>JAVQMF010000043.1:9590000-15245000 GCA_032878935.1 Erythrophleum fordii | reverse complement strand
TAAAAGGAGAAAAGTTAGTAGATGAATGAACACTCATATTATCTGCAAATTCAATGAATGACAAGCAATCTTCCTAATTTTTCAACTTCTTTTAAATGATAGTTCGAAGTAATTGAGTTAAATTTTTATTAATAACTTCAGTTTGACGATCAGTTTGTGAATGACAAGCTATCAAAATTAATAATTTAGTGCCAAGCTTTCTTGACAAGACCTTCCAAAAATAACTAAGAAACTTTGCATCTCTATAAAAAATAATGCTTTTAGGAACGCCATAAAGTCTCACAATCTCTTTAAAGAATAAATCAATAATATAAGTGGCATCATCAATTTTATGACATGAAATGAAATGAGCTATTTTAGAAAACCTATCAACAACCATAAATATCAAATCCATTCCTCTTTTTGATCTAGGTAGTCCCAAAATGAAATCCATTAATATGTCCAACCAAGGTTCATTAGGTACAAGTAATGAAGTATACAAACCATTTGGTAAGACTCTATATTTAGCCTTTTTACATGTTATGCATCTACTACAAATCCTTTCAATGTGATGTTTCATTCTAGGCCAAAAGAAATGTTCATGTAACATATTTAAAGTCTTTTTTACACTAAAGTGTCCCATTAATCATCCTCATAGGCTTCCCTCACAAACAATTCATGTATAGAACATTAAGGCATATACAATTTATTCTCTTAAAACAAGTAGCCATCAAGTCTATAAAACATATCAAATGCTCTCTTTTCATAAGTAACAAATACATAAGCAAAATTGATATCATTAACATATAATTCCTTGATAAGTTCAAATCCTAACATCCTTGTATTTAGAAAAGTAAGAAGAATATATATTCTAAACAATGCATTTGCAATCAAATTCTCCTTACTTTGCTTGTATTTGATGACAAATGAAAATATATGAATGTATTCCATTCATCTAATATACCTTTTGTTCAGCTTACCTTGATCCTCAGTGTGCTTCAAAGATTGATGATCTGTATGAATGACAAATTGTTTAGGGTAAAGGTAGTGTTGCCAAGTCGTTAATGCTCGTACAAGTGTATAAAGCTCCTTATCATATGTTGGATAATTCAAGGCAACCCCATTTAACTTTTCACTGAAATAAGCAATTAGTCTCTCTTCCTGCACTAAAATAGCTACTATACCAACTTCTAAAGCATCACACTCAATCTCAAAAGTTTTGTTAAAATCAAGCAGTGCCAGTACAAGTGCAAAACATAACTTATTTTTAAGAACTTTAAATGCTTGATCTTGTGCTTTGCCCCATTTAAAGCTAATAGATTTTTAATGATTTCAGATAGTAGTGCAATAAGTATACTAAAATCCTTCACAAACCTTATATAAAAACTAGACAAACTATGAAAACTTTTTACCTCTGTAATGCTTGTAGGTATTGACCATTCTTTTATTGCTTTCACCTTTTCCTTATCAACTTTTACTCCTTTAGAACTCACCACAAAACCAAGGAAAACAACCTTATCCATGTAAAAACTACATTTCTTAAGATTAGTATATAACTTTTCCTCTTTCAAGACATCAAGCACATGACGCAAATGATTCAAATGTTCGTCAAGATTTCTACTATAAAGCAAAATGTCATCAAAATAAATCACAACAAACTTTCTAATGTATTCATGCAAAACATGATTTATTAACCTCATAAAGGTGCTAGATGCATTAGTTAGCCTAAATATCATGACTAACCATTTATACAATCTATGCTTTGTTTTGAATATAGTTTTTCACTCATTCCTTTCCCTCATACTAATTTGATGATATCTAAATTTTAAATTAATTTTTTGAAAAGACATTAAGCCCATGCAATTTATCAAGCACGTCATCTATTCTAGGTATGGGATGGTGATATTTTATGGTGATGTTGTTTACAGCTTTGCAATTAATGCACATTCTCCAAGTTTCATTTTCTTTGGCACCAAAACTATTGGAACAACACAAGGACTCAAAATTTCTCTAACATATCCCTTTGCCATGAGCTCTTCAACTTGCCTTTGAATCTCTTTTATCACCTCTGAGTTAGTTCTATAAGTTGGCCAATTAGGAATTATTTTTCTATGAATGAAGTTAATTTGTTGTTCAATACCTCTAATAGGTGGTAACCCACTAGGAATATCTTCAGGAAACATATCCTTGAATTCCTACAGCAAAGAACTAACAACACTAGAAAAAGAAGGATTAAGGTCGTTAGTATTCAAAAAGGCTTCCTTGTAAACAAGTATAAGCAAAGACTATTTAGCAAAATAAGCACCATTCACTTCACTTTCTTTTGTATAAAGACTCACTTTTTCTCTTTTTTTATCTCCACTTTCTGCTCCTTTTTTTTGAATTTCTTTTTTGAAGCTCTAAGCTTTTCTCTCTTTTTCCCACTCATTTCTTTTTGATCTTTCTCCCTCATTTTTTAAAGTGCTCTCTTTCTTTCATCATCTTAAGCTGATCCTTATACACTTGCTTTGTTGTCAAAGGTACAAGAGTAATAGATCTGTTATTCTTTACAAATGAATATTTATTAGTAAACCCATCCTTAGTTGCCCTTTTATCAAACTCCCAAGGTCTTCCTAAAAGTATACGTCTAGCATGTATATGAACAATATCACACAAATTTCATCATTATATTTACCAATTGAGAATTAAACCAAAACTTGTCATCAACCTTAATTTCTCCACATTCATTCAACCACTGCAACTTGTATGATCTACGGTGTCTAATAGTAGACACATTCAATTTCTTAACTAAAGTGGTACTAGTAACATTGATACAACTTCCACCATCAATAAATCGTACTACATACCTTGTTGTTTATAAGGCAATGAGTATGAAAAATGTTCTCTCTTTGTTGCTCTATATCATCATTTTTAACTTGAGAATTTAAAGCTCTTCTAGTCACAAGAGCTTTTTCCTTCACTTTATACTTAACTCCATCATCACTAGTATCTTCAAGTAAAGGTATGGAATCATCACTTTCGCTTTTAGTTACCATATCTACATTATTTTTCATTACCATGACTGATATATGATCTATTCCTAAACATTTAAAACATTTAATATCTTTATTTTTAGAGGATTAGGAATTAGATTTATCTTTGCCTTTTGTTGAAGCCTCATCCTTGCTTTTGAAATTCTCCTTGGATATAAATTTTTCCTCCTTTTTCCAGTTTGGCTTCAATGAAGAACTAGAGCTCAATATGTATTTTACTACTCTTTTACACTTGAGTTGCCTTTCAATCTTCATTACCATATGCACCATATCTTCTAACTCTACATAATGCTGCAACTCCACTATGTTAGTTATATCTCTATTTAACTTACTCAAGAATCGAGCCATTGTGGCTTCCTTATCTTCCTTCACATTTGCTCTTATCATAGTCACTTCCATCACCTTGTAATATTCCTCCACATTCTTAGAACCATATGTGAGGGTCTACAACTTTTGATAGAGGTCTCTATAGTAATGGCTATGAATAAATTTCTTTCTCGTAAGAGCTTGCATTTCACTCCATGTTTCTATAGGTCTCTCACCATTTCTACTCCTATTTAAAACCAATTTATCCTACCAAATGATTGCATAATTAGCAAATCCAATCATAGTCAACTTCACCTTTTTTTCTTCAAAATAATTATGACACTTAAAAGTCAACTATATTTTTTTCTCACTTTAAATAAGTTTTAGGGTTATTTCTACCTTAGAAAGGAGGTATTTTCATTTTAATGTTTCCAAGGTTCCCATCTACCTTATTTCTATTTCTTGGAGCATTTTGGCCATGTCAACTTTCAAACCTAACTCCTCTAAGCCTATTTCTACCCAACTCAATTACAGAATCAAAATCTTCTTCACTACTACCTCTTACTTTATTTTCATATTCAAATTTATTTTTAGATACACCTTTATGCCCATCAAGTCTTCTAGGATTATGACTTATAGTAGGTTGCCTTGTTTGCAAGTTTCCAATTATTATATCTTCTCTATCCATATGATCTCTTATTCCTCCAAGAGCCTTATTAAGGCATTCAAACTATTATTGTATAGCTTTTACAATAAAGTCTATGTTTTGCTGGCCTCAACTAAATGTTTCCTCCTTATTAAACATTTTGAAAACCTACAAGAAATTTTGTTAGTGAAATAAAGTTCCTTACAATTTTTCTTTGTGTGTATGCTGTAACATTCAATTCTTTGAAAACGCGAGAAATGTAATGTACGGTTTTTCCATAAATGAACAAAATTCACCAGATACAAAAGCAAGTTTCCCGAAATAACTTAATTAAGATCCCAAAAAATTTGGAAAGCATTATAGACTCTTAAAAATGAGAATCCCAGGTTCAGACAAAAAGAAAATTAGAGCTAGAATGAAGAAACAAATTGTAACGAAAGGTTGACAAAACGTAAGGTCATTTTCGTCATTTTGAGCAAATTTTAGAATTCCCATAGGAGAGCTTTTTAAATGAAATTTTTGAGTTCCCTAGGGTTCTTAGAGGCCTTGAAAACCATGAGAAACCCCGATACAGCTAAAGCACCTCCAGTGGATATTTTTTAACAGCAGTGAATTCAAACTTTGACAGATCTATTCGGAAAGGTTTTAGCTTTGATTTGAGTGATTATAAAGATATTTTATTAAATTGAAGACCTAAATTTCATAATAGAAAAAATGGTTATAAAAAAGGAGCTAAAATGAATTAGAAACGAAAATACCAAGAATGAAGGGCAAAATGAAAATTTTTGAAAAGTCCTTCTTAAACCTCCCTATATATATGAGGCGCTATATATATGAGGTGTCCTATCTTCCCTTTCATTTAGCCACACTTGTTTCTACCTTAAACCAGAAGAAAACCCTAAGGGATTAGGCTCACCAAGAGGAGGATGAAGGAAGGAGAAAAACAAGGTAGAAAGGTATAAATTTTCTTGATTTTTTATGCTTCCTCTTTAGTAAACCTCTTTTCCTCCATTTTATTTTCTTTCCTATGATTTTATTAAAATTTATGGATCTATTTTGAGGGCAAAACAAAGGGAAAAATTCGAGTTTGAAGAGAGGAGGCCAAGGAAAGTGAGAAACAAGCAAGAAAAGTCAAGGAAACAAGGTAAAATTTCCATCCTATGGTAGCTACTCCTTCCCCCTCCTTCACCCTATTTCACCCCATATATGTAGCTACAAGAGGGCTGGAATTTTAAGGAGAACCAAGGATGAATTCTATGAATTTAAAGGAGGAGAGTACAAATATGCAAAGAAATCCAAGTAAAAGCTATTGATTTTCAAGATAGCAAACCTAGGATTTCATGAGCTCTCTTGAAAATCTGATTTGATGTAATTGTTCTTAGACCTAAATGAGTATTTGGATGAGCTCTTGAGATCCCTAGAGGGCTCCTCATATGCATCTTCCATTAAGAAAATGAAGCAAACTCACTTAGTGTTCATATAATGCATAGTTTTAGCCTAGGCTAGATGAAGCACCAAAAGGTAGTTTTAATTTGTTCCAAGCTTAGTTTTGAGTCATGTATGATAGAAGAAGATGATAGGAAGTCTCAGAAAAATTTTAGAAACCATAGAAAATGAGATGGCCTTATATGTTCCATAATATGGTTTAAAGAAGCAATACCTAGTTAAGCTCATTGAATTGATTGTGTGATAACTCCAAGAGGTTTAAATGGAGTCAAGAATCATGAATAGATGGAGAGAATGGAGCTAAGATGATATTATCTTAAGATTGCTTCATTGGATGCATTATGGAACCATAAAAGAGCCATAAGAGTCACCTAATTTTTCTAATGAATGTGTAGCCTTAGAAATTGATTCAAGAGTATAATTGGCTTCCATATGATATGTCTAGGCCAAGAGAAATGATCTCCACCTTCTTGGGTGTGTGAGGTTAAGAGAGAGCACTCAAGGCTTAAGGAAAAAAGGTGCAAATGCAAGCAAGATAACTCTCTCCACCTTCTCTCATACATGAATGTGTGCTTATATTGTTTTTGAATGTGTGTACATATGTTTTGATCTATGAAAAGTATTTTAGTATGAGCTTTTATTTCATGTTACCATAATGATGTTTTATGCATGTAAAATGATGTTTTATGTGCTTGCCTTGGTTTTCTTGAGTGTGGAGAATGTAACACCCCAAAATTAATTAAGGTGTTAATCATGAATTTAGATTAATTAGGAATAATTAATATATGATAATTGGGCAAGTTAAGTGAATGGAGATTTTAGAGAGATAAATTATTAATGTGGGTTTAAGAATTTAGTGGGATACAAACTTTATCTAGGCCCAAATTAATAAATCATGATAAAAGGCTAATGGAGGACCAATAAGTTAGGTGCAGACCCAAATCCTTGAGCTCTTCAAACCTGGCCCAAACTTAATTAAAATTCTGTAGCCTAACACCTTAAAAACTGGTCCAATAAAGCTAAAATCCGAAGCCCATCCGGAGTTAGACCCTTGGAGTAACCCATGACCCATCTTAGACCCAACTTAACTCAACTAAAACCCTAAAAACTGACCAGCCACCTCCCCCATTCTGCAAAACACAAAGACACAAAGAAAATTCGGAGGTGAGAAGGAGAGGCTAGGGTTCTTGGCATAATTTCACATTTTCTCATATTTAGAGCAAGATTCAGCCAATGTAATAGTTATACAACTTAACCCCCTCATCTTTCTCTTTAATTTGGTCCAATTAGTTTTTCATTTGGAGTATTTTCATCCTACCTAAAATCTGAAATGTGGTTGTTTGAGGGTTTTCTTGGTGAAATTCGTAGGTTGAGGTTAGGGCTAACATTAGGTATAAAATGATGCTTTCCTTGCTAATTTGAGACCCCCATAACTGATTTATAAAATGGGTATTAATTTTGTACGAATTTGCTTAGGATTTTAGGTGAAATATTAAGATTTCTAGTAGAGGACACTTCAATCCAAATTTGGGATATGTGGTGATTAGGTAAGTATTCTTTAGGTAGTTATTAACATTTAAATTCTTTAGGTACTTGTTGCAACTATTAATGATGAATTAGAGTAGTAATTCTCTGATACTATGGTTATAGGGAGACTTTGTACCATTAGTGGCTGTTGCAAATTGTTTACAAGTGAGGTAACCTGAGTTTACATTAATTCCATGCATATATCTATTTTAATTTCATATTTGCTGTATATGAATGATTTGAAATGTTGAATGAATTGGTTGGCTATCTGTTGTATTGCGATTAGACCTTGTGAGTCTATAGTGGAGCTGTGGTGCGGCAGCCACCCGTGCATGTGCTTCGATCGAGCACTGGGTTATGATCAAACCTCAGATGCACTGAGCCCTGGTTGTACTCAATGGAGAGTAGGTGCCGTGAACGGGCCTCTCCCGGTGTTATTGGCCTTTAACATGTGAAAATATGATTGCTAGTATGGAATAGTAATCATGATAGCCCAATTGTTTCATTTACTGATATGACTGATACGATTCTGATGTTGATTTTGATTCATGCATATATGTTAATTAAACTAGATTATATGATGGAATTGCCTTGGTTACTGAGATTTATATCTCACCCTATTTCATGGGTTAAACATTTCAGGTGAAGGTTCTTTAGGTAAGGATAAGGGTAAGTAAGTAGATGAACATCCATGAGCTGAGGCCCAGTGTGGGGAAGCTACACTTGGTCTGAGTAGAATAGAGTAAATGCTAATTTTGTTAAGTTTTATATAGCATCATCATGTATCTATATTGCCAAGTGTAGGAGTCTGTATTTAATAATATAATGTGTACGTAGTAAGGAGTAGGCCATACTCTAGTTTGGTATTTGATGTATAGATTTGTGATATCTGCTGTGAGACTTGTTGAACTCTGATATGGCTTACTATTGGAAATGTAATCTTTGAGATATTAATATGAACCCCTAATGTATGGAAACCCCACTGATTGTGTATCTATGATAGTTCATGAATTCATATTATTGTTGCTCTACAAACTTGCTGATAGAGGGTAATTAGAGAAAAGAAATTGACCCATTAAATCTTGAACTAGTAAGGATAGATTAGCTGGATAAATTAGGCTAATGAAGGCTATTTGAGCCCTACAATGAAGGTAGAGAGGCCCTAGGGTGTTAATGGAGGAAGAGTGGAGAGTATGATATAAGAATTTCGAAGTTATAGGATCAGAAGGAATTTCGCCGCAGCTAAAATGGGGTTAGCGGTGGCCAATAGAGGCGAAGTTTCCTAGGGAGAGTGACAGAGAAGAATTCACCGCGGCAAAATGCATAATTGGCCGCAACGAAATGTGAGAGGCTAAACTGGGAGTCGTCTAGAGGGAAATTGGCCGCGGCGAACATTTACGAAAATGTCTCAGGCATTCCAGAGAGAAATTGGCCACTGCAAAAGGATGTATTAGCCGCAGCCAATATTGAGAGGCAAGCAAGGTAGGTTCCAGGAGGCTTCTCCGTTGCGATGCCATGTAGGTTGGCCGCGGCGAAGGTCCAACTCGCCGTGGCAAAACTTGTAACGATGCGAGGGATGAAGCCGAGGGGAATTGGCCACGGCTAAGTGTAATTTGGCCGCAGCGTGTAACATCCGACCTTTCTGTAAACATGAGAAACGCAATATTCGATTTCTTCGTAAACGGCAAAAATGAGCCAGATACAAAAGGAAGTCCCTGAAATAGAAGGAATTGGGGCCAACTAAAATTATGATAAAATTTTAAATATTAGAAAATGAGGATTTGAGCCTTGAGTTGCCCAGAAATCAAGGCCAGAGTGATTCAAAAAATCTGCCAAAAGGGCAGTGGCATTTTCGTAAATATGAATACTTTTCAAAAAACACATAGGAAGGCTTTTTAAATAAAATTTTTGAGTTCTCCAGGGTTCTCAGAGGCCCAAAGAACCATGGAAAGCCCTGAGACAGTTAAAGCCCCTCTGGTGGACGTTTTTCAACGTCTGTGTACCCGAATTTTAACGGATTCGTTCGGAAAGGTTTTAGCTCCGATTTGAGTGATTCCAAAGCCATTTTTCTTGATTGGGAACCTAAATTTTATAATAGAAAAGATTGTTCTAAAAAAGGAGCTAAAACAAAGGAGAAACGAAAATGCAAAGTATGAAGGGCAAAATGGAATTTTTTGAAAAGTGTAACTTATTCCCACCTATATATATGATGCACCCTTCTCCTCCCTTCATTATGCACGACCATGTTCTGCCTAAAACCAAAAGAAAACCCTAGGGGATGAGGCTCACAAGAAGGGAAAGAAAAGAAGGAGAAATCAAAGGCTTAAGGTATGGAAATTAGTAGTTTTTCATGCTCTTTCTCTTCCAAACCTCTTCTCCTCCATTCTCCTTTGTTTCCTATGATTAAAATAAGGTTTATAAATCTGATTCAAGGGAGATATTCAAGGGAAAGTTCAGATTTGAAGAGAGGAGCTTAGAGAAATCAAGATTCAAGCCAAATTAAACAAGGAAACAAGGTAAAAACGCATCCTATGGTTGATACCTTTCATCACACTTCTTCTCCATTTTGACCTAGACTTAGACAGATCTAAGGAGTCAGATTTTTAACCAAACCAAAGGTGATTCTTAGGTAATTGATGGAGAGGAATAAGAATATGCAAAGAAAACCAAGAAATAGGCATTAGAAATCAAGATGCAAAACTTAGGATTTTAAGTGCACCTTCCAATTTCTGAATTTGTATGATGCTTCCTAGGTCTAAGTTAGAGTATAAATAAGTTCTTGAGACACCAAAGATGCTCCCCACAAGCTTCTCCCTTCAAGAAAACCAAGAAAACTCCATATGGCCCAAATGGTGTCTATGTCTCGGCCAAGAAGGGATTGTGTAGGTGGGGGGAGTTTTAAATTTTTCTAAGGCTATTCTTAAGTCATATTTGATGAATGAAAGTGAGGGGAGGCCTTGGAAAAAATTTAGAACTCATAGAAAGTGATTTGGTGTCTTAGGTTCTATATTATGACCTAAAGAAGTAACATAGTGTTAAGCCTTTTATTTTGATGATGTGATGACTCCAAGAGGCTTAAAAGGAGTCAAGAATCATATTTAAAAAGAAAGAATGAGGCCTAGAAATCATTTGAGGGGTGTTGCTTCATTAGGTGCCAATATGGATCATAATGGAAGTTGTAGAGTAATCTAGGGTTTGAGCAAGTCGCATGGCCCTAGAAATTGTTTCATAAACTTAATTGGCTCCCATAATTTGTATCTAAGCCAAGAGAAACTATCTCCACCAAGTTGTAGGTGTGTGGCCGAAAGAGGAGGCTTGAAAGCTAAGGAAAAAGTGTGTACTTGTATACAAGGTAGCTCTTTCCACCTTCTTTCATACATAGATGTGTGTTTAGCTTGTTTTAGAATGTGTGTATGTGTATTTTCAAGCTTTGAAAAGTATGCTAGCATGTCTTTATATGCTATGATGCTTGATACCATGTTATGTTTTCAAATGATTACATGATGTTTGTGTAAGTTTGCTTGAGTGTGGAGAGACCAAGAACTCTTCCCTTAGGTGAGAATGAGCCAAGAACCCTTGAGCTTGGTTGAGACAAAGTAAAGAGTCTCCCAAAAGCAAAGTGGGCTCCCAAGAGTATGGTTGAGTCCAAAGTGCTCAAAGAATGGGTGCGGTAAGTCCAAGATCCATGAGGAGAAGTGTAAGGCCAATCTAAACACTTAGTGAGCTCTTGAATGTCTTGTATGATTGATTCACATGCCAAGATTGATTTTAAAATATCTATGATTTCTACCTTCTCCATGCATGCATTTGTGAAACTTGCTTTGCATATATTATGTATGATTGAATGGGAGATGAGCTATTGGGATTCTTTGAATCTCATCCCCTCCTCTCTAATGATCTAACATGATAGGTGAACCAAGTGGATATACTAATGGGAGCCAACAACCCTAAAGGAAGGAGATTGACAAACTTATGCTTTGGTTTTAGTCATTTTAGAACCATAATGATGGTTTATCATGTATATGATGTTGTATATATACTACGAATATTGAGACATATGTAAAGATACTATTATGTGATGTTTAGATGTATGAAAATGATATATGACCACTAGCACATGTTTTGAGTATGTAATGCCAAAGTGTGTAATATAGAAGTTTGTTGGAAATATGCATAAGTGTGGGTTGAATAGCCAAAATGAGATGCATGAGGTTTGGGACCATTTGGGCAGCTCACACAAGTCTCAAATAAGCTTTTAAACTTGCCCAAAAGGTGCCAAGACCAAGGGAAATCCATTTGGCAATTTTGGTACCCAATATAGAGCCAAAATTGACCATAATGGAATCTTATGTCACTTTTAGGCCCAATGAGATAGTCTTAATCTGAAATTTAGCATGCAATTATTCTCATTGTGAGCTTTCTGAAAAGCTAAAGATCATAATTTTTGAAGGTCTAGGGAATATTTGATGAATTTTTAAAGTTGAGATTTTTTATGGATTTTGGTATGGGTACTGTTCATACTGGCAATTTTGTGTTTCCTGTCACACGAGGCCCAAATGATATCCAATTGCCACAAAATTTTATACACAGAAACTATGCAATCACAGTGACTTGTGCCAACTAGAAGCACCTCATTTGGGGTATAGAGAGGGAGATATGAATTTTTGAAATTTCTGTCCAGTATTAGTCAAATTGCCCCACCAGAAGTACTGTTCTATTAAATTTTAGAGTCTGGACTTGATGAACTGATTTGAAGATATTTTTTCTCTCTAGTTAACATTCACAGGTTTCTAGATTGGTATCATTTTCATGGATTGGATTTTTTTGGAATTAATTGGACATTTTCAAAGTTTTCTACAGAATTCTGTGACAGTTCCAGATTTCAGTCAGACCTCTGTAGGTTTTTGGATGTCAAACGTCCTGGGTGATAAATATTGTGACCTGAAAATATTTTTAGTATGAAGTAGACATCCCAAGATTTCTAGAATGACTAAGATTGCATGGTTTTGATTTTTCTAGATTTAATTATGATTTTCCATGCCCCATTTCGGTTTCCATGGGTTGTAAGCATGTTTTTGTGATGTGAATGAGTTGTAATGATGAAATTAAATATGAGGAAGTATAGTATGAGCTCACACGATCCACGTGACACCAAATTGAATTTTTTAGATATAGCGCAATGCCAAAAAGTCTATTATTTTCATCCCCTTTTTCATATGCTCTTGTGGAATTGATAATACAAGACTTATAAAATGGCATGAAATGAGTTAGAAGTTATGGTGTTACACGGCGAACACCCTGAAACCCCTATACTGGCTAGGAAATCTAGGTTTTTCATATGGTAATCTCAAGGAATGATTTAGAGACATTTGGATGAGTTATAACTGATGAGTAATAGAATCAAAGGCTTATAAATGAATGTTTATTTCCCTTATGAACATAAGTGTTTGTAATTGTATGATTGATGACTCTAATCACATTAAGGTTCAAATTTTCCTACTTTTTCCTAACCTATGATTATTAATCACGTGTTTAACCTTAATTACGATGTTTAGAAATTAGGGTCATCACAGAGAAGCCAAGAACCCTTTAGCCATAGTAAAGGTGAGCCAAGAACCTTAGAACTTGATTGAGACAAGGTAAAAAATCTCCCAAAAATGAGGTTGACTCTTAAGAGTAAAGTTAAGTCAAAAACCTCTTAAAGAAAGCGGGTGAGGTAAGTTTAAAATCCATAAGTAAATGGGTGAGGCTAATCCACTTACTTGGCAAGCCTATGTATGTTAAACATGATGTGTTCAAATGCCAAGAATGTTTTATGAATGCTCGCATATGTCAATATACCCATGCATTCATTTTCAAGGCTTGTATTACATACTCTATGTGTGATTGAAAAGGAGATGAGCTATTGGGATTCTTTGAATCTTATCCCCTTCTCTTCAATGTCTTAACATGCTAAGTAAATCAATTGATCAAGGTAATAGAAACCACCAAGTCAAGAAGAAGAAAATTGACATCAAAATGCATGAAAAGACTTAGTTTTTCCTCTCTTGTAGCCATACATGTGGCACATGATGTAATCTCATAATGAAATGGTTATATAATTATATAAGCATGTGTAAATATCCAAATGTATGATGTATGAATGAAATTTGACACCAAATGTATGAGGTAGCATGATTTGGGTATTGGATGGTTAAAGCTAGTATGTGTAATCTTGTGTATATCATGGGGTGGATGAGTGAGTTTAAGAAATCTAGGTTTATGCACCTTTGAGACAATTTTAGAGAGTTTTTTGGTGCATTCCCACATGCTCAAGTGGTCATGGTTACCTTGGAGCTCAATTTGGACCTTTTGTAAAGCTTGAAAATGACAATTTCACAACTTACCATCAAAATCTAACAAATGAATGAATTTGCCTATGAAATTTGGCATGCATGTAAATCTTACTCAGAGCTTTTTGAAAAACTAAAAACCAGATTATTTGGAATTCTATGGAATTAATTACAAATTTTTAAAATGGCCATTTTTCTACTGAACTAATATAAGTACTGTTCATATGGTCAGAAACTTGGGCTGTGTCATTCGTGGGTCAAATGATATCTAATACTTATGAAATTTATAGGCATTAACTAGACATAAGCTTTCCATGGCCACTAAGATCACCCCAATTGGACCTCTGAGCAGGGAGATATGAATTTTTGAAGTTAGATATCAATACCAAGGATGACAGTTGACTTCTAGTATTGTTCCATCAATTATCGGTGGCTACCAACCTTTGTTGTAGTTTGAATTTATTTTTAGCATAAAGTAGGCATCTTTAAATTTCTAGAATGGTATAGTGTGCCTGATTTCAATTTTTCTAGAATTAGTTATGATTTTTCAAAATTTAGGCACAGAATTTGGAAAACCAGTCTGAGGCTGCACTAATATGTTTTATGTATTTGCTCCCTTTGCTTGAGATATGGACCATTTCTTGAGCTTGTTATAAGTTGTATTTATGTATTTAAATGTGAGAATGAGAAGGATGAGTCTATATGACCCATAGGACATGGAAAGAAAACTTTTACCCATAGAGAAAGGCATCTTGATTTATGATTCCCTATGGCATTATGTTGCTTCCTGTAAAATTTATATGAAATGAGCATGGGATTTGCATGAGTTGAGTGTTAAAGCTATGGTGTTACATTTGCCCTCATGAGATGACACTCTATATTCATGTTTCACTCTTTATAGGCTTTTCTCAATGTTAATCTCACACCTTTTTGCCTTTTTCCACTCTTAAGTTCTTCTTTTGGCTTTTCAAAGTAACTAGTCAACTTGATTAGAGGCTACCACAGTACTTGCAAAACCAACTCAACACTTAGAGATTTTGAGATAGCAAAAGATGGATATTGGGAATTAAGGAATCAAGAATTTAAATGACATAATTTTTTGTAAAAAGTCTAGGTCAAGCAATATTTTTAAAATGGTATAATTTTTTTCTTTTTTTGTTTTTTAGAACAACATAGAATTTTTCTTTTGTTGTTTTTTTTACTATGCTCCTTCCTTTTCTTTTTTGTTTCCCCTATCTCTTTTTACTGAAATATGAACAAAATACGAAAATCACACAAATAAGACACAAACAAGAAAATCAATATGAAAAGTCCAGAATGATGTGTTTGGCTAGAAATAGTTATATCTCACTTTAGAAAACTTTGACTTATATGTTTCCAAAACAATTAGAAAGATGAGATTATGAACTATGAAAATGACCTATTAAATGTTGAAAAACTTAAAGGAAAATGTAATGAATAGAGGCACAAAGAAAGGTGATATTCAAACCAAAAAAAGAGCACACATAAGAACAAAACACACAATCTGAAGAAAAAAATGAAGACACAAAAAAAAAGCAAGGATATGACCTAAGTTTAGGATTGAAGCTCTGGTACCAGGATGGCATGAACCCACACCAATGCTAAAGTATACGCACCTCAAGAAAGCTAAACAAGAGTCTTGTGATTCATTAAGAACCCTTGAGCATTAATAGACAAGGACCCTGAGTATTGGAAGACACCACAAGGTTGATCAAGCCTTGAGAAGTCTATCAGTCCTATGAAGAACCTTAGAGAAAATCACTCTCAAGTTTGGAATCTCTAAAATTAAAGTTTCATTCATTTATCCAATTTGATTACAAATGGAGGTAGAATACATGTTTATATAGTTTAAGTCAAATCTGTCTTTTAGAGGAAAATTAGGAAATAACCACATAACTCTAACTGAATGACCTAAAAATTAGGAATACAAAATAATCAAATCTTTTTGAAAACTGAAATGAAAGAGAATCTACTTAATTAATTCTAATTTTGGTCCTAATACAAAAAGTTTCTAAAAGTCAGCATATTAAACCTATAATAGCATTATTTAGGCCCAATGAAGTTGATCCATATATGGTCCTTGCTCTCAGTTCTTTATTTTGCAATATTTTAATCCAAAATGACTCTAGCAGCTTCATCGTTGGCCTAAACAATGTTAATGATATCCTAATTAATGCTTGAATCAAATTTGTCAAAATCTTACTTAGCCTAAGTCTTTTGAACAAGTCCACTCAATGCTTTTTTAAGTCTTTTAGCCCTAACCCTTGTAATAAATCCAATTAGAAAATGTAAATGATCATTTGAAGGTTTTGAACCAACTTATTATTTTGAGCTAGCTAACTTTGTCCCATAATTTACATCACTTTACTTGATATTGTATTGCGATGATAGGAAGTATGCAAATAATTTTATACTTTCTTCTTACTATTATATTTATTTCAAGTACATGATACAAGAAATAGATGTGCAATTTCTTGTGTTTAATCAAATTATTGTAAGGATTGTGATATTTTTTCTGTATAATGGTTAGAATTTAGCCTATTCATGGCAAAACTATGTCAATGTTTTAAGAAATTGGTTATGAATACTATTTTTATTGTCTTTTGAAATTATGTTCACATTTTGTATCTACCTAATCTAATGTATACAAAGTTAAAGTATTACTCCACCCTATTGCCAATTATGTGCTCAATTTGGGTTGTGACATATATACCTATAGCATTCAAACTTGAGCATTATAATATTTAGAAAGACTCTGACTTTGCCAATCTACTATGAAAAACAACATTTGAATCCTTAAAAGAACACAAGTAAATCAGTTGTTAGAAGAACAAACACTACCATTTGGAATTAACTTAATCAATGATGTAAAATTTTATCATAATAATTTTAAATTATCAAATTAACATTAAAGTTAGACTTCTCTTTTTTAAAAAGGTGAACAGACATTAACTTTGTCTCTTAACTTAGTTTGTTATTCATTTATGGAGGTTGAACAAACACATCCCATTAATGCATCGTTTGATATGATTGGAGGAAACAAAAAACAAAGGAAATAGTATAAGAGAAAAGAAAGGAAGGGGGAGAGAAAGTAAATGAGTTATTCTTCACTTTGTTTGATATAATAGGTGGAAAATGAAAATACATTTCCATTCCCTTATTTGGTTTCATGAAAGAAAGGAAAGGAAATATATGTAAATAAGATATCAAATCACTTTATTATTCTCTATCTAATTAAATATATTTACCATAAACATAGTACATCTCATCTATATTTGTTTATATTACCATAAATATGCATTTTATTTGTCTTAATTTTTTGTTTTTTTATAATTAAATTATATAATTTATTTATTTTCTTATAATTAAATTATACAATTATTTTACTAAAATATTTTTTTAAAGCAATAAAACACAAACTTAATGAATAGGCATTTTAATTAAATTTTGTGAAAACATATTGCCAAAGGATACAAGGTGGGCCCACAACAAATTTTTCACCAATTTACTTCCTTTATTTCCCTTTCCTCTAATACTTGGACAAACTGTAAATAGTAAGGCCCACATAGTTGTTTTTCCTTCTTATTCCTTTCTTTTCCTTCCTTGTTATACATATCAAACAACAACAAAAAATCCTTTCCATCCTTTCTTGCCTTTCATTTCTTCCCTTTTCCCCCTACCAAACTTGCCACACAAAAAAAAAATGTTTATTAGAAAGAAATGTTTGGTAGAAGGGATAAGGGAAGAAAGGGGAAAAAAAAGAGCTTTCCTTTATTTAATACATGAAAGAATGAAAGAAAGAAAAAGAGTTGCTCACATGATTTTGCATTGTTCACAAGACTACGAATCCTTTGAAGTGAGGTTTCATTGGAAGTGTGCACTTCCTAGCCTAGTGGGGGTAGTTTTTGTAGCATTCTCCTTAAAATGAAATTTTTATTATTTAATTATACTAATTAAATTAAATTAAGTGAATTAGAAATCCTTAAATCAAGGAAATAAGGTCTTAATATGTGAATTTGGAAACTTGGAAATTTTTGAAAAAGAAATTGGAATTTTTTAAAGTCATTAGATATTTGTTGGAATTTTTATGAATTTTTAGGATTTATTAAAAATTAAAAGTAATTTAATAAATACCTAATAATTAAGCGATAGATACTAAGAAAATGAAATTTTAGGGAATTTCAAAGGCATTAAAGCCTTAAAGATGCAAGAAAAATATTTAGAAAATAAAAATATTTAAGTAAAATTTGAGGGTCAAATTACAAATAGTGAAAGTTCATGATTCAAAACCATAATTTTGACTAAGGCCAAATTACAATTTTAACTAGGCCAACCATTTTTTGGGGTCAAAAACCATAATTTTAGCTAAATGCAATTTAATAGGTTATGAAGAATTGGATTGACTCAAAATGATTGTTAAAAGTTATATGGACAACTTTCATAACTACTACTTTCCCTAAAACTTAACTTATATGCAGATATCATGCATAAAATTACATAAAGTTATATGAAAAATATTTGTACAAAAGAAGAAGATTTTTCTCCTCTTTCAAATGACGCATCTAAGAGAAATAGAGAGAGAAACACCTTTGCTTCTCTATAAACTTGACTTTCTCCCTTCAAGATAACTACACCTCTGACATGTTCCAAAACTCTAGTGCTTCATAATTCCACTCCAACCCCCTTTCTAAAACTTTGCCTCTACAACTCACAGGAGAGAAAACATGGGAGGAGGAACAATAACAAGAGAAGGAGAAAAAGAACTCAATGCATTGGTAAGATATATTCCTTGTCTTATTGAGGATCTAGTCCTGATGTTTACCCCTTTATCTCTTTTTCTTCACTTCATCATCTCTCTACCTCATCTTCATCTTCTTATCTTAACTTTGAGCATATTTTTCTTTACATGGATGAGATGAGTTCTTAGGGTTATGAATGATTTTATGGGTTATTAAGGATGTACTCATGACCAAAGTATGTGGAATAGCTAAGTTTGTTTCCATCCTTGTCTTCTCTTTGAAGTTCACATGAATATAATGGTGGAGAGTTGATTTTGGTGAGGGAAAAAATCATCATGTTGACCTATAAATAGCTTATTTTGAATGTTTTTATGTTGATTGGAATGTTTAAGAAGGTTTGGTTGAAGGAAACCAATAAAAGCAGGCTAAAAACATAGTTTTCATGTAATCGTGGTTTCAACACCAAGGGGGCCATGTTGCCCAATGTGGCCCATGTCCATTGAGCAAAATTTGCCACCCTCTAGTGCTTAACATAGCCAGGCCATGCTAGGAGCTAAAGCGAACCAAATTCAATGTTTTCAACCTTGATTCCCAAAGAAACTTGTCTTGGACATATTCATACATCTAGCCTATTTATCCTTATTCACATTTAAGCATTACATAGAGGGTTTGAAAAGGTATAATTTAGCTGTAAAGATTGATGCAAAGTTTGTGTAGCGCATGTTGAGTTTAGTCTACATAATTTTTTATTGATATTTAATGATTATTTTGTTATGCTCAAGTGGTTAGTAAGTTTTTCTAAAACAATGGAATTACTAATTCATATTATATATATTACTAATTCACTAAACATGGATGTTCTTAATGGATCCTACACATGGATGACCATATTATGAGCAATTTATTAGCTAAAGCTTGATTTGCATTATGATTTGCACACTTTATTTGTGACTAGTTGCTATACTTTATAGCTTTTAAGAATTTCATATGTAAATAGTTTCATTCTAAAGTTTGGTATGCAAGGAATGATATCAAAGTAAAAGTTACGATTATGTAAATTAAGTTAGTGCATAATCAAGGGAAAAATGTTCCCTTGCTGTCAGCATTATATTATAAAGAATGGTCCTGTGAGAGAGAAGGTCCCTCATGGATTTTAGTTATTTGCAGTAAATGGATCCATGCTAGGAGATGCCCTAGTTTGCAATCATATTATTTGTTTGATCATAGTAATAGATTTCATGTTTTGCATAAGTAAAGAAGGTGGTTATTTAGTCTTAAAAATACTGAAAACCTAATTTTCATAGTAAGTAATATGGAATACTTGATATGATGCTTTTGTATTTGAAAACTTATATTTGTATCAAGTAGTATGGGATACTTGGTATGGTGCCTATGAAACTTTTTCTATATCGACTAGCATTTTTAGATGTGATCAACTATATATCCTTAAAAAAGATTTGTTTAATAACCTTGCCATTGCATGTGAGATGCCGATTATTGTGTTGTGTTAAGTTGTATGATTTATGCAGATCATTATGTTATAATGAGTTGTATAACTTGTGCAAGATATTATTCTATGTCTATGCTATAAAATAGGTTATCCTACATATACATGTGTCGGTGAATTAATGTTTGACTTGATTGAATATTACACTTGAAATGATATTCTTAGATTAACGAGTGATGAATATAAAAAATGTTTTTTTTTTTGGACATGAAGCAGTTGAACCATTACTTATTTTCAAAATTTTATCATTTTTTATTGATAATTTTTGAATTCTCACCTTTTTGAATAAAATGTTCAAATAACAAAAATGTCGATGATTGGATATGTGATTGAAGTTGAATGGATTTAAATTGATATACCTAGTATAGGTCAAATTTAAGTTATGGTAAATAAGAAGCTGAAGACAATGACTATTTCTTACAATATGCAACAAACACCTCCTAATTCAACCCCTCCAGTTTGAGAAAGCCGTGTGGAAATAGATACAATAACTTAGTAGCAGAATTGTGTTATGGAGCCCTTCTTGATTTGTGTATTTATGCAGATATTAATTCTATATCTAAATGATGTTTTGACTTTAGGGTTAGTATGTACGAACTATATAACAGGTAACTAATATGAAAACCTAATATAACACTATGAATAAAATATAATAATAAATCATGTTAGATATGGCTTTATGTATGTATAGTTGTTTTACTATTATGCTATAGTTATAAAAAATTTTAATTTATGTTACACATAATATAATTAAAATATAAAATAAATAAAGGAGTTACAATTTCCCCTATTAAAATAAAGAAAGATTAATGCACTTTAAACACTTTAATAGATTTTCACTTTAAAAGATTCATACTCCTATTCACATCTGTCTATGAAGTGATGGAGAGGAAATGAACAAAAAGAGAGAAAGAATTTTGTGTGGAATCTATTGTTTAGATAACTATAATATTAAAAAAAATTCAAACAAAAATTTTATAATTTAATTATAAATAAGGAATACAAAGCAAAAAAAAAAAGATAAATAAAATGTATATTTATATTAATACAAACAAACATAATATATACTATATTTATGATAAATATATTTAATCAAATAAAAGATAACAATACAATTTAATATGTTATGTATATAATTTTATTTTTTTAATAAAATCAAATAAAAAGTATCCCTTTATTCTTATTTTATCATACCACACAAAATAAAAAAAAATAACTAACTCACTTTTTTTTTTTCACTTTTCTTTCTTTCCCTTCCAAGATTTTTTGCTTTAGTCATTAGTTAAATATAGTTGGGAGAGCATAATGCATACTAGAATTAATAAAATAAATGGCGCTTGCGAATCATAACAGATCTATATATATATATATATAATTTTTTTTTTATAGACACATTATATTAAATAGTCAATGAAATGGTAAACCACTAAACCACGCTATTTAAGGCTTAAATATTGTTTAACATCGTGCTATACTACCCAAAAAGAAAAAAACTATAAATTTTGAATAGCTCAGTAGCCACCCACTGATAGAATTCATTATAAATAATGAATGTAATCACCAATGCAGATCACAATGACAATTTATCAAGCTTGGATTATAAAACAAGAAATGGTCAATCCCGTCCTCTTCTTTCCAAGCATCTTATTCCACCTCCTCACCCAATCACAGCTCGCCACTTCACTTGCTTCCAACCCAATCCCCATCACAGTTTCCGTCACCGACTTTGGAGCCGCCGGCGACGGCCTCCGCTACGACACCCGAGCCATCCAATCGGCCATCAACTCCTGCCCTAGGGGCGGTCCCTGCCACGTCACCTTTCCGGCGCCGGGGAAGTACCTGACGGCCACGGTGTTCCTGAAATCGGGGGTGGTACTGAACGTGGAGCCTGGAGCGAGGATCCTGGGTGGAACGAAACAGGAAGACTACCCTCGGGATCCGTCGCGGTGGTACGTGGTGGTGGCAGAGAATGCGACGGAGGTCGGGATCGGCGGCGGCGGAGTGGTGGACGGACAGGCAATGAAGTATGTAGTGAGAAAAGATGTGAGGAAGAACGTGATGGTGAGCTGGAACGAGACGGGGGATTGCTTAGGGGACGAATGTAGGCCCAGACTGATTGGTTTCTTGGGCTGCACAAACGTTCGAGTCTCCAACATCACCCTCTATGAGCCCGCTTATTGGTGGTGAGTATATTTTCCCATTCATTTTATTTCTCCATTTTTGACTAAAACAATTAAAGAAAATACTATTGAGACTCTAGGTTCTCTCTTGTGCGGTGCAAATAGAATATTATTCTGCTAAAAAGATTAAAAAAAAAAGAAAGATAATGAGTAAAAATAAAAAAAATTTCATATATATTTTTACCGTTTTGTATCATTTTCTCCAAGTAGTGTACATAATATGAGATGATTTAAATTATGTTATTGTGGAGTTTAGATCTTTTTATCTTTTTCGGAAATTGACACTATCAATTTCATAGAAAAATAGATATAAAATGTATGAAATTTATTTGAATAATGAATTATATATATTTTATATTTTTTAAAATTAACACTGTTAATTTAAAAAAAATTGAGAGAATTTTTTTCTTTGACCTCCAAAGATAATATTTCTATTAATTAGTTCTGTTAAAAATATTTTATATTATTTTGAATTTAATTTTGTAAAATATTTGTGGTTCGAAAGTTTGTATGATATGATTGTACTATGTCTAAAAAGAAAACATCGAAATAAAATCACTATGTCTAAAAAGAAAACATCGAAATAAAATCAAAGTTTTTCTTAATAGAATAATATAAAATATCTTAAATGAACCAATTGGTAATAAAAGTGAACTTTTGTTTTTTTTTAAAAATCAATTTATCACTTAATTTATTATTCATTTGTTTCCTAATGCTCCTGAGGATTTTGATGGTTTGAATTTACAAATGAGTAATTGTCAGGGGAACTTCGGTCAAATTTTCTTTTAGATTATTTGGAGATCTATATAAAATAACTTTTTATTATCATACATGAAGATTCTAAAGTAATTTAATGATAAAGAATTCGCGCTCTACCTATCCCTGCTTTGCAAATTTAACATTAATGTTTTAGCAAGTAAAAATTGCATATCATATTTGTAAAATGTTATTTTAATTAAGTACGTATGAAACGAAATAATTTTTATTTAATAAAACCATGTACTCAAACAAAACAAAAACAAAAAAAAAAACAAAAATAAAAAGTCTTTGACATTTTATAGATGAATTATTGCTACATATGTCTGCTGCTTTTTATTACTAGTATGTTTTTAGTCAAATTAATTTCTATAGTTAATAAACAGGTATTGTTATATTTTTTTGATAAAATTTTTAAGATTGAATTGATTTTCAACTATTATCATAATAAGCATTAATTTTAAAGAAACCATTTCTTTTAATTTCATAATTCATTAAGTTAATTTTCCCTTGTTGCATATTATTTGGCGCCAAATGTGTGCCTGATGAGCATATCTTCTTAATAAGTGTCACTCTTTTTTTTTTTTCTTTATAATGATCTTCTTAACAATTATATATTTATAACAAAATAATTAAATTAACCAAATATAGTTATTTTTTTTCAAAAATAGTTACTTTATTTAAAATTAAAATTTTATGAATTTTTCTATATTAAAATAATTATATGTCAAATTAATTTTAAGATTAGGAGAAGTTTTAATTATCGAACAACACTCTAATGATAAGCATCCAAAAAATGATTAAATTTAATTCAATAGTTTGTGTAATGTATGAAACTTGTAATGTTGGTTAATAATTATTATCATTATTATTAATGTTAACCTTATCCTAGGAGAAACCCAACGTGGACATTACTAGGGCCGACGTGTTCGGATATGGATTGGTGATAGGCACTAGCTTGTAGCTACCATTTTAATATGAATTATATCAAAATAGTTTGAGTTACTTGCACGCAATGCAAAGCCAACTAGAGTCACGGGTAAGGTCTTCTCTCGTTGTAGCGTAAATGGAAGAGAGTTTAATTAGGTTAAAATTTTAATTATGTATAATTAAAAATGTTTAAATATAATTTTTTTACAATTAAAATTTTTAATTTGATAGTTGTAATTTTTATCATTATACTTAAAATTTAAAACATATTTAAAAAAAGAGACTATTTTTAGCCTAATTAGACCCTATTCTATTGGCACTGCAACGAGAGAAGATTGTTGCTTGGGGAGCCTCATTAATATATTTAGGCCAAAAAAAATTGTTTTTAACTTATTTATTTGTTGGTTAAAATGCACATTTTATTCTTTAATTTTACCTCAAATTTTATTTTTATTCTTTAACTATATTTTATTTTAATTTAGTCTTTTAACTTTATTTCAACTTTTACTTTTGTCCTATAATTTTATTTTACTCTCATATGGTATCAAAACTTTATCTTTGATTTTATTTTTGTTTCTTAATTTCATTTTATTTTAATTTGCTCAATTCATTTACAAAAGCTACACAAATATTTCCTTTTCTCTAATATTGTCAAATTAAAATATTTAATAAAAATGTTTTGTATGACCCTTTCATATTAGAGGGGAGGAAACATTGAGTAGTATTTGAAAGTTAAAAAATGAAATTGTGGCAAAATAAGATTTAAGGACAAAAGTGAAACATGTGTTAAATTTTAAGGATCAAAATAGAATTAAATGAAGTTAAATGATTAAATTAAAACAAAATAAAGTTACATGACAAAAGTGAAACTTGAGGTGAAATTTAAAAACAAATTAGAACCAAATAAAGTTAATAGATAAAAAATAAAATTTTAAATAAAATTAAAGGACCAAAAATATATTCTGCTTGATTGGTTTTAATTTAATTCCTTATTTTTTTATTTTAATTTTGTACCTTAAATTTTAGTTTATACCCTATTCATCCTTTAACATCATTTAGTATTTTAAAATGGTTCATTAACTTTTTTGTGTTTTATATTACTTAAATTTTTTAAGGTTCCATAATAGTTCTTGATAGATATATCAAAAAAGGATAAATATGACACATATTAAAAGTTAAGATAATAAATTTAAAAAAAAAAGTTAAGAGACTAAAATGATAATTAAGCCAAAAAAATTTTAGTAATATGGGCAATTTTATAAAGAGTTAAAATTATTCCTAAACACTTCTTATTTGTTCGATTTATTTTGAGATTTTGTTGTAATAAATTATTAATTGAGTTATAAATTAATAATAAGATATTTTTTTCCCCTCATATTAAACTTTTCATTATATCATCTCAATATTATTTTTGTGTTGGATTCTACAATGCATATTGTGCACCGTTGCTATTAGTGCAATTGGTAGTCATACTTTTTCATTGTCCTGGTAACATTTTAATAGCATGTTGGAAACTAGCTACTAACAATAAATTGTAAATTTTTTCACAATGTAGAGTGTACTTAATTACTAATTGCACTCGTAATGCACCTATCTTTATGTATATGGCATTGGGTTCCACAACACAAGTTTTGTTGGCAGACCTCCGCAATCCATTTGTGATTTTTGTTTTTACTTTGTATTTTGTCATGCACTTATGAATGTGATTTTTTTAAAATTTTTTAAAAAATTATTTGTTTCAAATTTTAAAATGAGGAAGACACATTATTTATAAGATAATATTCAATGTGAGATTTACTATTTAAATAAAATTTACTATTTAAGCAAGTCTCATATGTTATTTATCTGTTTGAATTTAACATTATAAATTATCGACATCCTAATCTAAGTCTAGCAGTTCTACCCAAAGATTAAAAATTACACATCAATGGACTGAAAAAGAAAACACTTTAGATATATCACCATATTTCACATGTTTATATTCGCTTTTATCAAGAATATCATCAAATTTGAAATTTTAAAAGCAGTTAATGGAACTCATTGTGTTACAGTCTTAGCAAGTGATATTTCCATTTTGACCATGTATCCATATATTTAACAAGCAGTGTTATGATTAGCAGTTTACACTTAGTACGTAGCAGCAACATATTAATTCAGGATATTTCAATTTATGGAGACTTCAATATACCAAACAATGATGGGATAGACATTGAGGATTCAAATAACACAATAATCAATAGATGCCACATTGACACTGGGGACGATGCAATATGTCCAAAGTCATCCACAGGTCCTGTGTACAACCTCATTGCCACTAACTGTTGGATTCGAACAAAGTCTTCTGCAATCAAACTTGGCAGTGCCAGTGTGTTTGATTTCAAACACTTCGTCTTTGATAATATCACTATTGTGGACTCTCATAGGGGCTTGGGCTTCCAGATCCGGGATGGAGGTAACTTCTAAATTTTTGTAAATTTGGATTTTTTCATTTTACATATAGTGGGGCAGAGAGAGTGAGAAGAGAGGACCCGGATTAGGAGATCCAATTAGAGTGAGAACTGTGTGATTCCCACTTTCTCTTCTCAATCTCTCTCCTAAATGTCTTTTATAGAGTCTCAGGAGAGAGCGTATGAGCGGGTTCCACCCACTCTCTTTCTTCCTTGTTTTATCATTATGATTTACCTGGTGTTATTAAGTAAATGCATATAATCCAAGTTAAATTTTTGTCTCCTTTGCATTGTTCTCCACTTCTCCTTCCAAAACAAGAAAGCAGAAGCATAATGATAAGCTTATGTTACTTAGAATGTTGAGATTGATATGTCATATTTTTCAACAGAAAAGCTTGTGTCGATGTTCATGTTTCTAAGATGGACATGTAAGCATTACATCTAAATGATTTAAATATTTATTTGTGACTGATTTACCCTATATTTTTTTTAAATAAACTAAATCTGTTTAAATATTAGATATTTAATCATGTCATGGTATTCATGTTTCATGTTTGTATCAATGTTTATGCTTCTAAAATGGACATGTAAACATGTTAGTCACTTTTTTTTGGTACGACTTACTTTTAACGTGCTTACATATTATTCATGACTGATAAAATAAACTAAATCTGTTTTGGAATTTCTCGTTAAAAAATGGAATATATAACATGGTACGAGATGTTTTGAACGTTCTTGTGCAGGAAATGTAAGTGACATTGTGTTCTCAAACATAAATATCAGCACAAGATATTACGACCCATCATGGTGGGGTAAAGCTGAACCAATATACGTCACAAGCTGCCCACGAGACTCAAGCTCAAAGGAGGGTTCAATCTCAAACATACTTTTTATGAACATCACAGCAAATTCAGAAAATGGTGTCTTCCTCTCTGGTTCAAGAAGAGGGCTTTTAAGAAACTTGAGATTCATCAACATGAATCTCACTTTCAGAAGAGTTACCAATTATGCTGGTGGTCTATATGACTATAGACCTGGATGCCAAGAACTAGTTAAACACAGGACTGCAGGCATAATGATGGAGCACATTCAAGGTCTTGATGTTAGAAATGTGGAAATGAGATGGTCAAATTCTCATTTGAAGGAGTGGAATATTCCTTTGGAGTTCAGGCCTTCTACTGTGAATAACATCTCCTTCCTTAACTTTAATTCTGGTTTGTACACAAGTAGTATATAAAGCTAATTGCTGTTTCTTTGAATTAAAGGAGTTTAGATCTTTTTTATTTCCTTTCTCTCATTTTCTTGTTAATTTCAGAGAAAAATTGACAGAGTGTAAGAAACCCATAGAACTTTACATATTTAAATGAAATTTATTATTTACGTGGGTTATTATACACAGTTTGTTTCCATTTTTCTCTGAAATTAACAAAAATTATAAAGAAAGAAAATAACGAGGATTTAAACTTGAATTAAAAGGCCTTGAGGTGTTTTTGTTTGACATGTATGGGGAAAATAATGGGCAGGACAGATGCAAAGGGAAATTTCTTAGGGCTCAAATGATTCCAAGCTAGATTGGTGCGTTGCATCATTTGAAATTGTGATTGAGAGACACTCAATTGTGATTTTTTTTTTCTTGTAATTGTGATTTTTCACGACAAGATTTAAGTAAAGTTTTTTAGATTTTTCTTATTAAAATTGGATTATTTACATTAATAATTAAATGCACAGCATATTATGAAAGAGATTTAATTTTAGGAATAATGTAGAGTGAAATAACATCCAAACTTCTAAGTATTCACATGGGTCATCAGGTTTTTCAAAATCTTGCCGATTTGACTACTCTAATCCGCGTCGTATGCACATAATGGACCAAATAACTGGATTACCCAGCAAATGTTTCTGGGTAGTTATGACCTCAATCGGCTTATTTTGATGACATTACTTCTTTCAATGTTAAGATTGTCTTCGAACTAATATTCTTCTTGTCTTCTGTGAATTGAATTTGCTACTCGGGCAAGCAAATCTATATACCAGGCCTACAACCAACAAGCCAACAACTGTGAGAGTGTGAGTAAATTTTGCGAAATCAGATATACTGATTGAAGAGAACAATCATCAAAACAAATCGAAACTCCTTTTTCGCTTCCTCTTCCTCACGTTTCTGATTTTTATCAAAGAATGTAGAAAATAATTATCCATTTAGTAAGCATAAGAAAGTAGAAACTGATTCCTCCATGGTATAGTCTATTCAAGATTTCTCTCTGTACTATAGCGGGTTTCAGAATTTTCCACCTCCTTTGACAACTATAAGGGGATCAGAATCTCTACGCCTAAGGCCCCACCGTCAAGATGGGAGGCTAGTGATCGAGGCATTCAGGGTCCTATCAAGTGCTTCTTGTTTCCAAGCTGAGAGAAGCCATGGCGGCCTTCGCCTTTGCTTTTTGAAAAATTGCAACTTTGATCAGGAAGACAAACAACCAAGCAATGATAATGAAGGGGTTGAAGAAGAATGTGAATCTCAAACCGAAGATAATGAAAGAGTAAGAGTAGTGGAAGAAGCAGAAGAGGACAAGGAAGGGGAGGAAGAAGAAGAAGAAACAGAGGAGGAAGGTGATGATGTTGAAGATAGTGAGAGACGCGGGTGGGAGTGACATGAGTAGGAACAAAATTAAATTTTCTTAATATTTATTATATTTAATCTTAATCCAAACCACCAATCAATATTTTCTATCAATCTAATTTTAAAGACATTGATTCAAAACAATATTATTGTTCAATTTTTTTGGCCAATAGTATTAATGTTCTATTTAATTAGAAAATTATTGACATTTGAATAAAATTAAAAGCCGATCTATTTAACTACTATAACATAGGCTGATCCATCTTGGATTAGTCGAAGAAAAAGTATTAGATTTAGATATAATTTTTTTTTATTTTTATTATCATATTTTTTAATTAAAATATAATAAATATATAATTATTTAATAATATCATAATAAAAGTATATTTTACTTAAAAAATTTACAATTATTTATAAAATTAACACATTTACCATGTCTTAATTTAAAAATATAATAACAAAGATATAAGGAATTAAATATAATTTAAAAAAAAAATCATGGGAAGGTATGGTGTTTTTTTAGAATATTATACAAGTTTTTTAGTTTTATTGAAATTAATTATACTTTTTTATTTTCAAAATATATTTTTAGTTTAATTTTATAATTTTTTATTAAATTATTCTTTGCAAAAACATATATAAAAGAGTATCTTAATTAAATAAAATTATGTATTTAAATTAATAAAAAAATTTTAATTAAAAAAATTTAAAATTAAACAAAAAGCCAACCGTGTTCACAGAATGTGTGTAATTTTTCTTAGTATATAATTTACAGTATTAATTATGTATGCAAAAGGAATTATTACCCCTCCTTCGGCTTTGGGATTCCGGTGATAATTTGGGAGCCTGGGTTAATACGCAGAACCGTCATCCTCGTGTTTCTGTACAGCTTCGAATCGTTAGGAGTTGGGTTCTTCTCGTTACTGCGTTGGGGTTTTTCTTCGAATAGAAATCGGTGAACATTTGGTGCGTGAATTTTGTGTGAAAGAAAATTTGTTGTTTCCTGTTTAGATGATTCAATTGTAAGTCTTTTGAGTTTTCTAATTTTTTCCGCAAAGGTTAACTTAAAATGCTAGCTATCTTTATAAATAGGAATGTGTGATAATCATACTTCCGAGAAAGAAGTTGTTAGATTTACTTCTGATAATGGAAGTAAAAGGCATTTACCGCCATGGATGCTGCCGAAGGTCCGTGCCGCTGCCATCCCTGCGAGTAAGTCTAATAATGCAAAAAACAATTGCACTTTAGAGAAAGAAGCTTTAGCTAAGGCTCCTGACTTGACGGCAAATGCTGGAACTGCGCTGAAGAAGAAATCAGGAACAGGTCACAAGAGGGGTACTTCAAGGAGGAAGTCACATTCTTATGCAAAACAGGATGCAAGCAGTGATAATAATGTTACACAAAAGGACAAGAAAAAAATGGATATTTCTGAGGTCAGAGTTCATAAGACTTCTTTAAAGAAAAGCCAAATTTTGGAAGACCCTAACCGTAGAAATTTTGATGTAAATTCAGTTCAAGCTTTTACTGATGATGACTTGGAGCTAACAATTGAGGATCTGATGGCCATTGCGGAAGAGGTAATTTAATTTCTAATAATGTTAAAAGGAGAAATATAACACATGGTTTCGATTTAGCAATGTGGATATAAATATGTTTATTATTTGTCATTATATACTTGATTGCATTAAGAATATAGTGCCATAATGGAAATTTGAAAGTAATTGAGGTTTAAGATTTATTCCTAGTTCCCCTGCTATATTAGAATTAAGTCATGTTCATGTTTGCTAATAAGAATTTGTTGTATCTTGCTGCAGTATGTCAAAGATTATGAGAACAAGGAGCAAAAAGAAGCATCAGGTAGCCAGTGTGAATCAGTAAAGCAATTTCCAGCGACAAGTGAATCTGGAAGTTCTCTTGATTCCCATTTTGAGAGAAAAAGATCATCTACTCCAGCGAGGGAAGGTCTACACAGTTCCACTTTGAATAAAACTGGTGAAATGGTTGCCACTGGAACCTTTCCAACTGGTGATCCTGCTCAAGACATGCTGGACCTTTTGTTGGGTCCCTTGCTGAAGAAACCCCTTGAGGAGGAGAAGAACAAATCTATTGTTGAAGGTATGGAGTTTACCCACGAGTCCACTTGGAAAAGGCAAGAGGAATTTTCTGGAGAAGATAAAGTTCCGTTGATGAAGAGAAAAAGCAGTTTGAAAGACAAAGTAGAACTGTTTCTTGACTAAGGTATGTGGATCCATCAAAACCATTATATATCTCATGGCAAAGCAACAAGCCCCAAGTATTTGTTTGACTTAAAGGGGTAAATGCACCTCTAAATCACTCTTGAATTGCAGTCTTATCCTAGTTGGTCAAAGTCTGTTAGTATATAATTTATGGATCAAATTCTTATACATTGAAATTGAAGTCCAATCACAAGGGGGTGACATCTTTTCAATGCAATTAAGCAATTCCATTGACATATAACAAAAATGGTAAGTAAAAGCTGTTACAATAAAGAATCCATCTTAGGTTCTGACTGTACAATGTGTGGAAGAGGACAAGCAAACATCTAAGAGTATGAACTTCCGAATTTGAGAGTTTTTTTTGTTTTTGTGCATTTAAGAGGAATAATTATGAATGTCTATGTAATTTGGGAATTGTGATTATGAATTGGCAATTAGTGATTGGTAGTTAAGATTTCCTATTACTGAATTGGGTTAGGATTTGTTAAATAAGTTCAGATTTCTTGTTCTAGTAAAATTAGGGTTATTTGGATATCTAGGCATGGAAGTTTTGCGTCTTCAGTTTTGCATTTTATTAATGAATGGATACTGTGATTTTGCTCATTATCTTGTGAGTGGCTTGTGTGTCATATATATACATGTAAGTAGTATATAAGCTCAAAGAAGATTGAGGAAAGAAAAATATTTAAATAAGGTTTAATCTTGATACTAGTGTTGTTCTGTTTTTTCCAAAAGCTATTTTGGTGATGGATATGTCTTTCTAACATGTTGGATCATTAAAACTGCAGGAGAAGTGTAAGCTTATTTACTTTTTGTTTCAAAGATGTTTTAGTGTCTTCTGTAGCTACTCATTAAGGGTTTGACTGACATTAAATTTTGTTAGTTGGGTAGATTATTGGGGCCTTGTGTAAAAGTTCTAGTGGAAGGTTTCTTTCTAGATCTTCTAGATCCATATAGGATTTGGACTCTTCCAAATGCTCAAAGTAGTTCTAGAGTTCTATTAATAACTCTGTTAATATGTTTGAATGCTTTGGTTTTGAGCAGTGATCAATATTTCAAAAAACTACATGATTTCACCTTTCCTCTTGATTCTTGTCAATCCTGTGGGGAAATCAAAGCCACCTTAAAGATTCGGTCTTTCATTTGCACAATGTGACTTGGTAGGATTAATAGTAATGACTTGTTCTTGTGTGTTTGGTTGGAGCATAATACTCTTGGCAGAAGTTTGTGTATCTGTCCTCACATGGGATAGGTTCTTTATTTGGCCTCACTTTGGTGTGAGTCAATGGGTATATTCAGGGTTTTTCTTCTTAGAAATAAAAATTTAGAGAGAATGGAAAGCTTTATTGTTTCATTGTATACCTATTTGTTTCTTTATAATTTGTTGTCTCTTAGTTTTTTATAAGGATGCCTTATCCTTCGTCAATGTACTCTCTCATGCTCTGAATAATGAAATTTTCTGTTCTATCAAAACAGAAAAGGAAGACAAAAAGACTCCTTCTTTTTTAGTCATCATACAATCAGACCCTTATTTTAGTAGCTAGATTATCTTTTTCATCCTGCACACTCTTGCTTTCTTGTCTAGATATCTTAAGTGTTCCTGCACACTCTTGCTTCTTTTTCATCTGGTGGCTGCCAGCCACATCACGCCATCAGCTGGACTAGTCCTATGAGTCTGGTTTGGGAACTTCACTCAACTGGTCAGTTCAACCACTCCATGACTACAGCTTTGAACTTTGAAGGATATCAGTTAGAGGTAGGCATTGAAGCAGACAGTTATTTGGACCGCTTCTTAGTTCAACCTATTGAACCAGCCTATCCTGTCTGGTTCTGAGATTTTCCTCTGTAGTTAAGAGCATACTCAAACACAAAGGCAGAATGATTTGTACTTCGGTACCTCATTTGTAGAGATGTAGTGTACTATTGTTAACAATACACTCTTGCCTTAATCAATACAGTAGGAAACTTTACCTCTTGTAGTTTTTTATATTTCTTCTGTGGGTCCTTTCTGAATCTTAGGAATACATACATAATAGTATTATCAAGTATGAAGCAACTGTTGAGAGACTAAGCCTTACAGAGTTGACTCTGTAATTAGCCCCAATTTAGAAAGAAGCTGTTGGTGTCCAGTTCCAAGGATCCTCATCTTGCTGGTTGTAATGGTTAATGACAAGGCTGTAGATAATGGTGCTCAATGGTCAGATTCCCTGCTGTGCTAATGTTTGCTGAGGGATATGTGCTAATCAATAGTGTATGAAACAGCATAAACCCAAATAGAAGAGAAACTTTATATGAGAACGCAATTCCTCTTTAATTCAACCTGTAGTTGATGAAATATATATATATATATATATATAAACACACGCCTGTATTCCTGGGTTGCATGTGCTGACTCTTATTTATCATAATAAAGTGGTGAATTTCTTTCAGTCTTAAACACAAAACGTTATGAACTGGAAATTCTGTTAAACAGCAGTTGTTCTCGTCATGTTTTTCCTTGAAATATACTGGTTCTGTGATGTAAACTTCTCTTCTGAAACCTTTTGGAAGGTCAGGGAAAATTTGTTTGCTAGTCTTGCATTGTTTACACAAACTACTTTGGAAGCTGGGAAAGACTAAGACAGCCCAAGTAGTAGTAGTTTTTTTACTATTATTTTTAATGTTCCAGTATAAAGAGTATGTTATATTGGTCTTCTTGTGTTAACTTCTGTACATTGAATAATTTGGGTGTTTTGACGAAATAGTTCGCACCTAAAGTACTTGTGCATGATGATAGTAAAAGCCGAAAGAAAAGGAGAGAATATAATGAATAAAGAAATGGCTTTTTATTTTTTCGTACTTTATGGATGCTTCATTTGATTACAGTGGGACTTTTTTTACTCATATATGTTGTATCTTAGTCTCCTCTGAAGATATATAAAGAGAGAGAGAGAGAGTATTGGAACCACCTGTTTTTCCATTCCTACCAATGGATTATAGTATTAATCTCTCCAAATTAATATGATGGTGTTTAACGTTTATTCATTATCAATGTATCCGTGTCTTGAAGAAGAAATCTTGATAGTCCAATTTTGTGTCCATATTTTTTGATATCTTCCTGAATTTGGTTTCGATACTCTCCAAAAGTGAACTTCTTATATATGGAAGGTTCTTTGCAGCTCCCTATCAAGGTATTGTAAGATGGGCATAGAAAGTATGCTATGGAGTATCTTTCCATTTTGTTATTCGCCATGACCCTGTGTACCACGCTTTTATATTCATCATTGCTCCATGCCTGTATTTGGGTTTTGCCAAGAAAAGACCGTATTAGTGAATTAATCTATTAATAATTGATGCTTTAATAGTTGTTCTGATTCTCACTGTTTACTATTGATTTTTGTTTTAGTAGTACCGGTTGACAATATCTGTGCTTCAGGCTTTGGATGCAGCGTTTTCAATTGTACGATATTTGGTTTTTTTTAGTGTTAATTATCAGGTTCTTTAATAAAATCATAGAACAACCTTTTTTTGAAAAAAAAAAAAACCAATCGTATAGTTTCAAACCATAAAAAACTTTTGCTTGTCATGGTTTTATTGAAAATTTTATAACAAACATCAAAATATTGTATCTACGTTCTATTCTTTTCTATTCTCTCATAAACTAAGAAAGTAGCTGCGCCAATTGGAGTGAATGAGGTTCGGGTTCTACAACAAGAATAAAGGGTCTGTTTCCTCAGTTTTTCATTTATTTCCATCTGGAGTTTTGAAAGCTGTAAATCTACTCAAAAGGCTTCTTGATTGGAGTAGATTTAGGTGTAAAGGTTTTGTTTGCTATTAGACTTTTATTGAAAAATTTAAGAACAAACATTTAAAAGTTCACCTGCACTTAAGTTTTGTCCTTGATTTGATGAGCTGAATGATACATTCTCAATGAATGGTCTTTCAACTGATCTAGCTGAGTACTACCATAGTTTTCTAAAGCAATTTTGTGAAGAAACATGCTATGTTAAGTTTTACCTGGAAAAGGTCTCCAATGTTAACAATCAGAGCATCTGGGTTTGGTTTAACAGCCACCCATTTGGAATCTTTCATGAGTTGGAGTCCGCCCACGTGATCTTGATAGAGGATTGTTAGGAAATCACTATCAGTGTGAGGCACTAGCCCAAAAGTTTCTTCTGCGGATTTTGGGCATGCAGGGTAATGATTCAATCTAAGAAAACATGTGCTTTCATCACAAATTTCTTTAACTGCGTCCTTTGGATACCCAAAATTCTCTGCTAGAATACCTGCTAATAACCTAGATAGTCTCAACATTGCTGCTGCAAATTCATATATCACTTCGCTGTAGCCAGAGTTGCAAACCAAATTAAGTTGGATTCAAAAGGGTTGAAACGTTGCAATCCAAAAGAACTATTGACTAGGGTGTTCAAAATTGATCTAAATCCATAAAATCATAACAAACTAAACAAAATGGTCAAAAGGTTTATTTTGGTTTTCTGAGTGCTAGCCGAGCAGCTTAGTTTGATTTTTGACTTATCATTTTATAAAAATATGATAGGTCTAATGTTTTGCTAAATTAATTTGTATGGTTCGGTTGGTTCAAAATTGAATTCAATACCAACTTGTATTCTTTGCATATTTGGAGGATGAACATGTGTTTATCTCTTCTAAACCATTCAGATTTTTAGATTTTAGATTTTTTATTTTTTAATATAAATCATCATTTTTTAAGTTGGTAGTTAAAAAATTATTTTTATTTTTTATTTGAATTTCTTTGAAATAAAAATTCAAAATTCAAAAGAAATGAATACAGCATGCTCATTCCCCCAAATGTGCAAAGAATCCAGGTTCATTGAACACCCTGATTGATTTGCATCGGCATAAATATTGTCATGGTCTTAATGCATGACTGACCTTGCAGAGAAACCTTTATTTTCTAGGGGAATTATTTTTGTGTAAGGTATTTTTGATGGAATCATATTATTTGTTTTAATGTCTCATGAAACTGCTTCCAAAACAAATATTTGAAAACGCAAAATATAAGAAAATCTGTTTGAAAAAGTAATAAGTAAAATCTGTTAAAGAGAACATTACACAAAATCCCAAAGTTGTTCTCTGGATTTTATTTTAAAATGCAGAGAACCAAAAAAAAAAAAATTCTTAAGAATAAAAAAAGTTTGACCAAAATGATTCTTTTTCTTTTTTTAAATTTTAAAAGCAGTAAATAAGCAAACCCTTAAGGCCTTAAGCTCTTAACTAATCTTGACTTTCATGACAAAGTTCCAAATACTTCTCATTCACAGAAAAATAAAATATTTTGGTTGTGAGGTCGATATCAATAACACAACCAAAAAAGCTCTTATTTGTTTGCAAGCGCTTTTAATTTATTCTTGTTTGTAATTTATTCATGTATTGTTTTTCTTCCTCTATATAAAAAGTTTTTAAGAATAAAAAAATATTATATACAATTGCCTATATCATTATTATTAAGTTTTCAAATTAAAATATAACAAATATATAATATTTCAAATTAAAATATAACAAATATATAATATGATATGTGTATACTTTTTGCAAATAACTGTATAGATCTTCAATTAAACTATATATTTATCATATTATTATTGAAAAATCATATATTTGTTATATTTTGATTCAAAGACTAGATAATAATAAGTGTATATAGAATTGTATATAAATTTATTCTTTGACCAAAAAGATTCTTTTTAAAATCCAAAAACTTTTTAAAGGCAGTAAGCAAAGAAACCCTCAAGGCTGTAAGCTCCTAACTACTGCACGCTTTCATGAGAAAGCTCCAAATACTTCTAATTCACAGGAAAATAAAAAATTTTGTTTGTGGGGTAGACATTAATAAAACACCCAAAAAGCTTCTATTTGTTTACAAGCGCATTTAATTTATTCTTGTTTGTTCTTTATTCATGTATTGTTTTTCTTCCTTAATATGAAAAGATAGAGAAAGAAGAGAGACATGAAGCATGGAAATTGGTATGGATAGAGGATATGAGATAATACGGACGCTAAGACAAGATAAGATGTATAAGGTTTAAATGCATTTTGAAGTGTAACGTTGTATTGAATATGAGTGTTGGATATGTATCAAAAATAATATAACTTCATTTTTTTTTTTAAGTATCGGTGCTTCTTTAATCGGAAGAGAGAACTAAAATAGATAGAGGCTTAGGATCTTGATACCTTAAAGAACTGAAGTCAACCCAGCAAGCTGGTTCTGAAATCTTGGTGAGAGGAATGTGGAAAGCTTCTGACCATGAGAACTCATTTGGATGAGTAGCTGTTGGCGTACCCCACCTGTATGAGTTATTCAGAAGCCCACTTGTTGCCTTCTTCTCAAAAGGCATGTCGAACAACCTCACTTGCTCTCTCCTCATCTTTCTCAATAACTCAGAGTCTATTCCATGGTTCAATACTTGGAAGAATCCCAATTCTGAAGCTCCCTTGCATATTGCTGCAGAGCATGCAAGTCTTTCTCTTTCATTACAGCTTTTAAGACCATCAAGGTCTATTAATGGCAGTTCACATTCCTTTATTACAGGATGATGAGTATCATCACCGAAGAAACTTTTATTCTGGTGGGCTCTAGCTGATTTTTGTACAAGTGTGTCATAATGGTGCTGGAGGGGTGGATTTGATTCAATCATTTTGCACCTGGTTGTTTTGATCAAGAAGGGAGAGAACACAGAAAACCGACAGGAGATTATAGGTGGGTAAGAGTATTTATATAGTTGGAGGCATAGTCGGATGGGAAAAATACTCAAACCTTATGAATATTCGTAAAATTTACAGGTTTGGCTCTATGTATAAGAATTAAAAATGGGTCTGGATTTAGTCTGGAATTGTTTCATATATTTATAGTTCCAGAAATAAAAACTATGATATGTTACTCATCATGTCCATAATCATTCCTAGAAGCAAGGAAAGTCCAATACGAAGTCCAGAAGTGGACAGTCAGTGAGGACAAAGTTGGGTTGTCAGGGCCATGACATTTGTCAGAGAGAAAGTGATATTGAACTATCCTTAGACTGAGTATAGACAAATACAATAAAAACAAATATTGAAGGACGTCACAACAAGAGAAGTTAGCAAATGAGAACAAAAGAGGATTCAGATTTTAGACCTAACCTCATCTTTTTTATGTCTTCATATACGACATAAAATGGTTGATTCCGCCCACGTTGGAGGGATCCTTCCAGTCAAATTAAATGATGTATCCATAATGACTGGGTATTGGATTTGAAATAGGATTTGTTTACACTTTTGGCTATTAGATTTTGGAGTATGGTATTGAAGATAGATAGGAGTTATGCGTTTGAATTCTCTTAATTTCTTCTTGAAATTGATATGATTAATTTTAAAAAAAGGATAAATATAAAATATATAGGACTCATTTGAAGATAACTCTAACTTGAATATATCTATTTGAATAATAGCTCTCTTATATTTTGTGCATTTTTTTTTTGAAATTGACACTGTTAATTTAAAAAAAAATAAAAAAATTCATTTGCAAGAATTATAGTGTACGAGAGTTTTCTACGTTATAACTCTTGTTTTATGTTCAAATTGTTCTACTCCGGGCAAAATGAGTTTATAACCTTGTTGATTTGAGCCTTTTTTTTTAAGTTCCAGAAAAAAAAAAATGACATGACACCTAAAAATGGTGGAACTGATTCAAATTTAACATAGTCAGAATACCTAAAATAGTTGGCCTTTCTAACAATTAATATTCCCTATTTCTGCTGCGAAATTTGTTTCCATCTTAATGGCATTGTCTTCTTGCTTTGTCTTTGTTCCTAAATTCTTCTCTTCCGGATTATAAATGTCAATATGGCCATTAAATAAGCAATATTTTGATGCTTATTCCTCCGGCCTTGCCTACATAATCTTTATCGGCAATTGGCTGTTGTGGAATTTAATTCTGATTTGAATGCTAAAAGATGTTAAAATAGGGAGAACTCATCTAGATGGCCCATTATAATTAGTTAGAAAGCGCGTACGAACCAGAATATTTGGTTTTAATAAAAAAAGCAAAATTTCTCTTTTGATCTTCTAATTTTATTTAAAGTTTCACTTTCATTCTTTAATTTTATTTAAATTTTAATTTAGTTTATTAAATTTACTTTAAATTTCACTTTCATCCCTTGATTTTATTTAGTTTTAATCTTGTTTTTTAATTTTATCTTAAATTTTACTTTCATTCCTTAATTACATTTGGTTCTTTAATTTTATGTCATGTTTTACTTTTGTTCTTTGATCTCATTTTGTTCCAATTGGATCCTTTAATTTTAAAAAACTACTCAAATATTTCCCCCTAAACCATCAAATAAAGATGTTTAATAAAAAATATCTTGTGTAGCTCATCAGTAGTTTAATTCTAATAATCTCTTGTCAATTTAGATTTACCTCTTATAACATCATTTCTATCACCTCCTAACACATTTTTGTAAATTCAAGATAATATGAGTGCATTATTTACAGATATGGGTGTCACATTCTAAATTTTCTTTAAATGGTAACATAACTAAACTAACAAAAGAGGAACATTAAAGAACAACCTCAAATAAATATTAGAAAACTAATCGAGACTAATTAGGAGCTAATTGATCTAATTAGTACTAAGAGGAGATTATATGTTAGAAAACCTTAATGAGACATTGGCATGACAATTCATTTAGTAGGAAAGCCTATAACCACGGGTCAAGACAAATTGTGGTCACTCTCATCATAAAACTCCATTACCTTCACATATATGACTATACCTAGGCATGAGCATTCGATCAAGTGGCAACCCCTCCTATTAACTGAGTATATCATGAACTAAAACATAAATAAATATTAGAATAAGCCTAGGAACCCTTAATGTAGTGCATGGCTGAGCATATGAGTATAGGAAGCAACCAATAAAACAAGGGAGAATAAGGACAAAATAGGCCACCTTAATATTCCACTATCTCAACATGTATATATATATATATATATATATATTACACCTTTGGTCATAACACTTGATTTTTCCCTTAGCCATGCAAACAAATAGGAGGCTCCAATTGAATAAATTGGTTAAGAATAATAAGGACATGTGATACCATGGTGGCTGAATGGATTGGAGTTTGTGAGAGTAGGAAGAAACAAGTGTAGAATCCCACAAGCATTGACCATAACCATTATTATACATGTAGGCGTGGATGTGTGTTCAGATATATGACACCTGTGCAATTGAATTGTGCATACTATGAGGCAAAAGGATAAAGGAAAGATATCAATGTATATTGGAATACTAGGTACCTAGCTTGGTGTTGATGCAGGGCCCTTGTGAGATAAGGTAAGGCAAACCACATATTAACATTAATTTAATTCTCTCTTTATAGATATGCATAGGTTGATGTTCAATTGTTTGCCACCATATTATTTAAGTTGTGTAGTTCATGGGATCTTGGAAATATGTAGATTGCCTTGGTGCATATTTGAGAGAGTGACATCTTATACAACCATCGAATAGCAATTGGGAGAAGAATGAATTTTTATTTAATTACATTGTCTCCAAAGCTCGGTTAAGAAGCATGAGATGGCACATGAAATGTTTCCTCCATATTAGGCTCATTTAGGCCTAGAGTAAAAGTGAGAGAAGGAAGCAAATGTTTTAGGTAAGCCATGTTGGAAGATAAGGAGAAGCTATGAATTTAAGAAGGGGATTTCAAGGAGATTAATTGCAAGTAAGTATAGGAAAACTTCTAAATTCATTAATTATTTCCATTTCAATCGATTGAATTTTTGAACTAGGATGTTTTGTTATTGTTGGATAGCCATAGAATCTTGAGGAAAGACCACTAGGGGAGTCTAGGAGAAAGCTACAGGTAGTTGGAGGTAAGGAATCAAATTCTTCTTTGAAGATGAGTAGGCTGAAAGGCAGATAGAGAATGAAATTTAAATATGTACAATTGTTTTGGCCGTGGGAAATTCATTATATGAACTTCTTGAATTTAATTAGAGGAATAGAAAAAGAAAGAGGGTAGAACGTACAAGGATGTCTTGATATTAAAATGAAATTACATAGTCATACTTTATTAGAATTGTGTGCGTGGTTGACACCAATTAGGAGAAAACATCACGGTTAGAAAAGAAAATAGTTAGTGAGAGTTCAATTTCCAATTAACGTACACCTAGGGGTTGGACAGTGAAGTTTTGAAGTTAGTATAATTAATCTTGATGATATTAATTCAATATGAAAAAAAATTGAAGGTTGGATTAATCCTAAATTAGGAATTCAAACCTCCAACTAATGGAAGAGAATTATGAGTTAGGTACAGAAAATTAGTAACTTAATTGAAATTCAAATAGTGACCATGACTTGTTCTTATTTAAGGTAATACATGACTGAAATTTTAGGGAAGCAATTGGGACAACAAAGGTTAAGGAATAACTTGACAGAATAACAGTAATGAAACAGATGGTTAATATTGTATTCTTTTTGTTTATATATGTAATTACACTGAATAATTTTTGAATTTCTTATGCTGTGTATGGTTGCATGTATGTCTACTAAAGTGACTCTTATGAGTATTAGATTATTGTTATTGGCCAATTATCGAAGCACATTAGCCTAACGAACAAATGTATGCTGCTGTCTAGAAATTATGTGCTCCTACACTGAATTGTGCATTGAATGTACCCTGAATGATATTCAATGCTATTTATATGCATACTCTTTGAATATATTGTTATCTACTAGGATTTCATCTCATTACGAAGCTAACTATTTTTTCAGGTATTAGTTATACTGCAGATGGAGTCAAATAAGCAAACTAGTAGATTACGTGTTGTTTAATAATTAGTTTTGTAAATCCTTTGAATAGTGCTAAATGTTAAAGCATGACTTTAGTTTTGAGAACATAAAGTTGTTTTGTAATCCTCTATTTTGTATTGGTATGATAATAGCACATGAGTAACTTTTCATACAATCTGACGACAATATCTGATAGAAGTGTTGAATTGCATGTGAAAGTAACTTTAATTATTGTTTTTGCATGAAACTAATTATCACAATATTGGGATTAATTCTGGAACAATGGTCTGTGCTTGGTTGATGTTAGGGAGACCATTTTAAAATTTATGCACGAGTTCGTCGAGTTTGGTTGAAAAATGACAGAGTATATTAAGCTAGAACGTTAGATTTGTATGTACTCTAGGTACTTGGTGTCTACCTCTTGTAGAAATAATTGGAGGAGGATTTCTGAGCCCAAATTTTTATAATGAGTTTTCCATCCTTTGAATTTAAGGTCTGGAAAGTTACAGAAATTTTGAAATAAATTAGATCATGGAAACAATGTATTAATTCAACTTAACTTTTGTAAGGTATAGTTCTGAGCAGGATTCATAATAAATCTTGTTAAATAGGTAAATAAATGAATTAATTCATGAAATTTTATGAGGATGTAGCTAAGACATACAAACTTGGATCTAGAAAGTTTTAGAATTTTTTGAGTTTGTTTACTAGGCCAACTAAGTCAAAAACAATGAACATAGAGTGTAGTGAGTCCAAATCAGGTAGTGATCTAACTAACACTAATTAAGGGGTCATCCCTAGAAATTTCCAAAAACTATTTTAGTGACTTTTGATTTACATTATAAGGACTCATCTTGCCAATTTTTGAATAACATTTGATGGGGTAAAAAAATTTTTCAAGAAGAGGCCTTAACAATCGGTGTCTCGATTAGTTTCCAATTCTCTATAACGTAAGGAATATTAGAATAGTCAAGAGAAAAATAGAATTGTGACTATGTAATTCTTGTGATAATATAGTAAGAATCATCTAGGTATGACAATGGGCAATGACTTTAATCTTTTTAGTGACAATAAACACAAAAATTGAAATAAAAATGAGAGCATTAATTAGATTAGAGCAAATTAAATAGAAATAAAATTAAAGAATAAAAATGAAAGTTATGATAAGTTAAAGGATGTAAGTGAAACTTTAAAAAAAAAAATTAAGGGGCAAAAGTAAGACTCAAGAAAAAATTAAGGATGAAAGTGAACCTTAATATAAAATTAAGATATTAAATTAATATCAAATAAAATTAAGGGATAAAAATAAAATATAAGGTAATGTTAAGAAATCAAATTAAAAATAAATAAAAGTAAATAATAAAAGTAAAATATAAAATAAAATTAAGAGATTACAAGACTATTCTTACTTTTGAAAAATGGGCCAAACAATTAAGAGGGGGTGAACTGGATGGATAGTAACAAGTTGTTTATGGTTTTGCAAGATGGGGTATTTACCGAAGAATTGGCCAGTAGATGTCATGCGCAAGATTTATGACAGACAGTGTGCCAAAAAAATTGAGCCTGAATTGTCAAGAAAGCTGGTAGATGCTTTGGTAGAAAAGATTTTTTTCTTAAAAAAAGAACTTTAACCTCTGGGACAAAAATGTTGAGGTGGAACTCTATCCTAAATAAAAATTTTAAAAACAAGCTAGAATCTTGAGAACAAGTTGGACTTGAACCTGCGCTTTTCTTGAAAATTTTTAAGAATCTTGCTGAGAAGAAGCTAATAAACCAAGCATTGTTGTAGATAAGAACAAAGGGGTCAAGAACTGAAGTTGCGACAGTCTGCAAGAACACAACTCATTACACACAGTAGGAGGAGTTCTCCTCCATATGTAATATACACACACACACACACACACACACACACACACACACACACACACAGAAGATGTCTGGGCTGCTGTTTCTAGTTATATATATATATATATATATGCAAAAAGCATGTGACTAGAATTTGATTGAAATAATAATAATAATAATAATAATAATAATAATAATAATATAATTTGATATATTCATGTATTAAAATAAATTATATTATATTAATCTTTTATTTATTTAAAATTATATTACTTTAAATATTTATTAAACAATGTATAAAAATATACTTTTTAAATTTTTTCATATTATGCTTAATTTAAAAATATATTAATTGTTAATTAAAAATAATTAATTTAATCTATTTAATTAATAACTCGACAATTGAACCAGTAACTTAATAACCTATATAGCTCTTCTGATCTAGTTTAAAAAACTAGGCAGCTATGAACTTTTTTATTATTATATTGAATAATGACAGAAATTTTTACATAAGTTAGCATCCACTTACTACTCTATTAAGATGGAAGAAAATAGGTTTAAATCTACCATAGGGAATTAAGTTAGTAATCCGACGCAAACTCTGAATGACCGCATCTGTACACTTAATATTCTAATACATTATTATAATACGTAATAGGGACCAAACTTGAATTTCCCGCAGCTGAGGTGCTCAAATCTCGATTTCTATTTTTATTGTTTAATTTTTAATCTCGGTTATTCATTTTTTTATTTTATAAAAAATAAAATATATTATAAAGATAATTTTTTAACATGTATCAAATAGACAATTCAATTTAGTAAAAGTTAAAAGATTATCTTTATTTTCTTTAAAATTAAAAAATAAAAGATCAAGATTATTGCTCCAGCTGAGAGTAGAAAATCCAAATTCCTTGTGAAACATATTCAAGGGAATTCCTGACATTGCAACCACTGTAGTTTGCCATGCACTTCTTTCAACAACAATTAAATAGAATGTAAGAATTTTTTCAAGGACCTACTGTAATCTTTTACTAGTTCATTATCAAAATATGAGAGTTTATTTCACATTAAAAATCATAAATTCATTTTATAAAAGAAAAAAATCGTAGTTACAAAGTTGGAGGGTTCCTAACTTAGTCTACATATATTAGATAAGAAAATTTTATTTTTTATCAATTATTTAATCAAGTATTTAGTAATAAATAAAAAATAACACTCAATAATATAAAAGAAATTATAGAAGGTAAAAAATATTGTTGAACTAATTTTTAGAAGTATTTTTTAGTATAAAAAGTTATCCTAAGGAGCCACTTAATGAGATTTTTTTGTTTGTTTCTAAAAGTCTTAGTACTCCTTTTTTCTTTTCTCCATTTTTCCTCCTAACCTTGACAGTACTGCTTCTCCCCCGAGTTGTGTCTCTCTCTTCCTCGTGCCCTCTTCCCTTCTTCATGTCACAAACCAACTCGATCTGATCGAGCTCACTCCACCATTCACCTCCACTTAATGTTGTTGTTGAGCCTCTGTAAGTTGCCACCATAAGACATAGATTTCCCTTCCTCTTCCTTGTTGGTTGACGTCCTATATCGTCATTTAACACCTCAATGTCACCCCACCACCTTTTCCCTCCTCATTGTGCTGCCATTAAAGGCCATGAGTCACCAAAGAACTAAGCTTTGACGCTCCTTAATCTTCCTTCTACCTCTTTCTCATGGGTGAGCAATTTTAAAGGGGGTTTTGGTATTTGTTCTCCAAGCCCACCCTTCCTTGTTGCAATTCCAAATGGTTGGGAATCTATGTTAGAATCTTGTTGTAGTTACTGATGGTAACAGCCTAAATGCACCTAGAAAGAGGATGACATATGGTACTAGGTGAAAAAGAAACTACTTGTTAGGTGTAGTTGCCTTTAGTGGGTTGAGGATATGCTTGGGTGGAGAAAAGGTTACTTGTTATATGTAAGTGCCTATGAAAAGGCAAGAAGCTACCAACAAGGTGTAATCATCTTGAATAAATAGAGATAATATGGTTGGGTGGAAAAATAATTATTTGTTAGACATATTTGCTCATAAAATGGTAAGGAGCTATCATTGTGATGTAGTTGCCCCCAACAAGCATGACATGGGATATGTGATTCTATCATGTGAGATCTAATTGATTTTATAAAGTGTTATATTTATACCCCTTAGAAAAATAAACATATTCCTTAAAGTTTATTTTGTAAACACTTGATTTTACTTTATTGAGTACTCATATTTTGCTTATTTTGATTCCTTAAATTAAATATTTTATTTCATTATGATTGGTTTTTATGCAATATAAGAATTTGTAGGTATACTTATTTTCTCTTTCATTCTCGTTGTTTATTATGCACTTACTAAGTTTGGATAGCTTACTCCTTTTTGTGTTTACATTTTCAAACCTATAAGTTCTTGAGTAGTGCACTTTACAATTTGTTTAACCCCCAAATACATTTCGAGTAGCCTTCCTCTTCTTTTAGGTGGCTTCGTATTTGTTTGACTTTATGATATCATAGCTATTGTTGTTGTTGTTCAGTTGTGTTATTTTGGATGGAAACTTGTTCTGTAGGCCTTGTGATAGCCATGTGTATTGTAATTGTTCTATGGTTTTTGGAAACATGTTATTTTTTGAAATGTTTGTATGAATTGGAAACATGCATTTTTTAGGAAGATTGTTGAATTTTTGGTAAACCCTAATAGAATAATATGAATTGATTGTGCATTTTAAATAAATTGTCAAAAAGTGGTGTTTGTTCATTATGCTTGTTAAATTAAGTTAGCTAGATGTTGGCTTAGTCTATATGATAGTCACAGTAAAAAATTTTTTACAATAAAAGTTGGTATCAAAACTTAAATTGCCATGGCTCTTATAGCTGCAAAATGGAGAAGTAATAAAATTTTGTATGTAAATGTGTACTTATCTAACACACCTTACGTGTATGAGGCCATTATTGCCTAATCCATGTCATGATGTCATATCTTGTTGTCATTTGTTTCTTCAATTTCTTGGTCAAAATCATCTCATGTTTAATCTTTGTTCTTATCTTGGGTGAGGATGTTGCCCAAGAAAAGAACTAACTTGTTTTATGACACCATTTTGACTCTTATTGGTTGAGGACATAGTGGGACTCCAAACTTGGTCGTAGTCTCAAGAGTTGGGGCCACCAAAAGACAAGAAATGAGGAACCTAAGATAAGGTGCAAGGACCCAACACTTGGTTAAGGTTGTTATTGCGTTGCAACATATGCAACAGACCATGAAAGGGACGATGGGCACGATGGCCCAACAAATACAAAGGTGCAAAGCATTAACCAATCCTATCACTAGGTAAAAGGGTAGGCCAATGAGAATAACTTTCACCACATGACTAGTGATCAATGCATTTCCTTCTCTTCAAAACTATCCACTAAGGGTATTTTTGGGTTAATTAAAAAAAGAGAGAAATAAGATTTTAATTTTAACATTAGCTTTAATTTAGATTTAAATATAATAACAACAATAATAACAATAACAACAAAGCATTTTCCCACTATATGGGGTCGGCTATATGAATCAATCGACGCCATAAGCACCTATCATAAATTATATTTTTTGATAAACCATTTAAATCTAAATCTCTCTTAATAATTTCTTCTATAATTTTTTTTTATCTTCCTCTATCTCTAATTAATGGCCTATTCTCCATTTCATTTATCCTCCTAACTGGGGCTTCTATGGGTCTCCTCCTCATATGACTAAACCATCTAAGTCTCGATTCTACAATCTTTTTCACAATAGGTGTGACTTCTACCTTTCTCTCTAATGTATTCATTTCTAATCCTATCTCGTCTAGTGTGTCCATTCATCCAACGCAACATTCTCATATCTGCAACATTGAACTTATTTTCTTGTTAACTTTTTATTGCCGAACACTCAGTTCCATGCAACATTACAGGTCTTATAACTGTGCGGTAGAATTTACCTTTAAGTTTGAGTGGTACGCTTCTATCACAAATAACTCTCGAAGCACTCCTCCATTTTCATCCACCTGCTTGAATCCTATGCTTTTACATCTTCTTCTATTTCCCTGTTATGTTATATGATGGATCTAAGATACTTAAATCATATGACTTGTGATAGGACATGTTTTCTAATTTTTACTTCTATGCTAGAAATGGTGTGTCTCTTACTAAACTTACACTCCATATACTCCATTTTACTTCTACTTAAACGAAATTCATGAGCTTCCAAAGCTAATCTTCACCTCTCTAACTTCTTATTCATTTCCTCTCTCGATTCTCCAACTAGAACAATATTATTTGCAAAAAGCATGCAGTATGACACCAGCTCTTGGATATGTTCAGTAAGCACATCCAGGACTAAAGTAAAAAGATAAGAGTTTAGAGTTGACCCTTGATATAAACCAATAGTTATTAAAAAATCTTTCGTAAATCCACCTTTTGTTACTACACTAGTTGTAACCTTATCATACTTATCTTGAATTACTCGAATGTAAGCTATACGAACTCTTTTTTTCTCCAAAACCTTCTATAGAACTTCTATTGGCACTCTATTATATGCTTTTTCCAAATCGATAAACACCATGTATAATCTTTTTGATTCTCTCGATTTCTCTTTATTAACCTTTTCAACAAGTATATTGCTTCCATAGTTGACCTTCTTGGTATAAAACAAAATTGATTCTCCGTAACTTGAGTCTCTTTCCTTAACCTTTGCTTAAGTACTCTTTCCCATAATTTCATAATATAGTTCATGAGTTTAATTCTTCTATAATTTGCACAATTTTAAATATCCCCTTTACTCTTATAAATAGGGGTTAAAGTACTTCTTTTCCATTTGTCTGGCATTCTCTTAAATCTCATAATTTTATTAAATAACTTTATGAGCCAACTTATACCTTTCACTCCTAAACCCTTCTATACTTCAATGAGTATATTATTTGATCCAACTGTTCTGCCATTCTCTGTTTTCTTTAATGCTTCTTTTACCTCTATCTCATAAATTTTATGATAAAAAGTATAATTTTGATCTTTTTCTTTAGTGTCTAGCTTATCTGATTATAATAAAATCTCGTGCCCTTCATTAAAAAACTTATGAAAATAATCCTTCTACCATTCTTTGATATTTTATTTCGTGACCAATACATTAGATTTAAATATAACATTTTAATAAAAAATAAATATATTGAATTAAAAAAATAAAGGATAAAGAGTAATAATAAATTTAAATCCAAGTAAAAAAAAATTAAAATTTCATTATATTTATTGAGTTTGAATTTATTCATCTTAGGTGATAACATGAATATTATTTTCTTTTAAAATGAGGCTGAGCCTCCCCATAAAAAAAAAAAAAAAAATAGAGCACTGCTTGCTTATTCTCTCTAAACTATCCAGATTTGAGCAATACACATTGATTCTCCTAATATAAATTGTTTTTAAAAAAAGATGCTTACATTGATTCTCTTAATATAATTTGTTTTTTAAAAGATGCTAGTTCTCATTTTTTTTTTAAATTGTCTAAATTATTATTTAGATTTGATTTAGATGACCTAAATTTCAAAACTTTTTAAATCTCAATCTATGATTTTTCAAACTGGCAATTAGATAAATGTTTTTATCCTACGCATTTTGTTTCTTTCAAGATTTAACAAAAAATAAAATAAAATGTGAACCGTGGAGTCATGGCCGAGTATCCAAGCTGTAGTCTGTTGCCATGAACACCGAAAGCCAGCCATGGAACCATCGCACGGCACCGAACACCGAAAGGCAGCCATGGAACCATCGCACGGCACCGAACAACTTCCACCTTATGTTCGTGGCACCACCTCTTCGAGGCCAGTGACGGACCTCTTCCACTGGTAAGTGCGCTACATTTTCTGAATCTAATCTCCTATGAATTTATCTTAGTCTCTCAGATTGCTTCGCTTTCTATTTGGGTGCTGCTTTTGATTTGGATTGCGTAAAAAGCCCCAACTATGGATTTGATTTTTGATAGTATTTACTTGCCTGGTGGAACGGGGCAGAGAGAGATAGATATTGATAGGATTGTTGTTTTTATAGAATTGTTGGAGTTTTGCACTTAAAGAACGTATTTACTGGCAATTAATTATGGCTAGCTAACACGATTGCAATGATCCATGATAAAATTACCACCTTCATTCATCTATTGGATCAATGATACTATCTTCAGTTAGTTTTTGTTATAGGATAGCCACATCCTCAAGGCCCTTTCTTTGCGCTTACATATGTTATGGGATGGAATTTTTTATATGACAAAAATTCTCTCAAATCGACGGTGATAAGGAAAATAGCACCATCTGTCAATTGTTTTTGTATTTTATTTTTTTCTTAGTGTTTTCCGATGAAACAGAGTTTTGTATATAATGCATTAGCACTCATGTCTTCATTGAAATCGTAGTGCCTCCCATTCTTCAGGATTTCACAGATGAAAATGTTACTACTCATCTCACTCTCATCATGTTTCACCTCCCTTTCTGCTGTTCTCATCATAATTAGGAATGAACCATTGGTGGTTTTGTTATCAATTTGTACTTGATTCTGAAATTGTCTCTTTCTCTTTATGATGGCCTTTATTTTGCCACAACTTTTGGGTTGTTAGGGATTTCAGCGTCAATATTTTCTTAGTTTGGAGGGGCAATGAACCATTACAGACTTTTAAGATCCATTGTAATTCTTAAATTGCAGCAGTATTGAAGTCAATTCTGAAATTACAACCTCCCAAAGAGTTGTTCCAATTGTTGAATTTTTTTCATTCTCTTATAATCTACCATTTGAAGTTTTAAACTGAACTAATTGATTAGAAATGGTAATACTGTAACAATACATTACCAACAGGAAGAAAATAAAAAATTATCATTATTCACATATAATAAATATTCAGACTAAATCATGAAACAACTATATTTTATTTACTCTCACTACTAGACTTTTTCTCTGAAACTCAACCAACACAAGATTAATCACATTTTGCTTTATTTAATCCTGCCAGCCATTTTCGATCACCAATTAGAGAGCATAAAGAGGTGAAAGAAATATACTTCCACGTATTTTGTCACATATAACTGCCTTTGTGACAGATATGTAGGAAGCCTACATGTATTCCTCTCCCCTTCCCTCTCACTATTCAACTGTTCAACCTTTGAAAACTTCAAATTCTGCCAGTGAAATTATTTGAAGAGTTGAAATTCTTAGGGAAAGCACCAATAAACTATGGCTCAGCGATATTGGAATTGTTTCCAAAGCTGAAGGATTCAACTTCAAATCTCAATTGGAGCCAAATTAATCCAAGAAAAAAAAAAGGGAATTCTTTGGCATAGTTATTACATCTTTGATCACTATTGAAGTTCTGCAGGCTGTAACCTAGAAGTTTAAACAAGGTACTATCTATGATCCTTTATGCTGTTTTGACACTCGTTATTAAAGAGGTTGCTGTGTTTAACTTGGTTAACTTCAATATTTGACTTTATCCGAAGGCTATCTCTTTGTAATAATTGATTAGGTTTTAAAAAAAAAAAACTGATACTTGAAGAAACCGAGGATCAGCTGCTTTTAATTGAGAGAGAAACAACAGTCTATAAAATATGAAAGTGGAAGAGGAAAATCGATGCCAGATTCAGGAATGGTATCTGAAGTTTAAATCAGTATCCATCAGGACCATAATTGATCAACTTCTAGAATCTTAATGACTATGGAGGAATTAGCGCAGATTCAATACCTTAAACCCCTTTGACATAAACTAATTAGCTTATTGTTGCTTGCTGAAGTCTCGTCTGAAATTTACTCCATTTTTTTTTCTTTCTTTCATTGTCTATAATTTATATTTGACTAAGGTACGAGGACTTTTCTTGAATTTTGTTAAAATTATATATATATTTTTTTAAAATAAAAAATTATTCTATATTTTAGTTTAATTTTAATTTTTTAACCAAAATAACTTTTATTTATTTATTTTAGTTTAAAAAAATTATGTATTTTGGTAAAAAAATTTTTTGATCAAAAAATTTAAAATTAAACCAAACTGTAAGGTAATTTTTTATTTTAGAGAAGATCTATATATATTTTAAAAATAAAAGGAATGTTTGTATAATTTTAACAAAATTGAGAAGAAAGTTATGTAATTTACTCTTTATATTTTAAAACTTATATACTTCTATATGTGTATGAATATGTATTCATTTTTCTTTTTCTTTTCTTTTGGGACATGGTCATTATCAGGTATCCTCAAAGATTACTTTTAGACTCAAATCTTTTGCTTAATGTGAACAAGCAAACTGTTTTTTCTTTTTTTTTTTTTTTTTGGGGGGGGGGGGGGGGGGGGTGTGTGGAAGATGTACAACTGGAAGCAAAATGCCATTAGTGAGTGTAATTTACTTAAATTCTAATGGTAGAAAGCTCAAAAGTCATTTTGTATGGTGCTACAAATTTAAGAACTGATCTAGCGCAATTTGTTTGTTTGAATTTTAGGGTGAGTTTACAATTTTTTATTTTTTTTAATGGCAATGTGAAACATACATGAAAGGCCAATTTTTGATATGATGCCATCAGATAAGCACTTGGTGACCAGCACTGTGGTCAATAATTATTGACAACTTTTATATGAAGTTTTTTTTTTCTTTTTAATATACTTAGGTGCATTTTGTTAGATATTTGCTATTAAATTTTTAATAAAAATATAACATATTGTTTTTGTAATTTTATATCCTTATTTTAATTTTTATTTCACATATTATAAATTTGTTAAAAAAATTTAATAACAAACATTTACAAAATTGATAGTAAACTTTTCAATAATTAAAGTAATTATTAGTACAAATACAGTTACTTTGTACTTAAGATATCAATTAATAATAACACAATAAAACATGTTTGGGAAATGTTGCTTACCATGGGTTTGTTTTAAAAACCCTTATATGAATTGTTTTGAAGACTATTATGATTCTTTTTTTCCTTGGGGACGTTTATAGACTACCATGATAACATAACTAGTTTTTTAGGGTGGCATTTTAGTCATGAGGATCATTAATGACATTATAATAATTATAGCCTGCATTTCTTTTAGCTTTTATCTTTTCTGTTTCCACATGCACCGAATATGGGTTCAACTTTGCTAAATTTAGGCCGCGTTGTATTTAAAAAGATTGAGTATTAGGCCAAGCTCTAATAGGATGTTGGGGTTTTCGATCCCCAGAGAAATAGAGATGTTGAGGAAAAATTAAAATATTTAATATTTTTTAAATAATAAAATTTTCAAATTTTCAAATTTATGAGATTATTTTTTTTTAAATTGAAATGTGAATCAAATTGATTTGTATTAAAAATTTGTGAAAAAACAATATTTGTGACTGGGCTTAGGCCTGTTTTATTCCTTAAAGCCTGAGCTCGGCTTTGAAGTCTAGATTGAATACGGGTCTCATATATAAGGTTCAAGCTGTCCTTTTTTTTTTTTCCCTTCTTAAAGTTGGGTCAATCTATTCCATCATAGATCTTTCTCCTCCAAGTTTTAATTTATTTTCTAAACTTCTATTATAAACAAATTATCTAAACGCAGTTTCTGTTTTCTTAAATTTTAGAATAGTGCTCAGAAAAATTTATCATAAAATATTTTCAACTTATTAATTATTTAATTTTTAAAAAAATATTTTACAAAAACAACAAAACTCAGCCAACCATTAATCTCTGACCTTCCTCAAGTCATTCATTTTGTTTATATACTTCCGAATACATGCACCCGAATTTCGAAGTATTCATCAAGCTATGATATCTTGCACCATACTACATTGTTGCATTCTATTCATTTGCTCTCTTGTTTCACCGCGCAATATTTTTTGCATCTTCCAAAAAAAAAAAAATCAGAATTTTCTTGAATTCGCTCTCTTGATTTGCCATGATTGTTGATGAAAAGTCTCTTGATAGGAGATCCACCTGTAAAGATAACTTGTGTAAGATGACTCTCACGTACTTTAAACACTTCGTAAGAACATCAAGCACTGTAAAGGTTCTAGAAGCAACCTTTCCATATATTGCAAGAGTATCTAATTTTCATTTAAGAATCCTTAAGTAGTTTTACATTTATGAGCCACTTGGATGCACGGAATTACATCTATTTAGATTATTATAGCATTAAAATGGTAAACATAATAAGCTTGAGCATCTTAATTGATCTAAATCCTAGAAACTATTCAAATGCCTTATCTCACAATACTTTTAATGTCATCATCAAAATTCAATGTGACCTAAGGTGTCAAACCCAATAGGAGAAAGATGAATCTAATAGGTTGTTGTAATTGATGAGAGCAATCAAATTCTTTCTATTGAATCATTCCTTAAAAAAGAATTAAATGTGATTAATTATGGGCGCTAGACTATAGTTTGCCACGTAAAGATATTAAGGAATCATAAGAATCAAATTCAATATCTAAAGTTTTTTTAGTTTTGTCTTTCAAATTAGATTGTTAGATGTGAGTAAATCTTCAATAGACGCACGCTGTCACACAATTTGACCCACCTTAGTCCTGTTTAAGACTATGATGAGTCTAATCATCTAGGTATGCCACCATGAGCTACTGATTGACATGTGAAATCGAGAAAAGGATCAAAAGCCTTTGTTTTGGGTACAACAAAATTCAAAATAAACTTACATCTCCGAAGCAGATCATGAAAACAAAAAATGTCTCCATAGATCTGTACAATCTCAGAAACAACAATTTACGCAACCTTTGAATTAATGGTTCCACACAACCTTAGAAACAACAATTTCCACGACCTTTAAAACAAGTTTATGTGACCTTAGGAACAACTACATGACCTCAAAAAGGAGGTGCAACCTGAACAATAAGTCTATGCGGCTTGAAAAACAATGGTTTATAAGGCCTTAGAAACGATTATCTATGTGACCTTGGAAGTAACAAGTGCATGCGACCTCAGAAACCTTGAGTCTATGCGACCTCTAAAGCAACAGGTCCAAGCGACCTTAAAAGCAATACGTCTATGCAACTTCTGAAGCAACAAGTCCATGTGACATCTAAACCAAGTAGTTTACGTGACCTAACTTGTAAGTGGTCTACATGACCTCAATTACAATAGATTTATGCAATCTCAATTATAGAAAGACTCTATTAAGTCACGATGTTTAGCAATCAAGGTAAAGAGAGTAACAAAGTTTGAAACAAGGCAACTAAAAAAAGAAAGCCATCTTTGTAAACAAGTCAAAGTATGCAATTATCATTTATATTAATATTAATTCAAATGTACACTGGATAAATATAAAAGAAAGGGAGAATTTTACAACTACCACCATGAAGCCAGGGCTTTTAATCCTAAGCCTTAGGCTGTTCATCATCAGCACGTACATCTTTTTTGACCTCCCTCCTTCCTTCTTCAATTTGGAGTCAAAGTACACTAGCCTGAAACAATCCCATGAATGCAAAAGTGCAAAAATGGAAGAATGCGCAGAGCACACAAGGACGACAACAACCATACCCTAAATGGACAATCTACTCAAGCAGAAAGGTCATGGGCTAATTGACCAATAGCACCACTAGCCCAACAGAAGTGGAGCTACACCGATGACTTCATAAGATGCAAAAATTGGCTGCGCCCACTATTTGTCCCTTGTCATTCGTCCACTCCATCAACCTCGCATGCTGACACGAGGTCACCAATCCAACACATAGGTAGCGTAACGCCACCTGTCCAATCCAACAAACATGTAGGATGACGCCACCTCGCCTATAGATGCAAGGGCACTGAGGTGATTACAAGTTTCCATAGGCCGCAAATAATGACTCAACAATTTCGATCAGTTTGTGAAAAAGCAGACAAGACAACATGAGAGAGTGGAAAAAAGAAACTTTAAGCAATTCCTATGGAAATGTGTCAAATGCCCATAGGCATACCATTAAGACACGCCATGTGATGAACTAGCTACCTTAATAGCAACGTACACGCACCACGTTGTATTTGACCTCGTCGTAATCAAGGAAGTACACAAACCTTCCTATAATGATAAACCCAAAAAAAAAAAAAGGAAGAATATTGAATTCATTTCGTAAACAATCTAGATCTTCCTTAGTCATTGTAGATCTCGCAAAATGGGCCAAGAACGCACAACAACGAAATAAAGAAAGAAAGAAGTCATCTTTGGGGACAACGGGAAAGCAAGAAATTAAAAGAAGAAAAAGAACAAATACTTTTCCAAAGGAAGAGGGTAGATACTATAAAGAAGTTGTGACCGTCCAAAATCTAAATTTCAAAAACCAAAATCCTAAAGCTCAATCCTTAGTATATGCTTCTCTTGAGCTTGCTTAGGCCATAACTAAGATAGTAAACTTGAGAGCAAGTGTTATATGTTTCTTGCATAATAAACAAAAAGAGCTGAAAGAGAAACAAGTATATGTGTGAGTTTTTTTCAATGTACAAGAACTAATTATCATGAAATAAATCATTCAACTTAACCAGGTTTGATATAAAAAGACTAATTACAAAAAAAGCAAGTATTTATGAAGTACATATTAAGAATACAAATTAGCATTTACAGAGTAAATTTTAAGAATAAAAATAGTTCTTATAAGAATAAAAATTAGTGTCTACAAAATAAATGTTAAGAAAATAAAAGTGAGCAGGTTTCTCATGAGAGAACCGTATAATCTCAGTCAATTCCATTGAGGGTGATTACATCATGTTGATAGCTTCTTGCCCTTTCATGGACACCTACAACAAATGAGCAACTCATCCACCCAATATTACACCATCTCGATTTATTGGGAGTGGCTGTACCTCGTTAGTAGTTTCTTACTCTCTTATAGGTTGCTATACCTAATATGCAACTCCTTCTCTACCTAATCATAGCACCACAATCCATTTTCTATATTTTTTTAGGTTATTACCCCCACTAATAGTCAGATTCCCACACAATAACTTTTGGCAAAAATAAATAATTACAATAATTAAGTAATGAAAGTGGAGTAAAAGGGACAAATTTAAAGAAAATAAACTAAAGAGAGTAATTAAAGAGACTAAATAAAAGAGGACTAATTAAAAAAGTAAAAATGAATTAAATTTAGGAAGATAAATAAAATTAGAATTTCCAACAACCACTTCCCTATAATATTATATCATGCCAATCCAAATAGCATCAGATGATTATCAAGAGCATATGCTCAACTATACCAACTATCTACACAACAATTAGAGGATTGAAGCATGCTAAAATCTCATGTTATTTTTTTTTTAATTTTCTTTATTGTTTGTGTGAGTGTTTTCGTTACAAGTCCAATAAGTGGTATTAGAGCCATGTTCAAGCAAGAAGTGCCACATCAACCATCTAAGTGAGAGGCCAATTATGCCAAGATAGTGGATCCTAACACTACATCAACGATTTTTGTGAAAAGGTTGGTTTTGACTAATTTTGACGTTATGGTTCCAATTTTTAGGTTAATTTTCTCAAATTTAGGTTATTTTGTGGTACTTATTACTGGTTGTTTGAGTGGAGGTATTTTATTAAATACCATTACTACATTGAAGTATAAAATTCCATTGTTTGATAGAAAGATTGATTTTACTTTATAGCAATGCAAGATTCAAGATTATTTGGTCTAGCAAGGTTTTGATTTTGCATTAAAGGATGAAAAAAAAATTGAGATGAAAGATTTAAATTAGAGTACAATCCAAAAGAAGACAATTAGAACAATTTAGGTGGCACTAGCTCGATAAATAAAAATTATGGTGTTGACAGAAACATTATTGAAGAAGTTGTGGGACATGTTGAAGAGCAAGTATGCTTCAAAGATGTTAACTAATCATTTAATGATGAAGATAGATTTGTACTCACTAAAGATGGAAGAAAGAGGTAATGTTTTTAACCATTCAAATAAATTTAATGTATTACTATCTTAACTTTTGAATGTAAGAGAGACAATTAAGGAAAAAGAGTAGATATTGCTCTTGTTGGCTTCACCACCCTGATCTTACAAACTATTGGTGCAATCAATGCTACTAGGAAAAAGTACATTACAGTTAAATGAGGTGACAAGGGCTTTGAAAGAGAATCATTAGATGATAGAAAATGAAGATGACCTTGGAAAAAGTCAATTATTTGCTATGGAGAGTTCTAAGAGAGGGAGGAAGAAGAAAGGTCACCAACACGGGCGATGATCAAGATCTTAATTGGGAGACTTTAGCATTATTGAGTGCCATTACTATAGATAGTTGGGTCATTTCTAGGTTTGTTGCCCAAAGTTTAGGGAGAACATGAAAAGCTTGAAAAAGATGAAAGGTAAATCAAATGTTGATTCTTATTTAAACGTAGTCAATTATGATGATGAACTTTATCTCTTAAACATGGCTATTATTGAGAGTAATTTTAATTGGATGATGATTTCTGTTGCCGATATCTATATATGCACTAATTGAGACTTGTTTGACACATTGCACAGTTGGGGAGAGTTTGGTTACATCAATATGAGAAATAATTAAGGCAAAAGATTGGAGGCCTTAGGAGAGTTCACTTGAAGCTCCATAGTGATAAAATCAAAAAAATTCTTGATGTGCAATATGCTTATTAGACAAGCTAATATTATTTTTTTAGGTGAGTTTACTTCGCATGGGTATAAGTATGTGGGTATTGGTGGAGTGCATAAGGGTGGATACTTTGTTATGTAAGGAAGGAAGAAAGGGAAGAGCATTTACTACTTAGATGGACATTCCTTGTTAGAGAGGATGAAACACAATAGAAGGAAAGATACCTAGAAGATTGAGAAGGGAGTTTAGTTTTTTGATGAAGTAGAGATATGTGGGATTTTGGAAAAAGAGAGAATTTGTTGCAATAATTTTTCTATGTCCCACATGGGTGGGAAAGAAGAAAGAGTGAGTATGATTCTTTTATAAATAAGCCCCTTTAACTCTTGTTTAGGTATCATAACTGTAACATCTCGTCCTGCTTTAAACGTGAAAAACGTAATGTTCGGTTTCTCTGTAAATGGCAGAAATGGGCCAGATACAAAAGAAAGTCCTTGAAATAGAAGGAATTGGGGCCAACTAAAATTATAATAAAATTTTAGATATTAGAAAATGAAGATTTGAGCTTTGAGTTTCTTAGAAATCAAGACCAGAGTGATTCAAAAAAAAATTTGCCAAAAGGCCAGTGATATTTTTGTAAATATGGGCACTTTTTGAAAAATACACAAGAGGGCTTTTTAAATGAAAGTTTTAAGTTCTCCGGGGTTCTCAGAGGCCCTAAAAACCATGGAAAGCCCTGGGACAGCTAAAGCCCCTCCGGTGGATATTTTTCAACGTCAGTATGCTCGAACTTTGACGGATCCGTTCGGAAAGGTTTTAGCTCCAATTTAAGTGATTCCAAAGCCATTTTTCTTGATTGGGAACCTAAATTTTATAATGCAAAAGACGGTTCTCAAAAAGGAGCTAAAACGAAGGAGAAACGAAAATGCAAAGTGTGAAGGGCAAAATGGGAATTTTTGAAAAGTGTAACTTATTCCCACCTATATATATGATGCACCCTTCTCCTCCCTTCATTATGCACGACCAAGTTCTGCCTAAAACCAGAAGAAAACCCTAGGGGATGAGGCTCACAAGAAGGGGAAGAAAAGGAGGAGAAATCAAAGGCTTAAGGTATGGAAATTAGTAGTTTTTCATGCTCTTTCTCTTCCAAACCTCTTCTCCTCCATTCTCCTTTGTTTCCTATGATTATAATAAAATTTATAAATATGTTTTAAGGGAGAAATTGAGGGAAAAGTTTAGATTTGAAGAGAGGAGCTCAAAGAACACAAGATTCAAGTGAGAAAAAGCAAGAAAACAAGGTAATTTCTTTTCCTATGGTTGTCATTTTTGGTCCCCTTCTCCACCATTTCGCCCCACTTGAGAAAACCCTAGGAGGAGATGATTTTTAGGCAGAACCAAGCATGAATCTAAGGAAAAAGGGTGTGGAGATTAAGAATATGCAAAGGGAATTATCAAAAAGCCATTAGATTTCAAAATGCAAATTCTAGGGTTTCAATTGCACCTTGTAAAATCTGACTTTGTATGATTGATTCACATGCCAAGGTTGCCTTTAAAATGTCTATGATTTCTATTTTCTCCATATATGCATTTAAAAGGCTTGCTTGCACATATTATGTGTGATAGAATGGGAGATGAGCTATTGGGATTCTTTGAATCTCATCCCCTCCTCTCTAATGATCTAACATGCTAGGTGAACCAAGTGGATATGCTAATGGGAGCCAACAACACTAAAGGAAGGAGATTGACAATCATGTGTTTAGCTTTTGTCACTTTAAGACCATGATTGTACCATATGATATATATGATGTAGTAAATAGGCTATGACCCTTGAGACATGTGTAAATATGATATTATATGATGTTTAAATGTATGGATATGATGTGTGACCTCTAGAACCTATTTTGAGTATGTAATGCCAAAGTGTGCAATATGGGAGTTTATTGGAAATATGCATAAGTATGGGTTGACTAGCCAAAATGAGATGCATGAGGTTTGAGACCATTTGGACAGCTCACACAAGTCTCAAATATACTTTTAGATTTTCCCAAAAGGTGCCACAACCAAGGGAAGGCCATTTGGCAAATTTGGTACCTCATATGGAACCAAATTTGACCATAATAGAACCCTACGTCACTTTTTGGCCAAATGAGTTAGTCTTGCCCTAAAATTTGGCATACAATTAGGTCTCATTAAGAGATTTCTGGGAAGCTAAAGATCATAATTTTCGGAGGTCTAGAGAGTATTTGATGAATTTTTAAAATTGGGATTTTTTATGGTTTCTGGTATGTTCACTGTTCATACTGGCAGATTTGATTTTTATATCACTCGATAGCCAAATGGTGTCCGATGCTTTTGAAATTTTATATGCATAAACTAGAGGTCATAAGATTTCTGTGACCACCAAGATCACCTCATTTGGAGGTCTGAGTAGAGAGTTATGCATTTTTGAAGTTTGCTGTCAGTAACAGTGGCGTCTCCAGAGCTCAATCACTGTTCCATCAGTTCCAGATGCCTAAACATATCTGTTTCATTCGGGAATTATTTTTAGTGTCAAGTTAACATTTGTAGCTTCCCAGAATGACTGAATTTGTGTGATTTCGATTTTTGTAGAATTAGTTACGGATTTCAGAAATTTACATCAGTAACCTGAATCACAGCCCAGGCAGCCAGCGAGTCTGTAGCGTTTTGGATGTCAAACGTCCTGTGTGATGAATACTGTGACTTGGAAATATTTTTATTGTGAAGTAGACATCCTAAGCTTTCCAGAGTGAGAAAGATTGTATGATTTCAAATTTTCTAGATTTAGTTATAATTTTCCAAATTTGGGTCAGAAAATGGAGCAAATCTGGCCGAAAATATGCTTGCTTATTTTGAGCTCCATTTCGGTTTCCATGAATTGTAGGCATGTTTCTGTGATGAAAATGAGTTGTAATAATAAAATTAAATATGAGGAAGTATAGTATAAGCTCACACGATCCACGTAACATCGAATTGAATTTTTTAGATATAGCGCAACGCGGAAAAAGTCAATTATTTCTATCCCCTTTTTCATGTGCTCTCATGGAAATCATGATGTGAAGCTTATAAATGGCATGTAATAGAGCTAGAAGTTATGGTGTTACAATAACAAGCCAAGTCTTGTGATTAATTAAATTCTCATGTGATTTTTCTCTTTTCTTTTCTTTTTCCTTATTATTTGTGTGACATGTGAGTGCTTCTGCTGTCAGTCCTAACAAATGTTTTTTCTACAAATCAATGCCCATTGAAGGCCCACAGGCATTGAATTCATTCATTAGATACCCAAGGGATTGGACTTCCTTGTTTGGGTTATTATTTTTTCTTTTTTCTAATATAATTAAGAACTAGTCAAGTACTTCTCTATAATATACTATATATTGTAATATAAAAGAGTACTAATGGCCAAAACCTTTACTAGAAAAAGTAATTAGAAAAAAAAGAAATTTGCCTTCTTTTCATGACTGTGATAATAATGAAGACTAGTTACTTAATACTAAGTCCAATATGCAGAAGAAAAAGCTTATATAGAAAGTTGTATAATTTGTGCAGCTTTCTTTGGTTCATCAATTGGCATCACTTGCAAGTATTGATCTGAAGTAGAGTTGTTCATGAGAGGGTGGCTGATCTTCACTTGGTAATCACCATGAAAAGGGTGGCCTCAAAAAACCCATTTGGGTTTGTTGTTCCTTCCCCTTTTGTAAATCCCCACTCATAAAGTAGCTTATCCACAACATCCCCGTAGGCAAGTTCTTGAAATTGCTATCAATTAAACACATAGAATTACACCCATTAGGATTCCATGGTGTCCACAAAACAATGCCCTGAACCTTTGGGCAGGAGTGTGCCTCGCTGAGAATCTGCTCCAATTGCTCTACCTGCACAAATCATTAAGCACAATGGTAAATAACATGTACAATATATTAACTAATGCATAGGTTGGTCAATTACGTTAAAAAATTAGCTTAAATTTTGTGCTTTAATATTTGCCGTTCAAAGTAGATCTCAACAAAGGCAAAATTTGTGAGGCAAGGGTATATAAGGAGTTGCTCTGAAAATAACTTGGGATTTAATTTCATTGACCTTTACTGGTTAGGTTGGTTTTTGACATCCAATTCTCTAAGCCAAATTGGTGAACCACTAGGGGCAAGAGTGTCAATAGATGCTCTCATGTAAGGTAGATTAGGAGGAACAGAGAAATGAGACTTAATTAAAGCCTAATTACAATTGGCCAACCCCTATAACCAGGATATCTTTTAATCTCTATGAGCTTCTGTAGGTACCTTGCTGGGGCTGATGTATTATCTTCACTATCCTCAATGGTATTATATTCATTGAGGAACAAAGTGGTTTGACCATCAATGTTGTGAGCATCATTGTAAATGTTGGCTGAAGCATATTTTCCAAGTTTGCTTTCTAAAAATGAGAAGTGCAGATTTTCATTAACATCCCAAGCAATACCTTGTATCTCGACACAACAGAATTGAGCCTTTTTTGTACTGCTGAGTAAAGTTGCCTTGGTGGGAGTGAAGGAACCCAACTAGGTTGGTAATGAGGGTCATCCCAAAATACATTGTGACCACGAGCAGCAATGTTGTGCTGCTTGGCAAAGTTTAACATTGCATCAGCAACCGAGTAGTTTTCTTTGCCTCGTGTATATTCAGTACTGTACCACTTTATTTTGTTTGTAAATTAGTGACTGTGAACCTTGAAGTGAACCAGTTTTGGTATGCAATATAATTAAGGATGTACTTGTTTATGGCACTGCCAAATGGAAAGTTTGACCTCTTATGTTCAAAGAGTATGCTTGCATTTGGTAAGGGATTGCCTCTTTCATCAACTGCTTGGATTAATACCCTTTTTTTGCGTGTCTATCAAGGCGGAATTACAACTGCTTTTAGTTCAGTCTTCCCTCACACACACACACACACACACACACACACACGCATATATATGTCACAATCATAAGCATTAATATATATATATATATATATATATCACAATCATAAGCATTCAAAAACAAAAATTATAATCTTTGGGTATTTTCCGTGTTCCTAATGTCAATGGGGTTTATAATGCCTCCCACCTTTAGTACAAAATGCGGACGTCAATGAAACAACAACAAAATGTTTACCTTCTCAATGCTTTTTTCTTGATAAAGTCTCCATTGTTTCTGTGTGAACGGCTGTATGGAAATGCTATCGACCTATATCTCCAGAGAGGTGTTATTGCTCTACACAGTTTAGCATTTTGTAGGGTCAAAGAAGATTGGGGAACCATTAATTTAACACCTTAATAATCCTTTCTTCCCGTTGGTAGTTTACAAATGAAAAAAACCATTAAACTAAAATTAAAGGACAACATTTGAAACCCCAGTAAGTACCTCGAAATAGAGCTCAGCTGGTCCTGAAGTATCAACTGTGAGGCCACCCTTAAGCATGGACAAGCAATTAGACTCTGCAATAATGGCACTACCATGTTTGAATCCTTCACTTGTTTTCACAACTGCTGACACTGCAGCATTTCCCTGACTTACTTGCATCCAAGCTGCATAATATTCAATCCATAACCAAGTAAGAAGAACCGAGATGCGTAATTTCTTTTATGTGGAAAAAAAACATGACAAGAATGTAAATGTGAAGAAAGGAGAAAATTTATGGGTTCTTTCTTTTATGTAAAAAAAAAAAATGACAAGAATGTAAATGTGAGGAGAGGAGGGAATTTACCAGATAATGAATAGAGTTCATTCTTTTGCAGATAAATCTTCTGGGAGATACTATCATACAGTTAATTTCTGCTATGGGCCACAATAAATTTGTTGCCTCTTGATTCTCTATGTTGTATTTTAGCATTCCCAAATGGAGTCCAGCCTTCCAGCCCATTATTCAACTCTGGGTTTTTGATGATTCTACCACCGTATTGTGGCTTCTGAGGGTTTTCTAGACGCTAAAGATGAAACATGAGGACCCACAGACTAGAGGAGATCGTTTACTGATATTATTTTATTTATTAATATTGCCTTGAAAATAGAAATGTTGCCGGAAGAGCTCACCTCGATACTGGCTGTATAATCACATGACAAAGCTTGGACTCCAAATCCTGTGGAGGCATCATATATATGGGCGACTTTCTTCTAGTAGTACCAAAAAAATTGAATAGAACAGTGGATGAGTATCAATTACTAGGATAAATATTTTAGATACCAAGTAATATATCATGGAATTTTACAGAAAGTCAATGAAAATTTAGTAAAGTGAATTTATCATTAGACTTTTAATTTGTAACACTCATATTGATAAATGTTTGTTAATTTATTATATAATCACTTGTTACATTACATGTTCTTAAGTGTTTCTTTAATTAGCCGAACTTACTCTTTTTTTTTTTCAATTGAAAGGTTTGCAATTTTTATTAGAAATTTATTTATGTATTCCTATGCTAGATGTTGAATAAAAAAAAATTATATTTTCTTAATAATGTGCTTGTGTGTGAGATGAATTTTATCCTCTTAAAAATTGCACTTTAGAAGATAAATTATATAAATTTCAACTATTTATAAAATACCTAGTTAAGATTATTTTAATTTTTTATTTAAAAATTTAAAATTTTAAAAAAATACAGGATCACAAACCTATATAAATCTCTCTTTCTTTCTTTTTTTTTTTTCTGATCCCTGATATCTTTTAATTTTTTCTGTCCTTCTTTTACAATCTTTCACTCAATAACCCTCTCATTTTTTCTCAATCTTTCTATCATTTTTAAATATCTTTTCTCTCTTTTCCTCCACCACTGTATGTAACTTCTGAACTCCCTCTTCTCTTCTATCTCTATCTTCCTTCATTCCCAACAATTTTTTTATAGTAAATATTTGATTTTCTTCTTTTGTTTCTTTTTCCTCAATCTAAACATAAGATAGATGGATTTATGCTTATCTGATGCCAAAGAAAAGAGAAAGAAAAATAGTGTACAATTCTAAACTTATAACATCAATAAAAATGCTCTATATATAACATCAATTGCGAGAGTGAGAGAAAAAGAGAGGGAACAGATAAAATAAAAATGAGATAAAGAGAAAAGTAGAATTTTAGTTGTGAAAAGAGTAAAGGGAAAGAGAAATAGAGGGAAAGTGAAAATTTTAATTACTGGCAAAATGTTGTACGAAAGATTTTAAATGTAAAAGTGAGAGAAGGACAAAAAATTAAAGAAAAACGTGTGTGTGTGTGTGTGTGTGTGTGAGAGAGAGAGAGAATAAAAAGAAAATTTTTTACTAGGTTAAAAATTGTAAAGGAATGAGAGAAAAATTTAAAAGAAAAATGAGAGATGGGAGGAAATGGTTAATTAATGAACTCAGTGATGAAAAAATTCTGCTTATAAAAAAAAGCATTTTTTTAAAAAGGTTAAGAGTAAATTATTTTAAATGAATTATGTATAGTTTCTTAAAATTACATTTTGGTAGTAGCCACATCCCTTATAAAAATTTAAATTCCAAACATTTATGGACACCAAACCTGGGAATAGGATGATACACAGCACAAGAAGCCTACTCGTATTATTGTCTCCAAGCTTCAGAGATATGTTGTCTTGTTCCTTGAGACCTGCTACACTGTTTTTAGGAGAGAATCATGAACAGTGTAGCAGCTTTTTTATGCTTAAAAGTTTCAATAACTGATGATCTGGATATCCAGTTGATTAATTTGTAGTAATTAGATATAAATGTAAAGAATTTAATTGGTGAGTTCCTATTTATGGTTGTCATTTAATTTGATTTTAATGCCTTAATTAATGGAAGGATGTTCCCATTTATGTTGCGGTTGGTAATTAAGTAAATCTTAATTTTTTAAATATTGATAAATTTATTTATAAAAATTTTTAGCATAAAATGAAAGAAATTAATATGAATTCTTATGCTCCTTGGGTCTATAATGTATATATAAATCTTAATTTTTTTTTAATTTATAGACTAAATTTGCACTACGTTCCTTAAAAAATAATTATTAAAGTTTTAGTTAATGGAAGGATATTCCCATTTATGTTGCGGTTGGTAATTAAGCAAATCCTAATTTTTTAAGTATTGATCAATTTATTTATAAAACTTTTAGCATAAAATTTGAGAAATTAATATGAATTCTTACATGCCTCGAGTCATGTATACTGTCTATATAAATCTTAATTTCTTTTTTTAAATTTATAGACTAAATTGACAATATATTCCTTGATTTAGTTTTTTTGTTTGCTCATAGAAAGGCCAGTTAACTCCAAATAAAAAAAATTAAGAGTTCAAATTTATATTATTATTAATTGTAATTGTAAATTTATGTTATTGTTTTTCAAAGATAAAAATTGATTTAATGATTTTTTGAATTACCAAATTATATATTTAGTCATATGCTCAATCAACATGCGCTTCATATGTGCAAACATTTTGTCCACGTGTCTTTTGTTTTTTCCATCCAAATCCAATCAGCAAAAAAAAATTTCCTAAAATGCCCCCACACCATTCTTCCCCATTTGAGAGAGAACTGAGGCAGAGAATGAAGAGCAAGAGGAGGAAGCGGAGAGATGAATTGGTGGCAGAGAACTGAAATTCCTTTACGGCATTCATTGAAATTGATGATAAAAAGACCGTGCTTTTTTCTTGAGGGATTACACTATTTCAGGCATTTCTATTAAGCAACAAATTGTGACGTTATCAACTTGTGAATCAGAATATGAGGCAACAACTTCTTGGACTTACGGTGCTATTTGGCTTAGAATATGATGGAAGGAATTTTATTTGTAGAAATTTGCATTGATAATAAGTACAAACAAGCAATGGTAAAGAATCCGGCATGGCATAATTAAATCATGCATAAATACAGAATGTATGAATTTATTGTATAGAAGGGGGAAAAAAAGAGGAGCTCAACTACTTTGGAAATACTCAATTTTAAACGGCTAAGATTTTGACAAAGTCCATCAAGATTGTAGGCTTCTGAAGATTGCCAAAAGGGCACTTGGTATAAAGAAGAAAATCTCAAACTAAGGGAGGTGTTGGAATTGATAATTTTAATTTGTCTAAGTTTCTAATTTATGACATTATGGTTTTCTAGAAAATCGGTTCAATGTTATGTATTTAGAATATATTAATTAATGTTACTCGATTAAGTGATTGAAACTAAACCAAGCAAGTGAAAAATAAGCAAATTATACATTCAATGAAATTCCTCGAGGGGGGAAAAATGTCTATTCATCTGGTACAACCACAAGTATAGTTATAATAAAGATCATTTGAGTAGTGGCTCTTTACTCTACTCTAGATTGAGTACAATATGTAGAAGAAAAAAGCCTAAACTGAAATATTTCTAAGTTGTGTTACTTGCTTTGGTTTATCAGTTGACATCACTAGCATGGACTGAGTCGAAGTAGAGTTCTTCATAATAGGGTGACTAATCTTCACTGCACTTCATAATCACTATGGAAAAAAGGTTGCCTCAAAGAATCTATGTTGGTCTGCTGTTCCTTCCAATTTTGTAAATCCCGACTAATTAAACAACTTGTCCACAACATCTCTTGTAGGCAAGTTTTTGAATTTGTTACCAGTTAAACACATATGATAACACCCTCCAAGACTCCATGATATGCACATAATAATGCCTTGAACCTTGGGGTGTGAGTGTGCCTCTCTGGGAATCTGCTCCATGTACTCGGCCTACACAAATCAGAAAGCAAAATGATAACTAACTTGTGCAAAGAATGAATGCAAAAGTGAGCCAATTACATTATAAAATTAGTTCAAGTTAGTATTTCTAACCCCAAATTGTTTGATTTTATTGAACTTTACTGCTTAGGTTGACTTATAACATCCAATTCTGTTAGCTAAATTGGTGAACCGGACGCAGCAAAAGTATCAATAGCATCTCTAACATAAAGTAGATTAGGAAGACTAGAGAAATGGGACTCAAACCCAATTCCAATTGGCAATCCACTATTCCTAGAATAGCTTTGGATCTATCTAAGCTTCTCAAGGTACCTTGCTGGTGTTGATAAACTATCTCTACCATCCTCTATGGCATTAAATTCATTTAGGAACGGAGTGGTTTGTCCATCAATATTTGTGTGCATCATTGTAAATCTTGGTCGAAACGCATTGTCCAAGTTTACTTTCCAAATATGAAAAGTGTAGATTTTCATTAACAACAACCCAAGCAATAAGTTGGCTCTTGTATCTTGACATAATGGAATTAGCCTCTTTTGAACTGCTCAGTTAAGCTGGTTTAGTGGGAGTGAAGGAACCCAACTAGGTTGGTAATGAGGATTGTCCCAAAATACATTGTGACCACGAACAACAATGTCGTGCTGCTTGGCAAATGGCAATATTGCATCAGCAATTGAGTAGTCCTCTTTGCCTTTTGTGTATTCAGTGCTGTACGACTTAATTTCATTTTCAAATGTAGTGACTGTGAACCTTGAGGTGAAACAATTTTGGTATGCGTTATTGTTGAGGATGTTCATGTTTATGCCACTACCAAATGGAAAGCTTGACTTCTTCTGCTCAAACGATATGTTTGCATTTGGTAAGGGATTACCTCTTTCATCAACTGCTTATATTAATGTCCTATTCTTGCGTGTCTGTCAAGCCAGAATTAAACCTGCTTATGGTTAAATCTTTCGATATATATATATATATATATATATCACAATCACAAACATTCAAAAACAAGAATTATAATCTTTGGGTATTTTTTGAGTTCCTAATGTCAATATGGTTACCTTTTCAATGCTTTCTTTTTGATGAAGTCTCCATTGTTTCTGTGTGAATGGCATTAAGGAAATGCTATCAACCCATAGAAGTGTTATTGCGCTGAAAAAATTAGCATTTTGAAGAGTCAAGCAAGATTGGGAAATCATTGATTAGGTACTTTTAGCAATTGTAATATCCCTTTCTTTCTATTGGTAGTTCACGAACAATAAATCTTTAAACTATAATTCAAGGACAATATTTGAAACCCCAATCTGGAAAGACCTCGAATAGAGCTCAGCTGGTCCGGAAGTATCAACTGTGAGGCCACCCTTAAGCATGGACCAGCAATTGGCCTCTGCAACAATGGCACCTCCATGTTTGAATCCTTCACTTGTTTTCACAATCGCTGACACTACCGTATTTGCCCCACTCACTTGTATCCAAGCTGCGTGATGTTCAATGCACAACCCAGTAAGAAGAAGAACCTAGACGGGTATCTTTGTTTTATGTGAAAAAAAAAAAAGAATATGACAAGAATGTAAGTATATGTGAGGAGAGAAGAAAATTTACCAGATAAGGAATAGAGCTTATTCTTTTGCAGATAAATCTCCTGGGAGACACTATTATGTGGTTGATTTCTGCTATGGGCCACAATAAATTTGTTGCCTCTTAATTCACTGTTGTATTTTGGTGTCCCCAATTGCAGTCCATCGTTCCAGTCCAGTATTCAATTCTGTGTTTTTGATGATTCCACCACCGTACTGCGGCTTTTGAGGGTTTTCTAGACACTATAGATGAAACCATGAGGACCCACAGAGATTAGAGAGTTTGTTTAGTGATATTGATATATTTATTAATGTTGGCTTCAAAATAGAAATGTTGGTGGAAGAGCTCACCTCGATACTGGCTGTGTAATCATGTGACAAAGCTTGGGCTTCAAATCCTGGGGAGGCATATCTGTGCGACATTCTTCTATTAGTACCAAAACATTGAATAGAAATTCAAGAGTAGACGCGTATCAATTACTAGGAGAAATATCTAGATACAAGTAATATATCATGATTATACAGAAAGCCAATGAAAATTTAATAAACTTAGCAAAGTGAATGCGCCATTGTTGTTTTCGCTTATCACACTCACTTTGATAAATGATTGTTAATTTATTATATAATCACGTATCACGTTACATGTTCTTAAGTGTTTTTCAATTATGAGACCTTGAATATTTTTTCTCATTGAAATGCTTGCAATTTTTATTAGAAATTTAATTACGCATTCTTAAGCTAGATTTTGAATTAAAAAATGATGATTTTCTTGATAATTTGCTTGCCTATGAGATGAATTTTCTCCTCCTAACTTGCATTTTAAAAGATGAGGTATATAAATCTCAACAATTTATAAAATAGATAGACTATTTTTCATTTTTTCCCCATCTCCCATATCTTTTTTTTTTCTTTTTTAAATTTTCTCCTTCCTTTTGTCACAATCTTTCCCTCAATAGTGCACTTATTTTTTGGCTTTTTGATCGTACTACAACAAGGAAAATTATAAATTCTTTCCATGTATAGCCACCTATCTTTATTCCCCAAATACATTACGAAAGTTTTTTTTTTTTTCCAATTTGAGAGGTCACAGTTGGTAAGCAATTATGACCCAATTTTTAAATTTCTTTTTTTCAAAGGTCATTGTTGCTTAATAATAGTGACCCAATTATTATTATTTTTTTAATTTTCAAAGGTCAAAGTTGCTTCATTTTAATTTTTTTTATTTTGAGAAATTTCTAAAATTTATTTTTGATATATAACAGTTTATTGCTCATATATTTAGAAGTTTTTATTTGTATTAATTTAATAATTTTATAAATTAAGACATTAAAAAAATTAATTTAAATATCAATTATAAGGCTTACAAAATTATAAAAAATAAAACTTGTAAAAGTATTTTAAAGAAATAAAGGTTAAATGTTTTTAAAAATTAAATTTTAAATAATTTAAACTTGATAAAATTATTTTAGAAAAATAAAAAGACCGGTATTTAAGAAAAATTAAATGTTAATTCCTTTAAACTTGATAAAATTATTTAAGGAAAATAAAATTCTCTTAGAAAAGTAAAGGTTAATTTCCTAAAAACTTGATAATTAGTAAGAGTTTTAAAAACTTTAATAAGCAATTAAGTATACTTATTAGGTATTGTTGGGCTCAATATTAAAGTAATGAAAATTTTATAATTGTTAAAAAAAAGTCATGATGTGAAATAATGGACTAAAATATAAATACATAGATACAAAAAAGTTATAATGAACTAAAATTGCCATTTTGCCCCATGCACAATCATAATTTTTTTTTTCTTAAATACAATATGAACATTTTTTATTATTGATTTAAATTTTTTTATTTTGGAAAGTGGGGTTACAATCTAAATTTTTTTTAATATATAAGGGAGTCACGGCTAGGGGCCAACCATGACTCCTACATTAAATTTTTTTTAATCTAATTGTGAAGCTAATCTTTGTTAAAAATTTTTAGGTGTAGTAATTTACGTAATCAAAATATTAATTATAATAGGTAAAACATTATTTACCCTAAAACTCATAAAATTAATTTAGAAAAATGAAGATTAATTGTTTAAAATAAAAAATTAAAGGTTAATTCTGTTTACTTTAAAACTAAATAAATAAGCAAGAGTGTTTACAAATTTGATGAGTATTTAATTACAATTGTTAAGTATTGTTGAACTTGATATTGAAGTAATTTAAATTTTGTAATTGTTGAAAAGAAATAGTTATAATCTAGAATGATGAATTACAATATAAACACATAGGTGCAAAAAAAAAAAAAAAAAAAAAAAAAACTATTGAGAAAAGACTTTGTGCGCCATATTGAGTCCTTGTTCTTAATCGTTAGCCTTGTCGGTAGATAGAATAGTGTTCTTCTTTTGTCTCGTGTTCCTCGTCTTCTTCCTCGGCTTCTTTTTCATCATTGGCTTTGTCTTCATCTTCTTTATTTTCATTATTTCCTTTATCTCCTACATGTTGGTGTGGCATGGGATTCATATTCAATTGGGGAGATTGAACTGGAGGGGTTTGGCTAATGTGGTGTGATATATCCTGCTTGTTGTGATCCAACATATGCAAAAGATCTAGAAGTAAACCCAAAAGCAGACATTGTTTGGTTTGAAAATAAGAGTGTGAGAGGGACGGAGTTGCATGGCATATAAAATGAAGAGTTGGCACTTCCAAAATTAGCAAAATGCATAGGTGGCATGAAAAAAAATGGACTTATGGCGGTGTCATGGTAGGCTTAGATTTGTGTCGCTAGGAAAGAAGATGGACTAGCAGCATCATGGTGGACTTGTATCAATGTCGATGTATGAGAAGATGAACTAATTATCATAGATGTAGTGCCAACATTAAGGGCTAAATCATGATAAGCCCAATCATCCACTGTAGGTATTCTAATAGACATAAATCCATAAGTTCTCTTTGCTATGTGACTTGGAATAAACTATGACCTAAGCAACTACAGTGCAGGAGAAGCAACTTGAGAAATCATCATATCTTGATGCTCATCAAGTGCATTGAGAATTCTAGTACCATCAGTGACCACAACGAGACCAAGCGATAGAAGGTCATCCATAGCAAGTAGTCGTAAGCAGTTAGTTACACTGGCCTATAAGAAAAATTAAAAATCACATATGTAATATGTATAAGGAAAGTGAAGTAAAATAACTATGATAGGTCCTTAAAAATTACTACAAAATCCTAAACACCACTAATAGGGTGGATCCATCGATGAGTAACCCTCTAGTATCATCTCATGTATTTTGAGGAGTGATCTAGGGGCTCTAATGACATCAACATAAATGATAAAGTATCTCGCCGGGTACACCATACAAGCACGAAGTTCTCATGCTCTTTCTTTTAGTCCAAGTGGGTCTTGCCTTTGAGTGTAAGCATATGGACCTCTTTTAAATCATAGGTAGTATGAGATATGGGTTGTATCCTACCAAACTGTTAAAGCACGTGATTAGCATAATGTCATTCCATAATATGAAAGCTAATAAGTGACACATATGCTAGCCATATGTCCAAGGAGACCGGGCAATAGTCAAGTATCAATTGGCATATATTATCTGTATCATATGGATATCATATAATCTACGAATAACAAATTAAAACATGTAAGGATGGTATCACATAGGTTACTATGTAATAATGGTGGGAGTGTCTTAAACCTCATCAGCCCTCATCTGATCTAACAATACTCTGTAGTGTTGTATTACTAATTTTCTCGAATGAGGATGTTAGCCTATGCAGCTCCACCTATAAGATGTATGAGGAAATGATGGTTAATTATGATTTATATAAGCAATGTGAAATCATACAGTAAGCATTCATACTCGGAATAGGTTTTATACTTGTAAGCAAGTGGAAGTAGCACATCATATACATCGAAGTGAAGATCTAAAAGTGAGGGCGTCTCGGGTGTTAGCCTAAGGAACTGGTCCTAGGCCTATAAATGAAGGAATGTCACGTAGCCACCCATGTTAAACTTTTTGTAATCAGTGGTATTGCACAGCTTTTTGTAGAGGTATGGTAGCACTACGGAGCCCCAATTGAATTGGCTTGTTATGTGAAAGTTATAACATCTGGTCCCTCCGTAAACGTGAGAAACGCAATGTTTAGTTTCTCTATAAACGGCAGAAATGAGCTAGATACAAAAAGAACTCCTTGAAATAAAAGGAATTGGAGCCAAATAAAATTATGATAAAATTTTAAATATTAAAAAATGAGAATTTGAGCCTTGAGTTGTCCAAAAATTAAGGCCAGAGTGATTCGAAAAATTTGCCAAAAGGCCAATGGTATTTTTGTAAATATGGGCACTTTTTAGAAAAACACACAGGAGGGCTGTTTAAATAAAAGTTTTGATTTCTCTGGGGTTCTCAAAAGCTTTGAAAACCATGGGAAGTCCCGAGACAGTTAAATCTCCTCTGGTGGACGTTTTCTAATGTCTCGAACTTTAATGGATTCATTCGGAAAGATTTTAGTTTCGATTTGAGTGATTCCAAAGCCATTTTTATTCATTGGGAACATAAATTTTATAATGGAAAAGATGGTTCTAAAAAAGGAGTTAAAATGAAGGAGAAACGAAAATGCAAAGTATGAAAAGCAAAATGGGAATTTTAAAAAAGTATAACTTATTCCCACCTATATATATGATGCACCCTTCTCCTCCCTTCATTATGCATGATCATGTTCTGCCTAAAACCAGAAGAAAACCCTAAGGGATGAGGCTCACAAGAAGGGGAAGAAAAGGAGGAGAAATCAAAGGCTTAAGGTATGAAAATTAGTAGTTTTTCATGCTCTTTCTCTTCTAAACCTCTTCTCCTCTATTCTCCTTTATTTCCTATGATTAAAATGAAGTTTATAAATCTATTTGAAGGGATAAATTAAGGAAAAAATTTGGATTTGAAAAGAGGAGCTCAAAGAACATAATATTCAAGTGAGAAAAAGCAAGAAAACAAGGTAATTTCTTTTCCTATGGTTGTTATTTTTGGTTCCCTTCTCCACCATTTCACCCCACTTGAGAAAACCCTAGGAGGAGATGATTTTTAGGCAGAACCAAGCATGAATCTAAAGAAAAAGGGTGTGGGAGATTAAGAATATGAAAAGAAAATTATCAAAAAATTATTAGATTTCAAGATGCAAATTCTAGGGTTTTGTGCGCACCTTCCAAAATCTGATTTCATATGATAATTCCTAGGACTAATTAAGAGTTTAAATGAGCTTCTAAGATCCCTAAGAGGCCCCCCATATGCTTCTTCCCTTGAGAAAATAAAGAAAACTCCATAGAACCCAATATGCTTCATTGTCTCGACCAAGAAGGGTTCTCATAGCTAGGGAGAGTTTTAAGTTTTTCTAAGGCTATTCTTGAGTTATATTTAATGAATGAAAATGAAGGGAGGCCTTGGAAAAAATTTAGAACTCATAGAAATTGATTTGGTGCCTTAGGTTCCATATTATGACCTAAAGAAGCAATATGGTGCTAGGCCTTTTGTTTTAATGGTGTGATGACTCCAAGAAGCTTAAAAGGAGTCAAGAATCATATTTGAAAGAAAATAATGAGGCCTAAAAGTCATTTGAGAGGTGTTGTTTCATTAGGTATCAATATGGACCATAATGGGGGTTATAGAGCAATCTAGTATTTAAGCAAGTTGTATGGCTTTAGAGAATGTTTCATGAACCTAATTGGCTCCCAAAAATTGTATCTAGGCCAAGAGAAACTATCTCCATCAATTTGTGAGTGTGTGGCCGAAAGAGGAGGCTTGAATCCAAAAGAAAAAGTGTGTAATTGTGTGCAAAGTAGCTCTCTCCACCTTCTCTCATGCATGGATATGTGTTTAACTTGTTTTAAAATGTGTGTATATGTATTTTCAAGCTATGAAAAGTATGTTAGCATGCCTTTATATGTCATGATGCTTGATGCCATGTTATGTTTTCAAATAATTACATGATGTTTGTATGAGTTTACTTAAGTGTGGAGAGGCCAAGAACTCTTCCCTTTAGTAAGGATGAGCCAAGAATCCTTGAACTTGGTTGAGACAAAGTAAAAAGTCTCCCAAAAATAAAGTGGGCTCCCAAGAGTATGGTTAAGTCCAAAGCTCTTAAAGAATGAGTAAGGCAAGTCTAAAATCCATGAGAAGAAGTGTGAGGCCAATCTAAGCACTTGGTAAACTCTTGAATGCCTTGTATGATTGATTCACATGCCAAGTTTGCTTTTAAAATGTCCATGACTTCTATTTCCTCCATGCATGCATTTGAAAAACTTGCTTTGCACATATTATGTATGATTGAATGGGAGATGAGCTATTGGGAATTTTTGAATCTCATTCCCTCCTCTCCAATGATCTAACATGCTAGGTGGACTAAATAATTATGGTGAAGGGAGCCAACAACCATGAAGAGGAAAGATTGACAAGCTTATGCATGGTTTTGTCCATTTTATAATCATAATGATGGTTCATATTGTATATGATGTTATATATGTACAATGAACCTTGAGACATATGTAAATATGCTATTATGTAATGTTTAGAGCCATGGATATGATGTATGAGTTTTAGAACACAAATTGAGTTTTGAATGTCCAATTATACATTATATAAGTTTGATAGAAATATGCATAAGTGTAACATCCGGCCTTTCGGTAAATGTGAGAAACACAATATTCAATTTCTCCGTAAACGGCAGAAATGGGCCAAATACAAAAGAAAGTCCCTGAAACAGAAGGGATTGGGGCCAACCAAAATTATTATAAAATTTTAAATATTAGAAAATGAGGATTTGAGCCTTGAGTTGCCCAGAAATCAAGGCCAGAGTGATTCGAAAAATTTGTCAAAAGGCCAGTGGCATTTTCGTAAATATGGGCACTTTTAAAAAAACACACAGAAGGGCTTTTTAAATGAAAGTTTTGAGTTCTCCGGGGTTCTCAGAGGCTATAAATACTATAGAAAGCCCCGGGACAGCTAAAGCCCCTTCGGTGGATGTTTTCCAATGTCAGTGTGCTTGAACTTTGACGGATTCGTTCAAAAAGATTTTAGCTTCAATTTGAGTGATTCCAAAGACATTTTACTTGATTGGGAACCTAAATTTTATAATGGAAAAGACGGTTCTAAAAAAGAAGCTAAAACGAAGGATAAACGAAAATGCAAAGTATGAAGGGCAAAATAAGAATTTTTAAAAAGTGTAACTTATTCCCACCTATATATATGATGCACCCTTCTCCTCCCTTCATTATGCACGACCATCTTCTGCCTAAAACCAGAAGAAAACCCTAGGGGATAAGGCTCACAAGAAGGGGAAAAAAAGGAGGAGAAATCAAAGGCTTAAGGTATGGAAATTAGTAGTTTTTTATACTCTTTCTCTTCTAAACCTCTTCTCCTCCATTCTCCTTTGTTTCCTATGATTAAAATGAGTTTTATAAATCTGATTTAAGGGAGAAATTGAGGGGAAAGTTCAGATTTGAAGAGAGGAGCTCAAAGAACACAAGATTCAAGTGAGAAAAAGCAAGAAAATAAGGTAATTTCTCTTCCTATAGTTGTCATTTTTGATCCCCTTCTCCACCATTTCGCCCCACTTGAGAAAACCCTTGGAGGAGATGATTTTTAGGCAGAACCAAGCATGAATCTAAGGAAAAAAGGTGTGGAGATTGAGAATATGCAAAGGGAATTATCAAAAAGCCATTAGATTTCAAGATGCAAATTCTAGGGTTTCAATTGCACCTTGTAAAATCTGATTTTGTATGATCATTTTTAGGCCTAATTAAGAGTTTAAATGAGCTCCTAAGATCCCTAAGATGCTCCCCAGATGCTTCCTCCTTCAAGAAAACAAAGAGAATTCCAAGGAGGCCAAAAAGGGGCATAGTCTCGGCCAAGCAAGGTTGGGTTAGCTAGGGAGAGTTTTAAATTTTGCTAAAGCCATTCTTGAGTCATATGTGATGAATAAAAGTGAGGGGAGGCCTTGGAAAAAATTTAGAACTCATAAAAAGTTAATTGGTGTCTTAGGTTCCATATTATGACCTAAAGAAGCAACATGGTACTAGACCATTTGTTTTAGTGAGGTGATGACTCCAAGAGGTTTAAAAGGAGTCAAGAATCATATTTGAAAAGAAAGAATGAGGCCTAGAAATCATTTGAGGGGTGTTGCTTCATTAGGTGCCAATATGGACCATAATGGAACCTATAGAGCAATCTAGTGTTTCATTAAGTTGTGTAGCTTTAGAGTGTGGTTCATGAACTTAATTGGCTCCCATAATTTGTATCTAGGGTAAGAGAAACTATCTCTACCAAATTGTGGGTGTGTGGCTGGGAGAGGAGGCTTGAAAGTTAAGGAAAAAGTGTGTGCTTGTATACAAGGTAGCTCTCTCCACCTTCTTTCATGCATGGATGTGTGTTTAGCTTGTTTTAGAATGTGTGTATGTGTATTTTCAAGTTTTGAAAAGTATGCTAACATGCCTTTATATGCCATGATGCTTGATGCTATGTTATATTTTTAAATAAACCCATGATGTTTGTATGAGTTTGCTTGAGTGTGGAGAGGTCAAGAACTCTTCCCTTGGGTGAGGATGAGCCAAGAACCCTTGAGCTTGGTTGAGACAAAGTAAAGAGTCTCCCAAAAGCAAAGTGAGCTCCCAAGAGTATGGTTGAGTCCAAAGTGCTCAAAGAATGGGTGAGGCAAGTCCAAAATCCATGAGGAGAAGTGTGAGGCCAATCTAAACACTTAGTGAGCTCTTGAATGTCTTGTATGATTGATTCACATGCCAAGGTTGCCTTTAAAATGTCTATGATTTCTATTTTCTCCATACATGCATTTAAAAGGCTTGCTTTGCACATATTATGTATGATTGAATGGGAGATGAGCTATTGGGATTCTTTGAATCTCATCGCCTCCTCTCCAATGATCTAACATGCTAGGTGAACTAAGTGGATATGCTAATAGGAGCCAACAACACTAAAGGAAGGAGATTGACAAACTTATACCTTGGTTTTAGCCATTTTGGAACCATAATGATGGTTCATCATGTATATGATGTTGTAAAAGTACCATGACCCTTGAAACATGTATAAATATACCATTATGTGACGTTTATATGTATGGATATGATGTATGACCTCTAGCATATGTTTTGAGTATCTAATGCCAAAGTATGAGAATTGAAAGTTTGATGGATATGTGTATAAGTGGGGGTTGAATGGCCAAAATGAGATACATAAGGTTTGGGACCATTTGGGCAGCTCACACAAGTCTCAAATGTACTTTTAAACTTGCTCAAAAGGTGCCAATACCAAGAGAAGACCATTTGGCAAATTTGGTACCTCATATGGAGCCACATTTGACCATAATGGAACCCTACGTCACTTTTTAGCCAAATGAGCTAGTCTTGATCTGAAATTTGGCATGCAATTAGATCTCATTGAGAGCTTTTTGAAAAGTTAAAGATCATAATTTTTAGAGGTTTATAGAATATTTGATGATTTTTCAAAATTGACAAATTTTATGGATTTGGTCTGCTACACTATTCATTTGGTCCGAAATTGTTTTTTGTCACACGAGGCTCAAATGATGTCCAATTGCCACAAAAATTTATACACAGAAACTAGGAAATCACAGTGACTCGTGCCAACTGGAAGCACCTCATTTGGAGGTTTAGAGAGGGAGATATGAATTTTTGAAGTTTCTATCCAGTATCAGTGAAATTGCCTGACCAGAAGTACTGTTCTATTGAATTTCAGAGTCTGAGCTTGATGAAATGATCTGGAGATATTTTTCCTCTCTATTTAACATTCACAGCTTTCCAGATTGGTATTGCATGGATTGGATTTTTGTAGAATTAATTAGACATTTTCAAAGTTTTCTACAAAATTCTGTGACAGTTTCAGATTTCAGTCGGACCTCTATAGCTTTTTGGATGTCAAACATCCTGGGTGATAAATATTGTGACTGGACATATTTTTAGTGTGAAGTAGACATCCCAAGCTTTCCAGAATGACTAAGATTGCATAGTTTTGATTTTTCTAGATTTAGTTATGATTTTTCAAAGTTTGCCTAGAAAAAGGACCAATTCTAACCGAGAATGATCTTTAAGTTTTCATGCTCCATTTCGGTTTCCATAGGTTGTAAGCATGTTTTTGTGATGCGAATGAGTTGTGATGATGAAATTAAATATGAGAAAGTATAGTATGAGCTCACACGATCCACGTGACACCGAATGGAATTTTGAGACCCAGTGCAATGCTAAAATGAGCATTATTTCTTTGCCTTTTTCATGCAAAACTCACATGATTCATGATATTAAGTTATGTAAAGGCACTTGATGAGTTAGAATGAGCTAGAATTCATGGTCTTACAATAAGTGCGGGTTGGATGGCCAAAATGAGATGCATGAAGTTTGGAACCATTTGGGCAACTCACACAAGTCTTAAATAGGCTTTTAAACTTGCCCAAAAGGTGCCAAGATCAAGGAAAATCCATTTGACAACTTTGGTATTCAATATGGAGCCAAAATTGACTATAATGGAACCCTATATCACTTTTTAGCCAAATGAGTTAGTCTTACTTTGAAATTTGGCATGCAATTAGGTCTCATTAAGAGATTTTTGGAAAGATAAAGAACATAATTTTCGGAGGCCTAGAGAATATTTGATAAATTTTCAAAGTTGGGATTTTCTATTGTTTCTGGTATGTGCACTGTTCACACTGGCAGATTTGAGTTTTGTGCCACCCAATGGTCAAATGGTATCCAATACTTATGAAATTTTATAGACATAAACTAAAGGTTATAAGCTTTCTGTGGCCATCGAGATCATCTCATTTAGAGGTCTGAGCAGAGAATTATGCAACTTTGAAGTTAGCTATCAGTAGCAGTAGCGCCCAAGAGTTCTGTTACTGTTCCATAGGATTCCAATAGTTAAATGTATCTGTTTCATTCTGTAATTATTTTTAGTATCAAGTTAACATTTGTAATTTTCCAAAATGATTAAATGTGTGTGATTTTGATTTTTATAGAATTAGTTATGAATTTTAGAAGTTTGTATCAGTAATCTGAATAGCAGCCCAGGTAACCAGCTATCTCAATAGATTTTCAAATGTCAAACGTCCTCCATGATGAATGTTATGGTCTGAGAATATTTTTACTGTGAAGTAGACATCCTATACTTTTCAGAATGACCAAGATTACATGATTTCAAATTTTTTAGATTTAGTTATAATTTTTCAAATTTGGGTAAAAAAATAGAGTAAATTTGGCCGAAAATATGCTTACTTATTTTGAGCTCCAATTCGGTTTCCATGAATTGTAGGCATGTTTTTGTGATGTAAATGAGTTATAATGATAGAATTAAATATGAAAAAGTATAGTATGAGCTCACACGATTCACGTGACACCAAATGGGAATTTTTTGATATAGTGCAATGCGAAAAAATTTATTATTTTCATCCCCTTTTTCATATGCTCTTGTGAGATTGATAATACAAAGGTTATAAATGACATGAAATGAGCTAGAAGTTATGGTGCTACAAAAGTCCTAAAGGAAGGTCAGGTATATAAGGGGGACTCTATGGCCAGACCTGATTGACATGAGGACCCCATCTATCAGATGTAATATGTAGGCACAAGCAAAATGTAGTATTTCATTTTCATTAGCATCTCTAGAAGTGCCTCAAAGTGGTTGGTGAGCCAAGTAATGCTCAATCTCTGGCCATTGAATTCTTCCTCTAGTTGCTCAGACCTAAGAAGAATGTCACAAATGCTTCGCCAATTATACTTTAGTAATCTAGTGATGGAGAGACCCACTACCAGAAGACCTAATTGCATTGTCACATCTTGTAATGTAATGATATACTCGTCTTGGATGATATGGAAAGTATATACTTCCAATCATCACTGCTTGACAAGTGCTAAAACAAGCAAAGCATCAAAGTCAAGTGTTGTGAGTTGGAACACCTTGTAGAAGCTAGTGGCTCTAAGATGTGGCACTATGACTAGTGGGAGGGACTCTAATCGTGGACTATTGGCAACTTGACATAGTTGAAAAATGCGACCTAACTGTTAGAGGTAAAAAAGTGTGAACCTCTATAAATGATGTAATAATCACATGTTAAAGACTCGATCTCCACAATACATCAATAACGCACCTTGTTGAGCCATATAGCTTAAGGACATGCTCAGCCTGGAGATACAACAATGACTCATCTTTGGACTTGGATGGACAACAAGTTTCGAACCAAACATAATACTATATTGTAAAAATCATACAACATAATATTCGATTTGTACATGTCAAAATATATAGCCAAAATACATAACAAGATATTTGATAAGTACTCATGTAGAAATGGAAAAAATAAAAACAAAACAATGTGGATTGAATAGTGGAAAGCAACATATTTGATGACAACACCGAGACATTGGAATATAATTTGAGTGGTTTATAGTAAGATATTTGATTAGTACATGGAAAAGTACATAGCAAAGTAGTCATTATAATATCGTTCTTCATATATAACAAAATTGTTCTAATATAGAAAGGCCAAAAAAAAAAAAAAACAACTAAAAAACTAAACAACTATAAGTTTGGTTAGCAATGTGATGGACAAGTCAAGTGGTTATGACTCGTCTGTTTGCACAATGCACATCACAGTAGATCTCTTGGAGCTTCTAGCCAATTCATTTCATTTCTTATTCAACTTGACTTGGGTGCAACGTTTACTATGTTTCATTATAAGATCTGTGATGAGCATTGGGTCTGGAACTTGGGGCCAGTACAATTCACCACTAATGGGGCAAAATTCATTTTGTAGGTATTCAAGATGGTCTTTAATCAAAACACTCGGTCGACATACTATATGTAGTCCATTCAAACGTAGGTAGATGCTGTTAACATATACCAGCAAGGATATTTCAAAACTTGAAATTCATCACAATCTTATGTTTGATCTGCTTAGTTGACTTTATAGGATTTACTAAAATGTTGATTAGTTAGATTATGTGGATCCTCCACCTCAAACGTCAACCCTGATCTATCAAATCCACTAATTGTGTATGCCGATACTCTTCGAGTTTTGACTGCTAGTTTTAATCTAATATCCTCAGATATAGCTTTTCCTACTTGTAGCTATGTATTTGCCTTCTTTGCTCGCTAGACCTCATACTTGATTAACTTGTAGAATGTTGCTTGAACTAACCCGAGCACGAGTAAGAACCTAACTTCTTTAAAAATTGCATTTATACTCTTTACTAAATTTGTTGTCATGTGACCCCACCATCTACCATCAACATCATACACTTAACACCATTGACCCCTAGATATCTTCTTAGTCCAGTTAGCAATGTACGAGTTGAGTCAGTGTATGTGGACTAATTTTTCATTTGCTTTGTGTTACTCATATATGTAACCTGTACATGGAAAGATAGGGTAATTAATAACCCTAAAAAGCTATACTAGTGTATTAAACAAGTACTTAGGAGGTTAAGTGATGGTAACATGTACCAATTTTGGTGAATAACTTCTTCAGTCATGGCATTCTAATTTTCTCATTGATATTGCTAGCCAAATATTAGAGGCAAAACATATAATAAGCCTGCAAAGGTTGTCACCCTAAGCGTCGATTGACCATAATGGCCAAGATACTAATATGTTGATCAAAAATCAAGCAAAGTCTATCTTTATCCTTTACCACATATGCTTAGAAGTTAAACAAGAACTATGTCTATGCCTCATATGTTTCTCTCTCTACTATTGCAAAAGTAAGCAGGACAATGTTTCTCTCACCATCTTATGTGCTTACGATTAGTATGGTCTCCTTATATTTGCTATAAAGGAATATCCTATCTATTAGGACCATTGGCTTCAAGTAGTCAAACACCTTAATACATGACCTAAATGTCTAAAATATTCGATGAAACATGATCGACTCAACTTTTTGGTTTCGTGTATTTATTCATTAGAATATAAGTATATAATCTCTTTTTTATTATTTATTTGTTAGTTCGAGCAACACTACTATTAACATCTAAAATGTTACAAAGTTTATAAGTAATTAAAATCTTTATTTAAGTAATACATTTTTTCCCATTTTCAAATAATATAATATTAAAAAATTCTTTCAAAATTATACATTTTAATATTATTTTTTAATATTTTTCCTATATTATAATTTTTACAATACTTTTATTTTTTAATTATTTTTTATAATATTTTTCATAATACTTTTTATAAAATTTTATCCAATATTATAGTATAATATTATCTAATATTAAAAAATATTTAATAATTCTATTTTATAATATTATACTTTTTTCATTTTTCCCACATTATAATTCTTACAATATATTTTTTCAATACTTTAATTCTTTTATAATATTTTTTAACAATAATTTTTAATATATATTTTTTAAACATTTTTTTCATAATATATTTTTGTAATATTTTTTATAATATTTTGTCCAATATTATAATATTTTATTATAATATTATCCAATATTAAAAAATTATTTAAAAATTCTATTTTTATAATATTATATATTTTTTCATTTTTCTCACATTATAATTCTTACAATATTTTTTTACAATACTTTATTTCTTTTATGATATTTTTTCACAATACATTTTCATATTATATTTTAAAAAAATTTCATTTTTTACATATTATATTTTTGTAATATTTTTTATAATATTTTATTATAATATTATCCAATTTTAAAACATTATTTAATAATTATTTATAATATTATTCTTTTTTATTTTTCACATATTATAATTTTTACAATATTTTTTACAATACTTTAATTCTTTTTTAATATTTTTAAAAATATTTTTCATATTATATTTTATATAACATTTTTTCATTTTCTTCATATTATATTTCATAATACCTTATTATCATATTACACAATAAACAATCCTTTCATACTTGTACTTTTACAATATCATATCTTTAGGCTTTTTTTCACATTATATTTTTTTACCCCAAACATTCTATTTTTTCAATCTTATTTGTATGTTAACAAATATTATATAATCTATATATCTATATAAAACCTGTAAAAGCTGCATTGTTCACAAACTATTTATTATGCGGCTTCCACGAGACTGCTTGCTGGTGCACTGTTCATGTATGTACATGTATTGTTCATGTACGATTTTTTCTTTTTCACAATTTTTTCTATGGGACCCACAAGACATTTTTTTTTAATTTCCTACAAAATACAAGGGGTAGGTCCTAATTTTAAATTTATTTCACATCATTAAAAAAAATTTAAAATTCAACTATAGTTTAACAAAATTTTAAGCAAAAAATCATTCAACTCACAATCCAAATTATACCAGTGAGAATATATATATATATATATATATGTATCACAAATTTAAAATTTAATTACAACATAGTCATATTTTAAGAAAAAAAATAAAACATTTAACTACATACTAGGTATTTTATCTCTTTAGATACTTTGGACCACTACTCTTATTGTAATATTCACGAATAAGATTTGTGTTATTTCTTTCTTGCCCTTATGAAATACTCTCTTTTTACGCTATGAGATGTTGCCTCTGTAAAAAGTGACTAAAGATTTACCACGATAGAAACTAGAAAGATGAAGGGGGATGAAGAAAATGGAAAAATGAAGAAGATGAAGGAATAAAAGAAAGGAGACACTATAGGGATGAGAGGGAGGGAGCGTTTCAAAGCTGGAAAGTAACAGTATGAAAAAATATAGATAATGTTTTATTTCTTAGCCAATGATATTTGTCCATGTGGTAGCGTAATTTGAACGGCTCAATTGAACATTGCCACATGGACATATGTTATCCACATATTAGGGTTAAAAGTCAAAATTTTGACCTTGACACACAATATTGGGTCAAGCAATTGTGACTCATTTATTTATTTATTTTTAATTTTGTGCTTCACGGATACTAACCGACTATGACCTTTTTTTTTTTTGGTCTAAATGGGTCATGGTTGTTTAGCAACCTTGACCCATTTTGTTTAATTTTTTTTTTTTTAGTTAGGGGTTATCATTCTTTAGCAACCATAACCCCTCAAATTTTTTTTTATATAAAAAAATTTCATGTTGCATTTGGGAAATAGGGATTGGTGGCTGTACATGGAAGGAATTTATAATTTTTCCCATTGTAGTATGGTAAAAAAGCTCTCATTCTTCTCAATCTTTCTATCATTTTTAAAATATCTTTTTTCTAGCAATGTGACTCATTTGAATTATTTTTTTTTTAAATATTGCGCTTCATAGTTGCTAAGCAACTGTGACATTTTTTTTTTTCTTAAATGGGTCATGGTTGTTTAGCAACCTTGACCCATTTTGTTTAATTTTTTTTAGTTGCTGTTATCCCTCAAATTGAAAAAAAAAAATTAATGTTATATCTAGGGAATAAGGATTGGCAACTGTGCATGGAAGTAATTTATAATTTTTTCCATTATACTACGGTAAAAAAGCCCTCATTCTTCTCAATTTTTTTTATCATTTCTTCAAAATCTTTTTTCCTTTTTTTTTTTCTCTCAGTTAATTATACATTCTTCAGCCACTTAGATATGTAACTTCTTCACTCCCTCTCCCATTATTTCTCTATCTCCCTTCCCTCCCAACAATTTTCGATAGTAAATATTTGTTTTTTTTCCTTTAGTTTTTTTCCCCCTTCTAAACATTAAGGTAGATGAATTTATATGCCTATCTGACGCCAAAGAAGAAAAATAGTGTACAATTAAAAAATTATAATATCAATAAAAAAATTCTATATATAGCATCAGTCATGACGGAGAGAGAAAAAGAGTGGGAACAAACAAAATAAAAAGATGAGAAAAAGGAAAAAATAGAATTTCTGTTGTGAAAAGAGTTAAGGAGAAAGAGAAATAGAGGGAAAGTAAACATTTAATTACTGCCAGAAAGTTATTTGAATGAAATGATGAAAGATTTTGAAAGTAAAAGTGGGAGGAGAAGACAAAGAAAATTTACAGAAAATGAGAGAGAATAAAAAGAAAAATTTTTATTAGGTTAAAAATTGTGAAAAAAATAAGAGAATTTTTGTTTTAAAAAAATTGGGAGATAGTAGGAAATGGTTAACTAATGAACTCAGTGATGAAAAAATTCTGCTTATCAATTTTTTCTTCAAAAGGTTAAGAGTAAATAATTTTAAATGAATTATGTATGGTTTCTTAAAAGTAAATTTTGATAGTAGCCACATTCATTATAAAAATTTAAAATCCAAACTGTTAAGAACACCAAACCGGGGAAACAGGATGATACACAGCCCAATAAGGATTCTCATATTATTGTCTCCAAGCTTCAGAGATACGTTGTCTCGTTCCTTGAGAACTGCCACACCTTTTGTGGGAGAATTATGAACAGTGTAGAAGCCTTTTTATGCTTAAAAGAATAAATAACTGATGATCTGGATATCTAGTTGATTAATTTGTAGTTATTAGATATAAATTTAAAGAATTTAGTTGGTGGGTTCATATTTATGGTTCTCATTTAATTTGATTTTAATGCCCTTAATTAATGCAAAGATATTCCTATTTATGTTGCGGTTGGCAAGTAGATCTTAAATTTTTAAATATTGATTAATTTATTTTTAGTATAAAATTTAAGAAATTAATATGTATTCTTATGTTCCTTGGGTCATGTATAATGTATAAATCTTAATCGTTTTTAAAGAAAAAAAAATTATATGCAGTTTTGTATATCTTTATTTTCAAGTTTTCAATTAAAATATGATAAATATATGATTTTTTAATTAAAACATAATAAGTGTATGATTTTTGCAATAACTATATAATTATCAAATTAAACTATATACTTATCATATTTTTATTAAAAAATTATACACTTGTTATGATTTAACTAGGGAACATGAAAATAAAAATATAAATAACTACATCTATATTTAATCATTGTTTTAACTTATAGACTACTTTTACACTACAATCCTTAAAAATAATTATTTAAGTTTATCCTTGAAAAAAATAGTGTAGCGAGTCTTAGAATTAATTTGTGTTCAATTTATATCTTTTTGTTCGCTAATAGGAATTAAAGAATAGTTGACTCAAATCAAAGAAATTTGAGAACTCAAATCTATGGGCTTATTTGATTTCCTATTTCTAAAACAGTTTTTTGTTTTTATGAACAAAAAAAAAAACAAAAAACTTGTTTAATAATATGTTTTAAGTGTTTTGTAAAACAAAAAAACATAATTATGTTTTTGAAAAAAAAATTAAAACATTTTTTTAGATGTTTTGTAACTTTTGTTCTGTAGAATCAATAAAAAAATAGAAACTAATAATTTTTAAAATAATGATTCAAACATATATTTTTAATTTTTTTATTTTCAAAATTTGTTCTAAAAAATATCTGTTTTGAAAATATTAAAATCAGAACAGAATCTATTATGTTATTATTTTTAATTGTAAATCTATATGATTGTTTTTCAAAGATAAAACTTGAAAGTAATGATTTTTTTTTTCAATGGCCAAATTATATATGAAAATACTTATATACAATTTTTTATATTTTTTATATTAAATTTTTTAATTAAAATATGACAATTGTATAATTTTATAATAATATCAACATAATAAGTGTATGATTTTTGTAATAAGTATATAATTTCTCAAATAAATTGTATATTATTATGTTATTATTGAAAAATTATATAGAAATTAGATACTTATTATTGTATTTTAATTAAAAAAAAATCTGATAGTAAAGATATAAAAAGTACATTTAAATCTAATCCCCTATATATTTTGTCATATAAATATATTTAACAAGGATATATTTTCAAGCTATGTTCATGCTAAGTTTTTTTTAATACAGTTCTAAAGGCCAATTCAACTTAATCAGCATGTTACATTTAAATTATATTAAATTATTATTTTGGTTTCATAACTTCATTCAATATTTCAAACTTATCTCTTGAATTTAGAACATTTTAAAATGATTTTTTAAATTTTAAATTAGTCTCATGAATTTTTTTTTTGAAATTTAAAACCCTACACCAGATAATTGTTTAAAGAGATTGTGCCATTAATAATACTAATACATCTTATTTTAAATACAAGTGAGTTCCCTTTTTTTACTTATTTAAAAAAAGAATAAAGGAAACGGAGGAATGATGAGAATTGAAAGGCAAGTCAACAACCACAGAAAATGTCAAAGGAACACTCACCCTGAATTTCAGCACAAACTTGTTGATACCTCGGCGTACGAACCGTGTATTAAATAGGACTAATTATAAAATAACAGGACTTTTGTGTTGGGCCTGTTTCATTAAAAAAAAAACCTCTTTTGTGTTTATTATAAATTTTTTAAACAAAAGTATGATATATGTAAGTATTTTTTTTCACACATATGTAAGTATTATTTATTACAACTTAGGTATTATATTATTCACTCTTTAATAAAAATTTTTCACTTCGCATTTTCATTAAAATCTAGGCTAAAATATTGATTTTGTTTCTAAAGTTTGAGTCTAATTTTTATTTTGTCTGAAATTATTATTCTTTTGATCACCTCTCAATTGTCACTTTTTTAAGTATTATGCGCTGTTGAAGGTATTCAAAACGATTAAAGATTAAAATGTTACCCTCAGTCGCGTTTTTCGGCACTTCTCAAGCTTTGTTTTATTGTGTAACGAAGAAAAAAGAGGGCAGAAGTGAAATAGAGAGACCAAAAAAAAAAGAAAAAAACAGAAAGAAAAAGAGAAAAAAACACTTTGCTTACTACGGGAATTTTATAAGACCAAAACAAAAGGCATGTCGTTTGGCATTTAATCAAATTCGTGCAGAGCCAACAGACAGATTTCCAAATTTTATTCAAATTTATCATGCAAACCAAAATAGTATGGTCAACTTAGAATTTCATCTAAATTCAAAAGCGAAATCACAGAAAATGATATGCATATCATTTAATCACAGAATTTCTTCTAGCTTCCTCCTCTTGCTCCGCATTTTCCGTCTCAATTTTCTCTCAACTACGGAAGAATGAGTGATGTGAGCATTTTAGAAAATTTGTGTTTATTATTGGATTTGGATGGTCAAAACAATAAAAGAGACACATGGACAAAATGTTAGCGCACGTGGATCCTAGTAAGGATCATGGCTAACATAGCTTAATTTAATTTATTAATTCTTAATCCGGTTACATTGTTTTTTGTTATGAGAGTTAAGTCTAAAATCCCTTGAATTTTCTAATTATGTGGATTTTTCATCAATAACATGACGTTTTATAGTAACATTATCATGCACAGCCCTTAGATTGTAGGAAACATTATTTTCTAAATGAATTTTGAACAAATCACCATCCAAAGTACCATTTTCAATAATAATGACATTTTTCAAATAATTTTAGGCATGAATTTCGAGATGAAAAATTTTGTTCTGTGTCCAATGTTAATTTCTTTTTTCAAATAAAAAATTCACAATTATCAGATGAAACTAAGTTGTATTAGAGATGCAAAAATTTTGGTCTCAAAAGTCTACTTAGGGACATGGAATGTATAGTGAAATTGTTAATGTTTGATGATAGAAGAAAAAGGAAGATCCCACTCTTTTCAGATGTATCCTAAATTGGAATTTTGAGTCGCTACATTGAATTTTGGGTCGCTGTACAGAAGCTCCTACCTTCATTCCATTGAATGTTGCTAAAAGATTTATTGGTTAGGTAAGAGGCACGACTGACTTTTGCACTATGTTTTTTTCTTTCTTACATGACTTCAAACTAACTAATGGGATTATGAAAGTAATTTTGCTGAAAGGGCACTATTGACTTTATGTTTTTTTATTGAGGGCTTGTACTATTTAAGCATTTCTAAAAGGCAACAAATTGTGACGTCATCAACAATTGTGAACCAAATATGTGGCAACAACTTCGTGTACTTGCCATGTTATTTGGCTCAGAATATGATTGAAGGAACTATATTTGCTAAAAGAAAAAGCAATCCAAACGAGCGATCGTAAAGAATCTGGTATTGTATAATGGAATCATGCATATATATATAGAGAGAGAGAGAGAGAGAGAGAGAGAGAGAGAGAGAGAGAGAGAGAGAATGTATGAAATTAGAGTATTGAGGGGGAAACAAGTGGAAAAGAAGTTTGTAAAGACTTAATTTCAGACTGGCAAGATTTTGACAAAGCCATTAAAGTTTGTAGACTCGTGAAGATTGAAAATAAAACCTATTGTAAAGGAGAAAATTTCAAACTAAAGGGAGTGTTGGGGTTGATAATTTGAATTTTTCTAAGTCATGACATTATGATTTTATAGAGAATTAGTTCAATGATAAGTTATGTACTCAGAACGTAATAGTTAATGTATATCGATTCGTGTTATTGATGCATAGTGTATTAATTAACAAGTTAAGTAATTAGATGCTAAAGGGACACCAAGTGTGCTATATATCTCTCTTGTATTGGGTGATTGAAACCAGGCCAAATAAGTGAGAAAAAGAAAAGTACGTTCAATGAAATCATAAAAGAAATATACCTTTCCATTCCATTAGCATAACCATTACTATAGATATAATAGAGACCACTTGACTAGTGGCCCTTTAATCCACTTTAGACTAATTAAGTACGATATGCAGAAAGCAAAAACAAAAATAAAAGTCTAAACAGAAAGTTGTATAATTTGTGTTACATGCTTTGGTTCATCTGTTGGCATCACTTTCATATACTGAGTTAAAGTGGAGTTCTTCATAACAGAGTCATTGATCTTCACTTGATAATCACCATGGAAAAGAGTTGTCTCAAAGAACCCATTTTGGTCTGTTGTTCCTTCCACTTTTGTAAATCCCCACTCATTAAGCAACTTGTCCACAACATCGCCTGTGGGCAAGTTCTTGAAATTATTATCAGTTAAACACATACGATAACATCCACTAGGACTCCATGCTGTCCACATCATAATGCCTTGAACCTTTGGGTGAGAATGTGCCTCTCTGAGAATTTGCTCCAAGTATTCTGCCTACACAAATCATAAAGCAAAATGAGAATCAACTTGTGCAAATTAGCCCAATTTGGTGTTCCTAACCTATTAATCTGTTGATTTTATTGAGTTTTACCTGGTTAGATTGGCTGGCAACATCCAATTCTGTAAGCCAAATTGGTGAACCAGAGGCAGCAAGAGTATCAATAGAAGCTCTGATGTAAGGCAGATCAGGAGGACTAGAAAAATGGGACTCAAGTCCAATTCCGATTGGCAATCCACTATTCCCAAGATAGCTTTGGATTTGTTTGAGCTTCTCAAGATACCTTGCTGGGGTTGATGAACTATCTCTACCATCTTCAATGGTATTAAATTCATTCAAGAACAAAGTGGTTTGACCATCAATATTGTGAGCATCATTGTAGATCTTGGCTGAGGTACTTTGCCCAAGTTTGTTTTCCAAAAATGAAAAGTGTAGATTTTCATTTACAACATCCCAAGCAATAAGTTGGCCCTTGTATCTTGACACAACGGAATTTAGCCTCTCTTGAACTGCTGAGTTAAGCTGGTCTTGTGAGAGTGAAGGAACCCAACTAGGTTGGTAATGAGGATCGTCCCAAAACACATTGTGACCACGAACAGCAATGTTGTGCTGCTTGGCAAACTGCAACATTGCATCAGCAACCGAGTAGTCCTCTTTGCCTTGTGTATATTCAGTACTGTCCCACTTCATTTCATTTTCAAACACAGTGACTGTGAACCTTTTGGTGAACCAATTTTGATATGCATCATTGTTGAGGATGTTCTTGTTTATGGCACTACCAAATGGAAAGCTTGACTTCTTTTGCTCAAAGGATATGCTTGCATTTGGTAAGGGATTGCCTCTTTCATCAACTGCTTTAATTAATACCCTTTTCTTGTGTTTCTACCAAGCCAAAATTAAGCCTATTTTTAATTTAATATTTCTAGATATATATGATATCACAATCACAAACATTCACAAACAAAAATTGCACTCTCCAGGTATTTTTCGAGTTCCTAATGTCAATGGGGTTTATAATGCCTCCCACCTTTAGTACAAAATATTGGCAAAAGTGAAACCGCAACAAAAGGGTTACCTTCTCAATGCTTTGTTCTTGATGAAGTCTCCATTGTTTCTGCGTGAATGGCTGTAAGGAAACGCTATCGACCCAGATCTCCACAGAAGTGTTATTGCTCTGCAGGGTTTAGCATTTTTTAGGGTCAAGGAAGACTGAGAAATCATTAATTTGGTATTTTTAGCAATTAAAATATGCCTTTCTTTCCATTGGTAGTTTTTAAACAACAAATTAATAAATTATAATTAAAGGACAATAATTGAAAACCCCAATATGGATACCTCGAAATAGAGCTCAGCTGGTCCTGAAGTATCAACTGTGAGGCCACCCTTAAGCATGGACCAGCAATTAGACTCTGCAACAACGGCACCTCCATGTTTGAATCTTTCATTTGTTTTCACAACTGCTGACACTGCAGCATTTTCCCCACTCACTTGTATCCAAGCTACAAAATGTTCAATGCACAACCAATAAGAAGAAGAACCCAGATGGGTATCTTTCTTTAATGTGAAAAAAAGCATGACAAGAATGTAAATGTGAGGAGAAGAAAAAAATTACCAGATAATGAATAGAGCTTATTCTTTTGGAGATAAATCTTCTGGGAGACACTATCATACGGTTGATTTCTGCTATGGGCCACAATGAATTTATTGCCTCTTGATTCTCTGTGTTGTACTCTAGCGGCCCCATATGCAGTCCACCCTTCCAGTCCATTGTTCAATTCTGGGTTCTCAATGATTCCACCACCGTACTGTGCCTTTTCAGGCTTTTCCATACACTAAAGTTCAAAATATTAAAGTCCATTTTTCAGAGTGATATAATATAATATTCACTTAAAAATATAAGCGTTGCAGCAAGAGCTTACTTCAATGCTGGCCGAGTAATCGTAGGACAAAGCTTGGACTTCAATTCCTGGGGAAGCGTCATATGGGCTTTAGTTCTATAGTAACAACTAAGGTTTTTTCCAGTAGCATGCATGAAAAATCTACGTTCAACCCTCCTTTTTTTTATTCAAATGAAGGTCATACTCTTCGTACCTTGTTGAGCACCACACAAGATACATGAATTTTTTCAAAAAGAAATAATAATAATAATAATAATAACAATTGCTTTCGGCTGGACATGCAACTAATATTTGTTGTCGAACTCTGACCAAGTGGAAAAGGAATCACTATTTTAAATTGACTTGCAGCCATACAAATAAATATGCATGCATGCAAATAATGCCAACTTAAAAACTTAATTATCAATCGTAATCAACTTCACATTATCGCAACATTAATGACGCGGCCAAATTTAATGCTGAATTACTAACGCAATTAATGGGATTAAATTGAGACAAACAAAAATATATTTTTGAGGACGACAAATATTGAAAATATAGAAAATAATTAATGCGAACATTTTCATTTGATCTCCCAAAGTCTAAGGAATTCGAAAGAAGAAAGATAAGGATTTTTTTTCTCGGAAAGGAGATGATGATAATGAATTTGGGCTCGATGATATCATGGAAATTCTCTGCAGAAAAGATGGCAGTATAAAATCTTAGGGGTAAAAGAAATGATTCAGTAATTGTATAGGGTGATGAAAATATTCTGCTGATAGAATAAATTTAAAAAAGTTAATAATAAATTATTCCAAAAGAATATATAGTTCATTAAGAAATTATATATTTTTGGTTTATAAGAGATACATGTATTGACTATTTGGTTTCTAAATCTTACACTTAAGGTACCTGTTAGTTCTTTGAGCATATAGAATTTTTCTTGTTTTCGATGACCAACGAATAATGAGGTCAAAACTTTTAAGAATTACATTGTAGAGTTGAGATAAAAAAGTAAAATTATCTAGTTTCTTTCTTAAAAGTGAATTTCAAATTTCAATCTATATAAACAAGAGATATATCAATGCAAACCGAGAGGCCAAAAATAAACCATGTCTGGCGAATGGCTATTGGTGGTAGCCACTAGCCACCTCCAGGATAGAAGTTTCAATTGGAATGAGATATGGGCAAAAACCTGGGAAGAGGATGATACAAAACAGCACAACAAGGAAACCCATATTTTTGTTTGCGAAGTTCAGAGATATGTCGGCTACTTCCTTTCTTGATACCTGCAGCTTCAATGGAATAACACAGAAAAAGTCTGGTTCAGAGAGAGGGAGAGGGAGAGAGAGAGAGAGAGAGAGAAGAAACCATGAAAGCACCATAGAAGAGAGTTCTCATGCTTTTACCAAGAATGGATTGCACTTGAAGAAGACACTAGAGACCGAGTGATCTAAGAACTTGAGAACAACAATATTTATAAGCGAAAATATGGAGAAACTGACTTCCTCAATATGTCACAATCACCATGCCGGCGAAACGAAATGGATCATCATATTTGGAAATCTAGTGAAGTCTTGGAAAAACTTTCCTGTTTCATAGAAAGTACACTATTATGAGCCTCCTAGCTTCTCTTTCATACTTGGGAGATTAAATAACCGATGAGGTGGATATTTAGTTGACTATTTTGGAAATTAAATCCTTAATAGTCGTACACAATCATGCAGTTAGAGAGGGTGACACAAAGTTGGAGTATATATTCTTTTTTTAACACTCATTCAGTCTTTTCTTTTTATCTTTTTTTGACTGTATATGTTTAATTTGTGACTACGAGAACTCAAATTCATTATTATGTGGCTATTTGATTTTAATGTGTAGAGACTTTAATTGGTAGGATTTTGTTAATTATGATTCTCATTTATTTTGATACCAACTTGATCCCTGGGTTAATGGAAGAATATATAGACTTTAATTGGTAGATTTTATTAATTATGATTCTCATTTATTTTGATACCAACTTGATCCCTGGTTTGATGGAAGAATATATATATATATATATATATATCCCATTTAAGTTGTGTTTAGTAAGTAAATATTTTTTAAAGTATTTCTAAATTTATTTTAAGAAATATTTTGATGTAAACCATTAAAAAAATAATATTCTTATATTATTTGATTGATATATATCACATAAAATTTTAATATATACATACACAACATTATAATTTTAAAAATTTAAGCCAATGAAACTTGATATTCATATTTATATACCAAACATTTAATGTGGTTTACAGTTTTTTATGACATTTATTATTGTTCTTTTTCCTTATTATCAATTTTGTGCATTTTAAAAAAAACTTATATGCAATTTTTTGTATTCTTATTATTAGGTTTTCTAATTAAAATATGACTAATAGTAACATAAAATGTGTATAATTTTTGCAAATAAATATATGATTTCTTAATCAAACTATTCATTTGTCTTGTTTTAACTGAAAAATCATATTTAAATTAGAGAATTTAATAACAAAGATATATAGAATTGCATCTAAGTTTAATCTCACTTAAAATTATATTCCTAAAGTATTTTTTAAAATAATTAAATTCAAATAATTAAAAAAAATCTTTTTTTAGCAATAATTAATATTGTCAAACTAATATTTCTCCAAGTCCAATGTACATTTTGGATGCCCATTAGAGGTTGATAGGCATTGAATTTATTTTTTGACTAGGCAATTAGATTGCACTTCTTTGATTGGGTTTTCCTTCATTTTTATTATTATCTTATAAATAGGTTTTTCTTTATTTTTATATAGTCCATGTAATATGTTTACTTCAATATAATAAGATTGTTTTAGTTTAAGAAATCAAGATTTAAACAAAGAAAGAACTGAGGGATGAGAGATAGAGGTATGGCAGTTTATTTGGATGTGAGAATGGAGATCTTTTAAGAGAAGTGCAATAGTAAGGTAAAATGAGGGACAATGCCTTTTAGTCTTGGCAAGTCCTCGAAAGCTTGTGATTGTTTGTTGATATTGTATGGAATGCTATTATTGTGTTCGATTAATGATAAGCCCCAAATTTATACATATTTTTAGCCATATTTTATAGAACTTATTAATGGTTTTCAAATCATTTTGAGTCTTCTTTTGCACTAATTTTAGTATTAATTTGCATTATTCGTTTATTAGGTACAATTGAAAGTTGATTATAAAAACACCCAAAATTAGGACTAAAATGTAATTTTTTATGATTTCTTGGCATTAGCTTAAGTTCCCCATTTATGTGTTTGTTTTTGGTTTGAAGAAGCCATAGTTATTGTCTTGTAATTAGGTTAGTATTAATAATTGTTTAGTTTTAATTCTCATGTTGTTTAACTTCTTATTTTGTAGGGATATATGTGCAAATAAATAAAGATTTGTGATGAAGAGTTAATTAACAAGAAGACCAAGGACTAAAGAGCAAATATTTATTGGAGGACCAGAATTAGCCTTTTGTTGCAATAGAATTCCTTCTTAGTCATAGTGAGTGAAAGCCTTTGAGCTCATGACTAGTGTTTCTCGTTGCAACCAAATAAATTTGTGCTTTAGCTTGCGAAAGCCAAATTTCTAATCTAGTCACTTATGGTCTGATGTGCTGTAGTTTTGTCCACAATGATATGGCAGTGATAAGTTTTCATATAAATTGGCTCTTAAGCATGAAATTAAGGAGTTTTTAGCATTTCTTTAGTTTTCTTAGACTAGCAATCAGAGTTTCGGGGAGTCATTAGAGGAAAAGAGTATTCTTGAAAGATTTGGAGTATTTCTTCTTATTCTTCAAGGTTAGTATGAATTTCTTTAACTTAAGTGAACTTAATCCATAGTTAATTCTTGCTAATGTATAATACTCTCCTTAATTGTGTCTTTGATTTGCATTTTTAATTTTTCCTTATTAATTTAAAAATATGATCTAGTTTAAATGTCTTCTTATCTTTAATTTTGATTGTGATTTATTGTTTCCAATTGAAGTTTAGAGTAAATAGATGATGTTTTCTATGGTTGATCCATTATTGTTAGTATAATGTAATTCAATTTGTTGATGGATTCCCAGCTTACTAAATAGTGGCTTAGGATGATAATTTGTATGAAGAAAACTAATAATAATAGGTTGAATAGATTAACAATGTAGTTGGACCTTTATTGGCTAATTAAATTGTTGATCACATAATTAAATACTGTAATTACATATTAATATTTATAGCAATGCATTTTGTTAGAAAGCTATCCTATAAATATGTTTGAAGGAAGTTGTAAGGAGAGGCATTAATGATAAGCTACTCTAGTGAAGATAACTTGGTGTGTAATTGACGTTGAACCTTAGCTAGAGTTAATGGTGGTTATATAGGAGTTACTAGGTAGATGTATTTTTTGGAAACTAACCTTTAATAATCTTAGGCTCATTTAGTTGTTCATCTAGTAATTAGTAAGGGAGATATAAATTTGAGAAGAGTATATTCACCTAAGCTAATTAATAGGTAGGTTAGAATATTTGAAAGGAGTTTTAATACATTAGAGTTGCAACTAAATATCAATATCAATAATAATAAATCACATATCTTTTCTTAGGCTAGAGTTCTACGTGTCATTACTCTTTGATTAGGCTTGAGTTTAGATTTCTTTTTAGGATTAGGACATTACCACAATGTTAGCCATAAGTGATTGAAGTTTGTGTAACACCCTAAAATTAATTAAGGTGGTAATCATAGATTTGGGTTAATTAAGAATAATTATTATGGAATAATTGGGTAAGTTATAGGAAGGGGAATTTATAAAGAAATAAATTATTAATATGAGTTGGAGATTTAATTAGGTTAAAAATTTCATTTAGACTCAAATTAATTTTAGTAAGCCATGGATAAGTAGTAATAGAGGCCCAATGATTTTAGGTGTAGACCCAACTCCTTATTATGAAACTTGGGCCAAGAGAGATCACTTAACAATGACCCAATCTGATTTAGTGAGATAGAGGCTCAAAGCCCAATTTACATGAACTCTTATAGTTGGCCCAACACACATTATGCAGACCCAAATTAGATTGATTTTTAGAACTTGGCCTAACCTAATCAAATTTCAACAACCCAACTCATGAAATCTGACTCAACAAGTATAAAATCTGAACCCATGTGGATTTGGGCCTTTGGGTCTACGCATAACCCATTTAAGACTCAACTTAAACCCAATTAAACCTTAAATAAACTCAGCCTCCTCCCCATTCTGCAGAAAAAAAACACAAGAGGCAACGTAAAATTCAGAGGTCTTGGAGAGGGGCTAGGGTTCTTAACACATTTTTACCATTTCTCACTTCTAGGCTCAAAATCAGCTAAGGTAATTATTATATAACTTAATCCTCACAACTTTCTTTTCAATTTGACCTAATTAGTTTTTCATTTGGAGCATTTTCACCCATACCCAAAATCTGAAACTTGTGGTTTGATGTTTCCATGGTGTAATTTCTGAGGTTGAGGTTAGAGGTGTTGTTAGGTAAGTATAAACTCTTCATTTTGATATTTTCTATGCTAGTTAGAGACCCCATTAGCTGGCTTATGATATGGGCTCCATTTTTATGCAAAAATAGATATAATGTAGGCTGATATTTTGAAGTTTCTAGTATAGGAAAGGCAAAATCCGAAATTGAGTCTCTTGGTGGTTGGGTAAGTGTCCCTTAGGCAATTATTGATGGTTTAATTCTTTGAGCATTGGGTTGTTGCCATGATTGATGAATAGGGATGGTAATGGACTGACTTAGAGTGGTAATTTTGTGATGTTGTGATTATAGGAGGATTTTGGTACCACTGTTAGCTTCCCAACTTGTCTACAAGTGAGGTAACTGGGAATTATGTTAATTCCATGCATATATCTGCTTTAATTAATATTTGCTACACATAAATGATTTTGAATGCTAAATAAATTGGTTGGCTATCTGTTGCTTGTAATTGAACCATGTGAGTCCATCGTGAAGTTATGGTACGACTGTCACCCGCACATAAACTTCGATCGGGCACTAAGTTATGATTAAACCCTAAATACACTGAGTCTTGGTTGTGCTCATTAGGGAGTAGATGCCGTGGATAGGCCTCTCCCAGTATTATTTGCCTTTAACATGTGGAAATGTGATTGCTAGTATGAGATAGTAATCATTGATGACTTAATTGTTTTATTTGCTGATATGATTGGTATACTTTTTTATGCTTATATGATATCATGCATATATGTTAATTAAATTAGAATATATGAATGGAATTTGCCTTTGGTTACTGAGATTTGCATCTCACCCCATTTCATGAGCTAACTATTTCAGGTGAAAGTCCTTTAGGTAAGGATAAGAGGAAGCAAGTGGATGAAAATCCATGAGCTCCAGCCATGTGTGGGGAAGGCTACACTTGGGTTTATCTGAGTAAAATAGATGTGAAATTTGTTATTCTTTTGAATAGTATCATCATGTATGTATGTTGCCAAGTGTAGGAGTTGTATTTTGGCAACTTAGAATGTATCTATTGAGGAGTTAGGCCTCATATTATATGGGTATTTGATGTATGAATTTATAACATCTGACATAGAACTTTATAAATCCTATGATATGGTTTACTTTTTGGAAATGTAACCATGTGATGCATTGATGCTGACTCAAACTAGTGATGCATGAAACCTCTTATAAGACATGTATTAGAATGACAATTATTGGTAGTTTATAAATTCTTGCTGACATTAATTCAAGAAATCACAATTCTAGGATAGACGAATGAGTTGGAATCAACACTTAACTCTTGTACTGGTAACAATAAATTAGCCGGGTGAATCAAGTAGGTAAATGCCATTAGAGTCTCACAAATTGAGGGAGAGTGGAAGTGCATGGGATGAAATTTTGGGAGTTATAGGTACAGGAGGCATTTTGCCGAGGCCAAAATGGGTTAAGCCATGGTGAAAAGTAGCAAAGTTGCCTAGGGAGGGCAACAGAAAGTAATTTGCTGCGATGAGAGTTGAGAGACTAAACTAAAAGTGACCCAGAGAGTAATTCGCCGTGACGAATAGGGGAATTGGCTGTGACCAATAGCGAGGGGTGAGAGAGGTCGTGGCATGTGAAGATATAAGAAGCGAACATGAGAGCAATTGGCCGCGGTGTGAAGGTATTTGGCGAAAGTCTTCAAACTCTTATATTAACTTAGAAACTTTAGTTTTTCCTCTAACAACATCAAAGGACGACTTAAAAACACTTGTAAAGAGTTCTTGAGAGATGAAAATTAATGGGTACTAGATTTCAAGGCTTTTAATTGGGGATTTGTTTCACTTATGTACATGAATGATTGAAATTATTTGGTTAATGACTCGAATAATATTAAAGTTCAAATTTCCTTACTTTTTCCTAAATTGATTAATTTAAATGGTTTTAGACATTGATTTATGATTATTAACTACATGCTTAAGCTTAATTACCATGATTAGAAGTTAGGGTCGTTACAATTTGTGACTAATTAAGTGTACATATATTTTTTTTATTTTTGGGTAATCAATTCTTGTGCATGGTTTTTTTTTTTTTAAGTAATCAATTTTCAAGTAAGTTTTCAAATGGAAATATAACAATTCAATTATTTACATTATTTTGATCTTGAAAGGTTGCAAGTTGTAGCTTTTGCATGAATAAAAGAACAACTATTGAATTTAATTATAAAATATATTTAAGTTAATCTATATATTAATATTTAAATATGTATTAAATTAAATTATTGAAATATATTGTTAAAATATAATAAATATAATTTATATTTATTAGTATATTAATATTAAATTATATATTTAATATGATTTTTTAAAATAATTTTTTAATGATGAATATTTAATATATTAAATATATAAGTAATTACATTGAGTTGGATCGGATATCTAACTATAATTGACGTTCATTCAAAAATATTCCAACCAAACGTCAGTCAAAATAATAATATATTAATATATTAATATATCAATATATGAAAAATGATTACATGTTAATATTATAACATATTAAAATTTATTATTTAATAAATCATTAAAGATATAAAATTTGGCTAATATAGTTCAATTAAAATTGTTATTTATAATAGTAAATAAATAAATTATAATGTATATAATAAAAATAATAATAATTGCATATTAATATCAGATATTGAAAAAATATATTATTGTATATATAGTTATTTTTAAATAAAATGTATTATTATTATTATTATTAAATATCTAATTTAACATAATATATGTTAAACTAGATTATTACAGATTAATATTTTAAATATATATATTAAATCAAAGTAGTTGGTGCGATTAAAAATGTATAGTTATAAAATAGTGGCCACAAAAAGTAAAATTTTCTTTATATATGGCAAGCTATTGCAGGGAAATCTTATTTTTCTTTATTTTAGCTCTGTTTTACTCTTATTTCATTAATTTACTGCTTTCTCATCTTGATATATGCTCTTTCATCTTTTCTCCGTGTCCTTATCAACCTTTTTTTATTCAACAGGTATGAATAATTTTTTTTATTTATCATTTATTCTTTGGGATGATATGATAGATATTTTTTTAGGTAATATCTAAATAGTTTATAATAATTCAATACAAAATAATGAAAAATTTTGAACATATAAAAAATGGATGTATAATAAATTAAATCCTAGACATAAATGATATGGTGATAAATTTTACAAGAGATAAAATAATTTATTACTTTTGTTTGGGAAAAAAAATTCAAAAAATTCATTTAGGAGATTGAAAAATTAAATGTCCATATTCTAGGTAAAAAAATAGAGCTTATCTTACCATTGATGAGTTAAAAATTGACCTTTATTAAAGAGAGTTTTATTTTGAATATTGGTATTGTACATATTAAGCTCAGGTTAAACCATAAAAAGTTATACTAATAACTAACATAAATGTTGCAACTTCCTCTCATTCACAATTAATAAATGAAAAACATAATAAATATAAAAGAATGATCCTTGATACAATTAGAATTTAGTTTAATATTGATTGCCATGACGAAGAAGATTTTGATGATAGTACTAATTTGAATGTTGAGAAGCCTCCAAATATAGAAGCTCATAAGTTTTTTGATTTATTACATGCTTACCATCAACCAATGTGATTGGTATGTAGTAATCATTTTGAGCTATTTGTTACTAATGTTAAGTATTAAATACGACAACATATCACAACAAAGTTTTAATCAGTTTGCAAATTTTATAAAAGAAAGTTGCCCACGTGATAAAGTCATAGCCCCTGATTGGTATGAAACAAATATGTTGTATTAAAACTTGGTCCATTTGCTAAAAAAATTTATGTTTTCCTTAATGTGGATGTATGTTGTACTACAAAAATGACATAAATAAAATGATGTGTAAATTCTATAGAGTGCTTTGATATAAAATTAACCTTCTTAGTTAGAGACAAAATTTTTTAGAGATTTTAGTAAAAATAATGCATTATTTACTAATTATCTCTAGACTATAAAGGCTTTTATGGTTTAATGACTTTTACTAAGCTTGTGCAATAGCAATAATAAAAGATATAAAAGTGTATTGTGCCATCCTCTGGATGGAAAGGAATAGAAAAATTTTGATAAGGTATATCCTAATTTTGTCATAAAACTAATAACTATTATACTCAGTTTATGTCCAGTTGGGTTCATTCCTTATAGTCAATTTGCCTCATCATATTGATGTTGACCTATGATAATTACTCCTTACATTCTCTCTTCAAAAATTTTTATGATTACTCTATACTTATTTTTTGCAGCAATTATTCTTAGATCACAAAATTCCAAAATTAAGATTAATGTCTTCTTGCAACTGTTGATTAATAAGTTAAAAATATTATAAAAGGAAGGAGTATCAACCTTTAGTGTTTCCAAAAAGCAGAACTTTCAAATAAGAGCAACATCAATATATACAGTAAATGACTTTTCAGCATATAGAATGTTGTTAGGGTACTACTGGAAAATTACTATATCTTTATTATATGCACAACTCAAAAGCTTTTACTTTAAAGTATGTGGGAAAGAACTTCTAATTCGATTACCATTAAGAATTTCTAAAAGTAGGCCATATTTTTAGAAGGAGTAAAAATGTATTCAAGAATAACCCACCTTTTATAATTTGAAGGAGAAGAATTGTTACAACATGTTATTATCCTTTTTAAAATAGTAGAGTTTGGGGTTTCATATTAATAGGCTATACATTAAATTTTATATTATATATTAAAAAGTTTAATATATAGAATATATAATTTAATATGTGTCCTAAGTGTTCAATGGAAAAGGAATAAAAAAAAGGCAAAGAATGTGAGAGTGAATGGCAAAAATATGATTTGAGGGAAAAGTGAAAATGAATTTTAAAAAAAAGGCATGAGATTAATTTTTGTTCACTTGCACCCTTTTATATTCTATATATACTCTATTATCATATTTAATTAAGAATATAACTTTTAATTATTACATTAATTTTATTTTTTATATTAATAATTCCTTAATTGCCATTAACTAGCTTTTCATAATTATATTATTAATACCCTATCATATTGAGTTAAAATATTTTTTTTTTAAAATTTTGGTATTACATTGATTATAGTCATAATTCTTTGATCACGATTGTATCAAATTGTTAAGTTTACTAACTTTTTTTTAAAAAATATTTTTCTTCTTTCTCTTTTTTTTCGTACTCTTTGCTTCTTCTCCTATCATATTGTTGTTAATTGAGTTAATTATTTTTATATTTTTGCTTCTCTTTTCTTTATACTCTTCTTTGTTTGTTCTCCTCTATTTCACATTCTTCATTTTTATTCCACCTCTTCCATTTTTTTTTCCTAAAGAACAAACAATAGAACATTCATAATTTGTTTTTAAAATTCAAATAATAAATAGCAAACATGTGAAATTGTTAACAACAAAAAAATCATAGAAAAATTCACTAGGAAAAATGTATTGATCTTACCATTAATAACTAAAAATAGAGAAGAAGAGAAAAATTATAGAGAAAGAAGATACTACAAAGGAAAAGAGAAAAACTAGAAAGAAGAGATAGATGAAAGGGAGAGAAGAAAGAGAAAGCATGAAGTTAGAATAGGAAGAAGAAATGGGCTGAGCATGGAGTTAGAATGAAGAATTTATATAAATCCCTATCATTTGAACTTATCTAATTATAAATAATTCCATTTGAATTCAATTAATTTCTTTATATTTAAACATTCATTAATAAACAATAATATACTTAAATTAATTAAATGTCCAATATAAAAAATTATTAAATCAATTGATATATAACTATTATATCCATATGGACGTAAAATAAAACTTAGAGTAGAGAAAAAAAAATTCTTAAACTAGTGCGAATGTTGGGATTGGGTATTTGAATTTTTCTAGGTTTCTTAGTGATCACATTATGGTTTCTAAAAATTCAATTTAATGTTTAGTTATATGTTAAAATGTAATGGTTAATGTATCTTGATCAGTGTTATTAATGACTAGTGTACTAATTAACAATTTGAGTAGCCAACGCTAAAGGGACATGTAATGACTTATATATGCCTCTTGTATATAGTGATTGAAACTAAGCCAAGTAAGTGAGAAAATGGTTAAAATCTAATTCAGGAGCGACCAAAAAGAATTCTCACATTGTAATAGAGAAAAATTAAGAATTTAAATATTTAGTAGTATATTAAGAGAATAAAATATTTTTCATTATTATATGACTAAATAATGTTATCAGATCAGCTAGAGCTAATAAAATTGATCAAAACCTTGATTGCATGCAAACCAAGGTAACTAGTGGCACAAGTGTAGATTGAGCTATTTTAAACCATAATGGATCCTAAATCTTTACTTTTTGATTAAAGGAGAAAGCTAAATGATGTATAGAGTAAAGTATTCTAGAAAAACAATATTGAAAAGGTAAAACAGATGAAAAATAACTGTAGGGATAAAAGAGTCAATTTAATCATAAAGCAAGAAAATATTAGGGATTTAGAAAATATGAGAATTGACTTAAGAAATGTATAATCCTCATCATAGTATTATGAAATAAGGTTAGCAGATTAATCAGGTGATGTTAGTTTAGTTAAATCTCTGGCATTGTATAGTTTAGGGCTCTCAATGATGAGATTTTAGTTTAGATTGTTCTAAACTATTTTAAGTCACTTTAACCCCTAAACCTATATTTTAAATGAAAAAGGGGTCTAAATTTTAGTATGGGGTAGTAGGTTTTTGAAAAGATTGAAAAATGAGTTTAAACAGAGGAAATAAAATGTAAGGACAAAATGGTCATTTTTGAAAAATATAAACCTTAGCTTTTCGATATATGAATCACACCCTCTTTTTTCCCCATTTCATGATTGAATTTTAGTAGCTCCAAAAAGGCTTCCATGATGACATGGAAAGAGAGAAGAAAGAGAAAGAAAAACAAGCCAATAAAGGTAAGGAAAATGCCAAATTTTGCTATGCTTTAGCTATAAAACTTCTCGACTCTTTATGCTCTTTCTCATTGTGTATTTAGTTTCTAAGAAGAGTGAAGATTGTGGTTGTCACCTTGAGTGAAATAGCTCATTTGAATAAACAAATTATACCAAAAGAACAAGGTATGTTTTAAACTAGGAAAAATTTGCTATCCTTAGAACCCTAGCCTATGTATTTTCGGTGGAGAGAGAGAGAGAGAGAGAGAGGAAAAGGAATATGTATTTGATGAAAACTAGATGCAATCAAGTGTTTAGAAGGGTGAAAAATAAGAATATGTAAAGAAATTAACCTAAAAAACAATAAAATGCAAGTTAGCTTCACCTAGGGTTTAGGTTAGGTCATGAATACTTCAAAACCCCAGAAAGATTATTTGATCCCTATAATACTATAATTGAACTAAAAATGAATGATAAATATCATAATGACCTCAAGTTCCTTCTCAAATAAACAAAATCTCAAGATTAAGCAACATGGTGAAGTTTGCGGCCAAAGTGAAGAAAGGGTACCTAGGGAAGCCTTTAATTTAGTATACTGATTTAAGAGGCCTAAGTGAGTGATATAAAGGTTAGATGAACCATTGGTTTGAGAAAAAGAATGAGATTTGATGATGTTGAAATCTGGGTTTTATAAAAATCCTAATGTGCCATTTGAATAGAATGAGTGACATGGCTAAGTTTTTTGAATCTTTTTAGCCATGAGAAGTAAGAGTGAGATAGATGAATGATGGAATTGCTACATGAAATATAGTAAATGGAACGAGTCACTTTGGGACATTTAAAGTGACCTAAACTACAAGTTCCTAATATGCATGTGTATTGATAGAATGAGATTGAATAAGTCATAATTGGTTAATTTTGTATCTTAATTGATATGTTTAGGCCAAGTTAGTACAACCACTCCCTTATGTAAGTATAGAACCAAGAAAAGCAAAGAAAGAACAAGTAGATTAGTTCTTTGGTCAAGATTCTTAGCTTTTATTACGTAGCTTACTCTTCCATCCTTACATGAATTTAGATATGTTTGGGTTGAGATATATTGTGTGTATTAGTTGTTTTATGATTGTTTTAGTTTATGTTTAAGTTGGTTATACTAGTATGAATTTCTATCCATGTATGAGATATGCCTTTCACTCTTAGTAAGAGTGGTAGGGAATTGAGCATAGTAGTTCTTCCCTTATATCGAGATGAGCTAGTATGTTTTATGCCATGGTTAGTCAAGTTTAGATACTTTATGCCAATTCAATGTTTTATGTTGTTTTTATATCGAAATGACCATACATACTTGCATTTCATTCTTGAGTTATCTATTCTATGCATTGGAATGGTTTACTGTTAATGAGATTCTCCCTAGAATTTCACCTTTTGTTTTCTACTAACCATGCTAGGTGAAGCTAACAAAGAAAAAGTAAAGGAGATAGTTTCTTAATATGTTTGTATATTTATTTTGATGCATATTTTGGTGTAATGTAATACTAACTTATGCAAAAGTTTTAAACTATGAATGTATGACCAATAGATACATGTATAAGATATTGGAAAATGAATTAGTATATGGAAATTCAGGAAGCTTATATGCATCCTTTCAAGTGGAATAGTGATTTTTAGATGTAAGGCAAATTCCACATGATGAATCATTCATACTTGATGCATATATGAATTGAAATTTGCTTATGACAAGATGTGGCATCTTAGAATCCAATTGGATCATTTTGGAACCACAATTTTTACAATTTGAACTATAAAATGTCCCTTTACCCTTAATTGCATTATTAGATGATTTTGGGGTTGAAATTTGATAAGCATATAGAGGACATTCAGAGCTTTCTATAAAGTTAAAATTTGCATTTTTCAAAAGTCTACAGAAATTTGGTGAATTTCCAAAGTTAGCCCAAAAAAACTATCATGGATGGTACTATTTATTGTGCATCAGATATAGGTTTTGTGTGTTTTAAGGGAACAAATGGATTTAATTTGGCTTAAAATTATTAAAGTAGAAAACTCATATCATAAGTTTTAAAATGACATCTAATTTGTCTCAATTGAAGTTATGTAGTTTAAGTTATAAATTTTTAAAATTTATACTTTGTTATGTGCATCATGGCTAAAGTGAGCAAATAGTTCTTGTTTTTATGCTTGAGCTCTATATACATGATATTTACATGGGACCAAATACTTGAAATTAGATTATAAGTTGGAATTGTAGAAAAATTGTGTTTAAGTTTCATGAGTCCACTTTATGTACTTAGTCATTAAATTTTGTTGCAAAAGGATTTGTGTAATAAGGTGTAACACATTCCCTTTGCCAAAGTACTAGTATAGTTATAATAAAGGCCATTTGAGTAGTGGCCCATCACTCAACTATAGATTGAGTACAATATGTAGAAGAAAGAGCCTAAATGGAAAATTGCATAAATTTTATCTCCTGTTTTGGTTCATGAAATGTCCCTAAAAGTATCAAATTTTAGTAGTGAATTAAGGCACTTATTCAAGGTTTTTCACTAATATTTCACCTATTTTCACCTATTTTCTTATAAATTTGTAGTTGTGTTTAATTTGGTACAATTTAGAGTTTACTTTAAAAAAGCTTCCAAAAAAGATTAAATTGAAAGAATTTGGAAAATTAACTTTTACCTACAAATAAGTTTTTGTGGCAATTCAATATTCCCCATGGAAGCCCTTAATATATTCTTGTAAATAATTAGTTTAGTTGTGATTTTATAGTTTTGATTTCTTATATTTTGTGTTTTAATTCGTTTTGTATGAACTTAGTCTCAAATAAATAAATTTTGTATATGCTAAAGGCAATTTGGAAGAGCTTAGGGATTCAAGTGCAATTATTTTTGAAGAAGCCTGATGAAGCTTCTTGTTGTGATGAGAAGTAACTACTTGTCATAATGAATGACTTAACTAGATATGGATTTCATAGTATCACTTTATTGTTGCGATGAGATAATTTTGCTTGTCACAATTTCTTTTAAGTTTTTTTAATATATAAATCCCTTCTAATATATGAATTTAAGGGCCTTTTCCCATTATTTTTACATTTTCTATAGATAGTTTCTTTTGCAATTCAACAAATAAGAGAATTCTTTAGGGAGGATAGTGGATCTAGATAATTTGTAGAGGTATATTTCTCTATTTCTATGGTAGAATTGCATTGTAATAATCTATCTTTTCAATTTTATAGTGATCTAATCCATTTTCCTATGGTCTTTTCATTAGTCTTTTGTGTTTCTCATTTAATTTCACTGATTAGATTTTGTTTTATGTTGATTAATTACTAGTTGTGATGATTTCCTTCTGATTTATGGCGTAATTGTATATGCTCAATTCTTTTAGTGACTTTCTTGTATTTAGTTCATTGATTGACTCTTGAATAACATGGCAATGGATTTTGGAGTTAATTAATTGTATCAAAATTCTTGGAAAGTTAATTAGGTAAGGGCAGGTGAGTGTTAACAAAGCAAAAGTGATTGATGCTAACTAATCCACATATAGGACAATTGTTGGTTAACTTGCACCTTAGGTGTTTACTTAATGAAGGTCTAGGCAATTAGTATAGGATACAACATGAAAGCAAGCTATTATACTTGCTACTCTAGTGATTAACAAAACTTAAAGCACGTATTCTAGTTGACTATAGTATGTAAATGCAAGCTAAGATATTGTAGGATTGTTATCTTGAGAGACATAGACAAATAACAATATTAGGAATTATCCTATCATAACTAAAACATTCTCAAGAATGAACTACATGATTTAAGATGTATAAAACTAAAATTTAATTGGTATTTTTTTGTTTATGTTCTAAGTGTAACATCTAAGGTTTTAGAATTTTTCTAAATCTTCTCGTTATAGTTAGGATACCTATTTGCTATAGTGAGGGTGCTAGTTCACTACAGCAAGAATGCTAGTTTGCTATAGTAAGTTTGTATCTCATACAAAATCTAAGGAATATCTCGCAATAGTGCCAGTTGTGGCGAGAGCAGTTGGGACTTGGAACAAATAAGTTCTCGCCGTAGCGAGAAGTGCTTCCCATTATAGCAAGACTCATCTTGAAAAAAAGTGTGAAAAAGTGGAATTTTTCTTGTTAAAGAGTCTAGAAGCCTCTCCTTTTTCTGACTGAATTTGGGTTAGCTAAATATAAAAAAAGCTCTGCCTAGGAAAGAGAGAGATAATGGGAAATTCAAGGAGAGCTAAGAAAGAGGAGAAAGAAGTAAGGAAAAAGGTGAAAAAACTAAGGATTTCATGGAATTGCCTTTACATATCATGTTTTCCTCTCTTTGCTCTTCCTTTCCATGGTTTGATGGATGAATTGGGTTTGTTTTGGCCTTAGTTCAAAGGAGAAAGTTTAGAGTCTCAAGAAGGAAGGCTAAGGCAAAGGAAGAAGCTTTTGGAGGAAGCTTGGGTTCAAGGTAGTTCCACTCCTTTCTCGCTTTTCTCTTGCTTCCTTTATATGTGTGTTTTGGCCAAGGAGAGAGCTTGAGAGAGGGAGGAAGTGCTAACCTAGAACAAGCAAGAAACCATTGATTTAGGGTGTGGGAACCTAGGGAATGCAAAGTAAGTGGAAGAAAAACCATTGAACTTCAAGATAGGAAAAATAAGGATTCTTGAACACTTTGTAAAATCTATTTTAATTCAAGAATTTCCTAGCCTATGTGCTTTTTGTTTGAGTTTCTAAGACCCCTGGAGAGCCTCCTAAGTGCTTTCTCTTCAAGAAAAAATTTAGAAGCCATATATTGAGAGTTAAAGTAATAGGTTCCATAATATAGCCTTAAGAAGCAACTTGTATCTAGACTCTTAGGAATGAGTTTATGATGACTTTAGGGAGTCTAAAGAGAACCAAGAAGCCTAGATATGAGAAGGAAAAAAAAGCTAAGAAATTGAATTATAGTAGTTGCTTCATTAAGCCATTAATGGAGCTATTATGGAACCAATGGACCAAGTATGCTTCTTAAGTGTGTGTTTAATTCTTTAGCTTATTTCAAGAGAGTAATTGAATGCTATTTGTTATGTCTAGGCCAAAGAACTCTAGCTCCATCTAGTTGTAGGTGTTAGACCGAAAAGGGAAGAGAATAATCAAGAGGGAAGTTTGTGTTTAATTGCTAAGATAACTCTTCACTCCTTCTTATTTACATTCTTGAATGTATAATGGTCGTTGTATGCTTGTATGTGCATTTCTATTGTGAGACATGCCATTTGATGTTGTCTTGTGGCATTGGTACCAATATATTTCATAAATTGTGTTTTGGTTGTGAAAATTACTCTTAAGGGTGAGTGGTGCCGAAAGTCCTCTCAGATGGGTGAGGTGGAGCCAAAAGTCCCTAGATATAGGTGAGACAAGGCCAATAGTCTCATGGATGAGTGAGGCTAAGTCAAAAGCCCCTAGTCCAAGGATGAGGTTAATCTAAAAGTCCTAAAAATGGAGTGATGCTAGAACAAGAGTCCCTAGAGCTTATTCTTAACTTTAATTGTTTTCATGGCATGTAAATTATGTGTTGAATGATTCTTAATGGTGTTGGATGCCTACTTGTATGCTTTGACATGTTTATATTCCTTGATTACTTCCTTGAATGAGTGTATGAGCTATTCAGATTCTTTGAATCTCACTCTCTTTCCTCTCCTATTTTAACATGTTTAGGTGGAGTTTAAGGAGACCAAAGTGCAAGCCAAGGAGCATAATTGGCTATACTTTGACACTAATGTAGTTTTTGATATATTCTATTGTCAAAGTGGATATGTACATAATATTTTTAAGATGTAAATGCATGAGCAAATGTAAAAGTATGTATATGTAATATATATACCAATATTAGAGCTAGATCAATGAGAATGTATGTTTCGGGTATTTAGAGGACCATTCTTGGCTGTGTAGTTTGGCATGTGGCATAGTGAGTTTGAGTGGTATGAGATTTTGGACCACTTGAGAAGCTTATATATGCTGTGTTTATACTTTAAAACTTGTCCAAGAGGTGGTAGAGTATTTAAGAAGTCATTTGAGGCACTTTTGACCCATATAGGGTATTTAATTCGCCATATTTGTGAGCTATATCAAGATCTGACAAAATGAGTTCCTCTTGATTTAAAATTTGGCATGATATAGGTCTTACCTAGAACTTTTTTGGGAAGATAAAGTGCATATTATTTGGAATTCTAGAGAATTTTTGGTAAATTTTTGAAGTTGGCAAATTTTGACAGAATTGACATTATTATTGTGCAAATGGTCAAATCTTTTACATCTATCATTCATGGGCAAATTGGCTTTTAATGGCTATGAAATTTTATAAGTATAAATTAGACATGATAATCTTTCTATAGCATTTGAGAACACCTCATTTAGATTTATAGAAAGGGAGAAACAAATTTTTGAATTTCCATATCAATATTAGGGACGTAGCCTGACCTCCATTAGTGTTCTATAGGTTTTTGTGCACAAATTACATTTTTTTTGTTTGGAACTATTTTTTTCCTCTAGTTAATATCTGTAACTTTTCAGATTGGTATAGTTTGTCTAAATTAGATTTTATGAAATTAGTTATGAATTTTTGAAATTTATATTAGTAAATTGTATCAAAAACACTAGGCAGTTTGACCTTTCGAGTGTTTCTATTACCAAACATGATCCAAATGATGTTATTATGGCTTGGAATTATTTTTAATATAAATTTAACATTTAGAGATTTCCAGAAAGCTATCACTTTCTTGATTTTCAATTTGATAGAATTAATTATGATTTTCCAAAATTGGTGCCAAAAATATGAATTTTGGACCCATGAGTAACTTGCTATTTTTCTAGTTTTTGGCTTCAAATCCATGGTTCATGGATTCCTTTATGATATATATGAGTTGTATAGATGGAGTATAAGTAGAGAATACTATTGATGGGTTCACAGGGGTCTGCAGGGCAAAGTTTGAATGTTTAAACCCCGACGTGACATAATTAAATGCCATGGTTTTACTCCTTTTCTTTAGAATTACACGGAATCAAGTTTAAGTAAAAGTTAAATGAGGCGAATACAATATGCGATATGCAATTTAAATTCCACAAGACACAATTAAATGCCATATACGCAATTTAATTATGTGGCATTTAAATGAGGCTAATGCATAGGCTCATCGTGGCGATACGCGAGGAGTGTGAATAGTAGGTCCCAAGACCATGTTTGCCGCGATGTGGAAGCCCTGAGTCATGGCCCAAGGTTCGAATTGTCGATTTTGAGCTCCTATAGTCACTTACATTGTGGCACAAATATACCAAATCTTGACAAGAGTTTCTAAACTTGGTTTTTAGGTTTCAGTAACCAATTTAGTTACGGCGAGAAATGTCCAAATCGCAGTAAAAGTTCCTAAACTCTTATTTTTGACTTAGAAACCTTGAATTTTACTATGTTAAGGTTATAAAATGACTTGAGAACATTTATGAGGGGTTTTGTGAGTTGAAATCAATTATATGACGAATCAAAGGTCTTAACTGATAATTATGATCACTTGTGAATTTAATTAGTTGTAGTTACTTAGTTAATAACCCTAATAATATCAAGGTTCAAACTTTCTCACCTTTTTCCTATTTTAATTAATTATAATGCTTTAGATCTTGATTTCTGATTATTAATCATGCAATTAATCTTAATTATGATAATTAGAAATTAAAGTTATTACATGGGCCATTACTTTTATTTTCACATTCTTCTAATAGCCGAGAAAGTTTAAAAATCCCATTAGGTTTATGTAATTACCAGAGCTACCATGATTTCTTAGTTAAAAGCCTATAATTTTTAACAAATTTACTTTTTATTCCTTTCATAAACAACAATGCTTTTATCAATAGCATGCGTGTAAAATTTGTTACGTAGTTTGTAATCTTGTATGATATTTGGAGTCTCATATTGTGTCATATTTAGCTTTATTTAGCTCATTCATACCAGTCACAGACATTATCAACAAATCTATAACATTTACTATACTTTCTATGGTAAAATCAGTTTGTCTATATGCCAAAGTGAGCTGTAAGGGTCATATTTTGGATTTTTCTTCATTCATATTTATCATAAACAAACTTGTTTTGATCAATTATACCAAGAAATACATGTTGAATGCCTATGGAGTTGCTCTAGCTCGAAATGGTCATGGATTTCATATTTTGCATTAATTTTTGAAAATTCATAATTCGGGTTACGTAACTCTGATTAGTGCAAATTAGGTGTATAGAAAGCTTAGAATGCGAACTTTATACTTGTAAAATTTCATCAGTAATTGCATTCATTTGGCCTTTCAAAAGTATGAAAAACTGGAATTAGACAATGTGAACAGTGTTAGGGACTATTTTGCATAATTTTTTGAAATTTAAAAACTCATAAAATATTTTGTAGAGCTCTAAAAATTTCCATTCTTAGCTTTAAATTTCAATCCCAAACCAGATCATTTGTGTTATTTGTTGTAAAGGTGCAATTTAGGATTTTTTAAACCAAATCTTTGGTTCAAAAGTGGTCTATATAGACTCCAAATTCCACTTTTTCACTTTGATCAAATTTCAATCAACTTAGACATGTGATCCATAAGGTAAACATATAAATTAGGGCTTGCATAAAAATATGGCTATCCAGCACCCACTTATGCATATAGTCCACCATATATGTTATATACACATAATAGTACAATTGTCTCACTTTGGCCTTAAAATGACATATTAAGGTACTCTATCTCATGCATATGGTTCCATCATAAGATATGATTATAGACATCAAACATCATAAATCATCATTGTTACAAAAGATATGCTATCCATTCTATATTAATACATTAATCAAATTTAGTATATATAGTACTCCTAATACATCATTTCAATGCCTAACTTCTTTTAACTTCATTGTCTTTGTTGTTGACCCTGAAATAGTTAGTTGAAACATATGGGTGAGATTTTGGGAAGAATCTCAGTGGCCAATCTTAACCAATAAATACATATATGAACATCATAAGAAAATGCAATGCATGTGGTGCGAGAATTTCAATCATATGTCTTATATAACTCAAATGCAACTTTTAATATGAAAACTCATTTCTCATACAAGCCATGGCATCAAAGTAGACTAGTTGAACTCAACTAAACTTAACCTGGGGCCAAGAAAGGGCTGTTATGCTCAATTCCATACCATAAGAAGTTAGGAGTCAAAAATCATGTCAAACTTATACATAAAACTCATAATGGAAAACATATCAAGACATAGCTCATGGATACATCAAGCAATAACACATACAAATATTTCAACTGAATCAAGCATTCAAATGTATGCAAGATAGGGCGATAGAGCTACCTCAAGACTTGTGAGGCTTTGATATAACACTAACCTACTTGCTCTTGGCTTTTCTCTTGTCTTTCTTTCACTTGAGACTCACACTTTAATGAGTTTAGGCTATCTTGTCCTACACATAGTAATTACATGGCAAATTAATCCATTTGGATTCATTATAAGTCTTATAATCATCACTTAATTCCATTAGGGCTCAATATGGAATTTAAGGCTAGTTTAGGTCCATTAAGAAGCAATCCTTGGTTTTCACTTTTTAAACTTCACTTGCTATAAGTCTTATAACTCTAAAGAAACTCATTTGAATTATCATAGGCTTGGTTAAAAGGGTTTAAGACCAACTTACTTTTTTAACTCAATTTAGGTCTTAAAAATTCAACTTTCAATTTAGGGCTTCTAAATTCAATCAAATGATTTCATAATTATTTGTTAATTCATTGGAACTCAAGAAAACACTCCCGAGTGCTTTGCCTATACCTTAGCCGAAACTACACCTATATGAGAGCCAATTGGAGTTTTGCTTCTTCTCTTTGGGAATTTGATGCATGTAGGCATTTCTTGGTTTCTCTCTATCTTAATTATGAATTCATATAGCTTAAAATACCTTCTTTTAGTTCCAAAACTCTTAAGGTGTAAAGAAAACCCTAACTATTCTATCTTGATTTTTAAGGCTCTTTCAATGATTCTAATTGCATATTCTTACTCTCCATGCCTTAAAACCCTTGTTTTTATTCTATTTTGGCCAAAAATCATCTATCCTTAATTTCCTCTAAGGTTGGGCAAACATGGAGAGGAAGGAGAAGACAAGAAGAAGCAAGTTTTCCCACCATGATGCATACCTTGTCTTAAAAGCTTATCGATAGGAGAATTTGATGCTACACTTGGTTTACTCAATTCTTCTCCTTCTTCTAAGATTTTAGCCACAGAGCACTCCTTTCAAGAAACTAAAACCATCAAAAGAAAGAACTTCAGAGGAGAAGAAGTTTGATACATGGTATAAGGTGAAAATATGTATAAATCATTACCTTTCTTGGCCTTCTTTCCTCCTTCTTCTCCTTCCTTTTTGGGTGATTAGAGTTGATGGTTTAGAGGTCAAATAAATGGGTTTTCAGTGAGAGGAAGTGGTGTGGATAAAATAGGGAAGAAAGGTGGTTTATAATAAATTCAACATTTTCTATTATGCCTTTCCGCTTCAATTTCTCCGCTTAGGCTCATTTTAGCTCCTTTTTTAGAATTGTCTTTTCCATATAAAAATTTAGATCCTCTAGTTTATTAAAAGTATTTGCTCCAAATTTATGGGGTTTAGAACTATCTCAAATTGTTTGGTTAAAGTTCAAGTCAATTGAACACTGGAAAGGTTTTCATCATTCTGAGGGTTCCTATAGTTTTCAAGGCCTTTGAGAACTCTAGAGAACTTAATTTTGCTATTTAAAGCTTCCTTATTTGGGTTTCTAAAAATTTATCTGAAATTACGATTTTGTCATTACCTTTTCTATTTAAATTGTTTAGCCATTTTTCCTCTAGTTTCAGGTCATTTTTAGTTTCACACTCTTATTTTTAGATTCTTAGATTATCATTCTATTCTTACTTGACTCTATTTCATTTTATTCTAAGGTCCTCTTTTATTATCATGTTGGTTTCAATTCAATTCTAGGAAGACCGAATATTACATATTGTATTGCAAACTCATTGTTTAAGTTTTAAATTTAAAATAAATTAACATATTTGTTGGTTTAAATTAACCTAACATGTCTCTTGATATAAAAAGAGATAATCATTAGAAGTGACTATTTAAAGTATGAATATATTCCTATTTTCCATAACAAAGGTACATAGAAATTTACAAAGTTCTAAGTGATTCTATTGTATCTTGAAAGAATATTATCTATAATTTCAAGTGTACAAGTAATCGCCTTTTAAAGAAATTGATTACATGCCCCTCAAAGCCTACCTTTCCCAATTCTCTTTTCTTATATTTCTAAAAATTTTAAAGAGTTAGTCCTAACAAAAAAAAAAAAAAAGCATATAGAAGAATCAAAGAGATAAAGATTATGAGAAATTCCTAGTCTATCCAATAATTATATTCACCACTTTTAAACCTAGTAATAGTGATGGAAATTGAACAAGCAATGTTCTAACTAAAAATAGATAATGCATTGGGACTAGATGGTTTTTGAGCAAAATTCTATCGGAAACATTAGGAAGTGGTAAGAGAGGATTTAATTCAAATGGTCAATACTTTTTTTCTAATAAGGCTTCTATTACAAGAGTTAAATCAATCCTATATCATCCTAATTCTGAAATGTGACTTACTCTAGTATTTTAAAGATTATAGGCCAATCAGTTCATGTAATGCTAAATATAAGCAGATTTTCAAGGTTATGTGTAATCAATTGATGATTATTGTCTTAGATGTAATTGCCCAAATCAAAATTCATTTCTCCTAGGTTGCTTGATTTTAGATAATATCATTTTGGCATTAGAAGTGATCTGAAAAATTCAAGGCACAAATTCTAAGAAAATAAGATGGTGTCCATACAAACTTGACATTGTAAAGGCTAATGATGAGGTCTTTGGATTTTCTTGAAGTTGTGTTTGTGGAGAATGAAATTTCTAGACCATTAGGTACACTTGATAATGCAATGTATAACTACTATATTATACCAAGTGGTAGTGAATGGTCTTCCAATGGAACATTTTAATCCTTAAAATGGTATTATATAAAGAGATCTTCTTTCACCATATCTATTTTAATATGTGCTAATGTTTTATTGAGTTTGATACATATAGTGAAGTGAAATCAAAGTTGGTGAGGAATTAGAATTTTGAGGTGCTTTGAATCAATATCTCATTTGATGTATGTTGATAATACACTCTTGTTCTTTTAGGCTTTTGAGAGTATGTGTCATCAAGTATGCCATATTCTTGACTATTATAGTCATTCATTGGGTTGGCGCATTAATATGAGTAAATGAACAATTTTGTTTATCCCTTATGTGCCCTATCGATTGAAGAAAACTATTGTTATTGAGTTTGGTGAAAAATTTAAAATGTGGCTTGGAAAATATTTAGGCACTCATATAGATTTGGGATATAATAAAACGACTACACAAGGAAGTGGTTAATAAGATTGATAAGAAATTATATACATGGAAATTGGTATTACTTTCCCAAGCAAGTAGACCTATGTCGATAAAATCTATGCTTAATTTGACATTAACATACCCACTTTCTTGTTTTGAGTTTATTAAGAAATATTGCATAAAGATAGATATAAAGATGACCAATTTCTTATGGGGTTATTCTACTTGTAGACCTAAACCACATATACTCAAGCAAATTGAAGTTTGTTGTCCCATTTCAGAGGGTAGACTTAGAATTAAACAAACTTAGGCTTTGTTGGCCAAACACATCTAGACATTAGTATTGGATGAAACTGGATCTTTGTTTGTTTATGCAATAAGACCTAAATATTATAGAAATATTAATGAGGGCAGAATACAATGACATTCAATAAGTTCTTGGATTTGGTGATGTATTTAAAAATATAGCCCAATTATCTATGACAATCTACAATGGAAAATAGGTAATGGAATATTTCTTTATTTAACCACTACTAGTGGCCTATGTGATAGAGTACCCAGCCAGATACCAGACTATAAGAATCTTATTTGACATGATCAAGGACAATGGAACATTTAGATTTTGAATCAAATTTATTCTTTGGAACATATCTAGCAAATCCTTAAAAATTCATTTTCCCTCATGGGGTAACTTGACACCCTTATATGGCAAGGAAATATGTAAGGTAAGAATCAACTTGTGGATGGCTACAAGATGTTAACACATACTGAAGCTCTAGGTACCTAAGCCAATGTTCTAAACTAAACTAAGCTATAGAAGCTTTGCTTGCCTTTTTGAATATTGTTCTTCCTTTAAAAATTGGTTCGAAATATCCTTCCAACAATCGCAATATTACATGCACATCATATGCCTATAGAGGAATATTGCCCTTTCTGTCATTCAAATGATGGATCTCTCAATCATCTATTCCTTCTTCGTTCATTTGTGAGAGTGGTTTGGTTTGGCTTTCTATTAAATATAAGAACTAATCAACTATAGCCATTGGATTTAGTGGTACAGGTACAACATTGGATAGAAAATAGGGTGGATTGGTCCTTTAAAGATGATACATCACATATGAATTTTGCTTTAATTTTATATGTTATATGATTTCTCCAAAATCATAAAATATTTCATAATAAGGAATGTACTTCAGAATTTGCCCTTTAGATGGTTTAGCAATTGAGGGTTCAATATATGGGGGTTTAATGGCCTCACAATATGAAACCAAAGAGAGTAAGTGCTAAGGTGATATTGGACACATGCAAGGGTAGTTTTTCATCGAACTAGTGGAGCTTAATGTTTTGGATTGCTAATCATTCTATCAGGTAGACAAAGTAGCAAATCTACATAGCAATGTGGTTTAGTGTATGGAAGTGGAAATGGGTTGAGTGTACTCAGCAAGCCAAGATTACAAGATTATTTCAGGCAGTTCAACATGCTCTTCCGTGCTTATCTAATCAAGATATAGTTAGTAATACACACAACTTTCCTATTCAACTGTTGTTTTTTTGAAAAGTCTCATTGCCAATTACTAAACTTTACACAAAAATTTCTAGTGAAATAGAAGTGCTTAAACAAGATATCTCAATTCAACTTTCACAATTTATAGGTAATGGGTGCTATATATTTCTAATAACTTAGCATGTAGTTGTAGAAATATATTTCTTAATGATGTATTATGCCTTTAGGCTTTATTTTATTGATTTCTTTTTATAAGAGGAAAAAAAAGCATGTGAAGAGAATCAACCATGACTTAATTGTCAGTTTTAGTACTTTTCACTTTAATTTTTTATTTTTGGTTATTGAAGTAAAGAAATATGCTGAAAGTATCATCATTGTTTTGAAAACTAAACCTGATTGGCCAGTTTCATTGGTTGGACCAAGAACTTATCTTTGGTGAAGTCCACTTAGTTCTAAGAATCGAATAATTTGAGAACCGATCAAGAACTGGTGAAATTGGTCAAGAACTGAAGAGAATTTAAAAAATTAATTGGGTCACTAGTTAAACTATTTTAAAAAATTATTTTGCAAAAATAACAACCAAGATTCGAACACACGACCCTTCACTAAGGGTTAAACTTTTTTACCATTTGAACTATTAATCTCTTTCAACAATATTGCACATATTTTAATATATATAAATATCTCAATGAAATAACATAATTAATAATTATATATAATTATATATTGTATCTATAATATATAAACATATCTAAACTCATATATATACTATTTATAACTATATTTTTAATTCGGTTAAATTTTTTTCATTAGATAAATTATTTTTTCTAATTTATAATTTCTAAACCTTTTGATTTTTTGTTTTTAATGATAAGTGGAATTTTAATAAAATTTGAGAATCTAAAGACTCAATTAAATAATCTTAAATTTTAATGATGAATAATTTTTATTTTTTTAATTAAAATTAGCTTCTCAAACATTAAAAAAAACATGAAATATGTAATTAAATGTTTAAAATTTATTAGTATTTATTTATTATATTAAAATTTTAATATATAATATTTAAAAAATATATTTAATTATCACTGATTTAATCATAATTTAACTATAATTAAACTATTAAATTTTAAATTAGTACCTTCACCAATTTAATGACTAGTTTAATTTTAAAAAATTTGAGTATCATGTTTCACAAAACACGTTAAAACGAATCATGACGGTAAAGTAAAATAAATCATTGTTCAATCTGCTTTCCATCGGGTGATAACAGAACCCTATAGCAAACTCAGTTTGAATCCTTTTGCCTAGTTGAAAATGACCTGAACGCATCGGATTAGTCATGAATCCACCATTGACGGAGAAGGATGCTTCGAACCAAATTTGTAAAACAGCTATACACATTTTTCTGAAATTGCATGAGGGTTATAGAAGATTGAGGTCTGAAAAGTGAGTCCGAATTTGGTGGTTGAATTTTCAACCACCATGTCTACCAGTCCAATAGTAAATTGGTTGCATGATCCTATTTTCCTCCCTTGCCAAGAGGACTATCATTTTATTGAAATAAATATCCTATGGCCCACCAAAGTCTATTCCTCCCGTAGATTTATCAAAGAGTATGGATCAATGCATCGTTCATGACCTGTGAATCGAAAAGTTGCAGACTTGAAGACATAAAATTAAAAAAAAAAAAGATCATACTCTTTCGTACCTTCTTGAGCAAGACAAGATACAAGATATTTTTAATATAAAAAAAAATAATAGTAACATTTACTTTCGGCTAGATATACCAGTAATATCGGCATAATCACATCAGAAAAGAGTGTCAATTAAATATTTGTTGCCAAACTCTAAGGAATCACTATTTTAAGTTGAAATGCGGCTATAAAAATAAATAAGTACGTATGCATGCAAATAATGTCAACTTAAAATTTAATTATCAATCATAATCAACTTTACATTATCGCAACATTCATTGTACACCCAAATTTAATGCTGAATTACCGAACATTCATTGACCGCACATTACTGACGCAATTATTGGGAGAAACAAAAATATGTTTGGGGATGACAAATATTGAAAATAAAGGCGCAATAATTAAGGCGAACATTTTCATTCGATGTCCCTCAAGTGTATGGAATTCAAAAGAAGAAAGATAATGATCTTTTTTTTTTTTTTGCGGAAAGAAAGGGGATAATAAAAATGAATTTGTGCTAGATGATCTATGAAAATTCTCTGCCGGAAAAGAGGCATTATAAAATGTATGGTTTGTTTGGCAAACGTATATTCTTAATGTTTCAGTAGTTGTATTCAGTAATGAAATATTCCGCTGATTAAAAAGGATTTTTCAAAGAAGTTAATTGTAAATTGTTCCAAAAGAATATATAGTTTATCGAGGAAATATATATATATATATATATATATATTTTTCATAAAAAATATGTCTCTACTATTTGGTCTTTGAATCTTACATTTACTCTCATACATATCAATTTAGAAAAAATTTTGACTCATTACTTGTTAGTGCTTTAAGCGTATATAATTTTCCTTATTTTTGACCAATAGGACGACTAATGAATGGCAAGGTTAAAACTTTTAAGGATTAAAGCATATAAAGAGAAAAATTAGGGACTAAATAGTTGAAGCATTAATTTATTTTCCAAAACCAAAATTTGAACTCAAACTTGCTCAAAGCAAGTTGTAGTGAAAATAGTAATAGTTGGTACACTTGATCAAGGAATAGGGGTTGGGCTCTTTTTTTTTTTTCCAAAAAAGAAATTTTTATGTCAAGTTTCAAAATTTGAACTCAAACAAACCAAGTTCAAATTTTTTGTAAGACAGCATCAATTTGGAAAGATACCTCTACCTTTAGTATTCATAATTGAGTTGGAAAAGACATTTTTAGTCCAAGCGCATATAACTTACAAAATTTTTTATTTGATTTCAAATAAAAATATCTGGATCTAAACTTAGAGGCTCGAGAATAGGTCTATCTGTTATAATCATGTTGGTTTATTATGAGTAACAATGGCGATGGTAAACTAAAAATAGCGGGTTTAAAAAATGATTTATGCAATTAAAAATAAATTTTGCAATGTATATGTCAAAAGAAACTTTGACGAGAATTGAAATGTGAGGAGAGGAGAAAATTTACCAGAGATAGAGCTTATTCTTTTGCAGATAAATTTTCTAGGAGACACTATCATAGGGTTGATTTCTGCTATGAGCCGCATTATATTCGTTGCCTCTTGCTTGTGTGTGTTGTATTCTAGCGTCTCCAAATGCAGTCCACGCTTTCACACAATTCTTCAATTCTGGTTTCTTTACGATTCCACCGCCGCATTGTGGCTTTTGACTTTTGAGGCTTTCCAAACACTACGTGATGATCCACATAGTAGACTTAGAGTGCATGTTTCAGTGATATTTGTATAATATTTACTTCAAAATATAAATATCATATGGGCTATTAGTAAGGTTGTCAAATTCATGAATTTAAGTAAACTCACAAAGAGAAAGTGAACTCGAAACATAAATTCGTAATATAAATTCATAGTTTGAATTATATTTAAATAAATTTGTAATATAAACTCATATCATAAACAAATAAGAATTTACATTTTTCAATAATTACATATAAAATACAATATATATATATATAATTTATTTAAACACAATTCAGATTATACCAATTTTTTTTAAAATTATTTATATTCTATAATTTAATATTTTTTAATATAAAAATTCTAATTAAATTCATATATAAATGTTATTTTTGTATCCTTCTTTATTGAATTGTATTAAATTTAAGAATTTTTATTTTTATTAAACTCAATTTGACGCAATTATATGGTAACTCGTCAAATTTGGTTCAAAAAATATTGAGTTAACTGAGTTTATCTGAATTGAAGACGAATTAAATTGAATTTGTACTAAGTCCAATTTATAAATAAGTTAATATAATTTTTTTAAATGAAAATTTAAATTTGATAAATTCAAAAAGTCAACCGGTGAGTTTAACAAAAATAGCTGTTAGCTCTATTATGACATTCTTCTAATAAATAATACCCAAGAAAAAAAGAAGAAGGAATAACTTCATGGTGTAACGAAATAAGCTGCATTTGGTTTATGCAATTACCCGAGTGGCCATGAATATTTTGTTTTTGGATTAAAAAGCCTGCAATTTTTAACAATCTAATTTTTCATCCCTACTATATCTCACATTGGGAATGAAAATATAAGATGGTGTGAGGTACTCTCATCTAATAGACTAATTTTTTGAGATAAGTCCATTTCATGGCTCAAATCACACCTGCTGATATTAAGACATTCCATTACAGTCTCAATTGCAATCGTGTTGGGATGTTAAGAACCAAGCCTATGTCGTATCAATTCCTCTCAGAGAAAATTACAATTTTTATTATTATTATTATTTTCAATAGCATGCATGTAAAATCAACATTCTTTCTTTTAACTCTTTCGTACCTTCTTGAGCAAGACAAGATACAAAATTTTTTTTCTTTTACAAAAAAATAATGGTAACAAGTACTTGCGGCTAGATATGCCAGTAATATCGGCATAATTACAGCAGAAAAGAGTGTCAATCAAATATGTGCTGCCGAACTCTGAGGAATCACTAATTTAAATTGAAATGCAGCTATACAAATAAATATGCATTTATGCATGCAAATAATGTCAACTTAAAATTTGATTATCAATCAGAATCAACTTCACATTATCGCAATCCAAATTCAATGCTGAATTACGTACTGATGACAAAAACATTTTAGGAAAAGAAAAGGCGGCCTCTTGACTGCACATACTAGCACAATTAATGGGGTGTGTTTGGTTTGGTGTTTGAAGAGTTAAAAAGTCTATTTGTACACCAAAATGTGGGTTTGTTTTATAGATCAGCTTATTTGCTTTAGTAATTGATGTTCATCCAAAATCACATTTGTCCTCCAAACCCCTGTCTGCACTAAAACGGGAAAAACTTGCTTTTGTATTGAATAAATTGCATTGATGGAAAAAAAAACTTTTCAGATAAAAGTTTCCAAACATAATTCACAGTTATGCAAACTTTCTTTTGACCGAAATCAAGTTTGTAAATCGAGTTGATTCAAAATTAAATTTACACAACTATAATTCAGATACACGGTAAATTGGAAGAAGCAAAAAACTATTTTTGAAGATGACAAATATTTAAAATAAAGACAATAATTAACGCGAACATGTTCATTAAATGTCCCTCAAAATGTAAGGAATTTGAAAGAAGAAAAATAAAGATTTTTTTTTTTGTTTTTTGGGAAAGAAAAGTGATTATGATAGAGAATTTATGCTCGATGATGTCATGGAAGTTCTCTGCAAAAAAGATGGAAGTATAAAAGCTAAGAGGTAAAAGAAACGACTTGATAATTGTATTCAATGATGAAAATATTATGCCATGAAAATTATTTTTTCAAAATTTTAAAAACAAATTTTTCCAAGAGAATATATAGCTTTTCAAGGAATTGCATTTTTCTTTTGTTTATAAAAAATACATGTCTCAATTATTTGATCACTTAATCTTAGATATACATGATTCCAGTTAAGGAAAACTCGACTTGTAACTCATTATTCCCCTTAGCATATATTTCTTCTTCACATTGATGATAGAAAGAACACTATTGACCTTATATTTTCCTTGAGACATTGTGCTATTTTAGGCATTTCTAATGACATTATTAACTTGTGAATGCGGATATGTGGCATCAACTTCCTATACTTGCCATGCTATTTGGCTTAGAATATTATTAAAGAAACATTATTTACTACAAGAGAAAGCAATAGAAATTTGCATTGACAATAAATTAGCATTGCATAGTTAAATCATACATGTACACGTAATTGTTGTTTGTGAATTTTGATTGATTAGCCAAGTTGATAAGCTAACTCACATATTTGATTCCCATGTTTAGGTGATATGCTAAGTAAAGGGCTTTGTTCTTTAGCTTTGGTTTCCTAGGCTACTAAAGGAAGTGCTTAGTTTGAAGAATGACTAACACCGATGGTAGGAAATAATAGTAAAGGAAAATAAAAGCATAAATGCAATAAAGAAAGTTGTAAATAAAGTGAAATTCTATAACATAAAGGCATAAAAATGAAAGATAAAATTGAAAGGTTTATATTTGATTGATTATATATGTGTACAAAAATCTACAATAAGCATTTAAATATTGCACCTAACACTAGCCATTAACCCCACTAAACCTATTAGCCACTCCTCCACGTTTTCTCCCCCTATTTCCATTTGTGTAGAATCATGGCCATAAGTCTTAGTATCATTTTATTGTAAATGATTTTATAAGTGTATGAATTGCATAAGTAATAAATTGATAAGCACAATATCGTTCTTATGGGAAAGGAATTTAATTACTAATTACCAAAATTAATTTTATTATGTAAATTATCCAAGTAAAATTAAAATTGATAAAAATAAATTGAAAACAATAGGTTAACTTAGTAAACACGGACTATATTTAAATGTAAAGACTCTAGAATTTAGAATCCCTTATTTATTTTCCTAAGTGTTATTCAAAATAAACTCTTATAAGTTAATTCGATAGAATTAATAGCAATCTTACTAATGTGAGTGAAATTCCCTCTCAAGATAAGTTACCATGCTTATACCAAACCTATGTCAACTCTTGTGATCATAAATTTAGTATAAATTTATTATATATAAAGGATTCAATGCAAATATTCATAAGTCATTCAAATGTAACTCATATCTCTATAAAATTATTATTTGAGTCTATTATTCTAGTGGTTTACATTGTAATTGATGTCTCAATCCTCTCATAATGCATTAGATAAGTAGCAACTAGCCATTCATAGATAATATAAAAGAGTAATAGATTATTTCAATAAAAATTGTCACAAGAGTATTATGAAATTGACTCAATCAATAAATAAATTCATTTAAACTCAAAATTTACAATCTAGCTACTCATAATAAGAATGAACAAACAAACAACTATAGAATTAAATAGATTTATGATTCAAAAGCTAAAGAAAAGGATAAAGATGAAACTAATAGTGGATTTAAGTGATTTTCCAGTGCAAGTTACAGATCTTCAGTAAATCCTTAGCATGTTCCTTTGAGTCTCCTTTCCTCCTTTGTATCTTTATGTTTTTGGTCCCTTCTTAGCTTCTCTTTTAGAAATTCAAAGCAACCACATACAAGCCCTAAAATTAGCTGCATAAGTGTAGCTCGTGTCAAAATCACCTATTTATATGGCTTGCCTGTGTAGGTTTACATGGTCGTGTAAATTTATATGGCCAGCCCCTGTAGGCCTCTGGTTTGCTTAGAATCTCCCTTTTCATATACCCACACTCACCAACATAGGTAGCTCGTGTTCTTTACTAAATATGCATGATTTCCTACTGATTCTTTTATGCTTTTCACTTTCCTTTGTATTTGATTAGATCATATGGAAAATACATAAAGAACACATAATTTGGATTTAATTATTCAATTTTATCTTAAGAAAAACATGCAAATTTAACACTCATCAAACTCCCTCAAACTTGATTCTTTGCTTGTCCTCGAGCAAACTAAATACTCTGCTATCCATGCTCATAATTTGCTCATCATACTTGAATAAATGCTAAGTTAGCAAATGCAAATCTTAATCAATCACACTCAATAGATTCAAAAATAGGTATGATATTTGATAAGTGCAAAAATTGTCATGCTTTTCTTGATATTTAATTGAGTACTTAAGTCCACTTTCTAAGTTTTTATGTATCTTATGTTGAACTTAACTAAGAATAATTAAAATTGTAAAAGCATAAGAAGTAGCAAAAAGTTAAGCACAATCAACAAGGAACATAGGTTAATATAGGGAAATTTTGACCAAAACAATACCCATGTGGAATCATAGGGCCACATGGAAATGAGTAGAGAAATGATCCAAGACAAAGTTAAACATGGGTAGGCTGTGTAACTGGGCAGTTTCTATATGGGTAGCTCATGTTTAACTAAAAAAGGAGAGTTTCTAAGGAGGCCACCTAGAGTTTGAACAAGGAGGCTAAGGAGGAAACCTTGAGACAGAGAAATATAAAGGAGAGGAGATTTAGAGGACTACTCTTGGAATCTACTATAGATCTAAAGTTTGCACTAAAAGAATCACTCAAATTCACCATTAGTTTCACTCTTACCTTTCTTTTTAGCATTTTGTTACAACCTACTTTATCTCATTTACTTTGTACAAATTAATGCTTACATATGTAAAAGCATGTACTATAAACCCTTTAGCAGTAGAAATTTAGCTACTGAGTGCCTTAAATGAGCCTTTGATACCCAGAAACGGTATCTTTCACAATTTTAACTCATAATTCACATTTGAGCATCTAGTTTCTGTAATATTCGGTTATTTGAAAACGAGAGAAAACGCGAGAAATGTAACGTATAGTTTTCCCGTAAATGCACAAAATTCATCGAATACAAAAGAAAGTCCCCCAAATAGAGTGAATTAAGGTCCAATAAAATTAGAATGATATTCTAGACCTCAAATAATGATGAATTAAGGCTAGAGGTGCCCTGAAATCGAAGCCAGAATAATCAGACGGATTTTAACGAAAATGCAACGAAATGTAATGGCATTTTCGTAATTTTGGGCAATTTTTAGAATTTTCATAGGAGGGATTTTTAAATGAAAAATTTAAGTTTTATGAGATTATCAGAGGCCTTAAAAAATATAGAAAGCCCTAGGACAGTTAAAGCTATAACGTCCAATTTTCGTTAAATGATAGAAATGGGCGTGTTTTCAGAGCAAGTCCCCTAAAATGAATTAGTTAAGGTCCCAAAAAATTTGAGTAATATTCTTAGACTTCTAAAAATAAGAATTCTAGGTTCAGATGGAAGGAAAAATGGAGCTAGAATGAAGAAACAAATTTTGACAAAACTTATGAAATGTAATGGCATTTTCGTAATTTTGAGTAATTTTTGGAATTCATACGGGAGGACTTTTTTAATGAAAATTTTGAGTTCTCTGGGGTTTTCAGAGGCCCTAAAAATTATGGGAAGCTTCGGGATAGTTAAATCCTCTCTGGTGGACATTTTCCAATGTCAGTGTACCCAAACTTTGACAGATTTGTTCAAAAAGGTTTTAGCTCAGATTTGAGTGATTCCAAAGGTATTTTACTAAATTGGGAACCTAAATTTTCTAATGGAAAAGACGACTTTCAAAAAGGAGTTAAAACAAATGAGAAACAAAAATGCCAAAAACAAAATAGGAATTTTTGAAAAAGCCATTCTCCTCCACCTATATATATGAGGCGCCCCACTTTCCCATTCATTTAGTCTCATATTGTTCTGCCCTAAACTAGAGAAAAAACCCTAGGAGAGTGGCACACCAAAGGGAGAGAAGAAGAAGGAGAAAGCAAGGCAAAAAGGTATGGTTTCTTGGTAGTTTTTCATGCTTTCTTCCATCCAAACCTCTTCTTCTCCATTCTCCTTTGTTTCCTTTGATTAGAATGAAGTTTACAAATCTTTTTTAAGGAAGAAATTTAGGGGAAAATTCGGATTTGAAGAGAGGAGCCTAGAGAAAGCAAGATTCAAGTGAGAAAAAGCAAGAAAACAAGATAATTTCTTCTTCCATGATTGCTATCTCTTCCTCCCCTTTCTCCACCATTTCGCCCCACTCAAGAAACCCTAGGAGGGTTTAATTTTTAGGTAAAACCAAGGGTGATTCTTAGGAAAAAGGGTGTGGAGATTAAGAATATGCAAAGAGAATTAACAAAAAAAATCATGAAAATTCAAGATGCAATTTCTAGGGTTTCAAGTGTTTCTTTCAAAATCTAATTTGATTTCTTAATTCCTATGCCTAAATAAGTGTTTGAATGAGTTCCTAAGATCCTTAGAAGTCTCCCCATGTGCTTCTGCCCTTGAGAAAACAAAGCAAAGTCCATAGAGCCTAAAACCTAGCATAGGTTTGGCTAAGAGAGGTTAGGGTAGCTAGGGAGAGTTTTAAAATTTTCTAAGCTCATTTTTGAGTCATATATGATGAAGAAAGATAAGGGGAGGCCTTGGGAAAAATTTAGAAACCATAAAAAGTGAGATGGTGCCTTATGTTCCATAATATGACCTAAAGAACTAACATGTAGTTAGCCTCCTGGTTTTGATTGTGTAATGACTCCAAGAGGCTTAAAAAGAGTCAAGAATTATATTTAAAAGGAAAGAATGGAGCCTAGAATTTATTTAAGGGGTATTGCTTCATTAGGTGCATTTATGGAACCATACTGAAGGTTAAACAAGTTGTGTGACCTTAGAATTAATTTCATAAACCTAATTGGCTTCCATAAATTGTGTTTAGGCAAAGAGAAATCATCCCCATACTTTTGTGTATGTGTGGCCAAAGAAGGGAGCCTTGATTCAAGAGAAAAAGTGTGTACTTGCTTCCAAGGTAACTCACTCCACCTTCTCTCATGCATGATTGGATGCTTTACTTGTCTATGAATGTGTGTATGCGTATTTTTAAGTCTTAAAAAGTGTTCTAACATGACTTTGATTCCATGGTGCCATGATGTTACAATATGCTTTCATATGATATTTATGATGTGTGCTTTGATTTCCTTGAGTATGGTGAGGCCAAGAACGCTTAGCTATGGTGAAGATAAACCAAGACCCTTAAGATTGGTTGAGACAAAGTAAAGAGTCTCCCAAAAGTAAGGTTGACTCCCAAGAGCATGGTTGAGTCTAAGAACCTTTTAAAGAGTGGGTAAGGCAAGTCCAAAATCCACTTGCTTGGCAAGCCTTTGTATGCTATGTATGATTTGCTCAAATGATGAAAAAGCTTCTTGAATGATTGCATATGTCCATATGCCATGCATGCATTTGTAAGACTTGTTTTGCTTCTTTCATGTATGATTGAATGGGAGATGAGCTATTGGGATTCTTTGAATCTCATCCCTTCCTCTCCAACGTTCTAACATGCTAGATGGACTAAGAGAATAAGGTAATGGAAGCCAACCACCTCAAAGATACGAGCTTGACATCACAATGCATAGTTTTTATTCTTTAAGGCCATATTGATGTCAAATGATGTAACCCATTGTTGCATATAGTCTATGACCTCTTGAACATGTATAATTATATTAATATGTGATGTATAAATGAGAGAATATATTATGAGACTATTAGAATGCAATTTGAGTATGTTATGACAATGTGACTTTTTGAATGAGTTTATGTAAGTGTGTATAATTAAAAGTGGCATAACAAAAATGAGATGCATGAGGTTTAGGACCATTTGGATAGCTCACACAAGTTCTAATTATGCTTTTATACTTTCCCAAGAGGTGCCAAACCTCAAGAAAAGCTATTTGGACAATTTGGTATCCTATATGGAACTAAAATTGACCATAATGGAATCCTATGTCACTTTTTATCCAAATGAGCTCTTCTTGATATGATATTTGGCATGTAGTTAGAGCTTGTTAAGAGCTTTTTGGGAAGCTAAAGAATGGAATTTTTAAAGGTCTACAAAATATTTAATGAATTTTCAAAGTTGACAAAAATTCTAGTTTTGGTTATGTTATTGTTCACTCAGGTCCGAAAATGAAATCTATCACATAGGGCTTAAATGATGTCCAATTGTCATGAAAATTTATACAAAGAAATTAGACATTCCCAGTGACTTGTGCCTACTCAAAGCACCTCATTTGGATGTCTAAAGTGGGAGATATGAATAAGATTCTGCCCAGTATCAGGCACCTCAACTGACCTTAGTTATTGTTTGATTGGGTTTCAAGGTCTAGGCATGCTTGAACTAGTCTAGAGTTATTTTTTCTCTATATCTAACATCCACAGCTTTCCTAATTGGTGTCATTTGCATAGATTGGATTTTTGTGAAATTAATTGGATATTTTTAAAATTTGCTGTAGAATTCTATGATAGCACTAATGAACAGCCTGACCTCTAGACCTTTTCGAATGTCAAATATCCTCTGTGTTGGATGTTATGGTATGGACATGTTTTTATCACGAAGTAGACATGTGTAGCTTTCTTGAATGACCAAGAATTCATGATTTCGATATTTCTAGAATTAGTTATGATTTTTCAAAGTTTGTGGTAAAAATGAGCAAAAATCTGGCCGAAAAAAATATGTGTTTTATGCTTCCAATTGATTTCTACGACTTGTAGGCCACATTTGATAATGGAAATGAGTTGTATCTATGTAATTAAATATGAGAATGCAATGTATGAGCTCACGCGGTCTACGTGACACCAAATATAAATTTTTATACATGACACAATACTAAATAATACATTATTTTAATGCCATTTTCTTGCCTCTCATATGAATTACTTGATATGAGGCATAGAAATACCATGAATTGAGCTAAGAATTTATGGTGTTACAAAAGCTCTTTCGGTGTACGTTTTCCAATGACAGTGAGTTTAAACTTTGACAGATTTGTTCGGAAAGGTTTTAGCTCCAATTTGAGTTATTCCAAAGGCATGTTATAAGATTGGGAACCTAAATTTTATAATAGAAAAGAGGGTTCTAAAAAGAAGTTAAAACGAAAATGCCACAAAGAAGGGACAAAATAGAAAATTTTGAAATGTTATGTTTCTTGAACCTTCTTTAACTCACGCCTCACTTTCCCTCATTTCTTAGACTAACCTATTCTGCCCAAAAACTAGAGAAGACTCAAGGGAGGAAGGCGCATAAGAACAATGCAAAAAAGAAGGAGAAAAATCAAGAAAAAGGTAAGAATTTTTTGGAATTTCCTAGCCTTTTCTTTAGGAAATTTCTTCTCCTCCTTTTCCCCTTTCTTCCTATGATTTTCTTAAAGTTTTTGGTGTTGTTTTGAGGGTATAACACAGAGGAAAATTTCATTTTTGAAGGGAGGACGCCAAGCCAAGTCAAGAACAAACAAAGGAAGCTAAGGAAACAAGGTAAAATTTCACTTTTATGGTAGCTTCTTCCTCCCCTCTCTCTTGTAGGTTTGACTACCTTAAGGAAGTCCAAGAGGGCTAGGATTTTGGGTAGAACCAAGGGTGAATCTTAGAAAATTAAGTGTGGAGAATAAGAATATGTAAAGAGAATTAACAAACAACCATGGAAAATCAAGATAAAAGCATTAGGGATTCAAATGTTCCATTAAAAACCTGATTTGATGCAATTGTTTCTCGGCCTAATTGAACATTTATATGAGCTCTAGAGACCCCTAGGAACCTCCCTATATGCTTCTTTCATCAAAGAAACCAAAGCAACTCCCTTGGGTATAATTCAAATGCATGTCTCAGCCAAAAGAGCTTGAGCTACCTAGGGGAAGTTTTAATTTCATCTAAGTTTAATTTTAAGTCATATATGATGTAAGAGGATGAGAGGAATCCTTGAAAATATTTTAGAAGCCATGGATAGTGAGATGGTATCATAGATTCCATATTATGACTTAAAGAAGCAACATCTAGCTAGGCTCATTGATTTGATTGTGTGATAACTCCAAAAGACTTAAAAAGAGTCAAGAATCATAAATGAATGAAGAGAATGGAGCAAAGATTATGTTTCCATAGGGTTGCTTTATTAGGTGCATTATGGAACCATAAAAAAGTCATATGAACTACCTAGTTTTTTTAATGAAAGTGTAGATCTAGAAATTGGTGCAAGAGTATAATTGGCTTTCATATGATGTGTTTAGGCCAAGAGAAACAAGTTCCACCTTATTGTATGTGTGTGTGGCCAAGGAAGAGAAATCCAATTCAAGAAGGAAAGCCTGCAATTGTAACAAAGGTAGCTCTCTCTCCTTTCTCTCATGCATGGATGAATGTTATCTTGTCTTTGAATGTGTGTATGTATGTGTGAAGCCATGAAAATGTGTTCTTGCATTATTTTATATGCCATGGTACCATAATGTTGTTTTATGCATTCAAATGATGTCTTATGCACTTGCTTGGGTTTGCTTGAGTGTGGTGAAGGCAAGAACCCTCTAGCTATGGTAAGGATGAGCCAAGAACCCTCAAGAATAGTTGAGATAAAGTTTAGAATCTCCCAAGAGTAAGACTTAGCTTAAGGCCTTAAAGAAAAAGGGTGAGGCAATTCTAAAATCCTTGAAGAGAATGGGTGAGGCTAATCCACTTACTTGGCAAGCCTATGTATGTTATGTATGACTTCTTAAAATGCCAAGAATGCTTCTTGAATGATCACATGTTCTATAATAGTTATACATGCACTTTTAGACATAGATTTGCATTTTTTATGTGTGATTAAAAGGGAGAAGAGCTATTGGGATTCTTAGAATCTCATTCCTTCCTCCCCACATATCTAACATATCTAGGTGGACCAAATGAGCTAAGGAATGGAAGCCACCAAGCCTAGAGAATGAAGATTGACAACAAAGTGTGGAAAATTATTATTATGTAGCCATATGAGTGGCATGTGATGTAATCCTTTATTGTATATGTTGTATGACTCCATGAACATATGTAAATATATAAATGTATGATATATGAATGAGATTTAATGCCATATGTATGATATAACACATTTTGGGTATGGAATGGAAGACTTGACATATGCAATCTTATGTATAAATTGGGGTGGATGAGTGAGTTTGAGAAATCTGGGTTTGTACACCTTTAAGACAAGTTTAATAGACCATTTTGGTGCTTTCCCATGTGCTCAAGTGGCCATGGCTGCCTTAGAACCCAAAATGGACCATTTGAACCCTTATAAGACACAAAAATGACCATTATGCAACCCAATGTCAAAATCTGACCAAATGAACGAATTTGCTTATGAAATTTGGCATGCATATAGATCTTATCTAGAAATTTTTTGGAAGCTAAAGGTCAGATTATTTGGAGTTCTATGGAATTAATTATGAATTTTTAAAGTTGACATTTTTCTACTGAACTAATGTAGACATTGTTCATTTAGTCAATTGCTTAGGCTATGTCATTTGATGTCAAATGATGCCCAATACTTATGAACTTTTGTAGGCATAAACTAAACATGATAATCTTTCCATGGCCACTGAGATCACCCCAATTGGATATCTGAGCAGGTAGATATGAATTTTTGAAGTTGGAGGATAGTACTAGTAGTGACAGCGACCTTTGGTACTGTTTTATCAATTTCTGGTGGCTAAATGTCTCTTTTGTGGTATGGAATTATTTTAAATAAAGTAGACATCTATAAATTTCCATGTTGGTATAGTATGCATGATTTCAATTTTTATGGAATTATTTATGATTTTTCAAAATTCATGGTAGAATTATGGAATTTCAAATTGAGGCTGCACACTCTATTTTCATGTATACCTTCCACTTGCAAGAGTTCTAGGCCACTTCTTGAGCTTGTTTTGAGTTGTATTTGTGTATTTAAATATAAAAATGAGATGGATGAGTCCATATGGCCTATGGAACAGAGAATGAAAATTTTATCCATGATGTAACGTAATTTAATGGAATATTTTTAATTGCTCTTCTTGGAAATCTTATGTAATCCAAGGAGATGAGCCTAGTAATGATGTGAGATGAGCTTAGTAAATATGGTGTTACACTTTATTAGTATTAGAGCAAAGTTCCAAGATTTCTAAGGTTATATATGGCTTGAGGATGTGGCTATAAGGCTATATAAAGGTTTATAGAGTTATGAAAAGTCTTATATGTGGTATTTTGGGTGTGTAGAGGTGGCTTATGTTTTTATTTATACTAAGTGAGTTGTGAATGGTTGTGAGTAGGTGGTAAGTTATGGGTGAGATTGGCCTCTAGTTCTAGAACAGAGTTAAGTGATCCAACGGCTTGAGCTCTATAATCTGTAGTAGCTCGTCGGGATTAGTGATAAGCTCTGTGTATTAGGCAGCAAGAGAGGATTGTGCAACTGCTAGAGAGGCTTTCCTAGAGAGCTTATGAGAGGCCTAATCTCCCTGCGTGCCACACTCAGATCATTCACGGATGTCTTGCTTGATGTAGGGGCAAGCAGTGAGGTAGCATAGTATGAGATAAAGCTGTTACTGTACAGAATAAGAGTTGTAAAAGTTATGCCCCCTAGCCATGACACCCAGATATTATGATGACATAAAAAACCCAGAAAGCAATTCCCTCAAGTCAGAGGTTCAAGTTATAAGTTACACTCCATAGAGCCTACAGCCTAGAGGTGGTAGTTAGTTATGTATGTGTACGAGTAAGTAAGTGGTGGTATCCTCTAGCTTTGATGATGGGCTGCAAATAGAGATGGTGAGGCTCGGATCACATAGCTAAAGAAAAAGCTCCTAGTTATAGTGGAGTGTACTATGACATGAAAGGCCTTGTTGGTCATATTCAGGCCAATCTGAGGAATGATGTAATATCTGATTTTCATTAAATGATGAAAATAGGTGCATTTTCAAAGCAAGTCCCTTGAAATGAATTAGTTAAGGTCCCGAAAAATTTGAGTAATATTCTAGACTCCTAAAAATGAGAATCCAAGGCTCAGACAAAAAGAAAAATGGAGTTAGAATGAAGAAATAATTTCTTACGAGAAAATTTTGGAATTTACACAAGAGGGCTTTGCAAATGAAATATTTGAGTTCTCTAGGATTCTCAGAGGTCCTAAAAACCATGGGAAGTCCCAGGACAGTTAAAACCCCTTCCGGTGGACATTTTCTAATGTTGGTGTACCTAAACTTTAATAGATTTGTTCGGGAAGGTTTTAGCTCATATTTGAGTAATTCCAAAAGTATTTTACTAAATTGAGAACCTAAATTTTATAATAGAAAATACGGTTCTAAAAAAAGAGTTAAAATGAATTAGAAACAAAAATGCCAAAAATGAAGGCCAAAACAAAATTTTTTGAAAAGTCTTCCTTCCTCCACTTATTTATATAGGGTGTGACGGGCTTGTCGTGCAACCCTCAAAATAAAACTAGGTTGGGTATTAAATGCAATATAGGGCACAACCTAGGTCATCTCCCTTGGAATTGGAATTCAATGTTCAATTGGGTTCTCTACGTGTTCTAAGGTCCTAGAACTATTTAATTTGGGGGGTTTTTAATTGAATTAAACTATCCTAAACTGAATTGAAACAAATTTCCTAACGTCTATCTAATTAGATAAGTTGTCGGTGGAGAATGGTCTTGTGACTAGCTTAGGAATCATCTCTTGGTATCCACTATCCTTATCCTATTCTAATTATGATTAATTATGGCCTAAGAATTCCTAATTATGTTCATTAGCAAATGATCTTGAATAACCATTCAAGATTCAAGAGATTAACAATCTAATGTTGAATTGAGACCTCAATCCCGCATTAAACCGTTAACTCTTGTCTTTAAGATCAATGAACATCCAATTTGATTGATTAACTAATTAATTATCTTCTGATTCATCATCCAAAAATGTTTAATTAACCAACTAAACACTAAGGAATTCTCAAATAGACATTTAAACACATAACCTTACTCATGCAATTCATCGAACACCTTCGAGATATACATGGGAGATTAGAGAGAATAATGAAAAATCAAATTCAAATCCAACCAATTAATCAACAAAAAAAAAGGTTTCCTAATCAGTGTCTAACCAGCCACTAATTAATTACACAAATTCCTAATCAAACATAACTCAACCGAGATTATACAGAATAAGAAAAAGTGTAGGAAAAATAAGAAAATCTTAGCCAGAATTTTGCATTCTTCCCAGGATTCAAGCTTCTACTCAAGAGTTTCCTCCCTTGCTAGCCTCAAGATGAATGAATTAGATCTTCATTCGGTGGATGGATGATGGAGTATGGAATGGAGAGATGGATGTATGGATGGAGGCGTGGAGTGAATGGATGAATGGATGTAGTCGAAAGGGATGGAGGCGTCGGTGAATGGATGGAGGCGAGGGTTTGTATATATAGACGTTCCGAAGATGTGAATGAATGGAATTGTGTGTTGAATGGGCCAGGCTTGAATCAGCGTCGTGAGAGGTGAATGTATACGATGGATCCTCCCTCACGTGGCTTGCTTAATGATTTCACATGCTCATTTATTCTGCTCGAATGCCTTCAGCTTGTATATGTTTACCCGAAGCTTTATTCTTCATTCTCACGTGGTTCTGCATGTGTATAAGTGTGGGCCCCATCTCATTTTCTTTATTATAATATTCTAATTCATGCAAACTTCCCACTTTTCACGTTCTGCATTCTGCTCTTTCGTGTTTCTTCCTCAGCCAAGCACGAGCAACGTTGCTTCTTGTTTCAGCTGGCACAGCTTCTTCGTTCAGCCATACCTCTTCTTGTTTCCTCGAGTTCCAGCCCTCCATACAAACTTCTTTATGTTCTTCTCCTCTGTTTTGAGTTTGCTTCTTGTTTTCACACCAAAACCTTGCTTCTTTCTCTTGATTTTCTGCTGGTTGTGTTTTGTTTCTTCTCCTCTAGCCAAGACAGTAGCTTTGCCTTCTCTGTTCTGCATATGTGTATTGCTGCCCCTCGTGTTTAATCTGAATCCATGCAGCTGCTGTACTCTTAACTCGTGTTGCTTCCTCATGCAGACAGCATCTTCTTCTCTATTTTAGCCACGTAGAACCTGCTCAGCTGGTTCTCTTTTCATTCGACTCAAAACTATCCACCTGCAGCACTTCATTCACTTTCATATTTAGCTCGTTGCTTTCTCTCTTCAACTGGACGTTCCTTCTGGCTTGTGTTTTGCTTCCATCTCCAGCGTCTTTTCCTCTGTTTCTGCTTCTCTTCCTCGTTTTGCTGCTGTGCTTCATCGTTCGTTCCTGTCCAGGCGTAGCTTCAGCTCTTTCATCGTGATGTTCTCCACGTTGGCTGCTTCCCTGTTCAGCTCGCTTTTCTCCCATGCAGCTCCTTCGTGAATACCTCACTTTCACTCTGCTCACATTCCCACGTGTTTTTCCACGTTCCATGCAGCAGCTGTAGTCTTTCTCCTGCCAGGTGTGTGTGTTTGTTCCTTAAAATCTGCACATGCTTCTCCTTCCCTTGCCATGAGTTCCCACGCTGTTCCACGTTATTTTCTTCTCGTTTCAGCCCTTCTGCCTGAGTTTCTCATGTAACTTAGCTATGTTCAGCAGCTGCTTTGCCCAAGCCTTTATTCCTTCCATCTCAAAGCTTTTTGTGCTTATTCTGAACTCATGGCTTCTTCTTCTTTTGTACACCTTTTGTTTCTTCATCCATTCAATTCTGTAGTCTTCTTCGTTCATCTTTGCTCTCGCTTCACATTCTCAAGTTTTTAGCTCCACAAAAAGTACACTTGAAGCTCAATCTTCACCTTCAATTCAATTTCTCATTCAAGCTAATTGCTCATCAAAAATTCTACACAAAAGAATAGAGAATATTCAATAGAATTATCCACAAAATTATTTAAAAGAATTTCATGCCTTAAAACTCAATAATTTTGCCAATTAATTCACAAAGTGCATGAATGGCTAATAAAATCAAATTGTATCTAATTAAACCTTTAAAGCCATCTTTGATCATTAAAATGACTAAGTTAGGAAGAATGAAAGATATAAAATTCATGCTTATCAGGGTGCCCCACTCTCCCATTCATTTAGCTTCATATGTTTCTACCCTAGACCAGAGGAAAAGCCCTAGGAGAGTGGTGCATAAGAGGAAGAGGAAGAGGAGGAGAAATCAAAGCTTGAAGGTATGAAATTTTGATAGTTTTTCATGCTTTTCCCTTTCCAAACCTCTTTTTCTCCATTCTCCTTTATTTCTTATAATTATATTGAAGTATATGGATCTATTTTAAGGGAGAAATTAAGGGGGAAATTCGGATTTGAAGAGAGGAGGCCAAAGAAGACAAGATTTAAGTGAGAAAATAAGGAAAAATAAGGTAATTTCTTCTTCCATGGTTGCTACCCTTTGCTTCCTTCTCCCTATGGTTCACCCTTCTTAAGAAGTCATATGAGGGCTTGGTTTTTAGGCAGAACCAAGGGTGATTCTTAGAAAAAAGGGTGTGGAGATTAAGAATATGCAAAGGGAATTAACAAATACCTATGGAAATTCAAGATGCAAATCCTAGGGTTTCATATGTTCCTTGAAAAATTTGATTTGGTATCTTGATTTCTATGCCTAAATAAGAGTTTAAATGAGCTCCTAAGATTCCTAGAAGTCTCCCCATGTGCTTTCTCCATCAAGAAAACAAAGCAAAGTTCAAGGAGACCATAAAGCTTCCTAGTCTCGGCCTAAGGGTGTTTATGTACCTAGGGATAGTTTTAATTTGTTCTAAGTCCATTTTTGAGTCATATATGATGAATGAAGATGAGTGGAGGCCTTGGGAAAAATTTAGAAACCATAGAAGATGAGTTGGTGCCTTATGTTCCATAATATGATCTAAAGAAGCAACATGTAGTTAGGCTCTTTGTTTTAATTGTGTGATGACTCCACAAGGCTTAAAAGGAGTCAAAAATCATATTTGAAAGGAAAGAATGGAGCCCAGAATTTATTTGATGGGTGTTGCTTCATTAGGTGCATTATTGGAAACATAAAGGGGTTGTTAGACTAAGTTAGAATGTGAGGAAGTTGTGTGGCCTTAGAATTAATTTCATGAACCTAATTGGCTTCCATAAATTATGTTTATGCCAAGAGAAATCATTCCCACACCTTTGTGTGTGTGAAGCCAAAGAAGGGAGAGGAAATTCAAGAGAAAAAATGTATGTTTGCTTTTAAAGCAGCTCACTCCTCCTTCTCTCATGCATGAATGTGTGCTTGGCTTGTCTTTGAATGTGTGTATGTGTGTTTTAAGCCATGAAAAATATTCTAGCATGATTTCATATACTATGTATTATGATGATTCATTATATTTTCAAATGATGTTAGTTATGTGTGCTTTGGTTTGCTTGAGTGTGGTGAGGCCAAGAACCCTTGGCCATGGTGAGGATGAGCCAAGAACCCTTAAGATTGGTTGAGATAAAGTAAAGAGTCTCCCAAAAGTGAGATTGACTCCCAAGAGCAAGGTTAAGTCCAAAAACCCCTTAAAGAATGGGTGAAGCAAGTCTAAAATCCACAAGTGAATGGGTAAGGCTAATCCACTTACTCGGCAAGCCTTTGTATGCTATGTATGACTTCCTCAAGTGTTAAAAATGCTTCTTGAATGTTTACACATGTTAATATACCCATGCATGCATTTATATGATTGGCTTTGCATCTTTTATGTATGATTGAAAGGGAGATGAGCTATTGGGATTCTTTAAATCTTATTCCCTCCTCTCCAATGTTTTAACATGCTAAGTGGAGCAAGAGAGCAAGGAAATGGAAGCTAACCACATGAGAGATAGAAATGTGACATCAAAGTGCATGGATTTTGTTCTTTAAGACTACATAGATGGTAAATGATGTAATCCATAGTTGTATATGTCCTAGGATGATATGAACATATGTAATTATGATAACATGTCATGTATAAATGAGAGAATATGTTATGTGAATGCTAGAATGTAATTTGAGTATGTAATGGCAATTTTAGTTTCTTAAAGACTTGATGCATTAATGTAAAAGTGGAAGTGGAGTGGCCAAATTGAGATGCATAAGGTTTGGGACCACTTGGATAGTTCATACAAGTTATAATTATGCTTTTAAACTTGCCCAAGAGGTGCCAAATACCAAGGGAAGTTATTTGGATACTTTGGTATCTTATATGGAGCCAAAATTAACCATATTGAAAACCTATACCACTTTTTATCCAAATGAACTCTTCTTGATCTGAGATTTGGCATTTATTTAGAGCTTGTTGAGAGTTTTTTAGCAAGCTAAAGTGCAAAATTTTTAGAGTTCTAAGGAATATTTGGTGAATTTTCAAAATTGAAAAAAATTCTAATTTTGGTCATGTTACTGTTCATACTGGTTCAAAATTAAGATCTATCACTCAAGGGTCAAATGGTGTCCAATTGCTATGAAATATTATAAAGAGTAACTAGACATTCCCAGTGACTTGTGATAGCTAGAAGTACCCCATTTGTATGTCTAGAGAGGGAGATATGAATTTTTAAATTTTCTATCTAGTATCAGGCATTCAAATTAACCTAGGTTACTGTTTGATTATCTTCAATGCTAGGATTCTTAAACTCGTCTAAAGTTATTTTTTTCCTCTATCTAACATCTGTATCTTTCCATATTGGTATCATTTGTATGGATTGGATTTTTTTGGAATTAATTGGATATTTTTAAAATTTGTACCAGAAACTTGTGATAGTACTAGTAGTCAGTCAAACCTCTGCACTATTTTGATTGTCAAACGTCTCCTATGTTGTGTTTCGTGGCCCAAAAATATTTTTAACATAAAGTAGACATGTGTAGTTTTCTAGAATGGCAAAGAATGTATGATTTTAATTTTGTTAGAATTAGTTATGATTTTTCAAAATTTTTGATAGAGAAAGAAAAATTCTGGCCGAAATAATATCTATGGATTTTATGTACTCCCTTGCTTTGCACGAGTTCTAGACCAATTTTCGTGATGGAAATGAGTTGTATCTATATAATTAAATATGAGAATGTGATACATGGACTCACATGGTCCATGGGATATTGAATGAAAATTTTATATGTGACGCAACATTAAGAAATTCATTATTTAATGCCATTTTTCTTGCCTCTTGTGTGAGTGGCATAGTTTAAGGAATGAAAGTAATATGAAATAAGCTAGAAATATATGGTGTTACAAATGAACTACTATGAGTTCAACCGACCCATAGAGAGTAGGGACCACTAGTATAAGTAAAGAAAAAGAGTAGCAGATGGTCACGAAAGATTAGTAAGTAACATGTGATCAGTGGGCCTAGTAGTTGAGACTGAGAAGAGAATTCAATGTTAGAGAACGTTAGACATAGGAATAATAAGGTTGTTAAGACCCACTTATAAGGCATTGACTCCAACCTAAGACGCTATACTGTGAAACACTGAATGACGAGCTAATATGATGAGTTTAAGATATTGTAAACATTCTCATAAAAACCTTGTTGATAGGGTCTTGAATTTTGCACTGCAATATATGAGATCTTGTCGACAAGATCTTGGACCTTGTTGGCGATGTTAATGTAGCCTTGAAATTAACATAAGATAAGGCTACCAACAGTGAGGAATATAGTGAGTGCTCCAGAAGGGTATGCCTCATAGGTAACACTTAATGATGAGTATGACTAGCTTAGTGACAGAGATTCAAAAGAGAATGAAAATAGTTTAGAAAGTACTAAGTTATCATAAGCCTATATGAGTTAATGGGGCTTATTGTAAGCTTCAGGTCTAATGAGATAGGTAGCCCAGGCTAAGTATAAGCCGAAGCCTAAGGGAAATGATCAATAGCATTGTCTAAGTGAGATGTGTAAAAGAAAACACAATGTAAAGGAGAAATTAATTTGATTGAAAGCTCAATGAAAGTTCTCCTTGGATCAAGAAAGGGAAGATAAGGCATTCTAAGTTAAGGAGGCCACTCAGTAGTGGTTAACAAATTTCCCTTGATAGACCCCCTGAATTGAGAGTATAGTAAAAGGACAACGAGGAAGAATTGAGAAGCCAGTTGATAAGCATGATTTTTATATATTTTAATCCTCTTGTTTTTGGCACTTTAATAATTAAATATGGCTTGATGGATGTAATTGAATAGAATTTGATTTTAATTGGCCATTTTCTAGATTTTAGGAATTAATTTGCAAATTTTTGAATTTTAATACATAAATTTCATTGAAATACTTCCTTTGTGAATTCTTCTTTCTTAATATTTTGTTTTATTTTTTTCTACTTCATTTTATTTTATTTTCTTGTGCAAATTTTAATGGAAAAAAGATTTAAAATGAAGATGTATTGATGGCATGTGGAAGGCTCTTTGGGAGGCACAAGTCATCAAACACAAAGCCACGAGTTTGGAAGAATGAAGCAAGAACAACAAGTTGCCATGGGTTTACACTCAAGAAGGCTATCACATGCATGTCTCTCATCCACCTCCTTACATCCACACACACATGCATGGCTGATTAACGTAGGATAAACATTCACTTAAGCTACAGGTTGAAGGAGATAGTAGTTGGGAACTGAACAAACACACCAAAGGAACTTCACTCATTACCTCATAGTGTCATGCATGGTCCAGCCACATTAAACACAAGTAGGCCACAGGTTTGGAGGGCTAGAATAAATAAAGAAAAGAAGTAGATGAGGAGTAATGGGTTTTGAGAAAAAGCAAGCTCTAGCTCCCTTGTTCTTATGTGGAAGACACACACCATCATACACATGCATGGCTTCACTTTAAGCTACTACTAAAACACACACATGCAGTAGCTAGCCAATAGGTTCTAGTAAGAGTAAAACATGAAGAAAAGCTATGAGAACTAGCAAGGAGCAACGTGGAATGGTATGGGGAGAAGAGGCATGAAAGAAGTTGTAAGAGAGGGCAGCTCATATGGCTAAAATAGAGGAGGAAGCACGAGCTGTTATAGAGAAAAGTTGCTGAAGAACAATGTTGTAGGGGAAAGGAAGCTCACAAAGCTAGGAGAAGTATGATGTAAGGCTTGCATGAAGAGAACACAACATACTTGAGCTTGAAAAGAAGAACACTGTAACCACTACACTTCCATGTTGCATCACATCTAGCCCACCCATGAAGAAGTTGACATGGAGAAGGAGATCACGTGCTAGGGAGAAATCCAACATAAACAAACCAGGACATGATTTACATGAAGTTTTAGCAAGGAGCAAAACGTGCTAAGAAAGAAGAAAAATAGTACTCTTAAGCTAGGTGGATGAAATAAGAAGCGAAAGAGAGCTTTGAGTTTTTGGAAGCAGCTCTAGAGACGCAAACAAGGAGCTTTAGGTCTGACGTGGGGAAGCATGGGCTGAATAATGCATACAAAGAACACATGATTATTAAAAAAAGTAAATGAAGGAAGCATGTGATTTAATAAGAGATTCGGGCAAGCTCTAGGGATGTCAGCATTCATTAATCATTCACACATCATCATCCACCATTCATTTCGGGTTAATCCATTCGTTGGAGCATCTAGACCACATCACCCATAATCCAATAATCCACTTCATTTTTTGACAAAACCCAAAATACAAATAATCCATTCCATCCAGAAGCATGTGAAAGAGCAAGGAGGAAGGCATGTGATTCATTAATACACTTGAGCATCCATTTAGAAGGAAGAGTTAACTAATACACGACATCATTTGTTGCCATCACACTCCATCGTCATTTTCATAACACTCCATCCACTCTCCATGCTGTAGAATTTCTCACTTCATTTCCCCCATTATTCCACCTTTAATGAAGCATTGAATCTCCATCTTGTGGCTAGCTAAGAGACTCTTGGAGAAGCTTGAATCCATGGATTATAAACAGATTTTTGGGCTAAGATTTTCCTATTTTCTACATTTTTCCTTTTTTTTTTGGTACATGCTTGGTTGAGATGTATTAGATTGAGATTGGTGTAGTTATAATTAATTGCTGGTTAGAGACTAATTAGGATGACTTTTTAAATGATTAATTGATTGATTAAATGCTAGATTTTCATTATTCTCCAATTTCTCATGTATGCAATTAAGGTGTTTGATGAAATGCATAAGTGAGATTGTGTGCTTAATTGTTTGATTTGATGATTCCTTGGAGTTTAATTGGTTAATTAAATATCCTAAGGTGATAATTCAGAGGCTAATTAATCATTTAATCAATTAAATTAGGTGTTCATTGATCCTAAAGGCAAAAATTAATGATTTAATGTAGGATTAAGGTTTCAATTCAACATTAGATTGATAATTTCTTGAATCTTGAATGATAATTCAAAATCATTTGCCATGGACATAATTAGGGACTCTTAGACGAGAACTAATTACAATTGAATTAGGATAAGGATAGTGGATACTAAGGGGTGAATCCAAAACTAGTCACATGTTTATCATTCACCCTTTAATTCATGCAATTAGGTAGTAATTAGGAGTTTTAATTCAATTTCATTTTACTTAGTTTAATTAGATTAAACCCCCTTTTAGGTAATTTGTAGAGTCCTCTTACACTTAGAAGACCTAATTAAATATTGAATTCTATTTCCAAAGGAAATGACCTAGGTTGTGCCACTAGCTATATATTTTTTCAACCTAGTTTTATTTTGGAGGTTGCGCGACACGACCTCTCACTAGTCCATATAAAAGATGCCCTTGCTTTAGTAATGACTAAATGAGTAAACTGAACACAGAAAAGTAAACAAATAGGGGTCTAATAGTTAGTTAGACGAGTTTCCTAATATGAGAATAATGTAAGGGTAAGGCACATGAATAATTAGAGCACCTAGTGGAGCATAAGTCTTCAGTAAGGTGGAATCTGGACATTAAGAGTATTTATCCTAGATTGGGTTAGTAAAATCCTAAAATTAATAGACTATGCTCCTGGAGATGAGAGTAAGAGATTAAACGGAGAGAAAGCTTAGCTCTGATTTGAACATAAAAATGAGCTGAGATAATTAGTTAATACCTTAGTACCCTCAGGAAAGCTTAAGGGAGCCAGAGACAACCTAAGAAGGCGAGTCTTTGCATTATGCAGAGAAAAAATGTAAGTTAAGAGCACTACAGAATGCAAATTCTGGAGTTACATGAAATAAAACTTTTCTTACAAAAGGATGATCTAGTTAAGAGCACAATAAGAGTATAAGAGAAATTAGATCTCCCCTGATGTTATAAGGAGTGAGAAAGTAAAGGAATCCAGAAAGAATGCAGATGCTCTTGAGCATGAAGAAATATGAAATAGCAAAGGAATAAATAAGTAATAGAGCATACTTTTACCTGAGTAAAAGGATAGTAAAGGTAAAAAGGGAAAAGAGAGTATGCAACGATGCTCAGGCCGAGGACATAATAGATTAAGATGGGACATCAAGCGAATATGATAGAGTGCTTGAGAAAGCATGTTTGTCCTTGGCATAGATGTCCTTTTAGTATGACAATGCTTGAAATAGAGATAGTTGGGTGACGTAAAGTGACCCCAAGATGAAGCAAAAAATTTTGTAAGAAAATAGAAGAAGAGTCTTCTTTTCTCGAGTGTCTTATAGAAATAAGGAAGATAAAGAAAAGTAAGAGAGGAATACTTTAGATTATTCAAAAACTTGTAATATACTGGCGATAGTGGCATTGAGCTCAGTCACAATGTGCCTGTGTATTAGTGTTTATGCTATGGTTTGCTTGCAACGATGGTTACATGATATTCGATCCGGCCAACCTAGTAGTAATGTGACTTGAGTGCGTAGCAAATAATGACATCAATCATAAAAAATGTCCCGATAATCGAAGATTATCCTAGTTTGTCAAATCAAAAGATGAGCTAAAGAAAGATAAATAAGGGATTTCAGTAGTATTAGAATGATAAGAAAAGCATGCAAAAAGAAATCCTCAGTAAAGAATAATAATGTAAAAAAGAATATGCTAATAGTATAGAATGTTCAGATTCATATAGCATGAGTTCAATATGTATGATCCGAGTCCTTTATAATATAATTAAACGAAAATGAGAAGGGACTAGTGTATATCCTCTATCTTACCAGAGATGTTAGGCACACTCAGTGCAGGAGATGCCCTAATGTTAAGGATGTAACATCCGGCCTTTCCATAAATGTAAGAAACACAATGATCGGTTTCTCCATAAACGGCAGAAATGGGCCAGATACAAAAGGAAGTCCCTGAAACTGTGACGCCCGATATGTTGTAACAACACAGAAACGGGCCAGTTTGAAAAGTAAGTTCCCTGAGATGAGTGAGTCAAGGCCAAATAAAATTTGGATAAAATGTTAAATAATAGAAAATGAGGATTTGAGCCTTGAGTTGCCCAGAAACTGGGGCCGAAGTAATTCAAAAAATTTGCCGAAAGGCCAGTGGCATTTTCGTAAATAAGTACAATTTTGGAAAAACACCTAAGAGGGCTTTTTAAATGGAAATTTTGAGTCGCCCAAGGTTCTCAGAGGCCCCAAAAATCATGAGAAGCCCCGGGACTAGTAAAGCCCTTCCGATGTACTCTTTCCAACGTCGGTTGATCTAAACTTTGACCAGTTCGTTCGGGAAGGTTTTAGCTCCAATTTGAGTGATTCCAAATGCATTTTATTAAATTTGAAATCTAAATTTTATAATGGAAAAGACAATTCTCAAAAAGGAGCTAAAACGAAGGAGAAACAAAAATGCTAAGAACAAAGGGCAAAATTAGCATTAAAGTGTTAAAGGAAGCTTCTTTTATCTTCTTTATATGCCACGTTCTGCCTCCCCCTCTCTAAACCGACTTGCTTCTGCCCAATTGCAGAGGAGAACTCCAGCTTCTTAGGCACACAAGAGGAGGAAGATTTTGGAGGAAGAAATTCAAGAAAAAGGTAAGAAACTTTAAGAAATTCCATATCCTTCCTTCTTGAAACTTGCTCTCTCCTCCTAAGCTTTCTTTCTATGATTTTAATGGAGAGTTTGGTGCTGTTTTGGGGGTAGAACAGAGAGGGAAAATTTCAAAAATTGGGGGAGTAGGCTAACCAAGTGGAAGAACAAGCCAAAGGAAGCAAGAAAACAAGGTAAAACTTCCATTCTTTGGTAGTTTCTTCCTCCCCCTTCCTCTTGCACGAATTTGGCCACCATGAGCCCACTTCTTAGGGGCTGTTTTCTGTCCAATTTATGGAGGGGTTAGAGGTTTTGGAGTGTAAGGATGAAGAATTTATCATTGGAAGCAGGTAAAAGCCATTGAATTTCAAGTTGAAAAAGTGTAGGGTGCTTGAACATAGTTTAAAATTTGGGTTGATTTAAGACTTCCCCATCATATGTGAGTGTTTTTTTGAGTTTCTAAGACTCCTAAGGAGCCTCCCAAGTGCCCCATCCATCAAGGAAAAATCTCAAACTCCATAGGTCTTTAATGGAGGCATAAATCGATCAAAACCCTTAGAGATAGCTAGGGGGTGTTTCAAAGAGTTCTAAGCTTGATTTGGGACTTTATATGATAAAAGAAGATAGGAGGAACCCTTGGAAAAAATTTAGAAGCCTTAGGTTGGGAGATGAGGCAATGGCTTCCATAATATAACCTTATGAAGCAACATGGACCTAGGTGTGTGTGATGGCTTCAAGGACCTTAAATGAGGTCAAGAGGTCTAAATATGGCAAGAGAATGGAACCAATAATTTTACTTGTGGTAGTTGCTTCATTAGGTCATTAATGGAACCATATTGTAACAAATAGAACAAAGTATAGTCTTAAGAGTAAGTTGGGTGTTAGATGTAACACCCCAAAATTAATTAAGGTGTTAATCATGGATTAAGGTTAATTAAGGATAATTAATAAAGGATAATTAGGCAAGTTAGTGAATAGGTATTTTAGATAGATAAATTATTAATATAGATTTGAGAATTTACTTAGGACAGAAATTGCATCTAGGCCTAAATTAATGAAACATGATAAGAGGCTAATGGAGGCCCAATGAACTAGAGGCAGACCCAAACAAATTTAATGAGATAGAGGCCTAAGATTTATCTTGTATAGGCTCAATTAAGTGGCCCAATTACTCTTGTGCAGACCCAAGCCCTTGAGCTCATCAAATTAGGCCCAAATCCCATTAAACTTTAACAACCCAATGTGTGAAAACTGGCCCAACAATTAAAAACTGGCCCAACAAGCAAAATCTGAAACCCAATTGGATTTGGACTTGGAGCAACCCATGACCCAACCCCTTGACCCAACTTAAACCTACCTAAAACCCTAATGCTTCAGCCACTTTTCCCTTCATTTGCTGAAACACAAAAATAGAAGAGAAATTCGGAGGTGAGGAGAGGAAGTTAGGGTTCTTGACATAATTCTGCATTTTCTCACATTTGGAGCAAGATTTGGCCAAGGTAATAGTTATACAACTTAATCCCCTCATCTTTCTCTTTAATTTGGTCTGATTAGTTTTTCATTTGGAGAGTTTTCATCATACCCAAAATCTGAAAAGTGAGTGTTTAGGGGTTTTCTTGATGAAATTCGTAGGTTGAGGTTGGGGCTGGTATTTGGTGACTTCAAACCCCCCATTTTGATGCTTTCCTTGTTAGTTTGAGACCCCCATAGCTGATTTATATTATGGCTACTAATTTTATACGAATTTGCTTAGGATTTTGGGTGAAACATTGAGAATTCTGGTGGGAGACACTTGAATCCGAATTTGGGATTTGTGGTGGCTGTTACGAATTTGTCTACAAGTGAGGTAACCGGGGTTTACGTTAATTCCATGTATGTATCTATGTTAATTTCATATTTGCTGTATATGAATGATTTGAAATTGCTGAATGAATTGGTTGGCTATCTGTTGTATGATGATTGGACCTTGTGAGTCCATGGTAGAGCTGTGGTGTGGCTGCCACCTGTGCATGTGCCACGATCGGGCATCGAGTTATGATCAAACCCCAGATGCACTGAGCCCTGGTTGTGCTCAATGGGAAGTGGGTACCGTGGACGGGCCTCTCCCGGTGTTAATGGCCTTTAACATGTTAAATATATGATTGCTAGTATAGGATAGTAATCATAATAGCCTAATCGTTTCATTTGCTGAGGTGACTGATATGATTCTGATGTTGATTGTGATTTATGCATATATGTTAATTAAACTGGATTATATGATGGAATTGTCTTGGTTACTGAGATTGATATCTCACCTCGTTTTATGGGATTACAATTTCAGGTGAAGGTTCCTCGGGTAAGGATAAGGGTAAGTAAGTGGATGAACATCCATGAGCTGAGGCCCGGTGTGGGGGAGCTACACTTGGTCTGAGTAGAATAGGATAGATGCTAATTTTTGTTAAGTATTGTGTAGCATCATCATGTATCGGTATTGCCAAGTGTATGAATTTGTATTTTGATAATATACCGTGTACTTATTGAGGAGTAGGCTTTATTGTAAATTGGTAGTTGATGAATGGATTTATGATATCTGCTATAAGCCTTGTTGAAGTCTGAAATAGCTTATTATTAGAAATGAAATCTTGATATATATTACTATCTGCTATAAGCCTTGTTGAAGTCTGAAATAGCTTATTATTAGAAATGAAATCTTGATATATATTACTACGAACTCCTGTTATCGTTATTTTACAAACTTGCTAATATATGGACTTGCTGTCATAGGATAATTAAAGAAAGGGAATCGACCCTTGGGTCTTGAACGAATAAGGATAGATTAGCTGGAGAAATTAGGCTAATGAAGTGTAGTGAGCCCCACAATAAAGGTAAAGGGGCCCTAGGGTGTTAATGGAAGGAGTGTGGAGAGTAGGAGGCAAGAAATTCGGAGTTATAGGATCAGGAGGAGTTTAGCCGCGGCTAAAATTGAGTCGGCCGCGGCCAATAGAGGCGGAGTTGCCCAGGGAGAGTTCCAGAGAGGAATTCGCCGTGGTGAAATGTTAATTGGCCGCGGCGAAATTTGAGAGGTCAAACTGGGAGTCATCCAGAGGGGAATTCGCCACGGCGAATTAGGGAATTGGCTGCGGCGAACTTTTGAGAAAATGTCCCCGGCATTTCAGAAAGGAATTGGCCGCGGCAGAATGTGGAATTGGCTGCGGCCAATATCGAGAGGCGAGTGAGGGAGCTCCAAGAGGCTTCTTCGCCGTGGCGCCATATAGGTTGGCCACGGCGAAGGTCCAACTCGCCGCGGCGATAAGAAAGGGGTAAAACAGAAAGGAATTGGCCGCGGCGAAGGGTAATTTGGCCGCGGGTAACATGCTGAAACACTTATATTAATTAGAAAACCTTGGTTTTCCATATGTTAACCATAAGAGATGATCTAGAATCATTAGGATGAGTTTTAATTGATGAGTAAGGGAATCTAAGGCTTATAAATGGATGTTTAATTCCCTTATGAACATAGGTATATGTAATTGTATGATTGACGACTCTAATCACATTAAGGTTTAAATTTGTCCACATTTTCATGTCCTATGATGATTAATCACGTGTTTAACCTTAATTATGATGATAAGAAATTAGGGTCGTCACATTAGAACTTGTTCCAAGAGTATAATTTAATGTTGTTTATTGTGAATAGGCCAAAGAAATCCAACCCCACCTCCTTGTGTTTGTGGAACCAAAAAGGAGAAGGAATAAGCAAAGTAAGACTTGAATTTGCCCCAAGGTAGCTCTCCACCTTTTCTTGTTGCATTTTCTTATTGCATATGTGTCATTGTGTGCTTGTGTGTATATTTGTATGTTTGGGACATGCCACTTGATGCTATGTTGCTATTTTGGTACCAATATGCTTTCTTGAATGTCTTTGAATTGTGGAAATAGCTCACAAGGGTGAGATAGTGCCAAAAGTCCCTTAATGTGGGTGAGGAGATGCCAAAAGTCTCATGGCATAGGTGAGACAAGGCCAAAAGTCCCTTGGATGGGTGAGGCTAAGTCAAAAGTCCCAAGAACCAAGAGTGAGGCAATCCAAAAGTCCTAGAAATAGGGTGAGGCCAAACCAAAAGTCCCTAAAGCTCATTCTTATGCTTGACATGAGTTTGTGACACAAAAATGTGAAAGTGGAATGCTTTATGAATTGATTGATTGCATACTTGTGCCTTTGACATATTGTATGCCTTGAAAATGTGCTTGGATGGTGTATGAGCTATTGAGGTTCAATGAATCTCACCCCTTCCTTTTTTTCATCTCACATGATCTAGGTGGAGTCCAAGATCCAAAGGATGGAGGCCAAGGAGCTTAAATCTCCATCTCTTGGCACATTTTGCTAGTTTTGATGTATTAGAATGTCAAAGAATATATGTATATGTTATTTTTGAGCCATGACACTTTGAACAAGTGTAACACTATATAAAGTCAGTGTGTGTATCAAGAATAGAGTTTAATATATAGAATTGTGTATTTTAGCTACTTGAGAACCTGCTTATGCATGTATGTATATGGAAGTGGCATGGTGAAATTGAGTTGTATAAGGATTCAGACCTTATGAGAGACTTATTTGTGCTATGCTTTCTAAGTTTCTCAAATGTGTGTGGAACAATGAATGGCCCATTTGAACCAAATTTGCCCCTTTATTGGAACCAAATTACCATAATCTTGAGCTATGACAAAGTCTGAACAAATGACCTCTCCTTAACTTGAAATTTTGCATGCACTTATATCTTGCCTAGAACTTTTTGGAAAGCTAAAGATCAGGTCATTTGGAGGTCTTTGGAATTTTCTATGATTTTTCAAAGTTGGCATTAGAATTTCGGATTTGCACCAGTACTGTTCATTTGGTCAGTTGTGAAATTGTATCATCCAAGGGGCAAACGTGGTCCAATGGCTACGAAATTTTGTAGGTAGAAACTAGGCATTTAGAGTGACTTGTAGCAACTAGAAGAACCTCATTTAGAGGTCTGAGCTAAGAGATATGAATTTTGGAATTTCTGGAACAGCAACAGTAGTGCAGCACGACCTAAGTTACTGTTCCATTAATTTTCAGTGGCTAAATGTGCTTTATCTGGTCTGAGCCTATTTTTAACATAAATCTAACATTCATAGCTTCCAAAATTGATATCATTTGCATGGATTGGATTTTTTTGGAATTAATTGGACATTTTCGAATTCTATAGCAGACACTTGCATCAGTATCAGTAGTAGTCTGAACCTTTGTCCCTTTTCGCATGTCAAACGCTTTCTGTGTTATGTTTCATAGCCTGGACGTATTGTTTTCATAAATTAGACATGTTTGGCTTTCCAAAACAGCCAAGAATGCATGACTGCCATTTTTCTATATTTAGTTATGAATTTTGAAACTTCATATTAGTAACTTGAACCAGTAGCCCAGACAGCAGCGACCCTAGTGAATTTTTGGATGTCAAACGTTCTGCCCTTAATGATTCATGAGTTGAAATTATTTTTACCATGGGGTAGACATCCAGAGATTTCTGTAATGGTAAAGTTTGTTGGGTTTTGATTTTTTTGGATTTAGTTATGAATTTCTGAAATTGTGACAGAAAAACTGATATTCTGGCCGAAAATAATAGAGTGAATTTGATGTTCCCTTTTGATTTCCACGAGTTGTGGGCCAATTTTGGTGATGCAAATGAGTTGTATGTATGTAATTAAATATGAGAATATGATGTATGAGCTCATATGGTCCTTGTGACACTAAATGGAATTTTCATACGTGACGCAACACGAAATAAGGCATTATTTTAATGCTATTTTTTCATTCCCTTTTATGCAATTCATCATGTGAGACTTCGAAATGATAAGAAGTAAGAACAGAAGGGATTGGGGGCAACCAAAATTATGATAAAATTTTTAATATTAGAAAATGAGGATTTGAGCCTTGAGTTGCCCAGAAATCAAGGCTAGAATGATTCGAAAAATTTGTCAAAAGGCCAGTGGCATTTTCGTAAATATGGATACTTTTAAAAAAACACATAGGAGAGCTTTTTACATAAAATTTTTGAGTTCTTCGGGGTTCTCAAAGGCTCTAAATACTATGGAAAGCCCCGAGACAGCTAAAGCCCATCCGGTGGACGTTTTTCAACGTCAGTGTGCTCGAACTTTGACAGATTTGTTCGGAAAGGTTTTAGCTCTAATTTGAGTGATTCCAAAGACATTTTACTTGATTGGGAACCTAAATCTTATAATGGAAAAGACGGTTCTAAAAAAGGAGATAAAACGAAGGAGAAACGAAAATGCAAAGTATGAAGGGCAAAATGGGAATTTGTGAAAAGTGTAACTTATTCCCACCTATATATATGATGCACCTTTCTCCTCCCTTCATTATGCACGACCATCTTCTGCCTAAAACCAGAAGAAAACCCTAGGGGATAAGGCTCACAAGAAGGGGAAGAAAAGGAGGAGAAATCAAAGGCTTAAAGTATGAAAATTAGTAGTTTTTCATGCTCTTTCTCTTCCAAACCTCTTCTCCTCCATTCTCCTTTGTTTCCTATGATTAAAATGAGGTTTATAAATCTGATTTAAGGGAGAAATTGAGGGTAAAGTTCGGATTTGAAGAGAGAAGCTCAAAGAACACAAGATTCAAGTGAGAAAAAGCAAGAAAACAAGGTAATTTCTCTTCCTATGGTTGTTTTTTTTGTCCCCTTCTCCACCATTTCGCCCCACTTGAGAAAACCCTAGGAGGAGATGATTTTTAGGCAGAACCAAGCATGAATCTAAGGAAAAAGGGTGTGGAGATTAAGAATATGCAAAGGAAATTATTAAAAAGCCATTAGATTTTAAGATGCAAATTCTAGGGTTTCAGTTGCACCTTGTAAAATCTGATTTTGTATGATAATTCTTAAGCCTAATTAAGAGTTTAAATGAGCTCCTAAGATCCCTAAGATGTTCCCCACATGCTTCCTCCTTCAAGAAAACAAAGAGAATTCCAAGGAGGCCAAAAAGGGTCATAATCTCGGCCAAGCAAGGTTGGGGTAGCTAGGGAGAGTTTTAAATTTTGCTAAGGCCATTCTTGAGTCATATGCGATGAATAAAAGTGAGGGGAGGCCTTGGAAAAAAATTTAGAACTCATAAAAAGTGAATTGGTGTCTTAGGTTCTATATTATGACCTAAAGAAGTAACATGGTGCTAGGCCATTTGTTTTAATGAGGTGATGACTCCAAGAGGCTTAAAAGGAGTCAAGAATCATATTTGAAAAGAAAGAATGAGGCCTAGAAATCATTTGAGGGGTGTTGCTTCATTAGGTGCCAATATGGACCATAGTGGAACCTATAGAGCAATCTAGTGTTTCATTAAGTTGTGTAGCTTTAGATTGTGGTTCATGAACTTAATTGGCTCCCATAATTTGTATATAGGCCAAGAGAAACTATCTCCACCAAATTGTGGGTGTGTGGCTGAGAGAGGAGGCTTGAAAGTTAAGGAAAAAGTGTGTGCTTGTATGCAAGGTAGCTCTCTCCACCTTCTCTCATACATGGATGTGTGTTTAGTTTGTTTTAGAATGTGTGTATGTGTATTTTCAAGCTTTGAAAAGTATGCTAGCATGCCTTTATATGCTATGATCCTTGATGCCATGTTATGTTTTCTAATAAGTGCATGATGTTTGTATGAGTTTGCTTGAGTGTGAAGAGGCCAAGAACTCTTCCCTTGGGTGAGGATGAGCTAAGAACCCTTGAGCTTGGTTGAGATAAAGTAAAGAGTCTCCCAAAGGCAAAGTGGGCTCCCAAGAGTATGGTTGAGTCTAAAGCTCTTAAAGAATGGGTGAGGCAAGTCCAAAATCCATGAGGAGAAGTGTGAGGCCAATCCAAGCACTTGGTAAGTTCTTGAATGTCTTGTATGATTGATTCACATGCCAAGATTGTTTTTAAAATATGCATGTCTTCTATTTTCACCATGCATGCATTTGAAGAGCTTGCTTTACACATATTATGTATGATTGAATGGAAGATGAGCTATTGGGATTCTTTGAATCTCATCCCCTCCTCTCCAATGATCTAACATGCTAGGTGAACTAAGCGGATATGCTAATGGGAGCCAACAACCCTAAAGGAAGGAGATTGACAAACTTATGCCTTGGTTTTAGCTATTTTGGAACCATAATGATGGTTTATCATGTATATGATGTTGTATATGTACTATGAACGTTGAAACATATGTAAAGATACTATTATGTGATGTTTAGATATATGGAAATGATATATGACCACTAGCACATGTTTTGAGTATGTAATGCCATAGTATGCAAGTTTAAAGTTTGATGAATATGTGTATAAATGTGGGTTGAATGGCCAAAATGAAATGCATGAGGTTTGGGACCATTTGGGTAGCTCACACAAGTCTTAAATATGATTTTAGACTTGCCCAAAAGGTTCCAATACCAAGGGAAGACCATTTGGCAAATTTGGTACCTTATATGGAGCCATATTTGACCATAATGGAATCCTATGTCACTTTTTAGCCAAATGAGCTAGTCTTGATCTGAAATTTGGAATATAATTAGATCTCATTGAGAGCTTTTTGGGAAGTTAAATATCATAATTTTTGGAGGTCTACAGAATATTTGATGATTTTTCAAAATTGGAAAATTTTATGGATTTGATCTGCTGCACTATTCATTTGGTCCGAAATTATTTTCTATCACACGAGGCCCAAATGATGTCCAATTGCCACGAAATTTTATACACAGAAACTAGGAAATCACAGTGACTTGTACCAACTAGAAGCACCTCATTTGGAGGTCTAGAGAGGGAGATATGAATTTTTGAAGTTTCTATCCAGTATTAGTGAAATTGCCCGACCAGAAGTACTGTTCTATTGAATCCCGGAGTCTGGGCTTGATGAACTGATCTGGAGATATTTTTCCTCTCTATTCAACATTAACATCTTTCCAGATTGGTATCATTTGCATGGATTGGATTTTTTTGGAATTAATTGAACATTTTCAAAGTTTTCTGCAGAATTCTGTGACAGTTTCAGATTTCAGTCGGACCTCTGCAACTTTTTGGATGTCAAAAGTCCTGGGTAGTAAATATTGTGACTTGTACATATTTTTATTGTAAAGTAAACATCCCAAGATTTCTATAATGACTAAGATTACATAGTTTTGATTTTTCTAGATTTAGTTATGATTTTCCAAAATTTATCCAGAAAAAGGACCAATTCTGGCCGATAATGATCTTTAAGTTTCCATGCCCCATTTCGGTTTCCATGGGTTGTAAGCATGTTTTTGTGATGCGAATGAGTTGTAATAATGAAATTAAATATGAGAAAGTATAGTAGGAGCTCACACGATCCATGTGACACCGAATGAAATTTTGAGACCCAGTGCAATGCTAAAATGAGCATTATTTCTTTGTATTTTTCATGCAAAACTCACATGATTCATGATATTAAGTCATGTAAAGGCACTTGATGAGTTAGAATGAGCTAGAATTCATGGTGTTACAAAGGACACTTAAGAGCAGAATATGAGTATAGTTAAAAATTGCAAGATATGAGAAGAAAGATGGAACAAGTGTAAATAAAGCAAGGCAAGTTTGTAAAAGTAAAAAAAGAGAGCCGAGTGAAAAACGGTTGAAGTGGGAACCTAAGAATCCCATAAGGAGTGATAAATGAAAGTTAAAATACTCCTGAGTATTAGTATGATGGGATCATAGAAAATCAGATGATATGGAACCCACTTCTCATGAAGAGCATGAGAGACATCTGAGTTGAGTCTTAGAAATTATGAGCGACAATTACCAGACTTAGTGAGCATATATTTTTATTTTCAGATACAGTAATCTTAGGCTTAGACGTCTCCTAGAGATGAATCGCAATAGATCCTAGCATAGTACAGTAGGTTGCAGTAGACCCTAACAAAGCTTTGAGAGGTCGCAGTAGACCTAGGGGTTACAGTAGATTCCACAGAGTTACAGAGAGCCCACAGTTACAACATGATAATTCTCTGGTGAGATGATAGCCTGAGATAGTTTTTACATAGCAATAGTCTCAGTGACCAGTACAGATCCAATTAGCTTTTGCCTTAGAGACTAGAGATCTCCTAAGTCTAGTAAACTATTGCCATAAGAAGCAGTAAGGCTATACTCAGATAGTTAAACCACTAACTATACCCTTGCTAGATGAGTGTAGTATATGGGATGAGGAAAGCCAGAAAGTAGCTTTCCCAAACTAAAGAGAAATGAACTACTACCTAGTAGATGTTAGCCTTGACCAAGGAATAGAGAGATCCCTATATGCTAGACTATGCATTCAAAAAAGAGTGAGGTGTAATTTTTAAAAGAGGTAAGTGGTACAGTATGTCTCCAGTGATTGAGATCATGAGTATAGTTAGCATCCCACTAGAATTTGGCATTAGTCAATGGTAGTTACTCTTCCATGCTAGTATGAAAGAATATAAGTTATGCCAACTAGTGTTGAGATGAGAGACTATAAAATGCTCACTCATAAGTGAGCAAAAAGACTAAGAAAAAATCTCAGCCTACAAAAGCAAATATGTTTAGTAAATAGAGAAACTTGGATCATTAAAACAAAAAACTCTTCGAATGAGCTGTAATCCCAATGAGTAATTAAATGTAAGGCCTATGATAGAAAGGGAGGTGAATTGTGATTATGGGATGAGCTAGTAAGAAAGAATGCAGAGATAAATAGTGGACAGTATATTCAAATAAGTAAGTAAACATATAAAAATCTCCAATGGCTGTAATGATCAGAAAAAGATGATGAGACCTTATGAGAAGTCATTGGGAGAGGATACGGGAGATTTGATAGTAAATAAATTATCTCTCGAGATATGTAAATGAGTCCACTGAGAAAAAATATTAACTCCTACAAACGAGTTGAGACTAATTAGATATGATTGGTAAGCTCTCCTAGGATAAGGCCTCCAGAGTCATACGCTTCTTTTCCTCATGAAAAGAACTAGCATATACTTTATAGCAATAGAGCCCTCACTAAGGACTAGTAATAAAAGAATTCCTTGGCAAAAAGAAATTAAAAGAGCGTAATTGCTAAGAGAAACGTATAGAGTTATAAAGAAAGGAAAGACAGAACTAGATAGCAAGAAAATTGACAGCAAGAAGAAAACGTATCCCTAAATTTCAAGGACAAAATTTATTTAAGGGGGGAGAAATTTAATATATAACACCATAATTCTATGACTCATCTCATATCAAATGTAGGCTTATTTCCATGAAGCACATGAGTTTCTTAAGGAAAAGCCATAGAAAATACAAATAAATTACATTGCGTAGTAGATGATTTTTTTCTTTGGTGTCCCATGGACTATATGAACTTATTTATCTTATTCTCATATTTAATTACACAATTACAACTCAAAACCATCTCAAGAAGTGGCCTAGAACTCGTGCAAGTGGATGATATACATGAAAATCAATGATGCAACCTCGAGTTGGATTTTTAGATTACTGTTATAAATTTTGAAAAATCATAACTAATTCTAGAAAAATCAAAATCAAGCATACTTTACCATTTTGGAAAGATACAGATGTCTAATTTATGTTAAAAATAAATCTAGACCCCAAAAGAGGTGCTAACCACCATAAATTGATAGAATAGTACCAAAGGTTGACTATCATTATTGGTATTGTCGTCCAACTTCAAAAATTGATATCTCTCTGCTCGGAGGTCTAATTGGGGTGATCTTGGTGACCATAGAAATATAGTTTATGCCTATAAAATTTTTGAGTATTAGACATTATTTGACCCTCGAATGACACAGCCCAAGCAACTGACCATATGAACAGTATCTGCATCAATTCAGTAGAAAAATGCCAAATTTGAAAAATCATAATTAATTCCATAAAACTCAAAATAATATGATCTAAGGCTTTCCAAAAATCTCTGAATAAGATCTATATGCATGCAAAAGTTTATGGGCAAATTCGTTCATTTGGTCAGATCTTGACATTGGGTTGCAAAATGGCTCATTTTGTGTCATGTAAGGGTCTCAAATGGTCCATTTTAGCTTCTAAGACAACCATGGCCATTTGAGTATGTGGGAAAACACCAAAATGGTCTACTAAACTTGTATTAAAGGTGCACAAACCCAGATTTTACAAACTCTTCACAATGATATCACAAGCACATATGCATATGGATGCTACCACTTCCATGGCCATTCACACCAAACACAAGCAAATCACATCATTCAAGAGCCTAACATCGAGCAAAAGTGCTTGAACCTTCGCTCTGATACCAAAAATGTAACACCATAATATATTAACTCCATCTAGCCTCCCTCTGGGCTCGATTCCATATGATTTCCAAAGAACAAGTACAAACTGTGGCATTTTCATGCTATAAAACGGGGTTCAAACGCTCATATTTTGCCCCGTGGGTCCTGTGAACCCATCATTCATATTCTTAACTCAAACTCCATTTATACAACTTGTACATAGTATCAAACAAGCCATAAACCACGGATATGAAGTCAAAAACCAAGAAAGTGCATTTTCTTAAATGGGCCCAAAAGTAAGATTTTTGGCTCTAACTTTGGAAAATCATAACTAATTATAGAAAAATGAAAATCTAGAAAAACATAGCTTTCTGGAAAGCTCTAGGTGCTAACTTTATGTTAAAAATAATTTCCAACCACAATCATAGCATTTGGACCTTGTTTGACATAAAAAACGAGATAGAGGTCCGGCTATCCCTGATACTGGTGCAACTTACTGTCATGAATTTCAAAAATTCATCACTAAATCCACAAAAATCCAATATGGGAAAACTATACCAATTTGGAAATATAAAGATGTCAACTAGAGGAAAAAAATAAGTCCAGATCAGTTAAGCAGCCCTTAGACCTCAAAATTTGATGGAATAGTAACGAAGGTCGGATGGCTTCCCTGATGCTGATACAGAACTTCAGAAGGTTCATTCTCTCTCTACAGACCTCCGATTTAGGTGATTCTAGTTGGTATAAGTCACTGTGGTTATCTAGTTTATTCCTATAAAATTTCATAACAATTGGACTCTATTTGGTCCATGAATGACACGGATTTATTTTTGGACCAGTTACACAGTACCATGACCAAACTATCAAAATTTCCTAACTTTAACAATTCGCCAAATATTCCCTAGACCTCCAAATATTACCTACTTTAGCTTCCCAAGAAGTTCTCTACAAAATCTAGAGGCATGACAAATTTCATATCAAGAAGAGCTCATTTGGTCATATTTTGACGAAGCTCACAAATTTGGCAGTTTTGGCACCTAAAACGGTTCAAAGTGGGTCCAAATGGCCTCCCACATATCCTAGCACCTCATGGACAAGTTTTAAAGCATGAACATAGCATATATGAAATATCTAAGGGGTCCAAATCATCATACATTTCAAACTCACTATGCGACGAGTCAGAATACACTATTGCATACAAACCACAAAAGGGGCAAATCCCACATTTTCATTGCTTTGGCTCTCTACATAGTTTATACATCATTTTTCCATACATTTACACTTGCTACAACATTTACATCTAAAAAATAGTAGGTGAATATTCATTTTGGCACCTCTTTACATCAAAAGAACTAAAATAAACTAACATCTATCTCAACATGCTCCTAGGCTCCTTGGTGTGCACTTGAATTTCCTTGAGCTCCACCTAACATGTTAAGATGGGGGAGGGAAGGGGGTGAGATTCATAGAATTTCAGTAGCTCATGCACTCATTCAAGGAAGCAATCAAGGTATATAAACAAGTCAAAGCATGCAAATAGGCATCTAACCATTCACAATTATACAATACATGATTTACATGCCATGGAAACCATATCAATGCCAAGAATAGGCTCTAGGGACTTTTAGTCTAGCCTCACCCGAGTTTAAGGACTTTTGGATGGCCTCACCCTTGGTTTCGGGACTTTTGGCTTGGCCTCACTCAGGTATGAGACTTTTGGCCTTGCCTCACCCAGCCTCAGGGACTTTCGGCTCTACCTCACCCGTCTCAAGGGACTTTTGGCACTACCTCACCCGAGTAATTCTCACAATCCAACACATAAGCATATTGGTACCAATACATCAAAGCAATAACATATGGCATGTCTCACACAACAAGCATATACACAAGCATACATTAACTATTACATCCAAGAATACAACAAGAAAGAGTGGAGAGAGCTACCTTATGAGCCAACACAAGCCTTTCCTTTCAATTCCTCTTCTCCCTTCTTGGTTTCACAATCACACCTTGATGGAGGCGCTTCTCTTGAGCCTAGACACAACAAAGAGCATGGATTACTCTCTCATAACTCAACAACTCTTAGAGGTTCTTCAGAGTAAACCCTTCTAACATATAAGAATCTAGAGATTCTCTCTCTCTCTTTAAAATTTCACCAACTCTTCCTCTCCCTCAAGCTCTCATGGTAGTAGAATCAACATACTCAAGGAAAGCAAAGAAGTTCAAGAGTGGTTTTCCACTTTTCCTCTTCTGACCCATGCCTAAAACCCAACTAATTTCACAAGCAAAACCATAGAAAGAGAGGGCAAAGAGAGAAGAACAAGATGCTAAGAAGAAAAAAGAGGAAAATCTTAAGCTTGCTTACCTTTTCTTTGTTCTTCCTTCCTTCTCTTGGTTTCTCTATCTCTCTATGCCCCTTTTCTCTCCTTTGGTCGAAGCCTAGGTCAGATAAAAGAGAAAGAATGAATGGGGACATTTTAAGAAGTCAAATTCTCCCTTTTTACGCTCTTCCGGACTAACCCTCGCTATAACGAAAATTAACCTTCGCTACGGCGAGCACGTATCAGTCCCAGACCCCCGTTTTCGCTATGGCGCGCGCTACTTGCTATAGAATGGAATGCCCTATTTTCCCTAGTTTTTGTATGGAATGCGTGCACTCGCTATAGCTAGAAGCATTTTCACTATAGCGAACAGGTACATTCGCTATAGTTAGACCATTTCTCGCTATAGCGAACAGGTACATTCGTTATAGCTAGGCCATTTCTCGCTATAGCTAGCAAAATTAGAAAAATTTCAGGATTTTGAAAATTTTTAGCTTTTTTCTTTCTTTTTCTTTTCTTTTTCTGGTTGTTACAAACTTACTCATCCACCTTATGATATTCATAAGAATGTATATGTCAAGTCTTGCCATTCCATACCCAAAATATGCTATATCATACATATGGCATTAAATCTCATACATACATCATACATTTACATATTTACATGTGTTCATGAAGCCATACAACCTATATAACAATGGATTACATCATGTGCTACTCATATGGCTACAATTTGGCATTTTCACATACTTGGTTGTCAAACTTCTTCTTCTAGACTTGGTGGCTTCTATTCCTTGGTTCACTTGGTCCACCTAGGAAAATTAGACATGTAAGGAGGAAGGAATGAGATTTTAAGAATCCCAATAGCTCTTCTTCCTTTCAATCATATATAAAGAATGCATATACATGTCTAAAAATGTATGCATGAATATCATGGAGTATGTAACCATTTAAGAAGCATTCTTGGCATTCAATAAGTCATACAAAGCATACATAGGCTTGCTAAGTAAGTGGATTAGCCTCACCCATTCTCTTCTAGGATTTTGGACTTGCCTCACCCTTGTTCTTAAAGGCCAAACTAGGCCTTACTCTTGGGAGACTTTAAACTTTGTCTCAACCATTCTTAAAGGTTCTTGGCTCATCCTCACCATGACTAGAGGGTTCTTGGCTTCACCACACTCAAGCAAACCAAAGCAAGCATATAAAACATCATTTGAAAACATAATATCACATCATGGTACCATAATACACATGCACATGCTAGAACACTTTTCATGGATTAAAACATACATACTCACATTCAAAGACAAGGCAAACATTCATCCATGCATAAGAGAAAGGAAAGAGAGCTACCTTTGCCACACAAGCACACTTTTTCTCTTGGAATTATACTCCTTTCCTTAGCCACACACTCACAATGATGTGAGGCTTGTTTCTCTTAGCCTAAATACATAAAATAGGAACCAATTATGCACTTGGAACCATTCACAAAGCTATCTATCTACTTGGAACTCTAACTTTGTCTCATAGTTCATTTATGGTTCCTAAATGCACCAAATGAAGCAACATCTATCAGTTGATTTCTAGGCTCCATTCTTTCCTTTCATTTATGATTCTTGGCTCCTTTTAAATCTCTTCGAGTCATCACACAATTAAAATAGGAAGCCTAACTACATATTACTTCTTTAAGTCATGGAACCTACACTACCAATTCATTCCCTAGACCTCCTAAATTTTTTCCAAGGTTTCCCCTCATCTTCACCCATCATAAGTGACTCAAAAATGGGCTTGGAAAAATTTAAAACTATCCTTAGGTGCTTTGAACCCTTTAGGTCAAAACTATACTTCTTCTTGGCACTTATGGGTTTACTTTGTTTTCTTGGTGCAAGATGCATATGGGGAGCCTTCTAGGGATCTTAGGAGTTCATCTAAACACTCATTTAGGCCTAGGAATTATTGTATCAAATCAGATTTTATAAGGGACACTTGAAACCCTAGGTTTTCTATCTTGAAATCTAGTGGCTAGTTTATTGTTTCCTTTACATATTCTTGTTCTCCTCCCTTAAATTTCTAAGATTCATCCTTGGTTTAGCCAGGAACTCAACCCTTTAAGGCTGGACTTATGTAGGTTGAACCACCCACAAGAGAAGGAAGGAAGAAGATTAAGTGAAGGGATGACAAAATACCTTGATTTCCTTAGTTCTTCTTACTTGTTTTTCAACTTCCTTGGCTTCCTCACCTTAAATTCAAAATTTTTCCTCTATTCTACCTCAAAATAGAATTAAGAACTTCAATAAAACCTTAGGAAAGAAGGGAAGATGGAGGAGAAGGAGCTTGCTAAAGAGAAAGCATGAAAAACTTAGAAAATCCATACATTTTCCCCTTTTTTTCTCCTTCCTCTCTTCTCCTCCTTCTGCGCCTCAAACCCTAGCTCTCTTCTCTGGTTTAGGGCAGAACTAAAAGTGGCTAAATGAATGAGGAGGTGGGACATGACATATATATATAGCTAGGTAAGGAAAAACTTTTCAAAAATTTCAATTTCATCCCTTTGTCTTGCCATTTTCGTTTCTAGTTCATTTTAGCTCCTTTTTTAGAACTGTCTTTTCTATCATAAAATTTAGGTTTCTAATTTTATAAAATGCATTTGAAATCATTCAAATCAAAGCTAAAACCTTCCTGAATGAATCTGTCAAAGTTTAGGTCAACTGACATTAGAAAACATCCACCAGAAGGGTTTTAATTGTCCTGAGGCTTCCAATGATTTTTAGCGCCTCTGACAACCCCAAAAAACTCAAAAATTTAATTTAAAAATTCCTCCTGTAAGAATTCTAAAATTTGCCCAAAATTATGAAAATGCCATTATATTTTGTCAACATTTCGTTACAATTCGTTTCTTCATTCTAGCTTTGTTTTTCTTTCCTTCTTAGCATGAGATTCTCATTTTTAAGAGTTTAGAGTGTTACTTAAATTTTTTGGGACTTTAATTAACTCATTTAAGGGGACTTGCTTTAAAAATGTATCCGTTTTCGTTGTTTAGACAAAAATCAGATATTACATAATATCCGGTTCTTTGAAAATGAGAGAAAACGTGAGAAACGTAACGTACGGTTACTTCGTAAACGCACGAAATTCATCGGATACAAAAGAAAATCTGCCAGATAGAGTGAATTGAGGTCTAATAAAATTAGAATGATATTCTAGGCCTTAAATAATGATGAATTAAAGCCAGAGGTGCCCTGAAACTAGAGGCAAAATAATAAGATGGATTTTAATGAAAATGCAACAAAACATGATGGCATTTACGTAATTTCAAGTAATTTTTAAAATTCTCGCAGGAGGGCTTTTTAAATGGAAAAGTTAAGTTCTCCAAGGTTATCAGAGGCCCTGAAAACCATGAAAAACTCTAAGACAGTTAAAGCTCCTCCGGTATATGTTTTCCAATGACGATGAGCCCGAACTTTGATGAATTAGTTTAAGAAGGTTTTAGCTCCAATTTGAGTGATTCCAAAGACATGTTATAAGATTGGGAATCTAAATTTTATAATGAAAAAGATGGTTCTAAAAAAGGAGCTAAAACAAAAATGCCACGAAAAAGGAACAAAATGGAAATTTTTGAAATGTTATGTTTCTTGAACCTTCTTTAACTCATGCCCCACTTTCCCTTATTTCTTAGACTGACCTATTCTACCCAAAATGAGAGAAGACTCAAAGGAGGAAGATGCACAAGAACAAGGCAAAAGAGAAGGAAAAAAATTAAGAAAAAGGTTAGACTTTTTTAGAATTTCCTGGCCTTTTCTTTAGGAAATTTCTTCTCCTTCTTCTCTCTTTTCTTCTTATGGTTTTCATGAAGTTTTTAGTGTAGTTTTGAGGGCATAACAAAGAGGAAAATTTCATTTTTGAGGAGAGAAAGCCAAGCCAAGTCAAGAACAAACAAAGAAAGCCAAAGAAACAAGGTAAAATCTCACTTTTATAGTAGCTTTTTCCTTCCTTCTCTATTGTAGGTTTGGCTACCTTAGGGAGGTCCAAGAGGGCTTGGATTTTAGGCAGAACTAAGGGTGAATCCTAGGAAATTACGTGTGGAGAATAAGAATATGTAAAGACAATTAACAAATAACCATGGAAAATCAAGATAGAAGCGTTAGGGATTCAAGTGTTCCATTAAAAATTCAATTTGATGCAATTATTTCTAGGCCTAATTGAACATTTATATGAGCTCTAGAGACCCCTAGGAAGCTCCTTATATACTTCTTCCATCAAAGAAACCAAAACAACTCCCTTAGGTATAATTCAAATGCATGTCTCAGCCAAAAGAGCTTGAGCTACCTAAGGGAAGTTTAAATTTCATCCAAGCTTAATTTTGAATCATATATGATGGAAGAGGATGAGAGATGTAACATCTGGTTATCTAAAAATGCGAGAAACGTAACGTACAGTTTCTCTGTAAATGAACAAAATTCATCGGATACAAAGCAAGTCCCCTAAAAATGACTTAGTTAAGGTCCTGAAAAATTTAGGAAGCATTTTAGACTCCTAAAAATGAGAATCCCTAGCTCAGACAGAAAGAAAAATAGAGATAGAATGAAGAAACAAATTGTGACAGAAGATTGATGAAACGTAATGACATTTTCGTAATTTTGAGTAATTTTTAGATTTCACACAAGAGGGATTTTTAAATGAAATTTTTGAGTTCTTCGGGGTTCTCAGAGGCGTTGAAAATCATAGAAAGCCCTGGGACAGTTAAAACCCTTCTGGTGGATGTTTTCCAATGTCAGTTGACTTGAACTTTGACTGATTCGTTCAGGAAGACTTTAGCTCCGATTTGAGTGATTCCATAGGTATTTTACTAAATTGGAAATCTAAATTTCATAATGGAAAAGACAATTCTAAAAAAGGAGCTAAAATGAGTTAGAAACAAAAATGCAAAAAATGAAGGGTAAAATTGGAATTTTTAAGAAAGTAGAAGCTTCTTGAACACTCTTTAAGTTTCTTATTTCTTTTCCCCTTCATTTGCATGACCCATTCTACCCAAAAACTAGAGGAAACACTAGGTCTTTTAGGCACACCATGGAGGAGAAGAAAGGAGGAGAAAAAGTAAGGAAAAGGTAAGGAATTTCATGGATTTTCATGCTCCTTATTCTTCCAAACTTGTTCCTCTCCTCTTGAGCTTTCTTCCTATAGTTTTATTGAAGTTTTTGGATCTGTTTTGAGGGAAGAACAGAGGAAAAAATTCGAATTTGAAGAGAGAAGGCCAAGGACAGTGAGAGTCAAGCAAGAAAATAAGGAAAAACATGGTAAATCTTCTATCCCATGGTAGCTACTTCCTCCCCCTTCTTCTCCTTATTTCACCCCATGTATGTGGATGTAGGAGGGCTTGAATTTTGGGAAGAACTAAGGGTGAACCTTAGGAATTTAAGGGAGGAGAATAAGAATATGCAAAGAAATCCAAGTAAAAACCATGAATTTGCAAGATGGAAAAGTTAGGGTTTTGATTACACCTTGAACTCTATCATGAATCCTAGCCATATTTTATGATGTTTAAGAGTTTATATAGGCTCTTAAGACACTAACCTACATGATTATCCCATCAAAGGAAGTAAGAAAACTCCATTGGTGCCTTATAGAAGCATAGCTTCAGCCAAGGAGAGTTCATGAACCCAGAGAGTGTTTTAATTTCTTTCAAACTTAGTTTTTCATCATGTATGATGGGAGAATATGAAAGAAAGCCTTGAAAAAATTTTAGAAACCATAGATAGTGAGATGGCCTCATATGTTCTATAATATGGCGTAAAGAAGCAATACCTAGCTAGGCCCCTAGAATTGATTATATGATGACTTCAAGAGGTTTAAATGGAGTCAAGAATCATAAATGAATGGATAGAAGGGAGCCAAGATGATGTTTTCTTAAGGTTACTTCATTAAGTGCATTATGAAACCATAAAAGAGCTTTATGAGTCACCTAGCTTTTCTAGTGATTGTGTGGCCTTAAAATTTGATTCAAGAGTATAATTAGCTTCCATATAATGTGTCTAGGCCAAGAGAAATGATCTCCACCTCCTTGTGAGTGTGTGGCCATGGGAGAGGAACTAAGTCCAAGGAAGAAAGTATGTAAATGTAAGCAAGGTAACTCTCTCCACCTTCTCTCATGTATGATTGCTTGCTTTACTTATCTTTGAATGTGTGTATGTGTATTTCAAGCCATGAGAGATGTTCTAGCATGAGCTCTTACTCCATGGTACCATGATGATGTATTATGTTTTCCAAATGATATCGATGATGTTTGTTTTAGTTTGCTTGAGTGTGGTAAGGCCAAGAACCCCTAGCCATGGTGAGGATGAGCTAAGAACCCTTAAGATTGGTTGAGACAAAGTAAAGAGTCTCCCAAAAGTGAGGTTGACTCCCAAGAGCATGGTTGAGTCTAAAAACCTCTTAAAAAATGAGTGAGGCAAGTCCAAAATCTACAAGTAAATGGGTGAGGCTAATCCACTTGCTTGGCAAGCTTATGTATGCTATGTATGATTTTTTCAAATGCTAAGATTGCTTCTTGAATGATGTACATGTCCATATACCATGCATGCATTTGTGAGACTTGTTTTGCATGCTTTATGTATGATTGAATGGGAGATGAGCTATTGGAATTCTTTAAATCTCATCCCCTCCTCTTCAATGTTCTAACATGCTAAGTGGACCAAAAGAGCTAGGGAATGGAAGCCAACCACATGAGAAATGAAAGCATGACACTAAAGTGTTGGAATTTTGTTCTTTAAGGCCATATTGATGTCAAATGATGTAACCCATTATTGTATATGGTCCATGACCTCTTGAATATGTATAATTTTGTTAATATGTGATGTAGAAATGAGAGATTATGTTATATGACCATTAGAATGTATATTGAGTATGAGATGGCAAACTTTGCTTCTTGAAAGTGTGATATATTAGTGTATAAATGGAAGTGGAGTAGCCAAAATGAGATGCATGAGGTTTGGGACCCTTTGGACAGCTCACACAAGTCCTAATTATGCTTTTAAACTTGTCCAAGAGGTGCCAAACCCCAAGGAAAGTCATTTCGACATTTTGGTATCTTATATAGAGCTAAAATTAACTATATTAGAACCCTATATCACTTTTTATCCAAATAAGCTCTTCTTGATCTAATATTTGGCATAAAATTAGAGCTTATTAAGAGCTTTTTGGGAAGCTAAAGAATAGAATTTTTAGAGGACTAGAGAATATTTGATAAATTTTCAAAGTTGGCAAAAATTCTAGTTTTAGTCTGATACACTGTTCACTTGGTCCAAAAATGATTTCTATCACACACGCTCAAATGATGTCCAATTGCTACAAAATTTTATATGGAGAAACTAGAAATTTGTAGTGACTTGTGCCAACTAGAAGCACATTATTTGGAGGTCTAGTGAGGGAGATATGGATTTTTAAATATCCTGCCCAGTATCAGGTGCCCCAACTAACCTCAGTTACTATTTGATTGCGTTTTGAGGTCGGGACATGCTTGAACTGGTCTAGAGTTATTTTTTTCCTCTAGCTAACATCCAAAGCTTTTTTTATTTGGTCTCATTTTTATAGATTGGATTTTTTTGAAATTAATTGAATATTTTTGAAGTTTGCTACAGAATTTTGTGACAGCACCAGTGGACAGCTAGACCTCTTGACCTTTTCAAATGTCAAACGTCTTTTGTGTTACGATTCTACATATATTTTTATCATAAAGTAGACATGTGTATATTTCCAGAATTGCCAAGAATGCTTGATTTCAATTTTTCTAGAATTAGTTATGATTTTCCAAAATTTGTGACAAAAATGGCAAAATTCTGGCCAAAAATATAAGTTTTATGCTTCCCTTCAATTTCCACAAGTTGTAGGCCACTTTTGGTGATGCAAATGAGTTATATTCATGTAATTAAATATGAGAATGTGATGTATGAGCTCACATGGTCCACGTGACATCGGATGGAATTTTTATATGCGACACAACTTTAAAATAGTCATTATTTTAATGCCTTTTCCTTTGAGAATTCACATGATTCTTGAAAATGAGTTGTTTAAAGGCATGAAATGAGCTAGAAATTATGGTGTTACAAGAAGAAGCTTTGGAAAAATTTTAGAAGCCATGGATAGTGAGATGGCATCATAGGTTGCATATTATGACTTAAAGAAGCAACACCTAATTAGGCTCCTTGATTTGATTGTGTGATAACTCCAAGAGACTTAAAAGGAGTTAAGAATCATAAATGAATAAAGAGAATGGAGCAAAGATTATGTTTCCATAAGGTTACTTCATTAGGTGCATTATGGAACTATAAAATAGTCATGTGAACTACCTAATTTTTTTAATGAATGTGTAACTCTAAAAATTGGTTCAAGAGTATAACTGGCTTCCATATGATGTATCTAGGCCAAGAGAAACAAGCCCCATCTTATTGTGTGTATGTGGCCAAGGAAGAGAAATCCAATTCAAGAAGGAAAGCTTGCAATTGTAACAAAGGTAGCTCTCTCTCCTTTCTCTCATGTATGGATGAATGTTGTCTTGTCTGTGAATGTGTGTATGTATGTGTTATGTAACACCTCAAAATTAATTAATATGTTAATAATGTATTTGGACTAATTAAGAATAATTATTATGGAATAATTGAGTAAGATATATGAATGGAAATTTATAAAGAAATAAGTTATTAATATGGGTTTAAGATTTCAATTAGATTAAAGCTTAATTTGGGCCTAAAAATTTAATTTGAGTAAGTCATGGAGAAGGATTTATGGAGGCCAAATGATTTTAGGTGTAAGTCCAACTCCTTATCATGAGACTTGGGCTAAGAAAGATCACCTAACAGTGACCCAATTTGATTTAGTGAAATAGAGACCCATGACCCAATTTACATAAGCCCTTATAGTTGGCCTAACACATATTATGCAGACCTAAATTGGATTGACTCTTGAAATCTGGCCTAATCTAACTACAACTCTGAAGCCTAACTCATGAGACTTAGCCTAACTAACATCAACCTTTGAACCTACTAGAATTTGGGCCTTAAGGTAAGCAAACTTCACCTAAATTCAAAGTGTTCTGCAGCCCACCTCACCAAACAAAGGCCCAATGACTAGAAATGAGTTTAAACGGACCTTGGGCTGATGGGTTAGTCCATTTTCCCTAATAACCCTAAAGGTTTAGCAGCCTCCCTCCCCATTCAGTAGAAAACACAAGAGGCAAGGGAGGAAATTCGGAGGTTTAAGAGAGGCTTGGGTTCTACCAACATTTCAGCTCCATTTTTGACTCCTAAAGGACGATTTGGCCAAGGTGAGTTATATATAACATGACCCTCTCATCCTTCTCTTCATTTTGGTCTGATTAGTTTCTAGTTTTGAGTATTTTCATATCCTTCTCAAATTTGTAAGATTTTCGGAGTTAGAAGCTAGAGGAGTGATTGGGTAAGCATTTCCCTCTCACTTTGTATATTATTTTGCTGAAAAATGTCCTCAAGGATTGATTTTCATAATAGGTTAAGCTATTGTGCGAAATTACAAGGAGATAAAGGTGAAACAATGAAAATTCTGGGCTTGATGACTGAAATCCAAAATTTGGAATTTCCCATGGTTTGTTCTTGATAGTTGAGGCTCAACTCAGTTCATTTGACCCCTTAGGTATATGGGTAAGTGTTCCTTCTTCTCTTATGTGGTATATATACTGAATTTTCATCATTTGGATTAACTTTTTGTAACACCATAAACTCTAGCTCATCTCATACTTTTAAGTGGTATAATATCATGAATTATATTGATTTTCTATAGAAAAGCCAAAGAAATAATAATTATTTTCGTGTTGCGTTGTATCTAAAAATTTATTTTAGTGTCACGTGAACTGTGTGAGCTCATGCTATGCATCTTCATATTTAATTACATCATTAAAACTCATTTACATCCTAAAAACATGCCTACAACCCATGGAAACCAAAATGAGGCATGGAAAATGGGAGTTTATTTTCGGCCAGAATTGGCCTCTTCCCTAGGCAAACTTTGGAAAATCATAACTAAATTTAGAAAAATTGAAAACATGTGTTCTTGATCATTCTAGAAAGATTAGGATGTATAATTCACAATAAAAATGTGTCCACACCAAATATTCATCATGGAGGACTTTTGACATCCGAAAAGCTACTGAGGTTGCTGGCTACCTAGGCTGCTGTTCTAATTACTGATACAAACTTCTAAATTTTATAACTAATGCTATAAAACTCCAAATCACACAAATTTGGTCATTCTAGAAAGATGAAAATGTTAAATTGATGTTAAAAATAGTTTCAGAATGAAACTAATACATTTAGCTATTGGAATATTATGGAATAGTAACTGAACTCTTGGGGCGCTGCTGCTACTGATAGCAAACTTAAAAAATGTATAACTCTTTGCTCAGACCTCCAAATGAGGTGATCTCAGTGGCTACAGAAATATTATAACCTTTAGTTTATGTGTATAAAATTTCACAAGCATTGGACACCAGTTAGCCATCGAGTGATACAAAACACAAAACTGCCAGTATGAATAGTGCACATACCAGAATCCATAAAAAATCCTAACTTTAAAAATTCATCAAATATTCTCTAGGCCTTCGAAAATTATGTTATTTATCTTCCCAAAAAGCTCTCAATGAGACCTACTTGCATGCCAAATTTCAAATCAAGACTACCTCATTTGGCTAAAAAGTGATGTAGGGTTCTATTATAGTCAAATTTAGCTCTATATAAGGTACCAAACTTGCCAAATGGCCTCCCCTTGGTGTTGGCACCTTTTGGGCAAGTCTAAAAGCATATTTAAGACTTGTGTGAGCTTCCCAAAGGGTCCCAAATCTCATGCATCTCATTTTGGCCATTCAACCCATACTTAGGCATATTTCCATCAAACTTCCATAATGCATAATTGGACATTCAAAACTCAAATTGTATTCTAAAGCTCATACATCATATCCATGGCTCTAAACATTACATAATAGTATGTTTAAATGTGTCTCAAGGTTCATTGTACATATACAACATGGTTCCAAAATGGATAAAACCATGCATAAGCTTGTCAATCACCTTCCTTTAGTGTTGTTGGCTCCCATTAGCATATCCACTTGGTTCACCTAGCAGGTTAGATCATTGGAGAGGAGGGGATGAGATTCAAAGAATCCCAATAGCTCATCTCCTATTCAATCATACATAATATGTGCAAAGCAAGCTTTTCAAATGTATGCATGGTGAAAATATAAGACATGCATATTTTAAAAACAATCTTGGCATGTGAATCAATCATACAAAACATCCAAGAGCTCACCAAGTGCTTAGATTGGCCTCACAATTCTCGTCATGGATTTTGGACTTGCCTCACCCATTCTTTAAGAGCTTTGAACTCAACCATACTCTTGGGAGCTCACTTTACTTTTGGTAGACTCTTTACTTTGTCTCAACCAAGCTCAAGGGTTCTTGGCTCATCCTCACCCAAGGGAAGAGTTCTTGGTCTCTCCACACTCAAGCAAACTCACACAAATATCATGTAATCATTTGAAAATATAACATGGAGTCAAGCATCATGGCATATAAAGGCATGCTAGCATACTTTTCAAAGCTTGAAAATACACATACACACATTCTAAAATAAGCTAAACACACATCCATGCTGAGAGAAGGTGGAGAGAGCTACCTTGTATATAAACACACACTTTTCCTTTAGGATTCAAGCCTCCTCTTTCGGCCACACACCCACAATTTGGTGGAGATGGTTTCTCTTGGCCTAAATACAATATATGAGAGCCAATTAGGTTCATGAAATGATTTCTAGGGCCATGCAACTTGCTTAAACACTAGGTGGCTTTATAACCCCCATTATGGTCCATATTGGCACCTAATGAAGCAACACCCCTCAATTGACTTCTAGGCCTCATTCTTTCTTTTCAAATATGATTCTTGACTCCTTTTAAGCCTCTTGGAGTCATCACATCATTAAAACAAAAGCCCTAGCATCATATTGCTTCTTTAGGTCATAATATGGAACCTAAGACACCAAATCACTTTCTATGAGTTCTAAATTTTTTCCAAGGCCTCCCCTCACTTTCATTCATCAAATATGACTTAAAGATGGCCTTAGAAAAATTTAAAACTCTCCCTGCCACCATGGAACATGCTTGGCCGAGACAATGGCATTATTTAGGCTTCTTGGAGTTCTCTTGGTATTCTTGAGGGGAGAAGCTTATGGGGAGTATCTTTGGTGTCTCAAAAACTCATTTATACTCTAACTTAGACCTAGGAAGCATCACATAAATTCAGAATTTGAAAGGTGCACTTGAAACTCTAGGTTTTGCATCTTGAATTCTAATGCCTATTTCATGGTTTTCTTTGCATATTCTTATTCCTCTCCATCAAATGCCTAAGAATCATGCTTGGTTGGGCTTGAAAATCAGATCTTCCTATGGTTCTTAGGCTAGGTCGAAATGGAGAGGAAGGAGACATCAATATAGCTACCATAGAATGCAATTTTACCTTGTTTCCTTGGTTAGTTTGGCTTGAATCTTGCTTTCTCCAAACTCTTCTCTTCAAATCCAAAAATTCCCCTCTGTTCTTCCTTCAAAACAGCCCTCAAAACTTCAGAAAATTCATGGAGAAAAAGAGAGAAAAAGAGGAGAAGAGATTGGTGGAGAGAAAGCATGAAAAGCAAGTAAAATTCCATACCTAAAGTCTTGAATCTTTCCTCCTTCTTCCCTTCTCTTTGTGCACCACTCTCCAAGGGTTTTGCTTCTGATTTGGGGTTGGAAATTCTGAAGTGAAATGAGGGAGAGTGTGAGAGGCCACCTATATATAGCTAGGGCAAAGTGACTTTTTCAAAAATTCTCATTTTGCCCTTCATACTTTGCATTTTTGTTTCTTCTTTGTTTTAGCTCCTTTTTTAGAACCATCTTTTCCATTATAAAATTTAGGTTCCCAATTAAGAAAAATTGCTTTGGAATCACTCAACTCGGAGCTAAAACCTTTCCAAATGAATTTGTCAAAGTTCAGGCACACTGACATTGAAAAACGTCCATCAGAGGGGATTTAACTGTCCTGGGGCTTTCCATGGTTTTCAAGGCCTTTGAAAACCCTGGAGAACTCAAAAATTTGGTTTGAAAAGCCCTCCTATGTGAATTCCAAAATTACCCAAAATTACGAAAATACCATTACATTTCATAAGGTTTTTGTCAAAATTTATTTCTTCATTCTAGCTCAATTTTTCCTTCTATCTGAGGCTAGAATTCTCATTTTTAGGAGTTTAAAATGTTACTCAAATTTTTTGAGACCTTAACTAATTCATCTCAGGGGACTTGCTTTGAAAACATGCCCGTTTCTGTCGTTTAACGAAAATCGCACATTACACTTTTAGTGCATGGCTTTTACATGTGTGGAAATGGAGATATTAGGAGTGACCCATTGTGAGTTCTTGTTGTTGTGACCTTGAATTGGTGCTGTAAATCCTTAGGAAGCTTGGGTAAGAAATTCTTAATAAACTCTTGTTAAGATTAATCTGTGGATAGGGAAATTCCTAATTAATGATAGTTAAATGATGATGATTATACTTATGTTAGGCCTGGTGTGCTCTGAATCATGATGGTAGCTAGAGGAAGAGTAATTGGCTTTATTAAGGTAACTGGGGTTAATTTCCTAGTTCTATGTATATGTTTATGTTAATATGATATTTGTTACACATGTATGATTTTAAAATGTCAAATAATTGTTTGACTACTTGAATTGTTATTATGATTGGACCTTGCGAGCCCATGGTGGAGCTATGGTACGGCTGCCACCTGTGCATGTGCTTCGATCGAGCACCGAGTTGTGATCAAACTCCAGATACACTAAGCCCTAGTTGTGCTCATTATGGAGTAGGTGCCGTGGACGGACCTCTCCCAGTATTATTGGCCATTAACATGTTGTGTATGATTGCTGGTATGGGACAGTAGTCATTGGTAGCTCAACTAGTTCATTTACAAATTTAATTAATGATTCTGGTATTAATGATATGAAATTGCATTGTATTGATTAATCTGTATATATATATGAAATTTGCCTCTTGTTACTAAGATTTTATATCTCACCTCGATTGTGGGCTAACATTTTCAGGGATCGGACCTCTTAGTGGCAAGGAGAAAATTAATGGAAACTTATTATATGGTTTAGTAGTAGGTAGGTTTGGAAATCTTGTCAGATTGTATTTATATAACTAGACTACTAACTTTATGTAATTGCTGCATTGCATCATGAATTGCCAAGCATAGAGACTGTAATTAATTGATACATCAGATGTCAACTTAAACTAGTGATGTATGAAATTTTTAATGGGACTTATGTTTGAATGGAAATGTGAGTAGTGTATGAACTCTTTGTTGTCATTGATCTATGAACTCACTAGTTATGGTGGCTAGGGGGTTAAGGATCCATATTTGAGTTTTGAATGGATAATGATAGATGTGTTAGGTAGATTAGGTAAAAGAAAGACCCTAAATCTTCATAAACTAAGTTAAAGTAGCCTAGAGTGTTGCTAGAAGGGGAATTAGAGAGCATGAGATGAAATCTTAAGAGTTATAGGAACATAAGGGAATTGGCCATGGCTAAAATTTAATTGGCCTCGGCCAAATGGTAACAGAAAGTAATTGGCCATGGTCAACATTAATTGGCCTCGGCCAAATGTGCCGAAGCTGCTAGGGAAGAAAACAGAGAGCAATTGGGCGCGGTGAATAGTGAGGTTAGCCACGGCTAAGTTTGAGAGGTAGGTTTAGGGGTGTTCTAAAAAGTATTTAACTGCGGCGAAAGGGGTATTTGGCCACGGTGAAATGCGTAAAATTTGTGAAGGTGTAAGGAGTTGAACCCGAGAGTAATTGGCTGTGGTGCAAGGGAATTTAGTAGCGACTAAGGTGCTCAATTTCTTATATTCACTTAGAAACCTTAGTTTCTCTTATGGTAATGCTAATGAATGATCTAGAAACATTTGTAGGAGAATTTTGTGAGTTGGAATTGATGGATAGGAGAATCAAAGGCTCCTCATTGATAATTAAATTCACTTGCATATTTGAATAATTGTGGTTGTCTAGTTAATGACCCTAATAACATTAAGGTTTCAAATTTCCTCACTTTTTCCCGATGTAGTTAATCTTAATGACTTCAAACCTTGATTTATGATTATGAATTATGTCTTTAACCTTAATTACTATAATTTGAAGTTACGGTCGTTACATGTTAAGCCATGAAAATGAGTTCTAGCACCTTTTTATATGCCATGGTACTACGATGTTATTTTATGCATTCAAATGATGTCGTATGCACTTGCTTGGGTTTGCTTGAGTATAGTGAAGCCAAGAACCCTCTAGCCATGGTGAGGATAAGCGAAGAACCCTCAAGAATGGTTGAGACAAAGTTTAGAGTCTCCCAAGAGTAAGGCTTAGCTCAAGGCCTTAAAGAAAAAGGGTGAGACAAGTCTAAAATCCTTGAAGAGAATGAGTGAGGCTAATTCACTTACTTGGCAAGCCTGTGTATGTTATGTATGACTTTTTAAAATGCCAAGAATGCTTCTTGAATGATCACATGTTCCATAATAGTCATACATGCACTTTTAGAGATAGATTTGCATTCTTTATGTGTGATTGAAAGGGAGAAGAGCTATTAGGATTCCTCGAATCTCATCCCCACATATCTAACATGTCTGGGTGGACCAAATGAGCTAAGGAATAGAAGCCACCAAGCCTAGAGAATGAAGATTGACAACAAAGTGTGAAAAATTATTATTATGTATCCATATGAGTGGCATGTGATGTAATCCTATATTGTATATGTTGTATGACTCCATGAACATATGTAAACATGTAAATGTATGATGTATGAATGAGATTTAATGCCATATGTATGATATAGCACATTTTGGGTGTGGAATGACAAGACTTGACATACGCAATCTTATGTATAACTTAGGGTGGATGAGGGAGTTTGAGAAATCTGGGTTTATACACCTTTGAAACAAGTTTAATAAACCATTTTGGTACTTTCCCACGTGCTTAAGTGGCCATAGCTGCCTTATAACCCAAAATGGACCATTTGAACCCCTTATGAAACACAAAAATGACCATTATGCAACCTAATACCAAAATCTGACCAATGAATGAATATGCTCATGAAATTTGGCATGCATATAGATCTTATCTAGAGCTTTTTAGAAAGCCAAAGATCAGATTATTTAGAGCTCTGTGTAATTAATTATGAATTTTCAAATTTGGCATTTTTCTGCTAAACTAATACAGACACTATTCATTTGGTCAGTTTCTTGGGCTATGTCATTTGAGGGCCAAATGATTTTCAATGCTCATGAAATTTTATAAGAATAAATTAGACATGATAAGATTTTCATAGACACTTAGATCACCTCAATTGGACATCTGATCAGTAGATATAAATTTTTGAAGTTGGAGGACAGTACTAGTAGTGATAGGTGACCTTTGGTATTATTTCATCAATTTTTTATGCCTAGAAATTTCTGTTGTGGTTTGGAATTATTTTTAACATAAATTAGACATCTGTAGCTTTCTAGGATGGTATAGTGTATAGGATTTTGAGTTTTCTAAAATTAGTTATGACTTTTCAAAGTTCATGTTAGAATTTTGAAATTTCAACTTGAGGCTGCACACTCTATTTTTCATGTATGCCTTCCACTTGCACGAGTTCTAGGCCACTTCTTGAGCTTGTTTTAAGTTGTATTTGTGTTTTAAATATGAGAATAAGATGGATGAGTTCATATGGCCCACACAACACTGAATAAAAATTTTATCCGTGATGTAACACAATTTAATGAAATATTTTTAATATCTCTTCTTGGAAATCTTATGTAATCTAAGGAGATGAGCCTAGTAATGATGTGAAATGAGCTTAGTAAATATGATGTTACAGTTTCATCCAATTGAGCTTTTATATAAATCCCATGGGCATAAAGGAAGCAAATTGCTTTTTCTGATCATGATCACATAATATAACATAAATTCAAAAATTCATAATTTAAACTACACAACTCCGATTCAGGCAAATTAGGTGTCATTTTAAATTTTATAATGTGAAATTTCTATTGTAAAATTTTTAAGTAAAAATGAATGAATTTGTTCCTTTAAATCCTATAAAAGTTATATTTGGTATAGTATGAACAATAACTGTCATGACAACTTTTTGGAGCCAAATTTGGAAATTTGCCAAATATTTTACAAAACTCCAAAAAAATACAAATTTTAACTTTGTGGAAGCTTTGAATGTTCTTTAAATGCTCATTAAATTTCAACTCCAAATTTTTTCATTAAGGTAGTTAGGGACAAAGGGATGTTTTATGGCTTATTTGGACAAATTTTTAGTTCCAAAATAGTCCAATTAAGCTTTGATATGCCACTTTGTGCCATGAGCAAGTGTCAGCTCACATACGAAACATTTATGAAGGGCTCACCATATGAAATCTACCTTGTGTCTAAAAGTCACATTTTCACTTGCTTATATATGTAATATCTTATGATTTAGAAATTCAAAATAATTCTTAAAGAGTGCAATGAGTTACTTGTAAAGGGTCACGGGCTTAGCAAAGGTTAGTATGAATTATGAGAAATCAGAATCAGAACCATTTAATTAATGAATGAGGATCCTAGAGCAAAGTGAATTAAGGCTAATTGATATTAGAATGTTAATTAGAACATCTAAAAATATGGGTAAGAGCCTAAAAATAGCTCGAAATCAGAGCTAAAATAGTTGAAAGAATTAAAGGAATAATGCAGTGGCAAAATCATAATTTTAGGTAACTTTTTAAAAACTCAAAGCAAGGAGCTTTAAATGAAGAAAACTAAGTTTCTTAGGGTTGTCAGAGGCCTTAAAAACCATAAGAACTCTTAGAATGGTTAAAATCCCTCTGGTATACGATTTAGGTCATTGATTAGCTAAAACTTTGACCGAAGCATTTAAGGTTATTCTGAATTGAATTAATTTGAAACCAAAGGCATTTTATGAATTAGAGGATCTAAATTTTATGATGAAAAATATGGTTCTAAAAAAGGATTTGAAATGAGTTCAAACAAAGAAACCATAGTTAAGTGACATAGTTAGAATTTTAAATTGTTATAAATGGTACTCCACCTTCTTATAAGCCACGCCCTTCCTCTCCTTTCATTTAGATTGACTTAAGTCTACTCCAAAATAGAACCCAAACCTGCTTAAGGTAGTGTGTCACACCATATTATTTTAGCCTCACTTTCCCATACACTAAACTTTATACATGCTTCATACATGAGTTTCATAGGAAAAGCAATAAAGTAATGGAATATTTTTGCATTGCGTAGTACTTTAAAAATTCAAATTTTGCTCCGTGGACTCCCCAATATCATCCCCTACTCATATTATATCCAAACAAGTCATAAAAATTGCAAAACATTCTTTACATTTCGGTTTAGGAGCCATACATAAGAAAAAATAGAGTTTTGCCTTGGGTCCAAAATTCAAGTTTCTGTCACCAATTTTGAAAAATTATAATGAATTCTAAAAAAATTGAATCAAGCAAATTATAGCTTTTCAAGAAGATTTAGATGTCTAATATAGGTTATAAATCATTCCAGGCTATGAAAATCTAGCTGGACCATGGTTCGTAATAAAGAAGCACAAAAGGTCCAGCTAACCAGGTTTACTATCACAAGTTACTGATATAAACTTCAAAACTTCATAACTAATTCTAGAAACTAAAAACCTAGCAAACTATACCATTCTGAAAAGCTATGGATGTTGAATTTATGGAAAAAATAATTTTAGACCACGTTAAGCTCGTTTAGGAAGTAAATTATAATGCAATAAAACATAAGGTCAACTGGCATTACTGGTTCTAATGTAAAATTTCAAAAATTCATTTCTCTCTGTACAGACCTCCAAATGGGTGATTCTGTTTGATACAGATCACTGTAAATATCTAGTTTCTCCATGTAAAATTTCAAAACCATTGGACCTCATTTGGCCCTCGAATGACATGAAAATAAAATCTGCTTAAGTGAACAGTGTCCAGACCAAAACCAACTTCTGATATGAAATTTGAAAAATCATAAGAAATTCTATAGACCTCTAAATAATATGTCTTTTGGACCAGCAAAAAAGCTCTATATGATATCTATGTGTGTGCAAAATCTCAGCATCAAAATCGCTCATTTGGTCACTTTGTGACGTAGAGTTGCAAAATGGCATTTTTATGCATCTAAAAGGGTTAAGAATAGACCAAATGCTCTTCTACTCTAACCAAGGCTACTTGAGCACATAAGAAAGCATAAAAATAATTCTCTAAACATATCCAAAAGGTCCAAAAATCCATATATCACAAAATCATTATCCCACTTGTTCACATACACAAGAATGCTTAAGCTCATCAAGGCACCACCATGACAAAAACAACTATCCTCATTCATATACTTACAAATTCTATACATACATTACATATCCATGTATATACATATGTTTAAGTGGCTATACATCATATACATCATGAAGTTACATCATTTGACAACAAATGGTTACAATACAAGCATTTAACAATTCCTTTGTCAATCTTCTTGCCTTTAAGTGTGGAGGCTTCCACTTCTTTGCTCACTTGGTCCACCTAGACATGTTTAGGCAATGGGGAGGGAAGAGTGAGATTCTAGGAATCCTAATAGCTCTTCACCCTTTCAAATATACATGATGGATGCAATTTCAAGTCCAAAAGACATGCATGGCTATCTTGAAATTCATAAACATATATAGATCATTTCTCACATACAAAAAGACATATTCTTTATACATAGGCTTTCTTAGACAATGGGTTAGCCTCACCCATTTTCTTTAGGACTTTTGACTAAGCCTCACTCGTTTAGAGACTTTTGGCTTTGTCTCACTCATTCTTAGGGACTTTTAGCTTATCCTTATCCTTGTTAAGGGACTTTTGGCTTCACTAAGCTCATGCAAGCTAAAACACATTCATAAAATATCTTTCAAGAACATATACAAGGCATCCTAGTACCATGGCATGTAGACATTGGCTAGAAACATTTTTCAAGGCATACACATACATACACACATTCAAAGATAGGAAAACACCTAAAGATACATGAGAGAAAGGAAAGAAAACTACCTTGAATGCAAGAGCACACTTTTTCCTTTGGATTTTCTTCCTCTCCTTCAGCCAAGCACTTATAATGGGGTGGAGCTTGATTCCTTTGGCCTAGACACATTAAATGTGATCCAATTACATTCTTAAAACAAGCTCTAACACCACGCACACTCTAAGGAGGCTTGGTTTCTCATATCGTTCAATTATGGTTCCATAAAGCCCCTAATGAAGCAACTATAAGAATTTATGACCTTGGCCCATTCTTTTCTTCAATTTATGACTCTTGACTCCATTTAGACCCCTTGGAGCCATCACACAATCATTTTGAAGAGCCTAGCTATAGGTTACTTCTTTAAGTTACATTATGGAACCTACACCTCCATCTCACTTTTTAGGATTTCTAAATTTTTTCAAAGGCTTCCTTTCATACTCTCCCATCCGACATGATGCAATTCTTGGCTTAGAAAAATTTAAAACCTTCCTTAGGTGTGAGAACCCTTCAAGGCTAAGACATAGCTTCCATTGGCACCCATGGAAGTTGTTTTGTTTTCTTTGATGGGAGGTGCTTGTGGAAGGCTTCCTTAGTGTCTTAAGGACTCATACAAACTCTTAGACACCTCAAATTATGGTTAGAAAGCTTCCTACAATCCAAGGTGCAATTGAATCCCTAGGTTAGACATCTTACAAACCGATGGCTCTTTCTTGGATTTCTTTGCATATTCTTGTTTCTCATGCTTGAATACCCTTGTCTCTACCTTGTTTTTTCTTGAATTCCTTCCCCTCTCTAGTTTCTCTTTCTAGAACTAATATGGAAGCCATTAGAATTCAAAGAAAAACAAGTTTTTCTATTGCATAACATACCTCATTTGAAAGCTTACTAAATGGTGATTCTCTTACTATATTTGGTTGCTCCAAATCTCCATTTTTTCTCATGAGATCAGCCACCAAAATCATCCCTTCATGAAGTTGAAACCATCATTAGAAAGTGCATGAAGAGTAAAGCAAGATTACTAACTACCATAACATGAGATTTTGCATATATGCTTACCTATTTAGCTTTCTTTCCTTTCTCTCTCCTCCTTACCTTCATCACGCCATAGCTACTGGTCTTAGACAGAAAACAAGTCGACAAAACCAAATGGAGAAGGCATGGATGACATAAAGAAAAGGTGGGGGGATATTTTTAACTTTTTCCATAATTACCATTCTTGCCACTATATTTTGACTATGCCGTTTGACCTTGTTTTAGATCCTTTTTTAGAACCTTATTTTCCATCATAAAATTTAAATTCTTAATTTATAAAATACCTTTGGAATCACTCAATTTGGATTTAAAACCTAATTGAACTATTCGATCAAAGTTTTGGTCAATCGATAGCCGAAATCGCTCATCGGAGGGGTTTTAACTATTCTAAGGGTTTCGATGGTTTTTAGGACCTTTGAGAACCCTAGAAAACTTATTTTTCCTCTTTAAAAATCCCTTCTTTGAGTTTTCTAAAAAGTGCCTAAAATTACAAAAAATGCCATTATACTTTCAGCAATTTTATTAAACCACTATGGCTCTGGTTTCTGGGCACCTTGGGCCCTGAATTCTCATTTTCTATTATTTAAAATTTTATCCTAATTTTATTTGGTCTTAAATCCTTCATTTTAGGAGACTTGCTTTTTATATCTAGTGTGTTTCGCTCATTAAAACTGGATATTATGTTTCTCACGTTTATGGAGAAATCAGACGTTACGAGGTGCACAAGAAGAGGAAGAAAGGAAGAAGAAAACAAAGCCAAAAGGGTAAGATTTTGCTACTTTTTTATGCTCTTCCCTTCTTTAATGTTCTTCTCTCTTTCTCCTTTCTCTTCTCATGGTTTTAAGGTTCTGAGAGGAGTTGTTTTGTGCCTGGTTCAGTAGAGGGAAGAAAGAGTTTGGAAGAAACTTTGGAAGCTTGAGAAACACCATTTAACAAGGAAGCAAACAAGATAAGCTCTTCCATGGAAATCTTGTTTTTCTTGATTTTCTTATGCCTTCTCCATTGGGCCAGAACTAGAACACCATGTGGGGGAGTTTGGTTTTGGCCTAAACTTGATAAGAAATAAGGTTTTGAAGCATAGAGAATCATATGGAACAAATACACTAAAAAAGAAGCTATAGATAGCAAGTTATGGAAATTAGGTTTTTGATTGCACCTAGGGATTTATGAAGCTTTCTAATGATGATTTAAATTATGTAAGAGTATATTTGAGTTCAAAAGAGACTTAGGAAGCTTCATGGATGCCAATTTCCTAAGAGAAATGAATGAAACTCCATTGGTGGCCATACTTGTAGGTGTCTCAACCAAACTCCATTCAAAGCACCTAGGGAGAGTTTTCTTTGATTCTAAGAATAGAAATGGTCTAGAATGAATTATAAACACCAAAGGAACTATTAGTTTGAATTTAGGAACCATAGTTTGAAAGTTAAAAGTTTAAGGTTTTATTATGCATAAAGAAGCAACTTAGTCTTAGGCTCCTTGATTTGAGTTTGTGATGACTCCAATGAGTTTAAATAGAGTCATATGACTTAGATTGAGTGAGAAATTAGAACCAAGATAATGAATTATATGAGTTGCTTCATTATGCTACAATATGGAGTTATATGGAAGCATAAAACTAGAAGCAGCTTATATAAGGCTTGTGTAAAGCTAGAGATGGTTCCATTGATATCATTATGTCTTGTTTGATATGTCTAAGCCAAGGATATCAAGCTTCTTCTAAGTGTGCTTGTGAGGCCGAGGCAAGGAAGTATGAACCAAAAAGGAAATTTTGTGCTTCTTGAGAAAGTAAACTTTTCATCCAGTCTTGTATGCTTATCTTAGTTATTTGATTGTTATTGATTGCTTATATGTGTATTTGAACTATGAAACATACCCATTACTATTGGTTTGATGATATGGTATCATTATATTTTATAAATGCATTTGGAATGTGATTAGCTTTTAATGGGTGAAGTTGTGCTAAAAGTCCCTAAAATGGGTGAGGTGAAGTAAAAAATCCTTAAGTAAGGGTGAGACAAGGCCAAAAGTCTCATGGAATAAGTGAGGCTAAGTCAAAAGTTCCTAAAATAAGTGAGACTAATCTAAAAGTCTCACATAATTAGGTGAGAATTGTGATGTCCGGTTTTTGTTAAACGACGGAAATGGGCACGTTTTCAAAGTAAGTCTCCTAAAATGAATTATTTAAGGTCCTAAAAAATTTAAGTAATATTCTAGACTCCTAAAAATAAGAATTCTAGCTTTAGATGGAAAGAAAAATAGAGCTAGAATAAGAAACAAATTTTGATGGAAACCTTATGAAATGTAATGACATTTTCATAATTTTGAGCAAATTTTGGAATTCACATAAGAAGGCTTTTTAAATAAAAGTTTTAAGTTCTATGGGGTTCTCAGAGGCCCTGAAAACCATGGGAAGCCCCAAGATAGTTAAATCCCCTTCGGTGGACCTTTTTCAATGTCAGTGTACCCAAACTTTGACGGATTTATTTGGGAAGGTTTTAGCTCCGATTTGAGTGATTCTAAAGGCATTTTATTTAATTGGGAACCTAAATTTTATAATGGAAAAGACAGTTCTAAAAAAGGAGCTAAAATGAAAAAGAAACAAGAATGCAAAGAACGAAGGGCAAAATTGAAATTTTAAAAAAGTCACTTTCCTACTTCTATATATAGGTGGTGTCCCACTTTCTCCCCCATTTGGAGTCAGAAAATTTTGCATGATTTCAGAAGAGAGAGCTAGGGTATTGGGCACACCAAGGGAAGAAGAGAACGAGAAGAAATTCCAAGCTAAAGGTATGTTTTTATGGTTGTTTTTCATGCTTTTCTCCATCCACACCACCTTTCCTTCATCCTCCTTGATTTACTTTGATTAAAATGAAGTTTATAAATCTGATTCAAGGGAGAAATTCAAGGGAAATTTCGGATTTGAAGAGAGGAGCTTGGAGAAAGCAAGATTCAAGCCAAATCAAGCAAGGAAACTAGGTAAAATTGCATCCTATGGTTGATATCTTCCATCACTCTTCTTCTCCATTTCGCCTAACCCTAGGAGCTATAGGAGGATCTGATTTTTAAGCCCAATCAAGCATGAATCGTAGGTATTCGATGGAGAAGAACAAGAATATGCAAAGAAAACAACAAAATAACCATTAGATTTCAAGATGCAAATTCTAGGTTTTCAAGTGTTCCTTCCAATTTTTGATTTTGTGTGATGGTTCTTAGGTTTAATTAAGAGTTTAAATGAGTTCTTGAGACCCCTAAGATACTCCCTACAAGCTTCCTCCTTTAAGAAAAAAAAAAAGAAAACTCTAAGGAGCCTTAAACCATACCTAGGCTTGGCCAAAGAGAGTTCTCATAGCTAGGGGGAGTTTAAAATTTTTCTAAGGCCATTCTTGAGTCATATTTGATGAATGAAATGAAAGGAGGCCTTGGAAAAAATTTAGAACCCATAGAAAGTGATTTGGTATCTTAGGTTTTATATTATGACCTAAAGAAGCAACATGATGTTAGCCCCTTTGTTTTAATTGTGTGAGGACTCCAAGAGGCTTAAAAGGAGTCAATAATCATATTTGAAAGAAGAGAATGGATCCTAGAAATTATTTGAGGGGTGTTGCTTCATTAGGTGCAATTATGGACCATAATGGGGTTTATAGAGCAACCTAGTGTTTAAGCAAGTTGTGTGGCCTTAGAATTTATTTGATGAACCTAATTGGCTTCCATAAATTATATTTAGGCCAAGAGAAACTACCTCCCCAAGTTTGTGGGTGTGTAGCCGAAAGAGGAGGCTTGAACTCCAAGGAAAAAGCATGTAATTGTGTGCAAGGTAGCTCTCTTCACCTTCTCTCATGCATGGATGTGTGTTTAGCTTATCTTAGAATGTGTGTATGTATATTTTCAAGCCATGAAAAGTATTCTAGCATGATTTTATATGCCATGACTTCATGATGACATATTATGTTTTAATGATGCTATGATATTTGTTTGAGTTTGCTTGAGTGTGGAGAGGCCAACAACTCTTATCCATGGTGAAGATGAGCCAAGAACCCTTAAGATTGGTTGAGACAAAGAAAAGAGTCTTCTAAAAGTAAAGTGGGCTCCTAAGAATATGGTTGAGTCTAAAGCTCTTAAAGAATGGGTGAAGCAAGTCCAAAATCCATGAGGAAAAGTGTGAGGCCAATGCAAATACTTGGTGAGCTCTTGAATGTTTTGTATGACTTGCTCACATGCCAAGCTTGCTTCTTGAATGTTCATAACTTCCATTTTATTCATGCATGCATTTTTAAGACTTGCTTTGTATATATTATGTATGATTGAATGGGAGATGAGCTATTGGGATTCTTTGAATCTCATTCCCTCCTCTCCAATGATCTAATATGCTAGGTGGACTAAGTGGATATGGTAATGGGAGCCAATAACATTGAAGAAAGAAGATTGACATCCATATGTCTAGCATTTACCTTTTAAAGTCATAATGAACCATAATGATATATATTATTCTTGTAAATGGTCTATGACCTTTGAGACATATGTAATTATGATATTATGTGTATAGAAATGAGAGAATGTGTTATGTGAATGATGGAATGTAAATAGAGTATGTTATGACATTATAGCTTCATGAATGACTTTATAGAAATAGGCATAAGTGTGGATGAAAAGGACAAAATGGGATGTATGAGGTTTAGGACCATTTGGGTAGTTCACACAAGTCCTAAATGTACTTTGAGACTTTCCCAAAAGGTGCCAAGACCAAAGGAAAACCATTTGGTCACTTTGGTATCCCATAGAGAGTTAAAAATCACCATAATGGGACCCTATGTAACTTTTTAGCCAAATGAGCTCTTCTTGATATGAGATTTGGCAAAAATTTAGAGCTTGTTGAGAGATTTTTGAAAAGCTAAAGACCATAATTTTCAAAGGTCTACAGAATATTTGATGAATTTTCAAAGTTGGCCATTTTTCTAGTTTTGGTCTGCTATATTATTCATTTGGTTTGAAAATGAAATCTATAACATAGGGCTCAAATGAGTCCAATTGACATAAAATTTTATACAAAAAAACTAGGCACTTATAGTGACTCGTAATAACTAGAATCACCTCATTTGGGTGTCTAGAGAGGGGGATATGAATTTTTGAAGATTCTATCCAGTATCAGGGAATTCAGCTGACCTGAGTTACTCTTTCATTTAATTTTAAGGTCTGGATACCTGAACTGGTTTGGAAATATTTTTTCCCTCTAGCTAACATCTACATATTTCTAGATTGGTATCATTTACAGGGATTGGATTTTTGTAGAATTAATTGGACATTTTAAAATTTTGCTAGAAATCTGTGACAGTATCAGGAGGCAGTTTGACTTTTGGACCTTTTCAGATGTCAAAGCCCTGTATGATGGATGTTATGGTCTGAACATATTTTTAGTGTAAATTAGATATCCTTAAATTTCTAGAATGGGCAAGAATGTGTATTTTAATTTTTCTAGAATTAGTTATGATTTTCCAAAGTTTGGTCAGAAAAAGAGCCAATTCTGGCCGAAAATACACTTGATTATTTTGAGCTCTCCTTTGATTTCCATGAGTTGTGGGCATGATTTTATGATGAAAATGAGTTTTATTCATGTAATTAAATATGAGAATGTATAGCATGAGCTCACAGGGTCCACGTAACACTAATAGAAAGTTTTATACACGATGCAGCGTAATCAAAAGCATTATTTAATAGAATTTTCTACTTCTTTCATGGAAATTATGAATGTGAGGCATGGAAATGTTGTATATGAGCAAGAAATATATGGTGTTACAAGAATAGACCAAAAGTCCTTAGAGCTTGATTTTGACTTCCATAGATCCATTTGATTTTATAAATATGATTATCCTTGATGCTTGGATGAATATGATACATGTTTACTTTCTTTGACATGATAACATGCCATATAAGTGTATTTTAAGGATAATTGAGCTATTGAGATTCTTAGAATCTCACTCCTTCTTATATTATTTCTAACCATATCTAGGAAAATCTCAAGAGGCCAATAATGGAAGCCAACATGCATGAATTGTGTGACTTTGACAATGGTTTTCAGTTTACATGTATTATATTATCAATGAGAATTTGTAATTGATATTTTTGTAATGTAAAAGCTTCTACATATGTAAAAGTATGAGGTTATGTTGTTAATGTCAATTATAGTGGTGGAAATGCAAGATTATATGATTTGGGTATGTATGTGGCATGGGAAGTGTGTGCATAATGCCAAGTGGATAGGTCATTTTGAGATGCATGGTGTTTGGGACCTCATGGAATAGTTATACATGCTGTATTTTATGTTTTGGATGTGCTCAAATGGGCACGAGTTATGTAAGAAGTCATTTTGGACCATTTAATGCTACCTTGGTATCAATTTGAGCCATAATCTATCCTTGAACCAAAACTAGACCAAATGGACGAATTTTGGCATGAAATTTGGCAAGCCTTTAGATCTTATTGATAGATTTCCATAAAGTCAAATAACATAATTTTTGGAGCCTTGTAAATTTTCTTATGATTTTCAAAGTTAGTTGAAAAATACAGATATGCCATTTCACTATTCATTTGGTCAGTTCTGGTTCTCTATATATTTGAGAAGCCAAATGAACTTCAATGTTCACAAAATTCTATAAGCACATATTTGGCATTATAAACTATCCATAGCCACTGAGATTACTCAATTTGGAGTTGTGTAACTTAAAATATGCATTTATAAAGTTTTAGGTCTGTATAAGCACAAAATTTTGATAATGTTACTGTTCCATTAGATTTTCATAGTCCAAATGAACTTTTTTTCATCCAAAATGTTGTTCATGTCCTAAGCTTTCCATAGAGTCTTAATTTGTATGATTTGGAGCTTTTTAACTCAAGATATGAATTTTTGAAAATTGTGACAGAATTATGGAATCATGATAAATGATGTTATAGTGCTAGTTGTTAATGCATAATTTGAACTCGAATTCCTTGCTTCTTTTTATGATGTTTTCAATTGAGATACTATGTTAAGGATGGAATTTGAGTTTGGAATCTTAAAGTGATTCATTTGTGCAAGATTTAAGAAAATGAGCCTATAATGTTGGTATTTTCTGCTGCTAAAAATGCTGAATATAAGTAAAATTGATGTTTATACACATTAAAGTGTGAATATTGTGCTATTATATTATGGTATGGCAATATGCATGCAAACTCCATAGATTTTCATATATCAAAACATGTTCCCACACTTTATACATATGTCTAATGATCATACATTCATAGTTCAACACTTTGATACAAGCTACTATTACATTATATCAAAATATACATAAAAAAGCATATCTATACATGTGTATAAACTATAATTACATCTTTGGCTTCAAGAGCCTATTTCTTTTTCTTTCTCTTTCTCCTTGTTAGGTTCACCAGGTAAGGTTAGTAGGAAACAAAGGGTGAGATTCTGGGAAGAATTTCAATAGCAATACTCAACCATTTCCAATATACACATAAGATTACTCAAGTAAGGAAATACAAGCATGCATAGTTAAAAACGTCATAGGCATCATAAAACATCATGAATCATCATAATGTAAACTTAGATATGGCCATATCATACATGTGGTCTGACTTAGGCTCTTTCCTTTAAGCTAAAGGAGCCACATACTTTTCCTTTAGGCTAAAGGAGAACTACTATGCTTAATCTCTCTGCCACCTCTCTTTGAAGCTATAAGCCCATAGAACATGACATTGAAAATATAGAAACATAGCCAACTTAAAATATCTTAAAATACATGCAACATAAAACATAACTTCATAAGCAACCAATACACATAGTGTAATCCAACTCGAGCAAGTCAACATGGATATAAGGAAAGAAAGAATAAGTTACCTTGAAATAGCATAAACTAATGCCAAACTCTTCTTAACCTCTTTCTAATCCCTCCTTAATTTTATACCTACACTAGTATGTGTCTTTACTAGTTTGGCCTAAAAACATCAAGATTGATACACATATTATCAATCAAGACCTATGCTTGCTTACTTTTACTTTTATAACTCTTAAATTGTGACTTAGACCACTTAAAATGTAGTTGGGACTCTTACTCTCACATTCCCTTGAGGCACACTTTCTAGGTGGCTTTTATAACATGTATTATGTTTGTTTTTTTTAATCTTATTTGGTATTTTTGCTCTTGACAAACTTAGAATTTATTATGTCAACTTAAGCCTCAAACAGTAACTTTTAAGATTCAACTTCTAGACTTCAAGATCTCATTATACGTAATCTATATAACTCTAATGGAACTCATTAGAGCCACTACGAGCATGCTTAGACATGTATAGAAACACATTGCCCCATTTAGGCATTCTCGAGCCCTAACTTCTTACATATTAGAATGTGGTTCCTAAATTCATTCCAATGCTTTCACTAGTATTGTTATTTCATATATAGGCCACCTAAAACCTTAGAATCAATGAAACTATTTCATATGTGATTCATTTTCTATAAGGCCAAATTGATGCCTTTGGTACCCTAACTTGGAGTTTTTCAAGATTCAAACTAAACTAAGCCTAGATTCATGATCCTTGCATCTTGAAATATCTAAATACCTTAAATAAGGATCAAAACAACTAAATTTTATCCCCTTCCTTGCATAGGCCAAAAACCTTCTCTTGGTATTCTAACTTGCTCATTTCCATTAATCAAGGCAAACTAATGGTAAATATGGAATCCTCATTGCCATAACATGCTATACATAGTTAATTCACATCAATTCCTTAAGGCAACAAAATATAACCATTGCAACGATTTTTAGCTCTCTTCTATGCTAAATGAGCCTCTAAGGATCCACATTAGATTTTTTTGTTATTTTAATCCATAAACTCCATGGACATTTATTTCAAGCCATATAATCATCATATAAGATCCAATTGCATAAGGGAGTTATATATCCAATTTTGGCTTCCTTTGACATAATATGGGCCAAACTTTAAAAATTCATAACTTTGGCTACATAACTCTAATTTTATGTAAATTAGACATCTACAGAAAGCTTATGATATAAAATTTATGCTATAAAAATTTCAAATGAACATGAATCCATTTGACCCTGAAAGGACATAAAAACCAAGGCCATGTCAACATAAACAGTAATGGCATAATTCCATAATTTTGGACCATATTAAAAAATTCCTGAAATATTCTATAAAGTTGAGAAAAATACCATCTTTGGCTTGTTGGAAAGCTCTATATATTCTTTAGGTGTCCACCATTGGTTTGAATTTAAAAGACTTATTTTAGAAGGTGAAAATTTAAGGTTTAATTATACCTAAAGAAACAACTTGGTACTAGGCTCCTTAAATCAAGTTTATGATAGCTTTAATGAGTTCTAAGAGAGTCATATAACTCATGTAGGATGAAATTTTGGAGCCAAGAAGTTGATTTATAAAAGTTGCTTTATAATGCCATCAAGTAAGCAATATGTGTGTCTAAAGTCTTGATTGGCTTATATAAGCTAGTATGAGTTTAGGCATAGTTCCATTAATGATTTTATGTCTCATTTGACTTGTTTAGGCTAAACAAGTGAAATTCTACCTAAGTGTAGGTAGAGGGCCATGGAGTAAAAGAAAGGAATCAAGGGGAATTCATTGAATTATTTGTCAAGGTAGTTTTTGTCATACCATAATAGATCTAGCATCACCTTTCTTTATTCAAGATGAATTGCATGTGTTATCAAAGAAACTCTAAGAAAAGACAATAAAAATAATGAATCTAATTGTGTTACATCGAAGTTTAAAAATTCATCTCGTGTTTCGTGGACCTCGTGAACTTACTAACACCATTCTCTATTTATTTTTCATCCATACAAATTATAAACATCCTAAAAATTTGCTTAAATCACGAATTAAGAGCTAAAAACTAGAAAAATGGCTTATTCATCTCAGGTCCAAGGTAGTAGATGTAACATCCGATTTTCTGAAAACAAGAGAAAATGTGAGAAACGTAACGTACGGTTTCTCCATAAACAAATGAAATCCACTAGATACAAAAGGAAGTCCCCCAGAATGAGATAGGTAAGGTCCCAAGAAATTTGGGAAGCATTTTAGACTCCTAAAAATGAGAATCTCAGGCTCAGACGGAAAGAAAAATGGAGCTAGAATGAAGAAATAATTTCTTACGAAAAGACTACGAAACGTAATGGCATTTTTGTAATTTTGAGGAAATTTTGGAATTCACACAGGAGGGCTTTTTAAATGAAAGTTTTAATTTTTTTGGGGTTCTTAGAGACTCTGAAAATCATGAGAAGCCCCGAGACAGTTAAATCCCCTCCGGTGGACGTTTTCTAACGTCAGTTGACCCAAACTTTAACCGGTTCGTTCGGTAAGGTTTTAGCTCCGATTTGAGTGATTCCAAAGGCATATTTCTTAATTGGGAACCTAAATTTTATAATGGAAAAGACAATTCTAAAAAAGGAGCTAAAACGAAGGAGAAACAAAAATGCAAAGTACGAAGGGCAAAATTAGAATTTTTGAGAAAGTGAAAGCTTCTTGGGCACACTTTAAGTTTCTTATTTCTTCTCCCCTCCATTTGCACGACCCATTCTGCCCAAAGACCAGAGAAAACACTAGCTCTCTTAGGCACACCATGGAGGAGAAGAAAGGAGGAGAAAAAGCAAGGAAAAGGTAAGAAATTTCATAGTTTTTCATGCTTTCTCTTTTCCAAACCTCTCCTTCTCCATTCCCCTTTCTTTCTTATGATTATAAAAGTTTATAAATCTATTTTAAGGGAGATATTGAGGGAAAAATTCGGATTTGAAGAGAGGAGCTCAAAGAACACAAGATTCAAGTGAGAAAAAGCAAGAAAATAAGGTAATTTCTCTTCCTATGGTTGTCATCTTTGGTTCCCTCCTCCTTTTCACCCCACTTGAGAAAACCCTAGGAAGAGATGATTTTTAGGCAGAACCAAGCATGAATCTAAGGAAAAAGGGTGTGAAGATTAAGAATATGTAAAGAAAACAACAAAATAACCATTAGAAATCAAGATGCAAATTCTAGGGTTTTATGTGCACCTTCCAAATTCTGATTTTTTATGATGATTCCTAGGCTTAATTAAGAGTTTAAATGAGTTCTTGAGACACTAAGATGCTCCCCACAAGCTTCCTCCTTCAAGAAAACTAAGAGAACTCCAAGAAGGTCAAGGAAGCCCATAGTCTCGGCCAAAGAGGGTTCTTGTAATGGGGGAGAGTTTTAAATTTTTTTTAAAGCCATTCTTGAGTTATATTTGATGAATGAAAATGAGGGGAGGCCTTGGAAAAAAATTTAGAACTCATAAAAAGTGATTTGGTGTCTTAAGTTTCATATTATGGCCTAAAGAAGCAATATGATGTTAGGCCCTTTGTTTTAATGGTGTGATGACTCCAAGAGGCTTAAAAAGAGTCAAGAATCACATTTGAAAGGAAAGAATGAGGCCTAGAAATTATTTGAGGGGTGTTGCTTCATTAAGTGCATTTATGGACCATAATGGGGGTTGTAGAGCAATCTAGTACTTAAGCAAGTTGTATGGCTTTAAAGAATGTTTTATGAACCTAATTGGCTCCCATAAATTGTATTTAGGCCAAGAGAAACCATCACCACAAGCTTGTGGGAGTGTGGCAGAAAGAGGAGGCTTGAAATTCAAGAAAAAAGTGTGTAAGTGTACACAATGTAGCTCTCTCTACCTTCTCTCATACATGGATGTGTGTTTACTTGTTTTAGAATGTGTGTGTGTATTTTTAAGCTTTGAAAAGTATGCTAGCATGCCTTTTATGCCATGATTCTTGATGCCATATTATATTTCCAAATGAATACATGATGTTTGTATGAGTTTGCTTGAGTGTGAAGAGGCTAAGAACTCTTCCCTTTGGTGAAGATGAGCCAAAAACCCTTGAGCTTGGTTGAGACAAAGTAAAGAGTCTCCCAAAAGTAAAGTGGGCTCCTAAGAGTATGGTTGAGTTCAAAGCTCTTAAAGAATGAGTGACGCAAGTCCAAAATCCATGAGGAGAAGTGTGAGGCCAATCCAAACACTTGGTGAGCTCTTGAATGTCTTGTATGATTTGTTCATATGCCAAGTTTGCTTTTAAAATGTCCATGACTTCCATTTTCTCCATGCATGAATTTGCAAAGCTTGCTTTGCACATGTTATGTATAATTGAATGGGAGATGAGCTATTGGGATTCTTTGAATCTCATTCTCTCCTCTCCAATGATCTAACATGCTAGGTGGACCAAGTGGCTATGGTGAAGGGAGCCAACAATAATGAAAGAAGGAGATTGACAACTATATGTCTGGCTTTTATTCTTTTTGAATCCATAATGATGCTTTAGAAGGTATATGATATTGTAAATGGTCTAAGACCCTTGAGACATGTGTAAATATGATATTATGTGATGTTTAAATGTATGAATATGATGTATGACCTCTAGCATATGTTTTGAGTATGTAATGCCAAAGTATGCAAATTGGAAGCTTGATGGAAATGTGCATAAGTGTGGGTTGAATGGCCAAAATGAGATGCATGAGATTTAGGACCATTTGAGCAGCTCAAACAAGGCTTAAATATACTTTTAGACTTGCCCAAAAGGTGCCAACACCAAGAAAAAGTCATTTGGCAAGTTGGGTATCCCATATGGAGCCAAATTTGACCATAATAGAATCCTATATCACTTTTTAGCCAAATTAATTAGTCTTGATATGAAATTTGGCATAAAATTAGTTCTCATTTAGAGCTTTCTAGGAAGTTATAGATCATAATTTTTGGAGGTCTACAGAATATTTGATGATTTTTTAAAGTTGGCAAAATTTATGATTTTGGTCTGTTGCACTATTCATTTGGTCTGAAATTGTTTTTTGTCATATAAGGCCCAAATGATGTCCAATTGACATGAAATTTCATACGGAGAAACTAGGAAATTACAGTGACTCGTGACAACTAAAAGCATCTCATTTGGAGGTCTAGAGAGGGAGATAAGAATTTTTGAAATTTCTGTCCAGTATTAGTAATTTTACCCAATCAGAAGTACTGTTCCATTGAATTTCGGAGTTTGGGCTTGATGAACGGATTTGGAGATATTTTTTTTCTCTATTTAACATCCACATATTTTCATATTGGTATCATTTGCATGGATTGGATTTTTTTGGAATTAATTGGACATTTTCAAATTTTTCTATAGAATTATCTGACAGTTCCAAAATTTAGCCGGACCTTTGGACTATTTTGGATGTCAAAGTCCTCTGTGATGAATTTCATGATCTGGGCATATTTTTAGTGTGAAGTAGACATCCAAAGATTTTCAGAATAACCAAGATTGCATGATTTCAATTTTTTTAGATTTAGTTATGATTTTCCAAAGTTTGGTCAGAATAAGGGGCAAATCTGGCCGAAATTAAATAAGCCCATTTCATGCTTCATTTTGGTTTCTATGAGTTGTGGACATGATATTGTGATGCAAATGAGTTGTTTTGATGCAATTAAATATGAGGATGTATAGTATAAACTCATACAGTCCACGTGATACCGATTGCAATTTTTTAGATATGCTGCAACACGAAAATAATCCCATTTTTCCTTGCTTTTTCTATAGGAATCTTATATATTTCATGATATTATGTCATTCAACCGTATAAGATGAGTTAGAATCTATGGTGTTATAGTAGATTTCTAGGGCAGCTTTGAAAAATTATAACTAAATATAGAAAAATTGAAATTTGCTAAACCATAGCATTTTGGAAAGCTCTGAGTGTTAACTTTAAAGTAAAAATAATTTCAAGCTATGAAAACGTCATTTGGATCATGTGTGACAATAGAAAAGTGGCAAAGGTCAGGATGTCCAGTGTTTCTAATATAGGTTATTGATATAAATTTTAAAAATGCATAATTAATTTCACAAAAATCTAATTCATGCAAACTATACAAATTTGGAAAGATATAGATGTTAAATAGAGGAAAAAAATAGCTCTAGATCAATTCAAAAGCATCTAGACTCCCAAAATTGATGGAACAATGATAAAGGTCTAATTGTGCACTAGAACAGAATAGAAATTTCAAAAATTCATATCTCTCTCTAGACATCCAATTGAGGTGATTCTAGTTGGCATAATTCACTGTGAATGTCTAGTTTCTCCTTGTAAAAGTTCGTGGACATTGGACATCATTTGTCCTATTAATGACAGAGATGAATTTTTGGATCATATGAATAGTGCCATTGTTATTTTCTGAATTTTTAGCCAACTTCAAAAATTTGCCAAAAATTATGTAGACCTCCAAATATTATGCATTTTAGCTTTCCAAAAAGCTCTCAATAAGACTTATGTACATGCCAAATTTTAGATCAAGAAGAACTTATTTGGATAGATTTTGCTATAGTTCACCACTATGGTCATTTTAGTACCATTTAATGGTTCAACGTAATCCAAATAGCTTTTTTTGTGAGCTAGTATCTCTTGGGCAAGTTTGAAAGTATAAATACAACTTATATAAACTGCCCAAGTGGTCCTAAATATCATGCATATCATTTTGGTCATCCCACATCGAAGAATATACTAACATTTGTGGGCTAAGCAATATGTAAATCCCACAATTACATTATTTTGATGCTACACATAATTCATACATCATTCATACATGCTATTACATTTGCTCAAGGGTTTACATCTCAAAAATAATATATTCACAATTACTTTGATAATCTTTTACATTCCAAAACTATAAAACTATATCATAGTCACAACATTGCCAATTATGCTTCTTTGCCTCCATTCTTTGGTTCTTGAACTCCACCTAGACCATATGAGATAGGAGAGGGAGGGGGAGTGAGATTCATGGAATCTCAATAGCTCACACACCCATTCAAACACATATTCATGGCATATACATATCAAAAGGACAAGTATGGAAACTAACATGAACATAAAGTATACAAAGTCACATTTCCATGCCATAATTTCACATCAAAGTCAAGAATAAGCTTTAGGGACTTTTAGTTTAGCCTCATCCCAATTTCTAGGACCTTTGGATTTGCCTCACCCTTGGCCTAGGGACTTTTGACTTGGCCTCACCCATCCATGAGACTTTTGGCCTTATCTCACCCTTGCTTTGAGACTCTTAGTGTCTCCTCACCTTCATTAAGGGACTTTTGGCACCTCACCCTTTTGAGCTAATTCACAAATAATGCCATTCAAGGCAATACATTGGTACCAATGCAACATCATAGCATCAAGAGGCATGTTCACAAGTTACAAAGACACACACAAGCATACAATGACATATAGATAGCCAAGAATACAAGAGGAATGATGGGGATAGCTAGCTTGATATTTATTCAAGCTTTACTTTGCTTGTTCCTTCCCTTTTTTGGTTCCACAAGTACAATGAGGTGGGGTTGGATCTCCTTGGTCTAGTCACAATAAACAACACTCAATTATACTCTTAGAACAAGCTAAGACATTCAACTCACTCTTAAGAACACATTTTGTTCCATTTGTTACATAATGGTTTCATTAATGGTGTAATGAAGCAACCACTGTAATACAAGTTCTTGGCTCCATTCTCTTGACATATCTTGGCTTCTTGACCTCATTTAAGGTCCTTGGAGCTATCACACACTCACTTTCAAAAGCCTAGATACATGTTGCTTCATAAGACTATATTATGGAAACCATTGCCTCATCTCCCAATCCATGACTCATAAATTTTTTCCAAGGGTTCCTCCTACCTTCTACCATCATGTGAAGTCCCAAACCAAGGCTAGAATAAATTAAAACATCCCTTAACCTATTGCTCTAGCTTTGGCCAAGCTTATGGAGGAGGAGAGAGCCCATGGGTTTTTTGTTTTTTCGTTGATGGGAGACACACTTGGGAGGCTTCCTAAAAGTCTTAGAAGCTTAAATAAACACTCACACATGCAAGGAACTTCATATATTAAATTAGTTTATGCATTGCATTCAAGAGCTCTACACTTTTCTAACTTGGAATTCCTTGGTATTTCTTGCAATTTCTTGGCATATTCCAAGTTCCCACACTCCAATTTCATGGTTTCTTATTAGTTCTAGGTCAAAAATTTCCTCCCCTATATGGTTCTACTTTTAGGCGTTAAACACACAAAGAAGAGTAAGAAGGAAAAAGCAACAAAAAGTAAGAAATTACCTTGGATTCAAGCTCTTTCCAAGAGGTTCTTCCTTTGCTCTATTCTTCTCCTTGAATTTCTAGCTTTTCCCCTCTGGTTCAAGGGTTCAAGGCTAAAACCATGGAAAGATGAAGCAAGAAGAGGAGAACAAGGTTGCAAGAAGAAAGACTATAGAAATCCTTAAATTTTCCTACCTTTTGTTAGCCTTTTCTTCCTCCTCTTGAGCTCTCTTAGTGCATCTCTCTTAAGCAGCTCCTCTCCTTAGTTTGAACAAAGCTTAGGCTGGTTATGAAATGAGAGGAGATGGGACGCCACTTTATAAGCAAGAAGAAGGGATTTGTTGGTTAAAATGACGTTTACGTCCCACGTACGTGGCAATTTTGTTTTAATTTCATTTTAGCTTCTTTTTGAGAACCATCTTTTTCATCATAAAATTTAGGTTTCCAATCTTATAAAATGCCTTTGGAATCATTCAAATTGACGCTAAAACCTTTCTGAACGAATTAGTCAAAGTTTGGGTTTATTGCCATTGGAAAACGTACACTGGAGGGGTTTTAACTATCCCAGGGCTTCTCATGGTTTTCAAGGCCTTAGAAAACCCCAAAAAGTTTAAAATTTTCATTTAAAAAACCCTCTTGTGAGTTTTCTAAGAAGTACCTATATTTATGAAAATGCCATTAGGCTTTCAACAAATTTTTTTGAATCACTCTGGCCCTAGTTTTTAAGCAACTCAAGGCTCAAATCCTCTTTTTCTATTATGTAAAATGTTTTTTGAATTTCATTTAGCCTTAATTCACTCATCTCAGAGGACTTACTTTTTAAATTGACTCATTACGGTGTTTTTACGATGCACTAGATGTATATGTATGCTTGGTTACTTGAGTATCTTAGATTTCTTATATGTATTGTATGCAAATTATGTGTAATATTGATTGTCTGATGATTATATGCAATTGCATATTATTTGGTTACATTTGGAATTACTTTGGCTCTTGAATAGGTAAAGTTGTGCCAAAAGTCCCTTGAAATGGGTGAGGTAAGGCTGAAAGTCTCTAAATGTGGGTGAGACTAAGCCAAAAGCCTTAATTATGAGTGAGGCTAAGTCAAAAGTCCCTAATAAATATGTGAGACTAAACCAAAAGTCCTTAGAGCATATGAGTGCTCTTGTTGGAGCTATAAGATCCCTAATACATGAATGTGAATGTTATATGGTTGTATGATATGCATGTTTGCATCCTTAAGCTTGAGTGAACCATATATGTATGCTTGAATTTTGGATAAGCTATTGGGATTCTTGGAATGTCATTTTCCTCCTATTTCCACTAACCATGTCTAAGTGGCTCTCAAAGAAGCAAGAATAATGATCCAAAGGCATGGAAGGGCTACTTTGATAATAGATTAAGTTTTTGTGTATATATGATGATGTAATTGAATATTTTGATGTATGATTATTCTAACATATTTAAAAGTATGAGAATATGATGTAGAAACCATTTATGGATAGTAATATGCAATATTATGTAAATTGAACTATTGAGTTCTTGGAAATATGTGTATTTAATGGCAAGTGGAAAGGTCATTTTGAGTTATATGGCATTTGAGACATGTTGAGCCACCCATATATGATGCATTTATCATTTAAAACATGCCTAAATGGAGACTTGGACTTTTGCACTCCTGGGTAAAACTCAAAATCAAAGGAAGACTAATGGAATGACAAGTGGAAAAATGAAAGTGAAAAATCACAAGCTAAGGAATGACCAAGACTTTTCAACACTTCAACAATCCAAGTTAACTTCACTTGTATCAAGAAATAAGTTCCATGGCAATTTCATTTGAAAAGAATGAATTGAAATACATACCCCCTCACATAGGTTTGTGTTTACTCTTAACTCTCAACTGTTTCGACAATGTCTTTCACTCAAGCTTCACCTATCAAAACCTCACTACCATAGGTTTGTCAAGCTTCTAAATCTCCATCATCCATACCAAATGTAAAGCATAAATCAATAGGACTTTATTCAAGGTTGTAGCGGGGCTACGTAAAAAAATGAATGGATAACAAGAAAAGATAAACAAATGGATACCTTACAACCTCAACAGCAATCAATGGAGATTTAAGATAGGGAAGAAGGTGTTTCAAGGCTTTATTTCCAACTAGTAATAAACAATATTCAAAATACTTCTTTCTTTGATTTTCTATTACTTTTTTTCTTTTTCACTTCCCTTTTCATTGCTTTCCTTTTACTTTTCTATCTACTTTTTTTGCTTTCCATTTTTTTTTAGAATATATTCCTCTACTTCGAATAACAATGGCGTAAATGGATGCAAAGCATACATTCTCTCATCCTAAACAAGTGTAATGCTCCTTGAAATTCCCAAGGCATCTTAAAATAAGGTGGAAAACCTTTTCATTTTTTCATGACTATTGGCTAACAAGAAAAGAAAATTAAGTCCAAAGTGGCTAAACAATGGAAAAAATGCATGTAATGGTTGGCTTTTTGGCTCACTAGCTATAAAAGAAATAAATGCCTTATCATTTTCATGCATACAAATACAAATGTGGTCCCAACAAAGAATCAGGACAAATTCTAGAGTGAAAGTAGAGACAGGTGAATACACACTAGAAATGAACAAATACAGCTCAAATCCTCACCAGCTAATGGTTATCAAATAATTCATTGAAATCAAATTCATTGCTACTTCACTTGAATCAAGACACAAGATCTATTACTTATCATGTCTAAGTGAATCCAAGCTATAATCATCTCAACTTGCAACTTTTACAGATTTTTTTTTTTTTTAAATCACACTATTTTTTAAAATTTTCTAAAAAAATTTTTAGAATTTTTTTTAACAAAACAAAACAAAGAGAAGATGAAATGGAAGGAAATGACTCTCCCCCAGCACTTAAATATTGCATTGTCCTCAATGCCAGTACACAATCTAATAAACAGATAAACAATACAATTTAAAAAGAGTGAAAAGAGAGTGTACAACTGGATGAACTTGAATCAAAGATCTCAAGGGTGGCTCAGATTTCCATGTAGCTGGTTAGCAATTTATTTCCAACAACATAGAAACAAAGCAAATAGTAATGCGGAAAAAGAAAAAAGAACTAAATCCTAAACTAAAAAGAACTGTATTAGAGACCAACTAATCATAAGTATCAAAAACTAAAATCAAAACAGCTTTATTTCTCTTCAATTCAACAAATTTAAGTCTCACTACTTTAAAGCATTTTGATTGATCATGCAATGATGACTCATGGACTTCCTCAACCATCAGTAGTCTTGGAAAGTCAAATTCAACAATTTTAGGAGCAAGAAAAGAAAAATGAAATTTAGGACATTTAAAACTAAAGAAAGAAAACTTATAAAATCAAATTTATACTTTAAACTCTCTAGAAATCTATCAAAACCAATAAAATCTACTGGACTCCGATCAGTAACAGTTACTGCATCTACAGAAAAACTTAATTGCAACTTCTCACAATCCTTTAAGTTTAAGGCATCTGGCAGTTGCTTCTTCTTAGCTAGGAGAGTTTGTTGATTGTTGGGAATTAGCTCACTAACTTCAAGAATCTGTTCCAGACTCTTAACAAGAGAAACAGTATCTTCTTTAACCAAAGAGACGTCAGTAGGCTCACAAGATTCTAAACAATGATCAACAACAAAATCCAGTCTCTCACTAGTATCAACAACAGCACAAGCATCAATAAGGTTTTCAATATCAGCACTATCACTATGCATACTCTCATCAATACTAGTATGATCAGTAGAATCAATCACATTAACAGTTTTAGTGCAAACAAAGGACTCTTTGGATTCAGTAGACTTATCATACTCCAGAAACTCATTAATCTCAACACACACAGGATATGCATGTATGTCATCACATAAGCATTTCAAAGTAGAGTCTGATTCATCAACAATAACAAGTTGCTCAACAATTTCACTGTCTACATCATTATCACATGCTACATCTACTATTTCATCAGTCTTATCATCATAGGATAGTGAGGAATCATGTTGATCAAAATATATGAGGGACTTACTAGTCTCAATAAAAGCATTAATCTAGGAGAATCTATCACATATAGTGGTTTCAGCACACACACAATCAGGAGACTCATTCAAATCAGCTATGTCACATGGTCTAGATGGTATGTTGTCTCTAAACTCAGAAGATGCATCATCAATAGGCTTATCAACCAATCCCACACTAGGAATAGAATAATCATCATATTTTAAATCACCCCTACACTTATCTACTACCCTAGATTCAATAGAATCATCATTAACAGGTTCAAAAATAAATTCATCACTATAATCATAGTTAGATGTAAACATACCAAGTGCATCAGTACACAAGGATTCATGAACATCAACAATTGTATCAATTTTTCTTAATGAATTACCACAATCAACCAAATCAGGAGATTCAACAACAATTTCCTCATTAACATTATCATCATGTAATTCAGAATCTACACAATCATATGCATTAATAGTCTCAGTGCTATCAAGTATACTAGAATCAGTTCCAACAGAATGTAAAGTATTAGAAGATGAAAGGATATTACCTAATGAATAGGACTCTTCCTCCTCTATACATTCCATTCTAATTTGCTCTTTAGTCAATTCAATAGCACTTGAAGTAGGTTGATTCATTTGAATTCCCAAATCTTTCATAATGTTGTTAATCATTTGTTGATTTTTTGCATGCAACTATTCAGTTTCTCATTGGAGTTGAAGATTATAAGCTTTCATTTGTTGCTACTTTCTCTCTTCCAAACTCGGTTCCCAGTTAGGCTCTTGTTGCATGTATCCCTCATGATAGTTGTAAGGATGATATTCTAGTTCTTGCACATGGAAGTTGTGGTATGGCTCATAATGATGGTGGTAACTTGGGTGAACTTCATATGGATGATAGTATGATTGGTAGCATGGTTGTTAGAATTGTTAGAATTGTTGGCTTTGTTGTGCTTGTCTTTATTGTTCAAGCATGCCACGACATATTGAAATGGCTTCATCTAACTTTTGGCAAATCTTATCATTTGCACAAGAATCATAAACACCTTGATTAGAATAATAATATGGATCCATTTAAAGCAAGAAAATGACAAGTACAATTAATTTCAGCACAAAAACAATTTAGTAACAAATTAGAACTAATATTAACTCTAAATAAAGAAAATAAAATTCCAAAGAAGCTAAGACTTACCTAACAATCAAAAGCACTCCAAAACAGAGGTTAATGATACAAAATAAACTCACAAAAAATAAAGAAATTAAATCCAACAAAATTAAAAAATTCTTAAAAACTTCTAGGAATTCAATATTTAATTGGATTTTCTAAGTGTATAAAGATCCTAGAACTATCCAATTTAGGAGGGTTTTTGATCTAGCTAAACTATCTAAAATGAAATTGAATTAAATTGACTAACTACCTAATTGTATGAATTATGGTTGATAATAGACTTGTGACTAGCTTTGTATTCGTCCCTTGGTATCTATTATCCTTATCCTAATTCAATTGTGATTAATTCTAGTTTAAGAGTCCCTAATTATGTTTATAACAATGTATCTTGAGTTACCACGCAAGAATCAAGAGATTAACAATCTAATGTTGAATTGAAATCTCAATCCCATATCAAATTGCTAACTCTTGTCATTAGGATCAATGAACACTTAAATTGAATGATTAATTGATCAATTAGCCTATGAATTAACACCTTAGGAGATTCAATTAACCAATTAAACTCCAATGAATCCTTAAATTAGACAATTAAGCACACCAATTCTCACAAGCATTTCATCAAACACCTTGATTACGCACTTAGAAAATGATAGGAAAATGAAAATCTAGCACTAAAATTAATCAATTAAAACATCAATTGCTCTCCTAATTAGTATCTAACTAGTCACTAATTACAAACTACACTAATCTTAATCTAATACATTTCAACTAAGCATGTACAAGAAAACAGAAAAGTGTAGAAAGAGATAAGAATCTTAGCCCAAAAATCCCTTGTTATCTCCAATGGATTCAAGCTTCTCCAAGGACTTCTTCCAAGCTAATCACAAGGGAGAATTAGTGCTTCATGGTGGTGAGATGGAGATGGAGAATGGATGAGACAAATGGAATGGCATGGTCACTGGATGGAGTGGACGAAGGATGAATGATTGAATGGATTGTGTGTGTATGACGATGATATGTGCATCCCTTCCTTCTCTTATTTTCATGATGGAATGGCGTGATTATTCAATGGCTTGATCCCCCCTGATGCTGCCACGAATGAATTCTTTTAATCACGTCCTCCCTCACCCCTGATGCTGCCACGAATGAATTCTTTTAATCACGTCCTCCCTCACGTGGCCTTCCATGTGTTTCATTTAATTTTGTCCACGTGCTCCTTCTTTTGTTTTGTGTGTGACGCTCAGCCCATTGAGTCTCTGGATATGTTATTTTTATTCGAAAAAAAATTAGATGATGCGTGGCTGAGATGGCTTCATGCCTCTAGATGATGTGTATCGTGTAAATGACGTTGCCCAAGTCCTCTTCTTCAATTCCTCACGTGCTGCCTCTTTGCTCATTCAGCTTGTAATTACTCCTACGTTAACCCCTAGTAATCATGTCTTCTTCAGCCAGCTCCCAGCTCTTGCTTCACATGTTGATTTTCCTCTCCATTTAATACGTCAGAACCTGCATGTATGTGTCTTGCTTCATCACGTAAATCTCCATTTATTCCACTGTTCGCATGCAGCCCTCGCTTCTTCAGGCTGTCCCATGGCTTCTTCTCATATTCTCAACTCATGGCTTCACTCCTTTTGGCTGCTGCCTTTCGTGTTTTATTGAACCCCTGCCTCACTTGTTGCTACACGAATTTTCCACGTCATCTTCTCTTGCATGGTTCAGCTCACTTTGCTTCTTTTACCTACTCTACTCAGCATTGTTCTCTAGCTCATTTTCCCGTCGTGTTTTCTTTCTTTGCCACGAGTTTCCACGTTAGCTGCATGAATCCGTAGCTTCAATTTGTTACGTGTTGCTTCCTCTCTTCATGCTACTTATTCCTTCCACATGCAGCTCTTCCTAACTGTAGCTTTTGCTCCATTCTCTTCATACGTCTTTTACGTATTCTGCAGCTTGCGTGTGAATCATAAAGCTCCTTTCTTCCCAGTTAAAAACATAGCTTCTTCTTTCTATCGTATTGCTTCTCCTCTGTTTTAGCTATAGCCCGTAGCTACTTCTTCGTTCGTTTCTTCTCTTTACACGAGTATATGGAAGAGTGGCTGCATGTGTGTATACGTTAAGAGGGCTGCCACATGGTTCTTTGCATCACATGGATCTGCTACATGTATTTAAGTGGATGAAACTACATTTACGTGGAGGAAAGGTTGATGCAATATGAGTGAACAGGAGCCCATGCAAGTCTTGTGTTCTTGTGAGTGGGTGGCTGCTCACATGCTTTCTTCCATGCAATTCATTCTCTCCTCCCATAACCCATAGCTTAAGTGAGTGCTTCCTCAATCACGTGTGTATGTTCAACTTGAATCCCAACCCATGCTAGCTGCTTGAGTGTTTATGGAAGTGTGCTGCAACGTGTTTGAGCTTCATTTAATTCTTCCCATATGAGAGTTTCCTTCTTATACATGTAGCTCTTGTCACTTGTAGCAACCTCTCTCCATCTTCTTCTCTTGAATATAAAATTTGATGCCCAAGATAAAATAAAATAAAATAAAACAAGAAAAAAAAAATCAAATCAAATCATCATCAAAGAAAATGAAATAAAATAAAGTAAAATCATTAAAAATTCTAATTTATTCAACAAAATTCTAAAAGATGAAATTATTTTCTAAACTAAATAATATCCAATTTAAAGCTCAAAATATCATCAATTATTTATCAAAATGTCCAAATTAGTAGATACAAATATATGAAAATTAGCAATTATCACATGACATAAGATAGCTCATTTAGAACCATTTTGGATAATTTTCATTCTTTGAGCCATGATATGTCTATGAATCATTGACAGATCAAATGGATGAATTTTGGGCTGAAATTTGGCAGGCATTTAGAGCACATTGAGAGTTTCCACAGAGCACATTGGAGCTCTATAGAATATCTTATGAATTTTTTTATTTATCCATTTTTGATAGAATATAATAGTGCATTATTCACTTGGTCAATTTCTATTTTCATAGTTTTTAAGGGACCAAATGAACTTGTTTTGACCTAAAATTTTTACCGTAGATAGTTCTCATCATAAGCTTTCCATGGCCACTGAGTTTGTGCAAATTGGAGTTGTGTAGCTCAAGTAATTATTTTTCAAAGTCTGGCACTCAATATGTGTCAAAGTGGTGAAAATGTGTATATGAAGCAACTCACAAAATTTATGCTTCTTTTTACGATATTCTATGTATAACAAATTTGTTTGACATGAATTTAGAGAATAAAATGATGAAAATCTTTATTTGGGCATAATTGGATTATTAAGGCTTTAAATGGCAATTATTTCTGCTACCAAAAGTGTGAATTTGAATAATTATTATTAAATGAAAAGCATAGCATGAGATTTTTATATAACCTTGTTGATATGAGATACAACCCATTACTTTAAAAATCTTTTCTAGCTACATAATCCATGCCTCTACTTTCTCTGTCAAACAAGGGTGGATGGTTCCACCTGAATTGATTAAGCAGCTATTGATTAGTCAGCTAGGCCTGTACTTGATCCTTGGGGGTGCTAGTGGGTTGTCAAGAACTGATGATTATGGCTCTAGGGCATTTCTCCCATCATCATCTTTCCTAGTCAGGGCATTTTGCAATTGTAGTATCATTTCCTGTTACTATTGCATGATTTGTCTTTGTTGCTTTATCATGGTTTATTATTGATCTAATTGATTCATGATGGTTTGCATAGGATTCTCAGACTCAGCCCTAGCTAGCCTGCCCCTTCTAGTGTTTACCATGATGTTTGAAAAGAACTATAACATCAATACATGTACTCAAATATTCACAGCATAGAAAATTGTTCCAACTATTCTTGACTACACCATATATACAACTTGTTCAAGCATTTCAAGATTGAAATATAGATCTAGGTTGCTTGAACCTTTGCTCTGATACCAACAAATGTAATACCATCATAGATTATACATGTAACTCATGCTATATTCAACTTTTAATAACAAATAGTTATATTCACACATTTAGCAGTGGAATTTCTTGTTACTAAAGGGTGTGTTCGGTTGCGAGAATTGGATGGAATGGAAAGAAATATAAAAGAATAGAAAGGAATGGAAAAGAATGTATATGCAAAAATTCGGTTTAGTATGTCAAGGAGAAGAATAGAAATATTGTCATATTTTTCATTTGGTTAGATATAAATAAGGTGGGAATGAAAAGGTGTGCTATCAAAAAGACCAAAGTACACTTATAGATAAATAATAATGAAAAATATATAATTTTTAATATTGCCCCTACAACTTTGGAGCTCATTCCAGTGCACAGTGGCGCTTTCCTTCTCAAAATGGGATGATTTTGGTTTTCATCACATGCAGGAAAGTAAGCTTTCCATGGAAAGTCTTTTGTTGCTTTTCCTACAACCAAACGCACAGCATTGTTGGAATGTTAGTTGATTTTCCATTCTTTGGGGTAGTATTCTCATAATCAAACACAGCAAAAAGCCTTAAATAATTCAATTGTGCATAAATAAGGATTTTAATCATTCCATTCCTCAAATTCATACTAAAAAGGTTTGTTATACTCAAGATAGCTTATAGAGGCATGAAAAATTCATACATTTAGTCATATGTACAAGTTGAGTCATTTTACATATATTAGGAACAAAATTCTGAAAATTCATAACTTGAAGTATACAACTCTAATTAATGCAAATTAGGTATCCTTGGAAAGGTGCTAATGAGAGCTATCTATCTACTATAAAGCTTTCAGGTAAAAAATGAGTCCATTTAGTCCCTCAAAAGCCCATAAATTCAAGAATGCATAAAATTAATAGTGCACTACATAATTCTATCAACTTCAAAAATTTATAAAATATTCTATAGAGTTTCAAAAATTATGATCTTTAGTTTTTTGGAGAGTCTTCAATGTCCTCTAATTGCTTGCCAAATTTCAACCTAAGACTCTTTTTACTAGTAGGTGCAAAACTGGCACCTTCTTCTAGTCTTGGCTTCTTTGACTCTGGAGCCCCTTTCTAACTAGATACTGTAGTAGCAGTCATAATATCTCTCAAAATTATTTTCTATTACCCTGTTGATCTCCATAAGGGCACTAAAGTTTCGGATCCTCTATGGAGTAACTCTAACTCAGATCAAGGGCTTTAATCTGATCTCAGATTGCTCACACCTCTAGGTTTCATCATCATATCTCTGGAGGTAGGATGAGTACTAAGACAACTATATAAATTTGGCTACATACTAATCTACTATCATGTCTTTAGTTTGCTTTAGCCTTATGAACTGCATCTCTTTCTATTTCCTCACTGAATTGGGAAAATATTTCTCATAGAACTATACTAGGAAATTCTCCCAGGTAATCTGCAGATTCTTGGTCTGCATCAGAGACTTCGTGCTATACCACCATTTATCTGTTTCTTTCTATAACATAAAGGTGGCAAGCTGAGCTTTCTGCTCGTAGGTGTAGTCCATCACTGTAAAAATTTTCTCTAGTTCCATCACCCAGGCCTTTACCTTGTCTGCATCTAACTCTCTATCAAACATAGGCAGGTTGTTCTTCTTGAATTAGTTCAACTGTTTTTGAATTAATGGTAGAGTCTGAGCTGGCTCTTGGGGAGGTGGGGGTGGAACACCAAAAGTGGAAGGCTAAGGCAGGGGACTTCTCTCTTGGTTTCTTCCTATCTAGCTAGGGAGTTCTATAACTGTATAATCATCTCATGCTACTGCTGTAACACCTGCTACTATTGAGCTATCACGTCTTCACATATCTATCACGTCATTCCATGACAGCTCGTAAAGGGTCCTTGGATTCAACCTCTGAGCCTATAACTGGTCTGCCCCTGCCTCTACCTCTTCTAGTTTCTACCATTTTAACTAAAAAGGAGTCATAATCATAGCTCACAAATACAATTTAAGCACATATACATAGCTATTGTACCACTTCCAAGGCAATTTGCACCCAATCACAAGCCAATTACACCACTCAAGGGTCAAACATTGAGCAAAAGTGCCTGAACCTTTGCTCTAATACCAATAAATGTCATGCCATATTATTTCTAATATTATCTTACTCATAAAAGGTGGATTACACATATTCTCTAAGGAAATTCAAGAAAATACATTAAAAATATTGAATTTAATTACGTTACGTCAGAGTTTAAAAAATTCATCTCACATCTCAAGGACCCCGTGAACTTACCAACCACATCCTCTATTTATTTTCCATCTATACAAGTCATAAATGTCTCAAAACATCACACAATCCACGAGTCTAGGAGCAAAAACCCTGAAATTAACTCATTCACCTTAGATTCCATGGTGGCAAATTTCTGGGGCAACTTTGAGAAATCATAACTAAACATAGAAAAATCAAAATCAAGCAATCTATATCTTTTTGGAAAGCTCTAGATGTTAAATTTATATGAAAATAATTTCAATCCATGAAAATCTCATATGGTTCACATTTGACAATAGAAAAGGCACAAAGGTCAAACTACTCAGAATTACTGATATAAAATTTGAAAATGCACAATTAATTTCACAAAAATCCAATCCATGCAAAATATACCAATTTGGAAAGGTATGGATGTTATCTAGAAGGAAAAAATAGTTTTAGATCAATCCAAGAGTATTCATATCCTAAACATTGATGGAACAATGATGGAGGTCTAACTGAGAGCCTAGAACAGAATAGAAATTTCAAAAATTCATATCTCCCTCTCTAGATATCCAAATAGGGTGCTTCTAATTGGCACAGGTCACTGGGAAGGTCTAGTTTCTCTTATAAAATTTCATAGTAATTAGACATCATTTTTCTCATGAATGATAGAGATCAATTTTCGGACCAAATGAACAATAACATAGCCAAAACCATAAAATTTGCCAACTTCAAAAATTTGCCAAAAATTCTATGGACTTCTAAATATTACCCACTTTAGCTTCCCAAAAAGTTCTCAATGAAATCTACATGCATGCCAAGTTTTAGACTAAGAAGAGCCCATTTAGAAAGTTTATGTCATAGCTCACCATTATGTTTAATTTTACCTCTTCCAAGACACCAACTTGGTCTAAATGGCTTCCTCTTGTGTTTGGCTCCTCTTGGTCAAGTTTAAAAGCATGAATATGACTTATATGAACTACCCAGATGGTTTCAAATCTCATGTATCTTATTTTTGTCATTCCACATTCAAGAATACAGTAATACATACATGCCATCAAGTGTAAAGTTCTCTCATTTGCATTGATTTTGCGCTACAAATGGTCCATACATCATTCATACATAATATTACATTTTCTCAAAGGTTTACAACTCAAAGATAATATGTACAAGTTCACTTTGATGTTCATTTGTAAATACAACTACATATTTGACAAAGTGTAGCTTCTTAAGACCCTTGGCTTGTATTTCTTGCTTTTTAGACACCACCTAAACATATTAAGATGAAGGAGAGAAGGGGAGTGAGATTTATGGAATCTCAATAGCTCACACACTCATTCACACACACATTTATGGAATACATACATCAAAGGCACAAGTATGGAAAGTAATACAACTATAAAGCATACAAGGTCACATTTTCATGCCACCATTTTACATCAATTCAAGAATAAGCTCTAGGGACTTTTGATTTTGCCTCACACTATTTCTAGGACTTTTAGATTTACCTCACTCTTGTCCTAGGGACTTTTGACTTAGCCTTACCCTTCCAAGAGACTTTTGGCCTTGTCTCACCTATGTCGTGAGACTTTTGACATCTCCTTACCTTCATTAAGGGACTTTTGGCATCATCTCACCCTTATGAGCCATTTTCCACAATCAATATCATTCAAGAAAGCACATTGGTACCAATGCAATATCAAGACATCAAGTGGCATGTTCTTAAGTCACAAAAGTACACACAAGCACACAATGACATATATATAACCAAGAAAACAAAGATAATGAGGTGGAGAGCGACCTTAGTATTTATGTAAGCTTTACTTTGTCTTACTCCTTCCCTTTTTTGGGTCCACAAGCACACCTAGGTGGGTTAGGAGTCTCTTGGCCTAAACATCATAAATAGCACACAATTATACTCTTAAAACAAGCCAAGACACTTCACATACTCTGAAGAACACAATTAGTTCCATAGGTCACATAATGGTTCCATAAGTGGCCTATTGAAGCAACCTTTATAATTTAAACTCTAGGCTCCATTCTCTTCTGATTTCTAGGCCTCTTTACCTCATTCAAGATCCTTGGAGCCATCATTTACTCACTTACAAAGGCCTAGACATGTGTTGCTTTATAAAACTCTATTATGGAAACCATTGTCTCATCTCTTAGTCCAAGGCTTCTAAATTTTTTCCAAGGCTTTCTCCAATCTTCTACCATCATATGAAGTCCCAAACCAAGGCTAGAATAATTTAAATCACTCCCTAACCTATTCATCTATGCTTGGCCGAGACACCCCCTTAAGGAAGAATCCATAGAGCTTTTGATTTTTTCTTGATGGGAGAGCCAATTAGGATGCTTCCTAGAGGTCTTAGGAGCTCAATTAAACACTTACATAGCCTAGGAAATTCATGAATGAAAATAGATTTTACAAACCCTTCAAGAGTCCTACACTTTACTAACTTGAAATCCATTGGTTTTTCTTGCAATTTCTTGGCATATTCTACTTCCCCATAGTCTAAAACCCTAGTTCCTCTCTTGTTTTTGGGAAAAAAAATCCTCCCCTCCCTTGGTTATGGTTTAGGTTGAAAATCACATTAAAAGGAACAAAAAGAAGAAGTAACAAGAATAGCAAATTACCCTAGATTCAAGTTTGCTTTCAAGAGCTTTTCTTTTTGGTTTGTTTCTCCTCAAGAAATTCAAATCATCCCCCCTTGTTTTGGACTCAAAACAGAGCCAAACAACTCAACACAACCATAGAAAGAAAGCTTGGAGGGAGAAGAACAAAATTGGAAGAAGGAGAAGCATGAAATTCCTTGAATTTGCATATCTTTTTCTTGGTTTTCTTCCTCCTTTCTCTCCTTCTCTTGTGCGCCTAAGGAGCAGCTCCCTTTTTCTATTTCTTGCACAGAGGAAGTCGACGTAAAGAAGATGGGAGAAAGGGCATGAAGTGCATGGAAGCTTCAAGAATAATCTATTTACAAAAATTCTAATTTTGCCCTTTTGTTGTGGCATTCTCTTTTTAGCTTTGTTTTAGCTCTTTTTTGAGAACTATCTTTTCCATGGTAAATTTAGTTCCTAATTTAATAAAATACCTTTGGAATCACTTAATTTAGAGCTAAAACCTTCTCGAACAAATTTGTTAAAGTTCAGGTTCACCATCATTGAAAAATGTACATCAGAGGGGTTTTAACTGTCCTTGGGCTTTCTATGATTTTTAGGGCCTCTAAAAACCCTGGGTAACTCAAAGTTTCCCTTTAGAAAGCCCTCTTATGGTTTTGGCACATAATTACAAAAATGTCACTATGTTTCATCAATTTCATAACAATTTTACTTCATCGTCCTAGCTCTATTTTTCTTTCTGTCTAAGCCTGAGATTATTATTTTTAGGAGTTTGGACACTATCTAAATTGTTTAAGATATTATCTAGCTCATTTCAGGAGACTTGCTTTTATACAGTTCATTTCATTGTTTTATAGAATTTACTGTTCATTACAATCAAGCCTTGAAAGTGTAAAATTTAGCTACTTTTACATGCTTTTTTTTTCACTAAACTTCTTCTGAATTTTCTCTTTTCTCTTCTCATGGTTTTGGTGACTTAATTATATTATTTTATGGTTGGTTTAGTAAAGGGGAGAGAGGAATCAGGAAAATTCTTGGAAGCTTAAGAAAGTGCATCTTGTGAGCTTTGAAACAACATAAAAAACCATGGTTGAAATTGCTTCTTCTTGGCTTCTTCTTGTGTGCACTATTTTGGCCAGAACAAGGGGTATATGTAGGGAGTTTTATTTTGATCTAAACTTGATAGAAAGTGGGGTTTTAAAGTCTAAAGAATCATATGGAGGCAATAGGATTAAAAAAGAACCTATAGATAACAAGTTTTGGCAATTAGGGTTTTGATTGCACCTTGGGATTTATGAAGCTTTCTAGTGATGACTTAATTTGTATAAGAGTATGTTTGAGTCCTCAAGACATATAGGAATCTTCATAAGTGGCAAATTCTTTGGGAAAATTAAGAAAACTCTATGGGCTCTCACTTCATGTCTTTGCCAAGCACGAAAGATAACACCTTTTCTTAATTCTAATGATAGAAATGGTCTATAAATGAATAATAAATACCAAAGGAACCATTGGTTTGAATTTAAAAACCATATTTTGAAAGTTGAAAGTTTAGGATTCTTTTAGGTGCAAAGAAGCAACTTGATATTTGTAACACCATATTCATATAACTTATCCCATTTCATTTCTAAGCATATCTTCTTGCATAACACAAGTTTATAGAAAAATCCATTAAAAAAACAGATAATTTTCGCGTTACGTCATGGATAAATTTTTTATTTCATGTCCTATAGATCATATAAACTCATCCACCTCATTCCCATATTTAAATACACAAATATAACTTAAAACCATCTCAAGAAGTGGCTAAGAACTTGAGCTCATGGAACATTTACACAAATTTTACAAGTGTAGCCTCGAGTTAGTGTGCTAGTTTTCTATCATAAATTTTAAAAAATCATAACTAATTCTGGAAATATTGAAATCAAGTACACTACACTATTCTAGAAAGCTATAGATGTCTACTTTATGATAAAAATAAGTCCAGATTAGAACAGGGACGTCTAGCTACTGGAAATTGATGGAACAGTAACCAAGGTTGCCTGTAGCTATTGGTACTATTATAGAATTTTAAAAATTTATCTTTCCCTACTCAAACATCCAATTGGGGTGATCTTGGTGGCCATAGAAAAATTTTCATGTCTAGTTTATTCTTGTAAAATTTCATGGGCATAGACACCATTTGGCCCTCAAATGATGCAGCATAAGAAACTGACCATATGAATAGTGCTTATACTAGAATAGTAGAAAAATGGCAACTTTGGAAAATCATAATTAATTTCCTAGAGCTCCAAATAATCTGATCTTTAGCTTTCTAAAATCTCTAGATAAGATCTACATGCATGCCAAATTTCATGAGTAAATTCATTTATTTGGTTAGATCTTGACATTGGGTTACAAAAATGCTCTTTTAAGCTTCTTAATAGGTCTCAAAAAGGTCAAATTTGGTTCCAAGGCTCCCATGGCCACTTAAGCAAGTGGGAAAGCACCAAAATGGTCTACTAAACATGTCTCAAGGGTGCACAAATCCAGATTTCACAAACTCACACTCTCACCCCCAAAGTATACATAAGAACACATAAGCCATATCTTGCCATTCAATACCAAAAAATTGTTATATCATATATATGACATCAAATCTCATTCATACACAATGTATTCATATATTTACATGTGTTTATGAGGTCATACATTATATACAACAAGGGATTATATTATATGCCATTCATATGGCTACAAAATAGACAATTTCACACACTTTGTTGTCAAACTCTCTTCTTCAAGCTTGGTGGCTCCCATTTCTTGGCTCACTTGGTCTACCTAGTCATGTTAGACAATGGGGAGAAAGAGATGAGATTCTAGGAGTCCCAATAGCTCTTCTCCCTTTCAAAAATACATAAAGAATGCAAATCTAAGTGTAAAAATGCATGCACAAATATCATAGAACATATAATCATTTATGGAACATCTCTAGGATTCAAAAAATCATATAAGACATGCATAGGCTTGCCAGGCAAGTGGTTTAGCCTCACCCATTCCCTTGAAGGATTTTTAGACTTGCTTCACCCATTTTCTTAAAGGGTTCTTGACTAAGCCTCACTCTTTATGAACTTTTGGCTTTGTCTTACCCATGCTTGAGGGTTCTTGGCTCATCCTCACCATTACTAGAGGACTTTTGGCTTCACCACATTCAAGAAAACCAAAGCAACTTCACAAAGCATCATTTGAATGTATAATAATAACATCACAGTACCGTAGCACTTAGATACATGCTAAAACAATTTTCATAGCTTAAAATATACATACACATATTCAAAGATAAGATAAATATCCACTTATGCATGAAAGAAAGAAAATAGAGCTACCTTTGTTACAAATGCACACTTTCTTCCTTGAACACTCTTCCTCTCCCTTGGCCACACATACATAAGAAGGTGGGACTTGGTTCCTTTGGCCTAGACACATAATATGGAAGCCAATTACACTCTTGAAAAAAATTCTAAGCTACATACTCATTTCAAAAGCTAGGTGGTTCATATGGCTCTTTTATGGTTCCATAATGCACCTAATGAAGCAACTTTAGCCAAACATGATCTTGGCTCTAATTGTTCCATCCATCTATGATTCTTGACTCCTTTTAAGCCTCTTGGAGTCATCACACAATTAATTTAAGGAGCCTAACTAGGTGTTTCGTTTTTAAGCCATAATATGGAACCTATGATACCATCTCACTATCCATGACTTCTAAAATTTTTCCAAGACTTCCTCTCATCCTCTCTCATCATATATGACTCAAAATCAAGCTTGGAATGAATTAAAATTACCCCTTGGTGCTTCATCTAGCCTAGGTCGTGGCTATGCACATAAAGGAGAAGCAAGGAGTTTGTCTTGTTTTCTTGATGGGAGATGCATGTGGGAAGCTTCTTAGGGATCTCTAAAGCTCATATAAACATTCATTTTAATCTAGGAACTCTTGTACTAAAATAGAATTTCAAGGGAACACTTGAAACCTTAACTTTGCTATCTTGAAATCTAATGGTTATTTGATTGTTTCCTTTGCATATTCTTGTTCTTCTCCCTCATTTTCCTAAGATTCACTCTTGGTTTGGCTAGAAATTTAACTCCTTAGGGCTGGTCTTATATGGGTCAAAAATCACAAGAGAAGGAACAAGAAGAATCATGCATAAAGTGGTAAAATACCTTGGTTTCTTGGCTTTCTTTTGCTTGTTCTTCTCTTTGGTTGGCTTCTCCTCTCCAAACTTGAAAATTCCCTCCTTGGTCTGACCTCAAAATAGACCAAAAAGCTTCAATAAAACCATAGGAAAGAAAGGAAGATGGAGGGGAAGGAATTTGCTAAAGAAAAACCAAGAAAATCCATGAAAAACCATACCTTTTTCTTGCTTTTTCTTCTCCCTTTCTCTCATCCCTTGTTCTCCTCATTCCCTTGCTTCTTTGTCTAGTTTAGGGCAGAAATAAAATGAGCTAAGTGAAGGGAAGAGTAAGGTATGGGGTATATATGGTAGGTTTAAGAAGTTGTTTTCAAAAATTTCAATTATGTCCCTTAATCTTGGCATTTTTTTTTTTAGTTCATTTTAGCTCCTTTTTTAAAACTATTTTCTCCATCATAAAATTTAGGTCCTCAATCTTATAAAATAACTTTGGAATCACTCAAATTGGAGCTAAAATCTTCCCAAATAAAAGGGTCAAAGTTCAGGTTAACTGACATTAGAAAACATACACTGGAGGGGTTTTAATGGTCTCAGGGATTCCTTTGGTTTTCAGGGCCTCTGAGAACCCTAAAGAACTTAAATTTTCCATTTAAAAAGCCCTTCTATAAGAATTCCAAAATTTGCCCAAAAATGCCATTATGTTACGTAGTTATTTTGTTAATTTTCATCTAACTATTTTAGCCTCTATTTCAGGATACCTCTAGCCTCCTAATTTCATTACTTAAAGTCTAGATCATTATTCTAATTTTTTGGGACCTTAACTAATTTATTTCAGAGGACCTACTTTGAAAACGTATCTATTTCTGTTGTTTTTATGAAAATCGGACATTACAATGTTTAACTCTTAAAAATGAGTTTGCGATGACTCTAATAAGTTTAAATTGAGCCATGTGACTTAGGTTGAATGAAAAATTGGAGCCAAGATGATGAATTATAGATGTTTCTTCATTATGCCCTTATATGGAACCATAAGCATGCCATAAGCTAGAAATAGTTTGTGTAGACTTTATATGAGGTTAAAGATGGTTCCATTGATGTGTTTGTATCTTGTTTGATGTGTCTAGGCCAAGCAAATCAAGCCTCCTCCAAGTGTGTGTGTAAGGCTGAACCAAGAAGCTAGGGAATAAAGGAAGAAATTGTGCTTCTTGACTCAAGGTAGCTCTTTATCTATTCTTGTATGCATTTTGTGGTTATTTGAGTGTCATTAAATGCTTGCATATGTGTTTGAATTATGAGATATGCCATTAGCTATTGGTTTGATACATTGGTACTATTATGCTTCTTAAATTATGTTTTGAATGTGAGATTGCTCTTTATGGATGAGGTTGTAATACCATACTTTTTTAGCTCATTCCATGCTATCTTTATACCTCATATCAATCAATGCATATGAGAGCCAAGAAAAATGGCATTAAAATGTTGATTATTTTTATGTTGCGTCGTGTATAAAAATTTCGTTCGATGTCACGTGAACTGTGTAAGCTCATACTATACTTTTCCATATTTAATTACATGTATACAACTCATTTGCATTATAAAATCATGCCCATAACTCATGCAAACTGAAATGAAACCTATAATATGGAGGTTTATTTTCAGCCAGATTTGGCCCTTTTTCTGGCCAAATTTTGAAAAATCATAACTAATTCTAGAAAAATTGAAATAATACATTCTTAGCCATTCTAGAAATATACGGATGTCTACTTCACATAAAAATATGCCCAGACCATAACATTCATCACAAAGGGCATTTAACATATGAAAAAGCCCAGAGATCAAACTGCCTCTAGATGCTATCATAGATTCTATAGCAAATTTTGAAATTGTCCAATTAATTACAAAAAAATCCAATCTATGCAAATAATACCAATCTAGAAAGCTATGGATGTTATCTAGAGGAGAAAAATATTTTCAGACTAGTTCAGGTAGTCCAAATCTCGAAATTTAATAGAACATTAACTTAGGTCGGGTAAGGGTCCTAATACTAGATAGAATGTTCAAAAATTCATATCTCCCTCTCTAGACCTCCAAATGAGGTGCTTCTAGTTGGCACAAGTCACTAGGAATTTTTAGTTTCTTTGTATGAAATTTTGTAGTAATTGGACATCATTTGCCCTATGAGTGATAGACTTTAATTTCGGACTAGTGCTACATTTCTAAGGACCAAAACTAGAAAAATTCTCAACTTCAACAATTCACCAAATATTTCACAGACCTCCAAAAATTACCAACTTTAGCTTCCTAAAACTCTCTCAATAATCTCTAGATGCATGCCAAATTTTAAACTAAGAAGAGCTCATTTGGATAAAAAATGATATAGCCTTATGAAATGGTAAATTTTTGCTCCATATGGATTACCAATTTGTCCAAATGGCTTTCTTAATTGTTTGGCACCTCTTGGGCAAGTTTCAAAGCATAAATATGATTTGTAAAGACTACCCAAATGGTCTTAAACCCCATGCATCTTATTTTATTCTCTCAACATCCATTTATGCAATAACACACATGCTATTCAAGGATCCATTTACATAACTCCATTGAATTAACACTACATACATTGTACATATAGTCTATACATCATGTTACACATGCTCAAGGTTTTACAGAACCAAAAATATTATGTACAATGTTTCTTGACACTCCATTACAATTTAAACTACAAATTAAATAAAGTGTAGCCATTTAGTGTTCTTGGCTTGCATTTCCTTGGCCTTAGGCACCACTTAGACATTTTAAGCATGAGAGAGAAAGGCGGTGAGATTCCAAGAATCTCAATAGGTCACACACCCATTCACACCACATTCAAGGCATACACATATCAAATATATGAATATGCAAGCATAAAGTGCGCAATAAAATCTCATTTCATGCCACATCAACATGTCAAGACCACTCTCATGCTCTAAGGACTTTTGGTTAAGCCTCACCCTATTTTTAGAACTTTTGGATTTGTCTCACTCTTGGCTTAGGGACTTTTGACATAATCTCACCCATTCAAGGGACTTTTGCCCTTGTCTCACCCATGCCATGAAACTTTTGGCATCTCCTCACCTTCATCAACGGACTTTTGGCATCACCTCACCCTTATGAGCTCTTTCTACACATTCAAGAAGACATATTGGTACCAATGAAATTTCAAGACATCAAGTGGCATGTTCTCAAATCACAAGAGCATATACAAGCACACAACATATACATATGCATACAAGAATACAAGAGAATGAGGTGGAGAGCTACTTTTTGATTTATGTGAGCTTACTTTGCCAATTCCTTTCCCTCCTTGGTCTCATAAGAGCACTTAGGTGGAGTAAGGTTCTCTTGACCTAGGCATCACAAACATCACACAATTACACACTTGAAACAAGCCAAGACACTAGATTCATTCTTAAACACACACTTGGTTCCATAATGGGTATATTGGTTCCATAAATGGTCCATTGAAGCAACTCATATCATCCAAGTTCTAGGCTCTATTCTCTTGTTATTTCTAGACTTCTTGGACTTATTTAAGGTCCTTGGAGCCATCACATATTCAATTGCACCATTGGAAGACTAAGTTGCTTCATAAGGCACCATTATGGACACCATTGTCCCATCTCCCAACCTATGGCTCCTAAATTTTTTCCAATAGTTCATCCCATCTTCTAACATTATATAAAGTTTCAAACCAAAGCTAGAACAAATTAAAACATCCCTTAGCCTAATGAACCTAGCTTAGCCAAAATATGCATCATAATGGAGGTTCATAGACTTTATGATTTACCCTTGATGGGAGAGCCACTTGGAAGGCTTTCTAGAGATCTTAGGAGCTCAAGGAAACATTCAAATAGTCAAGGAATTACTCACACAAAATCAGATTTTATAAAACCCTAAGAAAGCCTACACTTTTCTATCTTGATTTCCTTTGGTTTTTATTTGAATTTCTTGCCATATTCTTAATCCTTGCACTCTTTTTCCTTAGTTCCTCTCTTGGTTCTACCCAAAATCCATTTCCTTCTACCCCCTTAATTTGGCCGAACAGATGTTAAGAAGAAGCAAAGAGGAGAAGCAATTAAACCATGCATTTACCTTGGATTTTAGCTTCCTTTCAAGACTCCTTCTCTTTGTTTCACTTCCCTTCTTGATTTTCGGAAATTCCCTTCTTGTTCTAGACCAAAAACATAATCAAATCCCTCAAGAAAACCATAAAAAGAAAGCCAAGAAGGAGAGGAAGAGGATTGGAAGAAGGAAGAGCTTAAAATTCCATAAAATTTCATAAAATTTAGGTTCCCAATTTAATAAAATGCCTTTAGAATTACTTAGTTTGGAGCTAAAACCTTACCGAACGAACTGGTTAAAGTTTGGGTCAACTAACATTAAAAAACATATATCGCAGGGGCTTTACCGGTCCCGAGGCTTCTCATAGTTTTTGGGACCTTTGGGAACCTTAGGCAACTCAAAAATTTTATTTAAAAAGCCCTCTTATGTGGTTTTCCAAAAGTTTCACTTATTTATGAAATGCCATTACATTTTGTCAGTTTCCATCGCAAATTATTTCTCCATCCTAACTCCATTTTTCTTTTCATCTAAGCCTAGAATTATCATTTTTTAGGAGTCTAGACTCAATCAAAATTTTTTGGGACATTATCTAGGTCATTTTAGAGGACTTACTTTTATATGGCTCATTTCGTCATTTTATTAAAATTACGTTCATTACAGAGGTTGTGCTAAAAGTCCCTTGGATTGGGTGAGGTAAAGCCAAAATTCTCCAAGAATAGGTGAGACAAGGCCAAAAGTCTCAAGAATAAGTAAGACTAAGTCAAAAGTCCCTAAAAGTGGGTGAGGCTAATCCAAAAGTCCCTAAAGCTTGATTTTGATCTTGATATGTTTATGTGACCTTGAAAACATGTTTATGTCTGGTTTTTGGAAGCATTATGCTTCTTAAATTATGTTTGATACTTTGGTACTATTATGCTTCTTAAATTATGTTTTGAATTTGAGATTACTCTTTATGGGTGAGGTTATGCTAAAAGTCCCTTGGATTGGGTGAGGTGAAGCCAAAAGTCTCCAAGAATGGATGACACAAGGCCAAAAGTCTCAAGAATGAGTAAGACTAAGTCAAAAGTCCTTAGAAAGTGGGTAAGGCTAATCCAAAAGTCTCTAGAGCTTAATTTTGATCTTGATATGTTTATGTGACCTTGAAAATATATGTATGTTTGGTTCTTGGAAGCATTTGATACATGCTTGTATTCTTTGACTTGATAACATGCCATGTATGCCTACTTGAAAAGGTGAATGAGCTATTAGGATTTTTTGAATCTCACTCTCCCCCACTTTATGTCTAACCATGTCTAGGTGAACCTCATGGAGCAAATAATGAAAGCCAAGGAGCATGAATGATGATACTTTGACAATAGAATAGGATTATATATAATTTTATATCAAAGTATGTATGTATATAATGTTTATGAGATGTAAACCTTTAATCATGTATAAAAGTATATGAATATGTTATATATAATGGATATAGAGTCCAATGTATGAGAATGTAAGTTTTTGACATCCTTTGGCTAAGGTATGCTTGTGTATATGAACAAGTGGAATGATAGTTTTGAATTTCATGATAAATTGGACCTATTATGATACTTCTATATGCTATTTTTGAGCTTTTGGACATGCTCAAGTGGTCCCATTATATGTAAGAAGCCATTTTGGCTCAATTAGAACCAATTGTACCTCCTTTTATACCATAATCTTGCCCTAAACCAAAATCAGACCAAATAGATGAATTTTGATATGAAATTTGGTAGACACTTAGATCTCATTTAGAGATTTTCACAAAGCTAAAGAACACATTTTTTTAGAGCTCTAGATAATTTATTATGACTTTTTAAAGTTGTCCAAATTATATAGAAACTGTCAGAGTATTGTTCATTTGGTCATCTAGTGTTTTGGTGTATTTGAGGGGCCAAACGAAGTCCAATGCTCATAAAATTTTATAAGCATATGTTTGACATCATAATCTTTCCATAGCTACCAAGACCACTTAATTTAGCACTCTATAGAGTGAGATATGAATTTTTAAAATTATATGTTTGATGTAGTACAAGAACCAGACCTAGCTACTATTCCATTAGGATTTCGTAGGCCAAATGATATTGTTTTGATATGAAATTTTTATAATAGTTAGATGATGTCCTGATATTTCCAAAGAGTGAAAATTTTCTTGATTTGAATTTTTCTAGCTCAAGTTATGATTTTCCAAATTTGTGACAAAATATGGAATGCCATGGAAGCTTGTGATATTGGCTAGTCTTGGTTGGTATGTTCCAAATCCGAGTTCTATGCTTCAAATTGTGATGTTTCTATTTGAATAAGTGTGATATGGAACAAAGATGAATTTGATAAGTCCAAATGGTCCATTAAATTAGAAATGGATTAAATTGACTTATAATGATGGCACTTTCTGCTACTAAAGATGTTAATTTTATGAAAATGGATACTTTAGGCTAATTGTGCTACAAATTAAATGCTTTTGTGAATATGGAATTATAGGAGTAATCTCAAGAAGTTTCTATGAATCTTTTTGCTAAGTTTGTACCCAAAAAAATGTTTTTAAGTACTAGTTTAAATAAAAGTGATTCCATACATGATGGTAACATTTTATGGAAGGATTAGATGTAGAACACTGATTGCTAATAGTAGTTTTGTTAACCCTTGGTGTGCCTTGGCTAAATCCCAACTAGTAGGAGATACAAGAGATGCTAGTCCTATATGTCAGTTAACATACATAGAATGGAGAGTTGTAGTTTATATAAGCTTAGACTTATGACAGACCTATTTTATGTGATCTTTGAACTCATGATGGATTATGTAGGCTACATGCTCAAAACAAACTTGGTTACTTACCCACATAGGTTGTGTGCCCATGACAACTATATTGGTTACTTACCCACATAGGCTATGTGTAACACCATAATTTCTAGCTCATCTTATACCTTTAAATAACTCAATTCCATGAATCATATAAGTTTCCAATGAAAAAGGCAATAAAAATATTGATTATTTTGGCGTTGCGTCTTATATAAAATTTTCATTCGATGTCATGTAGACCATGTGAGTCTAAACAAGACATTGACATATTTAGTTATATGAATACAACTCATTTTCATCATCAAAAGTGGCCTACATCTCGGGGAAACCAAAGGGGAGCATAAAATACTTATACATATTTTTGGCTAGATTTTCAATTTTTTTGTCACAACTTTAGAAATTCATAACTAAATCACAAAAATCAAATCCAAAAAAATTTACCATTCTAAAAAGCTATAGATGTCTACCCAATGGTAAAAATAATTTCAGCTCATGAATCATTAAGGGGAGGACTTTTGACATCCAAAAAGCCACTGAGGTCGCTGTTGTCTGGGCTACTAGTTCAGATTACTGATGTGAACTTTCAAAATTGATAACTAATTTTATAAAAATTGAAATCATACAAATTTGGTCATTCTAGAAAGTTACAGATGTTAACTATATGTGAAAAATAATTCTAGAATGAAACCGATACTATTAGCCATTGGAAATCTATAAAATAGTAACTAGACTTAAGGGGGCTACTGCTACTAACAGCAAATTCAAAATTGCATCTCTTTACTCAGACCTCCAAATGAGGTGATCATGGTGGCCACAGAAAGATTATGACCTTTAGTTTATTCTTGTAAAATTTCATAAGCATTGGACACCATTTGCCCATTGGATGACATAGAACACAAATCTGTCAGTGTGAACAGCGCATATACCAGAATCAATAGAAAATCCCAACTTTGAAAATTCATAACTAATTTTACAGAGCTCTATTTTTGCTGCACTTTAGCTTCCCAAAAAGCTCTAAATGAACTCCACATGTCTACCAAATTTCATGGAGAAACTCCTTCATTTGGTCAGAATGTGCTATAGGGTGCCATTTGGGTCATTTTGATGCATTTTAAGGGTGCAAAAGTGTGCAAAATGGCTCATAAGGTTCTTATGGCCACTTGGGTACGTGGGAATGGCCCAAAAAGACTTCCTAAACTTGTCTTAAAGGTGTAGAAACTTAAAACACAAAATCTCACCCTCCATCCCTAAACCATATGTAAAGAGATACATGTGGGAAATAGCCATCCAATACACAAAAATTGCATCACTACTCATTTATCATTGATTGTCATACATATATCATCTATTGGGATATTTACACATGTTTCATTCATTGTACATCCATTCTATCAAAATTTTACATCATTTTCCACTTCTTTGATTACAACATAAGCAAAAGCAAGCACTTTAGAGCCAAAGCTTTATCTTCCACCTTGGTGACTTCTATTTCCTTGTTCATTGGCCCTGCCTAGCATATTTCAATTTTGCATAAAGAATGTAATACAAGCCTTAAAATGCATGCATGGAATACTAGCATTTGAAATTGTTAAAGATGCATTCTTTGCATTTACACAAAGCACATATAATATACTTAAGTTTGCCAAATGAATGGATTAGCCTCACCCACTTCCTTCAAGATTCTTGGACTTGCCTCACCCTTTTTCTCAAAGGCCTTGAACTAAGCCTTGCTCTTGGGAGACTTTCTCTTGGTCTCAACCACTTCTAAGGGCTCTTGGCTCATCCTCACTAAAAATAGAATGTTCTTGGCCTTTCCACATTTAAGCAAACCAATGCAAACATTCTAGGCATCATTTGCATACATAATGCAATACTATGGTTCCATGGAACATAGGCATCATACTAAAATACAATTCATAGCTTAAAATACACATGCATACATTTCAAAACAATGTAGAAATTCATTCATGCATGGGAGAAAAGAGAGAGAGCTACTTTTGGTGAAATCACACACTTTTCTCCTTGGATTTGTTCCCCCTTTTTTGGCTCCACACATACCAGGATGTGGGATTGGTTTCTCTTAGCCTAAACACAATTTATGGAAGCCAATTAGGTTCATGAAAGCATTTTTAAAGCCATACCTCTTCCTTAAACTCTAGCTTGGGCTAATGACCTCTTTATGGTTCCAAAATGGACCTAATGAAGCAACACCTTTCAAATAACTTCTAGGCTCCATTTTCTCTATTCATATATAATTCTTGACTCCTTTCAAGCCTCTTGGAGTCACCATCCAATTAAAACCAAAAGCCTAAGTGCGTGTTGCTTCCTTAGGTCACATTATGGAAGCTATGATACCAATTCATTCTCTAGCTCTCCTAAATTTTTCCTAAGGTTTACCCTCACTTTCATTCATCATATATGACTCAAAATTAGGCTTGGAAAAATTTAAAACTCTCCCTAGCTATGCTATCCTTGCTTGGCTGAAATATAGAGCATTAATAGGGTTTGATAGCTTCTTGATTTTTCCTTGATGGAAGATGCACTTGGGAGGCTTCCTAGAGGTCTTAAAAGCTTAAATAAACATTCACACGTGCAAGGAAGTTTAGATATTAAATCAATTTTTACATCCCATTCAAGAGCTTCACACTTTCCATTCTTGTAAATTAATAGTTCTTACTTGGTTTTCTTTACATATATTTAATTCCCACACCTTAAATCACATGATTTATCCCTTGGTTCTGCCCAAATGTTACTCCTTTTTAGTTATCCATATATAAAACGAAATGGAGAGGAAAGGGAACAAGAAAGAAGAAGCATAGAGTCTAGCATTTTACCTTGGCTTCCTAACTCTCTTTGAATGCCTTTTCTTCTTCCTTAGCCCTCCTTTAAATTTTTGAATTCCCCCTCTCTGTTCTACACTCAAAACAGAACCAAAGACTCCAATAATCCCATGGAAAGGAAGTGGGGAAGGAGGCGAGAAGAGTTGCTAAAGAGGAAACTAGGAATTTCCATAAATTCTCACCTTTCTTAAGCTTTTCTTCCTCCTTTCTTAGCTCTCTTGGTGCGCCACTTTTGGATGAACTCCCTTCTAGTTTTCTAGGCAGAAACAGGGCATTTAAGTCAAAGAAGCTGCTGGAACATGGATAAGAAGAAGCTAAAAGTCACTTTATACAACTTTTTACTTTTGCATTTTAGTCCCTCTTCTTGGCTTTTCCATTTTATGCCCATTTCAACTCCTTTTCAAAATCCGTCTTTTCTATCATAATATTTAGGCTCTCTAACTTATAAAATACCTTTGGAACCACTCAAATTGGATCTAAAATCATTCTAAACCATTCAGTCAAAGTTTTGATCAACCGATGGCCGAAATCACTCACCGGAGGGGTTTCAACTGTTCTAGGGGTTCCCATGATTTTTAGTGCCTCTGAAAACCCTAGAAAGCTTAAATTTTGTATTTAAAAAGCCCTCTTATGAGTTTTCCAAATTTTCTAAAAATTACGAAAATTCCCCAGTTTTCTTTCACAAATTTTCCTAGCTCGTTTAGCTCGAATTTTCTGGTACCTTAGACCTTAGATCCTCATTTTCTATTATTTATGATTTTATTCTCTTTTTTTTTTGTCTTAAATAACTCATCTCAGAGGCCTTGCTTTGAAAACTGACTTATTTTGGTGTTTTATGAAAAATCAGATGTTACACTATGTGCCCATGACAACTATACAATTATATTGAAAGTCTTTCCAATGGAAATATTTGAAAACAATTTATCTGTTTTTCTAAACTCACAACGAACTTGGTTACTTACCCATATAGGCTATGTGCCCATGTCAGCTATACAATTTTGATGAAAGTCCTTCAAATAGAAATATTTGAAAACAATTGATCTATTTTTTCTAAATTTTCTAATGCGAATTTTAAAAGCTTTATACTTTATATCATTATTATTTATATTTTCTTTAAACTATATGGCTATCATGACTCAAAATGTATTTTATATTTAGAATTCTTTTAAATATTTCATTACCAATTTGTAAAGCATGATATCAAGTTCTAAAGTCTTTGCAAAGTGTTTGTAGGCTGTCTTACCTACTTATTTCTCTTTATTTTATTTATTCATTTATCTATTTAAGTATGGGATATTATTTATAGGGTGAAAATTTGGCATTTCAAATAGTAAAAATGAATTAGGGTCTTCTTTATCAATCCAATTAAAGTTATATGAGCTAGAGATGAAAGGAGGGAGCTATGTGATTCATTAGCTATGGGTTGAGTAGGACTAATGAGCAAGTAAGAAATGTGTGGATGGAGCATGCAGCAATTCATTCATGAGGCAGTATCTGCATGAAGAGAACATATGGAGTGCAACATCATTAGCACGTCAGCTCGCATTGAAGAAGTGAAGCAGCATCAGCCGTGATTGTGAGAATAACGCAAGAGCATGTAACAAATTAAGAGCATGAAAGAAAGGTTGACGTGAACATGAATTAAAATGAAGCATGATGGGCATGTGACTCATTAAAAAAGTATGTTGAGGCATTCATCGAGGGAAGGAGTGATGGAAAAACATGAAAAGCATGAGGAATAAGCGAGCTGTGGGAAAGAATAAGGCGAATAACACGACGGGAAGGGGGTGAGCTCCAGAGGTGAATGAAGAGGTTCGTTCATTCCATTGAATTTCTTCCGTTTAATTCCTCCATGGTAGCTTGAAGTCTCCTTGGTGGCCAGCTGAAGATTGGATACTCCCAGATGCAGATTTGAGCTCCACATTTCTTCACCAATTTAGATAAAAATTTCTTGCTCAATCTTTTAATTTCAGCATTATTTCCCTTATTAATTTAATTGGGTTTAGCTTATTAATTGAGGAATTTAATTGCTAGAAATTACTGGATTGATTTTATTTGTGGATTGAATGTAATTTGATATTTGGAATGTTAATGATCATTACATGTTTGTGAAAAATCCAGAATTAGTGGCTGCACAATTTACTCTTAATTTTCTCTTGATTATGGGCTAATTGATGTAATGGTTGTTGGATTAAGTGGCTGGAATATTTGTGTAATTAATTATTTGAGGAATTCATTAATCTAATTGGTTAATTACAATTTTAAGTGGGTTGTGCAACAGATTTTATTGAGCAATTAGGATTGGTTATAGTGTGTTCTTGTTCCTAATTCAATTGATTAATTTTTCAAGGTTTCTTGTGGTTGCAAAATCCTTGAATAATTAGTGAATTGAATCTTGGATGGTCATTCAAGAGTTTTTATGGAGAATACACTAATGAGCAGAATTTAAATCCAAATTTGGTACACTAGAAAGAGGGCAAGGATAATTGAATTCTAGGGAGTCCATCTAAAGGCTTGCTACCACATTTTCTTAATTGTTCACTTCATTTAGTCTTAAGTTTTTTATTATTGTCATTTCAAATTTAGTTCAATTAAATTTTAGTAATTTAAAATCCCCTAACCAATTTTCATTTAGTAATACATGGAACACTCTTTAATAAACAAATTGAGGCACAAACTCCTTAGGAAATGACCTAGGTTGTACCATTACCTACAAAATTTATTTTTCTACCTAGTTTTATTTAAGATTGCACAACACAATCGTGCCGAGGAGTTTAGTTTCTTAATTGTTTGAAAGGGTTTCTTAGTATTTTTTCCCTATTTTTGCTCTATTTTTGTTCTATTTTTCTCCTGTTTTGAAGTTGGATTTTGGACATTTTAGTTGCTTGAATTGATTTTGCCGCTTGCTGGAATTTTTGTTTAAAGTGCCTTGAAAATTCTCAAACTTTGTTTTCCAAGGTTGTTGGATGTTTTAAGAAAAACTAATAGCCTTGGCTATTAGGTACACCATTTTTTGGCCAAATTCCAACATTTTAGGTACTTTTTCTAATTTTTTAGTATTTTTCGAATTTTCTAGGATTTTTCTAATTTTTCTAGATTTATTGTTTTAATTTTTCTTTGTTGATTTTTTATGTTCCTTCTTACTTTTTTCTTGTCTAATTGGTTTATGACAAGAAACTCTGGTGAAAAATTAATTAATTTGGATCCGAAAATTAAAAGAACCTTTAGAAGACAAGTAAGGATTAAGAAGAACAAAGATAGTGTAGGAATCAATAGTTCTATTTCTTCTGCTTTTGATTGTGTACTTCAATTTGCTAGAGATAATATGGCTGAACAAGATCAAATGAATGCTAACATGAATATGCATGTTCGAGCTAACTTGAATATAAATGTAAATTTAAATGATAACATGCATGCAAGAACCATTAGAGAATTGACAGGTCCTAATGTGCATTATCAAAATCTTTGTATACAATATCCAAAATTAAATGCAAATTTTGAGCTTAAATTTGGTTTGATTCATTTACTTCTTAAATTTCATGGACTTGCAGGAGATGACCCCCACAAACATCTGAAGGAATTCTATGTTGTCTGCTCTACAATAAAGCCACAGGGAGTCTCAAAAGAATAAATTAAGCTCAAAGCATTTTCTTTTTCCTTGGATGGGTTAGCCAAGGACTGGTTGTGCTATTTACCCCCGGTGCCATCATTTCTTGGGACCAACTGAAAAGGCTCTTCTTGGAAAAATTCTTTCCTGCTTCTTGCACTGCATCAATAAGGAAGAAAATATGTGGAATTAGACAAAATGGTGGAGAGACTTTGTATGAGTACTAGGAAAGATTCAAAAGATTACTGGCTAGTTGTCTTCACCATCAAATTTCTAATCAGCTACTTATTCAGTACTTCTATGAGGGGCTGTTGAACGTAGATAGAAACATGATTGATGCTGCCTCTGGTGGAGCCTTAGGTGATCTGACACCTACAAGGGCTTGGAGCTAATTAATAAGATGCCTCAGAATGCTCAGCAATTTGGTTCTAAATCAATGCAGATAGCAAGAGGATTCAGTGAGTTGTATGCTCTACACTATGATCAGAGAATTAAGAGCAAGATTGATGCAATGTCTTCTGTACTCCAACAACTTGCTTTAGCTTAGCAGCAGCCACAGTCATCCTCTACTCCATCTCAAACTTGTACACCACAGTCCTATCCTACTCAGACACATTCTTATCCACAATGTTATACACCTAAGTAGACATCCACCTCTACTACCTTGGTAGGACCTTTGTGTGATATATGTTGTTTGGCCACACATGCTACTGATCAGTGCTTGATGTTAGAGGACAGGGTAAAAACTTATGCTGGGATGTTTCCAGTTAGGCCAATGCAACAAAGGCAACAAAAATATGATCCCTATTCTAATACATACAATCCAGGATGGAAGGATCACCCCAACTTAAGATTTGAAGGAGGGCAACATCAGAATAGATATGATATTACAGGACCTAGTGCACAATCCTCCCAACCTATGAGGCAATTAGTTCCTATATAGAAGGAACCAAAGAGAGGAAATATGTAATGTCCAGTTTTCCTTAAACGACAGAAACAGACGTGTTTTCAAAGCAAGTCCCCCAAAATGAATTAGTTAAGGTTCTGAAAAATTTGAGTAACATTCTAGCCTCCTAAAAATAAGAATTCTAACCCCAAATGGAAGGAGAAAAGGAGCTAGAATGAAGAAATAAATTTTGACGAAAACATTACAAAACGAAATGGCATTTTCGTAATTTTGGGTAATTTTTGGAATTCACACAATAAGGCTTTTTAAACCAAATTTTTTAGTTCTCCGGGGTTCTCAGAGGCCCTGAAAATCATGGGAAGCCCCAGGACAATTAAATCCCTTCCGATGGACGTTTTCTAACGTCGGTGTGCCCGAACTTTGACAAATCCATTCGGAAAGGTTTTAGCTCCAATTTGAGTGATTCCAAAGGTATTTTTCTTAATTTGGAACCTAAATTTTATAATGAAAAAGATGGTTCTCAAAAAGGAGCTAAAATGAAGGAGAAAAGAAAATGCAAAGTATGAAGGGTAAAATTAGAATTTTTGAAAAAGTCACTTTTCCCTACCTATATATAGGTGGCGCCTCACACTTGCCCTCATTTGTCTTCAGAATTTCCAGCCCCAAATCACAAGCAAAACCCTAAGAGAAAGGTGCCCATGAGAGGAAGAAATCTAAGTTTAAGGTATGTTTTCATGGTGATTTTCCTTGGTTTTCTTCATCTACACCTCCTCTTCTCCCTTCTCCTTTGTTTCCTTGGATTAAAATGAAGTTTACAAATATGATTTAAGGGAGAAATTCAAGGGAAATTTTGGATTTGAAGAGAAGAGCTTAGAAAAATCAAGATTTAGGCTGAACTAAGCAAGGAAACAAGGTAAAAATACATCCTATGGTTGATGTCTTCTATGTTTCCCAATTGAAAAAGTACCAGCCTAACCCCTCACATGTCATAGAATATGAAAATGTGTAGTTATAGGATGATCTATCATATATAGTATCACCAAATCAAATCATGGACGTTAGATTCAAGCAGTTACGGAATAAGACAATACCGCTGGTGAAAGTGGTTTGGAAGGGGTTATCTCCCGAGGAAGCCACCTGGGAACTAGAGGATGATATGAGGAAGAAATATCCAACACTCTTCCCATGAGGTATATTATCTAAATTTCAAGGACAAAGCCCCCTATGTCTCAGCCTAGGCATGTTTGTGTAGCTAGGGAGAGTTTTAAATTTTTCTAAGGCCATTCTTGAGTCATATTTGACGAATGAAAATGAAGGGAGGCCTTGGAAAAAATTTAGAACTCATGAAAAGTGATTTGGTGTCTTAGGTTCTATATTATGACCTAAAGAAGCAAAATGGTGCTAGGCATTTTGTTTTAATATTGTGATGACTCCAAAAGGCTTAAAATGAGTCAAGAATCATATTTGAAAGGAAAGAATGAGGCCTAGAAGTCATTTGAGGGGTGTTGCTTCATTAGGTACCAATATGGACCATAATAAGGGTCGTAGAGTAATCTAGGGTTTAAGCAAATTGTGTAGCCTTAGGATGTGTTCTGTGTAACAACCAAAATACATTCCATGAACCTAATTGCTCTCATAAATTGTATCTAGGCCAAGAGAAACCATCTCCACCAACTTGTGGGTGTGTGGCCGAAAGAGGAGGCTTGAAAGCTAAGGAAAAAGTGTGTGAATATACACAAGGTAGCTCTCTCCACCTTCTCTTATACATGGATGTGTGTTTAGCTTGTTTTAGAATGTGTGTATTTATATTTTCAAGCTACGAAAAGTATGCTAGCATGCCTTTATATGCCTTGATTCTTGATGCCATGTTATATTTTCAAATGATCATATAATGTTTGTATGAGTTTGCTTAAGTGTGGAGAGGCCAAGAACTCTTCCCTTTGGTGAGGATGAGCCAAGAACCCTTAAACTTGGTTGAGACAAAGTAAAGAGTCTTCCAAAAGCAAAGTGGGCTCCCAAGAGTATGGTTGAGTCTAAAGCTCTTAAAGAACGGGTGAGGCAAGTCCAAAATCCATGAGGAGAAGTGTGAGGCCAATCTTAACATTTGGTGAGCTCTTGAATGTCTTATATGATTGATTCACATGTCAAGTTTGCTTTTAAAATGTCCATGACTTCCATGTCTCCATGCATGCATTTGTAAAGCTTGCTTTGCACATATTATGTATGATTGAATGGGAGATGAGCTATTGGGATTCTTTGAATCTCATCTCCTCCTCTCCAATGATCTCATATGCTAGGTAGACCAAGTGCATATGCCAATGAGCACCAACAACAATGAGGAAGAGAGCTTGACAGGTTTATGACTTGTTTTGTCTATTTTGGAACCATAATGATGGTTCATGATGTATATGATATTATAAATGTACTATGAACCTTGAGATATGTATAAATATGTTATTATGTAATATTTATAACTATAGATATGATGTATGAGCTTTAGAATACAAATTGAGTTTGTAATGTCCAATTATGCCATATGGAAGTATGATGTAAATATGCATAAGTGTGGGCTGAATGGCCAAAATAAGATGCATGAGGTTTGGAACCATTTGGGCAGCTCACAAAAGTCTTAAATATACTTTTTAGACTTGCCCAAAAGGTGCCAATACTAAGGGAAATCCATTTGGTAACTTTGGTACCCTATATGGAGTCAAAATTGACTATAATGGAACCCTATATCACTTTTTAGCCAAATGAGTTAGTATTGATCTGAAATTTGGCATGCAATTGGGTCTCATTGAGAGCTTTTTGGAAAGCTAAAGATCATAATTTTTGGAGGTCAACAGAATATTTGATGATTTTTCAAAGTCGACAATTTTCATGGTTTCGGGTTTGCTACACAATTCATTTAGTCCGAAATTGTTTTCTGTCACCCGAGGCCTAAATGATGTCCAATTATCATGAAATTTTACACAGAGAAACTAGACAATCACAGAGACTTGTGCCAACTAGAAGCACCTCATTTGGAGTCTAGAGAGGGAGATATGAATTTTTGAATTTTCTGTCCAGTATCAATAAATTTGCCCGACCAGAAGTATTGTTCCATTGAATTCTGAAGTCTGGACTTGATGAATTGATCTGGAGATATTTTTCCTCTCTATTTAACATCCACAAATTTCGATATTGGTATCATTTGCATGGATTGGAGTTTTTTGGAATTAACTGGATATTTTCAAATTTTTCTGTAGGATTCTGTGACAGTTCCAGAATTTAGTCAGACCTTTGGATTATTTTGGATGTCAAACGTCCTTTTTGATGACTTTAATGATCTGGGAATATTTTTAGTGTTAATTAGACATCCAAATATTTCCAGAATGACCCAGATTTCATGATTTTGATTTTTCTAGATTCAGTTATGATTTTCCAAAGTTTGGTCAGAAAATGGAGCAAATCTGGCCGAGAATGAACCTTCATATTCCATGCTCCATTTCGGTTTCCATGAGTTGTGGGCATAATTTTGTGATGTAAATGAGTTGTATTGATGTATTTAAATATGAGAATGTATGGTATGAGCTCACACGGTTCATGTGACACTGATTGCAAATTTTAAGTATGACGCAACGCAAATAAACCCATTATTTTCATTCCCTTTTTCATGTGCTCTCATGGGAATGATGATGTGAAGCTTATGAATGTCATGAAATGAGTTAGAATTTATGGTGTTACAAAATAATATAGAAGACATGATGAAGCATATTATAGAGAGTAATGCAAAAATCACATAACAATTGCAGCAACAATAATAGCAGTTTTAGACGAGCATGCAAAATTTAAAAAGAAGGGTTGATACTCAGTTAGGCCAATTTGCTACCTCTCTCAGTGAGGTGAAATCTCAGGGTTCAAACTAATTACCATCACAGACAATTGTCAATCTAAGGAATAGTAGCAATGTTAGTGCCATCACTCTTAGGAGTGGAAAGGAAGTTCAAGGATCCTCAAATACCATTACCATGGATAAGCCGGCGTCATAAAAAACACACGCACCAGATGAGCCTAACAAAGAAGAGAAGCCAAAGAAGATTTTGCCTTTCCCACATAGACCTACCTTGGGAAAGAGGCAAACTGAAGCAGAAATTAAGAAAGAAATTCTTAAAACTTTCAAAAAGGTTGAGGTCGATATACCCTTGTTGGATGCAATCAAGACCATCCCTAAATACGCCAAGTTTCTCAAAGAAATATGTACTAATAAGAGGTGGCTAAGAGGGAATGAGAAATTCAATTTTAGCAAGAATGTTTTAGCACTTATACAGCCAACATTGCCCACTAAGTGTCAAAATCTAGGCACTTTTACAATCCCATGCACTATTGGGAATTTTAAGTTTTCTGATACTTTAATTGATCTTGGTGCTGCTATAAATGTTATGCCTAAATTAGTGTATTTATCTTTGTAGATGGGAGAGCTAAAACCTACCAGAGTGGTTGTGAGTGTTGGAGAATGTTCTAGTTAAGGTAAAGGATTTGATTTTTCTAGCTGATTTTTATGTCCTTAACATGGAGGATGATAGATATAGATGTAGTGGACATGCCCCATGTAACACCATAACTTCTAGCTCATCTCATGCTTTTAAAGGGCAAATATCATGAACTATATAGGTTTCCCATAGAAAAAGCAAGGAAAATGGGATTATTTTCCATTGAGTCATATCTAAAAATTTGCAATCAGTGTCACGTGGACCGTGTGAGCTCATACTATACATCCTTATATTTAATTACATCAAATCAACTCATTTGCATCACCATATCATGTCCATAACTCATAAAAACTAAAATGAAGCATGAAATGGGCTTGTTTAATTTCGGCCAGATTTGCCCCCTATTCTGCCCAAACTTTGCAATATTATAATTAAATTTAGAAAAATAAAAATCATGCAATATTGGTTATTTTGGAAAGTTTTGTATGTCTAATTCACACTAAAAATACGTCCAAATCACAACATTCATCACAGAGGACGCTTGACATCCAAAATGGTCCAAAGGTCTGACTGCATCTTGGAACTGATATAGAATTCTGCAAAAAAATTTAAAAATGTCCAATTAATTCCACAAAAATCCAATCCATGCAAATGGTACCAATATGAAAATTTGTGAATGTCAAATAGAGGGAAAAAATATCTCCAAACTAGTTCATCAGGCCCAGACCTCGGAATTCAATGGAACAGTACCTCTGGTCGGCAAAATTCCTAATACTGGATAGAATGTTCAAAAATTCATATCTTCTTCTCTAGACCTCTAAATGAGGTGTATCTAGTTGGCACGAGTCATTGTGATTATCTAGTTTCTTTGTATAAAATTTCATGGTAATTGGACATCATTTGAGCCTCGTGTGACAGAATTTATTTTCACACCAAATGAATAGTGCAGCAAACCAAAACTATAAAAATTGCCAACTTTGAAAAATCATCAAATATTCTGTAGATCTCCAAAAATTATGATCTTTAACTTTTCAAAAATCTCTCAATGAGACCTAATTACATGCCAAATCTCAGATCAAGACTAACTCATTTGTCCAAAAAGTGATATAGGGCTCCATTATAGTCAATTTTGGCTCCATATGGGATACTAAAATTACCAAATGGATTTCCCTTAGTCTTAGCACCTTTTGGGCAACTCTAAAAGTACATTTAAGACTTGTGTGAGCTGCCCAAATGGTCCTAAACTTTATGCATCTCATTTTGGCCATTCAACCCACACTTATGCACATTTCCATTAAACTTCCAAATTGTATACTTTGGCATTACATACTCAAAACATATATTAGAGGTCATACATCATATCCATACATTTACACATTACATAATATCATATTTACACATGTCTCAAGGGTCATGGACCATTTACAACATCATATACATCATGAAACATCATTATGGCTCTAAAAATATAAAAACTAAGCATATGGTTGTCAATCTTCATTCTTCATTGTTGTTGGCTCCCATTGCTATAGTTTCTTGGTCCACCTAGCATGTGAGAGCATTGGAGAGGAGGGGATGAGATTCAAAGGATCCCAATAACTCATCTCTCATTCAATTATACATAATATGTGCAAAGCAAGCTTTACAAATGTATGCATGAGGAAAGTGGAAGTCATGGACATTTTAAAAGCAAACTTGGCATATAAACAAATTATACAAGACACTCAAGAGCTCACCAAGTGTTTGGATGGGCCTTACACTTCTTCTCACGTATTTTGGACTTGCCTCACCCATTCTTTAAGAGCTTTAGACTCAACCATACTCTTGGAAACCCACTTTGCTTTTAGGAGACTCTTTACTTTATCTCAACTAATCTCAAGGGTTCTTAGCTCATCCTCACCATGGTGAAGAGTTCTTGACCTCTCCACACTCAAGCAAATTCAAACAAGCATCATGTATTCATTTGCAAATATAACATAGCATCAAGAATCATAGCATATAAAGACATGCTAGCATACTTTTCATAGCTTGAAAATACACATACACACATTCTAAAACAATCTAAATACACATCCATGCATGAAAGAAGGTAAAGAGAGCTACCTTGCACACAATTACACACTTTTTCCTTTGGACTCAAGCCTCCTCTTTAGGCCACACACCCACAAATTGGTGAAGATGGTTTTTCTTGGCCTAGATACAATTTATGGGAGCCAATTAGGTTCATGAAACAATCTGTAAGGCCATACAATTTGCTTAGATGCTAGATTGCTCTATAAGCTCCATTATGGTCCATAAATGCACCTAATGAAGCAACACTCCTCAAATAAATTCTAGGCTCCATTCTTTCCTTTCAAATATGATTCTTGACTCCTTTTAAGCCTCTTGGAGTCATCACACAATTAAAACAAAGAGCCTAACATCATGTTGCTTCTTTAGGTCATAATATGGAAACTAAGGCACCAAATCACTTTCTATGAGTTCTAAATTTTTTCCAAGGCCTCCCTTCATTTTTATTCATCAATTATGACTAAGAATGGCCTTAGAAAAATTTAAAACTCCTCCCACCTACAAGAACCACTCTTGGCAGAGACATAGGCCTCAATTGGGCCATATGGAGTTTTCTTTGTTTTCTTAAGGGAATAAGCTTGTGGGGAGCATCTTAGGTGTCTTAAGAACTCATATAAACTCTTAATTAGACCTAGGAAGCATCACATAAATTCAAAATTTGAAAGGTGCACTAGAAACCCTAGGTTTTGCATCTTGCATTCTAATGACTATGTTATGGTTTTCTTTGCATATTCTTATTCCTCTCCATCAAATACCTAAGAATCATGCTTGGTTGGGCTTGAAAATAAGATCTTCCTAGGGTTCTTAGTGTAGGTCAAAATGGAGAAGAAAGGAACATCAACATAGCTACCATAGAATGTATTTTTACCTTGTTTCCTTGGTTAGTTTGCTTGAATTTTGCTTTCTCCAAGCTCTTCTCTTCAAATCCAAAAATTCTCCTCTGTTCTTCCTTCAATATAGCCCTCAAAACTTCAAAAAAATCATGGAGAAGAGGAAAAAATAGGAAAAGAGATTAGTGGAGAGGAAGCATGAAAAATAAGCAAATTTCCATACCTAAAGACTTGAATTTTTCCTCCTTCTTCTCTTCTCTTGGTGTGCCACTCTCCTAGGGCTTTGCTTTTGGTTTGGGGCTAGAAAATCTGAAGTTGAATGAGGGAGAGTGTGAGGCACCACCTATATATAGCTAGGGCAAAATGACTTTTTAAAAAATTCTAATTTTGTCCATCGTACTTTGCATTTTTGTTTCTCCTTCGTTTTAGCTCCTTTTTTAGAACCATCTTTTCTATTATAAATTTTAGGTTACCAACTAAGAAAAATGCTTTTGGAATTACTCAAATTAGAGCTAAAACTTTCTCGAATGGTTTTGTCAAAGTTCAGACACACCAACATTGAAAAACGTCTACTGGAGGGGTTTTAACTGTCTCAGGAGTTTCTATGGTTTTTAGGGCCTCTGAGAACCCCAGAGAACTCAAAAATTTCATTTAAAAACCCTTCCTATCTAAATTCCAAAAATTGCTCAAAATTACAAAAATACCATTACGTTTCGTAGGCTTTTCGTAAGAAATTGTTTCTTTATTCTAGCTCTATTTTTCTTTCAGTCTGAGCCGGGGATTCTTATTTTTAGGAGATTAGAATGCTTCTTAAATTTTTTGGAACCTTAACTACATTATCTTGGGGGACTTCCTTTTGTATCCGATAAGTTTCGTTCATTGACAGAGAAATTGTACGTTACGTTTCTCACGTTTTCTCTGGTTTTTGGAGAACAGGATATCACACCCCACTCATCCTAGGTAGACCTTTCTTAAAAATTGCAAAGACAATAATAAATGTGCATAAGTGTACTCTTCAAATGGAGTTTGCTGGCAATGTGATACAATTTAATATATTTGATGCCATGAAACACCCTTGTGATGACAACTCTATTTTTAGTATTAGCCTAATTGATATGCTAGTTAATAGTGCTAGTGCTGATTTTAGGGATAGTTTGTTGACTGAGTCTTGTGATATTGCTGACTTGGATGATTCTCTTGATTGTATATGTTCTGGAACTACTATATGTCATAGATATACCCAGATTAATGCTTTTATTGAGAATAGTAAGTTCTTTGCATGTAATGATTATCATGACTTTATGACCTCTTCTTTTTGTGATGGTTTCATTGTTAGTCAGCCTGTGACTAATTTGGATGATTATACTGGTCCAGATCAATCCTCTTGTTCGAGGGATGATGTGCATGCTGTTGTTTTCCCTAATTGTTCTGATGTTATAGATTTACTGATTCTTAGGATATGTTGCATGTTGATGTCACTTCTGGATATGTTGATTGTACTAGTTCATCTATTTCCACTCTTACCTTACCTATTGATAGTGGTATTAGATGCTATATGACTAGTTCAACCAGTAGTGATACTGATGTTGCTATTGTTATTGGTTCTCTTGTTGATATTCCTTCTGTTGATATTCCTAAAGATGGGAAAGTTGTTTCTTCTATCTGTGAGTTGTCTGAACAAGCATTTGGCATGGAAGAAATTGAAATCAAATCACTCATACGTTCAGTTGAGCAAGCTCCTACCTTAGAGCTCAAACCACTGCTAGACAATCTCAAGTATACCTATTTGGAGAAAGATAAGAAGCTTCCGGTGATTGTAGCTAGTGACATTAGTCCAAGAAGCTTGTAGAGGTCTTGAGGAGGAGAAGACAAGCAATAGGGTAGACCTTGGCTAACATACCCAGCATTAGCCCTGATACATGCATGCACATAATTCTGTTGGAGGATAGGGCAAAGCTAGTAAGGCAACCTCAAAGGCGACTAAACCCACTTATTTTAGATGTGTTTAAAAAGAAAGTTTCTAAACTTTTATCTGCTGGTATTATATATCTTATTTCTGATAGTCAATGGGTTAGTCCTGTGTAGGTGGTTCTAAAAAAATCAGGGATTACAATTGTCCGGAATAAGAATAATGAATTGGTGCCCACCCATGTACAGAACAATTGGAGGGTTTGCATTGACTATAGGAGGCTTAATTTAGTCACTAGAAAGGATCATTACCCCCTCCCTTATATTGATCAGATGCTTGAGCATTTAGCTAGTAAATCTCATTACTGTTCTTTGGATGAATTTTCAAGTTATTTCCAGATATGCATAGCCCCGAAGGATCAAGAGAAGATGACATTCACATGCCCATTTGGAACATATGCCTACAGGCGATGCCTTTTGGTCTTTGCAATGCTCTTGGAACCTTCCAGTGGTACATGGTTTCCATTTTTAGTGATTTTCTGGAACACTCTATAGAAATTTTTATGGATGATTTTACTGTATATGGGAATTCTTTTGATGACTGTCTATGTAGTCTAGATAAAGTCCTAGTAAGATGTATAGAGAAGAACCTTGTACTTAATTTTGAAAAGTGTCATTTTATGGTTCGAAAAGGCATTGTATTAGGTCATATTATATCTGAATAGGGCATAGAGGTTGATAAGGCTAAGATAGATATTGTCACTTCTCTACTATACCTGACATGTGTTCGGGAGATTCGATCTTTTCTAGGTCATGCAGGTTTTTATAGAAGATTTATTCAGGATTTTAGTAAAATTGCTTTGCCATTACCTAAACTGTTACAAAAAGATGTTGATTTTCATTTTGATGATGCATGTAAAACAACTTTTGATGATCTTAAGAATATATTAACTTCCCTACCTATTATTCAACCCCCTGATTGGAACCTCCCATTTGAGCTTTTATGTGAAACTTCTAATTTTGCTGTAGGTGCAATTTTAAGCTAAAGAGTGAATAAGAGGTCTCATGTAATAGCTTATGCATCCAAGCAAATTATACAACCACAGAAAAAGAGTTTCTTGCTATTGTTTTTACTTTGGATAAATTAGATCTTATTTGCTTGATACTAAAGTCATTGCTTTTACTGATCATGCAACCTTAAAGTACTTGCTGCATAAGCCTAATGTAAAGCCAAGATTGATCAGATGGTGCTTTTACTTTAAGAATTTGATATTAACATCCGGGATAAAAATAAGGCTAAAAACTTAATGGCAGACCACTTGAGCAGAATTCAGGCTCCAAAAGTAGATTCTTTACCTATTGATGATGATTTCCCTTATAAGCATTTATGTGCTATGCATAGTTTCTACCTATGGTATGCAGACTTAGTGAATTATCTAGCTGCTTCTAAATTGCCTATTGATCTGAATAAACATCAGTTGAATAAGTTTAGAAGTGAAGCTAGGTATTATATTTGGGATGATCCATACTTGTGGAGACTATGTAGTAACTAAGTGATTAGACGTTGTATACCTAATATAGAATTTGATTCTATCTTGAAATTTTGTCACTCACTTACATGTAAAGGTCACTTTAGTCCAAAACACACAGCTAGGAAGATTCTAGATAGTGGATTTTATTGGCCTATTTTGTTTCATGATGCCATTGATTTTTGTAAAAGATATGTCAGGTGTCAACAAACAAGTAGCATATCTAGGAGAAATGAAATGCCACAGCATCCCATTTTCTTTTGTGCAGTCTTTGATGTGTGGGGCATTGATTTTATGGGACCTTTTCCTACTTCTTTTGGCTTTGCATACATTTATTGGTTGTTGATTATATTTCGAAGTAGGTGGAAGCAAAACCCACTAGGATTGATGATTCTTCTATGGTTGTAGAGTTTGTTCACTCTCACATTTTCTGTAGGTTTGGTATCCCTAGAGCCATTATCAGTGACTAAGGCACTCATTTTTACAACCGGAGTATGCACAGCTTGCTTAACAAGTATAGTATTGTGCATAAAGTAGCTACTCTGTATCACCCTCAAACAAATGGCCTGGCAGAGATTTCTAACTGGAAGGTGAAACAAATTTTAGAGAAAATAGTGCAGTTGAATAGGAAAGATTGGAGCAAGAGGCTAGATGATGCACTTTGGGCCTATAAATTACCTATAAGACTCCTATTGGCATGTCACCTATTGGCTGATATTTGGAAAAGCTTGTCACTTACCAGTAAAAGTGGAGCACAAAGCTTACTGGGCTATGAAGAAATGTATTTTGGATTTGAATGGAGCGGGATCTCACAGAAAATTCCAACTCTAAGAGCTTGAAGAGATCAGGTTAGAAGCCTATGATAATGCAAGGATCTATAAAGAAAAGACAAAAGCATTCCATGACAAGATGATTGCAAGAAAGGAGTTTGTTGTTGGCCAAAAAGTTTTACTTTATAAATCCCGTTTGAAACTCATGCCAAGTAAACTTTGTTCTAAATAGGAAGGTCCATACATAGTTTCTGAGGTTTTCCCTTTTGGTGCAGTTAAGCTTTTGGATGGGCAAACAAGAACTAAATTCAAAGTTAATGGACATCGACTCAAGCACTTTCATGAAGGAGTTCCAAGGGATAACAAGGAGAAGCTCTAACTTTATGACCCACCCTAATCCCCGGTTGTACTCTTTCCCTTTCCCGTTTTATATTGTGTTGTCTTTATCTATGTACTGGATTGTGTGCTGGCATTGAGAATAATGCAATGTTTATGTATGGGGGGATACAAATAAAATTTTTAGTTTTGCTTTATTTTGGTTGGTTGATTTTTCTAGTTTCTAGGTTTTTAGTCTTTTGTTTTATTTTTAGAATGTTAAAGTTTTATGTTGTTTTCCAAAAAAAAAAAAATAACTGTGCATTTATGGAAGTTGCTAGTATTAAGGGGATCATAGCTTTGATATATCTTGATTTGATAGGGAATTTACCTTATGTTGAGAATGCAAGTTAAGTGGCAATTAGCTTTACTTTAATGAAATTTAATGATGGTCAATTTATCTTGTGAGATTTTTGAACCAATTGCTTATTCATTTCTAGTGTGTATCCCCTATCTTGCTTTTACTCTAAAACTTGGCTTGAATCTTATTCAAGGCCACATTTACTCATTTGCCATGCATGAAAAGGATTAAGGCGTTCATTGTTGTTTTGTTTTAGCTAGAGCCAAAGAGCTATCCTACATGTGTTTAATCCATTTGCTTAACCCTTTTGAGCCATATATGTTTCCTTTTGAGCCTTTTAGCCATGAAAACCAAACAAATGTTCTTCCTACCTTGATTAGGATGCTTTTGATTATTAAGGGCAATGTATCTTATCAAGGTGGGTGGAAGTGCATTTTTCACATCATTTATAAGCTGTTTGTTTGTTCCCCTTTGGAAATATTCCAAGAAAAAGAGAGAGAAGAAAGAAAAATAAATAAATTGAAAAAAAAAGAAGAAAAAAAGCAAAGAAAAAGAAAAGTTGTTCTCTTAGTGCATATATTTGTTAATGGTAAATGGGGCCTTAAAATGCACTTGCATTCCATTTCTATTCTTCTTTTGATGCTCTTGATGAATTTTTAACATCCAATTTGCTTTTTGAATTTCTTTCATTCATTTGTTTACCACTTGTTTCATACCTTGGCCTACATTACAACCATAAAAAAGGACCTTTTGATTCATTCATTGGCATTTGATTTTAGTGGTGGAGATGTAGATGGTTGCCAAGCTTATGGTAGTAAGGTTGGATAGGATAGAACTTGAGAGTAAGGACTTTATCCTAAACACTAAAGAGTAGAGTGATAAACACTAATCCAAGTGAGGGACTTTCATTGCATTTCATTTTTGTTAAGTATATTGCCATGGTACTTGTTGCATTGATGTAAGTGATATGACTTGGATAATTGAGCTATTGATTTGCTTTGAGCTTCTTTATGCTAATTGACCTACACAATTCCATTTTTCTTGATTTCCTTTCCATTATCTCTTTCTTGGAGTCTTAGTTTTCTTTTGCCTGGTGTAATGTCCAATTTTCGTTAAACGATGGAAACGGGCACGCTTTCAAAGTAAATCCCCTGAGATGAGTGATTCAAGGCCAAATAAAATTTGGATAAAATCTTAAATAATAAAAAATGAGGATTTGAGCCTTGAGTTGCCCAGAAACAAGGGTGGAAGTGATTCGAAAAATTTGCCGAAAGGCCAGTGGCATTTTCGTAAATAAGTGCAATTTTGGAAAAGCATCTAGAAGGGCTTTTTAAATGGAAATTTTGAGTTGCCCAGGGTTCTCAGAGGCCCCAAAAATCATGGGAAGCCCCGGGACCGGTAAAGACCCTCCGGTGTAAGTTTTCCAACGTCGATTGACCTAAACTTTGACTGGCCGAAAATATGCTTGTTTATTTTGAGTTCCATTTCGGTTTCCATGGGTTGTAGGCATGTTTTTGCGATGCAAATGAGTTGTAATAATGGAATTAAATATGAGGAAGTATAGTATAAGCTCATACGGTCCACATGACATCGACTTGAATTTTTTAGATACAACGCAACGCGAAAATAATCATTATTTCTTTAGCGTTTCCATGGAATATTAATATGATTCATGATATTATGCCACTTGAAAGCATGAGATGAGCTAGAATTTATGGTGTTACACCTGGGAGTGCAAAAGCTTAAGTATGAGAGAATTTGATAAATACTAATTTTAGACATATTAATCCTCATAAACTTAGGCATTTTGATGAGTAAATATGGCTTTAGGGGTTTAATTAGATAGAATTTGATTTCATTAGTCATTTATGCACTTTATGAATCAATTTGCAAAATTATTGAGTTTTAATGCATGAATTTCTTTTAAATAATTTTATGGATAATTCTACTCAATAATTTTCATTCTTTGGTGCAGTTTTAATAGGCAATCGAAGCTTGAATGAGAATTTGAATTAAAGAAGAGAAAGAAAAAGCATAGTCAACACAAATCTTGCACAAGCTTCATTCACTTGTTGACCAGCCCACATGCATAGTTCCATATTGAGTATAGCAACTCTAACCATGTACACTCACTCATACAAACACATGCATACAAACACAAGAAGGCAGCCTCCAAACATCATACACGAAACATATGAATGGGCTTGAGAATGTGAAGTAGAGTAGAGATGAACCACGAGTTTGATGGAATGCTATGGGCTTGTGAAGTTGTTGTGGGAGAGAAAGAAACATGCGAATGAAAAGAAGAAGCAAGCAAGCAACGTGGGATGGTGAATGGAAAAGAAGCTGGAACAGAACAAAACAAGTGGTGAGCTTTGGTGATTTGAGAAGAAGCTTGTGAGTTGAGGTGGAAGGTTTGTAAGTGCCACGGGCTGGGGAATGATTAAAAAAGCTAGGTTTCATGCTTGAGAGGAACAGAGGAAGCTTTATGATGATAGCCAGCACGTTGCCATGAGCTCGCATCAGCTGAAGCACATGATGCGATGAAAGACTTTCAACGTGAACTCACACTCATGCAAAACAGAGGAGAGACTGAAGCTTGGGCTGACATGATTACTACAGACTAGATGGAGCATGAAGACCATACAAGAGATTTGAGAGAAAGAAGAAGCAACGTGAGGGATTTACACAAGGGCAGCAAGTAACAGAATAAGAAGCTACATGTTGAGAAGAGGAAGAAGCATGAGCTGCTTCTGGTTGAGAAGGGAGAATAATGCTATGCAGAAGCAAGGGAAGCAAATGAAAAGCATGCGGTAGTTCAAACGAAGGAACATGTTAAAGGAACGATTTTTTTTTAAGCATGCAAGGTTGATGTAAGAATGGTTAAAGCTGTATGAGCTGGTGATGAAAGGAGGGAGCTACGTGATTCATTAGCTATGAGTTAAGTAGGACTAATGAGCAAGTAAGAAACGTGTGGATGGAGCATGCAGCAATTCATTCATGAGGTAGTATTTGCATGCAGAGAACATGTGGAATGCAATGTTATTAGCATGTCAGCTTGCATTGAAGGAGTGAAGCAACATCAGCTAGGATTGTGAGAATAACGCGAAAGCATGTGACAAATTAAGAGCATAAAAGAGAGGCTGACGTGAACATGAATTAAAATGAAGCATAATGGGCACATGACTCATTAAAAAAGTATGTTAAGGCATTCATCGAGGGAAGGAGTGACGGAAAAACACAAAAAGCATGAGGAATAAGTGAGCTGTGGGAAAGAATAAGCTGAATAACATGACGGGAAGAGGGGCGAGCTCCAGAAGTGAACGAAGAGGTTCATTCATTGATTTCTCTATGGTTGCAGCTCATTCCATCAAATTTCTTCCGTTTAATTCCTCCATGGCAGCTTGAAGTCTCCTTGGTGGCTAGCTAAAGATTGGATACTCCCAAATGCATATTTAAGCTCCATATTTCTTCACCAATTTGGATAAAAATTTCTTGCTTAATCTTTTAATTTCAGCATTATTTCCCTTATTAGTTTGACTAGGTTTAGCTTATTAACTGAGGAATTTAATTGCTAGAAATTATTGGATTGATTTTATTTGTGGATTGAGTGTAATTTGATATTTGGAATGTTAATGATCATTACTTGTTTGTGAAAAAACCAAAATTAGTGGCTGTGCAATTTACTCTTAATTTCCTCTTGATTATGGGCCAATTGATACAATAGTTGTTAGATTAAGTGGCTAGAATATTTGTGCAATTAATTGTTTAAGGAATTCATTAATCTGATTAGTTAATTCGCATTTTAAGTGGGTTGTGCAGTAGATTTTATTGAGCAATTAGGATTGGTTATAGTGTGTTATTGTTCCTAATTCAATTGATTAATTTTTCAAGGTTTCTTGTGGTTGCAAAATCCTTGAAAAATTAATGAATTGAATCTTGGATGGTCATTGAAGAGTTTTTATGGAGAATACACTAATGAGCAGTGTAACATCCGATTTTCTGAAAATGAGAGAAAATGTAAGAAACGTAATGTACGGTTTTTCCTTAAACAAATGAAACTTACCGGATACAAAAGGAAGTCCCCCGAAATGAGATAGTTAAGGTCACAAAAAATTTGGGAAGCATTCTAAACTCCTAAAAATGAGAATCTTAGGCTCAAACGGAAAGAAAAATGGAGTTAGAATGAAGAAACAATTTCTTACGAAAAACTTACGAAACGTAATGGTATTTTCATAATTTTGAGCAAACTTTGGAATTCACACAGGAGGGCTTTTTAAATGAAATTTTTGAGTTCTCCAGGGTTCTCAAATGCCTTAAAAACCTTGGAAAGCCCCGGGACAGCTAAAGTCCCTCCAATGGACACTTTCCAATGTCGGTGTGCTCAAACTTTGATGAATTCGTTCAGGAAGGTTTTAGCTCCAATTTGAGTGATTCTCAAGGCATTTTACTAAATTGGGAACTTAAATTTTATAATGGAAAAGACAGTTCTAAAAAAGGAGCTAAAATGAAAGAAAAACAAAAATGCAAAGTATGAAGGGCAAAATGGAAATTTTTGAAAAGTGTAACTTATTCCCACCTATATATATGATGCACCCTTCTCCTCCCTTCATTATGCACGACCATGTTCTGCCTAAAACCAGAAGAAAACCCTAGGGGATGAGGCTCACAAGAAGGGGAAGAAAAGGAGGAGAAATCAATGGCTTAAGGTATGGAAATTAGTAGTTTTTCATGCTCTTTCTCTTTCAAACCTCTTCTCCTCCATTCTCCTTTGTTTCCTATGATTAAAATGAAGTTTATAAATCTGTTTTAAGGGAGAAATTGAGGGGAAAATTCGGAGTTGAAGAGAGGAGCTCAAAGAACACAAGATTCAAGTGAGAAAAAGAAAGAGAACAAAGTAATTTCTCTTCCTATGGTTGTCATTTTGTGTTCCCTTCTCCACCATTTTGCCCCACTTGAGAAAACCCTAGGAGGAGATGATTTTTAGGTAGAACCAAGCATGAATCTAAGGAAAAAGGGTGTGGAGATTAAGAATATGCAAAGGGAATTATCAAAAACCCATTAGATTTCAAGATGCAAATTCTAGGGTTTTATGTGCACCTTCCAAAATCTGATTTCATATGATAATTCCTAGGCCTAAATAAGAGTTTAAATGAGCTCCTAAGATCCCTAAGAGGCCCCCCATATGCTTCTTCCCTTAAGAAAACAAAGAAAGCTCTATGGAACCCAATATGCTTCATTGTCTCGGCCAAGAAGGGTTCTCATAGCTAGGGAGAGTTTTAAATTTTTCTAAGGCCATTCTTGAGTCAGATTTAATGAATGAAAATGAAAAGAGGCCTTGGAAAAATTTAGAACTCATAGAAATTGATTTGGTGCCTTAGGTTCCATATTATGACCTAAAGAAGCAACATGGTGCTAGGCCTTTTGTTTTAATGGTGTGATGACTCCAAGAGGCTTAAAAGGAATCAAGAATCATATTTGAAAGGAAAGAATGAGGCCTAGAAATCTTTTGAGGGGTGTTGCTTCATTAGGTGCAATTATGGACCATAATGGAGCCTATAGAGCAATCTAGTGTTTCATAAAGTTATATAGCCTTAGAATGTGTTTCATGAACCTAATTGGCTCCCATAAATTGTATCTAGACCAAGAGAAACCATCTCCACCAATTTGTGGGTGTGTGACTAAAAGAGGAGGCTTGAAATCCAAGGAAAAAGTGTGTGATTGTGTGCAAGGTAGCTCTCTCCACCTTCTCTCATGCATGGATGTGTGTTTAACTTATTTTAGAATGTGTGTATGTGTATTTTCAAGTTATGAAAAGTATGCTAGCATGATTTTATATGCTATGATTCTTAATGCCATGTTATATTTCTAAATTAGTACATGATATTTGTTTGAGTTTGCTTGAGTGTGGAGAGGCCAAGAACTCTTCCCTTTGGTGAGATGAGCCAAGAACCCTTAAGCTTGGTTAAGACAAAGCAAAGAGTCTCCCAAAAGAAAAGTGGACTTCCAAGAGTATGGTTGAGTCTAAAGCTCTTTATAGAATGAGTGAGGCAAGTCCAAAATCCATGAGAAGAAGTGTGAGGCCAATCCAAGCACTTGGTGAGCTCTTGAATGTCTTGAATGATTGATTCACATGCCAAGTTTGCTTTTAAAATGTCCATGACTTCTATTTCCTCCATGCATGCATTTGTAAAGCTTGCTTTGTACATATTATTTATGATTAAATGGAAGATGAGCTATTGGGATTCTTTGAATCTTATCCCCTCCTCTCCAATGCTCTAACATGCTAGGTGGACTAACTAGCTATGGTGAAAGGAGCTAACAACAATGAGAAAGAGAGATTGACAAGCTTATGCTTTGTTTTGTCCATTTTGGAATCATAATGATGGTTCATATTGTTGTAAATATACTATGAACCTTGAGACATGTGTGAATATACTATTATGTGATGTTTAGATATATGAATATGATATATGACCTCTAGCATTTATTTTGAGAATGTAATGCCAAAGTGTGCAATGTGGAAGTTTGATAGAAATGTGCATAAGTGTGGGTTGAATGGCCAAAATGAGATGCATGATGTTTGGGACCATTTGGGCAGCTTACACAAGTCTTAAATATGCTTTTAGACTTGCCCAAAAGGTGTCACAACCAAGAGAAAGCCATTTGGCAAATTTGGTACCTCATATGGAGCCAAATTTGACCATAATGGAATCCTATATCACTTTTTTGCCAAATGAGCTAGTCTTCATATGATATTTCTCATGCAATTAGATATTGTTGAGATATTTTTGAAAAGCTAAAGAACATAATTTTCTGAGGTCTAGAGAATATTTAATGAATTTTCAAAGTTGGGATTTTCTATTGATTCTGGTATGTGCACTGTTCACACTCAGATTTGTGTTTTGTGTTATCTGATGGTCAAATGGTGTCCAATGGTTGTGAAATTTTATAAGCATAAATTAGAAGTCATAAGATTTTTGTGGCGACCAAGATCACCTCATTTGGAGGTCTAAGCAAAGAGTTATGCATTTTTGAAGATGGCTGTTAGTGGCACCCCAGGAGTCCAGTCACTATTCCATAGAATTCTAATGGCTAAACATATCTGTTTCATTTTGTAATTATTTTTAGTAACAACTTAACATTTGTAGCTTTCCATAGTGACTGAATCTGTATGATTTTGATTTTTATAGAATTAGTTATGAATTTTAGAAGTTTGCATCAATAATCTGAAACAGCAGCTCAGGCAGCAGCGACCTCAGTAGCTTTTCGAATGTCAAACGTCTTCCCCTTAATTATTAATGAACTGAAATTATTTTTACCATGGGGTAGACATCTGGAGCTTTCTGGAATGGTAAAGTTTGTTGGATTTTGAGTTTTTTGGATTTAGTTATGAATTTCCGAAGTTGTGATAAAAAAACTGAAATTCTGACTATGGCAAATCCGTGGGAATTAATGTGTTTCACCCACTTGTATGAGTTCCAAACCACTTTCTTGAATGGTTTTGAATTTTATTAGTGTAAATAAATATGAGGATATGCTGTATGAGCTTACATGATCCACGCGACATCGAATGGAATTTTTATACACTATGCAACGTGAAAATATTTATTATTTCTATTGCCTTTTTCGTTAAAAGCTTGGATAATTCTTGAAAATGAGATACCTAAAGGCATGAGATCAGCTAGAAATGATGGTGTTACAAGCAGAATTTAAATCCAAATTGGGTACACTAAAAAGAAGGCAAGGATAATTGAATTCTAAAGAGTCCATCTAAAGGCTTGTTACCACATTTTCTTAATTATTCACTTCATTTAGTCTTAAATTTTTTATTCTTATCATTTCAAATTTAATTCAATTAAATTTTAGTAATTCAAAATCCCCTAACCAATTTTCATTTAGTAATACTTGGAACACTCTTTTATAAACAAATTGAGGCACAAACTCCTTAGGAAATGACCTAGGTTGTACTATTACCTACAAAATTTAATTTTGTACCTAGTTTTATTTGAGATTGTGCGATACAATCGTCAAAGCCTCATATTGTTCCACATAGGCTAAATTCATTGTCAACTTTTTATAAATGATTTGAAATCTTTTTATGGCTCTACAACTCATAGGTAGGATCCCCTACCCTATTGAGTGCTATATAGCAGGGAACGAAGCTCTCTTATAATATACTATTTCTTAAGCTATTTGTAGAATATTTCGAGAGGTCTTATTTTCAATAAAGAATCTACTGAGATTTCTACAAAATAGACAATTATACATATGCCCATGGTTGATTTAGGAGGAATATTGAAATGGTAAGTAATTTCACTTGCTAATATTAGAATATGAATTGGCTAAGATCATGGAGGTCTGTAAGAAGTTTACACGACACCTTATTAAGCTTATAGATATAGGATTAACCTTATATTTTGTGCCAATTACACCTTTGGACTTAGGGTGTGACAGATGCATCATGTGGCTATTGCTCCCCTTAATAGGAGGACTATAACTTAATCTAAATAATAATAGTGATGATGACGATCATGATGATGATGATAATCATAAGTCATAATGCTAGTAAATGCACTAGTCACATAAGTAATAAAGTGGGCAATAAGTCTAAGTATCAATCCCACAAGGATTGTTAGGCAATGATAAAGGCTTTTTAATATCAAAAAATAAATGAATAAGGAATTGCTTAATTACAACTAATTAAGTTACATACTAGTATCTCATGTCACACCAAGTGTTAGCATCTAAAAGTCTATTATAGACAAGTATAAAAGTGTAAAAGTAAAATAAATAAAAGATTCATGACTCTAAACACTCACTCAAAAGAAAATAAATGTAGACTAGATATCTGACACTAGTCTAAAATGGCCAAAGCTCATTGTATTATATTTTGTTATTATGGATATGCTTAATTCTAATGTGATAACAATTTATTAAAGCATACCTCTTATCCTATCTTAGACCTAGCCTTCCCCAAGAGAGCTAGAAGTAGGGTACCCTAAGTTGAACTAACACTTGAATGCATTAAGCACACAAATTCCTATTGCATCAATAGCTAACAAGATAGGCCTACTAAACTATCTTATAGCTAACTTCGACTTAGGTAAGTTGAATACGAATCCCTTTAATTTTGCTTAACTATAAGACTTTATGAAGTTTAGTGAATTCTAGATTAATTATAAATGCTTAAACTGCCACTAGGATGAATGTAAATTATAAGTAACCTAGTTACACCTATCATTGACAATGGATAGCATGCACTTATCATTAATCATCCATACACACAGCTGACATAGTGGATGCAACATCATGTGAACTCAATCGTAAAGAAATCAAAAAGCAATAATTAATCTAAGTATTAATGACAACAAAGGATTAAGAGCAAATGCATAATCTAAATAATAAAATCATAATATAAATGATCATAGCAATCCATACCTCAGTGTTCAATACATTAATCCTAAATTAATATAAGAAAATAAAAAAGTACAAATAGAAAAATGCATGTCCTAAGCAAATGACCACATAAGACTACAAATCATCAACCATGCACATCTCTTATAGGTTTTTAGGCATTAACGGTAGTTTAGATGTTAGAAATTTGTAGTAGCATAATATGTAATATTTGTTATTTTGGCATTGGACTAGATGAAATGGTTAGTATTTTTATATTGAGTTAGGCTCTAGATCAGAGTAAACTAGATGAGGAAAATGAGTATAAGCCTAATTAGAAAAGAGAAATGGGCTAAAAAGTCCAGTTCAGTCCTAGAATAAGCAATAGTAATGGGTCTAACAGTAAATTAGGGATAAATTAGAAAATTTAATATTTAATAAGTTAAGAGCAAGATATTTTCTATCTCAATATGACTAAATGACGTTAGTAGAGTAGCCAAAGTAGATAAAATTGGTCAAAACCATGATGGTACATAAAACGAAGAAACTAGTGGTAAAATCATAATTAAACTATTTTAAGATATTACGAGCCATTGTGAACCTAGAGAATGAATATATAAGTATAAAAGATCTTAAAATATCTTATACCTCAAAATTATCCAAAAAGATTGAATTTTTTAGGCTAGAATTAGAGTGAAATAAATGCAATACCAAAATAAAAATTTTGATCGAAATGGTACAAAAGATTAGGGTCTTTTTTTGGAGAATTACAGTTGAAGACCCAAAGTTAAAAAAAAATTACTCTAAAGAACCTATTACCATTATTTTAGGATAGATTACTATTGACTTTAAGTAAAACCCCCTAAACCTAGTAGTGATAGGTCCTTCAAAATACATTTTTTCAACTTTAGGTCTTTAACTATAATTCTCCTTTTTTTATAAAAAAATAAACAAAGATAAGGATAATCCTCCTTAACTTAAAGTGAAAGAGCATGCAGAGTTTAATTAGAAGGCCCCAATTTGGCCAAATTCATTAAATTGTGCAAGAAGAGGCAGATAATGGTAGTGCCATAAGCAAATAAAATCAAGAATTTTAAAAACACGAGAAACCTATATCCCTCACCATAATATGATAAAAAAATCCTAGCAAATTAACTAGATGAAGTCAATTTAGTCAAATCCCTAATGGAATACAAATTACAATTCTTAGTGGCAATCTTTTAGCCTGGACTTTTCTAAACTATTTTAAGTTCCTAAAATCTCAAAGTAAATATTTTTAATAAAGAAGAGAGTCTATAATTTAGTATGGAGCAATTAGTTTCTAAAAAGACTAAGAAATGAGATCAAATGGAAAAATTAAAATGTAGTAACATAATGGTCATTTTTTAAAAAGTTATAAAGCCCTATTTTTATATAAGTGTTATGCCACCTCTATTCTCCTTCATGTAACTAACCTTTTGCAGCTCCAAATGCTTAGATAGGTGTCATACCATAATGAATTGGCACTTATTTTATATCATAATAAGCTTACAACATCAATTCTCTTATTTCTAACACTTTTAGTAGTGGAAAATATTGACATTAAATATCCAATTTCTCAATTTAAGCATAAATGCATAACTTTTGTATTTAGATATCAAAATTCATCATTAACATATTTTCCCAACTTGAAACATCACAAAAAGGAGTAAGGAATTTAAGTTTCAAGCCATGCACTTCAAGCTAGCATAATAGGACCATTTTTCATAAGTTTACAATTTCAGCCACTAATTTCAAAAATTCATATCTTGAGATAGAAAACTCCAATTTGCACAAATTAGGATCTATGGATAGCACATGACATGAACTATATGCTGTAAAAATTTTAGATCAAAACAAGTTCATTTGGGCTATGAGAATCTAATGGAAAAGTAACCATATCAACATCTTGGACCCAATCCAAACCTGAAATTTTAAACATGCATATCTTTGCCTACACAGCTTCAATTTAGGTGATCTCAATGGATATGGAAAGCTTATAATTTCAAATATATGTTTGTAAAATTTCATAAGCATTGGAGTCCATTTGTCTCCTTAAATATAAGGAAAACTAGAACTAATCATATGAATAGTCCCTAGGCAATTCTACATTTTTCAACCAATTTGAAAAAATTATAATAAATTTTATAGAACTTCAAAAAATGTGTTCTTTAGCTTTGTGAAAATATTTAAATGAGATCTAAATTCTTGCCAAATTTCATCCCAAATTTCATTCACTTGGTTTGATTTTGGTTCAAGGGTAAAAAGTAGCTCAAAATGGTACAAGTATAGATTCAAATGGTTCAAAATGACCTCTTGTAAATCTTGTGACCATTTGAACACGTCCTATACATGAAATATAGGATGTAAGACCATCTCATTAGGTCCAAAATATCATGCAAGTCAAAATCACTCATCACTCACACTTTCCATAGCACACACATGGTCAATTTGCACATTCTCATACATATACACCTAAAAATGGGATTTACATCATAACCTCATATTTTTACATACGTAAGGGGGTTTACATCACAAAAATAACATGTACAATATCTCATATCACAAAAATAACATGTACACTTTCCAGTTACACTTGTTGGCCTCTATTCTTGGCTCTTTAAGAGTTCCCTAGACATGGTTAGAAATAATATGGGGCCGAGTAAGATTCTATAAATCCCAATAGCTCATTCACCCTTCAAGCATACTTATAAGACATGTTATCATGTTAACAAAACCAAGCATGTGTCACAAGTATCTAAATATCAAACATAAACATATTTATAAAATCATATGGATCCATCAAGGTTAAAAATAAGTTCTAAAGACTTTTAGTCTAGCCTCACCCAATTATTTAGGACTTTTGGTTTAGTCTCACCTATTTTAAGGACTTTTAACTTTGCTTTACTCATTCTTTAAGACTTTTAGTCTTATCTCACCCTTACTTAGGGGCTTTTGGCTTCACCTAATCCAAGTCAAGGGACTTTTAGCATAACCTCACCCATTAAGAGCCCTTTCACATTTCCAATGCATATCAAATTAAATAATTACCTCAAATAATCAAATCAATAGCAAGAGACATAATATATAATCCATACACATATACAAGAAATCAATGACAATCAAACAATCAAGATAAGCATACATGAATGGATAAAGAGCTACCTTTCTCAATGGAGCACAAAGTTTTCCCCTTGGTTTCTCACTTCCTCTTCTCAGCCTCACATATACACTTGGGAAAGGCTTTACTTGCTTGGCCTAAACACATCAAACAAGATAGAAATATATCAATGGAACCACCTCTAACTCCACATAAGCTTTAGATAAGCCCATTCTAGCTTTAAGCATCCATATGGCTCCATTTAGTGGCATAATAAAGCAGCTTATATAATTCATCATCTTGGCTACAATTTCTCACTCAATCTAAGTTATAAGACTCTATTTAAACTCATTAGAGTCATCACAAACTCAATTCAAGTAGCCTAACACCAAGTTGCTTTTTCATGCATAATGGAACCCTAAACTTTCACCTTTCAAAATAAAGCTTTTAAATTTAAACCAATGGTTTATTTGGTATTTATAATTCATATCTAGACTATTTCTATTCTTAGAATCAAAGAAAACTTTCCTTAGGTGCTTCATCTACTCCATGGTTGAGACATGCACTATTCTTGCCTTCCATGGAACTTTTGTTTCATTCTTTAAGAGATTAATATATATATGGGTCCTTTTCTAACACCCCAAAATTTATTAAGGTGTTAATCATAGATTTAAGTTAATTATGAATAATTAATATAAAATAATTGGGCAAGTTAAGTGAATGAAAATTTTATAGAGATAAATTATTAATATGGGTTTGAGATTAAATTGGGATAGAAATTTTATCTAGGCCCAAACTAATATAGGAGATCATGATAAGAGGCTAATGGAGGCCTAATAAGTTAGGTGCAGACCCAATCTGATTCAATGTGAGAGAGGCCTAAGATCCATCTTTTTTAGGCTCTTATAATTGGCCTAATAACCTTTGTTTAGACCCAAAACCTTTAAGCTCTTAAAACTAGGCCTAACCCAATTAAAACCCAGTAACCCAACACATGGAAGCTGGCCTAACAAGCTTAAGTTTGAAGCCCATTTGGAGTTGGATCATTGGAGTTGCTCATAACCCATAGAAAACCTAACTTAAACCCTAAAAACTAACCTAACCACCCCCCATTCTGCAGAACACAGAGACACAAAAGAAAAAAATTGGAGGTCTGAAGGGAGGCTCGGGTTTGGGGCAAGAAATCCATCATTTCCCACTTCTAAAGCAAGATTCACCCAAGGTAATAATTATATAACTTAATCCCCTTCTCTTTCTCTTCATTTTAGCCTGATTAGTTTTTCATTTGGAGTATTTTCACTATACCTAAAACTTGAAATATGGTTGTTGGGGATTTCCTTGGTGAAATTTCGTAGGTTGAGGCTAGGGCTGACATTAGGTAAGTATAAACTCTCCATTTTGATGCATTTTCTATTAGTTTAAGACCCCTATAGTAGACTTATAGTATAGGCCTTAATTTTGTGTGAAATTTTCTATGATTTGGAGTGATATATTGATGTTTCTGGTCTAGGAAAGGCAAAATCCGAAATTAGAGGCCCTTGGTGATTGGGCAGGTATCCTTTAGATAACTGTTGGTAACTTAATTCTTTTTAGCATTGGGTTATTACCACAAATGATGAATGAGATAGCAATTGACTGATAAAAATGAACATTTTCTGATATTGTGATTTAGGAGGATTTTGGTATTGCTGTAGCTTCCCAACTTGTCTACAAGTGAGGTAATCGGGACTATATTAATTCCATACATATATCTACTTTAATTTTATATTTGCTGTACATGAATGATTTGAAATGCTGAATAAATTGGTTGGATATCTATTGTGATTAGACCTTGTGAGTCCATGGTGGAGCTGTAGTGTAACTGCCACCCGTGCATGTACTTCGATCAGGCATCGGGTTATAATCAAACCCCAGATGTACTGAGCCCTGGTTATGCTCAAAGGGGAGTAGGTGCCATGGATAGGCCTCTCTCGGTATTATTGGCCTTTAACATGTGAAAATATAATTGCTAGTATGGGATAATAATCATGATAGCCTAATTGTTTCATTTACTAATATGACTGGTGTGTTTTCTGATGCTTATGTGAAATTATACATATATGTTAATTAAACTGGAATGTATGATGGAATTTGCTTTGATTATTGAAATTGCATCTTACCCCGTTTCATGGGATTACAATTTCAGGTGAAGGTTCTTTAGGTAAGAATAAGGGCAAGTAAGTGAATGAACATCCATGAGCTGAGGCTCGATATGGGGAGCTACACTTAGTCTGAGTAAAATAGAGTAGATGCTAAATTTTGTTAACCTTTGTATAGCATCATCATGCATCTGTATTGTCAAGTGTAAGAGTTTGTATTTTGGTAACATGAAATGTAACCAATGAGAAATAGACTTCATATTAGTTGTTGATGGATGTATGAGTTTATGACATTTATTATGGTTTGTAAACTTGTGTTTTAACTAACTATTTAAGTTATGAAAGCATGTGATATATGGATTTCGGGTTTGAACTAGCGATGCATGAATTATCCAATGAAAATATGATTGAATGACCAATATGAGAAATTTATAAATTGTTGATATAAGACTAATGAATGAGTAGGAGAATCCACCTTTAAATGTGGGATAGGTAATGATATAATGTCTGGGGCAAATTAGCTAAATGGATGCTATTAGAATCTTATAACAAGTAGGAGAGTGGCCCTAGAGAGCCCCTAGATAGAGAGTGGAGACTATGAGATAAGATTTTAGGAGTTGTAGGATCATAAGGTAATTAACCGCGACCAATAGAGGCGAAGTTGCCTAGGGAGAGTACCAGAGAGCAATTCGCCATGGCAAAAAGTGGAATTAGTTGCAGTGAAATATGAGAGGCAAAACTAGGAGTCATCTAGAGGGTAATTCATCGCGACTAAATCAGAATTAGCCGTGGTAAACTTTTGTGAAAATTTGTCGGGCGTTCCAGAGAGGAATTAGTCATGGCGAAAGGAGTAATTGGCCGCAGCCAATAGTGAGAGGCGAGCGAGGTAGGTTCCAGGAGGCTTCCTCGCCACGGCGGCATGTAGGTTAGCCACGGCGAAGGTCTAACTAGTCGCGGATCAGTGGCAATGTAAGGAGTGAACCTGAGAGGAATTGGCCACAGCTAAGAGGAATTTGGTTGCGGTGAACATCCTGAAACCCTTATATTTACCTAGAAACCTTAGTTTTTCATATGGTAATCTCAAGGGATGACTTAGAAACATTGGTAGAAGATTCTTGTGAGTTGGAATTAATAAGCAATAGAATCAAAGGCTTAGAAATGAGTGTTTGTCTCTCTTGTGTACATGAATGCTTATAATTATTTGATTGATAACTCTAACAACATTTAGGTTCAAATTTCCCCGCATTTTCTGAATGTAATTAGTCTTAATGTCTTGTAACCCTAATTTGTGGTTGTTAATAACATATTTTACCTTAATTACAATGATTAGAAGTTAGGGTTGTCACACCTTTAGCCTCTTCGTAGCTCAATTGTACTCTTACATGGTTTAAAACATCATTCTAAGACCTCATACTTCCTAAGGTGCAATCAAAACCTTAGGTTTCTAATTATGCATTCCATGGATTCTTACTTTGTTCTAATGGAAAAATCTTAATCTCCACATTCCAAAACCTTAATTCTTAGCATGATTTCATAAAAAACCAACTCCCTTCACCTCCCCCTATGTTGGCTGAACCTATGGAGTGATGGCTAAGCAAGGAAAAGAAAATTTCCCATACCATAACACATACTAAATGAAAAAGCTTTCAATGGTGATTAATTTGGTATGTTTATTGCCTTGCTGAAGGCTCTTTCCTCTATAAGTTCAAACCCAAAACATCATCTTTTGAAATACCAAAACCATGGAGAAAGAGAGGGGAAATAATAGAAATTAAGTAAAAAGAATGGCATAGGCAAATTCCTTATGTTTTGTTACCTTAGGTGGCTTCAATCTCCCTTAGCTTTTAGTGCTTCTTAGATTGCCTCTTAGTCTTGTTTGGAAATGTAGATTTTTGGCCAAAGTGAGGGGAAGAAGATGGGGTGACCTTTTTATAAGAAGGAGCTAGGGTTTCTTAAATGAAAAATTTTCAATTTTGTCCTTATTCTTTACTTTCATGGTTTAAGCTCATTTTAACTCCTTTTTTAGAACCATCTTTGAAATAATAAAATTTAAGTTGTCTAACTTATTAAATGCCTTTGGTTTCATATTAATTGGATTCAAAATAACCTCAAATGATTTGGTCAATGTTTTGGTCAACTGACAGTATAAATTAGAAACCTTAAGAGTTTTAACCATTTCGATGGCTTCTATAATTTTCTAAGCCTTTGAAAACCCTAGCGAGCTCAATTTTATCATTTAAAGCTTTATCCTTTGCGTTTTCAAAAAGTTGTTCGAAATTATAATTTTGTCACTACATTTATCCTCTAATTCATTCAATTATTTTGGCTCTATTTTTTGGCTATCCTTAGGTCTCAACCATGTTTTTAGATGTTTTAATTAACAATCTATTCTCAATTTGCCTTGCTTTAGAGTGCTCCCATATCAATCTATTAATTTCAATTTAGTTTCTGAAAAACCAGTCATTACAATAGGTGGCGTGAAAAGAGGAAGGAGAGATAAAGAAAAGAAAGGTAAAATAGGCAAGGAAACATGCAAAATTTTGCTATAATATAGTTATGAAACTTCTTCCTTTCTTCATGCTCTTTCACATGGTGAGTTTGATTTCTTGAAAAGGTCAAAGTTGTGGCTATCATCTTAAGCAAAATAGATTATTTGAGGAAACCAAATATAAAACAAGAATTTACATTTAAGGAGCTTTCAAACAAGGTATGATTTAGTTATAGAAAAATTATTATTTTTGGAACCCTAAGGCATGGTTTGTTTGGCTATGAGAGAGAGAGAGAGAGAGAGAGAGAGAGAGAGAGAGAGAGAGAAAGAGAAAGAGGAGAAGGCATGATCTTAAGGAAAACTTGATGAAAATAAGGGTTCACAATGATGATGAGTAAGGATATGCAAAAAAATCTACCTAAGAAGCCATAGAATGCAAAGTACCATCACCTAAGGTTCTAGATGAGCCATAAAATTTTTAAAACCCTAGAAAGATTATTTGAACCCTATAATGCCATAATTGAATTAGAAATGAATCATAGATATCCTAAAGCCCTCAAATTTCCTAGTAAATAAGCAAAATTTCCATAATTAGGGCTTTAGGGTGGTGTCTCGACTAAGAAGAAGAAATGACACCTAGAGAAGCTTTTAATTTGGCTTCATAATTTAAGAAACCTAAGTGAGTAATATAGAGGTTGGATGAACCATTGAAAAAAAATTTAGGAACCATATTTTTATAAGTGAAAAGTTAAGGTTCAAGAATGTCTAAATGGGGCAATATGATTTTATATACATCTAAGAATGCTCTTATGAGACCTACTAGAGTCATATAGATTATATATGATGAGATTTTGAAGTCTAGAAGTTGAATCTTGAAGGTTACCCCTTGAGGCATATAAAGTAACCTAAATTTGAACTTTAAGTTTTAATATGTATATGTAGTGATGGGATAAGTCCTAATTAGTTACTTTGTATCTAAATTGATGTGTTTAGGTTTAGTATGATCACACCTTTGTGTTTGTGCCAACCTAAGAAAAACCAAGGAAAAGGAAAAGATCAAGTGGCCTAGTGTTTGATCAAGGTTCCTAGCTATTAAAGGTAGCTTACTCCCCTTTCATTACATACATTATATGTATTTAAGTTAAGACGCATTATATGCATTGGTTGTTTTATGAGTTGCTTAAGTTTATGTTTGAACTGGCTTTCCTAATATGAGTTTTATGTATGTATGAGCTATATTTTTTGGCTTATAGCAAGAGTAGTAGAGAATTGAGTGCAGCAGTCTTTCCCTAGGCCAAAGATGAGCCTAGCTAATATGTTTTATGCCATGGCTAGATGAATTTAGAAATCTTATGCTAATTCCATGTTTTATGATGTTTATATGCATATGGCCTTGCATGCTTGTATTTTCTTCTTAAATTATTTAATGTGTGCATTGGATTAGTTAAGTATTGCTATTGGGATTCTCCTCAGAATCTCACCCTTTATATCCCACAACTATATCAGGTGAATCTAGCAAGGAGAAAGAGATAAAAGCTTGAAGCAAGTAGTAGCTAAGATTCATGTATTGTATGTATATTCTTTTTTATATATATTATGATGAAATGTAATAGCAACCTATGTAAAAGCATTAGACTGCAAGTGTAAGATCATTTGATGTATCTATATGTCATGAGAACATGTTTTGATATATGAATATCTATGAGGATTGCATGCATGAATAGAAGTGGATAGGTGATTTTAAGATGCTAGGCAACTTTCATATGTTGAACCATTTATAGATGATGTACATATGAGTTGAAAGTTGCTCATGGCAAGAGATAGCATATTAGAGTTCAATTGAACCATTTTTGAACAAAAAATTTGTCCAAATGAGCCATAAAATGCATCTTTGCCTAGTTTAGGGCTGAAATTTTGTGAGCCTTTAAAGGATATTTAGAGCTTTCTGTAGAGCCAAAGTTTATATTTTTCAAAACTCTATAGAATATTTGGCAAATTTCCAAAGTCGGCCCTAAAAAGCTATCATGGTCTTAGTACTATTCACACTAATTTAGATATGGTTTTCATGTCCTTTGAGGTACCAAATGGATTCATTTCAACTCGAAATTTTTATAGTAGAAAGTTCAGGTCATAAATTTTAAATGGACACCTAATTTTCCATTAATTAGAGTTATGTAGCTTATGTTATGAATTTTTGAAGTTATACTACAATATGTGACTATGGGTAAAATGTCAATTTATTTCCTTTATGCATATGAGAGCTATACATATGAAACCAGATATATATATATATATATATATATATATGTGAGTTATGAATTAAAATGGGAAAGAAAACCATTTTTAGGTATTAGAAGTCAATTTGATATATTCAGTATTTGTTTTTCTACTGCTAATAATTTTGTAATGTCTATGGCTAAAATGGCGATTCCATTGCACCAAGTGAATGATATATAGTAGGTTGTAACATATTGGCACTTAGTTTATAATACCATATGAAGACAACACTTAATCTATATCACAATTGGCATAAAATATCAATTTTCATGAAATTAACACTTTTAATAGCGAAAATAACTATTATCAAAAGCCAAATTAATTCGTTTTTGGTCAAATAAACCATTTGGGCTTATCAACCTCATCTTCCATCCTTAATACATTTATTCAACTAGAAGCATCACAATTCAAAGCATGCATTTCAGGTTTAGACCATCCATCACAAATTCCATAACATACTTGTATTTTCCTTGGTTCCATATTCTGACTTGAAATTTGAAAATTCATACATAATACTAAAAAAATCCCAATTAGGTTGTCCTCTAATTATCATAAAAATTTTGGATCAAAATAATATCATTTGACTCACGAAAATCTAATGGAATAGTAACCAGATCTGGAGAATATTTTACAACAAATCAAAAACTTCAAAAATTCATATCTCCCTCTACAGAGCTCCAAATTAGGTGCTCTCAGTGGCTATAGAAAGCTTATGATGTCTACTATATGCCTGTAAAATTTCATGGAAATTCGATTACATTTGGCCCCTGAATGACACCAAAAACCAAACTGACTATATGAATAGTAACAGTGACAATTTTTACATAATTTGGCCAACTTTGAAAAATCATAATAAACTTCCTAGAGCTCCAATAATAATGCTCTTTAGTTCTATCAAAAGATCTAGATGATATCTATATACATACTAAATTTCATGTAAAAATTCATCTATGTGGTCTAATTTTGGTTCAGGGCAAGAATATGGCAAAAATTAGGATCAAATTAGCATCAAATTGTACCAAATGGCCTTCTAAACATATCATGACCATTTGAGCACATCCAAAAGCTTAAACACAGCATATAAAAGCATCCTAATAGGTCCAAATCACCATAGAGCTCAAATTCACTATTCTAATTACATATATACATATAGATATCATGATTGATGTAATTTCCGATCCTCCAAAAATTAGAGAAAACGTGAGAACCGTAACGTATGGTTTCTCTATAAACGAACGAAATTCACTGGATACAAAAGGAAGTCCCCCAAGATAATGTAGTTAAGGTCTCAAAAAATTTGAGAAGCATTCTAGACTCCTAAAACTGAGAATTCCAGGCTTAAATAGAAGGAAAAATAGAGCTAGAATGAAAAAATAATTTCTGACGAACAGCTTACAAAACGTAATGGCATTTTCGTAATTTTGAGCAAATTTTGGAATTTGCATATGAGGGCTTTTTAAATGAAAATTTTGAGTTCTCTAGGGTTCTCAGACGTCCTAAAAACCTTGAAAAGCCCCGGGACAGCTAAAGCTCCTCCGGTGGACGCTTTCTAATGTCGGTGTGCCCGAACTTTGATGAATTCATTCAGGAAGGTTTTAGCTCCAATTTGAGTGATTCTAAAGGCATTTTACTAAATTGGGAACCTAAATTTTATAATGAAAAAGACAGTTCTCAAAAAGGAGCTAAAATGAAGGAGAAATAAAAATGCAAAGTATGAAGGGCAAAATAGAAATTTTTGAAAAGTGTAACTTATTCCCACCTATATATATGATACACCCTTCTCCTCCCTTCATTATGCACGACCATGTTCTGCCTAAAACCAAAAGAAAACCCTAGGGGATGAGGATCACAAGAAGGGGATGAAAAGGAGGAGAAATCAAAGGCTTAAAGTATGGAAATTAGTAGTTTTTCATGCTCTTTCTCTTCCAAACCTCTTCTCCTCCATTCTCCTTTGTTTCCTATGACTAAAATGGAGTTTATAAATCTGTTTAAAGGGAGAAATTGAGGGGAAAATTCAGGTTTGAAGAGAGGAGCTCAAAGAACACAAGATTTAAGTGAGAAAAAGCAAGAAAACAAGGTAATTTCTCTTCCTATGGTTATCATTTTTGGTTCCCTTCTCCACCATTTTGCCCCACTTGAGAAAACCCTAGGAGGAGATGATTTTTAGATAGAACCAAGCATGAATCTAAGGAAAAAGGGTGTGTAGATTAAGAATATGCAAAGGGAATTATCAAAAACCCATTAGATTTCAAGATGCAAATTATAGGGTTTTGTGTGCACCTTCCAAAATCTGATTTCATATGATAATTCCTAGGCCTAAATAAGAGTTTAAATGAGCTCCTAAGATCCCTAAGATGCTCCCCACATGCTTCCTTCTTCAAGAAAATAAAGAGAATTCCAAGCAAGGTTAGGGTAGCTAAGGAGAGTTTTAAATTTTTCTAAAGCTATTCTTGAGTCATATTTGATGAATGAAAATGAAAGGAGGCCTTGGAAAAAATTTAGAACTCATGGAAAGTGATTTGGTGTCTTAAGTTCCATATTATGACCTAAAGAAGCAACATAGTGCTAGGCCTTTTGTTTTGATGATGTGATGACTCCAAGAGGCTTAAAAGGAGTCAAGAATCATATTTGAAAGGAAAGAATGAGGCCTAGAAAGTATTTGAGAGGTGTTGCTTCATTAGGTGCATTTATAGAGCATAATGTAGCTTATAGAGCAATCTAGCATCTAAGCAAATTCGATGGTCTTAGAAATTATTTCATGAACCTAATTGGCTGCCATAAATTGTATCTAGGTCAAGAGAAACCATCTCCACCAATTTTTGGGTGTGTGGCCAAAAGAGGAGGCTTGAGTCCAAAGGAAAAGTGTGTGTTTGTATACAAGGCAGCTCTCTCCACCTTCTCTCATGCATGGATGTGTGTTTAGCTTGTTTTAGAATGTGTGTATGTGTATTTTCAAGCTATGAAAAGTATGCTAGCATGCCTTTATATGCCATGATGCTTGATGCCATCTTATATTTTCAAATGATTACATGATGTTTATGTGAGTTTGCTTGAGTGTGGAGAGGCTAAGAACTCTTCCCTTTAGTGAGGATGAGCCAAGAACCCTTGAGCTTGGTTGAGACAAAGTAAAGAATCTTCCAAAAGCAAAGTGGGCTCCCAAGAGTATGGTTGAGTCCAAAGCTCTTAAAGAATGGGTGAGGCAAGTCCAAAATCCATAAGGAGAAGTATGAGGCCAATCCAAGCAGTTGGTGAGCTCTTGGATGTTTTGTATGATTGATTCACATGCCAAGATTGTTTTAAAAGATGCATGTCTTCCACTTTCACCATGCATGCATTTGAAAAGCTTACTTTGTACATATTTTGTATGATTGAATGAGAGATGAGCTATTGGGATTCTTTGAATCTCATCCCCTCCTCTCCATTGATCTAACATGCTAGGTGAACCAAGTGGATATGCTAATGGGAGCCAACAACACTAAAGGAAGGAGATTGACAATCATGTATTTAGCTTTTGCCACTTTAAGACCATGATTGTACCATATGATATATATGATGTAGTAAATGGGCTATGACCCTTGAGACATGTGTAAAGATGATATTATATGATGTTTAAATGTATGGATATGATGTATGACCTCTAGAACCTATTTTGAGTATGTAATGCCAAAGTGTGCAATATGGAAGTTTGTTGGAAATATGCATAAGTGTGGGTTGAATGGCCAAAATGAGGTGCATGAGGTTTGTGACCATTTGGGCAACTCACTCAAGTCTCAAATATGCTTTTAGACTTGCCCAAAAGGTGCCAACACCAAGGAAAGACCATTTGGCAAGTTTGGTACCTCATATGGAGCCAAATTTGACCATAATGGAACCTTATGTCACTTTTTGGACAAATGAGCTAGTATTGATCTAAAATTTGGCATGAAATTAGGTCTCATTGAGAGCTTTCTAAGAAGTTAAAGATCATAATTTTTGGAGGTTTACAGAATATTTGATGATTTTTCAAAGTTGGAAAAATTTATGGGTTTGGTCTGATACACTATTCATTTGGTTCGAAATCGTTTTCTATCACACAATGCTTAAATGATGTCCAATTACCACAAATTTTTATGCAGAGAAACTAGGTAATCATAGTGACTTGTGCCAAATAGAAGCACCTCATTTGGAGGTCTAGAGAGGGAGATATTAATTTTTGAAGTTTCTGTCCAATATCAATAAATTTGCCCAACCAGAAGTATTGTTTCATTGAATTTTGGAGTCTGGGCTTGATGAACTGATCTAAAGATATTTTTCCTCTCTATTTACATTCACATCTTTCTATATTGGTATCATTTGCATGGATTGGATGTTTGTGGAATTAATTGGACATTTTCAAAGTTTTCTACAGAATTTTGTGACAGTTCCAGATTTTAGTAGGACCTTTGGACCATTTTGGATGTCAAACGTCCTGTGTGATGAATGTTGTGATCTAGGCATATTTGAAGTGTGAAGTAGACATCCTAAGCTTTCTAGAATGACCAAGATTGCATGATTTCAATTTTTCTAAATTTAGTTATGATTTTCCAAATCTTGCCCAGAAAAGTGGCCGATTCTGGCCGAGAATGAACTCCCATTTCCTATGCTCCATTTCGGTTTTCATGAGTTGTAGGCATGATTTTGGGATGCAACTGAGTTGTAATGATGTGTCTAAATATGAGGGTGCATAGCATGAGCTCACATGATCCATGTGACACCAATTGAAATTTTTAGTATGACGCGATGCAAAGATAATCTCATTTTTCTTTGCTTTTCTATGGAAATCCTATATGCTTCATGATATTATAGCATTCAAAAGCATAATACGAGCTAGAATTTATGGTGTTATAGCTGAAGGATGTCAAAATCATACATTCTCATACATGTGGTTCCAAATTTGGTTCTTACAATATATTTATATGCTTTTACATATGCTCAAGGGTTTACATCTCATATATAACTTACACATACAAACTTTAACATTAAGTTACATAAAAAAATATCCTATTATCAAAGTATTACAAATTATGCTCCTTGGTTCTCGTACTTTGCTCCTTGGGCTTCACCTAGACAAGGTTAGATAGAAGCTGGGAAGAGTGAGATTCAAAGAATTCCAATGGCTCTTTCACCCTTCAAATAAGCATACATGGCATATAATCATGTCAAAGAGTACAAGTATGCACCAAACACTTTCAAAAACCGTTCAAATCATGTGTTCAAGATCACATAAACATGTCAAGATCAAAATCAAGCTTTAGGAACTTTTGGTCTAACCTTACCTTACTATTTGGGACTTTTAGATTAGCCTCACCCACTTTCTAAGGACTTTTGACTTAGCCTCACTTATTCTTGAGACTTTTGGTCTTGTCACACCCACTCTTAAAGACTTTTGGCTTCACCTCACCTAATCCAAGATACTTTTAGTACAACCTCACCCATTAAGAGTAATCTCACATTTAAAACACAATTCAAGAAGCATAACGGTACTAAAGCATCAAACTAATAGCTATAGGCATGTCTCATGATTCCAACATACATGCAAGCATTCAATGATAATCAAACAACCAAGAAATGCATACAAGAAAGGATAGAGAGCTACCTTAGTTCAAGAAATACAATTTTCTTCCTTGAACTCTACTTTCCCTTCTCGACCTCACACCCATACTTAGGAGGAGCTTGGTTTGCTTGGCCTAGTGCATCAAACAAGATACAAACACATTAATGGAACCATTTCTAACTTCACATAAACTCTATACAAGCTATTTCTAGTTTATACCATGGTTATGGTTCCATACAAGGGCATAATAAAGTAAATCATATAATTTAAGATCTTGGTTCCAATTTGCCACACCTATACTTTGCATATGCTATAACTTACCATATGGAAGGATCTTGTACTACTAATAGAAGACCTTGTCGACAAGGTTTTGAGTTCCATAGTGTAAAAATCCAAAATCATGTCAACAAGGTCCCAGACAAGGTTTTGGTAATCGTCAAGTCATACAGAAAGTTTCTCATTCACTATATTCATACAGATCAAAAGAGAGGTTAACACTACAATGTTACATCCTCCCTAGAGTTAGACTTTACATTCAATACTTATTCAAAGGGTTTATAAGACTAATTACAATCAGTACGCAACCTATTAGTCAGTTTGTTCATTCTCTATTTATCTGGCTCTGTTTGTAGCATAGTTGACACTTGGAAAATGGTTAGTTCATAATGAGATAAAATCCTAGTAGCTAACAATGTACTCAAGAAGCATACATATAGACAGTATGGATTACTATCCAGGATACATTTGATGCATACTTTGATGGTGGAGCACGTAATATCTAGGTAGCAGTATATTCTCATTCATTAGGCTACCATGCTTTGGTTATTGGCCAATAACAGTAATCTAGTACTCATAAGAGTCATTCTAGTAGACATACATGCAACCAAACATAGTATAGGGACTTCGGGAATTCATCCAGTGCATTAACGTAAATAGAAAAATGAATACAATGTTAACTACTTGTTTTGTCACCGTTGTTCTGTCACGTTATTCCTTAGCTCTTGTTGTCCTAATTGCCTTCCTAAATTTCAATCATACATTGTCTTAATTGAGAACAAGTCATGGATAATATTTACATTGCAATTAAATTACTAATCCCCTTATACAAAACTCCTAAACCCCTTTCGTTAGTTGACTATTGGAATTCCTAATTGTAAACAATCACATCTTCATTTTCCTTTCCTTCTCATTAATTAGTTACTATCTAAGTTATTCATGTGTGGTCTAGTGCTATGAAGCTAAGTCCTTAGTCCTTATTTCAAGATTGATTCTCTAATTCATCATACAAATTCACACTATAATAGTAAGAAACGAAAGCTACCCTAGTTTCAATTTAACTACATTTTCGGACATGTTTTTGTAAAATTTCTTTCCTCCATTAAATGACCTCTAAAAATCATAAAAATTGGTAGAATGACCCCTTATTATGTTAATTATAACCCACAGAAATAGTTTTCAAGAATTCCTAAGGATATTCCCTAAACTTCTACTATTTTGGCCACTACCTCAGTTGAGCTCCTTGTACACTACCCTTGCTATTTCTAGCTTTGTTGTCCTACCAAATGAGTTTAAGAAATTCTAAGACTTTGAAAACCTAAGTTTATATGTCTTAGCTACCTTTCCACCAAATTTCATGCACTGGTTCCTTCATTTACCCATTTAACAAGATTTGTTATGAAATCAGCCCCAAGCTATCTCATCCAAGAACTTGGTTGAGTTAGTATATTATTTCTTTGATCTACCTTGTTCCAAAAATTCTGTAGTTTTCTAGATTTCAAGTATAAGGAATGGAGAACCTATTATAAAAGTTTGGACTTAAAAATCATTTTCTAGTTAATTCTAATAAAGGAAAACGTTAGGTGCTTATGATACTTAATCCCTAATTAACACTTTCCCAGCCTTGGTACCACCATTTCAGATTTGTGGCTAGTTACATGGTTTTGTTTGGTGCCTAAACACTCATCATATATTTAGTTCCTTTATGCTATTCATTTTATTCAATTATGCCATTCTCAAGGTGCTATTCCTATGGCTACTAAACATACGAAATTTTCTATCCACCCTACTCCCATTCTCGACTTACATGATTTCAAAGGGATGGTTTAAGCATTTACCTTGAATTTTCCGTGGCTCTTTCCCCCAAATTCCTATACTGGTAGGTTCCTTGGTGTTCTATGGCTATCCAATAATAATAAGACATCCCATTTAAGCAATTTAATCCATTCAATGGGAGTAGTTAAGGAGTTTAGATGGTTTTCTATGCTTACCCTCATGAGCCTCCTTGAAATTCTCTTCTTCCTTTCATGGTTCCTTCCTACCCTCCAATACTATGGCTTAACTGAGACTTATACTCTCTTCTATTGCTTTTTCCTTTGGCCTAATGGAGTTTTGGTACAAGGAGTTATTGTATTAGCCACTTCCCATTGCCTAACCGCGAGTAAATATAACAAAGTAATTAAAATTTTATCTCATTTCATGTCATTCGATGAGCTTGCTAGGTGGCAGCATATATATATATACTCTTCTTTCCCACTTAAGCATGAGGTGTAGCTGACCTTTAATCCATATGGCTAGAAGGGTGAAAACAATGGTTAAATGCCACTTACCTATACATGTATATAGCTTAGGCAGTGGAAGCATGAGGTGTTAAGGAGTATTTGCTTAATTATTTTCCTAGCTTCTTGCCTTCATCCAATTGTCTATCTAGGTGTCTCTACCATTACATGTTGCACTCTACACTCTCTTCATTTACCCCACAGCTGCATGTAAGATGAAGTCATGACTAAATGCTATTTGTACCCATATACATCAAGTTTAGACAATGAAAGCATGAGGTGGCAAGACTTGTTTATTTAATTTTTTTCATCCCACTTCTATTTGGTTGTCTTGGTGAGGTGTCTTCATCTTATATTTATAATTAAGTGTGGTGTCTTATAATAATTCTTAGCTCTCCCATGTCAACAAGGAAGTAAGCCATAACCAATTACCATATATATATATCTTGCATGGTGAAGTATGATATGCAGGTGTTTTGTTAATTGTAATTCCTTCTTTCCATGGCTCCACACTCTTGTCCATGCTAGGTGTCCTTTCCTACATCGTTCAAGTCATTCCCTTCCATGCAATCTCTTATCAACCCCCACGGCTGGACATACAATTAAAACAACCAAACAACTAATGCACATTATAAGTGAGTGGTAAGTCAAGTTGGCAATGTTTTGTCTTTACTATCATTTGATTGCTTGCCTATTCTTACTTCACCTTCTCGGTTATGCTAGGAGCTTATGGTACTTAGATTAATTTAAGTGTTTCTCTAGATATTGGTCCTAACTGTACATGGCTAAAGGAATGGTTATCACTTAACTGAGGGTGCCTACCTATATTTCCATGTGTGTGAAATGGACACAATGCTATGATATGGATGTCTACAAGCTTGTCTTGAATTATTTGCTTTCGTAGTAGACAAATTAATATGCTACTATCTCTTTGAGGTCTCCTAGCATATACTCTCCTCCCTAGTATTAATTAAACAAGTTAGCTTTTAATTAACATGGGTTATGTTAACTGTTATGGAAAATTTAGAATGTGACAATTCCTCCCTCCTTAAAATTTTTGTCCTAAAAAATTTACGTACTTCATGAAAATAATGTTAGATAATGCTTTCTCAAGTCTTCTTCAGTTTCCCAAGTTGCCTCATCCGAGGATAGCCATTTCCTGACCACTTGAACTAGCCAGTTACTTTTGTTCCTTATTTGTTTGATCCACCTGTCTATTATTTCCTTTGGTTTTACAACATAGGACAAATAGTGTTACAAATGCACAAATTCATGTTCTATGATGTGCGAAGGGTCTAGCTAATACTTCTTTAACTAAAAGGCATGAAAGACATTATGAATTTGAGAAAGGTTTGGAAGAAGGGTAGGTATATAAGCAACTAGTTCTGTCCAATCCAACATTTGGAAAGGACCCATGTAATGAGGGCTGAGTTTCTTGGATTCTAAAGATTGACACACTACTGTGATTGGAATTACTCTAAGAAATACATGGTTACCGATTTCAAATTCTAAGGGTTGTCTTCTTTGGTTTGCATAACTTTTCTACCTACTTTGGGCAACTAGTAGTCTTTTCCTAATAATTTCTATGTGTCTGGATGTCTAGTCCACTATTTCTGGCCCTAAAAGTCTCCCTTCTCTCGTTCAACCCAACATAAGGGGGACCTACAGTTCTTTCCATAAAAGGCTTTGAATGAGACCATTTGAATATTGGAATGGTAACTATTGTTATATGCAAACCCTGTTAATGGCAAGTATACATCCTAACTCCCTTTACATTCTAGGACACAAGACTTAAGCATATCCTCTAAAGTTTGAATGGTTCTTTTTATTTATCCATCTGTTTGAGGATGATAGGTCATACTAAATTTCAATTAGGTGCCTAAAGCTTGATGATGAGACATCCAAAATTTAAATACAAACTTAGGGTCTCTATCTGAAGTAATACTAATAGGCACTCCATGAAGTCTCACAATTTCACCCACATAAAGTTGGGCTTGTTTGTCTGTGTGTAGGTGGACTTAAATGGTAAGAAGTGAGCAGATTTAGTTAATCTATCCATTATTACCCAAATAAAGTCATATCCTGAGGATGTCCTAAGTAAGCCCATAACAAAATTCATAGAAATACTATCCCATTTCCACTTAGAAATTTCTACAAGCTATGACATTCCTATGGGTCTTTGGTGTTCTACTTTCACTCTCTGACAAACTAAGCACTTAGACATGTATTGGACAATTTTTGATTTCATACCAGGCCACCAAAAACTCTTTTTAAGATCTTGATACATCTTTTGTGGTGCCTGGGTGTAAAGTGTATTTGCTTTTGTGGGCTTCTACCAAGATAGTGTACCTCAATTCTCTTTTCTCGGGCACACACAATCTACCCTTGTACCAAATCAGTCTATCCTCAGATTCTTAAAATTCTTTGTACTTCCCCTGGCTCATATGTTTCTTAATCTTTTCTAAGAACTCATCAGAAACTTAGGCATCTTTAATTTGGTCTCGTAGGTCACTATGAATCCTTAGCTCACTCACTAAGAGGCTACTGGGTGTAGGGAGATAGAAAAGTTTAGGTCCCTAAAATCCTCTATCAATTTTTGTTCACTAAACATCATAAGTGACACATGTATGGACTTTCTGCTTAAGGCATCTACAACTACGTTCGCTTTGCCGGGGTGATACTTAAAGGTGAAATCATAATCTTTAAGAAATTCTATCCACCTCCTCTATCTCATGTTCAATTCCTTCTGGTCAAAAAGGTATTTCAAACTTTTATGATCACTATAAACCTCAAATGATGCCCCATGTAAGTAATGTCTCAAAATTTTTAGGGCAAACACAATGGCTACTAATTCTAAGTCATCAAGGGGTAGTTCTCCTCATAGGGTCTTAACTGTCTAGAAGCATGGGCAACTACTCTACCTTCTTGCATTAAGACACATCCCGACCATTTATTGGAAGCATCACTATATATTACAAAAGGTTTCTGGGGGTCTGGTATCACTAAGATGGGTGTGGAAGTTAATCTAGTTTTCAGCTCCTGAAATCTCTCTTCACATTTATCATTCCAAATAAGTGGTTGATCCTTTCGGGTTAATCTAGTCAAAGTTGTAACTAACTAGGAAAATCTTTTAATGAACCCCCTATAGTACCTAGCTAATCCTAGGAAACTCCTAACCTCTGTGACAATTTTTGGCCTTTCCCAATTCACTACTGCTTTTATTTTGCTAGGGTCCACTGCTACCTCTCTTTTTAGAAATTACTTGCCTTAAGAATTGTACTTCCCTCAACCAAAACTCGTACTTACTGAGTTTAGCAAATAGTTGTTTCTCTTTCAAAATTTGAAGGACAATCCTAAGGTGTTTCTCGTGTTCCTCTACACTCCTAGAATAAATGAGAATGTCATCTATGGAAACAACCACAAATTGGTCCAGGCAGAGCCTAAAATTCCTTTTCATGTAATCCATAAAGATAGCCAGGGCATTGGTTAGACCAAAAGGCATAACAAGAAATTCATAGTGCCCATACCTAGTTCTGAAAGTAGTTTTTGGAATATCCTCAGCTTTGATTCTCAGTTGGTGGTATTCTGACCGTAAATCTATCTTAGAGAAAATGGAGGCTCTTGCTAGTTGATCTGAGAGGTCATCTATCCTAGGTAGTGGGTATCTATTCTTTATGGTTACTTTATTCAACTGCTTATAATCAATACACAATCTCATACTCCTCATCTTCTGTTTTTAACAAACAATACTAGCGCACCCCATGGAGGCCCACTGGGTCTAATAAACCCCTTTTCTAATAGTTCCTCTAGTTACTTTTCCAGTTCAGCTAACTTAACTAGGGTTATTGTAACACCATATATTTCTAGCTCATTTCATATCCTTAGATAGCTCATTTCCAAGAATCATGCAAATTCTCAAGGAAAAAGGCATTAAAATAATACGTTTTCTAGCATTGCATCATGTATAAAAATTTCATTCGGTGTCACGTGGACCATGTGAGCTCATACAACACATTCCCATATTTAATTACATGAATACAACTCATTTGTATCATCAAAAGTGGCCTACATCTCAAGGACCTCGAAGGGAAGCATGAAATATACATATCTAATTTTGACTAGATTTTGCCCCTTTTTTGTCTAAACTTTGGAAAATCATAACTAATTCTAGAAAAATCAAAATCATGCATTCTTTCCCATTCTAGAAAGCTATACATGTCTACTTTATTTAAAAATGTGTTTAAATCACAACATCCAATACAGAGAGCTATACATGTCTACTTTATTTAAAAATCTACTTTATTTGACATTTGAAATGATCTAAAGGTCAGGCTATCTATTAGTGTTATCATAAAATTCTACAAAAAATTTCAAAAATATCCAATTAATTTCACAAAAATCTAATCTATATAAATAATGCTAATCTGAAAAGATGTGGATATTATCTAAAGGGAAAAAATAACTCCAGACTAGTTCAGGCATGCCCAAACCTCAAAACTTAATCAAACAGTAATTGAGGTCAGGTGAAGTTCCTGATACTGGACAGATTCTTTGAAAATTCATATCTCTTTCTCTAGACATCCGAATGAGGTGCTTCAAGGGCACAAGTCACTGGAAATGTCTAGTTTCTCTGTATAAAATTTTGTGGCAATTAGACATCATTTGAGCCCTGTGTGACATATTTCATTTTCGGACATGAGTGAACAGCGACATGACCAAAAATAGAAATTTTGCCAACTTTGAAAATTCATCAAATCTTCTGTAGACCTTTAAAAATTATGTTTTTTAGCTTTCCAAAAAGCTCTCAACAAGCTTTAATTTTATTCCAAATCTTATATCAAGAATAGCTCATTTGGACAAAAGTGACATTGGGTTCTATTATGGTTAATTTTGGTTCCATATAGGGTACCAAATTGTCCAAATGGCTTTCCTTAGGTTTTGGTACCTTTTGGGCAAGTCTAAAAGCATAATTAGGACTTGTGTGAGCTGCCCAAATGCTCCTAAACCTCATACATCTCATTTTGGCCATCTCATCCACACTTACCCACACTTACATCAAATTTTTAAGAGACATAACTTGGCATCACATATTCAATTTACATTCTAGCATTCACATATCATATCCTTCATTTATACATCACATACTATCATAATTACACATGTCCAAGAGGTCATAGACCATATATATCAATGGATTACATTATTTGACATAAATATGACCTTAAGAACCAAAACTATGCATTAGATTGTCAAGCTCTCCTCTTTAAGGTGGTTGGCTTCCATTACCTTGCTCTTTTGGTCCACCTAGCATGTTAGAGCATTGGAGAAGAGGGAATGAGATTCAAAGAATCCCAATAGCTCATTTCCTATTCAATCATACATAACAGATGCAAATAAGTTTCATAGATGCATATATGGTCATGTTGACATGTGCAAACATTCAAGGAGCATTTTTATCATTTGAGAAAATCATACATAGCATACAAAGGCTTGCCAAGGAAGTGGATTGGCCTCACCTAATTTCTTATGGATATTGGACTTGGCTCACCCATTTTATAAGAGATTCTTGGACTCAACCATACTCTTGGGAGTCCATCTTGCCTTTGGGAGACTCTTTGCTTTGTTTCAACTAATCATAAGAGTTCTTAGCTTATCCTCACCATATCTAAGGGTTCTTGGCCTCACCACACTGAAGCAAACCAAAACACACATCAAAATCATCATATGAAAGCATATTGTAACATCATGGTACCATGGAATTAAAGTCATACTAGAACACTTTTCATAACTTGAAATTACACGTACACACATTCAAAGACAAGTAAAGCAAACAATCATGCATGAGAGAAGGAGGAGTGAGCTACCTTGCTAATATTTATACACTTTTTCCTTAAGCCTTGAATCCTCTCCCTTGACCTCACACACCCAAGAAGGTGGAGACCATTCCTTTTTGTCCTAGACACAATTTATGGAAGCCAATTAGATTCATGGAATTAATTCTAAGGTCACACAACTTACTTAGACTCTGGCTTGGTCTATAGACCCCTTTATGTTTCCAAGAATGCACCTAATAAAGCAATACCCATCAATTAAATTCTAGGCTCCTTTATTTTCTTTCAAATATGATTCTTGACTCCTGTTAAGCCTCTTGGAGTCATAACACAATTAAAATAAAGAGCCTAACTACATATTGCTTCTTTAGGTCATATTATGGAACATAAAGCACCAACTCACTTTCTATGATTTCTAAATTTTTCCCAAGGCTTCCCCTCATCTTCACTCATCATATATGACTCAAAAATGGACTTGGAACAAATTAAAACTATCCTTAGGTAGATAAACTCCTTTAGGCCAAAACTAGGAAGCTTTATGATCTCCTTGCACTTTGCTTTATTTTCTTGATGGAGGAAGCACATGGGGAGATTTCTAGGGATCTTAAGAGCTCATTTAAACTCTCATTTAGACATAGGAATCAAGATATCAAATCAGATTTTGCAAGGAACATATGAAACCCTAGACTTTGCATCTTGAATTTCCATGGTTATTTGTTAATTCTCTTTGCATATTCTTAATCTCCAACCCTTTTTCCTAAGAATCACCCTTGGTTTTGCCTAAAAATAAAATCCTCTTAGGTCTTCTCAAGTGGGGCAAAATGGAGAAGGGAGGGGAGGAAGAGACATCAACCATGGAAGGAGAAATTACTTTGTTTTCTTACTTTTTCTCACTTGATTCTTGCTTTCTCCAAGCTCCTCTCTTCAAATCCGAAATTTTCCCTAAGTTTATCCCTTAAAATATATTTGAAAACTTCATTTTAGTCAAAGGAAATGAAGGAGAATGAAAGAGAGGAGGTTTGGATAGAAGAAAGCATGAAAAACTACCAAGAAACCATACCTTAAAGCTTGAATTTCTTCTCCTTTTCTTCTTCCCTTGGTGCGCCACTCTCCTAGGGTTTCTTCTCTGAATTTGGGTAGAACAATTTGAAGCTATGTGAGTGTGAGAGTGAGGCGCCATCGATTTATAGGGGGAGGAAAAAACACTTTTCAAAAATTTTCATTTTGCCCTTTGTTCTTGGCATTTTCGTTTCTGCTTTGTTTTAGCTTCTTTTTTAGAACTGTCTTTTCCTTTATAAAATTTAGTTCCCAATTTAGTAAAATGCCTTTGAAATCACTCAAATTGGAGCTAAAACTTTCTTGAATGAATCAGTCAAAGTTTAGGTCAATCGATGTTAGAAAACATCCACTGGAAGGGTTTTAACTGTCCCAGGGCTTTCCATGGTTTTCAGGACCTCTGAGAACCCCAGAGAACTCAAAAATTTTATTTAAAAAGCCCTCCTATGTGAATTCCAAATTTTACTCAAAATTACGAAAATGTCATTACGTTTCATAAATTTTCTGTAAGAAATTGTTTCTTCATTCTAGCTCCATTTTTCTTTCCGTCTAAGCTTGGGATTCTCATTTTTAGGAGTCTAGAATGCTTCCCAAATTTTTTAGGACCTTAACTAATTCATTTCGAGGGACTTCCTTTTGTATCCGGGGAGTTTCGTTCGTTTATGGAGAAACCATATGTTACATTTCTCACGTTTTCTCTCATTTTTAGAAAATTGGATGTTACAGTTATCCTATAGAGCGCTTTAGATATAAGACTAGTTCTAGGCACTAAATCAATGGAAAGTTCTAACTCTCTATTAGGAGGAAGATCGCTATCTTTAGTAGGAAATACTTTGGGAAATCTCTAACCCCTAATATATCTTTTATTCCTTCTTCCACCTCCACTCACCGAGAAAAGAAGACTAAAAACCCTTAACAACCTTTCCTAAGGTAACTCTCAGCCTGCACAGTAGATATCATAGGAAACTCAATGGAAGGTCTGGCATGAGAATTACAAATAGACAATAACACTAATTTATGAGAACAATCCTAGATAGCATTATTTGCAGACAACCAATCCATGCCAATAATAAGGTTAACACCAGTCATGGGAATGCATACTAAGTCAAGAGTAGTGGGTCATTTATCAAATTAAATCACACAATTTAAACATGGATGAGAAGTAGCAATAGGTCTGCCTATGGGAGTAGTTATAGAAAAATCAACATATGTAATGTCCAGTTTTCATTAAACGACATAAACGGGCATGTTTTCAAAGCAAGTTCCCTTAAATGAATTAGTTAAGGTCTCAAAAAATTTAAGTAACATTCTAGACTCCTAAAAATGAGAATCCTAGCCTCAGATGGAAGGAAAAATGAAGCTAGAATGAAGAAACAAATTTTGACGGAAACCTTACGAAACGTAATGGTATTTTCGTAATTTTGAGCAAATTTTGGAATTCACACAGGAGGGCTTTTTAAATGAAAGTTTTGAGTTCTCAAAGGCCCTAAAAATCATGGGAAGCCCTGAGACAGATAAATCCCCTCCGATGGACGTTTTCCAACATCAATGTGCTCAAACATTGGCGAATTCATTCGGGAAGGTTTTAGCTCTAATTTGAGTGATTCCAAAGGTATTTTATTAAATTGGGAACCTAAATTTTATAATGGACAAGATGGTTCTCAAAAAGGAGCTAAAACAAAAGAGAAACAAAAATGCAAAGAACGAAGGGTAAAATTGAAATTTTAGAAAAAGCCATTAACCTCCCCCTATATATAGGTGGCGCCCCATTTTCTCCCTCATTTGGAATCAGAAATTTCTGCCTAATTTCAGAAGTGAGAGCTAGGGTTTTGGGCACACCAAGGAAGAAGAGAAGAAGGAGAAAATCCAAGCTTAAGGTATGGAAATTTACTTATTTTTCATGCTTTTCTTCATCCACACCTCCTCTCCTCCCTTCTCCTTTGTTTCCTTTGATTAAAATGGAGTTTATAAATTTGATTCAAGGTAGAAATTCAAGGGAATTTTTGGATTTGAAGAGAGGAGCTTGGAGAAAGCAAGATTCAAGAAAAAATAAACAAGGAAACTAGGTAAAATTTCATCCTATGGTTGATGTCTTCACCCTCCCTTCTTCTCCATTTCACCTAACCCTAGGAGCCATAGGAAGATCAGATTTTTAAGCCAAACCAAGCATGAATCTTAGGTACTTGAGGGAGAAGAACAAGAATATGCAAAGAAAACAACAAAATAACCATTAGATTTCAAGATGCAAATTCTAGGGTTTCAAGTGTGCCTTCCAAATTCTGATGTTGTGTGATGATTCCTAGGTCTAATTAAGAGTTTAAATGAGCTCTTAAGATCCCTAAGATGCTCCCCACATGTTTCATCCTTCAAGAAAATAAAGAAATCTCCAAGGAGGCCAAAAACCCCTATAGTCTTGGCCTAGGCAAGTTTCCATAGCTGGGGAGAGTTTTAAATTTTTCTAAGGTCATTCTTGAGTCATATTTGATGAATGAATATGAAGGGAGGCCTTGGAAAAAAATTTAAAACTCATAGAAAGTAATTTGGTGCTCTAGGTTCCATATTATGACCTAAAGAAGCAATATGATATTAGGCTCTTTGTTTTAATTGTGTGAGGACTCCAAGAGGCTTAAAAGGAGTCAAGAATCATATTTGAAATGAAAGAATGGAGCCTAGGAGTTATTTGAGGGGTGTTACTTCATTAAGTGCAATTATGGACCATAATAAAGTTTATAGAATAACCTAGTGTTTAAGCAAGTTGTATGGCCTTAGAATTTGTTTCATAAACCTAATTGGCTTCCATAAATTGTATCTAGGCTAAGGGAAACAATCTCCACAAGTTTGTGGGTGTGTGGCCGAAGCAAAGGAGAGAATTTCAAGAGAAAAAATGTGTGATTGTGTGCAAGGTAGCTCTCTCCACCTTCTCTCATGCATGGATGTGTGTTTAGATTGTCTGAAAATGTGTGTATATGTATTTTCAAGCCATGAAAAAGTATGCTAGCATGATTTTATATGCCATAATTTCATGATGACACATTATGCTTTCAAATGATGTTATGATGTTTATTTGAGTTTGCTTGAGTGTGGAGAAGTCAAGAACTCTTAATCATGGTGAGGATGAGCCAAGAACCCTTAAGATTGGTTGAGACAAAGCAAAGAGTCTCCCAAAAGCAAAGTGGGCTCCCAAAAGTATGGTTGAGTCTAAGAATCTCTTAAAGAATGGGTGAGGCAAGTCTAAAATCCATGAAGAAAAGGGTGAGGCCAATCCAAACACTTGGTGATCTCTTGGATGTCTTGTATGACTTATTCACATGCCAAGCTTGCTTCTTGAATGCTCATGACTTCTATTTTATCCATGCATGTATTTTCAAGACTTACTTTGCATATATTATGTATAATTGAATGGGAGATGAGCTATTGGGATTCTTTAAATCTCATCCCCTCCTCTCCAATGATCTTACATGTTAGGTGGACCAAGTGGACAAGGTAATGAAGGCCAACCACTTTGAAGGAAAGATTTTGACAACCAAGTGCTTGAGTTTTGTCACTTTAAGGCCATAATTGTGTCGAATGATGTAATCTTTTGATGTATATGGTCTATGACCTTTTGGACATGTGTAATTATGATCATATGTGATGTATAAAAGAATGAACATGATGTATGAACCCTAGAACATAATTTGGGTATGTAATGCCAAGATATGCATTTTGGAAAGTTTGATATAATGTGTATATGTGTGGATGAAATGGCCAAAATGAGATGCATGAGGTTTGGGACCATTTGGATAGCTCACACAAGTCCTAAATGTGCTTTTAGACTTGCCCAAAAGGTGCCAAGACCAAAGGAAAACTATTTGGTCACTTTGGTATCCCATATGGAGCTAAAAATGACCATAATAGAACTCTATATCACTTTTTGGCCAAATGAGCTCTTCTTGATCTAAGATTTGGCATGCAATTAGAGCTTATTGAGGGATTTTTGGGAAGCTAAAGACCATAATTTTGGGAGGTCTATAGAATATTTGATGAATTTTTAAAGTTGGCAAAATTTTTAATTTTGGTCTGCTACACTATTCATTTGGTCTAAAAATGAAATCTGTCACACAGGGCTTAAATGATGTCCAATTGCCATGAAATATTATACAGAGAAACTTGACATTCACACTAACTCGTGACAACTAGAAGCACCTCATTTGGATGTCTAAAGAGGGAGATATGAATTTTTGAACATTCTATCCAATATTAAGAGTTTTACCCGACCTGAGTTATTGTTCTATTGAATTATAAGGTCTGGGCTACTTGAACTAGTCTAAAAATATTTTTTCTCTCTATCTAACATCCATAACTTTCCAAATTGGTATCATTTTCATAGATTAGATTTTTTTGAATTAATTGGACATTTTCAAAGTCTGCTGCAGAAATCTGTGATAGCATCAAAAGGCAGTTTGACCTCTAGATCTTTCTGGATATCAAACGTCCTCTTTGATAGATGTTATGGCCTAGACATATTTTTTGTATGAAGTAGACATCCATAGCTTTCTAGAATGGCCAAGAATGTATATTTCAATTTTTCTAGAACTAGTTATGAATTTTCAAAGTTTGGTCAGAAAAGAGCCAAATTCTGGCCGAAAATGTGCTTGATTATTTTGAGCTTTCCTTTAATTTCCATGAGTTATGGGCCACATTTTATGATCTAAATTAGTTGTATTCATGTAATTAAATACGGGAAAGTATGGTATGGGCTTACTTGGTCCACATGACACCAAATGGAATTTTTATACATAACGCAGCACAATTAAATGCATTATTTTAATATACTTTTTCTACTTCCTTCATAGATTTGAGAATGTGATGCATAAGAATGTTATGAGATGAGTTAGAATTTATGGTGTTACAATATTTTGATTCTCAAGCCCACACTCTTGGCACAATCATATGAAATAAATGAGTGGGTAGCCTCGCAATCAAACAGTGCATTTACAATGCAATTATCAGTTAAAATCGTACCTTATATCAAACAAGGCGACTCGACCACCTCCTGGCGAGTCAAAGCAAATACTCGCCCCCGCGTCTATAGTTTGGCCTCTAGGACTAACTCCTTCAAGACCTTGCAATCTCAAGAAAAGTGTCTTAATCAAATATGAATTTCCTAGACCATTGCTCTGATGCCATATTGTCACACATACACTTTGCATATGCTATAACTTACCATATAGAAGGATCTTGTACTACTAATAGAAGACCCTATTGACAAGGTTTTGAGTTCCATAGTGTAAAAATCCAAGATCTTGTCAACAAGATCCCAGACTTAGGATATCTATACTGACCTATCTAGAGGATTTCCAGCACTAACCCAAGTATGTTCTGTCATCTTTTCACGCAAAGGTAATAATCAAAATTTACTTTTACATAATGTTAAACACTTCTATCAAAGGTAATCGTCAGGTCATACGGAAAGTTTCTCATGCACTATATTCATACAGATTAAAAGAGAGGTTAACACTACAATGTCACATCCTCCCTAGAGTCAAACTTTGCATTCAATACTTATTTAAAGGGTTCATAAGACCAATTACAATCAGTACGCAACCTATTAGTCGGTTTGTCCATTCTCTATTTGTCTGGCTCCGTTTGTAGCATAGTTGACACTTGGAAAATGGTTAGTTCATAATGAGATAAAATCCTAGTAGCTAACAATGTACTCAAGAAGCATACATATAGACAGTATAGATTACTATCCAGGATACATTTGATGCATACTTCAGTGCAAAGCACAAAATATCTAGGTAGCAACATATTCTCATTCATTAGGCTATCATGCTTCAGTTATTGGCTAATGACAGTAATCTAGTACTCATAAGAGTCATCTTAGTAAACATATATGCAACCAAACATAGCATAGGGACTTTGGGAATTCATCCAATGCATTAATGTAAATAGCAAAATGAATACAGTGTTGACTACCTGTTTCATCACCGTCGTTTTGTCACGTTATTCCTTAGCTCTTGTTGTCCCAATTACCTTCCTAAATTTCAATCATGCATTGTCTTAATTAAGAATGAGTCATGGTTAATATTTACATTGTAATTAAATTACTAATCCCTCCGTATGAAATTCCTAAACCCCTTTCATTAGTTGACTATTGGAATTCCTAATTGTAAACAATCACATCTTCTTTTTCTTTTGCTTCTTATTAATTAGTTACTATCTAAGTTATTCATGCGTGGTCCAGTGCCATAAAGCTAAGTCCTTAGTCCTTATTTTCAAGCTAGATTCTCTAATTCACCATACAAATTCACACTACAATAGTAAGAAACAAAAGCTACCCTAGTCTCAATTTAACTACATTTTCGGACCTGTTTCTATGAAATTTCTTTCCTCCATTAAATGACCTCTAAAAATCATAAAAATTGGTAGAATGACCCCTTATTATGTTATTTATAAGCCTCAAAAATAGTTTTCAAGAATCCCTAAGGATAGCCCCTAAACTCCTACTGTTTTGGCCACTACCTCAGTTGAGCTCGTTGTACATTGCCCTTGCCATTTCTGGCATTGTTATCCCACCAAATGAGTTCAAGAAATTATAAGACTTTTTAGAACTAAGTTTATATGTCTTATCCACCACCTTCCCACCAAATTTCATGCACTGGTTCCTTCATTTACCCATTTAACAAGATTTGTTATGAAATCAGCCCCAAGCTATCTCATCTAGGAACTAGGTTGAGTTAGTATATTATTTCTTTGATCTACCTTGTTCCAAAAATTTTGTAATTTTCCAGATTTCAAGTATAAGGAATGGAGAACCTATTATAAAATTTTGGACTTAAAAATCCTTTTCTAGTTAATTCTACTAAAGGCAAACATTGGGTGCTTATGATACTTAATCCCTAATTAACACTTTCCCAGCCTTGGTACCACCATTTCAGATTTGTGGCTAGTTACATGGTTCTGTTTGGTGCCTAAACACTCATCATATATTTAGTTCATTTGTGCTATTCATTTTATTCAATTTATGCCATTCTTAAGGTGTTATTCCCATGGCTACTAAATATACGAAATTTTCTATCCACCCCACTCACATTCTTGGCTTACATGATTTCAAAGGGATGGTTTAAGCATTTACCTTGAATTGTCTATGGTTCTTTCCCCCAAATTCCTATACTGGTTGGTTCCTTGGTGTTCCATGGCTATCTAATAATAATAAGACATCCCATTTAAGTAATTTAATCTATTTAATAGGAGTAGTTAAGGAGTTTAGATGGTTTTCTATGCTTACCTTCATGAGCCTCGTTGAAATTCTCTTCTTCCTTTCATTGTTCCTTCCTACCCTCCAATACCATGGCTTAACCAAGACTTATGCTCTCTTCTCTTGCTTCTTCTTTTGGCCTAATGGAGTTTTGGTGTAGGGAGTTATTGTATTAGCCACTTCCCATTGCTTAACCGCAAGTGGATATAACAAAGTAATTAAAATTTTATATCATTTCATGTCATTCGGTGATCTTGCTAGGTGGCAGCATATATATATGCTCTTCCTTCCCACTTAAGCATGAGGTGTAGCTGACCTATAATCCATATGGTTAGAAAGGTGAAAATAATGGTTGAATACCATTCACCTATACATGTATATAGCTTGGGCGGTGGAAGCATGAGGTGTCAAGGAGCATTTGCTTAATTATTTTCCTAGCTTCTTGCCTTCATCCAATTGTCTATCTAGGTGTCTCTACCATCACACGTTGCACTCTACACTTTCTTCATTTACCCCATGGCTGCATGTAAGATGAAGTCATGGCCAAATGCTATTTGTACCCATATATACCTCAAGTTTGGACGGTGAAAGCATGAGGTGGCAAGACTTGTTTATTTAATTTTTTTCATCCCACTTCTATTTGGTTGTCTTGGCGAGGTGTCTTCATCTCATATTTACAATTAAGTGTGGTGTCTTATAACAATTCTTAGCTTTCCCATGTCAAGAAGGAAGCAAGCCATAACCAATTACCATATATATATATACATATATATATATATATATCTTGCATGGTGAAGTATGATGTGTAGGTGTTTTGTTAATTGTAATTCCTTCTTTCCATGGCTTCACACTCTCGTCCATGCTAGGTGTCCTCTCCTATATCGTTCAATTCATTCCCTTCCATGCAATCTCCTATCAATTCTCCCATGGCTGGACATACAATTGAAACAACCAAATAACTAATGCACATTATAGATGAGTGGCAAGTCAAGGTGGCAATCTTTTGTCTTTACTATCATTTGATTGCTTGCTTATTCTTACTTCACCTTCTTGGCCATGCTAGGAGCTTATGGTGCTTAGATTAATTTAAGTGTTTTTCTAGATATTGGTCCTGACTGTACAGGCTAAGGGAATGGTTATCACTTAACCAAGGGTGCCTACCTATATTTCCATGTGTGTGTAATGGACACAATGCTATGATATGGATGTCTACAAGCTTGTCTTGAATTATTCCTATTTGCTTTCATAGTAGACAAATTAATATGCTACTATCTCTTTAAGGTTTCCTAACATATACTTTCCTCCTTAGTATTAATTAAACAAGTTAGCTCTTAATTAACATGGGTTACGTTAATAGTTATGAAAAATTTAGAATGTGACACAATTTCTTACTCAATCAAAGTCATATGACTCCATTCAAACTTATTAAAGTCATCTCTAACTCAATTCAAAGGAGCCTAATACAAGTTGCTTCTTTATGCCTAAAGGAACCCTAAACTTTCATCTTTCAAAATATGGTTTTTAAATTCAAACTAATGGTTCCTTTGATGCCTATAATTCATATCTAGACCATTTCCATCCATGGAATCGAAGAAAACTCTCCCTAGGTATAATTTCTCCTTGTCTAAGATACATACACACTTAAGGAGCCCATGGAGTTTTCTTAGTTTTCCTAGGGAATTTACCATCCATGAAGCTTCCTTGATGTCTTGAGAACTCAAACATGGTCTTAAATAGTCTAAATTACCATTAGAAAGTTTCATAAATCCCTGATTGCCATAACTTGTTATCTATTGATTCTTTTTTAATCTTAATTATTTTATTTGATTCCTCATGCTTCAAAACCTCAATCCCTATCAAGTTTGGACTAAGATAAAGTCCTTTACATCAAGTCCTTATGCTGGCTGAACATAGGGAGGGGGAGAAGAGCCAAAATGAAGCACTTAGGTTATGGTTTTCTTACCTTATTTACAAGCTTTTCAAGGGCACTCTCTTATGCTTCAAAGCTTCCCTTCAAACTCTCCTTCTCCTCTACTAAACTAGTCACAAAACATGTCCAAATAAATTATCAAAACCATAAAAAGAGAGGGGAGAAAGAGTAGAAAAAGTTTGGTAAAGGAGAAGGCATGAAAAGTGTGAAATTCTTACCCTTTCAAGGCTTCTTTCTCTTCCCTTTTCTCCCTCACTTGGTGCGCCTCTTGGGATAGAGCTTGATTCTATTATGGACCAAAGGAATGTCGATTACAAGGTTGGAGAAGAGAGGGACGTGATTTAAGAGCCTAGGGGTCCATTTATGCAATTTTTTAAAATTTCAATTTAGTCTCTTATCTTGGTTCTTTCCATTTAGGCTCATTTCAACTCCTTTTTGAGAACTATCTTTTCCATCATAAAATTTAGGATCTCTAATTCATTAAATTCCTTTGGTTTCACCCAATTAGATTTAAAACCTTACCAAATGATCCGGTCAAAGTTTTAGTCAACCAACACTCTAAAATGCAAATAGGAAGGGTTTTGACCATTATAGGAGTTCTTATAGTTTTTAGGGCCTCTAAAAATCCCAAAATACTCAATTTTTTCATTTAAATATCTCTTCTTTAAGTTTTCTAAAAATTACTCGAAATAACAAAAATGTCACTAGCCTTTGTAGCTTTCTGTTTGGCCGCTTTGTGTAACATCCGTTATTTTAAAAGCTGTAAACTAAAAAGATTACCAAAGGAAGTCCCTTGAATTGAATAATTAGAGACCTAATAAAATTATAACAACAATCTATATACTTAAAAACGGGGATACAAGGTTAAGATACCCAGAAATTGGAGCCAAAAAAGCTAACAAAAGTCAACAAAAATGGAGTGACATTTTTTGTAATTTTGAGTAACTTTTAGGAAAATCAAAGGAGGGATTTTCAAATGGGAAAATTGAGTTTTCCAGGGTTTCCAGAGGCCCTAAAAGCTATAGGAACCCATAGAATGGTTAAAACTCCTCCAATTTATATTTTAGAATATCAATTAACCTAAACTTTGACCGATTCATTAGGGAAGGTTTTAAATCTAATTTAGATGAAACCAAAGGTTTTTTATGAATTAGAGGACTTAAATTTCATAATAGAAAAGATGGTTCTTGAAAAGGAGTTGAAATGAAGTCAAATGTAAAGAACCAAAAACGAAGGGCAAAATTAAAATTTTTAAAAGTCTTAAATAAACCCCTAGCCTATATATAGCATGTCCTACTTCTTCCATTTGCCTTGACCAACTTTCTTCTGCACCAAAATAGAACCTTAAGCTTCTTGAAGTGCTGCACCAAGAGGGAGGAAGAAGAAGAGAGAAAACCAAGAAAAAAGGTAAGAAACTATATAGTTTTTCATACTTATTCCTTTACCAATCTTGTTCGTTTTTTTCTCCCCTCTTTTCCTATAGTTTTGATGATTAATTTAAGGATGATTCATGGCTGGTTTAGTGAGAGGAGGATAAAAATTGGAGGAGAGACAAGAAGCAAGTGAAAGAGCTCTTGAAAAAGTGTGAAATGAAGGTAACTAGCATGGCTTCCTTTGCTTCTTCTTCTTGGTTCTCCATGGGTGAATTTTTGACCAACCCTAGACCACTAAAGGGGGGATGATTTCTGGTCTTAGCAAGGAAGAAATAAAGGTTTTAGAGTATAAGAAACAAGAATATGTAATTAGATTTTAAAGAAAACCTTTAGAATTCAAGTTGTATAACTTAGGGTTTTTGTTACACCTAGCCATTCTTGAAACTTTCTAAGGATAGTCTAGCCTATGTAAGAGTATGTATAGGATCTTAAGACATCTAGGATGCTTTACAAGTGCCAATTCCCTAAAGAAAATGAATGAAACTCCATGGGCTCTTCCTTGGTGGTGTGTCTCAACCAAGACATGTTCAAGCACATAAGGAGAGTTTTAATCACTTCTAAGGATGGGAATAGCCTAGATATGATTAATAAACATCAAGGCAAGCCTTGGTTTGAATTTAGGAATCATGATTTCTAAGATGGATATTTAGGCTCCATTTTAAGACAAAGAAGCAACTTAAGTCTAGGCTCTTTAACTTGAAATTGTAATATCTCCAAAGAGTTTAGATGGAGTCAAGAGACTTAGATTGAATGAGAAATTAGAGCTAAGATCATAAATCCCAAGGGTTGCTTCATTATGTCTTGTATGGAACCATAATGGTGTCTTAGAACAAATTAGGCATGCATAGAGTTTTATAAGGCTAGAACTTGTTCCACTGATTGAATTGTGCCTCATTTGATGTGTCTCAGCTAAGTGAATCAAGTCACACCCAGTTGCATGTGTGTGGCTGAAAAGGAGAAGGAGTAACCAAAGAGAAAAGTTTGTATTCTTGCTTCAAGGTAGCTCTTTCACCTTTCTTACATGTATTTCCTAGATGTTTGCTTTTGAGATATGAGATATGTTTTTAGTTATTGATTACATAATATGGTACCACTATGCTTCTTGAAATGTGATTTTGAATGGCTTGAATGGGTATGATTATGCCAAAAGTCCCTTAGCATAGGTGAGGATGAGGCAAAAGTCCCTAAGAATGGATGAGACAAAGCTAAAAGTCTCAAGAAGAGTGAGGGTAAGTCAAAAATCACTTGAAATTGGGTGAGACTAGACCAACACCCTTTAGAACCTATGCTTGACATGTATAAGTTCACATGACAAGGAAATTGATTTGAGTATGTTCATTAGTAGCTTTTATGCCATGCATACATTCTTTGACATGTAAATGCATCATATATATATGTTTGAAAGGGTAAAGAGCTATTGGGATTCTTTGAATCTCACTCTTCCCTCACATATATCTAACCATGTCTAAGTTAGCCAAGTAGACTAAGGAATGGAAGGCAAACATTTTAAAGCATAGAACTTTAATAATGGAATAGAAATTTATATATTTTGATGTCAAAGTTTGTATCTAGATGATGTACATGTGATGTAAACCATTGAGCACAAGTCAATATATGTAAATATGATGTACAAATGGAATTTGGAACCAAATGAATGATTATGTGAGTTTGTGACATCCATATGCTTTGATGCTCATGTGTATAAGAACAACTAGGATAGTAATTTTGAGATGCATGATGATTTGAACCATTTAGGATACTCTCATAGGCTATGCTTATACTTTTGGACATGCTCAAATGGTTGTGGATTGAGTAGGAAGCCATTTGGTGTCTTTTTATCCTTTTATGGACTTCAAATTGACTATTTTCTTAAGCTGAACCAAAGTTTGACCAACGGATGGTTTTTTGCATGAAATTTGGCAAAAAAATAGGGCTCATCTAGAGCTTTTTACAAAGCTAAAGATCACTTAAATTGGAGCTATAGAGAATTTATTTTGATTTTTCAAAGTTGGCTAAATTATATAGAAACTATCAAGGGTACAATTTATATGATTAGTTTGCATTCCTATGTCACTCATGAAACAAATGAAGTTCAATACTTATGAAATTTTATAGACATAAATTAGACATCATAAGCTTTCCATAGCCATTAAGAGCACTCAATTTGGGTTAGTGTAGAGAGAGTTATGAATGTTTGAATTTCAACATTTGCACTAATTCGAGAGCATGACCCAGGTTATTATTCTATTGATTTCCATGGGCTAAATACTTTTGTCTTGATCTAGAATTATTTTTAGTAGTTATTTAACATCTAGAAATTTCCTAAAGGCTATAGTATGTATGATTTTGATTTTTCTAAAATTAGTTATAAATTTCCAAAATTTATATTAGAAAATTAGACCTGTAACTCGAGAGCAAAATTGATATTGTGTAATGTGATCCAAGATCTGAGATTTGTGTGATGAATTATGATGTTTTTTATATAAATGGATATCTTCTACAGTGATAGTGGTATTGGTTAGCCCACATAGTTTCTAAGGTCAAGAATGAATTAAATAGGCTTTCAATTACGTAATTAAAAGTCGCTAAAAAGTGTTATTTTCATGTAAATGTGTATCATATGCCAAGTATGTGACGAGTTAAGAGCTATATAGAGATGGTGTTATACTTTAGCTCTAGTTTTGGGTTAACCTTAGGCTCTAAAATACATTTTAAGATGTTCTAATGAACATCCTAATCCCATTTAAACTTAATTTGCCTTGCTTTAGGGTGTTCTCATTTCAGTTTATTGGGTTCAGTTTAGTTCTAGATTACCGAGTATTACATGTTTAATGTTTCTCCCTCTTGTTCACCTCATAAGTAGGGTATTTAAAGGCTAAGGAAAGAGAAAAAGAAGATAGGTTGCATCAATGTGATTCTACCACATATTGCAATATGCAAGTCTCTCAACATCTATGGTTTCCAAGGTTCCTTACTCTGTAGAAAATCCTTGTAAAATAGCCCCAATGACATCCTTATTAAGCTTTTTCATTCTTGAATCACAACCACAAAAAATCCTTCTAAGGTAGCTACATAAAACATCTTTTTTGTGTTTTAAATATGTCCACATAGCAGCTGTGATAAATCCTCCTTTCATGGCTGCAAACCTCCTCTAGTCAACCCTTGTGGACTTCTAACTAACCTTTTCCATACACAAATGATTACATCGCCAATTATACTTAATTAATTAATAATTAAATACATATTTGCACAAAATATAAAAATGAAGAAAAGTAAAAGAAAACACTAGAAAACTACTAAAAAACAACTAATAAATCCTTAAAATTGATATGAAGATATAAGTACAATTGGGATTTATAGTCCTCCACAAGTACCTTAGCATCTTCATATGGTTATCTTCCAAACCATAAGCCGATCCTTATGACATTTAGTGTTCCTCGTATCAATCCTTAGTATCTTTGTCTATTTAATGTAACTTCCAATTCAAGATCAACTTGTGATACCTTAGCTATCTTAGCTAGCCACCTTATATACATAAGTCTCATACATGGATTTCTCCAAGAAAATAAACAAAATAATACAATTTAATTGCATTACGTTATCCATAATTTCTTCGTTTTGGCTCCGTGAGCCTTGGGGACTCTCTCATATCATTCTTAAATTTAATTACACCAATAAAATTCAAAACCATCTCAAAACATTGCCAAAAACCCGAGCTTACATCAAACATACATAATTAATAATGGTTCAGCCTCGGGTTCAGTTTGTAGCTTTTATGCATCAACTTTGAAAATTCATAATTATTTTCAAAAAAATTGAAATTAAGCATACTATGGCATTTTGCAAAGCCAAAAATGTCTAATTTATGGTAAAAATATGTCCAAGTCATAAAATACAATACAAAAGACGTTTGACATTCAAAAAAGTGTAAAGGTCTGGCTGGCCCTTGGTACTGTCACAATTTTCTGCTACAAACTTCAAAAATGTCTAATTAATTCCACAAAAATCCAATTCATACAAATAATACCAATTTGGAAATCTGTGGATGTTAGCTTTGTAAACAAACACGTCTAGCCACTGGAATTCAATGGAACAGTGAGCAAGGTCGTGCTGTGCTACTAATACTATTCCAAAATTTCAAAATTTCAAAAATTCATAACTCTTAGCTCAGACCTCCAGATGAGGTTCTTCTAGTTGCTACAAGTCACTGTGAATGTCTAATTTATACCTACCAAATTTTGTAGCCATTGGACCACGTTTTCCCCTCAGATGGCACAAAATCACAACTGACCAAATGAACAGTAATTCTGCATATCTGAATTTCTGATACCAACATTGAAAAATTATAAAAAAAATTCCACAAACCTCCAAATGACCTGGTCTTTAGTTTCTCAAAAAGCTCTAGGCAAGATCTAATTGCATGCCAAATTTCAAGTCAAGAATAGGTCATTTGGTCATACTTTGTCATAGCTCAAGATTATGGCACTTTTGGCTCCAAAAAGAATGCAAATTTGGTCCAAATGATCCATACCTTTTCCCACACCCATCTGAGCAACTTAGGAAGCATAAATATAGCATAAATAAGTCTAAACCATCATACAACTCAAATTCATCATGACACATCCATAAACATACATGCACAGGTGGGCTCTCAAGTGGTCAAATTGCACATTTCTATTCATTTAACTCCATTCTTGATACATGCACCATCATTACATAGTTTTACATTTGTTCAAGGTTTCATGGCTCAAAAATAACATATACATATATACTTTGACATTCTAGTACATCAAAAATAGTAAGATTGCCAAGAGATGGATATCTAAGCTCTTTGGCTTCTATCCTTTGGATCTTGAACTCCACCTAGGCCATATAAGATAAGAGAAAGGAGGGGGTGAGATTGATTGAATCTCAATAGCTCATACACCTATTCAAGTATATTTTCAAGGCATACAACATGTTAAGGGTGCAAGTATGCAACTAATCAATCTATAAAGCATTCAATTTTCACATTGTTATGCCACAAACTTATGTCAAGCATAAGAATGAGCTCTAGGGACTTTTGGTTTGGCCTCACCATATTTCTAGAACTTTTGGATTTGCCTCACTCATGCCATGAGACTTTTGGCATCTCCTCACCCATATTAAGGGACTTTTGGCACTACCTCACCTTTATGAGCCATTTCCATAATTCAAAGACATTCAAAGAGACATATTGGTACCAAAATAACAACATAGCATCAAGTGGCATGTCTTAAAAATATAAATATACACACAAGAACACAACGATACATATGCAACAAGAAATGCAACAAGAAAAGGTGGAGAGCTACCTTAGGGAATTGTCAAGCTTCACTTGCTACACCTTCCCTTTCTTGGCTTTGCACTCACAATGAGATGGAGCTTAGCTTCCTTAGCCTAAACACCATAAATAACATTCAATTACTTTCTTGAAGCAAGCAAAAACATCAAACTCACACTTTAGATACACACTTTGCCTAATGGTCATATAATGGTTTCATTATGGCCTAATGAAGCAACTAGCATAATTCAAGTTCTTGGCTCCAATTTCCTCCCTTATCTAAGCTTCTTGACTTCATTTAAAGTCCTTGGAGTCATCATACATCCACTCTCCTAAGCCTAGTTATATGTTGCTTCACAAGGCTACATTATGGAAACAATTGTCTCATCTCTCAACCTAAGGCTTCTAAATTTTTTCCAAGGGTTCCACCCACCTTCTACCATCATATAAAGTCCCAAACCAAGGATAGAATAAATTAAAACACTCCCTAACCGCTCCATTTGTCCTAGGTCGACATTATGGAAGCATGTGGGGTTCAAGGGGTTTCTAATTTTTTCTGGATGAGAGAGCTACTTGGGAGGCTTCTTAAAGGTCTTAGGAGCTCAATAGAACATTTAAATGACTAAGGAAATTTATAGATTAAATCAGTTTTTATGCTCATGAGTTCTACACTTTTCCAACTTGGTTTTTAATGGATTTTATTATAATAGCTTGGTATTTTCCATCTTCCTATAACTTAATTTCACCAATTCTCAATGGTTATTGAACAAAAACCCTTCCCTTCTCTTTGGTCTGTTTTGGCTGAAAATGTATCAAGAAGGAAGTAACAAAGAAGAAGTAATGAATCAAAGAGTTACCTTGAATTTCCACTTGCTTTTAAGAGATCTTTTCCTGGGTTTATGGCTTCTCCAAATTTTCAAACACTTCCTCTCTGTACTGAACCAGAAACAGCCCCAAACACTCAATTAAATTCATAGGAAGAGAAAATAAAGGAAAGAAAAGAGATTCCTTGAAGGAGGAACATAAATTTTTCTCACCTTTTCTTAAGCTTTTCTTCCTCCTTTCTTAGCTCTCTTGGTGCACCACTTTTGGATGAACTCCCCTCTGGTTTTTTGGTAGAACTAAGTCAGTTTAAAAAGAGGAATAAAGAAGCTTCTTTTTAAAATTATTTCCAATTTTACCCCTCGCAATGGCATTTTTGGTTTGGCTTTGCTTTAGCTACTTTTTCAAAACTGTCTTTTCTATTATAAAATTTAGGTTCCCAATTTAGTAAAATGCCTTTAGAATCACTCAAATTAGAGCTAAAACCCTCCCGAACAAACCAGTCAAAGTTTGAGTTAACTATAATTAAAAAAAGTACACCGGAGGGGCTTTAACAATCCCAGGGCTTTCCATAGTTTTTGGGGCCTCTAAGAACTCTAGGGAACTCAAAATTTTCGTTTAAAAAGCCCTCATAGGTGTTTTTACAAAATTACACTTATTTACGAAAATGCCACTGGTCTTTCGATAAATTTTTCGAATCACTTTAGCCCTAGTTTTTGGGCAACTCAAGGCTCAAATCCTCATTTTTTTATTATTTAAAACTTTATCCAAATTTTATTTGGCCTTAAATCACTCATCTCAGAGGACTTGCTTTTCAAACAGACTCATTTTGGTGTTTTTACAACATATCAGATGTTACATAACCACCATGCAGTCTTATAATTCTTTCAGATATAATTTCCTTCACTTGTCTTTAATGCTAGGGATAGATCCATACGGGGGCCAAATATCATACCTAGCTTTTACTATCTCATTCATATCAACAAAAAAGTTTCAAGTAAGTTCCACATTCATCCATAAGTTTTTTAACACCGAAACCAGGTCATTTTGAGCTATAAGGGTCCAAATTTAATTCTTTCTTTCCTTTAATTCATTTTCATCATAAAAATGTTTGTTCATAACCATTTCATCATGTTTAGCTCATGGAATACTTAAGAAGTAGGTATAACTTGAAATTACAACAAACACATAAAATCTACACTAATTTTAAAAATTCATAACTTAGGCTATACAACTCCAAATCATGAAATTAGGTGTCTATAAAAAGTTTAGGATGTAAAATACATGCATTAAAAATTTTAGGCAAAATTGACTTCATTTGCCTTGCCAAATATAATGGAACAATACCACAAGTCAGAATTAGAGGCACGTAGCATAACTAAATTTAAAATTTCAGATCTTAAGTTACACAATTCCAAATTAGGTGATCTTAGTGGCCATAGAAAGCTTTAGATGAGATCTATGTGTTGTAAAAATTTCAAAAGCATCTGAGCTTATTTGACATATGAAAGACATTGCATATCAATGGCTACTATAGTACTCAGACATAATCAAACCCCTAACTTTAAAAATTCATATCTTGCACTATACAACTCCTTTTTATGCAAATTTAGTGGCCTGAGAAAGCTTATAATGTCAACTATTTACTTATAAAATTTTATGAGCATTGAACTTTATTTGGTCCCTAAAAAATTCAAAATATCAAACCTATTTTGTTTGAATAGTACTAAGACCTAATTAAAATTTCTATCCAATTTCAGAAATTTGTAAAATATTTTGCATAGTTTCAAAAATTATGATTCTTAACTTAACAAAAATTTCTATGAGGCATCTAAATGCATGCTAAATCTTAAGCTCAAACTAGATCATTTAGGCCACTTTTGGCATAATAATTGTTTATGGAAGTTTTGAGACCAACTTTAGCTCCAATTTGAAACATTTGGGACCCAATTGGTTTTCTTACACTTTGAGTACATTTCTTTCATCCTAAATGAGATTTATATTCATTCCATAGCAAAATGATTGGATCAAGATTTGACCCTTTGAAACCCAAGATTACATGTGTATCTCATGCCATCTCACACATCAAATACCATCATAATACACATACATTACATAAGATGGTTATACAAGGCTATTCTCATACTTTACACATGGTTACATCATTACACATGAAGTTACATCATCATAGACATCATAGATCCATCATGGTACATACAAAGTGTCATATATATACATATATCAAGATTTGGTACAAAATGGAATTCTAATATATCATATCCTAGTATTTAAGCTCTTTCTTGATATTGGCTTTGACTTTGGTGAACTTGAAATGGTTATTGAGAGCATAAGGGATAAGATTCAGGAGAATCTTAGTAGCTAATCTTAACCAATTCCATACATACAAGAATGCCATAAGTGCATGCCATGCATGTGGTGCAAGAATGCTATGTTTATGTTTCATATGAATCAAATGCATCATAAAACCTGAAAACCCATTCATACATAAGCCATGGCATCATCATAAACTTTACTAGGCTCAACTATTCTCTACCTAGAGGCTAAGGAAGAGCTATTATGCTCAATTCCAAGCCTTAGGAGAGTTAGGAGCCGAAACATATATCATTCTTATTCATATATCTCAATATGGAAATTATACTAAAACATACATCATGAATGCATCAAGCAACAACACATACAAGCATTACAACTCATTCAAACATTCAAGTGTATGCAAGAGAGGGAGATAAAGCTACTTTGTGATTTTAGGAACTTGGATATACCACAATCCCACCTATAAGCTTCCCTTTTATTTACTTTATTTGTCTTGACAGCCACAAATGAGTAAGTTCAAGTTAGCTTGACCTATAATTATAAGGTAAATTAATCCTATAAAACTCAGTCTAGGTTCCAAAATGCTCACTCAATCTCATTAGGACTCAAAGTGCTAATTAAGACTAGTTTAAGCCCATTATGAAGCAACCTTTGGTTCTTGCTTTCTAAACTCCAAATTCTTGCCTCCTATAAGTCTTATAACTCTTAAGAAACTCATTTGAACCATTACATGCTTAGTTAGAAGGGTTTAGAACTAACTTGCTTCATTAACCTCATTTAGGTCCTTAAAATTTCAAATTTCATTTTATGTTTCCTAAATTCAATCCAATACTTCCATAATTATTTACTCATCATATCTAAGTCTCTAAATTCATTAGAACGCAAAGAAACACTCCTTAGCTATCCCTTTTTCTCCTTGGCTGAACCGTATACATGTAAGAAGCCATATAGAGTTTTGTTTGTTCTCTTTGAGAATTTGACACATATTCTTGTTCCTTGGTTTCTCTAGAGTCTAGACATGATTAAATATGGCTTAGGTTGTCCTCTTAAAGTTCAAAAACTCTCAAGGTATAATTAAAACTCTAACTTTTCTACCTTGTTTCCAAATGCTTCTTTCTTGATTCCAATTGCATATTCTAATTCTCTATACTTCAAAACCCTTGGGTCAGCCTTGTTTTCAATCAAAATCATCCCCTTTCATCCTCTTCTAGGTTTGGCTGAACACACACACAAGATGGAGGCCAAGGAGAGGCAAGTTTCAACCATAGAAACATACCTTGTTATAATGTCTTTCAAGTGAGAAATTTGATGCTTGGCTTGGTTTCTTCAAACTCTCTCCTTCCTTCAACATACTAGCCACAAAAATTCTTCTTTCTAAGAACTCAAACCACCAAAAGAAAGAGCTCAAGGAGGAGACCCAAGTTGGTGAAGACAAAGGCATGAAAAAGTGTCATTTTCTTACCTTTTATTGGCCTTTTTTCCTTATCCTTTCTCCTCTCATTGGTGTGCCTGGACTGTAAATTCGTTGGCAATATGTCTATGTTGGTTCAAATCTAGCTCGGCCCAATAATTCGCCAATCCACCATGAAATGATGTAACCTTTTATATGTATACATAGGGAAAGCCATGTGCAAAGAAAAATGCAAGCATGGCTTGGGGAGGGATTTTTTTTATTTTGATAAATATTGATAACTCTCGAATAGAGTATTAGAATGGAAAAATCCATTAGATAATGAACAATTGGTTCTAAGCCATCTTTGGCGATGAATCAATAATTTGAAATGCTTTTCTTGCATATTCTCTCTCCTCTAGTTCAAAAGCTTCTGGTTCTGTCTTAAAGTGTTTGGTATGCATTGGCCTTGTTTTAAGAAGAAAGGAGGTGAATTATAACATTTTCTATAATTTTCATTTTGCCCTTCAACTTCATTTTTCCCATTTTCACTCATTTTAGCTCCTTTTTAGAACCATCTTTTCCATATGAAAATTTAGATCCTTTAATTCATAAAATACCTTTAGTTTCACCCAAATTAGATTTAAAACCTTATCAAATCATTCGATCAAAATTTCGATCAACTGATGACCTAAAATGTACACCAGAGGAGTTTTAGCCATTTTAGGGATTCATATAATTTTTAGGGCCTCTGAGAACCCGAGAAACTCAATTTTCCCATTTAAAGCTCTTTCCTTTAAGTTTATAAAAAGTTATCCAAAATTTTGAAAATTCTACTATGTTTTTAGATAATTTTATTTAGCTATCCTAACTCTAATTTAAGGCATCTTTAGCTTTATATCCTCATTTCTAGATATCTAAATTATTATTCTAATTTTATTTAGCCTCTATGCCTCTGATTTTATGGTTTTCCTTTTATAAATCATCAGTTTCGGTTTAGTTTTAAAAAGATCGAATATTACACCAAGCAAGTGTCCCCCCCAAAAATACATTTTGCTATTGCTTCATAGTTTTGATTTCGATTGATTCATTTTAAATTGGAAATGAAAACCCATTTCTAATAATTGTGGCATGCATCTTGTGTTATTGATTGATTCCTTTGAAAGGTTGGCACCTTTTTTTTTTGGGATCTTCATTTCCAACTAAGGTTTCATTTTCATTAGTTCAAGTTTATTTTTGATTACATGTGCAATGGATTTTCATTTCATGCCCATGAGAGCAAGGGATGAGGAAGCCTTTCTTTCTTTCCATCATATGCTTTTATTTAAAAAAATCTATCCAAAATAATTGTTCTTAACATGAAAAATTCTCATAACACCATTTTAATTACATTTTATTAGTTTATTAAATCTTGCTAAATAAATTATTTAAACTATTCAACACTTAATTTATAAAAAATGAAAATAAGTATTAATAAACTTAATTGTAACACAATGTTGTATTTGTGAGTTAAATAAAATGAAAAATAATTTATTTTGCAAATTACATAGTATTTTATATTGTTAAATTAAAAAAAGTTATGTTACATATATATTTTTTAACCCAAAATTTTTATATAACTTGTGATTTTGTTAAATTTTTTTATTTTAGTCTTTCCCAATAATTTATTTCTAGATCCATCCCTGCTTAATGCACTTCTCTCAGAGCCAATTTGCATCATATGGAACAAACCATCAACCAAATATGTGTTCACCAAAGTTAAATAACTAGTTAAAAGGTTATTCCATGTAATTGAATTCATGAGAGAAATAGCATATAACATGTAAGTGTATAATTCAGTATATATACTAAAGAATAATTATAAAATTCAATATTATAAGTATCTTAGAAAATCTAACAATGTAGCTAATATTCATGTTCAAAGAATAAAATACCTATTATGTAATATTCTATATTTATGAGCCAATATAGTCTCTAAAGAATGGAATTGATTAATTAAAAAGGGGTCACAAGGCCATAAAAAGGCTTAGTCAGAACTAAAAGGCACCAATACGGGCCTAACTGATAGAAAATTTAGATATTTAGATATTTAGAAAAATATGAGAATTTGTTGGAAAAATGAATATTCTTCATCATAATATGATAAAATATGGTTAGTAAATTAATCAGATGAGATTGATTTGGTTAAATCCCTGACAGTGAACGGTTTAGGGTATCAATTGACTATAACTTTGACTAGACCTTTTCAAATTGTTTTAAGTCCCTACAACCTTAAAATAGATATTTTTAATGAATAGTAGGTCTACATTTTATTGTGGAGTAGTCAGTTTATGAAAATATGAAGAAATGAACTCAAACAGTGAAATTAAAATGTAAAGGCAAAATCAGTATTTTGAAAAGTTCAAAAACCTTAGAATTCTTTGTACAAAAAGGTGACACCCTCCTTCTCCTTCCCTTACTTAAACAACTTTTGAACCAGACCTAAAGTGGCATGAAGAAGAGGAAGAAGCAAGGGAAGAAAGCCATACATAGGTAAGCAAATATGGAAAATTTACCTATGTTATTATAAAACATTTTTTTCCTAATCATTTCCTCATATTTTCTATGGTTTTAGGTTCCTAAAAAAGTGAGTTTTGTGGCTGAACTCTTGGATAAAGAAGTTTCTCTAAGGAAATTAATTGCACTAATATATTCTTCATTAAGAGCACTTTCAAATAATATCTAGTTTAGGTTAGGAAAATTGTATAATCTTGAAACCTTAACTAACCTAGGTTTGACCAAGAAGGGGAAGAAGGGAAAGAGATTTGAGTTTCATGAAAACTTGGTGAAACCAAGGGTTTTGAAAGGTAGAGATTAAGAATATGACAATAAATTAATAAAAAACATAAAGAATGGCATACGGCTTCATTTAGGATTTGATTTTGCCCTTGAGAGATTCAAAACCCTATAAGAGTTAATTAAGACCTCTAATACTATAATCGACTGAGGAATGAATCATGGAAACCTTAAAACCATCAAATTCTCTTAGATACAAAAAAAAAACTCTAAAGAAGGCATCCATGGTGTAGGTCTCGGCTGAGGAGAGGTTTACACACTAGGGTGTTGTTTAATTGATTCTAAGGTTATGAATAATCTAGATATAAATTTAGGAACTCTATTTTTGAAAGTGAAAAATTAGGATTTAAAGATACCTATAGGGCCACATGGCTCTAGGTGGATTTAATTATGTTTTTTATGACTCTAATGAGTTTTATGGGAATTAGGAAGATCATATATGGTGAAATTTTGAAACTTAGAAGTTGAATTCTAAAAAGTTGCTTCTTAAAGCATTCAAAATATCCTAAAGTTATACTTTAGGGTTTGATTAGCACATGTAGGGTAATATGAGATCAAATATGATTTAATTGATCATTTCATACTTCATTTGGTGTGTCTAGGCCAAACAAGTGAGACTATAGCCAAGCATGTATGTAAGGCTGTGGAAGAAGAGAAGGAGACTAAAGGAACAAATTGAAATTTGTGTGTCAAAGTAGATTTTTCTTCATTCTTATATATGTATGGTTGGTTTGCTTGAGTGATTTTTTGCTCATATATATTGTTTGCACTTGTTGATTGTTTAAGTATAATATGCAACTGCATGATATTCAATTGCATTGAGGTTGGATTAGCTCTTTGATGGATGAGGCTATGCTAAAAGTCCCTTGATAATGGGTGAAGTTAATCTAAAAGTGTCAAAACTAGTTTTATAAACTCTCCTTTTATATATTGAAGCTCAACATTATAATGAATTATTGATTAAAGAAACTTAATAGTAAAAGGTACTTAGAAATTTTTCTTTTAAACACTCTTTGAGCACCATTTAAACTTTAAATTTGCATCTCACTCTCTCAATATAAGTTTAGATGGTATTCTAAACTGGAGTCTATAACACCATAATTTCTTAACTCATTTCATGCTATTCTCATGCTTAAAGCTATACAACTCACAAAAGGAGTAAGAAAAAGCAATAAAAATAATGAATATTTTAGAGTTGTATCGCGTATAAAAATTCTATTCAGTGTCTTGTGGACCATGTGAGCTCATGCATCACATTCTTATATTTAATTACATAGATACAACTCATTTCCATCACTAAAAGTAGCCTACAACTCATTGAAGGCAAAGGGAAGCATAAAATACCAAGTTGCATTTTCAGCTAGAAGTTCCTTTTTTCTGTCACAAATTTTGGAAAATCATAACTAATTCTAAAAAACTTGAAATCATGAATTCTTTGCTATTCTAGAAAGATACACATATATACTTTATGCTAAAAATATTTCTAGGCCATGAAACACCACACAGAAGATGAATGACATTCGAAAAAATGCAGAGGTCTGGCTGGCTATTGGTACTGTCATAGCTTTTTGTTACAAATTTTAAAAATATCCAATTAATTCCAAAGAAATCTAATCCATGAAAATGATACTAATCTGGAAAGCTACAAATATTAGCTAGAGGAAAAAAAATAACTTCAGACCAGTTCAGGTACGTCTAGGCATCGAAACTCAATCAAATAGTACCTGAGGTTGGTTTGAGCGCTTAATACTAGGTAGAATCTTCAAAAATTCATATCTTCCTCTCTAGACATCCAAATGAGATGCTTCTAGTTGGAACAAGTCGCTGGGAATGTCTAATTTTTTTCTATAAAAGTTCACAGCAATTGGACATCATTTGGGCTCTAAGTGATAGAATTTATTTTCAGACCAGTATGAATAGTAACCTGACCAAAATTAGAAATTTTTTCAACTTTGAAAATTTATCAAATATTCTATAGACCTCTGAAAATTTTGCACTTTAGCTTCCTAAAAAGCTCTTAACAAGCTCTAATTGCATGCCAAATCTTAGATCAAGAAGAACTCATTTGGACAAAAAGTGATGTAGGTTTCCATTATGGTCAATTTTTGCTCCATATAAGATACCAAAGTATCCAAATGATTTCTCTTTATGTTTGGCACCTCTTGGGAAAGTCTAAAAGCATGAATATGACTTGTATAAGCTACCCAAGTGGTCCCAAACCTCATGCATCTCAATTTGGCCATTCCACTTCCACTTATACACTAATGCGTCAAACTTTCAAGAAGCAAAATTTGTCATTACATGCTCAATATACATTCTAATGGTCACATAACATAATCTCTCATTTATACATCACATATTAACATAATTATATATGTTCAATGTAACACCATAATATACTAATGCTATCTAGCCTGTCACTGGGCTCGGTTCCATATGATTTCCAAAGAACCAATACCAATCCGTGGCATTTTCATACTATAAAACGGGGTTTCAAACACTCATCTTCTACCCCATGGGTCCTGTGAACCCATCATTCACATTCTCTACTCACACTCCATTTATACTACTCATAAATAGCATAAAACAAGCCATAAGCCACAGGTATGAAGCCAAAAACCAGAAAAATGCAATTTGTTAAACAGACCCAAAAGTCAAATTTTGGCTCTAACTTTGGAAAATCATAACTAATTATAGAAAAATGGGAATCTAGTAAACCATAGCTCTTTGGAAAGTTCTAAGTGTTATATTTACAATACAAATAATTCCCAATCATAATCTCAGCGTTTGGACCATGTTTGACATCAAAAATTAGACAAAGGTCCGGCTGTCCCTGTTTCTGGCGCAGCTTACTGTCATGAACTTCGAAACTCCATAACTAAATCCACAAAACTCCAATCTGGGCAAACTATACCAATTTGAAAAGCTAAAGATGTCTACTAGAGAAAAAAAATAAGTCCAGATCAGTTCAGCAGCCCTTAGACCTCGAAAACTGATGGAACAGTAACGGAGGTCGGTTGGCTTCCCTGATACTGATACAAAACTTCAGAAGGTTCATTCTCTCTCTATAGACCTCCGATTTAGGTGATTCTAGTTGTTATAGGTTACTGTGGTTGTCTAGTTTATGTCTATAAAATTTCATGACATTTGGCCACCGTTTGGTCTATGAATGACATGGATTTCTTTTCAGACCTATGGTAACAGTACATGACCAAACCATCAAAATTTTCCAATTTCAACAATTCACCAAATATTCTCTAGACCTCCAAATATTACCCACTTTAGCTTCCTAAGAAGCTTTCTACAAACTCTAGAGGCATGCCAAATTTCATGGCAAGAAGAGCTCATCTGGTCATGCTTTGACGTAGCTCACAAAATTAACTGTTTTGGCACCCAAAATGGTCAAAGTGGGTCCAAATGGCCTCTCACATGTTCTAGCCACTCATGGACAAGTTTAAAAGCATGAAAATAGTCTATATAACATGTCCAAGTGGTCCAAATTATCATACATTCCAAACTCACTATGCTACGGCCAAAAATACACTATCACATACATTCAACAAAATGGGCAAAACCCACATTTCCATTAATTTGGCTCTCTACATAGTTTGTACATCATATATCCATACATTTACACTTGCTACAACATTTACATCTCAAAAAGAGTGGGTGCATATTCATTTTGGCACCACTTTACATCAAAAAGACCAAAATAAAGCTAAAGTCTAGCTAAGCATGCTTCTAGGCTCCTTGGTGTGCACTCGGTTCTCCTTGAGCTCCACCTAGCATGTTAAGATAGAAGGGGGAAGGGGTGAGATTCAGGGAATCTCAGTAGCTCATGCACTCATTCAAAGAAGAAATCAAGGCATATAACAAGTCAAAGTATGCAATTTAGCATCCAACCATTCTCAATCACATAATACATGTTGTACATGCTATGGAAATCACAACAATGCTACAAGTAAGCTCTAGGGACTTTTGGTCTAGCCTCACCCGAGTTTAGGGACTTTTGGATGGCCTCACCCGAGTTTAGGGACTTTTGACTTGGTCTCACTCGGTTATGAGACTTTTGGCCTTGTCTCACCCATCTCAAGGGACTTTCGGCCCTACCTCGCCCGAACAATTCTCACAATCCATCACACAAGCATATTGGTAACAATGCATCATGGCAATAACATATAGCATATCTCATACAACAAGCATATACATAAATATACAATGACTATTACATCCAAAAATGCAACAAGAAAGAGTGGAAAGAGAGCTACCTTATGAGCCAACACAAGCTTTTCCTTTCAATTCCTCTTCTCCCTTCTTAGTTTCATACTCACACCTTGATGGAGGTGCTTCACTTGAGCCTAGACACATCAAAGAGCATAAATTACTCTCTCATAACTTAACAACTCTTAGGAGTTCTTCAGAGCAAACCCTCTTAACATATAAGAACCTAGGGGTTCTCTCTCTCTCTAGAATGCCACCAATTCTTCCTCTCTCTCAAGTTCTCATGGTAGTGGAAACAACATTTTCAAGGAAAACAAAGAGGTTCAACGGTGTTTTCCACTTTCCCTCTTCTGACCCATGCCTAAAATCCAACTAATCTCACAAACAAAACCATAGAAAGAGAGGGCAAAGAGAGGAGATCAAGATTCTAAGAAGAAATGAGAGAAACTTGCTTACCTTTCCTTTGTTCTTCCTCCTTCTCTTGGTCTCTCTCACTCTCTACGCCTCTTTTCTCTCCTTGGGTGGAAGTCTAGGGCAAATAAGAGAGAAAGAATGAGTTGGGGCATTTAAAGGAGTCAAATTCTCGCTTTGTATGCTTTTTCAGACTGACCCTCGCTACGGCGAAAATTAACCTTCACCACGATGAGCTCGTATCAGCTACCTTCACTATGGCGAGGTTTAACTTTCGCTACGACGAGCACGTATCAATTCCCTTCACTATGGTGAGGTTTAACCTTTGCTATGGCGAGCTTGTATTAGTTCCAGACCCCCACTTTCGCTATGGCGCGCGCTACGACGAGCAGCCCCCTAGTTTTTATATGAGATGCCCACACTCGCTATAGCTAGAATCACTTTTGCTATTGCAAACAGGCACTATCGCTATAGCGAGACCATTTCTCGCTACAACGAGAAGACTTAGAAGAATCTTAGGATTTCGAAAATTTTCAGCTTTCTTCTTTCTTTTCCTTTTCCCTTTTCCCGGTTGTTACATTCAAGAGGCCATAGGTCATATATAATACTAGGTTACAACAATTGCCACTTCAATGGCCTTAAAGAAGCACATTCCATGCATTTTGGTGGCACACTCTCATCTTTCAAGAGGTTGGCTTCCATTTCCTTATTCTCTTTGTCTACCTAACATATTAGAACATTGGAGATGAGGGAATGAGATTCAGATAATCCCAATAGCCCATCTCCCTTTCAATCACACATAAAGGATGCAAACCAATCTTACAAATGCATGTATGGGTATATTGACATGTGCAAACATTTAAGAAATATTTTCAACATTTAAGCAAGTCATACATAGCATACAAAGGCTTACTAAGCAAGTGGATTAGCCTCACCCATTTATTTATAGATTTTGGACTTGCCTCACCCATTCTTTAAGAGGTTCTTGGACTCAACCTTACTCTTAGGAGTCAAGCTTACTTTTGGGAGACTCTTTACTTTGTTTCAACTAAACTTTAAGGGTTCTTGGCTCATTCTCACCATGGCTAAGGGTTCTTGGCCTCACCACACTCAAGCAAACCAAAGCAAGCATCATAAACATCATTTAAAAACATGCTAGAATACTTTTCATGGCTTAAAACACACATACACACATTCAAAGACAAGCCAAGCATACATTCATGCATGAGAGAAGGAGGGGTGAGCTACCTTGGAAGCAACCACACACTTTTTCTCTTGAATTTGCTCTCCCTTCCTCGGCCTCTCACACACAAAGGTGTGGGAATGATTTCTCTTAGTCTAAACACAATTTATGGAAGCCAATTAAGTTCATGGTATTAATTCTAAGGCCACACAACTTGCTTAGACACTAACTTGGCTCATTGACTCCTTTATGTTTCCAAGAATGCACCTAATGAAGCAACACTCATCAAATAAATTCTAGGCTCCATTCTTTCTTTTCAAATATGATTCTTAACTCCTTTTAAGTCTCTTGGAGTCATCACATAATTAAAATAAAGAGTCTAACTATATGTTGCTTCCTTAGGTCATATTATAGAACATATAAGGCCAACTCACTTTCTATGGTTTCTAAATTTTTCCTAAGGCCTCCCCTCATCTTCACTCATCATATATGACTCAAAAATGGGCTTAGAATAAATTAAAACTATCCCTAGATACTTAAACACCCTTAGACTGAGACAATAGAGGAATTTAGCCTTCATAGACTTTGTTTTATTTTCTTAATGGAGGAAGCATATGGGGAGACTTCTAAGGATCTTAGGAGCTTATTTAAACTCTCATTTAGGCATAGAAATTAAGAGATCAAATCAGATTTTATGAGGAACACTTGAAACCGTAGAATTTGCATCTTGAATTTCTATGGTTATTTGTTAATTCTCTTTCATATTCTTAATCTCCACACTTTTTTTCCTAAAAATCACCCTTGCTTCTGCATAAAATCCAAGCCCTCCTATGACTTCTTGAGTGGGGTGAACCATAGGGAGAAGAGAAGCACGGGGTAGCAAACATGGAAGAAGAAATTACCTTGTTTTTTCCTTATTTTCTCACTTGAATCTTGTCTTCTTTGGCATTCTCTCTTCAAATCCGAATTTTCTCCTTAATTTCTCCCTTAAAACAAATTTATAAACTTCATTATAATCATATGAAACAAAAGGAGAATGGAAAAGAAGAGGTTTGGAAAGAAGAAAGCATGAAAAACTACCAAATTTCCATACCTTAAGCCTTTGATTTCTCCTCCTCTTCTTCTTCCCTTGGTGCGCCACTCTCCTAGGCTTTCTTTTCTTCTAGGGTAGAAAAATATGAGGCTAAGTGAATGGGAGAGTGGGGCGCCTTATATATATAGGTGGAGAAAGAATGACTTTTTTAAAAAATCCTATTTTACCTTTCATTTTTTGGCATTTTCATTTCTAATTTGTTTTAGCTCCTTTTTTAGAATCATCTTTTGTATTATAAAATTTAGGTTCCCAATTTAGTAAAATGCCTTTAAAATCACTCAAATCGGAGCTAAAACCTTAAATGAATTTCTCAAAGTTCGGATACACCGACATTGAAAAATGTCCACTGGAGGGGTTTTAATTGTCCTGGGGCTTCCCATGGTTGTTAGGGCCTCTAAGAATCCTAGATAACTCAAAATTTTCATTTAAAAAGCCCTCCTGTGTGAATTCTAAAATTTGCTCAAAATTACAAAAATGCCATTACGTTTTGTAAGTTTTTCGTTAAATTTTATTTCTTCATTCTAGCTCCATTTTTCTTTCTATCTGAGCCTAGAATTCTTATTTTTAGGAATTTAGAATGTTACTCAAATTTTTTGGGACCTTAACTCATTCATTTCAGGGGACTTGCTTTGAAAACACACCCATTTCTATCGTTTAATAAAAACTGGATATTACAGAGTCAATGTCTCAACAATCTAAATCTACTTCTGAGTTCCTAAACCATTTTCTAATCATTAAACAGTCACATTACACATTGCAAATTCATACTAGTACTTGAATCATATAGTTAGGCATTCTAATTTTCCCAAAAATTTGGCAGTATACCAGCTAAAAACCCCATGCTACCCAGGCACTATAACCCTCACTTCTAATAAACCAATTACTTTCATATAACTCACATTCAATATATTTAATTTCAGAGGTCTTAGGGCTCAATTATTAGTTAACCCCTCTGGACCCATACTACTCAAATGGTTAAGAATATTAATTACTCACAAAACACATCAAATAACATTTGCATTATTGGAAATATCCATACACCCTATCTCTATATAGTCACCTCTAGGTTCACAATATATACATCATTAATGCTAAATACATATCGGTCTTAAAGTACAGTCTAATAATATATGTCAAAAGATACATTATCAATTACATATACCTTCATGGAACTATAGACTTTTCTCGATCTTGCTTATTGCTTTCACTTGACAAAGGGATTAGTGAATAAAATAGTGAGATTCTAGGGAGAATCTCAGTAGTATACTCTACATTCAATGCATACATTAAGTCACCCAAGCATAAGGAACACAAGTGCACATACATCATAACTCATGAAATACTAAGGCTGGCATATACATAATTGCTCAATCAGTCAATAGCAAAGACTCTTAAAGTATAAATTATTTGAGCTTTATATAAGGAAGAGCTATCATGCTCAATTCCCTCTCTGGGCATCATCAATACTATAACACATACTAAACAAAACATGTTACATCGAAATAGTTCAAACATACAAGCATTGCATCATATAACATGTCATAACATACAAGCATTCAAACACTTAAGGCAATAAGCATGCATATAAAGAAAGGAGATATGCTACTTGGAAGATGGACAGTTTATGCTAAACTTCTTACTTTTCCTTTTCCTTGATCTTGCTCTCTTCATTTGTCTTTTTTGTTTAGCCTTTACTAACTTAATATGGCACTTTTTGGTCTTCTTATCCAAAGACCACTCTAGCCATCTTCACATGCCTAAGATATCATATTAAGTAGGAAAAATATGTAACTAATGCTTATCTAAGCTAACTTGTTCATTTGCCCCTTAAATGCCCTATATATCACATATTATGCCTTAACTTTAAAAATGCAAAACTTTGGTTAGAGACCTCCAAATTAGACAAATGATACCTTTCTAGAAATCTTATAATATTTACTTTCTATTTTTAGAAAAATCTTAAATTTAATTGAATTCATATGGCTCCTAAAAAAATGGCAAAAACAGTGGCTAATTCTTATTATGAAATAATTTTTTGATGCTAAATTTGAAAATTCATAACTTTGGCTAAGAGTGTCTAAATAGGGCAAACTAAGGCTTATTGGGAAGCTCTTGATGTGCCTTATCAACTACAAAAATTTTAAGTTAAAATGAATCCATTTAGCCCCTCAAAGAACATGAAAATTATAGTTATACTAGAGACTGAAACTGATATAGGGTAGCTTTATTAGGGCAACTTTCAAAATCCATAAAATATTCTATGCTAACAAAAAAATTACACACTTTGACTCATATGAAACTTTATGATGTCCTCTAAAAGCCTACCAAGTTTCATGCACAAATTCGTCCCTTAGGGCCTCCATAGGCAGAGATATATTTTTGGACTCATTATGGGTATGTTTTAAACATTTTAGGTTCCAAACTTGACATATCAATTTTTCATGCAATTTTCTTCTTTTGAGAAAGTTTCTTAACTTGCAACTAGTCTCTAATACAAAATATATCCTATACCAAAATATGGCTATACCACTTATTTAATTGGCTTAAACTTTTATCTTACCATTTTGCACCATGAATAGCCATAATGCATTTTGTTAACTCGAACTTTAATTTCATAGCTTACATATCATTCTTAGGTTATTTTATACTTACTAGACCAGCCATATGACCATTTTCTATTTTGTGAGCTTATAGAACCTATAGAGCTCATATGGTCTTTTCTACACCTAGGCATATTTGGCCACTTCCATGTATCTACACTTCTTTCTCATATCTTAGATAGCTTATTGGACTCTCATATAACTCATTAGAAGTATCAAATGAAGTACCAACTCTATGCAAAACTAGTTTGGCTACTTAAGGTTTTACTTGAATCCTAAATTTTTAACTTACACAATTGGCTTCTGTAATTTAAACTAATACTTCCTATAACACCTTAACTATCTAGCTCTTCTTTTAGTTATTATGGTTCATCAAAGAGTCCATTTACTTATGTACATTGATACTAAATCCAAAAATTTGAAATACATTCATTTACTTTTCCATAAATCCATGTTCTTCTAATTTTAGCAGATAATCCATTGGTAATCCTTTATTGCTAATTAACTTATCAACTAAAAGCTAGAAAACTTTACATTACATTTTAAGAAAAATTTAGTAGAGTTCCCTGTTATAAACTTAGCTATCCAGACCAATTAATTAGTCACATTTAAGAACAAAACTCACAGACATGGAAAATACAAGTAACAATATTATCAAATAAAACTAACTGAACATGCATCTTCATCTAATACTAAACAAACTTTTAACAACTTACTAGTTCACATTTTACATCATCATTGAGGAGTTAAACTCAAATTATAAATTCATTATAATATTACAACAAAATCAAATACATATATGATCCATAATGTTTCTATTTCAAATATCATTTAGTTTCCTTTCCTTTGCAAGTATTGTTACTTCCCCTTGGCACCGGTTGATAGGAAAAATGGAAATAGAGGTGAGATTTGAGAGAATCTCAGTAGTTATACTCAAACCACTAATGTATACATGAGACAATTAAGCAAGATTAATGCAAGTATGCATGGTCTTACAATCATAAATATAGAAATTGACATAGATGTTTTTACATGCTTTCATATGCTCTATCATGGCCATGAAATTATCTCAGTTTAGGCTCTTCTTCTTAGGCTTGAAAGAACTACTTTGTCCTTTCTCGTTGCCCCTTTTTATTTTAAAGCCTCAACTTATTAAACATGTAACATCCAGTTCTTCGGTAAACATGAAAAATGTAATGTCCAATTTCTCCATAAACGTACATAATTCACCAAATATAAAAGGAAGTTCCTGAGATAGAATGATTTAAGGTTCAATAAAATTAAAGCAATCATTTAGACCTCAAATAATGAGGATCTAAGGTTAGAGGTATCCTAAAAAAGGAGCCAAAATAATCAGACGAAATTTAACGAAGATGTAGTGGTATTTTTGTAATTTCGGGTACTTTTTGGAAAACTCATAGGAGAAATTTTTAAATAAAAAAAAATAAGTATTTTGGGGTTCTCAGAAGCCCTAAAAACCATAAGAATCATAAGAACCCCTAGAATGGTTTAAACCCCTCCGGTTTAAGATTTAGAATATCTATTGACCCGAACTTTGACCTTTTCATTCGGGAAGATTTTAGATCCAATTTGAGTGATTCCAAAGGCATTTTATAAGTTATAGAACTCAAATTTTATGATAGAAAAGACAATTCTCAAAAATGAGTTGAAATGAGCCTAAAACAAAAAAACCAAGAATAAAGGACAAAATTAGAATTTTGAAATATCTTAAATGGGTCCCTAGCTTATATATAGCACACCCCACTTCTCCTAATTGCCTTGGCTAACTTTCCTCTACACCAAAATAGAACCCTAAGCTCCTTGAAGTGGCACACCAAGAGGGAGGAAGAAGGGAACAGAAAACCAAGTAAAAAGGTAAGAAAATCCATGGTTTTTCATGCTTCTTCCTTTACCAATCTTGTTTTCATCTTTCTCATCACTTTTTCTATGGTTTTAATGATTGAGTTGAGGATGATTTATGGCTGGTTTAGTGAGAGGAGGATAGAAATTAAAGGAGATACAAGAAGTAAGTGAAAGAACTCTTGAAAAGCATAGAAACCAAGGTAATTTCATTATCTTCCATGCCTTCTTCTTGTTGCTCTTGTTATGTTATGTTTCGGCCACTTATTGGACAACCAAGAGGGAATTGTTTTTGAACCAAACCAAGAGTAAAACCTAGGATTTAAAGTATGGGAAACAAGAATATGCAAAGAAATCCAAGAAAGAACCATTGATTTGCAAGATGTCTAGCCTAGGGTTTCACTTGCACCTTAGTTTGTAAGAAGCTTTCTAGTCATAATTTAAGGTATCTAAGAGTTTGTATGAGTCCCTAATACATCAAGGAAGCCTCCCACATGCATTTTCCATCAAAGAAAGCAAAACAACTTCCATTGGTGCCAAAGAAAGCATAGTCTCGGCCTAAGCTAGAAGTAGCACTTAGGGAGTAATTTAAATTTTTCTAAGCTTAGATTTGCATAATATATGATGGGAGAATATGAGAGGTGGCCTTAAAATAAATTTAGGAAGCCTATAATGTGAGATGAAGGGATAGGCTCCATAATGTAGTATAATGAAGCAACTCCTAGCTAGGCTCCTCAAAATGAGTATGTGATGGCTCCAAGAAGTCTCAATACAGTCAAGAGACCTAGAATGAAAGAGAAAATAGAGCTAAGATCTTGAATTCTAATAGTTGCTTCATTATATCTTATATGGAAGCATTATGGAGACAAGTGGGAAAGTGAGCATGCATAGGAGTTGCATAAGACTAGAGCTCATTTCAATGATCTAAGCATGTCTCATTTGATGTATTTAGGCTAAGAGAACTTAGTGCCTCCAAGTTTCAAGTCTTGGTCGAGAGGAGGGAGGAAGAATCCAAAGAAAAAGTGTGTGATATTGGCTCCAAGGTAGCTCTCTCTTCTTTCTCTAATACATCGTTGGGTGTTTTCTTATCTTTGGATGTGTGTATATATGCTTATACCATGAAAGAATGCTTCTAGCAAATGGTTACATGCCATGGTACCATAATTCCTTTGTTATGTTCTTGAAAGATGTTTTATGAATGTGTTTTGACTTGTATGATTTTGGGGAAACCAAAGGTCTCTTAGCAAGGACGAGGATGAACCAAAAGTCCTCAAGAATAGGTGGGACAAAGCCAAAAGTTTCTAGAAGAGTGAGACTTAATCAAAAGTCCCTTTGAAAGTGGGTGAGGCAAGTCCAAAAGTCCCAAAGAGAATGAGTGAGGCTAAACCATTGTCTTGGCAAACCTATGTATGATGTGTATGAGTTTTTGGACATAAGAAATGCTTTAGGTGTGTTCATAAGTTGTATGATTGCCATGCATTCATTCTTAAACTTGAAAATGAATCCATTATATATATTTGAAATGGTGAAGAGCTATTAGGATTTCTAAAATCTCACTCTTCCCTCCCTATTGCCTAAATATGTCTAGGTAAACTAAGTGAGCAAAGAGATGGAAGCCACCACACTTGAAAGCAAGAAGATTAACAAAAGAGTTGCTAAATGCATGTGTTGTAACCATTTTGTTGTCAAATGATGTAATTCCATGATCTATATGATGTATAACCTCTTGAACATATGTATATACATGGATATATGATGTATGAATGAGAATTGGTAGTTTATGAATGAGATTTATTGTTTTTGCCAAGGAGATGCATTGATGCACTTGTAAGGTCTCATGTATGTGGGCAAGTGGGTGAGTAATTTTATGATGAATGGATATTTAAACCTCTTGGACATGTTTAGAGGACTATTTCTATGCTTTCCCATGTGCTCAAGTGATTTTGGAAAAGCTAGAAGCCAAAATGGTCCATAATTGACCCTTTAGGAGACATAAAAGTGCCATTTTGCAATCCTATGTCACAAATTAACCAAATGAACGAATTTCCTTATGAAATTTGGCATGCATATAGGTATCATCTAGAAATTTTTGGGAAGAAAAAAACTAGATTACTTGAAGCTCTATAGAATTAATTATGAATTTCCAAAATTGGCAAAAAGCTATTGAAATGGTCCAAACACTATTCATATGGTTAGTTTCTTCTCCTATGTCATCTAAGGGGAAAATGTTATCCAATGCTCATGAACTTTTACAGGCATAAAATAGACATGATAAAATTTTTATGGCCATTAAGATCAATCAATTTGGAGTTTTGTGGAGGGAGATATGAATTTTTGAAATTGGTGGTTAGTACCAGTAATGCAGCAGTACCTCTGGTACTCTTCCATTCGATTTCGTAGGGTAAATGCTTTTGTTTTGGCCTGGAAATATTTTTATCCTCTAGTTAACATCCATAAATTTCTAGAATGATATGTTTTGCTATGTTTTGATTTTTCTAGAATTAGTTATGAAATTTTAAAATTTACATCAGTAACCTATGATAGCAAACATAAGTAGCCAAATCTTTAGTGCTTCTCTATTGTCAGTTGTGGCCAACTAGGTTTTCATGGCTCAGGATGGTTTTTAACCTATATTTAACATCTAGATCTTTCTATAAAGTTATCATTTACTTAATTTTAATTTTTTTAAAATTAATTATGAATTTCTAAAGTTTGTACCAGAAATCTAACACAGCAACTCGAGACTGATATTGTGTTTTTGTGTATGAATGCTCCAAGCTCGGGAAATATGGTACATTTTGTGATGGTTTTAAGTTTTATGAATGTATTTTAATTAGAGAATGATATGCATTAGTTCATATGGCTTTCGGGACATAAAACAAAAATTTTAAGCTTGACGTAATGCAAAATAATCTATTATTTTACTTAAATTTTCTTTGAGAATTTGTTTATTTAAGAGAAGGAAGCAAAGAAATGAGTAAGGAAGGCCAAATAAATATGGTATTACAAAACATAACATGCAAAATATGAAATATAATTGATGTAATACATTATAGCATATACTATGAGAACTGTAACACCATAACTTCTAGCTCCATTACATGCCATTTATAAGCTTCACATCATCATTTCCATGAGGGCACATGAAAAAGGGCATGAAAATAATGAATTTATTTGCATAGCATCATACCTAAAAATTTGCAATCGGTGTCACGTGGACTATGTGAGTTCATGCTATGCATTATCATATTTAAATACATCATTACAACCCATTTGTATTACAAAATCATGCCCATAACTCATGGGAACTGAATTGGAGCTCAAAATAAGCAAGCATATTTTCGGCCAGATTTGTTCCATTTTCTGGCGCAACTTTGGAAGATCATAACTAAATCTAAAAAATTCAAAACCATGCAATCTTTGTCATTCTAGAAATCTTAGGATGTCTACTTCACACTAAAAATAAGCCCAGGTCACAACATTCATCACACAGAACGTTTGACATCCAAAAATCTACAGAGTCGCTGGCTGCCTGGGCTGTTATTCAGTTTACTGATACAAAATTCTGAAATTCATAACTAATTCTAAAAAAATCTAAATCACACAAATTCAGTCATTATGGAAAGATAAAAATGTTAACTTGACACTAAAAATAATTCCAGAATGAAAAAGATGCGTTTCGAGATCTGGAACTGATGGAACAATAACTGAGCTCCTGAGGCGCTACTGATACTGACAGTTAACTTCAAACATGCATAACTCTCTGCTCAGACCTCCAAATGAGGTGATCTAGGTGGCCACAGAAAGCTCATGACCTCTAGTTTATATATATAAAATTTCATAAGCATTGGACACCATTTGGCTATCGAGTAACACAAAAATCAAATCTGCCAATATGAACAGTGCACATACCAGAAACCATAGAAAATCCCAACTTTGAAAATTCATCAAATATTCCCTAGACCTCTGAAAATTATAATCTTTAGCTTCATAGAAATCTCTCAATGGGACCTAATTGCATGCCAAATTTAGAGTAAGACTAACTCATTTGGCCAAAAAGTGACATAAGGTTCTATTATGGTCAATTTTGGCTCCATATTGGGTACCAAAATTGCCAAATGGATTTCCCTTGGTCTTGGTACCTTTTGGGTAAGTTTAAAAGCTTATTTGAGACTTGTGTGAGCTGCCCAAATGGTCCCAAATCTCATACATCTCATTTTGGTCATTCAACCCACACTTATGCATATTTCCAACAAACTTCCATATTACACACTTTGGCATTACATACTCAAAATCGATTCTAGAGGTCACACATCATATCCATACATTTAAACATTATATAATATCATATTTACACATGTCTCAAAGGTCATAGCCCATTTACTACATCGTATATATCATATGGCACAATCATGGTCTTAAAGTGACAAAAGCTAAACACATGATTGTCAATCTCCTTCCTTTAATGTTGTTGGCTCCCATTAGCATATCCACTTGGTTCACCTAGCATGTTAGATCATTGGAGAGGAGGGGATGAGATTCAAAGAATCCCAATAGCTCATCTCTCATTCAATCATACATAATATGTGCAAGCAAACTTTACCAATGCATGCATGGAGACAATAAAAGCCATAGACATTTTAGAAGCAAAGTTGGCATGTGAACAACTCATACAAATCATTCAAGAGCTCACTAAGTGTTTGGTTTGGCTTCACACTTCTCCTCATGGGTTTTGGACTTGCCTCACCCATTTCTTGAGCACTTTGGACTCAACCATACTCTTGGGAGCCCACTTTGCTTTTGGGAGACTCTTTGCTTTGTTTCAACCAAGCTCAAGGGTTCTTGGCTCATCCTCACCAAAGGGAAGAGTTCTTGGCCTCTCCACACTCAAGCAAACTCATACAAACATCATGCACTCATTAGAAAACATAACATGGCATCAAGGATCATAGCATATAAAGGCATGCTAGCATACTTTTCAAAGCTTGAAAATACACATACACACATTTTAAAACAAGCTAAACACACATCCATGCATGAGAGAAGGTGGAGAGAGCTACCTTGCACACAATCACACACTTTCTCCTTTGGACTCAAGCCTCCTCTTTCGGCCACACACCCACAAATTGGTGGAGATAGTTTCTCTTGGCCTAGACACAAATTATGGGAGCCAATTAAGTTCATGAACCACACTCTAAGGCTACACAACTTAATGAAACACTAGATTGCTCTATAGGTTCCATTATGGTCTATATTGGCACCTAATGAAGCAACACCCCTCAAATGATTTCTAGGCCTCATTCTTTCTTTTCAAATATGATTCTTGACTCCTTTTAAGCCTCTTGGAATCATCACATCATCAAAACAAAAGGCCTAGCACCATGTTGCTTCTTTAGGTCATAATATGGAACCTAAGGCACCAAATCACTTTCTATGAGTTCTAACTTTTTTCCAAGGCCTCCCCTTACTTTCATTCATCAAATATGACTCAAGAATGGCCTTAGAAAAATTTAAAACTCTCCCTAGCTAGGAGAACCCATCTAGGCCGAGGCTATGAAGCATATTAGGTTCCATGGAGCTTTCTTTGTTTTCTCAAGGGAAGAAGCATATGGGGAGCCTCTTAGGGATCTTGGGAGCTCATTTAAACTCTTACTTAGGCCTAGGAATTATTATACAAAGTCAGATTTTACAAGGTGCAATTGAAACCCTAGAATTTGCATCTTAAAATCTAATGGCTTTTTGATAATTCCCTTGCATATTCTTAATCTCCACACCCTTTTTCCTTAGATTCATGCTTAGTTCTGCCTAAAAATCATCTGCTCCTAGGGTTTTCTCAAGTGGGGCGAAATGGTGGAGAAGGGGACCAAAAATGACAACCATAGGAAGAGAAATTACCTTATTTTCTTGCTTTTTCTCACTTGAATCTTGTGTTCTTTGAGCTCCTCTCTTCAAATCCGAACTTTCCCCTCAATTTCTCCCTTAAAACAGATTTATAAACTTCATTATAATCATAGGAAACAAAGGAGAATGGAGGAGAAGAGGTTTGGAAGAGAAAGAGCATGAAAAACTACTAATTTCCATACCTTAAGCCTTTGATTTCGCCTCCTTTTCTTTCCCTTCTTGTGAGCCTCATCCCCTAGAGTTTTCTTCTGGTTTTAGGCAGAACTTGGTCGTGCATAATGAAGGGAGGAGAAGGGTGCATCATATATATAGGTGGGAATAAGTTACACTTTTCAAAAATTCCCATTTTGCCCTTCATACTTTGCATTTTTGTTTCTCCTTCGTTTTAGCTCCTTTTTGAGAACCGTCTTTTCCATTATACAATTTAGGTTCCCAATCAAGTAAAATAGCTTTGGAATCACCCAGATCGGAGCTAAAACCTTTCTGAATGAATCCATCAAAGTTTGGGTACACTGACATTGGAAAACATCCACCGGAGGGGCTTTAACTATCCCGGGGCTTTCTATGTTTTTTAGGGCCTCTAAAAACCCCAGAGAACTCAAAACTTTCATTTAAAAAGCCCTTCTGTGTGTTTTTCAAAAAGTGCCTATATTTACGAAAATGCCACTGGCCTTTTGACAAATTTTTCAAATCACTCTGGCTTTGATTTCTGGGCAACTCAAGGCTCAAGTCCTCATTTTCTAATATTTAAAATTTTATCATAATTTTGGTTGGCCCCAATACCTTCTATTTCAGGGACTTCCTTTTGTATCTGACCCATTTTTGTTATTTACGGAGAAATCGAACATTGTATTTCTCACGTTTACGGAAAGGCCGGATGTTACAAGAACAACCAATATAATACAATGCACATCAAGTTCAAACAAGTCTGCATACAACTAAGTAGGGAAGGTAAGCTACCTTAGATAGGTGAAATGAAGCCAATAAAACCTCTAACCCTCCCACTATTTTTCTTGCTCCTTTTCCTTTTCCTTTTCAGCTTGTCTTATGTAATACCATAATTTCTGAGCTCATTCCATGCTATCTTTATACCTTATATCAATCAATACATATGAGAGGCAAGAAAATGGCATTAAAATATTGATTATTTTTGCATTGCGTCGTGTATAAAAATTCTATTTGGTGTCACATAGACTGTGTGAGCTCATACTATACTTTTTCATATTTAAGTACATGTATACAACTCATTTGCATCATAAAATCATGCCCACAACTCATGGAAACCAAAATGGAATCTAGAATATAGAGGATTATGTACGACCAGAATTGGCCCCTTTTCTGGCCAAATTTTGAAAAATCATCACTAATTCTAGAAAAATCAAAATCACACATTCCTGGCCATTCTAGAAAGCTACTTCATATTAAAAATATGCCCAGACCATAACATCCATCACAAAGGACGTTTGACATCCAAAAACGTTTAGAGGTCAAACTACCTCCTGATGTTTTCACAGATTCTATAGCAAATGTTGAAAATGTATGGCTAATTCCAAAAAAATCCAATCTATATAAATGATACCAATCTGGAAAGCTATAGATATTAACTAGAGGGAAAAATATTTTCAGACTAGCTCAAGTAGCCTAGACCTCGCAATTCAATAAAACAGTAACTCAGGTTGGGCAAGGCTCCTAATACTAGATAGAATATTCAAAAATTCATATCTCCCTCTCTAGACCTCCAAATGAGGTGCTTCAAGTGGCACAAGTCACTAGGGTTGTTTAGTTTCTTTGTATAAAATTTTGTGGCAATTGGACATCATTTGCCCCATGAGTGACAGAATTAAATTTCGGACCAGTATTACAGTACTAAGGACCAAAACCAGAAAAAATTCCAACTTCAACAATTCGTAAAATATTTCCCATACCTCCAAAAATTACCAACTTTAGCTTTCCAAAAATCTCTCAATAAACTCTAAATGCATGCCAAATATTAGACCAAGAAAAGCTCATTTGGACTAAAAGTGACATAGCCTCATAAAATGGTAAATTTTTGCTTCATATGGGTTACCAATTTGCCCAAATGGCTTTCTTAATTGTTTGGCACCTCTTGGGCAAGTTTCAAAGCATAAACATGACTTGTAGAGACTACTCAAGTGGTCCCAAACCCCATGCATCTTATTTTGGTCTCTCAACATCTATTTATACACTAAACACACATGCCATTCAAGAGTCCATTTACATAACTTCTTTGAATTAACACTACATACATTGTACATAGAGTCTATACATTATATTACACATGCTTAAGGTTTTACACAACCAAAATAATGTGTATAATGCTTCTTAACACTCCATTACAATTTAAACTACAAATTAAATAAAGTGTGGCCATTTAGTGTTCTTGGCTTGCATTTCCTTGGTTTTGGGCACCACCTAAACATTTTAAGCATGAGAGGGAAAAGGGAGTGAGATTCCAAGAATCTCAATAGCTCACACACCTATTCACACCATATTCAAGGCATACATACATCAAATACATGGATATACAAGCATAGAGTGTGCAATAAATCTCATTTCATGCCACATCAACATGTCAGGATCACTCTCATGCTCTAGGGACTTTTGGTTTAGCCTCACCCCATTTCTAGAACTTTTGGATTTGCCTCACTCTTGGCCTAGGAACTTTTGACTTAGCCTCACCCATTCAAAGGACTTTTGGCCTTGTCTCACCTATGCCATGAGACTTTTGGCATCTCCTCACTTTCATCAAGGGACTTTTGGCATCACCTCACCCTTATGAGCTCTTTCCACAACCATAATCATTCAAGAAGACTTATTAGTACCAATGCAATTTCAAGACATCAAGTAGCATGTTCTCAAATCAGAAGAGCATACAGAAGCACACAATATATACAAATGCACACAAGAATGCAAGAGAATGAGGTGGAGAACTACCTTTTAATTTATGCGAGCTTACTTTGCCAATTCCTTTCCCTCCTTGGTCTCACAAGAGAACTTAGGTGGAGTAGGGTTCTCTTGACCTAGACATCACAAACATCACACAATTACACACTTGAAGCAAGCCAAGACACTAGGTTTACGCTTAAACACATACTTGTTTCCATAATGGGCATATTGGTTCCATAAATGGTCCATTGAAGCAACTCATATCATCTAATTTCTAGGCTCCATTCTCTTGCTATTTCTAGACTTCTTGGACTCATTTAAGGTCCTTGGAGCCATCACATGTTCAATTACACCATTGGAAGACTAAGTTGCTTCATAAGGCACCTTTATGGACACCATTATCCCATCTCCCAACCTAAGGCTTCTAAATTTTTCCCAATGGTTCCTCCAATCTTCTAACATCATATAAAGTCTCAAACCAAGGCTGGAACAAATTAAAACATCTCCTAGCCTAATGAACCTAGCTTGGCTGAAATATGCACCATAATAGAGGTTCATGGACTTTGTGATTTTTCCTTGATGGGAGAGCCACTTGGGAGGCTTTCTAGAGGTCTTAGGAGCTCAAGGAAACATTCAAATAGCCAAGAAAACTCTCACACAAAATCAGATTTTACAAAACCCTAAGAAAGCCTACACTTTTCTATCTTGATTTCCTTTGGTTTTTACTTGAATTTCTTGCCATATTCTTAATCCTTGCACTCTTTTTCCTAGGTTCCCCTCTTGGTTCTGCCCAAAATCCATCTCCTTCTACCCCCCTTAATTTGGCCGAACACATGTCAAGAAGAAGCAAAGAGGAGAAGCATTTAAACTATGCATTTACCTTGGATTTTGGCTTCCTTTCAAGACTCCTTCTCTTTGTTTCACTTTCCTTCTTAATTTTTGAAAATTCCCCTCTTGTTCTGGACCAAAAAGAGAATCAAATCCCACAAGAAAACCATAGAAAGAAAGCCAAGAAGGAGAGGAAGAGGATTGGAAGAAGGAAGAGCTTAAAATTCCATGAAATTACTTAGTTTTTCCTTGGTTTTCTTCCCCTTTTGTTGCACCTAAGGAGCTGCTCTTTTTTCTGCAAATTGGGCAGAAGAAGTCATTCTCAATAAAAGGGAGAAGATGGAAGAAAAGTGTGGAAGTGTTTAGGACATTCTAGAAGCTTTTATTTCCAATTTTGCCCTTCTGTAATAGTAATTTCTTTTCAACTTCATTTTAGCTCTTTTTTTAGAACCGTCTTTTTCGTCATAAAATTTAGGTTCCCAATTTAATAAAATGCCTTTGGAATCACTCAATTTGGAGTTAAAACCTTACCGAATGAACCAGTCAAAGTTTGGGTCAACAAACATTGAAAAACATATACCGGAGGGGCTTTACCAGTCCAAGACTTCCCACAGTTTTTAGGGCCTTTGAGAATCTTGGGTAACTTAAAACTTTCATTTAAAAAGCCCTCCTATATGGTTTACCAAAAGTTGCACTTATTTATGAAAATGCCATTACATTTCGTCAATTTCCGTCGCAAATTATTTCTCCATCCTAACTCTGTTTTTCTTTCCGTCTGAGTCTAGAATTATCATTTTTAGGAGTCTAGGACTCAACCCAAATTTTTTGGCGCATTATCTAGGTCATTTCAGAGGACTTACTTTTATATGGCTCATTTCGTTATTTTACGAAAATTACGTTCATTACATCTTAAAAATAGAATATGAGCATAACATCATCATCTTAAGCTTATAATAACTTCTCTTAAATTTCTTTAAATTTTAACTATGCATTAGGCCACTTAAAGTGCACTTAAAACCCTCTTTTACATACTTTCAAGATACATGCTTATTATGGGCAATTACATTATCTAAAATGCTTAATTTTTACCATATTTGAGGGCTTAAACTTATGAAATTCCTTTTTGGATTTTAACTCCCCATAATTGCCCTTTACTTAGGCTTAAGATTGCGAACTTTCCTTAGCATAGTTCCTAAGCAAACAAAGCCTCTTAATCCAAAATTCAAGCCACCAAAGTTCACATGCTATTATTCATATGGTCTTTGGCATTATTTATTTGGTATTTTTATTTTTTGACATATTAGAGCTCATTATGTAACCTTAAGCCTCAAGGGGTAATTTTTAAAATTCAACTGCTAAACTTCAAAATCTCATCAGATATAATCTAGATAACCCTATTAGGACTCATTAGAGTCATCACAGACTTGGTCAAACAAGCCTAACACCAAATGGTCTCATATTACCCTTTCTTGAATTCTAAAAATTCATCTTTCAAAATGTAGCTTTTAAATTCAATACAATGCTTCTATTATTGTTCTTATATTATTTTAAGACTATCCATATCACTAGAATTAATTAAACAACTTCTTAGACCCTTCAATTCCTCCATGGCTAAATAGGTGCACTAAAAAACCTAACATGGAAATTTCATGGATTCATTCACTTCTAGGCTTAAATTCTTATTTCTTACATCATGAAGCATCTAAACACACTAATTAGGAGTTGAAAACAACATGGTTTTTCCCTCTTCCATACCTTGGTTGAATTCACACCTATCATGGTCTAACTTGTTATTTTCAAGGATTCCATGGAAACAAATATTAGATATGAAATCTGTAACACCATAATTACTAAGCTCATCTCATGTTATGTCTAAGCTCCCTTTCCTTGGTATGGCATGTACATTCAAGAAAAGTAAGAAAATATTTAAATTGTGTTACGTTGTGTGTAAATTTTTCATTCCGTGTCCCATAGACCATATAAAGTCATCCATATCATTCTCATATTTAAATATACAAATACAACTCAAAATCATCTCAAGAAGTGGCCAAGAGCTCAAGCTAATGGAATATATACATGAAAATAATGTGTGCAGGCTCAGGTTGATTTTCCAGTTTTTTATCATGAAGTTTGAAAAATTATAACTAATTCTAGAAAAATCAAAATCACGCACACGATACCATTCTGGAAAGTTACAAATTTCTACTTTATGTTAGAAATAAATTCAGACCACAATAGGGATTTCTAGTCACTAGAAATTGATGAAACAGTAACCAAGGTCGCCTATCACTATTGTACTATCCATGAACTTTAAAAATTCGTATCTCCTTGCTCATATGTCCACTTAGGGTGCTTTTAGTGGCCATAGAAAGCTTATTATGTCTAGTTTATGTCTATAAAATTTTATAAGCATTGGACACTATTTGTCCTTTGAATGACAAAGCACAAGAAATTAACTATATGAACAGTGCTTATACCAAAATAGCAAAAAAATGGCTACTTTGAAAATTGATAATTAATTCCACATAACTCCAAATAATCTGGTCTTTGACTTTCCAAAAAGCTCTAGATGAGATCTATATTCATGCCAAATTTCATGAGCAAATTCATTCATTTGGTCAGATCTTGACATTGGGTTGCAAGCTTCTTGAATGGTCATAAAAGGGTCAATTTTGGTTCTAAGGCTCCCATGGCCACTTGTGTACGTGAAAAAGCACTAAAATGGTCTACCAAACATGTCTCAAAGGTGCACAAACCCATATTTCACAAACTCACTCATCTGCCTCAAGATATACACAAGAGCACATGTACTAGGTCTTGCTATTCAATACCCAAAATATGCTATATCATACAGGTGACATTAAATCTCATACATACATGATATATTTACATATTTACATATGTTCAAGAAGTCATACATCATATATAATAAGGGATTACATCATATGCCATTCATATGGTTACAAAATGGCAATTTTCCACACTTTGTTGCTGTAACACCATAAATTTCTAGCTTGTCTTATGCTATTTCCATGCCTTATGCCATGTATCTCACAAAGGGAGCAAGAAAATAGCATTAAAAAAGTAAATAAATTTATGTTGCATAGCATATGAATTTTTCATTCAGTGTCCCGTGGACCATATGTAAAGTCCCACATCAGCTGGAAGGAGCCTGTGCTGAGCACTTATAAAGGGGTGCAAAGCGCTCTCTTCCAGACACGCATTTTCCTGTAAGTTAAGCTGGCAAGCGACAAAACCCACTGAACTGGGAAGGCTGGGTCTGTGACCCTCGAACCGGGAAGGACGGGACAATACGTCTGGAGGCTCTATAGGTTATTATGATACCAAACAACCTACAGAGCCTCCAGACATATTGTCCCGTCCTTCCCAGTTCGAAGGTCACAGCCCAGCCTTCCCGGTTCAGTGGGTTTTGTTGCTTGCCAGCTTAACTCACGGGAAAATGCGCGTCTGGAAGAGAGCGCTTCGCTCCCCTTTATAAGCGCTCAGCACAGGCCCCTTCCAGCCGATGTGGAACTTTACACCATGTGAGCTCATGTATCACATTCTCATATTTAATTACATAGATACAACTCAATTCCATTACCAAAAGTGGCCTAGAACTCATGCAAGTGCAAGAAACACAAAATATCATAGTGTAGTCTCGGCTAGAATTTCATGCTTTCTGTCACAAACTTTAAAAAATTAAACTAATTCTAGAAAAATTGAAATCATGCATTCTTTATGATTTTGGAAAGCTACAGAGGTCAACTTTATGCTAAGAATAATTTCAAGTCATGTAACATCAAGTAGAAGATGTTTGACATTCAAAGAACACCTATGGTCTCAATTGTCTGGGCTACTATCACAAGTTACTATCATAAACTTTGGAAATTCATAACTAATTTTAGAAAAATCCAAGTCATACAAATTCTATCAATCTGAGAAGCTACAAATGTTAACTCTAAGGAAAAAATATCTTCAGGCCATGCCAAGTTCATTAGGAACTGAATTATGATAGAACAATATAGGAGGTCAAGTGACATTACTAGTACTAACATTAAACTTCAAAAATTCATAACTCTTTGCTCAGACCTCCAAATGAGGTAATATTAGTGGCCACAAAAAGCTTATAACCTCTAGTTTATGGCTATAAAATTTCATAAGTATTAGACACCATTTAGCCTTTAGATGACATAGAACACAAAACTGACCATATAAACAGTACATGCACCAGAATAGCAAAAAAATTCCAATTTTGAAAATTCATAATTAATTCTATAGAGCTCCAATTTTTTTGCACTTTAGCTTCCCAAAAAGCTCTTAATGAGTTCTACATATCTACCAAATTTCATAAGAAGATTCATCCATTTGGTTAGTTTGTGCTATAGGGTTTCCCAAGCTTGTGTGGCCACTTGAGCACTTGGGATTACACCAAATTGACATTTTAAACTTGTCCCAAAGGTGCACAAACCCAAAATTTGGAAACTCACACTCTCACCCCATGCCATACACAAGTCTACATAATGCTAGTCTTGCCATTCCATACTTAATTTGCATTATAACATTCACATGACATAAATTCTCATTTGTACATGATACATTAGCATAATTACACATGTTCATAAGGTCATAGGACATATACAACAATAGATTATAACATTTGCTATTCATATAGCCATAAAGAAGCAAAATCTATGCAAATTGTTGTCAATTTCTTATCTTCCAAGTCGTTGGCTCCTATTACTTTATCCACTTGGTTTACCTAGCATGTTAGAGCATTGGAGATGAGTTCATCTCCCTTTCAATCATACATAAAATATGCAAAACAAGTCTTGAAAATGCATACATGAGCATAATGGATGACATGATCATTCAAGAAGCAATCTTAGCATGTGAGTAAATCATACAAAGTATTCATAGGCGTGCCAAGTAAGTAGATTAACCTCACCCATTCACTCATAGATTTTGGACTTGCCTCACCCATTTTCTCAAGGAGGTTTTAGCTCAACCTCACTCTTGGGAGACACTTTGCTTTATCTCAACCATTTCTAAAGGCTCTTGGCTTATCCTCACCATGGTTAAGAGTTCTTGGCTTCTTCACACTCAAGCAAACCCAAGCAAACATAATAAACATTATTTGAAAACATAAGGCATCATTATGTTACCGTGGAATAAGAGCTCATGCTAGAACACTTTTCATAGCTTAAAATATACATACACACATTCAAAGACAAGCCAAGCATACATTCATGCATAAGAGAAGGAGGAGTGAGCTACCTTGGATACAACCACACACTTTTCTCCTTGAATTTGCTCTTCCTTCCTCAGCTTCACATACACAAAGGTGTGGGATTGGTTTCTCTTGACCTAAACAAAATATATGGAAGCCAATTATGTTCTTGGAATTAATTCTAAGGCCACATATCTTCTTTAAATACTAACTTGGTCTATTAACCCTTTTATGGTTCCAAGAACGCATATAATGAAACAACACCTATCAAATGAGTTCTAGGCTCCATTCTTTCCTTTCATATATGATTCTTGACTCTTTTTAAGCCTCTTGGAGTCATCACATAGTTAAAACAAAGAGTCTAACTACATGTTGCTTCCTTAAGTCATATTATGGAACCTAAGACACCAATTCATTCTCTAGGCCTCCTAAATTTTTCCTAAGGCTTCTCCTCATTTTCATTCATCATATATGACTCAAAAATGGGCTTGAAAGAATTTAGAACTCTCTCTCAATGTCATGTCCCCTTTAGGCAGAAACCATGAAGCATTTGACCTCCATGGAAGTGTGCTTTATTTTCTTAATGGAGGATGCACGTGAAGAGACTTCTAGGGATCTTAGAAGCTCATTCAAATACTTATTTAGGCCTAAGAATTAAGGTATCAAATCAGATTTTACAAAGAACACTTGAAACATCATATTTGCTATCTTGAATTTCCATGGTTATTTATTAATTCCTTTTGCATATTCTTATTCTCTACACTCCATTTCCTAAGATTTACCCTTGGTTCTGCCTAAAATCTAAGCCCTCTTGTAGCTTCTCATATTGGATGAACCAGGGAAGAAGAGGGAGGAAGAGTGGCTACTATGGGTTGGAAGATTTACCTTGTTTTTCCTTCTTTTCTTGCTTAAATCTTCCTTTCCTTGGCCTTCTCTCTTCAAATCTTAATTTTCCCCTCTACTCTTCCCTTAAAATAGATCTATAAACTTTAATAAAATCATAAGAAAGAAAGGGAAATGGAGAAGAAGAGGTTTACTAAAGAAAAAGTATGAAAAACAACCAAAAATTCATATCTTTTGCCTTGTCTTTCTCCTTGTCTTCCTCTCCCCCTTGTGTGTAACATCCGGTTCTCTAAAAATGAGAGAAAATGTGAGAAACGTAACATACGGTTTCTCTGTAACGAAGAAATTCACCAAGTACAAAAGGAAGTCCCCCAAGATGACTTAGTTAAGGTCCCAAAAAATTTAGAAAGCATTATAGACTCCTAAAAATAAGAATCCCAGGCTCAGACGGAAAGAAAAATGGAGCTAGAATAAAGAAACAATTTCTTACGAAAAGCCAACGAAATGTAAGGATATTTTTGTCATTTTGAGCAAATTTTGGAATTCACACAAGAGGGCTTTTTAAAATGAAATTTTTGAGATTCTCAAGGTTCTCAGAGGCCCTGAAAACTATGGAAAGCCCCGAGACAATAAAATCCCCTCCGGTGAAGGTTTTCCAACGTCAATGTACCCGAACTTTGACAGATTTGTTCGGGAAGGTTTTAGCTTCAATTTGAGTGATTCCAAAGGAATTTTACTAAATTGGGAACCTAAATTTCAGAATGGAAAAGACAGTTCTCAAAAAGAAGCTAAAACGAATTAGAAACAAAATTGCCAAGGACGAAGGACAAAATAGGAATTTTTGAAAAGTTTTTCTTCTTCCCTTATATATATAAGTGGCACCCCACTCTCACCCTCATGTAGCCTCATATGTTTCTGCCCTAAACCAGAGAAAGAAGCCATAGGATGAGGTGCACAAGAGGACAAAGAAGAGGAGGAGAAATTCAAGCAAAAAGGTATAGAATTTTAGTAGTTTTTCATGCTTTCTTCCTTATAAACCTCTTCTTCTCCATTCTCCTTTGTTTCTTATAATTATAATAAATTTTATAAATTTTTTTAAGGGAGAAATTAAGAGGAAAATTCATATTTGAAGAGAGATGCTCAAAGAAGACAAGATTCAAGTGAGAAAATCTATGAAAACAAGGCATTTTCTTCTTCCATGGTTGCTACCCCTTGCTCCCTTTCTCCACCATTTTGCCCCACTTAAGAAGACCTAGGATGGCTTGGTTTTTAGACAGAATCAAGTGTGATTTTTACGAAAAAGGGTGTGAAAATTAAGAATATGCAAAGAGAATTAACAAATAACCATAGAAATTCAAGATGCAAAGTCTAGGGTTTTAAGTGTTTCTTGCAAAATTGGATTCAATACCTTGATTCCTATGTCTAAATGAGAGTTTAAATGAGCTCCTAAGATCCCTAGAAGTCTCCCCATGTGCTTCCTCCATCAAGGAAACAAAGCAAAGTCCTTGAAGGCCATTATGCTTTATTGTCTCGGCCTAAGAGGGTTACCATACCTAAGGAGAGTTTTAAATTTCTTGAAGCCTATTTTTAAGTCATATATGATGAATGAATATGAGGGGAAGCCTTGGAAAAAATTTAAAAAGCTTAGAGAATGAGATGATAGTTTATGTTCCATAATATGACCTAAAGAAGCAACATGTAGTTAGGCTCTTTATTTTAATTGTATGATGACTCCAAGAGGCTTAAAAGGAATCAAGAATCATACTTGGAAGAAAAGAATGGAGCCTAGAATTTAATTGATAGGTGTTGCTTCATTAGGTGCATTCTTAGAGACATAAAGGGGTTTATAGGTTAAGCTTGAGTCTAAGCAAGTTGTGTGGCCTTAGAATTAATTCCATGAACCTAATTGGCTTTCATAAATTATGTCTAGGCCAAGAAGAAAGATCTCTACCTTGTTGGGGGTGTGAGCTCAAGGGAAAGGATTCAAGGCTTAAGGAAAAAGTGTACAAGTATTAGCAAGGTAGCTCTCTCCACCTTCTCTCATGATGATTGCTTGCTCTACTTGTTTTTGAATGTGTGTATGTGTATTTCAAGCCATAAGAAATGTTCTAGCATGAGCTCTTACTCCATGATACCATGATGATGCATTATGTTTTCTAAATGATGTTCATGATGTTTGTTTTGGTTTGCTTGAGTATGGTAAAGCCAAGAACGCTTAAGATTGGTTAAGACAAAGTAAAGAGTCTCCCAAAAGTGAGGTTGACTCCCAAGAGCATGATTGAGTCTAAGAACCTCTTAAAGAATGGGTGAGGCAAGTCCAAAATTTATAAGTAAATGGGTGAGGCCAATCCATTTGCTTGGCAAGCCTATGTATGCTATGTATGACTTTTTCAAATGCTAAGAATGCTTCTTGAATCATTGCATATATCCATATGTCATGCATACATTTGTGAGACTTGTTTGGCATGCTTTATGTATGATTGAATGGGAGATGAGATATTGGGATTCTTTGAATCTCATCCCCTCCTCTTCAATGTTTTAACATACTAGTTGGACCAAGAGAGCAAGGTAATGGATGCCAACCATCTTGAAGATGAGAGCATGACATTAAAGTGCCTTGAAATTGTTACTTTAAGGCCTTATAGATAACAATTGATGAAACCCCTAGTTGTATATGACCTATGATGTTATGAGCATGTATAATCATGTTAATATATTGTGTATAAATGAGAGCTAGGGTTATATGTATGGAAATACTCATCTTGGTCATGTAATGGCAATTTTGCATTATGGAATTTCATGTATGAATGGAAGTTGAATAGCCAAAATAAGATGCATGAGATTTGGGATCATTTGGGTAGTTCACACAAGTTCTAATTATGCTTTTGAACTAGCCCAAGAGGTGCCAAACCCCAAGGAAAGCTATTTGGACATTTTGGTATCCTGTATGGAGTCAAAATTGACCATAATTGAACCCTATATCACTTTTTATCCAAATGAGCTCTTCTTGATCTGAGATTTGGCATGCAATTAGAGTTTGTTAAGATCTTTTCAGGAAGCTAAGGAACAAAATTTTTAGAGGTCTAGAGAATATTTAATGAGTTTTTGAAGTTGAAAATTTTTTTGGTTTTGGTCATGTCACTATTCATACTGGTCTAAAAATGAAATCTATCACACAGGGCCCAAATGATGTCCAATTACTACAAAACTTTATATAGAGAAATTGGACATTCACAGTGACTTTCACCAACTAGAAGCACCTCATTTGGATGTCTAGAGAGGGAGATATGAATTTTTAAACATTCTTTCTAGTGTCAGGAGCTCCAACTAACGTCAGGTATTGTTTGATTGATTTTCGATACCTGGACGTGCCTGAGCTAGTCTGTAGTTATTTTTCCCCTCTATCCAACATATATAGCTTTCTAGATTGGTATCATTTGTGTAGATTAAAGTTTTGTGGAATTAATTGGATATTTTTGAAGTTTGCTGCAGAATTCTGTGACAGCACCAATGGACAACCTAACCTCTGGATCTTTTTGAATGTCAAACGTCTTCTGTATTGATGTTTTTAGTCTGGAAACATTTTTATTATGAATTAGACATGTATAGCTTCCTAGAATGGCCAAGAATGTATGATTTTCCAAAGTTTGTGACAGAAATGGTAACATTTTGGCCGAAAATACAAGTATGAGCTTTATGCTTCCCTTTGGTTTCCATGAGTTGTGGGGCGCTTTTGATGATGCAAATGAGTTTTATTCATATAATTAAATATGATAATGTGATGTATGAGCTCACATGGTCCATGTGACACTAAATGAAATTTTTATATGCGACGCAACGTTAAAAAATACATTATTTAATGCTATTTTTCCTTGTCTCTTTGTGAGTTGCTTGATATCAGGCATAGAGATAGTATGAAATGAGCTAGAAATATATGGTGTAACATTGTGCGCCTCACTCCTTAGGGTTTTTCTCTAGTCTAGGGCAAAAACATATGTAGCTAAGTGAATGGAGAGGTGGGCACCCTATATATATAGGTGGAGTTTAAGAAAGAATTTTTAAAAATTTTAATTTTGCCCTTTTGTCTTGGAATTTTTGTTTTAGCTACTTTTTTAGAACCATCTTTTCCATTATGAAAGTTAGGTTCCCAATTTAGTAAAATGCCTTTAAAATCACTCAAATCGAAGCTAAAACCTTCTCGAACGAATCTATCAAAGTTTGGGTCCGCCGTTGTTAGAAAACGTTCGCCGAAGAAGTTTTAACTGTCTCGAGGTTTCTCATGATTTTCAGGGCCTCTAAGAACCCCGAAGAACTCAAAACTTTCATTTAAAAAGTCCTCCTATGTGAATTCCAAAATTTGCTCAAAATTACAAAAATGCTATTACATTTCGTAAGTTTTTCGTTCAATTTTGTTTCTTTATTCTAGCTCTATTTTTCTTTCCATCTAAGCTTGGGATTCTCATTTTTAAGAGCCTCGAATGCTATTTAAATTTTTTGGGATCTTAACCAATTCATTTTGGGGGACTTGCTTTGAAAACGTATCCATTTCTATCATTTAACGAAAATTGAACATTACAATTATCAATCTTCTTCCTTTAGACTTGGTGGCTTTCATTCCTTGGCTCACTTAGTCCACCTAGACATGTTAGACATATGGGAAGGAAAGGATGAGATTCTAGGAATCCTAGTAGCTCTTCTCCCTTTCAACTATACATAAAGGATGCAATTCCATGTCTAAAAATACATGCATGAACATCATGGAGCATGTAGTCATTCATAAAACATTTCTAGCATTCAAGAAGTCATACAAAAGATATATAGGTTTGCTAAGTAAATGGTTTAGCCTCACCCATTCTCTTCAAGGATTTTAGACTTGCCTCAACCTGTTTCTTAAAGGCTTCTAATTAAGCCTTATTCTTGGGAGACTCTTGACTTTGTCTCAACCATTCTTAAGGGTTCTTGGCTCATCCTCATCATGCCTAAAGGGTTGTTGGCTTCATTACACTCAAGCAAACCAAAGCAATTATACAAAGCATCATTTGAAGACATAATGTAACATCATGGTACCATGGCATATAGATACATGTTAAGACATTTTTTATAGCTCAAAACATACATACACACATTCAAAGACAAGATAAACATCCACTCATGTATGAGAGAAAGAAGAGAGAGCTACCTTTGTTACAACAACACACTTTTTCTCTTGAATTTAGTTACTCTTCCTCTGACACACACACAAAAGAAGGTGGGACTTGTTTCTCTTGGCCTAGACATATCATATGGAAGCAAATTATACTCTTGAACCGAATTCTAAAGCTATATATTCATTAGAAAAGTTAGGTAGTTCATATGGCTCTTTTATGGTTCCATAATGCACTTAATGAAGCAATCTTAAGAAAACATCATCTTGGCTCCATTTTTTCCATTCATTTATGATTCTTAACTCCTTTTAAGCCTCTTGGAGTCATCACACAACTAATTCAAGGACCCTAGCTAAGTGTTACTTCTTTAAGCCATAATATGGAACATATAACTACATCTCATTATCCATGGCTTCTAAAATTTTTCCAAGACTTCCTCTCATCCTCTTCCATCATATATGACTCAAAATTAAGCTTGAAATGAATTAAAACTATCCGTTTGTACCCTTTCTACCCTAGGCTGAAACCATGCACTATGTGAGCATCAAGTGAGTTTGCTTTGTTTTCTAGATAAAAGATGCATGTGGGAAGCTTCTTAAGGATCTCTAGAGCTCATTCAAACACTTATTTTGGGCTAGGAATTCTTGTATCAAAATAAAATTTTAAAGGAACACTTGAAACCCTAACTTTTCTATCTTAAAATCTAATGGTTATTTTGTTGTGTCATTTTCATATTCTTATTCTTCTCCCTCATTTTCCTAAGTTTATCCTTGGTTTGGTTCAAATTTCATTCCTCCTTGGCTGTCCATACATGAGGCAAAATGAATGGGAAGAAGAATAAGGAGATTCAAGCTTAGAAAATAGCAAATTACCTTGGATTTCTAGCCTTTCTTGGATGCTTCTTCCTTTGCTTGGTTTCTTCCTTTGAATTTTGAAAATCTCCCCTCTGTTCTGACCTTAAAATAGACCCAAAAACTTTAAAAAAAATCATAGAAAGAGAAGAACAACTTTGCTAAAGGAAAGACTAAGAAATTTCGTTGATTTCATACCTTTATCTTAGGTTTTTCTCCTCCCTTTCTCTTCTTTCTTGTGCACCTAAATTTCCTGGTCTTCCTCTCTATTTTTGGGCAGAATAAAGTTGGTGAAGAAGAATGAAGAAGGGGCATGACTCTTAAAGAGTGTTCAAGAAGCTACTTGTTCAAAAAAATTCAAATTTTGTTCTTTAATCTTAGCATTTTCGTATCTAGCTGATTTTAGCTCCTTTTTTAGAACTATCTTTTCCATCATAAAATTTAGATCCTCAATCTTATAAATGCCTTTAGAATCACTCAAATTAGAGCTAAAACCTTCCCGAATGAAAGGGTCAAAGTTCAGGTCAACTGATGTTAAAAAATGCACACCGGAGGTCTTTTAACTGTCCCGAGGCTTCCCATGTTTTCAAGGCCTTTGAGAATCCTGGAGAACTCAAATTTACCATTTAAAAAGCCCTCTTATGAGAATTCTAAATTTGCCCAAAATTATAAAAATATCATTACGTTTCGTAACTATTTCATTAATTTCTATCTAGCCATTTTAGCCTTTGTTTCAGGGTACTTTTGACCTTCTAAATTCATTATTTAATGTCTAAATTATTATTCTAAATTTTTTAGACCTTAACCAATTCATTTCAGAGGACCCACTTTGAAAACGTATCCATTTCTGTTGTTTTAATGAAAACCGAACATTACAAAATCCTTGCATACTAAAACCCTTGAATTCATCAAGAACACATGAAGGAAAATCTCCCTCCTCACTTTCTCTCTCAATGGCAAACGATAAAGGGCTAAAGAACATAAAATTTTTTAAGCTTTTCATTTTTCAGCCTTTTCAGGATCTGATTGCTCCTTACACAATTTTAAATGCTATTTCACATAAAAAAATTATTTTTAGGATTTAAATGGGTTAAAATAGTGAAAAATAGCTCTACTTATATTCACAGTACTATTTGTCTCATTTTACATATCGTAAGGTCTTAACTATTTTTTACATTTAAAATTCTTTTCCTTGAGTTTCTAAAATTTTGCTCAAAATTACGATTTCACCACTAATGTACCATTTTACTCTATTTAGCCACTTTGCCTCCATTTTTGTTCTGTCAATGACTTCATAACCCCGTTTCTTAATATTCTAATTAATATTCTACCCTTATTTGACCTAAATTCACTTTACTTTAGGGCTTTCTTTCATTAACATACCCATTTTAGTTTAGTTAAAAATTCTAATGTTACACTTCCCTAGCCTATATAATTCTCTAGAAAACCTCTAAATTCCATAGAACTCAAAAACAAACTCATTTGGGACACTTTTAAAGAGGTAGGCAAGAGGTGTCTAAAAGGGCCTCTGTGGAGTTTTTCTTCATTTCTATCGTAAATTCTCTTGATTATCATGGCTTAGATGATTTTCACATGCTCTAATTCATCAAATACATGGAAGAAAATATATAAAAAGAGAGAGAAAAATGTGATAAATGTAAAGTCTCACATCGGATGGTTTGGTCCTAGGAATGGCCCATATAAGTGGGGGCGAAGCTTCCCCCACCAAGGCGCGCTTTTCCCGTGAGTTAAGCGGGAAGGGACAAACACCACTGAACCGGGAAGGCAGGGTCGAAGACCCACGAATCGGGAAGGACGGGAGAATACCTTGGTGGCTCTGTGTGGTGTTGGTATCAGAGCTGGCCGTTCGCATGTGCGACCCGAGGACGGGTTGACCCCAAAAGAGGGGTGGATTGTAAAGTCCCACATCGGATGGTTTGGTCCTGGGAACGGCTCATATAAGTGGGGGCGAAGCTTCCCCCACCAAGGCGCGCTTTTCCCGTGAGTTAAGCGGGAAGGGACAAACCCCACTGAACCAGGAAGGCAGGGTCGAAGACCCACAAACCCGGAAGGACGAGACAATACCTTGGTAGCTCTGTGTGGTGTATAAATGTAACACCATAACTTCTAGCTCATTTCATGCCATTTATAAGCTTTGTATTATTAATCCCACAAGAGCAAAGGAGAAAGGGGATGAAAATAATAGACTTTTTTTGCGTTGCGCTATATCAAAAAATTCAATTCAGTGTCACGAGGACCGTGTGAGCTCATACTATATTTCTGCATATTTAATTTCATTATTACAACTCATTTTCATCACAAAAACATGCCTACAACCCATGGAAACCGAAATGGAGCTCAAAATAAACAAGCATATTTTCGGCCAGGTTTGCTCCATTTTCTGACCTAACTTTGGAAAATCATAACTAAATCTAAAAAATTCAAAATCATGTAATCTTGGTCATTCTAGAAATCTTAGGATGTCTAATTCACACTAAAAATACTTTCAGGTCACAAAATTCATCACACAGGATTTTTGACATCCAAAATGCTACAGAGGTTGCTGGCTGCCTGGGCTGTTGTTTAGTTTACTGATACCAACTTCTAAAATTCATAACTAATTCTATAAAAATAGAAATCACACCCATTCAGTCATTATGGAAATCTAAAAATGTTAAATTGATACTAAAAATAATTCCAGAATGAAATCAATACGTTTAGACATCTGGAACTGATGGAACAGTAACTGAGCTCCTGGGGTGCTACTGATACTGACAGTCAACTTCAAACACGAATAACTCTCTGTTCAGACCTCCAAATGAGGTGATCTTGGTGGCCACAGAAATCTTATGACCTCTAGTTTATGCATATAAAATTTTATAATCATTGGACACTATTTGGCCATCGGGTGACACAAAATTCAAAACTGCCAGTATGAACAGTAGCCATACCAGAATCCATGAAAAATCCCAACTTTGAAAATTCATCAAATATTCCCTAGATCTCCGAAAATTATGATCTTTAGCTTCACAGAAAGCTCTCAATAAGACCTAATTTCATGCCAAATTTCAGGGCAATACTAACTCATTTGGCTAAAAAGTGACATAGGGTTCCATTATGGTCAAATTTGGCTCCATATGAGGTACCAAATTTGCCAAATGGCCTTCCCTTGGTTGTAGCACCTTTTGGGCAAGTCTAAAAGCTTATTTAAGACTTGTGTGAGCTGCCCAAATGGTCCCAAACCTCATGCATCTCATTTTGGCCATTCAACCCCCACTTATACACATATCCATCAAACTTTCAATTCTCATACTTTGGCATTAGATACTTAAAACATATGCTAGAGGTCATACATCATATTCATACATATAAACATCACAAAATGGTGTATTTATACATGCCTCAAGGGTCATGGTACATTTACAACATCATATACTTTGTGAAACCTCATTATAGGTTCAAAAAGAATGAAAGCTAGGCCTAAGCTTGTCAATCTCCTTCTTTCATGGTTGTTGGCTCCCTTCACCATAACTCCTTGGTCCACCTAGCAAGTTAGAGCATTGGAGAGGAGGGAGTGAGATTCAAAGAATCCCAATAGCTCATCCCCCATTCAATCATACATAATATGTGCAAAGCAAGCTTCTCAAATGCATGCATGGAGGAAATATAAGTCATAGGCATTTTAAAAGCAAACTTGGCATGTGAATCAATCATACAAGACATTCAAGAGCTCACTAAGTGTTTGGATTGGCCTCACACTTCTCCTCATAGATTTTGGACTTGCCTCACTCATTCTTTGAGCACTTTGGACTCAACCATACTTTTGGGAGCTCACTTTGCTTTTGGGAGACTCTTTACTTTGTCTCAACCAAGCTCAAGAGTTCTTGGCTCATCCTCACCCAAGGGAAGAGTTCTTGGCCTCTCCACACTCAAGCAAACTCATACAAACATCATGGGTTCATTTAAAAACATAACATAGCATCAAGCATCATGGCATATAAAGGCATGCTAGCATACTTTTCAAAGCTTGAAAATACACATACACACATTCTAAAACAAGCTAAACACATATCCATGCATGAGAGAAGGTGGAGAGAGCTACCTTGTATACAAGAACACACTTTTTCCTTAGCTTTCAAGCCTCCTCTTTTAGCCACACACCCACAAGTTGGTGAAAATAGTGTCTCTTGGCCTAGACACAAATTATGGGAGCCAATTAAGTTCATGAAATAATTTCTAGGGCCATGCAACTTGCTTAAACCCTAGATTATTCTACAACCTCTATTATGGTCCATATTGGCACCTAATGAAGCAACACCCCTCAAATGATTTCTAAGCCTCATTCTTTACTCTCAAATATGATTCTTGACTCCTTTTAAGCCTCTTGGAGTCATCACATCATTAAAACAAAAGGCCTAGCACCATGTTGCTTCTTTAGGTCATATTATGGAACCTAAGGCACCAAATCAATTTCTAGGAGTTCAAAATTTTTTCTAAGGGTTCCTCCCACCTTCTACCATCATAAGAAGTCCCAAACCAAGGCTAAAACAAATTAAAATAGCCTCTAGCCCAATGGTTCTGTCTTGGCCGAATTGATGAAGGGAGGAGGAGTCCATGGGCTTTTTTATTTTTCTTTGTTGGGAGAGACACTTGGGAGGCTTCCTAGGGGTCTTAGAGACTCAAATAAATATTTACACATGCAAGAAAATTCATGGATTAAATCAGTTTTTATAAAGTGTCCAAGAGCTCTACACTTTTCTAACTTGATTTTCATTAGCCTTTCTTCCAATTTCCTTGCATCTACTAACTCCTCATGGTCTAAAACCCACAATTCCTTCTTATTTCTAGACAAAAAGCCGCCCCCCAAGATGGTTCTGTTCTGGCAGAACTCCACACACAAAGGGCAAGAAAAATGAAGCAACCAAGATAGAAAAATCACCTTGATTCCAAGCTTTTCTCAAGAGCTCTCTTCCTTGCTTCAACCCTCTCCTTGAATTTCGAAATTTTCCCCTCAGTTCTGGGCTCAAAACAGAACTAAACATCTCATTAAATCCATAAGAAGAGAGGAGGAAAGGAGGGGAAGAGGTTTAACAAGGCAAGGAGTAGGAAAAAGTGGCTAAAACTTACACTTTTCAAAGCTTCTTCTTCCTTCCTTGGCCTCCCTTCTTGTGCGCCACTCTCAGCCCTTCTTACTTCTGTTTTAACGTGTGAGAGAGTGGGTGAGGAGATCTGAGCAAAGGAGGGGCGTTTTATAAGCTAGGGATTCATTTAAGCAACTTTTAAAATTTGCAATTTAGTCCCTCTTCATAGTTTTGTTCGTTTGGGCTCGTTTCAACTCCTTTTTGAAATCTGTCTTTTCCATCATATTTCTTAGGCTCTTAATCATAATAATTGCCTTTGGAATCACTCAAAAAGAATCTGAAACCATTCCGAACCATTCAGTCAAGTTTTGGTCAACCGACGGTCGAAATCGCTCACCGGAGGGGTTTCAACTGTTTGAGCGGTTTCCATAGTATTCAAGGCCTCTGAGAACCCTAGAAAGCTCAATTTTTTTGTTTAAAAAGCCCTCCTATGAGTTTTCCAAATTTTTCAAAAATTACAAAAATACCCCTACTTCCCTTAGTAAATTTTCTGACCTCTTTTGGCTCTAGTTTTTTAGCATCTTAAACCTCAAATCCTCATGTTCTAATATTTAAAATTTTATTATAATTTTAGTTGGCGCCAATTCCTTCTATTTCAAGGACTTTCTTTTATATTTGGCCCATTTCTGACGTTTACGGAGAAACCGAACATTGCGTTTCTCACGTTTACGGAGGGACCGGATATTACATTTCTCCTCCCTTAAATAAATTTCGTCCTCGAAATTTAGGGGTACACTTTCTCTTACTCTTTTATATTCTGGCTAATTGTTCCTTTCTTTCCCTTCTTCCTGGCTCCATGTGTTTTTCTCTCTTGTTTTGCTTGTTTAGGTTTTCTCTCAGCCAAGGAATTTTCATTGCTAGCTCTTAATGAGGGCTCTATCATTATAGAGTACATGCTAGTTCCTCTCATAAGGGAAAGAAATTTCTGACTCTAGAGGCCTATCCTGGGAGAGCTTACTAATCACATCGGGTTAGTCTTAACTCGTCGTAAGAGTTATCGTTCTTTTCAGTGTACTCGTTTACATATCTTGGGAGGTAACTTATTTCGTATCAAATCTCCTGTACCATCTCCTAATGGCTTCTCATAAGGTCTCATCATCTTTTTCTAATCATTAGAGCCATTGGAGATTTCTATCTGTCTACTTATTTATTTACATATTCCGTCCACTTTTCATCTCTACGTTCTTCTTACTAGCTCATCCCATGATTATAATTCACATTTCTTTCTAGCAGAAGCCTCACATCTTAGTTACTTACTGGGATTACAACTCCTTTGAGGAGTTTCTGCTTTTAATGATCCCAGTTTCTTATAGGCTGGGACTTTTCTCACTTTCTTTGCTCACTTGTAGTGGCATTTTGTAGTCCCTCATCTCAACACTGATAGGCCTAACTTGTATGTCTTATACTGGTACTGAAGAGCTACTACCACTGACTACTACTGGGCTCTGATGGGATGCTAGCTATTCTCACAGTTTTGCTCACTGGAGACATACTGTACCATTTACCTTATATAAGAACTGCACCTGACCCCTTTCTGAATATATAAGCTATCATACGGGGATCTCTCTATCCCTCGGTCAAGGCTACTGTTTGCTAGGTAGTGGTTCATCTGGCTCTAACTTTGGAAAGCTTATTTCTTGCTTTCCTCATCCCATATACTATGCTCATCTTTAAAGAGAGCTAGTCAGTGGTCTAACTGTCTGAGTAAAGCCTTCATATCTCTGTAGCAACGGTCTACCAGACTTAGGAGGTCTCTAGTCTCTGAGACAAAGGCTAGCTGAAACTGTACTGGTCTTTGAGACTAACTACTTTGTAAAAACTATCTCAGGCTGTCATCTCTACCAGAGGTCTTTCATGCTATGGCTAGGGCCCTCTATAACTCTGTGGGATCTATGTGACCCCTAGGTCTACTGCGACCTCTTAGAGCCCTGCCAGGGTCTACTGCAACCCGTTGTGCTATGTTGGGATCTACTGCAATCCATCTCTAAAAGACGTCAAAGCCTAAGATTACTGTATCTGACAGTAAAATACATGCTCACTAAGTCCAGTTACCATCGCTCATAATAGCTGAGGCTAAACTCAGAAGTACATCATGCTCTTCATGCAAAGTGGGTTCTGTGTCATCTCATTCTCTAGGATCCCATCATACTAATACTATAGAGCATTTTAATTTTCATTTATCGCTCCTTATAGGATCCTTAGATTCCCACTTCAGCCCCTTTTTCACTTGGGCTTTCTTTTCTTACTCTATTGACTTACTTACTTTTACATATGCTCGTTCTAGCCTTCCTCTCATATCCTGTAGTTTCTCACTATGCCCACGTTCTATTTTTAAGTGCCTTGGCACTAGGGCATCTCACACCCTGAGTGTGATGAAAATCTCTGGCAGGAGAGAGGCTATACACTGGTCCCTATTTATTTCATTTACATATACTATAGGGGACTCGGGCTATGCATACTGAATCTGAACATTTTCTATTGGGGATTCCTTTCTGCATGCTTTCTTTACCATTCTGATATTACTGGAATCCCTTTACCTGTCTTTTCTGACTTATCTTGTTATCTAGCTAACTAAGATACCTTTTGATTATCGGGACACTTTGGTGATTGATGTCATCATTTGCTACGCACTTAAGTCACATTACTATTAGGTTGATCAGGACTAATATCATGTGACCATTGTTGCAAGCAAACTATAACATCAAACACTAATATACAAGCACCTCATGACTGAGCTCAAGGCCATTATCGCCTGTAGATTACAAGTTTCCCAATATTCTAAAGTATCTCTCTCTTACCTTTTTCTATCAGCCCTATTCTCGTAGAGTGCTCGAGAAAAGTAGGATTCTTTATCTACTACATCCTGAGATCTCTTTGTATTACCCAGCTATTTTTCTTCGGGCGTTATCATGCTAGAAGGGCGTCTACGCCAAGGACAAGTGTACTTTCTTAAGTACTCAAGCACATTAACTGAATATCTATTCTCAATGTAATATATCCTCGGCTTTAACATTATCATACCTTCTCTTTCTACCTTTTTTATCCTCTTACTTAGGTAAAAGGATATTCTACTACTAGCTGTTTCTGTTGCCAGTTCAGGTTTCTTTACGCTTAAGAGCACCTACATTTTCCCAGGATTCCTCCACTTAATCACTCTCTGTAACATCAAGGGGGGTCTACTTTTTACTCATACTCTTGCTCTACTCTTAGCTAGACCATCCCTTGGTAAGGAGGATTTTATTTCATAAAATCTTAGGAATGTCATTCTATAGTGCTCTTGGCTTACATTCTTTCTCTAGGCTTACCTTCTTTCTCTACATAAAATGATGCTCGCCTTCTTAGGCGGTCTCTAGTTTTCTCGAGCTTCCCTGAGGGTACTAAGACACTAACTATCTATCTCAGCTTGCGTCTATATTTGGATTAGAGCTAGGCTTTCTCTCCATTCAACCTCTTTAGCTTTACCCCAGGAGCACAATATACTATTTTTAGAGTTCTACTAACTCAATCCAAAATGCATACTCTCAATGTCTGGATTCTACCTCACAGAAGCTGATGCTCTACTGGGTGCTCTAATCACTCATGTGCATTAACCCTATATTATTCTCTTATTAGGGAGCTCGTTTGACTAATTATCTGTTTATCTTTCTAAGCTTAGCTTACTCATCTAATCATGACTAAAGCGAGGGCATCTTTTCTGTAGCTAGTTTCTTAGCTCTTCCTCGCTTCCCTTTATGACTCAAGGGGTCTATCTGGGGAAATTTACTAACCACTATTGGGTGGTTTCCCTGACATCAGGATGTCTTATCTTTCCTTTTTCGCTCCAGGGAGAATTTTCACTGAGCCTTTCATTCACATATCTCACTTGGAATGATGCTATTGGTCATCTCCCTTAGGCTTTAGCTTATGCTTAGCCTAGGCTATCTATCTTATTAGACCTGTAGCTTATTAACTATCTTCATTCTCTTCTGAACCTTGGTTACTGGCTACTCATACTTACTTCTAAGTATTACTTATGAGGTATACCTTTCTAGGCCACTCGCTAGGTGCCTTACTACTAGTAGTCTTATCTTACGTTATTTAAGGCTCCACTAGCGTTCTATTATTCAGCATCTCACAGGGTAACACCTTAGGTTGGAGTCAGCACCTTAAAGGCGAGTCTTGACAACCTTATTATCACTATGTCTAGCTTTCTCTATATTGAGCTCTTTTTCAATCTCAACTATTAGGCCCACGGATTTCTTACTAACTTTCCGTGACTATTTATTACTTCTTTTCCTTATTTATACTAAGGGTTCCTGCTCGTTATGGGTTGTCTGACCTCTTATCAACTCCCTTCTCAAGTTGGCCTGAATGTGACCAACAAGGCATTCATGGTGCCCTTTGCCATGGCTAATTAGCCTCGCTGTTTGTATGGAATAATTGGCCGTGGCTAAGCAACTAATTGGTCACGGCTAACAATCTCTGATTGGCTTATTTTTAAGGGATTAGATCTTTAGCTTTAGCTACCAACCCGAGCCTCATTGCCTCTATATCCAATCCGTCATCAAGCTAGAAGGTTCTATCTCTCACTTTATTCATGCATAACTACTTATCATCTCTGGGCAATCGAGCTCTCAAGGGTGTAGCTTGGAATTCAATCTCTAGCCTGAGGAGATTAACCTTTCGGGCTCTAATATTTATCTAGACATTTGGGTGTTGTGGCTAGGGGGTGACTCTCTTTCTCACTTCCCCTCTAAACTGGTCCTGTGCAGCCGCAATATCATGTTATGCCATGCTGCATCGCTACTTCTCTCTGCATTAAGCAGGACATCTCGGAATGGCTTGAGTATGACTACCAGGGAGAATTAGGCCTTACATACTCTCTCTAGCAAGCCTCTTCCTATCAACAAGATCATTCTCATCGTTCATATCTAGGGCTTGCCACTGATCCTGGTGAGCTATCATATCTCATCAAGCTCTAACGGTCGGATCCGTCAACCCTGCTCAAACTTAACTCTGCTCAAGCTACTCTAAAGGCCATTCTTTCCCAGTGTCCACTACTACTCTAAGACCATCCTACAACTTTCTCATTATGAACAAAGCCACAACCATCCTTACACACCCAACATGTCTCATACAAGGCTTTACCTATCCAGTCAAGCCTTTTACATAGCCCTATTATAACATCCTCAAGCCAAATCTAATCCGAGAAACCCTGGAACTTTGCTCTGATACCAATAAATGTAACACCATAACTTCTAGCTCATTTCATCCCCTTTCTCCTTTGCTCTTGTGGGATTAATAAGACAAAGCTTATAAATGGCATGAAATGAGCTAGAAGTTATGGTGTTACAATAAACAAGGCTAAGAGTTCAAAGGATCACAGCTTGAAACATAGCAAACTATACCTCAATTTAAAGCTCTTTCAACACTCTGTGATTTTCCCTATTGAAATTCTAAAAAGAATACTTTCTTTCCCCTTTGTGGCAATGAATATATCTCTAAAATAGAATTTGAAGTCACCAAATTAAAGCTCTTGATGAGAGGAATGAATTTCATAACTAGAGCTACACAAAACAAGGGCTTTTCTTACTTATTTTGTTTGGTTTTCCTTTTCTTTCTCTTTCTTTACATATGACACATAAGAGGGACCTTAAAAGTGCTAGAACTTAACCTAAAGTCAGTGAAATTCATGGTCAGATGATGGACCCTTTAAAACTTTATTAAAGTTGTTTAAAATTACAAAAGTATTGTTGGTTTTGTTGTAGCTTAATTTCTACATTCTACCTTTTTTTTTATAGATTTCAACCCCATAACCTATTTTAAGAGATCTTAAAACCCTTAGGTATATTTCCTAGACTACAAGGGATCATAACAGTTTAAAACAACTTAAAATAACACTGTGCTACAAGCTTTCTCATTTTACATGTCATCAGTGTTTTGACATGTTTTAAGCTTCCTGGGCCTTCTAGTTAGCTCATTTAACTTATATATAATGGGAAATAACATTAACTTGTTTTAATTGAATTTTTATTAAAATTGTTGTATTTCTTACTTTTTCATCATTGCCCTGGTCAGATGCCCTTGAAACTCATTATTTTTTTGCTTTTTTCTCTATTTTCTCTCTTTAGTTGATTTTCTATTCTCTTTCTCATGTCCCTTTAACTTATTAAGAGGTCTAGGCCCGATTAGAAAATATGAGATATGCCTTCTTCTTTTTCTGGTATTTCTTTACCACACCATAACATCTTGTGGTGACCTATTTAGGCCTTTCTCTCATTCCTAATCCCAATCCTTCATCTTTTTTGGGCTTCTAATCACTTTTAATCCTTCTTTTTACTCCTCTCTGGGAGTTTGGCCAAGTATAAAATACCAAATATGACAAAAATCTCCACAGGCTAGTGAGGCTAGGCTAAAAGTCTCCAAATACAGATGAGGTTAAGCCAAAAGTCCCTAAATGTGGGTGAGGCTAAACCAAAAGTCCCTAGATGTTGGGTGAGGCAAGGTCAAAAGTTCTTAAAGCATACATTTGCTCTTATTGAAGCCATGAGATCCCTAGAGCATGAATTATGGTTTGGCTATGATTATATAACATGCATACTTGCTTCCATGTCCTTGAGTGAAGAATATGTGTATTTGAATATTGGATTAGCTACTAAGATCTTTTGAATCTCACTCTCCCCTACTCTACTAACCATGGCTCGATGAAGTTCAATGAAAGGAAAATGATGGACAAAAGGCTTAGCATAACTATTTTGACAATGGAATTAGCCTAGGAAATGTTATTGTATATATGAATATGTAATCATATATTATGATGTATTGAAATGCAAACATGTTCAAAAACATTGGACCATAACTTAATGACCATTTGATATATGAAAAGCTTAATAGAATATGATTTGGTATATGAAGTTCCTTGATGATTATGTGTATTCTTGGGTGTGGGATAGTGATTTTTACATGCAAGGCAATTTACATGACGAATTAGTCATACATGATGCATTTGTGGAATGAAATTTGGTCAAAATGAAAAATGACATTTTAGAGCTCATTTGGAACCATTTGAACTATTTAAGCTATAAAATGCCTCTTTTCTCTTGACAGTCTAAATGACTTAGTTTGGAACTGAAATTTGGCATGCAATTAGAGGACATAAGGATCTTTCCAATAAGCTAAAGTCTACATTTTTTGAAACTTTATAGAATATTTGGTGAATTTTTTAATATGGTCGTAAAAAGGCTGAATTATGCAATTACTATTCACTCTGCATATCTCAAAGATGTTGTGCCTTTTGAGGGACCAAATGGATTAATTTTTAACTTGAAATTTTTGCAGTACAAAGTTCACATCATAAGCTTTCTAAAGACATCAAATTTGCATTAATCAAAGTTGGGGCTCAGGTTATGAATTTTCAAAGTTTGGACATTAATAGCTGTTATATGGCCAAAATCTTCAAATGACTAATTCCATGGACATTGTTTTTATTTATATGTTATCTTTATTGTAAAAAATTACTTATATATGACTTTGAGAGATGGAATGGTGAAAATCCATGTATAAGCATACCTTTTGGCACTTTTAATAACTAAAATTTCACTGCTAAAGGTTTTGTTATTATAAAGTGCCTTAAATGAGCATATATGGATGGTAAGAATGAGAAAATACATATGGTGTAACATTGTTAGTTTTAGAGCCAAGGTTTCGGCAACCTAACTCTATGTTTGAATTGGGGAGTACTTGGATTGTCTGTGTATGTGGTATGTGCCATAACTAGCTTCATATAGACATACTTATGTTGCTTAACCTCATTAGCAACCAAATGCAACTATTACCAAAGTTTTTGGCAGTGAATTTTAGCCCATTTGTATGTCAAGTGAGTTTCTAGGGGTCAAAATTTGATTTTCTTGTCATTATATCCCATGGACTTTATATACATGTTTGTTTTACTCCACTTACTCATAAGATGCACCTCATTTGCCTAAAAGAGTCATAACTTTTGCCATATTATGTACTAAATTTTAAAAATTCATAACTTATGCAATGTAACTTTGATTTACACAAATTAGATGTCTATGGAAAGCCTATAATGTGAATTTTGTGTTGTAAATATTTTCAATAAAAATGGATTCATTTGACTACTCAAAACCCATGAAAACAAAAGTTGTGTCAGTTGCTACAGTACCAATGCAAATTTACATAATTTTGGCAACTTCATAAATTTATAAAATATTCTATATAGCTCCAAAACTTTCCATTCTTGACTTATTACAAATCTCTATAAATTCTCTAATTGCATGCCATATTTTAGGCCAAAACTAGCTTATTTGGACTATCAAGGATAGAGGCACAATTTATGGCTTATTTGAACCAAATTTTAGTTTTAAAGTGGTCCCATTGGCATCTAATTTGCACTCTTTTACTTTAAGCAAATTTTAATCATTCCAAGCATCAATTCCATAAGGTTTATTGTATGAAATAAGGCTTACATCAAAATATGATCATCCAACACGCAATTGTACCTATATAACTTCATAGCTTTCAATATGGACATTATATGCAAATGGCTAATGTAATGAACGTAATTTCCATAAAACAACGAGATGAGTCATATAAAAGCAAGTCTATTGGAATGAGCTAAAAAATGTACAAGAAAATTTGGGTAGAGTTCCAAACTCCTAAAAATGATAATTCTAGGCTCAAACGGAAAGAAAAAAAGAGCCAAGATAAAGAAACAAAATTGTTACAAAGTTTGACGAAATGTAATGGTATTTTCATACATAAGTGCAATTTTTGGAAAAACACACAGGAGGACCTTTTAAATAGAAAATTTGAGTTGTCCAGGGTTCTCAAAGGCCCCAAAAACCATGGGAAGCCTCAAGACCAGTAAAACTCATCCAGTGTATATTTTTCAATGGCAATGAACCCGAACTTTGACAAATTCATTCGAGAAGGTTTTAGCTCTGATTTGAGTGATTCTAAAGGTATTTTATTAAATTAGGAATCTAAATTTTATAATGAAAAAGATAGTTCTCAAAAAGGAGCTAAAACGAAGCCAAAACAAAATTGCCATTATAGAAGGATGAAATTAGAATTTTTGAAAAAACTAGTCTCTTGAATGTTCCACACTTTCATGTCATACCATAGTATTCTAGTATCATATTTCTAAATTCAAGATGGCTCATACACATTCTCAAGGGAAATTCAACAAAAGTACATGAAAATAATGAATTTATTTGCATTACGTTAGGGATTAAATTTTTATTTTGCATTATATAGACCTTGTGAGTTCCCCAACATCATTCTCTAATTATTTCCCATCCATACAAATCATGAACATCTCAAAAATCCACATAAACCATGGATCAAGAATCAAAAATCCAAAATAATCATGTTTTGCCTTGGGTTCCAAGGTGGCAAAATTTAAGGTAATTTTGAAAAATTATAATTAAATCTAGAAAAATTGAAATCAAGTAAACCATAGCTTGTTGGAAAGCTTTAGATGTTATAAAAATAAATCTTAGCCACAAAAATCTCATCCAGACCACGCTTGATAATAGAGAAGGCAGGGAGGTCGAGCTATCTAGAAATCTGATGCAGCTTATTGATATAAACTTTAGAAATTCATAATTAATTCCAAAAAAGTCCAATACATGTAATCTATACTAATTTGGAAAGATACAGATGTTAAATAGAGGGAAAAAATATTTTTAGACCAATCTAGGTTCATCGAGACCCTGAAAATCAATCAAATAGTAACACAGGTCTGACAGTGCACCTGGTAATAGATAGTAACTTCAAAAATTCATATTTCCCTCTCTAGACATCCAAATGAGGTGCTTCTAACTGGCACAAGTCACTAGGAAGGTCTAGTTTCCCTTTGTAAAATTTTATGGCAATTGGACATCATTTGCCCCATGATTGACATAGATCAAAATTCAAACTAGATGAATAGTACCAGTGGCAAATTCTGAATTTTCAGCCAACTTCAAAAATTCATTAAAAATTATGTAGACCTCCAAATATTACACACTTTAGCTTTCCAAAAAGCTCTAAACAAGATCTAGATGCATGCCAAATTTCCAACCAAAAAGAGTTCATTTGGACAAAAAGTGATATAGCTTCACAATATGGTTAATTTTGCCTCTTATAAGGTATCACTTTGGTCCAAATGGCTTCTTTAATGGTTTGGCACCTCTTGGGCAAGTTTAAGAGCATGAATATGACTTGTATGAACTGCCCAAGTGGTAAAAAATACCATGCATCTTAATTTGGCTATCCCACATCCATTCATACACTAATTTATACAAGCCATTAAGGAGGCAATTTACACATTTGCATTGCTTTAATGCCATCAAAGGTTCATACATCAATTTACATTTGCTCATGGTCTTACATCTCAAAAATAATATGTACAAGATCACTTTAATGTTTAGATACAAAGGAAGCCACAATTGTTCAAAGTATGGCATCTTAAGTTCCTTGGCTTGCATCATTTGGTTCTTAAACACCACCTAGACATTTTAAGAAGGAAGAGGGAAGGGGAATGAGATTCACAGAATCTCAATAGCTCAAATACCCATTCACACATACATTCATGGCATATACACATTAAAGCATAAGTATGAAAGGTTTGACAATCATAAAGTATGCAAAGTCACAATTTCCATACCACTTATTCACATTCAAGCTAAGAACATGCTCTAGAAACTTTTGGTTTTGCCTCACCCCATTTTTAGGGCTTTTGGATTTGGCTCACCCTTAGCCTAGAGACTTTTAACTTAGCTTCTGTAACACCATTGATTTCTAGTTTTGCCTCATGCTAATTTTAAATCTCATGCCAAGCATTACATAGGGAAACAAGAAAAATGGCATTAAAATATTGAGTTTTCTTGCGTTGCACTATACATAAATTTTTCTTTCAGAGTCCTGTGGGCCATATGGACTCATGTATCACATTCTCATATTTAATTATATAGATACTACTCAAATCCATCACCAAAAATGGCCTAGAACTCGTGCAAGTGCAAGGAACACATAAAACATCATGATGTAGTCTCGGCAAGAAACTTTACCTTTCTGTCACATTTTGAAAAATCATAACTAATTCTAAAAAAATTAAAATTATGCATTCTTTACTATTCTAGAAAGCTACAGATGTCTAATTTATGTTACAAAAATGTCCAGGTCATGAAACATAACATAGAAGATGTTTAACATTCCAAAATGTACAGAGGTCTGACTAGCTCCTAGTATTGATATAGATTTCTGCTATAAACTTCAAAAATGTCCAATTAATTCCACAAAAATCCAATCTATGCAAATGATACCAATCTAGAAAGCTACAGATGTTAGATAATGAGAAAAATAACTTTAGACTAGTTTAGGCATGTCCAAGACTCAAAAACTAATCAAACAGTAACCCAGGTCTGACTGGACGCCTGATATTGGATAGAAACTTCAAAATTTCATATCTCCCTCTCTAGGCATCCAAATGGGGTGCTTCTAGTTGGCACAAGTCACTGGAAATGTCTAGTTTCTCCTTATAAAATTTTATGACAATTGGACGTAAGTTTCCTTAAGAGTGACTAAATTTAATTTCAGGCCTGAATGAACAGTACACTGAACAAAATTCAAAATTTTTCCTAACTTTGAAAATTCATCAAATATTTCATAGACCTCTAAAAATTCTGTACTTTAGCTCTTTAAAAAGCTCTCAACAAGTTCTAAATTCATGCCAAATATCAGATCAAGAAGAGCTCATTTGGACAAAAAGTGGTATAGGTTTCCAATATGGTCAATTTTACTCTATATTAGATACCAAATGTGTCCAAATGACTTCACTTGATGTTTAGCACCTCTTAGGCAAGTTTAAAAGCATGAATATGACCTTAATGAACTGCCCAAGTGGTTCCAAACTTCATGCATCTTAATTTGGCTATTCCACTTCCATTTATACATACATTTTTAAGATACTAGTTTGCCATTACATGTCCAAGATGCACATTTCTATACATATAACCTTAAATCCCATTTATACATGATACATTAGCATAATTATACATGTCCATAACGTCATGGGACATATACAATAATAGATTACAACATTTGTCATTCATATAGCCTTAAAGAAGCAAAATTTATACACTTTAATATCATGCTCTCATCTCTCCAATGGTTGGCTTCCATTTCCTTGTTCTCTTGTTCCACCTAGCATGTTAAAATATTGGAGAAAAGGGAATGAGATTCAAAGAATCCCAATAGCTTATCTCCCTTTCAATCACACATAAAGTGTGTAATACAAGTTTTGAAAATGCATGGATATATTAATATAAGTGAGCATTCAAGAAACATTCTTAGCATTTAAACAAGTTATACATAGCATACATAGGCTTGCCAAGTAAGTGGATTAGCCTCACCCATTCACTTGTGAATTTTGGACTTGCCTTATGTAACACCATAAATTATAGCTCATTTCTTGCCTTTAAATGCCTTAATATCATGAAGAATGCAAGTTTCTCATAAAAAGGCAAGGAAAATAATTGAGTATTTTTGTGTTGCGTCGTATCTAAAAATTCATTTCGGTGTCACGTGGACCATGTGAGCTCATGCTATGCACCCTGATATTTAATTACATTACAACCCATTTGCATCCCAAAAACATGCCTACAACCCATGGAAACCAAAATGAAGCATGGACATTGGGAGTTTATTTTCGGGCAGCATTGGCCTCTTTTCTAGGAAAACTTTGAAAAATCATAACGAAATCTAGAAAAATCAAAAACATGTGTTCTTGGTCATTTTGGAAAGCTCTAGATGTCTATTATACACTAAAAATACTTCCAGCACATAACACACATCATGTAGGACGTTTGATATCCTAAAAACTACTGAGGTCGCTACTGCCTGGGCTACTATTTCAGCTTACTGATACAAATTTCTAAAATTCATAACTAATTATATAAAAATCAAAATCACACACATTTAGTCATTCTGGAAAGCTAAAAATGTTAACCTGATAATAAAAATAATTCCAGAATGAAACAGATACGTTTATCTATTGGAATTCTATGGAACAATGACTGAACTCTTGGGGCGCCACTGCTACTGACAGCCAACTTCAAAAATGCATAACTCTTTTCTCAGACCTCCAAATGAGGTGATCTCAGTGGCCATAGAAATCTCATGACCTCTAGTTTATGCTTATAAAATTTCACAATCATTGGACACCATTTGACTATCGGGTGATACAAAACACAAATCTGCCAGTGTGAACAGTGCACATACCAGAATCAATAGAAAATCCCAACTTTAAAAATTCACCAAATATTCTTTAGACCTCCAAAAATTATGTTCCTTAACTTCCCAAAAAGCGCTCAATGAGACCTACTTTCATGCCAAATTTCACATTAAGACTAACTCATTTGGCTAAAAAGTAACATAGAGCTCCATTATGGTCAAATTTGGCTCCATATAAGGTACCAAACTTGCCAAATGGCCTCCCCTTAGTGTTGGTACCTTTTGGACAAGTCTAAAAGCATATTTAAGACTTGTGTAGGCTGCCCAAATGGTCCCAAACCTCATGCATATCATTTTGGCTATTCAACCCACACTTATGCATATTTCTATTAAATTTTTACATTGCACACCTTGGCATTTCGTACTCAAATTGTATTCTAAAACTCACACATCATATCCATAGTTATAAACATTACACAATAGCATGTTTATACATGTCTGAAGGTTCATAGACTATCTACATCATTATATACATCAAGTTACACAAGTATGGTTCCAAAATGGATAAAACAAAGCATAAGCTTGTCAATCTCTCTTCATCATGGTTGTTGGCTCTCATAGGCATATCCACTTGGTCCACCTAACATGTGAGATCATTGGAGAGGAGGGGATAAGATTCAAAGAATCCCAATAGCTTATCTCCCATTTAATCATACATAATATGTACAAAGCAAGTTTTATAAATGCATGCATGGAGAAAATAGAAGTCATGGACATTTTGAAAGAAAACTTGGCATGTAAATCAATCATACAAGACATTCAAGAGCTCACCAAGTGGTTGGATTGGCCTCACACTTCTCCTAATGGATTTTGGACTTGCCTCACCCATTCTTTGAGAGTTTTGGACTCAACCATACTCTTGGGAGCCTACTTTACTTTTGGAAGACTCTTTACTTTGTCTCAATCAAACTCAAGGGTTCTTGGCTCATCCTCACCAAAGGAAAGAGTTCTTGGCCTCTCCACACTCAAGCAAACTCAAGCATACATCATGTACTCATTTAGAAACATAACATGGCATCAAGAGTCATAGCATATAAAGGCATGCTAGCATACTTTTCATAACTTGAAAATACACATATACACATTCTAAAACAAGCTAAACACACATCCATGCATGAGAGAAGGTAGAGAGAGCTACCTTGCACACAATTACACACTTTTTCCTTTAGACTCAAGCCTCCTCTTTCGGCCACACACCCATAAATTGATGGAGATAATTTCTCTTGGCCTAAATATAATTTATGAGAGCCAATTAGGTTCATGAAACATATTCTAAAGCCATACAACTTGCTTAAGTACTATATTGCTCTATAACCCCCATTATGGTCCATAAATGCACCTAATGAAGCGACACCCCTCAAATAATTTCTAGGCCTCATTCTTTCCTTTCAAATATGATTCTTGACTCTTTTTAAGCCTCTTGGAGTCATCACACCATTAAAACAAAGGACCTAGCATCATGTTGCTTCTTTAGGTCATAATATGGAACCTAAGACACCAAATCACTTTCCATGAGTTTTAAATTTTTTCCAAGGCCTCCCCTCATTTTCATTCATCAAATATGACTCAAGAATGGCCTTAGAAAAATTTTAAACTCCCCCTAGTTATGAGAACTTGTGCATGATTTAAGGTTCCTTAGAGTGTGCTTTGTTTTCTTGAAGGAGGAAGCTTGTGGGGAGCATCTTAGGGATCTTAAGAGCTTATTTAAACTCTTAATTAGGCCTAGAAATTATCATATGAAATCAAATTTTGGAAGGTGCACACAAAACTCTAGAATTTGCATCTTAAAATCTAATGGGTTTTTGATAATTCCATTTACATATTCTTAATCTCCACACCCTTTTTCCTTAGATTCATGCTTGGTTCTACCTAAAAATCATCTCCTCCTAGGTTTTTCTCAAGTGGGGCGAAATGGTGGAGAAGGGAACCAAAAATGACAACCATAGGAAGAGAAATTACCTTGTTTTCATGCTTTTTCTCACTTGAATCTTGTGTTCTTTGAGCTCCTCTCTTCAAATCCGAATTTTTCCCTTAATTTCTCCCTTAAAATAGATTTATAAACTTCATTATAATCATAGGAAACAAAGGAGAATGGAGGAGAAGAGGTTTGGAAGAGAAAGAGCATGACAAACTACTAATTTCCATACCTTAAGCCTTTGATTTCTCCTCCTTTTCTTCCCCTTCTTGTGAGCCTCATTCCCTAGGGTTTTCTTTTGGTTTTAGGCAGAACATGGTTGTGCATAATGAAGGGAGAAGAAGGGTGCATCATACATATAGGTGGAAATAAGTTATACTTTTCAAAAATTTTCATTTTGCCCTTCATTCTTGGCATTTTCGTTTCTCCTTTATTTTAGCTCTTTTGTGAGAATCATCTTTTCCATTATGAAATTTAGGTTCCCAATTTAGTAAAATGCCTTTGGAATCACTTAAATCGAAGCTAAAACCTTCCTGAACAGATCTGTCAAAGTTCAGGCAAACCGACATTAGAAAACGTCCACCAGAAGGGATTTAACTGTCCTGGGGCTTCCCATGATTTTCAGGGCCTCTGAGAACCCCGAAAAACTCAAAACTTTGGTTTAAAAATCCCTCCTATGTGAATTCCAAAAATTGCTCAAAATTACAAAAATGCCATTACGTTTCGTAGGCTTTTCGTAAGAAATTGTTTCTTCATTCTAATTATGTTTTTCCTTCCATCTAAGGCTAGAATTCTCATTTTTAAGAGTCTAGAATGCTTCCCAAATTTTTTAGGACCTTAACTACAATATCTTGGGGGACTTCCTTTTGTATCCTGTGAATTTCATCTGTTGACGGAGAAACTATACGTTACGTTTCTCACATTTTCTCTAGTTTTCAGAAAATCAGATATTATACCTTACCCATTTTTTTAAGAGGTTTTTAGACTCAACCTTACTCTTGTGAGTCAACCTCACTCTTGGGAGACTCTTTACTTTGTCTTAACTAATTCTAAGGGTTTTTAGCTCATCTTCACCATGGCTAAGGGTTATTAGCTTCTCCGTACTCAAGCAAACCAAGGCAAACACACAAAACATCATTTGAATGCATAAAACATTATCATGGTACCATGGAATAAAAGCTCATGATAAAATACTTTTCATAGCTCAAAAAATATATACACACATTCAAAGAGAATGTAAGCACACATTCATGTATTAGAGAAAGTGGAGAGAGCTACCTTGCTTGCATTTACACAATCAATTTTAGGGGCCTAGCTAAGTGTTGCTTCTTTAAGCCATATTATGGAACATATAAGGCCATCTCACTATCTATGGTTTCTAAAATTTTTTCAAGGCTGCCTCTTATATTCTCCCATCACACATGATATAAAACTAAGCTTAAAAGGATAAAACACTCCCTAGGTGCATGAACTCTCCTTGGCTGAAGCATATACTCTTCTTGGCACCCTTGGAGTTTCTTTACTTCCTTTAATGGGAGAAACATGTAGCAAGCTCTCTTGGTGTCTTAGGAACTCATATGAACACTTAAACATCATAAAATATGGCTAGAGTTCATGATAGAGTTCAAGGTGCAATCAAAACCTTAGCCTCTCTATCTTGCAAATCCATGGCTTTTTCTTGAATTTCTTTGCATATTCTTATTCTCCTCCCTTAAATTCCTAAGATTCACCCTTGGTTCCACCTAAAATTCAAGCCCTCCTATAGCTACATACATGGGGCAAAATAGGGAGAAGAAGGGGGAGGAAGTAGCTACCATGGGATGGAAGATTTACCTTATTTTTCCTTATTTTCTTGCTTAATTCTCACATTTCTTGGCCTTCTCTCTTCAAATCCAAATTTTTCTCTCTGTTCTTCTCTCAAAATAGATCCAAAAACTTCAATAAAACCATAGGAAGAAAGCTCAAGAGGAGAGGAACAAGTTTAAAAGAAGAAAAAGCATGAAAATCTATGAAATTTTTTACCTTTTTCTTGCTTTTTCTCCTCCTTTCTTCTCCTCAATGGTGCATCTAAGAGAGTGTAACATCCAATTTTCTAAAAATGAGAGAAAATGTGAGAAATGCAACATACGGTTTCTCCGTAAATGAACGAAACTCACCGAATACAAAAGAAAGTCCCCCATAATGAGATAGTTAAGGTCCCAAAAAATTTAGAAAGCATTTTAGACTCCTAAAAATGAGAAGCTCAGGCTCAGACGGAAAGAAAAATGGAGCTAGAATGAAGAAACAATTTCTTATGAAAAGCTTACGAAATGCAATAGCATTTTTGTAATTTTGAGAAATTTTTGGAATTCACATAGGAGGGCTTTTTAAATGAAAGTTTTGAGTTCTCTAGGGTTTTCATAGGCCTTGAAAACCATGGAAATCCCCAGGACAGTTAAAACCCCTTCAATGGACGTTTTTCAATGTCAATGTGCCCAAACTTTGACAAATTCATTCAGAAAGGTTTTTACTCTAATTTGAATGATTCCAAAGGTATTTTACCAAATTGGGAACCTAAATTTTATAATAGAAAAGATAGTTCTTAAAAAGGAGCTAAAACAAAGGAGAAAAGAAAATGCTAAGAACGAAAGGTAAAATGAGAATTTTTGAAAAGTGTAACTTACTCCCACCTATATATATGATGCACCCTTCTTCTCCCTTCATTATGCACGACCAAGTTCTGCCCAAAACCAAAGGAAAACCCTAGGGGATGAGGCACACAAGAGGAGGAAGAAAGGAGGAGAAATTCAAGGTAAAAAGGTATAGATTTTCATAGTTTTTCATGCTCTTTCTCTTCCAAACCTCTTCTCCTCCATTCTCCTTTATTTCCTATGATTATAATGAAGTTTATAAATCTGTTTTAAGGGAGAAATTGAGAGGAAAATTCGGATTTGAAGAGAGGAGCTCAAAGAACACAAGATTCAAGTGAGAAAAAGCATTAAAACAAGGTAATTTCTCTTCCTATGGTTGTCATCTTTGGTTCCTTTTTCCACCATTTCGCCCCACTTGAGAAAACCCTAGGAGGAGATGATTTTTAGGCAAAGCCAAGCATGAATCTAAGGAAAAAGGGTGTGGAGATTAAGAATATGCAAAGGGAATTATCAAAAAGCCATTAGAAATCAAGATGCAAAACCTAGGGTTTCTAGTGCACCTTTCAAATTCTGAATTTGTGTGATGATTCCTAGGTTTAATTAAGGGTTTAAATGAGTTCTTGAGACACCTAAGATGCTCCCCACAAGCTTCTCCCTTCAAGAAAACAAAGAAATCTCCAAGAAGCCTTAAACCATGCTATGTCTCAGCCAAACCATGTTCATGGTGCTAAGGAGAGTTTTAAATTTTTCTAAGGCCATTCTTAAGTCATATTTGATGAATGAAAGTGAGGAGAGACCTTGGAAAAAATTTAGAACTCATAGAAAGTGATTTGGTGTCTTTGGTTCCATATTATGAACTAAAGAACTAACATGATGCTAGGCCCTTTGTTTTAATGGTGTGATGACTCCAAGAGGCGTAAAAGGAGTCAAGAATCATATTTGAAAATAAAGAATGAGTCTTAGAAATTATTTGAGGGGTATTGCTTCATTAGGTGCATTTATGGACCATAATAGGGGTTATAGAGCAATCTAGTACTTAAGCAAGTTGTATGGCTTTAGAGAATGTTTCATGAACCTAATTGGCTCTCATAAATTGTATCTAGGCCAATAGAAACTATCTCCACCAATTTGTGAGTGTGTGGCTAAAAGAGGAGGGTTGAATCTAAAAGAAAAAGTATGTGATTGTGTGTAAGGTAGCTCTCTCCACCTTCTCTCATGCATAGATATGTGTTTAGTTTGTCTTAGAATGTGTGTATGTCTATTTTCAAGTCATGAAAAGTATGCTAGCATGATTGTATATGCCATGATTTCATGATGTCATGTTATATTTTTAAATGAGTGCATGATGTTTGTTTGAGTTTGTTTGAGTGTGGAGAGGCCAAGAACTCTTCACCGTGGTGAGGATGAGCCAAGAACCCTTGAGCTTGGTTGAGATAAAGTAAAGAATCTCCCAAAAGTAAAGTGGGCTCCCAAGAGTATGTTAAGTCCAAAGCTCTCAAAAAATAGGTAAGGCAATTCCAAAATCTATGAGAAGAAGTGTGAGGCCAATCCAAACACTTGATGAGCTCTTAAACGTCTTGCATGACTTGTTCACATGTTAAGCTTACTTCTTGAATGCTCATGAATTGTATTATGTCCATGCATGCATTTTTAAGACTTGCTTTACATATATTATATATGATTGAAAGGGAGATGAGCTATTGGGATTCTTTGAATCTCATCCCCTCCTCTCCAATGATCTAATATGCTAGGTGAACCAAGTGGCTATGGTAATGGGAGCTAACAATGTTGAAGAAGGAAGATTGAAAACCATATGCATAGTTTTTATCTTTTTGAACCATAATGATACTTCATGATGTCTATGATGTTGTAAATAGTCTATGACCCTTGAGACATGTATAAATATGATATTATGTGATGTATAAATGCATGGATATGATGTATGAACTTTAGAATACAATTTGAGTATGTAATGCCCAAGTATGCAATTTGGAAGTTTTATGTATATGTGCATAAGTGTGGGTTGAATGATCAAAATGAGATGCATGAGGTTTGGGACCATTTGGGCAGCTCACACAAGTCTCAAATGTACTTTTAGACTTGCCCAAAAGGTGTCACAACTAAGGGAAGGCCATTTGGCAAGTTTGGTACCTCATATAGAGCCAAATTTGACTATAATGGAACTCTATGTCACTTTTTAGCTAAATGAGCCTGTCTTGATTTGATATTTGGTATACAATTAGGTATCATTGAGAGATCTCTAAGAAGCTAAAGATCATAATTTTTAAAGGACTAGAGAATATTTGATGAATTTTCAAAGTTAGCCATTTTTCTGGTTTTGGTATGCTGCACTATTTATTTGGTCCGAAATTGCATTCTATCACACGAGGCCCAAATGATGTTTAATTGCCATGAAATTTTATAAAAAGAAACTATACAATCACAGTGACTTATACCAACTAGAAGCATATCATTTGGAGGTCTAGAGAGAGAGATATGAATTTTTGAAGTTTCTATCTAGTATCATTAATTTTGCCCGACTAGAAGTATTATTCCATTGAATTTCGAGGTTTGGGATTGATGAACTGATCTAGAGATATTTTTTCTCTCTAGTTAACATTCATATCTTTCTACATTGGTATCATTTTCAAGGATTAGATTTTTGTGAAATTAATTGGATATTTTCAAAGTTTTCTGCAGAATTCTGTATCAGTTCCAGAATGCATTCTGATCTTTGGACCATTGTGGATGTCAAACGTCCTCTGTGATGAATGTTATGGTCTAGGCATATTTTTAATATGAATTATACATCCATAGATTCCCAAAATTTCTAATATTGAATGTTTTTTATTTTTCTATATATAGTTATGATTTTCCAAAATTTGGTCAGAAAATAGAGCAAATCTGGCCGAAATTAAACAAGCCTATTTCATGCTTCATTTCGGTTTCCATGAGTTGTGGGTATGATTTTGTGATGCAAATGAATTGTAATGATATATCTAAATGTGAGGATGCATAGCATGAGCCCACACAGTCTACGTGACATCGATTGAAATTTTTAAGTATGACGCAACGCAAATAAACCCATTATTTTTTGTCCCTTTTTCATGTGCTCTCATGGAAATGATGATGTGAAGCTTATGAATGTTATGAAATGAGCTAGAATTTATGGTGTTATAGAGAGCTAGTGTTTTCTCTTATTTTTGGGTAGAATAGGTCATGCAAATCAAGGGGAGAAGAAATAAGAAACTTAAAGAGTGTTCAAGAAGCTTCCACTTTCTAAAAAATTCTAATTTTGCCCTTCATTTTTGGAATTTTTGTTTCTAACTCATTTTAGCTCCTTTTTTAGAACCATCTTTTTCATTATGAAATTTAGGTTCTCAATTTTTAAAATTCCTTTGGAATCACTCAAATTGGAGATAAAACCTTCCCGAATGAATTAATGAAAGTTCAGGTCAACCAACGTTAGAAAACGTCCACCGGATGGGTTTTAACTGTCCCGAGGCTTCCCGTGGTTTTCAAGGCCTCTAAGAACTCTGAAAAACTCAAAAATTTCATTTAAAAAGCCCTCCTATGAGAATTCCAAAATTTGCTCAAAATGACAAAAATACCATTACGTTTCGTAAGTCTTTCGTTATATTTTGTTTCTTCATTCTCGCTTTATTTTTCTTTCCGTCTGAGCCTGAGATTCTCATTTTTAGGAGTCTAAAATCATTTCTAAATTTTTTGGGACCATAACTAAATCATTTTGTTAGACTTGCTTTTGTATCCAGTGAATTTCATTCGTTTATGGGGAAAACATACGTTATGTTTCTCGCATTTTCTCTCATTTTCAGAGAACTGGATATTATAGCCTTACCCTTCCAAGAGACTTTTGGTATTTCCTCACCTTTATTAAGGGAATTTTGGCATCATCTCACCCTTATGAGCTATTTCCACAACCAAGGCCATTTAATAAGACACATTGGTACCAATGTAATGTCAAGACATCAAGTGGCATGTCATCAAGTCACAAGAACACACACAAGTATACAATGACACACATATGCACTTGAGAATGCAAGGAGAATGAGGTGGAGAGCTACCTTAAATCTTGCAAACTTTCTTTAGTCTTTCTCCTTCCCTTTTTCAGCTTCACAAGCACACCTAGGTGGATTGGTGTTCTCTTAGCCTAAACACCATAAATAATACACAATTACACACTTGAAGTAAACCAAGACATTAAACTCACTCTTAAGCATACACTTGGTTCCATAAGTGACATAATAGCTCCATAAATGGCTATTGAATCAACCTTCATAATTCCAGTTCTAGGCTCCCATTTCTTTCCATTTATAGACTTCTTGGCCTTATTCAAAGTCCTTGGAGCCCTTACACAACCATTTATACAAGCTTAGAATCAAGTTGCTTCACAAAGCACCATTATGGACACTATTTCTCATCTCCTAATCCATGGCTCCTAAATTTTTTGTAATGGTTTCTCCTATCTTCTAACATCATATAAAGTCCCAAACCAAGGCTAGAATAAATTAAAACACTCCCTAACTACTTATACTAGCTTAGGCTGAGATATGTACCATGGAAGAGTTTCTTGGAGTTTCAAAATTTTCCTTGATGAAAGAGCCACTTGGGAGGGTTTCTAGAGGTCTTGGGAGCTCAAGGAAACACTTAAATAGCCAAGGAAATACTCACACAAAAATTAGATTTTACAAAACCCTAGAGAACACCACACTTTCCTAACTTGATTTCTATTGGTTTTTCTTGGAATTTCTTGCCATATTCCTCTTCTTCATGTCCTAAAACCCTAGTTCTTCTCTTGTTTTTGGGTAGAAAACCCTCCCCTCCCTTGGTTCTATTCTTGGCTGAAATACACACAAAGGGAGAGCAAGAAGAAGAAGCAACAAAGAGCAAAGATTACCTAGGATTCAAACTAGCTTTCAAGTGCCTTTCTCCTTGGTTGGCTTCTCTTCAAGAAATTCGAACCACTCCCCTTAGTTCTAAACTCAAAACAAAACCAAAAAGCTCAACTAAACCATAGAAAGAAAGCATGGAAGGAGATGAGCAAGGTTGGAGGAAGAAAAAGTATGAAATTCTACAAATTTTCTTACCTTTTTCTTGATTTTCTCCTCCTTTTCTTCCTCTCTTGGTGTGCCTCAAGAAGCTGGTCATTTTTTGTATTTTGGGTAGAAGAAAGTCATACTATATGAGAAGGAGAAGAGACAATAAGCTTATGGAACATTTAAGAAAATCACTTTTTCAAAATTTCTAATTTTGTCCTTCTGTAATGGCAATTTCATTTTGACTTCATTGTAGCTTTTTTTTTTTTTAGAACCATCTTTTCCATTATAAAATTTAGGTTCCCAATTTAATAAAATGTCTTTGGAATCACCCAAATTAGAGATAAAACTTTCCCGAACAAATCCGTCAAAATTCAGGCTCACTAACATTGGAAAACATATATTGGAGGGGCTTTACCAGTCCTGAGGCTTCCTATGATCTTCGGAGCCTCTGAGAACCCTAAGAAACTTAAATTTTCCATTTAAAAAGCCCTTTTGTGTGTTTTTCCAAAAGTTGCACTTATTTACGAAAATGTCATTACATTTCGTCAGTTTTTGTCACAATTTGTTTCACCATCCTAGCTCTATTTTTCTTTCCATCTGAGCTTGAAATTATCATTTTTAGGAGCCTAAAACTCTATACAAATTTTTTAGGACATTATCTAGCTCGTCTCAAAGGACTTGCTTTTATACGGCTTATTTCGTTGTTTTACAAAAATTACGTTCATTACACTTCACCCCTTTTTTCTCCCCTCATTTAAATTGACCCTCTCTATCCAAAATACCAAAAAGAAAAAAAAGAAGCACTCTCTTAGGTGTAACATTTGGTTCTCTGAAAATAAAAGAAAACGTGAGAAACGTAACATACAATTTCTTCGTTAACGAACGAAATTCACTAGATACAAAAGGAAGTCTCCTGAAATGATGTATTTAAAGTCCTAAAAAATTTGGAAAGCATTCTAGACTCTTAAAAATGAGAATTCCAGGCTCAGACGGAAAGAAAAATGGAGCTAAAATGAAGAAATAAATTGTGACGAAATATTGATGAAATGTAAAGGCATTTTTGTCATTTTGAGCAAATTTTAGAATTTACACAGGAGGGTTTCTTAAATGAAAGTTTTGAGTTTTCTAGGGTTCTCAAAGGCCTTAGAAACCATGAAAAGCCCATAACATTTAAATTCCCTCCAGTGGACGTTTTCTAATGTCGGTGTACCTGAATTTTGATGGATTTGTTCGAAAAGGTTTTAACTCTGATTTGAGTGATTCTAAAGGCATTTTACTAAATTGGGTTTTATAATGAAAAAGGCAATTCTCAAAAAGGAGCTAAAATGAATTAGAAATGAAAATGCCAAGAACAAAAGGTAAAACGAGAATTTTTGAAAAGTTCTTCTTCCTCCTTTATATATATAAGTGGCACCCCACTCTCACCCTCATGTAGCTTCATATGTTTCTGCCTCAAACTAGAGGAAAACCCTAGGGAGGTGCACAAGAGGAAAAAGAGGAGGAGGAGAAATTCAAGCTAAAAGGTATAGAAATTTGGTGGTTTTTCATGTTTTTCTCCTTCCTAGCCTCTTCGCCTCCATTCTCTTTTGATTCCTATGATTATAATGAAGTTTATAAATCTATTTTAAGGGAGAAATTGAGGGGAAAATGCAGATTGGAAGAGAAGAGCTCAAAGAACACAAGATTCAAGTGAGAAAAAGTAAGAAAATAAGGGAATTTCTTCTTCCATGGTTACTACACCTTGCTCCCCTTATCCACCATTTCACCCCATTTGAGAAGACCTGAGAGGATTTTATTTTTAGGTAAAACCAAGGGTGATTCTTAGGAAAAAGGGTGTGGAGATTAAGAATATGCAAAGAGAATTAACAAATAACCATGGAAATTCAAGATGCAAAGTCTAGGGTTTCATATATTCCTCACAAAATTTGATTTGATACATTGATTCCTATGTCTAAATGAGAGTTTAAATGAGCTCTTAACATCCCTAGAAGTCTCCCCATGTGCTTCCTCCACCAAGGAAACAAAACAAACTCCATAGAAGCCAAAGTCTTCCATAGCCTTAGCCTAAAGAGGTTTTGATACCTAGGAAGAGTTTTAAATTTTTCTATACCCATTTTTAAGTCATATATGATGAATGAATATGAAAGGAAGCCTTGGCAAAGATTTAGAAACCATAGAAAGTGAAATGGTGCTTTATGTTCCATAATATGACCTAAAGAAGTAACATTTAGTTGGACTCTTTATTTTAATTGTGTAATGACTCCAAGAGGCTTAAAAGGAGTCAAGAATTATATTTGAAAGGAAAGAATGGAACGTAGAATTTATTTGATAGGTGTTACTTCCTTAGGTGCATTCTTAGAAACATAAAAGGGCTAATGAGCCAAGCTAGTGTTTAAGCAAGTTATGTGGCCTTAGATCTTGCTTCAAGAATATAATTAGCTTTCATATGATGTGTCTAGGCCAAGAGGAATGATCTCTACCTTCTTGGGTGTGTGAGGTCAAGGGAGAGGATTCAAGGCTTAAGGAAAAAGTGTACAAATGATAACAAGGTAGCTCACTTCACCTTCTCTCATGCATGATTGATTGCTTTACTTGTCTTTGAATGTGTGTATGTGTATTTTTAAGCCATAAAAAGTGTTCTAGCATGACTTTGATTCCATGGTGCCATGATGTTACAATATGTTTTCATATGATGATTTTGATGTATGCTTGGGTTTGCTTGAGTATGGTGAGGTCAAGAACCCTTAGCCATGGTGAGGATGGGCCAAGAACCCTTAGCCATGGTGAGGATGAGCCAAGAACCCTTAAAATTGGTTGAGACAAAGTAAAAGGTCTCCCAAAAGTGAGGTTGACTCCCAAAAGTATGATTGAGTCCAAGAACCCCTTAAAGAATGGGTGAAGTAAATCCAAAATCCATAAGTAAATGGATGAGACCAATCCACTTGCTTGGCAAGCCTTTGTATGCTATGTATGACTTTTTCAAATGATGAAAATGCCTCTTGAATGTTTGCACATGTCAACATGACCATACATGCATTTATAAGACTTGTTTTGCATGCTTTATGTATGATTGAATGGGAGATGAGCTATTAGGATTCTTTGAATCTCATCCCCTCCTCTCCAATATTCTAACATGCTAGGTGGACCAAGAGAGCAAGGTAATAGAAACCACCTTAAAGATGAGAGCATGATATCAAAGTGTCTTGAAATTGTTACTTTAAGGTCTTATGGATGGCAATTGATGAAATCTCTAGTTGTATATGACCTATGATGTTATGAGCATATATAATTATGTTAATGTATTGTGTATAAATGAGAGCTAAGGTTGTATGTATGAAAATACTCATTTTGGTCATGTAATGATAATTTTGCATTATGGAATTTCATGTATGAATGGAAATGAAATGGCCAAATTGAGATGCATGAGGTTTGGGACCATTTAGGTAGTTCATACAAGTCCTATTTATACTTTTAGACTTACCCAAGAGGTGCCAAACCCCAAGGAAAGCTATTTGGACATTTTGGTATCTTATATGGAGCTAAAATTGACCATAATGGAACCCTATGCCATTTTTTGTCCAAATGAGCTCTTGTTAATCTGAGATTTGGCATGCAATTAGAACTTGTTAAGAGCTTTTTGGTAAGGTAAAGAACATAATTTTTGGATGTCTAGAGAATATTTGATAAATTTTTAAAATTAAAAAATTTTCTGGTTTTGGTCATGTCACTATTCATACTAGTCTAAAAATGAAATCTATCACACAGGGCGCAAATGATGTGCAATTGCCACAAAATTTTATATAGAGAAGCTAGACATTCCCAGGGACTTGTGTCAATTAGAAGCACCCCATTTGGATGTTTATAGAGAGAGATATGAATTTTTAAAAATTCTATCTAATATCAGGAACTCCAACTGACCTCAGGTATTGTTTGATTGATTTTTTATGACTGGACATGCTTGAGCTAGTCTAGAGTTATTTTTCCCTCTAGATAATATCCACAGCTTTGCAGATTGGTATCATTTGCATGGATTGGATTTTTGTAAAATTAATTGGACATTTTTTAATTTTGCTGCAAAATTCTGTGATAGCACTAATGAATAGCCTAACCTTTGGACCTTTTTGGATGTCAAACATCCTCTTTGTTAGATGTTATAGTCTAGATATATTTTTATCATGAAGTAGACATGTGTAGCTTTCTAGAATAGTCAAGAATGCATGATTTTGATTTTTCTGGAATTAGTTATGATTTTTCAAAGTTTGTGACAGAAAAGAGGAAAATATGGCCAATATATATATATATGCATTTTATGCTTCCCTTTGAGTTTCACGAGATGTAGGCTACTTTTGATGATACAAATGAGTTGTATTCATGTAATTAAATATGAAAATGTGATGTATAAGTCCATATGCCCCAAATGACTCCAAACTAAAATTTTATACGCAACGTAACGCTGAAAATAATGCCATTTTCTTGCCTCTTGTATGAATTGCTTGATGTGAGGCATAGATATAGTATGAAGTGAGATGGAAATTTATAGTGTTACATTAGGCACACAAGAGAAGGAGAGAAAGGAGGAAGAAAGCCAAGGAAAGATAGCCAATTTCAAGGAATTTTATACTTCTTCTTCTTCCAATTTTGTTATCCTCCCTTCAAGCTTTCTTTCCATGGTTTTATTAAGTGATTTTGGTTCTATTTTGAGTTCAGAACAAAGGGGGATAATTTCAAATTTTTGAAGAGAATAAAATCAAGGAGAAAGGCTCTTGAAAGCAAGCTTGAACCTAAAGAAACTTTTGCTTTTTGTTGTTTTCTTCTCTTGCTATTCTCTTGGTGCAATTTCGGCCAAACCAAAACCATGAGAGGGAAGGGAATTCTGTCCAAAAACAAGAGGGGAGCTAGAGTTTTAGGCCATGGGGAAGTAGAATATACCAAGAATTTGCAAGAAAAACCCATGGAAATCAAGTTAGGAAAGTGTAGGATTCGTTAGGGTTTTATAAAATCTAATTTAATACATGAATTTCCTTGGCTACTTGAATTTCTTACCATTTTTTAATTTATTCAAGGAAAGAGATTGCATATTAAGGCCCAAATGGACCATTTTCAAACCAAATTTTAGTTCAAATGAGTCATAAATTGCAATCTTACCCTTGACAGCCCAAATGACCTAATTTATAGCTAAAATTTGGTGGACATCTAGAGAATCTTAGAGTTTTCCAATAACCCAAAGATAATTTTTTTTTTTTTTTAGCTCTATTATGAGGAATTTTTGAATCTAGTCCAAAATAATAGAATTATGTAGTTATTGTTTATGTTGTTATGACTTTTATTTTCATGTACTTTTAAAGGCCAAATGGATTTATTTTCACTTAAAATTTTTATAGCATAAAGTTTAGATCATGATTTTTCCATAAATATCTAATTTGCATAAATTAAAATTATATAGCCAAAATTATGAATTTTTGAAATTTGGCTCATAATATGTCAAAAAAGACCAATTTGAGTTATATAACTCCCTTATACAATTAAGACACATATGATGATTATGTGGGTTGAAATAAATGTCTATAGAGATTATGAGTTAAAATGGTAAGAAAAATCTAATTTGAACCTCTAGAGGCTCATTTGTCATAAAAACGGGCTAAAAACCACTACCAAAAGTTTTACAATAGTTGTATTTTTATCATTTTAAGAAGAAAATGATATAAATTAGTTATATAAAGCATACTATGACAACTAAGATTTTAATTTCATTAATACTTTTTCTAAATTGGCATTTCTAAGTAGAAGAATGGATGCTAATGAAGGAAAGTAGTGTAATAAGTACCTTGGTTGAGTTATATTGTGTTAAAGATTATATAAAAGTTAGACTAATTTATTTCAAGTTGTGTTAAGAGATTTCTATTGCCTAATATTTTATTTGGAATGTTTTTAGCGTTATGTAGCAAGATTATTTTTATTTGGATTTAATACAAATTTATTGTATACTCTTAGGTGAGATTTAATGAATAGATTATTGTGGAGTAATTATGAGTTAGGATGTTTAATAATAATGATTTAATTAGATATATGATTTTAGAAAATGCTAATTATTTTATTTGAATATTTATTAGAGTATTTAATATCTATCATTATTTAGTAGCTTTTTCAAGTGAATGTTGTGAATTATTTATTTAAGATTGTATTTAGTTATGGAAATAAAGTTTAGTGTTACATGTGCTATAAAGGACTTAGGTCCTACAAAGTAGATTCTTGGCATGAGAATCACTCGTCATAGGCATAATGGAAAGTTAAGGTTATCACAAGAGAATTAAGGTGTTAGAGAGGTTCATCATAAGCAAGTTCAAACCAGTCAATACTCCACTAGTAGGCTACTTCAAACTTAGTTCAAAGTAATGTCCTACAAGTGAGAAAGACAATGAAGAAATCCATGGTCAATAGCTTGATGTATGCCATGGTATATGCAAGGCTAGATATTGCTTATGTTGTTAGTCAGCTTCTCTCTAATCTCAACAAAGAACTAAAAACTAGTTAAGTGAAAATTCAAGTATCTTAGAGTAACCTCTAGAGTTTTCTTACGTTTTGATAATGGCATGTCTATGTTAGAGGGGTATATAGATGCAAATATGGCTGGTGATGTCGATCTTAGGAAGTTTACTTTTAGATACTTGATGACTTTTGTAATGGGAAAATTTTCATAGCAATCAAAATTGTAAATATATGTTGTTTTATCTACCACAAAAGCTTAGTATATTGCTATTACAAAAGATTTTAAGGATCTCTTATGAATGCAAAAATTCCTACAAGACCTAGGTCTTACAAAGAGAAATTTATGTTGCATTATAACAGTCATAGTGCTATCCATCTCAATAAGAATTTGACAGCCCCTTTAAGATCCTATTCAAGATATAAGCACATTGAGATGTGATATCCTTAGATACAAAATGCTCTAGAGATGAAGTTGTTTACAAGATGAAGTTGTTTACAATGGAGAAAATTTATACTAATAATAATGGTTCAAATATGATGACTAAAATCCTGCCTTGACTAAGTTAATTACTTGTAAAAGAAAGTGAGCTTGGTTGAACACCACCCTACTTAAGTTAAGAGTGAGAGATTTGCTAGGTGGGTTTTTCTTTAACAGGGCCACATGACTTATTAATTAAAAAAAAGTAAGGTAATTGTTGGCATAATAAAAGTGGTATTCAACATCCTCTAATTGAGAAAAGAAAAACAATGGTAAGAAAAAGAAGTAGTGACGTTGTAGCACCTTTAAAAAAGAAAAATGTTTGCTTATTTTCTCACATTAAAAGGTAAATTAGCTCTATTTCTTGTAGAACTTTAGTATGTAGTTCCTAAAGTTGAAGGCTTTCATTTGATATGGTTTAATGCTTATTTCCCCTTCTTTATAAATAGATCTAAAATACCCAATTTATAACAATCGATTTTTCAACTAAACTGGGACCAGTATGTTAATAAAAGAAGACCCTAAAGTAAATTGAATTAAGGATAAATAAGGGTAAAATATTAATCAACACACCAAGAAACGGGAACAAGAAATCATACATGAAAAGAAAATGAAGCTAAAATAGCAAAACGGAGAAAAAGGGCTTATCAATGGCAAAATTATAATTTTGATAAAATTTTAGGAAACTCAAGGAAAAGAGTTTTAAAGTCTAAAATTAAGCACACTAGGGTTTTTAGAATTAGTTAAGGCCCTTCCAATGTGCTAAAAGTGTTAAACAATGCTAAAACTTTAGGTAGAGTTAATTTTCACCATTTTAGGCCGTCTAAATCCTAAAAATAATGTTTTTATGTAAAAGAGTACTCAAAAATTTGTAAGGAGCAGTCAGATTTTGAAAAGCTTGAAAAACAAGTCCAAACGAAGAGTATGTGCAAGTAGGGGCAAAATAGTCATTTAGAAAAATTATAAAATGAGGCTTCTTAAGTAAGATACACCTCATCATCTTCTCCAAGCTTCCATTTTTAGATTTGGAGACTAGCCATGGCATCACATATGAGGGAGGAGAGAGAGAAAGTTTAAACCTCCGTTTAGGTAAGTAAACGGCTCATTTCATCTCGGATTAATTAGGAAAGTTATTTCTCTCTCTCTAAGAGCTCATTAATGGTGGTTTTCTTTTCTTGAAGATTTAGGTCTAACCCAAGCTAAAAAGGAACTCTTTACAAGAAACCAATTGATGGAAATTAATCCACGCAAAAAAAACTTTATTTTAAGGTAAGACTTCACTTAAAACACTTGCAAAATCTTATGTTTCTAGACCATGTATGGTTCGGCCAAGAGAGAGAGTGAGGAGAAGATTTTTTTTCTTCATGTGTTATTAATGAAACCAAAGGTTTTAGCATGCAAGAATTCCATATCTAACGTTAGTTTTCCTTGAATCATGAGAAGATGCAATTTAGACCATGATTATGTAATGGTTCAATCTAGGCTTCTTCAATGGATAACCATATTATTTTCCATTCCTAATGAGTATATTTAGATGTTATTTGATGCAAGGAATAAGAATCTAAGCTTAGAATTGATTAAAACTTTGAAATGAGCAAGTTGGGGTTTTATGATTCTATATTTGGCCAAGAGGAATTTCAAGGGGTTAGAAAGTTGTTCAATGGATTCTTAGACTATGGATAGTCTTAAAATGATACAAGAATAACAATGAAAGTATTAGATTGAATTTAGAAGATAGAATTTGAAAGTTAAAAATCTAAAAGTCAAGAAAGTATAAAATGAGACCAATTGACACTAAATTTGTCTGAATAAGCTTGTGATGCTTCTAATCAATCCTAATGTGGCTATAGTTCATATATGGCAAGATTTTAAATCCTAGAAGTTGAATTTTTAAAGTTACCCCTTGAGGCTTAAGGTTCCATAAAGAGTTCCATTATGTAGAAAAGTAAAAATACCAAATGAATAGTGCCAATGACCAACTAAATAATAAATATGAAATTTGTAGCTTGGATTATGAATTATAGAAGTATAAGTTGGTCTAGGATTTAAGCTTAGTGAAATCCCTAACCTAAAGCCTAAGTGTTGAGCCAATCATTGGGAGCTAGAATCTAAAAGGAATTTTACAAATTTAGGCTCTTGAATATGGTCAAATTTGAGCATTTTAGATGGCATATTTACCACCTAATCAGCAAGTGTCTTGGAAGTATGGAAAAAGAGGATTTTAAGTGCATTTAAATGGCTTAAAGTATAGATTAAAGTCATAGAGGCTTAAGAGAAGTAGTTATAAGCATGAAATTTTAATGATATGTTTACGTATTATTTTTAGGACAAACTAGTAAAGCTCTAACCCTTTATAAGTGTAGAGTTAAGAAAGAAAAAGAGACAAAGCCTGAAAAAAAAATAAAGAAATTTGAGATTTTTACTGAGTTTTATCACCTATTCAAAGTAGCTTACTCTTCCCTATCTAGTTGCATGCAGACTTGTTTAAGCTTGATATGTATTGTATTGTATTGTATTAATTGTTTTATTTTAGTATATGCTTTATTACATTTCAAATCAGTTGATATCATGCTTGCATATTATGTTCAATGAGGTAAGGCTAAGAGATAAAGAGGGGTAATGGGAATGAAAGTAGTAGTTCTCCTAAGCCTAAGAGACAAGCCTAAACTAAGCAAAGTTCTATGGCCATGATTGAGTAAATTGCAAACATGTAAACATTTATGTTAGTTATATATGACCGTGCATACTTACATTATTCTTGCTTAACTGTCTTATGCTATTTTGGGTGATTTGAGTATAGCTATTGAGATTCCCTCGAATCTCACCCCTATCTTTATTTTCCCACTAAGTAGTTCCAAGTGGAAGTTCCAGTGCCAACAAAGGAAAAGAAAAAGAATGATATTTGGATTTGCAAAATTATGTAAACGTTTTGTCTCTAAATTTTGTAGTAATGTACAAAGAATGTTTATGGATTATGTTTAACTCCATCATGATGTAATATATATACTAGTATACCATAATTAGTGATGTATAACTCCAGCTTGAGTCACTTAGTTCCAGTTGATGTTTATGCCCAAGTTGTGGTATACGACACTGTCATTATTTGTAGTTTTCTATGTCTATGAGTTTAGGCTATTATATGACCATTTAATTAGTTTGGAAGGTCAATTTTATAAGGAAAAACTCTGCCAGATTTTCCTTAAAATATTATACACATTTTACTTGAAATGGTTAAATTTGTCTAAATATGGAAAAGGCAAATACATGGATTTTAGAAATTTTTGAATTCAATATTTTCTTTCATTAGTAAATGGACTTACTATTGAACCATAGGAATTAAATAAGAGCTAGATAGCTAAGGTGTTACATACTTAGCAAAGTTTATGTGTAGACTAATTGTGATTCCACCCTATTGGCGATGATTATGTCTTATTGGCAATCCACAGTATGACTAGGAAGACAATTAGTGTACCCATTAATTATTATTAGTAAAATTTTGCTAAAGTAGGTCCCTTAGTTCTTTCCTCCACATTACAGGTTTTTTCATGTTAAAAATCAATATGTCTATTGATATGTTTTTCTTGTCATTTATTGTTTTGGTATTCATTATGCAATGAATATTGTATTTTTTTGTCTTATTTAATTGCATAGAGGGGAAAAGTTAATATTGATTGCTTCCATTTTGTGTATCACTCTGGTACTTTTCCCTAACAAAAAGAAAATCCTCTCTTATAAAAGAAAGATCTCTTTTCATACCTCTAGTAAAACCATTAGTATAATTATAGTGAAGACCATTTATGTAGTGGTCTTTTACTCACACTTTAAACTGAGTGCAATATGCAAAAGAAAGAGCCTAAACAACAAGTTAGATAACTTGTGTTACATGCTTTGGTTCATTTGTTGGCATCACTTGCATATGCTGAACTAAACTGAATTTTTTCATAAGAAGGTGAGTGATCTTCACTTGGTAATCACCATGGAAAAGAGTTGCCTTAGAAAACCCATTTTGTTCAGTTGTTCTTTTCACTTCTATAAATCCCCACTCATAAAGCAACTTGTCCACAACATCACCTATGGACAAGTTCTTGAAATTGTTATTAGTTAAACACATACAATAACACCCACTAGGACTCCATGCTATCCACATAATAATGCCCTTAACCTTTGGGTGGGAGTGTACCTCTCTAAGAATTTGCTTCAACTACTCTACCTGCACAAACCATAAAGCAAAATGAGAACTAACTTGTGCAAAGATTGAATGCATAAGTGGGTCAATTACATAATAAAATTAGCCCAAGTTGGTATTCCTAACCACTAAATTATTTGATTTTATTAAGATTTACCTAGTTAGGTTAGCTTGTAACATCCAATTTTGTAAGCCAAATCGATAAACTAGAGGCAGTAAGAGTATCAATAGAAGCTCTTATGTAAGGCAAATTAGAAGGACCAAAGAAATGGGATTTAAGCCCAATTCCAATTAGCAATCCACTGTTCCCAGGATAGCTTTGGATCTATCAAAGCTTTGCAAAGTACCTTGTTAGGGTTGATGAACTATCTCTACCATCTTCAATGGTGTTAAAATCATTTAAGAACAAAGTGGTTTGTCCATCAATGTTATGAGCATCATTGTAAATCTTGGGTGAAGCACTTTGTCCTAGTTTACTTTCCAAAAATGAGAAGTATACATTTTCATTAACAACACCCCAAGCAATAAGTTTGCCCTTGTATCTTGACATAATGGAATTTAGCCTCTTTTGAATTGCTAAGTTAAGTTGGTCTCGTGGGATTGAATGGACCCAACTAGGTTGGTAACGAGGGTCATCCCAAAATACATTATGACCACGAATAGCAATATTGTGTTGCTTGGCAAATTGCAACATTGCATCAGCAACGAGTAGTCCTCTTTGCCTTGTGTATATTCAGTGTTATACTACTTCATTTCATTTTCAAATGTAGTGACTATGAACCTTGAGGTGAACCAATTTTGGTATGCATTGTTGTTGAGGATGTTCTTGTTTATGGCACTACCAAATGGAAAGCTTAACTTCTTCTGCTCAAAGGATATGGTTGCATTTGATAAAGGATTGCCTCTTTCTTCAACTGCTTGGATTAATACCCTTTTCTTGCATGTCTATCAAGCCAAAAATAAACCTAATTTCAGTTAAATCTTCTTTTTATATATGATATCATAATCACAAACACTCAAAAACAAAAATTACAACCTATAGGTATTTTCTGAGTTCCTAATGTCAATGGGGTTTATGATGCCTCCCACTTTGAGTACAAAATACAGGCGAAAATGAAACTGTACCTAAAGGGTTACCTTTTCAATGCTTTGTTCTTGATGAAGTCTCCATTGTTTCTATGTGAATGGCTGTAAGGAAATGCTATCGACCCATATCTCTTCAAAGGTGTTATTGCACTGCAGAGTTAAGCGTTTTATAGAGTCAAGGAAGATCGGAAATCATTAATTTGGTACTTTTAACAATTAAAATATGCCTTTCTTACCATCAACAATTTACAAATAATAAATCATTAAACTATAATTAAGGAACAATATTTGAAACCCTAATATGGAAGTACCTTGAAATAGAGCTCAGCTAGTCTTGAAGTATCAATTGTGAAGCCACCCTTAAGCATGGACCAATAATTAGACTTTGCAACAATAGCACCACTATGTTTGAATCCTTCACTTGTTTTTACAACTGCTAACACTGCAGCATTTACCCCACTCACTTAGACCCAAGTTGCATAATAATCAAAGTATAGCCAAATAAGAAGAACCTAGATAGGTATCTCTCTTTTATAATCCACTTATTTCAAAGATGAAAATTTTTTTAAAATTTTGTTAAAAGAATTATTTTATGACAAATCTTTCCATTCTATGCTTTGTTTGAAATTCTTTTTTTTTTTGGTCTGGATTACAAAAAAATAGTGACAGATAATAGATAATGGTGGTAAGGAGGTGGTTGGTGATGTCACATGAGCCACATTAACGAGTTAGATGTTAGTGATAACAATAATAATTGAAAGAAGTGATGAAGGGACAAGAGTTGAGCCTTTTTTAAAAAGGGAAACAAGAAAAAATTCCTATTTCAAGTTTCATAATTTGAACTCAAATTTGCTAGAGCAAAATTCAAATTTTTGGTTAGGTACAAGTTGGGAACTAGGTATGTATATTTTCAAAATTTATATTTAGGTCTGAATAAACATTTTTTCAGTCAAAGTCTATCTAACTTCAGAATCTTTTATTTGAACTCAAATCGAAATATTTTAATCTAAGCTTAGGCTCAAGCCCATGCCTTAGCCCCACTCTATTATAACGATGTTAGCTTATTATGAGTAACAATGGCAATGGTAAATTGATATCAACACGTTTATGAAAAGAAAGAAATGGTTTATGTAATTTAAGAAAAAATTTTGCTTAAAAAAGTGAAGAAAATTAGGATATCATTGAAAAGATATTTCTGTATAGTTTTTCTTCTATAGCAAAACAAATACCAAAAAAATAAATAAATAAATAAATAAAAGTTTCTATAAGAAATTTCTTCTACAAATTTTCCAAAGCCTTATATATGTAAAAAGGAACTTACGAAAACTAGGGAAGCCTCGTACTCTGCATAGACATCAACCAAAAAAGGAGAGATAACACAAAAAGGAGAGGAGAAAAAAGAAGGCACAAAAAGCAAAGCAACAAATTGATGGCTTGAAAACAGTGAATGAAGAATAAGATTATATTCCGAAGTTTATATATATATATATATATATATATATATATAATGAAACGTGAAAGAGAAGTTACCAGATAATGAATAGAGCTTATTCTTTTGGAGATAAATCTTTTGGGACACACTATCATGTGGTTGTTTCTGCTATGGGCCACGATAAATTTGTAGCCTCTTGAGTCTCTATGTGGTATTCTAGCGTCCCCAAATGCAGCCCACCCTTTTAGTCCATCGTTCGATTCTGGGTTTTTTATGACTCCACCACCGTACTGTGCCTTCTGAGGCTTTTCTAAACACTGAAGTTCAAAATATCAGAGTCCATTTTCAGAATGATATTTATATAATATTCACTTCAAAATTTGTTGAAATTACACTAATCTCTTATCAAATTTTAAAATATATAATATTTTTTTAAATAAAAATTTATTCTATAATATAATTCAATTTTAAATTTTTCTACTAAAATTCTTTCTATTAATATAAATACATATATTTTTAAACAAAGAAAATTTAAAATTAGATTAAAGTATAAGGTAACATTTTATTTCAAGAAAATTATATATATATATATTAAAAATATAAAATTATATAATTTTAAAAAACCTCCAAAAAAAATAATATTTAATTTACTCAAAAATTGATGTCGCAGCAAAGCTCACATGGATGCTGACCTGGTAATCGTAGGGCAAAGCTCGGGCTTCATTTTCTGGGGAAGCATCATATGGGCTATTAGTTCTGGTCTGACATTCTTCTAATAAATTATACCCCAAAAAAAAATGAATAACTTCACGAGGTAACGAAATAAACCCATTGGTTTGTGTGACTACCAGAGCAGCCTCGAATTTTTTTTTTTAATTAAAAACCCTACAAACTTTAACAATTTAATTGTTTTTATTCCTTTCATGGAAACAACTACAATTTTTTCAATAGCATGCATGTGAAACTACCATTCTTTCTTTTTCTTTAAAAACGGAAGACCATACTTCTTCATACCCTCTTGAGCAACACATGATACATGATGTAGTAAACAAAAATTGCTTTCGGCTGGATATGCCACTAATATCGGCATATTAACAGCAGAAAAGAGCCTCAATTAAATATATGTTGCCGAACTCTTACTAATTAGAAAAAAACAAATCAAATGGTAAGGTAAAAACTTTTAAAGATTAAATTACATAAAGATAAATTCAAAATCTAAATAGTTGAAGCTTTTAGAAACAAGAAAGTAGGATTTTCCAATTCTTTCTCAAAAGTGTATTTCAAATTTCAATCAATATAAACGTGAAATATATCAGTGCAAATTGAGAGGCCAAAAATAAAGCATATCTGGCGAATGGTTATTGGCGGTAGCCACATACAGGATAGAAGTTTCAAATGGCAAAGAGATAAGGACAACAAACCTGGAAAAGGATGATACACAAGACCACAAGAAGGAGACTCATATTTTTGTTTGCAAGCTTCAGAGATATGTCAGCTACTTCCTTCCTTGATCGCTGTAGCTTCAATGGAATAATAACACAAATAAAGTCTGTTTGTGTGTGTGTGTGTGTGTGTGTGTGTGTGTGTGAGAGAGAGAGAGAGAGAGAAGTAACCATGAAAGCACCATAGAAGTGAGTTCTCAAGCTTTTACCAAGAATGGATTGCACTTGAAGGAGACACTCCAGAGACTGAAGAGTGATCTCAGAAGTTGAGAACAACAATGTTTATGAGCAAAAATATTGAGAAACTGACTTGCTCAATGTGTCACAATCACTATATCGGAGAAACGAAATGGACCATCACGTTCGGAAATCCAGGGCAGTCTCTGGAAGACTTTTTCTGTTTCATAGAATGTGCACTATTTTTTAGGGAAAATTATGAACCGTGTAGTTGCCGTTTTATACTAGGGAGATTACATAATCGACGAACTGGATATTTAGTTGATTACTTTATGGTTATTGAAAATGAATCCGTTCATTTTTTTTCCTTAAATTGACTGATAATTTTAAAGAAAAATAGACATAAAATGTAAAGAATTATTATCCAAGTGAGTCTCACATATTTAAAGTCAGATTAAGGATAGCCAAAATCTCTAAATTTGAAAATTCTCATGAAGACTTCTCTATTTGGAGATCTATATGTAAAAATTTTTCCCTTGCAAAGACAAAGACAAAAGAGAAAATCTCTCCAAAAATAATTTGGAGATAGAGACGAGAATTATACTCTATGCCCCAAGGGATCCCCATCCCTGTTAGATTTACGTAAGCATTTTTAAAATTTGTATATACATATCTTATTACTCTTCGACGTTTTTTAGTCATCATATTTTTTACTTATATTTATGTTAATTTAAAATAAAACAAATCAATCAAAATATTCTCATCAACTCCCCATTATCTATTTTGTTTTATAACTTGTTGTTTGAATTTTTTATTTTTTAGTTTTACGAACTTGATTAGAACTTGTTGGAGAACTTAGACAATGAGATTAAACTTTAAATTTAAGCTTTTTTGTTTCAAATATATAAAATTTTATTTTATTTAATATTTTTTTTCCTTTTTAAAAAATATTCGAGGTCCCTGCAATGATCCATGGAGATCTGCGTCCCTGTAAAGAATCGGGATGGAGAAAAATTCCAGTTATGGCGGGGAATGAAAATAAGAAAAAGAGAAATAGTGTCCATCGAAAAAAAGAAAAAGAGAAATAGTTGATGGCAAGGACAGAAAGTAGGAAGGTACTCTCTTCACAAAATGCCACCCATAATTAAGTGAAGATCCACGTATATGTTTTTTTTTTTTTTGGGTGAAATTGACTATGTCAATTTTAGAAATAAATTGAGAGAATTCAAATAATTAGTAATTTGGATTCTTTAAATTTACCTACAAAATGTAAATGATAAATTTGGAAAGAGAAAGAAAATAGAAGAGAGAGAGTGTCAGAGTGTATAGTACCCACTTAATAAGTTTTGTCTACTCTCTTTTTTTCTCCCCAAATTTATGAGATAAATACCAAAACAAAATACAAGTTATTCAAATTAATGGTTATTTCACTTAAATGTGAAAAGAATTTAATTGGATGGATTTTATTAATTCTGCTTCTCATTTATTTTGATACCAACTTAATGCCTTGATTAATGGAAGAATATATATCCCATAAGATTGTGTTTGGTAAATAAATCTTTTTTTATAAGTATTTCTAAATTTATTGTAAGAGATTATTTAATATAAACCATTAAAAGATTAATATTCTAATACTATTTGAATGATATATATATATATATATATATATATAAATTAAATTTTTGATATATATATATATATACACACATATTATAATTAAATTTTAAAATAGTTAAAAAAATAATATATTTTTTCTTACTAAAAGAACTAACTATTTATTCAAAACATTTGAATTAGTCTTTTCTTACCAATAATTAATATGTCAAACTAATCTTTTTCCAAGTTCAACGTTTTCAATGCCCAATTGTCCGTGAGAGGCTGGTGGGCATTGAATTTATTCGTTAAAATAGATAATATAAATTTAAAAACTTTAAAAGCAAAATTAAATAGACAAAATAAATTCGAAGAATGTTTGCAGGAGAGAGAATACACTTATTTTAAGGAGAAGAAAAACATCCATCCAATAAAGAGGTGATTGGGCCATCCAATAAAAAGGTTATTGGGCCATGCCCATATATAAACAAAGGAAGAAAAACAGGTAATGATCTAGCTGAGATTAGCTCAGACCTAGACCGGCCCGTTATGCTTCAACCACGGGACCCAAACCCTCGTTAAGGTCCCTGATTCAACTCCAAGCTTGGAGCAAGCAAGCCGCACACTAACCACCGTCTGGTCAGACCCGTTACGCCCGACCAACATTTAACCACCATATAGCTCTCGTATGGGTTGCAAGAACTCTCAAGTGAGCCCAGCGCTGAATACAAGGCCAGTATTATAATGATATAAAAAACCAAGCGATGTGGTGCCTAAGAAGTAATGGGCTTTAAGGACAGGCATGATCTTAATTTAGTATGGTTTAGCCTTATATATATATATATATATATATATATAATCATGGGCCGAAAAGATATAATCTAGAATGGTTTTGTATATACAGTACAATGAAAACGTTGATATTGAGAGCGTTATAATAATAGAGAGATGGACTAAAAATGCAAGGAGTGATAGGCTTTACTGATCTCGATTATCTTAATTTAGTATGGTTTAGCCAAAAAATTCATCTAGCCCAATAAGATTGGCCCCAAAAAATTAGATATAAGTTCAAAAAAGACTTCAAAAAATGGGTCCATTAAATGTAGAGAAAATAATATGGTTACATAATTAAAGTAGAAAAAATCAAGAAATGATCAACTGCATCAATAAAATGAGTTTGGTAAATATAAAAGTGGATATTATTCATAGATAAATTATTTTTAAATTCCTAAAGAATTTTTTTCTCTAATTTTTTTAAAAAGAATGAGTGGTTAACTATCAAATAGGGAAAGTTAGCCAAAAAAAAAAAAAGTTGGGCCCCAAAAAAATAACATCAACAGGGAAAGTGTGACTGGGTAAGCTCACTTCCAAGTCAACAAGTAGAAAAAAAATACAAGCCTAAGCTCAAGCCTAGTTTTAATTTTTTTTCTAATAGGCCTAGCCCATTTTTTGATGAATCCAATTCATGATTAAGGCATATATATATATATATATAATTTTTGAATGGGACAACTATTGATTAAATAAAGATTTTTAGGCATCCGGATCAGCTCAATTTCAAGCAAGAAAATGAGCACTTATATTGGAGGAATCCATGCCATTCAAACCATCCAATGTGTCTTGTAGAACCACGTTATCTTTGAGTATATGAGCTATCCACCCATCCTGCAACCAAGATTTTGCCATGCATCCCATATCTGCCTCCCCAACACAGAGTTTTAATGGCTTACATGATAAAGTCATTTTCAGACTTGGTTCCCTTCCATGGATCCACCTTGGTTACCATACTTCAAATTTGGTTTTAAAAGCATGCATTTCCTTTGCATCTTCAGACTCCAATGAGATTAGTTTTGGTTCCATTGATGGCCAATTGACGCTATGTATTCTATAGCTAGAGCAGGTTTGAATCCACCTAATTGATGCCATGGATTCTTAAGCTCAGATATTCGGCAATGGCTTCTTTAAGTTTGATTTCACCTAATCTCTAGCCTTCTTTTTGTTTTCCCTTTCCCTTTTTTTCTCAATCTCTAACTATGTAATATTTGGATACTGATTTCATTTCTTTTGTTTTCCTTTTCTTTTAAGCTATTCAGCCATTGAAGGGGGTTGGATACCCATGGCATCCATGGCTGTGCACTGCTAGAATATTTAGAATAGGGTTGCATACCTAAATGCTAGGATCAATAGCATCAATTCTGCTTCATCAATTCATTCTCTTTAAGATGGATTTGTTTGCATTAGATGCCAAATGTTAATATTGATTGTTTTTTTTTTTTATTTTAGAATATTACTATATTGATTGCAATGCTAATCGCTTTTCTATACCACAATGTTGTGTCTATTTACTAATTATTTGTTCTATGCCTAATTATTGTTTCTATTTATTGATAGTTTTTGCTTTGCCTTTAGTTGAATGAATGGTCTTGTCTTTGCTTGGTGTGTTTTACAATAGCATATTCTATTGTGAATAGAACCTTGTGAGGGACACTCTAAGAAGTGAAAAATCCAATGAAAAAGAAGTTGAAGACTTGAAGCAATCTATATAGAGAGATTTCACTAATATATATGGGACTACAATTTTTTGTATATGTGAGTGAATGGGGAAGTAAAATGTGTCTCTTCACCCATGCAATCTATTGAAGATTTGAAACAATCTCTATAGATACTTGAATTTGGTGAGACCCATTTCTTGAAAATCTAAGGTGACATGGTAAGACCCATTTCATATGGGTCTTGTTGCTATGCAATCTAGGTTTCTTCTTCTACCACCTTCAAAGGAGGTTGAAAATTGACGTGGGGGAAAGAGGAAATTGCAAGTGAATGTTTCGATGTGCAAGGGATGCTATTAATCAAATATAAGCTTTGCAAATAGCCTTTTGCATCAATTAGGGAAGAGAGCTGCAAAGATGGTTTTCTGATACAAACTTCAAGCACAACTTACAAGGTGGGCGTGTGACAAAATTGTGGACGTTAATGAAAGGGATGGCTCGAATTTGATTTGAGGGGGAAAAAAGTAGCAAATGAAACCCTTTCTTTTATTAAACCGGAGGTGATATGGCGTTTTTAAAGTCGTTGGACGTGTTCAATGACTGAGATTTTCACAATACGAGCAACTCATTTTCACTTCTTAACATGAATAAATCCGAATTTGGCGAGCATATCTTATGTTGTAGTACCCCTCATAACAAAAGTGTTGTAACTTCACAAAAAGGGAGGAGCCCCCTTTTTAATTTTAATTTTATTTTTATTTTTATTTTTAAATTTTACATATCCTTACTATAATAATATTGTACTGTCCCAATAAAGGATTTTTCCAAGATTTGGGGTGATCAAGTCGCAAGTTCAATCATTGAATCATTAATCAAACTAGTTAGATGAATTAGTTATTTTTAAAATAATTAATATTTTTAATATATTACAAAAAAGAGAAAAACTACATTTTATTCTTGTAAAGTAAAGTTGAATTACAAAATTAATATATGAACTTTAAAATATAACAAAATGCCTCTAAAGCTTTAGACTAAAATAAATGCATTAAATCTTAGTTTAAATTAACAACAAGAGACAATATGATTTTGATTGTAATAACAATGTTTAGCTTAGCTTTAAGTTAGGCAAGCAAAAGATCTTCATTTGAAAATTTTAATTAGAATTTAACATTGTTAGTTTAATATAAAGTTTAAGGAAGTAATTTGTCATCTTTTAAAATTTATGTATTAATTTTATAATTAAGCCTTAGTTTAAGGGATTAAAACATTGTTTCTCTTAAAGATAAATTTAAGACAATAAAATGACAATTTTAACCAAATAAAAGATCATAAATTATAAATTGATTATAGCAAATTCAACTTAGAACACTCTCTGATTATTCAATATTTGTTAATTAGAAAATTGTTTAGATCTAGTGGAAAGAATGCTCAACGTTGGTTACTTGGTGGGTGGGAAGTTGCCAAAGGCAATTCAAGTCCCACGTTAGGTGCTGAAAGCAACTTTTGTGAGTGCTTTGACAATTTAAAGAGCTTTGCGCCTCTGAATGCGGCCCTCAAAACTTTTGGTAAGGCACTTAAATTTTTGAGTAAATTATAGTAATATTTTATAATTTTGTTAAAATTATATATATACATATATTATTTTTAAAAACATATTTTTATCTAAAATTAAATATTACATTATACTTTATTTTAATTTCAACTTTTTTATTAAAAATACTCTCCATTAACTTAAATAAATGTTTTATTGGTACATATTTAAATTTAATTCGATAAAATATATCGATTTTTGAGAGTATTTCAATTATCAAATTATCTGGTTTTTAATTTTTGCCAGAAAAAAGAGAAAAAAATCACTCAATATGTATGTAGGCTAATATAAGGTATTTTAGTCAAAAAAATTTAAATTAAATTAAAGTATATATTTTAAAAATAGATGAGAGATTTATATAAATTCATCAAAATATAAAAAAAATTTGTATAATTTACTCTAAATATTTTTATAGCATTTTAATTTTTTTTGGTCTGATTGTTCAATCTAATCTTTAAAATATGTGTAATTTATTTTCAAATTTGGGTAAAATTGTGTCATTTCAAAATTTAAACGAATTAACACGGGTTTGACTGACTCTGGTGATTGAATATGTCATGAATTTATGAGTATTATTAATGAATTAATAAAGAGATAATGTCGTAAATGACAGTGATTTAATGCAGTTAATGACATACCTATGGAATTTTTATTTTAGTCAGATATGAGTCTTGACTTTTATCTTTGCCATTAACAGCTCCCATATAAATTGACGTGTATTTCATATTAAGAATTTAATCTCTCCTCCCATCTTTTTAAAAAGAGTTAAACTTGAGGCTTCGACAATCTCTGATTGGTATGTAACCACTTTGATAGCTGGTACGTATCCACTTGACTTTTTCCTAATCAAATCATTCTCGAGATGACCTATCCCAATTATGTTCGTGGAAGATAAGGGCCTTTTTGGTATATTTAGAAATAGCATTTTTGAAAGTTATTTTGTGAGAACGAATATTTTTGAAGTGATACTTTTGAAAACTAGATCAATGATTTTAATTATTATTAGACTATCACACTTCAAAAATAATTAAAAAAATAGACGGAGAATTTCATCACGACTCAATTGTGTGGTGTTTATAAACTACAAAATTTAATATATTTATATGTCATGCTACGTTTGCTAATTCTTCTCCTGAGAGTAATGGATTTTTCCTAAAGACAGCGCGGAATGAAAAGCCGAAAATTAGACACGTAGTGGAGACCAATGACAAGCGAAAACGCTTGGTAGTGAGAAAACGATTAACCAAATAAGAACTTACTCAATTTGTCACATAAGCAATAGGATCCACAAAAATAAATATATTGTAAGTTTGTAACCAATTAAATTCTGTCACATAAGCAAATTGACATTTTATAGCCATTCAAGTTGTGTGTCATTGTAAAACATTAATAAATAACTGTTGAGAATTGGGGGAACAGCCCAAAAAAAAAAAGGCTTAGGAAGAGAGAATTATATTACTCAAGAGATAAGAGTGTTACAATAATAAAAGTGCCATAATAAGAGTGTGTTATATGAATTGTGAAAGTCATAAGCTATATTGATCATATTTTGTGCAATGCAATCAGGGGGCTTTATTCATACCCCAAGGAAAAGACAAGCTAAGTGTGGTTTTAACCAAATTGACATATTCATTTTAGTTGAATTGCATTATTTAGGGCAACTTGTTATTAATAGAATTGCATTATTCAAAATAATTTGGTATCGGCAGAGTCGCATTATTTAGAGTAATTTATTGTTTTATATGACTTGATGGGACTTAAGGTCATTGTGACTAAAAGCTACATTTTCTTTAAGTTTCTCCTAGAGGACTAGCATATTTACTTTTTAGAGACTTCATAGAGACCACTACCCCATGTTTAATTTCCTAGTAGTTTTGTTTTTTGAACCTTCCGCCTTGTTATTTCACCCAAATAATAATAATAATAATAATTTCAAAACTAAAAGCTACATTTTCTTTAAGTTTCTCCTAGAGGACTAGCATATTTACTTTTTAGAGACTTCATAGAGACCACTACCCCATGTTTAATTTCCTAGTAGTTTTGTTTTTTGGACCTTCCGCCTTGTTATTTCACCCAAATAATAATAATAATAATAATAATAATAATATCATCTAATGAATAAAATCACACGTGTGATTTCCAATATTAACATCAATTAAGTTTTATGATGTAATTATTTTTTAATAAATTAAAATTAAGAAACAATTAACAAATAATTGCATGTGACTATGATTCTCTTCCCAAAATTCTATAAATGAGACCCATCAATGGCATTTTGGCTCTTTAGTGTTAGAGTTTTGACAATTGCATTAGAATTCTCTACTCATGGCTAAGATTAGTAGAAGGTGTTGCTCGTCACAAGAGTTGTCTAGATCAAATAGGGATGGCTTTTTTTTTTTGGTATTTCCATATTTTTTGAAGGATACAAAATACATAATAAAAATAATTTTCTAACTGCTAACTTTAAAAACAATGATAATTAAGACTAAATTTTTTTAAAAAAAATCAAACACAAATTTTCTAGATATAATTTGGATGGTCCCTGTGAGGAACAACACCCTCTACTCTTCTTAGTAATGAGTGGAGAATCTAGATGTTTGATGATTTGCCAGTTGCATTGATTGAAGATGTATTCAAGTAGTCAAGCCCCACTTTGATAAAGCTATCAAAGGAGGTTAAGCCTAGCTACATGGATTGATCTACCATGAGTTATGAGTTAAATGAGTGAAGTTATACTGCCAAAACTAGAATCTAACCCACTAAATAAGTTAAATGGGCCAACTCATTTGACTTACTAAAACAAAAATATTTTTAAAAAATAGCATTCATTAATTGCAATAATAAGCCTCCTTCATAATCTAAACAATATGAAATTTTAAATATTCAAACAACTTCTTCAAGATTCAACAATCAAACAAAAATAACTATCTAACTAATTTAAATCTCATCAAACAATTAAAACAAACTGAAATAAATAATGAAAGTTTTCAAAATTTCTTTGTCAAAAGCATTTGAGCCTTATTTAAAAGGGTAAGTTCTTGGAGTGAGAGTTGAAATATCACCTCAATCCCTCAAATTATTGAGATTAGTTAAAAAAAAAGGTTAACTTGAGAGTTATGTGGGTTGGCCTACTTAACTTTTGAATTAAGTGAGACAAGCTAACATTATCTCAAAATTATATAGATGGACAAAATTTAAACCCAACCCCCGATTTTGAAGGATTAAATAAGTCATCCTAATAGATTTAATCCATTTTGATAGCTCTACACCTTGACTAACTAAACATCTAAATTCAAAGCCTTTACAAAACTAGAAAGATTATACATCTGATCTGATTGGGGAATTAAAATTTTTTACGTCTCAAATTAATAATCAATTTGAAGAAAATAATTACAAACATCTTTCTTAAAGATTGCAAGTCTTTCTTTCATTGGACACAAAATTTATGAGTACAATATGAATATCAAATAATTGAACATAGTTTTAAGATTGTTTATGGAGAAATTTCGTCTCCACTGATACACAAATTAATTTGAAAAAAATTTTTAATACCCAAAATAAACTAATAAATGCCAATAATCTATATATTTCATTAGATTAATTAGCAATTAATATGCGAATATTTTATTATATTGATTGTCACAAACTTTGATGTATGCGGCTTGTATATTATTAAATATTTTCAAAGACAATAGTTTAAGCCATAATAAGAAATCATGGTAGATAGAAAGTTATAGATGGAAATAAGAATAAAAAGTAAAAAGGTGATTTTGTTAACAAGAAATACTCATAATACTTTTATTTTTAATAATTGAATAATTATTATTATTAGAGAGTATTAAATAATGATTGAATAATAATTATAGGGGTAAAATTAAAATTTTACCTAACTTTCCCTCTTCTCTTGCTTTTTCTCTCTCCAATTCTCTCTACTGAATAGGCCCTAAATATATACATCGCTGCCATCATAGCTGCCACTGTTAGCATATTATGAATTTAATATATTCTATATATAAAAGAAAATTGGTCTAAATAATTTAACTTTTATCTTATGTAGCATAATATGATTTATCAACAAAAGATGATAGTATTTTATACAATTTAATGCATGTACTATACATTAATGCATAATTATAATATAAAAAGTATAGAAGACTGATAAGATATATAGCTTAAAAAAAAAAGCAATTATGTTAATTAAGAATTTCAAAGGATGAAATTTAAAAACACTTCGTTATAGTAGGCAATGGAAAAAAAACATAGCAATAATATTTGAGAAAAATAACATTTAAGAACTTTAATTTTGTAAAATTGATATTGAAAATTTTAAAAGATAAAATTCTTCTTAAAGAACTAAGGTAGTAATAATCTTAAGAGTTGCTTGCAACTTTAAGATACCTAAGCTATAGCTTTAGTTCTTAAAAAAAATTTAATTTTTAAAATTCTTTATAGTCAATTTTATAAAGTTTTGAGTCTTTAGATGACATTTTCTCATCACATTTCACGAACTTAACCTTTATTTGTCAAATATAAAATTAGTTACATACAAGTTTCATTTAAAGTTAGATTGACTTTACAAATTTGATTACCACATTTTTAAGAAAAAAAAAATTACTTTACATGCGTATCTTTTCTTGTTGAAAATAAGGTATAATTTATTTTACTTTTATATTTACTAGTACTCTATTTCAAATTTTATATAACATTTACTTTCAAAATATTAGGAAAAATTATATTTACCTACTTGAATTTTTGTCACTACTTGTAATATCTATGGTAATTTGAAAAAAATTACAAGAGGCCCTTTGATTTATTAGTTCCCTTATAATAAGTCCTTTATAATTTAAATTTAAGTTTAAAATAGTAATTTAGTCCTTTAACTTTATTTATCATTTCAAATTGATCCCTAAGTTTGAAATATTTTAAAATAATCTTTTAAATTTCAATTTAGTCTCATAAAAAATTATTTAAAGTGAAATCCATTAAGTGGCTAATCATTGTTTATTTCTTTGCCAACATGAAAGTCACATGTATTTTCTTATATCTTAAATGATGAAGTGGCACATAATCCTCAATTGTTCAAAAAAATTATCCTAAAATAGTCATCCATCCTTTCTTACTTGGAACACTTCTTTTAACACCTTGTCTATGTTCTTTTAAGAGAATCTCTGACACTGATAGAAAACTCTAAAGAGTAAGGCTTGTCGAGCTTGAATTTCCTTTATATGTTGAGATACAACATCTCTAGTGACATAGAATGTGTGTGATGAAATCTAAAAAATATATTTTTAGGGATTCAAAGGAGGTTCATAATCCTATTAACAACTTTATTCACAAATGTCTTTGGCACATGATTAGGGATGGACCTAGGTTAGACATTTCAAGCACAGTTGTCTTCCTAAAAAAAGTTTTCTATGTACTATATATGTATATAATATTGTTTTTTCTTTGAAGTTTTTAAATTTGCCCCCTAAAATCTTTTTATTTACCCTTTTTAATATTTTAAAATCTTAAACACATACTTTTAAAAACATAACTACTTCTCATATTGATCATAAAAATAAATTTTATAAAATAAATAAAATATATTAAAGTTTCTTTAAGAGGTTTTTTATAAATTTTATAAAATAAACATAAATACTTCAAGAATGACTAATAATATATTGGGAAAAACTTATAGAGTTCTTTATATACTTATTGTCAGATTCCCCAATCAAAATATAATAAGTATATGATTCTCGAATTAAAATATGACAAATGTTTGATTTTTATAGACAATTTTATGATTCTCAAATTAAACCATATACCTATCATATTTTTATTAGAGAACTATATATTTGTTCTGTTTTGATTGAGAAATGATGAGTGCAAAATATATATGCTTTTCTTAAGATAAGATTGAGTAATTAAATCTAGATTATGTAATTTTTATTTGCCTTTCATATGATCTAATTAGGTATAAAGAAAAGTGAAAAACATGAGAAAATCAGCAAAAAATCAAATATATTCAACAAAGAACATAGGTTAATTGTGTTAATAAGCATGGGCATGTAAAATAGGGGAGTTTTGAGCAAATCAATGTTGCATATGGGGCAGGTCATGTAAATTTATATAGTTGTGTAAACCTACACAAATAGGCCATGTAAATGGGTAATTTCAACATAAGTTGCCTATGTTTGATTAAAATTAGGGTTTTTTATGAGCTATCTTCAATTTTCTAAAAGAGGAAGCCAAGGAGAAAACCTAGAGACAAAGAAATACAAAGGAAAAGAGCAGATTTAGAGGAATACTCTTGGAATTTATTGCAAATCTGAAGTTTGCACTAAATAATCACTCGAGTCTGCCATTAGTTTTATTTTTACATTTCTTTTTAATATTTAGATAATGGATTTGTTTTTTTTTATTGTTATTTCATTGTTGATTGAGATTGTGTGTAGTCTAAATCTTTTATCTAGAATTTAAATGAGGCTATTTACATATTGAGTTGAATTTAGAATTCTTTTGTGACTATTTTAATTAGTTTAATCTACTACTCTTTTTCCCTTGTTAATGAATAGTTGGCCATTGTTTATTTAACGTATTGTGAGAAGACTCAAAGGTCAATCACAGTATAGATTACTCGAGCACTAGACTTAGATAACAATTGTATAGAGATATGAATTGCATTTGAGCAACTTGTAAATATTTGCATTGATTCCTTGTACATAATGGGTTTATATTAAGTGTATGATTATAAAAGTAAACATAAGATTAATATGAGCACAATGATTTATCTCGATAGAGAATTTTATTCATATTAGTGGAATTACCATTATTCCAACTGAATTTAGTTGCAAGGGTCTATTTTGAGTGATATTTAGGACACAAAGAGAGGATCCTAGATTTTAGGGCCTTTTTCATTCATAGTTAATATTTGTTTAGAATATCCTATTGCTTTAAATTTGTATTCATCAATTTTATTTCAATTGTATAATTTAGATAATAGGATAAATTTTGATAATTGATTTCCTTCCTTGTAAGAATGATCCTGAACTCATTAGTTTATTAATTGTAAGACTCGTACACTTACAAAATTGTATAACACAACAAGCTTTTGGCCTTTACTAAAGAAGGCAATTCAATTTCAATTTAAAAGATTTTTTCCTATTAATCTAGATATTTTACTTTTCATTAATTTGTTTGTTTTCTCAACTTTTACTTTGGTTAATTTGTAATTTCTTTTCTTTACATGATCTAGCTTCATGAGTTGTTCATATGATATTGTTATTTTGGAGCTTGAGCCTGAACTAGAGTGCATTCTTCATATTAAACACAGGTAAGCAAAGATTCCACAAGAATCTCAACCAATAAATCAATAAAAGGACCTAGCAGAAGATGTACCTTAGCCTATCAGAGTCGCTCCTAATCGCCATCACCATTGCCATCTAGTATAAGACTATGCTATGCCTGATGTACATGGATTGAATAACAGCATAGTTAGCTTGGTAGTTGCAACTAACAACTTTGGGCTTAAATCAAGGATGATCCAAATAATTCAACAAAATGAGCCTAAAGGTAGAGTTTTGAAAGATCTTAATGCACAATTGACTAGATGTCTAAGGATTTGGGATACCATCAAGATGAATGGGGTCTCCATTGATGGAATTCGACTTAGACTATTTCCATTCTCTCTTCAGGCTAAAGCTACATTATAGTTTGATTCTACGTTTGCTTAATCCTTTTTAACATTGGATGAACTTTTACAAGCATTCCTAGCGAAAGTATTTTCCATTAGGCAAAATAGTAAAATTGAGGAGTGATATTCAAAATTTTGTTCAATGTAATGTGGAATCTCTATATAATGCTTGGGTGAGATTTAAGAATTTGCAAAGACATTGCTCACATCATGGTATTCAAGGTTAGATGCTTGTGTAAATTTTTTATAATGGGTTTGAGCAATTTCTTAGAGTTAATTTGGATATAATTACCGGTAGATCTTTATTGGCCCTTAATGTTAAGGAAGTAGTTAATATTATTTAATATTTTTTTCCTCTTCTAAATCTTTTCCAATAAATCCATGTTTTTTTCCATAGCCATTCCACCTTAATTTTGCTTTAATTGTGGTGTAATTGAAGTTAATTGCTCTTCAATTTTTACTAAATGTATCCATTTTTAGAAAATCGATTTGCCTAAGGATGCATTTGGTTGCCTATAGGAAAGGGGTGAGGGAGTGCAAAGAATACTAGGCAATTTTTTTATAAAATGTCTACTATATTTTTGTTATCATTACTTAATAGTATTTTTTATTATTATTTTATATAGGGATATAAGAGTCATTTTTTATTACATTCTCATTTCTTCTTTCTTTTCATCTTAAAGATTTTGTGTAGCGAATGCACCCTAAGAATGAAAATATTGGCTTTGGGTGTTAGTGTTCGTCCTCGTTGACTTGTTGGTGTTTCTTCAATTTCTTGAAAAATAAGATGATTGATGCAAGAACATTAGGCTTGAAGTGGTCATATCTCTTCAAAAATATTGTTAGCATCTAATTTGGTGGGCTTTTGTTCGTCACTTGATAAGTCCCGCCTTTACACTAATTAAAATTTACATATGTGAACTAAGTTAATATGTAATTTCGAGGATGCTATTGATGCCTCAATCAATAATATTAAGATAACCTATCTATATAATTATTTTCTTAAAAAAAAACCAACAAAAATTACCATCCTCATGCTAATAAGATTTGCAATATGAAGATGTAACTATTGATAAAAGCTATTGTAAATTATGTATTTTTTTTGTCTTGAATAATAATAATAATAATTTTTGCAAATCTTGCTAAATTCAATAATATATATAACAGTACAAATCTTAATTATAAAAATTTAACTACATTTTTAAAAAAATTGAAAATAGTTTCGACGGATTCTTCATCAAAATTTTTGGCAGAAAAACATACTTCAAATAGTGTGATCGATGTAATCCCTTTTGACAGCTTTCTAAAATATTGTGCTCCAATTCCTTACTGTGAGAAATACAGCAGTGTTTGCTATGACATCCAACAAGGGCCATCCTTACATTTTTTTTTTTTTGGGGCAAGTGCCCTCTACCGAGACAGTACACATTTCAAACGATATTTCGGTTTACTTCACGCAAAAGGACTTATTTTGATTTAACACTGCCTTTCTGTTAAACAAAATAATAATTTAAATTTCAAACGATAATTACAAACAATTTTGGGAATCAATATTTCAGTTTACTTGACCAATTATTTTCCCCCTTTCCGGTAAGTACTTGACCGAATCTTGGTATATGTTTGATTGTGCCTTAAGATGGAAAGAGTCTTAAATCACAATTACAAATAAGCCTCCACTTGGAGGAGATATATGAATGATGGTATACTATTGTGTCCATTTGACTCTGGGACTTGTCAACACAACGGAATCAGCGCCACTCACCATGAGTCCCCGAAATTACAGACGTACCCTTCTGACACTGACCCGTTGCTGTACTCACAAGGGTATTTTCGTCACTCCGGTCAAAAAATCTCCACATACGACCAATTAATTTATTCCTATATGTTGTTTTGAAGATTTCCAAAATAAATTTTAAAGCAAAGAAAGATGATATATGTCTCTTCTCGTTTTTGACCTCTTCTCGTATATTCCTCTAAACCCCACTCAATCTTCCTCCCATTTCTTAATTCTCCTCCATAAAAGCAAAACCCCTCCGATTTCATCGTCCAGCTAATTCACCCATCCATTTCCATACCTTGCTTTCTTCGCTGAATTTTTTTTTTTTTTTTTTTCTGGTTTCTGATTCTTGTTCTTCTTGTTCTTTCCCTCTTTCCATCCTTCTATTTCTCTCTCTCTCAATGGTTTTGTATGAATAGAAATTTCTTATCGGGGAAATGGGTTCCGAGGTTCAAGGGAATATGAATCCTCAAGAGTTCGAGGAGAACGGAAAGATACCCAATGAAGAAGAGGAATCATGCTCCCAGGTAATACCAGCTGTAACAACAACATTTTCAGACAAGAACAACGAATCGTCGAAGACGATCCAAAACGACGACGTTCATCCTCACCGTGCTATTGTTTCCGCCGATAATCACGCCAACGGATCAGCCGTTACTGATAATGAAATTCATATCACAAACGAACAAACGGATATTTTGAATTCTCCACCATCGACGACAGAAAACGACGACGTTCCTCCTCACGGGAATAATAATAGTAACGACCAAGTGCAAATTGTGCAGCCTCATTCTAAGCTTCCGAAGCCACAAATGCCTCCGGGTATTATAAATCCTCCTTCAGCCAAAAACGACGACCTTCCAAGTTTCCCCGTCGTCGACATGCCGGCCATCGGAAAGTTCATCCGACAGCGCACGGTGGCGATTGCGAGAGGGATTTCATCTTTCAAAGACGAGAACTACGAGTGGTCCAGGAACCGGAATCATCAGAGAGTCACGGAATTCAATCTTTCTGGGCTCAAAGTCGTGGTGAAGGAAAAAACTGGCGATGAGCAGGTAATGAAAGGAAGAATCAGCTTCTTCTCGAGGTCGAACTGTAGGGACAGCACGGCGGTGAGAAGGTTCTTAAGAGAGACGGGGCTGAAATTCGTGGAGATCAACATCGACGTGTACACGGAGAGAGAGAATGAGCTGAGAGAGAGGACGGGGACTACGGCGGTGCCGGCGATATTCTTCAACGAGAAGCTGTTTGGGGGATTGGTTGCGTTGAATTCGTTGAGGAACAGTGGTGGGTTTGAGCAGAAGTTGTGGAAGGAGGTGATGACCGTCAAGTGTCCTGATCACGCGCCTGCACCGCCAGTGTACGGTTTTGATGACGCTAACGTGGAGGATCGGACGGACGAGCTGGTGGGATACGTGAGGATTCTGAGGCAGAAATTGCCGATTCAGGACCGTGTGATGAAGATGAAAATGAAGATAATCCAAAACTGCTTTTCTGGGGCCGAGTTAGTGGAGGTGCTCATTCAACACTTGGATTGTGGCCGTAGGAAGGTACGCTACTATTTTTCTATTTTTGTTATTTAATTTTAGGAATTCAAAACTTTAAAATAATCTCTTAAAGATTATGTGCCACTAATCCTATGTAGTTTGCGGTTAGTATATATGTTATTTCACTCTGGAAGACACGTCAAGGGTTATTTTAATATGATTAAAAAATTTAAACTTATTTTTTTATAAGACAATAAAGTTTTGTTTATTTAATTTGATATATCATTCCAATTAATGAATCTTATTTATACACAAAATAAAATTTTGGTAATTTATTTTAAAGTTTTAAAAGTTAAAAAAATTATTTATATATTTTTAAAGTGCAAGAGTTATATATATAAATATATATATATGAACTTTACTTTTATTATTACATGTTTGGAACCTTTAATTTCTTTAGTATTTTAAAGAATATATATATATATATAAACTAGCTCCTATTTTCCAACTAATTTATACATAGAATGAAATTATAAGATATTTTGATATTTTAAAAATAAAAAAAAAGTAATGGAAAGTTAAATTAAATACTATTATAGTTGTACGCGTTTTATTGAGACATGATGGTTGCTACTTGCTTAAGCCTTAAAGACTTGAGTACAAAGTTTGATTACGTTTTGTTTTTGCTTTTTAAATAGTTTTGACCGTTGCAGCGTTGCTGAGCGAGGTTGGAAAGACCTTTTAAGGCTCATCTTATTAAGAGTGATTGACTAAATATTATTTATTATAAAAATTTCTAATGAAACCTACTTTTAATAAATGTTTTAACTAAATAAAAATAGTGTGCATATATTAAGTTTAGTATTAAAAAGATTTATTATTTGATTATTTAATTAAAATGATATACATGTATATTATTTAATGATTAAACTTTTTTAAAAAATTATTTTATAATTTTAATGAAAACATTTGGTGACAAAAAAAAAATTCAAGTTTTTTCTGCAGAAACTTAACGTAAACGGTAATAATGACACGCACGGGGGTTAATGATACCCCGGCGGAATATTTGGTGTTTTAAAACCTGAAAGGACATAATTTAGTTTTCAAATGCCAGCAATGACGAAACGAATAAAAAATTGACCTAGCTTACTATCTTATTATTTTATTGTTAAACAATATTTCTATTACTACTTTTGTGCCTGTGTTCGAGTGACATGGATCCTCTTATGTTTCGGCTTCCCATAATGTGAGAAAAAATGACATAATGGGAGTTAAGTTTATATACGTAAATCTTATTGAATCTTATTATTCTGTTATTCTTTTTCTCATATAATGAGACACATAAGAGGAGAAGATCTAAATTTATGTTTGGGACGGTATTGTTAATCAAAATAAGGTTAAGAGATAATTTGGTTATATAATTTTGAGTGACTAAATATAACTATCATTTTGTAAGAATATATGGTGACCACCCTTCATTGCAAACTAAATACAGCCTTATAATTACATAATATTATACTTTTTTTTTTGGAGGTGGGTATATGCTTATAACATTTTGTTACCCATTGCACACTTTTTATTTTCAGTAGTAGATAGATGTTTCACAAAAACTTAGTTGTCTAATAAGTTTTTTGTTTATGTTTTTCACTAGTTGTTAAATATAAAAAGGTTGTACTTTCTAAGGTCTAATATATTACACAAACAAAATTTCTAATTTAAAAAAAAAAATAAGTAACAATGATATGATATTAAAAAATATAAAAGTATGAAATTTATAGAAGATTTAAACTTAATACATAATAAATAAAATGAAATAAATAGAAAATAACTGTGCATTTTATTTACCATTTAAATGATGATGTACATTTCACGATTTCTTGCCCTTTAAGTTTACTACTCCTTTAGTGTATTTTTCAAATTTTAAGAGGTGCTAGCCAGTAGCAAGGGCCCCGTGTATAGCACAAGTCTCTTTAAGCGTGACTGACTCTACAACTTGGGACCCAAAGTCATAATGACTAATGACGATAGAATATTATGGTTAAATTATTATTTTTTTTTATTTTTTTTATTTTTATAATTAAATTTCTAGAATTCTAAGCCTTTTTAATTTAGTCATACTGTTAAACTTTTATACCAATAAATTTTATTGCCATAATCTATTGTCACTTTCACATCTTGAATATGTATAATTCAAGTTAATTAATCCAAGTAACTTAGTATAGGTTACATGATATATTATATATGTAATTAATTTCATTTTATTATTTATTTTTATTTATAATTTAGCACAAATCAAGTTTATTTAAAATCTTAAAATAATATATAATTAGTCATATCAACATACAAATTATAACAGCAATTAATGAAAATTTAACAACAGAATTAAAATTTTTTAAAGTTTATAAAAACAATTATAAAAAATAAATTAAATTATAAAGATTAAATAAATAATTTAACCCATATTTATTTTCTTTCTTTAAAGCCCATTGCATCAATTTTTATTTTATGGATTGATGGATGACTTCTGATTTTTATGGACGTCTTCGATCTTTCTCTTTCAATTCTTTGAGCCAAAAATGAAAAGGAAATCCCGATGAGCACCTTTGCCTATTCTATCACCATGCTACCTTTTAGAGGCAATTATTGGGGGAAAAAATTGTAATGTTTGATTCTCGGGAGTAACTATTTTGTCCCTTTAGGAATGAAAGTTATACGTGGTAATTTGTTAACACTATTATTGCTATTCTTTTATAATTTTACATCTTTACATATCATTTTTTAAAAGAGCTTTGAAATCATCTCTAACCATTTGAATAATTATTAATTCGTATAATAAAAAATATTTATTTTAACTTTTTCTTTTTGGGTTCTTATTGATGTCATAAAATATTAGGGTGAAAATATTTGTCAGTATAATAATATTTTCTTAGTTTCTCTTTACTTTTATATATATATATATATATATATTTTATTAACTCCATTTCTTGTTTAACCGCCCTGCCATATTCCATTTTTTAATTCTTCAAATTACTTTTTCTTCCTTTTGCCCATACGGTTATTGTGTGCACCACTTCTAGTCCAATAAATTCCGAGAGCTAATAAAAAGCAAATTGCTTGGGTCCAAGAAATATTAAAGATGACTCAACGACAAATGTCTATCACTATTTAATCTTGCCTCATAGGAGTTGGCCTTGCCAGTAGTAATAGTTCGTAGTTTCTTAATATTCTATATTGGTTTAATGTCACACTTTAAAATAAAAATGCTTCCAATATTTGTTTGTTTAAACTGTAAAATCTGTAATGTTTCCACTAAATGTTTTGTATTCCAAAACAAATATTAGGCTGTTGAGATCGGAAAGCAGTTATCCAAGAAGCACTTCATTCATCATGTTTTCGGGTAAGAGAATAACTTTTAGAGCTAATGAAAGTGGACGCCTTTTAGTAAAGGACTAGATTTAGATGTAATTTTTTATATTTTTGCTATCAAATTCTCCAATTAAAACATAATAAGTGTATGGTTTTCCGGTGTATAATTTAGTTGCAAAACCATGCTGTTATTTGCAAAGGCCATACATTTTTTATAGTATTATTAAAGAAATATATACTTATTATATTTTAATTGAAAAACTTGATAGCAAAAATATAAGGAACTTGCATATAAGTTTTTTCCATAGTTACTATGTGATTCACAATTCTTTGATAGGTTTCTTCATGCCAATGGCAACTTTCTTGTGTAGGGAAAATGATTTTGAGGATGGAAACCACTTTTACCGTTTCCTTGAGCACGAACCGTTTATCTCCAGTTGCTTTAATTTTCGGATCCTCACAAATGATAGTGAACCAAGACCTGCAGTTGCAGTAAGCCAAAGGCTTACCAAGATTATGTCTGCCATTCTTGAGTCTTATGCTTCTGATGACAAGCGATACCTTGACTATGGGGCCATTAGCAAAAGCGAAGAATTTCGCAGGTTAGATAATACTTCTATGTTCCAGACTGGCATCAAATTGTTTATTTTGGTGCATAATTTGTAGTGAATGATATCTGGTTTTGGTTAACATACATAAGTGCATATTATGCTGCATTCAATGTCTTGACTTCTAAGTCACTTAAAAGCTAATTACACTGACATAGACACCTTGACACAACAAAATGAAGTGTTTATATGTAATTTAAAGTGTTGTGTCATGCTTAATATAATTGTTTGACATGTATCAGACACGGATATGGCTTCTTTTTTCTAAATGCCCGTGCCTCATAGCCTGAAGGGCTGCATGCTAACTATTGCCAGCTTGCTATGATGTTCTTCTTGTGCCCTGCTTATGTATCTGGTAAAAAATCAACTGAAGAGCGGAAATTCTTTCCTTTTGTATCTAATCGATTATTCCTTACACATCTAACATGCTCTGCCAATGGTTCAAGTTAATTTCAATAATTTTCTCATTGGCCTCCTCCTCATTTTCTGGTCTTTTACTTTTCCACAGAAATTTGATCAGAGTTCAAATCCCCTGACTGTTATTTATTTATGAATGAACAATGCGTTGATTAACAAGCTCTTGTCTATCTAATGCTTGACTTGCACAGCTCTTTTGAGCTTTTATATACCGCCAACTTTTGGTGTTCCAGGTGGGGGATGTCCCTTGCTAACAATAACAGGATTAAATTGGCAATCAAAGTTTAATGTTAAATTCCATCACTTTGAAAATTAAAGTCATTCAGTAGGCTGATCTTAGTCTAGGCAGCAACTTGAGAATTTCATTTTGATTTCAAATTATTTTCTCAAATTTATGAATCCTAAATGTTCCTTTTCACGGCTTGAATTTGGATTTTCCTCCACTTCTCAGTTTTGTGCTTTTTTGCAATTATGATACTATCTTTTAGTCCATTTGGAAAAAAGCCTGGATTTTGTGGCTAGTGATGTGATACTCTCCTGAGTGTAGGTTAGGATGCGGGGATAATGGAGGGGAGAGGAAGGGAAGGGAACAATTGAATCCTTTCCCTTGTTTGGTAATTATTAACAACGAAGAGGAATAATAAAGAATTTTCAACACTTTGCAAAATCTTTCGAAGTCTTCACTGGTATATTTTTTAGCACTTGTATATTTTCTAGTTCCTACAACATGAGGGATTTTGGAGGCAAAATGTTTCTCCAAAGAAGGACAAGGAGAATTATCATTTGACCATTGCTTCCCCTTCTTTCTCTCCCCTTCCACATAACAGGAGGCCTTGAATTTTTTTTTACTGGGATGTCTGAGCTGCATTATATGTAATTCTCTGGAAAGCAAAATTTGCTTACTAATAGAACTGCTTCAAGAAGATGGCTTGTTGATGTCCCTGCAAAGAACATGAGTTCTTCTGTGTTCCCTTTATCAGTGTTATGGTAACAGTATTGTTTACTTTTTATCAAGCAGATACACTCAGACACACCACCACATGTATAGGTAAACCTGAAATTTCCATTTACATGACTTTTCAGATGTGTTTTGCACATAATACACACTCGTAACATATCCTGGTAGAACTGCTCAGTTTATTCAAACATGCAAGGTGGCTTTTGATACACTTATAGAGAAATTGAAATAATGTATTTTCTTATATAAAGTTCATATGTCTAAATTTGTTTTATTCCTTTTTTCTTCTTTGTCAAACTGCAGGTATGTAATTGTGACCAGGGATCTTCAACGATTGAACCTCTTGGAACTATCAGAAAACGAGAAGCTTGCCTTCTTCATGAACTTGTACAATGCCATGGTCATTCATGCTCTTATTAGAGTAGGGTCTCCCCAGAGTGTATTGGATAGGAATTTCTTCTACTCTAATTTCCAGTATGTCGTTGGAGGGCATCCTTATTCTCTCAATTCCATTAAAAATGGTATTCTCAGATGTAATCGGAGGCCACCATATTCCTTGATGAAGACCTTTCGTTCAGGAGACAGGCAATTAGAGGTAACCAGTATTTAATTATAAATTACGCTTTTTGTCCTTAAAAGATTACAAAATTCTATATTTGGTTCTCCAAAGTATAAGTATCTCAGTTTGTAGTGATTTTCTCTCAATCAATTTAGTTTTTCTGTTTGTTAGACTGGCATGAATTTAATTGAGTTACTAACCGAGCCTATCATAGCTTTTGTGTCCATTAAACTGATGAAGTGGCCAACCTTGGTGTTTATAAAGAGAAAAAGATGGGGCACTATAGTCACCGAATTTGCGGACATTCTACAATTTTTCTAGACACTGTGAGCATGGTCACTTTATTGCATAATGGCCAAATAAACATTTTCTTAGGCTAAGTCAGCAACTTGGTTTCACGTCAGCTTAACAAACGGAAGGACTCAAAAATCATTGACGAATAAAATTGAGAGGCTTTTGAAGGTCAAGGATCTAATTGAAAATTTTGTAATCACAAAACGTGCATCTTGTTGGAAAGAGGAGGGCGAGTATTTCCTGGAAATTTTCATTTAAAAAAAAAAAAAGCATACAATTTTTCTTCGATTTTTCAGACTGAAATGCATCTTGAAATTTTTAGTGTGTTCTTTGTATAATCTGATTGATTATGAAGAAAGGTTATTAACTTGTTCCAGCAAATTACAGCTTGCTCTTGTCAAAATGAATCCATTAATTCACTTTGGACTTTGTAACGGTACAAAGTCGAGCCCAAAGGTGAGGTTCTTTTCACCCCAAGGAGTTGTAGATGAATTAAGACGTGCTACAAGAGAGTTCTTCGAAGAGGGGGGTGTGGAAGTGGATCTGGAGAAGAGGACTGTTTATCTCACTCGAATTATCAAGTGGTGAGCAGTTAAAGCCTCTTTGGAACATTCATTTTCACTTAGTAGAAAACTTGGTCATACTTTTTTGGGTAAAGATGTAGAGAATTCAAGATTTGTGTGTATAAAATAAAATTATTGATATGAATTTTGAGAAAATTAAAGGTGGGAGAACTCAGACCTTTTCAAAGGTGGAATTCTCTGTACTATAACATTACTCTGGTTTTTAAATGTTTTTATTGGATCCCGATTAGAAATTAACGAGTGTAGATTTTTTTAAGCTCAGTAGTATATAATTGGACATGTTATGTTTTTATTAGAGAATTTAATTACAAACCTAGAATTGAACTTTGTTTAAGCCTAATCATTTTGCTTAGTTTGGATTCTAATCAAAATCTTATTGGCCAGGTTCGATATGGATTTTGGACAAGAGAAAGACATTCTGAAGTGGGTAATTCATTACTTGGATGCAACTAAAGCAGGGTTTTTGACACATCTCTTAGGTGATGGTGGCCCTGTTCACATCTCATACCAAAATTATGATTGGTCAATAAATTCTTGACGAATTTGCTATAGCTGCCTGAATTTTGAAATGTTGATCACGATCCAAATAGAGAGACTTTAAAGTAATACGATAGCAAAATAGAAAGGTGTTTAGTTTATTTCTTAATTCCTCCTTCATAAACATATCTGTGTATGTCAGTGATGTCTAATTGTACATATAGCAACAGAGTTCTTATGTGTTTGATTTGTTGGGGTTAGACGGATGCATTTTTCCTTGGCGCTATCTGGATTTTTTGTCTTGATCCGGATTTGCACAAACGAGTGACATGTATATATATGTGTGTGTATATATATGTGGTGTGTGTGTGTGTGTGTGTGTGAAGTTTATACAAAAAGTTTTTGGGGGAAGTGCATCTTAATTTTGAAGTCAAATAAGATTATTTATCAAATTGGTTTTGATAGGATATTTATTAAAAATTTTAGGTGGCCTATATTGTTAAGGATTTGTACAATATATAAAATATTGAAAATTTTATATATTAATCATTCAATATATATATATATAAATTGGATCCAAAAATACTATAGCTAGACTGTAATTGATGAGGTGCGTTTTTTCCCCCTCTGATTGTGTTTTTTTTATTCTTTGTTTTTAAAATTTTTTTCTCCCTTTTCTCTTGGCCTTCACGCACACGAGAGGCCCATTCCTAGTTTTATAAAGAATAAGTACTTAAAAAAACATTAAAATACTCACCGGCTTCGATGAATTTCATTTCAACTTCATGTATTGTAAAAGAAAAAATTATCCAACAAAAGAAAACAATCCAGCAATATGTTAAATATCAATAAAATTATATATCTAACCAAAAAAAAAAAAAAACCTTTCCCATGAAACAAGCAAGAAAAAAAATTCAAAAAAATTCAGTATTATGTTAGATATCTCCAGGAAGAAATAAATTATGTTGCAGAAAACCAAGTAAAAAACATGTCCCAAGCAAAAAACATGTCCCAGTTTTACCAGACAGACATAACTCACTGTGTTGGATGTCTCCTTCGCTTCACGACTTGTTTCTGCAAAGCTGCACAGGAGTTCAACAACTTTGCGTTATTCGTAGATGGAGAAAACATGTTTCTTTTACTTCCAACTTTTGAAGAAGAAGATGAATCCCTCTGTGGTAACCTTATTGATGGTTCTGAGAAGGACATTGATTGCAAACGACTCTGTACTGTAGCTATATCGAATGCAGCATGCGATGATTTTTCACTGCTTTGTGCACCAACATTTGAACAGGTGCCAGTCTGAGAAACTGAAGGAATCTTCAGTAGATTTAGAGGTATCATAGTTATGGGCTCTGAGGCTGCAGGTTGCAGGAAGGTTTTTGCATTTTCATGATCTTCAACCCCTTGAATTTCAACGTTAGAGTTTCCCAAAAAGCTAGGTGACGAATTGAACTGGTAATTATTGGGAACTTTAGGGTTCAAGAAACCACTAAAAGGAAAACTTGGGAGGTTTTCCACATTCTGCAGACAAGGCTGGTTATTCCATTGAGGCAGTGAACCTTGAAACTGAAGATCCTCGAGTACATTTCCCGAGTGAAACGCAATTTGATCACTATTTTTTTGGCTAATTTGGATCTGACCAGGATTCAAACTCGGATCCTTTAGTTCTGAAGATGACTCCAATACCTCTGAACCAAAGTTTATTGGTGAAACTTGAAGAGTGTTAATCATTGCGGCAGACAGTAAGTCATTGTGGGTGTTGGGAAAGGGGTTATTTACATTTCTCATATTCATGATGCTTGAATCGGTAATATTAGAATTTGAACTCAGATCCTTCAACTCTAAAGATGACTCCAATACCACTGAGTCAAAGTTCATCGGTAAAACTTGAGGAGTGTTGATCATTGTAGCAGAGACTAAGCCATTGTGGGTGTTGGGAAAAGGGAGATTCACATTGCTCATATTCATGATGCTTGAATCAGAAATATTGGGAATGGTGGCCATATTTGGAATGTAATTTGGTGCTGTTATAAATGGATCTGTAGTTGCAACGGCCATGGTGTGATGCTGGATTTTACTCGAACAAGAAGGACATATCGTGCTTGAGATGTTTTGATTTAGCTGAGACTTCAATGTTTTTACCGTCTGTTCAAGACACTTGTTTTGTTGATGGGCGACGTAAAGAGCATATTGCAACACTCGAACCTGCTAGTCAGAGATGGCTTTTATATGAAACAAGATTTCATTAAGACAAATAATTTAAAATTTCGTTACAATTTTGGGAAAAATGAAAACTTAGGTACAATTTTTATTTTTTTTTATCATGCTTTTTCTAGTAAATATATGACAAGTATCTTTATATTTTTAATTTATTAGTCATTCAAAATATTTTATGCATATTATATTTTGTTAAAAAATATATATATCAAATTAAAAAAATAAATTATTGAGATTGAAAAAATAAAAAATATATATACATAAAGAATTCAAATTGCGCTAAAGCTTGAAAAGCATGCATACTGTGTTACTCAAGTTAACAAGATAAAAATCCAAGTTCCTATACATGATCACTGAGTGCGAAACTATATTATACTATAATGCAAACTATAAACTCACATTGATTAATATGTAAAGCAAAAGGCTTGAATAAATAGAAATTAGGAGTAGACGCAGAAACAAATAAGGACAAGATAAAAGAAATAAAAAGCATAGCTTGTCACAAGTTAAGAGAAATAAATAGTTAGAGAACATAATACCTCGTCCTTCAGAGTTTTGATGGTATCCATGAGATCAAAGACAGTACCAACCTATGCAACAGAGAAAGCCAAGACAAGAGATGATTATTGTAGCCACAACGATATTAAGAAGGTGGTTGTTTGCTAACATTCCTCATGCACTCTTATATGTAAGAATTTTAAGAAACCCTAGAGAAAACGAGAACAGACTTTCTCACAAATCCCGAAAATCTCTCTACGCAATCTAAGAAATTCAAAGATTACAAATTCCTAAATCATAAGAAAATTGCTTTTAGTCTTTAACGAGATCAATGAGTTCCTAAATTATACATACATAAATAAATTTTTCTAAAATTAATGTCTAAACAAAATATTTCTTTAATTTTTACTTCTATATATAGAGATAATACATAATCTGGGCTAACCGGCCCACCTCTCTGCTTGTTACTACACCCTTTACCAATGGGCACTGTTTGTGTGAAAGAATTATAGTTCAGTGAGACTTTTTTTGTTTGTTTGGAACTTGTGAATTTTCTACTACTGTGAGATTTTCTACTTGAGAATGAGTATGTCTTGGATAGTTTTAAATAAAATTTAGAAGTAGTTCTCATTTTCCACTTAATTGAGTCTCTACCGTTGGCAGTATCTGAAAATTAATGGGTAGTTTTTTTATGTCAGAATTAATGGGATTTTAAAAGAATTTATTTCTATTAATAGCTAAAATAATTTCCTGTCTAGCAATATGAGGGGTTCTTACCTAAGGTAGGTTACTTCTCTTTTCACTCGGTTGTGCCAATCACACTCTTACAGGTTATTTGGTTAAAAGATGTAAAAGTAAAAAAAATATAAAAGACAAGTAGATAAAAGTAGGTAAAATAAAAAAAATATTTTTTTTACCTTTACTTTTAAAAAATTAATTTGATAGCTAAAATGATAATTTAACTTCATAAAGATATAAAATATTGTACAAGCTATATAAATAGAATATATTCACCTTGCAGTAAACTCAACGCCCCGTTAGTCTTATCATTAGTTTGAAAGCCTCCCTTGCCTATTGTTCTTGTTGATGCAGCGAGCAAGCGTGGTTGTTTCATTTTGCTATGGCCAGGGATACGTACAAATATTTATGGTTCCGCTTACAAGCTATAACAAATTCTCAAGCATGAAACAAGATGTAATATGTGAAATTTGTGTTAGTCTGAATATTGAAACATGAAAATCGTCTAAAGAGATGTAAGCGGAAAAAACTGTGTGCGCCAGCAGGGCTCAAAAAACCCCAAAAATGCATACCGCCATATCCAAAATTTATCTTAAACCAATATCTTATCAAAATCGTCTAAAGAGATGTAACCATCGTTTACAATTAATACGGTAAATATGGTAACGTGAAATTAGATGGCTGTTAAGTAAATGATAGAATAAAGCTGGAATTTCCAATCAGCATATCATTTGGTGACTCTGTAAGCCTGCACACCAAAGACCAATTCCGTTAAACGCATTTTGAAATTAATAGATGATGAATATGGCCCCAAGGAGGGGGAAAATCTCGTAGAAGTCAATATCTCTAGGCAGCATCAAAACCATTGTTTGATGTATTTTACAGTTTCTAGCCAAGTAAATGAGGCTCACCTTGACCCTTTTCAGCAGATCTTTAGCATAGACGTCCTTTCTGAAGTGTTCCCTGACAGGCTGCGTACATAAACAAACAAGAATTTAGCTTACGCCAAATGCTAAAAGGAGAAAAAGTAAAAGTTATTCTCGAGCACATAAAAGCATGAGGTAAGCACCATTCTTATTCACTATAACCAGCTAATGGAAAATAATAAAATGAGATAGAACACATTCATGGGTAGATTTCACAATAAGTAGTCATCGCAACATACTATTAGCACAACTACCATATCCGAAGCAGCCTAAATATAAGGGTAGAAGCTCTTCTTACACTCTTTCTCCTCTCCGATGTTTGATCAATATAACTGAGAAATAAATATACTATAGAATGTACATCTAGAACATGTAACTTGGCATGAAGCCCAAATAAAAGATGTTGAGGTTTGTACATATAAATACAAGAAGGCAAATGGCTGAAAGCAACCTCTAACAGATGGCAAACTTGTTCTATTTGGACTTGTACATAAAACGATTTGAAACAGAGACCTAACCGCTTCATATGGCCTCGTAGAGTTGTAGAATAGAGCTACCACATTGAACTTCCAAACTCAAAAAGTAAATTTATAAGATGGTCACAGCTCATTGAAGTAAACTAACCAACATAATAAGCACTCCATTTAATAGTAAATAGTAAAGCTTGGACTCTGGATTCCAGTGAAGTGTATTCCTGTGAATGCTATCTCATTTCTGCACACATTGTCCAAACAGGAAATGTCTTCTTGCTAAACTCTTAGCAGTCGAAACCCCCCCTCTAGAGTCATAAAGTTAAGTCTTTTGCACCGCAGGGCTTAATAGGATTAATACAAATTATTTGTCCCAGGTTTCCAGACCAAAAAGGCTTCTTTTTTTTTTGTTGTTCTGTTTTTTTGGGGGGGGGGGGAATGGTGTTAAAGTCTGGCCTAACTGGTCAATGTTGGATTTGTACAGAGTTCAGACTACAGACCACTACCACTAACTCGTCATTTCAGATATTTTGGAAGGAATAAGGAGACTGAGACTCTTTGGAGGTGTGGTATGCATGCAGTTTTATTCAATATTCTTTGTATAAAGAGAAGAAAAAAGTACAAATTGTTAAACGATAAAAAAAATCCTCAAACCAGAATATACAAAAATAAACTGAAAACAGAATAAAGTTACATAAGCCCTATAAAACTAATCAGTATAGAAGAGATGTCCAATCTCTTTGCACATTAGAGATAGTGATTTTCTTTAAAAGACTATGCGAAAGCTCCAAAAAGAAGTCATCAACACATCATATCTCATGACACATTTAAGGCAAAGAAATGCCCGTGAAGATACAGGCATTCCTCTCCAACAAGACAAACCATAGAATACCATTCACACCACATTGCCACAAAGTTCTGTTTTCCTTCTTTTTGCCAAACCTTTTAAAACAAATTTGAACGAATTGATCTACAGTACTATAACACACCCAACTTTCTCCAATAATACCAAAGAGCCTATTCCAAAGGTAACTCACCACTGGACAGTGGAGAAATAAATGGAGCAAGGCTTCTAAATCAGATCGGCACATTCCACAGATGTTAGGAGATATAGCTATATGGGGACCGCAACATATCATATGTGTTACATCCTTTTGAGTGCTGCAGTCCAAAGACCAGGGAAGGCACTCTAGATTTCCAAATTGGCTTATCAAGAACCAACCTTTCCTTGTAGGAGAATGAGTAAGGAAGACTCCAAACTCTCGTATCTTGACTAGAAGAAAAAGGAACAAGATCAATTAAAGACAAAGGGACTGTAGCTTACCACTTCATCATTCATGTTTCTGCCTACATATTTCTTCTTGGACCAGCCTCTTTGAAACCACCTAGTTAGTGGGCCAGCTTGAGTCTTCTCCCTTGAAGTCCCCCCTAGCTATTGGGTTTGGCTGTTCACTCATAAATGGGTATGACATTCTATGAAATACACTTTACCCTCTTGGGCTTTGGGGCCTGTAATCTTTAAAAAAACTTGGCTAACCACATCATCAGACTTATTGGGTCCAGTAAACCACTCTTCTGTTACTAGGCCTTAGCTGTATCTTTAGTCTTCTCGAAATTCGAAGCTCCTAAATGGGAATGTCATTCTGTGTAATACACTTACCTCTTGGGCTTTGGGGCCTGTAATCTTGAAAAAACTTTGGATTTTGGCCCAACATGCCTAATCACATCATCAGACTTATTTATTGGGACCAGTAAACCTCTCTTCCGTTACCAGGTCTTAGCTCTATCTTTGGAATCTGCTTAAAATTCAAAGCTGCTAAATAGGAGGGATCTTCCACCAAAATAGACTAAGTGGTTTGCAACTCCTTTGCAACCCCTTGTGTCTCCCATCTCCAGTGACCTACAGTTGAAATTACAGCATTTTCCTTTCCTCATAAAATTAGCAAAGCTCAATCCATTAGCCTATGATGTATATGAGCTTTTAGCATTAGAGAGAATCGTGTTGACTAGGAGCTTGAACAATAAGCTCCTTTAGAATATTTCCAAACTGCCACCATCCTTTCCCAAAAGGACCAGCAGGTGCAACAACCACCCAGCAGCCTCCCCCATAAAACTCAAGTGACTGTCAAATAATTGCCCCTCATATTCAGCCTCCTGTATGCTTTAAGAACTTTACCTTCTCAACATTTTTTAATGAAGTTTGTTTCCTAAAGAAGCTCTTGCCAAATTCCAACTCTTTAAAGTAGATAGCAACCAGAATGCACCCTCTTGACCAAGAACGACTAACTGATTAAATCCCCATCTTGTTCAACCACTCTCAAACAAAAGCAAAACACCCCTCTTCTTTTTCTTCTAATGACAGATGAAAGAATTTAGTATTTATAGGCATTCTAATATAACCTCAAGGATATTTATTTTGAGGTTTTAAGTGGTCTTCTTAATCTCTTTCATCTATACTCACTAACGGCTATTTTATAGGGGATTATTAGCTGGACATGCAGAGAGACCAGCAGGCTTTGCTCAATTGATGTGGTTTTCTTGTTTTTTCTGGTTTTGTAGTTTCTAGGCTTCTTTTGAGAGAATATCATATCCTCAACTTTTGTGCTGCTGCTACTACTACCACCACCACTCTCTCTCTCTCCCCCTCTTCCTCCCCATGTCTTACAAAATTTTAGAAAAGAAAAAAGGAAACAAAAAAAAAATTCATGAATAACAGGCACAGGAACATGGCATAAAATATGCTGGCAAAATATATGGCAAAATCTTTATGAATCACTGTTTAAACAAAGAGAGAATTTTCTCACAACTTAGTAGACAAAGTTGAAACTGTTCTTTTGAAACTTGGAGGGAGGGGGAAAAAAATAATATGCATAAACATAAGTACAAAACATTACCTCCAGAATTTTATTCAGTGCTTTTGCCAAAGCCGGTTTAAGGTCAGCTGGATGTAGCTCCCCAATTTCATAGTCAGCAATGAGCTCTTCAAAGGTGTTAAATGTCCTAGATTTAAAACAAGCATGAATACAGATAATAAATCATAAGAATCATTCAAGACCAAGTAGTTATAAAACACACTCAAGGAAACCAAAATAGTTCAAGAAAGTCGTATTTCACAAGAGGCGAAGATCACATTAGAAGAAATAATAGAAGCCCACTCATTCACAAATGGAATCATTAACTATTTCAACATTAAGGAAGCAAAACTTACTTATTCCCACCATTCTCTGCACTGCGCTCCACTGTGAACTCATTAAACCATGGTAAGGTAAGATACTTAATGTACTCTAAGCATGGATTTCCTTCCACAATCTTTGGTGGACAATAAGCCTTCTTTATCTTCACATTCACTTCAGCCTATGATATCCAAACAAGAAGTTGAAATGTCAGAATACAAGTTTTAAATAAACAAATCAAACAAAACCATTTATTTTCGTTACAGAATGCAACTATGTGACAATTCATCTTCACTTTTTCTATATGACAAATTTAACATCCTCTGCCAGCTTACCTCCTCATCTTCCATGAATATGGAAGATGACGGGTCACTTTTTGACATTTTCTCTTGCCCTTGCTGTAGGCCAGGTAACATATCTGCAAACCACCACTGAAACAATTATCAAGAGATATATAACATCAAAATACAAAAATGATTTACCAAGGAAAACAGGGCAATACGGTGTGACAAGATGATAGGCTTGTTCTTCCTCTTAATGGCATCACAATACTCTCTAGCAAGTACATTTACTTTCCGCTGATCCATTCCCAATTGGCAGATGTCAGCCTATTTTAAGAGAAGAAATTGATGCGATATTCACTAATATGTTTTAAGTGAATTGGATAATATGGCTTCGGAGGAGAGGATACTAGAAGCAACATCAAAGATGAATAATGCAAGAAATGTATCAATATCCGCAGGTTTACAAATAACCACCAAAGGAAAATAAGAGATAAAAACAAGACAGAGCAAAAATAACAAAATGTAAACCAATCAGTATATGCTATTGCCATGATAAAAACATTACATGTTTAGGTTTGTATGATGAAACCATCCACAAAGTCATAACAATTAAGAAAAAGGATCAAATTAAGCAAGAACTATGATAGTAAAATGTCAAAACTAAAGTACTATTGGAGCAGGCTTTTACAGCTCAAACTCTACTTTAACATACTAATTTACACCTAGCCACTTGAAGCAGGTCTTTACACCTCAGACTCTCCTTTAACATTTTGACTTACATATATATACACATTTACCCTAACACATTCCAAACTAACCACTAACAGCTAATTATTGAGCAACTCAATCTGATACAACCAGGCACAAAAGGTTCACTATTCCACTATCTCTGCCCCCCCCTTCTCTCCCTCTGTTTCTTTGAATTTTTTTTTTTTAAACCAAGATAATCAGTATGCAAAATTATCATTTAATACATGATAATTGCATAAAATATTGATGTAAAGGCATCATGCTCTTGATTCAGAAAACAAGCTACTTGCCAAATAACTTGCATCTCGTTTGGAACCCTTGTGATATTTAGATATTTCCATTTTCTCCTTCAAGAATTATGTAATAATAAAAATTAGTAATGCCTTTGATAATTATACATAAGACATTCAGGGATTGAGACTGCTCTTGTAATTTCAAAATGCCATTGTCACTTCTAAAATTGTAACAATTAGGCATCTATTCATGGGAACGGCTCCTTTCAGAAAATCAACATCCATTACGCACTATTGTTTAATTCTGGAATAATTTCATGCAAAGTCGGGGTATTAATATATTGACTTGTTATTTTAATGGAAGCAGGCACCTTCATAAGATGTTTAGTGAAAAATGAAAAGTGCACCTTGAGAAAAAATATGTCAGCACACTGCATGCACGGATAAAAGATCTGGGCTGCAGTCAATTCATCTTGTTCACTTCGACCCATGATTTGACTACACCTGTAATTTGGAAGAAGGAAATATAGAATAACACCTGAGGTCCAACTTCAAATACACCATTTACTTAAGCAACTGAAAGCATCAAACAAACATTCACCTGATTATCCTTTTAAGATTGTTCTTTTGAGCTATATCCAATACAAGAGGCCAGTATTCATCAGCTCTTGAATTAATCTCCTTTGATGACCATAAAAACTCTACTTTTCCTCCTTCTAGATCCATCCCAACAGCTTTCCAAATTTCGATCAAATAACGGCCCACTGTCTCAATTTTCTTCAAATCTCCCCCCATTTTATTGTTTAGCTTTGCAAACCAATCAGCAATCCATATTTTAACTCTGCATCCAGCAGATGTCAGCTTGTTCACATTTATAGTCTTCATGACTCCCTGTACAAGTGACAGACCTTCAAAAGACTTCATTCTACTAAAAATCAAGGATACGGTAAGTGTCAGAAACCTCAGAAGAGGTACCCTTGGCACCTTTCTCCATTCAATTTATCTAACAGTTTGAAAGCGTCAGAAACAAAATCATGTCCACCTCATAGACTTTCCGAACTATTATCTTCAGATTATGAATCAAAATGAAAAATAAGGAAAACTACGGACTATTTGGAAATTCCAGGTACCTGAGCAATGTGCATCCGACCAGAGGGTTCAAAACCATCGTAGCATACAGGCTCGGGCTTCTTTGCTAGCAAATTTAGGAGCTCATCTTCTTGAATGCACTCTTCCCCAACACTCCTCACGATCTGAAACCTCTGTTCCAAACTCAATCTGCGTAGAAAACTTGAAAAATGAGAATGAATAAATCCATGGAAATTGAAACACGGAAGTTAGGCGGTCTAAGAAACTTACTGATCAGTTGGATTTGGATTTGAAGTGCTGGATGATTCCGCGTTCTCTGGTTGGGATACAGACAAAGATTCCATAGCTTCTGCGGGTGCTTCCATTGGGGCAGCCTCCATTTCTAGTGTGCAGATCAATGATGGCAGCACATAAGATAAGAATTTTGCAAAATGGATTCTATGGAGATGGCAGGTGATACTGAGTACTAAGAATGACTCCAATGTGCTAGCCTCAAACCCTAAAGCTTTCTCTTATCAACCCGCCGCCGGATATGGGAATCGAAATCACTTCGACGCAATCTAGTTACAGTTAGATTCCCAGTGTTTGATTCTTCCATTAAAATATCAAAAGTCTATGATATTTTGAAAATAATATAATAAATATATTATTTTTATAAATTAATTTTAAATCATTGAATTTTTTAAAAAAATATTTTACACATATTATAATTTTATTGGAGAATGTAATAATAAATATATCAAAAATTACAATTAAGTATAATATTCAAAAATCATAATTTGCTAAAAGAAAAAGACAGTATTAACAAAATTTCTTATTTTCTAAAAGACATAATTTATTTGAAGAGTTTTTTTCCAAATAAATAAACTTTAAAAATAGATAATATATTATGGTTAAAATAATGAGTGTGAAAAAAATTAGGAAATTTTAACTTTTTTATGAAGAACTATATTTTATTCATAATTAAGGCGTATTACATGAATTTTGAAACATTACCAAATAATTCTTTAAAGTTTGAACTAAAATGAAAATTAAATTCTAATTAGTTTTTAAAACTAACGAGAAATTTTTTAAAATCCAAGCATTCTCATCAGTTAAAGTCATTGGTCTTTTGCTGTTAATTTTTACTTGGGTTTTAATATTTTATTTTAATCCAAAATTTAAGAGTTATTTTGTTGTTTCTAGATTTATATAACAGTTTTATAATCACACCTTAATTTAGGAATAAAATGTAATTACTCTTTTGGAAAAAGAAAAATCCTCACAAAAAACCTTTGATGCTATATAAAAAGACTTATCAATTATGTTCAAAAGCTAATTAATATATTAACTACATATTCACTTAACAAACATCTCATTGTTAAAAGTAAGGATGTAATTTTAACCCATCCCAACTTGTTTAGGGTGGGTAAGTCAGCTATTGACCAGGTATTAAGGCAAATTTAGATATCTTCTATTCGTGCACTCTAGTGTTGCATCTTATAAGTATCTTTTGTTATTTTATTAAATTTATTATAATTAAGTGTTCTACCCCCACCCCAAATCCTCATCAATTTAGGTATGGGCGGGAAAAAGCTCCACAAGATATGGGGCAAGGATGGGGATGGCTATTAATAGATAGGGTGGGATGAGTAGTGAAAAATTTGCTTTGATTCACTCCATTACCATCCCTAGTTAAAAGAAATATAGTTTACTAATAAAATTGTGTTATGTAAGGCTTTGATGATTTTTTTATACCACTAAATCATTTTGTTGTATTTTTTATCTTAATTTTAACAATAATATCATTGTTTAAATATGTTTTATCTATAAATTGAATAATAAGAAAACATTATTGAGTATAAGATGATATTTAAAAAATTAAATTCTCAAATTTCATTTCAATCATAATTATGGATGATCATGGGTAGGAATTCATTTTCAATATTAAGATAGATAGTACCAATTCAATGCTATTGCCATTTATACCTTACTAGGTAACTTAATTTGTTTAAGGCTTAAATGCACTTTTAGTACCTCTAATTTCATAAAAGTTACAATTTGGTCCTGTGATTCAAAAATAGACAATGTTGCCCATCTATTGTTTAAAATTAATCCAATTTTGTTGCTTTGTCACATAATACATATAAAATTTAATACTAAACTTAACTATTAATTGACCTAAACATTATTTATTTACTTAATATTATTAACTCACACTTAGATTTGGAGTAGACTGTTCAATTTGATATTAAATTTTGGATGGAAATATAACAGAAGGACAAAAGTGGATCATTTTAGAAAATAATAAGACAAGTTGCTTACTTTTATACTAAGGGGAGGATATTGAAACTTTTATGAAATTAGAGGGACCAAAATGCATTTAAGCTTCTTCTTCTCCCCCCTTCTCTTAATAAAAGCCACATAATCTAGGTTTAAATCATGGTTGAATTGGATCCTAAAATTTTATGGAAAATTGATGATTTGTCAAAATATGTATGGGGGTAGAACTATATATTTCTTTTTAGTTTTATGGGAGTATGGTAAAGATTTCACATGGGTAAGTAAAAATATGTTTAATAGGTAAAAATCTCAATCCTCATCTCCTTCCCAATAAAATCCTTAAATCTCCACTTGAGAAAATTTCTAAAATGGATATGTTTTTCTCAAGCTAAAATTTATTTACATAAAATTTGTTCATATATCACAATAAAAAGTAAAATATCTCAAACAATTATTAATATAATTTAAAACCTATATAATACTATTTGGATTTTTTTCTAATATATTAAATTAATTAATATATACCTGTACCTTAAAATATTTATACCCAGATCTAAGTGAGAAAATTTTGCAAGTGCCCATAGGGTCTAAGTATTTAGCCCACCCCTTCTCATAAATTATAAAACTAATTAAGATATAAATGATGCATAGTTTTAACAATAACATTATTCATTGGTTTAATATTTACATAATGATTTTTATTGTAATTTAAATAAAAATTATACAATAGAATAATTAAATTGATATTAAAGTTCAAAAGAAAAAATTAAATCCTAAGTGCAAATTGATTTTAAGTGAAACTAAAAACACATAAATTGATTTTGGGTGAAACTAAAAGGGTACAAATTGATTTTTATGAAACTACAAAGGGGTCAATTAAAATTCTTCCTTCAGTGATTTGTAACAAGACTCCATGTTGGTTGCTTACAATTAAGAGAACTATTATATTTTCCTTTTATAATTTTGTTTTGTACTTATCATTGTCTTTTATCTTTATCTCTTTACTTTTGTATATTTATTACACATGTTTATGTTCAATAGATTATGTGATCAATCCTAAAGGGTTGCCTTCATGGTTAAGTAGATGTGCTCTCTACTTTGATTGCTCATATTTAAATTTTAAGGTTAATGTAACCCTCTTATTTATTATTTATTTGTTAGGTAATCATCACACATTGTGGAAGATAAAAACTAGTAAATATTGTGATACTAAAATAAAGAGATTACATAGAAGTTTAAACATATAACTTTTCTTATATGATTTTTCTTATAAATTATATTATTATAGTATTTCATCAACCAATCATCACCATAATAAAGTTTGTTTACAATACCCTAACAGTTAAAGCATTATTTGAGTCATACCATGGAACTAATATTTACATATCTAGTATCTACAACAAATGATAAAGGGTCCCATGGTATCTACATCAGACTATGAAGTTCCTAGGCTATGAATAGCATGTTTTTTGAATGAAAAGAAATATTAAAAAAAATTGCACAAACAATAACGAAGGAAAAAAATTGACAAGAATGCAACAAATAAGATGAATTTAGAACCATTGGATCCAAATTCAAATGAATTCAGAGCCAATGGCTCTAAATTTAGTGGGCAGGCTAGCTAGCTTGCAGCACGCTGACCGGTGTTTGACCAGTTAGCTAGAAATCCAACGGCATAGCGAGAGAAAATTGTGACATGATGAGAAATAAAGGGATAATTAGGATTGCAGAAAAATATGATTGGTTGAGGAAAAATTCCAAATAAGATATAGATTAAAAAAAAATTTACTCTGCCTATATATATGACTCCATGGATGTCGAGTTCACATCTTCCATTTCTAAAACTCAACTCATTCAGCTCCTCTCATCCTTCTTTCAGTAAAAATTTTCTATCCATTCCTTTTTATTTGTTGTAGTTGAAACTATTAAGGGATTGTTATTATTTTAAGATCCTAATAAAGAAAGACGGACCACAAAGTATCAAGTATCAAGCTACATTTGTTACAAAAATATTAGGTATGTCAGATGTTTTATTATATTTGATATTTTAATATTTATTATAACTAAGATATATATAGTTTGAAATATTTAGACAAAAATAATGTTGGTAGAATTATTTGATATCATATGTTATTTCTTTTTTTATTTGTTGTATGGTTTATATAGATTTTAGTTTATATTTGAGAAATACATTTGAAAAAAGAAAGAAGGAAATGTCTTGTTATTAATGGAATTGTTTAGGTAATATTTATTTTGTTGTATTAGTTTAGATATATTTTTTGAGGTAGAAATAAATGAAGGAAGAAAAAAAGAAATGAAATCAAAATTTATGGTTGAAATAAAATAAAATAAAATATTAATATTTAAATAGTATAATAAAAATAAAGGTGAATATAATTTCTTGTTAAATTGTGTAAATAATCTGGAAGGGAAAAATAATTAATGAAGGTAAATATGACTAAAGTAAAAGAACAAAAAAGTTGACTGGAGATAAAAATGTAAAAGATGTGAAAAAATTAATAAAAGTAAAGAAAAAGAAATTGCGCAGGGCATGAAAGAAAATGAAAAAATTGTTATTTATAAAAATGAAGAAAAAATATGTATATATATGTATGTATGTTTGTAATGAAGAAAAAAATTATAAAGAGGTAGAAATGTAAGAAAAAAAAAAAGATGTAGTAGGTAATAATTAAAATATCATTCAAAAATATGTTAGAAAAAAGTAAAAAAAAAATGTTACAGATATTAATTAAAATAAAGGCAATGAGAGAGAAAGTTAAAAAATTGAAAGTAATTAGAAATAGAATTTATGAATTTGGGAAAAAAATAAAAGAATGTTTAAAAAATATTGGAGATAACAAAAGGTCATTGGTTTAAAGTAACTAAAATAAAAAAAGAAATGTGGAATAATCAAGAAAAGAAAATGCCTAAAATAAAGGAAAGATGAAAGGAGGAAGTGAAAAATAAGTAAATAATGAAAGAAATATAATTATTGAAATAATTAAGGTAATAAGTAAGGAGAAAAAAACAAGTAAGAGAAATGTAATGGAAATTGCTAAAATGAGGAAATAATGGGAAAAATGAGAAAAAAGAAAGTAAGAAATATGTGTAAAAAATAGTTAAAATAAGAAAAATGAGGGGAAAATGTTTAAACAGTTGAAAAAAAGGAAAACTTTTAGAATTTGAAAATTGAGGAAAAATACAAAATAATAAAATGATGAAGTTAATTTAATTTTCAATAATTGTAAAGAATGGAGAAAAATTTTTCATTTTTTATTTATAATGAAAAAAAGTAAATTTATATAAGGACAACGAAGTGAGTGAAATAAATAAATGAATAAAAGTAGAAAAAATTTGTATATAGCTAAACAAGATGAAATAATGAAATAAAAATAATAAAAAAATAGTTGGATAGTAGAAAAACAAGTGTAAATTTTTTTGTATTTATAAAAAATAAGGTCAAAATGATATAGTTAATGAAGAAATGTAATTGAGGGTGGAACAAACAAATAAATAAATATTTATATAATTGGAAAACAATTGACAAATTTTGCTTACTTAAAATAACAAGGTAATTATTACAAATGTAAGAAATGATTTAAGTAATTATTTGGAACATGTTTGTAATTAGGATATTTGGAGGGAAAAAATGGCCAGGAGGAATGAAATTATTTGCATTTATGCAAACAGCAGAATTTATGAAAGTGTTCAGAATACGACATTTCAATGTGCATTGTTAAGATACATAACAATAAATACTAACATCACTTTGGAAAAATCAGAATAAGCAATTAGTCAGAAGCTACGACTTCCCTATACCCATGTTATATCTGATTTGATATATAGACTTCTAACAACAATAAATCCAACATGGTACCAAGCAACTATACTTGAAGATGATTGTGATGTGCAAAAGATGCGGCAATTACACTCACGCTTCCCATCACAGTTGAATGCAGTTAAGGTGTATAGGAATATCTCAAATACTAACCAACAATTGAGCATTGAATTTCAGTTAAACTCGATCAATGATGTGTTGCCTTCACATGATCCATTGTATCAACTACCTAGATTTACTTAATAATATGAAATGGCACTAATAAAAGGCAGTTCACAGCTGAGTTCCTCTCATCCAACGATTAGCTTCAATGAATCTCCTTCTCCACCTAAATCAGAAGAAAATGTATTAGAAGACTTTGAAAATGAAGATGAGTATGACGTAGAACTTAATCCTAATTATGACAATGATAAAGAAGATGATGATAGTGAACCTGATGATGATGATGATGATGCATATGATAGTGAGCATGAGGGTGATGGTGATGATGCCTTTGATGTTGAACCAATGTCCCAATATACTGACCCTCATGCTATATTCTTTCAACAAGTTAATTTGGCTTTAGCATAGGGTGATGAGTTTGAGGAGGTGGGAAATCAAGTACAAATGAAACAATCAAGAGTTGTATGTAGGAGCACAGTATTTGAATTAGAAGGCGTTATGTCTTGCAGTGAAACTGCATTATGTGAAGGCACACTACACTTTTAAGAAATATTTAACGAGTAAAAGGTATGAAGAATGTCAGTGTGTGCATTATGGCAAAAGCTATAGATTGAGGGTCAGAGCATGTAAAAAAGGTAGTGGAAGGGGGTCATTTTGGCAGATTACAAGATATAGAAGTCCACATATATGTTTGTTTGTGACAATATCATAAGATCATTCGAAATTAGACTCTGATGTTATCTCATCATGCATCATTGCAATGGTGATAGAGACACTTGATGTTCTAATAAACCAAATCATTGAGCGAATGAAGAGCTTATTTAGATACACTATATCTTATAGAAAGGTTTGGAAAGAAAAGTATAAAGCTACAGCTGTTGCTTTTAGTAACTGGGAGAGCTCGTATGTGACATTGCCTAGGTGGATGGCTGCGATACAACATTTCATGCCTAACTCATATGTTGTTGAGTTTGTGATAAAACAATCTCCCTATAGCACCTCTAATATTGAGCTAGTTTCTGTGTTTAAACGTGTATTTTGGGCATTTAAGCCTTGTATAAATGCATTTGAGTATCTAAAACCGATGATTCAAGTAGATGAAACATTTCTGTATGGCAAATATAAGGGGACACTGTTGATGGCAATAGCATAAGATGATAACTAATATATTGTTCCCCTCACCTTTGCTATTGTGGAAGGAGAGACATAATTAGCATAAACATGGTTCTTAAGTAATCTACGTAGGCGAGTGATACCTAGACGACGTGGTATTTGTTTGATATTAAATAGATATCCATCCATTTTGTCAACTGTTGCTACTCCACAGATTGGTTGGCAGCCACCATGTGGTTATCATGTTTTTTGTCTTCATCATATGGCAAGCAATTTCTATACCCACTATAAGTCATCATATTTAAAGTAAAAGTTAAAGAACATTGGTATGTTTCTCATTTCTACGTGATTTTTTCATTTTTTTAGTTGATTTGGAACTAATAGCAAAGACATTAACCATGTTACACAAGTTATGCATATAAGCGTCGCTATGTTGATGAGAAACTAGCTGAGATAATAGTTATACATGAGGAGGTAGGTAGGTGGATTGCTAAACTTCCTAAAGAACAGTGGACCCATGCATATGATGTCGAGGGTCGGCGATATAGCTACATGACTACGAATTTGGTAAAATGCATGAATGACATCTTGAAAGGGGTCAGGTCCTTACCTATTTCAGGAATAGCAAAGACAATATATTATTGAGTCAACCAATATTTCGTGTAGCGTACCTAGCAGATCAATGTTCAAATAATTGCAGATTAGGTTTACTCACAAACCTTGATAAAGAGGATAGCAGTAAATGTTCAGTGATCCCATTCATGTGTTGTGTGGATGTTCAGTCGGGAAGCTGCATTATTTAAAGTTGAGGAGCCATATGGCCAAATGAATCGCCAATATAGTCATTACTGTAGGGTTAACTTGACTGAACGCACATGTTATTATGGTTAATTCCAAGTGGAGAAGTACCCATGCCAACATGCTTTAGCAGCATGTGGAGCGACAACTCTTGAGCCATTTTAGTTTGTAAATCCTATATTTCAACTGGACACAATGCATAATGCATACAATAATATGTTTCACCTTATTAGAGGACAGAAAAATTGGCCACAATCAGATGATCCAAAGTTAACCCCTAATCAGTTAATGCTTCATGAGCAATATCTACCTTGTTCAACTCGTTATCGAAATAAAATGGATTTTAGGATCTTGGCACGATGAAGTAGATGTAGCTTGTGCAGAAAAACAGGCTATAATCGTTCTTCCTGCTCACATTGCAATTTTGACCCTTAATAGTGCATAAAAATATTGTAATTGTTTATAAATGTATTATACTACTCATTTTCTGTATGTGTAAGTTAAAAAGAATATTGTATGACATATAATGACGTTATAGTACGCATTACCTTTTATATGATATGTTATTCTGTGTTAATTATTTACGTCTATGTTGAATAAATATTAGTTTATTATGTTCTTTTGTCTTATAGTTACTGTGGTTGAAGTTGGTCAGCCCATTCATCTAGGTCCAGATGACACTTTACTTCTATACCTATAGGAACGAAACATATCATAAGCCATCTAGAATAGCGAGGTAGAATAAAATATCAATTGTTATTTTTTATTTTATTTAATTATTTTAGTATATGATTTATTCCTATTTGTAGGATGATCAAATACTTCACCCTCGCCAAGTTCTGCATGACGATCGTTTAAGTGATCTGTCTTTAGCAATTATTGATTATTTAAGGCAGTCTGGTTTTTATGGTATTGCAAGAATTGGGCAATTTGAGTATGATACCTCACTCATGAGTACACTAGTAGAACGGTGGCATCCTAAGACGCATACATTTCATACAACTCGAGGAGAGTATATGATCACCCTCGAGGACATAGCAGTGCAGTTGGCCTTGTCAGTTGAGGGGGATCCTGTCGTGGGCGGGACAAGTTTTAATTGGTTAGAGGTGTGTCAATGGCTTTTAGGAATTACACCACCAGCTGATCAGATCGATGGATAATGACCTTCTATCGCTTGGTTGGCACAGAACTTTACATATCTACTAGATGATGCAGATGATAAGATGGTCTGCCAGTTCACCTATGCTTATATTCTTTGTATGATTGGGGGGTGGTTAATACTAGATAGATTTAGCTATAGAGTTTACTTGATGTATCTACCCTTGTTGGATGACTTTAAGCAAGCTGGCCGTTGTACTTGGGGCTCTGCAGTGTTGGCTTATCTTTATTGGGTGCTTTGTAATGCAACATATAAGAGTGATTGTGGCATTACTAGATACTTGACATTGCTATAATTGTGGGTATGAGATCGATTTCCTATGCTTGCACCTGAGATATCACCTTCCCTTAATCCTCACATTGAGGAATACCCTATACTCCCATCTATTGGTTTTAGGTTTGAACTACCATATTTGTTCATTGAGGAATACTCTAGTTATTATCTATTATTTGCCTAATATATTTGTTCATTGTAACAGATGAAAAAAATGTTAGACGCCCTCCACACTTGAGTGTTAGAGCCCTCTAATTATACAGAGCTTTACTAGATGCTATGAGGGATGATGAGGTGTGTGCTAGACTTTAACCCACAATGTGCATAAATTTTTTACTGTTAGCTATTTGTTATTTACTCACTACTTTATCTAATATTGTCCACAGATTATATGGCGTCCATACTAGCCACAGGCAGTGCAAAAATTGATTCCAGAGTATTGTTTGGCTTCTCTAGACATTTGGATTGCATCTGTGCCACTCATATGCTTTTAAATCATAGAGTAACACCATCCAGATCGCGTCCTATGACAATTTGGTCCCCATTAGCCAATTCCTTAAGAGTCAATCAGGTTAGATTCCCTCCATAATTTATAACTCCGGGGAAGAACCCAGACCAATTGGGTATCTAAGCATAGCATTTTCATCCAGTGATGATATAGATGGCAAGATATTATAGCTCAGTCTCCTGTCACTGAAATGCCATTTGATTGGACATCTGAGTACATGTGATGGTACTGGCAACGCACGCATCGTTGGATCTAGAGGTTGAGTGCTAATACTGGATATGTGGTACAATGTTTTCTTGTTCATCAACTTTATCATTATTATTTTCTAATCTTTTTACATGTCAATATTTAACTTATCATTTTTGTTTTGTTAAACTGATTTAGCAGATGGACTTTATAGGATGCACTTACAGAATTCTTTGCTTACAAATTTTATGATATCATCGGTTAAGACTCTAGCAATATACTATGTACTCTTGGTGAGCAGTGATTTTCACTATTTTTTCAACGAACTGACCAGGCGCCGGATATTCCTAGGCTTTATATTCTTGCAGGTCATCCGGGAAAAAGATGTCGAGGTTACCTATCGACCCAGCAACCCATTACTGGAGAAAAGAGCCGGCAACAATAGGGTCTAGTGCAGTAAGATATTCTCGGTATATCTTCATACATTCCAACCCTAGTTCATCAACATATTAGCATGCCTAGTCCTTCTTATTTAGTGCCACCTAGCCAGTTCAATAATGTTGGTGGAGTAGGACCCTCTTCATGCATGCAGCCCTCACTTTCATCTTCTTTTGACACCCTTCAGCAGATATCTCCTTCTTTCGGATCATTCAAGCAGCTTCTTTTTGATACATCTGCGTTTAATGTTATGTATATTAGTTGCTCCTTTGAACCTGGAGGATCGTCGCAATAAGGATTTATGACACTGCATGAACCGATTCCTTTAACTCAGTCTCTATTCATAGATTTAAACATGAATGTCATAATACAGGAGCACCAAGAACTAAAATAATCAGAGCAACAACGACCATGACGTGAAAAAAGAAAACCTTGTTGTGGTATAGGAAATCATTTACTATAAATGTATTTACAATATTTATAATAATATAATTTAATATTAGATCTTACGTAATTTGTTTATTTATTTATTGTTATTTTTAATTTAATTTTCTTTAAAGTTATTGTTATTTTTTTATTTAAAATTTTCCTATGTTAACAATTATTAAATAAATTTAAAAGTTGAAAAGAAAATTGAGAAAATATTATGTAAATTTCATTAAAAAATTATTAAGTTAATTTAATCAACTAATATTTAATATAAAAAAATTTATTAGACAAATATTTCCTAACAAATAATTAATATATATTATGCTATTCTATTAAATTCAAATAAATTATAATAAAATTAATAATTATATTAATAATTTTTTTTTATCTTATTCAAATAAAATAAATTTAAAAGTATTTGACTTATTTTTTTAATTATATTAATAAAACAATTTGGCTTAATTTTTTATCTTATTCAAATAAAATAAATTTAAAAATATAGATAAATATTCTTCATTACCAAATTTAATTTAATTAAAAATATTGCATTAAATTTGAATAGAAGCAAAGCAAATTTCCTTTTGACTTAAAAAAATTGTACCATCACCCAATTTAACTTTAAATGTTTAATACTCTTTAATTAATATTTTATTTCTTATTTTTTAAATATTTAAAGCTTTCGATATTACTTCTTAGATTTTTAATTAAATTAAAATAATTTATTTATACATACATCACTCCCTTAATTTTATATAATTATTGTTATATTTATTAATATTTTAATAGCTTAGATTATTTAAATAAATAAGTATCTTTTTAATTTATTTATTTTTACCCAAATTTCTTTTATTAAGAAAATAAAAGAAATTAATTTAAAAGAAATTCAGATTGTTTCCATTTGATTTAAAAATAAAAATAATTTCATAAAATTCAAATGACATCATTCTGAATTCTATGAAATCCTTTTAAAAAAAATTAATTCTACTAAAATTCGGATACTATGCATCCGAATTTCAATTGATTCACTGCTCACGTGTTTGTTACTTCCTGGTATATAATTCTTCTCCTACTACTTTTATGCAATTCCAACATCAATTTATTGCTTCTTCGTTAACGAGCCATGAATAGTAGGCCTTAGATTATGAATATATGTTGGCCCTCCTTATTAATAGTAGACCACTTCGTACTAAATATAATGTAGACTTGGCTCATGTCAAGCACTTCCACATAAATCCATTTAATTTGAACCACAAATTGAATAGTTGGCATTTTTACATTCCTAATCTAAACACATTACCTAAACAAGTGAGAATTTGAAATTCTCAATAACACATCATAAACTTTTCAACATATGCAATAGTTCAGCTGCTAGGCATGTAGAAAACATTTTTCTTCTAACCTTGTCTATATAAGGAATATCAAAAGAATAACTAGAATAATAACATACATTCATCACATCATAGTTATATAGAATGAATCTACTCAAGGTAATACTTATAGAGTCATTCTAATCACAAAATGACCTACTTATAGGAAGCATAAATGCAACATAAAATAACATCCTATACAAATAGTATGTGTAATATCAAATCGTTAGCAAATCAAGGCAATTATATTACATCTCTATATTTAAATATCTTAAGGAAATGTAATTGATCTATTCTTAAAAATACTAGTTAAGGATGAAAAGCTTTTATAGATACTATACTAAACATCTTATCCTACTTAATGTAGATTTAGATTTCCAAATTCAAAGGAAACATATAAGGTATCCCATATTACTTAATGTGAAACCTAGGTTTTTAGCATAATTAAAAAGGAAGAACTATTTTTCTTAATCCTGCATATCATAAAATTTGTTACTATGTTCGACGTTCATATACATATACCAAGGAATCATGATTGTAGATTAGGGCATTCCCCTAGCGTAGATTGTAACACCTTTTTAATTACCCATTTTTAGTGAAAATTTTTTAGCATAAAATACTGATTGATTTATATCTAATTACCTTATTCTTTTAAATATTCTTTCATGATATAAATTTTATTATGTGTCAACTATACTTATATTGGCGTAGCAAATAGTGAATTATAATAATAATTTACAACAATTAATATATATTAATTGTCTATTCAAGAAATAGGGGAGCAAATCAATAATAGTACAAACCATATAGAAATCACTGGAGATTCAACCTAAACTACCCAAAAAGAAACCCCAGATAACAAAAAAAGAACTATGATAGTTAGTCTTCTATCCACAAAAGGAAAATGTTAACATTCCAAGTCTTCGTCTTGTAGGAACGGAGGAGGTATCCCTTTTATAGGAAATGAGGGAGATTCCTGCTCTCCTATTATTATAAAAATAACCGAGACAGCATGAATAAGTTCATCACATGATATAATCTAGATGTTTTGTATGATAAATCTCCATTAGATCCACTTCGCCTAGAGTTCTAATGTCACACTATAAATAGGCATCTAAAGAAGAAAAATATATAAACTACAATAGAGTGAAAAATAATTATCTCACTAACATAGATAGGATTAATATAATTTAATAATTATAAAGAGAAGTCAAGCATTTGATAATGAATAGTGAATAATATAAACAAAATATCTTAATGGAAAATAATTAAATTTTTTAGAATAACATAAACAGATAATAACATAAAATTTTAGAATATCCAACATAAACAGAGAATCCCATAAACTCAGGACAATAGAGAATTTCATGTGATTGAATAAATAGAGAGTAACACATAAATTTTAAAATGTTTAACATATTAATTAAATCAGGAAATAAAAATAATCAAATTCAGTATTCACATGTCATGTATAAATAGATATAAGCATGATAAAGGAAATATAATAAACAATTAATTCAAATAATATTTTCTCTAAGTTGATTTGACTACTGAGCCTTGGATACTGACAAGCTTGATACCCAAATCATGTGGCACTGCCATGACTTAGCAGGCTCATCCCTGCTTCTTTTACTGAGTCATCCCCCAATGGGTACCCAATGAAAATCATATCAAAATATCACAATAATATGTTATTCAAGCCATCATCTGATCAAGACATAACAGGTATATTTGGAAAAGAACTGTTTTGTATAACTCTATACATGATCAAATATTCCTAATAGCATATCAGTGTACTGGGGTTTAAAAAAAATTTATTTAAATAATCAAAATTACTTTTTCACTTTTCTAAATCGAAATTTGTCTTAGGGCCCATCTAGCATCTAGAATGGTCCATAAATCAAGGTCTAATATAGACATAAAAGGTTTATTGAGATATAAGAAAGGCTCAAGAGGCCCAATAAATCCAAATAGGTCCAAAATATATGAATGATCGTCACCGGCCTTAATTATTAATTTTAAATATTTTAAGCATCTTAATTAATTAAAATTGGACATCCAACACAATTGCAACCACCTAGTGCCAACTTTGACACATATAAGGCTCATCCCTTGACTAAGACAAGTTTGTCATAATTTATACCAACCAATCTTTTACCAAAATAACCTGCAACCATATAAATATGAAATCAAGTAGCATATTACCATAATAAATATTCACCATTTATTCAAAAATCAACATAATACTCGTGGATTTTTATCTTTTATAAATAGAGAATAACATAAAATTTCAGAATATCTAACATAAACAAAGAATACCATAAATGCAGGATAATAAAGAATTTCATCTGACTAAATAAACTAGGAATAATACATAAAATTCAAAATATTTAACATATTAATTAAATTAGGAAATAAAAATCATCAAGTCTAGCATTCACATGTCACATATAAATAGATATAAGCATGATAAATGAAATATAACAAACAATTAATTCAAACAATATTTTCTCTAAGCTGACTTGACCGCTAAGCCTTGGAAAACTAATAGGTTCAATATCCAGATTATATTGAACTACCATGACTTAACAGGCTCATCCCTATTTCCTTTATTGAGCCATCTTCCAATGGGTACCAATGAAAGTCATATCAAAATATCACAATAATGTCATCTAAATCATCATCTGATCAAGACATAACAGGTGTATTTGGAAAAGAATTGCCTTGCACAACTCTTTACATAATCAAATATTCTTGATAGCATATCAGAGTATTGGAGTTTGAATAATTAAAATTATTTTTTCACTTTTTTAAATCCAAATTTGTCCTCAAGCTTATCCGGCGTCCATAATAGTCCATAAATCAAGGTCCAAGGTCAAGGTCTAATATAGCCATAAGAGATTTGTTTAGGTACAAGGAAGGCTCAATAAGTCTAAATAGATCCAAAATATCCAAATAGCCCTCATCGGTCCTAATTATTAATTTTAAATATTTTAAGCATCTTAATTAATTAAAATTAGACACACAGTACAACTACAACTACCCAATGTCAACTCTGGCACACATGGGTTCATCCCTTAACTAAGGCAACTTTGCCATAATTCATACTAGCTAGTCTTTTAGTAAATAACCCACAACCATATAAATATGAAACCAAGTAGCATATTACCAGAATAAATATTCGCCATTTATTTAAAAATCAACATAATACTCATAAATGTCATTTTTCATAAATATGCTCCAAAAATTATAAAATAAATATTAATATAATCCAGACAGCACATAGAGTATATCAAACCATACAAATCATCCAAAATACCTCAAATAACATAATTAAAAATTTAAGTAACTCATGGTCAATACTTTCATCTTTAAAGTTGACTTTTTATATAGTTATCTAAAATTCACCAAAATTTCACCATAAGCTTTATTTTTAGTATATATTAACCTAATTTAATTGAATTCTAGAAAACTCTTCCCTAGGTGCTACATGTAAGTTGGGCCGAGGCTAGGATGAGTGTCTAGGAGTGGGATTTTCTCATTTTCTTATTATCAAATGGCTGATCATACTTAATCAAGGTAGATTTACAAAAGTCCCAAATCAATTTCTACATATTCATGAAATTTTCCAAGCTTCCATCAAGATGAAATTTCAAGGAACAACTTGTCATAACATTATGAAAATCAATATTAATCAATCTTCCACTTAAACCTTCTTCCATCAACCTCCCACTTGTCTTCTCTTCAATTCCTTATATAGCTTCATGAAATTCAAAGTTTCATAAATTATAGAAAAGTCTTCAAAAATTAGGAGTATTCTTGAAGTAAATGAATCCAATTGCTATATGTATAAATTCTTTATCTTTTCTTGGTAAGGATTCATGAAACATCAAGAACTCCCTTTTCTCTTAGCCATGGCTAAAGTTTGGAGGAAGAAGAAGAGAAAAATCCATGGTGAAATAGTGAAAGAAAATAAAGAAAAAGAAAAACCATCAATGTTACCTTGATTTTCGCAACTTTTCTTTCTCTTTCCTCCTTATTCCTTCCTTCTTCTTCTTCTTTTCTTGCTTGGTTGTGCTCTTCCTTTCCTTTTTCTCTCTTGGCCATGGGGTGTGTGTGTGTGTTTTTAGTGAAGTGTGTGTCATGTAAGTGTGCGTGCGCTTTTATATATGTTTTGTTTTTAATGAATGACTAAGATTTAATGCTTTATGATGAATGGATGGCTAGGATTTAATCTAGATATTAAGGATTAGATGTGAGCTTTTAGATTAGATGAATAGTTTGAATTTAATTCCTAAAAGTAAAAATGAATTTGAACCATTGGATCATTTTAATGGTTAAGATTGCATATTTCATTATAAATGAATATCTACCATTGTATCTTCTTTTTTTAACAATTTAGTTACAATTTAACTATAGTTACCTCTCATTTAGTTAAACTAATCAAATTGGTTACTTTTATCATAATTACTACTAAATTCAGTGATGACATCAACAGTTACTTTTTTGGTAAACGTGCCATTATAATCTTTTACTAAGATTTGTTGATGTAAATATCATTATTACTCCATAATAGTGCATTCTCTAGAATTCTCCTTGCGCATGGTGCCACATCACCCTTTTGTAACACCATATTTACTAAGCTCATCTCATACCATTTGTAGGCTCATTCCTATAAATTACATAACATTCTCAAAAAAGGCCATTGAAATAATCAATTAATTTACGTTATGTCATGGATAAAATTTTCATTTCATGTCCTGTGGGTCATATGGACTCATCCATCTCATTATCATATTTAAATGCAAAAATACAACTCATAACAAGCTCAAGAAGTGGCCTAGAACTCGAGTAAAGGAAGTGGATACATAAAAACAAGGTGTGCAGCCTCAGATTGAAATTTTAGGTTTTTGTCATGAATTTTGAAAAATTATAACTAAGTTTAGAAAAATTGAAATCAAGTACACTATACCATTCTGGAAAGATACAGATGTCTACTTTATCTTAAAAATAATTCTAGACCACAATAGGGATATCTAGACACTAAACATTAATGGAATAATAACAAAGGTTGCCTGTTACTACTAGTACTATCTTCCTACTTCAAAAATTCATATCTCCTTGCTCAGATAGCTAATTGGGGTGATCTTGATGGTTATGGAAAGATTATGATGTATAGTTTATGTCTATAAAATTTCATGAGTATTGGATGCTATTTGTCTCTCGAATGACACAGCCCAAGAAACTGAGCATATGAATAATATTTATATCAGTTTAACAGAAAAATACAAACTTTGAAAAATCATAATTAATTCCATAAAACTCCAAATAATTTAGTCTTTAGCTTCCCAAAAAGCTCTAGATGAGATCTATATGCGTGCCAAATTTCATGAGAAAAATCATTCATTTGGTCAGATTTTGATATTGGGTTGCAAAATAGTCATTTTTATATCTCATAAGGGGTCGAAATGGTCCATTTTGGTTTCTATGGCAACCATGGCCACTTGAGTACATAGGAAAGCACTAAAATGGTCTACCAAACATGTCTCAAAGGTACATAAAACCAAAAATAAAAAACTCACTCTCTCATACCATGCCATACACAAGAATACATATACTTTAAGTTGCCATTCACTACCCAAAATTTACATTATCATTCATTTGGCACTAAAACTCATATATACATCAAATATATGAGTAATTACACATGTTCAAATGATTATACAATAATTTCATCATCGTATTAGATCATTTGCCATCCATATAGCTATAAAATAAGCAAAACTAAACACTTTGTTGTCAATCTTTCATCTTCCCACTTGGTGGCTCCCATTACCTTGCTCATTTGGTCCACCTAGCATATTAAGACATTGGAGAGGAGAGAATGAGATTCAAAAAATCCCAATAGCTCATCTCCCTTTCTATCATACATAAAGAATGCAATTTAAGTATACAAAATGCATGCATAAACATAATGGAAAGTGTGGTCATTTAAGAAGTATTCTTGGCATTTGAACAAGTCATACCAAGCATACATAGGCTTGCTAAGTAAGTGGATTAGCTTCACTCATTCTCTTTAATGTTATTGGACTTGCCTTACCCATTTTCTTAAAGGCCTTGAATTAAGCCTTACTCTTAGGAGACTCTAGATTTTGTCTTAACCATTCTTAAGGGTTTTTGACTCATCTTCACTATAACTAGTGGGTTCTTGGCTTCACCACACTCAAGCAAACTAAAGCAAATACATAAAATTTTATTTTAATGCATAAAATAATATCATGGTATTATGGCATATGAATTCATGCTAGAATACTTTCTCATGGCTTAAAACACACATACACACATTCAAGATAAGACAAACATTCATTCATGCATAAAGGAAGGAGGAGAGAGCTACTTTTGCACACAAGAACACTTTTTCTCTTGGAAATGCACTCCCTTCCTCAGCCACACACTCACAATGATGGGAGACTTGTTTCCTTTGGCCTAAATGCACAAAATAGGAACCAATTATGCTCTTGGAACCATTTTTAAAGCTACCTATTTACTTGGAACACTAACTTTGTCTTATGGTTCATTTATGATTCCTAAATGCACCTAATGAAGCAACATCTATCATTTGAGTTTTAGGCTCTATTCTTTCCTTCCATTTATGATTTTTGACTCCTTTTAAACCTTTTGAAATCATCACACAATTAAAATAAGGAATCTAACTACATGTTGCTTCTTTAAGTTATATTATGAAACCTAGACAACCAACTCATTCCCTAGGCTTCTTAAATTTTTTCCAAGGCTTCCTTTCATCTTCATCCATCATATATGACTAAAAAATAAGCTTAAAAAAACTTAAAACTACCCCTAGGTGCCTTGAACCCTTTAGGCTGAGGCATACTCCCTTCTTAGCACCTTTGGAGTTTTCTTGATGGAAAATGCATGTGGGGAGCCTTCTAGGGATCTTAGGAACTCATCCAAATACTTATTTAGGCATAGGAATTATTATATCAAATTAGATTTTTCATTGAGCACTTGAATCCCCAATGATGCTATCTTGAAAACTAATGGTTCTTTGTTAATTTTCTTTGCATATTCTCATTCTCTACACCCAATTTCCTAGGATTCATCCTTAGTTCTGCCCAAAACACAAGCCCTCTTGGATCTCCCAAGGCTGGTAAAAAATGCATGAAGGAGGAACAAGGAGGAGCTACCATGGAGATGAGATTTTACCTTATTTTTCCTTAGTTTCTTGGATGATTCTTCCTTTACTTGGCTTCTTCTCTCCAAACATGAAATTTTGCTCCTTGTTCTGACCTCAAAATAGTCCCAAATACATCAAAAATTCCATGGGAAAGAATGGAAAATGGAGGAGAATGAATTTACTAAGGAGGAACCAAGAAAATCCATGAAATTTCTTACCTTTTTCTTGCTTTTTCTTCTCCTTTCTCCTCCTCCTTGGTATGCCTAAAAGAGCTAGTCTTCCTCTCTATTTTTGGGTAGAAACAAGTCAATGAAATGAGGAGGAGATGTGGCGTGAAGTTTATAGAGAGTTCAAGAAGCTACTTTTTCACAAAATTTCAATTTTGCCCTTTCGTCATGGTATTTTTGTTTTAGCTCCTTTTTTAGAATCATCTTTTCCATCATAAAATTTAGGTCCTTAATCTTATAAATTGCCTTTGTAATCACTCAATTTGGAGTTAAAACCTTCTCGAACGAATCAGTCAAAGTTCGGCTCACTACTGTTATAAAACGTCTATTGGAGGGGCTTTAACTATCTTGGGGCTTTCCCTGGTTTTCAGGACTTCTGAGAACCCCGGAGAACTCAAATTTTCTATTTAAAAATCCCTTCTATGAGTATTCTAAAAATTACCTAAAATTACGAAAATGCCATTACGTTTTGTTACATTTTCGTTAAAAATCCGTCTGGCTATTTTGGCTTCGGTTTCAGGGTGCCTCTGGCCTTGACTCATCATTATTTGAGATCTAAAATATTATTCTAATTTTATAGGACCTCAAATCACTATATCTAGGGGACTTCCTTTTGTATCTAGTAAACTTCGTGCGTTTATGGAGAAACTGCATGTTACATTTCTCATGTTTTCTCATATTTTAGAGGAGCCAAATATTACACTTTTCTAACCAAAATTTATGAAAATGCTACCATTTTACCAATGTGTCATTCCATAGGCTCTCCATCATATTTTATTCAATCAGTATCATCATGTCCTTTACTATATTTTAACATTATTTATGCCTATGTGAGTCCTCCTTATGTTCTATGATATTTATCATCTCATTATTTTATTATTTTATAGTCCAAATAACTATTTTGCATGTGGTGGAAGGGTAACAAATAAGAACCTCCATTTGTTTTTTTTGCTTATATCTCTATTTTAACCTCATATCTCCAGATTTTGTCACTATCATCTGTAGTTCTTTCTACGCTGAACCTCTTGAAGCAGTTAACTTGAACTTTGAAGTCTAGTTTTGTTGTGTACATGCTTTTATCTGTTTGGCACCATTTATGATCCTAACAATTTTAAAAAATGACAAAACAAATTTCATAATTTTCTACATATTATTCCCTAACTAATTATATATATATATATATATATATATATATATATATATATATATCATGCTAGTTCTCAATATTTTATCCCTCTGAAAAAATTATCAAAATCGGTCTAGGTGATAAATAATGATTTTGCCCTTGGACCCTATTTAACCTAAAAAATTTTTATGGGTCCTATTAGTCTCGTATTCCTCATATATGAAGTTATTTCACTTTAATTCATTTATTTAAGGCTAAACTAAATTCAATTCATAAAATACTAAATAATTTAAAAATATTAATTTATAAGGATATTACATAGATCCATATCATACTAACAATCCAAGGTCATTTTCTTATTGAGACTTTAAGCTGTGACGGACTTTAATCCTTATAACCTTCTTGTAGAGCTTAATCTTATATGTGAGGGACTTTGACCCTCTATTATGTACTAATGTTATTAAAAAAATAATATTATTACACAACTAAGCATATCATAGAGATAAATATCATCTATTCACTTGAATCATAAGACTATGATATATCTTGAATAGAATTAGTTAGTCACAGATATAATAGATAACAAGCAAAGTAAATCAAAGACAATAATCCATAGGTTGCAAGCATAAATTTTGATGGAATCCATTTTCTTGTTACTATGCCTTTTAATGTCTAAAAGAGTTCATATGTTGATCCATATCAATGTATTCCATAAGTAAGGTCATCTGTGCATGGGAATAGTCTTAGGTTCTACCATCCATGCATAAAAAATTAAGCTCTAGTTAAGGCATTTCGATTGTCACTGTCATCCATGCAAAGTTATAGTTCAATATTTAATCATCCATGCATAGGGTTTAGATAAACTCCATTGCTTAGGAAATTAAGTGACATTATCTGACTTAAGATTTTTTGAGTTCTAAGAGAATTTATAATAGCCACAGGCATTTACACATAAGTATAAAATAAACATACAAAGATTCAACTCATATATTAGCATAAATTCAACATTTTCATTTCCAAAGGGCCTAAATAGCCTGTGTGAGTTCACACAACTAAGATAGGGATTTAAAGCTTAATTTTTATGAACACAAATGAGGGATTACATGGCTTGTGTCCAATTAAAAGGCCATCCTTGAGTCCCTAGCCATGTTGCTAAATAGGGCTAGGCTATGTTGCCCATACGACCATTATACGACTTGTGTCAATTTACATGGGTTGGCTATAACAACCTTAACTACTAATCTATTTAATTAAGCCCAATTGCACTTTTAATGATCAATACTTAAGCTCTAAGCCAATATTAGTCTACTAAAGGGATAAAAATGTGGGAAAATTTAAACCTTTTATTAATTAATTACCACTATTTAGATAAACAAGAAGACTTAAGTCCATATGGAATTTACATCCTTACCTAGAAGCTTCAACTCATTTTTGAATGGATCCAAAAGTTAACACTCTTATATATTCATTTATAAGTCATTATGTATTATCAACATATTGTAAACTAAGCTCTAAAGGCTAAAATAGGGGTTTGGGGATTTAGTCGTGACTTGAAAGAACTCCGTTGTGGCCAAGTTAGCTACTAGAACTTCTAAAAGCATTAGGTTAAACTCCTCGCTGCAATGTAATTTGATTATGTAACTCTACAACTAAGATATTAAATTCGTGCCGTAACTTAAAACACCTATACTGCAAATCAGCTTACTACTGGAACTAACACACACTAAAATCACAATCTTGGCCAAGACTTGAGATTCCCACGTTGTGGTGAGGTTATGTATTGTAACTCTCACTAGATAAAAACCTATGACTAGCATCGTGATATAATACAAGTTGTCCTATGGCACAGCTCAGTTCTGTAAGATCGTTGGGCTAAATTCTTGACTCACACCATGGTGTCATACCTTATATTTGCTCTCATTATATCCTTCCATTTAAGATAATTATGTGTATGTTCATAGGGAATTATTAAGAAAAAGTCATAATTTCCATACGTTTAATAGCGTTATGTCGGGGTAAAAATTTTCAATTCTCGTTACATGGGCCTTGTGGATTAACCAATAACATTCTCTAGTCATTTATAATTGGAAAAAATTACAATCAACTCAAAACATCAAGCAATCCACAGTTTTCAAGTCAAAAATCCCAAAATTTTCACTTAAGCTTGCAGATAGCATATGCAGATTTTAAGAGCAACTTTGAAAAATTATAACTAAATGTAGAAAAATTGAAATCATACAAATCATGTCTTTCTAGAAAGATCTAGATGTTAAATTTACACTGAAAATAATTTCCAATCAAAAAAATCTCATCTAGACCCTATTTGATAATAGAAAACGTAGGGAGGTCGAGTTGCCCAACAATCTGATATAGCTTACTGATATAAAGTTTGGAAATTCATAATTAGTTTCACAAAAATCCAATCCATGCATTCTATACCAATTTGGAAAGCTACAGATATTAACTAGAGAAAAAAAATAGTTTCAAACCATTCCAAGAGCATTCATATATCAAAAATCAATTGAACAATAACACAGGTCTGGAGGTACACCTGGAATAGAATAGTAACTTCAAAAATTCATATCTCCCTCTATAGACATCCAAATGAGGTACTTCCAATTAGCACAAGTCACTGGGAATGTCTAGTTTCTATCTATAAAATTTCATAGCAATTAGACATCATCATGAATGACAGAGATTAAAATTCAAACTATATGAATAGTACACTAACCAAAAACTAGAAAATTTGCTAACTTCAAAAATTCACCAAAATTTCTGTAGACCTCCAAATATTACCCACTTAGCTTTACAAAAAGCTCTCAATAAGCTCTAGATGCTTGCTAAATTTCAGATAAAGAAGAACTCATTTGGATAAAAAGTAACATAGTCTCATAAAATAGTTAATTTTACCTCCTTCAAGGTGTCAACTTTGCCTAAATAGCTTCCTTAATGGTTTGACACCTTTTGGGAAGTTTAAAAGCACAAATATGACTTGTAGGAACTATCCAAGTGGTCGCAAATCCCATGCATCTCAATTTGGCTATGTACACTAATTCACACAAGTCATTAAAGAGGGAATTTACATATTTACATTGCTTTAGTGCTATCAAAGGTTCATACAACATTTACACTTCAATTTACATTTGCCCATGGTCTTATATCTCAAAAATCACATGTACAAGCTCACTTTGACATTCAATTACATATAAGGTTACATAATAGACAAAATATAACTTCTCAAGATTCTTGGCTTTCATTTCTTGGTTCTTAGGCACCACCTAGGCATTTCAAGAGGAAAGGAGGAAAGACGTGAGATTCCTAGAATCTCAATAGCTCATACACCCATTCACACAAATCTTCAAGGCATACATACATCAAGTGTATAAGTAAACAAGCTACTTGGATCATGAATGCACAATTTCAAGATTTTAATGCCACACTTTTACAATCAAGCCATCAAGAAGTTCTAGGGACTTTTAGTTTTGCCTCACCCCATTTCTAAGACTTTTAGATATGCCTCACCCTTAGCCTAGGGACTATTGACTTGGCCTTACTCATCCAAGAGACTTTTGGCCTAGTCTCACCTATACCTTGAGACTTTTGGCACCTCCTTAGCCACATTAAGAACTTTTGGCATCACCTCACCTTTAGGAGCCAATTTCACTACCAAAGCCATTCAAGGATACACATTGGTACTAACGCAAACTCAAAATATCAAGTGGCATGTTCTTAAATCACAGAAACACATATATGCACACAGAGACATACACATGCACAAGAATGCAAGGAGAATGAGGTGGAAAGCTAACTTGAATTTATGCAAGCTTCCTTTGTCTTATCCTTCCCTCTTTTCGGCTTCACAAGTGCACCTAGGTGGTTGGATGTTCTCTTGGCCTAAACACTATAAATAGCATACAATTACACACTTGAAGCAAGCCAAGATACCAAATTTATTCTTAAGCACACACTTGATTCTATCAATGGCCTAATGGCTCCATAAATGGCTTATTGAAGCTACCTTCACAATTCAAGCTCTAGGCTCCCATTTCTTTCCATTTCTAGGCCTTTTGGGCTCATTTAAAGTCCTTGGATCCCTCACACATTCATTTACACAAGTTTAGAATCAAGTTGCTTCACAAAGAACCATTATGGACACCATTGTCCCATCTCCCAATCTATGACTCCTAAATTTTTCCTAATGGTTTTTCCCATCTTCTAACATCATATAAAGTCCTAAACCAAGGCTAGAACAAATTAAAACACTTCCTAGCCCTATTGTTCGTGCTTGGCTGAGACGTGCACCATAATAGAGCTTCTTCGAGTTCTTGTTTTTTTCTTGATGGGAGAGCCACTTGGGAAGGTTTCTAAGAGTCTTAGGAGCTCAAGGGAATACTCAAATAGCTAAGGAAATACTTATACCAAATCAGATTTCATAAAACCCTAAAGAAGCCTATACTTTCCTATCTTTGTTTCCTTTAGTTTTTCTTGCAATTTCTTGCCATATTTCTCTTCTCCATGGTCTAAAACCCTAGATCTTCTCTAGTTTTTAGATAGAAAACCTCCTTCTCATATGGTTCTAGTTTGGCCAAAATTATCCACAAGGAAGAAGCAAAGAGGAGAAACAACAAAACCATGAAATACCTTAGATTCAAGTTTAGTTTCAAGACTTTTTCTCCTTGGTTTTCTTCTCCTCAAGAAATTCAAATTGTCCTCCTTGTTATGGACTCAAAACAGAAACAATTCATTCAAATAAACCATGGAAAGAGAGGATGAAAGGAGACGAACAAAATTGGAAGGGAAAGGAGCAAGAATTTCTTGGATTTTTCCTACCTTTTTCTTAGTTTTCTTCCTCCTTCTCTCCCTCTCTTGGTGCACCTCAAGAAGCTGTCCCTTTTCTATATTTTGGGCAGAAGAAAGTCAGCCTAAATGAAAAGGAGAAGATGCATAAATGTGGTGGAAGCTTCAATAAACAAACCTTTTCAAAAGTTTCAATTCCATCCTTCCGTAATGGCAATTTCGTTTCGGCTTTGTTTTAGCTCCTTTTTTAGAACTATCTTTTCCATTATAAAATTTAGATTCCTAATTTAATAAAATGCATTTGGAATCACTCAAATTGGAGCTAAAACCTTCATAAATAAATCTATCAAAGTTTGGGCTCATCGCTATTAAAAAAAGTACACCGGAGCAGTTTTACCAGTCTCGAGGCTTCCCATAGTTTTCAGGGCTCTAAGAACCCTGGGCAACTCAAATTTTCCAACTGAAAAGCCCTCCTATGCATTTTTCCAAAAGTTGCACTTATTTATGAAAATGCCATTATGTTTCGTTAGTTTGCGTCATAATTTGTTTCACCATCCTAGTTTTATTTTTCTTTCCATCTGAGCTTGGAATTATCACTTTTAGGAGCCTAGGACTCTACCCAAATTTTTTGGAATATTATCTAGCTCATTTCAGAGGAATTACTTTTATATAGCTCATTTTGTCCTTTTACAGAAATTACATTCGTTACACATAGTGCTCTTCAGTTTCATATGAGTTTTGGCTGTGACTTAAGTATTTTCGGTTGTGACTCAACATACCCTGGTTCTACACTCTTATGTCCACACCTTAACTCTTTGCTACCACCAGAGTTTAAGCTCTAAGGGCCTTTTATGGTTGAATGGCATGATTTTAATGGCCTACTAACTCACTATACCTCAACTTACTAATTTTCATTATTTAGGAACTTAAGGATGGCTTATATTAATTAGGACTTACTACATATAAGCATTCTACCCTTTATGACAGCAAGGAGTGCTTAGAGCCATTAGTGGCAACATCAAAATGTGCAATTCTCAACCATCTGGCCCTAAACCACTATAGACGAGTTTCGCTAGTCCAACTAAACTTACTCTTAACCTCAAATCACCAAAGTATCCTTAGGTATATAATATAGCTACTGCACCCTACCTAGTCCCCACCCCAAGCATAAATATAAACAAAAATCATCATATATTAGAAGTATAGATTAAGCATTCATGTAATAACAAAAATTCTCATGGATAGATTAACCATTTAAACTCCATACATTCACAGAAATCCATATTAGATTAGCATTTGGTAAGTACATCAAAATCCATGTAATTTAAAGTCTAGCTTCCTAATGATTACATTCTTAGTTACAAAATATCAAAATACATACCTTTGGCAATATGAATGCATCACGATACTATATAAAACAAATTACAAAAAGAATAGCTTCTACTCTAAGTCAAAATGGTCCAAGTGTAAAAATCCTATATAATGCCTCAAATTAGGGATGTTCATCCATTTACTTCCTTTTTTGTTTAATCGAGGAACTTTTACTTGAAATTGTTAGCCTATGGAATAGGGTGAGATACAAATCTCAAAAACTCAAAAAGAAAATTCCATATATATGAAGAATTTAATCAACATAAATGCATTTTACCAATAAATACCAAAATTATTAATTCAATTAACAAATGAGCTAGTTAGACTATTAGTGACCATTATCTTATACTAGCAATCACATACAACATATTAATGGCCAATGATAGAAGGAAAGGCTCATCTATTGTGTCAACTCCCTATCGAGCATGCTCACAGTTTAATGTGTTCATGAGTCTAATCACAATCTGGTGCTCAATCGTAACATAATGCACAGGTAGTAGCCAGACCACAACTCTACCAAGGACATGCTTATAGTCCAAAATAACAATTAAGTAGCTAACTAATCATTTAACATAGAAAAACAAATATGCATAACAAATATCAAATTAAAAATGAACATATGTAAAGAATTAAATTTAACCTAGTTATGTCAAATTCTAAAGTTAAGATTAATTTCCAACTCTTTAGGGATTCTAATTTACCAAAACCAATTTCTTAGTCAACATCTAATACAAAAATCAATTACCTATCACTCCTAGCATCATGAACTATCTAAGAGTCATTTACCTACATTTCAATAAACTTCAAATTCGGACTTCAGTCTTCTTACACTAGATACCTCAATGTCTTTTCCCTAATTCTTAGCATTATTGCACAAAATCAAAGTCCATTACATACGTTAGCCACTGAGGCCAATATTTGGCAGAAAATACATCAAAATGAGGAGAAGATACTTACCCAATAATTCCTTTAGCATTAAGCTTCGAAAATTCACAAGAAACCACCAAAACAACAAGTTTTAGATTTGGGTGATTAAGTAAAAATCCACTAAACTAGAAACTATTTAGAGCAAAATGTAAAGAAGGATGAAAGGATCAAGTTTTATATAGCTTACTTTAGCTAAATCTCCTTCTAGAAGTACAAAATGGTGGCAAGAAGCTGAAAAACCCTAGTTATTCTTCATAAGTGCGAAAATGTCATTGTGTTTCTATAGAACCTTATGTTTTCAGCACCCAAGTGAAAGACAAATAGGCTCTTTAGGGTTTTAGAGCAAGTGGACTGGTCTAACAGGCCCTATATTCCAAGTGGATTGAAGCTCTTGATGTTAGGCCATGACATATGGGTTCAAAATAGGTTGGGCCTCCATAAGAATAGAGCTGGGCTTTTTTAAAGGATTCTTGCTATAAATAAACTAATCATAGGACCCAAATATTAATGTCTACCCTTAGTTAATTTCATAATCAACCCAAATCTCACTAAAAATTTATTTTTACTCAATAATGGCCAATAATTATTATTTGTTTCAAAATATTTGAAATAATCTATTTCCTTAAAAATTCTTATTTCCCATATTCTTTTTAAATTCTTTATAATAATTTCCTTAATTCCTTACAATCACTCCTAATTAATTTTGGGGTGTTACACATGCCATTTAACGACCCTTATTTTTGGAAATTCACTACAACTCATCCTAATCCAAGTTTTTTTTCCACCCAAAACACTCTATATAGCCAATCTCTCATACAACCATAAAAAAGCATGTGACTTCCTACATAAATTCATGGTTTATCACATCCTAATTTCCTCTTAAGGATGCTACAACTTAACTTTTCCCATGTTTCCTCATTTTTCACTCATTTGAGAATTTAAAAAGATGAAGATGGTTATGACCCATTCACATGTTTTAGCATATCAAGAATTCATTAACCATAACTTTAAGCACATGGAGTCATATAAAACTACTTATCTTAGTTTCAACCAATCCACTAATTTCATAAAAAGAAAAGAGAGAAGCTAGAAATAGAAAGTTGAAAATGGAACCTCAATTTGTGAATGAGGGTATCTTACCTAAAGTTTCCTTCGATTTCCTTATGTGGAGCTCTTGTCTTCTTTCCTCCAAATTCTAGTATTTCACCTTTAGTAGCTTCTCCTCCTTAACTCTCTCTCTCTAACTTTTTTGTTTCAACTTTTAGAGTATGGGTGTTTGGCTGAAGATGAAAAGAAAAGGAAAGGTCTCTTTAAATAGTTACTTAAGTTGGTTTAGCTACTTTTTGAATCTCTCTCTTTCTCATTGTTTCATCTTCTAAGAAGAAAAAAATAGAAGACTTTGACTCAAATATTAGATATGGGTGGATCTTACTTATTTAGTATGAGGTATAAAATAATTTCTACTCATTAGAAGATGAATCCCATAATTTTTGACTTGCTCATTTGTCCAAAATGCAATTCAGAATTTAACATTTTTCTCATGAGAAAAATTGCATTTTGGCGTTAGAAAAAAATGTTATTTTGGCCCTAGCCAAAATAACATTTTGGTATCAATTGAAATTACATTTTAAACCCTAAATGTTTTGTAATTATATTTTGATCTCAAAATTTCACTTTAACATTTTTATCACCCTAATAATTTCCTTATATTTTTAAGCCCCCATGGATCTAGGGTATTAATTGAAATGTTTTCTGAAGTATTTATCTCTTAATTATTTAGAATTTGAATAATTAGGATCATTTCCAATTAATTCCTAAAAGTTCTTAAAATTGCTATTAAATTCCCCTTAGCTCTAATAAAATTTTATCATGTCCTAAAATTTTAAAAATTCTTTAATAAGGCATGATGTTAATAATTTAACAGATCCTAATTTTGTTAATTTAACTTTTGGAGGAGGCTGTTACAGCCAACGCTTATGAGAATTTATTAAGATTGCAAAGAGATGGACTTAGTCTCCATTAATGTGTAAGTTGGCCTAAATATACCTTCATTATATAACCCTAAAAAAAAGTGCATATCATCAAGGGTAAAACAAACATCTTATTTAAATACTGTGATAAATATATAACTTATAAAAAGCTCACATACTACTATTGTAAAATGACCATAGGGTGTATCCATATGGCATATAACATTTGTGTATTAATTAATTTATGTAATTAATTGATTTAATCATATAAGTTCTAATAATGCATATTTAATTAATTTAAGTAATTAACTATTATTGGATAAATTATAATATAAAAGGATCAATTAAATTCAAATTAAGTTACCTATAATCATATAAGTTCTAATAATAGAAATTTATATAATAATGAATTTAAGAAATTAATTATGATTACTGTTAGATAAATTCTAATTTAAGTAGATTAATTAAATTCAAATGAATTTTTTGAATTAATCAAATAATTATTTAAATTAACAAAACATTTGAAAATCAGCTTAGTTGACTAACTAAATTTAAATAATATTTGTTTTATTCAAATTTAATTGATAGGATTTGTTTTTGGTAAGATATATTCCATCCAAATTTAAATGCCTTGAGATTCTTTAAAAATATAGGAGTTTCAGGGCTATAATTAACTTAACTATATCCCTTCTTCAAAGGTATCAAGTTCATGTGCTGAGTCTCTCTCTAAAATTAGCTTCTCTCATCATTATATTACTTCTCTTTGATAGTTTTCCTAAGGTACCATCACTAAGCCTCAAAGATTTGGGATGTATAACAACATATTAAAGGACTCTCGGTGTCACACCCAAAAATGTGACTGTGAGGCGCCAAATCGAAATCAAAATTAAAAGTAGTACAATCGCCACCAAATTTTTATTTTTTGAAAAGGCAAAATTTTGGAAAAACTTTTTTAGTTGAAAAAATGGTCTACGAACCAGAAAATGGATCCGGGAGTTGATTGTGAGTGGAAAAGGTGTTAAGCATCCCACTACACCCATTTTTAAGAATAGTTACTTTAAGTTAGTTGTGCAAAATTATCATGGCCTTTAATCTATTTTAATTCTCCTTAACAAATCACATGTGAAATAAGAAGTAAAGAAATTAAATGAAATAAAATTAAGAGTAAAAGAAAAAAGAAATTAAAGAAATAAAAATTAAGAATAAGAGGAAAGAAATTAAAGAAATAAAATTAAAAGAAAATGTTTATTTACAAGAGCAGACTTGACCTAGGATGAGAGCCTAGGGACTATGTAGCTTTCGAGAAGAATCAAAGCCCATATAGTTTGAATGGAGATTGTGTTTATTTTTTTTTTAGATTTTTTTTGGGGTTTTTTATTTTCTTTTGTTTTTGTTTTTGTTTTTATTTTGTTGTTGTTTTGTTTTATTTTGTTCTTTTTTTTTTATTTTTTTAAATGACTAAGCTTTTATTATTTTTTTGAAAAGTCAAAGAAAATAAAAATTACTTCCCCTTTAACAAATAAAACAAATTTAGAAATTGATTGATGTGTTTTAATTTGTTAAAGGTGAATTTAATTTTACTTTTCTTGTATTTTCAATTATTAATATTAATATTATTATTATTTTTTGTCTTTCATTTTTCTTTTTCTGTTTTCCTTTTTTATTATTTATTGTTTTGTTTTTGTTGATTTTCCTCTTATGACTTTAAATTACTTTTTTTGGTTTGCAAATAACCTGAAAAGTGTTTTATGAGTTTTAATTTGCAAAAGGAAAAAAGGCTCAATTAATCCTACTCCTTGACTTTTTCCATCCTTTTTAATGGTTTTCATTAATATTTGGTTTTTTACCCCTTTTCCTTTTTCTTTTTCTTTTTTTTAAAAGACATTTTAATCATTGACTTACTTTTTGGATTTTTCTCATCTTTTATTTTATTCTCATAATATTTTTTATTTTGCTTTATATTCCGTTTCACTTTTCAAGCAGTATACTTTAATTTCTAATTTTTTTTTGCCAGAAAAAAATTTGAGAAAAATTTAAGTTTAAGAAGAAAATCAATTCTTTTTGTTTTGTCCCTTTTTAGGGAAGCAACTCTTTTACCTTGTCTCTTTTTTTTGTTTTTTTCTGTTTTTAAAAAACGAGAAAATTGATTTGATTTTCTTGATGATTTTATAACTTATTAACATTTGAATTTTTTTTACTTGAAAAGAAGCATACCTCGCTTTTTAGAGATTTATTTGATTCTGACCCTTTTATTCCAAAGGTATTTTTTGGGTCATTCATTGAATTACATAATGGTGCTATAACATTTGATGATTTGATCAGATAGCTAAGGGGACTTATTGTCCCATGCAGCCACATATGCTCCTTGGGTACCCGAGGGAATACAGGATTCTACGCGGCAAATCTAATATACAACTGATAAAACTTGCTAAACACAAAAAGTAAATAAAGCCAGAGTATAATTGCTCGTTTATAACAGAGGAATTACATCTCACGCACAGGACCAAGAGACTTTTCCTTTCTTTCAAAAACTTCCATCTAGAATCTCCCTAAACATTCATTATGAAAACTCACACAGCTTATATTTCACTTGCACAAGCAAGCAATACAAAAATGAATGAATTTCAAATTGAAGAAAAACATTCGAGGCCAACCATGTTCATCCTAGCTTAAGAATTCCTAATATGACAATGATCTTTACCAGTTCAAGATACAAACTAAGCAACTTTGAGAAATAGAGACACTCATGCAATCGTTAATCTAGAAACATTGAACCATTTGGCACGACATCACAGTAAGGAGAAAAAAAAAATCAAGGCGAACACATTATTGCTATATCAGCTTTGGCAGATTCGATAACCCATCAAACATTAAGACTCCTTTTGAATTTTTTTGAGGACCAAAGACATTTACATCAACATTAATTCCAAAACATACACCTGCTTATCCTAAAATCATAGTCGAGGATGAAAACAAAATTAATGCATTATGGTTTAGCAGATTCAACAATGACACACTATGTCGACCTTGCCTTCTTTCAAGCATTTCTTTGAACACCTACTATGCATGACTTCGAATATACAAGGAACACAACATTTCGAATTTTAGTCCTCCCTTCTAGCTCCACATCATCAGCAACCACAAGCAAAATTCATTGGAGAACGAAAAAAAAGCAAATAATACTAGTAGCTTACCTGTAGAGATGGTGGCAGAGGGACGATTTCTTCAGTTAATCTTTCTCCTGGCTTCCCCTGTATCCTTTCCTCTACTCGACGGGATGTGTTGCCAGGAAGGTCCCCTGTTGCTCTCAATTCGTCAATGTTTCCCCAGCTCCCCCTTTTCAAATTTTCTCTACCTTTTCTATTTTCCCTCAATCTGGATTCCCCAATCAGCAAATCTCTCTCTCTTTCTTTGCCTCTCTTCTTCGAATCAAAAGACCTCTCCCCTTCTTTGCTTCCTTTCTCCTTTTTTAATTTTTGATTCCCTTTCTTTCCTCTAATGCCCTCCTTCCCTACCGATGATTCTCTTCCCTCATCGATCCGCAGTTTTTATCTTCCCCTCCATTTTCACGTTTTCTCCCTTCGGCTTTCAATGATGAAAGGGACAAAAGAGGGGGAGGTCAACCTCTTGAATCTGCCGTTGGCCCTCTGTTCTTCCTCTGATTGACTCTCTAGAATGCTGCCAACCCCTCGAATCTGTCGTTGGCCCTCTGTTCCTCCTCTGATCAACTCTTTGGAACGCTGCCCTATTATTTCCATTTTTTTGCTCCTCTGATGCGCCAGGCCTATGTGTGTCTCTGCTTTGACTTGCCTCGCGACATAAAGGGTGAATGGGAGAGTGAAGGGGCCTGGGGGATCCGATGGGTTAAAGGGAATTGGGCTAGGGTTTAGTAAAATGGGCTTGTGCTGGGAAAAGGACTTGGGCTTTCGATTGGCCTTTTTGTGTGTGTGTGTGTGTTTTTTTTTTCTAAAGCTTTGGGCTTTTTTCCTTTTTTTTTGCTTCATAATATTTTTTTGAATAATCTTTCTTTATTTTTCATTTTTTCATATTTTTTCTCTTTAATTTTGTTATTATTATTTTTTTAATTTGCTCGAAAAAAATACGGTGTTTATAGTTGCCCCTCTTTGCTTGTTTCTTAAACAAAGAAATTGAAAATGTGATTTTTTAATATTTTGCGTAAGGAACAAGTAAAGATAAGAATACGTATTTTGTTTGGGATGATTTAATTGTCTCTTGACACAACTAGATAATATACAAAAAAGGAAAAAACGACCCAAACAAAATATGATGTATACATGTTGCCTCTCTTTACTCATTCTTTAAGTGAGGAGATCGACAATGCAATTTTGGATATCCTTAACTTAAGAATAAGTAAATATAGAAACATGTATTTTGTTTAGAGGGGTTAACAGATCAAAATGAGCTAACTTACCTGGGAAAGCCAAACCTAATCAAAGATAAAAGGCTAAGAAATGCTTGTTAGAGCAAGGTTTAAAGAAGTGCCTGTTCTGGTATAAGATTTTGGGTGCCTGTTTTATCAAGACTTTGGTGCCTATTTTGGTAGAACTTTGGGTGCCTATTCTCGCAGGACTTTTAAAAGGGTGCTTTGCTTGTGCAGGGTTTTAAAATTCCTGGCTTATGCAGGGCCTTAAAAGAGTGCCTGGCTTGTGCAGGGCTTTAAGGGTGCCTGGCTTATGCAGGGCTTTAAAAGAGTGCCTGGCCTATGCAGGGCTTTAAGGGAGTGCCTGGCCTATGCAGAGCTTTAAGGGTGCCTGGCCTATGTAGGGCTTTAAGAGTGCCTGGCCTATACAGGGCTTTAAGGGTGCCTGGCCTATGTAAGGCTTTAAGGGTGCCTGGCCTGTGCAAGGCTTTAAAAGAGTGCCTAGCCTATGCAGGGCTTTAAAGGTGCTTAGCCTGTGCAGGGCTTTAAGGGTGCCTGGCCCGTGCAGGGCTTTAAAAGAGTGCCTAGCCTATGTAGGGCTTTGAGGGTGCCTGGCCCATGCAGGGCTTTAAAAGAGTGCCTAGCCTATGTAGGGCTTTGAGGGTGCCTGGCCTGTGCAGGGCTTTGAGGGTACCTGGTCTATGCAGGGCTTTAAAAGAGTGCCTGGCCTATGCAGGGCTTTAAGAGGTTTACTTTTTGTACAGATCTTTCTGAGTTTGGAAGGCTTTGTTTTTATTTACCTAGGTTTTATGCAAGGTATGCACCTATATGAACCAATATACATGAAAGATTCTTTGCCAAATCTTATTTCTTTTTTTATTTTTACTTGCCCCACTATGAACTGGGATTCATATGATGTATGCATAAGCATGCAAGATTTTGGCTTTCAATTATCCTAGCATGAACTAGGGCCTATGCAATGTATGCAAATATGGAATGCCTGAGACAGTTGATGCTTCCTTTCATGAAATGCAGATCTTTTACTTGCCCCATTATAAACCAGGGGTTATGTGAAGTGTGCGAGTATGTGAGATGCTTCATTTATTGCCATTTAGATAGTTTTGAAATTTTCTTTTCTCTTTTCTGTGTTTTTTCTTTTGCTTTGTGTTTTGTTGTAGTTTTTTTTTCATTGTCAAGAGCACTGATTTCTAAAAAAAATGCATTGATATTTTAACTAATCAACCATAGCGAGATGGCATGCTGTTCTTTCGAAACGTGATGTCCATCTAACTGGACCTTTAGTACCTTAGACCGCATCCCATTTGTAACTCTCAATTCCTTATCAGCAAAATGGTTTTGTATGTTGTCCTTGAAACCACAACTACCCCCTTTTATTGGTTTGCTCTTTAGGTAATGATAAGGGGTCTATAAAGGATAAGTGATCTAAAGAGAATACCAACCATGACGTGTCAGGTAAATGCTTTGATGAATATCATTTTTTGAGTTACTAATTATTTATGAAGAATAAAGACAGAGGTTATGATATAGGCGAATGATGAAATGTAATTAAGACTTAGGAGAAATGATCTTATTAACAAGTTTGCTAAAGGAAGCATTTGGGAGTTCAGACAACACGGAATTTGGACAAAGAAAAAGAAACCATAATGGTGAGAAACAAACAATGGAAAAGAAAGGACTTGGCTCGAGAAGTTCTTTCAAAGATTGTCCTCCACAATTGGTTTCGCATGCCCCTACAAAATGATTTGTTGTGCTACCCGAGATATGCATCTCATCTAACCTGATCTATAATTCCCAACCTCATTGGATTTTATTTTTCCTGTTACTTGGTTGCTTTTGCCGAAGTGGACTTTCAAACTTTACCCCTACTTCCGCCCCGGCACCTTCTTACATTGCTAAGCTTTTCTCTTTTTTTTTTTCTTTTCTTCTTCTCTTTTTTTTTTTTCAGCTCTAATTTTTGCCTAGGCCATCCTTTTGGGTTTTCAACCTAGCAAGCTTTTCCTTTTATGCAAAGTACTTTTTAACTACATCCGAATTGAGAGGCTTGGTTAGTTCATGACTATCCATGTTCATTAAAACTAATGCTCCTCCTGAGAAAGCATGCTTAACAACATAAGGGCCTTCATAAGTGGGAGCCCATTTGCCCCGAGAGTCGTCCTGGTTTGGCAAGATTCTTTTAAGGACTAGGTCACTAACTTTAAACTCTCGAGGACGAAGCTTTTTGTTGAACGCTCTTGCCATTCTCCTTTGATACAATTGTTTATGACATATTGCAGTAAGTCTTCGTCCCTCAATCATATTCAACTGCTCATACCGGGTTTTTATCCAATTGCTTTCATCTAAATCAGATTCAATTAATACCTGTAACGATGGAATTTCGACCTCAATTGGCATGACAGCTTCCATTCCATAAACCAAGGAGTAAGGAGTTGCCCCAGTCTAAGTACACACAGTTGTGCGATACCCATGCAACGCATATGGCAGCATTTCGTGCCAATCCTTATAGGTGATTGTCATCTTGGCAATAATCTTTTTTATGTTTTTATTAGCTGCTTCTATTGCCTCGTTCATTTATGGCCGATACGGTGCTGAATTATGGTGTTTGATCTTGAATTGTTCACAGAGTTTAGAGACTTCTGCCCTATTTAGGTTCGGGGCATTATCAATGATGATTTTCTCTGGTAGTCTATAACGGTAAATGATATTCATCTTGAGGAACTTGCAAAAAGCTTTTTGAGTGATGCTAGCTATAACACCATAACTTCTAGTTCATTTCATGCTATTTATAAGCTTTATATTATCAATCCCATAGGAGCATATGGAAAAAGGGGATGAATATAATAGACTTTTTCGTGTTGTGCTATATTTAAAAAATTCCATTCAGTATCACGTGGACTGTGTGAGCTCATACTATACTTCCTCATATTTAATTTCATCATTACAACTCATTTGCATCACAAAAACATGCCTACAACTCATGGAAACTGAAAAGGGGCATGGAAAATGGGTGTTCATTCTCGGTTAGAATTGGCCTCTTTTTTGGATAAACTTTGGAAAATCATAACTAAATCTAGAAAAATTGAGACCATTCAATCTTGGTCATTCTAGAAAGCTTAGGATGTCTACTTCACACTAACAGGTTACAACATTCATCACATAGGATGTTTGACATCCAAAATGGTCCAAAGGTCTGACTGAAATCTGGAACTGTCATAGAATTTTGTAGAAAATTTTGAAAATGTCCTATTAATTCAAAAAAAATCCAATCCATGCAAATGATACCAATCTAGAAATTTGTAGATGTTAACTAGAGAGAAAAAAATATCTCCAGATCAGTTCATTAAGCCCAGACTCCGAAATTCAATGGAATAGTACTTTTGGTGGGACAAATTTACTGATATTAGATAGAAACTTCAAAATTTAATATCTCTCTCTAGACCTCCAAATGAGGTGCTTCTAGTTGGCATAAATTATTACAATTGCCTAGGTTTTCTGTATAAAATTTCGTGGCACTTGGACATCATTTGAGCCTCGTGTGACAGAAAATAATTTCGGACCAAGTGAATAGTGCAACAAACCAAAACCATAAATTTTGCCAACTTTGAAAAATCATCAAATATTATGTAGACCTCTAAAAATTATGATCTTTATCTTCCCAGAAATCTCTCAATGAGATCTAATTGCATGCCAAATTTTAGATCAAGACTAGCTCATTTGGCTAAAAAGTGACACAGGGTTCTATTATGGTCAAATTTAGCTCCATATGAGGTACTAAACTTGCTAAATGGTCTTCCCTAGGTGTTGGCACCTTTTAGGCAAGTCTAAAAGTATATTTAAGACTTATGTGAGCTGCCCAAATGGTCCCAAACCTCATGCACCTCATTTTGGCCATTCAACCCACACTTATGCATATTTCCATCAAACTTCCATATTGCACACTTTGGCATTACATAGTCAAAATAAATGCTAGAGGTCATATATCATTTTCATACATCTAAACATTACATATGGTATATTTACACATGTCTCAAGGTTCATGGTACATAGATAACATCATATACATTATGAACTATCATTATGGTTCCAAAATAGACAAAACAAGGCACAAGGTTGTCAATCTCTCTTCTTCATCGTTGTTGGCTCCCTTCATCATAATTACTTGGTTCACCTAGCATGTTAAATCATTGGAGAGAAGGGGATGAGATTCAAAGAATCCTAATAGCTTATCTCTCATTCAATCATACATAATATATGCAAAGCAAGCTTTACAAATGCATGCATGGAGAAATTAGAAATCATAGACATTTTAAAAGCAACCTTGGTATGTGAATCAATCATACAAGACATTCAAGAGCTCACAAAGTGTTTGGATTGGCCTCACACTTCTCTTCATGGATTTTGGACTTGCCTCACCCATTTTTTGAGCACTTTGGATTCAACCATACTCTTGGGAGCTCACTTTGCTTTTGGGAGACTCTTTACTTTGTCTCAATCAAGCTCAAGGGTTCTTGGCTCATCTTCACCAAAGAGAATAGTTCTTGGCCTCTCCACACTTAAGAAAACTCATACAAATATCATGGATTCATTTAAAACATAACATGGCATCAAGGATCATGACATGTAAAGGCATGCTAGCATACTTTCCATAGCTTGAAAATACACCTACACACATTCTAAAACAAGCTAAACACACATCCATGCATGAGAGAAGATGGAGAGCTACCTTGCATACAAACACACACTTTTCCTTTAAGATCCAAGCTTCCTCTTTTGGCCACACACTCACAAATTGGTGGAGATGGTTTCTCTTGGCCTAAATACAATTTATGGGAGTCAATTAGGTTCATAAAATAATTTCTAAGGCTATGCAACTTGCTTAAACACTAGTTGGCTTTATAACCCTCATTATGGTCCATATTTGCACCTAATGAAGCAACACCCCTCAAATGACTTCTAGGCCTCATTCTTTCCTTTCAAATATGATTCTTGACTCCTTTTAAGCTTCTTAGAGTCATCACAACATTAAAACAAAAGGTTTAGCACCATGTTGCTTCTTTAGGTCATAATATGGAACTTAAGGCACTAAATCACTTTCTATGAGTTCTAAATTTTTTCCAAGGCCTCCCCACATTTTCATTCATCAAATATGACTCAAGAATGGCCTTAGAAAAATTTAAAACTCTCTTTAGCTAGGAGAACCCATCTAGGTCGAGGCTATGAAGCATATTAGGTTCCATGGAGCTTTCTTTATTTTCTCAAGGGAAGAAGCATATGGGGAGCCTCTTAGGGATCTTGGGAGCTCATTTAGACTCTTACTTAGGCCTAGAAATCATAATACAAAATCAGATTTTACAAGGTGCAATTGAAACCCTAGAACTTGCATCTTAAAATCTAATGATTTTTTATTAATTCCCTTTGCATATTCTTAATCTCCACACCCTTTTTCCTTAGATTCATACTTGGTTCTACCTAAAAATCATCTCCTCCTAGGGTTTTCTCAAGTGGGGTGAAATGGTGGAGGAGGGAACCAAAGATGACAACCATAGGAAGAGAAATTACCTTATTTTCTTGCTTTTTCTCACTTGAATCTTGCGTTCTTTGAGCTCCTCTCTTCAAATCCGAATTTTCTCCTCAATTTATCCCTTAAAACAGATTTATAAACTTCATTATAATCATAGAAAACAAAGGAGAATGGAGGAGAAGAGGTTTGGAAGAGAAAGAGCATGAAAAACTACTAATTTCTATACCTTAAGCCTTTGATTTCTCCTCCTCTTTGCCTTCCTCTTGTGTGCCACTCTCCCTAGGGTTTTCCTCTAGTTTTAGGTAGAACTTGGTCGTGCAACATGAAGAGAGAAGAAGGGTGCATCGTATATATAGGTGGGAGGAAGTTATACTTTTCAAAAATTCTAATTTTACCCTTCGTCCTTGGCATTTTTGTTTCTCCTTTGTTTTAGCTCCTTTTTGAGAACCATCTTTTCCATTATGAAATTTAAGTTCCCAATTTAGTAAAATACCTTTGGAATCACTCAAATTGGAGTTAAAACCTTCCCGAATGAATTAGTCAAAGTTCAGGTCAACCGACGTTAGAAAACGTCCACCGGAAGGGTTTTAACTGTCCCGAGGCTTTCCATAGTTTTTAGGGCCTCTGAGAACCTCAGAGAACTCAAAACTTTCATTTAAAAAGCCCTCCTATGTGAATTCCAAAAATTGCTCGAAATTACGAAAATGCCATTACGTTTCGTAAGCTTTTCGTAAGAAAATATTTTTTCATTCTAGTTCCATTTTTCTTTTCGTCTGAGCCTAAGATTCTCATATTTAGGAGTCTAGAATGCTTCCAAAATTTTTCAAGACCTTAACTACATCATTTCGGGGGACTTCCTTTTGTATCCGGTGAGTTTCGTTCATTAACGGAGAAACTGTACGTTATGTTTCTGACGTTTTTCTAGTTTTTGGAGAACCGGATGTTACACTAGCAAAGGAACTAGTTTCGATCCACTTTATGAAATAATCAATGGTGACTAAGATAAAATGATGTCCGTTTGAAGCTTTAGGGTTGATTGGTCTAATCACATCGATGCCCCACATTGAAAATGGCCACAGTGCCACCAAATTATGTAGTGAGACTGGTGGTGCATTGATTTTGTTTGAATAAATTTAATATTTATGACATTTCTGAACATACTCAGTACAATCCTCCTCCATGTTCAACCAAAAGTATTCGCATCTTTGGATTTGCTTAGTCAGAGTGTGACCATTTGCATGCGTAACGCATATTCCCTTATGAACCTCTGTGACCACTTTCTGGGCCTCCTTCGCATCTACACACTGTAATAGTGTACCGTCATGACTTCTCTTGTATGAAATGCCATTGCTAATGAAGAAATTCATGGATAGACGCTGAATAGTCTTTTTATCACTCTTAGTGGCCTTAGCTAGGTATTCCCTACTTGTCATATAAGTCTTGATATCATGATACTAAGGTTGCCCATCATGTTCCTCTTCTATGTTTAGGCAATGTGTTAGCAAATCCCTAGCTTCCACTCGAAGCGGTTGGACTTGGACTCCATAGTCGAGTCGAATCATGATTGCTAAAGTAGCCAAAGCATCAGCAAATTGATTTTTGTCTCGAGTCACATGATGGAAATTGATTTCTTAAAATTGGCTAATTAGTTGAACCAAAAACTTCTGATACAGAATCAGCTTTGAGTCCTTAGTTTGCCATTCTCCAGTCACTTGATGAATTATGAGGGCAGAATCTCCAAAAACTTCTAGACTTTTTATACTAAGAGTTATGGCAGCATTCAACCCACTAATGCAAGCTTCATATTCCGCCACGTTATTGGTACATTCAAATTCTAATTTAACAGCAACGGGGTACTGCTTTCCTTCAGGTGACACAACTATAGCCCCAATGCGATAACCATGCATGTTTGCAATACCATTAAAATACATCTTCCATCTCCCATTACCACCATCTTTGTCATCTTCATTGTCTTCTATAGTAAGTATGCCTTTATCAGGGAAATGAAAATCCAATGGTTGGCTATAACACTTCCTTTTATGGACTTTCGAGTCATATACTTGACGTCGTACTCAGACAGGATCACTTGCCATTTAGAGACTCTTCCTGAAACATGTGGGCTTTCGAAGATATACTTGATAGGATCCATCCTGGAAATTAGCCATGTGGTATGATAAAGCATATACTGTCATAATCATTTAGTAGTCCATACCAACACACAATAAGTTTTTTTCAATTAATGGGTAACGTGCTTCACATTTGTTGAACTTCTTACTTAAGTAATAAACTACCTGCTCTTTCTTTCCAAAGGCATCGCGTTGCCCCAATACAGCCCTCATCGATCCCAGCAAGATTGCCAGATAGAAAATCAAAGGTCATCCTGGCGTGGGCGAAACTAAAATTGGGGGACTTAACTGATACTCTTTAATCTTGTCAAAGGCTTGTTGGCAGTTATTGTCCCATTTTTCAGTGTAGTTCTTCTTCAATAATTTGAAAATTGGCTCGCAAGTCGCAGTTAGATTGGTGATAGATCTTGCTATATAATTGAGCCAGCCCAAAAAGCTTCGTACTTCTTTTTCTATTTAAAGGGGTGGCATTTCTTGAATAGCTTTTATTTTATTAGGATCCACCTCTATCCCTTTTTGGCTCACCATGAAACCCAATAATTTCCCAGTCAAAGCCCCAAAGATGCATTTATTTAGTTTTAATCGAAGCTTGTATTCACGCAATCTTTCAAACAACTTCCTCAGTACCGCCACATGACTCTCCTCTTTTATAGATTTGGCCACCTGACGGGCTTGTCGTACAACCCTCAAAATAAAACTAGGTTGAATTAAAAATGCATTATATGGCACAACCTAGGTCATCTCCCTTGGAAATGGAATTCAATGCCTAATTGAGTTTTCTAAATGTTAAAGGATCCTAGAACTACTTAGTTTGGAGGGGATTTTTAATTGAATTAAACTAATTGGAATTAAAATTCCTAAACACCACCTAATTATGCGAATTATGGTGATAATAGGCTTGTGACTAGCTTTGGAATCGTCTCTTGGTATCCACTATCCTTATCCTAATCCAATTGTAATTAATTCTGGCCTAAGAGTTCCTAATTATGTTCATTAGTAAATGATCTTGAATAACCATTCAAGATTCAAGAGATTAACAAGTTAATGTTGAATTGAGACCTCAATCCTACACCAAATCATTAACTCTTGTCTTTAAGATCAATGAACACCTAATTTGATTAATTAACTGATTAATTAGTCTTTGATTCATCATCCAAAAATGTTTAATTAACCAACTAAACATCAAGGAATTCTCAAATCAAGCAATTAAGCATATAATCTCACTCATACATTTCATCGAACACCTTCGTGGCATACATGGAAAAATAGAGAATAACGAAAAATCAGATTCCAATCCAACCAATTAATCAACAAAAATGCTTCCTAATCAGTGTCTAACCAGCCACTAATTAATTACACAAATTCCTAATCAAATACAACTTAACCAAGATTGTACAAGAAAAAGAAAAAGTGTAGGAAATTGAGAAATCTTAGCCAAAATTCTGATTCTCCTCCAAGGATTCAAGCTTCTCCAAGAGCTTCCTCCTAGCTAGCCTCAAGGTGGATGAATTAGAGCTTCATTAATGGATGGAAATGGAGGAAAAATGGCGTGGTATATGGTTCTGGAGGCTGGATGGAGAGAATGGACGAAGGGTGTGGAATGGGCAAAGTGAATGGACGAAGGGATCAAATGACGTCGTGAAATGGAGTGAATATGAGTGCTGATGGCGTGATCCCCTTCTCACGTGTTTTTTTAATGACTTCACGTGCTCAACCCCCATTCCAATTGTCTGAAGCTTTCCATGTGATTATATGTAGAGAGTGGGCCCCATTTCATTTTATATTATAATTTATTCCACATGCATTCCAGCTCCAGCGTTTTCATTCAAACTAGAACATGGCTTTTCTTCAAATCATGTAGCTCTTCCACATTTCACGTAGCTTTCTTCTACAGTTCCTCTCTATTTCCTGTTCGTGTGTATTTGTAGATTCTGCTCACTTGTCCTGAAATCACGCCTTGCCTTCATTATCAACCAGAACTTCCAGCAACTTCTTCTTCTTCTCTTTATAGACCAAAACTCGCGGCTCTTTGCATGTTCCAGCCTTCATTTGTTTGTGTTTTTCTTCACGCAGCTTCTGTGCAAGCCTCACTCGAGGTTCTCTTCTTGTTTTCTCTATGCAAGGCTTCTTCATGTTGTTTTTCACGTCCCATACAGTTGCTTCACATTTTGCCTGAGCTTCATTTCTCTCTGTTTCTGCTCATTCTTCACGTTGCTTTTACGTGGTTTTGCTCTTCCTTCTTCTTCTCAAAGCTTCTCTTTTCAACTCAAAGCTATCCAGACGTGATTCTGCATGCTTCTCCTTCCCATTCCACATCAAAACCTTGCTTCGAATATATTTAATTTTTATTCTCTTCAACTCTTCCAACTCATGGCTTTCATGATTGTGTTCAAAGCCCGTTAAAATCTATACAAAAGAATGGAAAGTATTAAGTGGAAATATCCAAAAATTATTTAAGATGAATTTAAGAATTAAGAATTAATAATTTGCAAATTAATTCCTCAAATGTAAAAATGGCAAATTAAAATCAAATTCCACTTAATTAAATTTCTAAAGCCATATTTGGACACTAAAACGCTTAAATTAAGGGATTAAAATATATAAAATATCATGGTTATCACCACCATATCATTGATGTACACTTCAATCTCCTTATGCATCATATCATGAAAGAGTGCCATCATAGCCTGTTGGTAAGTTGCCCCAGCATTCTTTAACCCAAATGGCATTACTCTGTAATAGTATGTCCCTCATGGCATGATGAATGCAGTCTTTTCCTTATGGTCTTCGTGCATAGGGATTTGGTTATACCCAGAATAACCATCCATGAATGAATACCGGTAGGCTCGTGCCGTATTATCGACTAAAATGTTTATGTGGGGCAATGGAAAATCATCTTTTGGACTTGCTTTGTTCAAGTCCCTATAATTAACACACATATAAACCCTTCCATCCTTTTTGGGAATGGGTACGATGTTTGCTACCCATTGAGGATATGTGGACACCTGAAGGAAACCCGCTTCTAGTTGCTTCATGACCTCCTCTTTTATCTTCAAAAACATGTTAGGGTGCATTCGTCTTAATTTCTATTTCTTAGGTTCAATGTTTGGGAGTAAAGGAATCTTGTGAGAAGTAATCTTTAGGTCAAGCCTAGGCATGTCCTGATAAGACCATGCAAAAACATCCATATACTTCTTAAAAAGTTGAATCATTTTCTCTTTCTTCGGATTATCTACTATTTTAACCTCCTTTTTATGTTCCTCCGTCCCCAAATTGATGTTTTCAATTGTTTCTTCATGAAGGCAAATTCCCTTATCTATAGAATCAAGAAACTTTTCAAAAGTCTGAGCTAACTCTTTGTTGTCAGATTTAGAATCATGCATATCCAGAGCAACGCACAAATCATTCCATGGGAGCTCGAGAACCTCTGCATTGGGCAAGAGTCCCAAGGAAAAAAATTTCTTGGAGGAAGGAACAAAGCAAAATAAACTAAAAGAGAAAGAATAGAAGCGAAGGGGAGCAGAATATCTAAAAAATTCTCATTTCATTCGCAAAATACTACTGTCATTCATAAAGTATCGTCTGAAGTTAAAACATAATAAGAGAAGGAAGAAGAAAGAAAAAAGAAAAAAAAGAAAGGCATGATCAAAACAATTACTCTAATGCTATGACATTAGGGATACCCTCGATTTCCCAATTATCCAATCGTTCTCCCAAATCATCAATCGAAATTCAAGTCTTGATTCCTTGCGTGGCTTCTTCGTCAATCATTAAGGTGTTCGGCCGATTCATAACTTCTGAGGCAGTCAGAAATGTTTCCCTAATGTGAGGGATTTTTAGCTTTTCTTGCCTCTTAGTTCCTTTTATTCTCAATTGCTCCTTGACTCAGTCCGCTAGCAAGGTTTTATACCCTAATCCCTGTCGATTGAGGTTTTCTAGGAGAGTAATAGGCAATTCAACCCCTTGTAGATGTATTCCCAATCCCTTCCTAGGTCGGAATCCATTCTTTTGTAGCATTTTTATCACGACCTGATTAACATTTCTGATGGTAGGATTAGGTTCAATCATCTCGAAGCTTTGAAACATCGTTTCTATATCCTATTCAGCAGCCTCAAAGTACGACAAGGAACTGGGCTTACTTAACATTATCTCTTCTTCTCCCTTGATAGTGATTATCCTCCCCTCATTAATGAACTTAACCCTTTCATGAAAAGTTAAAGGCACAGCATCGGCGGAATGGATCCAAGGCCTACCTCGTAGTATTGTATAGGATGAATCAATATTCATTACTTGAAAGTCTACTACGAATGTTTTTGGCCCAATTTCCAAAGACAAATGAGTATTGCCAATCACTGTTCTTTTAGAGCCGTCAAATGCCGTAACCACCATATCACTTTTTTCAATATGTGATGCCTCAATTGCCAATTGTTTGAATGTGGCCAGCGGTAACACATTTAGTGCTGACCCTCCATCAATTAGAACCTTTGTAATTATAAACCCATTGCATTTCAGTGTAATGTGCAGGGCTTTGGGCTAATTAGCGGATGTCCCTATGATCTCTTCTTTAGAAAATGAGATGGTAGATGTGGACTTGACGATATTCATCACACTAGCTACTTTTTCTAGAGTGGCGTAAGGTCGAACATATACTTCCTCTAAGACCTTTTGCAAGGCTCGACGATGTACCTCTGAGCTCATAACAAGGACCACATTGAAATTCGAGTTGGAGTTTTCTTTAATTGTTTTACCATGTCATATTCGCTTTGTTTCATGATTGGCAAGAACTCTTCATCAGCGTTATCTTCTTTCCCTTCTTTCTCTTTCTTCCAATCATTACTATCAATTCCTTTTCCCTTCCCATGCTTGTCAATATTTGCTGGGAGGTAAGCCCTACCACTTCGAGTAATACCTCATGCTCCAACCATACTTCTGACAGGTTCTCTTTCTGCCTTAGCAATCACCACCTGGGTCAAGGGACAGTTAAAGGTTTCCTCATATCTCCACGATATTGCATGGTCGCTTTGATATGGGAACAGAGTTGGCATATTGATAACCACTGAGGGTTGCCTTAGGGAAGGGGAACAAGATGGTCTCGATGTCGCAAAAGTATTTCTAACAGTTAAGGTAACCGTTTCTGGCTGTCTGGTGGGGATAATGATGTCAACATACTTCTCCTCTATCATGCCAATTTCTTCTTCTAACTTCTCTATAACCACAACCCCTAGTGCCATTAATTTCTTCAAAGCTTCCCAAAACTGCACGCAATTCTCGATGTCATGGTCCATATTTTACTGATGAAAGTCACAAAATTTAACTGGTGGCCCAACAATAGTCCCAATGACCCTTTCTTTTGGTAATTCTAACACATACCTGATCGATTGAAGATTAACTAATAGAGTTTTCATTGAAAACTTAATGGTATTAGGATTCTTGGAAAACCCCAGTTCTTCTTCAACAGCGTTCACCGGTCCCCCATGACTAGGTAAAGGGTTAGTGGCAATTGTTGAATCTTCTTTAGGTTTAAGTTAGATATGGTTGGACTCAATCAGATCCAACACGTTTTTCTTAAAGGCGACACAATTCTCAATTGAATGCCCCAAAACACCCATATGGTATTCGCAAGAGACATTAGGGTTGTACCATGCTGGATACGGTGGCTGTATTGGGTTTGCACATTGAGGCCCTAAAAGCTTCGCGTCCAATAACTTCTTATACAATTCAGCATTGGTGGAATTAAAATTGGGCCAAGGGTGATTAACTTTTGGTCGCCCATAAGTCATTCTCTCATGTTGCCCTTGTCTATTCATAACTGGCAGAAACGGGGTTTTACCTTGATTTTCTCTATTTACTTGATAAGGAATGGGTTGTTATGAATACAGTCTCGTAGGTTGGATGTAATTTATGTCTCCCTCTTTCTTCTTCAATTCTTGGCTCTTTTTGAAGCTATTTTCTTCTTGAGAAGATGAAAGTTTCCTATCTCTAATGTTTGCATCTATCCTTTCCCCAATTTCAATAAGGTCAGCAAAATCTGTAACATAGGTCCCCAACATGATTTTATAAAATGGGTCTGAGAGAGTTCGAATGAAATAGGAGAAAAATTCAGATCTAATTATTGGAGGTTGGACTTGGGAAGCCATCAGTCTCCACCTTTGAGCATATTTTTTAAACGACTTTGTCAATTTCTTACTCATCCTTTTCAGCTGTCCCTGGTTAGGGCAGTGTCGAGATTGAATTTATATTACTTAATGAAAGCTTCTATGAGGTCTCTCCACCTTCGAATTTTTGAGTGATCTAACTACATATACCATAACAAGGCAAACCCCATCAAACTTTCTGAAAAGAAGCTTATCAGAAACTTCTCATCTCTTGACCAGACAGTTATTTTTGTACAGTATTACCTCAGATGATATATTGGATTGCCAGTACCATCATATTTGTCAAAATTGGGAACTTTAAATTTCTTCAGAATTGAAACTTCTGGAATCATGCATAATTCCTCCACGTCCAATGACCCCCAAGTGTTGGGTCCCCGTAAGTTTTGGAATTGGTCCTTGACCTCCCCTAACTCTTTCTCCTAATCTTCCTTATCGTAGTTAGCTTTCCTTTGGTCTCCATAGTTGGGATTTGAAGTGTATAGGTGGGGTCATAGCCTAGAAATTCTTGCGTATCCCTTACTTCGTCATGGGGACCGTATTTTTCAGATGTTTTCGTTAGAGGATTCTGGACATTCTTCTACCTCTGTGCAGTCTCTGCTATTTGGTCAAAGTATGCTTTTGGTATGACCACTCCTGGTAAGCTCGTTCCTACCTCTGGTATATTTGCAGTGGCATGTGGATGACTGGATACTCTAGGTGAGGAGTCGACAGCCTTCCCCTTTAGTGTCTCAATGAGGATTTTCATTGTTTCACTCATCTGAGCTAGTTGATTCTCTATAGTTGTCATTCGACTGTTCAGCGCAATTATGTCTTCCTCAGCTCTTTGGCTACCTTCCACTTGATGTTCTTCCATGAGCCTGGCTCTTGAACGCGTGTCGTATACTTTAGTAGGACGTATCTGGTTAGATGGGACGTGTTTCAGAGACGTAACATTGTCTTCCTTTTATTTCACTCTTTATATTCTTTTCTTTGCAAATAAGACACATTTAGTGATATTGAAAAGTACTCCTCTTATTTTATTATTATTATTATTATTATTATTATTATTATTATTATTATTATTATTATTATTATTATTTTCTTTTTCTTTTTACACATTAACTTGGGTTAACCATTTTGACATAATGGCGGAGGAACATCAGGCCCTGTGATTCTTAAAGGATTTTATTAATCCACATAAAAATATCAAAGTTGACACTCGATGCAAGAGGGGATTGAAACCCCTACATGATCAGGTCTCTGCGTTCATCTGGGTTATTTTCCTTTTAGACAATAAACACAAGGGGGATGAAATTCTTGTCCTTTCATAACAAAGTCTTAAGTGATATAGTATATCAGCATCTTTGGAAATTAATAACTATTGAGGTACTTCAACTCATTTACAATATCATTATACAATATAAAAAATTCTATCATTTCCTTCAGTGTGCCCAATGGATTAGCTAGACCTTTGGCTGCTTTGAGTGAACTCATGAAACTAGGGAAGATCTCATCAGCAAGGAGGATCAATTCTTGAACCAGGATATGAACCTTTCCTTTTCCGTGGCTTGCTCAGCATGGAGTGTCTTCCATGTCTCAATCGTCTCGGCTTATTGATTAAGCTGTTCCATCAAGTTTTGTATTATTGTAGCATTTATCACTCCTGATGATGGGTAGTTCATTCATTTTCTTTTCCAGTTCCCTTTCCGGCATATCAATTTCGTGTCGAGTCCCACTAGATTCAAATTTCTACATTTGTCTTTCTAGTACATCTTTTTCCTTAAGGACTTTTATTAATTGGGCCCTACTAATATGGATCTTCTTTTCATTTTCAATTACTCGCTGTCGGGCTTCCTCTATGGTATCTTTCAATCTTGTATTTTCTTCCTTCAACCTTTTCATCTCGACACTCCCCACACTTCCCTTGTATCCCTTTCCCTATCTGCTTTTGCTCGCAGGACTGTACATTCGCTTCGTATCTGGTTCAAACTCCTCAAAGCGTTCTTGTCTCTTTTCTTTTAAAACCTTCAATTTTTCTTTCTTTTCTTTAACTTGCCTTGCTAATTGTTTGTTAATTACTTACATGTCATTGTCGAGCATAGGATCAGGTGGTTCAAAAGAAGGGTTAGCCCCTTTTGTCCTTTCTTTTAGCCACTCTCAATATTCCTTGGTTGTAGCTATGATTCGCTTGCCCAGTTTGCATTTGCCTTTACATATCACTTGGCTCCATGCGCTTCTTATTTTCTGGCAAAGCATCTTAGCTTTCGGGTCATTATGATAAAAGTGAATCAATAGAATCACCTCCTCGAACACAATATCTTGTTTATATGCGAACTGTTGATTAACAACTAACGAGTTGTAATTAAGCAACCCCGAGGGCTTATCAGGGGTACATTCAAGAATTCTCCATAACAGTATATGATTTCTTCACTTTCCCACCAAGCCAGTTTCCACCAGACAGTGTTTTCATCTAATTGACCAAGGGATCATGCCCAATCATCACGAGTCATCTTTAAAGATGATAGGATAACACCTTCACGATTGAGGAAATCCCTAACTGGGTGGTGTATAGTGTCATGTCATCGACCCAATTGATATTGCCCCCCATAAATATGATTGAACATCTAAATAGTGAGAAGTTGTAAACAACACTTCAATTTTCCTCCATTTTCTTGTTGACAAAAGCTTAATGTCAAGAACGTTTTTGCTAAGACTGCTGGCATAGGATTTACGTGATGGTTTTCCACCATACACAAAACACTCATAGCCAACAAATCAATTATCCCTATTGTTGAGGGAAATAACATTAATCCATATATGGCTAAGGCAAGGACCCTCTTAAAAGTCGCCCAATCTTCCTTTTCAGCAAGGATTCCCAAACGCCCTTCTACATATTTCCTCAAAAGGCTTTCAGTTTGTCCTCTTTGATGTAATTAGATTCTACTAGGATCTTTCCTTAAAATCTGAGCCACTATACGTTTTGATAGTAAATGTCTCGAATAGTAATAAATTGAGGTATCTTTTTGCAGAGGTGTATTCATAAAGCTCCCATATTCTTCTAAAGTGGGTGTGATCTGGAATATAGAGAACGTAAAACACCTTAACGAGCTATCCCAATGCTGGGCCAAGGCTGAAAGTGCCTCTGGCTGTACTAGTATCTACAGCAAGTTTAGAATGTCCCCATAATCCCTTCGAAAATCTCGGATATGCCTTCCATTTAATTTCTCACTCAATATAATTAGGCTCTCAGCTAATTCAACTTCTGCCTTGATTTTAAGTTTTGTTCTAGTCGTAATTAGGCCAGTTTGTTTTGAACTCAGATATCGTCTATTGCCTAAAGGTCCCATTACCTCCATTATGCCAATCAGTACGTATAACCATTCACTGTTTCAAAATATCGAAGCTTATTGGTTAGTGTATCATCATTGCTAGCTTGACAATTTTACCTAATCCTTAAGGAATTTATTATTCCATAGATAATGAGGGTGTGAGGATCAATTTAAGAAGGAATAACTCCCTACATAATTGACACTGATATGTTCAGCAAGCTAATATAACAATCCACTAACATTCATACTATGACATTGGATATAATGCCTCGGCATGAGAAATAATTAAAAAACTTTATACTCTTTCTCGAGGAGTCTATTACTCTATGGAAGAGAAGAGTTGACAGTTAAATCGAGAGAAATATGTTTTTCTACACGATTGATGTCCTAAAAAGGTTCAAATCTCTAACCGAGACATCACACCCATTCATTGATGATGCAAAACTGATGGATTTTATCATCCCCAAAATCTTGAAAATACTCCTTTTCTATTAGAAATTCGTTGTTTTATGGGGGTGGAGATTTTTTTAATAAAAATAGATTGTACATTGTTTATTATTTCATCTTACCTCCTTTTTTATGAATGTGTAAAGAAAATAAATATGTGCTGAAAGATTCCCCTTTTAAGGGACTGTAAGGAATATGGTTATGGCCTCTTCAAGGTCGGAAACCCATTAAGCAGGGGTTGGTTTGACTAATGTGGACTTTCATCATAGTTAATGCACGTCTAATTGTGCTATGATAGCCCATTAACTACTCCAGTAAACAGTGACGATGTGTCACTTTTCCTATGGATATCATTGGATGCATAGATGTGATGAACAAACAATTAAAAATTCCCTCCTTTGTCCTAATATGGGTAGATCCTAGGTTGTGATCACTGGAGCCTGACTTTAACTATTTGGGAGGCATCTATGGCTTGACTATCAGTGCAAATTTATTAGATAGATTTATGACTCCTAAACATTGGTCCCTAAATTGCCCCTACCATGAGGTGAAGATCTCACTATATAAATTTGACCTTGAGAGGAAAGAGATCCTACACAGGTCAAACCCATATAACAAGGCACAATTTAGCTGAGGTCTTTGTGATAGCCTCAGGAAGCATAAGGCTTCACAGGGAAATCAGTATAAACCTCTACTAACCTAGGAAGCACTTAGACCTGGGTATAGGGCCCATAATGTGTGTGATCTGTTTGTGTTACAGTGGCGTGTGTGAGGAGAGCATTTACCTTTTCATCCTATAGGCTACCCAACCCTCATCTGCTAGGCAGATTGGTAGGACAAGAAGTAGAGAAGTATATACACAGATATAAAAAAAAGAAGTAAAATATGTATAAACACAGTCATCTATCCTAAGGCTTTATTCCACATGTTATCTATCCTAACGCATGTTATATATACAATCAATAAAATAAAATAGATAAAGTAAGCATGTGAATTGTAACAACCGGGAAAAAGAAAAGAAAAGGGAAAAGAAAGAAAGTGAAAGCTGGAAAAATTCAAAATCTGAAAATTTTGCTAAGTCTCCTCGCAATAGCGAGAAATGGCCTCGCTGTCGCGAGAATGTCTTCTCGCAATAGCAAATGAGGTTCTAGCTATAGCGAGTGCAGGTAGCAGTCCATACAGAAATCAGGAGACAGCTCGTTGTAGCGTGCGCCATAGCGAGAGTGAGGTCTGGAACTGACGCGAGTTCGCCATAGCGAATGGTATATCTCGCCATAGCGAAGGGAACTGATACGATCTTGCCGTAGCGAAGGTTGCACCTCGCCATAGCGAATCCAGATAACACGAGCTCGCTATAGCGAAGGTTAATTTTCGCTGTAGCGAGGGTCAGTCCGGAAGAGAGTAAATAGCGAGAATTAGACTTCATTAAATGCCCAAACTCATTTCTTCTCTCATATCTGCCCTAGACTTCGACCCAAGGAGAGAAAAGAGGCGTGGAGAGTGAGAGAGACCAAGAGAAGGAAGAAGAGTAAGGGAAAGGTAAGTACATTTCTCTCTTTTCTCCTTAGAACTCTGATCCCCTCTCTTTGCCCTCTCTTTCTGCGATTTTGTTTGTGAAAATGGATGGATTTTGGGCATGGGTCAGAAGAGGGAAAGTGGAAAACACCTTTGAATCTTTGTGTTTTCTTTGAAAATGTGGTTTCCACTACCATGGAAGCTTGAGAGAGAGAAAGAGTTAATGGCATTCTAAAGAGAGCGAGAGAACTCTAGGTTTTGGTATGTTATGAGAGTTTGATCTGATGATTCCATGTTAAGAGAGTAATTCCATGCTTTTGTGTGTCTAGGCTCAAGAGAAACACCTCCATCAAAGCGTGATTGTGAACGTAAGAAGGGAGAAAAGGAATTGAAAGGAAAAGCTAGTGTTGACCTAGGCTGATAAGGTAGCTCTCTCTTCCCACTCTTTGTTGTTGCATTCTTGGTTGTAATAGTCATTGTATGTTATGTATATGCTGAATGTGTGGAATATGCCATATGCTATTACTTTGATGCATTGATGCCAATATGCTTGTGTGTTAAATTGTGAGAATTGCTCGGGTGAGGTAGCGCCGAAAGTCCCTTGAGATAGGTGAGGTGAAGCCGAAAGTCCCTTGAGATAGGTGAGACAAGGCCAAAAGTCTCAAACGAGTGAGGCCAAGTCAAAAGTCCTTAAACTCGGGTGAGGCCATCCAAAAGTCCCTAAACTCGGGTGAGGCTAGACCAAAAGTCCCTAGAGCCCATTTTTGGCATTGTTGTGATTTCCATAGCATGTACATCGTGTGTTGGTTGTTTGAGAATGGCTAAGTGCTTATTCACATGCTTTGACTTGTTATATGCCTTGATTGTTTACTTGATTGAGTGCATGAGCTACTGAGATTCCCTGAATCTCACCCCTTCCCCTCCCAACTAAATATGCTAGGTAGAGCACAAGGAGAAGCAAGTACAAACCAATGAGTTTAGAAGCATGCTTAGCTAGATATTAGCTTGTTTTGGGTTATTTTGATGTATTTTAATGTAAAGTGGTGCCACATTGTATATGCACCCACTATTTTTGAGATGTAAAGGTTGTAACATGTGTATATGTATGAAAAGATGATGTATGAACTATGTTTATAGCCAAAGTAATGGAAATGAGGGTTTTGCCCCTTTTGATGAATGAATGTGATAGTGTATATTTGGCCGTAGCATAGTGAATTCAGAATGTATGTTGATTTGGACCATATGGACATGTTAAATATACTATTGTTATGCTTTTAAACTTGTCCATGAGTGGCTAGAACATGTGAGAGGCTATTTGGATCCGTTTTGGACCTTTGGGGTGCCAAAACCGGTATTTTTGAGAGCTCCGTCAAAGTATGACCGGATGAGCTCCTCTTGCCATGAGATTTGGCATGCCTCTAGAGTTTGTAGAAAGCTTCTTGAGAAGCTAAAGTGGTTAATTTTTGGAGGACTAAAGAATATTTGGTGAATTGTTGAATTTGGAAAAAATCCATGGTTTGGTCAAGTACTGTTCCTATAGGTCAGAAATGAAAACCATGTCATACATAGACCAAACGGTGGCCAATTGTCATGAAATTTTATACACATAAACTAGAAAACCAAATTGACCTGTACCAAGTAGAATCACCCAAATCGGAGGTCTGTAGAGAGAGATTGAACCTTCTGAAGTTCTGTATCAGCATCAGGGAGCTCTCCTGACCCCCATCACTGTTCCATCGATTTTCAGGGTGTAGGACCTATTGAACTGATCTGAACTTATTGTTTTCCTCTAGTAGACATCCGTAGCTTTCCAAATTGGTATAGTGTGCCTAGATTGAATTTTTGTGGATTTAATTATGAATTTCCGAAGTTCATGACAGTAACCTGGGCCAGAAACAGTAACAGTCGGACCTCCTTCCCATTTTCGATGTCAAACATGGTCCAAATGCTGAGATTTTGATTGGTAATGATTTTTAGTGTAAAGTTAACACTTAGAGCTTTCTAGAAAGCTAAAGTTTACCAGACTTCCTTTTTTCTATAATTAGTTATGATTTTCCAAAGTTAGAGCCAAAATAAGACTTTTGGGCACAAGTGAGAAAAGTGCATTTTCTGGTTTTTGGCTCCATACCGGTGGCTTATGGTTTGTTTTATGCTATGTATGAGTTGTATTAGTGGGGTTTGAGTTGAGAATATAAATGTTGGGTTCACAGGACCCACGGGGCAAAAGACGAGTGTATGAAACCTCGATTCCTAGCATAAAAATGCCACGGACTAGTGTTGATTCTTTGGAAATCATATGGAACCGAGCTCAGTGAGAGGCTAGGTAGTGGTAGTAGATTAAGGTGTCACATGAATGGCATGTTATCTACCTTAATCATATGAGGCAAACAACAAACAAAAGGAGAATTAAAAAAGGCCATAATATCTTGCATGACTAATTTAAATTGGGTTTGACCCTCAAACTATCCCCAGTGGAGTTGTCAAACTGTCACGCCCGAAAATGCGACTGCGCAACGCTAAATTGAAATCAAAATTAAAAGTAGTAGAGTCGCCATCAAATTTTTATTTTTTGAAAAGGCGAAATTTTAGAAAAAACTTTTTAGTTAGAAAAATGGTCTACGAACCAGAAAATGGATCCAAGAGTCAATTATAAGTGGGGAAGGTGTTAGGCATCCCACTATACCCGTTTTTAAAAATGGTTACTCTAAGTTAGTTGTGCAAAATTATCATAGCCTTTAATATATTTTAATTCTCCTTAACAATTCACATGCGAAATAAGAAGTAAAGAAATTACATGAAATAAAATTAAGAGTAAAAGAAAAAAGAAATTAAAGAAATAAAAATTAAGAATAAGAGGAAAGAAATTAAGGAAATAAAAAAAAAATATTTCTTTACAAGAGTGAATTTGATCTAGGATGAGAGCCTAAGACTTATGTATCCTTCAAGAGGGATCAAAACCCACGTAGTTCGAATGGAGACTGTGTTTATTTTTTTTAAAGATTTTTTTGGGGTTTTTTATTTGCTTTTGCTTTTGCTTTTGTTTTTATTTTTTTGTTGTTTTGTTTTATTTTGTTCTTATTTTTTAAAATGACTAAGCTTTTATTATTTTTTTTTGAAAAGTCAAAGAAAATAAAAATTACTTCCCCTTTAACAGATAAAACAAATTTAAAAATTAATTGATGTGTTTTAATTTGTTAAAAGTGAATTTAATTTTACTTTTTTTGTATTTTCAATTATTATTATTATTTTGTCTTTCATTTTTCTTTTTCTGTTTTCTTTTTTTTATTGTTTTGTTTTTGTTGATTTTCCTCTTATGACTTTAAATTACTTTTTTTTGTTTGCAAATAACCTGAAAAGTGTTTTATGAGTTTTAATTTGCAAAAGGGAAAAAAGGCTCAATTAATCCTACTCCTTGACTTTTTCCTTCCTTTTTAATGGTTTTAATTAATCTTTGGTTTTTTACCCCTTTTCCTTTTTTTTTTTTTAAAAAGATATTTTAATCATTGACTTGCTTTTTGGATTTTTCTCATCTTTTATTTTATTCTCATAATATATTTTATTTTGCTTTATATTCCGTTTCACTTTCCAAGCAGCATACTTTAATTTCTAATTTTTTTTGCCAAAAGAAAATTTGAGAAAAATTTAAGTTTAAGAAGAAAATCAATTCTTTTGTTTTGTCCCTTTTCAAGGAAGCAACTCTTTTACCTTGTCTCTTTTTCTATTTTTTTTTTTGTTTTTAAAAAATGAGAAAATTGATTTGATTTTCTTGACGATTTTATGCCTTATTAACATTTGAATTTTTTTTTACTTGAAAAGAAGCATACCTCGCTTTTAGAGATTTATTTGATTCTGACCCTTTTTCTCCAAAGGTTTTTTTTTTAGGTTATTCATTGAATTACATAATGGTGCTACAACATTTGATGATTTGATCAGATAGCTAAGGGGACTTATTGTCCCACGTAGCCACAGATGCTCCCTGGATACCCGAGGGAATACAGGATTCTACACGACAAATCTAATATACAACTGATAAAACTTGCTAAAGATAAAAAGTAAATAAAGCCAGAGTGTAATGGCTTGTTTATAACAGAGGAATTACATCTCACACACAGGACCAAGAGACTTTTCCTTTCTTTCAGAAACTTCCATTTAGAATCTCCCTAAACATTCATTTCAAAAACTCACGCAGCCTATATTCCACTTGCACAAGCAGGCAATACAAAAATGAATGAATTTCAAATTGAAGAAAAACATTCAAGGCCAGCCATGTTCATCTTAGCCCAAGAATTCCTAATATGACTATGATCTTTACCAGTTCAAGATACAAACTAAGCAACTTTGAGAAACAGAGACACTCATATAATCGTTAATCCAGAAACATTGAACCATTCAGCACGACATCACAGAAAGGAGAAAAAAAAATCAAGGAGAACACATTATAGCTATATCAGCTCTGGCAGATTCCATAACCCGTCAAACACCAAGACTCCCTCTAAATTTTTTTTAGGGCAGAGACATTTACGTCAACATTAATTCCAAAACATACACCTGCTTATCCTAAAATCATAGTCGAGGATGAAAACTGGATTAATGCATTATGGTTTAGCAAATTCAGTAATGACACACACTACGTCTACCCTGCCTTCTTTCAGGCATTTCTTCAAACACCTACTACTCATGACTTCGAATATACAAGGAACACAGCATTTCAGATTTCAGTCCTCCTTTCCAGTTCCACATCATCAGCAACCACAAGCAAAATTCATTGGGAAATGAAAAAAAAAAGTAAACAATACCCATAGCTTACCTGTAGGGATGGTCCTCAGTCAATCCTTCTCCTGGCTTCCCTTGTATCCTTTCCTCTGCTCGATGGGATGTGTTGCCAAGAAAGTCCCCTGTTGCTCTCAATTCGTCGATGTTTCCCCGACTCCCCCTCTTCAAATTTTCTTTACCTCTTCTGTTTTCCCTCCATCTGGATTCCCCAATCAGCAAATCTCTCTCTTCTTCTTTGCCTCTCTTCTCCGAATTAGAAGACCTCTCCCCTTCTCTGCTTCCTTTCCCCTTTTTCAATTTTTGATTCCCCTTTTCTCTTCTGATGCCTTCCTTCCCTGCCGATGATTCTCTTCCTTCATCGATCCATATTTTTTATCTTCCCCTCTATTTTCACATTTTCTCCTCTAAGCTTTCGACGATGAAAGGGACGTAAAAAGGGGAGGTCAACCCCTCGAATCTGCCGTTGGCCCTCTATTCCGCCTCTGATCGACTCTTTGGAACGCTGCCCCATTATTTCCATTTTTGTGCTCCTTTGATGCGCCAGGCCTGTGCATGTCTCTGCTTTGACTTGCCTCGCGACAGAAAGGGTGAATGGGAGAGTGAAGGGGCCTAGGGGATCTGATAGGTTAAAGGGAATTAGGCCAATGTTTAGTAAAATGGGCTTGTGCTAGGAAAAGGACTTGGGCTTTCGATTGGCCTTTTTTTGTGTGTGTTTTTTTTTCTAAAGCTTTGGGCTTTTTTCCTTTTTTTTTTCTTTTTTTTTGCTTCGTAATATTTTTTTGAATAATCTTTCTTTATATTTCATTTTTTCATATTTTTTCTCTTTAATTTTGTTATTATTATTTTTTTAGTTTGCCTGGACAGAATATAGTGTTTACACTCAAAACCACTCAATAACCATGAAAAGAGTGTAGTTCATTCGTTCATGACTAAGATCATGACTAACGTATGGGATACATTTGAATTCATAAAGTGATAAGTTTTAATTATACTTATATTTTTATATTTATTTTGGGACTTGTTATTGGTTTCAAATTGATTTTTTCTAGTGTTTTCTGAGGATTTTTTTTTATTGTTTTTATATTTTGTTAAAGAATTATTTAATTAAGAATTCATTATTAATTTAAAAAAGTTTAATTGAGGAGGTACTTATCTATGTAGGAAGGATGCTGGTTAAAAGTAAAAAAAGGTTGACGAGGGAGGTTTCACAGTTGCAAAGAATGGGTGTTTTGTAGCTATGATGCAAGGAAATGAGAAACCTTAAAAAGATGTCTTATGCAACTATGTTAGACAAATTTTTCATAGCTATGATGCAAAGCAAGAAAAACCTTAGAAAGACATCATCATAGCTACTTTAGAAAGGTTTTTTGCAACTATGATATAAGGCAGTCTAAAAACCTTAGACGTTAGAGGACTTGTGTAGCTATTAAAGGTGCATCTTTCGCAACTGTGATATATGGCAAAATTATGTGTGACATGAACTAGTCACCTTTCTCTCTCTTTAGCCTATAAATACCCCTTAGTGATGTGAGAAACAAGAGGAAAGACAATAATAGCACATTGCTACAGTCTAATTACACTTTGACCAAGCACAATGAGAAGCTATGCAATCAATGCAACTAAAGCAAAGTAGATAATACTCATAACCAACCTAATTGAGTCACCAGAGGTAAATAGCTTATCGAACGATAAGGCTTTTTAACATAAAGAGGCAAGTTGCAAGGTTACTAAGGCTTTTTTTTTTTTTTTTTTCATTTTTTCATGAGCAAAGGCATGCACACAATCAATAGACATGGGCAAGAAAGGGTTAGAAAGGCAAGATTCCATCAGCCAAAGGTGGATAAAGCATAATTTCAATTTAGAGAATTTCATTGTCGAGAGAAGGGAATTGCTTTCTTGCTTGCTTTCCTCTTTCTTGACCTTGCTTTTACTAAATAGTACTTACTTATACCTTTTTTTACTTCATTCTATAGCGACGTAACCCATAGATTGAATTTCCATTCCAACCCATAACATTGATTTTCAACCCATGAGTCAAGAAGTCAAGGATTTACAACCATGCCTAGTTTGTTCAGTTACGATGTGAGAAATAGGAGGAGGGACATCAATGGAGTGTTGTTATGTTGCAAGAGTATTTATTTGATGATTCGGACTACTGTTGATGCTGAGAGACTTATAAAAGCTATGCAAGGTTAAAGATTTGTAGTCTTTTGCAGTCAGTTGTTTAGAACATTTATCCTAAGAATGTATCCCTTCTCTTTTCACATTTATTTTATATTTGCATTTTCTTTTCGTATTAATCTTGGATTAGTATATTTGATACTGATGTATGAAATTTATATTACGCTTTTATTATATGGAGTATATAGTAGTGCTTAAAGCCTTTATTGTTATTATTCCTTAGTTAGATTAATTATTGCTATTTAATTTTGTCCATTTATAAGTTCATAGAATTTTTATAGCGTACTTATAGTTAATTGATGACATTAGTCTTAGAGATTTTATTTTAATTTTTTTGATTTTATTTATTTTGGTATTACTATAAAGTTTCACTAATGAAAATTTGAGATTTTCAAGTAAAAAGAGGCTCAACCATGTCTTTTTTTTTTCAAATTAAGAATGATTGTCAATGATTTAGTGTAGGAAAGAAGCATTGCATACCCTTTTGGAAAAGATATGCATGACCACTAATGTTTGTTCTGTATAGGAATTATAAAAAATCTAATTAGCAAGAATGTGGATGTAAAAGAAGAAATGAAAAGATTGAATGAGGAAGATGTAACATCCTTTTCTTATTAGAATACATATATGGATATATATTTGGATTATATGCTTTACCATATAAATTTTTTTCCCGGTAGTATTAATAAGGTTATTAAATTTTAATTTATTTATCTTTTATTTTACATCTAATGGATTTACCTAAACCGATACATGATTTTCTTTTAGTCTTTTTGGGATCAGGTTTTGTATTAGGAAGTTTAGGAGTAGTATTACTTACCAACCCATTTTTTCAACCTTTTTGTTAGGATTGGCTCTTGTTTGTATATCTTTATTCTATATTTTATCAAACTCCCATTTTGTAGCTATATCACAGTTACTTATTTACGTGGGAGCTATAAACATTTTAATCATATTTCTTTATCCATGGTTTTGACATCTCAAAATATGAAGTTTTAGGTTTAAACTCATGGAGGAAAGGGCTTTTAATAAAGAACCAAATATACCAAATTAATCACCATGGAAAGTGTAATGTCCGATTTTTATAAAAATGACAAAAACATATACGTTTTAAGAGTAATTCCTCTGAAATGAATCAATTAAGGTCTAAAAAAATTAGAATAATGCTCTAGATGTTAAGTAATGAAAATAAGAGGCCAAAGGTGCCTTGAAATAGAGGCTAAAATAACCAGACGGAATTTAACAAAATAACTACATAACGTAATGGTATTTTTTGTAATTTTAGGTAAATTTTAGAATACTCACAAGAGGGCATTTTAAATGAAAAATTTGAGTTTTTTTAGGCTCATAGAGGCCTTGAAAACTATAGGAAGCTTCGGGACAGTTAAAACCCCTTCAGTGTATTTTTTCTAATGACAGTTGACTCGAACTTTGACCCTTTCATTCAGGAAGGTTTTAGCTCTAAATTGAGTGATTCCAAAGGCATTTTATAAGGTTGAGGACCAAAATTTTATGATGGGAAATACAGTTCTCAAATAGGAGCTAAAATGAACTAGAAACAAAAATGCCAAGTTTACGGGACATAAATGGAATTTCTTTAAAACAATCTTATTTCCCCACCTATATATATGTCATGCCCCACTCTCCTTCTCACTTGGTTGGTTTTATTTCTACCATAAAATAGAAGAGAGACCTAGGGAGAGTGGCGCACAAGAGAAGGGAAGAGGAAGAGAAAAAACAAGGCAAGAAAAGTATATTTTCTATGGAATTTCCTAGTCTTCTCTTTAGCAAACTTGCTCTCCTCCTTCTTTTTATGGATTTGTTGATGTATTTGGGTCTATTGTGAGGTTAGAATAAGGGGAAAATTTCAAGTTTGAGAAGAATCCAAGCAAAAAGAAGAGCATCCAAGAAAGGCTAGGAAATCAAGGTAAAAGGCTAGTCTCCATGCTTCTTCTTATTCTATGTTCTTTGATGTGTGTAGTTCGACCAACCTAGGGACAGCTAAGAGGAGTTGGATTTTGTACCAACCCAAGGGTGAATCTTAGGAAAATGAGTAAGGGAAATAAGTAAATGCAAAGAAAATAAAGAAAGAACCATAAAATTGTAAGATAGAAAAGTTAGGGTTTTAGTTGCACCTTGGTTTGTAAGATGAGTTCTAGTCATAAATTAAGGTGTTTAAGAGTTCATGAGTTTCTAAGACACCAAGAGAGCCTTCCACATGCTTCTCCCACTAAAGAAATTAAAACAACTCCATTGGTGTCATATTAGAGCATAGTTTGGCCTAACATGGAAGGGGCACCAAGGGAGTGTTTTAATTTCTTCCAAACTTGGTTTTGCATCATATATGATGGGAGACGATGAGAGGAAGCCTTGGAAAAATTTTAGAAAGTCTTGAAAGTGAAATGGTACCATAGGTTCCATATTATGACTTAAAGAAGCAACATGTAGTTAGGCTCCTCAAATGGATTGTATGATAACTTCAAGAGGTCTAAATGGAGTCAAGAACCATAGGTGAAAGGAAAGAATGAAGCCAAGATCATGGCTTATGGGTGTTACTTCATTAGGTGCATTATGGGGCCATAAATGAGCCATGGGAACAATCTAGCTTTTAAAGTGAATATATGGCTTTAGAAATTGTTCTAAGAGTGTAATTAGCTTCCATGTAATGCATTTAGGCCAAAGAAATCAAGTCTCACATCCTTGTGAGTGTTGTAGCCAAGGGAGAGGCAGCAATTTCAAAGGTAAAAGTGTGCTTATGTAGTCAAAGTAGCTCTATCTTCTTTATCTCATTCATGAGTGAGTGTTTATCTTGTCTTTGAATGTATATAGTATGTTTTAAGACATGAAAGATATTTTAGCATGTATCTATATGCCATGGTACCATGTTGCTATGTTATGTACTTGAATGATGTTTTATGAACATTTCTTGGTTTGCTCGAGTGTGGTAAAGCCAAAAGTCCCTTAGCTAAGGTGAGGATGAGCCAAAAGCCCCCAAGAATGGGTGAGACAAAGCTAAAAGTCTCTAAAGAGTGAGGCTTAGTCAAAAGTCTCTTAAGAAAATGGGTAAAGCAAGTCCAAAATCCCAAAGAGAATGGGTGAGGTTAAACTATTTGTTTGGCAAGCCTATGTATATTTTATGTGACTTCTTCGATGCAAGAAATGTTCCATGAATGATTATGCAATCTATGATATCCATGCATGCATTTTTAGACTTGAATTTGCATCCTTTATGTATAGTTCAAAGGGAGAAGAGCTATTGGGATTTCTAGAATCTCATTCCTTTCTCCCCATTGCCTAACATGTTTAGATGGACTAAGTGAACCAAGGAATGGGAGCCACCAAGCTCGAAGGAGAAAGATTGGCAAGAAAGTGTGCTATTTTGTTTACTTTGTAATCATTTTAATGGCATATAATGTAATCATATGATGAATGTGTTGTATAACCATTTGAACATATGTAATTACATGAATACTTTATGTATATATGAGAGTTAATGCCATGTGAATATTGTAGCAAGTTCTTGACATTGAATGGCAAGATGAAGCTTGTATGTTCTTGTGTATACCTTGGGGTGAAAGAGTGATTTTGTGAAATCTGGGCTTATGGACCTTTGACACATGTTGAATAGACCATTTTGGTACTTTTCCATGTGCTTAAGTGGCCATGAAAGCCTTGAAAGCAAATTTGACCCTTTTATGACCCTTTAAGAAGTATAAATGGACCAATTTGCAACCCCATGGCATAATCTGACCAAATAAACGAATTTCCTCATGAAATTGGATATGCATATAGATCTTATCTAGATTTTTTTTGGAAGCTAAATATCATATTATTTAGAGCTCTGTGGAATTAATTATGAATTTTTAAAATTGCCAAATTTTAGCTATTCAGGTATAGTTACTGTTCATATGGTTAGTTTCTTTTCCTATGTCATTTGAGGGCCAAATGGTGTCTAATGCTTATGAAATTTTATAAGAATAAACTAGACATGATAATATTTCTATAGTCACTAGAATCACCCCAATTGATGTCTGAGCAGGGAGATATGAATTTTTGAATTTTTATGTCGGTACCAGTAATGCTAGCTAAGTTTATGTACTATTCCATCAATTTTCAATAACTAAACACTCTTGTTTTGGTCTGAACTTATTTTTACCATAAATTAGACATCTATAGCTTTCTAGAATGGTATAGTAAGCTTGGTTTTATTTTTCCTACAATTAGTTATGATTTTTCAAAATTCATGACAGAAACCTAGCACACCAATCTGAGGTTGAACATGTGATTTTTATGTATATGTGTCATGAGCTTGAGTTTTTGGTAGCATCTTGAGATGGTTTTGAGTTGTATATGTGTAATTAAATAGGAGAATGAGATGGATAAGTTTATATGGTCCATGGGATGCAAAATGAAAATTTTATCCACGACGTAGGGCAAAAATAATTTATTATTTTAATAGATTTTTCTTAAGAACTTGTGTTGTTCAAGAAGGTATGCTTAGAAATGAAATGAGATGAGTTTAATGAATATGGTGTTATAGAAAGCCTTTTCATTTGGTATATGTTTTAGTATAGGAAAATTGCTTTTCCTTGTTCCTCCACCACACCATGAGTTCAGCCAATCTAGGGAGAATATGGGAGGAAATGGTTTTTCATTGAAACATACTAGAAATTAAGGTTTTGGAATATGGAGATTAAGAAATTGCCATTAGAACCAAGAAAGAAGCCATGGAATGTATAAATGGGAACCTAGGATTTCATTTGCACCTTAGGGAATATGAAAGTTTCTAATGGTAATTTAACTTATGCAAGAGTATAATTGAGTCGGAAAGAGATCAAGGAAGCTTCATAGTTGCCAAAATTCCCAAGAGAATGGAATAAAACTCTATGGGTGCCCTTCCTTCATGCTTGTCTCGACCAAGGGGTAGATGTAATACATAGGGAGAGTTTTCTTTGATTTTAAGGGTAGAAATGGTCTAGATATGAATTATAAACACTAAAGGAACCATTGGTTTGAATTTAGAAGCCTTATTTTGAAAGGTGAAAATTTAGGGTTCCAATATGCATAAAGAAGTAACTTGGTAATAGGCTCCTTAATTTGAGTTTGTGATGACTCTAATGAGTTTAAATAAAGTTATATGACTTATATTGAGTGAGAAATTGGAGCTCAAATAATGAATTATATAAGTTGCTTCATTATGCCACTAATGGACCCATTTGGAAGCTTAAAGCTAGAATTAGCTTTCGTAAGGCTTATGTGATGCTAAAGATAGTTCCATTGATGCATTTTTCTTTTGTTGGATGTGTCTAGGCAAACTATGTTAAGTTTCTCCTAAAAGTGTTTGTGAGGCTGAGAAAGGGAAGTGAGAAACCAAGGGAAAACTTTGTGCTCAATTGATAAAGGTAGCTCTTCATTCATTCTTGTATGCTTATGTTAATTGTTTGATTATCATTGATTGTTTTTATGTGTATGGATTATGAATCATGTCTATTGCTATTGGTATGATAATTTGATGCAAATATGTTACATGAAATGCATTTAAAATGTGGAATGGCTCTTAATAGGTGAGGTTATGCTAAAAGTCCCTTAATTAGATGAGGCGAAGTCAAAAGTCCCTAAGTACGGGTGAGACAAAGCTAAAAGTCTCAATATTAAGTAAGGCTAAGTCAAAAGTCCCTAAAAGTGGATGAGACTAATCCAAAAGTCTCAAATATTTGAGTGAGGCTAAACCAAAAGTTCTTAGAGCTTGTTTTTACTTTGATGGATCCATATGATCTCAAATATTTGATTATGTTTGATATTTAAAAGCCTATCATGCATGCTTGCTCTCTTCAACATGATAACATGCCTTATAAGTGTGCTTGAAGGGTGAATGAGCTATTAGGATTCATAGAATTTCACTGTCCTTTATATTACCTCTAATCATGTCTAAGAGACTCTCAAGGAGCTAAGAATGGAGACCAACAATCTTGATTAATAATACTTTGACAATAATTTAACATTTTACATAATATATCGGATATGAGAGATTATACATATTATTTTTGTAATGTAAACATTCTCACAATTGTAAAAGTATGAGATTATGATATAATTGTCAATTTTAAGTGCAAAAGTGCAAGAATATGTAATTTGAGTATGTGTTTGCTATAGAATATATATGTATAATGCCAAGTGGATGAGTGATTTTAAGTCACATGATATTTGGGACCAGATGAAATAGTCATATATGCTGTATTTTATATTTGGGACATGCTCAAATGGTCACATGCATTGAAGAAGCTCATTTTGAACCATTTAGAAACAATTATATGCCATTTTGAGCCATATTTTGTCCCTAAACCAAAACCAGACAAAATGAATGAATTTTTAGATGAAATTTGGTAGGTATTTAGATCTCATTTAGATATTTTCATAAAGCTAAAGAATGTAATTTTTAAAATTCTGTAGAATTTATTATGAGTTTTCAAAATTGGCTAAAAATTGTAGAATTGCCTAGGTACTGTTTATATGTTCAGTTCTAGTTTTACATATATTTGAGGTGTCAAATGGACTCCAATGCTTATAAATTTTATAGGAATATATTTGGAATTATAAGTTTTCCATGGCTACTAAGATTACATAAAATAGAGCTGTATAGCCAAAGATATGCATGCCTAACATTTGGGTTCTGATATAGATCTAAAATCTGATGCAGTTACTGTTCCATTAAATTTTTGTAACCCAAATGAAATTGTTTTGATCTAAAATTTTTACACCATGTAATTCATGTCTTGAGTTTTCCACATAGTTCTAATTTGCATAAATCGGAGTTTTCTAGCTCAAAATATAAATTTTTAAAGTTAATGGCTGAAATATAAACCTATGAGAAATGGTGCCATTGTACTAGTTTGAAATGTATGACTTGAGATCTAAAATTTATGTATCTTTTCATTATTTTTCATGTTAAATATAATTTTCTAAGATGAAAATTGAGATTTCTATATTAAAGTTAATTATTTATGCTTATTTGAAGAAGTTAGGCTTTTAATGTCGATTTATTTTTCTGCTAAAAGTATTGAAGATAAGAAAATTGATATACTAAGCATAACTAATGTAAATATGTGCCATTTCTTTATAGTATGACATTTTTGGTATTAGAGCAATGGTTTAGGCAACCTAGCTCCATATTTGGGCCTTGAAATGTTTAAATTATGGTGCACTTGGATTGCTTGTGCATGTAATGTGTAATTGTCAGGAATGGTTGCTTTATTAATTGTGTTGTAATATTGTGTATGTATGTTAAGATTGTTGTTCTTTGTGTATTTTGGTGAACACTAGCTAAGACAAACCCGCTAGGGAAGAGTTTGAAAGTACCATGTTATTATGGATTATTGAGGTAATAGTAGGCTATAATGGGATAATAGAGATAGCTTGTGTAGTAGTAGCAGGATATGGTACTGCAACTGCAGAATGCCCTAGATAAAGGGAAATGATGATGGAAGAAATACCTCAGAACCATAGTAACTAATTCCAAACAATTTATTTACACCTTTAAAAGAGAACGATTAGTATGCTGTTAAATGAATAAATGGTCTTGGTACTTCTCTTAATTGTAGAAATATGATGATGAGAAAAGGGAAGAGTGAGAAATTGAAAAGGGAGTGAAACCTCCCATTAGAGATAAGGTTGCTCTACTGGGAATTTGAGCAATTAATGCTCTTGTTAGAGAGATTGATAGAATGATTAAGAATAACCTGTAGGATAAAACTAGATAAAAAAGAGACCTTAGAATTGAAAGGAGATCAGAGTAAAAAGATGAGGTGAATTTTGTAACACCCCAAAATTAATTAAGGTGTTAATCATATATTAGAATTAATTAAGAATAATTAATATAGAATGATTGGGCAAGTTAAGTGAATAGAAATTTTAGAGAGATAAATTATTAATATGAGTTTGAAATTTAATTGAGTTAGAAACCCCATCTAGGCCCAAATTAAATTAAATAGGTCATGATTAGAGACTATTAGAGGCCTAAGGATTTTAGGTGCAAACCCAATCTTTTATTATGAGACTTGGTCTAAGAAAGAGCACCTAGTGATAGCCCAATTCAATTTAATGAATTAGAAACCCAAGACCCAACTTGCATAAGCTCTTATAAATGGCCCAATAACCCTTGTGCAGACCCAAATCAATTGAGTTCTTCAAACTTGGTCTAACCTAATTAAATTTTTACAGCCTAACACATGAAAGCTGGCCCAACAAGGCTTAAATCTAAAACCCACTTAGTATTGGATCTTTGGATCAGCCATGACCTACATTAGACCTAACCTAAACCCAACTAAAACCCTAAACACACTAGCCCCTCCATACTTTGCTGAAACACAAACACAAAAGGAAAATTCGAAAGTCCAAAAGGGAGGCTAGGGTTCTTGACATATTTCCACCATTTTTCACTTTTAGGGCTTCCCACTTCTAGGGATAGATTCAGCCAAGGTAATAGTTACATAACTTAATCCCCTTCTCTTTCTCTTCATTTTGGCCTGATTAGTTTTTCATTTGGAGCATTTTCATTATACCCAAAATCTGAAATGTAATTGTTTGGGATTTTTTTGGTAAAATTTCGTAGGTTAGGGCTGAGGGTGTTATTAGGTAAGTATAAACTCTTCATTTTGATACATTTTCTACTAGTTTAAGACCACCATAGTAAACTTATAGTATGGGCCTTAATTTTGTGCTAATTTTCCTATGGTTTAGAGTGATATTTTGATGTTTTTGGTTTAGGAAAAGCAAAACCCAAAATTTAAGGCTCTTGGTGATTAGGTAGGTGTCCCTTGGGTAACTGTAATAACCGGAAAAAGAAAAGGAAAAGAAAGAAGAAAGCTGAAAATTTTTTAGATTCAGAAATTTTGCTAAGTTTTCTCGTAATAGCGAGGAATGGTCTCGCTATAGCGAGAGTGCCTGTTCACAATAGCGAAAGTGATTCTGGCTAGAGCGAGTGCGGGCATTCCATACAAAAACCAGGGGACTGCTCACCGTAGCGTGCGCCATAGCGAAAGTGGGGGTCTGGAACTAATACGAGCTCACCATAGCGAAGGTTAAAACTCGCCATAGCGAAGGAAACTGATACGTGCTCGCCGTAGCAAAAGTTACACCTCGCCATAGCGAAGGTAGCTAATACGAGCTCGCCGTAGCGAAGGTTAATTTTCGCCGTAGCGAGGGTCAGTCCGGAAAAGCGTACAAAGCGAGAATTTGACTCCTTTAAATGCCCCAACTCATTCTTTCTCTTATATTTGCCCTAGACTTCGACCCAAGGAGAGAAAAGAGGCGTGGAGAGTGAGAGAGACTAAGAGAAGGAGGAAGAACAAAGGAAAGATAAGCAAGTTCCTCTCATTTCTACTTAGAATCTTGATCTCCTCTCTTTGCCCTCTCTTTCTATGGTTTTGCTTGAGAAATTGGTTAGATTTTGGGCATGAGTCAGAAGAGGGAAAGTAGAAAACACTCTTGAACCTCTTTGTCTTCCTTGAAAATGTTGTTTCCACTACCATGAGAACTAGAGAGAGAGGAAGAGTTGGTGACATTCTAGAGAGAGAGAGAACCCTAGGTTCTTATATGTTAGAAAGGTTGTTCTGAAGAACTCCTAAGAGTTGTTTAGTTATGAGAGAGTAATTTATGTTCTTTGATGTGTCTAGGCTCAAGTGAAGCACCTTCATCAAGGTGTGATTGTGAACCTAAGAAGGGAGAAGAGAAATTGAAAGGGAAGGCTTGTGTTGGCTCATAAGGTAGCTCTCTTTCCACTCTTTCTTGTTGCATTCTTGGATATAATGGTCATTGTATGCTTGTGTATATGCTTATTGTATGGAATATGCCATATGCTATTGCTTTGATGCATTGATACCAGTGTGCTTGTGTGTTGGATTATGAGAATTGCTCAGGTGAGGTAGTGTCGAAAGTCCTTTGAGATGGGAGAGGTAGAGCCGAAAGTCCCTTGAGATGGGTGAGACAAGGCCAAAAGTCTCATAACCGAGTGAGACCAAGTGAAAAGTCCCTAAACTCGAGTGAGGCAATCCAAAAGTCCCTAAACTTGGGTGAGGTTAGACCAAAAGTCCCTAGAGCTTACTTGTGGCATTGTTGTGATTTCCATGGCATGTACAACATGTATTATGTGATTGAGAATGGTTGAATACTCAATTACATGCTTTGACTTGTTATATGTCTTGATTGCTTCTGTGAATGAGTGCATGAGCTACTGATATTCCATGAATCTCACCCCTTCCCCTCCCAACTTAACATGCTAGGTGGAGTTCAAAGAGAAGCAAGTGCACACCAAGGAGCCTAGGAACATGTTAGCTAGATGATAGCTTTATTTTGGTCTTTTGATGTAAAGTGGTGCCAAAATGAATATGCACCCAATATATTTTTTAGATGTAAATGTTGTAGCTAGTGTAAATGTAAGGAAAAATGATGTACAAACTATGTAGAGAGCCAAATTAATGGAAATGTGGGTTTTGCCCCTTTTGTTGAATGTATGTGATAGTGTATTTTGGCCTGTAGCATAGTGAGTTTGAAATGTATGATGATTTGGACCACTTGGACATGTTATATAGACTATTGTTATGCTTTCAAACTTGTCCATGAGGTGTGAGAATATGTGGAAGGCCATTTGGACCCACTTTGACCATTTTGGGTGCCAAAACTGTTAATTTTGTGAGCTACGTCAAAATATGACCAGATGAGCTCTTCTTACTATGAAATTTGGCATGCCTTTAGAGTTTGTAGAGAGCTTCTTGGGAAGCTAAAGTGGATAATATTTGGAGGTCTAAAGAATATTCTACGAATTGTTGAAATTGGGAAAAAATTGATAGTTTGGTCATGTACTGTTACCATAGGTCAGAAATGAAATCTATGTCATTCATGGACCAAATGGAGTCCAACTATTGTGAAATTTTATACACATAAACTAGACAACTACAGTGACCTATATCTACTAGAATCACCTTAATAGGAGGTCTGTAGAGAGAGAATGAATCTTCTAAAGTTCTATATCAGCATCAGGGAGCCCATCCGACCTCCGTTACTATTCTATCAGTTTTTGGGGTATAAGGGCTATGGAACTGATCTAGACTTATTTTTCTCCTCTAGTAGACATCTGTAGCTTTCCAAATTGGTATAGTGTGCCTAGATTGAATATTTTTAGATTTAGTTATGAATTTTCGAAGTCCATGACAGTGAACTGCGCCAGAAACAGAGACAGCCGGACTTCTGTCTCATTTTCGATGTCAAACATGGCCAAACGCTGAGATTATCATTGGAAATTATTTTTAATGTAAATTTAACACCTAGAGCTTTCCAGAAAGCTATAGTTTGTTAGATTCCCATTTTTCTATAATTACTTATGATTTTCCAAAAATAGAGCCAAAAATCTGACTTTTGGGTCCATGTGAGAAATTGCATTTTTCTGGTTTTTGGTTCCATACCCGTGGCTTATGGCTTATTTTATGTTATCTATGAGTTGTATAAATGGAGTGTGAGTAGAAAATGTGAATGATGGGTTCACAGGACCCACGGGGCAAAAGATGAGTGTTTGAAACCCCGTTTTATAACTTGAAAATGTCACGGTTAGTACTGATTTTTTGGAAATCATATGGAATTGAGCCCAGAGGGAGGTTAGATAGTGTTAATATATTATGGTGTTACAGTAACTATTAGTAATTTAATTCTTTGAGCATTAGGTTATCACCATAAATGATGAATGAGATAGTAATGGACTGATATAAATGATCATTTTCTGATATTGTGATTTTAGGAAGATTTTGGTATTGCTGTAGCTTCCCAACTTGTCTACAAGTGAGGTAACCGAGGTTCATGGTAATTCCATGCATATGTCTATTTTAATTTTTTATTTTCTGTATAATTATGATTTTAATGCTAAATGATTTGGTTGGCTATCTGTTATATGTGATTGGACCTTGTGAGTCCATAGTGGAGCTGTGGTGTGGTTGCCACTCGTGTATATGCTTTGATTAGGCACCGGGTTATGATCAAATCTCAAATACACTAAGCTCTAGTTGTGTTCAATGGGGAGTGGGTGCCATGGATAGGCTACTCCCGGTATTATTGGCCTTTAACATGTGGAATTGTGATTGCTAATATAGGATAGTAATTATAGATAGCCTAATTGTTTCATTTACTGATATGGCTGATATGTTTTCTGATGCTTATATGAAATCATGCATATATGTTAATTAAACTGGAATATATGAATGAAGTTTGCCCTGATTATTGAGATTTGCATCTCATCCCATTTCATGGGATTATACTTTCAGGTGAAGGCACTTCGGGTAAGGATAATGGGAAGCAAGTGGATAAAAATCCATGAGCTCTAACCATGTATGGAGAAGGCTACACTTAGGCTGATTTGAGTAGAGTAGATGTAATTTTGTTAATCTTTTATATAGCATCATCATATAATCATATTGCTAAGTGTAGGCGTTTATATTTTGATTTCTTAGGATGTACCTATTAAGGAGTTAGGCTTCATCTTAGTTTGGTATTAGATGTATGAACTTATGACATCTAATGTTTAAACTTTGTTGAATTTATGATATGATTTACCATTTGGAAATTGTAATTATGTGATACCTTGGATATAGACCTGAATTAGTGATGCATGAAATCTTTAATGGAATGTATATTTGAATGATAATTGCTGCAAGCTTATGAAATTTTGCTGTTATTAATCTATGAACTTGCTGATATAGGATAGTTGAAGGAGTATAAATTGACTCTTAAGTCTTGAACTAGTAATGATAAATTAGTTAGGTAAATTAGGCTAATGAAAGCTATTAGAGCCTCATAATTAAGGTAGAGTGGCCCTAGGGTGTCATTGGAGGGAGAGTGGAGAGTATGAGACAAGACTTTAGAAATTCTAGGATCAAAAGGCATTTTGCCGTGGCCAAAATAGGATTAGCCATGGCCAATAGAGGCAAAGTTGCCCAAGGGGATCTTCAGAGAGCAATTCACTGCGACAAAATGTGAGAGGCTAAACTGGAAGTCGTCCAGAGGGTAATTCACCATGACTAAATAGGAATTGGTCATAGCAAACTTTTGTGAGAATTTGTTAGGTGTTCTAAAGAGGAATTAGCCGCGACGAAAGGGAAAATTAGTTGTAGTCAATAGCGAGAGACGATCAAGGTAGGCTCCAGGAGGTTTCCTCGTCGTGGTGCCATGTAGGTCAGCCATGGCGAAGCTCCAACTCGCTGTAGCTATTGCTGCGCTGAAATCTATGAAGATATAAGGGTGAACTTGAGAGCAATTAGCCGAGGTGCAAGGACATTTAGCTGCGGCTAATGATCACAAACTCTCATTCTAACCTAGAAATATTGGTTTTTCATATGGTAACCTCAAGGGATGACTTAGAAACATTGGTAGAAGATTCTAATGAGTAGGAATTAATGGGTAATAGAATCAAAAGCTTATAAATGAGTGTTTGTTTCCCTTATGTACATGAGTGCTTGTAATTATATGGTTGATGACTCTAATAACATTAAGGTTCAAATTTTCTTATTTTTTCTGAATGTAATTAGTCGTAATGACTTTTAACCCTAATTTGTGATTATTAATCACATATTTAGCCTTAATTAGAATGATTAGAAGTTAGGGTCGTCACAAATGTCTTTGCTAGTAATAAGAAGAAAGGTAAGGTATGTTGGCATAGAAAAGTTTCGAGAGGGAATGGGTTTAACCTAATATGGGATAATAATCTTAGGTGACATGTTATAGATGTGGGAAGCTAGGATATATAGCTAAGGTTGATTTTTGACAGTGTTGATGCCTCCACTTAGATTTATGGCCCAGGGAAGAGTAATTGCTCTCATAGAATAGGAGGCTAACAATGTCTCATAGTTTGATTAAAGATGTAGGAGCATAAGATCAATGAGTCTCCCAATTTCATCAGAGGTGTGATTCCTCTGATTGTTGTGATTGATTTGGGTATTGTCCAATGATTACTGTGTGAGAAACTAAGTTTAGGTTATTGATATTTTGCTTGATGATTTACATACATTTGTTTCTACTAGAGGCTATATGAGTATTTCCCACATACACTAAATGTTGCTGTATAAATTGATTGTTGTTCTCTATTATTGATTTGTGATGCATGCTTTTATATGTTATTAATTGATCTTTAGCATGCATTGGATGCCTAGTAATAAAATTATGTTTGAATGTGAATATATAAGTTATCATCTTACCTGAATATGGGACTATACCTAGTGTGAAACTAATGTTGGAGCTAAATTAATTTTCTTATCCAATGTTTAGGCTAAGAAATAATTAGAGCATGGATGCTTAGGGCTCCTACTTGTTCTTTTGATATGACCAAAGGTAAGAAAAGGGATGGAAAAGATCCTTACTGTAGGGAATTCTCAGGGGTTTTTCTTAAAGATGTTGATTTTAGTGACCTACCTCATTAAAGAAAGGGATAGAGTTCCTTAATGATATCATGTCTATATCTAGACTAGTGATGACCTTAACTTTTAATCATGGTAACTAAGGTTAAAGACCCGATTAATAATCATCAATCGAGGTTTGAAATCATTATGAGATTACTTACATTAGGAAAAGGTGAGGAAATTTAAACCTTCATGCTATTAGATTTATTAACTAATTACTCATAACTATTTATGCATATGAGGGAATCAAACCCTTAATTATAAGCTTTTAATCCCATCATCTATTAATTCTAACTCACAAGAACTTCCTACAAGTGCTTCTAAATCATTCCTTATCATTTCCATAGAGAAAAGCAAAGTTTCTAGGTTAATATGAAAAATTGAGCACCTTCACTGCAGCTAAATTCTCTCATACTGCAGTCAATTACTCTCGGGTTCAACTCCTTATACCTTCACAAATTTTGCACATTTTGCTGTGGCCAAATACCCCTTTTGCTGTGGCAAATTACCATCTAGAATACTACCAGACTCACCTCTCACATTTCGCCATAGCTAACTTCAATTTTTGCCACAGCCAATTCCTCTCTATTTTATTCCCTAAGCAACTTCGTTACTTTTGGCCGCGGCTAATTCCATTTTGACAGTGGCCAATTCCTCTCTGTTCCTATAACTCCCAAATTTCCTCCCATGCACTCTAAGAACACTCTAAGACCACTCTCCCTCAATTTGTGAAACTCTAATGGCATTTATCTACTTGATTTACTTAGCTAATCTATCATTATCTACTTCAAGATTTAAGTGTTGATTTCTATTCATGAAACTATTATACATAAGCGAATCCCATAATTTAGTGACAGTAAAAGTGTTTTGACCACAAGGAGCGTAGGGCAAATGCTTAATGTTCATACAAGATCAAGTTACTCATCATTGTTAGCTAATTACAACCATAATGTTCAATTTCATGATAATTATATTACATGTACAGTCTCTATACTTAGCAATTCATGATACAATGCGATAATTATATAAAACTAGTAATCTAATTACATAATACAATCTGACAAGGTTTCCAAACCTATGTGCTACCAAACCATATAATAAGTTTCCATTAATTTCTCTTTGCCACTAAGAGGTCCGGTCCTTGAAAATGTTGGCCCACAATTAGGGTGAGATATATAATCTCAGTAATAAGAGGCAAATTCCACATATAAGTACAGATTAGTCAATATAAATGCAATTTCATATCTTCAATACCAGAATCATCAATTCAATTTGCAAATGAACTAGTTGAACTACCAATGACTACTGTCCCATACCTGTAATCACACACAACATGTTAATAGCCAATAACACTAGAAGTGGTCCGTCCACGGCACCAACTCCCTAATGAGCACAACTTGAGCTCAATGTATTCAGGGTCTGATCATAATATGGTGCCCAATCAAAGCACATGCATGGGTGGCAGCCACACTATAGTTTCACCATCGACTTATAAAGTCCAATCACAATAACAATTCAAGTAATCAACCAATCATTTAGTATTTCAAAATCATATATGTGTAAACAATATCAGATTAATATAAACATATATATGGAATTAGGAAATTAACCCTGGTTACCTCAATGAAGCTAATTACTCTTCCTCTAACTACCACTATGATCCAAAGCATACAAAGCCTAACATAGGTATGATTATCATAATTTAACTATCATTAACAAGGAAATTCTCCCTATCTATAGATTAATCTTAACAAGAAATCATTGAGAACTTCTTACCCAAGCTTCTTAATGATTTATTGCACCAATTTAGGGTCCATGCATCAAAGCTCACCATGATTCACTCCTTACAACTCCATTTTCGCACATGTACAAACCATGCAGCAAAAGTCAATCTAAAATGTGGCAATTCAACACATACACCACACAAGAGAAGAGGGAACACTTACCCATATACCCAAGAGGTTAAATAGATTGAGTTGAGCCTCAATTATTAAGAACACACCATGGGATATCCTAAAATTCGAATTTGAGTCATCAAGCCCAGAAAATTTATTGTTTCACCTTCATCTCCTTGTAATTTCACACAAAATTAATGCCTATACTATAAATCAACTATGACGATCTCTAATTAATAGAAAAAAAAAATCAAAATGAGGAGTTTATATTTACCTAACAACACTCCTAGGCTCAACCTCTGAAATTTCACCATGAAAACACTAAATAACAAAGTTTTAGATTTTGGGTATAGGTGAAATGCTCTAAACGAAACATTAATCTGGTCAAATTAAAGAGAAAGAGGAGAGGATTAAATTATGTAACTATTACCTTGGCTGATTTTGAGCCTAGAAGTGAGAAATGGTAAAAATATGTCAAGAACCTTAGCCTCCACCTTAAACCTTCAAAAATTGCCTTATGTTTCTTATGATTTTGCAGAATGGGGTATGGCTAGACTAATTTTTAGAGTTTAAGTTGGGTCCTAAATGGGTTATGGGTTAACCCATCAGCCTAAGGACCTATTGGACTCCTACTAGTTGCTGGGCTAAGGTTTTTAATTTATTGGGCCAACTACAAAAGTTCAGATCTTTAGTTAGGTTGGGTCAAGTTTCAAGAGCCCATTTAGTTTGGGTCTGCATAAGGAATGTTGGGCTAGTTATAAAAGCTCACGTAAATTAGGTCTTCGGCCTCTATTTCACTAGGCCAAATTAGGCCATTATTAGATGATCTCTCTTGGGCCAAGACTCACAATAAAAGGTTAGTTCTACACCTAAAATCATTGTATCTTCATTAGTCTCAGACCATGGCCTACTTAAATTAATTTGGACCTAGATGAGGTTTCTAACCTAATTAAATCTCAAATCTATATTAATAATTTATTCTTCTCTAAATTCCCATTTACATGGTTTGCCTAATTATTCTGTAATAATTATTCTTAATTATGTTTAACCCATGATTAACTCCTTAATTAATTTTAAGGTGTTACATTCGGTCCCACTAAGCTAACAGAGCTAAAAAGGTAAATTGAGACAACGATTAATGGAAGGGTTCATATAAATTATAGAGAATTTGGCAAGGTTACCATTAAAAATATGTATCCTTTCTAAAATTGATGATCTTTAAATCAGTTTGTAAAGAGCATTAGTATTTTACAATGTTTTTAAAATCAAATTGGTCATTAAACTAGCAAAGACTGGTTCATGGTTCATTGGTCGAACCGTAGTGAAATTATGGTTGAACTGGTAATAATATATACATATATATTAAAATTTTAGTATAATAAAAAATAAACAAATATTAATAAAATTTGAAACATTTTATAACTAATTATATGTAAAAATAAATCAAATATAACATAATATTTAAATTAATTGATATTTTAAATTTAAAATTTAAGTCCAAAATAATTTATCTATTAATAAATATAATAATCAAATATTAATATGTTGAAATAAGTATTGAAATTAAGATATTATAAAAAAATTATTCAATATATTAATTTTTTATTATCACTTTTTAAAAAAATCGATAAATATTTAAATTAAATATCATAAATTTTAAAACAAATACTATAATTATAATTATATTTATGTAATATTATGTATAATTTTATTAAAGAGATTAGAGAGTAAGTGGCACAATGGTTAAAGTGGTCATTTTAAGGAATAAATGTAAGCAACACACAAATAATCTAATTATATAGTAATTTGCACCTATCTACTGAAGATGTATAACAGCTCAAGTGGTAGGTATGTGTTTTGAGGAAGAGGTGTACGCGGGTTCAAATCTATTGGGAGAGTAAAATTGCAAGTAACTGAAAGGTCGTGTCACGCAACCTCCAAAATAAAACTAGGTTGGAAAATATATAGTTAGTGGCACAACCTAGGTCATCTCCCTTGAAAATGAAATTTAATGTTTAATTAGGTTTTCTAAATGTAAGAGGTTCCTAAAACTACCTAATTTAGGGGAGGTTTGATCTAATTAAACTAATTAAAATGAAATTGAAATGAAGTTCCTAATTTTTACCTAATTGCATGAGTTAAAAGGCAAATAATGGACTTGTGACTAGCTTTGGATTTGTCATTTGATATCCACTATCCTTATCTTAATTCAATTGTAATTAATTTTGGCCTAAGAGTCCCTCATAGTATTCATGGCAAATGATCTTGAATTACCATTCAAGATTCAAGAAATTAACAATCTAATGTTGAATTGAAACCTCAATCCTACGTTAAATCATTAATTCTTGCCTTTAAAATTAATGAGCACTCCAATTTGATTGATTAAACAATTAATTAGCCTCTAAATTATCACCCTAGGATATTTAATTAACCAATCAAATTTCAAGAAATCCTCAAATCAAACAATTAAGCACATAATCTTACTCATGCATTTCATCAAACACCTTAATTGTATACATGAGAAATTGGAGAATAATGAAAATTCAACACTAAACTCAATCAAATAATCAGTCAAAAAGTATCCTAATTAGTGTCTAACTAACCACTAATTACAACTAACACCAATCTCAATCAAATACATCTCAACCAAGCATGAACAAGAAAAAGAAAAAGTGTAGAAAATTAGGAAAATCTTAGCCCAAAAATCCCTTGCTAATTCCTTGGATTCGAGCTTCTTCAAGGTCCTTCTCCTAACTAGCCACAATCTTCAATTAACCTCTCATTGGTTTGATGGATGGAAGTGAGAAAAAATGGAGGAAATGGAGTGGAAATGCTACACCGTGGATGATGGAGATATGTGAATGGAGGGTTATATATTTTTATTTGATGGAATGAGTGAATGAATTTGCCCCCAGCTTCACCCCCTAATCACATGCTTTCTCTTGTTGAAAATTGTGAGCTTCATTTAATTATTTATTCTAACTTCTCATGTGATATTCTTCTGATTCAGCTTCCCAAAAATCATGGCTTCTTATTCCTTCCCACGTCAACTTCTCATTTTGCTCTTCACGTGCTACTGTTCATGTGTTATAGAGCCTGTAGCTTCTAATCCTCATTAAAGATCACGTGATTTTCATGCTCCTCATGTGATTTTTATGTGCTTCTCCTCTAGCTTCATTTCTTGTGAACATGTAGCTCCCTCTACTTTTTCTTTACATGTTTTCATTCCTGCTTGCCATAAGTTTCCCATATCAACTTTTGTGTGCATGAACTTAAGGGCTGCTGCTGGTTCTGGACTCATGCTTCTCTTCATGTGAATCCTCAAACCCATGGCTACTTGTTCCTTTCAGTCCCACATGAATCTCTATTCTACTTGTCTCCAAGAGCTCATAACTTCTTACGCTGCTTCTCTTTCGTTTGAGCTACTGTAGCATCTGCTTCTTGTTTCTTTTTCAGTTTAGGTGCTACCTTAACGTGATTGTATATTCGTTCTGCTCTCCAAAACAGAGGCTGCTTCCTTCTTTCAAGCTTTTTCATGTGTTGTTCTATATACGTTTTGAACCCGTATCTTTTCTATGAAAGCCTTTGCATGTTTTAACTACGTTTCTCCCCACTAAACCGTGGCTTTTCCTCTGTTTCTACTTGAGTGTGTGTTCTCTTCGTGAGTTTGTTTTTCCTTCCTTGTAAACCATAAACTCGAGCCTCCAAAATCACATTGCTTCTTAGCTAATTCCTTTCTCATCCATGTGTTCATTCTTGTTGGAACCCATGGCTATCTGTTGCATGTGTGTGTTCTAATGGTAGCTTAAAGTGGAGCCATGCATGTTGCTTTGTGGGTTAATGAGTAAAGCTCCTTTGGCGTGTTTATTTTGTGTTCAGCCATGCAAATCTCCATTCCATCTTCTTCTTACAAGATCATCTTATAATCACATTCTCCCCATGTGAAACCTTCTTCTTCTTTAATCCCTTCAACCCGTGGTTCTCATGTGTGTGTTCAAAGCGTGAATGGATGAGTTGGAAGTATGCATGGAGTGTGTAAGTTGGAGCCATGAGTCAATGTGAGAGTGAAGAGTGCATATGTGTGTAATGACCTCCCTTGCCATGCAAACCTCCTTTATGTTTTTCCTTTACTACACATGATTTATTCCTCCCATTCCAATTCTATTTGCTTATCAAAAATTCTATAAAAATAATAAACAATATTAAGTAGGAGAAATTTATAAAATTATTTAAAGGAATTTAAGCATTAAAATTAGTAATTTTGTAAATTAATTCTCAAAATGTAGAAAATGGCCAATTAAAATCAAATTTCATTCAATTACATCCATTAAGCCATATTTAATTATTAAAGTGTCAAAATTAGGAGGATTCATGTATATAAAAATAGCATTCATCAGGAACCCATAATAGTTTATTTATATTAAAATATACACCTAAATACTAATAATGCATTACAGAGTAAACGGTACTTGTGTCTTTTGGCCAAATGTACATGGGCTCGAGTCTGGGCCAGTTGCAACACTTAGAATATTTCTAAGAGCGGTGGTTCAATCCAGTTAGCTAACATTGGTTCTACTTTAAAACTGACTAGTTAAACCCGATTCTTGATCAGAGTTGACCAGTTCTAAGGAGCACGAGTTTGAAGACTTGTTCGGACTAGACCAGGGTCCAGTTCCCAGTCTAACCGGTTGAACTGGCCTGCTGGTCCACTTATGATTACCATGGTATTTTCTAAGACAGATTTTTGATCTGGGCATTATTAATTAGGATAAGAACTAAAGATGTTCTAAAAATAGACTTCAAAATTTGATATGGATGTTATGAGTTCTCGGTTATGTCATCTAGGCTGATTAATACATTGGCTATTTTATGGATAGTATGAAAAGGATATTTGGATTGTATTTAAGTAAATTTTCATGGTAGCCTTTATTGATGATATTTTAGTATACTTCATGGCAGTGGAGCGATATAAGAGGTATCTGAGGATAGTCCTTAGGACCTTGAGAAATATGAGATGGAATGCCAAACTTAGTATACCTCAGTTTTGCCTAACCAAAGTGAGGTTCTTAGGTCATATTATGTCATAGACAGGAATTGTGGTTAATCCCATAAAGTTGAGACTGTGTTATAGAGAAATAGGCCTAAACCATCACTGGGATTAGAAGTTTTCTAAGTTTAACAAGGTGTGATAGGAAGTTATACAAGGCTTTTCTTAGATAACCATACCATTGATGAGGCTAATTAGGAAATAGATTCCTTTTTGTATGGGATAATAAATGTAACACCATATCTATATAGCTCTTAACTCACGACATAATTGGCATATGGTACTTATTCACATGAAAATAGCACTTTTTAGCAATGGTTATTTATGTAATTGAAAGCCTATTTAATTCATTCGTGGCTTTAGGAACTGTGTGATCTTACCAATAGTAGTATCCATGCATAACATACCCATTCATATAAAAAAAATCATAATTTAATGCACAAAGCTTGGACTTTGGACCATACTTCACAATATCAGAATTTTGCTCTCAGGTTGCAAGGCTAATTTTCTAATATGATTTTTGAAAATTCATAACTAATTCTAAAAAAATCAAAATCATACATTCTATAGCTTTTTCGAAAACTTTGGATGTTAATTTATGATAAAAATAATCCTAGACTAATACAATAGAATTTACCTTATGACAATTAATAGAATAGTAACCTAGGTCGTGCTCTTAGACTGATGTAGACCTCGAGATTCAAAAATTCATAACTCTCTCTATACTAATCCAAATTGAGTGCTTTCAGTGGCTATGGAAATCTTATGATGTCTAGTTTGTTTATAAAATTTCATAACTATTAGAATTTATTTGTCCCATAAGTGATACAAGAATGTAAACTGACCATATGAACAGTACCCTTAACAGTTTCTGCATAATTTGGCCAATTTTGAAAAATCATAATAAATTCTCTAGGGCTTCAAATTGGGTGATCTTTAGCTCTATGAAAATCTCTAGATGAGCTCTATAAGTATGCCAAAGTTCCTATAAAAAATCATCCATTTGGTTAGAGTTTGATTTAGCTCAAGAAAATAGTTAATTTAAGGTTCATAAAGGGATAAAAAGATACCAAATGGCTTTCTCATTATTCTACAACCACTTGGGCATGTCCAAAAGTATAAACATAGCCTATAAGAGCATTTAAAATGGTTCAAATTATCATGCATCTCAAAATCACTATCCTAGTTATTCTTACACACATGAGCATCAAAACATATGGATGTCAAAAACTCACATAATCATTCATTTAGTTCCAAATTCCATTTATACATCATATTTACATATATTTGCTTGTACTCAATGGTTTACATCACATGTACATCATATAGTTACAAACTTTTTATATCAAAATACACAAAATTCCTATTCTAGTGTCAAAGTTCCACTCTTCAATGTGCATGGCTTCCATTTCTTGCTCCACTTGACTCACCTAGATATGGTTAGACATATGTGAGGGAAGAGTGAGATTTGAAGAATCCTAATAGCTCTTTACACTTTCAAACATACATATATGATACATTTACATATCAAAGAATGCATACATGCCATAAACATTTCTCATGAATATACATAAATCAATTTTCTTATCATGTGAACTCATACATGTCAAACATAAGCTCTAAAGGTTGTTGGTCTAGCCTCACTCAATTTCTTTGGGACTTTTGAATTTGTCTCACCTACTTTCAAGGGATTTTGACTTACCCTCACTCTTTGTGAGACTTTTGGTTTTGTCTCACCTATTCTTAGGGACTTTTAGCTCATCCTCACCTATTCCAAGGGACTTTTAATATAACCATACCCATTCTAGCCACTTTGCATTCAAAAACACATTTCAAGAAGCATAATGGTACCATAATATGTAATCAATAGCTAGAAATATATTTCATAGTTCAAACACACAAGCATCCAATGATAAGTAAACATCTAGGAAATGTATGCAAGAAAGGTTAGAGAGCTATATTAAAACAAGAACACAAACTTTTCTCTTTGACTACTTCTTCCCCTTTTCAGCCACACACATGCGACTAGGTGGGACTTGATTCTCTTGACCTAGACACATCAAATGAGCCATAATTACATCATTGGAGCAAGTTCTAGCTTCACACAAACTCTATGCGTGCTTATTTTGTCTAATGCCACCAATATGGTTCCATAAAAAAGCACAAGGAAGCAACCCCTAGAATTCATGATCTTAGCTCCAATTTCTTATTCAATCTAAGTCCCTTGACTTTGTAACACCATAAATTCTAGCTCATCTCATGCTTTTGAATGGCATAATATCATGAGATAGATAGGATTCCCATAGAAAAAAGTAAGAAAAAATGGGATTATTTTCGCATTATGCTATATCTAAAAATTCCATTCGGTGTCACGTGAACCGTGTGAGCTCAGACTATACTTTTTTATATTTAATTACATCAATACAACTCATTTGCATCATAAAAACATGACTACAATTCATGGAAACCGAAACAGAGCATGGAATATTGAAGTTCATTCTCGACCAGATTTGCTCCATTTTTTTATCCAAATTTGGAAAATCATAACTAAATCTAAAACAATCAAAATCATGCAATATTAGTCATTCTGGAAAGCTTATTATATTTACTTTATACTAAAAATATGCCCAAACCATAACATGCATCACAGAGAATGTATGACATCCAAAATGGTCCAAAGGTCCGACTGAATTCTAGAGCCATCACAGAATTTTGCAAAAAACTTTGAAAATGTCCAATTAATTTCAAAAAAATCCAATCCATGCAAATGATACCAATCTAGAAAGCTATGGATGTTAAATAGAGAGGAAAAATATCTCTAGATTAGTTCATCAATCCCAAAATTCAGAATTTAATGGAACAATACTTTTGGTCAGGCAAACTTACTGCTACTGGATAGAAACCTCAAAAATTCATATCTTCCTCTCTAGATCTCCAAATGAGGTGCTTCTAGTTGGCACAAGTCACTGTGATCATCTAGTTTCTCTATATAAAATTTTATAGCAATTGGACATTATTTGAGGCTTGTGTGATAGAAAATAATTTCGGACCAAATGAATAGTGCAGCAGATCAAAACCATAAATTTTGCCAACTTTGAAAAATTATCAAATATTCTGTAGACTTCAAAAAATTATGATCTTTAGCTTTCCAAAAATCTCTCAATGAGACCTAATTGCATGCCAAATCTCAAATCAAGACTAGGTCATTTGGCTAAAAAGTGGTATAGGGTTCTATTATGGTCAAATTTGGCTCCATATGAGATACCAAACTTGCCAAATGGCCTTCCCTTGGTTGTGGAACCTTTTGGACAAGTCTAAAAGTACATTTGAGACTTCTGTGAGCTGTCCAAATGGTCTCAAATCTCATGTATCTCATTTTGGCCATTCAACCCACATTTATGCACATTTCCATCATACTTTCACATTGTATAATTTGGCATCTCATGCTCAAAATGTAGGTTAGAAGTCATACATCATATCCATAGATATAAATATCACATGATAGCATATTTATACATGTCTCAAGATTCATAATACATTTACAACATCATATACATCATAAACCATCATTATGGTTCCAAAATGGATAAAACAAGGGATATGCTTGTCAATCTCCCTTTTTCATTATTGTTGGCTCCCTTCACCATAATTACTTGGTCCACCTAGTATGTTAGATCATTGGAGATGAGGGGACAAGATTCAAAGAATCCCAATAGCTCATCTCCCATTCAATCATACATAATATGTGCAAAGCAAGTTTTATAAATGCATGCATGAAGAAAATGGAAGTCATGGACATTTTAAAAGCAAACTTAGCATATGAACAAATCATACAAGACATTCAAGAGCTCACCAAGTGTTTAGATTGGCCTCACACTTCTCCTCATGGATTTTGGACTTGCCTCACCCATTTTTTAAGAGTTGTGAACTCAACCATACTCTTGGGAGCCCACTTTACTTTTGGAAAACTCTTTACTTTGTCTCAACCAAGCTTAAGGGTTTTTGGCTCATCCTCATCAAAGGGAAGAGTTCTTGGTCTCTCCACACTCAAGCAAACTCATACAAACATCATATGCTCATTTGAAAACATAACATGGCATTAAGAATCATGGCATATAAAGGCATGCTAGCATACTTTTCATAGCTTGAACATACACATACAAACACACATCCATGCATGAGAGAAGGTGGAGAGAGCTACCTTGTGTACACTCATACACTTTTTCCTTAAAATTCAAGCCTCCTTTTTCGGCCAAACATCCACAAATTGATGGAGATGGTTTCTCTTAGCCTAGATACAATTTATGAGAGCCAATTAGGTTCATGAAACAAATTCTAAGGCTATATAACTTGATGAAATACTAGATTGCTCTATAGGCTCCATTATGGTCCATATTGGCACCTAATGAAGCAACACCTCTCAAATGATTTTTAGGCCTCATTCTTTCCTTTCAAATATGATTCTTGACTCCTTTTAAGCCTCTTGGACACCATTAAATAAAAGGCCTAGCACCATGTTGCTTCTTTAGGTCATAAAATGGAACCTAAGACACCAAATCACTTTCCATGAGTTCTAAATTTTTTCCAAGTCCTCCCTTCATTTTCATTCATCAAATATGACTTAATAATAGCCTTAGAAAAATTTAAAACTCTCCCTAGCACTATGAAACATGCTTGGCCGAGACATGCCTAGGTTTAGGGCTTCTTGGAGTTGTCTTTGTTTTCTTAAAGGAAGAAGCTTATGGGGAGCATCTCAGGTGTCTCAAGAACTCATTTAAACTCTTACTTAGACTTAGGAATCATTATATAAATTCAAAAATTGGAAGGTGCACTAGAAACCCTAGGTTTTGCATCTTGCATTCTAATGAGTATTTCATGGTTTTCTTTGCATATTCTTATTCTTCTCCATCAAATACCTAAAAATCATGCTTGGTTGGGCTTGAAAATCAGATCTCCCTAGGGTTCTTAGTGTAGGTCGAAATGAAGAAGAAAGGAACATCAACATAGCTATCATAGAATGCATTTTTACCTTGTTTCCTAGTTAGTTCAGCTTGAATCTTACTTTCTCTAAGCTCTTCTCTTCAAATCCAAAAATTCCCTTCTGTTCTTCCTTCAAAACAGCCCTCAAAATTTCAGAAAAATCATGAAGAAGAAGAGGGAAAAAGAGGAGAAGAGATTGGTGGAGAGAAAGCATGAAAAACAAGTAAATTTCCATACCTAAAGACTTGAATTTTTCCTCTTTCTTCTCTTCCCTTGGTGTGCCACTCTCCTAGGGCTTTGCTTCCAATTTAGGGCTAGAAAATCTGAAGTGAAATGGGGGAGAGTGTGAGGCACCACCTATATATAGTTAGGGTAAAAGGACTTTTTCAAAAATTTCAATTTTATCCTTCGTATTTTGCATTTTCGTTTCTCCTTCGTTTTAGCTCCTTTTTAAGAACCTTCTTTTCCATTATAAAATTTAGGTTCCCAATTAAAAAAAATGCCTTTGGAATCACTCAAATCAAAGCTAAAACCTTTTCGAACAAATCTATCAAAGTTCAGCCACACCAATATTGGAAAACGTCCATCGGAGGGGATTTAACTGTCCTAAGGCTTCTCATGGTTCTTAGGGCCTTTGAGAACTCTAAAGAAATCAAAACTTTGATTTAAAAAGCCTTCCTGTGTGAATTCCAAAAATTACTCAAAATTACGAAAATGCCATTACGTTTCATAGGATTTCTGTCAAAATTTGTTTCTTCATTCTAGCTCCATTTTTCCTTTTGCCTGAAGCTACAATTCTCATTTTTAGGAGTCTAAAATGTTCCTCAAATTTTTTGGGACCTTAACTAATTTATTTCGGGGGACTTACTTTGAAAATGTGCCTGTTTCCATTGTTTAATGAAAACTGGACATTACAGACTCCATTTAGATTTATTAGAGTTATTATAAGTTCAATTCAAAGGGCCAAATACTAGGTTGCTTCTATATGTCCATAAAGGTGCCTAAACTTCTATATCACAAAACATGGTTTCTAAATTCAAACCATGCTTCTTTTGGTGTTTATTAATCATATCTAGGCCATTTCTACCCTTATAATTAATTAAAAGTCTCTCTAGGTGCCTAGACTCTTCTTGGCTGAAACATAGAGTGATTTATGCACCCATGGAGTTTGCTTAATTTTCTTTAGGGAATTGACACTTGTGGAGCTTCCTAGATGTCTTAGGATCTCATACATACTCTTACATAAGCTAAAATACCTTTAGAAAGCTTCAAATATAGCTAGGTGTAACAAAATCCTTAGGTAGCATAACTTGTTTTCTAATGCTTTTCTTTTAATACTAATTGTTTCTTCTTAATCCTTATACTTTAAAACCCTTAATCCTACCTTAATTTGGTCAGAATTTATCTTTTATAGGATGGGCCGAGGTCTGGCCGAACCTACCCCTGTGAAGAACCAACAAAGAGATGCCAAAAGAACTATAGAAGTTATCTTGTTTTGATGCCTTTCCAAGAGACTTTCTAATGCTTCTATTCTCTTCTTCAAACTCTCCCTTCTTGTTACTGAACTAACCACAAAACAGTCCCAATCTAATTACCAAAACCATGAGAGAAGAGAGGAGAAGGAGGAGAACAAGTTTGTTAAAGGAAGAAGCATAGAAAAAGCTTTAAATCTTTAACTTTTTGCTAAGCTTTTCTTTCCTCCTTTGCTCCCTTCTTGTGCATCTTTCTTGATTGGTTTCTCCTCTGGTTTGAAGAAAAACTAAAGTTGGTTAGGAGAGGAGGAGGAGGTGGACGTGTTTTATAAGAAGCAAAGTTACTAAAACACTTTTTTAAAATTCCCATTTTGTCTTATTTTCTTGGTTCTTTTTATTTGTGCTCATTTTAACTCTTTTTCGAGAACTGTCTTTCCTATCATAAAATTTAGGTTCTCTAATTTATAAAATACCTTTGGTTTCACCCAAATTGAATTAAAAACCAACCTAAATGAATCAGTCAAAGTTTTGGTCAACTAATGCTCTAAAACATAAACTGGAGGAATTTTAATTATTCTAAGAGTTTTTGTAATTTTTAAAGCCTTTAAGGACCTTGGAAAACTCAAATTTTCCATTTAAAGACCCCTTTTTGAGTTTTCTAAAAAGTGCCTAAAATTACAAAAATGCCACTGGTTTTCATCTTATTTTATTTAGCTACTCAAACTCCAGTTTTTGGGCATTTTAAACTTTGTATCCTTATTTTCAATTTTCTATATTATTATCTTAATTTTATTGGGCCTCAAATCTTTTTATTTAAGGGACCTCCTTTAGTAATTTCTTAGTTTAGGGCGTTTTAGAATAAATGAATATTACATAATAAATGTGAAAGGAGTTTCCAGGGGTTAAAACTCCTTTGGATCACTACCCTTGTGTTGATTGTGCCTGATATACCTAACCCTAGTAAACCGTGTGGTTTATAGTGATAGTTGTAGTAGAGGTTAGGGTATGTATTGATACAATAAGAGATAGAGTAATGGTAGATGCTTCTGAATAGTTAAGGCCACATGCCAAGAAATATCCCACACATATTATAGGGTTAGCTGTAATGGTTTTGCCCTCAAGACCTAGAAGTATTACTTGTATAATGGGAATATACAATGACCACAAAAGTATAAAATACCTATATGATTAAAGAGAGTTAAATGTGAAACAGAATATATGGATGGAATTCTAGAAGAAATACCATCCAGATAAGGCCAGTGGGATGGCCAATATTTTCAGTAGAACATCCATATATATAGATAGCCTACATGATGATTTGAGGATAAGAACTCATAAAGAAATTTAGAAATATGAATATATCCTATTATATGCTTCCAAAAAAATTGTAATGAGTGAGACTAAATAGAAAATGATTGAAAGCTCAGATAAAGGATGCTTAAAGAATGAGAAGATAACCTTTGAACCAGACTAAGAATGAAATTTCTTAGGATAAAACCTCAGAATCCAAAGTGTCTAAGGATAGTATGGTAATGTGCAACGATAAAGTTTATGTGCTAAATATTGTTGAATTGAGAGAAAAGTTTTAGAGAAGGCACGTAATAACAAATATGCAATGTGTCTATTTTAGTCTCACATTATATTCTGAGTCTCTATGTTTAATTGTCCTATCCTTTCTCTTAACCTAGCCAGAAACTACATTGTATTCTGAGTCTCCTATGTTTAATTGTCAATCCCTTCACTTGTCATAATGTATGAGAATTTCAAGGGTAGGATAATCTTTCTATGGTTGTAACACCAGAGATTAGTTGATACCATGATCAGATAGTTGAAAAAATAAAAATATTTCTTTGGTAAAAACTGACCCGAAAAGGTTATAATGGTTTAATTGATATATTTCCTAAATTTTAAGGACAAAATTTATTTTTAGGGAGGGTGAAATGTAATATCCTATGATTTAGAAATTCAAAATAATTTTTAAATAGTAGAATGCCTTATGTACAAGAGGTTACAAACCTAGAGAAGACCAGTATAAATTAAGAGAAATCAAAATTAGAACCATTTAGTTAAGGAATGAGAACCTCTGAGTAAAGTGAATTGAGGCAAATTAAGGCTAGAATGCTAAATAAAGCATTTAGAAATATGGTTAGGAAACCAAGGATGGCTAAAAATAGGGCCAAAATGGTTGAACGAATTAAAGGATAAACATAATGGCAAAATCATAATTTTGGGTAATTTTTTTAAAACTTAAAGGAGGGAACTTTAAATGATAAAATTAACCTCACTTAGATTTTTAGAAATTTAGAAAACCATAGAAACTATCAGAATTATTAGAATCTTTTCAATTTATAATTTTTGCTGTCAATTGACTAAAACTTTGACTAAATTATTTTGGATTATATTGAATCTAATTAATTTGAAACCAAAAGTATTTAATGAATTAGAGAACTTAAATTTTAAGATGAAGAATATGGTTCTAAAAAAAGTTAAAATAATCTCAAACTATGAAATTAAAGAATAGGGGTAAAATTAAAAAATTTTCATTTCAAAAACCTAAGGCCACCTCCATTCTTTTCCTTTTATTTTGGTCGAACTTTAACAGCTCCAAACAAACCAAGAGAGGTGTAACATCTGATTTTCATAAAAATGACAGAAACAAGCTAGTTATAAAAAAGAGTCCTCTAAAACAAATGAGTTGAGACCAAATAAAACTAGAATAAAATTTTAAATAATAGAAAATAAGGATCCAAAGCTTAGGATGCCCAAAAACCGAAGTTAAAGTAGCTAAATAAAATATGACGAAAGATAGTGGCATTTTCATAATTTTTGGCACTACTTTGAAAACTCAAAGGAGAAATTTTTAAATGGAAAAATTGAGTTTTTGGGGATTCTCAAAGGCTCTAAAAACTATAGGAATCCCTAGAATGGTTCAAACCCCTTCGGTTTATATTTTAAAACATCAATTAATCCAAACTTTGACCCTTCCATTCAGGAAGGTTTTAGATCTAATTTCAGTGATTCCAAAGGTATTTTATAATTTAGAGGACCGAAATTTTATGATGGAAAAGAAGGTTCTAAAAAAGAAGTAGAAATGAGCCTTAAAAGAAGAAACCAAGAATTAAGGACAAAATTGGCATTTTGAAAAGCTTCTAATTAGTTCCTTCCCTATATATATGTGGCATCCTCCCTTCCCCCTCATTTTAGCCACCTAATTTTTACCTAAAACCAGAGGAAAGTTCTGCTAAGAAGGGTGCACAAGAAGGAGCTCAAAGGGAGAAGAAAAACCTAAGACAAAGTAAGGAAAATCATAGAATTTCTTGCTCCTTCCTTCATTAAACTTATTATCCTCCTTCTCCTCTTTCTTTCTATGGTTTTGGTGTGTAATTTGGGACTATTTTGGGTTTGGTTCAAAGGGAGGAGATTAGAATTTCAAGGAGAAGCCTATAGCAAAAGGAAGAGCTCTTGAAAAGGCTAAGAAACAAGGTATGAATCATGGCTTTTATTGCTTCCTTTTTCTTGTTCCTCCATGGATGATTTTCGACCACCTAGAGAACACCTAAGAGGGAGTGCATTTTAACCTAAACCAAGCATGAACCCTAGGTTTTTGAGGGTGAAGAAACAAGTATATGCAAAGAAATTTCAAAAAGAAGCATTAGTTTTCAAGTTACCAAAACCTAGGGATTTTGTTGCACCTAGATATGTATGAGGCTTCCTAGTGGTATTTTTAGTTGTCTAAGAGTGTGTATGGGTTCTTGAGACACCTAGAAAGCCTCACATGTGCCAACTCCCTAGAGAAAACTTGCAAAACCCCATGGGTCCATTTTGGTGAGGGTGTCTTGGCCTAAGCAAGAGGAAGCACCTAGGGGGTGTTTTAAAATTTTCTAAGGTCAAAAAAGGACTAAATATGATGAAAGAATATTAAAGGAAGCCTTGGAATAAATTTAGAAACCTTGGTTCGTGAGATGGAAGTGTAGGCTCCATAATGAGACTTAAAGAAGCAACTTATATCTAGGCTCTTAGGAATGAATTTTTGATGACTCCAAGGGGTCTAAATGGAGTCAAGAGACCTAGATAGAAGGAAAAAATAGAGCCAAGATTATGAATCCTAATAATTGCTTCATTAGGTCTTGTATGGAACCATAGTGAAGCTATATGAGAAAGTAGCTTCAGATAGAGTGTGTGTGATGCCAAAGCTTGTTCCAATAATGTAATTGTGTCCCATTTGATGTGTTTAAGCCAAAGGAATCAAGCTTCACCTAGGGTAAGAATAATCAAGAGAAAAGCATGTAAATCTTGCTTCATGGTAGCTCTCTAACCTTTCTCACATATATGGCTTGGATTTTTAATTATCGTTGAGTGCTTGTGTGTATGTTTGAACCATAAAAAATGTTTCTACCTATTATTTATAAGCTATGGTACCATTATACTTCTTAAAATTTGTTTATATTTGCAAAGTGGCTTGAATGGGTTTAGTTGTGCTAAAAGTCTTTTAGCATAGGTGAGAATGAGCCAAAAGTCCCTAAAAATGGATGAGACAAAATCAAAAGTCTCAAGAAGAGTGAGGCTAAGTCAAAAGTCCCTTGAAAGTAAATGAGGCAAATCCAAAAGTTCCAAGAAAGATGGGTGAGACTAGACCAATGCCTTTGAAAGCTTATGTTTGCCATGTATGAGTTTATGTGACAAAGAAAATGTTCTATATATGCTCATTAGTAGCTTGAATGTTATACATGCATTCTTTGATATGAATATACATCCATTATGTATGTTTGAAAGGGTTAAGAACTATTGAGATTCTTTGAATCTCACTCTTTCCCCATATATACCTAACCATATCTAGGTAAGCCAAGTGGACCAACGAATGGATGCCAACAACCTTGAGAGGCAAGACTTTGACAAAGGGATAGAGAATGGCCTTTTTATTTGCATTTTGATGTCAAGAATTATAACCATAAGATGTATATATGATGTAAATTATTGAACATGTCCAAATGTATGTAAACGTGATGTATGTATCAATGTGGAAGCCAAATGAATGAGAATGTGAGTTTTTGCCACTTGTGCCTTTATGTCCATGTGTATGAATGCAAGTGGCAAGATGAGAATGAGCTCTGTGATGATTTAGATCATTTAGCATGATTTTATATGTTGTAATTATGCTTTTAGACTTGCTTAAGTGGTTATGGAAAGGTAAGAAGAGTATTTGGTGCTTAATGATACCATTTTGGGCTTCAAATTTGACCAAATGATGAAATGAACCAAAGTTTGACCAACTGGAGGAATTTTTGCATGAAATTTGGCCAAAAAGTAGGTATCATTTAGAGCTTTTTACAAAGCTAAAAATCATTCAATTTGGAGCTCTAGAGAATTCATTATGATTTTTCAAAGTTGGTTAAATTATGCAGAAATAATATGTGCACTACTCATATAATTAGTTTATATTTCTATATCACACATAGGCCAAGTGAAGTCTAATACCTATAAAATTTTACACCTATAAACTAGACATCATAAGCTTTTCATAGCCACTGAGATCACCTCATTTGAAGCTCTGTAGAGGGAGAACCAAATTTTTAAAATTGCATGACAGTACTAGTAATGCTGCTCAACTTTTGATACTGTTTCATCAATTTTTTGTAGGTTAAATTCCAATGCATTAGTCTAGAATTTTTTTTATCATCTAGATCTTTCTAGAAAGCTACCATATGCATGATTTAGATTTTTCTAAAATTAGTTATGAATTTTCAAAGTTCATATCAGAAATGTGGACATGTCAACCCGAGTGCAACTTCTATTTTTTTGGTGCATGGTTTCCAAATCCATGACACATGAGATAAATGATGATTTTTATGATTTTAATGGATATGTTATAGATAGGAAATGGTATGGATGAGTTCACATGGTCCTTAAAGCCATGAATCATGAATGTGGTCTCCCAATCATGCATTTATCCACGCTTAAAGTATAGGTTCCCTTACAAATGTTCTCCAATATGCATGAGATATATTGAGATAGCATATGTGACCATTGTGTAAGGGCTAAAAAGTTAAGGTATTACAAGAGGTGTCCAAGAAAGCTCCAAAGCCACTTAAGGTAATAAAACATATGGAATTTGCCTATACTATTCTTTTTGTCTAGTTTCCATTCCTTCTCTCTCTTTTTTTTTCCATGGTTTTAACATCTCAAAAGATGAAGTTTTGGATCTAAACTCATATAGGAAAGGGCTTTTAACAAGAAACCAAATATATCAAATATACCAAATTAATCATCATGGAAAGCCTTTTCATTTGGTATAAGTTTTGGTGAGGGAAAATTACTTTTCCTTGTTCTTCCACCACACCATGAGTTCAACCAGTCTATGAAGAATATGGGAGGAGATGGTTTTTCATTGAAACATGCTAGGAATTAAGGTTTTAGAATATGAAGATTAAGAAATTGCCATTAAAACCAAGAAAGAAGCCATGGGATGTATAAATGGGGACTTAGGGTTTCATTTGCACCTTAGGGAATATGAAGCTTTCCAATGATAATTTAACTTATATAAGAGTATAATTGAGTCAAAAAGATATCAAGGAAGCTTCATAGTTGCCAAATTCCTAATAGAATGGAATAAAACTTTATAGGTGCTTATCTTCTATGCTTGTCTCAACCAAGGGGTAGATGTAATATCTAGAGAGTGTTTTCTTTGATTCTAATGGTAAAAATAGTCTAGATATGAATTATAAACACTAAATCAACTATTTGTTTGAATTTAGAACCCTTATTTTGAAAGGTAAAAGTTTAAGGTTCTAATATGCATAAAAAAGTAACTTAGTAATAGGCTCCTTGATTTAAGTTTGTGATTAATATAATGAGTTTAAATGGCATCATATGACTTATATTCAGTAAGAAGTTGAAGCTAAGATAATAAATTATATGAGTTGTTTCATTATACCACTAAATGAAGCCATATGAAAGCCTAAAGCTAGAATTAGCTTGTGTAAGACTTATGTGATGCTAAAGATGGTTCCATTAATGTATTTATGTCTTGTTGGATGTTTCTAGGCCAAGCAAGTCAAGTCTCTCCCAAAAGTATTTATGAGGCTAAGAAAGGGAGAAACCAAAGGAAAACTTTGTACTCCATTTATAAAGGTAGCTTTCTATCCATTCTTATATACTTATGTTAGTTGTTTGATTGCCATTGATTACTTGTATATGTGTATGGATTATGAATCATGTCTATTGCTATTGGTATCATGATTTGATATAAATATGTTATATGAAATACATTTGAAATATGAAATAACTTTTAATAGGTAAGGTTGTGCCAAATGTCCCTTGATTAGGTGATGTGAAGCCAAAAGTCTCTAAGTATGAGTGAGACAAAGCCAAAAGTTTCAAGAATGAGTGAGGCTACATCAAAAGTCTCTAAAGTGGGTAAGGCTAATCCAAAAGTCTCAAATAATTAGGTAAGATTAGACTTAAAGTCCTTAGAGCTTGTTTTTACTTTGATGAATCCATATGACTTCAAATATTTGATTATATTTTATGTATGTTTGCTTTCTTTGACGTGATAACATACATTATAAGCGTGCTTGAAGGGTGAATAAACTATTGGGATTCATAAAGTCTTATTTTTCTCTATATTACTTCTAATTATATCTAAGAGACTCTCAAGAAGCCAATAATAGAGACTAATAAGCTTAATTAGTAATACTTTGACAATAGTTTAGCATTTTATGTAATATATCGCATATGAGAGATTGTACATATTTTTGTAATGTAAACATTCCCATAATTGTAAAAGTATGGAATTATGAGATAAGTGTCAATTTTAAGTGCAAAAGTGCAAGAATATGTAATTTGAGTATGTGTTTGCCAGAGAATATATATGTATAATGTAACATATGAGTTTTTGTAGAAATGAGGACTTGAGGTTTCAGAAATTTTTTAAGTCTCCTTGCTATAAGTAGGATACTTGTTTGCTATAGCCAGGATGCCTATTCACCGTAGCGAGGATGTTAGTTTGCTATAGCAAGTTCATGGCCATACAAAATCCAGGGAACTTTTTGCAATAATGTCAGCTATAGCAAAAACAGTTGGGAAGCTCTGGCAATAGCGAGAGGTGTCTCTCGCTATAACAAAACCTGGTTAAGTAAACACTAAGAAGGGATTTTTAAATGAAAATTTTGAGTTGCCTAGGGTTCTCAAAGGCCTTAAAAACTATAGGGATCCCTGAAATGGTTTAAACCCCCTCTAATGTATGTTTTCTACTGTCGGTTAACTTGAACTTTGACTCATTCGGGAAGGTTCTAGATCCAAATTGAGTGATTCCAAAGCAAGTTTGTAAAATTAAGGACTTATATTTTATGATAAAAAAGATGGTTCTAAAAAAAGAGCTAAAATGAGCCTAAAATGTGTTAGCCAAGAGAAAGGACATAAACAGTATTTTAATGCACAAAGTTTCTTCTCAATTCCTCCATATAAGAGGTGTCCCACTTAGAGCTTCTTCTAACTGACTTATTCTGCCCAAAATAGAAGGAACTCCTGCCTAAGAGAGAGACACTCAAAGAGAAAGGGAAAAGGAGAAGGAAGGAACCAAGAAAAATGTATGGAATTCTAAGGTTTCTCATGGCTTTCCTTTTGGAAACTTTGTTCTCCTCTCTTTGCTCTCTCTTTCCATAATTTTGGTTAGTGATATGGGTCTATTTTGACCTTGATTTAAAGGGAGAAAGTTAGTCTTTGGAAGAGAAGACTAAGGCAAAGAAAGAAGCTCTTGAAGACGCTAAGAAAGCAAGGTAACTATCTATGCATCTTTGCTCCTTCTTCCTTGCTCTTCGTGTGTGTTAGTTCGGCCAAAGGGGGAGCTTGTAGGGGGAAGGAATTTCTGATTAAAAGCAAGTGAGAAACCAAAGATTTAGGCTCTGGGAAACAAGATGGTGTAAAGAAATCTAAGAAAGAACCATTAAAATTCAAGATACAATTTCTAGGGATTTTGTTGCACCATGTTTATGTGAAGCTTCCTAGTGGTATTTCTAATTGTTTAAAAGTTGGTATAAGTTTCTAAGACATCAAGGAAGCCTTCCACATGCATCTCCCATCAAAGAGACAAAACAAGTCCTTAGGTGCTTTAGGGAACCATAATCGAAGCAAATAAGAGCTTTTCTAGAGTGTGTGTGGTGATAGAATTTGTTTCAAGAGTGTAATTGGGTCCTAATTGATGTGTCTAGGCCAAAAGAATCTTACACCACCCACTTGCAAGGGTGTAGCTAAAGGAAGGGAAGAGAAATTAAGCAAAAGTGTGTGTGATTGCATTCAAGGTAGCTCTCTAACCTTTCTCTTTTGCATGCTTAGTTGTTTTTTTGTCTTTGGATGTGTGTATGTGTAATTTTTACCATGAGAAATGTTTCTAGTAATTTTCTACATGCCATAATACCATTGTGTGCATAATATGTGTTTCATGAATGATGGTTGGCTTGAATAAACTTGGTGGAGCCAAAAGTTCCTTAATAAAAGTAAGGATAAGCTAAAAGTTCCTTAATAAAAGTAAGGATAAGCCAAAAGTCTCAAGAGGAGTGAGGCTTAGTCAAAAGTCCCTTGAAAAATGGGCGAGGTAAGTCCAAAAGTCCTAAGGAAAGGGAGTGAGACTAAACCAATGTTCTTGAGGGCTAACATATGATGTGTATAAGTTTCTTACATATGAAAATGATTTTATGTATAATTATTAGTAGCAAAATGTTCATACATGCATCCTTTAGTTTGGAAGCATGGCTACTATGTACGATTAAAAGGATTAATAGCTATTAGGATTCCTAAAATCTTATTCTTCCCTCTCCACTACCTAAACATGTCTAGGTGGACCAAGTGAGCAAAGAGATGAAAGCCACCATACTTAGAAAGAAGAGATTGAAAAAAGAATTATGTATCTAGCCATTTTGTAACCAAATGGTTGGTAAATGATGTAATCTCATGATATATATATGATATATAGCCACTTGTACATATGCAAATATATGGATACATGATGTATATATGAGAATTGGAAGCATATGAATGGTAATATATGTTTTTGACATTGAATAACAAAGATGAACATGTAAGACCATTGAGTATATCAATAAGTGGGAGAGTCGTTTTGTAATGTATGGATATCTAGACCCTCTAGACATATTTAGAGGTCTATTTTGAAGCTTTTCCACGTGTCCAAGTGGTCTTGGTTCAAGGGAAAGACCATTTCACACTTAAATGAACCACTTTTGGACCAAAAATGACCAATTTTGTGAGCTAAATCCCAACTTCACGAAATGAGCGATTTTGAGCCTAAGATTTTTCACACATATAGATCTCATATAGAGCTTTGTTTTGGTTTAAGAACTATATTATTTTGAGGTTTATATAATTTCTTATGATTTTTAAAATTCAGCTCAAAAGTTGGTTTCGTTTTAGGTACTATTCACTTGAGCAGATTTCATTTTCATGTCATCTAAAGGCCAAATGAGGTCTAATGGTTCTAAAATTTTACATGGAGAAAGTAGACAGTTACAATGACCTATAGCAATTTGAAGCACCTCATTTAGAGGTCTATAGAGGGAGAAATTAATTTTTGAAGCTCTACATTAGAGCTAGTGATGCCAGCTGACCTTATGTATTGTTTCATTGTATTGTTTCATTATAATGTGGTTCCTAAATGAGCTTAACATGGTCTAAAACTATTTTTCCCCTAAAGTTAATATCCATAGCTTTCAAGAATGATATGGTTTGATAGGTTTTGATTTTTCTAGAATTAGTTATGAAGTTTTGAATTTTATATCAAAAATTTGTGATAGCAAACCAAGGTAGCCAGACCTTTAGTGCTTTTCTATTGTCACTTGTGGTCTAATTGGATTTTCATGGCCTAGGATGATTTTTAATCTATAGTAGACATTGAGAGCTTTTTGGAAAGGTATCATTTGCTTGATTTTAATTTTTTAGAATTAATTGTGATTTTCCAAAGTTGGTGGTAGAAACTTGAATTCTAGACCCGAGGCAAAAACTCCATTTTTCTAATGAGTGGCTCCTAAACCGAAATGTATGAGATGTTTTGCAATGGTTATGACTTATTTAGATGGAATATGAGTAGAAGATGATATTGGAGAGTTCACGGGATCCACAGAGAGAAATTTGAAATTTTAAAATACTCCACAATGCACAAATATTACGTTATCCTGTTCCATTCTCCTTGAAACTCATGCTTGAAGCATGTATGAGGCATGATATATGATAAAGTGAGGCTAATAGAGTATGGTGTGACATATAATGCCAAGTGAATGAGCGATTTTGAGTTGTATAATGTTTGGGGCCTAATGAAATAGTCATATATGTTGTATTTTATATTTAGGACATGCTTAAATGGTTATATGCATTGAAGAAGCTCATTTTAAACCATTTTGAACCAATTATGTGCCATTTTGAGCCACATTTTGTCCTTAAACTAAAACCAAACCAAATGAATGAATTTTTAGATTAAATTTGGCAAGCATTTAAATCTCATCTAGACCTTTTCACGAAGTTAAAGAACACCATTTTTGGAGATCTATATAATTTATTATAATTTTTTTAAAATTGGCTAAAAATTACAGAATTACTTAGGTACTATTCATATGGTCAGTTCTTGTTTTTCATGTATTTGAGGGGTCAAATGGACTCTAGTGCTCATGAAATCTTATAAGCATATAGTTGGAATTAAAAGCTTTCCATAGCCACCAAGTTTGTGTAAAACATAATTGTGTAGCTAAAGTTATGCATGACTAAAATTTGGGTTTTGATATAGGTCCAAAATCTAATAAAGTTACCGTTCTGTTAGATTTTTGTAGCCAAAATGAACTTGTTTTAATCTGAAATTTTTATAGCATGTAGTTCGTGTCTTCAATTTTCCATAGAGTTCTAATTTGAACAAATAAGAGTTTTCTAACTTAAAATATGAATTTTTTAAATTGATGGTTGAAATATGTACCCATCAGAAATGGTGCCATTGTTCTAGCTTGAAATGCATGGCTTAAGATCCAAAATTTATGTATCTTTTTAGGATGTTTTGTATTAAATAGATTTATCTAGGATTAAAATTGAGATTTCTATATTGAACTTAATTATTTATGTTTATTTGAAGAAGTTGTGCCTTTAATATTGATTTATTCTGCCGCTAAAAGTATTGAAAATAAAAAAAATTGATGTAATGAGCATAATCTAATGGAAATACAATTTCTTTATAGTATGACACATATCGTGGGAGCTATGAAATTTTAATTTAGCACTTAAAAGAAGCTTAGTATCTCTCCTATCAAACTGGCGCGAAACACAAGATTAATCTCAATCTTGTAAGCTTGTAAATTAAGACATACACCTATGTACACATGCCAGATATCTCATGTCACAACATGATTTATTTAAGCTCATTAGACTAATGCCCAAGCATGATCTACACAATTCCAAATAAAAGGCATTAAAAATAATAGTCTTTCTTGCATTGCATAGTATTTTAAAAATTCAGATTTCGCTCCATAGACCTTGTGGACTCCCCAACAACATCCTCTACTTATATTCCATCTAAACAAGTCATACCCATTGCAAAACATTGCATATATTTCAATTTAGGAGCCACACATCAGAAAAATCACACTTCAGCCTTGGGTTCAGAATTCAATTTACTGATAGCAAATGTGGAAAATCATAACTAATTCTAGAAAAATTGAAATCATGCACATGATAGCTTTCTGGAAAGCCTTGGATGTTAAATTTATAGTAAAAATGATTCCACGCCATATTAACATCATTTGGACCATGTTTAATAATAGAAAAGTGACATAGGTCAGCCTGTCCAATGTTTTTGATACAGTTTACTAATATAAATTTCAAAACTTTATAACTAATTCCAAAAAAATCCAATTTAGAGAAACTATACTAATTTGAAAAGTTAAAGATGTTAACTAGTGGATAAAAATAATTTTATATCAATTGAAAAGACTTTAGACCTTGAAAATTAATAGAATAGTAACTGACATCTAACTACGCCCTTAATACTGACTTGGAACTTAAAAAAATTAGTTCTCCCTCTACAAACCTCCAATTGAGGTGCTTCTAGTTGGTATAGGTCACTATGAATGTATAATTTCTTTATGTAAAATTTCATAGCCATGGGACACTATTTAACCTATGAGTGACAGAGGTGAAACGACTGACCATTTGTACAATACCACTATCAAATTAGAAAAATTTTGTTAATTTTGGAAATTCACAAAAAATTCTCTAGAGCTCCAAATCATATGCACCTAAGCTTTCCAAAAAGCTCTAGATAAAACCTATATGCATGCCAAGATTTAGGCTAAGAAGAAGTCATTTGGTTAAATATTGACCTAGCTCTAGAATTTGGCAAGTTTAGTAGCATAAAATGGTCAATATGGTTCCAAATGGCCTCTTAACCATGCCACCACCTCATAGGCACGTTATAAAGCATAATTATAGTAGAACCAAGCCTCTCAAATGATTTAAACTACCATTCATCTTAAATCCACTAGGCCACATGCAAGAATACATAAGCAAGAATGGGCCTTCAAGTAGCCAAATCACATTTTGCCATTGATTTACTGTTAAGTTTGGTTTATACATCATTCATACATACTTTTGCACTTACTCAAATATTTACATCTCAAAAATAACATGTACATATACACTTGGGCAGTTTTTTACATAAAAAATTACACTATTGTCAAGATATAGCCAATCATGCTCCTTGGCTTCCATTCTTTGGCTCTTGAACTCAACCTAGACAAGGTGAGATGGGAGAGGGAAGGGATGAGATTCATAGAATCTCAATAACTCATACACTCATTCAAGTAGGAAATCAAGGCATATAACATGTCAAGGAACACAAGTATGCATTCTAACACAACATAAAACATTCATTTCAACATTTCCATACCATAAAATCATATCAAGGCTAAGAGCAAGCTCTAGGGACTTGTGGGTCTTGCCTCACCTCATTCTTAGGACTTTTGGATTAGCATCACCCTTGGTCTAGGGACTTCTGGCCTTGTCTCACCATTCCTAGAGACTTTTGGTTTCACCTCACCTATATCAAAGGACTTTTGGCACCACCTCACTCTTAAGAGCAATTTTCATAACCAAAATAACATTAAAAAAAATATTGGAACCAATACAACAAGACAACATCATATGGCATATCTCATGATACAAATACACATACAAGCATCCAAAGGCATGTACACAACCAAGAATGCAACCAAGAAAGAGTGAAGAGCTACCTTGGTGGAAATCTAAGTTTTTAAACTTGATTACCCTCTTCTTTTTTAGTTCTACACCTAAAAATAAATGGAGCTTGATTCCTTTGGCCTAGACATAACAAATAAGATCTCATTACACTCTTGAAGCAAGCCAAAACATTAGACACACACCAAGGGAGCATACTTTGTCTAATGGTTATATAATAGTTCCATTAATAGCCTAATGAAGCAACTACTATAAATCAAGTTCTTGGCTTCATTCTCTTCTCATATCTAGACCTCTTGGTTCCATTTAGACTCCTTGAAACCCTCACAAACTCATTTTCAAGAGTCTAAGTTCAAGTTGCTTCTTAAGGCTACATTATGGAACTTATTGCCTCATCTCCTAATTTATGGCTTTTAAATTTTTTTCAAGGGTTCCTTCCATCTTCTTCCATAACATAAAGTCACAAACCAAGTTTAAAACAAATTGAAATACTCTCTAACCCTTCTAAAGCCTTTAGGCCAAGGTAATGGAGGCATTATGGACCCATGGACTTCACAATTTTTCCTTGAAGGGAAAGGCACTTGGTAAGCTTCCTAGGGGTCTTAGGAACTCAAACAAATACTCATATAGGCTAGAGAATTCATGTATCAAATCAGTTCTTACAATAGGTTCAAGGATTCCATACTTTCCTATCTTAATTTTAATTAGCTTTTCTTCCAATTTCTTTGCATTTTCTAAGCTCCCATAGCCTAAATCAATGGATTCTTGCTTGCTTTTAGATAGAAACTTCTCCCTATAATGGTTTTATTCCTGATCGAGACACATAATTAAAGAGAGGAAGAAGAAAAAAGTAAGAAGGAATTGAAGCTACCTTGAATCAATCCCTTCAAGAGTGATTCCCTTTGCCTTAGCCTTCTCTTTGAATATCTAAACTTCCTCCTCTAAACCAAGGCCAAAACAGATCCATATGAACAACCAAAACCATAGAAAGAGAGAGCAAAGAGAGAAGAATAAGTTTTCTAAAGAAGAAAGCCACAAAATCTTGAATTTTTCTCACCTTTTTCCTTGATTTCTTCCTTCCTCCTTGGCTCTCCTGTGCACCCTTCTTAAATGAGCTCTCCCCTAGTCTTAGGCAAATGAAATATTGGTTAGAAGGAACTAAAAAAAGGAATGCCTAATATAAAGCAAAAAGGGAATGAATTGTTCATTACAAAATAACGTTTACGTCTCGCGTTCATAGCATTTTTATTTTAGTCTTGTTTTAGCTCCTTTTTTATTTCTATCATAAAATTTGGATCCTTAAACTTATAAAATAGCTTCGGAATCACTTAATTTAGAGCTAAAACTTTCTTGAATGAAATGATCAAAGTTCGAGTTAACTAACGTTCAAAAACATACACTAGAAGAGTTTTAACTGTCTTGGGGCTTCCCATGTTTTTCAGGCCCTCTTAGAATCCCGAAGAACTCAAATTTTTCATTTAAAAAGCCCTCCTGTAAGTTTTTCAAAAAGTATCCATATTTACAAAAATGCCACTAGACTTTCGGCAAATTTTTTGAACTATTCTGGCCCCAGTTTCTAAGCAACTCACGACTCAAATTCTCATTTTTTATTATTTAAAATTTTATCCAAATTTTATTTGGTCTTAAATTATTCATCTTAGGGGACTTGCTTTTCAAACTGACTCATTACGGTATTTTTACAAAATATAGGATGTTACATCTCAAATATTTCAATTTATCATTCTAAAAAATTCATTACCCCCCCATAAAAATTAAACTATCCTAAACTTTTCAATAGTCCAAATTCTAGTCAAGACCTACAATACAATTCAAGAAAATATCACTCTTAATTTCTAACATTCAAACATATAAATAATCAAAATAAACTATGTTGGGAGGAAGAAACTTAACTGTAGTTTGAAGAATCTATAATCTAAATTATAATAATGGCTTTTATCTCAAAAAGAACAAAAAACAACATGAGTCCCACATGAACAAAGTGTTGGACTTACCATACAATTACAACACTACTAACTACTATTTAAACATGTAAGATGAAGAAGTGGGTTTAGGAACTTAGTGAGCAAATAACATATGTTGTAATAGTGGAATGGAACAAATAGAGCCACGAGTTTTTTAATGAAAATAAATTTTAAATAAAATATTACATCATCAAGAAGGTAAAAGTAAGTATACTTGAAGAAAATCAAGTTTAAAATTATAAAATTACCAAGTAATTACACAATTTAATAAAAAGGAGGACAAGGTTAACATGGCATTGAAACTAATTTATTCCATTAGCAAAATAAAACCTGTATGCAATAAAAACTTGAGGAGGCTAAATGTCATACCTAGTTTAATCTCAATCACTTCCATTCCTCTTAGCAAATATTTCAATATTCATACCCCATTACACATAGTCAATAGCAAAATTTGGTCCACTTATGTATCATTTCTTTCCTTTCCTTATATCATATTTATTATAAAAATACTTATTTAAGTTAGAAATTACACAAGTTAAGTCAAAAATTACACAACAAAGGCTTGCAAATATTCATGGACCCGAACTGGTGTAGCACACAAAATCTACACTAACTTCAGAAATGCATATCCCGGGCTATATTACTCCGATTCATGTAAATTAGGTGTCTATCGAAAGATCAAGATGTAAAATACATAATATAAAAATTTCAAGTGCAAATGAATCCATTTGGACCACTTAAAGTACTAAAAATTGAGACTACCATTGTACACGGCCATAATCAAACTCTAAATTTTAAAAATGTGTATCTTTGGCTACACAACTCTTATTTATGCAAACTCAATAGCCATAAAAAACTTATAATGCCAACTATATGGCTGTAAAACTTTATAAGTATTAGAGTTCATAAGACTCTTAAAATACACAAAATATCATAACTGACTATATAAATAGTACCAGGGGCCAAATTGAAAATTCTGTAAAATTTCAAAAATTTATAAAATATTTTGTACAGTTTCAAAATTTTGATTCTTAGGGTACTCCGGGGAACAGATCCAGTGGAGATGGGGTGGGGCCTATAGCTCAGAGGAATAGAGCACGTGGCTACGAACCACGGTGTCGGGGGTTTGAATCCCTCCTCGCCCACAACCGGCCAAAAAGAAAAATTTATTAAAGGTCTATCTGTATGCCAAATCTTATATTCAAATTAAGTCACTTAGACCACTTTTAACATTAGAGTGAGTTAGGCCTCTTTTATAACAAAGTTTGGAATCAAAATGGACCATTTGGCATCCAAATGGGCTTCTTCTACTTTGAACACATTTTGTTCATTCTAAATGACATTTCTAGCTATTCCATTGCATGCGAAGAGACTTGGATCAAAATTTGACTCCTTGACATACCAGTATACATACATACATACATATTAGCATCACCTATGCCATTTCCTATACAAGAGCTCATATCTCTCCACAACAAGCTATACATTAGAGTACTTTAACTTATACATATGGCTCATCATCATACATAAAAGATTTACATTGTTTGACATCATAACTCATTAAGGATACCAAAGAATGTCACAATCCTACATACATCAAAGTTTAATACATGTAACATTTTTAATCATAATTTTTAGCATTTAGGTTTTCTCGATGTCTTTGCTTTGACTTGGTCACCTTGAAATAGTTAGTGGAAGTATGGGGATAAGATTATGGGAGAATCTCAGTAACCAATCTCAACCAATTCAATGCACACATGGATACCATAAGTAAATGCAATGCATATGGTGCAAGAATGCTATGCATATGTATCATGTAAGTCAAATGTATCACATAACATAAAAACTCATTCATTTTTAAGCCATGACATCATCACAAACTAGTTAAGCTCAACTAATCTCAATCCAAGGCCAAAAAAGAGCTATTGCACTTAATTCTATGCCTTAGGGAGATAGGAGCCATCGCATAAACCTTTCACATGCATATAATAATCATATAGCTCATTTGGAAAACATAATGAAGCATGTCTCATAAAAGTATCAAGCAACAATACATACAAGCATTTTAACTCATCTAGGCATTCAAATGGATGTAAGAAACGGAGATAAACTACCTTAGGACTTGTTGAAAATCAAAATGCCACTAACCTACTTCTTACTTCAATTTCCTTAGTTCTTCTTGGCATGGCACTTACAATTTGGTAGGTTTGATTTAGCTTGGCCTACAAACATCCAATTACAAGGCAATTGATCCATTAGAATCTATTCTAAGTCACATTCTCTTTACTTAAGTTCATTATAGTCTAACATGGAGTTATGGCCATTTTAGGTCTATCAAGAAGCAACCTTGGTTTTCCATTTTCCAAACCCCAAAGTCTTGTTTACTATAAGTCTTATAGCTCTAAGGAAGCTCATTTGAATCATTATATATATGATTAAAGGGGTTTAAAGCCATCTTATTTCTTTAATCCAATTTAGCCCATAAAAATTCAATTTTCAATATAAGGCTCCTAAATTCAATCAAATGGTTTCATAATTATGTATTCATCGTATCTATATCTTTAAATTCATTAGAACTCAAAAAATATCTCCCTAGGTGCCTTATCCCATTCTTGGCCGAGACCACCATCCATAATAGGTAACATGGAGTTTTATTGCTTCCTTTTTAGATTTTGACATAGAGTTTTGTCGCTTCGTTCTTGGATTTTGACATGGAGTTTTGTTGCTTTCTTCTTGGACTTAGATGCATATTCATATTCCTTGGTCTCTCTTAATTCTAATTATACTTTCATATGCCTTAAACTTGGCTCTTAGAGTTCCATATTTCCTTAGGTGCAATTAAAATCTCAATTTCCTTATCTTGAATTCTAATGCTTTTCAATTGGTTCCAATAGCATAATCTAATTCTTTGTGCCTCAAAACCATTCTTTCTATCTTGCCATGGCCAAATTTCATCTCCCTATATCTGGTTCTATGCTTGGCCAAAATGAGAGAGGAAGAGAAGACAAGGTGGAGCAAACTTTCTAACCATGAAATATACCTTGTCTTAAAACCTTTCGAGAGGGGAATTTGTTGCTTTGCTTGTTTTATTCAAATTCTCTACTTCGTCCAAGAAATCAGCCATAAAAATAATCCTTTCAAGAATCTAAAACCATTAAAAAAAAAAGAGCTTAAGGAGGAGAACCAAGTTGGTGAAAGCAAAAGCATGAAAAAAGGACATTTCTTTACCTTTCTTTGACTTTCTTTCCTCCTTCTTCTCCTTCCTTTTTGGGTGACTCTAGCTGCTGGTTCAGAAGGCAAATAGGTTAGTTTTAAGAGGTGGGAGGTGGCATGGCCTAAATAAGAAGGAAAGGAGGTGAGTTATAAACTTTTTAAAATTTTCCATTATACCCTTCCACTTCAATTCCTTGGTTTATGCTCATTTTACCTCCTTTTTTAGAATCATTTTTTCCATATGAAAATTTAGATCTTTTAATTTATTAAAACTATTTATTTTTAATTTATAGGGTTTGGAACCATCCTGAATCATTTAGTCAAAGTTTAGATCAACTAACACCCTAAAATGTACACTAAAAGGATTTTGGCTATTTTAAGAGTTCCTATAATTTTTAGGGCCTTTGAGAACCTTAGGAAATTCAATTTTACCATTTAAAACTTCCTCCTTTGTGTTTTTAAAAAATTGCCTAAAATTATAGTTTTGTCACTACCTTTTCAGTTAAATTTATTTGGCCATTTTAGCTTCAATTTTGGGCCATCTTTAACCTTGTATCCTTAGTTTTAGATACCTAGTTTATTATTCTAACCTTGTTTAACCTTATTTCATTTTATTTTGGGTCTTTCTTTTATATTTCATTGGTTTCAGTTCAATTTTAAGAAGATTGGGCATTACACTAAAGAAGCTTATATAAACAATAAAGTTAAATTCTTGCATTACAAAAAGAGATTAGCACACTTAAACAAGAAATATTTTAAAGCATAATTAATGGCAAGACCCTCTAACAAAACTAATAATAGGCATGAGTACACAACTATGAGGGTAACTAACGAGATGTGGATACAAAGCCCACGTAAACAATTATCAGACGTGAACACCCAACTCATGAGATAACTAATCACTATGAGCATCATGCTCTATTTAATTTCCTCCAATATCATTCAACCAATTCATGTGTGTTAGTGTAATACTCCAAAATTAATTAAGGATAATTATAATTGATTAGGAATTAATATGGGTTTAAATAGGAGAATTAATTAAGGGAGGTAGACATTAATTTAGGCCTTATAATTAATTTAATTATGCTTTGGACTAAGTGTAGAAGCCCAATCTTAGCGTTAGGAAGATCCAATTCTATTTTCTTAAAAGCCCAATATTTATTTTGTGTAGACCCAACTCATATTTAACCCAATTCTATTTCTTAGTTGGCCCAACAAATTAAAAAGCTGAACCCACTTAGATTTGGGCCTTTGAGTCAGCCAAAGACCCAACCTAAACCCTAAAAAGCTTTCTCCCTTATTCCATTCTATAGAAAACACAAGAGGAAAAATCAAAATTTCGGAGGTCCAAAGAGGAGGCTAGGTAGCATAATTCTATCTTTCCCGCTCCTAGAGTAAGATTTAGCCAAAGTAATTTTTATATAACTTAATCCTCTCTTCTTCCTCTTCAATTTGAATTAATTGGTTTCTCATTTAGAGCATTTTCATCTTCCATCCAAAATTGAAACTTATTGTTTGGTATTTTCATGGTGGATTTTTGAAGGTTAAGGCTAGGGGTGTTACTAGGTAAGTGTTTCCTTCCCATTTTAATGCATTTTCTATTAGTTTGAAACCCCTATAACTAATTTATAATATAGGCCTTTATTTTGTACAAAATAACTCAAAAAATTAAGTAATATCTTAAAGTTTCTGGGTGGATGAAGCTCAAATCCAAATTTGATTCTTGAAGTAGCTAGGTAAGTATTCTCTAGGTGGTCCTTTGTGGTCTAATTCTTTGAGTAATAGGTTTGCTACTATAAATGATGATTGGAATAGTAATGGTCTAGTTTTATGTCTATAAGTTGAGGTAGCATTGTTGTTAGCTCTCAAAAAAATGTCTACTAGTAAAGTAACAAGGATTAATGTTAATTTCATGCATATATTTTTCTTAATTTTATATCTGCCGTACAAGTATAATTTTGAATGCATAATGAATGGTTAGCTATTTGAATTGTATGTTTGGATCTTGTGAGTCCATGGTGGAGTTGCAGTATGGCTGCCACCCATACATCATGCTTCAATCGAGCACCGAGTTGTAATCAGACCCTTATATGCACTGAGCCCAAGCTATGCTCATTGGAGAGTTGGTGCCGTAAACCGGCCTCTCCCAGTGTTAATGGCTTTTAACATGTGGAAATGTGATTACTAATATGGGATAGTAGTCATTGATAGCCTAATTATTTCATTTGCTTATATGACTAGTATATTTTCTTCTTCTTATCTAATTTCATACACATATATTAATTAAATTGGAATACATGAATGGAATTTACCTTTGGTTATTGAGATTTGCATCTCATTTCATTTTATAGGCTAACTATTTCAGGTAAAGGTCCTTCGAGTAAGGATAAAAGAAAGCAAGTGGATAAACATCTATAAGCTAAGACCATATGTGGGAAATTCTGCACTTGGATGGACCTAATCTAGGATAGATGCTATTTTTTTTTATTGTTTTGTATAGCATTATCATGATGTAATCATGTTGCCAAGTGTAGGTATGTTGTGTTTTGGTAAACAATGATGTAACTAATAGGGAGTTAGACTCTTTACAACTTGAAATTTGATTTATGCACTTATATATCTGACATAGAACCTTGTTGATCCTAAGATATGGTCTATTATCTGAGAATGTAATCATGCGATACCTTAATTGTTGACTTAGATTAGTATTGCATGAAGCCTATATTGGAATTTATATTTGGATGATAATGTTAGTAGTTATGAATCCTTCTTGCTATCATTGATATATAAATTGCTTATGTATGAAAGCAAATGAGTAGGAATCAAAACCTAGAATTTGATTTGGCAATGAGAGATATGTTGAGCAAATTAAGTAGTTGAATGCTATTAGAGCTTTACAAATTAAGGTAAAGTGGCCCTAGAGTACTACTAAAGGAAGAGTTGGAGTGTATAGGATGAAATTTAGGGGGTATAAGTGCAGAAGAAGGTTACGCCACGACCAAGAATAACTGAGTCATGGCAAGGGGTTAGTTAGAAGTGAGCAGCGCGCGTAACGTGGGATGTCTTGCCATGATGCAAGGTGAAAAATTCACCCAAGGGAGGTAACAAAATACAACTTTACCGCAGCACAAGTACTTCCTCCACCACAAGTACTTCTGCCACGATGAAGAGTGTGAATAGTAGGTCCGAAGACCACCTTTGTTGCAATGAGGAACCCTAAGTCATGGTGCAACGTTCGAAATGTCAATTTTGAGCTCCAATAGTCACTTACGTCATGAAGCAAATATACTAAGTTGCGGCGGGAGTCTCCAAACTTAGTTTTTAGGTTCTAGCAACTAACTTAATCGCTATAAGGATGGTCTAAGCCGCGGTGAAGGTTCCCAAACTCTTATTTTTTTACTTAGAAACCTTGAATTTCACTATAGTATGGTTATGTAATGACTTAGGAACATTATAAGAGGATTTTATGAATGGGAAATCAGTAGTAACGTGTATTAGAGGCTCTTAATTGATAATTAGAATTACTTGTGGACTTAAATAGTTGTAATGGTTTGGCTAATAACTCTAATAATATCAAGGTTCAAATTTCCTCACTTTTTCCTTATCTAATTAATTGTAATAACTTTAGGCCTTGATTTACAGTCATTAATTATGCAATTAAGCCTAATTTCGATAATTAAAAATTAAGGTTATTATAGTTAGCCTCTATAAAAGGCTAGCATTGTCCTTCCCTTGCTAGCTTGGGTTCAAATTAAAGTGCAAAAAGGGCTAATAGATATTGTTATTAGCCATAGAGTTAGACCTTAGCTATCAGGATATCCTTAGACTTACCTATAAACATAACCAACATGCAATCAACATTGCGGCATTATTCCACTAAGGGTATTATGTCCCTAAGCGTATCTTACTTTAAAGCTTTAAAACATAAGAGAATTTCACTATGTAAAATAATTACATCAAAATAGATTTATAAGATAATTTTTTATCCAAAAAATATTTCTACAATTTAGTTTAGCATTATTTCCTCCCTTTTATATTTTTTAATATTAACTAAGAAATGTTCCTTATTTTTTAATTAAATTCTTGGCTAGCATAAAATTAAAGTTAAAAACATGGGTTATTATGTTTACCATTGACTCTTATGGTATTGCTCATGAAAAGTTTTATTTAGCATCGCTTAACATGGGAAATCATCAAATTTGTTAATAAAGGTATTTGACCTAAGAAAATAATTTGATCAAATGTTCAAGTCGTGACTAGCCTATGTTAATACAAATTGATAGCTTGCCTTTTCCTTTTTGTGCTAGGTACTTCAACCCTAATAAGAAAAAGAGTTTGTTTGCTTTTGGATTACATCACTCCAATAGCAATGATTTTATGATTATGCTGTGAAAATAACATTGGAATACCAAGCTTTGATTTGCCATATTCTAACTTTGGGTCCTTGGCACCTTTGTATTAGGATATCAGGTATATGGAGCCATTTGAAGGTAGGAGCAGATTGCCTCAAGGAGAAGAATGGAAAGAAAGTAGATTTGATAGGTTATTATACTAAACACAAATACACTCACTTGGTTGGTCACATGTAACGCCCGGTACGTTGTAAAAATACCAGAATGGGCTGGTTTGAAAAGTAAGCTCCCTAATATGAGTGATTCAAGGCCAAATAAAATCCGGATAAAATTTTAAATAATAAAAAATGAGGATTTGAGCCTTGAGTTACCTAGAAACTTGGGTCAGAGTGATTCGAAAAATTTACCGAAAGACCAGTAGCATTTTCATAAAAAAGTGCAATTTTGGAAAAGCACCTAGGAGGGATTTTTAAATAGAAATTTTAAGTAGTCCAGGGTTCTCAGAGGCCCCAAAAACTATGGGAAGTCTCGGGACCGGTAAAGCCCCTCCAGTGTACTCTTTTTGATGTCGATTGACTTGAACTTTGACCGATTCATTCATGAAGGTTTTAGCTCCGATTTAAGTGATCCAAAAGGAATTTTATTAAATTGGGAACCTACTTGTTATGATGGAAAAGATAGTTCTAAAAAAGGAGCTAAAACGAAAGAGAAATGAAAATGCAAAGAATGAAGGGCAAAATAGGAATTATTAGAATTCTTAAAGCTTCTTGAACTCTCTTTATTTCTCATGTTTCTTCTCCTTTATTTGGCCGACCTTCTTGCTGCTCCAAGATAGAAAAATATTATGCTCTTCTAGGCCCCCCAAGAGAAGAAGAAAAGGGAAAGAAAATTCAAGCCAAAGGTAAGGAAATTTCTTAGTTTTTCATACTTCACCTTGGCTAACTTCTTCTTCCCTTTTTCCTTCTTCTTCTCCATGATTTTTCTGAAGTTGTGAGGGCTGTTTTGAAGGGAGAACAGAGGGAAAATTTCGAAAATCAAGTAAGGAGGCTAAGGTATTATGTAATCCTTCCATTTGGTCTTCCTTCCCCCTCTCTTTGTGCATGTTTTTGCCATATATAGGACAGCCTTAGGGAGTTAAATTTTCAACCAAACCAAGGGTGAATCTTAGGTAATTGATGGAGGAGAATAAGAATATGCAAAGAAAACCATGAAATAGCTATTAGAAATCAAGGTGTAATGCTTAGGGTTCCAAGTGCACCTTCCAAATTTTGAATTTATGTGATGTTTCCTAAACTTAATTAAGAGTCTAAATGAGCTCTTGAGACCCCTAAGATACTCCCCATAAGCTTCCTCCTTCAAAAAAACAAAAGCATCTCCAAAGAAGCCATTAAGCTCCATAGTCTCGGCCAAACCATGTTCATGGTGCTAGGGAGAGTTTTAAATTTTTATAAGGCCATTCTTGAGTCAAATTTGATGAATGAAGATGAATAGAGGCCTTGGAAAAAATTTAGAACTTAAGGAAAGTGAATTGGGGTCATAGGTTCCATATTATGACCTAAAGAAGCAATATGGTACTAGGCCCTTTGTTTTAATGGTATTGTAACAACCGGGAAAAAGAAAAGAAAAGGAAAAGAAAGGAAGTAGAAAGTTAGAAATTTTTGAAGTCCAGATTCTTGCTAAGTCTTCTCGCAATAGCGAGAAATGGTCTCGCTGTAGCGAGATTGCCTTCTCGCAATAGCGAAAGAGATTCTAGCTATAGCGAGTGCGGGCAACAGTCCATACAGTATCCAAGGGGCAGCTCGCTGTAGCGTACGCCATAGCGAAAGTAAAGTTTAGAACTAACGCGAGTTTGCCATAGCGAAGGTCAAATCTCGCCATAGCGAAGGGAACTGATACGATCTCGCCGTAGCGAAGGTTACACCTCGCCATAGCGAAGCCAGATAACACGAGCTCGCTATAACGAAGGTTAATTTTCGCCGTAGTGAGGGTCAGTCCGGAAGAGAGTAAAGAGCGAGAAAATGACTTCATTAAACACCCAAACTCATTCCTTCTCTCATTTCTACCCTAGACTTCGACCCAAGGAAAGAAAAAGGCATGGAGAGTGAGACAAACCAAGAGAAGGAGGGAGAGCAAGGGAAAGGTAAGTAAATTTCTCTCTTTTCTCCTTAGAATCTGGTTTTCCTCTCTTTGCCCTCTCTTCTCATGGTTTTGTTTGTGAAAATGGTTGGATTTTGGGCATGGGTCAGAAGAAAGAAAGTGGAAAACACCTTTGAATCTTTGTGTTTTCTTTGAAAATGTTGTTTCCATTACCATGGGAGCTTGAAAGAGAGGAAGAGTTGATGGCATTTTAGAGAGAGAGAAAGAACCTCTAGGTTCTGGTATGTTAGAAGGTTTGCTCTAAAGATTACATTCTAAGAGAGTAATTCCTTGTTCTTGATTGTGCCTAGGCTCAAGTGAAGCACCTTCATCAAGGTGTGATTGTAAACTTAAGAAGGGAGAAGAGAAATTGAAAGGGAAGGCTTGTGTTGGCTTTGGCTTATAAGGTAGCTCTCTTCCCACTCTTTCTTGTTGCATTCTTGGATGTAATAGTCATTGTATGTTTATGTATATGCTTATTGTGTGGAATATGCCATATGCTATTGCTTTGATGTATTGATGCCAATGTGCTTGTGTGTTGAAATGTGAGAATTGCTCGGGTGAGGTAGTGCCGAAAGCCCCTTGAGATGGGTGAGACAAGGCCAAAAGTCTCATAATCGAGTGAGGCCAAGTTAAAAGTCTCATAATCGAGTGAGGCCAAGTCAAAAGTCCTTAAACTCGGGTGAGGCCATCCAAAAGTCCCTAAACTCGGGTGAGGCTAGACCAAAAGTCCCTGGAGCTCATTTTTGGCATTGTTGTGATTTCCATAACATGTACATTGTGTGTTGGTTGTTTGAGAATGGCTAAGTGCTTATTCACATGCTTTGACTTGTTATATGCCTTGATTGTTTATTTGATTGAGTGCATGAGCTACTGAGATTCCCCGAATCTCACCCCTTCCCCTCCCAACTTAATATGCTAGGTGGAGCTCAAGGAGAACCGAGTACACACCAAGGAGCCTAGAAGTATGCTTAGCTAGATATTAGCTTATTTTAGATATTTTGATGTAATTTTGATGTAAAGTGGTGCCACAAGGAATATGCGCCCACTATTTTTGAGGTGTAACTATTGTAACAAGTGTATATGTATGAAATGATGATGTATAAACTATGTTGATAGCCAAAGTAATGGAAAAGAGGGTTTTGCCTTTTTTGTTGAATGAATGAAGTAGTGTATTTTTGGCTGTAGCATAGTGAATTTGGAATGTATGTTGATTTGGACCATATGGACATGTTATATATACTATTGTTATGCTTTTAAACTTGTCCATGAGTGGCTAAAACATGTGAGAGGTCATTTGGATCCATTTTGGGTGCCAAAACCGGTAATTTTGTGAGCTCCGTCAAAGTATGACCGGATGAGCTCCTCTTGCCATGAAATTTGGCATGCCTCTAGAGTTTGTAGAAAGCTTCTTGAAAAGCTAAAGTGGGTAATTTTTGGAGGACTAGAGAATATTTAGTGAATTGTTGAAATTGGGAAAAATTGGTAGTTTGGTCATGTACTGTTCCTATAGGTCAGAAATGAAATCCATGTCATACATAGACCAAATGGTGGCCAACTATCATGAAATTTTATACACATAAACTAGAAAACCAAAGTGACCTGTAAAAACTAGAATCACCTAAATCGGAGGTCTGTAGAGAGAGATTGAACTGTCTGAAGTTCTATATCAGCATCAGGGAGTCCATCTGACCTCCGTTACTGTTCCATCAATTTTTTGGATGTGGGGGCTACTGAACTGATCTAAACTTATTTTTTTCCTCTAGTAGACATCCGTAGCTTTCTAAATTGGTATAGTGTGCCTAGATTGGATTTTTATGGATTTAGTTATGAATTTTAGAAAGTCATAACAGTAAGCTGCACCAGAAATAGTGATAGCCAGACCTCCTTTCCATTTTTGATATCAAACATGGTCCAAACGCTGAGATTATGATTGGAAATTATTTTTAGTGTAAAGTTAACACTTAGAGCTTTCCAGAAAGCTAAAGTTTACTAGATTTCCATTTTTATATAATTAGTTATGATTTTTCAAAATTAGAGCCAAAATATGACTTTTGGGCACAAGTGAGAAAAATGCATTTTCTGGTTTTTGGCTCTATACCCGTGGCTTATGGCTTGTTTTATGCTATGTATGAGTTGTATAAGTGGAGTGTGAGTAGAGAATGTGAATGATGGGTTCACAAGACCCGCGGGGTAGATAATGAGTGTAAGAAACCCCGTTTCATAGCATGAAAATGCCATGGATTAGTATTGGTTCTTTGAAAATCATATGGAACCGAGCCCAGTGAGAGGCTAGATAGCGGTAGTAGATTAAGGTGTTACAGGTATGGTGGCTCCAAGAGGCTTGAAAGGAGTCAAGGATCATAATTGAGAGGAAAGAATGAGGCCTAAAAGTTATTTAAGGAATGTTGCTTCATTAGGCACCATTATGGACCATAATAAAACTTATAGAGTAATCTAGGGCTTAAGCAAATTGTATAGCTTTAGAATATATTTTATGAACCTAATTAGCTCCCTTAAATCATTTCTAGGCCAAGAGAAATCATCTTCACCAAAATTGTGGGTGTATAGCCGAGGTAAAAGAAGAAAATCCAAGGAGAAAAGTGTGTAGATTTGTGCAAGGTAGCTCTCTTCACTTTCTTTTATGCATGGACGTATGTTTAGCTTGTTTTATGATGTGTGTATGTATATTTTTTAGCTATGAAAAGTATGCTAGCATGCTCTTATATACCATAACTCTTAATGCCACATTATGCTTTCAAATGAATATATGATATGTGGTTAAGCTTGCTTAAGTGTGGAGAGACCAAGAACTCTTTACCATGGTGAGGATGAGCTAAAAACCTTTAAGTTTAGTTGAGACAAAGTAAAGAGTCTCCCAAAAACAAAGTGGACTCCCAAAGAGTATAGTTGAGTCTAAAGATTTCAAAGAATGGGTGAGGCAAGTCCAAATACTATGGAGAGAAGTGTGAGGCCAATCCAAATACTTGATGAGCTCTTGAATGCCTTGTATGATGTGTTTCTATGCCAAGCTTGATTTAAATGTTCATGACTTCTATTTTTTCTACACATGTATTCATAGAACTTGCTTGCACATATTATGTATGATGGAATGGGAGAAGAGCTATTAAGATCCTTGAATCTCACTCCCTCCTCTTAAATGTCCGAATATGCTAGGTGGATCAAGTGGACATGGCAATGGGAGCCAATCACATTGAAGAAAGAAGATTGCCACCCTTATGCTTGATTTTTGTCTTTGATGCACAATGAGACTTCATGATATATATTATTATTGTAAATAGTCTATGACCCTTGGACAAATGTAAAAATGATATTATGTGATGGATAAATGAATGAGTATGGTATATGTATTTTAAAATATAATTTGAGTGTTTATGCCAATGTATGCATTCAAGAAAAGTTTGGTGTAATGTGTATAAGTGAGGGTAAAAAGGCCAAAATGAGATGCAAATGGTTTGGGACTATTTGGGTAGCTCCCACAAGTTTTAAATATGCTTTTAAACTTGCCCAAAAGGTGCCAAGACTAAAGGGAAGCCAAATGGCAATTTTGGTACCCTACTTGGAGCCAAAACATGACCAAAAAAAGAACCCTATGTCACTTTTTAGCTAAATGATTTATTCTTAATTCGAGATTTGGCATGCTATTAGAATATGTTAAGAGCTTTTTGGGAAGCTAAAGTGCAGAATTTTTGGAGGTTTAGAGAATATTTGATTAATTCTCAAAGTTGGCCAAAATTCTTGAAATGGTCTGATGTACTGTTCCATTGGGTCCGAATTGTTTTTCTGTCACTCAGGGGTCAAATGAAATCCAATTGCTATGAAATTTTATAGGTAGAAACTAGAGGTTATAAGTGACTTGTGTAATCACCCAATTTGGATGTCTAGAGAGGGAGATATGATTGTTCAAAGATTCAGTCCAGTGTCAGGCATCCAAACAGACCTTAGTCACTATTTGATCGAAATTTAAGGTCTGGGAAAGCTTGAACTGGTCTGGAGTTATTTTTTTCTTATATCTAATGTCTTCAGATTTCTAGATTAGTATCATTCACTCAAATTGGAATTTTTTGAAATTAATTGGACATTTTTTAAGTTCATATTAGTAAACTGTGACAGCATCAGGACCTAGTCTGACCTCCAGACTATTTTGCATGTCAAACGCTCTGTATGTGGGGTGTTATGACTTTTAAATATTTTTAGCATGAAGTAGACATCTCAAAATTTCCAGAATGACTAAGATCACATAATTTCAATTTTTTTAGATTTAGTTATGATTTTCCAAAGTTTTAGACAAAATGGGGGCAAATCTGGCCGAAATTCAATAAGTTCAATTTATGCTCCATTTCGGTTTCCTTGAGTCATGAGCAAGATTTTGTGATGCAAATGAGTTGTAATGATGTATTTAAATATAAGGATGCATGGTATGAATCCATACGGTCCACGTGACACCAATTGTGAATTTTAAACATGACGTAATGTGATTAAATCCATTATTGTTGGTTCCTTTTCCATGTACTCTTATGAACATGATGATATGGAGCTTATGAATGCCATGAATGGGGTTATGTATATATATGGTATTACATTATACACTTTATATATATATACATACATATATATATATATCATATCATATCATATCATATACACACATAGGAAACCAAAGGAAAACTAAAAAACAACATTACAAGAAGCTAAACCAAAAAGGTGAAAACCCCACTGTGCCTGAAAACTATATTTAATAAAGATAATTAGGGACCAAGAAAGTTTTCTAAGCACAAAAGTGTTGAGAAAGATAAGAAAGATCATCCCTAAGTAATCTCAAAGTTGAAGAAATTGTTGAACCAATAGATAATACCATGGCATAAGAAGGATACTTTACACACACTTACACATGAGGCTGTATGTCTTTTTTCTTATTTTATTTATTTTATTTCACATTTTTTGAAATTTATCATGTGAAACTTCAACTCTTCAAAGACACATATAATGTTAATTGATAAGCCATGTGTAACTTTAAGTCTTTACTATTATTAATATTGATTAGGTCATGCAATTATAATGCAACAAGCATTTCGGTTCGAATGGCTCAATGTAAAACATTCTTTAGAGAGTAGTGGAAACTTTATTTAGACCATTTCTGATGAAATATTATGGAAATGTGATCCACTTAGTGTTTAGTTGCCTAAAAATTAGGATAAATTTGAACTTTTTAAACTAAAGGTTATATATATATACACTACATATATATATACTAGTTAATTAGAAAAGCATTTAAGTTATTTACAAACACCAGCTAGCTAGAAAAGATTTTAGATCACTAACGATTACTAACTAGCTAGTTAAGTTTCTAAGTTACTATGGGGTGCTAGCTAGCTAGAAAGAAAAGGGACTCAAGTTAAAATTTACAAGACAATAAAGGCAATTAACACTCTCTACTAGTTCTTAAAATAACTCTTAAAGGAAAAAAACACAATAACTAACCATGAATGGCTACATATAGATTTAGGAGGAAATAAAATTGCCAATTTAACTTATAGATAAAATATGGGACAATCATAACATATTAAGGTAATTTGATTTAGCATGTAACAAAACTATGAAAAGTATATGTAAACAAGTTACTAAAATAGGGGCTTACTTATCATCAACCAATCTAAATATAATCGAGACTTTCATAGGGGCTTACTTATCATCGTACACCAATCCTTACACCTTAAAATCCAAATTTGGACATTTAGCATCTCACTTTTTCATAAAAGACAATCATGACAGCAAAATCAAAAACTTTTACACTATGTAAAGGACCAAAACATCATTATCTTCACATGATTTCAAACTAGTACTTTTGCTACTAAAACATTTAACACCACAATTAGAGCATTTGAGCCACAAAAATTCAATCCAAAATAGCCCCTAAATAGGTGTGACAGCAATGGTAGTCTTGGATAGTACACTAGAAAAATGAGCATTAGAAAAGGCAATAAGAATGAGATAAAACTTTATCATGCCATTAAGATTCAATATGAAAATTTTCGCTACTTCGGTACATGCCTAGCACCAAAATAAAACACCTTATTCACTATAAGAAAGAGTCTAGATCAGTTCCAAATAGCTCATGATAGAATTTCAAAAATTGCAAAAGCAAAGTGGCTTTACTTCCTCCATTTCACATGCTAAAACTCCCATAAATCATACCATAAGCACCATAGTTTACCTTAATAATTTCATACCATATTTGACAAAATTAAGTATATTTTATTCTCATCAAAATGTTCTAAAAACCATGCATAATGGAAACATGCATAGGACAACACCCAAAGCCCAAAAAAAAAATGAAAATAAAGATAAAAGCTTAAATTTAATAAGTGACAAGGTTAGAATGCAAATTACCACTCGCAATGATATCTAACCACTTGGAGCGACTTTTAAATACCTAGTGCAAGCTGTTAGAGCTCACAAACCATACCCAAAGGTCACTAATCAAAATATGACTAGTCCAAATCTCAATTTTACACTTTCTAGCAAAACTAGTCTAAGATTTAGGTTTTACATATCCAAAATTTGCAATTCAAATCCAATTAACTCAAAACAACTTCTATTCAGTTAAATTTACTAAATTAGACTTGTTCAAGGTGGTAAATCCCTGAAAGCCTATCAAATGGTTATTTTGGTCACATCTATCCTCTTTTATACTTTAATTGGGAAGTTTAGGCTCTAAGATGGGGAATTTGGTTTTATCCGTTACCAAAACTCCTCTAACACTTCATAAAGTCATATTTTATTTATTGAAACCATAAGAGTCCCAAAAATATAGCAAGTACTGAGGATGACTAATTAAAGCCTTTGTTTACCCATATGAACTACTAAAATTAAATTTTGTCACCTCTAAAACATTAATACAATAAATACACATCATTCAAAATAATTCTAATATCATTTTATCCTTTGTATATACAATAAAACATCTAATGTTAGATTAAAATTCCTAACTTGGCATCTATTCATGTACATGCTTCCAAGACCCTAAAAAAATAGGTTTCATAACCAAAACATTACATGTCAACCATATATTTACAACCCAAAAGAACCATATACATGAAAAACATCATCTACAACCTTTTACACGATTCTTGCAACCTTACTTAAGCTTCTAATTGCTTATCTTGTCTCTTGGATTAACTTTCTCTAAAAATAATGTAGTGATTTTCCTCTAAAGGGTGAGATATATATCCCAGTAATTGCATAGCTTTAAAAACAAATTTTACAAGCTAAAATGCACAAAGAACTAACATGGCTTGTAAGAGTGTGTCAACAATAAACATAACATATTTGATTGCATACAAAGATCTCATGTTATATTATGCTTTTATTATTATCATCCATATCATGAACATCATATAATTCTTGTTCTCATATCATTCATGTGGCCAATTGTCATGGGAATTCTAGACATATATCATCACCATAGACATGGTGTAAGGAGGAATGACCTCTTTAATCCATTTTTTTATGCATAATACTGAACTAACTTCAATATTAACAACTTATCAAATTGTGCACTTACAGTAATTAAAGATTTGATATTTCTTTAAGTCTTTATACTTCAAAACCAATTCTTTAAGCTTCTTATTCAACTTTACCTTTCTCTATTGCACTCTAAATTTTCAATCGAAGCAACCCAAAATTAGATTATTATACCTTTTCTGTGACGACCCTAATTTCTTATCATAATAATTAAGGTTAAACACGTGATTAATCACTATAGGTCATGAAAATATGGAAGAATTTAAACCTTAATGTGATTAAAGTCATCAATCATACGATTTCATACACTTATGATCATAAGGGAATTAAACATCCATTTATAAGCCTTGGATTCCATTACTCATCAATTATAACTCATCCTAATGACTCTAGATCATCTCTTATGGTTAACATATGGAAAACCAAGGTTTTCTAGTTAATATAAGTGTTTTAGCATGTTAGCCGCGGCCAAATTACCCTTAGCCGCGGCCAATTCCTTTCTGTTTTACCCCTTTCTTCATCACTAATTTTGCCGCGGCCAACCTACATGGGGCCGCGGCGAAGAAGCCTCCTAGAGCTCCCTCCCTCACCTCTCGATATTGGCCGCGGCCAATTCCTCTTTGGAATGCCGGGGACATTTTCCCAAAAGTTCGCCGCGGCCAATTCCATAATTCGCCGCGGCAAATTTCTCTCTGGATGACTTCCAGTTTGACTTCTCACATTTCACCACGGCCAATTTACATTTCGCCGCGACGAATTCCTCTCTGGCACTCTCCCTGGGCGACTTCGCCTCTTTTGGCCGCGGCCAACTATATTTCAGCTGCGGCGAAATCCCTCTTAAGCCTATAACTCCGAAATTCTTGCCTCCTACTTCCCACTCTCCCTTCATTAACATCCTAGGGCCCCTTTATCTTCATTTTGGGGCTCATTACCCTTCATTAGCCTAATTTCTCTAGCTAATCTATCCTTATTAGTTCAAGACCCAAGGGTCAATTCCCTTTCTCTAATTATCCTATGACAGCAAGTCCATATATCAGCAAGTTTATAAAATAACAATAACATGAGTTCATAGTAATATATATCAAGATTTCATTTCCAATAATAAGCTATTTCAGACTTCAACAAGGCTCATAGCAAATATTATAAATCCATACATCAAATACCAATTTACAGTAAAGCCTACTCCTCAATAAGTACATAGTATATTATCAAAATACAGATTTCTACACTTGGCAATATAGATACATGATGATGCTACACAAGTCTTAACAAAAATTAGCATCTATCCTATTCTACTCGGACCAAGTGTAGCTCCCCCACACCAGGCCTCAGCTCATGGATGTTCATCCACTTGCTTACCCTTATCCTTACCCGAGGAACCTTCACCTGAAATTGTAATCCCATAAAATGGGGTGAGATATAAATCTCAGTAACCAAGATAATTCCATCATATAATCCAGTTTAATTAACATATGTGCATGAATCAAAATCAACATCAGTATCATATCAGTCATCTCAACAAATGAAATAATTAGGCTATCATGATTACTATCCCATATTAGCAATTATAATTTTTAACATGTTAAAGGCCATTAACACCGGGAGAGGCCCGTCCACGGCACCTACCCCCATTGAGCACAACCAGGGCTCAGTGCATCTGGGGTTGATCATACCCGATGCTCGATCATAGCACATGCACGGGTGGCAGCCGCACCACAGCTCCACCATGGACTCACAAGGTCCAATCATCATACAATAGATAGCCAACAAATTCATTCAGCATTTCAAATCATTCATATACAGCAAATATGAAATTAAAACTGATACATGCATGGAATTAATGTAAACCCCGGTTACCTCACTTGTAGACAACTTGCAACAGCCACCAATGGTACAGAGTATTCCTATAACCATAGCACCAGATAATTACTACTCTAATTCATCATTAACAGTTACAACAAGTACCCAAGAAATTTAAATGCTATTAACTACCTTAAGAATATTTACCCAGCCACCACAAATCCTAAATTCGGATTTTAGTGTCCTCTACCACAAATCTCAATATTCCATCCCAAAATCCTAAGCAAATTCATATAAAATTAATACCCATAATATAAATCAGCTATGAGGGTCTCAACCAACAAAGAAAGCATTAAAATGGGGGTTTAAACTCACCTAATACCAGCCCCAACCTCAACCTACGAATTTCACCAAGAAAATCCCCAAACACCCACATTTCAGATTTTGGGTAGGATGAAAATACTCCAAATGAAAAACTAATTGGACCAAATTAAAGAGAAAGATGAGGGGATTAAGTTGTATAACTATTACCTTGGCCAAATCTTGCTCCAAATGTGAGAAAATGTGGAATTAAGCCAAGAACCCTAGCCTCTCCTCCTCACCTCCGAATTTCTCTTGTATTTTTGTGTTTTGCTGAATGGGAAAGTGGCTGGTCAGCTTTTAGGGTTTTAGGTGGGTTTAAGTTGGGTCAAGGGGCTGGGTCATGGGTTGCTCCAAGTCCAAATCCAATTAGGTTTCAGATTTTGCTTATTGGGCTAGTTTTCAATTGTTGGGCTGCATAATTTCATTGGGCCAATTTTTTATACATTGGGTTGCTGAAGTTTAATGGTGTTTGGGCTTAATTTGAAGGGCTCAAGGGCTTGGGTCTGCACAAGGGTAATTGAGCCTCCATTAGCCTCTTATCATGATTCATTAATTTGGGCCTAGATGTAAATCTCTATCCTAAATGATTTTCAAACCCATGCTAATAATTTATTTCTTTAAAAATCCCCATTCACTTAACTTGCCCAATCATCCCATATTAATTATCCTTAATTAATCTAAATCTATGATTAATACCTTAATTAATCTCGGGGTGTTACATTTTCATTAAACAATATTTGAGAGGCCAAAAAGGTGGAAATTTTTTCTTTAATCTATTAATCTTTGTCCCTCTCAAGTAGTAGCAATGCCAAATCATCCTTGTTTTTCTTTTTCTCTCTAGCTCATAGCCAAAAACCCAAGAGAAACATCAAATGAAGGTTCCAACCCAAAAATTATCATACAAATAGCTCAAGAGATAGGAAAATCACCTTGTATCACTTTCTATCAAGCTTCCATCCAAATCCCATACAAATCACACAACCCTTTCATCCTTCAAGAATTCAAAACTTTCATCAAGCAAGAAACTAATTGGAGGTATGGGTAGAAAAGAAAGAGTGGAGCATTTTTTGTGAAGCTTACCTTAGTTGAAACACAAGTTTTCCCCCAACATGCGAAGAAGTGAAGCTCAGCCACCATGAAATGCATGAGCTCTCTCTCTTCCCAATTCTGTATTTTTTTTTTTTTCCAGAAAAATGAAAGGTAGGAGATGAATTAAAGTAAATTCTAAGTATAATTGATAATTGGGCTTTGACTTTCATGCTGAGATTAGATAGGCTTTAGTAAATAATATAATGGTAGTCTAATTTCATTTAAATGGAATCTTCTAAATTTTTCATTATGTCTTACCTTTAATTGCACCCTTTATTTAATTACTCACTTGTTAGGATGTTACACTCAGAATCTATTTTATTTCTTCTCTTAACAAAATCCAAAAAAAAAAAATTACCTTTTTAAAAAATAAAGTACTATTCTCTTTATATTAGAAAATTTTCTTATTTTGGAATTTAATCTTTTCTTTTCAAATTCCTTTCTTTTAATGGAAATAAAATATTAAAAAAATGAAAAATTACTTTTGGAAAATAAATAATAATATTATCCTCCATAATCATTGGAGACATTTTTAGCAATTTGTCTTTTTCCCCTTTTCTCATTCTTTTAAAAAATATTTAAAAAATAAAAAGTATTCTGTCAAAAATTAAAAAAGTGGGAAATCAATTTTTATAAAATTAAATAAATCACTTTTCCACACACTTAGGAATTTCTATCATTTAAGAGCTTACTCTTTCCTTTCAAATATCTGCTAATGGAACTAAAATATAGAATACAAAATTAAAAATCATTTCTGAAACAGAAAAAAAAATATTTTTCATAAACAATTAGAAATCCCTTTTTAAGAAAATCTCATTTCTTTCACAAATAAAATTTCAAATAAAAGTTTCATTTCAAATAATCAAAAATAGCAAAAAAGAAGAGAGCAAGAAATTGAGATTGATTGGATTTCAAAAATCTAAATCCGTCAACTAATTTTAAGATTTTTTTTTGTTTATGAAATTAATTTTATTGATTTTTTTATCTCTTTGCATAAAATTAAAATTAAAATTCACCTACAAACAAACATGGTAACTTACTCTCAGATTATGCGTACTTTAATTCTTTGGACATATAAGCTCTATATTAAATGTTATCCTTTTTTTATTTATCTTTCTTTTCCTATGTGATTGATAAAAGGTAATTAGAATAAGTATAAGGTCATATCCAAGAAATTGTATGCAATTAAATTAGAGTAATTGTGCTTAGAAATAAGTATCGTAAGATATCTAACACTTTTTTTTTTCCATTTGTAGAAAATTCCATTTCCTTTTCTTTTTTTCCTAATTTTTTTAAAAAGGTTTCGCCTCTAAAATAATTAAAATTTTGGTTACTAACTTCATTTAAACTGGTTTTTGAAAATGTTTTTAAAGACCAATTCTCTTATTTTCTTCTGCCACTTGCATTGCACTTGCTCCAATTCGAGTGTCAAAGGCGTGATAACCCGTATAACGCGCGGGGTGGCTCCACTTAACAATAATAATAATAATAAGATTGACCGATCGAGAAGGCCCAAACCAAGAGTCAAAATGCTAGTCCAGGGTGTCTAAGACTCCAAGAAAAAGCCCAAAAAAACACTTAAAATACTATCTTTTTTTTTTAATACTTCTAATAAAACAGGGTGGCATGTCAGTACAAAAATGAGACGATTGTGCATATGGTGTAGATCACTTTTATTGCTCCAAATGCTGTAGTAGAGAATTTGCTCTCACAAAATATTGTAATCCTTATCCCCAAACGGCCAAGCCCATATTTAATGGTTAAAACTTTATCATTCTTACTAAATTTTTAAATATTTAAAATTAAATTTATTTACTCGAAAAAAATTTAAAATGAATAAGTTTTTCTCAAATTTAAATAAAATCTATTTATATAAAATTATAACCAAAAAAATCTCAACTTCTAATATAATATATTTGACTTATATTAGACTAATTAACATACAAATAAATATATAAATATAAATAAATAAATATACACTATAAATTTGAACGAAATGAATATCATACTATCTAAATTCAAATTCAAACTCTTAAATATTTAGATAATCTTTTTTTGTCAAATAATAAAAATCAGAAAAAGTTTAATACTCAAATCCAGGCAAGTAAATTTTTCGTAGGAGTATTTGGTCCATCGCTACTGGCGAGCCAACCTGAATCCAAAAATCCCCTACACTCAAATTCTCAATTAATCAAATCGTTTTCCCCAAAAGCACGATCGTACGAACCGAAGAAGAAAGAAAGAAGTCGAGCCATAGCCGCCACCGCTCTCGCCGCGCCACCAGCTGCGGTCACCGTGAGCATCCGCTTTCAAATCCCGATCCCACTAAGGGAATGCTGCCTGTGTGTATCATCAGTTCATGGTTTTTTGAATTTTTATTTTCTAATTAAGCTGGCTGGTTTGAGCCGTGGCTCGGGCCAACTCATTGGACTTGGAGCCGGTTTGGCCAGTATGGACAGCTCTAGGTTTAGATTAAAATTTTCGCTGAAAGTACTGTGACGTGAATGCCCCCAAAGCAAACGCCAAAACGGCGACGTTCGTGTTGCAGTTTAGCCCATCTCCTTCACTGCTGATCTGTTTTCTTATTCTTTTCGAGTGTGTACGTCCGTGTATGCTTGGGGTGGAGGAACTGCCTCGTTACACCTTTAGCTGATTTTCGCAGAAATATGCCATGAAAATACTGCTAGTCATTGAGGCGGAGATCGAAATAGTGGTATTCACGTGCAAGTTTTAATTATTCAGTATCTCTGCCTCTAAAAATTTCCGCTAGTTGACTGGTAGTCTCAAAAGCTTAGTTTTTTTTTTTTCTCTTTAATTTTAGACAATGGCGATGATTACAGGTTATCCGCGATTCTGAGCGTACCATCATTGCGCGGATTCACTTCTTTGGATTTACTCCAGGCGTAGCCCGTAGAATGATGCAACCATGAATGAAACTAAACATATCGACGGACAAAGCAATCATGGGATCCTGCACAACCACTTGCCCACGCTTATTTTATTTTACTAAGCTCATATCCTCTCACATCAACCAAGCTCGGCATGATCAAGCCCTTGCTGTTTTCCGCCACATCCAATCCTCCCTTGCCATGTCCCTCGATCCCCATGTCTTTTCTCTCATCCTCAAGTCCTGCACCGCCATTAACCGTCCGCAACTTGGCACTGCAATTCATGCCCACGTCGCCAAAGTTTCCTTCCTATCAAACCCTTTCATTGCAAGCGCTCTGGTTGACTTATATGGCAAATGCGTCTCGCTTTCTGCAGCACGCCAACTGTTTGATGAAATTCCTGACAGAAACGACGTTGTCTGGAATACGATGATATCCCTTTATACACATTCTCATAATGTAGCTGGTGCTTTGCAACTATTTGATATCATGGATATTATGCCCAGTGAATCTATTTTTAATTCAATTATAGCTGGCTTGGCAGGATCAGACGGTGGGTCGTTTAAGGCTATAACATTCTATCGACAAATGCACAAACTAGGATTGAGGCCAAGACTAATAACACTTCTTTCTCTGCTGCCCGCTTCTGTAGGTGTAGCAGCTCTGAATTTGATTAAGGAGATTCATTGTTATGCAATAAGGAATGACATTGATTCACATCCCCAATTGAGTAGTGGTCTAGTGGAGGCATATGGGAGATGTGGTTGCCTCCTTAATGCACATACTATATTTTGGAGTATGAAGGGAAAAGATGTAGTTGCTTGGAGCAACTTAATATCAGCATACGCACTTCATGGGGAGGCAAAAACTGCATTAGAAATTTTCCATCAAATGGAATTGGCAGAAGTGCAGCCTGATGCTATCACATTTCTTGTAGTATTGAAAGCTTGTAGCCATGCAGGGTTAGCTGATGAAGCATCCTATTATTTTAAGAGAATGCGTGAAGATTATGGCATTGAAGCAAATAGTGATCACTACTCTTGTATAGTTGATGTTTTGAGCAGAGCAGGAAGGTTACATGAGGCATACGAGGTCATACGAGAGATGCCAGTGAAGGTAACTGCCAAAGCATGGGGTGCCCTTCTTGGGGCTTGCCGAACTTATGGTGAGGTGGAGTTGGCAGAGACAGCAGGGAGAGCTTTATCAGAGGTTGAGCCAGATAATGCTGCCAATTATGTCCTGTTGGGAAAAATTTATGCTAGTGTGGGGAGACATGAGGAAGCCCAGAGAATGAGAAGGGAAATGAAAGAGCGAGGAGTAAAGGCAGCAGCTGGCAGTAGCTGGGTTGTGCATTCAGAGTGATGACATTTAGCTACATTATTCCTCTTATATAGTCAAATGCCATTCATAGAGAGTGGATGAACAGGGTGATGAATATCAGACGTTTATCTTTTGGAAGGATGGAAAATGGAGACAGATATTGCATCAAAAGTTTTCTGAATGTATGGTAATTTGAAAAGCTGAATCAGTTTACAGATATTAAGAACCTCAGCTAGCACATTATGTATTCCTAAAGATTGTGCGACACCAGATGCCTTGAGAATTGAAGTTTAGCTTTTGACTTGCAAATATAAGTGGCAGGGTGTAAACATGCACCATCACTTTCTGCCAATGTGCTGATGCATTGATCTGTGCAATTAGATTTTTCTCATGTAATTTGTTTGATCATGGTAGCAAGTTTACTCAGAAAATGTTGTACAAATTCTTTGTACCATGGTCTGATAGGAGGAACCATAATTTACAACCACAGTAGCCACTGTTACAAAATCCAAGCATTTAATCCTCAATGTAGATGAAATTTTATTGGGATTTGTGGGAAAATACCTGGGTTTTCATTACAAAGAAGGGTTTAAGAATGAAGTTGCTGGCAGTGATGATGTTAGCTTGGATCAGGCTAGGGAGGAGGCTTAAGCCCAAAATTCCATGCGTGAGCAGTTTAGGTACTTGGCTAAAGAAGCTCCTGACCCTCCTGATCGGTGGCCATGGCTTGTAGGTCATTCATTCTGTTCGACTCTCCTTTCCTCTCTTTGCACCTATGCTTGTATTTGTGCGTTAGTTTATGAAGGAATTGCTTGAATAAGGGAGAAAAAGAAATAAACTTGGGTCATTCAATTGACTGGTTTCAATTTTTTTCCCCTAGCGATGTCCTTGATTATGGTGGTGTTGAAATTCGAAATTTCCCTTTCCCTAATATGTCTACAAATGTTGGATAATTATTTGATCTTTATGAATTAATGGGGCTTGGCTTTTTATGAAGGTTTCATTTCATAGGGATAGATATTAGCATATGGGAAAACAGGAACTTTCTTTACTTTCTGGCATAACTTGGCATGGTTAAGGATTTGGCTATTACTACTTTATTTTCACTGGGAATCATTCAAGTGCTACCCGTTCTATCTGGACCCACCAAATTTAAATTTTTTAATGGTACTCTAACTTTGAGTTTAGTATTGTTTGAGAACATTTTAGAAATTCATGTCTTTTCTCCTTTCTAACAGATCAACTTCCCACAAAATACGATTCCATATGCTTAAAGCAAATGTTATAGTATTTATTTCATTGCCATTCCATTATATTGAATGAAATCTGTTATTGATGAGAGATGACCAAGAGAAAGATGTTAAATTGCATATTTAGACTTTTCTGATTACCCTGTAACCTTGCATAAGGATAGAGTATGTATGTAGGTGTTTCCTTCCCTTGTTGCTCCTACTCTTCTGTCTTCATCAAGGAAGCTTGCTTGGGGAAGTTAGGACTTGAGAGTACTATGTTTTAGTGGCCATTTAAAAACTTCTGGCCCAATAGTTTTATTTCATTACTCTGTGTTCCCTCTTACATATGCTCATTTAATATTTTGATTCCACATTAATTTACAGTACTGGCTTTCCTTATCTATGCTTGGAGAGCGGTTTTATTTGAACTATCAAACTGGAGGAACGCCACACTTGGTATTTTTCGTTTGATAGGATACCTTTTGAAATATGCTTTGGTCATAATCTCCCGTCTCATTGGGGGGTCCAATCACTTTCTCAAGTAAATTCATTAAGGATATGTTCTACACAATTCAAGCTTTCTACTCTGGAATTATTGCATATGCTCCTGTACCAGACCTGGTCGTCATCATTGTGCTCGCATCATTTGCTTTAGCAGTTGCAGAAGCAAATGTTCCAAACTGCATCAACAACCAGCCATATGTTTTGACTGTGTCAGGTCTAATTGGCTATGCTGTTGTCAGAGGCTATATCTCCCAACCTTTGTTCCTGAGCCTACTGTTAAAAAGAGAGACGATGTTTCATCCACAATGCCTGTTGCAGCTGTACTTGCTGCTGTTAGTGAGCCTTGGGTTAGAGTTATCGTGATGATTCTGTGATGGCCCTAGCTATTTCTTACCATCCGGGATTGTTTTTAGAAGGGAAAGAATTTTGCTGAAATTGAAACAGCAGAGAGGAGGCTTCCAATTCCACTGCCTGCTGCAGCTTTAGCAATTGGCATCCACATTGCTGCTCCACGGGCTGGGTATCAGCACTTGAGATGGATGCTAGTATGACTACTATGAACTAATTATCTCCATACTATGAAGCTTAGAGCGCAGAGAGGTCTATACTGTTTTGAGATAGCAGGAGGCCTATGGTTATCATTTTGTTATCCTTGTTGCAATTACTTCTGGTGATCTTTGCATGAGATAGAGGAAAGCTGAGGATGGGAAGGCTGGGCAATTGTTGATTGAATGATACATAATATGGAAGATTTGCTATTGCCTTTCTAATCTAATGTAGCTATGGTTTCAGGGATCCTAGCAGACCATGAAAAGATTCATTGAGGAAATATAGAAAAAACATTTCCTTTGAACATTTTCAATTTATCGGTTTCTGAAATTGTTAAACAATAGAGATTCGTCAATGAAGCATAAAGGAAATAAATGGTTGAATCTCTTGGTATGAGCCACTTTATTTTCAGGATCTTTATTTTCCTTTTGGATCGATTCCTCATTTACGTCAGTGTGATTTTAGATATAGTATTCGGTTGTGATAATAATTATTCAAATTCAAACGCCAGTTCTGCTTCTGAAAATCTGTGATTGATAGCTGTTATATAATTTGAGCCTCTACGGAAAATAGTGTTAATTTATTTTTGTAATTTTGAATATTTATTGGCTATAAAATAATATTTAGCAGTACATTTTAGTTAGTTTAACCTATTTGCTAATGAATTAGCTACTGTTTAATTTTCACCAAGATTGCCAATGACGATTTAATCCAACTCGTTTGAGGTGCTGTGGAGGCAAACCCCCCTCTTTGTCAGGGAGAACCAACTTGGTGTAAGCTAGGTTCATATGACATGAATGGAGTTCGCTGAGGCTTTGTAGAATGAGAACAGTTTTGATCTTTATCTCTACTTCTTCCCCAGTGTATGCTCTGTTCTTGCTGTAAGAAAATGATATGATTTTATTAAGGTTATGATCAGTTTGTTGTTTCTTTTGAATGATTATATTCTCCTGAGTTGTGCATCTGTTAGTATGTGTGATTTCAGCTTCTAAAATCTGTTGTTCTCAAATCCTTAGCGGGGATGGTTTATTTGTCCACCATGATGTTACAATTCAACTTCTCTCAGGGTGTAGTGTATCCAGGTCCCTGTTTTTCAGGAAGAACCTACTGGGTGTTGCCACATTTCCTAGGACATCAATGGTATTAACTGAGGTTTCTCATTACAAAATGAATCTTTTATTGTCGGGTAGTATGTTTAGGGCTATCAAAATTATATACACATATACATACACTAAGAATTAAATGGAGTTAAGAGACAAAAATGAAATATAAGACAAAGTTAATGGAGTAAATTATAACTAAATAAAATTAAAGGAAAACTGAATCCTCTCCTATCATGCAATATGGTTAGGGCTATCAAAATTATGGGACGCGCGCGCGCACAAACGATTGAATGAAAAAAAGAAAAAAAGCTTTTTAGTCACTTTAATATAGTAGAAATTTCTCATAGGGCCGAGAAAATGGTTGCCATCTTTATAGTCTAACCCAATTTACACAATTCCATTCACAAAGTCGTTGCTAGCCAAAATGTTAATGAAATTGTGCAAATTGGATTAAACTATGAAGGCAGGAACTATATTCCCCGCTCTATGGGGAACCATCGTTATGTCAAAATGACTGAAAAACCCTTCATTTTATTCAATTATTTTAATGTGTCTATATATTTATACATGTCTGTGTGCATGTAAAATCAATACTTGTACATTATAGTTTGCACTAATAAACGTTATATATATATATATATTTAAATGTATTTGAATTTATAAGAATATATTATTATAATTGTTCAAAACTTTACTTTTTATAAAATTCTATCTAATCTTAACAATTTAAAATATTTTTTAAATGATCTTAAGGGAGCATTACGTTAGTTTGATATATTTAGGATAATAAATTCTCTTAAATGATAAGTCCAAGTTTGAATATAAATAATCTAGATTGTGAGCATATTTTCTTAATTATTAGGCTAATTTTTTGTGTTAAAAAATGCTTGAAATTATTTTCTTAGGCCCGAATTACTTGGCTGAATGGACATAATAAACCTTACTGTGATGATTTCACGAAAATAAAATAATAAAAATTGGTAATTAGGGTAAAGTTTAACAGCGATTGACTCGGGGTCTAGGATCTCTATACACATCGCATCATCGTGTCGGGAAATACCCCCCAGATTTCTCCTCACAGACCTACTTGTCGGTGAATGTAACCTAAATTACCACGTGGTGCCTTCTCACAGATGATCATAACTTGATATGATATGAGGTATGAATTTGAATCCCCGTAAATTAGATTTTTTGAAGTTTAATAATTGTGCAATAAAAACGAGAGTAATATAAAATGATAAAAATGCATATAAATTTTTTATTTTTGACAATTCACTTATTCTCTTGACATCTGTTCTATTCTTTTATTTCTTTTTGACTCCACACTACACAATCATGTATTGATTGCAAAAGATTTGGACTGAATTTTCTGTCAGTGTAAAAAGAACGGATGGAATCTATTAGAAGAATCTTATCTTTTTTTTGGATTTCTCTCTCTCTCTCTTTTTTTTTGGTTTAAAGGAGTGTACATTCTCATGGGGAGTTACGTGTCGAAAGGCTCAGCCCTTACGTCATCAAAACAACAAAGTCGTGCCCTCACAAAGTTCAAATGGACCTACCTAACTCATGTATTCAAAGATGAAAGAGGAGCGAAAGATGAAAGTGGAGTCAACCAAAACAGAGCTTAAGCCCTTTAATCATCACATATTCCCTATATAATAGAATTGGACAGGCTAAACAATTAACTCATTCTTATGTACTGATTAGTATAGCATTTGAAATTTTTAACCGAGGGGGTTGGTAGTTGGTTGACCTAGGGGCTGAATAGTGATATTATATATATATATATGTACACATATCATGGCATGATCGAATTTTAAATAATTTTGTCAATTTTTTAAGGATAAATTTTATAAATTTCATGTGAATCTCAAATTTCTAGCATGGATAGCTTTATTTTCAACCAAACTGGAAACTAGTAATTTGCCTTTTTTTTGGGGGGGGCGGGGGGGAGACTGTATATGTGAATCTCATAATTTATAATTAAATACCTAACTTTTTTACCTTAATAAATGCATCCTGACTTTCTTGTCCTTGCATTAATTCACGTACACTGCGTGTCATTCTCGCATAGCTGCCTCATTTGACAGTCTATTACTTTATTTGATACAAAGTCATCTTCTCACATCCACACGTACAATAACAAAAATCACTAAAAATAAAAATAAAAATCACTAAAAATAAAAAATTAGAATTTTACTATTTTAGAGACATTATTAAAATTTAACAAAAATTATTATGCATTTCACAACAAAATAAAATAAAACAAAACATCTCTTGTTGTTTATTTCATATTACAAATATTTGTACTTTAGCTAAAATGATAACTTTAAATAAAAATAATAGTAATTGCGACCACTGTGAATATGTTATTTTTGTCGATATATAGCACAAGTGAAACATTACACTTACACTACCTTTTATTACAAATGATATATGACTTCTAATTATCTTAATTTAAATATTATTTTATAACTAAAATCTCTTTCTATTATATAATTCTAAGGATAAAATTTTTTATAGAAAACTATTAAATTGCAAATAAAATTTGAAACTTCAATGTAAAATAATACTTGTTTTTATGAAAATTAACCCATTCAAATGAAAAGTGATTTTTTTTACTATCCAATCTATGAGATAATCATTTGTAAGCTAATAATTTACATTCAGAAAGTTATTTTGAGAAACCTAATGAATTATAAAACAATAATCAACAATACACTTGAAAATAATATGATAATGATGGATTAAAAGATAAAATTGGAAAAAAAAATTGAAAAAAATGGGGATGCTAGATTGACTGATTAACAAAATTTAAGGATGCATCTGACAAGAGTATTGTGAGTATACGTGGGGGTTCAATGGGGACTAAGAGTTAAGATTTTGATAAAATTGAGAGAAACTTGGAGAAATGGAGATGTTGATTGAAGACAGAGACAAAAAAATAATAATAATAAAGATTCGACAATAATTTTGAGATGGAGTTAATTGGTAGAAATTTGAGAAGAACAGAAAATATCAAATTGAAAGATTAAGCAATAATTTGGGGATGAGACAAAAATTTTGAAAGCGTGGGGTTTGATCGAAAAGAGAGGGGCTAGAGATTTTGAAATAAAATTTTAAAACATTTGGAAAATTTGGAGAATTATATGAGATTAGTTGGTAAATTCTTGTTCGAATGAAAATTTTAGGGTTGAGACAAAAATTTGCTGGCTTTAGAATAAATAAACTAGGAATTTATGGATAGAACAAGAATTAGGAAATGTTGACTTTGATGGGAAGAGGAATTAGGGCTCACATTGGGATCAAAAATTAAGAAATTTGAGAAATTGAAAAAATAAGATAAAATTTAATAATTTTTATTTGATATTTAATGGGACTAAAGCACGCAGTAGTGTTTCTATAGAAAAATGCCGATTTTTGAATTATATGTTAGCAAAGTAAGAATCACTCAAGTCGAAGGGTAATAAAGTGTTGTTAACCTTTTTTTTTTTTAATCATTCGGTAAACAAATGTAATCATTAATATACTCTTATTATTGGCCAAATTTTTACATGTTGAGTACTTAATTAATAGGTACGATAATATTACTTTTAATATGCATGTTACTTTTCTTTAATGTGATATATTACTTTTCTTTGTTGTAATAACATTTTTTATATTTCAATTGTAAAATCTAGAGGGAAAAAAAAATGAAAGTTGTCCACTTACGTTGAGATAAAGGATTTTCCAAATAACAGTTTTCTTTTTGGGGTCGAATAAGACGCCAAAGGCCCTCCAAATAAATATTATTTAAATTTAGTTATCTTAAATTTTAAATTTTATTGATTTTTTAAAAACAGCCATCCTAACACAACCTTAAACTTCATTCTTGTTAGACATTTGACATATAATATAGCATAAGAATACTGTTATGTGGTTTGTAGTTCTATAATGATATATTAGCATCTGTTTGGTTTTGTGTAAGGTAGGAGAATTCCCCTTATATAATTATATGTGATATCTATTATATTATTTTTATCATTATTTAATAATATTTATTTCTTTTTAAATTCAAATTAAAATAAGAGTATAAAATTTTTTTCTAATATATAAAATTACTTTTTTCTTTTAGATTCTCCTTTTATTTTGCATGCTAAACCGTTAAATGATATTGCAATTAAATTATTTAAGTCTAATACTTTCCTTTTTCTCTTTTATTTCTTTTTTTTTTTTTTGGTTTGGTGAAGAAAAATGAGAAGCATTGCAAGCATCATAATACTTATGGGTCTTTTTTTTTTAATTTTTTCTCTCTTTTCATTTGATTAAGAACATTTAAATATTTTCTAAAAAAATTAAAGAAAATAAACACTTTCTATTTTTTTTATTTAGAGTAACCTACACGTACTTGAAAATGATGAAAAAATTATATCATTATTATCCAATGGTTCTCTATATATGTAAATGTGAATTTTTTTAGTAATATTATTATTTGTATTATTACTATAAGAGAAACCATAGAAAAGTTAGATCTTTTAATTGATAACTGTAATTTTAAAAGTGGGAAATATGGTCATTTAAATTACAAGTAACTTACCAAAAGAATTAACTCAATTCTTTATTGATTTGAATTCAATTATTTTAAAGAGAATTTTAAGATTAAAATTTTAAAAATATTAAACCAATGTAAAATAATATGCCTTTAAAATCACTTAAAAATAAATAGTTCGAAGGAAATTTGTAAATAATAAATTATTATCTTACTGTAATAAAAAAAAATTACGACCATCATAGCTCTTTTGAGTTCACATCATCCATGCCAATTATTTCAAACTTTCCAAGGGACCCATTTCACCTTCTCTATATTTCTACCTAATTACCTTCCTTCAACGCACCCACTGACTGTATCTTTATGCTAAGTTCTAAACCTTTAAGTGAATGTCAATGGTGGGACCCCACATGCCATGCACGTGATATTCTCATAATAGTAACATAATTCATAACCTGCTACGCTAAAAACCCTAAAAAGTGGAATTTGACATTCTTTGCAGAATTGTCAAAACAGATAGTCAAACTACACAAAACAAACCCCATGTTCCTCCCTTGATTCAAGGCCACCTAACAAAAAATAAATAAAATAAAATAAAAAACCAATTCACATCTGAAAGAGACACTTAAATCAAGGCATGATATTGTATCTGCTTCCAAGTTTCCACCCCGAATCTATGGGTTTAATGATTAAATATGGCTAATATTTAATTAAAGGACACATCTAGATTATTGGTTGCTTAGGGATTAGTGAAAAGACAAATTTCTTGACCTTATATGTTATGTATTTTGCCTTCATAAAGTGCATGAGGAACCAAAATCGAGTCCATTCATCTGCTTATACAAAACAAACTTTAAATTTGAACATCAGGATGTACATTGTACGTTTATGGTTCGACTTTTACTCATTTTAATTTTATACTCAATTCTATTATTATTATTATTATTATTATTATTATTATTATTATTATTATTATTATTTATTGTCACATTTTAAAAATATTTCCTAAATTGTTAACTCTGAAGCTTACAATTCCTCTCAGTAGTTGCTAATTTTTTTTTTTTGGTATAGGAGGAAGAGAATCAAACTTACGGTTCATAACATAAAACTCTTAATTCCCTTGGCCACCTAAACTAATCTTTGTTTTTGATTTAATATAAACCATAATGAGACCAACTATATTCATAATCATATCAATTAAATTCTGTCTGTATCTTAATTTTCTGTCAATTGAACTTAGATTAATTTTTCTTTTTCTGCATATGTTTTAACAAATTATTGCCTGTTTGTTTCTGTTATTCAATTATGATCTAGGGTGTGCATGCTAATCTACTATTCTTTTTTTTAAATTAAAAATTACACTTATATACTTCGACAATGTCTCCCTCAATCCAAGAAAAAATCACAATTGGTCCTCTGATCTATTAGCTTCATTGTAATAAGCTCCTTACTATCTAAATTGTCAATAAACCCCCAATGCAATTCCAAATTTTTTTTAAAAAAATTTTTTAGTTAAAGTTTTCAAATTTAGACGGTAGAAAGCTTATAGTAATGGGGGGGTTTTTAATTAAGGGTCAGCTGCAATTTCTTTTTTTTTTTAAATTGAGAGGATACTGCACTCAAAGGCCCCAAAAAAAATCAGGGTGGATAAGTACAATTTCTTCTTCTTCTCTTCTCTTTTTTTTTGGGTTACACAGAAGACACATAGCCTTATAAGAGTAAGGGTGAATAAATACAATTCTCTTACAACATAGGAATGAGGAAAGAGGTGGGGAAAATTTTGAATTCATATTGATTAGGATTCCTTAAGTATAGATTCAAAAAACTACTATTTAAACCGAGATTCTTGAGCTCCATGCTAATCTGATTTATTAAGAAAAATAGTTATTGTACTACAGAAAATTGACGGCATTATGACAGCAGTTATAAGATTGTGCAATTTGACAATGAGCCATTTAGTCAAATGTTATATTAAAATCAAAATGAAAAATCTCTATAATTTTAAAAATAGAATGAAAAACTAATTCAACAAACTTCATTACATATAAACAATTTTTTATACCAAAAAAATCGAATTTGCATCATTTCACCCAAAATTTGAACATAAGCATTAATAATAAGAAGCAAGCAAATTTTGAAAATCTAACTCATTGAGTTCAAAATTTTCAAATTAGTACAAGACCCAAATTATATTCAAATTTAAAATTACATTTTCTCCAACCAAGCGGATACCGCTCCCAGTGATGACCTAGCTTCTAAAGAATTAGCAAAAAGAAAAAGCATGACAAAAGAGAACTAGAATAAAGTAATTATACTATATAGAATGACCCACGCATAGCGCAGAATCAGTGGAATATGGAATGTAAAACATGCACGCATGAAAGTGAATAGAATATTAGGACTTTGAGGACGCTTGGTATCATGGGTCTAGGGAATGAACAATGATTGAAGACGAGAGTACCCACCAGTATTGACTTTTCGTTCTCATGGCATTAAATTAGGCGAAGAAAAGATTGAATTATTGCATTGTGCCTTTGTTCTTTGGATGGAATTGCACTTTACATTGTGGCCTTGACAGCTTCTCGAATCCAGAGAGATTTATTTTTACTTTTTATCAACTTTGACAAATTGGGTGGTGGGGTGAGGTTTGGTTCATTTTTGGGTCTCAAATAAAGACACTGACCAGACACCACAAAGGGTAGTAATATATCAACAAAACTTGCCATAATTATGAGATGTATATACAAAAGTTTGGTAAAGGCATTGGTAATAGATTTTGAAAAATGATTTTGTTCATCTTTCTACGCAAAGGTTATATATAAAATAATTAAATAACTCTGTTCATAATCATGTTGTTATAATCAGTGATAATTTTTAGCATGCTATAAATGAAAGATAATGGCCAATCTTACCTAATGAAAAGATGCTTTGTTGTTGTTTTATACATGAAACAAAGGAGGCAAAGAGAAACAACCAATGATACAAGAGAGCTACAAGAATAAAAATGATTATTAAAGAAATTCCTTAAACAATATTCCGTTCTTCATATTGTCTACCTCTTTTTTCAAAATAAAAAAGGACTCTGTTAAGAGGGAGCGGGGGAAGGTGTTGAACCCAAATCACCGAAAGTTTTAGCACTCATATAGCCATGCACTACATCTTACGGTTTTTGAACCAAATCCTACTAAAAAACAATTGGTTGACGTGAAGGGAAACAACGAGGGTTGTTGCCTTTTAGAGAGTTTCTATTCATATTTATCATATCTTTAAAATTCTTTAATTAAATACCATTTCAATAATTTTATCTACAGATTATTTCTTGTCCATATGAACCACATCACGTGCACCAACTAATTCTAAAGTACTACCTAACATCTCCATATCTCTAAAGGACTTTAGTTCCACTCATATGCTTTCATAAAATAGAGTGACACCATTTAAATCACATCCTTTATCAGTTTGGCATGTATGAACTAATCCTTCAAGACTTAGTAAATTTGGATGCCCCATGTCATACAATTTTAAGAAATAACTTAGACCAACTAGGTTTAAAACATGTAGTTTTCATCTTTGCATGGAATGGATGGTGGACCACTATAGCTTAGACTCCTTATGCTTTAAAGCCTCTCAGTCACACATTTAAGTACATGCAATGGTACTAAAAACATATCGATGATGGATGGATCCAGCTAGCACTACTATAGGATATGTAGTAAGCTTTTAAATAGTTGTCATGAGTTTCTATTTTTTAGTAAATAATATCTTGCACTTTAATGTTTTATCTATCTCTTCTAGGCCAATCTAGCAAAGGGGTTGTACAAGTTGCACTTACAAAAACCTCTACTCGTGGATTTCTAAGAGATTGTGGGTCAAAACTCTAGGAATATCTTGCTTGTTCTAGTGGACAACAATTTGCAATAGTGTCCTAGTCTACTGAACCAACACTTGATTTTCCAAGGCCTCAAATTTTGACAAGTAGGCTAGCAAAAAGACACCAAGGCTAGATGTTAAGCTAACAACCTAATGTTGCAAACATGCACCAACATCCTGTCAAGCCAACAACCCTATTGTAGGTGCTACTTCCTCCTTTTATATTCTAGCACTAATGTAGCAAGATTTTAGCATAGTTGGTCTATCTTCTTCTATGCCAATTAGCTAATTTGGCGAGTTTGAAGGAGTCGAGGCATTTTATTACATGCTGCCTTCGCCAATGTCACATTTAGGATCACCCAAGGCCTCATTATTTATAACGACCCCATAATAGATGTCTAGCGTCTTTGGGTCACTCTTCAACCTATTTTTTGATATATCTTTTATTGTTGCATATGATGTTCAGTACTTTAAGGCTAAAGGGTCATCGTAATAAGGGTTTGTGACACCACATTAGCCAGTTTCTCCATTTCAGTCCTTGAATTTAGATTTAAATTCGACTTCCATTGTTCATATTGGCAATCCACTTCAAGAATAGCAAGAACAAAAACTTTATAGTAATAGCAACCACAACATGTAAGGAGGAGCTCTTGTTGTGGCACTGAAAGTCACTATAAAAGGTTATTTTTAGAGTTTGTGTAATTTTATCAAATATGATATAATTTTTTAGTATATTATCATAATTCATTTCATATATTTTACTTACTTTTTATTTTAATTTATATTTCATGAATATAAAATTTCATAAAAATTATTATTTAATAACACTTGTTATTTTATTTATCATTTCATTGTTTTTTAAAAAATTGATTTTTGATGAAAAAATAAAATAAATAGATTTGGCCATTAGCAACTTAAAAAAGAGCTGCTAATGACATGGGCATCTCAGATTCTTTGAATCCAATTTTGGCCATTACATTGGATATGGATGAAAAACTTTTTTAACTATAGGATTTCAAGCAAAAAAATTTTTCTAAGTGTTGCTTTTTTTATTAATGGGTCCTATGTCTTACCTCTCATGAACATGTTCAAATATTAATCCAAATTTTTGTTAGGAGTCACACCTTTCGTTATGTTCATGAAGTTTTTTCAAGCCTTATATATATATATATATATATATATCCTTAAACTTCATTAAAATTTAATTACTTACCTTTCAAAAACTTTAGGCACTAGTCTTGGCATGAAAATTCGTATTTTTCTGCCTTATAGTCACTTATTAATAACTTCTTGTTAGCTATTGAATCTTTTAACACAATTTAGTCAAAAAGAAAAGTTGAGTTTCTATTATTTGTGCCTTTAGTTATATAGAATTTCAAAATGCAAATCAATTTTATACAAAATTTCCTCACCACATCTTCGATGAGTTCCTTTTAGCAGTCACCAATTATAAGAATTAATTTTCTCACCTTTATTGTATTGTCATAATGCCATCACATATGCAATAATTTATATTCCAAACTCATATGTGTAAAGGTTTGTTGTATTCCACAATCCACTAGATATACATAGTTTAACATACGATTCCAGTGCAAAGAAATGATTGGCTATAGTTATTGCTACTATACTTCATCTTATAACAAATTCCTAAATAATTTTTTTCTTTGCCAACTATTTTACACCCTTATTACTCATTTTCGTTGTTGGAAATAATTACACACATCATGTTATTTATGAGTTAAAAATTCTCCTTTCAAAAAGGATAAACATGAAACTAAACATAGAGTTAATGTTATAACACTAGTTATCCGTCTAGTATTACATAAAAGCCCATAAATTTCAACTCTAGACAAAATATTTCTTTCAACTTTCAGTATAACCTGCACATTGTATGTCTCATGTACCTTGTAGTTAGGCAAGAAACATTTACTTTCAGAATAACTCAAACATATGCTTACTAAATGATTCCAAGACACCAATACAATCAATCAAACTAATTGATCCACCATAGTTTAATTCATTTGTGTGAAACATTATAGGAGGTCTTTATTTCTATAAAACTAAGTATTTATTATTGATAACCTTTTAATGAATTTATAATAAAAACCCATTATGGCAATTACTTTTAAATATAAGATAATATCTTTTTTATGAAAACTTTTCTGTATGTCATGATAGATACTTGTTATCTACAATATTCAAATCATCCTAATTTGTCTCAATAAATATCCATTCAAAAACAAGCATAGAAATAACAACTTTGTTTATTAGCATTCTTATGCTAAACAACAAGATATATTAACAAAGAAATTTCCATCTAGCCAACTTTATGAAAATGGTTTCTTCCTTTAGATTCCATCATGTTTGTAACAAGTTTCTAACTAGAAAATTCACAAACAATATGCTAAACCACAATCATAACACATTTTCACAAATTGACATTTAATGAACAGGCCTCCTCAAAGAGTTTTTTTATCACTTTACTACTTGAAAGTTTCATTTATTTCAACCCAATAAAATATTTAATTCTTGAAAGATTGTATAGTATCATTTTAATGCCTTTAGAAGCATGAAATTGAGCAAAATCAAACTTTTAAGTATCAAACATTATAACTTTTTGAAGGAATCAATTAATATTGGGGGTCATGTTTAAAGATTCAAAATAAAATTTTACTCAATATTTTATTATCCTATCATGGCATTATTATATGTATCATATATGCCACTATTATGAACAATTCTAATTAACTTAGAATCTCTCTCTCTCTCTCTCTCTCTTGCATGCACACACATACACTCTCAGCATGATTTAATTATGTATAAAATTTAGGGTAAATTACACTTTACCATCATGCAGTTTGGCCCATTTGCACCATGATATCTTGTGGTTTAAATCATTAGCACATTAGAGTACCATATGATTTTATTCTATTATCTTTTTAATTTCACAAGTCATGTAACCCCTAAAATGCCCATATTTGGCTACATATGATCCTTAAACACATGATTCACAAATTGCTCATCCAATCCTTACTTTCCTCCTTTTATAAAGTTTGAAATCCATCACCAAGATAATTGAAATCCCTTTCTCAATGCAATCTCTTTCCTAATTGGTCATGGTTGGCACATCTGAGGAAAGTTAATGCATTACACTTAAAGATCACCCTTTAAAAGCAAGAAGTAAATGCCATTAGGAATATATGTTATTACACAGATGTCATAGAAGAATGGAACTTTTGGAAGGAGATTTTTAACTTGTCCAAAGTTTTAGGTGGGTGTATATAACTCTAGGTTTGACTTCAACATTATGAAAAGATTTTCACTTATATATCCCCATTTAATCGATATGAAATGATTCCTTTTTTGTGTTGGCAGCCTTGGTACACTATAAGAAAAACTGAAATCAAAAGCAGAAAATTTCATCCCTAAAGGGAAAATCCATTTCCAATTATTTAAAGATGGAATTTGAAATGGATTTTATTACATCTTAGATTTCACCATCTTAAATATCTGAGATGAAAAATGGAATTCCATGTCAAAAATAGAGACAAAAATTTCAATCTTAGAAAAAATATATATTTCTCTTATTTATGGGATAGGAATATCCTTATTTGGAAACGGATTACTTGTTCCTTTCAAACTTGTCTGTGATTAATGATAGAATTTTCCTTCTTAAACCAATCTCTAGTTAGGGCATGTTTAGTAGGGCAAGGGAAAGGGAATTGGAAAGGGAAAATTATGTAAAATGTCTATTTTACCCTTTTAATCATTATTTAATACTATCTATTAATCATTACTCAATTATTAAAAGTAGGGGCATTAAAGTTATTTTCTATCTTTAAAACCACCTTTTTACTTTTCATTTTTATTTCTATATCTAACTTTCTACATATTAAACAAACTTCAAAAATGAAAATTTCCCCCTCAAATCTATCTCTGATTGAGGACAAAATTTTCCCTCTCAAATTCATCTCTGATTAGGACAGAATATTGCCTCCCAATTCTATTTCTAATTTGGGATGAAATAATCCCTCCCAAATTTGGGTCTAACTAGGGATGGAATATTGTAACACCCAATTTGTTTTTCAAAGGAAGCTCCTTAAATCAAAAGGATAGTGGCTAAACAAAATTAGAGTGATAATCTAGATCCCTAAAAATAAGGATTGGATGCTTGAGTTACCTGGAAACCCGAATCAGAAAAGCAAAGAAAATTTACGAAAATAAGTTAGGGCATTTTCGTAATTTTAAGAGATTTTGAAAAACTCACACGATGAATTTTCAAACAAAAACTTTGAGCTCCCCAGGGTTCTCAAAGGTCTTAAAAACCATGGGAACCCCTAAAATAGTTAAAACACTTCTAGTGAGTGATTTCGGTAAAAGGTTGACCAAAACTTTGATCGAATAGTTCGAAATAGCTTCAAATCCAATTTAGGTGAAACCAAAGGAAATTTATAAGTTAGAGGACCCAAATTTTATGATGGAAAAGATGGTTCTTAAAAAGGAGTTGAAATGAGGCCAAATAGGGAAATCATGATTTAGGGACTAAATTAAAAGTGAAAAACTAGGATAACTTTACCTTTTTGGTCTTATAAGCACATTCAGACTTAGCCACTCCTTGTCCACTGTAACATGCTAGTCTGGACAAATTGGGAAAGAGCTCCTAGGGTGCTCCATCATGAGAAAGAGGAGGGAAGAGGACTTGAGCTTAAGGTGAGGAATTTTAAGCCTTCTCTTGCCTTTCCTTTGTCTAGCTCCTTCTCCTCCTTCTTTTATCTTTTTCTATGGATTCCAAAGCTAATTTAGTTCTATTTTATGATTGGCTCAATTAGAACAAGAAAGTTTTGGAAAGAGAGACTAGAAGCAAGTGGAAGCACCTTGAGAAAGCAAGCAAATAAGGTATGGTTCTTGGCTTCCTTTTGCTTATTCTTGGATGTCTTCCTTGGTGTAATTTCGGCCAGACCTAGCTCTTCTAGAGGGAGGTGAATTTTGACCTTAGCAAGAGAAAAATATGTGTTTAAGAGTGTGGGAATTAAGATTAGTCTATTGGAATAAAAAAGAGAAGCAAGAAATTCAAGTACGTACAACTTGGGGTTTTGAAATAAATAATGAAATTTGATTTTTCCTAGAGATATTCTAACTTATGTAAGACATGGTATGAGTCCCTTAGACCTCTAGGAAGTTTTATATGAGCCATTCCCTTAAGCAAACCATGGGTTCCATTTGTAGTGCTATGTCTCAACCTAGTAGAAGATCACACACCTAGGGAGAGTTTCTTTTCATTTCAAGGGTATAAAAGGCATAGATATGAATTATAGGTGTTAAAGGAACCAATGAATTGAATTTAGGAAGCTTGGTTTTAGATATACTAATTTTAGGTCTCATTTAGATATAAAGAGGCAACCTAGAGTTCAACTTCCTAGATAGAGTTTATGATGGCTTTAATGAGTTTATATGGAGCCATATGGTCTAGAAAGAATGAGAATTGAAAGCCAAGAGCATGATTTTAAGTGATTACATCATTGTGTCATATATGGGCCATATGAGTGATTTAAGACCAAGCGAGCTAGCTTAGAGTTTTATGAAGCTAGAATTGGTTCCAAGGCTTGATTTGTATCTCATTTGATGTGTCTAGTCCAAGATAATTACAAAACCCTCCCATTGTGTGTGTTTGGCCGAGAAGAGTAAGTGAAGTGCAAAGGTGGAAAGCTTGTTTTTCCTAGTCTAAGGTAGCTCTCTAACATTTCTCACATGCATTTCTTAATTTGTTACTTGTCTTGGATTGCTTATATGTGTGTTTGAATTATGTGAATTGTTTATAGCCATTAATTTAGTGTCTTAGTACCTTGATGTGCTTTTGGACTTGTTTGAAAGATGTAATGGCTTAAGTGGGCTTAGTAAGGCCAAAAGTCCCTTGAGATGAGTGAAAAAGAGCCAAAAATCCCTAAAAGTGGGTGAGACAAGGCCAAAAGCTTCAAGAAAGAGTAAGGCCAAGTCAAAAGTCCCTAGAAATGGGTGAGGCAAATCCGAAAGTCCCCAAGGAGTTGGGTGAGGGTGAACCAACAACTCTTAGAGCCTATATTTGATTTGTATGAACTTATGTAACATGGAAAAATGGCTATGTATGTTTTTCTAGAAAGTTTTATGGCATGCTTGCATTTCTTGACTTGAAAATGCATCATATATGTATGTTTGAAAGTGTAAAAGAACTATTGAGATTTTTTAAATCTTACTCTTTCCCCTATATGTCTATTTTTGCTTAGGTGAATCCTAAGGACCAAGTGGAAGGAATCATATGTCTTGAAGAGGGACATTGTGACAATATGATAGGAATTTTATAAAATGATGTCAAGAGTTGTATATAAATGATGTATATGAGATCCAAAAAATTGAACATATGTAAAAACATGTATTTATAATGAATGAAAGGATTTTGGAGCCATATGTGCTGGTATGTATGATTTTGACATTCAAATACCTAGTTGGGCCTTCGTGGTCTTATGTATGAGCTCAAGTTAAGAAGTGGTTATGAAATGAATGAGTATTTGGACCTCTTGGATAGCTTTTATATTCTGACTTTAGCCATTTACACATGTTCAAGAGCTTATGGTTAGAGTAGGAGGACATTTGGTCATGTTTGAACCCTTTTTGACACTTAAAAATGTCATTTTTGCAACCTATACTCTAAGCTGAGCAAATGGACGAATTTAACCATGAAATTTGACATGAATATAAGTTTGATCTAGAGCTTTTTGCTGCGCAAAAAAGCACTTTATTTGGAGTCCTAGAGAATTAATTATGAATTTTCAAAGTTGGAGCAATTTAGCAAATTTGGCATGTGTACTATTCATAAGGTTAGTTTGTGTTTCTATGTCATCCGAGGACCGAATGATATCCAATACTCATGAAATTTTATAGGCATAAACAAAACACCATAATATTTTTATAGCAATTAAGAGCACCTCATTTGGAACTTTGTAGAGAGAGAACCAAATTTTAGAAGTTTATGGTTAGTTTCAGGATGTAGCAGATATCTCTAGTATTGTTCTATTGTTTTTCGTGATTCAGTTGATGTTTTCTTGGTCTAGAACTATTTTTTTCCTTAGATAACATCTAAAGCCTTTTATAAAGCTATCGTGTGTATGATTTTGATTTTTCTAAAATTAATTATGATTTTTCTAAATTTATATCAATAACCTGCCCCTGCAACTCAAGAATGAAAAATGCAAATCCATGAGAAATGGTTCTTGATCCATGTTGTAGGCCTCAAATTATGTTGTTTCTAATATGTTTGAGTATGTTATGGGTAGAAATGAATTGAGGTAAGTTTAAATGGCTCATGTGAGCAAAAAATAAATTATTTCGGTGTCCAATACGCGTAATTCCATTGCCAAAGTTTGCAAATTCCATGTAAATGAGTATGAAATGCTTTGATTACTATAGTATGAGGTCTATGAGATTATGGTGTTACAAATATTCCTTCTCTAATTTTGGACAAAATAATCTTTCCCAAATCCATTTTTGATTAGGGATAGATATATCTTATCCCAAATCCATCCTTGGGACTTAATTTTTTAGCCAAAACTATTTTTTCATTAACATCGATAGGTAAGGAGTTTCATATGAAAATTAAGCAATATTGCAATAAAAACACAAAATTTAGTAAACATGATAATTGAAATATAGTAAATGTCATTAGCATAAAATAATATAGAAAAAAAACTCAATGCATGAATCAAGTAAATAAAAAGGGGAAACAAGGTTATGTGGAATATTCTATGTTTTACAAATCAATGTAGTCCCTAAAGAATGGAAGAGATTAATTAGAAAGGGGTCACAAAACTGGAAAAAGCCAATTAGACCTAAAAGACACAGATATAGGCCTAATCGATGGAAAATTTAGTGATTTAGGAAATATAAGAATTGGCTTGAGAATTTAATATTCCTCATCATAATATGATGAAAGAAGATTATTAGATTAATTAGATAAGGTTGGTTTAATTAAATCCTTGATGGTGTATGGTATAGGGCTCTACTTAATTATAAGTTAACCGAACTTCTTTTGATTATTTTAAGTCCTTGTAATCTCAAAATAGATATTTTTTTAATGAAGATTAGATCCAAATTTTATTATGGAGCAATCAATTTCTGAAAATATGAAGAAATAAGTTCAAATGATGAAATTAAAGTGTAAGGACAAAATTGAAATTTAGGAAAATTGTAAAATCCCTAGGACCTTCCTTTAAAACACGTCACTCTTCTTCTCCTCCATGTAACTAACTTTAACCCAAAATCAGAACAAGAAAGGCCTAGAGAAGAAAGGAAGAACGAGGAGGAAGGAAGCTATTCCTAGGTAAGCAAACATGGAGAATATTTTTACAAACATTTTTCTACTATTTCTCCTCTTTTTTTCTATGGTTTTGATTTCCTAAAAAAGTGAGTCTTGTAACTAAACTCTTGGATAAAGAAGCTTTTTTGGGAAAACCAATTATATTAAATTATTCTTCATCAAAAGCACTTTCAAGTGATGTATAGTTTAGACTAGGAAAATTGTATAATCTTGGAACCCTAGACTAACTTAGGTTCGACCAAGAAAGGGAAGAAGAGGAGGTGACTTGAGCTTGATGAATCCATAATGAAACGAAGGGTTTTGAAGGGTGAAGAACAAAAATATGCAAATAGAATTGATAAAGAACTAATAAAATGCCATATAGTTTCACCTAGGGTTTCGATTGCCTCTTGAGAGATTCAAAACCCTAATAGAATTAGTTTAGGTATTTAATTTCATAATTGGATGAGAAATGAATCATGAAGATCCTAAAACCAACCAATTTCTTAAGTTGCAAACAAAACTCCATGGAAGCCATCCATAGTATATGTCTCTGCCTATAACACCATAACTTCTATCTCATTTCATGCCATTTATAAGCTTCTTATTATCAATTCCACAAAGGCATACGAAAACGAGAGTGAAAATAATGAACTTTTTCTGCGTTGGGCTATAGTTAAAAATTTGCAATCGGTGTCACGAGAACTGTGTGAGCTCATACTATGCATCCTCATATTTAATTACATCATTACAACTCATTTGCATCACAAAAATATGCCTACAACCCATGGAAACAATGGGGCATGGAAATTTGAAAATCATTCTTGGCCAGAATTGGCCTCTTTTCTGGGCAACCTTTGGAAAATCATAACTAATTCTAGAAAAATTGAAATCATACAATCTTGTTCATTCTAGAAAGCCTAAGATGTCTACATACTAAAAAAATGCCCAGGTCACAACATTCATCACACAGGATGTTTGACATCCAAAATGGTCCAAATGTCTGACTGAAATCTAGAACTGTCACAAAATTCTGTAGAAAATTTTGAAAATGTCCAATTAATTTCACAAAAATACAATCCATGCAAATACGAATCTGGAAAGCTGTGAGTGTCAACTTGAGAGGAAAAATATCTCTAGATCAATTCATCAAGCCAAGACCCTAGAATTCGATGGAACAGTACTTCAAAACTGGATAGAAACTTCAAAACTTCATATCTCTCTCTTAGACCTCCAAATGAGGTGCTTCAAGTTGGCATGAGTCACTGTGATTGCCTAGTTTCTTTGTATAAAATTTCATGGCAATTGGATATCATTTGAGTCTCATGTGATAGAAAATAATTTTAGACCAAATGAATAGTGCATCAGACCAAAACCATAAATTTTGTCAATTTTGAAAAATCATCAAATATTTTATAGACCTCCAAAAATTATGATCTTTAACTTTCCAGAAAGCTCTCAATGAGACCTAATTGCATGCCAAATTTTAGATCAAGACTAGCTCATTTGGCTAAAAAGTAACATAAGGTTCCATTATAATCAATTTTGGCTCCATATGAGGCACCAAACTTGCCAAATGATTTTTCCTTGGTGTTGGCACCTTTTAGGCAAGTCTAAAAGCATATTTGAGACTTGAGGGAGCTGTCCAAATGGTCCCAAACCTCATGCATCTCATTTTGGCCATTCAACCCACACTAATACACATATTCACCAACCTTTACATTCTCATGTTATGGCATTACATACTCAAAAATATGGGCTAGTGTTCATATATCATAATCATACATTTAAACATCACATAATAGTATATTTACACATGTCTCAAGGTTCATAATACATATACAACATCATATACATTATGAACCATCATTATGGTTCCAAAATGGGCAAAACAATGCATAAGCTTGTCAATCCTTCCTCTTCATTGTTGTTAGCTCCCTTCACCATAAGTACTTGGTCCACCTAGCATGTTAGATCATTGGAAAGGAGGGGATGAGATTCAAAGAATCCCAATAGCTCATCTCCCATTCAATCACACATAATATATGCAAAGCAAGCTTTTCAATGCATGCATGGAGAAAATGGAAGTCATGGATATTTTAAAAGCAGCTTTGACATGTGAATCACTCATACAAGACATTCAAGAACTTACCAAGTGTTTGGATTGGCCTCACACTTCTCCTCATGGATTTTGGACTTGCCTCACCCATTCTTTGAGCACCTTGGACTCAACTATACTCTTGGAAGCCCACTTTGCTTTTAGGAGACTCTTTACTTTGTCTTAACCAAGTTCAAGAGTTCTTGACTCATCCTCAGCCAAGGGAAGAGTTCTTGACCTCTCCACACTCAAGCAAACTCATACAAATATCATATAATTATTTGAAAACATAATATGGCATTAAGGATCATGGCATATAAATGCATGCTGGCATACTTTCCATAGCTTGAAAAACACATACACACATTCTAAAACAAGCTAAACACAAATCCATGCGTGAGAGAAGGTGGAGAGAGTTACCTTGTATACAAACACACACTTTTTCTTTAGGATTTAAGCCTCTTCTTTCAGCCAAACACCCACAATTTGGTGGTGATGGTTTCTCTTAGCCTGATACAATTTATGGGAGCCAATTAGGTTCATAAAACAATCTCTAAGGCTACATAGCTTAATAAAACACTAGATTGCTCTATAGGTTCCATTATGGTCCATATTGGCACTTAATGAAGCAACACCCCTCAAATGATTTCTAGGCCTTATTCTTTCTTCTCAAATATGATTCTTGACTCCTTTTAAGCCTTTTGGAGTCATCATATCATCAAAACAAAAGGCTTAGCACCATGTTGCTTCTTTAGGTCATAATATGAAACCTAAGGCACCAAATCACTTTCCATTAGTTCTAAAATTTTTCCAAGGCCTCCCTTCATTTTCATTCACCAAATATGACTCAAGAATGGCCTTAGAAAAATTTAAAACTCCCCCACCTACAAGATCCTCTCTTGGCCGAGACATGCCTAGGTTTAGGGTTCCTTGGAGTTGTCTTTGTTTTCTTGAAGGAGGAAACTTGTGGGGAGCATCTTAGATGTCTCAAGAACTCATTTAAACTCTTACTTAGACCTAGGAATCATCATATAAATTTAGAAATTAGAAGGTGCACTAATAATCTTAGGTTTTCCATCTTGAATCCTAATGCCTATTTGATGGTTTTCTTTGCATATTCTTATTCCTCTCCATCAAATACCTAAGAATCACCTTTGGTTTGGTTGAAAATATAACTCCTTAAGGCTATCTATGTCTAGGTCGAAATGTTCAAAGGAAGGGAGGAAGAAGACCAAGTGCAAGAATGGCTTAATACCTTGTTTTCCTTAAATTTCTTTGCTTGTTCTTGCTTTCCTTGGCCTCCTCACTTGAATTTCAAATTTTCACCTTTGTTCTCCCTTCAAAACAGCCCTCAAAACTTCAGAAAAATCATGGAGAAGAAGAGGGAAAAATAGAAGAAGGGATTGGTGGAGAAAAAGCATGAAAACAAGCATAAAAACCTACCTTTGGCTTAGAATTTCTTCTCCTTATTCTTCTCTCTTGGTGTGCCCAAAACCCTAACTCTCCCTTCTGAAATTATGCAAAATTTTTTGATTCCAAATGGGGAGGAAAGTGGGGCACCACCTATATATAGGGAGGAGAAAATGACTTTTTCAAAAATTCTAATTTTTCTCTTCATACTTTACATTTTCGTTTCTCTTCGTTTTAGCTCCTTTTTGAAAACCGTCTTATCTATTATAAAATTTAGATTCCTAATTGAGAAAAATTCCTTTAGAATCACTCAAATTGGAGCTAAAATCTTTCCGAACGAACCTATCAAAATTTGGGCGAAAAACGTCCACCGGAGGGGATTTAATTGTCCCTGAGCTTCCCATGGTTTCCAAGGCCTCTGAGAACCCCGAAGAACTCAAAACTTTGATTTAAAAATTCCTCCTGTGTGAATTCAAAAAATTGCCTGGAATTACGAAAATGTCATTACGTTTCATAGGTTTTCCGTCAAAATTTGTTTCTCCATTCTAACTCTGTTTTTCCTTCCGTCTGAGGCTACAATTCTCATTTTTAGGAGGCTAGAATGTTACTTAAATTTTTTAGGTCCTTAGGGGGACTTGCTTTGAAAATGTGTCTATTTCCGTTATTTAATGAAAACTAAACATTACACTGCCGAGCTTAGGTTTAAATACCTAGAGAGTTGTTTCATTGATTCTAAGGTTATGGATGGTCTAAATATGAATTATAAACATCAATCAAGTCATTGGAATAAATGTAGGAACCCTATTTTTGGAAGTGAAAAATTAGGGTTCAAAGATGCCTAATTGGACTATATAACTCTTGATAGGTTTAATCATATTTTTGATAGCTCTAATGAGTTTCATAGGAATTGTGAGTATATATGATGAAATTTTGAAATCTAGAAGTTAAATTCTAAAAATTGCTTCTTAAAGCATTGAAAGAGGCCATAGAATTGTACCTAAAGACTTAATTTATATATGTGTGGCTAGCATGAATGTAAATATGGCTTCATTGACAACTTTATGCTTCATTTAATATGTCTAGGCCAAACAAGTGAAATTACATACAAGTGTGTGTGTAAGGCCATGGAACAAGGGGAGGAGACTAAGGCAAATTTATTGAAAATTGTGTGTCAATTTAGCTTTTTCTTCATTCTTATATATATGTGTGATTGGTTTACTTGAATTTCTTGATTGCTTTTATGTATTGCTTTCAAATTATATGAATTATTGATTGTTTGAATATAATATGCAATTGCATGACATTCATTTACATTTAAGATTGGAATAGCTCTTTGATAGGTGAGACTATGCCAAAAGTCCCTTAACAATGGGTGAGATTAGGCCAAAAGCCCCAAATGTGGGTGAGGCTAAGCCAAAAATCCTAATTGTAAGTAAAGCTAAGTCAAAAGTTTCTAAAAGTGGCTGAGACTAAACTAAAAGGTCTTTAGATATAAGGTGAAGCTGAACTTGAAGTCCCTGGAGTATGAATTTGCTCTTGAATAAGTCATGGGATCTCCAAAGCATGAATTATGATTTGACTATGATTGTATAATGTGTACACTTACTTCCATATACTTGAATGAACCATATGCGTATTTGAATGTTAGATTAGCTACTAGGATTCTTTAAATCTACTCTCCTTTATCTCTGTTAACCATATCCAGATGAAACACAAAGAAGAAAGAATGATTAGCAAAAGGCTTAAAGAGATCGCTTTTGATAATGGAATTAGTCTAAGAAATATTATTGTATATATGAATATGTAATCATATATTTTGATGTATGAAAATGCAAACATATTTAAAAGTACTAGACCATGTTATAAAGTCTATTTGAAGCTTGTAAGACTTGATATAATGTGAATTGGCATCTTAGGTTCCTTGATATGTATGTGTATTCCTGCATGTAGGATGATAAATTTTAGTTGCAAAGAAAATTTGACATGATGGATCAGTCTTACATGATGCATTTATGGATTAAAATTTGCTCAAAATGAGAAACGGCATTTTAAAGCTCATTTAGTACAATTTGAAACTAAAATTTTGACCATTTGAGTCATAAAATGTCCCTTTACCCTTAAAAACCATGACCTAGTTTTGGATTAAAATTTGGCAGGTAATTAAAGGAAATATAGAGCTTTCTAACAAACTAAAGTTTGCATTTTTCATAGCTCTATAGAATATTTGATAAATTTTTAAATCTGATCCAGAAAACTTGAATTATGCAATTACTGTTCATTATGTACTACTCTCGGCTTTTATACCTTTTAAGGGACCAAATGGATTCATTTTAACCTAAAATTTTTACAATAGAAAATTCATATCATAAACTTTCTAAGGACACCTAATTTGCCTTAATTGGAGTTGTGTAGTTTAAGTTATGAAATTTCAAAGGTTGGAGATAAATAGGTGTTCTAAGGCCAAATTATTCAAATGGCTAATTCTATGGATTTGATTTTTATTTATATGTTAACTTGATTGTAATGGTAAAAAACCATATATGAGTATTATGGAATCAAATGGCACTTTTTATAACCATAATTTCTATTGCTAAAGGTTTGGATATTATAATTTGCCATAAAAGGTTGTATATAATATGGAATACATATATATATATATATATATAAGATGTGATGGTATGACATTATAAGTCTAGAAAAAATAACAAAGTCTATAGCCTAAACAGTGGGTGGAGTGTCCTAGGCATCCTTTTTAGCAATAGAATCCAACTAGATATAAGTGGACACCCCACCTATGAAATGTTTTTGCTTTTGTGCAAGTCCCTCTAGTTCTTGCCTCTGAGACAAAAGCAATTGGTTTTATTTAGCAAGCCTCTACTTAATAGACTTTGCCTCTTCGGATACTACCTAGTAGACATCCTTGAATTGTAGTAAATCTCGAGCACTTTTGATCCTGTCCAAAAGGTTTGACCCTTCATATTCTGACTACCCACAACCTCTAACTCAAGGCTAGTAACCTTAACATCATCAACGTATGATGCAATTTTGGCCAACCACTAAGAAGATCTAATTAACTTAGGCCTCATATAGTCAACCTACGCAAGAAAGAAAATAATGTTTCTCATTCTAGAATAACTAATAAATTAAATCATTTAAAAGAACTAATAGTGTGGCTGTTTAAGATGAATAATATCCATAGAAAACACATACTGCAATTCATGGAAACATATACTTAAACATTTAAATGATTGGCCTCACATATTTTGCTTTTTTCTTTGATTTATCACATAAATTTCTTAGCTGTAAATGTAACACCCCAAGATTAATTAAGGTATTAATCATGGATTTAGATTAATTAGGGATAATTAATATAGGATAAGTGGGCAAGGTTAGAGAATGGTAATTTTGAGAAATAAAGTAATAATATGAGTTGAGAATTAATTGGGATAGAAACTATATCTAGGCCCAACTTAATGTAGGGGGATCATGAGAAGGGGCTTATAAAAGCCCAATGATTCTAGATGCAAGCCCAACTCCTTATCACGAGACTTGGGCCGAGAGGGATCCCCTAGCAATAGCCCAATTTGACCTAGTGAAATAAAGGCCCAATACCCAATTTACATGAGCTCTTATAGTGGGCCCAACACACATTATGCAGACCCAAGTTGGATTGACTCTTGGAAGTTAGCCTAACCCAATCAAATTTCTGTAGCCCAATTCATGAAACAAAGCCCAACAAGTGCAAAATCTGAACCTACAAGGAATTGGGCCATTGGGTCAGCATACCTCACTTAAACTGAAATTGTTCTGCAGCCCACTTCACCAAACAAAAGCCCAATAAGCACATATCTGAACCTAAGTGGATTTTGGGCTTTAGGGTTGACCCAAACTCATCTAAAACCCTAACCCTTCAGCCTCTCCTTCATTTTGCTGAAACTCAAGGAAGAAAATTCGAAGGTTTGAGGGAGGCTAGGGTTCCACCAACATGGAGGCTCCATTTCTCACTTCTAGAGGATGATTTAGCCAAGGTAGGTTATATATAACTTGACCCTCTCATCCTCCTCTTCATTTTGGTCCGATTAATTTCTGGGTTTAAGTATTTTCATCTTCATCTCAAATCTGAAATTTGGTGTTGGGTGATTCCTTGCAAGATTTTCGGACTTGGAGGTTAGAGGGAGGATTAGGTAAGCTTTTCCTTTCTATTTGGTGTATTACTTTGCTGGAAAATGCCCCTAAGGATGGATTATCCTAATGGGTTCTTCTATTGTGTGAGATTACAAGGAAATAATGGTGGAAAACTGAACTTTCTGGGCTTGATGGTTGAAATGCGAATTTTGGTGCTTCCATGGTGGATTTTCGGAGGTGAGGCTATTAGTGTTGTTAAGTGAGTATTTCCTTCCCATTGTGATGCATTTTCTGTTAGTTTGAGACCTCTGTAATTAACCTATGACAAGGGATTTGGTTTAATGTGGAGTTACCTAGAAATTAGAGTAAACTATAGCAATTTCTGGTGTGGGAAAGTTGGAGTCCGAAATTAAATCCCTTAGTAATTAGGTAAGTAACCTCTAGTCGTCATTAGTAGTTCAGCTCTTTGGATATTTGATTATGACTAGAAATGGTGATAATTATGCTTCTTATAGGCTTGGTGTGCACTTGGATCATTATGGTAGCTAGGGCAAGAGTAATTGGCTTCAATGAGGTAACTGGGTTATTTTCCTAATTCCATGTATATGCTCATGTTAATCTGCTATTTGTTACACATGCTTGATTTTGAAATGTTAAATGACTGGTTGACTACTTGATTGTTATTGTAATTGGACCTTGTGAGTCCATGGTGGAGCTGTGGTGCGGCTGCCACCCGTGCATGTGCTACGATCGAGCACCGGGTATGATCAACCCCAGATGCACTGAGCCCTGGTTGTGCTCAATGGGGAGTGGGTGCCGTGGACGGGCCTCTCCCAGTGTTAATGGCCTTTAACATGTTGTGTATGATTGCTGGTATGGGACAGTAGTCAATAGTGGTTCAACTAGTTCATTTGCCAATTGAATTGATAATTCTGATATTGATGACATGAGATTGTCTTGGATTGATTGACTTGTACATATATATGGAAATTACCTGTTGTTACTGAGATTGTATATCTCACCCCGTTGTGGGCTAACATTTTCAGGGACCGGACCTCTTAGTGCCGAGGAAGAAATTAATGGAAGACCATTAAATGGTTTGGTAATGCATAGGTTTAGGAGCTTTGACAAAAATGTATTGTAATTAAATTGTTAGTTTTGTATCATTGCTGCATTGCATCATGAGTTGCCAAGTGTAGGGATTGTATATGTAATTCGATTATCATGGAATTGAACCTTATGATTGTAATTGGCTAATAATGGAAAGTGTATCGAATGTTAAATATCAACGGTGAATGATTGGTGTTGTTATTATTTCATAAACTCGCTAATAGAGGGTGATTAGAGAACGGAAATGGGCATGTAAGTTTTGAATTGGTAATGAAAGAATAGCTAAGTAAATAAGGTAGATAAATGCCATTAGAGCCATGTAAAATGAGGGGAAGTGATCTTAGGGTGTCCCTAAGGAGAGAAATAGAGTGTAGGGGGCGAAACATAGGGAAAACAGCTACAGAAGGGAGTCACGCCGCGGCCAAGAAGGCTTCGCCGCGGCCTAGGGAGTGACAGTGGCGAGGGACGCCGCGGCTTGATAAATCTCGCCGCGGCGCGGAGTGAAAATAATCGCCCAGGGGGTGACAGAACGTAACCTCGCCGCGGCGCAAGAGGTCTCGCCGCGGCGCGAGTCGAGAAAATTAATTTGGGAGGTTACAGTAGCAAAACTCGCCGCGGCGCCACATAGGTTGGCCGCGGCGCAGGTCCAACTCGCCGCGGCGAGGAAAATCCCAGAGAGTAACTGGGCTGCGGCGCAAGAGTTCCAGGCCGCGGCGGAGGGCTAAAAACTTAGTTTTTGACCTAGACACCCGGATTTCTTGAATGCTAATGCTAAGGAATGATATAGGAACACTCGTGGGAGGTTTTTGGGTGTTGAAAATGATAAAGGGATGAATTACAAATGCTTGTATACATGTCCCTGTTTATAGTTGATTAGTTGATGACCCTAACAACATCAAGGTTCAAATTTCCCTGTATTTCCGCAAAGTAATTTATTGTAGCAACCCCGAACCTTGATCATTAATTATTAATCACATACTTAACTCTAATTATGATAATTAGAAGTTAGAGTCGTCACAGTAAAGATATTCCCTTAAACAAATCTCGGGCCATGCACATTGATATATGAGAAGCATCATTTTTTGATATAAAAACTATCATAAAGAATTAAGCTTTACATGAGTGAGAAAGGAGACAATAAATATTAACTATGAAGACAAAATACTATCTCAACCAATACTCAATTTGAATAACATTAATATAATTGAGTAGCAAAACAATAACATAGAACTTTATTTAGTTAATGGCAACCACATTACTCATGTAGGTCTCCTAGTAAATAATTGATGACCATCAATCTTGAGATTTAAAAAATGTGCATACACCACTTTATGTTGAAGGTTTCAAAACTTAACCAGCAAGATCCATAATACCATGAATAAAAAACTTGTTGCCAAACATAATTTGTCAAAATTCAATTTTATGCCATAAAGGTCTAGCATCATTACTACCATAAATTATACCTTGGGCTAATCTCTAAATCTTTCATAACCTTTCAAAGCTTGATTTAAATAGCAACTTGCAAGCTTCAAAATGAAATGTTGCAATCTTACACCTTCGATATATCTAAACTTTAGGTTGTATAACAAAAAATAAATAAATATATATATATATATATACAAAAAAAAGGATCATTAAAGATCCAAACAAAGGAACCCACAAATCAAATCTTTACACTAATTAATTTTAACAAGACCCCATTAGAAGCTTCAACCTAAGAATCCATCCAAAATAAGAGGGAAAAAAAAGTTGGAAGTCAATGACTTTGAAGTCAAGTGGCTTAGCTTAGAATTTAGAAGTAACTAAACATAGATATAAATTTCACCAATTGAGCTAGAAGAATGTAAAAGAGCCAAAAAAAAAACACCCCTAAAAGATGGTACTAAAGCAGCTCACAGCTACCATTTCAAAAGTTACCACTAAATTTGGAAGTACTAAATTTTGTAAGTACCATTTCTCAACATTTGTAGGAGAAAAAATTTCAGGATACTTACCTATGTGGAAGTAGATCTTCTTGAATTATCTATCACATGCGATTTAGACACGAATCATCAGAGGGACTCTAACCTTTTGTTCACAATAAAAATACCATAATTCAAATAGGGATGAAAATTGAGCAAAGAGAACTTTTTTTTCTTTTCCTATTATTTATAATTAATGTTATGTCTTTTTATTTTTCAAAGAAAAAGGTCTAAATTAAGAATACATTAGAAATGACATTCAATTTTTTTCCTTTTCTTTACTGAAATGACATTCGATTTTTTTTCCTTTTCTTTACTCCTTTTTTAAGCTAAAAAAATGACAACCTAATATTTGAAATTCAAATAATTAAGAAATTAATCATTAATTAATTAATCCTTTTAAAGGAATTAGGTTATATTTTAATATCTGCCACTCATATAATGAAATGCACAATAATACAAAACATTTTACTTCTTTTAAACTTTCATAACCAGTGTTCTACTATAATTACTCGACACAATCTTTAAGAGCTTGCACACTAAAAGTCCTAGTATAGAACCAGTTTAAGAGACCTATCCCATATATATACATTACACATTTATTTGTGTTCTTTGGATGCTCTAGATTCACTCATATACACTATGTCTTATACTCATAGCAAATCTAATCCCTTTTAAGTTTAATTATACTTAAATTGTCTTCTTATATGCATAACATCTACACTTATGATGTTACTATAATAACTTTATAACAAGAATATTTTAGTTACTAACATAATTGTGTATATTTCATGTAGTTTTCCTTTTACCTACATACCATTTAAATCAAGACTAGTTGCCTTCCTAACAATACTCCTTTAGGTCAAATTATTGTAACCATTGGATGTATGTTAAGTAGCAAATACAAAGGCATCCCTTTATGATATTGTTAAAGTCATAAGAGCACCAATAATAGGGTTTGTTCCTTTCTAAGAATCACATAACAATAAAGCATGGATTTAATCACTTGCTTCCCAATTATGGCTATAAAGCACATGTGGATAAATCGCATACTATGGTGTTTCTCTTATTTCATAAGAATGAATATCAATTTGATTTATTTATCAGCATCCTCTAGACACACACAATGCTTAGCTCGAATTCTGCCATTCTGCTTGCCTCTTATAACGTTGAAAAAGGAATTCACATTTAGTTATAAGTAATATGAAGTAAAAATACATAATTTTATCCATATATACTTATATTTTCATATCTTATCTTAACCTTCTTTTCCCTTTAGTTGAGGCAACATATTTATATGTCATGTTCTTTCTTTGTCACATTGGCACTTTTGCTACTTTGCATGGCAAAGAAAAATATCTCATCCTTACTTACTACTTAAGTGCACCAAAGGCGGTTACTCATGTGAGAGAACTACCCTCATAACCTATACAATATACTATCATTATGTATATATTATCTATGACTATAACATATAACATTTCTATTTAATTAACACTTAAGTTGTACATAAGGTGAGATACTATATACCAAATGACTTTACATTTTCCTTATATACATATTTAGTTATGAGTTTTGTTAGGAGATCAACCAATATCTTATACATGGAGATATATTATGGAATAACACTCTTCTATGCTATTACATCTATCACATTTTTTTGCTATATGATTATTTTTGTTACAATATTAAGAGTATTTAGTGTAGGCTGTGGCTATTTGACTATCATTATTGATTAAGATTAAACTCAACGTCTCTCTGATGATCCCCAAGTATTTCATAAATCACTTTAGCTATATAGTCTCTACATTGTTGCAAAACATGTAATAGACTATGTGTAACATCTGGTTTTCTGAAAACAAAAGAAAACGTAATAAACGTAACATACGATTTCTCTATTAATGAACGAAATTTACTGGATACAAAAGGAAGTCCCCTAAAATGATTTAGTTAAGGTCTCAAAAAATTTGGAAAGCATTCTAAAATCCTAAAAATGAGAATCCTAGACTTAGACGGAAAAAAAAATAGAGTTAGAATGAAAAAAAAAAAATTGTGACGAAAGATTGATGAAATGTAAGGGCATTTTCGTCATTTTGAGAAAATTTTGAAATTCTCACAGGAGGGCTTTTCTAAATAAAATTTTTGAGTTTTTTAGGATTCTCAGAGGCCTTGAAAAGCATGGGAAACCCTGGGATAGTCAAATCCCCTCCGATGGACGTTTTCCAATGTCAATTGACCTGAGCTTTGACTGATTTATTTAGGAAGATTTTAGCTCTGATTTAAGTGATTCTAAATGCATTTTATGAATTAAAGGACCTAAATTTTATGTTAAAAAAGATAATTCTAAAAAAGGAGTTAAAATTACCCTAAACGGAGCAAACAAACACATAGGGACAAAATGGTCATTTTGAAAAATTATAAAAGAGGCTTCTTAAGTAAGATTACACCTCATCACCTTCTCTAAACTTCCATTTGCAGAAAAATGGGTAGCAATGGCATGACATTAAGAGGGGAGAGAGAGAAGTTTAAACTTCCGTTTAGGTAAGTAAACAGCCTTATTTCATCTCACGCTAGTTAGAAAAGTTATTCCTCTCTTTAAGAGCTCTCTAATAGTGGTTTTATTTTCTTGAAAAGTTGAAGATTCAAGTCTAACACAAGGTAAAAAGTAACTCTTTTCAAGAAATCAATAGGTAGAAAATAATCTACACGAAGATACCTCTATTTTAAGGTAAGACTTCACTTGAAATACTTGCAAAATCTTATGTTTCCAAGCCATTTAAGCTTAGGTCTAAAGAAAAAAATTGAAGAGGATAGTTTTTCTTTATATGTTCTTGATGGAACCAAAGGTTATGGAGTATGAAGAGTAAGAATATGGAAAGAAATTTAAATAAAAAATCATTAGATTTCAAGATAGGAATTTTAGGTTTTGATTGCACCTTGAACTCTATCATGAACCCTAGCCATATTTTATTATGTTTAAATATTCATATGAGTTCCTAAGACACCAAGAGAGCTTCCTACATGATTCTCCCATCAAAGGAAGCAAAGAAACACCATTGGTGCCATATGGAAGCATAGCTTCGGCTAAGGAGAGTTCATGCACTTGGGAGTGTTTTAATTCCTTTCAAGCTTAGTTTTGCATCATGTATGATGGGAGAGTATGAGAGGAAACCTTGGAAAAATTTTAGAAACCATAGAAAGTGAGATGGCCTTATATGTTCCATATTATGGCTTAAAGAAGCAACACCTAGCTAGGCTCCTTGATTTAATTGTGTGATCACTTCAAGAGGTTTGAATAGAGTCAAGAATCATAAATGAATAGATAGAATGAAGCCAAGATAATTTTTTCTTAAGGTTTCTTCATTAAGTGCATTATAGAACTATAAAAGAGCCTTATGAATCACCTAACTTTTCTAGTGAATGTGTGGCCTTAGAATTTAATTCAAGAGTATAATTAGCTTCTATATAATGTGTCTAGGCCAAAAGGAATGATCTCCACCTTCTTGGGTGTGTGAGGTCAAGGGAGAGGATTCAAGGCTTAAGGAAAAGTGTACAAATGCTAGCAATGTAGCTCTCTCCACCTTCTCTCACGCATAGAAGTATGCCTACATTGTCTTGAATGTGTGTATGTGTGTTTTGAGCCATGAAAAGTATTTTAGCATGATTTTATATGCCATGGTATATTATGTTTCTAAATTATGTCTATGATGCTTGCTTTGATTTGCTTGAGTGTGGTGAAGCCAAGAACGCTCTAGCCATGATGAGGATGAGTCAAGAATCCTTAAGATTAGTTGAGATAAAGTAAAAAGTCTCCTAAAAGTGAGGTTGATTCCCAAGAGCAAGGTTGAGTCCAAGAACCTCTTAAGGAATGGGTGAGGGAAATCCAAAATTCACAAGTGAATGGATGAGACTAATCCACTTACTTGGCAAGCCTTTGTATGTTATTTATGACTTATTCAAATGTTGAAAATGCTTCTTAAATATTTACACATGACAATATGCCGATGCATGTATTAGTAAGGTTTATTTTACATCTTTTATGTATGATTAAATAGGAGATATGTTATTGGGATTCTTTGAATCACATCCCCTCCCCTCCAATATCTTAACATGCTAGGTGAAATAATGAGCAAGATAATGGAGGCCACCAAGCCTAGAAGAAGAAGATTGACATCAAAGTATATGAATATGCCTAGTTTTACTTCCTTTTTAGCCATACACATGTCATATGATGTAATCCCTTGATGAAATTGTGATATAATCATATGAGCATATGTAATTATGTTGATATGCTATGCATAAATGAGAGCTAAGGTCATATCCATGAGAATGTACAATTTAGACATGTAATGGTAAACTAGCATAATGGAAATACATGTATAAATGAAAGTGGAATGACCAAAATGAGATGCATGAGATTTGTGACCATTTGGGTAGTTCCTATAAGTCTTATTTATGCTTTTAAACTTAAGAGGTGCCAAACTCCAAGGAAAGCCATTTGGACATTTTGATATCTTGCATGGACCAAGAATTGACCCAACTTAGAACCCCATACCACTTTTTGTCCAAATGAGCTCTTCTTGATTTGAGATTTATCATTCAATTAGATCTTGTTGAGAGATTTTTGAAAAGCTAAAGATATATTTTTTAAAGGTTTATAGAATATTTGATGAATTTTTAAAATTGGCAAAAATTCTAATTTTGGCCTGATGTACTGTTCACTTGGTCTGAAAATAATTCCTGTTATATAAGGCTCAAATGATGTCCAATTGCTACAAAATTTTATATGAAAAAACTAGACATTCCCAGTGATTTATGTCAACTAAAAGCACCTCATTTGAATGTCTAGAGAGGGAGATATGAATTTTTGAATTTCCAATCCAGTATCAGATGCCCCAATTGACCTCAGATAGTGTTTGATTAGGTTTCGAGGTCTAGACGTACCTGAATTGGTCTGGATTTATTTTTTTCCTCTATCTAACATCTATAGCTTTCCATATTGGTATCATTTGCATAGATTGGAATTTTTTGGAATTAATTGGATATTTTTGAAATTTGTTGTAGAATTTTGTGATAGCACCAGTGGACAGCCAAACCTCTAGACTATTTCAAATTTCAAACGCCTTTTGTATTGTATTTTATGGTCTAAACATATTTTTTGTATAAATTAGACATGTGTAGCTTTCTAGCATGGCCAAGAATTCATGATTTCAATGTTTCTAGAGTTAGTTATGATTTTCCAAAGTTTGTGACAAAATAGGGAAAATTTTGGCCAAAAATGCATATATGTATTTTATGCTTTCCTTTTCTTTCCACGAGTTATAGGCCACCTTTAATGATTCAAATGAGTTATATTTATGTAATTAAATATAAAAATCTGATACATGAGTCCATATGGCCTACGAGACTCCAAAGACAAATTTTATATGCAACGTAACGCAAAGAAATACATTATTTAATGCTATTTTTTCTTGCCTCTTTGTGAATTGCTTGATATGAGACCTAAAGATAACATGAAATGAGCTAAGAAATTATGGTATTACACTATGCTTCCATGGTGAATAACATTATGCATGTCTACTTCTTACTATTCTATGATATGATACTAGAAATTGATTTTTCTGCATCTAGATTTCCTCTCTAATTCACATTGGAGTCTCTTTTCAAGCACAATTACTTACTTAATAATACAATGCATAGTTTACAATCCCCTATAAGTATTTTAGGATTCTTTTAATAGCATTCTAATGTTATTAACCAAGATTTGACTAATACTGATTCCCAAGGCATTGAATGTTTGACTAGTACACATCATTGCATACAATATGCCAATAACATTAAAGTAAAAAACTTTGTACATAATTTTTAATGTAGATTCAATGTGAGGCATTTCTCACCACTTAGACTGTCACCTTTTACTACATGAGATATTGATGGATTTACAATCTTTCATATTGAACCACACTTAAAGATTTTCTAGATATAATTTTTTTTAGAAAGAGCAATTAATTTCTTTGAACAATTCTCTTGGATACTAACTATAAGGATATACTTTGCTTTACCTATATCCTTCATCTTAAAATTCAAATATAACTATTCTATGATGACTATTAAAGAATATAAATTATTCTCAACTAATAGTATATCATCCATATAAAAAAATATACAACTTTTTCTTTAAATTGCTTAATGTAAATACAGTGGTCTTTATCAATTATTTGTAATTCATGAAAAGTTAGAACTTGATAAAATTTCAAATACTACTATCTAGCTAATTATATTAGTCTATAAATAGACATTTGGAGTTTACAAATTTTATACTCTAATTTCTTTCTGTATGGAACCTAATGGTTATTCCATGAAGATTTCTTCTTCTAATTCTCCATTTAAAATGCAATTGTCACATTTATTTGATGTAGTTCCAATTCCAAAATTACAAAGCTAAGATGAGCCTAATTGAATTGAACTAGGCAACATGTGAAAAGGATTTTTCATAATCTATAACTTCCTATTATGTATATTCCTTAGTTATTAAGCATGTTTTTTATTTCTAAATGGATCTATCTACCTTTCTTTTTATCTTGAAAACTCATTTATTCCCAATTGTCATTCAGCTAGATAAAAGATTGACATTATTCATCCTCAATAAATATATCTCTTCTTCCATTGCATTTATTCACTTTTCCTTAGAAGGGCATGATTGAGCCTTTTTTAATTGTGTTCTGCTCTTTATCATCTTGTGGAATACTTACAAGTTTTGGCTTTTCATTCTTAAACTGACACTTAAACACACTCTCTTAATTGCTCCTATGTAGTGGGATTATTTGTTTAACATTCTGATTTTATATAAAATTCGTACTTCGATCAAGGTCGAAGTACTATTACTTTTTTCTTGCTATCATGATCTGTGTCTCATAAAAAGATATATCCTTAGCAAACTCCCCCATACTAAGGAATTCTTTCTCTAAAAAATGTGGTATCACTTAATTCAATTTTAGTCATACTTCCACCTTTGTTTACACCAATGAAATATAACTCTTTGATTATTCTGAGTATATAATAAATATACACTTCTTACCCATTAAGCCTAATTCCTATACTTATAAGAAATATCATGGACATAAATAGCGAACTCTATGGTCTTAAGATGCTCAAATCTAGCTTACTATTTCTCCATAATTCTTAGTGTATGAAAGTAACTAATTTAGATGATACTAGGTTAAGTATGAAGGAAATAATTATTAATGCTTTACCCTAAGAAGGAATGCATAAATTTGCTTAAACGATTATTGATTTAACCATTTTAACTAAAGTTTTATTCCTTTTCTCATCAACTCTATTTTGGTGTGAAGTGCTAGAAATCATTAATTATCTTATTGATTTCTTTCTCTTCATAAAGCTTTTTCATTTGATCTAACAAATATTTACATCCATGATTAAACCTTAAAGCTTTATTTTTGTTGCCCATTCAATTCTTAACCATATTCATATAATGTTTGAACCACTTAAGTGCTTTAAACTTCTAAGAGATTAAATGAACTTGATAACATCGTGAATAATCATCCATAAATGTAACAAAATACCAAGCTCTATATCTTGCCTTCACATTCATTAGATCACATATTTAAGAATGAATTAGCTGCAAATGATATCCAGCCTTAGTTTCTTTTCCAAATAATTTTTCTATTGCTTTACCCGCTAGACAAAATTTACTAAACTCATTTTCTCTTTGCTTATATGGCCTAATTTAACGTGTTAACCATTCGTATTTGAGGCTAAATTTGGAGTAAAGTATTAGGCAAAGCAATCATGTTCATAACTATACCTAGTACAATAAAACCATCATAGAGGAAACTAGAATCATATACATTGTCCCACTTCAAATGGCAATGGAGTTGTCATGAAAATTAGCATTAAACTTTAATTTTAGAAGAGAAATATTATAGTTATGTTTCATCGAATTTTTGGAATATACAAAACATCATGTAAGATAAGGGTTCATTTTTCATGTAATACTAATATGCAAGTTCTAATCCTTTTAACTTTCAATTTTATATTATTTCCTACATACAACCATATGCTTTTAAAAAGCAACCGACATTCCACAAACGATCCTCAATCTCTAGCTATGTGCTCTGTGTAACTCTTATTTTGCTTAGTGCAATAATAAGCAAAGTGACTCATTTTCTAACAAGTAACATACTTAACCTTCACCATGACCATGTCAAACTTCTTTCCACCATACTTACCTTTCTTCTTAAATCATTTCTTGATCTATTTCAAATATCGGCCAAATCCTTTCTTTTTATGAATGTGTTGTCCTTCTTTTGTTTATGTTTTAAAGTCACAGTATTCTTAATCATACAAGCATGTCTACATGATTTAGCAACTTCTAAATGTTCATTCTCAACCTTTGTATGACATGCAACATCATTAAAATTGTGATGCTCTTATAATGGGTCAAATTCACTTTTATATGCTTCTAAATGAAAAGAATAGCTCTTATAAAAGCCTAAACTTGTTGTTTATCAATAAGAACTTGATCAATTAACTTCAATTCCTTAATTATCAAGCTTTTCAATTTTGTTGTAGAAATACAACCAAACTTGTCTTTCAGGGGCTATTCACATAGCTTGAATAGTCGAAGATGGCTTGCACTCACATGACATATAAGATTATCAACCATGTTGCTCAACATTGTTATGTGAGCTTATTGTCTTTTCCTTTCAATAAAAAAAATTTCTAGATCTATCCTTTGCTAAGTTGTATTTCCATTCTTAGACTCCATTATGATATTGTTCAATGGTTTCTCAGCATCCTATTCTTTAAAGATGTAATAATATTACAATGTCAAAAATTCCTAATGGACACCATCCAACTTGCCACTCTTATTAAGTTAGACAATGACGAGATTAATAATTATAATCATAATAACATCTATACATAGACATAGCTTAGAATAACTTCATATACAAAACATTACACACACACACACATACACACAAATATATTTGCGATGAATTTTAACTAGATCAATAGTAACATTGTTAGATTCATGATCGAAAGTCGACATTTGTCTTACTTCTATTATATATATTCTAAAAATTCTATTATCTTTCTATCAAATTTATTTGCAAATGTTGTTTAAATTGTAATTCTTAAATAACCTTAAGATACTAATTTAGAAACTCCTACTCAATAATATTTTTTTTATCTTTTTCTATTTAATTGTTTAAATATAGTTCTTCGACGACCCATAATCTACCAATCTAAAAACTCTCACTCAATAGAATATTTCTCATATATTTCCTATACTAACATTAAGACAATATTATAAAGGAACCTCTTCCTAAAGATACTTTATCTTCTAAAAAACATCTTCCCTTTAGCCATCAAAAGCTTACATCCAATTACAAGGATCACATGTTTAATCAATCCTTTAATGTCAATACCTTTTTTTGCATACATTACACCTAAAAAAATATTGCACTTCTCATATTTGAAAAAGAGAAATTAGAACAGCTCACTAAAAACATAATGTTCTTCAGTAAGTCTTATCTCTAATACACATGATTAAAGAACAAATTCTTATATTTATTTGATTTTGTAACTTTTTTAAGGTCCTCTTTGATTGACATCTAATAATTATCATTGGAGAATGTATTAATCAAACTTAAGACCCATGAGAAGTGACTTTCATCTCTAGATAAGTCAATAATAATGTTTTAAAACCAAATTAATCATTGAACTAGTGGAGACACTAGTTTATGATTCAATGATCAAACTATGGTTGAACTATAGTCAAAATAATGAAATATATTTTTTAAAAAAATTTATATAGTAAATTTAATAAAATAAATAACAATAAACAAATTTTAAAAGAATTACATTAATTTACTCTAAAAGTTAATTAACATGTGTTACATTAGATAATTTTTAGGGAAAATTACGTTTAAAGACCAAGAAGAGAAAAAAAATTATTTTTAAGGACCATTATCATTGGGTTTAATAGTTTGTTCCTAAACTCAATGGTAATCATCCTAAAATAAGTGGTAATTGGTCCTTAAGAATAAATATCTTCACTTTTTGGTCCTTTATTATAATTCTCCCTAATTTTTAGCTATTGTTCTCTTTCAACTAATTACTTGCTTTTATTTTTTAAAATGTTTAACTAACTAGTTTCATCCTAATCTATCTCTTAATTGAATTGAAGCCATATATTGGAACTTGAGATTAACTTGCTTTCAAACTTTTGCTATAGGTCAAACTATACAACTTTTGCTATGTGTCAAACTATGTCCCACCTTAATTGAATTTGTTTCTTTTTTTTTTTATCTCACCTTTTCAATTCAATTAAATGCTATGTGTTAAGAAGATGGGATTTATGAAGTGATTGTCCTTCTTCTCCTTCATCTTTTTTGAAGCCACAACATGAATGCAAATGAAATAAAGAAACAGGCTTTCTCCTTTAACATCTCCTTTCTCCTTTTTAATCCCATCTTCCTTTGTCATCTCCTTCATCATCAGTAAGAAACAACATTTGAGAGTAAAACCACTCTTCCTCTCATCTTCCTTTCTCTTATCTTCCTCACTCTTTCTCTCTTCCTCTTGCTTTCTTTTCCTAAAACTTTGAAAAAAAAAATTATTTGAAGGCAAAAAAGCAAATTCCAAAATTAGCCACCCATTAAACTAGTAGGTTTTTATTGGTTTCACTAGTTGTTGACTAGTTTGGCTAGTCTTTGATATGCTTTTTCTTAGGTTAATTTTGAGCTAGAGCCATCGCTAGTTCATTAGTTTTATGATTCGATTAGGTAGTTTGAATTGAGTTTTACAACAATGGTTAAAAAGGTCTCTTATGTGTCTAATATGTGTTTAAACAATACCAGAAGTTGTCTGAACATAGCCATGCCATATACGAATATGTAAAGTATGATTTTAGATATTTTTAGGGAAAATTCACCTAAAATTAGTGTAGCACTTGTCCCCACACACCTATGGAAGATTTTGTCCCAAAAAATTATCAAAAAAATAGAAAATTTAGTTCCTCATGCACCTAGGGTGGCACATGAGAACCATGTGCCATCATCCATGGAGTTTCAAGACATGAGTCCACCACTATTGTATTCCTCTCTTTGTGCCCTATCCATTGGTAAACTTACTTGGTCGAATGAAGGTGACATAAGCAACACATGCCACACCTAAGAGTGGCCTTTATCCTTCATCTTGTGTGATTTTATTTTCTAGAGAAAAGAGCCTAAAGGAAGAGTACATTAAAAATAATAATTAATTTTTTTCTCTTCTTAATTCTCTTTTTTTAATTAAAAAAATAACAACCCAATATTTGAAACGTAAATAATTAAGAAATTAATTATCAATTAATAAATTTAAAAAAATGGCCAATATTCTAACAATAAGCAATCTTACAAAAAAAAAAAGATCAACACTAATCAAGGGAAACATGTTGAGAAAAAGAATTTGAAAAGGATAAAAAGGAACAAATCCAAATGAGACACTAATGCATGATGCTAAAAATATATGATCTTAATAACATTATTTCTTTTAAAATAAAAACCTTTAAAAAAAGAAAGACAATCATATATGACAAAGATATCAAAATGCACCCAATACTAGCTTTTGTTAAGAAGACTCAGATCCAAGCATATGGATTATATTAATTTACATTAGCCACCACAATTTCCAGCACATGTTAGGATTGCCCATAAAGTTGTGTGTCACCCAAAATGAGCAGCACATGGAAAGGCCAAAATTGTGATACCCATAGACATGCAAACTTGGAGAATTAGCTACTACATACCAAGAAAACACAAAGTAGTGCAAAAGCTTCTCACAAATTAGTATGAGAACATTAGTGCATGCATAACATAGATATTTTGCAAGACAATTAGACAAAGTTTTGTTCAAGAGACACACACATAACCATGCAACAACTTTTAGTTGCTTTACTTAGTGGCAAAAAGAATCAAATTATATATATTCAAATATGAGCTACCATTATTATGCTAGTTTAGTAAAATAATGAAGATTCGATCATTAGGTAAGCAACCTAGAGAATAATTACTCTTTTTGACTAAGCTCAGGTTATATTTTATGCTCAAAGGCTAAGCTAGGGCAATGCTAAGAACAAACCATAGCAAATTAAAGCACAATACCTCATCAAATTATTTGAAAAAAATAAAACCACTAATGTATAAGTACATCTTCAAGGGTATGATGCATAACAATATAAATCAGTATGCCACAATGAGGAACATTTCAAGAGTTTTGTTCCCAAAAACATTTGCAAGGTATTTCTAACTGTGTAAAATAAACTATCATGATAATATTGGGTTTCCTTCCAATGTCATACAAGTTAAAGAAATCCTATACAATATTAGATTCCTACTACAACATACAATTGTTAACAACTAATCTATAATAAGTAAAATGGTTCATACAAGATACATCACATAAACGAGTTGAACTAAATGTTTCCTACATTTAGCCTAATCGACAGGAATGGTGAAAAAACTCATCAGCACTTTTCACAAACTCATCTATAAGTTGTACTCAACAAGGACATGCTTTATTTTGTATATCCATCTTCGATATTCCAACACATCCATCTTATCTAACAAGACACTTATAAAGTTCAAAAATTTTAAAATGTCTTAATTCTTTGAACCACATGCTTCTTTATAATAATATTAACATTTTGGATAGCACTTTTGTCCACTTTTGGACAACACATAAGTTCTTTTTCAAGTAAAACAAGCAAAATAGGTGCCAAAATAGTAACTAGGTCCATTATAACATACTTATTTATAATTGCACTCAACTTATATAATTAAATTCTCTTTGTTCTTCTCATTTTCTTTTTATTCTAAAAGCATGTCTCTTTATTCTAAAGGCCTTAAATTATAGCTAGAGACATGCTTAAACTCATGTAAAAATTAAGCAGTGACAGTAGCCCACATTGGATGGAGTTATACACTCAATTTAGGCATGAAAGCAAGTCTAAATATGTAAAAAAAAAAACTAAAAAGTGCAACAATGATGTTGTAAACAACATTGGTGCTCAAATTAAGTTCAAAACCTAGGTTGAAATCAACATAAGTCTATACTAAACACCATATGACAAAATTTATGCTCCACTATAACCTAAAACCAATATAAAGTCATGCTTGACACTTACTAGGACAACAAGTAAATTTGGATAGTATTTACACTCAATTTTAAGAGATAACTAAATTAAGCTCCTATTGAAAAAAAATAAGACAACATGTAACATTTATATGTACCATTTAGCACAAACTCAAGTTAAGAAGTAGAATAAAATCATCGTAAAACCCACAAGACAATAGCCATTATTTTAGCATAGTACTTTAGCCTAGTTTGAATCTAAAAGGAGGATTAAATCATTCCAAAAGCCATAGGATAGCAAGCTTCAATTCAACTCATTATTTGGCACAAAATGAACTTCCACATCAAGGTTAAATCATGACAAGATTAATAGGACACCTATTATAATTTTCATCTAGCATTTTATCATATAATTGAGTTTAGATCAAATCAATACTAAAAACTCCAAGGACAATGGCCAGCATTTTATCCATTGAAATAACACAAAATGGAGCTAGAAAAACAAGAATAAAACATAATTAAGGTGATAGAAAAGCAAACGTCCTATTTATTCACATTTTTCACACAAACATCATTAATGCAAAATAAAAACAATATGGCATCACTCATCAAACAAAACCAATTTTTTGCATAACATTATAGCAAAGTCCAGGGTTAAATCATGTTAGAATTAAACAAGGATAGCAATAATAAAAAGAAATATGTGTCTAATCTATGCTATGGTAATGGGTGTCTCTTTTTACAGGAATAGGAAATTAAAACTTTTTTTTCATTTCTTTAATTTTATATAGTAATAACAAATTAAAATTTTTATTATGATGTGCACATTATTGGTATGATTAAGGATTACTTAACCTACAAGGCAACCTTGCTTTGTAGTTAAAAATAAGTCCTACTTTGAACTCTTAATAAAAGCTAAATGAAACACAGACCACTAGTACTTGATAAGATATCCAATTCCTTCCAAATATAGCTTAATTCCTTATAAAATTTTGTTAGTTTTTAATATGGTTAGACATTAATTCTCCAAAAATATTGTTGTGCTTCACTAATTGGTAAACAGTATCAAATTTACCTACCTCATCTAACACAAATCTCACTAACCAAATTTAGTCATGCATAACATGTCTATACCCTTGAATCAAACTATTATGTTAAAGCCACATAAATGTGACACTTCTATTATTTTTATTTTTTTTTAGAATGAGTCAAAATTAGGTTAAAGATCATTTTTCTTTTTATTTGAGTTAAATGGCATTATACTAATTCTCTAAGTGCATGGGTTGCATAATAATAATCAAGTGAGTATAGTATGTTCTCTCGAGGAAGGAGTTCAATTACTAATTAACAAAATTTAAATCCTATTATTTAAATTATTAGAATAATTTAAAAGTACAAACTAAAACTAAGGGTAGCAAAATTCACTAAATAATTATTGACTAACAAATGAAAAAGACTCTAGAATCTAAAATCTCTAATTTACATCTTAAGTGTCACTTGGAATGAATTCTTACAATTAATTTTAATTGGATTCATGGCAATTCCACTAAATTTAATAAAATTTTCTCTCGAGATAAATCATCGTGCTCTTATCAAACTTAAGTCTATTTTCATGAATATACACTTAATACAAACCCATTTGGTATAAGGAATTATCGCATGGTGATACTCATCAATCACTCATATACAACTTATATCTTTATAAAATTATCATCTAAGTCTACTGCTCTAGTGGTTTATACTATGATTAACCTCTTGATCCTCTCACAATGTGGCAGATAAATGATAGCCAATCATCCATAAACATTCCAAATTCTACTTAATTAGTAAATAAGTTCATCTAAATTTCATATCTAAAAATTCTAGCTACTTATAATGAAAATCAACAAACAAGAAACAATGGAAATGAATAGATCTATAATCCAAAAGGTAAAAAAAAGCAAAGAAGAAACTAATGGGTGAAGTTGACAATCCTTTAATAGAAGCTTTAGATCTCTTCTATGTCCAGCTCATCTCCAAAGCTCTCCTTCAAAATGCAGCTTGCCTTCACTCTCTTGTTTTGCCTTCCCTCTTTATTTTGTAGCTTCCACATAAATAGCCTTTAATTTTAGTTGAACATAGGCAACCCATGTCAACACTATCCAAATGCAGGCCAACCTTATAGCCATTCAGTGGTTACTTGGATTCAAGGCCTTTACACAATCATGTAAATGGACATTACCTACCCATGTTTGCCCTTGGTTTGCTCAAGACTCCTCTTTTTTGCATGCTCGTGTTCACCAATATGGCTCACCCATGTTGCTTGCTAAAATTGCTTGATTTGCTTTTGAACCTCTCATACTTTCCCACTTTCATCTATTCCTAATTAAATCATGCATAGCACACATAAAAACTACAAAATTTAGATTCAATCACTCATTTTTATCTTAGGAAAAACATACATGTCTTAAACTTATAGTATTCCCTTAAACTTGACTATTTACTTGTCCTTAAGAAAACTAAATAATCTATTAATTATACTCATATTCTGCTCATGATATTTGAATAAATGCTAAGTTATTAAAAGTAAATCTCAATTAATCACATTGATTAAAATACCCAAAAAAAAGATACAATATCAAATAAATATAAAATTAAATACATTTCTTTCCTTTAATTTTTATCCACATATATTTTTGCACAATCACTTAAAATTAGCAATTAACACATAAATTGAATTATGCGCAAATAAAATAACAACCTTTCCTCTTTTTCTCAAGCTTAAGCTACCATATATAAGATTCTCTAGTATTATTATTTTCTTTTCCAATAAGTGCATTTTACACTCATCTTATTTCATTTTCTTTTTACCATTATGAGTGAGTGCATTTCACACTCCATCTCTTTCTCACTTATGATTAAACAAGAATAAAAAATTTTAGCAAAAATTTTATATAACAGCCAACCAACTGGTACAATCCCAATAACTCACTAACAGCATCAAGAATAGATTTTTTAAAGTGTGTAATGGCTTTTTTTAATCCCAGATGACTATATTTCATTATAGGCTATAAATATGACCTTCCAAACATGTTTTAGGCTAGAACAAAAAGTTATAACATGATTTTAAACTTATTCTTAATCATTAGAAAGAGAAAACATCATTCTTGAGACAAATCTTACAAAATCTCCATCAGTTAAGTTCTTAGTGCTTCATCTTGTATATCTACTCTTTTAGAGAGTTTCTTTGAGCAATATTATTCTTTTAAAATCATTTTAAGCCAAGGATGGTATATCCCTTGTAAGGGAAAACAAGAGGGAGGGAGCTTTTGTAGATATTATCCTCTAGAAAGTGAGGAGTGCTATATTTTAGAATGAAAAACAACTATATGCTGAGTTAGATGTTGTAAAGACTCACAAGTACTTGATTAAACTTGTGGAATTAGTGGAGAAATCTCAAGTTAAAGCTTCAAAATTGAATGTAGGTAGGGTAGGAGCTTAACCAAGATAAACCTAGAGTTTGCATTACTTACATCAATCTTAAGTAAACCAATTATTCAAGAGATTGTGAAATTGTACTATTTTACTTAGAAGCAAGCTTTTGCATTAAGTTTAATTATATATTGTTAAGTGCTCTATTTTTTGGGAATAGAAATTATGATTTGCAAACTCCAAACAATTAAATAAAGTTTCCCTTGATTGATATAATTGTCATTTTGCTTAATACTTTTCAAAGTAACCTTAATAACAAGTAATTTGATAAAGAATTTTGAAAATAACCAAAGTTTTTGTAAGCACCCAATTCACCCCCTCCTAAATGTTGGTTGCCTTGTTTGACAGTGTGAATAGCAATAGATCTATTTTAACAACCTAAAATTCATCAAACATCTTCAGCATATTTAGACTCAAATAAAACAAGAGTTTGCTCAATTCAAAGACAAAATTCAATTAAGGTTAACCTTCCCCCAAACTCAAAATTTTACAATGTCCTTAATATAAAAAAAAAAAAAAACACTAGGACATTAAGAATAAAAAAGTAAGAAAAGGCATGAAGGGGCAAAATGCTCCCTTAGAAACATTGTAATCCTATCAAAAACATGGCAAGGGGGAGGAAGCTCAATTTATTGGCCAAGGGACCTTACTAAGAGAAGAAGAGCATAAAATTCAATAGAGATTAGCATAATAAATAAATATCAATAAGATAATCAGTACTACATCAAAAGAGGATAACAATTAAATCTAGTAAGTAATACAGCAAATCAAAAGATAATGAGAAAAACAAGCTAAACTATAAGAGACATATAGCAAGGAAATGGGGCATCTATTCTTAGGTAATGGAGGAGAGTGCGAATGCCAAAAAGCTTGCATCTAAGATACCAAAGAATCAAAGCACTAATCATGATAGGTTAGATGATGCCAAATCTTGGCAAATCCCTGCTGAACCCCTTTACCAAGGCACTCCTTGCTCATCAAAAACTATTGAAACATCTTAGAGATAGTGGAGCAAAAGGTGTGTTCTAGCCTATGCTAGTGGAAGATCCTGCTCAAAACTAGGATTTTAGGCCTTATGGTCTACCTACTACTCTATTACATCAACAACATCTAAAAATGGATTCCTATCACTGTCTAGAAATATCAAGGCCCTACTACAACAAGCATAAAACCTCATGGAAAGTAGTATCGAAATGTCAATTTATTCATTGCTTAGGATATAGGTCAACTAAAGGCGAAGAGAATCCAACAGATATAGGTACTAAGCAATATATGTAATACAACCACCCACAGCAATTGGCCTAATATCTTTCATAGGTACACACTGCCAATGTTTTAGTAGCTAAACACACAGTACTAATTTAAGTCCCTGTAATCATGTAATGCAAAATATAAAGCCTGTGGTAGTTGACAACTCCAATACTGTCACCACGACCAAAAAGAGACTAGGCCATTAGATGATGGAAGTAATGATATGTGTGGTGGTGAGGTTTTGTTGCCTTGGACTTGTTAGGGTAATAAACAAACTCTTGAGAAATTGGTTGCTAGATTTCACTCTAAATCATATGGAATGAGGCATGTCACTCCCCATCATCAGTGAATGAGAACATGTTATTGATCTTAGCAAGAGTGAAGATGAACTCCTAAGAAAAAAGTCAAAATTGAACCTTACATAGGTCATAAGGCTTGGCCAGGCTAAGGTCCAATGAGAATAAACTAAGAAACTCAAGGGTGAGCTCTCTATAAAGGGGTGATCAAACAAACAGAGAGCAATACCAACCAATGGCATATGCCACTATTGGACTTCCTTAAACAAGCCTAGCTAGTTCAAAGCATCCTTATCAATGTATACACAAACCTGAATAGGTTGCTTGGCTTGGTGAGTATAACTTGCCTCCTTGGCTTTGTCATGGAAAACAATACCATCTAAATTGGAAAGGCCAAAGCAGGAACAAGTTGATGCATGGCATAGACATTTTTAAGGGCCATGAGTACTTGAAATGCAAGAATTAACACCAATTAATCATAGGAAACAAATAAAGGAATAGCAACCAATAGCACAAGTAGACAAGCCACTAATAAATAAAACTAGAAACAACAAGCCCAAAGAATAAGCCTAAATATTATAGCAACAAAAGCTAAACCAAGAGTATGTAGGGACCTACCAGGGAGAAATCAAACTCAAAAGCAAACAAAAATGGTCGCCCAAGTTAATAGGTAAAAATGCAATAAATAACAAGCCCACAATTAATTATAGTAAGGATAACCCAAGAGATAGAGAAGAAAAAAATTTCTTAGGCAGCTAATTTCCCAAATAGGTTTAACTAAAAGCAACAAGTAAAATCAACATGAGACAAACACAAACACTAACAATACAATAGTAATGTGATAGGGCCCACACAATCAAAGGTCAAGTTAGCAGTCTAGCAGAGTAGAAAGTAGCAATGCATAAGAGATCACCATTAAAAAAAACTAGTTTTTGACGTAAAAAGTACCACATAATATAACCAAACAAAGACATAAAGCACTTTGCAAAGCAAAAGCACATATAATAGGATCTAAAGCAAAATAATGCAGCTTAATCATCAAGTAGAAATAAAAGAAAAATCATAGTAGACCTATTACTAAATCAAGGGCAAAGGCGAACTTACAAGTTAAAGAACATAAGTCACCCAAGACAAAAATTAATAAATCCACGACATAATAAAGCAAAATAGTATAACCTAACTAACCTCTATAGAGAAAGTGGAGAAAAACTAAGAGACACAACCTACAAAGGCGATGAATGATAAGGGAAGTTAAGAAAGAGAAGATGACGAGGGTGAGGTTCAAATAGAGTAGGGAAATATAAGAAATGGGAAAGGAAGAAGACAATGATGGAAGGAATGCAACAAAAATAGAGATGATAGAGGACAAGCTTGAGAGAGAAAGAGGTGAGACAAATATTTGACGATGAAAGGGAGAAGAGATGCAGACAACAACAAAGAGAAGGGTCAAATGAGGTAAAGCACTTTAGGGCTATAGTTTCAATTTTAGGGATTTTTGTTGTTTGGGATTTTAGGTTTCTAAAATAGGGAATGGGTCAGGCATATGGAGTTTAAGTTATGTAAATGAACGAGCAGGAGTGAAATTAGGTTGTGGATAGATGACAGAGTAAAAGAGGATTTTAAGTTGAAAGTGAGTGCGGGTTTGGTTAGAGGTTTCAAGTTTAATGGTTTGAGTGATTAGAGGAAGGTGGCCATATGTGCTAGGTATAGTGAACGGGTTGGGTGTTCTTTTTTTTTTTTGGGTATCAAACATAGGCATATCCATGACATGATTTGTGAGACAACCCTAATTCTTAATTATCGGAATTAGGCTTAATAGCATGGTTAGTAATCACAAATTAAGGTCTAAAGTCATTATAATTAATTAAAATAAGAGAACATGGAAAAATTTGAACCTTGATATCATTAGGGTCATTAGCTAAACAATTACAACTAATCAAGTCCACAAGTGTTCATAGTTATCATTTAAGACTATAGATTCATCTTGCTACTAATTTCAACTCATGAAAACCTTATATAAAGACTCCCAAGTCATTGTACAACATTAACCTAGTGAAATTCAAGGTTTCTAAGTCAAAAATAAGAATTTGGAAACTTTCGCCATGGCTTAGACCTTCCTCGCCATGGCTAAGTTTGTTACTAGAACTTAAAACCAAGTTTCGCATCTTGCGTCGCGACCTAAGATTTTAGCACAGTGGTGAAGTTGCTCTCGAACGACAAGTTGGACCCTTACCATGGCGGGCCTATGTGGCACCACGGCAGAAAGACATCCTAGAGCTACTATAGCAATTTTCAAGATTTGGGCTGCGACGGGCTATACTTGCGCCGCGATGAAACTAGCTACTGGAATGCTCATTCTCTAATTTTCTTGACCTGCACTGTGGCTAAAAAGTTTGTACCGTGGCGAGGTTACTCTCTGTTACCTTCCCTGGGCAACTTTTCATTTTGCGCCATGGCAAGACACCTCGTGCCATGGCACTCCTCGCTTCAATCACTCTCCTGGCCGTGGCTGAGCTCTTTTTGGCCACGGTGTGACCTTCTTCTACACCAATTCTTCTTAAGTTTCATCTCATACACTCCAACTCTCCCTCTAGCAATACGCCAAGGTCACTCTACCTTAATTTATGAGACTCTAATAACTTTTATCTGCCTAATTTACCCAACTTATCTATTATTACTAATTCAAGACTTAGTGTTAATTCGTACTCATCTAACTACCATATATCAACAAGTTCATTAATTAATGGCAACAAGGGTTTATAAGCTACCAACATTTATCATTCAAACACATATTCCAATAGAGGTTCCATGCATCACATGTTTAAATCAACATCTAATGTGTCACATAATTTCATTTCCAAATAGTAAATCATATCATAGGTTCGACAAAGTTCATATCATATGTTATAAGTTCATACATCCAATATCAATTTAATATGAGGTCTAATTCCTTAATAGATACATCTTATGTAATCAAAATACAAACTCTTATACTTTGCAACATGATTACATGATGATGCTATACAAGAAGAAATACAAAATTTAGCATCTACTCTACTCAGATCAGTCCAAGTGTAGCCTTTCCTACATATGGTTGGAGCTTATGAATTTTTATCTACTTGCTTCCCCTTATCCTTACGCGAAGAGCTTTCACCTAAAAGTATTATCTCATGAAATAGGGTGAGATGCAAATATCAGTAACCAAAGGTAAATTCTATTTATATATTTCAATTTAATTAACATATATACAATTAATCAAATAAGTATAAAAAATAACAGTCATATCAATAAATGAAATAATTAAGCTATCAATGACTACTATCCCATACTAGCAATCACATATTCGCATGTTAAAGGCCAATAACACTAGGAAAGACCTGTGTATGGCACCAACTCCCCTATGAGCACAACCTAGGCTTAGTGCATACAAGAGTTTAATCATAACTTGGTGCCCGATCGAAGCACAATGCATGAGTGGCAGCCACACCATCGTTCTACCATAGAGTCACAAAGTCCAAACACAATATATCATATAGCCAACCATTCATTATGCATTTGAAAATTATACATGTGCAGCAAATATAAAATTAAAGTAGACATATGCATGGAATTTAACATTAACCACGGTTACCTCACTTGTAGACAATTCTTTAAGAGCCAACAAAATACTACTTCAACCTATGGACACAAAACCAAACTATTACTATCTATAATCATCATTTATATCAATAAACCCATTACTCAAGGAGTTAAACTGCAAATGACTACTTAGAAAACACTTACCCAACTACTACAATAACCAAATTCGAATTTGGTTGTGCCTACACCATTAACCTCAGAACAATACCCTAAATTCTGAGTAAATTCGTATAAAAATAATACCCATATCATAAATCAGCTATGGGGAGTCTTAAACTAGCAAAAAATGCATCAAAATGAGGAATTTACACTTACCCAATATCCTTCCTAGTTTCAACCTCCGAAAATCCTCTAAAAAAATATCAAATAATCCATATAAGATTTTGGCTGTAGTGAAAATGCTCCAAATGAAAAACCAATTAGGTCAAAATGAAGAGGAATAAGAGAGGATTAAGTTATATGACACTCACCTTGATTGATTTTGACTCTAGAAGTGGGAGAAGATGGATTTATACTGATAACCCTAGCCTTTTCCTTCAAGGTACGAAAATATACTTTGGTCTTCTGCAGCACAAGTGTTTGGCTTCCAATTTCTTAAAGTGTGGCTACAAAATAAGGAATGGGGCTAACTAGATTAGGGTTTTAGATGGGTTTTGGGCTACCCTAAAGGCCCAAATCCACATGGGGGTTCAGATTTTTTGCTTACTGGGCCAGACCTTAGAGATTGGACTACAAAATTTCTAAGATTTTAACATGGTTTTGGGCTTCTAACTCACTAAACCAGATTGGGCCATTGCTAGATGGTCTCTCTTGAGCCAAGCCCCACAACAAGAAATTGGGTTTGCACCTAAAATCATTGGGCTTCCATTAGTCTTTATCCATAACCTACTTAAATTAATTATCGAATTAAATAAAGTTTCTAAACAAATTGAATCTTAAACCCATATTAATAATTTATTTCTCCATAAATTTCTATTCACATAGCTTGTCTAATTATTTCATAATAATATTTCTTAATTACTCTAAATCTACAATTAATTCCTTAATTAATATTGGGGTGTTACAATTTACCTATATCTACGACAGGCTAAAGTATGAAGAAACTTGAGCATGTAGCACATGATTATGTGTAAGCCAACTTGCATGTGCCACAGGTTTAAATAGAGCTCAGGGGAACATATAGGCATGTATATTGATATGCCCTACCCATGTGTGCCATAAGTTTAATTATGGAGTTTTAGCTAGAGGTAGCACACAATTGTGTATATTGACATGGCTAATCCATATGTGCTACATGTTTGAGTATGGTGTAGCATACAAGCATGTAGATTAACACGGCCCATCTATGTGCACCTATACCATGTCATATTATACTCGAGAAAAAAAAAAACTCAAATATCCTAGAAAAACCAACCTAATGCGAGACACCTAGAAAACTCCCAAATAAGCTAACTCAAAGATCCAAATATGTATACTTAGCAAACCCAACTCAATGATAAATTGATAAGCTAAAGTTTATGCACCACCTTCTAACCAATACATACAAGAGCAAATTGAAAGGTAAGGATTTCAATGGTTATCCCCAAAGCTTAGCATGTGACTTGTATTTAATTAATCAAAGATATGCAACACAAGAAAAAGAATAGTTAATATAAACCTCCCTTAAGTGAGAATGCCACCTTGAATCATTGAAACTTCAGCTAATAGCCACTCAAATGAACATGGTGCCTAACATAACAAAAAGTAGAAATAAAAAAACAAAGCCACATATAAACACAATGAAATAAATTATAATTAGAGGAAAAAGAAGGGTGGTAGTTCTAAGTTATAGTCGTTAACTTGACATTTAGAATTACCTAAGGTTAAAAGATTGCCAGATTGCAAACAGCCACTTTCTCTATTACTTCCCTAACAAAGTAATGTTTCAACCACTATCAATTGACTTTGAAGGTCCCAATGGCCTTATTGCCAATTTCTACTACTCCATAGAGAAAAACTTTGACTACCTTTAAAGTGCTAAGCCATCTAGACTTTAACTCATCTAGAAAAAGTTTAAGATGTGAATTAAAAAATAAAACATGTTATCCTTCTTGAAATTCCCTTCTCTGAATATCTTTATTATGCCAATACTTAGTCCTCTCATTATAAAGCCTTGCATTGTCATAAGCTTCTTGAAAAGTTCGTCTAGCTCATTTAATTGTAACAGCCTCTTTTCAATTATAGTTTTAAGATCAAAGCTCATTGCTTTAATTGCCTAGTACACTTTATGTTCCAACTTCTTTAGTAAGTGACATGCTTTACCAAAAACCCCAATCAGTAAGAAGTCACAATTGATGTTTCAAAAGAAATTTGGGTAAGCTCATAATGCATCATCTAATTTCTTGGCCCTATGTTTCATTGATGAACTTGCTGTCTTCTCAAGAATTTGCTTCCACTCACAATTGGAAATTTCTTCATAGCCACCCATTTGAGGGTGATATAGTGGTAGCTATCCAATGATGGATCCCATATTTCTTCAAAAGCATGTTCAGATACCAATTTTGGAATTGAGTGCCCCCATCACTTATTAAAGCATGTAAGACTCCAAAGTAGTCCCCACCTTAAAGTCATTGTTAGGCATGGTGGTGACTTTAACCTATTTTGAGGCAAAACTAATTACAACCAGAATATACTTATCGTTAAAGGAGATAGGAAATGATCCCACAAAAACAACACTATAGAAGTCACAATGCTCAACATCTAGAATATTATTAAGAGGCATTTCTTCCTTCCTAAAAATATTACCCATCCTTTGACATTAATCAAAGGCTAATATAAACTATCAAGCATCCTAGAACATTATAGGCCAATAGAAGCCAAATTACATGATCTTAGCAACTATTTTAAGTGCACAAAAATGGCCACTACACTTAGACGAATAACACTACTCTAAAATGTTTTTGACTTCATGTTGTGGCACACAGCAAAGAATAACACTATCAAGGCAATGTTTACACTATAAAGGTTCTTTTCAAAAATAGTATTTGACATTAGATAAAACTTCCTTTTCTTATGAAAGTTCATATCAGATAGAAGAATGTCATACACTAGATAATTGACAATATCTGCATAACAAGGTATGGTGATAGGTAACATGAAAAGCTACTCATCAAGGAAATCCTTTTATATTTGTACTTAAGCATCTAAATCCTTGATTGTTTGTTTCATCTATGATAGGTGGTTAGCAACCACATTTTCAATACCCTTGTTAATCTTTACTTTTCAAATAAAATTCCTAAAGTAGTAATTCCCAATGGAGTAAGCGTGGCTTAGAGTCTTTCTTTGATAGTTAATACCAAATTGCCATATGATCCATGTACATGATGGTCTTTGATCTAGTCATGTAAGATCAAAAGTTATCAAAGGCAAAAACACAATAGCAAGTAACACTTTTTCAATTGTTGCATAATTTAGTTAAGCATCATTAAGAGTCCTAATTGCATAAGCAATTACATGTAGCTTCTTTTCTTTACATTGCCCCAAAACCACTCTAAAGGTAGAGTCACTAAGATTTCACATCAGTTTGAATGGCAGGGATCAATCTAATGTTATCATGATGGGCTCTGAAGTCAGCTTCTTCTTTAACTTGTCAAAATAATCCACACACATTTGATTGAAATCAAAGATAACATCTTTGTTTTGTAAATTATATAATGGCTTAGATATCCTATAAAAATCCTTGATAATGTGATGGTAAGATCCTACATAACCCAAAAAATTTATAACTCCCTTTATTGAGATTAGGTGGCATTTGCTCTATAGTGGTAATTTTGGCACAATCCACCTCAATCCTTTTTGCTAAAGTCTTGTCTCTTAAGATAATGCCTTCAATGATCATAAAATGGCATTTCTCCCAATTCATCACCAAATTGGTTTCTTCATATCTCAACAAAATCAAAGACAAATTATTAAGATAGTAATCAAATGAAGAACCAAAAATAGAAAAATCATCTATGAAGATTTCTATTATCTTTTCCACATAATCTAAGAAAATAACCATCATGCACCATTAGAAAGTGGTTGGTGCATTACGTAAACAAAAAGACATCCATATAAGTAAAAGTTCCATAGAGACGTATGAAAGTTGTCTTTTGAAAAAAAAAAAAATCTTGAAGAGCTATAAGAATCTAGTTGTAACCTGAATATGCATCCAAGAAACAATAGTAAGAATGTCCAGCCAACCTTTTTAACATTTAGCTAATAAATGGCAAAAGAAAATGGTCCTTATGAGTATGATTGTTCAAGTTTTAGTAATTAATATACACTCACCATCCAGTCACTATTCTAGTGGGGATAAGCTTATTATTCTCATTTTTAGTTACTATCATCCTACCTTTTCTTGGAACCACCTGTATAGGACTTACCCACAAACTATCATATATAGGATATATAATTCCAATATCTAAAAGCCTAGGCACTTCCACTTTGACAACTTTTTTTCGTATTCGAATTGAGCTTACTCTAATGTTCAATGGAAGGTTTATGATTCTCTTCAATCAAAATTTTATGCATGCATATAGAAAGGCTTTAATCCCTTGATATTAATATAGTACATCCTAAAGCACCCTTTCTCTCTCTCAAAACCATCAAAAGCTTTTCTAACTGAATCTCAATGACAGTATGCTAAAAAAATCAGTAGTAATGCATTATATTCCTTTAAATAAGGATGTTTAAGGTGAGAGGGTAATGGTTTCAATTTTAAGATAGGGGCTTTCTTAGTAGAAAAAGGTAGGATGGCTTTTCCTTTTCCTAGGTCTTCAAACCTATACTACTTTTAAAAAAGCACAAATGAAGTTGACTCTATTGAATAGGCTGTTGCAAGAATGCTAATATCACTATCTTGAGTGATAGCTACAAATGAAACACAAGCCTCAAGTGAATCATTAATAGATGATTTCAATATAGTCTCTTGCAAAATTTCATTGACCACACCAATTCTAAAATAATGATCATGAGCATCAACATCAAGATTCTTTCATAGCCATAAATAGATTAAACTTAACCACTTCCTCACCCACTTTTAAAGTAAGTTTATCGTTTTTCACATATATTAAATGGTTGTCCTAAAAGCAATGGCGTCAATTTATCTTCTCCCATATCAAGAGCTATAAAATCTATAGAAAGATAAAACTTCTCAACTTTTACCAAAGAGTTCTCTAACAATCTCACTTGCCACTTAACTAATCTATTTACTAATTGCAATGTCACATTTGTAAGCTTTAGGTCTCCTAAGCCAAGTCTCCAACAAATAAATATATAAAGGTATCATACTAACACTAGCACCTTAATCACATAATGCACAATCAAAAGACACATCAACAATAACACAAGGAATAGAGAGCTCCCTAGATCTACAAGATTTGACATTAGCTTATTTTGTATAATCACATTACACTCCCAAATGAGTGCTATAATCACATAGTCCTCTAACTCCCTTTTGTTTCACAAAATCTCCTCCAGAAACTTCACATGAGTTAGAATTTAAGCCAAAGCATATGCAAATAGGATGTTTATGTGAAACGAGTTGAAAATATTGAAAAAATTATCAAATTGCTTATCTAATTTTTGTTGTTTTAGTCCTTGAGGAAATGGAATAAAAGGCAAAAGTGTCATAACTGATGCCAGTGTTGGTGGTCAAAAGACATATAGGTCATCCTTCTCAAGTTGGATTGGGGACCTTAAGGCCTCGACATCATTAGTCTGACATCTATTATCAAGTGATACATCCTTCTCATCAACACTCTATAATTTCTTACCTCTTCTCAAGGTGACTGCCTTGCAATCCTCTTTAAGATTAATCTAAGTTTTTCTTAGCAAGTTCCCTTAAGTTTTGGTGTTGGATAAACTAGCCAACTGACTCAACTATGTCTATAGATTTCTATTGTGACCAGCCAATTGATCTAACTTAGACTCCAACATCTCAAATCTTTCAAAAGACACGTTACAAAATTTTTTGAATGTAACTTCCTAACCCTGCTTACTTTCATTATGAAATTAAACTCCTTTACTCCTAGGTAGAAAAGTTAATCTAGATGGTCCACCCTAATTTCCTGGATTTCCTTAATGATTTTGATTCCTCCAAGATAAGTTATGATGATTTCTCCATCCTAGATTATAAGCTATTGAGTACGGATTATTCTGTAGTCTAAAATTGTTTGATACATACTACACTTGTTCAAACACACACAATCCTGAAAAGTTGTTTCTGTATTTACTATATAAATTATCACTACCATAGAGTTCACAATTGGAGTGAGATAAAGAATTTGAGACTACATTGACACCATTGTAATCAAATTTCTTTATAAGCATATCAAACTTGGTATTAATTTTAGAATTTAGTGCATGAAGGCTCTATATCTCCATATTACTGGATGCTCCTCTATGTCTTTCACTTGGCCAATTATAATGGTTTACAGTCATTTCATCAATGATATCAACCACTTCATTAGCATCTAGGGCCAATAAAGATCTGCTAGTTATAGCATCCAAGTTAACTCTGAGTAATTATTCTAACCCATTATAGAATATTTGTACTACCGTCTAGTCCTAAATACCTTAAGGTGGACATCCCCTTTTCAAATGCTTAAAGCTCTCTTAGGCATTGAAAAAAAGGCTTGTGAAAGTGCATTCCATGTTGTAAATGATTGAGAAGGCATGGAGTCCAACCATAATGCTGCTTTATCTATGAGAGAGAATGGAAATAATTAGAGTCAAATTGCATCTGTTAAGACCCCGTTCATCATAATGGTGTCACCTATTCTCAAAAATAGAGTCAGATAGAAGTTAAGATTCTCAAGTACACCTTTTCCAAACTCATTCTATTGTACCATTTGGTTCATTTCAAACTTAATCTCAAAGCTATTCATTAAAATAGCTATGCTAACGATGATGTTATTTAATTCACGAGCATCTAGCATAACAAAGTCTTACACCAATTTGCAATGATTAAGACAACCTTTAACTTGTTGATGTAGATTATCTATTGAAGCCTCTTATTGGTTTATCAATTAAGGTTCCTAAGGAAATTCTCTTTGCCTTCGTCTAGCATGAAGAAAGCACTTTGGCTCAAGGTCAAATTCTAAAAGAGCAATACCAAATGAATTACTCATACTTCTCGAGTGCTTAAAAGAAGGAAACTAGAGAATTAAGCAAAGATAAAAATTAAGAAAACAAAATAAAGTAAGGAAAAAGAAAAAAAAATATGTAGATTAATAAGAAAAATCTTTCAATTGATATTGATATGCCTTCCTTGATAATGATGATGCCAAAAACTTGGTATGCTTATTTCACAAGTGCACGGGTCACACAATAATAATAAAGTGCATACAATCTCGTTCTCTTGAGGAAGGAGTTCAATTACCAATTAAAAAATTTAAATTATTAGATGAATTTAAAAGTGCAAACTAAAACTAAGTTCAAGAAAATTCATTCAATTGAAAAAGGCTCTTGAATTAAGAATCCTTAATTTACAACCTAAATGTCACTTAGAATGAAATCTTACAATTAATTTTAATTGGACTAATAACAATTCTGCTAAATTTGATGAAATTCTCTCTAGAGATAAATTATTATGCTCATATCAAGCCTATATCTATTCTCATGAATATATACTTAATACAAACCCATTGTGTATAAGGAATTATTGTAAGTTAATACTCATAGACCACTCAAATGCAACTTAAATCTCTATAAAACTCTCATATAAATTTACTACTCTAAATATCTATACCGTAATTGATCTCTTGATTCTCTCACAATATATCAGATCAACTGTGGCTAGCCATTTTGAACAATAGAAAAAGAAACGATAGATTAATCCAAATGAAAATGTTATAAGAGCAGTCTAAATTCAATTTAATCAATAAATAAATTCATTTAAATTATAGTTATAAAAATTCTAGCTACACATAATGGGTATCAACAAAGAAGAAAACATGAAAATGAACAAATCCATAATTTAAACGCTAAGAACAGAGTAAAGAACAAACTAATAGATGAAGTTGGCAATCCTCTAGTAGAAGCTTCACGTCTCTTTTATGTCCAACTAATCTCTAAAGCTCTCCTATTATGCTTCTCATCTCTGTCATCCCTCCTAATTTTGTATCTTTCTCATAAAAAGCCTTCAATTTTAGTCAAACACAAGCGACTCATGTCAACACTGCCCAAATGCATGACCTGCTCGTATTGCCTTCAAATGGTCACTTTGATTTAGGACCTTCACACATGGCCATTAAATGGACATGGCCTACATATGTTTGCTGTAACATCTAGTTTCTCCATAAATGTGAGAAACGTATTGTCTGGTTTCTCCATAAACATATAAAACATACCAAATATAAAAGGAAGTCCCCCAGGTAGAATGATTTAAGGTCCAATAAAATTATAACAATAATCTATACCTCAAATAATGAGGATCCAAGGCCAGAGGTGCCCTGCAAATGAAGCCAGAATAACCAGACGAAATTTAATGAAGATGCAGTGGCATTTTCATAATTTTGGGTATTTTTTAAAAAACTCAAAGAAGGGATTTTTAAATAGGAAAAATGAGTTTTCTAGGGTTCTTAGAGACCTTAAAAATTAAAGGAACCCCTAGAATGGTTCAAACCCCTCCAGTTTATGATTTAGAATGTCAGTGGACCCAAACTTTAACCACTTTGTTCGAGAAGGTTTAAAATCCAAATTGAGTGATTCCAAAGATATTTTATAAGTTAGAAACCTAAATTTTATGATGAAAAAGATTATTCTCAAAAAGGAGTTGAAATGATCCTAAAACGAAAAAGCCAAGAACGAAGGGCAAAATTAGAATTTTGAAATGTCTTAAATGGGTCCCTAGCCTCTATATAGCACACCCACTTCTTCCATCTACCTTGGCTGACTTTCCTCTACACCAAAATAGAACACTAAGCATCTTGAAGTGGCACACCAAGAGGAAGGAAGAAGGGAAGAGAAAACCAAACAAAAAGGTAAGAAAATCTATGATTTTTCATGCTTCTTCCTTCACCAATGTTGTTCTCCTCTTTCTCCTCTCTATTTTTATGATTTTGATGATTGATTTAAAGATTATTCATGGCTGGTTTAGTGAGGGGAGGATAGAAATTGAAGGAGATACAAGAAGCAAGTGAAAGTACTCTTAAAAAGCATTGAAACAAAATAAGAATCATGGCTTCTCTTTGCATCTTCTTGTTGTTCTCCATGAGAGCATGTTTGGCCAACTTTGAGCCCACTCTCTAGGGAATGATTTCAACCTAAAACAAGGTAGAGCCAAGGGTTTTCAAGCATGAGGAATAAGAATATGCAATTAGATTCAAAGGAAAAGCTTTAGAATTCAAGTTGTATAACTTAGGGTTTTTGTTGCACCTAGCCATTCTTAAAGCCTTCCAAGGATAGTCTAGCCTATGTAAGAGTATGTATGAGAACCTAAGATATCTAAAAAAGTTCACAAGTGCCAATTCCCTAAGAGAAAGCAAGCAAATTCCATGGGTACTATATGCTTGCATAGTTTCGGCCAAGAGCTCTTCATGCACCTAAGAAGAGTTTTAAATTTTTCTAAGACTAAAAAGGGATTAAATATGATGGAAGAATATCAAAGAAAGCCTTGAAAAAAATTTAGAAGCCTTGGTTTATGAGATAGAGGTGTATGCTCCATAATGAGACTTAAAGAAGCAACTTGTATCTAGGCTCTTGGGAATGAATTTATAATGACTCCAAGGAGTCTAAATGGAGTCAAGAGACTTAAAATGAATGAGAAATGAAAGCCAAGATCATGAATTCTTATAGTTGCTTCATAAGATCTTATATGGAAGCATAATGGAGTCATAGAATAAAGTAGCTTCACATAAAGTGTGAATGATGCCAAAGCTTGTTCCCATGAGTGATTTATGTCTCTTTTGATGTATCTAGGCCAAGAGAACCAAAAGCCACTTAATAACAAGGCTTGGCTGAGAAAGGGGAGAAGAGTTCAAGAGGAAAGTGTTGTGTTCTTACTTCAAGGTAGCTCCTTAACCTTTCTTACATGCATAGCTTGGTTGTTTTCTTGTCATTGAGTGCTTGTGTGGATGTTTGAGTCATGAGAAATGTTTCTAGCCAATGTTTATATGTTACGGTACCTTGACATGTTATGAAATGAGTTTATGATTACATTATGGCTTCCATGGATTTGGTTGTGCTAAAAGTCCTTTAGCAAGGGTGAAGATGAGCCAAAAATCCCTAAAAATAGGTAAGACAAAGCTAAAAGTCTCAAAAAGAGTGAGACTTAGTCAAAAGTTCCTTAAAAGTGGGTAAAAAAGTCCAAAAGTCTTAAGAAAGATGGGTGAGGTTAAACAAATGCCCTTGAGAGCTTATACTTGTTATGTATGAATTTATATGACAAGGAAAATACCTTATACATGTTCATTAGTTGCTTGAATATCATGCATGTATTCTTTGACTTGTTCATACATCCATTATGTATGTTTGAAAGGGTTAAGAGCTATTAGGATTCTTTGAATCTCACTCTCTCCCCACATATGCATAACCATGCCTAGGAGAGCCAAGTGGATAAAGGAATATAGGCCAATGACTTTGAAGATCAAAACTTTGACAAATAGCTATGAAAAATAAGCATTTTGATGGCATATTGATGTCAAACTATATAACCATGAGATGTATACTTGATGTAAACCCTTGAACATGTTCTAATGTATGTATAAATGGTGCATGTATCAATGTGGGAGCTAGATGAATGAGAATGTGAGACTTTGCCACCTATTTGTGCTTATGTGATATGATGTACTTGTGTATGTATGCATGTGGCAAGGTGAGATTGACCTCCATAAAGATTTGGATCATTTGGCATGCTTTCATATATGGTATTTATGCTTTTATTCTTGTCCATGTGGTGGTAGAAAGTGTAAAAGAGCATTTGGTGCTTGAAATGCCCACTTTGAACTTTAAATTTGACCAAATGGTGAGTTGATTTAAAGTCTAACCAAATAAGTGCATTTTTCCATGAAATTTTGCCAGCGACTAGGTTTCATCTAGAAATTTTCACAGAGCCAAAGATCACTCAATTTGGAGCTTTAGAAAATTTATTATAATTTTTCAAATTTGACCAAATTATACAGAAAAGGTATGGTTACTGTTTATTTGGTTAATTTGTTTCTCTGCATCACACATAGACCAAATGAAGTCTAATACTTATGAAATTTTAACATAAACTAGACATCATAAGCTTTCCATAGCCACTTAGATCACTACATTTGGAGCTCTGTAGATGGAGAAATAAATTTTTGAAATTGCATGATAAAACCAATAATGCAACCTAACATGAGTTTCCGTTCCATCAATTTTCGGTGGCTAAAGGCTACTACTACATTGGTCTAAAACTATTTTTAGTCTATATTTAATATCCACAGCTTTCTAGAAAGCTATCATATGTATGATTTCAATTTTTTTATAATTAGTTATGAATTTTCAAAATTTATATCAAAAAGCTGAAAAGTTAAACCCGAGAGCAAATCATTAATTTTGTGAGATGTAGCTCCAAGCCTAAAATGAATGGGACCAAATGTGATGTATATGACTTGTATGGATATGTTAAGACTAGAAAATGATGTGGATGAGTGCACATGGTCCATAGAGCATAAAATGAAGAAATAAAACCTTACGTAACACCATTAAATCCCATTAAATATTCATTATTTTCTTTATGTAAGGTGTATTCTTCCTTACAATTGTGCTTCATCATGTATATTATGGATTGAGATAACTTATGGTACTAATGTGTAAAGGTAAAGAGACTAAGGTATTACATTCACCCCTAGTTTGCTCAAAACTCCCCTATTTTGCATGCATATGTTACCAACATGCCTTGTCTGTGTTGCTTTTGGAATTGACTAATTTACTATTAAATCTCCCATACTTTCCCATTTTCATTTGCTTTTAATTGAATCACACACAAAGTACATAAAATCCACAGAATTTGGATTCAATCACTCATTTTTTATCTTAATGAAAAATACATATTTTATACTTTTCAATGTAACACTTCAACTGTATCATTCTCTTACCATTATGTCAAAGCCATAGCTAATTTTACAGCATGAATATGCTAAACTAAAAAGAATGTTGGAAGAAGAGCAAAACTTGTCCAAAGGCTTAAACATAGGAAAAATGATGAGGCACAACTAGCCAAGAGACAAATTGAAAAGATAGGGCTAGAATTAGTCGATGCTCAAAAAGATAATGACATTACTGAGGTACTAAGTATTTTGGTATTTTTTTCCCCTTAATTTTATAATATTTATGTATCATATTTGAGACAAATTGACAATACAAACTAATTTACATGGAATTGTAATCAATGTGATAACAAAGTACAAGATTCCTTTTTACAATTTTAAAATTGTGAGAACATTACTTCTAATAAGGCTAGATGATAAGAAATTTTTAATTTGTGTACGACTCCTTAATCTAAGATTTCAAAAATTAATATTACAATTTATTTGTCATTTGAATTTTACATGTAACTAAATCCCTTCTGCAAATGATTATACATATTGATATAAAGCAATTATAATAAAATATTTATATGTAGATAAAGAATTGTTTTGGATGGTTTGAAGCATTTAAATGGCCATTAATTTGTAACTTTTTATATTTAGAATGAATGGATTAAGGTGAAAAGAGAGTTGAAGGAAAAGAATGGATAGTATGATTTGCCATTGACCGAATAGCAACATGTTCCCAAATGCAGAAAAAGATATTGTTAAAAGGTGTAATTCAACTTTCTACAAAGGCTACTTACAACACTGCATGTTTCCACTGTTAGTGTAAGTGTCCTAAAGGCAATCATTTGATAGACATCATTTTGATATTAATAAATTTTTAACATTATATCTACATTATCAACACTATGATATTGTTCTTGGCTTAAGAGATAAGAAATACAAGTGATGATAATCATCTTAAAAGAACCTGTGTTTCTATTAAAACTTAAATCTTAAATAGTTCTTAATCGAGGATTATAATTTGTAGCATTTACAATTTAGAAAGATCAACATATGGCTAGATCTACTCATTCATATATGGATGACCTATCCTAGGTCATTTTTGTAGGTGACACTGATGCTGCACAAGGGTGCTCATTACAAGTATGAGTACACTGAACTAACCCACCAAGAATAACTAATGGAGTTATTCACTAACATGTCAATAACTATTCTTAGTTAGTATAGTATAATTTCCCTTTAACCTAAGTGATCATTGATATCTTGTATATGTTATATGTTATATGTTATATGTTATATGTTATATTTTAATGCTATTAGGTTTTTGATTCTAGTAATGAGTCAAACTAAATGTAGCTATTGGACATAATGTCACATGCATGAAGATATATGAGTGCACTAGTCAAGAACCTATTACTCTCAGTGAAAAAGAGAGATACTTCATTTAGTCAAGATGAAATTAAATGAAGTCTATGACTATAGCATAAAGAAGAGAAAATAGAAAAAAGTGATTTTCTAATTTCCCCATCATAATCACATCCAAAATCATGTGTGTAATGAGCATAAGCTTTGAAGTGTTTGACATATTATCTTAACCTAAATAAGTTCATGAAGAAGTGTCTTGTAATAGAGGGATGTAATTGTATATTAAATACTAACATTATTGGTTCATTGATTTGCTAATAAATTCATATTATATTAGGAGTCGTGATATATTACTAAAGTCACTTATGATAAGTAAGAATCAAAAAGTCAAATAATTATAATTCAAGAATCAAAAAGAGTTCTAATCAAATTAATTAGATTACTTGAATAGTTCAATGATCCAAGTGTCACATGAATGTGATTCATGAATTGGAGTCATACCTAATTAATTAAATTAATTGAATGATTCAATTATAAATATAAGAGATTACATTCTCACTATTAATAGAATATGAAACTAAAAGGTCACACTAAACACAATATTCCATACCATCATATATTATGTATTCTACGTTTCTATGATTGAGACCTTGTTGATAAGATCCTGGTGGAGTAGCCTAAACCTTGGGTCTCTCCAAGTTTTCTCAATTAAAAATTATCTTTTTATAAGATAGAAAATCCTGTTGACATGGTCCTATTTCATACCTTGTCAATAATATAGTTTATCTTATTAACAACATCTTATTTCCAACTTTGGTAAAGGGATGACATATTCCATATAGTCCTTCTTATGTCATTTACCTTTAAAAACATCAAAATTCAACCACATCCAAATGTTTAACAATGGTCTTGCAAGCTTTCCATATGTGAAGTGGAACTATAGGACTAAAATTGAAATTCCCTTCCACTTCATTCCTTAAACTACTCCACAGACACATTTAGTTTAACTCATTTGAACCTAAAATAGGCTCTATTTGCATAAGAGAGTCATATAGCCACTTTTAACCCTTTTTGACATAATATGGGCCAAACTTCAAAAAATCATAACTTTGGTTATATAACTCTTCTTTATGCAAATTAGATAGCTATGAAAAGCTTATAATGAGAGCTATTTACTATAAAAATTTCATACCAAAATAGGTTCATTTAGTCCCTCAAAAATACAAAAATTTGAAACTACACTGTGTACAATGTATTACAAAATTCTACATAATACAACGAGATTCAAAAATTCATAAGATATTCTATAGAGTTTCAAAAATTGTATTCTTTGACTTTATGAAAAGCTCTAAATGATCTCTAAATACCTGTCAAATTTCAGTCTAAAATTCGTTCATTTGATTTATTTTAGGTAATTTTTTAAAAACTCAAAGAGGAGAGCTTTAAATGATAAAATTGAATTTGCTAAAGTATTCAAATGCCTAGAAAATCATAGGAAGAGTCAGAATAGCTAAAACCCTTCCAGATTATAATTTTTGTCATTGGTTGACTAAAATTTTAACTAGATTATTCGGGGTTGTTCTAGATTCAATTAATTTGAAACCAAAGGTATTTAATGAATTAGAAGACCTAAATTTTATGATAGAAAAAACATTTCTAAAAAAGGAGTTAAAATAAGCTTAAAACATGACATTAAAAAATAGGGACAAAATTAGAAATTTTTCATTTAAGAAACTCTAACTTCTACTTATAAAAGGGCCACCCCATCCTCTTCTCTTCATTTTGGTTGAACTCCAAAAGCTCTAAACTAGACCAAGAGGTGTCCCAAGAAGCACCAAAAGCCTAGGAAGATTGAAGCCACCTAAGGTAACAAAATTTAAGGAATTTGCCTATGATGTTCTTTTTGCCTAGTTTCCATTCTTTCTCCTCTCTTTCTCCATGGTTTTGACATCTCAAAAGATGAAGTTTTGGGTCTGAACTTATAAAGGAAGGGGCTTTTAACAAAGAACAAAATACCCTAAATTAATCACCTTGAAAAGTCTTTTCATTTGATATATGATATATGGTAGGAACTAAGTTTCTCCCTATTCTTCCTTGCCCTTGTGTGTTTAGCTAGCCTAGGAGAAGTATGGAGGGAGCATGGTTTTAGCCCAAACTTGATAGGAAATGGCATTTTGAAGCATAGGAATCCATATGGAACTAAAAGAACCAAATAGAAAGCAAGTGGTTGCAAGTTTCCATACCTAGGATTTTGATTGCACTTTGGGAAATATGAAACTTTCAAATGATATTTTAGGTTATGTACAAAATATGATTAAGCTAAGAAGAGGCCAAGGAACTCATATATGTGTTTAATTCCCTAAAAGAATAAACAAAACTCCAAAAAGGCCCATATATGTATAGGTTTCGGCCAAGATTTCCATGAAGCACTTAGGGAGAATTTTGTTTGATTTTAAGGATAGAAATAGTTTAGATATGGATTATAAATACCAAAGGAACCATTGATTTGAATTTAGAAGTCTTATTTTAAAAGTAAAAGTTTAGGATTTCATTATGCATAAAAAAGTAACTTTGTGATAAGCTCCTTAATTTGAGTTTATGATGACTCTAGTAAGTTTAAATAGAATCATATGACTTAATATTGAGTGAGAAATTAGAGCCAAGATAATAAATTATATGAGTTGCTTTAGTATGCCACTAAATTGAGCTATATGGAAGCCTAAAGCTAGAACTAGCTTATGTAAAACTTATGTGAGTCCAGAGATGGTTTTATTAATGCATTTGTGTCTTGTTTAATGCAATGTTATTAAACCCGGACTGGACCAGCCGGTTCAACCGAAAAACCGATGAACCGGCCTCATGTCCGGTCCGAAACAACCCCAGAACCGGCTTGGCACAGAACCGGTCAAAGTTGGTCAATAACCGGGTTGGACCGGACGGTTTTTGGGGAAAACCGACACTGAATTGACGGTTGGACCGGTCTGTAGCTCTCAAATAATATTCTGCAAAAGTTGGCTTCACTACATCTCGAACCCGTGTGTGTGCAGCATCAGAGCTCCAACGCCTCCACTAAGCCAGAACGCATCATCAATTTCATTAGGCAATATTTTATATAAGTTCTTTTGTTATTGTTTTATTTTACCACAGCAAAAGGCAATGATGCGTCTCAAACCCATGTGCTCCATTAAACTTTGGCATTTCCAACCACTGGTCCAGGCAACGTTTTTAATTTTATGATACAATATTTAATATAAGACATTCTCTCTTATTCTATAACTAAGATAACTAAATATAATTCAAACCTTAACCATAAAATGATTCAGATATTTTTTATTAAAATTATGTAAATATATTTTAAATAAATTAAAAATTAAATATAATGTTATGTGTAATTTATTTGTATGTATAATTAATCATAAAATATTTTTAAATTTATTAGTTATTATTTATTATCTTAAATTTTTAATATATATAATAATATATATATTTAATTATTACCGGTTCGACCACGGTTCGACCATGGTTTGACTACGGTTAGACCAATGAACCGTGAACCACTAGTTTCACCGGTCCAGTTTTAAAAACATTGGTTTAATGTGTCTATGCCAAGCAAGTCAAACCTCTCCGAAGTGTGTTTGTGAGAAACCAAGGAGGGAAATTGTACTTCTCTAGTAAATGTAACTCTTCATCCTTTCTTGTATATCTATGTTGATTGTTTGATTATCATTGATTACTTGCATGTATGTATGATTATGAATCATGTCTTTTGCTATTGGCATGATGATTAGATGCAATTATGTCACTTGAAATGCATTTAAAATATGGAATAGCTCTTAATGGATGAGATTATGCTAAAAGTCTCGTGGATTGGGTGAGGTGAAGCCAAAAGTCTCAAGAATGGATGAGACTAATTAAAAAGTCTCTAAACGTGGATGAGGCTAATTCAAAAGTCTCAAATAGTTAGGTAAGGCTAAACCAAAAGTCCCTAAAACTTATTTTTAATTTGATGGATCCATATAGTTTCAAATATTTGATTATGTATGATATTCATGTATGCTTGCTTTCTTTGACATAATAATATGCCTTATAAGTGTACTTGAAGGATGAATGAGCTATTGGAATTCATAAAATTTCACCATACCCTATATTATTTCTAACCATATCTAAGGAACTTTTAATGAGCCAAGAATGGAGACTAACAAGTGTGATTGGCAATACTTTGATAATAGTTTAGGATTTTATGTAATATGTTACATATGAGACATTGTACATGTTATTTTTCTAATGTAACCATCCCCCACTATTGTAAAAGCATGGGATTATGATGTAAATGACAATTTTGAATGTAAATGTGCAAGAATGAGCCATTTGACTATGTGTGTACCATGGAAAGTATGTGTATAATGCCAAGTGGATGAGCCACTTTGAGTTGCATGATATTTAAGACTTGATGAAATGGTCAAATATGTTGTATTTCATATTTGAGACATGCTCAAATGGTCAGATACAATGAAGAAGCCCATTTTGAACCCTTTGGAACCAATGATGCACCATTTTGAGCCATTTTCTACTCCTAAACCAAAATGTGACCAAATGCATGAATTTGGAATGAAATTTGGAAGGTATTTAGGTCTCATTTAAAGCTTTTCACAGAGCTAAATAATACAATATTTTGAGCTATGTAAAATTGATTATAATTTTTCAAAGTTAGCTAAAAATTATAAAATTACTTAGGTACTATTCATATGATTAGATATGATTTTTCATATATTTGAGGGATCAAATGGACTCCTATACTCATGAAATTTATAAGCATATAGTTGGCATTATAAGCTTTCCATAGCAATCAAGTTTGCGTAAAACGGTGCTGTATAGCCAAAGATAAGCATGCTCAAAATTTTAGATCTAATTGTGCTTGAAAATCTGATGCAGTTATTGTTCTATTAGATTTTCATAGGCTAAATGAACTTTTTTTTAATTTAAAACTTTTACAGCATATAATTTATATCTTGAGCTATCCATAAAGTTCTAATTTATGTAAATTAAAGTTTTCTAAGTCAAAATATAAATTTTTAAAATTAGTGGCTAAAATGAGAACCTATGAGAAAAGGTGCCAAAGTGCTAGTTTGATTCATATGGCTTGAAACCCGAAATCCATGACTTTTTTTCTAATGTTTCATGTTAAACAAACTTATCTTGCATGGATTTTGAGATTGAAATACTAAGTGATGCATTTCTGCAAAAATTACAAGATTTGGGCCTTTAATATCAATTTGTTTTGCTACTAAAAGTATTAAGGATAAGAAAATTGATATTGTAAGCATATTATAAGGCAAAATGTATGCTATTTCTTTATGGTATGACACTAGTATTTTTATCTTCTTCTTTAATGGTGTAGGTGCCTTCAAGAGCAAGGATTTCCAATGATTTTGAATAGAGAAAGGACTAGAGCTAATGATTTTGGATGGAGGGTGGATAAGAGCCAAAGGAACTTTTGGATGGCAAAATTTGGGAGCAAGGGTTTTGATTTGGAAAAGATGAAATTTTAGTGGTAAGGGTTTTTGAATAAGGGAAAGAAAAAGTTATAGCAATACCAGGCTTTAGAGATAGAATTGGAGACGGAAATGAACTTTCGTCTCACTCCTCATATATAAAGATGGAATCTAACATATATAATTCTATCTCTAATAAAATGTTAAAAGAAGTCATTTCTCTAAACAGAGATGGAATTTCATATGAAAATTTTTGTCTCTATTATAAAAATATCCAAAATGACATTGTTTTACCAATATAGAAATGGAATTTGAGGTGAAAATTTTCACCTTTATTTCCTTTCAATAAATAAAAACTCTTTTCTTACCACCAATTAACAATAAAATTCTTAAATTTTTCAAATCTGCATAGCCTAAATTAATCTATACTTAAAATTAAAAGACTATAAATAAAAAATTCTTATGTGATGAATTTTAGATTATAACTCCTGTTATCTTTCTTTTCAATTTCTCTAGCAAATTAAGGAGGAAGTGACCGAAACAAATAATATAGTTCATCAGTTCACAATTGCTTGGAAAAACTTAAATAGATAACCCTTTCTAGCAAGAAGGTATTAAACCCAATTACAATTCAAAGAGTATGCAAATGAATAATTTTATTTGATCAAACAAATTAATATGAAAGGCTAAAGCATTATGCTCCTTTGTACATGGGGAAGGAATCTTGTTAGAAAGAGGAATAACAATGATGGATTCAACTATAAGCGGTGAAATGGGCTATCAATATTCATAGAATAGATGAAAACACCAACATCTTACCCTAATTAATTTGTAGAAAAGTAGTTTGAATTAATTTTCATTCCATACAAACTAAATTTTAACAAGGTAAAATATTTTTTTCTTCTTACCACCAATTTACTAACAATCTCTAGCTTTGAATATTTTTAGATAGCAATATTCAATCCCTAAATCTATCACTATTCTTTAATTTATAAAAACAAACATCATAGATGAAACGAGAGATGGGAAGCCCATCTTTAATTTTAAAGATCTCAATCCAAGAGAAATTTAAGTAAGAAATTTCTATCTCTAATTTGTAGTTCATTTCCCAAGAAAAAATTATTCAGAGATGGATTAGAGACAAAATTAAGGGTGGAAAAGTCTAAGATAGAAAGCCATTTCTAATATCAATTCGATTATTCCAAAAATAATTTTCCATGATTTGATGACAAAAAATTTTGTCTCTAAAGTTTCACGAATATTATTCTTAATTATTGCAATAAATTAAAGATGCAATTAGAGACAATTACTTTTGAGACAGTTTATTCCATCTCAAAATTTTTTCTTTTTGAAAAAAAAAATCAAAATTCAAATATAGAATTGCGATGGATTTGCATTGAGTTAGAGACAAAAATTTCTATATCTAATACCCAGTTTTCTTATGGTGGCAATGCTTATACTTTGAATGGTTAGATGCCCCTACTTGCACACATTGTTGTAAAGTAGCCCACATGGTGTAAGGCAATCAAAAAGTTAGAGGATGAAGTTAAAGAGTTGAAACAAATGAGAAGACTACCATTCATGTGAAAAGAAAGGCTAAAAATTATAGGAAGATGATGGAAAGGGAGTGTAAAAACTACAAAAATTTGTAGGCCAACATATGCAAGCTAATGGAATAACTAAAAAAATTTAATAGAAGAGAGAAGATGCTAATGTATATGTTGCTATGTTCTTGGTTTTTCTTAGTTTAGGTTGTTATAATTTGGTATGTTTGTAGTGTGAAATTTGCAAGATATTTTCACTATCTACCACGACTATTTCTATGTAATTTGATGTAGTATAAATGTAATATTACTTCATAAATCCTTTAGTTTTGTATGTAATGTTGGCATTTGCCTCTTTTTGGAATTGAATTTGATATTGGCAAATTTTGGCCTTCAATTTTGGTATGGAACCTAAGATAGGAGGCATAACATCCAAATCCACTAGTTATTTGAGGCTCATGGCTCAAACTAGGAAAAAATCTAGCTTCAATAACCAAAATAACACTAGAGTTATAAGTGAAATCCATTCGAAGGACCATCTGCATCTTCACCATAAGATCATAGAAATGAGCAACATGATGTCTAGAATCCTCCTAATGCACAAGATAAGGTAAATCTGCCTAACTTAACTAAAACTAGACCAATAGATAACATCGATGTCTTGGGGCAAATGGGTAACACCATCGACCTAGTAAGAGTGGATAATGCCATTAATTTATTAATAGGTAACGGCTTTAGTCCTACCATGGCAAGTGCCTTAATTAACCGACAAGCTAATAATGCCAAAGTCCTTCAAATGTTGTGCCAGCAACAATAATAAATGATGGAGATTCAAGAATAGTTAATAGCTACAAGGAAAAGGTATTATAGAAATCAAGAACATCTAAGAACAAAGAGAATGCCCAAGCAGCATTTCGAAGCAAGCCAAGTCTGAGCCAACATAGGAAAAAAGAAAGGTGTGGAAAGTTCCTTTGAATGAAGACTACACACCCTTGGAAATAGAGCACATTAATGTTGAGCCCCAAGAAAGAGGAAATAATGTAAATGATACCCCCTCTCCAAAGAAAAAAAAAAAGTCTAAGACGGCACTCATAGGAACCTCGGTAATTCTCAACAAGGTAACACTCAACAAGAAGCCAGTGAGACCAAGAACTCTTACCAAGGCAACACTGAACAAGTGGCCAATGAAATCATAAACCACTAGCGAGGTAATGCTTGTTAGGCAATAACAAAAGTTAAGGAATGCCTTAAAAAGAATGTTGAGCTCCTTCGAGAATTATGAAAAACAAGGGAGGATTAGTGAGCTCAAAAACAAAAGTAAGAAGCCTTTAAGGCAATGCTAAGGCACGGAGTAAAAATAACTTCAAAGCAAACTATTTCAAGTATATGATATGTCATGATTTATATGTATTGTTATACTATTTATGAAATTATCATAGGTTTTAATAAAGTTTCATAGGAATTTTAGGTGATTTTGTAAATATTTCAAGTATGTGATATGTCATGATTTATATGTATTTTTGTACTATGTATGAAATGATCATAGGTTTCAATAAAGTTTCATAGGAATTTTAGGTGATTTTGTAAATAAAATCTCTTATTTTATTCTAGCTTGTAAATATTAGATTTTACTATGTTTTTTAATGTTTTTAATAGTTTTAAGGTAGAAATAATTGTGTCTAATGGGTTTAGGTTACATTAGATCACCAGGGCTAAGGCAACAGCTAAAAAGAGTCCAAAGGCTAAAGAAAAGTTAAAGTGAAGGTTATATCGCGACTATGATACTTCAAATCACAACTACAATGGGACCTCAAAAATATGTATTTAAAGCCTATCGTAGCTATGATAGCATATATCGCAATTGAGATGTGATTAAAGATAAAGATCTTGAAAAGCACATATTTACATTTCCTTACTTTAACAACATTTTAAATCCCAATTTTGCACAATTTGATATCAAAGATGGATGACCAATTCTACCGTAAGGCCAAAAAGTGCCCTTGGAGCGGAAGGTGACGAAGAGAAAGGAAGACTTGGTAAAGAGAAGATTAAACACACAAGGAAAAAGAAGCAAAGTGAAATCTAGAAGATTGACACTCGGGATAAATAGAACAATTACATAAGTACATCCCATTAAATGTGGAAACATGTTGGATACCTATAGGTGCACTAACCACGATGCACCACACGACGAATGAGCTATTTATGACAAACACAAAAGCCTGACAAGAGGGACTTCTAAAAATCCCAAGGTCAAATAACCTCAGGTGACGATGATAGTAGACACAAGAAACTTAATGGCTTCACGCTTGCCCAAGCTATAAGTGGAACTACCAAATCAACCTAAGGTCATTGACTTCGCACCAATCACCATTAGTCTACCTCAATTGAGATCTTCATTGCTCCCATACTTGTGAATCTCAACTAACCCATGGGGGAATAGTCTCAAGAATGCCCACAGATTACCTATTTCCTCTAAAAGGCGATTGTGTACGATAGATTTGCTTTGGGGTATAGGCTTTACCCAACTTTGGTTCAAAAGAATTAGCGAAAATTCACATCCTAAAAGGAGGTCTATGAAGAAAAAACACATCCTCCAATCATGATGTAAAGGTGAAATTACAAAAAAGTCCCCTATCTAAAGCACTCGCAGCCTCGACAAGATCTCAAACTGAAGAGACAAGCAAATATAAAAAATTACACAAGTTATGAAATGCGTTTACATAGCATAATGAAATTCACAATCTCCGCGATCAATGAAGGAAACAATTGCATCAACCATAAGTTGAAATCTGTCAACACATTGACAACAAAAAGGTGAAGGGTCAATGAAGCACGCAATGCAAATGATTCTCAAAGACGCAATATTTAATCATGTTTCCTAGGAAAAAAAAACCTTTCTCTCAAAAAATAGCCGAAACTTGAAAGGAACTTTAAATGTCATTCTCAAGAGCTCCAAGTCCCTCTCGATCATTCTGCACTTGAAGCACTGAGCCAACAGCCTACAATAGCCAAGTATAGTCGAAGAACAAGCCATCCCTAGGGCAACAGGAAAGCAAAAGGCGAAAAATAATGAATTCCTTTTCTAAAAAAGGACAAGAGACATTATACTATAATTAAGGTATCCCAACAATCTCTAAATCCACAAGAACAAAAAATTTTAAAATTGTAGTTTAAATATACATTTCTCTTAAACCCTCAACCCATAATTTACATAATAAATTTAAAGACAAGTGTAATGGATATTTTACAAATCTATCCCGAAACGATCTAACTTACAATTGTCAAGGTCACATTATTAAAATAATTTTACGTAACCCTAAGAAAACTAATAACAGTTAGCACGAATTCCGAAATATAGAACGGCTCTAATGACGTTCACCAATCCTGAGAATCTATTACCTTACAAAATATATTACTATACATTGGCCGTTAGACTATCCCTCCCTTCTTTTAAGCTAATTTAAAAATAAATAAATAAATAAATGTATTCCATACACATTCTACACTCTGCATTTTGTTTTTGAGTTAAAATTTTTTATTTTTCTTTTGACGTATCCTCGATACTAACAAATATAAAGTTACTCCTGAAATAATTACTCAGGAATAAAGTTATTTATCATATTACGTCTTACGATAGCCACCATCCCCACAACCTATATGAGGAGAAGCTCATGGGATTTTTTTTTTTTTTTTTTGGTTTCTGGATTTGGATTAATGGAATTGCTGATTGAAATCCTCTCCTTGATTGCCGTGGAATTAAGCACGTTGGACAGGATACCACTGTTGTTCTTTTTACAACTTAATGTTTTTTTATGACAAACTCTTCACTCCTTGCATATCACGACCATTTTGCTTATTATATTTGAAAAAATATCATTTGAGTTAATTTTTTTAAATTTTTACAACTTAATATTTTATATAATAAAGAAAATGAATTTTTATTTTAAATGATTTAAGTGAAAGAATTATGTTAATTAATAACATTTACTCTAATATTTTATGTAATAAAGAATTATTTTATCTAATAATTCACACGTTTAAGGGAAGGGAAAAGCTCATTGAGTGAAAGTAGTAAAGTAGTAAGATAATTATAAAATTCTCTTATTCTATTAAACAATAAATAAGCAAAAAATATGAACAATGGACGTTCAAATTTTAGAACAAGAGTAATGGTCAATAGATGAGAAAATGCAGATAGGAACAGAATTAGAAACTGTGGAATACGTAGTCGTAGTCGTAGTCCATGCCATTTGGGTTCCCCTCGGTGATTGACAAGACTTATCAACACAAAATTAATTTAGTGGGCCCAATGCTGCTCCTCAACTCACTTTTCTTTGAAAAAATTACTATTCTAAATTAAATCTTTTTTTTTATTAAAGATATTCATGTTAAAATATTTTAAATTTTAAAATTATTTTTAAAAAATTTTAAAATAAAAAATTTAAACTGTTAAAAAAGTATAATTTAGAACTTTGAATTAAAATTTTTTATGTTAATGTGTTTTTAAATAATTTTAAAACTTAAAATATTTTAATATAAATATTTAATTTAAAATCTTAAATTATGATTTTTTTCCTCGCATATCTATTTCCCTATCGGAAGAAACCTTTTCATTACCCAAAATTATGAGGCGTTTCTTTTTTTTTTTAATTTCCTTATCTTCTCCTTTTCCAATTTTTTCCATGTCAACAAAAATTTTCCTTTTTTTCTAGTAAAAGTAGTATACAAATCTTGCCACCATGAAATTATTAAAAATCAATTCATAAGGAATAGTTTGTCAATTTTGTCAAAATTTTTTTATTATAGTGTGTAAAACCTTGTCACAAATAAACATTTGATTTTCTTTTTTTTAATTTTTAATATTTTCAATTCATTAAGTATGGCTTAATGATACAACAATAACAACAACAACAACAACAACAAGGCCTTTTCTCGTTAAGTGAAGTCGGCCACATGGATCAAACGACGTCATAAAATTTTATTATAAATCATATTTTTAGATAACCTATTTAAATTTAAATCTTTTTTTAATAGTTTCGCATATAGTTTTTCGTGATCTTCCTCGACCTTTAATTATTGAACTACTCTTCATCTGATTTACTCTTCTTACTGGGACTTCTACAGGTCTTCTCCACACATGTCCAAATTATTTAAGACACGATTCTATAATCTTTTTTACAATAGATGCAACTCTAATTTTCTCTCTAATGTATTCATTTCTAATTCTATCTAATTTGGTATGTCCACTCATCCAACGCAACATTTTCATTTCTGCGATATTAAACTTATTCTCCTGTTGATCTTTTATTGCCCAACACTCAGTCTCATACAACATTACCGATCTTATAACTGTACGATAAAATTTATCCTTAAACTTGAGTAGCACTCTCCTATCACTAATAACACCTGAAGCATTTTTCCATTTCATCCATCCTGTTTAAGTCATATGATTTACATCTTTCTTTATTTTTCCGTCATGCTGTAAAATAAACCCAAAATATTTAAACCGAGTAACTTGTGGTATGGTGTATTTTTCGATTTTCACTACTACACTGGAATTATTATACTTCTTACTAAACTTACACTCCATATATTCCGTTTTATTTCTACTTAAACGAAATCCATGGTCTTCCAAAACAAGTTTCTATATCTCTAACCTCTCGTTTATTTTTTCTCTCGACTCTCTAATTAGAACTATATCATTTGCAAAGAACATATATTGTGGTACCGACTCTTAGATATGTTCAGTAAACACATCTAAAACTAAAGTAAAAAGATAGAAACTCAAAGTTGATCCCCTGATGCAAGCCAACAGTTATTGAAAAATTTTCAATGGGCCCACCTTAAGTTGTCACACTAGTTATCATTAAGTATGGCTTAATGATAAAGAATTTAAATTTTGTATAAGAAATTTTAAATTGAAATTTATTTCCTTCAGTTATTTATTTAGGTTTTTATTTTTAATAGTCAAATACTCTAAAATGGTATCACATTTTGTAATTTCAAAATCTATATAAATATCTCATGAATGAAAAAATTTTTTAATTAAAAAAATCAAAAGAGCTTTCGTGTAAGATTTTGGCTAAATTACGTCAACTGGAACGGTTATATATGATTTATAAATTGGTTAATTTAAGTAGTTTAAAAGAAATTGAAGTTTTCTTTTATTAATTAAAAAATTATATGATGAACTTTTAAATATACATGTTAATATGTCTACCATAATTTCTTTTAACAAAAATCATTTATATATTTATTTTAATTAACTTAAATTTATTAGTAAATTAAATCTACCTAAAATCATTCTCCCACGTTAATTGCATGACACAATTTCCGGAACCAATCTATCTTGATGGAAGTGGAAGGTGAGGTAAGAGAGAGATGGAAAAAAAAAAAAGTTGTTTAGGAATAGTTGAAGGATTATATCATTATTTTTTTGGTTTTCTGATCATTTTATCCAAAATGCTGAGGACAGCTACTGTGTTTTAACGAAAAGAGAAAGAAAATTATTTTAAAGAATTCAAAAATTATAAAATTTAATTTACAAGTTTTCATAGACATTCAAAATGATTTTAAGATTTAAAGTCCTTCAATATAAAATTATTTTAATTTAAAGTTTTTTTTATTTATGTTTTTTTATTTTATATTAATTAAAAAAATTTTAATATTTTTTATTATAAAAATATTTTAATATTTTTTATTATAAAAATATTTTAGTCATTTACTTATATTTCACTTTTATTTTTATATTATTTCTATTTTACTAAATATTAAAATAAAAAATATTCTTATTTTTTATATTATATCAAATGTGATTTAGGTCATAAAATTTTATTTTATTATTATTTTTAATTTTTTTCCCTTAAAAAAATTTTTTTACTCTATCAACCATAGCTTTAAAAAAGAAATTTCTAATTATAAACTGGCTTCCTAACATGTGTGCTTGGTTGATTAGATTTAACGATGAAATTTTTTTTTTCATGTCCAAAGGATGACTTAGTCATACAATTTTTTTATTATAAAAATATACATAATATTCTCTTAAATATAGAAAAATAAATTGTAAATTTTTTTCAACTCAGGTCGATTTCGGAAAACCACAAGTTATATTAGTCAAGGATTATACGGGAGTGGAGTGGGCTCAGCGACAGAGAGAGAGAGAGGCAGGTGAAATCTTATCTTTAAAGGATCCAATAAAATAACCACACAATGATAAGATAAAAGTAAGAGATAAGGAAGAATAAGCTTTTAGCTAGTCAAGATTATCTTCCCTTGGGGCAATAGTGAGGTTAAGGGTGATGAAGTGACAATAATAGTTAAGCCAAGTGATTTAATCTATAGAAATTATCTAAAAGGTGACTTATAACATGTTTGGTTAACATAGGGCAACGGAAAAGGAAAATAAAAATGTGATGAAATATCATTTTTACTCTCATAATAATTATTTAATTATTAAAGGTAAGAGTATTATAATTATTTTTATTTATAAAATTATATTTTTTATTTTTATTTTTATTTTTATATTTAACTTTCTATACATCAAACAAGTCATAACTTATTTAATTTGCTTGTGTTAGTTCATTAAATGAAACTTATTAAGTAATAGTCATTGAATAATTCAAACTTTTTAAAAATTAGATTGGATGGAGTTGGGTCAATCCAGATGCTTATTGTGTGTCATACATTAACTTAATATATTTTTAAAATTTATTAGACTTTTGAACTTTTATATTTATTAACATATACTTAATACATATATTGTTGTTAAAATCAAATATTATTAATTAAAATATTTAATTGATTAAATTTTTTGAACAACTATTTTGGGAATGTTATATTTTAATAATTCTTATTTTATTAATTTTAGAATTTGTTAAATTCATGAAAGTGATTATTTTGTATCAGTTAAATACATACTTAATTATTATGCAACATAAATAATAGATATAAGAATAATTTAAAAAAATAGATGCAATTATAATTTATCTTTTAGTTTCAGCAAAATCTTTATATTTCATCTATAGTTTCATTAAAAAAAAAAAAGGAATTTTCATCAATATTTTCGTAAGAAAGGAAAGTTTCTAATTAAAGAACTAAAAATAAGTCAATTTTTTAATGTAATTTGTTATCAAATTGTTCGATAAAAAAATAATCTGTAAATTTTTTTTTCAAAAGGACTAATTATATATTTCTGAATAGTAAAAAAATATTTATTTATCAAATTTTTATTATAAAACTTAATAACAATTACTTTAAAACATTACATAAGCTATATTACCTAAACCACCTCACGTGAAATGGAATATTTTGTCCAAGTTAATGAAAGAAAAAAGTTGAATATTTTTTAAATTAAAATATGATTACATTTTTCCGCCCCTAACTTTTTCTCTCTTTTTTTTGGCCTTGTAAATATCTCTAATTTTTTGTACAAGGAGAAGAGTAGGTAGCACATAGCCTGCAGAAGCCAAAAGTAGCGGCGTCCTCGAAGCCGAACCCCCTTGTTCATTATATATCCCTCAGTCACGCCTTGCACAACTTTAAAAAAATTACAGTTGACCCCAAATTAAAAATATTTTTTATTAAAAAACCTTAAATTTTAAATGTATTTTGATAAATTTATAGATTAAAACTTTAATTTAAGATGTTAAATTATAATTTTGTTGTGTACTTTAAATTTTTAAAAAATAATTTTAGAATTTAACATTTTTTAATATATATATATTTCTGATCTTAAAATCTTAAATTATAATTTTTTCTCGGTCAGGAGCACAGAAAATTACAAAGTTGGAATTCACACATGCATGCAGCCTCACATCACAGCAACAACAGTAGGGAACTTAAATGAGATTTGGACTCTTTCATGCCCATCATTCCATTTCTGCGCCATTCCTCATCATTCCTTTTTTCTTTAACTTCTGCCATTTTCATCATTATCAAACTGACATACTCAGTGTGAAATAGAAAGAGAGAGAGAGAAAGGCCTTCTGCAAATTTCATCCCTTTTGCCTATTCGCCTTGTTATAATGTCTGTGTACCCCACAATGCCACAGCAAGTTTCTGCAGTTTCCAGCATCTTTAGAACAATTCCTTCTGATTAGCTGAGAATTTGTTTCTTTCCTCTGTTATGAATGGTCCCAACATTAATATCTCATTTAATGATTTAAATGTCGTACCACTCTTTTCCCCTCTCCCCCAAAGGTATGTAGGAGGGAAGGATGGAAAAAAAAAATTATAATTTAATAATATTTATTTTTTATAAATTTTTTAAAATTAAATACATAATAATTATCTTTTATTTATAAAATAATTTTTTTTATTTTTATTCTTTTTTTGTACATTTTTTCTGTATCCAACAAATTAAAATTTTCGGTCTTTTCACCAATAAATCATAGATTTGTAAAACCAATTATGATTTAAGATGCCATTGGCTCGTAATCTTTTTTCAAATTTAACTAAAAAAGTGTGATGTTTATGTTATTATTATTTTTTATTTTTTAAAATAAGAATATGAGTATTATTTTTTATTTTTCCTATTTTTTTAATATACCAAAGGTAAGCTTCTCTAATTAACTTATATTTCAAGTGTTAATTTAGAAGGAAAAATACAATATCTGTGAAACTCATGCAAGAATATATAAGTTCATTAACAAAGTATTCTATTTATCTCTTTTTTTTTAAGTTGACAATTCTGCCTAGAACAATTTGGCCAAAACAAATTCCCCAAAAACAAGACTACGTCTGTCTCAGTTTTACTTTGGTGGAATCTTTGAAAATGAATTGAAGCTGATGCTGAAAATTCCTCACAAAATCCTTAACCAAGTGTTGTACCCAGAATCAAAATGACGAGAGACTTGCAATTACAGTGAATAAAGTTTGTAATGATGTTGACCATCTCCTGAACAAAAAATAACGACCACATATGCAAGACCATTGTCATGCCTACTTCTCGTAAATGTTTAACTCTAGTGTAGTCCTTTTGGTTGCACTCTCGTCCTGCAACTGAGCTTTGAAGGCTTTATTTGGTACGTTAAAAAAAATTAAAAAGAAAAAGAAAAAGAATACTATTAAGTGAAATAAAAAATAGCAATTATATTTTTATTTTAATAAAACTAATTAAAAAGCACATATATTAAAATAAAATAATAAAGAGGGGGATTTACATTAAATAACAAAGAAAAGGAAACTAATATATAGAAACTAAAACATGCTGGTTAAAAAATGTTTTCATCGTGTGCGATCCTTCAAATTGGTTTTTATTTTGCATTCAATTTTTTATCACGTGCATTCTTTTCAAATTTTAGTTTTCAAATCTTAGATCATAATAATTTTTTTTTTTTAATCTCTCACCATGGAGTAGATAAGCAAGTCTATAGAGAAATTTATAAAAAATAATAATAATAAATTTTACTTCATAGTTATTTTTAATTTTTTTAAAAAATAATTTTATAATATTTAATTAAAAATTTAACTTGTTAATTGTACTTAATTTATGATATATATTTCAAATTATATATATATATATTTTAATGTAAGTGTTTGCGTATATATATAGTCGATCAAGATTCAGTCGATTATATAAACTGAATTTTGGTCATTTTTTAATTTATTTTCATTTGCTATAAAAAAATTTATTTTATACAAAATTATTTTTTATTTTTTATAAAAATTTCAATTTGTTATGTTAAATTTATACTTTAATACATATTTAATATTTTATTAATATATTGGATACATTATTCAATATATAATCTGATATTAATATCTACATAAAAATCTATACATACATATATATATATAGTTGACCAAAATTGAGTTGGTTACATAAAACTGTCTAAATTTTAATCACTTTTTAATTTATTTTTACTTTTTATTTTTTTGGTAAACTTGTCTTATACAAAATTTCATTTAATTTTTAATAAAAATTTTAATTTGTTTTGTTAATTTTATAGTTTATTATATATTCTATATTTTATGTAATTTATAGGATACATACATATATATATATATATATATATATATAATATATATATATTTAAAAATATGTTGTGAAATTTGATGGAATTGAAATTTTTAGGGTCCAACTAAGTATTGGTTGGATGTTACTTTTTTTATATAAATATTTTGGGACTGAAACTCAATTAGCCAACAACATGGATTCTTTTGTTGGATAATTAAATTTCTCTATAAAAATACTATAATATGCAACTTTTTGTATGGATTGCAGCTTTTATGATTTTTCTTTTTGAAAGTCAATTGAAAATTAAGTTAAATTCAAATTAAAAAAAAAGAATAAAAAAGTAATTAAAAGCTTTCAGTCAATATTTATTAACGTTGTTGTAATGCTAAAAGAAGTTTCTTTTAAGTTTTTATGAATTTTGGAATTCTAATAGTGGAAGTGGTGCTTTTATAAACAATTTTTTACATTGCTTTTGAGGAGCAATTGATGAGTGGTTGATTCTTTATAATTAGTATGGTGTTTAGAGGGAGAGCAAGGTATTAGCCATCTTTCTATTTTATATTATGAGGTAAAAAGCTTTTTTCATTCCTCATGTGATGATGCCTTCAAATCTCAAAACTCAAGTTCCACATCGGATAGAACTCAGATGGGAAGGGAATTACTCATATATAAAAGAGGGGACAAGTCCTATATCGAGTAGAATTGAGTTGGGAGTGGGATTGTTTATATATATAAAGATGGCTTTTACATCTATACCTTGTATCTTGTATCATTCAGTCTCAATAGTATAAAGTTTTTTCTCCCTGCCCATGGACGTAGGTCACATTGACCGAACCACATTAATTTTCTGTGTCATTCTTTCTTTTCTCTCTACTTTCTTAATACTGCCAATTCACAACAATTGGTATAAGAGCTTTTGGCTTAAGTTTTTTTTGTTGAAAGAATATGGCGTCTCACAAATTCAATATTGAGAAATTCAATGAGTCGAATGATTTCACATTGTGGAAGGTGAAGATGTGGGCAATTTTGGTTCAGTAAGGGTGCGCGCACAGCAATAGATGTAGAGGAAACGTTGCTCGAGAGTTTGAAGGCGGAGGAAAGGGCGGAGATTTTGGCAAAGGCTCATAGCGCCATTCTATTGAGTTTGACGGATGAGGTCTTGAGGGACGTTATAGACAAGACTTCTGCGACTAAAAGACATTAGAAAGCAAGTACCAGAAGAAATCCCTGACAAATTGGTTATATCAAAAGCAGCGGTTATATACCCTCAAGATGTCAGAAATTACACCGATAAGAGATCGTATTGACAATTTTAACCGAATTATTTTAGATCTTCAAGAGGTCGAGGTTAAAATTGAGGAAAAGGACCAGGCAATAATTCTTTTATGCTCGTTGCCTAATTCATATGAAAACTTTGTTGACACGATGCTTCATGGGAAAGACACTATCTCGGTTGGTGATGTAAAGGATGCTTTACAATCAAAGGAACTAAAGAGGAGGGTGTCTGGGTCCGGTGAGGAAGCATTAGATATGGGTTTGGTAGTGAATAGAGGTAGGAGCAAGGAGAACGATGGAGGTAATCGAAGTAAGTCCCGTTCAAAGTCAAGATCTAAAGGGCAACTACGGTGTTTTAAGTGTTAGAAAAAGGGACATTTCAAGAAGGATTGTCCACAGTGGAAAAAGGGAAACAATAAAAAGGAATCAAATGGTAAGGCAAGTGCCTCAATGGTTCAGGATAGTTCAGATGAGAGTGATAATGGAGATATTTTGACGATTAGTACCTTAAATTCTGCAAATACTTGGGTTATGGATATTGGAGCTTCTTATCACATGACTTTCACAAAGGAGCTGTTTACTTCTTTTAAGGAGTGGAAAGGCAGTGTGAAGTTGGAAGATGATCAGGAGCTTAGTGTTGAAGGCAGTGGGCCAGTACAAGTAAAAATGTTTGATAGTATGGTTAGAACATTTGATGCATGGTATATTCTTGGGCTACGAAAAAATTTGATTTCTCTGGGCGCCTTGGACAAGCAAGGATACAGTTTTTCTGGTGAGAGTGGATAGGTAAAGGTTTCTAGAGGTGCTTTGGTGGTGATGAAGGGTAAACTTCAGCATGGGGTCTATATACTCATTGGAAACTCGGTAATGGACACTGTAGTAGTTTCTAGTTTTTTGGAGAAGAACAATGATCAAATAGAGTTATGGTATCGACGACTAGGGCACATGAGTAAGAAAGGACTAGTAGTATTGCGAAAATAGAGGTTGTTGGAGGGCATGGAAACTGGAAAGTTGAAGTTATGTGAAAATTGTGTCAAGGGCAAGCAACGCAGAGTCAAGTTCAGTTCGAAAAAGCATACCTCCACCGATATCCTTGAATATATACATTCAGACTTGTGGGGTCCTTCTCCAATTGAGTCTCATGAAGGGTGCAGATACTTTGTGACATTTATTGATGACTACTCTAGAAAAGTGTGGATGTATTTTCTAAAGAAGAAAGATGAGGTGTTTGAGAAGTTCAAGGAATGGAAGACTATGATTGAGAAGCGTATTGGGAAGCAAATCAAGACACTTAAAACTGATAATGGGTTAGAGTTCTGCAATACACCATTTGATGAGTTCTGTAAGAAAGAAGGTATTGTGAGACACCACATTGTATGACACACACCACAACAAAATGGTGTAGCAGAGCGGATGAACTAAACACTTTTGCAGCGTGCACGATGTATGCGGCTACGTGCTACTCTTCCTAAGCAATTTTAGGTTGAAGCAGTTAACACTGCAACCTATCTAGTGAATAGATCTCCATCAACTGCAATTGATCTGAAAACTCCACAAGAGGTGTGGTACGGTACACTTTCAAATTATTCTGATTTGAAAATATTTGGGTGCCCGGCATACGCTCATATGAATGATGATAAACTGGAGGCGAGGGCAATGAAGTGCATATTTTTAGGGTATGCAACTGGTGTGAAAAGGGTATAGATTGTGGTGTACAGAATAGGACAAGACCTCGAGATTCATTATTAGCAGAGATGTGACGTTTGATGAATCTGCTATGTTCAATCAGAAGGAGGAACTTGATGATCTTGCAGGAAAAGATTCGGGTGTTAATCAAAAAGTAGAGTTTGAGGTGGAGACCTCAAAGATAAATAAGAGCTCTGTAGACCAACCTGGAGATTTGTAAGAAGAGCAGCAGAGTATAGCAACAAAAAGAGCAAGAAGAGAAAATAGAAGACTTGTCAGGTATGTATATTGTATGAATTTTATTGATACTAACCCTGTTGCATATGCACTAGCGGTGGCATAAAGCATTGATGCTGAGGAGCCGCAGTCCTACAAGGAGGCGGTTCAAAGTAAGGAGGCAACTGACTGGTTACTAGCTATGAATGAAAAAATGCAGTTCCTATCAAAGAATGGGTCTTGGGAGCTGGTACCTCCATCAAAGGGTGTAAAGCCTATAAGATGCAAGTGGATGTACAAGAAGAAGGAAGGGGTTCCTGAAGTTGAGCCAGTAAGGTTCAAGGCGAGACTTGTAGCGAAGGGGTTTTCACAAAAGGAAAAGATAGACTACCATGAAGTATTCTCTCCAGTTGTAAAGCATAAGACCATTCGGTTTCTTCTAACCATGGTAAGTGCGCTTGATTTGGAGTTGAAGAAACTTGATGTGAAGATGACATTCTTACATGGGAATCTGGAAAAGGACATCTACATGACTCAGCTTGAGGGGTTTCAAGATCCTGAAAAATGGGAGTATGTTTGCCTGCTGAAGAAGTCCTTGTATGGCTTAAAGCAGTCACCCGGCAGTGGTACAAGAGGTTTGATACTTTCATAGTTTCTAAAGAATTTACTCGTAACCCATTTGATAACTGTGTGTATTCCAAGAAGTTGTCAAATGCTTCTTGGATCTATTTGTTGCTGTACATGGATAATATGTTGATGGCGGCAAAGAACAAGGCTGAAATCAACAAGTTAAAAAGGTTACTGAACAGTGAGTTTGAGATGAAAGATCTAGGTGCAGTCAAAAAAATCTTAGGCATGGAAATCTAGAAGGATCGAAAAGTACACCAATTGTATGTGTCACAACAAAAGTACATTGAGAAGGAGTTGCGATCTTTTCAGATGGATCAAGCTAAGCCTGTAAGTACCCCATTGGCAGCACATTTCAGATTGGATGCTAGTACACTAAGGAGCACAGATGAGGAGAAAGACTACATGAGTGAGGTCCCTTATGCTAGTGCAGTTGGGAGTTTGATGTATGCGATGGTATGCATAAGACCATATTTAGCCCATGCAATTAGTGTTGTGAGCAGGTTCATGAGAAATCCAAGGAAGACTCATTGGGAAGTAGTAAAGTGGATCATGCGGTACTTGAGAGGTACAGTTGATGTTTGTCTAGTTTATGGTACTGATGGATTTGCTAGTGGATTGGTAGGTTATACAGATTCAGATTATGGTGAAAACCTTATGAGGTGGAGGTCGTTGACATGATATATCTTCATCCTATATGGATGTGCTGTTAGCTGGAAAGAAACTTTGCAGTCTACAGTTGCTTTGTCGACCATTGAGGCGAAGTACATGTTCTTGACCGAGGGAGTGAAGGAAGCAATATGGTTACATGGCTTGATTGGAAACTTGAGATTGAAGGTTCAGATGCCTGAGGTGTATTATGACAGTCAAAGTGCGTTAAGCCTGGCAAAAAACCTAGTCTACCATGAAAGTTCCAAACATATAGATGTCAAATTGAATTTCATTAGGGATGCCTTGGAAAATAAGGTGGTGACCATAGAGAAGATACCAACAGCAGAGAATCTAGCAGACATGTTGACAAAGCCATTGCCTGTTGACAAGTTCAGGCATAGCTTGGACCTGGTGTGAGTACGAGCAGCATGAGGCCCTACAGGGCGTAGTGGCAAGGAGATGATCGAATCAGACGTCTGGAGATTTTAAGTCAAGGTGGAGAATTATGATGATGCCTTCAAATCTCAAAACCTAAGTCTCACATCGGATAGAACTCAGATGGGAAGGGAATTACTCATATATAAAAGAGGGGACAAGTCCCACATCGAGTAGAATTGAGTTGGGAGTGAGATTGTTTATATACATAAAGAGGACTTCTACATCTATACCTTGTACCTTGTATCATTCAGTCTCAATAGTATAAATTTTTTTCTCCCTGCCTGTGGACGTAGGTCACATTGGTCGAACCACATTAATTTTCTGTGTCATTCTTTCTTTTCTCTCTACTTTCTTAATACCGCCAATTCACAACACCTCATAATTCAATACAATCACATGTCATGCTTTTTCGATTGGTTGTCGTGGGATACGAATTGTTGCTTTCAAGTATTTTTAAACTCTATTCTCTAGGTTATTGTTATACTTCTCTATCAATTTCTTACCTTTCCTTTTCTATTTCCTTAAGATATTTCTTTTTCTCACTAATCATGGCAGCACCATTTCTTACTAGCTTTAGGAATGCTATAACAAAGGATGATTATCAAGCTTTACAAAAGGATTATCATATTCCTTTGAGTGTTGTTCTTTCAATCCTTATAGATCATCAAACCATCATTGCACAAGGAATGATGGGGCTACTCTAGTAAGAAGCCTTTCATGTTGATGTTTGTTTTTCCTTGAATAATCATTTTAGCCTTATAATGGCATTTATAAAGGTTACTTTTAGTCAGCTCATCCCACTTGCCCTTTGACATGTCATTGACTTTGTTGCCTTATGTTGGTTCACAAGAATGGTCCTATCATTCCAATTAGTTTGTTATTTTTTTGATATCGTAAAGTATAAGTATGTGAGAAGCATGTTCTCAATTGAAGGTATGCCCAATTACGATATTTTTAAGGGTTCCTTCATGGGGTTTGTGGAATCTGGATTTAGTGCTCCTTACTAAGTGATAAGCATCATGTTCCATGACCTCTAGGTTGTCTAAATCAAATTTGAACAACCTAACGCTTAATTTTTTATTTTTTATTTTAATTTTTTTAAAATTGAAAATTAGAAGATTGTTTTTATTTTACATTCTCCATCTTCTAGTATCCCAAAAAAATTTAAAATTAAAAAAAAAAATTGGACCATCCAAATTTAATATAGATAATCCAAAAGCATTGTAAACCACATCCAAATTTAGGGTCTGTGAGATGGGTGAATTGTTTCTTTTATGTTTAAGACATAGATGCTCCTTTTCCTTTTGCCATGGCCATGCTTTCAAGGTTGGTTACAACCCAAAGGAAGTGAGAAGGCAAAGGAAGGGTATCATCGATAACACTCCTTATTTGCTAAACTCTTTCAAGGGGTTTTATCTATGCAAGATTCCATTGTTATCTTTAAGTTTGGAGTTGGTATTTAGGTACCTTGGCATGATATCTCAATTTTCCAAGTTATATGAAGGTAAGTATGTCAATGCTTCGAAATGTTGCTTGAAATCCTCATATCGTTTCCTCATTGTGAGTTTGTCTTGCAACTTTGCCCTATAATTATAAAGTCCTTTTGTAGTTGGTGAGATTTTCTACCATTGAGCACCCTAACTTTTTATCTTTATCTTAGGCTTCTTTGTCATCTCCTTTTATTACTTTTCCACTCGTGGACTCTTTTTTCATCGGAGAACTTACAACATGCAAGCATTGTTTAAAGGCGGGTGGCCCATCCTAAATATTGGAGATTTTTATCCTTGAAGAGGAGGAAGTGTCTATGTAAGTGCCTAAAGTCTTAAAGATTCTTTTTATGTTCAAATTTTGAAGAATGAATTATCCAAACTTAAGAGGTCCCTTAAGGCAAAAGATGCCATAGCTTCAACAGAGCAAGTAGCATATGCTGAAGGATTCATGGAAAGGGTTATGAAAGGCATCGAGGCATGCTTAGAACTAGGCTACATCAAAATTTTAAATATGTGCTACATTACAGAGCTAATCATGTAAAGAGAAAGTTCCCTAGCAAATAAAAATCAAATACTTATCCTTTTGAATTTTTTGAAGTGTTATTGTCTTTCCTCCTTTATCTTGCCCTTACATCTTTTGTTTCACTATGTTAGGGCCAAGGAAGCCATGTTGTGTGGAATCAAACAACTCGCACCATTTTTAGTTCAAAACCATATTAGGCTTGTTATAGTAGGGATTTGAGCTTTATTAGACATAAACCTTAGTTCAAAGCTATTCTATGTGGCTAATTCTAGGTTGTGTGGTTTGCTTTATTTTTTCATACTATATTTCATTTTTGACTTTTATCCAAAACTTATTTATTTCCTACAATTTTATGTTACATATAATGACCTCATGATCATCTATCCTCTATTGATTGTAAATGATGCACCCTTCATTCTAAGGCTTAGACTACCACAAGATTTTGCTTGTAGAGGTTTTCTGTGATCTTCAAGTTCATTCAGTTCAAGATTAATTAGTAAAAGTTGCTCATCTCCTAAGGTTTGTGAGGTAGTCTAATAATATCTCCAATGTTGAACTTCATTACATCTCCTTCCTACTTTAAATAGTTTTTTCAATATAAAGGATGGTTTCTTCTTGTCTATGTCATGTTTCTTGAAATGAAATAAAATCTAGAAGCAATGTACTCTTATTTGGCATGCCAAATGTTTTGGTCTAGATCATATTATAGACACATAGAGGAATCTTAGAAACAGAGAGTGTGTGTGGCTATCTTAGTTGAGTATCAAGATAATAAAATAGTAGGATCATAGATAAGCTATAATGTAGATGGTACCTAAGATCTCTATTTTGTCCTCTTAGTTTATTTGTAAGTCTTCTTAAAAGTAAGTTACTGATAGTGATTAGATCAAGTGGTTTAATGAAATTGTAAAGATGTTCTAAAGCCCACTATTTAAGGCAAATTGTGGTGTCTATACATTACATGAATTTTGTTGATTTAGAGCCATTAGCTTTCTTCAGGTGGTTGAGTGAATTGGACTATTTTGGGTCTGTGAGAGTCTAATACTTATAAGCTCCCATAACACTTACTTATATGATTAAAATTAATGTAAAATTCATAATGGACATCAAAGATTATTTTGCCAACAAATATTGTAGTCTATGTGAAAACAAATACTCTTAGCACATCATTACCAAGTAAAACCACATTAGACATTTAAAATTAAAAATATAATTCCTTTAGATAAATATATATTATATAATGTTTGCCAAAATGTGTTGTATGCCTCTTGAAATGGGAGAATGTTATTTATTATAAAAATTTATGAAATTTATATGTTACTCACTATATTTTTTCCCCATGATTTAAAATAATATAAAAAGTTTTTGTCACTTGTGGCATGTTATTTAATTGGTTAAATTATTTTTTTTAATCTCTATAGTTTCACTCAATTTTTAATTAAGCTTTTGTAAATTATAATTAACAATTTTTAATTTAACCTATATTATTAAATTCTATGACTTGTTCACCATGTGTTATATTGGCAGTTTAAATGCGAATAGTTAAAGTAAACTTACCTAAGCCATTTAATATAAATTGCATTATATGACATATATATAAATTTATTTTATTTTATTATCTATTTTTATTTTTTTATTTGTAAATATCATTCATATTTAAGAAGCTAAAATGACATAAGATTAATCATATCAATAAAATTTAATGATATGTTAACCAAAATTTAATGCCAAGGGATTAAAGTATTAAATTATAAGAATTTAACTATAAAATTCAAAATATAAAAAAATCAAATTAGAAAATAAAATTATAAGAATCAAATTAAAAATTTAACAAAATTTTAGTCTATAAAATATATAATTAAAAAATGAAATGAGAAAATTACAATTTTTTTCTTTTGTTTAAAATGAAAGTCACAAATTGGAATCCGAATTTTTTGCATTATAAGGGGTAAATATAAAGTAAATATAAAACGTATAATTAAAGAATAATAAGTTGATTAAAAAAACTCCTAAATTATAACCTATATAATAGTTTAAAGAAAAATCCATTTAAGTGTAGTATTGTCTGGAGGTATATAAGAATACGGTAGTTAATGGCAGTAGGGGCCGCCTATGGCAGTAGTAGTCGTAGCGGTAATTTGACATGACAGTCTTTCTTTTCTACTGTGGGAGACCACAACAATGTCTCTGCACTCCACCACATAGGATCACCACTTATGTCAACGCGCTGGATGTACGGATACGAGTATGATTACGTCTGCACGCGCGGCGGTATCAGGGACGGGGGGGGAGTTGGGACGGAAGAGTGAGTGAATGAATAAATGCGCGTGAAGAGAACGTACAAGGTGCGCGTATCCCAAGGAGGGGAAGTGATCATTCCTTTGGGGACAGAAGATCTGGATATTCTTGAGACCGGAGTTGTACCTAGGAGCAGTATGCAGTAGCTGGCTACGTTTTAGTAAATGCCCTTTGTCTCCAACATTGCCAGCCAGAAAGAACACCGGGATATCCTTGTCATTTCTTACATAGTTGGATGGTATTCATGTCTAATCACTTTATAAAATTAGTACATTCGAACATGAATTTGACATTTCCCAAACAATTTCAAAACCCATTTATTTGAAAATTACAATAAAAAATATTTTAAACAATTTTTAATATAATTTAAAATACACTAAATTTTTTTGAATTTTAATATTTTTATTATATTAAATTAATTATATATATATATATATATATATAAGTGTTATGTTACTCAAACATGAAGTCATACCTTTAAAAATTCCTATTATTTTTATTTATTAATAAAATTTTTATTTAATAAATACCAAAGTTATTTAGATTTTATATTTCTAATTTTTTTAAGAAGTAAAGTTATTAATTAAAATTTTTATAATAAATTTCTTTTAACATTTTTTTCAATTAATAATACAACTAATCTATTTAATCTTTTTGGAGATACTATTGATCTTAAATAAGATTTTATTAATTTTAATTTTGAAAAATTTTTCTCAGTTGAAGCAACTGTTAAAGGAATAGTTAGCATTATTCTATAAACAATATAAACACTTGGAAAAGAGTCTGTTCTTTTTATATATGATTGAGTATGTTAATTGAGGTATTATCTTCAATTTGTTCAATTTCACTTGAAATGATATTTTTATAATTACAATATATATATATATATATATATATACACACACACACACAGAAGTCCAAAGGCCCTTGCTTCAGAGTTTTCACAGTCGGAAGTTTTCAAATTTTTAGGTTATTCCACAACTGAGTGGCCTTTGACAACTTGTAACTATAGAAGCTTGTGAATCTATCTATGATCAGGATACAGCTTTGGTAGGCTCGAGTGACTCACCAAACATTGAACGAGCATGAAGAGTTGGAGACGGGAGCCGGGAGTGACGGTCAAGAAAATGGAAATAAATGGAAGGTGTTTCATTTCTTGCAAACATATATATACACACACACACACACACACACACACACACACACAGCCATGCCATTAACGTGAGGTGAGAGAGACATAGGGTGAGGTCATTTTTATTATTTTATGTTATTTTATTTTCACTCAATCAAACAATTAATTTTTTTTATTAAATATAATTTTTTTATTACATTTTATTTATTTTTCTATTTTTATTTCTATCACTCAAGAATCTGCATATCAAATAAAGTCTAAAAATAAAATACATCTCTGATTAAGCTTGTTCGTATTCAAATATCATTTGGTTTAATAGTTTTCAAAATTCTAGTGTTATGCGGTATAACCATTAGCACATTAACATCTTATGATTTCATTTTGTTATCTTTTAGATGGAATTGAATAATATTTATCCTAAGTTTTTAATTTACTATATATTAAAAGTTGAAATTCCTCTTTCGATCAAATAAAATTCTAAATTTGATACATATAACATTAATATCTTCCAAATTTTGCTTCTAAACAAAATCGTGTCCCTAAATTTGTTATAAAATTCTAATTTCGTTATAAAGTCTCTACTTTCCTATGCATTGAAGGCCAACATTTTCTTTTGATCAATTGAAATCCAAGATTGGACACATACAACATAATATTTTCTCCAAAATTTATTCCCAACTTTTCCCTAATTTCTATTCTAATAAAAACTAAAATTTCTTTATTGGCCAATCAAAAATACCTTTCAAATTTTGCTGCTAAATGAAATTTCTAATTTTTGTTCCCAAATTCACAATATCTTGAGATGTAGTTCATGAATTTCCCTCACATGGACCGGCCATCACCTATTAGTGAAGGAATTGTATTGAGAAAAGGGTTTCAATTGTTCGGGAGATAGATTTCAAACTTCAAACAAGGGGGTGGTAGACATTGGACAACAATTTTGTAAATTAGGTTTTCTGAAAATCAAATTTGACTAAATTGAGGCATTTTAAGCGTCAAGTGACAAGCACATATCATTTTCTTTAGGAAAGATAACAAGATAAAATTATAAATATCAATATGCTAATAATTTAAATCACAGAAAATTAAAGTATAAACGTGCTTAATCACCTAATATCAAAGTGTCTTTTATCCCAATATTGAATATTAACATATATTATGCAATTTTAATCCTGCAATGCTCACTTTTTAAAATGTCAACGATCCAATTTTTTTAATAAAATTCGAAATGCATGATTGTTCATTTTTTAAATTATTAAATGAAAGGTGTGGCGGCAAGTAACTACAAGGTGACAAGAAGTGAGATGGAAGATATGGGTTGGCGCCTAACAAGGAAAATGTGAAGGTGAGGCGTTGGACGGAATGGGAGGAGCCCAAATTGTTCATTTTTTAAATTCATATTTTAATTGCAAAATTCGAAATAGATAATTGTTCTTTTTTAAAACTATTAAATGAAAAATGCGGCAGTAAGTAAGAAGAAGGTGACGAGAAATGAGATGGAAGACGGGTTACTGTGCAGCCGGAATGCGAGGTGTGTCTCAGCTTTTCTTTCATCCATCCAAGATTAGGAATTTTTTTAAGGTGACCACTCTTCAAAACGATGAAGTTCATAGATAAGGGTGCAGTAGAGTTTGATTAAAAAAAAGAAAAAAATTATATTTAAAGACTTAAATTTTGTAAAATTTATAATAAAATATTTAGACAATGTATATAGTCAAATTTTGAATATCTAACCCTCAATTGTAAAGGACACGAAAGTAACTTTTTCTATGAATATTGTAGTCCATTATTCCAAGAAGAACAAGCCGAATTAAAAAAAATTGCACCCTCGATTGCAAAGGACACGAAAGTAACTTTTTCTATGAATATTGTAGTCCATTATTCCAAGAAGAACAAGCCGAATTAAAAAAAATTGCACTGACAATCTTCTATGAACTAAGAACCATATTGGCAATGACAATCTTTTGTGAATATTGTGGTCCATGCTATATTGGCAATGACAATCTTTTGTGCATTCAGATTTAAAGCATATTTATGGAACACTTTTGCAAACTAACTAACTAACTTTAAGGACTGATATTGAAAAATTTGAAAATGTTTACCTGTGAGCTAAATAATTATCCTGTCCCAATTAATCATATTTTTTGTTGTCTCTTGGACTATTACTAGGAGAATTCATCTCAAGAGAGCCCAGGATGATTGATTTTGACCCTCCAAATACAGAGATTCATTATCTGAATCAAACTCAAATGGTTTGATGAAGGCCCAGTTCTAGCTTAGGATATTCTAATGGAAGATTCTTAAGATCTATATGTTGAACATTACATAAATGACTAGATAGTAAGGAATCTTAGAAGAGGAGACCATGACAGCTTAGATGATGAGGATAATAATTTTTTTCTAGTTTGTGAAACTATTCTCAGTTGCAACAAGGACTAATGGTGGAGCTTTCTATTCCTTTATTCTAATACCAAATAAGGGGTTGGATCTTAAGACCTCAGAAAGGAGGATTTGCAGTTCTATCTAATTTAGCTCATTCTTCCTAGAATAATGGACCACAATATTCACAGGGAAAGTTACTTCTATGTCCCTTACAATCGAGGGTTAGATACTTAGGATTGGATTGTATACTTTGTTTATGAAAAGTATAAAACTTTACTTGAGTATTCTAATTACAATTAATAGAATCCTTTTCCAAGTATGTCTAACAATTAATCTTTCTTTTCTTGGACTTTCTAAGTCTCTTTGCTTCTTAGGATTAATGATTCTTTTAACTTTCCTAAATATCTTTTTGAGATATGAACTCATGGATAAGATAACTTTTTTTAATAAATATTATGATATATTATCAATACTTTCTTATACACAAAATTTTCATACTGAGACAAGTGTAAAGTATATTTGTATAGATAAAATAGACGTAAGAAAACTATCAAAAAAATATTGCAGAAGAAGAAAGCTTTTTAAAAGAACTCATATTCAGGATATTAATATTATTGGTCACGTTAGAACTTGGATACAAACTTGCTTGTCCACAAATTGAAGCAGAATATAGTTATATAGTCAAAGGTAAGCACAGACAAACCACTAACTATCCACACTCTTTATTGTGGAAGCAACATTGGAAAAAAAAAAATCAATGCTCATAATATATCTTCTTTTAGGTATTAGCTTGAGTGATAATCTTATATTTTGGGAAATACCTTATTTTTTAGTAATGAGATAATTAATTATTAAATATTACTAAATATAAAATAATATTTTATTTATTTTAATAAATTTATTATTATATTCATATTAATAAATTATAGAAAAAATAAAATTAAAGAACTATTAATCATTAAATAAGTTAATATTTTAAGTAATTATTTACCAGAGTATTGTTCTTTATTTAATAATTAATTGTGTTATAATTATAGAACATAGAGTTTTTAGGAACATAAGATTATCACTTTTCTTTAAAAGACAAAATTAAGTAAATCTCCTTAAACATTAAGCTCTTTAACAAAAACATAATATATAAAATTTTAATTTCAAAAAAATAAATAAATTATGTAATGTTAAATCATAAAATAATATCTACATATTATATAAGTATATATTGGGTAAACTTGATAAAAAAAACACTTAAATACTACACCTAAATTTTTCTTGAAAAACTATAAATAATCAATATCTAAATTTACGAGAGTAGTATTAATGCATAAACTTGATAGTTATACAATTGACCATTGCATTTATTTTTTTAATATTTAATTAATATTCTTTCTAAATTTAAAATATCAATTTCATCTCACAATATATAATTTTTTAATTGTAGGTTATTCATAATTATTTATAATGATATTACTAAGTATTATTGCTAATTACTATTTAATTCATAGTTAATTTTTTGTTAATATATTACCTATATTTTTATGGGGCCTCTTAGCTCTAAGAATCGGGATGAGCCTTAACTTACTTTTAAAAGGTTCAAAAGACTTAACAGCTACTATTTATTGCATCATATACAAGAAACTATCACAATATGTTATTTAGGTTGTTTTAAGCAGAATGATTTCAACATGGCAAACCACTATGATCAAATAGTTTTTATGGCTCCATTAGGAAATATGGCATGGCTATCATCATTAGCAATGCTTAAGAAGATCACAAGTAGAGACTTCTAATAACACAATTAGAAAAGTTCGAAACCCATCCTACCAAGTACTAACTTATTAAGTTTAAGAGACATTGTTCTTACTTTGTCTTATTGTTATATTCCTCACTAAAGAATCTAGTACTACATATATTATTGTAATTTTTATTTTTTTACCTTTTGACTTTTTTTTTGTTTGAATTGTGATCTCTCAAATTGAAATAATACCTCATTATATGATAAATTTTTAAAATGTATTAGGAACATTATTTTATGAATGTCAAAGTAGATATTGAAACATAATAATTTTTTTTATTTTTTGTTAATTATTCACACCATTTATCAATAGATCACACTTAATTACTTGTATCATTTATTGGAAAAAGATTTTTTAGTCGTAAAATTTTAAATTTTGACTTTTGGTCATACAAAATTTTAGGAAAAATTTCTTGTTCGTGACTTATGTCATGTGGTACTATTATGTGATATTTTCACTTGGTATTGTATTTCTTTTGGTGCTATTTTGAAACATCTTTTAATTTTTTTTAAAAAAGATTAAAGTCCTAAAAAAAAGGAAGTGAGAAGTTAAGTTAAATCTATATTGTTTTGATAATGTTAAAGGTATTTAAGCAGAATATGATATTTCACAATCCACTCAAAAAAAATTGAAAAAAAATTAAAAAGAATTTGATTTTATAATACATTGAACCTTTTATTATTAATGAGATTCTTAAATTATAAATAAACATAAAAAATTCAAATACATGTTACTACAAAAAGATTGAGATTCTCTAAAGTGTAACTTGCATTTAAAAAGCAAAATGCACAGCTCTCAATTATTTATTAAATGAATAATTAAAAATTTCTCATGAATTTATTTAAAACTTAATGTCTATTATCTATTTCTCTTTTCTCTATCCTCTTTTTTTTTTTAAAATCTCTTATTTCTCCTTGAATTTTTCTCTCTTCCTACACTTATGTTTACCCAATAAAACTCCTATTCTACTTTCTCTCATCTTTACATTTTCCCCCCATCTTTTTCTCTCACTTATGGAGTTGCTTACCAATGACATGATGAAAAGGCCAAGGCTTTTTCTTTTCTCTTTTTGCTAGTATTCTTACACTAAGATTTTTCTTTTTCTTTTTCCCTTTATTTTTCATGGCTTTGTATATTGTAGGTATCTATAGGAAAAATATTGTTTTAGAGCTATTAGAGCACTTGCCCATTCATATTGTCTTGTTTCTAATAGAATTAATAGCAATTATTTTGAGTAAATTTATGATTTTAAATTATATGCATTGATCAATTTTTTATGGTAGAGTTTTAGAGTGAAGAGATCATGAAGGGCTCGTAAAAGTGTAAACATAGTTATTATATCCAGATCGACTTAGGCAATCAAATCATTGAAATGATGATTCAACAATTGCACCAATATACTGGTGAACTAGGAACTTTGCGAAGTCAATAGTTAATTTGGGCTTAATAACTATGGCGTAAAGAGAGGGAAAGCAAGAATTTATCATAAAAAAATATTAAAGGAGAAAGGAGAAGAAAGATATATTGGGAAGAGGTTGAACAACATATAAGTGAAAGGAGAAGATGAAGAAAATATAAAGAAAAATGAAAGGAAAAAAATTTTATTAGGTAAAAATTTTGAAGAGATGAAAAAAAAAAATCTAAAAGAGATATGAGAGATTAGAGAAAAATTGAAAATAAAAGAGAAGTGAAAAAGGAAAAAAAAATTGGAGTATTTAATTAATTGTGAATCAGTATCAATAAATTATTGGATTAATTTATAGATTATATTTTGATGATATTAGATTATTAGTTCATTGGTTGGTATTGCTTAAAATTGATTGGGTTTATTTGTTATGGATAGCCTATAATAGAATAACTTATCATAAATCCATTAAAGAACAAGTTCCAACTTACAGTTTATCTAAAGTTGGTTATCCTACTTAGTAATTAGAGTTTGTCTCATATATATATATATATATATATACACGTCGGAAGACCCAATGGACTAATGGGCAATATGGGTTGTGCTTTCTCCCTCCCTTTTTCTTTTTCTTCTACTTGCTTCTCCCTTTTAGGGCTTCAAAACTTACATGGCAATCAATGGATTCAAGTGCCATATAAGGTTTGTTTTAATCTCTACTCTTATTATCTGCTAACTCTATGTTAGCAACTAATATCAGAGTAGTAAAGGATCAATTTTTGATGGAAGAAACCCTTGTATTAGTTTCTTTATTTCTTCATCCCCAAATTTGAAATTAATTTTACTTCTTCCATGAAAACATTTCATGGTTGTGTATAATACCAATTATCATGGTGGTTTGCAAAAGAAAAAGTTGGTTTTCCAAAAATTAGAACCCAAAACACTAAAATCATGCAAAGGGGCAAATTTGTTCATCGCTGTATTATAGTGTTAAGCAACTAGTGTTACTGTGTTATAGTCTTAGCTTGGTATTTTTTCAAGCTAGAGCCTCACACATCTAAGCTTATGGTTGTGATGCTTAGCCTTATTTCATGAAAAAAATTGTCTTTTCAATGCTATTTTGAGATCTTTGATGCCTCATACTTGATTTGTTATTGTAATATGTAATTTTTTAGGTATTTTAAACCTTATTTTTGGATGTTCAATGAACAAATATGGTTTATGATTAATTTATTTTGTAATCTTGGCAATCATATATGCATTTTTTCTAATACCATGACATCTGATTCACATGTTCATACTCCTTTTGCACCTTTGTTGTGAGAAATTATTAGCATTGCCTATTGTTGAGTGTGATACATGCATTTGTTTTGAGGGAACTCTTGTTTATGATTATGTTGCATACATAATTTATATTTTCCTATATTATTTCTATTCTAGCTTTTTTGTTTATGTAATTATCATATGTAAAAACTTTGAAAGGGATGAATTATGATGAATGGAAAAGGTCTCTAAATATGTATTAGGCAATTTCACTATTGGTCTTGACCTTGGAGGTGGAAGAACTTGCTGCACTTAAAATCAATTCCATTGCCATTAAAAAAGCCTTTCATGAAAAGTGGCATGACTCTAATAGGGTGTGCTTGGGTAATGAATTCCTAACATGGAAACCATAGTGGAATTCTTGAAAAATGTTGGGAGAAGTTTAAGAAATTTGCTAAGCCTTGAAAGGGTAATTACTTCTTTTATTAGATTAAAAAACTACTATGATAATGTTTAGTAACAGAAAACTCATCATAATGCTTGTTAATTACTAAAACAAGCATAAGTCTTTTAGATTCAAGAGAAAGTTTTCTTGTCTCATGCACTTAGGAATTTTCTCCCATTTCAGTCACTAATACCAAAGACTACTTGTTATACCTAGCAAGTTAAATGGAGTGTTGATAAGTTGATTGTATTTGGTCCTTAAGAAAAGGAGTCTATGAAAAGGGAAATATCTTTCCTCCTATTATGAATTATTTAACTCTTAGATCTAATGAAAAGTCAATTGTGAATCTTATGAGGATTAGAGGCTCAAGTTACTTTGTGAAAAATATCTTAATTAAAAAGCTGGTTAATATGATAATAATCAGAGGTTGAAGAAAAAGCCTTATAAGTGTAAGTGTGATTTTTGTAAGTAGCTAGGTCATTAGCTAATGATTTATTATATTTGTCCCTTTAACTCTAATTTGTTTTGAATACAATATTGTTGACATTTTGTCTAATTCCTAGTGCTTAGATTCTAGCGCTACATTTCATGTTAGAGTTTGTTTTCTAGACTTATATTGGAATTAAATATATTGGCTATGTACCCTCATAAAGAAGAAACTCGTTTTCTACTTTTGTTTTAGATCAACGTGGTTACTCCTTTTGGCAGAGAAATGAAAATATTGTCATTTACTTTAACTTACTTATTGATGGTCTTCTTATGTGGAGCTATGATCTATACATATTAAATTGTTCAAACTCTTTACTGGTTCAACTTATTAGTACTATCACTAATGTTGTTGGAAACAATCATAATAGATTTAGTGAAATGCTTTTCAATGTTGTGGTATAAAACATTTAGGTCACATTTCTTGGGAGAGGTTGGTAAGAATGGTTGAACCAAGTGTTCTACATAGCCTTGATTTCTTTCATTTTTATTTCTTAAGTAGATTGTATTAAGAGAAAATTATCTGCTAGAGTTAGGGTAAAGGGGTAAGTAGAAGCATAAACATTTTAGATCAGATTTGTACACACCTTTCACCTTGGTGTTATGGGAAGATTTTTTTTTGCTTCATCACCTTTATTAATGACTAATCCTGGTAGGGTAGATTATGGTTTTGCATAAAAAGTTAGATTTATTGAATGCCTTTAAGACATTCAAGAGGGCTATTGAGATGAAAACTAATAAACATATTAAAAGCGTCATATTTGACAAAGGTGATGAGTGTTGTGCCAAATATTTAGATATTAGTAAAAACCCTAGTCCTTTTATTATGCTTATACTAGAATGTGGTATTGAGTAGGGTTGTTCATATATTCGATTCAATTTGGTTTTGGTCCAAAATTAAACTAAACAAAGCAAGTCAATGTTGCATAAAAGTGGACCTATTTGATTTTTTTGTATAGTTGAGTTTATTCTATTGTGGTTTAGGTTTAGTTTGATTTAGTTTATGTTTACAATAAATTTTTTAAATCAATGACAACTTTTTTTTAAATGATTTTGAGAAAGACATGATATTGAATGAAACTAAGTCCTTCTTTGTCTTGAAAACCAAACTTTTTATATGGTTTACTTTAATTTATATTTGATATTTTTGAAAATTAAAAGGAATGATGACCCATTTTTTGGTTGCTATTGGCTATTACATATGAATTGGCCAGTTTCTTGTCTTTGCTTTTGCCAATTAAATCTTATAGCATTGTAGAAATAAAAAAAGAATGCATAATTGATATTTGAATCCTTTAGTTGTGTTTTGTGTAAGTTTCTCATTAATTTAAAAGCACAATCATTCATTGTATATGCATATTGTGTGTTAAAGTATTTATCATGAATTAATTAAAGGTGTAGCCATCAACTGTGTAATATTTTCTTCCATTGACAAGGTTCACGCCTCTTATAAGATATAACTATATTTAGAAGTCATGCATTGGAACTTTCTATTATTACACATAAACAAAAACTCTAATATTGGACATAAACAAAAACTTGGACACAGACAAAAAACCTAGAATTTAAAACCTCCAACATAATACGTAACAGCATAATTTGAAATCTCTCAAGAAAAAAAAAAACCAAAAGTAACTTTGTTTCAGATTGGTTTGGTTAAAATTGAGCTAAACCTTAAAAACTAAAAACCAAAACTAAATTAGTTGGTTTTAATATGTAAAAAACCTTTTTAGACAACTTTTTTTTGGGTTTTGATCGATTTGCTTTGCTTTGGATTGGTTTAGTTCTGAAACCTAATAGTATTAAGGTTTAATATGCCATGCTTGGCAACCATTAGCAAGTATGGAACAGTGGAAAGGTGAAACTACACTTTGATGGACATAGTAACTTGTGCCTAATGATTCTTCTTTGTTAGTGTTTTCATAGGGTGATGCCCTGAAAACATCTACATACATACTTAACTAAGTCTCTTGTAAATTTGTTCTTGAAATTCCATCTTTATGAATATTTGGAAAAAGGCTTATAAGGCACTTTCTAGTATGAGGTTGTGAAATGGAAGTGGGATTATATAATCCTTAGCTTAAGAAATTGGATACTAATTTAGTATTGGGTTCTTCATTAGCTATTGCATAGGCTTTGGTAGTAGTAGATTTTGTTATTTTACTTTTTCTACTAGAGTCATTGAATGTCTTCGAGCTATTTGTTTTGAGGATGACTTAGGTAGTAAGAGTAAAGTACTCCGTGTTTTGATCTTCGAAAAGAGAGTACTTTTACGTTTGTACCAATGTTGGCTTTTTCATCCGTGTTTCTTCCTCCTATGATGGATATTGGTGTTCAAAATATTACTAATGATGATAATGGATAACCAATTGTTATACTAAGGGGCTTTGTTGTCATTGTTGATGTTATTCTTTTGAGGTGATCTTATAAAATTCATAAACTTGCATTTTTAAGCTTATATGGCTTTATCCATTATCTATATAAGCACGTGTTTGATGTGACTGGTATTTCATACATGCTTTCTTATTAGGAAGCTATATCAGGCCATAGTTGATTCAAATAGTTGAAAGCCATAAGGAATGATTTGCCTTCTATAAATCATTAGTCATAAGGAATGATTTATCTTCTATAAATCATTATCATGTTTAGGAACTTACAATGTTGCCTGAAGGCCATAAGTTATTAGTTATAAGTGGGTCTTAAGATTAAACATAGGGTTATACTTGAAAATTGAAAGATTTAAGGCCAAACTGATTATAAAGAGCTATAATTAGGGAGAAGGAATTGGTTGTATGGAAACCTTCTCATTAGTGTCCACTAAAAACATTTATAGTGATTATGGTATTAGCTATCATCTTTTATTTTGAAACCTTATCAAGAGGTATTATGGTTGCCTTTTTGTATGGAAGCTTGTCTGAGGTTGTATGGATGGTTCAACTAGATTTTTTGTTTGTTTGTTTGTTTTTGGGGTTAAAATTAGGAAATAGCACTAGATGTGCAATCTATCTATTTGTTGAAATAAGTTTATAAGTAGTGCTATATATGAAGATTAACAAGATAGCAACGTTTCTTAGTTTTGTTGTGAGTATTTCAAATCAATGTACTCTTTTGGAGATTGTATAAAGTAACTTCTTTATTATTGTGCTATATGCTAATGATATACCTCTTGGCTAGTGATGGCATTATCATGTGAGACAAAACACATGTTTCATTGTCACTTTTGACATAAAAGATCTTGGTGAGGTCTTTTATATTCTTGGGATTTTAGATTCATCGTGATACCTCTCGCACAATTATAAGTTTGTCTCAATGAACTTTTATTGATTGAGTGTTTAAGAAATTCAATTTGCATTCTTGTTCCTCTTGTAGTGCCCTTATTTGGAAAGGTGATAGGTTATCTAGATTGTTGTGTTCTTAGGTTTGCATAAAGAGGATTGGAATCGAAAGAATTCAATATACTTATGTTGTTGGCTACTTTATGTATGATTCAAGTATGCACTTATTTGAACATGTTATTGTTGTAGTGTACTTCGTGGATATTTGAGTAATCTCATTTTGGATTATTGGATAGTTGCTTAGAAAGTTGTGAGATACTATATGTTACCAAGGGTTATCTATTAACTTGTAAAGATTTAACCTATGTGAACTAATTCATTATTTGGATTTAGATTGTGCTATTTGTATAGATAATTTGAATATAATTTTGCATAAATCTCATCATGTTTTGAAAGAACTTTTGTGGTAAAGCATCAAACAAATACTTATAGTTGCCTTAATCTATGGATACATCTTTGTAGTGGTGGAGTCACATTATGCCCCTACATCCCTTAACATTTTAAACTCACTGAACTCATGGAATTCCCTAAATACACACATGTTTTTTTTTTTAATTTGACTTTTTAAATTGAGCCTACTAAATCTCTACATGTATATATACTTTTTTTCCTTCAGTTCAATTCATTTTTTTTCTTCTTTTCCTATTTCCCCTATCTTTCCTCCTCTTCTTTCATTTCCCCCTCACTTTTTCCTTTTTTTGAAATTGTCCTTAACTTATTAACTTTACACAACGATTCTTCTCTCTCTCCCCTATTGCCCTTGCCAATATTTTTTTTATTTTTCAATTTATATTTGCAAAATTTTTTGAAATATTGTCAAATAAAATAGTTTTTATTGTGCTTTATAGATATCTATTTTTGCAAATTGAAAGTTATAAATTACAATTGGACCATGATGCCTTTGTGATGTTTGAAGTTGTTTTGTTAAAAGGTATCAAATATGTACTTAGAGTTGTCTCATCTTTGGATACAAAATATGTCATTTGTTATGAGGCTATTTATCAGGCTATATAATTAAAAAAATTGATTGTTGTTATGTGTGTTGCTAAATACATATTTTGGGATTGATTTTTTAGTTACAACAATAATTTTGCTGTGTGCTTCTTTCAAGATGAGAGAAATTCCAATGGTATTGAAATTTTCATATTAAATTCCTGTTGATTGAAGGGAAGATTTGCAAATCTCAAACTTGGATTGAATATATTTTGTGTATATTATGCTAGTTGACCTGTTAAACTAAGGTTTACTAGTTAGAGCATTTGGAAATATGTAATTCTCAGAGTGTTGTGAAATTTTTGTGGTGCTTTGGTTTAATGTGAGTCTAATTTGTTTCCTTTAATGACACTTTGATATGTTTTGATATTTAGTTAGGTCATATGCTTCGTAATATATTTTGTTTGCTTTTTCATTTAATTTAGTCATAGAATTCTATTGGGCATTTATGACATTTTTTTTCTTACTAAATTTGATGTTCTTAGTTTTTTTGTTTCATTTGTAAATTTTTTGGCTGTAGTAACATTCTTGATACTTGTGGGTTAATTCATTATTATTTTGTTTAATAATTGATTATTTTTATTTAAGTGATAGATTGTTAGAATATGTAATTAATTATATATTAGCATTATTCAATCATTATACTAATTAAAATGTTATATTTTAATGATATCTTATAATCAATTTATTGGTTGATTCTACCTAAAATTAATTAAATTTATGTGTTATAAATAACTTATAATAATTGGACTATTCATAAACTTATTAGAAAATAAGTTTCAATTTACAATTTATCTAAAGATAATTGTTTTATTTTATACTAATTAAAGTTGGTCTTATACACACAATATATATATATATATATATTCTTTTAAAAGATTTTATGGATTAATGGGCAATGTCGGCGGTGCTCTCTCCCCGCTATTTCTTTTCTTTTCTCCTTCCTTCTCTTCTCTCATTCATGATTGACTTATCAGGTTTTAAGTGCCAATGAGGTAATCTTATTATCTCCCTCATATATGTGAGCAAAAATAACAAACCTGAATGTGTAATGTTGTGTTATTTTTAATTTTAAATAAATAATTAAAATAAATTTTAATTATTGATTTTATAATTAAAATTTGTGCACTGTAATTAAAAAACAAGCTTCTTAACAAGTAACCTTCGACCTTCATATACTCAACCAATAATTTCTCGATTTTTGTATTTTACTTAAATGATGCAATTGATTTATTACTTCTTACGTAGTTAAAAGTTTTAAGCAAAAAAAAAGTTGTGACAGTTTTAACTATTAGAATAAATAATTTAAACTTAGAAGACAGAGAAACGTGATTGATTGATTTTGATGGCATGTAACCCTGTTTGATAAATGGACAAAAGCAGAGAAATAGAATTCCACACACGGAATTCCTTTTCCCACGTTGACGTGTAGTTTCTTCTAACGATCTCAGCCGTTCATCCTAAAAGGGTGGAATTTCGAGGGTCAGAAGATTAGATTTAGAGGTTGGGAAATTTCATTGCCATTGTCCTCTTTAATTACTTGTCTTGTTTGTCTTTCAATATTATTATTATTATTACTACTTTATCCTTTTTCCGTTGATTTCCCTGTTTGTCTCATTTAAAGCCATTCTCAAATCTTGATTTTTTGCATGTGTGCGTGTTTGACTTTCTAAACATTCTCGCTCATTGACAAGAAAGGTAACCCCTAGGAATTAGCCGAAATGTCTAGTCAAAATCTCTTCAGAAATTTCAGATTTTCATCCATTTTGGACACGCACCGCATTCCTCTTTATTACAATTAATTAATTTTTCATAATTTCTTTTTTTGCGAACATTTTATTTATTCACACCCATCTCTGAATAATTCGACAAGAAAATTTTATTCCCTCACAGTTTTACATTATCTTTTCTTCTTTTTGTCAAATTCTTAGATTTTAGTTAGACTGACCAATAAGTATACCCAAAAAAGGCGGGAAACAGATGAGAGAAGGTGGGTCATTATGGCAAGGATGTAAATTTAATGGTGGGAGCGAGGGCAGAAATGTGATTGAGTTGTGTGTGTAATGATGTTTGGTATTCGCATTCTTATTATGACCTACACATAATAACAAAAGAAAATCCGGAACGAATTTTGATGGGGGATGTGTGTATCACAACGACGACGTTATTAGAAGCTACTCCCTCCTACTCTGACGAACCAACAAAGAGAGAGAGAGAGAGAGAGAGAGAGAGAGAGAGAGAGAGAGAGAGGTCAATGGGAAGCAGTAGTACCATAATAATAATAATGGTAATAATAATAATATATTTGTATTTATATAGGGTGTAATCATTTCGTGGAAGCTCTCCTGCCAAGCATCAGAACCCTCGTGATTTTTTTCTCACACCAAAAAAAGATTTTCTACCTTTTGGGTATTTTCTCCCCTGTTTGTTTTTTTTTCATCTTTGCATGTTACTCTTTACTCTCCTGTTAAAAAAAAAAAAGACTAATATGCTTACAAATATTAAAGTACAATTCAGATATCAAATAGTTGGAAAATGAATCTTGAAGGGACAAAATTTTGATTTGGATAGTCTTCCATATTGCACAATGCAAAATAAATCCTCTGACTATTATAAAGGGTGTAATTAAAAAAAAGAATTTTCATTTTCAATGTTGAATTTTCTTTTAGCTTTTAATGTTGAAAGCTCCCCCTTATTATCTTTCTCTAACAATAGGTTATTTACTTTTAAATGCTGAGATCCAAATTATAAGTTTAGATTGTTATAAAAAAAGGTTATTATGAGTAAATTTTAGTTATTCAGATCTTTTAAAAAAGTTTGTTTATTTTTTAAATATAATTTATCTTTTTTAAATAATCAAATAGTCAACATTTAGCTCATTTCTGTTTTATAAATTAAAATAATTCAAACTATTGTAATTATTGAAAACCAAAACTAATAAATCCGGAAAAGTCACTAATTCTTTTTATTTTTTCAATCTCTTTAGCAACGCAATAAGGTGGGGGTAGAAAGTGGAAACAGTAGTAGCAGCAGCAGGTATAATCAGAGAGACTCATCCATTCGCAGAGCCTCTCCCTCTCCCATCTTCGTCTTTTCCTTTTCTCTCTTGATTTTCCCCTTCTCTCACTTTGATTCTGTCTTATTCTTCTTCTTCTTCTCTCTTTCCTTCTCTGTTTTTGTTTGCTCTCTGCTATATATATATAATCAGAGAGGTAGTAGATTTTAGAAAACGAATAGCGTCTTGAAGAAGACTTTGGAAGAAGAAAGTGGAGGATTTTGAAGTGGCCGTAGTATCTATATTTGTTGCACACAGAGAGAGAGAGAGAGGGAGAGACAGAGAATGGGTAGTTGTGGAAGGGAAGGATCAGTGAGGCAGTATATAAGATCGAAGGTCCCTCGTTTAAGATGGACCCCTGAACTTCATCGCTGCTTTGTCCATGCCATTGACACCCTTGGAGGTCATCACAGTAAGTGTTCTCTTTCTCGCTGGCTTTCGTTTTAGATTTCTGTGTTCCTTCTTCTTCTATTACAAAAGTTCTCCTAAAAACCTCGTTGTTTTTTTCCTAAACATGGTCGTTTGCAACCCAAAAATATTTGATGATATGATTTCTCATTTTTCTGGTTGTTCAGAGGCCACGCCTAAGCTTGTTCTTCAGATGATGGATGTGAAAGGCCTCACTATTTCACACGTCAAGAGCCATCTCCAGGTTAATATTTATTTATAATTATAATTATAATTATTATTTTGTTTTACTGGGTGGTTATAACTTGATGAACAAATTTTTGTTGCTTATTTTTTGTGTTTGTTTTCAAACCAGATGTACAGAAGCATGAGAGGTGATTTGGGCAGACAAGGTACTAAACGTTGTTTGCTGCGTATGATTCTTCTTATAGAACTCCTATTTATCCATCTCTTATCCTTGTCGTACATTAAATACTCGATTTGCACATTAAAAGAAGATGATGAGATCTCTATCTATTGCCGTTTCCTCTAAAGGTACTTATTTGGATTCAAATGCAAAACCCTGCGAGGTCACATTTATGAACGAGTTTGGGAAATCTACATCTGCACTGCTCATTTATTAGTCGTTTTCTTTTTTGGTTGATGCCAAAAGAGACATGGAAAGAATGAGGGAAACCATTGTACTTTTGAATCCTTTTCTAATGAAACCCAAAGCTTTAACTTTCGCCTTTTGTAAGGTTTTTCATCTCCTGGTAAATTCTTCTTACCAAATAATCTTTATATATCCTCAATGTTACAGATAGGACTTCCAGCCACCATAGAAAACAATCTTTTGAGGAACATGATGATGGGTGTGTTGATGAAGTGAATGATGTTGGTGGTATTCAATCTTCTTTAAAACCCGTTGGGAAAGAATCGGATTCCCACTTGAGCTACAGTAATTTCTCTCCAAAAAGGTCAGCTTAGCTTCATTATTAATATTATTATTATTATGTTTTTGACATGATATCATATCAGACTTTTCAAATGTCAAAAAAAGTGATGGGGGAAAAAGAACAAAGACGATTGGCATTTATTTGGATGATGTTAATTTTGCTTTATTTTTTATTTTCTGAACCTACTTTTACTTTTTTTGCTTCTCTTGAAATTCCTTTTCGTTTGGATTCTCTTTGTGGTCAGAGCTAGAATGGAGACGAGGAGTTGCATCTCAGTGCAAAGAACATGTGAAGCAGGAGCAGTCGTGAATCCGTACTGCTTTTATGATTATGTGCAGGCAATGGGTGAGCATAAGGGAATAAAGAAGGCTTCTGCAGCTGCTTCTGCTTCAATATGGCAGACTCAACCCTTCTCTCTTCTGCCACATTTTCCTAACCTCTCTTCTTTCAACCAGCAATCTGATTTTCTTCAGGTACCCATACCCATACAAACCCGGTCTCTTTCTCTCTCTTTCTATCTCTCTCCCCGCTACTTTTATCAAGTTTATTTTGACTATGAATAGAATTTGATCTTTAGATATTTCAGCCCTAAAAGGACAAATCTCATATTCCTGTCAAAAGTTCAAAACCCATTGGTTCACTCCCTAACCACTTTTTTTTTTTTTAATTTACATACACTTTTTATTAAAATTTTAAAGTATATATTTTAGTTCCTTTTATATTTTTTCATTAAAATATATTCTATTAATTTAATTTTATATTCGGAATCTTTTTTTTACAAGAAATGCTTGAAGGTTAGTTTTAAGTATGTATTTAGTGTGTATGTATATATATTGTAGGTTAATAAATGGTATCTTAAAAAAGAAAATTTAAATTAGGCTAAATTTTTAGTTTTATGAGAAGTGAGTATATATTTTAAGAATAAAAGAAGCTTGTGTAATTTGAATTAAATTTTAAGAAAAAATTGTTTAATTTATTTTTTGTTTTATAATTTATTTTAACTCGTATCTAAATTCGGACTCGTATTTGATCATCGAATATTATTGAGATAAAACTTAATGGTTCTCTCTGGACACTTTTTACTCTAGCTCTTTTTAACTGGGGTGGAGTGTGGTTTTGGTTACGTGCTATATAGGTTGTGATCATGATGATATAACTTTTCTAGGTTCCAAAAACTACTTTTGACCATTGAGATTTTACGTTTTGTCTGTCAAATATTCTCAGCTTTTTCTGATCGCGTTTTTATATGTTAAATGGGAAACCGTTGGTTTTTCCAGCTACCTTCTGCTTTTTGTGTGTTTATTCCTAAACTCTTGACTTATTCACAGATTCATACTAGACTAAGGCTCTCTTTTATATTTTATAAAATATTCTACTCCGGATTTTTCTTCCCCTCTTGTAGAAAGTAAGGGTTGTGGGACTCTGGTTTAACAGTTGTTAGTAACAACTCTTTACACTTTTGCAGCTTCTTTTTTATTAGGCATATTTCTCCCATTTTATATTCTCGCAAAGTTGGTTCTTTGGAAGCAGCATGAGCATGCAAAAAGTAAGAAAATTTGGAAAGTAGGAAAGGAGAATATTTTATGTGATAATCAATGGCATTAGGGTTAGATTGTTTTGGTCTTTTTAGCATGAGTAATGATATTATGAATATGAGAATACTATGTTTTTACAGTTATTATTAAATATAGAACAATATTTTGTTAAATATTGTTTAAAATGATAACTTATTTATAATTTGTAACTATTAAAAGAATTAATTTAGTTTTTGTGTGACTAATAAATATAATTATAATAAATATATTAGAATATACAAAAAATTGTTTTATATTTAATAATACTTAACAATAATATTATAACAAAAAAAAATTTTAGAATTATGGAATTACCACTATTTTAGTATCAGTATCTGAACAATTTCAGTGATTTAGTGGAGATATGATGGAAATGGGATTAATCCAACATTTACTGTGGCCTGCGTTCTGTCCAAAAAGGGTCGTGAATTCACAATGCTCTATTCTGGACAGTTTTGACATTCAGTGGTCCTGTCAAATTATTGAAATTGCGACTTGCAAGGGCTGGTCAAATGGAAATTCATAATGGCCCTTTATTATTGCATTTTATACAGACAAAATACTTCAATAGGGGAGACTTTTTTTTTTTAAAGTAAAATACACCAATGGCCCCCACCCAAAAAACGATGACAAAAAGGACAACCTCATTTAAAATATGGGGTTTCTCTTTTTTTTTTTTTTATGTCGGTAGAAGACTTGACATTACTCATGATTAATCAGCATCCGGAATAATAAATGAATTATCTAAATTTGTATAACAATAATGATAGGATTATGTTTAAGTAAAACTTTTTTATGTATTTATTATTAGGATTTTCAATTAAAACAAATTTTCTAAATTTTTATAAAAGTAGTGATTGAATTATGCTTAGGTAAATTTTCTTTTATGCATTTATTATCAGGATTGTTAATTAAAATGTAAAATGTATACTATTTTTTTCTTTTTGAAAAGCTCTAAGACCTGTGGATATGTAAAAGAAAAAAAATGTTTATTTTATTAAAAAATGCATAATAATAAACACCTAAAACCTTACTTTTTAAGGTTTCTTATGGCCCTTTGAATAGACTTACCTGATCAAGTATGTTCCTTAATGATACTAAATACAGAAGATATTAATACGTAGTATTATCCTTTGGATACAATTTAGGAATAATTATCAAATATTGCATCAAGATTCCACATTATAAAATCATTTCTAAGAAATAATTTCTATGGTGTGACAGGTTACTGAATTAGTTAGTAGAAAGGCCAGTTCAGTGCCAATGAATGAAGTTGTTGAGGGCACAGAGAGAGCACATGCAGAAGGAGATGGAGGAGGAAGAGGGTGTGAGCTGTCTCTGTCTCTCTCATTGCCCAATCCTTCCTCTAAGAGAAGTAATAATACTAATAATAATGTTTCTTCAACCAGTGAGATCAGTGAGGCAATCTCATCATCATGCCCTGCCTTCATCACTAGTAATTACAAGGACTGCTCTTGTTCTTCCTCTGGCAAAGATACAATTAACTTAGACCTGTCTATAGCCCTATGTGGCAGCTGATTATGTCCATTGTAGAAATCCTAATATGTGGTTTAGGCAAAATCTACTCATCATGTTCCTTCTTTCACTCCCTTCGCCTTTCTAAGAGTGGAATTTCCCTTTTTGTCCCTAATGGCTATCTCGCAATTCACTTTGGCGTTTTAATTGATTTTAACTCTTTAATTTATTCTTTAAAAAAGGGTGACTAAAATTTTGATTAGGGTGTCCCTAAAGATGATGTATTCTAAAACGGTGTTCTACAGAACTTTACCCCCTTTTTTTTCTCCAATATTTAAGCAATATATATATATATATATAATATAAGAGAAATCGAACATAGTCATCCTAATACTGAGTTGTGAATGTAATTTTCTAATTAATTAATTATTGCAATTGAGTTTCGATTCATTCATCGTACTGCAAAGGACAGGCGACAGAGGTACCACATTATAATAGCCAGGCTATTAAATTCTGGGCCATGTTGGCAATTTTTTTTTTTTTTTAACTGAAGTGTATAAAACTATTTTTAACTTAGGGGTTGTGCAATTGACTCTTATATGTTAAAAAGTTTGTGATTGATCCTCTCCATGTCGGCAAGAATGCAACTTATCATCACTCTGAAATTTATGCAGCATCTAAGCAAGCAAGCAAATAGGATAAATAAGGGTACTTTGGATTTTTTCTTCCCTTTCTCCCAATCTTCCCAACCAGTGGCAGCCATTAAAGTTCTCTTGAAGCTCTCTCTCATCTTCCACGTAATAGCCAAGCTGTTTTTTGTATTTTAATTCTTCATTCAATCATGCTCATTCCTAGCATAAACACAAACAGACAAAATAGAATCCAAAACAACTCATGTCTTTATTGTCCTTAAGCATCAATTTTAGCTCAGCAATCTCTATCTCCATCTCATTGTTCATGCTCAACAGCTCCCTCTCGCTCCTCAGCACCATAGCCTGCGTCCTCGTGTTTCCCTTCACTGTCGTTAGAGCCTTCACCTCTTTCTCTTGTGGTCGTGTCTTTGTGAACGTTGGTAACTAACCAACTTTCACTTGATGTTGCAACGTCCATATGATAGTGCCAGGAAATTTTAAGGGCTTTAGGGTTCATGCTAAGGAATATTCTACTCACATCCAATGTATTTTTAACATTCTTAGATGGGAAGGTAGCTAGAAACTCATGCTATAAACATGGTTCCCGAGCTCAGTTTATACATATCAGAAAATGTCCAAATCTTCATATACACCATTAATAGTATAAACCCTTGGAAGCTTTCGCGAGCAATGGTTGGAGGTCATTGATTTTCTGCCATTGATTTTCTGCCTTTCGCGAGCAATGGTTGGAGGTCAGTGTCTTTCGCGTTTTCTTTACATTTGGATATGATTCTCGTGTTTTACATATCCTTTAGGTGTTATTAGTTGGCATCAGAGCCTTTTTTGGCATATGTCCTGCATTTTTTGAGCCCTTGTAAAACATTCGTTTCTACCTCAACTGCAAGGATAAACTTTGAGCGTTTTCTTGAATTTTGACATGCGAAAACTAACCTCTCAGTCTCTGATCTCTTTGGAGTTTGGAGTGTAAAAATCTGAGAAAATGATATGTCGAAAGACGGGTCTAAATAAAGTCCCAAAAGGGGTCGGGTTGAAACGACGTGAAATAATGCACAACAAAGACGACATGCTGTTTCATCATTTGACGTAAACAACGAGTCTTATTTGGGCATGCTGTCATCTTGCGTTTTGGACTTAAAGCAATCAACAATAATCATTAACCTGAGTAAAATGTTTTGTTTCATTAAAATGAAATGTACAGTTTTAGTTAAAGAAATTTTGGGCTGTTGTTTCTGCTCTGAGCCCCCATGTGTTTGGACATAATTTTGAACATTTGAGCTGGAAAATTCGATTGGGCCTTTTGTTCTTAATTTAAAAAATTCGAAAACGAGAAAGATTTTTGGAACAATTTTGTGTGGGTCATTTCAAGTATCAGGGCTAATATCCAAATTAGGGGCAATTTGGCAATTTTTTTTAAACTTTAGTTTAGGCCATATTGACTTCGTGGATACATTTTCTGCCACTTTTTGATCTGTTTTGGAAGACAAGTATTATGGCCCATTTTTGGTCCGGTGTTGACAATTATTTAATGGGCTAGTTAAGTTTTTGTCCAAAATTTTTGTAAAACTAATTTTTGTGTCATTTAATTTTTTGTTTAAATTTTAAAAAATTAATTTTGGGCAATCATTTGGGCACATTTAGGATGCACAAAAGGGGAATTCTTAATTAATTAATTAATTAATTAATTAATTAATCACATATAGTTAAGATTGATTCATTAATTAATTGTTTAATTCTCTTAAAGTAATGCTTATTTATGCATATATATTTTAGTCATATGCTTGCAACTTAATTAGTGCATCATGTGATTGGCATAATTATAGTTTAATTAAAGTTAGTCACAACATATTTAATTATTCTAAAATTATATATTAGGTATTAAATTAAGATTACATAAAGATAATGACATCAAATTATAATTAATCATATTTAATATGATCAACACAAATGGGAATCCCCCATGGATGCTCCCTTTAGTCCTTCATCATTCTCACCATTTTAGGGTTTTTTTAACTCTAATATGTAAAAAAAAAAAAGAAAAAGAAAAAACCAAAACACTCTGTGCTAAAATATTTTCTCCATATGCTTAAAATTTATTTATTTTTAAAAAAGTTTAGAGGGTTGCGGCATCTCTGATGATAAATAAAAATTAGACAATAAATAAAAATAAAAATAAAAATAAAAATAAAAATAATTCAATTCAACTCTTTTAGAAAATAATAAATTCAGTAATTTATTTGAAATAAAAAATTCAAAATGTTAAAGAAATAATCATAATGAAAAATTATATATTTTAAAATTAGTTAAAATAATTTCAATAATAATTAAAACTAAAAAAATTAAAAATGTAATTTGCACTTTTGTAGAGAATTTCAAATTTAATAATAAATATATTAAATTTTATAAAAAAATTATTTGAATAAATTCTGTAATATTAAAAGTGACTGATATTTTATAATTTTTAACTAAAAAATTTAGAGAAAATATATAATAAAAGTTTATTTTTTATTCTATATTTTCTCTAAATTAAAACTAATATTTTCCAAAAAGATATAATTTTAGAGAGCAACATTGTCTGTAGGATGAATAGAACCAAAGAACACATATTCTCTCACATTCTCACATAACCTATATTTTGGTACACCTCTCCTCTCTCCACAGCTATAATTTCCTCTGTAAGGCCCTCCTTGTGACAACCCTAACTTCTAATCTCGGTAATTATAGTTAAATACATGATTAATAATTAATGATCAAGGTTTGAAGTCATTACAATCAATTACATTAAGAAAATATAAGGAAATTTGAACTTTAATATTATTAAGGCCATCAATTAAGCAACCACAAATGGGTACATGTATCAAAGGGTTTGTACCATCATTAAAGGTTTGTGATTCATCTATCAATCGATTTCTACACATAAAAACCTATCACAAGTGTTCCTATGTCATTCCCTAGCATTAGCATTAAAGAAATTAGGGTTTCTAGGTTAAAGATGGGAGTTTAGGGACCTACGCCGTGACTTGGAACCTTCCCGCCGCGGTTAAGTTAGGTCCTGGAACTCGAAAACTAAGTTTTTAACCTTGCGTCGCGGCTAAGTTGCTATCGCGAATCACTAGGTAACTTACTCAAATCTCACCGCGGCCAACCTACTTGGCGTCGCAGCGAGTTTTGCTACTGTACCCTCCTTAATTAATTTCCTCAACTTGCGCCGCGGCAGGATGTATTGCGCCGTCGTAAAGTTTCATTCTGTCATCCTCCTGGGTGATTTTTTTCGCACTGCGCCGCGGCGAGATTCCTCAAGCCGCGGTGTCCCTTGCCACTGTCACTCTTCAGGTCGCGACGAGGCATTCCTAGCCGCGGCGTGACTCCCTCTTGAAGCTATATCTCCTACATTTCATCCCATGCACTCCAATTCTCTTCTTAGGAACTCCCTAAGACCACTTCCTCCCTTTTTATATGACTCTAATAGTATTTATCTACCTTATTCACCTAGCTATTCTTCCATTATCAATTCAAAACTTATGTGCCCATTTCTTTTCTTTAATTACCCTCTATCAGCAAGTTTGTAAAGTAACAATAACGGAAATACATGGACTACCAGTAACTATCCTTTAATACACAAACAATGGGGGTTCCGTATAATAAGGGTTCATATTAATATCTCAAGAGTTATATTTCCAATGATAAGCCATATTATAGGTCAATAAAGTTTACAGCAGATATCATGAATCCATACATCAAATACCAAATTAAGATGAGGTCTATCCCTTCAATACATACATCCTCAGTAATCAAAATATGAAAGTCTACACTTGGCAATACAGATACATGATGATGCTATACAAGACTTAACAAAAATTAGCATCTACCCTATTATACTTAGGCTAAGTGTAGCTTCCCACACTAGGCCTCAGCTCATGGATGTTCATCCACTTGCTTGCCCTTATCCTTACCCGAGGAACCTTCTCTTGAAATTGTAATCCCATAAAACGGGGTGAGATATGAATCTCAATAACCAAGGCAATTCCATCATATAATCCAGTTTAATAAGCATATATGCATGAATCAAAATTAACATCAAAATCACATCAACTATATTAGTAAATGACATAATTAGACTATCATTATTACTATCCCATACTAGCAATCATACTTTCGCATGTTAAAGACCAATAACACCGGGAGAGGCCCGTCCACGACACCTACTTCCCATTGAGCACAACCAGGGCTCAGTGCATCTAGGGTTTGATCATAACCCGGTGTTCGATCGAAGCACAGGCACGGGTGGCAGCTGCACCACAGCTCCACCATGGACTCACAAGGTCCAATCATAATACAATAGATAGCCAACTAATTCATTCAATATTTCAAATCATTCATATACAGCAAATATGAAATTAAAATAGATACTTGCATGGAATTAATGTAAACCCCGGTTACCTCACTTGTGGACAATTTGCAACAGCCACCAATGGTACAAAAATCCCTATAACCATAGCATCAGAAAATTACCACTCTAATTTATCATTAACAGTAACAACAAGTACACAAGGAATTTAAATGCTAATAACTACCTAAATAACACTTACCCAGTCACCACAAATCTCCAAATTTGGATTGAGTATGTCCTCTACCAGAAACTTCAATATACCACTCAAATTCCTAAGCAAATTCGTACATAATTAACACCCATACTATAAATCAACCATAGGGGTCTTAAACCAGCAGAAAATATACTAGAATGAATAGTTTACACTTACCCAATGCCAGCCCTAACCTCAACCTACGAATTTTTACCATAGAAACACCAAACAACCACATTTCAGATTTTGGGTATGGTGAAAACACTTCAAATGAAAAATTAATCGGGCCAAATTAAAAAGAAAGATGAGGGGATTAAGTTGTATAACTATTACCTTGGCTGAATCTTGCTCTAAATGTGAAAAAATGTGAGATTCTTGCCCTAAACCCTAGCCTGCCTCTCAACCTCCAAATTTTGCCTCTTGAGTTTCAGCAAATGAGAAAGTGGCTGATGCATTAGGGTTTTAGTTGGGTTTAAGTTGGGTCAAAGATGGGTCATGGGTTGCTCCAAGGTCCAACTCCAAATGGGCTTCAGATTTTAGCTTGTTGGGCCAGTTTTAAAGTGTTGGGCTGTAGAATTTTATTAGGCCAACTCTTATGCATTGGGTTGCTGAAGTTTAATTAGATTTGGGTTAAGTTTGAAGAGCTAAAGAATTTGGGTCTGCACAAGGGTTATTGGGCCACTTATAAGAGTCTATACAAGGTGGATCTTGGGCCTCTATCACATTAAATTGGGTTGGGTCTGCACCTAACTCATTGGGCCTCCACTAGCCTCTTATCATGATCTATTAATTTGGGCCTAGATAAAATTTCTATCCCATTAAATTCCTAACTCATATTAATAATTTATCTCTCTAAAATTCCCATTCACTCAACTTGCCCAATCATCCTATATTAATTATTCTTAATTAATCTAAATCCATGATTAACTCCTTAATAAATTTTGGGGCGTTACACTCCTCCACAACAGGCCACGTCCCCTTCTTTGAAGCCTTCCCAACAAAAAATACAAACCAATAATTTTAGCATATATTGTATTTTATTAAAAAATACAACATACAACCAGAATTGTGTTGTTGTTTTTGCAACTTCCCTTTAGTTGTTTTTGCAGCTTCTGAAACTTCTTGGGAAAAGCATTATTGTGTAGTTTTGCAAGTGAAGAAGCTTCTTCTTTTTGATAGGCACTTATCCTGCTTCCATTTCTCCTTCGGATTGAAAAAAAATTATTTTTTTAAAAATGTTTGAAGGTCACGGCACCCCTGATGCCGTGACCCTCTAATTTTTTTTTTTAAAAAGAGATGTCACGATTATTAAAAAAAAATTTTAAGCATATGGGAAAAATGTTTGAGCGACGAAGTGTTTTGGCTTTTTTTTTTTTTTTTCATATATTAGAGTAAAAAAGCCGCATTTTAGAGCTTCCAAAGTGCATTTAAAACCTTTAAAGATGGCCTTGTTTTCATCATCTGATGATTACTTAAGTTTCCTTATTGATAATTATAACATCCGGTTCTTAAAAAATATGAGGAAACGCAAGAAACGTAATGTTTGGTTTCTCTGTAAATGTACGAAACTCATCGGATACAAAAGAAAATCCCCTAAAGAGAAGGATTTAAGGTCTAATAAAATTAGAATAATATTTTAGATTTCAAATAATTAAGATCCATGGCCAGAGGTGCCCTGAAACTGAAGTTAGAATAACCAGATGGAATTTAACAAAAATGAAATGAAATGTAATGGTATTTTTGTAATTTTGGACATTTTTTAGAAAACTCAAAGGAGATATTTTTAAATGGGAAAAATGAGTTTTTCTAGGATCTCAGAGGCCTTAAAAACTATAGGAACCTTCAGAATAGTTAAAACCCCTTCGGTGGACATTTTTCAACAATTGTTAACCTAAATTTTGACCGGTTTGTTCGAAAAAGTTTTAACTTCAAATTGAGTGATTCCAAAGGTATTTTATAAGATTGAGAACCTAAATTTTATGATGAAAAAGATGGTTCTAAAAAAGGAGTTAAAACAAAATCGAAAATGAAAAAGTTAAGAAAAGAGGACAAAATAAGAATTTTTGAAAAGTTTATTAAGTGACCTTGCTCTTTATATAGCATCCCATTCTTCTCCTCCATTTAGATCGACCTATTTGCTACCCAAGACAGAGGAGGTTCTGCCCAAAGAAACACACAAGGAAGGAGGAGAAAAAGAAGGAGAAAAACAAGGAAAAAGGTATGGAAATTGATAGAATTTCATGACTCTTCCTTTGGCAATTTGATTTCTCTCCTTCCCACCTTTCTTTTTATAGTTTTATTGAAGATTTTGGTTCTGTTTTGAACCACATACAGGGGAGGGAGAGTAGAATTTGGAAAAGAGGAATCCACCATATGGAAGAGCACTTGGGAAAAGCTAGGAATCAAGGTAAGTATATTGTCTTCCATGCTTTTTCTTCCTTGCTCCTCCTCGTCTGAATTTTGTCCCACTTAGAGCCCAGCCATGGGAGACTAAATTCTAACCTAACCAAGGAAGATTCATAGGTTTTGGACTATGGAAAGCTAGAAGATGCAAAAAAATTGAAAGAAAACCTAGTAAAATTCAAGATAGTAAGGTTAGGGATTCATGGAGATATTGTGAAATATGATTTAATTCAAGAATTCTCTAGCTTATATAAGTGTTTGTATGAGTTCCTAATACCCTTAGAAACCCTCCCAAGTGCCTCTCCCATCAAGGAAAATTTGCAAAGTCCATGGGCCGAATTCCCTTGCTATGTCTCTACCAAGCATGGTAAGAGCAGCTAGGGAGTGTTTTAATTTCTTCCAAACTTAGTTTTGCATCATATATGATAGAAGAGTATAAGGGGAAGCCTTGGAAAAAATTTAGAAAGCCTATAAAGTGAGATGGAACTATAGGTTCCATATTGTAGCATAATGAAGCAACCTATAGCTAGGCTCTTTAAAATAATTGGATGATGGCTCCAAGGAGTCTAAATGAAGGCAAGAGTCATAGATTAAGGGAGATAATGGAGCTAAGATCATGATTTCCCAAGGTAGTTTCATTAGGTGCCTTATGAAACCATAATTGAACCATATGAGTGCCTACGTTGTTATAGTGTATGTGTGGCTTTGGTAAATGTTCCAAGATATAATTAGATCACATTTCATGTGTTTAGGCCAAAGGAATCAAGCTCCATCTCTTTGTAGGTGTTTGGCCAAAGGGGAGGAAGGAATTTCAAGAGATTAAAGTGTGTTCTTGTATGTACGGTAGCTCTCTCTCCTTTCTCTTATGCATCTTTGAATGTTTTCTTGTCTTTGAATGTGTGTGAGTATGTTTAAGCCATGAAAGATGTTTCTAGCATATATTTATATACCATGGTACCATGATGCTTTGCTTATGCACTTGAATGATATTTTTATGAACATGAATGGCTTGCTTAAGTGTGGTAAAGTCAAAAGTCCCTTAGCTAAGGTGAGGATGAGCCAAAAGTCCTCAAAAATGGGTGAGATAAAGCTAAAAGTCTTTAAAAGAGTGAGGCTTAGTAAAAAAATCTCTGAAGAAAATAGGTGACGCAAGTCCAAAAGTCCCAAAGAGGATGGGTGAGGCTAAACTATTGTCTTGGCAAGCTTATGTATGATTATGTGGCTTCTTGAATGTAAGAATTGTTTTATGCATGTTTATGAATTTCAAGATAGCCATGCATGTATTTTTAGATTTGAATTTGCATCCATTATGTGTGCTTAAAAGAGAGAAGAGCTATTGGAATTCTTGGAATCTCACTTTTCCTTCCCCATTACCTAACATGTCTAGGTGGATCAAGAGAGCAAAGAAATGGGAATCACCACACTTGAAAACATGAAGATTGGTAATGGAGTTATAAAATGCTTGTATTATAGTTATGTGGTTGTCAAATGATGTATCTTTATGATGTATATAATGTATATGCTCTTGAATATGTATAATTATATGAATATGTGATACATATATATATATATATATATATGAGAATTAGAAGCAAATGTATAATGTCGCATGGTTTTGACATTGTATGGCAAGTATTACTAATGTATGCTCTTATGTATACCTTGGAGTGGGAAAGTGAGGTTGTGAAATCTAGGTTGTTTAACCCTTAAGACATGTTTAGTAGTCTATTCTTATGCTTTTCCACATGCTCAATGGCTTTAGAAAAACTAGAAGCCAAAATGGACCCAATGTGACCCTTAAGAGGCCTAAAATGACCAATATGCAACCTTATGTCAAGATCTGACCAAATGAATGAATTTGCCCATAAAACTTAGCATGTATATAGAACTTGCCTAGAGCTTTTTGGGAAGGTAAAGTGTATATTATTTGGAGCTCTAGAGAATATTTGATGAATTTTCAAATTTTGCAAAAAATTTTAATTTTAACAGTGGCACTGTGTATATGGTCAAAATTTTCATCTCTATCATTCATGAGGCAAATGATATCTAATGGCTATGAATTTTTATAAAAAGAAACTAGACACTCACAATGACTTATACCAACTAGAAGCACCTCAATTGGAGGTTTGTAGAGGGAGAAATGATTTTCTAAAATTCTATATTAGTACTAGTAATGCCATCCAAGTTCATGTACTATTCCATCAATTCTCAGTAGTTAAACATGTTTGTCTTGGTCTTAAAGTATTTTTTCCTTACATTTAGCATCTGTAATTTCCAAATTGGTATATTTTGCTTGAATTGGATTATTTTGGAATTAGTTATGCAATTTTGAAGTTTATATGAGTAAACTGTATCAGAAACACTGGGCAGTCTAGTTTATGTCAACTTTTTATTGTCAAACATGACCCAAATGATGTTTTCATAGCTTGAAATTATTTGTAATATAAATTTAATATCTAGAGCTTTCCAAAAAGCCATGGGTTGCTTGATTTCGATTTTCCTAGATTTAGTTATGATTTTCCAAAGTTGCACCAGAAATATGTCAAGTTGAACCTGAGACTGACTTGCATTATTTTGTGTATATATGCTATAAGCTTTTTTGGCAACATTTTGAGATGGTTTTGAATTGTATGTATGTAATTAAATTGGAGAATGACATAAGGAAGTCCAAATGGCCCACAGGATGCAAAATGAAGTTTTTATTTGCTACGCAATGCTAAATAATGGAATATTTTAATTGAATTCTTTCTTGAAAGTTGCTTGGCCAAGGATAATGATCTAGAAATAAGATGAGGTGAGCTAGGTAGATATGGTGTTACACTTTATTAGTATCAGAGCAAAGTTCTAGGCATTCTAGAGTTGTATATGGCTTGAGATGTGGCGATAAGGTAATGGAAAGGCTTGTACAACTATGTAAAGTTTTGTATGAGGCATTTTGAGTGTGTCAAAGTGGTTTATGATAGGTGTGATGTGGAATGGTCTTGAGCAGGTGGTAAGCCATAGATGAGGTTGGCCTCTAGAGTTCCTAGAACAGAGTTAAGTGATCTAACCGTTGGAGCTCTATGAGTTATAGCAGCTCATTGAGATCAGTGGCAAGCTTTGTGTATTAGCAGCAAAAGGTGATTGTGTAGTTGCTAGAGGGGCTTGCTTAAAAAGGTTATAAGAGGTTTAATCTCCTTGATTTATGCACTCAGACCGTTTGAGGATGTCCTGCCTGATGTAAGGGCAAGCAATAAGGCAGCATAGTGTGAGGTGAAACTATTGCTGCATAGCATGAGTGTTAAGGGAGTTATTCCCCCTAGCCATGACACCTAGATGTTTGATGACGTGAAGAGCCTAGTAAGCTATTCCCTCAAGCCAAAAGTGTGAGTTAACAGCTACACTTCATAGAGCCTTCATAGCCTAGAGGTGGCAGTTAGTTATGCACGAATGAAGTGAAAGGCAGAACCTTCTAGCTTTGATAGCGAGCTGCATCCAGAGATAGTGAGGCTCATATTACATAGCTAAAGAAGGAGTTTCTAGTGATAGTGGAGTGTATTGCGATATAAAAAGTCTCGTTGGTCATATTCAAGCTAATTTGAGAAATGAATTATTTCAAGGTCAATCAAAGTTGAGAGAGCGAGGACCCTTAGTATAAGTAAAAAAAAAAAAAAAGAAAGCAGTAAATGGTCCATTAGTGAACATGGAGGACCAGTAGGTAACAAATGAGCAATGGGCCTAGTAATTAAGACTAAGAAAAAGCCCAACTTAAGTGGGGGCTTAGCTTGAGAATATTTGTAGATGGGTAGCAGTTACAATTAAAGAATGTCAGACACAAGAACAATAAGGTTGTTGAGACCCGCCTACAAGGCATTGACTCCAACCTAGGATGCTGCCCTGTGTAGTCACCAACGACGGGCTAATATGATGAGTTCAAGACCCTGTTGATGGGATGTTAATAAAACTTGAGATTAATAATAGTAAGGTATACAGTGAACATACGAGCAGGGTGCACCTTATAGGTAACACCTAAAGATGAGTATAATTAGTCCAGTGTTAGAAGTTCAGACAAGAGAATGAGAACATTTTAAAAGCATTAAGTTCATCATAAGCCTATATGAGTTAATAGGGCTTATTGTAAGTTATAGCTCAGATGAGATAGGGTTTAGTAATGCCTAAATGGATAGATTGAGCATAGAAAAAGTAAATGATAAGGGCCTAGTAGTTAGCTGGATGAGCTCCCCCAATATGAGACTGATGTAATGTGATAGCATGCAAGTAATTAGAACACCTAGTGGAGCATCAGTTTTCAATAAGGTAGATTTTGGACATAGAGAGTATGTGTCTTAGATTGGTTTAGTAAAACCCTGAAATTAGTATACTATGCCCCTAGAGATGAAAAAAAGAGATTAAACAAAGAGAAAGCCTAGCTTTAGTTCGAATGTAAAAATAAGTTGAGGCAAATAGTTGGTGTCTTAGTACTTTCAAGGAAGCTCTAGGGAGCCAGAGACCTCCTAAGATGGTGAGTCTTGGTATTATACAGAGAGAGAGCATAAGCTAAGAGTGTAAGAGGACTCAAACCTTCCCTAATGTTACAGAAAGTGAGAAAATAGAGGAACTCAGAAAAGATGCAAATAATCTTGAGTATAAAGAAGCATGAAATAGCAAGGAAATAAATAAGAAATAGAGCTTCCTTTTACCTAAGTAAAAGGATAGTAAAAGTAAAAAGAAAGATATTATGTCATGATGTTCAGGCTAATGACATAATAGATTGAGAATAAATATTAAGTGACATGGTTGAGTGCTTGAAAAGCAAGATTGTCCTTGGCATAGATGTCTATTTAGTAGGATAATGCTCGAAACAGAGACATTTGGGTAATGTAAAGTGACCTCGGGATGAAGCAGAAAATTTTGTAAGAAAGTAGAGGAAGAGTCCTCTTTTCCCAGAGTGTCCTATGGAAATAAGATAGATAAAGAAAAGTAAGAGAGGAATACTTTGGAATATTAGAAAACTTGTAATATACTAGCGATGGTGGCTTTGAGCTCAATCATGATGCGTCGTGTATTAGTGTTTAATGTTATGATTTGCTTGTAACAACAGTTACATAATATTGGGTCTGACCAACCTAGTAGTAATGTGACTTAAGTGTGTAGTAAATAATGGCATCAATAATAAAAAGTGTGCCAATAATCAAAGAGTATCTTAGATAGTTAAATGATGAGATAAGTCAAGAAAAAGAAGTGAAGGGATTCTAGTAATATTAGAACGGCAAGAAAAGCATGTGGAAAGGAATCCCCAGTAAAGAATACTAATGTAGAAGAGAACATGTTAGTAGGATAGAATGTTCAGATTTAAATAGTACAAGTTCAATATGCATAGTTTGAGTCCCTTATGATATAATTAAACAACATGAGAAGGGATTGGTGTATAATCTCTATCCTGCGAGAGATGTTAGGCACACTCAATATGTGAAAGGCCTTGGTGCTAAAGGCACTTAAGAACAAATGTGGGCATAATTAGAAATCGTAGGATATGAGAGGAAAGAAAAAATGAGTATAGAGAAAGTATTGTAAGTCAGTAAAGGTAATGAAGGAAGCTTGAGTGAAAAAGGTCGAAGTGGGAACCTGAGGATCCCATAAGGAGTGGTAAGTGAAAGTTAAAGTGCTATTGAGTATTAGTATGATAAGATCTTAGAGAATTAGATGACATAGAACCAACTTCGCATGAAGAGCATGATAGATATCTGAGTTGAGCCTTAGAGATTATGAGTGATAACTACCAGACTTAGTAAGCATGTGTTTTATTTTCAGATACAGTGATCTTAGGCTTGATTTCTCCCAGAAACAGATTGCAGTAGATCCTAGTGTAGTTCAACAGGTCACAGTAGACCTTGGCAGGGCTCTGAGAGGTCGCAGTAGACCTAAGGGTTACAGTAGATCTCATAGAGTTACAGAGAGCCCACAGTTACAATATGATAGTTCTCTGGTAAGATGACAACCTGAGATAGTTTTTACAGTGCAGTTAGTCTCAGAGACCAGTATAGTTTCAGTTAGTTTTATCTCAATGACTAGAGATCTCATAAGTCTGGTAGACTATTGCCACAGAGATATTCATGCTACATTCAGACAGCGAAACCACTGACCATACCTTTGATAGATGAGCGTAGCCTATGGGATGAGGAGAGCAAAATAGTAGCTTTCCCAAGCTAAAGTTAAATGAACCACTACCCAGCAGATATTAAATCTAATCGAGGGATAAAGAGAGATCTCTATATGTCAAAGCAATGTTTTAAAAAGGGGCTAGGTGCAGTTTTCACAATAGGATAAATGGTGGATCGTGACTCTAGTGATTAAAATTGTTAATACAGTTAGCATCCCACTCGAGTTCGGCATTAGTAAGTGGTAGTTGCTCTTTGATGCTAGTACAAAGAATTAAAAGTTATGTCAATTAGTCCTTGAGATGAGAGACTATAGAATGTACACTCGCAAGTGAGTAAAAAGAGTAAGGAAAAGTCCTGGCTTAAGAGGCAAATATGTTAGCAAATAGAGAAACTGGGATAAGTAAAAATGAATACTCCTTGAAGGAGCTATAATCCCAGTAAGCGAGTAAGATGTTAGGCCTATGATAGAAAGAAATATGAATTGTGATTATGAGATGAGCTAGTAAGAAAGAATGCAAAAATGAACAGTGGATAAAATGTTTAAATAAGCAGGTGAATAGATAGAAATCTCCCATGACTGTGATGAGCAGAGAAAGGTAATGAGGCCTTATGGGAAGTCATTGGGAGATGATACGAAAGACTTGATACTAAGTGAATTATCTTCTAAGGTATGTAAATGAGTCCATTAAGAAGAATGTTAACCCTTATGAACAGATTACGACTAATCAGAGATGATTAATAAGCTCTCCTAGGATAAGGTTAAAATCATAAAAATATGATTCAGAGTTGGAACTTCTTTCCCTTATGAGGAGGACTAGCAAGTACTCCATAACGATAGTACAGGAAAAGAAAAGCTCTTATTAAGGGCTAGTAATGAAAGTTCCCTGGCAGAAAGAAACTTGAAAGAGCCAAGAAGAAGGGAAAGAAAGGGCTAGTGAAGGGGAATATCAGAGAGACTAAATGAGGTTGTACCTCTAAAATTTGAGGATAAAATTTATTTAAAGGTAAGAGAAATGTAACATTTGGTTCTTCGAAAATATGAAGAAATGTGAGAAACGTAATATTCAATTTCTCTGTAAACGTACGAAACTCATCGGATACAAAAGGAAGTCCCCTAAAGAGAAAGATTTGAGGTCCAATAAAATTAGAATAATATTCTAGACTTCAAATAATGATGATCCAAGGCCAGAGGTGCCCTAAAACCAAAGTTAGAATAACCAAACTGTAACACCATAAATTCTATCTTGTCTCTATCACATTTGCATGCTCATATAGTGCATTACAAGAGGGAAAGTAAGAAAAGTCCATTAAAATAAGGCATTTAATTGCGCTGCATCATGTATAAAAATTCCATCTGATGTCACGTGGACTGTGTGAGCTCATACAACACATTTTCATATTTAATTACATGAATACAACTCATTTAGGTCATAAAATGTGGCGCACCACTCATGGAACTCAAAGGAAACCTTAAAATAGGCATATTAAATTTCGGCCAGAATTTTGCTCATTTTTGACCCAATTTTGGAAAATCATAACTAATTCTAGAAAAATCAAAATCATGTATTCATGGTCATTCTGGAAAGCTATGGATGTATACTTTATACTAAAAATATGTCTAGATCATAACATCCATCACAGAAGACGTTTGACATCCGAAAAAGTCTAAAGATCAAACTGCCTCTTGGTGCTGTCACAGAATTCTGTAACAAATTTGAAAATATTCAATTAATTCCAAAAAAATATAATCAATGAAAATGATACCAATCTAGAAATTTGTGGATGTTAGCTAGAGGAAAAAAATATTTCCAGACCAGTTCAGGTAGCCCAAAACTCAAAATTCAATAGAACAATAACTGGGGTTGGACAAAACTCCTGATACTAGATAGAGTTTCTAAAAATTCATATCTCCCTCTCTAGACCTCTAAATGAGGTGCTTCTAGTGCCACAAGTCACTGGGAATGTATAGTTTTCTGTATAAAATTTTGTAACAATTGGACATCATTTGAGCCCTGTGTGATAGATTTTATTTTCGGACTAAATGAATAGTGCAGTAGACCAAAACCAGAAAATTTGCCAACTTTGAAAATTCATCAAATATTTTGTAGACTTCCAAAAATTATGTTCTTTAGCTTCTCAAAAATCTCTCAACAAGCTCTAATTGTATGCCAAATCTCAGATTAAGAAGAACTCATTTGGCTAAAAAGTGACATGGGGTTCCATTATGATTAATTTTGACTCTATATGAGATACCAAAGTAACAAAATAGCTTTCCTTAGGGTTTGGTACCTTTTGGGCAAGTCTAAAAGCATGATTAAGATTTGTGTAGGCTGCCCAAATAATCTCAAATACCATGCATCTTATTTTTGCCATTTCACCCACACATATGCACATTTCCATAAAGCCATTCATGAAGTTACATTACCATAATATACTCAATTTACATTCCATCATTCATATAACTCATTCTTTCATTTCTACATCATATCATATCATAATTACATATGTTCCAAGGGTCATAGACCATTTACAACAATAATATACATCATTAAGCATCATTATGGCTTTAAAAAGGCAAAAGCTAGGCATATTGGTGTCAAGCTCTCTTCTTCAAGGTAGTTGGTTTCCATTACCTTGTCCACTTGGTCCACCTAGCATATTACATCATTGGAGAGGAGGGAATGAGATTCAAAGAATCCCAATAGCTTATCTCCCATTCAATCATACATAATGTAAGCAAAATAAGTCTTGAAAATGCATGCATGGATATAAGAAAAGTTATGAACATTTAAGAAGTAAGCTTGGCTTGTAAATAAGTCATACAAGATATTCAAGAGCTTACCAAGTGGATAGATTGGCCTCACACTTTTTCTCATAGATTTTGGACTTGCCTCACCCATTCTTTAAGAGATTCTTGGACTCAACCATACTCTTGGGAGCCCATTTTGCTTTTGAGAGACTCTTTACTTTGTCTTAACCAATCTTAAGGGTTCTTGGCTCATCCTCACTATGGTTAAGAGTTCTTGGCTTCTCTACACTCAAACAAACTCAAATAAACATCATACATTCATTTAAAAACATGATATGTCATCATGAAATCATGGCATATAAAATTATGCTAGCATACTTTTCATGGCTTGGAAATACACACACACACATTCTAAGACAAGCTAAACACACATCCATGCATGAGAGAAGGTGAAGGGGGCTATCTTGCACATAATTACACACTTTTTCTCTTGAAATTCCCTCCCTTTCTTCGGTCACACACACACAAACTTATGGAGATGCTTTCTCTTAGCCTAGACACAATTTATGGAAGCCAATTAGGTTCACGAAACAAATTCTAAGGCCACACAACTTGCTTAAACACTAGGTTGTTCTATAAACCCCATTATGGTCTGTAAATGCACCTAATGAAGAAACACCCTCAAATAAATTCTAAGCTCCATTCTTTCCTTTCAAATATGATTCTTGACTCCTTTTAAACCTCTTGGAGTCATCACACAATCAAAACAAAGAGCCTAACTATATGATGCTTCTTTAGGTCATAATATAGAACCTAAAGCACCAACTTACCTCCTATGAGTTCTAAAATTTTTCCAAGGCCTTCCTTCATATTCATTCATTATATATGACTCAAGAATGGCCATAGAAAAATTTAAAACTCTTCCTAGCTACCCTAACCTTGTTTGGCCAATACTATGGAGCTTATTGAGCTTTATGGAATTGGCTTGGTTTTCTTGAAGGAGGAAGCATGTGGGAAGCATCTTAGGGATCTTAGGAACTTATTTAAACTCTTATTTAGGTCTAGGAATTATCATACAAAGTTAGATTTTACAAGGTGCAATCAAACCCCTAGAAATTACATCTTGAAATCTAATGGTTGTTTGTTAATTTCCTTTACATATTCTTAATCTCCACACTCTTTTTCCTTAGATTCATCCTTGGTTTGACTTAAAAATCAGATCCTCCTATGGCTCCTAGGGTTAGGCAAAATGGAGAAGAAGGGATGATGAAGATATCTGTAACAACCGGGAAAAAGAAAAGAAAAGGAAAAGAAAAGAAGTAGAAAGCTGGAAATTTTTGAAATTCAGAAATTGTTCTAAGTCTTCTCGCAATAGCGAGAAATGGTCTCGCTGTAGCGAGAGTGCCTTCTCGCAATAGCAAAAGAGATTAGCGAGTGTGGGCAGCAGTCCATACAGAAACCAGGGGGCAGCTCGCTGTAGCGTACGCCATAGCGAAAGTGAGGTCTGGAATTAACACGAGTTCGCCATAGCGAAGGTCAAATCTCGTCATAGCGAAGGGAACTGATACGAGCTCACCGTAGCGAAGGTTACACCTCGCCATAGCAAAGCCAGATAACACGAGCTCACTATAGCGAAGGTTAATTTTCGCCGTAGCGAGGGTCAGTCCGGAAGAGAGTAAAAGGCAAGAATTTGACTTCATTAAACGCTCCAACTCATTCTTTCTCTAATATTTGCCCTAGAATTCGACCCAAGAAGAGAAAAGAGGCGTGGAGAGTGAGAGAGACCAAGAGAAGGAGGGAGAGTAAGGGAAAGGTAAGTAAATTTCTCTCTTTTCTCCTTAGAATCTGGTTTTCCTCTCTTTGCCCTCTCTTTCTACGATTTTGGTTGTGAGATTAGTGAGTTTCTGAGCATGGGTCAGAAGAGGGAAATGTGAAAAATGCCCTAGAACCTCTTTGTTTCCCTTAAGTATGATGATTTTACTTCCATGGGAACTTGAGAGAGAGGAAGAATTGATGGCATTCTAGAGAGAGAGAGAGAACCTCTAGGTTCTGGTATGTTAGGAGAGTTTGATTTAAAGGTTACATTCTAGAGAGTAATTCTATGTTCTTGATTGTGTCTAGGCTCAAGTGAAGCACCTTCATCAAGGTGTGATTATGAACTTAAGAAGGGAGAAGAGAAATTGAAAGGGAAGGCTTGTGTTGGCTGATAAGGTAGCTCTCTCTTTCCACTTTTTCTTGTTGCATTCTTGGATGTAATAGTCATTGTATGTTTATGTATATGCTTGTTGTGTAAAAACATGCCTTATGCTATTGCTTTGATGCATTGATGCCAATGTGCTTGTGTGATGAATTGTGAGAATTGCTCGGGTGAGGTAGTGCCGAAAGTTCCTTGAGATGGGTGAGGTGAAGCTGGAAGTCCTTTGAGATGGGTGAGACAAGGCCAAAAGTCTCACAACCGAGTGAGGCCAAGTCAAAAGTCCCTAAACTCGGGTGAGGCCATCCAAAAGTCCCTAAACTCGGGTGAGGCTAGACCAAAAGTCCTTGAAGCCCATTTTTGGCATTGTTGTGATTTCCATAGCATGTACAACGTGTGTTGGATGTTTGAGAATGGCTAAATGCTTATTCACATGCTTTGACTTGTTATATGCCTTGATTGTTTACTTGATTGAGTGTATGAGCTACTGCGATTCCCTGAATCTCACCCCTTCCCCTCCCAACTTAATATGCTAGGTGGAGATCAAGGAGAACCGAGTGCACACCAAGGAGCCTAGAAGCATGTGTAGTTAGATATTAGCTTATTTTGGTTATTTCATTGTAAAGTGGTGCCACAATGTATATACGCCCACTATTTTTGAGATGTAAATGTTGTAGCATGTGTAAATGCATGAATATATGATGTACAAACTATGTAAAGAGCCAAATTAATGGAAATAAGGGTTTTGCCCCTTTTGTTGAATGTATGAGATAGTGTAATTTGGCCCGTAGCATAGCGAGTTTGGAATGTACGATGAATTGGACCACTTGGACATGTTATATAGACTATTTTTATGCTTTTAAACTTGTCTATGTGGAGTGAGAATGTGTGAGAGGCCATTTGGACCCATTTTGGACCTTTTGGGTGCCAAAACCGGTATTTTTGAGAGCTCCGTCAAATTAGGACCGGATGAGCTCTTCTTGCCATGAAAGTTTGCATGCCTCTAGAGTTTGTAGAAAGCTTCTTGAGAAGCTAAAGTGGGTAATTTTTGGAGGTCTAGAGAATATTTAGTGAATTGTTGAAATTGGGAAAATTTGGTAGTTTGGTCATGTACTGTTCCTATAGGTCAGAAATGAAATCCATGTCATACATAGACCAAACGGTGGCCAAATGTCATGAAATTTTATACACATAAACTAGAAAACCACAGTGACCTACACCAACTAGAATCACCTAAATCGGAGGTCTGTAGAGAGAGAACGAACTATCTGAAGTTCTGTATCAGCATCAGGGAGCCACTTGACCTCCGTTACTGTTCCATCAGTTTTCGGGGTCTAGGGGCTACTGAACGGATCTGGACTTATTTTTCTCCTCTAGTAGACATCTGTAGCTTTCCAAATTGGTATAGTGTGCCTGGATTTGATTTTTGTGGATTTAGTTATGAAATTTCGAAAGTCATGACAGTAAGCTGCACCAGAAACAGTGATAGCCAGACCTCCTTCCCATTTTCGATGTCAAACATGGTCCAAACGCTGTGATTAAAATTGGGAATTATTTTTAGTGTAAATTTACACTGAGAGCTTTCCAGAAAGCTATAGTTTGCTAGATTCCCATTTTTCTATAATTCTTTATGAATTTCCAAATTTAGAGCCAAAATATGACTTTTGGGCACAAGTGAGAAAATGTATTTTTCTAGTTTTTGGCTCCATACCCGTGGCTTATGGCTTGTTTTATGCTATGTATGAGTTGTATAAGTGGAGTTTGAGTTAGGAATATAAATTATGGGTTCACAGGACCCACGGGGCGGAAGATGAGTGTATGAAACCCCGTTTCATAGCATGAAAATGCCACGGCTTGGTATTGGTTCTTTGGAAATCATATGGAACCGAGCCCAGTGAGAGGCTAGATAGAGGTAGTAGATTAAGGTATTACATTTTTGGTATCAGAGCAATGGTTCAGGCACTTTTGCTCAATGTTAGGCTCTTGAATGATGAGTTTTGCTTGTGTTTGGTGTGAATGGTCATGGAAGTGGTAGCATCCATATACATATGTGCTAGTGATATCATTGTGAACTGAGGGTTGCTATTTCTTTTTAGACATGGTTGAGACTAGACGGGGCAAGGGTAGAGGTAGACCGCCCAGGGCTCAGAGAGCTGAGCCAGAGGTTCCTGTTGAGACTGAGGATCCTCTGCGAGCCATCATGGAGAGACTTAACCGATATGAGGCCATAATGGGCCAGCATCAGGAGATGCTGGAACAGCAGAGGTACATAGCCCAACAATAGCATGATATGATCATGCATTTGCAAGACACCCTGGCCAGGCAAGAAGAAGCCAAGAGAGATGCCCCTGTACCTCAACCATCTACATCTAGCATTCGACCTACACCTCCCCAGGAGCCTGCTGCACCTCAGACCCAGATGCCTATCCAGAAAGTGTTGGAGCAGTTTAGGCAGAACAATCCACCTTCATTTGATGGGAAGTTGGATTTGGATAAGGCGGAGGCTTGGGTTATGCAGCTTAAGAAAATATTCTCGGTGATGGATTGTACCACCGAGCAGAAAGCCCAGCTAGCCACCTTCATGTTAGAAAAGGAAGCTGATAGATGGTGGGATAGCGCAAAACCTCTGATGGAGACCAAGAATATACAAATAACTTGGGAAACCTTCTTAGTTGAGTTTTATGAGAAGTATGTCCCTAGTTCGATGAGGAAAAAGAAAGAGATGGAGTTTATGAGCTTGAGACAGACGGATGAGATGACTGTGGACCAGTATGTGGCCAAGTTCATTGAGTTGTCTCGGTATTCCTCTTACCTCCAGAGGTATGATGATGAACCCTAGAGATGTGAGCAGTTTGAGACTGGTTTGAGGCCCCTGATTAGCGACAAAGTCACCCTACAGCGGATCAGGAAGTTTAATACTCTTGTGGAGGTCAGCAGGGTGATTGAGACGAATCTACAAACTATCATGCCTGCTACGACTACAGCTAGTCAGAAGAGGGTTCCGGATTTGAAAAGGCCGAAAGCAGAAGAGGGTTCTAGTTTGACACCTAGTACCAAGAGGAGAGGCAAAGGGCCATGGAATAGAAGGCCATAGCGAGGTGTGCCACCTCCTCGGGGCCAGTCATCCTTCCAGCAGTCTCCGGTGACATGTTTCAAGTGTGGGAAGCCGAGGCACATTGCTAGACACTATCCTCAGATGGAGACAGCGCCTCCTCCTAGACCACAGACCCAGGGCCGAGTGTTCACCTTTACTCAGCAGGAAGCCAGCACATTTCCCAGTTTGATCCGAGGTACGCTGATAGTGAATGGATTTCCTGTAGTTGCTATGTTTGATTCGGGTGCTAGTCACTCGTTTATATCTTATGATTGTGTGAGAAAATTGGGTCTGGTCATTAGTGTCTTGCCATTTGACTTGTCTGTCATTACACCCACTGGAGGCCACGTGGTTACTTCCCATACCTGCTTAAATGTCACTGTTCAATTTAACCATTGTTATACCACTATTGATTTGCTTTGTATGCCTTTCCATGATATTGATTTGATTATTAGTATGAACTAGTTAGCCGCAAATAATGCCATACTTGATTGTGAACACCGAACCATTTCCCTACCTTCTTGTGGGACCATACCTAGGGTAGGAGCTGAGTTATCTTTTATGACTACTGCCCAGGCTGAGAGATACTTAGAGTGTGGATGTTAAGAGTTTCTAGTCTTTTTCTCTATTCAAGCTGAGGTAGAAGAAGGGATAGAGGAGATCCCAGTTGTCAGGGAATTCCCGGAGGTTTTCCCTAGAGAGTTTGATTTTAGTGGCCTACCTCCTGAGAGAGAATTAGAGTTCCCTATAGACATAGTGCCTGGGGCTGGACCGGTGTCCAAAGCTCTTTACAGGATAGCTCCTGCCGAGCTTGGCAAGTTAAAAGAGCAGATAGAGGAATTGTTAGAGAAAGGGTTTATCCGCCCTAGTGTTTCACCTTGGGGAGCTCCGGTGTTGTTTGTGAAAAAGAAAGATGGTAGCTTGTGTTTGTGTATAGATTACAGAGAGTTGAACAAAGTTACCATCAAGAATAAATATCCTCTCCCTAGAATTGATGATCTGTTAGATCAGTTGGTTAAGGCATCTGTGTTTTCCAAGATAGATCTTAGATCTGGGTACCACCAGTTGAGAGTGAGAACTGAAGACGTCTCCAAAACGACTTTCAGAACGAGATATAGGCACTATGAGTTCCTTGTGATGCCATTCGGGTTGACGAATGCGCCCGCTGTGTTCATGGATTACATGAACAGGGTATTCAGATCGTATCTAGATCAGTTTGTGGTGGTCTTTATTGATGATATTTTAGTGTACTTCCGATCTTTTGAGGAGCACGAGAGGCATTTGAGATTAGTCCTAGACACCTTGAGAGAGAAAAGGTTATATGCCAAACTTAGTAAATGTGAGTTTTGGCTGACCGAGGTGCGATTCTTAGGTCATGTGATCTCACGAGATGGGGTAGCGGTTGATCCCCATAAAGTTGAGGCTGTGTTACAGTGGGATAGACCTAGAATGATCACCGAGGTTAGGAGTTTCCTAGGTTTGGCAGGGTATTATAGACGGTTTATTCAGGACTTTTCTTGGATGGCCTTACCACTGACGAGGCTAACCAGGAAAGGGACACCTTTTGTGTGGGATGAGAGATGTGAGAAGAGTTTCCAGGAGTTGAAACTCTGTTTGACCACTGCCCCTGTACTGATTATCCCTGACCCTAGTGAACCATTTGTGGTTTATTGTGATGCTTCGGGCAAAGGGTTAGGATGTGTGTTGATGCAGCAGGGTCGAGTAGTGGCATATGCCTCGAGGCAGTTGAGGCCTCATGAGGAGAATTACCCCACACATAACCTGGAGTTAGCTGCCGTAATGTTTGCTCTTAAAATTTAGAGACACTATCTGTATGGTGCGACCATAGAGATCTATAGTGACCACAAGAGTCTGAAATACCTGTTTGACCAGAAAGAATTCAATATGAGATAGAGGAGATAGATGGAATTCTTGAAAGACTATGATTATGTGTTGAAATATCATCCGGGCAAGGCCAATGTGGTGGCGGATGCCCTGAGTAGAAAAACCATCTATGTAGGCTATATGATGATTAGGGAGCAGGAGCTCCTAGAGAAGTTCAGAGATTTGAACCTCTCTTATCAGGTGGTATCGGGTAAATTATATCTTAGTGAAACCCGAGTTGAGAATGTATTGAGAACCCAGATCTTAGATGCCCAAAGAGAGGATGAGTTCCTGAAACGGATCAGGAATGAGATTACCCAAGGTAAGGCCTCAGATTTCAAGGTGTCTGAGGATGGCATGATAGTATATCGAGATAGAATCTGTGTGCCTGCCTAGTCAGAATGAGTTAAGAGAAAGCATTTTAGAAGAGGCACATAAGAGTAAGTATACTATCCACCCAGGTGCCACCAAGATGTACCAGGATTTGAAAAAGATTTTCTGGTGGCCAGGGATGAAGAGCCATGTGACGGATTATGTGGCTAGATGCCTAGTGTGTCAGAGGATAAAGATAGAACATAAAAAATCGGCTGGGTTGTTGCAACCTCTAGATATCCCTGAGTGGAAGTGGGATAGTATAGCCATGGACTTTGTTATGGGGTTACCCAGGACATCCTCTGGACACGATGCTATTTGGGTAGTTGTGGATAGACTGACGAAGTCTGCACACTTTTTAGCTATCAGGGCTACTCATACACTGGATAGATTAGCCCAGTTGTATATCAGAGAGATAGTGCGACTTCATGGAGTACCCAGTAGCATAGTTTCGGATAGAGACCCCAGGTTCACATCGAACTTTTGGAGGTCATTGCAGCATGCCTTAGGGACCAGATTGCAGTTTAGTACTGCATATCACCCCCAGACAGATGGTCAGACTGAAAGGACCATCCAGACATTGGAAGACATGTTGAGGGCATGTGTGCTAGAGATGAGGGGTAACTGGGATGCGTATTTACCATTAGCAGAGTTTGCGTATAATAACAGTTACCATTCCAGTATACAGATGGCCCCTTATGAGGCTTTGTATGGGAGAAAGTGCAGATCCCCTCTGTGTTGGGTTGTGCTAGGTGAGAGTGCTATGATAGGACCTGAGATTGTGGATCAGACCACCCGACAAATAGAATTGATAAGAAAGAGACTCCTCACGGCCTAGAGTAGACAGAAAAGCTATGCTGATAAGCGTAGGAGGCCGTTAGAGTTTGAGGTTGGAGGCCATGTGTTCATTCGAGTATCTCCAATGAGAGGAGTAGGTCGGTCAATGAGGGTAAGGAAGCTCAGTCCTAGGTATATTGGTCCATTTGAAATCCTTGACAAAGTTGGACCCGTGGCTTACCGAATAGCCTTACCTCCTAACCTAGCCCAAATCTACAGTGTTTTTCATGTCTCCCAATTGAAAAAGTATTTGCCTGACTCCTCACATGTCATAGAATATGAGCATGTGCAATTGCAGGAAGATCTTTCCTATGTAGTGAAACCGGAGAGAATTGTGGATGCTAAGCTGAAACAGCTGAGAAGCAAGAACATTCCTCTGGTGAAAGTGATCTGGAGAGGTCTGACATCTGAGGAAGCAACCTGGGAATTGGCAGATGAGATGAGGCAGAAATATCCAGAGTTATTCCCTTGAAGTAAGTCTTTAAATTTCGAGGACGAAATTTCTTTTAAGAGGGGTAGAAATGTAACAACCGGGAAAAAGAAAAGAAAAGGAAAAGAAAGGAAGTAGAAAGCTGGAAATTTTCGAAATCCAGAAATTGTTCTAAGTCTTCTCGCAATAGCAAGAAATGGTCTCGCTGTAGCAAGAGTGCCTTCTCGCAATAGCGAAAGAGATTCTAGCTATAGCGAGTGTGGGCAGCAGTCCATACAGAAACCAGGGAGCAGCTCGCTGTAGCGTACGCCATAGCGAAAGTGAGGTCTGAAACTAACGCGAGTTCACCATAGTGAAGGTCAAATCTCGCCATAGCGAAGGGAACTGATACGAGCTCGCCGTAGCGAAGGTTACACCTCGCCATAGCAAAGCCAGATAACACGAGCTCGCTATAGTGAAGGTTAATTTTCGCCGTAGCGAGGGTCAGTCTGGAAGACAGTAAAAGGCGAGAATTTAACTTCATTAAATACTCCAACTCATTCTTTCTTTAATATTTGCCCTAGACTTCGACCCAAGAAGAGAAAAGAGGCGTGGAGAGTGAGAGAGACCAAGAGAAGGAGGGAGAGCAAGGGAAAGGTAAGTAAATTTCTCTCTTTTCTCCTTAGAATATGGTTTTCCTCTCTTTGCCCTCTCTTTCTACGGTTTTGGTTGTGAGATTAGTGAGTTTCTGAGCATGGGTCAGAAGAGGAAAATGTGGAAAACGCCCTAGAACCTCTTTGTTTCCCTTGAGTATGAGGATTTTACTTCCATGGGAACTTGAGAGAGAGGAAGAATTGATGGCATTCTAGAGAGAGAGAGAGAACCTCTAGGTTCTGGTATGTTAGGAGAGTTTGCTTTGAAGGTTACATTCTAAAGAGTAATTCTATGTTCTTGATTGTGTCTAGGCTCAAGTGAAACACCTTCATCAAGGTGTGATTGTGAACTTAAGAAGGGAGAAGAGAAATTGAAAGGGAAGGCTTGTGTTGGCTGATAAGGTAGCTCTCTCTTTCCACTTTTTCTTGTTGCATTCTTGGATGTAATAGTCATTGTATGTTTATGTATATGCTTGTTGTGTAAAAACATGCCTTATGCTATTGCTTTGATGCATTGATGCCAATGTGCTTGTGTGATGAATTGTGAGAATTGCTCGGGTGAGGTAGTGCCGAAAGTTCCTTGAGATGGGTGAGGTGAAGCTGGAAGTCCTTTGAGATGGGTGAGACAAGGCCAAAAGTCTCATAACCGAGTGAGGCCAAGTCAAAAGTCCCTAAACTCGGGTGAGGCTAGACTAAAAGTCTCTAGAGCCCATTTTTGGTATTGTTGTGATTTCCATAGCATGTACAACGTGTGTTGGATGTTTGAGAATGGCTAAATGCTTATTCACATGCTTTGACTTGTTATATGCCTTGATTGTTTACTTGATTGAGTGTATGAGCTACTGCGATTCCCTGAATCTCACCCCTTCCCCTCCCAACTTAATATGCTAGGTGGAGCTCAAGGAGAACCGAGTGCACACCAAGGAGCCTAGAAGCATGTGTAGTTAGATATTAGCTTATTTTGGTTATTTCATTGTAAAGTGGTGCCACAATGTATATGCGCCCACTATTTTTGAGATATAAATGTTGTAGCATGTGTAAATGCATGAATATATGATGTACAAACTATGTAAAGAGCCAAATTAATAGAAATGAGGGTTTTGCCCCTTTTGTTGAATGTATGAGATAGTGTAATTTGGCCCGTAGCATAGCGAGTTTGGGATGTATGATGAATTGGACCACTTGGACATGTTATATAGACTATTTTTATGCTTTTAAACTTGTCCATGTGGAGTGAGAATGTGTGAGAGGCCATTTGGACCCATTTTGGACCTTTTGGGTGCCAAAACCGGTATTTTTGAGAGCTCCGTCAAATTATGACCGGATGAGCTCTTCTTGCAATGAAAGTTTGCATGCCTCTAGAGTTTGTAGAAAGCTTCTTGAGAAGTTAAAGTGCGTAATTTTTGGAGGTCTAGAGAATATTTAGTGAATTGTTGAAATTGGGAAAATTTGGTAGTTTGGTCATGTACTGTTCCTATAGGTCAGAAATGAAATCCATGTTATACATAGACCAAACGGTGGCCAAATGTCATGAAATTTTATACACATAAACTAGAAAACCACAGTGACCTATACCAACTAGAATCACCTAAATTTGAGAGGTCTGTAGAGAGAGAACGAACTGTCTGAAGTTCTGTATCAGCATCAGGGAGCCACCTGACCTCTGTTATTATTCCATCCATTTTCGGGGTCTAGGGGCTACGGAACTGATCTGAACTTATTTTTTTCCTCTAGTAGACATCTGTAGCTTTCCAAATTGGTATAGTGTGCCCAGATTAGATTTTTTTGGATTTAGTTATGAAATTTTGAATGTCATGACAGTAAGCTGCACCAGAAGCAGTGACAGACGGACCTCCTTCCTATTTTCGATGTCAAACATGATCCAAACGCTGTGATTACGATTGGGAATTATTTTTAATGTAAAGTTGACACTGAGAGCTTTCCAAAAAGCTATAGTTTGCTAGATTCTCATTTTTCTATAATTCTTTATGAATTGCCAAAATTAGAGCCAAAATATGACTTTTGGGCACAAGTGAGAAAATGCATTTTTCTGATTTTTGGCTCCATACCCGTGGCTTATGGCTTGTTTTATGCTATGTATGAGTTGTATAAGTGGAGTTTGAGTTAAGAATATAAATGATGGGTTCACAGGACCCACGGGACGGAAGATGAGTGTATGAAACCCCATTTCATAGCATGAAAATGCCACGGCTTGGTATTGGTTCTTTGGAAATCATATGGAACCGAGCCCAGTGAGAGGCTAGATAGAGGTAGTAGATTAAGGTGTTACAATATCAACCATAGGAAGAGAAATTACCTAGTTTCCTTGCCTATTCTTGCTTGAATCTTGTTTTCTCCAAGCTCCTCTCTTCAAATCCGAAAATTCCCTTGAATCAAATTTATAAACTCCATTTTGATCAAAGGAAACAAAGGAGAATGAAGAAGAGGTGGTGTGGATGGAGAAAACATGAAAAACTACCATGGAAACATACCTTTAAGCTTGATTTCTTTCTTCTTCTTGTTTCTCTCTTGTGCGCCCAAAACCCTAACTCTCTCCTCTGAAATTAGGCAGAAATTTCTGAGTCTAAATGAAGGAGAAAGTGGGGAGCCACCTATATATAGGGGTAGGAAAGTGACTTTTTAAAAATTCCCATTTTGCAATTTGTTCTTTGCATTTTCGTTTCTCCTTCGTTTTAGCTCCTTTTTTAGAACCATCTTTTCCATTATGAAATTTAGGTTCCCAATTTAATAAAATGCTTTTGTAATAACTTAAATCGGAACTAAAACTTTCGCGAATGGATCCTTTAAAGTTCTAGTGCATCGACGTTAGAAAATGTCCTCCGGAGGGGATTTAGTCCTAGGGCTTCCCATGGTTTTCAGGGCCTTTGAGAACCTCGGAGAACTAAAAAATTTCATTTAAAAATCCTTCCTATGAGAATTCCAAAATTTGCTCAAAATTATGAAAATACCATTACGTTTCGTAAGGTTTCTGTCAAAATTTGTTTCTTCATTCTAGCTCCGTTTTTCCTTTTGTCTGAGGCTAGGATTCTCATTTTTAGGAGTCTAGAATATTACTCAAATTTTTTAGGACCTTAACTAATTCATTTAAGGGGACTTGCTTTAAAAACGCGCCCGTTTCGATTGTTTGACGAAAATCGGACATTACAGAGACGGAATTTAACGAAAATATAACGAAATGTAATGGCATTTTTGTAATTTTGGGCACTTTTTAGAAAACTTAAAGAAGGTATTTTTAAATGGGAAAAATAAGTTTTTGGGATTCTCAAAGGCCCTGAAAACTATAGGATCCCCCAAAACAATTAAAACTCCTCAAGTGGACATTTTTCAACAACTGTTGACCCGAACTTTAATCGGTTGGTTCATGAAAGTTTTAGCTCCGAATTGAGTGATTCTAAAAGGATTTTATAAGATTGGGAATTTAAATTTTATGATAGAAAAGATAATTCTAAAAAAAGGAGTTAAAACAAATTGAAAACGAAAAAGCCAAGAAAAGAGGACAAAATAAGAATTTTTGTAAAAGTTCATTAAGTGACCTTGCTCTTTATATAGTGTCCCATTCTTCTCCTCCATTTAGACTGACCTAGTTGTTGCCCAAGCCAAAGGAGGTTCTGTCCAAATAAACGCACAAGGAAGGAGGAGAAAAGGACAAAGGCATGGAAATTGATAGAATTTCTAGCTCTTCCTTTGGCAACTTGATTCCTCTCCTTCCCACCTTTCTTTTCGTAGTTTTATTGAAGAGTTTGGTTCTATTTTAAACCACATACAGAGGAGGGAGAGTAGAATTTGGAAAAGAGGAATCCACCACATGGAAGGGCACTTGATAAAAGCTAGGAATCAAGGTAAGTTTGTTGTCTTCCATGCTTTTTCTTCCTTGCTCCTCCTTGTGTGAATTTTGTCCCACTTAGAGCCCAGCCATGGGAGACTAAATTCTGACCTAACCAAGGAAGATTCATAGGTTTTGGACCATAGGAGGCTAGATGATGCAAAGAAATTGGAAGAAAACCAAGTAAAATTCAAGATAGTAAATTTAGGGATTCATGGAGACATTGTGAAATATGATTTGATTCAAGAATTTCCTAGCTTATGTAAATATTTGTATGAGTTCCTAAGATCCTTAGGAAGCCTCCTAAGTGCCTTTCCCATCAAAGAAAATTTACAACGTCCATGGGCCAAATTCCTTTACTCTGTCTCGGCCAAGCATGGTGAGAGTAGCTAGGGAGTGTTTTAATTTCTTTCAAACTTAGTTTTGCATCATATATGATTGAATAGTATGAGAGGAAGCCTTGGAAAAAATTTAGAAAGCCAAGAGAGTGAGATGGAGCTATTGTAACACCATACTTCTAGGACTCAATTCATGCAATTCCCATGCCTCATCTTATGTTTATTCTATGGAAACAATCTAGTGGCATAGGGAGTTATGAATTAAAATGCATTTCTCTGCAGGTAAAATTTTTCTTTCGAAGTCCCGTGAGCCATATGAATGCATCTATCACATTCTCATACTTAAATACATGAATATAGCTCATTTCCATCATCAAATTTGGTCTACAACTCGTGGAAAGCAAAGGAACACATTAAAATTCATGTTTGCATTTTCGTCCAGAATTTCCTCTTTTCTGTCACAAATTTGGAAAATCATAACTAAATCTAGAAAAATCGAAATCATGTGTTCTTTGTCATTCTAGAAAGCTCAGGATGTCTACTTCACACTAAAAATACGTCCAAGTCACAAAATTCATCACACAGGACGTTGGATATCCAAAAAGCTACAGACTCACTGGCTGCCTGGGCTGTGATTCAGGTTACTGATGCAAACTTCTGAAATTCATAACTAATTCTAAAAAAATTGAAATCACACAAATTCAGTCATTCTGGGAAGCTACAAATGTTACATTGACACTAAAAATAATTCTCGAATGAAACAGATACGTTTTGGTATCTGGAACTGATGGAACAGTGATTGAGCTCTGGAGTCGCCACTGTTACTGACAGCAAATTTAAAAAATGCATAACTCTGTGCTCCGACCTCCAAATGAGGTGATCTTGGTGGCCACAGAAAGCTTATGACCTCTAGTTTATGCACATAAAATTTCATAAGCATTGGACACCATTTAGCCATCGAGTGACATGAAAATCAAATCTGCCAGTATGAACAGTGCACATACCAGAAACCATAGAAAATCCCAACTTTGAAAATTCACAAAATATTCCCTAGGTCTCCGAAAATTATGATCTTTAGCTTCCCTGAAGGCTCTCAACAAGACCTAATTGCATGCCAAATTTCAGGGCAAGACTAACTCATTTGGCCAAAAAGTGGCATAGGGTTCCATTATGGTCAATTTTGGCTCCATATTGGGTACCAAAATTGCCAAATGGATTTCCTTTGGTCTTGGCACCTTTTGGGCAAGTTTAAAAGCATGTTTAAGACTTGGGGAAGCTGCCCAAATGGTTCCAAACCATTTGCATCTCATTTTGGCCTTTTCACCCTCACTTATACACATTACACCAAGCTTTTCTCAAGTGTATACATTAGCATAAACACTCAATTTATGTTCTAGAGTACATACACCATACTCATTCATTTATCTATCACATAATATCATTTTTACATTTGTCCAAGGGGTCATAGACCATTTACAATAATAATATACATCATGAAGTCTATCAAAAGACCAAAAATCAAGCATAAGGATGGCAATCTTCTTTCTTCAAGGTGGTTGGCTCCCATTGCCATGTCCACTTGGTCCACCTAGCATATTAGGACATTTAAGAGGAGGGAGTGAGATTCAAGAATCTCAATAGCTCATCTCCCATTCCATCACACATAATATGTGCAAGCAAGTTTCACAAATGCATGCATGGAGAAAGTAGAAATCATAGGCATTTTAAAAGCAACCTTGGTATGTGAATCAATCATACAAGACACTCAAGAGCTCACTAAGTGTTTGGATTTGCCTCACACTTCTCCTTATGGATTTTGGACTTGCCTTACCCATTCTTTGAGCACTTTGGACTCAACCATACTCTTGGGAGCCCACTTTGCTTTTGGGAGACTCTTTACTTTGTCTCAACCAAGCTCAAGGGTTCTTGGCTCATCCTCACCCAAGGGAAGAGTTCTTAGCCTCTCCACACTCAAGCAAACTCATACAAACATCATGGATTCATTTAAAACATAACATGGCATCAAGCATCATGGCATATGAAGGCATGCTAGCATACTTTTCAAAGCTTGAAAATACACATACACACATTCTAAAACAAGCTAAACACACATCCATGCATGAGAGAAGGTGGAGAGAGCTACCTTGTATGCAAGTGCACACTTTTTCCTTAGCTTTTAAACCTCCTCTTTTGGCCACACACCCACAATTTGGTGGAGATGGTTTCTCTTGGCCTAAATACAATTTTTGGGAGCCAATTAGGTTCATGAAACATTCTCTAAAGCCATACAACTTGCTTAAGTACTAGATTGCTCTATCATCCCCATTATGGTCCATAAAGGCACCTAATGAAGCAACACCCCTCAAATGATTTCTAGGCCTCATTCTTTCTTTTCAAATATGATTCTTGACTCCTTTTAAGCCTCTTGGAGTCATCACATAATTAAAACAAAGGGCCTAACATTATGTTGCTTCCTTAGGTCACAATATGGAACCTAAAGCACCAACTCATTTCTAAGCTTCCTAAATTTTTCCCAAGGTTTCCCCTCACATTCATTCATCATGTATGACTCAAAAATGGGCTTGAAACAATTTAAAACTCTCTCTAACTATGCCATCCCTACTTGGCCGAAAGTTAGAGCATAAATGGGATTTCATGGCTTCTTGATTTTTCCTTGATGGGGGAACCATTTAGGGAGGTTGTTAAGAGTTCTAGGAGGTCAAGGAAAGAATTAAACAACTAAGGGAACTTATAGATTAAATCAGTTTTTACAATCCCCTTAAGTGCTCTACACTTTTCCAACTTTTAGGTTCATGACTTTCCATGGGGTTTTGTTCATTTTTTGGAGGAAGAGACATATGGGGGACCTCTTAAAGATCTTAGGAGCACATTTAAACATTCATTTAAGCCTAAGAACATTTATATAAAATTAGATTTGCAAGGGAGCATTTGGATCCCTAATGATTCCATTTTGTTTCCTAATGCTCCTTTCTTGATTCTATTGGTTCATTCTTAATCCTTGCCATCTAAAACCCCTAATCCCTCCATAAATTAGACAGAAAACAGCCCCTAAGAATTGGGCTCATGGTGGTCAAATTCGTGCAAGAGGAAGGGGGAGGGAGAAACTACCAAAGAATGGAAGTTTTACCTTGTTTTCTTGCTTCCTTTGGCTTGTTCTTCCACTTAGTTGGCTTACTCCCTCAATTTTCGAAATTCCCCTCTCTGTTCTGCCCCAAAAACAGCACCAAACTCTCTATTAAAACCATAGAAAGAAAGCTTGAGAGGAGAGGAGCAAGGTTCAAGAAGGAAGGATATGGAATTTCTTAAAGTTTCTTACCTTTCTCTTGAATTTCTTCCTCCAAAATCCTCCTCCTCTTGTGCGCCTAAGGAGCTGGAGTTCTCCTCTGAAAATGGGCAAAAGCAAGTCGGTTTGGAGAGGGGGAGGCAGAACGTGGCATATAAAGAAGAAGAAAGAAGTTTCTTTTAACACTTTAATGCCAATTTTGCCCTTCGTTCTTAGCATTTTCGTTTCTCCTTCGTTTTAGCTCCTTTTTGAGAACCGTCTTTTCCATCATAATAAATAGGTTCCCAATTTAACAAAATGCCTTTGGAATCACTCAAATCGGAGCTAAAACCGTCCCAAACGAATCGGTCAAAGTTCGGGTCAACTGACATCGGAAAGAGTACACCAGAGGGGCTTTACTGGTCCCGGGGCTTCCCATGATTTTTGGGGCCTCTGAGAACCCTGGGCAACTTAAAATTTCCATTTAAAAAGCCCTCCTAGGTGCTTTTCCAAAATTACACTTATTTACGAAAATGCCACTGGCCTTTCGGCAAATTTTTCGAATCGCTCCGACCCCGGTTTCTGAGCAACTCAAGGCTCAAATCCTCATTTTCTATTATTTAAAATTTTATCTAAATTTTATTTGGCCTTGAATTACTCATCTCAGGGGACTTGCTTTGAAAACGTGCCCATTTCCATCGTTTAATGAAAACGGGACATTACAGCTATAGGTTCCATATTGTAGCATAATGAAGCAACCTAAAGCTAGGCTCTTTAAAATAATTGGGTGATGACTCCAAGGAGTCTAAATGAAGGCAAGAATTATAGATTAAGGGAGAGAATGGAGCCAAGATCATGATTTCCCAAGGTTGCTTCATTAGGTGCCTTATGGAACCATAATTGAACCATATGACTGCCTAAGTTGTTCTAGTGTGTGTGTGGCTTTGGTAAATGTTCCAAGAGTATAATTAGATCCCATTTCATGTGTTTAGGCCAAAAAATCAAGCTCCACCCCTTTATAGGTGTTTGGTTGAGAGGGAGGAAGGAATTTCAAGAGATTAAATGTATTCTTGTATGCAAGGTAGCTCTCTCTCCTTTCTCTCATGCATCTTTGGATGTTTTCTTGTCTTTAAGTATGTGTGGGTATGTTTAAGCCATGAAAGATATTTCTAGCATATATTTATATGTTATGGTACCATGATGCTTTACTTATGCACTTGAATGATATTTTTATGGACAAGAATGGCTTGCTTGAGTGTGGTGAAGCCAAAAGTCCCTTAATTAGGGTGAGGATGAGTCAAAAGTCTTTAAGAATGGGTGAGACAAAGTCAAAATTCTCTAAAAAAGTGAGGTTTAGTAAAAAATCTCTTAAGAAAATAGGTGAGGCAACTTCAAAAGTCCCAAAGAGGATGAATAAGGCTAAACTATTGTCTTGGCAAGCTTATGTATGATTATGTGGCTTCTTGAATGCAAGAATTGTTTCATGCATGTTTATGAATTTCAAGATAGCCATGTATGTATTTTTAGACTTGAATTTGCCTATATTATGTGTACTTTAAAGAGACAAGAGCTATTGGAATTCCTAGAATCTCATTCTTCCCTCCCTATTACCTAACATGTTTAGGTGGATCAAGAGAGCAAAGAAATGGGAGCCACCACACTTGAAGACATGAAGATTGGCAATGGAGTTATAAAATGCTTGTATTATAGCTATGTGTTGTCAAATGATGTATCTCCATGATGTATATAATGTACAAGCTCTTGAACATGTGTAACTATATGAATATGTGATATATATGAGAATTAGAAGCAAATGATTATGTCGTATGGTTTTGACATTGTATGGCAAGTATTAGTAATGTATGCTTTTATGTATACCTTGGAGTAGAAGAGTGAGGTTTTGACATTTGGGTTGTTGAACCCTTGGAACATATTTAATAGTCTATTTTTATGCTTCCCCACATGCTCAAGTGGCCTTAAAAAAGCTAGAAGCAAAAATGGACCCAATGTGACCCCTTAAGAGGCCTAAAATGGCCAATATGCAACTTTATATCAAGATTTGACCAAATGAATGAATGTGCCTTGTTTAGAGATTTTTGAGAAGCTAAATTGCATATTATTTAGAGCTCTAGAGAATATTTGGTGAATTTTTAAAGTTGGTAAAAATTTACAATTTTGATAGTGGCATTGTGCATATAGTCAGAAACTTCATCTCCATCATTCGTGGGACAAATGGTATCCAATGGCTATGTAATTTTACAGGAGGAAACTAGACGCTCAAAGTGACTTATTGTAATATCCAGTTCTCCAAAAACCAGAGAAAATGTAAGAAACGTAGCCTACAATTTCTCTATAAACAAATGAAATTCACTGGATACAAAAGGAAGTCCCCTAAGATGATGTAGTTTGTATGGCAAGTATTAGTAATGTATGCTTTTATGTATACCTTGGAGTAGAAGAGTGAGGTTTTGACATTTGGGTTGTTGAACCCTTGGAACATTATTTTTATGCTTCCCCACATGCTCAAGTGGCCTTAAAAAAGCTAGAAGCAAAAATGGACCCAATGTGACCCCTTAAGAGGCCTAAAATGGCCAATATGCAACTTTATATCAAGATCTGACCAAATGAATGAATGTGCCTTGTTTAGAGATTTTTGAGAAGCTAAATTGCATATTATTTAGAGCTCTAGAGAATATTTGGTGAATTTTTAAAGTTGGTAAAAATTTACAATTTTGATAGTGGCATTGTGCATATAGTCAGAAACTTCATCTCCATCATTCGTGGGACAAATGGTATCCAATGGCTATGTAATTTTGCAGGAGGAAACTAGATGCTCAAAGTGACTTATTGTAATATCCAGTTCTCCAAAAACCAGAGAAAACGTAAGAAACGTAGCCTACGATTTCTCTATAAACAAATGAAATTCACTGGATACAAAAGGAAGTCCCCTAAGATGATGTAGTTTGTATGGCAAGTATTAGTAATGTATGCTTTTATGTATACCTTGGAGTAGAAGAGTGAGGTTTTGACATTTGGGTTGTTGAACCCTTGGAACATTATTTTTATGCTTCCCCACATGCTCAAGTGGCCTTAAAAAAGCTAGAAGCAAAAATGGACCCAGTGTGACCCCTTAAGAGGCCTAAAATGGCCAATATGCAACTTTATATCAAGATCTGACCAAATGAATGAATGTGCCTTGTTTAGAGATTTTTGAGAAGCTAAATTGCATATTATTTAGAGTTCTAGAGAATATTTGGTGAATTTTTAAAGTTGGTAAAAATTTATAATTTTGATAGTGGCATTGTGCATATAGTCAGAAACTTCATCTCCATCATTCGTGGGACAAATGGTATCCAATGGCTATGTAATTTTACAGGAGGAAACTAGACGCTCAAAGTGACTTATTGTAATATCCAGTTCTCCAAAAACCAGAGAAAACGTAAGAAACGTAGCCTACGATTTCTCTATAAACAAATGAAATTCACTGGATACAAAAGGAAGTCCCCTAAGATGATGTAGTTAAGGTCCTGAAAAATTTGGAAAGTATTCTAAACTTCTAAAAATGATAATCCCAGGCTTAGACGGAAACAAAAATGGAGCTAGAATGAAGAAACAATTTCTTATGAAAAGCCTACGAAACGTAATGGCATTTTCGTAATTATGGGAAATTTTTGGAATTTACATAGGAGGGCTTTTTAAATCAAAGTTTTTAGTTCTCTGGGGTTCTTAGAGGCCTTGAATACCATGGAAAGCCTCAGGATAGTTAAATCCCCTTCGGTGGACGTTTTCTAACGTCGATTGACCCAAATTTTGACTGGTTTTTTTGGAAAGGTTTTAGCTCTAATTTGAGTGATTCCAAAGGATTTTTTTTTAATTGGGAACCTAAATTTTATAATGGAAAAGATGGTTTTCAAAAAGGAGCTAAAACGAAGGAGAAACAAAAATGCAAAGTATGAATGGCAAAATTGAAATTTTTGAAAAAGTCACATTGCTCTAACTATATATTGGTGGCGCCTCACACTCTCCCTCATTCAACTTCAGATTTTCCAACCCAAAACCAGAAGCAAAGCCCTAGGAGAGTGGCACACCAAGAGAAGAGAAGAAAGAGGAAAAATTCAAGTCTTTAGGTATGAAAATTTGCTTGTTTTTCATGCTTTCTCTCCACCAATCTCTTCTCCTCTTTTTCCATCTTCTTCTCCATGATTTTTCTAAAGTTTTGAGGGCTGTTTTAAAGGAAGAACAGAGGGAAATTTTTGGATTTGAAGAGAAGAGCATGGAGAAAGCAAGATTTAAGCCAAACTAACCAAGGAAACAAGGTAAGAATGCATTCTATGGTAGCTATATTAATGTTCCTTTCTTCTCAATTTTGACCTACACTAAGAACCCTAGAAAGTTCTGATTTTCAAGCCCAACCAAGCATGATTCTTAGGTATTTGATGGAGAGGAATAAGAATATGCAAAGAGAACCATGAAACAGGCATTTAGATTCAAGATGTAAAACCTAGGGTTTCTAGTGTACTTTTCAAATTCTGAATTTATATGATGCTTCCTAGGTCTAATTAAGATTTTATATGAGTTCTTGAGACACCTAAGATGCTCTCCACAAGCTTCTTCCTTCAAGAAAACAAAGAAAACTTCATATGGCCCAATTGATGCCTATGTCTTGGCCAAGAGGGGTTCTTGTAGGTGGGGGAGTTTTAAATTTTTCTAAGGCCATTCTTGAGTCATATTTGATGAATGAGAATGAAAGGAGGCCTTGAAAAAAATTTAGAACTCATAGAAAGTGATTTGGTGTCTTAGGTCCTATATTATGACCTAAAGAAGCAACATGGTGTTAGGCCTTTTGTTTTAATGATGTGATGACTCCAAGAGGCTTAAAAGGAGTCAAGAATCATATTTGAGAGGAAAGAATGAGGCCTAGAAGTTGTTTGAGAGGTTTTGCTTCATTAGGTGCCAATATGGACTATAATGGAGCCTATAGAGCAATCTAGTATTTCATCAAGTTATGTAGCCTTAGAATGTGTTTCATGAATATAATTGGCTCCCATAAATTGTATCTAGGCCAAGAGAAACCATCTCCACCAATTTGTGGGTGTGTGGCCAATGGAGGAGGCTTGAATTTCAAGAAAAAAGTGTGTGATTGTATACAAGGTAGCTCTCTCCACCTTCTCTCATGCATGAATGTGTATTTAGCTTGTTTTAGAATGTGTGTATGTATATTTTCAAGCTATGAAAAGTATGCTAGCATGCCTTTATATGCTATGATTCTTGATGCCATGTTATGTTTCTAAATGAGTACATGATGTTTGTTTAAGTTTGCTTGATTGTGGAGAGACCAAGAACTCTTCCCTTTGGTGAGAATGAGCCAGGAACCCTTGAGCTTGGTTGAGACAAAGTAAAGAGTCTCCTAAAAGTAGAGTGGGCTCCTAAGAGTATGGTTAAGTTCAAAGCTCTTAAAGAATGGATGAGGCAAGTCCAAAATCCATGTGGAGAAGTGTGACGCCAATCCAAGCACTTGGTGAACTCTTGAATATCTTGTATGATTTGTTCATATGCTAAGTTTGCTTTTAAAATGTCCATGACTTCTATTTTCTTCATGCATGCATTTGTAAAACTTGCTTGACACATATTATGTATGAATGAATGGGAGATGAGCTATTGGGATTCTTTGAATCTCATTCCCTCATCTCCAATGATCAAACATGCTAGGTGGACCAAGTAATTATGGTGAAGGGAGCCAACAACAATGAAGAAGGGAGATTGACAAGTTTATGCTTAGCTTTACCCATTTTGGGAACCATAATTGTATTTCTTGATGTATATGTTGTTGTAAATGTACCATGACCCTTGAGACATGTATAAATATGATATTATATGATGTTTAAATGTATGAATATGATGTATGACCTCTACCTTACATTTTGAGTATGAGATGCCAAATTATGCAACGTGAAAGTATGATGGATATATGCATAAATATAGGTTGAATGGCCAAAATGAGATGCATGAGGTTTGGAACCATTTGAGTAGCTCACACAAGTCTCAAATGTACTTTTATACTTGCCCAAAAGGTGCCACAACCAAGGGAAGGCCATTTGGCAAATTTGGTACCTTATATGGAGCCAAATTTGACCATAATGGAACCCTATATCACTTTTTAGCCAAATGAGCTAGTCTTGATATGAGATTTAGCATGAAATTACGTATCATTGAGAGCTTTCTGGAAAGCTAAAGATCATAATTTTTAGAGGTCTACATAATATTTGATGATTTTTCAAAGTTAGAAATTTTTATGGTTTCTGGTTTATTGCACTATTCATTTGGTTTGAATTTGCATTTCGTCACACGAGGCTTAAATGATGTCCAATTGCCATGAAATTTTATATAAAAAAACTAGACAATCACAGTGACTCGTGGAAACTAGAAGCACCTCATTTGGAGATCTAGAGAGTGAGATATGAATTTTTGAAATTTCTTTCTAGTATCAGTAATTATGCCCGACCAAAAGTACTGTTCCATTGAATTTCAAGGTCTGGCTTGATGGCTTGATCTGGAGATATTTTTTATCTCTAGTTAGCATCCATATCTTTCTAGATTGGTATCATTTATATAGATTGGATTTTTGTAGAATTAATTGGACATTTTCAAAGTTTTCTGCAGAATTTTGTGATAGTTCTAGAATTTAGTAGGACCCTTGGATCATTTCAGATGTCAAACGTCCTCTATGATGAATGTTATGATCTGGACATATTTTTAGTGTAAAGTAGACATCTAGAGCTTTCTAAAATGACAAGATTGCATGATTTCAATTTTTCTAGATTTAGTTATAATTTTCCAAAGTTTGCCCAGAAAAGAGGCCAATTCTGATCAAGAATGATCTTCAATTTTCCATACCCCATTTTGGTTTCCATGGGTTGTAGGCATGTTTTTGTACTGAAAATGAGTTATAATAATGTAATTAAATATAAAGATGCATAGTATGAGCTCTCACAGTCCAGGTGACACCGATTGCAAATTTTTAACTATAGCGCAATGCGGAAAAGTCCATTATTTTCATCTTCTTTTTCGTATGCCCTTGTGGAATTGATGATATAAAGCTTATGAATGGAATGAAATGAGTTAGAAAATATGGTGTTACACTTATACCATTGGAAGCACCTCAATTGGAGGTCTGTCGATGGAGAAATGATTTTCTAAAATTTTATGTCAGTATTAGTAGCAGCGGCCAAGTTCACGTACTATTCCATTAATGTTTAGTAGCTAAATGTGTCTATATTGGTTTGGAATTATTTTTTTCTTATAGTTAACATTTTTATTTTTCCAAATTTGTATAGTTTGCTTGAGTTGGATTTTTATGGAATTAGTTATGCATTTTTGAAGTTACATCAGTAAATTACATTAGAAACACTGGGTAGTCTAATCTATGTCACTTTTCTATTATCAAACATGGTCTAGATGATATTTTTATGGATTGAAATTATTTTTAGTATAAGGTTGACATCTAGAGCTTTCTAGAAAGCTATGGGTTGCTTGATTTTAATTTTTCTAGATTTAGTTATGATTTTCCAAAATTGCATTAAAAATCTGTCTAGTTGAACCCAAGACTGACTTGCATTATTTTGTGTATATATGCTATAAGCTTAAGTTTTTGGCAACATTTTGAGGTGGTTTTAAGTTGTATGCATGTAATTAAATTGGAGAATGACATGGGGAAGTCCAAATGGTCCATGGGATGCGAAATGAAGTTTTTATCTGTTATGCAATGCTAAATAATGAAATATTTTAATTGAATTCTTTCTTGAAAGTTGCTTGGCCAAGGATAATGATCAAGAAATAAGATGAGGTGAGCTAGATAGATATGGTGTTACAATAATCCTTCAAAACTAGGGTAGACACAAATTAGGAAAGCATGTGCTAGCACCGTAACATTGGAAGTCTAGCGTCACAGATATTACTTCCTTGGACTATGTATTGAATATTTGGTGCATCATGGTTTCGACTCTGAGTCTTTGTAGCTGTGGTTTTGACCTTGCTAGAATTTATATGATGCACACTTTGAACCTTAGGCTACAAAAACTCATAGGTTAGGCTTTGGATAATCTAAACTACATTTTTTGCCATTTCATTCAAGTCCATTGGCTTTTACCTTGGTCTAATAAAGCTCCCTTCTTGGGGACTTGGGCTCTTTTGCAAATTCCAATGTCATACTTACGATTTGATCACATGACGATAGAAAAATGTTAAAATTCAATTTTCAAAAAGAAAAATAAAATAAAGTAGAGTTGCTACCAAAGTTGTAATTTTTTAAAAGGTAAAATTTTGAAAAAAAACTTTTTTATAAAAAAAATAGTTTGTGAATTAGAAATGGATTCAAGAGTCAATTTTGTGTGGAGAAGGTATTAGGCACTCGCTAGCACTCATTTCCAGAAATGGTTATCCTAAATTAATTGTGCAAAACTAATTTTGCTTTAATCTTATTTTAATCTCCTTAACAATCACATGCAATAATGAAGAAAAGAAATACAATTAGGAAAATGAAATAAAAGGAAAAAATATTTATTTACAAAGTGGACTTCACATAGGATAAGAATCTAGGACTTATATACCCTATGGAAAGGATCAAAGTCCATGTAGGTCGATCAGATAAAAAACAATTTGTGGGTTTTTTTTTTATAAAGAGAGAAAAAAAATAGAAATCATTTTAATCTTTCTCAAACGAAACAGTTTTGAAATTGATTTGTATGTTTTAATTTGTAAAAATTTAAATAATCTAACTTCTTTACTCTTTTATTTTTTTTTAATGATTTTTATATTTTTTATGATTTTTTTCTGCTTGATTTTTTTATTTTTATTTTTTTGTATGATTTTTTTATTTAGTTTTTCTTATATTGATTTCTAATTTTTTATTTTTTAATTATTTTAAATTAATTTTGTATGACTTTTTATTTATTTATTTATTACTTTTTAAGATTAATTTTTATTTTTTATTATTATTCTTTATACTTTTATTATGCATTTTTTTTGAAATGACCCTCTTTTTTTTAAAGTTTTTCATTTTTTGGGGGATTTTTCTTTTTTCTTTTTAATTTTATTGATTGATTTTATTAATTGACTGATTGATTTTTTTTTTTATAATTTTTTTGTTCTTTGATTTTTTTTAATCTAAGAACCAGAATTTAACTTGTATGAATATATATTTTTAATTTTAAAAGAAACACATTTGACTTTGTCAAAACCCTTACTTTTTTTAATTTCTTAAAATTGTAATATATTTTATTTTTTTCGAAAACTATTTACAATTTTTAGAATTTCTATTTTTCCTTTTTTTCCAAGTATTTGTCTTTCTTTTCTTGGATTTTTTTTTTTTGAAAAGACAAAACAATTTGATGTGAGTTGTTGAAACTGAAATCCTGTTAATTGCGTGAGCTAAGTGACATAGGTATTTAGGGAAACTTATTGTCACACATAGCCTTAATGATACCTTATATGCCTGATGAGATAAAGTATCTCATATGACAACTTTAAGCAAATAAAAATAAAAATAAAAACAAAATAAGATAAGACAAAATACAATAGAAAATAAAACATAAAATAAAATGTAATAAAAAAATAATGAGAAAAGTATTTACAAACATATAAGAACTCATGATATGAGTTCTGTGTGCAACCGAGAGGAAACAGTATTATATAAGATAGGAAGAAGGAGAAAATATAAAACCTCCAAATCATGTGCCATGCTTCCTTCCTATTGGTTGGATAGATGATCAATTCGCCATATGCTACCTAGCTAGGTTCCATGTGTTGCTCCACATTGCATTAAATAATAAAGGACCCAACATTAGAAAATGGATATAATTTGAATTCAAGCTTGACTTTTTAATAGAATTTTATGATGCAAAGAGTAATGAATAAAATCCTATCGAGCCCTAAGGGATAACAATAAATTCTCTGCCATATCATAAGATGAAAAGAACATGATCGAAGACCCATTAGGGCTATAAGCAACAGGCCCCATATTCCAATAAATTCCTAGCAAGCAAGCCCATAAAAAATCCTACGCCTTTTATATGGCGATGAAAGAACTTTGAGAAATGATGAGGAAACATAAGTAAGCTTAATGTATGGGACCCACCACACACAAATCCTACAATCACCTTTAGCCACAAATGAACAATACTAAGGCCTGTGGATTCATAAACAGATACAAAAAACTCAAATAGTACCATACCTTATACTTCAACCCATTTAATAGAGCTAAATTCAAAGAGCAATATGGACTAAAATTTGAGAGACTTACATAGAATAAGCTCGAATGATTTTAAATCCCAAGTTCCTTATCCTATATCACCGAGAGGGGAGATGACATTCAAACGCAATCCAATTAAACAAAATATGGCAAAGGCCAAAAATTAGAGTATAACAATTCCAAACAAGTAAGAATGAAGTAACAAAATTCATTGAACTCCTACTGAAAGCCGTGGCAAGGGAATGAATAATGAGTATAGAGAGAAAATCAAACCCAAAAATCGATGAGCAAGAAGCACATAAATTAGATTTCCATTGGAAGCATATCCGCATAAATACAAAAATAGATTGAACCATAGATAGGGTACATGAACTATGAGTAGAAATAGGTACCTATATTTTGCACCTTTGCCCCTTTTAATCTTTTCCTCCACTCAGCTCTCGTGCTTAGTCTCCTTTTCTTCACGGTTCTACTCCCATACTCTACCTTACCATTTCTGTTTAATTGTTGTTGTTGTTTTTTTTAATAGAGCATTTTTTAAAACTAAACACCTTTTTTTTTTCTCCTCCATGGAAAGTCTAGCCAAAATCCCAGATAGCTCTTGATCTCAAACTCCCTTCTCAGTCTCTTACTTTCCTCCTTCTTTCACATTCTTTCTTTATCATTCTCTCCTTTCAATCTCTCCTTCATTCTCTTCCCAAAAATATGAAAACCTTCTAGTCGAATCAAATAAAGGAACCTAAAATCTCCTCCTAAAATCTCTCTTGATTTCTCCTCTCCTCATCTTTCTTCTAATTTTTCTCCTTAGCTCTCCCAAATCCCTGAACTCTTTCTCTTCCTTGATTTCTCATTCTCTTCCTCTGTGCCTTTGTGCTCCTCTAAATGTTTGTATATTTCTAATGCTCTCTTTCTCTTTCTTGATCTCCATCTTCATCCTTTGCTTCCATTTTCGCATTATCTCTTCTCTGCCTCCTATGGTGAAAGGGACATGAAGAAAGGTAAACTTCTCAAGCCTATTGCTATGATTTGTTCCTATCTATGTAAAAGTTGATGCTTTCCTTCATTGCTCTACTATCTCTGCATGTGTAATAACCCTAATTCATAATTACCATGATTAGGCTTAATCATGCCATTAATGACTGAAAATCAAAGTCTAAAGTCATTACAATTAATTAAATTGAAAAAAAGTGAGGAAATTTAAACTTTGATGTTATAAGGGTTATTAGCCAAACAACCAAAACTATTTAATCCCACAAGTAACTTCAATTATCAATTAAGACATTTAGTTTACATCCAAGTCATTATATATCATGTTCATAGTAAAATCCAAGGTTTTTAAGTAAAAATAAGAGTTTGGGGGACTTAAGCTGCGACTTGGACTGGTTAAGTTAGTTACTGGAATCTAAAAACCAAGTTTAAAGACTCCTGCCATGACCTGATATACTTGCACTTTTGTGTAAATGGCTATTGGAGCTCAAAATCTAAAATACGAACCTTACGTTGCGATGAAGGTGTTCATAGGAACCTACTGTTCACACTTTTGCAATTGGTGTCTCGTCGCGGTGAGCCTATGTGGCATCGTGATGAAAGGGCATCTTGGAGCTCTCCAAGCTTGCCTCCCAACGTTCACCATTGCGAGTGATGATTGTGTCGCGCAACCCTTAAAATAAAACTAAGTTGTAAAATATATATAGCTAGTGGCACAACCTAGGTCATCTCCTTTGGAAATGGAATTCAATGTTTATTTAGGCTTTCTAAGTGTTAAAAGACTCTAAAACTACCTAAATTAAGGGATGTTTGATTGACTTAAACTAATTAAAATCTAACTGAAATGAAATTCCTAATTGCATGAATTATGGTTGATAATGGGCTTGCGACTAGCTTTGGATTTGTCCCTTGGTATCCACTATCTTTATCTTAATTCAATTATGATTAATTCTAATCTAAGAGTCCCTAATTGTGTTTATAATAATGTATCTTGAGTTACCATGCAAGAATCAAGAGATTAACAATCTAATGTTGAATTGAAACCTCAATCCCACATTAAATCACTAACTCTTGTCATTAAGATCAATGAACATTTGAATTGAATGATTAATTGATCAATTTGCTTTTGAATTAACACCCTAGGATATTTAATTAACTAGCCAAATTCCAAGGAATCCTCAAATCAAGCAATAAAGATTATAATTTCACTCATGCATTTCATCAAACACCTTGATGGCATACATGGGAAATTAAAGCAAAATGCAAAATTTAGTACTTAATTCATGCAATTAATCAATCAATATCTCTCCTAATCAGTGTCTAACCAGCCACTAATTACAATTACATAAATTTCCAATCAAATACAACTTAACCAAGCTTGTACAAGAAAAAAAAAAGTGTAGGAAAGTAGAAATTCTTAGCTAAAATTCTTTTGATCTCTCAATGGACTCAAGGTTTTCCAAGGTCCTTTTCCAAGCTAATCACAAGATGGAGATTAGAGCTTCATTGGATAGATGGATGGAAGTGAGAAAAATGGCGTGGAGTGGCTGCTGGATGAAGGATGCAGTGAATGGAATGTATACAAATGGAATGGACGACTTTTCTATGAATGGTGTGGTGTGTGATTCTGCCCCCCAGCTTCAGCCCTTATCACGTGCTTCCCCTTTGCTTCTTTTTTATGATTCACATGCTGTTTTTCATTTATTCTACCCATAGCTTAATTCTTCCAGCTCAACAAGCTTCTAGAGGTGAGCTTATGAATGACGTGGCTTTATACTCTTTTCCACGTTGCTTCTTCTTTTATCTGCCTAAGCTTTCACGTGATTGATACTCCCATGTACTTCTTTATTCCTTTCATTCTTAACTTATCGCTACTGCTCACGTGGACCTCCCATGCAACTTTTGCATGCCTTCATCTTAAAGAAAAACCTGTAGCTTCATTTACACTTTCCCACTCATTCCTGATGTCACTTGCTACGTCATTTGCTTTTCTTGTGCTTCTTAACTCATTTATGTAGCTTCTTCTTCTCATGCTTTGCTGTTCTGGCCTCATTATTCTGCTGCTCTTCTCCAGCCTAGCCCTCTTGCATTTTGACGTCTTTTTAGTTTGCTCTTCTCATCGCGTTATGCCCCCAATCAACAGGTTCAGCCCGTGGCATTTTTTTGTTTATCGTGTTGCTTCTTCATTTACTCAGCCCTTCCTTCACTAGACCCCATGGTTAGTTCATGTTCCTTCTTCTCCCTTTCCTTTACATGTGGCTCAGTTGTAGGTGAATCCATGTATGTTTGTTAAGAGTTTCCCTTGTCAACTTCTTCATGTCTTGTGTTGCCTCTTAAACCCATTGCTTCCAATGTGTTTTTCCTTCTTTGTTAGCTTTTCTTCTTCATCCAGCTCTCCAAAATAGAGGTTGCTTCCTTCTTTCAAATGCTGTCACGGGCTTCCTCTCCATTCATTCAGCTAATTTCTTTTATGTTTTTGCTATAGCCCATAGCAATCACGTGATTTCTTCTTCTTTCATGTAGCTACTTCATTTACTCTTTTCCTTTTTTCAAGCTTCTTTTTCCCTTACTTGTGGCATGTGTGTTAATGAGAGGCTCCTTTGGCATGTTTGTTCTGCTCAAGTATGGACTAGTGCTACGTGGAAGAACTCATATGCCCATGCGTGAATGAGTGAATGACGTAGGTGCTTGCTTTATGGAAAATAATACGTATGTGGGAGATGTGGGTGCAACGTGAGAGTGTTTTGGAGTGTGAGTGAATGGCTGGACAAGTGCATGGATAAATGAGAAACCACGTGGGTTTGAGCTAGAAAATGGAGTGAATGGCATTGTATGATTGATGGGCTGAACTTGTGAGTGATATGTGAAGTTGAAAGTATGAGTGGGTGATGTGGAAAAACAAGAAACCATGTACAAGTGAGCTGCTAAATGAAATGGATGTGAATAAATTGCATAAGCTCCTTCTTTCTTCTAAAACTTCCATTATCTCCTAAATTCTCCTCCAACCCTTAGATTTAAATTGCCCAAAGCCTACACAAAAAGATTGGAAAATATTATGTAGAAATATCCACAAAATTATTTAAAAGAAATTCATTCATTAAAACTCAATAATTTTGCAAATTGATTCATAAAGTGCATAAATGGCTAATTAAATCAAATTCTACCTAATTAAACCCCCAAAGCCATATTTGGACACTAAAATTACTAAGTTAGGAGGAATAGAAGATATAAAAATAACATTTATCAGCGAGCCTCCCTTGCACTGTGGCAAGACTATTCTCTGTTAGCCCTTGGAGCTAATTTCTCACATTGGCGACGATGCTTCTAGCCTTTGTTACCCCAAGCTTTAATTTTGGCCGTGACTTAGGTCCTTTAAGCTGCGACTTCACCCCCTCTTAATGCTATTTTCTTATTTTCATGCTTTCTAACTCCTTACCACTCATTCTAGATGAATTTTAAGGCTTCCATGACTAACATACATGGTTTTCTAGACCTCTCAACTCCCAAATCTCATGATTCACTAATCCTCATTGTCTAGGGGTCTAGGATTGAATTAAAGCAATCAAAACTTAATTTCATATAAGGAAATCCTATTCCACGACAGCAAAATGGTTCAACCACAAATGTTTATAGGGCTAGTGCTTAATGGCCATAAAAGATCAAGTCATTTATCAATTATTAGTCAATTACAATTACAATGTTCAATCTCATGATAATTATATTACATAAATTGTCTCTATACTTGGCAATTCATGATGTAATGTGGAAAATGCACAAAAACTAGTATTCTTATTACACACATCCAATCTGACAAGATTTCCAAACCTATGTGCTACTAAGTCGTATGATAGGCTTCCATTAATTTTTACTTGCCACTAAGAAGTCCGATTCCTGAAAATGTTAGCCCATAATCGGGGTGAGATTTACAATCTTAGTAATGAGAGGCAAATTTCATATATATATATATATATGTATATATGTATAGATTAATCAACATAATGCATTTTCATATCATCAAATACCAGAATTATCAATTCAATTAGAAAATAAACTAGTAGAGCTACAAATAACTATTGTCCCATACTAGCAATCACATACAACATGTTAAAGGCCAATAACACTGAGAGAGGCCCGCCTACGGTACCAACTCTCCAATGAGCACAACCTGGGCTCAGTGCATTTCAGGGGTCTGATCACAACCTAATGCCTAATCGAAACATGATACATGGGTGGCAATGGCACCATAGCTCCACCAAGGACTCACTTAGGGTCCACCACAACAACAATCAAGTAACCAACCAATCATTTAGCATTTTAAAATCATACATGTACAACAAATATTAGATTAAAATGAGCATATACGTAGAATTAGGAAATTAACCCTGATTACCTCAATGAAACCTGATTACTCTTCCTCTAGCTACTATTATAATCCAAATATACACTAAGCCTAAAACAAGTATAGACATCATCATTTAGCTATCATTAGAAAGGAATTTCCTATCCATTAATGAAGCTCATCAAGAATCTATTGAGAATTGTTTACTTAAGCTTCCAAAGAGTGTATTGCACCAATTCAAGGTCAAGACATCAAAACTCACAACAGGTCACTCTTTATATCTCCATTTTCACACATGTACAAGGCATGCACAAAAAATCAATCCAAATGATGAAATCTCAGCATTTACACCTTACAAAATGGTAGAAGGCACTTACCCAATCCTTTAATGACTCTTAAAATTCAGATTTGAGTCATTAAGCCCAGAAACTATAGTGTTTCACTCCCATCTCCTTATATTTTTGCACTATAGTAGAACCCATGATGTAAATCAGTCTTTGAGGACATTTTCTAGCAAAATAATATATAAAAAGGAAGGAAAATGCTTACTAATCATCCCTCTAACTTCTAACTCTAAAAATCTTCCAATAATCATCCAAAGACCAATTTCTTATTAAGAAGAGATCAAAATTCCCTAAATGACAAATCAATTGGACCAAAATGTAGAGGAAGAAGAGAGGATTAACTTATGTATAACCCACCTTAGCTAAATCTCCTTTTAAACTTGTGAATTGGAGCCTAGAAGGTGAGGAACCCTAGCACCCTTTTCATATGTGTGAGTTTTCTCCCCTTGTTCTACAAAACCTTATGTTTCCAGCACCCAAATAAAATTCAAATAGGATTTATAGGGTTTTAGTGCAAGGGCGCTGGTCCAATTGGCCTTATGTTCTAAGTAGGTTGATGTTTAACAAGTTGGGCTAGGCTATATGGGTTAATTGAGTGCAAAATTGGTTGGATTTTCATAAGAGTAGAGTTGGGTCATATTTAGATGAAGTTAAGCCTTCATAGGGATAAGATTGGGCTCCTGATAATGTTCTTGGCACACATAACTTAATCATGGTCCCAAATATACATTTAAACCCATAAATATTATTCTACTTTCTTCAAAATGGTCCAATTAATAATTATTATGTTAAGATACTCAAATTTGTCATTTTCCTTAAGATTCCTATTTCCTTATAATTCTCCTTAAACCTTCTTAATAATTTCATAATTCTTAGATAATTACTATTAATTATTTTCGGGGTGTTACAACATAGTTGCCTTTGGAGGACCTTACAGAGAACACGAAACTAAAAAATCACAGGTAGGGTTTAGGGCTTTTTTTTCCTTTTTCTTTTTCTTTATTTTTTGGGGTATTATTTTGTTTGTATTTTGGGTATTAGGATGAAAGAAGCGGGCTTTGGTTTTGGCTTTTGGTATTAGGTTAATGAAGCTGAAGGTTTGTGCTGACTAGACAAACAATTTGATTTTCTATTTTTTAATTGATTTTTTAATTTATCTTTTCCTTTTTTTTTCTTCTTTTTATATTTAAAATCATGGGTAATAGGGGAGCAAATGACTCTAGGAGTAAAGCAAATTTTTTTTTCCCTATTTTCTTTACATTATTTTTTCTTTTGAATTATTTTTATGCTTTTTTTTCTTTTTTTCCCCTTCATTTTTTAGGTAATCTTTCCTCTATTTTTCATTCTCATTTTTTTTATTTACATCTTTTTTTTTTTCCAGTTTGTCCTTTTTCCTTTTTTCTCTTTTTTTCTTTTTTTAAAAAATATTTTCCTTTGTTTTCTCTCTTTTTTTTTTGTTCTTGTTAATTTGATTTTATTATTATTATTTTTAGAGCATGCTTGGACAAATTATAGTGTTCACAGTTGCTTCTCTTTAATTATTTCTTAGGCAAGGAAATTGAAAATGTAATTTTTAATAATTTTAAGTAAGGAACAAGTAAAGATAAGAACATGTATTTTGTTTGGGATGATTAAACTGGACATCAAAACTATGCTAGACTCAGCTTAATAAAGTTTGACACTTTTAGGCTTGTTAGTCTCAATTATGTATACCTAACATGATTAGACTATATTAATCTTATAGGCTTGTCAAAACTGAGCTAGGTTTCACAAATTCCTTAGCATAAACAAACAAACTAAAGATTGAGAGATATAAACATGAATTAAAATTAAAGCAACCCAAATAAAATATGATGGTTAGAAGTTACCCCTCTTTACTTATTTCTTAAGTGAGAAGATTGAAAATATAATTTTTAATATTCTTAACTTAAAGATAAGTAAAGATGGAAACATGTATTTTGGTTGGGGAACTGACTTACAAAATAACATATCAAAGTGAGAGAACTTACCTAGAAATGTATGATGTAACACCCCAGAAATAATTAATAACAATTATTCAGGGATTATGAAATTATTAAGAGGGTTTAAGGACAATGACAAATTTGAATATCTTAACATAATAATTATTAATCAGACCATTTTAAGAAAATATGATAATATTTATGGGTTTAAATGTGACTTAGGCCCATGATTAAATTATGTGTGTCAAGAACATTATTAGAAGCCCAAGCTTATTTATATGAAGGTCCAATTTCATCTAAATATGACCCAACTTGTAACACTTGATTTTCATAAAAATGATGAAAACAAGCCAAATATAAAAGAGAGTCCCCTAAAATGAATCAGTTAAGGCCAAATAAAATTTTCATAAAATTTTAAATATTAGAAAACAAGGAATTAAGGTTTGAGATGCCTAAAAACTAGGGTCAGAATGGCTAAATTTAACCCAAACTAAGCATGAAACTTAGGTTTTTAAGGATAAGGAACAAGTAGATGCAAAGAAATTCCAAAAAGAACTTAGTTTTCAAGCTTCCAACACTTAGGGTTTCCTTTGCACCTTAGTATATATGAAGCTTTCTAGTGATATTTCTAATTGTCTATAAGTGCATATGGGTTCTTGAGATGCCAAGAAAGCCAAGAGAACATCAAAGAAAGGCTTGAAAAAATTTTAGAAGCCTTGGTTTGTGTGATAGAAGTGTATGCTCCATAATAAGGCTTAAAGAAGCAACTTAGGTCTAGGCTCTTGAGAATGAAATTGTGGTGACCCAAAGAGGCTTAAATGGGGTCAAGAGATTGAGATGGAAGGAAAAAATGGAGCCAAGACCTTGAATTCTAGCACTTGCTTCATTAGGTCTTATATGACACCATTATGCAACCATAGAATAAATTGAGCTTCCATAGTGAGTGTGTAACACCATAATTCTATGACTCATCTCATATCATATGTAGGCTTGTTCCCATGAAGCACATGAATTTCTCAAGGAAAAGCCATAGAAAAATATAAATAAATTGCATTACGTCACATGTAAAATTTTCATTTGATGTTCTATAAGCCATATGGACTCATCCATTTCATTTTCACATTTAAATACACAATTACAACTTATAACAAACTCAAGAATTGGCCTAGAACTCATGCAAATGGATGGTATACTAAAAAACATAGTGTGCAGTCTCGAGTAGGATTTCTAGATTTTGTGCCTAAACTTTAAAAAATCATGACTAGTTCTAAAAAACTCAAAATTAATCACACTATGCTATTCTGGCAAGCTACAGATATCGAATCTATGGTAAAAATAACATCAGGTTATGAAACATCAAGTGGAAGACGTTTGACACTCAAAAAGCACCCAAGGTCTTAGCTGTTTGGGCTACTATCATAGGTTACTATCATAAACATTTAGAAATTTATAACTAATTCTAAAAAAATCCAAATCATGAAACTTTAGTCATTCTAAGAAGATAAAAGTGTTAAATCTAAGGGAAAAATGTCTCTAGGCCATGCTAAGTTCATTTAGGAATTGAATTATGATGTAATAGTACAGGAGGTTGAATGACACTATTGGTGTTGATATTAAACTTAAAAAATTCATAACTCTCTGCTCAGGCCTCCAAATGAGATGATCTCGATGGCCATAGAAACTTATGACCTATAGTTTATGCTTGTAAAATTTCATGAGCATTGGACGCCATTTGGCCTTTGAATGACACAGAACACAAAACTGACCATATGAATAGTACATACACCAGAATAGTAGAAAAATCCTAACTTTGAAAATTCATAATTAATTTTATAGATCTTTGATTTTTCTATACTTTAGCTTTCCAAAAATCTCTCAATGAGCTCTATATGTCTGCCAAATTTAATAGGACGATTCATCTATTTGGTTAGTTTGTGCTATAGGGTTCCAATTTGGTCACTTTTATGGTTTTTATTAGCATCAAAGTGTCCAATTTTGCTTCCAAAGCTTGTGTGGCCACTTGAGCATGTGAGAATGCACCAAAATGACAATCTAAACTTGTCTCAAAGATGCAAAAACCCAAATTTCTCAAACTCACTCATTCACCCCATGATATACATAAGAATGTATATCTCTAGTTTTGCCATTCCATACTCAAATCATGCTATATCAGGCATATGTCATTAATCCTCATTTATACATCATACATATGAGTAATTACACATGTTCAAATGATTATACAATAATTCCATTATAGAATTACATCATATGCCATTGGTATGGCTAAAAAAGAGATAAAACTAGGCAATTCTAGACACTTTGATGTCAATTTCTCATCTCCCAACTTGGTGGCCTCCATTATCTTGTTCATTTTCTACACCTAGTATGTTAAGGCATTGGAGAGGAGGGAATAAGATTAAAAGAATCCCAATAGCTCATCTTCCTTTCAATTACACATAAAGAATGCAATACAAGTCTTGAAAATGCATGCATGAGTATATTGAAATGTGTGAGCATTTAAGAAACATCCTTGGTATTTGAACAAGTCATACATAGCATACATAGGTTTGCCAAGTAAGTGGATTAACCTCACCCATTATCTCTAAGTGGTTTTAACTTAACCTCACTCTTGGGAGTCAATCTCACTCTTGGGAGACTCTTACTTTATCTTAACCAATTTTAAGGATTTTTGGCTCATCCTCACCATACCTAGAGGGTTCTTGATTTCTCCACACTCAAGAAAACTAAGGCAGGTATATAAAACATCATTTGAGTGCATAAAACATCATCATGGTACCATGGCATATGAAATCATGCTAGAACACTTTTCATGGCTTAAAATACACATACACATATCCAAAGACAAGGTAAGCACACATTCATGCATGAGAGAAAGTGGAGAGAGTTACCTTTGTCACACAATCACACTTTTTCCTTGAGCCTTGAGTTTGCTCCTTTAACTTCACACACACAAGGGGGTGGAGATCATTTCTCTTGACCTAGACACATCATATGGAAGCCAATTATACTCTTGAATCAAATTCTAAAGCCATACATTCACTAGAAAAGCTAGGTAGTTCATATGGTTCTTTTATAGTTCCATAATGCACTTAATGAAGTAACCTTAAGAAAACATCATCTTGGCTCCATTCTCTCCATCTATTTATGATTCTTGATTCCATTTAAACCCCTTGAAGTCATCACATAATTAAATGAAGGAGCCTAGCTAGGTGTTGCTTCTTTAAGCCATAAGATGGAACCTATGATACCATCTCACTTTCTATGGCTTTTAAAATTTTTCCAAAGCTTCCTCTCATCCTTTTCCATCATATATGACTCAAAATTAAGCTTGGAACAATTTAAAACTTCCTCTTGGTATTCTTTCTAGCCTAAGCCGAAATTATACTCTATATGAGTACCAAGTGGGTTTGCTTCACTTTCTTGATGGAAGATGCATATGATGAGCCTTCTAGGGATCTCAAGAGCTCATCCAAACACTCATTTAGGCCTAGGAACAATTACACCAAATCAGATTTTCAAGGGAGCCCATGAAATCCTAGGTTTGCTATCTTGAAAATCAATGGCTTTTACTTGAATTTCTTTACATATTCTTATTCTCCTCCCTTAAATTCCTAGGATTCAACCTTGAATCTAGCTAAAATCCAAGCCTTCTTGCAGCTACATACATGGGGCCAACCAAGGAGAAGAAGTAGCTACCATGGGACGAAGATTTTACCTTGTTTCCTTGACTTTTCTTTCTTGTTTCTCACTTTCCTTGGCCTCCTCTCTTCAAATCCGAATTTTCCCCTTTGTTCTGCCCTCAAAATAACACCAAAAACTTTAAGAAAACCATAGGGAGAAAAGGGAGAAGGAGGAGAAAAATATTGCTAAAGAAATAGCTTAAAATTCTATGAAATTTCCTACCTCTTCCTTGCCTTTTCTCCCTCCAAAACCTTCTCCTTTGGTGTGCCTAAGAGATGGCTTTCTCCTCTATTTTTGGGGCAGAATTAGGTTGGTCTAGAAAAGGGGAGAATAAGGGCAAAATATAAGGAGGGTTCAAGAAGCTTCCATTTTCCAAAAATTCCAATTTTGCCCTTCGTTCTTGGCATTTTCGTTTCTGATTCATTTTAGCTCCTTTTGAGAATTGTCTTTTTTAGTATGAAATTTAGGTTCCCAATTCAATAAAATACTTTAGGAATCAATCAAATCGGAACTAAAACCTTCCCGAACAAATCAGTCAAAGTTCGGGTTAACTAATGTTGGAAAACATCCACCGAAGGGGTTTTAACTGTCCCAGAGCTTCCTATGGTTTTCAAGGCCTCTGAGAACCCTGAAGAACTCAAAACTTTCATTTAGAAAGCCCTCCTGTGTAAATTCTAAAATTTGCTCAAAATTACAAAAATGCTATTACGTTTCGTCAACCTTTCATTCAATTTCGTTTCTTTATTCTAGCTCCATTTTTCTTTTTGTCTGAGGCTGGAATTCTCATTTTTAGGAGTCTAGAATGCTACATAAATTTTCTAGGACCTTCCCTAAGTCATTTTGGGGGACTTATTTTTGTATCCGATGAATTTCATACGTTTACAGAGAAACCATACGTTATGTTTCTTGCATTTTCTCTTATTTTCAAAGAATCGGATATTACAAAGTGGGTAATGCTAAAGCTTACTTTCATGATGTAATTGTGTCCGATTTAATATGTTTAGGCCAAGTGAACCAAGCCTCATCTTATTACAAGTGTATGGCCAAAAAGGGGGGAGGAATGTCTAAGGAAAAAGTGTTGAACTCTTACTCTAAGGTAGCTTTCTCTTCTTTTTCTCATGCATGAATGGGTGTTTATCTTGTCTTGAATGTGTGTGTGCATGTTTTAAGCTATGAAAGTTGCTTTAACATATGTCTATATGCCATGGTACCATGATGCTTTGTTATGTACTTAAATGATGCTTTATGAACATGTTTTAGTTTGCTTGAGTGTGGTGAAGCCAAAAGCCCCCTAACTAAGGTGAGAATAAGCCAAAAGTCCCTAAGAATGGGTGAGTCAAAGCTAAAGTCTCTAAAGAGTGAGGCTTAGTTAAAAGTCCCTTAAGAGAGGCAAGTTCAAAATCCTCAAAGAGAATGGGTGAGGCTAAACTATTTTCTTGTCAAGCCTATGTATGTTTTATGTGACTTATTGAGTGCAAGAGATGTTCTATGTATGACTATGCACTCCATGATATCCATGCATGCATTTTTAGACTTGTATTTCCATCCTTTATTTATGGTTGAAAGGGAGAAGAGCTATTAGGATTCTTAGAATCTCATTCCTTCCTCCTTATTACCTAACATTTCTAGGTGGACTAAGTGATCCAAGGAATGGGAGCCACCAAGCTTGAGGAAGAGAGATTAATAAGAAAGTGTGTTATTTTATCCATTTTGTAACCATTTTGATGGCATATGATGTAACCCTATGATGAATATGTTGTATAACCATTTAAATATATTTAATTACATGGATGCTTGATGTATATATGAGATTTGATGTTATGTGAATGTTATAGCAAGTTCTTGATATTGAATGGCAAGATATAGCCTATGTATTCTTGTGTATACCTTGGGGTGAGAGAGTGAGTTTATGAAATCTAGATTTGTGCACATTTGAAACATATTTAATAGACCATTTTGGTGCTTTTCCATGTGATCAAGTGGCCACGAAAGCTTTGGAAGCAAATTTGACCTTTTGGTGACCCTTTAAGAAGCATAAAAGAGCCATTTTGCAACCTTATAACACAATCTGACCAAATGAATGAATTTTCCCATGAAATTTGGCATGCATATATATCTTATCTAGAGCTTTTTGGAAAGTTAAAGACCAGATTATTTGGAGCTCTGTGGAATTAATTATGAATTTCCAAAGCTACCAAATTTTAGCTGTTATGGTATAGTTACTATTCATATGGTCAATTTCTTCTTTTATACCATTAGAGAGCCAAATAATATCTAATGCTCATACACGATACCATTGAGATCACCCCAATTAAATGTCTGAGTAGGGAGATATGAATTTTTAAAGTTCTGTGACAAAACTAGTAGCATCAGATGAGTTTGGATACTATTTCATCAATTTCTAGTAGCTAGACGTCCTTGTTTTGGTCTGAAGTTATTTTTAGCATAAAGTAGACATCTGTAGCTTTCCAGAATTGTATAGTATATTTGATTTTGATTTTTCTAGAATTAGTTATCACTTTCCAAAATTCATGAAAGAAACCTGGCACAATAATCCGAGATTGCACATGTGATTTTTATGTATATGGTTCATGAGCTTAAGTTGTTGACCACATCTTGAGATAGTTTTGAGTTGTATATGTGTATTTAAATAAGAGAATGAGATGGAGAGTTCATATGGTCTACGGGACATGAAATGAAAATTTTATCCATGACGTAATGTAAAAATAATGGAATATTTTAATACCATTTTCTTGGAAACCTTGTGAGATTAATGGAAGGAAGCTAGGATATAGATAAGGAAAGGCTAGTTAATTATAGTGTTACAGAACTCTACTCTTATGGAAGTCTAACCCATCTTTGCACTCAATTAACCTATATAACCTGACCTAAATTATTAATTATCAGCCCACTTAGAACATAAGGCCCATTGGGCTAACCCCTTTGTACTAAAACCCTAAAGAGCTTATTTTCTTTTCATTTGGGTGCTGAAAACACAAGGTTCTATAGAATAAGGAGAGAAAATTTGGAGGTTCAAGGGAGGCTAGGCTTTTACCAACATTGTAGCTCCATTTTTGACTTCTAGAAGGTGATTTAGCCAAGATAGATTCTATAACACTTAATCCTCTCCTTTTCCTTTATGTTTTGGTTCAATTGGTTTGTTATTTGGGAAATTTTCATCTCTTCCTAATGGGAAATCTGGTCTTTAGATGATTATTGAGAGATTTTTGGAGTTAGAAGTTAGAGGGATGATTAGGTAAGTATTTCCCTTTCATTTTATGTATTATTTTGCTGAAAAATGTCCCCTATGGTTGATTTTCATAATAGGTTCTTCTATAATGTGAAAATACAAGGTGATGAAAGTGAAACACCGATGTTTCTAGGTGTGATGATTCAAATCCAAATTTTAAGAGTCACTAAAGGATTGGGTAAGTGTCTCCTACCATTTTGTGATGTGTAAATGCTGGAATTTTGCCATTTGGATTGATTTTTTGTGCATGGCTTTTGCATGTGCGAAAATGGAGTGGAGAGTGAACCATTATGAATTCTTGGTATTTTGACCTTGAATTGGTACAATAGACTCTTTAGGAGTTAGGTAAGCAATTCTTGATAGACTCTTAATGAAATTAATCAACGGATAGGAAATTCCTGCTAATTATAGTTAAATGATGATAATTATACTTATCTTTGGTTTCGTGTACTTTGGATCATAATGGTAGTTAAAGGAAGAGTAATTGGCTTTATGGAGATAACCGAGGTTAATTTTCTAATTTCATGTATATGTTCATTTTAATATGATGTTTTGCTATACATGTATGATTTTGAAATGCTAAATGATTGGTTGGCTACTTGATTAAGACCTTGTGAGTCTATGGTGGAGTTGTAGTATGCTGCCACCCGTGCATCATTTTTCGGTCGAGCACCAGGTTGTGATCAGACCCTTGAATGCAATGAGCCCAGGTTGTGCTCATTGGGGAGTTGATGCCATGGACGGACCTCTCCCGGTATTATTAGCCATTAACATATTATATGTAATTGTTGGTATGGGACAGTACTCACTTGTAGCTCAACTAGTTCATTGTGGATTGGAGAGTTAATGATTTTAGCATTTGATGATATGAAAATGCATTGTGTTAGTTAATCTATACATATATATAGAATTTGACTCTTGTTATTGAGATTATATATCTCACCCCAGTTGTGGGCTAACATTTTTAAGGATTAAACCTCTTAGTGGCAAGGAGAAATTAATGGAAGCCTATTATATTTTTTAGTAGCCATAGGTTTGGAGACCTTGTAAGGTTGGGTTTGTGTAATGAGAATACTAGCTTTGTGCATTTGCCGCATTGCATCATGAATTGCCAAGTGTAGGGACTATCCATGTAATACATTTATCATGGGATTGAATATTATGATGGTAATTGACTAATAGTTGATGAATGACTTGATATCTTATGGCCATTTAGCATTAGCCCTATAGATATGTGTAATTGAACCATTTTTGCTATCATTGAATGGGGGTTGACTAATATGAAACCTTGTTGATCCTGTGATATGGTTTACTATTTGGAAACATAATTATGTGATATATTAAATGTTGACTTATACTAGTGATGCATGGAACCTTTAATGAAATTATGTTTGAGTGATAATGTTAGTAATTTATGAATCCTTTGCTGTCATTAATCTTTGAACTTGCTGATATATGATAGTTAGATGAGTAAGAATCAATACCTAAGTCTTGAATTGGTAATGTTAGGTAAGTCAGGTAAATAAGGTAGATGAAAGGTATTTAAGCCTCACAAATTAAGGTATAATGGCCTTAGGATGCAAATGGAAGGAGTGTTGGAGTGTTTGGGATGAAATTGGGAGAGATTAGGTGCAAGAGGTAGTTGAGCCGCAACCAAAATTGGCTAAGTTATGGCCAAGCATTAGGCAAAAGCAAAGAGCATTATGGCACGAGGTGTCTTGCCTTGGCGTAAAATGAAAAAGTTGTCCAATGAGGGTAACAGAGAGCAGATTCACCATGGCAAGAATCGAGAGAAAAGAAATTATAAGTTCCAATAGCTTCGGTCACTGCAGCACAAGGATCGCTCACCGCAGTGCGAGTCAAATAAATTAAGTGGTGAGTGTGAGGAGGCTGTTCCACCGCAGAACCACATAGGCTTATTGTGGTGAGGGTCCAACTCACCATGGCTATCACCAAGGCAAGATTCGCGAAAACGTGAACAGTATGTCCCTTAGAGCAATTTGCTGTGCAAGCAAAAAACCCAAGCCGTGGTGCAAGGTGTAAAATTTTAGTTTTGAGTAACAATAGCCACTTATGCCGTAGTGTAGATGTACCAAGTCGTGGCGGGAGTCCCCAAACTTGGTTTCTAGGTTCCAGTAACCAATTTAGCCATGGAAGGTGTAATATCCAGTAATCTAAAAATGAGAGAAAATATGAGAAACATAACGTACAGTTTCTCTATAAATGCATGAAATTTACCAAATACAAAAGGAAGTCCCCCGAAACAAATTATTTAAGGTCTAAAAAAAATTTGAATAACATTTTAGACTACTAAAAATGAGAATCCTGGGCTCAGACAGAAAGAAAAATGGAGCTAGAATGAAGAAACGAATTTGAATGAAAGGTTGACGAAACGTAAGGGCATTTTTGTCATTTTGTAAAAATTTTGGAATTTTCATAGGAGGGCTTTGTAAATGAAAATTTTAAGTTTTCTAAGATTCTCAGAGGCCCTGAATACCATGGGCAGCCCCAGGATAGCTAAAGCCCCTCTGATAAATGTTTTCCAACAATAGTGAGCCCAAACTTTGACAGATTCATTCAGGAAGGTTTTAGCTTTGATTTCAGTGATTCTAAAGTCATTTTATTAAATTGAGCACCTAAATTTCATAATAGAAAAGATGATTCTAAAAAAGGAGCTAAAATGAATCAGAAATAAAAATGCCAAGAACAAAAGGGTAAAATTGGAATTTTTAAAAAGTCTTTATTAAACCTCCCTATATATATGAGGCGCCCCATCTCCTTCTTCATTTAGCCACATTTGTTTCTGCCCTAAACCAAAGAAAAATCCTAAGGGTGAGGTGCACAAGAAGGAGGAGGAAGGAAGGAGAAAAACAAGATAGAAAGGTATAGATTTTCTCAGTTTTTCATGCTTTCTCTTTAGCAAACTTTTCTCCTCCATTTCCCCTTCTTTCCAATGGCTTTATTGAAGTTCATGGATCTGTTTTGAGGCCAGAACAAAGGGGAAAATTCGGATTTGAAGAGAGGAGGCCAAGGAAATTGAGAAACAATCAAGAAAAGCCAAGGAAATAAGGTAAAATCTTCATCTCATGGTAGCTACTCCTCCCTTCCTCTCCTTATTTCGCCCCATGTATGTAGATGCAAGAGGGCTTAAATTTTGGGTAGAATCAAGGGCGAATCCTAGGAAATTGAGTGTAGAGAATAAGAATATACAAAGAAATTCAAGTAAAAGCAATTGATTTTCAAGATAGGAAGGCTAGGGTTTTGATTGCACCTTGAACTCTACCATGAATCCTAGCCATATTTTATGTTGTTTAAGAGTTCATATAGGCTCTTAAGACACCAAGAGAGCTTCCTACATCTTCTCCCATAAAAGGAAGCAAAGAAACTCCAAAGGTGCCAAGAAGAAGCATAGCTTTGAACTAAGACACTTAGGGCTCCTAGAGGTAGTTTTAAATTTTTCCAAGCCCATTTTTGAGTCATGTTTGATGAGTGAAGATGGGAGGAAGCCTTACAAAAATTTTAGAAGCCATAGAAAGTGAGATGGTATCATAGGTTCCATATTATGACTTAAAGAAGCAACACCTAGTTAGGCTCCTTGATTTTATTATATGATGCCTCCAAGAGGTTTAAATGGAGTCAAGAATCATAAATGAATGGAGAGAATGGAGTCAAGATGATGTTTTCTTAAAGTTGCTTCATTAAGTGCATTATGAAACCATAAAAGGGTTATATGAACCACCTAGCTTTTCTAGTGAATGTATGGCCTTAGAATTTGATTCAAGAGTATAATTGGCTTCCATATGATATGTATAGGCCAAGAGAAAAGATCTCCACCTCTTTGGGTATGTGAGGTCAAAGGAGAGGACTCAAGGCTCAAGGAAAAAGTGTGCTTGAGTGATAAAGGTAGCACTCTCCACCTTCTCTCATACATGAATGTGTGCTTACATTGTCTTTAATGTGTGTATGTATGTTTTAAGCCATGAAAAGTATTCTAGTATGATTTCATATGCCATGGTACCATGATGATATTTTATACACTCCAATGATGTTTTATATGCTTGCCTTGGTTTGCTTGAGTATGGAGAAGCCAAGAACCCTCTAGCCATGGTAAGGATGAGCCAAGAACCCTTAAACTTAGTTCAGACAAAGTAAATAGTATCCCAAGAGTGAGGTTGACTCCCAAGAGTAAGTGTAACACCTCAAAATTAATTAAGGTGTTAATTATGGATTTAGATTAATTAAGAATAATTAATATGGGATAATTGGGCAAGTTAAGTGAATGGAGATTTTAGAGAGATAAATTATTAATATGGGTTTGCGAATTAATTGGGATAGAAATTTTATCTAGGCCAAAATTAATAAATCATGATAAGAGGCTAATAGAGGCCCAATGAGTTAGATGCAGACCCAACCTAATTCAATATGATAGAGGCCCAAGATCCACTTTGTATAGGCTCTTATAAGTGGCCCAATAAACCTTGTGCAGACCCAAAACTATAGAGTTCTTAAAACTAAGTCTAGCCCAATAAAATTCTACAGCCCAACACCTTAAAACTGGCCCAACAAGCTCAAAACTGATACCCATTTGGAGTTAGACCTTGGTGCAACCCATGACCCATCTTAGACCCAACTTAAACCTAACTAAAACCCTAAAAAACTGACCAACCACCTCCCTCATTCTGCAAAACACAAAGACACAAAAGAAAATTCGGAGGTGTGAAGGAGAGGCTAGGGTTCTTGGCATAATTCCACATTTTCTCACATTTAAAGCAAGATTCAGCTAAGGTAATAGTTATACAACTTAATCCCCTCATCTTTCTCTTTAATTTGCCCTGATTAGTTTTTCATTTAGAGCATTTTCACCCTACCCAAAATCTGAAATGTGGTTGTTTGGGGATTTTCTTGGTGAAATTCGTAGGTTGAGGTTAGGGCTGACATTAGGTAAGTATAAACCCTGCATTTTGATGCTTTCTTTGTTAATTTGAGACCCCTATAGCTGATTTATAAAATGGGTATTAATTTTGTACTAATTTTCTTAGGATTTTGGGAGAAATATTGAGATTTCTGGTAGAGGATACTTCAATCCGAATTTAGGATTTGTGGTGGTTGGGTAAGTGTTCTTTAGGTAGTTATTAGCATTTAAATTCTTTGGGTACTTGTTGCTACTGTAAAATAATGAATTAAAGTAGTAATTCTCTGATGCTATAGTTATAGGGAGATTTTTGTACCATTGGTGGTTGTTGCAATTGTCTACAAGTGAGGTAACTAGGGTTTACATTAATTCCATGCATATGTCGATTTTAATTTCATATTTACTGTATATGAATAATTTGAAATGCTGAATGAATTGTTTGGCTATCTATTGTATTGTGATTGGACCTTGTGAGTCCATGGTGGAGCTATGGTGCGGCTGCCACCTGTGCATGTGCTTCGATTGAGCACCAGGTTATGATCAAACTCCAAATGCACTGAGCCTTGGTTGTGCTCAATGGGGAGTAGGTGCCATAGACGGGCCTCTCCTAGTGTTATTAGCCTTTAACATGTGAAAATATGATTGCTAGTATGGGATAGTAATCATGATAGCCTAATTGTTTCATTTACTGATATGACTGATATGATTCGGATGTTGATTTTGACTCATGCATATATGTTAATTAAACTGGATTATATGATGGAATTGCCTTGGTTACTGAGATTTATATCTCACCCCATTTTATGGTATTACAATTTCAGGTGAAGGTTCCTCGGGTAGGGATAAGGGCAAGCAAGTGGATGAACATCCATGAGCTGAGGCCTAGTGTGGGGAGCTACACTTGGTTTGAGTAGAATTGGGTAGATGCTAAATTTTGTTAACCTATGTATAACATCATCATGTATCTGTATTGCCAAGTGTAGGCTTTCATATTTTGATTACTTAGGATATATTTATTGAGGGGTTAGACCTCATCTTAATTTGGTATTTGATGTGATATTTCTCTATTTTTAAGTGTCTTTTTGTGTTAGGAAGTGGTTAGTTTTATTTGATTTTATTTTTCTTGCTTTTTTGTGCATGGAATTGTGCTAATTTAGTTACCAACTCAATTTTTTGGTGTGCTTTGATTTTTCTCCAATCATCTACCTAGAAAATTCTGAAACTTAATACTTTGATATTTGGGGTGATGCTGAGTAAAAAAATATAGCTTTAGCTATAAGGTAGCCCCTTAATTGGCCAAATTCCTTCATTTTCTTTGAGTTTTCCATTTTTCAAGTATTTTTTTTTAATTTTTAGGACATTTTCTTTATTTTTCTAGATTTATGGCTTTCATTTTTTTTGGCTGGTTCTTGTCCTATTTCTTAGTTTTTGCTTGGCTAATTGGTTTATGACATAGTCCTCAAGTGAAAAATTGGTTGATTTGGACCTTAAGATTTAAAAATTTTTTTGAAGGCAAGTAAGGATCAAGAAAAGTAGTGCTAGTGTAATACATTAGCCTCTTAGCTCTTACACAATGGTCCCATTGTCTATCTCAATACATTTCATATGTATTGGAGCATAAATGCAAGATAACATACATTTTACATGAAAAATAATAAATATTTAAGGGTATTTAAATGTGTTATGTAAAGTCTCATTGCTTCATTCTATGCTCTATGGACCATGTGCACTCATTCATATGATTTTTTATCCATAACACATCCATATAAGTCATACACATCACATTTGGTCTCATTCATTTCGGGTTTGGAACTACATCTCACAAAATCCATATTTTGCTTTCAGATTCACTTTCCAGGTTTCTAGTATGAACTTCAAAAATTCATAACTAATTCTAGAAAAATCAAATCGTTCTAACCATACCATTTTAGAAAGCTGTGAATGTTATCTAAAGACTAAAATAGTTACAAACTAATGCCATAGCCTTTAACTCACAAAAATTGATAGAATAATACTCAGATCAGGCTGCATTACTAGTATTGTCATGCAACTTCAAAAATTCATTTCTCTCTCTACAAAGTTCTAAATGAGGTGATCTTGGTGGCTTATGATGTCTAGTTTATGCCTATAAAATTTCATAAGTATTAGACTTCATTTGACTCACGTGTGACATAAAGAAGCAAATTGACCAAATAAACATTAACCATACCATTTTCGTATAATTTGGCCTACTTTGAAAAATCATAATAAATTCTCTAGAACTCCAAATTGAGTGTTCTTTAGCTCTATGAAAAGCTTTAGATGAGACCTACTTGGTAGCCAAATTTCATGAAAAACTCACTCATTTTGTCAGACTTTGGTTTAGCTCACCATTTGGTCAAATTTGAAGTCTAAAATGGGATTTTAAGACACTAAATGCTTTTCTTGACTTTCCACAACCATTTGGGCAGGTTTAAAAGCACAAATACAATATATAAAAGTGTGCCAAATGATCCAAATTATGATGGAGCTCAATGTGACCTTGCCACTTGCTATCATACACAAGTATATCATATCACATAAGGGTAAATGAGTGGCAAAAATTCATATATTCATTCATCTAGCTTCCACATTGATACATACACCATTTATACATACATTAGAACATGTTCAATGTTTTACATCATGCACACATCTCATGGTTACATAGTTTGACATCAAAATGCCATCAAAATGCTTATATTTCATAACCTTTTTGTTAAAGTCTTGATCTTCAAGGTTGTTGGCCTCTATTTCTTTATCCACTTGGCTTACCTAGACATAGTTAGGAATATGTGGGGGAAGAGTGAGATTTAAAGAATCCCAATAGCTCTTAACTCTTTCAAACATGTATAATGGATGCATATATAAGTCAAAGAATGCATGTATGACATTCAAGAAATTAGTGGGCATGCAAAAATCATTTTCCTTGGCACATTAAATCATACATAGCAAACATATGCTTTCAAGGACATTGGTTTAGCCTCACCCATCTTTCTTAGGACTTTTGACCTAACCTCACTTTTCTTAAGACTTTTGGCTTTGTCTCACTCATTTATGACTTTTGGCTCATCCTTACTCTTGCTAAAAGACTTTTGGCATCACCAAACCAGTGCAAGCCATAATGCAATCATAAATACGTTTCAAGGAACATAATGGTACCATAATATGTAAGCATTTGCTAAAAAAATTTCTCATGGCTCAAATATACACACAAGCACTTAATGACAAGAAAACAACCAAGTTATGCATGTAAGAAAGGTTAGAGAGTTACCTTGAAGCAAGATTTGCACACTTTTTCCTTGGCTATTCCTCCCCCTTGTCGGCTACACACTTGTAACTAGGTGGAGTTTGATTCCTTTGACCTGGACACATCAAATAGGACACAATTACATCATGGAAGCAAGCTCTAGTATCATACACTCTTTATGGAAACTCACTTTGTTCTATGGTTCAATTATGGTTCCATATAAGACCTAATGAAGCAACTACTCGAATTTAAGATCTTGGTTCCATTTTCTCCTTCTATCTAGGTCTCTTGACTCCATTTAGACCTCTTGGAGTCATCACCAATTCATTCCCAAGAGCCTAGATGTAAGTTGCTTCTTTAAGTCTTATTATGGAACCTATGCATCTATCTCACAAACCAAGGTTTCTAAATTTTTTCCAAGGCTTTCCTTGATGTTCTTTCATCATATTTAGTCCCTTTCTACCCTTAGAAGAATTTTAAACTCTCCTTAGGTATAAGATCCATGCTTGTCCTAGATAATGGAGACCTAGGAGCACCTATGGATTTTGCAACTTCTCTTAAAGGAAATGGCACATGTGAGGCTTTTTAGGTGTCTCAAGAACCCATATATACTCTTATACAATTAGAAATACCACTAGAAAGCTTCATACATACCATGGTGTAATAAAAATCCTAGGTTTTGAAAACCTAATTTCTAATGCTTCCTTTTAGAATTTCTTTGCATCTACTTGTTTCTCACCCTTAAAAACCTAGGTTTCATGCTTCTTTTAGGTTAGATTTTACTCCCTCTTAGTTGTTCTCTAGGTGGCAAAAAATCACCTATTAAGAAACAAGAAGAAGGAAACAAGGAAATCCATGATACCTACCTTGATTCAAACCTTTTTCATGAGTCTTCTCCTTTGCTATGACTTCTCCTTAGAATTTCAAACTTCCCCCTGAACATAACTCAAAATAGATCTAAATCACACACCAAAACCATAGGAAAAGAAAGGAGAAGGAGAAGAACAAGTTTGCTAAAGGGTGGAGCATGAAATTTGAAGGATTTCTTACCTTTTTCCTAGCCTTTTTCTTCTCCTTTTTCCCCTCTTCTTGTGCACTCTTTCTTGTTGAGTTTTCCTCTATTTTGGGTAGAAACTAGGTATGCTTAAATGAGGAGAAGAGTGAGGCACCACTTATATATAGCAAGGGTTTCATAAGAAGCTTTTCAAAATGCCAATTTTACCTTCATTCTTAGCTTTTTCATTTTAGGCTCATTTCAAATATTTTTCAAAAACCATATTTTTCATCATAAAATTTAGGTTATCTAACCTATAAATTGCCTTTGGAATCACTAAATTAGATTTAAAACCTTCTCGAATGAAAGGGTTAAAGTTTGGGTCTATAGACATTCTAAAACCTAAACCGGAAGATTTTTAACTGTGCTAAGGATTCATATATTTTTTAGGGCCTCTAAGAACCCTAAAAAACTCAAATTTTCCATTTAAAGATCTCTCCTTTAAATTTTCTAAAGTTGCTTAAAATTTAAAAAATGCCACTACATTTGGTCAAATTTTTCTTTAGCCATTCTAACTATAGTTTCTGGGCATCCTAAGCATTGGTTCCTCATTTTATATTATTTAAAATTTTATCCTAATTTTATTTGGTCTCAAATCATTTATTTTAGAGGACTCTCTTTTATATCTGGCCTGTTTTCGTCGTTTTTTCGAAAATTGGCTGTTATAGTTAGTGTAAGGAATTGTAGTAATGCTTCTTGTGCTTTTGATTTTATGCAACAAATTGGTTATGTGCCTCATTTTGTTGATTGTAATATGGCTGAACAAGAGCATACAAATGCTAACATGAACATGTATGCACATGCTAACTTGAATGGTAAAAAGAATTTCAATGATAATATGCGTGCTAAAACCATTAAAGAACTTGTAGCTTTTAATGTGCATTACTAAAATCTTTATGTTTAGTAGCCAAAATTAGATGCAAATTTTGAACTTGAGTCTAGATTGATTCACTTGCTTCTTAAATTTCATGGATTTGTAGGAGATGATCCTCACAAGTGCTTGATGAAATTCTATATTATTTGTTCCACCATGAAACTATAAGGAGTTTTAGAAGAATAGATAAAGCTTAAGGCATTTCCTTTCTCCCTAAATAGTATATCTAAGGATTGGTTGTATTATCTTCCTTCTAACACTATTAATTCTTGGGATCAATTGAAACATCTTTTCTCCTTGCATTCTGTATAGCCTATATTCAAAAGGAAATTTGTGGGATTCATCAGATGTAAGGAGAAACTCTTTATGAATATTGGGAAAGATTTAAGAAACTCTGTGTTAGTTACCCTTATTACCAGATTATTAATCAATTATTGATTCAATATTTTAATGAAGGGCTTTTACCGATGGACAGAAACATGATTGATCCCATAGCAAGCAGTGCGTTAGTTGATTTGACTCCGAAAGCAGCCTGGGAGCTTATTTTTAAAGGCTCAAAACAATTAGCAATTTGGTGTTAAGATGGTATAGCTAGTAAGAGGTATTAATGAGTTGTATGCTCCTTAGTATGATTAGACCCTACAAACGATGCATAACACTCTAAAAAAACTTTCTTCTATAGTTAGATAGATGGCTTTAGTATAGAGGCAGGAAAGTTCTTATCCTCTGCTACATGTTTCTACATCTATAGCTTTGATTGAACGTTTGTGTGGTATCTATTCCTTAGCCACACATACCACTGATAAGTGCTTATAGCTAGACAACTGGGTTAAGACTTGTGCTTGGATCTTTTTAGGAAAACCAATGCAGTAAGGACAACATAGATATGATCTATATTCCCACACCTATAATCCAGGGTGGAGAGATCACCTAAACTTAAGATATGGAAGAAGGTAGTAACAATAGAAGTATAACATAGCAGGGCCAAGTACCTAGCTTCCACAACCTATGAGACAATCTATTGCAATATAAGAGGAGTTTGGTAAGGGAAATAGCCTAGAAGATATGATGAAATAGCTCATGGAAAGGCTTCAACAGAATGAACTTTAGCATAGACAAGAAATGCAGACCTTTTAGACATAGATTAGTCAGTTAGCAACCTCAATAAATAAGATGAGAAGTTAGTGATTAGGGAAATTACCTTTACAGTGAGTGATCAATCTCAGAAGTAGCAATGTCAGTGCTATCGCCCTCAGGAATGGGAAGGAAGTTCATGGGTCCTCATATACTACTTCCATGGATAAGTCGATGTTGGTAATAACACAAGTCACATAAAGAGGAAAAGGAGCTAAACAAGGTTTTTCCTTTCTCATATAAACCTACCTAAGGGAAGAGACAAGTTGAAGCAAAACTTGAGAAGGAGATTCTTAAGACTTTTAAGAAAGTTGAGGTCAACATACCTTTACTAGAAGCCATTAAGACCATCCCTAAGTAGGCCAAATTCCTTAAAGCAATGTGTACCAACAAGAAGAGCCTAAAAAGGAATGAGAATGTCAATTTTGACAAGAATATTCTACAATGCCCCCTAAGTATTAAGAACTGGGCACTTTTACAATACATTGCACTATTAGCAATTTTAAGTTTTTTTATGCTTTAATTGACCTCGATGCTGCTATTAATGTAATGCCTAAGAAAATGTACTCATCTTTATAGATGGAAGAATTGAAGCCAACTGGAATGATTGTGTAACATGTGAACCGAAGCATGGTCACACACTGCTTATTCTAGGTAAACCTTTCTTAAAAGTTGCTAAGACAATCATAAATATTCATGAAGGTATTTTTTCAATGGAATTTGCTAGAAATGTGATACAATTTAATATCTTTGATGCCATGAAGTACCTATGTGATGATCATTATGCTCTTAGTGTGAGTTTGATTGATATGCTAATTGATGATGCTAGTACTGAGTTTAGGGATAACATGTTGATTGATATTTGTGATATTGCTGAGTTTGATGATTCTTTGAGATGTACTTGTGATGGTTTTCATGTATGTGCTTGATGTAGAGAGATTGATGATTTTCTAAGTTATGATGATAGTATTGACTCCAAGGCTTTCATGACTACTTGAGCACGTGATTTTCTAAGTTATGTATGTGCTTGTGATAGTATTTTCTAAGTTATGATCATTTTTGTTTCCAAGGCTTTCATGACTACTTGAGCACGTGGGAAAGCACTAAAATGGTATATTAAACAGGTCTCAAAGGTTCACAAACCCAGGTTTTACAAACTCACACTCTCACCCCAAGGTATACACAAGCACATATAAGCTTCATCTTGCCATTTAGTGTCAAGAACTTGCTACAACATTCACATGGCATCAGTTCTCATATATACATCATTTCACATGTTTAAATGATTATACAACATATTCATCATGGGATTACATCATATGCCATCAAAATGGTTACAAAGTGGACAAAATCACACACTTTCTTGTCAATTCCTCTTCTACAAGCTTGGTGGCTCCTATTCCTTGGTTCACTTGGTCCACCTAGACATGTTAGGCAATGGGGAGGAAGGAATGAGATTCTAGGAATTCTAATAGCTATTCTCCCTTTCAACCATACATAAAGGATGGAAATTTAAGTCTAAAAATGCATGCATAGATATCATGGAGTACATAATCATACATGGAACATTTCTTGCACTCAAGAAGTCATATAAAACATACATAGGTTTGCCAAGAATATGGTTTAGCCTCACCCACTTCTCTTGGGGGATTTTTGACTAAGCTTCACTCTTTAAAAACTATTGGCTTTGTCTTACCCATTCTTAGGGACTTTTGGGTCATCCTCACCCTAGCTAAGGGACTTTTGGATTCACCACACTCAAGCAACCAAAACATGTTCATAAAACATCATTCAAGTGCATAATAAAACATTATGGTACCATGGCATATGGATACATGCTAAAATATCTTTCATGGCTTAAAACATACACACATATTCAAAGACAATATTAACACCCATTCATGCATGAGAGAAAGAAGAGAGAGCTACTTTTGTTACACAAGCACACTTTTCCTTTTGAAAATGCTTCCTCTCCCTCAACCACACACTCACAAGGATGTGAGACTTGATTCCTTTAGTCTAGACACATCACATGGAAGCTAATTACACTCTTGGAACAAGTTCTAAAGTGACACATTCATTTTAAAAGCTAGATTGTTCCTATGGCTCATATATGGTTCCATAATAAACCTAATGAAGCAACACCCATAATCCATGATCTTGGCTCCATTCTGTTCTTCCATCAATGATTCTTAACTCTATTTAAGTCTTTTGGAGTCATCACATAATTAATTTAAGGAGCCTAACTACATGTTGCTTCTTTAAGTCATAATATGGAACTTATGATACCATCTTACTCCCTAGGCTTCCTAAAATTTTACCAAAGCTTCCTCTCATACTCTCCCATCATATATGATACAAAACCAAGCTTGGAAGAATTTACAACTATCCAGTGGTGCTTCATCCTCCCTAGGTTGAGGCTATGCTCCATAAGAACACCAAAGGAGTTATTTTGATTTCTTTAATGGGGGAAGCATGTGGGAGGTTCTCTTGGTGTCTTAGAAACTCATATGAACTCTTAAAGCAACTAAAACCCTAACTTTTCTATCTTACAATTTCATAGTTCTTTCTTTGTTTCCTTTGCATATTCTTATTCTTCTCACTCAAATTCTTAAGATTTACTCTTGGTTTGGTTAAAATTTCAACTCCCCTTAGCTGTCCATATGTGGGACGAAAATCTCAAGAAAGGAGACAAGAAGGAGCAAGTATGAAAGTAGCAAAATACCTTGTTTTCCTAGTCTTTCTTGGAGGCTTCTTCCTTTGCTTGGATTCTCCTCTTGAATTTCAAAATTTCCCCTCTTGGTCTGACCTCAAAAGAGACCCAAAAGTTTCAATAAATCTATGGAAAAGAAGAGAAGAAGGAGAAGAAGAAGTTTGCTAAAGAGAAACTAAGAAAATCCATGAAAATCTATACCTTTCACTCGCTTTTTCCTCTCCCTTTTCTTCCTCCCTTGTGAACCTCACTCTCTAGGTCTTTTCACTAGTTTAGGGCAGAAATGAACTCAGCCAAATGAGGGGAAGAGTGGGGCGTGGGTTATATATAGGTAGGGTTTAGAAGTTGTTTCCAAAATTTTCCATTTATGTCCTTTAAACTCGGCATTTTCATTTCTAGTCCGTTTTAACTCCTTTTTGAGAGCTGTCTTTTTTGTCATAAAATTTAGGTCCTCAATCTTATAAAATACCTTTAAACCACTCAATTTGAAGTCAAAATCTTCCTGAATGAAAAGGTTAAAGTTCGGGTCAACTGACATTAGAAAACGTACATCAGAGGGGTTTTAACTGTCTTGAGATTTCTCATAGTTTTCAAGGCTTCTGAGAACCTTAAAGAACTCAAATTTTTAATTGAAAAAACCATCCTATGAGTATTCCAAAATTTTTCCAAAATTACAAAAATGTCATTACGTTACATAACAATTTCGTTAATTTTTGTCTAATTATTTTAGCTTCTATTTCAGGGCACTTCTGACCTCCTATTTCTATTACTTAATGTCTAGATCATTATTCTAATTTTTTTGGGTCTTAACCAATTCATTTCAAAGGACTTACTTTTATAACGTATCCATCTTTATTGTTTATACGAAACAAGACATTACAACCCAAACTTGGGGAAGTGAGTTCAAATGGGTCTTGGGCTATTAGGTCAATACATTTCATCCCTAACCTTAAAAATTTTGTAGCTTAACCCATAATGTTTGGCCTAACAAGCTAAAATTTAAACTTTACTTGGACTTGACCGTTTGGGTCAGTCCACAGCCCAACTAAAACCCATCTAAACCCTAAATACACTTTAGTCTCCTTCCTATTTTGTAGAAAACACAAAAGGTAAGAGTTCATTTTTGCATTTAGAGAAGGAAGGCTTGGGTTCTTGGAAAAAATCCATCTTCTTCCACTCTTAGAGTCAAAATCAGCTAAGGTAACTAATATATAACTTAATCCTTTCCTCTTCCTCTTTAATTTGATTAGAGCATTTTCACCCATACCCAAAATCTAAAATATGTTATTTGGTATTTCTTTGGAGGATTTTTGGAGGTTAAAGCTATGGGTTTTATTGGGTAAGTATTTCCTTCCCATCTTGAGGTAGTTTCTACTAGTTTGAGACCCCTATAGTTAATTTATAATATGAGCCTTTTATTTTGTGTGAAATTACCCATAAAATTGACTAATATCTTAGAGTTTCTAGATGGGTGAAACTCAAATCCGAATTTAGGACTCCTAGGGGCTAGGTAAGTATCCTTTCGGTAGTCTTTGGTAGTTTAACTCTTTGGGTATTAGTTTGCTGCTATAAATGATGAGTAGGAGTAGTAATGCTCTGGTTTTATATGCATAGGCTGAAGTAGCATTGTTGTTGGCTCAAAGAATTGTCAACCAAGTGAGGTAACTGGAGTTAATTTTTACTCCTTGCATATGTTCAATTTAATCTTATATCTATTGCACATGTATGATTTTAAATGCTAAATGAATGGTTAGCAATCTTATATGTTGTGATTGGACCTTGTGAGTCCATGGTGGAGCTGTGGTATGACTGCCACCTATGCATCATACTTCTATTAAGCACTGAGTTGTGATCAGACTTTTGTATGCACTGAGCCCAGGTTGTGCTTATTGGAGAGTTGGTGCTGTGGACTAGCCTCTCCTAATGTTATTGGCTTTTAACATGTTATTTGTGATTGCTAGTATGAGATAATGATCACTGGTAGCTCAATTATTGCATTTTGCTGATATTATGTTATTTCTAATACTTATCTGATTTAATGCATGTATGTTGATTAATTTGAAGCATAGGAATGAAATTTACCTTTGGTTACTGAGATTTTTATCTTACCTCATTTCATAGGCTAACTATTTCAGGTGAAGGCTCTTCGTCTAAGGAAAAAGGGATACAAGTGGATGAACATCCATGAACTATGACTTGTGTGGGGGATGCTACACTTTGGTTGATTTAACTTAGGATAGATGCTAATTTTTGTCATTCTTTTGTATAGCATCATCATGTAATTATATTGCCAAGTGTAGGAGTTTTGTTTTTTGGTAATCTATAATGTATCTAATAGGAAGTTAGGTTTTATACAACTTAAAATCTTATGTATGCACTTATTTATATCTGATATGGAACCTTGCTAACTTTGAGTTATAGTTTACCATTTGAGAATGTAATCATGTGTTGCCTTAAATGTTGACTTAGACTAGTATTATGTGGAACCTCTGTTGAAATTTACATTTGAATGATAATAGTAGTGGTTTTTGGTATTCCTTGTGTCAAAGTCTATGATTTGCTGATATATGTTGGATAGATGGGTAGAAATCAACACCTAAGTCTTGAATTAGTGATAATAGATATACTAAGCAAATTAGGTGGTTGGATACTTTTTAAACCTTATAAATTAAGGTAGAATGACCTTAAGATGCCATTAGAGGGAGTTGAAGTGTATGGGACGAAATTTAGGAGGTATAGGCACAAAAAAGGATTGGGCTGTGGCCAAGACTACCAAAGTTGGGCTAAAGGAGTTCCAGAAGTGAGAAGTACCATAGCGCAAGGTTAAAGATTCACCTAGGGAGAGTAATAGAGAGTGAACTCACTGTGGCATAGAGTAAGCTTGCTATGGCAAGCATCGGGAGGTGAGTTTGGAGTGTTCTAGGAGGCTCTCTCATCATGACACCATATAGGGTTGTTGCGGTAAGAATCGTGAATGTGTGAACAATAGGTCCCGAGACCACCTTCACAGCGGAGTGGAAGGCTTGAGTCATGGTGCAAGATTCGTTGTGTTAATTTTAAGTTCTAGTAACCAACTTACAAGATTCGTTGTGTTAATTTTAAGTTCTAGTAACCAACTTACCCATGGCAAAAAAGGTCCACATCTGGGCCTAAGTCCCCTAAACTCTTATTTTTACTTAGAAACCTTAGATTTTACTATGAACATGATATAATGACTTAGGAGCATTTGTAAGAGGATTTTGTAGAGGAGATAGTGCTTAACATAATGAAGCCTAATTGCTGTAATTATGAATTAGGGTTGTTACAAAGGAGATAGTGCTTAACAAGCTTATATCTTCTATTGAGCAAGCTTCTACCTAAGAGCTTAAGACACTTTCAGATGCACTGAAGTATGCTTATCTTGAAGAAAAAGATAAGCTTCCTTTCATTGTAGCAAGTGATATTGCTTAGGGTAAGGAGATGAGAATTTTGGAGGTCTTGAGGAAGTGGAGGCAAGTAATAAGATGGACCTTGGTAGATATACTGGGCATTAGCTCTGAGACCTGCACGCAATAGCTTTTTTTAGAAGATGGAGCTAAACCAGTGAGGCAACCTTAAAGGCAACTCAACCCACTTATTCTCAATATGGTTAAAAAGGAAGGATCTAATCTCTTATTTGCTAGTATTATATATCTGGTTTTTTATAACTAGGGAGTTAGTCCTACATAGGTTGATCCTAAAAAGACAGGGATTATACAGGTCTAAAATGAAAAGAATGAGTTAGTGCTGACTCTTATGCAAAACAGCTGGAGGGTTTGCATTGATTATAGGCATCTTAATTCAGTCACTAGAAAAGACCAGTACCCTATCCCTTTTATTGATCAAATGCTTGAGCGTTTAACAAGGAAGTTTGATTACTATTTTTTTGATAGATTCTTAGGGTACTTGCAAATATGCATAGCCTTGGAGGACTAGGAAAAGACAACATTCACTTGCCCATTTAGAATGTTTGTCTATAAAAAAATGGCTTTTAGTCTTTGTAGTGGCCCTGGAGCTTTCCAACTATGCATGGTTTCCATTTTTAGTGATTTTCTAAAAAATTGTATGGAAGTCTTTATGGATGATTTCACTGTGTATGGGAATTCTTTTGAGGATTGTTTATCTAGTCTTGATAGAGTTCTAGAGAGACGTATATAAAAGAACCTTGTACTTAATTTTAAAAAGGGTCATTTTGTGGTTTAAAAAAGCATTGTATTGGGCATATTGTATCTGAGAAAGGCATAAAGGTTAATAAGGCCAAGATAGATGTTGTCACTTCTTTACCATAGCCAACATGTGTTCGAAAGGTCCCATCTTTCCTAGGTCACGTAGGTTTCTACTAGAGATTCAATAAGATTACATTGCCATTGTCTAAGCCTTAACAGAAAGATGTTGAGCTCTAGTTTGATGATGCATGCAAAGCAGCCTTTGATGAACTTAAGAGGAGATTGACTTCCCCACCTATTATCTAGCCTTTTAATTAGAGTCTTCCATTCAAGCTTTTGTGTGATGCATCTAATTATGCTCTATGAGTATTGTTAAGCCAGAGAGTGGATGAAAAGTTGCATGTGATAGCTTATGCATCCAAGACTTTGGATAAGGCCCAAGCAAATTATACCACCATAGAAAAGGAGTTTTTTTGCTATTATTTTTGCTTTCAATAAATTTAGATCTTACTTGCTTGATACTAAGGTTATTGTTTTCATTGACATGCAACCTTGAAGTACTTAATGAAGAAGCCCTTGAAGAAGCCTGATGTAAAGTCAAGGTTGATTTGATGGATGCTTTTACTTCAAGAGTTTGACATTGACATACGTGATAAAAGTAGAACTGAGAACTTGGTGGCTGACCATTTAAGTCAGATTGAGGCTTCGAATGTAGATTCTATCCCCATTGATGATAATTTTTTAGATGAGCATTTGTAACACCATATATTTCTAGCTCATTCTATAACATTCTCATGCTTTACATTCATAATTTTCATGAAGGAGCAAGAAAAGAAAATTAAAATAATGCATTTTCTTGCGTTGCGTCATATGTAAAAATTTTAATTTGGTGTCACGTGAACTGTGTGAACTCATACCATCTATTCTCATATTTAATTACATGAACACAACTCATTTGAATCATAAAATGTGGCTCACATCACAAGAAAACCGAAATGAAGCATAAAACATGGACATTTATTTTCGGCCAGATTTGGCTTTTTTCTGACCAAAATTTAGAAAATCATAACTAATTTTAAAAAAATTAAAACTATAAATTATTGGTCATTTTAGAAAGCTACAGATTTCTAATTCATAATAAAAATATGTCCAGACCATAACATCCACCACAGAAGACGTTTGACATCCAAAAAAGTCTAGAGGTCAAACTATCATTGATGATGTCTTAGATTTCTGTAGTAAACTTTGAAAATATCTAATTAATTCCAAAAAAATCCAATCCATAAAAATGATAATAATATGGAAAGTTTTAGATGTTAGATAGAGGGGAAAAATAGCTCTAGACCACCTCAGGCAATCCAGATCTCGAAATTTAATGGAACAGTAACTGTGGTCGGGTAAGGGTTCTAATACTGGATAGAATCTTCAAAAATTCATATCTCCCTTTCTAGACTTCCAAATGAGGTGATTCTAGTCGGCACGAGTCATTATGAATGTCTAGTTTCTTTGTATAAAATTTTGTGGCAATTGGACATCATTTGAGCCCTATGTGATAGATTTCATTTTTAGACCAAATGAATAGTATAGCAGACTAAAATTAAAAAAATTGTCAACTTTGAAAATTCTTTAAATATTCTGTAGACCTCTAAAAATTATGGTCTTGAGCTTCCCAAAAATATTTTAAGAAGCTATAATTTCTTGATGAATCTTAGATTAGGAAGAGCTCATTTGACTAAAAAGTGATATAGAGTTCCATTATAGTTAATTTTGGCTCCATATGAGGGACCAAAGTAACCAAATGGCTTTCCTTGGGGTTTGGCACCTTTTGATGTGAGGTACTCAAATGGTCCTAAACCTCATGCATCTTATTTTGCCATTTCATCCACACAAATGCACATTTACATCAACTTTCAAGAAGTATATCTTGGCATTACATACTCAATTTACATTCTAGGGTTCACATGTCATATCTATTAATTTATACACCATATATTATCATAATTACATAGGTCTAAGAGGTTATAGACCATATACATCAATGGATTACATTATTTGACATATCTATGGTCTTAAAGAACTAAAAACTATGCATATTGTTGTTAAACTCTTTCCTTCAAGGTGGTTAGCTTCCATTACCTTGTCCATTTGGTCCACCTAGCATGTGAGATCATTGGAAAGGAGGCAGTGAGATTCAAAGAATCCCAATAACTCATCTCCTATTCAATCATACATAATAGATGCAAACAAGTTTCATAAATGTATGTATGGTCATGTTGACATGTGCAAATATTCAAGAGACATTTTCATCATTGGAGAAAGTCATACATAGTGTACAAAGGCTTGCCAAGCAAGTGGATTGACCTCACCCAATTTCTTATGGATATTGGACTTGTCTCACCCATTCTTTAAGATATTCTTAGACTCAACCATGCTCTTAGGAGCTTATCTATCTTTCGGCAGACTCTTTACTTTGTCTTAACCAATCTTAAGGGTTCTTGACTCATCCTCACCATAACTAAGGGTTCTTAGCCTCATCACATTCAAGAAAATCCAAGCACACATCAAAAACATCATATAAGAGCATATTGTAACATCATGGCACCATGGAACTTAAAATCATGCTAGAACATTTTTCATGGCTTAAAAATACACATACATACATTCAAGACAAGCTAAGCACACATCCATGTATGAGAGAAGGTGAAGAGAGCTACCTTGCACACAATCATACACTTTTTCTCTTGAAGCTTCCTCCCTTGCTTTGGCCACACACCCACAAAAGTGTGGGGAAGGTTTCTCTTGGCCTAGCACAATTTATGGAAGCCAATTAGGTTCATGAAACAATTTCTAAGGCCACACAACTTGCTTAGACATTAGGTTGTCCTATAAACCCCATTATGGTCCATAATGCACCTAATGAAACAAAACCCCTGAAATAATTTCTAGACTCCATTATTTCCTTTCAAATATGATTCTTGACTCCTTTTAAGCCTCTTGGAGTCATCACACAATTAAAACAAAGAGCCTAACTACATATTGCTTCTTTAGGTCATAATATAGAACCTAAAGCACCAAATTACTTTCTATGAGTTCTAAATTTTTTCCAAGGCCTCCTCTCATTTTCATTTATCATACATGACTCAAGAATGGCCTTAGAAAAATTTAAAACTCTCCTTAACTTTGAGAACCCTTCTTGACTAAGACAATGAAGCATATTAGGTTCCATGGAGCTTTCTTTGTTTTCTCAAGGGAAGAAACATATGGGGAGCCTCTTAGGGATCTTAGGAGCTCATTTAAACTCTTGTTTAGGCCTAGGAATCATCATACAAAATCAGATTTTATAAGGTGCAATTGAAACCCTAGAACTTGCATCTTGAAATCTAATTATTTTTTGTTAATTTCCTTTGCATATTCTCAATCTCCACACTCTTTTTCCTTAGATTTACCCTTGGTTCTGCCTAAAAATCAAGTCCTCCTAGGGTTTTCTCAAGTGGGGCAAAATGGTGGAGAAGGGAACCAAAGATGACAACCATAGGAAGAGAAATTACCTTGTTCTCTTGCTTTTCTCACTTGAATCTTGTGTTCTTTGAGCTCCTCTCTTCAAATCTGAATTTTCCCTTGAATTTCTCCCTTGAATAAGATTTATAAACTCCATTTTAATCATAAGAAATAAAGGAGAATGGAGGAGAAGAGGTTTGGAAGAGAAAGAGTATGAAAATCCATACCTTTCTACCTTGAATTTCTCCTCCTTTTCTTCCTCCTCTTGTACACCTAATCCCCTAGGGTTTTCCTCTAGTTTTGGGTAGAACATGGTCATGGATAATGAAGGGAGAAGAAGGGTGCATCATATATATAGGTGGGAATAAGTTACACTTTTCAAAAATTTCCATTTTGCCCTTCATTTTTGGCATTTTTTTCTCCTTTTTTTTAGCTCCTTTTTTAGAATCATCTTTTCCATTACAAAATTAGGTTCTTAATTTAATAAAATATCTTTGGAATCACTCAAATCGGAGCTAAAACCTTCCCAAATGCATCCGTCAAAGTTCCAGTGCATCGACATTGGAAAATGTCCACCGGAGGGGATTTAATTGTCCCGAGGTTTTCCATGGTTTTCAGGGCTTCTAAGAACCTTGGAGAACTCAAAATTTTCATTTAAAAAGTCATTCTATGTGAATTCCAAAATTTACTCAAAATTACAAAAATGCCATTATGTTTTGTAAGCTTTTCGTAAGAAATTGTTTCTTCATTCTAGCTTTATTTTTCTTTCCATTTGAGCTTGGGATTCTCATTTTTAGGAGTCTAGAATACTTTCCGAATTTTTTGGGACCTTAACTACATCATCTTGGCGGACTCCCTTTTGTATCTAGTGAATTTCGTTCGTTTACGGAGAAACTGTACGTTATGTTTCTCATATTTTCTCTCATTTTCAGAGAACCGAATGTTACAGCATTTGCATGCTATGCATGGTTTTTACCCATGGTATACAGACTTAATGAATTATCTAGTTGCTTTTGAATTGTCTGTTGACTTGAATAAACATCAATTGAATAAGTTTAGGAATAAAGCTAGATATTATATATGGGATGATCCATACTTGTGGAAGATATGTAGTGACCAATTGATTAGATATTGTATGCCTAATGCAGAGTTAGAGATTCTGCCATACTCTTACATGTGGAGGTCATTTTAATTCGAAATACATAGTTAGAAAGGTTCTAGATAGTGGATTGTATTAGCCTACTTTGTTTTGTGATGTCTATGATTTTTATAAGAGATGTGTTAGATGTCAACAAACAAGGAGCATATCTAGGAGAAATGAAATGCCATAGTATCGCATTTTATTTTGTGAGATATTTGATGTTTAGGGCATTGATTTTATGATACATTTTCCTATTTCTTTTGGCTTTGTATATATTTTATTGGCTGTTGATTATATTTCAATGTAGATAATAACCATGCATATGGTATTAAAATTGGATAAGTTGGAATTTGAGCATGAACACTTAACCCTAAATACTAGAAAGTAGAGTGACAAACACTAATCCATGTGAGGGACCATCATTACATTTCATTTTTGTTAAGTATATTACTGTGGTACTTGTTACATTGATGCAACTGATATGACTTAGATAGTTGGGGTGTTGATATGCTATGAACTTCCTCGTGCTTAGTGGCTTACACATTTCCTCTTTATTTCATTTCATTTTCCTTAGAGTTTTGATTTCTTTTTGTAACATCTGTTTTCTGAAAACAAGAGAAAATGTGAGAAACGTAACACACGGTTTCTCTGTAAACGAACGAAACTCATCGAATACAAAAGAAAGTCCCCCGAAATGAGATAGTTAAGCTCCCAAAAAATTTGGGAAGCATTCTAGACTCCTAAAAATAAGAATCTCAGGCTCAGACGAAAAGAAAAACAGAGTTAGAATGAAGAAACAATTTCTTACGAAAAACTTATGAAATGTAATGGTATTTTTGTAATTTTGAGCAAATTTTGGAATTCATATAGGAGGGCTTTTTAAATGAAATTTTTGAGTTCTCTAAGGTTCTTAGAGGCTCTAAAAATCATGGAAAGCCCCGTGACAGCTAAAGCCCCTCCAGTGGACGTTTTCTAACGTCAGTGTGCCCGAACTTTGACGGATTCGTTCGGGAAGGTTTTAGCTCCAATTTGAGTGATTCCAAAGGAATTTTACTAAATTGGGAACCTAAATTTTATAATGGAAAAGAAAATTCTCAAAAATGAGCTAAAATGAAGGAGAAACAAAAATACAAAGTATGAAGGGCAAAATAAGAATTTTTGAAAAGTGTAACTTATTTCCACCTATATATATGATGCACCCTTCTCCTCCCTTCATTGTGCACGACCATGTTCTGTGTAAAACCACAAGAAAAACCTAGTAGATGAGGCTCACAAGAAGGGGAAGAAAATGAGGAGAAATCAAAGGCTTAAGGTATGGAAATTAGTAGTTTTTCATACTCTTTCTCTTCCAAATCTTTTCTCCTCTCGTTTGTTTCCTATGATTAAAATAAAGTTTATAAATCTATTTTAAGGAGAAATTGAGGGGAAATTTTGGATTTGAAGAGAGGAGTTCAAAGAACACAAGATTCAAGTGAAAAAAAGCAAGAAAACAAGATAATTTCTCTTCCTATGGTTGTTATTTTTGATTCCCTTCTCTACCATTTTGCCTTACTTGAGAAAACCTAGGAAGAGATGATTTTTAGACAGAACCAAGCATGAATCTAAGGAAAAAGGGTATGAAGATTAAGAATATGCAAAGGGAATTATCAAAAAGTCATTAGATTTCAAGATGCAAATTCTAGGGTTTCAATTGCACCTTGTAAAATCTGATTTTGTATGATGATTCTTAGGCCTAAATAAGAGTTTAAATGAGCTCCTAAGATCCCTAAGAGGCCCCCCATATGCTTCTTCCCTTGAGAAAACAAAGAAAGCTCCATGGAACCTAATATGCTTCATTGTCTTGGCCAAGAAGGGTTCTCATATCTAGAGAGAGTTTTAAATTTTTCTAAGGTCATTCTTGAGTCATATTTAATGAATGAAAATGAAGAGAGGCCTTGGAAAAAATTTAGAACTCAGAAATTGATTTGGTACCTTAGGTTTCATATTATGACCTAAAGAAGCAATATAGTGCTAGGCCTTTTGTTTTAATGGTGTAATGACTCCAAGAGGCTTAAAAGGAGTCAAAAATCATATTTGAAAGAAAAGAATGAGGCTTAGAAGTCATTTGAGAGGTGTTGCTTCATTAGGTGCCAATATAGACCATAATGGGGGTTATAAAGCAATCTAATATTTAAGCAAGTTGTATGGCTTTAGAGAATGTTTCATGAACCTAATTGGCTCCCAAAAATTATATCTAAGCCAAGAGAAACTATCTCCACCAATTTGTGAGTGTGTGGCTGAAAGAGGAGGCTTGAATCCAAAAGGAAAAGTGTGTAATTGTGTGCAAGGTAGCTCTCTCCACCTTCTCTCATGCATAGATGTGTGTTTAGCATATCTTAAAATGTGTATATGTGTATTTTCAAGCTATGAAAAGTATGCTAGCATGCCTTTATATGCCATGATACTTGATGCCATGTTATGTTTTCCAATGATTACATGATGTTTGTGTGAGTTTGCCTGAATGTGGAGAGGTCAAGAACTCTTCCCTTTGGTGAGGATGAGCCAAGAACCCTTGAGTTTGGTTGAGACAAAGTAAAGAGTCTTCTAAAAGCAAAGTGGGCTCCCAAGAGTATGGTTAAGTCTAAAGCTCTTAAAGAATGGGTGAGGAAAATCCAAAATCTATGAGGAGAAGTGTGAGGCCAATCTAAACACTTGGTGAGCTCTTGGATGTCTTGTATGATTGATTCACATGCCAAAATTGTTTTTAAAATATGCATGTCTTCTATTTTCACCATGCATGTATTTGAAAGGCTTGCTTTGCACATATTATGTATGATTGAATGGGAGATGAGCTATTGGGATTCTTTGAATCTCATCCCCTCCTCTCCAATGATCTAACATTCTAGGTGGACTAAAAAATTATGGTGAAAGGAGCCAACAACCATGAAGAGGAAAGATTGACAAGCTTATGCATGATTTTGTCCATTTTAGAACCATAATGATGGTTCATATTGTATATGATGTTGTATGTGTACAATGAACCTTGAGACATATGTAAATATACTATTATGTAATGTTTAGAGCCATGGATATGATGTATGAGCTTTGGAATACAATTTGAATTTTGAATGTCCAATTATGCATTATGGAAGTTTGATGGAAACATACATAAGTGTAGGTTGAATGGCCAAAAAGAGATGCATGAGGTTTGGGACCATTTGAGTAGCTCACACAAGTCTCAAATAAGCTTTTAAACTTGCCCAAAAGGTGCTAAGACCAAGGGAAATCCATTTGGCAACTTTGGTACCTAATATGGAGCCAAAATTAACCATAATGAAGCCCTACATCACTTTTTAGTCAAATGAGTTAGTCTTACTCTAAAATTTGGCATGCAATTAGGTCTCATTGAAATATTTTTTAGAAGCTAAAGAATATAATTTTCGGAGGTCTAGAGAATATTTGATGAATTTTCAAAGTTGGGATTTTTTATGGATTCTGGTATGTGCACTGTTCATACAGGCAGTTTTGTGTTTTGTGTCACCTGATGGCCAAATGGTATTCAATGCTTGTGAAATTTTATATACATAAACTAGAAGTCATAAGATTTCTTTGGCCACCAAGATCACCTCATTTGGAGGACTGAGCATAGAGTTATGTATTTTTGAAATTGGTTGTCAGTAGCAGTGGGGCCCCAGGAGTTCAGTTACTGTTCCATAGGATTCCAATGGCTAAACGTATCTGTTTCATTCTAGAATTATTTTAACATCAAGTTAACATTTTTACATTTCCAGAATGATAGAATTTGTGTGATGTGTATTTTTATAGAATTAGTTATGAATTTTAGAATTTTCGATCAGTAATCTGAATAGCAGCCCAGGCAGCCAGCGACCGCAGTAGCTTTTCAAATGTTAAACGTCCTCCATGATAAATTTTATGGCCTAGAAATATTTTTAGTGTGAAGTAGACATTCTAATATTTCCATAATGATCAAGAACACATGTTTTTGATTTTTCTAAATTTAGTTATGATTTTCCAAAGTTTGCCCAGGAAAGAGGCAAATTCTGGCCGAAAATAAACTCTCATTTCCAAGCTTCATTTTGGTTTCCATGGGTTGTAGGCATGTTTTTGGGATGTAAATGAGTTGTAATGATGTGATTAAATATGAGGCTGCATAGCATAAGCTCACATGGTCCACGTGACACCAAAATGAATTTTTAGATATAGCACAATGCGAAAATAATCTCACTTTTTCTTGCTTTTCCCATAGAAATCCTATATAATTCATGATATTATGTCATTCAAATGTATGAGATGGACTAGAATCTATGGTGTTACACTTTTGCCCTAAAGTGCAAAAGACTAAGTGTAGAGGAATTGATAAATGTTATTTTTCTATCTTTTATTCCTCTTTATTTGGACTTTTTAACGATGAATTTTGACTTATTGGATTTTATTAGATAATATTCGATTTTATTGACTATTTTTGCACTCTAAAAATTAATTTACAAAATTCTTGGTTTTTAATGTCTAAATTCTTTTTAAATAATTTTTCAAATTTTTCTACTTAATATTTCCTATTATTTGTGTAGATTTTTAATGGGTAAATAGAATTTAAATGATGAAGATTAATTTGGAAGAGAATTAAAGGCTACAAGATTAAATCAAGGTCTAAGATCTTAAGATGGAAATGATATGTTTACAATTTGAAGGAAGGAATAATTGTCTAAATTTTTAATGAATTTTTAGGAAATAAAATTTAAAAGAAAATTGAGAAGAAAGGGGACAGACTTTCCTTGTAAAAAGGGTATATCCAAAACACACACAACTCATTCTACGGCCCATTTACTGGACTTGGACATTGACGCGCGGGACTCCCTCTTTCATGCACGGACAAACTACACGGCTCTTTACTGTCACAAATTGAAGGGAGGGATGAATCACGCACTAGGTCTGATGTGGACAGATCATTCACACATTGAAGCACAAATTGGAGAGCAGATTCACTTACACACATGGCCTACTAATTCACATGTCCAGGCATAAGAAAAAAGAAGGCACCAGATGCACGCACGAAAAAAGAACATTATTCCTCACATTGAAGCATCAATGGTCGAAGCTCTGCATTAAGAATTCCTTATTCAATTTCTTGCAATGGCTGCTTAATTTCTTCATGTAGCTAGCTTGGGATGAAAACCTTGACGTACAAATTTGAATCCAAGAAAATTACTCCAAGATTTGACTAATTCTCTTCTCCTTTTTAGTTGCAACTTTCTGGTTATATGAGACTAGGTTTAGCTTGTATTAAGTTGATGATCGTTGTAATACCTTAAACTTTTAGCCCTTACACAATGGTCACATAGGCTACCTCAATATATCTCATGCATATTGAGGTACATTTGTAAGGAGACATATACTTTAAGCATGGATAATTGTGTGATTGGGAGGCCATATTCATGATTAATGGCTTTAGGGACTATGTGAACTCATTCATATCATTTCCTATCTAGAACATATCCATTCAAGTCATAATTATCACAATTCATCTCATATACCACAGATTTGGAACCATGCACTAGAAAAATAGAAGGTTGCTCTCGGTTTTGCTATCACAACTTTCTGGTGTGAATTTTGAAATTTCATAACTAATTCTAGAAAAATAAAAATCATGCATATAATAGCTTTCTAGAAATCGTTGGATATTAAATAATGAGTAAAAATAATTCCAAACCAAGACAATGGCATTTAGCCTATGGAAAATAATGGAATAGTAACTCAGGTCATTTTCTAGATAGCTTCAGGACCTGTAACTTTAAAAATTTGGTTTTCCCTCTATAGAGCTCCAAATAAGGTGATCTTAGTGGTTATGGAAAGCTTATAATGTCTAATTTATGCTTGTAAGTATTGGACATCATTTGACCCACGTGTGACACAAAGAAGAAAATTGACTATATAAATAGTACATATACTATTATGTATAATTTGGCTAAATTTGAAAATCATAATAAATTTTTTAGAGTTTCAAATTGAGTACTCTTTGACTCTGTGCAAAGATTTAGATGAAATCTATTTTTTGGCCAAGTTTCATGCAAAAAATTATCCATTTGGTTAGACTTTGGTTTAACTCAAGAATTGGTCAAATTTGAAGTCCAAAATGGGATAACAAGGTACCAAATGCTCTTCTTACCTTTCCACGACCTTTTGAGCAAGTCTAAAAGTATAATTACAACATGTAAAAGCATACCAAATGATCTAAATTAGCATAGAACTTATTCTCACCTTGCCACTTGCATTCATACACATGGACATAAAGGCTCATGGGTGGCAAAAACTCATTCATTCATTCATTTGGCTTCCACATTGATACGTATATCATATTTACCTAGATTTATACATGTTCAATGGTCTACATCATATATGCAACACATGATTACATATTTTGACATCAATATGTCATCAAAATATGTATTTAGCTACTCCTTTATCAAAGTCTTGGTCTTCAAGATTGTTAGCCTCTATTTCTTGGTCCACTTGTCTCATCTAGACATGGTTAGGCATATATGGGGGAAGAGTGAGATTCAAAGAAACCAAATAGTTCTTAACCCTTTCAAACATACATAATGGATGCATATATATGTCAAAGAATGCATGTATGGTATTTAAGCTACTAGTGAACATACATAAAGCATTTTCTTTGTCATAGAAACTCATACATATCATACACAAGCTCTCAAGGGTATTAGTCTAGCCTTACCCATTTTCTTGCGAACTTTTGGATTTGTCTCACCCATTTTCAAGGGACTTTTCACTTAGCCTTATTCTCCTTGATACTTTTGGCTTTGTCTCAACTAATCCTAGGGACTTTTGGCTCATCATCACCCATGCTAAAGGACTTTTGGCTTAACTATACCCATTCTAACCCTATTACATATGTAATCACTTTTCAAGAAACACAATGGTACCATAGCAAGTAAACATTGGCTAGAAACATATCTCATGGCTCAAACATACATGCAAGCACTCAAAAACAAGAAAACATCCAAGTAATGCTTGAGAGAAAGGTTAGAAAACTACCTTGAAACAAGATTCACACACTTTTCTCTTTCGTTATTCTTCCCCTCTCTCATCCAAACACTTGTAACTAGGTGAAGCTTGATTCCTTTAGCCCTAGACACATCAAATGAGACACAGTTATATCATTGAAGTAAGCTCTAGCATCACACATACTTTATGTAAGGCTACTTTCTCATATGGCTTTATTATGGTTCCATATAAGACCTAATGAAGCAACTATTAGAATTCATGGTTTTTGCTCCATTTTCTCCTTCTATCTAGGTCTCTTGACTCCATTTAGACTCCTTGGAGTCATCACAATTTGATTCCCAAGAGCCTAGATGCAAGTTGCTTCTTTAAGTCTTAAAATGGAACTTATACCTCTATCTCATAAACCAAGGTTTCTAAATTTATTCTAAGGCTTCCGTTATATACATCTATCATATTTAGTCCTTTTCTAGCCTTAGAAAAATTTAAAACTCTCCCTAGGTGCTCATGGTAGTCTTGGCCGAGACTATGCATAAGGAAGAGGACCCATGGATTTTGCAAATTTTTTCTAAGGAGTTGGCACATGTGAGACTTGCTAGGTGTTTTAAGAACCCATATATACTCTTAGACAACTAAAATTACCACTAAGAAGTTTCATATTTGCCAAGGTGTAACTAAATCCTTAGGTTTTGTATCTTGTAATTTAATGTTTCTTTTTCAATTCCAATTGCATATTCTGGTTTCCCACACAAAACAGGTAGGTTTCTTGCTTGGTCTTGGTCAAAATTTATTCCCTCTTGATTGTTCTCTATGTGGCCAAAACACACCTATGGAGGAACAAAGAAAAGGAAGCAAGGAAAGCCATGAAGTTTACCTTATTTCTTGGCCTTTTCAAGAGCTCTTTCCTTTGCTATAAGCTTCTCCTTCAAATTCTAACTTCCTCCCTCTGAGCATGTCCCAAAATAGTCCCAAATTAAATACTAAAACCTTAGGAAAAGAGAGAAGAAGGAGAAGAACAAGTTTGCTAAAGGAAGGAGCATGAAAAACCAAGGATTTTTTTTACCTTTTTCCTAGAATTTTCCCTCCTTCTTGGCTCCTTTCTTGTGTGCCTTTCTCAACTAGTCTACCTCTAGTTTGGACAGAATTTAGGTTAGTTAAAATGAGGGGAAGGAGAGGGATGTGGTATATATAGCTAGGGAACTCATTAAAAGCTTTTCAAAATTCCAATTTTGCCTTCCTTTCTTGGTTCTTTCCTTTAAGGCTCATTTCAACTCCTTTTTGAGAACCATCTTTTCTATTATAAAATTTAGATCCTCTAACTTATAAAATACCTTTGGTTTCAGTCAAATTAGATTAAAAATCTTCTTGAACAAACCAGTCAAAGTTTAGGTCAATTGAAATTTTAAAACATAAACCAGAGGTGTTTGAACCATTTTAGGGATTCCTATGGTTTTTGAGGTCTTTGAAAATCCTAAAAAATTCAAATTTTCTATTTAAAAATCTCTTATTTGAGTTTCCTAAAATGTGCCCAAAATTATGAAAATGCTACTACCTTTCATTAGATTTTATTTAGCTGCTCTGACTCCGGTTTCTGGGCATCTTAAACCTTGGATCCTCATTTCTATTATTTAAAATTTTATCCTAATTTTATTTGGCCTCAATTCATCCATTTTAGAGGACTCTCTTTTATAACTAGCTTATTTCTATCATTTTTACGAAAATTGAGTGTTAAAATTATGGCTATAATTTTGGATTGGATTTTTGAGATTGTTGAGCTATTAAATAGATATTTTAGAGATTGAATTAGATGATTAATTGTTTAAATATTTCTTTATTTTATACCTGTCCATTTCATCCTCTTCTCTAAATTTTTAGCTTGATTAATGCAATTGTTGTTGCTTAAACTTGTTGGATTAGGTATCTAGGATGAAAGTTTAGAAGTTTTAAGATCAATCAATCTTTGCTTTTAGTGTGTTCAAGAAGTTTAATGCAAGAATTAATAAGTTAGTGTAATCTTGAGATTTCAAGAATTGTTATCTTGCTAATTTCTTACATCTTAAGTAGTAACTTGAGGAAATTCATTATGAATACACAAAAGAGGATTAGGTCCAAAACTTAGTGAAATATAATTTGGATGATGATAATTGAACTTTAGGAATTCACTCATAGCTAGCTACACTTAATTGCTTGGTTGTTATCACTTTCTTTGATTCTAGCTAGTAGTTGTGTTTTACTTCTTTAGTTACTTTTAATTTTAGTCATTAAACTCTTAACAAATCTTTAGAATTATTATTTTTTAGAGTGCCTTTGACATCTAGAAAACTCTTTTAGCAATTGGAATCCATTTCCATGGGATGATCTTAATTACATCACTATCTATAAAATTATTTTCACAACCAAGTTATTTGGAATTATTGGATAATAGATATCAAAGTCTTTTCAAGTTTAACATTAATAAAATTGGATTATGCATGATTTATTATTTCATTTTATCTCTTTTTTTTGTATATGTTTAGAGAAAAATAAATATATGCTAAAGGTTTCCCTTATGAGTATGATTGTGGCCTTTCAGGGTTGAAAATCCATCAGACTAGGGTTGGCTTAACTAATGCATACTTTCACCATAGTTAATGTATGTCTAATGGGTAATGACATTACATTAACTATTCTAGTAAACAATGATGATATGCCACTTCCCCTGTGGGCTTTATTAAATGTGTGAATGTGATGAGGAATAAGTTAAAAATGTTCTCCTTTGTCCCATTGTGGATAAAACCTAAGTTGAGGTCACTGATTTATAGAAGTCTGACTCTAACTATCTAGGAAGTATTTATGGTTGGACTATTAGTACAAGATTTTAGGACAAGTCTATGACTCTTAAGAATATTGGTTTCCAAATTACCTCGACCATAAGATGAGGATCTTGCTATATAAACTTGACCTGGAGAGGAAAAAGATCCTACATAAGTAAAGCCTATATAACAAAATACAATTCAAGCGAGGCCTTTATAATAGCCTTATGAAGCACAATGCTTTATAGAAAAATCAATATAAACCTTTATTAACCTAAGGAATACTTAGACTTTGGTATATGGCCCATAATGTGTATAAGGTAATTATGTATTAGTGATGTGTGTGAGGAGAGTATTCATACTTTTGATCTTAGGGACTATCTAAACCTTATTTACTAATTAGATTGATAGAGCAAAGAGAGTAAAATATATATATATATATATATATATATATATATAAGCAAAAGGAGTAAAGTATATGTAGATATGGTTATTTATCCTAAGGTTTTGTTCCACATGTTATCTACTCCTAATATGTATTATATACACAATCAATAAAACCAATGAAATAAATAAATATAGGAAAGACATGTTATCTACCCTAATCAAGTGAGGAAAACAACATAAAAAGGGTAATCAAAATAAAAGAAGATCATAATATTTTGCACAACTAATTTAAAATTGGGCTTGACTTTCAAACTGTTCCCTAATGGAGTTGCCAAACTATGGAGTTGCCAAACTATTACACACATGATACGACCACATGAAAATGAAAATCAAACAAAATAGAGTTGTCATAAAAATTTAATTTTTTTAAAAGACAAAACTTTAGAAATTTTTTTTCCTAAGAAAAATTATTTACGAACCATAAATGGATTCGAGAGTTGATTGTATAAAGGGGAGGTGTTAGGCACCCCACAATACCTGTTTCTAGAAATAGTTACCCTAAATTGATTGTACAAAACTAACATGGTTTTAATCTTATTTTAGTCACCCTAACAATCACATGCACTAATAAATAAAAGAACTGCAATTACGAAAAGGAAATAAAAGGAAAGAACATATTTATTTACAAAAGTAAACTTAATTTAAGATGAAAGTTTAGGGTCTACATACCTTATAGAAGGAATCAAAGTCCACGTATTTTGATTGGATAGAAAACAATTTATTGGTTGTTTTTTCCTTCTTTTTTTTTTGGTGAAGAGAAAAAGACAACAGAAATCATTTTAGACTTTTGCAAATGAAATGACTTTGAAGTTAGTTTGTATATTTTAATTTGCAAAAACTAAAATAATCATACTCTTTTACTCTTTTCTCTTTTTCTAAAATGATTTTAATATTTTTATTATTATTTTATTTTTCTCTTTTTTTAATGATTTTTCATTTTGATTTTTTTTGTTTTGATTTAATTTTTCTAATATTGATTTCTGATTTTTTATTTTTGATTATTTTTAATTAATTTTCTATGACTTTTTTATATTTTATGATTAATTTTGATTGATTATTATTATTATTCTTTTATTATTATTATTATTATTATTGCTGTTGTTGTTATTATTTTATTATATATATATATATTTGAAATGACACTTTTTTATTTTTTTAAGTTTTTTTTTATTTTTTATTTTTTTGGGGATCTTTCTTTTTTTTCTTTTGTTGATTTTGTTGATTGATTGATTGATCTTTTTAATCATTTTTTTTATTCTTTGATTATTATTATTATTATTATTATTATTATTATTATTATTATTATTATTATTATTATTATTATTTATTTAAGAACTTGAATTTAACCTTTGTTACTATATATTTTTAATTTTAAAAGAAACACATTTGACTTTTCCAAAACCCTTACATTTTTTTAATTTTTAAAAATTGTAATATGTTTTATTTTTTTTCGAAAAACTATGTACAATTTTTGGAATTTCTATTTTTTTCTTTCTATGTTTTCAAGTATTTACTTTTCTTTTCTTTAAATATTTTTTTCTTTAAAATGGCAAAACTAGTTTAATGTGGATTGTTGAAACTCAAAATCTGTTAATTGTGCAACCTAAGTGATATAGGTACTTATGGAGACTTATTATTACATGTGGCTCTAATGATACCCTATATGCTTGAGAAGATAAAGTGTACCACACAACAAATTTAAACAAATAAAAATTAAATAAGATAAGGTAAAATAAAATAGAAAATAAACATAAAGTAAAATGTAATAAAAATAAAATAACAAGAAAAGTATTTATAAACATAAATACTAGATAGGAAGAAGGAGAAAACATAAAACCTCCAAATCATATGCCATCTTCCCATCCTTATGGTTGGATTGATGGTCAATTTCCTATATGCTATCTAGCCAGGTAAAAAATTCTGAAACCTTGTATCCTTGTTTCTATGAAAACTCAGATGTTACACAAGTTCCATGTGTTACTCCATATTGCATTAAGTAACAAAGAACCCAGCATTAGAAAAAAGGATATCATTTGAATTCAAGCTTAACTTTTTAACAAAATTTTACAATACAAAGAATAATGAATAAAATCCTATCAAGCTCCAAGGGATAACAACAAATTCTCTACCATATCATAAGATAAAAAGAATGTGATCGAAGACCTACTAAGGCCATGAGCAACATGCCCCATATTCCAATAAATTCCTAGCAAGCAAGCCCACAAAAAATCCTACACCTATTATATGGTGATAAAAGAACTTTAAGAAATGATAAGGAAACATAAGTAAGCTTAATGTATGGGGCCCAACATGCACACAATCCTACAATCACCTTTACCCATAAATGAACAATACTAAGGCTTGTGGATTCACAAACAGACACAAAAACTCAAATAGTACTATACCTAATACTTCAACCCATCTAGCAGAGCTAAAATCAGAGAGCAATATAGACCAAAATTTAAGAGACTTGCATAGAATAAGCCCAAATGATTTTAAATCCCAAGTTCCTTATCCTATATCATCAAGAGAGGAGATGACATTCAAATGCAATCTAATCAAATAAAATATGGCAAAGGTAAAAAATTAGAGTATAATAATCCAAAACAAGTAAGAACCAAGCAATAAAATTCGTTCAACTCTTACTGAAAGCTGTGGCAAAGGAATGAATAGTGAATATAAAAAGAAAATCAAACCCTAAAATCGATGAGCAAGAAGCACATAAATTAGATTTCCTTCAGAAGCATATCCACACAAATACAAAAATAGATTAAACTATAAACAAGGTACGTGAACTATGAATAGAAACAGGTGCTTATAATTTGCACCGTTGACCCTTTCAATCTCTTCCTCCACTTAGCTCTTGTGCTTAGTCTCCTTTTCTTCACAGTTTTATTTCCATGCTCTATCACACCATTTTTACTCAGTTGTTGTTGTTTTTGTTGTTTTTAATAAAGCCTTCTTCAAAGCCAAACATCCCTTTTTTGATTTTGTCCTCCACGGAAACTCTAGTGAAAATTGTAAACAGCTCTCGATCTCAAACTCCCTTCTCAGTCTCTTACTCTCCTCCTTCCTTTGCCTTCTCTCTCTATTGTTCTCTCCTTTCAATCTCTCTCTTATTCCCTTCCCTAAAATTTGAAAACCTTCTAGTTAAATCAAACAGAGGAACCTGAAATCTCCTCCTAATATCTCTCTCAGTTTTAACTTTCTCGTCTCTATTATAATTTTTCTCTTTAGCTTTCCTAAATCTCTAAACTCTTTCTCTTCCTCCATTTCTTGTTCTTTTCCTCTTTGTATATTTCTAATGCTCTCTCTCTTTCTCAATCTCCATCTTTGTTCTTCGCTTCCATTTTTGCATTATCTCTTCTCTGTCTCTAATGGTGAAAGGGACATGAAAAGAGGTCAACTGCTTGAGCCCGTTGTGCAATATGCTCCTCTCTTTGCAAAAAGCTTATGCCTTCCTTCATTCCTCTATTGTCTATGCATGGTTGCCTCTGGAGGACCCCCAGAGAGAACATGTAACACCATATTTACTAAGCTTATCTTACATCATTACTAGGCTCATCTCCTTGGATTACATAAGATTTCCAAGAAAAGCTATTAAAAATATTTCATTAAATTACGTTACATCACGGATAAAATTTTCATTTGGTATTTCGTGGGCCATATGGACTCAGATATTTCATTCTCATATTTAAATACACAAATACAACTCATAACAAGCTCAAGAAGTGGCCTAAAACTTATGCAAGTGGAAGGTATACATGAAGATAGAGCGTGTAGCCTCGGGTTGGAATTCTAAAATTCTGACATGAAATTTGAAAAATCATAATTAATTCTAGAAAAATCTAAATCATGCATACTATACCATTCTAGAAAGCTACATATGTCTACTTTATATCAAAAATAAATTTAGACCAAAAAAAGACAATTAGCCCTCAAAAATTGATATAATACTACCAAAGGTCGACTATCATTACTAGTACTATCCTCCAACTTCAAAATTTCATATCTCCATGCTCAAAGGTCCAATTGGGGTGATCTTGGTGGCACGGAAATATTATTATATGTAGTTTATTTTTCTAATATTTCATAAGTATTAGACACCATTTGGCTCTTGAATAACACTGCCCAAACTACTAACCATATGAACAGTGTTTGCATCAGTTAAGTAGAAAAATGCCAACTTTGAAAAATCATAATTAATTTCATAGAGTTCCAAATAATCTGGTCTTTGGTTCTTAAAAAGGTCTAGATAAGATCTAATTGTATACCAAATTTCATGTACAAATTCGTTCATTTGGTCAAATCTTGACATTAGGTTGCAAAATGGCTCATTTTGTGTCATATAAGGGTCTCAAATGGTCCAAAATTGCTTCTAAGACAACCATGGCCACTTGAGCACGTGGGAAAGCAATAAAATAGTCTACTAAACTTGTCTCAAAGGTGCAAAAATCCAAAATTTTCAAACTCACTCATTCACCCTAAGTTATACACAAGAATGCATGTCTTAAGTTTTGTCATTCCATACCTAAATCATGCTATATTATGCATATTGCACCAAATCTCATTCATACATAATACATTTATATATATTTACATGTGCTCATAAGGTCATATAACATATACAATGAAAGATTAAATCATGTGCCACTCATATGGCTACAATTTTGCATGCTTACACACTTGATTGTCACACTTTCTTCTTCTAGCTTGGTGGCTCTCACTCTTTGGCTCCCTTGGTCTACCTAGACATGTTAAACATGTGGGGAGGAAGGAATGAGATTCTAGAAATCCCAATAGCTCTTCTCCCTTTCAATCACACATAAAGAATGCAAATCCATTGTCTAAAAATGCATGCATGAACATTATAAAGCATGTAGCTATTCCAAAAATATTCTTGGCATTCAAGAAGTCATACAAAACATCTATAGGCTTGCCAAGTAAGTGTATTAGCTTCACCCATTCTCTTTTAGGATGTTGGACTATCCTCACCCTTTTTCTTAAAGGCCTTAAACTAAGCCTTGTTCTTAGGAGACTCTAATATTTGTCTCAACTATTCTTAAGGGTTCTTGGCTTCACCATATTCAAGCAAACCCAAGCAAGTGTATAAGATATCATTTGAATGCATAAAACAATCTCATGGTACCATGGCATACAAAATCATGCTAGAACACATTTTCATGGCTTAATACATACATATGCATATTCAAAGACAAGACAACATTCATTCATGCATGAGAGAAAGGAGAGAGAGAGGTACCTTTGCCACACAAGCACACTTTTTCTCTTAGAATTATACTCCCTTCCTTGGCCACACACTCACAATGATGTGAGACTTATTTCTCTTGGCCTAAACACATAAAATAGGAACCAATTGTGCTCTTGGAACTATTCTCCAGGCTATCTATCTACTTGGAACTCTAATTTTGTCTTATGGTTCATTTATGGTTCCTAAATGTACCTAATAAAGCAATATCCATCATTTGAGTTCTAGGCTCTATTCTTTCCTTCCATTTATGATTCTTGACTCCTTTTAAGCCTTGGAGTCATCACATAATTGAAAAAAGGAGCCTAACTACATGTTGCTTCTTTAGATCATATTATGGAACCTATACTACCAATTTTGCCTCCTAGGCCTCCTAAATTTTGCCCAAAGTTTCCCTTCATCTTACCCATCATATATGACTCAAAAATGGGCTTGGAAGAATTTAAAACTATCCCTAGGTGACCCGAACCCTTTAGGCCGAGGCTATGCTTCTTCTTGGCACCCATGTAGCTTGCTTTGTTTTCTTGGTGGAAGATGTATATAGGGAGCCTTCTAAGGATCTTAGGAGTTCATCTAAACACTCATTTTGTGATGACCCTAATTTCTAATCATTGTAATTAAGGTTAAATACATGATTAATAATCATAAATTAGAGTTACAAGGCATTACGACTAATTACATTCTGAAAATGCGGGAAAATTTGAACCTTAATATTATTAGAGTCATCAACCATACAATTACAAACACTTATGTACATCAGGGAAATAAACATTTATTTATAAGCCTTTGATTCTATTACCCATTGATTCCGATGCATAAGAATCTTCTACTAATGTTTCTAAGTCATCCCTTGAGATTACCACATGAAAAACTAAGATTTCCTGGTTAATATAGGGGTTTCAAGATGTTTGCTATGGCTAAATTACACTTAGCTGCGGCCAATTACTCTCGGCTTCACCCCCTACATCATCACTACCTCGGCGAAGGAGGCGAGTTAGACCTTTCACCGTAGCTAATTTCCCTCTGGATGACTCCCAATTTAGCCTCTCACATTTCGCCGCGGCTAATTCCACATTTCATCGCGGTGAATTACTTTCTGGACTCCCCGTGGGCAATTTCACCTCTATTAGCTGTGGCTAATAATAATTTGGCCGGAGCAAAGTGTCTTTTGATCCTACCACTCCTAAAACCTTGTTTCATACTTTCCTTTCTTCCTCCAATGACACCTTAGGGTCACTTTACCTTAATTTATACAACTCTAATGGTATTTATGTACCTTATTTACCTAGTGATTTTATCATTACCAATTCAAAACTTAAGTATAAATTCCTACTTATCCAACTACCATATGTTAGCAAATTCATAGATTAATAATAGCATAATTTCATGAAGTGTCAACAGTTATCATTCGATATACAATCGATTGGGGTTCCATACATCAATGGTTCATATCAACATCTAAAATATCACTTGATTACCCTTCCAATAGTAAACCATATCATAATTCAACAAAGTCCACAGCAGCTATCATAAATCTATACATCAAATACCAAACTAAAATAAGGCCTACTCCTCAATAGATACATGCTATATTATCAAAATACAGACTCCTACACTTAGCAATACAGATACATGATGATGCTATACAGAGGTTAACAAAATTAGCATCTACTCTATTCCACTCGAACCAAGGGTAGCTCCCTACACCAGGTCCCAGCTCATGGATGTTCATCCACTTGCTTGCCCTTATCCTTACCCGAAGAACCTTCACCTGAAATGTTTAATCCCATGAAACGGGGTGAGATACGAATCTCAGTAACCAAGGCAACTCCATCATATAATCCATTTTAATTAACATATATGCATGATTTCATATAAACATCAGAAAGCATACTAGTCATAATAGTAAATGAAACAATTAGGCTATCATGATTATTATCCCATACTAGCAATCATAGTTCCATATGTTAAAGGCCAACAACACTAGGAGAGGCCCGTCCACGGCACCCACTCCCCAATAAGCACAACCAAGGCTCAGTGCATCTGGGGTTTGATCATAACTTGGTGCTCGATCGAAGCACATGTACTGGTGGTAGTTGCACCACAGCTCCATCATGGACTCACAAGGTCCAATCACACATAACAGATAGCCAACCAATTCATTTAGTATTTAAAATCATTCATGTACAACAAATATGAAATTAAAGTAGTTATATGCATGGAATTATTATAGTCCCGGTTACCTCACTTGTAGACAAGTTAGGAAGCTACAGCAATACCAAAATCCTCCTAAAGTCATAATATCAGAAAATATTCATTTTATCAATCCATTACTATCTCATTCATCATTATGGTAATAACCCAATGCTCAAAGAATTAAGTTACCAATAGTTACCTAAGGGATACCTACCCAATCACTAAGAGCCTCAAATTTCGGATTTTGCCTTCCTAGACCAAAAACATCAATATATCACTCTAAATCATAGGAAAATTCGTACAAAATTAAGGCCTATACTATAAGTCTACTATAGGGGTCTTAAACCAGTAGAAAATGCATCAAAATAGAGAGTTTATACTTACCTAATAACACCCTCAACCCCAACCTATGAATTTCACCAAGAAAACATCAAAGGGCAAGTTTCAAATTTTAGGTGTGGGTGAAAATACTCTAAATGAAAAACTAATTAGGCCAAAATGAAGAGAAAGAGAAGGAAATTAAGTTATACAACTATTACCTTGGATGAATCTTGCTCTAAAAGTGAGAAATAATGGATTTCTTGCCCCAAACCCTAGCCTCCCTTCAAACCTCCGAATTTCTCTCTTGTGTTTTTGTGTTCTGCAGAATGGGGAGTGGCTAGGTTAGTTTTTAGGATTTTATGTTGGGTCAAATATGGGTTATGGGCTACTCCAAAGATCCAACTCCAAATGGGTTTCAGATTTAAGCTTTGTTGGACTAGCTCTCATGTATTGGGCTGCTGAATTTTAATTAAGCTTGGGCCAAGTTTGAAGAACTCAATTGATTTGGGTCTGCACCTAAAATTATTGGGCCTCTATTAATCCCTAACCTTGGCCTACTTAATTTAATTTAGGCCTCGATGGGGTTTATCACTCAATTAAACCTCAAATTCATATTAATAATTTATTTCTCTAAAATTCTCATTCACCTAACTTACGCAATTATTCCATATTAATTATTCTTAATTAACCCAAATCTATGATTAACACCTTAATTAATTTTGAGGTGTTACACATTTAGGCCTAGAAATTATTGTATCAAATCAGATTTTACAAGGGATACTTGAAACCCTAACTTTGCTATCTTGATTTTTCATGATTATTTGTTAATTCTCTTTGTATATTCTTATTTTCCACACTCAATTCCCTAAGGTTCACCTTAGTTCTGCCTAAAATCCATGTCTTCTTGACACTCTCTAGGTGGGACAAACCAAGGAGAAGAAAGGAAGAAGGAGTAGCTACCATGGAATGAAGATTTACCTTATTTTCTTGGCTTTTCTTACTTATTTCTCACTTTGCTTGGCCTCTTCTCCTTAAACACGAATTTTTCCACCTCTGTTCTATCCTCAAAATAGATCCAAAAACTTCAATAAAATCATAGAAAAGAAGGGAAGGTGGAGGAGAAGGGATTTGCTAAAGAGGAAGCATGAAAAATCAAGAAAATTCATAACTTTTTCCTTGTCTTTCTCCTACCTTTCTTCTCTTCTTGGTATGCATCAAACCCTAGCTCTTTCCTTTGGTTTAGGATAGAAACAAATGTAGTTAAATGAATGAGGAGGTAGGGCATGGCATGTATATAGATAGGTTAGGAAAGACTTTTCAAAAATACTAATTTCATCCCTTCATTTTGGCATTTTCATTTCCAATTCATTTTAGCTCCTTTTTTAGAATCGTATTTTCTATTATAAAATTTAGGTTCCCAATTTAATTAAATACTTTTGGAATCACTCAAATTAGAGCTAAAACCTTCTCGAATCAATTAGTCAAAGTTTGGGTCAATCGACATTAGAAAATGTCCACCGGAGGGGCTTTAACTGTTTCGGGGCTTCCTATAGTTTTCAAGGCCTTTGAAAACCCTAGAAAACTCAAAACCAATGTTTTAAAAATCAGATCGACCATTGAACTGGTCGATGTATTGGTTCACAGTTTAGTGGTTCAACCATGGTCCAACCGGTGGTAATTTTATATATAAAAAAATTCTCATATAAAATAAATAACATGATACAATAATATTCAAATCCAAACAAGTCAATATCCATTACAACATAAAGTGATTAACAAACTAAACATTCAATATTCATTACAACATAAAGTAATTAACAAACTAAACATTCAATATCCATTACAACATAAAGTAATTAACAAACTAAAAATTCAATATCCATTACAACACCCACAATCACAAGATAAAGTAGTGAACTAATAAGTAATTATTCTCAATCATAACATTCATTAATGTCAAATCCATCATGTGCCAATATATTAGCATCCATACTAGGACCACTATCATTATGAAGTCCAACATCTAAATCATCAAGTGATTCCATAATTGGTTCGTCTGCAATGTCCACTTCTTCATTTCCAACTATTGGGATTGCATTTTCTTCATAAATAAAATTCTCATTCTTAACCTCTTCACTACTAAACTCAGGAGGTGTTTCTTCTTCAACAATCCAAAACTTAACTTTATCAATGGACTCATAATCAATAGGATCGTAACTTCTCTTCTTGTTTTGCAACCTAAAATAAAATATTAAAATATCAAATAAAGATTTAATAATGCTAAAATGAATAAATGAAGATGACATTTTAAGTATATTTATGTACCTATTCTTCAACTGCAGGTTATAAGTAACAAACACATGATCACTTAATCTTTGATGTTCTAGTCTATTTCTTCTTTTTGTGTGGATGCTCTTAAACAAACTCCAATTTCGTTCACATCCCGAAGAAGAAGTTGTTTGGCTAAGAAGATGTATTGTTATCTTTTGTAAAATTGTACTAGCCCCAAACAAGTGCCGCCAATTATCTACATAAAGATTAAAGTACATTATGTAATCAACTATAATTAAAGTATTAAAAATTTTAAAAAAGATGGCTACAACTATTAAAGTATGAATTAGTGGTTACCAGGCTGTGTTGTCTTTAACACATTGAAAGCATAGGATCGACTAAAAGATCCTTGGCGAGTACAATAAAGCTGCATCTCTTGAACTGCTTGATTTATTTTAGAATAGTATTTTTGTATCTCAAACAAATCAAGCATTATTGCATGATGCTATTCTTCGTATAGAACTTTTTGCTTTCATAAAAAAAGAAAGCAGGATTCAAATAGTAAGTAGCTGTATGAAGATTACACTTCAGGTGCTTGTCCCATCGAGCCTTAATAATGTTTGTGTAAGGCTTGTACAAGTTCTTTCTATTTTTAAACAATTCTTTTATTCCATTCTTCACCTTTCGCATGCCTTCATAAACATAGCCCAAAGAAGGTTTTTTGTCTGCATATACAATTCTTAGCAATCGAATAAGGGGAGCCACAACCTTTACGATAACTAAGCAATCATTCCAAAATTTACTATCTAGTATGATAGCACTAACAATTTTTCTGGTTGTTGTCTTTGCTAACTTGTAATTGATGAAGTGTTTATCCATAACCAAAGCTTGCAAATCATGCTTATGATCATAAATACTTTTCAATGTAATAAAAGTAATGGCAAACTGAGTTGCTGTTGGATGCACAATTTCTCTCCAACCTTCTCTTCTCCTTAGCCAAGATAAAATATACATATGGTTGTACACAAAGATTGTTATCTTTGCAGCCTTTGATGTAAGGTCTACCACATTAGGCATGCTACCAATGTCCTTTAAAAGGAGATTCAAACAGTAAGCAGCACATGGTGACCAAAAAATATACTCATACTTTTCATGTATCAATTTTCCCACTACCACATAATTAGCTGCATTATCAATCACCATATGAGCAACATTATTAGGCCCAACCCACTTAATGACTTCACTAAACACTTGAAACAATGTTTTGGCATCTTTCACCACATCTGAGGCATCAACAAATTTCACAAAAATAATGCCTTGCAGAGAATAAACTAAAAAATTTATCAAGGTTCTTTACCTTTGGTCTGTCCAACCATCAGCCATGATTGTACATCTAGTGTCTTTCTAACTAGCCCTGTGACTTTCAACAAGTAGTTGACACTCTTTCTTGCAATCTTCCAACAAATTAACTCTTAATTTGTAATAAGATGGAACTTTAAACCCGGGCCCAATTGCCATCATTACATCCATAGCAGGCTGACAGTAGGGAGACTGAATAACATTAAATGGAATGCAAGCATCATAAAACCATCTAGCTAGTGCCATCTTAGCTTTGTGTATTGCTTCTTTACTAGATAGAACACTTTTCAAACTTGGTTGGGAACCAAGAGTTGTCCTTAGAGCAAAATAACTTCCCATGATTGTATTACTTTTTCTTTTGCCTGAAGCAAACGGCTGCTTCTTAAGTGGTTGAACCTTCTGAGCTTCTTCTTCTCCACATTCAATTTTATTCTCATATGCTTGATTGAGCTCCTCATTCTTGTTCTTCTGTTGCACTTGCTTCAATAACTCGTGCATTCTTTGGCAAACATCATGAGAAACTTTTTTACAAGAGCTTATTTGACCCAGAATTCCAGCAAGATGTTGCTTCATCCTATTTATGCTTCCTCCTTTATATACTGAAAAATAATGCAGGCAAGTGTAGACAGCAGTTTTCCCTTCTTTCTTGAAAGAAAAATGCTCCTATGCTGCATTAGTCTTTCTACGATTTGATGCAAAAGATGCTGCTATGGATTGTTTGTCTAATGATGGTGCATCACTACTACCAATATTATTATTGGTGTCAGGAGTGGAATCATCTGGGGTATCCATTCTTTTAAATGCAATACATAACAATATAGAAAAAAAAAATTAAATATAGAATAATATAGAACAATACAGAACAATATAGAAAACAAAGGGTGTGCATTTTTAGCTCATGAAAAAATTAAACTCCCACCATTATCTATCCAACACCCAACAACATTCAGAATACCAGAATCAATAATGTAATATTAAATCTAAAGCTATTGAAGTAATGAATTTTATTTTTAACAACATTAACCAGTCTTTGAAGCATTTCTTCGAATAGATTGTGTGCATTTTCAACTAATGAAAAAATTAAACTTCCATCATTATCTATCCATCACCCAACAACATTCATAATACCAGAATCAATAATGTAATATTAAATCTAAATGATTGGTTATCATATACCTAAAGTCCCTGCACTTCTATTCTCGTTCGTGCAGTATGATTTACAGCTCCTAGTCACAGCTTCTTCCTCTTAACCCAGTTGTTTGTTTCCCACGCTCGTTCACCTCTTTCGTGCAATGAAGCTTGTTGGTGGCAGAGGAGCTTACTTCTGTTGATTGGTGCAGCGTGTTGTGGAGATCTCTGTCATTCCTAGGTTCCTTCTATTAGTGCAATGTGTAGGAGCTTCTTCTTCAATTCATTCACGATTGCTTCACAGGATCTCCAATGGGGATTTGCCGATAACAAACTTCGTCTTCAATCGTAGGTTTCTCTGATGGCAGATTGAAGCTTTGGTTTGCTATTTAGAGCTTCGAACGTGGTTGCTTCTTTTGCGTCTTTGAAGGGCAGGAAGCTTTGTGGCCTTTGGTTCAAATTTGATTCCACAATCAGATTCATTTTTTTTTTAATTTGTCATATAATGGGAACAAGTCAAAACCGTGGACTGACCGGTTTTTATCAGTTTCACCAATTTTTAACTAGTTTTAACAGGTTTTGATCGGTTCTCACTATGGCCGATTTTCTAAAGCGTATGGACCGGCCAACTGACTGGTTCACCAGTCGAACCGGCTAGTCCAGTCCAATTTTCTCATCCTTGCTCAAAACTTTCATTTAAAAATCCCTTATGTGAGAATTCCAAAATTTGTTCAAAATTACAAAAATACTAATACGTTTCATCAACCTTTCATTCAAATTACTTTATTCATTTTAGCTCCATTTTTCTTTCCGTGTAAGCCTAGGATTCTCATTTTTAGGAGTCTAGAATGCTACTTAAATTTTTGGGACCTTAACTAATTCATTTCGGGGGACTTGCTTTGAAAACACATCTATTTATGTCATTTGATGAAAACCAGACATTACAAAACACGAGGAAAGGACAAAATCGAAAAATCAAAAGTAGGGTTTAGGGCTTTTTTTCTTTTTCTTTTTATATTTTGGGTATTATTTTGTCTGCTATCATGGGTATTGGGTTGAAAGAAGCAGGCTTTGGTTTTCGATTTTGGTATTAGGTTAATGGGGTTGAAGGTTTGGGTTGACAAAACAAATAATTTAGTTTTTGGTTTTTTTTAATTGATTTTTTAATTTCTCTTTTCCTTTTTTTTCTTCTTTTTATATTTAAAATCATAGGTTAAATGGGGAGTAGAGGCCTGTAGGAGTGAAGAAAAATGTTTTTTTTTTTCTATTCTTTACATTCTTTTTTCTTTTTTAAAATTGATTTTATGTTTGTTTTCTTTTTTTTTTTTTTTTTTTTTGGGTAATCTTTCCTTTCTATTTGTTCATTTTCATTTTTTTGTTTACATTTTTTAGTTTGTCCTTTTTTCTTTTTTCCCTTTTTTATATTTCTTTTTTTTCTTTCCCTTTTTTTTATTCTTGCTAATTTGGTTTTATTATTATTTTTGGAGTATGTTTGGACAAAATACGGTATTCACATCTAATCTAAAACAATGAGTAAAGGCTCAAAGTTGGGGGTTTTCACAAAAGCTCACATATATCCAACTAATTCCACTCTAATTATAAAGTAACCTTAAAATGGATATAACATGGGAAATATTTACTTAAAGCACATGATGAGTCCCTAAAAATTGATGTGAACACACATATACAACTAGGATTTATTTATATAGGCTCACATAGAAAAAAGTACTTCATCGCTTTCATAGATGATTTCTCAAGTATATGTATTTGTACTTGCTTAGTAAATAGAATTAAACACTAAATGCTTTTAAGGTAAGTAGAAGTAGAGAGACTATGTGAAAAATGAATTCATATTATGAATCAAAGAGAGGTGAAAAGTACCATGGTAGATACATTAAATACGGATGAGCATCATATTCATTTGTAAGATTTCTTTAAGACTAGGGGATAGTTGCCCAATGTATTATTCTTGAGTCTCTAGATCAAAATGGTGTAACTAAAAGAAGGAATTGAATGTGCTGGAATTGAGTGCTATTAGACATCATTGGCAAATCCAAGCTTCTTAAGTCCTTATGGGTTTAAGCTTTTAAGATGACTACGTATATCCAAAATCGAATTCCAACCAAGGTTATTGCAAAAACACCTTTTGAATTATGGAAAAGTTGGAAAATGACTTTAAGACATGTAGTGTTTTGAGGATAATCCACTAGAAAAGAAGTTGGGCTTAAAAACCATTAGTGTTTATTTCACTAGATATGGTGAAAAGTCCAAAGGATATAGGTTTTACTATCCATCTTATAGCACTTGGATTGTAGAATCATAAAATACAAAATTTCTTGAGAATGACTTGATTAGTAAGAGTTATCATACTTGTAACTTAGGTTTTGAGAATGATCATTCTGGTGTTTAAGCTCCCAATTTAAGTAATAAATTGGTTTTGATTTATATCTTTAGGTGCAAATGGGCATTGAACAACCAATTATTGAGATTTCACAAATTGTTGACAATGACCAATTTGATTTGGTTGTTGAATAGTCACAAAAAATTGTTGAGCAACCAATTGGGCATCATGATCCTTAAGAGGATGTTGATGCAAGATTAAGAAGATTGATTAAGATAAGAAGGTCGACAATTTCTAATGGCCAGGCTGTGTACCTACAAGAAACTAACTATAATATAGGAGCTAAGAAGGATTCTAAGACTTTTTCACATGCCATCAGTTGCATAGGATTTGAATTATGACATAATAACATGAAAGAAGAGATGGATTTTATGGCATATAAACTTATTAGGGATCTCATTGAGTTTTCTAATGGTTCTAGGGCCATTAGATGTAAACTGGTCTATAAGACAAAAAATTACTTAGTACGCAACATTACGAGATATAAAGTAAAACACATATCATGTGATTTATTCATAATAAAAGAATCAATTCCACAAAGACTTTTCCTCCCTTAGTATCTGAAAAAGATTCCCTTTGCATCATAATGGTATTGGTTGCTCATTTTATTATAGAGCTACATCAAATGAATGTGAAAATGACATTTCTCAATGGGGAACTAGAGGAGGAGATATATATTAAACAACTACAAAATTTCTCCTCAAGTGATGGTGAGTACTTGGTGTGTGAGCTTAAGAAAGCCATATATGAATTGGAATAGGCCTTCCAACAATGATACATTTCATGATCTCATCTCTACATTTGGATTTGTGGAGAATGTCATAGACCAATGTATATACTAGGTCGATGAGACTAAAATGTTTTCCTTGTTTTATATATGGATGATATAACACTTATAACTAATGATAAAAGGTTGCTATATGAGGTGAAGCAATGTCTCTTTAAGATTTAATATGAAGGATATGGATAAAGCATCTTTTTTCATTAGTATTAAGATCCATATGGATGAAAACTCATTGCATTTTAGTTTATTGTAGGAAACTTACATTAATAAAGTCTTACAAAGGTTTTAAATGAATGACTGTTCACTAAGTGTAGCACTTATTATGAAAGATGATAGGTTCAATTTGAACTAGTACTTGAAAAAATGATTTTAAAAAGGAATAAATGCAAAATAATTCATATGCTTTTGTTGTCAAAAGGATGATGTATGCTTAAGTTTGTATCAGACCTAACAAAGCATTGTGATTGTAAGTTTTGGAAGATATATGATGAGTGCAAAATATACATGTTTTTTCTTAAGATAAAATTAAGTAATTAAATCCAAATTATGTGGTTTTTGTTTACTTTTTATATGATCTAATTAGGTACAAGGGGAAGTGAAAAGCTTGAGAGAATTAGTTGGAAATCAAGCATATTTAGTAAGGAACATGGGTGAGCTATGTTGGTGAGTATGGACATGTGAAATAGGGGAGTTTTAAGTAAACCAATGCTGCACATGAGTAGTTTGTGTAAATTTACACAGCATGTAAACCTACATAGATAGATTATGTAAATGGGTAATTTTAACATGGGCTTCCTATGTTTGATTAGAATTGGGGTTTTTTATGAGGTAACTTTGATTTTCTAAAGAAAAAGGAAAAGATAACACCTAGAGAAGTAAAGATACAAAGGAAGAAAAGAGATTCAGAGGAAAATATTAGGAATTTATTGAAGATTTGAAGTTTGCATTGAAGAATAAATCCAATTTGCCATTAGTTTTATTTTTATTTTTATTTTTATTTTTTTCTTTAGTTTTTGAATCATGAATCTATTCAATTCTATTGTTATTTGTTTGTTGATTCTTATTATGATTTAGAGTTTAAATGAATTTGTTCATTGATTACGTTGAACTTGGAATTCTCTAATGACAATTTTAAGCAAATTAATCTACTACTTTTTTTCCTTGTTCATGAATGGTTGGCCATCATTTATTTGATGTATTGTGAGAGAATCAAGAAGTCAATCACAATATAGATTAATAGAGCATTAGATTTAGATGATAGATTTGTAGAGATATAAATTACATTTAAGTAGTCTATAAGTATTATCTTGCATTGATTCCTTACATGTAATGGGTTTGTATTAAGTGTATGATCATGAAAGTAGATGCAAGCTTAATATGACCATGATGATTTATTTTAAGAGAGAATTTCATATATATTAGCAGAATTGCCATTAATCCAATTGAATTTAATTACAAGAGTCCATTTTGAATGATATGTAAGACGTAAATAGAGGATTCTAAACTTCAAAGCATTTTTCATACATATTTATTATTTATTTAGAGCATCTTATTATTTTAATATTGCCTTTACTAGTTTTAATTTCAAATGGATAATTGACATGATTAATTTTGGTAATTGGTAATTGAATTTCTTTCTCATGGGAATAATACTGTAGTCATTAGTTTATTACTTGTGGAACCCATATACTTATGAAATCATAACATAACAATATTAAAGTAATCTAGATATGGATCATTGGAGAGTTGCAAAGAAGGTGATGAGATACCTTAAGAGAACCAATGGTTATATGCTTATGTATAAGTGGCCTAAAAACTTTGAGGTGGTTGGCTACTATGATTTGGACTTTGCCAAATGTGTTTATCCTTAGAATTCAACATTAAGATATATTTTCACGCTTGTTGGTAGAGCCATGTCTTGGAAGAGTGCAAAATGGACATTGATTGTTACTTTTATCATGAAGGTTGAGTTTGTATCATATTTTGAGGTGAGCTAGTATGGTGTATGGTGTATGGTTGAAAAGCTTTGTTTTTGGGTTTAAAATTATGGATTCCATCTCTAAGTTGTTGAGGATGTATTATGATAACTCAACTATGTTTTTCTAGCTAAGAACAACAAGAATCAAAGTTGAGGTAAGTACATTGATATCAACTACTTAGTCATTTGGGAATGTGTCAACAAGAATAAAGTTATCATTGAACATGTTAGCATTGAATTGATGATGCTTGATCCTTTAATGAAAGGTATGCCTCTAAATATGTCTAAGGATCATGTAGCAAGAATGAGACTTAATTCCATATTGAGATTTTGATGTATAAAATTTCAACATCTGTATTATAGCTTTTATTTATGTTTTTGTTGCTTTTTTCATTTTGCATGCACATTTATTTTTAAGAATAAAAACCATTAAATAGACCTCAAATAAGCATAAGGCATATTTATTAATTTAGAATGGCTTGAGAAAATAAAATTTATTGTGATATATGAAAGATAATACTCATTTACAAAGGATTTATCACCATAATTCATGTATTTGGTTCACCTTTTGGAATATAAGTACTTCTTAATCTTGGGATTCATTAAGAATAAAGTCATTCAAACCAAGTGGGAGAATGTAGTGATTTCTTTGTGAACATTTAAAGCAAACCAACATTCACCTGATGTTACGACATCTATATGATAGTGGTATGAAATTTTAGGGGGCTCCAAGGTTCAAGCCAAAGGAATATTCCACCCATATCCTTTATTTTTAACATCCTTTGACATAAATGTGGCTAGAAACTCATGCTATAAATAAGGGTCCTTGAGCTTAATTTATACATATTAGAAAATATCCAAATCTTCATAAACACCATTAGTGGTATAAAGTGAGCGCTTGAAAGCATATTTTAGGCAGAAAATTCTAGTTTTTGTGAGCAATATCCAGAGGTCAATGTCATCCACATCCTCTTTATATTTGAATATCATAGTTGTGTTTGCATATCCTTTAGGTGTTATCATCTCCTTCTCGTTTGTCTTCCATGATGACGATGTTAATTTTTTAAATGACTCCTTTTACAACATTGACAAACCTATGTCCCTTTATGCTTTTTTTCCCCTGAATCCTTAGCAATCAATTCTGACAGAATCAATTAGCCTATCATCTGATTCCTATCAGACTTTGGCTTTGTCATTGCTATCAATTTCTTTTCCATGCGCTTCCTCACCATTGTCATCAAGCTTAAGTTTATCTTATCACTCTTGCCTTTAGTTTGTGTTTGTGCTAGCTTGGTAGGTTTGGCTTTAATGAGAGTATAAGAAGAAGAGGAATCTAAGGGAACATGGCATTTGTTGTTGAACTTAAAGGAAGTAAAAGGGTTGGAGAAGTGGGGGGAAGTTATTGAGGAGTGTAAATTGTAAGAACTATAACATGAAGAAGGCTGGATAATGGAGGGCATTGGGATGGAGTTTCATAGAGATTATGGTTTTTAATGAGAGAGAAAAAGGGAGGAATTAATTGATACACGTGTTTATGTTTGAAGAAGAAGAATAAAATTGACTTTAAAAAAATACCCAAATTAAATGTAAAATAAAATCAAGTGAAAAAAATCAAAACTCGATGAATAAAACAACAAGAAACGAATTCATTGCAATTCTAAATGTCATATGCACATTAAAAACAAAGGTTTGAAGGAGTAATACGACAATGTAATCTAGGGAAAGGAAAGATTAAAGAGAAGAGAGAGAGAAAGAGAGAGTTTTGTAATGAACCTAATTTCTACTGTAGCCAGTGAAGAGAAGAAGAAGAAGAAGAAATCATAAGTTTAAAGAGTCAATTGTAAACTTCTTTTAAGTAAAAGAGGTTAGTTGCACAAGTTCCTAAGTTGAAAAGAGTTCTAAACATTTTAATCTTTATTTTATTTTTTTCATTTTAACTTATTGGTGAAGTTATGCTAGAAGAGTCTAACTAAAACTTCTCTTTAAGAAGGATAATATTGCTTGGTTTTAATTGAGAGAAGTTGAATAGTAAATTTTGAAAAATTAAGCTTATTAATTAAATGTCTTTTATTATTTGAGATAATTCAAATTTATAATTAATTACATTAAGGTAGATCTATGATTAGTTAATTGTTATTAATTTTACTCTATGTTTGGTAGAGGGTTTTTGAGGGGGAGGGGAGGAGAGTTGCTCTCCTACCCTTGTTTGGCTAGAAAATTTTTTAAGGATTCCCTTCCCTTATTTGGATGAAACAATTTATGAGGAGGGAAGGAGAGCCCCTCCCCTCCTTTTCCCTTCTAAGCCTCCCCTCCAAAATTTGGGTTTTTTAGAGGGGAGATGAGAGATAAACTTTTTTATTACAAAATTAGTCTTATTAAAATAATATAATTCCTCTCTTACCCTTTAGAAGGGAAAAGGAAGGGAGGGGCTCCCCTTCCCTCCTTTTCCCTTCTAAGCCTCCCCTCCAAAATTTGGGTTTTTTAGAGGGGAGATGAGAGATAAACTTTTTTATTACAAAATTAGTCTTATTAAAATAATATAATTCCTCTCTTACCCTTTAAGTTTAATCACACCCTAATTTATTCTTAATTACTCTCCTTTGTTGCTGCCATTACCAATTCTTAATTCAAGTTCTGCTCTATACACTCGCCACTCTTTTTTTATTATTATTCTATGTGGTTGCTCCTGCTTGCTCTGAGCTATTTTTTGTTTTCAATTTTCCCTGCTTGAGTTTGTGTTATTATCTGTAAATTGGTTACAGAGAATAAATTCTAGGTTAGGGCAACTAAGCGTAATTGGCAAAAGAACTATGCGCCTCCCTCTCATTTTGACTATCATAATTGGCAAAAGAAGATTTCTTATTGAAAGGCCTCCTTCCTTGTTACCATTACATTAGGTTGCTTGATCGGTTAAAAAACTATATATGCACTTGTACAATTATTGACTGAGGTTTAATTCTTCAATTAATGATTATGGTTAGAGTTACGTTGTTAATTTTATCTGCTGCATAAGGTAGAGATTTATTTTATAATACGAAATTGGATATTAATAGTGTTGTTTGAAATAAACATGTTTTAATATATATATATATGTTTTTGTTAGGAAAATATTTAATTTGGAATTTCTTTCACCTATGAAACCTCCTTGGGCACCTATCAAAGCTCTTTGATGAAATCGACCCCTGATCTTCTAGAATCTTCAATTGAAGAAAAACTTTTGGGTAAGTTACATAAATTTTTTATTTTTAAAATATGCATAAAATTCTCATAAAATAAAAAGTTACACTAAACTTAATCTAATTTTATTTATTTTTTACCATAATACTATTTATTAATTTAAACACATAAATTTCTTAGGTTAAATTTAATGGAAATAAAATTTATTATTTTTATTTTTATTTGTCCACATTTGAAAACAAAATCTACTTTTTATATATACATGGCTTAAACACACACACACACACACACACATATATGTATACATATATATTAAATTATATATATATATGCGTATATATGTATATTCTAGAGAGAATTTTTGCTAGTGATATATATTTATTGATTAGTCAAATCTATTGATCCATATTTATTGTTGCAATTGCATGTTATGGTGTCTATCTTTTGATTAAATGTATGTTTTTGATTTGATTTTTGGTTTTACTAGATGGAATTAGTAAGGCATAGATATATGTTGGTTCATCGATACTAGGAATTGCATAGAAGAGTTGTAGTTCAAGTTGTTTATGCTTTTGTATGGTACTATGTGACTCATATGTCTAAGAAGGAAAAAATAGGCTACAATATGATTTTGAAGAGAGAAAGAGTTCATGAAGAAGTAATGAGTCAAAGAAGTAGTAGTAGAAATGGTTAAGATATGGTTAGAATGGGTCCTGAAGCTTTCTTAAGATTATGTGGTATGTTAGAGAGAGATGATGGCTTACAAGCTACATAATATTCAAGTGTGGAAGAACAAGTTGCCAAGACTCTTCATATATTTACACATAAAGCAAAAAATCGTGTAGTTAACTTTATTTTTCGATGGTCTGGTGAAACAATTATTTATCATCTCCATAAAGTGTTGGATGCTATAATTGAACTAGAAGGGAAATTGTTGGTACAACTTGATGGTTCTTTTGTCCCTCTTGAAATAATCCATAACAATGGTAAATTCTTCCCTTTTTTTAAGAATTTTGTTGGTGCAATAGATGGAATACACATTCATGCTAAAGTACCTCCGGCAGAAGCCCCTCGATATTGTAACAACCAGAAAAAAAAAAGAAAGCTGAAATTTTTCAAAATCCTAAAATTTTTTTAAGTCTGCTAGCTATAGCGAGAAATGGCCTAGCTATAGCAAATGTACCTATTCGCTAAAGCGAGAAATGGTCTAGCTATAGCGAATGTTCCTGTTAGCTATAACAAGAATGCTTCTAGCTATAGCAAGTACGGCATCCCATATAAAAACCAAGGAGTGCCTCGCAATAGCGCGCGCCGTAGCGAAAACAGGGGTCTGAGACTGATATGTGCTCGTCGTAGCAAGGGTTAGTCCGGAAAAGCATGAAAAAAGAAAATTTGACTTCTTAAAGCGTCCAAATCCTTTCTTTTTCTTTAAACCAATTTAGGCTTCAACCAAGACAAAGAAAAGGGCTGAGGAGAGAGAGAGAGGCCTTGAGAAGGAAGGAAGAACAAGAAAGGTAAGCATAACTTGAGATCTCCATAACTTTTCATTCTTTTCTCTTTGCCCTCTCTTTCTATGGTTTTAGTTATTGAGTTGGCTTTATTTTGAGCCTAAATCAGAGGGAGAAGTGTAAGGATTTGAGGAGAAGATTTATGCAAAGGAAGAGCCTTTTAGGAAAGAGCTTTATTTAAGATAACTTCTTTCCATTTTATTACATCTTCTCCCCTTACTTTCCTTGAGTATGTTGGTTCTACCAACTTGAGAGCTTGAGAGAGGAAAGAAGTCTGACCTAGAATGAACAAGAAACCCTTGAAAAAGAGTGTGATAAGTTAAGAAATGCAAAGAAAGGAGAAGAAGAGTTGGTGAAATTCTAGAGAGAAAGAACCCCTAATTTCTTATATGCTTTGTAGGGTTTGCTATGAAGAACCCCCTAACTTTTTGACTACTTGTTGAGTTATAAGAGAGTAATTCCATACTATTTATCGTGTCTAGGCTAAAAAAAAGCAGCTCCATCTAGTTGTGATTGTGAGACTAAGAAGGAAGAAGAGAAATTGAGAGGGAAGGCTTGTGTTGGCTTATAAGGTAGCTCTCCAATCTTTCTTGTTGCATTCTTGGATGTGTAATAGTCATTATATGCTTGTGTATATGCTTATATTGTGAGACATGTCATTTGCTGTTGCCTTGATGCATTGGTACCAATATACTTATGTGTTGGATTGTAAAAATTGGTCGGGTGAGGTAGTGCCAAAAGTCCCTTGTGATGGATGAGGTAGAGTTGAAAGTTCCTGAGGATGGGTGAGACTAGGCCAAAAGTCTCATAACTGAGTGAGGCCAAGTCAAAAGTCCTTAAAACAAGGGTGACGCCATCCAAAAGTCCCTAAAAGCAGGTGAGGCTAGACCAAAAGTCCCTAGAGCTTATTCTTAGCATTGATGTGATATTCATGGCATGTAACTCATGTATTATATGATTGTGAATGGTTAGATGCCTATTTGCATGTTTTGACTTATTTATATGCCTTGATTGTTTCCTTGAATGAGTGCATGAGCTATTGAGATTCCATGAATCTTACCCCCTTCCCTCTCCCATCTTAACGTGTTAGGTGGAGCTCAAGGAGATCAAAGTGCACACCAATAAGCCTAGTTGAGCATGATTAGGGAGTTGTATAGCTCTTTTAGTTCTTTTAATGTAAAGAGGTGCCAAAATAAATATGCACCTATTATTTTTTAGATGTAAATGCTTGAGCAAGTGTAGATCTATGTATGAATGATGTATGAACCATGTATAGAGTTAAAACAATGAAATTATGAGATTTGGCTCCCTCGTGGCTTATCTACAGTAGTGTATTTTTGCCTGTAGCATAGTAAGTTTGAGATGTATGATGATTTAGATCACTTGGTTATTTCATATAGACTATGTTTATGCTTTAAAATTTTTCTAAGAGGTGTTAGAGCATATATGAGGTCTCATTTGGTCCCATTTTGAACCATAAAGGGTGTCAAAACTACCAAATTTATGAGCTTTGTCAAGATATGACTAAATGAGCTCTTCTTGATATGAAATTTGGCATGCCTCTAGAGCTTGTTGAGAGCTTCTTGGGAGGCTAAATTTGGTAATATTTAGAGGTTTAGGGAATATTTGGTGAATTGTTGAAGTTGGAGAATCTTTTAGTTTTGGTTATTGTATTGTGCAACTAGGTCCGAAAATGAATTTGTATCATTCATAGACCAAACGGTGGCCAATTGTCATGAAATTTTATAGGTATAAACTAGACATCTATAGTGACCTATAAAAACTAGAAACACCTCAATTGGAGGTCTGTAGAGAGAGAACTAACTTTCTGAAGTTCTATGTCAGCATTAGGGAAGTCATCCAACCTTTGTTATTGTTCCATCAGTTTTTGAGGTCTAAGGGCTACTAAACTGATCTAGACTTATTTTTTTCCTCTAGTTAACATCTGTAAATTTCCAAATTGGTATAGATTTCCTAGATTGGATTTTTTTGGAATTAGTTATGAATTTTTGAATTTCATAGCAGCAAACTGCACCAGTACTAGGGACAGTTGGACCTCTATCTCTTTTTCGATGTCAAACATAGTCCAAACGCTGAGATTGTAGTTATACATTATTTTTAGTGTAAATTTAACACTTATAGACTTCTAGAAAGCTATAGTTTTCTTGATTCTCATTTGTTTAGAATTAGTTATAATTTTTCAAAGTTAGAGCCAAAAATCTGACTTTTGGGCCCATTTGAGAAATTGCACTTTCTTAGTTTTTGGCTTCATATCCATGGTTCATGGGTTTTCTTCTACTATGTATGAGTTGTATAAATGGAGTTTGAGTAGATAATGGAAATGATGGGTTCATGGGACCCACAGGGAAAAATATGAGCGTTTGAATCTCGATTTATAACATGAAAATGTCATGGCTTTTGTCATTTTCTTTGGAAATCATATGGAATCGAGCCTAAGCAGAGCCTAGTTGGAGTTAATATATTATGGTGTTATATTTTTGGTATCAAGAGCAAAGGGTCAGGTGCTTTTTCTTGATGTTAGGCTCTTGAATGATGTGATTTGCTTGTGTTTGGTGTGAATTGCCATGGAAGTGGTAGCATTCATATGCATATGTGCTTGTGATCTCTTTTTCGATGTCAAACATGGTCCAAACGTTGAGATTGTGGTTGGACATTATTTTTTGTGTAAAGTTAACACTTAGACTTTCCAGAAAGCTATGGTTTACTTGATTCCCATTTTTCTAGAATTAGTTATGATTTTCCAAAGTTAGAGCCAAAAATCTAACTTTTGGGCCCATTTGAGAAATTGCACTTTCTTGGTTTTTGGCTTCATATCCGTGGTTCATGGGTTGTTTTTTTGCTATGTATGAGTTGTATAAATAGAGTTTGAGTAGAGAATGGAAATGATGGGTTCATGAGACTTACAGGGTAAAATATGAGCGTTTGAACCCCGATTTATAACATGAAAATGCCATGGCTTTTGTCATTTTCTTTGGAAATCATATGGAATCGAGCCTAAGCAGAGCCTAGTTGAAGTTAATATATTATGGTGTTATAGATATCATGGTAGGAAAGAGCACCCAACACAAAATGTGTTACTATGCACATTTGATCTAAGGTTCACTTATGTGCTTCCTGGTTGGGAAGGCACCGCATTTGACTCAAGAATTTTAAAAAATGCATTAACACAAGAAGATAGGCTTAAAATTCTCCAAGGTAACTATTTGATTAATTGCTAAAATTATTCTAATTAATCAAGCTATTATCACACACTCATAATAATTATTTTCATTTATTATAGGAAAATATTACCTTGTAGATGCTAGCTTCATGTTGACAAGTGGACTTATTACACCTTATAGAGAGGTTCGATATCATTTAAAAGAATATTCAACAAGAAATCCACCTCAAAATCATAAGGAATTATTTCATCTTTGGCATGCATTATTAAGTAATGCAATCAAAAGAGCATTTGGTGTATTAAAAAAATGATTTCCAGTTATATCCAATTCATCAAAGCCTACTTATAGGGTCAAAGCCTTAAAACTGATAATACTTGCATATTGCATTCTTCATAATTACTTGATAACCAAAAAACTTGATGAAGATCTTATTGCTGAAGTTGATGAAGAATTTGCAAATCTAAATGAAAATGACGATACTAGTCGTACTCCAAATAATGAAGGTGTAGAGGTTGCTCAGAGAGAGCTTGTTAGAGAAAACATAGCCAATCAAATGTGGGTAGTTTATCAAGCTCAAGCTGGTTGAAATATGTTCTACTATTATTTTTTTATAATAAAAATTGCTTAATTGATGTATGTGATCGAGTTTTATTTGTACTACCTATTGATATGTTATTGTTGGACTGATTTATAATATTAATTTAATTTGATTGAGTTGTATTTGTACTACTTATTCATATTCTTTTGAGTTTGGACTTATGTTTATTTTCGTTCAAATTTTATTATGTTATAATGAATAGATCCTATAGAATGGCAACAAAAACAAACAATGGCAAGGAATTGCCTAATTGGACAAGGGCAATAGATGATGCCTTTATTGATGCCTTCATTTATAAGTATGAACATGGCCAAAAAGTTAATGGGACATTTACCACTACAGCTCATGAAAACAATGTCTAAGTGTTAAGTGCACAATTTGGTAGAAAGGTTGACAAGGAGAAAATTAAGAATCATTGGAAGATGTTGAAAAGAAACTTTTCAAAAGTTTATGATATATTTAGAAATAGTTTGAGTAGTTTTGCTTGGGATCTTTCAACTCAATTATAGGATGCTGAGCCTCAAGTTTGGGAGGCTTTAATTCAGTACAAGCTTTACATTTTGTATATGGTCACTTTTTTTTTTTGTGGAACTTAAATTGTGTTTCTTTTAATATGTATATATATCTTTAGTCTAAACCAAAGGCTGCAATTTATTGAACTACCCCTTTTTCAAACTATAGCAAGATGATCATATTATATGGAGCTGATAGAGCTAATGTAGAGGAGTCTCTGATAGCAAAGGAGCGACAAAAATGGCGTCAATCAGCCCATATGGAAGAAGATAATGAAACTATCAATGACCTTGATTAACTCATCTTATAAAAGGAGGTCACATTAGATGGTGTTGAGATGTTTAGTGATAGTGATACTAGTCAAGCAAGTCTCTCACCTCCTGAGCAATCACAAGGAGCAACTAGTGATTATGGTAAAAGGAGAAGGAAAGAGCCTGTTAAAGATAAGGATACTGATCTTAACACATTGAAGGGGGTAGTATTTGAAATGGTGACAGCAATCAAAGAAGGCAATGAAGCATTGGCTCGAGGTCATGATTTAATACATGACGTATTGAACCAGGGAAATAATTTATTACATGAGTCAAATGTTATAAAGAGAGAGAGTTTTAGCTACAAGATTCCACCTATGTCAGGTGAAGAAATTTGGAATTTGATAACTGAATGTGGATTTGATGCTATCCAAAAGCCCCGAATTTATAACTATCTTATGAGTGATGTTGACAAGTTGAGATCAGTTGTTCAATGCCCAGCTCCAGCTCGCAAAGTAGTAATCATAGACATAGTGTTTGGATCTTCATGTCCTTATTAGGGAGTAATCTTGTGTAATGATATTGGTGTTGGAACCTTTTTTAATGTGGATGATATTCACCTTTATATCTTTTTTTATGTGGATGTTTATTTTAATTGTAGTATATATATATATATATTTATTGGTAAACAAGTTCAATCTACTCTTTTAATTTTTTTTTTTTTTTTATGAATGTTGGTTCAATTGAAACAAAATTATAATTATTGTTATTTTGATAAAATTGGTATAGAATTTGTGATTTTAATTTTTGTCCAAGTTTTTGGTTAAGATAAGAGATCAAAAATAATTTTTACTACAGCATGTCAAAATTAATAAATTGCATTATACATATTTATATGTTGATAAAATAGAAAAGAAAGAAAAAACCATTTAAATTTTATAAGGGTAAAACAGTTAATTTTTAGTTAGCTCCTCTCCCCTCTCTTTTTAAATCAAATAAGGTATCATTAAAATTTCTCCTCTCCCCTTCCCTCCTCTCCGTTGAAATTAGAAAAAAGTTATCCCTTTGAATTATTATATCAGTATTGTGATATTAATTTTAGTATCTCAGTATGAGTAGAATTTTTTATTTATATTTTTCACATTTAAGTATTTAGTAAATATTGATAAAAAATTGAGATATAAAGTTTGAGAATTGTGAGCCCAAGTTGACGTTAAAAAGTAATCGAAGCTCGTATTATTTTTCACACCTTGCATTAGTTTAAAGTATGGATTTTTTATAGTAGAAGATTCATAATATGCGTTCAATGTTCCCCGTAAGTTTTTTTTCCCCTTCTTTTAAACTTAATTTCTAATTTTTAATTGTTTTTTCCTTAAAATTTCTTCAGCGCTGCACCGTCTCATTTCCATTAGTGTAGCATACCCATTGTCCAACATAACCAAAAACCCCGGAAGCTCAGCAAGAATTCCCAAACCATAGCCGTCAGTCTTGGCTCTCCACTCTGTCCATCGTGTCACAGCCAACACCTCCCAATTTTAGAGATATGGATCCGCAGGAGAAGCTTTTGGGTCAAAGGCTTAAAATTTCTTCTAATTAGGTTCAAACTCCTACGTAAAAAAAATTGTCCTTTATAAAAGTGATAATTATATTGAATTTAAATTAATTTTTTATGTATTTAAATAATGAATAAATTAATGATTTAGTTTCTAAAATATTATTTTTCTCTTAATTTAATCTGTGACGTTATATTTTGAAAATTATTTTAATTGAAAGAAAATGTTTAAAGGATTAAATTAAAATTTTTTTATAGGACTGAATAAAAAAAATAATTGTTTAAAGGTTAAATTAAGAAATTTCATTTTTAGATGATTGAACTAATAGAAGCGTAAAGAATTAATTTATTCTTAGATGAATAATGTTTTTTGTTTGTAAAAATTATCAAATTCACCCAACTATGTTTTTCCTTTTTTCATATTAAGATGGTGGGTCCCATGTGCTTTGAGATAGACCTGATTATGAGACGGACTCATACAAAAATTTACAAATTTTTTAGACCTGGGCTTGGCCTAGCATTGTTCAAAATAATATCAGATCAGGCTTAGCTAGATAAAAAATGAGCCGAGCTCGACATGGCTCATTTTTTTAAAAAATTAATTTTTTAAATTAAATTAAATTTTTTTAAAAAAATTTAAATATTATATATCTTTATTTTATTACTTATTAGGTTCACTTTTTTTATTTTAAATACCAAATAGTTTTAAAAAAATATGGTAGGAAATTTAAATAATTTAGAGTATTCATAAGATAATAAAACTTTTCAATATGATAGTTTTTTTAATAATATTATTGATTATTGATTTATTTTATTTGAATTATAATTCATTCCTAATAATATATTATGTAATAAGTAAGAGTAAACAAAAATAATTATATATGTTATATAATTCTTTTTTACCTATATTAGTAGTTATAAATATTTTTTTAATAATATTATTTATTAATAATATATAAAAAATAATTATAATACGGGTTGAGCTTGGGCTTGGATCAGGCTTAAGAAAAAAGTTCAAGTTAGGCCTAGTTTATATTCGGATTTTTTTAAAGTGAACCCATTTTTTATCGAATATTTTTTGGGGTTCATATCTATTTTTTTAAGTTGGACCTATCGGATCATGTGAACTTTTTGACCTGTGATCAGATTTGCTTTAAAATCTATATGGCTGTCAATACTTAAAATTTGAAAAAAAAAAGCCAAAAAATAAATAAAAATAAAAAGAGAATAAAACAAAAAATTGATGTACACGTAACTCAAAGAAAGTTGTAATTATTTGTAGCTTTGGAACAATAAGGACTTCTCAGTTTATAATATATACATATTAGAACAAATTTATATTTATATGCAAATAAATGAATATTTGACTATAAAAGATGTAGTCACTATATTTATTTCTTAATTATGAAGATAAAAAATAAAAAAAATAAAAAAAGAGAATAAAACAAAAAATTGATGTGCACATAACTCAAGGAGAAAGTTGTAATTATTTGTGACTTTGAAATTATAACGCCTTCCTATGAGTTTATAATACATACTTATTAGAACAAACTTGTATTTACATGCAAATAAATGAATACGACTACAAGGGATGTAGCCACCATGTGTCTACCTTATATGTGTTTTTCTTTAGAAAGATCAAAAATTTTAATTGTGAAAATAAAAATTTAAGTTATAAAAGAAAATTTTAATTATAAGAACAAAAATTTTAGCTAAGGACACATTTTTAGTCTATTGAGCCTTTAAAATAATTTCAAATTTTAACAATATATATTTTTAACCAATCACTATAAAGTATAATTTTTTAAAAAATTTAACTGTAATTACTTGAACAATAATAAACATAAATGGGAGGAAAAAACTAATTACACAGCTAAAAAAACTTATAAGTTTTACGATATGAAATATAATTTTTTCCTTAGCTAAAATTGTTATCTCTTAAAAAGAACATATAATAAACACATGTCAAGTTATTAATAGAGGTGTTTATCGGGCTCTTCATCTTATCTAATCAAATTGGGCTGGGTTACGGTAGGCATAAAAAAAAAGAAAGAAAGTTAAGGCTAGGCTAAATTACAAGATTAGCCTAAGTTATATTAGTTTGGCCTGACCCAAAAAAGAAGTAAAATTTTTTTTTAAAATTTTATTTTATAAAACTTTATATCAAAATTTTAAAATTTTTTGAAAGATAAAATGTAATTTTATAAAAATTTTTGAGGTCATTTTATAATTCTAACAATAAATTTTAAAAGAAAAAAGAAAACCAAAAAAAAAAATACAAAAAAGCAAAACTGGGTTGTGCAGTACCAGCTTGACTTTGCCAAATAGACATAAGTTAAGTTTGAGTCTTTTTCTTTTTGGGTCAATTGATGGAGCCAAAGGCCCAAAGGAACCAGGCCTAGTACAGACGAAGATAGAACCATGCCACAACACAAACTAGAATAAAGAGGCCTCTAACACAGAACCAGAGAATTGGCGAGGCGCAGTCGAAAACTTTGAGGAGGCTTCAAAGCGCACACACAAATCATTAATTTTTTTTTTTTTAAGTTTTTTGGTTTAGTTCCGTTAAACATAGTTTCAAACTCATAATTAACTAGGCTACCGGTTGTCAAATTATAATCTTTCCTTTTAGTAGGTTGTATAATAAACCATGTTCCTATTAATTTATTCTCTCAGTGCGACTCTCTGAGATGAAGAGTGCATTTGACTTGTTCATTTCTATTTTTTTAAATTTTTCTGAAATATAGTTTTGCAAAATAATTTTAAAATAATTTCAAAAAAGCTAGAAAGTAGAAATAGTTATTTGAATAAATTATTTTGAAAACAATTATGAAATCACTTTTATAAGATGGTTGCGTGATTGTAATGACCCTATCTTTTAGTTGGTAATTAGTGAGTTAATTCATGATCCTTGTAGTTCACTGCTTGGAGATTATAATATTTATTAGTTAATTAAGGATAATTATTGTGATACATATTTACTTTAGTTAGTTATGAAATCCTACTTGTTTGTTGATGCTTTGTCTATCTCCCTGCCGGAATTTTTCAAATTTTGGAAAGAGCGGTATCTTATACTGGGAGCTATATGATAAAGTGATTGTTTTGATCTTAGAGTTGGATATTTACTTTTTCTATATTTGTAACTTATAAAATGCTCGTTAGTGATTTTTTTTGGAAACCTTTAGGTTAGGTTTGCTATTTTCAAAAAAGTGGGATTTTATTTATTTATTTTGAACTAGAACTCAAAAATTAAATTTTGATTATTTGGAGTTTTAATTTTTTTTAATATTTTATTGAATTCAAATGAGAGAGTATTTTTTTATTTATATTTATGTCTTAAGTAAATGGAGAGCAAAATGTTAATTAAAACCATACATTACAAATATTTCCATTTTTATTTTCTGTTCCTATTTAAGTCACTTTCTCCCTCCACTATTTCTTGCCTGCCTCTAATTTAAAAGTCACCTCGATGGCTCCATTTTCAGTGTTCATTTTTTCGAATTTGCCTCTAATATGTGTGATTTCTAATCTCAATCTTCATTTTGGATGCTAGATAGGCAGGATTTAGGTTGAGTTAGTGTTGTGGATAGTAACCCTAAGTTAGAAACTTGGGACTTTTGGTAACAGGGTCATAATTCTAGCTAGACTTATTTTGTAGCTTGCCTTTAAGGTTATTAATGTGTTGTAAATGATTATTGGAAATTCCGAGGCTATCTTTACGAAACGGGTCTAGTTTTGAACTTACGAATTAAAGAACTCCCTTGTCTTTGCTCTAAAATTGTGAGTAGATATTATCCACCGTCACTACAACAATAATAGAAAATACTGACAATCCCTGTTGACTAGTTATCATTTGCCAATTTTTTATCATTTATCTTTTCCAATTTCTGATTAACTTTCAGAAATAGTGATAAAAAATATTATATCGTACCTTCGCAATTTTAATTTTGACTGTACTTTTTTATTTTATTTTTCATTTTCGACTATCTATATATTTGATAAACTAATGGAATATATATTTTTTAATATTAACGAAAGGTTGCAGATTGATCTACGTCTGCAAACCATGTTTATTTGTTTAAATAAAAATTCAAAAAAGCAGACCAGCCACTTATTTTTTCCATCTCTATTTTTTAAAATATTTTTAAATTTTTTTCAAAAGAAAAAAAAAATAAAAACCCTTTGCCTACCAAGTTAAGGAGCACTTTTTATTTTCAATATTTTAATGTTGTGAGTTATCTTTTTAAATTTGATTTAAAGCAATAAAAAGAGAAATCCATCCATTTAAGAGATGGACCGCAACACTTTTTTTTAAAATATATATATAAATTAAATAAAAAAATTCATCTACTTAACAGATGGACCTTTTATCAATTTTTTGATTTTTTTTTTTAATTTGGTTTTAAATGGGAAGAGTTGTTTAGTACATAATTGAATTTTTTAACAAAAAAATTGATGTCTGTTTGCATTGCAGATGGACACCATTTTTATCTTTTAAAAAAATTAGAAAAAAAAAATTATTGCTCTTTTTAGTATTTTTAAAACTTTTTTTAAATTTGGTTTTAAAAATTGAAAAAAATAAAAAAGAGTTTCATCTACTTCATGGAAGTATCACTTTCTTATTATTTTTTTTAATTTTAACTTCAAAGTATGAATTAGCTTAAAAAGGTCTGTTTGCTTAGCAAATGGACCTATTTAAGTTATTAGATAAATTACTTTCTCCTTCTCTAATTAATGTTTAAATTACATGGGGCCTCCTTTTGTTTTGAAAACATAAACAACTTTTCTCTTAAATATAATGATGCACTATAGTTATTGATAAGTGTGGATTGTGAACCATGTGCGAATTATAACAATGGTTGGTGGAATTATGGAATAAAGTGAATTGAGGATCAAGTGTTGCTTATTCATTATCTTAGAGCTGTCACAAGTCTTTAAGTTATAAATAACTTACTTGCACGATTCTTTTATGATCACTCTCATAAGATCACTAATTGCTCTAAGGATCTGTTTGGTTCAACAGAGGGGATAGGAGGGGGTTTAATAAATTCTATTTGGTTGGAAGGGAGGGAAGATTATTTTTTGGTTCAGGAGGGGAGGAGAGGGGAGGTAATTATATTTAGACAAATTTACCTTTATATTATTTTATTTTTTTTTAATAAAAAAGTCATTTATATCAATATTTTTCAAAAAAAATTATGAATTCTAATCTTTTTTATTTTTAATTACTAATAAAAAAATTATCTTAATTTTTATTAAATATTAAAATATTAAAATATTAAAGGGTAATAAAGTAAATTATAACTTAAAAAATACCCCTCCCCTCTTCTCCAATTTTTCCAACCAAACATCTGATTCTCCTCTCCTCCCCTCCAAAAATCCCTATCCAAACACACCCTAAGTAATATATATGAATATTTGAGGTTAAATCCCATAGAAAAAGCATTTCCTTACCTAATAAGTAGCGCTCACAAAGAAAATCTATCCTATGATAGATGTTAGTGATTCTAATGGCTTGGTTAATTTGATAACCAAATATTGAAAATGAAGAAAGGTTGTTGCTACTCTAACCTAGGTAAAGATTAGCTTAAGAGAAAGAGTCAAATAAACAAAATAAATACTTAAAGTTAGACTTGTTTACTAAGATACTTGACTCCTTATTATATTAATTATGTTTAGCTGGCAGCCTTATTAGTGCCAATATTCCTTTTAGAGACACTAACCTACCTAAGAACTAGTTTAGACTTGTGTAGCACCTTAACTAATAATAAGCTAAACCAAGTGTTTAATTAATCATTTGCTAATCACCTTAATTTTAACTCAATTAAAGCTAATTCCAAATATTATATAAAGATAAGCTACTTTATTCTTACTTACTAGAAGTAGCTTATAAGTAAAAACAACTTGGTTTAAAGTTACCTTAAATTGCTAGGCTTTTTTGGAATAAATTTTCCCTAAGTAGTTAAAGAACGATAAAACATGGTACACTAATTTCAAAAAATAAAATGCCTTATATTTACTTAATTTCATTATCATCTTTAGATTTAATTACCCCTTTTTAATGCTTTTTCCCTAAGTAGTTTTGTTATAATGCTCTCTAATAGATTTGCATGCATTAAAACATTTAGCCACTAGGAGCAAAACAATAAGACAATTTTTCTTAACTTAGAAAACATACTGAAGATGTCATTAACAAAATTTTAGCACATAATTTCTTCCCAGTCAGTGTAGAAAATGTAACGACCCTAATGTCTAATTATAGTAATTAAACTTAAATATGCGAATATCAACCATAATTCAAAGGTTAAGTTCATCCCGATTGATTACTTTAAGAAAAAGAGGAGAAAATTTTAACTATGATGCTATTAGAGTTATTACCAATGAATCACAACCATTCAAGCACATAAGTGAATCAAATTTCTCAAGTAAAGCCTCTAAATCTATTATCTATTAATTTCGAGTCTCAAAAACCTCATATGAGTGTTTCTGAATCATCTCTTAGCTTTGTCATAAAAAGAACCAAGGTTTTCTAGGTTAATATAAGAAATTGAGCACCTTCACAAATTTCGCACATTTCGTCGCAGCCAAATATCCCTTTCACCGTGGTGAATTACCCTCTGGAACACTACTAAACTAGCCTCACATATTTCACTGTGGCTAACTGCACTTTTTGCCACGACAAATTTCTCTCTATTTCATTCCTTGGGCAACTTCGTCACTTTTTGGCTGCGGCCAATTCCTTTCTATCCCTATAACTCCTAAGATTTTATCCCATGCTCTCCAATTCTCCCTTTAGTAACACTCTAGGCCACTTTAATTTAGTTTGTGAATATTTAGTGTCATTCTTTTACCTATTATACCTAACACATCTATCATTACCCATTCAAAACTCAAATGTAGGTCCTTAACCCTTTAGCCACCATAAACCAATGAATTCATAAATTAATGATAGCAAAGAGTTCATACACTACTCACATTTCTATTCAAACATAAATCCCAGTAGAAATTCCATACATCACTAGTTTAAGTTGACATCTGATGTATCAAATGATTACAGTCCCTATGCTTGGCAATTCATGATGCAATGTGGCAATTACATAAAACTAGTGGTCTAATTATACAAATATAATCTAACAAGGTTTCCAAACCTACCGACTACTAAACCACATAGTAAGCTTCCATTAATTTTCGCCACTAAGAGGTCCAGCCCCTAAAAATGTTAGCCTACAATTGGGGTAAGACATACAATCTCAGTAACAATAGGAAAATTCCATATATATGTATAGATTAATTAATACAATGCAATTTCATATAATCAATACCAGAATCATTAATTCAATTTGCAAATGAACTAGTTAAGTTACCAATGATTACTATCCTATACAAGCAATCACACACAACATGTTAATGGCCAATAATATCGAGAGAAGTCTGTCCACGGCACCTACTCTATAATGAGCACAACCAGGGCTTAGTGCTTCTGGGGTCTGATCGCAACTTGGTGCCTAATCGAAGCACATGTAAGGGTGGCAACCGCACCACAGCTCCACTATGGACTCACAAGGTCCAATCACAATAACAATTTAAGTAGTTAACCAATCATTTAGTATTTCAAAATTATATATGTGTAAACAATATTAGATTAACATGAACATATACATGGAATTAGGAAATTAACCTCGGTTACCTTAATGAAGCTAATTACTCTTCCTCTAGCTACTACTATGATCTAAAGCATACCAAGCCTAACATAAGCATGATTATCATCATTTAACTATTATTAGTAAAGAAATTCTCCCTATCCATAGATTAATCTAAACAAGAAATCATTGAGAACTTCTTACCTAGGCTTTCTAATGATCTATTGCACCAATTTAGGGTCCATACATTAAAGCACACCATGATTCACTTCCCACAACTCCATTTTCGCATATGTACAAATCATGCAGCAAAAGTCAATCCAAAATGTGAAAATTTAGCACATACACCATACAAAAGAAGATGGAACACTTACCCACACACCCAAGAGGTCAAATTGACTGAGTTGAGCCTTAACTACCAAGAACACACCATGAGACATTCCCAAATTCGGATTTGAGTCATTAAGCCTCGAAATTTCATTGTTTCACTTTCATCTCCTTGTAATTTCGTATAATAGTAGAACCCATTATGAAAATCAATACTTGGGGACATTTTCTAGTAGAATAATACACAAGATAGAAAGGAAATACTTACCCAATTACTCCTCTAGCTTCTAACTCTGAAAATCTTGTAATAATCATCCAAAAACTAGATTTCATCTTAAGAAGAGATGAAAATTCTCTAAATGATAAACCAAGTGGACCAAAATGTAGAGGAAGATAAGAAGGTTAAGTTATATAGAACCTACCTTGGATAAATCTCCCTCCAAGAGTACAAATCTGAGCCAAAATGTTGAGAAACCATAGCCCCTCTTTTAACATGAGAATTTCTTCTTCTTGTTCTGTAGAAAATGAATGCCTTGGTAGCTAAATGAGTGGAGAGAAGAATTCTTAGGGTTTTAGTGCAAATGGCTGGTCCGATAGATCTATTATTCTCGGTGGGCTGATGCTTAACATATTGGGCCAAGGTTCATTAGGTTGGGCTGTAGAATTTTTAATGTTAAGAATGGAGTGTGTTGATCTAATAGCCCAAGACCTATTTGGACTCACTTTCTTAAGTTTAGGTTAAGGCTAAATGGGTTCTTGTCTTACTTAAATTCACTAATAAGTTTTGGACTTTTAGAAAATTTAAGTTAAGCCCACAAGGAGACTAGTATTGGGCTCTCCTATTAAGCTCATGGCATAATTGGACTTCTACCTCACTAAACCCAATTGGGGCAATACTAAGTGGTCTCTTTCTTAGGCCAAGTCTCACAATAACAAATTGTGTAACACCCCAAAATTAATTAAGGTGTTAATCGTGGATTTAGAGTAATTAAGAATAATTAATAGAGGATAATTGGGCAAGTTAGTGAATGAAAATTTTAGAGAGATAAATTGTTAACATGGGTTTGAGAATTAATTGGGATAGAAATTTCATCTAGGCCCAAATTGATAGATCATGATGAGAGGCTAATGGAGGCCCAATGAGTTAGGTGCAGATCCAAACCCTTGAGCTTTTCAAACTTGGCCCAAATCCCATTAAACTTCAGCAACCCAATATATAAAACTGGCCCAATAAAATCCTGCAGCCCAACACTTAAAAACTGGCCCAACAAAGCTAAAAATCTGGAGCCCATTAGGAGTTAGACTTTGAGCAACCCATGATCCATCCCTTGACCCAACTTAACTCCACTAAAACCCTAAAAAAAAAAAAACTGACCAGCCACCCCCATTCTGTAAACACAAAAACATAAGGAAAATTCAGAGGTGAGGAGGAGAGGCTAAGGTTCTTAGCATAAATCTACCTTTTCTCACATTTGGAGCAAGATTTAGTTAAGGTAATAGTTATACAACTTAATCCCCTCATCTTTCTCTTTAATTTGGTCTAATTAGTTTTTCATTTGGAGTATTTTCATCATACCCAAAATCTGAAATGTGGGTGTTTAGGGATTTTCTTGGTGAAATTCGTAGGTTGAGGTTAGGGCTGGTATTAGGTGAGTTTAAACCCCCTATTTTGATGCTTTCTTTGTTGGTTTGAGACCCCCATAGCTTATTTATATTATAGGTATTAATTTTGTACAAATTTGCTTAGGATTTTAGGTGGAATATTGAGATTTTTGGAAGAGGACACTTAAATCCGAATTTGGTATTTGTGGTAGCTGGGTAAGTATTCTTTAGGTAGTTAACAGCATTTAAATCCCTTGGGTACTTATTGTAACTGTTAATGATGAATTAGAGTAGTAATTATTTGATACTATGATTATAGAGAGACTCTGTACCATTGTTGGCTGTTGCAAATCTGTTTATGAGTGAGGTAACCGGGGTTTATATTAATTCCACGCATGTATCTCTTTAATTTCGTATTTGCTGTACATGAATGATTTGAAATACTGAATGAATTGGTTGACTATCTATTGTATGATGATTGGACCTTGTGAGTCTATGGTGGAGCTGTGGTACGGCTGCCACCTGTGCATGTGCTACGATCGAGCACCGGGTTATGATCAAACCCCAGATGCACTGAGCCCTGGTTGTGCTCAATGGGGAGTAGGTGCCATGGACGGCCCTCTCCTGGTGTTAATGGCCTTTAACATGTTAAAATATGATTGCTAGTATGGGATAGTAATCATGATAGCCTAATTGTTTCATTTGCTGAGATAATAGATATGATTTTGATTCATGCATATATGTTAATTAAACTGGATTATATGATGGAATTGCCTTGGTTACCGAGATTATTATCTCACCCCGTTTTATGGGATTACAATTTCAGGTGAAGGTTCTTCGGGTAAGGATAAGGGCGAGCAAGTGGATGAACATCCATGAGCTGAGGCCTAGTGTGGGGGAGCTACATTTGGCCTGAGTGTAATAAGGTAGATGCTAAATTTTGGTTAAGTCTTGTATAGTATCATCATGTATCTGTATTGCCAAGTGTAGGAGTCTGTATTTTGATAATATAATGTGTACTTATTGAGGAGTAGGCCTTACTTTAAATTGGTAATTGATGTATTGATTTGTGTTATCTACAATGAGCCTTATTGAACTTTGATGTAGTTTATTATTGGAGATGTAATCTCGACATAAGTGATATCTATTGATAGTTTATGAACTCTTGTTATTGTTATTTTACAAATTGCTGATAAATGGACTTGCTGATATAGGGTAATTAGAGAAAAGAAATTGACCATTGAATCTTGAATTAGAAAGGAGAGATTAGCCGGATGAATTAGGCTAATGAAAGCCATTTAAGCCCCACAATTAAGGTAGAGGAACCCTAGGGTGAGATTAGAGGGAGAAAGGAGAGTATGAGTTTAAATTTTCGAAGTGTAGGACCAGAAGGTACTTCGTCGCGGCTAAAATATAGTTGGCCGCGGCCAATAGAGGCGAAGTTGCCTAGGGAGAGTACCAGAGAAGAATCCACCGCGACGAAATGTAAATTCGCTGCGGCGAAATGTGAGAGGTCAAACTGGAAGTCATCCAGAGAGAAATTAGCCGCGGCAAATTAAGGAATTGGCTGCGGCAAACTTTTAGGAGAGTGTCCCCGGCATTCCAGAAAGGAATTGGCCGCAGCGGAAGGAGAAATTGGCCGCGGCCAATATCGAGAGGCGAGCGAGGATGTTCCAGGAGGCTTCTTCGCCGCGGCGCCAGGTAGGTTGGCCGCAGCGAAGGTATCGCCGCGACGAAACTAGTGATGAAGAAAGGGGTAAAACAGAAAGGAATTGGCCGCGGCTAAGGGTAATTTGGCCACGGCTAACATGCTGAAACACTTATATTAACTAGAAAATCTTGGTTTTCCATATGTTAATCACAAAGGATGATCTAGAGTCATTAGAATGGGTTATAACTGATGAGTAATAGATCCAAGGCTTATAAATGGATGTTTAATTCCCTTATGAACATAAGTGTATGAAATCGTATGATTGATGACTCTAATCACATTAAGGTTTAAATTTTTTCACATTTTCATGACCTATAGTGATTAATCACGTGTTTAACCTTAATTATAATGATAAGAAATTAGGGTCGTCACAAATTGGATCTGCACTTATAATCATTGGGCCTCCATTAGTCTCTAACCATGGCCTACTTAATTTAATTTGAGCCTAGATGAGATTTTTAATCCAATTAAATCTCAAACCCACATTAATAATTTATTCTTCTCTAAATTTTCATTCACATGGTTTGTCCAATTATTCTGTAATAATTATTCTTAATTATGTCTAACCTATGATTAACACCTTAATTAATTTTAGGGTGTTACAGGAAAATCTTATAAGATACTACTAAATAGAGAAACATCAAAACACAAAATCTGAACATCCTACAAATGAAAATAGGAAAACCTCATAAAAAAATATAGTTTCTACAAAAAATTCACTATATTCCTAACATATCTAAAAATATCTTAATATTTCAAATGATAATCCTCACGAGAAATGTATAGAAAATTTTATAAAGTTGGGAAAATTGGTTAAACTAACAGAAACAGGATAGACAAAGCAATCCTAAAAAATAAAAGAAAAATCCTAGATATACTAGACATATTAATGAACTATGCTACAAAATATTAGAATTTAATCTTATTTACCCTATTCTCTAGAAAATCGTAAAAGTGGCCATGAAAATCAATAATTTAGAGAAAATGGAGAAACATAATAGTAGTAGCAAAAATATTAGTTAGCATCCTAAACAAACTTTAAAAATTATGAAAAAATATTAGTCTGAACTCTAGACACATTCTTCTTTGGGGTGGAAAAATTTTATAAACTAATATAGTGTGTACTATGTATTGTTCTTAGTGAATTTACAAAATATATGCATAGTGAAAAATTTAGCTTAACATGGCAACTTGAACAAACCACAAAATTTAGGGCATATGAGCAATTAGATGTCCACAAAAAATTATGGGCAAAATCCATATGAAATTACACATACAGAGACATATTCTTTTAAAATTTCATGCATTAATTCAATTACTAAAAATCATGATAAATTTAATAAGCTTTGGTAATTACATTAAAAAATTAACAACATAACTCTTCAATCTTTTCCTAAATCCTTTGTTAGAGATGTTACTTTGTGAAGTAACTTTTTTTTTTCTTTTTTTAATCTTTTCAAAAACTTACTCTCTTTGTGAATTTCTTATTGCTTAGGAAATGTAACTTTCCCTAGCAACGACGCCAAGAACATAGTGGGTGTGGATTGTAAATTATGTTCATATCATGAGAATGATGGATGGAATTATAGAATGGAGCGAATTGAGTGTCAAGTATTGGTTTATCCATTTTCCTAGAGTTGTCGCAAGTCTCTAAACTATGAATAACCTTCTTGCATGATTTTCTTATGATTACCCTAACAAGTGCATTAATTGCTTTAAGTAGTATATTAGAGTATTAAAGGTGAAATCCCACAAAGAAAGTATTTCCTTGCACAATAACTAGCAATCATAAAGAAATTTTATCTTAAGATAGATGTTAGTGATTTTAGTGGCTCAACTAATTACTAAACGTCGAAAATGGAGAAATGTTATTTCTACTCTAACCTAAGTAAAGATTGGCTAAAGAGGAAGAGTTAGACAAACAGAACAAAGACCTAAAGTTAAACTTAGACTTGTCTACCATGGTACTTGACTTCTTATTGTGTCAACTATGTTTAGTTGGTGGTCTTATTAGTGCTAATGCTCCTATTAGACACATTGACCTACTCAGGAACTAGTTTAAACTTGTACACTCCTAATGGATTTATACTGCCTTACTAACTCCTAGATGAATATGTAATTGAACCTTAGACAACTAAAGGTTGGCTTCTCTTTAATGCATCTCTCTAGCAATCTAGACCATGAATAACTTCATTTTAGGTGATGTTATATATACACCAAGTTGAGTTCTCAGGTTAGCCTTATCTTAAGTGCATTCCCTACAATTTCCTTAGGCCACACTTATGGATTAGCCTATCTCTAATGCATTGCCATAAACATACCTTTTATCCTTTTCATCAAATACCCAACCTACTAGTTAATGGTAGCTACAGTTTATGTGTAATTGATAAATTTACCTAACCTATTTGACCTAAATGAATTCTCAATATATAACACCACAATTAATCAGTTAAATCTAATCAAATAATCATTCGAATACCATGGACAATGCCTAGGATTCTAGATCTAGAGAATCCATTAATTGAATTGCAATCAAGTTTCAAATCAACTAATAGCTACTCTAAACCATTATCAACATAATAGATTTTAATCAAGATAAGAGAATTATGATATGCACATAAGAATAAATCTAAAATTAATTAAAAGAAAGTACAAAATATAAATGAAAATAATAAAAAAAAAGAAGAAGAAGAATAGTAGGAAGATCTATGGAATGATTAATAAAAATAAAGAATTCTTCTATACTACCTTGAAATGCTTCTACACATCAAAGTCTTTTATTTCCTTTCTCTTGAAAAATTACCATCTCTCTTTCTAAAAGGTCCTAGAAATTAAAATAATTAAATTTTAAAATCATGCTCAGTAGATCTATTTATAGAGTTTAAGCCTGTTGTTGTTTGTCATGATGAACAAGATGGCTATTGAGGAAGTAAGTCACTTTGTCGCAATAGCTTTGGAACTTATCGCATCTCCAGAATGCCACATGATTGCTTTTGTCGTGTGTCCAGAATGCTACATTATTGCTCATTCACGAACTCATTGTGACCAATAAGCTTGATGTCTAAAACTTAGTATTTTTGCTCTTTAACCTTGGACTTTACTTTTTTTGGCTCCTTTAAGTTTGATTTCTTTATTCCTATTAATTCAATCTTACAAAACAAAAGTAAAACAACATAAGATAAAAATCTATTTAAACAAAATTATAACACACAAATCAAAACTTATTTACAAAATAACATTATGACATTTATAATTCATAATTTGGCCACAAAACTAGCAAAAATTCATGTAAAACCCAGTTGCTAAAAAAATCTTGCAATTCAACCCTTAATTTGGGAAAAAACACCCAATTAAGCTATAATCTCATCTTTTTATAAATAAATTGAAAAGTAAGCATTTTTGGATGAAAATTAGCCTAAAACTAGTGAAAAAATTGACAAGTCATAGGAAAAATACCTATAGACATAGGTCAAAATATGACTTATCACTTGCCTTCTCTATAATGAAATATAAGCTACAAACACACTTATTTTAACCAAAATTTTCATATATAGTATTATCTTCATAGTTAATAACCTTAGTTACATAAACCTTCCTTCCTCGCTTAAGCTGCTCTCAAAATATTCTAATGTATAATTTGCCTTATATCTATACTCATCTTACTCTTAATCCTATAAAGGAGTAAAGCTCACTCCCTAGTCACATTTATTGTATGAGTACTAGGAATGAGTCTAGCACAGAGGAGGTAGTACTAAAGCTTATAATCCTTCTTTAACAACATGATTTGGAAGTCAATGGCCAAGCCACTAGATGAATATCTCAAGCTATTATCTCCAAAATGGCATAATCTAACCCTAATCTTCTCTATGTCAAGGAACTACACATATTGCTCCTTATGAATGTTAAAAGCATAAAGCACCTTGTTGATCATGATAAAATTAAATGGAACCCATTGAGATCTCACAAAGCATCATCCTTTTAAATGGTTAAAGTTGTTCATGTAGGACTTGTAACACCCCAAAATTTAATTAGGGTGTTAATCATAGATTTAGACTAATTAAGAATAATTATTATAGAATAATTGGGCAAGTTATGTGAATGAAAATTATAGAGAGATAAATTATTAATATTAGTTTGAGATTTAATTGGGTTAGAAACCTCATCTAGGCCCAAATTAAATTAAGTAAGCCATGGCTAGAGACTAATGGAGGCCCAATAACTATGGGTGCAAATCCAACTTCTTATTGTGAGACTTGGCCCGAGAGAGAGTACTTAGTAATGGCCCAATTTGATTTAGTGAGATAGAGGCCCAAGATCCAACTTACATAAGTTCTTATAGTTGGCCCAACATTGATTATACAAACCCAAGTTAGAGTGACTCTTGAAATTTGGCCTAACCTAATTAGAATTCTGCAGCCCAACTCATGAAATTTGACCCAATAAGCATAAATTCTAAAACTTATGGATGTGATGTGGGCTTTTGGGTCAACCCATAACCCATCTAAGACCCAACTTAAACCTAACTAAACTCTACACACCTTCAACCCTTCCCCTTATTTTGCAGAAAAACAAAACATAAGAAGCAAATTCGGAGGTCTCTTGGAGGCTAGGGTTTCTACCACCTTCTTAGCCCTATTTGCCCTATCAAGACTAAAATTCAGCCAAGGTGAGTGTTATATAACTTGACCTTCTCCTCTTCCTTTACATTTTGACCTAATTAGTTTTTCATTTGGAGTATTTCACTTACATTCAAAATCTGAAACTTTGTTGCTTGGTGTTTTTATGGTGAAATTTCAGAGGTTGAGGCTAGGGGTGTTGTTAGGTAAGTATAAACTCCTTATTTTGATGATTTTTCTACTAATTAGAGACCCCTATAGTTGATTTATAGTATGGGCATTAATTTTGTACGAATTTGCCAAGAGTTTGAAGTGATAGTTTGAAGTTTCTGGTCTAAGGAAGGAAATATCCGAAAATTGAGTCTCTTTGTGGTTGGATAAGTATCCCTTAAACAATTATTGATGGGTTAATTCTTTAAGAATTAGATTATTGCCAATATTGATGAATAGGAATGGTAATGGTTTGATTTTTGGTGTTCATAGGCTAACAAAGCATTATTGTCGGTTTTCCAAAAAATTATCCACGAGTGAGGTAACCGAGGTTATTTTTCTTAATTCCATGTATATGCTCATATTAATATGATATTTGTTACACATGCTTGATTTTGAAATGCTAAATGATTGGTTAACTACTTGAACTATGATTATGATTGGACCTTGTGAGTCTAGGTTAGAGCTGTGGTGTGGCTGCCACCCATGCATATACTTCGATCGGGCATCGGGTTGTGATCAGATCCCAGATGTCCTGAGCCCTGATTATACTCATTATGGAATAGGCACCGTGGACGGACCTCTCCTAGTGTTATTGGCCATTAACATGTTGTGTATGATTATTGGTATGGGATAGTAGCCATTAGTAGCTCAACTAGTTCATTTGCAAATTGAATTGATAATTTTAGTATTGATGATATGAAATTACATTATATTGATTAATCTGTACATATATATGAAATTTGTCTCTTGTTACTGAGATTGTATATCTCACCCCGATTGTGGACTAACATTTTTAGGGACCGGACCTTTTAGTGGCAAGGAAAAATTAATGGAAGCTTATTATATGGTTTGGTAGCATATAGGTTTGGAAACCTTGTCAGATTGTATTGTGTAACTAGGTTACTAGTTTTATATAATTGTTGCATTGCATCATGAATTGCCAAGGTGTCATAGAATTGAACATTATGGTTGTAATTGGCTAATAATGGATGAGTGACTTGATCTTGTATGAGCATTAAGCATTGGTTCTATGCCCCTTATGGTCAGAACACTTTTGCTGTCACCAAATTATGGACTTCGCTTATGTATCATAGTTTCATAAATAGAAATCAATACTTAAATCTTGAAGTGAATAATGATAGATTAGTTAGGTAAATCAAGTAGATAAATGCCATTAGAATTTCACAAATTGAGGGAAAGTGGTCTTAGAGTGTTCTTAGAGGGAGAATTGGAGTGCATGGGAGGGAGTTTAAGAGTTACAGGAACAAAGGGGAATTGGCCGCGGCCAAAATGGAATTAGCTGCAGCCAAACATGATGAAGTTGCCTAGGGAAGGAAACAGAGAGGAATTGGCTGTGACAAATAGTGATGTTAGCTGTGGCAAAATGTGAGAGGCAAGTCTGGTGGTATTTCAGAGGGTAATTCGTTGTGGCTAAAGCAGTATTTGGCTGTAATAAAATGTGCAAAATTTGTGAAGGTATAAGGAGTTGAACCCGAGAGTAATTGCCCACGATGTGACAGAATTTAGCGATGGTGAAGGTGCTCAATTTCTCATATTAACCTAGAAACTTTAGTTTTCTCTATGAAAATGATAAGGAATGATTTATGAGCACTTGTAGGAGGTTCTTGTGAGTTGGAATTAATGGATGATATGATTAAAAGCTTATACTTGTGGGTTTGATTCTCTCATATGCATAAATGGTTATGAGTAATCAGTTAATGACTCTAACAATATCAAGATTTAAATTTTCTCACCTTTTCCTAATGTAAGTAATCTCATAATGACTTCAAACCTCGATTGATAATTATTAATCATGTCTTTAACCTTAATTACTATGACTAGAAGTTAGGATCATCATAGGACTCCCTAACTATCAGAAGAATGGCTACCTCTAACTGCCTATAAAATCTTTGACAACTTTATTTGCCTATCATCACATAGAAATCTTTATATGCCTTAAGTAGCAAATTAAATCATCTTTTTGGCACTTGCATTTTCCCACTAATAATATTTAGAAAGCACTTCTAGGTCTTAAATGAAGCAAATATTATAGAACCATAAGGACTATAGGGCTCTTCTCTTGATCTCTTTGGAGCCATTAGTGCTAAAATAATATGAAAATAAAGTTTAAAACAATAAATTCTAAGTTAGAGCATTGGATATTCCTATGTCAAAAGTTTTTAAGAATGGAAGCTCATGGTGAGAGTTAAAGGATTTAGGCTTAAAATAACTAAAAGTCAGATTATGATTTTTACATCATAGAGAAAAATGGAATGGGAACAAGAAATGAAGCTAAAAAACCTCTTAAGTAAGCCTAATATAATCATATTGTAGCTGCGATGAATCCTTCATTCAAATCCCTAGAAAAGGATGATCTTAGTTGTAATATGATGTTTCACAGCTGCTAGGAGCTTATTTCAAAAAATTAAAATGTTTAAAATTAATTAATATTTAGTGTCTTTTCATATTTATTTATTTATTTATTTTTGATAATTTTAAATTCCTAAAATTAAAATTAAAAAAATCTAAAAATTCCAAAAAATCCTAAATTTTTAGAATTTAAGATTCTAAGCTAATTTTGTCTTGTTTTTCTAATTTTCTAATTTTTATGGTTTTCACAATTTTTAGTTTATATATTTTTTATTTTTTATATGTATAATCTTGTAAAAATCCTAAAAATTAAAATTATATTTATTTTATACTTCTATGATTTTATATTTTTTAAAGATTTTTTTAATTTTTATGATTTAAATTTTAAAACTTTAAGCTAAATTAAAAAAACCTTAAAATACTTGCAAATTTTTAAAGTTAATCATAAAACTCTAAACTACCTTAAAAATAACCCCCAAATTTTCTTAAAATTAAAACAAGAATTTATATAATTGGTTACTCAAAAGGCAATTTGACTACTAAAATAGCAATAAAAAAGGATGCTTTCTTTAAAGTCTATAGCTAGACTACAATATTTTGTTTAACATCTAGTGAGAATTGGTAGTACAATGAATGCCAAAGTTATCAGAAAATTTGTTCCTATACAACTAGACATAGTGTAACACCCCAAAATTTAATTAAGGTGTTAATCATGGATTTAGATTTAATTAGGGATAATTAATATGGGATAAATGGGCAAGTTTAGAGAATGGTAATTTTGAGAAATAAATTAATAATATGAGTTGAGAATTAATTGGGATAGAAACTACATCTAGGCCCAAATTAATGTAGGAGATCATGAGAAAAGGCTTATAGAGGCCCAATGATTCTAGATGCAAGCCCAACTCCTTATTATAAGACTTGGGCCAAGAGAGATTACCTAGCAATAGCCTAATTTGATTTAGTGAAATAGAGGCCCAAGACCCAATTTACATGAGCTCTTATAGTGGGCCCAACACACATTATGCAGACCTAAGTTGGATTGACTCTTGGAATTTAGCCTAACCCAATCAAATTGCTGTAGCCCAATTCATGAAACAAAGCCCAACAAGTACAAAAATCTGAACCTACAAGGAATTGGGCCATTGGGTCAGCATACCTCACTTAAACTGAAATTGTTCTGCAGCCCACTTCACCAAACAAAAGCCCAATAAGCACACATCTGAACCTAAGTGGATTTTGGGCTTTAGGGTTGACCCAAACTCATCTAAAACCCTAACCCTTCAGCCTCTCCTTCATTTTGCTGAAACTCAAGAGAGGAAATTCGGAGGTTCAAGGGAGGCTAGGGTTCTACCAATATGGAGGCTCCATTTCTCACTTCTAGAGGATGATTTAGCCAATGTAAGTTATATATAACTTGACCCTCTCATCATCCTCTTTATTTTGGTCCGATTAATTTTTGGGTTTGAGCATTTTCATCTTTATCTCAAATCTGAAATTTGGTGTTGGGTGATTCCTGGCGAGATTTTCGGACTTGGAGGTTAGATGGAGGATTAGGTAAGCTTTTCCTTTCCATTTTGTGTATTACTTTGCTGGAAAATGCCCCTAAGGATGGATTATCCTAATGGGTTCTTCTATTGTGTGAGATTACAAGGAGAAAATGGTGGAAAATTGAATTTTCTGGGCTTGATGATTGAAATGCGAATTTTGGTGCTTCCATGGTAGATTTTCGGAGGTGAGGTTATATGTGTTGTTAAGTGAGTATCTCCTTCCCATTTTGATGCATTTTCTGATAGTTTGAGACCCTTATAGTTGACCTATGATATGGGCTTTGGTTTCATGTGAAATTACCTAGAAATTGGAGTGAACTATAACAATTTCTGGTGTGGGAAAGTTGGAATCTGAAATTAAATCCCTTGGTAATTAGGTAAGTAACCTCTAGTCTGTCATTAGTAGTTTAACTCTTTAGATATTTGATTGTGATTAGAAATGATGATAATTATGCTTGTTATAGGCTTGGTGTGCATTTGGATTATTATGGTAGCTAGGGGAAGAGTAATTGGCTTCATTGAGGTAACTGGGTTATTTACCTAATTCCATGTATATGCTCATGTTAATCTGCTATTTGTTACACATGCTTGATTTTGAAATGTTAAATGACTGGTTGACTACTTGATTGTTATTGTGATTGGACATTGTGAGTCCATGGTGGAGTTGTGGTGCAGCTGCCACCCGTGCATGTGCTTCGATCGAGCACCGGGTATGATCAACCCCAGATGCACTGAGCCCTGGTTGTGCTCATAAGGGAGTAGGTGCCGTGGACGGGCCTCTCCCGGTGTTATTGGCCATTAACATGTTATGTATGATTGCTGGTATGGGACAGTAGTCATTAGTAGTTCAACTAGTTCATTTGCCAATTGAATTGATGATTCTGATATTGATGACATGAGATTGTCTTGGATTGATTGACTTGTACATATATATGGAAATTTCCTTTTGTTACTGAGATTGTATATCTCACCCCATTGTGGGCTAACATTTTCAGGGACCGGACCTCTTAGTGGCAAGGAGAAAATTAACGAGAGCTTGTTAAATGGTTTGGTAGCACATAGGTTTGAGAGCCTTGTCAAATTGTAATGTAACTAATTTACAAGTTTTGTACCATTGTTGCATTGCATCATGAATTGCCAAGTGTAGAAGTATTTTGTTAACATAGAATGTAATCCCATGATATGTTCCTTATAGACTTGACTATTAATGCAAGAAATACCCAATGAAAGTATGATTAAATGACCATTGTGGGAGATTTATAATTTGCTGACATAAAATCCCATGCATGAGTAAGAAAATCCATATCTAAATGCTAAATGGGTAATGATAGATTAGTTGGGTAATTAAGGTACATAATTACCATTAGAGTTGCATAAATTAAGGTAGAATGGCCCTAGAGTGATATTGGAGGAAAATTGGAGAGCATGAGATGAAATCTTGGGAGTTATGGGAACAGAAGGAAATTGGCCGCGGCCAACATTTAATTGGCCTAGGCCAAATAGAAACAGAGAAGAATTGGCCGCGGCCAACAATTAATTGGCCTCGGCCAAATGTGGCGAACCTGCCAGGGAAGAAAACAGAGAGGAATTGGCCGCGGCGAATGGTGACGTTAGCCGCGGCTAAGTTTGGGAAATGAGTTTGGGGGTGTTTCAGGGGGTATTTGGCCGCGGCGAAAGGGGTATTTGGCCGCGGCAAAATGCGTGAAATTTATAGAGGTTTAAGGACTTAATCCGAGAGTAATTGGCCGCAGCGAAAGGGGATTTAGCCGCGGCGAAGGTGCTTAATTTCTCATATTCACCTAGAAACTTTAATTTCTTTTATGGTAATACTAAGGAATGATTTAGGAACACTTGTAAGATATTTTATGAGTTGGAATTAATGGATGGGAGAATCAAAGGCTCTTTATTAATGATTAAATTCACTTGCACATTTGAATAATTATGGTTCCTTAATTAATGACCCTAATAACATTAAGGTTCAAATTTTCCCTACATCTTTCGAATATAATTAATTGTGATGACTTTCAATGTTCTAATTTAAATTTTATGGCTATTAATCACATACTTAACCTTAATTATGATGATTAGAAGTTAGGGTCGTTACACATAGGACCATCTAGTATACTTGATAACAAAGGTATATAATAATTAAATCTAACTCAAACTAAACATTTACATCACATTAGTATGCTATGAATTCAATTAAGCTTCGATACAAACATTCAAAACACACATACACACACAAAAACACACATATACACACATTATTCCATAATAATTATGAGTACAACATCAAAGATCATTAACACATTAGTATGTGGATATCAAATAAGCATTTCAATATGCTGATATAATACCTTTATTTAGATATAATGTAACATCTAAACACATAATTTGATTACGATATTGCAAGTCAGTCTACACATCAATATGTAGACTTTATCACTCTCTTTTGCAATCTGTAATATCCTATGATTTGGAAATTTAAAATAGTTCCTAAAGAGTGAAATGAATTATTTATGTGGAGTCACGAACCTAGAAAAGGACAGTATAAATTGAAAGAAACCAAAAATTGAATCATACGGTTAATGGGAGATGACCTTAGAATAAAGTGAGGCAAATTAAAGCTTGAATACTAGATAGAACATATATAAATGAGGTTGGGAAACCAAGGATGACCCAAAATCAGAGTCAAAATGGCTAAACAAAATAAACCAATATCGTAGTAGCAAAATCATAATTTTAGGTAACTTTTGAGAAACTTAAAGGAGGAATTTCTAAATGATAGAATTGAACTCACTAGGGTTTTCAGGGCCCTAGAAAATTATAGAAACTATTAGAATAATTAAAACCTTTCTGGTATATAATTTAGATTGTCAATTAACCCAAATTTTAACTAGATAGTTTGGTAAGGTTTTTAATCCCATAAATTTGAAAAAAATACTTTTAATAATCTAGAAGACCTAAATTTTATGTTTGAAAAGATGGTTCTAAAAAAAGAGTTGAAATAGTCTCAAACAGAGGAATGGAAATGGATGGGCAAAATGTGAATATTGGAAATGTTATAAAATGTGTAATGTCCAATTTTCGTTAAATGATGAAAACGGGTACGTTTTCAAAGCAAGTCCCTTGAAATAAATTAGTTAAGGTACCAAAAAGTTTAAGTAGCATTCTAGACTCCTAAAAATGAGAATCCTAGGCTCAGACAGAAAGAAAAATGGAGTTAGAATGAAGAAACAAAATTAAACGAAAGGTTGATAAAATGTAATGGCATTTTCCTAATTTTGAGTAAATTTTGAAATTCACACAAGAGAGCTTTTTAAATGAAAGTTTTGAGTTCTTGAGGGTTCTCAAAGGCTTTGAAAACTATGGGAAGTCTCGGGATAGTTAAAACCCCTTTCGGTGGATGTTTTCTAACGTCGGTTGACCTGAACTTTGATGAATTAGTTCAGGAAGGTTTTAGCTTTAACTTGAGTGATTCCAAAGAAATTTTATTAAATTGGAAACCTAAATTTCATAATAGAAAAAGGAAATTCTCAAAAAGGAGCTAAAATGAACCAAAAATGAAAATGCCAAGACAAAGAGGCAAAATTAAAATTTTTGAAAAGTATTTCTTAACCTACCTATATATAGGTCATGCCCCACCTTCTCACTCATTTAGCCACATTTTTTTTTGCCCTAAACCAGAGGAGAGGGCTAGGGTTTGAGGCGCACCAAGAGGAGGAGAAAGGAAGGAGAAAAACAAGGTAAAAGGAATGCTTTTTCTTAATTTTTCACGCTTTCTCCTTAGCAAACTCCTTCTCCTCCACCTTCCTTTCTTTCCCATCATTTTATTGAAGTTCTTGGATCTTTTTTGAGGGTAGAACAGAGGTGAAAAATTCAGATTGGAAGAAAGGAGGCCAAGTAAGGTGAGAAACAAGCAAGAAACTAAGGAAAAATAAGGTAAATCTTCATTCCATGGTAACTATCTCTTGCTTCCTCCTTCTCCATGGTTCGTCCAACATATGGAAGTCCAAGAGGGCTTAGATTTTGGGTAGAACCAAGGGTGAATCTTAGGAATTTAAGGGAGGAGAATAAGAATATGCAAAGAGCATTAACAAACAACCATGGAAAATCAAGATTGCAAACCTAGGGTTTCTAATGTTCCTTGTAAAATCTGATTTGATATAATAATTCTTAGGCCTAAATGAGTATTTCAATGAGTTCCTAAAATCCATAGAAGGCTCCCTATATGCATCTTTTGCCAAGAAAACAAAACAAATTCCATGAGTGCCAAGAACAAGTATAGCTTCGGCCAAGAGGGTTCCATGTACCTAGGAATAGTTTTAAATTTTTTCAAGCCCATTTTTGAGTCATATATGATGAGTGAAGATGAGGAAAAAACTTGGGAAAAATTTAGGAGGCCTAGAAAATGAATTGGTGTCATAGGTTCCATAATATGACCTGAAGAAGCAATACCTAGTTAGGCTCCTTGTTTTAATTGTGTGATGACTCCAAGAGGCTTAAAAGGATTTAAAAATCATAACTGAAAGGAAATAATAGAGCCTAGAACTCAATTGATGGATTTTGCTTCATTAGGTATATTTAGGAACTATAAATAAACCATAGGACAAAGTTAGAGTTCTCAGTATATGTATGGCTTTAGAAATAACTCCAAGAACTTAATTAGCTTCCATATATTATGTTGAGGCCAAGAGAAACAAATCCCACACCTTTGTATGTGTGAGGCTGAGGAAGGGAGAGCATTTCCAAGAGAAAAAGTGTGTGGTTGCAACAAAGGTAGTTCACTCCTCTTTCTCTCATGCATGAATGTGTGTTTAACTTATCTTTGAATATGTGTGTATATGTTTTAAGCCATGAAAAGTGTTCTAGCATGTACATATGTATTATGGTACCATGATGTTATACTATGTTTCAAATGATGACTAGTATGTTTGCTTGGGTTTGTTTGAGTGTGGTGAAGCCAAGAACCCTTAGCTATGGTGAGGATGAGCAAGAATCCTTAAAATTGGTTGAGACAAAGTAAAGAGTCTCCCAAGAGTGAGGTTAAGTTAAAACATCTTAGAGAAAATGGGTGAGACAAGTCCAAAATCCATAAGAGAATGGGTGAGGCTAATCCACTTACTTGGCAAACCTATGTATGCTTTATATGACTTGTTCAAGTGCCAAGAATGCTTCTTGAATGATCATGCACTTCATGATGCTCATGCATGCATTTTTAAGACTTGTTTTGCATTCTTTGTGTGTGGTTGAAATGGACGATGAGCTATTGGGATTCTTTGAATCTCATTCCCTCCTCACCAATGTCTTAACATGCTAGGTGGACCACATGAGCAAGGTAATGGAAGCCATTAAGTTGGAAGATGAAGGTATGACAACAAAGTGTCTAGATTTTGCTTATTTATGGCCATAAGAGTGGTAAATGTTGTAATCCATTATTGTATATGTCCCATGACCTTATGTACATATGTAATTATGCAAATGTATTACATACAAATGAGATTTAATGTTATGTGTATGATATAGTGCATTTTGGACATTGAAAAGCAAGACTAGACTTGTATATTCTTGTGTATGGCTTGGGGTGAGAAAGTGAGTTTTCAATTTCTGGTTTTACACACCTTTGTCACAAGTTTATAATGCCATTTTAGTGTATTCCTACGTGCTCAAGTGATCATGGTTATTTTAGAATTCAAAATGGACCATTTGGACCCCTTATATGACACAAAATAAGCCATATTGCAACCCAATATCAATATCTAACCAAATGGACGAATTTGCCCATTAAATTTGGCAAACATATAGATCTTGTCCAGAGATTTTAGGAAGAAAAAGACCAGATTGTTTGGAGCTTTATAGAATTAATTATGATTTTTTAAAGTTATCATTTTTCTGCTGAACTAATTAGACACTATTCATATGGTCAGAAATTTGGCTGTGTCATTCATAGGCCAAATGATGTCCAATGCTTATAAAATTTTATAGAAATAAATTGGACATAATAAGATTTCCATGGATACTAAGATCACCCTAATTAGACCTCTGAGTAGGGAGATATGAAGTTTTGAAGATGGAGGATAGTACTAGTAATAACAGTCTACCTTTGGTACTATTCCATTAATTTTTGATGGCTAGTAGACCTTTTGTAGTCTAAACATATTTTTAACATAAAGTAGACATCTATAGGTTTTCATAATGGTAAAGTATGCATGATTTAAATTTTTATAAAATTAGTTATGATTTTTCAAAGTTTATGACAAAAAGTTAGAAATTCTAGCCGAGGCTGCACCTAGTTTTTTTGTGTATTCCATCTATTTGCATGAGTTTTAGGCCACTTCCTTGGATGGTTATGAGTTTTATTGTGTAATTAAATATGAGAATGAGAATAATGAGTCCATACGGTTCACAGGACACTGAACACAAATTTATCCATTTTTTTTAATGCAATTTTCTTGCTTCCTTGTGAAATGCATGAAATAAGGCATGGAAATAGCATGAGATAAGTTAGAAATTTATGGTGTTACGAAATAACCCTCCTTTCTTCTTGTAAGCACACCACCTTCAAGAGAACTCCATAACCAACCTATTTCTAGTCTAAACTAGAGCCAAAATATGGAGGGAGATGGAGGAAGAACAAAGGGAAAAAAGATGGTACTTAAGGTAATCAAATGTGTAGAATTTGCCTATGATGCTCTTGTAAGATCTTTCCCACTCTTTCTTCTCCTTGTTTCTATGGTTTTAGTGTTTTAAAAGGTGGAGTTTTATGGTTGAAACCTTGGAGGTAGAGGTTCTTTCAAGGAAACTAAATATATCATATTAAACTTCAATTAAAGCCTTCTTATTTAATACATGATATGATGTAGGAAGATGGCTTCTTCTTGTCCTTCTATGCGCTCCTTGGCTCAACCTAACTAAGGCTTGATTAGAGGGAGCTTGGTCTTGGCTTAAACTTGGTAGCAAATAGGGTTTTAAAACATGAAGATGAACATGGAACCAAAATAATCAAATAAAAAGCCATAGGATGCAAGAATTGAAACCTAGGGTTTTGATTGTACCTTAGAGAGTATAAAAATTTAAAATGATATTTCAAACTATGTAAGAGTATAATTGAGCTAAGAAGAAGCTAAAAAACTCCTATAGGTGCCTATTTCCCTAAGAATGAAGAAACAAACACTATGGAAGCCTAATATGAGGCTTATCTTGGTCTAGAGCTAGAAGTAGTACTTAGGGAGAGTTTTCTTTGATTTTAAGGTTATAAATGGTCTAAATGTGGATTATAAACACCAAAGGAATAATTGGTTTAAATTTAAAAGCCTTATTTTGAAAGGTAAAAATTTAGGGTTCAATTATATATAAAAAAGTAACTTGGTGTTAGATTCCTTGAATTGAGTTTGTGATAACTCTAATGAGTTTTAATAAAGTCTTATAACTCATTTTGGGTGAGTTCTTGGAGCCAAGATATTGAATTATAAGAGTTGCTCCATTATGTCACTTAATTAAACCATATGAGAACTTAATGATCTAATTGACTTGTATAAGGCTTAAATGAGTACCAATATGGCTCCATTGATAATTTTGTACTTCATTTGATGTGTTTAGGCCAAGTAAATAAAGCTCCACTCAAGTGTAGGTGTGAGGCCAAGAGACAAAGGTAAGAAGCAAAAGGAGTTAAGTTGATTTCTTATGTTAAGGTAGCTCTTCATCTATTCTTGTACATATATGTTGGTTGTTTGATTGGTCTTGGATTGCTTGTATGTCTTGGTTTCAAATTATGTATGGTATTAATTGATTAATGATTATATGCAATTGCATGATATTTGATTACATTTGGAATTAGTTTGGCTCTTCAATGAGTGAGGTTGTGCCAAAAGTTCTTTGGAATGGGTAAGGTGAGGCCAAAAGCCCCTATATGTGGGTGAGACTAAGCCAAAAGCCTCATATATGAGTGAGACTAAGTCAAAAGTCCCTAAAAAAGGGTGAAGCTAAACCAAAACTCCCTAATTGATGGGTGAGGCTAGATCAAAAGTCCTTAGAGCTTGTTCTTGCTCTTGATGGAGCTATGAGATCCTTAATGCATGAATATGATTGATACTTGATTGTGTAATATACATACATGCTTTCTTTGACCTTGAAAATGCCTTATATGTGTACTTGAATGATGAATGACATATTGGAATTCTTTAAAAAAGGGTCATGCTAAACCAAAACTCCCTAATTGATGGGTGAGGCTAGATCACAAGTCCTTAGAGCTTATTCTTGCTCTTGATGGAGCTATGAGATCCTTAATACATGAATATGATTGATACTTGATTGTGTAATATACATACATGCTTTCTTTGACCTTGAAAATGCCTTATATGTGTGCTTGAATGATGAATGACCTATTGGAATTCTTTAAATCTTTTTTTTTTTTCATATTTCTCCTAACCATGTCTAATAGTGCGTTTGGATATCCGGTACACCCCTCCCAAACCACGTTTGATATGAAGTAAGTAAGGAAAGCTTTCACTTCAACGTGGTTTTGCAACGTGCTGCCAAACATGCTATAAGTAGTCATCAAGGAAGCAAAAGTGGTGAGCAAAGAGGTTAAAAAGCCTTACTTTGACGATAGTTTATAATTTAAGGTATAATATTACTCGCACATTAATGTGTATCTATTTTATGAGATGTAACTAATTCCCCACACCTAAAAGTATAAGACAATGATGTATAAACCATTTTTGTGTGTAAACATGTGGTAATGTGCAAAATGACTATATGAGTTCTTAAATTTCCATGTGTATTATGGCAAATGCAATAGTGGTGTTGAGTTGCATGGCTTTTAGGATAGGCTGGATAAGTTATTCATGTTGTATTTAACATTTTGGACGTGTTCAAATGAAGTCTTGGTAAAAGATGGCTCAAAATGGAACTTTTGCTACCATAATTGACAACTTTTGGGCCATATTATATCCTTAAACTAAAAACCATCCAAATGTATGGCTTTTTAGATGAAATTTTGTAGGAAAATAGAGCTTATCTAGAGCTTTTTACAAAGCTAAAGAACAAATTTTTTAAGCTCTGTAGAATATTTTATAAATTTTCAAAATTTAGCAAAATTTTCACTTTAGTCCCTATTATTGTTCATATGGTCAAATATGATATTTCATGTATTTGAATGGCCAATGTATTTTGATACTAATGAAATTTTACAAGCATATAGTTGGCATTAAAAGTTTTTCATAGTCATTGAGTTTGTATAAATTGGAGTTGTGTAGCTAAAGATATGCATTTTTAAAATTTAAAGTTTGTTATATGAGTTCCTTATAGTACCAGTTACTGTTTTATTAGATTTTTATGGCCCAATGAACTCAATTTCACTTAAAATTTTTACAACATATATTTCACATCTTAAACTTTTCATACACACCTAATTTGCATAAATTAGAGTTTTATAGCTTGAGATATGAATTTTCAAAATTTGTGTAGAATTATGGAATCCATGTCATCTTGAGTTACATGCATACCTAGACCTTCCAATACATGAAGTTTGATCTAATAGGTTGATGTAACAACCAGAAAAAGAAAAGAAAAAGAAAGAAGAAAGTTGAAAATTTTTGAAATCCTGAAATTTTTCTAAGTCTGCTAGCTATAGCGAGAAATGACCTAGCTATAGCGAATGTACCTGTTCGCTATAGCGAGAAATGGCCTAGCTATAGGGTACATTCGCTATAGCGAGAAATGGTCTAGCTATAGCAAATGTACCTGTTCGCTAAAACGAGAATGCTTCTAGCTATAGCCAGTGCGGGCATCCCATACAAAAACCAAGGAGCTGCTCGTTGTAGCACGCGCCGTAGCAAAAACAGGGGTCTGGGACTGATACGTGCTCGCCGTAGCAAAGGTTAATTTTCGCTATAGCGAGGGTTAGTCCGGAAAAGTGTAAAAAAAGAGAATTTGACTTCTTAAAACATCCCAATTCATTCTTTCTCTTTTAACTGACCTAAGCTTCGACCAAAGGAGAGAAACGGGGCGTGGAGAGAGAGAGAGACCAAGAAAAGGAAGGAAGAACAAAGAAAAGGTAAGCAAGCTTGAGATTTCCTTCTCTGTTCTTCTTAGAATCTTGTTCTTCTCTCTTTGCCCTCTCTTTCTATGGTTTTGGTTATTAAATTAGTTAGGTTTTAGGCATGGGTCAGGAGAAGGAAAGTGGAAAACCACTCTTCTTTGCTTTCCTTGAGTATGTTAGTTCTACCAACTTGAGAGCTTGAGAGAGAAGAAGAGTTAGTGAATATATGCTTTGTAGGGTTTGCTAAAGAACCCCCTAGCTTTGTGAATAATCCCATACTCTTTATTGTGTCTAGGCTCAAGAGAAGCACCTCCATCTAGTTATGATTGTGAAACCAAGAAGGGAAAAGAGAAATTGAAAGGGAAGGTTGTGTTGGCTCATAAGGTAGCTCTCCACTCTTTCTTGTTGCATTCTTGGATGTAATAGTCATTGTATGCTTGTGTATATGCTTGTTGTATGAGACATGCCATATGTTATTGCCTTGATACATTGGTACCAATATGCTTATGTGTTGGATTGTGAAAATTGCTCAGGTGAGGTAGTGCCAAAAGTCCATTGAGATGGGTGAGGTAGAGCCGAAAGTCCCTGAGGATGGGTGAGACAAGGCCAAAAGTCTCATAACTGAGTGAGGCCAAGTCAAAAGTCCTTAAACTAAGGGTGAGGCCATCCAAAAGTCCCTAAAATCGGGTGAGGCTAGACCAAAAGTCCCTAGAACTCATTCTTGGCATTGATATGGTTTTCATGGCATGTAAATCATGTATTGTATGATTGTGAATGGTTAGATGCTTATTTGCATGCTTTGACTTGTTTATATGCCTTGATTGCTTCCTTGAATGAGTGCATGAGCTACTGAGATTCCATGAATCTCACCCCTTTCCCTCCCCCATCTTAACATGTTAGGTGGAGCTCAAGGAGATTCAAGTGTACACCAAGGAGCCTAAGAGCATGTTTAGATAGTTGTTAGTTTATTTTGGGTTCTTTTGATATAAAGAGGTGCCAAAATGAATATACACCTACTATTTTTGAGATGTAAATGTTGAAGCAAGTGTAAATGTATGGAAAAATGATGTATAAACTATGTAGAGAGCCAAAGTAATGAAAATGTGGGATTTGCCCTTTTTGTGGATTGTATGCAATAATGCATTTTTGCTCGTAGCATAGTGAGTTTGAAATATATGATGATTTGGACCACTTAGACATTTCATATATACTATGTTCATCCTTTAAAACTTGTCCATGAGGTGCTAGAACATGTGGGAGGCCATTTGGATCCATTTTGAACCGTTTTGGGTGCCAAAACTGCCAAATTTGTGAGCTCCGTTAAAGTATGATCCAATGAGCTCTTCTTGATATGAAATTTGGCATACCTCTAGATTTTATAGAGAGCTTCTTGAGAAGCTAAAGTGGATAATATTTAGAGGTCTAGGGAATATTTGGCGAATTGTTGAAGTTAGGAAATTTTGATGGTTTGGTCATGGTACTGTGTAACTAGTCTGAAAATAAATCCATATTATTCATGGATCAAATGGAGTCCAATTATCATAAAATTTTATAGGAATAAACTAGACAACTACAGTGACCTATAACAACTAGAAGAACCTAAATAAGAGGTCTGTAGAGAGAGAACAAATCTTCTGAAGTTCTGTATCAGCATCAGGGAAGCCATCTGACCTTTGTTACTATTCCATAAATTTTTGAGGCTAAGGGCTACTGAAATGATCTAGACCTATTTTTTGGCTCTAGTTAACATCTTTAGCTTTCCAAATTGGTATATTTTTCTTAGATTGGATTTTTGTGGAATTAGTTATGAATTTTGGAAGTTCATGATAGCAAGTTGCACTAGTATCAGGGACAGCCGGACCTCTGTCTCGTTTTCGATGTCAAACATGGTTCAAAAGCTGAGTTTGTGGTGGGAAATTATTTTTAGCAAAAATTTAAGGCTTAGATTTTTCCAAAAATCTATGGTTTGCTAGATTCTCATTTTTCTACAATTAGTTATAATTTTCCAAAATTAGAGCCAAAAATCTGACTTTTGGGCCCATTTGAGAAATTGCACTTTCTTGGTTGTTAGCTTCATATCCGTGGTTTATGGGTTGTTTTATGCTATGTATGAGTCGTATAAATAGAGTGTGAGTAGAGAATGTGATTGATGGGTTCACAGGACCCATGGGTCAAAATATGAGCGTTTGAACCCCGTTTTATAGCATGAAAATGCCACGGTTTTGTACTTATTCTTTGGAAATCATATAGAATCGAGCCCAGAGGGAGGCTAGATGGAGTTAATATATTATGGTGTTATAGTTGAAATAAGTTTGTTTATGATAAATATGACTAAAGGAAAAGAAAGAATTGAATTTAGACTCCTATAACTTCATATGACATATAAGTGGCCCATTTTCAGTGTTGAAAATTTTGAAATTGGTTGGAAACTTCGTCTCAAATTCCCTAAATGGTATGAATGAGCTTGATAAATTTTGGTATGACACACTACTAATTTTTAGAATTTTTAATTTTCTACTTCTTTTAGATGGATAAATATTACCAAATATGTAGTACTAATGATCAAAAGGCTTAAATTCTCATCATGCATCTTCCAAACAATTCAACCATAAGAAATATCCAACCATAGTATTATAAAATAATATCCATTAAATAAAAATTCAGCAAAAATAGTAAAAAGAATAAGGAAAGTGTAACATCTAGTTTTATGAAAACAAGAGAAAATGTAAAAAACGTAACGTACAGTTTCTCCATAAACGAACAAAATTCACCAGATACAAAAGGAAATCCCCTGAAATAATGTAGTTAAGGTCTTGAAAATTTTGAAAAGCATTTTAGACTCTTAAAAATAAGAATTTCAGGCTCAGACAGAAAAAAAAAATGGAGCTAGAATGAAGAAATAAATTTGAACAAAAGGTTAATGAAACGTAAGGGCATTTTCGTCATTTTGAGTAAATTTTGGAATTCTCACAGAAGGACTTTTTAAATGAAAGTTTTGATTTTTCTGGGGTTCTTAGATGCCCTAAAAACCATGGAAAGCTCTGGAATAGTTAAAACCCCTCCGGTGAACATTTTCCAATGTTGGTGTACCTGAATTTTAATGGATTCGTTTAGGAAGGTTTTAGCTCCAATTTGAGTGATTCCAAAGGTATTCTACAAACTTGGGAACTTAAATTTTATAATAGAAAAGACAATTCTAAAAAAGGAGCTAAAACGAACTAGAAACGAAAATACCAAGAATGAAAGGCAAAACGAGAATTTTTGAAAAGTCTTTCTTACTCTTTCCTATGTATAAGTGGCGTCCCATCTCCTCCTTCATTTAGCCCATTATGTTTCTGCCCCAAGCTAGAGAAAAATCCTAAGGAGAGTGGTGCATGAGAGGAAGAGGGAGAGGAAGAGAAATCCAAGTTAAAAGGTATGGAATTTTAATAGTTTTTCATGCTTTCTCCTTTCCAAACCTCTCTTTCTCCATTCCCCTTTCTTTCTTGTGATTATAATGAAATTTATAAATTTATTTTAAGGGATAAATTAAGAGAAAAATTTGGGTTTGAAGAGAGGAGGCCAAAGAAGACAAGATTCAAGTGAGAAAAACAAGGTAAATTCTTCTTCCATGGATGCTACCCTTGCTCCTCCTTCTTCCATATTTTGCCCCATGTAAGAAGCCATAGGAGGGTTGGAATTTTGAGGATAATCAAGGGTGAATTCTTGAATTTAAGGGAGGAGAGTAAGAATATGCAAAAAAATCCAAGTAAAAACCATTAATTTGCAAGATGGAAAAGTTAGGGTTTTGATTGCACATTGACTCTATCATGAACCCTAGCCATATTTTATGACATTTAAGTATTTATATGAGTTTTAAGTATTTATATGAGTTCCTAAGATACCAAGAGAGCTTCCTACATGATTCTCCTATCAAAGGAAGCAAGAAAACTCCATTGGTGCCTTATGACAGCATAGTTTCGGCCTAGAGTAGAAATGGCACCTACGGGTAGTTTTAATTTGTTCTAAACTTAGTTTTGCATCATGTATGATGGGAGAATATGAGAGGAAGCCTTGAAAAAATTTTAGAAACCATAGATAGTGAGATGGCCTTATATATTCCATAATATGGCTTAAAGAAGCAACACTTAGCTAGGCTCCTAGAATTGATTGTGTGATGATCCAAGAGGCTTAAATGGAGTCAAGAATCATAAATGAATAGATAGAATGGAGTCATGATGATGTTTTCTTAAGGTTGCTTCATTAAGTGCATTATGAAACCATAAAAGAGCCTTATGAGTCACCTACCTTTTCTAGTGATTATGTGGCTTTAGAAATTGATTCAAGAGTATAATTAGCTTCCATATAATGTGTCTAGGCCAAGGGAAGTGATCTCTACCTTCTTGGATGTGTGGGGTTAAAGGAGAGGATTTAAGGCTTAAGGAAAAAGTGTGCAAATGCAAGCAAGGTAGCTTTTTCCACCTTCTCTCATGCATGGATGTGTGCTTACATTGTCTTGGATGTGTGTATGTGTGTTTTAAGCCATGAAAAGTATTCTAGCATGATTTTATATGCCATGGTACTATGATGATACATTATGTTTTTAAATAATATTTATGATGCTTGCTTTAGTTTGCTTGAGTATGGTGAAGCCAAGAACCCTTAGCCATGGTGAGGATAAGCTAAGAACCCTTAAAATTAGTTGAGATAAACCAAAGAGTCTCCCAAAAGTGAGGTTGACTCCTAGGAGTAAGGTTGAGTCTAAGAACCTCTTAAAGAAATAGGTGAGGTAAGTCCAAGATCCACAAGTGAATAGGTGAGGGTAATCCACTTACTTGGCAAGCCTATGTATGACTTTTTCAAATGCCAAGAATGCTCCATAAATGATTACACATGTTAATATGCCCATGCATGCATTTGTGAGACTTGTATTACATGCTTTATGTGTGTTTGAATGGGAGATAAGCTATTTGGATTCTTTGAATCTCATCCCCTCCTCTCCAATGTCTTAACATGCTAGGTGGAATAATTGAGCAAGGTATTGAAGGCCACCAAGCCTAGAAGAAGAAGATTGATATCAGAGTATATGAATATGCCTAGTTTAGCATTCTTTTTAGCCATACATATGGTATATGATGTAATCCCTTGATAAAATTGTTATGTAATCATATGAGCATGTGTAATTATGTTGATATGTTATGTATAAGTGAGAGTTAAGGTCACATGCATGAGAATGTACATTTTAGACATGTAATGGCAAACTAGCATAATGGAAATGTATGTATAAATGGAATGGCCAAGTTGAGATACATGAGGTTTGGGACCACTTGGGCAGTTCATACAAGTCATATTCATACTTTTAAACTTGCCCAAGAGGTGCCAAACATCAAAGGAGACCATTTGGACATCTTGATATCTCATATGAAGCAAAATTTGACCACTTTAAAACTCTATACTACTTTTTGTCCAAATGAGCTCTTCTTGATTTGAGATTTGGCATAAATTTAGAGCTTGTTGAGAGCTTTCTGGGAAGTTAAAGTACATAATTTTTGAAAGTCTATAGAATATTTGATGACTTTTCAAATTTGGAAAAAATTCTAATTTTGGTCATGTTACTGTTCATATTGGTCCAAAATTGAAATCTATCACTCATGGCTCAAATGATGTCTAATTGCCATGAAATTTTATAGGGAGAAACTAGACATTCATAGTGAATTATTCCAACTAGAACCACCCTATTTGGATTCTTATAGAGGAGATATGAAATTTTGAAGGTTCTACCCAGTATCAAGCGTTGAAACTGACCTTAGGTATTGTTTGATTAGGTTTTGAGGTCTGGATGTGCCTGCACTGGTCTAGAGTTATTTTTTAACTCTAACTAACATCTGTAGCTTTCTAGATTGGTATCATTTATATAGATTAATTTTTTTTGGAATTAATTAGATATTTTTAAAATTTGTAGCAGAAAGCTATGATAGTACCAGTGAACAGCCAAATCTCTGCACTTTTTTGAATGTCAAAAGTATTCTGTGTTATGTGTCATAGTCAGGATGTATTTTTAGCTTAAAGTAGACATGTGTAGATTTCCATGATGACAAATAATGCATAATTTCTATTTTTTTATAATTAGTTATGATTTTCCAAATTTGTGACAAAAAAGGGAAATTTCTGGCTGAAAATATATATATGAATTTTATGCTTATCCTTGCCTTCCACGAGTTGTAGGCCATTGTTGGGGATAGAAATGAGTTGTATCCATGTAATTAAATATGAGAATATAGTACATGAGCTTACATGGTCCACGTGACACTGAATGGAATTTTTATATGTGACGCAACGCTAAAATATTTATTATTTTTATGTTATTTTCTTGGTTCCTCTATGTAATGTATGATGTTAAACATGGAGATAGTATGAAATGAGGTAGGAAATTATGGTATTATAGAAAGAGCCCTAATCAAGCTCAGTTATAGTTTTCAACTAGATTTTTTGTGCTAATCATGGGAAGTTGGAGAAGGAGCAAAACTTTTAGGCTTGCCTACTTCCTTTGGATTTGCTTTTATGTTATTTAGTAGAGTATCCTTATTCATTTCCTTAGAGCATATTTGCTATCTACTTAATTTGGTTCTCTAGGTTCTTCAACGACACTTCATGACTTATCATCTTAGTTTCATTAGTGAAGATATATATGCTTACTAACTCTCTAAGGTTGCTCTTGTTTTTTGTAGCTTGCTAATGAGGGTTTTGTTAGGTTAGTTACGGATGAATTGGTACTTCCTACTTTTATCTATGTTGCCTGTAAGAAAATTTGGGGTGCTCCTCCAACTTAGATTGTTAGTGTTATTATAGAGATTTCCTTGTGAATTGCCATAAGACACAAAACAAGCTTGGTTCATAAGACTATCAATAAAAATATGATCTATAGCATGGCAAAATCCATAAGCATCAAATGTAGACATAGAAATAACAATGGGAGAAAGGTGAAATGAAGTAGAATTCATACCATATAATCATTTAGTATGGGCTTCTACTTGTGCCATTAGTGCAACACCTATAGCTAAATACTTTATGATACTATTTACTACAATATTGTTCCTTTAATTGGAATTATGATGTCTTAAATTATAGGCTAAAAGTAGCCACTTGACTTTTTACTTTATCAATTTTTTGCAAAATGACAATGGTTAAGAGGAATAAAAATTTAAATCAAACAAGATATAACTATAGATGATCATATAACTCCTTATTTTATAATAATTGGATGTAGGGTTCACAAGTATAGAACCCACTACATATTTACATATAAAAATGGTAGGAAACCTTTTTTCAAAAAAAGTACAAAAAGTTCCCCTACATCTACTACTTGTTGCTACATTTGGGCATATCCTATTCTATAACCTACCAAGCAAAAAGTCATAGGTCTTGGATTACTAGGTTAAGGCATACGAAATGTATGTTCCACCACAAAACTACGACCTCAAAGGTGAGTGACGGGCTTATCGTGCAACCCTCAAAATAAAACTAGGTTGATCTAAAAATATAGCAAGTGGCACAACCTAGGTCATCTCCCTTGGAATTGGAATTCAATGTTCAATTAAGTTTCTAAGTGTTAAAAGATCCTAGAACTATCTAATATGGGGTTTTTTTGAATGAATTAAACTATCCTAAACTGAATTGAATTAAAATTCCTAAACACTACCTATTTGGATGAATTGTAAATGATAATGGCTTATGACTAGCTTAGGAATTGTCTCTTGGTATCCACTATCCTTATCCTATTCTAATTGTGATTAATTCTGGCCTAAGAATTCCTAATTATGTTCATTAGCAAATGATCTTGAATAACCATTCAAGATTCAAGAGATTAATAATCTAATGTTGAATTGAGACCTCAATCCCGCATTAAACCGCTAACTCTTGTCCTTAAGATCAATGAACATTCAATTTGATTGATTAACTAATTAATTATCTTCTGATTCATCATCCAAAAATGTTTAATTAACCAACTAAACACCAAGGAATTCTCAAATAGACATTTAAACACATAACCTCACTCATGCAATTCATCGAACACCTTCTTAGCATACATGGGAGATTAGAGAGAATAATGAGAAATCAGATTCAAATCCAACCAATTAATCAACAAAAAAGGTTTCCTAATCAGTGTCTAACCAGCCACTAATTAATTACACAAATTCCTAATCAAACATAACTCAATCGAGATTATACAAGAAAAAGAAAAAGTGTAGGAAAAATAAGAAAATCTTAGCCATAATTTGTTGTTCATCCATGGATTCAAGCCTCTACTCAAGAGCTTCCTCCCTTGCTAGCCTCAAGATGGATGAATTAAAGCCTCATTCGATGGATGAAAAGTGGAGAATGGAATGGTAGATGGTTGTGTGAGTGGAGGCGTGGGTGTGAATATAGAGGCGAGAGTCTGAATGGCTAGGGTTTGAGCGTATATAAAGAGACGATGGAATGGGGAGAAGGCGTGAATGGGCTGGAATGTGGATGGAGGCGTGTGATGAATGGAGACGTCTAGTGAATGGAGACGTCTGGATGTATATTTCTCCTCTCTTTCACGTGCTTCATTTATCAATTCACGTGCTCAGCTTTTTGTTCCTCATTTGTACACTGAAACCACGTTTAAGTTTCTTCTACTATGCATGAGTGTGGGCCCTATTTGAATGCTTTTATTTTATTATATTTCACTGCCTACTATAGCTTCTGCATGTCTCTTCACGTAGCTTTTCTTCTTCGTGCGTTGCTCTGGTTCTGCCCCGTCGTTCTGCTCGTTTTCTTTCTCTGCTTCTGTTCGTTCTGCACACAAAACTCGAGCTTCTCACATGACTGTCTAGACCCAGCATTTTCATTCAAACCAGCAGCTCGTGCATCTTCTTCTTCCGCTGCTGCATAACTCTTTCTAAGCTTCTCACGTGTTTTCTCCTCTCCTTCTGATAGAGTTTGTGAGCTGCCTTCTTTCCACGTCAAGCATTCTACTCATGTTGCTTCTTCTTTGTCTCTAAGCCCAAACTTCTTTTCTTGTTGCCTCCCATATGTTCTGCATACGTCTAACATGTTCAGCAACTGGTCTTGACCTCTCTTCGTTCCTCCTGGCCTCAGTCCCCAGTCACATTCTTCTCACACCTTGCTCACGAGGTTATCTGCCTCTGTTTAGCCTTATAAAATAGCCCGAGAGTGCTTCCCTTCGCTCTGTACTTCATCTCATTCCACGTAGAAATCCTTCTCCATGCATGTGAGCTTATTCGTGTTTCTTCCTCAGCCAAGCACGAAGCTCCCAGCTTGTTTGCTCTGTTCTGCCCCGTGGATTCTTCCTTTGTGGTTGTCTTCATTGTTTTGCTCGAGCATATGAGCTCCATGCTCTGTTCTGCGTTTCTTCTGCTCATTCTCCCTTTTCCACGTAAAACTCTCGTTGCTATCCAGCCCTTCTTTGTTCAGATCAACGTCTGTTCCTAGCTTCAGCTTGTGGCTTCTTCCTTCTCCTCTATTTTGGTGTGTGATTGCTATAAATGGAGCCACATGTAGAAGTCCATCCCATGTATGAAACTAAAAAGACCCAATGATCTGCACACCAAGAAAGGAAAGAAAGATTAAGTAGGAAAAGCTTTAAAATTATTTATTGAAATTTATGCATTAAAAATCCAAGATTTTGTGACTTATTTTCTAGAATGCAAAGAATGGCTATTAAAATCAAATTTCAACTAATTAAACCTCTAAAGCCACATTTGATCATTAAAATATCCAAGTTTAGGAGAATAAAATAGATAAAAATATGTATTTATCAGTGAGCCTCGATGTTATTGTTTTGAATTGGATATGTAACATCCGAGTTTTCATAGAAGTGGGGACTTAAGGTTTCAGATTTTTTTTAAGCCTCCTCGCTATAGCTAGGATACCTGTTTGCTATAGCTAAGATGCCAATTCGCTATAGCGAGTTCGTGACCCATACAAAATTCAAAAAATTTCTAGTAATAGCACAAGCTATGGTGAGAACTATAACACCATATATTTCTAGCTCATTCTATAACATTCTCATGCTTTACCTTCATAATTTCCATGAAGGAGCAAGAAAAGAGAATTAAAATAATATATTTTCTTACTTTGCGTTGTGTATAAAAATTTTATTCAGCATCACGTGGGCCATGTGAGCTCATACAATATATTCTTATATTTAATTACATGAATACAACTTATTTGAATCATCAAAAGTAGCCCACACCTTAAGAAAACCAAAATGAAACATAAAACATGGACATTCATTTTCTATCAAATTTGGCTCCTTTTCTGACCAAATTTTGGAAATTTATACCTAATTCTAGAAAAATCAAAATCATGCATTCTTAGCCATTCGGGGAAGCTACAGATGTCTACTTCACACTAAAAATATGTCTAGACCATAACATCCATCACAGAAGATGTTTGACATTCGAAAATGTCTAGAGGTTAAACTGCCTCCAGATGCTGCCACAGAATTCTGAAGACAACTTCAAAAATGTCCAATTAATTCTATAAAACTTTGATCCATGTAAATGATACCAAGATGAAAATCTATGGATGTTAACTAGAGGAGAAAAATGTCTCTAGACCGGTTTGAGCACTTCTAAACCTCAAAATTCAATCAAATATTGACTGAGGTCGGGTGCTGTTACTGATACTAGATAGAAAATTAGAAAATTTATATCTCCCCTTTTAGACATCCAACTGAGGTGCTTCTAGTTGGTACAAGTCACTGGAAATATCTAGTTTCTTTGTATAAAATTTTGTGACAATTGGACATCATTTGAGCCCTATGTGACAAAATTCATTTTCAGACCAAGTGAACAGTACATCAGACCACAACCTAAAAATTTGCCAATTTTGGAAATTCATCAAATATTCTGTGGACCTCCAAAAATTCCATACTTTAGCTTCCCAAAAATATCTAAATGAACCTTAATTGCATGCCAAATTTCAGAACAAGAAGAGTTCATTTAGATAAAAAGTGACATAAGGTTTCATTATAGTCAATTTTGGTTCCATATAGGGTACCAAAGTGACCAAATAGTTTTTTTTGGGGTTTGGCACCTCTTCGACAAGTCTAAAAGTATATTTGGGACTTGTGTGAGTTGCCCAAATGGTCCCAACCCTCATACATCTCATTTTCGCTATGCCACTTGCAAGTATACACAATTACATAAACTTATTCAAGAGGCCACATTGTCATAACATACTCAAATCACATTCTAATGGTCTCATAATACGTTCTCCCATTTATACATAACATATTATCATAAATATACATGTTCATGATTTCATAAGACATATACAACCATGGATTACAACATATGCTCCTCTTATGGCCTTAAAGTGATAACATTTCCACATTTTAATGTCATTCTGTCATCTCTCTTGTGGTTGGCTCCCATTGCCTTGCTCTTTGGGTCCACCTAGCATGTTAGATCATTGGAGAGGAGGGAATGAGATTCAAGAAATCCCAATAGCTCATCTCCTATTTAATCACACATAATAGATGCAAAACAAGAATGCATGCATGACATATGGACATGTGAAATCATTCAAGAAGCATTCTTAACATTTGAAAAAGTCACTCATAGCATACAAAGGCTTACCAAGCAAGTGGATTGGCCTCACCCATTTTCTTGTAGATTTTGGACTTGCCTCACCTATTCTTTAAGGAACTCTTGGACTTAACCATGCTCTTGGGAGTCCATCTTGCTATTGGGAGACTCTTTGCTTTATCTCAACCAATCTTAAGGGTTCTTGGCTCATCCTCACCATGGCTAAGGGTTCTTGGCCTCACCACACTCAAGCAAACCCAAGCAAATATCATAATATCATTTAGAAACATAATATGTCATCTTGATATCATGGCATTTGAAATCATGATAGCATACTTTTCATGGCTTAAAAATACACATACACATATTTTAAGACAAGCTAAGCACACATTCATGCATGAAAGAAGGTGGAGAGAGCTACCTTGCACACAATCACACACTTTTTCCTTTGAATCCAAGCTCCCTCTTTTGGCCACACACACACAAGAGTGTGAGGAAGGTTTCTCTTAGCCTAGACACAATTTATGGAAGTCAATTAGGTTTATGAACTCAATTCTAAGGCCATAAAATTTGCTTAGACACTAAGTTAGCTTATAACCTATTATGGTCCTAAATGCACTTAATGAAGTAACACCCCTCATATAAATTTTAGACTCCATTCTTTCCTTTCAAATATGATTATTAACTCCTTTTAAGCCTTTTGGGGCCATCACACAATTAAAATCGAGAACCTAACTATATGTTGCTTTTTTAGGTCATAATATGGAACCTAAAGCACCAACTCACTTTCTATGAGTTCTAAATTTTTTCCAAGGCCTCCCCTCATTTTCATTCATCATATATGACTTAGGAATGGGTTTAGAAAAATTTAAAACTCTCCCTAGCTATGTTATCCTTGCTTGGCTGAGGCTATGGAGGAAATAGAGCTCCTTGGAGTTTGCTTTGTTTTCTTAAGGGAAGAAGCATATGGGGAGCCTCTTAGGGATCTTAGGAGCTCATTTAAACTCTTATTTAGGCTTAGAAATTATCATACAAAATCAGATTTTATAAGGTGCAATTGAAACCTTAGAACTTGCATCTTGAAATCTAATAATTTTTTGTTAATTCCCTTTACATATTCTTAATCTCCACACCCTTTTTCCTTAGATTCACCCTTGGTTCTACCTAAAAATCAAGTCCTCCTAGGGTTTTCTCAAGTGGGAAAAAATGGTGGAGAAGGGAACCAAAGATGACAACCATAGGAAGAGAAATTACTTTATTTTCTTACTTTTTCTCACTTGAATCTTGTGTTCTTTGAGCTCTTCTCTTCAAATCCGAAATTTCCCCTCAATTTCTCCTCTAAAAAAGATCTATATACTTCATTATAATCATAGGAAATAAAGGAGAATGAAGGAGAAGAGGTTTGGAAGCGAAAGGGCATGAAAAACCATGAAAATTCATACCTTTCTACCTTGAATTTCTCCTCCTTTTCTTCCTCCTCTTGTGTGCCTCATCCCCTAGGGTTTTCCTCTAGTTTTGGGCAGAACATGGTCATGCATAATGAAAAGAGAAGAAGGGTGCATCTTATATATAGGTGGGAATAAGTTACACTTTTCAAAAATTCCTATTTTGCCCTTCATTCTTGGCATTTTCATTTCTCCTTCGTTTTAGCTCCCATTTGAAAACCTTCTCTTCCATTATGAAATTTAGGTTCCCAATTTAGTAAAATACCTTTGGAATTATTCAAATCAGAGCTAAAACCTTCCCGAACGAATCTGTCAAAGTTTGGATAAATTGACATTGGAAAACATCCACTGAAGGGGTTTTAGCTGTCTCGGGCTTTCCATGATTTTTAGGGCCTCTGAGAACCCTAGAAAACTCAAAAATTTTATTTAAAAAGTCCTTTTGTGTGAATTCTAAAATTTGCTCAAAATTACAAAAATGCCATTACGTTTTGTAAACTTTTTGTAAGAAATTGTTTCTTCATTCTAGCTCCATTTTCCTTTCTGTCTGAGATTAGGATTTCATTTTTAGGAGTCTAGAATGCTTCCTAAATTTTTTGGGACCTTAACTACATCATTTTAGGAGACTTCCTTTTGTATCTGGTAAATTTCGTTTATTGACGGAGAAATCGTACGTTACGTTTCTCTTATTTTTTTTCATTTACAGAGGACTAGATGTTATATTTCTCCCCCTTTAAATAAATTTTGTTCTCAAAATTTTGAGTACACTTTCTCTTACTCTTTTCTTTTTTGGTTAACTTCTCTTTTCTTTCTCTTCTTATTAGCTCTATACACTTTCTCAATGATTTCATTCTTTTAAATTTTCTCTCAACCAGGGAACTTTTATTACTAGCTCTTAATAAGGGCTCTATTGCAAAAAAATACTAGCTAGTTCTTTCTCATAAGCGAAAGAAATTTCTAACTCTAGAGGCCTATCCTAGAAGAGCTTACTAATCATGTTGGGTTAATGTTAACCTATTCACAGGATTAACGTTTGTTTCAGTGGACTCATTTACACATCTCGAGAGGTAACTTATTTCATATCGTGTCTCCCGTATCCTCTCTGAATGGCTTCTCATAACATTTCATCATCTTTTCTAATCATTAGAGCCATCGAAGGTTTCTATTTGTCTGCTTATTTACTGGTTTCGTCCACTATTTATCTCTGCGTTCTTTCTTACTAGCTCATCCCATGATTACAATTCACATTTTTTCTGTCACAGGCCTCATATCTCAATCACTTATTGGGATTACAACTCCTTTGAGGAGTTTTTGCTTTTATGATCCTAATTTCTCTGTATACTACTACATCTATCTTTATAGGTTGAGACTTTCTCTCATTCTCTTTGCTCACTTATAGTGGCATTTTATAGTCCTTTTATTTCAATACTGATTGGCCTAACATATATCTTATACTGACACCAAAGAGCTACTACCACTGACTACTACTGAGTTCTGGTGGGATACTAGCTATTCTCACAGTTTTGCTCACTGGAGATATACTGTACCACTTACCTCATTTAAAACTGCACTTGACCCCTTTCTGTACACATAAGCTAGCATGTAGGGATTTTTCTATCCCTCGGTCAAGGCAAATGTCTGCTGGGTAGTGGTTCATCTAGCTCTAACTTTGGAAAGCTAATTTCTTGCTTTCCTCATTCCATGCACTATGCTCATCTCTAGAGAGATTTAGTCAGTGGTCTAACTATTTGAGTAAAGCCTTCATATCTCTATGGCAACGGTCTACCAAACTCAGGCGCTCTCTAGTCTCTGAGACATAGACTAGCTGAAATTGTATTAGTCTCTAAAATTAACTGCTCTATACAAACTATCTCAGGTCATCATCTCACCAGAGAACTATCATGCTATGGCTAGGGCTCTCTATAACTCTGTGGGATCTACTATGACCCCTAGGTCTACTGTGACCTCTCACAGCCCTACTAGGGTTTGTTACAACCTACTATGATATGGTAGGATCTACTACGATCCATCTCTAGAAGACTTCAAAGCATAAGATTACTATATCTGATAGTGAAATACATACTCACCAAGTCTAGTAACTACTGCCCATAATAGCTGATTCTCTAGGATCCTATCATACTAATACTAGGGATTTTCACTCATCGCTTCTCACAGGATCCTCAGATTCCCACTTCAGCCTTTTTTTTTACTTGGGCTTTCTCTTCTTACTTTATTGACTTACTTGCTTACATATACTTGTTTTAGCCCTTCCCTTATATCTTACAGTTCTCACTATGCCCACGTTATGCTTTTAAGTGTTTTGGTGCTAGGGCATCTCACACACTGAGTGTGGTGATCATCTCTGGCAGGAGAGAGGCTATACACTAGTCTCTATTTATTTCATTCATATACACTATAAGGGACTCGGGCTATACATACTGAATCTGAATATTTTTTACTAAGGATTCCTTTCTACATGCTTTTCTCATTATTCTAATATTACTGGAATCCCTTTACCTTTCTTTTCTGGCTTATCTCGTTATTTAGCTAACTAGGATACCTTTCAATTATTGGAACACTTTGATGATTGATGTTATCGTTTGCTATGCACTCAAGTCACATTACTACTAGGTTGGCTAGACCCAATATCATGTAACCATTGTTGCAAACAAACTATAACATCAAACACTAATACACAAGCGCCTCATAACTGAGCTCAAAGCCACTATCGCTTGTATATTACAAGTTTTCCAATAATTTAAAGTATCCCTCTCTTACTTTTCTCTATCTGCCCTATTTTCATAGAGTGCTCAAGGAAATTAGGATTCTTCCTTTGTTTCATCTCGAGATCTCTCTGTATTGCCCGGCTATTTTTACTTCGGGTGCTATGATGCTAGAAGGGCGTCTATGCTAAGGACAAGTGTGCTTTCTTAAGTACTCAAGCATAGTAACTCAATATCTATTCTCAATTTATTATGTCCTTGGCTTGAACACTATCATATCTTCTCTTTCTACCTTTCTTATCCTCTTACTTAGGTAAAAGGATGTTCTACTACTGACTGTTTCTGTTGCCAGTTCAGGTTTCTTTACGCTTAAGAGTACTTGCATTTTCTCAGGGTTCCACCACTTATTCACTCTCTGTAACATCAAGGTGGTCTACTTTTCGCTCATACTCTTCCTCTGCTCATAGCTAGACCATCCCTTGGTAAGAAGGATTCTATTTTATATAATCCCTAGAATTTCATTCTATGGCGCTCTTAGCTTACAGTCTTTCTCTGCATAATACAAGACTCGCCTTTTGAGGCAGTCTCTAGCTCCCTCAAGCTTTCCTAAGAGTACTAAGGCACTAACTATCTGTCTCAGCTTATTTCTACATTTGGATCAAAGTTGGGCTTTCTCTCTATTCAACCTTTTTAGCCTCATCTCCAGGAGCACAGTATACTATTTCTAGGGTTTTATTAACCCAATTCAAGACATGTAGTCTTAATGTTTGGACTCTATTTTACTGAAAACTTATACTCTACAGGATTTTCTAATTACTCACGTGCCTTAACCTTATATCATTCTCATATTAGGGAGGTCGTCTAATTAACTATTAGACCTCTATCTGTTTACCTTTCTGGCTCAGTTTACTTATCTAATCATGACTAAAGTAAGGGCATCTCTTCTATGGCTATTTTCTCAGTTCTTTTTCACTTCCCTTATTGTACTTTATGACTCAGGGTGGTCTTTCTAGGGGAATTTTACTAACCACTACTGGGTGGTTTCCCCGACCTAGAATGTCTCATCTTTCATTTCTCGATCCAGGGAGAACTTTCACTGAACCTTTCATTTACGTGCCTCACCTAGAATGATGCTACTGGTTATCTCTCCTAGGCTTTAGCTTATACTCAGCCTGGGTTAGCCATCTCATCAGACCTGAGCTTACTAATTATCCTCATTCTTTTTTGAGCTTCTATCATACTTACCTTTAGGTGTTACCTATGAGGTACACCTTTCTAGGCCACTCACTACGTGCCTTACTACTGGTAGTCTTATCTTATGTTATTTCGAGGCTACACTAACATTCTGTCATTCAATGTCTCACAGGGTAACACCCAAGGTTGGAGTGAATGCCTTAAAGGCAGGTCTTAACAACCTTATCATCCCCGTGTCTAACTTTCTTTATACTGAGTTCTTTTCTCAATCTCATTTGCTAGGCTGACGAATTTCTTACTAATCTTTCATAACTATTCAATACCTTTTTCTCTACTTATACTAGGGGTTCTCATTTTCTGTGGGTTGTCTAAACCCTTATTAACTCTTTTCTCAAGTTGGCCTCAATATGACCAACAAGCATTCATGGTGTCATTTGCCACGGCTAATCAACCTCGAGTTCACCTTAGTTTTCCTATCTGAGTATTGGCTACGGCTAACTTCTTAATTGGCCGCGGCGAGGAACTCTCTGGATTGCTTTGCTGCTCCCTGAAATAATTGGCCATGGCTAACGGCCTCTAATTGGCTTACTTTTTCAAGGATTGGATTGTCATCTTTAGCTACCAACCCGAGCCTCACTGCCTCTATATCTAGCCCATCATCAAGCTAGAGGGTTTCAACTCTTGCTTTATTCATGCATAACTAATTATCATCTCTGGGCTGTCAGGGTTCTGAAGGGCGTAGCTTATAACTCAAATCTTTGGCCTGAGGGAATTAACCTTTTAGACTTTAATACTTATCTAAACATTTAGGTGTTATGGCTAAGGGGTAATTTCTCTTTCTCATTCCCCTCTAAACTGGTCTTGTGCAGCCACAGTCTCATCTCATACCAGGCCGCATCACTACTTGTCTCTGCATTAAGCATGACATCTCAGAATGGTCTGAGTATGACTACCAAGGAAAATTAGGCCTCATATATTCTCTCTAGTAAGCCTCTTCATATCAATAAGATCATTTCTCATCATTTATGTCTAGGGCTTGCCACTGATCCTGGCGAGCTATCACATCTTATTAAGCTCTAACCATCGGATCACTCAACTTTACTTAAGGTTAGCTCTGCTCAAGTTGCTCTAGAAGCCACTCTTTTTCGGTGTCCACTAACTACTCCAAGACCATCTTACAACTTACTTATCATGAATAAAGCCACAAACTATCTTTACAGATCCAAAATGTCTTATACAAAATTCTACCTATTCATTTGAGCTTTTACATAACCCTAATACTACTTCCTCAAGCCAAATCCAATCCAAAAGAGCTTGGAACTTTGCTTTGATACCAATAAATGTAACACCATATATTTCTAGCTCATTCTATAACATTCTCATACTTTACCTTCATAATTTCCATGAAGGAGTAAGAAAAGAGAATTAAAATAATGCATTTTATTACTTTGCGTTGTGTATAAAAATTTTATTTAGTATCACGTGGGCCATGTGACCTTATACAACACATTCTCATATTTAATTACAGGAATACAACTCATTTGAATCATCAAAAGTAGCCCACACCTCAAGAAAATCGAAATGAAAATATTCATTTTTTACCAGATTTGGCTCCTTTTCTGACCAAATTTTGGAAATTCATAACTAATTCTAGAAAAATCAAATTTATGCATTTTTAGCCATTCTGAGAAGCTACAAATGTCTACTTCACACTAAAAATATGTCCAGATCATAACATCCATCATAGACCTAGAGGGGAAAATGTCTCAGAATTCTGCGGAGATTAAAAATGTCCAATTAATTTCACAAAAATCTGATCCATGCAAATGATACCAAGATGGAAAGCTATGGATGTTAGGTAGAGGGAAAAATGTCTCCAGACCAGCACTCATAGACCTCGAAATCCAATCAAATAGTGACTGAGATCGGGTGCTATTATTGATATTGGACAAAAAATTTAAAAATTTATATCTCCCCCTCTAGACATCCAAATGAGGTGCTTTTAGTTGGCACAAGTCACTGGAAATATCTAATTTCTCTGTATAAAATTTTGTGGCAATTGGACATCATTTGAGCCCAATGTGACAAAATTCATTTTCGAACCAAGTGAATAGTACATTAGACCAAAACTAGAAAATTTATCAAATATTCTATAGACCTCTAAAATTTTCATACTTTATCTTCCTAAAAAACTCTCAACAAACCCTAATTGCATGCCAAATTTCAAAACAAGAAGAGTTCATTTAGGCAAAAAGTAATATAGGGTTCTATTATAGTCAATTTTGGTTCCATATTCGGTACCAAAGTGACCAAATGGTTTTTCTTGGGGGCTGGCACCTCTTCGACAAGTCTAAAAGTATATTTGGGACTTCTATAAGCTACCTAAATGGTTCCAACCCTTATGCATCTCACTTTTGCTATGCCACTTGCAAGTATACACAATTACATAAACTCATTTAAAAGGCCAAATTGTCATATCATACTCAAATCACATTCTAATGGTCTCATAATACATTCTCCCATTTATACATAACATATCATCATAATTATATATGTTCATGATTTCATAAGACATATACAACCATGGATTACAACATATGCTCCTCTTATGGCCTTAAAGTGACAACATTTCCACATGTTAATGTCATTCCTTCATCTCTCATGTGGTTGGCTCCCATGACCTTGCTCTTTGGGTCCACCTAGCATGTTAGATCATTAGAAAGGAGGGAATGTGTAACACCATAATGTCTTAACCTCAATTAATCTCCCTCTAGGCTTGATTCCATATGATTTCCAAAGAACAAGTACAAACCGTGGCATTTTCATGCTATAAAATGGGGTTTCAAACACTCATCTTTTGCCCTGTGGGTCCCGTGAATCCATCATTCATATTCTCTACTCAAACTCCATGTATACGACTCATACATATCATAAAACAAGCCATAAATCACAGATATGAAGCCAAAGACCAAGAAAGTGCAATTTCTCAAATGGGCCCAAAAGTCAGATTTTTAGCTCTAATTTGGAAAATTATAACTAATTATAGAAAAATAGGAATCAAGCAAACCATAGCTTTTTGGAAAGATCTAGGTGTTAACTGTACACTAAAAATAATTTCCAACTACAATCTCAGTGTTTGTACCATGTTTGACATAAAAAACGAGACAGAGGTCTGGCTGTCCCTGATACTGGTGCAGCTTACTGTCATGAATTCAACAATTCATAACTAAATCCAAAACAATCCAATCTGGGAAAACTATACCAATTTGGAAAGCTAAAGATGTTACCTAGAGGAAAAAAAGAGTTTAAATCAGTTCAGCAGCCCCTAGACCTCAAAAACTAATGGAACAGTAACGAAGGTCGGATGGCTTCCCTAATGCTGATATAGAAATTCAGAAGGTTTGTTCTCTCTCTACAGACCTCCGATTTAAATGTTTCTAGTTGTTATAGGTCACTGTGGTTATCTAATTTTTGCCTATAAAATTTTATGACAATCGGACTCCATTTGGTCCATGAATGACACGGATTTATTTTTGGACTAGTTACACAATACCATGACCAAAACATCAAAATTTCCTAACTTCAACAATTCGCCAAATATTCCCTAGACCTCCAAATATTACCCACTTTAGCTTCCTAAGAAGCTCTCTACAAACTCTAGAGACATGCCAAATTTCATATCAAGAAGAGCTCATTTGGTCATACTTTGACGTAGCTCACAAATTTGACAGTTTTGACACCCCAAACAATTCAAAGAGGGTCCAAATGGCCTCCCACATATTCTCACACCTCATGGACAAGTTTTAAAGCATGAACATAGTATATATGAAATGTCCAAGTGGTTCAAATCATCATACATTTCAAATTCACTATGCTACGGGCTAAAATGCACTATCGCCTACAATCCACAAAAAGGGTAAATCCCATATTTTCATTACTTTGGCTCTCTACATATTTATACATAATTTTTCCATACATTTACACTTGCTTCGACATTTACATCTCAAAAATAGTAGGTACATATTCATTTTGGCACCTCTTTACATCAAAAGAACCCAAAATAAATTAACAACTATCTAAACATGCTCAACTAGGCTCCTTAGTGTGCATTTGAATCTCCTTGAGCTCCACCTAACATGTTAAGATGGGGGAGGGAAGGGGGTGAGATTCATGGAATCTTAATAGCTCATACACTCATTAAAGGAAGCAATCAAGGCATATAAACAAGTCAAAGCGTGCAAATAAGCATCAACCATTCACAATCATACAATACATGATTTACATGCCATGAAAATCACATCAATGCCACGAGTAAGCTCTAGGGACTTTTGGTCTAGCCTCACCTGATTTTAAGGGCTTTTGGATGGCCTCACCCTTGGTTTAGGGACTTTTGACTTGGCCTCACTCAGTAATGAGACTTTTGGCCTTGTCTCACCCATCCTCAGGGACTTTCGGCTCTACCTCACCCATCTCAAGGGACTTTTGGCACTACCTCACCCGAGCAATTTTCATAATCCAACACATAAACATATTGGTACCAATGTATTAAGGCAATAACATATGGCATGTCTAACACAACAAGCATATACACAAGCATACAATGACTATTATATCCAAGAATGCAACAAGAAAGAGTGGAGAGCTACCTTATGAGCTAACACAAGCCTTCCTTTTCATTTTCTTCTCCCTTCTTGGTTTCACAATCACAACTAGATGGAGGTGCTCCTCTTGAGCCTAGACACAATAAAGAGTATGGGATTATTCACCAAGCTAGGGGGTTCTTTAGCAAACCCTACAAAGTATATATTCACTAACTCTTCTTCTCTCTCAAGTTCTCAAGTTGGTAGAACTAACATATTCCACTTTCCCTCTTCTGACCCATGCCTAAAACTAACTAATTTAACAACCAAAACTATAGAAAGTGAGGGCAAAGAGAGAAGAACAAGATGATTAGAAGAAAAGAGAGGAAAATCTCAAGCTTGCTTACCTTTTCTTTGTTCTTCCTTCCTTCTCTTGGTCTTTCTCTCTCTCCATGCCCCTTTCCTCTCCTTTGGTCAAAGCTTAGGTTAATTAAAAGAGAAAGAATGAATTGGGACATTTTAAGAAGTCAAATTCTCCTTTTTTACACTTTTGCAGACTAACCCTCGTTATAGCGAAAATTAACCTTTGCTTCGGCGAGCACGTATTAGTCCCAGACCCCTGTTTTCGCTATGGTACGCGCTACAGCGAGCAGTTCCCTAATTTTTGTATAGGATGCCCGCACTCGCTATAGCTAGAAGTATTCTCGCTATAGCAAACAGGTACATTCGCTATAGCTAGGCCATTTCTCGCTATAGCGAACAGATACATTCGCTATAGCTAGGCCATTTCTTATTATAACTAGCAGACTTAGAAAAATTTCAGGATTTCGAAAATTTTTAGCTTTCTTCTTTCTTTTTCTTTTCTTTTTCTGGTTATTACATTTCTACCCCTCTTAAATGAAATTTCGTCCTCGAAATTTAAAGACTTACCTCAAGGGAATAACTCTGGATATTTTTGCCGCATTTCATCCTCCAATTCCCAGGTTGCTTCCTCAAATGTCAGACCTCTCCAGATCACTTTCACTAGAGGAATGTTCTTGCTTCTCAGCTGTTTTAGCTTAGCATCCACAATTCTCTCCGGTCTTACTACATAGGAAAGATCTTCCTGCAATTGCACATGCTCATATTCTATGACATGTGAGGGGTTTGGTAAATACTTTTTCAACTGGGAGACATGAAAAACACCGTGGATTTGGGCTAAGTTAGGAGGTAAGGCTATTCGGTAAGCCACGGGTCTAATTTTCTCAAGGATTTCAAATAGACCAATATACCTAGGACTGAGCTTCCTTACCCTCATTGACTGACCTACTCCTATCATTGGAGATACTCGAATGAACACATGGTCTCAAATCTCAAACTCTAACGGTCTCCTTCGCTTATCAGCATAGCTTTTCTGCCTACTCTGGGCCGTGAGGAGTCTCTTTCTAATCAATTCTATTTGTCGAGTGGTTTGGTCCACAATCTCAGGTCCTATCATACTCCTCTCACCTAGCTCAACCCAACACAGAGGGGATCTGCACTTTCTTCCATATAAAGACTCATAAGGGGCTATCTGAATACTGGAATAGTAACTGTTATTATATGCAAACTCTGCTAACGGTAAATACGCATCTTAATTACCCCTCATTTCTAACACACATGCCCTCAACATGTCTTCTAATGTTTGGATGGTCCTTTCAGTCTAACCATCTGTCTGGGGGTGATATGCAGTGCTAAACCGCAACCTGATCCCTAAGGCATACTGCAATGACCTCCAAAAGTTCAATGTGAACCTGGGTTCTCTATCCAAAACTATACTACTGGGTACTCCATGAAGTCACACTATCTCTCTAATGTACAACTGGGCTAATCTATCCAGTGTATGAGTAGCCTTGATAACTAAAAAGTGTACAGACTTTGTCAGTCTATCCATAACTACCCAAACAGCATCGTGTCCAGAGGATGTCCTGGGTAACCCCATAACAAAGTCCATGGCTATACTATCCCACTTCCACTCAGGGATATCTAAAGGTTGCAACAACCTAGCCGGCCTTTGATGTTCTATCTTTACCTTCTGACACACTAAGCATCTAGCCACATAATCTGTCACATCATTCTTTATCCCTGGCCACCAGAAAATTCTTTTCAAATCCTTATACATCTTGGTAGTACCTGGGTGGATAGTATACTTACTCTTATGTGCTTCTTCTAAAATGCTTTCTCTTAACTCACTCTGCGTAGGCACACATATTTTATCATGGTATACTATCATACCATTCTCAGACACCTTGAAATCTGAGATCTTACCTTAGGAAATCTCATTCCTAATCCATTTCAGGAACTCATCCTCCCTCTGGGCATCTAAGATCTGGGTTCTCAATATATTTTCAATTTGGGTTTCACTCAGATATAATTTACCCGATATCACCTGACAAGAGAGATTCAAGTTTCTAAACTTCTCTAGGAGCTCCTGCTCCTTAATCATCATGTGGGCTACATGGATGGATTTTCTACTCAGGGCATCCGCCACCACATTAGCCTTGCCCGGATGATATTTCAACAGATAATCATAGTCTTTTAGGAACTCCATCCATCTCCTCTGTCTCATATTGAGTTCTTTCTGGTCAAATAGGTATTTCAGACTCTTGTGGCCACTATAAATTCCTATGGCAGCACTATACAACTAATGTCTCCAGATTTTAAGAGCAAACACTATGACGGCTAACTCCAGGCCATGTGTGGGATAATTCTCCTCATGAAGCCTCAACTGCCTAGAGGCATATGCCACTACTCGACCCTGCTGCATCAATACACATCCTAACCCTTTGCCCGAAGAATCACAATAAACCACAAATGGCTCACTAGGGTCAGGGATAATCAGTACAGGGGCAGTGGTTAGATGGAGTTTCAACTCCTGGAAACTCCTCTCACATCTATCATCCCACACAAAAGGTGTCTCTTTCCTAGTTAGCCTCGTCAGTGGTAAGGCCATCTGAGAAAAGTCCTGAATAAACCGTCTATAATACCCTGCCAAACCTAGGAAACTCCTAACCTTGGTGATCATTCTAGGTCTATCCCACTGTAATACAGCCTCAACTTTATGGGGATCAACCGCGACCCCGTCTCGTGAGATCACATGACCTAAGAATCTCACCTCAGTTAGCCAAAACTCACATTTACTAAGTTTGGCATACAACCTTTTCTCTCTCAAGGTGTCTAAGACTAATCTCCAATGCCTCTCGTGCTCCTCAAAGGATCTGGAGTACACTAGAATATCATCAATGAAGAGCACCACAAACTGATCTAGATACGGTCTGAATACCCTGTTCATGTAATCCATGAACACAGCGGGCGCATTCGTCAGCCCGAATGCATTACAAGGAACTCATAATGCCCATATCTCGTTCTGAAGGCCGTCTTGGAGACGTCTTCAGTTTTCACTCTCAATTGATGGTACCCAAATCTAAGATCTATCTTGGAAAACACAGATGCCCCAGCCAACTGATTTAACAAATCATCAATTATAGGGAGAGGATATTTATTCTTGATGGTAACTTTATTCAACTCTCTATAATCGATACACAAATGCAAGCTACCATCCTTCTTTTTCACAAATAACACCGGAGCTCCCCAAGGTGAAATAGTAGGGCAGATAAACCCTTTTTCTAACAATTCCTCTATATGCTTTTTTAACTCAGCAAGCTCAGCGGGAGCCATCCTGTAAGGAGCCTTGGACACCGGTCCAGCCCCAAGCACTTTGTCTATAGGGAACTCTAGTTCTCTCTTAGGGGTAGGCCACTAAAGTCAAACTCTTTAGGGAAAACCTCCGAAAATTCTCTGACAACTGGGATCTCCTCTATCCCTTCTTCTACCTTAACCTGAATAGAGAAAAAGACTAGAAACCCTTGACATCCACACTCTAAATATCTCTCAACCTGGGTAGTAGTCATAAAGGATAACTCAGCTCCTACCCTAAGTATGGTCCCACAAGCAGGTAAGGAAATGGTTCGGTGTTCACAATCAAGTATTGCATTATTCACGGCCAACCAGTTCATACCAATAATCAAATCAATATCATGGAAAGGCATATAAATCAAATCAATAATGGTATGACAATGGTTAAATTGAACAGTGACATTTAAGCAGGTATAGGAAGTAACCACGTGGCCTCCAGTGGGTGTAGTGATAGACAAGTCAAATGGCAAGATACTAATGGCCAGACCCAATTGCCTCACACAATCATAGGATATAAACGAGTTACTAGCACCCAAATCAAACATAGCAACTACAGGAAAGCCATTCACTATCAGCGTACCTCAGATCAAATGGGGGACGCATTGGCTTCCTGCTGAGTGAGGGCAAACACTCGGCCCTGGGTTTGTGGACTAGGAGGAGGCACTGTATCCATCTGAGGACAGTGTCTAGCAATGTGCCCTGGCTTCCCACACTTGAAACATGTCACCGGAGATTGCTGGAAGGATGACTGGCTCCGAGGAGGTGGCATACCCCGCTGTGGCCTTTTATTCCATGGCTCCTTGCCTCTCCTTTTAGTGCTAGGTGTCAAAATAGAACCCTCTTCTGGTTTCGGCCTTTTCAAATCCAGAACCCTCTTCTGACTAGCTGTAGTCACAGTAGGCATGATAGCTTGTAGGTTAGTCTCAATTACCCTGCTGACCTCCACAAGGGTATTGAACTTCCTGATCCACTGTAGAGTAACTCTATCGCTAATCAGGGGTTTCAACCCAGTCTCAAACTGCTCACATCTCCAGGGTTCATCATCATACCTCTGGAGGTAAGAGGAATATCGAGACAACTCAATGAACTTGGCCACATATTGGCCCACAATCATCTCATCCGTCTGTCTCAAGCCCATAAATTCCATCTCTTTCTTTTTCCTCACCGAACTAGGGAAATATTTCTCATAAAACTCAACCAAGAAGCTTTCCCAAGTTATTTGTATGTTCTTGGTTTCATGCTACGCCACCATCTATCAGCTTGCTTTTGTAACATGAAAGTGGCTAGCTGAGCTTTTTACTCGGTGGTACAATCCATCACCGAGAATATTTTCTCTAGCTGCATAACTTAAGCCTCCGCCTTATCCATATCCAACTCCCCATCAAATGAGGGTGGATTATTCTGCCTAAACTGCTTTAACACTTTCTGGATAGGCGTCTAGGTCTGAGGAGCAGCAAGCTCCTAGGGAGGTGCAGGTGGAATGCTGGATATGGATGGTTGAGGTACAGGGGCTTCTCTTCTGGCTTCTTCTTACTTGGCTAGGGTATCTTGTAAATGCATGATCATATCATGCTGTTACTGGGCAATGTACCTCTGCTGTTCTAGCATCTCCTGGTACTGGCCCATTATGGTCTCATACCGGTCAAGCCTCCCCATGATGGTTCGCAGAGGATCCTCAAGCCTAACAGGAACCTCTGGTTTAACTCTCTGAGCCCTGGGTGGTTTGCCTCTACCCCTGCCCTGTCTAATCTCAACCATGTCTGAAAAGAAGTAGCAACCCTCAGTTCACAATGATATCACAAGCACATATACATATAGATGCTACTACTTCCATGGCCATTCACACCAAATACAAGTAAATCACATCATTTAAGAGCCTAACATCGAGCAAAAGTGCCTGAACCTTTGATCTGACACCAAAAATATAACACCATAATTTCTTAACCTTAATTAATCTCCCTCTAGGCTCGATTCCATATGATTTCCAAAGAACAAGTACAAACTGTGGCATTTTCATGCTATAAAACGGGGTTTCAAACACTTATCTTTTGCCCCGTGGGTTCCATGAATCCATCATTCACATTCTCTACTCAAAATATATGTAAACGACTCATACATATCATAAAACAAGCCATAAACCACGGATATGAAGCCAAAAACCAAGAAAGTGTAATTTCTCAAATGGGCCAAAAAGTTAGATTTTTGGCTCTAATTTTGGAAAATTATAACTAATTATAGAAAAATGGTAATCGAGTAAACCATAGGTTTCTGAAAAGCTATAGGTGTTAACTATACACTAAAAATAATTCCCAACTACAATCTTAGTGTTTGGACCATGTTTGACATCGAAAATGAGACAGAGGTCTGGCTGTCCCTGATACTAGTGCAGCTTATTGTCATGAATTCAACAATTCATAACTAAATCCAAAAAAATCCAATCTGGTGGAAATATACCAATTTGGAAAGCTAGATATGTTAAATAGAGGAGAAAAATAAGTCTAGATCAGTTTAGCAGCGCCTAGACCTCGAAAACTGATGGAATAGCAATAAAGGTCGGATGGCTTCCTTGATGCTGATATAAAACTTCAGAAGGTTCATTCTCTCTCTACAGACCTCTGATTTAGAGCTTCTAGTTGGTATAGGTCACTGTGATTGTCTAATTTATGCCTATAAAATTTCATGAAAATTGGACTCCAATTGGTCCATGAATGATACGGATTTATTTTCGGACTAGTTACACAGTACCATGACCAAACCATCAAAATTTCTTAATTTCAATAATTCGCCAAATATTTCCTAGACCTCCAAATATTACCCACTTTAGCTTTCCAAGAAGCTTTATACAAACTATAGATACATGCCAAATTTCATATCAAGAAGAGCTCATTTGGTCATACTTTGATGTAGCTCACAAATTTGACAGTTTTGACACCCCAAACAATTCAAAGTGGGTCCAAATGGCCTCCCACATATTCTCACACCTCATGGACAAGTTTTAAAGCATGAACATAGTATATATGAAATGTCCAAGTGGTCCAAATCATCATACATTTCAAATTCACTATGCTACGGGCTAAAATGCACTATCGCCTACAATCCACAAAAAGGGTAAATCCCACATGTTCATTACTTTGGCTCTCTACATAGTTTATACATCATTTTTCCATACATTTACACTTGCTTCGACATTTACATCTCAAAAATAGTAGGTGCATATTCATTTTGGCACCTCTTTACATCAAAAGAACCCAAAATAAATTAACAACTATCTAAACATGCTCAACTAGGCTCCTTATTGTGCACTTGAATCTCCTTGAGCTCCACCTAACATGTTAAGATGGGGGAGGGAAGGGGGTGAGATTCATGGAATCTCAATAGCTCATACACTCATTAAAGGAAGCAATCAAGGCATATAAACAAGTCAAAGCGTGTAAATAAGTATCAACCATTCACAATCATACAATACATGATTTACATGCCATGAAAATCACATCAATGCCACGAGTAAGCTCTAGGGACTTTTGGTCTAGCCTCACCTGATTTTAGGGGCTTTTGGATGGTCTCACCCTTGGTTTAGGGACTTTTGACTTAGCCTCACTCAGTAATGAGACTTTTGGCCTTGTCTCACCCATCCTCAGGGACTTTCGGCTCTACCTCACCCATCTCAAGGGACTTTTGGCACTACCTCACCCGAGCAATTTTCATAATCCAACACATAAACATATTGGTACTAATGTATCAAGGCAATAACATATGGCATGTCTAACACAACAAGCATATACACAAGCATATAATGACTATTACATCCAAGAATACAACAAGAAAGAGTGGAGAGCTACCTTATGAGCTAACACAAGCCTTCCTTTTCAATTTCTCTTCTCCCTTCTTGGTTTCACAATCACAACTAGATGGAGGTGCTCTTCTTAAGCCTAGACACAATAAAGAGTATGGGATTATTCACCAAGCTAGGGGGTTCTTTAGCAAACCCTACAAAGTATATATTCACTAACTCTTCTTCTCTCTCAAGTTCTCAAGTTGGTAGAACTAAAATATTCCACTTTTCCTCTTCTAACCCATGCCTAAAACCTAACTAATTTAACAACCAAAACCATAGAAAGAGAGGGCAAAGAGAGAAGAACAAGATGCTAAGAAGAAAAGAGAGGAAAATCTCAAGCTTGCTTACCTTTTCTTTTTTCTTCCTTCCTTCTCTTGGTCTCTCTCTTTCTCCATGCCCCTTTTTTCTCCTTTGGTCAAAGCTTAGGTCAATTAAAAGAGAAGGAATGAATTGGGACATTTTAAGAAGTCAAATTCTCCTTTTTTATACTTTTGCAGATTAACCCTCGTTATAGCGAAAATTAACTTTCACTTCGGCGAGCACGTATCAATCCCAGATCCCTGTTTTCACTATGGCACGCGCTACAGTGAGTAGTTCCCTGGTTTTTGTATGGGATGCCCGCACTCACTATAGCTAGAAGCATTCTCGCTATAGTGAACAGGTACATTCGTTATAGTTAGGCTATTTCTCGCTATAGCTAACAGACTTAGAAAAATTTCAGGATTTCAAAAATTTTCAGCTTTCTTCTTTCTTTTTCTTTTCTTTTTCTGGTTGTTACAGAATGAGATTCAAAGAATCCCAATAGCTCATCTCCCATTTAATCACACATAATGGATGCAAAACAAGTCTTATAAAATGCATGCGTGGCATATAGACATGTGAAATCATTCAAGAAGAATTGTTAACATTTGAAAAAGTCACTCATAGCATACAAAGGCTTGCAAGCAAGTGGATTGGCCTCACCCATTTTCTTGTAGATTTTGGACTTGCCTCACCCATTGTTTAAGGAACTCTTGGACTCAACCATGCTCTTGGGAGTCCATCTTGCTATTAGGAGACTCTTTGCTTTATCTCAACCAATCTTAAAGGTTCTTGGCTCATCCTCACCATGGCTAAGGGTTATTGGCCTCACCACACTCAAGCAAACCCAAGTAAATATCATAACATCATTTAGAAACATAATATGTCATCTTGATATCATGGCATTTGAAATCATGCTAGCATACTTTTCATGGCTTAAAAATATACATACACACATTTTAAGACAAGTTAAGCACACATCCATGCAAGAGAGAAGGTGGAGAGAGTTACCTTGCACACAATCATACACTTTTTCCTTTGAATCCAAGCTCCCTTTTTCGGCCACACATATATAAGAGTGTGGGGAAGGTTTCTCTTGGCCTAAACATAATTTATGGAAGCTAATTAGGTTCATAAACTCAATTCTAAGGCCATACAATTTGCTTAGACACTAGGTTGGCTTATAACCTCATTATGGTCCATAAATGCACCTAATGAAGCAACACCCTTCAAATAAATTCTAGGCTCCATTATTTCCTTTCAAATATAATTCTTGGCTCCTATTAAGCCTCTTGGAGTCATCACACAATTAAAATGAGAGCCTAATTATATGTTTCTTCTTTAGGTCATAATATGGAACCTAAAGTACCAACTCACTTTCTATGAGTTCTAAACTTTTTCCAAGGCCTCCCCTCATTTTCATTCATCATATATGACTTAGGAATGAGTTTAGAAAAATTTAAAACTCTCCCTAGCTATGCTATTTTGCTTAGTCGAGGATATGGAAGAAATGGAACTCCTTGGAGTTTGTTTTGTTTTCTTAAGGGAAGAAGCATATGGGGAGCCTCTTAGGGATCTTAGGAGCTCATTTAAACTCTTGTTTAGGACTAGGAATCATCATACAAAATTAGATTTTACAAGGTGCAATAGAAACCCTAGAACTTACATCTTGAAATCTAATGATTTGTTATTAATTTCCTTTGCATATTCTTAATCTTCACACCCTTTTTCCTTAGATTCACCCTTGGTTCTACCTAAAAATCAAGTCCTCCTAGGGTTTTCTCAAGTGGGGCAAAATGGTGGAGAAGGGAACTAAAGATGACAACCATAGGAAGAGAAATTACCTTGTTTTCTTGCTTTTTCTCACTTGAATCTTGTGTTCTTTGAGCTCTTCTCTTCAAATCCGAATTTTTTCCTCAATTTCTCCTCTAAAACAGATCCATATACTTCATTATAATCATAGGAAATAAAGGAGAATGAAGGAGCAGAGGTTTGGAAGAGAAAGAGCATGATAAACCATGAAAATCCATACCTTTCTACCTTGACTTTCTCCTCCTTTTCTTCCACCTCTTGTGCACCTTATCCCCTAGGGTTTTTCTCTAGTTTTGGGTAGAACAGGGTCGTGCATAATGAAGGGAGAAGAAGGGTGCATCATATATATATAGGTGGGAATAAATTACACTTTTCAAAAATTCCTATTTTCCCTTCATTCTTTGCATTTTTGTTTCTCCTCCATTTTAGCTCTCTTCTGAGAACCATCTTTTCCATTATGAAATTTAGGTTCCCAATTTTATAAAATGTTTTTGGAATCACTCAAATCAGGGCTAAAACCTTCCCGAATGAATCCGTCAAAATTTAGGTACACCAACATTGAAAAACATCCACCGAAGGGGTTTTAGCTGTCCCAGGACTTTCCATGGTTTTCAGGGCCTCTGAGAACCCCAAAGAACTCAAAAATTTTATTTAAAAATCCCTCCTGTGTGAATTCCAAAATTTGCTCAAAATTACGAAAATGCCATTATGTTTCGTAAACTTTTCGTAAGAAATTGTTTCTTTATTCTAGCTCCATTTTCCTTTCTATCTGAGCCTGAGATTCTCATTTTTAGGAGTCTAAAATGCTTCCCAAATTTTTTTGACCTTCACTATATCATTTCAGGAGACTTCCTTTTGTATTTGGTGAATTTCGTTCGTTGACGGAGAAATCGTACGTTACGTTTCTCACGTTTTCTTTCATTTATAGAGGGTCGACGTTACAAGAACATCTAGGAAGCTCTCACAATAGCGAGAGGTGTCTCTTATTATAGCAAAACCTATTTAAGAACCAAGGAAGAATTTTTAAATGGAAAGATTGAGTTGCTCGAGGTTCTCAGAGGCCCTAAAACTATAAGAACCCCTGGAATGGTTTAAACCTCCTCCGATGTATATTGGTTGACCTAAACTTTGATTGAATAGTTTAGAATAGTTTTAGATCCAAATTGAGTAGTTCTAAAACCATTTTATAGGTTAAAGAACCTAAATTTCATGATGGAAAGGAGGTTTTCAAAAAGGAGTTGAAATGGGCCCAATTAGGCAAAACCAAGAAATAGGGACTAAAGTGTAAAATTAAAAAGTGGCAAAAAATGGAACCCCACCTTCTTAAAACGTCTAGAATTTTGCTCCTCCTTCTAGTAGACCTTGTTTTGCCTAAATAGAGAGAGAAAGACCTAGGAGAGAGAGACACCAAAAGAGGATAAGAAGAGGAAGAGAAACAAGGCAAACATGTATGAAAATGGATGGAATTCCATGGTCTTTTCTCTAGCAACTTGAATCTCCTGCTTTCTACTTCTCTTTCTATAGTTTTATTAATAGGTTTGGTTCTATTTTGAGCTCTATTTAGAAGGAGAAGTTCAAAATTCAAGGGACCAAAGCAAAGGAAATAACACTTGAGAAAAGCTAAAGTTCAAGGTAAGTTTGTTGCTTTTCATGCTTCTTCTCTCTTGCTCCCATATGTGTGAGTTTCGGCCACTTTTTGGATAGCCAAGAGAGGAAATTGTTTTGAACCAAACTAAAAGTGAAACTCATGTTTTAGTGGGTGGAAAACAAGATGGTGCAAAGGAATCCAAGAAATAACCATTGAAATGTTAGATAAAATCTTTAGGGATTCAATTGCTCTTTAACCTATAGGAAGTTTTCTAGTCATAGTTTAAGATGTCTAAGAGTTTATATGGGTTCCTAAGACATCAAGGAAGCCTCCCCTATGCATCTTCCATCCAAGAAGCAAAGAAAAGTCCATGGGTATTCCTAGCTTCCTATGTCTCAGCCAAAGAGGGTTCTCCTACCTAAGGAGTGTTTTGATTTCTTCCAAGTCTAGATTGGCATTATATATGATGGGAGTATATGAGAGGAAGCCTTAGAAAAAATTTAGAAAGCCTAGGATATGAGATGGAGGTGTAGGTTCCATAATGTAGCATAATGAAGCAATTCCTAGTTAGGATCCTCTAAATGAGTATGTGATGGCTCCAAAGAGTCTAAATGGAGTCAAGAGACCTAGAATGAAAGAGGAAAGGGAGGCAAGATCTTGAATTTCAATAGTGCTTCATTATGTCTTGAATGGAAGCATTATGGAAATGAGTGAGAAAGTGAGCATGCATAGGAGTTGCATAAGACTAAAGCTTATTGCAATGACTTAAGCATGTCTCATTTGATGTGTTTAGACCAAGAGAACTTAGTACCTTCAAGTGTCAAGGGAGGAAGGTTTCAAGGGAAAAGTATGGAACATTAGCTCCAAGGTAGCTCTCTCTCCTTTCTCTTATGTATTCTTGAGTGGTTTCTTGTTTTTGGATATTTGTATGCATGTTTATGCTATGTAAGATGTTTCTAGCAATTGTCTATATACCATGGTACCATGTTGCTTTGTTTATGCTCTTAAAAGATGTTTTATGAATGTGTTTTAGCTTACATAAGCTTGGTGAAGCCAAAAGTCCTTTAGCTAGGGTGAGGATGAGCCAAAAGTCCCTAAAAATGGGTGAGACAAAGCCAAAAGTCCCTAAAAGAGTGAGGCTTAGTTAGAAGTCCCTTGAAAATGGGTAAGGCAAGTCTAAAAGTTCCAAAGAGAATGGGTGAGACTAAACCATTGCCTTGGCAAGCCTTTATGTGATGAGTATGCTTTCTTGAATGAGAAAAATGTTTTATGTATGTTCATGAATTGTTAGATTTCCATGCATTCATCTTTGGGCATGAAATTGCATTCATCATGCATGATTGAAAAGGGTGAAGAGCTATTGGAATTCCTAGAATTTCACTCTTCCCTCCCTATTACCTAACATACCTAGTGAACCAAGGGAGTTAAGAGATGGAAGAAGCTTGAAGGCTAGAAGATTGACAAGGAAATGGCTAAATATGTGTATTGAACCCATATTGTCATCAAATAGTATAATCTCATGATGTATATGATGTAAAAACACTAGAAAATATGTAAATGTATGGATATATGGTGTATGTATGAGAACTGGTAGCCTATGAACAAGATTTAATGTTTTTGACATTGAAATGCAAAGATTTACATGTAAGATCTCTTGTAAATGGGCAAGTAAGAGAGTAAATTTGTGATGTATGAGTATTTAGACCTTTGAGAATTTTTAGAGGGCTGTTTTTATGTTTTTCCATGTGCTCAAGTGGCCTTGGTTAGAGTAGAAGAGCAAATGGTCCATATTTGACCCTTTCGGAGGCATAAGAGCAATATTTTGGTAGCCTATATCACAAATTGACCAAATGAAAGAATTTTTTCATAAAATTTGGTATGAATCTAAGTATCATATATATATTTTTGTAGAGTCAAGAATCATATTATTTGGAGCTCTAGAGAATAAATTATGAATTTCCAAAGTTGGGAAAATATTTAGATTTAGCATATGCATTGTTCATATGGTCAGTTTTTTCTCTTCTATCATTTGTGGGTCAAATGAAGTTCAATTGCCCTAAAATTTTACAAATATGAACTAGACCTTATAAGATTTCTGTAACCAGAAAGAGCACCCAATTTTAATTTATATTAAGGGAGATATGAATTTTTGAATTTGGAACTTACTGTCAGTAATGCAGCAGGGCCTTAAGTATTGTTCCATCGATTTTTGCTAGCTTGATGCTACTTTCTTAATCTAAAGTTATTTTTTCCTTAAATATAAATTTTTAGCTTTCTATATTGGTACAGTTTACTTAATTTGGATTTATGTGAAATTAGTTATGAATTTTTGAAATTCATATCAGTAAATTGCATCAAAGTGCCTGGGTAGCCAAACCTGTGATGCTTTTCTATTATCAATCATGGTCCAAATGAGGTTTTCATGGCCTGAAAGTATTTTTAGCATAAATTTAACATTTGGGAATTTCCAAAAGCTATAGTTTGTTGGATTTTGATTTTTCTAGATTTAATTTTGAATTTTCAAAATCTGCAACAGAAAACTAGAATTTAAGCCCAAAAATAAACATTCATTTTCTGATGTGTGGGGCTCTAAATATGAATTGCATAAGATGTTTTATGATGTTTATGACTTGTATAGATGGATTATAAGTAGAGTATAATGTTTAAGAATTCACAGGGTCCATGGAGTATAAAAGAAAAATTTTGAATCCCACATAACGTGGAATATTGCATTATTTAATGCTTTTTCTTCTGAGAATTGTTATGCTAAAGGTGTGGAATCCTTGAAAAGGTATATGGAAGGATAAAGTTATATGGTGTTACATTTTTGGTATCAAAGCAAAGTTCCAGGCCTTCTAGGAATGCTTAAGGTTTAAGGATGTGGCAATAAGGCTATGTAAAGGCTTGTATAGGTATGGAAAGCCTTATATGAGACATTTAGGGTGTCTAAAGTTGGCATATGACTATGTTTATGTTAAGTAAGATATGGAATGGTCTTGAGTAGGTGGTGAGCCTTAGGTGAGGTTGGCCTCAAGAGTTTCAAGAGCAGAGTTAAGTGATCCAATGGCTACAGAGCTCAGGACATAATCTACATGCAGTAAAAATTTCATATCACACTTTATAATTTTCATGGTTACATAATTCTATCAAAGTTTCAAAAATTCATAATTTGACTTAAAAAACTCTAAATCATACAAACTAGGACTCCATGGAAAGATCAGGACATAATCTACATGTAGTAAAAATTTCATATAAAAACAATATCATTTGGTCCATAAAATTCTAATGGAATAGTACCACTATAAGAATTTCATCCAAGTGTAGACTTGAAAATTTGAAAATTTATATCTCAAGCTACAGAGCCTCAAATTAGGTGATCTCTATGGCTATGAAGAGCTTATAATTCCATCTATATACTTATAAAATTTCATGAGTATTGGATTTCATTTGACCTTTCAAATACCTAGAAAACTAGATTAACCAAATGAACAATTCACATGTAGTTTTTACGTAATTATGCCAAATTTTAAAAATCATAATAAATTCTATAGAGCTCTAAAAATTATGTTATTTGGCTATGGCTTAAAATTCCTACCAAATTTCATGCCAAAATTTATTCATTTGGTCTAGTTTTGGTTCAGAGGAAGATTATGGCTTAAAATGGTACATAAATGGTTTCAAATGAGCCAAAATGGCTTCTCACATGGAATGTGGCCATTTGAGCACGTCTAAACCCTTAATCACAGCATATATGGGCATCATAATAGATCCAAATTATCATAGAACTTAAAACCATTTTCTCACTTGGCTTCATACACACACTTGGCAAGCCACACACATACCAAAAATCTATGTTCTTGTATATTTGGCTCCAAATTTAATACATACAACATATTTCCATACTTTTTTACACATGAGTGAAAGGTTACATATAAAAAATAACATATATATACACATTTTGACATTAAATTAGATCAAATTCTATTATATTGTCAAAGTGTCACAACTTAAGCTTCTTAACTTTCATTCCTTGCTCTATGAGAGTTACCTAGGCAAGGTTAGACATAAAGTGGGGGAACGTGAGATTCAAATAATCCTAATGGCTCATTCACCCTTTCAAATGTACATATATGGTATGTTATCATGTCAAAGAGAGCAAGCATGCATCAAATGCTTCCATACATCAAATATAATCATATTTCCAAGGTCATATGAATATATCAAGATAAAAAAACAAGCTTTAAGGACTTTTAGTCTAGCCTCACCTAATCATTAAGATTTTTGGATTAGCCTCACCCACTTTTTAGAGACTTTTGAGTTAGCTTCAATCATTCTTGAGACTTTTGGCCTTGTCTCACCTTTACTTAGGGACTTTTGGCATAACCTTGTCCATCAAGAGCCATCTCACATTCAAATGCAAATCAAGAAGCATAATGATACCAAAGCATCAAACCAATAGCTATAGGCATGTTTCATGATTCAAATATAAATACAAGCAATTAATGAAAGCAAACAACTAAGAAATGCATACAAGAATGGATGAAGAGCTCTCTTAGATCAAGAAGCACAAACTCTTCCTTTGATTCCTAGCTCCTTGGTTTGACCTCACACACACACTTGGAGGAGGCTTGATTTGTTTGGTCTAAACACATCAAACAAGAGACAAACACATCAATGGAATCATCTCTAGCCTCACATAAACTCTTCACAAGCTACTTTTAGCTTATAACATGCATATGGTTCCTTACAAGGGCATAATGAAGCAACTCATATAATTCATCAACTTAGTTCCAATTTCTCACTCAATCTAAGTCACATGAGTCCATTTAAACTTATTAGAGTCATCACCAACTCAAATCAAGGAGCTTAATATTAAGTTGCTTCTTTATGCATAATGGAACCCTAAACTTTCAACTTTCAAAATATAGTTTCTAACTTTAAATCAATGGTTCCTTTGGTATCTATAATTCATATCTAGACCATTTTTATCCTTGGAATTAAAGAAAATCCTCCCAGGTACCCCATTCTCTTCTTGGCCGAGACATGCCTTCCTTAGAGAACCCATGGAGTTTTGTTTACTTTTCTTAGGGATTTGGCACTTGTGAAGCTTTCTAGGTCTCTTATGAAATCAAACATACTCTTATAGAAGGTACATTATTATTAGAAAGCTTCATAAATCTTTAGGTGTAATCAAAACCCTAATTGCCATAACTTGATATCCATTGCTTCTTCTTGAATTCTAATTGTTCCACATGATTCTACATGCATCCAAACCCCAATTTCTATCATGTTTGGATCAAAAACAAATTCCCTACATATCATCCTAGGCCTGGCTGAAAGACACAAGCAAGAGGAAGCCAAGAAGAAGCAAGTTTAGCCATGGTTTCTTATCTTATTTCAAAGCTTATCAAGAGAGCTTTTCTAAGCTTCCAGGAGTTTCTCCACATTCTCCCTTCCTTCTATTGAACTATCCATAGAATATCACCTTTTAAGACACCAAACCATGAGAAGAGAGAGGAGAAAGAGGAGAAAAACTTTAACAAAGGAGAGAGTATAAAAAAGTAATGATTTCTTACCCTTTTTGCTTAAATGCCTCTCCCTTCTCTTCTCCTTCTTGTGCTTCACTTTAAGATGGTCTAGGTGCTGGTTTGAGATTGAACAAAGTTAGTTAGGAAGAGTGGAGAAGATCGGGTGTGCTAAATAAAAAGGAAGAGCTTCATTATGACGCTTTTTAAATTTTCAATTTTGTCCCTCAACTTAGTTTTCTCCATTTGAGATCATTTCAACTTCTATTTTAGAACTATCTTTTCCATAATAAAATTGGGGTCTTCTAATTCATAAAATGCCTTTGGTTTTATCCAAATTAGATTTAAAACCTTACCTAATCATTTTGTCAAATTTTTGGTCAATAGATAACCAAAAATATATACTGGAGGTGTTTTAGCCATTCTATGGGTTCCAATGATTTTTTAGGGCCTCTAAGAATCCCAAAAATTTTAATTTTCCCATTTAAAACTCTTTCCTTTGAGTTTTCTAAAAGTTACCTAAAATTATGATTTTGTCACTAGCCTTTGTATCTTCTTATTTGGCCGTTTTAGCTTTAGTTTTAGACTAACCTTAGGCTCTAAACCACATTCTTAGTTCTTCTGATTAACATTGTAATTTCATTTAGCTTCAATTTGCCTTGCTTTAAGTTATTCTTATATCAATTAATTAGGTTCAATTTAATTTCTAAATTACCAGTTGTTACAAGGATCATTTCTCCTAATATTGCCTCTTTTTTAAGGTTTATTTCTCATTAACTATTCTTATGGATCACTTCCCTTTTGAGGATAATTTCCTATCATTTTCATAGACAATCACATAAATAGGAAAAAATAGACTTTCTTTTGGATCACCTTCCTTTTAAGGATCATTTCCCTTTTCTTTTGTAGATCATCTCATCTTGAGGATCATTTCTTATCTTTTTAGTAGATAGTCATTTATAAAAGTCAAAATAGTCTATAGATAGAATCAACTTTTTCTTTAGGTCACCTCCCTTTTGAGGATCATCCTTCATAACTAGAAAATTATGTAAAAATAATCCAAACATAAAATCATATATTAAATTAGAATGATTGTAACAACCGGAAAAAGAAAAGGAAAAGAAAGAAGAAAGCTGAAAATTTTCAAAATTCAGAAATTTCTCTAAGTCTTCTCGCAATAGCGAGAAAAGGCCTAGCTATAACGAAGGTACCTGTTCGCTATAGCGAGAAATGGTCTAGCTATAGCGATGGTAGCTGTTCGCTATAGCGAAAATGCTTCTAGCTATAGCGAGTGCGGGCATCCCATACAAAAACCAGGGGGCTGGTCACCGTAGCGCGTGCCATAGCGAAAGTGGGGATCAGGAACTGATACGTGCTCGTCGTAGCGAAGGTTAAACCTCGCCATAGCAAAGGTAACTAATACGAGCTCACCGTAGCGAAGGTTAATTTTTGCCATAGTGAGGGTCAGTCCGGAAGAGAGTAAAAAGTGAGAATTTGACTTTTTTAAATGACCCAATTCATTCTTTCTCTCTTATTTGCCCTAGACTTCGACCCAAGGAGAGAAAAGAGGCGTGGAGAGTGAGAGAGATTAAGAGAAGGAGGAAGAACAAAGGAAATGTAAGCAAGCTTCTCTCTTTTCTTCTTAGAATCCTGATCTCCTCTCTTTGCCCTCTTTTTTTATAGTTTTACTTGTGAAATTAGTTGGATTTTAGGCATGGGTCAGAAGAGGGAAAGTGGAAAACACTCTTGAACTTCTTTGTTTTCCTTGAATATGTTGATTCTACTACCATGAGAGCTTGAGAGAGAGGAAGAGCTGGTGACATTCTAGAAAGAGAGAGAGAACCCTAGGTTCTTATTTGTTAGAAAGGTTGCTCTGAAGAACTCCTAAGAGTTGTTAAGTTGTGAGAGAGTAATTATGCTTTTGTTTTGTCTAGGCTCAAGAGAAGCACCTCCATCAAGGTGTAAGTGTGAAACCAAGAAGGGAGAAGAAGAATTGAAAGGAAAAGCTTGTGTTGACTCATAAGGTAGCTCTCTCTCCACTCTTTCTTGTTACATTCTTGGATGTGATGGTCATTGTATGCTTGTGTATATGCTTATTGTATGAGATATGCCATATGTTATTACTTTGATGCATTGGTACCAATGTGCTTGTGTGTTGGATTGTGAGAATTACTTGGGTGAGGTAGTGCTGAAAGTCCTTTGAGATGGGTGAGGTAGTGCTGAAAGTCCTTTGAGATGGGTGAGGTAGAGCCGAAAGTCCCTTGAGATGGGTGAGACAAGGCCAAAAGTCTCATAATCGAGTGAGGCCAAGTCAAAAGTCCCTAAAATTGGGTGAGGCCATCCAAAAGTCCCTAAAATCGGGTGAGGCTAGACCAAAAGTCCCTAGAGCTTACTTGTGGCATTGTTGTGATTTCCATAGCATGTACAACATGTATTATATGTTTGAGAATGGTGAGATGCTTATTTACATACTTTGACTTGTTATATGCCTTGATTGCTTTCTTGAATGAGTGCATGAGCTACTGAGATTCCATGAATCTCACCCCTTCCCCTCCCAACTTAACATGCTAGGTGGAGCTCAAGGAGAATCAAGTGCACACCAAGGAGCCTAGGAGAATGTTAGATTAATTTTAGTTTGTTTTGACTATTTTGATGTAAAGAGATGCCAAAAATGAATATGCACCTTCTATTTTTGAGATGTAAATGTTGTAGCAAGTGTAAATGTAAGGAAACATGGTGTATAAACAATGTAGATAGCCAAAGTAATACAAATATGGGTTTTACCCTTTTTGTGGCTTGCATGTGATAGTGAATTTTGGCCCGTAGCATAGTGAGTTTGGAATGTATGATGATTTGGACCACTTGGACATGTTATATAGACTATTTTTATGCTTTTAAACTTGTCCATGAGTTGCTAGAACATGTGGGAGGCTAATTGGACCCACTTAAACCATTTTGGGTGCAAAAACCGTCAAATTTGTGAGTTTCGTCAAAGTATGACCAAACGAGCTCTCCTTGCTATGAAATTTGGCATGCCTCTAGAGTTTGTAGAGAGCTTCTTGGAAAGCTATAGTTGGTAATATTTAGAGGTCTAGGAAATATTTGGTGAATTGTTGAAATTGGGAAAAATTTTATGGTTTGGTCATGGTGCTGTGTCATTAGCCCGAAAAGAAATCCATGTCATTCATGGACCAAATGGAGTCCAAATGTTGTGAAATTTTATACAAATAAACTAGACAATTACAGTGACCTATACCAACTAGAATCACCTAAATCAGAGGTCTATAGAGAGAGAATGAACCGTCTGAAGTTCTGTATCAGCATCAGGGAAGCCACCTGACCTCCATTACTGTTCCATCAGTTTTCAGGATCTAAGGGTTACTGAACTGATCTGGACTTATTTTTCTTCTCTATTTGACATCTTTAGCTTTCCAAATTAGTGTAATTTGCCTGGATTGTATTGTTTTGGATTTAGTTATGAATTTTCGAAGTTCATGATAGTAAGCTACACCAGAAACAGGGACAGCTGGACCTCTGTCCCATTTGTGATGTTAAACATGGTCTAAACGCTGAGAGTGTGGTTGGAAAGTATTTTTAGTGTAAATTTAACACTTAGAGCTTTCCAGAAAGCTATGGTTTGCTAGATTCCCATGTTTCTATAATTAGTTATGATTTTTCAAAGTAGAGCCAAAAATCAGACTTTTGGACGAATGTGAGAAATTGCATTTTTCTGGTTTTTGACTCCATTCCCGTGGCTTATGGCTTGCTTTATGCTATGTATGAGTTGTATAAGTGGAGTATGAGTAGAGAATGGGAATGATGGGTTCACAGAACCCATGGGGCAGAAGATGAGTGTATGAAACCCCGTTTTATAGCATGAAAATGCCACGGTTGGTACTGGTTCTTTGAAAATCATAGAGAACCGAGCCCAGTGGGAGGCTAGATGGAGTTCATATATTATGGTGTTACAATGATATCTTAAAATGATGTTTTCTTATGGAACCATAGTTAATGGATGATTTAATGATGTCATTAGGTTTTTTAATTTAGAATCCAAAGTTCATAAATATTTTAGGGTCCATACAGAAGGTACAAGACTTTTCCTTCAAGCATAGGTCATGTTCATAAATATATCACATTGATTCAAATTTATAGAATAATATAAAAGTATTTATCTATTCAAAGTCTCAATTTCATGGTTTCATGAGAGATTATCCTGTAGGATAAAAATTCAATAACTATTAATATGAAAACTTCAAGATGGCTAATACTAATTTTATATAAACATTTCAAAATTCCATTACACACATGGTATGATTAATTTAAAATTATTTATTGACACACATGCATTAATTTATGCATTCAAAATTTTAAATTAATTCATTCATAAAACAAACTACTATAATTGCACAATAACTGACGGGCTTGTCGTGCAACCCTCAAAATAAAACTAGGTTGATCTAAAAATATAGCAAGTGGCACAACCTAGGTCATCTCCCTTGGAATTGGAATTCAATGTTCAATTGCGTTTCTAAGTATTAAAGAATCCTAAAAGCTATCTAATTTGGGAGTTTTTGATTTAATTAAACTAACCTAAAACTAAATTGAATCAAAATTCCTAAATTCTACCTAATTGTATGAATTGTAAATGATAATGGCTTGTGACTAGCTTAGGAATCATCTCTTGGTATCCACTACCCTTATCCTATTCCAATTGTGATTAATTATGGCCTCAGAATTCCTAATTATGTTCATTAGCAAATGATCTTGAATAACCATTCAAGATTCAAGAGATTAATAATCTAATGTTGAATTGAGACCTCAATCCCGCATTAAACTGTTAACTCTTGTCCTTAAGATCAATGAACATCCAACTTGATTGATTAACTAATTAATTATCTTCTGATTCATCATCCAAAAATGTTTAATTAACCAACTAAACACCAAGGAATTCTCAAATAGACATTTAAGCACATCACCTTACTCATGTATTTCATCGAACACCTTCGTGGCATACATGGGAGATTAGAGAGAATAATGAAAAATCAAATTCAAATTTAACCAATTAATCAACAAAAAAGGTTTCCTAATCAGTGTCTAACCAGCCACTAATTAATTACACAAATTCCAAATCAAATACAACTCAACCGAGATTGTACAGAATGAGAAAAAGTGTAGGAAAAATAAGAAAATCTTAGCCAGAATTCTTCTTCTTCCCCAAGGATTCAAGCTTCTACTCAAGAGCTTCCTCCCTTGCTAGCCTCAAGATGGATGAATTAAAGCCTCATTCGGTGGATGAAAAGTGGAGAATGGAATGGAGAGATGGATGAAGGCGAAGGGGATGGAGAGAATGGAGAGATGGATGAATGGAGGCCTAGGTGAATGGCCGAATGGTTCTCCCCTTTATAGAGTGAAGGCGTGGATTAATAAAAGACGGTTAGGGTTTGTGTGAATGGATGAAGGAATTGGGAGAAGACGTGAATGGGCTGGAGTGTGCAAATTGACGTCGTGATTAAATGGATGAATGAATAATGACGGAATCCAGCGTTATTCACGTGCTAACCTGGTGCCTAATTCTCACGTGGCTTGCTTAAATTTTCACGTGCTCCCTCTTCAGCTCTTGCCTTCACGTTGCTCACATCTTCAATTGTCCAAAGCTATTATGCATGAGATGGGCCCCACTTTATTTTGCATTATTATATTTCACGTGAATTCAGACGTAGCTCCAGCACTTCAGCTTTCTCAATCCCATGTAACTTCTGCTTCACGTACCCAGCGCTTTCTTCGAATTATGCAGCTGCTTCCAGACTTCTGCATTTTGATTCCAGTAGCTCTAGCATTTCTTTAGACCAGCAGCTCGTGCCTCTTGTTGTTTTCTCGAGTTCCAGCCGGTTTTTCCACGTTGCAGCCTTGCTCATTATAACTGGTTCAGCTCTTCTTCGTCTTTCAACTCGTTTCATGCAGCTGCTGTCCAGTTTGAGTCCAGCGTCCAGTCTCTGTGCATGTTCTCTTCTTTCGTTGGCTCTCTTTTGTTCTGCTCAGCTAAGCACGAAGCTCCAGCTTGTTTGCTCTGTTCTGCCCGTGGCTTCATATTTCAGCCCTTCATGCTTTGATTCAGCCATGCTTCACGTGATTTTCTTCTTCTTTGGTGCCCAGTTTTTCTTGTTTCATCTACTTGTGTGTGCTGCATGACAGTTGCCTCATCTCGTGGAGCTCCTCTTATTCATGTTGCTTTCCTCTATTTTGCTCACTAACCCGTAGCCTTTCTTCTTGTTTACTGTTCACGTGGCTTTAATGATGCAGCTTCGTCTTTGTGCAAGCTCGAGCTTCTTCCTCTTTTGATGCTGATGCAACGTGAGAGTGAGTGTATAACTTGTGCATGAGCTAGGGGAGAAGGAAGTGAAAGCTTCTTCTTTTCCTTTAATCAAATGCTCATTCAAGCTACTTGCACATTAGAAATTCTGCACAAAAGAATGAAGAATATTCAATAGAATTATCCACAAAATTCATTTAAAATGATTTATGCATTTAAAATCAATTATTTTGCCAATTAATTCATAAAGTGTAGAGAATGGTTACTAAAAAAAAATTCCATCTAACTAAACCCCTAAAGCCATATTTGGAATTAAAATGTCTAAATTTAGGAGGATAAAAGTAGATAAAATATGTGTTTATCAATAACCATGGATTAACATATTAAAATAATGGTTAATAGCAATATGCTAAGAGAGATTTGTTATTTCTACATTAATTTAAGACTTAATAGCTTCCTTTCTTTTTCTTCTTCCCTTTCTCTCTTTACCTTTTCCTTTTCTTTCTCTATTTTTCTCAATTCTCTCTCTTTCTCTTTCTCATGTTCTAGTCTTGTTAAAGGATTTGCTTGATGCAAAATGGGAGGAGTGGGGTGCTATTTATAGGTGAGCACGGGTAATGCCTTCATGCCAAGTAAAAATCTTGATTTTCCTACCTTAAATGCATGATTTACGTAGGAATAAGGTGGAAGTAACATATGGATGCTTTGGTCATCCTACTTATGTGTTGAGCTAACAATTCCTTTCCTTAAATGCTTAGCATTACTTGGGAGTGTGGTGTTAGAACATGTGATATTTTCTTTCTTTTTCTTGTCTTCTCTTCCATCCCACCTCTTCCTCTATTTGACTCATATTTTAGGCATTTGGTTTTTAGTTAGATTATGATTCCCTTAGTTTCATTTTAGGTAAAATCCTTAATTGAATTTTAGTCCTTTTAGTTAAATGCCAACTATTTGGTTTAATTTGTAATTGAATTCTTAATGGACTTAGTTAGGGGTATACATTAGGCGTAGAGGCCCAGTTTTGCCTAGCCAAACTAGGCTAGAGCTGGTTAAAAAAAAAAAAAGTCTGGCCAGGCCACAAAATCGAGTCAAGTTAGCCCAAAAATTTAAATTAAAAAGTTAAGAAAATATGTTTATATAATGACTTATATAAAAATTTTAATTTTTTTAGAGCAAAATATAATTTTATAAAGACTTATATAAAAATATTTTTAGGTCATTTTATAATTTTTATATTAAATTTAAAAAAAGTAAAAGAAAAAAAATTAAGTCACCCTATATTAACTTAACCTTGTCCAGTATTAGATCAAACCAGATCGGGTCTGGGTAATAGACTTCAATTTTGAAGTTCATTTAAAATTGAGTCGGGTATCAAGTTAAGCCAAAATCTGGCTCGGCCTATATATACCCCTAGACTTAGTTATAATTTTTTAAATTAAATTTTAATTCCTTTAGTCCTATTCTATTTAGATAGTTAGGTTAAATTAGTTTTATTCTTGTGGCAAAAATTTATAAAACTCCAAAATACCTAAGTAAAATATTTTTCTCATGGAATTTTTATTGCAAATATTTCCTATTAGTAATTTGAAATATATTTTTCCAAAAATTCTTAAGTGAACTATTTTACCCATGTAAGTTTTGCCCAAGCTTATTATTGCTAGCAAAGTATTAAATTAATTCTAATTTCAACAAATAATTAGTATTTGATTAAATAAATATTTAGTGTATTCTTTTTAATAAATATTTACTTAAATTTGAGCAAAGCATATTATACATTATGTAATTTATTTAAAATAATTATTATATAAAACGCAAAATGTTTGAAAACAAAAATATACTTATTTTTGGAATAAACATATTCAAATTAATGAAAATTATATGACTCATAATTCATATATATATATATATACACACATGTAATATTATGCTACAAAATCAAATGAGTATATTTTATTTATTTTTAATTTGATCTGATCATATCATATAATTTGTTTTAATTAATTATGTAAAGCACAAAATTTTCACAAAAGTGAATAAATGTATTTACTAAAATTTTAATTCAAATATATTATCATATATCACACAATTCACATAATTTATTATATAAAACACATAATGAATGCATTTAATGTCTCCTCATTTTTTCAAAATTGAATTTAAACTTGTATGTCATATATATTATCATAATTTAATTTTAAAATAATAATTATATAATATGTTCTGAAAAAAAAAGGATGTCACAAATTTTGAAAAATCATAACTAATTTAAAAAAAATGAAATCATGCATTCTTTACCATTCTGGAAAGTTACAGATATTTACTTTATAAAAAAATATGTCCAGGTCATGAAAACACTAAGTAGATGATGTTTGACATTCAAAAAGCATCCAAGGTCTTGCTGTCTTGGCCACTGTTATAGGTTACTGTCATAAACTTTGGAAATTCATAACTAATTTTAGAAAAATACAAATCATGAAAATTTGGTCATTTTGAGAAGCTACAGATGTTAACTCTAAGGAAAAATTATCTCTAAACCATGCCAAGTCTATTTAGGAACTAAATTATGATGGAACAATACTGGAGGTCAAGTGGCGCTATTGGTACTGACATTAAATTTCAAAAATTCATAACTCTCTGATCAAATCTTCAAATGAGGTGATCTTGGTGGCCACAAAAAGTTTATAATCTCTAGTTTATTCTTGTAAAATTTCACTAGTATTGGACACCATTTAACCCTCGGATGACATAGAACATAAAACTGACCATATGAACAGTATATGCACTAGAATAGCAAAAAATCCCAACTTTGAAAATTCATAATTAATTCTATAGAGTTCTAATTTTTCTACAATTTTGCTTCCCAAAAAGCTCTCAATGAGCTCTATATGTTTGCCAAATTTCATGGGAAGATTCATCCATTTGGTCAGTTTCTGCTATAGGGTTCTGATTTGGTCACTTCTATGGTCTCAACTAGCATCAAAGTGTCCAATTTTGCTTCCCAAGTTTGTGTGGCCACTTGAGCACATGAGATTGCACCAAAATGACATTTTAAACTTGTCTTAAAGGTGTACAAACCTAGAATTTTGAAACTCACGCCCTCATCCGATGCCATACATAAATTTCCATAATGCTAGTCTTACCATTCCATACCCAAATTGCACCACACCATGCATATAACATAAAACCTCATTTGTGCAAGATACATTAGCATAATTACATATGTTCATGGGGTCATAGGTCATATACAATAATAGATTACAACATTTGTCACTCATATGGCTATAAAGAAGAAAAATTCACGCAAATTGTTGTCAATCTCTTATCTTCCAAGTTGTTAGCTCCTATTACCTTGTCCACTTGATCCACCTAGTATGTTAAAACATTGGAGAGGAGGGAATGAGATTCAAAGAATCCCAATAGCTCATCTTCCATTTCAACTATACATAAAGTATGCAAACCATGTCTTACAAATGTATGCATAGGCATATTAAATAACATGAACATTCAAGAAGTAGTTTTGGCATGTGAGTAAGTCATACAAGGCACCTATAGGCTTGCCAAGTAAGTGGATTAACCTCACCTATTCACTTATAAATTTTGGACTTATCTCACCTATTTTCTCAAGGAGGTTTTGACTCAACCTCACTCTTAAGAGACACTTTGCTTTGTCTCAACCATTTCTAACGGTTCTTGGCTCATCCTTACTATAGCTAAGAGTTCTTGGCTTCTCCATACTCAAGTAAACCCAAGCACACATAATAAACATCATTTGAAAACATAATGCATCATCATGGTACCATGAAATAAGAGCTCATGCTAGAACACTTTTCATAACTTAAAACACACATACACACATTCAAAGACAAGTCAAGCATATATTCATGCATGAGAGAAGGAGGAGTGAGCTACCTTGGTTGCAACCACATACTTTTTTTTCTTGAATTTGCTCTCTCTTCCTCAGCCACACATATGCAAGGGTTTGGAATTGATTTCTCTTGGCCTAAACACAATTTATGGAAGTCAATTAGGTTCATGGAATTAATTCTAAGGCCATACATCTTCTTTAAACACTAACTTAGTCTATTAACCCCTTTATAGTTCTAAGAATGCACCTAATGAAGCAACACTAATCAGATGAGTTCTAAGCTCTTTTCTTTCCTTTCATATATGATTCTTGACTCCTTTTAAGCCTCTTGGAGTCATCACACAATTAAAACAAAGAGCCTAACTACATGTTACTTTTTTAGGTCATATTATGGAACATATAAGGCCATCTCACTTTCTATGGTTTCTAAATTTTTCCCAAGGCTTCCCTTCATCTTCACTCATCATATATGACTCAAAAATGGGTTTGGAACAAATTAAAACTCTCCTTAGGTACCCTAACTCGTCTAGGTCGAGACTATGCTTGGTTTTGGCACCTATGGACTTTGCGTTGTTTTCTCTGTGGAACATGCATATGGGGAGACTTCTAGGGATTTTAGAAACTCATTTAAACATTCATTTAGGCCTAGGAATCATTGTATCAAAATAGATTTTATAAGGAACACATGAAACCCTATATTTGCTATCTTGAATTTCCATAGTTATTTGTTAATTCCCTTTGCATATTCTTATTCTCTACACTCCTTTTCCTAAGATTCAACCTTGGTTTTGGCTAAAATCTAAGCCTTCTTATAGCTTCTTAAGTGGGACGAACCAAGGACAGAAGAGGAGCAAGGGGTAGCTATCATAGAAGGAAGATTTACCTTGTTTTTCCTTGTTTTCTTGCTTGAATCTTCCCTTCCTTGGCCTCCTCTCTTCAAATCCGAATTTTCTCCTTTGTTCTTCCCTCAAAACAGATCCATAAACTTCAATATAACCATAAGAAAGAAAGGGAAATGGAGAAGAAGAGGTTTGCTAAAGAAAAAGCATGAAAAAAGCCAAGAATCCATACCTTTCTACCTTGTCTTTCTGCTCCTCTTGATGTGCCTCAAACCCTAGCTCTCTCCTTTGGTTTAGGGTAGAAACAATTGTGTCTAAGTGAGTGAGGAGGTGGGGCGCCACTTATATATATAGGGAGGTTAAGAAAGACTTTTCAAAAATTCTAATTTTACCCTTTCGTCTTGGCATTTTCATTTTTGGTTTGTTTTACCTTTTTTAGAACTATCTTTTTTATTATAAAATTTAAGTTCCCACTTTAGTAAAATATCTTTGGAACCACTCAAATCAAAGCTAAAACTTTCTTGAACGAATTCGTCAAAGTTCAAATACACTAACATTAGAAAATGTCCACCAAAAGGGATTTTAATTGTCCTAGGGCTTCCCATGGCTTTCAGGGCCTCTGAGAACCCTGAAAAACTCAAAAATTTCATTTAAAAAGTCCTCTTGTGTGGATTCCAAAATTTGCTCAAAATTACGAAAATGCCATTATGTTTCGTAAGTTTTTTGTTCAATATCATTTCTTCATTCTAGCTCTATTTTTCTTTTCGTTTGAGCATGGGATTCTCATTTTTAGGAGTTTAGAATACTATTTAAATTTTTTGAGACCTTAACTAACTCATTTCGGGAGACTTGCTTTGAAAACATACTCGTTTCTATCGTTTAATAAATATCGCATATTACATATAAAGCTACCAACTTAGGGTCCACAAGCTTTGTTCTAAGTAGCCTTTCTCTTATGGTATTCATCATTCTATCTAGGCCAACTAGAAACCTTGACACATAACTTACATGTATGCCACCTACATACACAGTTAAAATTTCATAGAAAAGCCAGCACATATTTTCTTATCTTCAAGCCCTAACCATAGCTAATATACTTGAACCTCTACTTTGATACCAAAAAGTGTCATAATATACATTATATAGCTATTTCATAATAATTCCTCTTCTTTAGCAACAAACACACAATCATTGCAAGACTTTTGGCAGTGGTTTTTAACCTGTTTTATACCTTAATTGGAACTATAACATTCAAATTTTGAATTCCTCTTCTTTTCTACTCATGGCTACCATAGACAAGTTTGTTTTGATCCATAAGACCAAAATATGAGACCTATTTGCATATGAAAGCTATAATACCTTAATCTCTTAGCTCTTACACAATGGTCACATAGGCTATTCCATCATACATTTGGTATATTGGTTCATATTTGCAAGGGAGCATGCATTTTCATCAATAAAATATGCATAATTGGAAAGCCATATACATTATTCATAGCTTTAGGGACCATGTGAACCCATCCACATCATTTTCTATTCATAACATATCTATACATATCATAAATATCACAATTCATCTCATACATTTTGGGTTTAGAACCATGCACTAGAAAAAATGGAGATTTGCTCTCGGGCCTGCTGTCATAGCCTTTTAGTGTGAATTTTGAAAATTCATAACTAATTCTAGAAAAACCAAAATTATACATATGATAGTCTTCTATAAATCTCTAGATGTTAACTAATGAATAAAAATAGTTCTAGATCAAGAAAATAGTATTTAGTGCATGACAATTGATAAAATAGTACCAAAGGTTGAGCTATATTCTAGTACTGTCATGCAAATTTAAAAATTCGATTCTCCCTCCACAGAGCTCCAAATTAGGTGATATTAGTGGCTATGGAAAGCTTATGATATCTAGTTTATGTCTATAAAATTGCATGAGCATTAGACTTTATTTGATCCACATGTAATATAGAGAAGCAAACTGACTAAATGAATAATAATTCTACCAATTCTGCATAATTTGGCCTTTAAAAAATTATAATAAATTCTCTAAAGCTCCAAATTAAGTGATCTTTGGCTCTATGAAAATCTCCAGATGAGACCTACTTGCTGGCCAAATTTCATGTAAAAACTCATTCATTTGGTCGAGCTAATTACATAATGTTCTGTGGACCATATGAAGTTATCTATCTCATTCTCATATCTAATTACACAAATACAACTTATAACCATCTTAAGAAGTGGCCTAGAACTCAAGCTAATGAAGTATATGCATGAAAATAATGTGTGCAGCCTTGGACTAAATTCTCAATTTTCTGTCATAAATATTGCAAAATCATAACTAATTTTAAAAAAAAAAATCAAAATCAAGCACATCGTACCATTCTGAAAAGCTACAAATGTCTACTTTATGTTAAAAATAAATCTATACATAATAGGACGTCTAGCCACTTAAAATCAATGGAACAGTAACAAAGGTCATCTATCACTACTAGTACTGTCCCTCAACTTCAAAAATTCATATCTCCTTGCTCAGATGTCCAATTGGGGTGATCTTAGTGGCCGTAGAAATCTTATCATGTCTAGTTTATACTTTTAAAAGTTTATAAGCATGGGACACCATTGGCCCTTAAATGACATAGCATAAGAAACTGACCATATGCAGAGTGCTTATACCAGTTTAACAAAAAAATGCCAACTTTGAAAAATCATAATTAATTCCACAGAGCTCCAAATAATTTTTTCTTTAGATTTCTAAAGAGCTCTAAATGAGATCTATATCCATGCCAAATTTCATGAGAAAATTCATTCATTTAGTTAGATCTTGATATTGGGATTCAAAATGGTCATTTTTGTGTTTCATAAAGGGTCCAGAGGGTCAAATTTAGTTCCATGACTCCTATGGCCACTTGAGCACATGAGAAAGCACCAAAATGGTCTACTAAACATGTCTCAAAGGTGCACAGACCCAGATTTCAAAAACTCATTCATCCACCCCAAGACATATGTAACACCATAAATTCTAGCTCATCTCATGCTTTCAAGTGGCATAATATCATGAATCATATTAATATTCCATAGAAACGCTAAAGAAATAATGATTATTTTCGCGTTGCGTTGTATCAAAAAAATTCAATTCGGTGTCACGTGGACCGTGTGAGCTTATACTATACTTCCTCATATTTAATTCCATTATTACAACTTATTTGCATCGCAAAAACATGCCTACAACCCATGGAAACCGAAATGGAACTCAAAATAAACAAGCATATTTTCGGCCAGATTTGCTCCATCTTCTGACCCAAATTTGGAAAATCATAACTAAATTTAGAAAATTTGAAATCATGAAATCTTGGTCATTCTGGAAAGATTAGGAAGTCTACTTCACACTAAAAATACGTCCAAGTCACAGCTGTCATCACACAGGACGTTTGACATCAAAAAATCTACAGACTCGCTGGCTGTCTGGGCTATGATTCAGGTTACTGATGTAAACTTCTGAAATTCGTAACTAATACTACAAAATTCGAAATCACACACACTCGGTCATTCTGGAACGCTACAAATGTTAAATTGACAAAAAAAAATAATTCCAAAATGAAACAGATACTTTTAGGCATCTGGAACTGATGGAACAGTTATTGAGCTCCTGGGGCGCTACTGATACTGACAGTTAACTTCAAACATGCATAACTCTCTGCTCAGACCTCCAAATGAGGTGATCTTGGTGGCCACAGAAAGATTATGACCTCTAGTTTATTAATATAAAATTTCATAAGCATTGGACACCATGTGGCCATCGGGTGACACAGAATTCGAAACTGCCAGTATGAACAGTACCCATACTAGAATCCATGAAAAATGCCAACTTTGAAAATTCATCAAATATTTCCTAGATTTCCGAAAATTATGATCTTTAGCTTCACAGAAAGGTCTCAATGAGACCTAATTTCATGTCAAATTTTAGGGCAAGACTAACTCATTTGGCTAAAAAGTGACATAGGGTTCCATTATGGTCAAATTTGGCTCCATATGAGGTACCAAATTTGCCAAATGGCCTTCCCTTGGTTGTGGCACCTTTTGGGCAAGTCCAAAAGCTTATTTAAGACTTGTGCGAGCTGCCCAAATGTTCCCAAACCTCATGCATCTCATTTTGTCCATTCAACCCACATTCATACACATATTCATCAAACTTTAAATTCTCTTACCATGGCCTTGCCTACTCAAAACATGTGCTAATGGTCATATATCATTTCCATACATCTAAACATCACATAATAGTATGTTTACATATATCTCAAGGTTCATAATACATATACAACATCATATACATGATGAACTATCATTATGGTTCCAAAATAGACAAAACAAGACATAAGCTTGTCAATTGTCCCTCTTCAAGGTTGTTGGCTCCCTTCACCACAACTGCTTGGTTCACCTAGCATGTTAGATCATTGGAGAGGAGGGGATGAGATTCAAGAATCTCAATAGCTCATCTCCCATTCCATCACACATAATATGTGCAAGCAAGTTTCACAAATGCATGCATGGAGAAAGTAGAAATCATAGGCATTTTAAAAGCAACCTTGGCATGTGAATCAATCATACAAGACATTCAAGAGCTCACTAAGTGTTTGGATTTGCCTCACACTTCTCCTCATGGATTTTGGACTTGCCTCACCCATTCTTTGAGCACTTTGGACTCAACCATACTCTTGGGAGCCCACTTTGCTTTTGGGAGACTCTTTACTTTGTCTCAACCAAGCTCAAGGGTTCTTGGCTCATCCTCACCCAAGGGAAGAGTTCTTGGCCTCTCCACACTTAAGCAAACTCATACAAACATCATGGATTCATTTAAAACATAACATGGCATCAAGCATCATGACATATGAAGGCATGCTAGCATACTTTTCAAAGCTTGAAAATACACATACACACATTCTAAAACAAGCTAAACACACATCCATGCATGAGAGAAGGTGGAGAGAGCTACCTTGTATGCAAGTGCACACTTTTTCCTTAGCTTTTAAACCTCCTCTTTTGGCCACACACCCACAATTTGGTGGAGATGGTTTCTCTTGGCCTAAATACAATTTTTGGGAGCCAATTAGGTTCATGAAACATTCTCTAAAGCCATACAACTTGCTTAAGTACTAGATTGCTCTATAATCCCCATTATGGTCCATAAAGGCACCTAATGAAGCAACACCCCTCAAATGACTTCTAGACCTCATTCTTTCCTTTCAAATATGATTCTTGACTCCTTTCAAGCCTCTTGGAGTCATCACATCATTAAAACAAATGGCCTAACACCATGTTGCTTCTTTAGGTCATATTATGGAACCTAAGACACCAAATCACTTTTCATGAGTTCTAAATTTTTTCCAAGGCCTCCCTTCATTTTCATTCATCAAATATAACTCAAGAATGGCCTCAAAAAAATTTAAAACTCCCCCCACCTACACAAACAAGCCTAGGCCGAGACATAGGCTTTCTTTGGGCTTCTTGGAGTTCTCTTGCTTTTCTTGAAGGAGGAAGCTTGTGGGGAGCATCTTTGGTGTCTCAAGAACTCATTTATACTCTAACTTAGACCTAGGAAGCATCATACAAATCCAGAAATTGGAAGGTGCACTTAAAACCCTAGGTTTTGCATCTTGATTTCTAATGCCTATTTCTTGGTTTTCTTTGCATATTCTTATTCCTCTCCATCAATTACCTAAGAATCACCTTTGGTTTGGCTAAAAATCTGACTCCTTAGGTCTGTCTAGGTCTAGGTCGAAATGCTCAAGGAAGGGAGGAAGAAGACCAAGTGGAAGAATCACAAAATACCTTGTTTTCCTTGGATTTCCTTGCTTGTTCTTGCTTTCCTTGGCCTCCTTATTTGAAATTCGAACTTTCCCCTCTATTCTCCCTTCAAAACAGCCCTCAAAACTTCAGAAAGAATCATGGAAAAGAAGAGGGAAAAAGAGGAGAAGAAAGTGGTGGAGAGAAAGCATGAAAAACAAGCAAAATTCCATACCTCAGGGAGATAGTTAGACTGCATGGTGTGCCTTGGAGCATAGTGTCAGATAGGGATCCCAGATTCACATCAAATTTCTGGAGATCATTACAGGATGCTCTTGGCACCAGACTTAGATTTAGCATAACCTACCACCTTCAGACAGATGGACAGACAGAGAGAACTATCCAAACCCTAGAGGACATGTTGAGGGCGTGTGTATTAGAAATGAAAGGGAATTGGGATACATACTTGCCTCTAGCTAAGTTTGCCTATAATAACAGTTATCATGCAAGTATACAGATGGCACTGTATGAGGTATTGTATGGGAGGAAGTGTAGATCCCCAGTATGCTGGGTTGCACTAGGAGAGCGGAGCCTCATAGGCCCAGAGTTAGTGGACCAGACCTCCAAACAAATAGAGACCATCAGAAAGAAACTTTTGATGGCCCAGAGTAGACAGAAAAGTTATGCAGATAAACGTAGGCGGCCGTTAGAGTTTGAAATTGGAGACCATGTCTTCATTAGAGTATCTCCAGTCACAGGAATAAGTCGGTCCATTAAGAGTAAAAAGCTCAGTCCAAAGTACATAGGTCCTTTCCAAATTCTTGATAAAGTAGGACCTGTGGCATACAGACTAGCCCTTCCTCCGAACCCAAGCCAAGTCTATAATGTCTTCCATGTTTCCCAGTTGAAAAAGTACTGGCCCGACCCCTCACATGTCATAGAATATGAGAATGTGCAGTTACAGGATGATCTATCATACATAGTATCACCAGATCGGATCGTGGATGTTAGACTCAAGCAGTTACGGAATAAGACGATACCGTTGGTGAAAGTGGTTTGGAAAGGATTATCTCCCGAGGAAGCCACTTGGGAGCTAGAAGATGATATGAGGAAGAAATATCCAGAACTCTTCCCATGAGGTATGTTATCTAAATTTCGAGGGCGAAATTTTTAAAAGGGGAAGAGAATTGTAATGTCCAGTTTTCGTTAAATGATGGAAACGGGCACGCTTTCAAAGTAAGTCCCCTAAGATGAGTGATTCAAGGCCAAATAAAATTTGGATAAAATGTTAAATAATAAAAAATGAGGATTTGAGCCTTGAGTTGCCCAGAAACTGGGGTTGGAGTGATTCGAAAAATTTGCCGAAAGGCCAGTGGCATTTTCGTAAATAAGTGCAATTTTGGAAAAGCACCTAGGAGGGCTTTTTCAATGGAAATTGAGTTGCCTAGGGTTCTCAGAGGCTCCAAAAACCATGGGAAGCCTCGGGACAAGTAAAGACCCTCCAGTGTAAGTTTTCCAACGTCAATTGACCCGAACTTTGACCGATTCGTTCGGAAGGGTTTTAGCTCCGATTTGAGTAATTCCAAAGCCATTTTTCTTAATTGGGAATCTAGATGTTATAATGGGAAAGATGGTTCTCAAAAAGGAGCTAAAACAAAGGAGAAACAAAAAGGCAAGTATGAAGGGCAAAATGGAAATTTTTAAAAAAAGTCACTTTACCCTAGCTATATATAGGTGGCACCTCCAGCTGGGCTAACTTATCTAGGGTATAAGTGGCTTTCATAGGTAAGAATTGCACTGACTTTGTTAACCTATCCACTATTACCCATATTGCATCATACCCCGATGATGTCCTGGGTAAACCCATGACAAAATCTATAGCTATGCTATCCCATTTCCACTTTGGGATATCTAGGGGCTGAAGTGACCCAGCTGGTTTCTGATGTTCTATTTTTACTTTTTGGCATACTAGACATCGGGAGACATACTCTGCTATGTCTGTTTTCATTTCGGGCCACCAGAACATTTTCTTCAAATCCTGGTACATTTTACTACTGCCTGGATGAATGGTGTACTTACTCTTATGTGCCTCATCTAATATCTTTTTTCTAATTTCTATGTTTCTAGGCACATACAGCCTATCCCTGTATCTTACTATGTCATCCTTAGACAGATTGAACTCCTGAACACTACCCTGGGCTATCTGGGCTCTAATCTTATTTACATGATCATCTGTCTGCTGGACCTTTCTTATCTGATCCCTCAGGTCATTTCTATCCGGGTCTCACTCATTAATAGTTTTCCTGAATACACCTCATAGGAGAGACTCATGTCTCTAAATCTCTCAATCAATTCCTGCTCTCAGATCATCATACAGGCCATGTGTATGGATTTTCTACTAAGGGCATCAGCTACCACATTAGCCTTACCAGGATGGTACTTTAATGTGAAATCATAATCTTTTAGAAATTCCAACCATCTCCATTGCCTTATATTTAGCTCTTTCTGTTCAAACAAATATTTGAGGCTCTTGTGGTCGCTGTAGATTTCTATTGCTGTCCCATATAAGTAGTGTCTCCATATTTTCAAAGCAAACACCACTGCGGCTAATTCTAAGTCATGTGTGGGGTAGTTTTCCTCATGAGGTTTCAACTGTCTAGAAGCATAAGCTACCACTCGGACTTTTTGCATAAGCACGCATCCTAACCCTTTCTTTGAGGTATCACTGTATACTACAAAAGTTTCTTTAGGGTCAGGGAGTATTAAAATTAGGGCCGTGGTCAGCTTGTGCTTTAGCTCTTGGAAACTACTCTCACATTTCTCATTCCACACAAACAGCACATTCTTTCTAGTAAGCCGGGTCAGTGGCATCGCTATCTGAGAAAAGCCCTGAATGAACCTCTTATAATACCTTGCTAAACCTAGGAAGCTCCTGATCTCTGTCACTGTCCTAGGTCTCTCCCACTGCAATACTGCCTCTACCTTATGGGGATCTACTGCGACCCCTGCCTGGGATATGACATGACCTAGAAACTGAACCTTAGTAAGCCAGAACTCACATTTACTAAGTTTAGCGTACAACTGTCTCTCTCTCAGGGTCTCCAAGGCTAATCTCAGGTGTTGCTCATGTTCCTATCTACTTTTTGAGTAGATAAGGATGTCATCGATGAAGACTACTACAAATCTATCTAAGTATGGCCTGAAAACTCTATTCATGTAATCCATAAAGACGGTGGGTGCATTCGTCAACCCGAAGGGCATAACTAAAAACTCATAGTGCCCATATCTAGTTCTAAAGGCTGTTTTGGGGATATCCTCAGCCCTTATCCTAAGCTGATGGTATCTCGACCTGAGGTCTATCTTTGAAAACACTGACGCTCCCACTAACTGATCTAGGAGGTCATCTATGCGAGGGAGAGGATACTTATTCTTAATCGTAATCTTATTGAGTTCCCGGTAATCTATACATAGCCTAAGGCTCCCATCTTTCTTCTTTACAAATAGGACTGGAGCTCCCCACGGCGAGACGCTGGGTCTAATGAAACCCTTCTCTAAAAGTTCTTCTATCTGTTTCTTAAGCTCTGCTAACTCGGTGGGAGCCATCCTATACGGGGCCTTAGACACTGGACCTGCCCCAGGTACAATGTCTATGGGAAACTGTACCTCTCTCTCTGGGGGTAGTCCACTAATTTCCTTGGGAAATACCTTTGGGAACTCCCTCACTACGAGAATCTCCTCTATACCCTCTTCTACCTCAGCCTGTACTAAAAAGAAGACTAGATACCCCTGACAACCATGCCCTAGAGATCTCTCAGCTTAGGAGGTGGTCATGACAGATAACTCAGCCTTAGTACTAGGCACAGTCCCACACTCAGGTAAAGTGATACACCTGTGGCTACAATCTAGTGTGGCATTATTTGCAGACATCCAGTTCATGCCAATAATCATATCAATATCAATGAGGGGCATACAAATCAAATCAAGGGTGGTCAGGCAATGGTTAAACTGGATCACACAATTCAAACAAGCATGGGAGGTAATGGCTCGGTTTCTTGTGGGGGTAGATACATGCAACTCATATGGCAAGATATGCATACTCAGACCCAACCTCTCAGCACAGTCATATGATATAAAAGAGTGGCTAGCACCCGAATCAAATAATGCAGTCACAGAAAAATCATTTATTTTAATAGTACCTTGGATTAGACTCGGGGACCGGCTAGCCTCCTGCTGTGATAGGGCAAAGACTTTACCCTGGGTCTGTGGTCTGGGAGGAGGAGCCATCTCCCTCGGCTGTGTGATCTGCAAAGGGGCCTGTAGAGGAATCTGGGTGCAATCTCTAGCTATGTGCCCCAGCCTGCCACATCTGAAGCACACATTCTACCCCGCATAGCACGATCTGGTACCGTGATTCCTGCCACACTGGGGACAAGTGATAGGTGGAGCACTACCTTTACTGGACTGAGTCCTCCTTCTTTTACCTCTCTGGTTCCACTGGCTCTTTCCACCTTTTCGGCTAGTCACTACAGGCTAGGAACCCTCTCTAGGTCTCTTGGGCTTAGGGAGGGGAAGAGGTGGTCTAGCACTAGAGATAGGCTGCAATCTCCTAAGGTTTGTCTTTGTGACTCTGCATACCTCCACAAGGGTATTAAAGTGCCTGATCCTCTGTGGCACCACCCTATCTCTGATCTCAGGGAGCAAACCCTTCTCTAATCTATCTGCCCTCCATTTCTCATCATCATGTCTTTGCAGGTAAGAGGAATATCTAGAGAGCTCAACAAATTTCGCCACATATTGGTCCACGGACATCCCCGGAGTCTGCTTAAATAGAATGAATTCTGATTCTTTCTCATCTCTGATAGAATCGGGGAAATATTTCTCGCGGAACACCTCGAGGAATGCCTCCCAGGTGATTAGGGCGTTCCTTGCTTTCAAGATAGGCTCAGTGCCCTTCCACTAGTAAATTGCTTCTTTCTGTAACTGGAATGTAGCCATCTTGGCTTTCTGCTCATATGTGCACTCCATCACCTCAAAGATTTGCTCTAATGCCATAATCCAGGCCTCAGCTTTATCTGCATTCATCTCACCATCAAAGGTAGGAGGTCCGAATTTTTTGAACTGTGTAATCACCTTTTTGGTCGAGGGTTGTTGTACAGGAGGCGTCTGAGCTGGTGGAATCGGGGCAACCATCTGTGTCTGTGGCTGTGCATTTGGGTGAGTCACCCCTGAATGCTCGGGACGATCTGAGTGTGGAGGTGGCTGAGGAGGAGTAGGTGTAGGGCCCTGGCTATCTCTCTCAGCAAGCCGTTCCTGAAGCTGCATAATGATGACCTGCTGCTGATCCAGGCGAGTCATGATAGACTGAAGGGCTCCAGCAACTGGATCACTAGGCCCGACTTCATCAGCACGAGCCTGGCTAGGGGGCCGACCTCTCCTAGTGTTCACCATCGTACTGAAACATCATAACAAACTGTAACATGAGCTAGGGAACACTTCCACCATCATACACACTCAATTCATCCAAACAAGCTCATATGCATATAGGCAACTTAAAAACACAAGCCACAATCCACAATGATAGCCTGAACCTTTGCTCTGATATCAATAAATGTAACACCATAAATTCTAGCTCATCTCATGCTTTCAAGTGGCATAATATCATGAATCATATTAATATTCCATAGAAACGCTAAAGAAATAATGATTATTTTCGCGTTGCGTCGTATCAAAAAAATTCAATTCGGTGTCACGTGGACCGTGTGAGCTTATACTATACTTCATCATATTTAATTCCATTATTACAACTCATTTGCATCGCAAAAACATGCCTACAACCCATGGAAACCGAAATGGAACTCAAAATAAACAAGCATATTTTCGGCCAGATTTGCTCCATCTTCTGACCCAACTTTGGAAAATCATAACTAAATTTAGAAAATTCAAAATCATGAAATCTTAGTCATTATGGAAATATTAGGATGTCTACTCCACACTAAAAATACGTCCAAGTAACAGAATTCATCACACAGGACTTTTGACATCCAAAAACCTACAGACTTGCTGGCTGCCTGGGCTGTGATTCAGGTTACTGATGTAAATTTCTGAAATTCGTAACTAATTCTACAAAACTCAAAATCATACACACTCAGTCATTATGGAAATATAAAAATGTTAAATTAATACTAAAAATAATTCCAGAATGAAACAGATACTTTTAGGCATCTGGAACTGATGGAACAGTGATTAAGCTCCTGGGACGCTACTGATACTGACAGTTAACTTTAAACATGCATAACTCTCTGTTCAGACTTCCAAATGAAGTGATCTTGGTGGCCACAGAAATATTATGATCTCTAATTTATTCATATAAAATTTCATAAGCAGTGGACACCATTTGGCCATCGGGTGACACAGAATTCGAAACTGCCAGTATGAACAGTACCCATACCAAAATCCATGAAAAATGCTAACATTGAAAATTCATCAAATATTCCCTAGATTTCCGAAAATTATGATCTTTATCTTCACAGAAAGGTCTCAATGAGACCTAATTGCATGTCAAATTTCAGGGCAAGACTAACTCATTTGGCCAAAAAGTGATATAGGGTTCCATTATGGTCAAATTTGGCTCCATATGAGGTACCAAATTTGCCAAATGGCCTTCCCTTAGTTGTGGCACCTTTTGGACAAGTCCAAAAGCTTATTTAAGACTTGTGCGAGCTGCCCAAATGCTTCCAAACCTCATGCATCTCATTTTGGCCATTCAACCCACACTCATACACATATTCATCAAACTTTAAATTCTCTTACCATGGCCTTGCCTACTCAAAATATGTGCTAATGGTCATATATCATTTCCATACATCTAAACATCACATAATAGTATGTTTACATATATCTCAAGGTTCATAATATATATACAACATCATATACATGATGAACTATCATTATGGTTCCAAATAGACAAAACAAGACATAAGCTTGTCAATTGTCCCTCTTCAAGGTTGTTGGCTCCCTTCAATACAACTGTTTGGTCCACCTAGCATGTTAGATCATTGGAGAGGAGGGGATGAGATTCAAGAATCTCAATAGCTCATCTCCCATTCCATCACACATAATATGTGCAAGCAAGTTTCACAAATGCATGCATGGAGAAAGTAGAAATTATAGGCATTTTAAAAGCAACCTTGGCATGTGAATCAATCATACAAGACATTCAAGAGCTCACTAAGTGTTTGGATTTGCCTCACACTTCTCCTCATGAATTTTGGACTTGCCTCACCCATTCTTTGAGCACTTTGGACTCAACCATACTCTTGGGAGCCCACTTTGCTTTTGGGAGACTCTTTACTTTGTCTCAACCAAGCTCAAGGGTTCTTGGCTCATCCTCACCCAAGGGAAGAGTTCTTGGCCTCTCCACACTCAAGCAAACTCATACAAACATCATGGATTCATTTAAAACATAACATGGCATCAAGCATCATGGCATATGAAGGCATGCTAGCATACTTTTCAAAGCTTGAAAATACACATACACACATTCTAAAACAAGCTAAACACACATCCATGCATGAGAGAAGGTGGAGAGAGCTACCTTGTATGCAAGTGCACACTTTTTCCTTAGCTTTTAAACCTCCTCTTTTGGCCACACACCCACAATTTGGTGGAGATGGTTTCTCTTGGCCTAAATACAATTTTTGGGAGCCAATTAGGTTCATGAAACATTCTCTAAAACCATACAACTTGCTTAAGTATTAGATTGCTCTATAATCCCTATTATGGTCCATATAGGCACCTAATGAAGCAACACCCCTCAAATGACTTCTAGACCTCATTCTTTCCTTTCAAATATGATTCTTGACTCCTTTCAAGCCTCTTGGAGTCATCACATCATTAAAACAAATGGCCTAGCACCATGTTGCTTCTTTAGGTCATATTATGGAACCTAAGACACCAAATCACTTTTCATGAGTTCTAAATTTTTTGCAAGGCCTCCCTTCATTTTCATTCATCAAATATAACTCAAGAATGGCCTCAAAAAAATTTAAAACTCCCCCCACCTACACAAACAAGCCTAGGCCGAGACATAGGCTTTCTTTGGGCTTCTTGGAGTTCTCTTGCTTTTCTTGAAGGAAGAAGCTTGTGGGGAGCATCTTTGGTGTCTCAAGAACTCATTTATACTCTAACTTAGACCTAGGAAGCATCATACAAATCCAGAAATTGGAAGGTGCACTTAAAACCCTAGGTTTTGCATCTTGATTTCTAATGCCTATTTCTTGGTTTTCTTTGCATATTCTTATTCCTCTCCATCAATTACCTAAGAATCACCTTTGGTTTGGCTAAAAATCTGACTCCTTAGGTCTGTCTAGGTCTAGGTCGAAATGCTCAAGGAAGGGAGGAAGAAGACCAAGTGGAAGAATCACAAAATACCTTGTTTTCCTTGGATTTCCTTGCTTGTTCTTGCTTTCCTTGGCCTCCTTACTTGAAATTCGAACTTTCCCCTCTGTTCTCCCTTCAAAACAGCCCTCAAAACTTCAGAAAGAATCATGGAAAAGAAGAGGGAAAAAGAGGAGAAGAAAGTGGTGGAGAGAAAGCATGAAAAACAAGCAAAATTCTATACCTAAAAGCTTGAATCTTTCCTCCTTCTTCCCTTCTCTTTGTGTGCCACTCTCCAAGGGATTTGCTTCTGATTTGGGGCTAGAAATTCTGAAGTGAATGAAGGAGAGTGTGAGGTGCTACCTATATATAGCTAGGGTAAAGTGACTTTTTTAAAAATTCCCATTTTGCCCTTCATACTTTGCCTTTTTGTTTCTCCTTTGTTTTAGCTCCTTTTTGAGAACCATCTTTTCCATTATAACATCTAGATTCCCAATTAAGAAAAATGGCTTTGGAAGCACTCAAATCGGAGCTAAAACCCTTCCGAACAAATCGGTCAAAGTTCAGGTCAATCGACGTTGGAAAACTTACACCGGAGGGTCTTTACCGGTCCCGGGGCTTCCCATGGTTTTTGGGGCCTCTAAGAACCCTTGGCAACTCAAAATTTCCATTGAAAAAGCCCTCCTAGGTGCTTTTCCAAAATTGCAGTTATTTACGAAAATGCCACTGGCCTTTCGGCAAATTTTTTGAATCACTCCGACCCCAGTTTCTGGGCAACTCAAGGCGCAAATCCTTATTTTTTATTATTTAACATTTTATTCAAATTTTATTTGGCCTTGAATCACTCATCTCAGGGCACTTACTTTGAAAGCGTGCCCGTTTCCATCGTTTAACGAAAACTGGACATTACAACACACACAAGATTACACAAGCTAGTTCTTGCCATTCAATGTCTAAACCATGCAATATTGTACATATGGCATCAAATCACATTTTTATATGATACATTTACATATTTACATATATTCATGAGACAATACAACATATACAATAAGTGATTACATCATGTGCCACTCATATGGCTACAAATTGGCATTTTCACACACTTGGTTGTCAAACTTCCCTTTTTAAGCTTGGTGGCTCCCATTTCTTGATTCACTTGATCCATCTAGACATGTTAGATATGTGGGGAGGAAGGAATGAGATTCTAGGAATCCCAATAGCTCTTCTCCCTTTTAACCATACATAAAGAGTGCAAATCCATGTCTAAAAACATATGCATGAACATTATGGAGCAATGATCATTCAAGAGACATTTTAGCATTCAAAGAGTCATACAATACATCCATAGGCTTACCAAGTAAATGGTTTAGCCTTACCTATTCTCTTCAAGGATTTTGGACTTGCCTCACCATTTTTCTTAAAGGCTTTAAACTAAGTCTTACAATTGGGAGACTCTAAACTTTGTCTTAACCATTCTTGACCATACTCAAGTAAACCAAAGTAAGTTCACAAAGCATCACTTGAAGACATAATACAACATCATGGTACCATGGCATCTAGATACATGCAAAGACATTTTTCATGGGCTCAAAACATACATACACACATCCAAGACATGGTAAACATCCACTCATGCATGAGAGAAAGGAGAGAGAGTTGTCTTTATTACACAAGCACACTTTTCCTCTTGGATTTGATTCCTCTTCCATGGCCACACATTCACAAGAAGGTGGGGTTTGTTTCCCTTGGCCTAGACACATCATATGGAAGCCAATTATACTCTTAAACCAAATTCTAAAGCTACACATTCATTAAAAAAGCTAGGTAGTTCATATGGCTCATTTATGATTCCATAATGCACTTAATGAAGCAACCCTATGGAAACATGATCTTTGCTCTATTCTCTTTATTCATTTATGATTCTTGACTCCTTTTAAGCCTCTTGGAGTCGTCACACAATCAAATCAAGGAGCCTATCTAGGTGTTACTTCTTTAAGCCATAATATGGAACCTGTGATACCATTTCACTTTCTATGGCTTCTAAACTTTTTTTTAGGCTTCCTTTCATCCTCTCCTATCATATATGACTTAAAATCAAGCTTGGAACAAATTAAAACTACTCCTAGGTGTCTCAACTACTCTAGGCCAAGACATAGCTTCTATTTGGCACTTTTAGAGTTTCTTTGCTTTCTTTGATAGGAGAAGCATGTGGGGAGGTTCCTAAAGGTCTCTAAAGCTCATGTAAACATCTATTTAAACCTAACTTTGTTATCTTAAAATCTAATGGCTATTTGATTGTTTCCTTTGCATACTCTTGTTCTTCTCCCTCATTTTGCTAAGATTCACTCTTGGTTTGGTTAGAAATCTAACCCCTCTTGGCTGGTCTTAGGTGGGGTAAAATACATACAAGAGAAGAGAATGGAAGAAGAAGCTTAAAACATCATGAATTACCTTAGATTCTTGTTGTCTTTGGCTTGTTCTTCACTTGGTTGGCCTCCTCCCTTGAATTTCAAAATTTCCACCTCTGTTTTGCCCTCAATATAGACCCAAAAACATCATCAAATCCAAGAAAATAAAAAGGAGAAGAAGGAGTAGCAACTTGCTAAAGAGAAAGCTTGAATTTTCATTGAATTTCCTATCGTTTCTTAGTTTTTTCTCCCTTCAAAATCTCCTCTCTTTGTACACCTAAGAGCTACCTTTTTTCTCTAGTTTGGGGGCAGAAACAAGTTATGGAAAGGAGAAGAAACATGGAACTTAAAGAGGTTTTGAGAAGCTTCCACTTTCTAAAAATTCTAATTTTTCCCTTTCATCTTGGCATTTTCGTTTTAGCTTCATTTTTGCTCTTTTTTGAAATTCTTCTTTTCCATAATAAAATTTAGGTTCCTAATTTTATGAAATGCCTTTGGAATCATTCAAATCGGAGCTAAAACCTTCCCAAATGAAAGGATCAAAGTTCGGGTCAACTGAAGTTAGAAAATACACTCCAGAGGGGTTTTAATTGTCTCAGAGATTCTCATGATTTTCAGGGTCTCTGAGAACCCTGAGGAACTCAAATTTATCATTTAAAAGCCCTATTGTGAGAATTCTAAAATTTATCCAAAATTATGAAATGCCATTATGTTTCGTAACCATTTTGTTAATTTTTGTCCAGCCATTTTAGTCTCTGTTTTAGGCTACCTCTGGCCTCTTAAATTCATTATTTAATGTCTAGATCATCATTCTAATTTTTTTTTATCCTTAACCAATTCATTTCAGAGGATTTGCTTTGAAAATGTATCAATTTTTGTTGTTTTTATGAAAATCAGACATTACACATTTGAATTTCAAAGTGAGCTCTTAAAGTATCAAATGCTTTTCTTACCTTTCCACAATCACTTGAGCATGTTTAAAAGAATAATTACAATATATATAAGCATGCCAAATGATCCAAATCACCATGGAGCTCATTTTCACCATGCCACTTACATTTATACACATGCATATAAGGGTGCTAGGATGTCAATCTTATAACGTTCGATTTTTCGTAAAACACCGAAATGAGTCAGTTTTCAAAGAAAGTACCTTGAGATGAGTTATTTAAGAACAACTAAAATTAGAATAAAATTCTAAATAATAGAAAATGAGGATTTAAGCCTTGAGTTGCCCAGAAACCAGGGCCAAAGTGATTCAAAAAATTTGCCAAAAGGCTAGTGGTATTTTCGTAAATATGGGCAACTTTTGAAAAAATCACAGAAGGGCTTTTTGAATAGAAAATTTGAGCCTTCTGGGGTTCTCAGAAGCTCTGAAAACCATAGGAACCCTCAGGACAGTTGAAACCCTTCCGGTGAGCTATTTCGGCCGTCGATTGACCAAAACTTTGACAGAATGGTTCGGAATGGTTTTAAATCCAAATTGAGTGATTCCAAAGGCATTTTATAAATTAGAGGACTTAAATTTTATAATAGAAAAGACAGTTCTCAAAAAGGATCTAAAGCAAGTTCAAACGGCTTGGTCAAAGTACAATGGCAAAAGCATAAATAAGGTGAAAAGTTACAAAAATCCCTTCTCTTCTTTTTAAAAGTGGCACGCCCCTTCTTCCTCATTCTGCCATTGACTTCCAGTAGCTCTAACAGGTCCAGTATGGCACCCAAAGAGGAGAGAGAAGAGAAAATGAGGCAAAAAAGGTATGGAAATCCACCAAATTTCATGGTCTTGTTTTTACCAATATTCTTCTGCTCCTCAAGCCCTTTCCATTAGTGGTTTTAGTTTCAAAAAAGGGGCAAATTCATGGCTGGTTTCTTGGAAGAAGGGAGGATTTTTAGGAAACTTTTGATAGCATAATTTTCTCCATAGAACAAGGAATCCAACAAGGTAAGTTACCACTTGAAATACATGCTCTTTCTTTGTTTTTTCTTCTCCCCATTTATTTTGCCATTTTAGGGAATTATTAGAGGAGAGGCAATTAAGACTAAAACATGAGTAAACTAGAGGTTTGGATAGGAGAGGAATAAGATTGGGCAAGTGAAATTAATTGAAATGCATTAAAATGTAAGATATGGATATTAGGAAGTGCGTTGCATTATGATTTGTGTGAAGCTTCTTAGTAGCATTTTCAATTGTCTAAGAACTTATATGAGTTCTTAGGGTCTCTAAGAAGCTTCTTATATACATCTTCCATTAAGAAAAGGAAGCAAACCCACTTGGTACTCATATGGAGCATGGTTTCGGCCTAGGCTAAAAAGAGTAGCAAGGGGAAGTTTTATTTTATTCCAAGCTTATTTTTGGGTCATGTATGATGGAAGAGGATGAGAGAAAGCCTTGGAAAAATTTTAGAAATCATAGATAGTGAAATGGAAGTGTAGGCTCCATAATGTAGAATAATGAAGCAACTCCTAGCTAGACTCCTTAAAATAATTGTGTGATAACTTCAAGGAGTCTAAATAGAGTCAAGAATCATAGATTGAAGGATAGAAGAGAGCCAAGATCATAAATTCTTGTAGTTGTTTCATTAAGTGCCTTATGGAAGCATAATGGTGCCATAGACCAAAGTAGCATCATGTAAAGTGTGTATAATGCCAAGGCTTATTCCCATGAGTAATTCATGTTTCTTTTGGTGTATTTCGGCGAAGAGAAGTCAATGCCCCCTAAGCTTTTGGTTAGGCCAAGAAGAAAGAAGGGAAATTTAAAGAAAAAGTATGCTTATATGGCAAATGTAGGTCTCTCTCTTTTCTCCCATGCATGAATGAATGTTTACATTGTCTTTGAATATGTGTACATGTATTTTAAGCTATGAATTATGTTTTGGTATGATGCTTATGTTCCATGGAACCATAATATTGTATTATGTATTCAAATGATGCCTAGAATGTTTGCATTAGTTTGCTTTATGGAGAGGCCAAGAACCTCCTACCTTCGGTGAGGATAAGCTAAGAACCCTTAGAAGTGGTTGAGACCAAGAGAAAGTCTCCCAAGAGCAAGGCTTAGTTCAAGGCCTTTGAGAAAAAAGGTGAGACAAGTCCAAGAATCTTGAAGAAAGGAGGTGAGGCTAATCCATCCATTTGGCAAGCCTAAGTATGTTATGTGTACTTTGTGTAAATGCCAAGAATGTATATTGCACCATTTTCTATATTAATATGCTATACATGCATCCTTAAGACTTGTATTACATTCTTTATGCATAATTGAATAGGAGATGAGCTATTGGAATTTTTTGAATCTTATTCCCTCCTCTCTAATAATCTAATATGCTAGGTGGACCCAAGGAACAAGGCAATGGCAGCCAACCACATGAGAGATGAAGGAATGACATTAAAATGTGGGAATTTTGTTACTTTAAGGCCATAAGAATGGCATATATTGTAAATCCATAGTTGTACATGTTTTATGAAGTCATGAATATGTATAAATGTGTTGATGTATCATGTATAAGTAAGAAATTACGGCATGTAAATACTAGAATGTAAAATGAACTTGTTATGTCAATGTAGTCTCTTGAATGATGTTATGGAAATGTGCATAAGTGTGGGTGAGATGGCCAAAATGAGAGGCATGAAGGTTAGGACTATTTGGGCAGCTCACATAAGTCCTAATTATGCTTTTAGAATTTCCCAAAAGGTGTCAAACCCCAAGGAAATCCATTTGGACATTTTGGTATCCCATATAGAGCCAAATTTCACCAATTTAGAACCCTATGTCACTTTTTCTTCAAATGAGCTCTTCTTAATCTGGGATTTGGCATGTAATTAGAGCTTGTTGATAGTTTTTTTGGAAGCTAAAGAAAATAATTTTTGGAGGTCTACAAAATATTTGATAAATTTCCAAAGTTGGGATTTTCTATTGGTTTTGGTATGTGCACTGTTCACACTGGCAGGTTTGTGTTCTGTGTCATCTGATGGGAAAATGATGTCCAATGCTTGTGAAATTTTATGGACATAAAAATATAGTCATAAGACTTCTATGACCACCAAGATCACCCTATTTGGAGGTCTGATCAGAGAGTTATGCATTTTTGAAGTCTGCTATTAGTGACAGTAGCGTCCCCTGAGTTCAATTACTGTTCCATAGATTTTCAATAGCTAAGAGTATTTTTTTCTTTCTAGAATTATTTTTAATATAAATTTAAAATCTGTAGCTTTCAATAATGACCAAATTTGTATGATTTCAATTTTTATAGGATTAGTTATGAATTTTGAAAGTTCATATCAGTAATTTGAACTAGTAGCCAAGACAGTAGCAACCTTAGTGGCTTTTTGGATGTCAAACGTTCTCCTCTTAATGATTCACAAGCTAAAATTATTTTTCTCATGGGGTAGACATCCTGATATTTCTGTAATGATAAATTTTGTTAGATTTTTATTTTTTTGGATTTATTTACGAATTTTCAAATTTGTGATAGAAAAACTGAAAAATCTAACCATGTCTAATTCGTGGAAATTGGTGTGTTTCATTCACTTGTATGAGTTCCAAGCTATTTCCTTGGATGTTTTTGAATTGTATTAGTATAATTAAATATGAGAATGAGTTTAATGAGTTCCCTTGATCCACAAAATGCTGAACAAAAAATTTATCCGTTACGCAACGCAAGAAAATGGAATATTTTCATGTCTTTTTCTTAAGTAATCCTATGGTTCATGGATTACAACGTAAATATGAATTATGGTATGCTGGTATTACAAATCTCCAACATATACATCCATTTAGCTTCAATATTGATACATACATCATAATTGTATATATTTAAACTTGTTTAAATGGTTACATCTCATATACATCATATGAATACAATTCTTGACATCAAAATGCCATTAAATGCCTATTTCTATATTCCTTTGGCAAAGTGTCATGCTTTAAAACATTTGGCCTCCATTCTTTGATCCACTTGGCTTATCTAGATATAATTAGTTATATGAAGGGGAAGAGTGAGATTAGAAAAAATCTCAATAGCTCTTTGCACTTTCAAACATACATAATAGATGTATATATATGTCAAAGAATGCATGCATATCATACAAACTTCTCATGAACATATATAAAATATTTTTTTAGTCATGTGAACTCATACATATCAAATATAGGCTTTCAAGGACATTGTGTAACATGATAATTTATTAAGCTTTATATCCTTATATCCAAGGTTGGTCTCATATGAATTTAAGGAAAAACCAAGAAAAGGAATAAAAATATTGTATTTTTTTGCATTATGTTAGCGTTTAAAAATTCATTCTGTGTTTTGTGAATCTTGTGAACTCACCAATATCATTATCTACTCATACTCTATCGATACAAGTCACAAAAATTTCAAAACATTCTATAAACCACGGATTTGGAACCAAAAACCAGAAAAATCACATTTCAGCCTCGGGTCCAGAATTTAGTTTATTGATAGCAACTTTGGAAAATCATAACTAATTTTAGAAAAATAGAAAGCAAGCAACCCATAGCTTTTGGGAAATCTCTACACGTTAAATGTATAATAAAAATAATTCCAAGCCATAATAACATCATTTAGGCTATGTTTGACAACATAAAAATGACATAGGTCAGATTACCTAGCGTTTCTAATACAGTTTACTGATATAAATTTCAAAACTTCATAACTAATTCCTCAAAATTCCAATTCAAGAACACTATATCAATTTGGAAAGCTAAAGATGTTACTTAGAGGGAAAAAATAAGTCTAGACTAATTTAGAAGCGTTCAGACCCTGAAAACTAATAGAATAGTGACTAAGGTTTGATTGCATCCTCGACACTAATGTGGAACTTCAAAAACTTAGTTCTCCATCTACAGACCTACAATTGAGGTGCTTCTAGTTGGTATAGGTCATTGTGAATGTATAGTTTCTTCCTCTTCCTATAAACTTTCATAGCCATTGGACATCATTTGCCTCATGAATAATAGAGATGAAGTTTCTAACCATATGCACAATGCTACTGTCAAAATTATAAATTTTTGCCAACTTTGGAAATTCACCAAATATTCTCTAGAATTCTAAATAATATACATTTTATGTTCACAAAAAACTCTAAACAAGGCCTATATTCATGCCAAATTTCATGGGTAAATTTATTCATTTGGTTAGATCTTGACATAAGGTTGCATATTGGCCATTTTAGGCCTCTTAAGGGGTCACATTAGGTCCATTTTTGCTTCTAGCTTTTGTAGGGCCACTTGAGCACATGGGAAAGCATGAGAATAGTCTACTAAATATGTCTCAAGGGTTTAAAAAACTAGATTTCATAAACTCACTCCCTCACTTGATGCTACACACAAGAGACATACATATGCACTCTTGCCATACAAGGTCAAAACCATGCAATATTATACATTTACCTCCAAATCTCATATATACATCATATATTCATATAGTTACACATGTTCAAGAGCTTATACATCATATGCATCATGGAGATACAACATTTGACCACTACATAGCTATAATACAAGCATTTTACAACCCTTTTGCTAATCTCCTTGCATCCAAGGGTAGTGGCTCCCATTTCCTTGCTCTCTTGATCCACCTAGACATGTTAGGTAATGGGGAGGGAAAAGTGAGATTCTAGAAATCCCAATAGCTCTTCTCTCTTTTAAGCACACATAATGGATGTAATTTCAAGTCTAGAAATGCATGCATGTCTATCTTGAAAATCATGAACATACATGGAATATTTCTTTCATTCAAGAAGCCACACAAATCATATCTAGGCTTGCTAAGACAATGGTTTAGCCTCACCTATTTTCTTTGGGACTTTTAGACTTACCTCACCCATTTTTAAGGGACTTTTGACTAGGTCTCACTCTTTTTAGAGACTTTTGGCTTTGTCTCACCTATCTTTAGGAACTTTTAGCTCATCATTACCCTAACTAAGGGACTTTTGGCTTCACTAAAGTCATACAAGCCAAAGCATATTTACAAAGCATCTTTAAAGCACATAATCAAAGCATCATGATACCATGGCATATATATACTTGCTAAAAATATTTTTCATAGCTCAAACATACACGCACACATTTAAAGGCAAGAAAACATCCCGAGATGTATGGGAGAAGGGAGAGAGAGCTACCTTGCATACAAGAACACACTTTTCTCTTTGAAAATTCTTCCTCTCCCTCGGCCAAACACCTACAAGGAGGTGGAGCATGATTCCTTTGGCCTGAAGACATGAAATGGGATCTAATTATACTCTTGGAACATTTACCAAAGCTACACACCCACTAGAACAACTTAGGCACTCATGTGGTTCAATTATGGTTCCATAAGACACCTAATGAAGCAACATTGGGAAATCAGGATCTTGGCTCCATTCTCTCTCTCTTAATTTATGACTCTTGACTCCATTTAGACTCATTGGAGCTATCACACAATTATTTTAAAGAGCCTAACTATGTGTTACTTCATTATGCTACAATATAGAACCTATACCTCTATTTCACTTTCTAGGCTTCCTAAAATTTTTCCACAGCTTTCTCTCATACTCTCCCATCATATATGATGCAAAACTAAGCTTGGAAGAAATTAAAACCATCCCTAGGTGCTTCAACCCTCTTAGGCTAAGATAATACTCTTCTTGGCACTAATGAGACTTTTTCAATTTTCCTTGATGGGAGGTGCATATAAGGAGCTCTCTAGGGGTCTTAGGAACTCATATAAACATTCACATAGGCTTGGGGAACCTTGGATAAAATCATATTTTAGCCTATGTTCACAAATCCCTAACTTTCCTATCTTGCAATTTTATGGTTCTTTCTTTGTTTTCTTTGCACATTCTAGCTTCCCACACCCTAATTCCTAAGATTCACTCTTGGTTAATTAGAATTTATTCTCTAGTGGCTGGGCTTGATCTTGGGGGAAATACACATGTACAAGAGCAAGGGAGAAGAAGCATGAAAACTACCATATTACCTTAGTTTCTTAGCTTCCCTTGAATGCTCTTCCTTTTGCTTTTCTCTTCTCCTTGAATTTCAAGCTCTCCCCCTTTGGTCTGAGCTCAAAACAGAACCAAAACCTTAATAAGACCATGAAAAGAAAGAGGAGAATGAGGAAGATGAGTTTTCAAAAGGAAGGAGCATGAATTCCTACACTTTTCTTACCCATTGTCTTGGATTTTTCTCTTCTTCTTCCTCCCTTCTTGGATGCCCCTCTCCCTGGCTTCGTTCTCTGTTTTAGGCAAAACCATAAGTCAATTATGGGAAGCTAGCATTAGGACGCCACATATAAAGATAAAGGGAACCAATTAAAACATTTCAAAATGCCACTTTTGTCCATTATTTTTGGCATTTTCATTTCTTATTTATTTTAGCTTCTTTTTTAGAACTATCTTTTCCATTATAATATTTAGGTCCTTAATCATATAAAATGCCTTTGGAATCACTCAATTTAGAGCTAAAACCTTCCTAGACTTATCGGTCAAAGTTTGGGTCAACTATTAATAAAAAACTTACACCAGAGGGGTTTTAATTGTATCGAGGCTTCCCATGGTTTTCAGGGCCTCTAAGAACTTGGAAAGCTCAAATTTTTTATTTAAAAATCCCTCCTTGGTGTTTCCTAAAAAGTGCCTAAAATTACAAAAATGCCATTATGCTTTCGACAATTTATGGTGTGTTTGGTTCTGCGTTTCCAAGCCTCAAAATCACGTTTTCGAGGAAGCAGCAATTTGTTGCTTTTACATAAATGTGATTTTAAAACGGGATTCCAAACACGCACTTAATTAATCTACTCATGCTCTGGTTTTCGAGCATCTCAGACCTTAGATTTTCATTTTTCATTGTTTAAAATTTTATCCTAATTTTATTTAACCTCAGATCATTCTCTTTAGGAGACTTTCTTTTATATTTGATGCATTACATACGTTTATGGAGAAACCGTACATTACGTTTTTCACGTTTTCTCTCATTTTCGAAGAACTGGATGTTACACATTGGTCTAGTCTCACCCAATTTTCTAGGGACTTTTGGATTTGCATTATCCATTTTCAAGTGACTTGTGACTAAGCCTCACTCTTCTTGAGATTTTTGACTTTGTCTCACTCAATCTTAGGGACTTTTGGCTCATCCTTACCCATGCTAAGGGACTTTTGGCATCACCATACCATTTAAGCCAAAATATATTTCTAAACTCATTTCAAGATGCATAATAGTACCGCAGCAAGTAAACAATAACTAGAGATGCTTTTCATAGTCCAAACATATACACAAGCACTCAAAGACAAACAAACATTTAATCCATGCATGTGAGAAAGGTTAGAGAGCTACCTTGAAGTAAAATCACAACACTTTCCTCTCAAATACTTCTTCCCCTTTTTGACCAAGCTCATGCAATTAGGTGGCACTTGATTCTCTTGTCCTAAACACATTAAATGAGACATGTATCACTCATTGTCATAAGCTTAAGCCTTATACAACTCTATGGAAGCTTATTTTGTTCTAAGACACAATTATGGTTCCATATAAGACCTAATGAAGTAACTATGAGAATTCATTATCTTGGCTCCATTTTCTTCCTCAATCTAAGTCTCTTGACTCCATTTAGACTCCTTGAAGTCATCATAATTTTATTTTAAGGAGCCTAACTATAAGTTGCTGCTTTATATCTCATTATGGAGTCTACACGTTCATCTCACAACCCATGCTTTCTAAATTTATTCCAAGGCTTCCTTTGATATTCATCTATCATATTTAGTCTCTTTCTAACCTTAGAACAATTTAAAACACTCCCTAGGTACATGGTTTTGTTTTGGCCGAAACTATACAAGCATATAGCATTTATGGAGTTTGCTTCACTTTCTTAAGGGAATTGGCATATGTGAGGCTTCCTAGGTGTCTTGATAACTTATTCATACTCTTAGACAACCTAAATTATCATTAGAAAGCTTCCTACATATCATGGTATAACAAAATCCCTAGTCTTGCTAACATGATTTTTAATGCATCTTATTTGAATTTCTTTGCATATTCTTGTTCCTCACACTCCAAAACCTATGTTTCTTCCTTGGTTGGGTCAGAATCATCCCCTAAAGAATAGGCTCTAAGTTGGCTGAAACTCAATGGATGAAGAGCAAACAAGGAAAGCATGAAAGGCTATGGAATTACCTCGTATTCAAGCCCCTTTCAAGAGTTCCTTCCATTGCTTCAAGCTTTTCCTTGAAATTTTGGGTTATCACCTCTAGACTAGTTATACATATACTGTAACACCATATTTAATAAGCTCATCTCATACTATTTGTAGACTCATTTCCATGAATTACATGACATTCTCAAAGAAAAGCCATTAAAAAATACAATTAAATTGCGTTGCATTGTACATAAATTTTTCATTTAGTGTCTCGTGGACCATATGGACTAATCCATCTTATTATCATATTTAATTATAAAATTACAACCCAAAACCATCTCAAGAAGTGGTGTAGAACTCAAGCAAATGAAGTACATACATGGAAATAATAGGTGTAGCCTCAGACTGAAATTCCAGATTTCTATCATAAATCTTGAAAAATTATAACTAATTCTAGAAAAATCAAAATCAAGCATACTATACCATTCTGGAAAGCTACAGATGTCTACTTTATGATAAAAATAATTACAAGCCACAATAGGATGTATAACTGCTAGAAATTGATGAAATAGTAACAAAGGTTGCCTATCATTACTAGTACTATCCTCCAACTTCAAAAATTCATATCTCCCTACTCAGATGTCCAATTGGGGTAATCTTGGTGGCCATGGAAATATTATCATGTCTTGTTAATATTTGTAAATTGTCATTAGCATTGGACACCATTTGTCCCTCAAATGATAAAGCACAAGAAATTGACCATATGAACAATGTTTGTATCAGAATAGCAGAAAAATGCTAATTTTGAAAATTCATAATTAATTTCACAAAGCTCCAAATAATCTAGTCTTTGGCTTTCCAAAAAGCTCTTGATGAGATCTATATGTCCACCAAAGTTCATGAGAAAATTCATTCATTTGGTCAAATCTTGATATTGGGTTGCCAAATGGTCATTTTTATGTCTCATAAAGGGTCCAAATAGTCCATTTTGGTTTCTAAGGCAGCCATGGCCACTTGAGCCCATGGAAAAACACCAAAATGATCTACTAAACTTGTCTCAAAGGTACACAAACTCAAATTTCTCAAACTTACTCATCCACCTCAAGATATACACAAGAGCACACATGCCAAGTCTTGCCATCCAATGCCTAAAATGTACTATATCATACATATGGCATTAAATCTCATTCATACATCATACATCATACATTTACATATTTACATATGTTCATAAGGTCATACAACATATACAATAAGGGTTTACATCATGTGCCACTCATATGGCTACAAATTTGCATTTTTACACACTTGGTTGTCAGTGTTCTTCTTCTAGGCTTGGAGGCTTCCAGTTCTTAACTCATTTAGTCCACCTAGACATGTTAGACATGTGGGGAGAAAGGAATGAGATTCTAAGAATCCTAATAGCTCTTATCCCTTTCAATCACATATAAAGATTGCAGATTTATGTCTAAAAATGCATGCATGAACATTATGGAACATGTGATCATTCAAGAAGCAATTTCTAGCATTCAAGAAGTCATACAACACATCCATAGACTTGCTAAGTAAGTGGCTTAGCCTCACCAATTCTCTTCTAGGATTTTGGACTTGCCTCCCCTTTTTTTCTTAAAGGTTTTGAACTAGGCTTTACTCTTGGAAGACTCTTAGCTTTGTTTTAACCATTCTTAAGGGTTCTTGGCTTCACCACATTCAAGTAAACTAAAGCAAAATTTACAAGGCATTATTTGAAAACATAATGCAACATCATGGTACCATGGCATATAAAATCATGCGACAACACTTTTTCATGGCTTAACACATACATATACATATTCAAAGACAAGACAACATTCATCCATGCATAAGAGAAAGTAGAGAATGTTACTTTTGTTATGAAAGCACACTTTTCCTCTTAGATTTGATTCCTCTCCCATGGCCACACACTCACAAAAAGGTGGGATTTGTTTCCTTTGCTCTAGACATATCATATGGAATCCAATTATACCTTTGAACCAAATTCTAAAGCTACATATTCATTAGAAAAACTAAGTGGTTCATATGGCTCTTTTAGGGTTCCATAATGCATCTAATGAAGCAACCCTGTGAAAACATGATCTTTGCCCCATTCTTTTCATTCATTTATGATTCTTGACTCCTTTTAAGCCTCTTAGAGTCATCACATATAACACCATATTTTTAAGACTCAATTCATACAATTCTCATATCTCATTTCATGCTTGTTCTATAGGAGGCAACATAATGTCATACATTTTTATGGATAAGTTACGTTTCTCTACGGGTAAAATTTTTCTTTCGGAGTCCCGTGGACCATATGGACTTATGTATTATATTCTGATATTTAAATACATAAATACAAGCCATTTACATATCAAAATTTTCCTAGAGGTGGTATAAAGCAAAAGGGAGCATGAAATCCCATGGAGTAATTTTGGATAGAATTTTGGCTTTTCTATCACAAATTTTGAAAAATCATAACTAATTCTAGAAAAATCAAAATTATGCATTCTTTGCCATTCTAGGAATCTACACATGTCTACTTTATGTTAAAAATATGTTCAGACCATAACATCTAACACAAAAGATGTTTGACATTCGAAATGGTCAAGAGGTCTGGCTATTCATTGGTGTTGTTATAGAATTCTGCAGAAAATTCAAAAATGTCCAATTAATTCCACAAAACTCCAATTCATACAAATGATATCAATATAAAAATCTATGGATGTTAGCTAGAGGGTAAAAATAAATCTAGACTAGTTTAAGCATGCCCATACCTTGAAACCTAATAAAACAATACCTGAGGTCAGTTGGAGTGCTAGAGAATCTTTGAAAATTCATATCTCCCTCTCTAGACCTCTAAATAAGATGCTTCTAGTTGGTACAGGTCACTGTGATTGTCTAGTTTCTTTGTATAAAATTTCATGACAATTGGACATCGTTTGAGCCTCATGTGATAGAATTCATTTTTAGACTAAATGAATAATGCAGCAGACCAAAACCATAAAAATTACCAACTTTAAAAAATTATCAAATATTTTGTAAACCTCCAAAAATTATGATCTTTAACTTCTCAAAAAGCTCTCAATGAGACCTAATTGCATGCCAAATTGATAAGTATTATTTTTTGTACATTTTATTCTCCTTATCTTAAGCATTTTAGTATCCAATTGTGGCTTTAAGGGTTTAATTAGGTCGAATTTAATTTCATTAGCCATTTTATACACTTTATGAGTTAATTTGTAAAATTATTGAGTTTTAATGCATGAATTCCTTTTAAATAATTTTGTGGGTATTTCTACTTAACACTTTCCGTTCTTTTATGTAGATTTTAATGGGCAAATTATGTTTGAATGAGAATTTAAGTTAGAGAAGAAAAGGAGAAGATTTAGGCCTCAATTGTACTTCTTGTTAGAGCTAAAAAATGGGAGAATGAATTGTGGTTGGCACATGAATGGGATGCTTTCTCATTTCATGCATTATATGCATGCACATTCACATGGTTATACATAAGCTACACACACATCATTCACGCTGTAGCTCATTCACATGCACAGCATCTCATTAAGTCACATTCCCTCATTCCACATAATAACAAGATGAAGAAACAAGAGCTGCAAGGAAGGGAAACATGTGGTCACTTACACATTCATCCACATCACACACAGCCATAGGTTTTCACTCAAGAAAGCAGCATCTCCATAGACCAGCTACTACATTAACATGTCACAAAGAGCATATTCACTCATTCTCACTTAACTTCACTCCATGTAGCCACAGGTTACTCCATGTTGTAGCACACAAACACACACCTTCCACGTAACACACACATGCAAAAATAGAGACACAAAGCTACAGGTTTCACGTGGGCAGAAAATGATGAGGGACTTGAGAAAAGCTAGGTTGAAGGAGCTGAGGGAGCGAATGTAAGAAGCTCACGGGGAAGATTTGGCTGAGGCAGAGGAAAGTTACGTGGAATGTGAGCTCTGGTTTAAGAAGGAACTAGCCATGGTTCTGGTTGAGAAATGAAGGAAGAAAGCCATGGGTTTAGAGAACATCAAAAGGAAGCAACCTCTATTTTGGAAAAAGCTAGACCACGTGAGTAAGACATGGAAGAAGCAGAGAGCATAACACAAGCTGGGAGAGGGGAATAAGGCAACTTGAAGGCAGGCTAGATAGCAACATGAAAAGCGACATGAAAACCAGATTATTATGTGGAAGAATACACACTCAAGCAAATGGATGGAGAAGGAAGCACAAGTAGCTCACGTCACACTTAACGTAGCACTAGATTAGAAAGCTCGTGGAGTCAAGTCCACGTGAGAAAAGATGAAGGAGTGATATGGGGCAGTAGAGAATATAGGAGAAAAAGTAATGTGAGCAAAAGAAGAGCCATGCATGTAGAGGCAACAGCTGAACAAAGAAGAGAAGTAGATAACCACGGGTTAAAGAAGAAGAATATAGGTTCTAGTACTTTGAGAGGAAGAAGAGGATGGAGCTGAATGAAGGGAAAGAAAAATAAAGCAGCCATATAGAGCTGACGTGGGTGAATGGAAACACATAAAGAGACATATGGATATGAGAGTGAATGAAGGAAGAGACACATATAGGAGCCACGAGTTTAAAACGTGGATGAAGCTATGAGGCAATAGAAAAGAGTTCATATGGCAATTAAGGAGAAGAAATATGCATGGGTTAACATGGAATGAAGAGCACATGTAAGAGGAAAAAGAAGCCACATGATCTATAGTAAGAATAAAGCTACAAGAATTGGAATGGGGGGCTGAGCATGTGAATGATTAATAAAAACGTGAGAACAAGGCACGTGGGTAGCACGTCAGGAGAAGGAAGAATCCATCAAATAAAAAAATATGCACACTTTGTCATTTCATGTCATTCACGCCTTTCGACCATTCCACTTCGTCTAGCAGCCCCTCTCCATTCCCACTCCATTCCACCTCCAACGAAGCTTTAATCCACCTTGTGATTAGCTAGGAGGAAGGCTCTTAAGTTGAAGCTTGAATCTAAGGATTAGAATTAGAATTTTGGGCTAAGAATTTCATTTTATTTTCCTTTCTTTCTATACCAATTTTAATTATTTTATCTACTTGGTTGAGCTTGTAAGTGATTGAAATTGATGTAGTTCATGATTGATGGCTGGTTAGACATTGATTAGGAGAGATATTAGCTTATTAATTGTATGAATTAAGTGCTGGATTTTCATTTTCCTACCATTTTCTAAGTGTGCAATCAAGGTGTTTGATAAAATGCTTATGAGAGATTGGTGTGCTTAATTGTTTGATTTAAGGATTCCTTTGAGTTTGGTTAGTTAATTAAACATCCTAAGGTGTTAATTCAAAGGCTAATTGATCAATTAATCATTCAATTCAAGTGTTCAAAGATCTTAATCATAATAATTAGTAATTTAATAGGAGTTAAGGTCTCAATTAACATTGAGTTGCTAGATTCTTGAATCTTGAGTGATAATTCAAGATCCCTTACCAATGAACACAATTAGGGACTCTTAGACCAGAATAATCACAATTGAATTAGGATAAGAATAATGGATACCAAGGGACGAATCCAAAGCTAGTCACAAGTCCATCACTCACCCATTAATTCATCTAATTAGATAGTTAGTCATTTTAATTCAATTTTAATTCTAGTTAGTTCAATTAGATAAAAAAACCCTTGAATTAGGTAGTTCTAAAGTCTTTTAATACTTAAAAAGCTTAATTAAATATTGAATTCCATTTCCAAGGAAGATGACCTAGGTTGTGCCACTAGCTACATATTTAGTCCAATCTAGTTTTATTTTAAGGGTTGCACGATAGACCCATCACAAATCTCAGATCAAGACTAACTCATTTAGCCAAAAAGTGACATAGGGTTCCATTATAGTCAATTTTGGCTCTATATGAGATACCAAACTTGCCAAATGGCTTTCCCTTGGTATTGGCACCTTTTGGGCAAGTCTAAAAGCATATTTCAGACTTGTGTAAGCTACCCAAATGGTTTCAAATCTTATACATCTCATTTTGGTTGTTTCACCCACACTTATGCACATTTACATCAAACTTCCAAATTGCATACTTTGGCATTACATACTCAAAATATATGCTAGAGTTCATACATCATATCCATGCATTTATACATCATATAATATCATATTTACACGTCTCAAGGGTCATAGACCATTTACAATATCATATACATCATGAAGCAACATTATGGTTGCAAAAAGAATAAAACTAGGCATATGGTTGTCAATCTTCCTTCTTCAATGTTTTTGGCTCCCATTACCATAGCCACTTGGTTCACCTAGCATATTAGATCATTGGAGAGGAGGGAATGAGATTCAAAGAATCCTAATAGCTCATCTCCCTTTCAATCATACATAATATATGTAAAGTAAGTCTTAAAAATGTATGCATGGAGAAAATGGAAGTCATGGAGATTTGAAAAGCAAGCTTGGCATATGAACAAATCATACAAGACATTCAAGAGCTTAGTAAGTATTTGGATTGGCTTCACACTTTTTCTCATGGATTTTGGACTTGCCTCACTCATTCTTTAAGAGCTTTGGACTCAACCATACTCTTGGGAACCCACTTTGCTTTTCGAAGACTTTTTGCTTTGTCTCAACCAATCTCAAGGGTTCTTGGCTCATCCTCACCATGGTGAAGAGTTCTTAGCCTCTCCACACTTAAGCAAACTTAAACAAACATCATGTATTCATTTGGAAACATAACATGGCATCAAGATTCATAACATATAAAGGCATGCTAGCATACTTTTCATAGCTTGAAAATACACATACACACATTCTAAAACAAGCTAAACACACATCTATGTATGAGAAAAGGTGGAGAGAGCTACCTTGTGTACACTTACACACTTTTTCCTTGGATTTCAAGCCTCCTCTTTCGGCCGCACACCCAAAAATTGGTGGAGATGGTTCCTCTTGGCCTAGATAAAATTTATAGGAGCCAATTAGGTTCATGAAACATATTTTAAGGCTACACAATTTGCTTAAACCCTAGATTGCTCTATGGGTTCTATTATGGTCCATAATTGCACCTAATGAAGCAACACCCCCCAAATAATTTCTAAGCCTCATTTTTTCCATTCCAATATGATTATTGACTCCTTTTAAGCCTCTTGGAGTCATCACATCATTAAAACAAAGGGCCTAACATCATGTTGCTTCTTTAGGTCATAATATGGAACCTAAGGCACCAAATCAATTTTTATGAGTTCTAAAATTTTTCCAAGGCCTTCCCTTATTTTCATTCACCAAATATGACTTAACAATGATCTTAGAAAAATTTAAAACTCTCTCTAGCACCATGAACATGGTTTGGCTAAGACATAGCATGGTTTTGGGCTTCTTGGAGATTTCTTTGTTTTCTTAAAGGAAAAAGCTTGTGGGGAGAATCTTAGGTGTCTTAAGAACTCATTTAAACTCTTAATTAAACCTAAGAAGCATCACATAAATTCAAAATTTAGATGGTGCACATAAAACCCTAAGTTTTGCATCTTGAATTCTAATGGCTATTTCATGGTCTTCTTTGCATATTCTTATTCTCCTCCATCAAATACCTAAGATTCACCCTTGGCTTGGTTTAAAATTTAACTCCCTAGGGTAGACCATATCTAGGTCGAAACATGCACAAAGGAAGGGAGGAGGAAGAACAAGTGGAAGGATTACATGATACCTTGTTTTCCTTGCTTGTTCTTTGCCTTCCTTGGCCTTCTTACTTGATTTTTGAAATTTTCCCTCTGTTCTCCCTTCAAAACAGCCCTCAAAACTTTAGAAAAATCATGGAGAAGAAGAGGGAAAAAGAGAAGAAGAGATTGGCTAAGAGAAAGCATGAAAAACAAGCAAATTTCCATACCTAAAAGCTTGAATTTCTCCTCCTTTTCTTCCCTTGGTGCGCCACTCTCCTAGGGCTTTACTTCTGATTTAAGGCTGGAAAATCTAATGCTAAATGAGGGAGAGTGTGAACCGCCATCTATATATCAAAAATTCTAATTTTGCCCTTCATACTTTGCATTTTCATTTCTCCTTCATTTTAGCTCTTTTTTAGAACTTCTTTTCCATTATAAAATTTAGGTTCCTAATTAAGAAAAATGCCTTTAGAATCACTCAAATTGGAGCTAAAACCTTTCTGAATAAATTCGTCAAAGTTCAGCCACACCAAAGTTGAAAAACGTCCACCAGAGGAAATTTAACTGTCCTAGGGCCTCCTGTAATATCTGGTTCTCTGAAAACTAGAGAAAACGTGAGAAACATAATGTACAGTTTTTTGTCAACGAACGAAACTTACCGGATACAAAAGGAAGTCCTCCTAAATGATGTAGTTAAGGTCCCAAAAAATTTAGGAATCATTCTAGACTCCTAAAAATGAGAATCACAGGCTCAGATGGAAAGAAAAATGGAGCTACAATGAAGAAACAATTTCTTACGAAAAGCCTACGAAACATAATAGTATTTTCGTGATTTTGAGCAAATTTTGGAATTCATATAGGAGAGCTTTTTAAATTTAATTTTTGAGTTTTCCAAAATTCTCAGAGGCCCTAAAAACTATGGAAAGCCTCAGGAAGTTAAAACCCCTCCGGTGGACGTTTTCTAATGTCAGTTAATCCGAACTTTGACTGGTTCATTCGGTAAGGTTTTTATCTCTAAATTGAGTGATTCCAAAGGCATTTTATTAAATTGGAAACCTAAATTTTATAATGAAAAATACGGTTCTCAAAAAGGAGCTAAAACGAAAGAGAACGAAAATGCAAAGTATGAAGAGAAAAATTAGAATTTTTGAAAAAGTCCTTTTACCCTAACTATATATGGGTGGCGCCTCACACTTTCCTTCATTTAGCATCATTTAGCAAAGCCCTTGGAGAGTGGCACACCAAGGGAAGAGAAGAAGGAGGAAAAATCTAAGCATTTAGGTATGAAAATTTGCTTGTTTTTCATGCTTTCTCTTAGTCAATCTCTTCTCCTCTTTGTCCCTCATCTTCTCCATGCTTTTTCTAAAGTTTTGGGGGTGTTTTGACGGAAGAACATAGGGGAAGTTTCAAAATTCAAGTAAGGAGGCCAAGGAAAGCAAGAACAAGCAAGGAAATTCAAGGAAAATAAGGTATTATGTACTTCTTCCACTTGGTCTTCCTCCTCCCTTCCTTTGAGCATGTTTTGATCTAGATATAGACAGCCCTAGGGAGTTAAATTTTCAAAAAACCAAGGGTGAATCTTAGGTAATTGATGGAGAAGAACAAGAATATGCAAAGAAAACAAGAAACTAGCTATTAGAAATCAAAATGCAAAACTTAGGGTTTCAAGTGCACCTTCCAAAATCTGAATTTGTATGATAGTTCCTAGGTTTAACTAAAAGTTTAAATGAGTTCTTGAGACACCTAAGATGCTCCCCACAAGCTTCCTCCTTTAAGAAAATAAAGAAATCTCCATGTAGCCTAAAGGTGCTCTATGTCTAGACCAAAGAAGGTTTTAGTAGTGGGGGAGAGTTTTAAATTTTTCTAAGACCATTCTTGAGTCATATTTGATGCATAAAAATGAGGGGAGGCCTTGGAAAAAATTTAGAACTCATAGAAAGTGATTTAGTGCTTTAGGTTCCATATTATGACCTAAAGAAGCAATATGATGTTAGGCCCTTTGTTTTAATGGTGTGATGACTCCAAAAGGTTTCAAAGGAGTCAAGAATCATATTTGAAAGGAAAGAATAAGGCTTAGAAATTATTTAAGGGGTGTTGCTTCATTAGGTGCAATTATGGACCATAATAGAACTTATAGAGCCAACTAGTGTTTAAGCAAGTTGCATGGCCCTAGAAATTATTTCATGAACCTAATTGGCTCCCATAAATTGTATTTAGGCCAAGAGAAACCATCTCCACCAATATGTGGGTGTGTAGCCGAAAGAGGAGGCTTGAATTCCAAGGGAAAAGTATGTGATTGTGTGCAAGGTAGCTCTTTCCACCTTTTCTCATACATGGATGTGTGTTTAGCTTGTTTTAGAAAGTGTGTATATGTATTTTTAAGCTATGAAAAGTATGTTAGCATGCCTTTATATGCCATGATTCTTGATGCCATGTTGTGCTTCCAAATGAATACATGATATTTGTTTGAGTCTGCTTGAGTGTGGAGAGGCCAAGAACTCTTCACCATGGTGAGGATGAGCCAAGAATCCTTGAACTTGATTGAGATATAGCAAAGAGTCTCCCAAAAATAAAGTGGGCTCCCAAGAGTATTGTTGAGTCCACAGCTCTTAAAGAATGGGTAAGGCAAGTCCAAAATCTATGAGAAGAAGTGTGAGGACAATCCAAACACTTGGTGAACTCTTGAATGTCTTGTATGATTTGTTCATATGCCAAGCTTGCTTTTTAAATGTCCATGACTTCCATTTTCTCTATGCATGTATTTGTAAGGCTTGTTTTGCACATATTATGTATGATTGAATGGGAGATGAGCTATTGGGATTCTTTGAATCTCATTCCCTCCTCTCCAATGATCTAATATGCTAGGTGGACCAAGTGGCTATGGTAATGGGAGCCAAAAACATTGAAGAAGGAAGATTGACAACCATATGCCTAGCTTTTATCCTTTTGGAACCATAATAATGTTTCATGATGTATATGATATTGTAAATGGTCTATGACCCTTGAGACATGTGTAAATATGACATTATGTGATGTTTAAATGTATGGATATGATGTATGAGCTTTAGCATATATTTTGAGTATGTAATGCCCAAGTATGTAATTTGGAAGTTTGATGTAAATGTGTATAAGTGTGGGTTGAATGGCCAAAATGAAATGCATAAGGTTTAGGACCATTTGGGCAGCTCACACAAGTCTTAAATATGCTTTTTCGACTTTCCCAAAGGGTGTCACAACCAAGGGAAAGCCATTTGGCAATTTTGGTACCCCATATGGAGCTAAAATTGATCATAATGGAACCCTATGTCACTTTTTGGCCAAATGAGTTAGTGTTGATCTAAGATTTGGCATGAAATTAGGTCTCATTAAGGGCTTTTTGAGAAGCTAAAGATCATAATTTTTTGAGGTCTACAAAATATTTGATGATTTTTCAAATCTAGATATTTTAATGGTTTTGGTCGTTGCACTATTCATTTGGTCCAAAATTAAATTCTATCACACGAGGCCCAAATGATGTCCAATTGCCATGAAATTTTATACAGAGAAACTAGACAATTACAGTGACTCGTACCAACTAGAATCACCTCATTTGGAGGTCTAGAGAGGGAGATATGAATTTTTGAATATTCTATCCAGTATTAGTAATTTTGCCCGACTAGAGGTAATGTTCCATTAAATTTCGAGGTCTGGGCTTGATGAACTAGTCTAGAGATATTTTTTCTCTCTAGTTGACATCCATAGATTTCTAGATTAGTATCATTTTCATAAATTATAATTTTGTGGAATTAATTGGACATTTTCAAATGTTTCTACAGAATTCTATATTAGTTCCAGATTGCAGCCTAACCTCTAGACAATTTTGGATATCAAACGTCCTCTATGATGGCTGTTATGGCCTGGGCGTATTTTTAGTGTAAATTAGACATCCATATATTCCTAAAATGTCCAAGATTGTATGATTTCAATTTTTCTAAAATTATTTATGATTTTCCAAAGTCTGAGCAGAGTAGGGGGCAAATCTGACCGAAATTAAACAAGCTCATTTCATGCTTCATTTCAGATTCCATGAGCTGTGGGCATAATTTTGTGATGCCAATGAGTTGTATTGATGTAATTAAATATGAGAATATATAGTATGAGCTCACACGGTCCACGTGACACCAATTGAAATTTTTAAGTATGATGTAACGTAAAGAAACCCATTATTTTCATTCCCTTTTCCATGTGCTCTCATGGAAATGATGATGTGAAAGTTATGAATGACATGAAATGAGCTAGAATTTATGGTGTTACACCTCCCATGATTTTCAAGGCCTCTAAAAACCCCCATAGAACTCAAAACTTTAGTTTAAAAAGTACTCCTTTGCGAATTCCAAAAATTGCCCAAAATTACAAAAATACCATTACATTTCATAGGTTTTCTGTCAAAATTTTTTTCTTCATTCTAGCTCCTTTTTTCCTTCTGTTTGAGGCTAGGATTCTCATTTTTAGGAGGCTAGAATGTTACTCAAATTTTTCGGGACCTTAACTAATTCATTTTAGGGGACTTGCTTTGAAAACGTGCCCATTTTCGTCATTTAACAAAAACTGGACATTACAACACCTGACCCCTTTTTGAATACATAAGCTAGCTAGTGGGGGATCTTTCTATCCCTCAGTCAGGGCTAATATCTATTGGCTAGTGGTTTATCTGGCTCTAACTTTGGAAAGCTAATTTCTTGCTTTCCTCATCCCATACACTATGCTTATCTCTCTAAAGATCTAGTTAGTGATCTAGCTGTCTGAGTAAAGCCTTCATATTATTGTGGCAACAGTCTACCCGACTCAAGAGATCTCTAGTCTTTGAGACAAAAGCTAACTAAAACTGTACTAGTCTTTGAGACTAACTATTCTGGAAAAGCTATCTCAAGCTGTCATCTCACCAAAGGGCTATCATGCTATGACTAGGGCTCTCTGTAACTCTGTGGGATCTACTGTGACCCCTGGGTCTACTGTGACCTCTTAAAGCCCTACTAAGGTCTACTACAACCCACTGTGCTATGCTAGGATCTACTGCAATCCATCTCTGAAAGATGTCAAAGCCTAAGATTATTGTATTTGACAATAAAACACATGCTCACTAAGTCAGGTAACCATAGCTCATAGTAGCTGAGGCTAGACTTAGAAGTAAATCGTGCTTTTTCATGTGAAGTGGGTTATGTGTCATATCATTTTCGATGATCCTATCATATTGATCCTTATGAGCATCTTAATTTTCATTCATCGATCCTCATGGGATCCTCAGATTCCCACTTTAGCCCTTTTTTACTTAGGCTTTCTTTTCTTACTCTATTGACTTACTTACTTTATGTGTACTCATTTGAACCTTCCTCTTATATCCTGCAATTTCTAACTATGCCTACATTCTACTTTTAAGTGCCTTGGCATTAGGGCATCTCACACACTGAGTATGGTTAACATCTTTGGTAAGAGAGAGGCTATACCCTAGTCCTTATTTATTTCATTTACATACACTATAAAAGGACTCAAGTCATATGTACTGAACTCGTGCTATTTGAATTTGAACATTCTTTACGGGGGATTCTTTTCTATATGCTTTTCTTACTGTTATGATATTACTGGAATCCTTTTACTTTTTCTTTTTTGACTTATCTCATTCTTTAACTAACTATGATACCTTTCGATTATCAGGACACTTTAGTGGTTGATGTCATCATTTGCTATGCACTCAAGTCACATTACTATTAGGTTGATCAAACCCAATATCATATGACCATTATTGCAAGCAAACCATAACATCAAACACTAATACACAGGTTCCTCATGACTGAGCTCAAAGCCACTATCGCCTGTGTATTACAAGTTTCCCAATAATATAAAGTATTCCTCTCATACTTTTCTTTATCTACCCTATTCTCGTAGAGTGCTCGGGGAAAATAAGATTCTTCCTCTGCTTCATCCCGAGATCTCTCTGCATTGTCCAACTTTTTTTACTTCGGGCCCTATCATGCAAAAAAGGCATCTATGCTAAGGACACGTGTGCTTTCTATAGTATTCAAGCACATCAACTAGATATTTGTTCTTAATTTATTAGGTCCTTGGCTTGAACACTGTCATAAATTTCTCTCTCTTTTACCTTTCTTATCCTCTTACTTAGGTAAAAGGATATTTTACTACTGGTTGTTTCTATTGCCAATTCAAGTTTCTTTACGCTCAAGAGCACTTGCATTTTCCTAGGATTCCTCCGACTTATTCACTCTCTGTAACATCAAGGGGGTCTATTTTTTTCTCATACTCTTACTCTGCTCTTTTGGACCAAAATTTGGTTCCAAAATGATGCATTTGGCCTTTAAATTGTAATGTCATGGTTTAAGCAAGTTTTGATCTGTTCATACTTCATTTCTAAAAGATCCATTGCATGAAATATGGCTAGCATAAAAAATTCACCATCCAACACCTAGTTATACATATACAAGCCAATAGTTTCTAATTAGAAAACATGAACTAAATGCTATATGATGCATCAAACAATCATGCATACATGCTCGCATGAAATATGGCTAGCATAAGAAATTCACCATCCAACACCCAATTATACATAACAAGCTAATAGTTTCTAGTATAGAAAACATGTACTTAATGCTATATGATATGTCAAACAATCTTGCATACATGCTTTCAAGATTATCTAAAAAGTATCATAACATATTTAGGACATATATATAATTATTCATTGCTACTATCTGTCATATATCATTAAACACATAGTCATATCCATAAGCTTTTGTTACATCATTGTTAAAGCTCTAGCTCTTTTCCATTTATCTCTCTTTGCTTGAATAACTTGTCACGATTAGTAGTAGATGAATGGGGTGAGATTCTTAAAAGAATCTCAATAGCAAATCTCAATACATATCAATACACACAATGAATGCAAATAAGAAAATGCATGTAAGGAGGCTATGTGCCTCAAGTAATTCAAACATGAATATTAACATTAAATTTAACTCTTATCTATCCATGGCATGAAAACATACTTGCTAGGCTTAACTAAGCTCAACTCTAGACTAAGAAAGAACTATTGTACTCAATTACATGCAATAGGGCACTAGGAGCCAATCATAATATCATATATGCATAAAACTCATGATGAAAGCCAATTCAAATCATAACTCATAAAATCATCAAATAATCAAGCACACAAGCATCCCAATTCATTCAAACATCCAAATGTATGCAAGATAAGAAGAAATGACTAACTTGTGAAGCTAGGAGTTATAATGCACCACTAACCACTTGATTCTTCTCTCTTGCATCTTACTCTTCCTCGAGTTCACAGACTCACAAGAAAGACATTGGTCTAGCTTGGCCTAAATACATCAATTTAAATATAAAGCAATTCTTTTGGACTTATTTTACTATCTCATAAATCTCTTACAACTTGAAATGTAACTTCGAACCATTTTAGATCCCTTAAGGAGAAACTCTCATAATTCAATTTCTAATCTTCAAAGTATCACTTGATATGAGTCATATGACTCTAATGGAACTCATAAAACAAGCCTAAGATCAAGTTGCTTTTTTAGGCCCTTTATGAATCCTTAAATTTCATCTTTCAAAATAGGGCTCCTAAATTCATTTCAATTATTCCATTAGTGTTTATCCATTGCATTTAGGCCTTTTAATACCTTAGAATTCATAAAAGCACTCCCTACCTACTTGCTCCATAGCTTGGCCAAACCGACACCCTTGGAAGCCTAAATGGAGTTTTCATCATTTTCTTAGGGAATTTGATAGATATGGAGTTTCCTTGATTCTTTTTTCTAATTCAAGCTTGGTCTTAGATGGCTCAAAACATCTTCCTAGGGTTCTATAACTTTTATAGTGCAACTAAAATCCTAGGTGTCTTAACTTGCATTCTATAGCTTTTCATGAAATTCTAATTGCATAATCTTATTCTACATCCTACAACAACCCTTGTTTCTATCCATTTTTCATAAATAAATAAAAAGCTTGCTTTTCCCATTTTCTATCTAGGCCAAAATGAAGGAAAAGTAGAATCCAAAAGAAAAGCAAGTTTCTTACCTCATAACATACCTTGTTTAAAATTATTTCCAATGATGATTCTTGTGGTATAATTTGTTGCTCCAAATCTCCTCTTTTCTTCAAGTGGTCAGCCATCAAATTCATCCTTTGAAGAAGCTAAAACCACTATTAGAAAGAGTATAAAGAAAGGAGAAGGTTTCATAACTAGCATATAGCAAAATTTTACATATTTCCTTACCGATTTGCCTTGGTTCTTTTTCTCTTTCCTCCATTTCTTCTCATGCCCTGGCTAGTCTAGTTTAAAGCCAAGACTTTTGGTTATGAAAAAGAAAACCTAGTGGCGTGACCTTATGTAAAAAGAGGAAGGATATCTTAAATAAATTTTAAAATTTTATTTACATCTCTACATTTTAACTCCTTTGTTTAAGCTATTTTCGTATCCTTGTCAAAATCTGTCTTATTCATATAAAAATTTAGATTCTCTAATTTGTTGAAAACATTGCCTTTGAAATTTTTAGGATTTAAAACAATTTGAAAAAGTCCACTCAAAATTATGGTTAACTAGAGTCCTAAATCATACACTGTCAAGGATTTAACCATTCTGACGATCTTTATAGTTTTCAGAAAAAACTCAATGTGCTTAATTTTGATATTTAAAACTCCTTTCCTTGAATTTCTAAAATTTTGCTTAAAATTATAGTTTTGTCACTGTGAACATCGTATTTTGTCCGGACCAATTATAAAAATAATAAAATTAAGAAAAAATATAAAATTAAGAGAAAATGAAAGAACAAACAAATGAAAAAAATTAAATTAAAAATAAAAGGGAGCTTAAGAAAACAATGAAAAAATTAATTAATTAAAAGAAAACAGAAAAAATGGCTCAAGTCCAAAAAAAAACCTATAGCCCAATCTCTTTTAGATCTGATCCATTAACTCAAAAATTAAAAAAAATAATAAATAAATAAATAAACAAAAAGAAAACAAAAAAAAATATAATAATAAAATAAAAAAAATGGAAAAGGGGGTCAAAACGCAGGGTTCCTGCGTTTTGACCCAGTTCCCCCCTTTTCAGCATATCGGACCACACACAGCAAAAAAATGTAGACGCAGACACAGAAGAGGGCAGAGAAAAAGGCAGAAAAGAAGAGCAGCAGGACAGCTCTGGAGAAAGGGACGCATCGCCGGGGTTCTGAGTAAAAATGATTCTGGAAAAGAAGAGAGTGACAGCGGGGATTCAGGAAAAGTCGAAGAGGAGAAAGGGATGCATCAGGCAGAGGGGTTTTTCGAGAATGAAAAATGGAACAGAGGAGGAGCTTTGGGGATTGGGAGAGGTGAATAGCGAAGGCATCAGAGGGTTATATGAAGGAAGAGAGAAAACTGAGAGGGGGGAGGAAGAAGATTTCGGATTAGAGGAAAACAGGAGGAGAGCGATTTGGGGGTGCGTCTCTTCCGAATTGGTTTCGGGTTAGAGAAGCCGGGAGAGATTCAGCGAGACTGAGAGGGAGAGCCTTACTCTGAGAGGCTTTTCGGAGAGATTCAACGAGCAGACAGGGGGTTGCGAACAGAAGGAGAGTGACCGAAAAATCGATCGGTGCAGAAGGGAAGAGGAAGGATTTTCAAAATAGGAAGCAGCGGAGGAGATTCGGGGAATCATATTTAAGTCGGAATGAAGGCAGGGGGAGATCGAAAAAAACAAAATCGAGCGAGGGAGTGAGAGATTGAGAGCAGAAGAGAGAGAGGAGCGATGCGAGAGACAGAGACGGGGAGATGAAAAAAAAAATGGAGAAAGCGGACCGAAAAAATGGAGGAGCAGAGTGAGAGATGCGAATCGATAAAAAGTAAGGGGGACGGAGAGAACAAAGAAAGGAACAGAAGGGAGGAGTTTCGAAATCAGAGAGGGGGGAATTTGGAGAACAAAGCGAGAGACAGAGACCGAAAGAAAATCAAGAATCAGAGGGGAGGCCGAGGAGGTCCTTGGATTCAAGGAACAGAGGCAGAAAAAAAATGAGAGCCAAAGCAACGCTGGAAACTAAAGAATTCATCCTTCAACTACCATCCCTACAGGTAAGCCGCCAGTGTTATCTGCTCTGTCTGTGATTACTGAGGATGTGGAATTGAAATGGGAAAATTGGAATTCGAATACTATGTTCATTGTATATTTAGAGACATGCACCGGAGGTGCTCGACGAAATGCCTGAGAGAAATATGAGTGAAACTTGGTTATTTGATTGTTATAAGCTGTTGTTGGATTTGTTTAGAATTTTCCTCGCTAGGTTTTCGTGATGAATGGCGGTATGATTTGATGAATGGTTGTGACCCCTGCTGATTTTATTAGCATGATTTAACTCAGGTTGTTAAAATCTAAAGTTTGGAATGAGATCCTGTTCAGAATAGGTTCGCTACCCCTGTTGATATTAGCATGCTTTAGTCTATGTTTACGTCTAAATCTTGGAGGCAAACCTGCTTAGAGTATGCCTGTTCCCGTGGTGATTTTAGTGTGGCTTCAGCTCGATTCTTAGCTTGTAATCTAGGATTGAATTCTGTCAAGTATTCTTGGTGGTCCAAATGATATCTGAACATGGTTTTAGCATGATTTTTAGCTTAAAATTGGTTCTGAAGTCACTGGTGTTTTCACATTCGATGATGTGTGATGTTGTGGGAGTATGTTACTACATTTATTTGGATTGTGTAGATTTCATTGTGTGCCCAGTATCTGTTAGGACTTCTCCAACCTGTTGGTTTGACAAGTATGAAGGCATTTGTTGTTTACTCCCTTGTGAAATGTAATTAATCCCCATAGACACTAATATGCTAGTTTGTTTCTACTGTGTACGAGGCCTGTGAATTGGTGAAGTGAAGAGAATGGGAAGCATGCAGAGATTAGATGGTGGCAAGATCATACACCTTGCGGGTTCTTTTTCTTTTTCTTTTATTTTAATTTGTGCCTTTTGAATAAGATGTAACATGCATTTGGGGTACGATACGAAGCACACACAATTACAAACAAGGCATGCTTGTAACATTTTTTGTAATTTTTATTTCTTTTATCTGTAGAATTGCCATGTGAGGTTTTGTATCTCCTCAAGCATTTAAGGGTGATCAAGTGCTGTGTGTGACAATAAGTCCCCTCATTCACTTGGTCGTGTCGTCGAGTGTTTTTATATTAGTTTTAAGTTTTAATAATTAAAAAAAAGGGGAATTTTGGAACAAAATAAGATGAATTATTTTTAAAAAGAGAGTTTACGAATTAGTAAAAATATATAATCTTTGAAAAATCAAATAATTTTTACAAATCAAATAAAAAAAAAGAAAAAGAAAAAAATAGAACAAAAAGAAAGTAACTTTCAAAAGTTAACGAAAAGAACAAGAAAAGAGAAACTAGTTTTAAAACTCCTTCTTTTAAAAGAAAGGCTTATCAAAAAATCAATTTGAATTTTAAAGTTTTTATCCTCTGAAGGTTCCTTGTTAAAATCAAAAGTAATCGATCAAAACAAAAAAAATCACAAGAATGATAAAATAAAAATCACAAAAAATGCATTAAAATAAAAATGAAGAAACAATAAATTAAAAAGAAAGGAAAAATGAAAAAACAAGTATCAAGAGAGGAAAAATCAAAAATAAAAAAATCAAAGTAAAAATAAAAGGAAGATAAGTAAACCAATTAAAAACCAAAAAGATAGGAGTTTTCTCTATAAATAATAAAAGTTTTCAAAATTAAAAAATAGAAATTTTCTTTTCTTGAAAAGTTTGCTAAAACCAAAAATTGATAAAAAAAATAAAAAAAAAACAACAAACAAAAAAATCAAAATGGAAAAATCGAGAAACGAAAAAAATCAAAAAAATCAAAATGAAAGGAAAAATTAAGAAATAGGAGTAATCTAGGTTTTGCAAATAGAAACACACAAACTAATTCCAAAATCGTTTCAATCGCAAGAGTCTAAATTATTTTTATGTTCTTTTTCCTTTCAACTAAAACATAAAAAAAAGACACACAAAAAAAAAGGAAACCAAAAAAAATACAAAGACAAAAAAAAAAAAAAAAAGAGGAAAGAAGTAAAATTGGTTTTGCCTTTTGCAAATAAAAATACCTCAACTACTTCAAATTCATTTTGTTTGCAAAAGTCTAAATAATTCTTACTCCTTTTCTCTCTAAAAAAAAATAATAACAATAAAAAAAAATCAAACAAAATCCAAATAAAAAAAAACAACAACAGAACAAATAAAAATAAAAAATAAAAAAATAAAAACAAAATCTGAGCAAGTCATAATTTTCAACCAGTCGAATTACGTGGACTTTGATCCCTTTGAGGGGTACGTAGGCCCTAGGCTTTCATTATAGGTCAAGTCCGCCCTTGTAAATAAATTTTCTTTTCAATTTTTACTTTCTTAATTTCTTTTATTTGGCTTTTCTAATTTTGTCTGTTTAATTTTCTTCTTCCCTTTTCTTTTAATTTTATTTACTTCATTTCTGTTTCTTATCTTATATATGATTTGTTAGGAGAATTAAAATATATTAAAGGCCATATTAATTTTGCACAACTGACTTAGGGTAACCGTTCTTAGTAACGGGTGTAGTGGGGTGCCTAATACCTTCCCCACTCACAACTGACTCCCGAACCTATTTTCTGATTCGTAGACTATTTTTCTTATTTTCCAAATAAAAAGGCTTTTCCAAAGTTTTGCCTTTTCAAAAATTAAAATTTTGGTGGCGACTCTACTACTTGTTTTAATTTTGATTTCAGTTTTCATTTTCTTTGGAAATTGAATCAAAATTTCTTTTTAGAAATTTTCTTTTTTAATTTCTTTAAAAAAAAATGTCACGTGGTCGCATTTTCGGGTGTGACAGCCACTAGTATGTGGTTTACTTTGTTAGACAATTTGGCTCCGTTTGCACTCTTTCTACTCTTTATTTTCATCTTATCTAGGTTTCTAGTTTCTTATTATCATAGTTATTAACCTTTCTTTTGATGTCTAAAGGTTTAGATAACATGGGTATAACATAACATGCTCCCACTACTTGGTCATTAGTGAGGGTCCACATATTAAATACAATTTTGCGTTCCTTTCTCCTTAGTAAGGAGTATGTTTATGCTTTTACATGTACCATGGTGGTTTGTCTAGTTAGTTTTCTCCACAGTTAAGGGAGAAGCTATAGCATCCTCCCAAAATAAAATTTAGTTAAACAAATTAAATTAAATTAATCTGATTGGAACCTATTAAATAAATAAATTATATTATGCCTTAATGTAAGAATTTTAGGATTTATGAATTTTGGGATAAAAACCAAAGTTTTCTGAAGCTATTAAGACTTTGATAGGAATTTTAAAAAAAATTTAGGAATTAATTGTAATTAAAAGTATTTTATGAAATAACAAACTAATTAATGATAGATATTTAAGGAGTGAAATTTTAGGAAATTCTTATATCATTAAAGCCCTAAAAATATAAGAAAAATATCCTAAAAAATAAATATATTTAAGTTAAATTTGGAATTAAAATTTAGGGTTCAAAAATATAATTTCAACTGGGATCGAAATGCAATTTTGGCTTGAATAAAATTATAATTTTCTCTAAGACCAAACTTCATGTTCTTTAAGAAAAAGTGGCAAACCCATGAAAAAGTAAATAAGCTGGAGACTTTGGAATATACTATTCAATGATTAGCAATCACTTTTATACATCAGACCAAATTAATAAGATCAAACTTTATCTGCACATTAGGTCAAAATCTCATAAGATTTTTATTCCTCTAATAGATGAAAAGTCAGGATAGAGAGAGAAGAGAGAGATGCTTGGAGCGGCTAACCAAATTACTTTTTATTTATATATTGAATCTTCAGCCTTTTGGATCAATTACTTACATAAATTGATTCACAAAACTTAGAAAATGAGAGACTTAAAGAAGAAAGGGTGAAAGATGATAAAGTTGGAAGAAAAGCAAAGGAAACTCAGAGAAAGAAGGAAGAACAAGTTGAGCTAAGGATTTTAGCTGATTTCAAATCTGTAAGACAACTTCCTTTGTCTTACTGAGAATTTTCCATTACTTCTTCCCATCTCCTCATCCTTTTATCTTCTCTATTTTCTTCATGTTAGATAGATGGAAGGATAAACTTAAGGAAAGTGAGTTGTATAATTTTAAAAGTCTAGAATTGTTTTAGATTATTGTTCTTTAAAGCTTGTTCAGTGGTAGATGTTTTGTTAATGGAAGCTTTTGAATTGATAAAGTCATATCCTTCATCTTTTCCTTGAAAATCATATAAACATGGTAGGGGAACGTTGAGTTTAGGAAGAGGTTTATGGAAGGAAAACCTTTACTTTAGCATTTAATTAATATATTTTAAGTGTTTGCATGTTAATTGAGTTATTTTGAAGGATTTCATTGAATCATGGGTTGAAGAAGATGATGAACAATACTATTCTTATAGGATAGAGCCCTCTGGCATGGCCCCCTCATGTCCACCAACACAAGGCATGTTAGAGCCATGTAATGGATATAACTAGGTTGTGCCCATTAGCACAAACCCATGCTAGAGATTCTAAAAGAGTAACATAGCTTAGCTATGTTTCTAGACATAGGGCCATGTTGTTTACACTTATTTGCTAAAAACTTTTACCTCGAAAGTCACACAGTTTTAGCTGTGTAACCTCACACAATCATCTGGGTCATTCAAAATTAAAAAAAAATGAAGAGTTTTATATGAATTTAAAAGTTGAATTCCCTACATGTTTATGTAATTAATAGTTTTGCAAAAAAAATTGGTTTTATAAATTTTCTTGGAACCTTATAAATATTAATTCAGTTAATAAGTCATAAATTCTTGAGCAAAGATGTCTTTCCTCAACCCCATGCATAGAAGACCAAATAGAGAATAATACCTACGCATCGATGACCATGACGATTAAAATACCTCGATCAGAGTTCTAATTTCTATACATGAATGACTATACCTTAGACTATTCCCATGCATAGATGATTATGTTTGTGGAATGCCTTGATCTAGGCCAATATTTGGCTCTTAAGACATTTTAAAAGACATGTTAATAGGAAAAGGGTTCCAAGGCCTACTTTATCTATGCTAAACTGATATTATCTATAGCTCCTAAGAATTGCATATGTGTTCGCATTTGCCTATGGGTTGGTATGCTTGGCAATGTTATTAAATTGGAAAATATTTAGATTATTTTTAGTATTGAGCTTTATAGGTTGATGACAATGGTTAGAATCCTTCATGGGTTAGAGTTTCAAGAAGAAGATAAGCTTAAATTGCTTGTATGTGGACCCACATTAAAGGAAGTCCTAGTTTGCAATCAAGATATGAGTGGCTATGAATACTGATTATACTAATAGATTTTATGATATGCAGGAATAAGGAAGGTAGTTATTCAGTCTTTAAAGTGTTAGAAATCTAAGTTTCATATTAGGTAGAATGAGATACCCGATATGACGCCTTTGGAATTTGAAATCCTAGGTTTGTGTCACGTGTTATATGGTACTTGATATAATATGTACAAAAAATTTTCTATCTTAAGCAACATTTTAGATATGGTTAACTACAATTCTTTAAAAAGGATTATCTACTATTTTTCCTAGTGCATATGAGATAGATAATTTATGTAGGATATTATTATGTGTTTATGCTAGCTAAACATGTTATCTTGTTAAATATATGTGCTAGTAAAAATTATGCCTATTGCTATTATTTGATTAACTTTACTTGGTCTCTCAAATAGACAAAGGGTAAAAATGAAAATGTTTTCTATATATGTGATAGTTGAACCATTACTTATTTTAGAAAATTTTGTATCTTATTAGGAATTATCAAGTTCTCACATGTTGAGGTAATGTGTTTAGCTAGCAAAGATGCCTGTAAGTCGCTACATAATTGAGGTCAAATGGATATACATGGTTATATTAAGGGTTGGGCTGAGTTCAAGTGATAGTTAATATGAAGACCATGATAGTCACAAAAAAATAGCTAGCTGATACCCCCTTCTTTGACCTTACCAACATGAGTTAAATATCTAGAGGATGTAGAAATCAAGGAGCTTCATTTATGTCATGTATATAAAGAAGTATATAGCTCCATGAACTAACATAAATAACCTTTTGTTTACCATGATGTATAACTAGAATCCTCGTATTAAATAGTGGGCTAATAAGACCCATTATAAGAATAGTCTTTTGAACATGCAATCTAAGTAATATATGATCATGTAGTCCTTTTTTATGTATATTATTTTTATTTGATTACTATTGCTTTTGCTATGTCATAATAAACAAAAACAAGTAAAAGGGTTATAAAAGCTAACCTTGTCATGTTGCTAACACTATAGTTAGCAGTAGAACACCTATATCTTTTTCTCACTATTTTTTCTAATGTTATAAAAGCTTTATAGGGAGTTTTTTTTAATATTTCAGTAGTATGTTTATGACCATCCATTGAAGAATGCCTCATTTGTCATGTTTTATAGTTTTGCCCATATGTTACCAAAACTTCATAAAGAGATTATGAATAATAAGACATGAGTCTTATGTATTTGGATATGTACCTTGAGATTGTGTTTCCTTCTACTCTTTGAGCTTTTGTAAATAAACTAATAGGATTAATTCAATGTGCATCCTAGTATATCTATACTAGTCAACTTAATCTAATGCTAGTCCCAACATATCTATACTAGTCAACTTAATCCAATGCCAAGCTCAACATATCTAAAGTAAACCAAAGTAATTAATAATTGCATTTGTTGGTTTTGAGATTTTGTGGCTGCCCAAGGGATTCTTTATGTCTTCCAATTTAAACCTTTCATCTCCTAATACATCCTTTTTACATGGCGTGCTTTATCTTCCTTAGACTTTTAATTTCCATTATATAAGGGGTTTAGGGTTTTTTTTTAACCATAAAGGTTCCTATGGGGTTTTGGAGAAGATGATCTTGACAAGGTTAATGTGGTTGATTGTCAATGTCTTCCTTTCTTGCATTCTGAGAAGGATGGTAGGTTGATTAAATTCACACATTAATGTCGTGTTTGGAAGAAAAGAAGCATCATTGATTCATCTTCATAGCAAAGGTTAATCTCCTTATCTGCACATCCTTAAAGGAAGGGAAATGTCCTCAGACCTTTTTTCATTGCTGAAGGATTCTCTCAAAGCAGGATTAACATGTTCCTTCAAAGGTACCTTTGTCTTGTAACATGGGGTTGATTAGATTTTTACTTTGAGGAATTTCTAATGGGGTTTTAAACTTGTACGACCTTCTATCTTATATGTATCATACATATGTAACTTTTGAATTAAGCCTTTTACAAAGGGACATCCAACTTAACCTTAGACCTTTAGCATGTTCTTGTAATTTCATGAATACTTAATAATATTTTCTTTCATCTAAAGTTTTGATCTTGTTGACAATTGTGCCCTTCCCTAGAGGTCACTCTATGTCTTTTAAGACATGTAGAGCATATTAGGATTCTTTGATCTTTGTTATATAAAGGGCTAGGGTAAATCCTTGTTATAACCAATAAAGTGTCTCTATGGGTAAGAGGTGCTAAGGATAGGCCAAGCTATTGTTACTAGCTATTGGAACTTTAGTTCCTTATTATGTGATGGTTTTATTTGTCTAATGTTTTCTCCTCCTGGAAAGAACTAGGTCTTAACAACTAGTACCACCAACGGTAGTAGTCCTTCAATTCAACCCATTGAGATAGTTCTTAGAAAATAGGGGGTAACTAAAAGTCTTGGCTCTTTATCTACTGCTCCTTGTTTGCAATGGAGCCATCGAGCATAGGTTACTATGCTAGGCATTTTGTTTGTTTGAGCTTGTGGGTTCAACTTATTCAATCTCTTTCGATTACTTTCTACCTACTTTTTTAATCAATAGCTTTTTATGTTCTTAATGTTTGTATAGATCTTTATAGGATTGAAAAGAATATATTTATAAAGTTTTTTGCACTTTTATAAATTCTTTAGCCAAGGATAGGAGTAATAAAAGGTATTTTTTTCAAATAGATGTAAAAGTTTGTAGTAGGATGCATTTTTTTCATGGCATATGCATAAAAGATAAATCTCTTTCTGAAAGGATGCATTTTCTAAATAAAATTTGTAAATAGGATGTACCTTTAAAAAGATGCATTTTGCAAACAAGAAATGTATCCTTGATCTTTTTGTTGTAGAAGGGCATACCCTTTCTAGTTTGAAACCTTTTTTGAAAGTTTGGTGGGTTGCTTTGAACCTTTTTTCCTAGATGGTTAGGGCCTTGGTTAAGGTACCTTGAATATTTTTCACAATGCATGCTTAAGGCTTTGGGTCCCACTAAGGTCTTAGTGTAAGTGATCATTTTGGGTGCTATGTGTAACAATCCTAATTCTTAATTACTGTAATTAGGTTTAATAGCATGATTAGTAATCGCAAATCAAGGTCTAAGGTCATTATGATTAATTAAAGTGGGAGAAAATAGGGGAAAATTTTAACCTTGATGTTATTAGAGTCATTAACCAAATAATCACAACTATTTATGAGTGAATCTAATTCTCAATCAAAAGCCTTTAATTCATTTATCCATTAATTCTAACTCATAAAAACTTCCTACAAGTGTTTCTAAATCATTCCTTAGTATTACCATAAGAAAAACCAAGGTTTCTAGACTAAAAGTAGGAGTTTGGGAAGTTTCGCTGCAACTTGAAACCTTCCCGCCACAGCTAAGTTAGCTACTAGAACTTAAAAACCAAATTTCGCATCTTGCATCACGACCTAAGATATCTTCGCCGTAGCAAAGTTGCTCTAGAGTTTAACTTCTCAGATTTTTGCGGCGGTGAGTTGGACCCTCACCGTGGCAAGCCTATATGGTGCCACGGTAGAAAAGCACCCTAAAACCTACTATAGCAAATTTTTCGATCCTCGCCATGACAAAACTAGCTACTGGGACACTCCACCTAATTCCTTCAACTTGCGCCACGGCAAGGTTGCTCTTTGTTACCCTCCGTGAGCAACATTTTCATTTTGCGCTATGGTGAGACACCTTGCACCACGGCGCTCCTCGCCTTTGCCTGACACTTGGTTGCAGCTCAACCCATTTTAGTCCCAGCATGACCCTCTCTGTACCATTTTTCCCTAAGTTTCGTCTTATACACTCTCACTCTCCATCTAGCAATACTCTAAGACCACTCTACCTTAATTTGTAAGACTCTAATAGGTTTCATCTACTTAGTTTACCTAACATATTAATCATTACCAATTCAAGACTTAAGGGTTGATTCCTACTCATCAAACTATCATGCATCAGTAAATTCATCAAGTATTGACAGCAACAAGATCTATAAGCAACTAATATTATCATTCATGGATATATAAAAGCATGCTCTTAAGAGTCAAGTCATACATTCATACTAAGGAGGCTCCATATCATATATAAATAAATACATACACCAAATACTAGATTTGTATAAGACCTAACCTCTATTAGATACATTATAGGTTAATAAAACACAAAATACCTACACTTGGTAATATGATTACATGATGATGATGCTATACAAAAGAATGACAAAAATTAACATCTATCTTAAATTAGATCCATCCAAGTGCAGAACTTCCCACATATGGTCTTAGCTCATAGATGTTCATCCACTTGCTTCCCTTTATCCCTACTCGAAAGACCTGAACCTGAAATAGTTAGCCCATGAAATGAGATGAGATATAAATCTCAATAACCAAAAACAAATTTCATTCATATATTCCAATTTAATTAATATATGTACATGAAATTAGATGAATATCAGAAAAACATACCAGTCATATCAGCAAATGAAATAATTGGACTATCAATGACTACTATCCTATATTAGTAATCACAAATCCATATATTAAAGGCCAATAACACCAAGAGAGGCCTGTCCATGGCACCTACTCCCTAATGAGTACAACCAGGGCTCAGTGCATTTAGAGTCTGATCATAATCTGGTGCCCAATTGAAGCATATGCATAGGTGGCAGCCACACCACAACTTCACTATGGACTCACAAGGTCCAAACACAATGTATATATAAGATAGCTAACCATTCATTTAGCATTCAAAAATAATACATTTGAAGCAAATATAAAATTAAAGTAAACATATACATGGAATTAACAATAACCCCAATTACCTCACTTAATTGAGTCAAGTTTTGCAACCAAAAGTATATCTCCAAACTCTAAAAGTCCTATATCAAATCAAAGCATATTCTTAGATGATAATTACAATATATACTAGATTCCACAAGATCCAACCATTATAAGCTACCTAAAAAAACACTTACCTACCACCAAGGGACTCAAATTTCGGATTTTGTCTTTTCTAGACCAGAAACTTCAAAATATCACCCTACATTATGGATATTTTTGCATAAAAACAGAGTCTATATCATAGGTCAGCTATTGGAGTCTCTAATAGTAGTAAATGCATCAAAATGAAGAGTTTATACTTACCCAATATCTCTCCTAGCCTAAACCTCCGAAAATCCTCTAAGAAAATACCAAACAAACATATTTTAGATTTTGGGTATGGTAAAAATGCTCTAAATGAAAAGCCAATCAGGTCAAAATGGAAAGAAAGAGGAGGGGGTCAAGTTATATAAAACTCATCTTGGCTGAATCTTGGTCTAAATAGGAGCAATAGGGCTAAGAGAGTGGTGAGAAACCTAGCCTCCAAGAGACCTCCAAATTTGCTTCTTGTGTTTCTTATGTGTTTTGTTTTTACAGAATGATGGAAGGGGCCTGAATATGTTTAGGGTTTAGATAGGTTTGGGTTGACCTAAAGGCCCAAAATCTAAGTAGGTTCAGACCTATGCTTTGTTGGGCCTTGGATTCTAGAGTTACAAGAGTTAAATAAGAGTTGGGCCAAGCTAACAAGGGTCCAATAACATATTGGGTTTGCATAAATGAATATTAGGCCTCCATTAGTCCATCACCTTCGTAAATTAATTATAGGCCTAGATTAAGTTCCAACCTAATTGAATCTTAAGCCTGCATTAATTATTTATTTCTCGATAAACTCCTATTTATATAACTTGCCCAATTATTTTATAATAATTATTATTAATTAGTCTAAATCTATTATTAACACCTTAATAAATTTTGGGGTGTTACATGCGTACCTATGCCCTTAGCCTTACTGAGGTTGTAATGTGTTAATAGATTGAAATGGAGCACACTCAAGGCCTAGGCCTTTACTAAGGTTGTCATGACATATTTATATAGCTAAATTTCATATCATTCCATGCTTATGGCGACAAAATTACAACTGCAACAAAATTTTTAGCAGCAGTTTTATCCCGTTTCATGCACTAACTGAAACTATAAGGGTCAAATTTTGAATTTGCTTTCTTTTTCACCTAAGGCCACCATAAAATAAGTTTGTTTTGATCCATAAAACCAAGACATAAGCCTCATTAACATATAGGAGCCATATAACTAAATTTGGCCATTTTAGACATAATACGATTTTAAACTTCAAAAATGTATAACTTTGGCTATACAAATTCGACTTACACAAATAGGTGTCTACAAAAAGTTTATAATCTAAAATTTATGATGTAAAAATTTCAAGTGAAAATAAATCCATTTGAACCATAAAAAACACCAAAATCTGTGGCTATGACAAAGTAAATAGTACTATATAATTTTTTTAATTTTACACCAATTTCAAAAATTTACCAAATATTTTATAGAACTCCAAAAAATACTATCTCTAGCTTGTTATAAAGATCTATAAATTCTCTATAAGGGCCTACCAAATTTCAACTCCAAACTAGGTTATTTAGGCTATCAAGGGTAGAGATGCAATTTATGACTTATTTTGACCCAAATTTGGTTCCTAAATAGTCCATTTGGCCTTTAAATTGTAATCTCTTAGTGTGAGCAAGTTTTAATTTATTCATACTTCATTTCTGTACCCATTGGATGAAGTATACCTAACATCAAAAGTTGGCCATCCCATATCCATTTATTCATATGCCACTTAATAGACCCTAATACGGAAAACATGTACTAATGGTACTATGCATCAAAATGTTATATATCTATATTCTTAAGCTCATACATAAGTTACCATTTCATATCAACATAGATACATCATATATGCAACTCATTTTGGACCCATAATATATATCAAAATATCTTATATCATTCAAATAGTAAAGCATGTGCCAACTACAAGCTTTTTGCATCTATATAACATGTACTCATCATCTCACATTTATATATTACAATGCCTTACAATATATGGCATGGTTCACAACTAATTTATCTCAAAGATACATCATAGTCATATAGCCATTAAAGCTTTCTCATAGCTATCTTGAAGCTTTATTTCTTCTTGGTTTTTCCATCTCCTTACTTGAGGAACCTATCATGGTTAGTGGGAGATAAATGGAGTGAGATTCTTAGAAGAATCTCAGTGGCAAATTGCAATCCATATTAGTGCACACATGAATGCAAATGAGAAAATGCATGCATGAAGGCTATATGTCTCAAGTAACTCAAACATGAGAATTAGCATGAAACTTTAACTCTTGTTTGGCCATAGTATAAAAGCATACTTGTTAGGCTTAACTAAATTCAACTCTAGGCTAAAAAAGAACTGCTATGCTCAATTCTTTGCCATAAGAGCTAAGAGCTTAAACATAACATCATATATGTATAAAACTCATAATAAAATCCAATTCAAGTCATAACATATAAAATCATCAAACAATCAAGCATACAAGCATTTCAACTCATTCAAACTTCTAAATGCATGCAAGATAGGGACAAATAGCTACCTTATGGATTGAGAAGCTTCAACCTACCATCAATCCACTGTTTATTTTCTTTTCTTTTATCCTCTTTGGCTTGACACTTAGAAATAAGTGACCTTTCGTTAGCTTGCCCTACATATGTCAATTTTCCATACGAAATAACTTATTAGGATCTATTCTAACTTTTGTTGCGAACATTTAAACCAATTAGAACTCAATAGGCATCTTTAACCTATTTTAGGTCCCTTAGGAGGTAACTCTTATATCTCACTTTCTAGGCTTCTAAATCTCACTTGCTATAAACCAAATTAATCTAATGGAACTTATTGGGGCGATCATATGCATGTTTAAATAAGCCAAAGGTGAAGTTACTTCTTTAGACTCTTTCAAAATCTAAAATTTCACCTTTCAAAATAAGGCTTCTAAATTCAATCCAATGGTTTCATTAGAGTTTATAAGTCATATCTAGACCACTTATAACCTTAGAATCAATAAAACAACTCCTTAGGTAGCTATACTCTATCTTGGTCGAACCTACGCTTTTAAGGGGGCTAAGGGAGGTTAGTTTCTTCCATAGAGAATTTGATGAATATAGGATATCCCTATCTCTTTTCTAGTTCCAGTGGTCTTAGTGGCTTAAAACATTTTCCTAGAGTTCCAAAACTTCCAAGATGCAACAAAAACCCTAGGTGCCCTAACATAAATTCGATAGCTTTATAATTGATTCCAATTGCATTATCTTAATCTTTATGCTTCTAAACCCTTATTCCTATCAAGCTTTAGCCAAACCCAAACTCCCTCTAAGTTTTTCATGTCTTGGCCAAATTGATGAAGAAGAGGAATCCAAGGGAATAGAAAATTTTCTAATTCAAATAATACCTTATTTGAAAACACTTCCAATGGTGATTCTTATGGTAAACTTGACTTCCTTCAATCTCCTCTTTTTCTCATGAAATCATCCATAACTTCATCCTTTCAAGAAGCTAAAATTACCATTAGAAAGAGTTTGAAGAGGAGAAGAAAGTTTCTAACTAGCATAGTATGAAATTAAGCATGTTTCCTTACCTTTGCTAGCTTTGTTTTCCCCTCTCTTGCTTCTTATTTTCATGCCATATCCATCTAGTTTAGAGGATGTAAATGTTGATTATAGGAGGAAGAAGGAGGTGGCATGACATATAAAAAGGAAAGGAAGATTTTTATAACAATTTTTAAAATACCGATTGTGTCCCTCTACTTAATTTCCTCCATTTGGACTCATTTTGTATCCTTTTTAAAAATCATATTTTTCATATGAAAATTTAGGCTTTCTACTTTATTAAAAGTATTATACTTTGAAATTTTTAGGATTTAGAATAATCCAAAAAAGTCTAATCAAAGTTTCAGTCAACTAATACTTTAAATCGTACACCGTTAAGGTTTTAGCCACCTTGATGGTTTCTATGGTTTTTGGGTCTCTAAAAAACCTAATGACCTTAACCTTGGCATTTAAAACTCTTTCCCTTCAGTTTCTAAAATTTTACCCAAATTTACAATTTTGCCACTGATATGTCAGTTTACTTTGTTTAGCTGTTTTTTGCTATTTCCTTTCATCTTATATGAACTTCTAGTGCCTTATTATTATGATTACTGTAATATCTAGTTCTTTGCAAATGAGAGAAAACATGAGAAACGAAACGTATGATTTCTCCATAAGTACACGAAATTTACCGAATACAAAGGGAAGTCCCCCAGATAGAGTAATTTGAGGTCCAAAAAAATTAGAATAATATTTTAGACTTTAAATAATGGTGATTCAAGGTTAGAGATGCCCTAAAACTAGAGCCAAAATAGCCAGACCGATTTTTATGAAAAGGCAACGAAATGTAATGGCATTTTTGTAATTTTGGGCAATTTTTAGAATACTCATAGGATGGCTTTTTAAATGGAAAATTTGAGTTCTTCGAGGCTCTCAAAGGCCCTGAAAACCATGGAAAGCCCCAGGACAATTAAAGTCCCTTTAGTAGACATTTTTTAATGGCGGTGAACTCGAACTTTGACTGATTCGTTTGAGAAGGTTTTAGCTGCAAATTGAGTGATTCCAATGGCATTTTTTTAGATTAAGGACTTAAATTTTATAATGAAAAAAATGATTCTAAAAAAGGAGCTAAAATGAATTAGAAACAAAATTGCCAAGAACGAAGAGCAAAATTGAAATTTTTAGAAAATAGAAGTTTCTTGAACTCTCCTTATATTTCGCCCTCCTTCTCCCCTCTTCTAGACCGACCTAATTCTGCCCCAAAACCAGAGACAAAAGCCATCTCTTAGGCGCACCAAGGGAAGAGGTTTTGAAAGGAGAAAAGGCAAGGAAAAGGTAGGAAACTTCATAGAATTTCAAGCTCTTTCTTTAGCAAAATGTTTCTCCTCCTTCTCCCCTTTCTTCCTATGGTTTTTTTGAAGTTTTTGGTGCTATTTTGGGGGCAGAACAGAGAGAAAAAATTTGGATTAGAAAAGAGGAGGCCAAACAAAGTGAGAAACAAGCAAGAAAAGCTAAGAAAACTAAGGTATTTTGCCATTTTTCAACTTAATCTTCCTTGCTCTTCTTCTCTCACCATTTCGCCCTTTGTGAGACCAACCAAAAGAGGTTAGATATCTCGCTAAACCAAGGGTGAATCTTAGAAAAATGAGGGAGGAGAACAAGAATATGCAAAGGAAACAATCAAATAGCTATTAGATTTCAAGATAGAAAAGTTAGGGTTTCATAGGTTCTCTTGAAATTTTGATTTGATACAATAATTCTTAGGCTTAAATGAGTGTTTAGATGAGCTCCTAAGTTTCCTAGAAGGCTCTTCATATACATCTTCCATCAAGAAAATAAAGCAAATCCATTTGGTGCTTCCTTGAAGCCTAGCTTAGGGCTAAGCTAGATGGAGCACTTAAGGATAGTTTTAATTTGTTCCAAACTTATTTTTGAGTCATATATGATGGAAGAGGATGAGAGGAAGCCTTGGAAAAATTTTAGAAGCCATAGATAGTGAGATGGTATCATAGGTTCCATATTATGACTTAAAGAAGCAACACCTAGCTAGGGTCCTTGATTTGATTGTGTGATGAGTCAATTAGGCTTAAAAGGAGTCAAGAATCATAAATAAGTGAAGATAATAGAGCAAAGATCATGTTTCCACAGGGTTGCTTCACTAAATGCATTATGGAACCATAAAGGAACCATATGAACTACCTAGCTTTTCTAATGAATGTGTAGCTCTAAAAATAAGTTCAAGAGTGTAATTGGCTTCTATATGATGCATCTAGGCTAAGAGAAACAAGCTCCACTTTAATGTGTGAGTATAGCCAAGGAAGAGAAGTCCAATTCAAGAGGAAAAGTTTGCATTTGTAACAAAGGTAGCTCTCTCCTCTTTCTCTCATGCATGAATGAAGGTTTGCCTTGTCTTGAATGTGTGTATGTGTGTTTTAAGCTATGAAAAGTATTCTAGCATGTGCATATATCTCATGGTACCATAATGTCATATTATATTTTCAAATGAGGTTTAGTATGTTTGTTTTGGTTTGCTTAAGTGTGGTGAAGCTAAGAACCCACTAGCCATAATAAGGATGAGCCAAGAACCATTAAGAATGGTTGAGACAAAGCTTAGAGTCTCCCAAGAGCAAGGCTTAGTTCAAGGCCTTTAAGAAAAAGGATGAGGTGTAATATCCAGTTATCTGAAAACAAGAAAAAACGTGAGAAACGTAACGTATAGTTTCTCTATAAGTGAACAAAATTCAATAGATACAAAAACAAGTCCCCTAAAATGACTTAGTTAAACCCCAAAAAAATTGAGAATCATTCTAAATTCCTAAAAATGAGAATCCCAAGTTTAGATGAAAAGAAAAACGGAGATAGAATGAAGAAATGAAATGCAACAAAAGGTTGACAAAACATAAAGACATTTTCGTCATTTTGAGTAAATTGTGGAATTTCTCATAGAAGGGCTTTTTAAATAAAAATTTTAAGTTTGCCAAGGCTCTCAAAAGCCTTGCAAACCATCAAAAGCCTCGGGATAGCTAAAGCCCATCCATGGACATTTTCCAACGTCAGTTGACCCAAACTTTGACCAGTTGATTTAGGAAAGTTTTAAATCCAATTTGGATGAAACTAAAGGCATTTTATAAATTAAAGGACCTAAATTTTATGATGAAAAATACGATTCTCAAAAAGGAGTTAAAATGAGCCTAAATAGAGCAAACAAGCACGTAGGGGCAAAATAGTCATTTTGAAAAATTGTAAAAGAGGCTTCTTAAGTAAGATTACACCTCATCACCTTCTCCAAGCTTCCATTTACAGAAAAATGGGCAGCCATGGTGTGACATTAAGAGGGGAGAGGAGAAGAAGTTTAAGCTTCTGTTTAGGTAAGTAAACAACCACGTTTCATCTCGCACCAGTTAGGAAAGTTGTTCCTCTCTCTAAGAGCTCTCTAATGGTAGTTTTCTTTTCTTGAAAACTTGAAGATTCAGGTCTAACCCAAGCTAAAAAAGAACTCTTTTCAAGAAATTAATCCGTGAAAAATAATCTACGCAAAGAGAGCTCCATATTAAGGTAAGACTTTACTTGAAACACTTACAAAATCTTGTGTTTCCAAGCTATTTAAGCTTCGGTCTAGAGAGAGAAAGTAAGGAGGAGAGTTTTTTTTTGTGTTCTTGATGGAATCAAAGGTTATGGAGTGTGAGGATTAAGAATATACAACTAGAATTGAAAAGGGAGCTTTAGAATGCAAGTTACGGAATTTAGGGTTTTGATTACACCTTGAACTCTACCATAAACCCTAACCATATTTTATGATGTTTAAGTGTTCATATGAGTTCCTAAGACACCAAGAGAGCTTCCCACATGATTCTCCCATCAAAGGAAGCAAAGAAACTCTAAAGATTCCAAGAAGAGTATATGCTTTGGCCTAGAGTAGAAATGGAACCTAGGGATAGTTTTAATGTTTTAATTTGTTCTAAGCTTACTTTTAAGTCATGTATGATGGGAGAGTATGAGAGGTGTGATGACCCTAACTTCTAACCCTGGTAATTATGATTAAATACATGATTAACAATCAATGATCAAAGTTTGGAGTCGTTACAATTAATTACTTTAATCAAATATAGGAAAAATTTAATCATTGATGTTATTAGGGTCATCAACTAAACAACCATAAATGGAAAAATGTATAAAAGGATTTGTACCATCATTAAGGGTTTGTGATTCATCCATCCATCGATTTTAATACACAAAAACCTCCCACAAGTGTTCCTATATCATTTCCTAGCATTAGCATTAAAGAAATTAGGGTTTCTAGGTCAAAGGGGGGAGTTTGGGGACCTACGGCGTGACTTGGAACCTTCCCGCTGCGGCTAAGTTAGGTCCTAGAGCTCGAAAACTAAGTTTTTACGCCGCAGCTAAGTTGCTCTCAGGAATCACTGGGTAACTTACTCGAATCTTGCCGCGGTGATAGCCGCGGCAAGTTGGATTTGCGCCGCGGCCAACCCATGTGGCACCACGGTGAGTTTTGTTACTGTACCCTCCTTAATTAATTTCCTCGACTTGCGTTATGACAGGACTTATTGCGCCGTGGTGAGGTTTCATTCTGTCACCCTCCTGGGCATTTTTTTCACTCTACACCGCGACGAGATTTCTCAAACCACAGCGTCCCTCGCCACTGTCACCTTTCAGGCCGCGGTGAGACCTTCCTAACCGCGGCGTGACTCACTCCTATAGCTATATCTCCTATATTTCATCCCATGAACTCCAATTCTCTTTTTAGGAACTCCCTAGAACTACTTCCTCCCATTTTATAAGACTCTAATGGTATTTATCTACCCTATTTACCCAGTTATTCTACTATTACTAACTCAACACTCAAGTACTAATTCTCACTCACCCAACCACCACATGTCAGCCTTTTCATGGGTTAATGACAGCAAGGATTCATATAACATCAACAATTAACATCTCATATGCATTTTGTTGGAGGTTTTATACATCAATGATCCATATCAATTTCTATTACATCACATAATTATGTTTCCAACAGTATACCATACCATAATTTCAGTAAAATTCATACAACAGATACTATAGGTCCATATAACCTAAACCAAGCCATATTAAGACCTAACTCCTTAACAAATACATTCCAACAAATCAAAATATAGACGCCTACACCTGGCAATATGAATACAAGATGATGCTATACGATAAGGAATATAAAATTAGCATCTGTACTAACTAAATCAGCCTAAGTGTAGTTTTCTCCTCACATGTTAGAGCTCATGGATTTTCATCCACTTGCTTCCCCTTATCCTTACCAGATGAACCTTTACCTAAAATATTAATCCCATGAAATAGGGTGAGATACGAATCTCAGTAACCACGGCAATTCCATCATATAATCCAGTTTAATCAACATATATGCATGAATCAAAATCAGTATCAGAATCATATCAGTCGTATTAGTAAATGAAATAAGTAGGCTATCATGATTACTATCCCATATTAACAATCATATTTCCACATGTTAAAGACCAATAACACCGGGAGAGGCCTGTCCACGGCACCTACTCCCCATTGAGCAGAACCAGGGCTCAGTGTATCTGAGGTTTAATCATAACCCGGTGCTCGATCGAAGCACATGCACGGGTGGCAGCTGCACCACAGCTCCACCATAGACTCACAAGGTCCAATCATAATACAATAGATAGCCAACCAATTCATTCAACATTTCAAATCATTCATATACAGCAAATATAAAATTAAAATAGATACATGTATAGAATTAATGTAAACCCCAGTTACCTCACTTGTAGACAATTTGTAACAGCCACCAATGGTACAAAAATCCCTATAACTATAACATCAGAGGATTACCACTCTAATTCATCATTAATAGTAGCAACAAGTACCTAAAGAATTTACAAGCTAATAACTACCTAAATAACACTTACACAATCACCACAAATCCCTAAATTCGGATTGAGTATGTCCTCTACCAGAAACTTCAATATATCACTCAAGTTCCTAAGCAAATTCATACATAATTAACACCCATATTATAAATCAACTATAGGGGTCTTAAACCAACAAAAAATACACTAGAATGGATAGTTTACACTTACCTAATACTAGCCCTAACCTCAACCTATGAATTTTCTCTAAGAAAACACCAAACAATCATATTTCAGAATTTGGGTATGGTGAAAATGCTACAAATGAAAAACTAATCAGGCCAAATTAAAGAGAAAGATGAGGGGATTAAGTTGTATAACTATTACCTTGGCTGAATCTTGCTCCAAATGTAAGAAAATGTGGAATTATGCCAAGAACCCTAGCCTCTCCTCCACACCTCTGAATTTTCTTTTGTGTCTTGTGTTTTGCAGAATAGGGGAGGTGGCTGGTCAGTTTTTAGGGTTTTAGTTGGGTTAAGTTGGGTTAAAGATGGGTCATAGGTTGCTCCAAGGTCCAACTCCAAATGGACTTCAATTTTGAGCTTGTTGGGCCAGTTTTAAGATGTTGGGCTATAGAATTTCATTAGGCTAACTCTTATACATTGAGCTGCTGAAATTTAATTAAGTGTGGGCCAAGTTTGAAAAGCTCAAGAATTTGGGTCTGCACAAGGATTATTAGGCCACTTATAAGAGCCTATACAAAGTGGATCTTGGGCCTCCATCATATGGAATTAGATTGGGTCTGAACCTAACTCATTGGGTCTCCATTAGCCTCTTATCATAATTCATTAATTTAGGCCTAGATGAAATTTCTATTCCAATTAATTCTCAAACCCATGTTAATAATTTATCTCTCTAAAATCCCCATTCACTTAACTTGCCCAATTATTCCTAATTAATCTAAGTCCATGATTAATACCTTCATTAATTTTGGGGCGTTACAAGAGGAACCCTTGAAAAAATTTTAGAAACTATAGAAAATGAGATGGCCTTGTATGTTCCATATTATGGCTTAAAGAAGCAACACCTAGTTAGGCTCCTTGATTTAATTGTGTAATGACTCCAAGAGGTTTAAATAGAGTCAAGAATCATAAATGAATAGATAGAATGGAGCCAAGATGATGTTTTCTTAAGGTTATTTCATTAAGTGCATTATGGAACCATAAAAGAACTATAAGAGTCACCTAGCTTTTCTAGTGAATGTATGGCCTTAGAATTTGATCCAAGAGTGTAATTAGCTTCCATATGATGTGTCTAGGGCAAGAGAAATGATCTCCGCCTCTTTGGGTGTGTGAGGTCAAGGGAGAGGATTCAAAGTTCAAGGAAAAAGTATGTAAATGCAAGCAAGGTAGCTCTCACCACCTTCTCTCATGCATGAATGTGTGCTTACATTGTCTTTGAATGTGTGTATATATATTTTGAGCTATGAAAAGTATTTTAGCATAAGTTTTTATTCCATGGTACCATGATGTTTTATACATTCAAATGATGTTTTATATGCTTGCCTTGGTTTGCTTAAGTGTGGAGAAGCCAAGAACCTCTAGCCATGGTGAGGATGAGCCAAGAACCCTTAAACTTGGTTGAGACAAAGTAAAGAGTCTCCCAAGAGTGAGGTTGACTCTCAAAAGGAAGGTTGAGTCAAAACCTCCTAGAGAAAATGGGTGAGGCAAGTCCAAAATTCATAAGTAAATGGGTGAGGCTAATTCACTCACTTAGTAAGTCTATGTATGCTATATATGAATTGTTCAAATGCCAAGAATGTTTCTTGAATGCTCACATGTTTCAATATGCTCATACATGCATTTTTAAGACTTGTATTGTATACTTTATGTATGATTGAAAGAGAGATAAGCTATTGGAAGATCCTTTGAATCTCATTCCCTCCTCTCCAATGTTTTAACATGCTAGGTGGGCCAAGTGGAAAAGGTAATGGGAGCCAACAACTTGGAAGATGAAAGTGTGACAACAAAGTGCATGAATTTTGCTTGTTTATGGCCATATGAATGGCAAAGTGGCTTTGTATATATTATTTTGAGATGTAAGCTCATGTATGAATGTAAAATGATGTATGACTCTTGTATAGACTATATGTGGTATGAAATAAATAGAAATGGAAATTTTGGCTTCTTGATGGCTTGGTGTATTAGTGTATTAATGAAAGTGGAATGGCCAAGTTAAGATGCATGAAGTTTGGAACCACTTGGGCAGTTCATACAAGTCATATTCATGCTTTTAAATTTGCCCAAGAGGTGCCAAACATCAAAGGAGGCCATTTGGACACATTTTATATCTTATTTGGAGCAAAATTGACCATATTGGTGAGATATATCACTTTTTGTCCAAATGAGCTCTTCTTGGTATGAAATTTGGCATACATCTAGACCTTGTTGAGAAGCTTTTGGAAAGCTAAAGTGCATAATTTTTGGAATTCTATGAAATATTTGATAAATTTTCAAAATTAGGAATTTTTTTGTTTTTGGTTCAATGCACTGTTCATTCTGGTCCGAAATGAAACTCTGTCATTCATAGGGTAAATGATGTCCAACTGCCATAAAATTTTATAGAGAGAAACTAGACCTTCCCAGTGACTTGTGACAATTGCAAGCACCTCATTTGTATGTTTAGATAGGGAGATATAAAGTTTTGGAATTTCTGTCTAGTATCAGGCATCTAGTCAAACCTATGCTATTGTTTGATTCGTTTTCGAGGCCTGGACGTGCCTAGACTGGTTTAAAGTTATTTTTTTTCCTCTAGCTAACATTAGTAGCTTTCCATATTGGTATTATTTGCATAGATTGGACTTTTTGGAATTAATTGGATATTTTTTAAGTTTATAGCAGAAATCTGGATCAGTACCAGTAGCCAGTCATACCTTTGCACATTTTTTTATGTCAAACGTCATCTAGATGCTATGTTCATGACTTGATATTATTTTTACTGTAAATTTAACACTTATAGATTTCTAGGAAGCTATAGCATGGCAGATTTCAATTTTTCTAGAATTAATTATGATTTTTCAAAGTTTGTGACAGAAAGTATGCAATTCTAGCCGTAGCTACATTATGGAATTTTGTGTTTTTCTTGCCTTGCATGAGTTCTAGGCCACTTTTGATGATGGAATTAAGTTTTATCTATGTAATTAAATATGAGAATGTGATACAAGATCTCACATGGTCTACGAGACATTGAATGAAAAATTCATATGCTACGCAACACAAAAATACTCATTATTTTAATGCCATTTTCCTTACTCCTTCATGAAATTCATGGCACGAGGCCTGGAGATAGCATGAGATAAGTTAGAAATTTATGGTATTACATGAGGCAAGTCCAATAACCTTGAAGAGAATGGGTGAGGCTAATCCACTTACTTGGCAAGCCTATGTATGACTTGTTCAAATGCCAAAAATGTTTCTTGAATGATCATACATTCTATTATGCTCATGCATGCATTTTTAAGACTTGAATTGCATTCTTTACGTATGATTGAAAGGGAGATGAGCTATTAGGATTCTTTAAATTTCATTACCTCCTCTCCAATGTTTTAACATGCTAGGTGGACCAAATGAACAAAGTAATGGAAGCCACCAAGTTGGGAGATAAGAGATTAACAATCAAGTGTGTAAAAATGTAAAATTGTGACCATATGAGTGCACATGATGTAATCCTTCTTTGTATATGTTATATGACCTTATGAGAATATGTAAATATGTAAATTTATTATGTATGAATGAGATTTGGTGCAATATGTATGATATAGCATGATTTGGATATGGAATGGCAAGACTTAACATATGCATTCTTGTGTATAACTTGGGGTGGATGAGTGAGTTTAAGAAATCTAGGTTTGTGCACCTTTGAGAAAATTTTAATAGACCATTTTGGTGCTTTTCCACTTGCTCAAAGTAGCTATGGTTGCCTTAGAAGCTCAAATGGATCATTTGAACCCCTTATGAGACACAAAAATAACCATTTTGCAACCCAATATCAAATTCTAACCAAATGAACAAATTTTTTCATGACATTTGGTATGCATATAGATCTCATCTAGAAGTTTTTGGTTAAAGACTAGATTATTTAGAACTCTATGGAATTAATTATGATTTTTCAAAATTGGCATTTTTCTGCTGAATTGATGTAGACATTGTTTATATGATTAGTAAATTCGACTGTGTCATTCGAGGCTTAAATGATGTCCAATGCTAATGAACATTTATAAGCATAAAACTAGACATAATAAGCTTTCCATGGCCATCGAGATCACCCTGATTGGACCTCTAAGCAAGGAGTTATGAATTTTTAAAAATTGAGAATAGTACTAGTAACAACAGTTAACCTCTGGTGTTCCATCAATTTCCAATGGCTAGCAACCTCTATCTTGGTCTAAAATTATTTTTATAGAAAGTAGACATCTGTAGCTTTCTAGAATGGTAAAGTATGTATGATTTTGATTTTTCTACAATTAGTTATGATTTTGCAAAATTCATATCAAAATTTTAGAATTCCAACCCAAGGCTGCACACTCCATTCTCATGTATACCTTCCACTTGCATGAGTTCTAGGCTACTGAGCTTGTTATGAATTGTATTTGTATATTTAAATATGAAAATGAAATGGATGAGTCTCTATGGCCCACGGAACACCAAATAAAAATTTTATCCGTGACATAACATAATTTAATGGAATATTCTTAGTAGCTTTTCTTGGAAATCTCATGTAATCTAAGGAGATGAGCCTAGTAATAATGTGAGATGAGCTTAGTAAATGTGGTGTTACAGTTATCAACCCTTAATTTGATGTCTAAGGGTTTGGAAAATATCGAGTATGACAAAGGTCATAGCAAATTGTATAATAGGGTGCACACCTAAGACTTTTTGGCTTTTTTTAATAGTACATTGATTATTCTTTATGGTATGGGTTTAGATCCTTAACTCTTCAGTGCAAGTTTTTTCTTAATGTATGGGATAAAAATAATGCCTTTTAAAATAGGGTTTGAAAGTGGTTTGGAATCCATTTTTTAAGTAAAAAAATATCTTTTTGAAAATGATAAATAAGATCATAGTTGAAATATAGCTTTAAAATTGACTGAAATATGGCTCTTCTTCCCAAAGCATTTGAAATTGGCTAGAATGGATTGCTCTAAGGAAAAAAGTGAAGAAGTAGTTGTTTTGAAGTAATTTTTATCAAAACTTGAAAGATAGTTTCAAAACTTAGTGAAATGTAATTTTTGAAGAGGCAAAGAGAAAGTATAAGTTTTTTGGTGAACAAGCATTTAGATTATAAGTAATCAAGATTGTAGGCAATGGTATGGTTTTTTTAGAACAAGTAAGATTGTCCTTCTTGCCCATGATGTTTACTCATGTAATACTATGGTTTTTTCTACTCTAGGTAAGGTTATCCCTCTTATATGCATAGAATGAAGTTTTCCTTTTGATAGGCGAGGTTATCCTTCTTGCCCATGATGTTCACTCGTGCCAATCTATTACTTTGCAATAACATCATTTTCTTATGTTGGGAAAGGTTATCCATCTTACTTGTGATATCATAAATCTATTGCCATACAAGAATATCATTTTCATAGAATAGGTGGGCTTATCTATCTTGTTTGTGATGTCATAAATCTAATATTATTTAGCAATATAATTCTCCTATAGTGGGCATGGTCATCCATCTTGATTATGGTATCATAACTCTAATATTATGTAGCAATATAATTCTTCTAGAACATGTGAGATTATCTATCTTGCCTATGATATCATAAATATAATCTTATGTAGCAATATAGTTCTCCTATAATCGGTGGAGTTATCTGTCTTGCCCCTAATATCATAAATCTAATATTATGACTACTTCATAACTAAAAATCACATGAACTAGCTACTCTGTTACTCCAACCACTATTTCTGTCAAAGTTATAAATCTATCACTTATTTGATTTTTTTGACATAACTAGTTCGAAAGGAATTATTTTGTCTATCTATCATGAATCTTTAAAGTAGAACGATGAGAAGAGAGGTTGAGACCCTCCCTAACGCACCAAATGTTTTCTATTCGAGAGATTGCATTTTAGATGAGGAAGAAATTAGAGGGAGTGAAAGATCAAAGAGATGATGATTTGTATTATTGAAGGGTTTCCTAAGGGGGATACAATGGTAAGACAAAGTAAAGACTATATCTCTTGAACTTAGTAAGATAAATCTAAATGTGGAGGACTTTATGTTGTATGATGTTGTGTTTTTTGTTGTCTTCTCTGACCTCCTCCATTGTACTACAAAGGGTCTATATTTGTAAGCTTTATGGGTGGTTTGTTGGTGATAACAATCATGCCAAGTTGCCTGATAGAGCCATAGAAGTAGTCTAATCAAAGTTGCTAGCCATGCTAAAGCTCTTTTATTCAGAGTAACTTAGGCTTTTTACTGTGTTAGTTCCATGTATGAAGCTTAATGAATGGTAGTCATTAAGTTTTTTGTGCATTTTAGATACATGTTGGACTGGGTTAAGCCAATCCAAATTTTATTTGTATTTTATAAAATATAAATTAAGTTAAAAAAGGTCCATCAACTTGGCAAATGAATTTATTTTTATATTCTTTTAGCTTTGTTATTTAAGCACGTTTTTTCTAGAAAAAAGTAAAATACATAATTGCATTTTTTAATAAAGAATTTATGTTTGTTTGCTTTACAAATCAACACTATTTTAAAAGACTAGAAAAATAAAAATATTGTAGGCAAAGACCATAGATAACATGAAAGCAATGATGAATTTAAAAGAATATTACAAGTAGAGAGACTTAAAGTTATAAGAATTAACTAATGGGAAAGTGTTTAAGTTGAGAACTAAGTTTACTTTCATATTGGAGCAAAAATGAGTTATTTGTAAGTAGGTAAAAGATTTAAAAAGGCTTGAAAGTATTTCTTGAATTTCTCAAGATATGTGGATTTAAAGAAGGAAAAGTTATTTGGATTGAAAAGTCATGATCTCTACAACATTATGGAATGTTTGCTTCCAATAACTTTTAGTCCATTACTTGAGCAAATTTGGAAACCTATAACTAAGTTAAGTTAATTCCTCAAGGTATATTTGGTTAGATGATGTAATAGTGAAGAAAATTTAAAATATGGGTAAATGGGGGTAGGTGAGAAAGGAAATGATTTTTTTACCCTTACTTTTAAAAAAGTGATTTGATAGATAGAATAATAAATATAAGAGTATAATAAATATTATACAAACTATGTAAAGGATTTACTTTAGTGATGCATTGAACTAAATGGAGCCTTAGAGACCTATATTTAGCGAGTGGATGCAAATGGAACATAACATTCTTTGTCATACTTTATGTAATATCCGGTTCTCCGAAAACCAAAGAAAACGTGAGAAACGTAACGTATGATTTCTCCGTAAATGAACAAAATTCATCGGATACAAAAGGAAGTTCCCCAAGATGATGTAGTTAAGGTCCTAAAAAAATTTGGAAAGCATTCTAGACTCCTAAAAATGAGAATCCCAGGCAAAAAGAAAAATGGAGCTAAAATGAAACAATTTCTTACGAAAAGCCTACGAAACGTAATGGCATTTTCATAATTTTAAGCAATTTTTGGAATTCACACAAGTGGAATTTTTAAATGAAAGTTTTATGTTCTTTGGGGTTCTCAGAGGCCTTGAAAACCATAGAAACCCCTGAGACAGTTAAAACCCCTCTGGTGGATATTTTCTAACATCGGTTGACCCAAACTCCGACTGATTCATTCGAGAAAGTTTTAGCTCCAATTTGAGTGATTCCAAAGGCATTTTACTCAATTGGGAACCCAAGTTTTATAATGGAAAATATGGTTCTCAAAAAGGAGCTAAAACGAAAATGCCAAGAATGAAGGGCAAAATTAGAATTTTTGAAAAATGTAACTTCCTCCCACCTATATATATGATGCACCCTTCTTCTCCCTTCATGTTGCACGACCAAGTTCTGCCCAAAACTAGAGGAAAACCCTAGGGAGAGTGGCACACAAGAGGAAGGCAAAGAGGAGGAAAAATCAAAGGCTTAAGGTATGGAAATTAGTAGTTTTCATGCTCTTTCTCTTCCAAACCTCTTCTCCTCCAATCTCCTTTATTTCCTATGATTATAATGAAGTTTATAAATCTTTTTTAAGGGAGAAATTGAGGAAAAAATTCGGATTTAAAGAGAGGAGCTCAAAGAACACAAGATTCAAGTGAGAAAAAGAAAGAAAACAAGGTAATTTCTCTTCCTATGGTTGTCATCTTTGGTTCCCTCCTCTACCATTTTGCCCCACTTGAGACAACCCTAGGAGGAGATGATTTTTAGGCAAAACCAAGCATGAATCTAAGGAAAAAGGGTGTGGAGATTAAGAATATGCAAAGGGAATTAACAAAAAACTATTAGATTTCAAGATGCAAGTTCTAGGGTTTCAATTGCACCTTATAAAATCTGATTTTGTATGATGATTCCTAAGCTTAAGTAAGAGTTTCAATGAGCTCCCAAGATCCTTAAGAGGCTTCTCATATGCTTCTTCCCTTGAGAAAATAAAGAAAGCTCCATGGAACCTAATATGCTTCATAGTCTCGGCCTAGACGGGTTCTCCTAGCTAGGGAGAGTTTTAAATTTTTCTAAGGCCATTCTTGAGTCATATTTGATGAATGAAAATGAGGAGAGGCCTTGGAAAAAATTTAGAACTCATAGAAAGTGATTTGGTGCCTTAGGTTCCATATTATGACCTAAAGAAACAACATGATGTTAGGCTCTTTGTTTTAATTGTGTGATGACTCCAAGAGGCTTAAAAGGAGTCAAGAATCATATTTGAAAGAAAAGAATGGAGCCTAGAAATTATTTGAGGGGTGTTGCTTCATTAGGTACATTTATGGACTATAATGGAGCCTATAGAGCAATTTAGTATCTAAGCAAGTTGTATGGCCTTAGAATTTGTTTCATGAACCTAATTGGCTGCTATAAATTGTATCTAGGCCAAGAGAAACCATATCCACTAATTTTTGGGTGTGTAGCCAAAAGAAGAGGTTTGAATCCAAAGGAAAAAGTGTGTAATTGTGTGCAAGGTAGCTCTCTCCACCTTCTCTCATGCATGGATGTGTGTTTAGCTTGCTTTAGAATATGTGTGTGTGTATTTCAAGCTATGAAAAGTGTGCTAGCATGCCTTTATATTCTATGATTCTTGATGCCATGTTATGTTTCTAAATAAGTACATGATGTTTGTTTGAGTTTGCTTGAGTGTGGAGAGGCCAAGAACTCTTCCTTTTGGTGAGGATGAGCCAAGAACCCTTGAGCTTGATTGAGACAAAGTAAAGAGTCTCCCAAAAGCAAAGTGGGCTCCCAAGAGTATGGTTAAGTTCAAAGCTCTCAAAGAATGGGTGAGGCAAGTCCAAAATCTATGAGGAGAAGTGTGAGGCCAATCCAAACACTTAGCGAGCTCTTAAATGTCTTATATGATTTGTTCATATGCCAAGTTTGCCAAGTTTGCTTTTAAAATGTCCATGACTTCCATTTTCTCCATGCATGCATTTGTAAAGCTGGCTTTGCATATATTATGTATGATTGAATAGGAGATGAGTTATTGGGATTCTTTGCATCTCATTCCCTCCTCTCCAATGATCTAATATGTTAGCTGGACCAAGTAGCTATAGTGAAGGGAGCCAACAACAATGAAAGAGGAAGATTGACAAGCTTATACCTAGCTTTATCTATTTTGGAACCATAATTATGTTTCATGATGTATATGATTTGTAAATGGTCCATAACCCTTGAGACATGTATAAATATTCTATTATGTGATGTTTATATCTATGGATATGATGTATGAGCTTTAGCATATATTTTGAGTATGAGATGCCAAATTATATAATGTGAAAGCATAATGAAAATGTGCATAAGTGTGGGTTGAATGGCCAAAATGATATGCATGAAATTTGGGACCATTTGGGCAGCTCACACAAGTCTTGAACATGCTTTTAGACTTGCCCAAAAGGTGCCAACACCAAGGGAAATCTATTTGGCAATTTTGGTACCCTATATGGAGCTAAAATTGACCATAATGGACCCTATGTAATTTTTTGGCCAAATGAGTTAGCCTTGGTCTTAAATTTGGCATACAATTAGGCCTCATTGAGAGATTTTTGGGAAGATAAAGATCATAATTTTTGGAGGTCTACAAAATATTTGATAATTTTTCAAAGTTGTCAATTTTCATGGTTTCTGGTTTGCTGCACTATTCATTTAGTCTGAAATTGCACTCTGTCACATGAGGCTCAAACAATGTCCAATTGCCATGAAATTTTATACAGAGAAACTAGACAATCACAGTGACTAATGACAATTGAAGAACCTCATTTAGAGGTCTAGACAGGGAGATATAAATTTTTAAAGTTTCTATCCATTATCAGTAAATTTGCCCAACCAGAAGTACTGTTCCATTGAATTATGAGGTTTGGCCTTGATGAACTAATTTGGAGATATTTTTCCTCTCTATTTAACATCCATAGATTTCTATATTAGTATCATTTGCATGTATTGGATTTTTGTGGAATTAATTGAACATTTTCAAATTTTTCTACAGAATTCAGTGATAGTTCCAAAATTCAGTCGGACCTTTGGACTATTTTGGATATCAAACGTCCTCTATGATGCATGTTATGGTTTGAGTATATTTTTATTGTGAAGTAAACATCCATAGCTTTCCAGAATGACTAAGATTGTATGATTTTGAGTTTTCTAGATTTAATTATGATTTTTCAAAGTTTGGACAGAATAGGAGGCAAATCTGGCCGAAATTAAACAAGTTCATCTCATGCTCCCTTTCGGTTTCTATGAGTTATAGACATGATATTGCGATGCAAATGAGTTGTTTTGATGTAATTAAATGTGAAAATGTATAGTATGAGCTTATACGATCCACGTGACACCGATTGAAATTTTTAAATACGATGCAACACAAAGAATGTCAATATTTATTCCCCTTTTTCCCTTATACTTCCATGAATAGAATGATGTAAGGCATGTGTACATGATGAGATGAGCTAGAATTTATGGTATTACACTTTACAGTTTAAAAAAATATTTTCACTAGATTCTTTGATTTTGTAGAACATTTACCAATCCATTTTCTTATCAGCATGGATACAGTGTGGAAAGTGGGTTGACATTTTACATTTGCTTCCTATAAGTACAAGAAGCTAAAAAAGATAAATTTGTTTGAGCTCTAAAATTGGCCTATTAGCTAGAAATTAGGCTTCTGATTGCTAAGATCTAAGCGATGCAATATTAGTTGGATACATTAATGAAATTCTATAGGCAATTTTCCCTAAGACAATGCTTACCTTAGTCATTAAGACAATCTAGAACCATATAAGCTAGACATGTCTAATTTCAACCAAAGAAATCAACAAAATGATGAAAAAAATTGTAATGACCTAAATTTTAATTTGAAATGAGTGAAAAAAAGAATTTAAATGCTGCTCAATTTAGGGATAGTTAAGAGCTTAAAATTAACTTAGTAACACGTTGACTCTAATTTTATTTCTCAAATATTTATAGTTTTGAAACAATTCCTATCAACACCACATTGAGTCATTTCTTTATTTTTGTCATAGTTTAATTAATAGTTTTTATTTTTCTCGTAAGGCCTAAGGCTTTATTTTGAGCTTAGCTTTTATTATTGTTATTGTTGTTATTAATTTTAGGGTCTATATTGTTCTTCAAAAAAAAAAACCTAATATCATGTCTACTTGAATCTTACATATACGCACTCAAGGAGAGAAAAGGAGGGGGGGAGAGAGAGAGACCATTGATTCATGGACTGAAGTACAAGAAAGTGAAGTGCCTCTAAATTATCTCACATGTCTCCCATTTTATTTATTTATTATTTTAACAATAATTTTTTAATGCCAACATTTCCCTTGGAAGTCTCTCACTTCAGAGACAATTCATAGACTCTTACTTCGGATCCTTGATTCATTTGGAGCATTCACGTGGGCAGCTCCTTTTCTTATGTGGTCTTTCACGCTTCCTTCTCAAAGATTTTAAAAGAAAGAAAAATTAAAAAAGGAAGAAAAGAAACTAATAAGCTACCTGGCCCCGTTTTCCCATTTCTTCCCGTGACCCCTCTTCCTCACCATTTGCTATTGTCTCTCGTCTCCCATCTCTTCTCTCCCTCTTCCATGAAGATCTACGCACATATCTGCGATTGTAGGTGTTTTTGAAGCTTGGTCAGCCTTGTGCAGCTTGAAGCTTCTTTTTTCGCCCAAGCCTTGCTTTCTTCTTCCAGCCATGACTTTCTTCATGTATGGTAGTCATTTGTAGGATTTGAGCAGCCATTTTCTTGTTCCTTTCCTTCTCCTTCATCCCTACAAGCTTGTCAACCTTTCCTTTCCATTTTCGCAGCTTTTCTTTTCCTCATAGCAGATTCTCAGTCAAAAAAATGCCCCTGTTTTGCAAGCCATTCAGCTGATGCGTGAACAGTACTTCGAGCTTGTGCAATTGAAGCCTTAGCTCTTCACTTTTATTGTTTTAAATTATCTTTTTTTTTCTTTTCTTCTTTAAATTCCCCAACATGGTTAATCATTTATCCCTTCATTTCCGCAGTTTTGCCCCTTATTGCAAACCCATTCTTCCTTACAAGCCCAACCCGAGTGGCACCCCATTTGCAACGTGAGGAAAAAATTAAAAAAGGAAAACAGAGTGGGTGTGTAAGGTCCATCTTGGTCTGTTATGCTTGATTTGAGTGCAGATTGGCCGAGAACTCATTTTCCTTTGCCTCTCTAGTTGGTGGTTTGACTGGTGGGAAGCGAATTGGTGAGTTGTGAAAGGTAGGTTAATTACTTATCCTCTCGTGTTTTTTTTTTTTGGCCAATTAATTACTTACTTTCTTTTATTCCTTTTTTTAGGTGAAGTCTGTTATGTTTGAAAGTTTAGAATCTAATAGAATAACAATTAACAAAATGAAACGGAAAGTCATGTATCATTTTGTTATTTAAAAGTTTTAATGAGGAAAGAAGAGAATTCTTTTATCATTATTTGGAAGTTGCAATAAAAATTGATGGAATAGAATGATTTATAATTTCTTTTATAAAAAAACTCACGTACAAGGGTGAGAAATAAATCCCCTATAACTTTGGCTTGAGATATGTAAAATATATCATACATAGAAAGTCTTTATTCTAAAAGAAAGCAAGCTTGTGAGTGACTTGGAACCAACAGAAAAATAAAATGTTAATATGCCTACTAACATCAACATCTTTCGTCTACTTTGTTTCGATATAAGGAGAAGCTTGTGACAAGAAGCAGTAAAATTCAGTCACGTTTTGATAGATAATATAATAAAATCCACTATATATATTTATGTAATTTTGTATGGGAAAGGAAAGATACCTGTTTGAAAAAGACGACTAAAATCAGTGTCCTTTAATCATCGACATCCTCAATAAGTTTAGCTATTTCATTCTATCCTTTGCCATCCATCCAAACACTATCTATATATCCAAGTTCTTCTTTCCTTCTCTTGCGATTGCTTCCCTGCAGTGAGTGTAACACCTTGATTTCCAGGATGATGCATGACCTATGTACTTTATTTGAGTGGCGAAATGATGGCAAAAATTTTAAGCTAATTATTAATTTCTTAGTCTATGTCATTTGTCTATTTTTTTCATTAAAATATTATTAAAAGAAATTATTCTAATATTAAGGAGACAACTAGCATGATAATCCATACAAAATTACAAATATTACTTTCTAATGGTAGAAGTCTGTTAATGTCAGCTATAATACTTGTAAATATAGAGACTCCTAAATTATACAACTAAGTATATTATCGGATCATAATACTACGATCTAATAACAAGGCCAAGTGTCATTCATCTTTTTTTCTTGTGATCTACCCCTATTCAAAATTTCTTGAAGCCAACAGGTCAATCTACTATCATACTAGTGTCAAGTGAACAGATGCCCCTATATGAACACATTATTAAGTATAGTGAAAATTTACATTCTTATTAAGAACACTATAAGTTAGGAAAATTAGTAATGGTTTAGCTGTCACATGTGCAGAAAATTTTTTTCTTTCATTTCTCTTTCCTATCTATAGCATACAAACATAGTGAATATATCGTAGCATAACATTTATAGATAGGAGAACATATGTACATGTTTAAGGACATAAGTCTTACTAGAATACATACAACGTAAGAGTCATAGATGTATATTTACTTCAAATCATTTAAGGATCTCATGGCAATATTTCTACATATAAAGTATCATGCTATACTTATGATGTCAGTATATCAATATCATGGTATCATAAATATAGCTAGGCACTTCTATGAGAATCTATATATCCCATAGAATTATATGCAGATGTAATAATACAATACCATTATCTTTAGCTAAATTATTCAAGGTCCTTTCTGAAGAAATATCGTTTTAACTTAATTGTAATAGTCCCAACTTATCATATTTGTTGTACCACATAAACTTGATACATACTAGCATGCTTCATCATTCATAAAACCTTGACATATCTTGTGCTTCATATACATTAGTACTCCAATGAGTACACTTCCATATCTTATCATTGTGCATGCCCTTCTAAGAAAACACATATGATCCTACTTTAAAAGCACTAGTAAAAGGGAAAACTAGTTCCTGAGTACCATAGCAAACATCCTATATTACTTAATACAAACCTAGGTTTCACAGTCATAGATAACCCATCAAGTATTCCATATTACTTACTGTGATGCCTAGGTTTTTAGTGCCATGAAAGAGGAAAATTGCTCTTCTTAATCACTATGATCATTGGCATATCACTTTGGATAGGAATAAAAATTGCTAAGGAATCCTGTAAAATAGATCTACAACTGTAACCTGAAACTTGAAGCCATGTGAAGGTCTCCCAATCTCCTGTAAGCCTCTGTCATAACCTTGTCCTTGGAAGAATAGGACTAAAACTTAAGTAGGACTCTAACCCCTTTTGTTCCCATATAATCATATCCTTCCATATGGATAGTGCCTTCTAAGGTCTCAACCTTTTGGGAACATTAACTCAGTTGATGAAAACCATTTTCTATTGGAATTTCATCCCTTGAAAAACTTGTTTCTTGGAGACTATTTTCAAATTAGGATCCAAGCATCTTATCTCCTAGAGATCATCTTCTATCGAGGTTCCATTCCTTGAGAACTCTTTCTTTCTCCTAAAATTCCTTCATCTGTAGAAAACTTATCTCAATAGCAATAACATGCAATTATTGTCATGCACTTTAAACATACACAACTTGGCATAGTTATGTAAAATCACATCACATCTAAGTAGTGTATAACTTAAATTTATATTTTAAGTTATCTAGGTCATATTCATTAGGCACAGATAATCGTTTTTCATAGGCATTGAATTCTAACAAACACATGTATATCATGGATAAGGCATATAGACACATACATATGCATCGTAGATTAGGCATGCATACATGTGTGTGTATATGTATACATATGTGCATGACAATTTAGACAGCCATATAGTATAATAAATCAAGCATGCATACAAGGCTTATACATGATACATCATCAAAAGTTAACTATATCAATTCTAATGGACCCTTTTTTCTTTTTACCGTGTCTTTTAGTGTTTTTAATGTATTAGTTAAGTCCATATCTAAGGTCATCTATGTATAGGAAAGGTTCATGATTCAATTATCCGCACATAGGAATTTAAGGTGTTTCATAGTCATCCATACATAGATATTATTCAAAGTTTAGTTATGCACGGCCTTTGCATTATTCCTTACTTAGGAAATTATGTGAGGTATTACTTAGTTTATAGTCTTTAGGTTCCAAGAGAATGTAGTAAGGCAACTCATTTATGAACTTCATTTAAACATTAATCCCATATATAGACATGCATATACCAGATGCAAGCAACATATGAAACTCAATAAAAACAAGTCTTTAGGTGGCACACAGTCCATGCTGTTTTACATGGCCAGACCTTGTACTTCTCAGACACTTAAAACACTCAAAACAACGGAAGAATGCATAGCTTGTGTGTATTTACATGGCTGGGTTGTGTACCTCCTAGGTTTGGAGTGTGTACATCATTTTTGCCCTAAAACAATGAATCACATGATCATGTGATTCCTCACATTCACATAGCTTGACCATGCAATTTTCTAGCACTCATGAAGATGAGCATAACTATGTTGTTTACATGGCCTGGCCATGCTTGGAACCCCTATTCAACAAAAATACATTTTTATACCTCCAAAATGCCATTTTCAAAACAATATTAATTAACTACTATGATTTATACACTATCATACTGACAAATGTTCATCAAAACACCATTTAATTCCATAAGTCTTGCTATGACTCTTTAGGCTAAATCCTTGAAGACATATGTTAAAGAAGATGAAAGAAGAAGAGGATGAAGAAGAGATAAAAAGGAGAGGTAAGGTATCCATATGCACAAGCAAGGCATGTTCTTACCTCACATCTCTTTCCAAATTTCTCTTCTCCTCCTCCTCTAGTTTTTCCTTCCTTTCCGCGTCTATAATTTCACATTTTTCTCTTTTTCTCTCTCTCTCCTTCACCCTTTTTCGCTTTCACTCTCTCTTGAAGCTTGTTTTGATAAGCTTATAAATACAAGATTATCTTCTTTTCTATGTCAGCCATGTTTATGTATTTGGGGCCGTGACAAAGAATGATCTTGGCTTATGAATGATCTTAAACTTGTGCGTTTGACTTGAAACTTTTACACCATTTATTTTTATTGAAGTTTATGATATAAACATTGCAATTTAATGTTTTTGTATTAATTTTTTAATCTAATAGTTTATAAATATAAGTTCATCATCGAGTAAATAATTTCTTGGTAAATATAATAAACATATTAATTTTATGTATATGTAAATTTAATATCTAGATATCTTTAGTTGGTTTTAAAAAAATGAAATATTTTACAAATTAAAAAAAAAGGCTTCACTGAATGTATTTTTCATTTTTTTATTATTTTAAATTTTATTTTAAAAAATAAAAATACAAAAACAAAAAATAAAATGTGATCCATTTGCTTATACAAAACGAACTACCTTTTATAATCCATCTTAACAGCAGTCGGATGTTGATTTCTTTTTCTTTTCTATATACAGGGTCAATTTTTGTGTGTTTATTTCTTTATCCTTGTCTCGTCTGCTTCCTCTTTTTGTGCTCCTCTGCGTCGTCTTCTTCTTCTTCGATCATTTGCTTCTTTATCTTTTTTTTTTTTACTTCTTTTTTTTTCACTTTTTCTGCTTCTATTTCTTCATCTTTTGATTTTTTTTTTTACTTTTATTTTGTTTTACAGGTTTCTTTTTCATGGAGCATAAAGATGATTAGTTTTGGAGATGCATTTTGTCTCTTTTCTCTTATAGTTATTTTTTATAAAATTTATTTATATGTTTTTTAACTCTATTTGCTGGCGTTGGTTTCTTATTTTTTTTATGCAATTTTATTAATCATTTTCCAATTTTTTTATGGATTAACATGTATACTCTGAATGTATACTCACAACTCGCACGTAAGAAAGGCATGATTCGTTTGATTTTTATTTTTGTATCTTTTTCTTTTCAAAATTGTTATAATATAACTTGACGGAAAGAGTCACTCATAAATACATCTTTATCAAAGAAGGCCGAGTTAGTCGCAAGGCCAGAGGCCAAGTTGAAGCAACTTAGGGTAAAGAAGACGAAGAGATGAACGCCAGAGTTGAGGAAAGAAGAAGACTAATGTAGCTGTAAGACCTAATGCCGAAGCAAGGATAACTGCTAATGAAAGAAAAGACTATTATTGTTAGCAGATTTTTCACATTCAACTATGAAATTTGAGCAATCAAAGCCACCCCTTTTCCATGGTCAATGACCATCTACTGTGCAGCGTGCTGTGCAAATAGCGTTAAGTGTATCTCTGTCGTTTAAATTTTTTATTTTTTTAAGTTTAAAGAAAGTAAAAAATGAAGATAATATTTTATCTTCTATGAAACAGATATTAGGTTATATATAATAATAATAATAATAATAATAATAATAATAATTGAAAGACTATTTTTTGTTTTATTTTTTTAAATATAAAAATAAAGTAAAAATAAAATAAATATAAATGGCTGTATTCAAATTTTGAAAACAAATAAAAAGTTGAGATGTTGTGATGCCTGCCCAATATAGCGTGCTGCGTAGGAAGCGCAGCAAATGATCTTTATTCCCTTTTTCACGGCTAACTTTTTATCTTAATTTTATTTTCTCTATCCGCAATGCAGACCAAGAGAAGAAAATATAATACTTAATAGAATAAAATAAAATACAATATAATAATATAATCATTATAATAATTAAGTATAATAAAATTGTTCTCTTTTCAAATGTTAATCAAACAAAAAATAATAATCTAAAATTTATTTATTATAATTATTTTTACCTAATTTTTTATATTTTGTCCATCTATTTTGTAGACCGACACAGTTGAAAAAATAATTGTTTATCAATTTACTTTGTAGATGGATGGCATAAAAATTATATAAAAAATAACTTATTTGACAAAATGAATTAATTTTGTGAAATATTTTTATTTTAAATATTTTTTATTTTTTATCTTTCTGCTTTGCAAAAGGATAAAAAAAAATTTTTAATTACGTTAAAAAAAGCTACAGAATTCTATTTGATTAGTTTTTTAAATTATTTATTTTTATTTAATATAGATTTTAGTTGTAGCTTTTTTATTTGTATTTTTTAAAAACCTCTGAGGTGCCAGTCAGATCAGGTTGGTTTTATTAAGTTCAACGAAGTCTGTAAATTAGACAGCGACCAGCGGAGTTCCGTCTGCCAAGGGTAGTGGGGGTAGTCGAAAAAATAACAATAATTCCGACTACCTTTTCCTTTTTTGCCAACTACAAAATCTGGTGTAATTTTTTGTTTGGGAAATTAATTTTAAATTAAAAGTATTTATACTAAAAGAAATTAAATTTTAAAATTATTTTAAAAGATTCAAAAATTAAAAATTTAAATTATATAAAAAAATTATAGATCAAAATCTTAAATTAGTTTTTTTTATTTTTTTATTTTTTAGAATAATTTTAAAATTTAAAATTTTTTAACATAGATATTATTAATCTAGGGTTTTTAATTATATTTTTTTCATTTTGTTTTTATTGTAATGTATACCATGTTTTACTGTTTAGTATTATTCTTGATTTTCAATATGGGTCATTTTACAGAACTCGGATTTGTTGCTTGATGTTCTTGATTTCCACTCATGTTCAACTTTATATGGAACTAATCTTATCTAATCTATGGGACAAGCTCTCTGTTTTAACCTCCATGAAATGACTGTGTGTCGGAAACGTTGTGCCGTCTTCTTTTACGATGGAAATGAATTGATATTGTACTTTGAAAGAACAAGTATCGTACCATCAACAAATAGTATACATTTTATATTACAAATTGTTTACAATATTAATCTTTTATCTCTAATACTTTTAGCAATAGAATAAATTAACATTAAAAGTTTAAATTATTTAATTTTTACATAAATGTATAACTTTAATATTTCAATCTCAAAATTCATACTAGATAAATTTGTTCAAAATAAAAAAAGAATCATGAATCTCAGGTTCAAGCCATATGAATTAAACTAGTACTTTGTCACCTTTTTTCATAGGTTTTCATTTCAATTATTAATTTCAATAATTCATATCTTAAATTAAAAAATTATGATTTATGCAAATTAGGAATCTATAAAAAGCTCATGACATGAATTACATGTAAAAATTTCAAATAAAAGAAGTTTATTTGGCCCATAAAAATCTAATAGAACAATAACTGTATCAGATTTTCGAGTAGAACCAGATCTGAAACTTTGAGCATGCATATCTTTGGGTACCCCACTCCGTTTTATGCAAACTCAATAGCTATGGAAAGATTATAATGTCAACTATATACCTATAAAATTGTATAAGTATTGAAATTCATTTGACCTCCCAAATATCCAAAATTCCAAAACTGACCATATAAAAAATATCCAAGTAATTCTACAATTTTCAACCAACTTTGAAAAATCATAGTAAATTCTACAAAGCTCCAAAAATTATATTTTTTGACTTAATGAAATCTAAATACCTGCCACATTTCATCCAAAAACTCATTCATTTAGTTAAATTTTGGTTTAGGGATAAAAAGTGGCTCAAAATAATGCACAATAGGTTCCAAATGGTTCAAAATGAGATCTTTCATTGCATGTGACTATTTGAGCATGTCCCAAACATGGAATACAACATATATAACCATTTCATCAATTCCCAAATATCATGCAACTCAAAATGATTCATTTGCTTGGCATTATACCCATACATTCCATGGTACACATATTGTCAAATGGCTCATTCTTGCACATTTACATTCAAAAATGATGTTTATGTCATAATCTCATACTTTTACATACGTAAGAATGGTTACATCACAAAAATAATATATACAACCTCTCATGAGCAACATGTTACATAAAAATCAAAACTATTGTCAAAGTGGAATACCTTAGTTTCCTAGTTTTTAAATCATATCACATAGACTTATCTTAATGCAATTACATGAAAATAGCACTTTTGGTAGTGGGAATGTGCGTAATTGAAAACCCATTTACATCATTCTTGGCTTTAGGGATTATGTGGACTTACAAATTTCATTTTCCATCTATAACATATCCATTCATATCAGAAACATCACAATTCATCTCAAGAATCTCGGATTTGGAACCATATTTTACAAAACCAAAATTTTATTCTCAGGTTGGTTGTTCAAATTTCTAATATGAATTTTGAAAATTTATAACTAATTCCAAAAAAAATTGAAATTATACATATGATTTCTTTCTGAAAAGCTCTAGATGTTAACTAATGGCTAAAAATAATTCTAGACCAAGAAAATAGCATTTAATCCATAAAAAAATAAAACAGTACATCAGGTCATACTCTAGGATAGTTGCAGGTCCTAGAATTTCAAAAATTTGTTTCTCCCTCTACAAAGCTCCAAATGAGGTTCTCTTAGTGGCTATGGAAACCTTATGATGTATAGTTTATACTTATGAAATTTCATAAATATTAGATTTCATTTGTCCCACGAGTGATACAGGAAAGCAAACTGACCATATGAACAGTACCCTTGACAATTTTACATAATTTTGTCAACTTTGAAAAATCATAATAAATTCTCTGGAGCTCCAAATTAAGTGCTCTTTAGCTCTATGAAAATCTCTAGATGAGACCTTTGTTGGCCAAATTTCATGCAAAAACTCATCTATTTGGTCAGGCTTTGGTTCAGCTGAAGAAATAGTCAAAATTAAAGTCCATAAAGAGTTCAAAATGCACCAAATGGCTTTCTTATTATTCCACCACCACTTGGGCATATTCAAAAGTATAATTACAACATATAGAAGTATATCAAATGGTTCAAATCATCATGGAGCTCATTCTCACCATTCCACTTGAACTTATACACATGCACATAATGGCAAATGGGTGGCAAAATCTCACATATTCATTCATTTGACTTCAAAATGGACATATATATTATATTTACATACATTTGAACATGCTCAAAGGTTTATATCACATGTACATCATATGGTTATAAATTTTGACATCAAATTGCCTAAATATCTATTTCATTGTTAAAGCCTTGCTCTTTAAGATGTTTGGCCTCTATTTCTTGGTCTACTTGGCTTACCTAGACATGGTTATAGATATGTAGGGGAGAGAGTGAGATTCAAAGAATCTCAATAACTTTTTACCCTTTCAAACATACATAAACGATACATTGATATGTCAAAGAATACATGCATGGCATTTAAGCTACTAATGAACATATATAAATCATTTTCCTTGTCATATAAATTCATACATGTCAAACATAGGCTCTAAAGGGTACAGGCTTAGCCTCACCTAATTTTTTTGAGACTTTTAGATTTATCTCATTTACTTTTAGGGGACTTTTGACTTAGTCTCACTCTTGTTAAGACTTTTGCCTTTATCTCACCTATTCTTAAGAAATTTTGGCTCATCCACACCCATGCTAAGAGACTTTTGGCATAACCATATCTATTTAAGCCACATTTCATTCATAAACATCTTTTAAGAAGCATAATGGTACCATCACATGTAACTAATAGCTAGAAACATATCTCATAGTTCAAACATACACACAAGCACTCACTGATAAACAAACATCCAAGAAATGTATGTGAAAAAGGTTATAGAGTTACCTTGAAGCAAGATTACAAACTTTTCTCTTTTCATTCAAATACATGTAACTAGTTGGAACTTGATTTTCTTAGTCTAGACACATTAAATAAGACATGATTTAATCATTGGAACAAGTTTTAGTTTTATAGAAACTCTACGCATGCCTACTCTCTCATTTGACTCCATTATGTTTTTATACAAGACACAATGAAGCAACCCTTAGGATTCATGATCTTGGCTCCCATTTTTCATTCAATCCAAGTCTTTTGACTCCTTTTAGACTCCTTAGGGTCATCACAATTTCAATTCAAGGAGCCTAGATACAAATTGCTTCTTTATGTCTTAAAATGGAGTCTAAACGTCTATCCCACAAACCATGATTCCTAAATTCATTCCAATACTTCTTTTGATGTTTACTAATCATATCTAGTCCCTTTCTAGCCTTATAACTAATTAAAACTCTCCATAGGTGTTTGGAGTGGTCTTGGCCAAGACATGCACATGGTTATGAACCCATGGAGTTTTGCAAATTTTCTTCAAGGGATTCGCACATGTGAAACTTGCTAGGTGTCTTGGGAACTTATACACACTCTTAGACAACCTAAATTGCCACTAAAAAGCTTCATATTTGTCAAGGTGCAACTAAATCCCAAGACTTTACAACTTGATTTATAATGCTTCTTATTCAATTCCAATTGCATATGCTTAATTCCTACACTCTAGAACCCTTGTTCTTTGCTTGGTTTTGGTCAGAACACATTCCCTTCTAGGTGGTCTATAATTGGCTAAACCTACCCCCCATGAAGAACAACCAAAAAGAAGCAATAAGAGTCATGATTCTTACCTTGATTGAATACTTTTCTAAAGAGCTTTCTTATGCCTTAGCCTTATCCTTCAATCTCTAACTCTCTCCTACTAAATCAGTTCCAAAATAGTCCTAAATAAACATTAAAACCATAGGAAAAAATAGGAGAAGGAAGAGAACACAATTGTTGAAGGAAGAAGTATGAAAAACCAAAGGTTTCTTAACTTTTTGCTAAGCTTTTCCTTCCTCCTTTGCTCCCTTCTTGTGTGCCTCTCTTGGCTAGTCTCTCCTCTAGTTTGGGATAGAAATAAGGTTGGTTAAATTGAGGGAGAGATGGGACATGACATATAAGAAGGGAGGCTACTTAAAATACTTTTCAAAAATTTTCATTTTGTCCCCTTTTCTTGGTTCTTTCGTTTTAGACTCATTGCAACTCCATTTTTAGAACCTCCTTTTTTATCATAAAATTTAGGTTATCTAACTTATAAAATATCTTTGGTTTCACCCAAATTAGATTTAAAACATTTTCAAATAAAACCAGTCAAAATTTAAGTCAACCAACGTTCTAAAATGTAAACCAGAAGAGTTTCAACTATTCTAGAGATTCCTATACTTTTTAGGGCCTCTAAAAATCCGAAGAAAACTAAATTATTTCATTTAAAAATCCCTTTTTAGAGTTTTCTAAAAAGTGCCTAAAATGACAAAAATGTCACTGGTTTTCATCAAATTTTATTTAGCTACTCTAACTTTAGTTTTTGGACATCTTAAATTTTGTATCATCATTTTTAATTTTCTAGATTATTGTCTTAATTTTATTTGGCCTTAAATATTTCTATTTATGGGACTTCCCTTTATAACTGGTCTGTTTTTAACACTTTTGAAAAAATCGAACATTACACAAAGCAAGGTAATTCATGCTTATTGCTCTCCATTCTTGGCTCCTTGAGAGTTCCCTAGACATGGTTAAAAGCAATATGGAGGAGAGTGAGATTCTATGAATTCCAATAGCTCATTCACCCTTCAAGCACACTTATAAAGCATGTTATCATGTCAAAAAGAGCAAGCATACGCAATAGGCATTCAAATATCAAACATAATCATATATTTGAAGTCAAATGGATCCATCAAAGTAAAAATAAACTCTAGAGACTTTTAATCTAGTCTTACCTAATTATTTGGGATTTTTGTATTAACTTCACCCACTTTTAAGAATTTTTAACTTAGCCTCACTCATTCTTACTTTGTCTCACTTATACTTATGAACTTTTGGCACAACCTTATCCATTAAGAGTCATTCCACAATTCAAATGCATTTTAGCTAACATAATTGCATCAAATCATCATACAAGCAATTAATAACAATCAAACAACCAGCATAAGCATATAAGAATGGATGAAGAGTTACCTTTACTCAAGAAGCACATATTTCCTCCTTGGTTCTCACTTCTCTTTGTTGACCTCACAAATGCGCTTAGGAGAAACTTAACTTGCTTGACCTAGACATATCAAACAAGACACAAATACATCAATGGAACCATCTTTAAATTCACACAATCCTTACAAAGCCAATTTTATTTTTAGGCTTCCATATGGCTCTATTTAGTGGCATAATGAAGCAACTCATATAGTTGATTACCTTGGCTTCAATTTCTCACCTAATATAAGTCATATGATTACATTTAAATTTATTAGAGTTATCACAAATTCAAATCAAAGAGTCTAACTCAAGTTGCTTCTTTATACATAATAGAATTCTAAACTTTCACCTTTCAAAATAAAGTTTCTAAATTCAAACCAATAGTTCTTTGGGTGTTTACAATTCATATCTAGACCATTTTTATTCTTAGAATCAAAGAAAACTCTCCTTAGGTATTACATATATACCTTGGCCGAGACAGGCATAGAGGAAGAACACCTATGGAGTTTTGTTCATTCTTTTAGGGAATTTAGCACCTATATGGGTTCCTTAGCCTCTTCTTAACTCAATTATACTCTTACATGGTCAAAAATATTATTTTAAAACTCCATATTTCCTAAGGTGCAATCAAAACCTTAGGTTTGGAAACTTGCAACCAATAACTTCTTGTTTAGTTCTTTTGGTTCCATATGAATCTCCATGCTTTAAAAGCCCATTTGCTATCAAATTTGGGTTAAAACCAAGCTCCCTCCATAGTGCTCTTGGTTTGATGTAATTGAAGAAGCAAGGAAAGAACCAAGAGAAGTAAGTTTTTCATGGAGAAATATACCTTGTTTGATTCGTTATCAAGTAAGCTTTCTTGTGTTACTAAGGTTTCATATGAATCTTTTGGGCCATGTGTTGCTAAGCTTTCTTTTGGTTTCATATGAATCTCTATGCTTCAAAACCCCATTTCCTATTAAATTTAGGCTAAAACCAAGCTCTTTCCATAGTGCTCTTGGTCTAACTGAATTGAAGAAGCAAGGAAAGAACCAAAAGAAGCAAGTTTTTCATGGAGAAATATACCTTGTTTGATCCCTTATTAAGTGAACTTTCTTGTATTACTAAGGTTTTCTCTAAACTCTTCCTTTGCTTTACTGAACCAGCTACATAACACCACCATTCAAAGTTCTAAAACTATAGAAAGAAAGAGGAGAAGAATATTTGTAAAAGGAAGAACATGAAAGAGCATGAATTCTTACCTTTTTAGGCTTTGTTTCTCCGTCTTTGGTGTGTCACTTAGAGCTAGTCCAGATTCTATTTCAGAGCCAAAATGAGTTGGTGGAGATGAGGGAAAGAAGGTGGTGTGATATATAAAGGAAGGGGATGCTATTTACAACTTTGCAAAAAATTCCAACTATGTCCCTTAAACTTTGATTTCTTCATTTGAGCTTATTTCAAAATTTTTTAACAACCATCTTTTTCATCATAAAATTCAATCATCTAATTTGTTAAAAGCCTTTGGTTTCAAATTAATTAGATTCAAAATAACTCTAAATGATCTAGTCAAAGTTTTAATCAACTGATAACAAAAATTATAAACTATAAGGGTTTTAATCATTCTAATGGTTTCTATGATTTTTTAGGTTTCTAAAAACGCCACTGAGCTCAATTTTATCATTTAAAGTTTTTCCCTTTGAATTTTTAAAAAGTTATTTGAAATTACGATTTTGCCACTAAGTTTATCCTTTAATTCGTTTATTCGTTTTGACTCTAATTCCAAGTTATTTTTAGGCTCTTAACCATATTTTTAAATGCTCTAATTAACATCATATTCTTAACTAGCCTCAATTTACCTTGTTTTAGGGTGCTTTCATATTATTTTATTAGTTTTAATTTAATTTCTGAAAATAGGTTATTACAATAAAGCACTAATAGGGTTTTGAAAGCTATGAATTTTGGTTTGTAAAGTTGAAATTTTCAATTCTATCTTGCATGTTACAGGGTAACTTAGAATGTTATAAATGCTCTTTGAATGTTATGAAGTATATTTTGCATGATATAAGTTAACTTTAGAATGTGATAAGTTAACTCAAAATATTCCAAATGTTGTTTTGAATGTTATAAAGTATGTGTTGGATGTTATAAGTTAACTCAGAACGTTTACACATGTTATTCTAAAATTTAAGTATGTTTTTGGAATGTTACAAGTTTTCTCTTAAATGTGTAGTACCTGTTCAAAAGATATAATCTCCGTTCAGAAAAGATAAATGTCCTGTTTCAAAAGTAAAATAAAATAAAATAAAAGATAATGATGTATTGCTCAGAAAAATGTGACGCTTTGTTCAGCATAGTATAATGCTCTATTAAGAATGATACAATGCTCTATTCTGAAAGAAGTTATGCTCTTACGAGCAGGGCTTGGAGGTGCTTAGTATATGATTTCCTTTTTTTATCTTCTTTTAAAACTTTATATCTCTTTTAAGCATTTCTAATTATTTTGTTGAAATGTTTTTATTGGGAAATTATCTTACATAAAACCTTGCAACTACCAACAGTAGTTGTTAGTGGCTAAAAAATAAAAAGCAATAGTACTTATTAACCTTTGTACACTTAAGTCCAAATCCCCAGTTAAAAGGGATATGGCTAGTCCTGTGTGAAGTCAACAAATATAGATCTATTTAAAGTGGACTAAATCTTGAGACTGGTATAAAATAGGGAGGAAATGCTCATGACTAAAAGAGGGAGTAGAATGCTCATCCTTAGCTAACTTGCCCTTCGTAAGCTATATGTTCATGTCTGAACTATCTTCTGGTTCTTTTGTAGATGTGTCCTAAGAAAATTATTTTCTATAAACTTATATAAATGTTTATTCATTAATTCATTGGCATGATTATAACCTTTATGAAATTACTTTGAACTGTTTTAATTGCTTTGATTGGATTCGGTTACTTATTCATTTACTAGTATATCTTAAAAGTTTACTCATTCATTCATTGGTATATCTTGCAGTTATATGTAATTGTCTTGATTCTCTAGATTATTTCCATTGGATTGCATCCTTTGTTGCCTTTATAATGTTTTTAGTTCCTCCTATAGTTGCATTTGCATGGTTGCCCTTTTTATAGTTTTTGAATTACGTTTCCTTATAACAAACTCTTTTCTTATGTTTCAAATCTTCATTTTTTATGATTAAAAGGTTTTGTTTTCTTATTCAAAACCACTTGTGCTCCTCATTTATCCCATTCTCATTTATAATGCGCATTATCTACTTACTAAGTTGCTGGACTTGCTTCATTTTTATTACATGTTTTAGATAAAGGTTTAGAAGAAGTTGTGGTTTTTCTCAATGTGAAGAGTGAAGCATTGATCGGTGAGCCTACAGATTGATCATATGGCAATGTTTTGCAGTGTTTTGTATATGTTAGTATACTTTGTATTCTATAAGTGTTCTGTAATTCTTAACCAAAACTCTCGCTTTCATGATGTGTTTATGTTACATTCGGTATCTTAATGTTAGAGATGGGAGCTCTCATATCGTATGTATATGCATAACTAATGTTATGACTATTTGAGAGAACCTTGTTTATACAGGAGACTTTGTCCAATATTCTGTAACATTATATGCTAAACGTAAGAAAATTTCAGACTCTAATGAAATGGAAATGTTCTGGTTCAGTATGCTACTCACGAACGGATTGTCTCCATGGAAATATTTTGGCGAGGAGCACTAAATGAAAAGGACATATGGATTTTGCTAAGATGCACACTAAGCAGCACGAAAGTGAGATGCAGACAGTCCGTTCGCAATTATCCTCATATCCTTTGCTAATCACCTTCCAATTTTGAGGTGTGATAGTGATATTTATCAAAATGTCAATGATGATATTCAATTCTTTGTATGTTTGTTACTTTCGAAACAAAATAGTAAAAAAATTATTCACCCAATTGAGTTATATCTTTATTTTGATTATAACAAACATATTAGATAACTTTTCTTGAAGAAATTTCAAGTCATGGGAATCTTTTTTTTTCGGTAAAAGGAGTTAAGGAAATTCTCAGCTTTTCTAAATGTCAGTATCTAAGTTAATATTTTCAAAAGTTCATGTAGGGTTGAAAATTTTTGTTGCTGAGAATTAAATGGCAATAATGCAAAAAGCCATGATAACGTATGTTTTAGCGCAGATTTGCTTCGACTCTATATTCCACTAGAACTAAATTATTAATATTTTTTTATTAATTTAGCTCCGACTGAAACTCAAACTTAAGTTCTTCAGTCTCATGGATGACTCCAATATTACAAAACCAAAACTCATTCAGTTTCTCCTATACACAGAATTTCTAGAACAGAACTCTGCCTCTTAACTGTGCAACAACAGCTTAGCAGACCCAGCGCATGTTTGGGTTTCAGCAAAACCAGATAAATGCTAAAAAGTAACTGACGGGTTATTTCTTCTGGTCCAAATAAACAGTTCGCCAGAAGCCCATATCTGCACTGAATAATGTCAAGAACCAAACCTTATGGTAATCAAGGTACTCTAATCAAAACCATTCACAACACTGTTGGCTAGCAACCTATGGAATGATACCCATTTTGTTCATCCGTCCCTTCTAGTGTCTATAAACGCACCCTTACGCCCTTTCACAGGATAATGAATCTACAGTAAATTAAAAATCATGACAAAGCTGTTCAGTGATACCACAGAAATTCCTGTAACCTATTAGTGCGCAAGTCAAGACATAAGAATACAAAATAATACTCAGCAAAGTTACAATCAATTATTCGTGCACCGGAAAGGTTACAGGCAAAATCTTTTCAGTCGGACTTCAATATTGTTACGTCAATTTACTCGGATGCAACTTCCCCCTTCTTCTCTGACAGGTACCTATATAAGGAATTGCAGGAAAGACAAGCGTTTATCACTACATGATAATCAGCCACTGCCATTGACGTCGATACTTTCAATGAGACTCAAAATAATGTCTAGTATTGCATAGACTATGACATCACATCTAGATGAAAAAATACTTGGTTAATAATGGAAAAGAGAAAGGGGGCCACCACCAGATGTCAATTTATAAAAAGATTTTAAACAGGTCAGATAATAAAACAGAGAAGGGATCCACCAGTTACAACAATGGCTGTCAAACATAATAAATCACGAGTAAAACTCTTTTCCTTCTTTTGATATACTATAATAATTTAATCAAGAGTATGTCAAAAAAGGATGTATTAAAGCCTAACATTTTAGTAAACAAGGTGAAAAGTCCTTTCTTCATTCTCACTGTTCATCATACGCCACACAATATCTGGAGAGACCCCTTAGTTTTCAAATATAAAATAAAATGGATACAGGCAAAGCTGATTTCCAACCCTTCATATCCAACAATATCCTAGAAGTCAGAATAGCATTTTTTGCAAGCATCCGTATGGAATGCAAATTAACCATAAGTGAGGAATTAACATAAAAATCAATCTTTAACATAGGAGATCGTAAAGGTGCATAGAACTGGACAAAATCATAGTAGTTTAAATAGGCCATATGCTCAGCTGATTACCCCTCTGCCTTTGCCCAACGGGAGAGTTGATAGAGTTGAACAGTCTCATTTGAGGCATGGCACGCAAGAAGTAAATAGTTGCGTGGCTGTACCATCCATGCAAATCTCATGAACAATGCTGAATAGATACACATTGCTGCAGGATCAATTACAGGCAGGACAAGCAATTAGCCACAGACCATATAGTAATAAGAAGTTCCAGGCTTACTCGGAAACAGAAAAGTTCAACCTGCTGTCATGTTGCCAGAGATCATTTCTGGAGGTTTATTCATGTCAGCCAATCCCTTAAATCAAACATACTTAGCCAGATTAGTCATAAAAGCAAGAGATTAGACACTTGTCTTCAAGAAATAACTAGTCTAGTAAATAAATGGCAGACTTCCTAAAATATATAGAGGATCATCTCAGTACAACATACAGCAGCCACAAATCCCCAGTTGGCAACAGGTCCCCAAAAATGAGTTGTTTTAGGACCAACCGGACTGTTCCAGAAAGCTCGGAAGGAAGCCATATGATATCAATGCCACTTCTGATAGTCATTAAAAAAAGTTAGATAATTCAATAAAACAGAGTTATAATATGACATGGAATTAGTAACTGCAAAATGTTAAGATTCTAATTGCTAAATCCAACGAGTAACATTGTATTGGTGCTTAAAAAGACTAAAAGACAATATTCTTTCTACATACTAACAGAACAGTACAAGGAATTCATTGAAATCCATATTATAGCTATTCCATTCAGATGAACAAAAAATGTTTATTGGTCAGCAATGAATCACCTGGGAAATTTTCATGTTAAATTTTGCGCAAGTCCTAGGACTCAAATATTGATGAGTATTAACATTCTTAATATGTTATCCTCTCGATCCTTTGATCAGAAAGTGCATCAGCTTAAGATACTAGTGATGCTAAATGCTAATCTCTTTCCCTTGGCGCTGATAGAAAGTTAAAATTCTGGCCCCAACCTCAAAGGAAAAGAGAAAGGAACGCTTTTCTTGAAAACAACTCAGGTAAGAAAAATTTAGAGTCTAATTATCACTGAAAGGGTATGCAAGAATTCTACCTGAATAATCATTAACTTCGGTTTTGAACTATAGAAAACCAAAGATCTCATGAACATCAAGTGCTATTGTAGGATGCTCAGACAGACATTATATAAAGAATGATTTCTTCTCTTTTCCCTTCTCCCTTCTCACTTCTCTGTTATTCAGTTTTCTTTTCATCCGAGATATAGAAAAAAGGTTTATGAGGCCCATTGCCCATATTTGCAACAGACACAAAATCACAATAAATAAATAAATAAAGAAGAAATGGAAGGAAGCTGTTGCAAAGCAATCATCCCTTTCGTTAAAAGAAGAGGAAAATAAAACAAGCAACGCTGATCATATAACAGAGGTTTATACAAAATTACAGTTGTTCTTAGTCTGCAAAATTAAAGCGCACATGTTTACAGAAAACTGTATATGCCACAAATAAAACAGTGTCAGATAAGATAAAAACAGTTACGAATCACAGATACATGAAATTTGAAATTGAAAGGGCAAGATATGTATCCAGAAAATATTTTTTTTGCACATCCAGATAGGATTTTGGAAGCTCTGATCTCATCAATGGAAGAAAGAGGGAGTACAAGAGAGTACCTAACTGGTCGCTGACAAGATTGCTACCGTTCGTTTCCGATGAAAGCAGCAGCGACGGAGGGAAATTCTGATTGTGCTTGGTGAATAGGAGTTGAAGGTTGCGGATGCCCAAAGCAGAAAGGAAGAAAACTGAGGTCCAAAACGGCATCGCCATTTGCGTTTGATAGTTAATTGATATGCGTTATAAATCTCGCCTCTCGCGTGGTCAAGAATATAGTTGTTGAATCCTTCGTCCAGCTCGGCTCAGGATCCAACCAAATCAAATGGAATCGATGGGTTTTACAAGATGAAGATTTATTTAGTTTTAGGATATAATTAATTTGGTTTAATTTATATTTATTTTTTAAATGATTTATTTTTTTTATTTTCTAAATAATTGTGTGATAATAACAATTTAGATATGATTTGATTCAAATATTTATCATCATCAACTTTTTTAAAGCAATAATCCTTTGCAATTTATAAGTTATTTATTTACACAATTAATCAATTATTTATAAATATTAAATTAAATCTGGTCTAAAAAGGCCAACAATCAATTTCGATTGGTTATTCATTGTATAATTCTTCATTATACCTATCAAAATTACACATTCAATAACGAGGGAGATTGAAAAAAAAAAGTAGCAATTAGTTCAAGTAAAACAAACAAAATCACTAAAAATTAAAAACTGAATCAATTTAATTAGTTTTTACATGCAGAACCCTGATTTGAACCTACTTTTTCTTTTTAAAGTTTTGCTTAATTTAATTTGATTTAATTAATCCAATCAGTTTTGTTTGCTTTTGAATACCTCTAGTCAAAAATTAATTTTATTTTCAAGAAAAAACTTATATATAATTTTTTGAAATATTTTTATTACTAAATTTTTTAATAAAAATAAAACTAAAATTTTTTAATAATAATATAGTAAATGCTTAATTTTTAAAAATAAATGTATAATTTTTTAATTAAATTATATACTTAGATTTTATCTTTTCAATTATTTCTTGAAAAATTTTATTTAGATTTTTTTTTATTCACCAAAAGAGCCCCTTCTATCCAATACTTTGGTACTTCAAAAGTTTTGGCAGTCAAAGAAAGCATTCATTTTGCTGATTTTTACTTTGAGCATTAAAGAAGTTGTTTTCCACCTTCTTCATTTGGGAAAATTACAATCACAGACTTAATTCTCGTAAAACTTATAATAAAAGATCTTAAAAATTAAAATTACACTTAAAAACCATAGTTACTATCAAGTTTTAGAGAATTTAGGGTTTAGGGTTTAAAAAATTTATTAAAAAATGCAGAAAAGTACTAAATTCTTTTACACACATTAATAAATCTCCAAAAATCAATAATAAATCTTTTAAAACTTAATAGTAGTTGTGATTCTTGAAAACTATAATTACTATCAAATTTTAGAGAATTTAGAGTTCAGGGTTTAGAAAATTTACTAATAAATGTAGAAAAAGTGCTAAATTTTTTTACATACATTAATAAATCTCCAAAAATTAATAATAAATCTTTTAAAACTTAATAGTAATTTTGATTCTTGAAAATAATTTTAATTTTTAAGATCATTTATTATAAATTTTATAAAATCTAGGTCCTTAATTGTAATTTTTCCTTTTCTTTTTATACTTTGAAAGCAATTATGCACAAAGATAGTTGACTATTTGCTTCAAGGAGAGGCAGGCCTTTTCTTTTTCTTTTTCGTTTTGGAAAAAATTACAGTTTATTATTTTAAGTTAAAAATATTTATACTAAATAATCTTATATTTTAAAATTATTTTGAGTAACTCTAAGTCAAATTTTAATTTGGAGTTTTGAATTATAATTTGTTTGTGGTGTTTAAATTTTTAGTCTTATGATATTTGAGAATAATTTCAAATCTTAAAATCTTTCAATTTAAAATCTTGTAATTTTTTCCCCCTCTTTTTTCCTATTCTTGTTTGGATCTAACATAAATCATTATTGTTTCCTTTGACATTTAGGTCAATTTTTTTTTTAAAGAAAGATCAATTTTTCAAAAAGGAGAAAAATAGAGTGACAATATAAAAAATTACTACACTTTTCTATTATAAGCATAGAAACATTTTTTTTCCTTTCATTGTTTCCAAAATTTTCAAAAATGTGTCATTTGTTTCCTAAAAAATGTGAATAGTAAAAACAATCAAACACATTTTCATATCTATTGTTAATTTAAAATAGAAACAAGAATAGAAAATGATGATAGCAAACATATTCTAATAAATCAATGGATTTTCTTTTTTGGAATCTATTATTGATATAGATATGATCAATGTTATAAACATTGGATTGCATCGATCAATTCAACTAGAAAATCAATGAATTGGCCACTAGTCCAATCCATTTAAGGCATAAAACTGACTTTAAAAGAAATTGATCAAAAACTAATAAAACCAATCAATAATTGATAAAACCAATCAAAATTAGATAGGTTAAGAAAGAACTTAGTTTGTATAAAAACTAATTGGACCATAGGCTTTTTGAAAATTCTAGTAATCCAATTTAAGGCACACAATACATCTCTTCCTTCCCTTCCCTTCCCTTTTATAAGCCCCCTCTCTGTTTTGCTCTTAAATTTAGTCGATTTAAGACTTCTTCTCTAGCCCTTCTCCCTATCTCTATGCCTTTTTTGAGAAAAACTCACACATGGTGCTACAAGCAACCCTTAATTTGGCTCTTAGCCAACCTTTACACCATCATAGCCATCACCCTAGAGCTTGAGCCAAATAGCACTTAACATGGATAACCTTAAAGCTTTGAAGATGGCATTATTGCTATCTTACAAAACATTATAGTTGCAATGCTTAGGTGTAGTTTGTAATAACCTTAACTCCTAATTAAGCTAATTATACACAATTGTGTTCCTCATAATTAAGATTTAATTTAGATAATGAGTTAGCAACAAATGGTAATACGAGAACATTTGAACTTCCATATCATCAATATTCATCATCAATGCATACAAGAGGATTTATATTCATAGTAAATCATAATTTTCATTAACACTACCTATCTCATTCAAATTGCCTCCAAGAAGCATGAAAACTCAAATATGTTGAACTACTAGTCATTACACATCATTAACATGATGGAAACCAAATTTTTATACCTAAATTGAGGGTCACAGGGCTTAAACTACAGCTTAGAATGGTTAAGCTGTAGCTAATTTGTCCTTTGGAACTTTTAAAAGCTTGATTTTATATTTACGCCATGATTGGAAGAACTCGCATTGCGGCTAAACTCAGGTTTGGATCAATTTTTCCACACAGACATGATTTGCGTTGTGGCAAAAATATTTATCCCGCGGCGAAATTAGCTACTAGATTACTTTTGCATTGTAGCCAAAATAGCTATTGGATTACTTTTGCACCGTAGCCAAAATTTTTGTGCCATCGCAAAAAATTTTTGCCCTATGGCCAAATTTGCTATTGGAACACTACTAGCTCATTTTGGCTACAACTTAAGAAAATTTGACCATGACTTGAATATTTGCTATATCCAAACACTTAAGTAAGTGAACCAACAAGTTACTATCACCTTAAGATCAATCTTAGAATATTTTAATAGCTAAAAGCCAAGATTTTTAAAGGGTTTGCATTCTTATAATCTTCATCCAAATACCTTACATAGTCCAATGATTTAAAAGCTAATCACACTAATCTTCAATTATATTAGTGCAAAACTCCTCCATAACAACAAATGGTGGGGTATAACTTCAAGTGGCAATCTAAAATCCACAATACCTCATCTAAATTCATTTAACTACCTTGAGCAAGTTTCAATTGACAAATTAAGCTTGTCTACATCTTGAAAGCTTTGACATAATCTCAAACTCAAAATATGACTATACCATACACTAAAATCATATAAATAAGACCTATGACAGTCAAATATGCTATGATAACACCCAAAGGATGGTCCATTTCATATTCCACATGACCAAAGCACCAAAAGCACATTCCCAAGGCTCCTAAACTATAGCCAAACCCACAAACCCAATTGTTCAAGTATTGACATCCACTTTACACCATATATGATAGCAAAATCCAAATAACTACTTTTAAAACCTTCAAGTGATAAATCAAAATCCAAAACATGCCTCCTAAATTCCTCTAAACACCTTAAGTAAGTCTAAAGTATATATTTAAACTTGTTTAAACATTTAAACCTTTATTAAAATTAGTGAGACAAAAAGTGACTACTTTAATCATCACTTACAAGGGCTAGTTTCTATATGAGCTCATTACTTAAGTTCACACACGTAATTTTGCAAATTGAGTCTAAGTGACTTCAAATCACACCCAGCCTTCTTAAACCACTCAAATAGACTTGCCTAACATAGGAAATTTACCAAGAACACCTGAAGTGCTCCAAGTAGTCATGTTATATTCAAAATATTAACTAGAATACTCAAGTAGACACTTCAACTACAATTCATAGATACCAAATAGTCTGAAATATTAATTTTATAGTGCTAAATGTTTATTGGTCATATAATTCCAAGTTACTCATTAAAAATCATCCTAATACAATCATAAGTATTAATTCCATGATAACTCAAATTATATAATCAACCTTTATATTTGACAATACATGATGCAATATAGCAATTATTTAACATAGTAAGCAATGTTAGTATGCCCCCTATATAAACCTCATTAAATAAGACATTTAAGCATATACACTATTAAACTATCATGGTAAGCTTCCGTTAGTTTTTCTTTGCTACTACGAAGTTTGATCCTTGAAAATGTTAACCCACAACTAGGTGAGATATAAAATCTCAATAACAAAAGGCAAATTCCATATATATGTACGTATTAATCAACATAATGCTTTACATGAACAATTATAACGAGAGGAAAGCATGCATCATTTCATATGAATAAGTTTGATTACAAGTGACTACCATCTCAAACTAACAGTCATATCCAATGAGTTATTAGCCAACAACTAAGGGAAGGGCACAATCACAGTACAAAATCCCTATTGAGCACAATCACGACTCGATGAATTCACAAGAGTATGATCATAACTCGATGCATGATTATGGCACAATGCATAAGTCGAAAGTATGATTATAGCTCCACATACAAGGACATGATCACAGTCCAGGTTATACAATCAGTAGTCAAACTAATCGTTAGTAATCAAAATAGAAAATATAAGTAAACACATGATCTAAACTACACATATCCATGGAATTAAACCCCAGTTATCTCAATGAAATCCAATTACTCTTCCTCTAGCTACCAACATGATCCAAAAGGCACACCAAACCTAAGACAAGCATAGTTATCATCATTTACTATCATTAGCAAAAGAGCTTCATATCCATTAATCAAATTAATCAAGAATCCATTAGAAATTACTTACCTACATTTCTAAAGAGTCGATTGCACCAATTTAAGATCACAACACCAAGATCCAACAATGGGTCACTCCTAACATCTCTTCTTTCGTACATGTAATAGCCATGTACCAAAAATTAATATAAATGATAAAAATTCAGTATATACACCTCACAAAATGGTACGAGGAACTTACCCAATCTTCCATATAACTAATGATACTAATTTGAAACTAAAACAACTTGAGTTTAAAATAGGTCATTGCCATCATCTTTGTTTTTGCACATATGACAACCATCAAGTGAAAAATCAGTCCAAGGGATGAACTTTGAGCATGAACACACATTAAAATGAAGGAAAATGCTTAACCAACAATTCCACTAGCTTATAAGGTTGAAAATTAAGCAAGGAAGTATCAAAATCTCCAATTTTCAGAACCTTGGATTTGATGAGAAACCTCTGAATGATAAGTTGTTTTAGTTCAACATGTAGAGAAAGATGAATAGAACAAGTTTTCCTTCATTCACCTTGCCTAAATCTTGCATTTTCTTGGGTGATCGAAGCTCAAAAGGTGAAGAACCATGTCCTTTTTCTCTCTTCTGCGTTTTCCCCTTTCCTTTGCTGCCCAACACACTTCCCTATAGAATAAATGGAGTGGCTGCACTAACATTAGGGTATTATGGGAGAATGGTTAACCTAGGGGCATTTTTGTCTAAGTGAGTCTTGTCTCTGATAGTTGAGCCTTGGCCAAATAAATCTAATTAAGTTAGGTTTTTGTTAAAACTTATATTAGGCTCTTAAAATTATTTTTAGTGTAATTAAATTAATTATGGAGCTCAGATTAAATTTCCATCTCCATTAATAAATTTTTTCCCCAATAAATTTCAAATCTATAATCAAATTATTTTTCACAAAAAAATTGTGACTAATTATTATTTGCCTTAAAATACCTGAATAATTACTATTTTTGAAAATTCTTATTTTCTATAATTTTCCTTAAGTCTCAGGGTAATTCTTTATTTTTCCAAATTAAATCTTTAATTCTTTATAACTCTAGTTAATTAATTTTGGGATGTTATATAGTTAAGAATAACTTAAAATAAGGCATCTGAGGAAAATACTTGTTTTATCTTCTAGGATTATATATATATATATATATATTAATTTTTATATATTAAAAATATAATATAATAAATAATAAAAAATCTAATTTTATTTTTCCTTTTCTCTTATATGTGTGTGTGTGTGTGTGTGTATTTAATTATTATCAGTTTGACCATGATTCAACCACGATTGAACTAGTATACCATGGAACTAGTATCTTTATTGGTTTAATAACCAGCCTACTTTGAAAAACATTGGATATGATTTAACATATGATATTAAAGATTTTGGGTATCATTAACCAATTCTATTACTCACATTATTATTTTTGTTAGAATATAATCATTAGAGCACATGAAGGAAGCTTACCTTCTAAGACATTCATTGCGCATAAATATGCTTGAATCGCTTATTAGAGGAACACCATATGCCACCTAAAGAAGCTTGCTATATATTGGAGATGGTTTGAAAAAAATTAAGTGGCATGACCCAATTTAAGTAGTTATGCCTATAAGTGATTAAAAACAACATTTTTGGTTTGGTGTGTTCAACTAACATATGCTTATAAGTTGATAAGAATTTGACACAATGTAACTAGTTGAGTAGTAGATAGCAACCAATTAACTAGTTCATTTTTGTAAAGCAAAAATTAAAAATAGAGAGCAACCAGTCAACTAGTATAAGGTTGACGGGCTTGTCGTGCAACCCTCAAAATAAAACTAGGTTGACTAAATATATAGCAAGTGGTACGACCTAGGTCATCTCCCTTGGAATTGGAATTCAATGTTCAATTAGGTTCTCTAAGTGTTCTAAGATCCTAGAACTATCTAGTTTAGGGGGTTTTTGAATGAATTAAACTATCCTAAAATGAATTGAAACAAATTTCCTAATGTCTACCCAATTGGATAAATTGTGGGTGGAGAATGGTTTTGTGACTAGCTTAGGAATTGTCTCTTGGTATCCACTATCCTTATCCTCTTCCAATTGTGATTAATTATGGCCTAAGAATTCCTAATTATGTTCATTAGCAAATGATCTTGAATAACCATTCAAGATTCAAGAGATTAATAATCTAATGTTGAATTGAAACCTCAATCCCGCATTAAACCATTAACCCTTGTTCTTAAGATCAATGAACATCCAATTTGATTGATTAACTAATTAATTATCTTCCGATTCATCATCCAAAAATGTTTAATTAACCAACTAAACACCAAGGAATTCTCAAATAGACATTTAAGCACATAACCTCACTCATGCAATTCATCGAACACCTTCGTGGCTTACATGGGAGATTAGAAAGAATAATGAAAAATCAAATTCAAATTTAACCAATTAATCAACAAAAAAAGGTTTCCTAATCAGTGTCTAACCAGCCACTAATTAATTACACAAATCCCTAATCAAATATAACTCAACCGAGATTGTACAGAATAAGAAAAAGTGTAGGAAAATTAAAGAAAATCTTAGCCAGAATTTTGCTTCTTCTCCAAGGATTCAAGCTTCAACCAAGAGCTTCCTCCCTTGCTAGCCTCAAGATGGAGATTAGATCTTCATGTTATGATGGAATGGAGATGGAGAGAATGGAATGGAGATGTGAAGACCTCGGATGAATGGAGGCGTGGGTGTGTATATAAAGAGACGATGGAATGGGGAGAAGGCGTGAATGGGCTGGACTCTGGATGGAGGCGTGTTTGAATGGGTTGCTGGCATCGTTTTGCTGGACGAATAATGAATGCATGCATGGTGAATGAATGACGTGAATGGTAGCCTCTCCTCGTGCTTCATTTATTCTCACGTGCTCCACCCTCTAATTGCAATCAACTGAATCTCCTTCATTTGTGTATAAGGTATGGGTCCCATTTTATATTTACATTATTATAATATTCCATGCAAATCTCATGTTGCTGTTCTTCACTTTGCTGCTGTTCTGCTCGCTTTAAATATTCACGTGTTTCTGCTGCAGATCCTTCACGCTCTGTTTTTCCATTTCTGCTCGAAACCCATCTTGCTGTTTGCTTGTTTCTACTGCAGCCACATTCCAGCACATTACGGAGAATCTTAAGCTCTAGCGTTTTTATTCAAACCAGCTCGTGCCTCTTGTTTCTACGTTGTTAACTCCCTCTGTTCTGCTCTACACTTATTTTAAATCTTCTCTGCTTTGCCTCTGTGTGCATGGATCTTCTCTTCGCAGACCAGAACTCGAGCTCCAGCCACTGCATGTCAGACGTAGCTCCTTTCCACGTGATTGCTTCTTCTGCAGCTGGAGTTTCTCACTTGGCTTTGGTTCTGCATCTTCATTTCGTTTTGCTTCTGCTGGAGTTTGTGAGCTGCTCGAGTTGTATGCTGCTGTCATTTGTTTCTTCATGCTCCTCACGCCAAAACAGTAGCTTTGCCTTCTTTTTCTTTCCCATTTATTCTGCTGCTGTCCAGACGTAGCTTCAGCGTTTTCTTCATCGTGCATTTTGCTCTTAATTCTCTTCTGCACAGCTTCTTCTTCTGTTCAACTCGTAGTTCTCGCTTGTGTAAAACCATATGCTCAGCTGGTGTGTGTTGCTTTTGAACCTCCTCTGTTTTCACGTCCCTAGAGCTTCACTCGCTGCTGTCTCTATTTCTGCATGTGTGTGTTCTCTCATGGACCTCCCACGTCTCTTTACTCGAGCTTCTTATCCTCAACCCATCCACTTAAGTTTTTCTTTCCAACATAGAACCCATGGAGCCATTAACTCAAGCCTCCAAACTCACATTCATATGAGTATGCTTCTTGGTCCTTCCTTGATATATTCATCCAAGGATCCATGCATGATCACTTCAACTCCATTCCTTCTTCAAATATATTTCCTCCTTTAAATTCCCTGCCCAAAATCTGCATAAAAACAAAGGAGAAAAATCACAAAATTCATTTAAAATGATTTATGCATTTAAAATCAATTATTTTGCCAATTAATTCATAAAGTGCAAGAATGGCTACTAAAACAAAATTCCATCTAATTAAAGCCCTAAAGTCATATTTAACTATTAAAAAGCTTAAGTTAAGGGAAATAAAAATATATAAAATCCATGCTTATCAAAGGTACCAATTGATTGATAAATTCTAGGATATTAACCTAATAGCAACCAAACAATTGGTAAGTCTAATTCAGCAAATTCGAGAGTAACTAGTTGACTGGTCTTTGGACACCAACCTAAGATCTACCAGTCAACTGGTGTAATATTCAGTCTTTTATAAAATTGAATTAGAACCGATGAGTTATAAAAAAAAGACCCTAAAATGAGATGATTAGAGACTAAACAATATTATAATAATGATATAGACATTTAGAAATGAGAATACAAAGCTATGATGGCTCAAAATTAGTGCATAAATGACCAAACAGAAAACAACAGAGGCCATTGGCATTTTAGTAATTTCAGGCAACTTTTAGAAAACTTAAAGGAAGGATCTTTAAATGGAAAAATTGAGTTTCCCAAGGATTCTCAAAGGCCCTAAAAACCATAGGATTCCTTGGAATGGTCAAAACTCCTCTGGTTTACATTTTAGAGTGTTAGTTGACCAAAACTTTGATCGAATCATTCGGTAAGATTTTAAATTCAATTCGGGTGAAACCACTGACATTTTATAAATTAAAGGACTTAAATTTTATAATGGAGAAGATGGTTCTCAAAAAGGAGTTGAAATAAGCCCAATTAGAAAGAACCAACTTTAGGAATTAAATTGAAATTTTGAAAAAGTGTTAAATCAACCCCCCTAAGTCTTTTAAATCATGTCCTAATTCTGCCCAGCCCTCATAACTGACTCTCCTCTAGTCCAAAATAGATTCAAGGGTTTCTCAAAGAGGAGCACAAGTGGAGGAGCAAAGGGAAAAGAAAGAAGCTTTGAAAGGGTAAGAAATTTGTGCTTTTTCATGCCTCCTCCTTCACTAAACCTTTTCTCTCCTCTCTTCTCTCATAGTTTTGATGATTAATTTGAGGCTGTTCTATAGCTGGTTCAGTAAGAGGAAGAGAGAATTTAGAGAAGAGCTTGGAAGCTTTAGAAAACTCCTTGGAAAAACTTAAAAATAAGGTAAATTCTCATGGCTTTCTTGTATCTTCTTGGTTGTTCTTCTCATGTACGGTTTTAGCCAAACTTAGGCCCATTAAGGAGAGAAGGAATTATGGCCATAGCAAGGTAGGGATAAGGGTTTTGGAGCATGAGAATTAAGGATATGTAATTGGAACAAAAAGAAATGCTTTATAATCTAAGTTGTAATGTCTAGGGTTCTAGTTGCGCCTAGCAATTTTTAAAGATTTATAATGGTAATCTAGCTTATATAAGAGTATGTATGAGTTCATAAGACATCTAGGAAGCTTCACAAGTGGTAAATTCCCTAGGAAAACCAAGGAAACTCTATAGGTTGCAATAAGAAGTTATGTCTTAGCCAAGGAGGGAAAGTGGTACCTAGGGAGAGTTTTCTTTGATTCCAAGGATAAAAATGGTCTAGATATGAATGATAAACACCAAAGAAACTATTAGTTTGAATTTAGAAATCATGGTTTATAAGATGGAAGTTTAGGTTCCTTTCTAAGGCATAAACACAAAACTTGAAGTTTGGCTCCTTGAATTGAGTTTGTGATAACTCTGATGAGTTTAAATAGAGTTATATGACTTAGATTGAATAAGAAATTGGAGCCAAGATCATAAATTATATAGGGTACTTCATTATACTCTTATATAGAACCATAGCCATGCCATAAGTTAAAACAAGCTTGCATAGAGTTTATGTAAGGCTACAATTTGTTCCAATAATGCAATTGTGTCTTATTTGATGTGTCTAGACCAAGCAAATTAAGCTCCCCCTACGTGTGTGTGTGAGGCCGAAAAGGGAAAAGAGAATTCCAAAAAGGAAGCTTGTGTTTCTTGTTTCAAGGTAACTTTCTATCCTTTCTTGTATGCATTTCTTTGATGTTTGATTGTCATTAGATACTTGTATATATGTTTGAACTATGTGATATGTTTATAGCCATTGATTTAATGCTTTGGTACCATTATACTTCTTGAAACATGTTTTGAACACAAGATGGCTCTTAATGGGTGAGGAGAAGTCAAAAGTCCCTAAAAATGGATGAGGCAAAGCTAAAAGTCTCAAGAAAGAATGAGGCTAAGTCAAAAGTTACTAAAAGTGGGTGAGGCAAATCCAAAAGTTCTAAAGAATTAGGTGAGGTTAGACCAAAAGCCCTTAAAACCTAAAGTTGACTTGAATGAGTTTATGTGACATGAGAATATGTTTATGTATATTTACAAGAGGCTTTTATTGCATGCTTGCATTTTTTGATATGAAAATGTTCCATATATATATATGCTTGAAAGGGTAAAAGAGTTATTAAGATTCTTTGAATCTTACTCTTCCCTATATTATATTTAACCATGTCTAGGTAAGCCATATGGAGCAAGAAATGGGAGCCAAGCAACTTGAAAAATGAAACTTTAATAATAAAATAGGAAATTTATGTATTTTAATGTCAAAATTTGTATCTATATAATATTTATGAGATGTAAACTTTTAAGAATGTATAAAAGTATGAAATTATCATGTATGAATAGAATTTGGAGCCATATGTATAAGAATGCATGATTTTGGCATTTTGGAGCCTTGACATGAATGTGTACATATACAAGTAGGATAGTGAATTTGAGCTCCATGATGATTTGGACCATTTGGGATGTTTTTATATACTGTGTTTATGCTTTTGGATGTGTTTAAATGGTTATGGTATGATTAGAAGGCCATTTGGTGCACTTTGACCCTATTATGGTCACAAACTTTTCCATATTCTTGGCCTGAACCACAAACTGGCCAAATAGACGAATTTGTACATGAAATTTGGCAAGAATATAGATTTCATTTATAGCTTTTCATAGAGATAAGGATCAGCATTTTTGGAACTCTAGATAATTTATTATGATATTTCAAAGTTGGCCAAATTATGCAAAAACTATCACTATCACTATTCATAAGGTCACTTTGCTTTTTAGTGTCATTTAAGGGCCAAATAGAGTTCAATGCTCATGAAATTTTATAGGCATATAGTAGACATCCTAAGCTTTCTATTTTTGAAGTTTTTGGTTTGTTACAGAATGACCACTAAACTCGAAGTACTATTCCATCAGATTTTGTGACTCAAATATGATTGTTTTGATTTGAAATTTTTACGGCACCTAGATGAAATCGAGGTTTCTAGAAAGCTATAATTTGCATAATTTGGATTTTTATAAAATTAGTTATGATTTTCTAAAATTTATATCAATGTGATTTTGAGATGTATGCCTTGGACACGAGTTTTAAGTTTCAATTTGTGATATTTTTGATTGAACAAATGTGTTAGGGATGGAAATTAAGTTGGGTAAGCTCATATGGTCCATTAAGCCAAGAATGAATTAAGTTAGCTTTCAATTATGAAAAATATCTACTGCTAAAAGTGCTAATTTGATGAAAATGGGTGTTTTAAGCCAATTATGTTGCATGATAAGTGCTATATATATATGGTATTACAATTGGTATGACTTTAGACATTAGAACATTGAAAGAATATTACCGTTAAAGTGATTCCATAAGTCATGTGGTTTCACTATAGTCAAGTGATTATTGGAATGTTTAGAAACACTTTGACTATCAAAAGAACATTATGAAAATTTTCAATTTAAAATCATTTTTTAAGTAAAAGCATATTGGTTCAAAATAAATTGTATGAATTGGTTTTGAATTCAATAGAAAGACCATAAGAAAACCTACTTTTTGTAACATCTGGTTCTCTGAAAATGAAAGAAAACGTGAGAAACGTAACGTATAGTTTTTCCATTAACGAATGAAACTCACCAAATATAAAAGGAAGTCCCCCTAAATGATGTAGTTAAGGTCCCAAAAAATTTGGGAAGCATTCTAGACTCCTAAAAATGAGAATCTCACACTTAGATGAAAAGAAAAACGAAGCTAGAATAAAGAAACAATTTCTTACGAAAAACTTACAAAACGTAATGGCATTTTCATAATTTTGAGCAAATTTTGGAATTCACACAGGAGGGCTGTTTAAATAAAAGTTTTGAGTTTTTTAGGATTCTCAGAGGCCCCTGAAAACTATGGAAAGCCCTGAGATAGTTAAAACACCTCTGGTGGACATTTTCTAACATTAGTTGATCCGAACTTTGACTGATTTGTTCGGGAAGGTTTTAGGTCCAATTTGAGTGATTCCAAAGTCATTTTATTTAATTGGGAACCTAAATTTTATAATGGAGAAGATAGTTCTCAAAAAGGAGTTAAAATGAAGGAGAAACAAAAATGCCAAAAATGAAGGGTAAAATTGAAATTTTTGAGAAAGTGGAAGCTTCTTGAACACACTTTAAGTTTCTTATTTCTTCTTCCCTCCATTTGCACAACCCATTCTGCACAAAAACTAGAAAAAACACCAGCTCTCTTAGGCACACCATGGAGGAGAAGAAAGGAGGAAAAAAAGTAAGGAAAAGGTAAGGAATTTCATAGTTTTTCATGCTTTCTCCTTTCCAAACCTCTCCTTCTCCATTCCCCTTTCTTTCCTATGGTTATAATGAAATTTATAAATCTGTTTTGAAGGAGATATTAAGGGGAAAATTTGGCTTTGAATCTCAACAAGCTCTAATTGCATGCCAAATCTCAGATCAAGAAGGGCTCATTTGGATGAAAAGTAATATAGGGTTCCATTATGGTCAATTTTGACACCATATAGGATACTAAAATGTCCAAATGAATTTTCTTAGGGTTTGACACCTTTTGGGCAAATCTAAAAGCATGATTATGACTTGTGTGAGTTGCCTAAATGGTTCCAAACCTCATGCATCTCATTTTGTTCATTGCACTTCCATTTGTACACAATTACATAAAGTCATTTAAAAAGCTAATCTTCCACAACATACTCATTTTGCATTCTCACATTCATATAATATATCCTCTCATTTATACATAACATTTTAATATAATTATACATGTTCAAGAGGTTATAGACCATATACAACAATGGATTACATCATTTGACATCAATATGGCCTTAAAGAACAAAAACTATGCATTTTGTTGTCAAGCTCTCATTTCTCATATGGTTGGCTTCCATTCCCTTGATCTCTTGGTCTACCTAGCATATTAGAACATTAGAGAGGAGGGGATGAGATTCAAAGAATCCCAATAGCTCATCTTCTATTCAATCATACATAAAGCATGCAAAACAAGTCTCACAAATGTATGCATGGCATATGGACATGTGCAATCATTCAAGAAGCATTCTTAGCACTTGAAAAAGTCACAAATAGCATACAAAGGCTTGCCAAGTAAGTGGATTGGCCTCACCCATTTACTTGTGGATTTTAGACTTGCCTCACCCATTCTTTAAGAGATTCTTGGACTCAACCATGCTCTTGGGGGTTCATCTCACTTTTGGGAAACTCTTTACTTTATCTCAACTAATTTTAAGGCTTCTTGACTCATCCTCACCATGGTTAAAGGTTCTTGGCCTCACCACACTTATGCAAACCCAAGCACACATCATAACATCATTTAGAAACATAATATGCCATCATGAAACTATGGCATATAAAATCATACTAGCATACTTTTCATGGCTTGAAAATACACATACACACATTCTAAGACAAGCTAAGCACACATCCATGCATGAGAGAAAGTAGAGAGAGCTACCTTGCTAGCATTTGTACACTTTTCCTTAAGCATTGAATCCTCTCGCTTGACCTCATACACCCAAGAAGGTGGAGATCATTCCTCTTGGCCTAGACATATCATATGGAAGCTAATTATATTCTTGTAGTAAAGTCTAAGGCCATACAACTTACTTAGATACTAGCTTGGCTCATTAGCCCCTTTATGTTTCTAAGAATACACTTAATGAAGCAACACCCATCAATTAAATTTTAGGCTCCATTCTTTTCTTTCAAATATGATTATTGACTCCTTTTAAGCCTCTTGGAGTCATCACACAATTAAAATAAAGAGTCTAACTACATGTTACTTCTTTAGGTTATATTATGAAACATAAAGCACCAACTCACTTTCTATGGTTTCTAAATTTTTTCCAAGGCTTCCCCTCATCTTCACTCATCATATATGACTCAAAAATGGGCTTGGAACAAATTAAAACTATCCCTAGGTACACAAACTCCTTTAGGCCGAGACTAGGAAGCTTTATAATCTCTTTGAACTTTACTTTGTTTTCTTGATGGAAGAAGCACATGGGGAGACTTCTAAGGATCTTAGGAGCTCATTTAAACTCTCATTTAGACATGGGAATCAAGGTATCAAATCAGATTTTGTAAGGAACATATGAAACCCTAGACTTTGCATCTTGAATTTCCATGGTTATTTGTTAATTCTCTTTGCATATTCTTAATCTCCACACCCTTTTTCCTTATATTAACCCTTGGTTTTGCCTAAAAACCAAGTCCTCCTAGGGTTTCTTATGTTAGGCAAAATGAAAGAGGAGGGAAACCAAAGGTAGCAACCATGGGAGGAGAAATTACCTTGTTTTCTTATTTTTTTCTCACTTGAATCTTACTTTCTCCAAGTTCCTCTCTTCAAATCCGAAATTTCCCCTAAGTTTCTCCCTTAAAACAGATTTATAAACTTCATTTTAATCAAAGGGAACAAAGGAGAATGGAGGAGAGGAGGTTTGGACGGAAGAAAGCATGAAAAACTACTACGAAACCATACCTTTTTGCCTTGATTTCTCTTCCTCTTCTTCTTCCTCTTATGAGCCTCATCCTAGGGCTTCCTCCTCTGGTTTAGGGTAGAAACATATGAGGCTACATGAGGGTGAAAGTGGGGCACCACCTATATATATAAAGGAGGAAGAAGAACTTTTCAAAAATTCCTATTTTGCCCTTCGTTCATAGTATTTTCATTTTTAATTCGTTTTACCTCCTTTTTTAGAACCATTTTTTCTATTATAAAATTTAGGTTCCTAATTTAGTAAAATTCCTTTGGAATAACTTAAATCAGAGCTAAAACCTTTTCGAATGAATCCATCAAAGTTTGGGTGTACTAACGTTGGAAAACATCCACCGAAGGGGCTTTAGCTGTCCTAGGCCTTCCCATGATATTTAGGGCCTCTGAGAACCTTGGGGAACTCAAAAATTTAATTTAAAAAGCCCTACTATGTGAATTCCAAAATTTGTTCAAAATTATGAAAATGTCATTACGTTTCGTAAGTTTTTCGTAAGAAATTGTTTCTTCATTCTAACTTTATTTTTCTTTTCGTCTGAACCTAGGATTCTCATTTTTAGGAGTCTAGAATGCTTTCCAAATTTTTTGGGACCTTAACTAAGTCATTTCAGGGGACTTTCTTTTGTATCCGGTGAATTTTGTTTGTTTACAGAGAAACCATACGTTACATTTCTCGCATTTTCTCTTGTTTTCTAAAAATCGAATGTTACAACTTTTCTTGAGGAATTCATGTGCTTTATGGAAATAAGCCTACATATGATATGAGATGAGTCATAGAATCATGGTGTTACATACATATAAGCATTGGCTAGAAACATTTCTCATGGCTCACACATACGTAGAAGCACTCCAAGACAAGCAAACACCTAAGCCATGCATGAGAGAAAGGTTAGAGAGCTACCTTGAAGTAAGAACACAACACTTTCCTCTTGTAATTCTTCTTCCTCTTTCTTGGCCAAGCCTTGCAATTTGGTGGCCCTTGGTTCTTTTAGCCTAGACATATCAGAAGAAATATATATCACTCATGGGAACAAGCTTTAACCTTATGAAATTTCTATGGAGTCTTACTTTGTCCTAGGACATAATTATGGTTCCATAAATAACCTAATGAAGCAACTATGGGAATCCATGATCTTGGCTCCCATTTCTCATTCATTTTAGGTCCCTTGACTCCATTTAGACTCCTTGGAGTCATTATACATTTATTTTAAGGATCCTAGCTATAAGTTGCTTCCTAATATCTCATTATGGAGCTTACACCTCTATTTCACATTCCAAGGCTTTTAAATTTTTTCTAAGGCTTCCTTTGAAATCCTTCCATCATATCTAGTCCCATTCTAAGCTTGGAACAAATTAAAACACTCTTTAGGTGCCTTAATCTTGCTTGGTCAAGACTATGGAGGCTTGGAGCATTCATGGAGTTTGCTTCATTTCATTTAGGGAAATGGCATATGTGAGGGTTCTTAGGTGTCTTGACAACTCATTTATACTCTTAATGTAACATCCAGTACCTCCTTAAATGTGAGAAACGTAATGTCCAGTTTCTCTATAAATATATGTAATTCACCAGATACAAAAGGAAGTCCCCTAGATAGAGTGATTTGAGGTTGAGGTCTAATAAAATTAGAGTAATAATCTAGACCTCAAATAATATGGATTTAAGGTTAGAGGTGCCTTGAAAATGGAGCCAGAATGACCAGACGAAATTTAACGAAAATGTAATGACATTTTCGTAATTTTGGGCACTTTTTGGAAAACTCATAGGAAGGATTTTTAAATGGGAAAAATGAGTTTGCTGATATTCTCAGAGGCCCTAAAAACTATAGAAACCCTTAGAACAGTTAAAACTGTTCTAGTTTACGTTTTAGAATGTCAATAATCTCAAATTTTAACCCTTTCGTTCGGAAAGGTTTTAGACCTAATTTGAGTGATTTCAAAGGCTATTTAGAGGTTAGAGAACTTAAATTTTATGATAGACAATAAATTTCTTGAAAAGGAGTTGAAATGGGCATAATTCAAAAAAGTCAAGAATGAAGGACAAATTTGACATTTTAAAAAGCTCCTTAAAAATCTCTATCTCTAAATAGGTGGCGCCCTACTTCTCCCTCATTTTAGTCAACCCAAATTCTGTCTAAGACCAGAGGTGAATTTTGCTAAGAAGGGCGCACCATGGGAGGAGAAAAATAAGAGGAAAAATCCAAGAAAAAGGTAAGAAAAGTGTGAAAATTCATGCTCCTTCCTTTAGCAACTCGATTATCCTCCTCTTCACCTTTCTTTCTATGGTTTTATTGATGAGGTTGGTTCTATTTTGAGCTCAAAACAGAGGGGGAGAGTTCAAATTTAGAGAGGAGAACCAAAGCAAGGGAAAGAGCATACAAGGAAAGCTTGAATTAAGGTAGAAACCACTTCCTTCCATGCTTGCTTCTTCTTATACTCATGCATGTATGTTTCGCCCACTATATGAACAGCCAAGAGGGATTGAATTTTTAACCAAACCAAGGATGAATCATAGGATTTAGAGTATGGGAAACATGAAAATGCAAAGAAATCCAAGAAAGAACCATTGATTTAGAAGATGTCTAACTTAGGGTTTCACTTGCACCTTGGTTTGTAGGAATCTTTTTAGCCATGATTTAAGGTGTTTAAGAGTTTGTGTGAGTTCCTAAGATGTCAAGGAAGCCTCCCACATGCCTCTCCCATCAACGAAATCAAACAAACTCCATTGGTGCTAATTGGAAGCATAGCCTTGACCTAAAGGGGTTCATGCACCTAGGGAGTGTTTTAATTTCTTCCAAGCTTAGTTTTGTATCATATATGATGGAAGAGTATGAGAGGAAGCCTTGGACAAATTTTAGAAAGCCTAGAAAGTGTAATGGAGATATAGGTTTCATATTATAGCATAATGAAGTAACACCTAGTTAGGCTCCTTAAAAAAATGTGTGATGACTCCAAGAAGTTTAAATGGAGTCAAGAGTCATAGATGGAAGGGAAAAATGGAGCCAAGATCAAGAATTCCCAAGGTTGCTTCATTAGGAGCCTTATGGAACCATAATTAGACCATTTGAGCAACCAAATTGTTCTAGTGTGTGAGTGACTTTAGTAAATGTTCCAAGAGTATACTTGGATCCTATTTCATATGCTTAGGCCAAGGGAAGCAAGCTCTACCTCTTCATGGATGTTTACCCAAGGGAGGAAAAGGATTTTCAAAGGTTAAAGTATGCTTTTATATTCAAGGTAGCTCTCTTTCCTTTCTTTCATTCATGAGTAGATGTTCATATTGTCTTTAAATGTGTGTTTTAAGCCATGAAAGATATTTTAGTATGTATCTATATGCCATGGTTCCATGATGTTATGCTATGTACTTAAATGATGTTTTATGAACATGTTTTGGTTTGCTTGAGTGTGGTGAGGCCAAAAGTCCCTTAGCTAGGGTAAGGATGAGCCAAAAGTCTCCCATGAGTGAGAATTAGTAAAAGCTCTTTAAAAGAATGGGTGTGGCAAGTCCAAAATCCCTAAAGAGAATAGATGAGGCTAAACCACTTGCTTGGCAAGTCTATGTATGTTTTGGATGACTTTTTGAATGCTAGAAATGTTCCATGAATGATTACATGTTTCATGATATCCATGCATGCATTTTTAAATTTAGATTTGCATTCTTTATGTATGGTCAAAAGGGAGAAGAGCTATTAGGATTCCTAGAATCTCATCCCTTCCTCTCCATTTGCTTAACATGACTAAGTTGTCTAAGTGAACTAAGGAATGGAAGCCAACAAGGCTAAAGGAAGGAGATTGATAACAATGTGTGTGAAATTGTCCATTTTATAGCCATATGAATGGCATGTGATGTAATCCAATATTGTATATGATGTATGAGCTCATGAACACTTGTAAATATATAGGTATATTGTATATGTATGAGAATTGATGCTATGTGGATGTTGCAGCCACTTCTTGACTTGGAATGGCAAGATCTAGCTTATGTGTTCTTGTGCATATCTTAGGGTGAGAGTGTGAATTTGTGAAATCTAGATTTTTGCACCTTTGAGACATGTTTGATAGATCATTTTGGTGCTTTCCCACATGCTCAAGTGGCCATGAAAGCCTTGGGAGCAGATTTAGACCTCTTGTGACACTTTAAGAAGCTTAAATAGACCAATTTTATTTGGAGCTCTATGGAATTAATTATGATTTTTCAAAGTTGCCAACTTTCAACTGTTCTGGTATGGTTACTGTCATACAGTCAGTTTCTTCTCCTATTTTATCCAATGCTCATGAAATTTTATAGGCATAAATTAGACATGATAAGCTTTCTATGGCCACCAAAATCACCCCAATTGGATGTCTGAGCAGGGAGATATGAAATTTTGAAGTTCTGTGACAGTATCAGTAGCACTAGGTGACCTGGGTTACTGTTCCATTGATTTCCACTTTATCATAAAGTAGACATCTGTAGTTTTCTAGAATGGTATAGTGTTCTTGATTTCAATTTTTTTAGAATTAGTTATGATTTTCCAAAGTTCATGATAGAAAGTTAGACCATGAATCTGAGGCTGCATATGTAAATTTTGTATATATGGTTTATGACCTCAAGCTTTTGGCCACTCTTAAGATGATTTTAAGTTGCATTTGTGAATTTAAATATGAGAATGAAATGGATGAGTTCATATGGTCCACGGGACATGAAATAAAAATTTTATCTACGACGTAACGCAAAATAATCTATTATTTTATTGCACTTTCCCTTGAGAAAGTGGTTAGCCTAAGGAACCATTCTTGAAATGCTATGAGATAGCCTAGTTAAATATGGTGTTACACTTAGAGACAACTTAAATTATCATTAGGAAGCTTTATATTTGCCAAGGTGCAACCAAATCCCTAAATTCTATAACTTGCATTCTAAAGCTTCCTTTTCAATTCTAGTTGTATATTCTTAATCCTCACACTCTATAACCCTTGGTTCCATCAAGAACACATGAAGAAAAACTCTCCTTCTCACTTTCTCTCTCTAGATCGAAGCCTAAATGGCTTGGAAACACAAGATTTACAAGTGTTTCAAGTAAAGTCTTACTTTAAAATAGAAATCGCTTTGCGTAGATTATTTTTCATCGATTGATTTCTTGAAAAGAGTTCCTTTTTGGCTTGGGTCAAACCTAAATCTTCAAGTTTTCAAGAAAAGAAACCACCATTAGAGAGCACTTAAAGTGAGGAACAACTTTTATAATTGGCGCAGGATGAAACAGGGCCGTTTACTTACCTAAACTGAAGCTTAAACTTCTTCTCTCTCTCCCCTCCCAATGTCATGCCATAGCTCTCTAAAATTCTAAAAATGGATGCTTGGAGAAGATGATGAGGTGTAATCTCACTTAAGAAGCCTCTTTTATAATTTTTAAAATGACCATTTTGCCCCTACATGCCTGTTTGCCCCGTTTAGGCTTATTTTAACTCCTTTTTTAGAACCATCTTTTCTATTATAAAATTTAGGTCTCTAATTCATAAATTGCCTTTGGTTTCATCCAAATTGAATTTAAAACCTTCTCAAATAGACCGATCAAAGTTTAGGTCAACCGATGCTTTAAAACGTAAACTGTAGGGGTTTAAACTATTCTAGGATTTCCTATGATTTTTTAAGGCCTCTGAGAACTCCAAAAAACTCATTTTTCCCATTTAAAACTCCCTCATTTGAGTTTTCTAAAAGATGCTTGAAATTATGAAAATGCCACTACATCTTTGTTACATTTTGCCTAGTTATTTTGGCTCCATTTTCAAGGCACCTCTGGCCTTAAATCCTTATTATTTAAGGTCTAGATTATTACTTAAATTTTATTGGACCTCAAATTGTAATATCTGATTTTCTGAAAATGAGAGAACATGTGAGAAACGTAACGTACAGCTTCTCCGTCAATGAATGAAATTCACAGGATACAAAAGGGAGTCCAAAAATTTTTGGAAGCATTCTACACTCCTAAAAATGAGAATCCCATGCTCAGATGGAAAGAAAAACAAAGCTAGAATGAAGAAATAATTTCTTCTAAAAATCTTACGAAACTTAATGGCATTTTCTTAATTTTGAGCAAATTTTGGAATTCATATAGGAGGGCTTTTTAAATGAAAGTTTTGAGTTCTCCAGGGTTCTCAGAGGTCCTGAAAACCATGGAAAGCCCCAAGATAGTTAAATCCCCTCTGGTGGATGTTTTCCAATGTTGGTGTGCCTAAATTTTGATAGATTCGTTCGAGAAGGTTTTAGCTTCGATTTGAGTGATTTCAAAGGCATTTTTATTTAATTGGGAACCTAAATTTTATAATGGAAATGACAGTTCTAAAAAAGGAGCTAAAACGAAGGAGAAATAAAAATGCAAAGTACGAAGGACAAAATTGAAATTTTTGAAAAAGTCACTTTCCTACACCTATATATAGGTGGCACCCCACTTTCCCCTTCATTTGGAATCAAAATTTTCTGCATAATTTCAGAAGAAGGGAGCTAGGGTTTGGGCACATAAGAGAGGAAGAAGAAGAAGGAGAAAATCCAAGCTTAAGGGAAATTTCATATTTGAAAAGAGGAGCTTAGAGAAAGTAAGATTCAATCGAAAATAAGCAAGGAAACTAGGCCAAGAGAAACCATCTCCACAAGTTTGTGGGTATGTGGCTAAAAGAGGAGGCTTGAAATCCAAGGAAAAAGTGTGTGATTGTATGCAAGGTAGCTCTTTCCACCTTCTCTCATGCACGGATGTATGCTTAGCTTGTCTTAGAATGTGTGTATGTGTATTTTCAAGCCATGAAAAGTATGATGGCATGATTTCATATGCCATGGTTTTATGATGACATATTATGTTTCATATGATGTTTTGACGTGTGCTTGGGTTTGCTTAAGTGTGGTGAGGCCAAGAACCTTTAAGATTGGTTGAAACAAAGCAAAGAGTTTCCCAAAAGCAAAGTGCATTCCTAAGAGTATAGTTGAGTCTAAGAATGCATTAAAGAATGGGTGAGGCAAGTCCAATATCCACAAGAAATTGGGTGAGGCCAATTGTAACAACTAGGAAAAGGGAAAAGGAAAAGAAAGAAGAAAGCTGAAAATTTTCGAAATCCAGAAATTTTGCTAAGTTTGCTCGCAATAGCGAGAAATGGTCTCGCTACAGCGAGAGGGCCTGTTCGCAATAGCAAAAGTGATTCTAGCTATAGCGAGTGTAGGCATTCCATACAAAAATCAGGGGGCTGCTCGCTGTAGCATATGCCATAGCGAAAGTGAGGGTCTGGAACTGACACGAGCTCACCGTAGTGAAGGTTAAACCTCGCCATAGCGAAGGGAATTTATACGTGCTCGCCGTAGCGAAAGTTAAACTTCGCCATAGCGAAGGTGATTAACACAAGCTCACCATAGCGAAGGTTAATTTTCGCCATAGTGAGGGTCAGTCCGGAAAAGAGTAAATAGTGAGGAAATTGACTTCTTAAACGACCCAACTCATTCTTTCTCTCATATTTGCCCTAGATTTCGACCCAAGGAGAGAAAAGAGGCGTGGAGAGTGAGAAAGACCAAGAGAAAGAGGAAGAACAAAGGAAAGGTAAGCAAGTTCCTTTCATTTCTTCTTAGAATTCTGATCTCCTCTCTTTGCCCTCTTTTCCTATGGTTTTGTTTGTGAAATTAGTTGGATTTTGGGCATAGGTCAGAAGAGGGAAAGTGGAAAACACCCTTGAATCTCCTTGTTTTCTTTGAAAATGTTGTTTCCACTATCTTAAGAGCTTGAGAGAGAGGAAGAGTTAATGGCATTCTAGAGAAAGAGAGAGAACCCTAGGTTCTTGTATGTTAGGAGGGTTGCTCTGAAGATTACATTTTAAGAGAGTAATTCCATACTCTTTGATTGTGTCTAGGCTCAAGTGAAGCACCTCCATCAAGGTGTGATTGTGAAACCAAGGAGGGAGAAGAGAAATTGAAAGGGAAGGCTTGTGTTGGCTCATAAGGTAGCTCTCTTTCCACTCTTTCTTGTTGTATTCTTGGATGTAATAGTCATTGTATGTTTATGTATATGCTTGTTGTGTGAGATATGCCATATGTTATTGTCATGATGCATTATTACGAATGTGCTTGTGTGTTGAATTATGAGAATTGCTCGGGTGAGGTAGTGTCGAAAGTCCCTTGAGATGGGTGAGGTAGAGCCGAAAGTCCCTTGAGATGGGTGAGACAAGGCCAAAATCTCACAACTGAGTGAGGCCAAGTCAAAAGTCCCTAAACTCGGGTGAGGCAATCTAAAAGTCCCTAAACTCGAGTGAGGCTAGACCAAAAGTCCCTAGAGCTTATTGTGGCATTGTTGTGATTTCCATAGCATGTACAACATGGATTGTATGTTTGAGAATGCTTGGATGCTAAATTACATGCTTTGACTTGTTATATGCCTTGATTGCTTACTTGAATGAGTGCATGAGCTACTGAGATTCCATGAATCTCACCCCTTCCCCTCCCAACTTAACATGCTAGGTGGAGCTCAAGGAGAAGCAAGTGCACACCAAGGAGCCTAGGAACATGTTAGCTAGATGATAGCTTATTTTGGTTATTTTGTTGTAAAGTGGTGCCAAATGAATATGCACCCATTATTTTTGAGATGTAAATGTTGTAACAAGTGTAAATGTATGGATATATGATGTACAAACTATGTAGAGAGCCAAATTAATGGAAATGTGGGTTTTGCCCCTTTTGTTAAATGTATGTGATAGTGCATTTTGGCCCGTAGCATAGTGAATTTGATATGTATGATGATTTGGACCACTTGAACTTGTTATATATACTAGTTTCATGCTTTTAAACTTGTCCATGTGGAGTGAGAATGTGTGAGAGGCCATTTGGACCCATTTGGACCCATTTGAACCATTTTGGGTGCCAAAACCGGTAATTTTATGAGCTACGTCAAAGTATGACCAGATGAGCTCTTATTGCCATGAAATTTTGCATGCCTCTAAAGTTTGTAGAGAGCTTCTTGGGAAGCTAAAGTTGGTAATATTCGGAGGTCTAGAGAATATTTGGCGAATTTTTGAAATTGGGAAAATTTAATGGTTTGGTCATGTACTATTACCATAGGTCAGAAATGAAATCTGTGGCATTATGGACCAAATGGAGTCCAAATGTGGTGAAATTTTATACACATAAACGAGACAACCACAGTGACCTATAGGAACTTGAATCACTTAAATCGGAGGTCTGTAGAGAGAGAATGAACCTTCTGAAGTTCTGTATCAGCATAAGAGGAGCCACCTGACCTCCGTTACTGTTCCATCGATTTTTGGAGTGTAGGCGCTACTGAACTGACCTGGATTTATTTTTTTCCCCTAGTAGACATCTGTAGCTTTTCAAATTGGTATAGTGTGCCCAGATTGGAATTTTTTGGATTTAGTTATGAATTTTCGAAATTTATGACAGTAAGCTGTGCCAGAAACAGGGACAGCCGGACCTTTGTCCCATTTTCGATGTAAAATATGGTCCAACGCTGCGATTATGATTGGGAATGATTTTTAGTGTAAATTTAACACTTAGAGCCTTCCAAAAAGCTAGAGTTTGCTAGATTCCCATTTTTCTATAATTACTTATGATTTTCCAAAGTAGAGCAAAAAATCAGACTTTTGGGCGAATGTGAGAAATTGCATTTTTCTGGTTTTTGACTCCATACCCGTGGCTTATGGCTTATTTTATGCTATATATGAGTTGTATAAATGGAGTGTGAGTAGAGAATGTGAATGATGGGTTCACAGGACCCACGGGGCAGAAGATGAGTGTATGAAACCCCGTTTCATAGCATGAAAATGCCACGGATTGGTATTGGTTCTTTGGAAATCATATGGAACTGAGCCCAGAGGGAGGCTAGATAGCGGTAGTATATTATGGTGTTACACCAATCCACTTGCTTGACAAGCCTTTGTATGCTATGTATGACATTCTCAAATGATGAAAATTCTTCTTGAATGTTTACACATGTTAATATGACCATACATGCATTTATGAGACTTGTTTGCATCCATTATATATGATTGAATGGGGGATGAGCTATTAGGATTCTTTGAATCTCATCCCCTCTCTCCAATGATCTCACATGCGAGGTGAGCCAAGTAGATAAGGCAATGGAAGCCAACCACCTTGAAGAGAAGAGTTTGACACCAATATGCCTAGCTTTTGCTTTATAAAGCCATAATGATGTCTAGTAATGTAATCCAATGATGTATATGGTCTATGACCTCTTAAACATGTGTAATTATGATATGATGCCATGAATAAATGAGACAATATGTTTTATAGTCATTAGAATGTGAAATGAGCATATGGTGGCAAATTAGCTTCATTGGTGGTTTGATGGAATTATGCATATTTGTGTATGAAGTGGCCAAAATGAGATGCATGGAGTTTGGGACCATTTGCACAACTTACACAAGTCTTAATCATGCTTTTAGACTTGCCCAAAAGGTGCCAAACCCTAGGGAAAACCATTTGGTTACTTTGGTACCTCATAGAACCAAAATTAACCATTATGGAGCCTTATGTCACTTTTTGGCCAAATGAGCTCTTCTTGATCTAAGATTTGGCATGCAATTAGAGCTTATTGAGAGATTTTTGGGAAGCTAAAGAATATAATTTTCAGAGGTCTACAGAATATTTGATGAATTTCCAAAGTTAGAAAATTTTTTGATTTTGGTCTGCTTCACTATTTATTTGGTCTAAAAATGAAATATATTACACAGGGCTCAAATGATGTCCAATTGCTATGAACTTTTATACAAAGAAACTAGACATTCATAGTGAATCATGCCAACTAGAATCACCTCATTTGGAGGTCTATAGAGGGAGATATGAATTTTTAAAAATTCTATCCAATATCAGGAGTTTCACCCAACCTCAATTACTGTTCTATTGAATTCTGAGGTTTAGACTACCTGAGCTTGTTTGGAGTTATTTTTGTCCTCTATTTGACATTTACAAATTTCTAGATTGGTATCATTTTAATAGATTGGATTTTTGTCGAATTAATTAGATATTTTCAAAATTTTCTACAGAAATCTGTGACAACACCAGTGAGCAGTTTGACCTTTGGAGCATTTCGGATGTCAAACATCCTTGTGGTAAATGTTATGGTCTAGACATATTTTTAGTATGAAGTAGCCATCTGTAGCTTTCCAAAATGTCCAAGAATACATAATTTTTATTTTTTAAAAATTAGTTATGATTTTGCAAAGTTTGGTCAGAAAAGGGACAAATTCTAGCTGAAAATATACATGAGTATTTTGAGCTTTTCCTTGGGTTCCACGAGTTGTGGGCCATATTTTATGATGTAAATGAGTTGTATTCATGTAATTAAATATATGAATATATGGTATAAGCTCACACGGTCCACGTGACACCGAATAGAATTTTTATACACAACGCAACGTAAGAAAATGTATTATTTCAAACCCCTTTTTCATGCTTCTCCATGGACTTTATGATGTGAAGCATGATAATATGATGAAATGGACTAGAAAATTATGGTGTTACACAAATCATTCTATTTAGGGGACTTCTTTTTATATTTATTAAGTTTGTACGTTTACAGAGAAGCCAGACATTACGTTTCTCACGTTTATGGAGGAATTGGATGTTACACTCTATGACCTTTCTCACATGCATTGCTTGGTTGTTTTCTTGTCATTGAGTGCTTGTTTGAGAAATGTTTCTAGCCAATGGTTACATATTATGGTACCATTATGTTTCTTAAAATATGTTTATGTATGCAATATGGCTTGAATGAGTATGGTTACACCAAAAGTCCCTTAGCATGGGTGACAATGAGTCAAAAGTCCCTAGGAATAGTGATACAAAGCCAAAAGTATCAAAGAAATGTAAGGCTAAGTCAAAAGCCCCTTGAAAATGGGTGAAGCAAATGCAAAAGTCCTAAAGAAAATGGGTAAGGCTAGACCAATGCCCTTGAGAGCCTATGTATGATATGTATGAGTTTCTATGATAAGAAAAATGCTTTATATATGTTCACTAGTAGCCTAAATGCCATGCATGCATTCTTTGACATGTGAAAGCATCATATATGTATGTTTGAAAGGGAAAAGAGCTATTGAGATTCTTTGAATCTCACTCTTTTCTATCTTCTATCTAACCATGTCTAGGTAAAACTCAAGGAAGCAAAAATGGAAGCCAAGGAGCATGATGTGCAACACTTTGACAATAAAATAGTTTATAATGTAATGTAATGTCAAAGTATGTATATAAATATGAATATCATATATGAATAGAAATTAGAGCCAAATGTATGTTTATATGGATTTTTGTCATCCTTGTGACTTAATGATTATGTGTACAAATGCAAGTGACAAGGTGAGAAAGAGCCAAATGATGATCTAAATCATTTGACATGCTTCTCTAGGCTGCAATTATGCTTTGGACATGCCCAAGTGGCTATGGAATTATAGGAAGGTCATTTGAGACATGTTGAACCCATTATGGACTTCAAATTTGACCAAATCTTAAGCTGAACCAAAGCCTGACCAAATGAATGAAATTTTACATGAAATTTGACTAGCAAGTAGGTCTCATCTAGACCTTTTTATAGAGCTAAAGAGCACTTTATTTAGAGCTCTAGAGAATTTATCATGATTTTTCAAAGTTGGCCAAATTATACAGAATTGATATGGGTACTGTTCATATGATCAGTTTGCTTCTCTGTGTCACTTATAGATCAAATGAAGTCCAATGCTCATGAAGTTTTATAAACATAAACTAGAAAGCATAAAATTTTCATATCCACTAAGAGCACCTCATTTGGAGTTCTGTAGAGAGAGAACCAAAATTTTAAAGTTTCAGGTTCTGGAGCTATCCTAGAACAAACTTGAAGCACTATTCTATTGCTTTTTGTAGGTTAAATGCTTTTATCTTGGTTTGGAATTTTTAGTCATTAGTTAACATTCAGAGATTTCTAGAAAGCTATCATATGCATTATTTTGATTTTTTTAAAATTAATTATGAATTTTCAAAGTTCATATTAGAAATCTAGTGCAGCAACCTGAGAGCAAAAAGCTAATGTTGTGATGTACGGTTCCAAACCCGAGCTTTATGAGATAAAATGTGATGGTTTTAGTATGAATGGATGTGTTATGTATGAATAATATTATTGGTAAGCCTACATGATACCTAAAGCCAAGAATTCATAAAATGAACTTTCAATTTTATATTACTTTCATCTATTCCATTGCTAATAAAAGTGCCATTTCCATGCACATAAACATTATATGCTAATCATGTCATGAGTTAAAAGCCATAAAGAGAAGGTGTTACAAGCCTAGTAGAGGATAGCCATCATAGGTGACCTATTTCAGATATGGGAAGTGTATTATCTGGTTCTCTGAGAAACGAGAGAAAATGTGAGAAATATAATGTACAGTTTCTCTGTCAATGTATGAAATTCACCGGATATAAAAGAAAGTCCCTCGAAATGACTTAGTTAAGGTCCCAAAAAATTTGAGAAGCATTCTAGACCCTTAAAAATGAGAATCCCAGGCTTAGACGAAAAGAAAAAAGGTGCTAGAATGAAGAAATGAATTCGAAGGACAGGCTGACGAAATGTAAGGGCATTTTCGTCATTTTGAGCAAAATTTGGAATTTTCATAGGAAGGCTTTTTAAATGAAATTTTTGAGTTCTCCAAGGTTCTCAGAGGCCCTGAAAACTATGGGAAGTCCCAAGACAATTAAAACCCCTCCGGTAGACATTTTCCAACATTAGTTGACTGAACTTTGACCAATTTGTTTGAAAGGGTTTTAAATCTAATTTGGATGAAACCAAAGGTATTTTATGAATTAGAAGACCTAACTTTTATGATGGAAAGGACGGTTCTCAAAAAGGAGTTAAAATAAGCCTAAACAGAGCAAACAGGCACGTAGGGGCAAAATGGTCATTTTGAAAAATTGTAAAAGAGGCTTCTTAAGTAAGATTACACCTCATCACCTTCTCCAAGCTTCCATTTGTAGAAAATGAGCAGCCATGGCATGACATTAAGAGGGGAGAGAGAGAAGAAGTTTAACCTTCTGTTTAGGTAAGTAAACAGCCCCGTTTCATCTCGCACCAGTTAAAAAAGTTGTTCTTCTCTCTAAGAGCTCCCTAATAATGGTTTACTTTTCTAAAAAACTTGAAGATTCAGGTCTAACCCAAGGCAAAAAGGAACTCTCTTCAAGAAATTAATAGGTAGAAAATAATCTACGCGAAGAGAGCTCTGTTTTAAGGTAGGACTTTACTTGAAACACTTGCAAAATCTTGTGTTTCCAAGCCATTTAAACTTCGGTCTAGAAAGAGAAAATGAGGAGAGTTTTTCTTTATGTGTTCTTGATAGAACCAAAGGTTATGGAGTGTGAGGATTAAGAATATACAACTAGAATTGAAAAGGGAGTTTTAGAATGCAAGTTATGGAATTTAGGGATTTGGTTTCACTTAAGCTAAGATAAAGCTTCCTAGTAGTAATTTAAATTGTCTAAGAGTATATATGACTTCCTAAGACACCAAGAGATCCTCTCACATGCTTCTCCCATCAAAGAAATTAAAACAACTCCATTGGTGCCATATGGAAGCATAGCTTCGGCCAAGGAGAGTTCATGCACCTAGGGAGTGTTTTAATTCCTTTTAAGCTTAGTTTTGCATCATGTATGATGGGAGAGTATGAGAGGAAGCCTTGGACAAATTTTAGAAACCATAGAAAGTAAGATGACCTTATATGTTCCATAATATGGCTTAAAGAAGCAACACCTAGCTATGCTTCTTGAATTGATTGTGTGATGACTCCAAGAGGTTTAAATGGAGTCAAGAGTCATAAATAGATGGAGAGAATGGAGCCAAGATTATATTTTCTTAATGTTGCTTCATTAAGTGCATTATAGAGCCATAAGAGGACCATATGAACCACCTAGCTTTTCTAATGAATGTATAGCCTTAGAATTTAATTCAAGAGTATAATTAGCTTCCATGTGATGTGCCTAGGCCAAGAAAAATGATCTCCACCTCTTTGGGTGTGTGAGGTCAAGGGAGAGGACTCAAGGTTCAAGGAAAAAGTATATGAATGCAAGCAAGGTAGCTCTCTCCACCTTCTCTCATGTATGAATGTATGCTTACATTGGAGGTTTGAGCATAGAGTTATAAATTTTTGAAGTTTAATGTCAGTACCAGTAATGCCATTGGACCTCCAGTATTGTTCCATCATAATTCAATTCCTAAATGGACTTGGCATGGTTTAGAGATATTTTTTCCTTAAATTTAACATCTTTAGCTTCTTAGATTGACTAAATTTACATGATTTGAACTTTTTTAGAATTAGTTATGAATTTCCAAAGTTTATTCAATAACCTGTGATAATAGCCGAGATAGCTGAGACCTTAGGTGCTTTTAGAATGTCAAAAGTCTTCTACTTGATGTCTTATGATCTAAAACTATTTTTATCATAAAGTAAACATCTTTAGCTTTCCAAAATGGTAAATAATGTAAGATTTTGATTTTGAATTAGTTATGATTTTTCAAAACTTATGACAGAAAGTATGAAATTCTGGCCGAGGCTACACTATGGTATTTTATGTGTTTCTTGCACTTGCATGAGTTCTAGGCCACTTTTGGTGATAGAATTGAGTTGTATCTATATAAGTAAATATGAGAATGAGATACATGAGTTCATATGGTCCATAAGAAATTGAATGAAAAATTTATATGCTACGCAACATAAAAATACTTATTATTTAATGCCATTTTTCCTTACTTCTTCATGAAATACATGTATGAGTCATGGGAGTAGCTTGAGATAAGCTAGAAAGTTATGGTGTTACAGGAAGCCAGGGTATATAGCCCAGAATTATTCTCAGATAGAGATGGCACTTCTATCTAGGCTATAGACCTATGGTAGAGTATTTACTTTTACTCAGTAAGAGGTTAGTGCATCTCCTAGTTTGATTAGATGTATGATTAAGGTTAATGATTTTTCTATGATTGCTATATTTGATTCGGGTGTTAGTCATTTTCTTATATCCTATGATTGTGATAGAAAACTGGGTCGGGTATTGTACTTTACCATGTGATTTGTTTATATCTACCCCTACTGGAGGCCATGTGATTACTTTGTACATTTGCTTGAATGTCATAGTACAATTTAACCATTGTGTTACTACCATTGATTTGATTTGCATGCCTTTCTATGATATTGATTTGATTATTGGCATGAATTGGATGGCTGCTAATAATGTTGTGCTTAATTGTGTGCATAGAATCATTACCTTACCTAAATGTGGGACCATACTTAATACCGAGGCTGAGTTATTTTTCTTGTCCACTACTCAGGTTAAGAGATATTTAGAACATGGATACCAAGGGTTTCTAATCTTTTTCTCTATACAGACCAAGATAGAGGAAGGAGTATGTAATGTTCAGTTTTCATTAAACGATAAAAATGGGCACATATTCAAAGTAAGTCCCCTTAAATGAATTAGTTAACGTTTTAAAAAATTTGAGTAATATTTTAGCCTCCTAAAAATGAGAATTCTAGCCTCAGATGAAAGAAAAAATGGCGCTAGAATGGAGAAACAAATTTTGACAGAAAACCTACGAAACGTAATGGCATTTTCATAATTTTGACAAATTTTTAGAATTCACATAGAAGGGCTTTTTAAATGAAAATTTTGAGTTCTTTGACGTTCTCAGAGGCCCTGAAAACCATAGGGAAGCCCCGAGACAGTTAAATCCCCTTCGATGGACGTTTTTCAACATGGGTGTGCCCGAACTTCGACGGGTTAGTTCAGGAAAGTTTTAGCTCTGATTTGAGTGATTCCAAAGGCATTTTTCTTAATTAGGAACCTAAATTTTATAATGGAAAAGATAGTTCTAAAAAAGGAGCTAAAACAAAGGAGAAACGAAAATGCAAAGTACGAAGGGCAAAAGTGGAATTTTTGAAAAAGTCCTTTTGCCCTACCTATATATAGGTGGCGCCTCACACTTGCCTTCATTTAACTTCAGAAATTTCATCCCCAAACTAGAATCAAAGCCCTAGGAGAGTGGCGCACCAAGGGAAGAGAAGAAGGAGAAGAAATTCAAGCTTGTAGGTATGGAAATTTGCTTATTTTTCATGCTTTCTCATAGCCAATCTCTTCTCCTCTTTTTCCCTCTTCTTCTCCATGATTTTTCTGAAGTTTTGAGGGCTTTTTTGAAGGAATAATGGAGGGGAAATTTCGGATTTGAAGAGAGGAGCTTGGAGAAAGCAAGATTTAAGCCAAACTAACCAAGGAAACAAGGTAAACTTGCATCCTATGGTAGCTATATTGATTTTCCTTTCTTCTCCATTTCAACACACACCAAGAACCCTAGGAGGATCTGATTTTCAAGCCTAACCAAGCATTAATCTTAGGTATTTGATGGAGAAGAATAAGAATATGCAAAGAAAACAACAAACTAGCCATTAGAAATCAAGATGTAAAACTTAGGGTTTCAAGTGCACCTTCCAAAATCTGAGTTTGTATGAGACTTTCTAGGTTTAATTAAGAGTTTAAATGAGTTCTTGAGATACCTAAGATGCTCCCCACAAGCTTCCTCCTTCAAGAAAACAAAGAAATCTCCATGTAGCCTAAAGATGCCTTATGTCTCGGCCAAAGGCCAAAGGGGGTTCTTGTAGTGGGGGAGAGTTTTAAATTTTTCTAAGGTCATTCTTGAGTCATATTTGATGAATGAAAATGAAATGAGGCCTTGGAAAAAATTTAAAACTCATAGAAATTAATTTAGTGCCTTAGGTTTCATATTATGACCTAAAGAAGCAACATGATGTTAGGCCCCTTGTTTTAATGGTGTGATGACTCCAAGAGACTTAAAAGGAGTCAAGAATCATATTTGAAAGGAAATAATGAGGCCTAGAAATTAGTTGAGGGGTGTTGCTTCATGAGGTGCATTTATGGACCATAATGGGGGTTATAGAGTAATTTAGGGTTTAAGTAAATTGTGTAGCCTTAGAATTTTTTCATGAACCTAATTGGCTTCCATAAATTGTATCTAGGCCAAGAAAAACTATCTTCACCAATTTGTGGGTGTGTGGCTGAAAGAGGAGGCTTGAATCCAAAGAGAAAAGTGTGTGATTGTACACAAGGTAGTTCTCTCCACCATCTCTCATGCATGAATGTGTGTTTAGTTTATCTTAGAATGTGTGTATGAGTGTTTTCAAGCCATGAAAAGTATGCTAGCATAATTTTATATGCCATGATTTCATGATGTCATGTTATGTTTTCAAATGAATCTATGATGTTTGTTTGAGTTTGCTTGAGTGTGGAGAGGCCAAGAACTCTTCACCATGGTGAGGTTAAGCTAAGAACCCTTGAGATTGGTTGAGACATAGCAAAGAGTCTCCCAAAAGTAAAGTGGGCTCCTAAGAGTATGGTTGAGCCCAAAGCTCTTAAAGAATAGGTGAATCAAGTCCAAAATCTATGAGGAGAAGTGTGAGGCTAATCCAAACACTTGGTGAGCTCTTGAATGTCTTGTGTGATTTATTCATATGCCAAGCTTGCTTTTCAAATGCCCATGACTTCCATTTTCTCTATGCATGCATTTGTAAGGCTTGCTTTGCACATATTAAGTATGATTGAATGGGAGATGAGCTATTAGGATTCTTTTAATCTCATTCCCTCCTCTCCAATGATCTAATATGCTAGGTAGACCAAGTGGCTATGGTAATAGGAGCCAATAACATTGGAGAAGGAAGATTGACAACCATATGCTTAGCTTTTATTCTTTTTGGAAACATAATGATGCTTCATGATGTATATGATGTTGTAAATGGTCTATGACCCTTGAGACATGTGTAAATATGATATTATGTGATGTATGAATGTATGGATATGATGTATGAACTCTAGAATAGAATTTGAGTATGTAATGCCAAAGTATGCAACTTGAGAGTTTGGTGGAAATGTGCATAAGTGTGGGTTAAATGGCTAAAATAAGATGCATGAGATTTGAGACTATTTGGACAGCTCACACAAGTCTTAAATATAATTTTAGACTTGCCAAAAAGGTGCCATAACCAAGAGAAAGCCATTTGGCAATTTTGGTACCCCATATGGAGCCAAAATTGACCATAATAGAACCTAATGTCACTTTTGTCCAAATGAGTTAGTCTTGATCTGAGATTTGGCATGAAAATAGGTCTCATTGAGAGATTTTTGAGAAGTTAAAGATCATAATTTTTGGAGGTCTACAAAATGTTTTATGATTTTTCAAAGTTGGAAATTTTTCTAGTTTTGATCTGCTACACTATTCATTTAGTCCGAAAATGAATTCTATCACACGAGGCTCAAATGATGTCCAATTGCCACAAAATTTTATACAGAGGAACTAGACATTCACAGTGACTCATGCCAACTAAAAGCACCTCATTTAAAGGTTTAGAGAGGGAGATATGAAGTTTTGAACATTCTGTCCAGTATCTAGAATTTTGCCCGACCTAAGTTACTGTTCCATTAAATTCTGAGGTCTAGGATTAATGAACTAGTCTAGAGATATTTTTTCTCTCTAGCTAATATTAATAGATTTCCAAATTGGTATCATTTTCATGGATTATATTTTTTTTAGAATTAATTGGATATTTTCAAATTTTTCTGCAGAATTCTATGATAGTTCTAGAATGCAGTCTGACCTCTGAACTATTTTGGATGTCAAACATCCTCTGTGATGGATGCTATGGCATGGGCATATTTTTAGTGTGAATTAGACATCCATAGCTTTCTAGAATGACCAAGATTGCAAGTTTTTTATTTTTCTAAATTTAGTTACGATTTTCCAAAGTTTGGTCAGAAAAAGGGCCAAATTTGGCCAAAAATACTCTTTCTTATTTTGAGCTTTATTTCAGTTTCCATGAATTGTGGGAATGATTTTATGATGCAAATGAGTTGTATTGATATGATTAAATATGAGAATGTATAGTATGAGCTCACACAGTCCAGATGACACCATATAAAATTTTTAAATACGACGCAACATAAAAAAATTCATTATTTTTCCCCTTTTTCCTTATACCTTCTTGAACATAATGATGTGAAGCATGTATAAATATGATAAGATGAGCTAGAAGTTAAGGTATTATAGAATAGATAAGATCCCTGTAGTTAGGGAATTCCTAAAAGTTTTTTCCTAAAGATTTTGATTTCAATGGTCTACCTCCTGAGAGAAAGATAAAGTTTCTTATTGATATTATGCTTCAAGTTGGACCAGTGTCTGAAGCTCTTTATAGGATAGCTCTCACTAAGCTAACAAAGTTGAAAAAGCAAATTGAAAATTTGTTAGAGGAAGGGTTCATATGCCTTAGTGTGTTACCTTAAGGAACTCTTGTTTTATTATGAAAAGGAAAGATAATAGCTTGAGACTATGTATATAGTATATAGAACTTAATAAGATTACTATTAAGAGTAAGTATCTTCTCTGTAGAATTGATGATCTTTTATATTAGTTAGTCGAGGCATCAATGTTTTTTAAGATAGATGTTAGATCTAGTTATCATCAATTAAGAGTTAGAGCTGAAGATGTCCCAAAGACAGCCTTTAGGACTAGATATAGGCACTATGAGTTCTTACTTTTGCCATTTGGTTTGACTAATGCACTGACTATTTTTATGGACTATATAAATAAGGTATCAAACCTTATTTGGATAAATTTGTTGTAGTTTTTATTGATGATGTTCTTGTTTACTTTAGGTCATTTAAGGAGCATGAGAGGCATCTGAGAGTATTCTTGGAAACCTTGAGAAATAAGATAGTGTATGTCAAACTTAGTAAATGTGAATTTTAGCTAATTAAAGTCAAGTTTTAGGTTATATGATCTCATTGGTTAGGGTTATGGTTAATCCCCGTAAAATTATATTACAATAGGATAGGCCTAAAACCATCACTGAGTTTAGAAATTTTCTATGTTTGGTAGGTTTTTATAAAAGGTTTATACAAGACTTTTCTCAAATAGTCTTACCACTAATTAGGCTAACTATGAAATAGACACAATTTGTGTGGGATGATAGTTGCGAGAGAAGTTTCTAAGAGTTGAAACTCTGTTTTGTAACAATTGGTATTTTGTAAAAACACCATAATAAGTTAGTTTGAAAAGCAAGTCCTCTAAGATAAATGATTTAAGGCCAAACAAAATTTGGATAAAATTTCAAATAATGGAAAATGAGCATTTAAGTCTTAAGTTGCCCAAAAACCAGGGCCAGAGTGGTTCAAAAACTTTGTTGAAAGTTTAGTGGTATTTTTGTAAATATAGGCACCTTTTAAAAAACTCACAAGAGGGTTTTTTAAATAAAAAATTTGAGTTTTTTAGGGTTCTCAAAGGCCTTGAAAACAATGGGAAGCTCCGGGACAGTTAAAAACCCTTTTGGTGTATGGTTTTGAATGTCGATTGACCCAAACTTTAACCAGTTCATTAGGAAAGGTTTTAAATCTAAATTGAGTGCTTCCAAAGCTATTTTAAAAAATTGAGAACCTAAATTTTATAATGGAAAAGATGGTTCTAAAAAGGGAGCTAAAATGAAGTTAAAATAGAATTGCCATAAACACGGGATGTAAATATTATTTCTTTTAACAATTCTTTCTTGAAAATTCTACATAAAAGGCGTCCCATCTCCTTGCTTCTCTAACCAACTTCAGCTTCATCCAAAATAGAGAGAGAGGCTGCCTAAGAAGGATGCACCACTAGAGAGCCAAGGAGGAAGGAAAAAATCAAGGAAAAAGGTGAGAAAACTTTAAGATTTCCATGGTTCTTCTTCTTGAAACCTTATTCCCTTCTTCTTGCTTCATCTTTCCATGGTTTTGGATGTTTATATGGTTCTATTTTAACCTTGATTTAGAGGGGGAAGAGTGGCATTTCAAGGAGAAGGAAAAAGCAAGGAAGAGAACTCTTGAAATAAGCTTAAATTAAGGTAAGTAACTTAGCTCTTCTTGCTTTCTTCCCTTGCTACTTCTATGTGTGTATGTTGGTCAAGAATAGAACAATCTTAGGGGAGGAAATTTTGTCCAAAACAAGAAAAAATCTTAAGTTTTAAACCATGGGGAATTAAAAATTGCAAAGAAATTGGAAGAAAAACTACTAGAAATTAAGTTAAGAAAGTGTGAGACTCTTGAACATAATGTAAAAATTGATTTGATACATGAATTTCCTTGCATTTGTGAATGTTTATTTGAGTTTCTAAGACCGCTAGGAAGCCTCCCAAGTGTGTCTCCCATCAAGGAAAAATCAAAAAGTCCATGGGCTCTCTTAGGTGTGTGTTTATCTTAGCCAAGGCTAGAAGAATGAGCTAGGGACTATTTTAATTTGTTCCAAGCTTAGTTTGGGACCTTATATGATAGAAGAAGGTGGGAGGAACCCTTGGAAAAAATTTAGAAGCTATACATTGGAAGATGAGACAATAGGTTCCATAATGTAGCCTTAAGAAGTAACTTGTCTAGACTCTTGGAAATGAGATTGTGGTGACTTCAAGGAGTTTAAATGGAACCAAGAGGCTTAGATATGAGAAGAAAATGGAACCAAGACTTTGAATTATGGTAGTTGCTTTATTAGGCCTTTTATGGAGCATATATGTGACTATAGGAAAAATTGTGTGTCTCTAGTGTGTGTATGATGTTCTAGCTTGTTTCAAGAATGTAATTGAACTCTATTCATGGTCTCTTGGCTCAAGAGGTCCAACTCCATCCACTTGTGGGTGTGTAACCAAAAAGGGAAGGAATAAGTCAAGGTTGAAGCTTGGAATTTCCACCAAGGTTACTCTTCACTCTATTATTGATTACATTCTTAGGTATGTATGTGTCATTGTATGCTTGTGTGTGAATTTATATCTTGAGACATGCCACTTGATGTTATGATGTTGCATTGGTACCAATATGTTTCCTTGAATGTGAATTGATTATGAAATGACCCATAAGGGTGAAGTGGTGCCAAAAGTCCCTTATTATGGGTGAAGAGATGCCAAAAAGCTCTAGGCATGGATGAGATAAGGCCAAAAGTCTAATGGATGGGTGAGGCCAAGTCAAAAGTCCCTAAACCAAGGGTGAGGCTAATCCAAAAGTCTTAAAAATGGGGTGAGGCTAAATCAAAAGTCCTTAGAGCTCATTCTTGACCTTATGATGATTAGGTGGCATGAAAATGTGATTTGAATGCGTTATGGATAAGTTAAATTGAGTACTTGTGCTCTTTGACATGCTGCATGCCTTGAATGTTTACTTGAATGAGTGTATGAGCTATTAAGATTTCATGAATCTCACCCCTGCCCTCTTCCATGTCACATTGCCTAGGTGGAATTCAAGAGCCCAAGAATGGAGGCCAAGAAGCATAATTGGCTATATTGTGACAATTATGAAATTTGTTGGGCTTTTGAATGTAAAGAAATGTCAAAATACTTATGTATATATTATTTTTGAGTTGTAACAATGTGATAAAAATGTAAAAGTATATATGAACGATGTATGAACCAAGTTCGGTACCAAATCAATGTAAATGGGAGGTTTGGACATTTGATGGCTTGTAAATGATAGTGTATTCTTCCATGTGGCATGGTGAAATTGAGATACATGATGATTTGAACCATTTGTGTAGTTCATATATGATGCATTCTTACTTAAAACTTGCCTAAAAGGTGCTAGAACTCGTGAAGGACCATTTGGAACCAAAATGACCATTTCATGTTGTCAAAATCACCAAATTCAAGAGCTATATCAAGATTTGACCAAATGACCTCTTCTTGGTCTAAAATATAGCATGCTTATAGGTCTTGTCTAGAGTTTTTTGGAAAGCTAAAGTACATATTATTTAAAGCTCTAGAGAATTTTTTATGAATTTCCAAAGTTGGTTGAAATTTTCAAATTTGACAGTGGCATTGTTCATAGGGTCAGAAACTTTTCCTCTATCACTCGTGGGCCAAATGGTGTCCAATGGCTATGAAATTTTACAGAGAGAAACTAGACACCCACATTACCGACTAGAAACACTCAATGGGAGGTTTGTAGAGGGGGAAATGATTTTCTAAAGTTCTGTGTCAGTATTAGGGACGCCAACTGTAAAGTCCCACATCGGATGGTGCGGTCCTGGAAAGAGCCCATATAAGTGGGGGCAAAGCTTCCCCCACTGACGGGCTTGTCATGCAACCCTCAAAATAAAACTAGGTTGATCAAAAATATAGCAAGTGGCACAACCTAGGTAATCTCCCTTGGAATTGGAATTCAATGTTCAATTAGGTTCTCTAAGTGTTCTAAGATCCTAGAACTATCTAGTTTGGGGGGTTTTTGAATGAATTAAACTATTCTAAAATGAAACCAAATTAAAATTCCTAATTGCTACCTAATTAGATGAATTGTGGTAGATAATGGCTTGTGACTAGCTTAGGAATTGTCTCTTGGTATCCACTATCCTTATCCCATTCCAATTGTGATTAATTATGGCCTAAGAATTCTTAATTATGTTCATTAGCAAATGATCTTGAATAACCATTCAAGATTCAAGAGATTAATAATCTAATGTTGAATTGAGACCTCAATCCCGCATTAAACCGTTAACTCTTGTCTTTAAGATCAATGAACATCCAATTTGATTGATTAACTAATTAATTATCTTCTGATTCATCATCCAAAAATGTTTAATTAACCAACTAAACACTAAGGAATTCTCAAATAGACATTTAAACACATAACTTTACTCATGCATTTCATCGAACACCTTCATGGCATACATGGGAGATTAGAGAGAATAATGAGAAATCAGATTCAAATCCAACCAATTAATCAACAAAAAAAGGTTTCCTAATCAGTGTCTAACCAGCCACTAATTAATTACACAAATTTCAAATCAAATACAACTCAACCGAGATTGTACAGAATAAGAAAAAGTGTAGGAAAAATAAGAAATCTTAGCCAGAATTCTGCATTCTTCTAAGGATTCAAGTTTCTACTCAAGAGCTTCCTCCTTTGCTAGCCTCAAGGATGAATTAGATCTTCATATTGGCGTGGAATGGAGATGGAGAGATGGATGAAGTTCTGTGTATGGAGGCGTGGGGGATGGACGAATAATGAATGCGTGCGTGGTGAATGAATGACGTGAATGGTAGCCTCTCCTCGTGCTTCATTTATTCTCCACGTGCTCCACCCTTTAATTTTAATCGGCTGAAGCTCCTTCATGTGTGTATAAGGTGTGGGCCCCATTCATTTTATTTTATTATTTTACTTCACATATTCTGATTCATGCTTCCCACTTTTCACGTAGCTTCTGCTCTTTCGTGTTTCTTCCAGCTTCTTCTTCTTTGCAAAGCATCAGAACCCGTGGCTGCCTTCTTACTTGAATCATGTTGCTGTCCAGCTCTTTCTTCATGCTCTTCACGTGCTTTTCTCCACGTTTTGCTCGAGTTGTAATCTGCTGCTCAGACGTGATTCTGCATGCGTTTTTATTTCTTCTCCAACTCGTGGCAAGCTCCTTCATCCTTTCGTGTTCTCAAGTTGTAAGCTGCTGGTTTGTGTTCTGTTTCCAGCTCCTTCAACCCGTAGCTCCTGTGTGTGACCAAATGTGATTCTTCTGCTTAGTTCTGCATGCTTGTGTTTTCTTCTTCGTTCCAGAGCGTGGCTTCACCTTCTGTTCAAGCTCAAACGCTTCTTGTTCCAGCTACTTCTTCAACTCATGCATCTTTTTGTTTCTGCTCCTTACTTCTTCATTCATATTCACGCATCCACGTTGCTTCTTTACTTATCTTCCCAGACCACGAGTTGCTTCTGGTTTTCTTCTCTGTTTCTGCTGGTGAACTTGTATGACAGCTACTGTTTGCTTGCTCGAAAGCTCCTTTCCACTGTTCCAACAGCTTTTCCACGAGTTTTCTTCCTCTGTTCAGACTTACAAACCAACCCGAGAGTGCTTCCACGTGATTAGCTTCATTTGCAGGACTTTATATCTGTTTCTTCATGAGCTGCTTCTGTTTTGTTCTCATTCACATAGAACTCGAGCTCAAGTTTGCATCATCTGCTTGACGTGGTCCTGGACTTCTCTTTGTTTCATTCTTTTAAACCCAGTCCACGTTGCTTTCCTCTGTTTTGCTCACATTTCCACGTGGCTCATTTAACTCTTCTGCTCATGCTCTGCTCAGCTACTGGCTATGTTAACGTCTGTTCTGCATTTGTGTGTAGTAACCCCTCGTTTGCTTCCCCTCTATTCTGCTCTATACTTATTTTAAATCTTCTCTGCTTTGCCTCTGTGTGCATGGATCTTCTCTTGCTCATTCCTCACGTGAAACCCTCTCAAAATCTGCACATGCTTCTCCTTCTTGCTTGCTTCTAATATATTTAATTTTTATTCTCTTTTACTCTCCAACTAGTGGCTTTCAAGATTGTGTTCAAAGCCCATTAAAATCTACACAAAAGAATGGAAAGTGTTAAGTAGAAATACCCACAAAATTATTTAAAAGGAATTCAAGCAATAAAATTCAAGAATTTTGCAGTTTAATTCCTAAAGTGCAAAAGTGGCTAATAAAATCAATTTCCATTCAATTGCATGCATTAAGCTACATTTGATTATTAAAATGACTAAGTTAGGAGGATGAAAATAGATAAAATATGTGTTTATCACCCACCAAGGCGTGCTTTTCCTACGAGAAAGGACAAACCCCAACGAACCGGGAAGGCTGGGTCAATGACCCTCGAACCGGGAAGGACGGGACAATACCTTGGTGGCTCTGTGTGGTGTTTGGTATCAGAGCCGGCCGTTCGAGTGTGCAACCTAAGGACGGGTTGGCCCCAAAAGGGAGGTGGATTGTGAAGTCCCACATCGGATGGTGCGGTCCTGGGAAGAGCCCATATAAGTGGGGGCAAAGCTTCCCCCACCAAGGCGCGCTTTTCCTACGGGAAAGGACAAACCCCAACGAACCGGGAAGGCTGGGTCAACGACTCTCGAACCGGGAAGGACTGGACAATACCTTGGTAGCTCTGTGTGGTGTTAATGTAACACCATACTTCTAGGACTCAATTCATGCAATTCCCATGCCTCATCTTATATTTGTTCTATGGAAACAATCTAGTGGCATAGGGAGTTATGAATTAAAATGCATTTCTCTACGGGTAAAATTTTTCTTTCGGAGTCCCGTGGGTCATATGAATGCATCTATCACATTCTTATACTTAAATACATGAATATAGCTCATTTCCATCATCAAATTTGGTCTACAACTCGTGGAAAGCAAAGGGACACATTAAAATTCATGTTTGCATTTTCGTCCAGAATTTCCTCTTTTCTGTCACAAACTTTGGAAAATCATAACTAAATCTAGACAAATCGAAATCATGTGTTCTTTGTCATTATGGAAAGCTCAGGATGTCTACTTCACACTAAAAATATGTCCAAGTCACACCATTCATCACACAGGACGTTTGACATCCAAAAAACTACAGACTCACTGGCTGCCTGGGCTGTGATTCAGGTTACTGATGTAAATTTCTAAAATTCATAACTAATTCTAAAAAAATCGAAATTACACAAATTCAGTCATTATGGGAAGCTACAAATGTTAACTTGACACTAAAAATAATTCCCAAATGAAACAGATACGTTTAGGTATATGGAACTGATGGAACAGTGATTGAGCTCTGGAGATGCCACTGTTACTGACAGCAAACTTCAAAAATTCATAACTCTCTTCTCGGACCTCCAAATGAGATGATCTCAGTGGCCACAGAAAGCTTATGACCTCTAGTATATAAATATAAAATTTCATAAGCATTGGACACCATTTGGCCATCGAGTGACACGAAAATCAAATCTGCCAGTATGAACAGTGCACATACCAGAAACCATGGAAAATCCCTACTTTGAAAATTCATCAAATATTCCCTAGGTCTCCGAAAATTATGTTCTTTAGCTTCCCAGAAAGCTCTTAATAAGACCTAATTGTATGCCAAATTTCAGGGCAAGACTAACTCATTTGGCCAAAAAGTGGCATAGGGTTCCATTATGGTCAATTTTGGCTCCATATTGGGTACCAAAATTGCCAAATGGATTTCCTTTGGTCTTGGCACCTTTTGGGCAAGTTTAAAAGCATGTTTAAGACTTGGGGAAGCTGCCCAAATGGTCCCAAACCATTTGTATCTCATTTTGGCCTTTTCACCTTCACTTATACACATTACACCAAGCTTTTCTCAAGTGCATACATTAGTATAAGCACTCAATTTATGTTCTAGAATACATACACTATACTCATTCATTTATCTATCACATAATATCATTTTTACATTTGTCCAAGGGGTCATAGACTATTTACAATAATAATATACATCATGAAGTCTCCTTATGAATCAAAAGACCAAAAATCAAGCATAAGGATGGCAATCTTCTTTCTTCAAGGTGGTTGGCTCCCATTGCCATGTCCACTTGGTCCACCTAGCATATTAGGACATTTAAGAGGAGGGAGTGAGATTCAAGAATCTCAATAGCTCATCTCCCATTCCATCACACATAATATGTGCAAGCAAGTTTCACAAATGCATGCATGGAGAAAGTAGAAATCATAGGCATTTTAAAAGCAACCTTGGCATGTGAATCAATCATACAAGACATTCAAGAGCTCACTAAGTGTTTGGATTGGCCTCACACTTCTCCTCATGGATTTTGGATTTGCCTCACCCATTCTTTGAGCACTTTGGGCTCAACCATACTCTTGGGAGCCCACTTTGGGTTTGGGAGACTCTTTACTTTGTCTCAACCAAGCTCAAGGGTTCTTGGCTCCTCCTCACCCAAGGGAAGAGTTCTTGGCCTCTCCACACTCAAGCAAACTCATACAAACATCATGGATTCATTTAAAACATAACATGGCATCAAGGATCATGACATGTAAAGGCATGCTAGCATACTTTTCAAAGCTTGAAAATACACATACAAGCATTCTAAAACAAGCTAAACACACATCCATGCATGAGAGAAGGTGGAGGAGCTACCTTGTATACAAACACACACTTTTTCCTTAGCTTTCAAGCCTCCTCTTTTAGCCACACACCCATAAGTTGGTGGAGATAGTTTCACTTGGCCTAGACACAAATTACAGGAGCCAATTAAGTTCATGAAACAATTTCTAGGGCTATGCAACTTGCTTAAACCCTAGATTACTCTACAATCCCCATTATGGTCCATAAAGGCACCTAATGAAGCAACACGCCTCAAATGATTTCTAGGCCTCATTCTTTCTTTTCAAATATGATTCTTGACTCCTTTTAAGTCTCTTGGAGTCATCACATAATTAAAACAAAGGGCCTAACATTATGTTGCTTCCTTAGGTCACAATATGGAACCTAAAGCACTAACTCATTCTCTAAGCTTCCTAAATTTTTTCCAAGGTTTCTCCTCACATTCATTCATCATGTATGACTCAAAAATGGGCTTGAAACAATTTAAAACTCTCCCTAACTATGCCATCCCTACTTGGCCGAAAGTTAGAGCATAAATGGGATTTCATGGCTTCTTGATTTTTCCTTGATGGGGGAACCATTTAGGGAGGTTGTTAAGAGTTGTAGGAGTTCAAGGAAACACTTAACCAACCAAGGGAACTTATAGATTAAATCATTTTTTAAAATCCTCTTAAGTGCTCTACACTTTTCCAACTTTTAGGTTCATGACTTTCCATGGGGTTTTGTTCATTTTATGGAGGAAGAGACATATGGGGGACCTCTTAGGGATCTTAGGAGCACATTTAAACATTCATTTAAGTCTAAGAACATTTATATAAAATCAGATTTGCAAGGGAGCATTTGGATCCCTAATGATTCCATTTTGTTTCCTAATGCTCCTTTCTTGATTCTATTGGTTCATTCTTAATCCTTGCCATCTAAAACCCCTAATCCCTCCATAAATTGGACAGAAAATAGCCCCTAAGAATTGGGCTCATGGTGGTCAAATTCGTGCAAGAGGAAGGGGGAGGGAGAAACTACCAAAGAATGGAAGTTCTACCTTGTTTTCTTGCTTCCTTTGGCTTGTTCTTCCACTTGGTTAGCTTACTCCCTCAATTTTCGAAATTCCCCTCTTTTTTCTGCCCCAAAAACAGCACCAAACTCTCCATTAAAACCATAGAAAGAAAGCTTGAAAGGAGAGGAGCAAGGTTCAAGAAGGAAGGATATGGAATGTCTTAAAGTTTCTTACCTTTTTCTTGAATTTCTTCCTCCAAAATCCTCCTCTTCTTGTGCGCCTAAGGAGCTGGAGTTCTCCTCTGAAAATGGGCAGAAGCAAGTCGGTTTAGAGAGGGGGAGGTAGAACGTGGCATATAAAGAAGAAGAAAGAAGCTTCCTTTAACACTTTAATGCCAATTTTGCCCTTCGTTCTTAGCATTTTCGTTTCTCCTTTGTTTTAGCTCCTTTTTGAGAACCATCTTTTCCATCATAACAAAGAGGTTTTCAATTTAATAAAATGTCTTTGGAATCACTCAAATCGGAGCTAAAACCGTCCCGAACGAATCGGTCAAAGTTCAGGTCAACCGACATCGGAAAGAGTACACCGGAGGGGCTTTACTGGTCCTGGGGCTTCCCATGATTTTTGGGGCCTCTGAGAACCCTGGGCAACTCAAAATTTCCATTTAAAAAGCCCTCCTAGGTGTTTTTCCAAAATTACACTTATTTACAAAATGCCACTGGCCTTTCGGCAAATTTTTCGAATCGCTCCGACCCTGGTTTCTGGGCAACTCAAGACTCAAATCCTCATTTTCTATTATTTAAAATTTTATCTAAATTTTATTTGGCCTTGAATCACTCATCTCAGGGGACTTGCTTTGAAAACGTGCCCATTTCCATCGTTGAATGAAAACGGGACATTACACCAACAAACCTTGGTTATTATTCTATCAGTTTTTGAGGTCTAAAAACTTCAAAATTTGTCTGGACTTATTTTTCTCCTCTAGTAACATCTGTTGCTTTTCAAATTGGTATAGTTTGCCTGAATTGGATTTTTGTGGAATTAGTTATGAATTTTTGAAGTTTATATCAGTAAACTATATCAGAAATACTAGGCAGTCTAACATATATCGATTTTCTATTATCAAACGTAGTCCAAATGATTTTTTCATGGTTTGAAATTATTTTTAGTATAAAGCTAACATCTATGGCTTTCTAGAAAGCTATGGGTTACTTGATTTCAATTTTTCTAGAATTAGTTAAAATTTTCCAAAATTGCTAATAGAAAACTAAATTCTGGACCCAAGGCTGAACATGATTTTTTTCTAGTTTTTGGTCTCTAATACATGGTTTGTGGAATGTTTTGAAATTTTTATGAATTTTATGGATAGATTATGAGTAGAAAACGATATTAGTGAATCCATGGGGTTCACGAGACTCAAAATGAATTTTTAAACTCTAACATAACGCAAGAAAATCTAATATTTTTATTCCTTTTCTTGGTTTTTCCTTGAATTCACCTTAGACCAACCTTGGATATGATGATATGAAGTTTAATATATTATGGTGTGACATATTTGACCATTGCACTTGTGTTGATTATACCTGACCTTAATAAATCTTTTGTGGTTTATAGTGATGTTTCGAAGAAAGGGTTAGGTTGTATATTGATGCAATAGGGTAAGGTAGTGGCATATGCTTCTAGGTAGTTGAGGCCACATGAGGAAAATTATCCCACACATGATTTAGAGTTAGTTGCATGGTATTTGCCTGCAAAATATGGAGGCATTATTTGTATGGTGCCATAGTAGAAATATATAGTGACCATACGGGTCTAAAATACTTATTTGATAAAAAAGAATTAAATATGAAACAAAAGATGGATGAAATTTTTAAAAGATTATGATTAAACATTGAAATACCATCTAAGTAACCTTAATGTGATAACTGATGCTTTAAGTAAAAATTCCATATATGCAACCTATATGATGATCCAAGAATAAGAACTCAGAGAAATTCAAGAATATGTATATATCCTGCTGTATGCTTTTAGGTAAGTTGTAACTAAGTGAGACTAGAATAGAGAATGACTTGAGAGCCCAAATCTTATATACTTAGAGAGAGGATGACTTTTTAAGCCATATCAAGAGTGAGATTTCCTAGGATACAACCTTAGAATTTAAGGTGTCTAAGGATGGTATAGTAGTATGCCATGATAGAATTTGTGTGCTAAATAAAACTAAGTTAAAAAGAAAGATTTTAGAGGAGACACATGAGAGTAAATATATAATTCATTCAGGTGCCATAAAGATGTATCAAGATTTGAAAAGACCGTTTTAGAGGCTTGGGATGAAAAGAAATATAACTAATTATATAGCTAAGTGTTTAATGTGCCAAAAAGTTAAAATTGAGCATAAGAGACTAGCTGAGTTATTACAACCCTTAGATATCCCTAAATGGAAATGGGATAGCATAGTTATATATTTCGTCATGGGGTTACACAAACATCATTTGGATATGATGCTATTTAGGTAATAATTGATAAATTGACAAAATTTGCACACTTTTTACCTACTATAACTATGTATACATTAGATAAATTAGCCTAGTTGCATATAAAAGAGATAGTAAGACTTCATGAAATACCTAATAGAATTATATTTGATAGAGACCCTAGGTTTACATGAAACTTTTGGAGATCACTTTAGGCAACTTTAGGGACTAAGTTGAGGTTTAGTACTATCTATCACTCCCAGATAGATGTTTAGATATAAAGAATCATCTAGACCTTAGAAGAAATATTGAGGGCATATGTTTTGGAGATAAAAGGGAACTAGAATGAAATATTTGCCATTAGCTAGATTTGTATATAATAATAGTTACCATTCCAATATCCAAGTGGCCCTATATGAGGCTTTATATGGGAGAAAGTGTAGATTCCTTTTATGTTGGATTGATCTAAGTAAGAAGAGTTTGATAGTGTAATACCCAGTCTTTTTAAAACTGAATTGGAATTGATGAGTTATAAAAGGAAGACCCTAGAATAAGATGATTAGAGGCTAGACAAGATTAGAATAATGATTTAGACATTTACAAATGAGGATACAAAGCCAAATATGCCTTGAAACCCGAATCAGGATAGCTAAATAAAATTACCCAAAAAGGTAATGGCATGTTTGTAATTTTAAGTAACTTTTTGAAAACTTAAATGAAGGAGTTTTAAATGATAAAATTGAGTTTCATAAGATTTTTAGAAGCCCTAAAAATTATAGGAATCCTCATAATAGTTAAAACCCTTCCAGTATGTATTTTAGAGTGTCAGTTGACCAAAACTTTTAACCAAACTATTTGATAAGATTTTAAATCTAATTTGAGTGAAACTAAAGGTGTAATACCATGATCCTATGACTCATCTCATATCATATGTGGGTTTATTTCCATGAAGCAAATGAATTCCTCAAGAAAAAGTCATAGAAAAACACAATTAAATTACATTACATCACAGGTAAATTTTTCATTCAGTGTTTTGTGGGCCATATGGACTCATCCATTATATTTTCACATTTAAATATACAAACAAAACTTATAACAAACTCAAGAAGTGGCCTACAACTCATGCAAATGAATGGTATACTCAAAATCATAGTGTGCAGCCTTGGGTAGGATTTTTAGATTTTGCGCCTAAATGTTGAAAAATCATAACTAATTCTAGAAAAACTGAAATTATAAACACTTTACCATTTTAGAAAGCTGCAGATGTCTACTTTATGTTGAAAATAAATCTAGGCCATAACAAAGGCTGCTATCTACCAAAAATTGATGGAACAATACCAGAGGTTGACTATCATTACTAATATTGTCCTCCAATTTCAAAAATTTATATCTCCCTATTTAGATGTCCAATTGGGGTGATCTCAGTGGCCATGGAATTCTTATCATGTCTAGTTTGTTTTTGTAAAATTTCATGAGTATTGGACATCATTTGTTTCTCGAATGACATAGCCCAAGTTTTTGATCATATCAACAGTATCTGCATCAGTTCAGCAAAAAAATGCCAACTTTGGAAATTCATAATTAATTTCACAAAGCTCCAAATAATCTGTTCTTTATCTTTCCAAAAAGATATAGATAAGTTCTATATGTGTGCCAAATTTCATAGGCAAATTCATTCATTTGGTCAGATCTTGATATTAGATTGTGAAATGGTCATTTTTAAGTCATACAAAGGGTCCAAAAGGTCCATTTTGAGCTCTAAGGAAACCATGACCACTTGAGCACGTGGGAATACACCAAAATGACAATCTAAAATTTTCTCAAAGGTGGACAAACTTAAATTTCTCAAACTCACTTATCCATCCCATGATATACACAAGGATGCATATGTTTAGTCTTGCCATTCTATACCCAAATCATGCTATATCATGCATATGGTATTAATTCTCATTCATACATCATATATATGAGTATTTACACATGTTCAAATAATTACATAACAATTCCATTATAGGATTACATTATATGCCATGTGTATGGCCACAAAAGAGACACAACTAGGCATTTTGATGTCAAACTCTCATCTTCCAACTTGATGGCTTCCATTACCTTGCTCACTTGGTCCACCTAGCATGTTAAGAGATTGGAGAGGAGGGAATAAGATTTAAAGAATCCCACTAGCTTATCTCCCTTCCAATCACATAAAAAGGATGCAATACAAGTCTTGAAAATGCATGCATGAGCATAATGACATGTATGATCATTCAAGAAGCATTCTTGGCATTTGAACAAGTTATACAAAGTACACAAAGGCTTGCCAAGCGAGTGGATTAGCATCACCTATTCTTTTATGGATTTTGGACTTGCCTCACCCATTTTCTTTAAGAGGTTTTGACTTAACCTCACTCTTGGGAGGCTTTTTACTTTGTCTCAACCAATTTTAAGGGTTCTTGGCTCATCCTCACCATGGCTAGAAGGTTCTTGGCTTCTCTATACTTAAGCAAACTAAGGCAAGCATATAAAACATCATTTGAGTGCATAAAATGTTATCACGGTATCATGGCATATGAATTCATCCTAGAAAACTTTTCATAGCTTAAAACACATATACAAACATTCAAAGATAAAGTAAGTACACATTCTTGCATGAGAGAAAGTGGAGAGAGCTACCTTTGCCACACAAGCACACTTTTTCTCTTGGAATTATGCTCCCTTCCTCGGCCTCACACACACAATGGTGTGGGATTTGTTTCTCTTGGTCTAAACACATCATATGGAAGCCAATTATACTCTTGAATCAAATTCTAAAGCCATACATTTACTAGAAAAGCTAAGTAAATCATATGGTTCTTTTATAGTTCTATAATACACGTAATGAAGAAACCTTAAGAAAATATCATCTTGGCTCCATTCTCTCCCTTCATTTATGATTCTTGACGCCATTTAAACCTCTTGAAGTCATCACATAATTAAATCAAGGAGCCTAGCTAGGTGTTACTTCTTTAAGCTATAATATGGAACCTATGATACCATCTCACTATCCATGGATTTTGAAATTTTGCCAAGGCTTTCTCTCATCCTCTTCCATCATATATGACTCAAAAATAAGCTTAGAACAAATTAAAACACCCCTTGGTACTCCAACCTCTCTGGGCTATGACTGTGGACCAAGGAGACACCAAGTGAGTTTGCTTTGTTTTCTTGATAGAAGATGCATATGAGGAGCCTTCTAGGGATCTCAAGAGCTCATCTAAACACTTATTTAGGCCTAGGAAAAATTGCATCAAATCAAATTTTTGGTGGAGTACTTGAAACCCTAACTTTGCTATCTTGAAAACTAATAGTTCTTTGTTAATTTTCTTTGCATATTCTCATTCTCCACACCCAATTTCATAAGATTCACCCTTGGTTCTATAACACCATAAATTCTAGCTCATTTCATGACATTCATAAGCTTCACATTATCATTTCCATGAGAGCACTTGAAAAGGGAATTGAAATAATGGGTTTATTTGTGTTGTGTTATACTTAAAAATTTGCAATTGGTGTCACATGGACCGTGTGAGCTCATACTATATATTCTCATATTTAATTATATCAAAAAAACTCATTTGCATCATAAAATCATGTCCACAACTCATGGAAACCAAAATGGAGCATGGAACATGGAGGTTCATTCTCGGCCAGATTTGCTCCATTTTCTAACCAAATTTTGGAAAATCATAACTAAATCTAGAAAAATCAAAATCATGTAATCTTAGTCATTGTAGAAAGATATGGGTGTCTAATTCACAGTAAAAATATGGCCAGACCATAATATCCATCACAAAGGGTGTTTGACATCCAGAATGGTTCAGAGGTCAGACTGCATTTTGGAACTAATATAGAATTCTGTATAAAACTTTGAAAATGTCCAATTAATTACAAAAAATCCAATTCATGTAAATGGTATGAATCCAGAAATCTATGGATGTTAGAAAAAATATCTCTAGAGTAGTTCATCAAGTCCAGATCTCAGAATTTAATAGAACAGTACCTCTGGTTAGGCAAAATTCTTGATACTAGATAGAATGTTCAAAAATTCATATCTCCCTCTCTAGACCTCCAAATGAGGTGTTTCTAGTTGGTACAAGTCTTTGTGATTATCTAGTTTTTTTGTATAAAATTTCATAGCAATTGGACATTATTGGAGTCTTGTGTGGTAGAATTCATTTTCGGACCAAATGAATAATGCAGAAACCAAAACCATAAAAATTTCCAACTTTGAAAATTCATAAAATATTTTGTAGGCCTCCAAAAATTATAATATTTAGCTTTTCAAAAATCTGTCAATGAGACCTATTTTCATACCAAATCTTAGATCAAGAATAACTCATTTGGACAAAAAGTGATATAGGGTTCCATTATGGTCAATTTTGGCTCCATATAGGGTACTAAAATTGCCAAATGGCTTCCCCTTGGTTGTGGCACCTTTTGGGCAAGTCTAAAAGTATATTTAAGACTTGTGTGAGCTGCCCAAATGATCCCAAAGCTCATGCATTTCATTTTAGCTATTTAATCCACACTTATACACATTTCCATCAAACTCTCAAGTTGCATACTTTGGCATTACATACTCAAAATATATGCTAGAGGTCATACATCATATCCATACATTTGTACATCACATAATATCATATTTACACATGTCTCAAGTATCATAGACTATTTACAATATCATATACATCATGAAACATCATTATGGTTCCAAAAAGAATAAGACTAGGCATATGGTTATCAATCTTCCTTCTTCATTGTTGTTGGCTCCCATTACCATAGCCACTTGGTCCACCTAGCATATTAGAGTATTGGAGAGGAGGGAATGAGATTCAAAGAATCCCAATAGCTCATCTCTCATTCAATCATACATAATATATACAAAGCAAGCCTTAAAAATGCATGCATGGATATCATGGAAGTCATGAACATTCAAGAAGCAAGGTTAGCATGTGAACAAGTCATACAAGACATTCAAGAGCTCACCAAGTATTTGGATTGGTCTCAAACTTTTCCTCATGGATTTTGGACTTGCCTCACCTATTCTTTAAGAGATTCTTGGATTCAACCATACTCTTAGGAGCCCACTTTGCTTTTGGGAGACTCTTTGCTTTATCTTAACTAATCTCAAGGGTTCTTGGCTCATCCTCACCATGGTTAAGAGTTCTTGGCCTCTCCACACTCAAGCAAACTCAAACAAACATCATAGCATCATTTGAAAGCATAACGTGTCATCATGAAATCTTGGCATATAAAATCATGCTAGCATACTTTTCATGGCTTGAAAATACACATACATATATTCTAGGACAAGCTAAACATACATCCATGTATGAGAGAAGGTGGAGAGAGCTACCTTGTACACAATCACACACTTTTTTCTTTAAATCCAAGCTCCTCTTTTTCTGCCCCACACACAAAAACTTGTGGAGATGGTTTCTCTTAGCCTAGATATAATTTATGGAAACCAATTAGGTTCATGAAATAATCTCTAAAGCCATACAACTTGCTTAAATACTAGATTGCTCTATAACTCCCATTATAGTCCATAAATGCACCTAATGAAGCAACACCCCTCAAATAATTTTTAGGCTCCATTCTTTCCATTCAAATATGATTCTTGACTCCTTTTAAGCCTCTTGGAGTCATCACACAATTAAAACAAAGGGTCTATCATCATGTTGCTTCTTTAGGTCATAATATGGAACCTAAAGTACCAACTCACTTTCTGAGTTCTAAATTTTTTCCAAGGCCTCCTCTCATATTCATTCATCATATATGACTCAAGAATGGTCTTAGAAAAATTTAAAACTCTCCCTAGCTATAAAAACCCTTCTTGGCTGAGACAATGAAGCATATTGGGTTCCCTGGAGCTTTTTTTATTTTCTCAAGGGAAGAAGCATATGGGGAGCCTCTTAGGGATCTTAAGAGCTCATTTAAACTCTTATTTAGGCCTAGGAATCATCATATAAAATCAGATTTTACAAGATGCAATTGAAATCCTAGAACTTGCATCTTGAAATCTAATGGTTTTTTGTTAATTCCCTTTGCATATTCTTAATCTCCACACCCTTTTTCCTTAGATTCATGCTTGTTTCTGCCTAAAAATCATCTCCTCCTAGGTTTTTCTCAAGTGGGGTGAAATGGTGGAGAAGGGAACCAAAGATGACAACCATAGGAAAAGAAATTACCTTGTTTTCTTGCTTTTTCTCACTTGAATCTTGTGTTCTTTGAGCTCCTCTCTTCAAATCCGAAATTTTCCCTCAATTTCTCCTTTAAAATAGATCCATATACTTTATTATAATCATAGGAAATAAAGGAGAATGAAGGAGAAGAGGTTTGGAAGAGAAAGAGCATGAAAAACCATGAAAATCCATACCTTCCTACCTTGAATTTCTCCTCCTTTTCTTCCTCCTCTTGTGCGCCTCATCCCTTAGGGTTTTCCTCTGGTTTTGGGTAGAACATGGTTGTGCATAATGAAGGGAGAAGAAGGGTGCATCATATATATAAGTAGAAATAAGTTACACTTTTCAAAAATCTCCATTTTGCCCTTTATTCTTGGTATTTTTGTTTCTCCTTCATTTTAGCTCTTTTTTTAGAATCATCTTTTCCATTATGAAATTTAAGTTCCCAATTTAGTAAAATGCCTTTGAAATCACTCAAATCGAAGCTAAAATCTTCCCAAATGAATTAGTCAAAGTTTAGGTCAACCGACATTAGAATACATCCATCGAAGGGGTTTTGAATGTCTCGGGGGTTTCCATGGTTTTCAGGTCCTCTGTGAACCTTGAGAAACTCAAAATTTTCATTTAAAAGGCCCTCCTGTATGAATTCCAAAATTTGCTTAAAATTACAAAAATGCCATTACCTTTCATATACTTTTCATAAGAAATTTTTTTTTCATTCTAGCTTTATTTTTCTTTCTGTTTGAGCCTGGGATTCTTATATTTAAGAGTCTAGAATGCTTCCCAAATTTTTTGGGACCTTAACTACATCATTTCGGGGGACTTCCTTTTGTATCTGGTGAGTTTCATTCATTAACGGAGAAACCGTACGTCACGATTCTCACGTTTTCTCTAGTTTTCAGAGAACTAGATATTACAGGTTCTACCCAAAATCTATGCCTTCTTGGACCTCCATATGTTGGACAAACCAAGGAAGAAAGGGGAGAAAAAGTAGCTACCATGGGATGGAGATTTTACCTTGTTTTTCCTTGATTTCTTGCTTGTTTCTTCCTTTCCTTGGCCTCCTCTCTTCAAATTCGAATTTTCCCCTCAAAATAGATCCAAAAACCTCAATAAAACCATAGGAAAGAAGGAAAAATATAGGAGAAGTTTGCTAAAGAAAAAGCATGAGAAAAGCCAAGAAAATCCATACCTCTTCCTTATTTTTCTCCTTCCTTTCCCCTCCTTCTTGTGAACCTCACCCTTAGGGTTCTTCCTCTGATTTAGGGCAGAAACAATTGTGGTTAAATGAAGGAGGAGATGGGACGTTTCATATATATAGGTAGGTTTTAGAAACACTTTTCAAAAATTCTAATTTTGTCCCTTTTGTCTTGGGATTTTCATTTTTAGTTCATTTTAGCTCTTTTTTTAGAATTGTCTTTTCCATTATGAAATTTAGATTCCCCACTTTAATAAAATACCTTTGGAATCACTCAAATCAGAGCTAAAACCTTCTTGAAAAAATCCATCAAAGTTCAGGTCAACTGACATTAGAAAACGTCCACTAGAGGAGTGTTAACTATTTCGGGACTTCCATGGTTTTCAGGGCCTCTAAGAACCCCGGAGAACTTAAAACTTTCATTTAAAAAATCCTCTTGTGTGAATTCCAAAATTTGCTCAAAATTACGAAAATACGATTATGTTTCATCAACCTTTCATTTAAATTCATTTCTTCATTCTAGCTCCATTTTTCTTTTCATCTGAACTTGGGATTCTCATTTTTAGGAGTCTAGAATGCTACATAAATTTTTTAGGACCTCAAATCACTCTATCTAGGGGACTTCCCTTTGTATCTGGTGAATTTTGTATGTTTATGGAAAAATCGTATGTCACGTTTCTCACATTTCCTCTCATTTTCAAAGAATCAGATATAAGAAAAGGCATTTTATGAATTAAAAGATCTAAATTTTTATATAGAAAAGACAATTCTAAAAAAGGAGCTAAAAAGAGAAAAAATGGAAAAAATGAAGTTGAAGGGCAAAATGAGAATTTAAAAAAATGTTATAACTTAACCCCTTTCTTCTTAAACCTGTCTAACACGACCCAAACCTCTCAAAACAAAACCTAGACCATTTGAACTAGAGGAGAGAGGCATACCATAGGAAGGAGAAAGAAGAAGGAAAACCAACCAAGAAAAGCCTTATTTTGATACTTTTTCATGCTTCTTCCTTCATTAACTTGATTCTTCTTTTCAAGCCCTTTCTCCTCATGGTTTTAGCTTCTTAAGAGGAGGATTTTCATGGCTGAACTTGTGGAAGAGGGAAAGGATTTGAGGAAACAAAGCTTCACACCAAATTCTTCTCTTGAAATGCTTTAAGATGATGTACAAAACAAGGTGCAAGTTGGCTTCTCCTTGCCTTCTCTTTCTCTCTCTCTCTCTCTCAAATTCATCCACCCTAAGGCCTAAAAAGTGTGTGGATGTTTTGGATGTTAACAGGGTGGAATCAAGGGTTTTAGAGTGTAAGAAATTGAATTATGCAATTAGATTCAAGAAAGGAGCATTAGGAAACAAGATATGGAAGTTAAGGTTCCAATTGCACCTTGGGAATTTTGGAAGCTTAAGAGGATAACCCAAGCCATATTTAATCATGTCTAGACTTTAAAGAAACTAAGGAATAAGAATATGTAGCAAATTCCTAAGAGAAAGTAGCAAAACTCCAAGTTGTGTCTTTATAGGCATCAATTCAGCCAAGCCTAGAAGAAGCACCTAGGGAGTGTTTCTTTGAGTTCTAATGAATTTAGAGACTTAGATATGATGAATAAGGAATTATGGAGGCATTGGATTGAATTTAGGAGCCTTAGAATAAAATTTGAAATTCTAAGGGCCTAAAGGAGGTTAATAAAGCAAGTTGGGTCTAGAGCTTTCTAACCAAGTATGTAATGACTCAAATGAGTCTCTTGAGAGTTATAAGACTTATAGGAACCAAGAGGTCAGGATTTAGAATGCAAAAACCAAGGGTTGCTTTGTAACACCATATTCACTTACCTTATCTCATCTCATTGCTAATTCATTTTCCTTGGCTAAGCAACTTTCAAGAAGAATACTCAATTAAAATATTATATTATTTTTTTGCATTAAGTCATGGATAAAATTTTTATTTCATGTCCCGTGGACCATATGAACTCATCCATCTCATTATCCTATTTAAATACACATATACAACTTAAAATCATCTCAATATGTGGCCAAAAACTCGAGCTCATGGAACATATACATAAAAATTGCATGTTCAGCCTCGGATTAGTGTGCCAAGTTTCTATCATGAACTTTAGAAAATCATAACTAATTATAAAAAATTGAAATCAAGCACACTATACCATTTTAGAAAGCTATAAAAGTCTAATTTATGATACATATAAGTCTATACCAAAACAAGAATGTCTAACCATTAGAAATTGATAGAACAATACCCAAACTCATCTAGCGCTACTAGTACTATCACAGAATTTCAAAAATTCATATCTCCCTACTTAGACATCCAATTGGGGTTATCTCAATAGACATAGAAAGCTTATCATATCTAGTTTGTTCTTATAAAATTTCATGAGTATTGAACACCATTTGACCCTAGAATAACATAGGAGAAGAAACTGACCATGTAAATAGTAACTATACCAAAACAACTAAAATTTAGAAACTTTGAAAATTCATAATTAATTCCATAGAGCTCTAAATAACCTAATCTTTAGCTTCCCAAAAAGATATGGATGAGATCTATATGCATGTCAAATTTCATGAGAAAATTCATTCATTTAGTTAGATCTTGACATTAGGTTCCAAAATGGTCAATTTTGTGCCTTCTAAGGGCCTTAAATGGTCCACGTTAGCTTCTAAAACATTCATCGCCACTTGAGCACGTGGGAAAGTATCAAAATGGTCTATTAAACATGTCTCAAAGATGCACTAACCCAGATTTCACAAACTTACACTTTCACTCTAAGGTATACACAAGAACATATAAGCTTCATCTTGCCATTCAAGGTCAAGAACATGCTACAACATTCACGTGGCATCAATTCTCATATATACATCAAGTATCTATGTAATTACAAAATTCATGTGGCATTCACGCGGCATCCATTTCTTGGTTCACTTGGTCCACGTAGACATGTTAAGCAAATTGGGAGAAAGGAATGAGATTTTAGGAATCCCAATAGCTCTTCTCCCTTTCAATCATATATAAAGAATGCAAATCCAAGTCTAAAATGTATGCATAGATATCATGGAGTGCATAATCATACATGTATCATTTCTTGCATTCAAGAAGTCATATTTAGCATATATAGGCACATAGGCTTGCTAAGAAGATGGTTTACCCTTACCCACTTCTCTTGTGGGATTTTGGACTTGCCTTATCCATTTTCTTAAGAGGTTTTTGACAATGCCTCACTCTTTGGAGACTTTTAGCTCTGTCTCACCCATTCTTAAGGACTTTTGACTCATTCTCACCCTAGCTAAGGGACTTTTGGCTTCACCACACTTAAGCAAGCCAAAACCTATTCATAAAGCATCATTTAAGTGCATCACATAATATCATGGTACTATGGCATATAGATACATTATAAAACATATTTCATGATTTAAAACATACATACACACATTCAAAGATAAGATAAACATCCACTCATGCATGAGAGAAAGAAGAGAGAGCTACCTTGGTGCACAACAACACACTTTCTTCTTGGAAAACTCTTCCTCTCCCTTGGCCACATACTCAGAAAGATGTGAGACTTGATTTTTTTGACCTAGACACATTATATGGAAGCTAATTATACTTTTAGAACAATTTCTAAAGCCACACATTCATTAGAAAAGCTACCTTGCTTCTAAGGTTCAATTATTGTTCCATAAGGCACATAATGAAGCAATACCAATAATTCATGATCTTGGCTCCATTCATTCCATCCATTTATGATTTTTGACTCCATTTAAGCCTCTTAGAGTCATCACACAATCCATCTGGGGAGCCTACCTACATGTTGCTTCTTTAAGTCACAATATAGAACCTATGATACCATCTCACTTCCTAGGCTTCCTAAAATTTTTCCAAGGCTTTTACTCATCCTCTCCCATCCTATATGATATAAAACCAAGCTTGGAAGAAATTAAAACTACTCCTTGGTACTTCTTCTAGCCTAGGCCGAGGCAATGCTCCATTAAGGGAACCAAGGAGTGTTCTTTATTTTTTTGTTGGGAGATGCATGTGGGAAGCTTTCTAGGGATCTTTAAAGCTCATATAAACATTCATTTTAGCCTAGGAACTCTTGAATCCAAATAGAATTTTAGTTAAGTTCTTGAAACCTTAACTTTGCTATCTTAGAATTTCATAGTTCTTTTATTGTTTCCTTTACATATTTTTGTTCTTCTCCCTTATTTTCTTAAGATTCACTCTTAGTTTGGCTCAAAACTCAACCCCTTATGGTTGTCCTTATGTTGGTCGAACTACACAAGGAAAGGAACAAGAAGGAGCAAGCATAAAAGTAGCAAAATACCTTAGTTTTCTAGGTTTCTTCAAGAGCTCTTCTCTTTGCTTAGATTCTTCTCATCAAACTCAAAATTTCCCCCCTTGGTCTGACTCAAAACAGCCCCAAATACATCAATAAATCCATAGGAAAGAAGAGGAGAAGGAGGAGAAGGAATTTGCTAAAAAGAAACTAAGAAAATCCATACCTTTCACTTGTTTTTTCTTTTCCTTTTTCCTCCTCCCTTGTGCATCTCACTCTCTATGTCTTTTATCTAGTTTAGGGTAGAAATGAAATCAATCAAATGAGGAGGAGTGTGGGGCGTGACCTATATATAGGTATGGAAATAAGATTGTTCCAAAGAAATTCTATTTATATCCTTTAAACTTGGTATTTTCATTTTTGGTTCATTTTAGCTTCTTTTTGAAAATTATCTTTTCCATCATAAAGTTTAGGTCCTCAATCTTATAAAATGCCTTTAGAGTCACTCAAATTAGAAATAAAATCTTCCCAAATGAAAGGGTCAAAATTTGGCTCAACCGACATTAGAAAACGTACACCGGAGATGTTTTAATTGTCTCAAGGCTTCTCATGATTTTTTAGGCCTCTGAGAATCTCAGAGAACTCAAATTTTTCATTTAAAAAGCTCTCTTGTGAGTATTTCAAAAATTTTCCAAAATTAGGAAAATGCCATTATATTACGTAATAATTTCGTTAATTTTCGTCTGGTTATTTTAGCCTCTGTTTCAGGGTACCTCTGGCTATAATGTCTGGTTTTCATTAAACGATGAAAACGAATGCGTTTTTAAAACAAGTCCCCCAAAATGAATTTATTAAGGTCCTAAAAAATTTGAGTAACATTCTAGACTCCTAAAAATGAGAATTCTAGCCTCAGATGGAAAGAAAAACGAAACTAGAATGAAGAAACAATTTCTTATGAAAAACTTACGAAACATAATGACATTTTAGTAATTTTGAGCAATTTTTGGAATTCACATAGAAGGCTTTTTAAATGAAATTTTTGAGTTCTCTGGGGTTTTTAGAGGCCTTGAAAACCATGGGAAGCCCCGAGAAAATTAAATCCCCTCCGATGGACATTTTTCAATGTTGGTGTACCCAAACTTTGACGGATCCGTTCGGGAAGGTTTTAGTTCCAATTTGAGTGATTCTAAAGGCATTATACTGAATTGGGAACCTAAATTTTATAATAAAAAAGAAAATTCTAAAAAAGGAGCTAAAATGAAGTAGAAACAAAATTGCCAAAAACGAAAGGCAAAATGAGAATTTTTGAAAAAGCCATTCTCCTCCACCTATATATAAGAGGTGCCCACTCTCCCATTCATTTAGTCTCATATTTTTCAGCCCCAAACCAGAGAAGAAACCCTAGGAGAGTGGTGCACCTAGGGAAGAAGAAGGTGAAGAGAAATCAAGGCTTGAAGGTAAGGAATTTTGCTAGTTTTTCATGCTTTCTTCCTCTCAAACCTCTTCTCCTCTATTCTCCTTTATTTTCTTTGATTATAATGAAGTTTATAAATCTGTTTTAAGGGAGAAATTAAGGGGAAAATCGGATTTGAAGAGAGGAGCTAAAAAAAGACAAGATTTAAATGTGAAAAATAAGAAAAACAAGGTAATTTTTTCTTCCATGGTTGCTACCCCTTACTCCTCTTCTCCATCCATTTCGCCCCACCTAAGAAGACCTAGGAGGACTTGCTTTTTAAGCAGAACTAAGGGTGATTCTTAGGAAAAAGGGTGTGGGGATTAAGAATATGCAAAGAGAATAAACAAATAACCATGAAAATTCAAGATACAAATTCTAGGGTTTTAAGTGTTCCTTGCAAAATCTGATTTGATCTCTTAATTCTTATTTTTAAATAAGTGTTTGAATGAACTCTTAAGATCCCTAGAAGTCCCCTCATGTGCATCTTCCCTTAAGAAAACAAAGTAAACTCCATGGAAGCCAAAATCCTCCATAACCTCGGCCAAAGAGGTTTGTGTATCTAGGGAGAGTTTTAAATTTTTCTAAGCCCATTTTTTAGTCATATATGATGAATGAATATGAGGGGAAGCCTTGAGAAAAATTTAGGAAGCTTAGAGAATGAGTTAGTGCTTTATGTTCCATAATATGACCTAAAGAAGCAACATTTAGTTAGGCTCTTTATTTTAATTGTGTGATGACTCCAAGAGGCTTAAAAGGAGTCAAGAATCATATTTGAAAGAAAAGAATAGAGTCTAAAAGTTATTTGATGGGTATTGCTTCATTAGGTACATTTTTGGAACCATAAAAGGGTTTATGGGTTAAGCTAGAGTCTAAGCAAATTGTGTGGCTTTAGAATTAATTACATAAACCTAATTAACTTCTATAAATTGTGTTTAGGCCAAGAGAAATTGTTCCCACACCATTGTGTGTGAGAGGTCAAAGAAGGGAGAGGAAATTTAAGAGAAAAATTGTGTGTTTGCTTTCAAGGTAGCTCACTCTACCTTCTCTCATGCATGATTGTTTGCTTTACTTGTCTTTGAATATATGTATGTGTATTTTAAGTTATGAAAAATGTTCTAACATGAGCTCTTACTCCATGGTACCATGACGATGCATTATGTCTTTAAATGTTGTTCATGATATTTGTTTTGGTTTGCTTGAATGTGGTGAGGCCAAGAACCCTTAGCCATGGTGAAGATGAGCAAGAACCCTTAAGATTGGTTGAGACAAAGTAAAGAGTCTCCCAAAAGTGAGGTTGACTCCTAAGAATAAAGTTGAGTCCAAGAACCTCTGAAAGAATGGGTAAGGCAAGTCCAAAATCTATAAATAAATGGGTGATGCCAATCCACTTTCTTGGCAAGCCTTTGTATGTTATGTATGACTTGTTTTGATGTTGAAAATACTTCTTGAATGTTTACACATGACAATATGTCCATGCATGCATTTATAAGACTTGTTTTACATCTTTTTATGTATGATTGAATGGGAGATGAGCTATTGGGATCCTTTGAATCTCATTTCCTCCTCTTCAATAATCTAATATGCTAGGTGGACCAAGAGATCAAGGAAATGGGAGTCAACCACATGAAAGATAAGAGCTTGACATCAAAATGCCTAGATTTTGTTACTTTTAAGCCTTATGGATGGCAATTGATGTACTCCATTATTGTATAAGACCTATGACCTCTTGAACATGTATAATTATGTTAATATGTGATGTGTAAATGAGAGATTATATTATGTGACCATTAGAATGTATATTGAGCATGTAATAGCAAATTATGCTTCTTGAAAGTTTAATGCAAGTATGTACAAATAAAAGTGGAATGGCCAAATTGATATGCATGAGGTTTGGGACCATTTGGACAATTCATACAAGTCATAATCATGTGTTTAGACTTGCCCAAGAGGTGTTAAACATCAAGAGAAACCATTTGGATATTTTGGTATCCTATATAGAGCATAAATTGACCATATTGAAAACCTATACTCCTTTTTGTCCAAATGAACTCTTCCTAACCTGAGATTTTGCATGCAATTAGAGTTTGTTGAGAGCTTTTTGGGAAGTTAAAGAACAGAATTTTCGGAAGTCTAGAGAATATTTGATAAATTTTTAAAGTCAAAAAAAATTTTGGTTTTGGTCTGATGTACTATTCACTCAGGTCTAAAAATGATTTCTATCACTTAAGAGCCAAATGATGTCCAATTGCATGAAATTTTATAAAAAGAAACAAGACACTCCTAGTGACTTGTGCCAACTAGGGATATCTAGAGAGGGAGATATAAATTTTTAAAGATTTTGCCTAGTATCAGGTGCTCAAACTAACTTCAGGTACTATTTGACTAGGTTTCAAGCTCTAGACGTGCCTGAACGGGTCTAAAGTTATTTTTTCCCTCTATCTAACATCTTTGGCTTTCCAAATTGGTATCATTTGTATGGATGGAATTTTTGTGAAATTAATTAGATTAAATTTGCTATAAAACCTATGATAGTATCAATAGATAGCCAGACCTGTGGACCTTTTCGAATGTCAAATGTCTTCTGTGTTATATTTCATGGCCTGGATATATTTTTAGCGTCAATTAGACATGTGTAACTTTTCAGAATGGCAAAGAATGCATAGTTTTGATATTTCTAGAATTAGTTATAATTTTTCAAAATTTGTGATAGAAGTGAGAAAATTCTGGCCGAAAATGCATGTATGAATTTTATGCTTCCTCTTGCCATACACAAGCTCTAGGCCAATTATGGTGATGGAAATGAGTAGTATCCATGTAATTAAATATGAGAATGTGATGTATGAGCTCACATGATCCACGAGACACCGAACGAAAATTTTATACGCGATGCAATGCTAAATAATACATTATTTTAATGCCTTTTTCTTTGAATATTTACATGATTCTTGGAAATGAGCTATTTAAAGGCATAAATTGAGCTAGAAATTATGGTGTTTCACTGGCCTTCTATTTTCATTACTTAATTTCTATATTATTATTCTAATTTTTCTAGACCTTAACCAATTTATTTAAGAGGACTTGCTTTTAAAACGTGTTTGTTTCCGTCGTTTTTACGAAAATCGGACATTACATGCTTCATAATAGATCTAAACTAATCTAAATTGCCACCTTGAGTCCTAATGAGATTAAGTAAGCATCTTGGAACCTAGAGTGAGTTATATGGGATTAATATGTCTTATAATTCTCATATGTAGGTCAAGGTAATTTCAACTCACTCATTTGTGAGTGTCAAAGCAAAGAAAGTAAGGAAAAAAGAAGCCAAAAAGTGAGTTAGAGGTACGTCTAAGTCCCTAAAATTACAAGGTACCTTTATCTCCCTCTCTTGCATACAATTGAATGTTTGAATGAGTTGTAATGCTTGAATGTGTTGTTGCTTGATGCATTCATGATGTATGTTTTAGCATAGTTTCCATCTTGAGCTATATGAATGAGAATGATATATGTTTTGGCTCCTACCTCCCTTAATACATGGAATTAAGCACAATAGCTCTTCCTTAACCCTCAGGTTGAGAAAAGTTGTGCCAAGCAAATTTACAATGAAGCCATGGCTAAGAAAGGAATGAATTTTCATGTTTAATGATGTATTGATTCATATGAGGCATGAGCATGACATTCTTGCACTACATGCATGGCATACATTCATGACATTCTTGTATGTATTGAGTTAGTTGAGATTAGCTACTGAGATTCTCCCAAATTTCACCCTTCATGCTCCCACTAACCATTTTAGGTTCTCCAAGGCAAGGTCAAGACCAAAAGAGATCATAAATAGTAGGAAATTATGTATTGCCACCCCATCTTGTACTAGAATTTATGTATATGTATGCACATGATGTTTTACATGTACCATGACACACTTATGATGTATATGAGAATGCTACTTCATGTTTAATGATGCAACCATGTGTAAAAGTATAAGAATACCAATGTATGACTATTTGTGGCAAGGCATATGTATTATGATAGAGTTTTAATTATGGGAAGACATGATGTATGTATGTATTCTTAGGTGTTCAAGGGTCAAAGTTTGGTCCACTTATTTTGTAATGATATGGAATGGTTAGAGAGGCCATTTAGGATGAAAGAAATGTGCTCAAAGTGGAAGAAACCTAATTGGACACCAAATGGTCCAAATTGGTACTTAAAATGGTCTCAAATTTGCCATAAACAACTCTTATGTCAAAAGTGGCCTAGATGACCTAGTTTGAGCCTAAGCTTTGGCTTGCATTTAGACCCCTCATAGTGTTTTTTGTTAAGCTAAGAGTCATAATTTTTTGAAGTTGTACAGAATATTTTACAAAGTTTTGAAATTGGACAAAAATTTCATATTAGGCTTGTACTATTCACGTATAATATATTTAGTGTCTCAGGTTTTTTAGGGGCCAAATGAATCCCAAGACTCATGAAATTTTACAAACATATATCTAACATTATGAACTTTCTAGGACCACTAAGTTTGAATAAAAAGGAGTTGTATAGAGTGAGTTATGAATTTTTGAAGTTGAAGGTCTGACTATGCCTGAATACTATAATAGTTTTTTATATGCCATGTACTTTATTGTCCAAATGAACTCAGACAATCCTAAAATTTTTACAGCAATTAGGTCTTATCTTAAGCTTTTTGTGGCCACTAAGAGCATAAAATTTGAAGTTGTGTAGCTCAAGATATGCAATTCCAAAGTTTAGGTTTGCTACTTGCCTCTATTTCTGACCTATGTTACTATTCCATTACATTTGACTAGGAAAATGAGCTCAATTTCACCTAAAAATTTTATAGCATGTAATCTTAAGCGTTCCATAGACACTTCATTTGCATGATTTGGAGTTCTATAACCCAAGTTATGAATTTTTAAAGTTTGAACAGATTTTGGCACCTATGTTATCATTTCGGGTTCTATGGAAATTTAAGAGGTTCAACGAGTTGTGCACCATAAGTTGAGTATGAATAAACTTTTTTATTATCAAAATGAGTTATGGAAAGGCAAGAATCAAATTTAGACCCTCTATAGCTCAAACTGACCCATAAATGGCTAGATTTTGGTGTTAAAATACTTATGGATAAATGTGGTACTTGCTTATAACCTTATATTTGCCATGTATGAGATGGTAAAAGTTAGGTGTGATAGATAGGACCTAAGATAGTAGACCATGCAAATAGAATTGATTAAAAAGAAACTCCTTATGGCACAAAGTAGATAAAAAAATTATCCTAATAAAAGAAGAAGGCTTTTAGAGTTTAAGGCCAAGGACCATGCATTCATATGAGTATCTTCAGTTACTGGTGTGGGTTGATCTATTAAGGAAAGAAACTTAGTCCTATGTATATTGGTCCATTTGAGATCCTTGAAAGAATTGGACCTGTTGCTTACTGTATTGCCTTACCTCTTAACTAGCCTAAATCCATGATGTATTTTATATCTCCCAGTTGAAAAAATACTTGCCAGGCCTCTCACATGTCATAGAATATGAGAACAGTTAATTGCAGGATAATCTTTCATATGTTGTAGTACTAGATAGAATTGTTGATAACAAGATCAAACAGTCGAGAAATAAGAGTATTCCTCTGATAAAAGTGGTCTAGAAGGATCTATCTTTTAATGAGGCAACCAAGGAACTAGATGATGACATGAGAAAGCAACATCCACATTTGTTCAATTAAGGTATGTTCTAAATTTTAAGGAAAAAATTTATTTTTAGGGGGTGAAAATGTAATATCTTATATTTTATAAGCCAATATAGTCCTTAAAGAATGGAATAGATTAATTAAAAAGGGGTCACAGGGCCAGGAAAGGCTAATCAGAATTAAAAGGAATTGATATAGGCCTAATCAACAAAAATTCAAGGATTTACGAAACATAAGAATTGGCTTGAGAATTCAATATTCCTCATCATAATATGATAAAATAAGGTTAGTAGAATAACCAAATGAAGTTGGTTTAATTAAATCTCTGACAATGTATAGTTTAAGATTTCAGTTGACCATAACTTTAACTAAACTTCTTTTGATTGTTTTAAGTCCTTGAAAACCTCTAAATAGATATTTTAATGAAGAGTATAGCCAAAATTTCATTAAGGAGCTATCAGTTTCTGAAAATATGAAGAAATGAGCTGAAATAGTGAAGTTAAAGTGTAAAAGGGAAATTATAATTTTTAAAAATTATAAAACCTTAGCTCCTTTATATAAATAGCGTGCCTCACTTCTTCTTCTTTATTTTGGCCAACCTAAAGCAGCATTGGAGCTCTCTTGGATGAATGACAAAGAAGAAAGAAAGCAAAGGAAAGAAAGCCACCTAAGAGTAAGTAAACATGCTAAGTTTGCCTATAATTCTATTAAGAATATTTTTCTACTCTTTCTCCTCTTTCTTTCTATTGTTTTGATTTCCTAAAAGAGTGAGTTTAGTGGCTGAACTCTTGGAGGAAGAAGCTCCTTTAAGGAAATTAATTACACCAAAATATTCTTCATCATGAGCACTTTCAAATGATGTATGATTTAGGCTAGGAAAACTTGTGTAATTTTGAAGCCCTAGCCATCCCTTGTTCGGCCAAGAGAAAGGGTAAGGAGAAGAGGCTTGAACTTGATGAGAGTTTGGTGAAAACAAAGGTTTAGAAAGGTGAAGAACAAGAATATGCAATTAGAATTGATAAAGAACTATTAGTGTCACACTCAAAAATGCGATCGTGTGGCACCTTTTTAAAAGCGAAAAATTCGATTTGCAAAGAAAATGAAAATCGAAATCAAAATAGAAAAAAAAAAAAAAGGTTTCAAGAGTCGCCACCAAAATTTTAATTTTTGAAAAGGCAAAACTTTGGAAAAATCTTTTATTTGAAAAAACAAAAATAGTCTACGAACCAAATAATGGATTCAGGAGTCGATTGTGGGTGGGGAAGATATTAAGCACCCCACTGCACCCGTTACTAAAAACGGTTACCCTAAGTCAATTGTACAAAATTAATATGGCCTCTATTTTATTCTAATTCTCCCTAATGAATCACATGCAAAGTAGAAGGAAAAACTTAAAGAAATAAACTTAAAAGTAAAAAAAAAATTTAGAATAAAACAAAAAGAAATTCAAAGAGTAAAATGAGTAAGAAAGGAATAAAATTAAGAGTAAAATGAAAAGAAATTAAAGAAATAAAACTAAAAGAAAATATTTATTTACAAGGGCAGACTTGACCTAGGATGAGAGTCTAAGGCCTACGTACCCTTCAAGAGGGATCAAAGTCCACGTAGTTTGACTAAGGAATTGTGTTTAGTTGATGCTTTTTGGTTTTTTTTTTGTTTTTATGTTTTTGTCTTGTCTCTTTTTTTGTGTGTTTTGTTTTGTTTTTTTTTTTTTTTGGTTGTTTGTTTGTTTGTTTGTTTATGTTTTTTTTCTATGTTTTTTATTTATTTTTGTCTTGTCTCTTTTTTTGTGTTTTGTTTTTTTTTTTTGTTCTTTTTAATTTTTAATTATATTTTTTTTCTTTTTGTTTTGTTAATTTTTGGTTTTGTGTGTTTTTCCTAATTTTTCTTTTGTTTTTGTTTATTTATTTTTTCCTTTTCTTTGTTTTCTTTTTGCGAAAAGACAAAGAAAATAAAAATTACTTTTTTTGAATAAAAAAAGTTTTGAAATTAGTTTATATGTTTTGATTTATTAAAGGTAAATTTAATTTCACTTTTCTTGCGTTTTCAGTTTTTTTTTCCCTTCTTTCTCATCATTTTTTTCTTTCTATGTCTTTTTGTTTTGTAATTGTTTTTTCCTTTTTTTTTTTTTGTTTATCTCTATTTTATTTATTTTATTTATTTATGTAGTTTTATTCTTTTTCTTTTGAATTGATTTTGTTTTGTTTCATTTTTTTTATCTTTGTTTTATTTTTGTTTGTTTTTTTTTTTTCAAATTGGGTGTGTGTGTGTGTGTGTTTTTAATTATTATTTGTATTTTGCTTTTTTGTTTTTGGCTTTGTGTTTTTTGTTTTTGTTTGATCAATTTATTATTATTATTTTTTAATGATCTTTTTATTTTTTATTTTGATTTTTTGTTATTTGTTTTTTGAAATTTTTTTTATTTTTACTCTTCTTGATTTGTTTAAAAAGATCAAATTTTACCATTGGTGTTTAAACGCAAAAATTTCCCCCCTTTCATTTTTTTTTGACCTTTTACTTTTTCAAATGTTTTTATGTTTTTATTTATTTATTATTATTATTATTTTAAGCCTCTTTTCCTTTGCTTTTCTTATTTTTCATTTTTTAGTTAAAGAAAAGGACCGACTCTAGAGGAGAAAATTTACTTTTGGATTTTGAAACACCATTTTTCAATTTTTTGAAAGACCCTTTAAGAAAGGATAAATCTTTAAGACTGCGAATATTTTTTTAACTAAAAATTTAATCTTCTTCTACCCTTTTTTTCTTAGAATTTTCTTTAAAAGCTTTTTTGAATGGAGCCATTGAAGCCCAAAATATAAAAATGTAAATTCACGACTCAAAAGGTACCAAGGAGGCTTTATTGCCACATATGACCTTTTAGTTTCTATGTGCCTGAGGGGATATGAAATCCCACACGGCTGCACTAATAAAATAAAGATAAAATAAAATAAACAAAAGTAAAAATAAAAATAAAATAAAGAAAAATACACAAATAACTGATAATTTATGAGGGTGGGTGCTCAGTGTCCAGTATTCTGTATCACTATTAGGCAAATTTACAAAATCGATATGGAAAAGGAGAAAGTACATGAGTTACAACTTGATCTTTCAACATATTGTCCCTTTTTCTGACGAGATCAATAGGGTCATTCTTGGGGCAGTGTAATCAGGTTCTTCCATTTTGCTCCACTAACATGCTCGCGTCCAAAACGAGCAGCACACTCCACAGAAACGCAATAAAAATAGTAGGGAAGAAAACATTTGCAAGAATAAAATTTTTTTAAAGTTTCATTGTATCAGTAATTCAAATTTAAAGTAATACACTCTAGAGCACTAATGATCAAAATGATATAAACAACCAACATCAATCCACATGAAGATTCCAAACCCCTGCGTCACCTTTCTGATTATCACATCGAAATCCCACAAACAAAGACTCAATCTACTGGGGCCTCACTTAGGCATTTTATCAAACATATGCTAGGCATTTCCTGGGACTGTATAAAATACTATGTTTTACGGTAAGTCCCAACCAAGATTAAACACATGTAGCCATAACGTTAGGTATCAGATAAGCCTTTCAAACTAATAAACCTTTCAAGAACCACCACGAATCAACAACAATATTTAAGTATCAATTAAAATTCCAAAGTTCAGTCATGGCAGTAAATCCAGGAGCTGTGATTCTTAACAAAGAAGAGATTAGACAATAAAAGATAAACTGATAAACAACGTACCTTTCGAGGTTTGCATACTTAGATTAATTACTGGAATCGTCGATTAATTCTGGGCTGCTAGGCACTGTTCTTCTTTTCCCAGGATTCAGTAATTAGGGAACCTCGTCTAGGATTCCCCTTCCATAGCACCAGACACCTAAAGAAATCCACCTCCAAAAGAATGCTCGGAGGATCCTCCTCTCGACCCCCTACTCCTAGACCTCTCCTTCAACTCGAAAATTTCTCGGCACCTTCCCAAGAGACTCTCCTTTTTTTTTTTTGAATCGCTCTTTCCCTTAATGAGTTTCTCTCCATCTCTCTCTCTCAAAATCAATTTCCCCGAAAGAATCCCTTCTCGCTCAGTCTCTTTTGCCTCTCAGTTTTATTCAATCCAAAAATCCCCTCCCCCTTCCTCTCTATTTCCCAGTCTCCGTTCCCTCTCTTTAGTTCTCAGATTCCTCTCCAACCACTAAAAGAACCAAAAAAGGAACCTCTCTTCCTCTCAAATTCCCTCTCTTTTTATAAGCGTTCCCCCTACGTGGTCCCCCTTTCTCTGTACCTATCTGCTCCACTAATTCTAGTGTGCATTGCTCCGTTCTCTTTTGCCTAGCCTGCTTTCAGCCACTGAGGTCGTACAAGTAGTGGGTAGGAACACTGGATGCGAGAGCGAGAATGCCAGAGGGGGGGACCACGCAGCTAGGGTTTTCTCTATCTTGGGTATGTGGGCTTCAGACTTAAGTTGGAGAGTCTGAAAAGTTATTGGGCTGAAGGAATGGGCCTCCATTTTTTGACTTTATTTTTCAGCCTATTTTCCGTTTCAATACTTGGGCCTTTAGGTTTGAAGGAATTGGACTGGAACTCTTTGCATTTTTTTTTTCCTTCTTTTTTTCTTTTGATTTTTTTCTTTCCTTTCTCTCTTATCCCTTTCTTTTTATTTTGAAAATTTTGATTGATTTTTTTTATATTTCAATTATTTTTTATTTTCTCTCTTATCCCTTTTTGTTTTGAAAATTTTGATTGATTTTCTTCTTTGTATTTCAATTATTATTTTTTTTATATTTTTCTTTACATTTTTTTATATTTTTCCCTATATTATCATTATTATTATTTTTATTTGGGTTAAATAACTTCTTTGCTTTTTCTTTTTGAAAGTGTTCCATTATACTTTTTTTTTTTTTGCTAATTTGATTCTGTTATCATTTTCTTTTTTTACAAACTGCCCAGATAAAATATGGTATTCACACTCACCCATGTTAAGGGACTTTTAGCATCACCAAACTCATTCAAGTCATATTGCATGCATAAACATCTTTCAAGAAACATAATGGTACCATAACATGTAAGCAATGGCTATGAACATTTCTTGTAATTCAAACATACATATAAGTACTCAAAGACAAATAAAAACCTAAGCAATGCATGAGAGAAAGGTTAGAGAGCTACCTTGAAGCAAGATTCACACACTTTTCTCTTTAGTTATTCTTCCCCTCTCTCGGCCATAAACTTGCAAGTAGGTGGAGCTTAATTCTTTTAGCCTAGACACATCAAATGGGACACAATTACATCATTGAAGCAAGCTCTAATGTCACACATACTCTATGTAAAGCTACTTTCTCATATGGCTTCATTATGGTTCCATACAAGACCTAATGAAGCAACTATTAGAATTCATAGTCTTGGCTCCATTTTCTCCTTCTATATAGGTCTCTTGACTCCATTTAAACTCCTTGGAGTCATCACAAATTCATTCCCAAGAGTCTAGCACAAGTTATTTCTTTAAGTTTTAAAATGGAACTTACACCTTTATCTCACAAACCAAGGTTTCTAAATGTATTCGAAGGCTTCCTTTAATGTTCATCTATCTAGCCTTAAAAAAATTTAAAACACTCCTTAAATGCTCATGGTGGTCTTGGCCTAGATTATGCACAAGGAAGAGGACCCATAGATTTTGCAAATTTTTTCTAGGGAGTTGGCACATGTGAGGCTTGCTAGGTGTCTTGAGAACCCATATATACTCTTAGACAACTAAAATTACCACGAGTAAGCTTCATACATATCAAGGTGTAACAAAATCCCTAGGTTTTGGTAACTTGATTTCTAATGTTTCTATTTAGAATTTCTTTGCATATACTTGTTTCTCATACTCTAAAACCTAGGCTACATGCTTGGTTTAGGTTAGAACACATTTCCTCTTATGTGTTTTATGCTTGGCTAAAAAATACCCATAGAGAAACAAAGAGAAGGAGTAAGAAAAGCCATAAAGTTTACCTTATTTCTTAGCCTTTTCATGACTACTTTCCCTTGCTTCAAGCTTCTCCTTTAAATTCTAACTTCTTTCATCTAAACATGTCCTAAAAAAATCCCAAATCAAACACTAAAACCATAGGAAAAGAGAGGAGAAGGAGGAGAACAAGTTTGCTAAAGAAAGGAGCATGAAAAACCAAAGATTTATTACCTTTTTCCTAGGATTTTCTTCTCCTTTTTCTTCTCCTCTTATGAACCCTTCTTTGCTGGTCTCTCCCCTAGTTTTAGGTAGAAATTAGGTCAGTTAGAATAAGGGAGAAGGGAGGACTTGAAGTCTATATAGCAAGGGATTCATTTAAAGCTTTTTCAAAATCCAATCATGTCGTCCTTTCTTGGTTCTTTCCTTTAAGGCTTGTTTCAACTCCTTTTTGAAAACTATCTTTTTCATGATAAAATTTAGGTCCTCTGTGACGACCCTAGATTCTAATATCAGTGATTATAGCTAAATACACAATTAATAGATAATGATCAAGGTTTGGAATCATCGCAATTAATTACATTATGAAAATATAGGGGAAATTTAAACCTTGATACTACTAGGATCATCAACTAACAACCATAACGGGATCATGCATAAGAAAGGTTTATACCATCATTAAAGGTTTATGATTCATCCATTGATCAATTTCAACCCACAAAAACATCCCACCAATGTACTCACACTATTCCCTAACATTATCCTTACTGAAATTAAGGTCTCTAGGTCAAATATAGGAGTTTGGGGACCTGCGCCGCGACTTGGAACTTTCCCGCCGCGGCTAAGTTAGGTTCTGGAGCTCAAAAATCACATTTTTAAACTTGCGCCGCGCCTGGAACTCTTGCGCCGCGGCCCAGTTACTCTCTGGAATTCTCCTGACTTTCGCCGTAGCGATAGCCGCGGCGAGTTGGACCTGCGCCGCGGCCAACCTATTTGGCGCCGCGGCGAGGTTAGCTACTGTAACCTCCCTAATTAATTTTCTCGCCTCGCACCGCGGCGGGACTTCTTGCGCCGCGGCGAGATTACGTTCTGTCACCTCCTGGGCGATTATTTTCACTCCGCGCCACGGCGAGATTTCTCAAGCCGCGGCATCCCTCGCCACTGTCACTCCCTAGGCCGCGGCGAAGCCTTCTTGGCCGCGGCGTGACTCCCTTCTGTAGCTATTTTCCCTATATTTCGCCCCCTACAGTCCATTTCTCTTCTTAGGGACACTCTAAGGTCACTTCCCCTCATTTTATGTGGCTTTAATGACACTTATTTACCCTTTTTACTTAGCCATGCTTCCATTACCAATTCAAAACTTATATGCCCATTTCCTACCTCTAATTACCTTCTATTAGCAAGTTTATAAAATAACAACAACAGATTATACATGAACTACCAACATCTATCCTTAATTAATCAACCAATGGGGGCTCCATACATTAGGGGTTCATATCCATATCACAAGGGTCACATTTCCATTAATGAGCAATGTTATAAGTCAGCATCAATTACAGCGGAAATAAGGAGTCCATACATCAAATACTAAGTCAAGAGGGGGTCTAACCCTTTAGTACATACAGTCTCAATAAATCAAATGTTCAGCCTACACTTGGCAATGCAGATACATGTTGATGCTATACATTAAGGAATACAAAATTAGCATCTATACTAGCTAAGTCAGCCCAAGTGTAGCCATCTCCCCATAGGTTGAAGCTTATGGATTTTCATCCACTTGCTTACCCTTATCCTTACCCGAGGAACTTTCACCTGAAATATTAATCCCACAACACGGGGTGAGATATGAATCTCAGTAACCAAAGCAATTCCATCATATAATCCAGTTTAATCAACATATATGCATAAATCAAAATCCATATCAAAATCATATCAGTCATTTCAGCAAATGAAACAATTAGGCTATCATGATTACTATCCCATACTAGCAATCATATAATTAACATGTTAAAGGCCATTAACACCGGGAGAGGCCCGTCCACGGCACCTACTCCCTATTGAGCACAACCAGGGCTCAGTGCATTTGGGGTTGATCATACCCGGTGCCCGATCGTGGCACATGCACGGGTGGCAGCCGCACCACAGCTCCACCATGGACTCACAAGGTCCAATCATAATATAACAGATAGCCAATCAATTCATTCAACATTTCAAATCATTCATAGATAGCAAATATGAAATTTAAACAGACATATGCATGGAATTGATGTAAACCCGGTTACCTCACTTGCAGACAATTGCAACAGCCACCACAAATCCCAAATTCGGATTCAAGTATCTCCCACCAGAATTTTCAATGTGTCACCCAAAATCCTAAGCAAATTCGTACAAAATTAATGCCCATAATACAAATAAGCTATGGGGGTCTCAAACCATAAAAGAAAGCATCAAAATGGGGGGTTTAAAGTCTCCTAATACTAACCCCAACCTCAACCTACGAATTTCACCAAGAAAACCCCCAAACACTCACTTTTCAAATTTTGGGTATAATGAAATCTCTCCAAATGAAAAACTAATCGGACCAAATTAAAGAGAAAGATGAGGGGGTTAAGTTCTATAACTATTACCTTGGCCAAATCTTGCTCTAAGTGTGTGGAAATGCAGAATCTTTACCCCAAACCCTAGCCTCCTTCTCAACCTCCGAATTTGCCTCTTGAGTTTCAGAAAAATGAAGGTGTGGCTGAAGCATTAGGGTTTAGATGGGTTTAAGTTGGGTCAAAAGGCTGGGTCATGGGTTGCTCCAAGTCCAAACCCAATTGGGTTTCAGATTTTGCTTATTGGGCCAGTTTTTAAGTGTTGGGCTGCATAATTCTGTTGGGCCAGTTTTCACTTATTGGGTTGCTGAAGTTTAATAGGTTTTGGGCCTAATTTGAAGGGCTCAAGGGCTTGGGTCTGCCCCTAATTCATTGGGCCTCCATTAGCCTCTTATCATGTTTCATTAATTTAGGCCTAGATGCAATTTCCATCCTAAATAAATTCTTAAACCCATATTAATAATTTATCTATTTGAAATCCCTATTTCCTTAATTAGCCCAATCATGCTCTATTAATTATCCTTGATTAATCTTAATCCATGATTAGTACCTTAATTAATTTCGGGGTGTTACATCCTCTAACTTGTAAAATACCTTGGGTTTCACTCAAATTAGATTTAAAACTTTTCCAAATGAACCAGTTAAAGTTCGAGTCAACCAACATTCTAAAACGTACATTAAAAAGGTTTGAACCATTCTAGGGGTTCCTATGATTTTTAGGACCTCTGATAACCCTGAGAAATTTAATTTTTCCATTTAAAGATCCCTCCTTTGAGTTTTCTAAAAGGTGTCCAAAATTACAAAAATGCCATTACCTTTCATTAGATTTTATTTAGCTACTCTGACTTTGGTTTCTAGGCATCTTAAGCCTTGGATTCTCATTGTCCATTATTTAGAATTTTATTCTAATTTTATTTGGCCTTAACCTATTTGTTTTAAAGGATTCTCTTTTATAATTGACTTATTTCTATCATTTTTATGAAAACTAGGTGTTATATAGTTAGTTTTGGCCAACTCTAAGCTATGTAGGAGAAGGTAAATTTTGACCAAAACCAAGGTAGAAGTAAGAGTCCTAGAGTGTAAGAATTAAGAATATGCAATCAGAATCAAATAAGAAGCATTAGAAATTAACTTATGGTAATTAGGGATTTTGTTGCACCTTGGCCAATACGAGACTTTCTAATGGTAATTTAGGTTGTCTAAGAGTATATATGAATTCTCAAGACATCTAGGAAGTCTCAAAAGTACCAATTTCCTAAGAAAAGCCAAGCAAAGTCCATGAGTGCTCATATGGTTACATGTCTTGACCAAGGAGAGTCTAAGTACCAAGGGAGAGTTATAATTGATTCCAAGGATAGGAATGGCCTAGATATGATTAGTATACACTAAAGGAAGTATCAGTATGAATTTAAAAATCATGGTTTGGGAGATGGAGGTTTAGGTTCCTTTTTAAGAAGTAACTTAAGTCTAGGCTTTTTGAATTAAAATTGTAATAACTCTAAAGAGTCTAAATAGAGTCAAGAGACTTGGATTGAATGAGAAATTGGAGCCAAGGTCATGAATCCTAGAAGTTGCTTCATTATGCACGTATATGGAACCATAACCATGTATTAGAATAAAGTAAACTTGCATAGAGTTTGTGTGAAGCTAGAACTTGCTCCAATGATGTAATTATGTCCCATTTGATATGTCTAGGCCAAGTGAATCAAGCGCCACCTAGTTGCATGTGCATGGCCGAAAAGGGGAAGGAGTAATTAAAGGGAAAAGTTGTGTTCTTACATCAAGGTAGCTCTCTAACCTTTCTTACATGCATTTCTTAGATGTTTACTTGTCGTTGGATGCTTATGTATGTTTAAACTATGAGATATGTTCCTATCTGTTGACTACATATTATGGTACCATTTTTCTTTTTGAAATGTGTTTTTGAATGCAAAGTGACTTGTTTGAATATGGTTATATCAAAAGTCCCTTAGAATGGATCAGGATGAGCCAAAAGTCCCTAAGAATGGATAAGACAAAGCCAAAGTTTCAAAAAGAGTGAGGCTAAATCAAAAGTCCCTTGAAAGTGGGTAAGGCATGTGAACACCGTATTTTGTTCGGGCAAGTTCCAAAAATAATGATAAAATTAAACTAACAAAATAATAGGAAAAAAAAAAAAAGAAATGGAAAGCAAAATAAAAAAGGACTAGGAGAAAGAGAAAAAAAAAAGAGATGAAGTAAAATAATAATAAAAAATTCAAAAAAAAAAACGTATATACTTATATACATATATATATATATATATATATATATATATAAAGAGAAAGAGGAAGTCCAAAATAAAAAAATTTAAGAGAGGGAAACCCAACAAGAGTCTACTAACCCAATACCAAAAGAGAAAAAAAAAAGATAAATAAAAGAAAAATTTATTTTTTTTTTAAAAGGGCCTTAACTTTACTTCCTTTTCCTCTAAACGAAAGTTCAATACCAAAAAATTTGATCAAAAAAAAAACTAAAGTAAACGAAAGTAGCTTCAGTCCAATTTTTCTAGGCCCAATAGCCGAAATGTGAAAAGAAGAAAATAAGCTAAAAAAATGAAAAACAAGAAAACAAAACAAAACAAAGCCAAGAAAATGGCAGAGCCCATTCCTTCAAGCCCAGCAACCTCTCAAACCCTCTAACCCAAGTCTAAGGCCCCAAAACCACAACCCCAACCCAACTCAGATCCAAACCAAAACCCTACCTGGTGGTCCCTTTGTTCCCCCTTTGATTCTGTCTTCGAAAAGACGTAGACGTACAAAATGCAAAAGAGGGGCAGACGCAGAAAGAGGGGAAAAAGGTACAGACAGAAACGAAAAAAGAGATTCACTCTGAAATGAAGCAGAGGGGGATCGATGGGACAAAAACGTACAGTAGGGAGACAAACAAAAAGAGGGGAGATAGTGGAGAAGAGGGAGCATCGAACAAGAAAGGGGATTCGAAAAGAAGGAGGGAGACACATAAAGGGAGAGGACACGAGGCTGGCACTGAGGGGCAGGGGACTCGCCTTCTCGGATAAAAGGGGGAATCGAAAAAAAGAGAACGAAGGTCTAGATAAGATCAAGAGGGAGAGAGGGATTTTTGGGAGATTAGAGGGACAGACACGAGACAAGAAGGAATAGAGGGGGAAGAGGTAGGCAAGAGGAGATCCGATAGGGTGACGGAGAATGAGTGAGAGATACAAAGTGTAACAACCAGAAAAAGAAAAGGAAAAGAAAGAAGAAAGCTGAAAATTTTTAAAATCTAGAAATTTCTCTAAGTCTTCTCGCAATAGCGAGAAAAGGCCTAGCTACAGCGAAGGTACCTGTTCGCTATAGCAAGAAATAGTCTGGCTATAGCGAGGGTAGTTGTTCGCTATAGTGAAAATGCTTCTAGCTATAGCGAGTGCAGGCATCCCATATAAAAACCAGGGGGCACTCACCGTAGTGCGCACCATAGCGAAAGTAGGGGTCTGGAACTGATACGTGCTCACCGTAGTAAAGGTTAAACCTCGCCATAGCGAAGGTGACTGATACGAGCTCACCGTAGCGAAGGTTAATTTTCTCCATAACGAGGGTCAGTCCAAAAAAGAGTAAAAAGCGAGAATTTGACTTCTTTAAATGACCCAATTCATTCTTTCTCTCTTAATTGCCCTAGACTTCGACCCAAGGAGAGAAAAGAGGCGTGGAGAGTGAGAGAGACCAAGAGAAGGAGGAAGAACAAAGGAAAGGTAAGCAAGCTTCTCTCTTTTCTCCTTAGAATCTTGATCTCCTCTCTTTGCCCTATTTTCCTATGGAATTGCTTGTGAAATTAGTTGGATTTTAAGCATGGGTCAAAAGAGGGAAAGTGGAAAACACTGTTGAACATTTTTGTTCTCCTTGAATATGTTGATTATACTACTATAAGAGTTTGAGAGAGAGGAAGAGCTGGTGACATTCTAGAGAGAGAGAGAGAACCCTAGGTTCTTATATGTTAGAAAGATTTGCTCTGAAGAACTCCTAAGAGTTGTTAAGTTGTGAGAGAGTAATTCTATGCTTTTGTTGTGTCTAGGCTCAAGAGAAGTACCTCCATCAAAATGTGAGTGTGAAACCAAGAAGGGAGAAGAGGAATTGAAAGGAAAAGCTTGTGTTGACTCATAAGGTAGCTCTCTCTCCACTATTTCTTGTTGTATTCTTGGATGTAATGATTATTGTATGCTTGTGTATATGCTTATTGTATGAGATATACCATATGTTATTGCTTTGATGCATTGGTACCAATGTGCTTGTGTATTGGATTGTGAGAATTGCTCGGGTGAGGTAGTGCCGAAAGTCCCTTGAGATGGGTGAGGTAGAGCTGAAAGTCCCTTGAGATAGGTGAGACAAGGCCAAAAGTCTCATAACAGAGTGAGGCCAAGTCCAAAGTCCCTAAACTCGGGTGAGGCCATCCAAAAGTCCTTAAACTCGAGTGAGGCTAGACCAAAAGTCCCTAGAGCTTATTTGTGGCATTGTTGTGATTTTCATGGCATGTACAACATGTATTGTATGATTGTGAGTGGTTGGAAGCTTATTTACATGCTTTGACTTGTTATATGCCTTGATTGCTTCCTTGAATGAGTGCATGAGCTACTAAGATTCCATGAATCTCACCCCTTTCCCCTCCTAACTTAACATGCTAGGTGGAGCTCAAGGAGAATCAAGTGCACACCAAGGAGCCTAGGAGAATGTTAAATGGATTTTGTTTGTTTTGACTCTTTTGATGTAAAGAGGTGCCAAAAATGAATATGCACCTTCTATTTTTGAGATATAAATATTGTAGCAAGTGTAAATGTAAGGAAACATGATGTACAAACTATGTAGATAGCCAAAGTAATGAAAATGTGGGTTTTGTCCTTTTTGTGGCTTGCATGTGATAGTGTATTTTGGCCCGTAGCATAGTGAGTTTGAAATGTATGATAATTTGGACCACTTAGATACTTCACATATGCTATGTTTATGCTTTCAATCTTGTCCATGAGGTGTGAGAACATGTGGGAGGCCATTTGGACCCACTTTGAACCATTTTGGGTGCCAAAACTGTCAATTTTGTGAGCTCCATCAAAGTATGACCAAACGAGCTCTTCTTGCTATGAAATTTGGCATGCCTCTAGAGTTTGTAGAGAGCTTCTTGGGAAGGTAAAGTTGGTAATATTCAGAGGTCTAGGAAATATTTGGCAAATTGTTGAAATTGGGGAAAATTTGATGGTTTGGTCATGGTGCTCTATCATTAGCCTAAAAAGAAAGCCATGTCATTCATAGACCAAATGGAGTCCAAATGTCATGAAATTTTATATGCATAAACTAGACATCCATAGTGACCTATAAGAACTAGAATCACCTCAATCTGAGGTCTATAGAGAGAGAATGAACCGTCTGAAGTTCTGTATCAACATTAGGGGAGCCACCTGACCTTCATTACTGTTCTATCGGTTTTCGAGGTCTGAGGGCTGCTGAACTGATCTGAACTTATTTTTATCCTCTATTTGACATCTGTAGCTTTCCAAATTGGTCACCTAGATTGGATTTTTGTGGATTTAGTTATGAATTTTTGAAGTTCATTACAGTAAACTGCACCAGAAATAGGGACAGCTGGACCTCTGTCTCATTTTTTATGTCAAACATGGTTCAAACGCTGAGATTATAGTTGGAAATTTTTTTTAGTGTAAAGTTAACACTTAGAGCTTTCTAGAAAGCTATGGTTTGCTAGATTCCCATTTTTCTGTAATTAGTTATGATTTTCCAAAGTTAGAGCCAAAAATCTGACTTTTGGGCCCAGGTGAGAAATTGCATTTTTTTGGTTTTTGGCTCCATTCCCGTGGCTTATGGCTTGTTTTATGCTATGTATGAGTTGTATAAATGGAGTGTGAGTAGAGAATGTGAATGATGGGTTTACAAGACCCACGGGGCAAAAGATGAGTGTTTGAAACTCCATTTTATAGCATGAAAATGTCATGGTCGGTACTGGTTCTTTGGAAATCATATGGAACCGAGCCCAGAGGGAGGCTAGATAGCGTTAATATATTATAGTGTTACACAGAGAGAAGAGCTGAAGGTTTTCGACGAAGAAGAAGAACAGAGAGAGACACAAGGCTTCTGGCTCGATTTTGAGTTAGAGAGTAGATGAAAAACTGAGAGTGAGAGGCTTGGGGGTTTCTCGGATTGAATGAAAGAGCAGATAGACTGAAAGGAAGTCAGGCGTGAAGGAGAGAAGGAGTTTGAGCCAACAACAACTGAGAGAGGAGAAGGGAACTGAGCCAACAAGAGCTAGGTGGAGAAAGACACTGAAGAGGGTAAAGGTACGAAATACAGGTTCCTGTTTCTATTCATAGTTCATATATCCTGTTTATGGTTTAACTTATATCTGTATTCGGGTGGATATGCCTCCGATGGAAATCCAATTTTCGTGCTTCCTGCTCATTGAGTTTCTGTTTGATTTTCTGTCTATCTTCATTATTCATTCCCTTGCCCCAGCTTCCAAAAAGAGTTGAATAAATTTTGTTGCATGGTTCTTACTTGTTTGGGATTGTTGTACTCTGATTTCTGGCCTTTACCATATTTTGTTTGGTTGGATCGTATTTGAATGCCATCTCCCCTCTTAGTGATAGAGGATAAGGGATTTGGGATTCAAAATTGTTTGAATTTATACTGTACAAGTCTCTCAACTTTTGATCTATATTGCTCTCTGATCTTGGCACTGCTATATGGGTTAGAGTAAGGTCTAGTATTCTATCTTCCTTGTTCTCTGCCATTGTCTTTGATAAATCTACATCAAAGTTCTTTTACTGTGATTTTTAGCTTGAGATTTTTTTCCCCTGTCCTTTTATCTTTAAAATTTGACGTCCTCTTGTATTTGGTGTGAAATCTGAGCCTGCAGTGAGTTCCCTTTTTTTTTTAGTTCTAGCATGTCATGAATTATTCTCTTTGGGTTCGCTTTGATTCTAAAATTTGAATGCCACTTTATTGAGTCTAAACTTTCCTTCATTCTCCAATAGTGGAGATTGACATGTTGTGTAAGGGTTATCTTAAGAGAATAAATGGCACTTGCCCTGGTCAATTGAAGTTGCTGGTGCCTTTGGATTCATCGAGTTATTTGGAATAGGTTTAGGGTCTCTGATTTAAGCCATGAAAGGGGGTTGTGTTGGGGTTTCTGGATTTTATAGGAGTCTATAGTCTCTACTCTGACAAATTGGAGTGATCTGGTTTTATTCCTCGAACGTTGGTGTAGGTCTTTTGATGATGAATTATGGTTCTATTTTGTTTTAAAAAGACATATCTGAGATAGAAATTGTATAGTATTCTATTGTGTGTAGGTCTTTTGTTTTGTTTTTCTTCTTGGAAGTCAGGATTTCAGTTTGCCTCTGATTTTGTCTAATGGATGGTTGCATGATCATGCAACTCATTTTATCACATGATAATGGTTTTTTTTCTCATTTTCACAATTCTGTGGAAATTTTGAGTTTGAAATATGCGTGAAATGATGGAGGTTTACTATTTTTTTGGTACCTATTGTTAAATGATTTATAAGATTTTTCCTTTTTTTTGTGGTCAAAGATATTAATGTGCATTTCGTTTGTTCTGTGCGAGGTCCACGACCTAGAGGCTCCTAATATGATGAAAACAAAAGAGGCAAGAAGCTACCCGAGGAGATGGTTGGAAGAGATATCCGGGGTCATCAAGGAGGGTGTTAAGAAGATGGAGGAACTCAGAGACAAATGATTGACTGCGGTTTAATCCTTCCACATTTCTATTTTTACCATTTTTTTGTAAATATTGTCTGGAATTATGATGTTAACTTGATTGACCACAAGAACACACACTAGCACAAATATTTTTTGCTTGCGAATAATATTATTTCTCTTTATAGATTTCATTTTCTTTTTTTTTAGAATTGCCGTGTGAGGTCTTATATCTCCTCAGGTGTATAGAGGTCATCCAAGACTGTATGTGATAATAAGTCTCCTCAGTCATCCGATTGGGTCATCAAATGTTTTTGGACAAATTTTAGGATTTAACAATCAACACGTTAAAATATATATATATATATATATATATAAAGGGTAAATTTTCAAAAAAAAAGGTTTCGTAAAGCAAAATAAATAGGGTTTTTTAGAAAGCAAAGTGTGCTTCTTTTCAAATAAAAAAAAAAGAGAGTTCAAATACTAATTAAAATATATGATTGATAGAAAATTAAATAAACTTTCTCTTTTCAATAAAAACAAAAAAACAAAAACAAAAAAAAAACGAAAAGGAAAAAAAATCAAAATGATTTTCTCAAATTTCCTTTCGAACAAAAATTAGAGATTAAAATATGCTTCGTGGAAAAGAAAGGGAATAAAAAAAAAGAACATAAAACAAAAATGAAAACATCATTCCTAAAGAAAATATAAAATAAATAAAGTGGAAAAATAAAAAGACAAAAAAGTCCTAAAACATGCAAATCAATCACTAAAACATTTTAAAAGACTAAAAGATCAAAGATTAAATAAAAAATATTAAAAAGAAGATAAAAGAAAAAGAATAAAGAAGTAAGATCAATTTAGTTTTTACAAATTAAGACATATAAATCAGTCTTAAACTTATTTTGCTTTGTAAAAATCTAAAATAGTTTTTATTTTCTTTTCTCTTCTAAAATAATAATAATAATGATAATAAAACAAATAAAAACAAATAAAAATTAAAAAAAAACACAAAAAAAAATATACAAACAAAACAAAGATAAATAGAAATATAAACAAAATAGAACACAAAAATAAAATTAACTAAAAAAAAGAACAAATAGAAAACCAACACACAAAAAAAGCAACAATAACAAAACCAAAAAGAGAAAACAAAAAGAAAAAAAAATAGAAAAAAAAAAAAAAAAAAAGTAACAACAAAAAGAAAAAACAAAACAAAAACAAAATAAGACCCAAAAAAAAGGTAATAAAAACAAACCAAAAAAAATGAAATGAAAATGATAGAAAAACAAAAATGATAAGTAAGAGGAAAAATTGAAAAGGCAAAGAAAATTAAATTAAATTTTTCTCTAACAAATCAAAATACATCAACCAATTTCAAAACTTGTTTTATTTGTTAAAGGAAAAAGTAATTTATTTTCTTTGTCTTTTCGCAAAAAAAAAAAAAAACAATACACAAACCAAAAAATTAAATTAAAAATTAAATTAAAAATTTTAAAAATAAAGAACATAAAAAAAAATAAGATAAAAAAAGGGAGAAAAGATGAAAACAAAACATAAACAAATAAAAACCCAAAAAAAACACATAAACCAAATGCAATCCCTAGCCGAACTACGTTGACTTTGATCCCTTTCAAAGGGTACGTAAGCCCTAGGCTTTTATCCTAAGTCAAGTCCTCCCTTTGTAAATAAACATTTTCTCTTAATTTTAGTTCCTTTAATTTTATTTCTTTTATTTCTTCTAATTTTATTTTATTCTCTTTTCTTTATTTATTCTTTGAATTTCTCTTTGTTTTGCTTCTTTCTTCTCTTTAATTTTATTTTCTTAAATTTTTCCTTCTGTTCTTTACATGTGATTGGTTAGGGAGAATTAAAATAGAATAGAGGCCATATTAATTTTGCACAACTGACTTAAGGTAACCGTTCTTAAGAATGGGTGTAGTGGGGTGTGTAACACCTTCCCTACTCACAATCGACTCCTGAATCCGAATTTGGTTCGTAGACTATTTTTCAAACTAAAAAAGGCTTTTCCAAAGTTTTGCCTTTTCAAAAATAAATTTTGGTGGCGACTCCTGAACCCTATTTTTTGAACCCTACCTATTTATTCCTATTTATTTTTACTTTTAATTTTGATTTCTCTTTTTAAAGGCGCCGCGCAGTCACATTTTCGGGTGTGACAAGGCAAATCCAAAAGTCTCAAAGGAATTGGGTGAGGCTAGACCAACACCCTCTAGAGTCTATGTTTAACATGTATGAGTTCACATGATAAGGAAAATGCTTTATGTATGTTCATGAGAAATGTTTATAGCATTCTTTGACATGTAATTACATCATACATATATGTTTGAAAGGGTAAAGAGCTATTGGGATTCCTTGAATCTCACTCTTCCCCTTATTATGTCTAACCATATCTAGGTGAACCAAGTGGACCAAGGAATAAAGGTCAAACATCTTGAAGCATGGAACTTTGACAATAGAATAGAAAACTAGCCATTTTGATGTCAAAGTTTGTAACTAAATGATGTTTATGTGATATAAACCTTTAAGCATGCTTAACCACATGTAACTATGATGTATGTATCAAATTTGAAGCCAAATAAATGGTTATATAGATTTTTGACATCTTGAAGCCCTTATGCACATGTGTATGGATTCAAGTAGGAAGTTGATTTTGAGATGCATGATTATTAGTACCATTTGGGATGCTTTCATAGGCTGTGTTTATGCTTTTAGACATGCTCAAATGGTTGTGGAATGAGTAGAAAGCCATTTGATGCATCTTGACCCTTTTATAGACTTCAAATTGACCATTTTCTTCAGATGAATCGAAGTCTAGCCAAATGGATGAGTTTCTATACGAAATTTGGCAAGAAAATAAGTTTCATTTAGAGCTTTTCATACAACTAAAGAGTGCCTAATTTGGAACTCTAGAGAATTTATTTTGATTTTTCAAAATTTGCTAAATTATGTAGAATTGTCAAGGTTACTATTCATATAGTCAATTTCGATTTTAGGGTCTCTCAAGGGATAAATGAAGTCCAATGCTTATAAAATTTTATAGCTATAAATGAGACATCATAAGCTTTCTGTAGCCACTACAAGCACTCAATTTGGATTAGTATAAAGAGAGTTGTGAATTTTTGAATATAAGGGTTTACATCAGTCTGAGAGCACAACCTAGTGTAATATTTCATTAATTATTATGATCCAAATGCTATTGTCTTGATCTATAATTATTTTTACTCATTATTTGACATTCATAGATCTCCATAAAGCTATCATATGCATGATTTTGATTTTTCTAGGATTAGTCATGAATTTTCAAAGTTCATATTAGAAAATTGGCCCTATAACCCAAGAGCAACTTTCTGGTTTTGTGAAGTATGGTCCAAAATCCAAGATTTGTGTGATGAATTATGATGTCTCCTATATGAATGAATATGTTACGGATGAAAAATAAATTAGAGAAGCTTAAATGATCTATTGAATTGAACATCGAGTATTTTGCTTTTAATGTCATTAAAAGCCATTGCCAAAGGTGTGATTTCCATGTAAATGTGTAAAAATGAGCCTTTGTGATATAATTTGAAGGGTAAGGAGCTATGGCATTACAATGATAGTATGAAAATACAGCACAATTTTCATAATTCTACACCAATTTCAAAAATTTCACCAAATATTCCATAGAACTCTAAAAAATATATCTTTGGCTTACTAGAAAACTCTATAAATTCTCTAAGTGTCTACTAAATTTCAACCCTAAACTAAGCTGTCAAGTATAGAGGTGCAATGTATGACTCATTTGGATCAAAATTTGGTTCCAAAATGGTCCATTTAGCCTCGAAATTACAATCTCTTAGTTTAAGCAAGTTTTAATCCATTCATGCTTCATTTCCATAAGAGTAATTACATGAAATATGACTAGTATAAAAAATTGACCATCTTACACCCAATTATACATATGGACCACTTAACATCTTTGAAGGGTAAGGAGCTATGGCATTACAATGATAGTATGACAATACAGCACAATTTTCATAATTCTACACCAATTTCAAAAATTTCACTAAATATTTCATAGAACTCTAAAAATTATATCTTTGGCTTACTAGAAAACTCTATAAATTCTCTAAATGTCTACTATATTTCAAGCCTAAACTAGGTCATATAAGCTATCAAGTATAGAGGTGCAATGTATGACTCATTTGGATCAAAATTTGGTTCCAAAATGGTCCATTTAGCCTCGAAATTACAATCTCTTAGTTTAAGCAAGTTTTAATCCATTCATGCTTCATTTCCATAAGAGTAATTGCATGAAATATGACTAGTATAAAAAATTGACCATCTTACACCCAATTATACATATGGACCACTTAACATCTCATATATGAAATTATGTATTAAAGGCTAACTCATACATCAAAATGCCATATATTTATGTTCTTAAGCTTATACACATGATGTCATTACATATCCTTCTCATATACATAAGAATTCATCATTAAAGTGTCTCATACATCATTAAATACATAAAACACATTATAAGATTCCTATACATTATTTCTAAACTCTAGCTCTTCTCAATTTCTTTCTTCTTGCCTAAAGAACCTATCATTGTTAGTGGAAGATGAATGGGGTGACATTCTTGGGAGAATCTCAATAGCAAATCTCAATCCATATCAATGCACAGAATGATTGTAAATGAAAAAATGCATGCGTGGAGGTTATGTGCCTTAAGTAACTCAAAATACGAGAATTGGTATGAAACTTTAACTCTTGTCTAGTCGTGGCATAAAAACATACTTGCTAGGCTCAACTAAGCTTAACTCTAGACTAAGAAAGAGTTATCACACTCAATTCCCCACTAAAGGAGCTAGGAGCCAAAACATAACAACATATATGCATGAAACTCATAATAAAAGCTAATTCAAGTCATAACTCATAAAAGCATAAAAGAATCAAGCATACAAGCATCTTAATTCATTTTTTACATTCAATTGCATGTAAGATAGGGAGAGATAACTATCATATGGAGCTAGGAGCATCACGCTACTACTAATTCCCATAATCTTTTCTTTACTTTAGTCCTTTGCCTTATCCTCTCTGTTCACACCTCCATCAAGTGGACTTGCATTTGCTTGGCCTAAATGCATCAATCTAGATGCAAGACAACCCAATAGAACTTATTTTAACTCACTTCTTTATTATATAGACTCACTAAAACTCATAAGGAAATTTTAGGTTATTTTAAGCCCTTTAAGTGGTGACTTCCTTAATTCAACTTTTAGGGTTTAAGATCTCACTTGATATGAGTCATATAACTTTAATGGAACTCATTAGGGCTATCAAATGCAAGCTAAAACAAGCCAAATCCTAAGTTGATTCATTAGACCCTTTATGAATTCTAAAATTTCACCTTTCAAAATAAAACTCCTAAATTCAATCTAATAGTTCCATTAGCATTTATAATTCATGTTTAGACCATTTATAACTTTAGAATCAATAAAACAACTCCTTAGGTACCTATACTATGTCTTCACTGAGACTAGCACCCATCATACACCACTTTGGAGTTTTGCTTCTTCCATAGAGAATTTGATGAATATGGTTTATACTTGACTCTTTTCTAGTTCAAATTTGTTCTTAGGTGTCTTAAAATATCTTTCTAGGGTTTCAAAACTTCTAAAGTGCAATGAAAACCTCAAGTGCCCTAACTTGAATTCCATAGCTTCTTAATTGATTCCTTTGGCATAATCTTATTCTCCATGCTTTAAAAATCCTATGCCTATCAAGTTTTAGCCAAAATCAAACTCTCTCTGTGCTTTCTATATCTTGGCGAAATTGATGAAGAAGAGGAACTTAAAGGAAAAGCAAGCTTCTCATCTTAGATCATACCTTGTTTGAATGCTTGTCCAATGGAGATTCTTGTGATATAATCTATTATGCCAAACTCCCTCCTTCCTTTAAGTGTTTAGCTCCTTTTAAGGAACCAAGACCATGATTAGAAAGAGCTTAGAGAGGAGAAGAGGAGTTCTAACTACCATGGAGCAAGATTTTGGACATTTACATACCTATTTGCCTTATTTTTCCCTTATCTTTCCTCCCCCCTTAGGATGTCCATAGTTGTTGATTTTGGGGTCTCTAAGTTAGTTATGAGCGATAGATTAGGTGGCATGACACATTTATAAAGGGAAGGAGGTGTTTTAAAATAATTTGCAAAATTTTCTTTATATCCCAAAATTTTGACTACTCTGTTTATGTCCGTTTTAACTCCTTTTTTAAAACTGTCAATTTTATATAAAATTTTATTAAAAATATTTACTTTGAAATATTTTAGATTTAAAATAATTTGAAAAAGTTTAGTTAAGATTTTAGTTAATTGATATCCTAAATCATACATAATCAGAGATTTAGTCATTCTGACGATCCCTATGACTTTCAAGAGGCTTGAAAATCCTAGTGAGCTTAATTTTGGTATTTAAAACTCTTTTCTTTGAGTTTCTATAATTTTATGTGAAATTAAAATTTTTCCATTATTATGTCGGTTTACTCTGTTTAGCCATTTTAGCTTTATTTCTACTCTTTTTACTCTTTATTTTCATCTTATCTGAACTTCTAGTCTCTTATTATCATAGTTGTTATAACACCATAATTCTAGAACTCATTCCACATGTATATTAAGCTTCCTTCCATTACCATACAAGAAAAGGAAGGAAAACTCAATAAAAATAACCAATTTCTTTGCGTTGCGTAGTGGATAAATTCTTCATTCGATGTCCCATGGACTATATGAACTCATTCTAATATTTAATTACATTAATACAACTCAAAACCATCCAAGGAAGTGGCCTAGAACTCATACAAGTGGTTGGAGTACATGAAATTCAAGAGTGCAACCTTAGCCAGAAATTCCAAATTATTATCATAAACTTTGAAAAATCATAACTAATTTTAGAAAAATTGAAATCATGCATTCTTTACCATTATAAAAAGATACGAATATCTAATTTATGTTAAAAATATGTCCAAACCTCAATAGGGGTTGCTAGCCATCAAAAATTGATGGAAAAATACCATAGGTTGACTATCATCTTTGGTACTAACCTCCAATTTCAAAAATTCATATCTCTCTGGTCAGAGGTCCAATTGGGGTGATCTTGGTGGCCTTAGAAATATTATCATGTCTAGTTTATGCTTCCAAAATTTCATGAGTATTGGGCATCATATGACCCATGAATGATACATTCCAACTTTCTGACCATATGAACAGTGTCTGTATCAGTTCAGCAAAAAAATATCAACTTTGAAAATTCATGATTAATTCCACAAAGCTCTAAATAATCTAGTATTTAGCTTTCCAAAAATATTTGGATAAGATCTATATGTTTGCCAAATTTCATAGGCAAATTCATTCATTTGGTTAGATTTTGACATTGGGTTGCAAAATGGCTCATTTTGGGTCACCAAAGGGGTCCAAATGGTCCATTTTGAGTTCCAAAGAAACCATGACCACTTGAACACGTGGGAATACACCAAAATGACATTCTAATTTTGTATCAAAGGTGCATAAACCTATAAATTGAAAACTCACTCATTTACCCCATGCCATACACAAGGTCACACATTCTTTACATTGCCATTCACTACCTAAAATGTATATAACCATTCATTTGGCACTAAAACTCATACATACATCAAACATTTGGGTAATTACATATGTTCAAATGATTACATCACAATTCCATCATAGGTTTACATCATATGCCATGTGTATGGCTATAAAAGAAACAAAACTAGGCTTTTTGATGTCAAACTCTCATCTTCCAAGTTAATGGCTTCCATTACCTTGCTCACTTGATCCACCTAGTATGTTAAGACATTAGCGAAGAGGGAATGAGATTCAAAGAATTCCAATAGCTCATCTCCCTTTCAATCACACATAAAGAATGTAAAATAAGTCTTGAAAATGCATGCATAAGCATCATAAAGTGTATGATCATTCAAGAAACATTCTGGGCACTTGAATAAGTTACACAAAGCATACATAGGCTTGCCAAGTAAGTAGATTAGCCCCACCCATTCTCTTATGAATTTTAGACTTGCCTCACCCATTTTCTCTAAAAGATTTTAACTTAACCTTACTCTTGGGAGACTCTTTACTTTGTCTCAACTAATCTTAAGGGTTTTTGGATCATCCACACCATGGCTAAGGGTTCTTGGCTTCACCACACTCAAGCAAATCTAGGCACACATACTAGGCATCATTTAAAAACATATTACAACATCATGGTACCATAATACATATGCACATGCTAGAATACTTTTCATGACTTAAAACACATATACATATATTCAAAGACAAGTTAAGCACACATTCATGCATGAAAGAAGGAGAAGTGAGTTACCTTTATTGCAACCATACACTTTTTCTCTTAGAAATGCTCTCCCTTCTTCAGCCTCACACACACAAAGGTGTGGGATTTGTTTCTCTTGGCCTAAACACAATATATGAAAGCCAACTAGTTTCTTGGAATCATTTCTAAAGCCATACATCTTCCTTAAACACTAGGTTGGTCTAATAGCCTTTTTATGGTTTTAAAATGCACCTAATGAAGCAACATCCATCAATTGAATTTTAGGCTCTATTTTTTCCTTTCATTTATGATTCTTGACTCCTTTTAAGCCTCTTGGAGTCATCACACATTAAAACAAAGAGCCAAACTAGGTGTTGCTTGTTTAGGTCATATTATGGAACATATAAGGCCATCTCACTTTCTATGGTTTTTAAATTTTTTCTAAGGCCACCTCTCATCTTCACTCATCATATATGACTCAAAAATGGGTTTGAAAAAATTTAAAACTATCCCTAGGTGTCCTAACTACACTAGGCCAAAATTATGTTCCTTAAGGCTACCTTTGGAGTTGTCTTTGTTTTCTTAATGGAAGATGCATATGGGGAGCCTTCTAGGGATCTTAGGAGCTCATTCAAACATTTATTTAGGCTTAAAAATTATTATATCAAATTAGATTTTACAAGGGACACTAGAAACCCGACGTTTGCTATCTTGATTTTTCATGGTTGTTTGTTAATTCTCTTTGCATATTTTTATTCTCCTCCCTTAAATTCCTAAAATTCACCCTTAGTTCTACCCAAAATCTAAGCCTTTTTAAAGCTTTATGTGTGGGACGAACCAAGGAGAAGAAGTGTAATATCCAGTTCTCTGAAAACCAGAGAAAATGTGAGAAACGTAACATACGGTTTCTCTGTAAACGAACGAAATTCACAGAATACAAAAGGAAGTCCCCCAAGATGATGTAGTTAAGGTCCCAAAAAATTTGGAAAGTAATCTAGACTCCTAAAAATGAGAATCCCAGGCTCAGACGGAAAGAAAAATGGAGCTAGAATTAAGAAACAATTTCTTACAAAAAGCCTACGAAACATAATGGCATTTTCGTAATTTTGAGTAATTTTTGGAATTCACATAGGAGGGCTTTTTAAATAAAATTTTTGAGTTCTCTGGGGTTCTCAGAGGCCCTAAAATCCATGGAAAGCCCCAGGACAGTTAAAACCCCTCTAGTGGACGTTTTTCAATATCAGTGTACCTGAACTTTAACATATTCATTCGGGAATGTTTTAGCTCCAATTTGAGTGATTTCAAAGGTATTTTACTAAATTGGGAACCTAAATTTTATAATGAAAAAGACGGTTCTAAAAAAGGAGCTAAAACGAAAGAGAAACAAAAATGCCAAAAACGAAGGGCAAATTTTGAATTTTTTAGAAAGTAGAATCTTCTTAAACACACTTTAAGTTTCTTATTTCTTATCCCCTCCATTTGCATGACCCATTCTACCCAAAAACCAGAAAAAACATCAGCTCTCTTAGGCACACCATGGAGGAGAAGAAAGGAGGAGAAAAAGTAAGGAAAAGGTAAGGAATTTCATGGTTTTTCATGCTTTCTCCTTTTCAAACCTCTCCTTCTCCATTCCCCTTTCTTTCCTATGGTTATAATAAAGTTTATAAATCTGTTTTAAAGGAGAAATTGACGGGAAAATTCAGATTTGAAGAGAGGAGCTCAAAGAACACAAGATTTAAGTGAGAAAAAGCAAGAAAATAAGGTAATTTCTCTCCCTATGGTTGTCATCTTTGGTCCCCTTCTCCACCATTTCACCCTAGTTGAGAAAATCCTAGGAGGAGGTAGAACCAAGTATGAATCTAAGGAAAAAGGGTGTTGAGATTAAGAATATGCAAAGGGAATTATCAAAAAACCATTAGATTTCAAGATACAAATTTTAGGGTTTTATGTGCACCTTGTAAAATTTGACTTTGTATGATAGTTCTTAGGTTTAATTAAGAGTTTAAATGAGTTCTCGAGACACCTAAAATGCTCCCCACAAGCTTCTTCCTTCAAGAAAACAAAGCATACTCCAAGGAACCCTAAACCATGCTATGTCTCAGCCAAAGAGGGTTCTAGTAGTGGGGGAGAGTTTTAAATTTTTCTAAGGCTATTCTTGAGTTATATTTGATGAATGAAAGTGAGAGGAGGCCTTGGAAAAAAATTTAGAACTCATAGAAAGTGATTTGGTGTCTTAGGTTCCATATTATGACCTAAAAAAACAACATGATGCTAGGCCCTTTATTTTAATAGTGTGATGACTCCAAGAGGCTTAAAAGGAGTCAAGAATCATATTTAAAAGGAAAGAATGAGGCCTAGAAATTATTTGAGGGGTGTTGCTTCATTAGGTGCAATTATGGACCATAATGGAGCCTATAGAGTAATCTAGTGTTTCATCAAGTTATCTAGCCTTAAAATGTGTTTCATGAACCTAATTGGCTCCTATAAATTTTATCTAGGCCAAGAGAAACCATCTTCACTAATTTTTGAGTGTGTGGTCTAAAGAGGAGGCTTGAATCCAAAGGAAAAAGTGTGTGATTGTACACAAGGCAGCTCTCTCCACTTTCTCTCATGCATGGATGTGTGTTTAGCTTGCTTTAAAATATGTGTATGTATATTTCAAGTTATGAAAAGTATGCTAGCATGCCTTTATATGCTATGATTCTTGATGCTACATTATGTTTCTAAATGAGTACATGATGTTTGTTTAAGTTTGCTTGAGTGTGGAGAGGTCAAGAACTCTTCCCTTTGGTGAGGATAAGCCAAGAACCCTTGAACTTGGTTGAGACAAAGTAAAGAGTCTCCTAAAAGCAAAGTGGGCTCCCAAGAGTATGGTTGTGTCCAAAGCTCTCAAAGAAATGGGTGAGGTAAGTCCAAAATCCATGAGGAGAAGTGTGAAGCCAATCCAAACACTTAGTGAGCTCTTAAATGTCTTGTATGATTTGTTCATATGCCAAGTTTGCTTTTAAAATGTCCATGACTTCCATTTTCTCCATGCATGCATTTGTAAAACTTGCTTTGCACATATTATGTATGATTGAATGGAAGATGAGCTATTGGGATTCTTTGAATTTCATCCCCCCCTCTCTAATGATCTAACATGCTAGGTGGACTAAGTAGCTATGGTGAAGGGAGCCAACAACAATGAAAGAGGAAGATTGATAAGCTTATGCCTAACTTTATCCATTTTGGAACCATAATTATGTTTCATGATGTATATGATGTTGTAAATGGTCTATAACTCTTGAGACATGTATAAATATACTATTATGTGATATTTATATCTATGGATATGATGTATGAGTTTTAGCATATATTTTGAGTATGAGATGCGAAATTATGCAATGTGAAAGTATGATGGAAATGTACATAAGTATAGGTTAAATGGATAAAATGAGATGCATGAGATTTAGGACTATTTGGGCAGCTCACACAAGTCTTGAACATGCTTTTAGACTTGCCCAAAAGGTGCCAACACCAAGGGAAATCTATTTGGCAATTTTGGTATCTTATATGGAGCCAAAATTGACCATAATGGAACCCTATGTCGTTTTTTAGCCAAATGAGTTAGTCTTAGTCTGAAATTTGGCATGCAATTAAGCCTCATTGAGAGATTTTTGGGAAGCTAAAGATCATAATTTTTGGAAGTCTACAAAATATTTGATAATTTTTCAAAGTTGTCAATTTTCATGGTTTCTGGTTTGCTGCACTATTCATTTGGTCCGAAATTGCACTGTGTCACATGAGGCCCAAACGATGTCCAATTGCCATGAAATTTTATACAGATAAACTAGACAATCATAGTGACTCATGCCAACTAGAAGCACCTCATTTCGAGGTTTAGAGACAAAGATATGAATTTTTGAAGTTTATGTCTAGTATCAGTGATTTTGCCCGACTAGAAGTACTGTTCCATTGAATTCTGAAGTCTAAGCTTGATGAACTGATCTAAAGACATTTTTCCTCCCTATTTAACATCCACATATTTCTATATTGGTATTATTTGTATGAATTGGATTTTTTTGGAATTAATTGGACATTTTCAAAGGTTTCTGCAGAATTTTGTAACAGTTCCAAAATTCAGTCTGACCTTTAGACTATTTTGGATGTCACACGCCCTTTATGATGAATTTTACGACTTGGGAATATTTTTAGTGTGACATCCATAGCTTTCCAGAATGATCAAGATTACATGATTTCAATTTTTCTAGAATTATTTATGATTTTTCAAAATTTAGTCAGAGAAAGGAGCAAATCTGCCCGAAATTACACTTAGTGACTTTGAGTTCCATTTCAGTTTCCATGAGCTGTAAGAATGATTTTGTGATGTAAATGAGTTGTATTGATGTATTTAAATATGATAATGCATAGCATGAGCTCACATGGTCCACGTGACACCGAATGAAATTTTCAGATACGACGCAGTGCAATTAAGCTTATTATTTTAAGAAAATTTTTCTACTTCCTACATGGAATTGATGATATAAAGCTTATGAATATCATGAAATGAGCTATGATTTATGGTGTTACAAGAAGGGAGCAAGGGATAGCTACCATAGAAGGAAGATTTACCTTATTTTTCCTTGTTTTCTTGCTTGATTCTTCCTTTCCTTGGCCTCCTCTCTTCAAATCCGAATTTTCTCTCTATTCTTCCCTAAAAAAAAATCCAAAAACTTCAATAAAATCATAGGAAAGAAAGGGGAAATGGAGAAGAAGAGGTTTACTAAAGAGAAAGCATGAAAAAACCAAGAAATTCCATACCTTTTGTCTTGTGTTTCTCCTTCTCTTCTCCTCCCTCTTATGTGCCTCACTCTTAAAGTTCTTCCTTTGATTTAGGGCAGAAGCTAAATGAGTTAAATGAGTGAGGAGGTGGGGCACCTTATATGTATAGGTGGGTTTAAGAAATACTTTTTAAAAATCTCAATTTTGCCCTTTCATCTTGGCATTTTTGTTTCTAGTTTGTTTTAGTTCCTTTTTTAGAACCATCTTTTTCATTATAAAATTTAGGTTCCAAATTTAATAAAATGCCTTTGGAATTACTCAAATCAAAACTAAAACCTTCCCGAACGAATTCGTCAAAGTTCGGGTCAACTAAAGTTAGAAAATGTCTACTATAGGGGTTTTAACTACCGTAGGGCTTCCCATGGTTTTCAGGGCTTCTGAGAACCCTAAAAAAATAAAAAATTTCAATTAAAAAGCCCTCCTATGAGAATTCTAAAATTTGCTCAAAATTACGAAAATGTCATTACATTTCGTTAACTTTTCGTTCAAATTCGTTTCTTCATTCTAGCTCCGTTTTTCTTTCTGTGTAAACCTAGGATTCTCATTTTTAGGAGTCTAGAATGCTACTTAAATTTTTTAGGACCTTAACTAATTTATTTCGAGGGACTTGCTTTGAAAATGCACCTATTTTCGTCATTTAATGAAAATCAAACATTACAGTTATTAACCCTTACTTTAGGTGTGGAAAATATAGAGTATGATTGACCTTAATCATTATTATGAAACCTAGTGTAATCATGATTGAGGCATCATTAAAAAGCCTTATAAGATGTTAATTATAAAGGAAACAATTATGTCTTTTAGGCATAAGTAAATAGAGTAGAATAAAGGATTAACCATAACATTTAATCAAGCATATAGTTAGTAAACATTCCATGAGAAAATTCCAACATAGAAAAAATCACAAGCCATTAATCCAGTGGTGAAAGTAAACGTGATATATAGTTAAACACACTATTAAGAGGCATAATGACCAAAAATCTAAGAAGAGATCATTAGCCCACTTATTAAGAGGCATAATGAACAAAAGCCATTGTGACACTTACTTGAGACTAGTCGAAACATTGATGGAAGCAATGGTTGAAACTTGCTTGAGCACCTCCAAGAAGTTAAAATTGCAAATGGAGTGGAAAAGTTCATCTTTTGCAACGGAAGATGAAGATCAAAGAAGAGAACAAATTGAAAGAAAGAGGAAAGTTGAAACTTTGTAAAAATAACATTGCTTACTTCAAAACTGAATGAATCTTGCCAAACTTCCATTTTGCTACTTTAAACAAATAAATCTTAGCTTTGCTTCATTCAATATCTCAGATAATGCCACATCACCCAATTTCTTGATGCCTAAAAGCCATGCCAAGAATGCAACATTCCACTTGAATGAAATGCTACATTTTGTTACTCTAGTGATGATGTGGTGCTTTGTGTGTTACTGATCTTGTAAGCAGCCAGATCCAACTTTACTGAACTTCACTTAAATTAAACTTCAAATGATCTTCTCACCAATTTATTTCTCTCAATTGCACATTGTATATTTATTTATTAAAAACTGTTGTTATGAATTCCCTCCTCAGAGTAGACAAGGAGATCCCTTGTTCCCATATTTGTTCATTATAATTGCTGATGTGCTTTTGGCTTTGTTTCAATGTCATGTTGATAATGGAGAGCTTTAGGGTATAAAGTTAGCTAGACATTATCCAATACTTTCTCACTGCTTCTTTGCAGATGATGCTTTGCTATTTATGAAAGCTAATGATACAATATCAGTAGGCATGCCCATTGGAGCACAACAAGTTTGAGAAACCCTCATCCATCAAGAACTTCAAAGAACACAAGAGGCCCAAATTGTGCACTATGTCCAAAAATTTCAAAGAACTCAAGATAATTTTTATGTTGGACGTCGGCCCAAGTTTAGAGCCCAAAATCCATATTTGATCAATTTAGAACATGCTAGACGTCACTTAATTCATAAAGATGCTGATCTTGGAGTTGAATTGAACTTTGGATATGAGATCTCCTTAAAGATGCAAAAGTGGAAGTTCAAGTGGAAGCCCAATGTCCTGAGAAGGTCTATGGAGCAACTAGAGTCAATATCCAACATGTTGAAGGCCTAATAACAAGAGCTAAAGTTAAAGTAATGAAAGAAGCCTTCAATTGTTTAATTCATAAGCTTCATAACTTAGAACCCTTTCATTTAAGTCAAGAGAAGGCCCAAGAAGATGTAAAAGGTGTGATCATGCTAACCATTCTACAAGAAGAGTGTCAAGGCCCAATTGGAGTCCAATTGCAAGAGATTAAAAATCATGTGACAACCATGTAATTTTTAATAAAGCATGAGCATCCCATGTGATAACTTAAAGAAGCTAATTAGTTTTGACTAGGATTCTTTTTGAAATTTCATTTTTTATTATTTTATTATTTTTTTTGAACTTGGTCAAAGAACTTATCTTGGAGATCAAGTTAAAATTAGTATCCTAATCTAGTTCCTTGATTTTAAGCACTATTTAAAATATTTCTAATCAGATTTTAGAGTTTTACTTTCATTAGGACTTTAGAAATTTTTCCTATAAAAGGCTTCCTATTGTACTCTATTGAAGATCATGAATGAATAAATGAATTTTAGTATCATTCAATTATCTGTGAGGCTTTTGCTTCTTTGTATTCTCTGAGAGTTCACGTGACTTATCAAAGGATTGGTCTTCCTTTGTGGCGTCTTGAGGCTAGGGTTCTAAGAGACAAGTTCTCTTAGGGTCTTTCCTTTGACCAACATTCTTGTTTTCTAGCCGGTCTCGGGCAAAGTGTCATCTTGTTGAAGGCTCCTAGGACAAGGCTCTTAGACCATCTCTCATCATTTGGTATCAGAGCTTTGGTCGCTAGTACAAGGTATTTCTTTATGTTTTCCCTTTCATTGTTCTTCATACTTCCAAGGGTTCTAAGTTATGAAGCTTATGAATTAAACAATTGAAGGCTTCTTTTATTGCTTTAACTTTAGCTCTTGTTATTGGGCCTTCAACATGTTGGATATTGATACTAGTTGCTCCATAGACCTTCTTAGGACATTGGGCTTCCACTTGGACTTCCACTTGGACTTCCACTTGGACTTCTTTAAGGAGATCTCATATCCAAAGTTCAATTCAACTCCAAGATCAGTATCTTTATGAATTGAGTAACGTCTAGCATGTTCTAAATTGATCAAATATAAATTTTGGGCTCTAAACTTGGGCCGACGTCCAACATAGAAATTATCTTGAGCTCTTTGAAATTTTTGGACATAGTGCACAATTTGGGCCACTTGAGTTCTTTGAAGTTCTTGATGGATGAGGGTTTCTCGAACTTGTTGTGCTCCAATGGGCATGCCTACTGATATTATATCATTCCCTCCCTCTTTGAAAAGATTCGTCCCTCGAATCTTTGCCATTAGGTGGTTTCTTAGGAAACAATTCTAGGCAATCACAACTCTTTTCAATGCTAGTTGAAGATGAGGGTCCATTGGGTGGCTTCTTTGAAAACAAATCTCCACATGCCTGCAAGGAGTTAGAACTAACAATAGGCAAAGATAGGTTAAGATTGTTAGTAGATAAACAAATATCCTTACAAATGCTCTCAGCCTCTCTTTTTCCATCAAACAAGCTCATACTCATGTTTTTCTCACTTTTCTCACAACTCTCTTGCTCTTTTTTTTCACTCACACTCTTTTCTTTTTCAATCTCATCTTTTTCTCTCTCTAACTCATATTCTCTCTCTTTTTCTTTTACTCTCTCTTTTTCTTTCATTTTTTTGCTTGTATTATTCTCATTTGATCCTTATAAGTATCCATAGGATCAAGAGGTACCAGTACATGATTTTTTTCATTGAATACAAATGAATAGCAATGGCAATATTTGTGCTTATGCTTAACATATTTAGCTTTTCTCACATGTTTCCATGGTTTACCAAGTATAATATGTCCATCATACATTGGAGCTACGTCACATAACACTTTATCATGATATTTACTAATGGAGAAAGAAATCAAAACTTGCTTATTAACCCTAGACTCAGCATTACCCTTCAACAATGTATAGGGCCTAGGATGCTTCATAATAGGCAAGTTTAATTTCTCAACTAGTAAGGTACTAGCAACATTTATATAGCTATTATTATCAATAACCATGCTACAAACTTTCTCTTTTATAAGGCATCTAGTATGGAAATCAGAGGATGCCTTTTCCTTATCTTGTCCTATAGGGTTGGTATTAGATTAGAATGCATTCAACCTTGCACAAGATTGCTTGAATCGCTCTTTGTTAGCGTCTTCAAGGAATTTGTACTCATTGGACATCTTATCACCTGAAAAGTTAGTTAAAGAAAGAAACAAGGAATAGGACCTCATGCACTCTTCTCACATGTTTACACTCAAAAGATGATAAGTTCACTCGTGTTTAACTCTCTTTTTGGCTTTTTCTTTAATGTTAATTGCACTCTTGCCTTTTACCACTCAATAATTTGCTTCTTACAAGTGTTCTAAGCAAGTCACAAGCAAATCAAATGAAAAGATCAGACTAGTGGCAATAAAAAAAACTAGAATCCTAAAATGTAAATTCCCAAAGAATCAAACAAAGGAGAAAAAGAGGTGTGTAACAAAAAGGGAAAAAAGGGAGGAAGGGGAGGCCTGGAAGGAAGGAGAAGGAAAGAAAGAAAAAAAAAACCTGAAAATAAGAAACTTTAAGAATAGGAAACGACTTGCAATTCAAGTTTAGATTAATTAGGAAAGAATATTCTTTCTTGAATGCAAATAAGAAAGTAGATAATTTAGTAGCTACTTAATGCAATCAAATTAGGAAACAAATTCCAATTAGGAAATTAACTCCAATTAGGAAATTGACTCCAATTAGGAAACTAACTCCAAACTTGCTTTCAATTTTGAATTGGCACAACTTGCAATTTTGAATTCTGCAATTCGAAATTTTTTTTTTCACTCTTTTTTTTTCACCCCCTTTTTTTTCGAATTTTTTTTGAATTTTTTTTCGATTTTTTTTTTAGGAGTATCACACTCTCTTCTCTTTTTCTTTTTTGGAGTATCACACTCTCTTCTTTTTTTTTAGGATGGAGGAACACAATAATGGAAGACAGAAGAAGATAGAAGAAAAAGACGAAGATGGAAAAGGTAATACTAATGGAAGGAGAGAAAGTATGAAGAACAATGAAAGAGAAAACACAAAGAAATACCTTGTACTAGCGACCAAAGCTCTGATACCAAATGATGAGAGATGGCCTAGGAACCTTGTCCTAGGAACCTTCAACAAGATGACACTTTGCCCGAAACCGGCTAGAAAACAAGAATGTTGGTCAAAAGAAAGACCCTAAGAGAACTTGTCTCTTAGAACCCTAGCCTCAAGATGCCACAAAGGAAGACCAATCCTTTGATAAGTCACGTGAACTCTCAGAGAACACAAAGAAGCAAAAGCCTCACAGATAATTGAATAATACTCAAATTCATTTATTCATTCATGATCTTCAATAGAGTATAATAGGAAGCCTTTTATAGGCAAAATTTCTAAAGTCCTAATGAAAGTAAAACTCTAAAATCTGATTAGATATATTTTAAATAGTGCCTAAAATCAAGGAACTAGATTAGGATACTAATTTTAACTTGATCTCCAAGATAAGTTCTTTGACCAAGTTCAAAAAAAATAATAAAATAATAAAAAACGAAATTTCAAAAAGAATCCTAGTCAAAACTAATTAGCTTCTTTAAGTTATCACATGGGATGCTTATGTTTCATTAAAAATCACATGGTTGTCATATTAATTTTAATCTCTTGCAATTGGACTCCAATTGGGCCTTGGCACTCTTGTTGTAGAATGGTTAGCATGATCACACCTTTTACATCTTCTTGGGCCTTCTCTTGACTTAAATGAATGGGCTCTAAGTTATGAAGCTTATGAATTAAACAATTGAAGGCTTCTTTCATTACATTAACTTTAGCTCTTATTATTAGGCCTTCAATATGTTGGATATTGACTCTAGTTGCTCCATAGACCTTCTTAGGACATTGGGCTTCCACTTGGACTTCCACTTTTGCATCTTTAAGGAGATCTCATATCCAAAGTTCAATTCAGCTCCAAGATCAGCATCTTTATGAATTGATTGACGTCTAGCATGTTCTAAATTGATCAAATATAAATTTTGGGCTCTAAACTTGGGCCGACGTCCAACATAGAAATTATCTTGAGCTCTTTGAAATTTTTGGACATAGTGCACAATTTGGGCCACTTGAGTTCTTTAAAGTTCTTGATGGATGAGGGTTTCTCGAACTTGTTGTGCTCCAATGGGCATGCCTACTGATAGCTAAAATGGAGAATTTGCTTAGACTAAAATAAATACTAAAGATTTATTGTGATGCCTCTATTCAATTGCTTAACCTAGACAAATCTTACATCCTCTTTTCCAACAATATACCTCAGAGGTCAAAGATGATGTGGTTTAGATGCTTGAGATTAAAAACTCTCTTGAACTACATAGGTACTTGGGACTTCTTATAATATGAAGGAAGTCAAAGGTGGAAGGATTGGCTTTTATGAGGGATAAGATTAGCCAAAAAAATTCAAGGGTGGAAGCAAAAGCTCCTTTCTTTTGCAGAAAGAGAGGAGTTAATTAAGGCAACAACTAATGTAATTCCCACTTTTCCAATGACATGTTTCAAATCTCCTAAAAGGTCTTGTATGGAGCTTGATAGACTTATTTCTAACTTCTGGTGGGGACATAATGATCATGAAGGGTTGAATTCATTGCAAGGCATGGGACTCTTTGACTTTGTTGGAAAAAGAGGAAGGGCTTGGATTTGGGGATTTTTCTAATTTTAATTTAGCTCTTTCTTGTTAAGACAACTTGGAGTTTGTTACAATAGTCTAATGATTTGTTGTGCAAGATGTTGAAAGGCATTTATTTTCCTAATTCAAGTTTTTTAAGAGGCAAGGAAAGGTCATAAGGCTTCTTGGACCTGATCTAGCATCTTGGGAGATAAGGATATTTTGGAAAGGAAGCTATGCTGGAAAATTAGCTTAGGTGTGTTAGTTAGTGTTTGGGGTGATAAATGGATTCCAAGTCTCATAGGGTATTGTTTAAACTCAAATAGACTAGAAGACAATATAGGAAATCTCAAAGTAGCTGACTTGGTCACACAAGGGAGGTAAAACCTTTTTGTCTTGGAAGGTAAAATTTCTAAAGAGGAAAAGGAAGGAATTTTGATGATTCCTATTTCTATGCATGGGGGATTGGACAAATTAGTTTGGGCCTAAACAAAAGATGGGAAGTATAGTGTGTAAGTTAGGTTATTTCATAGCAAAACAAAAAAGCAATGGCAAAAAAGTTATCCTTAAAGCCAAGCTGTTCGTATATAGTACCTCAGTGTCTTTGTGGGGAAATCTAGAAATTAGTGGTGGCTCTAAAGTTAAAACATTTTTTTAGAGTAATCTCAAATGCAATAGCCACCAAGGAAGCCTTGTTCAAGAGGAAGTGTTCTGCTGATCCTTTATGTCCAATCCACAGAGAAGAGGTTCAGATAATAGAATATCTTTTTCTATTATGCCCCTGGGTAAGGAAATGTTTGTTTGATTGTTCTTTATCAATATTAATTTAGAAGGATCATGTTTCAAGGTTTGATAAATGGTGTGCAAATATGTTTTTGGAGAAGGCAGGGGTGGATAACCATAGCAAAGCCTTAATTGTTTCTATTTGCTGGAGCATTTGGAAAAGGGAGGTGTGATTATGTCTTTAATGAAGTGACTATTTCTATTAATAAAGTCATACAGCAAAGCCTCTTTATTGATGATGGAATTTTGGGATACACGGGTAAGCTTGAAAAAGTCTGCTATCTCTAATGGGGGAAAAGAAAAAGACAAGTCTTTAGTGCTTTCCTAGTGAAAGGGAGTTTAAGATAAATGTTGATGGCTCTATTGATATAAAGCATACAAAGGCTGGTTTTGGTATTATTTGCCAAGATTGGAAAGGGGGCTTGGTGAAAGGTTTTAGTGGTACTATTCATGCTTCCTCATCCTTTATGGCAGAATCCTTGGCTTTAAAGGAAGGTTTTCTTGCTTTTGCGATTCTTAAAGATACTCCAATATGTGTGGAGATGGATTGTGAAGAACTCTTTAACTTGGTCTATTCCAGTTTGTCTGCTAGTTGTAGTTGGTTGTGCTCTTCCACCTTACAGGACATTTTAGCTCTTAAAGGTTCCTTTTCTTGTTGTTCCTTCTTCTTTGTTTTTTGCTAAGGTAATAAACTGATTGATTGGCTTGTAGTTTGTGCCTCGAAGGGAATGTGCCCTCATGGGTGGTTTTCTAAACCTCCATCTCCTCTGGTTGTGTTGTTGATGGAGGATTCTTTGAGAGCTAGTTCTGCTATGGTTACTAGGGAAGGGATGGGCTAATTGTTGGTTTGTGTCTAATTGAGAGGGTATTGTGTGGTTCCTGTTGATCTCTTATGTTTTATTGTTTTGTTTTTGGAGTTTTGTCTCCTTTTTGTCTATTTCTGTTTTGGATTGGTTCTTTTAAGATCTTGTTGTGTTGTCTTGCTTTTTGGTCTTGTGGAATGAATCCTTAAGTTCAAAAAAGAAAAAAAGTTCCCTCTTCCATGTTTTAGCCACTGCAATGAGCTCGTGAAGGCAAAATGAAAAAAAAATCACCTCGCTCTTACTTAAAGATCTGTTAGTTAAGATCATTACATTATTAGAAGTATTGGCAACAAAGTGACCACATTATAAACCAACTTAATTTATCTATGTCTAAGAAAAAAGTTTATCTTTTGAAGATTAATGTAGTACTTTTTTGAATTTTAAGAAGGAGTATAATTTTTTAAAGAGTAAATTACATATGCCTCATTTAAGTTTTGTAGAAATTATACAAACCTCCATTCTATTTTCAAAATATATAAAGACCTCCTCTAATTTTACATTTTCTAAAAGATAACTTGGTAAAAAAAAAAACTTTAATTAGATCAAAGTATAAGATAACTTTTATTTTAGAGGAAGATTATATATGTTTTAAAAATAAAAGGAGGTCTGTATAATTTAATTTTTTTAAAAAAATAAGAGAAATAATAATATAAGTTGACATTAGGAGAAAATATTATATCCTATAATTTTAGCCATAAAAAATTTTAAATAGAAGTTATCTTAGTAAAAAAATTTAACATTAAATTAAAATATAAGATAAATTTTGTTTTAAGGGTGTATATATTTTTAAAATAGAAAAAGTTTTATATAATTTATTCTTTTTTAAAATAAGAGAAAAAAATATAATTTAACAATGGGGAAAATAAGATACCCTTTCAATAAGAGGATACCTCGCCAATTCGACCGATATCGTAAGGCAATGGCTCAACTATTGCGACCTCTAAGGCAATGGCCATGGCCTGTGTCGCTGTTGCACAAACGTTGTTGTGTGATGGGCCTCCATTATCTCCTCAGCTCGCCCTTTCTTCAAGAACCCGCCAAGTCAACCTCTCATCCTCATTTCTCTTTGGTCACTCTTGCTTCATCATCTAATCGAAATCACTATTTACGTTCTCGAGGGCTACGATTATCCAACTATCCCCAGCTTCAAGATGAAACTGACAGTGATGAATCGAGTCTGGACACCAAGAAGAGCCGCAATCAGTTGAAACGCGAGGCTAGACGCGCTGTGCGTTGGGGTATGGAGCTGGCTTCTTTCTCTGCTCCTCAAATCAAGCGAATCCTCAGGTTTTTGTTTCAGAATTTCAAATTTCAAAACATTGCCGTTTCCTTTCTTGTAATGCCTACTTCAGATAGTTGTCGTATATCTTTCGTAAGAAGCTTCTGTAATTTGTTCTGGATTGCAGAGTGGTTTCTCTGGACCGTGAAGTGTTTGAAGCTCTAATGCTGGTTAAGGTACTTTTCCATTTTAATAATGAAGATGAGTTATACTGGCTAGATTGTCCTTTTTTGCTTTGGAATAACCGTTTATTTGATTCATCTGTTATTGAAGAGAATTTGTTCATTGTTTTGCCATAGAGATTAAGACCGGATGTCCGCGAAGGAAGGAGGAGGCAGTTCAATTATATTGGTAATTACTTCATTCCCTGTGAAAATTTTGATTTGAAATGCAGAATATTATATGGGCTACCTGTGTTGGAAACTTATTTGAAGATGACATGTAGACCAATACTTAAAGGTCTTGAAAGCATCTTTTAGGGTCATATACTCATACGATCTAGCAAATACACAATTTGGTGCTTGAAAGATATAATTCCTAATGCTTTAGTCCTTGGATTTATTTTTCTACATAAGTTAGTTGCTCAGCTTGTAACTCTAACTTGCCACACGTTAGGTCTTTGTTTGGACCAAATGTTTCTTTACTCTATTTTTGAGAAGCTAACTCAATATATACGTGTAGTGAGTTAGAAATTTGAAGGACTAAATTATATAGAAGAATAAATCCAGTGACTAACCATAAAGAGGTATATTTTTTAGGGACCAAATTGTATATTTACTTTATTAGTCTGTTGATACAAACTATTTTTCTGGTTTATCTTCAATAAGAAGAACTGAGTACGAAGATTCTTAGAGAGGAACATGGGAAAATAGCAAGGAAACAAAGGGGAAAATCAACCTACGAAAAGAAAATAACTTAGAGAGATAGCTTCCTTCTTTGAGTCAAGGAAGGGACTCCATTGTAGAGTACTGCAAATACTTCATCAAAATTGTTCGTCACCCTCCTCTGACTTCTACTTACTTTATAAAAGAAAATAGGTGAAGAACTTGCGTCTAACAGAAATATATCTAATTCTAACTCCACTGATACAGAATGGACATCGCCCCTCTTTTAAGGCCAGCTTATCATTCTTGTAAATTCCACTTGATTCCTATAGCAGTTGTGTGTCTTATATGCTTTTTCTCACTCTTGTTTCCATGCTCTTCTTGCTTCTTTTTACTTCTGCTAACCCTCTTTCCTTATTCCTTCCTCCCATGTCTAGTGATCTATCATCTATTTTAAATTTTAAATTTTTTCTTTAAACCCTCTCCATTTTATTGTATATTCAAGTGAATTGACACGAGAGCTTGTTGTGGTGAATCATGATGTTACTAACCAGTAGATTAGATTGCACTTGCCATTTGAGATATTGTGCTAAGTTCATATGACTTTTGTACATTATGTAATGCAGATTTATTTGCTTCACACTCATGAATTTTGTCTCAGGAAAATTGCTGCGGGGAGTGCAACCTGAGTTGATGGATAAATTAATAGAAGCAACAAAAGATGGCGACTCTGTCGAGCTGCAAGGTTTATCTGGCTTAGGTTCTGAGGTTCTTGGTGATGATGACTTTACAGAAACTGAGTCTGAGGAGGATGAGGAGGAGGTATGCATTTATATATTGGTTGTTGTACTAATATAAGTGTTCTGAAATTTATATGCATAACATATCCAAAAAAATTTTGTCCAGTAGTCCGGTAAGTTGAATCCTACAACTTTGTCTTTCCGTACCCTTCCTGCTAGGATACAAAAATTCAATTCTGGATTTCTGGTTTGGTTTCCTAATTAGTCTCTTCATAGCAGGTGAAATCTATATTTTCCTGGATTTCTTTCATATTACTTAGTCACTTGACAAATTAATGTCATTTGGGCATTATTCTTACTTTTGGAGTATTTTATCAGGAATCTGATTGGTATATTGCTCGAGTAGTTAAGTGGTTTGATGGTCTGGTCAATAAAGATATTGAAATCACCAATGAAGTTTATTCATTACAGGAAGTTGAGTTTGACCGTCAGGTAATTTTTTTTTTTTGGGTGGGTGAGACAGGTAATGTTTTTTCGTGCTGCATCAAGTGCATAATTCACTTTTATCTGCATGCACGTTTAGCTCTATAGTACTTCATACTGAGAATGCTTCTTTGTCCTTTATACTGTGTTGCAAAGGTACACATTTGGTAATGGTATGAGTATGGGTGCGGGTGCAGGTGCAGGATATGGTTTTTTTTTTTTTTTTCAAAATATAAGATGCGGGTACCGTAATATATACTACATAAATAAAAAATCTTTTAATATGATCTCAAAGTGTACAATACTTTATCCCAAAAAAAAAGGATTTAATTTCATATGTATAAGATTCAAACTTAAAAGCTTATAGGCACACTTACAACATGTATCCAAACTAGAATTTAAAAAAAAAAAACCTATAAGATACTTATTTTGAAGTAACCAAGAGTATCCAAAATGTATTGGTACCTAGAACATACTGATTACAAGTGCGGCTTGACTCTAGAAATACCTTTGCTTCATAGCTTTAATATTTGCAAAAGTGAGAGATGGTATTTATTGTCATCTTACGATTTCTACATGATGATCAATTATCTATATTCCTTTCACTGTATAACGGTATAAAGAATTTTTATTCCTTCGCTGTTATTAGGTCTCATAGTTTTGTTTGATCAGGAGTTACGAAAGCTTGTACGAAGGGTGCACTCTACTCAAGAACAGCAGGCTGCTAATGAAGAGGAGAAGAGAAAAGTAGAAGAAGCAACAATTCGGGCTAAGAAGGCCCTCACTTGTTTCCTTCGTTCCCTTGCAAAACAAATTTCCAATGAATATTAATTTTTTTTATGGCAATTTGTCATTCATATTTTTGGGTCTCATTTGTGTTATTCCAACCTTCTTCGGATGTACAAAATCTCCCCCATCCTTGAGGCTTCAATTTCTCCTTCATCTATAAATAAATATATATATATATATATGTATATATATATTTTGAGTGCATGATCCCTTAAAATTTCTGCTACCTGCAAAGTTTACTCCATTCTTGAAGTTTCAACCAGGTAAAATAGGATCTGATGGTGGAGTAATGACAATCGTCTACTTTCCTTACGATAGGGCATACGCTTATTTGCAGATCGATGTATTTCCTTCTGGCATATAAACAATTGCGTAGTCCCGGCTTCCTCTTTTGTGAGGAATTTGAAGAAAATCTATGTTCATCCTTTGTGCCTATTCTAGATTTAATCTCACATTCATCTTGAGCGCAAAGGACTGCCATAGATGAAATACACTGACATATTTACTTTAATGCATTGTAATTACTCTATTGTACCCCATTTTAGATGCGAAAAGTAAGCATAAGAATTTCTCAAAAATAAATAAATAAACAATGAAATTGTGATTTTATTATTTGATTAACTTGAAGGTTTTATTTTTCTAAAACCTTGCAAGTATTATCACGATTTACTTGCAAGTGTTTTTTCTATTTTCTCCAATAAAAAAAAAACCTTGCAAATAAATCAGCATTTGATATCACGACTTATACACTAATTTTTAGGGTTCTAAATATTTTTTTAAAAAATTAGGTTGAGGATTATGCAAATATTTTAGCGTTTTTATAGATATTTGTGAGAGCTATGGATTAGGATTTAGGAATGAGGAATTAGATTAAATATTTTGGGTTTATATCTAAGGAATAATTTATGGGTTTAATTAGATATTTTGAAGAAAGTTGGGTGGGTGGAGAAATGTGGACTAGAGTGAGGGAGACAAATCTTCCAATTGATTGATAGTTTATTTAAAAAGTGGGTAGTAACTCACTTCACACTAATTGAATGTTACAATTGTTAGATTTATAGCCTTTTATCAATCTCTTTTATTCTTTTTGGCAGTTTTTCATATTTATTAGGTGATTATACTTTGTCAATTTATAAGAGACAGATAATTCAATTCCATTGATGTTGGATTAAACTCTTTGTCTGGCAAATTTTTGAGGGGGTTCTTTGCTAAGAACGGCTAGACATTCCTCATATACATGCCCGTGGCATAAAGCTTCTCATTGGTCACAAAACCGTCTTGATTGGTGGAGGCTCATTATTTTTGGGCTTCCAATTTGTTAGAATTGCTACGGCTAAAGGTAATAGATTTATGCTTCCACCGCTTTGTGTTATCTCAGTATACATTTCTTGAATATGAGTTGTATTGTTTTTTAATATTAAATTGGTTGTTGTATGGATGGTTGCATGTATTTAGTATTTTTCTTTTCTTTTTTTCGCTTTCATGTGACATCAAAGCTTTGCTTATCTTGCATGCTTCTTTGCCATTTTCGTGTACTATTCAAAATTTTGTAATAATTGTTACATATTTGAATAGCTACTATTGGATAGACTTGGTATGTTTGATGAGTAGATAAGTATATAATTATTATATGAGTTTCGTGATTTCTATATATATTATTTTATATGTCAAGAAAATGCTTTAAAAAATAGCTGAAAATATTGCCTAAAAATTGCGTTTCTATTTGCTGTACAAGGTATTTTCCAAATAAATTTTGCCCATTTTAACAGCTCAAAAATCAATTTCTTGCCGGAATGTTGAAAACATAGTTCTATAGACACAAAAATCGTCGGGTCAAAATTTGGGCCTAACATGGGTTGAAACCGGGGTAGGTTGACCTAACTGAAGGTTAGGGAAGAACATCGTTTTGACACTGGACCCTAATATATCATTTTGATGTCCTTTATTGGCTGCGTTCTGGACCTTCTTGAAACCACTTGTAGTTTGCTTATTTTTTTCAAAAAAGAATATGGGCTACTTGAAACTCGTTTAATTATGGTGACAAAATGGGCTGGGTGTGTTTACAAGATGGCATCGTTCTGGACATGGGCTACATGCATTTGGACCATTTGTAAACCAATATATATATATATATACACACACACACACACACACACACACACACACACACACACACACACAACAATTAAATATAATAATTAAAAAAAGATTCGATCACTAGCGATTTCGGGTTTATTTTTCTCAGAAAAAGGTAGTTTTCGGGCATAACATTTTCTGAGGTTTGGAAAAAATAGATTTTGCGCCTTTTTTGCGTGTGTTTTTTTCACTATTTTTTTGGATAGAAAAATTTATTTAAGGCTTTTTTTGGCAAAAATTTCTTATGAGTTTTTGGACAAAATTAATTTTTTTGTCATTTTGGGCCTTTGTTTGAGTTACTGTTGTCATGAGAAGACAAGATCATATTTTTGGTCCAAAAATTTGGTACAAATTAACATTAGTGCTATTTAATTATGTATAATTTTGGGAATGACATGGCAAGCGGATGTCCGTTAGATGAAACGAAGGGCTGAGATTGACCCGGCAGCATGGCAGTGCTTCTTTGGGGAAGCTGTAGAGAATCACAACGCGTTAGGATCAACCTTTGCTAGCCAGTAGCTTTTCACCAATCTTAAATAAAATAGAATCAGATGTCTAGGAGTCTTAAAAAGTATACCATAAGACTTTATGCTATGAAAGCCTCCAAGCGGAGAAAACACACAAAAATGTAGTTTAAATAGTTGTAAAGACCAAAATTATAGTAGCTATGTAAAAGACTCATCGATGGAAATAGGATCAGCAGGTCACACAACAATAGCAATGTGAAAGGCATGTAGATGGAAACGTGCTTAAAAGACTATATCAATGCTATACAAGGGAAAAAAGATGCACGGCTGTAGGATCTTGTTTACATAGTGGTAAAGACATTCACTTGAGAGAGGATATTAAAGATCCCAAAGATGGTAAACCATCACCAAAGGGTACATAGTGTAAAACTTATTCACTGCCTGCATCATATTAGAAGGCTGAAAAAAATGCTTAATCACAACATAAGGTAAAAATGAAGGTATAACTTATAGAGAGGGTGTGTTAGAGCATGAGTTGTATTTAAGCTATTTTCTACAGAGAAGAAACCAAATCTCGAATTGGTGGAATGGAATACCATTGACCAACTATGATTAGGTTGGTTCCCCAATGCTATGACATTTGAAATTACTTATCAAATGATCCACGGTCAAATCTCTAGAGATTTGTGGAAAGCTGCTAAAAATTTAGCGGGTGCGCATACTCGTTCTCAAGTCACTCTCTACAAAAGCAGAGAACAAGGAAAGGAGGTACGAAAATGGAAGACTACAATAGTTCATCTTCAAGCTGTCAAACAGCTACATCTGAAGGATATTTTGCACTATGATTTGCATATCAAGCCATTAAGTAACTTTTGACATTATTAGCTTCTCTAATGCTAATTGGGTTGTTTGCACAAATGATAGAATGGAGAATGGAAAAAGAATAAGAAAGTTATTATTAATTATTTGTAAATTATGGATTAAAGATAAATATAAAAAATAATATTTTATTAGGGTTAAGATTATGAATTAATATTTAAATTACTTTATTTTAGTAATTACTTTGTTATCCTTAATTATTTTTTATTAGATTTTAATAATTATCTTTTTGTTAGGATGTGATATTTTAATTATTTTTGGTTAGGATTAGAATTTAATATTATTTTTATTTTAAATTATCAAGAGTTATTTTTTAGAATCTATATAAAGTCGCTAGTAATTAGGGTTGGACAATTCTTTTGATTGATCATTAATAAAATCATTTGGTATTATTAGTTGTCTCTCTTCCTTCATTCTTTTCCTTCCTTTCATTTTCTCTTTACATCTTTCCTTTTATTTTATATCTCTCTCCTTCTCTTGTCTTACACTAATTTTGGTATCAGAGCCTTTTAACCTCATTTTTTAAAAATTTTTCTTCATTTTTGCAATATTTTTTTTTCATCCCTTTCGACCTCATATCTCAAAATTTATTATTTGAGAGCATTATAAGGGTAATACCACTAATTTTGACTTTCTAAATTGCTATGATAACATCTATGATGGAACAAAATATCCAAACTATCCAAACTAGTCTGGATCACCTCAAAAAAAAAAAAAAATTTGTGCATCATTGTTTTGATAAACTTAAGAGTGTCATTAGTCAACTTTGTATATAAATTATTGACAAAAACTTATAAGAATTAAAGGTAGAAGAATAATGTCGTCAAGAGCCCAAAGTATTGGAGGAAGATTTTTTAATTGAGTCTGATGTTATTATTATGGAACCTCTTGATTGCTCATTAGATATTGATGATGATGGTTCTATCATAAGGTTTGAAGAACAATTGGAGGTAAATTTGAGATATAAAGAAATCAATTCTGACTAGCAGTTTGAAGTTCAACCACAAGTTGTAGAATATTGTGTTCAAATTTAACTAGTTCAATTACTTCACCTAATTGAGTTTGCCATTCCAAATGTATTATTGAATCCAAAGTTGTCTTAGTGTTCATCTTACCTTAGGCTCTAAGATGGATTATTTTAATGCTTTTATATTTCAAAACTCAAGGTCAAATTTTTTGCAACTGGAGGAGAATAATGGAGAATGGAAAAAAAAAAAAGGAAAGTTATTAATAATTATTTGTAAATTATGGATTAAAAATAAGTATAAAAAATAATATTTTATTATGATGAGGATTAGAAATTAATATTTAAATTATTTCATTTTAGTAGTTACTTTGTTATCTTTAGTTATCTATTTGTTAGACTTTAATAATTATTTTTTTGTTAGATTATAATATTTTAATTATCTTTTGTTAAGATTAAAATTTAAGATTATTATTATTTAATTATTAAGGGTTATCTTTTACACTCTATATAAAGTCTTTAATAACTAGGGTTAGATAATTTTTTTTATTTATAATTAATAAAATCATTTGGTATTATCAGCTGTCTCTTTCCCTTCTTTCTTCTTCTTCTCTTCATTTTCTCTCAACATCTCTTTTATTTTATATCTCCCCCCTTCTTCTCTTGTTGTACACCAGTCTATGGCAGGTTTTTTGTTTATTATGATGGAAACCTTGTTTTTTGATCTTCTAAAATGCGAAGGGTTGTTTCCAGGTCTAATATTGAGTTGGAAAATCATGCATTAGCTGATTTAGTTGTTAAAATCTTGTGGTTTCATTCTTTGCTTTGTGAGGTTGGTTTTCCTCTGAAGGAGACACTGATAATATGGTGTGACAACTTGAGTGCAAAAGCTTTGACAATAATTTTAGTATAACATGCTCTAACAAAATACATTGAAATTGATCTACATTTTTGTTCAAAATCAAGTCTTGGCTAAGCATCTGAATGTTAGATATGTCCTTTCTTCGAATCAAATTGCTGATTGCCTAACTAAAGCTCTTTCTCATATTCAATTTTCTATGTAACACACTCAAATTGTTCCCTTCACCCTTTCGTTTGAGGGGAAATATTAGAACATGAGGTGTATTTAAGCTAATTTCTGTATTTATGTTTATTACTTTGTAGAAGCGTATTATGTGTATAGCATAGTTGCATTGCTGCTACTATTTTGTTTAGCTCGTACCAGCTGGCCCATTGCCATCGCTTCATTTGTAACTAATTCTTTAATAAAGATTTCATCTAGCAAGACTCAGTAACCTAGCTGAGAGCATTTTTCCATTTTCTGGTGTTAGCTTCTTTCCGCTTTTCTATGTGGGTGAAATTTGAAGGGACGATGTGACAGGTGAAGCAATAATTTGCTCGCTATCATTTTATTTGTTGCCTTGTATTTATATTACATTGGCTAGCAAGAGCATTGTAATCTTCTTATTGAAAGAAACATCAAATTAGAAAATCATATTAATTTTTATTGAAAGAAACATCAAATTAGAAAATCATATTAATTTTTATTGAAAGAAACATAAAAATTTAAAAATTTAAAAATATTGCTATCGTTTTATTTGTTGCCTTTTTTCCCTTTGAAAAAAAGAAGAAAATAGATTATGGATGATACAAATGACTAGTAAGGTCCAAATTACCTTCTTGTTGTTTAATTTAATTCCCTAGTTAAAAATAAGACTTGGAATTAAAACTAAAAAAATAGAAAGCCTATAATAAAAATAAGATTTTTGTTTTCCTCACATCTTTTATTATTTTTTCTGATATTTATAAATTTAAGGACTAAAATTAAGTTCATAACAAAAAATTTTGTATTTTCTTTTTGAGTTTATCATGGTTCATTTTTGTGCTATTATTACTTTGAGAAAAAATTGTAAGAAAAGAAAAATATATCAGAATTTATATCTAACATTTATTATTTGAAGAAAAAGAATTTGAATTCTATAACTTAATAAAATAATTTCAAACTTTTTAATTATCCTCAAATAATTAGACAATATTTCAATTTCTACGCTAAGCACAAACTAAAAAATTAAAGTTATTACGACTTCTCTCTTTAAGTATTTCTTATAAAACTTTATTTGATAAAATGTTGTTTTAAGAAAAGCAGAAATCCAAGACAATTCCAGACGGGTTCTAGATCATGAAACCCCATGTCACCGTACTGTCTCCCTCAGCATTTAAACCCCACCAAAATCTAATCATCAACTGTGGTAATGAAATTTTTTGGTAAGGTGGAAACAATTGAAATAAATCCTTTCTAATACTTTATAGGTATGAAGAGATAAAGATTAAAAAGCTTTTAATATTGAAAGTTATTTGACCTTACATTCTTATTTTATTTAAAGATAAAAGCTATTTGATCTTACATTCATATTTTATTTTCTTCAAACTATGTATTTACTTACTAAATGCAAAGATAAAAATTAAAAAACAACTCATGAAATATTGGAATTGTTTGTGCCACAACTTTGATAAGAATTTTCCTTTCAAAGAAGCTTTTTCTTATTTCAAGCATTAGAAAATATTTGACTTCACACTCTTAATTTATTTCTTTTTAATTGTATGTTATGCATTTACTTGCTAAATACAGAAAATTCAATTTAAAAAAAACTCATGAAATATGTTAGAATTATTTGTGCCACAACTTCGATAAAAATTTTCCTTTAAAAGAAGTTTCTTCTTTTACCCTTGAATTCTTTTCCATAAGAATGAGTCATTCTCGTTTCTACTGATCATAGTTGGTGGTCAAATGTATATACGCAATAATATCAACATTTAGAGATTTGGATTCTCTAAAATACTTTACCATACAAAATGAAAAAGAGATAGAGGCAGATAACACCTATATAAAATCCACTTAAACATTCAGGAAGTTCATTTATAATCACATCCTGAGTGGTAGAAGAATTAATATCGTTGAAAGGAAAAAAATTCTTTGCATTAAATTTATAATGCATTTAGGAGAGAGAGAGAGAAGGGAAGGTAAATGCAAAGGATTTTGGTTCTCGTTGAAAGAGCTAATTTTAGGTGACTTTCTGTTCTCAACACCACTCAAACAGTCAAAATTCTCATCGGTTAAACTAAAATAGTGTAGTTAGGGCGTAAAAACCTAAAAACTGATTTAAAAACTTACTATAACTTGGATATGCTATCAAGTTTTGACTTATTTAACTTTCGTTTAAATTTAAAATAACATATTCACTTAGTATATTATCCAATTAAATTACTTAATTTTAAGGAAATTATTATTTTATGAAAAAAAAATTATAATAAATTAATGATTTAGTCCCAAAAATATTAATTTTCTCTCAATTTGATCATTTAAAGTTAAACTTAACCAATTTAGTCCCTAAAATATTATTTTTATTTCAATTTAATTCTTGAAAGATAAAGTCTCTTAATTTAATCTATCAAATATATTTTTTTCTAATTGAAATGATTTTTCTAAAAAGCATTTGTAACTTTCCCATGCATTAAAATCTAATTTGGTCTTTAATTGAAGTCATTTGAGTAAGTCTATATTATTAAACGGTCACAACAAATTTTGCTTTTGATTGATCATTTTAGTGTCTTTTGATGCGGGAATTAAAAGAAAAAGAAATCAATAAAACACAATATTTCACCTGTAAATATCTTCCTCATGATTTTAAAAGAAAGAAGAAATACATAATTCATTTATTTTTCTGGCCAAGTGATACACATAATTTTATGCATGATATTTGCCACATATTTTTTTGAATCTGTCAATAAAAAAAAACCCAATTAAAGCATCTTGCAAATGTAAAAATATTTTTCCGCAACTTAATTTTAAAATTTAAAATAAATACATAATTTATTTACTATATGATAATGGTTGCACGCGCATCCCCTTTTCAAGCCGCTATTGAATTCACATTTTGACGATATTAAAAATTAAAATACTATCTATCTATATTAATATAAAAAAATAAATTACATGTTTTAATGCATGGTTTTAAATATTTTCAATTATCTTGAATGTTTCAAAAACGTGCTCGAAGCTATATGAACAATTTCTGGAGTCTTCTACGCTCACTGCTTATAATCTAATTAATGTTTCAAAATTTAAAAAAAGGCCAAATCCTGATTTAGTCTAGATTCTAAACCATTGGAGGAAGAAGCCATACAAGCATATATGAAAAATCAAACACTTAAACGATAGGAATAAAATTTGTTATTAAAAGTTGAAATTGGATAAATTTGAGTCCTGGCAACAGACCCATGTTATTTCATTGCTCCCGTTCAGGTTAATGCATAATTGTTCTTGTTTAAACACCTTGGAATTAACATAACGATTCACAAATTATGATTTTCTTCTACATTACCTTTCACTTTTTTTTTGTGTCCATCTCATGTATCAAATTTTAGATTCCTATTATAATAATCTTTGTGAAGAATACATATTACTGCAAATGAAATTGGGTTTCTAGTAGTGTAGTTAAAGAATAAAATTAAGAGTGAACAACAAAAACATTAAAGAGGTGAGATTTTCAACTACCACCAATACCAATCACCTTATACATGTAAAGTAACAAAATTGAATAGCAAAACTTGTGGTCTTGTTTTACTCTGAAAATGGCTAGAAAAATGAAAAATGCCCATGCATAAAAGATAAGCAAAACATTACCTATCCTTGGAGTTTTCTATATAATGACGGTGAAAAAGCTTGCCAAATTAAAGCAGATATGTACATCATGATGTCATTTTATTCTGGATTTGCCTGTGAACATGGATAAGAAACTCAACATAGGAGAAGCCACCTGCGCTCTTGTCTTCTACCATGTATGAGAAGAATAGCATTCCTGATAAATAGTCAATTAGAGAACTTCAGTTAAACAATTAGAACAACTTGACATAATAATAGACACCTTCTACAAGGTTCAAAACCGAATAGTAGCGGTGTTCAAAACTGATCCGAACCAATTGAATCGAATCAAACCAAACCAAACTGATAATAACCGAACTAAACCAACTAAAAAAAACTAAAATCAGTTTTGGACATTATAAAACTGATCAGTTTGGTTTAGTTCGGTTCTTAGTTCTGTCAATTTTGGTTTGGTCTTTTTTCTTCTATTAACTAAGTCTAAATTATGCATAAAATTTTTATCAATAAAAAAATAATGATATTTTTCTTTTACTTTATTTACATTTAAATGAGCTTATCAAATAAACTATCTTAAAAATGTTATTATTTTATTGTCTTTGTATATGATATTTAATTACAACTGTAGAATAATTGAACATAATTAGGAGGAATACTTTTTTTTTAAAGAAAAAATGATATATAATAATTATTTATTTCAACATTATTATTGGTTAGAATATTAAGAGATGCATCATATTAAAAGTCAAATTTTATATATTACAAGAAAAAAATCTTGAAAAAAAATAAATTACTTTTTAAGCTTAAAAAAAATGTATGAACCAAACCAGATCAAATTGAACAAAAATTGAACCAAACCGATTAGAAATCAAAACCATCAAAGTTTAAGAAAATGCTAAACTGACAACATTGATTCAATTTGATTTTGGTCTAAAACCGAATGGAACCAAACTTATGACTACCCTTACCTACAAGTATGGCATTAATTATATAGAAATAGCCTATTCAGTTCCATTTGTATATAGAGAAGCCAGATCAAACAGGTAGCAACAGCCAATACAGGAAAATATATATCAACAGTGAACAGACGCGACAATATAGAGAACTATACAAAGCATGATGTTGATATGAGCCTAAACCTGATCAAGTTAGTATATATGGCAGCATCGCAGCTTAATAGATCAACAATTTGTTCTGAGTACGTATAAAATCCTATCCTATGGCAAAGAAAAATTTTATTTTTCTTCAGGTTGTGCAAGGCAAGTAACCATGGAAGTAAAATGCATGAAGACGTTTGGATAGACAGTTGATTCCTAGAAATCAAAGTCACTTTCATAATTAAATAATAGTTAGAGATTACAGAAGAAATGTTCAGCCATTTAATGTCTGGAAACCAAAAGAAACAAGGAAGAAATGTAAGGCTATAATTTAATCAACTGATTAAATTGCTGTCCAGTCATATAGTATATTGCATCACTGCCTATATTATAAGGATTGCTTGGTAGTGTTTTCAAGGCACGTGGTGGTCAATGGCAGTAAGCCCCAAAGACACCATGGCCTCATGGCAGATGCAATGGCCATTTTTGAAATAAAATGAATGATTTTTGTGTCATTGGCAAAGAGGCAGATATTGGAATATCCCATAGAAGGAATAACTCATGCCCAGCGTCCTCATACCCAAAATTATCAACCCCATCATTTGCTTTCGCTACCATCTGCAGAGTTAAAACCCTCCTTGTCTATTTCTTCAAAATCAGTTTCCTTTTAATGCAAATCTCTTGGTCTCGAGAATGTAGATTTTGAATTTTGGGCAGCCTTTCCTTTTTAGCTGCATGGCTCTAGTTTCTAATCTTTCCCCCTGGCATCCTAGCAACTTCTCCCCATGTCGGAATATGTCATCAAAATCCAAATCCTCTCCGACATTTTCATCAATCATATTCCAATTAGCCACTCATTGCTATCATCAATGTCACTTAAAAAGGAAGAACAGAGGACGAAGAGGAGTCAGCAGAAAATTCCAAATAATAATAATAAAATATTAATACAGTAGAGGCTAATGAAGCTGTCTAGTTACCTACCTGAATATTTTAGCCAGGTTAGACAAAATTCATGCTTGAGGATCCCTCAAAGAAGCTCTCTAGTTCAAACCCCTAGTTGCAGCACCAGAAAACGCTTATACAATAGTTCCAGTGTATTTTCTTAACTATTTTTGCTGTTGTTAATTTGACTGCCTATGGACCCTCTACACTGAACAAGTCCACTGGCTGGAGGTAAGAAAGATAGGGCCAGATGAGAGAAATCTCATCAGCCTATTATTTTCAATCTGGCATCCACGATAGACAATGGCTACCACAGCCATGACAGATGCCGTGATGCCACTGTATTAATAATCAAGTTACTAGGGAGAGACAGAAACCAGACAGTGTTGGCCAATCAAAGAATATTTAACTTAAATGTATTATTAAGTGAGTTTTCAAGAAAATAAATCAGTATTAAATAAGAATCACAATTAAAGGAGATTGAGTTTATTCTGGGCTTTCTACATCATTCCCGCACATTTACTAATATAAATAAGAACTGTAGGCCAGGGTAAAATACGCTTGGCCCTGTCAACCGTTCTTACATATTTCTTCCCTCCCTATTGAGCCAACCCAAGTATCTCTTTTTTTCTTAATTTTTTGTTTCACAACATTGTCTCTTGGTGGGTCCATCCTGAGTGGGGTTAGAGCAAACTCTTAAAGTCTTTCTTCTTTTATCTTCATATCATTTCTGTTTCTTCAACTTGCTTCCAATTTGTAACATATTTCATCTTCCTTGAATCCACTGTGTAATATTCTTCCGATAATCCTTTGCGTCTAGATTGATTCTGTCGGTCAGAAATTAAAGAATTGGAGCCACAACATTTAATAGCTGCATATGACTGAGACAGAACCTAGGAAGTTGCACTTGCAGCAGTGATCTGGCCTAGAGAGTCATTTGTCACAGATCTGGCATTGTTTTTCAGCTATACTACAATGATGATGATGATGATCTAGATAATACCTAGCAGTATGATGGCCTGTGTCTTGGCTGCAAACAGGAGGTGGAATGGCATTTCCTTCGACCACAATACAAACACACAGGAATTGGAAGGCTAGTTGTTGGATTTGTTTGTTATCTAGGCCTCACTGGAATCTAGGGTCGCTTTCTGTTTGATATGGTGTGATGTTCTGCTTTGGTGTAGAGTAGGTAGTTTTGCATTTAGGCTGGGATTATTTCTGTGTATTATTTGGGGCAGCGTGGAGTAGTTTTCTGGTGGGTTGTTGTTTGTTGGTACTTGGTATAGGTGCCAATGAGATTCTGCAGTACGCAAATATTGTCCTCCTTTATTTTTGTTTGGGTTTTTGGTGGATTGAAAACTTTGGCATAGTAAGAATTGTGTACTGAGTAATAAGAGAACCAAGACATGGGTGGGAGAAGGTTGAAGAGTGTTGGAAATTATTGTGAATTTTAATTAAGTTTTTTTAGTTATTTTATTTGTTTTATTTCAATTAAGGCTTATTTGTTTTTAGTTAGTCTTAGATGATGTTTTCATGCATTTAGGATTAGCTTAAATGTTTTGTTTTGATTAGGATAAGATTAGTTTAAATTTTTTATTGTAATTAAGATAAAGTTATCTTATTTTGATTAGGATAAAATTATCTTATTTTTTAAAGTTACGTTTTTTAATTAGAGTAACTTACTCTCTCTTTTATTGTCTATAAATGTAACATTACTTCCTTAAGAGGAAATTAAACCTTGAATTTCTACAAAGAGTAGTGGGTTTAATACTTCAAGAAGTTATCACTAAGTTGATCTGAGCTTCCAAGAGAATATCAAAGGGGTTATAACAGATAGAAGACATCAAAGAGCGGTCCATTCAAAAACAGCCAGAGGAATCCCAAACGGGTCGTTGCACTTGAGGGGCAAACAGTGTATGGGCAAGGCCTACCAAAAGGCAAGTAGAGACCCACCTAGAAAAGTGGGCAGCATGGGATTTCCCTCAGGACGATTGACCAGTAGCATGAACTCTTGACAATAGGAGGATTTAAACCCACATGGTATGGGTAACTTTGAAGCTCTTATCAAGTCGCTTTTGCCAAGTGAGTCAACTCATGTTGGCAGAAGCCTAGATTTGAAACATTATGCATCATGTATGCTGGAAAAGTATCAGTTTATCTTTTTTCTCTATTTAGTTAGATTGTAGAAGTCTCACGTCAGGTATATCTCAAGTTAAATAACCTTCACTCTATTAATTTATGTAATAGTGTTGTCAATGGTGTATGAAGACAATAGTGGCAAACTTAAAAACCGCTGTGTCACCATGGCAAGGAAACCACCATCTGCATGCAAGATAGCCTCTCAAAAAAAAATCAAAACTTCAAAATATTTTATATAAACATAATTAAGGAAAATGGGAAAAAGAAACAGGTAAAATAGTTATATTAAGAACATTTCCAAGCAAATAATGTCATCAATTAACTAGAAGTAACAATGTGCAACAAATACCCTTAGCCTTGGGAAGCCCAACCATTATTTGATAGAGAACATTCTGCCCTACAGTCAATATCATTATCATAATGGACTCTATCCATGGAAGCTGCTAAACTAAAGCAAACACCATTGCAGTGCCATGTGAAGGCCGCCATGCCATGGAACTCCCATGTCGTTTTCTTCAAATTCCACCATGGCATGGCAAAAGCTATTGACAACACCATCATGTAACACAAGCCTCTTTCATCAGGGCTTTCCAAAGCACTCTATATGTTTCTCTTCATTTCACATGGTACCGGAGCTTCGGGGTACAAAATTGTAAGCCTTAAGTAGTGTAGTTTTCAGTATTGGAGCTTTATCCACTTCTCTAGGGAGCTTCAGATTGCCTTTAGCAGAAGTTTAGCCACCATATTTAATGGTCCTCCGCTCCCTTCTCCAACTGTTTTTCTGCCTTCTCTAGCCTATCCTGGCATTTCTCTGGCCACTTTTCCGACAAAATCCAGCAACTTTTGTATGGCAATGCATTATTCCAAGCAGTCTTTCCTTCAATTACAATCATTGTGCTTTTGTCCGACAGCAACTCACTCCAATCATTCTTTCTGCTGTGCAATATACTAGCAGGGTTAATTACTTTTTCCGCTCTTACGAGTGTTATTAATATGAAGGGCATATGACCAACTTCTATAATATTATGGGACAGGTGACTTGTTTAGTAACCACCCTGTGTGTCCATTAAAAATATATTAATATTATTCTATTATTCTATTAGTATGTATATAGTAGTATAAATTTCTTATACTATTTATAAATTAAATAAATAAGTAAATAATAAATTAATAATAAATTGTAATTAATAATAATAAATGTAATAAAAAATTAATTAAATGAAAATAATACTTTTTTAGAATATTTCTATTTTTTACTTTTTCTTTATATTTTATTAAAATATTAAAATGAAATTGAGAATTAACAAATAAAAAATAATAATGAATATTTATAAATATAAAATTATATAAAACTATATTTATAAAAAAAGAATTAAAAAAGTCAAATTCATTCATAAGTAATAATAAAAAGAGATTTGATTTCAATATGGAATTACTTTTCTTTAGAGAGAATCCGAAATTAGACAAAAATGCAAGTGTTTTTTGTGTGTTTTCTTTGTACATTATACCAAAATAAAATATATATGGTTATATTTCTATCTTAAAAATTATAAATTAGGTCAAGTACAAGGGTAGTACAACTAGGACAAGCCTAGCCCACAAGTAATTAACACACCTATTTTAACCTAGCTGTCACACACACCATTCTAACATGCAACAAGCTTGGTGCATATGATTTATATGCTCCAATTTGCAAGGAGTTGTCACAATAGAATTAGTTTATCTTTTATCTTTATTTAGTCATGCAATAGTAGTCTAATGTTAGTTTTATCTCAAGCTAAACAACCTTCACTCTTTTAAAAATTATGAAACATGTTGATTTCAGCCCCTTTATTGGCTTTTATTTCAGCTTAATTATCTCCTATTTATTTCCTAGTCAACTATGGTTATTTATTTCCATATTTATCTTGTATGCTGACTTTGTGGGATTTAGTTCTGTTCTTATTCCTTTGTTTGTTGGGATTAGATTGGTCAATGATTCTATGGCCAATTCCCAATTTCTATAGGTACTCTTGTTATCTTTCTGAATAAACAGAACCAGAGAGAATGATTGCTCTTTGTCTTCATTTCTGTGCATTGTTCTATGCTGTTCAGCATGGCTGAATGACATAAACAAGGATGGCTATCAGTTTTGGCTCCATGAGAGATGCCCAAGTCCATGCCACTGCCTCTCCCTCAGAATTGTCGACAGCTACTCAACTAAATAGCCAGTTGAACTAGCCAAACATTGTCGCCTCCACCCCAGCTCCTTCTATGGCTACCAAAACTCATCCTATAATGATTATGGACCACAAATTAAATAGAAATAATTATCTCCTTGGTCACAAAGAGTCTTAATGGTTAATAGAGGCTGTGGAAAAGAGTATATCAATGAAAATGCCATACAGCCCAAAATAACAGATCCAAAATACAAATTATGGTTTGCTAAAAATAATACCATCATGTCATGGCTTACGAAGATTGAAGAGAACTTTGTTTTCTACAAAACTACAATGGAGATTTGGGACTTTGCGAAGGAGTTTATTCGGCCATTGAGAACACTGTTACTATGTTTCAAATCAAGGAGATACTACAAGATGCCAAACAAGGCAATTTGAGTGTTACTCAATTCTACAATAATCTTGTCAAGCTATGGCAACAATTAGATGTGTGAGACACACTAGTGGTGCTGTTAACATTGATGCAGCTTATTGTTGGAAACTGGAGGAAAGAGAGAATCTTCATTTTTCTTGTAGGCCTTAATCCTACATTCAAGGAAGTCAAGGGGAGGATTATGGCTATCCGCCCCTTACCCCACTAAGAGAGTTGTTTTATGAAGTCAAATGGGAAGAGAGTAGAATTCAACGTGTTTTTGAAGAGTCTAACTTCAACCTATCATTGAATCATTTGCCATGGTTGTCAAAAATAGTTCCACTACTAATTTGAGGTAGAAAGAGGGAGGAAAACCATGCTGTGATTATTGCAATAAGTTTATCCATGCCAAAGATATCTGCTAAAGACTCCATGATAAACTAGCCAATTGGAAGCCACGAAATTAGAGGGAGACTTGTGGACTTATTGTTACTAGAGAGAAGCAGGAGAATGGATAATATGATCAGAACTTGTTTAACAAGGAGATGAAAAAGCAACTTGAGTTATTACAAATGATGATCAGCAATCGAGGATATGCTTCTAGGAAGGTCATTGGTACTAGGGTGATGGCCCATTCAGGTAATTTTCCTAGAGTTGACTCTAAGAGTTCCAACAATTAGATAGTTGACTCCAGGGCATTAAAACACATGACTAGTAATAGTTTCATTCTTGATAAATTGGTTCCTCGTCCTAAAAAATTTATACGAATTACTAATGAAACATTGTCTGAAGTTATTGGCGTTGGAGTCATACAAATTTCACATATTATGATCTTAAAAGATGTCCTCCTAGTTCCTTCATTGCAATGCAACTTGTTGTCTATTAGTAAACTTGTAAATGACAAAGGATGTAAAACTAATTTTGATGCTGATGGTTGTGTTTTTTAGGATTTGAAGTCAGGGAAGAAGATTGGTAGTGCTAGGGAAAGTGATAGGCTCTACCATCTAGATTGACCTAACGATTGCAATAAGGCTACTCTTTCAGTTTTTGTTTCAAACCATAAAAGTGAGGATGTTTTGTTGTGGCAAGAAAGAAAGGAGAAGAAGAGAGAAATGTATTTTGCGTAAAATTGAGGTGCTTCAATAATGATAGACCTCAGTAATATTTCTATAGAATTCTGTTACAGAAATCTATTGCAAAAAAGGCCATCTGGCACTCTAACAGAATAAGAGACTTAGCGCACCAAAAACACGTGACAGAAATAAACATAAAGCAGAAAATGATAAAATCATTTTTCTGTCACACTCTAACTCCCCCTATCAAACTGGAGGGAGCAAGGCAAACTCTAAGTTTGTTCCTTAAGCACCAAAATCTGGAATGAGCTAGACCCTTTATAAGGATATCAGCTAACTATTCCATGGTAGGCACATATTGTATCTTCAGAAGTTTTTGTAATACACAATCATGAACAAAATGAATGTCCAATTCAACATGTTTTGTCCTTGCATGCTGAATAGGATTAGTAACTAGTGCCCTTGCACTTAAGTTGTCACACCAGATTATTGGTGTTTGAGTTAAATTTAGACTAATCTCCTTAAATAATGATTGAAACCATGCAAATTCCACTGCCAAGGCTGCAAGAGACCTGTATTCTGATTCGGTGCTAGACCAAGCTACAACTTTTTGTTTCTTTGAAGACCAACTTAGTAAAGAATCCCTAAGAAAAACACAATATCCACCTACTGATCTTCTATCATCAGGAGATGCTGCCCAATTAGTATAAGAAAAACTATAGAGTTGTAAATCATTGCAAGGTTTAATTTTAATACCCATACTTGCAGTGCCTTTAAGATATCTCAAAATCCTTTTGACTCCCTGCCAGTGAATATCAGTAGGTGAACTTAGGAACTGACTAATCTTGTTGATAGCAAAGTTTATATCTGGCCGAGTGTGGACCAGATATTGTAAGCTCCCTACTACTTGCCTATATTGTGTGGGATTCTCCAATGGCTTACCATCATGAATTGAAAGTTGTTTACCAGCTACCATAGGTGTAGAAGCAGTAGTAGCATGAGCCATACCAAATTTTCCAAGCAAACTAAATATATACTGTTGCTGACACATGTGTAGACTAGACTTGTCTCTGTGTTTCAATTCCAAGGAAGTAGTGCAAGTCACCCATGTCTTTTAGGGAAAATAGCTTGTTAAGCTTCTGTATGAACTTTGTCAAGCTGTTCTCATTGCTTCTAGTTACCAGAATATCATCAACATATACTAGAATGAAAATAACTTGACTAGATGATATGAAGAAGAACAAAGAGGTATCACACTTGGAATTTTGAAAGCCCTAAGAAGTTAAGGTACTCCTTAGCCTATCAAACCAAGCACGAGATGCTTGCTTTAACCCATACAGTGCTTTCCTTAGCTTATAAACATAATTCAACCTTTTGACATTAAGAAATCTTTCAGGCTGAGATATGTAAACATCTTCAAGAAAGCCATTCAAAAAGGCGTTATTAATGTCTAGTTGTAGAATACTCAAATCAAAGGAAATAACAACTATTAGAATAGTCCTCATTGTAGCAGCTTTTATAACAGGACTAAATGTTTCATCAAAATCTATTCTTAGACTTTGTTGGCAACTAATCCAGCTTTATACCTTTGTATGGTACCATTTGAATTATATTTCAACTTGAAGACCCATTTACAATCTATGGGCTTCAAGTGATCTGCTGGAGGCAAAAGAACCCATGTTTGATTCTTGATTAAAGCATTATACTTTTCTTCCATTGCCTGTTGCCATTTTAATGAAGAAAATGCCTCACTCATAGAACTAGGTTTTGTTTGATTTTGTTTAACAGCAGTGGTCAGTCCCACATAATAGTTTTTAGGTGGAATAGCTCCACTTCTGGTTCAGTAACCATAGGATGTGATGAATTAAATATGAGAGAGTGGTCTAAACTGGACTCTTTAATGCTAGGAACTTCTGATTACTGAGCCAAAGAGTTGCTCGTGGCATCTTCAGGATGAGTAGTAGCAGGGGACTGAATAGAATTACTAACAAAGTCAAGATTTTCTGCTTCTAACTGGGTTTCACTTCTGTCTGCATCAAAAGTGTTATGAGAAACATCAACACCAAAAGTAGAGGAAGATACCTCAACTACAGATTTTGAATTTTCTTGAGAACAGCCACTAGTGATGGGCAACTTGAAAAATGCTCCTGGTTGTATTATTTGGGCAAACTCATCTGTAACATTGAGAAAGCCATTAGAGGAGGGAAAATCAATTTCATTGAATACCATATGCCTAGAAACATAAATCCTTCCAGTAGAACTTAAGCATTTGTAACCTTTGTGGGCACCAAAATATCCCGAAAGCACACACTTAGTAGTGTCAAAATCAAGTTTATGCTGATTATAAGGTCTAAGACATGGAAATCATGCACAACCAAAGGTTCTAAGACTGCTGTAATCAGGATCTTTCTGAATTGAAAAATGGTGAAACATCACCTAAAACAGTAGTAGGAAGTCTATTAATCAATCTTGTGGCTGTGTCAAAAGCTTCCCACCAATACTTTAGAGACATTACAGCTTGAGCAAGGAGTGTAAAACCAACTTCAACAATATGTCTATGTTTTCGTTCAGCTCTTTCATTTTGTTGAGAGGTGTGAGGACAACTATGTCAAAAAATAATTCCTAACTCTTGACAAATTGGCACAAAAGATCTGTACTCTCCACCCCAATCACTTTGGAGAGTTTTAATTTTTTCCCTAAATTGATTTTCTACTAATGTTTTAAAACTTTTGAAGGCATTGAGAGCTTCCCCCTTCCCTTTCAGTGGGTAAATCCAAGTATGTCGGGTATAATCATCAAGAAACAGAATGTAGTACTTATATCCATTAACAGACGTTATTGGAGTTGGTCCCCATAGGTCACTGTGAATAAGTTCAAGTGGTTGTGAAGCATTTGAAAAAGAAAGCTTAAAGGGCAATGAATGGGATTTCCCATATTGACAAGAATCACAGAAAGTAGTTTCTTCATTCTCATCAAATTTTTCACTACACAACTTCAAAACTGAATGTAAAATGCGTTGGGATGGATGTCCCAAATGTCTGTGCCATAAAGTTTTAAGAGAAATTTTGGAAGTGCTCAGACTATGATTATCTTCTATTGCCATGAATGTAGATACTAGTGTAGGATAATTCTACAGTTGATTTATTCTGTAAAGACCTCCTTCATTCTTTCCTTGTAGCAACACCTTGCCCGATACCTTTTCCTTCACATAGCAATCATTAGAATCAAACACTGCTATAGCATCATTATCTCTAGTAATCTTAGATAAACTTAGTAAATTCTTGGTCACATTAGGAGCAATTAACACATCTTTGAGCTTTAATTTAGCACCAAAGTTACAATAGGTATAGAGTTCAGTATTCAGCTTTAGTGCTTCAATTTTTTGACCATTACCCATAGTTACTTTGGTCTTACCACAATTATACTCAGTTCCGCCAAGTTGAGCAACTTCATTAGCAATATGACTGTTTGCACCACTGTCAATATACTAGGCAGGATCAGTAAGCATCCTGGAAGAAGCAATGCCTGATTGAGAGTTATTTTAGGAAGTTAGAGATGACTGAGCAAAATGAGCAAGGTTGTTAAAGCCATTAGCTGCAAGCTTTGTGGCTCTAATACCAAGAAAGAAATGAGAAGAAAAGAGAAATATATTTTGTATAAAACTGAGGTGCTTCAATAATAATATACCTCAGTAGGATTTATATAGAATTCTGTTATAGAAATCTGTTGCAAAAAGGCCATCTGGCACTCTAACAGAATAAGAGACTTAGCGCACCAAAAATACGTGACAGAAATAAACATAAAGCAGAAAATGATAAAATCATTTTTCGGTCACACTCTAACTTGGCACAATAGGTGAGGCCACCCAAACTTTCATTACATGAAAAAAATTGTATCGTCATTTGATAAATAAAAGTAACAATATTATTCATTGGGAAATTTGTCAAATCTCTAAGTATGTCAAATCTTTATATCCCTATCACTCCTATCAACCTTCTTAACCTTTTCCCTTCTACACAGTGATGTTTGAGGCACCTCACATGTAAAAAGTTTAAATGGTGCAAAGTGGTTTGTAACTTTGATTGATAACCTCACTAGACTCACATGGGTTCACCTTCTAAAAGAAAAATCCGAGGTTGCAAATATTTTCCAACACTTTCCAAAACTAGTTTCAAAGCTCTATTAAAGTTTTCAAACATGATAATGGGAGAGAATTCTTCAACTCCACCCTTGATTCTTACCTCCCTCACCACAGTATTATCCATCAAAGCTCCCATGTGAATACACCTTAGCATAATGAAGTGGTTGGAAAACAAAAAAAGAGACTCTTTACTTCCAATACTCCCACCTTTTATTGGGGGAAACCATGTTGACTGCCACCTACCTTATCAATAGAATGCCGTCCGAAGTCTTAAAATTCGTGTCTCCTTAGAACAAATTACTTGAAAGCTTTCCCACCTCCCACCTCATGTCCTCTATACCTCTTAAGTCTTTGGTTGCACCTCTTTTCTTCATAATGATAAGGGAGGTAACCTCAAGTCACGGGTCATCAAATGTACCTTTCTAGAGTATTCATTTACAAAAAAAGACATAAGTACTATTCTCCATCTTTAAAGAAAATGTTCATTACTCTTGATGTTACCTTTTCTTGAAAGACAACCATTTTACCCTAAAACACCCATTCAGGGGTGAGTTACAATAATACTCAATAAGATGAATGGATGTTTAGGAGTAATCTTGCAACTTTAATTCCAATTTAGGAACTTAGGGAACCCAGCATCATTGTCACTGATCTAACTAGTTCCCAATGTCCTATACCTCAACCTCCCTTTTCTAACCATGGCTCTCATTTGACTAGCCCACGTCCAAGAAGGCATCATGATTCTCAGTTGACTAGCCCAAGCCCAAAAAGGCCTGTAACTTGTCCAAACACCCTATAGAGAAACAAGATGTGTGTTTACACCAAAAAGCAAAGAAACAAAATGGCAGAGCAACAAGGAGAACACCAAACTTAACATGTCAACATGAGGACCAGCAATGCACTTTCCTTGAGTATGACATGACAAGCAATCACTAAGAATTTGATTTGAAAAATTTACTAATGTTGTGAAGAATTATGGGTATAGTCAATGTCAGACAAGTCACACATTGTTTATTAAGTCTAGTTCTAATGGCAAATTAGCAATCTTAATCATCTATGGGGATGATATTGTTGTCACAGGTGATCATTTTAAGGAAACTAAGAAGTTAGTATGATCTCTTGTTAATGAGTTTGAGATATAGACACTTGGTGAATGGAGATATTTCCTAAGGATGGAAGTAGCAATGAATAAAAAAGGTATTATCATCTCACAAAGGAAATATACTCTTCATCTTCTTGAAAAAACCAGTTTGTTAGGGTGCAAGCCTATAGATGCCCCAATAGAAGCCAATTATAAGCTAGGGCTTAAGTAGGAGAGTTCACCTGTTGACACAGGTATGTACTAGAAGCTTGTTGGTAAGCTAATATACCTATCTCACACTCGTCCTAACATCACCTTTCCTATGAGTGTTAGCCAATTCATGAATAACCTGAATAAGGAACACTAAGAAGTAATATATAGAATTCTAAGATATCTCAAGATAACCCTAAGTAAGGGTTTGTTTTTCCAAAAAGGGAGATGTGGAAAGTTTTTTCAAATGTTAATTGGGTGAGGTTAATAATTGATAAAAAGATCTACCATTGGTGATTGCACATTTGCATGGGGCAACTTGGTCACTTGGAAAAGCAAGAAACAACTTGTGGTTGCCAGAAGTAGTGCAAAAGCTAAGTTTCATGCTTTGGCATTGGTTATATGTGAAGGGATTTGATTACTTAGACTTCTTAAAGAACTCTCTTTTAGTTTTGATGGGCTAGTGAAAGTGTTTTGTGATAACACAACCACTATTAAGATTGCAAAGAATCCCATTCATCATAATAGGAAGAAGCATGTGAAGATAAATTATCATTTCATCAAAGGAAAAGATTGACTCTAGACTACTTGCTTTATGTCACTTCCAGCTCTCAAGTTGCAGATTTGTTGGCGAAGACTATTGTTCAGACCAATTTTGAAGTATTGAGCTCTAAGCTGGGATTGATTAACATTGATGGAACTCTCAACAATTTTGTGTTATATATGTATGAAACTAAGATGATTTCCCAAATAGGATGAGAATTGGAAATTTAAAAGCTTAGATAATACAAGAAATGGCAAAGAAAATAACAAAAATAGAAAGAAAAGAAAATGCCCTCTAGCTTTTGAAAGGCTAGAGACTCTCCACCAAAAGCCAATTCTTCCTTCCCTTACTCTCCATAGACCCCTCACAATATTTCCCTTCTAACCACATCGTCTCTCTCTGCCAGCTCACCCCCCTTCCCACTATGTTCAACATAATTAGTTACATAATTCCGTTTCTTGGCTCTCCTAGAATAAGCTTTGACCTTTTCTAATGGTTCACTCCCTTCAGGCCTAAATCTTTTCTTTTCTACTTCCTTTCTTCTATTATAGGTCTTCAATACCATAGGCCCACTAACCTTGGATCCATCAAATATCTACTCTCCAGCTTAAGGGGACGTGTTGATTCTCGGCCCTTTATTGGCTTTTATTTCTGCTTAATATCTCCTATTTATTTCCTAGTTAACTATGGTTATTTATTTACATATTTATCTTCCGTTGATTTTGTGGGATTGAGTTTCGTCCTTATTTCCTTGTTTGTTGGGATCAGATTAGAACCATTGCTCTCTGTCTTCATCCCCATGCATTGTTCTATGTTGTTAAGCATACCTCCCTTTGTAAAGGCTTTTCAAAGCATTCTCTCTTTTATTCTTTATAATGTACTTTAGTTTTCTTTTTCAAGTTTAAGTCACATGGTGGGGTGTTGACTAATTGGCTAATCAAAGACTATTTCATAAATATATGAAAGTGTGAGCTATCGAGGAAATAAATCGAAATTAAGGGAGAATCACAATCAAAATAGATAGATAGATTGATTTTAGGGAATTTTCTAGGACTTGCTGTATCACTGCCCTATCTCAAGTATAAAAAAGAGATTTAAAGGCCAAGGTTGAATATCTTGAGCTTAATAGTTTTTGCCTCAATCTAGTATCTCTCCTCTCTATCTCTGCTTTTTGCCAGCAGCAATTCTTCTATTTTTATCGCATTTTGACGGGCTTGTCGTGCAACCTTCAAAATAAAACTAGGTTGGATATTAAATATAGCAAGTGGCACAACCTAGGTCATCTCCCTTGGAATTGGAATTCAATATTCAATTAGGTTCTTTAAGTGTTCTAAGGTCCTAGAACTATTTAATTTGGGGGGTTTTTAATTGAATTAAACTATGCTAAACTGAATTGAAACAAAATTTCTAAATACTACCTAATTGGATAAATTGTGATGAATGATGGGCTTGTGACTAGCTTAGGAATCATCTCTTGGTATCCACTATCCTTATCCTATTCCAATTGTGGTTAATTCTGGCCTAAGAATTCCTAATTATGTTCATTACAAGTTATCTTGAGTTACCACACAAGAATCAAGAGATTAACACTCTAATGTTGAATTGAGACCTCAATCCTGCATTAAACCATTAACTCTTGTCTTTAAGATCAATGAACATCCAATTTGATTGATTAACTAATTAATTATCTTCTGATTCATCATCCAAAAATGTTTAATTAACCAACTAAACACCAAGGAATTCTCAAATAGACATTTAAGCACATAACCTTACTCATGTATTTCATCGAACACCTTCGTGGCATACATGGGAGATTAGAGAGAATAATGAAAAATCAAATTCAAATTTAACCAATTAATCAACAAAAAGGGTTTCCTAATCAGTGTCTAACCAGCCACTAATTAATTACACAAATTCCTAATCAAATACAACTCAACCGAGATTATACAGAATAAGAAAAAGTGCAGGAAAAATAAGAAAATCTTAGCCAGAATTCTTCTTCTTCCCCAAGGATTCAAGCTTCTACTCAAGAGCTTCTTCCCTTGCTAGCCTCAAGTTGAATCAAAACTTCATGTTGGTGTGGAATGGAGATGGAGAGATGGATGAGAGTGTGGTTGTGTGAGTGGAGGCGTGAATGAAGGCGAGATGAGTGGTTGATGAGGCGTGGGTGAAGGCGAGGTGACGTGAATGGAATGGGCTCTGGACGAATTGAATGGGCGTGTGTATGGATGTATGTGTGGATGTATTTTCGGAATGGGTACTGGACGACGTGATGAATTGGGCGTTATTCACGTGCTCATGTTAATGACTCCACGTGCTTGCTTCAGCTCACTTGCCCGAATGCATTTCTCTTTAATTATGTGAGCGTGGACCCCGCTTGATCTTATTTTATAATATTCCATATGCATACTGTAGCTTCTGCATGTCTTTTCATTCATGTTCACGTCGGGTGTATTTGCAGATTCTGCTCACTTGTTCTGGAATCACGCCTTACCTTCATTATCAACCAGAACTTCCAGCAACTTCTTCTTCTTCTTGATTCATCCACTAAAGACTTCGTTTCTCCTAGCTTCAGTCACGTTCTATCCTCCAGACCTATAGCTTCTTCTATTCTGTTTCTGCTTCGTCCAGCTCATGTTGCTTCGTGTTTTCCTCTCTTCTGCAGCTTTATTTCGTGGTTTCTTCTTCTTAAATCTCCAGCTCAAAGCTTCTTCGAGTTCAGAACTGCATGCGTGTTTCTCCATGTTAATTCTGCCTTCACGTTGCTTTTGTTCTGCAGGCTTTTAACTCGAACTTTCTGCACTTTAATATCCATGTGTTTCTGCTGTTGCTTTATGCAGTCTTCCTTTACGTTGAAACCAAGCTCATTCTGCATGTTGCTTTTACGTGTTTCAGCAGCTTTTCCATGTGGTTTCCCTTTATTTTTGCTGTTGCCTCACTTGTTCTGCATTCGAGGATGTCTCTTTTTCACATTCTTTATGTTGGCTCCACATGGCTGCTGCATGTTTCTTCTCGCGTGTAACTCTTCAAAACAAATGCTCATTCAAGCTCCAAATTCATATTAAACTTCTGCACAAAAGAGTGTGCATTCAAATGGAATTATCCACCAAATTATTTAAAAGAAATTGAGCATTAAAAACCAAATTTTTACAAATTAACTTCTAAAATATAGAAATGGCTATTAAAATGAAATCTCATCTAATTAAAGTCTTAAAGCCATATTTGGACATTAAAATGCCTAAATTAGGGGATTAAAATATATAAAATATCATGCTTATCACATTTCAACATGAAGCAGCCATGACTTTGAGATTTTACAGCGGTAACCCCCTGAAATGCCATTCTGCCATGGTGGCCACCATTCCCAACTTTAACAACCCAGTAAATCATTCAAAATGTCCCATGAATCTGCCAGATTTCTTAGGTCAAAACAACAAGGTTAGTAGAGATGATAGAAGAGAGTTGAGACATCCTCCAGACAAAACTATCTATAATTGGGGTGTGAATATTAAAATGTCTCAGTGAAGATCACTTTATGCAAAAAGCCAATACAAAGACATTCATTCTTTAGAAGTTACTGGGAACATTAAGCACTAATTTAAGAAAAAAATCAAAGTACAAAAAGTAAGCTACATGTTATAAGACAATGGAATTAAAATCAGTCACATGGTTTGATGTTTATTATGAATTTTTATACGTTCATGTTAAGTTTCAAAATCTGAAATCTGGTTTGAGTTCAATAAGCCTAATACACTGACATGATGGATCTCCTTTCTTACACAACTTTAACCTGCCAGAAAAGACAAAAGCTTATTTAAGACTTACACTTCATTATGTGGCTAGATCATATGGAAGATTTTTTCAATCATGATCTAAACTATGCTATAAATGTCAAGATTTGATTTACCGCAAATAGGAGCATCTTTGCCACCGTATCTCATTTACCACTCCATTTAACTTCTTTAAAAGCAGATTGTCATATTGCTGCAGTACAAACAGAGAAAGAAATTGTTAAGATTCATATTGCCACTTAACCAAAATGTACAATAAAAAATTTCCATACATGATTACAATAATTCTTGTTTTCAACAATCAAAATAGTTATGTGACCTAAAGTTGGCTAAGGGTCACAACAATTACAAACCCTTGGTTATATAGCACTCATCCATGCCTGACCTCTATAACAACCATTCAAATTGTAGAAATTCAGGGTTTAATAACCCTTTGAACTTATTTTATTGAATAAAAATAGTCAAACATATATAGGAAAGAAGGAAAGAAGGCAATAAATCTTGCCACGCAAATCCTAACAATAGATAATGGCAAGGCTTACTAAAGCTAATGGTAGAATATTTAAAAAAATCTTATTATCTAGGCCTCCTATCTTAAACAAAATACTTTAAATAATCTTATCCTAAGAGCCTAAACAAATTGGCTAAAATGTAGGGATTAAAATTGAAGATACAAAAAACAAATTGTTAAATAAAAAAGATAAATCACATTTAGATAATGTGATTTCAAACACTCGCCCTTGAGTTGGATATTTTAGTTTGGAGTTATTCTTCTAGTATTACTAGTTATTTTCTCTAAGACCAATTCTAGCTTGAGCAAGAGCACTAGAACCCACAACCATTTATACAGTGTTTTGGTCCTTGTTTCCAAGTAGCTTTTGTAATAACTTTTATTGGTCTTTGGTAAAGAGATTGGTCTCAGATTGAGTTGATTTCTCATTGGTTACCATTAATTCACGAGTCTCATCTCTTGGTCTCTCATGTAATTTCTAGTAAGACCCCTTGGTATGTTCTACCTTTTTGCAATGTTCACACCAAGGTCTTTCTTTTTTTTTTCAACTTGTAATTACTAGTTTGTGATCCCTTGTCATTAAGGCAAATGATTCAAAGATTGTAGGGGAATTTTGAGTTCTTGAGGTCAATCCTTTTCTACTTTCCTCCCTATTAACCGCAGGAAAAAACTCTTTAAGGTAAAGGATCAAGGCTCATGATGCTCCTTCTAATCTCCTCAAAGTCTGAGTTGAGGTCTAGAAAGAACTTGTAGATTCCCTTCTTCTCTTTGAGTTGCTTGAAGTAGGTTGCATTAGCCACACATGACCATGGATGGGTCTCATAAAGATCCAATTGCTACCAATTTCTTGTGAGAACATTGTATTATTGTGTGACTCCCATTTCACCCTATAGAAAATCATGAAGAAATGCTTCAATTTCAAATAATATTGCCTAGCTTTTGACTGAGGAATAACTCTCTCTTGTTGCCTTCCAAATTTCTTGAGCTGCTCGGTATAGCAAAAAGTTGTCCCCAACCCTAGTAGTCATTGAATTGTTCAGCTGTGACATAATTAGGCTTCTTTCAATTTCTCACTCCTTATATTTGGCATAATCAATGTTTAAGGGACAACATTACCTATGAGATACTTAGCCTTACCTCTCCCTTGAATGAATGGCATAACACTAGCACCAAAATCATCAATTGAATTCTACTTTCCTCCTATTTAACTTCATAGAACACTTCTCTAAGTGATGGTAGGGGTCGAACAGCCATGATTCTCCCCTTAGCTTCCTTAAAGGCAGAATTGAGACCTAGAAGGAAGGTGTAAATTCTTGCACTTCTAGTTTCTGATAGTAGGCAGCTTCAGTATTGCAAGTCCATTGATTAACTTCACGTGTCCAGCCGCTACCATAGTTTCATCAAATTATTGTAATATGGAGTACCACTCAAATTAGCTTACTTTCCCTCACGAAGGGTCCCCTTGATCTGGAACAGAGTATCTATGTTTGCAATAGAGAAATAGGATTCCTTTATAGCATTCCATATCCTTTTTGCAGTTTTGCAAAAACAAAATTCTCTCCAATCTCAGTTGTCATAGAATTCACTAACCATGACATAATGGTGTTGTTTTTATTGCAAACCACACCTTGTATTTAGGATCTGTGATGTCTGGTTGAATGGCATCTTCAGTGAGGTATTCTTTTCCATGGCCTCTGATGAACATCAAGGCACTCTAGGACCATGGAAGATAGTTATTTCCATTCAATTTATGGCCCATGATCATCATGGGTGGAGTGTCAGTAGTCATGGGAGAAAAAGACATGCTGCCAAGGTTGTTTGGCTGATGGGTGGCAGACAAACCATAGTCAACGACATTGGCATGGGAGGCTCTCATAGAGCCAAAGGTGATCATTGCTGGTCTCTTGGAGCTTAGAGGCTTTGATACCGCGAAGAAAACCATGGAGGAGCAGAGATCACTTTTTTCTCTGATTGTTATTCAACGGAGAATGAAAAACATATTTACATATAGGGACATTGGCCACACAAGAACAACCAATCTGATCCCATAAAATCAGGGAATTAAAATTAAATCATAACTGATCCTATTTAGGAGATAACTAAGGAAATAAAAACTAAAGATTAGTTAACCTAATACAAATAAAGGAAATAATAATAAATAAAGAAAATACTAATAATTATGGCAACCAACAGTAGGCTTATTCCATAGACTCCAGTACAGCTTTACAACTTCCTAGTAACCAACTAGTTCTAATTTGACATATCACATCATTAGAAGACCAGACGGCAGAATATAAGCAGATAAAATTGAAATTACCAGAGTAGGAATTTCATCAACTGTGGCAACGCCAAACAGTCTTCTAACAATATCTGGGCTAACAGATTCACCAACATATATTAAACAATCATGACGATTCTCAAGAAGATATATTCCCTCTTCACTGATGTGTTCACTAGAAAGGGAGGAATAAGAGATCCCTGATCTTCCTGCAAGTTATAAAAAAACTATTAGTGCTTCCAGAAATGATCTTAACAGATATCTGGTCGAGGTTAATTGATGCTGCCGCGAAACAAAATCAATTGTAACCATCCAATAACTCTCAATAGAATGAATTTCTAACAAATCTGCCACTTAATCAAACGCTCATAAAAAAAATCAAGCTAAATATTTCTTTAAATTAATATAATATATCCTTTTCAAGATTATAAAATATCAAGTTCTCATTATGCCCATATTGATATCCAATTACTTAAAATATCATATATGACGAACATCACAATGCCTCATATATATATATATGAACAAGATAAATAAGTATACCTTTGAGTCGATATCATGGATAGCCACCATCCTGGGATACACAAGAGGTATTGCCAATGGAGCAGAAAGAGATGACACATGATTTATCCAGAATGATCGTTCATCAATTTTTCTCTCAGCTCGCAATCCTGTGCTCTTAATTAATGGTGAAAAAGATATTGAGAATGAGTTATTACTATTAGTACTGTCCTTAAGTAAGAGAATGTAAAGTCGTTAAGGATTTGAGAAAGTCTCATACTCTCGTAGTTTAAAAGAGTTAGCCGTGGCGCATCAAAAGTAAAGTTATATCTGCTTTTGTGGTCATAGTGTTAATATAAACAGAAGTTGAGGGTTCAGTTTTTATGTGTACCATCATTGAGTCTTTCAATAACATGTTCTAATTGATCCCTTCTTTTTCTCTCTAACTTTTGCTTTCCCTATTCTCTCAACATGGTACCAGGGAATCAAAATCATGCACCTTGAAACCAGACCCCAGCTGCCCTTTAAAAGAAATAAAAATAATCTGGCAGCCTTAGAAACGGCTGACCATCATTGTTGTACCCTTCTATAATTGTTTTGTTGGTCAGAATAAGTTGATTGTGTGAATTAAAATTCCAGCATGACAAGACAACCCATCGATTTGAAGCTAGCCCATGATTTGTTTTGGCTATTTTTGGTGATTTAATTCTTAAATCAAAGGAAAAACTGAGCTCTCCATGTTCTATTCTCACTGTGCGAAAATTTTGTACTTTCAACCAAGTTTCAGTGGCCAAGGATACTGTTTACCACGTAGCATTATTTCTGATTTGAGTCTTTAGTGGTTTAGTTGGCATAATTTTGGGTGAAGCTGGGTTCTATTTCGGTGAATAGGTTTTTCAGTCTGTAAAGCTACTGTTTTCTATTATGATATTCTTGATGCTGAGTTCCACTAGTGATTGTGGTATTTTGCACTGTTGGAGATGACGGTGGATATTCACATGCGATCATTGTGACGTTATTCTATTTATTTCTTCCTTGATTCACTTTCTCTTATTTCCTTATTTGTTGCCTTCTCTTCCACAGTCAGATCTGTCTTTATTAAGGGTGATATTTTCTTTTATTTCCTTGCTGATTTTATGGGGCTTGATTAGGAGGTTTGTCTCCTATTCTCCCCTATATATATAAGATTCTACCTTGAATAAAATCATGAAAAAGTATTATTCACTTCAGTGACATTTCTCTTTCTCCTCTCCATAAAATTATTCATGGTATTAAAGCATTAAGCCTAATACATCCATCCCATTCAACAAATACTCTGCCCTCACTAGCGAGACCCATGATGGGCCTAACTGCTCTACTGCTACACATTCCAACCCCGGACCTAGGTAGACTCCTTTATCCATGTCATCTCTCGGATGGGGAGCCCAATTCATCCATGGGTCTTCCTTCCCTGGTGTTCATGTTGTCACAGAGGCTTCCCCTATCATGATAACTGGCCATAAGCTCAGTGAAACCAATTACCTCAAATGGTCCTCCTCAGCCATATGTTGGTAAAGGTAAATGAGGATATCTTACAGTTGTGATTTCTGCCCCTCTTCCCAGTGATCCAAAATATTTAATCCAGGATGCTGAAAATAATATGATTAAGTCCTGGTTAGTTAACTCTATGACACTTAAAGTGGGTGAAAATTTTCTCGAGTAAAATAGCAGCTGAAATATAAGAGGCTGTAGAGAAAATGTTACTGTTTTGATTAAAATAAAGATGTATCTTCTTGATTTCAGACAGGGTGACTTGAACGTGACCCAGCACTTCAATGTTCTCCAGCGACAATGGCAGCAAGTGGACCTGTATGAAACTCACACATGGCCTTGCAACACTGATGGATTGGCTTTTAGGAGAATAATTGAGGAGAAATGCGTCTACAAATTTTTATTTGGACTAAACTCTGTGTTCAAAGATATCAAGGGTAGAATCATGAGTCTAAATCCTCTACCCAGCCTTCATGATGTTGTTTCTGAAGTAAGAGAGAAGAAAGCCGGAAGAAACTAACTGGTAGCCAAACTAATGCTATCACAACTGATTCTTCAGCTCCTGTTGCACATGGAACTCCAGCACTGAATGTTGACAATAAAATGCAGAAACAAAATTGCCCCTGGTGCGGTCACTGTAATAAAGGTTGCCACAAGCTGAATTGCTGGAAAATTAATGGCAAAACCAACCTTCAGCCTAAATCAAAATTTGAAGTAAAGGGGCACATGGTGAGTATTGAAGATAAGGGGCAGCAAGAAACTTTCTTATTCAGCAGAGAACAAATTGACTTCATGCAGAAAATGTTTGGCCACCGTGACAGCAAGGTCAGTACAGGACATGTTGCACAAGCAAGTAATGCCTCTAATGCATTAGTCTCTCGAGCACAACCAATCCAACTTGGATTGTGGACTCCAATGCTGCTGACCACATGACATAACAAATCCTTTATTGAAAATTTTGCTCCCAACTCTAAAGGATTAGTGGTTAAAATTGTAGATGGCACTTTGAAGTCAAAGGCATGGGGTCTGTTAAAATGTCTGCAGTGTTGACCCTTGACAATCTGCTTTTTGTACCTAAGTTAACATGCATTCTGATTTCCATCAGTAAATTGGCCAAAGATCAAGGTTGGGCGACTAATTTTCAGTCTCATAGTTGCTATTTCCAAGACTTGGCATCAGGGAAGATGATTGGGCATACCAAGGAGTCTACAAGGCTCTACATGCAACAAGGTGGAAGTCCAGTCAAGAAAAGTTATTCTACTACTAGTACAGCACATGAAATAATGCAATGCCATTTTAGGTTGGATCACCCCAATTTTGGTTAATTAAAATTGTTATTTCCCAAATTATTCAATAAAGATGTTGGTTTTCCACAATGTGGTGTGTGTCAAGCACCCAAAAATATCAGAAATCATTATCTTGACAATACCGACCATCTCATCCATTTGCATTAATTCATGGCGATGATTGGAATCCCTCCAAAACACCTATTGTTTTAGGTGCTAAGTGGTTCATAACTATCATTGATGATCATATGAGAATTAGTTGGGCTTATCTCATGAGAGAAAACTCAAAAGTTCCTCAGATTAAAAAAAAAAAAAAATTTAGCCTCATGATTCACACACAATTCCAAGCCCAAATCCAAGTGTTTAGGTCTAACAATTGCAGAGAATACATTAATTCTGACCTCAACCATTTTTAACAGCCATGTGATAGCTCACAAAACCACTTGTGTGAATACCCCCAACAAAATGGCATTGCTAAAGAAAAAACCATCACCTTTTAGAGGCCACTAAAGCCTCCTCATCTCTACCAATGTTCCCAAACACTTCTGGAAGAATGTTATTCTCATTGCAACTTATTTGATCAATAAAATTCCTTTAAAGACCATGAATTTTAAAACACATTATCAACAATTTCTTTTGGCCTATCCAAATAGCCATCTCTTGTCATCCCTATCCTTCAAGATCTTTGGAAGCACTACCTTTGTTCATACCACTCATAGCAGCAAGCTTGAACCAAAGGCCTATAAAAGCATTTTTCATAGTGGTGAAAATAGTGAAAATAGTGGTTGTTCCACTTTAAAGAGTGGTCAAAATAATGAAAATAATTACTACCTATATTTGGAGGATCAGCCTACAACCATATCCAATATTCTTGAATCTGATTCTCCTCATATTGATAGCTCAAGTACAAATGAAACAGAACCAAAGAACGGAGGTACTCAACAGAAGGAGCTTCCAGTCTACTCCATAAGGAAAAAGACAACTGTGGAAAAGTCATGCACATCCACAAGCCACGACCAAGTATCCTACTCGAGACTAGGTTTGTCTATTTATGAAGATTCTACATCTTATGATTGTTTGGATTTCTCAATTGCTTTTAGAAAAGGAGTTAAAAGTAGCACTCAACACCCTATCAATAATTTTGTGTCTTATAACAAGCTTTCACCCAAATACAAGTCTTTTGTGAGTCATTTCTCCATTGAAAAAATTCCTCAAAGCATACAAGAAGCTCTCCATATGCCATAATGGAATCAAGTAGTTGAGGAAGAGATGATAGCCCTTCAGAAAATGGTACTTGGCAAATGATTGACCTCCCTCAAGGAAAAAGACCTATTGGCTGCAAGTGGGTAGTTATTGTTAAAAATAACCTTGATGAAAGTATGAAACACCACAAAGCAAGACTAGTGGCAAAAAGGTTCACATAGACATTAGGCAGACTACTATGAGACATTTGCTACCATTCCCAAATTCGATACCACCAAATTATTGCTATCTAGCAGTTGATCTAGATTGGCTACTATATTAATCAGAGTTACAGAATACAGTCCTCAATGGAGATCTTAAACAAGTTTATATGGAGTTACCCTCTAGCATTCACTTCCCTTATTGCAAGAATAAAGTATGCAAGCTAAATAACTCCTTATACATCCTTAAACAATCACCAAGAACTTGGTTTGAAAAGTTCACAGGAAAGGCTTATATCAAAGGGCAAGCTGACTACACTCTATTCTTAAAATTCTCTCTTGAAAGAAAAATTATCATTTTAATGGTTTATGTTGATGAAATCATTGTTCTAGGAGATTTTGAGGGAGGGATGGCAATGTGGCAAGCCAAGGTGGGTTTCTCCCTACCTATCCCTCCCACGTTCTCCCCAGTCCTACCCCATAACCCTACAAGTTTTTTTTTTTTACTTTTTCCTTGTAGCCAAACGCATGGGTATTATATTACATCGTAGCTAAAAATAAAACCAAAAAATGGGGTTACCAAGATTCAAACTCATGCAAAGGGGTTTCAAAAGCATTTACTCACTATTGAGCTAAACATTTGTTTTCAATATATCCATCAAACATCTTATATATATTATATGTAATTAGTTTTGTTTTTAGTACTTCATGTTTAAGACTAAAATTTGATTTACCTCCACAAAAACCATGATGTAAGAGTTTTCTGCAATAATCAATTTTAGAATAAAAATTAATCATTCAAATTTTGGAGTCTATGCAACATGAGTTGACAACATTATTTAATAAGTTGATTCACTTAATATATCCCTAAGTATACTTTAATTTATCTTTTATTAATAAAATTTAGACAATGTTATGTTAAATTTTGATAACATGAACATCATATGTTATTTTAGTGCTTTGAATATATATATATATATATGACTTCCTAAAAAAATAAGAATAAAAATCGATAGCAAAGTAAAATTAACTTATATATCATGTTGCTAGAATATTGTCTAGGCTTATAATGTCTAGGTTTATTATATCTAGAGTTGTATTACACTAGTACTATACTTGTACTAGACTTATTTTTTACCCATAAATAAGACGTAGTGTAAGGGAATATACACACTTTACAATTCATTCCTCTACTTTTATATCTAATTTCTCATGGTATCCGAGTGTCTGTGACTTTGTTTCCTTCCATCCAAAACACACTTCCTCTGTTAGATTTCTTCTTTTTCGGATTTGTCCACTCTAGATCTCCACTGTCCAGGCCTTATTTCAAGCCACACACCCCTTCATCATCTTCAAAGGGTCCTAATCGTCAAAAACAAGAAGTTCAGTCATCGGACAGTGAGCCTTGTGCCCTCACGTGTGGCCTCCAATAGCTGCATCCTTGCCCCACGCATCAGTGCATGTGAGTGCGTCTGACGTTATCACTCGTCGTGCTTCATCCAAATCTGGTCGACACACTCTCCTTTCCTTGTTTTTGGTCTTGACTATGTCATTTCGTACCTTTTTGGTGGTATTCTTCCACCATTGCTTGTTTTTTCACCTTCTCTGATGTTGTTCACTTGCCTTGATAATTTCTAGGGATGCCTTCCATCCAAACAACCATGTCTACTTCTAAGGAAACCTAAACCAAGTATTTTCTCTTTTGTTATAAGTGGTTCGCCAGTCATTACCACATGGTGCATCTAATTATAAGTCTTGGGTTTCTTTTATCCACTCATGGTTTAAAGGGCAAGAGTACTTAGATCATTTGGAAAAGCAGGAGATTGACATTCCTTTTATAGAATGACCTAAGTGGGTCAAAATTGATGCTCAACTTTGTGCTTTGTTATGGCACTCCATTGACCCTCACCTTCTACATTCATGCCAGCCATATGAAATATATTATAAGGTGTGGCATAAGGCTGTATCTGTTTATTGTAATGATATTCGTTGCTATTATGATGTTTTGTTTATTCTTGTGAATTTGAAGCACTAGGATATGGATACCACCACTTATGTATCCAATATTGAGGGCCTTCGGCATGAGTTTCATTTTTTCATGTCTGCTACATCTTCCACCACTAATCAAAAGACTCAGTGGGACAAAATTTTCATAGTCGTGACTCTCATTAATCTTCATTCTAATTTGATTCACTATTCCTACTCTAGATGATGTCTTCACTCACCTAGTAAGCATATCTTCTGCCAATGTGCTTATATCTAGAACATTAAATGCTTTTGTCCCAGATACTTTCACCTTGGTTTCTCACACTAGTAATAAAGGGCCTCAGTGCGCTCATTGTAATAGGTTGGGACATACAAAAGATCATTGTTGGTCCTTACATGGCCGTCCCTCCCGCACTATGAACATTGCGCAAACATTAGTTGAAACATCTATGAACCAATCCATTACTCTAACAGGAGATGACTATGCTAAATACCTACTTACTAGGCATCCAAACAATCTTCTACCATTGCTTCCATTGCCCAACTCGTAATTCCATGGCCTACCTTGCTCATTTTTGTCTTGGCCCATGGATCCTTAAGTCAAGTGCCTCCGATCACATTTCTGGTAACAATCATCTTTTTTTTTTACATCTCTACTTCTACTTTACTTCCCTTTATTACTCTCGCCAATGGTACTCAAACCATTGCCAAAAACATTAGTCAAGTTACAATTTTTCCTTCCCTCACTTTAGATTCAATTCCTTATATTTTTGAATGTCCTTTTAACCTTGTTTTCGTCAACAACTTGACTCGTACTCTTAATTATTTTATTACCTTTCTTGACAAAAGTGTTTCTTTATAGGATTGAAATACAAGTTGGACGATTAGTGTAAAGCATGAATCACAAAGCCTTTATCATCTTATCACATCACCAATACCATGCACAACCCCTTCTCCATATATCATCCACAATCATCTCGGCCATCCTAGTCTCTGCAAACTTCAAAAGATGTTTCTCTCATTTTCTACTTTGGAATCATTTGAATGTGAGTCATATGGACAAACAAGCTCGTACTTCATTTACCAACAATGCCAATAATCGCACTATGTCCCCTTTTAAGCTTGTTCATTCTGATGTCTAAGGTCCATGTCGCATTTCATTTATTTCTAAATCTCAATATTTTGTAATATTTATTTATGACTATTCTCATTGCACTTGGTTATATTTAATGAAGAATCGCTTTGAGGTGTTTTCCATTTTTCAATCCTTTTGTGCTAAAATACAAACTCAATTTAGTTGTTTTGTATCTATTTTACAAGGTGATAATGCATGTAAATATTTCTCTGCTTCTTTCCAAACATTTATGTCTACATAAGGCATTCTTCATTAGTCTTCATGTGCACATACCCACAACAAAATTTAGGATTTGGTAGGCACAAAACTGTTAATTTTTATTCCTCGATCAAGGTTATACATATAATGCTACCAGGTTTGATTACCAGCCAATAACTCCTAGGTATCCAGCCTAAAAACAAGGGATTACATAACCAAATGATGAAACAAAATAAAATCTTGATATGGGCTGAATAAATAGGAAAGAAAAGATATAACCGAATAGGAAAGAGATAATAGAGAATAATAACAGAAAAATGAAACAAAAATAATGGGAATAAATGAGCAGCAATAAATAACGATCTCCAACACTCCTTCGTAAGCTGGTGAATAGATGTTGATCATTCCTAACTTGCTACTCAATTAGTCGTATCTTGATTTAGTGAGAACCTTGGTCAGGATATCAGCTATCTACAAGGCCTGCTTCAATGCTATCCTTGATAAAGTTTCGATCAATTCCACATGTTTGGTTCTATCATGAAGAATTGGATTTTGTGCAAGTTCAATGGTGGCTTTGTTATCACACCACATTGCAATAGGTTGATCCAATTTGATTTTGAGCTCTCTAAAAATCCTTTCAATCCATATTACTTCACATATACCATGTGTTAGTGCCCTATATTCAACTTCAGTAGAGCTCCTAGCAACTACACTTTGTTTCTTGCTCTTCCATATTACTAGGTTATCCCAAACAAATGTAAAGTACCCTATTGTGGATTTTCTATTAATCACACAGCCTGCCCAATCAACATCTATATATAATTTCACACATCTTTCACTTCTTTTGTTAAACAGGAGTCCCTTGCCAGGAGTCATATTTAGATATTTTAAAATTCTATAAATTGCTTCCATATGTTGTTCTCATGGATCCTTTGTGAATTGACTAACAACTCCTACAACAAAGCTTATGTCAAGTCTAGTATGAGATAGGTAGATAAGTTTTCCAACTATGCTTTGATATCGCATCTTAGTAACAGGAATTCCATCTTATTTGAATTCAATCTTGTAATTGGCCACCATAGGAGTTTGAGCTGGCTTTGAACCTAGCATACTTGTGTTTTTCAACAAATCCCGTGTGTACTTTTTCTGTGAGACACTTATTTCACTACTTGACTTTGCAACCTCCATTCCAAGGAAATATCTGAGATTCCCAAGGTCCTTGATTCAAACTCTATGGCTAGGCTCCTCTTCAACCTCTTAATTTATTCACTGTCATCTTCAGTCATCACAATATCATCTACATATACAATCAAAATTGAAATTTTCTCTTTATGATGTTTGACAAACATTGTATAATCAAATTCACAATGTTCATAACCTTCCTTCTTCATGACTTTGGTGAACCTGTCAAACCAAACTCTTAGTGATTGTTTCAATCCATATAGCAACTTGCAAAGTCTACATACCTTGTTGACATTGTTTTGATTCCTTGTGCCAAGTGGAAGCTCCATATAGACTTCTTCCTCTAGATCCCAATTTGGAAACACATTCTTCACATCTAACTAATACAAAGGCCAATCATTATTTGCTGCTAGTGATAAAAGGATTTTGATTGTATTAAACTTCGCCATAAGAGCAAAGGTTTGCTAGTAGTCCACTCCATAGGTTTGAATAAACCTTTAAGCTATCAATCTAGCTTTATATCTGTTGATAAAACTATCAGAATTATATTTAATAGTAAAAACCCATTAATATCCTACTAGTGTCTTTCTTGTGGGCAATTCTGTTACTCTTAAGTGTTATTCTTTTCTAAAGCATGTAGCTCTTCATTAATGGCTTATCTCCATGTAGGATCCACAATGGCATCTTGAAAATTTTCTGATACTTTGACCTCTGATATGTGAGTAATGAAAACCTTCACATTTGAAGATAAGTTCTCATAAGAGATGTAGTTACCAATCGGGTGTTGTATACATGATCTCTTACCTTTCCTTAATGCTATAGGCAAGTCAATCTTGGCTTCCTCAGAACTTGCCTCAGTTTTGGTCTCTTGACTTTGCATGGGAGTGGGTTCATGTATACTATCTTGACTTTGCATGGGAATGGGTTCCTCTGTACTATCTCCCTCTTTTTTATTTGTGCCCTTGTTCCTCCTAGAATAAATTTTGATCTCCCTTATCTCCTACTGCTCACCTGTCGTCTCAGCTATATCAACACTATCAGTCCCTTTTCTTGAATTATTATCAATTTCAAATTTACTATTGGGCAAATTAATTTGGGTTTCAGAATGGTCAAAGTCTGTTTCTTGATTTTTACAGCTAGTTTCAGGCTTAATGGTGGTTGAGGAAAACTCAATAATAGTAGGAGTTGGGGCTAATTTGGTACTTGGTTTAGGTGAAGGTAAAATAGATATTGACTCCAATGACTGTTGGAACCTCTCAAAGTATCAAAACTAAGTTTTTGTTCATTACAAATTAGCCATTCATTTCCTTGATTCTCCTCCTGAATGAGTAATTTGGAATAAAAGAGTGGTTCTTCATTAAAATTAACATTCATAATGATATAGTATTTGTGATTAGTGGGATGATAGCATTTATACCCTTTTTGAATAGGTGAATAACCTAGGAAAATGAATCTTATACTTCTTAGGTCAAGTTTTCCCCCACTTTCATTATGAACAAAAGCCACACACCCAAAATTTTTTTGAGGAATTGTTAAAATGAGGTGAGAATTAGGATACACTCTTCAAATTTTTGAATTAGGGTTTTAAAAACAAGAGTTTTAGAAGGCATACGATTTATTCAATATGCTGAAATCAGAATTGCATCCCCCTAATAACAACTTGAAACATTTTTTATTAACATTATTACTTTTGAGACTTCCAAGAAATGTCTAGTTTTATGTTCAACTACCCCATTTTGTTGTGAAGTGTTAACACATGAAGTTTGATGATGAATTCCATTTTCCCAAAGATATTTTTAAAGGTGTGTGCTTAGGCATTCTCTACCATTATCACTATGTAAAATTTTAATTGTAGACCAAAATTGATTTTTAACAAAAACATGGAATTTTTGAAAATTTTGTGAAGCCTTAGATTTTTCTTTCATAAAAAAACACCCATGTCAAACATGTATGATCATCAATAAAAGTTATAAACCACCTAGTTTTTGACAAATTTTACACTTTAGAGGAGCCCGATGTATCACTATGAATCAAGGTGAAGGGTTATGATGGTACATGAGGAAGGGAGGGATAGGTATGCTTAATATGCTTTGCAAGATGAAAAAATTCACAATGAAAAAGGTCATTTTTATTATAATTCAGTTCTGGAGGTAAGTGCTTCATATAGCTGAGACTACGGTGGCCTAACCTATAATGCCACAGCATTAAATAATTGTTGGAAAAAGTAGAAAAAACCAACTCTCTCTTTCTTCTACTCTCTTATTTGATCCTCCCTCTAGATAGTAGAAATCACCCCACTCTTTAGCATTGCCAATCGTCCTCCCCAAGCTCAAGTCTTGAAAAATACAATTTTCATTAGTGAAATAGACACCACAATTCAATTGTTGGGTAGTTTTCTTTACGGACAACAAGTTACACTTGATTTCAAGAACATCGAGGACATTGATTAATTTTATAGTATCTAATATTACCACTATTACAATCCTAAGCATTTTAGCATAAGTCCCATTTGCAACCTTAACTCTAGTATGCTTTGAATTACTGTGAAATTTACAAAATAGATCTTTGTATGTCCAGCATATATCCTTGGTATGTCCACCCTTACTACAATCATCACACCATTTAGATTACTTCTTTCCTTTTTGACTTGCTTGCTTGTTGCTTCTGGATATCGTGGCTAAAGATTCAGTAGGATTTGAAGACGGCACAGTACTCAAGATTAGATTCTTTCGAATTTCTTCACATTTGACCATATTAATGGTCTCTTCAAGAGAGGGCAGGGGCTTCATACCCATAATCCTTCCTCTTACATCTTCAAATCTATCATTCAGACTAAGGAAGAACTCATAGGTTCTCTTTTTAACCAGCTGTTTATAGTAGACACTATCAGTAGAGCATAACCAGTGGTGGACTTCATAGATATCCATCTGCCACGACAACCTAAGTAGAGCACTATAGTATTGAGTTACATTCTTACCTCCTTGTTTCAGATCACATAGAAGTCTTTTGACCTGAAACACAGTGGCTGTATTTTCTTTCACTTCATAAGTTCACTTGGTAGAGTCACAAATCTCCTTGGCTGTTACTGCCAGCATGTAGTTTTCACTAATTTTAGTTATCATGGAGTTAACTAACCACGTCATAACTATGCTATTCTCTACAACTCAAGTATCATAGCCAGAATCTTCGGCTGCTGGTTCTTTTGTTACTCCTACTTGATACTTCTCCTTCTCCTTTCCTCAGATAAATATCAAGATATTTCTTGACCACAGTAGAAAATTATTTTCAGTTAGTTTATGAGTGACCATTATCAGTAGGAAGCTATCAGATGCAATCCCATAAGGGTTCACACCACTGTTGCCCAAATTTGTCATTGAACTCAACACCTCTTGCGGAGAGCCGTCGAACAATGACAAGCTAGGGTTGCTACCATTGGTGGTGAAGGCCTCCATGGGGCTTAACAGAATGCTCCTATGCTGCATAGGATCATTACTCTGATACCATAAGGATTTGCTTGGCACAAAATAGTTAATTTTTATTCCTTAGTCAAGGTTATACATATAATAGTACCAGATTTGATTACCAGCCAATCACTCCATGGTATTTAGCCTAAAAACAAGGAATTACATAACTAAATGATAAAATAGAATAAAATCGTAATATGGGCTAAATAAATAGGAAAGAAAAGATATAACTAAATAAGAATGAGTTAATAGAGAAGAATAACAGAAAAAGGAAAGAAAAATAATGGGAACAAATTAGCAGCAATAAATGACGACCTCTAACAAAGATGGTGTAGCTAGACATAAAAATTGCCATTTCATTGAAACAGCTCGTACTCTGTTCCTCCATTCCAATGTAGCCTTTCATTTTTGGGGTGATATTATTCTTACTTCCTACTATTTAGTTAACTGTATGCCTTCTTCTGTGTTGCAAAATCAAATCCCTCACTCTATTTTGTTTCTTTTTTATTCTCTTTTTCACCTTCCTTCTCGTACTTTTAGTTGTACTTGCTTTGTTCATAATTTGGCCCCAGGGAAATATAAACTTACCACTAAATCTATCAAATGTTCATAAACTTACCACATAATTACTTTCTCAACTTTCGAAGGCAGTGTTATTCTCTAGAAAGTAATAGACGTTTCATCTCTACTAATGTGACCTTTTTTGAACCCACTCTCTTCTTTTCCATTATACTAATTGAGCCTCAATCTGTGTTGAATGTTTTTCCTCTCTCCTACCTTGATCCTCTAGCAACTACCCCACCTTGTCCATTTCAGACTTATCATCATTGTCCTCAACCACACCTTCTTCCAGGATCTATTGATATAGCTAATGAGTCACCCTCTTCTCCAATGCTGGCCATTGATTCAGTCTACCCTTCATCTAAGAATCTTCCAATTGCTCTTCGTAAAAGTATTTATTCAACCTTGTAACCCTCATCCCCTATTATAGATTAAAATAATCTTCTCAAGTTTGTTTTGGCAGGTTCAATTCCATTATTCAGAAGTTTGTAATGGTTAAAAGTAAGGCAAACCATTCTTATTCTATTGGCATACCCTATCTAACCAATACATTTACATAGTTGTCTATGTAGATGACATTATTATTATAGGTGATGATGAATAGGATATTGATAAATTTAAAAAACATCTATTCAAATCTTTTCAGACTAAGGATATAAGAAAATTGAAGTATTTGCTGGGTATTGAGGTGGCCCAATTTTACATTGGAATTGTTATATTACAAAGAAAAAAATGCTTTGGACATATTGAATGAAATAGGTATGTCAAATTGCAAATTAGTTGACACTCCAATGGATCCAAATGTCAACCTCCTACTAGGACAAGAGGAGCTTCTTGTAGACTCAGAACAATACCAGAGATTGGTTGGAAAGCTTAGCTACCTTACCATTACTCATCCAGATATCTTCTTTGTATTAAGTATAGTTAGTCAATTCTTACAATCTCCATATTGTGATTCACATTCTCCATTATATAAAAGAAGCCCCAGCTCAGGGTTCGTTATATGAAAATAAGAGCAATTTTCAAGTTATTGGTTACAATGATGCAAACTAGGCTAGGTCTCTTATTGACAGACACTCCATTTTGGGATATTGTATCCTTGTTGGAGGCAATCTAGTCTCTTGGAAGAGCAAGAAAAAAGATGTTCTTGCAAGGTCTAGTGCAAAGGCTAAGTATTGTGCTATGACCCTAGCAACATGTGAACACATGTGAACTCATATGGCTCAAGCAACTCCTTCAAGAATTAAGATTTGGAAGTACTGAACAACTGGAGTTAACTTGTGATAACCAAGCCGCAATACATACTGCTTCCAACCCTGTATTTCATGATAGAACCAAACATATCAGGATCAATTGTCATTTCATAAGAGAGAAAATTCAATCTGGGTGTCTCGTTACCAAATTTATCAATTCAAATGATCAATTGGCAAACATACTCACTAAGTTTCTCAGGGGTCCTCAAATCAACTACATATGTAACAAGCTAGGTGCATATGATTTATATGCTCCTACATGAGGGGTGTGTCAAAATATTGTCTAGGTTCATTGTACCTAGAGTTGTACTACATTGTACTACACTAGTATTATACTTGTACTATACTTATTTTTAACCTGTAAATAAGACATAGTGTAAGGGGTTATACACACCTCACAATTCATTCATCTACTTTTATCTCTAATTTTCTTTATCAAAATAGTATTTTTGTTAAAATTAAACCAGGAATAATTATATCTACTGCACATAATTGTTCAAAAGAAAAAAAGCACATAAAGAGAATTCTAAAAATGTTCAGCTTACCAAGTGTGTAAAGAGGCATAAGCTTTAGTGCTTCTGGAAGAATAAGTTGTCCAGATGATGATACTGTAGCATAAAATTTATGGTAGGAAAATAGTGCATTGATGCAAAGGTTTGTCACTTGTTCCCGGACAAGTGGGAGTGTCTTTGAAGGAACTTCACGAGCAGCTAGATCAAAATCACTAAAAGGTGTTAAAATTATCCCACCTCAAATTTATAATGGATGACACTACCATGGAACTATTATATAATAAGAGATGGAAAAGAATTTGAATACACCACTGTTAAACGATCAATATGTGATAAGGGCAATTGCATATGTCATTAAAAAAAAAGAGATATGCAATGTGAATGTAGTCATGTACAATGAAAGAAAAGAGATACCTTGCTTTAGGAAACAACAAAATTGAGTGTCCAAGTCAGCTGCGCGGAATAGATTACTTAGCATACTAGTGACAGGCAGAGATGAGGTTATGATATGTATTCTTCTTTGGCCATAAACTGTTGTGTAAAGAAGAGCACACTGAATGATGACAGAATATACAATCAGAAGCGGGGGGAGAAAAAGAACTCTATAGCCTAAACAGCTCTGATAGTAACATAAGGCAACCTAAAGATTATAAAGCCCTTGGATTGAAACAGTAAATTTGTTTAATACCTGAAAAGCACATTCTGATCCATCCTGCAACTTATTATCATGTCTTAAGGTTACCACAAATGTTTTGTCACAATCAATCTACACAACATATAAAACAGGCAACAAGGTTGAACACACTATAGTAATAAGCCAAAAAAAATGTGAGAAACAAAAACAAACCACATAAAAACATAAGAACAAGACATTATATATGTATGTGTGTGCATTTATAGTGACTGATGATAATAAACAGTAACAGAACAAATGATTGTTAACTCCAAACCTGACAATAGGATTAAAAAGGTCATCATCAGTTTGTTAGTATGAGCTAAACAAGGTATGCATTTTCTAACATATTCCTGATAGATAATGGTTAAGAAACCTAGGATAAGTCTTACAAAATAAGAGGGTGTGTTAAAGGAATAGGAGTCCTGGAGTTAATTATTGCTTTGGAGTCTTATAGTTATCTCTTAGGATTATTCTCTACTTTTATTCTGAAGATGAGAAAGCCATTTTCTGATTCCTTTGTAATCACCTTCATCTTGAGAAGTTTGTCTTACAGTTAAACCTTGTTTTCAAAGAATCATAAAGGAAGGGTACAAAAGGCTGGAGTAATGGAAAGTTTTTCTTTATCCTCTTAGTTTTACAAACCTTAAATTTCAACATGGTACTAAAGTGGTTTTGTTTAGAGCATGAAATCACCCCATTGAGAGTCGTCAAACTCTGTTGTCTGAGTAGTTCTGTGAGTAAAAGAATAGTCATCATTTTATAATGACTTGTTGCAAGTAGTGGCTGGGCTTGGTGCACTTAAAGCAGCAACACCCTCAGAAGTTCACAACTGAAACTTTTCATGCACTCGTGTTTAGTCTGTGACCTGGTTGGCTGGATTGGCTTAAATTTTGTCTGAACTCTGAGCAAAGAGTATGGCTTGTTTCTATCTTAGGAATTTGGATGGCATGTATGGCTACCAGTTTTATTTTGATGTGTTTGCTATTTTTCTTTATTATTTTGGAAGTCAAATATTCTGCATATGGTGCTGAGGTTTTGGTGTGCAGTTTGGAACCTTGGTCAAAAACATAAAACGAAAATACAAATAACTAAAAAATGCCAAAAAAATAAACAAAAACAAAAATAAAAATGCGAGCAAAAAGACAAAAATCTAGCATTTCGAGTTTTATCTTGTTGTCATAGAGTAATTAGTGGTTTGTTCCACTGTGGTGATTGTGGTAGTTTGATTTTAGTGTAGTGTTGTTCGTTGTCTCAGTAAGCAACCCAACAACCTGTAGAATTGTAAGGAATAGATATTGTGATAAGACTTTAGTACTAGAGTTGTGTATTGTAAGGTGTGCTCCTGTGCAACCCAAGTAGTGGAGACCAACTGAGAAAAGGTCAAAGGGACTACGCAGGAGAAGTAGGCCAAAGGAACACAGCAAGGAGAATGCAACGGGGCTATTCATGGGAAGTAGGTCAAAGAATTTTAGGAGCTATTCATTTAGCAAGGACATTGCCATAGGAGCTAGTTTCTAAAGTTCTTGAATCAATGAGTTGTGTGACCAAGTGAGACACGGTTAAGTTTGCATCTGATTTTCTTTTTAACATAGTTTTATTTGCAATGAGATGAAGTTTGAATGATCTTCCGCTTGAAGGGGGAATAATGAAAAACCTATAGTAAGTCTTAACAAATAAGAGTGTTAAAAGGATTAGGAGTCTACGACTATCTAGGAGTTTTGTAGTTTATTGTTGCTTAAAGGTCTTATAGTTATCCTGTAGGATTATCCTCTAATTTTATTTTAAATATAGGAAAGTCACTTATCCTCAAATTTCTCTACAATTCATCTTCATCTTGAGGAGTTTATATTGTAGTTAAACTCTATTTTCAGAGTATTAAATTAAGGAAGATACAAAATGTTGAAGCAGTGGAGTATCAACAGTAATGTATATAAGACACTTCTCAACAAAATTTAGTCAAGGTGATACAAGGAATACTAGTTCTAGTTAGATTGAAGAAGAGACACCTTTGAATTAGCTCTGACAGTTCATTATTTAACACTGTCAGTTGAAAATTGGTTCCATCAACAACAACAAGCTAGCAAATACTCACTTGTACTAATTCCATTAAGTAGTTTATTGTTGGAGATCAGGATATCCTCATGATCTCTTGCATTTTATTCACTTTTATTTCCTTTTATATATCATATTTTTTATTTATATCCTCATTTTTAGCCTTCTTTTTTTCAGTTATGTTTAGCTTTTTTTAGGCTTTATTTTAATTTTTGAATTTGTTGATTTAGTGGGATTGAGTGGAAGGTTTGTTTCTGCAACATCTGATTCTCTAAAAACGAGAGAAAACGTGAGAAACGTAACATACGGTTTCTCCGTACATGAACGAAATTCACCGAATACAAAAGGAAGTCCCCCAAGATAATACAATTAAGGTCCCGAAAAATTTAGGAAGCATTCTAAACTCCTAAAAATGAGAATTACAGGCTCTGACGGAAAGAAAAACGTAGCTAGAATAAAGAAACAATTTCTTACGAAAAACTTATGAAACATAATGACATTTCGTAATTTTGAACAAATTTTGGAATTCATACAAGAGGGCTTTTTAAATAAAAGTTTTGAGTTCCTCAGGGTTCTCAAAAACCCTAAAAACCATGGAAAGCCCCGGGACAGGTAAAGCCCCTCTGGTGGACGTTTTCCAATGTCGGTGTACCCAAACTTTGACTGATTCATTCGAAAAAGTTTTAGCTCCGATTTAAGTGATTTCAAAAGCATTTTACTAAATTGGGAACCTAAATTTCATAATGGAAAAGACTGTTCTAAAAAAGGAGCTAAAACAAAGGAGAAACAAAAATGCCAAGAACGAAAGGCAAAATAGGAATTTTTGAAAGGTGTAACTTCCTCCCACCTATATATATGATGTGCCCTTCTTCTCCCTTCATTATGCATGACCATGTTCTGCCCAAAACCAGAGGAAAACCCTAGGGGATGAGGCGCACAAGAGGAGGAAGAAAAGGAGGAGAAATTCAAGGTAGAAAGGTATGTATTTTCATGGTTTTTCATGCTCTTTCTCTTCCAAACCTCTTCTCCTTCATTCTCCTTTATTTCTTATGATTATAATTAAGTATATGGATATGTTTTAAAGGAGAAATTGAGAAAAAAATTCGGATTTGAAAGGAGGAGCTCAAAAAACATAAGATTCAAGTGAGAAAAAGCAAGAAAATAAGGTAATTTCTCTTCCTATGGTTGTCATCTTTGGTTCCCTCCTCCATTTCACCTAACATGAGAAAACCTTAGGAGGACTTGATTTTTAGGCAGAACCAAGAGTGAATCTAAGGAAAAAGGGTGTGAAAATTAAGAATATACAAAGGGAATCAACAAAAAATCATTAGATTTCAAGATGCAAGTTCTAGGGTTTCAATTGCACCTTGTAAAATATGATTTTGTATGATGATTCCTAGGCCTAAATAAGAGTTTAAATGAACTCCTAAGATCCCTAAGAGGCTCCCCATATGCTTTTTCCCTTAAGAAACAAAGCAAACTCCTAAGAGCTCTATTTCCTCCATAACCTTGGCCAAGCAAGGATAACATAGCTAGGGAGAGTTTTAAATTTTTCTAAACCTATTCTTGAGTCATATATGATTAATGAAAATGAGGGGAGGCCTTGGAAAAAATTTAGAACTCATAGAAAGTGAGTTGGTACTTTAGGCTCCATATTATGACCTAAAGAAACAACATGTAGTCAAACTCTTTGTTTTAATTGTGTGATGACTCCAAGAGTTTTAAAAAGAATCAAGAATCATATTTGAAAGGAAAGAATGGAGCCTAGAATTTATTTGAGGGGTGTTGCTTCATTAAGTGCATTTATGGACCATAATAGGGTTTATAGAATAATATAGTGTCTAAGCAAGTTGTGTGACTTTAGAAATTGTTTCATGAATCTAATTGGCTTCCATAAATTGTGTTTAGGGCAAGAGAAATATTTCCCACACTTTTTTGGGTGTGTGGCCGAGGCAAGGGAGAGAATTTCAAGAGAAAAAGTGTGATTGTGTGCAAGGTAGCTCTCTCCACCTTCTCTTATGCATGGATGTATGCTTAGCTTGTCTTAGAATGCGTGTGTATATTTTCAAGTCATTAAAAGTATGATAGCATGATTTCATATGCCATGGTTTTATGATGACATATTAGGTTTCATATAAGATTTTGATGTATGCTTGTGTTTGCTTGAGTGTGATGAAACCAAAAACCCTTAACCATGGTGAGGATGAGCCAATAATCCTTAAAATTAGTTAAGACAAAGCAAAGAGTCTCCTAAAAGCAAAGTGGGCCCCCAAGAACATGATTGAGTCCAATAATGCATTAAAGAATGGGTGAGGCAAGTCCAATATCTACAAGAAATTAGGTGAGGCCAATCCACTTGCTTGGCAAGCTTTTGTATGCTATGAATGACTTTCTTAAATGATGAAAATGTTTCTTGAGTGCATGCACATGTCTACATGACCATACATGCATTTATAAGACTTGTTTGCATCCATTATGTATGATTGACTGGGAGATGCGCTATTGGGATTCTTTGAATCACATTCCCTCCTCTCCAATGATCTAATGTGCTAAGTGGATCAAGTGGATAAGGTAATGGAAGCCAACCACCTTGAAGAAGAGAGTTTGACAGCCTAATACATAATTTTTGGTTCTTTAAGGCCATATTTGTATCAAAGCATGTAAACCTATGATATATATGGTCTATTACCTCTTAAAAATATGTAATTATGATATTGTGTCATGTATGAATGAGAGAATGTGTTGTGTAGCCATTAGAATGTGAATGGAGTATATGATAGTAAATTAGTTCTATGAATGGTTTGATTAAATTATGCACATGTGTGGATGAAATGGCCAAAATGAGATGTATGTAGTTTGATACCATTTGGGCAGCTTACACAAATCTTAATCATGCTTTTAGACTTGCCCAAAAGGTGCCAAACCCTAAGGAAAGTCATTTGGTTACTTTGATACCTCATATGGATCCAAAATTGACTATAATAGAATCCTATGTCACTTTTTGACTAAATGAGCTCTTCTTGATATGAGATTTGGCATGAAATTAGAGCTTGTTAAGATATTTTTAGGAAGCTAAAAAACATAATTTTCAGAGGTCTATAGAATATTTCATGAATTTTCAAATTTGGCAAATTTTCTGGTTTTGGTCATGTCATTGTTTATACTGGTCCAAAAATGAAATCTGTCACACAGGGCTCAAATGATGTCCAATTGTCATGAAATTTTATAAAAATAAACTAGACATTCATAGTGACCCCTTCCAACTAGAAGCACCTTATTTTCATGTCTAGAGAGGGAGATATGAATTTTTGACGATTCTATCTAGTATTAGTAATTCTAGCCGACCTCTATTACTGTTTGATTGGATTTTGAGCTCTTTTCATATCTGATCTGGTCTGGAGTTATTTTTTCCCTCTAACTAACATCCACATCTTTCCATATTGATATCATTTTCATTTATTGGATTTTTTTGGAATTAATTGGACATTTTCAAAGTTTTCTATAGAAAGCTGTGATAGCATTAGGGGACAGCTTGACCTCTAAAATTTTTTGAATGTTAAATGTCCTTTGTGATGGATTTTATGGTCTAGAAATATTTTTAGTATGAAGTAGACATTCGTAAATTTCCATAATGGCCAAGAACATATGATTTTGATTTTTCTAGAATTAGTTATGATTTTTCAAAATTTGGTCAGAAAAGAGCCAAATCTGGCCGAAAATCGCATATGAATATTTCATGCTTCCATTCGAGTTCCTTGACATGTAGGCCACATTTGATGATGCAAATGTATTGTATTCATATAATTAAATATGAGAATGTGATGTATAAGCTCAAATGAGTCACGTGACATTGAATAAAATTTTCATATGCGACGTAATGCTAAATTATTTATTATTTTATGCTATTTTCTTTGCTCTTCTATGAGTTACATTAGAAAAATCGAAATCATACATTCTTGGCCATTCTGGAAAGTTATGGATATCTACTTCATATTAAAAATATGTCCAAATCATAACATCCATCACAGAAGACGTTTAACATTCGAAAAGGTCCAGAGGTCAAGCTGTCCCATGGTGCTGTCATAGCTTTCTCCTGAAAACTTTGAAAATGTCTAATTAATTCCAAAAAAATCTAATCCATGCAAATGATATCAATATGAAAAACTATGGATGTTAGTTGGAGGGAAAAAATAACTCCATACCAACTTAAGCATGCAATGACCTTGAAATCCAATCAAACAGTAATAGAGGTCAGCTAGAATTCTTGATTTTCAAAAATTCATATCTCCCTCTCTAGACATCCAAATGAGGTGTTTCTAGTTGGCATAAGTCACTGTGACTATCTAGTTTCTCTGTATAAAATTTCATGACAATTGGATATCATTTGAGCCCTGTGTGATAGAGTTCATTTTCAGACCAATATGAACAGTGACATGACCAAAACTAGAAATTTTGTCAACTTTGAAAATTTATGAAATATTCTGTAGACCTCCGAAAATTATAATCTTGAATTTTCCAAAAAGCTCTCAATGAGACCTAATTGCATGCCAAATCTTAGATCAATAAAAACTCATTTGGCCAAAAAATGACATAAGGTTCCATTATGGTCATTTTTAGCTCCATATGGGAAAGTATAATATGAGGTCACACGATCCACGTGACACCGAATGGAAATGTTATACCTAACGCAACGCAATTAAATGCATTATTTTAATAGACTTTTTCTACTTCTTTCATGGATTTAAGAATGTGATGCATAAGAATGTGATATATGAGCTCATATAGTCCACGTGATATCGAATGAACTTTTCATACGCGACGTAACGCTAAATTATTCATTATTTTATGCTATTTTCTTTGCTCTTCTATGAGTTACATGATGTGAAGCATGAGGATAGCATCAGAAAAACTAGGAAATATATGGTGTTACAGTTTCCATCTCCCTCCTATATGTACATGTCTAAACATGGAATCATAGCATCAGTTTTTGCTCAGTTTTACCACACAGTATCAAACCAACAATATGCCTGATAACCCTTCTATTATTTTCAGCCATGTCACAGCCTTAAATACCAAAATTTTGAATGGCTTTAATAGAGGCAACCACCACAGCCCCTTGCCCCTTTCATCGATGGAGTCTCATCCGTTAATGGAGCCTTTGTGATCACTGGCACTTCCAAGGCTTCTCAAGTACTCACCACAAGGCATAGGCTCAATGGAAGCAATTATTTACTGTGGTTGTGCAGTGTACAGGTTATGTGAAGAGGAAAGGCAAGGCTGGCTATCTCACACGTGCCCCTCCTCCACCCAACATGAATGATCCAAAATATTAGATCTAAAGTGCAAAAAACAACATGATCATGTCATGGTTAATCAACTCCATGACCATCAACATTGGAGAGCATTTTTGTCTATGCAAAATCACTACTGAAATATGTGAGGCTGTAAGAGAAACCTACTCCTCCGTTGAGAACACAGTAGCCCTGTTTGAGTTAAAACCTGTCTCCATTACTTCAAACAAGGAGATTTTACTGTTACCCAATATTATAATGTTCTTCAGAGCCATTGGCAGCAACTAGACCTATACCAATACATGGCCATGTTCCTTTGATGCTCTGGTATTCAAAAATAATAATTGGACACTGAATTTACAAGTTTCTTCTTGGCTTGAATCTAATGTTTGAAGACATAGAGGCAGAATTACGAACATTTTCCCACTACCTCGTTGCTCTTACTGCTTCAGCGCTTGTTGCTTGAGGGCTTGATTCTTCAAGCACTGATAACAAGCTTAAATAACAGAGTTGCACATGGTGTGACCATTATAGCAAGTCTGGCCATATGGAGGAGAATTGCCTAAAACCCCATGGGAAGCCTGCTAACTTCAGGCCACAATCAAAACATGAGGCAAGAGGACATATGGTGAGCTGTGAAGAAAGAGGATAGTAAGAACACAATTCTTCAGCAAAGAACAAACTGAATTCATGCAGAACATGTTTGGCAACCATCAACCTGCCACCCAAGAAAATAGAATAAGTGCTGGACACATAAGTCAATCAGGTAATGCCTTATTAGCATTGACCTCCCAAGTTCAGCCTAATAAAACTGGAATTGTTGACTTGAGCATTACTAACCATATGACCAGTAATGAATTTTTTCTTGAGAATTTTGTCCCTTGTAGTAAAGGATTGGTTGTTAAGATTGCAAATGATTCATATTTGAAGTTAAAGGTAGTGGGTCAGTACAGATTTCAGAGGACTTGACCATTCAAAATGATCTTTTTCCTCTTAAGTTAACTCGCAACCTAATCTCTATCAGTTAAAGACCAGTGTTTTGCAACTAATTTACATTTTGGTGGTTGCTATTTCCAAAACTTGGCATCAGGGAAAATGATTGGCAGTGTTGAGAAGTAAACAAGGCTCTATCTCATCCAAATTATTAATAATCAAGTCAAGAAGAGTTATTCTACTATTACAGTACCAAATGAAAAAAATTGTTATGACACTGTAGGTTGGGCCATCCTAACTTTAGGTATTAAAAGATCTTATTTCCAAAATTATTCAATAAAGATGTTCCTTCTTTACAATGTGAAGCCTATTGACTATCTAAACATGTCAAAGCCCATTACTCTCCTCACCAATACTAACCAACTCACCCATTTTCCTTAATTCACAATGATGTTCGGGATCACTCCAAAACTTCTAATGTTTCTTATGCATAGTGGTTTATAACTTTTATTGACAATCATACCAAGCTTACTTTGGTCTATTTCACAAGAGAAAAGTTTAAAGTTCCTCAAATTTTCAAAAATTTCAGCGCCATGATCCAAAATCAATGTCAAACCCAAATTCAAGTTTTTAGAACTGATAATGGAAAGGAATACATTAATTCTCTCCATAAAACCTACGTTATTATCCACCAAAATGTGTGTAGACACACCCTAACAAAAAGGGGTTGTTAAAAGAAAAAATAGGCACCATTTAAAGGTTACTAGGGCCCTTATGGGGTATATAAATGTGTCAAAAAACTTCTTTTTTTTCCTTTAGTTTTTTTTGGGGGAGGGGGAGGAGGAGGTTGCCATTCTCATTGTCACTTATTTCATCAATAGAATGCCATCCAAGACTTTGGATTTCAAAGCCCTTTATAACCAACTTCTTTGGGCCTATCCTATACCTCTTAAAATATTTGGTTGTATTGCATTTGTTCACACATATAGAGGTAAGCTAGACCCCAAAGCCCATAAGTGCATCTTTCTTGGGTACTCTCCTAACAAAAAAGGTTACGATAGTTATTCCCCAGTTACCAGACAATTTTATGTCACTTTAGATGTTACCTTTATTTAAAATCAACCTTGCTACCCCAAAAATCCCATTTTAGGGGAGATTCAACATGTTCAAAAAGAATGGGGTTTTTTAGGAGTCCCTAGACCTGATCCAAAAAAACCAAGGGGTGTCCCATACCTGAACCCACCAGAAACAATTAAAACAGTGACCATTCCCATCTTAACTCTCAAACCCTGGCCATTCATACAGTTCTTGAACTCCTTGGACCAATTTTCATGCCTGAAATTCTTAAAATTCATACACTTTAAGGTCCCATAGCTCAAATTGATCTTAATGATCATGGGAACTCTAGTGCCAAGGAATTCGAGAGTGACTTGGAAAGTACACAGCAGAAAGAATTCCAAGTGTACTCCAACAGAAAGAAGGAAGCTGTTATAGAGCCTGGCGTGTCTTTAAGGCATGATCATGAGTCCCAACCAAGACCAGGTATGCATGTCTTTGATGATTGCAGTACTAAGAGTTTGGATTTACCCATTGCTTTGGAGAAATAAGTTAGAACTTGCACTAAGCATCCTATTGGCAATTTTGTTTGATATGATAAACTCTCACCAAAATTTAAGTCTTTTTGACCTGTCTTTTTTTTGAGAAACTACCTCAAAGTGTTCAAGAGGCATACCTAAATTGAAACAAGCCATTAATGTTGGCTGTTAAGAAAAATGGTACACAAAAAATCATTAATGTCTCTAAAGGGAAAAGACTAGTTGGTTGTAAATGGATTTTCACCATTAAGTACAACCCAAATGGAAGCATTAACCATCAAAGAGCTAGGTTGTTAGCTAAAGGGTTTACTCAACTCGATGAAATAAACTACCAAGAACCCTTTGCTTATATTGCAAAATTCAACAAAATCAAACTTTTGTTATCCTTGGCAGCAAATATAAATTGATAACTCCATCAATTAGAAGTGAAGAATGCTTTTTTGAATGACAATTTTTAAGAGGAAGTTTACATAGAGATTCCTCCTGCCATTTACATTCATGACAACAAAAATAAAGTGTTCAAATTGAATAAGTCCTTATATGGCCTTAAACAATCTCCAATAGCTTGGTTTGACAAGTTCACAAAAGTTGTGAAAAGCCATGGATATGTGCACAAACAAGCTAATCATACCCTATTTTTGAAATTTTCTCATGAAGGAAAAATTGCTCTTCTCGTAGTTTATGTTAATGATATCCTTGCTATAAGGGACTTTGTGGAAGAAATTAGAAGGTTGAAAGAAGCTCCTGCCAAAGAATTTGGAATAAAGAATCTTGGTCAGATGAAGTGTTTTCTAGGAATGGGAATAGCAAGGACAAAAAAGGAAATTACAATTTCTCAATAGAAGTACACCTTAGACCTCCTTGAAGAAACTAGAATGCTTGGGTGCAAATCAACAAACACTCTTATGGAATCTACTTACAAGCATGACTTAAACAAGAAGGTACATCTGTTGACACTGAGAGGTATCAAAGGTTGGTGGGAAAACTCATTTATTTCTCCCACACTAGACCAAATATCAATTTTCTCGTTAGCATGCTAACCTAGATCATAAGCCAACAAAAGAGCATATGGAGACCATTTATAGAATTATGGGATATTTGAAGATGACCCTTAGTAAAGGCATTTGTCTCCAGACAAATGAGAATAAGGGCATAGAGATTTAAATTGACATAAATTAGATAGATTCTATCATTGATAGACGATTTACTTCAAGATATTGTACATTTGTATAGGAAAATCTCATAACTTGGAAGAGTAAGAAGCAAGCATTGGTCTCTCGAAGCAATGCAGAAACCAAGTTTAAGGCACTTGCCCTTGTGATATGTGAAGTTCTATAGCTTAAAAGATTAAAGGATGAATTGGAAATTCCTATGGCTAGACCTCTGAAGATATTTTTTTGATAATATAGTGATAATCACCACTGTTAAAAATCAAGCACACCATGATACATAGAATGAAACATGTTTAGATTGATCAGCACTTCATTAAGGAGAAACTTGAAGTTAGTCAACGCAAAATCAATGGCTGACCTCTTAACCAAGGCCTTGCCTCAAGTCAAGTTTGAAGTATTGATCAACAAGCTAAGCATGTTAGTTATTTACTTCCCAACTTACAGCAAAGTATTGGAGACTGTGACATCCTCGTGATCTGTAACATTTTATTCCTTTTTATTTAGCCTTATCATATGCCTGATTTATCTCCTAAATTTTAGCCTTCTGCTTTTCAGTTATGATTAACTTTTATTAGGCTTTATTTTAATTTTTGAATTTTCCAATTTAGTGGGATTAAGTGGGAGGTTTGTTCCGTTCTCTGTCCCATATGTACAGGTTTAAACATAGAATTAAAGTATCAGTTTCTAATCATTTTTTCCACATTTATATTCAACCAAACGCCTATATTTAGTCATAGGTTTATACAACCTCTATAAAAGGTTGTCATGAGAAATGAGTCACAAAGGTCTTATAAATAGAACCCATAAGAACCTTTCAAACGAGATGCCACTACCCTGAATAAACACTGGAATTATTCTCACTTTAATAAATATCTCTATGCACAATTAATAGGCATAGCCCAAGATATAATAAAAGATCATCTTCTAGGTAACTAAATGCAGACAGCCTATCAGCATCTACTTGGAAAAATAATTGATTGCATTTACCCAATATGAAGCACAAAGTAGCCAGCTTGTGCAAATTACAGATCACTCAATCAAATTAAAATCCAAATTTCAAAAGTTTTAACCCCAAGAAAATTGTAACCAGGAGTTTAAAGAATATTTTGTCCCTCACATATAACATCAACCTAAATGTCAATCCTAGTATACAACATAATCTGCCAAGAAGCCTCAACATTAGCCAACCATCAATGTGTCCCTGCATATATCAACAGATGGACATATGCTTAAGCTTGATTTATCCATTCACTTGTATATTAATATATTCAACATCTAGAATGATATACAAACCCCAGGTAAGTCAACATCAGTTGGGATGCGTTTACAGAAGTTGCCATGGTATTCTTGTACTTGGATACCCTGTTAAAAATAAATAGAAAATTGTAAATTGAATAGATGTTGCATCAGGAGGAGGAAGCAAAAATAGTAAAACACTTGACAGATTACCTGACTGCATCTCACATGCATTACAGCCTTAAAGCCTTGTGGCCTAGTGATATTCCATCTAAGATCATTGTATAGCTTCGCAGGATCAGAAAGAGCTGAGAATGGGTAATAGTAATAGACCTGGGAAATAGTTATAAGTTCATCATCTCAAGATCAAAAGAATAGAAGACACAGAAGGATCAAACTTGGTCTTGTATAACATGTAGCTACTCTTATGTAAAATACTTCACAAAAGAAAGAAAATCCAAAAAGAGGAGCCATTGTTCTCCCCCTATAAATACCCACCTTCTATCTTGTATGAGAAATCTATTTTCAAAGTTTAAGACATTAAGAAGAAATTGAGAAAATTGGCAAAGTCCTGGCTGTGACCACCCTTGACTCAATAGAAAAGCCATAAAAGAAACCCACTAATATATGCTTTTCAGCTTCTTTCCTTTTATCCCCTTTTCATCTCCATAGGCAGTGCCACGGTGCCACTTGTGTGAAAAGAGCAATAAATTAGAGCCACTTGCAGTAAACAAAGGAAGAAAGCATTGAAGCACACTTAGCACCTCCAGCACATGAATAAAATCATTCATGGGCCTTCTAAAAGCTTAAGTTTCAGGATGCAGTCATCCTTGACAAGTACATTTCCACCTCAATTAGAAAAAGTGTATCATCATGGACAATTAATTCAAATCATTTACTTAAACAACAAGGCAAGCAAGAAATTCACATATACCTGTCCACCAGTAGTTCTTGGGATGACAGATATAGAAGCAATGTCCACATAGGCTTGGGTAGTGAGAAATACATCTACACAGACCTACAAAATTACATATAATTATTCCTAGGCCAAATATACTATGCTGATCATAAAACATGCTCAACTGCAAAGCTAACCAGCAACATACTCAAGATTTACCTGACACACAGCAAATTCAACAGCCAGTGCCTGGAATGCTTTATCTGCTGGTTGAAGTAATTTATGAGCTTCTTGAAATTCAAGAAAAACGATATTTCTTCAAAAACATACTCCAATTATCTGCAGAACAAATCATTATTTGCACTTCATTTTAATGGCATGAAACAACAAACTAAATGAACAAACCAACACGAACCCTTAAAAATACAGCTTATCTCAAATAAAAACACCTAACAGATAGTATAAGAAAAGATTTCTTTAATTATTTTATTTTTCCTTTTTGCTCTTTTATCCGCAAGGTTATATGCATTGACATAATTGACACTGGATGCTCATTAACATAAGAGGAAATGCTCCGAAATGGCAGTAAATGTTCACTACTTGTAAGCAAAGGAATGACCAGACTGTCTATCCAAAATATGAGAATCATACACTTTAGAAGGAAGAAAAAGATACATCTGCCAAGAGGTATTAAGGATTTAGGAAAGTTTTATATGCAAAAAAACAGTTGCTTCTAGTGAACCCTATCAACAGATATTGAGAATTTACAAAAGTATTGTAGGCTGAGTTACTTGCAGTGAGCCTTATATGAAAGGTGTATGCATTCTCTGTGAGCTCGTAGAATTAGTATAAACGGAGATTAAGGGGTTAGTTCTATACACACCAACGTTGAGTCTTTCCATATTTTGTTTGGTCTCTTCCTTTCCTCCCTATCTTTGGCCTTTTCTCAACATTGTGATCAAAGCACAGGTATCATCACCTTTTCCACATCTCTAAAATTTTTCTTCCCTATCCAGAACTTTTATCTTGCATAGGATTCTACAATGTCTTGGAACGTTCACTGTTTTGAAATCTTACTGAACGAAATGTTCAAGAGCTACAACTGCTATGGATTCTTATAGACTCTATTCATCTTCTCCCATCCTAGATTGGAGAATTTGGAGTTTGGACCCTTGATTCTTCAGGTCCCTTGATTGTAAAACATTTTTTCAATCTCTTACTCATTGTCCTGATAGAAAGAGCTTTTTCTCGACAGGCTCATTTGGAAGTCTAAGGCTCCACCTAAGTTCAAGTCTTTGTCTACATACTCATCAGGAAGATAAATGAAATATTGCAAGATCACATACAAAAGATGGCTTTATCTCCTTATATTTGTTTAATGAGTATCGATAATTCCGAATCAGCCGCTCATCTTTTTGTACAGAGTCAGGTGGCAAGTTTTCTGAAGGAATGAGCAGTCTGGATTTTTCGTTTACATTGGGTATGCCATCTAACACTGGAGCAATTTCTCCTGATAATGCCTAAAGAATTAGACAGGAAGGTGAAGGCCAAACCTTTGTGGCAATATGTTGTTTTTGAAGTGATTGGGTGCATCTGGTTACAGAAGAACACCTGCAACTTCAAAGGGAGTCTATTTGTCTTTTCAGTTGTTGTGGGACAGAACAGTGTTTATAGCTTTCCAGTGGTGCTTGGGCCCTTTTTGAGGGGTGGCTCTCTGCTTTGTTGCATGCTTGATTTTCATGGGTCATTTTTTCCCCTCTTTTTTTCTTGCTTGAGGAGCATATCTTCCTCACTTGTAGTTCTCTTTCTAGCCAATCATAAAATATCTTTTATGAAAAAAATTACATTTCTTTACTATTTTACTAAATTTTAAAATCAATCTGTTTATATTACTTCTATAATGGTTTCCATTCTACCAATGAATTCAATGGTATTTGAGAGTATATAAGTAAATAATTACATGCCACCATCTAATTAATCAAACTCTCGGTTATAGCAAGGAAAATACCCCACAAATATTTTTCAAACATACACATGTAGGACAAAACAATTTTTTTGATAGAAAAAGAAAGTTTATTGATGAGAAGAGAGAACAAACCAAGAACAGAGAACAACAAATGCTCCTCAGTCAAAAGAACACAAACCCAAAAAAAAAACAAAACAAAACAAAACAAAACAAAGCAAAAACAAAAACAAGAAAGAAAAAGCCAAGACTCTTTAACTCAGAAGAGCTTTCCAATACCTTTGTAGATCCATAAGGGACACCGCCCTGAAAACATCTTTCACTGAAACATAAGCAGGACAAAACTATTAAGTTGATATGGATACCTTTTCGCCAGCAGAGACATTAGTTCTACCTTCAGCCTCTCTAGCAGAAAGGGCACCAATGCCAATTGATGGCAAGACTGAAAACAGAACATACTCGTTAATGAATTGAACCCCATCCAAAAAAAAAAAAGTAACAGAAGTAACAAGGGGGGGGGGGGAACAGAGAAGGTAAAAAGAGAGGATGAAAATGAAAACAGGAAGAAAAGGGAAAATAAAGTCCTAAAGAAAGGAGCCATTTAACCAGGGTTGGGGGTGGGGGAGAATGAAGTGAAAAGAAAGAAAAAGGAACAGTAAGAGCCAAGTGAACGGAAAACAGAATTGCTAGCATCATTAATAGGTTTTGTTTCCAACTAAGCAAATTGCAATGTAAGAAACCAGTCAATGTTTCATCCTCGCCAATTGCAACAACATCAAATTTGATTCTGTTCCACCATCTACCAACCAACATTAGGCCAATCTGGCCAGGGCTTACAGCTGTTCACTTTGTCCATTAAAAAATAAAAAAAAATTGAAATATAAAAGTTAAAAAATAATAATAATAATAATAATAATAATAATAATAAAGTTTGGTTGGTCCAAGGGTGAGATCATAAAACACAAACTTCTTTCAGGTCAGCCACATCGTTATCCATTTTTCAACTTAGAACATGAGAAACCTAGCAACAAGAAATTAACACCTACACTCCCAGCACTTGAGCCTTTTTAGCCAATAATAACAGTCATTTTGGTCTGTAGGTGGAACTCTGTAGTCATAGTATAATTTACAGTCAAAGTTTCATGGGGAACCTTCTTCAACCATTTTAATCTGTTTGGCCAGCTGAAACCAGGACTTATGGTGAAGTTTTGTCAGCTTTTCTAGACATATCAGTATATTACTGAACAAAAGGATAGACGCCCAAAAACAGTGTATTTTATTTTACAGCTTAGTACAGTATTTATAAAACAAAAATAACCCTAGAAATAAATGCTAAGATAATACCTACATAAATACAAGGATAAAATCAGATATTTTTAGGATAATCTAATCCCTAGAAATCAGGAGAAATATTCTAACAGTTATTAGCTTCAGAAATAATAGGCCTTGGCCTTGCTACTTGCTAACAATTACTATTGAAAGAGAAGATAGGATTTTGGAGATGTAAAAAATAAAACAAGATGTGGAAAATGCCAAATGGGATTACTAACTTTCTTAACCAAGAACCTTGTATGGATATTTATAATTATAAATTAAGTTAAGGACAAAGGCAGTACAACTAGTATGAGCCCAGCCCATAGGTAATCAACACACTTATTTTAACCTAAATTTCACACACACACACACACACACACACACACACTATTCAAACCGCTCAAGCTAAAGATTACTCAAACTTGATCTTGTTACAAACAAAAGCCACATGAACATAGAAGAAAAGCATATTCAAACATGGAACACTAAAACATGACAAAGCATCATGATTTGTGACCCACACAGTCACCCAATTGCTTGCAATTGCAATTCAAGGACTTCAACAACCAATACTTTCTCTAACAATGTCCTCAGTAAAAAAACAGCTCCCAAAAGTCTTCGACCTGCTTCCCATGAGCAGGCCCCTCAACATTCGCCCCCTTGCTCTCTGTGGCTACATTGTATATATATTGATACTGCTCCTAATTCTTTGACTTGCTTCCCATTAGCTACTGCTTTGACATTCTACCTATAGGTCTCAATTGCATGGATTACACACCAAGGCACCCATAAAACACAGTTCTATTGTTAAAATCTTCAATTCACCTTTTTTATTTCCTTTTTTTTTTCAAACCAAGATTCCAAATCACACACCAAAACCTCACATTGTCATCTCTAGAATAATTTTTCATCCAACAAGAAAGGAAATTTTATTAAGAAGATTAGAGATTACACAAAGTTGGAGGATAAGAAATCCACAAACAAAACCAAAAAACAAAATAAAAACCAAAAACCAAAACAAAACAAAAAAACATGCTTACACTCAAAACAGATTAGCATATGAAAATTTCTATATAAGGAACTCATCAGTGAAGTAAAGCTGTCCAATCTCTTTCCGTGTCTAAAATGGTGAATCCCTTAAAACAATTCTTTCCCATAATGCATCATATTTCGAATATCAATCTACTAAAGAAAATAAAGAAAAACCATAAACTATTCAATATCAGTGTCTTTAGTTCCGTCTCTCATTAGGATAATTTCCATGATTTGTTTCTATTTTTAGGAGATTAAGTTTTTATTTTAGGCAACATTACCTCTCTGTTTTATTTCCTTTCTGTTTTTTTTTTTACTTTTATTTCTTGGCTAGAAGGATCAAGAAAGATTGAATTCTTCATTTCCATTTTTATTGGGTTAGGTCTGGCTGACTTAGAAGAGGTCAGCCTCCTATATATATGTACATTATTTTTCACGGAATAAGATGTCTAAAGCTTGCTGCTCCTCTGTTTTCCTTCATGGTATCAAATCCATTTGGATATGATAGAACGCCATTATCTTGTTCAGGTCCATAGGAGCTTATCACACAGACTCCCATGAGGTCTCATCATCCGTCACTTAGCCACATGTTGCTTCATCAAACAATATCGCTGCAACTCCCATGGCAGCTGACAATCCTCCTCTTATGATCACTGGCCATCCATATAATGGCCACAATTACCTTGTATGGTCTCCAAGCACCCTAATGTTCACTTGTGGATGAGGCAAGGAGAAGTATCTCATCAATGAAGCAGCTCAACTGCCTACCTCTGACTCCAAATATAAGAGATGGGTAGCTGAAAACAATATGATAATGTCATGGTTGGTAAATTCAATGACATTGGAGATTGGTGAAACCTTCGTGCTTGCCAAAACAGCCAAGGAAATCTAGGATGTTGTCCATGAGTCATACTCTACGGTGGAAATCACTGCTGCCTTATTTCAGATCAAGGGACAATTGAAGGATCTAAAACAAGGTGATGCAAGTGTGACCTAGTATTACAACACTTTGATGAAATTATGGCAACAAGTTGATCTCTATGAATTCTATGAATGGACTATCATTACTAATGTTGCTACCAACAAGAGAATAGTAGAGAAAGAGAGGACTTATGGTTTTCTTTTAGGCCTCAACATGGTCTTTGATGAGGTCAAAGGGCACATCATGGCCAAGAATCCGTTGCCTTCCCTTCATGAGGTCTTTGCTGAAGTATGCTATGAAGAAAGCCAAAAGGAACTTACTCATAGAGTTCCTACCCATCAATTATCCTTTGAGTCTTTAGCCTTGGTTGCTGAGAATACTTCCACCCCCGACACTAAGCCTCACAGGAATGGTAGACCTTGGTATGACCATTGTCACAAATCTAGTCATACCAACGATGTTTGTTGGACGCTTCATGGGAACCCTACAAAATGGAAGCCCAGACAATAATGTGAAAGAACTAGTCTCATGACTTGTGGTGAAGAAAAGCCTACCAATTCCCTTGATCCAGCAATGTTTGCCAAGAACCAAAAAGAGATCCTCTAGAGATTGATTGAAGCTCATAGGCAGATCCATAATTGTGGACACTAGAGTTATGGCCTAATCAAGTAAAAATGTGATGGCTTTACATACTTAAACTCAAAGGCCCAATTCTTGGATTATTTGACTCTGGCGCCGCAGATCACATGACTAGTAGCTCTCATCTTCTTGATGGTTCCATTCCTACTTTTGAAAAATTAGTGGTCAAAATTGCTGATGGTTCTACAATTGAGGTTATTGGTTTTAGGGTTGTTTCATTATCTAAAGATTTGATACTTAAAGATGTTCTACTTGTTCCTCAATTGAGTTACAATCTTCTCTCCATTAGCAAACTTACAAAAGATCTAAAATGTATCACTCACTTCTCCAATGATGGTTGTTTTCTTTTTTCATTTTTTATTTTTTAAAAAGATTTGGAGTCAGAGAAGAGGATTAGCAATACTAGAATGTGTGCTGGTCTCTATTACATACAGGATTCCAATAAGAGAAATTTGGAAGCTGTAATAAGAGTAATGATGTATTAGTGCAGCATTATAGATTAGGCTACCCCAATTTTTCTTACATGGAAGTTTTCCATCCTAATTTGATGAATTTGATGAATAAAACTTCTTTGCCATCACGTGAAATTTGTCAATTCTCAAAACACATCAAAGTCTCTTATCCTCTTCATGAAGACCAATCATCCAAGCCATTCTAACTTATCCATAGTGATATGTGGAGACCCTCAAATATTCCTAACACTAATGGGGCAAAATAGTTTATGACCTTTATTGATGACCATACACGATTAACAGGAGTGTAGCTATTGAAAACTGAATCTAAAATCACTATAGTCTTCAAAAACTTCCCCAAACTCAATTTCAATCCAACTCCAAACTTTGGGATCAAACAATGCCCATGATTACTTTGACTCAAACCTTACCTCAAACCTCAATCTTCACGGCATTATACATCAAAACTCTTGTGTTAATACCCCACAACAAAATGGGGCAACTGCATAGAAAAATAGATGTGTACCTGAAGTAGTTCGCTCTTTCCTTTTGCCTACAATGTCCCTAAACACTATTAAGAAAGCTATCCTTATAGCGACATTCCTCATCAATAGGATGCCATCTAGAGTGTTTCATTTCATAACACCTCACCAAAAACTCCTTTAAGGTAATAACAGACTATGAGAGGATTGCAGAAATGGTATGTGTGTAGCAGTGGCAGGATGCGGTACTACAATGAGGCATTGGACTTCATTTGACCCACGTGTGACACAGAGAAGCAAACTGACCATATAAATAGTGCACATACCATTTCTGCATAATTTGGAAAACTTTGAAAAATCATAATAAATTTTCTAGAGTTCCAAATTGAGTACTTTTTGGCTTTGTGGAAAGCTCTAGATGAGACCTACTTGTTGGCCAAATTTCATGGAAAAACTCATTCATTTGGTCAGACTTTGGCTTAGCACACATAATGATTATTTTTTAAACCCAATTTGGTATCTCAAAGCACCAAAAAGCTTTCTTCTCATCCCATAGCCACTCGGGTACATCCAAAAGCATATTTACAGCATATAAAAGCATACCAAATGATCCAAATCATCATGAAACTCATTCTCACTCTTGCCACTTACATTCATATATATGGACATAAAGGCAAATAAGTGGCAAAAACTCACATTCTCATTTATTTGGCTTCCACATTGATACATACATCATATTTATATGCATTTGGACATGTTCGATGGTTTACATCTTACATGCATCTCACATTACAATTCTTGACATCAATATGCTATAAAATTGTCTATTGTTCTACTCCTTTGTCAAAGTGCCATGCTTCAAGACCTTTAGCCTCCATTCTTTGGTCCACTTAGCTCACCTAGACATAATTAGGCATATGGAGGGAAAGAGTGAGATTAAAAAAATCTCAATAAATCTTTACCCTTTCAAACATACATAAAGAATGCTAAAACATGTCAAAGAATGTATGTATGGCATATAGGCTACTAGTGAACATTTATAAAGCATTTTCCATATCCAAGAAACTCGTATATAACATACATAGGCTCTCAAGGGTATTGGTCTAATCTCACCCTTTTTTTTTTGGACTTTTAGATTTGCCTCACCCATTTTTAAGGGACTTTTGACTAAGCCTTACTCTTTTTGAAACTCTTGTATTAGGCTCGCTGCTCATTTATTACTTAATAATTCTCTGTATCTGCTAGTAGGTCATTTATCTCTCTATGACACTTCACTCGGCGACTCTTCACTCAGCCTTTTACTAGTCAAAATCCTCCATAGTAGCCCTTTCTGTAGCCATCGACCACCAGCTCTAACACCAATTGATAGACACCTAAGTAAGGTGAGGAACTTCCCCTAAAAGTTAGCTATTGAGGTAAAAGAACCACCCTACTTAAGTACCCCATTAATCATTTCATACTACTCAATGTGGGACTTTGGCATCCCATACTACTTTAGTTTCCATCACTTTCTACTTTGTTTCCATTTATTTCTCGGCTAGAAAGATTAGGAAAGTTTGAATTCTTTGTTTCCTTTTTTATTGGGTTAGGTCTGGCCAACTTAGAAGAGGTCAGCCTCCTCTCTCTCTCTCTCTCTCTCTCTATATATATATATATAAATATATATATGTACATTATTTTCCATGGAATAAGACGTCCAGAGCTTGTTGCTACTGCTGCTCTGTTTTCCTTCAATCAGGAAATACATAAGAGCTAGGACAAATATAAAAAGATTAAAAAATATCATAATCCATGCCAAACCAAGGCTAGGAACAATGATGAGAAGGCTGGCCTCTTCTAGTACGTGTCAGCTGACAGCAGATGCTACCTTACACACTAATGCATGTAACAGCGATCAGAGTTGCACAACAGTGCATGGAAGCAGGTGGGTATGATTCTGGCATTCTACTGCCAGAAATGCATTGTGACTATAATATGAGGCCTATCGGAGTGCCTCTGGTCCAAAAGGAAGTCATCAAAACAGAAAATTCTTTCAGACACTAGAGAAAGGGTCAGAAATGGGGGGCTCAGAGTGCCCTTAGTGAAATGCTTGAAGCTCCAACCTTAAATATGAAAACTATCAACTCTTCCCTCAAAACCAAACTCTAATACTATAGAAAATAAAAGATGAATACTCTAAAAGGGAATTTGACTCTTAGGTGGGTGTCTGTTTATAATTATAAATTAAGTACAAGTTACAACTAGTACAATCCCAACCCAACTAGTGATCAACACACTTATTTTAACCTAACTGTCACAAACTCATACTATTCTAATAGAAGACAACATAAGTGTTCGGAGGAAGTCAAGGTTCTTTATTGAGGATTCGCTTGGCATCAAGCATCAATTCAACAAACCTTTCTTGCTTACAGGAACACATGATAGTTATATAAACTTTTATGTTCTAATCTTAAAGGCTAATTTGAACTTTTTATGGTTATTCTCCATTTGTTGTTCTCTCTAGACAGAAATTACAGCACTGTTGGATTTCTGTTTTACTCTTCTAACTTTAGACATACAAGTCCAAATAGTAAAGAGTAGCTTAAGTAACAAATATTGCAAATGTACGTGCTTCAGCAAGATAATTAACACCAATGCATGAATTTCAAAGTTTTGTCCTTCATAGCCCAGGGAAAAGGAAAGACACTAATTGAACAAGTTGATAACAATGTAAAGAAATCAGAGGAAAAGAAAACAGAGAAGAAAGACTTCTAGTGCTGACAGAAAAGAAAGGATGGACAGTAGACAAATTTAAGGGAAATTGCAAGGCTCAAGGCTCAACTACCTTGGCTGCTAAAGCTAAAATTTATTTATTTATTGGTACAAAAGAAGAAATTTTGTCAAGAGAGAATACAGGTAGAAGAGGGATATAATACAGGAAAAATCTCAATAATATCCCTTCCGTCTTTCTAATTCTAACAAAAACTTTCTAATAGAAACTAGCTATTAATTTCTTCCCTGTTCTTTACTAACTGCTGTCTCTGTCATATGAAAGCATTAATGGTAATGATTCTTTCACTTTTCCAACACAAAGATTATGCAATATAAATTAGAACACAAGCTTCGAAACTCACCTGATTGAAAAACCAATAATTTACCCCCAGTGCTCTTCATTGCCAGGAAAGCTGCCTAAAAGAAGATGAGCGAAATAAGCACCAACTTCTCGTTTTAGCATGCATATAGTTATCTGTCTAGTTACAGGATCACAAGTCACATAGTAAACCTCAATGAGATAATAAAGTAATGACATCTGCAAGCACTAAACCAACAGAACAGTGCACATATTTTTTTAATAAAAACAATTCTACTAGAAACAAGATAAAGGATACATGGGAAGAAAATAAGCCACCCACTGAGAAAATACCAAAACCAAAAACCCAAAAAAATAAAAAGACACACACACACACACACACACACACGCACATAACAGCCCTCCCACCCTACATTATATGACATAAAGACACCCCATGAAACTTGAAGGGTTGCGCATCATTTGGACTTTGGACTGTTACCGCCAATAACATTACTCAATTCAGTCAATGTTTAATGATGAATAAGACAGGAAAACTCATTGTCAGCATGGTTACTCATTCGGAGGTCAACTTGCTATCAGCTATTTTAACAGTAATAATCAATATATATATATATACATATGTATAAATATATATATATATATATAATGAGAACAAAAGGCAACATCTCTTCATCCAATGTGTGCAGATGCACAAATTTAATAAGAACAGAAAGGTGGAATAAAAAATGCTCATTACAATTTGAAAAATTAGTGAAGTGTACAGCTAGTATCTATTTTTAAACTTCTCTTCTTTATACGATGAATAAAATAAATTCAATAAAAAAATTGCCAAGGTTTGAAGTAAGCAAGTACGAACACCTACAATTACTGTTACAAACAAGAAATTTCTGAAATGCCAGGGCCAAATACATAAGAAATTAATTAAAAAAAACGCTAGAAATGACAATGTGTACTCAAAGGATATATACAAATATCCATATATTGTACCCAAAAATGCAATAAAAATAAATTTCCCTGCCTTGATTGCTGCACCAAAGGCTGACTCAGAGCTTCTATTATTCTGGAACATTGTTGGAATGCTTTCTAGAAGTAATTCTAGATGTTGACGACGCTAACCACAGGAGAAGCAAAACAATTTGTAAAAAAAACACAAGTCTAAGACAAATATTGAAAAAAAAAAATTGCAAATACATTTTCCACAGAAAAGCTCAATTTATGATCTAAAATATTATATAAGGAGGAAAAGATTTGAAACAAACCTCAGACAGTGGAACAATAACATCAGTTTGCAAAGGTGTATAAACATCTTGTACATCAGGAACAATGAGCATCAACGGCTACAGACATGATAACTTTCCATATCAGATTGAAATTCTTTTAATCAACCATACATCACTACTAATCTAAACTAGTTGTCAAGAATATTTTGGAAAATCTAGATTTCACAAGACAATCACAAGTAATCTACATAAACCGTAAATAAATAACAATAGTAAACCAAAGTCTCCTCTAACCCAACTGAAGAAAGAAAAAAGGCATACAAACATTACATAATTAATTGTTCAATTTCCTTGACAGTTTACTTTAGTGGATAAGTCACCATCTCATTCACCCTATAAAAGGCACTTAATTTAAATTAACACATAAAGCAACAAATCAGATTTCATAACCTTATCATCTGTTTAGATAAAAGAATAATTTTATTGAAAGAGAAGAAAGATATAAATGAGGAGGATTAGGTTTCCTCCCATAAGAGGGGGGGAAAAGACTTAAGAACAAGAAAGCAGAAAAAGAAAGTTAAACATACAACAGCACTGCCAAATCCCTCTGCATACCCAAAAGAGACACTCCCATAAAAATCTCTTGAGCCGAACACCACAAAGAGCTGCAAACAGAATCCTTGCCCATAAGTCTTCCAGAGACAATGAGACCCCCCTAAAAATACAAGCATTCCTCTCTAGCCATACATTCCAAATTACTGCACAAACCACAGTTCTTCCATCCATGTACAGCCAAAACCTTTGAACCACTCTATATAAGGAGAAACTGCTCTAAAACCCATGGAAATGAACCCAATTCTCCCACCAAATATCTCGAGCAACTTATTCCACAAGAAAACAGCCACTTAACAATTTAAAAATAAATAAGCTACAGTTTCTGTTCCATGCATGCACATAATAAAAAATATTACAAGAAAAATCTGTGATAGGTCTTTGAATTTACAACATCTAATTTGTGTTAATTCTATTAAATACCATTATCCAAATAAAAAGGTTTGACTTTTGGAGAAGCTTCAAATTTCCAAAGGGTTTTTCAAGAAAGAACAACTCCCTTGTGGGAGATGAGATAAGGAGTAAGATTTACAAGAATACACCCCAAAAAAGGAATCTAAATTCCGAACTCTCCCATCCTTGGACTCAAATTCTAATCTAACATCATCAAGAAGAAGCAAAAGAATTTCTATTTCATTCACATTTCTACGCGTCAAGACCCTTTAAAAGTGAAAATTTTAAGAAAGCATATTCCCTTGAAAGAATGGGGGTGTCTTGTTATTTTTTCAAAGAACAAAGGGGTGTTTTGTTAAATTTTAAAAGTGGTGTACTAAAGTTGTAATTGGGCCATAGTTCAAAGAGGTAAAATGTATTTCTTCCAAATTAAAAAGCTAAGACTTTAATCACAAATATAAGGATAAATGTAGAAAATCAGAGAAAAATGAAACTCTAAATCTTCATCTTTCATTACAGCAGAAGGACATACATATAAGGAAAGTAGGGAACAAAGAATCTCCCAATCACTCCCATTGACTCTAAACAAGAAGAAGCAAAAGAATTTCTATTTCATTCATATTTCTTCCTGTAAGGACAAGTGAAAATTCCAAGAAAGCATATTCTCTTGAAAGAAAATTGGGGGTGTTTTGTTAATTTTTCAAAGAACAAAGGGGTGTTTTGTTAAATTTTAAAGGTAATGTACAAAAGTTGTAATTAGCCCTTAATTCAGAGAGGTAAAATGTATTTCCTCCAAATTAAAAAGCTAAAATTTTAATCACAAATATAAGGATAAATGTAGAAATTCAGAGAAAAATGAAACTTTGAATCATTATCTTTCATTACAGCACAAGGACATACATATAAGGAAAGTAGGGAGGAAAGAATCTCCCAATCAATCCCATTGACTCAACTAATTCCCAAAAAAAAAAAAAATCAATCCTAATAATAACTCATAATGACCAAAACAAAATGGAAATAACACAATTGACAAATCGAGGGGGGGACTAATTAAGAGAGAAAAAAAGGTGAGATAAAGACATGGGATCTCCAATACTCCCTCTCAAGTTGGAAAGTAGATATCTAACATTCCTAACTTACAAATTAACCCTTCAAACTTGACCCAAGGCATGGCCTTGGTTAAGACATCAGCCACTTGATTTTGGATAGATGTGTAAGTCAATTCAAGAATACAAACATCAAGTTTTTCCTTAATGAAGTGCCAATCAGTTTCAATGCCCTTCATTTTATCATGACGCATTAGAATTTTTGCAATACTGATTGTAGACAAATTGTCACAGGATATCTTCATAGTTTCATTCATAGGAATTGTGTAGAAGGTAAGGAGAATAATTCTTCTATATCTCTATTCAAATGAATTGAGAGGAATATATACACCATATACAAGCTCGGCGTAATCAATGAGAAGCCAGAAAAAAGGGATAAGCCGAAAATAAAGGGATATACAAACAAATCAAATAAAATCCCCAAAAATCTTATTTCTGAAAAATATACAATTAAAATCATATTTCCACACTTCCCCTCAAGTTGGATCATAGATGTTAATCATGTCCAACTTGCCAACAAAATATTCAAACTTGTTTCATGCCAATCCTTTTGTGAGAATATCAGCCGTCTGTTCTTTGGATGGTATGTAGGATAGACGGATAATACCATCATCCATCTTCTCCCTTATGAAGTGCCTGTCAATCTCAACATGCTTAGTTCGATCATGTTGGACTGGGTTATGAGAGATGTTGATGGCTGCCATGCTATCAGAAAAAAATCTAACAAGTAAGTTTACACTCTGCTTCAGTTCTTCTAAGACTCGTTTAACCCAAATACCTTCATAGATTCCAAGAGCAATTGCTTTAAATTCTGCCTCTGCACTGCTTCTAGCAACAACACTTTGTTTCTTGCTTTTCCAGGTGACAAGATTTCCCCACACAAACGTGCAATACCCAGATGTAGACTTTCTATCATCTTGGTCACCCGCCCAATCTGCATCTGTAAACATTTCTACATATCTCTTGTCAGTTTTCTTAAATAAGAGTCCACGTCCAGGTGAACCCTTTAAATACTGGAGGATCCTCTTGTACACTTCATTCATATGCTTTTGCCTCAGGTCATGTGAATGTTGACTTACCATACTAATCGCAAAAGCAATATCTGGTCGAGTGTGGGAGAGATATATTAATTTTCCCACCATGTGCTGGTATCTTCCCATATCAACTCTCTTGCTAAGATCTTCCTCATCACAGATCTTATCTACTCGAATAGGAGTGTCACACCAGAAAATGCGACCGCGTGGCACTTTAACAAAGAAAATTTCTTGACAAGAGAAATTTCGATTCAATTTCCAAAGAAAATGAAAACTGAAATCGAAATTAAGATAAGTAGTAGAATCGCCGCCAAAATTTTAATTTTTGAAAAGGCAAAACTTTGGAAAAGCCTTTTTGTTTGGAAAATAAGAAAAATGGTCTGCGAATCAGAAAATAAGTTCGGGAGTCGATTGTGAGTGGAGAAGGTGTTAGGCACCCCACAACACCCGTTGCTAAGAACGGTTACCCTAAGTCAGTTGTACAAAATCAATATGGCCTTTAGTCTATTTTAATTCTCCTAACAAATCACATGCGAGATAGAAATAATGATAAAGGAAATAAAGTTAAAATAAAAGGAAGAAAGAAATTAAACAACCAAGTTAGAAAAAATAGAAAGAAGAGAAATTAAGAAAATAAAAATTAAATAGGAAATTTTATTTACAAGGACGGATTTGACCTAGGATAAGAGCCTAGGGCCTACGTACCCTTCGGAGGGATCAAAGTCCATGTAGTTCGACCGGAGATTATATTTGTTAGTTGCTTTTTCTTCTTTATTTTGTGTTTTGTGTTTTGTGTTTTGTTTTTGTTTTTCTTTGTTTTTTTTTTGTTCTGACCCCTTTTCTTTTCTTTTCTTTTTATGTTTAATTTTTGTTTAGGTGTTGTTTTTTTTTTCGCGAAAAGACAAAGAAAATAAATTACTTTTTCCTTTAACAAATAAAACAAGTTTTAAAATTGGTTGATATGTTTTGATTTGCTAAAGGGAATTTTAATTTAATTTTTCTTGCATTTTCAATTTTTCTTACTTATCATTTTTTTCTATCATTTTCATTTCATTTTTTTTCCTTTTATTTTTCTCTTACCCCTTTTTTTTGTGTTTTTTTGTGTTTTTGTGTTTTTTAATTTTTGTATATTTTTTCATTTTTTTTTCCGATATTTTAATTTTGATTTTTTTTTCTTTTATGAAATACCCTTTTTTATTTTTTTTCTCTATTTTTGGTTAAAAGAAAACTTGAAAAATATAAGTTTGAGAAGGAGATTCACTCCCCTTTTTTTTTGTTTTTATTTTTTTTTTATTAGGACAATTTTGGTTAAAAGAGAGTCTTGAAAAAAATAGTAAAAAAAATCCATTTCCTACTTGCTTGTGTAAGTTCTTTTTCTGTTGTTGCTATTTTTCGTACTTGTTTTGTTTCATTTTGTTTTGTATTTGTTGGATTTTTTTATTTGCTATTTTCTTTTGTTTCTTATTTTTCTTTTTTTCTTTGGAGGAAAAGGGTGACAGAAAATTGAGAACACTCTGAGACTTGTGTAAAAGAAGCATCTTTAAAATTGTTTTATATATTTAATTTACAAAATTAAATTGATCACCCTTCCTTACTCTCTCTCCTTTTTTCATACTCTTTTCTTATGATTATTATTTCTTTGTTTTTGACTTTTGCCTATTTCTTCATTTTTTTTCATTTTATCATTTTAGTTTAGTTTTGTTTTTTTGTTTTATTGATTTTTAATTTAAAAAGGATTTTCCTTTGCCTTCTTTTCTTTTAAAAAGTTTTATTTTGGTGGCGACTCTACTACTTATCTTAATTTCGATTTCAATTTTCATTTTCTTTGGAAATTGAATCGAAATTTCTCTTGTCAAGAAATTTTCTTTGTTAAAGCGCCACGCGGTCGCATTTTCGGGTGTGACAGTATGGCGACTCCACTGGGGACGATTTGAGAGTCAAGCCCAATTTAAGTTAGTTGTACAAGATATTATGGCCTTCTCTTTATTTGGATTCTCCTTTTGTTTATTGTTTGCCTAACGTGGTTAGGATAGATAACGTGTCTTCCACGTACTTGCTTTACATGTTTTATGTTCCTAATTGTATATATAACGTGTGGTAGGATAGATAATATGTGGAATAAAATCTTAGGGTAGACAACCATACTTGTACACTTTACTTATATATTTACTTGTTTATTTATTTATTTATTTTACTTTTATCTGTATATATTCTTTGCTTCCCCCAATTGTTCTATCAATCTGCCTAGCAGATGAGGGTTGGGTAGTTCATAGGGTGAAGAGGTAAATGCTCTCCTCACACACCTCACTGTAACACAAATAACTCACACACATTATGGGCCCTTACCCGGGTCTGAGTGTTCTCTATGTTAGTGGAGGTTTATATTGATTTCCCTGTGAAGCCTTGTGCTTCCTGAGGCTATCATGAAGATCTCACCTAAATTGTGCCTTATTATATGGGTTTGACATGTGTAGGATTCTTTTCCTCTCAAGGTCAAATTTATATAGTAAGATCTTCACCTCATGGTGGGGGGCAATTTAGGAACCATATTTAGGAGTCATAGATCTGTCATGGAAATCTGCACTGGTAGTCAAACTATAGATGCCTACCAAACAGTTGGAGTCAGGCTCCCATGACCACAACCTAGGATCTACCCAAGTTAGGACAAAGGAGAGCACTTTAAATTATCTGTTAATCACATCTATGCATCCAATGATATCCCTAAGAAAAGTGACATGTCACTGTTTATTGGAGTAGTTAATGGGTTGTCATGGCACAATCAGACGAGCATTAACTATGATGAAAGTCTGCATTAGTCAAACCAACCCTTGCCCGACGGGGTCTTCGACCCCAAAGAGGCCATGACCATATTCTTTATATTCCCTCAAAAAGGGAATCTTTTAGCATACATTTATTTCCTCTATGCATTCAAAATAGTAAATAATGGACAATCCGCAAAAAAAAAAATCTCTACCCCCACAAAGCGACGAATTTCTAAAAGAAACGAATGTTTTTGAAATTTTAAGAATTATAAAACCCATAAGTTTCACACCGTCGATGAATAGGTGTGATGTCTCGGTTAGGGATTAGAACTTTTTTTTTTAGGCATTAAACGTGTAGAAAAGCATATTTCTCTCGATTTAACTGTCGACTTTTCTCTTCCATGGAGTAGTAGACTCCTCAAGCAAGAGCGCAAAGCTTTTTATTGTTTCTCGCACCGAGGCATTATATCCAACATCATAGTATGAATGTTAGTGGATCATTATAATAGCTTGGTGAACATATAGTGTCAATTACGTAGGGAGTTATTCCTTCTTAAATTGATCCTAATACCCGCGTTCTCTATGGAATAATAAACTCCTTAAGGATTGGGTAAAGCTGTCAAGCTGGCAATTATAATATACTAACCAATAAGTTTTGATATTTTGAAACAGTAAACGGTTATACATACCGACTGGCATAATGGAGATAATGAAACCTTTGGGCAATGGACGATATCTGAGTTCAAGACAAACGGGCCTAATTGCGACCGGAACGAAACTTAAAATCAAGGCAGAAGCTGAATCAGTTGAGAGTCTAATTGTATTGAGCGAGAAATTAAAGGGAAGACATATTCGAGATTTTTAAAGGGATTATGGGGACATTTTAGACTTGTTGCGGATACCGGTTCAACCAGAGGCGCTTTCGGCCTTGGCCCAGCATTGGGATAGTTCATTAAGGTGTTTTACCTTCTCTACATTCCAGATCATGCCCACTTTAGAAGAATATGGGAGTTTTATGAGTACACCTCTGGAAAAAGACACTTCAATTTATTATTACCTGGGACATTTACCATCAAAACGTATAGTGGCTCACATTTTAGGGGAGGACCCTAGTCGAATCCAATTACATCAGAGAGGCCAGACTGAAGGTCTTTTGAGAAAGTACGTAGAAGGGCGTTTGAAGATCCTAGCCAAAAAGGAAGATTGGGTGACTTTTAAGAGGGTCCTTGCCTTAGCCATATACGGATTGGTGTTATTTCCCTCGGCAATGGGGATAATTGATTTGACAGCTGCAAGTGTTCTGTGGATGGTAGAAAATTATCGCGTAAATCCTATGCCAGCAGTCTTAGCAGAAACATTTTTGACATTAAGCTTCTGTTAACAAGAAAATGGAGGGAAATTGAAGTGTTGTCTACAACTCCTCACTATTTGAATGTTCAATCATATTTATGGGAGGCAATATCAATTGGGTCAACGACATGACACTATTCACCACCCGGTTAGGGATTTCCTTAATCGAGAAGGTGCTATCTTGTTATCCTCAAAGATGACTCGTGGTGATTGGGCACGATCCCTTGGTCAATTGGATGAAAACACGGTTTGGTGGAAGCTGGCTTGGTGGGAAAGTGAAGAAGTCATATACTGTTGTGGAGAATTCTTGAATGTACCACTGATGAGCCCTAGAGGTTGCATTAATTATAACCCATTAGTTGTTCATCAACAATTCGCATATAAACAGGATATCCCATCTAAAGAGGCGATACGGCCGATTCACTTTTATCATGATGACTCAGAAGCTAAAGTGCTTTGCCAGAAAATAAGAAGCGCATGGAGCCAGGTGATATGCAAAGGAAAGTGTGAGCTAGGCAAGCGAATTGTAGCTACCACCAGGGAATATCGAGAATGGCTAAAGGAAAGGACGAAGGGGGCTAACCCTTCTTTCGGGCTACTGGATCCTATACTTGGCAATGACATGCAAGTAATTGATGGAAAATTAGCAAGACAAGTCGAAGGAAAGAAAGAAGAATTGAAGGTTTTGGAAGAAAAGAGGCAAGAACGCCTGAGGAATTTGAGCCAGATACAAAGTGAATGTGCAGTTTTGCGGGCAGAAGCAGATAAGGTAAAGAGATACAAGAGAGGTGGGGAAAATGCCGAGGTGAAAAGGTTGAAGGAAGAAAATGCAAGATTGAAGGAGACCATAGAGGAAGCTCAATAGCGAGTAACTGAAAATGAAAAGAAGATGCATATTAGTAGGGCCCAATTGATAAAAGTTCTTAAGGAAAGAGATGTGCTAGAAAGGCAAATGCAGAAGTTTGAATCTAGTGGGACTCGACGTGAAATTGACATGCTGGCCAAGGAATTGGAAAGGAAAATGAATGAACTATCCATCATCAGGAGTGACAATGCTGCAATAGTCCAAAACCTGGTGGAACAGCTTAATCAACAAGCCGAGGTGATTGAGGCATGGAAAACACTCCATACTGAGTGAGTCACAGAAAAGGAAAGGTTCATGTTCTGGTTCAAGAAATTGATCCTCTTCGCTGGTGAGATCCTCCCTAGTTTCACGAGTTCACTCAAAGTAGCCGAGGGCCTAGCTAATCCATTGAACACACCGAAGGAAATGACAGAATTTTTTATGTTGTGTAAAGATGTTGTAAACGAGTTAAAGTACCTCAATAGTTGTTAATTTCCAAAGATGTTGATGTAGTGTACCATTTGAGGCTTTATTATGAGAGAAGGGGAATTTCGCTTCCCTTATGTTGGCTATCTAAAAACTCAGATAAACACGAAGACCTGATCATATAGGGGTCTCAATCCCCTCTTACGTTGAGTGTCAACTTTGATATTTTTATGTGGATTAATGAAATCCTTTAAGAATCAAAGGGCCGATTATTCCACCGCCATTATGTCAAAACGATTAACCCAGGTCACTACACAAAAAGAAAAATAAATAATCATAATGATAAGGATATAAAATAAGAAAAGTATTTTATCTTAATGTCACTAAATTTGTCTTATCCCTCCAGAAAAAAAGAATATAAAGAGTGAAATAAAAGGAAGACAATATTGCGCCTCCGAAACGCGTTCCATCTAACCAGACCCGTCCTACTAAAGTATATAGCACGTGTTCCAAAACCAGACTCATGGAAGAACATCAAGTGGAGGGTAGCCAGAGAGTTGAGGAAGATACAGTTGCAATGAACAGTCGAATGACAGCTATGGAGAATCAACTAGCACAAATGAGCGAAACAATGAAAGTTCTCGTCAAAACGCTAAAGGGAAAGGCTATCGACTCCTCACCTAGAGTATCCAGTCATCCGCATGCCACTGCCAATATCCCAGAGGTAGGAACGAGCTTATCGGGAATAGTCATACCTGAAGCGCACTTTGACTAGATAGCAGAGGCTGCACAAAGACAAAAGAATATCCAGAATCCCCCAATGAAAACATCCGACAAACATGGTCCCCATGATGAAATGAGGGACACACAAGAATTTCCCGGTTATGACCTCACCTATACATTTCAGATCCCAACTACAGAGAACAAGGGGAAAGCTAACTACGATAAGGAGGATTGGGAGAAAAAGTTAGGGGAGGTCAAAGATCTGTTGCGAAACTTACATGGAACCAACACTTGGGGTTCACTGGACGTGGAAGAGTTGTGCATGATTCTAGAAGTTTCAATTCCGAAGAAATTCAAAGTCCCTGATTTTGACAAATATGATGGCACCGGTAATCCAATATATCATCTGAGATCACACTGCACAAAGATGACTGTCTGGTCAAGAGATGAGAAGTTTCTAATAAACTTCTTTTCGGAGAGCCTGATGGGGTCTGCCTTGTTATGGTATATGCAGTTAGACCATTCAAAACTTCAGAGGTGGAGAGACCTCACAGAAACTTTCATGAAGCAATACAAATTCAATCTTGACACTGCCCCAACTAGGGAACAGCTGAAAAGGATGGGTAAGAAGTCAACAGAATCATTTAAAGAATATGCTAAGAGGTGGAGATTGATGGCTTCCCAAGTCCAACCTCCAATGATTGGATCTGAGTTTTACTCCTATTTCATTCGAACTCTCTCGGACCCATTTTATAAGATCATGTTGGGAACCCATGTTGCAGATTTTGCTGATCTTATTGAAATTGGGGAGAGGATAGATGCAGACATCAGAGATGGGAGACTTTCATCCTCTCAGTCAGAAAGAAACTTCAAAAGGAGCCAAGGATTGAGGAAGAAAGAAGGTGACATAAATTACGTCCAACCTGCAAGACCATATTCACAACAGTTCATTCCTTATCAAGTAAATAGAGGAAATCAAGGTCAAACTCCATTCGTACCAATTATGAATAGACAAGGGCAACAGGAGAGGACAACTTATGTGCGACCGAAAGATGATCGCCCTTGGCCCAACTTTAATTCCACCAATGCGGAATTGTACAAGAAGTTATTGGACGCTAAACTTTTAGGGCCTCGACGTGCAAAACCAATGCAGCCACCGTATCCAGCATGGTATAACCCTAATGTCTCTTGTGAATACCATATGGGTGTCCCGGGGCATTCAATCGAGAATTGTGTCACCTTTAAGAGAAATGTACTGGATCTAATTGAGTCCAACCACATCCAACTTAAACCTAGGGACGATTCAATGATCGCCACTAACCCTTTACCTAATCATAGGGGACAGGTGAGTGCTGTTGAAGAGGAACCAAGGTTCTCCAAGAATTCGAATGCCATTAAGTTATCAATGAAAACTCTGCTAGTTAATCTTCAATCGGCTGGGTATGTGTTGGAATTACCAAAAGAAAAGATCGTTGGGGGTATTGTTGGGCCACCAGTTAGGTTTTGCAACTTTCATCAGCAAAATATGGATCATGACATTGAGAATTGTGGGCAGTTTCGGGAAGCTTTGAAGAAATTAATGACACTAGGAGTTGTGGTTAGGGAGAAGCTGGAAGAAGAAATTGGCGTGATAGAAGAAAAGTACGTTGACATCTTTATCCCGACTAGACAACCGAAAACAGTTACCCTAACTGTTAGAGATCCTTTTACTACATCGGGGCCATCTCGTTCACCTTCCCTGAGGCGACCTGCAGTGGCTATCAATATGCCAGCTCTATTCCCATATCAAAGCGACCATGCAGTCCCGTGGAAATATGAGGAGACCTTTAACTGTCTTGCAACTCAAGCAGTGGTTGTTAAGGCAGAAGGAGAACCCGCTACGAGTATGGTGGGAGTAGGAGGTATTACCCGAAGTGGCAGGGCTTACCTCCCGGCAAGCCTTGACAAGCATGGGAAGGGAAAAGGAATTGATAGGGTGAATGAGAAAGGAGACAAGGAAGATAACACTGATGAAGAATTCCTGCGTATCATGAAACAAAGTGAATACGATGTGGTAGAGCAATTAAAGAAAACTCTGACGCGAATTTCAATATGGTCCTTAGTCATGAGCTCGGAGGTACATCGTCGAGCTTTACAAAAAGTCCTAGAGTAAGCATACGTGCGACCTGATGTCACTCCGAAAAAAGTAGCTAGTGTGATGAATATCGTCAAGTCTGCATCCACCATTTCTTTTTTTGAAGAAGAAGTCGTAGGAACGTCCTCTAACCAACCAAAGGCACTACACATTACATTGAAATGCAATGGGTTTATAATTGCAAAGGTTCTGATTGATGGAGGGTCGGCACTAAATGTATTACCACTAGCCACATTCGAACAACTGGCGATTGAGGCGTCGCACATTAAAAAAAGTGATATGGTGGTTAGGGCATTCGATGGCTCTAAAAGAGCAGTGATTGGCAATACCCGTTTGTCTTTGGAGATTGGGCAAAAAACATTCGTGGTAGATTTTCAAGTAATGAATATAGATCCATCTTATACAATGCTGCTAGGCAGGCCTTAGATCCATTCCGCCGGTGCTGTGCCTTCTACGTTTCATCAAAGGGTCAAGTTCATTGATGAGGGGAGGATAATCACTATCAAGGGCGAAGAAGAGATAATGCTAAGTAAGCCTAGTTCCGTGCCGTACATTGAGGCTGCTGAGCAGGACATGGAAGCGATGTTTCAGAGCTTAGAGATGGATGAACCTAATCCTACCATCGGAAATGTTAATCAGGTTGTGATAAAAATGCTGCAAAGGAGTGGATTCCAACCTGGGAAGGGATTGGGAATACATCTGCAAGGGGTTGAACTGCCTATTACTCTCCTGAAAAACTTCAATCGGCAAGGATTAGGGTATGAAATCTTGCTATCGAACTAAGTTAAGGAGCGACCAAGCACGAAATGGAATAAGGGGCAAGAAAAGCTAAGAATTCCTCATCTTAGGGAAACATTTCCAACTTCCTTGAAAGTCATGAATCGGCTAAACATCTCGATGATTGATGATGCAGTCCCGCAAGGAGTCAAGACTTGGGTTTCGATTGACGATTTGGGAGAAAGATTGGATAATTGGGAAATCAAGAATGTCCCCGATGTCGTAGCATTAGAGTAATTGTTTTGATCATGTCTTGCTTTGTCTTCTTTTTCTTTCTTTTTCTTTTGTCCTCTTATCTTTTTCCTTCTATTGTCGTGTCCTAATTTCAAACAGTACTTTATGACTGACGATGGTATTTTGCAAATGAAATGATAATTACTTGGATATGCTGCTCCCCTTCACTTTTATTCTTTCTCTTTATGTTTATTTTGCTCTGTTACTTCCTCCAGGAAATTGCTTTCCTCGAGACTCTTGCCCAACGCAGAGGTTCCCGAGTCCCTACGGAATGATTTGTGTGTTACTATGGAGATGCATGATTCCGAATCTAATGATGAAGAGTCGACCCAGACTTTCGAAAAGTTGCTCGATTCTATGGATAAGGGTATCTGCCCTCACGAAGAAGCAATTGAAAATATCAACTTGGGAACAGAAGAACATAAAAAGGAGGTCAAGATAGTGGATAATCCGGAGAGAGAGGAAATGATTCAACTCTTCAAAGAATATATAGATGTCTTTGCGTGGTCTTATCAAGACATGCCTGGACTTGACCCGAAGATTGCCTCTCACAAAATTCCTTTACTTCTAAATATTGTACCTAAGAAACAGAAATTAAGACGGATGCACCCTGACATGTCGTTAAAGATAAAAGAGGAGGTTATGAAGTAACTAGAAGCGGGTTTTCTTCAGGTATCTACGTATCCAGAATGGGTAGCAAACATCGTACCTGTCCCCAAAAAGGATGAAAGGGTTCGCATGTGTGTTGATTATAGGGACTTGAACAAAGCAAGCCCGAAAGATGATTTTCCACTGCCCCACATAGACGTTTTAGTTGATAATACGGCACGAGCCTACCGGTATTCCTTCATGGATGGTTATTTAGGGTATAACCAAATTCCTATGCATGAAGACCATAAGGAAAAAACCACATTCATCACACCATGGGGGACCTACTGTTATAAAGTAATGCCATTTGGGTTGAAGAATGCTGGGGCCACTTACCAACGAGCTATGATGGCACTCTTTCACGACATGATGCACAAGGAGATTGAGGTATACGTCGATGATATGGTGGCCAAATCTGCACAAAGGGAAAGTCATGTGATGGTATTAAGGAAGTTGTTTGGAAGATTGCGTGAATACAAGCTTCGGTTAAACCCCAACAAATGCATCTTTGGGGCTTTGACTGGAAAGTTATTGGGTTTCATGGTAAGTCAAAAGGGAATAGAGGTGGACCCTGATAAAATACAAGCTATTCGTGAAATGCCATCCCCCCAAACGAAAAAAGAAGTATGAAGCTTTTTAGGCCGGCTCAACTATATAGCAAGATTCATCGCCAATCTAACTGCAACTTGTGAACCGATTTTCAAATTGTTGAAGAAGAACCGCACTAAAAAATGGGATGATAACTGTCAAGAAGCCTTTGATAAAATTAAAGAGTATCTGTCGAGTCCCCCAATCTTAGTACCGCCTACCCCGGGACGACCTTTGATTCTTTATCTGACAATCTTGTCGAGGTCAATGGGGGCTGTATTGGGGCAACATGATGCTTTTGGGAAGAAAGAGCAGGCAGTTTATTACCTAAGCAAGAAGTTCAACGAATGTGAAGCACGTTATCCGTTGATTGAAAAAACTTGTTGCGGGCTAGTATGGACCACCAAACGGCTACGACAGTATATACTTTATTATACTACATGGCTAATCTCCAGAATGGATCCTATCAAATATATTTTTGAAAGCCCGCATGTTTCAGGAAGAGTCTCTAAATGGTAAGTGATACTGTCTGAATACGACGTCAAGTACATGACTCGAAAGTCCATAAAAGGAAGCATCATAGCAGATCATCTGGCCGAGAACCCTATGGATGAATACCAACCATTGGATTTTCATTTCCCTGATGAAGACATACTCGCTATAGAGGATAATGAAGACAACAAGGAGGGTGGTGACAGGAGATGGAAGATGTATTTTGATGGTGCTGCTAATATGCATGGTTATGGCATTGGGGCTGTAGTCATATCGCCTGAAGGAAAGCAGTTCCCTGTTGCTATTAAATTAGAATTCGAATGTACCAACAACGTGGTAGAATATGAAGCCTGCATCAGTGGGTTGAATGCTGCCCTAACCCTTGGTATAAAGAGCTTGGAAGTTTTTGGAGACTCTGCCCTCATAATCCATCAGGTGACTGGAGAATGGCAAACCAAGGATTCAAAGTTGATTCCATATAAGAAATTCTTGGTTCAGCTAATTAGCCAATTCAAAGAAATTAACTTCCATCATGTGACTTGACTACTTTAGCTGTAATGATTCAACTCGACTACGGAGTCCAGATCCAGCCACTTCGGGTAGAGGCCAGGGATTCGCCAGCATATTGCCTAAACATAGAAGAAGAATAGGATGGGCAACCTTGGTATCATGACATCAAGACTTATATGACAAGTAGGGAATACCCAGCTGAGGCCAGTGAGAGTGATAAAAGGACGATTCGGCGCCTAGCTATGAATTTCTTCATTAGCAATGGTATTTTATATAAGAGAAACTATGATGGCACACTATTGCGATGTATAGATGCAAAGGAGGCACAGAAAGTGGTCACAGAGGTTCATGAAGGGATATGCAGTACGCATGCTAATGGCTATACTCTGACTAAGCAAATCCAAAGGTGCGGGTACTTTTGGTTGACCATGGAGAAGGATTGTACTGAATATGTTTGAAAATGTCATAAATGTCAAATTTATTCAGACAAAATTAATGCACCGCCAATCTCACTGCACAATTTGGTGGCACCATGGCCATTTTCAATGTGGGGCATCGACGTAATTGGACCAATCAACCCTAAAGCTTCAAACGGACACCGTTTTATCTTGGTTGCCATTGATTATTTCACAAAGTGGATTGAAGCTAATTCCTTTGCTAGTATCACTCAGAAGGCTTTTTGCAAGTTCCTCAAGGTAAATATCATTTGCCGTTATGGATTGCCAGAGAAAATCATCACTGATAATGCACCGAACCTAAATGGGGCAGAAAGCTCTAAACTCTGTGAACAATTCAAAATCAAACACCATAATTCGGCACCGTATCGGCCACAGATGAATGGAGCCATAGAAGCAGCAAATAAAAACATAAAAAAAATCATTGCCAAGATGACAGTCACTTATAAGAATTGGCATGAAATGCTCCCATACGCATTGCAGGGGTATCGCACCACTGTACGTACCTCGACTGGGGCAACTCCTTATTCTTTGGTTTATGGAATGGAAGCCGTCATGCCCATTGAGGTCGAAATCCCATCATTACGGGTATTAATCGAGTTAAATTTAGATGAAAGTGATTGGATAAGAACCCGGTATGAGCAGTTGAATATGATTGAGGGACGAAGACTTGCTGCAATATGTCACGGACAATTGTATCAAAGGAGGATGGCGAGGGCTTTCAACAAAAAGCTCCGTCCTTGCGAGTTCAAAGTTGGCGACCTAGTCCTTAAAAGAATCCTGCCAAATCAGGAGGACGCTCGGGGCAAATGGGCTCCCATTTATGAAGGTCCTTACGTCGTTAAACATGCTTTTTTAAGAGGAGCATTAGTTCTGATGGGCATGGATGGTCGTGAACTAACCAAACCTCTCAATTCGGATGCAGTTAAAAAGTATTTTGCGTAAAAGGAAAAGCTCGCTAGGTTGAAAACCCGAAAGGGCGGCCCAGGCAAAAGTTAGAGCCAAAAAAAGAGAAAGAAAAAAAAGAAAAACTAAGAAACGGTCAATCAAAAAGAGCTAAAGAGGAAAAGCATAGTAATGCAAAGAGGTGCCTAGGCAGAAGTAGGGGCAAAATGTGCGAGTCCACTTTGACGGGCAAAATTCGAGGATCATAGCTCAGGTTGGATGAGATGCATATCTCAGGTGGCACAACAAATTATTTTATGGGGATAGGCGGAACCAATTGTAGAGGGAAATCTTTGAAAGAACTTCTTGAGACAAGTTCTTTTAGTTCTATTGTTTGTTTGTTTGTTCGTTCTGTTTTGTTTTTATTGTCACGGTCTCTTTCTTGCCTGTCTGAACTACCAGGCATTTCCTTTGGTAAACTCGCTAATAAAATCATCTCTCATAAGTCTCAAATATGCCTCATTCCTAGTCTGTAATCGATAACTCAAAATTGACATTTATCAAAACGTTTACTTAGCACGACGCGGTTGGCAATTCGTTGGATCACTTATCCTCTACAAATCCCTTATTGTTACTCAAGGGGCAAACCAATAAAAAAGAGGAGGGAAATTGTAGTTTCAAGGACAGCCTACAAAATTCTTGGATGGTAAAGAATTGAGAGTTATAAGTGGGAACGCCGCCTAAGGTACTCAAGGCATGGCTAGATGGGCATTGTGTTTGGGAAGAGCAATAACCTATTCCGCTATAATTGATTAGTAAAAAAAAAAAAAAATCAATACATGTTTTTCAGAATCAGCATCCTTGACAATGAAAACCCTAAATTATAACAAGAGGCAAAAATAAAAAAAAACAAACAAACAAAAACAAAAAAATACATGAAAAAGGGAAGAAAATGGCAAACCAGCTAAATGACAATAAATGAAGCACCTCATATACTCATACGATAGGACGAGAAAAAGATTTGCATTTCATGAAGGAAAGCATCAATTGTCTCGTGTATTCCGTACTTGCACCCTTTGCATAGGCCTTAGTTCATATTAGGATAATTGAACGTCAAAATCTGGCATGAATCCCAATTCACTGTGGGGACAAGCAAAAGTGGAAAGGAAACAAGAGTTTTCATATATACTGGTCCTTGTAGGTGTGTACCTTACATAAAATCTAGGTAGATGAAAAAGCAAAGCCTTCTGACTCAGAAAGACCTGTACAAAAGATAAGTTTCAAAGCTCTACATTGGCTAGACACTTTTTCAAGCCCTACATTGGCTAGGCACCCTTCAAGTCCTACATTGGCTAGGCACCTTTAAAGCCCTACATTGGCTAGGCTCCCTTCAAGTCCTACATTGGCTAGGCACTCAAAGCTCTACATTGGCTAAACACTTTTTTAAAGTCTACATTGGCTAGACACTTTTTCAAGCCCTACATTGGCTAGGCACCCTTCAAGTCCTACATTGGCTAGACACTTTTTAAAGCTCTACATTGGCTAGACACTTTTTAAAGCTCTACATTGGTTAGACACTTTTTCAAGCCCTACATTGGCTAGGCACTTTTCAAGTCCTACATTGGCTAGGCACTTTTCAAGTCCTACATTGGCTAGGCACTTTTTAAAGCTCTACATTGGCTAGGCACTTTTCAAGTCTTACATTGGCTAGGCACCCCTCAAGTCCTACATTGGCTAGGCACTTTTCAAGTCCTACATTGGCTAGGTACTTTTCAAGTCCTACATTGGCTAGGCACCCTTCAAGCTCTGCATTGGCCAGATAATTTTCAAGCCCTGCATAGGCCAGGCACCCCTTTCGAAGCCTTGCACCAAAACAGGCACCAATAAAAGTTCTGCTTCAGAACAGGCATCCTCTTCAGAGTTACATTATTTCCTTTCTCTTGATCAGGTCATGATATTTTCAGGTAAGTTAGCTCCCCAAACAAAATATGTGTTTCCATCTTTACTTATTCTTAAGCTAAGGATATCAAAAATTACATTTTCGCTCTCCTTGCTTAAAGAATAAGTAAAGAGGGGCAACCCAACCTGTAAACACCATATTTTATTTGGGTCGCTTTTTCATTTTTGTTTATTGTCAAAAGGCAATTAAATCATCCTAGACAAAATACGTGTTCTTGTCTTTACTTGCTTCTTATGCAAAAGTATCAAAAATTACATTTTTAATTTCCTTGCCCAAGAAACAAGTATAGAGGGGCAACTGTGAACACCGTATTTTGTCCGAACCAATTACAAAATAATAAAAAAAAAGAAGAAAATATAAAATTAAGAGCAAAAAAAAAAAAAACTAATGAAAAACTAATTAAATTAAAAAAAAAAAGAAGCTTAAGAAAACAATATAAAAAAAAGCAATCAATAAAAAAAAAAAAAAAGAAGCAGCCCAAAACCCAAAAAGGAAAAAAGAAGACAGAAATTGAGAATGAGGTCGGAAATTAAAAAAAAAATGAAGGGCCCTAACTAGATAAAATAAAATAGGAAAAAGCAAAGAAAATAATTAAACTTTTTTTTAAAAAAAAAAAAAAGAGAGAGGCCAATTTGAAGCCCAAAACTCCCAGGCCCACCTTGTTAAATCCGGCCCAATCCCCCTTCTGAAGCCCCAAGGCCACAAGAAAAAATAGATAGCTTTAGCCCATTTCCACTAAACTCCGGCCCAATCCCCTTCTGTAGCCTAATCCCTTTTGGGATCTGATCCATTAAATCAGAAATAATAAAAATAAATAAATAAGCAAAAAAAAATATAAATAAGCAAGAAACAAAACAAATATAATAATAAAATTAAAAAATGATGAAAAAGGGGCCTGTCACGCTCTGCTCTCTGGACCAGCAAAAAGAAACAAACGCAGACACAGGAAGGAAAAAGCGAAGACGGGAGGCGAGAAGCAGAGAGGCGAGATAAACGCTGAACACAGACAAAACGGAGAAGGAAGAGCAGAAGAGTCTGGGAGAAAGTTCAGGCGGCGAGGGGCTCAAGGAGTTGATTCCCTCCTCAGGTCGCCTTCACCATCAAAGCCGAGAGAAGGGGACAGAGAATGAGTAGACAAATCGGAGAAGGGGAAGCCAGAAAAAGGGGAAAAAGCAGAGGACGAAGGGAAGGGGTTGACCCCCCTTGTGTCGCCTTCATCGTTAGAAACCAGGAGAGGGAAGAGAGGAGATCGAGGCAGAGTCAAAGGCTGAGGACGAAAATAAAAGGGGAATTGAGGGACAAAGAAAGGGATGGAGGGGAAGGCAGAGAGAGTGTGAACAGAGAGAGCGAGAGAGAGGGAGATTAAGGACGAAGAGACAGAGAGGGGTTTTTCTTCGGATTCAACTCAAGGAGAGACGGAGGGGAGTCGATTTTCGGGGGATTAGAGAGAGCCACCGAGGAAATTGAGGAAGAGCCGAGAAATATCAACGAATTGGAGGCAACAGGGGACCGACAGAAAGGGAGGCCGAGGGCGTTTCTGGTTTCAGGAAAGAGAGGCAGAAAAACGAAAGCTAAGGTAGCATTGCAACTCAAAGAAGGAACACGAAGAGAGACCTTGAAACTCCTCCAGGTAAGCCACGATCTCATTCCTCTGTGGTTGATGATGGTCTGGAGTGAGAATAGGTGATTGAGTTAGTATCCTTGTACTGGGTAGCCATAGTTGAAGTTCAGGAAGCCTTCCCCAGATGACCCCACGGAATGCACAGCAGGTGCTTGATAAAATGTTTGATAGAGGGCTAAGTTGGGTTTTGGTGTCTGATTGAGATTGCCTAATTTGTATTTTTGAATTAATGGAAACTGTAGTATTGCTGAGAATGTGTTGGTCTCGAATGTAGTATAGATAACCTCATTCCACAGGCTTTAGCTTTTGATTCGTCATAGAATTCCCCTGGTCATGTGAGGATTTTGGATTGCCAAATGCATTACAGAACCAATTGAGTGCATGAGTGCTTTATGGTATATTGTTGGCTGAATTTTGTCGCGGTTCCATTATTGAGGCGTCCAATGTGGTTCCTTGTTTCAATATGGTTTCCTATAAGTGTTGTTACCTTATATCTTTGAACTGATTCTAACCTTTAACTGTTAATATGAGGTTATGCAAAGGTTTGATACAAAACACCGCCCGCTATTTTGTTTTTCCCAGTTTTAGCATGTATCGTTCATTTTCTTTTTTTTTTCCTTGGATCTTAAAATTTGTTCTAAACTTACTATTGGCCATTGCAACTGCATTCGAGCGAAAAATGTGAGAAAACATCATTCACATTAGAGTCTTAGCCTTCGAAGGAGATGATGTACAAGTCTAGGCAAAGACCTAACCCTCGTTATTCGTATAATAAAACAGCAAAAGATGTTACACACTTGTAGGGATTTGGTTTCAGTTCTTTTTTTTTTTTTTTTCACTATCATTTTTTTTACTCTCTCTATTTTAAGGACACTGTGTGAGATTTAATATCTCCTCAGGCATATAGAAGTTAATTGAAAGGTTGTATGTGACAATAAGTCTCTTCAACCACTTTTTTTTTAGTCATAAAAAAAAAAGAAAATTTTTTTTAGGCTTTCTGTTCCAATGGCCCATATCTGGAAATTAAAGAATCTAGTTTTCAAAGGCCAAAAATCCTTAAACCACCTTCAAGGCTTCTATTTGCAAAGGTCTAACTATTCCTACTCCTTCCCAAAAGGATAAATTAATAAACAACAAAAAATAAAAATAAATAAAAAGACCAAGAAAGATAAACCACAAATAAAAACAAAACCAAACAATCAAAAAATATCAATGATCATTAAAACAAAAACAAAAAGAGAAAAAAAATCAAGTACTAATTATCAAGAATAAAGGAAAAAAAAAACAAGCAAAAGAGGTCAAGACAAGAAAAAGACAAAACAAAAAACAAAACAAAAAAAAATAAAAAATCAAATACAAAAAAAAAAAAAGAGGCCAAAAAAAGAGGGGAAAATAATAAGAAAAATAAACAAAAATGAAATAAAAGATAAAATAATCATTATCTAAAAAAAAGAAGGGAAAAGCCAAAATGAGGGAAGAGTAAGGAAATAAAATTAACTTCATCTTTGGTAAACTAAATTATATCAACTAATCCTAAATCTGTTTTATTTACTAAAGATAAAAAAAAATTATTTTCTTTCTCTATTCACCAAAAAAAAAAGAGAATAAACAAAAAAATAAAATAAAACAAGAACAAACAAAAACATGAATCAAGACAAAAATTGATAAATCAATACATCAAAATAAAATTTTTTAAAAGAAAAGAGGGCAAAGGAAAATCCTTTTTAAATTAAAAATCAATAAAAAAAAACTAAACTAAAATGATAAAATGAAAAAAAATGAAGAAATAGGCAAAAGTCAAAAACAAAGAAATAATAATCATAAGAAAAGAGTATGAAAAAAGGAGAGAGAGTAAGGAAGGGTGATCAATTTAATTCTGTAAATTAAATATATAAAACAATTTTAAAGATGCTTCTTTTACACAAGTCTTAGAGTGTTCTCAATTTTCTGTCACCCTTTTCCTCCAAAGAAAAAAAGAAAAATAAGAAACAAAAGAAAATGGCAAATAAAAAAAAATCCAACAAATACAAAACAAGTACGAAAGATAGCAACAACAGAAAAAGAACTTACACAAGCAAGTAGGAAATGGATTTTTTTTACTATTTTTTTCAAGACTCTCTTTTAACCAAAATCGTCCTAATAAAAAAAAATAAAAACAACAAAAAAAAGGGGAGTGAATCTCCTTCTCAAACTTATATTTTTCAAGTTTTCTTTTAACCAAAAATAGAGAAAAAAAATAAAAAAGGGTATTTCATAAAAGAAAAAAAATCAAAATTAAAATATCGAAAAAAACAAAAATGAAAAAAATATACAAAAATTAAAAAACAAAAAAACACAAAAAAAAACACAAAAAAAGGGGTAAGAGAAAAATAAAAGAAAAAAATGAAATGAAAATGATAGAAAAAAATGATAAGTAAGAAAAATTGAAAATGCAGGAAAAATTAAATTAAAATTCCCTTTAGCAAATCAAAACATATCAACCAATTTCAAAACTTGTTTTATTTGTTAAAGGAAAAAGTAATTTATTTTCTTTGTCTTTTCGCGAAAAAAAAACAACACCTAAACAAAAATTAAACATAAAAAGAAAAGAAAAAAAAAGGGGTCAGAACAAAAAAAAAAACAAAGAAAAACAAAAACAAAACACAAAACACAAAACACAAAATAAAGAAGAAAAAGCAACCAACAAATATAATTTCCGGTCGAACTACGTGGACTTTGATCCCTCCGAAGGGTACGTAGGCCCTAAGCTCTTATCCTAGGTCAAGTCCGTCCTTGTAAATAAAATTTCTTATTTAATTTTTATTTTCTTAATTTTTCTTCTTTCTATTTTTTCTAACCTGGTTGTTTAATTTCTTTCTTCCTTTTATTTTAACTTTATTTCCTTTATCTTTATTTCTATCTCGCATGTGATTTGTTAGGAGAATTAAAATAGACTAAAGGCCATATTGATTTTGTACAACTGACTTAGGGTAACCGTTCTTAGCAACGGGTGTTGTGGGGTGCCTAACACCTTCCCCACTCACAATCGACTCCCGAACCTATTTTCTAATTCGCAAACCATTTTTCTTATTTTCCAAACAAAAAGGCTTTTTCAATGTTTTGCCTTTTCAAAAATTAAAATTTTGGTGGCGACTCTACTACTTATCTTAATTTCTATTTCAGTTTTCATTTTCTTTGAAAATTGAATTGAAATTTCTTTTGTCAAGAAATTTTCTTTGTTAAAGCGCCACGCGGTCGCATTTTCGGGTGTGACAAGGAGTATCACTGGGTTTACACCCCAACATGCCAGTTTCTTTTAGGAGATATAGGATATACTTCCTTTGAGAAATAAAGATTCCCTTCTTTGACCGGGCCACTTCCATCCCAAGGAAGTACTTCATCTCTCCGAGATCTTTTATCTGAAATTCCCTTGCTAATACGTCCTTAATAATTTCAATTTCTGCTATATCATCTCCGGTGAGTACAATATCATCAACATAGACTGCTAGAACAGTTATCTTACCATGTTGGTGTTTGAAGAACAGAGTATGGTCACTCTGTCCTTGAGTGTAACTCTACCCCTTAAGAGTGCAAGTAAACCTTTCAAACCAAGCTCGAGGAGACTGCTTTAAGCCATATAAAGACTTCTTCAATTTACACACTTGGTTTGATTTCTTTCCAGGGAACCCTGGAGGCATTTTCATATACACCTCTTCCTTGAGTTCTCCATTTAGAAATGCATTCTTGATGTCTAGTTGATGTAGTGGCCAATCCAGATTTGCGGTAAGAGACAACAGGACTCTAACTGTGTTGAGTTTTACTACAGGTGCAAACGTCTCTGTATAGTCCATCCCATAGATCTGTGAGAATCCTTTTGCCACAAGTCTAGCCTTGTATTTATTAAGGCTTCTATCTGCATGATATTTTGGGGTAAACACCCACTTACAACCAACAAGCTTCTTTCCCTTGGGGAAATCAACAACTATCCAAGTCCCATTCCTTTTTAGAGCTTCCATTTCCTCCAAGACTGCTTGTCTCCACTCAGGTATGGCCATGGCCTTATCAATGTCATTGGGTACCTTGACATTATCTAGATGAGCAATAAACGCATGATACTTGGAGGAAAGGGCATGATATGAGACAAACCTCTTTATAGGATGTCGTGTACATGCTCTAGGCTTCTTCCTAATTGCAATGGGAAGATCCACGTCTTCAGTTGCTTCACAGTTATCTACAATCACCTGGTCATCACTCACATTGATACCTTGTTCCTCCACTGGACCTACTTTTGGTTTTGACCCTTGGTGAGTGCTAGGAGCCTCGGGCGCATTATCTGTCTTGTGTTTTTGAGTATAGAACTTAACAATTTTCTTGGGCGTGTTCCCCCTGGGTTAGATTTTTCCTCTTCATTTAGCACATCCTCCCCTTCTAATTTATAGAGAACACAGTCTACTGGGACCAGGTCAGGTTCAGGTATGTTTTGGGTGGTTTGAAATTCACTCCAACTCTCCCCCTGAATTGAAGACACAGGATAGTAGGGTTCCTCGTCATGAAAGGTGGCATCACAAGAAACAAATAGGCGTTTTGTATTGAGATCAAAGCACTTGTACCCCTTTTGTGAGGTTAAATAACCAAGGAAGATATAGCGGACAGATTTTGGGTTAAGTTTGTTAGTGTGGTGGAGAACAGTGTAGGTGGTGCAACCAAAGATTCTCAGAGGTAGATTGTTCTCAAGGTAAGGCAGGTTGTAAGTGGTGTGGAGAACCTGCAAAGGGGTCTTATAGGATAGGGTTCTGCTGGGCATGCAATTTATGAGGTAAGTGGCAGTAAGAACAACATCATCCCAATGATATTTAGGCACATTGTCGTTAAACAAGAGAGCTCTAGTAGTTTTAAGGATGTGTCTTTTTTTTCTCTCTGCAATCCCATTCTGTTGGGGGCTGTATGGACAGGTACTTTTATGTATGATGCCATGATCTTATAGGAAAGTAGTCAAATGTTTATTGAAATGCTCAGTGCCATTATCAGTGTGAAGGATTTGAATATTTTTGTGAAATTGGGTTTGAATCAGGTGATAGAAATCAATGACTATTTGACAAACGTCAGTTTTGTCTTTGAGTAAGAAAACCCAACTCACACGAGTGTGATCGTCAACAAATAAAATAAACCATTTAGAATGGGTTTGGTTTGCAGTTCGGGATGGACCCTACAAATCACTATGAATTGTAGTAAAAGGTTGAGATGCATGATATTTAAGGCGAGGAAAAGATGTTCTACTATGCTTGGCTAGTTCACATGAGTCACAATAAAATTTAGAACAATTTTTTATTTGAGCAAATTGAGGGAAACATATGAGACATATATTGAAAATTTGGATGGCCTAACCGTTTGTGCCATAATTCCAATTCACTAGACCTAGGGAGAGACACTTTATTACAAGTTCCAACACTTTTAACTCCACAGTCATCCAAGTAGTAAAGCCCATTGAACTCCCTAGCACTGCCAATCGTCGTCCCGATCAACAGATCCTGAAAGAAACAATATGTGGAAAAGAAGTTAGCATGACATCTCTCTTCTCTTGCCAATTGACTTACAAATAGTAAACTGCACTTTAGATTGGCAACATGAAGAACATGATGAATTGTTAAAGAGGCAGATAACCTTATACTTCCAATCCCAGCAACAACACAATCAGAATCATCGACAATTTTAATAGTTAGCCATTTTGTACAAGGGACATAGTTCATAAATAAATCACTCTTGTCAGTCATATGATCAGAGGCACCTGAGTCTACAATCTAGCAGTTTCTAAAGCACTTACCGTTAATGGCAACAAGTTCCTAAAATAAATTACCTTATTAGACTACAGTGGCTGTTGGTTGTTTTCGAGTATAGAACTTAACAAATACAAACATGGGCCTAACTCACTTCCAAAAGTTAGCTCATAGGAGGAGGATTGCCACAAGCATTATAAGGAGTACTCTGACCCAAATCTTGGCAATGTGGGATTTAACACAGCCCCCTTACGCTCAGGATTGGACATTTGAAGCGTGAAGTTTGCAGGACTGGACATCTGCGGGTGGCCCTAATATCAAACTGAGGCTTTGATACCATGTAGAAGGTAAGGAGAATAATTCTTCTATATCTCTATTCAAATGAATCGAGAGGAATATATGTACCATATACAAGCTCGACGTAATCAATGAGAAGCCCGAAAAAAAAAGGGATAAGCCGAAGATAAAGGGATATACAAACAAATCAAATAAAATCCCCAAAAATCCTATTTCTGGAAAATATACAATTAAAATCATATTTCCACAAATTGTTAACTCATCCATAAGCCTTTTAAGTCACAAAACTTCACATATCCCATGAGCAAGGGCCCTAAATTCAGCTTCAACACTACTTTTAACTACTACTGCTTATTTCTTGCTCCTCCAAGCGATAAGGTTTCCCACACAAAAGTGTAATACCCTAAAGTAGGTCTCCTATCATTAATTGATTCTACCCAATCTGCATTAGTTTAAGCCTCTATATTCTTATTTGTACCTTTCTTAAAAAAGATACTTTTATTAAGAATCACCTTCAAGTATATCAAAAATTCTATTTACAGCTTCCATATGCACTTCACTTAATTTATAAATTGCCTAACGATGCTCACTAGAAATCTAATATCAGGTTTGGTGTGAAAAAGATAAATGAGTTTCCCAACCAATCTTTGATACTTACCAAGGTCAACAAGAGCACCTTCTTGTTTCAACCCTTTCTTATAAGTGGATTCCATAGGAGTATTAACTAGCTTACAACTAAGTATCCCAGTTTCTTTAAGGAGATCAAGAATGTACTTCCACTGAGAAATTGAAATTCTCTTCTTTGATCGAGCTACCTTCATACCCAAAGAATATCTCATTTCACTAAGATCCTTGATTTTGAATTCTTTGGCAAAGGCAACTTTTTAATCTCTTGATTTCTTCCCCAAAGTCTCTTGTAAGAACCATATCATCAACAAATACAATTAGAATGGCAACCTTTCTTTTAGAAGAAAATTTCAAAAGGAGTGTATGATCGACCTACCCTTGAACATAACCCTAGCTCTTCACTGATCTCATAAATTTGTCATACCAAGCCCTTCGTGACTACTTGAGGCCATACAAGTACTTATTCAACTTACACACTTTATTTTGCCTTCAAAAGGATAAACACAAGAAGGAATCTCCATGTACGCTTCCTCCTCAAAATCCCAATTCAAGAAAGCATTCTTCACATCTAATTGATGCACTTTCCAATTTAAATTTTTACTAAGGACAACAATTTGATTGTGTTAAATTTAGCAATTGGAGCAAATGTTTCCTGATATTCTATACCATAGATTTGAGTGAACCCTGCAACTACCCATATGGCCTTATAGCAATTTATGCTTCCATCTGAATTGTACTTTATAATAAATATCTATTTATACCCCATAGATATTTTCCCTTCAGGAAGATCAATGATTCTCCTAGTGCCATTTTTTTTCTAGAGCATAGATTTCTTCCTTAATTGCTTGTCTCCATTCAGGTATACCTAAAGCCTCTTGAAAACTTTGAAGCACCTTTTCAAAGAAAATACTAGTAAAAAAGGATTTATATCTAGGTGAGAGTCTATTATAGCAAACAAAATAACAAATAGCATGTTTCTTCTAGAGTACACTTAGAGCTCTTTCTACAGTGTACCTTCATTTTTGGGGTTAAGGGTATCAATTTGGGTTGTAGGGTTATCCAACCTTTGGGTTGCAAGGTAAGGTTATCAGGGGTGGCCATAGGCTAAAGGTCAATTTGGATGCAACCTTTGGTATCACTGTTTTAGAGCTTTTCATGTGAGGGGTAGCTACTATTTGTAATGAGATCAAGTGGCAAAAAACCCCATTATAAAATCAACAAGTCTTTTCTCACTAAATAGGGTCAATTACATAGATCAAACGACGTCATAAAATTCTACCATGAATCATGTTTATAAACAAACCATTTGAGTCTAAATCCTTTTTAATGATTTTACCAATAGTTTTTCTTAATCTCCATCTATCTCTAACTATTAGACTGCTCTCCATCAGATCTACTTTCCTTATTGGGCTTCCATAAGTCTTCTCGACACATGTCCAAACCATCTAAAATGCGATTCTACAATATTTTCCACAATAAGTACGGCCTCAACTTTCCCTTTAATGCATTCATTTTTAATTCTATATTGTCTAATGTGTCCATTTATCCAATGTAACATTCCTTTCGAATATTGTGTTTCTCCCCCTGAATGGGATTTTTGGGACACAAAGGCTAGGTTTTGAAAAAGGTAACATCAAGAGTGACAGAGAATTGCCTAGTGACTAGGGAAAAACATTTGTAACCATTCTTTGTGGAAGAATACTCATGAAAAAATGCATTTGTGGGCTTAAGGGTTAAGTTTACCTCTACAATATGCATGAATAAAGGCAATGCAACCAAATATTTTAAGAGGCAAAGTTAACAAAGTGAATATTGAGGTAAGCCTAAAGAAATTGATTGTATGAAGTATTGAAGCTCAAAGTTTTAGAAGGCATTCTATTGATAAAAGATATGGCAATAAGGATGGCTTCCTCCCAAAAATTTTTTGGTACATTGATAGACACCATAAGAGCCCTAGCAACTTCCCAAAGATACTTATTTTGTTAGGGTGTATTAACACAAGTATTTTGATGAAGAATACCAAGGTTGTAAAGGTAAGTTTTAAGGGCTAAATTTAGGTACTCCTTCCCATTGTCAATTCGAAGAACTTGGATATGAGTATGGAATTGATTGTGCATCAAGGTGTAGAAATTCTTAAAAATTTGAGGGACTTTAAACTTCTCTTTAATAACATAGACCCAAGTGAGTCCAATGTGCTTATCAATGGAAGTTATAAACCACCTTGCACCAGATCTGTTAAAACCCCATATATCACTATGAATCAATGCAAATGGGTGTGTAGGTTTGTATTAGCAGGGTCAATAATGAGTTCTAACCAGTTTGGGCAATTGAAAAGCTTCACAACGTAAAGTTAGAGCCTCTTTATTGAATAAATTTAGGAATAGTCTCATGAGATAACCAAAATTAGGATGGCCCATTCTGTAATACCATAACATTAAATTATTGGGTACAGTAATAACATAATTATTCCTCTTGATTAGATTATCAATAATGTGGATAAGATAAAGTCTTGTATGTTCCTCAACATTGCCAAAAATCTTTCGCGATGCTAAGTCCTTAAAGTAACAACCATTAGAGTGAAAATTAGTCACACAACATTGGTCATTGACTAATTTGCTTATAGAAATTAGGTTGCATGTAAGCTTAGGCACAAAAAACACACTCTTAAGGCTACCAAAAACACATTCTTAGGGCTAAGTCCTCAAAAATTTTTACTGACCTAGTACCCTTAACCTCAAAGAGTGAACCATAAAAAATTTTAACAGTTAAATTGCCATTACATGGAGTAAAATTTTCAAGACAAAAAGGATTACCAATCATGTGATATGTAGCACCAGAGTCAACCACCCAAATATTATTTTTCTAAACTTTGGAATATAATGCTAGAGAAGTTTTACCTAATTGCACAACATGTCTTGTACAAATATAATTGGAACTTTTGTCTTGACTACTTTAGAGGATGTTTCATATTTGGAACTTTTGTTCTCTGCTCAACTAACTTTGTCATCAACAAGAAAATCCTTTTCCAAATTTGAAGTCATAAGAAACAAAAGAGATTATGAGCAATCCCAAGAAGAGATGGTTCACACCCTTCCAACAACCTTACCAGAGGGTTCTAGCAAATGGAAGAGGCCAAGTCAAGCAATTCTTAGCGACCGATAGAGGAAGGTAGTGTGTTACGCACTTTCACCCATTGGCACGTAGGACAAGGAGTAGCTAGGCACAATGACACATAGAGGGGTGAACAACTATCTAACTCCGGGTTTTAGCTAATTGGAGCCTTCTAAAGACAATGAGAGGGCACATGGTGTCGTCCATGACATTGAAATAATGATTCCAAAATTTGAATGTTATTGTGCTATATTCCCATTACATGCCAGTTTATGGCCCTAATACCATGTAGAAATTTAGAGAATAATGAAGCTCTAAATCTTCATCTTTCATTACAATAGGACATACATATAAGGGAAGTAGGGAACAAAGAATCTCCTAATCAATCTAATTGACTCAACAATTTAAACAACAAAATCAATCCTAATAATAAATGATAATGACTGAAACAGAAAGGAAATAACATAGTTGACAAATCAGAAAAATAAACACAAATGAAGAGAGAATAATAGGTGAGATAATGACGTAGGATATCCAAAATTAAATAAGCTGGCCTCCACCAGCCTGTATTAAAACTGCTAAACATGGCTCCTATCCATCCACCTATTTCTTTGTTCTCAGACACTTCTATCTTCCCAGGCAAACACCTCATTGCTAGTAGAATACCCTTTTATCTTGATCCAAACCTACTACTACTAGCCCCAGCCATGAGAAACTATGCATGACATATGCTTTAGAGCTAACTAGGTCATGCATTTTAGGTTTATTTTGAGCACCCATATGCAGTCCCTTCTCTCAATCTGTTTTGAAGTTTTGCATCCTGTACAATCGAGCCTATGTGATTGCAAAATCTAGCAACCCGCAATGTACATTTTGACTTTAATAAATCCAACTTCCCATCAGCCTAGATCCCCACTAGGCCTAACAACCTCCTCAAAACTACTCCTTCTTTACCAACCTTTCTATGCCCCTTATTGGGAATTAAACCCCTTCCCCTTCTCACCATCTCTGCTAAGGTGTCAATTTTACAGAATGCTCCTGACTTATTCCTTTCCAACTTTGATAACCAGAACTGTCCCTGATGAACCACAGTAATGACAACTACAATTACTGCTACCACCCCCTTCCACAAGGACGAACTAGGATAAAAATAGTGCTTTGTTGTTGTCCTCCAAAGAAAACTAAAACAAAACGGAACTTTCCTCAGTTACTTTTCCCTTCTGACCAATAAAGGACTTTTCTGGATCCCCAGATTTCCACAAGAAGGATTGTCCCTTCCGACCCTTTCCCCATATCTGAAAGAACATACAGCAAACAAACAGAAGCATCCTTTCCTAAAATAATAGAGTTAACAAAGCCATGACCACATTCTCCCAACCTCCCTCCTCTAAGAAATGTTAAAGATCTTTGCCTCAATGCCTAATTTATTAACAACACTCATAGTCCTGACATATTATGTACATAGATTCATTCATTTAAAGAATTAGGTCCATTTCGTTAAAATTTGTCAATGATTACCACCTCCCAAATAATCTTTTAAGTTGACATTTGCATCAATATGGCAACAATGGATTAGCAAACAAGCAGGAGCAGACATTAGTACAAAATAATAGATTCAGACCTCATTCAGGATTATAACAATGAATTTTGTAATGAATATCAGGACCCTATATGATACGGCACTTAAATTGTTGAGAAAATCCCCACAAATGCCAACAAACAAGTATAGTTTTAACAGATTACTCACTAACATAGCTAACTGATATTTATGGGAAAAAAGTTAAATTTGAACTAAATATTAACAGTAATTCTCAACTAAAACTTCCATAAGAAAAAGCAATAGATGTGCATTTAGCAATTCTTTTACTTGCTGCAATGCACGTTTAAGATTATAAAAATGGATTGTTGAGTCAATTGTCACAACTCCCACCATAGTGCAAGGACCCTCCTGCATGAAGAACACTGAAACTAGTTATGAAATTTCCATAGTTCACAATTTTTATTTGTGCACATATGTTCAGAAGAATTTGAAATATTCGTGAACTTGTCTGATAGCAACTTCGTGAACTTGTCTGACAGCAACTCAAAAAGCAGAAATCTATAAAGCTCCCAGGTAGGAATTCAGTTTAAAGTATGCTCCGAAACTAAGAAAAACTAACTATAGCCACACAATAAAAAACTACTACTTGCTCTTTGCTCAATATCCATGCACTCCATAAAACAAAGTAAGAACAATGTCAAGGCTTTTCAGTATTTAGTCCCCAGAATCCCAAGAATATAAGAGACAGTCTAAATATCAACTTCATTTGTTGTTGCCATTGAATTTAAAAAATTAGCATATCTTAAACAACAGAGAAGCCCTTTAAATTTTTTTTTTCTAGTTTTGATTTCCCAGATCCAACACCATCATCAAGTAACAACATGCATCTCTTGAATTTCATTTTATCCTTTACAATGAGACAAATAGCAATACAAATATACTCTCTACTCTCTTAATCTCAAAATAATACTTGAGCAAAAAATCATCCAATTTGTTGAGCCAGTTTCATATCAAAAGCTTCTTGAAAGCCCAACATTAGAATTTTATAACTCTTTTCTTTAAACATGCACAATCTTTACCCTGAGGCAGACCAAGTGTAGATTTGTATCCCTCAGCAAAGAAAGCGAAAAGAATGAGGTCCACATTGCACAAGAATTTGGATCTTAAAGACAAAAACTTTACAGCTTTTATGCTGTTGCAGGAATTCTATTAGAAAAATTTTCACAGAATATGAAATCCCTTTAAAAAAGTTTTCTTGCTTTCATATTGCCACAGCCAACCAATCTAATCCAAAAGGGAGGGATAGAAAAGAATTTTGTTAGAAAGAAAGAAGCAACACGAAGAATAGGAGGATAAGGTATCCTCCTTAAAGAAGAAAACAAAAATAATCAAAGAAAAACAAGTAACACATCAATATAGAAGAGCTTTCCCAAGTTTGTGTGTTTTCCAAGAAGATTCCCAATTTCCCAAAAAGAGAAAGAGGGGGGACATAAAAACAATCCTGTCCTAAAACAAGATTAAGGGTACATACTCCCCCTAAAAAGGCCAAGCATTCAACTCCAATTTACTTTACTCATACATTTTTTAAAATTGCCATATCCGGTACCAATACTAGTAATAGTACCCATATTAATGCAACATAGTGTACCACTGTCATCCAACAGAAAAACATACCTTGCGATGGAAGCAGTACCTAATTTGCAGTTCAGAGGGAAAAGCATGGAACCCAGTAACAATGCCAAGAATCCACATAACAATCACATACTATAATAGATTGTTTCACTAAATTACAAAGTTGACAACAACCTTATTGTAAATTGTAAGATTAAACATAATGGGAGATATATTTGAACATTGCCTTATTTCATTCCAACAATTCAATATTTCATTCTACTTCTTAATTGGATGAGAGTGAAGGGAGGAGTGAATAATCTGAAGAGGTCTTGCCTCTTCTTATCTATTTCCATATTAGTAGCTTTAAATCCAGAAAGATCTACACATATGTTAAGAACCTAGCTACACAGCATCAAAGAAGCAATATAAGCCATCAATGGGGGAAAAAAATAAACAAAACAAAACAAAAAAGAACCATTAAACATAACACAAGCTATCAGATTTATATGGCTAATACCATATTAAAGCTGTCGACTAATAGAACTCATAGTAAGATTAGCAATAACTTGACTGATTGCACTACAAGCCACAGCTGTTACCCCAGTTTGTACTGCATTCATGGACACATCAATAAGAAAGAAGTACACAGTTGGCATTGGCTCAAGAACCTATAAAAAATAGAATAAATCATATTCTAGTCATCATAAGCATCGAAGGTGGGGCAACAATAGTCAGAAAAAAAATTACTCATTTCAGACTAAAGCCATAACTGCTTACTTTGTATTTTAGCTAATACCCAATTATGGTACCCACTACATATTTGACCTTATTCTATTGATGCAGGATGCAAGAGGACCAAGGAAACTCCAAGTAAAATAAGCAAGCATATATTCATGATGCATGCAGCAATAGCAACAAGAAAGCATAAACGTACAGATAGAATTTTTTTAATAGAAGAAGAAATTGTATGAAGAAGAGAAGAGAGTACAGGAAGTTGGAGGATAATAAATCCTCAATCCCCCCCCAAAAAAGGTGCAATCTGAAAACAAGACAGCATATCAAATGCCCTAAGGCTACATCTGATACATAGAATTGTTAGATACAGAAATGAAAAGGGAATAAGAATGTGATGGGAAATAACACTTATACCCCTCTATTAAAAAAATAATAATAATAATAGATAGATATTATTGAGTAATGACAACAAAGACATAATAAACATTGCATGAATCATTTATATCTCATTTTCCGTGATTCCATCTCCTCTTCACTTTCCATTGTGCTACCAAATGTAGCCAATTAAAAATACTAATCAAATGAGGAACACTATCCTATCTCTTTGCATGTTAGAAATAGTCAATACCCTAAAAAGACCATGTATAGAGTGTAACGAACGTAAATTTCGTAAAACGACGAAATAAGTCATATAAAAGTAAGTCCTCTGAAATGACCTAGATAATATCCCAAAAAATTTGGGTTGAGTTCTAGATTCCTAAAAATGATAATTCTAGGCTTAAACAGAAAGAAAAACGGAGTTAGGATGGAGAAATAATTTACGACGGAAACTGAGGAACCGTAATGGCATTTTCGTAAATAAGTGCAACTTTTGGAAAACCACATAGGAGGGCTTTTTAAATGAAATTTTTGAGTTTCCCAAGGTTCTCAGAGACTCCAAAAATTATGGGAAGCCCCTGGACTGGTGAAACCCCTCCGGTGTATATTTTTCAACATCAGTTGACCTGAACTTTGACCGATTTGTTCGGTAAAGTTTTAGCTTTAAATTGAGTGATTCCAAAGGAATTTTATTAAATTAGGAACCTAAATTTTATGATGAAAAAGATGGCTCTCAAAAAAGAGCTAAAATGAAGCCGAAACAAAGTTGCCATTACAGAAGGGAAAAATTAAAATTTATGGTTTCTTGAATGTTCTAAAGAGTTCTACACTTTTCTCCCTTCTTCTCCTCTTTAATAAGCACGACCCTTTCTGCCAAAAATACAGAAAATCTTCAGCTCTCTTAGGCACACAAGAAGGAGGAGAAAAAGAGGAAGAAAGCCAAGGAGAAACTAGGTAATTTCATGGAATTTCTTGCTCCATCTTCCTCCAATCTTGTTCTCCTCTCTTCCTCCTTTCTTTCCATGGATTTTTTGAATGATTTGGTTCTGTTTTGAGGTCAGACCAAGGGGGGAAAGTTCATGTTTGGAGAAGAGAAGCCAACCAAGGGAAGAAGCATCCAAGAAACTAAGGAAAAACAAGGTAAAATCTCATTCCTATGGTAGCCTTTTCTTGTCCCTTCTTCTTGTATGTTTCAGCTAACATAGGATGGGATAGGAGAGGCTGAATTTTGGGCAGAACCAAGAGAGAAACCTAGGAAAAAGAGTGCAAAGATTAAGAATATGGCAAGAAATTCAAGTAAAAACCAAAGGAAAACAAGTTAGAAAAGTGTAGTGCTTTCTAGGGTTTTGCAAAATCTGATTTTGTGTGAATATTTTCTTGGCTATTTGAATGTTCCCTTGAGCTCCTAAGACCTCTAGAAAGCCTCCCAAGTGGCTCTCCCATCAAGAAAAAATCATAAAGTCCATGAATCTTCCTTATAGTGCATATTTCGGCCAAGCTAGGTTCATTAGGCTAGGGGATGTTTTAAATTGTTCTAGCCTTGGTTTGGGACTTTATATGATGTTAGAAGATGGGAGAAACCATTGGGAAAAATTTAGGAGCCATAGATTGGGATATGGGACAATGGTGTTCATAATGGTGCCTTATGAAGCAACTTAGTATTTCAATGGTGCAATTGAATATCTGATGGCTCCAAGGACCTTAAATGAGTCCAAGAAATCTAGAAATAATAAGAAAATGGAGCCTAGCACTTAAATGATATGAATTGCTTCAATAGGTCACTTATGGAACCAATATGTCCATTATGGAACCAACTATGTGATAAGCTTTAGTTTAATGTCTTGGCTTGCTTTAAGAGGCCAATTCTAGCCGAGAATGAGTCTTTATGTTCTATGCCCCATTTTAGTTTTCATGAGTTGTAGACATGATTTTGGGATGTAAATGAGTTGTAATGATGTATTTAAATATGATGATACATAGCATGAGCTCATATGGTCCATGTGACACCGATTGCAATTTTTAGATGTGACGCAACGCGAATAAAAGTCCATTTTCCTTGCTTTTTCTATGGAAAATCTATATGATTCATGATATTATGCCATTTATAAGCTTGAGATGAGCTAGAATTTATGGTGTTATAGGGTGGTGCTGGTGATGGGTTATTGCCGGGTCTAGATGCCCCTGGAGGAGGGACAGGAGCAGCTATTGATGAATCCAACCAAATCGAATCCAACTCAGGCGCGACCTTCAAATCTGCATTAACCCAGATTCAAAATTATTGTGATATTCCAAAAAACTGAATGGATCAAGAAAATTCCAAATGACAAAAGCTGTTAGAATTTGAAAACAAATTAGAATGAAAGAGATGAAAAAACTTAAAATCAAGTCGCTTAAGTCGACTTGTTGCCACCAATATCAGAGATAAGACGTAACAGGGCTTTAGGGAGCAACAAAAAGTACATAAATCTCCTTTTCATAACGATGGCAATAACTAGTCTTTGGTAACTGTTAGCCTATTTGATATGCTAGCAGAGCGAAGAGGGGACGGCCTTGCTATCATTGCAATTATTGTAATAATTGCATAATGAATGAATTAAATTGATGAGTTTGACAAGATAATGTGTTAAACATTTGTCTTTAACATTTTTTTAAGCTAACAGCAATATTTACAAGTGAATTTTTTAAACGTAATTTATAGACACTAAATAAGTTAATTTTAATTGTTCTTGAGTTGGGGAAATGTTTTCAAAACTTTTAATAATATTATGTGGGAATGATATTCTTTTATGTTTTATTCAAGTTTTAAGAAAATGTTAAAAATGTTAATTAAGCATTCACATAAAACCCTCCATTTTTGTTTGGATAGGAGATGAGCGAATGTTGAATTGTGTATGTTTTTGAAATGTTAAAAGATTATATTACCCATCTTCATTTTGATATAATAATGATAAAATATTATATTAAATATTGTTTCAAGTTAAGAGATTAGCATTCAATTTAAAAAGAAACTAAAAGAATAAAAATTTAATGTTTTCTGTACATGCCAATTCAGCATGTGCATACTTCCCAATCATAATATTTTCTATACATGCAAGTTGAGTTTGAAATGTTATATTTCTTAAACTATTTAAATTGATTTGTACACAAATATTTGAATGAAATGTTATGGTAAGGTTATACGACACAACCACTTTGGTTAATTCTCATCTTATATAGTTAAACTTAATATTATAATAAATTATTAATTAAAGGAAGTAAACAATGGAAGATACTTAGAGATTTTTTTTTCTTTTATAAAATTAAAAAATTTCATATGATATTATTTCCTTTCTAGTATACAAAAAAGTAAGTTAAATTAAAGTCAACACCTAAAAATCAATTTCAAACAATTCCCACTTAATCATGTGTACTAAAATAATCACTTTAAATTTTCTTATAACATAAGTTAAGACTTGATTCAATATATATCATGTCAATAACTACTAAACTTGAACTTTCGTGTCATCATTTTTCTTGATCACAACATAATTAAAATGACTAATATCCTAACTTATTTTTTTAGGAAAATTTTGTCATCATGTTCCTTATATTTTTAGGGATCTAAATCATCCAAAAAGTCACAATTATCAATCAAAACTTGATTACCAACTAATGATATATTGTATCATCATTTCCTAACATGATTATGCACTTAAGGGCTCAAATAATAACTAGTCCAATTTAGTGCAATTTCTATCACATAATATACCATTGTATCAAAAAATACATCTTTACATGAGAGAAAATACACATTCTTTGCCTTACAAATGAAATATGACTAAGTTTACTCATTTCCATATATTGGGTATGATTCATAACATACTAAATCTTGAATTACATCATATCTTTCTCACTGATCAAACATACATTAAAATAAATATAAAAGTATGTAAATTTTATCCATTTCTTGGCTTCCTTTTTCCTTGCTAACTTCATTAGCATGGTTAATAAGAGATAAAAGTGAGATTCCTAGGGAAGAATCTCAATAGCAATACTCTACCAATTCCAATATATACACATGATTGCTCAAATAAAGAGATACAAGTGTGTATTGTCAAAAAAAAAATTATAACATATCATAACATAACCTCAGATATGGCCATATCATGCATGTAGTCTAGCTTAGGCTCTTTCCTTTGAGCTAAGGGAAAACTACTATGCTCAATCCCTTTACCACAAAATTTTCCTTTAGATTGAGGTAGAACTATTATGTTCAATCCCTCTGTCACCTTTCCTTGAAGCCATAATCCCATAAAACATAACACTAAAAACATAGAGACATAACCAATTCAAAACATCTTAAAGACATATATTATAAAACATAATTTCATAAGCAACCAATACACATAATGTAATCCAAATTTAAGAAAATTAACATGCATATAAGGAAAGAAAGAGTAAGCTACCTAATAGAAGGCAAGAATCTATTCCACAATATTTATCTCACTTGTTCTTCTTTTTTACTCTTCTCAGTTTTTCGCACATACAAAGGTATGGTGATACTAACTTCGCTTAAATATGTAGATTAGGCATAAAAAGGTCAACTACTATATTATAACTCATTTTACTATAGAACATAGCTTAACACAAGCTATGATGAAATTTAGGCATATTTTAAGTTGTGAATTCTTATTTAGTCTAATATTTGAAAAATCATAAATTAAGCTAAAGACTTACAGATTTAGCAAACTTTATTTTGTTGGAAAGCTTTGATCATATACTTTCTACTATAAAAATTTTAGATGGAAAAAATCTCATTTTGTCCTTGAAATTTAAAAATAGAACCAGAATTATGTAGAAAAACTAGCAATAATAGCTTCTTTAGGCTAATTTAAAAAATTTATAAAATATTTTATAGAGTTTCAAAAATTACAACCTTGGGCTCAAATGAAACCTTTACATGCCACGATTCAGCTTAAAACTCAGTCTCTAAAGCCTTTAAGGACAGACATACATTTTGGTGCTCATTATGATTCTATTTTGCCATTTTAAATGCCTAAACTAACAATTCTATTGAATTCTTCATTATGACTAAATTTCATCTCAAACAACTAATTTGCTAACCTGATTCATTACATAAAATTAGCCATATATCTCAAAATGATCATCTCATTTGCAAAATGGCTACACTTGATCTTAATTGGGCTAGAAATTTCAACTTATAGAATCTAAATGTTTTAGCATTTTCTTTAGTTTCAACCATCTTTATAATTCATAACTAAGTCACTTAAAGCATGCAATTCATGAAACAAGCCTCCTTGATGCTCTTAGTTGAGGCCAAAACTATGCACTCATAAACTTCCAAACCATTTCTTTCAAATTTCAAGTTGGTTTCAAGCAATTATCATGCCATATTCATACTTTTCATCACCAACAACATAAAATAAAATCAAGGAAATCTCATCTCAGCTCTCTTTCTTTCTCTCTCTCTCTCTCTATGAACAGAATTAAGAGGTCTAGGGTTTACAAAGTATCACTTTTCCTTGCTAACAACATATCTTAATAGGGAGTCCTCTTTGCATAATTTCTTTTTTGCCTAATAGAAGCTCAAATCAACCACTTCTTGACTGCTAATTTAGCTCCAATCTTTAGCCTTTCTACACAAAAATTATATCATCTTGTTGCTCTTAAAGAAGAGAGCAATTTCCATAACTAAAGAAAAATGAAAAAATGTAAAAAATAACTTCTCTCTCTCTCTAACCCTCTATTAACGCCACTCTCAAGCTCTATTTTGCCAATCAAAATTAGTGGAAGGATGAAGGAGATAGAGGCTTGTTATATTTAGGAAGTCAAAATGCCCATTTTACCCCCTATATTGTATTTTTTTTCTCTGTTCTCTCTCACTTTTCAGTGTTTTTTCGGATTTGACTGCTTCATATAAAATTTTAAATGCTCTTTTACATAACAAATAAAATTATGGTTTTAGTTAGATTGGTTTGGTAAATGAGGTCATTAATTCTCACAATTTCAATGAATGGCATTTGACTTCCTAGATGGATATATAGTGACAATACATAGTAGGTTGAAAGAAGAGAGTGATGAGGTATTTATAGAGCTTCAATTTTTGTGCAACCTTTTATCCACTCTATCTCATTTTATTCACTCTCTAGAAATCCATGCTTTATGGTAGCCTTTTGCGCATTTCCATTGAAATTAGTGGTTATCATTCCAATTTCAATGAAAATTTTTTAAAATTATAAATAAAAATTTGGGAAAGTTAGTGTCAATGTCACCAACTTTCCCTAAAGAATAACGTTTAAGTGAATAACTTGAGCTTACTCAATAAAATATTTTAAACAAGGAAATGGATCAAAAATTTGTAAAACATTCTCAAGAATATCTATAATGCACCAAATGTGGGAGAGTCATGTTCTTAAGAATATGATTCCAGGGAATCACACTCTTACCTAATAATATGATCATTCCCAATGTAATGACCTTAATTTTTGTTGCTTTATGTGATTAACTCTTTTTATTATTTGTGATTATAGAAAAAAGTCATTAGCATATTGGGAAAGGGTTATCAGCATATTAGGAATGGGTTAGAAGCTTCTTAAGAATAAAGTTATTAACTTGTGAAGAAAAAGTTAATAGCATAGAATGGTATGTTAATAGCACATTTATAATCAATTACTAGCATATTAGGAGCAAGTCATACTAGTGCATGGAAAATGGATTAGAATTAATGTACAATTGATAGAGTGATTTAATATTCAAGAGTAGTTAAGATAATTGAAATTAACATAGTTTAAAATTCCAAATCCATGCTTTGATGTTTTATTTGTCTATGTTATGAAAATTTTTCCAAGTCTATGTAATTTCTAAACTTAGTCTTACTTTTGGAAACACTAGATGAGGAAGATTTAAGTTATAGATAATAATATGAATAATGAATATGAACATGTGTAGAAAACATGAACTAAGCACTTGATGCATTGACATATATAGTTTAAGAACACTAAGATGTTAGTAATGACTTCATTAGGAAGTAGTAATAACCTCATTGGGTGTTGGTAACCACTTTAATTAATGCTTGTAATGAATTTGTTGAGCATTTGTAATAACTTTATAAAGTGATAAGAATAATTATATCAATTTTTCGTAGCAACTTTATGAAGTACTAATGATGACTTATTAACTGTTAAAGGTTAATTTAGTCTTGGGTTCCATATAGAGAACTCTAAGGTTATCCCCACAGATGGGATTTAGCTCTAAACTCATTAGAGAATTTCGATGTCTCTACTTTAGGTTGTAAGTAAATAATGACATTATAACATTTTTTTCATATCTTTACAAGTTACATTCTTGAATTTTTAAAATATGCCCTTTTTATGATTTTGGAATTTCTTTTAATGATACTCTTTACTTCATGATTGCATTTTTTGTTAGCATTTTTTTTCTTAAGGGACAAGCCTATAAATTTTTAAGCACTAATTTTGCTATAGTTATTTAAAATGTTATTTGATCTATTTTAAATGTTACAACCCTACTAGTATGTTAGATACATTTGAATATTACGAAGTTTACCCAGTATGTTATATAACTTATGTAACAACCAGAAAAAGAAAAGAAAAAGAAAGAAGAAAGTTGAAAATTTTTCCTAAAAAGTTTGACTTTAGTAGCCTACCCCCTGAGAGAGAACTAGAGTTCCCTATAGACATAGGGCCTGGGGCTAGACCGGTGTCCAAGGCTCCTTATAGGATGGCTCCCACCGAGCTTGCTGAGTTGAAAGAGCAGATAGAGGAATTGTTAGAGAAAGGGTTTATCCGCCCTAGTGTTTCACCTTGGGGAGCTCCAGTGTTATTTGTGAAAAAGAAGGATGGTAGCTTACGTTTGTGTATCGATTACAGAGAGTTGAATAAAGTTACCATCAAGAATAAATATCCTCTCCCTATAATCGATGATTTGTTAGATCAGTTGGCTGGGGCATCTATGTTTTCCAAGATAAATCTTAGATCTGGGTACTACCAATTAAGAGTGAAAATTGAAGACGTCTCCAAGACGGCCTTCAGAACGAGATATGGGCACTATGAGTTCCTTGTGATGCCATTCGGGTTGACGAATACGCTCGCTGTGTTCATGGATTATATGAACAGGGTATTCAGATTGTATCTAGATCAATTTGTGGTGGTCTTCATTGATGATATTCTAGTATACTCCAGATCCTTTGAGGAGCACGAGAGGCATTTGAGATTAGTCCTAGAGACCTTGAGAGAGAAAAGGTTGTATGCCAAACTTAGTAAATGTGAGTTTTGGCTAACCGAGGTGAGATTCTTAGGTCATGTGATCTCACGAGACGGGGTCACAGTTGATCCCCATAAAGTTGAGACTGTGTTGCAGTGGGATAAACCTAGAACGATCACCGAGGTTAGGAGTTTCCTTGGTTTGGCAGGGTATTATAGACGGTTTATTCAGGAATTTTCTTAGATGGTCTTACCACTAACGAGGCTAACTAGGAAAGAGACACCTTTTGTGTGGGATGATAGATGTGAGAGGATTTTTCAGGAGTTGAAACTCCGTCTGACCACTACCCCTGTACTAATTATCCCTGACCCTAGTGAGCCATTTATGGTTTATTGTGATACTTCGGGCAAAGGGTTAAGATGTGTGTTGATGCAGCAGGGTCGAGTAGTGGCATATGCCTCTAGGCAGTTGAGGCCTCATGAGGAGAATTATCCCACGCATGACCTGAAGTTAACCGTTGTAGTGTTTACTCTTAAAATCTGGAGACATTATCTGTATGGTGCTACCATAGAGATTTATAGTGACCACAAGAGTCTGAAATACCTGTTTGACCAGAAAGAACTCAATATGAATAGAGGAGATGGATGGAGTTCCTGAAAGACTATGATTATGTGTTGAAATATCATCCAGGCAAGGCCAATGTAGTGGCGGATGCCCTGAGTAGAAAATTCATCTATGTAGCCCATATGATGATTAGGGAGCAAGAGCTTTTAGAGAAGTTTAGAAACTTGAACCTCTCTTGTCAGGTGGTATCGGGTAAATTGTATTTGAGTGAAACCCGAATTGAGAATATATTGAGAACCCAGATCTTAGATGCCCAGATGGAGGATGAGTTCTTAAAATGGACCAGGAATAAGATTTCCCAAGGTAAGACCTCAGATTTCAAGGTGTCTGAGGATGGTATGATAGTATACCGAGATAGAATCTGTGTGCCTGGTCAGACTGAGTTAAGAGAAAGCATTTTAAAAGAGGCACATAAGAGTAAGTATACTATCCACCCAGGTGCCACCAAGATGTATCAGAATTTGAAAAGAATTTTTTGGTGGCCAAGGATGAAGAATAATGTGACGGATTATGTGGCTAGATGCCTAGTGTGTTAGAGGGTAAAAATAGAACATCAAAGGCTGGCTGGGTTGTTGCAATCTCTAGATATCCCTGAGTGGAAGTGGGATAGTATAGCCATGGATTTTGTTATGGGGTTACCCAAGACATCCTCTGGACACGATGCTATTTAGATAGTTGTGGATAGACTGACAAAGTCTGCACACTTTTTAGCTATCAGGGCTACTCATACACTAGATAGATTAGCCCAGTTGTACATCAGAAAGATAGTGCGACTTCATGGAGTACCCAGTAGCATAGTTTTGGATAGAGACCCTAGGTTCACATCGAACTTTTAGAGGTCATTGCAGCATGCCTTAAGGACCAGGTTGCGGTTTAGCACTGCATATCACCCTTAAACAGATGGTCAAACTGAAAGGACCATCCAAACATTGGAAGACATGTTGAGGGCATGTGTGTTCGAAATAAGGGGTAATTGGGATGCGTATTTACCATTAGTAGAGTTTGCGTATAATAATAGTTACCATTCTAGTATTCAGATGGCCCCTTATAAGGCTTTGTATGGGAGGAAGTGCAGATCCTCTCTGTGTTGGGTTGAGCTAGGTAAGAGGAGTATGATAGGACCTGAGATTGTGGACTAGACCACCCGACAGATAGAAATAATTAGAAAGAGACTCCTCACGACCCAGAGTAAGCATAAAAGCTATGCCAATAAGAGAAGAAGGCCGTTAGAGTTTAAGATTGGAGACCATGTGTTCATTCGAGTATCTCCAGTGACGGGAGTAGATCGGTCAATGAGGGTAAGGAAGCTCAGTCCTAGGTCTATTGGTCCATTTGAAATCCTTGAGAAAATTAGACTCGTGGCTTATCGAATAGCCTTACCTTCTAACCTAGCTCAAATCCACGGTGTTTTTCATGTCTCCTAATTGAAAAAGTATTTACCAGACCCCTCACATGTCATAGAATATGAGCATGTGCAATTACAGGAAGATCTTTCCTATGTAGTGAGACTAGAGAGAATTGTGGATGCTAAGCTGAAATAGCTAAGAAGCAAGAACATTCCTCTGGTGAAATTGATCTGGAGAGGTCTGACATTTGAGGAAGCAACCTGGGAATTAGCGTATGAAATGAGGCAAAAAGTATCCATAGTTATTCCTATGAGGTATGTCTTTAAATTTTAAGGACGAAATTTCTTTAAGAGGGGTAGAAATGTAACAACCAGAAAAAGAAAAGAAAAAGAAAGAAGAAAGTTGAAAATTTTCGAAAACTTAAAATTTTTCTAAGTCTGCTAGCTATAACAAGAAATGGCCTAGCTATAGCAAATGTACTTGTTCGCTATAGCGAGAATGCTTCTAGCTATAGCGAGTGTAGGCATCCCATACAAAAACCAGGGAGATGCTCGCTATAGCGAAAAATGGTCTAGCTATAACGAATGTACCTGTTCGCTATAGTGAGAATGCTTCTAGCTATAGTGAGTGTGGGCATCACATACAAAAACCAGGGAGCTGCTCATTGTAGCACGCGCCATAGCGAAAATAGGGGTTTAGGACTGATACGTGCTTGCCGTAGCGAAGGTTAATTTTCGCTATAGTGAGGGTTAGTCCAGAAAAGCATAAAAAAGGAGAATTTGACTTCTTAAAATGTCTCAATTCATTTTTTCTCTTTTAACTGACCTAAGTTTTAACCAAAGGAGAGAAAAGGGGTATGGAGAGAGAGAGAGAGACCAAGAGAAGGAAGGAAGAACAAAGAAATGGTAAGCAAGCTTGAGATTTCCCTTTCTTTTCTTCTTAGAATCTTGTTCTTCTCTCTTTGCCCTCTCTTTCTAAGGTTTTGGTTATTAAATTAGTTGGGTTTTAGGCATGGGTCAGAAGAGGGGAAGTGGAATACTACTCTTGAACTTCTTTGCTTTCCTTAAGTATGTTGGTTCTACTAACTTGAGAGCTTGAGAGAGAAGAAGAGTTGGTGAAATTCTAGAGAGAGAGAGAGAACCCATTGGTTCTCATATGTTGAAAGGGTTTGCTCTGAAGAACCCCTAATAGTTGTTGAGTTATGAGAGAGTAATTTCATGCTTTTTGTTGTGTCTAGGCTCAAGAGAAGCACCTCCATCAAGGTGTGAGTGTGAAACCAAGAAGGGAGAAGAGAAATTGAAAGGGAAGGCTTGTGTTGGCTTATAAGGTAGCTCTCCACTCTTTCTTGTTGCATTCTTAGATGTGTATGGTCATTGTATGCTTGTGTACATGCTTGTTGTGTGAGACATGTCATATGTTATTACCTTAATGCATTGGTACCAATATGCTTATGTGTTGGATTGTGAAAATTGCTCGGGTGAGGTAGTGCCAAAAGTCCCTTGAGATGGGTGAGGTAGAGCAGAAAGTCCCTAAGGATGGGTGAGACAAGGCCAAAAGTCTCATAACTGAGTGAGGCCAAGTCAAAAGTCCTTAAACCAAAGGTGAGGCCATCCAAAAGTTCCTAAAATCGGGTGAGGCTAGACCAAAAGTCCCTAGAGCTTACTCGTGGCATTGTTGTGATTTTTATGGCATGTAAATCATGGATTGTATGATTGTGAATGCTTAGATGCCTATTTTCATGCTATGACTTGTTTATATGCCTTGATTGCTTCTTTGAATGAGTGCATGAGCTATTGAGATTCCATGAATCTCACCCCCTTCCCTCTCCCATCTTAACATGTTAGGTGAAGCTCAAGGAGATTCAAGTCCACACCAAGGAGCCTAGGAGCATGTTTAGATAGATGTTAGTTTATTTTGGTTCTTTTAATGTAAAGAGGTGCTAAAATGAATATACACCTACTATTTTTGTGATGTAAATATTGAAGCAAGTGTAAATGTATGAAAAAATTATGTATAAACTATGTAGAGAGCCAAAGTAATGAAAATGTAGGATTTGCCCTTTTTTATGGATTGTATGCAATAATGCATTTTTGCCTGTAGCATAGTGAGTTTGAAATGTATGATGATTTGAACCACTTGGACATTTCATATACACTATGTTCATGCTTTAAAACTTGTCCATGAGGTGGGAGAATATGTCGGAGGCCATTTAGACCCACTTTGAACTGTTTTGGGTGTTAAAACTGCCAAATTTGTGAGTTGCGTCAAAATATGACCAAATGAGCTCTTCTTAATATGAAATTTATAATGTCTCTAGAGTTTATAGATAGCTTCTTAGGAAGCTAAAGTGGGTAATATTTGGAGGTCTAGGGAATATTTGGTGAATTGTTGAAGTTTGAGAATTTTAATGGTGTGGTCAATGCACTGTTACCATAGGTCCGAAAATGAATCCATGTCATTCATAGACCAAATGGTGTCCAATTGTCATGAAATTTTATAGGCATAAACTAGACATCCATAGTGACCTAGCCAACTAGAATCACCTCAATCGGAGGTCTGTAGAGAGAGAACTAACTTTCTGAAGTTCTGTATCAGCATCAGGGAAGCCATCCAACCTTTGTTACTGTTACATCAGTTTACGAGGTCTAAGTTCTATTGAACTGATCTAGACTTATTTTTATCCTCTAGTTAACATTTTTAGCTTTCCAAATTGATATATTTTTCCCAGATTGGATTTTTTTGGAATTAGTTATGAATTTTGGAAGTTTATGACAGTAAGCTACACCAGTGTCAGGGACAGCTGGACCTCTGTCTCTTTTTTGATGTCAAACATGGTCCAAATGCTGAGATTGTGGAGAATTATTTTTAGCATAAATTTAACACCTATATCTTTCTAGAAAGCTATGGTTTGCTAGATTCCCATTTTTCTATAATTAATTATGATTTTCCAAAGTTAGAGCCAAAAATCTGACTTTTGGGCCCATTTAAGAAAATGCACTTTCTTGGTTTTTGGCTTCATATTCGTGGTTTATGGCTTGTTTTATGATATGTATGAGTCATATAAATGGAGTATGAGTAGATAATGTGATTGATGGGTTCACGAGACCCACGGGGCAAAATATGAGCGTTTGAACCCCGTTTTATAGCATGAAAATGCCACAGTTTGTACTTTTTCTTTGGAAATCATATGGAATCGAGCCCAGAGGGAGATTAATTGAGGTTAAGACATTATGATGTTACAACTTACATAGCGAGTTACAACATCTTTTCAATATGTTGCATTTGAATGTTACAAAGTTTACTTACTATGTTACGTGACTTGCTTTACTTGTTACAACATTTTCTCAATATGTCACAAGAATGTTAGGAAGTGGTCATGTCTAGTCAATAATGTACAATGTTTTGATAAAAAGATGTATAATGTTATATTATAAAATTTATGATGCTCTATTTAGAAAGTTACTATACTCTATATGAAAGATTGCTTTTGTTTGTACTTTGATGATATAAAGGCATTCTAAATATAGTTTTCTACTTTTGTCTTCTTCAAACATTACATCTTTTCACACATGTCTATTGATTCACTCAAAAATGTTTCATTCAAACAATGTCTTATATGGAATGCTACAACTAATAATAATAGTTATTTGCCTTGGCACACTATGATCCAAATCCTAGTGAGCAGTGGTGTTGATAGCCCCATGTGAAGGCCAACACACATGGATCTGTTTTAATATGAATTGAAGTGAAAGGCTCATCCATGAAAGGGAGTAGAATGCTCATCTCTGGTTGGCTTACCCTTTGTAAGCTATTATTAAGGGTGCCTTATAGGCAACATATCCCTATAAGCCTAGAATTGATCAACTTACTCTGTCAGAGCCCATGCCACTAAGATAATGTTATGGTGAGCTATGATTGATACTTGTGTGTATTGTCACAACTAGTATTCAATTAAAACAATATCACCTTACGTTGTAGCAATGTACTAGTCATTTCAAGTAACAAACTCATGTGTTCGAGTGTCAAATCTCATAAGGAAAGCATTAATATTGGTAGCTTAAGAGAAATTAATTCTAACTATCCTGGGCTTTAACTAAAAAGAGAAGACTCAAATGGAAGAAATTCTCTAGACACTAGACTCTGAAAGTTGATTTAAAGATTTATTACTTGGCAAATAATTCATTAAAGCTTTATTAAATACCTTAACCTATCTAGATCTTGGTGTAGTGTAGTTCATTCTTACAAAATTGCCTAACACTCATTACTCTCTAGATGTATAAAGATGAAGCCATAGGAAGCACTAATGGTTAGCCTATCAATAAGTGCATCTCACTAATTATCTTATTAGCTACCATTAGTAATCCTTTATGTCAAAACTAGTTTTGCTAACTCTCATCTTATACATTTAAACTCAATATGACAATGAATCACTGATTAAAGAAACTAAATAATAGAAGATACTTGGAAATTTTCCTTTCCTTTTTATACAACTAATAACTTATTAGAATAGAATTTCCTCTCCTGTGTACTGGAATAATCACTCAAGATTATATAAATTTATCCACAACTCATATCATATCAATACTAATTATACAATATACTATACAACATAGAGGTATATTTAACTTTTCAATATATTATAATCATACTAGGGATTTTTTTTACATGTCTTATAAATATGAATAAATTATAAAATTAAATCACATGATCTATTCTTTCTTTTTTTAAAAAAAATTTAAATGTTCCTTTGGGCATTTTTGCTTTCCTTTAATACTTTACTTTTCTTTACTTGGCATGGGTTAATAGAGAATGAAGAGGGGAATGAGACTTTGGGAAGAATCTCAATAGCATACTCCATATTCAATGCATACATTGAGTCACCTAGGTATAAGGAACACAAGTGCACATATAACATAACTCATGAAATACTAAGGCTAGCATATATATACTTATTTAATCAATCACTAGCCATGACTCTTGAAGCATAAATTAACTGAGTTTCATTTAAGGAAGAGCTGTATTGCTCAATTCCCTCTTTGGGCATTGTCAGTACTATAACACATACTAGATAAAGCATGTCACATTGAAATAGCTCAAGCATTTAAGCATAGAATCATATAACATGTCATAGAACATAAGCATATAAACACTCAAGGCAATAAGCATGCATATATGAAAGGGAGAGATGCTACCTAGGGGATGGAGAGTTGATACTAAACCTCTTTGCCTTTTTCCTAGTCTAACTCTCTTCGTTTGTCTCTTTTACTTGGCTTTTACTAGCTTAATTCTCCACTTCTTGGTTTTTTTGCCCAAAGACCACTCTATCCATCTCCACATGCCTAAAATATCATATTAATTATGGAAAATAAGAAATCAAAGCATACTTAAGCTAACTTACTCATATGCCCCTTAGTTGCCTTATATATCACATATTATGGCTTAACTTTAAAAATGAGTAACTTTGGCAAGGAACCTTTAATTTAGCCAAATAATACCTTTATAGAAAGTTTATAATATATACTTTCTATTTTAAAAATATCAAATTTAATTGAATTCATTTGGCCCCCAAAAAGTTGGAAAACAGTGGTTGGTTGAAATAGGTGCTTCTTAAGGCATTCAAAATAACCTAAAGTTATACTCTAGGATTTGATTAACACATGAAGGTTAATATGAGATTAAACATGACTTAATTGATCATTTTATGTCTTTTTTATATGTCTAAATCAAATAAATGATTGCATATCAAGATGCAAGTGTAGGGCCAAGGAACCAAAGAAAAGAGACAAAAGGAATTAATTTATTTGGCTTGAAAAGATAGCTTTTCCTTCATTTTTATATATGTATAGTTAGTTTACTTGAATGATTGGCTACTTGTATTTTTTGTGTGTGCAAGTTATATAAATTGTTGATTGTTTGAGTATAATATGCAATTATATGATATTCATTTGCATTGAGATTGGATTGCCTCTTTGATAGGTGAGGCTGTATCAAAAGATCCTTAATAATAGGTAAGGTTAGGTCAAAAGCGATTAAATACGGGTGAGCTTAGGCCAAAAGTCCCAAATGTGGGTGAGGCTAGGTAAAAAATTCCTAAATGTGGGTAAAGCTAAATCAAAAGCCTCTAGATGTTAAGTGAAACTAGGCCAAAGGTTTCTAGAGCATGGGTTGCTCTTGCTTAAGCTATAAAATCCTTAAAGCATGAATTATGGTTTGGAAGATAATTAGAGGAGATATAAAGCTTTCCAACAAGCCAAAATTTGTATTTTTTAGAACTCTATAGAATATTTGGTAAATTTTTTAATCTAGTGGTAAAAATCTAAATTATGTAGTTATTGTTCATTCTACACTAGTATCAAATTTTGTGACTTTTGAGGGACTAAGTAGATTAATTTTAATTTAAAATTTTTATAGTAGAAAGTTCACATCATAAGATTTGTAAAGACACCTAATTTGCATTGATCAGAGTTATGTAATTCAAGTTATGAATTTTTAAATTTTAGATATTAATATATGTTCTAGGCCTAAAATGCTCAAATAACTAATTCCATGGACTTTGTTCTTATTTATATGCTATTTTGATTGCAACAAATTAGTTATATAAGAATTTGAGAGATGGAATGGCAAGAATCTGTATATGAGCATTATAGAACTATCTAACACTTTTAGTAACTAAAAAATTCTGGTGCTAGAGATTTTGTTATAATAAATTACCTTAAATGAGCATATGTGGATGGCAAAAATGAGAAATATATATGATGTAATAATGTTCACCTTATTCACCCTCGTATGCCATCTTCAAAACAAGAAACAAAATATATACTCAATAATATCTCTTGAAAAGGGTTTTAAAACTATGTTTTTCAAGCTAGGTAAAACAAATGTATGTAATAAAAAAGAAATTTATACATGCAACAAGTACACATACTCAAATCAAGCACAAAAGGTACTTGCCATACATTTAGAAGTACAAAGGATAAATGCAATCACACAAACCAATTCATTAAATCAACGTATCATCATTACTATTTATAGATCAAAGGTCAGGAAACATATCTAGATTAAAAATTAATAAAGTTCAAGATAAAAAGACTCAATATGATAGAGAAGAGGAAGAATAAATTGAATCTATTTCAAGATTTAGCAATTACACAAGATTAATGATTATCTTGAGAAGATCTAACCAAACACTTAATCTTTTCTATGAAACTTCACTCTTTTATTAAAACCCTAGTAGAGCATATTTCTCATATAACTTTGTAAGACTTAAGAAATTAAAAAAAATGTTAAAAGATTCATAGCTTTGCACCAAAAGAGATATTTATAAAAATCAAATTTTGTAATCTTGATGCAACAAGTAAGTGATCTACTATGGCAAGGAAGTAAAGGAAACTCTTTGGAATTTATACTAGAGTTATCTCATTGCCATGATTGCGAAGTTAGGCTTCTTCAACAAGCTTTTGCAATTTAATCCCTCAGCCTTTTAGATATTGCTCCTTTAAATGATGATATATTAATTTACTATTTAGTCATATAGAACAACCATATAGAGCAACAAAATTAGACTAAGATAAGAAATTAAGCAATCAAACTAAAATTAAAGCCATTAAATCTAACTACAACTAGCATAATTGTAAGATATAGACAAGGATTTCATGAAATACAAAGATCACAAAATAAGCCATCAAACTATGATGATTCAAGTTAAGACTAAACTCTAAAAATTATTGCATTTAAGTCCTAAAATTGGGAGATTAAGTGGAGTTAGCCTTTAATTACGTCATGCGATCAAAATGTCCTAAAAAAAAGCATTTTATGATGTAAAAGTCTAAAAGCAACAATAAACCTAGATAAGCCCTATAAAAAACACCTAGAAAAATATATAAAAATGGGACTTATCACCTTACTAACCTTAAGAAGCCTTATAGCAACTAATAAAGATCCTTAGGTACAAAAGGGACATGAATCCTAATTAACTACAAGCTATAATACCATAATCTCATAGACCTCATACCATAGTAATCAAAACATTTCATACTCATTTACATGGAATTTGCAAACTTTGGTAATGGAATTACACGTATTGGACACCAAAATAATTCATTTTTGCCCATATGAGCCATTTAAACTTACCCCAATTCATTTCCACCCATAACATACTCAAACATATAAAAAAAATACCATTTGAGGCCTACAACATAGATCAAGAACCATTTCTCATGGATTTTCATTTTTCATTTTCGGGTTGTAGGGGTAGGTTATTGATATAAATTTAGAAAACTTATAACTAATTCTAGAAAAATCAAAATCATGTATATGATAGCTTTTTAGAAATTTATAGATGTTAACTATTGATTAAAAATAGTTCTAGAACACAAAAACATGATCTGGACCACGAAAACAATGGAACAATACTAGAGGTACCTGTTACATCCTTATATTGACCATAAACTTCAAAAATTCAGTTATCTCTCTACAGAGCTCCAAATAAGGTACTCTTAATTGCTATAGAAAGATTAAGGTGTTTAGTTTATGTCTATAAAATTTTATGAGTATTGAATTTTATTTGGCCCTCAAATGATATAGAAACACAAACTGATCATGTGAACAGTGCAAAGACCAAATCTACAGAATTTTTCCAACTTTAAAAATTTATAATTAATTCTTTAGAACTCTAAAAATAGTGGTTCTTAGCTCAACAAAAAGATCTATACAAGACCTATAATCATGCCAAATTTCATTCTAAATTCATCTATTTGGTCAGTTTGGGGTATAGGTTGCAAAAGTTGATTTTTTTTACACCATATAAGGTCAAAATGTGACCAATTGCTCTCTTACTTTAACTACAACCACTTGGGCATGTCCAAATGGATAAGATTAGCATATAAAGGCTGCCCAAGTAGTCCAAATACTCATAAATCTCAAAATCAATTCCCAACTTGTATATACATACAATAACTCATAGGCATAACTAGGCATTTGAATGTCAAAATTTCTCATAAATGCATATATGGTTCCAAAATCCATTCATACAACACAAATATATGTTTTTATATATGTCCATGTATCTACATCACATTTATATCATTTGCACAAAATTCTTAGCATCAAAATACAAAAACCCCTATCCTAGTGTCAAAAACTGATCTTCAAGGCATTTGGCTTCCACTTCTTAATCCTTGATCTTCACCTGGACAAAAATAAACATGTGAGGAAAATAGTGAGATTCAAAGAATTTCAATAACCCTTTTACCCATTTAAACATACATATATGATGCATTTTCAAACCAAGGAATACAAGTATGTCATAAAAACTTCTAGAAAACATGCATAGCCATTTTCTTTTCATGTCATACAAGTTCATACAAATCAAACATAGGTTTTAAGGGTTGTTGGTTTAGCCTCACCTAAATTCTTAGGACTTTTGAAGTTGCCTCACCCATTTTTAGGGACTTTTAACTTAGCCTCACTCTTTCGTAAGACTTTTGGCCTTGTCTCACTCACTCTTTGGGACTTTTGGCTCCTCCTCACCTATCTTAAAGGACTTTTCGCCTCACTAAGCCCATTCAAGCCATTACACATCAAATAAATTCACAAATCATATTATGATACCAAGATACTAAATCAATGGTGATAAATAAATCTCTTAGTTTAAATACACATACAAGTAATCTAAGACATTCAACAAATCAAGAAATGTATGTGAGAAAGGTTAGAGAGCTATCTTAAGCTAGAAATCACCAACTTTCCCTTTGCCCTTCTCTTGCTCCCTCTCAGCCAAGCACACACAATGGGGTTGTTGTTGATTCTTTTGGTGTAGACACATTAAATGAGACACAAATCAAGCCTTGGAACCAAATCTAACTTCATAAAATTCTAAGCTAGCTCACTTAGTCTTAAAACACTAATATGCTCCATATATGACATAATGAAGCAACCATTTGAAATTATAGTCTTGGCTCCCAACTCTTATTCTTTATTTTTTAGGTCATTTGACTCCATTTAAACTCATGGAAGTTATCATAAACTTAATTTAAGAAGCTAAACTTTAGGTTGCTCCTTTATGTTTAAATAGGACCTAAACTTCTATCTCACAAACTAAGCCTTCTAAATTCAATTCATTAGTTCCTTTAGCATCTATAATTCATATCTAAGCCTATTCTATTGCAATAACCCTAACTTCTAATTATTGTGATTAAGCTTGATTATGCAATTAATGATCATAAATCAAGGTCTAAAGTTATTTCAATTAGTCAAATTAGGAAAAAAGGTGAGGAAATTTGAACTTTGATGTTATTAGGGTTATTAGCCAAACAATTACAATTATTGAGTACATAAGTGACTCTAATTATCAATTAAAAACCTTTAATTCATTTTACTACCGCTTCCAATTAACCAAATCATCTTATAAATGTTCTTAAGTTATTACATAATGATACCATAGTGAAATTCAAAGTTTCTAAGCCAAAATAAGAGTTTGGAATCTTTGCCATAACTTGAACCTTTTCGTCATGGCTAAGTTGGCTACTGGAACCTAAAAATCAAGTTCGGAGACTCACGTCGCAACTTAGTACACCCACATTGTTTAGTAAGTGGTTACAAGAGCTCAAAATCCAAAATACGAACCTTGCGCCATGACTTAGGCTTTCTGTGTTGCGGCAAGGTGCTTTGGGGAACCTGCTGTTCAACTTCTCTTGATTCTCACTGTGGCTAGCTTTATTGGCACCTCGACGAGTTGTGTGTCTCGCCATAGCTCGTTGAGTGTCTTACCACAACTAACTTAGATGGTGTTATGGCAAGAGAGCCTCTTAGAACTCTTCCAGCTTGCCTCTTGATGCTTGTCACAGCAAGTTTCTTTTGAGTCGCAGTGAAATTGCTCTTTGTTACCCCCTAAAGCTCATTTCTCAACTTGCTCCATGACTCAAATCACCTTGGCCGCGGCGCACCTAGCCTCTGTTACCTTGAACTTCAATTTTGGCTACAGCTTAAGTCCTTTAAGCAACAATTTTTCCCCTCTTGATGCTATTGTCTCATTTTCATGCTTTTTAACCCCTTACCACTTATTCTAGATTAATTCTAAGGCTTCCATGACCAATATGCATGGTTTTCTAAACCTTCTGACTCCCAAATAACATGATTCACTAATTCTTATTGTCTAGGGGTCTTGGATTAAACTAGAGCAATCAAACTTAATTTCGTATCAATCAATTCCTATTCCTTGACAACAAAATAGTTCAACCATAAATGTTTATAGGGCTAATGCTTAATGGTTATAAAAAATCAAATCATTCATCAATTATTAGTCAATTACAATCACAAGTTCAATCCCATGATAAATGTATTACATAGACAGTCCCTACACTTAGTAATTCATGATGCAATGTGGCAAATACACAAAACTAGTATTCTCATTACATAAACCCAACCTTACAAGATCTCTAAACCTATAGCTACCAAACCATACAATAGCCTTCCATTAATTTCTCCTTGCCACTAAGAGGTTCGGCCCTTGAAAATGTTATCCCACAACTGGGGTGAGATATATAATCTCAGTAACAAGAGGTAAATTCTATATATATGTACAGATTAATCAACACAATGTATTTTCATATCATCAAATACCCAAATCATCAGTTCAATTAGCAAATGAACTATTTGAGCTATAAGTGACTATTGTCCCATACCACTAATCACATATAACATGTTAATGGTATAACACCATAATGTATTAACTCCATCTAGTCTCCCTCTGGGCTTGATTCCATATGATTTCCAAAGAACAAGTACAAATCGTGGCATTTTCATGCTATAAAACGGGATTTCAAACACTCATCTTTTGCCCCGTGGGTCCTGTGAACCCATCATTCATATTCTTAACTCAAACTCCATTTATACGACTCGTACATAGTGTCAAACAAGCCATAAACCACGGATATGAAGCCAAAAACCAAGAAGTGCATTTTCTGAAATGGGCCCAAAAGTCAGATTTTTGGCTCTAACTTTGGAAAATCATAACTAATTATAGAAAAATGGGAATCTAGCAAACCATAGCTTTCTAGAAATATCTAAGTGTTAAATTTACACTAAAAATAATTTCCAACCACAATCTCAGCGTTTGGACCATGTTTAACATAAAAAATGAGACAGAGATCTGGCTGTCCTTGATACTGGTGCAGCTTACTGTCATGAACTTCAGAAATTCATAACTAAATCCAAACAAATCCAATCTAGGAAAACTATACCAATTTGGAAAGCTAAATATTTCAAATGGAGGAGAAAAATAAGTCCAGGTCAGTTCAGCAGCCCTTAGACCTTGAAAACTGATGGAACAGTAACGAAGGTTAGATGGCTTCCCTGATGCTGATATAGAACTTCAGAAGGTTCATTCTCCCTCCACAGACCTATGATTTAGGTGATTCAAGTTGGTATAGGTCACTGTGATTATCTAGTTTATGCCTATAAAATTTCATGACAATTGGACTCCATTTGGTCCATTAATGACACAGATTTATTTTTGAACCAGTTACACAGTACCATGACCAAACCATCAAAATTTCCTAACTTTAACAATTCGCCAAATATTCCCTAGACCTCCAAATATTATCCACTCTAGCTTCTCAAGAATCTCTCTACAAACTCTAGAGGCATGCCAAATTTCATATCAAGAAGAGCTCATTTGGTCATACTTTGACATAACTCACAAATTTGACGGTTTTAGCACCCAAAACAGTTCAAAGTGGGTCCAAATGGCCTCCCACAAGTTCTAGCACCTCATGGGAAAGTTTTAAAGCATGAAAATAGCATATATGAAATATCCAAGTGATCTAAATCATTATATATTTCAAACTCACTATACTACGGGCCAAAATACACTATCGCATACAAACCACAAAAGGGGCAAATCCCACATTTTCATTGTTTTGGCTCTCCACATAGTTTATACATCATTTTTTCATATATTTACACTTGCTACAACATTTACATCTCAAAAATAGTAGGTGCATATTCATTTTGGCACCTCTTTACATTAAAAGAACTAAAATAAACTAACATCTATCTCAACATGCTCCTAGGCTCCTTGGTGTGCACTTGAATCTCCTTGAGCTCCACCTAACATGTTAAGATGGGGGAGGGAAGGGGGTGATATTCATGGAATCTCAGTAGCTCATGCACTTATTCAAGGAAGTAATCAAGGCATATAAACAATTCAAAGCATGCAAATAGGCATCTAACCATTCACAATCATACAATACATGATTTACATGCCATGGAAATCATATCAATGCCACGAGTAAGCTCTAGGGACTTTTGGTCTAGCCTCACCCGAGTTTAGGGACTTTTAGATGGCCTCACCCTTGGTTTCGGGACTTTTGGCTTAACCTTACTTAGGTATGAGACTTTTGGCCTTGCCTCACCCAGCCTCAGGGACTTTCGGCTCTACCTCACCCATCTCAAGGGACTTTTGGTACTACCTCACCCGAGCAATTCTCACAATCCAACACATAAGCATATTGGTACCAATGCATCAAGGCAATAACATATGGTATGTCTCACACAACAAGCATATATGTAACACCATACTTTTAGGACTCAATTCATGCAATTCCCATGCCTCATCTTATGTTCGTTCTATGGAAACAATATAGTGGCATAGGGAGTTATGAATTAAAATGCATTCCTCTACGAGTAAAATTTTTCTTTCAGAGTCCCGCGGGTCATATGAATGCATCTATCATAGTCTTATACTTAAACACATGAATATAGCTTGTTTCCATCATCAAATTTGGTTTACAAGTCATGGAAAGCAAAGGAACACATTAAAATTCATGTTTGCATTTCGGCCAGAATGTCCTCTTTTCTGTCACAAACTTTGGAAAATCATAACTAATTCTAGAAAAATAAAAAAAAATCGAAATCATGTGTTCTTTGCCATTATAGGAAGCTTACGATGTCTAATTTACACTAAAAATATGATCAGACCATAAAATTCATCATGGAGAACGTTTGACATCCGAAAGCCTACTGAGGTCGTTGGTTGCCTGGGCTGCTGTTCGATTTCTAATATAAACTTCTAAAATCCATAACTAATTCTATAAAAAATCTAAATCACACATATTTGGTCATTATGGAAATATAAACATGTTAACTTGATACTAAAAATAATTCCAGAATGAAACAGATACGTTTAGCTATTGGAAACTTATGGAACAGTAACCGAACTCTGGAGGCACCACTGTTACTGACAGCAAACTTCAAAAATGCGTAACTCCCTGTTCAGACCTCCAAATGAGGTGATCTCAGTGGCTACAGAAAGATTGTGACGTCTAGTTTATGTATATAAAATTTCACAAGAATTGGATACAATTTGGCTACCAAGTAACACAGAATTCCAAACTGCCAGTATGAACAGTACCCATACCAAAATCCATGAAAAATCCTAATTTTAAAAATTCATAAAATATTCCCTAGACCTTCGAAAATTATGATCTTTAGCTTCAAAGAAAGCTCTCAATGGCTCCTAATTGAATATCAAATTTTAGGATAATACTAACGCATTTGGCTAAAAAGTGATATAGGGTTCCATTATGGTCAAATTTGGCTCCATATGAGGTACCAAATTTGCCAAATGGCCTTCCCTTGGTTGTGGCACCTTTTAGGCAAGTCTAAAAGCACATTTGAGACTTGTGTGAGTTGTCTAAATGGTCCCAAACCTCATGCATCTCATTTTGGCCATTCAACCCACATTTATACACATACTCATCAAACTTTAAACTTGCATACTATGGCATTACATACTCAAAACATGTGCTAGTGGTCATATATCATTTTTATACATCTAAACATCACATAATAGTATCTTTACATATGTCTCAACATTCATAGTACATATACAACATCATATATATGATAAACCATCATTATGGTTCCAAAATGGCTAAAACCAAGGCATAAGTTTGTCAATCTCCTTCCTTTAGGGTTGTTGGCTCCCATTAGCATATCCACTTGGTTCACCTAGCATGTTAAATCATTGGAGAGAAGGGGATGAGATTCAAAGAATCCCAATAGCTCATCTCCCATTCAATCATACATAATATATGCAAAGCAAGCCTTTTAAATGCATGTATGGAGAAAATAGAAATCATAGACATTTTAAAGGAACCTTGGCATGTGAATCAATCATACAAGACATTCAAGAGCTCACTAAGTGTTTGGATTGAACTCACACTTCTCCTCATGGATTTTGGACTTGCCTCACCCATTCTTTGAGCACTTTAGACTCAACCATACTCTTGGGAGCTCACTTTGCTTTTGGGAGACTCTTTACTTTGTCTCAACCAAGCTCAAGGGTTCTTAGCTCATCCTCACCCAAGGGAAGAGTTCTTGGCCTCTCCACACTCAAGCAAACTCATACAAACATCATGATACTCATTAGAAAGCATAACATGGCATCAAGGATCATAGCATATAAAGGAATTTTAGCATACTTTTCAAAGCTTGAAAATACACATACACACATTCTAAAACAAGCTAAACACACATCCATGCATGAGAGAAGGTGGAGAGAGCTACCTTGCACACAATCACACACTTTTTCCTTTGGACTCAAGCCTCCTCTTTCAGCCACACACCCACAAATTGGTGGAGATGGTTTCTCTTGGCCTAGACACAAATTATGGGAGCCAATTAAGTTCATAAACCACACTCTAAGGCTACACAATTTAATGAAACACTAGATTGCTCTATTGAAACATTAGATTGCTCTATAGGTTCCATTATGGTCTATATTGGCACCTAATGAAGCAACACCCCTCAAATGATTTCTAGACCTCATTCTTTCTTTTCAAATATGATTCTTGACTCCTTTTAAACCTCTTGGAGTTATCACATCATCAAAACAAAAGGCCTAGCACCATGTTGTTTCTTTAGGTCATATTAGGAAACCTAAGACACCAAATCACTTTCCATGAGTTCTAAAGTTTTTCCAAGGCCTCCCCTCATTTTCATTCATCAAATATGACTCAAGAATGGCCTTAGAAAAATTTAAAACTCTCCCTAGCTAGGAGAACCCATCTAGGCCGAGGCTATGAAGCATATTGGGTTCCATGGAGCTTTCTTTGTTTTGTCAAGGGAAGAAGCATATGGGGAGCCTCTTAGGGATCTTGGGAGCTCATGTAAACTCTTACTTAGGCCTCGTAATCATCATACAAAGTCAGATTTTACAAGGTGCAATTAAAACCTTAGAATTTACATCTTGAAATCTAATGGCTTTTTGATAATTCCCTTTGCATATTCTTAATCTCCACACCCTTTTTCCTTAGATTCATACTTGGTTCTACCTAAAAATCATTTCCTCCTAGGGTTTTCTCAAGTGGGGCGAAATGGTGGAGAAGGGGACCAAAAATGACAACCATAGGAAGAGAAATTACCTTGTTTTCTTACTTTTTCTCACTTGAATCTTGTGTTCTTTGAGCTCCTGTCTTCAAATCCAAACTTTCCCCTCAATTTCTCCCTTAAAATAGATTTATAAACTTCATTATAATCATAGGAAACAAAGGAGAATGGAGGAGAAGAGGTTTGGAAGAGAAAGAGCATGAAAAACTACTAATTTCCATACCTTAAGCCTTTGATTTATGCTCCTTTTCTTTCCCTTCTTGTGAGCCTCATCCCCTAGGGTTTTCTTCTGGTTTTAGGCAAAAGATGGACGTGCATAATGAAGAAAGGAGAATGGTGCATCATATATATAGGTGGGAATAAGTTACACTTTTCAAAAATTTCCATTTCGCCCTTCATACTTTGCATTTCTATTTCTCCTTCATTTTAGCTCCATTTTGAGAACCTTCTTTTCCATTATAAAATTTAGGTTCCCAAACAAGTAAAATGTCTTTGGAATCACTCAAATTGGAGCTAAAACCTTTCCGAACGAATCTGTCAAAGTTCCGGCGCACTGACGTTGGAAAACCTCTACCGGAGGGGCTTTAGCTATCCTGGGGCTTTCCATAGTTTTTAGAGCCTCTAAGAACCCTAGAGAATTCAAAATTTATGAAAATGCCACTGGCCTTTTAACAAATTTTTTGAATCACTCTGGCTTTGATTTCTGGGCAACTCAAGGCTCAAGTCCTCATTTTCTAATATTTAAAATTTTATCATAATTTTGGTTGGCCCCAATTCCTTCTGTTTCAGGGACTTCCTTTTGTATCTGGCCCATTTCTACTGTTTACGGAGAAACCGAACATTGTGTTTCTCACATTTATGGAAAGGCCGGATGTTACAATATACACAAGCATACAATGACTATTACATCCAAAAATGCAATAAGAAAGAGTGGAGAGAGCTACCTTATGAGCCAACACAAGCCTTTCCTTTCAATTTCTCTTCTCCCTTCTTGGCTTTACAATCACACCTTGATGGAGGTGCTTCTCTTGAGCCTAGACACAACAAAGAGCATGGATTACTCTCTTATAACGCAATAACTCTTAGGGGTTCTTCAGAGCAAACCCTTCTAACACATAAGAACCTAGGGGTTCTCTCTCTCTCTCTAGAATTTCACCAACTCTTCCTCTCCCTTAAGCTCTCATGGTAGTAGAATCAATATACTCAAGGAAAGCAAAAAAGTTCAAGAGTGGTTTTCCACTTTCCCTCTTCTGACCCATGCCTAAAACCCAACTAATTTTATAAGTAAAACCATAGAAAGAGAGAGCAAAGAGAGAAGAACAAGAAACTAAGAAGAAAAGAGAAGGAAATCTCAAGCTTAATTACCTTTTCTTTGTTCTTCCTTCCTTCTCTTAGTCTTTCTCTCTCTCCATACCCCTTTTCTCTCTTTTGGTTGAAGCTTAGGTCAGTTAAAAGAGAAAGGATGAATTAGGATGCTTTAAGAAGTCAAATTCTCCTTTTTTACGCTTTTCTGGACTAACCGTCGCTATAGCGAAAATTAACCTTTGCTACGGCGAGCACGTATCAGTCCCAGACCCCTGTTCTCGCTACAGCGTGCGCTACAGCGAGCAGCTCCCTGGTTTTTGTATGGGATGCCCGCACTCGCTATAGCTAGAAGCAGTCTCACTATAGCTAACAGGTACATTCGCTATAGCTAGACCATTTCTCTCTATAGCGAATAGGTACATTCGCTATAGCTAGGCCATTTCTCGCTATAATTAGTAGACTTAGAAAATTTCAAGACTTCGAAAATTTTCAGCTTTCTTTTTTTTTTTTCTTTTTCTCTTTTTTTGTTTTTGGTTGTTACATTTATACTTACCAAAATATAGCTAACATCACCTAACCAAAGAAGGAGGGAAGAAAGGGAAGCTAGATTTATAGAAAAAAGGAAAGCTACCTTGTCAAGCAGCTTAATGATCATAGATATATGGAAACTTAAGTACAATTTTGATGCCTTACTTATAGTGTATCCTCTTAAAACTTTATTAAATGTAAAGAAAGAGAGACTAAAAAAAAAAGACTCAAATATCACAAAAATTTTGTGAAAGCTTTATTCAAAATTACACCACTCTTGCCGATAGGATGTTAGTCATGATACAGTCAAGAAGGAAGTAGCCTAAAAGGACATATTGTAACTATCATGGACTCTACTAACTTAACCAAGAGTCATCAATGTAATTTTATCTTAACCTTCACAAACTCAAAGATATATAAAAAAACTACTTAAGCAAGGTAATGGCCCTTAACCATAGGCTATGAGCCTAATCATATGCTCAAACTGAAGTCAACATGTTCTATGAAGAGGACCTCACATGGTGGTTAACAATAGCAATGACCTAAGTGATCATTGAGATGATTAGCCACTAGATGGTTTGAAGGGTCTTAATTGACACAAGAGCTATGCAAAGATACTATAATATAACACCTTAAAAGATATAGGCATGTCTGACTCTATCCTTCAACCAACAAATAAGACAATGTACAGCCTTAGAGGTCCTCAACTACAAATCATAAAGATGATAGCACTCACCATAACTCTTGAAGACAAAGACCATAGAATACTTGCCTTCACCAATTCTATGTCACCAAGGCCCATCTACCTAAAACTCTATCCTTGTTTGGATGGGATGAAACAAGCTTAGTATGGCTTCTTTAAAGTTCATTACATGTAAAGGCTAGGGCACAACCATTATTTTGATACCAAAATTGTAGTACCTAGGGGCTAATTAACTATCTAAGGCTAATTAGTGATAAAATTATCAATAAGGGAGAATGAAAAGGAGTTGTACAAACATTCTATTAGTCTCTGTTTAACTAGTTCTTAGTTTAGCTAACTAACTTCTAAGTTTTAGTTACCTGACTTTAGATTTTATTTTATTAAAACCTATCCAATATGTAATACCATAGGTAGATAGCACTTGATTCATAACATAAAGTGCCTAAATCATCCATTTTTGCAATTTCAACACTTTTAGCAGTGAAATTTATCAACATTAAATGTCAAATTAATTCATTTCTAATTAAATGAATCATTTCAACTTACCAAACTCATCTTCCGTCCTTATTACACTTTTTCATATAGAAACATCACAAAAGGAAGCATGGAATTCAGGTTTGAGCTATGCACATCAAGATAGCGCAATATATATCTATTTCCATAGCTTACATAATTATGTCATAACTTCAAAACTTCATAACTTGTACAAGAATATTTCAAATCATGAAAATTAGAATTCTATGGAAATCTTAGGACATAATCTACATGTTATAAAAATTTTAGATCAAAACAATATCATCTGGTCCATGAAATTTCGTTGGAATAGTACCGCTATTAGAATTTTGCTAAAGTGCACACTTCGAGCTTTAAAAATTTATATTTCATGCTATAGAGCTTCAAATCAAGTGATCTTAATGGATATGGAAAGCTTGTGATTCCAACTATATGCTTGTAAAATTTTATGAGTATTCTTATTTGGCTCCTCAAATACCAAAAAATTAAACTGACCAAATGAATAGTGCATATGCAGTTTCTACTTAATTCAGCCAACTTTGAAAAATCATAAATTCTACAAAGCTTTAAAAATTGTGTTCTTTAGCTCTATGAAAAGCTCTAAATGAGATCTATATGTTTGTCAAATTTCATGCCAAAATTCATCCATTTGGTCTAGTTTTGCTTCAAGGCAAAATTATGGCTCAAAATAATGCATCAATGCTTTCAAATGAGCCAAAATGGCTTCTCACATGCAATGTAACCATTTGAACATGTCCAAAACCTCAATGATAGCATATATGAGCATCATAATAGATCCAAATTATCATAGAACTCAAAACTACTTCCTCACTTAGCTTTATACACACACTTGGCAAGCCACACATATACCAAAATTTTATGTTCTCATACATTTGGCTCCAAATATGGTACATTCAATGTATTTCCATACTTTTACACATGAGTGAAAGGTTACATCTAATAAATATCATATATACACACACTTTGACATTAACTTAAGCTCCTTGGCCTTTATTCCTTACTCCATTAGAGTTACGTAAGCAAGGTTAGACATAAAGTGGGGCATAGTGTGATTCAAAGAATCCCAATAGCTCATTTACTCTTTCAAGAATGCATATATAGCATGTTATCATGTTAAAGAAAGCAAGAAAGCATGCATAAAATGCTTCCAAATACTAAACATATTCATATTTTCAAAGTCATATAGATTCATCAAGTTCAAGAACAAGTTCTAGGGTTTTTTGGTCTAACCTCACCCAATTATATGAGACTTTTGGATTAGCTTCACCCATTTCAAGGACTTTTAACTTAGCTTCACTTATTTCATGAGACTTTTGGACTTGTCTCACCTTTACTTAGAGACTTTTGACTTTACCTTACCCAATTCAAGAGACTTTTGACTCAACTTTGCTCATCAAGAGCCAATTCACATGTTTAAGGCAATTCAAGAAACATGATGGTGTCAAAACATCAAACCAATAGCTAAAGGCATGTTTTATGATTCAAATTTATATATAAGCAATCAATGACATTCAAATAACCAAGAAATACATATAAAAATGGATGAAGAGCTACCTCGAATCAAAAAGTACAAATTCTTCCTTTGATTCCTAGCTCCTTAGTTCGGCCTCACACACACACTTGGAGGAGGTTTGATTTGCTTGGCCTAGACATATCAAACAAGACACAAATGCATCATTGGAACTATTTTTAACCTCACATAAGCTCTTCACAAGCTACTTCTAGCTTATGGCATGCATATGGTTCTATACAAGGGCATAATGAAGCAACTCTTATAATTCATCATCTTCGCTTTAATTTCTCACTCAATCTAAGTCACATGACTCCATTTAAACTATTAGAGTTATCATAAACTCAATTTAAAGAGCTAAATATCATATTGCTTCTTGATGCCTAAAGGAACCCTAAACATTCAACTTTCAAAATATAATTTTTAAATTCAAACCATTAGTTCCTTTGGTATTTATAATTCATATCTAGACCATTTCTATTCTTGGAATCAAAGAAAACTCTCCCTAGGTACCCCAATCTCTTCTTGGCCGAGACATACGCACTTAATGGCACTCATGGAGTTTTGTTTGTTTTTCTTAGGGAATTGGCATTTGTGAAGCTTCCTAGGTCTCTTATAAACTCAAACATACTCTTATATAAATTAATTTATCATTAGAAAGTTTCTTAAATGTCTAGATACAATCAAAACTCTACTTTTCATAACTTATTATTTATAGCCTCTTTTTGAGTTTTATTGCCTCCATATGTTTCTTTAGGCTTCGAAACCTCAATTTATATCAAGTTTAGGTCAAAATAAAACCCTTTACTTAACACCCTCATTCTAGCCGAAATGATGGAGGGGGAGAAAAGCCAAGGAGAGCAAGTTTTTCATGGAGAAATTGCCTTGTTTTAAAACTTGTCAAGAGAGCTTTTCTAGGCTTCCAAGAGTTTCTCCAAATTCTCCCTTTCCTCTATTGAACCAACCATAAAACATCACCATTTAAGACACTAAAACCATGAGAAGAAAGAGGAGAAGAACTTTAATGAAAGAGAGTATATGAAAAAGTGATGATTTCTTACCCTTTTTGCTTGAATTTCTCTCCCTTTTCTCCTCCATCTTATCTGCCACTTCAAGTTGGTCTAGATGCTAATTTGAGATAGAACAAAGTTGGTTAGGAAGAGTGGAGAAGGTGGGGCGTGACTTTAAGAAGAAGATAGGCCTAATTATAACATTTTCTAAATTCTAATTTTGTCTCTCAAATTGGTTCTTTCTATTTGAATTCATTTCAACTCCTTTTTGAGAGACATCTTTTCCATTATAAAATTTAGGTCTTCTAATTCATAAAATGCCTTTGGTTTCACCCTAATTGGATTTAAAACCTTATCGAACCATTCGGTCAAAGTTTTGATCAACCGATGATTAAAAAATGTATACCATAGGGGTTTTGGCCATTTTAGGGGTTCTTATGATTTTTAAGGTCTTTGAAAATCCCAAGAAACTCAATTTTTCCATTTAAAACTCTCTCTTTTGAGTTTTTAAAAAATTGTTTGAATTTACGATTTTGCTACTACGTTTTATTTAAATTCATTTAATTGTTTTGACTCTGCTTTTGGGCTATCCCTAGACTCTAGACCTCATTTTTAGATGCTTTAATTAATATCTTAATCTTATTTGGCCTTAATTTGTTCTGGTTTAGGGTGTTCTAGTATCAATTTATCGAGTTCAATTCAATTTGTTAAATTACTAGTTATTACACAATGAATTTATTAGTTTGACTTTTTGTTTTTAGCTTACTAAGAAGTGTCCTTTTTAGTTTCTAGTCAACTAATACTTTCTAAGAACAATGTCAAGTACGAACCCCAGCTATCCAATTTTGGCCCTATTTCGTCAAAGGTGAAATTCATAAATCTCCTTATCCAAAAATTCTTAAAAGATATCTAGCATTAAAATGACATCTACCATTATGACTAGTAGGATTACATACATTCCAAAACTTACTCATCCTAACCGTGTATCTCATAACTACTAACTAGCTTACATAAAATCATATATACACATGCATATTTACATAGCCAAAAGAGAAACTTGTAACTATATACTCTTATGCATTACATCATAATTTCTATAACAATATGCATTAAGCTTGGTTTCGATCACTTAGATGCTCCACCTTTACACCTAGAAGGTTTCATGAGAAATAGTGGCAAATCATTGTGTGATTATAAAATCTTAGTAGTTAGTATAGTTTATAAAAGTATAAAAGCACACGTATGAGTATTTCCAAGGTTTTTAGTTAACTCATACTAGTTTCAAGGAATTCAAAACCATTTTCAAATGCATTTTCTAAAAACTAAGACGTAATACTAAAAACTTTTAGCTAGTATCGAATTTGATAACACATGTTATGTATCAATCACTCTTAGATTTGAATTAGTTCTCCCAAATGTAGTTCCATACTTCTAAGGTGGTAACTTGTTTTTGTTTTCCCAAAATGCAATCTTATACTTGCAAAAGGGCTCACTTGCTGTAGTTAATAGCCAATCAACAATTGATGTAAAGGGAAAAGATCTAAAATCACATCCCTTCCTCATAACATAACACATAGGCAAGAGCTTAAATCACATCCTTTCCTCATAACATAACATAACATACCAAATAAGAATAAATCAAATTCAATTATACATAGAAAGTCAATACAATTCATATTATTAACTCATTTGAAAAGTAATCATTACTAAATTTAAGCTAGTAATAAATATATCATAAAGTACTTTGCATTTGCCATTAATGGAAATTAAAACATTCAATTAATCTTTTGCAAAATAATTAACTACCTCAATGTAATAAGCCAAAAGCCAAAAGAAAATAACTAGTGTAAATTTAGACTTATATGATGTAATTAGTCTAAATTAATTTAAATTATAGTGCATGTTTAGGCTAAGTAAGACTTTAGATGAGTCAATTATATTTTTGGGCAAGAAATAATTTAGAGAGCACTAGGGTTAAATTAGAATTTTACTAAATCCCTTAATTTATTTTATGATGAAAATTGTTGGGAATAAGAACTAACGATTGGGAAGTAGCACAATTAGTGACCAAGTGAGCTTTCTTTCCTTAAGAACTCGTGCTTAAGACTCACCACGACCACTTCCTCATTAATCAATTTTATTTTCTTTTTGTGTAATACCTAGTGGCCACTTCATCCTTTTTTTAGAAACCTAAATGTGCCTTTAAAAAAACAATATGATCTACATTAGATTCTAAAAAGTAAAATTTCTTCAATATAAATAATGGAAAGAAAGTCGTAAAATAGCACATAGTTAGTTTACTCAATGCATGGTGATGTTAAAGTGGCACTTTCTACTTCTCTTCCAACTAATCCAAGGTTGCTAAGTTGCCAAGTAGTTCTTACTAGAATATTAGAAACACAAAGTCATCATTTGGTGATCTATAAATTCCTGTGTGGTGAAATCAATTTAGCTTATATTATACCTTAAGGTCTTGTTGATAACAAAAAGTTTCTAACCTCACCAATTCTCGTATGCTCTTAACATTAGCTTAAGTTATTTTTTAATTTAATCAACAATACAACATATGAGTTTAAATTATATTTGTCATTTAAGCTTAATTGCCTCTTTCTTACTCACTAATAAAGGGATAATATGATTTAGGATTTTTAAAGTTAAGTCATAGTCATAAAGGTTTAATGAAGTTATGAACTAATGATACTTCATAGGATATTCACTTTGTACAATTAAGTCATCCATATAAGTTATAGAAAAATGACACATTATGAGAGAACCTTATTGGTAGCTCACACATGGTATTCCAAAAAATTGAAATTAATTAAAAATAATAAGACACTTTTTAATATTCTAGGATCTTTATTTTTGTTTATACATGGGTATTAATTTATTTAACAATTAATAAAATAATAATAATTTAATTGTGAAAACACTTAACCCTCACGAAGTAAAAATTTCCATAACAATAACCTAACAAGTTAGTTATAAGAAATTGAAACAATATATCGAGAATGAAAATTTTATGCATAGATCATTCCCATGATGCATTCTTGAAAATTGAAACCAAAAGACAAACTACGAATAAATTTAAAAAATGAAATAATTTTTAGTTAAATAAAAAATAATTAGAACTTAAAATTAACTATGCACTTGGACATAGTTCAGGCAAAAGCTTAATACAAATTTGAGAGTAGCTTTCATATTGTGAGATCTAAAAGTATGCTTCCCTTGCCAGTAGCTTCAGATGGTAAGTGCTACTATAATGACATGGGATTTAGGATAAATACAATTAAATAGAATTTAGGGTGGCTACAATCTTTGAACTACTTATCTAATATTCCTAAAGCTATAATTGTTGAAAGAAATGAAAAGGGAAGAAAATAAACAATAATGATAATTACAAGATGTGAATGGTTGGAGAGATGACAAGGAACCTTGATTGATGAATGGTTCCATAACAAGTGCCACATATGGCAACCTAAGGGATCTGAGAAACAAGATTGGAGTTGAGTCAACCATCACCTAAACATCTATAACACACCAGAATTTATAATTGAAAATGCTTTTTAGTCTCTCTCTTAGTCTATTGTTTATGAATTTCAAGACCAAACGTAAAATGGTAAATGACAAAATCTAATATCTATGACCTGTTGAAAACTTGAAATGTTGCTATGCATTTTAATTCTCATAGTTTCATCAAGCTAAACAAAAGATCCAACTGGTAACAAGCTTTAATAAAAATTCATAGAATTACAAAATTTCCACATTAAGACCTATGAATTAATTTACTAATTTCCTTATTTAACATCTCAAACTTAAAACTACTTTTAAGCAAATTGAAGGTTCAACAATGTACAACATAGATCATATTTTACCAACCCAAAGAAAAAATTAATCATGCCATAGTAAAGATGGATATTTAAAGCTGATGTAAAGTGAAGTAAGAATTTGATTGGGTTTCAATCTTAATGCTTAGTTATAGGACAAGCTGCAAAATTGAAAAAGAAGTCATGGACTTCGCTAGAATAGAAGACGAAGTGGTTGGATGAAGAACTCTTGTAATTGCTACTGATATTTTCTATAAAGACTTGAGTAAAGAGGTGTTTTTAAAGTATGAGTAAGTTGTTATATGTTACAAGGTTATCCTTAGTTATGGTAAAATACATTAATCGTATGAGACACAACCAATATCATGTTGACATGTATAGTAGTTCAACCAGTATAACAAGTAGTTGACAACTTGAAGTGATAATTATTGTAAAGGATTTTTAAGACAAGGATGAAATTAGAAAAGATGAGATTAAGCATGAGTTTCTTTCAAAAACAACTTTAGCACATCTATATTAAATAGCATGAAATATTGATGTGATTATTGTAACAACCAGAAAAAAGAAAAAAAAAAGAGAGAAGCCGAAAATTTTCGAAATCCTGAAATTTTCTAAGTCTGCTAGCTATAGCGCTATAGCGAGAAATGGCCTAGCTATAGCGAATGTACCTGTTCGCTATTACGAGAAATGGTCTAGCTATAGCGAATGTACCTATTAGCTATAGCGAGAATGCTTCTAGCTATAGCGAGTGTGGGCATCCCATACAAAAACTAGGGAGCTGCTCGCTGTAGCGCACGCCGTAGCGAGAACAGGGGTCTGGGACTGATACGTGCTTGCCGTAGCGAAGGTTAATTTTCACTATAGCGAGAGTTAGTCCAGAAAAGCATAAAAAAGGAGAATTCGACTTCTTAAAGCATCCAAATTCATCCTTTCTCTTTTAACTGACCTAAGCTTCGACTAAAAGAGAGAAAATGGGCGTGGAGAGAGAGAGAAAGACTAAGAGAAGGAAGGAAGAACAAAGAAAAGGTAAGCAAGCTTGAGATTTCCCTATCTTTTCTTCTTAGAATCTTGTTCTTCTCTCTTTGCCCTCTCTTTCTATTGTTTTGGTTGTTGAATTAGTTAGGTTTTAGGCTTGGGTCAGAAGAGGAAAAGTGGAAAACCACTCTTAAAGAAGGCTAGAACTCATGTATCTTCACTTCTTCTTCTTTGCTTTCCTTGAGTATGTTGGTTCTACCAACTTGAGAGCTTAAGAGAGAAGAAGAGTTAGTGAATATATGCTTTGTAGGGTTTGCTAAAGAACCCCCTAGCTTTGTGAATAATTCCATACTCTTTATTGTGTCTAGGCTCAAGAGAAGCACCTCCATCTAGTTGTGCTTGTGAAACTAAGAAGGGAGAAGAGAAATTGAAAAGGAAGGCTTGTGTTAGCTTATAAGGTAGCTCTCCACTCTTTTTTGTTGCATTCTTGGATGTATATAGTCATTGTATGCTTGTGTATAAGCTTGTTGTGTGAGACATGATATATGTTATCGCCTTGATGTATTGGTACCAATATGCTTATGTGTTGGATTGTAAAAATTGCTTAGGTGAGGTAATGCCAAAAGTCCCATGTGATGGGTGAGGTAAAGCCGAAAGTCCCTGAGGATGGGTGAGACAAGGCTAAAAGTCTCATAATTGAGTGAGGCCAAGTCAAAAGTCCCTAAACCAAGGGTGAGACCATCCAAAAGTCCCTAAAATCGGGTGAGACTAAACCAAAAGTCCTTAGAGCTCATTCTTGGCATTGATATGGTTTTTATGGCATGTAAATCATGTGTGTATGATTGTGAATGGTTAGATGCCTATTTGTATGCTTTGACTTGTTTATATGCCTTGATTGCTTTCTTGAATGAGTGCATGAGATATTGAGATTCCATGAATCTCACCCCCTTCCCTCTCCCATCTTAACATGTTAGGTGGAGCTCAAGGAGATTCAAGTGCATACCAAGGAGCCTAGTTGAGCATGTTTAGACGGTTGTTTGTTTATTTTTGTTTTTTTGATGTAAAGAGGTGCCAAGATGAGTATGCACCTATTATTTTTGAGATGTAAATGTTGAAACAAGTGTAAATGTATGGAAAAATGATGTATAAACTATGCAGAGAGTCAAAGTAATGAAAATGTGGGATTTGCCCCTTTTGTGGATTATATGCGATAGTGCATTTTGGCCCGTAGCAAAGTGAGTTTGAAATGTATGATGATTTGGACCACTTAGGCATTTCATATATACTATGTTTACGCTTTAAAAATTGTCCATGAGATGTGAGAACATGTGAGAGGCCATTTGGACCCACTCTGAACTGTTTTGGGTGTCAAAACCGCCAAATTTGTAAATTCTGTCAAAGTATGACCAAATGAGCTCTTCTTGATATGAAATTTAGCATACCTCTATATTTTGTAGAAATCTTCTTAGTAAGCTAAAGTGGGTAATATTTGGAGGTCTAGGGAATATTTGGCGAATTGTTGAAGTGAGGAAATTTTGATCGTTTTGGTCATGGTACTGTGCAACTAGTCCAAAAATGAATCCATGTAATTCATGGACCAAATAGTATCCAATTGTTATGAAATTTTATAGGCATATATTAGACATCCATAGTGACCTATACCGACTAGAATCACCTCAATTGGAGGTCTGTAGAGAGAGCAATGACTTTCTAAAGTTCTATATCAGCATCAGGGAAGCCATCCGACCTTCGTTATTGTTCCATAGGTTTTCGAGGTCTAGAGGCTGCTGAAATGATCTAGAATTATTTTTTTACTCTAGTTAACATCTGTAGAATTTCAAATTGGTATAGTTTTCCTAGATTAGATTTTTTTGGAATTAGTTACGAATTTTGGAAGTTCATGACAGCAAGCTGCACCAGTATCAGGGACAGCCAGACCTCTGTCTCTTTTTTGATGTCAAACATGGTCCAAACGCTGAGATTGTGATTGAGAATTATTTTTAGCATATATTTAACACTTATATCATTCTAGAAAGCTATATTTTTCTTGATTCCTATTTTTCTATAATTAGTTATGATTTTCCAAAGTTAGAGCCAAAAATATAACTTTTGGATCCATTTGAGAAATTGCACTTTCTTGGTTTTTGGCTTCATATCCGTGGTACATGGGTTGTTTTATGCTATGTATGACTCGTATAAATGGATTTTGAGTAGAGAATGTGAATGATGGGTTCACGGGACCCACGGGGCAAAATATGAGCGTTTGAACTCCATTTTATAGTATGAAAATGCCACGGTTTGTACTTGTTTTTTGGAAATCATATGGAATCGAGCCAAGAAGGAGATTAATTGAGGTTAAGACATTATGGTGTTACAATTATAGGAAAGGATTGACCATCTTGATATGTTATTTTAAATTGTTACTTAAAGTAGTGAGGTTTGATATATTGACAAACTAAATAACTTGCACATAAAAAGATTATGGTTAGGTATCATATAAGTTTATCTTTCCAACAAGTTGTAAAAGGATTGATAAGGAAGGAATGTTAAAGGAATCTTTCAAAAGTAAACATTTTAATATAAACCACAGCATTGCAACAAGTATCAATGATTTGAAAATTTGAGACATGTCTAAATAAGTTAATTGTCAAGTTTAAGTAAGCATGGGAGATCAAACTTTTGTGTTAATATTACTCTAGATAGTCAAATTTTGTTAATATCCATTTTTCTAATGTTAATAACTTGTATGCTAATGTATAAGGTACATAATGCTTTTTAATGATAGACTTATGATCAAGATGAATTTTCACATTTGTTATGAATCTTATGAGCTAGCGCTAGAATTCTTTAAACCAACCATAGTGTGGAAACTCTATAGGTTTAATGAATAAGAGTTCAAGACATTCTTGGGTTAAGTTGTCATTATGCTCATAGATTGTATCTTGACCTGCAATAAAGGTAAGGAGGGACATAAACATTGCATTATAATGAACCTAAAAATTGCAAAAGTGTTAATTATATGTTAAATTTTCCAAATATGGATTTTGGTTTAATAGCATGATATTCCTTATTCATCTTGTTTCAAAATGATGGATTTTGAATAGGGTTAGAAAGGTTTCATATAGATTAAGACAGGCCGTAGTGATAGGGGTGTGAAGTAGCTCTCCATATTTAATAAGTTGTTGTTGTGACGACCCTAAGTTCTAACATTGGTAATTATAGTTAAATACATGATTAATAAATAATGATCAAGGTTTGGAGTCGTTGCAACTAATCACATTAATAAAATATAGAGAAATTTAAACCTTGATACTACTAGGATCATCAACTAACAACCATAATGGGAACATGTATAAAAAGGGTTTGTACCATCATTAAAGGTTTAGGATTCATCCATTAACTGATTTCAACCCACGAAAACATCCCGCCAATGTCCCCATGCTATTTCCTAACATTAGCCTTACTGAAATTAGGGTTTCTAGGTCAAATATAGAAGTTTGGGGACCTGCGCCGCGACCTGGAACTTCCTCGCCGCGGCTAAGCTAGGTTCTGGAGCTCGAAAACCAAGTTTTTAAACTTGCGCTGCGACCAAGTTGCTCTCTGGAATTTTCCTACGCCGCGGCGAGTTGGATCTGCGTCGCGGCTAACCTATGTGGCACCGTAGCGAGTTTCACTACTGTAACCTCCCTAATTAATTTTCTCAACTCGCGCCGCGGCGGGGTTACGTTCTATCACCCCCTGGGCGATTATTTTCACTCTGCGTCGCGGGGAGATTTCTCAAGCCGCGGCATCCCTCGCAACTGTCACTCCCTAGGCCGTGACGAAGCCTTCTTGGCCGTGGCGTGACTCCCTTCTGTAGCTATTTTCCCTATATTTCGCCCCCTACACTCCATTTCTCTTCTTAGGGACACCCTAAGGTCACTTCCCCTCATTTTATATGGCTCTAATGGCATTTATCTACCTTATTTACTTAGCTATGCTTCCATTACCAACTCAAATCTTATATGCCCATTTCTTTCCTCCAATTACCCTCTATCAGCAAGTTTATAAAGTAACAACAATAGATTATACATGAACTACCATCAGCCATCCATAAATACTCAATCAATGGGGGTTCCATACATTAGGGGTTCATATCAATATCTCAAGAGTCACATTTCCATTAATAAGCAATATTATAGGTCAGCATCAATTACAGCAGAAATCATGAGTCCATACAACAATTTCTAAATTAGGATGAGGTCTAACCCCTCATTACATACATCCTCAATAAATTAATTGTGCAAGCCTACACTTGGCAATACAGATACATGATGATGCTATAGATGACTTAACAAAATTAGCATCTACCCTATTACACTCAGACCAAGTGTAGCCTCCCCACACTAGGCCTCAGCTCATGGATGTTCATCCACTTGCTTGCCCTTATCCTTACCCGAGGAACCTTCACCTGAAATATTAATCCCATAAAAAGGGGTGAGATATAAATCTCAATAACCATGACAATTCCATCATATAATCCATTTTAATCAACATATATGCATGAATCAAAATCTATATCAGAATCATATCAGTCATTTTAGCAAATGAAACAATTAGGCTATCATGATTACTATCCCATACTAGCAATCATATATTTAACATGTTAAAGGCCATTAACACCGGGAGAGGCCCGTCCACGGCACCTACTCCCCATTGAGCACAACCAGGGCTCAGTGCATCTGGGGTTGATCATACCCGGTGCTCGATCGTAGCACATGCACGGGTGGCAGCCGCACCACAGCTCCACCATGGACTCATAAGGTCCAATCATCATACAATAGATAGCCAACCAATTCATTCAACATTTCAAATCATTCATATACAGAAAATATGAAATTAAAACTGATACATGCATGGAATTATTGTAAACCCCGGTTACCTCACTTGCAGACAATTGCAACAGCCACCACAATTCCCAAATTTGGATTCAAGTATCTCCCACCAAAATTCTCAATGTTTCACCCAAAATCCTAAGCAAATTCGTACCAAATTAATACCCATAATATAAATAAGCTATAGGGGTCTCAAACCATCAAAGAAAGCATCAAAATGAGGGGTTTAAACTCACCTAATGTCAGCCCTAGCCTCAACCTACGAATTTCATCAAGAAAACCCCAAATAATCACATTTCAGATTTTGGGTAAAGTGAAAATCCTCTAAATGAAAAACTAATTGGACCAAATTAAAGAGAAAGATGAGGGGATTAAGTTTTATAACTATTACCTTGGCCAAATCTTGCTCTAAGTGTGTGAAAATATAGAATTTTTGCCCCAAACCCTAGCCTCCTTCTCCACCTCTGAATTTCACTTTTGAGTTTCAGCAAATGGGATAAGTGGCTGAAGTATTAGGGTTTTAGATGGGTTTAAGTTGGGTCAAGGGGTTGGGTCATGGGTTGCTCCAAGTTCAAACCCAATTGGGTTTCAGATTTTGCTTATTGGGCCAGTTTTCAATTGTTGGGCTGCAGAATTTCATTGGGCTAGTTTTATACATTGGGTTACTGAAATTTAATGGGGTTTGGGCCTAATTTGAAGGGCTCAAGGGCTTGGGTCTGCACAAAGGTAATTGAGCCACTTAATTGAGCCTATACAAGATAAATCTTGGGCCTCTATCCCATTAAATTAGTTTGGGTCTGCCTCTAATTCATTGGGCCTCCATTAGCCTCCTATCATGGTTCATTAATTTGGGCCTAGGTGAAGTTTCTATCTCAATTAATTCTCAAGCCCATATTAATAATCTATCTATCTAAAATCCCTATTTACTTAACTTGCCCAATCATCCCATATTAATTATTCTTAATTAATCTTAATCCATGATTAACACCTTAATTAATTTCGGGGTGTTACAGTTGTCAATGTAAGGAGATATAGATGGAGATCTAAATTTTAAAATCAATAGATGGAGTTACTTAAGAATAATAAATAAGTCATTTATCATTACCATAGTAAGGATAACTTGTTGCTAGTTCCTCTACTTGAAATATGCCACTAGACAAAGTGACAGTTTATTTATATGTAAAGTGATAGTTTATTTATGTACATATATGTATATAACTTATTTATGTTTGGTGAAAGTTTCTACGCAACAAAAAGTCATCCATGAATAATTTGATAAATAACTAGATTGAAAGGTTTAGAAAGGGAAGTTTTGCTTAAAGGCATAAAATTAGTTAAGGGAATCCAAATAGGTACTCAAGATAATAGTAAGTAGTAAGAGAGTTATTTAAGTCAAGCATTTAGGAGAATTACGAGTAGAAATTTAGTTTTAAAAGCTCATCTATGTAATAAGAGGTGTAGATCTTAAATTGGTGCTAAAAAGTTAAATAACCTATCTTATTGGTTTTGGCTCAATAAAATCTCATTATGTCACCCAAGTAATGTAGATATTAAAGTTCTATATCCTTTACTAGTATGATGTATTATGTAACATCCGCCTCAAAAAAAAATTTAATAGACTAATTAAATTAAATTAACTAAATTAGAACCTATTAAATTAATAAAATTAGATCTTAATATGAGAATTTAGATATTTATGAATTTTTCGATGAAAACCAAAAGTTTCTAAAGTCATTAGAGATTTGTTTTGGATTTTTTAAGAATGCTTAGGATTTATTTGAAATTAAAAACAATTTAGTAAATAATAATGAATTAAGAAATAAACACTTAAAAAAATGAAAAAGAAAATTTTAAGGTCATAGGGCCTTAAAAATGTAAAAGAAATTAGAAAACAAAAATATTTAGAAAAATTTGAGGGTCAAAATACAATTAGCAGAAGTTTAGAATTCAAAACCATAATATTAACCAAGGCCAAAGGATAATTTTAGTAGGCTAAATTGTAATTTTCTCTATGACTTAAAACTTCATCTTCTTCAAGTTAAAGTGGTAGGGACGGGAACATAAAAATATGTCAAACACTTTGAAATACATTGCTTAATGATTAATTATTATTTTTATATCTTGTATCAAATTAACAGGATCAAATTTGATCTACCTCTTTAGTCAAAGTCGTTCAAAAATTATGTAAAAGAAGCATGCAGAGAGAGGAAACCTTCAAAGAAGTTACTATATTACTATCTCTAAAATTAACTCTTCCATTTCTTCACTTTCTCTGCACCGTATGAATCAAAACACTCTAAAAACTTTGCTGCACTAATTAGAGAAAGAGAGAGAGATTGTGATAGAGTGAAAATACATGAGTTAAGGAGGAAGAAAATGGAAAGAAAATTGAAGGTGAAAACTTGAAGAAACTCAGTTAAACAACTAATAAGACATATTCTTTCTCTTACTGAGAATTTGAGCTTCTTGTCTCCATCTCTATCTTTTCTTCTTCAATTTCATATGTTATCTTTCATATCTTTGTCTTTTTATCTTCAACATCATCATTTTTCTTCTCTTATGGATAGAATGAACTCTTAGGGATAATGAATGTTCTTGCTAGTTAAGGTTATATTCATGACCAACATATGTGTAACACCTAAATTTAATATACTTAAACTAATACAAATTTAAATAATAAATTAATCACATTTAACTGTAGAAGCTGAACTTAAATACCATTCTAAATCCATATACCTTAAAATTAATATTTTAACAAGGTAAATCATAATATCATCTCAACATTATAATTGTAAATTCATATTATTTAACATTAATCCTAAAACTAATCCAAACAACATAGTAAACTAAATAAATTTAAAATACTATAAAATAAATATTTTCTTACACTACATGGAAGGTAAACTCTATTATATCTCAACTATTAAACATCTTTAGCTAAGGTACTTATTACGAAACCTTCCCTTTCTGATGTTAGTCTGTTGTCCTAGAAATGCCATTTTAAAAAAATGCAAATGAGATAAAAATCTCAGTAGCTAGTGAAATTTTAAAACATGCATTTCCAGCCATATATATGAAACTTTTCATAAATGGCTAACTTTAAATCAAGGCATGCATTTCTCATAGTTAGCTATGTGAATTAGCATAATTTCACAACTTAATTTATGAAAAACAAAACATTCATTTATCTTAGCAAACCTTTTTAAACAATAAGGAGTTTTGGAAAGTCATATGTTCTCTTGGCACAACAAGCAAAACTTTTGTCACTATCTTAACCCTGTTTACCTATAAAATAGTACAGTAATATGACTTATAGCACCTTTCTCATCCATCTCATACTGAGATGTGATGATATAACCTTACACTTGGTCCTTGATAAATGTGATCACTAGATGCATGCATGCATTAACCCTATCCCTTTAACTTTTGGCCCTAAGTTAGCGTATCATATGGCTTTATCATCATCATTATATAAATAAGATTCCTTGGGTCTTCACTTCAAGGTTCACAACACATAGGCAACATAATCATACATTTGAAAAACATTCACATGGCATATAATATATTTCAAATTCAAGAGCAACATGCCACATTTCATAAATACAACAAAATCATTTCCATCATTCCCCAGTCTCGTCAAAGTTATCTCATCAAATCCATCTCCTTCGCATAAATACCATTAAAACAATTCCATCAAACTCTTGAATTAAAATGTTTAACAAAATCCATTTAAAGTATGAGGAAGCATCTATAATTATATTTATGGAACCATCTGCCTTGATTAGGAGTCAAGTGCACACTTACCAAGCAATCTTGTCCAATATCAAGCTAACGATCTACAATATGTAAATTAAATATATTTTATACAATATAATAACAACATAATATATCAATTTATTAAAACTACCTTAATTTACCCACTTACTGCAATGGTTAACTCCAAATAAGCCAATTCCTCCATCAACATGCCACACCTTTGGTTGCGCAACACTTTGTTTTCAATTATCCACACCAAATTAATAAATTAAACCATCATTATTAATTTAATTATATTAAATATAAATTAGAGTAATTATGGAATGTAAAACTTACCTAAACTCTACTTCTAGCTAAAGTCTAATTTTATCTAGGCAATGCATCAAATACTTAGTGTCCATACATATTGACTACCAAATTTGAATGTCTTATTACTAATTCAACCTAACCAATTAGGTCACTAAAGAGTGAATTACACATCTAATTACTTAATTATAATCTCAATTACAAAAATTCCTAATAATCATCAACCTAGAATTTCAACATTAGCAATTTCAAATTCTAATCAAGTAAGAGAAAAGAGATAAGACAGGAAGATGTTAGAAGAGAAAAAGAGCAAGAATGTGTAGTGTCATAACCTGAATTTCTTAAAATTGAACTAAAATCGATTATATTATAAAAGGAGACCCCCAAAATGAAATGAAATAAGGTAAGATAGAGCTTGATTAATAAACAAAGTATCTAGCAATGAGGGTAAGGATCCAGAGGTCGCCCAAAATCAGAGCTAAAATAATTAAATAGCTTAATATGAGACACAATGGCAGAAACTATAATTTCTAACAACTTTTTGAAAATTTAAATAAAGGATTTTTAAATGATAAAATTGACCTCAATAGAGTTCTTAGAGGCTTTGAAAACTATAGGAACTATTAAAATGGTTACAACCTTTTCGATGTATGATTTCAGCAAAGGGTTGACTAAAACTTTGACTAGATTCAAGATGGTTCAAAATCTCATAAAATTGAAAGAAAATGTCTTTAATAAATGAGAGGATCTAAATTTTCATATGAAAAATATAGTTCTAGAAAATGAGCTAAAACGAGCATAAACAAAAGAACCAAAGTAGAGGGGCAAAATGGGAAATTAGAAAAAAGTTAAAAAATCACCTTTTTCCATATAACAGGCATGCCAACTTCTTCTTCATTGAGAACTCATATTTCCAGCCTTGAACCAAAACCTCCATGGTGTGAAGAGAGGGGAAGGAGAGAGAAAGGAAGAATAAGCAAGAAGGTATGAAAATGATTTGGTGCTTTTCCTTTCACTAATTTGATTCCTCTTTTTAAGAGCTTTCTTTTGATGGTTTTAGTTCTTTGAAAGGACCATCTTTGTGGCTGGTATATTGAAAGAAGTAAGGAGTTTGAGAAAAGTAAGCTAACCACAAAATGCTCTATTGAATAAGGAAGCTATCAAGGTATGAAACCATGTGGGACTTTTGTATGTCTTTGTTCTTCCTTTACTCCATGATTTTGGCCAGCCATAGAATCATATGAAGGGAGTGTATTTTGCATGGAAACAAAATAGAACCAAGGGTTTTGAAGCATGAGAAATAAGAATATGTAAATGGAAGCAATTAAAAACCTATAGATTTCAATATATGACAACTAGGGTTTCAAGTGAACCATAGAAGATTTGGAACTATAGAAGAGTATTTTGAGCTATAGAAAATCATAATTAAGCTAAAGAGAAGCTAGAGAACATAGCTATGTATCAAAATCTATGAAGGAAGCAAGAAAACTCCCAATGGCTCTTCCTTGATGTGTGTCTCAGCTAAGATGTGGATGAAGCACCTAAGAAGATTTTTTTTTTGAATTCCAAGGATTTAAGAGACTTAGATGAGGGTAATAAATAATTATGGTATCAATGGATTGAATTTAGAAGCCCTAGAATGAAAATGAAAATTTTAGGGCCTAAAGTGGGGTAAAAAAGCAAGTTAGATTTAAACCCCTTTTACTAAAGATATGATGGTTCAAATGGGTTGCATTAAGATCATATGGCATGTAGCCTATGTCAAATTGGGACCTAGATGATGAAAAATGGAAGTTACTTCCTAATGAGCCGAAATTGACCTTAAAACACAAGTTAGACTAAAATAGGAATAAGTGTTAGTAATAAGGCTTTAATGGATTCAAATGGGCTAATTTGTATTATGGATTGATGCTTGTAGGCCAAAGTAACCTAAACATACTAAGTTGTGGGTGTCAAATGGTGGAAAACCAAGGTAAAGAAAAAGAACAAGTGGTTGGTTTCAATTTGAGCCTCCATTAAGCCTAAGGTAGTTGTCTCTCCATTTCTTGCATGCAATTGAGTGCTTAAATGAGTTGATTTGCTTGTGTGTGTAGTTGCTTAATGCTTTCATGAAATATAATTCATTATGTTTTCATTAAGCTTTATAAGCACCTTATGTTTATTAAAAGTTTATGTAATGGCTCTTAACTCTATAGGGCATGTAATTGAGTGTAGTAACTTTTTCTTGACTCTAGGTTGATTTTGGTAGAGCCCAGCTAATTTTATGATATTTTCATAGCTAGAAATGAATGAGGTTCCATGTTATATGATGCATATGAGTTACATGATGCATGTGCATATCACTCTTGCACCACATACATTGCATTTACTCATGGCATTCTTGTTTACATTGAATTGGATGAGTTTATGCTTTTAAGATTCTCCCTGAATCTTACCCCCATGTTCCCACTAATATTTTTAGGTTCGTTAAACAAAGAGAAAGAGGTTAAGAGGCATTAGAATCTAGGAATTGATCTGTTATGAAGTTTGAAATGTAAATAGTCTAACTTTTGGCAAGTATCTATGTATAACTAAACAATTATGTATGGATGATGGTTACTTATGTATTTATTGATGCATGTGAATGGAACCAAGTATTTAAGTATGAGAACATGTATGTTAGTTATGTGAATGTATGATATGGTAATGAATGGCTATGATAATGTATAGAATGTTCTTGAAAAGCATGTGTTAGTTAGGTGTCAAAAGGTCAAATTTTGATCTAGGTCTTTTGGTATGATATGGAATAATTAGAATGACTTTTAGAATGAGTAAAACTTGCTCTTAGTAGAAGAATTCCATTTGGATGTCAAATGGCGTAAAAATAATAACAATGTTAGGCATAAAAGACCCTAAACAACTCCTATACCCAACATGGTCCAAATGACCTAGTTGGGGTTTAAGATTTAGCATGCATATAGACCCTTGAGAGAACTTTCTAACAAGCCCAAAAGCATAATTTTAATGGTCCACAAATTTCCAAAGTTCCAAAATTTATACATAATAGTCCTTGATACTATTCACATGGTTAGTTCTAGTTTTTAGTGAATTTAAATTCCAATGCTCATAAAATTTTATAGGCATATGATTGGCATTATAAGCTTTCTAGGTCATTGAGTTTGTAGCAAAATGAGTTGTATAAAGGAACTTATAAATTTTTGAAGTTAAGCGTAACAAACGTAATTTTTGTAAAATAATGAAATGAGTCATATAAAAGCAAGTCCCCTAAAATGACCTAGATAATGTCCCAAAAAATTTGGGTTAAGTCCTAGACTTCTAAAAATGATAATTCTAGGCTCAGATGGAAAGAAAAATGGAGTTAGGATAGAGAAATAATTTACGACGAAAACTGACGAAACGTAATGGCATTTTCGTAAATAAGTGTAACTTTTGGAAAACCACAGAGGAGGGCTTTTTAAATGAAAGTTTACAATGCATGGTTTTAATTTTTCTAGAATTTGTTATGATTTTCTAAAGTTTGGGCAAAAAAGAGGCAAAAGCTGATCGAAAATGAATGTTCGTGTTTTGTGCTCCATTTCTATTTTCTTGAGTTGTGGGTCACATTTTATGATGCAAATAAGTTGTATTTATGTAATTAAATATGAAAATGTATAATATGAGCTTACACGGTTCACGTAACTCCGAATGAAATTTTTAAGTACGACGCAACACAAAGAAATTCACTATTTTATTTCTTTTCTCTTTACACTCTCATGAATTTGACAATATGAAGCATATGAATATCATGAGATGAGCTAGAAATATATGGTGTTACATTAAAGGTCTAATTATGTTCGAGTATTGTGGTAGTCACTGATATGCAAGGTCATTTGTGGGTCAAATGAGGTTTGATGCTCTTGAAATTTTATAACTTATAGATCTTATCTTAAGCTTTCCATGAGCACTAATATCACTTAAAATGGAGTTGTGTAGCCTAAGATATGAAATTTTAAAGTTTAAGTCTATCATATGCCTTCATTTATGAACCAAGTTACTGTTCCATTGCATTTCATAGGGTAAACGAATTCAATTTTATTTAAAATTTTTATAACGTGTAGTTCACACCCTAATCTTTATTTAGACTTGTATAACTTAAGTTATAAATTTTCAAAGTTAGTGCAGAGTTTTGGCCACTATATCCATTTCAGGTTTTTGATCTTTCTAAAAGGCTTCATGAGCTAAACATGATAAAATAGATATGAACAAAGTTATTTATGATGGAAATGAATTTAGACTCTTATAGCTATATTTGACCCGTAAATGTGCCAAATTTCAATGTTAAATTACATGTAAATAGATGTCAATTTGGTTTTTAACTTTATGATGTATATGAATAAGCTAAGGGAACTAGTTATGACACATAGTGAATGCATTTATTCCTATATATATATAGACAAAGATGTGTTATTACCTAGAAGACCTCTTTCTTTAGTTGCAAATACCAACCCTTGATTTGCCTCCTCCTTTTCTAAACCTTTTTTTCTTCTTAGATTTTCACTTGGCACTATGGGCGTGTGTGGTTTTTGGTTACGTTGGAATAGCTAAGGGGTGTGCATTTGTTGTGTATGAGTGGTGGGTGTTTCATGATCTTCTCCCTCCTCAGATTTTTTTCCCCTGCCAAAAGCCATGTTTGTACTCTTAAATTTTGTCAAAATTTTTCTCTAACTTTGTGGCAGATTTGGGAGATTTGCTAGAGATTCTATTTTGACAAAATGGACTAGCTTCTTAGTCCATTAATTTGTAACTATAGTTTAAAGATTTAATTTTCATTATTCACCTCTTTCTTTCATTCATTTTGACTACTTTTTAGTTGAGGAATCAGTTATTTTCTCTTAAGAAATATTACATTTTAGTCCCCAATAAAATTTATGTTAGTCCTATTAAATTTAGAGTTTTACCCCAAAAATTTTATTAATTATACTTTTGCATCTTTTATTTTTCTTGAAGTTTCACTTAAAAGTTTAATAAGTTAAAAATATCTTTGATTCATTCATAATCTTCATATTATTTGTAAGAGTCTTGCTTATCCTAAAATTATCTTCAAAATTCTCTCAAAGTATTTAAAAATCAAGTATTTTTCTTTATTGGAACTGCATCAACCAATCGTAATATTTGATCTTTCTAAAATTAATATGAAACTGGTAAGATAATAAGAGATGACTCCTAAATAAAATAAAATAAGATCAAGTAAAGATAGAACAATAATCTGCATGTTCAGAAATAAGGTTATAAAGTTAAAGATTGCCTGAAATTGTAGCCAAAGCAGCTAAATAGTCTAAACTAAAAGAGCAGTGACTAAATCATAATTTCAGAAAAATTTTTAGAAACTTAACGGAGGAAATCTTGAATGGTAAAATTGTACTTATTAGGTTTTTAGAGGTCCCAAAAATCATAGGAATCGTCAAAATGGTTACAATGCTTCTGGTGTGTGATTAAGGCTGTTGGTTGGCTCAGACTTTGACCAAGTCATTTGGAATGATTTTGAATCCTATAAATTTGAAATTAAATGTTTTTAATAAACTAGAGGATCTAAATTTTATGATAAATAAAATGGTTCTCAAACAGGATTTAAAATGAGCTTAAATAAAGAGATTGAAGTTGCAAGACGTAATTAGTATTTTTATAATTGTTTTAAAATGTTTCTTTTTCCTTCATATAAGGTTAGCCATGTCCTACCAACCTCATAACCAACTTAAACTAGTTTTGGAATATACCAAGGAGAAGCACCAAAGGAAGGGAGAAGGAGGTGGAAGGAGGAGCCATTTAGGCAAGAAATTGTCCACTTTTCATGATATATCTTTCACAAATCTTTTTCTCCTCTCTAAGCCTTCTCTATTGATGGTTTTTAACTTCTTAAAAGAAGCATTTTGGTGGCTGGTCACTTGGAAAATGGAAAGGATTTGAGGAAACTAATTATAGCATGAAATTCTCCTCTTGACAAACATTAAAACAAAGTATGGTACCATGTAAAATTTTTACTCTTCCTTGCCTTTCCAATTCTCCTATGGTTCAGCCAAGCCTAGAACACCATTAAGGGGATATGAATTAGGCTAAAACATGGTAGAACTAGAGGTTTAAGAGTGTGAGGGGTAAGATGGAACTAAAAGAAATAAGTAAGAAGTGATGGAATGCAATTTAGGGCAATTAGGGTTTCCTTTGCACCTTAAGAGCTTTGGAACTATAAGAGGATATTTTAAGCTATATGATATCATAATTAAATTAGAAAAAGGCTAAGGATCTTTCATATGTGCCAAAATCCCAAAGAAAATGAACAAAACTCCCTTGGCTTCCATTGAATGCATAGTCTCAACCAAGAGGGGTTTAGGGTACCTGGGAAGTGTTTTTGCAACACTTTAGCTATCTAGCTCTTATTTAATTACTATGGATCAACAATAAGTCCACTTATTGAGGAATGAAAATATTGAAATCCAAAATTTCCAAAATACAAGCATTGGCTTTTCCATAATTTCATGCATGCATTAGTAATATGTTATTACCATTTTGTCTTGACGATTAAAATGCAAAATGCACATAGCATTCTAAGGAAAATTTGATAGAGTTTTCCTTTACAATATTGACTACTCAGATCAATCAAATGGTCACATTTCAGCCTAAACTCATAGACATAGAAAAATACAAATAATAACAATATTGTATATCACAACCTAAGCATAAAACATTATCTGAACCTAAATAACTCAAACTAGAGTTATATCATTGTTAACATTATTCTAGTATACATAACACATCATGATAGAATTAGACATAATCCATGTACATTCCTTGTACATTACAACAAAATAGATACACTACATTTATATGATTTTTCATATTTAAATATTATTCTTTCTCTTTTCCTTTGCTAGCATTGGAGCTCCCACCTAGCACTGGTTAGTGCAAAATAGAGATAAGGGTGAGATTTGAGATAATCTTAATAGCTATACTCAAAACACACAAAATAAGCATGAGATAGTTAAGCAAGAATTATGCAAGTATGCATGGTCATAGAAAGCTAACATAAATGCTTTACATGTTCATTACATACTCTATCATTGTAACACCATAATATATTAACTCCATCTAGCCTCCCTCTGGGCTCGATTCCATATGATTTCCAAAGAACAAGTACAAACTATGGTATTTTCATGTTATAAAATAGGGTTCAAACGCTCATATTTTGCCTCATGTGACACCTTAATCTACTACCGCTATCTAGCCTCTCACTAGGCTCGGTTTCATATGATTTCCAAAGAACCAATACCAATCCGTGGCATTTTCATGCTATGAAATTGGGTTTCATACACTCATCTTTTGCCCCGTGGGTCCTGTGAACCCATCATTCACATTCTCTACTCACACTCCATTTATACAACTCATACATAGCATAAAACAAGCCATAAGCCACAGGTATGGAGCCAAAAACCAGAAAATGCATTTTTCTCACTTGTGCCCAAAAGTCATATTTTGGCTCTAACTTTGGAAAATCATAACTAATTATAGAAAAATGGGAATATAGCAAACTTTAGCTTTATAGAAAGATCTAAGTTTTAACTTTACAATAAAAATCATTCCCAACCACAATCTCAGCGTTTGGACCATGTTTGACATCAAAAATGGGAATGATGTCCGACTGTCACTGTTTCTGGTGCAACTTACTGTCATGACTTTCAAAAATTCATAACTAAATCCAAAAAAATCCAATCTGGGCATTATATACCAATTTGAAAAGCTACAGATGTCTACTAGAGGAGAAAAAAAGTTCAGATCAGTTCAGTAGCCCCTGGACCCCGAAAACTGATGGAACAGTAACGGAGGTCAGGTGGGCTCCCTGATGCTGATACAAAACTTTAGAAGGTTCATTCTCTCTCTACAGACCTCCGATTTAGGTGCTTCTAGTTGGTATAGGTCACTCTGGTTTTCTAGTTTATTTGTATAAAATTTCATGACATTTGGCCACCATTTGGTCTGTGAATGACATGGTTTCATTTTCGGACCTAATGAAACAGTACATGACCAGACCATGGATTTTTCCCAATTTCAACAATTCGCTAAATATTCTCTAGACCTCCAAATATTACCCACTTTAGCTTCTCAAGAAGATTTCTACAAACTCTAGAGACATGCCAAATCTCATGGCAAGAGGAGCTCATTCGGTCATACTTTGACGGAGCTCTCAAAAATACTGGTTTTGGCACCCAAGAGGTCCAAAATGGATCCAAATAGCCTCTCACACATTCTAGCCACTCATGGACAAGTTTAAAAGCATAAACATAGTCTATATAACATGTTCATGTGGTCCAAATCAACATACATTCCAAATTCACTATGCTACCGCCAAAAATACACTATCTCATACTTTTAACAAAAGGGCAAAACCCTCATTTCCATTACTTTGGCTATCAACATAGTTTATATATCACCATTTCATACATATACACTTGCTACAATAGTTACATCTCAAAAATAGTGGGCGCATATTCATTGTGGCACCACTTTACATCAAAATAACTAAAATAAAGTAATATCTAACTAAGCATGCTCCTAGGCTCCTTGGTGTGCACTTGCTTCTCCTTGTGCTCCACCTAGCATATTAAGTTGGGAGGCGAAGGGGTGAGATTCAGGGAATCTCAGTAACTCATGCACTCATTCAAGTAAACAATCAAGGCATATAACAAGTCAAAGCATGTGAATAAGTATTTAGCCATTCTCAAACATCCAACACACGTTGTACATGCTATGGAAATTACAACAATGCCAAAAATAGGCTCTAGGGACTTTTGGTCTAGCCTCACCCGAGTTTAGGGACTTTTGGATGGCCTCACCCGAGTTTAGGGACTTTTGACTTGGCCTCACTCGGTTATGAGACTTTTGGCCTTGTCTCACCCATCTCAAAGGACTTTCGGCTTCACCTCACCCATCTCAAGGGACTTTCGGCACTACCTCACCTGAGCAATTCTCACAATTCATCACACAAGCACATTGGCATCAATACATCAAAGTAATAGAATATGGCATATTCCACACATTAAGCATATACATAAACATACAATGACTATTACATCCAAGAATGCAACAAGAAAGAGTAGAAAGAGAGAGCTATCTTATTAGCCAAGGTCAACACTAGCTTTTCCTTTCAATTCCTCTTCTCCCTTCTTAAGTTCACAATTACACCTTGATGGAGGTGTTTCTCTTGAGCCTAGACACACAAAAGCATGCAATTACTCTCTTAGAATGTAATCTTTAGAGCAATTCTTCTAACATACCAGAACCTAGAGGTTCTCTCTCTCTCTCTCTAGAATGCCATCAACTCTTTCTCTCTCTCAAGCTCCCATGGTAGTGGAAACAACATTTTCAAAGGTGTTTTCCACTTTCCCTCTTCTGACGCATGCCCAAAATCCAACCATTTTCACAAACAAAATCGTAGAAAGAGAGGGCAAAGAGAGGAAAACCAGATTCTAAGGAGAAATGGGAGAAACTTGCTTACCTTTCTCTTGCTCTTCCTCCTTCTCTTAGTCTCTCTCACTCTTTACGCCTCTTTTCTCTCCTTGGGTCGAAGTCTAGGGCAAAAATGAGAGAAGAAATGAGTTTGAGCGTTTAATGAAGTCAGATTCTCGCCTTTTACTCTCTTCCGGACTGACCCTCGCTACGGCGAAAATTAACCTTCGCTATAGCGAGCTCATGTTATCTAGCTTCGCTATGGCGATGTGTAACCTTCGCTACGGTGAGATCGTATCAGTTCCCTTCGCTATGGCGAGATTTGACCTTCGCTATGGCGAACTCGCGTTAGTTCCAGACCTCACTTTCGCTATGGCGCACGCTACGGCGAGCTGCCCCCTGGTTTTTGTATGGAATGCTCGCACACACTCGCTATAGCTAGAATCACCTTCGCTATTGCGAACAAGCACTCTCGATGTAGCAAGACCATTTCTCACTGTTGCGAGGAGACTTAGCAAAATTTCTGGATTTCGAAAATTTTCAGCTTTCTACTTTCTTTTTCTCTCTTTTCTTTTTCCCGGTTGTTACATTTCTACTCCTCTTAAAAGAAATTTCGTCCTCGAAATTTAAAGACTTACCTCAAGGGAATAACTCTGGATATTTCTGCCTCATCTCATCCGCCAATTCCCAAGTTGCTTCCTCTGATGTCTGACCTCTCCAGATCACTCTCACCAGAGGAATGCTCTTGCTTCTCAGCTATTTCAGCTTAGCATCCACAATTCTCTCCGGTTTCACTACATAAGAAAGATCTTTCTGCAATTTCACATGCTCATATTCTATGACATGTGAGGAGTCTGGTAAATCCTTTTTCAATTGGGAGACATGAAAAACACTGTGGATTTGGGCTAGGTTAGGAGGTAAGGCTATTCGGTAAGCCACGGGTCCAACTTTCTCGAGGATCTCAAATGGACCAATATACCTAGGACTGAGCTTCCTTACCCTCATTGACCGACCTACTCCCGTCATTGGAGATACTCGAATGAACACATGGTTTCCAATCTCAAACTCTAACGACCTCCTACGCTTATCAGCATAGCTTTTCTGCCTACTCTGGGCCGTGAGGAGTCTCTTTCTAATCAACTCTATCTGTTGGGTGGTCTGGTCCACAATCTCAGGTCCTATCATACTCCTCTCACCTAGCTTAACCCAACACAGAGGGGATCTGCACTTTCTCCCATACAAAGCCTCATAAGGGGCCATCTGTATACTGGAATGGTAACTGTTGTTATACGCAAACTCTGCTAACGGTAAATACGCATCCCAGTGACCCCTCATTTTCTAACACACATGCCCTCAACATGTCCTCCAAGGTCTAGATGGTCCTTTCAGTCTGACCATCTGTCTGGGGGTGATATGCAGTACTAAACTGCAACCTGGTCCCTAAGGCATGCTGCAATGACCTCCAAAAGTTCGATGTGAACCTGGGGTCTCTATCCAAAACTATGCTACTGGGTACTCCGTGAAGTCGCACTATCTCTCTGATATACAACTGGGTTAATCTATCCAGTGTATGAGTAGCCTTAATAGCTAAAAAGTGTGCAGACTTTGTCAGTCTATCCACAACTACCCAAATAACATCGTGTCCAGAGGATGTCCTGGGTAACCCCATAACAAAGTCCATGGCTATACTATCCCACTTCCACTCAGGGATATCTAGAGGTTGCAACAACCTAGCCAGTCTTTGATGTTCTAACTTTATCCTCTGACACACTAGGCATCTAGCCACATAATCCGTCACATGGCTCTTCATCCCTGGCCACTAGAAGATTCTTTTCAAATCTTGATACATCTTGGTGGCACCTGGGTGGATAGTATACTTACTCTTATGCGCCTCTTCTAGAATGCTTTCTCTCAACTCATTCTGACTAGGCACACAGATTCTATCCCGATATACTATCATGTCATCCTCAGATACCTTGAAATCTGAGGTCTTACCTTAGGTAATCTCATTTCTGATCCGTTTTAGGAACTCATCCTCTCTCTGGGCATCTAAGATCTGGGTTCTCAAGATATTCTCAATTTGGGTTTCATTCAGATACAATTTACCCGATACCACCTGACAGGAGATATTCAAGTTTCTGAACTTCTCTAGGAGCTCCTGCTCCCTAATCATTATATGGGTTACATGGATGGTTTTTCTACTCAGGGCATCTGCCACCATATTGGCCTTGCCCGGATGATATTTCAACACATAATCATAATCTTTCAAGAATTCCTTCCATCTCCTCTGTCTCATATTGAGTTCTTTCTGTTCAAACAGGTATTTCAGACTCTTATGGTCACTATAGATCTTTATGGTTGCACCATACAGATAGTGTCTCCAAATTTTAAGAGCAAACACTACGGCAGCTAACTCTAGGTCATGTGTGGGGTAATTCTCCTCATGAGGCCTCAATTGCCTCGAGGCATATGCCACTACTCGACCCTGCTGCATCAACACACATCCTAACCCTTTGCCCGAAGCATCACAATAAACCATAAATGGTTCACTAGGGTCAGGGATAATCAGTACAGGGGCAGTGGTCAAACAGAGTTTCAACTCCTGGAAACTCTTCTCACATCTCTCATCCCACACAAAAAGTGTATCTTTCCTAGTTAGCCTCGTCAGTGGTAAGGCCATCCGAGAAAAGTCCTGAATAAACCATCTATAATACCCTACCAAACCTAGGAAACTCCTAACTTCGGTGATCGTTCTAGGTCTATCCCACTGTAACACAGCCTCAACTTTATAGGGATCAACCGCTATCCCATCTCGTGAGATCACATGACCTAAGAATCGCACCTCGGTCAGCCAAAACTCACATTTACTAAGTTTGGCATACAACCTTTTCTCTCTCAAGGTGTTTAGGACTAATCTCAAATGCCTCTCATGCTCCTCAAAAGATCGGGAGTACACTAAAATATCATCAATAAAGACCACCACAAACTGATCTAAATACAGTCTGAATACCCTGTTCATGTAATCCATGAACACAGCAGGCGCATTCGTCAACCTGAATGGCATCACAAGGAACTCATAGTGCCCATATCTCGTTCTAAAAGCCGTCTTGGAGACGTCTTCAGTTCTCATTCTCAACTGGTGGCACCCAGATCTAAGATCTATCTTGGAAAACACAGATACCCCAGCCAACTGATCTAACAGATCATCAATTCTAGGGAGAGAATATTTATTCTTGATGGTAACTTTATTGAACTCTCTGTAATCTATACACAAACGCAAGCTACCATCTTTCTTTTTCACAAACAACACCGGAGCTCCCCAAGATGAAACACTAGGGCGGATAAACCCTTTCTCTAACAATTCCTCTATCTGCTCTTTCAACTCAGCAAGCTCGGCAGGAGCCATCCTGTAAGGAGCTTTGGACACCGGTCCAGTCCCAGGCACTATGTCTATAGGGAACTCTAATTCTCTCTTAGGGGGTAGGCCACTAAAATCAAACACTCTAGGAAAAACCTCCGGGAATTCCCTGACAACTAGGATCTCTTCTATCCCTTCTTCTACCTCAGCCTGAATAGAGAAAAAGACCAGAAACCCTTGACATCCACACTCCAAGTATCTCTCAGCCTGGGCAGTAGTCATAAAAGATAACTCAGCTCCTACCCTAGGTATGGTCCCACAAGCAGGTAGGGAAATGGTTCGATGTTCACAATCAAGTATGACATTATTTGCGGCCAACCAATTCATACCAATAATCAAATCAATATCATGGAAGGGCATACAAACCAAATCAATAGTAATATGACAATGGTTAAATTGAAGAGTGACATTTAAGCAGGTATGGGAAGTAACCACGTGGCCTCCAGTGGGTGTAATGACAGACAAGTCAAATGGCAAGACACTAATGACCAGACCCAATTTCCTCACACAATCATAAGATATAAACGAGTGACTAGCACCCGAATCAAACATAGCAACTACAGGAAAGCCATTCACTATCAGCGTACCGCGAATCAAACTGGGAGATGCGCTGGCTTCCTGCTGAGTAAGGGTGAACACCCGGCCCTGGGTCTGTGGTCTAGGAGGAGGCGCTGTCTCTATCTGAAGACAGTGTCTAGCAATGTGCCCCGGCTTCCCACACTTGAAACATGTCACTAGAGATTGCTGGAAGGATGACTGGCCCCGAGGAGGTGGCACACCTCGTTGCGGTTTTCTATTCCATGGCCCTTTGCCTCTCCTCTTGGTCTTAGGGGTCAAACTAGAACCCTCTTCTGGTTTCGGCCTTTTCAAATTTGGAACCTTCTGACTAGCCATAGCCGCAGCAGGCATGATAGCTTGCAGATTCGTCTCAATCACCCTGCTGACTTCCACAAGAGTATTAAACTTCCTGATTCGTTATGGAGTGACTCTATCGCTAATCAGGGGCCTCAAACCAGTCTCAAACTGCTCACATCTCTAGGGTTCATCATCATACCTCTAGAGGTAAGAGGAATACCGAGACAACTCAATAAACTTGGCCACATACTGATCCACAGTCATCTCATCCGTCTGTCTCAAGCCCATAAATTCCATCTCTTTCTTCTTCCTCACTGAACTAGGGACATACTTCTCATAAAATTTGACCAAGAAAGTCTCCCAAGTTATTTGTATATTCTTGGTCTCCATCAGGGGTTTCGCGCTATCCCACCATCTATCAGCTTCCTTCTCTAACATGAAGGTGGCTAGCTGGGCTTTCTGCTCGATGGTACAATCCATCACCGAGAATATTTTCTTAAGTTGCATAACCCAAGCTTCTGCCTTATCCGCATCCAACGCCCTGTCAAATGAGGGTGGATTGTTCTACCTAAATTGCTTCAACACTTTCTAGATAAGCGTCTGGGTCTGAGGAGCAGCAGGCTCCTGGGGAGGTGCAGGTGGAATGCTAGATGTGGATGGTTGAGGTACAGGGGCATCCCTTCTGGCTTCTTCTTGCCTAGCCAGGGTATCTTGTAAATGCATGATCATATCATGCTGTTGCTAGGCAATGTACCTCTGTTGCTCCAGCATCTCTTGGTGCTGGCCCATCATGGCCTCATACCGGTCAAGTCTCTCCATGATAGCCCGCAGAGGATCCTCAGTCCCAACAGGAACCTCTGGCTTAGCTCTCTGAGCCCTGGGCGGCCTGCCTCTACCCCTGCCCCGTCTAGTCTCAACCATGTCTGAAAGAAGTAGCAACCCTCAGTTCACAATGATATCTCAACACATATGCATAAGGATGCTACAACTTCCATGACCATTCACACCAAACACAAGCAAATCATTGCATTCAAGAGCCTAACATTGAGCAAAAGTGCCTGAACCTTTGATCTGATACCAAAAATGTGACACCTTAATCTACTACTGCTATCTAGCCTCTCACTAGGCTCGGTTCCATATGATTTCCAAAGAACCAATACCAATCCGTGGCATTTTCATGCTATGAAACGGGGTTTTATACACTCATCTTTTGCTCTGTGGGTCCTGTGAACCCATCATTCACATTCTCTACTCACACTCCATTTATACAACTCATACATAGCATAAAACAAGCCACAAGCCACGGGTATGGAGCCAAAAACCAGAAAATGCATTTTCTCACCTGTGCCCAAAAGTCATATTTTGGTTCTAAATTTGAAAAATCATAACTAATTATAGAAAAATGTGAATGTAGCAAAATTTAGCTTTCTAGAAAGCTATAAGTGTTAAATTTACAATAAAAATCATTCCAACCACAATCTTAGCGTTTGGACCATGTTTGACATCGAAAATGGGAAGGATGTCCGACTGTCACTGTTTCTGGTGCAGCTTACTATCATAACTTTCGAAAATTCACAACTAAATCCAAAAAAATGTAATCTAGGCACTATATACCAATTTGAAAAGCTACAGATGTCTACTAGAGGAGAAAAATAAGTCCAGATCAGTTTAGTAGCCCTTGGACCCCGAAAACTATTGGAATAGTAACAGAGGTCAGGTGGGCTCCCTGATGCTGATACAGAACTTTAGAAGGTTCATTCTCTCTCTACAGACCTCCGATTTAGGTGCTTCTAGTTGGTATAGGTCACTGTGGTTTTCTAGTTTATGTGTATAAAATTTCATGACATTTGTCCATCATTTGATCTATGAATGACATGGTTTCATTTTCGGACCTAATGAAACAGTACATGACCAAACCATGGATTTTTTCCAATTTCAACAATTCGCTAAATATTCTCTAGACCTCCAAATATTATCCACTTTAGCTTTTCAAGAAGCTTTCTACAAACTCTAGAGGCATGCCAAATCTCATGGCAAGAGGAGCTCATCCGGTCATACTTTGACGGAGCTCTCAAAAATACCGGTTTTGGCACCCAAGAGGTCCAAAATGGGTCCAAATAGCCTCTCACACATTCTAGCCACTCATGGACAAGTTTAAAAGCATAACCATAGTCTATATAACATGGTCATATGGTCCAAATCAATATACATTCCAAATTCACTATGCTACGGCCAAAAATACACTATCTCATACTTTTAACAAAAGGGCAAAATCCTCATTTCCATTACTTTGGCTATCAACATAGTTTATACATCACCATTTCATACATATACACTTGCTACAATAGTTACATCTCAAAAATAGTGGGTGCATATTCATTGTGGCACCACTTTACATCAAAATAACCAAAATAAAATAATATCTAACTAAGCATGCTCCTAGGCTCCTTGGTGTGCACTTGCTTCTCCTTGTGCTCCACCTAGCATATTAAGTTGGGAGGGGAAGGGGTGAGATTCAGGGAATCTCAGTAGCTCATGTACTCATTCAAGTAAACAATCAACGCATATAACAAGTCAAAGCATGTGAATAAGCATTTAGCCATTCTCAGACATCCAACACACGTTGTACATGCTATGGAAATTACAACAATGCCAAAAATGGGCTCCAGGGACATTTGGTCTAGCCTCACCCGAGTTTAGGGACTTTTGACTTGGCCTCACTCGGTTATGAGACTTTTGGCCTTGTCTCACCCATCTCAAAGGACTTTCGGCTTCACCTCACCCATCTCAAGGGACTTTCGGCACTACCTCACCCGAGTAATTCTCACAATTCATCACACAAGCACATTGGCATCAATGCATCAAAGCAATAGCATATGGCATATTCCACACATTAAGCATATACATAAACATACAATGACTATTACATCTAAGAATGCAACAAAAAAGAGTGGAAAGAGAGAGCTACCTTATCAGCCAATGTCAACACTAGCTTTTCCTTTCAATTCCTCTTCTCCCTTCTTAAGTTCACAATCACACCTTGATGGAGGTGTTTCTCTTGAGCCTAGACACACAAAAGCATGTAATTACTCTCTTAGAATGTAATCTTTAGAGCAATTCTTCTAACATACTAGAACTTAGAGGTTCTCTCTCTCTCTCTCTCTCTAGAATGCCATCAACTCTTTCTCTCTCTCAAGCTCCCATGGTAGTGGAAACAACATTTTCAAAGAAAATACAAAGATTCAAAGGTGTTTTCCACTTTCCCTCTTCTGACCCATGCCCAAAATCCAACCATTTTCACAAACAAAACTGTAGAAAGAGAGGGCAAAGAGAGGAAAACCAGATTCTAAGGAGAAATGGGAGAAACTTGCTTACCTTTCTCTTGCTCTTCCTCCTTCTCTTGGTCTCTCTCACTCTCCACGCCTCTTTTCTCTCTTTGGGTCGAAGTCTAGGGCAGAAATGAGAGAAGAAATGAGTTTGAGCGTTAAATGAAGTCAGATTCTCGCCTGTTACTCTCTTCCGGACTGACCCTCGCTATGGCAAAAATTAACCTTCGCTATAGCGAGCTCGTGTTATCTGGCTTCGCTATGGCGAGGTGTAACCTTCGCTACGGCGAGATCGTATCAGTTCCCTTCGCTATGGCGAGATTTGACCTTCGCTATGGCGAACTCGCGTTAGTTCCAGACCTCACTTTCGCTATGGCGCACACTACGGCGAGCTGCCCCCTGATTTTTGTATGGAATGCTCGCACGCACTCGCTATAGCTAGAATCACCTTCACTATTGCAAACAAGAACTCTCGCTATAGTGAGACCATTTGTCGCTATTGCAAGGAGACTTAGAAAAATTTCTGGATTTCGAAAATTTCCAGCTTTCTACTTTCTTTTTCTCTCTTTTCTTTTTCCCAGTTGTTACACCTCATGGGTCCTGTGAACCTATCATTCATATTCTTAACTCAAACTCTATTTATATGACTCATACATAGCATCAAACAAGCCATAAACCATGGATGTGAAGCCAAAAACCAAGAAAGTGCATTTTCTTAAATGGGCCCAAAAGTCATATTTTTGGGTCTAACTTTGGAAAATCATAACTAATTATAGAAAAATGGAAATCTAGCAAACTATAGCTTTATAGAAATATCTAGCTGTTAAATATATGCTAAAAATAATTCCAACCACAATCTCATCTTTTGGACCTTGTTTGACATAAAAAATGAGACAGAGGTCTGGCTATCCCTGATACTGGTGCAGCTTACTGTCATGAACTTCAACAATTCATAACTAAATTCAAAAAAATCCAATCTAGGAAAACTATACCAATTTGGAAAGATAGAGATGTCAAATAGAGGAGAAAAATAAGTTTAGATCAGTTCAGCAGCCCTTAGACCTCGAAAATCGATGGAACAATAATGAAGGTCGGATGGCTTTCCTGATGCTGATACAAAACTTCAGAAGGATCATTCTCTCTCTACAGACCTCCAATTTAGGTGATTCTAGTTGGTATAGATCACTGTGGTTATCTAGTTTATGTCTATAAAATTTCATGACAATTAGACTCTATTTGGTTCATGAATGACACAGATTTAATTTTGGACCAGTTACACAGTACCATTACCAAACCATCAAAATTTCCTAACTTCAATAATTCGCCAAATATTCCATAGACCTCCAAATATTACCCACTTTAGCTTCTCAAGAATTTATTTGCAAACTCTAGAGGCATGCTAAATTTCATATCAAGAAGAGCTCATTTGGTCATACTTTGATGTAGCTCACAAATTTGGCAGTTTTGGCACCCAAAACGGTTCAAAGTGAGTCCAAATGGCCTCCTACATGTTCTAGCACCTCATGGACAAGTTTAAAAGCATGAACATAGCATATATGAAATATCCAAGTGGTCCAAATCATCATACATTTCAAACTCACTATACTACGAGCCAGAATACACTATCGCATACAAACCACAAAAGGGGCAAATCCCACATTTTCATTGCTTTGGCTCTCTACATAGTTTATACATCATTTTTCCATACATTCACACTTGCTACAACATTTACATCTCAAAAATAGTAGGTGCATATTTATTTTGGCACCTCTTTATATCAAAAGAACCAAAATAAACTAACATCTATCTCAACATGCTCCTAGGCTTCTTGGTGTGCACTTGAATCTTCTTGAGCTCCACCTAACATGTTAAGATGGGGGAGGGAAGGGGGTGAGATTCATGGAATCTCAGTAGCTCATGCACTTATTTAAGGAAGCAATCAAGGCATATAAACAAGTCAAAGTATGTAAATAGGCATCTAACCATTCACAATCATACAATACATGATTTACATGCCATGGAAACCATATCAATGCTAAGAATGGGCTCTAGGGACTTTTGGTCTAGCCTCACCCGAGTTTAGGGACTTTTGAATAGCCTCACCCTTGGTTTCGGGACTTTTGGCTTGGCCTCACTCAGGTATGAGACTTTTGGCCTTGCCTCACCCAGCCTCAGGGACTTTCGGCTCTACCTCACCCATCTCAAGGGACTTTTGGCACTACCTCACCCGAGTAATTTTCACAATCCAACACATAAGCATATTAGTACCAATGCATCAAAGCAATAACATATGGCATGTCTCACACAACAAGTATATACACAAGCATACAATGACTATTACATCCAAGAATGCAACAAGAAAGAGTGGAGAGAGCTACCTTATGAGCCAACACAAGCCTTTCCTTTCAATTCCTCTTCTCCCTTCTTGGTTTCACAATCACACCTTGATGGAGGTGCTTTTCTTGAGCCTAGACACAACAAAGAGCATGGATTACTCTCTCATAACTCAATAACTCTTAGGGGTTCTTCAGAGCAAACCCTTCTAACATATAAGAACCTAGGGGTTCTCTCTCTCTCTCTAGAATTTCACCAACTCTTCCTCTCCCTCAAGCTCTCATGGTAGTAGAATCAACATACTCAAGGAAAGCAAATAAGTTTAAGAGTAGTTTTCCACTTTCCCTCTTCTGACCCATGCCTAAAACCCAACTAATTTTATAAGCAAAACCATAGAAAGAGAGGGCAAAGAGAGAAGAATAAGATGCTAAGAAGAAAAGAGAGGAAAATCTTAAGCTTGCTTACCTTTTCTTTGTTCTTCCTTCCTTCTCTTGGTCTCTCTATCTCTCCACGCCGTTTTTCTCTCCTTTGGTCTAAGCCTAAGTCAAATAAAAGAGAAAGAATGAATGGGGATGTTTTAAGAAGTCAAATTCTCCCTCTTTAAGCTTTTCTGAACTAACCCTCGCTATAGCGAAAATTAACCTTCGCTACGACAAGTACGTATCAGTCCCAGACCCCTATTTTCGCTATGGCGCGTGCTACGGCGAGCAACTCCCTAGTTTTTGTATGGAATGCCCACACTCGCTATAGCTAAAAGCATTTTTGCTATAGCGAACAGGCATTCGCTATAGCTAGACCATTCTCGCTATAGTGAATAGGTACATTCGCTATAGCTAGGCCATTTCTCGCTATAGCTAGCAGACTTAGAAAAATTTCAGGATTTCGAAAATTTTCAGCTTTCTTCTTTCTTTTTCTTTTCTTTTTCTGGTTGTTACAATCATGGCCATGAATCTCAGCTTAGTTTAGGCTTATCTCTTGGGCTTGGGAGAACTATTGCATTCATTCCCATTACCACTCTTTATCTCATAGCCTCAGCTCATTAAATGTACTGAATCTAGAATAGATATATCTAGGGATTAGTGGTTTCAAAGTGAATTCTCCCTAGATACACAATACACATATCATGATATTTTATTTCACAATTGAATCAATCTAAAAAACACCTAAAGTTAGGGATTTCTCAATAGGTAATGTTGCTCCAATACCCAACCAAAGGGCCACTGCGGTACCAATCAAAAAGACAGTTGTCGCTATTGGACGACGAAATGGGTTTTGGAATTTATTAACATTTTCCAAAAAGGGTACTATTAATAATCCCGCCGGTACCGAAACCAAATACCCAACAAGCATTAGCTCTCCCTGAAAAGGAGGTGATCCAGCCACACCTTCTAGTATAGCTACCTTGTTACGACTTTACTCTATTCACTAGCCCTGCCTTCAGCATCCCTTTCCTTGCGGTTAAGGTAAAGACTTTGGGCATGGCCAGCTCCCATAGTGTGACAGGCGATGTATACAAGGCTCAGGAGTGAATTCACCATCTTATGGCTAACTGGCGATTACTAGCGATTTCGGCTTCATGCAGGTGAAAAATAATGACTGGAGTAGGAAAGTCAGAGTTGAAAAGAGGGCAAACAAATCAAGAGCCCCGAGTCACTAAAAACTGAGAAAGTTGACTCAAGAAAAAACAAAAATGGAATGGAGCCTTTAATTCTATGAATATAGTCATCTAATTATGGATTAATTAATATTGATGCTTTATTACACTACCTTTTATGACATGACTCATAGACCTTACATATTAGAATTCTATATCATTGATATCTTTTTTCTCTCTTTCTTTCACCCTTTCATTTATCCATATATTCTTATTGCTTCACAACTCATAATCAGATTCGTTTTTCTTTTTTTTTATGCAATATTTCCGTTGGTATAATTATACATATCATATCTTGACTGGTTCTTTAGATCCAGATAATGCGAAGCGATGAGTTGGTTATTAGTTCTATAGTTATTAATTAATACTACGAGTTGGTTTATTTTTTTTGTTGAATTCTAACCACTCTAAAAAAAAAACCAACGCAACGAGTCGCACACTAAGCATAGCAATTATATCAATATCAAATGATTAATCGAATTTTTATTCAATCTTATAAAATTTAATTAAAATTGCTCATTTTTGTTTTGATTTAACAGAATAAGAATGGAAGAATTTTGCATTTTTTGTTTTTTCGCTAGATAGAATGTTAAAGATAAGGCAAAGCTTATTATTCTTCGTTTACAAATATCCAAATTTTGATGCCTAATACCCCATAAATAGTTCGAACTGTATAGGAACAATAATCAATTTTTGCTCGAATGGTTTGTAGAGGAACCCTACCTTCTCTGATCCATTCGACACGTGCAATTTCTTTTCCGTCGATACGTCCCGCAATTTGTACTTGAACTCCTTTTGTACCCGCCTGTTCAGTTAATTCAATAGCTTTTTTCATTGCTTTACGAAAGGAAACTCTATTCTTTAATTGTCCGGCTATAAATTCTGCAAGAATATTAGGGTGTCCATAAGGGTTTGCAATTCTTGTAATAGCAATGTTGAGTTTTCCCTTCATACAATTAAGTTTTTTTTGCACATTCATCTGTAATTCTTCCATTCTTCGAGGTTTACCTTCTATTAATAACTTTGGAAATCCCATATAGATTATGACTTGAATCAGATCGATTCTTTTTTGAATCTTTATCCGTGCAATTCCCTCGACACCAGAAGATATTCTCATATTTTTTTGTACATAATTCTTGATACAATCCCGTATTTTTTCATCTTCTTGTAGACTCTCGGAATAATTTTTTGGTTGTGCAAACCAAAGAGAATGATGACTTTGGGTTGTACCAAGTCTGAAACCGAGCGGATTTATTTTTTGTCCCATAATCCCCCACTATTATACATAAAATGACACTTCGTATCTGTGTATTTTTTTTTTATTTATCTTTATCGATCCGGTTTTTTGAAGCATAATATGTATGGCATATTTGCGTCTTTCATACTCTTCTTCAATCTATAGATATATCTTTCAATACAATAGTTATATGACAATTTAGCAGATAACTTTGTCTTCGAGTTCAAAGTTTTGATTTTTTCATAGTAGTACCCTTATTAACTTCTTCACTTTTGCTAATGACTCAACTTGTTTCCTTGAAACCCATATTGTGACTAGCATTTGTTGTTGCAGAATAAATCAATTCAAAAATGGAATAAGATACTCGATAAGGCATGAGTTCGAGTATCATAAGTGTTTCCGTTCACAAATCTCATCAATTACTATTCGTGCTTTGTGTTGTGAGCAGACATGCATATATGTTGACCTAAAGGGTATACTTCTGTATATTGGTTCTTCTTTATCATGAGGTTTTACTTTTACTTATTTACTTTTTTATTTTACTCTTTTTTATTTATATAATATTCTTTTTATTTTTTATTATTTATATAATATTATATATAATAAAATAAAAAGAAAGAAATATATAAAAAATATATATAATATACTACTAATTTAAATTAGAATTTTTTTTCATTTTAATGAATTTTGAATTCTTTTTTAGTAATTTCTTAATCACTAAATTAACGACAGGATCTATTATCATTTTTCACATGTCCCCGGAAGTTTAGAGTAGGTGAAAATTCTCCCAATTTATAGCCTACTGCACTCATCATAGTTAGAAGCTCCAGCTCCGTATCAAGGTCACGGTTGATATCGTCACTATCATCAATATCGTCACTATTGTCAATATCATCCATAAGAAAACCCTTAGACTTGTTATCTAGGAACTTGTTCAGAAATACTGTAATGAAAGGAACATAGGAGCTTGTTGCTAGGTATTTGACCAAATAGGATTGTCCAGTTCCTATAGAACCTATCACTAAAAAGAATTACAAACAAAAATTTTCAACAAAGATGTGAATTAGGAAGAATTGGTTGACGAAATATAAACCAAAGGATGAATCTTGATATACCTTAGAACAATACATTTTTGTTACCACGAGATATATTGGCAGCTGCGGATCATTTGATTGGAATGAAATTTGGAATGGGTACACTTGACGATATGAATCATTTGAAAAATAAACGTATTCGTTCCGTAGCGGATCTCTTACAAGATCAATTTGGATTGGCTCTGGTTCGTTTAGAAAATATGGTTAAAGGAACTATATGTGGAGCAATTAGGCATAAATTGATACCGACTCCTCAGAATTTGGTGACTTCAACTCCATTAACAACCACTTATGAATCTTTTTTTGGATTACACCCATTATCTCAAGTTTTAGTTCGATGACATATAACTTATGTAAATGCAATAAAGCATGTACTATGATAAAACAATCAATACAATACAATCCATATCATACTCAAACAATCTACATGAAACAAAATAAGGAAAGACTATGCTACCTTGTATAGATGATAGAAACCTAGTAAAACTTCTAACTTTCTTGCTTTGTTTCTCACTTTAAAATATCACATAAACATATCATTAACATCTAGAACTCAAAACTACTTCTCTTACATTTCTTTGTCTTTTAACTATACTTTATGCCACTTAAAGTGAACTTAAAAGCCCTTCTTACATGCTTTTAGGACATATGCTTATGGGGTGGAAAAATAGATTCCAAAATATTCAAATTTGACCATATTCAACGGCCTAAATTTGTGAAATTCTTTTTGGATTTTAACTCCACATAATTGATTATTCACTTAGGCTTTAGGTTAGGGATTTCACTAAGCTTAAATCCTAAGCCAATGTATGTTTCTAGAATTTATAATTCAAACCACAAATTTCACATTTACTATTCATGTGGTCATTAGCACCATTTGGTATTTTCATTTTTCTACATAATGGAACTTATTATGTAACCTTAAGCCTCAAGGGATAACTTCAAGAATTTAACTTCTAGGCTTCAAAATCTCATCATATATGATTTATATAGGCACATTAGGATTTCTTAGAAGCATTACAAGCTTGCTCACACAACTTAATACCAATTGGTTCTATATTACGCTTTCTTGAACCTTAAATTTTCAACTTCCAAAATCTAGCTTTTAAATTCAATTTAGTGCTTCCATTATTGTTCTTACATCATTTTAGGACTATCCATAGCCCAAGAATCAATTAAACAACTTCCTAACCCCTTGGATTTCTCCTTGGCCGAATAAGGTACCATAAAACCTTAACTTGGAGATTTTAAGTTTTCAATTAATTCTAGGCGTAGATTCTTCTTCCTTGCATTATAAAACATCTAAACATACTGATTAGGAGTTGAAAATAACATGATTACCCACTCATATAGCCTTGGCTAAACCTATAGCATAATGTGGTCTAAATTTTTTTTTTTTTCATGATTGAATGGAAACCAATGTTAGATATGAAATCCTTGCATGCTAAAACCCTTAGTTCCATTAAGAATTTATGAAGAAAAACTCTCCTCCTCACTTTCTCTCTCTTGCCCAAAACTTACAAGGCCTAGAACACATAATTTTGCAAGTGTTTCGAATAGAAACTTACCTTACTACAAAGTACTCTCCGTGTAGATCAATTTCCCTTGATTGATTTCTTGAAAAGAGCTCTCTTTTGACTTGACTTAGATTTGAATCTTTAAGTTTCATAAAAAAATACCATCATTAGAAAGCTTTTAGAGAGAGAAATAGCTTTCCTCATTGGCACAATGTAAAACATGGCCATTTACTGATCTAAACAGAAGCTTAAACTTTCTCTCTCTCCTCCCTTAATGTGACACCATTAATGGCTTCTCCAAGTCTATTTTAGAAGATGGTGAGGTGTGGCTTACTTAAGAAGGCTCATTTGTAATTTTTTAAAATGACCATTTTGCCCTTACTCACATATATGCTCTATTTGAACTCATTTTTCAAGCTTTTTAGAATCTGATTGCTCCCTAGAAATTTGTGTGCTATTTCACATAAAAACATTATTTTTAGGGTTTAGATGGTTTAAAATGATGGAAAATAGTTACGTCTAAAGTCTTGACACAATTTGATGCTTTTAGTACACTAGAATGATCTTAACTAATTTTGACTATCTCTATGGTTTAGAATCTCTAAAAACCCTGGTAAGCTTAATTTTGGACTTTAAAACTCTTTTCCTTGAGTTTCCTAAAAATTTTTCAAAATTAGAATTTTGCCATTAATATGCCCTTTTTTCTTCGTTTAGCCATTTTAACTTCATTTTCTTTCTATGTATGATTTCCTAACCCTATTTCTTGATATGCTGATTATCATTTTATCGTTATTTGATCTTAATTCCATTTACTTTAAGGTCCTCTTTTATTAACATACCAGCCCTAGTTTAGTTGAAAAGACAGATGTTATAGTTTTCTTGGGTTTTAATGATTTAAGAGACTTAGATGAGAGGAATAAATTATGGAATCATTAGATTAAATTTAGGAATCCTAAATTGAAAGTGAAATTTTAATGTCTAAATAGGGCTAAAAAAGCAAGTTTTCTCGAAGCCTATGTAATCATGGAAATGATGGTCCAAATGAGTTCCATTAGGATTGTATATCTAATAACAAGTAAGAGTTTGGAACCTAGAAGAATAAAACCAAGACTTGCCTTTTAAAGGACCTAAACTAGCTTTAATTTTCACATTAGGTTCTAAAAGGATTAAATGAAGTTAATAAGACCTAAAATGAATTTTAATGAGTTAATTTGCCTTGTCAATTACTGTATGTAAGCTAAGCTAGCCCAAACTCACCTATTTGTGAGTGTCAAGCTAAGAAGACCCCAAAAAAAGTGAATTAAGAAGTGAGTTAGTGGTAGCTTTACGTCTTTAAAGTCATAAGATAGCTCTATTACGGGTTCTATCGTGCAACCCTAAAAATAAAACTAGGTTGAATATTAAATATGTAGCTAGTGGCACAACCTAGGCCATCTCCCTTGGAAATGGAATTCAATGCCTAATTGGGTTTTCTAAATGTTAAAAATCCTAAAAACTATCTAATTTGGGAGGTTTTTAATTGAATTAAAAGTAAAAGCTAATTGAATTAAAATTCCTAATTTCTATCTAATTGGATGAATTATGGTTGATAATAGGCTTGTAACTAGCTTTAGATTCATCCCTTGGTATCCACTATCCTTATCCTAATCCAATTGTGATTAACTTTGGCCTAAGAGTCCCTAATTGTATTCAATACAAATGTATCTTGAATTATCACACAAGAATCAAAAGATTAACGAAGTAATGTTAAATTGAGACCTCAATCTCACATTAAATTGTTAATTCTTGTCTTTAAGATTAATGAACACCCAATTCGATTGATTAAATGATTAATTAGCCTCTGAATTATCATCCAAAAATATTTAATTAACCAACTAAATACTAAGGAATCCTCAGATCAAACAATCAAGCACATAATCTCACTCATGCATTTAATCGAACATCTTCGTGGCATACATGGGAGATTAGAGAAAATTAAACAATTCAGAATTGAAATTAATCAATTAAAATAACAATTGCTTTTCTAATTAGTACCTAATTAGCTACTAATCAATTACACAAATTCTCAATCCAATACTACTTAACCAAGCAAATACAAGAAAGAGAAAAGGTGTAGGAAAATTAAGAAAGTCTTAGCCAAAATTTTGCATTCTTCTCCAAGGGTTTGAAGCTTCCACCAAGTGTCTTCCTCCTAACTAGCCTCAAGATGGAGATTAGAGCTTCATGGAAGTGGATGGAGGTGGAGAATGGCTCTGGATGTGGAATGGGCAAAGTATGAGATGATGTGAATGAAATGTGTGTTACGATGGATGAAGGGGCGTGTATTATTTGTGTCTGGATGATGTGTATGAATTGCTCCTCTCACGTGAGTTTTTATGATTCCACGTGCTCAGCTTTTTCCAATTGCCCATAGCCTTTTTTTTTTCTTCTTTGTTTATGCGAATGTGGGCCCTATTCCTTCCCATGCAAGCTTTATTTTATTCTACGTTCTACTTCAGTTTTTGTTCGTGTGTTTCTTCGCCTCCAGCTTGCTTTTGCGTGTTAATCTCCATGTTGGCTGCTGTGCCTCTTCCTTTTTCTTCTTTTCAAAGCATCAAAATTTACGTTAGCTCCACACTACTAGTCTCGCGTTGTTCTTCTGCATTTTCCACGTTGGTTTCACGTTGCTTCCTCTGTCCAGCCACATCTCTTCCCATATGAGCTGCTTCTGTGTGTTTTCTTCTCCTTCTTTGCCTAAATTTTCTCAAGTCCCTCATCATTTTCTACCTTCATTACTTCTTCAAAACTGTAGCCTCTTTCCCAACTAGAACCTATAGCTTCTCTTGCATTCTGTCCTTATGTATTTGTTCCTTCAACCCATAACTATCCTTCGCTTGCATAAACATATAGTCAAGTTGCTCATGTGATGCTTCTTCCATGCAACCCATATCCTCTTCTCTTCGAATAACCAGCTAGACTTAATGCTTCGTCCATGTGTTCTTTTGCATGACTCACTCATTCAGCTTATGCATTCACAACCTGTAGCTCGAGCAAGCTCCTTCCTTGTGGCTTTTCGTCCTCGTCATGCAGCAGCTCGTTCTACTCCTTACTCACAAGCTTCTTCATTCTACATCTTCTCCTATCTTCGCTACTGCCTCTGCATTCATGGCTCTTCTTTTGCGTTTTTATCACCTTAGCTTTTCCTCCATCCATGCTCTATTTTGCTTCTCTTCATTTGTTTCCACGTGAAACTCTCATCTCTTATATACTTAGCTCTTATTAATCACGTGGCTTTGTTTAAATTTATTTCCTCCTGCAGCCTTACACTCTTCATGCTACTCTTCGAATGCAATTCATTCTCGCCTCCCATAATCCATGCATGCTACCTCTTCTCCAAACCAACCTCCATTCAAGCTCCAATTGCCAATTGAAAAATTTGCACAAAAAGAAGAGATGAAATAGAAAATTCACAAAATTCATTTAAAATGATTTATGTATTTAAAATCAATTATTTTGCCAACTAATTCATAAAGTCCATAAATGGCTAATAAAATCAAATTATATCTAATTAAACTCTTAAAGCCGTATTTGATCATTAAAATGACTAATTTAGAAGGAATGGAAGATATAAAATTCATGCTTATCACTCTATCTTCCTATCTTCCTATCTTGCATACAATTGAATGCTTGAATGAGTTGAGATTCTTATATATGCAGTTGCTTAATGTATTCATGAGCTATCCTTTGATATGTTTTTTGTAACATCCAGTTTTCTGAAAACCAGAGAAAATGTGAGAAACGTAACATGCGGTTTCTCTATAAACAAATGAAATTCACTGGATATAAAAGGAAGTCCCTCAAGATGATGTAGTTAAGATCTCAAAAAATTTGAGAAGCATTCTAGACTCCTAAAAATGAGAATTATAGCCTCAGATGGAAGAAAAAATGGAGCTAGAATGAAGAAATAAATTCTTACGAAAAGCCTACGAAACATAATGGCATTTTCGTAATTTTGAGAAATTTTTAGAATTCACATAGGAGGGCTTTTTAAATAAGAATTTTGAATTCTCCAGGGTTCTCAGAGGCCCTAAAAACTATGGAAAGCCCTGGGACAGTTAAAGCCCCTCCAGTGGACGTTTCCAAATGTCAGTGTACCCGAACTTTGACGGTTTCGTTCGGAAAGGTTTTAGCTCATATTTGAGTGATTCCAAAGCCATTTTTCTTGATTGGGAATGTAAATTTTATAATGGAAAAGACGGTTCTCAAAAAGGAGAAAAAATGAAGGAGAAACGAAAATGCAAAGTATGAAGGGCAAAATGGGAATTTTTGAAAAGTGTAACTTATTCCCACCTATATATATGATGCACCCTTCTCCTCCCTTCATTATGCACGACCATGTTCTACCTAAAACCAGAAGAAAACTGTAGGGAATGAGGCTCACAAGAAGGGGAAGAAAAGGAGGAGAAATCAAAGGCTTAAGGTATGGAAATTAGTAGTTTTTCATGCTCTTTCTCTTCCAAAACTCTTCTCCTCCATTCTCCTTTGTTTCCTATGATTAAAATGAGGTTTATAAATCTGATTCAAGGGAGATATTCAAGGGAAAGTTTGGATTTGAAGAGAGGAGCTTGGAGAAATCAAGATTTAAGCCAAACTAAGCAAGAAAACAAGGTAAAAATGCATCCTATGGTTCATATCTTCCATGGCCCTTCTTCTCCATTTCGACCTAGACTTAGACAGACCTAAGGAGTCAGATTTTTAACCAAACCAAAGGTGATTCTTAGGTATTTGATGAAGAGGAATAAGAATATGCAAAGAAAACCAAGAAATAGGCATTAGAAATCAAGATGCAAAACCTAGGGTTTTAAGTGCACCTTCCAATTTCTGAATTTGTATGATACTTCCTAGGTCTAAGTTAGAGTATAAATGAGTTCTTGAGACACCAAAGATGCTCCCAACAAGCTTCTCCCTTCAAGAAAACCAAGAAAACTCCATATGGCCCAAATGATGTCTATGTCTCGGCTAAGAAGGGATTGTGTAGGTGGGGGGAGTTTTAAATTTTTCTAAGGCCATTCTTGAGTCATATTTGATGAATGAAAGTGAGGGGAGGCCTTGGAAAAAAATTAGAATTCATAGAAAGTGATTTGGTGCCTTAGGTTCCATATTATGACCTAAAGAAGTAACATGATACTAGGCCTTTTGTTTTGATGATGCGATGACTCCAAAAGGCTTAAAAAGAGTCAAGAATCATATTTGAAAGGAAATAATGAAGTCTAGAAAGTATTTGAGGGGTGTTGCTCCATTAGGTGCATTTATGGACCATAATGGAGCTTATAGAGCAATCTAGCATCTAAGAAAATTGTATGGTTTTAGAGATTGTTTCATGAACTTAATTGGCTCCCATAAATTGTATCTAGGCCAAGAGAAACCATCTCCACCAATTTGTGGGTGTGTGGCCAAAAGAGGAGGCTTGAGTCCAAAGGAAAAAGTGTGTAATTGTGTGCAAGGTAGCTCTCTCCACTTCCTCTCATGCATGGATGTGTGTTTAGCTTATTTTAGAATGTGTGTATGTCTGTTTTCAAATTTTGAAAAGTATGCTAGCATGCCTTTATATGCCATGATGCTTGATGCCATGTTATATTTTCAAATGATTACATGATGTTCGTATGAGTTTGCTTGAGTATGGAGAGGCCAAGAACTCTTCCCTTGGGTGAGGATGAGCCAAGAACCCTTGAGCTTGGTTGAGACAAAGTAAAGAGTCTCCTAAAAGCAAAATGGGCTCCCAAGAGTATGGTTGAGTCCAAAGCTCTTAAAGAATGGGTAAGGCAAGTCCAAAATCCATGAGGAGAAGTGTGAGGCTAATCTAAGCACTTGGTGAGCTCTTGGATGTTTTGTATGATTGATTCACATGCCAAGATTGTTTTAACATATGCATGTCTTCCACTTTCACTATGCATGCATTTGAAAAGCTTGCTTTGTACATATTATGTATGATTGAATGGGAGATGAGCTATTGGGATTCTTTGAATCTCATCCCCTCCTCTCCAATGATCTAACATGATAGGTGAACCAAGTGGATATGCTAATGGGAGCCAACAGCACTAAAGGAAGGAGATTGATAATCATGTGTTTAGCTTTGCCACTTTAAGACCATGATTGTACCATATAATATATATGATGTAGTAAATGGGCTATGACCCTTGAGACATGTGTAAATATGATATTATATGATGTTTAAATATATAGATATGATATATGACCTCTAGAACCTATTTTGAGTATGTAATGCCAAAGTGTGCAATATGGAAGTTTGTTGGAAATATGCATAAGTGTGGGTTGAATGACTAAAATGAGATGCATGAGGTTTGGGACCATTTGGGAAGCTCACACAAGTCTCAAATAAGCTTTTAAACTTGCCCAAAAGGTGCCAAGGCCAAGGGAAATCCATTTGGCAACTTTGGTACCTAATATGGAGTCAAAATTGACCATAATAGAACTCTATGTCACTTTTTGGCCAACTGAGTTAGTCTTGCTCTGAAATTTTGCATGAAATTAGGTCTCATTGAGATATTTCTAGAAAGATAAAGATCATAATTTTTTGAGGTCTAGGAAATATTTGATGAATTTTCAAAATTGGGATTTTTCATGGATTCTGGTATGGGTACTGTTCATACTGGTAGTTTGGTGTTCTGTGTCACCCAATATCCAAATGGTGTCCAATGCCTGTAAAATTTTATACAAATAAACTAGAGGTCATAATCTTTCTGTGGCCACTGAGATCACCTCATTTGGAGGTTTGAGCAGAGAGTTATGCATTTTTGAAATTAACTGTCAGTACCAGTGGTGCCCTAGGAGTTCAGTTACTATTCCATAAGTTCCCGATAGCTAAACATATTTTTTTCATTTTGGAATTATTTTTTGTATCCATTTAACATTTTTATCTTTCTAGAAGGACCAAATTTGTATGATTTCAATTTTTATAGAATTAGTTATGAATTTGAGAAATTTATATTAGTAATCTGAACAGCAGCCCAGGTGGCCTACGACCTCTGTAGCTTCTTGGATGTCAAACGTCTTTGGTGATAACTTTTGTGACCTAGACATATTTTTAGTGCAAATTAAACATCCTAAGATTTCCATAATAACTAAGATTACATGATTTCGAATTTTCTAGATTTAGTTATGATTTTACAAAGTTGGGTCAGAAAATGGAGCAAATCTGGCTGAAAATATGCTTGCATATTACGAGCTCCATTTCGGTTTCCATGAGTTATGGGCATTATTTTGTAATTAAAATGAGTTGTAATGATGTATTTAAATATGAGAATGCATAGCATGAGCTCACATGGTCCACGTGACACCGATTTCAAATTTTTAGGTATGACACAATGCAAATAAATTCATTAGTTTCATGCCCTTTTTCATGTACTCTCATGGAAATGATGATGTAAAGCTTATGAATGTCATTAAAAGAGCTAATATTTATGGTGTTACATTTTCTATTATGAGTTTTATGCATATAAAATGGCTATGTTTTGGCTTCTAACTCCCTATAATTTGGAATAAAGCACAATAGGTTTTCCTTGGTCTTGGGTTAAGTTTAGTTGAACCTAACTTGTTTGTTTTGATGTCATGGCTTGATAAGAAATGAGTTTTTATGTTGAAAGCTATGTTTGAGTTACATGATGCATATGAATGCCATTCTTGCACCACATGCATTGCATTTCTTCATGGTATTCATGTATGCATTGATTTGATTGAGATTGGCTACTGAGATTCTTCCCAAAATCTCACACATGTATTCCCACTAACCATTTCAGGCATTTTAAGCAAAGAGAAAGGTAGAGAAGCATTAGACTCTAGCAAAGTATGTAATAAGGTTTTTGTAATATAAATGCGGCTACTTGTACAAAATATAATTGAAAAGCTAAAGACCTTATATATGTATAGTAAATATTCATATATATAATAATGTTTATAACATAATTATATGTTTGAGTTAGAGTACATTAATATCTATCATTTTAAGGTCAAAGTTGGTCATTTATACCATTATGTGCATATGAGATGCATAGTAGACTATATGCATAATTGAGTATTGAAAGGTTAAATTTTTATGCAAGCCTTAGTTTATGTGTTAGACTATATGGAATGGATGTTTAGGATAATTGAAATGTGGTCAAAGTGGGAGAGTGCAATTTGGAAACCAATTGGATCACTTTAGAACCAAAATTTGTTTCAAAAGAGTTCTAAATTGCACTTCTACTCTTGAAAGTCCAAATGATCTAGTTTGGGGCTGAAATTTGGCATGTAATTAGAGAATTAATAGAGCTTTCTAACAAGCTAAGAATAGGCATTTTTGGAGCTCTATAAAATATTTTATGAATTTTTAAAGTTTGAAAAATTATGTAAATTTGGCATTATTACTTTTCGCAACAACAGATTCTATTTTTCATATTTTTGAGGGGCTAAATAAATTCAATTCCACATGAAATTTACAAGCATAAAAGTCCACATCTTAAGCTTTTTGTAGACATATAATTTGCATGAATCAGAGTTACGTAACCCAAGTTATAAATTTTTGAAATTTGATGCATAATATGTCAAAAGAGGCAAATTTGGGCTATGCAACTCTCTTAGGCAACCAACGTGTATTTTATGAATTAGTGGACCAAAATAATTTGTTTATGATGATTATCAGTAAAAAAGAAAAGAAAATCAAAATTTGACCCTTATAGCTCTGATTAGTTTATAAAAAGACTAAAATTCACTGCTAAAGATATTATAACAGTGAATAAAGTGATTACTAAAACTTATAATTGGTATAAATACATGTAAGTAAAACTAGGTATGACACTGACCACTGCCCTAAGAACAGTCAACTGTGGGGCTTTTCCCAAAATTGATCTATACTCAAGCTTGATCAATTAACTACTAGATTGACTCAATTGATGGGGTGTTAACTAATCAACTAGTTTATATGACTAGTTGTCTAGTAAGGCTTGATTTTCAATTTTTTGACTTTAAATAGAACTTTGTATTTAATATTTCTTTATTGTTTTAATACTAATTTTTAGAAAAATAGGTATGTTACACTTAAGGGATGAAATTTCAATGAGATAGTCTTCATCACACAAAAGATAGTCTATATAAGAAAAGATAGCTCTTCATCTATATAGAAGGAAGGGTAAAATTATATAAGAATAAAAGGGCTTAGGATTCCTCTCAAGTTTAGTCCTGATTTCTAGAGGACAAGGTTATGATGGGGGTTACTAAATTATTTGGAGTGATAGCTATTTTATTCCCAACATATTATTTATCTCTTATAGACCTTACATTGCATTAAGCCAAATAGCTACCTACCCACTTCTTCAAAATGGGTGAAACCTTACTATCTATACTACACCATTATCTTTTCATTAGTCCCATTGTTTGTCCATGAAGCAAGAAAGAGAAAAAAGTAAAGCTTTCATGGAGGAAAAACGGTGGAAGAAAGAGATAGTTGTCTAAGCTTGCATGAGGTATTCTTAGTCACCCTTTCACTTTGTCATAAAAGAGAAAAATGTAGCAAATTATGTGAGCTTTCTAATGATCCTATTTGCATATCCAAACTCTAGGTTTGATTCTAAAGTTGTTCCCTTGTTAACCAATTAGGAAAGAGGAAATAAGAAGATTGTTGAAAGGTGAGTCATTTTCCCCTATGTTATTCTTGTTTAAAAGTTTAAGTTCATGCATTTACTTAGTTCCTCATCTTCCTTTACTTTGCCAAAAAATAGGAGTGAAGAGGGACAAATATAAAAGTTTGGGAGAATTAGTAATTTACCTTAAAGAGTTTAATATTGAAAGGATGAAGTAAACTTTGTGATTTTGGAAATTTGGTATATATTTTCTATCCTTATGTTTAAGCATTTGGCTATGGCTTTAGATTTTGTTTGTTAAGGAAAGGAAAATTTAAATCAAGAAGCTAAGAATTTGTAAGTGGCATAGTAATGGAGAATTTATATCTTGGCAAAAATTAGGTATGCAATACATTTGAGTTTTAGGAATTTCATTTAGGTTAAATTGGCAAATTTTATGTCACATGCTATTGATATGTGTTTATGTATATTACCTTGCATTGGAGGTTAGGCTTGTTGGCATAATTGTAGGAGTTAAAGCTTTCATAAGTGCAATTCAAGTTTTGGACTCAAAAGAGAGTTAATATACTTATTCTTGATATATCTACTTTGAACTAGATTGGTTATATTGTTATATGATCTTGCTATATGTGAATTTAGTTATTTTTTTAAGCATGGGATTTGAGATAAAGGTTGCTCATGGGCTATAAGTTACTCATCCCATGAGTTATTGGCCATTAACTATAATGATGATGATGTTAATTACTAGTTGTCATATCATCATAAGATGTACATATATTCTTATCTTCCATTAACAACAACAATTTCCTCATGTCAATACTTTTGGTAGTGGTTCTTACTGTTATTAAAATGACAATTCCTCAAAATTTGCATAAATAGTTAACCTCATTATAGAAATTCCCAAATTCATGCCACACAAGTTTACTAAGCTCAAAACATGACAAAATCATCACAAATTTCGGAGATTATAGCAAATGCTTCCAAATATCACATTTTGCACATTTGCACATACTAAATGACAATTTTGAAAATGTATATCTTAAGCTAAAAAATTTTGATTTATGAAAATTAGGTATCTATGGAAAGCTTAGGATATGAACTACATACTGTAAAAATTTCTAGTAAAATTGAGTTCATTTGGTCCACAAAATTCAATGGAATGGTACCTTCTGCAAAGATGGAATTCATATAACATGCCTTGAATATAAAAAATGCATATCTTGAGTTACACAACTCCAACTTATAAAAACTTAGTGGCTATAGAAAGATTATAATGTCAAATATAAATCTGTAAAATTTCATGAGTATTGGAGTTCCTTTGGCCCTTCAATTGCACAAAACATTAAATCTAGACCATATGAATAGTGTAAATGATTTTTTGCACTTAAAAAATTTATAATAAATTCTATGAAGTTCTAAAAATTACCATCTTTGAATCTATGGAAAGATCTAAATGATCTCTAAGTGCATGCTATATTTCATCCCAAAATTCATCCATTTGCTCAATTTTGTTTCAAGTGCAAATGATGGTTCAATGTGGTGCAATTTTAGGTCCAAATGGTTCAAAATGGACCACTATAGTTCATGTGACCACTTGGGCACGTCTCAAATGTAAAACACAGAATTTATCACTAGTTTATTATGTCCCAAACATCATTCAACTTAATTTCACACTTCCACTTTCTATTACACACATGTAATCCATCGTACATACATGGTTAATTTGCACAATCTTCCATATTTGCATTGAAAAATGATACATACATCATACTTTCATACTTTCAAATATCTGGGAAGAGTTACATCTTAAATTAATCATATACATCCCTTTTTACATAATAAAATACACAAAAACCTACACTATTGCCAAAGTAAAGCATTTCATGCTCTTTGGTTTCCATCCTTGTTTTCTTGATGGTTCCTTAGACATGGTTAGAAATAATAATGAGAAGAATGAGATTTAACAAATTCCAATAGCTCATTCATCATTCAAGCACACACATATAGCATGTTCAAGGTCAAGAAGAGCAAATATGCATATTATACTTTCCAAAATCAATTATATCCATGCATAAGGAATCATATGGCTCTATTTAAAGTAAAACAAACTCTAGGATTTTTGGTTTAGTCTCACCCTATAATTTAGAACTTTTGGTTTAGCCTAATATTGTAATATCATATATATCTAACCCCATTCATGGCATTCACAAGCTCCATATCATCATGTTCATAAGAGCACATGGAAAAGGAACCAACAATAATGGATTTAATCGCGTTATGTCATGCTTAAAAATTCACAATTGGTGTCATGTGAACTGTGTGGGTTCATACCATGCATCCTTATATTTAAATACATTATTAATACTCATTTAGATCACAAAATATTGCTCATGAGCCAAGGAAACCGAAATGGAGCATAAATTGAACTTATTGAAATTCGGCCAGATTTGCCCCCATTCGGTCCAAAACTTTGGAAAATCATAACTAAATCTAGAAAAATTGAAATCATATAATCTTAGTCATTCTGAAAATCTTGGGATGTCTAATTCACACTAAAAATATGTAAAAGTCATAACATCCCACACATAGAGCATTTGACATGTGAAATAGTCTGGAGGTTGGACTGGGTCCTGATGCTATCACAGTTTACTGATATGAAATTAAAAAATGTCCAATTAATTTCAAACAATTCCAATTTGAGTGAATGATACCAATATGGAAATTTGAGTATGTTAGCTAGAAGGAAAAAATCACTCTAGACCAGTTCAAGCTCGCCAAGACCCTGAATTTCGATCAAATAGTGACTAAGGGCTGGTTGGATGCCTGACACTGAACTGAATCTTTGAAAAATCATATCTCCCTCTTTAGACATCCAAATAGGGTGGTTCTAGTTGACACAAGTCAATTATAACCTCTAGTGTTTTCCTATAAAATGTCGTGGCAATTGAATTTCATTTGAGCCTCATGTGATAGAAAATGATTTCGGACCCAATGGAACAGTGCATCAGACCATTTCAAGAATTTTGGCCAACTTTGAAAAATCATCAAATGTTCTATAGATCTCCAAAAATTATCATCTTTAGCTTCTAAAAAATATCTCAACATATTCTAATATCATGCCAAATCTCAAATCAAGAATAAATCATTTAGCTAAAAAGTGACATAGGGTTCCATTTCGGTCACTTTTGGCTCCTCATAGGGTACCAAAATTGCCATTTAGCTTCCCTTGGGTCTTGGCACCTTTTGGGCAAGTCTAAAAGCATGTTTAAGACTTGGGGGAGCTGCCCAAATGGTCCCAAACCATTTGTATCTCATTTTGGCCTTTTCACCCTCACTTATACACATTACACCAAGCTTTTCTCAAATGCATACATTGGCATAAACACTTAATTTATGTTCTAGAATACATACACCATACTCATTCATTTATCTATCACATAATATCATTTTTACATTTGTCCAAGGGGTCATAGACTATTTACAATAATAATATATATCATGAAGTCTCATTGTGAATCAAAAGACAAAAATCAAGCATAAGGGTGACAATCTTCTTTCTTCAATGTGGTTGGCTCCCATTGCTATGTCCACTTGGTCCACCTAGCATATTAGGACATTAAGAGGGGGGAGTGAGATTCAAGAATCTCAATAGCTCATCTTTCATTCCATCACACATAATATTTGCAAGCAAGTTCTATGAATGCATGTGTGGGAAAAATAGAAGTCATGAACATTTAAAATCAAGCTTGGCATAGAAACACATCATACAAGACATTCAAGAGTTCAACAAGTGTTTGGATTGGCCTCACACTTCTCCTCATGGATTTTGGACTTGCCTCACCCATTCTTTAAGCACTTTGGACTCAACTATACTCTTGGGAGCCCACTTTGCTTTTGAGAGACTCTTTACTTTGTCTCAACCAAGCTCAAAGGTTTTTGGCTCATCCTTACCATAGGGAAGAGTTTTTGGCCTCTCCACACTCAAGCAAGCTTAATCACACATCATATATTCATTTGAAAGCATAATGTGGCATCAAGAGTCATGGTATATAAGAGCATGCTAGCATACTTTTCATAGCTTGAAAATACACATACACACATTCTAAAACAAGCTAAATACACATCTATGCATGAAAGAAGGTGGAGAGAGCTGCCTTGCTTGTATTCACACACTTTTTCCTTAAGCCATGACTCCTCTCCCTTGACCTCACACACCCAAGAAGGTGGAGATCATTTCTCTTGACTTAGACACACCAAAAGAAACATGAATTACTCATGGGAACAAGCCTTGGCATTATACACATTTTACATGATGCTACTTTGGTTTATGGCTCTATTATGCTTCCATAAGGCACTTAATGAAGCAATTACAAAAATTCATGATCTTGGCTCCCTTCTCTCCTTTAATCTATGATTTTTGACTCCATTTAGACTTCTTGGAGTCATCACACAATTATTTTAAGGAGCCTAGCTAGGAGTTGCTTCATTATGCTACATTATGGAACCTATACCTCCATCTCACTATCTATGGCTTCTAAATTTTTTCCAAGGCTTACTCTCATGCTCTCCCATCATATATGATACAAAACTAAGCTTGGAAGCAACTAAAACACTCCCTAAGTATTACTTCTATCCTAGGCCGAGGCAAGGCTTCCTTAAGGAGCCCATGGAGTTTTTTTGCTTTCTTAGATGGGAGGTGCATGTAGGAAGCTCTCTAAGGGTCTTAGGAACTCATACAAACATTCACATAGGCTTGGGAACTCTTAGATAAAATCAGATTTTTGGTTATGTTCACAAACCCTTAGCTCTTCTACCTTATAAATTCATGGCTCTTTCTTTGTGCTCTTTGCATAGTCTTATTTCTTATGCTTGAATATTCTTATCTCTACCTTTTTTTGGCTTGAATTCCTTTCCCTCTCTAGTTTCTCTCTCTAGACCTAATATGGAAGCCATTGGAATTCAAAGAAAAATAAGTTTTTCTATTGCACATCATACCTTATTTAAAAGCTTGCTAAATGGTGATTCTCTTGCTCTATTTGGTTGCTCCAAACCTCCACTTTTTCTCATGAGGTCAGCCACCAAAATCATCCTTTCATGAAGTTGAAACCACCATTAGAAAGAGCATGAAGAGTGGAGTAAGATTACTAACTACCATAACATGAGATTTTCCCTATATGCTTACCTATTTAGCTTTCTTTCCTTTCTCTCTCCTCCCTCCCTTCATCACCCCATAGCTACTGGTATTTAGCAGACTTTAAGTCAGCAATTCCAATAGAGAAGGCGTGGATGACATAAAGAAAAGGTGGGGGGATAGTTTTGACTTTTTCTATAATTACCATTTTTGCCACTACACTTTGATTATGCCGTTTGAGCTCATTTTATATCTGTTTTGAGAACTGTCTTTTACATTATAAAATTTAGGTTCTCTAATTTATAAAATGCCTTTGAAATTACTCAATTTGGATTCAAAACCATTCCAAACCATTTGGTCAAAGTTTTGGTCAATTGATGGCCGAAATAGCTCACCGGAAGAGTTTCAACTGTCTTGAGGGTTCCCATGATTTTCAGAGCCTCTGAGAACCCCAAAAAGCTCAAATTTTCTATTTAAAAATCCCTTATATGAGTTTTCCAAAAGTTGCCCATATTTACGAAAATGCTACTAACCTTTCGGCAAATTTTTCGAATCACTCTAACCACAGTTTCTAAGTAACTCAAGGCTTAAATCCTCATTTTCTATTATTTAAAATTTTATTCAAATTTTATTTGGCCTTGAATCACTCATCTCAGGGGAGTTACTTTGAAAATTAACTTATTTCGGTATTTTACGAAAAATCAGACGTTACATTTCTACCCCCTTAAATAAAATTTCATCCTCAAAATTTAAAAGACATACCTTAGAGGAAGAGTTCTAGATATTTCTTCCTCATATTTTTTTCTAGTTCCCAATGGCTTCCTCGAGAGATAACCCCTTCCAAACCACTTTCACCAGCGGTATCATCTTATTTCGTAACTGCTTGAGTCTAACGTCCATGATCCGATCTGGTGATACTATGTATGGTAGATTATCATGTAACTGCACATTCTCATATTCTATGACATGTGAGGGGTCGCGCTGGTATTTCTTTAATTGGAATACATGGAATACACTGTGTATCTGGCTTAAGTTTGGAGGAAGGGCAAGTCTGTAGGCCACAGGTCCTACTTTGTCAAGAATTTGGAATGGACCTATATACTTTAGACTGAGATTCTTACTCTTAATAGACCTACCTATCCTTGTGACTGGAGACACCTGCACAAAGACATGGTCTCCAATTTCAAACTCTAACGGTAGTCTACGTCTATTTATATAACTCTTCTATCTACTCTGGGCCATTAAGAGTTTCTTCCTGATAGTCTCTATTTGTCTGGAGGTTTGGTCCATTAGTTCTGGGCCTATAAGGCTTCTTTCTCCTAGCTCAATCTAACAAACTAGGGACCTACACTTCCTTCCATACAGTGCCTCATACGGTGCCATTTGAATACTTGCATGATAGCTATTATTATAAGCAAACTCCGTTAAAGGCAAGTATGTATCCCAATTTCCTTTCAGTTCTAAAACACAAGCCCTCAGCATGTTTTTTAGGGTTTGGATGGTCTTCTCAGTTTGACCATTTGTCTGAGGGTGATAGGCTGTACTGAATCTTAACCTAGTCCCTAGGGCATCTTGTAATGATCTCCAGAAATTTAAAGTGAATTTGGGATCTCTATCTCATACTATGCTCCTAGGTACACCATGTAGTCTCACTATCTCCTTAATATACAGCTGAGCTAACTTGTTTAGGGTGTAAGTGGCTTTCATTAATAGAAAATGTGCCGACTTCGTTAATCTATCCACTATCACCCATATGGCATCATGCCTTGATGATGTCCTGGTTAAACCCATGACAAAATCTATGGCTCTGCTATCCTACTTCCACTCCAAGATATTTAGGGGCTGAAGTAACCCAGCTGGTCTTTAGTGTTCTATCTTAACTTTCTGGCACACTAGACACCGAGAGACGTACTCTGCTATATCAGATTTCATCTCAGGCTACCAGAACATCTTTTTTAAATCTTGATACATCTTGGTACTACCTGGATGAATCATTTATTTACTTTTGTGTGCCTCATCTAATATCCCTTTTCTAATCTCAGAATTCTTAAGTACATACAGGGTAGCACTCCAGACTTTAATCTATTTAGGGATGGGTTAGTGAGATACAGGATAGGCTGTACACATACAGAGGTCTATGAGGTATTGTCCCCTTCCTTCCCAGTTCGTGGGCCTTGGTCGTGCCTTCCCGGTTCGTGGGGTTTTGTCCCCTCCCGCTTAACTCACGGGAAAAGGTGCCTCGTGAAGGGGGAGCTTTGCCCCCACTTATATGGGCTAGCCACAGGCCCCTTCCAGCAGATGTGGGACTTTACAATCCACTCCTCTTTTAGGCCGACCCATCCTAAGGTCACATATGGGTCAGGATTACTCTGATACCAACACATATAAAGCTTCACGAGGTATTGTCCCTTTCCTTCCCAGTTCGTGGGCCTTGGCCTTGCCTTCCCAGTTCATGGGGTTTTGTCCCCTCCCACTTAGCTCACGGGAAAAGGTGCCTCGTGAAAGGGGAGCTTTGCCCCCATTGATATGGGCTAGCCACAGGCCCTTTCCAACTGATGTGGAACTTTACACACATTCTTTTAGAGATTTTTAACTTAACTTTACTCATATTTGAGACTTTTGGCTTTATCTCACCCATATTTAAGAACTTTTGGCCTCACCTCACCTAACCTAATTTAATGGACTTTTGGCATAATCTCACCCATTTAAGAGCCAAATTCATTCCAAATACAATCAAATATCATACAATTGCATATTACCATCAATCAAATAATGACATATATAAATAGCAATTAAGATATATAAGTAACTCAAGACCAAACAAACAAGTAAATATATAGATATGAGAATGGATAAAAAGCTACCTTATACAAAATTTAAGTTTTATCTCTCATTTGCTTTTGATTACTCTTCTCGGCCTCACACAAGCACTTGAAGGGAGTTTTACTTGTTTGGCCTAAACACATGAAACAAGGCCCGATTATATCAATGGAACCATATTTGGACTCAAGCAAGCCTTACATAAGCTAGCTTTAGCTTGAGGTTTCTATATGACTCCATTTAGTGGTATAATGAAGCAATCCTTATAAATCAATGTTTTGGCTCCAAAATCTCATCCAATATAAACCATATGACTCCATTTAAACTCATTAGAGTCATCACAAACTCAATTCAAGGAGATTAACACTAAGTTACTTTTTTATACATAATGGAACCTTAAACTTTCACCTTTTAAAATAATGCTTCTAAATTCAAACCAATGATTCCTTTAGTGTTTATAATTCACATCTAAACCATTTATAACATTAAAATCAAAGAAAACTCTCTCTAGTTGCTTCAACTTGGTCTTGGCCTAAATTATGCTTAAGGATAGTTTTTATTGAGCTCTTGTCTTATTTCTTAGGAAATTGGCACCTAGGTGAAATCTTTGGCCTCTTCCTAGCTTAATTATACTCTTACATAGATTGGAATATCAATTTAAAGACTCATACTCCATGAGGTGCAATCAAAATTGTAGGTATGGAATCTTGCAACCTGTAGCCTTTTCATGGTTTCTATTGGTTCCATTTTAATCTTTACATTCCAAAACCATAATTCCCATCATGATTCCATAAAAAACTAACTCCTTCCACCTCCCTCTTATGTTGGTCAAACCTATGGAGTAGTGGAGAAACAAGGAAAAGAAAATTTTGTATACCAAAACATATATCATTCATAAAGGCTTTAAATGAATATTAATATGGCATAATTGTTTTCCTTAGAAAAGCTTCTTCCTCCAAGTTTTCAGCCATAAAACTCTATCTTTTGAGAAGCTAAAACCATGGAAAGAAAGAAGAGATTGAGTATAAACTAGTTTATATAGGCATCATAAACAAATTCCGTATAATTTCTTACCTTTCGTAGCTTCCTTTTCCTTTGCTTCTTACTACACCTCTTGGTTTGGTTGGGAGTTGAAAATTTTCAGCCAGAAGTAAGGGAAAAGGAGTGGGGTGTGATTTATATAGTGGTAAGCTAAGGTTTATGAATTTTCCATATTCCCATTTTGCCTTTGAATTTCCCTTTCTCTGTTTAAGCTCATTTCAACTCATTTTTTAAAACAGTGTTTTCCATCATGACATTTGAGTTCTTTAGTTTATTAAAAATGTTTTGGTTCAATTTTATAGTATTCAAAACTGTAAAATCTAGTTCACTGAAAACAAGAAAAAATGTGAGAAATGTAATGTACAATTTCTCTGTAAACGAACGAAATTTACCAGATATAAAAAGAAGTCCCCCAAGATGATGTAGTTAAGGTCCCAAAAAATTTAGGAAGCATTTTAGACTCCTAAAAATGAGAATCTCAAGCTCAGATGGAAGGAAAAATGTAACAACTGGGAAAAAGGAAAAGAAAAGGAAAAGAAAGAAAGTAGAAAGCTGGAAAAATTCGAAATCCAGAAACTGTGCTAAGTCTTCTCGCAATAGTGAGAAATGGTCTCGCTGTCGCAAGAATGTCTTCTCGTAATAGCGAACGAGGTTCTAGCTATAGCGAGTGCGGGCAGCAATCCATATAGAAACAGGGGGGCAGCTCACCGTAGCGTGCGCCATAGCGAGAGTGAGGTCTGGAACTGACGCGAGTTCGCCATAGCGAAGGTCGAATCTCGCCATAGCGAAGGGAACTGATACGATCTCGCCGTAGCGAAGGTTACACCTCGCCAAAGCGAAGCCAGATAGCACGAGCTCGCTATAGCGAAGGTTAATTTTCGCCATAGCGAGGGTTAGTCCGAAAGAGAGTAAAAGACGAGAATTAGACTTCATTAAACGCCCAAACTCATTTCTTCTCTCATTTCTGCCCTAGACTTCGACCCAAAGAGAGAAAAGAGGCATGGAGAGTGAGAGAGACCAAGAGAAGGAGGAAGAGCAAGAGAAAGGTAAGCAAGTTTCTTCCATTTCTCTTTAGATTTCTGATCTCCTCTCTTTGCCCTCTCTTCCTACGGTTTTGTTTGTGAAAATGGTTGGATTTTGGACATGGGTCAGAAGAGGGAAAGTGGAAAACACCTTTGAATCTTTATATTTTCTTTGAAAATGTTATTTCCACTACCATGGGAGCTTGAGAGAGAGAAAAAGTTGATGGCATTCTAGAGAGAGAGAGAGAACTCTAGGTTCTGATATGTTAGGAGAGTTCGATCTGAATGATTACATTCTAAGAGAGTAATTGCATGCTTTTGTGTGTCTAGACTCAAGAGAAACACCTCCATCAAGGTGTGATTATGAACTTAAGAAGGGAGAAGAGGAATTGAAAGGAAAAGCTAGTGTTGACCTTGGCTGATAAGTTAGCTCTCTTTCCACTCTTTCTTGTTGCATTCTTGGTTGTAATAGTCATTGTATATTTTTGTATATGCTTGTTGTGTGGCATACGCCATATGTTATTGCTTTGATGCATTGATGCCAATATGCTTGTGTGTTGAAATGTGAGAATTGCTCAGGTGAGGTAGTGCCGAAAGTCCCTTGAGATGGGTGAGGTAGTGCCGAAAGTCCCTTGAGATTGGGTGAGACAAGGCCAAAAGTCTCAACCGGGTGAGGCCAAGTCAAAAGTCCTTAAACTCGGGTGAGGCTAGACCAAAAGCCCCTGGAGCTCATTTTTGGCATTGTTGTGATTTCCATAGCATGTACAATGTGTGTTGGATGTTTGAGAATGGATAAATGCTTATTCACATGCTTTGACTTGTTATATGACTTGATTGCTTACTTGATTGAGTGCATGAGCTACTGAGATTCCCTGAATCTCACCCCTTCCCCTCCCAACTTAATATGCTAGGTGGAGCTCAAGGAGAACCGAGCACACACCAAGGAGCTTAGAAGTATGCTTAGCTAGATATTAGCTTATTTTTGGTCATTTTGATGTAAAGTGGTGCCACATTGTATATGCACCCACTATTTTTAAGACGTAAAGGTTGTAACATGTGTATAAATATGAAATGATATTGTATAAACTATGTTGATAGCCAAATTAATGGAAATGAGGGTTTTGCCCCTTTTGTTGAATGAATGAAGTAGTGTATATTTGGCCGTAGCATAGCGAGATTGGAATGTATGTTGATTTGGACCATATGGACTTGTTATATATCCTAGTTTTATGTTTTTAAACTTGTCCATGAGTGGCTAGAATGTGTAAGAGGCCTTTTGGACCCATTTTGGACCTCTTGGGTGCCAAAACCGGTATTCTTGAGAGCTCCGTCAAAGTATAACCGGATGAGCTCCTCTTGCCATGAAATTTGGCATGCCTCTATAGTTTGAAGAAAGATTCTTGAGAAGCTAAAGTGGGTAATTTTTGGAGGACTAGAGAATATTTAGTGAATTGTTGAATTTGGGAAAAATCCATGGTTTGGTCAAGTACTGTTCCTATAGGTCAGAAATGAAAACCATGTCATACATAGATCAAACGGTGGCCAATTGTCATGAAATTTTATACACATAAACTAAAGAACCAAAGTGACCTGTAACAACTAGAATCACCTAAATCAGAGGTTTGTAGAGAGAGATTTAACCTTCTGAAGTTCTGTATCAGCATCAAGGAGCTCTCCTGACCCCGTCATTGTTCCATCGATTTTCGGGGTGTAGGGGCTACTGAACTGATCTAAACTTATTTTGTTCCTCTAGTAGACATTTGTAGCTTTCCAAATTGGTATAGTGTGCCTAGATTGTATTTTTTTGGATTTAATTATGAATTTCTGAAGTTCATGACAGTAACCTGGGCCAGAAACAGTGACAGTCGGACCCCTTTCCCATTTTCGATGTCAAACATGGTCCAACACTGAGATTATGATTGGTAATTATTTTTAGAGTAAATTTAACACTTAGAGATTTCCATAAAGTTAATGTTTACCAGATTCTCATTTTTCTAGAATTAGTTATGATTTTCCAAAGTTAGAGCCAAAATAAGACTTTTGGGCACAAGTGAGAAAAGTGCATTTTCTGGTTTTTGGCTCCATACCCATGGCTTATGGTTTGTTTTATGCTATGTATGAGTTGTATAAGTGGTGTGTAAGTAGAGAATATGTATGATAGATTCACAGGACCCACGGGGCAGATAATGAGTGTAAGAAACCCCGTTTCATAGCATGCAAATGCCACGGATTGGTATGGGTTCTTTGGAAATCATGTGGAACCAAGCCTAGGGAGAGGCTAGGTAGCGGTAGTAGCTTAAGGTGTTACATTTTTGGTATCAGAGTAAAGGTTCAGGCACTTTTGCTCAATGTTAGGCTCTTGAATGCTATGATTTGCTGGTGTTTGGTGTGAATGGTCATGGAAGTTGTAGCATCCTTATGCATATGTGTTGTGAGATTATTGTGAATTGAGGGTTGCTACTTCTTTCAGACATGGTTGAGACTAGACGGGGCAGGGGTAGAGGTAGAGGCAGACCACCCAGGGCTCAGAGAGCTGAGCCAAAGGTTCCTATTGGGACTGAGGATCCTCTGCGGGCCATCATGGATAGACTTGACCAGTATGAAGCCATGATGGGCCAGCATCAGGAGATGCTGGAACAACAGAGGTATATTGCCCAACAGCAGCATGATATGATCATGCATTTGCAAGACACCCTAGCTAGGCAAGAAGAAGCCAGAAGGGATGCCCCTGTACCTTAACCATCTACATCTAGCATTCCACCTGTACCTCCCCAGGAGCCTGCTGCTCCTCAGACCCAGACGCCTATCCAGAAAGTGTTGAAGCAGTTTAGGCAAAATAATCCACCCTCATTTGACGAGGAATTAGATGCGGATAAGGCGGAGGCTTGGGTGATGCAGCTTAAGAAGATATTCTCGGTGATGGAATGTACCACTGAGCAGAAAGCCCAGCTAGCCACCTTCATGCTAGAAAAGGAAGCTGATAGATGGTGGGATAGTGCAAAACCCCTAATGGAGATCAAGAATATACAGATAACTTGGGAGACTTTCTTGGTCGAGTTTTACGAGAAGTATGTCCCTAGTTCGATGAGGAAAAAGAAAGAGATGGAGTTTATGGGCTTGAGATAGACGGATGAGATGACTGTGGATCAGTATGTGGCCAAGTTTATTGAGTTGTCTCGGTATTCCTCTTACCTCCAAAGGTATGATGATGAACCCTGGAGATGTGAGCAGTTTGAGACTGGTTTGAGGCCCCTGATCAACGACAGAGTCACCCCACAGCGGATCAGGAAGTTTAATACCCTTGTGGAGGTCAGTAGGGTGATTGGGACTAACTTGCAAGTTATTATGCCTACTGCGACTACGGCTAGTCAGAAGAGGGTTCCGGATTTGAAAAGGCTGAAACCAGAAGAGGGTTCTAGTTTGACCCCTAGTATTAAGAGGAGAGGCAAAGGGCCATGGAATAGAAAGCCACAGCAAGGTGTGCCACCTCTGCGGGGCCAGTCATCCTTCCAGCAGTCTCCGGTGACATGTTACAAGTGTGGGAAGCCGGGGCACATTGCTAGACACTGTCCTCAGATGGAGACAGCGCCTCCTCCTAGACCACAGACCCAGGGCCGAGTGTTCGCCCTTACTCAGCAGGAAGCCAGCGCATCTCCCAGTTTGATCCGAGGTACGCTGTTAGTGAACGGCTTTCTTGTAGTTGCTATGTTTGATTCGGGTGCTAGTCACTCGTTTATATCTTATGATTGTGTGAGGAAATTGGGTCTGGTCATTAGTGTCTTGCCATTTGACTTGTCTGTCATTACACCCACTGGAGGCCACGTGGTTACTTCCCATACTTGCTTGAATGTCACTGTCCAATTTAACCACTGTCATACCACTATTGATTTGGTTTGTATGCCTTTCCATGATATTGATTTGATTATTGGTATGAACTGGTTGGCTGCAAATAATGCAATACTTGATTATGAACACCGAACAATTTCCCTACCTGCTTGTGGGACCATACCTAGGGTAGGAGCTGAGTTATCCTTTATGACTACTACCCAGGCTGAGAGATATTTAGAGTGTAGATGTCAAGGGTTTCTAGTCTTTTTCTCTATTCAGGCTGAGGTAGAAGAAGGGATAGAGGAGATCCCAGTTGTCAGGGAATTCCCGAGGGTTTTCCCTAGAGAGTTTGATTTTAGTGGCCTACCCCCTGAGAGAGAATTAGAGTTCCCTATAGACATAGTGCCTGGTGCTGGACCGGTGTCCAAAGCTCCTTACAGGATGGCTCCTGCCGAGCTTGTGAGTTGAAAGAGCAGATAGAGGAATTGTTAGAGAAAGGGTTTATCCGCCCTAGTGTTTCACCTTGGGGAGCTCCGGTGTTATTTGTGAAAAAGAAAGATGGTAGCTTGCGGTTGTGTATTGATTACAGAGAGTTGAATAAAGTTACTATCAAGAATAAATATCCTCTCCCTAGAATTGATGATCTGTTAGATCAGTTGGCTGGGGCATCTGTGTTTTCTAAGATAGATCTTAGATCAGGTTACCACCAGTTGAGAGTAAGAACTGAAGACGTCTCTAAGACGGCTTTCAGAATGAGATATGGGCACTATGAGTTCCTTGTGATGCCATTCAGATTGACGAATGCGCCTGCTGTGTTCATGGATTATATGAACAGGGTATTCAGACCGTATCTAGATCAGTTTATGGTGGTCTTCATTGATGATATTTTAGTGTACTCCCGATCTTTTGAGGAGTATGAGAGGCATTTGAAACTAGTTCTAGACACCTTGAGAGAGAAAAGGTTGTATGCCAAACTTAGTAAATGTGAGTTTTGGCTGACCGAGGTGCGATTCTTAGGTCATGTGATCTCACGAGATGGGGTTGCGGTGGATCCCCATAAAGTCGAGGCTGTGTTACAGTGGGATAGACCTAGAACGATCACCGAGGTTAAGAGTTTCCTAGGTTTGGCAGGGTATTATAGACGATTTATTCAGGACTTTTCTCGAATGGCCTTACCACTGACGAGGCTAACTAGGAAAGATACACTCTTTGTGTGGGATGAGAGATGTGAGAAGAGTTTCCAGGAGTTGAAACTCTGTTTGACCACTGCCCCTGTACTGATTATCCCTGACCCTAGTGAACCATTTGTGGTTTATTGTGATGCTTCGGGCAAAGGGTTAGGATGTGTGTTGATGCAGCAGGGTCGAGTAGTGGCATATGCCTCGAGGCAGTTGAGGCCTTATGAGGAGAATTACCCCACACATGACTTGGAGTTAGCCGCCATAGTGTTTTCTCTTAAAATTTGGAGACACTATCTGTATGGTGCGACCATAGAGATTTATAGTGACCACAAGAGTCTGAAATACCTGTTTGATCAGAAAGAACTCAATATGAGACAGAGGAGATGGATGGAATTTTTGAAAGATTATGATTATGTGTTGAAATATCATCCAGGTAAGGACAATGTGGTGGCAGATGCCCTGAGTAGAAAATCCATCCATGTAGCCCATATGATAATTAGGGAGCAGGAGCTCTTAGAGAAGTTCAGAGATTTGAACCTCTCTTGTCAGGTGGTATCGGGTAGATTGTATCTGAGTGAAACCCGAGTTGAGAATATATTGAGAACCCAAATCTTAGATGCCCAAAGGGAGGATGAGTTCCTGAAACGGATCAGGAATGAGATTACCCAAGGTAAGACCTCAGATTTCAAGTTGTCTGAGGATGGCATGATAGTATATCGAGATAGAATTTGTGTGCCTAGTCAGAATGAGTTGAGAGAAAGCATTCTAGAAGAGGCACATAAGAGTAAGTATACTATCCACCCAGGTGCCACCAAGATGTATCAAGATTTGAAAAAGATTTTCTGGTGGCCAGGGATGAAGAGCCATGTGACGGATTATGTGGCTAGATGCCTAGTGTGTCAGAGGATAAAGATTGAACATTAGAAACCGGCTGGGTTATTGCAACCTCTAGATATCCCTGAGTGGAAGTGGGATAGTATAGCCATGGATTTTGTCATGGGGTTACCCAGGACATCCTCTGGACACGATGCTATTTGGGTAGTTGTGGATAGACTGACGAAGTCTGCACACTTTTTAGCTATCAAGGCTACTCATACACTGGATAAACTAGCCCAGTTGTATATCAGAGAGATAGTGCGACTTCATAGAATACCCAATAGCATAGTTTCGGATAGAGACCCCAGGTTCACATCGAACTTTTGGAGGTCATTGCAGCATGCCTTAGGGACCAGATTACGGTTTAGTACTGCATATCACCCCCAGACAAATGGTCAGAGTGAAAGGACCATCCAGACATTGGAAGATATGTTGAGGGCATGTGTGCTAGAGATGAAGGGGAACTGGGATGCGTATTTACTGTTAGCAGAGTTTGCGTACAATAACAGTTACCATTCCAGTATCCAGATGGCCTCTTATGAGGCTTTGTATGGGAGAAAGTGCAGATCCCCTCTGTGTTGGGTTGAGTTAGGTGAGAGGAGTATGATAGGACCTGAGATTGTGGACCAGACCACCCGAAAAATAGAATTGATTAGAAAGAGGCTCCTCACGGCCCAGAGTAGACAGAAAAGCTATGCTGATAAGCGTAGGAGGCCGTTAGAGTTTGAGGTTGGAGACCATGTGTTCATTCGAATATCTCCAATGACGGGAGTAGGTTGGTCAATGAGGGTAAGAAAGCTCAGTCCTAGGTATATTGGTCCGTTTGAAATCCTTGAGAAAATTGGACCCGTGGTTTACCGAATAGCCTTACCTCCTAACCTAGCCCAAATCCACAATGTTTTTCATGTCTCCCAGTTGAAAAAGTATTTACCAGACTCCTCACATGTCATAGAATATGAGCATGTGCAATTGCAGGAAGATCTTTCCTATGTAGTGAGACGGAAGAGAATTATGGATGCTAAGCTGAAACAGCTGAGAAGCAAGAACATTCCTCTGGTGAAAGTGATCTGGAAGGGTCTGACATCTGAGGAAGCAACCTGAGAATTGGCGGATGAAATGAGGCAAAAATATCCAGAGTTATTCCCTTGAGGTAAGTCTTTAAATTTCGAGGATGAAATTTCTTTTAAGAGGGGTAGAAATGTAACAACCAGGAAAAAGGAAAAGAAAAGGAAAAGAAAGAAAGTAGAAAGCTGGAAAAATTCGAAATCCAGAAATTGTGCTAAGTCTTCTCGCAATAGCGAGAAATGGTCTCACTGTCGCGAGAATGTCTTCTCACAATAACGAACGACGTTCTAGCTATAGCGAGTGCGGGCAGCAGTCCATACAGAAAGCAGGGGGCAGCTCGCCATAGCGTGCGCCATAGCGAGAGTGAGGTCTGGAATTGACGCGAGTTCGCCATAGCGAAGGGAACTGATACGATCTCGCCGTAGCGAAGGTTACACCTCGCCAAAGCGAAGCCCGATAACACGAGCTCGCTATAGCGAAGGTTAATTTTCGTCGTAGTGAGGGTTAGTCCGGAAGAGAGTAAAAGGCGAGAATTAGACTTCATTAAACGCCCAAACTCATTTCTTCTCTCATTTCTGACCTAGACTTCGACCCAAAGAGAGAAAAGAGGCATGGAAAGTGAAAGAGACCAAGAGAAGGAGGAAGAGCAAGAGAAAGGTAAGCAAGTTTCTCCCATTTCTCTTTAGATTTCTGATCTCCTCTCTTTGCCCTCTCTTCCTACGGTTTTGTTTGTGAAAATGGTTGGATTTTGGGCATGGGTCAGAAGAGGGAAAGTGGAAAACACCTTTGAATCTTTGTGTTTTCTTTGAAAATATTGTTTCCACTACCATGGGAGCTTGAGAGAGAGAAAGAGTTGATGGCATTCAAGAGAGAGAGAGAGAACTCTAGGTTCTGATATGTTAGGAGAGTTCGATATGAATGATTACATTCTAAGAGAGTAATTGCATACTTTTGTGTGTCTAGGCTCAAGAGAAACACCTCCATCAAGGTGTGATTGTGAACTTAAGAAGGGAGAAGAGGAATTGAAAGGAAAAGCTAGTGTTGACCTTGGCTGATAAGGTAGCTCTCTTTCCACTCTTTCTTGTTGCATTCTTGGTTGTAATAGTCATTGTATATTTATGTATATGCTTGTTGTGTAGAATATGCCATATGCTATTGCTTTGATGCATTGATGCCAATATGCTTATGTGTTGAAATGTGAGAATTGCTCGGGTGAGGTAGTGCCGAAAGTCCCTTGAGATGGGTGAGGTAGTGCCGAAAGTCCCTTAAGATTGGGTGAGGCAAGGCCAAAAGTCTCAACCGGGTGAGGCCAAGTCAAAAGTCCTTAAACTCGGGTGAAGCCATCCAAAAGTCCCTAAACTCGGGTGAGGCTAGACCAAAAGTCCCTGGAGCTCATTTTTGGCATTGTTGTGATTTCCATAGCATGTACAATGTGTGTTGGATGTTTGAGAATGGCTAAATACTTATTCACATGCTTTGACTTGTTATATGACTTGATTGCTTACTTGATTGAGTGCATGAGCTACTGAGATTCCCTGAATCTCACCCCTTCCCCTCCCAACTTAATATGCTAGGTGGAGCTCAAGGAGAACCGAGCACACACCAAGGAGCCTAGAAGCATGCTTAGCTAGCGATTAGCTTATTTTTGGTCATTTTGATGTAAAGTGGTGCCACATTGTATATGCACCCACTATTTTTGAGATGTAAAGGTTGTAACATGTGTATAAATATGGAATGATATTGTATAAACTATGTTGATAGCCAAATTAATGGAAATGAGGGTTTTGCCCCTTTTGTTGAATGAATGAAGTAGTGTATATTTGGCCGTAGCATAGCGAGATTGGAATGTATGTTGATTTGGACCACATGGACTTGTTATATATCCTAGTTTTATGCTTTTAAACTTGTCCATGAGTGGCTAGAATATGTGAGAGGCCTTTTGGACCCATTTTGGAACTCTTGGGTGCCAAAACCGGTATTCTTGAGAGCTCCGTCAAAGTATGACCAGATGAGCTCCTCTTGCCATGAAATTTGGCATGCCTCTAGAGTTTGAATAAAGCTTCTTGAGAAGCTAAAGTGGGTAGTTTTTGGAGGACTAGAGAATATTTGGTGAATTGTTGAATTTGGGAAAAATCCATGGTTTGGTCAAGTACTGTTCCTATAGGTCAGAAATAAAAACCATGTCATACATAGACCAAACGGTGGTCAATTGTCATGAAATTTTATACACATAAACTAGAAAACCAAAGTGACCTGTACCAACTAGAATCACCCAAATCGGAGGTCTGTAGAGAGAGATTGAACCTTCTGAATGTCTATATCAGCATCAGGGAGCTCTCCTGACCCCTGTCACTGTTCCATCGATTTTCGGGGTATAGGGGCTACTGAACTTATTTTTTTCCTCTAGTAGACATCCGTAGCTTTCCAAATTGGTATAGTGTGCCTAGATTGGATGTTTGTGGATTTAATTATGAATTTCCAAAGTTCATGACAGTAACCTAGGCCAGAAACAGTGACAGTTAGACCCCTTTCCCATTTTTGATGTCAAACATGGTCCAAACACTGAGATTATGATTGGTAATTATTTTTAGAGTAAATTTAACACTTAGCGATTTCCAGAAAGTTAAAGTTTACCAGATTTCCATTTTTCTAGAATTAGTTATGATTTTCCAAATTTAGAGCCAAAATAAGACTTTTGGGCACAAGTGAGAAAAGTGCATTTTCTGGTTTTTGGCTCCATACCCGTGGCTTATAGTTTTTTTTATGCTATGTATGAGTTGTATAAGTGGTGTGTAAGTAGAGAATGTGTATGATGGGTTCACAAGACCCACGGGGCAGATAATGAGTGTAAGAAACCCCATTTCATAGCATGCAAATGCCACGGATTGGTATGGGTTCTTTGGAAATCATATGGAACCAAGCCCAGGGAGAGGCTAGGTAGCGATAGTAGTTTAAGGTGTTACAAAAAATAGGCTAGAATGGAGAAACAATTTTGACGGAAAACCTATGAAACATAATGGCATTTTTGTAATTTTGAGCAATTTTTGGAATTCACATAGGAGGGCTTTTTAAACCAAATTTTTGAGTTCTCCAGGGTTCTCAGAGGCCCTAAAAACCATGGAAAGCCCTAGGACATCGATATGCCTGAACTTTAATAGGTTCATTCGAGAAGGTTTTAACTCAGATTTGAGTCATTCCAAAGGTATTTTATTTAATTGGGAACCCAAATTTTGTAATGGAAAAGATGGTTCTAAAAAAGGAGCTAAAACGAAGGAGAAAAGAGAATGCCAAGAATAAAGGGCAAAATGGAAAATTTTGAATAGTTTAACTTATTCCCACCTATATATATGATGCACCCTTCTTCTCCCTCCATTATGCATGACCATATTCTGCCCAAAATCAAAAGAAAACCCTAGGAGATAAGGTGCACAAGAGGAGGAAGAAAAGGAGGAGAAAATCAAGGTAGAAAGTTATAGATTTTCATGGTTTTTCATTCTCTTTCTATTCTAAACCTTTTCTCCTTTATTCTCCGTTATTTCCTATGATTATAATGAAGTATATGGATCTTTTTTAAAGGAGAAATTGAGGGAAAAATTGGGATTTGAAGAGAGGAGCTTAAAGAACACAAGATTTAAGTGAGAAAAAGCAAGAAAAGAAGGTAATTTCTCTTCCTATGGTTGTCATCTTTGGTTCCCTCTTCCTCCATTTCTCCCTACTTGAGAAAACCCTAGGAGGAGATGATTTTTAGGCAAAGCCAAGCATGAATCTAAAGAAAAAGGGTGTGGAGATTAAGAATATACAAAGAAAACAACAAAATAACCATTATATTTTAAGATGCAAATTCTAGGGTTTTGTGTGCACCTTATAAAATATGACTTTATGTGATCATTCATAGGTCTAATTAAGAGTTTAAATAAACTCCTAAGATCCTTAAGATGCTCTCCACATGCTTCCTCCTTCAAAAAAACAAAGAGAATTCCAAAGAGGCCAAAAAGGGGCTATAGCCGATATGTCTTGGCTAAGCATGGATGGAGTAGCTAGGGAGAGTTTTAAATTTTTCTAAATCCATTTTTATGTCATATATGATGAATGAATATGAGGGGAGGCCTTGGAAAAAATTTAGAACTCACAGAAAGTGATTTGGTGCCTTAGGTTCCATATTATGACCTAAAGAAGCAGCATGATGTTAGGCTATTTGTCTTAATTGTGTGATGACTCCAAGAGGCTTAAAAGGAGTCAAGAATCACATTTGAAAGGAAAGAATGGAGCTAGAATTTATTTGAGGAGTGTTGCTTCATTAGGTGCATTTATGGACCATAATGGAACTTATAGAGCAATCTAGCATCTAAGCAAATTGTATGGTCTTAGAGATTGTTTCATGAACCTAATTGGCTCCCATAAATTGTATCTAGGCCAAGAAAAACCATCTCCACAAGCTTGTGGGTGTGTGACCGAAAGAGGAGGCTTGAAATCCAAGGAAAAAGTATGTGATTGTGTGCAAGGTAGCTCTCTCCACCTTCTCTCATACATGGATGTGTGTTTAGCTTGTCTTAGAATATGTGTATATGTATTTTCAAGCCATGAAAAGTATGCTAGCATGATTTTATATGCCATGATTTTCATAATGTCATGTTATGTTTTCAAATGAATGTATGATGTTTGATGAGTTTGCTTAAGTATGGAGAGGCCAAGAACTCTTGATCATGATGAGGATGACCCAAGAACCCTTGAGATTGGTAGAGACATAGCAAAGAGTCTCCCAAAAGCAAAGTGGGCTCCCAAGAGTATAGTTGAGTCCAAAACTCTAAAGGAATGGGTGAGGCAAGTCCAAAATCAATGAGAAAAAGTATGAAACCAATCCAAACACTTGGTGAGCTCTTGAATGTCTTGTATGATTTATGCACATGCTAAGCTTGCTTCTTGAATGTCCATGATTTGTATTATGTCCATGCATGCATTTTTAAGGCTTACTTTGCATATATTATGTATGATTGAATGGAAGATGAGCTATTAGGATTCTTTGAATCTATTCCCTCCTCTCCAATGATCTCACGTGCTAGGTGAACCAAGTGGATATGCTAATGGGAGCCAACAACACTAAAGAAAGGAGATTAACAACCATATACTTTGTCTTTGCCATTTTGGAACCATAATGATGTCTCATGATGTATATTATGTTGTAAATGGTCTATAACCCTTGAGACATGTGTAAATATGATATTATGTGATGTTTAAATGTATGGATATGATGTATGAACTCTAGCATATATTTTGAGTATGTAATGCCCAAGTATGCAATTTGAAAGTTTGATGTAAATGTGCATAAGTGTGGGTTGAATGGCAAAAATGAGATGCATGAGATTTGGAACCCTTTGGGAAGCTCACACAAGTCTCAAATGTACTTTTAAATCTGCCCAAAAGGTGCCACAACCAAAGGAAAGCCATTTGGCAATTTTGGTACCTCATATGGAACCAAAATTGACCATAAAGGAACCTTATATCACTTTTTAACCAAATAAGTTAGTCTTGATCTAAGATTTGTTATGCAATTAGGTCTCATTAAGATCTTTTTGGAAAGTCAAAGATCATAATTTTTGGAGATCTACAAAATATTTGATAATTTTTCAAAGTTGGCAATTTTCATGGTTTCTGGTTTACTGCATTATTCATTTAGTCCGAATTTGTATTCTATCACACGAGGTCCAAATGATGTCCAATTGTCATAAAATTTTATACAGAGGAACTAAACAATCACAGTGCTTGTGCCAACTAGACGCACCTTATTTGGAGGTCTAGAGAGGGAGATATGAATTTTTGAAATCTCTGTCCAATATTAGTAATTTTTCCCGACTAGAGGTACTGTTCCATTGAATTCTGAGATTTAGGCTTGATGAACTGATTTAGAGATATTTTTTTTCTCTCGTTAACATCCATAACTTACTAGATTGGAATCATTTGCATAGATTAGATTTTTTTGAAATTAATTGGACATTTTCAAAGTTTTCTGCAGAATTCTATGATAATTCCAGAATTTAGTCTAACCTCTGAATTATTTTGAACGTCAAACATCCTCTATGATAAATTTTATGCTCTGTAAATATTTTTATGTGAAGTAGACATCTAAAGCTTTCCATAATGACTAAGATTGCATGATTTTGAGTTTTCTAGATTTAGTTATGATTTTCCAACGTTTAGTCAGAAAATGGGGCAAATCTGGCCGAAAATGAGCTTCCATATTCCATGCTCCATTTCGGTTTCTATGAGTTGTGGACATGATTTTGTGTGAAAATGAGTTTTTTTTATCTAATTAAATATAAGAATGTATGGTGTGAACTCACGCAGTCCACATGACATCGATTGCAAATTTTTAAATGTGACGCAATGCAAATATAATCCCATTTTCCTTGCTTTTTTCTATGGGAAACCTATATGGTTTATGATATTATGCCATTTAAAAGTATAAGATGAGCTAGAATTTATGGTGTTACAAAAATAGCCCCTAATGATCCGTTCAAAGTTTAGGTCAATTGACAACCTAAATTATAGATTGAAAAGGTTTTAGCCATTCCGATGGTTCTTATGATTTTTTAGGCCGTTGAAATTTCTAGTGAGCTCAATTTTATCATTTAAAACTCCCTCCTTTGAGTTCTTAAAAAGTTTTTTTAAATTACAATTTTGCCACTACATTTATCCTTTGATTCGTTTAGCCATTTTTGCTTTGATTTCAGGCCATCCATGGTTTCAAACCTTTAATTTTAGATACTCTAATTATGGTTTTTCCCTCTAGAGACCTTTTCAATTATTAAAACATGGAATATTATACAAGTATAGGATTGCAATTTACTATAACCAAATTGGAATACAAAGTTTGATTCCTACATAGCTTATGATGCTAATTCTAGTTCAGAGTTGTATGTATTAGATTATTTGAATATATCTTGAACAATATATTAACTATTGTGATATCTTATCTCACTCCTTTTGTATCAACTAACCATTTCCAAGTAAGAATGCAAAAGCTGATAGAAGAAAGCAAGCGACTGATTGAATATGAGGGTTATTTTATTTTGATATTTAAGATGCATATGAATAGATATGTGGCTGTGGTTTGCAATATGATGCTACATCAATGGTATAAATGAACTAACATAGCTAGCCTAACAGTGATGTTTTTTACCAAGTATTTAATGTTGAACTAGTTTTTAAGGAAGTATCTACATTTACTAGAAAAAGTGATGTTTAAGAATGGTCATGATGACTGCCAAATTTAGAATACATGCTTGAAATGCATATGAATGTTTGATATGAGTTACAAGTATAAATAGGAGTGGTAGTTAGCCCTAAATATCTTACAAATTTTGTAAAGTTCTTATTGTTGTTCTACGATGTAGAATTGAGTAGTAAGGTTGTTTGTATGTAGCTTAGAGATCAAATGATATCTTTCTACCTTGAAAATTTAATGACACTTAGTCAACATTTTAAGAAGTACTCTACCAATTTTCCTGCCATTCTTATAACTAAGTTAAAAATGTTACAACATACTATATATCATTCACTTGGTACAATGGAATGTCCATTTTAGCCATAGTTTTCATAACAAAACTTTTAGTAGTAGAAAATCAATTACTAAATATATTAAATTAACTTTCAATACCTAAGAGTGGCATTCTTTCCCATTTTAATTCATAACTCACATACAAATATTTGGTTTCATCTAATGAATCCTGTGTATAGCTTTGATATGCATAAAGGAACCAAATTGACCATTTGGCCTATAGTCACAAATTACAGCATAAACTTCAAAAATTTATAATTTGAGTTATACAATTTTAATTAATGCACATTAAGTATTCATTTAAAACTTATGATTTGAACCTTCTATTATAAAAATTTCAAGTTGAAATGAATCCATTTGGTTTCTCAAAGAACATGAAAACTAGATCTAATTTAGTATGAATAGTACCAAGGCCATGACAACTTTTTAAGGCCAATTTTATAAATTCACCAAATATTTTACATAGCTCCAAAAAATACAAATTTTGACTTTATAGAAAGCTCTAAATGCTCACAAAATTTCAACTTCAAACTTCGTCATTTAGGTAGTAAATGACAAGAATGCATATTATGGCTCATTTTATAATACCTTTGCTGACTAACTCTTTCACTTAGCTATTACAGTTCATCCATGAATCCATTTTACTCATACAAGCAAATACAGATCCAAAATTTCTAGATACTTTCATTAACCTTTCCTTGATTCCATGTTTTTGTAATTTAATTAGCTAATTTATTGGTAACTTTCAATTACGAATTAAACTTGTCTATTAGTGGCTGTAAATTTTTCATTATATTCTGTGAAAAATTTGTAACACCATATTCATTTAACTCATCTCATGTCATTTTGGCTTGCATTTCCTTGGTCTAATACATTTACTTAAGAACAACAATAAAACAATGGATTATTTTGCATTACGTCGTGGATAAATTTTTTATTTCATATCCCATGGACCATACGAAGTCATCCATCTCATTTTCATATTTAAATACACAAATACAACTCAAAACCATCACAAAAAGTGGCCAAAAACTTGAGCTAATGGAGTATATACATAAAAATAACATGTGCAGTCTCGGGTTGGTATTTTAACTTTCTATCATGAACTTTGAAAAATCATAACTATCTCTAAAAAAATTAAAATCATACTTTATGTAAAAATAAGTCCAGACCACAACAAAGATGTCTAGCCACTAGAAATCGATGGAACAGTAACCAAGGTTGCCTAGCGCTATTAGTACTATCATAAAACTTCAAAAGTTTATATCTCTCCACTCAGACTTCCAATTATGGTGATCTTAGTGACCATAAAAAGCTTATCATGTTAGTTTATTCATATAAAATTTTATGAGTATTGGACATCATTTGGCCCTCGAATGACATTGCACAAAAAATTGACCATTTGAACAGTGCTTATACTAGAATAACAAAAAAATGGTAATTTTGAAAAATTATAATTAATTCCATAGAGCTCCAAATAATATATCTTTAGCTTCCCAAAAATATTTGGATGAGATCTATATGCATGCCAAATTTCATGAGCAAATTCGTTCATTTGGTCAGAATGTGCTATAGGGTTGCAAAATGACACTTTTTGTGTCTTATAAAGGTCTCAAATGGTCCAAATTCACTTCTATGACATTCATGACCATTTGAGCAAGTGGGAAAGCACCAAAATGGTCTACTAAACATGTCTCAAAGGTGCACAAACACAAATTTCACAAACTCACTCTCTCACCCTAAGGTATACACAAGCATACATAAGTTAGTTCTTGCCATTCAATGTCCAAATCATGCAATATTAGACATATGGCATCAAATCTCATCCATACATCAAATATTCATGTAGTTACATTTGTTCATGAGCTCATACATCATGTACAATATTGGATTACATCATATGCCATTCATATGGGTGCAAAATGGACATTTCCACATACTTTGTTATCAATCTCCTTCCTTTATGCTTGGTGGCTTCTATTTCTTGGCTCGCTTGGTCCACCTAGTCATGTTAATCAAATGGTGAGGAAGGGATGAGATTCTAACAATCCTAATGGCTCTTCTCCCTTTCAACCATGCATAAAGAATGCAATCCAAGTCTAAAAATATATGTATGGATATCATAGAACATGTAATCATTCATGAAATATTTCTAGCATTCAAGAAGTCATATGAAACATATATAGGCTTGCTAAGTAAGTAGTTTAGCCTCACCCAATCTCTTTAGGAAATTTTGGACTTGCCTCACCCATTTTCTTAAAGGCTTTTTATAATACCATACTTTTAAGCCTCAATTCATACAATTCTCATGTCTCATTTCATGCTTGTGCTATAGGAGACAACATAATATCATTCATTTTCATGGATAAGTTACGTTTCTCTATGGGTAAAATTTTTCTTTCAAAGTCTCATGGGTCATATAGACTTATATATCATATTCTCATATTTAAATACATAGATACAAGCCATTTCTATCATCAAAATTTTCCTAGAGGTGTGTAAAGCAAAGGAAAGCATGAAATCTCATAGAGTAATTTTGGACAAAATTTTAGCTTTTCTATTATAAATTTAGAAAATCATAACTAATTTTAGAAAAATTAAAATCATGCATTTTTAGTCATTCTGGAAAGCTTCATATGTCTACTTTGTGATGAAAATATGTCTAGACCATGAAACATAATACATAAGACATTTGACATTCAAAATAGTCTAGAGGTCTGGTTGTCCCCTGGTGCTATCATAGAATTCTGCAGCAAATTTTAAAAATATCCAATTAATTCTAGAAAAATCCAATCCATGCAAATGATGGCAATTTGGAAAGCTATGGATGCTAGATAAAGGTAAAAAATAACTCTAGACTAGTTCAGGCAAACCTAGACCTCGAAGCCCAATCAAATAGTACCTGAGGTTAGTTAAAGTGCCTAGTATTGGATAGAATCTTTGAAAATTTATATCTCCCTCTCTAGATATCTAAATGAGGTACTTCTAGTTGGCATAAGTCATTAGGAATGTCTAGTTTATTTATGTAAAATTTCATGATAATTGGAAATTATTTGAGCTCTGTGTGATAGATTTTATTTTCGGACCTAAGTGAATAGTGATATGACCAAAACTAGAATTTTTTGCCAACTTTGAAAATTCATCAAATATTCTTTAGACCTTTGAAAGTTCTATTCTTTAGCTTCTCAAAAAGCTCTCAACAAGTTTTAATTACACGCTAAATCTTAGATCAAGAAGAGCTCATTTGAACAAAAAGTAATATAGGGTTCCATTTTGGTCAATTTTGGCCCCATATAGGTACCAAAATATCCAAATGGCTTTCCTTGGGGTTTGACACCTCTTAGACAAGTCTTAAAGCATAATTAGGACTTGTGTGAGTTGTCCAAATGGTCCCAAACCTCATGCCTCTCAATTTGGCCATCTCATAGGCATTTATACATGATTACATCAAACTTTCAAGAAGCACAATTTGCCATTACATACTCAATTCACATTCTAGCATTCACATAACATATACTTTTATTTATACATCACATATTAATATAATTATACATGTTCAAGAGGTTATAGATCATATACAATAATGGGTTACATCATTGACATCAATATGGCCTTAAAGAATAAAATTCTAACACTTCAGTGTCATGCTTTCATTTCTCATGTAGTTGGCTTCCATTCCCTTGGTCTCTTGGTCCATCTAGTATGTTAGAATATTGGAAAGGAGGGAATGAGATTCAAAGAATTCCAATAATTCGTCTCTCATTCAATCATACATAAAGCATGCAAAACAAGTCTGACAAATACATGTATGGCATATGGACATGTGCAATCATTCAAGAAGCATTCTTAGCATTTGAACAAGTCATACATAGCATACATAGGCTTACCAAGCAAGTGGATTGGCCTCATCCATTTACTTGTGGATTTTGGACTAGCCTCACCCATTCTTTAAGAGGTTCTTAGACTCAACCATGTTCTTAGACTCAACCATGCTCTTGGAAGTTAACCTCACTTTTGGGAGACTCTTTACTTTGTCTCAACCAATCTTAAATGTTCTTGGCTCATCCTCACCATGGCTAAAGGTTCTTGGCTTCTCCACACTCAAGCAAACCAAGGTAAACATCATAAACATCATTTGGAAAACATAATGCATCATCATGGTACCATGGAGTAAGAGCTCATGCTAGAACATTTTTCATGGCTTGAAATGCATATACACACATTTAAAGACAAGTAAAGCAAGCAATCATGCATGAGAGAAGGTAGAGAGAGCTACCTTGCTAGCATTTGTACACTTTTTTTCTTAAGCTTTGAATCCTCTCCCTTGACCTCACATACCCAAGAAGGTGGAGATCATTTCTTTTGGCCTAGACACATCATATGGAAGCTAATTATACTCTTAAAGTAAAGTCTAAAGCCATACAACTTGCTTAGATACTAGCTTGACTCATTAGCCCTTTTATGTTTCCAAGAATGCACCTAATGAAACAACACCCATAAAATAAATTCAAGGCTCCACTCTTTCCTTTCAAATATGATTCTTGACTCCTTTTAAGCCCCTTGGAGTCATCACACAATTAAAATAAAGATTCTAACTATATGTTGCTTCTTTAGGTCATATTATGGAACATAAGGCACCAACTCACTTTCTATGGTTTCTAAATTTTTCCTAAGGCCTCCCCTCATCTTCACTCATCATATATGACTTAAAAATAGGCTTAGAAAAATTTAAAACTATCCTTAGCTATATAAACCCCTTTAGGTTGAGGCTATGGAAGACTTTGGCTTCCATAGAGTTTGCTTTGTTTTCTTGATAGAGGAAGCACATGGGGAGACTTACAGGGATCTTAAGAACTCATTTAAACTCTCATTTAGGCATAGAAATTAAGAGATCAAATCAGATTTTGGAAGGAGCACTTGAAACCCTAGACTTTGTATCTTGAATTTCTATGGTTATTTGTTAATTCTCTTTGCATATTCTCAATCTCCACACCCTTTTTTCTAAGAACCAACCTTGGTTTTGCCTAAAAATAAAACCCTCCTAGGGTTTCTTGAGTGGGGGGAAATGGTGGAGAAAGAGGAGGAAGGGATAGTAACCATGAAAGAAGAAATTACCTTGTTTTCTTGCTTTTTCTCACTTGAATCTTGTCTTCTTCAAGCTCCTCTCTTCAAATCCAAAATTTTCCCTCAATTTCTCCCTTAAAATAGATTTGTAAATTTCATTTTAATCAAAGGAAACAAAAAAGAATGGAAGAGAAAAGGTTTGGAAGGAAGAGAGTATGAAAAACTACTAAATTTCCTTACCTTTTAGCTTGAATTTCTCCTTCTTTTCTTCTTCCTCTTATGTGCCTCATCCCTTAAGGTTTTCCTAGTTTTTGGGTAGAGCTTGGTTGACCAAAATGAAGGGGAAAGAAGGGTGCCACTTATATATATAAAGGAGGAAGAAGAACTTTTCAAAAATTCCTGTTTTGCCTTTTGTTTTTGGCATTTTCGTTTTTACTTTGTTTTAGTTCCTTTTTTAGAACTATTTTTCCATCATGAAATTTAGGTTTCCAATTTAGTAAAATGCCTTTGGAATCACTCAAATCGGAGGTAAAACCTTCCTAAATGAATTCATCAAAGTTTGGGTACACCAAAGTTAGAAAACATCCACTGAAGGGGTTTTATCTATCCCGGACCTTCCCATGATTTTCAGGGCCTCTGAGAACCTTGGAGAACTGAAAATTTTCATTTACAAATCCCTCTTATGTGAATTCCAAAAATTTTTCCAAATTACGAAAATGCCATTATATTTTGTAATTTTTTTGTAAGAAATTGTTTCTTCATTCTAGCTTCATTTTTCTTTCCATCTAAGCCTGGGATTCTCATTTTTAGGAGTCTAGAATGCTTCCCAAATTTTTTAGGACCTTAACTACATCATTTCGGGGGACTTTCTTTTGTATCTGATAAGTTTCGTTTGTTTACAGAGAAACCTATATTACGTTTCTCATATTTTTCTCATTTTCAGAGAACCAGATGTTACACTTTTAACTAAGCCTTACTCTTGGAGACTTTTGACTTTGTCTTAACCATTCTTGGTGACTTTTGGCTCATCTTCACCCTAACTAGGGGATTTTTGGGTTCATCGCATTCTAGCAAACCAAAGCAATTTCATAAAGTATCATTTGAATGAATAACATAACATCATGATACCATGGCATTTAGACACTTTCTAAAACATTTTTCATGACTCAAAACATACATACACAAATTCAAAGACAAGATAAATATCCACTCATGTATGAGAGAAAGAAGAGAGAGCTACCTTTGTTACAATAACATACTTTTTCCTTTTGAAATGCTTCCTCTCCCACGGCTACACACTCACAAGGATGTGAGACTTGTTTCCCTTGGCCTAGACACATAATATGGAAGCCAATTACACTTTTGGAACAAATTCTAAGGGTATACATTCATAAGAAAAGCTAGGTGATTCATATAGCTCTTTTATGGTTTCATAATACACCTAATGAAGCAACCTTAGGAAAACATGATCTTGGCTCTATTCTTTCCATCTATCTATGATTCTTGACTCCTTTTAAGCCTCTTAGAGCTATCATATAATTAATTTAAGGAGCTTAACTAGGTGTTACTTTTTTAGGTCATAATAAGAAACCTATGATACTATCTCACTATCCATGGCTTCTAAAATTTTTCCAAGACTTACTCTTATCCTCTCTCATCATATATGACTTAAAATCAAGCTTGGAATGAATTAAAACTACCCATTGGTGCTACAACCTCTCTAGGCCATGGCTATGTATCAAGGAGGCACCAAGTGAGTTTATTTTGTTTTCTTGATGGGAGATGCATGTGAGGAGCTTCATAGGGATCTCTAGAGCTCATTCAAACACTCATTTTTGCCTAGAAACTCTTACATCAAAACAAAATTTTGGTGGAACCCTAGAAACCCTAACTTTGCTATCTTGAAATCTAATAGTTATTTGGTTATTTATTTTGTATATTCTTGTTCTTCTCCCTCAATTTCCTAAGATTTACTCCTGGTTTGGCTAGAAATTTAATTCCTTAGAGATGGTCTTTATGGGGCAAAACTCACAAGAGGAAGAACAAGAGAAGTCAAGCTTGAAGCATGGCAAATTACCTTGGCTTTTGGCTTTCTTTTGCTTGTTCTTCTCTTTGGTTGGCTTCTCCTCTCCAAACTCAAAAATTCCCTCTTTGTTCTAACCTCAAAATAGACCCAAAAGCTTTAATAAAACCATAAGAAAGAAGGGAAGATGGAGAAGAAGGAACTTGCTAAAGAGAAACCAAGAAAATTCATAAAAAATCATACCTTTTTCTTGCTTTTTTCTTCTTCCTTTCTCTCCTCCCTTGTGTGCCTAACTCCCTTGCTTCTTTCTCTGGTTTAGGGCAGAAGTAAAATGAGCCAAATGAGGAGAAGAGTGGGGCGTGCAGTTATATATAGCTAGGGTTCAAGACTTGCTTCCAAAAATTTCAATTTTGTCCCTTAATCTTGATATTTTCATTTCTAGTTTGTTTTAGCTTATTTTTGAAAACCATCTTTTCTATCATAAAATTTAGTCCTTAATCTTATAAAATGCCTTTGGAATCACTCAAATTGGAATTAAAACCTTCCCAAATGAAAGGGTCAAAATTTAAGTCAACTGACTTTAAAAAACATACACTGGAAGGGTTTTAACTGTCTTGGGGTTTCCCATGATTTTTAGGGCTTCTGAGAACCTCAAAGAACTCAAATTTTCCATTTAAGAAGCCCTCTTATGAGAATTCCAAAATTTGCCCGAAATTAAAAAAATGCCATTATGTTATGTAGCTATTCCGTTAATTTTCATCTGGTTATTTTAGCTTCTATTTCAGGATACCTCTACCCTCCTAATTTCATTACTTAATGTCTAGATCATTATTCTAATTTTTTTGGACTTTAACCAATTTATTTTAGAGGATTTATTTTGAAAACATATCCATTTTTGTCATTTTTATGAAAATTGAACATTATAAAATTCAACTGAGTCTCTCTTTGCAAATTAGCTATTCAGACTAATTAACTAGTCACAATTCAACCTAAAACTCACAAACATGGAAAATACAAATATCATAAGTGTAACACCCCAAAATTAATTAAGGTGTTAATAATAGATTTAGGTTAATTAAGATAATTAATATGGGTTAATTTAGGCAAGCTAAGTGAATGAAAATCTTAGAGAGATAAATTATTAATATGAGTTTGAGATTTAATTGAGTTAGAAACCTCATCTAGGCCCAAAATTAAAGTAAGTAGGCCAAGGTTAGAAACTAATGGAGGTCTAATTATTTTAGGTGCAAACTCAACCTTCTATTGTGAGATTTAGCCCAAGAGAGAGCACATAGTGATAACCCAATTCAATTTAATAAATTAGAAACCTAAGACCCAACTTGTATAAGCTCTTATAAATGGCCCAATAACCCTTGTGCAAACTCAAATCAATTGAGTTCTTTAAACTTAGTCTGGCCCAATTAAATTTCTGTAGCCCAACACATTAAAGTTGGCCCAACAAGGCTTAAATCTGAAACCCACTTGGTATTGGACCTTTAGGTTAGTCCATGACCCATATTATACCTAACTTAAACCCAACTAAAACCTTAAACACATCAGCCCCTCCATATTTTGTTGAAACATATACATAAGAGGATTTTCGCACCTTGAGAGAGAGGCTAGGGTTTAGGGCAAGAAATCCACCATTTCTCACTTCTAAGCTCAAAATCAGTCAAGGTACTTGTTATATAACTTAATCCCCTTCTCTTTCTCTTCATTTTGGCCTAATTAGTTTCTCATTTGGAGCATTTTCACCATATCCAAAATCTGAAATGTGGTTGTTTGATATTTTCCTATAGGATTTTCGGAGGTAGAGGTTAGGAGGGATATTGGGTAAGTGTAAACTCTCCATTCTAATGTATTTTCTACTGATTTAAGACCCTATGGCTGATTTATAGTATGGGTATTAATTCTATACAAATTTGCTTAGGAATTAGGGTGATATATTGAAATTTCTGGTAGAGGACATATTCAATCTGAATTTGGGAATTTGAAGTGGCTTGGTAAGCGTCTTCAAGGTAGCCATTAGTATTTTAATTCCTTGGGTACTTGTTGCTACTGTACATTATGATTTAAAATAATAATCTTCTTATGTTATGGTTATAGGGAGATTTTGGCACTGTTGGTGGCTTTTCAATTATCTACAGAGTGAGGTAACCATAGTTTATGCTAATTCCATGCATATGTTGGTTTTAATCTTGTATTTGCCGCATGATTATGATTTTAATGCTAAATGAATTGGTTAGCTATCTGTTATATGTGATTAGACCTTGTGGGTCTATGGTGGAGCTATGGTGCGGCTGCCACCTGTACATATTCTTCGATCGGGTACCTGGTTATGATCAGACCCCAGATACACTGAGCCCTGGTTGTGCTTAATGAGGAGTAGGTGCCATGGACGGGCCTCTCCTGGTGTTATTGGCCTATAACATGTGGAATTATAATTGCTAGTATGGGATAGTAATCATAGATAGCCTAATTGTTTTATTTATTGATATGACTGGTATATTTTCTGATACTTATATAAAATCATGCATATATATTAATTAAACTGGAATATATAAGTGGAATTTGCCTTAGTTACTGAGATTTGCATCTCACCCCATTTCATGGGATTATACTTTCAGGTGAAGGCCATTCGAGTAAGGATAAGGGAAAGCAAGTGGATGAAAATCTATGAGCTCCATCCATGTGTGGAGGAGGCTACACTTGGGATTTGAATAGAATAGATGCAATTTTGTTAATCTTTTATATAGCATCATCATGTAATCATATTACTAAGTGTAGGCATTTATATTTTAATTTCTTAAGATGTACTTATTAAGGAGTTAGGCTTCATCTTAGCTTAGTATTGGATGTATGAACTTATGACATCTGATGTATGAACTTTGTTGAATTTATAATATAGTTTACCATTCGGGAATTGTAATTATATGATACCTTAGATATAGACCTGAGTTAGTGATGCATGAAATCTTTAATGGAATGTATATTTGAATGATAATTGCTGGAAGCTTATGAAATTCTGCCATTATTAATCTATGAACTTGCTGATATAGGGTAGTTAGAGGAGTAGAAATTGACACTTAAGTCTTGAACTAGTAATGATAGATTAGCTGGGTAACTTAGGCTAATGAAACCTATTAGAGCCCTACAATTAAGGTAAAGTGGCCTTAGGGTGTCATTGGAGGGAGAGTGGAGAGTATGAGACAAGATTTTAGGAGTTGTAGGGTCAAAAGGTATTTCACCGCAGCCAAAATATTATTAGCTATAGCCAATAGAGGCAAAGTTGCCTAAGGAGAGTACCAAAGAGTAGTTCACCGCAGCAAAATGTGAGAGGCCAAATTGGGAGTCGTCCAGAGGATAATTCACGGCTAAATGGGAATTGGCCATGGCAAGCTTTTGTTAGAATTTGTTAAGCATTCCAGAGAAGAATTAGCTGTGGCAAAAGGGGAAATTGGCCGTGGCCAATAGCGAGAGGCGAGCAAGGTAGGTTCTAGAAGATTTCCTCACTGTGGTGCCATATAGGTTAGCTATGGCAAAGCCGTAGCAAAACCTAAGAAGATAAAGAGTGAACCCAAGAGCAATTGGCCATGGCAGAAAGACATTTAGTCGCGGCTAATGACCCCAAACTTTCATTCAAACCTAGAAATCTTAGTTTTTCCTATGGTAACCTTAAAGGATGACTTAGAAACATTGGTGGAAGATTTTTGTGAGTTGGAATTAATGGGCAATAGAACCAAAAGTTTATAAATGAGTGTTTATTTCCCTTGTGTACATGAATACTTATAATTATTTGGTTGATGACCCTAATAACATTAAGGTTCAAATTTCCCTACATTTTTTTAATGTAATTAGTCATAATGTCTTATAACCCCGATTTATGGTCATTAATCATGTATTTAACCTTAATTACAATGAGTAAAAGTTAAGGTTGTCATAATAAGTATCAGATATAACTAACTAAACATACAAGCTTCATTAGATGCTACACAACTTAAACTGAGTTGCATCACTAAATATTAAAAATACTAATCTCATATTTAAATCACTAATGATTTAAACTCATCATTTAAATTCATCATAATCATAATACAATGTAAATCAACTATAGGCTAGAATGAAGTTTTGCAATTCTAGTCATCATTGCAGACTAGCGTGTTCTTTTCCTTTTCTAGTATTAGCACTTTTACCTGGCACTGGTTAGTGAAAAAAAATAGAAACAAGGATGAGATTTGGGAGAATCTTAGTAGCTTTACTCATACTACTAGATACATACATAGAAAGTTAAGCAAAGACTATAAGCATGCAAGATCACACAAATAAATATTAAAACTAGTAAACATACAATACAATAACTATTTATCATGGCCACAACATCTAACTTGCCTTAGGCTTTTCCTCTGGGCCTATGGGTGAACTACTGCATTTAATCTCGTACCCTTTAACCCTATCCATAACCACAAACTCATCATATAGTACATAGCTTGAAAGACTAGTACAATTCATCATAAAAAGAGTTATCATGCAATTAATACATAGCAATGCAATCATGCCCAACAAATATTATGCATGTAAGGCAAGGGAGAGTAAGCTACCTTAATATAACATAACCAATGCCAAACTCTTCTTAACCTTTTTTGGATCTTTCCTTGGCTTAACAGTTACAATGGTGTATTCCTCCACTAGTTTTACCTAAAAACATCAAGATTGACACACACATTGTTAATCAAGGTCTATACTTACTAGATTTTTCTTTTATGACTCTTAAACTATGAATTAGACCACTTAAAGTGCACTTAGGACTCTCATTTCTACATTCCCTTTAGGTACACTTTTTAGGTGGCTTTTATATCATACATTATGTTTATTCTGAACTCATTTGGTGGTCTAAAATTTTTCAATTCCTTTGGGATTTACCTCCCCTCAAATTATCCTTTACCTAGTGTAATGTCTAGTTTTTGTCAAACGAAGGAAACAGATAAGTTTTCAAAGCAAGTTTGTGATGACCCTAACTTTTAATCATGGTAATTATGTAACAACTGGGAAAAAGAAAAGAAAAGGAAAAGAAAGGAAGTAAAAAGCTGAAAATTTTCGAAGTCCAGAAACTGTGCTAAGTCTTCTCGCAATAGCGAGAAATGGTCTCGCTGTCGCGAGAATGTCTTCTTGCAATAGCGAACGAGGTTCTAGCTATAGCAAGTGTGGGCAGCAGTCCATACAGAAACCAGGGGGCAGCTCGCCATAGCGTACGCCATAGCAAAAGTAAGGTCTGGAACTAGCGCGAGTTCACCATAGCGAAGGTCGAATCTCACCATAGCGAAGGGAACTGATACGATCTTGCCATAGCGAAGGTTACACCTCGCCATAGCGAAGCCAGATAACACGAGCTCGCTATAGCAAAGGTTAATTTTCGCCGTAGCGAGGGTCAGTCCGGAAGAGAGTAAAAGGCGAGAATTAGACTTCATTAAATGCCCAAACTCATTTCTTCTCTCATTTCTGCCCTAGACTTCGACCCAAAGAGAGAAAAGAGGCGTGGAGAGTGAGAGAGACCAAGAGAAGGAGGAAGAGTAAGAGAAAGGTAAGCAAGTTTCTCCCATTTCTCCTTAGAATCTGGATCTCCTCTCTTTGCCCTCTCTTTTTACAGTTTTGTTTGTGAAAATGGCTGGATTTTGGGCATGGGTCAGAAGAGGGAAAGTGGAAAACACCTTTGAATCTTTGTATTTTCTTTGAAAATGTTGTTTCCACTACCATGGGAGCTTGAGAGAGAGAAAGAGTTGATGGCATTCTAGAGAGAGAGAGAACTCTAGGTTCTGGTATGTTAGGAGAGTTTGATCTGAATGATTACATTCTAAGAGAGTAATTGTATGCTTTTGTGTGTCTAGGCTCAAGTGAAGCACCTTCATCAAGGTGTGATTGTGAAATTAAAAAGGGAGAAGAGAAATTGAAAGGGAAGGCTTGTGTTGGCTTTGGCTTATAAGGTACTCTCTCTTCCAACTCTTTCTTGTTGCATTCTTGGATGTATTAGTCATTGTATGTTTATGTATATGCTTATTGTGTGGAATATGCCATATACTATTACTTTGATGCATTGATGCCAATGTGCTTGTATGTTGAAATGTGAGAATTGCTCGGGTGAGGTAGTGCTGAAAGTCCTTTGAGATGGGTGAGGTGAAGCCGAAAGTCCCTTGAGATGGGTGAGACAAGGCCAAAAGTCTCATAATTGAGTGAGGCCAAGTCAAAAGTCCTTAAACTCGGGTGAGGCCATCCAAAAGTCCCTAAACTCGGGTGAGGCTAGACCAAAAGTCCCTGGAGCCCATTTTTGGCATTGTTGTGATTTCCATAGTATGTACAACGTGTGTTGGATGTTTGAGAATGGCTAAATGCTTATTCACATGCTTTGACTTGTTATATGCCTTGATTATTTACTTGATTGAGTGCATGAGCTACTGAGATTCCCTGAATCTCACCCCTTCCCCTCCCAACTTAATATGCTAGGTGGAGCTCAAGGAGAACCGAGCACACACCAAGGAGCCTAGAAGCATGCTTTGCTAGATATTAGCTTATTTTGGATATTTTGATGTAATTTGGATGTAAAGAGGTGCCAAAATAAATATGCACCTTCTATTTTTGAGTTGTACATGTTGTAGCAAGTGTAAAAGTATGAAATGATGATGTATAAACTATGTTGATAGCCAAATCAATGGAAATGAGGGTTTTGTCCCTTTTGATGAATGAATGTGATAGTGTAATTTGGCCCGTAGCATAATGAGATTAGAATGTATGTTGAATTGGACCACATGTACTTGTTATATATCCTAGTTTTATGCTTTCAAACTTGTCCATGAGTGGCTAGAATATGTGTGAGGCCATTGGGACCCATTTTGGACCTTTTGGGTGCCAAAATCAGTATTTTTGATAGCTACGTCAAAGTATGACCGGATGAGCTCCTTTTCCCATGAAATTTGGCATGCCTCTAGAGTTTGTAGAGAGCTTCTTGGGAAGCTAAAGTAGGTAATATTCAGAGGACTAAAGAATATTTGGTGAATTGTTGAATTTGGGAAAAATCCATGGTTTGGTCATGTACTGTTCCTATAAGACAGAAATGAAATCCATGTCATACATAGACCAAATGGTGGCCAACTATCATGAAATTTTATACACATAAACTAGAAAACCAAAGTGACCTGTACCAACTGGAATCACCTAAAAGAAGGTCTGTAGAGAGAGATTGAACCGTCTGAAGTTCTGTATCAGCATCAGGGAGCCCATCTGACCTCCGCTACTGTTCCATCAGTTTTCGGGGTATGGAGGCTACTAAACTGATCTAGACTTATTTTTTTCCTCTAGTAGACATCCATAGCTTTCTAAATTGGTATAGTGTGCCTAGATTGGATTGTTTTGGATTTAATTATGAATTTCTGAAGTTCATGATAGTAACCTGGGCCAGAAACAGTGACAGTCAGACCTCCTTCCCATTTTCGATGTCAAACATGGTCCAAACACTGAGACTATGATTGGAAATTATTTTTAGAGTAAAGTTAACACTTAGAGATTTCCAGAAAGCTAAAGTTTACTAGATTTCCATTTTTCTATAATTAGTTATGATTTTCCAAAGTTAGAGCCAAAATATGACTTTTGGGCACAAGTGAGAAAATGCATTTTTTCTGGTTTTTGGCTCCATACCCGTGGCTTATGGTTTGATTTATGCTATGTATGAGTTGTATAAGTGGAGTTTGAGTTGAGAATATAAATGATGGGTTCACAGGACCCACGGGGCAGATAATGAGTGTGTGAAACCCCGTTTCATAGCATGAAAATGCAACGGATTGGTATTATTTCTTTGGAAATCATGTGGAACCGAGCCCAGTGAAAGGCTAGATAGCGGTAGTAGATTAAGGTGTTACAAATTAAGTTTAAACATGCGGTTATTAATCATAAATCAAGTTCTACAACCATTTAAATTAATTAATTTAAGAAAAAGTGAAGAAATTTGAACCTTAATGTTATTAGAGTCATTAACCAAACATTTACAAGTGTAACACCATATATTTCTAGCTTACTTCTTATCATTTCTAAGTCTCACATGATGAATTGCATAAAAGGGAATGGAAAAATGGTATTAAAATAATGCCTTATTTCGCGTTGCGTCGCGTATGAAAATTCCATTCAGTGTCACAAGGACCATATGAGCTCATACATCACATTCTCATATTTAATTACATACATACAACTCATTTGCATCACCAAAATTGACCCACAACTCGTGGAATTCAAAAGGGAACATCAAAGTCACTCCATTATTTTCGGCCAAAATCTCAGTTTTTCTGTCACAACTTCAGAAATTCATAACTAAATCCACAAAAATCGAAATCATGCATTCTTGGCCATTTTGGAAAGCTAAACATGTCTACTTTATGAAAGAAATACGTCCAAGCTATAAAACATAACAAAGAAAGCGTTTGACATGCGAAAAGGGGCAGAGGTTAGGACTGCTACTGGTACTGATGCAAGTGTCTGCTATAAACTTTGAAAATGTCCAATTAATTCCAAAAAAATCCAATCCATGCAAATTATACCAAGTTGGAAAGCTATGAATGTTAACTTTATGGTACAAATAGGTTCAGACCATAGAAAGCATGTTTAGCCACTAAAATTCAATGGAACAGTGACTCAGGTCGTGCTGTGCTACTGTTACTGTTCCATAAATTCAAAAATTCATATCTCTTAGCTCCGACCTTCAAATGAGGTGTTTCCAGTTGTTACAAGTCACTCAAAATTCTTAGTTTCTACCTACAAAATTTCATAGCCATTGGACCACGTTTGCCCCTCGGATGACACATTTTCACAACTGACCAAATGAACAGTACTGGTGCAAATCCGAAATTCTGATGCCAACTTTGAAAAATCATAGAAAATTCCACAGACCTCCAAATGAGGTGATCTTTATCTTGACAGAAAGATATAGGCAAGATCTAAGGGCATACAAAATTTCAAGTCAAGAAGAGGTCATTTGGTTAGACTTTTCCATAGCTCAAGATTATGGCAATTTGGTTCCAATAAAGGGGCAATTTGGTTCCAATGGGCCATTCATTGTTCCACACACATTTGAGCAACTTAAAAAGCATAAATATAGCACAATTAAGTCCCTCATAAGGTCTGAATCCTCATACAACTCAAATTCACCATGCCACTTCCATATACATACATACATAAATGGGCTCTCAAGTGGTCAAAACACACAATTCTATTCATTAAACTCTATTCTTGATACATACACTAACTTTACATAGTTTTACACTTGTTCAAAGTGTCATGGCTCAAAAATAACATATACATATATTCTTTGACATTCTAATACATCAAAACTAGCAAAATGTGCCAAAAGATGGAGATTTAAGCTCCTTGGCCTCCATCCTTTGGATCTTGGACTCCACCTAGATCATGTGAGATGAGAGAAAGGAGAGGGTGAGATTCATTGAATCTCAATAGCTCAAACACCTATCCAAGCACATTTTCAAGACATACAACATGTCAAAGGCACAAGTATGCAATCAATTCATGAAGCATTCCACTTTCACATTTTTGTGTCACAAACTCATGTCAAGCATAAGAATGAGCTCTAGGGACTTTTGGTTTGGCCTCACCCCATTTCTAGGACTTTTGGATTGCCTCACTCTTGGTTCTTGGGACTTTTGACTTAGTCTCACACATCCAAGGGACTTTTGACCTTGTCTCACCCATGCCATGAGACTTTTGGCATCTCCTCACCCATATTAAGAGACTTTTGGCACTACCTTACCCTTGTGAGCCAATTCCACAATCCAAAGACATTCAAGAAAGCATATTGATACCAAAATAGCAACATAGCATCAAGTGGCATGTCTCAAACATACAAATATACACATAAGCACACAATGACATATATGTAACAAGAAAATGCAACAAGAAAAGGTGGAGAGCTACCTTGGGGCAAATTCAAGTATTACTTTGCTTGTTCCTTCCTCTTTTCGGTTCCACAAACACAAGGAGGTGGGGTTGGATTTCTTTGGCCTATTCACAATAAACAACACTTAATTATACTCTTGGAACATGTTATAACACCCAACTCACTCTTGAGACTATGCTTTGTTCTAGTTGTCACCATATGGTTCCATTAATGACCTAATGAAGCAACTACCACAAGTAAAATTCTTGGTTCCATTCTCTTACCATATTTAGACCTCTTGACCTCATTTCACACACTCACTTTCACACACCTAGGTCCATGTTGCTTCATAAGGTTACATTATGGAAGCCATTGCCTCATCTCCCAACCTAAGGCTTTTAAATTGTTCCCAAGGGTTTCTCCTATCTTCTTTTATCATATAAAATCCCAAATCAAGTTTGGAACTCTTTGAAACATCCCCTAGCTATCTCTAAGGGTTTTGATCGATTTATGCCTACATTAAAGACCTATGGAGTTTGAGATTTTTCCTTGATGGATGGGGCACTTGGGAGGCCCCTTAGGAGTCTTAGAAACTCAAACAAACACTCACATATGATGGGGAAGTCTTAAATCAACCTAGATTTTAAATTATGTTCAAGCACCCTACACTTTTTCAACTTGAAATTCAATGGCTTTTACTTGCTTCCAATGATAGATTCTTAATCCTTGCACTCCAAAACCTCTAATCCCTCCATAAATTGGATAGAAAATAGCCCCTAAGAAGTGGGCTCATGGTGGCCAAATTCGTGCAAGAGGAAGGGGGAGGGAGAAACTACCAAAGAATGGAAGTTTTACCTTGTTTTCTTGCTTCCTTTGGCTTGTTCTTCCACTTGGTTGGCTTACTCCCTCAAGTTTCGAAATTTCCCTCTCTGTTCTGCCCCCAAAACAGCACCAAACTCTCTATTAAAACCATATAAAGAAAGCTTGGGAGGAGAGGAGCAAGTTTCAAGAAGGAAGGATATGGAATTTCTTAAAGTTTCTTACCTTTTTCTTGAATTTCTTCCTCCAAAATCTTCCTCCTCTTGTGCGCCTAAGAAGCTGGAGTTCTCCTCTACAATTGGACAGAAGCAAGTCGGTTTAGAGAGGGGGAGGCAGAACGTGGCATATAAAGAAGAAGAAAGAAGCTTCCTTTAACACTTTAATGCTAATTTTGCCCTTCGTTCTTAGCATTTTTGTTTCTCCTTCGTTTTAGCTCCTTTTTTAGAATCGTCTTTTCCATTATAAAATGCAGATTCCAAATTTGATAAAATGCCTTTGGAATCACTCAATTTGGAGCTAAAACCTTCCCGAACGAACCAGTCAAAATTTGGGTCAACCGACGTCGAAAAGAGTACATCGGAGGGGCTTTACCGGTCCCGGGGCTTCCCATGATTTTTGGGGCCTCTGAGAACCCTGGGCAACTCAAAATTTTCATTTAAAAAGCCCTCCTAGGTGTTTTTCCAAAATTACACTTATTTACGAAAATGACACTGGCCTTTCGGCAATTTTTTTGAATTACTCCGGCCTTAGTTTCTGGGCAACTTAAAGCTCAAATCCTCATTTTCTATTATTTAACATTTTATCCAAATTTTATTTAACCTTGAATTACTCATCTTAGGGGACTTACTTTTCAAACTGGCCCGTTTCTGTATTGTTATAACATATCGGGCGTTACAACAAACATTCATATACATGAGTGAAATAATTCTCCAATTAAAAGCCTTTAAATCTATTACCCATTGATTTTCAACTCACAAAAACCTTTCACAAGTGTCTCTAAATCATTTCTTAGTATTACTATAGGAAAAACTAAGGTTTCTAAGTTAAAATGAGAAAATTTTAGACCTTAGTTGCAGCCAAATTTCTCTTCTCTGTGGCTAATTGCTCTCGGGTTCACTCCACTCAACTTCACAAACTTCGCTATGGCTAACTTGGAGCTTCACCGTGGCTAAACGACCTACTATAGCCTTCCCAAGTTGCTCACCAATATTGGCCGTGGCCAATTCTACATTTTGCAGCGGCTAATTACTCTCTGGAACACCAGCAGACTCGACTCTCGCATTTAGCGATAGCCAATTTATTTTTTGGCACAACCAATTCCTCTTTATTACCTTCTCTAGGCAACTTCATCACTTTTAGTCGTGGCCAATTATCTTCTGTTCTTAAAACTCCCAAATTTTGTCCCATGTACTCTAATTCTCCCTCTAGGAACACTTTAGGACCACTCTCCCTCAATTTGTGAAACTCTAATGGTATTTATCTACTTGATTTACCTAGCTAATCTATCATTATCTACTCCAAGATTTAAGTATTGATTTCTACTCACCAAACTATCACACATTAACAAATTCCATTATTTAGTGATAGCAAAAGTGTTCCGACCACAAGGCACATAGGACCAATGCTTAGTGTTCATACAAGATCAAGTCACTCATCCATTGTTAACCAATTACAACCATAATGTTTAATTCCATGATAATTATATCACATGTACAGTCCTTATACTTGGCAATTCATGATGCAATGTGGCAATTATATAAAATTAGTAATCTAATTATATAATACAATTTGACAAGGCTTCCAAACCTATGTGCTATCAAACCATATAAAAAGCTTCCATTAATTTTCTCCTTGCCACTAAGAGGTCCAATCCCTGAAAATGTTAGCCCACAACCTGGGTAAGATATATAATCTTAGTAACAAGAGGCAAATTCCATATATATGTACAGATTAATCAATACAATGCAATTTTATATCATCAATACCAAAATCATCAATTTAATTTGTAAATGAACTAGTTGAGCTACCAATGACTACTGTCCTATACCAGCAATCATACACAACATGTTAATGGCCAATAACATTGGGAAAGGTCTGTCCACAGCACCTGCTCCATAATGAGCACAACTAGGGCTTAGTGCATCTGGGGTTTGATCACAACCCAGTACCCAATCGAAGCACATGCACGGGTGGCAGCCGTACCATAGCTCCACCGTAGACTCACAAGATCCAGTCAAAATAATAATTCAAGTAGCCAACTAATCATTTAGCATTTCAAAATCAAGCATATGTAATAAATATCAGATTAACATGAGCATATATATGGAATTAGGAAAATAACCCCAGTTACCTTAATGAATCCAATTACTCTTCCTCTAGCTACCACCATGATCCAAAGCATACCAAGCCTAATATAAGCATGATTATCATCATTATTCAACTACCATTAGCATGGAATTTCCCTATCTACAGATTAATCTTAACAAGAGTTCATTGAATGCTTCTTACCTAAGCCTCCTAATGATCTATTGCACTCATTCAAGGTTATAACAATAAGAACTCACAATGAGTTACTCCTAACATCTCCATTTTCGCACATGTAAAAGCCATGCACCAAAAGTCTATCCAAAAAATGAAAATTCAGTATATATACCATACAAGAGAAGAGGAAACACTTACCCATACATCCAAGAGGTCAAATAGACTGAGTTGAACTTTAACTACTAAGAACACACTATGGACCATCCTTAAAACTTAGATTTTTGCATATGGAATCAGTCATATCCAAAGTCAACTTATAATATGAAATCTGAGCAAGATTACACCATAAAATGACAGCAAACACTTACCCCATGATTCCACTAACTCTAAACTCTAAAAATCTTGCAAGGAATCACCCAAACACCTAGTTTTAGATTTGAGAAGGAGATAAAAATGCCCAAAACCAAAAACCAATTGGACCAAAATGAAGAAGAGAATGAGAGGGACATGTTTTATATAGATTACCTTGGCCAAATCTTCCTTTAGAAGTGAGAAATGGTGGAGGAATGCAGAAAAACCCTAACCCCTCCTCTAACATACGAATTTCTTCTTCTTGTTCTGTAGAAAATAAATGCCTTGGCAGCCAAATGGGTGGAAAAAAGACTTCTTAGGGTTTTAGTGCAAATAGCCTAGTCTAATAGACCTATTATTCTTGGTGGGCTGATGCTTAACAATTGGGCCAAGGTTCATTAGGTTGGGCTGCAGAATTTTTAATGTTAGGGATAAAGTGTGTTGATCCAATAGCCCAAGACCTATTTGGACTCACTTCCCCAAATTTGGACTAAGGTTAAATGGGCTCTTATCTCACTTAAATTCATTAATAAGTTTTGGACTTTCTAGAAAATTTAAGTTAAGCCCACAAGGAGACTAGTATTAGGCTCTCCAACTAAGTTCATGGTGTAATTAGGCTTTTACCTCACTAAACCCAATTAGGCCAATGCTAAGTGATCTCTCTCTTGGTCAAAGTCTCAAAATAAGAAATTGGGTCTACATCTATAATCATTGGGTCTCCATTAGTCTTTAACCATGGCCTAATTAATTTAATTTGGGCCTAGATAAGGTTTCTAACCCAATTAAATCTCAAACCCATATTAATAATTTCTCTTCTGTAATTCCTATTCACATAACATGTTTAATTATTCCATAATAATTATTCTTGATTAGTCTAGATCTATGATTAACACCTTAATTAAATTTTGGGGTGTTACAAAGTCCCCTGAAATAAATTAGTTAAGGTCCTAAAAAATTTATGTAGCATTCTAGACTTCTAGAAATGAGAATCTTAGACTCAGACAGAAAGAAAAACAGAGTTAGAATGAAGAAACAAATTTTAACAAAACGTTGACGAAACATAATGACATTTTCGTAATTACGTGCAAATTTTCGAAAACTTACAAGAGGGTTTTTTAAATGGAAAGTTTGAGTTGCCCAGAGTTTTCAAAGGCTCTGAAAATCATAGGAAGCCCCAAGACTGTTAAAACCCCTTCGATGTACGTTTTTCAATGTCAGTTGACCCAAACTTTGATAAATTTATTCATGAAGGTTTTAGCTCTAATTTGAGTTATTCCAAAGACATTTTATGAAATTGGGGCTAAATTTTATGATGGAAAAGATGGTTCTAAAAAAGGAGCTAAAACAAACCTAAAACATAAATGCCAAGATAAAAAGGCAAAATTGGAATTTTTGGAAAATGGAAGCTTCTTGAACCTCCTTATAATTCACCCTCCTTCTCCCCTTTTGTACATTGACCTAATTCTATCCCAAAAATAAAGAAGAAAGCCAGCTCTTAGGTGCACAAAGTGAGGATATTTTTGAAGGGAGAAAAAGCCAAGAAATGGTAGAAAATTTCATAAAATTTCAAGCTCTTTCTTTAGCAAGTTGTTTCTCCTTCTTCTCCTCTTTATTTTCATGGGTTTGATGATGTTTTTGGATCTATATGGTGGTTGGATTTAAGGAGAGGAGACCAAGCAAGGGAAGAATCATCCATGAAGCCAAGGAAAAATAAGGGAAAACTTCATTTCCATGGTAGCTACTCCTTTTTTCCTTCTCTTCTTAGTTTGTCTAGCCTAGGGAACTCTAAGAAGGCATGGATTTTAGGTAGAACTAGGGGTGAATCTTTGGAATTTGAGTGTGGAGAATAAGAATATATAAAGAAAATTAACTAAGAACCACTAGGTTTCAAGATAGGAAGGCTAGGGTTTTGGTTGCACCTTGAACTCTACTATGAATCCTAGCTATACTTTTTTATGTTTAAGAGTTCATATAGACTCCTAAGACATCAAGAGAGCTTCCTACATGCTTTTCCCATCAAAGGAAGCAAAGAAACTCCAAGGGTGCCAAAAAGAGTATATGCCTCAGCCTAAAGGGTTCAAGGCACCTAGGGGTAGTTTTAATTTATTCTAAGCTTATTTTTGAGTCATATATGATGGAAAAGGATAAAAGGAAGTCTTAGAAAAATTTTAGAAGCCATAAAAAGTGAGATGGTGTCATAAGTTCCATATTATAGCCTAAAGAAGTAACACCTAGTTAGACTCCTTGTTTTAATTGTGTAATGGCTCCAAGAGGTTCAAATGGGATCAAGAATCATAAATGGAAGGAAAGAATGGAGCCTAAAACTTAAATGATGGATATTGCTTCATTAGATGCATTTTGCAACCATAAATAAGTTATAAGACAAAGCTAGTGTTTCAAATGAATAGGTAGCTTTAAGAATGGTTTCAAGAGTTTGATTGGATTCCATATATTGTGTTTAGGCCAAAGGAAACAGGCCTCACATCATTGTAAGTGTGTGGTCAAGAAAAGGAGTGTATTTCTAAGAGAGAAAGTGTGCTTGTATGGCAAAGGTAGCTCTCTCTACTTTTTCTCATGCATAGATAAATGTTTTTTTTGGCTTTGAATGTATGTATGTATGTGTGTTTTAAGCCATGAAAAAGTATTCTAGCATGTATTCATATGCTATGGTACCATGATGTGGTTTTATGTATTCAAATGACATTTTGTGTATTTGCTTTGGTTTGCTTGAGTGTGGTGAACCCAAGAACCCACTAACCATGGTAAGGATGAGCAAAGAACCCTCAAGAATGGTTGAGACAAAGTTTAGAGTCTCTTAAGAATAAGGCTTAGATTAAGGCCTTTAAGAAAAAGGTAAGGCATGTCCAATAACCTTGAAGAGAATGGGTGAGGCTAATCCACTTACTTGGCAAGCCTATGTATGTTTTGTATGACTTGTTCAAATGCCAAGAATGCTTCTTGAATGATCACACTTTCCATTATGCTCATGCATGCATTTTTAAGACTTGAATTGCATTCTTTATATATAATTGAAAGGGAGATGAGCAATTGGGATTTTTTAAATCTCATTCCCTCCTCTCTAATGTCTTAATATGCTAGGTGGACTAAATGAGCAGGGTAATGGAAACCACCAAGTTAGGAGATGAAAGATTAATAACAAAGTGTTCAATTTTACTTATTTTGTAGCCATATGAATAGAATATGATATAATACTATGATGAAATTGTTTTATAATCATTTGAACATGTGTAATTACCCAAATATTTGATGTATGTATGAGATTTGGTACCAAATGAATGGTATTGTAGATTCTAGGTAGTGAATGGTAACATATAGCTTGTGTATTCTTGTGTATGGCTTTAGCTAAGAGAATGAGATTTTAATTTCTGGGTTTGTGCACCTTTGAGACATATTTGGTAAACCATTTAGCTACTTTCCCACATGCATAAGTGGCCATGGGTGTCTTACAAATCAAAATAGACCATTTGGAGCCCTTATATGACACAAAATGAGCCATTTTGCAACTCAATATCGAAATTAAACCAAATGAATGAATTTGTCCATGAAATTTGGCATGCATATAGATCTCATTTAGATATTTTTGGAGAGATAAATGCCAGATTATTTTGAACTCTATGGAATTAATTATGATTTTTCAAAGTTGGCATTTTTTTACTGAATTGATACAGACACTATTTATATGATCAGTTGCTTGGACTGTGTTATTTGAGGGCCAAATGATATCTAATGCTTATGATATTTTATAAGCATATATTATACATGATAAGATTTCCATAGCCACTGAGATCACCCCAATTGGACCTTTGAGTAAGGAGATAGGATGTTTTTAATTCAGAGGATAGTACTAGTAGTGACGGGCGACCTCTGGTACTATTCCATCAATTTTTGTGGCTAAACGTCCCTGTTGTAGTCTAGAATTATTTTTAACATAAATTATATATCTGTATCTTTGAAAAATGGTATAGTGTTCTTGATTTTGATTTTTTTAGAATTAGTTATGATTTTTCAAAATTTATGATATAATCTAAAATTTCAATTCGAGGTTGTACACTTTGTTTTCATGCATACACTTCATTTGCTCGAGCTCTAGGCCACTTCTTGATATGGTTATTAGTTGTATTTGTGTAATTAAATATGAGAATGAGATGAATGATTTCATATGGCCCACAGGATACCAAATGAAAAATTTACACATAACGTAACGCAATTAATTTGAATATTTTTTAGGGATTTTCTTGAGAATTCCATGTAATCCATGGAAGTGGATCTAGAAATAATGGGAGATGAGTTAGAGAATTATGGTGTTACACCTAGGCTTTAGATTAAAGATCTCACTAAACATGGATCATAGGCAAACTTATGCCTCTAGAAATTGTAATATGTGGCTTTTCAAAAAGTTAAATTGAAACTAATATCTTGATAAAAGAAGAGCCTAAAGCAAAGTAAATTAAGGTCAACTAAGGGTAGAGTGCTAATCAAAGCATATGGAAATAAGGTTAAGAAACTAAGAATGACCTAGAACTGAAGCCAAAATGACTAAATAGAATGAACCAAATCCCCAGTGGCAAAATCATAATTTCAAGTGAAATTTTAGAAACTTAAAGGAAGAGGTTTTAAATGGTAAAATTGAGTTTACAATAGTTTTCAGAGGCCTTGAAAATCATATGAAGCATTAAAATAGCTAAAACCTTTCTAGTGTATAAATTAGGCTATCAATTGATCTAAACTTTGACTAAATTGTTTTGAATTCCATAAATTTGAAATAAAATATTTTGAACAAACTAGTGCCTCAATTTTATGATGGAGAATATGGTTTCCAAGAAAGAATTGAAATGAGCTCAAACCATGAAATTAAAAAATAAATGGAAATTGGAAATTGGAAACATTATGAAACCCTAGCTCCTTCATATAAATAGCCACCCCTGCACCTTCTTCTTCATTTGGTGAACCTTGAGTAGCTCCACACTAGACCTACGAGGCATGTAAAAACCCAAGAAAGCAAGGAGAGGAAAAGCCATCAAAGGCCAAGCAAATGGGACTTCATCCAAGTGTGGCTGTAGAGCCTTGGAAGAGGAGAAAGAAATAAAAGAGAACTAATTGGAATTCTTGGATCAAGGTAGCTTTTCCTTTATTCTTGTATATATATGCTTGGTTGATTGAGTGTCTTAGATTGCTTGTATGTATTGTGTGCAAATTATGTGTAATATTGATTGTTTGATGATTATATGAAATTTTATGGCATTTGATTGCATTTGGAATTAGTTTAGCTCTTGAATGGGTGAGGTTATACCATAAGTCCCTTAAAATAGGTGAGATGAGGCTAAAAGTCCACAAATGTAAATAAGACTAAGCCAAAAGTCTCAATTGTAAGTGAGGCTAAGTCAAAAGTTCTTAAAAGAGGATGAGACTAAATTGAAAGTCCTTAATTTTTTGGTGAGGCGAGACTAAAAATCTCTAAAGCATGAGATTGCTCTTGATGGAGCCATGAGATTCCTAATACATAAATATGATTTATATCATGGTTATATGACATGCATACTTGCATTCTTTGAACTTAAGTGAATCATATATGTATGCTTAAATATTGGATTAGTTATTGAGATTTTTTGAATCTCATTTTTTCTTATTTTCACTAACCATGATTAGATGGCTCTCAAGGAAGCAAGAATGATGATCAAAAAGCTTGAAAAGAGCTAATTTGACAATGAAGTTTATTGTAAGACATATTCTTGTACTTATGGCTATGTATTTGTATATTTGGATATATGATCATTCCAACACACTTAAAAGTATGAGAATATGATGTAAAAACCATTTATAAATGGTAATATATAATATTTTTGTATTTTGACCCCTTGAGTTCTTGAGTATATATTTGTATAATGGCAAGTGGGGAGATAATTTTGAATTGTATGGCATTTAAGACATGTTTATCTAGCCATATATGATACATTTATCATTTAAAACGTGCCCAAATGGAGACATGGCATAATATAACTCATTTAAAACCATTTTGAACCATAATTCTCATGCTTTAAGCCATAATATGTCCATGAACCATTTACAAACCAAATGGACAAACCTTGGATTGAAATTTGACAAATATTTAGAGGACATTGTAAGCTTTCCACAAGACTATAGAACACAATTTTTGAAGCTCCATAAAATATTCTATGAATTTTTGAAGTTGTTTGAATTATGCAGCAAATTTTAGTTTATTGTTGATATGGTTAGGTTCTATTTTTAGGATTTTTTAAGAAAGCAAATGAACTTTTTTTAGCTTGAAATTTTTAAATAATTACCTCTCATTATAAACTTTTCTTAGCCATTAAGTTTGCATAAATCAGAGTTGTGTAGCTCAAGTGATGATTTTTCAAAATTAGTCCCTATTAGTTGTTTAAGTGATGAAATTGTGCATATGAATCAACCTATGAATTTTATGCTTCTTTTTGTGATATCCTAAGTATAAAAAACTTACTTAGTATGAATTTGAAGAATAAAATAATGAAGATCTTTATTTGTGTATAATTGGATTATTTAAAGCTTTTGATAACAATAATTTCTGCTACCGAAAGTGTAAGTATTACTAATTGTTGTTAAATAAGTAACATGGTATGAGATTTTTGTATAATCTATAAAGGTATAACAAAATTCATAATTTAAGCCACAGATTCCATATTTACTATTCATATAGTCATTGACATTATTCATTTATCATTTTCACTTTTGCCATATTTATAGTTTACTATGTAATCTTGAGTCTCAAGGCATAACTTCCAAAATTCAACTTCTAGATTTCAAAATCTCATCATATATAATCTATATGACCCCATTAGGACTCATTAGAGTCATCACAAGCTTGCTCAAACAAGCATAACACTAAATGGTCTTATATTGCCCTTTCTTGAACATTAAAGATCAACTTTCATAATGTAGCTTTTAAATTCAATCCAATGCTTTTATTAGTGTTCTTATATTATTTTAAGACTATCTATATCCCTTAAATCAATTAAACAACTTCCTAGACTCCCTAAACCTTCCATGGCTGAATGGGTACTCATGAAACCCTAACATGGAGATTTTATAGATTCATTCAATTCTGGGCTGAGATTCTTATTCCTTGCATCATAAAACATCTAAATACATTTTATATAGATCAAAATAACTAAATTTCAACCCTCTCTTTACCTAAACCAAAATTCCACTCATATGGCTCTGTCTTATTCTTTTCCATGAATCAATACAAATTAATGATAGATATAAAATCCTTATGGCCTAAAACCCTTAAATACACTAATATTATATGTAGAAAAATTTCCCTCCTCACTTTCTCTCTCATAGCCGAGCCATATAGGGTCAAGAAACTCAAGACTTTTTGTAATAACTAGTTTTTCAGAAACTAAATTGAAATCAATATAATGATACAAGAGAACCCTAAGGCAAAGCAAATTGAGAATAAGATGTTAATTAGAACATCTAAAGAAGTGGTTATGAAATTGAGAATAGCCTAAAATCGAAGCTAAAATGACTAAACGAAGTGAATCGCAGTCTAGTGACAAAATCGTAGTTTTAGGGTAAGTTTTTGAAAACTCAAAGGAAGGAGTTTTAAATGATAAAATTAAATTCACTAGAGTTCTTAGAGGCCTAAAAAACCATAGGAATTGTTAGAATAATTGAAACCCTTCCTGTTTATGATTTATGTCATCGGTTGACCTAAATTTTAATCGAATGATTTGGTAAAGTTTTAAATCTTATTAATTTGAAACCTATTCCTAGCAATCCACCAACACCCCCTCAAGATCTAGTATAGACCCATGTGTCTAATTAAAAGCTACTTAACCAATTTTGGAAGAACGGTCCACCCTCTTTTGATGGAGAGTAAGATGTAAAGACAACAGAGGTGTGGATTATGCAATTAGAGAAGATTTTTAAAGTGCTGGGCTATACCTCCAAATAGAAAGCAATGCTTGCCACTTTCATATTAGAAAAGGAAGCTGATCGTTAGTGGCATAGTACAGACTCAATCATGCAGACAAAGAATATCCCTATCAACTAAGAGAACTTCTTGGTGAAATTTTACGAGAAATACTTCCCTAACTCCATTTGAGATTGAAAGGAAATAGAGTTCATGGGTCTGAAGCAGACCAATGAGATGTTAGTTGACCAGCATGTGGCAAAATTCATGAAATTGTCTCGGTATTCCTCCTGCTTGTAGAGATGTGATGATGAACCTTGAAGATGTAAGAGATTTGAGAAAGATTTGAAGCCTTTAATAAGAGACAGAGTGACTCCATAAAGAATTAAAACTTTTAATGCTCTTGTGGAAATCAGTAGGATAATAAAAAATAACTTTCAAGATATTTTACTAGTAATGACTAAGGCTAGCTAAAGATGGGCTCTAGAGTTGAAAAAATTGAGGTAGAAGGATAGTGCCATTGTAGCTACCAGCAATAAGATGTGTGGTGGAACTGGAGGCCACATAAAAGAAAGAAAGTACAGCCCAATAGAAGATAGCCATCCACAGTGACATGTTTCAGGTGTAGAAAGCCAAGACCTATAGCCAGAAATTATCCTTAGATGGAGATGGCGCCTCCATCCAGACCACAGACATACTCAACAGGAGGCTAGCGTATCTTCCAGTTTGATTAAAGGTATGATCATAGTGGATGGTTTTTCTGTAATTACCATATTTGATTCTAGCGCTAGTCACTCGTTCATATCTTATGATTGTGTGAGAAAATTAAGTCTAATCATTAGTACTTTACCTTATGATTTGTCTGTTACTACCCTTATTAGAGGCCATATAATTACTTCCTACCTATGCTTAAATATCACTATATAGTTTAACCATTGTTATACTACCATTAATTTGATTTGTATGCTTTTCCATGATATTGATCTAATTGTTGGCATGAATTGGATGGCTACTAATAATGTTGTATTTGATTGTAAACATAAAACCATTACCTTACCTAATTGTGGGATTATACCAAGTACTGGGGTTGAATTATCTTTCTTAACCACCATCTAGGTTAAGAGATATTTAGAATATAAATGTTAAGTATTTCTAGTCTTTCTCTATACCAGCTAAGATAGAGGAAGGGATAAAGGAGATCCCTGTAGTTAAAGAATTTCTGGGGGGGTTTTCTTAAGGATTTTGATTTTAGTGGCTTACTTGTAGAGAGAGATAGAATTCCTTGTTGATATAGTACCTGGGGCTAGAACGGTGTCTAAAACTCCTTATAGGATGGCTCCCATCGAGCTAGCAAAATTAAAAAGGCAAATTAAGGATTTACCCTAGGGAGCTCTTATTTTATTTATGAAAAAGAATGATGGTAGCTTAAGATTATGTATAGATTATAGAGAACTTAATCAGGTTACCATTAAAAATAAGTATCCTTTCTTTAGAATAGATGATTTGTTAGATCAGTTAGTGGGGGCATTCACATTTTTTAAGATAGATCTTAGATCTGGGTACCATCAATTGAGAGTTAAGCTAAAGACGTCCCAAAGATAGCTTTTACGACTAGATATGGATATTATAAGTTCTTGGTGATACCATTCAATTTAATGAATGCGCTAGCTATTTTTGTGGACTATATGAATAGGGTATTCAGATCATATTTAGATAAATTTATAATGGTCTTTATTGATGATATATTGGTGTACTCTGGGTCTTTTGAGGATCATGAAAGGCATCTAAGAATAGTCTTGAAAATCTTAAGAGATAAGAGGTTATAGGCCAAATTTAGTAAATGTGAGTTTTTACTAACAAAGGTGAAAATTTTAGGTCATGTCATATCAATGTCGGGGATTGTAGTTGATCCTCATAAAGTGAAAGCTGTGTTATAGTGGGAGAGGCTTAAAACTATCACGGAGATTAGGAGTTTTCTAGGTTTGACAGGATATTACAATAGGTTTATATAAGACCTTTCTCAAATGGGCTTACTACTGATAAGTCTAATTAAGAAAGAAACATCATTTATGTAGGATGATAGATGTGAAAAGAGTTTCCAGGAGTTGAAACTATGATTGACTACTACCCCTATATTGATTATACTTGTCCCTAGCAAATCATTTGTAATTTATAATGACACCTTGAGAAAAGGTTAGAATGTATGTTAATGTAACAGAGTATAGTAGTAGCTTATACCTCTAGATAGTTGAAGCATTAAAAGGAAAATTATCTCACTCATGATATAGAGTTAGTTACAGTGGTGTTTGTCCTCAAAATTTAGAGACATTACTTATATAGTGCCATAGTGGAAATTTATAGTGATCACAAGAGTTTAAAGTACCTATTTGACTAGAAAAAGTTAAATATAAGACAAAGGAGATGGATGGAATTCTTGAAAGATTATAATTACACCTTGAAATACCATCTAGGCAAGGCCGATGTAATGGTTGATGCTTTGGGTAGAAAGTCAATCCATGTGGCCTTTATAATGATTAGGGAATAGGAACTCATAGAGAAATTTAGAGATATGAATATCTCTTGCCATATGATGTCGAGTAAATTGTTATTAAGTAAGACCCGAATAAAAATTGATTTGAGAACCTAGATCTTAAATGCCTAGAGAGAGGATGAGTTTTTGAAATAGATTAAAAGTAAAATTTCCCAAGGTAGGACCTCAAAGTTCAAAATGTCTGAGAATGGTATGATAGTATACTGGGATAAAATTTGTGTGCCAAAAAAAACTAAATTGAGAGAAAAGGTTTTAGAGGAAGCACATAAGAGTAAGTATATTATCTATCCAGGTGCCACCAAGATGTATCAGGACTTGAAAAGATTACTCTGGTGGCTGAGTATAAAAACAAACATAGCCAATTATGTGGCTAAGTGTTTGGTGTGCCAAAGGGAAAAAATAAAATATCAGAGACTAGCTAGGTTATTGCAATCCTTAGATATCCTTAAGTGAAAATGGGATAGTATAGTTATAGATTTTATTATTGGGTTACCAAGGACATCCTCTAAGCATGATGCTATTTGGGTAATGGTAGATAAATTAATGAAGTCTGCACATTTTTTGCTTATTAGGGCTACATATACTTTAGATAAGTTAGTCCAGTTGTACATAAAAAAGATAGTTTGACTTCATGGAGTATCCAATAGCAAAGTATTTGATAGAGACCACATGTTTACATCAAACTTCTAAAGGCCATTACAGGTTACTTTAAGAACCAAATTGAAGTTTAGTATAACATATCACCTTCAGACATATGATCAAATTGAAAGGACCATCCAAACCTTAGAAGACATGTTAAAGGCATGTATTCTAGATATGAAGGGGAATTGGGATATGTACTTACTGTGAGCTAAATTTTGTATAATAGTTACCATTTTAGTATACGAATAACCCCATATAAGGCTTTGGATGGGCTAAAATGTAGATCACCTCTATTTTGGGTTAATCTAGGTAAGGGGAGCCTAATAGGACCTAAGATAGCAGACCAGACCACCAGGCATATAGAGCTAATTAGAAAGAAACTTCTTATGGCCTAGAATAGAAAAAATAATTATGCTGATAAGAGAAGGAGACCATTAGAGTTTGAGACTGGAGACCATGTGTTCATTTGAGCATCTCTAGTTATTGGTGTGGGTCGATCTATTAAAGTAAGGAAGCTTAGTCTTAGGTATATTGGTCCATTCAAAATCCTTGAAAGAATTGGGCCTATTGCCCATCGTGTAGCCTTGTCTCCTAACCTAGCCTAAATCTACAATGTATTTCATATCTCTTAGCTAAAAGAGTACTTATTAGACCCGTCACATGTCATAAAATATGAGCATATTCAATTACAGGATAACCTTTCTTATGTGGTGACACCAGAGAAAATTGTAGATACTAAGATCAAACAACTAAGAAATAAAAACATTCCTCTAGTGAAAGCGGCCTAGAAAAGCCTATTTTCTGATGAGGCAACTTTGGAACTTGAGGATGATATAAGGAAGCAACATTCACATTTATTCAATTAAGGTACATTCCCAAATTTTGAAGACAAAATTTATTTTTAGGAAGGGTGAAATATAATAACCAGTTTTTTAGAAACTAAACTGAAATCACTACAATGATATAAGAAGACCTTAAGGCAAAGCAAATTGAAGCTAATTGAGAATAGGATATCAATTAGAAGATTTAAAGAAGTGGTTATGAAATTGAGAATAGCCCGAAATCAGAGATAAAACAGCTAAACGAAGTGAATCAAGTCCAATGAAAAAACCATAGTTTTAAGCAAACTTTTAAAAAATCAAAGGAGAGAGTTTTAAATGATAAAATTAAGTTCACTAGGATTTTTAGAGGCCTAGAAAACTATAGAAACTATCGGAATGTTTAAAATTTTTTCGGTGTATGATTTAGGTCATCGGTTGATATAAACTTTGACCTAATGGTTTAGTAATATTTTAAATCTTATTAATTTGAAACCAAAGGCTTTTAATAAATTAGAGGATCTAAATTTTATGATAAAAATGATAGTTCTCAAAGAGGAATTAAAATGAACTCAAACAGAGAATTCAAAATGAAAGTGATATAGATGAAATTTTGAAAAAGTTGTAAATTCCTCCCTTCTCTTTATATATCACGTCAACCTCTCTTCCTAATCTCTATCAACCTAAATTGGCTCTTAAACAAAAGTTGGGCCAGCTCTAAATGGTGCACAAAAGAAAGGGGAAGAAAAGAGAAACCAAGGCTTATAGGTATGTAAACATGGAGAATTTACTACTCTTGCCTTTGTAAATGTTCTTCTCCTATTTCTCCTCTTTCTTTCCCTGGTTTTGGAATTTTAACTGGTTGGATTTTGTGGCTAGTTCAATAAAAGGAAGAAGGAGTTTGCAGGAAACTTTGGAAGCATAAGAAACATCAATTGGCAAGAAATTAAATAAGGCATGCTTTCCATGTAAAATTTATTTTTCTTAGTTCTTCCATGGCTTCTTCATTTCGGTCAGACCAAGAGCAATATGGGAGAAGCTTAGTTTTGCTCAAACTTGATAGGAAATGGAGTTTTGAAGTATGGAGATTAATATGGAACCAAAAGAAGAAAATAGAAGGCTATTGGTTGCAAGTTGTAAAACTTAGGGTTTTACTTGCAACATAGAAAATATGAAGCTTTAGAATGATAATTTAACCTATGTAAGAGTATAATTAAGCTAGGAAATGGCTAATATCATTTTCCTAAAAGAATTGAACAAAACTCCATGGGTGCTTCTCCTTAAGCATGTCTTGGCCAAGAACAATATGGGACACCTAAGGAGAGCTTTCTTTGATTCTAAGGGTAGAAATGATCTAGATATGAATTCTAAATGCCAAAGAAACCATTGGTTTGAATTTAGAAGTCTTATTTTGAAAAGTGAAAATTTAGGATTCTATTATGCATAAAGAAGTAACTTAATGGTAAGCTCCTTGAATTGAGTTTGTAATAACTCTAATAAGTTTAAATGGAGTCATATGATTTATAATGGGTAAGAAATTGGAGCCAATACATTGAATGATATAGTTACTTCTTTATGTCACTAAATGGAGCCATATGGAAACTTAAAGCTAAAGTTAGCTTACATAAAGCTTATGTGAACCCAAAGATGGTTCCATTGATGTACTTGTATCTTGTTTGATTTGTCTGGGGTAAGCAAGTAATGCTTCTCCCAAGTGTGTGTGTGATGCGTAAAAGAGGAACCAAGGATCTATGGAGAATTAAGTGGTTCTTTGTTTAAAGGTAGCTCTTCATCCATTCTTGTATACTTATACTGGTTGTTTAAATGGCATTGATTGCTCATGTGTGTATGGATGATATATTTTGCCTATTGCCATTGGTTTGATAAATTTATGCTAATATATGACATTGGAATGCATTTGAGATAGAAATAGCTCTTAATGGGTGAGGTTGTGCCAAAAGTCGCTTGAATTGGGTGAGGTGAAGCCAAAAGTTCCTAAATATAGGTGAAACAAGGCCAAAAGTCTTAAAAGTGAGTGAGGCTAAGTTAAAAGTCTCTAAACATAGGTGAGACTAATCTAAAAGTCCTAAAATGTGGGTAAAGCTAGACCAAAAGTTCATAAAACTTGTTTTTACCTTGATAGATCCATATGATTTCATGTATATGATTATGTTTGAATATTTAGATGTTTATTATACATACTTGCTTTATTTGACATAAAAATATGCCTTATAAGTGTGCTTGAATGGTGGATGAGCTATTGGGATTTATAAAATCTCACTTCCTTCCATATTACTTCTAACCATATTTAGGAAATTCTTAAGGAGACAAAGATGGAGGGCAAAGAGCATGAATGGCATTACTTTGATAATAGTATAGGCTTTTGTATAATATGTTGCACATGATATTTTTGTAACATAAACTTTCCCACAAGTGTAAAAGTATGGGATTATAATGTAAATGTCATTTTTAAATGTAAATGTTCAAGATTATGAGATTTTACAATATGTGAGCTATGTTAGATGTATGTGTAATGGTAAGTGGATGAGTGAATTTAAGTTGCATAAGGTTCGGGACATGATAAATTAGTTATATATGCTGAATTTTATGATTAAAACGTGCTCAAGTGGTCACATGAGGTGAAGGGATCCATTTGGATCCTAAGTTGCATCATTTTGAGCCCTATTTCGCACCTGAACCAAAACTAAAATAAATGAATAAATTTTTTTATGAAATTTGGCACATATTTACATCTCATTTAGAGCTTTTCACAAAACCAAAGAACATAATTTTAGAGCTCTGTAGAACTTATTATGATTTTCCAAAATTTGTAGAAAATTACATAATTTACTGGGTACTATTTTCATGGGTAGATCTATTTTTTCTTGTATTAGAGGGATCAAATGAACTCCAATACTCATGAAATTTTATAAATATTTAGTTGGCATTTTAAGCTTTCTATAGCTACTGAGTTTGCATAAAACGAAGCTATGTAGCCACAGATGTGTATGATCAAAGTTAGGGTTCTAGTTTAGATCAAGAACAGTAACAGTTACTATTCCATTAGTTTTCGTGGCCCATCTGAGATTGTTTTCACCTTAAATTTTTACAATATATAGTTCATGTTCTAAGCTTTCCATAAAGTTCTAATTTACATGAATCAAAGTTATTTTGCCTAAGTGGTGAATTTATGAAGTTTAAGCGATACTATGTCAAAAGGGGCTAAAAGTGGTTATATGACTCTCATGCAATTATAGTCTATTTTGTGTTCAAATGAGTTGAATCAAATGTCATGATAATGTTTAGGGATTGAAGTGGATGTAAATTTCAGTTTTAGCCCTTATAGTTCCACTTCACCTATGGACAGATTGTGAGACCATTGCTAAACATTAGATGTGGTTAAATTTTGATGATTTTAAAGGTAAATGATATAGGAATGAGTATATAGAATGAGTCATCCCTTTACCAGAGTTAGTAATAAGATGCTGTTAGTAAGATAAACCATGTTGTTGACAAGGTGTAAGATGTTATTAACAAGATTAAAGACCTTGTCAACAAGATCTCAAATTTAGCAAAGGAAAATTTAAGACCTTATCGATAGGACCTTCTACTTTATAACAAGATAATCTTTAATTGAGAAGTTTTGGAAAAACCTAAAGTTATTTAACTCTCCTAGGATCTTGTCAATAAAGTCTCAATTATAGAAAGGTAGAATATATAATGTATAATGGTATAACATTTTTCATGTGTTAAAGCTAAAAATTGACCTCAATACAAAGCATTCTTTGTGTAGACTAATTTCCACCACACAATTTCTTAAAAGGAGCTCTTTTTTATCTGGGGTTAGATCCAAACTTAATCTTTTCATGAAAATAAAACCTCCATTAGGTAGTCCTAAGAAACTAGATCAAGTTTCCTAACTAATGTGAGATGAACCAAGATTGTCTACTTACCTAAAATGGAGGTTGTTTTTTTTCCTCTCTCTTCCCTATCCAAGACACCATTAATGACTTCCAAAAGCTGAAAATGGAACATGATAGAAGATGATGAGGTGTGGCTTTCCTTATAAGCCACTTTTAAAATTTGTTAAAATGACCATTTTGTAGCTGGTCCCAAGCTCAGAAAAAAGAGAAAGGTTATGTTATGCAGTCGACAACCAACGTAAAACTCTGTCAAATCTTTATGATATAGATCATTGATATATTAGAGATAATGCTAGGTCCTTGCCTGAAAGTAACGCACTGTATAGCTCAAGTATAGAGACAAATGAGCAAGAGTCATTACATCGACATTTAAGTGTAGTGAACAATAAGCAAAGGCTTCTACATCTTTGTGAACTAATGTGGGTAAAAAAGTTCATTCATAAGAGTAGGATTCATTTTGGTACTTAGAATATAAATACACTTACAGATAAGTCAATAAAAATAATAGATACTATGATTAGGAGGAGAATTAATTTTGTGTCTATAAGAAACAAAATGGGTAGGAAAAAAAGCGAAAGAATTAGATACCTAGTGTAACACCATACTTCTAGGACTCAATTCATGCAATTCCCATGCCTCATCTTATGTTTGTTCTATGGAAACAATCTAGTGGCATAGGGAGTTATGAATTAAAATGCATTTCTCTACAGGTAAAATTTTTCTTTCGGAGTCTCATGGGCCATATGAATGCATCTATCACATTCTCATACTTAAATACATGAATATAGCTCATTTCCATCATCAAATTTGGTCTACAACTCGTGGAAAGCAAAGGGACACATTAAAATTCATGTTTGCATTTTCGTCCAGAATTTCCTCTTTTCTGTCACAACCTTTGGAAAATCATAACTAAATCTAGACAAATCAAAATCATGTGTTCTTTGTCATTATGGAAAGCTCAGGATGTCTACTTCACACTAAAAATATGTCCAAGTCACAAAATTCATCACACAGGACGTTTGCTATCCAAAAAGCTACAGACTCACTGGCTGCCTGGGCTGTGATTCAGGTTACTGATGCAAACTTCTGAAATTCATAACTAATTCTACAAAAATCGAAATCACACACATTCAGTCATTCTGGGAGGCTAAAAATGTTAACTTGACACTAAAAATAATTCCCAAATGAAAAAGATAGGTTTAGGTATATGGAACTGATGGAACAGTGATTGAGCTCTGGAGATGCCACTGTTACTGACAGCAAACTTCAGAAATTCATAACTCTCTGTTCGGACCTCCAAATGAGATGATCTCAGTGGCCACAGAAATTTTATGACCTCTAGTTTATTCATATAAAATTTCATAAGCATTGGACACCATTTGGCCATCGAGTGACACGAAAATCAAATCTGCCAGTATGAACAGTGCACATACCAGAAACCATAGAAAATCCCAACTTTGAAAATTCATCCAATATTCTCTAGACCTCCGAAAATTATGATATTTAGCTTACCAGAAAGCTCTTAATGAGACCTAATTGTATGCCAAATTTCAGGGCAAGACTAACTCATTTGGCCAAAAAGTGACATAGGGTTCCATTATGGTCAAATTTGGCTCCATATGAGGTACCAAATTTGCCAAATGGCCTTCCCTTGGTTGTGGCACCTTTTGGGCAAGTCTAAAAGTACATTTGAGACTTGTGTGAGCTGCCCAAATGGTCCCAAACCTCATGCATCTCATTTTGGCCATTCAACCCCTACTTATACACATATCCATCAAACTTTCAATTCTCATACTTTGGCATTAGATACTCAAAACATATGTTAGAGGTTATACATCATATTCATACATATAAACATCATAGAATGGTGTATTTATATATGTCTCAAGGGTCATGGTACATTTACAACATCATATACTTTGTGAAACCTCATTATAGGTTCAAAAAGAATGAAAGCTAGGCCTAGGCTTGTCAATCTCTTTCTTTCATGGTTGTTGGCTCCCTTCACCATAACTCCTTGATCCACCTAGCATGTTAGAGCATTGGAGAGGAGGGAGTGAGATTCAAAGAATCCCGATAGCTCATCTCTCATTCAATCATACATAATATGTGCAAGCAAGCTTCTCAAATGCATGCATGGAGGAAATATAAGTCATAGGCATTTTAAAAGCCAACTTGGCATGTGAATCAATCATACAAGACATTCAAGAGCTCACTAAGTGTTTGGATTGGCCTCACACTTCTCCTTATGGATTTTGAACTTGCCTCACCCATTCTTTGAGCACTTTGGACTCAACCATACTCTTGGGAGCCCACTTTGCTTTTGGGAGACTCTTTACTTTGTCTCAACCAAGCTCAAGGGTTCTTGGCTCATCCTCACCCAAGGGAAGAGTTCTTGGCTTCTCTACACTCAAGCAAACTCATACAAACATCATGGGTTCATTTAAAAACATAACATGGCATCAAGCATCATGGCATATAAAGGCATGCTAGCATACTTTCCAAAGCTTGAAAATACACATACACACATTCTAAAATAAGCTAAACACACATCCATGCATGAGAGAAGGTGGAGAGAGCTACCTTGCACAAAATGACACACTTTTTCCTTTGAATTCAAGCCTCCTCTTTCAGCCACACACCCATAAATTGGTGGAGATGGTTTCTCTTGGCCTAGACACAAATTATGGGAGCCAATTAAGTTCATGAACCACACTCTAAGGCTACACAACTTAATGAAATACTAGATTGCTCTATAGGTTCTATTATGGTCTATATTGGCACCTAATGAAGCAACACCCCTCAAATGATTTCTAGGCCTCATTCTTTCTTTTCAAATATGATTCTTGACTCCTTTTAAACCTCTTTGGAGTTGTCACATCATCAAAACAAAAGGCCTAGCACCATGTTGCTTCTTTAGGTCATAATATGGAACCTAAGGCACCAAATCACTTTCTATGAGTTCTAAATTTTTTCCAAGGCCTCCCCTCACTTTCATTCATCAAATATGACTCAAGAATGGCCTTAGAAAAATTTAAAACTCTCCCTAGCTAGGAGAACCCATCTAGGCCGAGGCTATGAAGCATATTGGGTTCCATGGAGCTTTCTTTGTTTTCTCAAGGAAAGAAGCATATGGGGAGCCTCTTAGGCATCTTGGGAGCTCATTTAAACTCTTACTTAGGCCTAGGAATCATCATACAAAGTCAGATTTTACAAGGTGCAATTGAAACCCTAGAATTTGCATCTTGAAATCTAATGGCTTTTTGATAATTCCCTTTGCATATTCTTAATCTCCACACCCTTTTTCCTTAGATTCATGCTTGGTTCTACTTAAAAATCATCTCCTCCTAGGGTTTTCTCAAGTGGGGCGAAATGGTGGAGAAGGGCACCAAAAATGACAACCATAGGAAGAGAAATTACCTTGTTTTCTTGCTTTTTCTCACTTGAATCTTGTGTTCTTTGAGCTCCTCTCTTCAAATCCGAACTTTCCCCTCAATTTCTCCCTTAAAACAGATTTATAAACTTCATTATAATCATAGGAAACAAAGGAGAATGGAGGAGAAGAGGTTTGGAAGAGAAAGAGCATGAAAAACTACTAATTTCCATACCTTAAGCCTTTGATTTCTCCTCCTTTTCTTCCCCTTCTTGTAAGCCTCATCCCCTAGGGTTTTCTTCTGGTTTTAGGCAGAAGATGGTCGTGCATAATGAAGGGAGGAGAAGGGTGAATCATATATATAGGTGGGAATAAGTTACACTTTCAAAAATTCCCATTTTGCCCTTCACACTTTGCATTTTCGTTTCTCCTTCGTTTTTGCTCCTTTTTGAGAACCATCTTTTCCATTATAAAATTTAGATTCCCAATTAAGTAAAATGGCTTTGGAATCACTCAAATTGGAGCTAAAACCTTTCCGAACGAATCCGTCAAAGTTCGGGCACATCGACGTTGGAAAACGTCCACCGGAGGGGCTTTAACTGTCCCAGGGCTTTCCATGGTATTTAGGGCCTCTAAAAACCCTGGAGAACTCAAAACTTTCATTTAAAAAGCCCTCCTGTGTGTTTTTCAAAAAGTGCCCATATTTACAAAAATGCCACTGGCCTTTTGACAATTTTTTTTGAGTTACTCTGGTCTTGATTTCTGGGCAACTCAAGGCTCAAATCCTCATTTTCTAATATTTAAAATTTTATCATAATTTTAGTTGGCCCCAATTCCTTCTATTTCAGGGACTTCCTTTGATATCTGGCCCATTTCTACTGTTTACGGAGAAATCGAACATTTCGTTTCTTAGGTTTACGGAAAGGCTGGATGTTACACCTAGGGTTTTAAACTCTGGTATACTGGCAAGGCTAAATCTAAAAGTGGGGTAGGTATAATTATAGATAAGTTTTGAAAAAATGTTATGGTGGATGTAAAGAGATTAAAAGATAAAATCATTACATTAAAGTTTCTAGTGGAAAGGGAAACCTTTAATGTTATTAGTGCTTACATAACATAAGTAGGGTTAGAAGAATATCACAAGGTAAAGTTTTAGGAAGACTTAGAATGTTTAGTTTAGGAAATACTATTAGGAGAAAATATTTTTTTAAGAGGGGATCTTAATGGTCACGTGGGAAGTGCATCTAGAGGTTATGAGAGTACACATGGAAGACATGGCTTAAGGGAAGCAAATGCAAAGGGTAAAACTATTCTAGACTTCTCATTAGCGTTCAATCTCACAGTAGCTAACACTTGTTTTAGGAGATGTGAAGAGCATCTTATCATGTACAAAAGTGGAGGGGCATGCTATCAATTTGATTTCTTTCTTATAAGGAAACTGGATGGAAAACTTTGCATTAAATGCAAAGTTATACCTGGAGAGAGTTTAACTACTCAACATATAACCTTAGTTATAGATGGCTGAGTTAAGAGGAAAGTAAAGAGTAAAAGCTAAGATAGAGTGTCAAGGATTAGGTGGTGGCAATTAAAGGGAGATAAAGAAAAAAGCTTACAGAGAAAGATTTTAGAGGAAGGATCCTGGGAAGCATAAAAAAGTGCTAACAATTTATAGGATGAGATGGCTAAAAAGATTAAGAAGGTGGCAAAGGAAATACTTAGTGAATCAAAAGGCTTTGAACCTAGGGATAAAAAATCTTGTTGGTAGGATACAAGTGTACAAGATAAGGTTAAGATTAAAAGGGAGTGTTATAAAGCATGGTCTTTATCTAAGAATGATGAAAATTAGGAAAAATATAAGGTAGCTAAGAAAGATATTAAGAAGGATTATTTTTAGACTATTTAATGAAGGACACAGGATTTTATTGCACTTGGATATACTAGACACTAAAGCGAAGAACCAAAATTATACCTTTTATCATAGAATTTGAGAGTCAAAAGTAAAAGAAACATTAAAACGAATAGAGAATGGTAGAGTAGTTAGACTAGACAATATATCCGTTGAAGTATAAAAATGTTTAGATATAAAAGGTATAAGTTGACTCACAAATTTATTTAATAAAATTATGAAGTCTAAGAAAATGTCGAATAAGTAAAGGAAAAATACTTTAGTCCTTATTTATAAAAACAAGGGGGATATACAAAAATGTGCAAATTATAGAGACATTAAGCTTAAAGCCATACTATAAAATTATAGAAGAAAGTAGTTGAACAAAGATTAAGATAAGAGACTTAAATTAATGAGAATCAATTTGGTTTTATGCTAGGAAGGTCAACCATGGAAGTGATATATTTGTTGCAAAGATTGATGAAGAGATATTAAAAGAATAAAAAAGATTTATATATAGTGTTCATCTATTTAGAAAAAGCATATGATAGGGTGCTAATAAAGGTTTTATGGAAGGCTCTAGAAAAAAAAAAAGTTCGTATGGCTTATATTCGAGTAATTCAGAATATGTATATTAGGGTTACAACTAGTGTTATAACAAAAGGTGAACTTACAGAAGATTTTTCAATAACTATTAGTCTACATTAGAGTCAACTTTGAGTCCTTATCTTTTTACTTTAGTCTTAGATGTACTCATTGAATATATCCAAGAGCTGGTGCCATAATGCATACTTTTTGCAAATGACATAGTCTTAATTGGAGAATCGAGGGAGGAAATAAATGAGAAGTTAGAGATATGGAGACTAACTTAGTAAAATGAAGTACATAGAATGTAAGTTTAGTAAGACACTCACTAGTTCTATTGCAAAAGTAAAAATTGGAGAGCATACTATACCATAAGTTATACAATTCAAATATCTTGATTCTATTATATAACATGACGGGGAAATAGAAGAAGATGTAAAACATAAGATTCAAGTAGGGTGGATGAAATGGAGGAGTGCTTCGAGCATTATTTGTGATAAAAGAGTACTACTCAAACTTAAGGGTAAATTTTACCGCAGAGCTATTATACTTGCAATGCTATATGGAACTAAGTGTTGAGCAATAAAAAATCAACAAAAGAATAAGCTCAATGTTGTAGAGATGAGATGTTACGTCAAATAAGTAGACACACTAGATAAGATAGAGTTAGAAATGAATTCATTAGAGAGGAAGTAGAGGTCACACATATTATGGAAAAGATTGTAGAATCACGACTTAGATGATTTGGGTATATGTGGAGAAAATCTCTAAAAACCCCAGTTAGAAGAGGAGATCAGATGGAAAGTAGTCCAATAGTCAGAGGTAGAAGGAGACCAAAGAAAACTATAGAAGAAACTATTAGAAAATATTTAGACTTAAATGATTTATCTAAAAATATGATTTACGATAGGACTTTATAGCGTCAATTAATTCATGTAACTGACCCCACTTGGTGGAAAAAGGCTTCGTTGTTGTTGCTGTTGTTGTTGTTGACCATTTTAGCCTTGGTCACAAATTCACTTCATTCAAGCTCATTTTTCAGGCTTTTCAAGATCTACTACTCCTTACATAATTTCAAATGCCCTTCCACATACAAAAAAAATTATTTTTAGGGTTTAAATGGCTTAAAATAGTTAAAAAAAATGGCTCTGCTTATAGTCACAGCATTGTCCATCTCCTTTTAAGTACCTAATAGTTTTAATCAATTTTGACAGTTCCCATAGCTTTTAGTGTTATGCCATGATAAGATAGCACAAATTCCATATCACATTGTACTTATAACATTATTTTTCATGTATGCAACACTTTTAGCGGTAGAAAATACCAATGTTATAAGTCAAAGTATTTCATTTTGCTTAAATGCATTATTTTAATTTACTAATTTCATTTTCCATCTATAATATATTTGCTCAATTAGAAATATCACAAAAATAAGTAAGAAATTTCGGGTTTAAGCCATATGCTGCAAAACTAGCATTTCAACACCAAGTTTCATGGTTCTATAATTCTGTCACAATCTTTAAAAATTTATAACTTGAGCTAAGACATTCCAATTTACGCCAATGAGCACTTTCTAGAAAGCTTGCAACATGAACTACATGTTGTAAAAATTCTAGATCAAAAAAATTCCATATGATCCCTAAAAATCCAATGGAACAATATAACTATTAAATTTTCATGCATATGTAGACCTAAAACTTTGAAAATTCATGTCTTGAGCTACGTAACTCCAAATAAGTGATCTTAGTGGCTATGAAAAGCTTATAGTACTACTATGTTCCTATAAAATTTTGTGAGTATTGGAGTTCATTTGTCTCCTTAAATATATAGAAAAATAAAACTTACTAAATGAACAGTGATAGGGCAAATTTGCATAATTCATCCAACTTTAAAAAATTATAAGAAATTCTACAGAGTTCCAAAAATTGTGTTCTTTAACTCTGTAAAAATTTCTAAGTGAGATCTATATGACCACTGAATATCATGTCAAAATTCATTCATTTGATTTGGCTTTGGTTCAAAGGCAAACTAAGGCTTTAAGTGGCACACTTATAGTATCAAATGGTTCCAAATAAACTTTCTTAGTGAATGTGACCATTTGAACACATCTTAAATATGAAACTTAGCATGTGATACCATCTCACAAGGTTCCAAACATCATGGATCTCAAAATAATCTATTCACTTGGAAATATACACTCATTTTTTATAGCACTTAAATGGTCAAATTACACAATTGAGCATATTTACATCCATTATTGTCATTTATATCATAAACATATACTCTTACATATGAATGGGTAGTTACATTTCAAAAAAATAACATGTACAACCATACTTTGATATTAAATTTCATAATATTCTAAATCATTATCAAGGTTATCATTTAAGTTTCTTGGCCTCCATTTCTTGTTCCTTGAAAATTCCCCAAGCAAGGTTAGACATAAAATAGGGGAGAGTGAGATTCAAAGAATTCCAATAGCTCAATCATCCTTCAAATACACTTATATGGCATATTATCATATCAAAGAAAATAAGCATGCACTATTGGCAACTAAACAAAAAACATAAACATATTTATAAAATGAAATAAATCCATGGGAGTCAAAATCAAACATAAACATATGCTATCTCTTACCATGAGCAACTTTCAACTCATATATACATCATCTATAATGGCTCAGAATATCAAAGTTGCCAAACATCTAAAAATCACATCTTACTAGTAGACAAGCATATGGCATTGAGAATATTTCATACACTAAAACATGTTTATATAGCATAAATTTACATTAATTAGTTATGCATTTATGGTTTAGTGCTTTTGCACAGGTGGCTATTACATTTCATCATAGCTATTATTTACTTCAATCTCTTATCTCTTTCTCCTTATTAAATTCACCTAACATGATTAGTTAGATATAAGGGGTAAGATTCTAGGAAGAATCTCAGTAGTTATACTCAACGAATCTAATACACAAAATAAATAATTTAGGAATGAAATGTAAGCATGTAAGGCCATATGCATAGAAACATCATAAAACATGGAACTAGCACAAATTTTCTAAACTCATCAAGCCATGGCATAAAACATATTAGCTAGGCTCATTTTTAGGATTAGGAAGAATCACTACACTCAATTCTCTACCACTCTTGCTAAGAGCCAAAATAATAACTCATACATGCATAAAACTCATGTTAAGAAAGCTAATTCAAGCACAAATTCAAGCAACTCATAAAACACCCAATGCACACAATGTATCTCAACTCAAATACATCTAAATGCATGCAAGGGAAAGTAAGCTACCTTTTATGGCTAAGAACCTTAATCAAACATTAGCTCACTTGTTCTTTTACTTTTTCTTGGTTTTTCTTAAAGTGGCACACATACAAAGGTGTGATCGCACTAGCTTAGCCTAAACACATCAATTTAGATACAAAGCAACTAATTAGGACTTATCCCATCTCATTCCATCACTACATGTACATATTAAAACCTGGGTTTAAATTTAGGTTACTTTAAAGGCCTTAAGGGATAACTTTCAAGATTCAACTTTTAAGCTTCAAAATCATCATATATAATTTATGTGACTCTAATGGGACTTATTAGAGCCATCATAAGTATGTTTTGACATACATAGAATCATATTGCCCCATTTAAGCATTCTTGAACCCTAACTTTTCACTTATAAAAATATGGTTCCTAAATTCATTCTAGTGGTTTATCTAGCCTCTATATTACTCACTTAGACCTTTTGAATAATTAAGCTTGCCTAGGTACTCTTTTCTTGTCTAAGCCAAGACACCACCTCATTTGCCACATCTTGGAATTTTGTTGATTTAAAAAGAGAATTGAGATCTTTAATATTTCTATAATCTATTTCTGGTTCAATTATGGCATTATAGGATTCAAATAATCTTCCTAGGATTTTGAAACTTTCATCGCTTATCTTGTATCTTAGGTGACACTATCTTGTATTCTATGGTTTCTTGGGTAGATTTCTTTGCATATTCTTAATACTCATCCTTGTAAACCCTTATTTTCATCAAGTTTTCCTCAACTATATGCCTTTTCCTCTCTCTCTCTCTCTCTCTCTCTCTCTCTCCCCCCCCCCCTCTCCCTCTCTTTCTTGGCCCAACCAATTATGCCTTAGGGTTCCAAAAATAACAATTTTTCTATAAGTAAATTATACCTTATTTGAAAGCTCCTTGGATGTAGATTCTTATGATATGATTGGTTTTCTCAAATCACCTCTTTTACTCAAAGTGATAGCTATAACTTTGACATTTTCAAGAAACCAAACCTAACATGAGAAAGAATATGAAGAGAGAAAGCAGTTTCATAATTGTATTATACCAAGATTTTGCATAAATCTTTCCTATTTTGCCTTTGTTTTCCTTCTCTCTCCACCCTTCTTTCATGCCACCATGCTAAGTATTTGGAGCTACAAAAGGTCAATTACATGAAGGAGAATAAAGGTGGCATGACACTTATATAAAAAGTAAGGTTTTATAACTTTTTCAAAAATGGTCATTACATCTCTACACTTTAATTCCTCCATTTGAACTTGTTTTTTATTCTTTTCAAAAATTGATTGCTTTATACTAAATTTTAGACTCCCTACTTATTAAAAATATTTACTTAAAAGTTTTAGGAACTTAAAATAGTCAAGAAAAGTTTCGTCTAAAAGATTGCTACTAGGAATCTTAATTTGTATACTGTGATAGATTTAATGGAACTAACATCATCTGGTTAATCGGTTAACCTTATTTTATCATATTATGGTGAGGGTTATAGGTTTCTCATATTAATTATCATAATATTTAAATATCTGATTTTTTTTCTACTTTATGGATAGACTAGCCCTTTTTCTCCTGTTTTACTATTTTCTTTCTTTTAGCCTTTTTCTTTCATTTCAATTAGGCCCTTAGTCCCTTTTTATCATTTTTCTCATCTTTCCTTTAATAGCTAGGAATTTACAAAAAATGTATGGTTATGACATTTTACCCCCTTTGAATAAAAAAAAATTGTTCTCAGAATTTAGAAAACTAACCTCATTCAAATAATTCTAAATACTTTTTCTTCATCTCCTTTTCCATCTCCTAGGTAGCCTTTTCAAGAGATAGGTCTTTCTAATCCACTTTTAATAGTGGTATTCTTTGTCTCCCTAATTGCTTGACCTTTACATCTATGATGCATTCTAATGCTACTGTATAAGATATATTGTCCTACAAATGAATGTTCTCATATTGTATGACATGAGAGAGGTCTGACTAGTATTTATTAAGTTGGAATATATGAAAAACATTATGAATTTGGACTAGATTGGGAGGAAGGGCTATTCTGTATGTTATGAGCTCAATTCAGTCAAGAATTTGAAATGGATCTAAGTACTTTGGACTAAACTTTTTAGATTTTATGGACCTACCTATCCCTATGCCTGGAAACACTCTAGTGTATATATAGTCACCAACTTCAAACTCTAATGACCTTCTCCTTTTATCTATATAACTCTTTTATCTACTTTGTGCCATTAAGAGTTTCTTTCTAATTAACTATGTCTATCTAGAGGTTTGGTGTAATGACCCTAACTTTTAAGAATCATAATTAAGGTTAAGTACATGATTACTAACCATAAAATTTCAATTAGGGTTGAAAGTCATTACAACTAATTATATTCAAAAAATGTTAAGAAATTTGAACCTTAATGTTATTAGGGTCATTAATTAGGCAACCACAATTATTCAAAAATCATTAATAAGGAGCCTTTGATTCTCCCATCCATTAATTCCAACTCATAAAAACCTCTTACAAGTGCTTCTAAATCATTCCTTAGTATTACCATAAAAGAAATTAAAGTTTCTAGGAGAATATGAGAAATTGAGTATAACACCATAATATATTAACGCTATCTAGCCTCCCTATGGGCTCGGTTCTATATGATTTCCAAAGAACCAGTACCAACCGTGGCATTTTCTTGCTATAAAACGGGATTTCATACACTCATCTTTTGCTCCGTGGGTCCTGTGAATCCATCATTCACATTCTCTACTCACACTCCATTTATACAACTTATACATAGCATAAAACAAGCCATAAGCCACGAGAATGGAGTCAAAAACTAGAAACATGCAATTTCTCACATGGGTCCAAAAGTCTGATTTTTGGCTCTAACTGTGGAAAATCATATCTAATTATAGAAAAATGGGAATCTAGAAAACCATAGCTTTCTGGAAATCTCTAAGTGTTAAATTTACACTAAAAATACTTCCCAACCACACTCTTAGCGTTTGGACCATGTTTGACATCAAAAATGGGACAGAGGTCCGGCTGTCCCTGTTTCTGGCGCAGCTTACTATCATAAACTTGAAAATTTCATAACAAAATTCAAAAAAATCCAATCTGGGAAAACTATAACAATTTGGAAAGCTACAGATGTCAAACAGAGTAAAAAAATAAGTCCAGATCAGTTCAGTAGCTCTTAGACCTTGAAACCGATGGAACAGTAACGAAGGTCAGGTGGCTCCCCTGATACTGATACAGAACTTTAGATGGTTCGTTCTCTCTCTACAGACCTCCGATTTAGGTGACTCTAGTTGTTGTAGGTCACTATGGGTGTCTAGTTTATGCATATAAAATTTGGTCTAGGAATGACATGGATTTCTTTTCGGGCTAATGTAACAGCACCATGACCAAACCATCAAAATTTCCCAATTTCAATAATTCACCAAATATTCCTTAGACCTCTAAATATTACCCACTTTAGCTTCCTAAGAAGCTCTCTACAAACTCTAGAGTCATGCTAAATTTCATAGCAAGAAGAGCTCGTTTGGTCATACTTTGATGGAGCTCACAAGATTGACGGTTTTGGCACCCAAAATGGTCAAAGTGGGTCCAAATGGCCTCCCACATGTTCTCACACCTCATGGATAAGTTTGAAAGCATAAACATAGCATATATGAAGTATCTAAGTGGTCCAAATCATCATACATTTCAAACTCACTATGTTACGGGCCAAAATACACTACACATGCAAGCCACAAAAAGGGCAAAACCCACATTTGCATTACTTTGGCTATCTACATAGTTTATACATCATGTTTCCTTACATTCACACTTGCTACAATATTTACATCTCAAAAATAGAAGGTGCATATTCATTTTTGGCACCTCCTTACATCAAAATAGTCAAAACAAACTAAAATTCATCTCACATTCTCTTAGGCTCCTTGGTGTGCACTTGATTCTTCTTGAGCTCCACCTAGCATGTTAAGTTGGAAGGGGAAGGGGTGAGATTCATGGAATCTCAGTAGCTCATGTACTCATTCAAGGAAGCAATAAGGCATATAACAAGTCAAAGCATGTAAATAAGCATCTAACCATTCTCAAACATACAATACATGTTGTACATGCTATGGAGATCACAACAATGCCACAAGTAAGCTCTAGGGACTTTTGGTCTAGCCTCACCTGAGTTTAAGGACTTTTGGATGGCCTCACCCAAGTTTAGGGACTTTTGACTTGGCCTCACTCGGTTATGAGACTTTTGGCCATGTCTCACCCATCTCAAGGGACTTTCGGCTCTACCTCACCCATCTCAAGGGACTTTCGGCACTACCTCACCCGACCAATTCTCACAACCCAACACACAAGCACATTGGTACCGATGCATCAAAGCAATAACATATGGCATATCTCACACAATAAGCATATACACAAGCATACAATGACCATTACATCTAAGAATGCAATAAGAAAGAGTGGAGAGAGAGCTACCTTATGAGTCAACACAAGCTTTTCCTTTCAATTCCTCTTCTCCCTTCTTGGTTTCACACTCACACCTTGATGGAGGTGCTTCTCTTGAGCCTAAACACAAAAAATGCATAAATTACTCTCTTACCACTTAACAACTCTTAGGAGCTCTTCAGAGTAAACTTTCTAACATATAAGAACCTAGGGTTCTCTCTCTCTCTCTAGAATGTCACCAGCTCTTCCTCTCTCTTAAGCTCTCATGGTAGTAAAATCAACATGTTCAAGGAAAACAAGAAAGTTCAATAGTGTTTTCCACTTTTCCTCTTCTGACCCATGCCTAAAACCCCACTAATTTCACAAGCAAAACCATAGGAAAAGAAGGCAAAGAGAGGAGATTAAGGTTCTAAGAAGAAAAGAGAGAAACTTGCTTACCTTTCCTTTATTCTTCCCCCTTCTCTTGGTCTCTCTCACTCTCCACGCCTCTTTTCTCTCCTTGGGTCGAAGTCTAAGTCAGATAGAAGAGAAAGAATGAGTTGGGGCGTTTAAAGACGTCAAATTCTCACTTTTTATTCTTTTTCGGACTGACCCTCGCTATGGCAAAAATTAACCTTCGCTACGGCGAGCTTGTATCAGTTACCTTCGCTATGGCGAGGTTTAACCTTCGCTACGGCGAGCACGTATCAGTTCCAAACCCCCGCTTTCGCTATGGCATGCACTACGGTGAGCAGCTCCCTGGTTTTTGTATGGGATGCCCGCACTTGCTATAGCTAGAAGCATTTTTGCTATAGCGAACAGCTATTCTCGCTATAGCTAGACCATTTCTCGTTATAGCGAACATGTACCTTTACTATAGCTAGGCATTTTCTCGCTATTGCGAGAAGACTTGGAAAAATTTCTGAATTTCAAAAATTTTCAGCTTTCTTCTTTCTTTTCCTTTTCTTTTTTCGGTTGTTACATTGAGCACCTTTGCCGAGGTTAAATCCCATTTCGCCGTGGCCAATTACTCTCAGATTCAAGTCCTTACACCTCTATAAATTTCACGCATTTTGCTGCGGCTAAATACCTTCTGGAACACCCCTAAACTTGCTTCCCAGACTTAGCCGCGACTAACATCACTATTCACCGCAGTCAATTTCTTTCTATTTTCTTCCCTGACAGGTTCGCCACATTTGGCTGAGGCCAATTAAATATTGGTCGCGGCCAATTCCTCTCTGTTACCATTTGGCCAAGGCCAATTAAATGTTAGCTGCGGCTAATTCCCTTCTATTCCTATAACTCCCAAGATTTCATCTCATGCTCTCCAATTTCCCTCCAATATCACTCTAGGGCCATTCTACCTTAATTTATGCAACTCTAGTGGTAATTATGTACCTTAATTACCCAACTAATCTATCATTACCCATTTATCATTTAGATGTGGATTTTCCTACTCATCCATGGGATTTTACATCAGTAAATTATAAATCTCCCACAATGGTCATTTAATCATACTTTCATTGGGTATTTCTTGCATTAATAGTCAAGTCTATAAGGAACATATCATAGGATTATATTCTATGTTAACAAAATACAACTTCTACACTTGGCAATTCATGATGCAATGCAACAATGGTATAAAACTTGTAAACTAGTTACATTACAATTTGACAAGGCTCTCAAACCTATATGCTACTAAACCATTTAACAAGCTCTCGTTAATTTTCTCCTTGCCACCAAGAGGTTTAGTCCCTGAAAACGTTAGCCCATAACGGGGTGAGATATACAATCTCAGTAACAAAAGGGAAATTTCCATATATATGTACAAGTCAATCAATCCAATGCAATTTCATGTCATCAATACCAGAATCATAAATTCAATTCGCAAATGAACTAGTTGAACTACCAATGACTACTGTCCCATACCAGCAATAATACATAACATGTTAATGGCCAATAACACCGGGAGAGGTCCGTCCACAGCACCTACTTCATAATGAGCACAACTAGGGCTCAGTGCATCAGGGTCTGATCACAACTCAGTGCTTGATCGAAGCATATGCACGGGTGGCAGCCGCACCACAGCTCCACCATGGACTCACAAGGTCCAATTACAATAACAATTAAGTAGTCAACTAATCATTTAGCATTTCAAAATCAAGCATGTGTAACAAATGTCAGATTAACATGAGCATATACATGGAATTAGAAAAATAACCCCAGTTACCTCATTGAAGCCAATTACTCTTCCCCTAGCTACCATAATAATCCAAATGCACACCAAGCCTATAACAAGCATAATTATCATTATTTCTAATCACAATCAAATATCCAAAGAGTTGAGCTACTAATGACAGACTAGAGGTTACTTACCTAATTACCAAGGAATTTAATTTTGGATTCCAACTTTTCCACACCAGAAATTTTATAGTTCACTCTAATTTCTGGGTAATTTCACATGAAACCAAAGTCCATATCATAGGTCAACTATAGGGGTCTCAAACTAATAGAAAATACATTAAAATGGGAAGGAGGTACTCACTTAACAACACCCATTGCCTCACCTCCGAAAATCCATCATGGAAGCACCAAAATTCGCATTTCAATCATAAAGCCCAGAAAATTCAGTTTTCTACCATTATCTCCTTGTAATCTCACACAATAACAGAACCCATTATGATAATCCATCCTTAGGGGCATTTTCCAGTAAAGTAATACACAAAATGGAAGGGAAATACTTACCTAATCATCCCTCTAACCTTCAACTCCGAAAATCTTGCAAGGAATCACCCAACACCAAGTTTCAGATTTGAGAAGAAGATGAAAATGCTCAAAACCATAAGTTAATTGGATCAAAATGAAGAGGAGGATGAGAGGGTCAAGTTATATATAACTCACCTTGGCTAAATCATCCTCTAGAAGTGAGAAATGGTAGAGGAATGCAGAAAACCCTAGCCTCTTCTCTTCCTATGTGAAAATGGAGTTCTCCTTTGCCTAAGATTGAGTTGGTCTGCAGAATAGAGGGTAAGGGGCTGAGTAAGTTAGGGTTTTAGATGGGTTTGGGTCAACCCTAAAGCCCAAAATCCACTTAGGCTCAGATGTGTGCTTATTGGGCCTTTGTTTGGTGAGGTGGGCTGCAGAACATTTTGAGTTTAAGTGAAGTATGCTGACCCAATAGCCCAATTCCTTATAGGTTTAGATTTTTATACTTGTTGGGCCTTATTTCATGAGTTGGGCTACAGAAATTTGATTGGGTTAGGCCAAGTTCTAAGAGTCAATCTAACTTAGGTCTGCATAATGTGTGTTGGGCCAACTATAAGAGCTCATGTAAATTGGGTCTTGGGCCTCTATTTCACTAGATCAAATTGGGCTATTGCTAGGTGATCTCTCTTAGCCCAAGTCTCATGATAAGGAGTTGGGCTTACATCTAGAATCATTGGGCCTCCATAAATCCTTATCCATGGCTTACTAAAATAAATTTTGGGCTCAAATTAAGCCTTAACCCCATTTGAAAACTTAAACCTATATTAATAGCTTTATTTCTCTATAAATTTCCATTCATATAGTTTACCTAATTATTCCATAATAATTATTCTTAATTATTTTAAATACATTATTAATACCTTAATTAATTTTTGGGGTGTTACATTTGGTCCACTATGTTTAGACCTATAAAACTTCTCTCTCTAAGCTTAACCCAACGCACTCGTGATTTACATTTCCTCCCACATAAAACTTCATATGATGGCATCTAAATACTAGAGTGGTAACTATTATTATATGCAAATTTTGCTAATGGCAAGTATGTATCCTAATTCCCTTTTATCTCTAGTGCACAAGCCCTTAACATAACTTTTAGGGTTTAGATAATTCTCTTTGTCTGGCCATCTATCTAGGGGTGACAAGCTATGCTAAACTTCAACTTAGTTTCTAATACATTCTGTAATGATTTCTAGAAGTTTGAGGTAAATCTAGGATCCCTATATGAAACTATACTCCTTGGTAGCCACGAAGCCTTACAATTTTCTTTATGTCTACAAAGGTAAAATAGGTAAGGTTTTATGCAAAATCTTTCAAGAACTCTTACCATCTTCTTTGTCTCATATTTAACTACTTCTGCTCAAAGAGATATTTAAGAATTTTATGGTCACTATAGATCTTCATGGTTGCCTCATACAAGTAATGCCTCCATATTTTAAAAGTAAAGATTACTGTAACTAGCTCTAAATCATAAGTGAGATGGTTTTTTATTCATGAGGTTTCAACTATCTAAAAGGTAGGCTACCACTATGCCCTACTATATAAGTACACATCCTAACCTTTTCTTAAAAGTATCATTGTATACTAAAAAAGTCTCTTTGGGGTAAGGGGTAATCAAGATTGGGGCTGTGATTAACCTATGCTTTAACTCGTAAAAACTCTGCTCACACTTCTTATTCCACACAAAAGGTCTATTCTTCTTAGTAAGCCTAGTCAATGGGATGGCTATTTGAGAAAAGCCTCAAATAAACCTCCTATAATAACCTGTCAAACTTAAAAAGTTTTTGATTTCTATAACTATCCTAGGTCTCTTCCTTTGAAGTATTGCTTTTACTTTTTAGGGATCTACTGCAACCCTTACGTGGGAGACCACATGGCTTAGGAATCTTACCTTTATGAGCCAAAACTCATATTTACTAAGTTTGGCATAAAGCTATTTCTCTCTTAAGATTTCTAAGACCAATATCAAATGCCACTTATGCTCTTCTCTAGTCTTTAAATAGATGAAAATGTCATGTATGAAGGCCACAACAAACTTATCTAAGTATGGCCTAAAAATTCTATTCATGCACTCTATGAAAATAACAAATGCATTCGTCAACTTGAAGGGTATAACTAAAAACTCATTATGCTTACACTTGAACTAAACTTGAATTCACTAAAAAAAAAAAAAGATTTATGTCAATTTGTTTAGTTAAGTAAAATTGTCATCGAGTTAATAAGGAATCTTTAGCTAAACAATTACTAGTCACTATAGCCAAGACCTAATGCAGATACACCTGATTTAGGATGGGAAAAACAATGTTATTTAGCCAAGGGAAGATTTCAAGGAGAATACACACACAATAAAACCTAGATTATTTAGTCTGCTTTAATATCCAATTAGTTTTCAATTAACTAATTTTCATTTCTAGTTGACTGATTCTTAACTTTAGTCCATTGGCTTTTAGCTTTCTAGTTGGCAAGATTTGATTCTAGTTAATTGAATCCTATTTGATAATTCTACTTATGCTACTTTTTACAAAATTGGATTTCATAGTTCCTCTCTTCATAAAACTCTCAAACTTTCCAAATTTAATGACTTCTATGTTAACTTTATTGTGGCCAAATTTCAACTAGAAATTTACTCATTTAACCTATTCACTATTCACATTTCCATTTTTGTCCTATTTCAATCCAAATCCTTAACTTGTGCTGGTTAAGCTTGCTTAAGTTAGCAAATTAACTTTGAAATTTATAAAACTCCCTATATTTTATTCTTAAGAACTTAAATAAACTTAAGTGGCTTTAAAATTTCATACAATAATTCCCCTATTTGACCTTTCAATTATTTGATTTCTAAAATTGCCCTATTATGGATCAATTTGGTACCTATTCTATTCTTGTGTATGTTTAGGCTAGCATATCAACTTAGAAATTTATGAAATTTTCTAGAATATATCCTAAGGATCTTAGTTATGAGCATACCAAATTTCACTAGGAATTGAGGTCATTTGGTACTTATTCAATCATCCATAATTGATGTCCATAAATTTGTCCAAGATTCACAACATTTTGTAACATGCTACATTCTAGCACTCATATGTCCAAAATTCTTCCACATTTCTCCTTGAAATGTTACACACCCATCATAAATTCTCGGAACCTAATGTAAGAATTCTAGCTACAAAATTAACTCAAAAACAACACATCAAAATACATTATAGACCAAGTGCATAATTAGAATCCTATTGGATCATGCCATATTATTAGGTTTATAAACATACCAAAAGAGGCTATTTTATTATAATTACATTATTGATCAAAGTTATATGAACATTACACCATAGTAAACATATTCAACCAACTATAAAACATCCATTTACACCTAGAAAATATCCTCTAGCTTTTCCTCCTCATGGATCTTTATGCTTATCGGCCTTGAAGTTTGTTGACACACCATAATGATGGTAAGGTGATCAATCTCAGTAGTTAGCAAGTTTTCCATAACCAATCAAGAAATAATATAAAGACTTTTAGTTTTGAAAAATAATAAATATTTTTCATAGCATATCAAAACAATTAGTTCGAAAACATGCTATGAAAGCCATAAAAGCAATACTCTAAATCTGGCTCCCACGTATTAAGTGTATCTTGATCATAAAAGTTGCTCTTACATATATAGTGCACTCACGCACAAGGTGCCTCTGATATAGTCTTACACCCCTTAATTGTATATTGCATATAAAGTGCCTTTTACCTTGCCAAGATAAAGTATCTTGTTGGCCAATAGGGAGGAATTCTTGGCCTCATCCTTCATCCTTATCTCATGTAAAACATGCATTTAATTGAATATAACTCATCAAACTAAATCATCAAACTAAATCTTCTCACATCTACGGCATGTATCTAAGCAAGTTCAATTGAGAAAATAAAATAATTGAAGTACATATTTCTTTAACATAATTTGAAATTCAAAATAAAATTAAGGAGATGCAAATATAACTTATATTGGGCAAGCGAATTACTTTAATCCTCAAATGGCTCTTGCTATACACTGAAGAAATCCTACAATTCTCAATCAATACAATATCAATTTTATCAAATCAAATATTTTTGAACAACACATATTTTCATCAATCCAAAAGATATAAGTCAAATACTAAAGCATAAAAAATTTAACTAATATTATACCTTTAAGCCTCTTAAATCCTCCAAGAAAATTCTGATATAGTATATAAAAATGGTGTTGAGATAAAGTTTACAAAATTCTCCACACTTTTGTCTTCTAGTAGTAGGTAAAAAATGTAAGAAATCTACCTCATGCAAGGGCTTTGAATCCTTCTTTTTCTTCCTTCAAGCTTCAATTATGGATTCTTCTCTAATCTCTCTTTCCTCAATCAAAGATACACCTCAAGAATCAATGCTAGAGTTTGGAAGTGAAATTACGATTATTAAAAGGCTCATATGATTATTTACATTTTCCTTTTCTGAGTAAAGTGAGAAGAAGTTTTATACCTTATACAAACATAAATTTTTTTTCTCTTTCTTCCATTAAATCAAATTTAATGGTTCAAATTAGAACACTAATTTAAAGTTGCATATAAGTTTTAATTTTTTTTGTTCTCTCACCATTCTAACACAAATCAATAGACAAACATTCCTTTCTTTCTCACAACCTTGTCTGTTTTCTTCCCTTTTATCACCTAAAGAACCTTCTCCCCCCAAACTCATTCTTAGATGTGAAACCTAATGGAAGCCTTGAAACATGATCTATTTAGTATATGTTCCACTTCAAAGTACCTATATTTCAACGTTAGATTTTAGTGATAATCCATAATTCCATAGACTTTCTTCTTCTCTCCTATTTAAGGGTGGAAGAATGCTACTAATTTTTTCTCAAATTTTGCATGATTCTAATTAGAGGTTGATGATGAAAGGACTATAAGTCATCAATGAAACTTTCTATGGTAAGCTCTATTCATTTTGAGATTGACATCATTTTAGGTTTCAAGATAGCTATTTTGTATTCCTTTTTTTATTTGTCCTATATTAAATTATAAAAACCTTTAAGTCATTCATATCTTTCTTATTTGCACTCCTAGGCAGTGGTAAAACTTCCTTCAAAAAGAAACAATGTATATTCTAGTGTTAGTCACATTTTAAGTTTAAACTAAAATATTTCGATGATTAAAAGAAAGTTGAAATAGTTATGACTAAGTGATTTTCATACCATAAAAGATTTCCTTGAAAAGGCATCCCAAACTTTTTGCCTCTACTCACTAAAACTCTTGATGGACATGTAACAAATGGAACACTAAATAATAGTGCACAAATATTTAGTGGTAGAAATGAAATACATATGTAAGGATATTACATGGAACTTAGTCCAAATGAAATAAAATCTTAAAAGCTCTTTGTTGAAGAATGATTCAAAGTTAGTTTAGTCTTTTGGTCGATTAGCAATATTTGTATTTTTCTAGATTAGTACGTCAAATATGAAGTCTTTTACTATTGCTAGAATTACATCAATGGCTATAATGGTTAATGTGGCTATAGTGGTTAATAAAATTCTGTCTATTTGTTTTAATTATAAACTTATAAATAGACATGTTTGTTTTAATGTTTTTCAATAAGAAGCATGGACTTTAAGTTATTTTAAAATATCTTTGCTTTATATCAACGTTTATTTACTTTTACGAACAATTATGGTATTAGAGCTTTGCAATGTCTAGTTTTCGTTAAACGATGGAAATGAGTACATTTTCAAAGCAAGTCTCCCAAAATGAATTAGTTAAGATCCTAAAAAATTTAAGTAGTATTCTAGACTCCTAAAAATGAGAATCCTAGGCTCAGATGGAAAGAAAAATGGAACTAGAATGAAGAAACAAAATTGAACGAAATGTTGACAAAACGTATGGCATTTTCGTAATTTTAAGCAAATTTTGGAATTCACACAGGAGGGTTTTTTTAAAATGAATGTTTTGAGCTCTCTAGGGTTCTTAGAGGCCCTGAAAACTATGGAAAGTCCCAGAACAGTTAAAACCTCTCCAGTAGATATTTTTCAACGTCGGTTGACCCGAACTTTAACGAATTTGTTCGAGAAGGTTTGAACTTTGATTTGAGTGATTCTAAAGGTATTTTATTAAATTGGAAACCTAAATTTCATAATGAAAAAGATGGTTTTCAAAAATGAGATAAAACAAACTAAAAAAAAAATTCCAAGATGAAAAGGCAAAATTGGAATTTTTGAAAAGTGTTTCTTAAACTCATCTATATATATAAGGTGCCCCACCTTCTCACTCATTTAGCTCATTTATTTTTTGCCCTAATTAGAGGAAGAACCCTAAGAGTGAGGCCACGAGAAGGAAAAGAAGAGAAGGAGAAAAACAAGGTAAAAGGCATGGAATTTCTTAGTTTTTTCATACTTTCTCTTTGGCAAACCTCTTCTTCATTTTTCCTTCTTTCTTATGGTTTTATTGAAGTTTTGGATCTATTTTGAGGGAAGAATAAAGGGGGAAATTAGGATTTGAAAAGAGGAGGCCAAGGAAAGGAAGAAACAACTAAGAAAACAAGGAAAAATAAGATAAATCTTCCTTCCATGATAGCTATCCCTTGCTCCCTTCTTCTCCTTGGTTTATCCCACACATGGAGCTTTAAGAAGGCTTGGATTTTAGGCAAAAACAAAGGTAAATCTTAGTAATTTAAGGGAGGAAAATAAGAATATAGAAAGAGAATTAACAAATAACCATGGAAAATCAAGATAGTAAAGTTAGGGTTTTAGGTGTCTCTTGTAAAATCTAGTTTAATACAATGATTCCTAAGCCTAAATGAATGTTTAAATGAGCTCCTAAGATCCCTATAAAACTCCCCATATGCATCTTCTACCAAGAAAACAAAGCAAAGTCCATGAGTGCCAAGAACTAGCATTGTTTTGGCCTAGAGATGTTAAGGTATCTAAGGATAGTTTTAACTTGTTCCAAGCTCATTTTTTAGTCATATATGATGAGTGAAGATGAAAGGAAGCCTTGGAAAAAAATTAGAAATCATAGAAAGTCAGATGGCCTTATATATTCCATAATATGACCTAAAGAAGCAACACCTAGTTTGGCTCTTTATTTTAATTGTGTGATGACTCCAAGAGGCTTAAAAGGAGTCAAGAATTATAAATAAAAGGAAAGAATAGAACTTAGAACTCAATTAATGGATCTTGCTTCATTAGGTATATTTTGGAACCATAAAAGGGCTATTAGACCAAGCTAGTGTTTAAAGAAGATGTATGGCTTTAGAAATGATTCTGTGAACTTAATTAGCTTTCATATATTATGTTTAGGCCAAGAGAAACAAATCCCACACCTTTGTGTGTGTGAGGCCAAGGAAGGGAGAGCATTTCCAAGAGAAAAAGTGTGTGATTGCAACAAAGGTAGCTCACTTCTCTTTCTCTCATGCATGAATGTGTGCTTGACTTGTCTTTAAATGTGTGTATGTGTGTTTTAAGCCATGAAAAGTGTTTTAGCATGTGCATATATATTATGGAACCATAATATTGTAATATCATTTAAAATAATGCTTAATATGTGTGCCTGGGTTTGCTTGAGTGTAGTAAAGCCAAGAACCCTTGGCCATGGTGAGAATAAGCCAAAAACCCTTAAAATTAGTTAAGACAAAGTAAACAATTTTCCAAGAGTGAGGTTGAGTCAAAACCTCTTAGAGAAAATTGATGAGGCAAGTCCAAAATCCATAATGGTGAGGCTAATCCACTTGTTTGGCAAGTCTATGTATGCTTTATGTGACTTGTTCAAATGCTAAGAATGCTTCCCGAGTGATTACACATGTTATTATGCTCATGCATACATTTTCAAGACTTGTTTGCATTTTTTATGTGTGATCGAAATGGAGATGAACTATTGGGATTATTTGAATCTCATTCCCTCCTCTCCAATGTCCTAACATGCTAGGTAGACTAAGTGAGCAAGGTAATGGAAGCCATCAAGTTGGAAGATGAGAGTTTGACATCAAAATGCCTAGTTTTGTCTCTTTTGTAACCATACACATGGCATATGATGTAATCCTATGATAGAATTATTATGTAATCATTTGAACATATGTAATTACCTAAATGTTTAATGTATGTATGATTTTTAGTGTCAAATGAATGGTATTATGCATTTTGGGTAGTGAATGGTAATGTAAGGCATATGTGATTTTGTGTATGGCATGGGGTGAGGGAGTGAGTTTTCAAATTTTGGGTTTATAGACCTTTGAGACAAGTTTAGAAGGTCATTTTGGTGCATTCTCACTTGCTTAAGTGGTCATGGTTGCTTTAGAACTCAAAATGGACCATTTAGACCACTTTGGTGACACAAAATGATCCATTATGCAACCCAATATCAAGATTTGACTAAATGAATGAATTTGCCCATTAAATTTGTCACGTATATAGATCTTATCTAGATCTTTTTGGAAATATAAAGACCAAATTATTTGGAGCTCTGTGGAATTAATTATGAATTTTCAAATTTCTCATTTTTCTACTGAACTAATGTAAACACTGTTCATATGGTCAGAAACTTGGGCTATGTTATTCATGGGCCAAATGATATCCAATGCTTATGATATTTTATAAGAATAAACTAGACATAATGAGCTTTCCATGGCCAATAAGATCACCTTAATTGGACCTCTAAGCAGGGAGATATGAACTTTTGAAATTGGAGGTCAGTACTAGGGATGATAGTCAACTTCTGGTACTATTCTATCAATTTCTAATAGCTAGCAGCCCCTGTTGAGGTCTAGACATATTTTTAACATAAAGTAGACGTCTGTAACTTTCAAAAATGGTCAAGAATGTATAATTTTGATTCTTCTAAAATTAGTTATGATTTTTCAAAATTTATGACAATAACCTAGAAATTCTAGCGAGGCTGCACTCTTGAATTTCATGTACTCCATCCACTTGCATGAGTTTTAGGCCATTTATTTGGATGATTTTGAGTTGTATTAGTGTAATTAAATATGAGAATGAGTTAAATGAGTTCATATGGTCCATGGCATACCGAATAAAGAATTCATCCACTACGCAACGCAAAGAAATTGATTATTTTTATTGCATTTTTCTTCCTCCTCTTGTGTGGTAATGGAAGGAAGCTTAACATGCATGTGGAATGAGTTCTAGAATTATGGTGTTACAAGCTTAGTTTTGTTGATATCAAGAATTACAATAGCAACCATATCGAAGCAAGCTTGGTCAATTTTATAAACAGAGTATTAAGGTGATTCAAGAGTTATCACGATAAGGCTACAATTTCTTTGTTATGACTTTGAAACTTTTTATATGCTAAATGCAAAATCAATGCTAAATTTTTTGTCAAGAGCAATGGCAATAGTCAATAAAATGTAGTCCTTTAGATAAAAATTCATTGATGAAACAATTGTTGCAAAAGTATTAAAAAGCTTAACATCCAAATTTAATCATGTAGTTACAGCAGTATAATCTCAAGATTTTTCAATTTTTTTCATTTGATAAACTAATGGGATCTGTAATACCAGTTTATTCTAAGAGTCCTAAAACTAAGAAGATTACAAAAGGAAGTCCCCTAAATTGAACAATTAGAGGCCAAATAAAATTAAAGTGATAATCTAGACATCTGAAAATCAGAATAGAAAGCTAAAGATACTCTAAAACCATAGCCAAAATAGTTAAATAAAATTAGACAGAAAGGTAGTGGCATTTTTGTAATTTTGGCCAACTTTTAGAAAACCCAAAAGAGGAATCTTTAAATGGAAAAAATGAGTTTCCTTCGGCTCTCAGAGACTCTAAAAATCATAAGAACCCCTATAATGGTTTAAACCCCTCCAGTTTGTATTTTAAAGTATCAATTGACCAAAACTTTGACTAGATCATTTAGTAAGGTTTTAAATCCAATTCAGGTGAAACAAAAAGTATTTTATAAATTAGAGGACCTAAATTTCATAATGAAAAAGATGGTTCTCAAAAAAGAGTTGAAATAAGCCCAAATGGAAAGAACAAAGTGTAAGGGCTAAATTAGAATTTTGAAAAAAATATTAAAGTATGCCCCTTTGCTTCTTATTTCAGCATGCCACCTCCTCTCTTCATTTTTGTTGACTTCATTCTGCTCCAAAATAGAACTTAGACCAGCTTGAGGAGGCACACAAGAAGGAAAAGAGAAGGGAGGAAAAACCAAGCAAAAATGTAAGAAATTCAAGATTTTTCATACTTTTTCCTTCTCCAAACTTCTTTTCCTCTTTCTCTTCTTTTCTCTTATGGTTTTGATAACTTATTTGGACCTATTTCATGGTTGGTTCAATAGGAGGAAGAGAGAATTTAAAGGAGATATTGGAAGCTTTAGAAAGCTCCTTGGAAAAATTTGAAAACAAGATAAGATATCATGGTATTTCTTGCTTTTCTTGGTTATTCCTCCCATGCACCAATTTGGCCAAACCTAGGCCCATTAAAGAGAGAAGAAATTCAGGTCATAACAAGGTAGGGACAAGGTTTCTAGAGCATGAGGATTAAGAATATGTAATTGGAACTAAAAGAAAAGGTTTAGAATTCAAGTTATGTCACCTAGGGTTCTTGTTGCACCTATCAATTTTTAGAGTTTTCCAATGATAATCTAGCTTGTATAAGAATATGTATGAGTTCATAAGAGACCTACGAAGCAATACAAATGGCAAATTCCCTAGGAAAACCAAGAAAACTCCATAGGTCCTTCACCTAGTGTAAGTCTCAGCCAAAGAGAGGATTATGTATCTAAGGAGAGTTTTATTTGATTCCAAGGATAGAAATGGGCTAGATATGAATAATAAACACCAAAAGAACCATTGGTTTGAATTTAGAAATCATGGTTTATAAGATGGAAGTTTAAGTTCCTTTTTAAGGCATAAAGAAGCAACTTGATATTTGGTTCCTTGAATTGAGTTTGTGATGACTCTAATGAGTTTAAATGGAGTCATGAGACTTAGATTGAATGAGGAGTTAAAGCCAAGATCAGGAATTATGTAGGTTGTTTCATTGGACCTTTGTATGGAACCATAACTATACTATAAGCTATAATATGTTGGCATAGAGTTTATGTGAGGCTAGAGTTTGTTCCAATAATGTATTTGTATCTTATTTGATGTATCTAGGCCAAGCAAATCAAGATCCTCCTAGGTGTGTGTATAAGGCCAAGAAGGGGAAAGAGAAATCTAAGGAAGAAAGCTCGTGTTTCTTGTCTCAAGGTAGCTTTTTATCTTTTCTTATATGCATTTCTTGGTTATTTAATTGTTATTGAATGCTTATGTGAATTTTTGAATCATGAGATATACTTATAGCCATTGATTAAATACTTTAGCACCATTATGTCTCTTGAAACATGTTTTGAATGTAAAATGGCTCCTAATAAGTGAGATAATGCCAAAAGTCCCTTAGATTGGATGAAGAGAAGCTAAAAGTCCCTAAAAATGGGTGAGAAAAAGCCAAAAGTCTCAAGAAAGAGTGAGGCTAAGTCAAAAATCCCTAAAAATGGTGAGAAAAATCCAAATGTCCCAAAGAAATTGGGTAAGGCTAGACTAAAAGTCCCTAGGACCTATGTTTGATTTGAATGAGTTTATGGGACTTGAAAAATGATTATGTATGTCTACTAGAAACATTCATTGCATGTTTGCATTCTTTGACATAAAAATATCCTAGGTATGCATGCTTGAAAGGGAAAAAGAGTTATTGAGATTCTTTGAATCTCACTCATCCTCACATTATGTTTAACCATGTCTAAGTGAGCCTTATAGAGCAAGAAATGAAAGCCAAGGAACTTAAAGGATGAGACTTTGACAATAGAATAGGAATTTATGTAATTTGATGTCAAATTTTGTATGTATATAAAGTTTATAAGATGTAAACCATTGAGCATGTGTAAGAGTATGTAATTATGCTGTATGAATCAAACATAGAACCAAATATATGAATATGTGAGTTTTTGACATGCATGAGCCTTAGTGTACATACATATAAGAACAAGTGGATGAGTGAGTTTAATTTCCATGATGGTTTATACCTATTTGGATGCTTCTATATGTTGTAATGCAAGTGTTGGATGTACTTAAATGGTCATGGTTTAAGAGGAAAGTCATTTTGGACCATTGGAAGCCGTTATGTAACCATTTTAAGCCACTCTCTTGCCCTAAGCCAAAGTTTAACCAAATGGATGTGTTTCTCCATGAAATTTGGCAAAAATATAGATCTCATCTAAATCTTTTTACAGAGCTAAAGAGTACTATTTTTGGAGCTCTAACGAAATTATTATGATTTTTCAAAGTTGGCTAAATTATGCAGAAACTGTCACTGTTACTATTTATATGGTCAGTTTAGTTTTTTATGCCATTTAGTGGTTAAATGAAATCCAATACTCATGAAATTTTATAAGAATATAATAGACATCATAAGCTTCCTATAGCCATTGAGAGCACCCAATTTAGAGCTCTGTAGAGGGAGAAATGAATTTTTGAAGTTTCAAGTTTGTTGTAGAATGCCCACCAAACTTAAAGTACTATTCTATCAGGTTTTATGGACTAAACATGGATGTTTTCATCTAAAATTTTTATGGTAGTTAGAGGATGCCTTGAGCTTTCCAGAAAGTCATAATTTGCATGATTTGGATTTTTCAAAAATTAGTTATGAATTTCCAAAATTCATATCAGAATATGGAATTCAAGGAGAATTGCAAGTGAAATGGGATTTTGTGATATATGCCTCAAACTCGAAATTTATGGTGAAAATTGTGTTATTTCTAATTGAACAACTATGTTATGAATGGAAAATAAGTTTGGCAAGCCTACATGGTCCATTTAGCTAAGAATAAATTATTTTGGCTTTTAACAATAGTACTTTCTGCTGCCAAAGGTCATAATTTCATGAAAATAGCTACTTTTATACCACTTGTGATGCAAATTAAGTAGTAACTAGATATGGCATTATAAGATCCTTGCAAGCTCATGAATCAAGAATCGATAAATCACTTAAAAGTAATAAAGAGAAGGTGTTTCAAGTAAATGAGGCAATCACCAATTTTAATGAAAATGAAAACTCAATAGGAAAAGGACATGGAAGAGGACGATTTCATGATTGAGGTCATGGTAGAAGAAGGGGTCGAAGACAATGTGATGAGGAACAAAGGTAGTTTGATGGGCAAAGAGGCTTTAGTAAGTAAAGAAGTCATAAAAATGGTATTCAATGTCATTATCACAAAACGTTTAGCCTTGTAAAAGCAAACGACTAGTATAAAGATCAACTTGTGAATTATGGAGAAAAAAATGATGAAGAAAGTAAACTTTTTATGGCTCATTTTGATACTAACAATGTGTTAAGTGATGTGTGGTTTGTAGCCAGTGATTGTTCTAGTCACATAATAGGTAAGAGGTCTATGTTCAATAACCTAGATAAGGCATGAAAAATGAAAGTGAAGCTTAATGATAATAATGAAATGCAAGTTAAAGGAAAAGGCATAATGGGCATTGGAACTAGTTAAGGTAAAGTGAAACCTTTACATAATGTTCAGTTTATTCCTAATTTGGCATAAATATTGGTAAGTGTTAAATAAATAATTGCTAGTGGATACTAAGTAGTATTTGATGATGGAGCATTGTTATTAAGGAAAAATAATCAAGGCAAATGATGGTCAATGTGCACATGACTCAGACCAAAATATTTCCATTAGAGGTCTCTAATGTGAATAATTTTGTCCCAGCAGCTTGTGGCAAAGAAGACTTAAAGATATGGCAATTGTAATATTGGCATTTGAACATAAAAGGCTTGAAGCTATTGAGTGACAAAGGTATGGTTCTTAGACTACCAAAAATTGATGCAATTGATTTATGTGAAAGATGTATATATAGAAAACAAACTAGAAATTCATTTCCAGTGGTAAAAGCTTAGAGAGCTACAAAGTGTCTTAGGTTAATACATGTTTATTTATGTGGTCTTATAAACATAGAGTCATTTGGTGGAAGTTAATATTTCTTACTTTTTGTTGATGATTCTAGTCATATGAGTTGGGTGTATTTTTTCAAGAATAGATTAGAAATATTTAAGAAATTCAAACATTTTAAGCCAATGGTTAAAAGATAATGTGGTTCTTACATTAAGGAGATCCATAAATAGGGGAGGTGTGTAATACCTAGACCTGTTAGTTATTTTACCATGGTCTCATTATCCATCTCAATGCATTTCATATAAATTAGAGCATAATCACAAAAAGAAGCCAACATTTTCCATGGAAAAGGCATTAAATTAATGGAATTAATTGTGTTATGTAAGATCCCAATTCCTCATTTTATGCTCCATGAATCATATAAACTCATCAACATCAATTTCTAGTCATAACACATCCATACAAGTCATACACACCATAATTAACCTCATTCATTTTGGGTTTGAAGCTACATCACACAAAGCTCATGGTTCGCTCTTAAGTTCCAATTTCAATTTTCTAATATAAATTTTGGAAATTCATAACTAATTCTAAAATAATTGAAATCAATCAAACCATATCATTCGGGAAATTTGTGAATGTCTATTTTTTTACTAAAATAATTCTAGACTAATGCAAAAGTTTTAAGCCATCGAAAATTAATGGAACGATAACATAGGTTAGGCTGCATTACTGATACTATTATGCAATTTCAAAAATTCATATTTTCCTCTAAAAAACTCCAAATAAGGTGATCTTGGAGCTATGGAAAGCTTATGGTGTCTAGTTTATACTTATAAAATTTCATAAGCATTGGAATTCATTTGACCCACGTGTGACACAGAGAAGCAAACTAACCAAATGAACAGTAATCATACCATTTCTACATAATTTGGCCAACTTTGAAAAATGATAATAAATTCTCTAGAGCTTAAAATTAAGTGATCTTTGGCTTTGTGAAAAGCTCTAGATAAGACATACCTATTGACCAAATTTCATGGAAAAACTCATTCATTTAGTTATACTTTGATTCAGCTCTCCATTTAGTAAATTTTGAAGTCTCAAATGGCATCTCAAGGCACCAAATGGCCCTTTTTGTTTTCCATGTAATACTTTATATTTCTATTATCATAATCTTCCATTCTGGGCAATTGGTGCATATTCACAAGACTAAAGTAAGGAAAAGTATGAAAATAATACACTTTTATCGCGTTATGGCGAGGTTAAATTTTTTAATTCGCATTACGTGGGCTCCTGTGGATTATTTAATAACATTCTCTAGCCATTTATCATTGGAAAAATTCACAAACAACTCAAATTATCAGGCAATCCATGGATTTCAAGTCAAAAACCCTGAAATTTGTAACACCATAAATTCTAGCTCATTTTATTTCATTCATAGGCTTTACATCATCATGCCCATGAGAGCACATAAAAGAGGCAGTGAAAATAATGGGCTTATTTGCATTATATCATACTTCAAAATTTGCAATCGGTGTCACGTGGATGATGTGAACTCATGTTATGCATCCTCATATTTAATTACATCATTAAAACTCATTTATGTTCCAAAAACATGCCTACAACCCATGGAAGCATAAATGAGGCATGGAAGATGGGAGTTTATTTTCGGCCAGAATTGGCCTCTTCCCTGGGCAAACTTTGGAAATTCATAACTAAATTTAGAAAACTTGAAAACATGAGTTCTTGATCATTCTGAAAATATTAGGATGTCTACTTCACACTAAAAATATGCTCACATCACAACATTCATCACATAGGACGTTTGACATCCAAAAAGTTATAGAGGTCGCTGGCTACCTAGGCTGTTGTTCAGATTATTGATACAAACTTCTCAAATTCATAACTAATTCTATAAAAATAGAAATCACACATATTCAGTCATTCTGGAAAGCTACAAATGTTAAATTGATACTAAAAATAATTCTAGAATGAAATAAATACGTTTATCTATTAGGGACCTATGGAACAGTAACTAAACTCTTGGGGCACCACTAGTATTGACAGTTAATTTCAAAAATACATAACTCTCTGCTCAGACCTCCAAATGTGGTGATCTTGGTGGCCATAGAAAGCTTATGACCTCTAGTTTATGTATATAAATATTCATAGGTATTGGACACCATTTGGCTATCAGGTGACATAAAATACAAGACTACCAGTATGAACAGTACCCATACCAGAATCCATGAAAAATACTAACTTTGAAAATTCATCAAATATTCCCTAGACCTCTGAAAATTATGATCTTTAGCTTCCCAAAAAGCTCTCAATTATACATAATTTCATGCCAAATTTTAGATCAATACTAGCTCATTTTGCTAAAAAGTGATATAGGGTTCCATTCTGGTTAATTTTGGCTCCATATTGGGTACCAAAATTGCCAAATGGATTTCCCTTGGTCTTGGTACCTTTTAGGAAAGTTTAAAAGCTTATTTGAGACTTGTGTGAGCTACCCAAATAGTCTCAAACCTCATGTATCTCATTTTGGCCATTCAACCCACACTTATACATATTTCCATCAAACTTTAAACTTTCATACTATGGCATTACATACTCAAAATATGGGCTAGTGGTCATATATGAGAATCATATATCTCAACATCACATATTAGTATATTTACATTTGTCTCAACGTTCATAGTATGTATACAACATCATATACATGATGAACCATCATTAAGGTTCTAAAAGGAGCAAAATAACACATAAGCTTGTCAATTGTCCCTCTTCATGGTTGTTGGCTCTCATTGGCATATCTACTTGATCCACCTAGCATGTGAGATCATTGGAGAAGAGGAGATGAGATTCAAAAAATCCCAATAACTCATCTCCTATTCAATCATGCATAATATATACAAAGCAAGCTTTTCAAATGCATGCATGGTAAAAATAGAAGACATGTATATTTTAAAAACAATCTTGGCATGTAAATCAATCATACAAGACATCCAAGAGCTCACCAAATGCTTGGATTAGCCTCACACTTTACCTCATGGATTTTTAACTTGCCTCACCCATTCTTTAAAAACTTTGAACTCAACCATACTCTTGGGAGTCCACTTTACTTTTGAGAGACTCTTTACTTTGTCTCAACCAAGCTCAAGGGTTCTTAGCTAATCCTTACCAAAGGGAAGAGTTCTTGGCCTCTCCACACTCAAGCAAACTCACACAAATATCATGTAATCATTTGAAAATATAACATGGCTTCAAGCATCATGGTATATAAAGGCATGCTAGCATACTTTTCAAAGCTTGAAAATATATATACACACATTCTAAAACAAGCTAAACACACATCCATACATGAGAGAAGGTGGAGAGAGCTACCTTGTATACAAACACACACTTTTTCCTTAGCTTTCAAGCCTCCTCTTTCAGCCACACACCCACAAGTTGGTAGAGATAGTTTCTCTTGGCCTAGACACAAATTATGGGAGCCAATTAAGTTCATGAAACAATTTCTAGGGCCATGCAATTTGCTTAAACCCTAGGTTACTCTACAACCTCCATTATGGTCCATATTAGCACCTAATGAAGCAACACCTCTCAAATGACTTCTAGGCCTCATTCTTTTCTTTCAAATATGATGCTTGACTCTTTTTAAGCCTCTTGGAGTCATCACATCATCAAAACAAAAGGCCTAACACCATGTTGCTTCTTTAGGTCATAATATGAAACCTAAGGCACCAAATCACTTTCTATGAGTTCTAAATTTTTTCCAAGGCCTCCCCTCATTTTCATTCATCAAATATGACTCAAGAATGGCCTTAGAAAAGTTTAAAACTCTCCTCCACACCTAGAACTCTTCTTGGCCGAGACATGCCTAAGTTTAGGGCTTTTTGCAGTTGTCTTTATTTTCTTGCGGGGAGAAGCTTGTGGGGAGCATCTTTGGTATCTCAAGAACTCATTTATACTCTAACTTAGACCCAGGAAGCATCACATAAATTCAAATTTTGAAAGGCGCACTAGAAACCCTAGGTTTTGCATCTTAAATCCTAATGCCTATTTCATTGTTTCCTTTGCATATTCTTATTCCATTCCATCAAATACCTAAGAATCATGCTTAGTTGGGCTTGAAAATCAGATCTTCCTATGGTTCTTAGGCTAGGTCAAAATGGAGAAGAAGAGCCATGGAAGATATGAACCATAGGATACATTTTTACCTTATTTTCTTGCTTAGTTTGGCTTGAATCTTGATTTCTCCAAGCTCCTCTCTTCAAATCTGAACTTTTCCTTGAATATCTCCTAAATCAGATTTATAAACCTTATTTTAATCCAAGGAAACAAAGGAGGAGGGAGGAGAAGAGGTGTGGATGAAGAAAAGCAAGGAAAATCACCATGAAAACATACCTTAAGCTTGGTTTTCTTCCGCCTTCTTCCTCTTTTAGGCGCCTCTCCCTTAGGGTTTTACTTCTAATTTGGGGTTGAAAAATCTGAAGAGAAATGAGGGCAAGTGTGAGGCACCACCTATATATAGGTAGGGAAAAGTGACTTTTTCAAAAATTTCAATTTTACCCTTCATACTTTGCATTTTCGTTTTTCCTTCGTTTTAGCTCCTTTTTTAGAACCATCTCTTCCATTATAAAATTTAGGTTTCTAATTAAGAAAAATTCCTTTAGAGTCACCCAAATCATAGCTAAAATCTTTCCAAATGAATCAGTCAAAGTTCGGGTCAACTGACGTTGGAAAAATTACACCGGATGGTCATTACCGGTCCTAGGGCTTCCCATGGTTTTTCGGGCCTCTCAGAACCCTGGAAAACTCAAAACATTCATTTAAAAAGCCCTTCTGTATGTTTTTCAAAAAGTCTACTTATTTACAAAAATGCCACTAGCCTTTTGGCAAATTTTTTTGAATCACTCTGGCCTTGATTTTTGGGCAACTCAAGGATTAACTCCTCATTTTCTAATATTTAAAATTTTATCATAATTTTAGTTGTCCCAAATTCCTTCTATTTCAGGGACTTCCTTTTATATCTAGCTCATTTCTGCCGTTTACAAAGAAACCAAACATTGCATTTCTCACGTTTACGGAGGGACCGGATGTTACAAAATTTCCTTCATTCTCCACGGCTGTACAATGACAAATTTTAAGGGCAATTTTAAAAAATCATAACTAAATGTAGAAAATCGAAATCATACAAACCATAGCTTTCTAAAAATCTCAGGGTGTTAATTTCACACTAAAAATGATTTTCAGCTATGAAAATCTCATCTAGACCATGTTTGATAGCAGAAAATGTAGGAAGGTCTGGCTACCCTTTGATACTAATACAGATTACTCATTTAAATTTTAGAAATTCATAATTAATTAGAAAAAAATCCAATCCATACGATCTATACTAATTTGGAAAGATACAGATTTTAACTAGAGGAAAAAAAATAATTCCAAACTAATCCAGATGCATTCAGACCCCAAAAATTAATCAAACAGTACCACGGGTCTGACTGGGTGCCTGATATTAGACAGCAGTTTCAAAAATTCATATCTCTCCTTAGACATCTAAATGAGGTGCTTCTAAATGGCACAAGTCACTGCGAAGGTCTAGTTTTTCTTTGTAAAATTTCATGGCAATTGGATATTGTTTACCCTATGATTGATTTAGATTCATTTTTAGACCAATTGCATAGTATCAATGGCCAAACTAGAAAATTTTTTCAACTTCAAAAATTCGCCAAATATTCCACAAACCTCCAAATAATACCCACTTTAACTTTTTAAAAATTTCTCAACAAGCTCTAGATGCATGCCAAATTTTAGACCAAGAAGAGCTCATTTGGACAAAAAGTGACATAACTCACTCAAATGGTCAATTTTGCTTCATGTGAGGGGTCAACCTTGTCCAAATGGCCTCTCCAATGGTTTGGCTCCTCTTGGACAAGTTTAAAAGTAAAATTATAACTTGTGTGGACTGCCCAAATGGTCTTAAGTCTTATGCATCTTAATTTGGTCATCCCACATCCATTAATGCACTACACACATAAACCATTCAATAAGCAAAATTCCACATTTACATTGATTTAATATCACACATGAGCTACATAACATTCATACATCATATTATATTTGCTCAAAGTCTTACATTACAAAAATAACTTGTACAAGTTCATTTTGACATTTATACACAAAGAGAACAACAGAATATTCTAATTGTAACTCTTCAAGGCTCTTGGCTTGCTGTTCTTGTATCTTGGGAGCCACCTAGACATATCAAGATGGAAGCAGGAAGGGGAGTGAGATTCTTTGAATCTCAATAGCTCACACACTCATTCACACACACATTCAAGGCATATACACATCAAAGCATATGTATGGAAGGTTTGGCAACTATAAAGTATGCAAAGTTATAATTTCCATGTCACTTATTTACATTTAAGCCAAGAACATGCTCTAAGGACTTTTGAATTTGCCTCACTCTTGGCCTAAGGAATTTTGACTTGGCCTCACCCTTCCAAGAGACTTTTGGCCTTGTCGCACCCATACCATGAGACTTTTGGCATCTCCTCACCTTTATTAGGGGACTTTTGGCATACCTCACCCTTATGAGCCATTTCCACAACCAAAGCCATTCAAGGAAATACATTGGTACCAATGTAATGTCAAGGCATCAAGTGGCATGTTCTCAAATCACAAGAGCATACACAAACACACAAAGACATATATATGTATATAAGAATGCAAGGAGAATGAGGTAGAGAACTACCTTGAATTTATGCAAGCTTCTTTTTGTTTTATCTTTCCTTCTTTTTGGCCTAACAAGTGCACCTAGATGGGTGGATGTTCTCTTGGCCTAAACATCATAAACAACACACAATTACACATTTGAAGCAAGCTAAGACACTAAACTCACTCTTAAACACACACTTGGTTCCATAAGTGGCATAATGGTTCCATAAATGGCCTATTTGAAGCAACCTCCACAATTCAAGCTCTATGCTCTCATCTCTTTCCATTTCTAGGCCTTTTGGCTTCATTCAAAATCCTTGGAGCCCTCACATAATCATTTATACAAGCTTAGAATCAAGTTACTTCATAAAACACTATTATAGATACCATTGTCCCATTTCCCATTCCATAGTTCCTAAATTTTTTCCAATGGTTTTTCCCATTTTCTAACATTATATAAAGTCTTAAACCAAGGCTAGAACAAATTAAAACATCCTCTACCCTATCTATCCTAGCTTGGCCGAACCTATAAGCAATAATGGGATTCTTGAAGTTTCAAATTTTTCCTTGATAGGAGAGCCACTTGGGAGGCTTTCTAAGAGTCTTAAGAGCTCAAGGAAACACTTACGTAGCCAAGGAATTACTTACACAAAATCAAATTTTATAAAACTATAAAGAAGCCTACACTTTTCTATCTTGTTTTCCATAAGTTTTTCTTGCAATTTCTTGCCATATTCTTCTTCCTCATGGTCTAAAACCCTAGTCTCTCTCTTGTTTTTGGACAGAATATCTCTCCCTCATATGGTTCTAGTTTGGCCGAAATCATACACAAGGAAGAAGCAAAGAAGAGGAACAACAAAACCATGAAATACCTTAGATTCAAACTTGGTTTCAAGACTTTTTCTCCTTGGTTTTCTTCCCCTCAAGTAATTCGAACAGCGCCTCCTTGTTTTGGACTCAAAACAGAACCAATTCACTTAAATAAACCATGGAAAGAGAGGAGGAGAAGAAAGGAGAGGAACAAAATTGGAAGGAGATGGAGTATGAAATTTTACAAATTTTCTTACCTTTCTTGCCTTTTTCTTCCTCCTTTTCTTCCTCTCTTAGTGCCTTCAAGGAGCTGTTATTTTTCTATATTTTAGGCAAAGGAAGTCGTGCTTAAGAAGGTGGGAGAAGAGGCATGAAATTTATAGAACATTCAAAAAGCTAGCTTTTTCAAAATTCCAATTTCGTCCTTCCATAATGACAATTTCTTTTTGGCTCTTTTCCATTATAAAATTTAGTTTTCCAATTTAATAAAATGCCTTTGGAATCTCAAATTAGAGTTAAAACTTTTCCAAATAAATCCATCAAAGTTTGGGCTTACTGCCATTAGAAAATGTACACCAAAAGGACTTTACCAGTCCTGGGGCTTCTCATGGTTTTTGGAGCCTCTGAGAACCTTAGGCATTTAAAAAACCATCCTATGTGTTTTTCTAAAAGTTTCACTTATTTATAAAAATGCCATTACATTTTGTCAATTTTCGTCATAAATTGTTTCACCGTCCTAACTTCACTTTTCTTTCCGTCTGAGCTTGGAATTATCATTTTTAGGAGTCTAAAACTCTCCCTAGATTTTTTGGGACATTATCTAGCTCATTTTAGAGGACTTGCTTTTATACGGCTCATTTTGTCGTTTTACAAAAATTACATTCGTTACATTCCATAACCACTTAGGTAAGTTTAAAAGCATAAACACTATACATAAAAGCTTGCCAAATGATTTAAATCACCATAGAGCTCAATCTCACATTGCCATATCCATATATACACAAGAACATCAAGTCACATAATGGCAAAAGAGTAGCAAAATCTCACATTCTCATTCATCTAGCTTCTACATAGATACATACACTATTTGTACATATATTAGAATATGCTCAAAGGTCTACATCATAGATACATCTCATGGTTACATAGTTTGACATCAAAATAAAACAAAAAGCTCATTTCTTTATCCATTTGTCAAGATCTTGCTTCTCATGCTTGTTGGCTTCCGTTTTCTTATCTACTTGGCTCATCTAGATATGGTTAAACATATGTAGGGGAAGAGTGAAATTCAAAGAATCCCAATAGCTCTTAGCCCTTCAAACATACATAATGGATGCTAAAACATGTCAAAGAATGTAAGCATGATATTCAAGCAACTAATGAACATGTATAAGGAATTTTCCTTGTCACATAAACTCATACATAACAAACATAAGTTCTCAAGGACATTAGTCTAGCCTCATCCATCTTTTTTAGGACTTTTAAATTTGTCTCACCCACTTTCAAAGAACTTTTGACTAAGCCTTACTCTTTTTGAGATTTTTGGCTCTGTCTCACTCATTTCTAGGGATTTTTGGCTCATCTTCACCCTTGCTAAAGGACTTTTGCCACAACTAAACCCATGCAAGCCATTATGCAATCATAATCACATTTCAAGAACATGTAAACATAGGCTAGAAACATTTCCATGGCTCAAACACACATATAAGCACTCAAGGACAAGCAAATATCTAAGCCATGCATGAGACAAAGTATAAAGAGCTACCTTGAAGCAAGAACACAACACTTTCTCTTGAAATTCTTCTTCCCCTTTTTTGGCCAAACCTTGCAATTAGGTGGCTCTTGGTTCTATTGGCTTAGACACATTAAAAGATATATAAATCACTCATGGAAACAAGCCTTGGCATCAAACACACTCTATATGAAACTACTTTGTTCTATGGCTCCATTATGCTTCCATACAAGACCTTATGAAGCAGCTATGAGAATTCATGGTTTTGACTCCCATTTCTCATTCATCCTAGGTCTCTTGACTCCCTTTAGACTCATTGGAGTCATCAACATTCATTTTAAGGAGCCTACCTATAAGTTGTTTTATAATGTTACATTATGGAGCCTACACCTCCATCTCACATTCCATGACTTTTAAATTTTTTCTAAGGCTTCCACTAATCTTCTTCTATCATATTTAGTCTCATTCTAGGCTTAGAACAAATTAAAACACTCCCTAAGTGCATGAAGTGGGTTAGGCCGAGACTATGGAGGCTTAGAGCATTCATAGAGTTTGCTTCATTTCATTTAGGGAAATGGCATATGTGAGGCTTTCTAGGTGTCTTAAGAACTCATTCATACTCTTAGAGAATTTAAATTATTATTAGGAAGCTTCATATTTGCCAAGATGCAACCAAATCTCTAAATTCTATAACTTGCATTCTAAAGCTTCCTTTTCAATTCTAGTTGTATATTCTTAATCCTCATACTCTATAACCCTTGGTTCCATCAAGAATACATGAAGAAAAACTCTCCTCCTCACTTTTTCTCTCTAGATCAAAGCTTAAATGACTTGAAAACACAAGATTTTGCAAGTGTTTCAAATAAAGTCTTACCTTAAAATAGAGCTCTTTTAGCATAAATTATTTTCCATCAATTGGTTTTTTGAAAAGACTTTCTTTTTGGCTTGGGTCGAACTTGAATCTTCAAGTTTTCAAGAAAAGAAAACCACCATTAGAGAGCTCTTAGAAAGAGGAAAAAGTTTCTTAATTAACATGGGATGAAACGGAGCTGTTTACTTACTAAACGAAAGCTTAGACTTTATCTCTCTCTCCCCTCTTAGTGTCACACCATACACTCTAAAAATCTAAAAAGGGAAGCTTAGAGAAGATGATGAGGTGTAATCTTACTTAAGAAGTCTCTTTTATAATTTTTCAAAATGACCATTTTACTTCTACGCACATGTTTGCTTTATTTAGGCTCATTTTAACTCCATTTTGAGAATCATCTTTTCCATCATAAAATTTAGATCCTCTAATTCATAAAACACCTTTGGTTTTATCCAAATTGAATTTAAAATCTTTTCAAATAAATCAATCCAAGTTTGGGTCAACTAACGCTCTACAACATATACTGGAGAGGTTTAAACCATTCTAAGGATTCCTATAGTTTTAGGGCCTCTAAGAACCCTAATAAACTGATTTTTCCTATTTAAAAATATCTCCTTTAAGTTTTCTAAAAAGTGCCCAAAATTACAAAAATACTACTACATCTTCGTTAAATTTCATCAGATTATTCTGGCTCTATTTTCAGGGCACCTCCGATCTTGGATCCTTATTATTTAAGTTATAAATTATTATTCTAATTTTATTGGATCTCAAATCATTCTATCTAAGGGACTTCCTTTTATATCCAGTGCATTTCATAAGTTTACGGGAAAATCGGACATTACGTTTCTCACATTTACAAAAGAACCAGATGTTACAAGGCTGGTTCTTATCTAATGAATTTAACTATTTTTGTGAAGAATGTAGCATTCACAAGAATTAACTACACCTTACACTCTAGAGCAAAATAGAGTTGCTAAATGCAAGAATCAGACAGTTGTGGAGATGGTAAGAAGCTTACTACAAGGAAAGAAACTTTCAAATCAATTTTGGCTTAAAGTAGTTGCTACATCATTCTATTTATTAAATCTCTCTCCTACAAGAGCCATTTGGAATCAAACTCTATATGAAACTTGGCAAGGTGTAATGCCATTAATAAGTCACTTAAAAATTTTTGCTTATATAATCTATGCTTTGATAAATTCTTAATTTCATCATAAGCTTGATGAAAAATCTAAAAAAAAATGTATTTTTCTTTGCTATTGTACATAGTTCGAAGCACACCAATTGTATAACTCTCTTAATGGCAAAATGATAACGAGCAAAAGTGTAATATTTGATGAAGACTTAAGCTAGGATTGGAATGACAATGATAAATAAAAGCAAATACAAATTACAATTGCAAATGAGGAATTCCAAAATGAAAGTCAAGAGCTAACTCCTACAAGTCCACCTAGTACTTTTACTGCATCACTAAGTTTCTCATTTACAAGCCAAAATTCTTCTATTACTACTGGAAAGTTTTAAAATGACACTCCACCTAATGAGTTTAAATCTTTAAGAGATATTTATGAGTCTTGTCAATTTGCTTATGTTATTTCAAATCCTATAACTTATGAAGAAGCTGCAACAAAAGAAGAATGGCAAAGAGCAATGAGAGAAGAAATGATAGCAATACAAACAAACAAAACATAGGAGATGATAGATTTGCCTGACAATAAGAAAGTAATTAGTTTTAAATGGCTATTCAAAACCAAATATCATGTAGATGAAAGCATATAAACACACAAATCTCAACTTATGGGAAAAAGATATGCAAAGCAACATAGAGATGATTTTAAAGAGACCTTTTCTCCAATAGCTCATTTTGAAACTGCGACATTGTCTGAGTATTGGTTGCATAATTACATTGGCTTATTTATCAATTTGACATCAATTTTCCATTTTTAAATAGAGACCTACAAGAAGAAGTATATGTAGCTCAACTTGAAGGTTTTATAGTTGAAGGCAAAGATACAAAAGTGTACAAGTTGAGAAGGGCATTATATGAATTGAAACAAGCCCTGCAAGCATGGTATAGCAATATTGATAGCTACTTTCAGCAAAATGGATTCACATGAAGTGAAAATAAGCCTACTCTTTATTTGAAGAGGGAAGGTAAAAATGATTTTATTATGGTTTGTTTTTTATGTTGATGATATCATTTACATAAGCTCTTCTAACACACTGGTGACTAAGTTTAAATCACATACGATGAAAAAGTTTAAAATGCCAAATATAGATTTGTTGCATTATTTTTTGGGTCTAGAAATACAACAAGTAGAAGATTTTTATCTTACAAAGGAAATATGCCAAAGATGTACTCAACCAATTTGGCATGCTTAATTGTAAATTTGCAGCTACATCTATTAATATCAATGAAAAATTGCAACTTGAAGATGGACAACATGTGATGACCCTAATTTCTAAACATTGTAATTAAGGTTAAATACGTGATTAATAATCATAGATTAGGGCTACAAGGCATCACAACCAATCACATTATGAAAATACGAAAAAATTTGAACCTTAATGTGATTAGAGTCATCAATCATACAATTACAAGCACTTATGTTCATAAGGGAAATAAACATTTATTTATAAGCCTTTGATTCTATTACTCATCAGTTATAACTCATCCTAATGTCTCTAAATCATCCCTTGAGATTACTATATGACAAACCAAGGTTTCCTAATTAACATAAGGGTTTCCGAATGCTCACCGGGGCCAATTTCCCCTTAGTTGTGGCCAATTCCTCTCGATTTCACCCCTTACTTTGTTACTAATTTCGTCGCGGCTAGTTAGACCTTTGCCGCGGCCAACCTACATGGCACCGCGGCGAAGAAGCCTCTTAGAACTTCCTTTACTCACCTCTCGCCCTTGGCCGCAGCCAATACCTCCCTTTGCCGCGACCAATTCCTCTTTGGAATACCTGGCTCCTTTTCGCAAAAGTTCACAGCGGTCAATTCCCCCCTTTCGCCGCAGCGAATTTCCCTCTGGATGACTCCTAGTTTAGCCTCTCATATTTTGTTGTGGCTAATTGCACATTTTTTCGTGGTGAATTCCTCCCTGGCACTCTCCCTGGGCAACTTCGCCTCTATTGGCCGCGGCCAACTCCATTTTAACCGCGGCGAATTGTCTTCTGGTCTTACAACTCCTAAATTCTTGTCTCATACCCTCCACTCTTACTCTAATAACACCCTAGGGCCCCTTTACCTTAATTATGGGGCCTGAATAGCCTTCATTAGTCTAATTTATCTAGCTAATCTATCCTTACTAGTTCAAGATTTAAGGGTCAAGTTCTTTTCTCTAATTACCCTCCATCAACAAGTTTGTAGAATAATAATAACAAGAATTCATGAACTATCAGCAGTTATCATTTGATACATAATCAGTGGGGGTTCCATACATTAAGGGTTCATATCAATATCTCTAAGATTACATTCCTAATAGTACACCATATCATAGTTCAACAAGGCTTACAGCAGATATTATAAATCCATACATCAAATACTAAACTAAAGTAAGGCCTACTTCTCAATAGGTACATGTTTTATTATCAAAATACAGACTCCTACACTTAGCAATATAGATACATGATGATGCTACACAATAAGAAATACAAAATTTAGCATCTATACTAAATGAATCAGCCTAAGTGTAGCCTTCTCCCCACATGTTGGAGCTTATGGATTTTCATCCACTTGCTTTCCCTTATCTTTACCCGAGGAATCTTCACCTGAAATTGTAATTCTATAAAACGGGGTGAGATATAAATCTCAGTAACTAAGGCAAATTCCATCATACATTCCAGTTTAATTAACATATATGCATAATTTCACATAAGCATCAGAAACATACCAGTCATATCAGTAAATAAAACAATTAGGCTATCATGATTACTATCTCATACTAGCAATCATATTTTCACATGTTAAAGGCCAATAACACTGGGAGAGGCCTGTCCACGACACCCATTCCCTAATGAGCACAACCAAGGCTCAATGCATTCGAGGTTTGATCATAACCCGGTGTCTGATCAAAGCACATGCATGGGTGGCAACTGCACCACAACTCCACCATGGACTCACAAGGTCCAATCACAATACATAGATAGCCAACCAATTCATTCAGCATTTTAAATCATCCATATACAGCAAATATGAAATTAAAACAGATATATACATGGAATTAAAGTAAACCCCGGTTACCTCACTTGTAGATAATTTGCAACAGCCACCAATGGTACAAAAATCTCCCTATAACCATAGCATCAGAGAATTACTACTTTAATTCATCATTTATAGTAGCAACGAGTACCCAAAGAATTTAAATGCTAATAACTACCTAAAGAACACTTACCCAGCCACTATAAATCCTAAATTCAAATTGAAGTGTCCTATACCAGAAACCTCAATAATTCACCCAAAATTCTAAGCAAATTTATACAGAATCAATACCCATATTATAAATCAGCTATGGGGATCTCAAACCAGCAAAGAAAGCATCAAAATGGAGGGTTTATACTTACCTAATGTCAACCCTAGCCTCAACCTATGAATTTCACCAAGAAAATCCCAAATAAGCACATTTCAGATTTTGGGTATGGTGAAAATACTCCAAATGAAAAATTAATCGGGCCAAATTAATGAAAAAGATGAGGGGATTAAGTTGTATAACTATTATCTTGGCTGAATTGATACAATACCAGTAGGCATGCCCATTGGAGCACAACAAGTTTGAGAAACCCTCATCCATCAAGAACTTCAAAGAGCTCAAGTGGCCCAAATTGTGTACTATGTTCAAAAATTTCAAAGAGCTCAAAATAATATCTATGTTGGACGTCGACCCAAGTTTAGAGCCCAAGATCTGTAACATCCCAAAATTAATTAAGGTGTTAATCATGGATTTAGACTAATAAAGAATAATCATCATGAAATAATTGGGTAAGCTTTATGAATAAAAATTTATAGAGAAATAAGTTATTAATATAGGTTTAAGATTTCATTTGGGTTAAACTTAATTACGGGTCAACATTTAATTTGAATAAGCCATGGAATAGGATTTATAGAGGTCCAATAATTTTAGGTGTAAGCCTAACTCCTTATCATGAGACTTGGGCCAACAGATATTTGCCTAGCAATGGCCTAATCTAATTTAGTAGAATAATGGCCTAAGACCCAATTTATATGAGTTGGCCTAATGCACATTATGTAGGCCCAAATTAGATTGGCTCTTGAAATTTGGCCTAACCCAACTACAACTCTGAAACCCAACTCATGAGATTCAACCCAACTAACACTAACCTTTGAACCCACCAGAATTTGGGCCTTAAGGTCAGCATACTTCACTAAAACTTAAAGCGTTCTGTAGCCCACCTCACTAAACAAAGGCCCAACAAGTATAAAAATCTGAACCCACAAGGAATTGGGCCATTGGGTCAGCACATTCCACTTTTAGCTCTAAATTTTCTGCAGCCCATTCATTAAATCATGGCCCAACCACTAGAGATGAGCCCAATTGGACCTTAGGCTAATGGGTCAGCCCATTTCTCATTAAAAACCCTAAAGGGTCAGCAGCCTCCCTCCCCATTCAGCAAAAAACACAAGAGGCAAGGGAGAAAATTCGGAGGTTTAAGGAAGGCTAGGGTTCCACTAACATGGAAGCTCCATTTTTTACTTCTAGAGGATGATTTAGCCATAGTGAGTTATATATAACTTGACCCTCTCATCCTCCTCTTCATTTTGGTCTGATTAATTTCTAGTTTTGAGTATTTTCATCTTCTTCTCAAATCTAAAACTTGGTGCTGAGTGATTCCTTGCAAGATTTTCGGAGTTAGAGGTTAGAGGGATAATTAGGTAAGCATTTCCTTTCCATTTTATGTATCACTTTACTGGAAAATGCCCCTAAGGATGTATTATCATAATGGGTTCTGTTATTATGTGAAATTACAAGGAGATAATGGTGGAAAACATAACTTTCTGGGCTTGATGATTGAAATGCGAATTTTAGAATTTTCCATGATGGATTTTCGAAGGTAAGGCTATGGGTGTTGTTAAGTGAGTATCTCCTTCCCATTTTAATGCATTTTCTGTTAGTTTGAGAACCCGATAGTTGACCTATGATATGGGCTTTGGTTTCATGTAAAATTACCCAGAAATTAGAGTGAACTATGGCAATTTCTGGTGTAGGAAAGTTGGAATCCGAAATTTAATCCCTTGGTAATTAGGTGAGTAACCTTTAGTCTGTCATTAGTAGTTCAACTCTTTGGATATTTGATTGTGATTAGAAATGATGATAATTAAGCTTGTTATAAGCTTGGTGTGCATTTGGATTATTATGGTAGCTAGGGGAAGAGTAATTGGCTTCATTGAGGTAACTGAGGTTATTTTTCTAATTCCATGTATATGCTCATGTTAATCTGCTATTTGTTATACATGCTTGATTTTGAAATGCTAAATGTCTAGTTGACTATTTGATTGTTATTGTATTTGGACTTTATAAGTCCATGGTGGAGCTGTGGTGCATATGCCACCCGTGCATGTGCTTCGATCGAGTACTGGGTTGTAATCAGACCCCAATGCACTGAGCCCTGGTTGTGCTCATTATGGAGTAGGTGCCGTGGACGGACCTCTCCTGGTGTTATTAGCCATTAACATGTTATGTATTACTGCTGGTATGGGACAGTAATTATTGGTAGTTCAACTAGTTCATTTGCAACTAAATTGATGATTCTGGTATTGATAACATGAAATTGCATTGGATTGATTAACTTGTACATGTATATGGAAACTGCTCTTTTGTTACTGAGATTGTATATCTCACCCCGTTGTGGGCTAACATTTTCAGGGATCGGACCTCATAGTGGCAAGGAGAAAATTTACGGGAGCTTAATAAATGGGTCGGTAGCACCTAGGTTTTGAAACATTGACAGATTGTATTGAAACTAGTTTACAAGTTTTGTACTAGTGCTGCATTGCATCATGAATTTCCAAGTGTAGGAGTTGTATTTTATTAACATGGAATGTAATCCCATGATATGTTCTTTATATACTCGACTATTAATGCAAGAAATACCCAATGAAAGTGTGATTGAATGACCCTTGTGGGAGATTTATAATTTGCTGACGTAAAATTTCATGGATGAGTAGAGAAATCCACATCTAAATGCTAAAGGGGTAATGATAGATTAGCTAGGTAATTAAGGTACATAATTACCACTAGAGTTACATAAACTAAGGTAGAATGACCCTAGAGTGATATTGGAGGGAGATTGGAGAGCATGAGATGAAATTGTAGGATATATACCTACAGGAGGGAGTCACGCTACGGCTAGGAAGGCCTCGCCGCGGCCAGAAGAGTGACAGTGGCAAGAGATGCCGCAGCTTGGGAAATCTCACCGCGGCACAGAGTGAAAAAAATGCCCAAGAGGGTGACAGAATGAAACCTCACCGCGGCGCAAGTCGAGAAAATTAATTAAGGAGGGTACAGTAGCAAAACTCGTCGCGGCGCCACATAGGTCGACTGCGGCGCAGATCCAATTCGCCGCGGTGAGTAAGTTACCCAGTGATTCTCGAGAGCAACTTAGCTACGGCGCAAAACATCTGGGCCGCAGCGTAAGGTTAAAAACTTAGTTTTTGAGTTCTAAGACCTAACTTAGCCGCGGTGGGAAGGTTCCAGGTCACGACGTAAGTCCCCAAACTCCCACATTTGACCTAGAAACCCTAATTTCTTTAATGCTAATACTAAGGAATGATATAGGAACATTTGTGGGAGGTTTTTGTGTATTGAAATCAATGGATTGATGAATCACAAACCCTCTTATACATTTTTCTATTTATGGTTGTTTAGTTGATGACCCTAATAACATAAATGTTCAAATTTCTCTATATTTTCTTGATGTAATTAATTGTAATGACTCCAAACCTTAATCATTATTTATTAATTGTGTATTTAACTATAATTACTAAGATTAGAAGTTAGGGTCATCACAAGATCCATATTTGATCAATTCAAAATATGCTGAATTAGACTTTGGACATGAGATTTCCTGAAAGATGCAAAAGTGGAAGTCCAAGTGGAAGCCTAATGTTCTAAGAAGGGCCATGGAGCAACTAAAGTCAATATCTAACATGTTGAAGGCCCAATGTAGTTATACACATACAAGAGGAGTGCCAAGGCCCAATTGGAGTCCAATTGCAAGAGATTAAGAATCATGTGTCAACCATGTGATTTTTAATAAAGTATGAGCATCCCATGTGACAACTTAAAGAAGCTAATTAGTTTTGACTAGGATTCTTTTGAAATTTCATTTTTTATTATTTTATTATTATTTTGAACTTGGTTAAAGAGCTTATCTTAGAGATCAAGTTAAAATTAGTATCCTAATCTAGTTCATTGATTTTAGGCATCATTTAAAATATTTCTAATCAGATTTTAGAGTTTTACTTTCATTAGAACTTTAGAAATTTTGCCTATAAAAGGCTTTCTATTGTACTCTATTCGAAAGATCATGAATGAATGAATTTGAGTATTATTCAATACTTTGTGAGGCTTTTTCTTCTTTGTGTTCTCTGAGAGTTCACGTGACTTATCAAAGGATTGGTCTTTCTTTGTGGCATCTTGAGGCTAGGGTTCTAAGAGACAAGTTCTCTTAGGGTCTTTTCTTTGACCAACATTCCTGTTTTCTAGCCGGTCTCTGGCAAAATGTGTAACAACCGGGAAAAAGAAAAGAGAAGGGGAAAGAAAGTGAAAGTTGGAAAAATTCGAAATCCAGAATTTCTGCCAAGTCCTCTCGCAATAGCGAGAAATGGTCTCGCTACAGCGAGAGTGCTTGTTCGCAATAGCGAAAGAGATTTTAGCTATAGCGAGTGCGGGCAGCAGTCCATACAGAAACCAGGGGGCAGCTCGCCGTAGCGTGCGCCATAGCGAGAGTGAGGTCTGGAACTGACGCGAGTTCGCCATAGCGAACGGTATATCTCGCCATAGCGAAGGGAACTAATACGAGCTTGCCATAGTGAAGGTTACACCTCACCATAGCGAAGCCAGATTACACGAGCTCGCTATAGCGAAGGTTAGTTTTCGCCGTAGCGAGGGTCAGTCCGGAAGAGAGTAAATAGCGAGAATTAGACTTCATTAAACGTCCAAACTCATTTCTTCTCTCATATCTGCCCTAGACTTCGACCCAAGGAGAGAAAAGAGGCATGGAGAGTGAGAGAGATCAAGAGAAAGAGGAAGAGCAAGGGAAAGGTAAGGAAATTTCCCCTATTTCCCTATAGAACTTTGATTCCCTCCCTTTGCCCTCTCTTTCTGCGGTTTTGTTTATGAAAATGGATGGATTTTGGGCATGGGTTGTGACACCTTAATCTCCTACCACTACCTAGCCTCTCCATAGGCTCGGTTCCATATGATTTCCAAAGAGTCACTACTCTCCCGTGGCATTTACATGCTATGAACCGGGGTTTCATATACTCATCTTTTACCCCGTGGGTCCTGTGAACCCATCTCAAGCATCCTCAACTCAAACTCCATATAGATTACTCATACATAGCATAAAACAAACCATAGGCCACGGGTATAGAGCCGAAAACCATAAAATTTACGTTTTCTCACTTGGGCCCAAAAGTCATATTTTGGCTCTAAGTTTGGAAAATCATAAGAAATTGTAGAAAAATGGGAATGCCGCAAAATTTAGCTTTCTAGAAAGCTCTAAGTGTCACCTTTACACTAAAAATCATTCCCAACTAAAATCTCAGCATTTGAACCAAGTTTGACATCGAAAATGGGAGGAAGGTCCAGCTGTCACTGTTTCTGGTGCAGCTTGCTGTCATGATTTTCGGAAATTCATAACTAAATCCAAAAAATTCCAATCTGGGCACATTATACCAATTCGGAAAGACACAGATGTCTACTAGAGGAGAAAAATAAGTCCAGATCAGTTCAGTAGCTCCTGCACCCCGAAAACCGATGGAACAGTGATGGGGGTCAGATAAGCTCACTGATGCTGATACAGAACTTCAGTCGGTTCAATCTCTCTCTACAGACCTCCGATTTGGGTGATTCCAGTTCCTACAAGTCACTTTCGTTTTCTAGTTTATGTGTATAAAATTTCACCACATTTGGAATCCATTTGGTCTAAAAGTGCCACAGATTTCATTTCTGCCCTATGAAACAGTAACATGACCAAATCAACAATTTTTCCCAAATTCAACAATTCACCAAATATTCTCTCGTCCTCCGAATATTTCCCTCTTTAGCTTCTCGAGAAGCTTTCTACAAACTCTAGAGGCATGCCAAATTTCATGGCAAACGGAGCTCATCCGGTCATACTTTGACGGAGCTCACAAAAATACCGGTTTTGGCACCCCATAGGTCCAAAACGGGTCCAAATAGCCTCTCTCACATTCTCACTCCACATGGACAAGTTCAAAAGCATAAAACTAGTATATCTAACATGTCCATATGCTCCAAATCATCATACATTCAAATCTCACTATGCTATGGCCAAATTTACACAATATCATTCATGCATCAAAGGGGTAAAAACCCACATTTCCATTACTTTGGCTAATAACAGAGTTCATACATCATCCTTTCATATTTCTACATGTGTTACAAACTTTACATCTCAAAAATAGTGGGCACATCTTCATTTGGCACCACTTTACATCATATATACATCAAAATGTCAAAAGAAAGTAATATCTCTAACTACGCATGCTCCTAGGCACCTTGGTGTGTGCTCGGATCTCCTTGAGCTCCACCTAGCATATTAGTTGGGAGGGGAAAGGGGTGAGATTCGGAGAATCTCAGTAGCTCATACACTCAATCCAGTAAGCAATCAAGGCATATAACAAGTCAAAGCATGTGAATAAGCACTTAGCCATTCTCAATCAACCAACACACAATGTACATGCTATGGAATCACAACAATGCCAAAAATGAGCTCCAGGGACTTTTGGTCTAGCCTCACCCGAGTCTAGGGACTTTTGGATGGCCTCACCCGAGTTTAAGGACTTTTGACTTGGCCTCACTCGTTGGAGACTTTTGGCCTTGTCTCACCTATCTCAAGGGACTTTCGGCTTCACCTCACCCATCTCATGGGACTTTCGGCACTACCTCACCCGAGCAATCTCACATTTCAACATACAAGCTTATTGGCATTCAAAGCATCAAAGCAATAACATATGGCATATTCCATACAACAAGCATATACATCATACAATGACTATCATATCCAAGAAAGCAACAAGAAAGAGTGAAAGAGAGAGCTACCTTTGGAGCCAAAGCTAACACTAGCTTTTCCTTTCAATGTCTCCTCTCCCTCCTTAGGTCCACAATCACACCTTGATGGAGGTGTTTCTCTTGAGCCTAGACACACAAAAGCATGCAATTACTCTCTTATCCTATAATCCTTCAGATCAAATTCTCCTATATACGATAACCTAGAGTTCTCTCTCTCTAGAATGCCATTAACCCCTTTCTCTCTCTCAAGCTCCCATGGTAGTGGAAAACCACATTTTCAAAGAAAACACAATGATTCAAAAGCGTTTTCCACTTTCCCTCTTCTGACCTATACCCAGAAATCGTCCATTTTTGCAAACAAAACCGTAGGGAAAGAGGGCAAAGGGAGGGGATCAGAAATCTGAAGAGAAATGGGAGAAGTGACCTTACCTTTCCCTTAATCTTCCTCCTTCTCTTGATCTCTCACACTCTCCTCGCCTCTTTTCTCTCTTTGGGTCGAAGCTTAGGGCAGATATGAGAGAAGAAATGAGTTTGGGCGTTTAATGAAGTCTGATTCTCGCTATTTACTCTCTTCCGGACCGACTCTCGCTACGGCGAAAACTAACCTTCGCTATAGCGAGCTCGTGTAATCTGGCTTCGCTATGGCGAGGTGTAACCTTCGCTATGGCGAGCTCGTGCCAGTTCCCTTCGCTATGGCGAGATTTACCACTCGCTATGGCAAAATTGCGTCAGTTCCAGACTTCACTCTCGCTATGGCGCCGCTACAACGGGCAACTCTCTGGTTTTAGTATGGGCTGCTGCCAGCACTCGCTATAGCTAGAATCGCCTTCGCTATGGCGAACTAGCTCTCTCACTGTGGCGAGACCGTTTCTCGCTGTTGCGAGAGGACTTGGCAGAAATTCTGGATTCTGAAAATTTCCAGATTTCACTTCCTTTCTTTTCCCTTTTCTTTTCTTTTTCCCGGTTGTTACATGGGTCAGAAAAGGGAAAGTGGAAAACACCTTTGAATCTTTGTGTTTTCTTTGAAAATGTGGTTTCCACTACCATGGGAGCTTGAGAGAGAGAAAGAGTTGATGGCATTCTAGAGACAGAGAGAACTCTAGGTTCTGGTATGTAGGAGAGTTTGATCTGATGATTCCATGTTAAGAGAGTAATTCCATGCTCTTTAATTGTGTCTAGGCTCAAGTGAAGCACCTCCATCAAGGTGTGAGTGTGAAATTAAGAAGGGAGAAGAGAAATTGAAAGGGAAGGCTTGTATTGGCTTTGGCTCCAAAGGTAGCTCTCTTTTCCCACTCTTTCTTGTTGCATTCTTGGATATGATAGTCAGTGTATGATTATGTATATGCTTATTGTGTGGAATATGCCATATGCTATTGCTTTGATGCATTGATGCCAATATGCTTGTGTGTTGAATTGTGAGAATTGCTCGGGTGCGGTAGTGCCGAAAGTCCCTTGAGATGGGTGAGGTGAAGCCGAAAGTCCCTTGAGATAGGTGAGACAAGGCCAAAAGTCTCAAACGAGTGAGGCCAAGTCAAAAGTCCTTAAACTCGGGTGAGGCCATCCAAAAGTCCCTAAACTCTGGTGAGGCTAGACCAAAAGTCCCTGGAGCCCATTTTTGGCATTGTTGTGAATTCCATAGCATATACAATGTGTGTTGGTAGTTTGAGAATGGCTAAGTGCTTATTCACATGCTTTGACTTGTTATATGCCTGGATTGTTTACTTGATTGAGTGTATGAGCTACTGAGATTCCCTGAATCTCACCCCTTTCCCCTCCCAACTTAATATGCTAGGTGGAGCTCAAGGAGAACTGAGCACACACCAAGGAGCCTAGGAGCATGCTTAGTTAGATATTACTTTCTTTTGGATATTTTGATGTAATTTTGATGTAAAGTGGTGCCAAATGAATATGCGTCTACTATTTTTGAGATGTAAAGGTTGTAACATGTGTATAAATATGGAAGGATATTGTATGAACTATGTTTATAGCCAAATTAATGGAAATGAGGGTTTTGCCCCTTTTGTTGAATGCATGAAGTAGTGTATATTTAGCCGTAGCATAGCGAGATTGGAATGTATGTTGATTTGGACCATATGGACTTGTTATATATCCTAGTTTTATGCTTTTAAACTTGTCCATGAGCGGTTAGAGTGTGTGAGAGGCCATTTGGACCCGTTTTGGACTTTTGGGGTGCCAAAATCGATGTTTTTGAGAGCTCCGTCAAAGTATGACCGGATGAGCTCCTCTTGCCATGAGATTTGGCATGCCTCTAGAGTTTGTAGAAAGCTTCTTGAGAAGCTAAAGTGGGTAATATTCGGAGGTCGAGAGAATATTTGGTGAATTGTTGAATTTGGGAAAATTGAATGGATTGGTCATGTACTGTTCATACAAACCCGAAATGAAAACCATGTCATACATAGACCAAATGGAGTCCAACTGTCATGAAATTTTATACACATAAACTAGAAAACCAAAGTGACCTGTACCAACTCGAATCACCTAAATCGGAGGTCTGTAGAGAGAGATTGAACTGTCTGAAGTTCTATATCAGCATTAGGGAGCTCTTCTGACCCCCATCACTGTTCCATCAGTTTTTGGGGTGTAAGAGCTACTGACCTGATCTGAACTTATTTTTTTCCTTTAGGAGACATCCGTAGATTTCCAAATTGGTATAGTGTGCCTAGATTGGATTTTTTTGGATTTAATTATGGATTTCTGAAGTTCATGACAGAAAGCTGCACCAGAAACAGTGACAGCCGGACCTCCTTCCCATTTTCAATGTCAAACATGGTCCAAATGCTAAGATTTTGATTGGGAATGATTTTTATTGTAAATTTAACACTTAGAGCTTTCTAGAAAGTTAAAGTTTGTTGCATTCCCATTTTTCTATAATTAGTTATGATTTTCCAAAGTTAGAGCCAAAATAAGACTTTTGGGCACAAGTGAGAAAAGTGCATTTTCTGGTTTTTGGCTCCATACCCGTGGCTTATGGTTTGTTTTATGCTATGTATGAGTTGCATAAGTGGAGTTTGAGTTGAGAATATGAATGATAGATTCACAGGACCCACGAGGCAGAAGTTGAGTGTATGAAACCCCGGTTCATAGCATGAAAATGCCACGGACTAATGTTGATTCTTTGGAAATCATATGGAACCGAGCCCAGTGAGAGGCTAGGTAGCGGTAGTAGATTAAGGTGTCACAAAATGTCATCTTGTTGAAGGTTCCTAGGATAAGGTTCCTAGAGGGTCTCTCATCATTTGGTGTTAGAGCTTTGGTCGTTAGTACAAGGTATATCTTTGTGTTTTCCCTTCCATTGTTCTTCATACTTTCTCTCCTTCCATTAGTGTTACATTTTTCATCTTCGTCTTTATCTTCTATCTTCTTCTATCTTCCATTGTTGTGTGCCTCCATCCTAAAAAAAAAAGCGTGTGATACTCCAAAATAAAAAAATCAAAAAAAAAATTTCAAAAAAAAAATCAAAAAAAAAAGTGAAAAAAAAGAAGAAAAAAAAATTCAGATTGTAAAATTCAAAATTACAAGTTGTGCCAATTCAAAGTTGAAAGCAAGCTTGGAGTTAAATTCCTAATTGAAGTTAGTTTCCTATTTGGACTCAATTTCCTAATTAGATTTAGTTTCTTAATTGGAGTCAATTTCCTAATTGGAGTTAGTTTCCTAATTGGAGTTAATTTCCTAATTGGAGTTTGTTTCCTAATTTGATTGTATTGAGTAGCTACCAAGTTATCTACTTTCCTATTTGCATTCAAGAAAGGATATTCTTTTCTAATTGTTCTAAACTTGAATTGCAAGTAGTTTCCTATTTTGATTAACTTGGTTCTCAAGTAGTTTCCTATTCTTAAAGTTTTTTATTTTCAGATTTTTTTTCTCTCCTTCTCCTTCCTTCTAGGCCTCCCCTTCCTCCTTCTTTCCCTTTTTGTTACACACCTCTTTTTCTCCTTTATTTGATTCTTCGGGAATTTACATTTTAGGATTCTAGTTTTTCTGATTGCCACTAGTCTGATCTTTTCATTCAATTTGCTTGTGACTTTCTTAGAACACTTGTAAAAAGCAAACTATTGAGTAGTAAAAGGCAAGAGTGCAATTAAGATTAGAGAAAAAGCCAAAAAGAGAGTTAAATACAAGTGAACTTATCATCTTTTAAGTGTAAACACGTGAGAAGAGTGTGTGAGGTCCTATTTGTCTTTCTTTGACTAACTTTTCAGGTGATAAGATGTCCAATGAGTTCAAATTCCTTGAAGAGACTAACAAAGAGCGATTCAAGCAATCTTGTGCAAGATTGGATACATTCCAATCCAATACGAACTCTACAGGACAAGATAAGGAAAAGGCATCCCTTGATTTTCATACTAGATGCCTTATCAAAAAAAAAGTTTGCAGCATGGCTATTGATAATAGTAGCAATGTAAATGTTGCTAGTACCTTACTTGTTGAAAAATTAAACTTGCCTACTATAAAGCATCCTAGGCCCTGTACCTTGTTGAAGGGTAGTGCTGAATTTAGGGTTAATAAGCAAGTTTTGATTTCTTTCTCCATTGGTAAATATCATGATAAAGTGTTATGTGATGTAGCTCCTATGTCTGATGGACATATTATGCTTGGTAAACCATGGAAACATGTGAGAAAAGCTAAATATGTTAAGCATAAGCATAAATATTGCTATTTCTATTCATTTATATTCAATGAAAAAAATCATGTATTAGTACCTCTTGATCCTATGGATGCTTATGAGGATCAAATGAGAATAGTACAAGCATACAAAGCAAAAGAAAAAGAGAGAGAAAAAGAAGAGATTGAAAAAGAAAAGAGTGTGAGTGAAAAGAAAGAGCAAGAGAGTTGTGAGAAAAGTGAGAAAAGCATGAGTGTGAGCTTGTTTGATGAAAAAAGAGAGGTTGAGAGCGTGTGTAAGGATATTTATTTATCTACTAACAATATTAACCCATCTTTGCTTATTGTTGGTTCTAGTTCCTTACAGGTATGTAGAGATTTGTTTTCAAAGAAGCCATCCAATGGACCCTTATCTTTAACTAGCATTGAAAAGAGTCATGGTTGCTTAGATTTATTTCTTAAGAAACCACCGAATATTTTTTAATCTTTAATGTGCTTTCAAAAGTGCTTTGATTGTATAGATTTTGTTATTCCTGATGAATTATTGCCTTTCAAAAGCATTGAGCACCACACATTGAGTTTTCATTGTTTTATGAATTTTGTGGCTATTAAGAATTTACATTACATTAATTTTATGGTAAAACGATTATCGTGTTGCTTGGATTTTGTTATGGCTCTTGGATTTATTGCAGGTGCATGTGGGATTAAAATTATCATTTATATTTGGGTGCATGTGAGAAAGAAATACTTCCTAACTCAAAACAAGTTCAAAGAGTTTCCTAACTTGGAGTATCCTAAGTTGCCTCAAAGAATTGATGATCTCTTTAAAATGACCCCTTTAGTTTACAAGATTATTCCACTTGATGAATATAGTATTATCATTATTTTTGGAAAGTCTAATTTATTTCCATATGATACAGGCGAAGATTCGAGGATGAATCTTTTCAAAGAGGGAGGGAATGATACAATACCAGTAGGCATGCCCATTGGAGCACAACAAGTTCGAGAAACCCTCATCCATCAAGAACTTCAAAGAGCTCAAGTGGCCCAAATTGTGCACTATGTCCAAAAATTTCAAAGAGCTCAAGATAATATCTATGTTGGACGTCAGCCCAAGTTTAGAGCCCAAGATCCATATTTGATCAATTCAAAACATATTGAATTGGATTTTGGACGTGAGATTTCCTTAAAGATGCAAAAGTGGAAGTTCAAGTGGAAGCCTAATGTTCTAAGAAGGGCCATGGAGCAACTAAAGTCAATATCTAACATGTTAAAGGCCCAATGTAGTTATACACATACAAGAGGAGTGCCAAGGCTCAATTGGAGTCCAATTGCAAGAGATTAAGAATCATGTGTCAACCATGTGATTTTTAATGAAGTATAAGCATCCCATGTGACAACTTAAAGAAGCTGATTAGTTTTGACTAGGATTTTTTTTGAAATTTTGTTTTTTATTATTTTATTATTTTTTGAACTTGGTCAAAGAGCTTATCTTGGAGATCAAGTTAAAATTAGTATCCTAATTTAGTTCCTTGATTTTAGGTATCATTTAAAATATTTCTAATAAGATTTTAGAGTTTTACTTTCATTAGGACTTTAGAAATTTTGCCTATAAAAATTGTACTCTATTGGGAAGATCATGAATGAATGAATTTGAGTATTATTCAATACTTTGTGAGGCTTTTGCTTTTTTGTGTTCTCTAAGAGTTCACGTGACTTATCAAAGGATTGGTATTCTTTTGTGGCGTCTTGAGGCTAGGGTTCTAAGAGACAAGTTCTCTTAAGGTTTTTCCTTTGACCAACATTCTTGTTTTCTAGCCGGTCTCGAGCAAAGTGTCATCCTGTTGAAGGTTCCTAGGACAAGGTTCTTAGAGGGTCTCTCATCATGAATCTTGCTCTAAATGTGAGAAAATATGAAATTCTTGCCCCAAACCCTAGCCTTCCTTCACACCTCTGATTTTCCTTCTTGAGTTTCAGCAAAATAAGGAAGTGGCTGAAGTATTTAGGGATTTAGTTAGGTTAAGTTAGGTCAAATATAGGTCATGAGTTGCTCTAAAGTCCAACTCCTAATGGGCTTTAGATTTGAGCTTTGTTGGGCCAGTTTTTAAGGTGTTGGGCTACAGAATTTTATTGGGCCAGACTTAGTTTTAAGAACTTCATGGTCTTGGGTCTGCACAAGATTTATTGGGCCACTTATAAGAGCCTATACAAGGTGGATCTTAGGCCTCTATCACATTAAATTGAATTAAGTCTGCACTTAACTCATTGGGCCTCCATTAGCCTCTTCTCATAATTTCCTACATTAATTTGGGCCTAGATGTAGTTTCTATCCCAATTAATTCTCAACTCATATTATTAATTTATCTCTCTAAAATCTCCATTCACTTAACTTGCCCATTTATCCATATTAATTATTCCTAATTAATCTAAATCCATGATTAACAACTTAAATAGTTTTGGGGTGTTACACAACAAATGAGTAATGGTAAAAGTTTCAAAAGCTTAGCTGGAGTCTTAATTTATCTAACCCATACTTAACCTAATATTACATTTTCTATTGGCATAATTTCTAGGTTTATGCAACACCCTTTGAAGCATCATTTTGGACTAGTAAGGTGGGTCTTACATTATGTTGCTAGAGCCATAGACTATGGGATTTAGTATTCAAACATTCTTCATTTCAAATTATGTGGTTTCATTAATAGTAATTAGGAAAGTTCATTGGACAGTAGATGAAGTATTTCTATAAATGCTTTTAATCTTAGATTAGGGACCATCACTAAAAGCTCAAAGAAATGAGCCATACCAACACTATCTTCTTCAATAGCAAAGTATGTTACAACAAATTTGGTAGCTTGTCAAGCTACTTGTTTAAAGAGAATATGAGTTGATCTTCATCAAAAGCAAGAAGGAGCAACTGATATATTTTGTGACAATAAAGCAATAATTTCCATGACAAAAAATCTAGCTTTCCATAGTAGAACAAAGCATATTGATGTCCATTCCATTTCATCCACAATTTGGTTGCAAAAGAGGAGATAGCTTTAAAGTATTGTAGCACAAATGAGTAAGTAGCTAGCATACTTACCAAGTCTTTGCTGAAAGAGAAATTTGTTTACTTTAGATCTTAACTTAGTGTCAACAACTTTGAATCAAGGTGAATTGTTAAAGAATGATTCAAAGTTGACTTAGTCTTTTCTTCCATTAGCAGTTTCCATACTTTTATGGATTAGTTAGTCAAATATTATTGGAAAATAATGTGAAGAAGACGTGCTTTATAGCATGTGTAAATTTGTTTAATTTAATTTTAGTTTTATTAATATTTAATAGCTTTTGAATATTAGTTTTTGATTTATTCTAGAAGATATGATCTTGTTAGTTTTTTTATTATCTTATTTTAAGATAATTATAATTAAATTTTAACCTATTTTGACTAGGATAAGATTATTGTAGTTATTTTGATAGGAGTCCTAAATAATATGAGTTTTCAAATATTTTATTATCTTTGGTTTAAGCCTTATCATTATGTATTGCTAGGATTTGAGTGGCAAGGTTTGTTGCCTTCTTTCCTACAACCATTTTATTCAATAAAATAAGTTTAGAGGAAAATTAAAAAACTAAATTTTTATAGGGTATCAAAGCATAAATGATGCCTAACAACCCTCTAATCCAACTCAAATAATTCACAAGGATGAATGCCAAAGTACAAAGAAGTGATACCTTCTTACCTAACATAAATTCATTGTCTCTTCACAATGGCATCATGCCTTCCTCTTCCATTATCCATGGCTTGATTATCACAGATCATTGCTTAAAGGCCAATAATTCCTTATAGTGGTCTGCTAACATCATGCTATTCATTTGAAGGAGAGGTAAGGATAAGTATCTTACATATGTAGTTGTCCCCACAAACATTGGTGATCCAAAATATAAGGAGTGGGAAACTGAAAATAAGTTAATTGTTTCATGGCAGATCAACTTAATGACTACTAAAATTAAAGATAATTTTTTGTTGTACCAAATAACCCAAGAAATTTGGGAGGTAGCAAAGGAGACTTATTCCTCAGTCAAACAAGGTAGTATTATTTGAAATTGAAGCATTTCTTCATAATTTTGTACATGGTGAAATGGGGGTCACATAAAATTAAAATGATCTCATAAGAAATTTGTAGCAATTCAATCTTTATAAAACCCATCCATGGTCAGTGTAACTAATGCAACCTTCTTCAAGTAACTCAAAGAGGAAAAGAACATCTACAAGTTCTTTCTATACCTCAACTCAAACTTTAAAGAGATCAAAGGGAGAATCATGAGTCTTGATCCTTTACCTTCCTTTAGAAAAGTTTTGTCTATGATTAAGAGGGGGAAAGTAGAAAAATATTGACCTTAAGAACTCAAAATTCGACTACAATCTCTTGATCATCTACTTTAATGACAAAGGCATCACAAACTAGTGATTTCAAGTTGAAAAAACAAGAGAAAACCTTAGTGTGAACACTGCAAAAAGGTAGGATACACAAAGGAGTCTTACTAGAAATTACATGGGAGACCAAGAAGTGAGACTCTTAAATTAATGGTAACCAATGAGGAATCAACTTAATCAAAGATCAATCCTTTTACCAAAGACCAATGGGAATTATTACAAAAGCTACTTGGAAACTAGGACAAAAATGCAATAGAAAAAGTTATGGGTTCTAGTATTTCTACTCATATAGGACTTGGTATTAAAGAAGACAATTGGTAATGTTAGAAGAATAATTCCAAGCTAGGCATCCCAACTTAAAGGGGAGTATTGGAAAACAATGTGAAGAAGCCATCCTTTACATCATGTGTAATTTAGCACATTTTAAACTAGTTTTATTAGTATCTAGTAGCTTTTTTACAATTAGTTTTTTATTTATTCTAAAAGATACAATCTTGTTAGTCTTTTTTATTATCTTATTTTAGGATGATTATATTTTAAGTTTTAACCCATTTTAATTATGATATGATTATTTTAACTATTTCAGATGAACAGTTTTCAAATATTTTACTATTAACTTTAGTTTAAGTGTTATCGTTGTCTATTGTTAAGATTTAAGTGGCAAGATTTGTTACCTCCTTTCTTATACATTTGAATATTTTATTTAATAAAATAAGTTTAAAGAAAAAATAAATGTTGAATTTCTACTAATATGAAGTCTTTTACTATTGTTTAAATTATTTTAGTGGCTATAGTGGTTGAGTAAATTTCTATTAGTTTGTTTCAATTATAAGCCTAAAAATAGGCAATGTCTATTTTAGTGTTTTCTAATAAGTGTAAACTTTGTGTTGCTCTAAAATATCTATGCTTTATATCAATGTTTATTTACTTTCACAACACACCTACTATAGAGTAAGTATGTACTATTTTGAAGAAAAAAATATGTTCTAATTTTAAAGAAAAAATTAATAAGACTAATAAAAGCTTAGGTAGAAAAAAGAATGGACCAACCACCATCAACAAAATAAATCAATCAGAACTTAATCATCACAACTCATGTACAATCCTAATGAAGTACAAATCTATGATAAAAGGGAGAAGGAAAGAGAAAGACTAACCAAACTTCCAAAAGAATAATGATGCAAAATTTTGATGAGAAAGAGGCCAAAGAACGATCATTAAGGATTGAAATAGGAGAAATCTAGAAAGAGGCATGAGAGAGAAAGAAATATGACATATTATGGAAGACCTTATGAATTTTTAATTTTTATAAATATAAAATAAAGAATAAATGCATTTTCACTTTAGAAGCACTTGTCAAATGTTGTAATGTCCATAACATTTTCTGGCACCAATGAATAAATTGTACCTAAAGCTAGTAATCATCCTAATAGTGGAAAAAATGATCAGTTACAATCATAATAACATTGCCTTTAGTAGATGTTACACTCGGTGAACCACAATTTGAATTCCATCTAGTAAAGTTGTTACTAGCTTTATGTGAAAACCAACACATGCGATCGCATGGATATGTTTAAAGTGTGAATTGAAGCAAAAGGCTCATCTATGAAAGGAATCAGAATGCTTATCTCTGATTAGTTTCCCCTTTGTGAACTAAGTGTTCATGCTTAAACTTTGTATGGTTCTATTGTAGATGCCTTTCAAAGAATCTTATTTTCAACATTTTATCTAAATGTTATTTACTAATCTATTAGCTTAACTTAAATTTTGAGAGGGGAAACTCTGTTTGATTATTTATTTAAACTTTATATGATATATCTGATGTGACATGTTCTCTATGTTTGTAGGCTTACAGAGAATTCCTTGATCACATATTACAAGATAGAAGGAATGAAACTTTAACTTTGTTTCAACTCTTAATAACTTCTACAATAATTTATCACTAGTTACATGATGATAAAATCTTAGACTCAACTTTATTGAAATACATTAAAAGCAATTGGCTTCCTCTTGGCTCCTCCTTTCTTCTCATGTTTGGCCAAAGCAAGTCCCATATAAAGGGAATGTGTTTTGCATGGAAACAAGATTTAATTGCACCTAAGGAAATATAGAACTCCAAGAGCCTAGTTTAAGCCATATGGAAGCATAGTTAGATTAAAAAAGATCAAGGAATATGAATATGCATCAAAATCCAAGAAGGGAGAAATAAAACTCCATATAATGCCCTGAGAATGGTGGTCTCTGCCAAGAAGTGGCTAAGGCACCTAGAGAGTATTTCTTTGAGTTCTAATAAATTTAAAGACTTAGATATAATGAATAAATAATTATGAAATCATTTGATTGAATTTAGGAGTCTTAGATTGAAAGTTGAATTTTCAAGGTCTAAATTGGGTTAATAAAGTAAGTTAGTACCAAAACCCCTCTAATCAAGTATGTAATGATTCAAATGAGTTTCTTTGGAGTTATAAGACTTATAGCAAACAAGAGTTTAGGGTTTAGAAAGCAAAAACCAAGCGTAGCTTCATAATGGGCCTAAACTAGCTTCATGTGTCACCTTAGGCTTTAATGGAATTAAATAGCGATAAGGAGGCCTAGAATGAGTTCAATAGGTTAATTTACCTTGTAATTGCTATGTGTAGGCCCATCTAACTCAAACACACTTAAGTGTGGGTGCCAAGTGAAAGAAATCCAAGAGAAAAGATAAGACTAAGTGAGTTAATGGCATTTTGAGTTTCCACAAATCTTAAGGTAGCTTCATCTCCTTTTCTTGCATGCATTTGAATGCTTAAATATGTTAAAATACTTGTGTGTGTTGTTGCTTGATGCTTTCATGAGAAATGTTTTATTAGGTTTTCCAAATGAGCTATATGATTAATATATGTATGTGAAAGGTTTATGTGACGGCTCCTAGCTCCCTAAGGCATGGAATTGAATGCAATAATTCTTCCTTCACCATGAGATTAGTTAAGCCTAGCAAGTTTACGATGATGTCATGGCTTGAGAATGAATGAGTTTTTATACTATATGATACATTTGACTTACATGATGCATATACATAGCATTCTTGCACCATATGCATTATATTTACTTATGTTATTCATATTTGCATTGAATTGGTTAAGATTGGCTATTAAGATTCTCCAAGAATCTCACTCCCATGCTTCCACTAACCATTTTAGGGTCACCAAGTCAAAGCAAAGACATTGAGAAGACCTACAAGCTAATAATGATGTATTAGAAATGTTACATGTATTAAATTTTGATGTATATAAGATTGTAACATTCTTTTGTATCTTTAATGAATAATGATGTCAAACAATGTAAATCTTTTATGTATGATGATGAAACCATATGTATAAGTTCAAATACTTCAATGTATAGCTTGTTGTGGAGAGATATGAGCTTTTGTATAGCATATGGCATAAGTGATTCTAATATGTATGTATGCATACTTGGATGTCAAATGGTCAAATTTTGATCCAAGTCTCTTGGCACACAATGAGATAGTTAGAAATGTTGTTTAGAATAAATGAAATGTGCTCAAAGTGTCATAAAACCCAATTGGATGCCAAATGGTCCATTTTAATTCCAAACTTTATTCTAAAAGAGGCCTAACCCATTTTAATGTCAAAAAGTGGTATGAATGACTTAGTTTGAGTCTAAGATTTGACATGAAAATAGATCCTTAATAGAGCCTTCTAATAAGCTAAGAACCAAAATTTTTAAAATTGTACATAATATTTCATGAATTTCTAAAATTTTGCAGAATTTTCAATTGGCCCCTAATACTGTTCATATAGTCAGTTCTAATATTTTGTTCATTTGAGAAGTCAACGAACTCTGATACTTATGAAATTTTATAGCAATATAGTTGGTATTATAAGTTTTCTGTAGTCACTAAGTTTGCATAAATTAGAATTGTGTAGCTAAAGATATGCATTTTTAAAGTTTAGGAGAGCTGATTATGGTTGTGTACAATGGCAGTCTCCTTTTTCAGTACTTTTAGTGGACCAAATGGATTCATTTGCACTTGAAATTTTTGCAACAAGTAGTTTATATGTTGAGCTTTCTATAGACACCTAATTTGCATGAATCAGAGTTATATAGCTCAAGATATGCATTTTTAAAATTAGTGCAGATTTTGTGTGCTACACCACACCATTTCAAGTTCATGAATATTTTCATACTTTTGTTGTGTAATTTCTGACTTGATAATTAGACTAAGTTTTTTTTATGATAAATATGATATAAGGAAAAAGAAATAAATGAATTTAGGCCTTACAACACATTTTGATACATAAACGAACTAAATTTTGCTAATGACTATGTGCAATGAGGTATGAATATTGAGATATTTGCCAAGAGGAATGGAAGTGATTAAGATTAAACTATGTGTGATAGATGGTGTTTTAGTTTAAAAGTGTAAAATTAGACTAAAGTATAGTGTAATTTTTTGCTCTAGGGGAGGTCATATATATTTTCAAAATAAAAGGAAAGTTTGTGTAATTTTAACAAAATTCAAAGGAGATTTATGTGAATATATACCCAACGCAATATATAAAGAACTAGTAGAAACTGAGAGACATGAGAGTATCTACTTATCATAATTTTACATGATTCCAACTTTTACTATATATAATATGATGATATGATTTACTTTATTTTAAAAAATAATATAATATAATATAATTCCATTATGATTGGAAGATATTATGTGACATAATCCTTTTGGGTAATCCTTATTATGTTATAAATAATATAATTATATGGATATTCATAACTTCAAAAAAAATAACTTTCTAGGATCCTTTCACATATTTAATAACATATCTTATAACTCTGAAAGGATTTATATTGTACAATTATTTAAAATAATTTTTTATTTATATTATTATAACTAATAAGCCTATCTTTATGATTGAAAGCCTATAAATAAAGGTTATGTATTAAGTACGAAGTATCTAAGTAAATAAGAATTATCTTCTCTTTCCTTCTCTTAATTTTCTCTTTTGATCTTGTTATATTTTTTACATTTTCATTAGTTTTGTAGCATATTATCAACAAAAGAATTTAGTAAATTGGCTTAGAATATTAATCCTTAGCATTTGTTGTTCATCACATAAAAGTATAAAAAATTGTTGGTTCTTACTTTATATTATTCATAGATTCAATAATTTATATTATCTATAAATTCAATGCTTATTTATATTCATAATATGATTATCAATTTGATATGAGAAAATGTCTTAAAAACCGAAAAGCTAAACATAATTAGATAGCTAATAGCCATATCACTTTTGATTTTAGTTATTTTATAACAAATGACTTCATTATCTAAACAAATAATACATAAATATATAAAAAAAATTGTGATATATTTTAATAAATTGGTGGTCATAAAAAAATCTTTTTTACTATAACATTGAAGGCTAATAGTTTATGTACTTCATACCTAAAGAGCTTTATAACCTATGTAAAAGTTGATAATTGTATATGAACTATGTACAAATTAATTATTAAAGATCAATAATAACTAGCCATGATTATCCAAATGACATAAAATTACGACTAATGGCTAGAAGTCATAAAGACAAATAGTTATGAATTCTTTAAACTTGAAAATGCTACAAGTGACCTTGAAACCTAGAAAATCATAAGATGTTAAATGGTCATATTATGATAGTAGTGTCTTATTGTGATGATTTATGTTTTAATTTTAAAATTCTAAGAAAAATGACCAATTACAATTTCTTTTTATATATACGACTAATAACCTTTATTATGATAGAAAATATATATATATATATATATATGTGTGTGTGTTACACTTGTTAAGAAAATGATGCATTTTCATGAATTTATTGTGCTTGCTTTTTTTCTAAAAAAATATTTATTATATTATAAGTTTGATGTTAAACTCATTTTATCATTATCAATAAGGAAAATACTTTTAAAAAAATCAAGTATTCTTATAAAATGTGTAAAGTGTTTATTTCTATCTCTAATTAGTTTCAAGAAAATTTGAATGAAAAATATTCTATAAATGGATCCACAATCCTTGTAATAATTTGAATGGAAAATACATGCACAAAAAGTTATGATTTTTCCAAAAGAATGATATTATGAATGTAACACCCCAAAATTAATTAAGGTATTAATCATGGATTTAGGATCATTAGAAATAATTAATAGAGGATAATTGGGCAAGTTAGTTAATAGAAATTTTAGAGAGATAAATTATTAATATGAGTTTGAGGTTTAATTGAATTAAACCCCATCTAGGCCCAAATTAAATTAAGTAGGCCAAGATTAGGGACTAATGGAAGCCTAATGATTTTAAGTGCAGACCTAAACTTTTATTGTGATGCTTGGCCCAAGAGGTAGCATCTAGTGATGACCCAATTTAATTCAATGAATCAGAGACCTAAGACCCAAGTTGCATATGCCCATGTAATTAGCCCAATAACCCTTGAGCAGACCCAAATCAAATGAGTCTTTCAAACTTGGTCTGGCCCAATTAAATTTTAGCAACTCAATATATGAGAGCTAGCCCAAAGAAGCTAAAATCTGAAGCCCATTAGGAGTTAGATCTTTGGAGCAACCCATGACCCATATTTGACCCAACTTAAACCCTAAAAACTAACCTAGCCACCCCCCATTCTGCAGAACCATAAGAGACACATAAAATTAGGAGGTCCAAAGGAGAGGCTAGGGTTCTTGGCATATTTTCATATTTTCTCACTTCTAGAGCAAGATTCAACCAAGGTAATAGTTATATAACTTAATCATTTCATCTTTCTTTTTAATTTAAATCGATTAATGTTCCAATTAGAGTATTTTCACCCATATCCAAAATTTGAAACTTGCCATTTGATGTTTCCATGGTGAAAATTCGTAGTTTGAGGCTAGGGCTGACATTAAGTGAGTATAAACTCTTCTTTTTAAGGTATTTCTGTTGGTTTGAGACCCCAATGATTGGATTATAGTATGGGTATTAATTTTGTACGAATTTGCTTAGGATTTTGGGTGAAATATTAAAGTTTTTGGTGAAGGACATTTCAATTCGAATGTAGGGACTTGTAATGGCTAGGTAAGTGTTCCCTAGGTGGTTATTAGCATTTTAAATTCTTTGGGTACTTGTTGCTACTATAAATGATGAATTAAAGTAGTAATTCTCTGATGCTATAGTTATAGGAGGATTTTTGTACCATTAGTGGCTGTTGCAAATTTATCTACAAGTGAGGTAATTGGGGTTTACATTAATTCCATGCATATATCTGTTTTCATTTCATATTTGTTGTATATGAATGATTTGAAATGCTGAATGAATTGGTTAGCTATCTATTGTATTATGATTGACCTTATGAGTCCCTAGTGGAGCTGTGGTGTGATTGCCACCCGTGCATGTGCTTCGATCGAGCACTGGATTATGATCAAACCCCAGATGCACTGAGCCCTGGTTGTGCTCAATAGGAAGTAGGTGCCGTGGACGGGCCTCTCTTGGTGTTATTGGCCTTTAATATGTGAAAAAATGATTGCTAGTATAAGATAGTAATCATGATAGCCTAATTGTTTCATTTACTGATATAACTGATATGATTCTGATGTTAATTTTGATTCATGCATATATGTTAATTAAACTGAATATAATGAATGAAAATTTCCTTGGTTACTGAGATTCATATCTCACCCCGTTTTATGGGATTAATATTTCAGGTGAAGGTTCTTCGAGTAAGGATAAGGGGAAGCAAGTGGATGAAAATCCATGATGTAACAACCAGGAAAAAGAAAAGAAAAGGGAAAAGAAAGAAAGTGAAAGCTGGAAATTTTCGGAATCCAGAATTTCTGCCAAGTCCTCTCGCAATAGCGAGAAATGGTCTCGCTACAGCGAGAGTGCTTGTTCGCAATAGCGAAAGAGATTTTAGCTATAGCGAGTGCGGGCAGCAGTCCATACAGAAACCAGGGGGCAGCTCGCCGTAGCGTGCGCCATAGCGAGAGTGAGGTCTAGAACTGACGCAAGTTTGCCATAGTGAATGGTATATCTCGTCATAGCGAAGGGAACTGACACGAGCTTGCCGTAGCGAAGGTTACACCTCGCCATAGCGAAGCCAAATTACACGAGCTCGCTATAGCGAAGGTTAGTTTTCACCGTAATGAGGGTCAGTCCGGAAGAGAGTAAATAGCGAGAATTAGACTTCATTAAACGCCCAAACTCATTTCTTCTCTCATATCTGCCCTATACTTCAACCCAAGGAGAGAAAAGAGGCGTGGAGAGTGAGAGAGATCAAGAGAAGGAGGAAGAGCAAGGGAATGGTAAGGAAATTTCTCCCATTTCTCTTTAGATTTCTGATCCCCTCCCTTTGCCCTCTTTTCCTACGATTTTGTTTGTGAAAATAGATGGATTTTGGGCATGGGTCAGAAGAGGGAAAGTAGAAAACACCTTTGAATCTTTGTGTTTTCTTTGAAAATGTGGTTTCCACTACCATGGGAGCTTGAGAGAGAGAAAGGGTTGATGGCATTCTAGAGAGACAGAGAGAACTCTAGGTTCTGAAATGTAGGAGAGTTTGATCTGATGATTCCATGTTAAGAGAGTAACTCCATGCTCTTTCATTGTGTCTAGGCTCAAGAGAAACACCTCCATCAAGGTGTGATTGTGAACCTAAGGAGGGAGAGGAGAAATTGAAAGGAAAAGCTAGTGTTGGCTTTGGCTCATAAGGTAGCTCTCTTTTCCCACTCTTTCTTGTTGCATTCTTGGATATGATAGTCATTGTATGATTATGTATATGCTTATTGTGTGGAATATGCCATATGCTATTACTTTGATGCATTGATGCCAATATGCTTGTGTGTTGAATTGTGAGAATTGCTCAGGTGCGGTAGTGCCGAAAGTCCCTTGAGATGGGTGAGGTGAAGCCGAAAGTCCCTTAAGTTAGGTGAGACAAGGCCAAAAGTCTCAAACGAGTGAGGCCAAGTCAAAAGTCCTTAAACTCGGGTGAGGCCACCCAAAAGTCCCTAAACTCGGGTGAGGCTAGACCCAAAAGTCTCTGGAGCTCATTTTTGGCGTTGTTGTGAATTCCATAGCATGTACAATGTGTGTTGGTAGTTTGAGAATGGCTAAGTGCTTATTCACATGCTTTGACCTGTTATATGCCTTGAATGTTTACTTGATTGAGTGTATGAGCTACTGAGATTCCCTGAATCTCACCCCTTCCCCTCCCAACTTAATATGCTAGGTGGAGCTCAAGGAGAACCAAGCACACACCAAGGAACCTAGGAGCATGCTTAGTTAGATATTACTTTCTTTTGGATATTTTGATGTAATTTTGATGTAAAGTGGTGCCAAATGAATATGCGCCCACTGTTTTTGAGATGTAAAGGTTGTAACATGTGTATAAATATGGAAGGATATTGTATGAACTATGTTTATAGCCAAATTAATGGAAATGAGGGTTTTGCCCTTTTTGTTGAATGCATGAAGTAGTGTATATTTGGCCGTAGCATAGCGAGATTGGAATGTATGTTGATTTGGACCACATGGACTTGTTATATATCCTAGTTTTATACTTTTAAACTTGTCCATGAGTGGCTAGAGTGTGTGAGAGGCCATTTGGACCCGTTTTGGACCTTTGGGGTGCCAAAACCGGTATTTTTGAAAGCTCCGTCAAAGTATGACCAGATGAGCTCCTCTTGCCATGAAATTTAGCGTTCCTCTAGAGTTTGTAGAAATATTTTTGAGAAGCTAAAGTGGGTAATATTCGGAAGTCTAGAGAATATTTAGCGAATTGTTGAATTTGGGCAAATTGAATGGATTGGTCATGTACTGTTCATATAAACCAGAAATGAAATCTGTGGCATTCATAGACCAAATGGATTCTAAATATGGTGAAATTTTATACACATAAACTAGATAACCACAGTGACTTATAGGAACTAGAATCACCTAAATCGGAGGTCTGTAGAGAGAGATTGAACTGTCTGAAATTCTGTATCAGCATTAGGGAGCTCTTCTGACCCCCGTCACTATTCCATCGGTTTTCAGGGTGTAGGCGCTACTGAACTAATCTGAACTTATTTTTTTCCTCTATTAGACATTTGTAGCTTTCTAAATTGGTATAGTGTGCCTAGATTGGATTTTTTTGGATTTATTTATGAATTTTTGAAAGTCATGACAGAAAGCTGCACCAGAAACAGTGACAGCTGGACCTTCTTCCCATTTTCAATGTCAAACATGGTCCAAATGCTGAGATTTTAATTGGGAATGATTTTTAGTGTAAATTCAACACTTAGAGATTTCTAGAAAGCTAAAGTTTGCTGCATTTTCATTTTTCTATAATTAGTTATGATTTTCCAAAGTTAGAACCAAAATAAGACTTTTGGGCACAAGTGAGAAAAGTGCATTTTCTGGTTTTTGGCTCCATACCCGTGGCTTATGGTTTGTTTTATGCTATGTCTGAGTTGTATAAGTGGAGTTTGAGTTGAAAATATAAATGATGGGTTCACAGGACCCACGGGGTAAAGGTTGAGTGTATGAAACCCCGTTTCCTAGCATAAAAATGCCACGGACTAGTATTGTTTCTTTGGAAATCATATGGAACCGAGCCCAGTGAGAGGCTAGGTAGCGGTAGTAGATTAAAGTGTCACATTTTTTATATCAGAGCAAAGGTTCAGGCACTTTTGCTCAATGTTAGGCTCTTGAATGCTATGATTTGCTGGTGTTTGGTGTGAATGGTCATGGAAGTTGTAGTATCTATATGCATATGTGTTGTGATAGTGTTATGAACTGAGGATTGCTACTTCGTTTCAGACATTGTTGAGACTAGACGGGGCAGAGGTAGAGGCAGAGGTAGACTGCCCAGGGCTCAGAGAGATGAGCCAGAGGTTCCTATTGAGACTAGGGATCCTCTGCAGGCCATCATGGATAGACTTGACCGGTATGAAGCCATGATGGGCCAGCATCAAGAGATGCTGGAACAGCAGAGATATATTGCCCAGCAGTAGCATAATATGATCATGCATTTGCAAGACACCCTAGCTAGGTAAGAAGAAGCCATGCATTTGAAAAGAAAAGCTAGTGTTGGCTTTGGCTCATAAGGTAGCTCTCTTTTCCCACTCTTTCTTGTTGCATTCTTGGATATGATAGTCATTGTATGATTATGTATATGCTTATTGTGTGGAATATGCCATATGCTATTGCTTTGATGCATTGATGCCAATATGCTTGTGTGTTGAATTGTGAGAATTGCTCGAGTGCGGTAGTGCCGAAAGTCCTTTGAGATGGGTGAGGTGAAGCCGAAAGTCCCTTGAGATAGGTGAGACAAGGCCAAAAGTCTCAAACGAGTGAGGCCAAGTCAAAAGTCCTTAAACTCGGGTGAGGCCATCCAAAAGTCTCTAAACTCGGGTGAGGCTAGACCCAAAAGTCTCTGGAGCTCATTTTTGGCGTTGTTGTGAATTCCATAGCATGTACAATTTGTGTTGGTAGTTTGAGAATGGCTAAGTGCTTATTCACATGCTTTGATCTGTTATATGCCTTGAATGTTTACTTGATTGAGTGTATGAGCTATTGAGATTCCCTGAATCTCACCCCTTCCCCTCCCAACTTAATATGCTAGGTGGAGCTCAAGAAGAACCGAGCACACACCAAGGAGCCTAGGAGCATGCTTAGTTAGATATTACTTTCTTTTGGATATTTTGATGTAATTTTGATGTAAAGTGGTGCCAAATGAATATGCGCCCACTATTTTTGAGATGTAAAGGTTGTAACATGTGTATAAATATAGAAGGATATTGTATGAACTATGTATATAGCCAAATTAATGGAAATGAGGGTTTTGCCCCTTTTGTTGAATGCATGAAGTAGTGTATATTTGGCCGTAGCATAGCGAGATTGGAATGTATGTTGATTTAGACCACATGGACTTGTTATATATCCTAGTTTTATGCTTTTAAACTTGTCAATGAGTGGCTAGAGTGTGTGAGAGGCCATTTGGACCCGTTTTGGACCTTTGGGGTGCCAAAACCGGTATTTTTGAGAGCTCCGTCAAAGTATGATCGGATGAGCTCCTCTTGCCATGAAATTTGGCATACCTCTAGAGTTTGTAGAAAGCTTTTTGAGAAGCTAAAGTGGGTAATATTCGGAGGTCTAGAGAATATTTAGCGAATTGTTGAATTTGGGCAAATTGAATGGATTGGTCATGTACTGTTCATATAAACCAGAAATGAAATCTGTGGCATTCATAGACCAAATGGATTCCAAATATGGTGAAATTTTATACACATAAACTAGATAACCACAGTGACTTATAAGAACTAGAATCACCCAAATCGGAGGTCTGTAGAGAGAGATTGAACTGTCTAAAGTTCTGTATCAGCATTAGGGAGCTCTTCTGACCCTCGTCACTGTTCCATCGGTTTTTGGGGTGTAGGGGCTACTGAACTGATCTAAACTTATTTTTCTCCTCTAGTAGACATCCATAGCTTTCTAAATTGGTATAGTGTGCCCAGATTGGATTTTTTTGGATTTAGTTATGAAGTTTCGAAAGTCATGACAGAAAGCTGCACCAGAAACAGTGACAGCTAGACCTTCTTCCCATTTTCAATGTCAAACATGGTCCAAATACTGAGATTTTGATTAGAAATTATTTTTAGTCTAAAGTCAACACTTAGAGCTTTCTAGAAAGCTAAATGTTACTATATTCCCATTTTTCTATAATTAGTTATGATTTTCCAAAGTTAGAGCCAAAATAAGACTTTTGGGCACAAGTGAGAAAAGTGTATTTTCTGGTTTTTGGCTCCATACCCGTGGCTTATGGTTTGTTTTATGCTATGTCTGAGTTGTATAAGTAGAGTTTGAGTTGAGAATATAAATGATGGGTTCACAGGACCCACGGGGTAAAGGTTGAGTGTATGAAACCCCGTTTCTTAGCATAAAAATGCCACGGACTAGTGTTGTTTCTTTGGAAATCATATGGAACCAAGCCCAGTGAGAGGCTAGGTAGCGGTAGTAGATTAAGGTGTCACACATGAGCTCTAATATGAAGGGAGAAAGCTACACTTAGGCTGATTTATTTAGTATAGATGTTAAATTTTGTATTCCTTATTGTATAGCATCATCTTGTATTCATGTTGCCAAGTATAGGCTCTTATTTTTTATTTCTTAGGATGTATTTATTAAGGAGTTAGGCCTCATCTTAACTTGGTATTGGATGTATGAACTTATAGTACCTGATATAGAAACCTTGTTCAACTTATGATATGGCTTACCATTTGGGAATTGTAATCACGTGATGCATTAGATATTGATATGAACCATGGATGTATGAAACCTCTAACGAAATGTGTATCGAATGTTAATTGTCAATAGTGCATGAATTTTTTTGCTGTTACTCCATAGACTTGCTGATATAGGGTAGTTAGAGGAGCAAAAATTTACATTTAAGTTTTGAATTGGTAATGGTAGAATAGCTGGGTGAATAGGGTAGATAAATACCATTAGAGTCATATAAAATAGGAGGAAGTAGTCCTAGGGTGTTCCTAAGAAGAGAATTTGAGTGTATGGGACGAAATGTAGGAGATATAGTTACAAGAGGGAGTCACGTTGCAGCTAGGAAGGCCTCGCCGTGGCCTAAAGAGTGACAGTGGAGAGGGACACCATGGCTTGAGAGATGTCGTCGTAGTGCAGTGCAAAAAAAATTGCCCAAGAGGGTGACGGAATGAAACCTCGCCAGGACGCAATAGGTCCTACCACGGTGCAAGTCGAGGAAACTAGACAAAGAGTGTACAATAGCAAAACTCGCCGCAGCGCAAGTGTATTCCGCCGAGGTGAGAATCGTGGGACTTCAAACAGTAGCTCCATGAGGCATTTTTGCTGCGGCACCACGTAGGTTGGCTGCGGTGAAATTCGAGATAATTACCTTATGATTCCCGAGAGCAACTTAGTCGCGGTGTGAAAGGTCGAGGCCACAGCTCAAAGTGAAAAACTTAATTTTCGAGCTCCAGGACCTAACTTAGCCGTGGCAAGAAGGTTCCAGATCACGGCGCAGGTCCCTAAACTCCCACTTTTAGCCTAGAAATCCTAATTTCTTCAATGGTAATGCTAAGAAATAATATGAGAACACTTGTGGGAGGTTTTTGTGTATTGAAATCAAAGGATGGATGAATCACAAACCCCTGATGATAGTGCAATTCCTGTTATGCATTCTCTCATTTATGGTTGTTTAGTTGATGACTCTAATAATATCAAGGTTCCAATTTCCCTATATTTTCTTAATGTAATTAATTGTAATGATTCTAAACCTTGATCATTAATTATTAATCGTGTAGTTAACCATAATTACCGGGATTAGAAGTTTAAGGTTGTCATGGTTGGTATCAGAGTAATGGTTCAGGCAAGTGTGTTTGACTTATAACTTTGTGGTTAGAAAACTTAGCAATCATGATGCATGCATGATAGGAATAAGAACATTGTGACCTAATGATAACTCTCATACTTATATATACCTGTTATAGGTGGAGTGTGTTTTATTTGACTTGGGCTGTAGCTTAATGGGGGATGCTTGTGGTTGTGCTTGTAGCATTGCAGAGTTAGATGACTACACGTAGAGAAACAACTGAAATGCTAAGAGAGATGTAAGAGGCCATGGCTGCAATGGCCAACTGAATGAGAGAACAAGCTGAGGCCCATGAAACTACAGTTAGGGCGATGACTGACCGGCTTCAAGAGCAAGTCGAGGCTCATGCAGGAACTGTGCAAGTGCTACAACAACCTCATGAAAACATGAGTAAACAGAATCAAGAGGTGCCAATGGAAAACTGTGTGGGGGCTGGTCATAATCCTTGTATAGGACACCAAGGGAAGGATGGTGACCTCTCTATTGTGTTAGCCAAATTCAGAAAGGTCGATCCTCTATCATTTTTAGGGGAGTTAGACACTGAGAAAGCTGAGAAATGACTGATGCAGCTGGAGAAAATCTTTGAGGTTATGACCTGCACCACAGAATAAAAGGCAAAATTGGCCATCTACAAGTTGAAGGGTGAGGCTGAGCATTAGTGGAGGAATGCCTCCAGATTGTTGATTGCAAGGGAAATACCCTTGATGTGGAAAAGTTTTCAAACTGCTTTTAAGAGTAAATATTTCCCACCATCCGTGAAGGCTGACAAGGAAGCCGATTTTAACTTCCTTGAACACGGAGACATGAATGTAGATTAATATACAGCCAGATTCATTCAATTGTCTCACTTCTCCTTTTACTTGAAAAGATTTGATGATGAGCCATGGAAGGCTGAAAAATTTAAAAGAGGCTTGAGGCAAGAAATTAAGGACAAGATTGTATCTCCACAGATCTGCAATTTTGATGAATTGGTAGAGAAATGTAGAGTAACGTTGAGGGCTATGATGGAAAGTAAGTCCAAGAGGAAGAAGACCTTAGAAGGTAAGCGTGACCGGGGCATGGAGCCCTTTAGGGACGGAAGTAAGAAAGGAGCCAATAGTGGGAGTGGCTTTTGGGGTAGGAGACCACCCCCAAGGAATGTCCCTCAAAGAAGAAGCATGGGACCACCAAGAAGTGCAATGAATGCCCCACCCACTTGTGCCAAATGTGGGAAGAACTATGGGAATGGGCCATGCTCAGTGTGTTATAATTGTTAGAAGCCTGGATACTATGCACGTACTTGCATGGTATCACGGGGAGTCGGCCTCATCGATTAAACCATCTATCCAGGGAAAGGTGTTTACACTTATGCAATAAGAGGCTAATAGATCCCCTAGTCTGATCTGAGGTACTTTACTTATCCATAATCATATCATAGATGCATTGTTTGACTCGGGTGCGACCTACTCATTCATCTCATATGACTGCGTTAAGCGTTTGGGTCTTAAAATTAGCCTATTACCATTTGAATTATCTATGTCCACCCCTAATAGATATTCTATGATTACATTTGATGTATGCTTAAATTGTACTGTACAATTGGATAGCCGTTGTACTACCCTTGACTTGATTTGCATCCCTTTATGTGATTTTGAAGTAATCATTAGTATGGACTGGCTGTTGGCTAATAATGTGATACTTAATTGTAATCGTAAAACTGTTGCCTTACCTATAAATATACCTGAAACTTGTCCTGTAACTAAGCTTACTTGTGTGTCAGCCACCCAAGCCGGGAAGTGCCTTAGGCGTGGTTGCCAATGGTTTCTAGTATTTTTCTCATTACATGTTAAAGTTGATGATGGGTTGGAGGATATACTTTTGATTAGGGAGTTTCCTAAGGTTTTCCTTAAGGAGTTTAGTGGACTACCTCTAGAGAAAGAGCTAGAATTTTCTATTGATTTAGTACCCGATATAGGTCTGATCTCTAAGGCCCCGTATAGAATGGCGCCTGTTGAGTTAGTTGAGCTGAAGAGTTAATTAGAAAAGTTACTTGAGAAAGGGTTTATTAGGCCAAGTATGTCTCCATAGGAAGCACCAGTGTTATTTGTCAAGAAGAATGATGGTAGCCTTAAACTTTGCATTGACTATAGGCAATTGAACTAAGCAACCGTCAAGAATAAATACCCTTTGCCTAGAATTGATGACTTACTTGACCAATTAGCTGGGGCGTCAGTCTTTTTAAAGATTGACCTTTGATCAAGTTATCACTAACTTAGAGTCAAGGCTGAGGATGTACCTAAAACTGCCCTTAGAACTCGATATGGCCATTATGAATTCCTAGTTATGCCTTTTGGGTTAACTAATGCCCCTGCCATTTTTATGGACTACATGAATAGGATTTTTAGGCCTTATCTTGACCGATTTATGGTAATGTTCATTGATGACATTCTTATCTACTCTAAAAGTAGTGAAGAGCATGAAGAGCATCTTAGGATAGTTCTTCAAACCTTGAGAGAGCATCAATTGTATGATAAGCTAAGCAAGTGTGAGTTTTGGTTACGGGAAGTCAAATTCCTAGGTCATGTGATATCAGAATAAGGGGTAATGGTTGATCCTAACAAGGTAGAAGCAGTACTAAATTGGGAGAGACCCAAAACAGTGACCGAAATCCATAGCTTCGTAGGTCTAGCTAGCTATTATAGAAGATTCATTAAGAGATTTTCTCAGTTAGCCATGCCTTTGTGTGGGGTGCCAAGTGTGAGAATGCTTTTTAGGAGCTTAAGGATAGGCTTACCACTGCACCTGTGTTAGTAATACCTGACCCTAAAAAGACATTCATAATCTATAGTGATGCTTCTAAGAAGGGATTAGGGTGCGTCTTAATGCAACAAGGTAAGGTGATAGTCTATACTTCTAGACAACTTAGACCCCATATGGAGAATTACCCCACCCATGACCTGGAGCTAGCAGCCATAGTTTTGCCCTTAAAATTTGGAGGCACTACCTCTATGGTGCCCAATTTGAGGTGTATAGTGATCACAAAAGTTTGAAGTACTTGTTTGACCAAAAGGAATTAAATATAAGGCAAAGGAGGTAGATGGAATTTCTTAAGGACTATGATTTCTCCTTAAAGTATCATCTAGGGAAGGTAAATATGGTCGCCAATGCCTTGAGTAAGAAATCTATTCACATGGCAATGATGATGCTTAAAGAGCAAAGGTTGATTGAGGAGATAAGAGATTTGAACTTATCAATTTCAATAAACCCTAGTAGTCTTCTTTTAGGCAAATTGAGGATAGAAAACGACCTTAGAAAGAAGATTAAAAAGGCCCAAGAATTAGATGCCTACTTGGGAGGAATTAGAGAGCAACTGAGGAGTGGTGAGGTCAAAGACTTTGACCTATCAGAAGATGGTTTTGTAAGGTACCAAGGTAGAGTGTGCATACCCAAAGATGAAGAGTTGAGGAAAATAGTGTTATCAGAAGCTCATAAGAGTAGGTACACCATTCATCCAGGTACCACTAAGATGTATAGGGATCTAAAGAAGAGCTTTTGGTGGCCTAGAATGAAGTTGGATATAGCAGAGTTTGTTGCTAGATGTCTAATTTCTCAGAGGGTTAAAATTGAGCACCAAAGACCCGCAAGTTTGTTACACCCTTTAGAAATTCCAAAATGGAAATGGGATAGTATATCCATAAATTTTGTGATGGGTTTACCTAGAACATCCTCGAGTTATGATGCTATTTAGGTGATTGTGGATAGATTGATGAAGTCTGCCCACTTTCTACCTATTAGAGCCACTTATCCTCTAAATAGACTAGCTCAACTATATGTTTGTGAGATTATAAGGTTACATGGTGTTCCTAATAGCATTGTGTCAGATAGAAACCCAAGATTCACATCAAAATTTTAGCGGTCTCTACAAGAAGCTTTAAGTACTAGTCTTAACTTTAGCACTGCCTATCATCCTCAGTCTGATGGACAGACTGAAAGGACCATTCAGACCCTTGAGGACATGCTTAGAGCAAGTGTACTAGAGTTAAAAGGGAGTTAGGATGTGTACTTGCCTTTAGCTGAGTTTGTTTATAATAATAGTTACCATTCCAGTATCCAGATGGCACCATTTGAGGCACTTTATGGGAGGAAGTGTCGGTCACCCTTATGTTAAGTAGAACTTGGTGAGAGGAGTCTCTTGGGTCCAGACATAGTGGACGAAACCACCCACTAAATAGAACTCATCAGAAAAAAGTTGATGGCTACCTAGAGCAGGTAAAAGAGTTATGCGGATAAGAGAAGGATACCCTTAGAATTTGAGGAAGGAGACCATGTGTTTCTTAAGGCTACTCCAGTGATGGCTGTAGGACAGTCTATCAAAACAAGAAAGTTCAGTCCTCGTTATCCTTGTCCTTTCCAAATCCTTGAAAGGATAGGACCTGTGGCCTATAGAGTTGCTTTACCTCCAAACCCGGCTAGATTGCAAAATGTGTTTCATGTGTCCCAACTAAAAAAGTACCACCTGGACCCTTTGCATGTCATTGAGCATGAGAATGTGCATCTACAAGATGATTTGTCTTATATGGTTGAGCCAGAAAGGATTGGAGACTCAAAGGTCAAACAGCTAAGTAATGAAGACATCCTCCTGGTAAAGGTAGTATGGAAGGGACTTACTCCAGATGAAGCAACTTGGGAGACGAAGGAGGCAATGAGGAAGGATTATCTTGCATTATTTGAGTAAAGCATGTCTAATTTCAAGGACAAAATTTTTAAAAAGAGGGGAGAATGTAACACCCTAAAATTAATTAAGGTATTAATCAAGAATTTAGGGTCATTAAGAATAATTAATAGAGGATAATTGGGTAAGTTAGTGAATAGAAATTTTAGAGAAATAAATTATTAATATGAGTTTGAGGTTTAATTGAGTTAAACCCAATCTAGGCTTAAATTAAATTAAGTAGGCCAAGATTAGGGACTAATGGAGGCCTAATAATTTTAAGTGCAGACCCAACCTTTTATTGTGATACTTGGCCCAAGAGGTAACATCTAGTGATGACCCAATTTAATTTAATGAATCAGAGACTTAAGACCCAAGTTACATAAGCCCATGTAATTGGCCCAATAACCCTTGAGCAGACTCAAATCAAATGAGTCTTTTAAACTTGGTCTGGCCCAATTGAATTTCAGCAACCCAATTCATGAGAGTTAGCCCAATAAAGCTAAAATCTAAAGCCCATTAGGAGTTGGATCTTTGAAGCAGCCCATGACCCATATTTGACCTAACTTAAAACCTAAAAACTAACCTAGTCGTCCCTCATTCTGCAAAACCACAAGCGACACACAAAATTCAGAGGTCCAAAGGAAAGGCTAGGGTTCTTGGCATATTTCCATATTTTTCCACTTCTAGAACAAGATTCAGCCAAGGTAATAGTTATATAACTTAATCCTCTCATCTTTCTCTTTAATTTAAACTGATTAATGTTCCAATTAGAGTATTTTTACTCACACCTAAAATCTAAAACTTGCCATTTGATGTTTCCATGGTGAAAATTCGTAGGTTGAGGCTAGGGTTGACATTAGGTAAGTATAACCTCTTCTTTTTTAGGTATTTCTATTGGTTTGAGACCCCAATAATTGGATTATAGTATGAGTATTAATTTTGTATGAATTTACTTAGGATTTTGGGTGAAATATTGAAGTTTTTGGTGAATGACATTTCAATCCGAATTTAGGGACTTGTAGTGGTTGAGTAAGTGTTCCCTAAGTGGTCATTAGTATTTTAAGTTGTTTGGGTACTTATTACTACTGTAAATGATGAATTAAAGTAGTAATTATCTGATGGTATGGTTATAGAGAGATTTTTGTACCATTGGTGGCTGTTGCAAATTTATCTACAAGTGAGGTAACCGGAGTTTACATTAATTCCATGCATATATCTGTTTTAATTTCATATTTGTTGTATATGAATTATTTGAAATGTTAAATGAATTGGTTGGCTATCTATTGTATTGTGATTGGACCTTGTGAGTCCCTGGTGGAGCTGTGGTGCGGCTGCTACCAGTGCATATGCTTCGATTGAGCACCGGGTTATGATCAAACCCCAAATGCACTGAGCCCGGGTTGTGCTTAATGGGGAGTAGGTGTCATGGACGGGTCTCTCCTAGTGTTATTGGCCTTTAACATGTGAAAATATGATTGCTAGTATGGGATAGTAATCATGATAGCCTAATTGTTTCATTTACTGATATGACTAATATGATTCTGATGTTGATTTTGATTCATGCATATATGTTAATTAAACTGGATATGATGAATGGAAATTTTCTTGGTTACTGAGATTCATATCTTACCTCGTTTCATGGGATTAATATTTCAAGTGAAGGTTCTTAGAGTAAGGATAAGGGAAAGCAAGTGGATGAAAATCCATAAGCTCCAACATATAAGGAGAAGGCTACACTTAGGCTGATTTATTTAGTATAGATGCTAAATTTTGTATTCCTTATTATATAGTATCATCTTGTATTCATGTTGCCAAGTGTAGGCTCTTATTTTTTATTACTTAAGATATATTTATTGAGGAGTTAGACCTTATCTTGACTTGGTATTGGATGTATGAACTTATAGTACCTAATATATAAATCTTGTTGAACTTATAATATGGCTTACCATTTAGGAATTATAATCACGTGATGCATTAGATATTGATATGCACAATGGATGTATGAAACCTCTAACGGAATGTGTATCAAATGTTAATTGTCAATAGTACATGAATTTTATTGCTGTTACTCCATGGACTTGCTGATATAGAGTAGTTAGAGGAGCAAAAATTTACATTTAAGTTTTGAATTGGTAATGGTAGAATAGCTGGGTGAATAAGGTAAATAAAAACCATTAGAGTCATAAAAAATGGGAGGAAGTAGCCTAGAGTGTTCCTAAAAAGAGAATTGGAGTGCATAGGACGAAATGCAGGAGATATAGTTACAGGAGGGAGTCATGCCGCGACTAGGAAGGCCTCACTACGGCCTGAAAAGTGATAGTGGCGAGGGACGCCGCAGCTTGAGAGATGTCATCGCAGTGCAGTGCCAAAAAAATCACCTAGGAGGGTGACAAAATGAAACCTCGTCGCGGCACAAGTCAAGGAAACTAGACAATGAGTGTACAGTAGCAAAACTCGCCACGGTACAAGTGCATTCTACCGAGGCGAGAATCGTGGGACTTCAAACAGTAACTCTATGAGGCATTTCTGCCGCGGCGCCACGTAGGTTGGGCATGGCGAAATTCGAGATAATTACCCTATGATTCCCCAAAGCAACTTAGCTGCAACGCAAAGAGTTGGGGCCGCGGTGCAAAGAGTTGGGGCTGCGGCTCAAAGTGAAAAACTTAGTTTTTGAGCTCCAGGACCTAACTTAGCCGCGACGAAAAGGTTCCAGGTCGCAGCGCAGGTCCCCAAACTCCCACCTTTAACCTAGAAATCCCAATTTCTTCAATGGTAATTCTAAGAAATGATATAGAAATACTTGTGGAAAGTTTTTGTGTGTTGAAACCGATGGATGGATGAATCACAAACCCCTGATGATAATACAATTCTTGTTATGCATTCTCCCATTTATGGTTGTTTAGTTGATGACCCTAATAACATCAAGGTTCAAATTTTCCTATATTTTCTTAATGTAATTAATTGTAACGACTCCAAACCTTGATCATTAATTATTAATTGTGTAGTTAACCATAATTACTGAGATTAAAAGTTTAGGGTTGTCACAATGAAAGTATGCACAAAGAAACTTAATTATTTTATTTTTAATACTTTGAATATGCTCTTATAGTGGCAACAAAAAAGTAGTCAATATTAAACTATTAATGAGTAGTAAAAATATATAGTAATAATATATCTAAAAATATAATATGCGTTAGTTTTTGAATAATTATACATAATAGAATATGGTTTAGTTTCTAAAAAACTAAGATGGATATATACATTCTATGATTGGAAACAAGATCCATAGTGAAAAATATATCTTGCAAATAGTACTTAAAGATAAAAATATATTTTTTTTTTCATTTTATAATTAGTGATGCTAATGTCAATACTATATCATATATATAGCACTATTGAAAGCTTTAGAAGAGTTACTATATTATTACCTAAAGTGTAACACCCATGTCACACTTATAATGTGACTGCATGGCATTAGAAAAAATTAATTTTTTTTGTTTTTAAAAATAAAAACCAAATGATGTAGAATAGTTACTAAAATTTTAATTTTAAAAAGTAAAACTTTAAAAAAACTTTTTTCAAAAGAAATGATTTGTGAACTAGAAATTGATTCAGTAGTCAATGTGTATAAGAAAAGTGTTAGACACCTTACAATATTTGTTTTAAAAAAATAGTTACCTTAATTTAGTTGAGCTAAAAAAAGATACGGTAGTAATTTTATTTTAATTACCCTAATCAAAACATATGCAAAAAGAGAAAAAGGAAAAAGAAGGAAAAATAAAATAAGACAAAATATTTACAAAACATAAAAAATAAAAAATAAAAATAAAGAAAATATTTACAAATGTAAAATAAAATATTCAAAAAAAAGGAAAATAAGATATTTACACAAACGAGAAAAATAAAATATATATAGAAATATGAAAGATAAGATATTTATAAAAATAGAGAAAATAAAAATATATACAAAAATGGAAAAATAAGAATTTAAAAATATACAAAATAATATATATAAATATATACATAATATATATATATATATATATATATATATATATATACATATAAACGACAAAATAAAATAATTACAAAGAACAAGAAAATAAAATGCTTACAAAAAAAAAGACTTGACTTAAGAATATAACTTAGAGCCTACGTTTCCAATAAAAATATCAAATTCTATGTAATTTGAATTGGATAGAAATGTATGTTACTTGGTTTGTGACTTTTAATTATTTTTGTAAAAAAAAGAACAAGAAAATAAGAATAATTTAATTTTCACAAATAAAAAAAATTTGAATTTGTGAAAACCAAATGAATTCATCTTCTTACTCTCGTTAATTTCTCTATTTGTTAATTTTTTTTAATTTTTGAAAGTCATTTTTTGTTTTTTTTAAAGTAAGATAAAAGTAAATAATAATAATAATAATAATAATAATAAGCACAAAGTAATGGTGCGCAGGTACGAAGAATGCACTGGGTGTAGAAACATATTTCAAATAATCAATCAAGCAAATGGTCCCACATTAAAATTGATATCCTAGTCATGTATCATATGGGATTGCAACAGATTCCAAGAAGTACTCAAACTTAAAATGCCAATTTTTGCTTCCTGTCACCAAAATAACGTTAAGATAAATAAAATTTCATCATCCAAATACCAATATTCCAAATATGCAAATAGTCAAATTTCCATACTTACGGGGACGGTGTAGCACTCAATTGCAGGATTAAAGGACCGCATATATATATATTCATAACAATCTACATAATATTAATGAGATCAAAATGGAAGTCTCACTATACCAACCAAACAGTAGTTAAAATGGTGGCTAAAACAAAGGCTCACATGACAAATGATGGATCTCAGTCCCTGCAGAAATAGAAATTTCAACAAAGCAAATTATACCCACAACCATGTTTCTCACGTACATCAATTCGACAGCATTATGATCATGGACCAAAAACCTATGCATGAAACAGAAAGCCAAAATCCAAACTCAACGAGCAAAGGGTAAAAGGATTAAAAACGTACCTGTTTAGAACCAAATCCAATTCTTTCTTGGCGGATCACTAGCTCTCTTTCTTGTTCCTCACTATTCTCTTCAGTTCAGGCATTTATGTTTTTTGGCCCTCGCCCTCAACTCTATCTTTCCTCTCTATTGGTTGCCATTCTTTTCTTTTGAAAAATTCGGCTCCTCTTCTCAATCCTAGTTTGCCCTTTTATAGTTAAACACTAGAGTTTTTTTTTAAAGAAATTTTTTTCCTCATGAAGAAATTTTGAATCATTATTTAATTCTTCATAGCTAAAATTATGACTAATCCAATATTTCTTTTTTTTTTTTTAGAGTTTCTTATTTTTAACGCCCTTTGCTTTTCAAAAAGAATGAGCAGAATGCCTTAACTTTCAACTAATGAGATTCTACTTGGTATGCTTGGACAATTAGTCACTCTTCTTTAGGGCTTTATATGTTTGTTGGCTTTTTAGGATTATAGATTTTCTTGATCTACTTGGAAACCTTTTCTATATATTAACTCATAGACAAGATGAAATTCTCTTATAAATATTATGCTCTTCTATAAATACTTTCTAATGCACAAGATCCTCTAACAAAGGCAAGTATAGAGCATACTTGTATTGGTAAGACAAATGTAAGAAGCTTTGTAGAGAAAGGATTTCAAAAGAGGAAGAAAGCTTAAAAGAGTTTCATTTTAAACACTTAGATTGAAACTAGGATTTCTGAATATTTGAAAACTTGGATACAAACTTAGATGAGCCTTGAATTTATAGCTAAAGGCTAGCAATGTGATTATCACACTTCAGAAAAGTAACATAGCATCTTAGACACTTAATAATATGGCTACTTTTAGTACAATAATATAAAACACTAAGGTCCACCACTAGTTCTTGTTTTTGCTAAGGATAGGTTCATGAGTAAGAGAGAGATTATCATTTAAGCTATCTGGGTCCTCGTGTCTCTTTCTAATATTCTTAGCAATGCAGTCATTAACATCACATTCAGCATAAGAGTCTTGGAAATGTTACGTGAGAAAATTCTAAGATGAAACTGGGCCTTCATCAAACCATTGAGTTCAGTGAAAACTTTGGGCCTAGCTAGGATAATGAACTTCAGTGTCTGGGGTGTCATGATCTAGCAAGGTTATCTTGGAATAAATACTCCTGATTCTAGTTTAAGAAAGGTGCATAAAATGTGATTGATTAAGCCAGGGTAATTGTTTACTTCACAAAGAAACATTTTCAAGTATCATAAAGCATCAATTCTTTAATTAGGCCAATCTACAAAAGTATTCCAGAGGTAAGCTCAATTTTGAGTCCATGAGAGATTATCAAGGCCAATGTGAAGGGCCTGTGGAGGATAAAAATGCTTATTGTTGTTTGTTCTTAGGGAGGTTTCTGGGCTAGTTGATAAGTGGTGATGAGCTTCTGAAGTTCTTCATGGCACCTTTGTAATGGAGAAAACCACTCAAGAAGATTCCAAATATTGGAATTCTTATTCAGAGGTTGTGGGAGAAAGTTAAAAGTAAGCATGGAATTAATAGCTTCTGAACAAAGAGCAGAGATACCATAGGGCTTCATCAAGAAGGTTAGCTTAAATATCAAAGAAGATGAGATAAGGAACTCTTTTGTTAAAGTTATAATGATCATAACTTCTAATCATGGTAATTAAACTTAAATACACGATTAATGATCATAAATAAAAATCTCGAACTATTTCAATTAATCAATTTAGGAAAATGTAAAGAAATTTAAACTTTGATATTATTAGAGTCATTAACCAAATAATCATAACCATTTATGCATATAAGTGAATCTAACCCTCAATCAACTACTTTTAAATTCATTTATCCATTAATTTCAAAAAAAATCTCCTATAAGTGTTTCTAAATCACTCCTTAGCATTACTATAAGAAAAACCAAGGTTTCTAGGCTAAAAGTAGGAGTTTGGGGACCTTTGCCGTGACTTGGAACCTTCCCATCGCGGCTAAGCTGGGTACTAGAACTTAAAAACTAAGTTTCACATTTTGTACCGTGGCTGTAAACTTTTACACCACAGCTAAGTTGCTCTCAGGTTCACTTCTCACATTTCACAAATCTTTATTGTCGCAGTGAGTTAGACCCTTGCCGCAGCTAGCCTATATGGCTCTGCAATAAAACACACATCCTAGAGCTACTGTAGCCATTTTCATGATTCAAGCCGCAGCAGGCTATGCTTGCACTATGATAAAATTAGTTACTAGAAGGCTCATTCCCTAATTTCTTCGACTCGCGTTATGGCTGAAAAGTTTGCACTGTGGCGAAGTTGCACTCTGTTATCCTCCTTGGGTAACTTCTCATTTTGCACCATGGCTAAACACCTTTCACCGCAGTGTCCCTCGCTTCTATCGCTCTCCTGGCCACGACTTAATCCGTTTGGCCATGGCGTGACTCACTTCTACACCAATTCTCCCTAATTTTTGCCCCATACACTCCAAGTCTCTCTTTAATAACTCTCTAGGGCCACTTTACCTTAATTTGTAGGACTCTAATAGCTTTCATCTACCTAATTTACCCAGCTTATCTATCATTACCAATTCAAAACTTAAGTGTTAATTTCTACTCATCTAACTACCATATATCAATAAATTCATGGATTAATGATAGTAAAAATTCATAAACTACTAACAATTATCATTCAAATACATATTCCATTAGAGATTCCATGTATCACTAGTTCAAGTCAACATCTAATGTATGCTATATAAGAAGAAATACAAAATTTAGCATCTACTCTACTCAGATCAATCTAAGTGTAGCCTTCCCCACATATGGTTGGAGCTCATGGATTTTCATCTACTTACTTTCCTTTATCCTTATCCGAAGAGCCTTCACTTGAAAGTATGATCCCATAAAATGGAGTGAGATGCAAATTTCAGTAACCAAAGGCAAATTCTATTCATATATTCTAATTTAATTAACATATATGCATGAATTAAGATGAGTATCAGAAATTATATTAATCATATCAACAAATGAAACAATTAGGCTATCAATGACTATTATCCTATACTAGTAATCATAAATCTACATGTTAAAGGCCAATAACACCGAGAAAGGTCCATCCACGGCACCTATTCCCTAATGAGTACAACTAGGGCTCAGTGTATTTGGGGTCTAATCATAACCCGATGCCTGATCAAAGCACATGCACGGGTGGCAGCTGCACCACAGTTTATTATGGACTCATAAGGTTCAATTACAATATAACAGATAGCCAACCCATTCATTAGTATTTCAAAAATATAACTATGCAGCAAATATAAAATTAAATTAGGCATATGCATGAAATTTAATATAATCCCTGGTTACCTCACTTGTAGAAAATTTTCAGAGAACCAACAACAATGCTATCTCAGCTCAGCCACTACAAGAGTAAAATTTGAATTGGATGTTTCCTCTACTAAAAACTTCAAATTATCACCCTAAATCCTATGCAAATTCATACAAAATTAATACCTATACTAGAAATCAACTATGGGAGTCTTAAACCAGCAGAAAATATCTTAAAATGAAGAGTTTATACTTACCCAATATCCCTCATAGCCTCTACCTCTGAAAATCCTCCAAGAAAATATCAAAAAAATATATTTTAGATTTTGAATATGGTAAAAATGCTCCAAATGAAAAACTAATTGGGTCAAATTGAAGAAGACAAGGAAATGGTCAAGTTATATAACATTCACATTAGCTGAATCTTAGTCTAGATAGAGAAAATGGGGCCAAGAAGGTGGTGAGAAACCTAGCCTCTAAGGGACCTCTGAACTTGCTTGTTGTATGGCTTGTGTGTTTTGTTTCTGCAAAATGGGGAGTGGCTAAACTGATTTTAAGGTTTAAGTTGGCTCTTGGGCTGACCCTAAGGCCCAATTCTAAGTGGGTTCAAATTTATGCTTTATTAGGCCATGGAAGTTGGGCTGCAGAATTTCTAATATTTTAGCAAGGTTTTGGGCTTCTAATTCACTAAACTAGATTGGGTCATTGCTTAGACAGTCTCTCTTAGGCCAAGTCTCACAATTAGAAGTTGGGTCTACACCTAAAATCATTAGGCCTCCATTAGTCTTTAACCATGACCTACTTAAATTAATTATGGGCCTAAATTAGGTTCCAACCCAATTGAATCTTAAGCTTGTATTAATTATTTATTTCTCCATAAACTCCTATTTATATAACTTGCCCAATTATTTCATAATAATTATTCTTAATTAGTCCAAATCCATGATTAATACCTTAATCAATTTTAAAGTGTTACAAAAGTAGGAAGGGTACTCAGGGATTTTGGTCTTTTGGAAGTAAAGGTAAAAGTAGTAAAACAAAGACTTGTTTGTTGATGCTTTAACTGCATGATTTGAAATTTTCTAACTTAAGTTATGAATTTGTAAAGTTTGTGACTAAATATGAAATGCCATGGAAACATATGAAATTAACTAGTCTTGGTTTGTATGCTCCAAATCCAAATTCCATGCTTCATTTTGTGATGTTTTTGTATGAATGAGTGTAACAAGGGTGGAGGATGAGTTTGGAAAGTTGATATGGTCCATTTAGTCAAAATTGGATAAATTGGACATTTAACGTCAATAAATTCTACTGCTAAAAGTGTTGAATTTGTAAAAATAGACTCTATAGGCACTATGTGTTTTCTCCAAACATGTAATTATGTGATAAGGAAAGTGGTTAAAAATCCTACCTTGAAGTTATTGAAATTTAGTGTTGCTTCAGGGTATTTTGGTGGCTTAAAAGTTGGTGAAATTTTCTAATTTAATGCCTTTTCTATCATAGTGCAAAAGTAAGATTTGTAATGTCTAAATTCTAATTTTTCAAGGCATATAGGTTGGTGAAGGTTGAAGTCTATGTTCCTAAAAAATTTTAGAACATGTTATAAAATGTTGTAACAATGTATGGGAATATAGGGTTATTAGTTTAGTAAATTGCCCTTAGTTATTTTCCTATGGCTTGTAACAAGTTAAGCTATATTATTTAAAACCTTTTTAGTTAGTCTCATTTGTTATTTCCAAAAGATTATTGGTATTTGTAATTCATCCCCTAACCTATTCTTAGTCATTTTCAAATGGTTTTATGTTTATTCTTTAGAAGTTCTTTTTAGAGAATATTAAGTGTCAATTTGAGTTAATTTAAGAAAGACTTGATAGGATTAGTAATTGTGATTGGATTAGCAATTTTAATTAATGTCCAATTTGCATTCTTTAGCTTGAGTTTTTTCTTTTCTAACAAGCTAGTAAGCTACATGAATTTAGTTAGTAAACCACTAAAGCAAAGAAACAAAATGGCTATAATAAATAACTAAACTTTAGTTAAATAGCTTATTTTTATTTATTTTCTATTATGTCTAATTGAGGTTTAAATTGGTTTAGTCTTTTTTTTTTTAACTCAAGAAATAACTTATGTTTTCTCTAAAATACACCTAAATTAGTTAGTCTAGCTCTACCAAAGAGTAGTTTGACATGGAGGAATGAAATTTGTTATTGAAGATGAATTATTTTCTACTAAGTCTCTAAGAAATTTTTTAAGCTCTAAAGATATTCATCGCAATCAATACCATATGAAGACTATAAATAAATAAAATATTGAATATCTATATATAATAGCTATTGCATCAAGAAAGAAATGTGTATTGGAAAAATTATCTATCTTGTCCCTTGGTTGATATTATGCAAATCTTAGTCTAATTGAAACACATTTTACAATAAGCCAAAAGTTTACTTATCCAAAAATATTTATCGTTTGACATGACTAGTTAGACTATCCTAGATTAATTATGATAAAAAAATTATTAATAATTGATATAGATATCTATTGAAAGACTAGAAGATTCTCTAATTCAAAAAATTTTCATATGCTACTTGTTCTTAAAGTAAATTAATTATTAAACTATCACGATCTAAAGTTGGAATTGAATCTCATGCATTTTTGGAACATATCTTAGGAGATATATATAGGTTCATTCATCTACCATATGGATCATTAAAATATTATATGGTTTTGATAGATGTATTTACAAAATGTTCACATGTGTGTTTATTATCAACTTACAACTTAATATTTACGAGATTGTTTGCTTTAGTAATTTGATTAAGAGGATAATTCTCAAATTATGCAATCAAAATAGTTTGTCTTGATAATGCTAGTAAGTTTAAACTTCAACTTTTAATAATTATTATATATTTATTAGAATAGCAGTTGAAAAGCTTGTTGCTTATATTCACATAAAATGATTTGGTAAAATTATTCATTAAACTCTCTAATTAATAGCTAGACTAATGCTTATGAGAACAAATTTTTCTATTTTGATATAGGGATATGCAATTTTACATGCAATAACACTTATATGTATCAAGCTAATAAGTTATTATAAATTCTTCATATTCTAATTGGGTTAAGATTAAGAGCCAAATATTTCTCATATTAAAACTTTTGGATATGTGATATATGTTCTAATTGCTTCACCACAATGCACAGAAATAGGCTTTTGAAAAGGATTGAGAATATATGTTAGTTATGAGTCCACTTTTATTTATGACATGATTTGCTAATTGTCATTTTGACAAATCAATTTTTTTCCAATATTATGAGGAGATAATAAGCAATTGAAAAAAGAAATTATATGGAATGCATCTAATATAGATCCTTATATAAAGCAATGTAAATTAGAAGTTCTGAACATAATACATTTGCAAAATATTACAAATCAATTATCAGATATATTTACTAATCTAAAGAGAGTAACCAAATATTATATACCAGCTAAAAATGCTCCAATCCAAATTAATATCCCAATAGGACAACCTTTTAGTGCAAATAAAAATAAGTAATGCCTAAAGCACAAAAAACCAATTGGTTTCAAAGATAAAAATCTATGAAAAAAAAGAAAAAAGCAAATAACTAAAATTATCATATTGAAAAAGCGAGTACTCAAGAAGAAGCCCAAAACATAACTAATCATAAAACCCTAAAAGATGTTTAAGTACTTAAAAATAATGAAGATGTTTCAATTACTTATGTTACTACAAGAAAAGGATGGAATTGAAAAGATATAGTTGTCGACAATTTTTTTTAATATAATGTTGTTGTTGAAATAATACAACAAAATGAAGATTTTGAACCTAAATTTGTTGAAGAATATAGACATAAAAATGATTGGTCAAAATGGAAGGATACAATTCAATCATAATTAAATTTATTTTTCAAATGTGAAGTTTTTAAACCTATAGTCCAAACACCTGAAAATGAAAAGCTAGTAGCGTACCAATGGACATTTATGCAAAAAAGAAAAAAAGAGAAAAATAAAGTTGTTACATATGAAACATGACTTGTAGAATAAAAGTTTTCAAAAAGACCTAGTATTGCTTATGAAGAAACATACTCTTTTGTGGTAGATGCAATCACTTTTAGTGTCTTATTAGTCTGGCAGTACATAAAAAGCCTGATATATATCTAATGGATGTTATTATAGTCTATTTCTATGGTTCATTTAATAGTAAAGTTTATATAAAAATCCTTAAAGGATTTAAAATGCTAGAAATGTGTAAAAATTCTTGAGACAATTATTCAACAAGTTTACATAAATCCTTATATGAATTAAACCAATTTAGGTGTATGTAGAATAATGGTTTTAATGAATATTTGTTAAAAAAACGTTATAAAAATAATCTAATTTGCCCATTTTTTTTATAAAATGATCTAGATTAGTACTTCTCATAATTGTTGTATATGTTGATGACTTAAATATTATTAGAACTTTTGAAGAGTTTCAAAAAGCATATGATTATTAGGAAAAAAATTGAGATGAAACATCTTGGAACAACTAAACTTTGTCTCGATTTGTAGATCAAGTACTCAACAAATAGAATTTTTCTTTATCAATCAGCTTAAAAATATCTTAAAGTAATTCTATATAAATAAAGCACATCAACTAAGTATCTTAATGGTTGTAAAGTCACTAATGTGAATAAAAATCATTTTCATCCTCAAGAGAATAATAAAGAACTTTTTGGTCTTAAAGTACCATTTCTTAATGCTATAGGAGTATTCATGTATTTTGCTAATAGTACACAACTTAATATTGCATTTGTTATAAGTTTGTTAATAAGATTTAGTTCTTTTCCAGTAAGAAGACATTGTAATGGAGTTAAGCATTTATTGCAATATCTTTGAAGAACTATTGATATGAGATTATTTTATTCAACTGAATCCATATCATGATTAATTGGTTATGTATATGTAGGATACTTATCTGATCCACATAAAACTTGTAACATCCAGCTTTTTAACTAAACTAGGAATGGTATGTTAATAAAAAAGGACCCTAAAATAAATTGAATTAAGGTCAAATAAGGATAAAATGCTAATTAACATATCAAGTGTAATATCCAACTTTTAGAAATTAAACTGAAACCGATAATATGATATATGAGGACCTTAAAGCAAAGTAAATTGAGACCAATTGAGGATAGAATGCTAATTAGAATATCTAAAAATATAGTTAGGAAATTAAGAATAGCCCAAAACGGGAGCTAAAATAGCTAAACAAAATGAACTAAAAATGCAGTGGCAAAAGCATAATTTTGGGCAACTTTTGAGAAACTTAAAGGAGGAAGTTTTAAATTAATAAAATTGAATTCATTAGGATTTTTAGAAGTCTAAAAAATTATAGGAACTGTTAGAATAGTTAGAACCCTTCCACTTTACAATTTAGGTCGTCAGTTGATCTAAACTTTGACCAGATCATTTTAGATGGTTCTAAATCCTCTAAATTTAAAATCAAATATTTTTAATAACTAGGAACCTAAATTTTACGATGGAAAAGATGATTCTAAAAAAGAAGTTAAATTGAGCTTAAACAGAGAAAAAGAATATTGAGGGCAAATTTAGAATATAAAAAAATTATAAAACCCTAGCTCTCCGTTATAAATAGCCACCCTCACCATTTCTCCTCTATTTTGGCCAACTTAGAGAAACTCCAATCAGACCTCGAGACATGCAAAACGTCCAAGGAAATAAGGAGATATAAGGAGAGAAAATGCTATTTAAGGTAAGCAAATGTGTAGAAATTGCCTATGATGTTATTGTAAACTCTTTCCTACTCCTTCTCCCTTTTCCTTCATGGTTTTAGCTTTCTAAAAAGTGGGGTTTTGTGGTTGAACCTATGGAGGAAGAGGCTCTTTCAAGAAAACTAAATATGCCATATTATTCTCCATTCAAAGCCTTTTTTATTGATATATGGTATGATGTAGGAAAATGGCTTCTTTTTGTCTTTCCCTTACGCTTTAGGTTTGGCCAACTTGAGATGGTGATGAAAGGGATTGGGTTTTGATCAAAGTATGATGGAAATTGGGGTTTTAGGGCATGGAGATTAAGATGGAACCAAAAGAAGCAATTAAAAAGCTATAGATGGTAAAATATAGAAGTTAGGGTTTTGATTGCATCTTGAGAAGCATGAAACCTTAAAATGATATTCTAAACTATGTAAGAGTATAATTGAACTAAAAAGAAGCTAAGGAAGCTCCATAGGTTCAAAATTCCTTAAGAATGAAATAAAACTCCATAGAAGACCATTTAAAAGAGTGTCTCGGCCAAGAATCACTTAAGGCGCCTAAGGAGAGTTTTTTTTTATTTATTCCAAGGATACAAATAGCCTAGATATGAATAATAAATACTAAAAGGATCATTGATTTAAATTTAGAAGCCTTATTTTGAAAAGTGAAAATTTAGGGTTCCATTATGCAAAAAGAAGCAACTTAGTGCTAGGCTTTTTGAATTAAGTTTGTGATAGCTCTAATAAGTTCTACTAAAGTTATATAACTCATATTAAGTGAGATCTTGGAGCCAAGATATGGAATTACAAGGGTTGCTTGATTATGCCATTTAATGGAACTATATAGAAGCCTAAAGTTCTAATTAAGTTGTATAAGTCTTAAATGAGTCCAAATATGATTTCATCAATGATTTTATGCCTTATTTGGTGTGTTTAGGCCAAACAAGTGAAATGGCCATCAAGTGTAAGTGTAAGGCCAAGAGACCAAGTCAAGAACCAAAGGGAAACTAATTTGAATTCTTACGTAAAAGTAACTCTTCATCCATTATTGTACATGTATAATGGCTGCTTGAGTATCTTTGATTGCTTGTATGTATTGATTGTTAATTATATATGTTATTGATTGCTTGATGATTATATGCAATTACATGATAGTTGATTATATTTGGAATTGGTTTGGCTCTTAAATGGGTGAGGTTGTGTCAAAAGTCTATTGAATTGGATAAGGTGAGGCCAAATTAATTGAGAGTGAGACAAAGCCAAAATCTCCATTGTAAATGAAGCTAAATCAAAAGTCTCTAAAAGAGAGTGGGGTTCAACCAAAAGTCCTAATTTGTTAGGTATGGCTAGACCAAAAGTCCTTAGAGTTTGTTTTGCTTTTGATAGAGCCAAGTCATCCCTTATGTATGAATATGAATGATATTTGATTGTATAATATGCATACTTGCTCTCTTTGACCATTAAACATGCCATATATGTGTGCTTGAATATGAATGAGTTCTTAAGATTTCTTGAATCTCATTATTTTCTATATTTTTCCTAACCATGTCTGGGTAATTCTCAAGGAAGCAATTATGGTGAGCAAAGAGCATGAGAAGCATCTCTTTGACATTAGTTTAAGTTTTTATGCATGTTCTTACCCATATGTTAATGTATATGTTCTTTTATAAGATGTAAACATTTGCATGTTATATTTAATGAGCTAAGGCTATAAAATAAAGAATGTTAATGGGAATGAACGTAGTAGTTCTCTCAAGCCCAAGAGAAAAGCCAAAGTTAAACTAAGATTCATGGTCATGATAGAGCATGTTGCAAACATATAAAGTATATAAGTTAGTTTCTTATGATCACACATATTTATATTATTCTTGCTTAACTGTCTTATCTTATTTTGGGTGATTTGAGTATAGCCACTAAAATTCTCTTGAATCTCACCTCCATTTCCATTTTCCCACTAACTAATGCCAAGTGGAAGTTCGAATGCTTGAAAAGGAAAAAAAAGAAAGAATGATATTTGGATTTGCAAAACTATAGAAATGTTTGGTATATAATTTTGTTGTAATATTACAATGAATGTATATATTAAGCTTTACTTCCTCAATAATGTATTTATGTGCACCAATATACTATTAACAGTTATGTAATTCCAGCTTGAGTTATTTAAAACTAGATGATGATATATGTTTAGATTGTGTAATTTGATACTTTTATTATTTGTCCTTTTTCATATATGTGAATTTTGGTCTAAAATGTGACTATTTAATTGGTTTGTATAGTCAATTTTATAAAAGAAAACTCTACCAAATTTTCTTTAGATTGTTATGTACATTTTACTTTTCGCGGTTAAAATTAGATTAACATGGAAATTATGAAAAATGTTAGTAGTTGTATTTTGGAAATTTTGAAATTGATATTTTTCTTCCCTCAACAAATGGATTTGCTGTTGAATCATAATAATTAAAGAAAAGTGAGATAATTAAGATGTTACAAAGATCAATCTCAAACAAATTGTTTTATTTACACATGGGGAAATAACTATATCTGGCGCTTTACAAAACAAACTTTAGCTGTTACTTCAAATCATACAAAAACAATCACAGTATATAAGGTAAGTCAAGAGTATGTTAGGCTAAGGTTAATGACTTAATATATCTAAGAGATGTGTAGTTTTTTTTTAGAGAAAAAGATTCCAACAATATCATATGAAGATAAATGCATCATGTATAACTTAGATAAAAGAAGAGTACATTAAAGGAAATAGAACAAAATATATTTTATCAAATTCTTTTCACTCATGATCTTTAAAAGAATGGTGATATACATATTCAACAAATTTATTTATATAATAATTTGGCATATTTATTCATTAAGGTATTACCAACTATTACATTTGAGAAGTTTGTATATAGTGTTAGGATATGCAAATTCAAAATATATATAAGGTGACATTATCATTAAGAAGAGTAAAATATATAATGTATTATTTTTTTTCTTAACCGAAGTTTGGTCCTACCAGATTTTTTTTGGTAAGGTTTTTAATAAGATAGTTTATAATGAGTATTATAAATACTATATATTTTTCCTTCACTAGGTTTTTATCTCATTGATTTTTTGCTAATAACCTTTTAACAAAGCATATTATTTGTTGATAGACATTGAATGGGATGTTTTGTAAATAATATAATTACATAGATATCTATAACACCAAAAAAAAAATAACTGTTTAGAATTCCTTTTATGTTTAATAGCATATATCTTATAACTTCTAAAAAATTTATATTGTACAATTATATAAATTAATTTTTTTATTTATGTTATTATAACTCATAGATCTATTTTTAATATTGAAGGTCTATAAATAGAAGTCATATAACAAGCATAAAGTATTTAAGTGAAAGAAAATTATTTTATTTTTTCTCTTCTCAATTTTCTTTTTTACTCTTATTATATATCTTATATTTTTAATTAATTTTCCAACATATTATTTGATGTTTGTAACTATAATTTTTTAGATAAAGTATTCTTCTTTCCTTTAAGAAATGTTGAATTATATAGCAATCATCTCTATTATAAAAATTTATATAAACTTGTTTGAAATTAAAATATGATCAAAATATCTAAAAATAATAATGTTAACTTTTTATTAAAAATATACATTATTAAAAAATATTTATTTAAATGTTATTTAATTTGTGTGAACAACTATAAATTTTATTTATTCTAAATGTAAAAAAAAAGTAACTACTTATATATTAGTTAAATATATATTTAATATTTATTATATTATATAAATAATAAATTTAAAGATATTTGGTTAAAATATATAATTATAACTTATTTGAAGTTAATATAATAAATTTTTTAATTTTAAGGGATCGTTGAGATTTTAAATTTTCATATTAAAGAGGAGCATTACATCCATAAATGAGGTTAATTTATCCTAATAAATGAGGTTAATTTATCCTAATTTTTTAATCCGTAATTAAGACCAAAGTTTCCAAATGGAGAATTTAGTTAAAAGATCCTACTGAACCGCCACTTAGCGTGAGCTGTTGAAGTCAATGTCTGCCCATCTTTCCCGTGCATATGTCAAGCTCGGAGACTGGAGTGGAGAGAGACGAAAAGATCGGAAGAAGAAGAGAGCAAATAAATCATCATGTCAGAGTCTAACGCAGTGGCAAATGGGTTGGCGGGTGCGGGTGGCGGCATTGTTGCTCAAATCATAACTTATCCTCTTCAAACGGTACCGTACTACCCTTACTCCTCTTCTCGTGCTTCACTCTCTCTCTTCCCTTTCTCTTACCAAATTCTATTTCCATGGCAGGTAAACACTCGCCAGCAAACCGAGAGAACGCTCAAGGGGAAGAAGGTGGGCCTTCCTCATTCCCCTAACACGCTTCTTCAGATCCTTCAGGTACAAATTTTGCTCTCTCTCTCTTTTCTTGCTCCCCCCTCCCCCCGGGCGCCCAAATCATTGGTGTTTGTTGATGAAATTGTGATTATGAACCATTATTAGGTTATTAGAAGCGACGGGTGGGGCGGACTATACAGTGGCCTCAAGCCTTCTCTTCTTGGAACCGCTGCTTCTCAGGTCAAGTCCCTCGGCCCATTATTCCTCTTTTTCCATAAAATAGCTTGAGGCAGTTTTTTGTTGTTTGTTGAACTGCTCGGATGAATTGCTGCTATCATCCAATGCTCCACCCCTAACTAGTAACTGCAACAACGCCCCCTCAATCTCACAAACAACGTGAACCCACTCAATATGTCAATTCTCTGTTTATATGATGGAGAATAATTAGAGTTACATAAACTTTGAAAAGTGTTGTGTGATTGTGTCTAAATTAATTTTACTAAAATATATAAACTTTAGGAATAGCAATACAGATATATAGTTTGTGCTGAAAAATACATGTGGAAATTTTGCAAGGCAAATCACATGTTGAATGAGTTAAAGGCACTAGTTATGGATGTTTTTACCATTTGAATTCCTACTACAATTTCAGTGCCTTCAAAAACTGTTATATGATGCTGGCGCTAAACTCATTTACTAGATGAGTAGATTCAGTCAGAAGTCACATTGCAAATGGGGGTCAGTCTCAGATCCACCGCTGATACCCTGTAGTATCATGTGCCAATGTTTTATGCGGATATGATTGGTACGGCCAGATTAAAATGTGCAACATCCTAACTAGCTTGGGCCTTCTTGTTGCAAATATAATATAGACAGACGTAGTGACGGATGGAGAGGGAGGACATGGCCCCCCTCCCTCTCTCCCCCCCTCCTTACTATTGAGATCTTTTAAATCTTTTATACGTAATTTTTTTATTTTAAAGATAAGTGGTCTTTTATTTCTTTTTTTAAGACTAATAATTTCACTAAATAAGAGAGGTTACATCTCAAAATGCAAATATAACATGCAACTAATGTTTCTTAACATCTTAATTTAAAAAACATTTCAATAATATCCCAATTATACCAAAGACTAAAGAAAACAAGAAAAATTTGTTTTATTATTTGATTGATCATTTGCTTTACTTATTGTTGGCTCTTCAAGTTGCAAAAGCAACAAGTGAACGGACACTTTTAGCAATGAACATCATAAAAAATAAGTTTAGGAGTAAGATGAAAGATGAAAAAACATTATGCTCAATATTTATAAATTACAAAAAAGCATGTTGCGTATATATACTTTTTAACATAAAATTTTTAGTACATGCATATGTTTAACTTTTTTTAATTTTTTGCCCCCCTCTCCCAAAAAAAAAAATTACTTTAGCATAAACCCAAGTCATATGCTAAGAAACAGTAGGATCCATATCTCCCTTATCATGTTTTGGCAAATAAAATATTACTTGTCTGTCTTCCCTACATAATCTTCCCCTTTTTTTTCCCCTCCATAGGTGAGCTCAAATGTTAATCTGGTCAACCATATTTGCTACTTCCATGTATCACCAGACAATAGTCGAAGACGTATACATTGACAGCTGAAATTTAACAGCAAGACAACTTGAATTCAGCAGGCTTCCAAGTCTCTGCTTGTTTGCTGTTTGTAATTCAGGGAGGAGTGTATTCGTATATTTTAGATAGGGTTCTGTGCTTGTTCTTTGTTGGAAGATCTCGGCATTATCTCAGCATCTATTTTTTATTTTATACCATTATCATTCTGTTTTTATTCCGTTTGACCATCCCGACTTTTCTGGGATTAGTTTAGATTAGTTTCCTTTTATTTTTGGATCTGTTTTGATTCTCTGGAGCTTATATATACTTTGGAAACCTACTCTATTCAATTAATAAATTCTTGGGTACCGATTATCTTCATGGTATCATAGCGCCATGCTCAATGCCGCGGGTACCCCTGAATTTTGGCACGATAGAGGCTTTTCACAGTGAGCTGGAACACGTCAGTTCTGGGTCGCATAGGAAGGCTTCACAAGAATCGGCCAAAACCAATTCTCTGCAACCATCGAGCGGCAACACCGATTCGTTCTTGCCTGTCGTTGCCTATAAGCTCAATGGAGACAACTATTTGCAGTGGTCCCAGAGTATCCAAATGTTTATCAGAGGAAAAGGCAAGGAGAAGTATATTACTGGAGAGGCAACAGAACCGTCCAGTGATGATCCAAAATTTGAGGCTTGGTTTGCAAAGAACCACATGATTATGACTTGGCTGGTTGGGTCTATGAATCTCAACATTAGTGAGGGTTATTTACTGGCCAGCACCGCGAAGGAGATCTGGGATTCGGCCAAGCAGACCTATTCAGCTATGGAAAACGTTGCAGCAGTGTTCCAACTAAAGGGAATGATTAGAGAGCTGAGACGAGGGGACATGGGTGTAGTTCAATATTACACTGCCCTTGTAAAATTTGGCAGCAAATTGATTTATATGATGCACCCGATTGGTCATGTTCAGAGGACGCCAGAAAATACAGAAAATTGGTGGACAGAGACCGGACCTATGATGTTCTGCTGGGATTAAATTCAAAGTTTAAGGAGGTTTGTGGTAGAATAATGGGAACCAAGCTGCTACCAACACTGAGAGACGCCTTCAACATGGTAAAATGGAAAGAAAGCCAGAAGAATCTGACTCAAAGTGTAGAAGTGATCACAGAGTCATTGGCTAAGGCTGCAAAAGGACCTAATGGAGAGCAGAAAAACTAAGAAACAGGGCAAGAGTTGGTGTGACCATTGTAATAAGAGTGGTCACATAAGAGAGAATTGCTGAAAAATTCATGGAAAACCACCCAATGTTCGAAGCAAGAGAGATGGTAGAACTGAAAGTAGAGGCTTCCAAGTTGAATAGGAGGAGAAGGCCGAGACTGATCAAGAAAGCTTGAGCACAGCAGAACTCGAGTTGTTGAGAAAAATTCTAGAAAAATATGGTTCCAATACTGTGCAACCAGAAAAACAAATAAGTAAAGGTTATGTGGCCAGAACAGGTAATACTATTCTTGCACTTAAAGGTGAGAAACAGAAAACTAATAAGTGGCTAGCTAACTCAGGTGCCACTGATCATATGTCAAATAATGCATCTCTGTTTAAGGACTTGAAACCATGTGAGGATGGAATAACAATAAAAGTGGCTGACGGTACTTTTGTCACACTGTTGGGATTGGAACTGTTCAAATATCTGCTGATTTGGTCCTGCTAAATGTTCTCTATGCACCTGATCTTAAGTACAATTTACTTTCAATAAGTAAAACTACTAGACACCAGAATTGTAGTGTTAACTTTGTTGTTACTGGTTGTGTTTTCCAGGATTTGGTCACGGGGAGGACGATTGGCAATGCTAAGGAGTTTGAGGGGCTCTACTGTGTTGTTGGTGAAGTCTATAGAGGAAAGGAAGCAATGACAGCTAGTATTACCAATAAAGATTTATTGTTATGGCACTATAGGTTAGGCCACCCTAGTTTCCATTATATGAAAAAGTTGTTTCCAAATTACATCAATAAAAATGACCTTTTTCTTTGTGAAACTTGCCAACTCGCCAAACACACCCGTAATACTTATCCCTCTCACGATTATCAGTCTAGTCACCTTTTTACTCTTATACATAGTGACATATAGGGACCCATAAAATTTTGCACTTATTCTAATGCAAGATGGTTTGTTACATTTATTGATGATCATACAAGAGTCACATGGTTATTTCTCATGAATGAAAAATATGACCTGTTTGAGATTTTCAAAAATTACCACTCCATGATTACTACTCAGTTTGAAACACCCATCAAAATCCTTAGGAGTGATAATGGGAGAAAATACCTGAGTGCATCCTTAAATCAGTACCTAAAAGATCATGGGATTTTGCATCAAACCTCTTGTGCATATGCTCCTCAACAAAATGGAGTAGCAGAACGTAAGAATAGACAATTGCTTGAAACTGCGAGATCCCTTATGATTACCCATAATGTACCAAAAATTTTCTGAGGTGAGGCTGTCCTAACAGCAGCTTTTCTGATAAATCACCTACCCTCTAAACCATTGTGCTTCAAAACCCCACTTCAAAAACTCACTAAACACTATCCCACAACTCACCTCATTTCAAACCTTCCAAAAAGGGTGTTTGTGTGTGTGGCCTTTGTTCATAATGAGCATGGAGACAAGTTAGACCATCGGGCTATCAAATGCATTTTTCTTGGATATTCACCCACTCAAAAAGGTTACAAGTGTTATTCTCCTTCTTTGAAAAAGTATTTTACCACTTTAAATGTTACTTTTCTGGAAAATCAGTCTTATTACCCCAAAAATCCCACTCAAGGAGAGAGTAACAGTAGTGAATGGGATTTTTTGAGCTTTGATTCAGACAACCCTACACCAATACCTGAACCTATTGAACCTATCTCTCTTGTTAACCCAGAAAATTACCAAGAAATCCCAATCAGACTTGTACCCGACCCTAATACCACCAATTCTGGAACAACAGATGACGAAGTTATGGAAACTGGGGTGGTTACTGAACGTAACAGGGATATGGCTGTTTACTCAAGAAGACTGAGGAACAAGAAACCAGAAACAGAGCGAGTAACAGAGCAAGAGCCTCTCAATACTTCAGAGCATGGCCAAGAATTTGAACTGTTATCAAATCCTGCAGATTTGGAGTTGCCAATTGCATTGAGAAAAGGGGTAAGGTCTTGTACTCAGCATCCTATAAATAAGTTTGTTGCTTATGGTCACTTATCTTCTAGCTTACAAAAGTTTGTTGCTAGCTTATCTAGTGAAAAAATTCCAGCTACCTATAATGAAGCAGTGAGTGATTCAAAGTGGTTGGAAGCTGTAAATGAAGAACTGAATGCTCTCCAGAAAAATCAGACATGGAGCATAGTTGAACTTCCTAAAGGAAAATCAGTTGTTGGGTGTAAATGGGTTTTCACCCTAAAATACAATCCAGATGGGAGTATTAGTCGACATAAAGCAAGACTTGTGGCTCATGGTTTCACTCAGACTCAAGGAATAGACTATCATGAGACCTTCGCCCCAGTAGCAAAGTTGAACACAATCAAGATTCTAATCTCTATTGCTGCTAACTTAGACTGGCCACTCCACCAGTTGGATGTGAAGAAGGCCTTCTTGAATGGTGATTTGGAGGAGGTGTATATGGAAGTGCCACAAGGATTGGATGACTATGGGAGACCCAACAAGGTATGTAAGCTCAACAAATCCTTGTATGGATTAAAGCAATCCCCTAGAGCTTGGTTTGGGTGATTCACCAAGGTAGTAAAACACTTGGGATACATTCAATGTCAAACTGATCACACTCTGTTTGTAAAACATGTAGGTGATAAGATCTCTATCCTTATTGTTTATGTTGATGACATTATTCTTACAGGGGATGATTATGAGGGAGTTGAAAAGTTAAAACAATCTTTGGCTTCAAAATTTGATGTTAAAGATTTGGGGAGTCTCGGATATTTCTTGGGAATGGAGGTAGCAAGATCCAAGAATGGTATCTCTGTGTCTTAGAGAAAGTATACAATGGATTTGCTACAGGAGACAGGAATGTTGGGCTCCAAACCAGTTGAAAATCCAATTGATACTTCAACAAAATTGTGTCAGAAAGAAGATGGAACTCCAATAGATACTGTGAGATATCAAAAGGTAGTTGGGAAACTAATCTATTTATCTCATACTAGGCCTGATATCAACTATTCGGTGAGTGTTGTAAGTCAATTCCTAAGCAAGCCTCAGGAAGAACACATGGAAGTTGTGTATAGGATCTTAAAATATCTTAAAATGACACCAGGAAAAGAGCTCTTCTTTGGCAAAAGGGAGTCACGATCAGTTGAGATTTACACTGATGCAGATTGGGCAGGTTCTTTAATAGACAGGAGATCTACCTCTGGGTACTATTCTTATGTGTGGGGTAATCTAGTTACTTGGAGAAGCAAGAAGCAATCGATTGTTACAAGGAGCAGCACTGAAGCTGAATATAGGGCTTTGACCCACGGGATATGTGAAAGTATATGGGTATTCAGGCTCCTGAGTGAACTAAAGCTGGAAACTCTTATTCCTTTGACTGTATGATGTGATAACAGGGCTACTATTGAGATAGTAAAGAATCCAGTTCATCATAATAGAACAAAGCATGTTGAACTTGATAGGAATTTCATAAAAGAGAAGATTGAAGCTGGCATTGTAAACTTAACTTACATATCTACTCATGCTCAAATGGCGGACATCTTTACTAAAGCTCTCTCACGAGTGAAGTTTGAACAACTGTGTAGCAAGTTAGGAATGATAAATATCTATTCACCAGCTTGAGGGGGAGTGTTGGAAGATCTCGGCATTATCTCAACATCTATTTTTTATTTTATACCATTATCATTCTGTTTTTATTCGGTTTGACCATCCCGACTTTTCAGGGATTAGTTTAGATTAGTTTCTTTTTATTTTCGGATCTGTTTTGATCCTTTGGAGCTTATATATACTTTGGAAACCTACTCTATTCAATTAATACATTCTTGGGTACTGATTATCTTCATTCTTCATCTTGCAGTAGAAGTATCTTCTTAATGAATTAAGATTGGTTGGTCAAGTCCTTTTATCAAGGTTAAAGGTGTTATTGGGTTAAGTTAGGCATTTCAGCTAGGAACAATTAACTTCAAGAACGAGATTATGCAGGAATAGATAGAAATCTTGCTACAAGGAAAATCTAGAGAGAGAAATGGATCTTCTCAATTGTTAAAGACTAGTTGGTGGTAGTGTTAACCTGTTATTAATTTCTTAATGATCTAATCAAGTTCCAATTATAGAGAAAGAATTTTGTCTTTCCTCTATGTCTATGCAGGACATACTAGATTTCTTATCATAACGTAGGAAATTTTAGAAAGGGAAGAGTCTCTCCTGAGAACATCCCTATTATCAGTTTTAACTACATCACTAACTCTTACTTAATTCAATTATGACATTCATAAATAGTAGTATTCAAGCTTTTATGTATGCTTTTCATTGGCTTGTTGGTTGTGATCTAAATTATCTTTCTTATTGCTATCAGGGCATTTACTACTACTTTTATCAAGTTTTTAAAAACAAGGCTGTAGCCATTGCTGCTGCCCGTGAAGTTAAAGGAAATGGAGATGGTACTGTTGGCATGCTTGGTTGGCTTATTGTGGCTGCTATTGCTGGGTGACTATCCATGATGCTGTGTCCATTTAAATGTTACATTTAACAAAAATAACATCCCTATCTCCCCCCCCCCCCCCCCCTTTCTCTTTTTCTGTGTGTTTTATATGTGATAGTTAACCTGACTTGGGAAAGCAGGAGGAGAGTCAGTTGCATTTACCTCTAGCTTATAGTCAACAGATCTCAGTTGATTGATTTTGGTACTCCAATTGTCTGGTTATGCAGGTCCTTGAATGTTTTGTTTACAAACCCAATATGGGTTATAGTGACTCGAATGCAGGTGCTTTCTGATTCCACCTAGTTTTGAGGCTAATTTGTTTTAATTTTTGTAGTTGATAAAGTGATAGTCTTGTTATTCAGTATCTGCATTTATTTATTGATTTTTGATCTGTTACAAGTCAACAGGATAAGGTACTTTCGCTCACATGAAGGGTATAAAATGCAGCACATGCCTAAGAGAGCTCCACTCCTACTATATCCCCCCCTCCTGATTTTCTAAGTTTGAGTTTTATGGTTGGGATTTTGTTGATTTTCTCGGAAACATTTTTATACTTGGATCCTGCTTGGATAGACAAGTTTTCAAGCCATTCTATGTATGGCCAGGATTATCTCTTGCGGAATGTCAATATATTTATTATGAAACTTACAACAAAGGACATAAATCGAAAAGAGATTTTAAGATTGCTGTGATTTCCTTTTAATTATATTCTGTGGACATGTTCTGTTTGGTTTTAGACACATACTCAAGCAGAAAGAAAAATCATGGAGGGAAAGAAAGAAGCTTTAAGGAGAGAAGCTTCAGAAAGCAGTTCCGCTGGTTCAGCATTACAAGACAAATTAGCTGAACTGGAATCTATAAAACCTCAACCATATGGAACTTTACATGCAGTTAGTCTCTAGCTTCTTCAACTTTATTCCTTGGTCTTAGTCTTACATTGATCAAGGCATGGACATCTTTTTCTTTCTTCTTCCACTTTTTCCCCCCCTTCCAATCTCTTACCGCCTTCATTTGTATCTGTATATATATATATATATATATTTGCTCTACATATCTTGAAGAATAATTCTTCTAGCTTTACTGCTTGCAAGAACAAATTCAATACTTAGAAATTCTTTTCTTTTCTTTTGTTCCCCCCCCCCCCTCTCTCAAATCCCGTATATGTCAACTTTTTTCAGTTTCCTCATGAGTGCCTTTTCAATTTTAGATGCTCCATTTTTTGTGTCATAAACTGGAAATGACTTCGATTTACCTTCTGAAATACATGATTTTTCATGTTTAAGATATATTTCATTCTAAGAAAACACATTAGTTTTAGGGTTATGGTTTGCACTTTGAAGAATAGTAGTTGTAAAATTGTCATATTTCCCATTACTCAAGTGATTTTACTTTTGTTTATGCTGACACCAATTTTTGTTTTGGGTGAAAGGCAAATGAAATCTATGGTGAAGCAGGTATTATAGGATTTTGGAAGGGTGTCATCCCTTCTTTGATTATGGTCAGCCTCATCTTTACTTTGATGTGTTAAGTTCAATTGTAATGTTTCAAAATATCTTATAAATAGGAAATCTCATCCCAGGTGTGCAATCCATCGATCCAGTTTATGATTTATGAGAGCTCGTTAAAGTATGTGAGGGCAAAATGCTCTGCCAGGAAGCAGGGGAATGAAAGCGTAACTGCTTTGGAGGTATATACCAGATATAGTAACTGCTTTGGTGCTCTGCACTTGGGTTTTTTTTTATAGGAGTCATTATATCTGATTTGCAAACAAACTGGATAGCTCTATCGTGCTTATAAGTTTTATAGGGCTTTTGTTCTATGTTCTGTTTTTTGGCTTTTCTTGTCATATCTGGTTTGAGGATATCTTATCCTCCAAAAAGTTGTGTTTTCTTTTCTCCCTAAAAAAAATTTCTTCCATATTTTATAAAAGGAAAAAAAAAAAAAGATTATAAATTACTTTTAGATGATTTAAGTGTAAAGCATGTTGTACTACCACCTTCTAATTGATTCTTTGTCACTTGTTCTGTATATTTCGCCTTGCTCTGATCAGCAAACAACATCATCTTGTCTTTCATGAAGGTCTTTTTGCTGGGAGCCTTAGCAAAACTTGGAGCTACCGTCTCAACATATCCCCTGTTAGTTGTCAAGGTAAATTCACCAAAAATTCTTCTATTTTCCTTTTAATTATAATATTCTATCAAAGAAGATGGTCATAAATACAGCTTATCCTTCTCAACATATCCAAAGCAACTAGACCAGCTTTCAGTATTGATCCATAGCCTCTAAATCAATTTTCCATATAAACAGTTCGTAAATTTTATACTAGTGTCTTCAAACTGCAGTGATTTTGGATGAATGCTTTACATTCATTCATTTGGAACTAGAGTTCATTCTCTTACAATTTTGCTTGCAATAATCTTATTTTAGTGAGTATTCAGCACTAGAACTTGGAAACGCACATGGATACACACACACATTTGACTAATGCTTGTTCTCTGCCAGTCTTGCTTGTAATATTTTGTATATAAGTGACTATTCAACATTCAGCACAGGCACATATGCACATTAGCCTCTCTCTTATATATGCCTGATATCTCTTATTGCTTCATGTACCCTTACTTTCAGTCAAGGCTTCAAGCGAAACAGGAGATTGGTGGAAATAGCTCATTAAGATACACAGGTTTGCTTTTAGAAAGATGCAGGAATTGCTTGAGTTGGTCTTTGAATTTTTAAAAACTTTTCATTATTATCCCCATCCTTATCAATATCTGAGAGATGGTCATTGCTTAGTTCCAATTATTTTAAGGTTATAACACATCATTGATGTTACTTAAACTTTTCTCAGTTGCTGTTGTAAAATTGTCATAGAGTTCACTAGTTGATGTCTAAAGTCACTCTTTCAAAATATGTTACTTAAACTTTTCTGCTTGACTTTATTGTTTCCTGAAGCTTCATGACAGAAGGATGTCATTGTGAAGAGGGATTTATTGTCCCCTTAGTTAATTTTATTATTCAGATTATCTAGTGAATCCTGGTACAGCCAGTCAATAGCAGTTTTGCTTTCCTTGTTTATGGTAGTCATGGGCCACAAGGAGGGGACACGTTTCATTACTATAGTGGGTGAGTTTAGGCAATTCTGTTGTGAGGAAGGCTTATAAGGACTGAAGGAAGAGTAGGCAGAGGTCACTGAAAAATTATGGAGGGGATTTGGGAGATAGCTAGCATGTCAAATGCCTAGCATTGTTTTATCTTTTATGCATATTTTCATGTTTCCGTGTAAGGCATCTCTGCCATTGTGGTGATTTGCCTCTGTTTTGTTACTTCGATTCCATCAATCTATAATTTCTCTTATATTTTCAAGAATGTTTGTTTGGGTTCCACCAGATGGTTTGCTTAGATCTTTTATGTCAAGTTAGTGTCTTAGTGTATAACTATTTCATTGGAAGAAATATGAGTATTCTATTTCATTGGAAGAAATATCATTGACCGTGTTGTGGGATTATTAGTGAATGCCTCTGAAAACCTCTGTATCTGTTTTTTGTATTCTTCATATGTATAAAGTTGCTTTGAAAAGTTCTACTGCTTAAAATTGACTTCCTCCTCTTTTGTTAATGAACATATTATTTTCATAAATAAGGTTTGGTTAACGTACTCATTGAAGAAATAATATGAATTGCTGCCAATCCATGGGATATAAATGATTTCAGGTCCAGGACTAATTAAATGAATTTCGCTATGTAGTCGTGTTTCTTTTCCTTCTAATTGTGTAGTATAAGTTATCTTGTTTGAACTTTTCTGAGTACTTTACAGCCTCAACTCCCGGGTGTTTCTTCTTCACTATTTAACATATACCCCAATCATAAAGAATTCTTTCTTCTTTACAATCTTCAACTTAAGTATTTTTATCCACTTTTACTTGTGATTTTAAAAATCAAAATTAGGAGGAAAGCAACTGTGTTGTTTGTCTTCTTCCCTCTGCATAAAATATGTATTCCTTTTCTCTAATACTGTTAATTTAGGTACTTTTGATGCAATACTCAAAATGATCCGTCATGAGGGATTGCCTGGCTTTTATAAGGGGATGAGCACAAAGATAGTACAGAGTGTTTTTGCTGCTTCTGTTCTATTCATGGTTAAGGAGGAGCTTGTTAAGGCTTACACGGTGTTGGTCAATAAGAGCAAGAAAGTTCTCCTAAATTTGAGTAATTGAGCTCATAACCATTTGGAAGGGATATCTGTGTCTTAAGCAAACAATGGATAAAGTTGACTCCCCAGGCCTGGATGAGCCATCTTCTGGACCCCCAATTGCTGGCTTGTGATTTGTATTTGTCCCAAAATTTCACGTCCCAATTACCTAATTGGCAATGCAGAATGAGAAGATAAATATTTTTAATTATTTTATTATTTAAACATGTTTTATTATTTAAGGTAATTGTGAATTTGTAATTATTTAATTAGGGTAATTAAGGAATTAGAGTTTGATTTTATAATATTCGAATAATGGTTTTTTATAATGTTTTAATTGTTTTATTATTTAAACATGTTTTATTATTTAGAGTAATTGTGAATGTGTAATTATTTAATTAGGATAATTAAGGAATTTTTTTAGTGTTCGGATAAGGGTTATTTATATTTAAAATAACCATATTTTAAGAGCGTGTTGTAGCCTAATTGGCAGCCAAGTGATCATAGATCTCATGGCATGCCGGTTTGAGACTAGGCTGCACTTCCCGGGGACATTTTTTAATCCTAGATGATTTGATAACAATCTTAAGCTCTAAAAATGCACGACAACACTGGTGAGAGAGCGGTGGCGAGATAGGAGCAGGACCAGCTTGATGGGATTTCTAAGAAGATCAAGTGCTCGGGACAAATTCAATTCCAATACCTTTGGTCTACAGTACGATGGAGTGGTTTACTATGATAACCCACTGCTAGAGTCTGTAGAAGGGTCCAAGAAATCCTGCAGGTAGATGCTTACAGGTTCTAGAGATGAGAATGATTTTGATGCAAGTGATAGTGGTGAAGATTCTGATGATACATGGGCCCCCAGTGGGGAGGACGAGAGTGGCGACAAGGTGGATGACTGTGATAGTATGGGGGCAAGAGCTGAGGATTATTGAACTGTTGAAGCTTCAGAAGGAGGGTATGAGTGTCCCGAGTTTATTTTCTTGCAAAAGGTTGAGGAAAGATTACACCACCCTTGGGAGGACTCCTTGATCATCAAGCTCTTGGGCAGAATGATTGGGTGCAAAGCCTTGAAGATTCGCCTTCAACAAACGTGGGCAAAAAATGAAGTCATTACACCTGAGGATTTGGGAAATAATTTCTATCTTGTGAAATTAACAAATAATGTTTTTGATTTTGCTATTCCGAGTGGCCCATGGATGATACCTAACCATTATCTTAGAATTAGAAGATCGAGTCCTAATTTTGATCCGGAGATTGCCAATATTGACAAAGTGGCCACTTGTGTGAGGACTCCTAATCTCCCCCATTGGGTACAATGATATGAAGGTTTTGAGTTACATGGGTAACAGATTTGGAAGAATAGTAAAACTTGATTTTAATACTTCCTTATAAGCTAGAGGAATGGAGACCTCACTAAGTACTTCAATCCCTCTTGGTATTAGACAAGGTGATTCCATGTCTCTTTACATTTTTGTGCTGTGGATGGACAAATTTATCCCATATGATAAATGAAGAGGTTCTTAAAGGAAATTGGAAGCCTTTTAGAGTGGATAAATATGGCCTTACTGTTTCCCATCTTAGGTTTGCAAATGACCTTCTTCTTTTTAGAGAAGCTTCTTTTGACTAGATCAATTGTATTAATCGTTGCTTAGATCTCTTCTATAATATGTCTAGGCAAAAAATTAACATAAGTAAGTACTCTATTTTTTTTCTCTCCCGTAATGTTCCCAACTCTCCTAAGGCCTCTCTTGCTATGGCTTTTGGATTTAAAAATTCCTACAACTTGGGTAAGTATTAGGGGTCCTTTTGAGTAGTGAGAGAAGCTCAAATCATGTGTTCTCCTATATGATTGAAAAAGTTTACCAAAAGGTTGCTAGTTGAAAAGCTAAGTGCTTATCCATGGCATGTAGAATTACCCTAGCTAGATCTTTTTTTAGTGTTATTCCCATTTACCCAATGCAGGTGACACAGATTGCCAATGCCATTTGTTAACAAATTATTCATCTATAATGTAATTTCATTTGGGGTGATGATCATAATTGCCAAAAGCCCACCTAATGGGTTAGGAGATCATTTATAAACCAAAATGACTTAGGGGATTAGGCTTCAAGAACCTAGAGGTTATGAACAAAGCTCGTATTGGCAAACTTACTTGGAAAATCTCAACTGCTATTCTCAGTTTATGATTTAAGGTACTATGAGGTAAGTACATAAATCACTGTGGTAATGGGTCTCTTGAAGTCGAGCCCTATATTTCCTATTTAAAAGTTCATCGGTCAACAACAAGATCTTATTCGAAGGGATTGCTTGTGGTAAATGAAAAATGGGGCTTTGATCCACTTCTTTATAGATTGCTAGTTTGGCTTGACTTGCACCTGATCAATGTGGCTTATAATGAAGCTTGTGTTGTTATTGAATTCAAAAAGGTTAGTGAGTGGGTGACTATTGATGGAAAATGGGACGATGACCGTCTATAAACCTTTTTTTATCCTAATATTGTCTCACAACTTTTGCCTATCATCTTGCCTCAAGCTAACTATGTGTGGATATATGTAATTGGAGTGAGGAAAAGTTTAGAAAATATATAGTTAAAAGTGCCTACAATATCCTCTTGAATGTTCCTCTTTGAAGGAGTCTTTTTACTTAGGACCATATTTGGAAATGAAATGGCTCAAAGAAAATTTGATGCTGCCTTTGGCTAGCTTTTCATGAGAGGCTTCTCATTAATGCCCTCTATAGTGGCTAAAGTAACTTTAGTCTTGTCTGCATTTATTGCTTGATCTTGTTGAAGATGAGTTACATGTTCTTTGTGACTACAAATTTTCCTTGAACTTGTGAGATAGGCTAGTAAAGCTATTATGGAAATCCTTCTTCTTCTCTTGCTCATTGAAGGAGTGGTTTTAGACTAATCATTTTGAGTCCTTAGGTATTGACCCAAGTTGCCCTTGGAAGACCATTTAAGGCTTTAAGGTGTGGCTCTTCTGGAAGTGGAAGAACTGTAGCATTTTCAATGGTGAGTTTTGTAAGTGTCTCGACCTTGTTATAGCCTTAATCTGTGTCTAGAATTCCTTTTCTTGCGAATGGGCTCTAAGCTGTCCTAATTATGACAATTTGTGGTATCTTATTGACATTTTCTCAATCTCTGCCTTTTGGAAGTGAATGTATTGATATAATTTGACATTAAGAATTGCAAAGCTAAATGGACTTGGTAAATATAAGTCCCAATTTTATATACATTTTCCTTCCATTAACTTGTCAAGTGAATCTTAGTACATATGAATTAATATTTTCTATTTTATTAATTAATTTTAATGATTTTATTATCTTGACATTAATTTAATATTTGGGTTAAATATTAGATTTATATGAGTTGATTATGAAAATTATAAATTTTTTTGTCTTTTATTTTGTAGATGAGCTAAATTTTAAGAAGATCAAATAGTAAAGTTCATAAAGGCCTTAAGCAAAACCCAAGTAGATGTCATATGAAGGAGGTGTAAACATTCAAGGGAGTTTATGGCTCACACCCAAATCTACTAAAATTGGAGTCCTAATTTAATCATAAGTGAAATAGTGGGTATGGAGCTTTTATTTGCCCAAGTCCCAAACCATTTTGGGGCACCATGACCTTTACTAGATCTAACTCTTAAACCCACTCTCTCTTAGCACTAGTCACACCACCTAGCCTTTAATTCCCACTTAGAATACCTTCAACCTCTCTTTTATCCTATTCTATCTCCCAAACACACCAAACTCTCATGAACATTTAGCTATATATTCTTAATCACCTCATTTTGGTGTCTTCATGGAAGGCTAGAAATGAGAAAGCTCACACCAACTTGGAAGAGAGGAAGGAAGGTCTTGACCAAGCTTGATCTTCTATAATAGGGTGCTTCTCTTGGTCAATCTCTCTGCATTTGCCAGAGAGATGCCTTTCTATTATTTTTCTTCTTATTGTTTTGTTTAATTTATATTCTTCTTCTTTTAATTTTATTTTTAGTGTGTAAGTTGTGTTTACTTAATTATATTGAATGTCTTGAATTGTAAAATGCACTTTAAGTGCTTAATGATTTATTTATAAAAAGAATCACTTGGTGTATTTTTACAATTCACTTATTCAATGTTGAACAGGGAATTGTGTGCTTTAGTTGTAGTAATTTTGTGTTGATTATTGTTATTTCTAAATAAATTTAGTGCTATGGCTTATTAAATGTTAAGTGTTTGATGAATTGTTTACAAAGAGAATTAATTAGGGTATCTTGACAATTTTAGTATTTAATGTTAATTAAAATGTTTTGCATTGTTATTAACACTTGATTCTCTTGTAATTCAATATCACTAGTTCAATGATAATTAACTTGGTTCAATTATAGAGTGAGTATGTGTTATGCTCCTAATGCCTTTGATTAATTTACCTTAGAATTTTAATTAACTGTTAAGGTTTAGTCATAAATTGGGAGGAGACACAAAGCGAAGACTTCAATTGGAAAACTTAATTAATTAGTCTACTCATCTTCTATACTAATTGCATATGGATTCATAACATATAATTATGAAAATAATGAATTAAACATGAATTTATTGATATAAAACTAAAGTCACTACATAAGAAGACTCAACAAAATAGAAAGATTACAAACAAAAAAAGAAAAAAGAAAAAAAGTTGATAAAGGACATCATCAAGGGTGGTTGATTGAAAAAATATAAAAGGTTAATTGAAAAATTAAACATTTAACTGTCATTCAACTTAACATTTCTTTCTCAATGAATGTACTCATGGGATGCTTTGATTCATATGGGGAAGTAATTAAAAAATTCCAAAAACAAAGGAATACTATATAGCATTCTGGTCATACAAAAGTTGATGCCTTTATGGAAGCTAATTAGGTTGGATCTCCATATGACAGGAAGTTAGCGAAAAGATATTGTGTAGTTGTAGGTGGGAAACTAAAAGAGCAAGAAGTAAATAGTAGTTGCACAATCAAATGCAAAAGCTAAATATGGGCCATGACCCAAGTAACATGTGAACTTGTGTGAATATAACAACTTTTGAGTGAAATTTGAATCAAGGTAAGATTTCCAATGAAGGTTTGATGTCATGATTAAGAAGCCATGCATGTATTATCTTACCCCATGTTTCATGGAAAGACAAAACATATTGAATTGGATTGTCATTTTATAATGGAAAAAAGTTTAATAAAATTTGACTAACACTTCCAATGTTCACAAAGGATATCAAGTGGCAATTTTATAAGAATTTATGCATAATCAATATCTATGCTTGAGCTAAAAGGAAAGTGATAGAATAGTGTTATGTCTAGGGTAAAAGGAAGTGCGTGAGTTTTATTTGTAGGAGTATCCTAATCCCATTTTATGTTTTTAAGTAGACACAAGGGAATTAATAATTTTTTTTTCTTTTTCACTTCCAATATTTATTGTGTTGGATTTTTTTATTGAATGCTTATTTGATATTACTTTGACATTTGCTTCTCGTATTTCTTAAAGTAAAAGTCACAAATTTTTAGTTGGTTAAATTTTTTATTCTACTTTTTTAAAAGTCACAACTATTTTTGAAAAGCACATCAAGGGACATTTTTAAAAACATATGTGATTGCTATAAATTTAAGATGTCTAAAAGATCTTCAAATTATAACTAAATTTCAAATACATAATTATTGTATACCTATCACTGTACATTTATATGGTTGCCTACACATATTTTTATGTTGCCATTAGTTTTTCACCAAAACAAAAATTGCTACTATCTTTCATAAATACCATACATACAAATCTCATATGTTTCTTTGATTCTTATCATAGAAGTATATTCTTTTAATCTAATTTTTATTTTTAATTTTTTAATTAGTTTGGTGAGTTATTAACTTTTATTCTTATATTTTTTTAAGTTAACTTATTTTATATTATTTTAATAATTTATTATAAACTTTTTTGAAGTTTTAATATTAAAAAATCATATATATTTTTGTTGTTATTCTAAAACAACTTCTAAAAATAATTATCAAATAATTTATAAAATCAATTTAACTTTTTAACCTTGACTTTTGCAAGAACCTTATCTATAATTAGTATTTTTTTAAATTAAATTTATATGTAATTTTTTATATCTTTGTTAATAGATTTTTTAATTAAAATATAATAAATATATAATCCTTCAATAATAATATAATATGTATATAATTTAATTAAAAAATCACATAATTATTTATGAAAATCATACATATGTCATATTATTATTAAAAAAATTATATATTTATAATATTTTAAAAAATCTGACAAGAAAAATATAATTAATTATGTATAAGTTTTTTTAGCTAGTTATCCATAATTAACCTTAGCAACTATGTATACAGCACACGATTCTCAAACGGTCATTTGCCCCCTTAACATTCTGAGTTGGCAGCTTAGCATTTCTCTGTCTCCATGAGTCAACTTATGGAAAGAGATATTCTATATTTAATATTTTAGGGGATAAGCTTAGTAAAAAATAATTAAAAAAAAGAGATAAGATAAAGTATATGCGTTTATAGAGTCTGTGAAAATTTTCAAAAAATTCTTTATATTTTTATTGATATATTTTTAATTAAAATAAAAATATAATAAGTATATAATTTTTAATAATATATACAATTATATATTTATTATATTTTAACTAAAAATTTTGATAATAAAAATTTATTTTTTTCTCATTTTTCACTAAATATAAATAATTAATTTAGAAGAAATACAGACCACCGAGGTGAGCCAGGTTCCGTTCATACCATTCCCGCCAGAAAAGTAGATACCCGCCATCGCTTGAGAGCAAGAACAGAAGAAATGGCTTCACCATCCTCCAAAACCCTAATGGATCTGTTCCAACCAGCTTCTAAGCGATTGAAACCCACTGTCACCCCAATCTGTAAATCGGTGACCTCTCAGTCCCACCTCGACTCTGATGCTGACACTAATGGCTCCCCTCAGTCCTCTACACTCAGTGTCAAGCAAAAATCACGCATTGAATGCAACAAATTGCTGGCTAAGTCCAAGAGGAATCTGAAAATCTGTGCCGAAAGGGTCTCTAATTGCAAAGGTACAGCTAGAAAACTTCTGAGTTTTTATTTATTGGTTTGGGAAAATATCATAGACGATGTGATGCTTTAGATTTTAATTTTGGTATAATGCATCACTGTATGGGAGCAGGTTATGTGAAACTGGAGGAGTTGCTGGTGGAGGAGACGTGGTTGGAAGCTCTCCCAGGAGAATTTCAGAAACCTTATGTCAAGAATCTCTGCCAGTTTGTGGAAACAGAGATATGCTGTGGCACCGAATCTATATATCCACCTTCCCATATGATTTTCAACGCTCTTAACTCTACCCCTTTTGATAAAGTTAAGGCAGTAATCCTTGGACAGGTGAGTGAATATTATACCCACAATTTTGCTTACTATTGTGCTGACTCTTTCTAGAAATTCTATATGTTTGCATTCGGTTTCAATTATTCTGAGGAATCGTACCTGTCTGACAGCAATCTGACTTGCAATTACCATTTAGCCATTCAAGTTTCTCGTGCTAACCATGATCCTCGTCAAGCGAACGACGAAGATGGTAATCCATAAGATTTGGACAATCTAGCTTAGAGTAGAAGTTTATACTTTTATGGAAGTCGCGTATCTATGTGATATGTCAAAGTTGAGCCTTGATACCAGATTGTTGTAGCATGAAGAGAAACATTTGAAGCAGAATGAGAATAAGAGAAGATGGAACTAAATACCAATTACTCATTAACACTAATATTAAATTATTCTGAATCATGTGTTCAAGTCTAAAATCCTAAAACAAAATAATCCCTATAAGTAGGCAAATCTAGGTAATGCTGATTCTAGTTCAACAAGAAATCCTAACTTGCTACTCAAGTAACAAGCCATATAAGCAGTTGAACTCTAATCCTACATGTAATAGAAAATCATAAATAGCCAACTAATCCGCTTAATTTTTTCATTATGTAAAACTGTTCTAGTTACTTGAATATTAAATACTGTTTCATTTGTATCGCATTCTTAGGCACACGCCAGCCATATATACTCTTAATATCCAAGGATTAGTTATACTCAAGATTTCCTATGCCAATATAGCCCTTTAACACACCCACAGTGGGACTAAGACTGGCAGACTTCTGGAAAATTGTATGTCGTGTCAAACTTTTGGCCATCATGTCCTGGCTATCCTATTTCTCTTTACAGAATAAAACTTACATGTGAAAATGATAAGGTAATAATTAATTTCTTGTCTTTCTGTTACTCTTCCTCTTTTCTTTTTCTTCTCTTTTTTGTTATCCCCAACATGCAGTGATAAGGTAATTACCTCTGTTACGCAAGCTTTTCATTGTTCCGTTTTGTTGTTATCTATCACATGTATTTTTTTTGCCTTCATGAATATACAATAGTTATGGAAAAAGCTCGAAGAGGTCCAATATAACTTGGAGTATCTGCAATTTTATAGTCGAAGTTTATTTGTTGTCCATTATACTAACTGTACTACAAAGGATCAATATAGTTTGCAGTGCTGGTATCCTCGGTGATAATGAACTTCAACTATTCAGCATTAAACTTAATTTTGTGCTTATCTAATTCCAATTTGCTGATCTACCTATACTACAGAATGAAAATTCCACATCTTTTTGAAAACCTTGATAATTTACAGGTTTGGATTTGCTTGCTTGAAGGTGACATTTGGATCTAGAAGTAGGAATTCCTTATCTAAAGTGTGGTCTTAATTTCCATTCAAATCCAAATCTTAAACCTTTTCATTCATGAATAGAAAATTTTAGTGAGTGTAAACCATATGTGATGTTATGGAGCTGCAATTTGATATTTTTTTTAGCATTGTAAATAAGCATTTCAGAATTTTCCTTGATAAACCTTTTATCAAAACCAATTTTCTTTGTTTGCCAAACTTGCAAGTCCAGTTTCAGTGATATGGCAAAGGCCATAAGATTGCTATGCAATAAAGTTTCTTATAGCTTATGCCTTATTAATACTGTACCTCTTGAAGAAATAATTCAAACTATTTATGCTTCAGGACCCTTATCATGGACCTGGTCAGGCCATGGGCCTTTCATTCTCTGTGCCTGAAGGAGTGAAGGTCCCTTCAAGTCTGGTAAATATATTTAAGGAACTTAAGCAAGACCTTTGCTGTTCAGTTCCATCTCATGGAAATCTGGAAAAATGGTCTGCGCAGGTATACATTGCATCTAGTATGTATACAACTTTGTTCCTCTTTTGTCTTTATGATGCATTATTTTTTCTTCAAGCACTTATTCATAGTTGTATGGTTAGCTACAACTTAAGTCATACGACCTTAGAATAGACTTGACTTTATAACTGGGACTTTGTTGAACTGGTTCAATCTTGAAAATTGAAACAGCTGGTGATGCAGAATAGTGGAGAAGTCGGGAGAGGAAGGAGAAAGAGGGAGAAACAGAGAGAAAGAGAGGGAGGGAGGAAGTTGGGAGAGAAAACTGACAAAATAAACTGATATTCTTCAATTGGTCTGAAACTTACACTACTATAAGTTATTTACAGGGAGCCCCAAATATAAGAGAAGAAAATAAATAAAAAGTCAAAAAATAAATAAACAAATAAAAGTCATTAAATACATAAAACCAAAATATTTCTAAACTAGAGTTTTCTACGTCTAGAATAAGTTGTACATAATTTCCCATCATTTCCCCTTGGCTTGAGGAAACTCTCCTTTGGAGAGAAAGACTACTAGAAAGACTCCAATGAAGCAGGATTTAAATGGAGAAACTCTTCCTTTGTGATCCAAGCAGCATCGAAACCTAAGTAACCTTTCTAACGAATAAGATAATGGTGGAGAGGCCTATGAGGAAAAATAGCAGTCCGATCATCCATAACCGCATCAATTGCCTCAATAGGTGGTGGAATAGATGGAAGAGTGGGCACAGGGGCATGATGAATCTGAGTACTTGCAAAACCATTAGAAATTAATGGGGGAGGCTCAAGAGTAATTCTAATAAGTATGCATTAGGCCCACGTTTCTCAAAGATATGAAAATAACTAGTTGCTTGAGCATGCAACTTTTAGAATGAATGTTTAGGATAACACTTAGGAATGGATATGAACTATGACAAAATCACCCTCATTAAAATTTTTAAAGCGATAATGCACATTAGTAGACAATTTATATTTTTTATTTCTTAATGCAAGTTTGTGCCTAATCTTAGCATGTAATTCATGAAGGTGATAGGTAAATGATTTTGTAGATTCAGAAGTGTGGAATGTCAAGAGGATGGGCATAAGATCAATAGGTTGGTGAGGGTTAAAGCTGTGTACAATCTCAAACGGACTTTTACTAATGAGCCAGCTGTTAGTGAAATCAAATCCCAATTCCCAAGTTTGTCCCCTACTATACTCTTAAGCAAATCACCCAAATTATGATTTGTAACCTTAGTTTGTCCATCAATTTGAGGATGAAAAGCAGAGGAAAATTTCAGTTGGATGCCAAAAAGTTTCCAAAGGTTTTTCCAAAAGTAATTGACAAATTTAACATTCCATTCGACATAATAGTGGTTAGTAACCTAGACAAACGCACGATCTCTTGAAAGATCGACTTGGTGAAGTGAGAAGTATTTGCGGTCTTACTACAAAGAATAAAATGAATCATTTTAGAAACCTATCCACAACAACTAAGATAAAATCATGTCCTCATGCCTTTTGTGGTAAACTTAGGGCAAAGTCCATACTAAGATCCGCCCAAGGCACCTCATGAATAGGCAAAGAAGTGTATAATCTTGTGCTTTGTTTCTTTGCCTAAGAAGTTTGGCATGAATGACACTAGAACAAGATTTTAGCAACATCATACTTCAAGGAAAGCTAGTAAAATTTATCCTTAATCAAAGCTATGGTCTTATCTTAACCAAAATAATAGCTAATCACACAGCATGCAATTCCCATAGAAGAAAGTCTCTTATGGATGTGCGAGGAATGCACAATCTAGTTTCACAAAAGAGATAACCATTCTTAATGAGAAAGTCTACATCATCATGACAATTACCATTATTAACATCTTGAAAAATGATTCTAAAGTTTGGACATTTAGTATACTTATCTTTTAATATATCAAATCTCACAATGTTAACACTCATAGAATACAAAATAATGAGCATGTGGTTTAAAGCATCAATAGCTTTAGTTGCTATCCCTAAATGATGTCTAACAACAAAAGTGAATCCTTAAAGAAATTCTACCCAATCAACATGCCTAATATTTAAGCATCTTTGAGAGTAAAGAAATTTGAAGGCTTGATGGTCAGAGTATAAAACAAATTGTATAGGAAGAAGATAGAATTTCTAATATTCAAGAGACCTAACAATGGTTAATTATCATATGTTGAATATTTTTGCTTGGCCTCATTGAGCTTTTGATTATGCCATTAGGTGATTCTCTTGGCTAAGGAGATCTCCAATTCCTACCACAAAAGTATCACAAGCAATTTCAAAAGGTTTGGCAAATTTGGGCAAAACTAGGACAGGGCTTTAGAAAGTTTCTTTTTAATAGACTTGAAAACTTATAAGTTGTAGGAATCCATTGAATTCAGTCATTTTTCAAACAATCTATAATAAGAGCCATGATGGTCCTAAATTTCTTAATGAAGCATCTATAAAAAGAAGTTAGACTATGGAAGCCACGTGCTTTAGAAAAGGATTTAGGCTTAGTTCATTTTCTAATGGTCTTGACCTTCTTATCATCAGCTGTTAAACCTAGTTCAGAGACTATAAATTCAAGGAAAACAACTAGATTATGAAGGGAAGTACACTTGGGAAGGGTGACATAGAACTTCTCATGATGAAGGGTGAGGAAAACCTGACAAAAGTGGTCTAAATGCTCTTTCCTAGACTTGCTACAAATCAATATATCATCAAAGTACACAATCAGAAATTTTCCTAGATAGGACCTAAAGATATGGGTTATGACTTATAAATGTGCTTGGAGTATTAGAGAGACCAAAAGTTATGACTAATCACTCATACAACACATCCTAAGTCTTAAAAGTGGTTTTCCATTCATCTCTATATTTGATCTTAATTTGGTGGTAGCCATCATGAAGATCAATTTTGGAAAACTAACTAGAACTAGCTACCAAATCAGGCATATCTTCAGGTCTAGGGATAGGGAACCACTTGCTAGTGATATTATTAATTGCTTAAATACCTTCACACATTCTCCAAGTTTCGTCCTTTTAGGAATTAAAAGGGCGGGCATAGCACAAGGAATGAAGCTAAGCTAGATATAACACATTTCAAGCTAACCATTACTTGCTTATTAAGCTCCTCCCTATTTTTTGGGTTCATTTTATAAAGTAGGTGATTAGGAAGCTGTGAACCAAGGATCAAGTCAATAGCATGCTAAATATCTCTCGTGGTAGAAGTTCAAAATGAAGACCATTTGGGGAAATAACTATGTTAAAAGTTGGGATATCTTATTAGGTATATCATTACTAGTTGCAAAAGTAACCTTAGAGGAAATTGAAGAATTTTACTTTGAAATTTCTTATTTTATTCATGGTGAGATATTAATTAATATGGGGAAGCAAATAGCAATAAATTTGCCACTCAACCCTTGAAATAAAGCCATTATTAAGACAGTGAAATCCTAGGATATAAAAAAAAAGGGGGATTGATAATTCACATTAAATGACCAAATCAAACAACAAATAAAATGCAATAAAAATAGAGAAATAAATATGTAGAAATTCAAAGTTTAATTTTCTTTGAACTTACTTTATTGAATGAAAATAATTGAATATATATAGGAAAGAGGGCAACAAATTTTGCCTTTCAAATCTCAATAATAGATAATGATAAGGTTTAAATTAAAGCTAATAATAAAATATTTTATTTAAAAACTCTTATTATCGATGACTCTTATCTTAAATAAAATGTTTAAAATAATTTTATGCTAATTGATACAGATTAAAATTTAAAATATAATTATCCTAAAATAAGATAATAAAAAACATAACAAGATAATATCATTTAGAATAAGTAAAAAACTAATGTTGAAAAGCTACTAAATACTAATAAAACTTATATTAAAATATGCTAAATTACATGTGCTATAAAGCACATTTTCTTTATGTTAATTTCAAGTAGCCTTCTTCATGTCATTCTATAACATTCCCTCTCAGGCTGGGAACAGCTTGGAGAGACAACAATCTTAGTTTCGCTTGTCTTTGCAGCGATTTCATTTTTGCTAGGATGTGCAACGATTTGAATTTCGCTAGTCTATGCAGCTACTTCAATTTTGTTGGTCTGTGTAACAATTTCAAAGTGAAGGGATTTATTTTAGGCATTCTCTCCTTAGCTTTTTGTGAGGTAGAGATTTTGGTTTTCGCTAACTATCAACGTAATCTTGATTTTCACTAACTATCAACATATGTTTTCTCACGCTAACCCTTAATATACATATATATATATATATTTTTGGGGGCTAACTATTGATGTATGTTTTTCTCATGCTAACTATCAATGTATAGTTTTTTTTATGTTAACTACCAACATATTTTGTTATTTAGGCCTTGTAAGCTTTAATACCATGTAGAAATTCAAGGTTTAATTTCCTTTGAACTTACTTTATTGAATGAAAATAATTGAACACAAAGTAATCAACTCGCGATTCAAATCGTGAAGTGGAAGGTTAATTTTTGAATTGTAAAAGGTAAATTGCATTGAATTGTACTATTCAAAGACATATTAAAACATAATATAATTGTATACATAAAAATTTATAATATTAAATTTAAACGAAAATTGACAAAAATTTAACCATAAGTCTCAGAAAATAAAATTAGAAATCATAACTTAGTAAATATCTTTTAAGTGATAACTTTGATAAATAAAAAAAACTCATAAATAACCAAGTTCAAAATTAATTATCCTCGTATTCATCGAGACTAATATCATCACTGTCACTATTATTTTTTATCATTATCCAACATGATGATTCCTTTGTCCTCCTCTTCTTCTTCTTCAGTGTTATCATCATCTCCAATGTCTTGTTCAACATTATTTTGTATTTGAATGCCTTTTCCTTTGTCCTGTACAACATTATCTTGTATTTGAATTCCTTTTCCTTTATCTTTCTTGTTGGCATTAAGGTTTCGTGGACCTAAAAATAGACATATCACATATGTAATTATATGATATAAGGTAAGTGACTAAATGAGAAAAACTAATTTAAAAATTTACTAAAAGAAGTTTAAGATTGCAAGTGCAATACCTTTTTTTTTCCTTTTTTATTAGGATCTCCTTCATTAATCTTGAATCACTCATGGATATCCATCCAAGAGTTTCCTTTCAAGCAAGGCTCTCTTGTTCAATAATTCACTCATCATCAGCTTCAAGAATTGATAAGCAAATAGGATCATATGTATCTCCTTTTGCCTTCCTTTGCTTTTGTCTAATCTCAAGTTGAAGATTATATTTAATAAATATAAGAGCATTCAACCTTTGTTGCTTTAAGCGGTTTCTTCTCTTAGAGTGGATATAATCAAATACACTCCAATTTCTCTCACACCCCGTAGTACTACAAGCAAGGCCTAAGATGCGGATGGCAAGTGTTTGTAGCTCTTTGATCTGTTCTTGAAAACTATTCCACCATAGAGCTAGCCAAATATATATATATATAAATAAATACAGACTTGATCAATTACTGTATATAATGTTTAAAATAAATAAAGTAATAAATTATATTACTAAATGAATAATTATCTAGTTACTTTTTTTTTTTCTTTTCTAGTTACAATTACTAAGCTATATCCATAGAGTCTCTCTACTTTGTTGAATTTCTCAATTTGAGAATTACTTTTGACTCGAGTCTCAATATCAGGACACATCTTGTCCAATGTTTTGTATAATCCAATCTTCACCTCAAGATCCAAGTTAAACTTTGGATTATAAAAGAACCTAAAAAGTTATTAGGATAAGACAAGATATAATAATAAATAAAACATAAAGTAATTATATTACAAAAAAATTATTATTATTTTTTTTTGAAAAACTTACTTTGGATTTAGAAAATATGCTGTTGCATAAAGAAGCCTATAGAGTTAATAATCCCAAAGCTTGTCTGTAATTTCCTATATTGTTTTATATCTGCTTTCCATATTATTAGAATTATTTGCTATTTGTTCCTTTGTTCTATTGATAGTTTTATAAATATATCCCATTATCAGCTTTGAATCACCATCCACAAGTCTAAGGACTTTCACAAGAGGAGACACACAGTTCAAGCAATACTTAATAAACTTCCAAAACCTTGAATCAGTTAGAACTATATCTTCCACAATTTTTGCTTCATTCCTAGGGGCATATGCACTTTTAGCCTATTTTTTTGATGCAAACATGGATTGCGCAATCTTTTGATCTAAAATAGATTTTATTGTCAAATAAGATGTGATAGATCTTGTTATTGCTAGCCTAGGTAGCTCTTTACCTTTAAAATAACTTCTAAACAAATTAAGCACCCAAGTGTACCTATAAATAAAAGTCATAATTTTTTTGCTTTTTCAATAGTATTATGGAATTCTGTGATGTCAACGATATCTTCAAGAATCAAATCAAGACAGTGGGCAGCACAAGGAGACCAAAAGAGTTGTTTTCTTTTGTCCATTAACTTATTTCTTGCAAATACAAGGGTTGAGGCATTGTCTGTCACTACTTAGATCACATTTTTATCCCCGATTTCCACCACCATCTCATCCGGTAGTGCAAACAATTTTTTATTTAATGAAACTACTAGTGTCAATAGATTTTAAAAAACAATTTCCTTATGGCTATTAACAAGAAAATTAGTAAGAGACCTGTCTTTTCCATTAGTCCATCCATCTAATATTAATGTACAATCAGTTTTTTTCTATTCAACTTTGTATTTATCCAGATTGGTATTGATAAGATCGACCTCTTACTTCAAGAATGAGACTTCTACTTCATGATAAGTAGGTGGTTTCAAGCCTCTACCATATTTACTAATTGATTTTACTATGTTAATAAATAATGAATTCTTTATCAAAGTAAATGGCAATGCATTACCATATATACACTTACAGATATCCCTAACCACCTAATCTCTATCCTTCACCATTGCATACATAGTTTGTTGTTTCATAGGCTTAGAGCTAGAGCCACTTTCCCCTTTTCTTTTTACTATAAAGGCTTTTATGGACCCCTTATTTTGTAAATTATGTTTTTAATTTTTTTTATCTTCAAAGCAATCAACAATAGCATCACCATCTTTGTTCATATCATCTAAATTTTTTTTAAATAAATTTCTTACCTCCTCTAGTATTTATTCACATGGCACAACTTCTTTGTGTATTCTAATTAGATGATGTTTTATTTTAAATGCTCCTCCCCACATTGTTTTAGAACAATAGTTACATTTAACATGTAACCGAGTCTCAAGAGACTTGCAGTGATCGTAAGCAACATCTTTTTTTATCTTCTTTTTTGGAGCCATAACTTAATTGTAAGAGAAGAAGGTTAAGAAATTGCTTAAGGGAAAAACTAAGAAATTTTATGACTTCTTCCTTTGCCAACAGCTACCCACCCATAGCGCCTACTGTTGGTTGCCACAGAGGTATATCAGAATTTAAATAGGGTTTGAATGTTTAGATTTGTATACGTATAGGAGTAAGAATAATTAATTTGGAGTCTTTTTTTTAATTCAAACAACACATCCTATGTCATTTGGAAGGTAGCTACCATATGCTAATAGGACACTGGGTGCTGTTGATGAGTTGACTACATGAACCATATCACAATATCTTTTCTCATTTTTTGGCTAGATTCCTGAGCTTTTGCATTTTTAAAAAAGATGATATGTATTGCAAGGGGTGACGACACCGTTTCACTAAGATAAACAGGACAAAAGAAAAAGTGTTGTCTCCTCTAGCCAAACAGGTTGCATTGGGTGACAAAGGACTCGACTTCATGACTCAACATAGCTTCCATTTCTTGAATTGCCGGTTTCGATGTGGTGTGCATGATTTTTGGCAATTCAAACCGTGATTCTAGCTTTTTCATGGCTCATTATTTTATCTGTATTGTTTCCATGGGATATCGCATCGAATCATGTAGTCTGAATCGTGAATCACACGATTTCTACTACTTTGATTGAATATATACAAGAAAGGAGGTAGCAAACTTTGCCATTCAAACCCTAATAATAGATAACGATAAGGTTTAAACTAAAGTTAATGATAAAATATTTTATTTGAGAACTCCTATTATCTAGGATTTCTATTTTAAACAAACTACTTAAATAATCTTATGCTTATCAGTATAGATTAAAATTTAAAATATAATTATCTTAAAATGGGGTTACAAAAAACCTAACAAGATAATGTCTTTTAAAATAAATAAAAAACTAATATTAAAAAGCTACTAAATGTAATAAAATTGATATTAAAATATATTGAAATACATGTGTTGTAAAGCATGTCTTCTTCATGTTGTTTCAAGTAGTCTCCTTTATGTCATTATCCAACAAAATGCATAATAAAAAAACATAATTAAGGTCTGATTATAACTACATAAAAAGAAAATAAAATGGGAAATAAATAAGTTGACTCAATCCCATGTGATAAATAAGGATAATCAGAAAATGAATAAGCCTATAATTAAGGGATTCCAATGCTCCCTCCAAGCTAAGAACAACTTGGAGCTAATATTGCTAGTCTTCTTCTTTCTCAACATTTTCATGCAAGGGGTAGGCTTTTGGCTGCCTCACTACACTTTGTAGTGAGGTGTAAGCCTTCTTCCTCACCTATTTTGATGGGAGGTGCAGTCTTGTTCTTGTTCTTGTTCTTTTTTACAACTTCCTCACCTCTCTTTATAGTGAGGGTCTTGATTTTGGGTATCCTCATCTCACTTTTTGTGAGGTTAAGGTCTTTATTTTCTTACGCTAACCATCAATATATGTTTTTTCATTTTAACCATTACCATATGAGTATCTCATGGTAACCACCAATGTATTTAGGTTTTATAAGCTCTGATACCATAAAGAATTTTACTTTGAAAATTTTTATTTTATTCATGGTGAGAGACAAAATTATATAGGGAAGCAGATGGCAATAAATATGCCACTCAGCCATTGAAATAAACTCACCATGAAGGTAGCAAAATCTTAGGATCTAAAAAGGGAAAAATGTTGACAATCTACATTAAATGACTAGATTAGACAACAAGTAAAATACAATAAAAACAGAGAAATAAATGCATAATAAAGGACGTAATTAAAGTTTGATTACAATCACATAAAAAGAAAATAAGTTGATTGTAATGCTAAAATCCTGTGATAAACAAGGCTAATCAGAAAATGAATATGTCTATAATTACAAGATTCCGACAAAAACTTTGGGGACTAAGGCAAGCATCACATTAACCTCTTTGCTTCCATTTTCAAGCTATCTATGGGTTAAGAGGTGAAGGTGATAATTTTTAGTCCCTCAATCCTTTGACTTGGTCGTACTCTTACACTTAGATTTAGGCTTGGTTGGATGCAACAAAATTGTTTTCCCATCATGTTTGAACACAAAATTCTTACTCTTAAGTATTCTTCCTACTATGACTAGTGATATCATGGTCATAAAGCCATGGTTTTCCTAATAATATATGGGCAACATTAATGGAAAGGACGTCACAAAGAACCTCCTCTTGGTGTTCACCTAGTTGAAAGGGAACACGACATTGCAGAGTGATAGGTAAAAAAGTTTTTATCTGCTCAAGGCTACACAGAAAGGTTCAAGATGAAATTTTGGTTTAAGGCAAAGTCTGGTTACTTCTAATATAGAGATCACATTTCTTGTACTACCTTTATTAATGACTAATTTACACAACTTATTTTGATGTTTCACAAGGTTGTGAAAGATACTAGTCCTCTACCAAGAATCTTTAGGTAATGAGATAGATAGAATGTATCTCATAGCACCAAGGTGTCCAGACTGTTGGTTAGAATCATCTATTATGATTTCTTGATCAACATTAGAAGGACACTCAAGGGGCTCTACCATTATGTTTGTATCATCTATCTCATTTCAGTCATTAGGCTGGTGCTTCGAAATCATAGTGCAATGTGGACACTTCGACACAATATGGAACTTAAAGTGAGAACAAAAACACTCAATGATGGAATTACGAGAATGGGAATTAGAACTTATGGATTCACTGCCCTTGATGACATTACTTTTAGAACTAGAAACTTAACTTGAAGGAAGCATAGAATTAGCCTTAGGTTGTGACACTACTACAGAATGATGAATAAGGCAGCGAGTTTGCTGAAACTCTATGCCTTAGACTATGAAACGCTTAATAGATGGATGCCTAGATAGAGATTCTATATCAAGAGTCTTATGGTAAGCCATTTCAAGGGATTTAAGAAAGTTTAACTTAAGTTCTTTTTGAATATCTATCCAAAGCCCATTAACAAACCTAGTGACTGTCATTCACTGCTCTTCTTGTATGTCACATTTAAGCACAAGTTCAACAAAGTGGGTCATGTAGCCAGAAATACTAGAGATTTGTTTAAGGTTGACCAATTGGTTCATAAATTAACTCCTATAGTAAGTGGACAAATATTTTTCTTTCAATTTAATTTTCATTTTGACTTAAATCTCTATCTAAGGTTAACCTGTACACTCTAAGTTTCTTTGAACATTTTGCCTATACTTTTTAGCAAACCCTATAAGCTTCATTTTAGCAAAGCAAACAGATTGAATTTCGCTTATGCCATATCACTCAAAATAATCCTTAATGCTAACTAACCAATCTAACAAGACATTAGGGTAACTTACCAGCATACTCAACGGTTTCAATCTTAACCTTTCTAATGATGTCACTTGGGTCATTATGTTAAACCCTTCTCAAACATTCCTACGGGTTGTCTCATGCAGCCTAGGGCAATGCCTTACAAAATCCTGATCATCCCAAGAGTCTTCTACAAACTCAAGTCGTCGATTAAAAGGCCTATGAGAAAATTTCTAACATTCCTAGTGCTAGGATTTCTAGAAGATTGTTGATTTCCATTGAAATCCATTGATGGACTCTTACGTTGATTATGGATTGACATTTTCTTCTCTAAGAATCCCTTTTATTCCATCCTGACCTTGATTGCTACTATTCCTGTAACACTTAGTATTTCTATAAACAAAATAATACAATTCCTCTATAATACAATCTCCTACCAATCATCTGCAAAAGCATACATGAACAATTCATACTATAACTCCAACATTTAAATTCCAAAAGTAAAACTTTCCATAACTATCTGATAATAAAAACTTGACTATAAATGTAAATAATGTTACGAACTGTCTCAAGTACCATATTCTTTTATTACATTATCATGATTCCTACCGCAATATTTACTAAACTAATCTAATTAAGGTATTTATTGTTTGGCTTCTCCTTGCCAACCATAGTTTTTGGTCTTGGAAATGCTATTAACAAAATTTGTGATAAAATCCTAGTAGCTAGTGGAATTCTAAAGTTGGATTCCTAGCCATAAGTATAAATCTTTTCTTTTAAATAAAAGTAATTAGTAAAGGTAAAATAATGTATGCAAAGAAAATACTTTTTAGAAATATTTATCAACTATCACAATTAATAATTTTCAATCCATTTTCATAAATCATTTATAAAAGCTTAAAACAGTGATTACTTGTTGGAGTGCAAGCATGCACACTGCACTCACCTCACCTAACAACTTTGCCCATTGGCCTAAAAATCAGAAGTATTAAATTCAATCTCATGATTATAATCATAGCTATCAAGTAAATATTTTTCCTTGGTTTGTTAACCACAAGTTTCCATTTCTAAGATAACAAATGAGCATATGTTTGAAAACATCACATAGAAATTTCAAAACCATTTCATTTCAAAATCAAATGAACATTAATAATTTACTTTGCACTTCAAGTAAATAATGACCCTAGTACAAGAATAGTTTCTAACTCATAGCATAAAAGCATAATTCATAGTTTCACAATATAATTTCATCATTTCATAAGAGTTACAACACCATCACAACAGTTCAATTTTCTCAAATACTTAAAGAATGCAAATGTGACATAAATCAATTTTGTAAAATATAAAAATGCATTAAAATTATATTTATGAACATTAGCTACTTTGATATGAAGTCAAATGCAGACTTGCCAAGCCACCACCACCACCCTTAAGTTAGGAATATGCAATATATCAATAAAATATATTTAATATATTATATATATACAAAATAATATTTCTTTTCTACTTAATTCCATATTATTATATCTCCTTATCACAATAGTCAACACTTCACAAATACTCAACAAGTCTAACACTTCCAAAACAGTAAATTGAGTTTTCAAATGAATTTAGTAACATTAAATATAAATACAAATAATTATGAAATAGTAAACTTATCCAAATTCCACTTCTAGAAAAAGTCAATTTCCCACCTAAGCATTTCATCAAATATTTAGTGTACAACTTTTAAAATTAATAATAACTAACACCTAATCAATATTCTAACCAACCGACTTGCATTGCTGGAAGTTTAATTATACTTTTAATTAACCAATTTCAGCATCAATTGCTAATTTCCCCAAAATCCCCAATTGTCAAACCCTAGCATTTACATCATCTATTTTAAATTCTTTCAAAATGAAGCTAAGAAGGAGTGGAATGTTTTTCTCTTCATATACCTTGGTTAAATCCTTAAGTTAGTGCTTCAAATGAAGCTTGCAAGTGAAAGACGATGAAAATGGAGTCCTCCTAGGCCTAGAGTAGTATTGGCTCATGAGGGGAAGGTGAGGGAGCATGTTTTGATTTGATGAATAAGATAATTTTAATGTAAATGGATATGGGTTTGGGTCATGGGTAAAGATAATGGTTACTATCTATTAAAATTTACCTAATCTAATAGGAATTTATTAGAAGAGTTAATGTTTGTTATTTAATAAATAAAAATTCTGATTCTAATATATTTTCAGCTATTTATCTAGAATAGGTATAGATATAGGGCCTTTATCCTTTTCCTTTTATCTCTTTAAACCCAAGACACCAAAATAAATTGACCCACTAACTTAAATCCAATATTTCATTGAATAATATATTTCTTAATATTTTCTAATTATATAAATGTTAATTACTCACTAAATCCTTAAATATCCATTGTTAACAATAACTCCAATCACCCATTATTACCACTAAGATTAATGTCTAATATGTAAAACCCATGAATAATAATTCCAATAATCAAATAACTGCTACACATCCCTTAAACATGCCCCTTTAATTAATTAATTAATTAATAACAACAACCATAAACCTTTTTCCACTCAGTGGAATCGGTTATATGAATTATATGACGTCATAAAATTTTATCATGAATCATAAATTAATAATTAATTATATTTTATTTTAATTATTAATTTACAATGTTATTAATTAATTATTTTTTAATTTAATTATTAATTTAGGATGTTACAATTCCCAACTAGACCTTACATATTTTTACCATTGATTTGTTCACCTAATAGATAAATAGCATTCAAAATTTTTTCAAAATGATGGTCTACATATTCTCTATCAGACTTACGCCCTTCCTAAAGATTGTCCAAGCTAATTTGGATATTTTGGATACTTTGTTCCATGGTAAATTTCAAAACAGTTCTTGCTCTAAAAGATTTGTTTGTCATATAAATCATGAATGGTCTACCAAGGAGAATATAAATGCAATTTTGAGTTGGATAAAAACAATAAACAATCTAAATTGACATTACTGAACGTTTAGCATACAAAATTTAATAGAAAATGAATTTTTTTTTAATGAAATGGTCTACACAAATTTATGGATAAAGAATAGCAAAAGCTATGCAGATTTATAGACAAGGAACAACAAAGGTTATGCAACTTTATGGACAAGGGACAAAGGTTATGCAAATTTATGGGCAAGGAACAACAAAGAATCATAAGAAAATGACCTTACAAATTTTTTTAAACAACCTTTAGTAAAGTAATTAGTCACAAAATTCAAAGAGAGTATACATACCGTACTGTAGCAATTTAAAAAGCTGAATTTAATAGAAATACCCCCAAAATACTCCCAAATGATGATTATCTACAACTCAAGTTGGATGAGTGTGAAAACAGAATGAAAAAGGCTGAAAAATCAATTCTAGTGCATGTAGGCGCGTGAAGACCATGCACAAGGGAGTTCACTGGTGCGTGAGGGTTGCTCTGGCAATTGGATTTTGAGGATGAGATGGTTTTGGCGTTGCACTTCCGATGGTGCTATTGGTTGATTCTGTGGTTGGAAGTGTGATTTTTGGTGCTAATAGAGGCAAGTGTAGTTTTTGGCTAAATTCTGGCGAGTTTTTGATGATAGAAATTTGAATGGAACAATGGTAACTGGGCTCTGGTGCCAAAATGATGCAGAATAGTATAGGAAAAGGGGAGAGATGAAGGAGAAAGAGGAGAAACAAAGAGAAAGAGAGGGAGGGAGGAAGTTGGGAGAGAAAGCTAACAAAAAATGATATTCTTCAGCTGGTTTGAAACTTACACTATTGTAGGGCTATTTATAAAGAATCTAAAATATAAGAAATAAAAATAAATAAAATTTAGAAAATAAATGAACAAATAGAAGTTAGAGAATACATAAAACTATAATATCTCTAAACTAGAGTTTCCTACACCTAGAATAAATTTTCCATAATTTCCCATTGCTGGAAGGGCATTTGTTTTCTTTTTCTTGTTCCCCCTGTAAATATTAAGGGTTTTGCGAGGAGTATAATGAGGGAATGGATCCTATATTGTGTAGTCTGGTATTTTAAGATTGTCGAATACCCATAAAGTGTGGCTTGATTAGATATTTCTGACTTCCTTATATGGTTGTGAATATGGGGTGTGACAGAAGAATATAATGGTAATTTCTGTTCATCTCTTTCATATGTTTTTATTCAGATATTTTATCCATCCTAAGAAAAGTGCTCTAATTCCAATTGATGGAAAACCAGATTTCCCTTTGACATCGCAATAGAAATAGGTACAATTGAAAGGAAAAATGAAAAAAGGAAAGCAAGAAAACTCCTAACAGGTTGTGGGGCTTGGAACTCCAAGAATACCCAAAATTTTGCCCATCTCTCCCTCTGCCGTCACCCCCTTTTTATTCCCATTTTCCAGACAAACTTCCTCAAGAACCTCCTAATAAAGCTTCCACGTGTTGCTCCTGCCCAGAACCCTTAACAGCCTCATATATCTTCTTTGTACAGCTCTTACTAACTGTGGGGGTCCATCAGAATTCACAACTTCGGGCATAAAGACAAGGTTTTAGTCCCTGCTAATCAATGGAAATTGCAAATGGCACTTAAATGACCTACGAATTCATACTTCATTTGATGAAAGAATCAGTAACTCTTGCCACTAAATAAAAAACAATTGAGATCCAAAAACTTTTTAATAAAACTTTAGAATAAAAACAAACAGATAAGTATTATTGAATTACTTATTACTATATGCCCAGTACTAACTGTAATAGCGGGTAATCAATGTATATTCTCCACATTGTAAATAACTAATATTACACTAGTTTATTACTGATAGCTAATGGCTTGAAAATTAGAGTAAAATATAAATTTCTTTTAAAATATCAACCATATCTATGCCTTGTTTTGAAAGCTGTCTTTCTGCCTTTATTTAATCTGATATGGTTAGTGTAGTTCTCAAGAGTTAGCACGTCTTAAATGTTGCCTTAAAAGAACTATGATCAGAGGAAAAGAAGTATTTGGTAATTACTAGAACTGATAAGTTGTACTCATTGTTAAAGATCATGGTAAAATTGTTCATGTGCTTTCACTGAATAGCTTATGCTTTGGGACCGACGTAGTCCTTGTCACTTGGAAAGAGTGTCAACTAAATTTCACCAAACAACTTGATCAGGAGATTACAAGTTGAACTTTTGCACTGGACAAAAATACGTGAATCTTGAGTAATGAGCTCAAAAAGAACAAATGACTTTTTAGAGGAGTTTCTCTTTGGATTTTGTGCTGGATGTAGAGTGACTTGGTATTTTTATCCTGTGTCATTAGTACAGAGGTTTAAACATACAGTTCTGGGTAACATTCTCTGACAGCAATTTTAAAATTCATTGCAGGGTGTTCTCTTGCTTAATGCTGTTCTCACAGGTAAGATTTTTGAAATTTAATGAATTTCTTGTAAATGGTAGTGTCATCTCAAAGTTTTGGTACTCTTTTACATATTATTACTTTTTAGGCTACTTGCAAGGTAACTTTGTAAATTCATTCAAATCCAATGCAACATAGATATTTTACACTTCCACTTTCATCAGTGATGTTGTACAGATTAATAAACTTTCTACTATTGCTTTATGGTGTGCCTGAGGGTCCAAAGCAAAAGAATTAGTTCAGATCATTAAACCTTCCTATTGTATAGAAAGGGTTTTTTTAATTCAGAGGTCAGAATTAATGTTGGGGTTGGAAAGGTGGAAGTTTAGAAGATGAAAGTCTGGCTAATAATCAGGTAAGCTCTAGGTACAATTTCTTGGGACATCAAATTTGGGTAGTATGGCAAGGCTTGGCTTTTATTTGAAAATTCAAGGGAATATTAAGGGTTTTAATGGTTGGGAGGATGATTGCTGTGTACAGTCATAGAAATTTAAAAAAAAAAGGATTTAAACAAATTAATGGAAACCTGGATTTCCTCAGAAATCACAGTAGAAAGCAGACCCAACAAAGGAATAAAACAGGAAAGAAAGCTGAAAAATATTCCTATTCCCATTCTCCTAAAAACTTCCTCTAGAAGTTCACCTTATCCTCAAGGTGGAAGTGGCTCCTTTTCTCTAGGATGCTCCTCCTCCTCTTTCATTCACTGTCATCTTATTCTTCAGAGAGAATCAACACTTGGAACATCTTGTCTTGGCACTGATGCCTCATTTTATATTTCTCTTCACCCTTGAAACATCATGTTAGGAATACTTGTACATATTGTAATTATTTAGGCAAGTGTATATTAGTTATTTCATTCATCCCTGATGTCTTTAATTGTAATTTTGTCTCCTAGAATAGCCTTATTGTATCTATAAATAGCACGTATGTTGCCTTATTTTGTATAATGAAACCAGACTTCCATTTTGTCATGGTATCAAAGCTTGAGAATTTCTCATCTTTCTCCTTCTCTTGATCTAAATTTTTGTGAGCCTTAATAGCCATTTTTCCCATCTTTTGTCACTTCAGAAATTATCTCATTGGTAAATTGGTAGCCTTCATTGCTATTTTTGGTTGTTTCCCATCCAAACCCATTATTTTCCGCTACTCTAGTCATGACCTTCATTGTCTATGGTCTTTCTTTGTTTGTTTGGTAGCCTCCATTGCTACCATCACAAGTTTTTGCCTTTTGCTGGATTCCCTTTTGACCCAAACACTTTAGAAACCCCCACAGAACTCGTTGACTGCTGCTGGACTCCACACGCACTGCCACATCCCATCACAACATTATTGGCTCGAACCCTATGCAATGGCGTGTTGTGCTTTCTTTTTAGCAATTGTTTACCCAAAATGTATTGCCTACCATCATGCAGGCCAGCCTAGGTTTCCTCTTGACCTGTTTGGGCTTTGTTAGTGGTAAATCTCCTCTTTGGCGATTATTTCACTGTTGCTCTTTTCTGTTTGTTTGCCTCTCTGCTCCAAGTACTTGCTCCTAGACCATGTCTAGGTCTACTACAACCAGCAACACCTCTGAAACAACCGTTGGTAACCACTCTTCTTCAATGGGTGACTTGCAAAATATTCCGACAGTATAGAGGTTGAATGGAAAAAACTATTTAAAATGGTCTCAACTAGTTTGCACCTTTCTGGTGGGACGAGGCATTGGTACTAGTCCCAAACTTGGGGATCCCAAATTTGATGCCTAGGATGATGAGGATTCTTTGCTAATGTCTTGCATATGGAACTCCATGTCATCAGAGACCGGTGACACATGCATGTTCCTACGTTTAGTGAAAGAAATATGGGATGTTATTCAACACACCTATTCCAGGGTTCGAGATGCAATGCAAATTTATGAGTTTATGACCAAAATCTCCCAACACTAAACAAGGTTTATAAGTCACTGAGTACTCTAATTTGCTAAAAAGTTTTTGGCAAGAGATATACCACTATCAATGCATTCAAATGACGTGTAGTGAGAATGCAAGAATTCTTAAGTGGTTAGTGGAAAAGGGATAGAATTTCTGAGGTATTGAAGAATGAGAATTGGATACACACTATGAAGGTTGAGATTAAAGCACTTGAGAAAAACAAGCTTGGGACCTGGTGAAACTTTTGAGAGGGAAGAAACCAATTGACTATAGATGGATATTTATTACTAAATATAATTCAGATAATACTTTGGAGAGATAGAAAGGTTGGTTTGTTGCCAAGAGGTATACTTAGACCTATGGCATAGAATACATGGGAACTTTTTCTTTGGTTGCTAAAATGAATACATTGAGAATCTTGTTATCTATTATTGCTAACCTTGTTTGGAAATTACAGCAGTTTGATGTCAAGAATGCCTTTCTACATGTAGAAGTAGAAGAGGAGATTTATATGGAGATTCTACTAGGATTCAACTCATGGACTAAATCAGGCATAGTTTGTAAACTGCAAAAGGCAATTGATGGGCTCAAACAATCCCCAAGGGCATGGTTTAGGAGATTTTCAAAAGCTGTGGTTGGTATGAGGTATAAACAAAGTCAATGTGACCATACTTTGTGCAACATTCAATTGGGGAAGTGTTAGTACTATTGGTTTATGAATCTCAGGGGAAGTGTTAGTACTATTTACAATCACGAGGATGCCTTGGTGGAAATAGAGTTGTTAGAAGGACAACTGATAAAGTAATTTGAGATTAAGGAGTTGGGCAAACTAAAATACTTTCTTGGTATTGAAGTAGCCCACTCATAGCAAGGGATTCTCATATCACAACAATAGTATGTGTTGGATTTATTAACAGATACATGAAAATTAGAACGCAAATTAGTAGAGACACTTATAGAGTCAGATTATAGATTATGTGAGGTCAGAAGATACACCAGTTGATAAATGGTCTTATAAAAAACTCGTGGGAAAATTGATTTCCTTATCTCATACCAAACCTAATTTATCCTATATTGTAGGTGTCATAAGCTAGTTCATGCACAATCCTAAGGAATCACATCTCAGGGCAGTTCATAGAACTTTACAACATTTGAAGGGTCCACTAGGGAAGGAAATCTTATTCAAAAAGGGGGAAAATTGACTCTTGAAGCCATTACAAATGTAGACTATGCAGGATCTCTAGTAGATAGTAGATAAAGATCAAGATCAAGATATTGTACTTTCCTAGGGGGAAATCTTGTTACTTAGAGAAGCAAGAAGCAGAACATAGTCGCAAGAGCTAGTGTGGAAGTTGAATTCAAAGCAATGACACTTGAGAAGTGTGAATTATTGTAGCTAAAGATAATCTTGGACAATTTAAAGATTGATGTGGAAGGCCCCGATGAAGCTTTATTGTGATAATAAATCTATTATCAACATTGCTTATAATCCAATACATCACGATCATACTAAGCATGTTGAAGTAGACTAACACTTTATTAAAGAAAAATTGAATAGCACTCTAATTTGTACTTCTTTTGTTTCTTCTAGTGACCAACTTGTAAATATGCTTGCCAAGGGATTATCTTGTGTCACCTTTCAGAACTTAATCATCAGGCTTGGTTTGGAAGATATCCATTCACCAGCTTGAGATGGAGTGATAGAAATACTTGTACATATTGTAGTTATTTAGGATTGTGTATATTAGTTATTTCATTGGTCCCTAATGTCTTTAATTGTAATTTTTTCTCCTATAGTAGCCCCCAATATTTATAAATACCATGTATGTTGCCTTATTTTGAATAATGAAAACTAGACTTCGATTTTGTCACAAATCCCTTTTCTTGCTTTGCTTCATGTAAACATTTGTTAGCCTTTGAAAATCCCCTTCCTCCATCCCTAACATCAAAGAATCACACTAGAGTTCTCTTGGTTTTGAATTTGTTTGTCCTTGGCTCCCTTCTGAAAAATATTTATCTGAATCCATTGGTTTAGAGATTATGTCCTGTGGCCCACTTCAACCTACATTCAAGAGACCTTGAGTTTTGTTGCCAAAATAGTTTCAAACCCATCTCAGCTACTCTAGTAGGATTACTTGGTGTTTCAATTAACTCACTTATCTTCGTAAGCCTAGGTCTTTTTACATTGGCCATCCCTTACATACTTGACCCTTCTAATGACCCTATTTTTATCATTAGTTTCTGGGGTTAAGGTCATCACATTAATTTCATATAAGCTTTGATATCTTAGCCCATTGATGAAAGCTCCCTTGAGAAGCTCATCTAATATGTCTTGCAGCGATGCCGATGGGAGCTCAAATTATTTTGAAGAGACATTAGCTATTCATTGGAACTCCCCCGTTGAGAATTAAGATGGATAAAACCTCTCTTGTAGCTTAGCTTTGAACATTGCCAGTTGTTGATAGGAACTTGAGCCTCCATCCACTACAGCCAATTTAAAGTCCTCCCCTCCATACACCCTATTGCAAAGGCCACCTTCTCTTATTCTCCTAGTCCATTGATTTGTAAATATTTTCCAGCCCAAGAGATCCACCCAAATGAATCTTTGATAGCTGGATTTCTCTTAAATTCATCTCTCATCTCCGTTATTACTCCATCTCCAACCTTATTCCAAATAATGTTTGCATATCCTCCTTGGGCTGAAAATTTGCCCATGGGTAATTTTCCATGTCTTTCATATTGGATGAGTGTATCCTTAATTTAAGTCATGTACTTCCTCAAAATTCCCATGTTCAACTCTGGGTTCTCTTGCCTCTCTCTTAACTTCACCCTTCCCAACCTTTTATAGACTTTGTTCCTATAATGGCCAAAAAAAAGGGCTCCCCGAGAGAAAAAAAGGGGGGGGGGGGACTCCATTCTTGTATTACCTTCTCTTAAAAAATTGCTTGCTCTGATATCAGTTGATGTAAGCCTGGATTTCCCCTTTGAAATTTCAATGTAAAACAGACCCAACAGAGAAAGAAAGCAAGAAAATATTCCTAGCCCTTTGAGGGGCTAAGAGCTACTACAAGATTTCCTAATGTTTGCCTACCTAACTCCCTGTACTCACACCCTTCTTATTCCCATTCTCCTAACAAGCTTCCTTTAGAACTTCCCCTAAATAGCCTCCACATGTCCCTCACCCACCTTGGTATTCCCTCGAGCAGTTATCTAGCCATCACAATCTATCCCTGTTGGCCTAAATTTCCTCAACAACCCGATTTTTTTTCCTTGCATGTGTCTTTCTAATTTGGGGGTCTATCTGTGAATAATTCCTACATGTATAGTATTGAGAATGGAAAAAGATGACAAAGAAAGGGGGGAAAAATGGATCATGTGAACCTTTCTGTATCATCATACGCATCTACTAATATGTGGGAGATTAGTTGATTAGTTAGAAGTTGCTAGGAATTCTGTTAATTTATTAGGAAGGATTCTATTAGTAGATTAATACTTACTGACTTATAAATAGACGGTAAAGTGATGTAAGGAGGTATGAAATGAATTGAATAGTGTGTTTACTTTTACAATATATCATTTGGTATTAGAGTCACTATCTAGTTCCACAATGGCACTAGAGACTTGATCCCATTTGGAAGAACGTTTGTTGCAAATACAAAGCTCTCTGACACAAACAATGGAGTATCTTAAGAAGATTGCAATAGTAATAGAGATACAGAGCTTGCAGCAAGAGGATTCTGTTTTAGAATATCAAGAAAGGTTTAAGGAGTTATTGACAGCAATTGACTTGCCAGAGGAAATAGCCATGAATTGGTTTATTAAAGGCTTACGTTCAGACATCCAGACAGCCTTGAGGCTTTTTAAGCCTTCTTTTCTAACCAACACCATGTACCTAGCCTATCTCCAAGAAACCTACGTCCCAAAGAGCAAGGTAGGTAACTCTAGCAACGGCAATGAAACTGAAGCAAATTAATGTAAAAGAGATGAGGAGATTGAATATGATCATAAGTATGAAGAAAATACTAATTACAAAATTACAAAAGTTGATGGAGTCACAATTCTTGGTGAGGCTGACATGAACACAAGAATTGGCATTGGGTTGGGTGGTGATGAGTTCAATAAGAGTGAACAGATCTAAAATCCAATACTATCGAGTGAAGCAAATAACTACCAAAGAGTCAACGAGGATGAAGTCATAGAGGCTGACACAAAGCTCAAGTAGTCAAAGTCAATCGATGTTATTAGTGCTGTTCTTCAAATCATGGAGGATGACGATAGCAAACCCTCTAGGGTATTCAGCATGAGGCTTCTTTATAGTGCTTCAGTGATAGTCCTTGTCGCCATTCAAAGCATTGCAAGAATCAATTAGATGCAGTGCAATACTTTGCAAATCGACATCGATTCATCAAAAAAGGACAACGTCGTGTCTTGATGGGTTCTTCTCACCATTTGCGGGGAAAAGGCCCACGTTGTGCAAGATAGTTACTATGAACCCAACCCTAGTGATATTGACAAGCTTGTCCTCGGAATCGTGCATCGCTTCAATGGCTTAACCTTTTGATGTCACTTCACTGCAGATTTCAATTGAGCTTTGAGCTATCCTCTCTTGCTCTAACTTTTGCAAATTTCAATTGCTAGTTCGATGGAATGTTTGTCATCAAGAAGGGTGAGGCTCTGCCTGAGTGTTTGGTGGGAAATCTCATGGCTGTTGACTCATACAAGTGGAATGATAGAGATGCAGTAGAGGACACCAGATATTCAAGAGATCAAAGATTCCATAATCGATTTTGGAGATTTCAACTTTGATCTTGGAACTAGAATCATGGATCATGGAGGCATGATGCTCATTTCCTCAATTCTCCTCCTTCCAATGTTCACATCTTCTATTTTCCCCCTTCTACTCAATAGCAAAAATGATACCTCAATAGGCACGATGAGCCTTCCTCTCATTAACTATGACTTTCCCTTCCTTGACAACAATGAAGGCCTTCTCCATCTCCTTGTAGCACTTTGGTTGCCTGGTAAGCTTCGCCATGTTGACAATTATAGAAAGGGAGAATGGTTTTAGTTACAGAGGACTATGTTTTCGATGACAGGTAGCATTGTGGAGTTCATGGTTGCTATTGTTCACTTTTATTTAAACCTTTCAGTCAAACCACTAGACAAGATGGGTGAGGGGTTTGCATCTCGAGGGAAAAGTCTTCCACATGTGGCTGAGGTTGCTTTGTTCATGATAGTGGGTGGGTTTCTAAATGTGGCTAAGTTAGCTTTGCTCATGTTAGTGGGTTGGTTTACCCCAGAAAGATTTTGGGCCTTTGTGTAACATGAAAATGGGCCTTGGGATTATATGGGCTCAAGTAAATCCTCTATTTCATGTTATTCAAGCAATTGGAGTTAGGCCCACACCAAAGGGGCTACTATTAATCTATGAAAAAGGGCCTAAGAGTTTTGCAAGTTTGGAAACTTCTAAAGCATATTACAATCAAGTTTTGAGTTGTGCTAATGTAATTTTTTTTTTTTGAAATTTAAACCCAGATCCTTGAGGACAAAGATCATTTCTAAGGGGGAAGTATTGATATGTGGGAGATTAGTTGATTAGTTAGAAGTAGTTAGGAATTCTGTTAGTTTGTTAGGAAGGATTCTATTAGGAGATTAGTACTTACTGACTTATAAATAGAAGGTAAAGTGATGTAAAGAGGTATGAAATAAATTGAATAGTGTGTTTACTTTTGCAATGTATCATCTACTAACATAGATAGAGTTTTATTCACATTATGTGTAATTTAAATATTTCATGGAACATGATAGCTACCTTCTTTTTCGTTTTCTAAGGGGCATGACAAAGTTAATGAAAAAACATTGACCTTCTTGTTTTGCCATTACCAAGGCAACTTAAGATGATGGTATGACTTCTTTTGGACTATAAATGATTCTCAAATAATAAGTTGGCCATATAATTAATTATATATGTATGAATGTGTGTGAGTGTGTGCAGATATTCTTGATAGCATATATACTAGCCAAGGGGCTAATATACAATAGTCTCCTCCTAAAATAATTCTGTTATTACAATACATTTTGTTTCACGTCAGTAAATACTATAATTATTTTTTCTCTATATTTAAATTTTAATATCTAGTAACTTTATGTTTTGAATTCAGTCAGGAAGCATCAGGCTAATTCTCATGCAAAAAAGGGTTGGGAACAATTTACTGACGCTGTTATCAAGACAATCTCACAAAAGAAGGAAGGAGTTGTGTTTCTCTTGTGGGGGAACTCTGCTCAGGAGAAATCTAGGTACTGCCAGTTTGCAACACTAAACAAATATTTGAAAGCCAAATTAGGATTAATGACTTGCAATACTAAAATCAGCCACATATAAGAAAAGAGGGATTTCTCTTCCATTTCCTCCTTTCACTAGTGCACATGTGGCTGTGCATGTGTTTGGCAAGGTCATCTGGTCAAGAGTAGGGGTAGGTGGAAGATCCTTAGGTTCTTTGAGACGAAGCAGCATGTATGAGTAGTGACTCAAAAGCATCAATAAGTTCCATTGCCTTTGCATAGTACAAGAGCATAACTTGAGGGAAGGGAGTGACCGGAGTTGCTCAAGGCTAAGTAGAATATGATTGGTCTTACCTGTAGAGGTTGAAGAAAGAGTAGAAAGGCTGTACCTGATAAACAAGAATTTATTGTCATTTGTTGTAGTGATGAAAATAGAGTCAAAAGCAAAGGGAGAAGATCAAAGAATGTAATGGATATCTGTCCAAGTCCAATGAATAGCAACCTTACCTTTTTTTGATGATTAGAGTACCCAAAAGGACATATGTAATAGAATGTGGGTCTAACTTGGAGACTTTTGGATGTAATGTGTTACACAAAAAAGAGCACCCAGCAATTCTGGAAGGGAGAGGGAAGAAGGAATGAGAAGGATGCAGAATAGATTAAGGAATTTGACCATGGAAAATAGAGAAGGCATTCTATTAATTAAATTACATGTTGTAGAGATTCAGTCAGCCCAAAAATGCTTAGGATCTTTAATATGAAATATGAGTGCCTTAGTAACCTCCTTTGAGTGTATGTTCTTTCTTTGTGCTACCCTATTCTTTTGAAGGGTTACAATGCAAGAACATTGATGAATAATGTAATTCTAAACCATATAGTAAGTACAAGGAATAGAATTGTATTCATTGGCATTGTCACTTCTAAAATTCACACATGATCAAACTGAGTTTTGATTTGAGTAAAAAAGGCACACAAAATAGAAAATAACTCAGATGTATTCTTTATCAATAAAACCAAGCCATATGAAGGTAATCATAAGGTTCAAAATACCAAAAACCAGATCTAGACTTGATTGGACAAAACCTGAACATTAGAATGAACAAATCTCAAATGGGGATGGAGCCTGTTTGTTGACAATAAGTGGATACATTACATGGGTGTTTGCCAAATTGACAAAACTTGCAATTCAAAACAGAAATAGAAATGAAACTAAGGCACAACTTCTTTAGAGTGTCCAAGGAAGGATGACCCAAATGGCAATGGATATGAAAGGGGGAAAGACTACTTGAACCCTCTGCAGCATAGGTTCAAGCATGTTCTCAAGGATTTATGGCCCATTTGTTATCTTTGACTAATTAGATGATAGTTTAAATACATAATAATGGTTGACCCAATTCAGATCCAAATCTCTTCAAATCGGATATGAAATCAATCTCAATCCCTAAATATCAAGGCTGAAATCATGCTATACCAACAGATGTAAAAAGAAAAAAAAAATGTAGGAATCTAAGGAGAGAGAAAGTTTATGGTGGGCAAAGTCACTACCATTGATGGACTAGATGAACCATTAGCAAGGGTAACACTCAGTAGAGTTGAGGAGGGTTGAAAAGAGGAGAAAATACCTATATGGTTTGTAACATGAAAGTCAATGACCCATCTGTGTGTGGAAGAGGTTCAAGCAACGACTTACAAGACTGAACAAGGGTGGTGGTGAATGAAGGACCCAAGCCTTGAGGCTTGGAACTAGGTGTAAGGGTTGCTCTTCTACACGCATGGTCAATATCCAATTACATGTAAAAACATTGGCAAATCTTTGTTACTGTGACTTTCTGACAGGAATCTCCTATTAACAGAACACACATAACCCAGAGAATAGCAAATAGCTGATGTGCTAATATTAAAATAAAGTATGCTCTTTGGTAAGAGCTTACAACACACTCCCTCTAAGTGAATCTTTTCCTTTTAGCACAAAAAGACTCACTAAAGTACCTCACTACACAAGCACTCACTACAAGAACACTAAGTGCTTCACAAGAACACAGAGGGACAGAACACACTACTAGCTTTTGAGAGGCCAGCTCTCTCCACCAAAATCCAGTCCAAAACTCCTCTCTGCCTCTCTTCAAGTCATTCTCCCCTTTTAGAGGCTTGTTCCAACTGTTATCCAACAGCTTCCTTCACCTTTTTATTGTGAATTTCCTTATCTGCCCTTCTGCTTTCCTTTCTCCTTTGGGTATAAAACCTTATGCTTTTTGTCGGCCTTTCAGTCCCCTCTCCCTCCCCCCTCCCCTTTTTCTTTCTTTTCTTCCTTCTGTTTCTCCTTTCTGTCTCTTTTATGTTTTGATGGCATGTTGGGGTCCATCACTTTCTTAGGGACTGCACCAATTTGTTCAGCTACCAAAAAATTCTTTTGACGTGTTTTGTTTCTCCACAGTAATAGCGTCTGTGGAAAATGTGCTTCATATTTCATGATTTATGGCAATATGGCAAACATGTAATATCGCATGAGTTATGGGATGATTCTCTGATTTGTTTCCTTTTTTTATGTGCATCTCTTGTGTTATGGGATTTTACTAGATTAGAGATTATTTCCCTTTTTTGTTTCTTTCTTTTTTTATTCATTGAGACTTGTCAATATTCAAACTCTTGTAAATCAGAATATATGAGTGAGAATCAGATTTAATCTCCTTAATTTACATGGTATCAGAGGCTCCTCTGAACCAGCGACATTTCCATGGCTGAAGAGAAGTCTGGAAATACTTCTTCCTCCATGATTCCTCCCCTTTTTTCTATGCCATCTGTTCGGGATTCTAATACCCTTCAAATTACCCAGCACAAACTCAGTGACAACAGCTTTAGGGAATTGTCTCAATCTGTCTTGATGATGTTTGAAGGAAAGGACAAGACAGGCTACCTTGCTGGCTAAAAAAAGCCTGCTGAAACCGAAGCAGGATTCTCTACTTGGATGGCTGAAAATGTGATGGCAAAGGCTTGGCTTGTCAAATCCATGGAGCCACGCCTTTTTAGAACCTACCTTTTCTATAAAAGTGCCCAAGAAATCTGGGGTACAGTGAGAGAACTGTACTCAGACTTGGAGAATACTGCTTGGTGTTTTGAGATTCGTTCAGCTATTGAAAGGTACACTATTGGTCACTGAGTATTATAATAAACTCATTGAACTGTGGCAGGAAATGGATAAATTCTATGAATTGAATTGGTTGCTCTGGAAGATGATTTTATGTATAAAAAACTGATGGAGAAAGAGAGTATTTGACTTTCTCTATGGTCTCAACAAGGAACTTGATGAAGTGAGGGGCCATATATGTGGAACCAATCCAGGAATCCATGAAGCTTTTGCCACTGTTTGAAGCGAGGAAAGCGGAAAAAAAAAGGTGATGATTGGCAAACCAAAGGAGACCACCTCAGGACCTCAACACCGAAAGTTCTGCTCTTGCTACAACCCAGGTAGAAACAAACACTCGGGACTCTAAAGGATCCAAATCCAGGGAGACACAGTGGTATGATCACTATAATAAAACATATCACACGAAGGCCTCCTGCTAGAAGATCCATGGCAAGCCCAAAGATTGGATGCCACAGCATCAAAGAGACTCCAACAATGCTTTTGTTGCTGCCACTGAAAATGGCAAGGGAAATGGAGTGATGTTCACGGCTGAACAATATGAGCAAATTCAGAACCTTCTAAACCAGACTAGGGTCTTGTCACAACCTAATAATTCTTCTTCAGGGCCTAGTTGTTCAGTTGCCCAAAAAGGTAACCCATTCTAAGCATTTCATCCTCGAGTTGACTTGAAAAAATGCAGGGATTGTTGAAACTGGGGCCTCTGATCGTATGACTGGTTTATCATCTTTGTTTACAATCTATGCTCCCTGTCCTGGTAATGTTAACATTAGAGTGGCAGATGGCACACTTTCCATGGTTGCTAGCAAAGGAACTATTCACCTGGCTAATTTGGAACTGTTATTTGTCCTCCATGTTCCAAACTTGACTTGTAGTCTCATTTCTATTAGCAAGCTCATTGCTGATCTTATTTGTGAGGTCAAATTTCTCCCTTTACGTTGTATTTTTAAGGATTTGTCTGAGGAGGATGATTGGCAGTGCTGAAATGCTTGGTGGATTGTATTACTTGGAGGATTGTATCCTTAGAAGTGATTTGGCCCTATTGTCTACTTGTAATTCTGATTCTGATAATATTATGCTTTGGCATAAATGCACAGATCACCCTAGCTTTGTTAACTTGAAAAATTTGTTTACAAGTTTATTCATGAATAAAGACCCGAGTTCTTTTCATTGTGAGGACTGCATTATAGCTAAACATACCTGTGTCCTATACCCCAGTATTCCCTATAAAGCATCAACACCTTTTGCATTAATATATGGTGACATTTGGGGACCCTCCTGGATTCCTAACCTTACTGATACTCACTGGTTCATAACTTTTATTAATGATCACACACATGTTTATTGGGTATACCTCTTAAAAGACAAATCTGATGCTGGTCCTATTTTTCAGCAGCTTCCGAATCTGATTCAGAACTTCTTTCACTCTAGTATTTAGGTTCTTAGAACTGATAATGGGAAGGAGTACAACAATTCCCTATTGGGGGATTACCTACAAAAACATGGAATATTTTGCCAAAGTTCGTGTCAAAACTTCTCAACGAAATGTTATTGCCAAAAGAAAAAATTGGTACCTCCTAGAACTTGCTCAGGCTCTTATGTTTTCAAGTAATGTTCCTAGTCATTTTTTGGGGGGTAAGCCATTCTTACCGCATCATACTTAATCAATTGTCTTCCTACTCATGTCCTAAATTTTCAAACTCTGAGCAGCCTACTCAAAGTCTTTCCCCAAACTAGAATTCTCGCCTCCATACCACAAAAAAATCTTTGGCTGCACTGTTTATGTTTACAATAATAGTCCAACCCATGGAAAATTTGATCCTAGAGCTGTCAAATGTATCTCTGTGGGATACTCTCCCAATCAAAAAGGGTATAAATGCTTTTGTCCTCTTTACAAAAAATTTTTTGTCCCCATGGAGTCATATTTCTTGAAGATCAACCTTTTTTTCTAGCCACTTCTCTTTGAGGGGAGAATTTGAATGAAAAGAAGGAATTTTGGGATCACCAATTGATTTCTATACCTTCTCCTATAATACCGTTGTCTTCCTCCACTAAAACACCCTTATTTGACTCTTCAACTAGTGAATCAGGGAGAATTGCCTAAACATTCTGGAGACGAAAAATTCAGGCTTACACAAGAAGAAATAAGAAACAAGCTCCCACCATTTCAGCGCCTGTCCAATCCTCTGAACCGGAAGAAAATCCACTGCTTGAGATAATTGAAGATGAAATTCCAAGTGCCACTGACAATAGTGATCTTCCAATTACCTTGAGGAAGGGAGTAAGGACTTGTACTCAATATCCCATTTCTAATTATCTGTTATATTCACATTTATCTGCTTCATTCAGAACCTTAACAGAGAGTTTGGACAGCACTGAAATTCCCAGAGATATACAAGAAGCAGTTAAGAAAACAGAATGGAAAAAGGTTGTCTTAGAAGAAATGGCAGCTTTAAAAAAGAATGAAACTTGGGAAATCATTGATCTGCCAAAAGGGAGGAAGGTGGTTCTGATGCAAGTGGGTATTAACCATTAAATACCACTCCAATGGAACCATGGAGAGGTATAAAGCTCGGTTAATAGCCAAAGGAGTTACCCAAACCCACCATTAGAGTCCTTCTTTCTCTTGCTGCTAACTTAGATTAGGAATTACATCGAATGGATGTAAAAGAATGTCTTCCTCAATGGTGGGTTTGAGGAGGAAGTGTACATGAATAATCCACTAGGTTTTGAGAATGAATAAGTTAGAGGGAAGGTGGTAAAGAGTTTCAGAGAAAATGGTACTCAATACTAAAAGCCTATTTCCAAACAATTCGACAAGTATATATATCTCCTATTTTTTCCTATTTATACTGTTTATAAGGAAAGTCCCCCCATAGTAGCTAGATTCAGTACATTGAACTGCCTCTAACAGATTCCTAATTGACTTTAAACTGATTCTAACAGAACTGATCCAGCAGAATGCACTTAACAAAATAGCTACTAACACTTTGTCATGTAACAATACTCTCCCCTTTGAAAAAGATCCTTGTCCTCAAGGATTTGTACAAAGCAACAATTCACAAAATTCAAGAAATTAAATGCAAAAATTGATACTGATCTTAAAAGTTGGTAGTGATAATCTTCATTCTTCAGTGGCTAAAAGAAATTTCTTAGCTTCAGACTCTAAATGGTCCATACATTGATAGCCATTTTGGATGACCCTTTTAATTGGCCTAATGCAGCTAATAGCAATAGCTGAAACCAAAACACCATAAGCCCAACTTGATGCTGCATTAAGCCCATAAATGGTTCTGCACAAGGCCCAAATCAAGAGAGGGTTCATCCTTGTACAGCACATTGATAGTACCTGCAACTGCATTGACCCATCCTTGTGTCATTGGGTCATCTATTTTCTTCACTTTGTTCATACCATTATCAACATCTGCCAAGGTTGTTGGCACTTGCCCTTCTATCGATGCCACCATTGCAACCACCTTAAGGTAAAGCAACGATGATGGTGCGCTAACAAACACAAGGCGATGGTCGAGCATATCATTCCCTCCCTCAAGCAGAAGGAGGAGAGTTAATGAAACGAGCATCATGCTGCCAAGATCCACGCTCCCAATTCCAAGGTCAAGGTTGAAGTCTCCAAAATCGGCTATGGAATCCTCGAGCTCTTGAATATTTGGTGTATCCTCTCTTGCATCTCCATTGTTCCACTTGTATGAGTCAATGACCAATAGTTTCCCAGCCAAACACTCGAGTAGAGCCGCGCCTATCTTGATGATGAACATCTATCAAAATAGAGGCTGAAATTTGTGAAAATTAAAGGAAAAGAACATAGCATCGGTGGTCCAGTGTCAAAGCTCAGTTGAACTACATCTGCAATAAAGAGACATTAAAGATTTGAGCCACTGAAGCGACACACAATTTCAAGGACAAGCTCTTCATCACTGCTAGTGTTAGTCTCATTGTAATTACCTTGCACAACGTGGGCCTCTTTCTAGTGAACAGGGAGAAGAACCCATCGAGATCTGTTGTCGTCCTGTTCCAATGAATCAATGTCGATTTTCCAAGAACCCACATAGAGGAGATCAATGTCAAAGGGAAACCTGTCTTTAAGTTGTGGTATGAGACCACCATTGTCCAATTTGAAACTCCATTTCTTGGTCTTTTGGTTATGAAGGATTTCATGGGTAACTGATTGGCGATGATGATTTTGCATTCTTGCGAAACAAGGGAGACTGAGGAGGAATGAATTTCAATAGCATTTTTGTCATCAATTGCCCCAGTGCGTTTGCTATCGTTAGCCTTTGCAACTTCAAGAATGGTAAGTTCTGTCTGTTCTAACTTCACGTCAACCTCTGCGACTTCACCCTCGTTGAGTCCTTCATAGTTTGTTCCTTCACCCACCTCTGAGTCTGATAGCAAGGGATCTTGGATTTGTTCATCCTCGCTAAGCTCGTGATCATCCATGGGTTTCATGTCCCCTTTGATTAGCAAAAATTAGGTTTGGTCAAGATATTCTTGTTCAATGTCCTCCTTGAGCACCGAGTTTGCGTCGGTGTCATCTTCTTGGACTTCTTCACAGTCAACTTCATCAATCTTTGGGACTAGAAATGGTGACTGTGGTACTTTGCTAGAGTTGCTCCTGTCTATATTCTCTATTATCCTTTATTGCATCTTTTGGATGTAGATTTCTTGGAGATAGGATAGGTACATTGTGTTGGCTAAGTTGGATGAGTTGAATAATCGAACAGCTATTTGAATGTCACTGCAAAGCCCTCCCACAAAACAACTTATAGTAATCTCCTTTGGTAAATCCAATTTTGCCATAGTTCTTCAAACTTCTCTTGGTACTTTGTAACAGAGGTCTTTTGCTTAAGATTCCTAATCTCCATTACTTTTGCTATCTTCTTGAGATGCTCCTTTATTCACATCAGAGAGCTTTGTATTTGCACCAATTGTTCTTGTAAATGGGATCAGGACTCTGATGCCATCGTGGAACCAAAGAATGACTCTAATACCAATTGGTACAAAGTTTCACAGAAAATGGTACTCAATACTAGGAAACTTATTTCCAAACAATTCGACAAGTACATATCTCTTATTCTTTCCTATTTATACTGTTTATGAGGAAAGTCCCTCCATAGTAGCTAGCTTTAGTACATCTAACTACCTCTAACAAATTCCTAACTGACTTTAAACTGATTCTAACAGAACTGATCCAACAAAATGCACTTAAGAAAATAGCTACTAACACTTTGCCATGTAACAGAAGGTGTGCAAATTGAAGAAATCTATGGCTTGAAACAATCCCTAAGAGCATGTTCTGATAGATTTACCAAGACCATGAAGAAGCATGGGTATTGTCAAGGACAAAATGACCCATGCTCTTTCTCAAAAAATCTAAGGACAATAAAAGAGCGATCTTTTGTCTATGTAGATGATATAATTTTGATAGGAGAAGATACTAAAGAGATAAAAAAGTTAAAGAAGATCCTTAGAGAAGAATTTGAAGTTAAAGATCCTGGGGCGCTTAGATATTTCTTGTAAATGGAAGTGGCAAGAAGCAAGCAAGGAATTCTTATTTCACAAAGAAAGTACACTCTTGAATTGTTAAAGGAAACCTAGATGCTTGGATGTAAGCCCATGGATACTCCAATTGAATTTATTTGCAAAACTCAAGATCATGGGAAGGACATTCTTGTTGATAAGGGAAGATACTAAGGCTGGTTGGAAAACTAATATATTTCGCACTAGGCCAGACATTGCCTTTGCAGCAAGTGTGGTCAGTCAGCATATGCATTCTCCTTTAGAAAGGGATTTGAGAGCTGTTAACTGGATCCTAGGATACTTAAAGGCACACCAAGAAAAGGCTTATTCTTTAGAAAGTGTGAAAATCGTGGGATTGAGGCTTTCATCTATGTTGATTCAGCAAGCTTCATAGAAGATAGGAGGTCTACTACTGGTTATTGTACACAAATTTGGGAAATTATTACTTGGAGAAGCAAAAAACATTCAGATGTTACTCAAAGTAGTGTTGAAGCCAAGTTCAGAGTTTTAGCACAAGGAACTTGTGGGTTGTTATGGCTGAAAATATTAACGGAAGAACTAAACATGTCAAGGTCACAGCTCATGAACTTTTTTGTGACAAGGCTGCAATTAACATTGCTCACAACCTGATTCATCATGATCGAACCAAACATGTGGAGGTTGATGGACATTCCATCAAAGAGAAGATAGAATTGGGAATAATTTGTACGTCTTACATTCCTCCAAAACAACAAGTGGTTGATATTTTAACAAAAGGACTAATAAGAACATATTTTGACATCTTTGTGGACAAGTTGGAAATGATGAATATCCATTTTCGAGCTTGAGAGGGAGGGTGGAAAACATGCTCCATATCCCATGATTTATAGGAATATAGGACACATGTAATATCCCATAATTTATGGGATGATTCTCTTACTTATTTGTTTCCTTTTTTATTTGCATCCCTGTGTTATTGGACTTTACTAGATTAGAGATTATTTCTTTTTTTGTTTATTTCCTTTTTCATTCCTTGAGACTTGTATATTTTCAAACTCTTGTAAATCAGAATATATGAGTGAGAATCAGATTTAATCTCCTCAATTTACAGCATCTTTGAGGACCATCTCCTCCACTATCTTGTTCCCCACCTCAACCTCTTCAAGTTCCTATCCTATTTCTGCCTTTATCATTCAAGTCCCCAAAACTCTCCAGTCTCAAAGTGTATTGGAGACGCCTTTATCATGGTCTTTATAAACCTGGTGTAGTCTGGCATACAGATCATTAAGTGTTAGAAGTTATCCCTAGTCAATATCTGCATGCAAGCCATCTCATATTCTAAACCAAGCTAGTAAGATTGTATCAAGATGAGTTACTGTAAGATAGTTGTTTACCAACCAATGTCAAGATGAGTCACTTTAAGTTTTACATTTGGGGTTATTGGAGTTTCACAAAGCTTGGCTCTTAACATGCCAATGTCTTGAGGCAAAAATAAAATATGCTTCCTTTCTGAGAAGAAGATACCTATCTTGCTTCTACCAACATCAATCCCCAGTAAATAGTTGACTACGATCCTTAGTATGGAGATAAGTTTGGAGTGAAGACTTGAGTTGAGATCATCGATAACTGCCTAATCACTACCTGTTATCAATATCACTACCTGTTATCACTATATTATTGATGTAGACCTCCAAAAGAATACATTGTTACTAACCACTAGTGAATGATCAAATAAAAGTTATTCTGCTACAGCCAAAACTATAAAACGTGACTGAAATGTTCAAACCAAGCACATGAGGATCTTTGCAGTCGATACTATTTGTTGAATTAACATACTTGCCATTCTCCTCTAAAGAAACATGGGCTGGTAGGAACTTCATATATACTAGTTCTTATGAGTAGCTATGGAAGAAGGCATTCTTGACATTGAGTGGATGAAGTGGCCAATGACAAGTAGCTGCAAGAAAGATGAACAGGCCAATTTAGTAAGAGGTGAACTATTGGAATAATCCATTCCATAGGTTGGCACCCAAGGGAGCATTCAAGGAAGCAATAAACTATCTGGGTTAACTTTAATGTATACAACGATTTACATCCAATAGCCTTCGTACCACTAGGAAGAGGGACCAATCCCATGTTAGATTCCAACAATATAGCTTGAGAGTATGGATTGATGTCCCATGTTTTGCCTTGAAACTTATATTTTTGTGTCACCTACATCAGATTTTTTTCTATGGTCAACATCTGTATCAAATCTGTACTTCAAATATTAGAAAGTTTCCAATTGCAATGCATTTTCTAGTTATACAATCTGGTAACACACTGCTAAACAGTTTTTTGTAGATTTTTCTTATAATAATTTTCGAAAGTCAGCCTGATGCCCTGACCTGAAAGAGTATTAGAGTAATTTCTTTTCTTTTCTTTTTTTCGCACTAGGGGGGGGGGGGCCGGTTGTGAATGGACTGTCAAAAACAAGTGTTCAGGTGTATATATCTATTTACTCTAGGCTGCTTTTGAGAAATGGTTTTCTTAAAATATAAATTAATCTTTTCTTTTAATGCCTTAAAAGGAATCTTTGAAACTTGTTAATGAGCTTATACATGAATTTCTGTATACACAGGCTAATCAATGCAACAAAGCATCACATCCTCAAAGCTGCACATCCTTCTGGTTTATCTGCAAATAGGGGCTTCTTTGGCTGCAGGTTAGGTGATTAAAGAAAAGTAATGTTAGCATGATTATATAATCTTTGTCAGTATAGCAGAGTAGTAAGAAATATATATATATATAACACCCTTTAATTATACACGGCAGCTGTGAGCCCTCTTTAGTTTGATTGCATGACTGGCTGAGAGTTGAAACTTTGCATGCTGCAATTTTTGAGACTCTTTTTCAAAGAAAATAATTTTATGGAGCCTGCAACATTCTGAAATGCCACATAGTGAACATTAGGCTATGGCAAATTTCAATGTGGGATTTAAGTAGTGTTTTGAACATTATTGTATCACAACTCTTCTATTCAAATTGAATTAGGCATATTTGATAGGATTTTAGATTTTATTAATTTTTAATTCTTATAATGTGCATTATAAGGAGTTAGATAATATAGGCATATAAAGAATGTAAAAGGAGTTATTTGGATTTGTTAGTAGTAGTTAATAACAAATTCGTTGCTAGGGAATTAAAGTTTTAAAGAGTTCTAACTAACTCATTAAATAGCCTTGTAACAGAAAAAGGAAAGCAATTAATGACAGTTGATGATTTCAGATCCCTAAATCTCTCTCTATACTCTATCAATCTGTTCTCTTTTCTACTATCAAGTAGTTATAGAGCTACTGATTCATGGACATGGCTGAGGCTACATGGTCACAAGCTTCCTTGTGTGAGATTGAAGATAGGATTTGTTCAAGTGTTGAGCAGAGGATTTTGAACCAGATGGAAATCTAGGATGGCGATGATGGAGCAGAAGGTATCGAGCATTCAAGAACTAATGGAGGGAATGTCAGCTTAGATGACCCAAATGATGAAGTTGATGGAGGCAATGAGAAGAAGTGACTCTGAGAGGAACAAACTGGGCAACAGCAATAGGGGAACAAAGATTCTAGTTGCCCACAGGATTCACAAAAATGGAGTTCCCCAAATTCAATTGAAGCAACATTCTTAGCTAGATTTCGAAGTGAGACGTATTTTCTACTAGATGAAGCACCTGAACAGATGGTTGTAGTGGCAAGTCTGCATTTGGATGAAATGGCACCAATCATACGAAAGAATGCAAGAAGATTGATGTATATTTGGGGAGATGTATTCAAAAGCTATCAAGAAAAGGTTTGGACCTGTGTATGAAGATCCTATGGAGGAATTGATACAATTAAGGCAAATTGGTATTGTCAGCGACTATCAATATGCATTTGATGACTTGATTTGTAAATTGACGTAAACTGAGCCTTATATGATTAGTTGTTACATAACTAGGCTTAGAAAGATATAATAGGAGGAGCAAGGTTGCTTAGGCCTAGAACACTGTTAGATACTATGAGAACTGCTAAATTTCAAGAGTTGAACTGTCATTCTTTAGCTAAAGGAGAAGGAGGTGAGGTGGCTGCAATAATAGGGTCTTAGGGAAGTCAAACTTTTAGGAACCAATATATGTCTAGGGCTGTGAAGAGCACTATGGGCACTTTGAATAACAAAACAAAGAAACAAGGGGGTAAGGGAGGGTTCAAATTAAGGTTCTTGCACTTGAAGAAATTGAGGAGCATAGAACTAATAATCTATGCTGCTTTTGCCATGAGAAATATGTCCAAGGCCATGAGTGTCCATAGAGGAAGAAATTGTCATTATAGTTGATAGAAATTGGAGAATGTTGTTGTTCAACAGAAGTAGATGTTATAGAAGAAGGTGAAAAGTAGGTAGTGTTTTCAACTTGTTCTAAAAGTGTCATTCAATGTCATAAAAGGTGTGGATGGCAACACAATGATGACTGTACAAAGAGTATGTGGCCAGAAAGGTTATACATATTTTAATATGATAAATTAGAGAGAAAAATGGATAAATGAGTTGTAAGGTATCTCTAACCCCTTATACTATGTCTTATTTATGGGTAAAAAACAAGTGTAGTACAACTCTAGATATAATGAATCTAGACATTATATAGTACAAGTACAATGAACCTAAACACTATGTACAATATTCCAAAGTTGAAGCATATAAATCATATGCATGTAGATTGTTACATATATAGTTGATTTGAGGACCCCTAAGAGAATTAGTAAGTATGATAGTCAATTGATCATTTGAATTAACGAATTTGGTAGCAAGACACCAAGGTTGAATTTTTTCTCCTGTGAAGTGACAATTGATCTCGATATGTTTGGTCCTCTCATGAAATATTAGGTTGGAAGCAATATGCATTGCAACTTGGCTATCACAAATCAACTCCATTTATTTGGTACTTCCATATCTTAATTCCTGAAGGAGTTGCTTGAGCCATATAAGTTCACACGTCGCTAAAACCACAGCACAATAATTAGCTTCTGTACTAGACCTTGTAACAACATCTTGTTTCTTGCTCTTTCAAGAGATTAGATTACCTACAATAAGGACACAATATCCTGAAGTGGAGTGTCTATCAATAGAAGACGCAGCCTAGTCTACATCACCGTAACCAATGACTTGAGAATTGCCCTTATCTTCATATAACAGACCTTAGCTTGGGACTCCTTTGATATAGTGTAGAATATGAATCACAGCATCTTAATGACTGTTGCATGAAGATTATAAGAATTGACTAACTACACTTATCACAAAGGAGATATCTAGACAAGTAATGGTAAGGTAGTTAAGCTTTCCTCCCAATCTCTAGTTGCTACCTGGGTTTGCAAGAGGCTCTCCTATCTTGGTAGGAGTTTGACATTTGGATCCATAAGAGTATCAACTAGTTTGCAATCTGACATATCTGTTTTATTCAATATGTCCAAAGTATATTTTCTTTGTGATATAACAATTCCAATATGAGATTGGGCTATCTCAATACTCAAAAAGTACTTCAATTTTCCTAGATCTTTAGTCTGAAAAGATTTGAACTGATGTTATTTATCAATACCCTATTCATCATCATTTATAACGACAATGTCATCTACATAGACGACTAAGTAGATGCACTAGTTGGATGGAGTATGCTGATAGAATACAAAATAATCTACCTCACTTCTAACTATCCTAAACTTTTGAATAACTTAATTGAACCTACCAAACCAAGCTCAAAAAGATTGTTTTAATCCATAAAGTGATTGATGTAACTGACAAACCTTGCCATTCTCCCACTGAGCAACAAAGTCAGGTAGTTGCTCCATATAAACCTCTTCCTCTAGCTCACAATGGAGAAAGACATTTTTAATATCAAGTCGATAAAGTTACCATAGCATATAATAGCCATGGAAAGAAGTAATCAAACAAAAGCAATTTTAGCAACTCGAAAAAAAGTGTTACCATAATCAAGGCCAAAAATTTGAATGTAACCTTTGGTGACCAACCAAACTTTGAGATGATCAATTTGTCTATTGGGACTAATCTTAAAAATATACACCTACCAATAGCCAACGAAGGATTTGCCTAAAAGTAAAGGAACTAAATCCCACATTCCATTAGAATGCAAGGTAGCCATTTCATTAAGTATTTGCTTGCTGCAACTTAAAATGAGAAAGTGTCTCACTGACAGTCTTAAGAATAGAAACAAAATCTAAAGAAAACACAAAAGCATAATAGGCTATAAACAAGCGATGATAACTTAAAAAATTGTAACAGGGATGAGGATTATGGGTTGAACAAGTACCTTTACAAAGAGCAATTGAAAGATCCTCAAGGGAAGGTTGAATCGAATTAGGGGTCGGTGCTAGAGAGAAGGGTAAGTCATTAGCTACATCAGTAAAGCCTGTAGGAGGTTGTGGTCGAGGACAACGATGATAAGTCTGAAATGGACGATGAGGGGTGGTTGCTGGTGGATTAATGTAGAAGAAAGGAAGAACATCCAACACAGATTGAGGTTCAACTGTTATAGTGGAAAAGAAGGGAGTGGATTCAAAAAGGGTCATATTGGCAAAGATGAAACATTTGTCACTATCTGGAGAATATTATTGATATCCCTTCAAAAGTCAAGAATATCTCAGGAAGATACATTTGATAGATTTAGCTGTAAGTTTATCTTTTTCTGGGGCTAAATCCTAAACAAAGCAAGTACAACAAAAAATATGAGGAAGGTGAAAAAGAGAATCAAAAGGAAACAAAATAGAGTGAGAGACTTGATTTTGTAACACAAAAGAAGGTACATGGTTAATTAAATAGAAAAAATAGCATCACCCCAAAGACAAAGAGGTACATTGGAATGGAGAAGAGGAATGCAAGCCGTTTTAATGAGATGGTGATTTTTACATTCAGCTACACCATTTTGATGTGGAGGTATGTGCACATGATGAGTGATGAAGAATGCCTTGTGTAAACATAAATGTTTAGAATGGAGTAGAGAAATATTCACTTCAATATCACTTCGTAAAACAAATATAGATCAACCAAATTGATTTTGTATTTCAACACAAAAAGATTAAAAAATGGAAGACACTTCATAACAATTCTTCATTAATATAACATCAATAGAAGTTACAAATATTGAGATTCAAAAATAGATGAAATACGACATGGACCCCAAACGTCAAAATGAATAAGCTTAAAAGGGCATATGGCAAGGTTATTGACACATTTGGGAAACGAAGCACAAGCTTTTTTACCTAGTTGACACGACTAGCATTCAAATGACTTCAAAGTAGAAAATGAGGGAAACATCTTAAAGTTTGGAGAGATTAAGATGGCCAAGGCGATTGTGGATGAGATGTGGAGAACAGGTTATGCATGTTCCCAATGATGTAGTAAGATGATAAAAGGCTCGTGACTCATGCCCTACACCAATCGCTTGACCCTTATTCCATTCTTGTAAAGAAACACTTTTGTCAAAACAAGTAATGGAACAATTAAGAGTACAAGTCAAGTTGCTGATAGAAACAAAGTTAAAAGGACATTCAAGAACATAAAGAACTGAATCTCAAGTGAGGGAAGGAAGAATTGTGGCCTAAGCAATGCCTTTGACAATAATTTGAGTATCATTAGCGAGAGTAACAAGAGGAAGTAGAGATGCAAGAAAAAAGATCCTTATTACTAGAAATATGATCGGAGCCACCAGAGTCAAAGATATATGGGCGAAGAGAGGAATGAGCAAAGTAGGCCATGGAATTACCAGTCTAGGCAATGGAGGCAATGGCGGAAGATCGTTTGGACACCTAGTAAGGTATTCAGGACAATCATCACCCATTAGAGTAATAGTTTGCGAAACTTGGTCTGTGGATGTCTCAATCGATGTTCGTGCAATGCTTGCAGTGCAAGGGGGATGGCCCATGTAAGGACCAACAGCAATCTTTTGTATGATCCAACCTATTACAATGAGTGCATTGAAGATGTTTGCGGTGATTATTATGGCAGCCGTTGCCTTGAGGCCCTTTATCACTAATGTGAGAGACCAAGGCGGAAGTACCTGGGATAGGAGCATTTGATGTTCTAGATATGGGCACAGTGGTGAAAGAGATGCACACTAGGTGAGTGAGGACATCATCTAGAGTAAGGATAGTGGAACCATCGAAAATTTGATCCCAAATAGGATCAAGGTCAGAACAAAAGATTGATGAGAGTCATGAACATGAAAATTTTGCCCCAGTGAGCCTCTTGATTGTTGATTAAAGATATAGTGGGCATCAAAGAGCGAAACTCATGTTGAAGGGCCTCAATACTAGATACCTAAGTAGTGGTATCCATATCCTAGTGCTTAAGATTCACAAGAGCAAACAAAACATTATAATGGTGACTTACAATAAATAGATGCAGCCGTATGCCAAATCTCATAGCATGTTTCATGTGGCTGATACGAACGTTGTAGGTGAGAGTCAAGGGAGTGCCACAACAAAGCGCAAAGTTGAGCATCAATTTTGACCTACTCAGGTTGATCTACAGAGAGAATGTCAGTCTCTTGCTTTTCCAAATGATCTAAGTAGCCTTACCTTTTGAACCATAAGCAAATAGAAGTAGCCTAAAATTTATAATTAGATGCACCATGTAATTTCTCAAAGGTGATGCCTTGTGAATCACTTAAATTAGAAGAGAAATACCTTATTTAAATTTTTCAGAAATACACAAGGTTGTTTGAATGAAAGGCAGCTCTAGAAATTACTAAGGCGAGTGAATAACACTAAAGAAGTTGAAAAATCAAGCTATAGTAGAAGAACACCACCAAAAAAAGCATGAAGTGATTGGATGGAAGGCAGCTTTAAAAATTATAGGGGCAAGTGAACGGCACCAAAGAAGTTAAAAAATCAAGCTGTAGTGGAAGAACACTGCCCAAAAAAAGCACAGAGTGACATAGTTGAGATAAAAAAACAAGAGGAGAGCACGTCGACTAGATCTAGACGAAGCACGGTAGGAGACAACGTTGGATGCTCTCACATGCATCGATGCATGGAGCAAGGAAGTAGCTGCTGGAGGCCACGCGTGAGGTTGTGTGATTCAACGTTCGATGACTTGACTTCTAAGTTTCAATGATAGAGACCTTCTAAAGATGATGAAGGGTCGCATGGCTCGAGATAAGGCCTAGGCAGTGGAGGTCTAGGGTGGACAAATCTGAAAAGGAAGAAATTTGACAAAAAAGAAGTGTGTTTTGAGGAGTTGGCTAGAAGGAAACACAGTTGGAGGAAGAGGCCACTGGAAGGAGTCACAGAGGCTCTGATACCATGATAAATTAGAGAGGAAAATGGATGGATGAATTGTAAGGTGTCTCTAACCCTTTACACTATATCTTATTTATAGGTAAAAAATAAGTGTAGTACAAGTATGGTACTGATATAGTATAACTCTAGATACAATGAATCTAGACAGTATGTAGTACAACCCTAGATAAGTACAACCCTAGATACAATGATCCTAGACATTATATACCATATTCTAACTTAATAGATAGTGGAAGTACTCATGGTTTTCTAGATCTTCAAATAATCAAGAAAATGGGGTGGCCAATAGAGGAATTAGATCAAGTAAAAGTTACAATGCCGGGAGATGGAAAATTGGCTATTCAGGGAATTTGCAAGCAATTTCAATGGAGGATGCAAGGAGAGGAGTTCAATGCAGATGCATTTGTTATTCCTTTGAATGGGTGTGATATGGTTCTTGGTATGCAATGGTTGAAATCTATAGGATGTGTGAAATGAGATTTTTCTGTTTTGACTATAGTATCTTGGTATAAAGGGAAGTTGGTGACATTAATGGAAATACTCCTAATAAATGGAAAATGGTGACAGAAACAGATTCAGGAAATCAAGGCAGAGGAGGCTCAGTTTTTCCTCATCCAATCAGTGTAGAAAGAAGAAGAAGCAGTGAGTTTTAAGGCCATTCAATTAGGAGAAGGAACTGAAGTTCCAGCAGTTATACAAGAGCTCCTAGATGATTACAAATCTGTTTTTTACACCCGTAAGTCCCTTCCACCTTTTAGAGAAGGTCATAATCGTGCCATTAACCTTCAAGAAGGGACTAATCCATCAACATTAGACCTTATAAATAGTTAGCAACCCAAAAAGATGTTATTGAGAAGATAGTGGATGAGTTACTTCAAATGAGGGGTCAATCAAGATAGTTTATCTTCATCTGCAGCCCTCATAGTTCTTGTTAAGAAGGATGGGTCATGAAGAATGTGCATTGATTATAGAGAATTGAATAAGAAGATAATTAAAGGCAAGTTTCCAATTCTATCAGTAGAAGAGCTTCCAGATGAATTGCATGGAGCACAATTTTGTACTAAATTGGATTTGAGCGCTAGGTATTATCAAATAAGAATGGAGCCAGGGGATATTGAGAAGACAACTTATAAAACTCATTCAAGCCATTATGAACTCATTGTAATGCCATTTGGCCAGACAAACGCACCAGCCACATTTCAAGCAGCCATGAATGGTATTTTTAAGGAGTTTTTTAGGAAGATTGTACTTGTTTTCTTTGATAACACTTTAGTATATAGCCCAACATTGGAGTGCCATGTTAAGCATTTACAATTGACGTTAGATGTCTTGAAGAAACACCAATATTTTGTCAAATTAGGTAAATGCTCATTTGCCTCAAGAAAAGTGGAGCATTTGAGCCATATTATCACTGCAATATAGGTTGCTAAAGACCCACAGAAGGTTGAGGCTGTGAGACAGTGGCCAACACCTTTTACCATGAAGCACCTTAGATCTTTTTGGGCTGGCAGGGTAATATCACAGGCTTATCAAAATTTATGGCAGGATTGCATGGCCTCTGACTAAACTACTGCAATGAAATAAATTCCTATGGACTAAGGAAGCTGATGCAGCTTTTCAAGCCTTAAAAGAAGCATTAGCGACAGCTCTACTCCTTGCCCTACCAGATTTTTCAAAAACATTCATTGTGGAGACTGATGCATCTAGTCATGGCATAGGGGCTGTTTTGAAGCAACAGGGGCAGCCATTGGCTTTTTATAGCAGGGCTCTCTCACCAAGACATGCAGCACTTTCTGTATATGAGGAGTTATTGGCTGTGGTGCAAGCTGTGGTATAGTGCACCAATATTTGGATGGGAGGCATTTCATTATAAGAACAGACCAGCAGAGTTTAAAGTATCTACTGGATCAGAAGCTTAAAACATCATTCCAACTTTTTTGGCTTGCAAAATTGGTTGGATATGATTGTGAGATTCAGTATGAGAAAGGCAATAATAACAGGATGGCAGATGCACTTCCTAGAGTTCAAGGAGCTCAGTTGTTGCAAATGGCAGTATCCTCAATATCTACTGACTTGTGGTACCAGATAAAAGACTCATGGCTGGAGGATGATAATTTCAGAGCTATCATTACTCATATAGCTCAAAATCCCAGCCAACAAACGAAATACACTTGGGATGGTCAAGTGTTAAGAAGGAAGGGCAGAATAATGATTGGAAATAGCAGCCAACTCAAGCACAGATTGCTCACTTGGATGCACTCTTCTCCTCAAGGAGGACATTCAGAGAAAGGGCAACTTACCAAAGAATGAACTCTTTGGTGGAATAGAATGAAGGCTAACATCAAGATTTTTATTAAGCAATATAACACGTGCTAGATGTAAACACAACATTGCTAATCCTGGCTTACTGCGACCATTACCTATTCATCAAGGTATTCGGTCAAGTAGGACTTCATTGAAGGACTGCTGGGATCAGGGGGTGAGGATACCATTATGGTTGTCATTGATAGAATGAGCAAGTATGCACATTTTATCAGTCTTCCACATCCTTATACAGCAGCAGTAGTTGCTCAACAGTTCCTAGACAACATATATAAGCTAGGTGGGGCTCCAGCAGAGATCATCAGTGACAAGGATCCTATTTTTATTAGTAACTTTTGGAAGGAGTTTATGAGGCAGCTGAGAGTTCAATAACAGTTAACTCTGGCGTACCATCCTCAATCTGATGGTCAAGCTAAAGTGTTAAATCATTGCTTAGAAACTTTTCTAAGATGTATGACATGGGAGAAGCCTCAGGAATGGTCAAAATGGTTATCTCTAGCTTAATGATGATATAATACTACTTTTCATACAGCTGTTAAGGCCACACCTTATGAAATTGTTAATGGACAAAAACCCCTTGTTCATATTCCCTATCTGTCCAAAGATGCAATGGTGGAGGCTGTGAATCGTTCTTTTTCAACAGCAGAAGAGATTATCGCTATCATTAAGCATCATTTATCAAGGGCTGCCAACAGAATGAAACAACAAGCAAATAACAGAAGAGGTGACGGGGAATTTAAGGAAGGAGACTGGGTTTTTTCTGAAGCAGCAACAAGAAGTTCACTAAAGCTTGTTCCTAGATACTTGGGGCCCTAAAAAGTTCTACAGAAGATTGCGCCAGTAGCCTATAGGCTGGATTTACCAAGGGATTTGAAAATTCATCATACTTTTAATGTTTGCTAACTAAAACATTGTCCTAATCTAGCTATGTCTCAGAGGCATCCACCAACAGATCGGCCAGCTTAGCCTGAGCATCAAGTCCCTAAGACTATTCTGCACAGAAGGTAGTACAAAAGAAAGGAAGACCAGTTACGGAAATTTTAGTGCAATGTAAAGATCTGCTTGATGAAGAAGCAACATGGGTTCAGCTTTATGATTTGGAAAGGATGTATCCTAATTTTTTTAGTAGTCACCCTAGAGGTCAAGGGTTTTTCAGGGAGGAGAGTATTGTTAGGCGTATAAAAGATATAAAAGGAGTTAGCTGGATCTCTTATTAGTAGTTAATAACAGATTGGTTATTAGGGAGTTATTTAGTTAGAGTTCTAACTAACTCACATTAAATAGCCTTGTAACAGAAGAGGAAAGCAGTTAATGACAGTTGATTATTTTAGATTCCTAAATCTCTCTCCATTCTCTATGTTCCATCGATCTACTCTCTTTTCTCCTGTAAGATAAAGAACGTGAGTGCTGATGCTTGGACAACAGCTCTTTGGAGGTCTAATGGTGACAAGATTATGGTTTAGAATTATGGGAAAATATGAGAAAAATGTGAGATCATAGTATATTTAATATAATAACACAAGGTATGTTTTGTGACTTTATTCTATTTGTAGGATGAGGTAGCCAAGAATTTGATACAGGCTATGTGATGTCGAGGGAACATGGTGTCATAACCTGGGAATAGCAGAATGTGATATAATTTGAATGCTTCTATTGGATCATCAATGTTTTATGTTTGTCGCCATGTCTTGTATTTGCATATCTTGCACTGGTCGGGATCCTGATGAATTAATCCAAACATTGCTCTTTCTAGTTTTTGGTATTTCGAGTATACTTTACTTTTTTAGCTGACATTTCCCGGCGTTCTGTAGCCTGAGATGATAGTAGTCATTAGAACTTCAGTCTTGGCAGCAAAATCCTCATAAGAATAGGATTGGGTACTAATTATACTTACTAGGTTTTACCTAAGCAACCCATTGGATCTTTATTTGGAATGTTTAAAATGCTATTGAAATATTTTATGCTTGTATATATATATATATATATACACACATAAATAAATACCCAAAAATAGCAATTTCTGTAACATCATTTATCTAAACCAAAATTAAGTTTAAAAACTGGGAGAGGTGGCTTTCGTTGAGTCCTAAGTAATAACTTAGAGGTGTTCTTTGTAAAGCCGTTCTGCATACACATGTATAGATCTCTCAGAAGAAGTTTGGAATTTACGGAGGAGCTAAAAACAGGGGCATGTGAAAACCGGATTACATATGGATTGCTATGGGCTTTTAAAATGCTTATTGACAAATATTTCCCGTTTGGAAGTCAGGAGAGGGTATTATTTTTGCTTTTGTACATTTCAGACTACCATGTTGAAAGTACTATGTTTTTTTAGGGACGGCTTGATTTACAGCTGAGCAACTTGAATGATTGAGGCCATAGAACTTGCATTTATTGACAACAGTAGCTGGAACAGTAGGATAATTCTGATACTCTTTCTCATTACAGGCTTATGACTCTTTGGTGGTGATCTGTCCGTGTTTCATGGTCCGTTTCTCATAGGAACTTGTTTATTAAAAAAGGAATAAATTACATTGATCTCCATTAAATTTTACTAAAATTACACAAACCTCTCATTTATTTTTCAAATATACATAGATTTGTCCTGAAACAAAAAATTACCTTATACTTTAGTCTAATTTAAATTTTTTTAAAACTAAAATATCTTCCATTAATCTAAATATATATATTTTTAGTTAAATTTAATGAAAACAAAATTCACTTTTTTATTTAATTTTTATTTGTGCATATTTAGATACAATACATATTTGTATATTTAGGTTAATTGAGAATATTTTAGTAAAAAGGAAAAAAAATTAAAATTGGACAATATATATTTTGAAAATAGAAATGAGATTTGTGTATTTTAACAAAAGTCAAAAGAGGTCCGTATAATTTATTCTTAAAAAATTGGTAATGAATATGTAGGCTCAAACTGGAGAAAAATTTGGTAGTTTACACTTCCAGTAACGCATCCATTTGAATAATTAAATCTGAGCCCAAATATTGTTGACTCTTCATTTTTTTCAAGGTAACCGGTTAGGTTATCTGTCATATGTTAGCGGCAGCAGTCAAAATAATGGACGATGAAATACTTGAGATTTTTACTTCTTGTTTGGTAACATGAACTGTGTTTGTTTGTATGACAGCAAATACTGGACAAGTAGGCATCCCAACTTTATTTATCTATTCTCTCACTTGTATATATATGTAATAATGATGCTACTAATAATGTCATTGTAGTAGCCACAGTTGTAGTATTTTTTACACTTTTCTATGTGCAGGTATTTATTTACTTTCTTTAGTTTCTCCAATAGTTGATGTCAATTAGGAGCTTTTAACCTTTTATCAATGACAATGGCCTAAGTAAATAGATTTAAAAAAAAAAAGACAATGACCTAAGCTCTTTCCCACTTACGGACGTGTGATGACTTGTGGTCATTCCCTATTGTTCACGAGCCCTACATACTGTTCCTCACTCTGAGAGCTTTGTTGTGCTCTATGTAAAATTTTCTTATCCTTACTGTGCTTTAATATAAATTATTTTCATAATCAGTCCCAAGTTTAAAAAAAAGAGAAAGTTATATTAGGCAATTAACAACCAATGTAAAACTTTGTTGAATTTTTATGACATGAATCAACTATATAATAGAATTAATGTTAGGTCGTTATCCAAAAATAACGCATTGTATAGATAGAGTAGTGTCAAATGAGTAAAAGCTACTGCATCGACTCCTGAGTATAATAAGTAAGAGTTCCTCTATTTTCGTGAACAAATGTGGGTAAAGAAGTTAGTTCACGAAAGTAGAATTCGTTTTGGAACTTAGAATATAGATGCACTTATAGGTAAATAAATGAAAATAGTGTATACCATGATTAGGAGGAGAATTAATTTTATGTGCTTACAAGAAATTAAATGAGTAGGAGAAAAAGCGAAGAAATTAGATATCTCAGGTTTCAATCTTTGGTACACTAGTAAGATTAAATCTAGAAATGAGGTAGGTATAATTGTGGATAAGTATTAGAAAAATATTGTGGTAGATGTAAAAAGATTAGGAGACAGAATTATAACGTTAAAATTTATAGTGGAAAGAGAAACTTTTGATGTTATTAGTATTTATACACCACAAGTAGGGTTAAAAGAGTATTATAAGATAAAGTTTTGGGAAGACTTAAAAGGTCTAGTTCAAGGAATATCTTTAAGGGAAAAGATTCTCATAGGAGGGAATCTTAATGGTCATGCAGGGAGTGCATTTACAAGTTATGAGAGTTCGCATGGGAGATATGGTTTAGGTGAAGCAGATGTAGAGGGTAAAACTATTCTAGACTTATCATTAGTGTTTGATTTTATTATAGCTAACACTTGTTTTAAAAAGTGTGAAGAGTATCTAATTACGTACAAAAGCAGGAGAACATGCTCTTAAATTGATTTCTTTCTAATAAGAAAAGTGGACAGAAAGTTTTGCATGGATTGCAAAATTATACCTAAAGAAAATTTGACTACACAACATAGGGTCTTAGTGATAGATGTTTGAATTAAGAGAAGAGTGAAAATCAAAAGGTCAAGAGAGAGTGTCAAGGATAAAGTGGTGGCAATTAAAAGGTGATAAAGAAAAGAGTTTGCAAAAAATGGTTTTAGAGGAAGAATCATGGGAGGTACAAGGAAGTGCTAATGACGTGGAACGAGATGACTAAAGTAATTAGGAAAATTGCAAAAGAGATACTTGGAGAATCAAAAGATTTTGGATCTAGAGATAAAGATTCTTGGTGGTGGGATGCAAGCGTACAAGATAAGGTTAAAGTTAAAAGGGAATGTTATAAAGCGTGGTCTTTGTGTAAAAGTGAGAAAAATTGGAAAAAATATAAAATAATTAAGAAAGCAACTAAGAAGGCGATGAGCGAAGCGAGAGCTAAGGCATTTGATGAGTTATATTAATCCTTAGATACTAAAAATGGAGAAAGAAGTATTTATAAATTTGCTAAAAGTAAAAGAAAAAGATAAAAGAGGTGGACCAAGTGAAATGTATTAAGGATGAAGAAGGGAGAGTCCTAAACACAGAGCAAGATATTAAGAAAAAGTAAAAATGCTATTTTCATTGGCTATTTAATGAAGGATACAAGATTTCATGACACTCAGATAGACTAGACACCATAGAGAAAAATCAAAATTATACCTTTTATCATAGAATTCGAAAGTCAAACATAAAAGAAGGTTTTTAAAAAAATAGAGAATGATAGAGCAGTAGGACCAGATAATATAACTATTGAGTTGTGGAAGGGCTTAGGAGTGAAAAGTATAAGTTGGGTCATAAAATTATTTAATAATCATAAAATTATTTAATAAGATTATAAAATCTAAGAGAATGCCGAACGAATGGAGGAGAAGTACTTTAATTCCTATTTATAAAAATAAGAGGGACATAAAACTGTGTAAATTATAAAGAAATTATACTCATAAGCCATACTATGAAATTATAGGAGAGGGTTATTGAGCTTGCATATAGTGTTCATCGATTTAGAGAAGGAATATGATAGAGTACCAAGAAATGTTTTGTTGAAGGTTTTGGAAAAAAAAAAAATAAAGAGTGTATTGCTTATATTTTAACAATTCAAGATATGTATGAAGAGGTTACAACTAGTGTGAGAATACAAAATAAGCCCACCGAAGTTTTCCCGATAACTATTGGCCTACATTAGGGGTCAAGCTCTAAACCCCTATCTTTTTACTTTAGTTTTAGATGTGCTTATTAAACATATCCAAAAGCTAGTGTCACAATGTATACTCTTTGCAAATGATATAGTTTTAGTTGGATAGTCGAGAAAAAAAATAAATCAGAAGTTAGATATATAGATTCTAACTTTAGAAACACATAAAACGGAATATATAGAATATAAGTTTAGCAAGAGGTGCATTAATTCTAATGTAAAAGTGAAAATCGAAGAATACACCATACCACAAGTCATTCAATTTAGATATCTTGGGTCCATCATATAATAGGATGGAAAAATAGAAGAAGATGTAAATCATAGGATTTAAGCAGGGTGGATGAAATTGAGACATGCTTTGAGTATTATTATAGATAGAAGAGTATCGCTCAAACTAAAAGGTAAATTTTATCGCACGGCTATAAGACTGACAATATTTTATGGGATTGAGTGTTGGGCATTAAAAAGCTATAAGGAGAATAAAGTCAATGTTGTAAAGATGATAATGTTGTGTTAGATGAGTAGATATACCAAATAAAATAAAATGAGAAATAAATACATTTTGGGGTTGCATCTATTGTAAAAAAGATGGTAAAATCACGTTTTAGATGGTTTGGACATATGTAGAGAAAATCATAGAAGTCTTAGTAACAACAATAGATCAGATAGAGAGTAGTCCAATAATTAGAGGTAAAGTGAGACTACAAAAATTATAGATGAAATTATTAAGAAAGATTTATATTTAAATAGTTTAACTAAAAATACATTTTATGATATAATCTTATTGCGTCATTTAATCTATGTAGTTGACCCCACCTAATAAGAAAAGGCCTGCTATTGTTGTTGTTGTTGCTGCTACTTGGTATTACCACCGTCAGCTGCCCAAACTTGTCTCTTGTCTGCCCTTTGAGAAGTATTTAATTGCTTCTTGCTTTTATACGTACACCAGGGCTACCTAAGAATTCTTCCCCAATGATACAACTTTTTGCATTGGGACTTCTTGAAAGTGCGCCCTGCACTGAGTAAAATGCAAGTGGGTAATTGTGGTTCACTCTCTATAAGTGGAGGTTACACTTTAGAGGAGCCTGATCCTTTGCTTGGTATTATTAATTAGGGTTAATATCTCTCGGGCTCTCCATTCCACCATGTTTCCCTTTTTAGGTCTTATAGTTTCATGATCACCATGTGATTTGATGTGAGTATAATGGCAGACATATATGATATATGCATATGGAGATAGGTTGATATGATAAACTGGAGATAACCTAGTATAATTTTTAGGTGGTCATTATAAAGTTTTTCTATAAAAACAAGTGAATTATTTTTTTCAAATCAGTATTACATAATTAGGTTTTCTCAAAAGAAAAAAATCCTTTACATAATATGTTTTTATTAGAAAATGTAATAACAAATATCTTAGTAGCTTCAGCTATGTCCTCAACCGAAACTGATAAGATTTTGGTTACTTTATTAATGTTGTTTTCCTTACTGAGGAGCTCGTTTTTTATTTTGGCTTTATCTGGCAGGCACTTCTCTCGAACTAACCAACTTCTGGAGCAAATGGGGATTCCTCCCATTGATTGGCAACTTTAATTTCTATGATTTTGCTCTGTTAAAATCACTTTTGAGTATGAAGCCTACGGCTACAAGTTTTGGGCTCTTTCAAGCGAGTCCATTCTCCTTTTTGTAAATCTGCTTCGGTTAATAGTTTGGCCCAATAGTGATGTTTTGTCACCCTGGATTTTCTACTGCACCCACCATTGCAATGTAGCAGCATCTTGTATTTTAATGTTGGTGGGTGCTGAACGGACCTCCTGTATTATTTATGCGTGGTCAATTATCAAAGAATCTCGTTATTTATATCTATATTTTCTGGAACTTTTTAATGTCATGTTTCATAAAAGAATGTTTTGAATAACTATTTATTACTATAAAAATTGTTACAACTATCTAGCTGCTTATAATTTTTAAAAAAAATTAAAAGCGGAAAGTTAAAATAAAAACTCAATTATAAAAAATTAATGGAAAGTTATAGTTATTGAATAAATTGTTTATTCAAAAAAATTCATTATTAACCAATAAAAGTTTACAGGTTATATTCAATTTTCAACAGTGTATATAATTTAAAAAATTTGTTACTAAATCTATAGTTTAAAATTTTTTTAATTTAAACTGTGCCATTATATTTCCATCAATGTATATAATTTATACAAATAAAAGAAACAAAAGAAATAAAAGTAGATAATGAAAGAAAATTAACTCATATGGCACATAATATGCAACTCATGTTGGGTGATTTGGATTTTTTCATTTGAATCATGTATATCTAGAATATTAAGATGTACATATTTAAACATGCTAACAAATTTTATTAAAGCTAATGAAAATTTAACAGTAAGAATAAGGTTAAAAAAATAAACTAGAAAAACTTAATAATAACAAATTTTAAACTGTGAGCACCAAATTAAACATTGCATAACACTTTCATAAGCACACACAATAAAAAATTGACATGCCTTGTGGTGGAAGAACCCAACAACCAGTTTTAATCCAAATCTAGTCAAATCTATTGAAATTGAAGTGCAATAAAAAGTACACGGGGAACAAATTGCATCAATATGCGTGGGACTTACGTATCGACAATTTCCAAGTCCTTTCATGCATGTGTACTATGATAGACCTAAAAATTGCTGTATCTTTTGACTCACAATAAATGTTGGTGGAGTACTTTTAACAGGAATAGTTGTTTGTCTGACTCGTAGGGATATACTCATAATCATTAAATGCTTGTCATTCAGGATCCGAATTGGATCTACTTGGTTTTTGTACAAAACATGTGACTTAAATTTTAAATTGTTTGATGTTGCTTAAAACATGTACCTTTTAGATTAATGGGTTAGTCAATGTGATCTTTCATACTTCAAAAACCACAGCAGCAATATGTCCTTTGATTTTTTTTTTCTTTTGTTTGGCATATGCATACAATAACAGAAAAGAAAAACAACTAGGTAGGATAAACATTACAATTTCCATATTTTTGGTCTGCGCTGCGAGTAAACATATTTTTGTTCTGGAATCCCTTCGACATTCCTTGCATCCCCATTTTCTCGCAATGTCACCATTGAAAAGGATAACAGAGTATAGAATTATGTTATTCCCCCATTTCTGGTTATTATCATACCACATGAGCAGCAATGTGTCCTTTAATTAATTTTACAAAGAAGAAACTTTCGGTTGACAAAAGATGATAAATCACAAAGGAGCGTGGACACGTTTGGGGATGAAAGAATGGGCGGGAAAATTTTATTGTGCTTTTGACACGTGGTAGTGAATATTCGTTATAGATTATTACTTTCTCTTTCATTTTAGATTCTATTTTAAAAAAATATATGATATAAAGATTTCCTTTATATATATATATATATATATATATATATATATTCATGAATAAAGCATTTTTTTTTTCCTTTTCATAAAGGGGACACGTGGTCTGTGGTGTAAGCAGTGTGAGAAAAAGGCAGGGTAAAGATTACACTCATATACGTGAGGCCTGTAAGTTCTTATACTCGGAAAGATATTATTTGAGTTAATACTTTTGGACAATATTTAGGCATTAATCTAGGACGAAAAAGTGAACTATAATAAATATACAATTTGACTCTTGAAAGATAAATATCCTAATACTTTAGTCTTCTGAATTATTTATCTTTCTTTATTAGTTTTTTAAAATTTGTAATTCAGTACATGCACGTTAATATCTCGATAAGACCAAATAGTATATTTATTCAACTTAATTAATTTGAGAAACTAATTTAATAAATGCATATGGCAAGTTACTGACTTTGAAAGTTATATAATTTATATAGAGAAATAAATCAATGACCAAGGCATAAGAAATTATTTTTTTAGGGATCAAATTATATATTTACTTAATAAATTTTTGAATGGTTGATTATACTAATAAAAATTCTATCTACTAAACCTTTTATGAGAAATTTGGAATGCCTTCTATAAATAGAACTACAAGTTTAGTAAATCATGCTTACCTACCTTGAGGTTTGGTTCGCTAAATTATGTTTAATACTCCTTTTGTTTTTAAAATTATACTCAACTTTTTTTTTTTACATATATAGTGCATAAATGCTTTCTCTAATTTTTTTTTTATTTAAAAAATTAGTATTCTGTATAACATGAGACTATATAATAGAGACTATTAATTCATTTTATTTTTAGAAAAAGCCCATATTTTGTAGAAAAATAACTTCGTTGACAAAAAACAAATTAGATGAGAGTTGAGTGTAATTTTTAAAATAAGAGAAATATCAAGTATAATTTAACCAAACTTTAGAAAAATTTAATGTAATTTACACCAACTAAAATTTTCTTTGTACATATATTATAAATGGTAAAAAGATGTTGTTTTTACTTTTCATTAAAATTTTGAATTTTGAATTTTCATTTTTTAAGGACTGCTTTATCTTAAAAGATTAAGCTGTAATTGAATAAAAAATTAACAATAATTTTATTTGAATATTTCTAATAGCATCCTTCGTGTAAAAGTTATTTGGACTTGGACAAAATAAACTTATCATACATTGTTTGAAAATTAATTTAATGAATTATGAAGATTAAAAGGACAATGATCACTCTTAATCGCTTGGCTAATTAAAGAGACTATGATATTACGTAAATCGTCATTTAAATACAAACATTTAAGTCATTAATAATAAGTTCATAAATAATTTAATTATTTACTTTTACAAAATAATTTTTAATTTTCTATCTAATATTGTGAAAGAAGAAAATTAGCACTATATATTGATATTGCTAACATACACTATCAAGGCTTTATTAGCATTTTCACTAGGAAAATTAAAAATTAAAATTACGGTTCTAATTTTCATATGTTGCGTTTACTACTAAAAAGATGTCAAATTGAAATCTACTTATACTATCAAGGCTTTATTTGTATTCTCACCAGCAAAATTAAAAATTAAAATTACGTTTCTAATTTTGATATGTTGGGTTACTAGTTGAAAGATGTCAAATTCAAATATGCTTATGATTTAATTTGAAGGATTTAATATGAGATGGAGTTTATATACAAATAGATGAAAACGCATATAGCTATTTGACAGGAAATGATTAAGTCATAATTTATCTTTACCTTTAAGTGCTCTTCTTTCTTCTTTTATATTAAGAGCAAAAGTTCTAAAAACTACTCAACTGGAATTTTAAAAACAACAAAATAGACATTTAAATAAAGTTCAAGGATATGATTTTATTAATTAGGAGGATTATCCAATGAAGTCAAAACAAAGAGAAGCATATAACTCATAACAGTAACTAAACAAATGTGAATATACAACTTATAAGAGTAAATAATCAAATATTGTATTGATCTCCACGCATACTAGCTAGGGTTTATATCAAGCCATTCCAGGGCTAATATCTATCGCTGTTTTGAATTGACCTAGTGGTTAATCACATTTATTTATATTGGCAAAGGGATTATTATCTAAATGTTGATAACTCTAATAATGATAAAAATATAATTTAAATAAAGGATAATAACCACTTTTATATTTTAAAATTTTAAATAGTAGATATGTCTAAAAATAAAGTATTAAATGTAAGTTTAAATGTCTCAAATTTTAACATTTATCCCACATTTTGAAGCAACATGTTTCTTTTCTTTCCCAACCCACATTGAATAGAGTGCGTGCAATGTGGTGAGGAAAAAAACATCTCACCACGTGTCCCTTTCCTTTTTTGCGTATGCATATATTTATCTTTTTTTGTTTTTTCTTTCTTTCGAAACCTTTTTTCTTTTTCTTGTTTAAATATAGATGTATAAACTGGATTATAAATTAGTTCAAAGTCTTTTAATCCAAAATCTAATACCTCTTTTAATGTTGGATCTCACTTTTCACAATAAAACTTGAAATTAAATTGTTTTAAAAAATAACAATAATAAAACTTTGTCACACCCGAAAATGCGACCGCGTGGCGCTTTGATAAAAGAAAATTTCTTAAAAAGAAATTTGATTCAATCTCCAAAAAAAATGAAGATTGAAATCAAAATCAAAATAAGTAGTAGAGTCGCCACCAAAATTTTAATTTTTGAAAAGGCAAAACTTTGGAAAAGCCTTTTTATTTGAAAAATAAGAAAAATGGTCTACGAATCAGAAAATAGGTTCGGGAGTCGATTGTGAGTAGGGAAGGTGTTAGGCACCCCACAACACCCGTTGCTAAGAACGGTTACCTTAAGTCAGTTGTACAAAATCAATATGACCTTTAGTCTATTTTAATTCTCCTAACTAATCACATGCAAAATAAGAAATAAAATTAAAATTAAAAAAAAAAGAGAAAGAAATTAAACAAAATTAGAAAAGCAAAATAAGAGAAATTAAGAAAGCAAAAATTGAAAAGAAAATTTTATTTACAAAGACGGACTTGACCTAGGATGAAAGCCTAGAGCCTACGTACCCTCTGAGAGGGATCAAAGTCCACGTAGTTCGGTGGAAAACTGTATTTGTTTGTTTTTGTCTTTGTTTTTGGATTTTTTTTTGGGTTTTTTTTTATTTGTTTTTGTTTTTGTTTTGTTTTTTAACTAACTTTTTTTGGTGAAAAGATAAAGAAAATAAAAATTAATTTTCCCTTTTAACAAATAAAACAAATTTAGAATTGGTTGATAGGTTTTAATTTGTTAAAAGGTAAAGTTAATTTTACATCTTTACTTTTCTTGCATTTTCAATTTTTCTTCTTTTTTTTCTCTTTGTTTTGTCTTTTTTTTTGTGGGTCTTATTTTGTTTTTCTTGTTGTTTTTTTTTTTTTTTTTTTTATTATTGTTTTGTTTAATTTTTGTTTTGTTTTATTTTATTTTTGAGTTTTTTTTTTTTGTATTTTTGTTTTTGTGTTTTTCACTTTTCATTTTTTATTGTTTTTCTTTTCCTTATTTATTATTTTTTTTGTTTTATTATTATTATTTTTTTTGTGTTTCTTTTATTTTTCATTTTTTCTTTCATTTTGATCTTTTGATTTTCATTATTTTTATTTTTTTATTTTTATATTTTTACCTTTCTCACTTTTTCTCATATTTTTAATTTTTCTAAATTTGCATAAGTATGAAAAATTTGCTTATTTCTTTTTTCCTAGTTTCTATTTTTGTTAGTTGCTTTTTCTTTCATGTATAATTTATTTTTTTTATCCTATTCTTCTCTTTCCGAAATACATGCTCCAAAACAGAGATAATTTTTTGAAACTCTAGCTCCTTATTTTTTAGAGGAACCTTAAACCTTTTTTTTTTTTGTAAATTAATGATCAATTGTTGAACAAGATTTCTTTGTTTCTTTTTTGTTTTTGTTTTTAATTTCTTCTAAGGGAGAACTATATATATATATGTATATTTTTTAAACATCATTTGTTTTTTTGCTTTTTTTTTTTGACAAAATTATTTAGATAAGGTCTTTGGAACCCCAAACTTGTCCACAGATAAATAAACAAAATAAATAATAAATAAAACCATAGAATACCAAGGAGACTTATTGTCATACATGATACCAGGATTCATTCCTACGCGTCCGAAGGGATGCAAGATCCCACACGACATCCTAAAAGTGAAATAATTTATAGAAAAATGAAGTAATTATAAGCATACCAATTATTCTATACATATTTACATCTCAATTTCTACTCGCGGATAAAAGAGGATAATAAAACCATGTGACGCCCTCTCCAATCATCTTTCACGAACAAGAGCAGCCTCTCTTCTCATTTGCTTTCATCAAGTCATGGAACTCCGGATTATGGACCTCATACGCAATAGAAAAAAAAGCAAAGGTGTCACAACAGCTTACTTTTCATGAGCCGGAAACAACCAAGGTCTCATTAACGGGACAAAACAATCAAGGCCTCATACCAATTAGGTTACATTCAAAAATTCCACTTAAACCAAGCTTTAAATACAATCAATTCCCCAAAAGAAATATGAACGCTACAACCTCTCAACTAAACAAGTAAAGGTTCCCAGACAGAATCACATTTCCAGCAATAGTATAAGCAGAATAAAGTGCCCAATATTACTCAGAGCATCATTCAAATCCATTTCAGCTAATCCCACACATGCTAAACAGAAAATTCATCGTCATCAGGAAACTTAAAATCCAGTCTAGTAAGATCATTTAGTCACTTATTAGGCGAAATCACACATTCTAGATTGCTATATAAGGCAACAGGAACTTAATCCAATGAGATATGCCAACTGAAATTCCCAATAAACAAATGCACCCTGACAAGTCAAACAAGTGGGAATTTTCCCTTTAATCGGAGTTGAATCTAGGCCATAAATTACCATGGAGAATTTCAATAATTTCAAACATCTGAGTATAAACTAAAAATTGGAAAATGGGGAAAAGGGGACGGCTTTAGAATAGATATCAAGCTAAAGATCATAACTCAACCCATGTTCAGATGCTATTAGGACAATCAAAGACGCTTGACAAAATTCAATTCAAGTCGCGAGATAGTAACTGAGCTATAATCACGCTAGCATCACAGAGGGCGTAAGCATGTTTTGAACAGGATTCAGATCACAATCTATTACTCAAAATCTAAGCTAAATCCTACTAAACGTCAATAAGGGCAGTGGCAGGACCTTTCACATTTTATGCTCAAGTTAAGAGAGGAAATGCGAACTGGAGCAAATTAACCATCAGAAAAATGTTAGCAAGAGTTTGCCCAGATTTTGGATCGACTTTAAGCCAAATCATACCTAACATCTATATTAATGCACAACTTTGCGCAGAGCCCAAGCACACTGAAATCAGATCCTAAGTATAGGGTGTTAACGTTAAATCAACTGCAACATCGCATCATAAAGTGGCAAGGAGAATTGGGATACAAACAAGGATTTAATGGTGCAGGAGGGTCATCAAATATCCACTGAACAGAATGAATTCAGAATGAAACTACCAGTAGCCAACAAACAGAGTCTTGAACAGAATCAACAAAAATACCTCTGGTGGATTTTCCAGTACATCTCGCTTACAGTCAGTAGCTAAAATCTTCATTCATCGTTCTCCTGTAGCTTCACCGAGCCTCCTCACAACCTCGGTCTCTATTTTTTTGCTGATTCCCTTAAAACCACAGTCAACAATGTCCTCTCCCGTTCTCTGCCTTTCTCCTCCAAATCAGCAGACCTCTCTCCCCTTTGATCTTTTCGGTCCCCCTCTCCTCTTTCTTTTCGATTTCCCCTGGCTCTTCTTTTCTGAAATCCTCTTCTCTTTCTCCTCCTTCGATCGATTTTTTTTCGGTCACCCCTTCCCGAATCCCCCGAATTAAACCTCTCGATTTCTCCGGTCTCTTCCTTCTTCGATCTCCTCCCTTTTCCGGTCTACCACTCTCTTTTCTCTCCCTCACTCGATTTTTCGGCCTCCCGTGCCTTCATTCTCCATCTCTCCTTTTCAGTTTTCTTCTGGTCTCTCCTATTTGCCTTCTTCCTCAACTTCTCCCTCTCTGCCCTCTCCCCTGCACGTCTCCCTTCAGTCCTTTCATACCCAGAGAGCCATCCCGTGCCTGCTCCACCCGTCTCCTCAATTCGTCCTCATCCCGCCTTTTCCTGCTGGTTTTTCTGAAACTGGACGCTGCCTCCTCTCTCTTTCAGCCCTGCTCTCCTGAATCCCCTTTTTGCTTTTTTTGAAACTGGACGCTGCCTCCTGTCTCTTTCAGCCCTGCTCTCCTGAATCCCCTTTTTGCTTTTTTCTCCTTTCTGTCGAGGGCAGGGGCCAGATATGCTGAAGGGGGGAACTGGGGGTTCCTGCGTTTTAGACCCCCTTTTCCACATTTCTCTTTTTTTAAATTTGTTATTATAATTTTTGTTTTTTTTTTGTTTTTGAGTTAATGGGCCAGACCTAAAAATGATTGGGTTACAAGATCTTTTCTTGGATTTGAGTCATTTTTCTTTTAATTTAGGCTGAAGGTATTTTTTGATTTACTTGTATTTTTTCATTAATGGGCTTGAGAAAGGGGTAGTATTGATGGGCTTGAACGAGTTGGGCTGTAGTGAGTAGCTTTTATTTTATTTTATTTTATTTTATTTTAATTAGTTTTACTTTTTTTCCTTTTCTTTCAGCCTTCCGCCTTCTGTATGCTCCCCCCTTCTGCTAGAGCCACGCCAGATAAAAGGGAATTGGGCTAGAGTTTGGTAAAATGGGCCTGTACTAGGGGAAAGGGATTTGGGCTTAAGATTGCCCCTATTTTCTTTTTTTTTTCTTTTTTTTTATCTCTTACAATTTCCTCTTTTTTTTTGGCTTTTGAGTTTTCTTTTTTTTCTTTTTTTTCCTTGTTTTTATATTGTTTTCTTAAGCTCCTTTTTTTTTAATTTAGTTAATAATAATTTTTTTATTTGTTTTTTTTTCTTAATTTTATATTTTCTTTTTTTTTTCTTAATTTTATTATTTTTATAATTGGTCCGGACAAAATACGGTATTCACAGACTTAATAAAGACTTGAGACTATTTTTGTCTTTTTGTATTTTCATATTTTTCTTTTTTGTAAAATATTTGTCCATGTATTAAAGAATTTAAAATCATACGTAAAAATGACAAAACAAAATGCGATATTTGCAATCAATTTATGAATTGATAACAAAACTATTTATTTTGAGAAGGAAATTTGATTCCATGACTCACTAAGTTAATTTCAAACTTTTAACTACCTTTAAATAATTAAACATTATTTTAACACTAATTTCTGAGAGTCATTACCCTCATTTTTAACACTAATTTCTAAGAGTCATTACACTCTAAAATGAGGATGTTTACATATCAAAGCTAAATTTTAGTGCATAAAAAAGTTACAAATACTTTTGGAATGAACTATTTTGATTGAAAAAAAAAATTGTTTGAAGATAAAATCTAAAGACTTTATCTTTGAAAAATCAAAGAGCAATCTTTTAAGAACTAAATTGATTAATTTTAATTTTTAGAACCAAATTAAATAATGAGTGATCTTTTAAAAGTTAAATCATTAACATGCTCTTAATATAGAAGAAGAAAGAAGAGCAGATAAAGGTAAAGATTAATTATGACTTAATCATTTCCTATCAAATAGCTATACGCATTTTCATAACCTGTAACTGTTATACTTCCTTAATCTATTTCTTTAGTAATCTTGTTTTTACTTCCTACACTTACAAAATTTTAAATGTCTTCTATTGAAGAGTATTGATGCCCTTAGCTTGTCCCATTCTTAGTTATATTTTGCGTTATCTGTTCATCTCACTTTGTTGTCTCCTAAATGTTTTAGCTAAGGGTTAGAACTAAGTCTGACATCCATAGCTTAACTTGAGAAGAGTTTACGATGGATAAGCCCAGCAAATCAATCGTGTGTGCCAAATTTCCTATAATTTGTTGTTTAATTGTCATTACTTTTTGGTACTCTAAAAATGTTTCGCTATCCATAGGCAAGGTCTTTGCTACCCTCGTGGTTTGTCCTGTGGGCCATTTTTTGTCTGTCGATGTTGAAGAGTGGGGCCCTCATGTTATGATATTGTATAAATGAATTGGATTGGCTGGTTGTAAAATTTGGGTGTGTATAAATGTATTGTGTGTCATAATTTGTGTAATATCTTAAAATTTTAAATTTTAAATAGGTCCTCGATGACTAATAATTAAAGCAGGAAATTAGAAATAAGGTTTATTAAGACTAGTTAATTTTAAAATGATTATAAAGTTTGAAAATTATCTTAAAGAGTTATTTGGGTATATATTTTGTATCCAATAAAATATTTTTGTTTCTCAAAGTGTCAAGGTAAGTGGATCATGGGAATCTAAATTTTTGTGGGATTTTTCTTTCATTTTCGATGTGTAAAAATAATTTATCTTGCATCTTAATTTATTCCAACGGAAAAATTTCCTATACCCACTTTTTCTTTTTTCTTTCCTCTCCTTTTTCTTTCTGTTTCTCTCATTCTTTCTCACTCTCCCAAACATTCTGTGTTTCTTCTCAAAAGTGAAGCGTTCTCTCTTTTTCTTCAAAGTGCAATGCTGCAACTTAAGTAGCTTCGTTTAGCTGGAAGCTTCACCACTCTCTACTCGTCGCCGCTGTTGTCCTGCTTCTCTTGTGTGCTGTGTCATCGAAAGACCTTTACATTTGTCACAACCGCGCCATCTTCTTCCTTAACGCTTATGCTGTGCTGGCCATGAACTTCAGAAGCAATGTGAAGGTGAGATTTCCTTTTCCTGTCCTCGTTTTCTTCCTTCATTTTTCTTTCTCTTTTCACCCTCAGTTGATGCTTGAAATTGTTGCAAGTCTTCCTCCTTTAAGTTGATCGTTAATGAACTATAGAAATTGAGGTTTCTTATTGTGAGTTCCTAATGTAACACCTAGATTTTATTTCACTAATTAAATATTATCTTAAATAAATATCCAATAATATTCACTTGTGAAAGCTAATTTTATATTATCAACACTAACTAAATACAACAGTAGCGTGATAGAATAATCCATAATCCAACATTGTATTTTCCATTAAATGTCATCTAAAAGTATTCAACAATTTCAACTCAACTAATCCAGATAATATAATAAACTGAGATTCTGCATAATGAAATCTCTTCTTAAACCACATAGTATAAGGTTTTCTACTACCTCATTTTTACTAAATAAAATCAACTCAGATATTTATTATGCAACTTTTCTTTGTTAGTATCTACTCTTCAACATGAAAATGCCATCTAACAGAACATATGAAATAAAATCTCAATAATTAGTGAAATTCCAAATCATACATTTCTATCCATAAATATAAAAATTTTCATAAATAAGTTGATTCCAATAAAACACAGGCATTTTTTTATAACTTTTGCTATATAAACCAACTGGCTTTCATAACCATTTTTATAAACATCAATTTAAGAAAACAAATTATTTTATCTTTATAAATTCATTTAGAACAACCAATAAGTTTTATGAAAACTATATGCTCATTTCATCATACGGTATAATAGGCGAGACTTTTTACCATTGCCCCTATTTACTAAACTTGGTATTATAGTATGAGCTAGCAATACCCTCACCTATCCATCTCATATCGGAACAAGCTGCAATGACATTAGTGATAACTTTTAACATAACTTTAACTTGAATGTGCCCATTCCTAAGATGTAGGCCTACATCAACCTCATCCAACATGTATGACCTTCAACCTAGTCCTCAGCACAATAACATATGGCATTTGGCCAATTTATCTTAATCATCAGGTAAACAATCTTCCTTAGGTATTCACTACAAAGCCTACATCACAATGGTGATATCATGAGCATACATTTGAAAACATCACATAACAATATAAAATATTTCATTTCAAGTAAAGCAGCAATCCCAATTCATGAATATCATCATTCTCATTGCATAAAAGCAAACTTATAATTTCATCATATAATTTCCATCAATTCAAAGATATCAAAACATCATCTCAATAAACCTTTTTTTCTCAAATACTTGAAGTGCAAATAAAACATTTTTTCATTTTATAAAATATGAGAATGTATCTAGAATTATAATTATGGATACTACTTACCTTTCCAAAGATGCCAAAATACTTACTAAGCAACCTCTTACTAGTTACAAGCTAAGAGTCTACAATAATAAAATAGGATATAAAAATATACAAATACATTAAATCCAAATATTACATAATTCACTATTAAATAATATAATTCCTTTACTTACCACTATCAAGAGTCCTTCTAAGCTAAATATCCTTCATTTCATGCCACACAACACACAAACTCAACACTTTGTCTTCAACCAGCCATGCCAAATCAAATAATCAAGCTACCATTACTATTTTATATCCATTAAATATATAAAAGAATAATTATAGAATCTAAAATATACCTTAATTCAACCTCTAACTCAAGTCTAATTTATTTAGGCATTTCATCAATCTCTTAAAGTCCACTAAAAAATCAACTAACATAAATTAATTATTCCAACACCAATTTAATCCAGAGAAACTACTTATTAAAGTAGGAATTATACCTCTAATAATCCAATATCACCTCCAATTTTGAAATTTCCAAAGAGTCACAACCTTAAAAAACCCAAAGTCAACTATTTAAAAATTCAATCAATGCAAAAGAACATTAAGAAGGAGTAGAACAATTTAATCCTCACTCACATTAGCTAAAACCTAGATAATCCCCTCTAGATAGAGCTCCTAATCCTTGAGTTTTGTGACTTTGTAATCCTTAAATTCCTTGATGTAAGTGAAGGCCTTGGAGAGAAAATGGAGAAGAGTGAATTGTATTTTGATGAGTAGGGTAATTTTAATTAATTAGGTAAGAGTATATGTCATGGACTTGGGTCTTAAGTTAAATATAATTAAAATTTATCTTTGGGCCATAATAACTCATGTAAATATTTACTATTAGTTATAGTAACTTTAATAACTATTGGGCTTTTATCATTATTTATATAATTGGACTAAACTAAATCAATTAGGTGTTTTATCATTTCTTATCATTTTTTTAAACCTAAATATTGTAAGATGTAATGACCCACCTATTTTATTTCCAAATACTCCATTTTATAAATTAAACCTCCATAATTTCCTAATTACTTCAATAATAATATACCCACTAAATACTTAAATTCCAAATTATTCAATAATTAATAAATACTCCAATATTAGCTTTACATGCCCTTCACCTCTAAATAATTATTGAATTCTTAAAAATTTTCCAATTAATTATTCTAGCTAATTTATTAATTTGGCATCTAAAGTGTGCACCCACACTTCAATCTTCATCTATGAAGCTTCATAAGGTAAATTTTAAGCTTAATTTGAGATTTGGAAGTTTAATTTGAAAAACCTAGACTTACGATTAGTAGTGACAACAGGAAACTTAGGCTAAATTTGGGGCCTTAGATATTAAATGATATATTTAGTTAAATTGACGGTAATAGATATCAATTAAGTTATTAAGTTGCAAATTTCGTGTTGAATGTGATTTTAGTTGATGTTGAGGATTTCCCTTCAATTGAAATTCTATCTTTAACTGATAAAAAAAAGGACCTTTATTATTAGTACTTACTAGTAAGTATATAAGTAGTAAAGTGACACCCTTTGTTTAAGTCCACAATAATGTTTTATTGTTCTATTTTTGTTTTTAAAAAATTCATATTCTATTGTTCTACAGGGAGAACAAATCTTAAAATTTTAAAATCTTTAACTATATAGTCCGTGGTGGCAAATGTGGTAATAGTATGATAATTGAACTACCTAGGTTATTGTTATATGCTATAAAAGTTGATGTATAAGACATGTGCAAACCAAAACTAGATAGTATGAGAAGTGAAAAGTATATAATAAGCAAAGCAAAAATTGTGTAATATGCGAAGTGAAAGCTATGTGACATGTGAAGTGAAAATAATGGTGTTCCCACTAGTGTGAAGTGAAAGTAATGATGAAATCCTTAATTTTAATTACTTTTTTTAATCTTATGTCTATTTCCTTGTCTAATGGGTTCTTTATTTAAATTACCTCTTTTATTTATTTATCTTACTAGTAAGATAGTGTTTAGTATCTCTTTGTGTGCCTAAGGTTGGACTAAGGTAGAATTAATAATCCTTATTTGCACAACAAGCACAAGGGCTTATGCCTAGTTTTGATGTTGTCTTTGGATTCCTCTTCTTTGTCTTATTTCATTATGTGTTTTTATCATTGTTATGTGTCATGCCATAAAGAAATAGCACATATTTCACATTATACATGCTTACAACATTAATGCTCTTATTTTTTATACTTTTAGCAGCAAAATTAATCGATAGTAAAGGCTCAAATTCTCTCTTTAAGTATAAATGCATGACTTTTGCATATAGATATCAAAATTCATCCTAAATAGATTTGTTCAACTAGAAACATTATAAAAAGAAGCATGAAATTTGGATCTTAAACCATGCACATCAAACTGACAATTGCACAATTCCACATGGATGCTCATTTTAGCCACTAAAATAAAAAAATTCATATCTTGGGTTAGAAAACTCCGATTTGTACAAATTAACGCTCTATGGAAAGTTTAGGACATGAACTATATGCCATAAAAATTTCATATCAAAACAAGTTCATTTGGGTCATGAAAATCTAATAGAAGAGTAACTGCATCAGATTTTTAGGCACAACTAGACTTAAAATTTTGAGTATATATATCTTTGGCTACACAGCTCTATTTTATGCAAACTCAATGACTATAGAAAGCTTATAATGCCAACTATATGCTGTAAAATTAGTATTGTAGTCTATTTGACTTCTCAAATGCATGAAAAATCAAATTTGACTATATGAATAGTATCTTGGTAATTCTACAATTTTTAGCTAATTTTGAAAAATCATAATAAATTCTATAGAGTTCCAAAAATTTTGTTATTTAGCTTTTTAAAAAGATTTAAATGAGATCTAAATGCTTTCCAAATTTCATTCAAAAATTTATTCATTTCGCCTAATTTTGATTCAAGGACAAAATGTAGCTCAAAATGGTGCACATTTAGTTTCAATTGTTTCAAAATTGTCTCTTCCAAGTCTTGTAACTATTTGAGCATGTCCTAAACATAAAATATAGCATATATGAATATCCCAAATATCATGCATATCAAAATCACTCATCCACTTGCCATTATACACATACCTTCCATGGCACACACATGGTTAAATGTCTCATTCTTGTACATTTACATTCAAAAAAGGTATTTACATCATAATTCTATGGTTTTACATATGTAAAAATGTTTACATTAAATAAATAACATATACAACTATTTTCATGTAATAAAATACATAAAATCCTAAACCATTGTCAAAGTAGTGCTATTCAAGCTTGTTGATACCCATTCTTAGCTTTTTGAGAGTTCCTTAGATATGGTTAGAAATAATAGAAGGGAGAGTGAGATTCTATGAATCCTAATAACTCATTCACCTTTCAAGCATACATATAAGGTATATTTTTATGTCAAAGAAAGTAAGCATGCATGATAGGCATTCAAATATCAAACATAATCAAATAACTGAAATCATATTGATCCATTAAGTAAAAATAAGTTATGGGAACTTTTGTTCTAATCTCACCCTATTATTTAAGACTTTTGGATTAGTCTCATCCACTTTTGGGGACTTTTGACTTAGCCTCACTCATTCTTGAGACTTTTGGCCTTGTTTCACATATAGTTAAGGACTTTTGAATTCACTTCACTCATTAAGAGCTATTTCACATTTCTAATACATTCTATGTAACATAATTGCATCAAATCATTAAACCAATGGCAATAGGCATTATTTATAATCCATCCATACATACAAGTAATCAATGACAATTAAACAACCAAGATAAGCATACAAGAATTGATGAAGAACTACCTTTTTTAGTGGAGCACAAAGTTTTCCCTTAGTTTCTCACTTCCCCTTCTTGGCCTCACAAGCACACTTGGGAGAGACTTCACTTGCTTTGCATAAACATATAAAAAAAGACACAAATATATTATTGGAATCATCTTTAGACTCATATAAGCCTTACATAAGCCAATTCTAGTTTTAAGCTTTCCTATGGCTCCATTTAATGGTATAATGAAGTGAATTATATAATTCATTATCTTAACTCTAATTTCTTACTCAATATAACTCATATGACTCCATTGAAACTCATTAAAGCTATCAAAACTCAATTCAAAGAGTCTAGCACTAAGTTACTTCTTTATGCATAATGGAACCCTAAACTTTCACCTTTCAAAGTAAGGCTTCTAAATTCAAATCAATGGTTTCTTTGGTATTTGTAATTTATACCTAGATCATTTCTATCATTAGAATCAAAGAAAATTCTCCCTAGGTCCTTCATAGGAGTCTTGGCTAAGAATTATACATATATGGGCCTTCTTGGAGTTTTGTTCATTCTTCTAAGGAATTTAGCATCTATATGAGTTCCTTAGTCTCTTCTTAGTGTAATCATACTCTTACATGGTCTAAAATATCATTTTAAAGTTTCATATTTCCTAAGGTGCAATAAAAACCCTAAATTCCATTACTTGTTACCAATGGCTTTCTATTTGATTTCTTTAGTTTCATATGGATCTCTATGCTTCAAAACCCCATTTCTTATCAAGTGTAGGCCAAAACCAAGCTTCCTCTATAATCCCCTTTGGCTAGCCAAATTAGAGAAGCAAAGAAAGAACCAAGAGAAGCAAGTTTTTCATGGAGAAACATACCTTGTTTGATTCCTTATCAAGTGAGCTTTCTTATGTTGCTAACGTTTCCTCTAAACTCCTTCTTCCCTTTACTAGACTAGCCATAAAATGCCACCATTCAAAACTCCAAAACCATGGAAAGAGATAGGAGAAAGAGAAAAATAACATTTGTAAAAGGAAAAGCATAAAAAGAGCACCATTTCTTACCCTTTTTGGCTTGGTTCCTTCTTCTTTTTTTCTTTTTTCAGTGCACCATTTGAGACTGGGTCTAGTTTTATTTTAGAGTGCAATTAGATTGGTAGTCAAGGGAGAGTAGGTGGCATGATATATAAAGGACGAGAGGGAGAGTTATAACATTTTCAAAATTCTAACTATGTCCTTTGCATTTTGACCACTTTATTTGAGCTCATTTCAACTCCTTTTTTAGAACCATATTTTTCATCATAAAATTTAGGTTTTATAATTCATTAAAAGTCTTTGTTTCATATTAATTAGATTTAAAATCTTATTGAACTATCCAGTCAAAGTTTTAGTCAACCGATGACCTAAATCGTATACCGGATAAGTTTTAACTATTCTAGAAGTTCCTATAGTTTTTTAGACCTCTAAAAACCCTAATAAGCTCAATTTTATCATCTAAAGCTCCTTCCTTTAAGTTTTCAGAAAGTTGCTTAAAATTATGATTTTGCCACTAGCCTTTGTCTCATTCTATTTAGCCATTTTGGCTCTAATTCTAGGTTATCCTTAGATTCTTAACCACATTTTTAGATGTTTTAGTTAATATCTTATTCTCAATTGGCTTTAATTTACTTTGTTTTAAGGTGATCCCATATCAATTTATTGGTTTCAATAGAGTTTTTGAAAACCTAGTTATTACATTATGTCTCCATATGTTGTTACCTTTTCTGTTATCTCTAAAGATGTAGTTCTATAAGTCCCATCTTTGAATGAGGTCTTTTGTGGCATCCTTTAGGTCCTTGCACCACTTTATGTTGTGGTTGACATCACAGTGATGGTGGTAGAACATACTCTAGTCACATTCTTCCTTCTAAGTCTTCAACTGCGAGGGTTGTTTCTAAAACTCCTTTTTCTCCACTTTCATCAAAATCTCAATTGGAGAGACAATTAGTGTGGTATAGAAATTCACCGTGATCAACATGGATCTTGATTTCTAAGATTCTTCCTCTTAATCTCTTTGTCATATGCCATTCGGGCTACTCAACTTTCTTTGGTTCTTTAAACCTTCATCTTTCCTTCTTTCTTTCTTCTTCAGCTTTCATATAGTTTTCTAGCCTATATGTATTATAAGACCTTCTACATAAGCTTGGTTGCAATTTCTAAGCATTTCTTCTTCACAGAGAACTTTAGTTTCTAAGATTGTAGAGCGATAGTCATGGCTATGATGATGATGCCTAGATCTAAGTTCCTAATAGCATACAACTTTTCATTAAAGCATCTCATAAACTCTTCAAGACTTTCATCCTCCTTTTGGTACATCCTACAAATGCATCTAGGGTTTAGATTTTACTTGTGACAAACTAAGCTTGGAATCAGTTAGCGAGTTTACTAAAACTACTAATTTAGCTGTGGGGTAGGTTGATAAACCACATCCTAGCTTCACCTTTCAAAGTTGTTATGAAAATTTGTACTGATATTCTAGTGATACTCGAGCTAGGTCCATTTATATGGCAAAGTTTTACAAAAAAATGGATAGGATCAGCTTTCCCATTGTATAACTCAATCATGGCAGGTTTGTACCTCCTTAAGAGTCATGCTTTTTAGATGTCATTTGTGATAGGAAAGTTGTTGAACATTAAGAAACTAGCATCTCTAAAATAGTATGCTTAAGGGGTGTTCCTACTTCCTTGCCTCATAATATCTTTCATTATGTCTTGTTTTTCTTTTTGAGCATACTATTCTTCTATTATTCTTCTTAATTCCTACAAGACTTTATCATTTCCATCTACACATTCTCTAACTTCACTTGTTGTTCAATGAGAGTTATCTTAATCAAGGTTTTTAACCTTACTTCTTTCAAGATAGGCAGTATTTTGTCACGAATTTTTAGACCTCTTAGTTCTACAACTTTGATAGGAGGCATCTTCTATGCCATCCTAGTGCTTTATGCTTGCTTTTTTTTTTTTTGGTTATCTTGAATTTGACTAGTTCAAGAGCACTCTTTTGCTTTTGAGATAACTTTCTTACCATCAAGTGCTTTACCTTTTCGAGCTCACATAACTCTATCATCATAAAGTTTCTTTCTAGTAATCACTAGATATTTTGCATCTTTATCATGCACTGCTATTGTTGGTGGAGCTTTTTGAATATCTTAGCATTGTTGGCTTGATGTTAGGCTGAGGTACCACTAAGGTTAGGTTAAGTAGATTCATATTGAAGGCATTGTCCATCAATAGGTGAATGTCATTAGTTACTTTAGTAAAGCTAAGGGTGTTGTCTTCTTACATTGGGGTGGCACTGTTGTCAACTAGTCCAATTTCAGTCAAGATCTATTGATTTATTGGGTTTTATATGTTTGGGTGGCTTTAGACATCATAATGCTTGTTTCTGTATCTTGAAAGAGGAGATAGCTTAGTGATAGTTCTCAACACATACTTTGCTTCAAACTTTAGTGTTTTGATTATTGTCCTAATTGTTAAAATAGTTCTTCTTTGTTTAAGTCATGAGTCTCAAATAACTAATATATTTATAATTCAAGACATAGGAAATGCCCCTACTTGTTGCACCAGATGTTGGGGTCAAGAATATGGCAAAGAAAGAATAAGCTTAGCCTAACCCAAGAGCTTTGTATTGCTTAGCCTAACCCAAGAGCTTTGTATTGCTTAGCCTAACCTTTGTGGTTGAATTCTTTCCCACACTCTCTAATTTTCCCCTTGGTAACACCCTAGGAGTACTTTAACTTAATTTGTGAAGATTTAATGTCATTCCTCTACCTAATCTAATTAACATGTTTAGCATTATCAATTCAAGACTCAAGTATAGATCTTTAACCATCTAGCTACCATAAACCTGTAAGCTCATAGATTAATGATGGGAAGGAATTCATAAACTACCAACATTACCATTTAAATATAAATTCCAATAGAGGTTCCATACATTACTAGCTTGAGTCAACACCAAATGCATCACATGATTACATTTACAATTAGTGAACCATATCATAGGATTAACCAAGTTCTATACCAGGTATTATGAATTAGTACATTAATTACTAGTTTAACATGAGACCTAAATACTTAATAGATACATTTTAATTTGTCAAAAATATAAACTCATACACTTGGTAACATGATTACATGATGATGCTATACAAGGAGAAAATACAAAATTTAGCATTTACTTTACTCAAATCAATCAAAGTGTAGCCTTCCATATACATGATTGTAGTTTATGGATTTTCATCCACTTACTTTCCTTTATCCTTACTCGAAGAGCCTTCATCTAAAAGTATTATCCCATAAAATAGGGTGAGATGTAAATATCAGTAGCCAAAAGTAAATTCTATTCATATATTTCAATTTAATTAACATATATTCGTAAAATCATATAAACATTAAAAAAATATACTAGTCATATCAACAAATAAAATAATTAAGTTATTAGTGACTACGATCCCATACTAGTAATTATATTTTCACATGTTAAAGGCGTATAATACCAGGAGAGGCTTGTCCATGGCATCTACTCCATAATGAGTATAACCAGGGCTCAATGCATTTGGAGTCTGACCATAACCTGATGCTCGATCAAAGCACATGCATAGGTGGCAGTCGCACCACAGCTCCATTATGGATTTACAAGGTCCAATCACAATGTAACAGATAACTAACTAATTCATTTAGAATTTAAAATCATACATGTGTAGCATATATAATATTAAAATAGACATATGCATGGAATTTAATATGAATCTTGGTTACCTCACTTGTAGACAATTCTTTAAGAGCCAACAAAATGCTACTTCAGTCTAAGGACACAAAACTAAACCATTACTATCCCAAATCATCATTTATATTATCAAACTCATTACTTAAGGAGTTAAACTATAAATGACTATTTAGAAAACACTTACCCAACTACTACAAGAACTAAATTTGGATTTGATTGTAGACATACTAGAAATTTCATAATATCACCTTAAACTCTAGGAAAATTCACACAAAATTAATACCCATGCTATACATCAACTATAAGGGTCTCTAACTAGTAGAAAAATTATCAAAATAAGGGATTTATACTTACCTAATAACATCTCTAGCTCAAACCTTTGAAATTTTACTATAGAAACATCAAACAACAAGTTTCAAACTTTGGATGTAGGTGAAATACTCCAAATAAAAAAGTAATTAGGTCAAATTGAAGAAAAAAAAGGAGAGGATTAAGTTATATAACAATTATTTTGGCTGATTTTGAGTCTAGAAGTTGGAAATGGTGGATTTGTGCTAAGAACCCTAGCCTCTCTCCAAGACCTCCGAATTTTACTTTGCCTCTTGTGTTTTTTTCTATAGAATGGGGAGGGGGGTTGATGGTGTGTAGGGTTTAGTTCAATTTAAGTTAGATCCTAAATGATTATAGGTTGACCCAAAGGCCCAATTTAAGTGGATTTCATATTTATGCTTGTTGGCCTAGATTTCATGAGTTGGGTTGTAGATTTTTTATTAGGTTAGGTCAAGTTCTAAGAGTCAATCTAATTTGGGTTTGCATAATAATGTAAATTGGGTCTTGGGCCTCTATTTCACTAAACCAAATTAGGACATTGTTAGGTGGTGTCTTTTAGGCCAAGTCTCATAATAAGAAGTTGGGTCTACACCTAAATTCAATGGGTCTCCATTAGTCTTTAACCATGACCTACTTAAATTAATTTTGGGACTAAATGAAATTTCTAACCCAATATTAATAACTTATTTCTCTATAAATTCCCATTCATATGGCTTACCCAATTATTCCATAATAATTATTCTTAATTAGCTCAAATCCATGATTAACACCTTAATTAATTTTGGGGTGTTACAATATGGATCGGTATATGGACTTTGAAGACATTGAACACACTAAAAGATATGATAACAAGAAAAAGGTTGTATTAGAATTTATATTAAGGCAACCAATGATTACAAGTTCATAACTTAAACTTATAAGCATGCATGATTTGCATGATTAACATATCTTGATCATTTGTGTCATGACATATATGAATTACCTACATCTTTATTAAGAACAAGATTATGTTTATTGAGGTTATGAATGAGTTATATGTGGCTTACCTATACTTTATTAAATGATGATTTATGATTATGTTTACTGTTGTTGAGTTATTTATGTCTAATGGAATATTTGTATATTGACCATGAAATATGACTTAGATGACTTGGAATGTAATGTAAATAACATGATGATTATGTATGTGATGTTGATTTGATGCTAAAACAAGAAAAGATCTTACAATGGAGATAGGCTTTTCGAGGAATGGAATCTTGATAAGAGATTATCTATAGGAAATAGGACTCTCAGACCCCAATTTGGAAATAGTCTCTAAGAGATAAGGTTCTTTAGGGATGACATTCTAATAGGAAAGGTCCTCATCAGCAGAGATAGTGTTCTCAGGGGGTAGAGACCCTACAAGAAATTGTCTATATAAAATGAAGAATATGATCATATAAGAATAAAAAGGGTTAAAGTCCCTTTCAGGTTAAATTCCTGCTCTCCTAGAGACAAGGTTATGACAAGGAGTCACTGAAGGTTAGGAGACCTTCATGTGACTTTAGGTTTTAGGTTAAGGTTTGTGATTTTATTATAAGGGACATCCTTGTAATGTTTACTCCTCTCCATGAAAGTGATGATATGTTTTGATGATCATAATAACCAAGAAGCTTGGCTTTCCTCCTTAACGGTGCGAAAAATATAGGTCTCACACTAAGTAGTATTGGATACTTGGTAGGTTACCTTTGATTTCAAAATCCTAAGTTTGTATCAAGTCGCATGAGATATTTGGCATGGTACTTAGGAAATAGTTTTTCCTATAAATAGTGCTTTTAAGGAAGGATCATCTACATCTCCGTAGAAAAGTTTGCACACTGATATGGCATAAATACCTTAACATACTAATATACTCATTGAAGTACTATTTTATGTGAGGTATAAAGCATGTTAATGTTTTATGTATGTAATAAATGAGTATACTAGTATGTATCAAGTTTATGAGATGTGCAAATATGATAAACCGAGCTTGTTATTTAAAAAGGATCTTGTTCAATTAGCATTGCTTAAAGTATGACCTTATGATAAATGGTATTATGCTAGTATGTGTGCTCTTGTATCTAAATGCATGGTATGGTGCTTGGATGCAATTTGGTGAGATAAAATGAGTAAAAAGCATAGATATACTGATCGTGCCAAATTATGAGATATCCAGATATGACATGTTACACATGTTACTTCATATGCAAAAATCATATAGTTTGAAAGTAATTATAGATATATGTTTATTGTCTATATGTATCCCTGTATGTTGTATGTTTTTCTATATGTGCTCTTATGTTCATATGCAGTATGCTGGGATATCTTTGCTATTCTTCTTTACTCTAGACAAGAGGATATAAAAGAAAATGTTTTATGCACACGTAGTAGTTGAACCATTACTAGTTTTCAAAATAGACAATGTTCTTATTGAAATTGTAAAGTCTCACTACAGTCAGTAATGTGTTTAGATAAGGACATATGTTCGATTTAACATTATACTGATAGTAAATTGACATGAGAGACTCAAGGAATTATGAACATTGGTAGATCATAAGAAGAAAAGATGTAGAACACTTAGCCTTATTATTAGATGATTGTGATAATAGTTTTATGATACCAAAGAATGCTCAGTTGTATAATTTAGGAGTCCTTGTATTTTCTAGTATTATCTCAGACTTTAATAGACCTTTATAGTTGGAAAGTATTATTAAACATTCTATATCAAATATTAAGAGGACCATATGTTAAATATTATAGTAATTTCTTTTAATGATATTTTAATGACAAAATAGCCAAATAATATAGCTAGAAATTCTAATTAAATAACAACCAAAATTCTGCCACTTAGATAAAGTAAATAGATTTCATAGCACCTAAAGTATGGATGTTACATTTTGCATAGTTAATTCATGCATAAGTCTTTCAAAAATCTTTTAGTCATTGGAGCATTTTTTATCCTCTATTCCAAACTTACTTTTGCATAATTTTTGCCTTTAAAATTACCTTTATAGGCAAGTAGCCATTGGAAAAATCATAGTGTAACTTTTTTCCTTTTTTTAAATTTATGGTTGTTGAAGAATGAAATCAAAATAGCTTCATTTGTTGGCTTTGGTTCAGCATCACAACTTCAATGTAGTGCATTATAAAGATATAAATATTGGAAACTTGATTCTTACCTTGCTACTTCTCTTATAAGATTTCTTCTCGTTCATTTAATGTAAATTAGTCGTTATAGCCTCTTAATAAGAGAGAAGTGGTCTAATTTTGTTGTAGATCTTGTAATTATGCATTAATGTCTAAATTCGCCCTTCGTTTATGCCCTTTTCTATTTCCATGCAATCTTCACCTAAAAGGAAAGATTTCAATGTGATCAAATTAACATTTAACACATTTTAAATTTCTTCATCAATTGATACTTTTAATCATTTAATCTTAAGGATTTTGTTATCATTAAAACATTTAAATCACATTTGAAACCTTAGGGCTAACATAAATTACTATATGATCTAAAGAGACATATACATATTGCTTTAAATTGTAACCAAATTGTCAATATAAAAAAGGCAAAAAAAATTAATCTACAATTTTGTAGCTTTATCATAGACCATGAAGAGCCTGGATGTGTTGGTTTCTACATTAATAGACATGAGTGTCATTTGATGCACATAGAACCCTTTGTCTATTAAGCTATCTTGACGAAGAAAGAAATATCTCGTATCTATTAATAGTCATGATGCTCCATTTTCCAAGTATTAATTCAACCACAAAGGTTAAATTCCATTCTAAAACAGTCTAAGGAGAAAAGACTATAGACATATTGATGGACATGTGTGAACAAAAAAGATTAAGGGATACAAATTTGCAAATTTCATTCAATGAAAAACTACCATAAAATTAAACAAAAGTTATTTATATGTTCACCTTAATTACTTTTGAAAAATAATAAAAATTACAAATAAATAAGAAAAATAACTAAAACAACTTTGAAACACATGAAAATAAAGGATTCTCTTACTAAAAATGGACCTCAACCATGTAAACTTGATTTGAGATGGCAATAGAGAGCTTCTCATTAATATGTAATAAAGCCTAAAACTCCCCACGAATCAAAATAGTTATTTGAAGTTAGGTTGCTTATTAGCGACAGGCCTTTCTTTTAGGCTTTTCATGCTCAGGCTACTCTATAAACTCATTTGCAATATGTTCTATGTTAGATATAACTTGACAAAATAATTATGTTGGAAATTTCACTCATATGCAAGAAGTCCTAATTTTCCTTTGTAATCAACAATCACATTTTAGATAATAACCCATTTGGATGTTGATATTATAGTTTTTAGGCATTACTTAAGGTTATGGTTTTTTTTTTTCCTTGTTTTATTCTTTCTTCTTTTGGTTCATGTTTCGGCTCCTTCAATGACTTCTTTATTTTCAGTAGGTTTTGCATTTTGAATTTATTCTCTACTTGCTAAAATTTTTAAATATGCTATTTCAGTCATAATTGGTTTACATTTTTTTTAGCCTTGACTTTATCTTAAAGTATAAATTTCAGAAGCATTATTTGCCTTTCCTGTATTGTGTATTTTCATATTTATAAATTGTGGTTTGAGAGACAGGGGTATGTAGATTTATAACAATTGTACCCCTTGTAATAGTGATGATATCAATACTTTTAACACATTCTGAATTCATGCCCCTCTCTTACTTATTTGTGGTTTTATGCATGGTTTATGTTCAAATCCTTCACTAAGCCATTTTCTAACATGCTAATTGTGTATTATAGCTAAGATGGTTGAATTATGCTTACTGTAAACTAGTTAGTGTAAATATTCATCTTATTTTTTCACAGTTGCCATTTTCATTTCTAATGCAGTTTTGTGTATATAATTGCTTAGCATAACTGACTTTCTACATATCTTTATCTGATTTTTTGGTTTTGTTAGCTTCTTTACTTGCTAAGTAAATTATATAGACCTCCCTTAAGTTTCGTTAAAATTATATGAATTTATCTTTTATTTTTAAAATATACACATATTTTTCTTAAAATAAAAAATTACGTTATATTTTAGTCTAATTTTAAATTTTTGGACTAGAATACTATTCATTAACCTAAATATATTTTCTTACCTAAAATATCCTTTTACATTTTTTTATGAAGGATATTTTAATAAAAAAATTTAAGATTAGAGTAAAGTGTATATTTTGAAAATAAAAGAAATATTTGCTATAATAACCCAATAAATCAGAAATTTGAAGTAAAAGGAATTTGACTTAAACAAGTAATTAAAGAATATATTAAACTTGAGGAAAAGGTAAAATGATTAGTTAAACAACTAACAACCCAATGAAAAAAAAAAGAAAGAGAAATGTATGTTAAATAAAATAATTAATATAGAAAACTTAATAGAGAATTTTAATTAACAAGAATTTAAATAAATTATGGGTTTAAGAAATTTTATAAATGTATTCAAGTTCAATATATGTGTGAATCTAATGAGTTTAAAATTTTAAAAATTGTGGGATCTAATATTAAAATTTAATATTATATAAATTCAAATTTATAAAATTTGAAGAGTACATTTGCCCATCTCACCTCAATGTGATTCTGCCAATAATTGGACACATGCAATGACTAAAAGGTTTATGAGCATGGTCCTTTGAGTCAATTTATATTTTCATTTGCTATATCGTTCGTTCCATTATATGTTTTTAGCAATCGTAGTAGGATTCTTCTTTCTTTGTAATTTTGTTATCCTCAATAAAAAAAATTAAAAAAAACCAAACATGCATTCTCTTTTGATATATTCATACGCCTATTTCTATTTCTACTGTCGCTCCTAGGATTTTCATCTCTTTTGACATATTCATACGCATGAATTTCTCTTCCCCTTAGATGAGAAGTATCTTTATGTGCCGTAGCTGCCCCATCACGTATCAGATTATATCAGTTATATAATCTCAAATGCATGCGGGCACGTGACTTAGGGAATTAATTTAATGACTTGTGAAAAGTCTGCCTTTGCTGCATGTTGCTTACTTTAATCATATTTATATTTAATTAATTAAATTTTTATATATGCTTTAATTATTTATCATAATTTAGGATTAAAAATAAAGAGTTAATAGATTTTATTCATTTAATTATTGGAGGACAGAATCATGACCCAAAAACACCAAGAATCATATATAATCCTCACTGATATCACAATTCATTGTAGATTTATCCATTTTCATAGATTTGAAGAGGATACGCAAATAAAATTTTATTTTTATTATTATTAATTATACAAGGATAAAAAGGATAATTTTTATGATACAAAAAATGTTTAAATAAAGAATGGACAAGATATTTTTGTTGGCCAAAAAGTGGCTTTTAGAAAGGCAAACTGAATATTCGATTTTTCGCAAAAGTCACGAGCCCACGAGCACAATGAAAGAAATGGAACCAAAAAAGAGTTTTCTTTTTGAGGATTTTTTTTTTCAAATGTCAGGTTGTGTGCAGCTCACATCACATGGGTTGCCTATCTGTGCGATTAAACGTGATTGCCAGCGAATCTCATTGGTTGGGCCCCACTGTTGGTGTGCGATTTGAATCTTTGATCTGCCTTTGATCCTTTCGATTCCCTCCTTTTTTTCTTAGCTCTTTAATGCATTCTTTAATTTTACTTATTTATCGGCTTATAACAACTTACAGTAAATTTAATAATGTTAGACACCTATACTTGCACAAGCTTTCATTCATTTTAAGATTTTAATTCCAACAATTTTAGGACACGGCAGAGCAAGGGAAAGGAAGTTAGAGAGAAAAAATTATGTAAAATATCTATTTTACTTTTTTAATCATTATTTAATTACTATTTAATTATTAAAAATAATAATATTAAAGATATTTTTTTTATTTTTAAAATTATTTTTTATTTTTTATTTTTATACTTAATTTTTTTATATCAAACTGACCATTAATAAGATGCTTATATTTTTGTTATTAAATTTTTAATTAAAATATGATAAATGTATAATTTTTTAATAATATTATAATATCTATATAATTTAATTAAATTTATATAATTATTTATTACAATATTATTAATAAATTGTATTTTAATTAAAAAATTATTAAAAAGTATAAATAATCACATATAAATTTTTTAATAATCAACATCTTTTTTATAGAAAATTAATCAGGAATTAACACCTTAAGTCTAGCTTTCTAAAAATTTATAATTTTTTTATATAAATATTATTAATATTTTTAGTAAGAAATATAATAATATAAATAAGGTATTTCAATGCTATTGATTAAAGTATTCTCACATTGACATGCTCAAAATCTCTTTTTATTCTCACATTTACGTATGTCAAATATTTTCTCCACATGTCAGATGTCAGGGGGCAGAAGGTGGCCTACTTACAAATTTTGGAAGTTTTCTTTCTTTGTTTTTTTTGGAGAGAAAGAAATGATCACTAACGCATATTCGGCATGCAAAAAGGTGGGAAACAAAAAATTAAAAAAAATAAAAAATTATAATTTTATTCTTATAATTATTATTTAATATTTCTTAATAATATTTATTCAAATATTAAAATTAAGAATATTATAAATATTTTTTATTTATAAAATTATTTTTTTATTTTTATTTTTTATATACTAAACCGGCCATAATATAAATTTTCACTAAAATGATTTGAAATAGCATGAATGATTGAGAAACATTAGTAAAAATTTTAGTATAATTTATATATTTTTAAAGACATTATAATATGAATTATTTGCATATAAAATATTAAATTTAACGCTACTCACATATTACTCAAATATTTCATTTTTACACCACACTTAATAAATTAATCAAGTATATTGAAATCCTATATAATTTTATCCGGGGGATCTAAATCCTATAATTTAATACAAATAAATTACTCATATATTTACAATAAAATTTATACAAAAGAAATTGATCACTAGCTTTAAATGCAACTAACTTGCTATAATTTGTAGCACAACAATGTTGAGTAGAGTTTAGACAATTGAATTGTAATAATTAAAAAAAGAACAATTTAATTGATCTAAAAAAAATAAAAAATGCGGGGCATGCTACTCGCTGATGAAGTCCCGCTGCAGATTCACAGCGCTCACTGCTCACTCAGCGTCAGGGCTCACTACATAAAAGGCAGTAGACCCTCAAAAACTTGCAGCCCTCATTGCCTCAGGTGCTCTCTCTCTCTCTCTCTCTCTCTCTCTCATTGATAGTATTACTATCTATCTCCAATGTGATTCTCTTGTTTCTTCCGTTTGTTTACTGGGAAAATGTGATGATTGGCAAGGAAAGTCCGTTTCCAAGCATTGTTGTCACTCAATCTGTTCTTATCGTCACAGATTTAGGGTTTTATGACTTTGTTTCGGTGATGTTCGGGGACCAATTTATTGTGTTAGGGTTCTAGGACTTGATTTGAAAAGAAAAAGAGTTAGTGTTTGATTCAGTGATTTGCCTCTCTTCACGTCATTTTCTCGCGAACTGCTGCACCATTGTTTTCGAAGAGAATGTGGATTTTCTGTTGAGCTCTCTAATTCCTTCTCATAGTGTTGGATTTTAGATCCTTTGTGGCTGTGCTGGAATTTATTTTTTGTGACTATTTGCTTAGAATTAAGGTCAGCGTGTTTTTCCTTTTCGAATTAAGATGAATACTTTTAAGGTCGTTTCTCGAGACATCATATATAGTCACTGGAATAGTGTCATGTGAGTGGGAAGATGGATGTCTTTTCAAATTACTTCATGTGTGCATGTTTTTGGAATATTAGATTCAGTGCTCTGCTTCTCTTAACGTCATTTTCTTGCATACTAAAATTAAACAAACTTTCATTATATTGCTTTTGATGTGATTGTAGATTCTCTGTTGAGATCTGTATTTGCATTTTCATAGTGTGGGGTTTTAGATCTTTTGTGGCTGTGCTGGAATCTGATAATTCTTTTTGAACTATTTGCTTAGAATTGAAATGAGCGCGTTTTTCTTTCAAATTCAGACAAATATTTTTAACATTTTTCCAGAGACATCTTATATGGTCAGAGTAATAGTAAAATATGGGTAGGTTTATGGATATCTTTCTACATAACTTTGTCTATGCATGTTTCCGGAGTTAGGTGATGCCTGCATTTTCCTTATTCAGGGAATATCTCAATATAGATCCTTGAAAATCTACTTTGAAATGTTAAATTGATTGCTTTGCTCTCCATGATTCAAACTACCTTGGTTCTTGAATAGTGAGCTCTTTGTTTACATACACATGTGGATCCCTGGGTGTAGTCATTATTTCTTTTCATTTTAGCTACCTAAGAATTAGATTTGATTATGCGCTCTCCTTTTGTGACATGTAAAGTGCATAAGTGACATGGAGATTATCATGTCATCTCATTATTGACTTAATCTTTTCATTCGAAGTCTTTTTATAACATGAATATAGCTACTAGAAATTGATTTTATGTTGTCAGTGTAGTTTGCCTCTGTTAGTGTTAATTGGGTGAACTTGATTCACATCATTACACTTGTATCACTTTTGATAAGTCCACAATCTGCACATTTATGTTTAGCATTGTTCTTAACCAAATCTATGTGTATGTTGGTATGATTTAGGTGAATGTTACCTGTATGTGCATTTCTCTTTCTTTCAATGGGACTTCAATAAACTATTGTCATAGTTAAATCATTGGCACTGATGGGCCTCCTGGACTTAAAGAGCTTTCAGGTGCAAAAAATGAAATTGGCTTGTATATAATTCTTACACAATCACTATTGCAAGCCTTCCCATAAAATGTGCACTTGTAATAGAAGTCTTATGTTGGCAATTGTGTTTACCACTTCAAGTAGCCAATATTTTGTTCTTGTTTAATGTTTCCATTTGAACTTACCCTCAATCTTTTCTGCAAATGTTGCTAGTTGCATTTATATAAACCTCCACTACATTTTACTCTTATTCTTTAGTTGTATGTTTTGCTTTGAGGTACCTGCATAGAGCGCATAATTGATTTAAGTTGTTGATGTTTTCTATTTGTTCTCATCTTACAACCTCATAGATTTAAGTTGTAGAACGCACCTGCATAAAATGCAGCATAGATGTACTTTTTTCTTATTTGGAAGATGAAAAACATCGTATGGGTTTTCTTTCTTGTCTGTTGTCACCATTATATCTGTTTGTATGTGCTTTAATGATTTGTTCTGAATTCAGTATAGAATATACAACTTTGGATGCATTACTCTCTGCCCAACCATCCCCTGCTGGGCTGATGCATGCAAAACCTATATTTCTGAAACTTGTCGAACTGAATTTGAACCCTCATTTCATCTGTTCAGTTAATACTATTACTAATATTGAAGACATTGTAAATTTATATATATTCATACAGTTAGCACTTATGCTAGAAGCATTTTCAAGATGGTCAGCTTTTGATCTTACTTTTGACTTTTATGTCTGTGGTTCCCATGGTTGAACAATTTTAATTTGATTTTCTTTTGATGAGAAATGAAATCAGGAGATTTATAATACTTGGAACTGTTGAAGAATAATATCAGCTATATGTGGTTTTATGTTCAATAATTAGGGACAGGATGCAATAAGGTTTTCTAAAAAGGATTTCCTTTTTAAATTTGGACTAATTGGGGTTTAATTATTTCTATTTCCTTGTAGAATTAGGATTATCAGGGGTTGCCTATATATTTCAGGATTATTTATGTATATCAGATTTTAATGAGTAAATTTTTTTTTTGGGTAGCTAATTTGTATTGTTATAATTCCTTTTTTCAATGACCTGTCCTATTCCCTGTCTCTCTCGCTTCTTTCTCTCTTTATTTGTCTTTTTGGCCCCACATTAGCTTCATTATGTCTTGCTTCAGTGTCATATCATTTTGGAAACTTGATATTAATATATTCTTAAATCAAACGTTAAAGTAGTAAAGGAAACACTACAATCTGTGATAGTCTTTTAATATATGATTACATCAGATTCATTGGCTGGTCTGTCTCTTAGTAAGCTCTTGAATTGTCAAACTGTATACTGAGATTTTGTAGCCCCTAGTGCCTGCAGCAGGATTCCTAACAACATATCCCCCCCCTTGGTGCGCGCCCCAAAAAAAAAATTCTCAATAGTTTTATGAAGGATTAATCTCAGATGCTGATAATATGTCTAAAATCTTTTGGCTTTGGTTTCTGACATAATGTGAATCTACACAACTAAAGCAATTGTTTTTCCCTCTTTGTTCTTCTAATACATTGTACTTTGTTATGTACCCCAGCCCCAGATATATTAATTGTTAAATGACCAAGTTTGGCCATTTCTAAAATTTGCAATTTTTGTTCTTACTTAAAACAGAAAAAAAGAATATATCTACTGATTGCAATGTCGGATCTTGAGGCCCCATTGCGCCCCAAAAGGAAGAAGGTTTGGGTGGACTATCTGGTTCAGTTTCGATGGATTCTTGTTATTTTTGTTGTCCTTCCCATCTCCTTTACCATATATTTCCTTACATACCTTGGAGATGTAAGATCTGAGATGAAGTCCTTCAAGCAGCGTCAGAAGGAACATGATGAGAATGTCAAGAAGGTTATCAAACGTCTCAAACAGAGGAATCCATCGAAGGATGGTCTTGTCTGCACTGCTCGTAAACCTTGGATTGCTGTTGGAATGCGAAATGTTGACTATAAACGTGCTCGTCATTTTGAAGTAGATTTGTCTGCTTTCCGGAATATTCTTGAAATTGACACAGAACGAATGATTGCAAGATGTGAGCCCTTGGTGAACATGGGGCAGATCACTAGGGTGACTGTCCCAATGAATCTTGCCCTTGCTGTGGTAGCAGAGCTAGATGATCTTACTGTTGGTGGCCTCATTAATGGCTATGGGATAGAAGGAAGCTCCCACAAATATGGCCTGTTCTCAGACACTGTTGTGGCTTATGAAATTGTTTTAGCAGATGGCCGTGTTGTTAGAGCTACCAAGGACAATGAATATGCTGATCTTTTTCATGCTATTCCATGGTCTCAGGGGACACTCGGGCTTCTTGTCTCTGCTGAGATCAGGCTTATACCCATTAAAGAGTACATGAAGCTGACCTATAAACCTGTTGTGGGTAACCTCAAAGATTTAGCACAGGCATATGTAGACTCTTTTGCACCGAGGGATGGAGACCAGGATAATGTTGAGAAGGTTCCAGACTTTGTAGAAACCATGATTTATACCTCAACTGAAGCTGTGTGCATGACAGGAAATTATGTCTCAAAACAAGAGGCAAAGAAAAAGGGCAATAAAATCAACAGTGTTGGGTGGTGGTTTAAACCATGGTTCTACCAGCATGCACAGACGGCACTGAAGAGAGGGGAGTTTGTGGAGTATATTCCTACTAGAGAGTATTACCACAGGCACACAAGGTGTTTATACTGGGAGGGAAAGCTAATCCTCCCATTTGCAGATCAATGGTGGTTTAGGTTTCTGTTAGGCTGGTTGATGCCGCCCAAGGTTTCTCTGCTCAAAGCCACTCAAGGTGAAGCTATCCGAAACTATTACCACGAAATGCATGTCATTCAAGACATGCTTGTTCCTTTGTACAAGGTTGGAGATGCACTAGAGTGGGTTCACCGTGAGATGGAGGTATATTTTCTCCTCTTCTGGTCATACTTCATAAAATTCTTCCTTGAAACTTATTTTTCAAACTTATTGTCATTCCAGGCCGTTCATGCTTCTACTCATGAGAAGCTGAAGTTGGAGCTGATATCTCAGTTTGTTTGTGATCAAGTCCATTTGCATTGTCTTTTTGTTTTTAAAATATCCGAAGCACTTGATCTCATTTGTTTGACTCCAGTCAAGGAGTTCCTCTTAAAAAAGATTCTTTTTCTTTTTTATTATTTTTCCCAAAGATACTGGTCTTATTAGTATATAAGGACAAGACTTTGAAAAGTTATTTAGATGTTTACTATTAGATTTTTCAATAAAGACATAATATGTGGAGGAACTTTTTGAAAAACTTAATCATATAGTGTTAAGTTGGAAAAAAAGTCACCTGTAATATTATTATTGGAGAATATGATGGCAAACACCTACAAACTGTATTTAAGTTATATCCATTATCTAAGTAGTTAGCTATTCAAAAGGATTTCCTCGTTCTATTTCCATATAATCTGATCTATAGTTTGGAACTCTCAAGAAGCAAGTTTTCTATTTTTAATTTTTAATTTCCTCATTTTATCTACGTCTTCTCATTTGGTCTTTTTAACTCTTTTTTTATTTTTAATTTCATTTATTTTTATCTTTTAAACATCAGGTATACCCTCTTTGGCTCTGTCCACACAGACTGTTCAAGCTGCCTGTTAAGGCTATGATTTACCCAGAACCTGGCTTTGAACTACATCGCAGGCAGGGAGACACACAACATGCTCAGATGTACACAGATGTTGGAGTCTACTATGCGCCAGGCCCTGTTTTGAGGGGTGAGGTATTTGATGGTGCAGAAGCAGTGCGTAGAATGGAGGATTGGTTGATTGAAAATCATGGTTATCAGCCACAATATGCTGTGTCTGAGCTGAGTGAGAAAAACTTCTGGAGGATGTTTGATGCTGGTCTCTACGAGCATTGTAGGAGGAAGTATGGAGCTGTTGGGACCTTTATGAGCGTGTACTACAAATCAAAGAAGGGAAGGAAAACTGAGAAGGAGGTGCAGGAAGCCGAGCAAGCGCACCTTGAAACTGCTTATGCAGAGGTTGATGAGCCAGTAGATTGATTTTAAAATTTCAGATTGTTTGATGCTAGGATATCTTGCTTCTTCCTGTTTCTGAATTTTTCGTTTTGCTGTCGTATTTCCGGATCTCGGGCTTTCTGATAGCAGTAGTTGCTGATACTGTTTTGGGGTTTCCATTGACTTTCGTGGATTGTGTGGACTTAACATGATGATCTAGCTAGTTTGAGACTTAAATGGCAAGCCTATTTGTGGGTTTTATATCTCCTATTAGTACATACTCTGCCTGTGATCCATAAGAGCCAAGGCTCTGCCAGTGAGAAAGTGGCGACATGAAGGATCGAGGTTCTCTTAATAACACATAATAAATCAATGGTAAAAAAAAAAAAATATTGAAATCACCATATCATTAGTGCAAACTTAAAATTATTGAATAAAACGTGAGCATTTGGTAATTCTATTTGTCATATGTGGTTTTCTTTTAACTAATGATCTATTTTTAATTTAAATTAAGTAATAGTGCAACTAAGATAATAATTTTATGAGATATTTTTACTTGAGAATTCTATCCCGAGACAAAAGATTTTGATCATACTGGTCCAACCAGTGGTTTATGTTTTTTGTTTTTCTTCCAATTTTGATTGGTCTTGTGATTTTTGTTCGGTTCATACGTTTTTAGCTGAACTCTTTTAGGGGTTAAGTTCCTGACGAAAGGACTCATTATTAATTTTTTCGGTAAATCAATACATCAAGAAGTGTTATAAATTGCTTTTTAACCGTCCTCTTATTCGGAAATCCAATTTGATACCCCAAGTAACAATGATTGCATAGATATTTTGATATTTCAAAATGTACCAGAGGCTGGAAATAGGATTATTTGGTAGTCACATGACTCGCATCCAAGAATTAGTTGATATTATAACAACATATTTAATTAAAAAAGTTCTTAGATGATATTACTTGATATTAAAAAAAAAAAGACCAAAATAACATTTTTTTAATCTCAATCTCGCAGAAAAAAAAAGGAGCCACAGCAATGTGGCGAAATAGCAAATGTGCGAACCAGTCCAATCAAAGGTTTATTTTTAATTATTTTTACTAATTTTGATTAGTTCAATAATTTTTTATTCAATTCATTGGTTTGTTACTGAACTTTTTTATGGGTTAACTCAGACTGATGCAAGGACCTATTATTAATTTTTCCGGTCCATTTGGCAAATTTGATTTTCAGTGTTTAACATAATAAATTAGCACTTCAAGAGGTGCTATAAAAGCATATTTTATTTAGGGAAAATTAGTACGAAGGACCTAAATAATACAAATATTATTATGAAGGACTTGAAAAATTAATATTATTTTTGAGGACCAAATGAAATTTGGTAGATAAGAATGCCCTTTGTTAATAAGCCTCCTGAAATCCGCGTAATCTACTCCATCGGGTCCCTCCCACCATTTTTGTTTCCCACGAAGCCTAATGACCTCCATGATCGTCCTCCTTTGTTTCTGGAATTATTTGCCCCTTAGTTCGTCAGCCTTTTTCATTCGTCCTCCCCCTATTTCTTCTACCTTGCATTAGATTCTTTTGTCATCCCGCATCTTGTTATTTGCAACTACTCACAGTCATGGTATGAGTAGAGCAGAATAGAATGGCCTAGCCTTTTTGTATGATTGAGTAAGCAGCAATTTATGATATCCTACATCTCTCAAATTCTTATGGTTAATGACAACTTCTTCTTCCTGTGCTTGTTCAAGATAGTCTGCACCTGGAGTTATGAGGAGTTTTAGACGTTTAACAGGTTTACTACTATTATTGATGTTTTGTTTCTATCTTAGAAAGAATACAATACTGATAGAAATATTATTACTTCTTTTTAAGAATATTACTACCTACTTTTAGCTTTATTCTTATTGATATTGTTGTTTTGGTTTAAAAAATGACAAGCAAGTCTAAAGCTTTCTAATTTTTTTAGGTGTAGTTGTGATGAGTAAAGGATGGAAAATCAAATGTCAAGTGAGGTGTTTTGCTACTTTCATTTAGGTGGACAAATCTTAAAAGATTCAAGCGGGAAGATCCACTACAAGGGGGTCAGACTGATAAAGGAAGATATATCCTTGGAAGAACTAAGGAGAGAAGTAAGATTATGCATAGACTGTGATGACAATGAAATAGAAATGAAATACATTTTGAAATTTGATGCCTCTCAGCTATTGGACTTAGTGGACGATAATGGTGTGTAACAATTGATCAAATACAATGATCAATGTGTACACATATATATATATATATAGATATATATATATATATATAATCAATGGGGAACAAACCAGAGTATCACCACCCCACTTGGTAACAAATGAGAAATTAGTCTTTTATGATTTGTCCAGTAAATATCTACTATATATTATAATTTTAATTGGTATACTTGAGCATCGCCCCTAGATTGACAAAATGTGAAATGAATGAAAATGCAAAATGAATTCAAGTTCAGTTCATTCCACTATTGGGTCTCCTTCTAACTGGGAACTTGTACTTCATCCATGTGCAATACAAAGTGTCCCCTCACCAATGATTGAATTAAATTCTGCCAAGTGGACAGATTTGATTGTTAAGTGTGGGAAAATTTTTTCGAATGCTATTGAATTGAGGCAAGCACTATATAAGTATAGTATTGCTCATAAATTTGGATACACTTTCCTAAAGAACAGCTCTCACAAGATGATTGTCAAGTGCAATATGGAAGGATGCAAGTGGAAGCTAACAACATATGTAGTGGCTAAAAGCACACCCTTCCTAAGTGTGCGAACCTTTTGTAATGAGCATGTACACTCAGCACAAGATAACTTGGTAGTAACTCACAAGCAAAGGGTAGACTTAGTAGCATCTATAATGGTTGAGAGTGTTAGATCAAGTAGAGATAAAACGCCAAATGATATTTGTGGTGAGCTGTTCAGAGAATATGTATTGGCATTAAGTTACTATCAAGCATGAAGGGAGAAGGAGAAAGTTTTAACTGATATTAATAGGCTAGTAAACCGATCGTATAAGCTAATCCCTTGGTTGTGCAATCGTTTAATGAAAATAAATTTAGAAACTATTGCCATGTGGACTTCATCGACGAACAACCATTTTGAAAGGTTGTTCATTATATATGGATGCCATATAGTTGGCTTCATGCTTGGTGCACAATCGATATTATATATTGATGGTTGCCACCTCAGTGGACCATACTTGGGGACTCTCTTAGCTGCATCTACGTATGATGCAAATAATGAATTATTTCCACTTGCATATGCAATTATAGGTACAGAAACACATGATGATTGGGTGTGGTTCCTTCAAAAGTTAAAGACTTAATAAGTGATATAGAAATAACTCTAGTTTTAGATCGCCAGAATGCCATAATCGGTGCAGTAAGAGAAGTGTTTGGTGGGGAGAGACATGCATTTTGCTATCGACATATAAATGAGAACTTTAGTAGTGAGTTCTTAAAAGTTTGCAAAGGGCAAAGAAGACGGTGTAAGAATGATACATTGAAATTGCTAGATGGGATTGCGTATGCTCGGTTGGACACAGACTATGTGAAAGCATTGGAGAAATTGAGGTCATTTTCCCCTGAGTTGGGTAGATGGGTGGAGACCCAAACTGATGTTGATAAGTAGGCATTAGCCAGATTTCCATATCGACGATGGGATAATATCACAATTAACCTTGCAGAATCTTTTAATACATGGATAGTGAAAGAGAGGACAGACAATGTTTGTGTATTACTCAATAAGTATAAGGATAAGCTAGCTAAAAAACTATATGCTAGCAAGGAGGGCATGGCTAAATGGACAAACGAGGTGGGTCCAAGGATTGAGGCAATGCTAAAGGAGAATGTTGCAAGGGCAGAAAATATGATAGCAGAGCACTATAGTATTAGTCGGCTCCTAGTTCAAATAAGAAGCAATGATTTGAGGGTGAATGTGACATTAAGAGAGTGTACTTGTCAAGCTTGGCAAATGTCTGGCATCCCATGTCCTTATGCATGTGTAGCGATAAAGAAGGTATATGGGAATGTGTACTCATTTGTAGAAAAATGCTACTCACTAAACTCGCAGCAAAAGATGTATATGAATAATATGATTATTGTAGAAACTCATGATATGCCAAACCTGAACAATCTTTTAATTGACGATTATGCTAGCAACACCTTCCTACTACCACCCATCACCGGCCGTCCAGCGGGAAGATTGTAGAAAAGGTAACTTGAATCACAATTTCAAGATAAGGCTAAATACCGGTATTCTCGTTGTCAAGAGGCAGGGCATAACAGAGCTAGGTGCAAAACTCTCAATCCTTCTTTATCTTGATGCTATAAAAGTAGCTCCTGGGTGGTTATATATTGGTTTTTTTTTAAGGAAATGGTTAGTAGTGTTGTAAATATGTGAAAGTTAAGCTTTGTTTGTACATGGGTAGACACAACCAATTTTTGTTTAAAGGTCTAGAAGTTGGGCTCTTTTGTATATGGGTAGACAAAACCTATTTTTTGAAGTTATGGAAGTTAGGCTCTCTTTTATACATGGGTTGACATAAATGATTTTTTTGTACATGCATCAGGGACATGTAAAGGTTATTTATAGTGGTTCTTTGTAGTGGTTACAAGGAAGTCCAAATTTGTTGGGTTATTGGCAACTGTATGTAATTCGAATGGAAAGTAATGAAAATGAAGTATGTGTAACAAGTGCTATGTGTATGTAATATTTGTTTATATTGAATTTCTGTGCACAGGTTATGAAAAGAATTTATAACATATTACTATTTGATTGAATTGATTATTAAAGCCTCCACTGGAAGGTTTAGGTGTAGGCATTTTTGTACATCTTTTCCCTCCATGCTATGCCATTTTTTGTTAGTTTTGCAACATTTTCTTCCCAAATATAAGTGGAGGTTGATCATTTTTAGCTTGCCTTGGGGTTTGGAGCAAACAAAGTAAAAATGCCTTTATAGCAGATCACGCATTTTCATCTACGCATGGAACTCCTGCACTTGAGGTACTCAAGTCATTTTATTTCAAGGGCATGGTTGAAAAGCATATGAATGCAGCCGTTGTTCATTGTTGTATCAGAACTCTAGCTTATTTTACTGATTTGCACGTGAATCACAATTTTAGCTGCAGTCAACATTGTTAGTTTGCACCCTCTATGCCTGATTAAGGAAAAAATGGCAACTGGCTTAGCTTATCGGATTTATAACACATAACTTCCTAAAAATGATCAACTTAGATAGTATTACACACAGCAGATCCAAAGGTACCGTTGAACTCTGAGGATTCATCAAGCTGGAGAAGGATGTCAGGGGATTCAGCCAACGTGAGAATTTTCAACAACTAAGTGTTCAAATTTTGGATTCTATTTGGTACTTAGGGAATTGATATTATAATCCACCATTAGTATAACACCAAACAATAATCCACCATTAACGGGTCATCAGAAAGAAAGAAAAAAAAATACAGTTAATAGATCAATTATTCCTCTTTTGGTTTTCATTTTTGCAAATTCTTGTTGTTCATAATCCAATGGTATCGAGTTTTAGGACTATTACTATGAAGTTTAGGGGGATCATTACTGGATTTAAGCACATTTCTATCCATTTTTAGGGAGCTTCCAAAATATAATTACTAGTGTTGTTTACACCCATTGCTACATGTTTTTGAGATATTACTTGTGGCCTTTAGGGATTTTACTACCATATTTAGGCTATGAGTTTAGGACGTTAATGGCCAGCTTAATGATATGACTTAGTGGACTTTAAGCAAATAGATGATAATATGTCAGCAAAAGAAAGCAACTCAAGGAATTTCATAATCTTGTTATAATCATAGCAATCAAATATTTATGATCATCAGTTTACAAAGTTTACAAGTTTACAAGGCTGACAGAACGTTCTGGTCTATAACTACAATAATATGAAGTCTTAGGGAGGAAACTATCAATGCATCATGACTTCTTGGTTTGCTTTCCTTTGATTGTTGCCCTTGCAATTGACACGACATCACCCCGGCACTTGTTCAGTGGATGGTTCACCAACTCCTACATGAGTTGGACATGGAACGCATCTAACTCTTCTTGAAACTACAACCATTTACCCATGAGCCACCAGGTAGTAAACTATAACAAACAATAAAAGAGATGCTTAAATTGGAGTATATGTTGGCATGGTGCACCTTTCCCACTTAGGCTTAGGTTCCCCAGTGTATAGTTGCAAATATTTTATCAAATATACTCCACAATCATCACTGAGCAACAAATGAGATATCATAAAGTCAGGGCTATCCATGCAGCACTACAAATATTGTGAGTTCAAAGTAATTCACTTAGATGTTTGGCTACTGAGGCAAGTCAATGTATTTCACGGTGACAACTGGGCTTGCCGCCACAAATCTCTCTGGTTTCAACAGTTTTAATAGCATGGCCAACCGATCTTTCTATTATATCACCCAAAAAGTATCATACACAGCTTAATCATTATAATTAACTTTAACAATTACATTCCAATAGAATACAACCTAATTTTACTATGATGTGGGCCATCTTCCTCTAGCTTGCATTGGTCCTTTGACTTAATGAGTCAAGGATGTATAGAATGCATACATGAGGGTCTAGAGTAAAGCAGAACCAGTGGTTTATAAATAGCACAGAGGCGAATGCCTACAACTATTTCCAAACGACCAACACTTTCCAAGGGGATAGGCTAACAGAAAATAACAAATACCCTATAAGTATGTTACCAAGGTGCAGTCCATGATGTTATAGCCCACTTTGTTAGGCCATAATTTTTTCAGTAAATGATCCACATTGTACTGCCTAATAGGTTTCAAGAGGGTTATCTACACCAATAATTTCATAAAGTGTATCATAGTAGGACTTAAAGCAAAGGATCATTAATGGTGATATGAAAGGAAAGACATATTAGTCACCATGAAATCTCCATTTAGAATGTGTCGTCTAATAGTTAAGTTCTCTTGCTTTTGGTATTCTATAAGCACTCTATACACCATGGTTATCACCTACACACACCCAATAAACACAAGCATAAAATAATCACTTTTAAAAATTTTATACTGGTCGAGGCATACAAAAATTAGACTCATCGATGTGCTGATCCACTTCCGTCTACCAAAGCACTGGCACTCAGCACAGGTGAGGCAAAAGTCAAACAAATCAACTACTACCCTAGTAACAAAGCAGACATATTCACTCACTAATATTAGTACATCAAATACATTTCCACTGTTAGCAACATCAAATGAAATAATCAACCTAAATTATACAAACATATGAATTTTTTCATACTAATATACATACTCATTGCTATTTGCTCGGGCAGTACGTGAAATGCAATATTTATACACTATCTTTTTCTCTTTATCTGTTATAGCGTTGAGGGCTTCCTCCATAGATGGTGACCATTTGACGGCCTTTTGATGTTGTCATACTGACCTGCGTGGGTGTTCTTATCCTTCAACTTTATCCTTCAGGCCAGGGGCATCTGTTGTTTTCCTCTTCTTTAGCTCAATCTCACTAGCCCTTCTGGATGATTCATCCAATTCATCATCCTCCCTATCTCTGCTTGACATGCCCCTAGGTGATGCAGCTGCTTCTTCTCTATCCCCTGCTTCATCACCAGCCACGTTGCTTGTAGAGGTTCCCTCCATGTCACCCACAAGAGTCACTGTATGTGTAGGGCTGGTAAGTTCTGTCTACAACATCAATAGATTTTCAACAAAGCCACGAGTAAAGGTCAGAAGTCTTTTATACATTTTCTTGATACCCTGTAAGGTTCCCACAGATAATAGTTAGTTCACAGATGTTTTAAAACTCTTAACACAATTGATATTTAGGGAGAATTAAAATTTAGGATCTAAATATGGAAAAAATTCCTCAACTGGACCTGTTACCACTGGGTTTAGGATAGATTACCACTGACTCAAATTAAAACATCTTAAACCCAGTGGTAATAGGTCCTTCACAATAGAAATACCTCAACTCTAATTCTCCCTTGAGTTGATTCAAATATAGGAAGTGGTACTGGATGGTGAAATATAGATTTCGAAGGGAGTGCGTGTGGGCCTTTGGTATTAAAGATTCCTTACATCCAAAAGTAATATCAGAATAGTTGGTAAATTACCAAATAATCATATAAGCCTATATAGTAGCATTATCATATATATCCAAATAGGGAGTAGCTTACCTGAGCATGCTCCTTCTCAAGCTTAACCCTTTCTTGGATACGTTGTTGGGTCTAAAACTTGATAGCATTAGCATTGCTGAGGACAACTACATTTCCAAGAGGAAAAAGCTGCAGGAAAAAATATTGACCAAAATTGAACTTGTCAGATGTGTGAAATAATAGGTCAAATAAATATATAAGTAACAAACCATACCATTAGGAGTGGTAAACATCTTCCAATGCTCTTCTTCTCTGCTCTTTTATATGGAGCTTTTTTGAAGCTTACCACTTCCTTTACAAGAGTAGACAGGACAAGTTCTTCCTAGTCATACGTGGCTGCATAGTCGATGTCCACAATTGCAGGAAGCAGTTTGTCATTCATGTATAAGCTAGATGTCGGGTATAGGAAAGTCCCTAAGGTAAACAGCAAAAAAGCCTGCTTGAAGTCTCTGCCAGCCTTGCCTCTTAATATAATATCTTTCACATCTTTCAATTTTTTCCCCTTAAACTTTCTTCTGACTGTAGCCATGCCTTCTCCCTTTAAACTATTAGGTATAGGTTGGCCACTAATGGGAATGCCCATTATGCCATGGACATCTTCAGCTTTGAGCAGTACTTGTTTACTTCTAATTGATAGTGATCTAGTTGGAACATTAAAGGCTACAACAAGCTCTATGCACGAGTCCCTTGGCAGGGTTTGGAATGCCAAATCTAGCAATTTTCCAAACCCCATTTCCTCCACTAATTTATTGTGCACAGTATTATTTCTAATAAATTCAATAGCTTCCTTGAACTAAGAAGGTGAGCACCTTGTCCTAATTGGTATCTATAGAACACAAATAATTCAATAACATAGCATGAACTCATTAAATGAGGGATTTTAGGAATGCATAATAATGAATTTTTCCTTGCATAGGAATGTCCAGGAACATGCTCCTTCTTGTGCTTTATTCACTTTTCATAAGCTTCATCCTTATACCTCTTTTGTTCATTTGGCTTTAAGTTCTTCCACTCTACTAGGACTACAGCATTCCCCTGTAGAAGGATAACCAATAATGTTATTCATTTCCCCACTATATTTTAGACATCATTTGCTCTACAACAATTATGTTGCCTACCTCTTTAACATTATGAAACTTTCCTTTGTTTTTTTTTATAAAATTCAGCCCTGGAAATGAAAACACCCACCTGATTAAGTCTTTTTTCGATTATCATAAATCATCACCATGTCATAAAATATTAAAAAACTATCACTTGAACTTCTGCAATCCAGATCTATATTTGTGTGAGGTATTGTCTTTATCGTCTATTGTACTCTATCTTGACAGTTACAAATCAATACCATTCAACCACAGTCACAAACAACCAAAGAAACCATCAATAATCTCTTCCTATACAAATAACCAAGTGTGATTGATAATGAATCCACACATGCCAGCTACAAGTAATACAACCACTACATTATAACTAACAAGCAAAATAGGAAATTTGTGGCACACATGCTTGTCATATATGTTGCATTATTCAATTAAATTACAAATGTTCTATACTCAATGTCTATTAATAATTCATACATTTATTTTGCCACATTATTACCAACTTTAGTACTGTAGCCCATTACTACTAGGTTTAGGTGTGTTACTAATGCACCTCAGGAAAAATACTGTCATGTTTAGGAATATTCACATATACTGCCCTACTTCATTTGAACACATAACTGTGCTTTGCTATTGACCTTTAGCCACACAACCACTAAGTTTAAGTGTTTTCTACTCCATTTAAGGAAATTTATTAGGAACCATGGACAACCATTACTACCATATTTATGGATGTTACTCCTGTGCTTAAGGACATTTACTACCAGGTTTTAGGAACTTTCATCTACTATTGACTTTTAGGCACTTTACTTCTAACTTTAGTTATGTTACTACTTAATTTCAGCAAATTTACTACCATGTTTAGGGATTTACCATAGCATACTCATAGTTTTAGAACTCTTACTCCCAGGTTTAAGGACTTTGCTAATGGAATTAGGAAATTTTACACCACCGAGTTCCAGGAACATTACTTGCTATTGGATCATCAAATCAAAACTTATCCCCCAACTTATCCTATATCCCAAATTCCAAATCCAGGTTTGAAACAATATCTAATACACAATAGCATTCATCCAACGCTAGAAGGAATTTCACATTCACAGATCTAAATCTAAAGCCTTACTATTCCCTGTCCAAATTCCCTTTGCCAATGATACCCAGATTTGCTTTTGATATAAAAGCATGTAAATACTAGCATTTGTGAAGGAATGAAAGTGTGAATCTTTGGACCTATCACATAAGAAGGAGAGGTGCTACTTACCTTACTTTTCATAGATTTTCGAGCATGGGAGAACTCGTCGAAGGCTACTTCTAACACATGTCGTTCAAACTGTTGAAGTATGCCTCTCTTGTGAAAACCTATCTATGGATTTTTAGTGATCGGTTGCGAGAAAAAACTTCTAATGATTTCCAGTTACCAATTGCAGGAGAAACGGTCGAATGCTTGGCAATGGAGGGAGGGAGAAACGACCAGCGTTTAGAGGGCAAAGGACGCGTTTAGATGTTATTTGATTTGAGTAGCTTATTCAGCAGAGAAGCTAAAGGTATTTTTATTTGTCAAATTTTTCTTGGTCCTGCAGCGTAATATTGAATTTTCAGGTCTCTCATAATAATATTTGTATTGTTTGGGTCCTCCATACTAATTTTCCTTTTCATTTATCATTAATAGTGTCCTTTTATTCGGAAATCTAATTTCATACCCTAATTAATATTGATTGCTCAGATATTTCAAAGTTTACCAGAGGCTAGAAATAGGAGACGTTCATATGTTCCTGTCAAATTTCATGAAGCGTAACATTATTTATTTTAGCATAAAGTCCAAAAGAAAAAATTTTAGTCCTGTGAAATGTGTTGCATGTTGATTCTTAATGGTTCATGTGGTTTAGAATCAAAATAGACTACTAATTTTTTTTTCCAAATTTAATAATGCCATTTATTAATATCAATAAAAAAAAAGTGAACAAATTAATGGTGAGGCAATCACATATACAAGCATATATCTTGTAACAATTTTAACTACTAAAATTCCAAACAAAGGAAGGAAACGGTTATTGAGGATACGAATAACAAGTATTCAAGATATAGAATAACTAGTATCCAAACATCCTAAACTTTAATTAAAAGTTAAATCAAAACGGCTAATAATAAATAGATTACATTTGCATCATTCTCCCCTTTGAGATAGAATTTATTTTTGGAGGGTGAAAATACTAGTAATCCTCCAAAAGAATGAGATTGAGTCGTGGAAAATTATTTTCTCTAATTCATATGAACATTGGATTTAAGGTGACTATCATACTTTTATCAAACAATAGTGGCTAGAGTAGTTAAAGAATCTAAGTACTAATAACAAGGATCGCTTATGATTTAGTGAAGGTGGCAAACTTGTGAAACATTCGGTATCTAAGTAGGAGTCTTAAGGGCACCTCAATGATAGGAATAAGTTACTACCCAAAAGAGGGGTGATTGGTGTTTTAATAGAAAGCAAAATTTTCTTTCAAATAATGACTAGTTTTCAAACTTTACAACAAAGACTTTTAAAACTTTAAATGCAATAAAATGCAAGGCATTGAAAAATAGAGCACTTAGAAAATAAGCTTATAATGAAGTAAAGAGTATAGAATTTAATAATAAAATGCAGCAAATTAAAAGACAAGTGAAGGAGATCATCAAAATTGAGTATTTCTATCGACTTAACTTATAAAAAGCTTACATTTAGCTAAACTCAACTTGAGATTTTTACTACTTTCACAAGTTCATAACGATGAGCACTTATGAGCTACTAGAATTGCAAAACCAAGGCCATTCACTCTTAAAATAAGATTTATAGCCAATCTAAACTTAAGGGAATCCTTCTCTTGAAAAACAAAGCTTAGAAGAAAGAAGATGTAAATTATATTAATTTTTTTTTTTCAAAGAGTAGATTTACATGTAACAAGAGCATTAGGAGGTGAAAGATGTCAAATGAGCTTAAGAAGTTCAATCAAAAGTTTAGTGTAAGTTATTGGTTTTCAATACTTTCATAAAGCCTCTAATATATAGATATTGTCTCAAAATAACCATTAGAAGTTATTGGTTAATTTTGTTTGAAAGAAAATTGGCTAGGTAGTTGTAACACCCTAAAATTAATTAAGGTGCTAATCATAGATTTGGGTTAATTAAGAATAATTAACATGGAATAATCAAGTAAGTTAAGTAAATGGAAATTTTGAGAGATAAATTAATAATATGAGTTGAAAATTAATTGGGATAGAAACTTCATCTAGGCTTAAATTAATAAATCATGATAAGAGGCTAATGGAGGCCTAATGAGTTAGGTGCAGGCCCAATCCAATCCAATGTGATAGAGGCTTAAGATCCACCTTGTATAGGCTCTTATAAGTGGCCCAATAAACCTTGTGTAGACCCAAGACCATGGAGTTCTTAAAACTAAGTCTGGCTCAATAAAATTCTACAGCCCAACACCATAAAACTGGCCCAACAAAGCTAAAATCTAAAGCCCATTTGGAGTTGGATCTTGGAGCAGCCCATAACCAATAGAAAACCTAACTTAAACCCTAAAAATTGACCTAGCCACCTCCCCCCCCCTTCTGCAGAATCATAAGAGACACACACAAAATTCGGAGGTCTAAAAGAGAGGCTAAGGTTCTTGGCAGGTTTCCATATTTTTCTACTTCTAGAGCAAGATTCAGCCAAGGTAATAGTTATATAACTTAATCCTCTCATCTTTCTCTTTAATTTGACCTAATTAATGTTCCAATTAGAGCACTTTTACCCACACCCAAAGTCTGAAACTTGTCATTTGATATTTCTATGGTGACAATTCGTAGGTTGAGGCTAGGGCTGACATTAGGTAAGTATAAACTCTTCTTTTTGAGGTATTTCTGTTGGTTTGAGACCCCAATGATTGGATTATAGTATGGGTATTAATTTTGTAGGAATTTACTTAGGATTTTAGGTGAAATATTGAAGTTTCTGGTGGAGGACATTTCAATCCGAATTTGGGGACTTGTATTGGTTGGGTAAGTATTCCCTAAGTGGTCATTAGCATTTTAAATTCTTTGGGTACTCGTTGCTACTGTAAATGATGAATTGAAGTAGTAATTCTCTGATACTATGGTTATAGGGGGATTTTTGTACCATTGGTGGTTGTTGCAAATTTATCTACAAGTGAGGTAACTGGGGTTTACATTAATTTCATGCATATATCAGTTTTAATTTCATATTTGCTATATATAAATCATTTGAAATTCTAAATGAATTGGTTGGCTATCTATTGTATTGTGATTGGACCTTGTGAGTCTTTGGTGGAGTTGTGGTGTGACTGCCACCCGTGCATGTGTTTCGATCGAGCACCGAGTTATGATTAAACCCCAAATGCACTGAGCCCTGGTTGTGCTCAATGGGGAGTTGGTGCTATGGACAAGCCTCTCTCGGTGTTATTGGCCTTTAATATGTGAAAATATGATTGTTAGTATGAGATAGTAATCATGATAGCCTAATTATTTCATTTACTGATATGATTCTGATGTTGATTTTGATTCATGCATATATGTTAATTAAACTAGATATAATGAATGGAAATTTCCTTAGTTACTGAGATTCATATCTCACCCCATTTCATGGGATTAATATTTCAAGTGAAGGCTCTTCGGGTAAGGATAAGGGAAGACAAGTGGATGAAAATCCATGAGCTTCAACATGTGGGGAGAAGGCTACACTTAGGTTGATTTAGTTAGTATATATGCTAAATTTTGTATTCCTTATTGTATAGCATCATCTTATATTCATGTTGCCAAGTATAGGCTTTATGTTTTGGTTACTTAGGATGTATTTATTGAGGAGTTAGGCCTCATCTTAACTTGGTATTGGATGTATGAACTTATAGTATCTGATATATAAACCTTGTTAAACTTATAATATGGCTTACCATTTGGGAATTGTAATCACGTGATGCATTAGATATTGATAAAAACCATGGATATATGAAACCTTTAAGAAAATGTGTATCGAATGTTAATTGTGAATAGTGCATGAATTTTGTTGCTGTTACTCCATAGACTTGCTGATATAAGGTAGTTAGAGGAGTGAAAATTTACATTTAAGTTTTGAATTGGTAATGGTAGAATAGCTGAGTGAATAGGGTAGATAAATACCATTAGAGTTATATAAAATTGGCGGAAGTAGTCCTAGGGTGTTCCTAAGAAGAGAATTAGAGGGCATGGGATGAAATGTAGGAGAAATAGCCATAAGAAGGAGTCACGCTATGGCCTGAAGAGTGACAGTGGTGAGGGACGCCACAGCTTGAGTAGTATCGTCGCAGTGCAGTGCGAAAAAAATTGCCCAGGAGGGTGACAAAACAAAACCTCACCGCGGCACAATAGGTCCTATCGCTGTGAAGTCGAGGAAACTAGATAAGGAGAGTACAGTAGAAAAACTCGCCACGACGTAAGTGTATTTCGCCGAGGCAAGAATCGTGGGACTTCAAACAGTAGCTCCAGGAGGCATCTCTGTCACAAAGCCACGTAGGTTGGCTGCAGTGAAATTCGAGTAAGTTACCCAGTGATTCCCGAGAGTAACTTAGTCGCGGCGCGAAAGGGCGAGGTCGCAGCGCAAAGTGAAAAACTTAGTTTTTGAGCAGCAGTACCTAATTTAGCCGCAGCGGGAAGGTTCCAAGTCGTGGCGTAGGTTCCCAAACTCCTACCTTTAGTCTAGAAATCCTAATTTCTTTAATGGTAATGCTAGGAAATAATATAGGAACATAATTGCGAGGTTTTTGTGTGTTGAGACTGATGGATGGATGAATTATAAACCCCTGATAATAGTACAATTCCTTTTATGCGTTCCTCCATTTATGGTTGTTTAGTTGATGACCCTAATAACATTAAGGTTCAAATTTCCCTATAACTTTTTAATGTAATTAATTGTAACGACTCCAAACCTTGATATTAATTGTTAATCGTGTATTTAACCATAATTACTGAGATTAGAAGTTAGGGACGTCATAGTAGTCGATATGACTTAGTGAAGAAATTGATATGGAAAAATGAACTCTTGATCCCTATTATAAGTTGTGAGAGGAAAAGGGACATGGTTTTTTTTAAAAAAGAATGTTTCCCAAAGTCCTAAACAAAGTCAAATTTAGGATGAAGATATCAACAATGAATGAAATAGAGCAACAGAGATTATAAACAAAAATGACAATGAAGTTCAATTGTAAAGAACTATATAAACTCTGTAATTGACATTATTAGAAAGAAGATGTCAGAAACTAAATAGAACTTGACTGGAAATTGGGTTGAAAGCTATAAATGAAATAATAAAGAAAATTATAAGTAAAGTGATAAACAAATTTGATAAATGGCTAGAAAATAGAAGACGTAATAATTGCATGTTTCTCGAGAGGTTTTTGTGTATCTTGCATGGTATTCCTTGCTCCCATTTATAGCTTCTTCAGCCAACCCACACATTTTCTACTAAGCCTCATTCCACTTTATTGTGTCCATGAATGCACAGTGGCCTAGTGTAGAAGATCAGAGGGTTTAATTGTCCTTCAAGTCACTATCTCATCAGATCTATGCTCACTTATCTTTTTTTAGCATTTTCTATTACATGGAATGTGAGTTTTTGACTATCATTGGGGCTTTGGCTAGCTCATGTCATTGGCTAGTATCTTTCAATTGGTGCTTCTTAATTGGATTTCATCAGTTGGCCCTAGTCTTTAGCCATTGTTTATAGCTTATGATTTTTGTTGCTAACACGTTTGCCCTTATTGCATCTCTTTAAATGGATTAATTGTTAGATATAATATCGAGAGGCACAATATTTTCAGGTTCTTAAATGTTTAACAATCATTCCCTATCTTGATGTCACCTTTGCAAATTCTATCTAATCAGTTGCATCAGCAGCCTAGCCATTATAATTCTTTTTAAATTATAGGGAATTTTTCTATCTTCTCACCACTTTTGTTTCATCTTCAAATTCATGTGAAATGGTATTTTCTTCCTTCAAATCTCAAAATCAATCCTCTTATTCTCCTCAGTCTAGTAGTTCTTCCATTCCTTCCTTTCATTATAGAAGTCTAATCCTCATCTCCCACTTCCTTTCTCCATGATGAATGACATGCTCAACAGTGTCAAGCTACTAAAAGATGGTTATGCTCTTGGTCCTTTAATGCCATCAGTTGAGGTAGGTGATGAGAGACTCCAACATTTTCTAGTCCTCACTAATTATCAAATGGCTATCTTCAATCGTTGATAAGCTATCTTGCCAACCCTTTTTTCAATGTTCTTGGGTTGTTTCTTTGCCTTCTTTCTGTGTGTGGCATGATAGACTTTTCCTTTATTTTAATGAGCAATGGAGTTAGAGAGGGATTATAAAGATATTACAGCTATCTCTTTCTACCATTCCAAAAGACATTAATTTTCTTCTTGCTGTGATCCCTTTTTGGTCTTTCATGAGCAATATTGAAGTGTGTGCTATCCAAATGATAAGGTGAGAAGTTACAAGTGCACTAGTCAAATAAGTAAGGAAATCGATAATGAGTCTAAGTATCAATCCCACAATGATTGTTGGGCAATGTGTAACACTCCTTCATTATTTCTAATTTATTTACTTATTTATTTATATATTTCATTACTATTGAATTAAAATAGAAGTTAAATGAAATTTTAAGTATAGAAATTATTTGTATTATAACCAACCAAAAATTTTTTTTTTCTTAGTTAGTCTTTGGTGTCACACATCATAATTGAACAAACCCAAATATCATTGAATAATACGTGATCATAACATTATTGTTGTAATAAGCCAAAGGATACACTAATGTTCATAATATAGATATCGAAAATTGATTCTATCTTTTAGATCATTACTACAAATTTTTAAATAAAGTGTTGGTCTTGTTCTTCCTCATTAGCCATTGCCAACTTCACGTTTTGTATTATTTGGACAAGCCCTATGAGTGGAATTTTAATTCATATCCACTCCACCTCAATGGTTATCCATAAGATTGGCATTTGCTAGACTTTTGATTGAAACATTATAAAAAATAATGAGAATTGATACTCTTAATAGAAAATAAAAATTATTTTAAAATAATGGTTTAGTTGTATATACTATAGAAAAACCTTTTTTCTTATTCCTCTTGTTATTAGTACATCTACATAATAAGAGAAAATCATAAACAATATACGCAATAATTTAGGCAAAATTAATACAGTCATATGAGAAATCATAAAGCCAAATATACTTTGTTATATTATTTCTACATAATTTTGCTGAGCTTACACTAAAAGGTATTCATCACACATCCCATTTTATTTTACATCCAAAATTCGTGGATGCTTACATACAAGTGATTCCTAACATATTTTTGTTATACCGTCCCACTATACTTTTGTAACAAACTAGTGGAAAATTTTACTTACAACTCTACATAAGTGGTTACATTTTTATCTTAAACCAACTCCAATCCTTAGATACAAGGGCAGGTGATGATAGGCATCTCTCAACTTATAAACATCACAATTTTCCACTTTTTTATGAATTCAAACATAACTCTGAATGTAAACATCTATGTACATCCACAAAATAACACATTAGTCATCTTTAATATAATCATGAAACAAGATTGCTTGTGGCACAAAAATCTTTTAACTTGGGCATCCTTTAAAGTGGATCCATAAGAAAAATCATGAAATAAAATGTCACATCTTTGTTGAAGATCATCCCTTGTTCCATAGAGATCTCCTTCCTTTTGAGGATAGTTTCTCTCCTAACAAAGACTACATACTTTCGAGGACCTCATCTCCTGAGATCACTTCCCATTGAGGATCTTTTCTTACATCTCTTTTTTTTTAATTATTTTTTCACATATGGACCATAAAAATCATGCCATAATAATTTTTGTTCTTTTCCATATATAGCATGAAAATCATACAAACTTCTCATCATAATTTTTCATAAAAAATAATTTCTTCACTATTATTTTTCCTGTATAAGTCATGAAAATCATGCCATAATAATAATAATAATAATAATAATAATAATCATCATCATCATCATCATCATCATTACACATGACATAAGCAACGCGAAATTAGCTACTCATTCATATTGTCCCAAATTAGTAATTTCTCATAAAACCATAAAATAAATGATGGAATTAGAAGGGGCAAAAAGGTGCTCTTCCTTCCTTTTTTGATAACCTTAGACTCCATTATAAATTAGCTGGGTTCCAATCTTATAAATAAATGGCTTAATTTTAGGCATGTAATATTATTGCTTAGGCACCATATGTGCAACTAAACTACTATTATTTTTAGGAAGAGAAAGTGGTTAGAATTTGGTTAGCATGTGCTTGTGTTAGCAACTAAACTAGAACTGAGCACTAAAGAAATAGAGGAACACTTAACATTTGAGGGTTAAATGCTTCTTCAACTAACAAAGTGTTAGATCAAAAATCAACCACTTATAATTTAATGTCTAATATTCTTGTTTATTGCATTATAGTAATTAATGATCAATTAGCTACATAAACATTAAAAAATTCAACTTAGGGGTCTTGCTCACAAATCAGTGCATTGATTAAGGAAGTATTCATTAACCTTAATTGTATAAATTAAATATTATTTTAAAAAAGTAAGCATTAATGAGTAGCCCATAAAAGTGAGTTATAAACTTAAGATTGAACATGAATTAAGATAAGACAAAAATTTAATTTATGAACATATTTACTTTTTTTTTTTTCAATTTTTGCCTCCTTTAGTAGTTAAATCCTAGATCTGCACCTGCCTAAAATTATTGTCTTATTATTTTAGAATCTTTTAGGTCTTTGTCCAAATTGATCCATAGTCTATAGTCCAACACAAAGTTCATAGTCCATAAAATGTTATGGTCCATGTAGGGTCATAAATCTTGTAAAGTCATAGTCTATAAAATTCTCAAGCATAGGACATTATACACTGTCCTAAGTCAATATTTTAATGTTAATATTAATTCTTTGGCCATTCTTATATTTTTGAATATGATGCCATATTTTCTCATATTAAATTATTACATTATGTTTCACACTTTGTCTTCTTGTTTTTTTTTCTTCATTCCTTGACTTTCTTTAGGTATCTCCATATTCTTGTACACCACTTTCTTCCTTCTTTCTACTTCACATTTTCTCTACTTGTTCCCATTAGTTTGTTAGAAAATGGTGTTTTAAAATAGAGTTAAGATCATATTTGAAGGCTTTGAAACATGTGAATGTCACACTGTCCTTAAACCAAGATTTTCCCTTCATTATTGTTGCAAGGTATAACTAAACTTCCTTTTGGGATTTATGTTAAGCAACTTAGAAAGTTCAACTTAGCAAGTAATAAGACTTTCTCTTTCAAGAGTGTTATAAAGAGTCAACGAATAAGGGACTAGGAGAGAATGGTTTCTGATATATCATTTGTCTCTAGAACTAATTATCTATAGACTGATTGTTGAACCATCAATGTCCTTTCATAAGATTTGAATTTTAAATTCGAGCTTTCAACTTAAAAACTCAATTTAAATCGTAAAAATTTAAATACTTGACCATTTTATACCATAAGATGTGATCCTTGAACCAAAAGGCTCTAAAATTAACAAGAAATTTTTAGTTTTCTGGAGTGTCCTACTTGACCAATCAATTGGTTCCTAGAGCTAGTCGATTGGTATGTTATAAAATGTAGTCAATATATAGCATTTCTTCTAGTGACAAGGCCAATCAACTAATTCATAGAACTAATCAATTGCTTGTACCATGTTAGTTAGCTAGTATTGTGGAACCAGTCAATTGCTTTATCATAATAATGAACCTATCATTTTTTATCCTAGTTAACCTAGTTGATTGCTTCATGCTTGGACCATACTTGTTCCATTCCATGAGATGCTAGTCAACTAGTACCATCTAAAAGCAACTCTTTTGCTTCTGTAATAATCTAGTTGACTAATTTAGGTTTGACAAGGAACCAATCAATTACCTCCTTATAAAACTTGGCCTTTTTTTTTTCTTTTACCCTAGTCTCTTAAACTATTCTCAACATAGTTAGTTACTATCTAATTTTTGGTTTTCTAAATTAATTTTATTACTTTTATTCTTATGTCACATTTTTGTCTCCAATACCTTCTTTCCTAAAATTTAACATGCTTACTCTTGTTCCTTTCATTTTGCAATGCTTCCTACACCAACTTCATTGTTTTTATAGTCTTACAAAATTTTCACCATATAGGCCCCTTTTGTTTTCTTGAAGATTACCTCTTAGTTAACTAATAAATTTGTGTTCACTTAAATTAGCCTACATTGAAATTATCTACTAATGATTGAAGGATCTTTTCCTCCTAAGTAATGAAATTTTCCTAACTAATTCTTCCTCAGTCTTGGATGTCCCTTCCTTCCTTTTCCTATGATGTGCCATCTTTCTTCAAGTAATTATGAGTTTTCACTTGAATCTTGACTACATTTTTAACTTGTCTTATATTGATGAAATAAATTATACATACACTATGACATGCTACCTTTCTATCTTGCCTTGCTTAAGTTTTTCCTTACCTTCTCACTATATCTTGCTTCTTTTCTTGCTTTCCACCTTATGGCACCATGTGTATATATTTTGATGGGGCAAATGTTGTTATTTTCTTTATTCAAAAAATTGATAGACATATCCACATACTTCACTCATGCATCCAAATTTCAAGTCTTTGTTCCCACTTTTTCTTCTTATGTGATTACATATCTTCATTTCTTTTGGTTCTTGTTTGACAAGTTTATCCATGCAATTTCTTCTCCTTGCATCTACTTTAGTCCTCTAATCTTTGTCACAATGTTTCATGAATCTCTTGTTCCCTTCATTTTTTTATGTAGGTTTCACTTAATGTCTTAACTTTATGTAAGTTCCCTTATGTTGTTTTTAGAATCCCATTGAGTTGTAACTAATTAGCATATCTAGTTCCTTATGAAAGCAACATCTTGAAAATTAAATGTTTACACTAGTTTAGTAAAATTTTGTTGCTTATTTCTTCTTAACTTTTAATTCTCGCACGACTATCTTGATTAAGGGTGTGAGGCCTCTGAGTGGCACAGTTGTTATGCCAATTTTTCCATGTTTTTCCAATCTTCTTATAAGTAGCTTGTCTTTTAGCCTAATTATAATGTCATATTTGACTTAGATTTAAGTGCCTTAATATATTTTTCCCATATAATTGAACTAATAAATTAATTCTAGTTTCTAAATAGATGTGAAAGGAATCTAATTAAGATCTTAATAGAATCTATTTGATTTCTAGTTCCAATGTGAAAGGAATTTTTTTGGTATTTAGTATAATGTGGGCAAAATCTTTTTATTATCTAGTCCAATGTGTAACACCATAATTTCTAGCTCATTTCCTAGAATTCTCATGCATCACATCAACAATTCCATGAAGGAAGTGAGAAAAGTTCATTAAAATAATACGTTTTCTTATATTACATAGTGTATAACAAATTTCATTCAGTGTCATATGGACCATGCGAGCTCATACCATACATTCTCATATTTAATTACATGAATACAACTCATTTGCATTATAGAATGTGGCTTACAACTCATGAAACTCAAAGGAAAGCTCAAAATATTCATGTATATTTTTGGCGAGAATTTTGCTCTTTTCTAACTAAACTTTGGAAATTCATAACTAATTTTAGAAAAATCAAAATCATACATTCTTAGCCATTCTAAAAAGCTACAAATGTTTAATTCACACTAAAAATATGCCAAGACCATAACATCCATCACAGAGAATGTTTGACATCCGAAATTGTCTAGAGGTCAAACTACTCACTGGTGCTGTTATATATTTCTATAGCAAACTTTGAAAATGTCCAAGTAATTCCACAAAAATCTAATCTATACAAATGATACCAATATAGAAATATGTGGATGTTAGATAGAGGGAAAAAATAAATTCAGACCAACTTAGGCACGCCAAGACCTCAAAAGTCAATAGAACAATGACTAAGGTTGGGTGAAATTCCTGATACTGGATAGAATTTTAAAAAATTCATATCTCCCTCTCTAGATCTCCAAATAAGGTGCTTCTAGTTGGCACAAGTCACTGGAAATGTATAGTTCCTTTGTATAAAGGTTTGTGGCAATTAGACATCATATATGTCCTGTGTGATGGATTTTATTTTTGGACTAGTATGAATAGTGACATGACCAAAACCAGAAAATTTTTTAATTTTAGAAATTTATCAAATATTTTGTAAACCTCTAAAAATTATGTTCTTTAGCTTCCTAAAAAGATCTCAACAAGCTCTAATTGCATGCCAAATCTCAGAGCAAGAAGAGCTTAGTTGGTTAAAAAGTGATGTAGGGTTCCATTATGGTTAAATTTGGCTTCATATAGGATACCAATTTGTCCAAATGGCTTTCCTTGGGGTTTGACATCTCTTGGGTAAGTCTAAAACCATAATTAGGACTTGTATGAGCTACCCAAATGGTCCAAAACCTCATGCATTTCATTTTGGCCATTTCATCCACACATATGCATAATTCCATCATACCATTCATGAAGCTAATTTTCCGTCATATACTCAATTCACATTCTAGTGGCTACATAACATATTCTCTCATTCATATATGGCATAATATCATAATTAAATATGTTCAAGAGGTCATAGACCATATACATTATGGGATTACATTCTTTGACACAAATATGGCCTTAAAGAACAAAAAACTATGCATTAGGTTGTCAATCTCTTTTCTTCAAGGTGGTTGGCTTCCATTACCTTATCCACTTAGCCCACCTAACATATTAGATTATTGGAGAGGAGGGAATGAGATTCAAAGAATCCCAATAGCTCATATCCCATTTAATCATACATAATGGATGCAAACAAGTCTCATAAATGCATGCATGGTATGTGGGCATATGCAAATATTCAAGAATCATTTTCATCATTCAAGAAATTCATACATAGCATGCAAAGGCTTACCAAGCAAGTGGATTGATCTCACTAATTTCTTGTGGATTTTGGACTTGCCTTACATATTCTTTAATGTATTCTTGGACTCAACCATGTTCTTAGGAGTCCACTTTTCTTTTGGGAGACTCTTTTCTTTGTCTCAACCAATTCTAAGGGTTCTTAGCTCATCCTCACCATAGCTAAGGGTTCTTGACCTCACCACACTCAAGCAAACCCAAATACACATCAAAATATCATATGAAACATAATATATCATCATAAAACCATGGCATACGAAATCATGCTATCATACTTTTCATGGCTTAACAATACACATACACACATTCTAAGATAAGATAAGCATACATCCATGCATGAGAGAAGATGAAGAGAGCTACTTTGTATACAATCACACACTTTCCTTCTTAAATCAATGCTTTCTCTTTTGGCCACACACACAAACTTGTAGAGATGGTTTCTCTTGGCCTAGACACAATTTATGGAAGCCAATTAGGTTCATGAAATAAATTCTAAGGCCACACAACTTGCTTAGATACTAGGTTGTTCTATAAACCCCATTATGGTTCCATAATTGCACTTAATGAAGCAAAACCCCTCAAATAAATTCTAAGCTCTATTCTTTCTTTTAAAATATTATTCTTGACTCCTTTTAAGCATCTTGGAGTCATCACACAATTAAAACTAAAAGCCTAACTACATATTGCTTCTTTAGGTCATAATATGGAACATAAAACACTAACTCACTTTCTATGGTTTTTAAATTTCTCCTAAGACTTCCCCTCATATTCATTCATCATATATGACTCAAAATTGGGCTTACAAAAATTTAAAACTCTCCCTAGATATGCTAACCTCTCTTGGTCGAACCTAGGAAGCATTTTGCTCTCCATGAACTTTGCTTTGTTTTCTTGATGGAGGAAGCACATGGGGAGACTTCTAGGGATCTTAGGAGCTCATTTAAACTCTCATTTAGACATAGAAATCAAGGTATCAAATCAGATTTTGCAAGGAACATGTGAAACCGTAGACTTTGCATCTTGAATTTCCATGGTTATTTGTTAATTCTCTTTGCATATTCTTAATCTCCACACCCTTTTTCCTTAGAATCACCCTTGGTTCTACCTAAAAATCAACTCTTCATAAGTCTTCTTAAGTGGGGCAAAATGGTGGAGAAGGAGAGCAAAGGGTAGCAACCATGGAAGAAAAAAATACCTCGTTTTCATAGCTTTTCTCACTTGAATCTTGTGTTCTTTGAGCTCCTCTCTTCAAATCCGAAATTTTCCCTCAATTTCTATCTTAAAAAAGATTTATAAACTTCATTATAATCATAGGAAATAAAAGAGAATGAAGGAGAAGAGGTTTGGAAGAGAAAAAGCATGAAAAACCATGAAAATCCAAACCTTTCTACGTTGATTTTGTCTTCCTTTTCTTCCTCCTCTTGTGTGCCTCATCACTTAGGGTTTTCCTTTGGTTTAGGTCAGAACATGGTCATGCATAATGAAGGGAGAAGAAGGGTGCATCATATATATAGGTGGGAGGAAGTTACACTTTAAAAAATTTCCATTTTGCCCTTCGTTCTTGGCATTTTTGTTTCTCCTTCGTTTTAGCTCCTTTTTTAGAACTATCTTTTCCATTATGAAATTTAGGTTCCCAATTAAGTAAAATACCTTTGGAATCATTCAAATTGGAGTTAAAACTTTCCCGAACAAATTCGTCAAAGTTCGGGTATACCGACATTGGAAAACATCCACTGGAGGGGCTTTAGCTGTTTCAGGACTTTCCATGGTTTTTAAGGCCTCTGAGAACCTTGGGGAGCTCAAAAATTTCATTTAAAAAGCCTTCTTATGTGAATTCTAAAATTTGCTCAAAATTATGAAAATGCCATTACGTTTCGTAAGCTTTTCATAAGAAATTGTTTCTTCATTCTAGCTCTATTTTTCTTTCTGTTTAAGCCTATGATTCTCATTTTTGGGAGTCTAGAATGCTTCCCAAATTTTTTGGGACCTTAACTATATCTTCTTGGGGACTACCTTTTCTATCCAGTGAATTTCATTCGTTCACGGAGAAATCATACGTTATGTTTCTCATGTTTTTTCTCATTTTCAAAAAACCGGATGTTACATTTCTCCCCCCTTAAATAAATTTTGTCCTTGAAATTTGAGGTACACTTTCTCTTACTCTTTTCTTTTCTGGTTAACGACTTTTTTCTTTCCCTTCTTCTTGGCTCTTTATATGTTTTCTCAGTGATTTCATTCTTTCAAATTTTCTTTTAGCTAGGGGATTTTTCATTTCTAGTTCTTAATAAGGGTTCTATTACTATAAAATACTAGCTAGTTTTCTCTTATAAGGGAAAGAAATTTCTAATTCTGGAGGCCTATCTTAGGAGAGCTTACTAATCATGTCAGGTTAATGTTAACCTGTTCGTAGAATTAATGTTTCTTTTAGTGGACTCATTTACACATCTCGAGAGGTAACTTATTTCATATCATGTCTCTCGTATTCTCTCTGAATAGCTTCTTATAACATCTCATCATCTTTTCTAATTATTAGAGCCATCGGAGGTTTCTGTCTGTCTGCTTATTTACATGTTTCGTCTACTATTTACCTCTGTGTTCTTTCTTACTAGCTCATTCCATGATTACAATTCACATTCTTTCTATCATAGGCCTCAGATCTCAATTACTTACTAGGATTATAACTCTTTTGAGGAGTTATTACAATTCGCATCTCTGAAAATGACAGAAAATGCAAGAAACATAACGTACGATTTCTTAGTAAACAAACAAAATTCACCATATACAAAAGCAAGTCCCTCGAAATGACTTAGTTAAGGTCCCAAAAAATTTGGGAAGTATTCTAAACTTCTAAAAATGAAAATTTTAGGCTTATACAGAAAGAAAAACAAAGTTAGAATGAAGAAATGAATTTGAACGAAAGGTTGACCAAATGTAAGGGCATTTTCGTCACTTTGAGCAAATTTTAGAATTCTCACAGAAGGCTTTTTAAATGAAAATTTTGAATTCTCTAGGGTTCTTAGAGGTCCTAAAGACCATGGGAAACCCTGGGACAGTTGAAACCCCTCCGGTGGATGTTTTTCAACATCGGTATACCCAAACTTTGACGGACTCATTTGGAAAGGTTTTAGCTCCAATTTGAGTGATTCCAAAGACATTTTACTAAATTAGGAATCTAAATTTTATAATGGAAAAGATGGTTCTAAAAAAAGAACTAAAACAAGTTAAAAATAAAAATGCCAAGAACAAAGGTAAAATAAAAATTTTTAAAAAGTCCTTCTTAAACCTCCTTATATATATGAGGCGCCCCATCTTCTCCTTCATTTATCCGCACTTGTTTCTACCCTAGACCAGAAGAAAACCTTAAGGGATGAGGCGCACCAAGAGGAGGATGAAGGAAGGAGAAAAACAAGGTAGAAAGGTATGAATTTTCTTGATTTTTCATGCTTCCGCTTTAGTAAATCTCTTCTCCTCCATTTCTCTTTCTTTCCCATGTTTTTATTGAAGTTTATGGATCTATTTTAAGGGCAAAACAAAGGAAAAAATTCGGATTTGAAGAGAAGAGGCCAAGGAAAGTGAGAAATAAGTAAGAAAAGCCAAGGAAACAAAGTAAAATCTCTAACCTATGGTAGCTACTCCTTCCCCCTCCTTCTCCCTATTTCGCCCTATATATGTAGCTATAAGAGGCTTCAATTTTGGGCAGAACCAAGGGTGAGTTCTATGAATTTAAGGGAGGGGTGTAAGAATATGTAAAGAAATTCAAGAAAAAGCTATTGATTTTCAAGGTGGCAAACCTAAAGTTTCATGGGTTCCCTTAAAAATCTGATTTGATGTAATTATTGCTAGGCCTAAATGAATATTTAAATGAGTTCCTAAGATCCCTAAAAGTCTCCCTATATGCATCCTCTATCAAGAAAACAAAGCAAACATCCATGGAGGCCAAATGCTATGTAGTCTTGGCCTAAAGGGGGTGGGACACCTAGAGAGAGTTTTGAATTTTTCCAAACCCATTTTTGAGTCATTTATGATGAATGAAAATGAGGAGAAAAATGAATTGGTGTTTTAGGTTCCATAATATGACCTAAAGAAGCAACATGTAGTTAGACTCTTTGTTTTAATTGTGTGATAACTCTAAGAGGATTAAAAGGAGTCAAGAATCATATATGAAAGGAAAGAATGGAGCCTAAAACTTATTTGATAGGTGTTGCTTTATTAATTGTATTCTTGGAACCATAAAAGGGTTAATAGACTAAGTTAGTGTTTAAAGAAGATGTGTGGCCTTAGAATTAACTCCATGAACCTAATTGGCTTCTATAAATTGTATTTAGGCCAAGAGAAATGATCTCAACCTTCTTGGGTGTGTCAGGTCAAGGGAGGGGGCTTAAGGCTTAAGGAAAAAGTGTGTAAATGCAAGCATGATAGCTCTCTCTACCTTCTCTCATGCATGGATGTGTGCTTACATTATCTTTGAATGTGTGTATGTATGTTTTAAGCTATAAGAAGTATTCTAACATGAGCTTTTATTCCATGGTACCATGATGTTACATTATGCTTTCAAATGATATCTAATATGTGTGCTTAGGTTTACTTGAGTGTGGAGAAGCCAAGAACCTTCTAGCCGTGATGAGAATGAGTTAAGAACCCTTGAAATTGGTTGAGACAAAGTAAAAAGTCTCCCAAGAGTGAGGTTAACTCCTACGAGTAAGGTTGAATTAAAAACCTCTTAAAGAAATGGGTGAGGCAAGTCCAAAACCCATAAGAGAATGTGAGAGGCTAATTCACTTACTTGGCAAGCTTATGTATGATATGTATGACTTGTTCAAATGTTAAAGATGTCCCTTGAATGATTACACATATTAATATGCCCATGCATGCATTTGTAAGACTTGGTTTGCATACTTTATGTACGATTGAAAGAAAGATGAGTTATTGGGATTCTTTGAATCTCATTCCCTCCTCTCCAATGTTCTAACATGCAAGGTGAACTAAGAGAACAAGGTAATGGGAGCCAACTACTTAGAAGATGAAAGTATGACATCAAAGTGCATGGATTTTGCTTATTTAAGGCCATGAGTGGCAAATGTTGTAATCTATTGTTGCATATGTCTTATAACCTTATGAGCATATATAATTATGTTAATGTACCATGTATAAATGAGAAGCTATGTTATGTGAATGTTGTAATATAAATTGAGCATGCAATGGCAAGTTTGGCTTCTTGATGGCTTGATGCATTAGTGTAATAATAGAAGTGAAATGGCCAAATTAAGATGCATGATTTTTGGAACCACTTGGGCAGTTCATACAAGTCATATTCATGCTTTTAAACTTGCCCAAGAGGTGCCAAACATCAAAGGAGACCATTTGGACACATTTGGTATCTCATATGGAACAAAATTGACCATATTAGAAAGTTATACTACTTTTTATCCAAATGAGCTCTTCTTGATTTGAAATTTGGCATGCATCTAGATCTTGTTAAGAGCTTTTTGAAAAGTCAAAGTGCAAAATTTTTGGAGGTCTATAGAATATTTGATAAATTTTCAAAATTGAGAATTTTTCTGATTTTGGTTCAGTATACTATTCACTCTGGTCTAAAATGAAATTCTATCATTCATAGGGCAAATGATGTCTAATTGCCACAAAATTTTACAAGAAAAAATTAGACATTCTCAGTGACTTGTCTAGAATGGGAGATATAAATTTTTGAAGTTTCTATCTAGTATCAGGCATCCAATCAAACCTATGTTATTGTTTGATTGGGTTTTGAGATTTGGACGCACATAAGATGGCCTATAGTTATTTTTTTCCTCTAGCTAACATTTATAGCTTTTTAGATTGGTATCATTTGCACAGATTAGATTTTTCTGAAATTAATTGAAAATTTTTGAAATTCATAGCAGAAATCTATACCAGTACCAGTAGCAAGTTAGACCCTTGTACTTTTTTCGAATGTCAAACATCTCCTATATGATATTTCATGACTTGAATATATTTGTAACATAAATTAGACATTTTTATCTTTTTGGAATAGTAAAGAATGTATGATTTTGATTTTTTTAAAATTAGTTATGATTTTTCAAAATTTGTGGCAGAAAGTATGAAATTCTAACTGAGGCTACCTTATGGAATTTTGTGTGTCTCTTGCCTTGCATGAGTTTTAGGCTACTTTTGGAGATGAATTTGAGTTGTATCTATGTAATTAAATATGAGAATGTGATACATGAGTCCATATGGCCCACGAGACTTCGAAAGATAAAAAATTATGCATAGCACGATGCAAGCAAACTCAATATTTTGATGCCATTTTTCTTGCTTACTTATGTAATGCTTGGCATGAGACTTAAAATTAGTATGAGGTAAAGCTAGAAATCTATGGTGTTATAGAATTCCTTCTCCTCTCATGGTTTTTTATAAGGCCAAAATACATACCAAGGAGAGGCAAGAGGAGAAAGCAACATAAACAAGAGTTTACCTTACATTCAAGTGTGTATTCAAGGCTCTTCCCTCTTGGTTTGTTCCTCCTTAAGCAGTTCAAACTCCTCCCCTAAGTTCTGGACCAAAAATAGAACCAATCATCCAAATAAATTCATTGGAAGAGAGGAGGAAAGGAGGAGAAGGAATTTCTTAAAGGAAGAACACAAATTTTCCATGAATTTCTCATATTTTCTTGGCTTTTCTCCCTTCTTCTTCTCGTTCTCTTTGTGCACCTAGGAGTTCTATTTTTAGGCAGAGAATATGTCAGCCTAAGAAGGGAGAAGAAGAGGATTAAAGTGGCGTGAAGAATAGAGAGCGTTCAAGAAGCTTCCTTTAAAATTTTTTTTCAATTTTGCCCTTTCGTAATGATGTTTCCAATTTGGCTTTGTTTTAATTCTTTTTTTAGAAGTATCTTTTCCATTATAAAATTTAGGTTTCCAATTTAATAAAATGTCTATGAAATCACTCAATTAGAGTTAAAACCTTCTCGAACAAATTCATCAAAGTTTGGGCTTATCGCCATTGGAAAAAGTACACTGGAGGGGCATTACTGGTCTCGGGGCTTCCTATGGTTTTCTGGGCCTTTGAGAACCTTAGACAACTTAAAATTCCCATTTAAAAATCCCTTCTATATGTTTTTCCAAAAGTTACACTTATTTATAAAAATGCCAGTACTTTTTGTCAAATTTCGTAACAATTTTGTTTCTTTATCCTAGCTCTATTTTTCTTTTTGTTTGAGCTTGGAATTATCATTTTTAAGCATCTAAGACTCTACCCAAAATTTCCTAGATATTTTCTAGGTCATCCCAATAGTGTAATGTCTGGTTTTTCATTAAACGATGGAAATGGGTACCTTTTCAAAGCAAGTCCCCTGAAATGAATTAGTTAAGGTATCAAAAAATTTGAGTAACATTCTAAACTCCTGAAAATAAGATTCCTAGCCTCGGATGGAGGGAAAAATGGAGCTAGAATGAAGAAACAAAATTTGATAGAAATCTTACGGAACATAATGGCATTTTAGTAATTTTGAGCAAATTTTGGAATTCGTAAAGGAGGGCTTTTTAAATGAAATTTTTGAGTTCTCCAGGATTCTCAGAGGCTTTGAAAACCATGGGACACCCCGGGACAGTTAAATCCCCTCCGGTGAACATTTTCCAACGTTGGTATACATGAACTTTGACAGATTTGTTTGAGAAGGTTTTAGCTCCGATTTGAGTGATTCTAAAGGCATTTTAATAAATTGGGAATCTAAATTTTATAATAGGAAAAAAAGTTCTAAAAAAGGAGCTAAAATGAAGGAGAAACGCAAATGCAAAGTATGAAGGGCAAAATAGGAATTTTTGAAAAAACCATTTCTTCCTACCTATAAATAGGTGGCGCCTCACACTCTCCCTCATTTAGCTTTAGATTATTCTGCCCCCAATTAGAAGAAAACCCTAGGAGAGTGGCGCACCAAGGGAAGAAGAGAAGGAGGAGAAGATCCAAGCTTAAGGTATAGAAATTTGCTTATTTTTCATGCTTTCTCTTAGCCAATCTCTTCTCCTCTTTTTCCCTCTTCTTCTCCATAATTTTTCTAAATTTGTGAGGGCTCTTTTAAAGGAATAACAGAAGGGAAATTTCAAATTTTAAGGGAGGAAGCCAAGGAAAGCAAAGAACAAACAAGAAAAACTAAGGAAATCAAGGTATCATGCAATCCTTCCACTTGATCTTCCTCCTCCCTTCTCTTATGCATATTTCGACGCATATGTGGTCAGCCTTAGGGAGTTAAATTTTCAACCAAACCAAGGGTGAATCTTAGGTATTTGAGGGAGAAGAATAAGAATATGCAAAGGAAACAACAAACTAGCCATTAGATTTCAATATGCAAATTCTAGGGTTTTGTGTGTACCTTAAAAGATCTGACTTTGTATGATAATTCCTAGGCCTAATTAAGAGTTTAAATGAGCTTCTAAGATCCCTAAGATACTCCCCACATGCTTCCTCCTTTAAGAATATAAAGAGAATTCTAAAGAGGCCAAAAAGAGGCTATGTCTTGGCCAAGCATGGATGCAGTAGCTAGGGAGAGTTTTAATTTTTTTTTAAACCCATTTTTGTATCATGTATGATGAATGAATATGAGGGGAAGTCTTGAAAAAAAATTTAGAACCCATAGAAAGAGAGTTAGTGCTTTAGGTTCCATATTATGACCTAAAGAAGCAACATGTAGTTAGGCTCTTTGTTTTAATTGTGTGATGACTCCAAGAGGCTTAAAATGAGTCAATAATCATATTTGAAAGGAAAGAGCCTAGAATTTATTTGATGGGTATTGCTTCATTAGATGTATTTATAGACTATAATGGGGTTTATAGATCAACCTAGTGTCTAAGCAAATTGTGTAGCCTTAGAATTTGTCTCATAAACCTAATTGGCTTCCATAAATTGTGTCTAGGTTAAGAGAAAGTATCTCTACAAGTTTTTGTGTGTGTGGCCGAAGTAAGAAAGGGAATTTCAAGAGAAAAAGTATGTGATTGTGTGCAAGGTAGCTCTCTCCACCTTCTCTTATGCATGGATGTGTGTTTAGCTTGTCTTAGAATATGTGTATATGTATTTTCATGCTATGAAAAGTATGCTAGCATGATTTTTTATGTCATGATTTTATGATGAAATATTATATTTTTAAATGAATGTATGATGTTTGTTTGAGTTTGCTTGAGTGTGGAGAGGCCAAGAACTCTTATCTATGGTGAGGATGAGTCAAAAACCCTTAAGATTAGTTGAGACAAAGCAAAGAGTCTCCCAAAGCAAAGTGGGCTCCAAAGAGAATGGTTGAGTCTAAGAATTCTCTTAAAGAATGGGTGAGGCAAGTTCAAAAATCCATGAGGAAAAGGGTGAGGCTAATCCATCCACTTAGTAAGCTCTTGAATATCTTGTATGACATATTCACATGCCAAGCTTGCTTCTTGAATGTTCATGACTCCCATTATATCTATGCATGCATTTGTAAGTCTTGATTTGTATATGTTATATGTGATTGAATGGGAGATGAGCTATTGGGATTCTTTGAATCTCATTCCCTCCTCTACAATGATCTCATATGCTAGGTGGACCAAGTGGACAAGGTAATGGAAGCCAACCACCTTGAAGAAGAGAGCTTGATACCAATATGCCTAGTTTTTGCCTTTTAAAGCCATAATGATGCTTAATGATGTATATTATTGGTTAAATGGTCTATGACCCTTGGAACATATGTAATTATGATATTATATGATGTAGGAATGAAAGAATGTGTTATATGAATACTGGAATGTAATTTGAGTACATTATGGAAATGCAACTTCATGAATGGCTTTATAGAAATATGCATATGTGTGGATGAAATGGCCAAAATGAGATGCATAAGGTTTGGGATCATTTGGGTAACTCACATAAGTCTTAATCATGCTTTTAGACTTGCCTAAAAGGTGAAAAACCCTAGGGAAGGCCATTTGGTTACTTTGGTACCTCATATGGAGCCAAAATTGACCATAATGGAAACCTATATCACTTTTTGGCCAAATGAGCTCTTCTTGATATGATATTTGGCATGCATCTAGGGCTCATTGAGAGCTTTTTGGAAAGCAAAGAACATAATTTTCGAAGGTCTATAGAATATTTGATGAATTTTCAAAATTGGCAATTTTTCTAATTTTGGTCTGTTGCACTATTCATTTGATCCGAAAATGAAATCTATCACATAGGACTCAAATGATGTTTAGTTGCCACAAAATTTTATATAGAGAAAATAGACATTCACAGTGACTCATATCAATTAGAAGTACCCCATTTGGAGGTCTAAAGAGAGAGATATGATTTTTTTGAACATTGTGTCCAGTATTAGGAGTTTTACTCGACCTCAGTTATTATTCCATTGAATTCTGAGGACTAGGTTGCCTAAACTGGTCTAGAGTTATTTTTTTCCTCTAGCTAACATCCACTGCTTTCCATCTTAGTATGATTTGCATGAATTGGATTTTTTTGGAATTAATTGGATGTTTTCAAAGTTTGCTATAGAAATTTGTGATAGCATCAGAAGGAAGTTTAACCTCTGGATTGTTTTAGATATCAAATGTCATTTGTGATGAATGTTATGGTCTAGACATATTTTTATTATGAAGTAGACATCCGTAGCTTTCCAAAATAACCAAGACTACATGATTTTGACTTTTCTAGAATTAGTTAAGAATTTTCAAATTTTGGTCAGTAAAGAGCCAAATTCTAGCAAAAAATGTGTATGCCTATTTTGAGTCTCCCTTCGAGTTTCATAAGTTGGAGGCCACATTTTATGATCCAAATGAGTCCTATTCATGTAATTAAATATGAAAATGTATTAAATGAGCTCACATGGTTCACGTGACACCGAATTGAATTTTCATACATAATGCAACGCGAAAATATTTATTATTTTTATTACCTTTTTCATTGGTAACTCACATGATTCATGAACTTGAGTTATTTAAAGGCATGAGATGAGCTAGAAATTATAGTGCTACAAATAGACTTGCTTTTATATGGTTCATTTTTTCATTTTATGAAAATTAAGTTCGTTACATTTGGCAAGAGAAAAGGTTACGGAAGAAAGAGACAAAGGAACATTATCATTCTTGCACTATAAATACCCTAACCTTCAAATGCTTTGACCTAACAAAAGTCACACTCACTCACATCGTCAAGAGATAGATCATGAAGGAGAAGGGAACTTAGAAAACGAAATGAGAGGAGTAAGCCAAGGAGTTGTATAATTAAAGAAGCTAAACTTTTGAGGTAAAAACACAATCTTGTATCTACATATACAAATAAATGCATTCACCGTGCATTTTTGCGCTTTTTCTACTTTAATATTATCTACTTTTTTCTCTTTTCTCTTTACTAGTCACTTCTAGAATTCATAAACCCACTTTAATTTAGCTTAATTTCCATAATGTTTAGGTATGTTTGATACATACTTAATGTTTTATGATGGTAACTGAGGAAGGAAATAAAAATAAAACAAAAAGTGAGGTAGTTACAAGGAAAAGCAAAAAATATAGTATTGTTAACCAATTAATCAACCTAAGTTCGATAGTCTACTAGTTCAATGCTCTTACAATAAACTTAGTACAGATAATACCAGTTGACTAGTTCTCAAGTACCAGTTGACTCAGGCCAATTAACTAGGAGAAAATATCAATTGATCACTATCTCTCAAAATAGAAGGATACTTCTTTGGATCCAAATAGTTAATTGATCTCAATAGACCAATTGATTGTTACCCTAGAAATAGTTTGTTGGTCTAAACCAAAGTCACAAAAGCATAAGTTAATAGGCTTTTCATGCATAAGAAGTGCCTTTTTTCATTCTTAAACCCAAATATAAGTAACATTTATTTAAGTTTCCTTTAAATTAGATTGTATACTATCCTTAAGCATAGATGTTAACACTAAGGAATTTCCTTAAATGATTTTGTAACATTGGCAAATTTTATTGGCATGTTATATTATTCATTGTTATATATGATGTCTCACATGGCATATGATATTTCATGAAAGGAAAGCATGCTACTATCATATTATTGTTGGTATTAATGATATGGAGGATAGCCTCCTATATGGCCATAGGGTTTAATTAGAACCTCACAGGACTTAGATTACAAAGAAAGTCTTGTGGATCCACTTTAGGAGACACCCTAATAAGTTGCAATCTCTTTATTATGAAATGTCATGATACTAACTGATATTTTGATATGTAGGAGTAAAAGAAGGTAGTTTTTCCACCTTGATAACACTAAAACTTAACCTAGTCATGCCATCAGTACCTCAAAACCACTACCACTCTTTGCTTAGAACCATTATGTATAAAGTAGCTTGCTAATAAAGTAGTGAAGAACTTATGGAGTCTTTTATGGCTTGTATATATATGAAATCTATAAGCTAGTAAACAATGTTTTGATAATTGACTTGACATGTACTACAAGTAGGCTAACACGTCCTACTTGGCTAAGTATTTTGAAAATATAATGTGACTATGATGTATGCATATAGCTTTTTCTTACCTTGCTTATATTATTATTTATTTTTTGCTTGCATAGAACAAAATAATATAACAATAAAAGTGAAATCAAAATTTAAAAAGACTAAACACCATTAATAATTAAATTATAATAAAATATAAGGTAAGAGGGAGTTACACATTACATTTATTTTATTTAGAAGGGGATGTTACACAATAGCAAAAAGTTTTCAATATTAAAGAATGAAACAATATGGAACTACTTAATTGTAACACCCATATGTCTTAAAAGCCTCAAACCGAGGAGATTATAAAAGGAAGTCTCCTAAATTGAACGATTAGAGGCCAAGTAAAATTAGAAAAATAATCTAAATAATTGAAATGAGGATATAAGGCTAAAAATTCCTGAAAACCAAAGCCAAAAAGGCCAAATAAAAATAGACGAAAGGCCAATGACATTTTTGTAATTTTGAATTACTTTTAGAAAACTCAAAGGAGGGATCTTTAAATGAGAAAAATAAGTTTTTCAGGGTTCTCAGAGGCTCTAAAAGTTATAGGAACTTCTAAAATGGTTAAAATCCCTCTAGTTTATGTTTTTAGTTATTAGTTGACCAAAATTTTGACCAATTCATTTGGAAAGGTTTTAAATCCAATTTAACTGAAACCAAAGGTATTTTATGAATTAAGAAACCTAAATTTCATGATAGAAAAGATTGTTCTAAAAAAAGAGTTGAAATGAGCCCAATTGAAAAGAAGTAAGAAGAGGGACTAAATTGTAATTTTAAAAAGTTGCATAAATGGACTTTTTTCCTTCTTAAAAGACGTCCCACATCTGGCCAGCCCTCATAATTGACCTTCTCACATCTAAAATAGAACCAAGGGCAGATGAGAGTGGTGCACAAGATGGAGGGAAGAAAAAGGAGAGAAACCTAGCAAAAGTGTAAGAATTTCATAGTTTTTTATGTTTCTCCTTCACCAATCTTCTCCTCTTTCTCCTCTTTTCTCCTATGGTTTTCATGGCTAATTTGGGACTAATTTAGGGTTGGTTTAGTTAGAGGAAGTTAGAAATTGAAGAAGCTAGAACCAAGTGAAAGCTTGTAACACCATATTCATCTAGCTTTGTTCTCATCTCATTTCTAGTTTTTTCCCTTAGGATAGCAACTTTCAAGGACAAACTCAATTAAAATAATAGAATATTTTGTATTGTGTAGTACTTAAAATTTTTGTTTCACATTTCGTGGACCATATTAACTCATCCATATCATCCTCCAATTAAAATACATTCATAAAACTCAAAACCATCTTAAAATGTCATAAAAATCCTAAGTTTGGATCATACATACACAAAATCACACAACCAGTCTTGGGTTCTGTTACTAGATTTTTGGTGCCAACTTTGAAAAATTATAACTAAATCTAGAAAAATCTAAATCAAGCACACTATACCGTTTTGGAGATCTATAGATGTTAAATTTATGCTAAAAATAAGTTCATAAAACAAAAACTTTTAGCCATTGGAAATTGATGAAACAGTACCAAAGGTACTACTGCATTATTAGTACTAACTCTAAATTTCAAAAATTCATATCTCTCTACTCTGACATCTAAATGAAGTGAGATTGGTAGTTATAGAAAGCTTATTATGTCTAGTTTGTGCCTGTAAAATTTCATGAGCATTGGACACCATTTGACTCTTGAATAACATAGGAGAAGAAACTGACCATATGAACAATAACCATATCAGTTTAGTAGCTTTTTGGTCATAATTAATTATTTGAAGCTCTAACTAATTTAGTCTTTGGCTTTCAAAAAATTTCTAAATGAGATCTATATGTATGCCAAATTTTATGAGAAAATTCGTCTATTTGATCAGTTTGTAACATAGGGTAACAAAATGGCACTTTTATGCCACCTTAAGGGTCAAAATGGTCCAATTTAGCTTCTAGCTTTTCTAAGGCCACTTGAGCACATGGAAAAACGTCAAAATAGCCTATTAAACATGTCTCCAAGGTCTAAAAACTCAAATATCACAATTCACTCTCCCACTTGATGACATACACATGGAACATACAAGCTCACTTTGTCATTCTGTAACACCATAATTTCTAGCTCACATCCATCATCATTTACATGTTCATGTGATATATAGTAAGAAGGAAATGAGAATTTTATTAAAAATAACATACTTTTTGCTTCGCATCATGACTAAAATTTCATTCGGTGTCACGTGGACTGTGTGAGCTCATGCTATACATCCTCATATTTAATTACATCATTATAACTTATTTACATTACAAAAACATGCCTACAACTCATGGAAACCGAATTGGAAGGTGGAAAAGGAGGTTTCATTCTCGGCCAGAATTGGCCTCCTTTTTGGGCAAACTTTAGAAAATCATAACTAAATCTAGAAAAATAGAAATCATGCAATCTTAGTCATTATAGAAATATTAGGATGTCTAATTTATGCTAAAAATATGAAAAAGTCATAAAATCCCACACACAGAGCGTTTGACACATAAAATGGTCTGGACGTTGGATTGGGTCCTGATGCTATCACAGTTCACTGATATAAACTTCTAAAATTCATAACTAATTCTATAAAAATTAAAATCACACAAATTATGTCATTATGGAAATATAAAAAGGTTAAATGTATTCTAAAAATAATTCCAAAATAAAAAAAAAATACATTTAGCTATTGGAAATCTATGGAACAGTGACTGGACTCTTGGGGCGCCACTGCTATTGACAGCCAATTTAAAAAATGCATAACTCTTTTTTCAGACCTCCAAATGAGGTGATCTCAGTGGCCACAGAAAGCTTATGACCTCTAGTATATGTTTATAAAATTTCACAAGCATTAGAAACCATTTACCCATCGGATGACACAGAATACAAATCTACCAGTGTGAACAGTGCACCAGAATCAATAGAAAATCCCAACTTTGAAAATTCATCAAATATTCTCTAGACCTCCGAAAATTATATTCTTTAACTTCCCAAAAATATCTCAATGATACCTAATTGAATGAAAAATCTAGGATCAAGACTAACTCATTTGATTAAAAAGTGACGCAAGGATCCATAATAGTCAATTTTAGCTCCATATAGGGTACCAAAGTTGCCAAATGGATTTTCCTTGGTCTTGGCACCTTTTGGGCAAGTCCAAAAGTACATTTAAGATTTGTGTGAGCTGCCCAAATGGTTTCAAACCTCATGCATCTCATTTTGGCCTTCTCACCCACACCTATGCACATTTACTTCATACTTCCACATTGCATATTTGGGCATTAGATACTCAAATTGTATTTTATAACTCATATATCATATCCATAGCTATAAACATCATATAATAGCATCTTTATACATGTCTCAAGGTTCACAATGCATATACAACATTATATACATTATGAACTATCATTATAGTTCCAAAATAAACAAAACAAGACATAAGCTGTCAATCTTTGCTCTTCATGGTTATTGGCTCCCTTCACCAAAATTACTTGGTCCACCTAGCATATTAGATCATTGGAGAGGAAGGGATGAGATTCAAAGAATCCCAATAGCTCATCTCCCATTCAATCATACATAATATGTGCAAGCAAACTTTACAAATGTATGCATGGAGAAAATAAAAGCCATAGACATTTTAATAGCAAACTTGGCATGTGAACAACTCATACAAATCATTCAAGAGCTCACCAAGTGTTTGGATTGGCCTCACACTTCTCCTCATAGGTTTTGGACTTATCTCACCCATTTTTTGAGCACTTTGAACTCAACCATACTCTTGGGAGCCCACTTTGCTTTTGGGAAACTCTTTGCTTTCTCTTAACCAAGCTCAAGGGTTCTTGCCTCATCCTCACCAAAAGAAAGAGTTCTTGGCCTCTCTACACTCAAGCAAACTCATACAAACATCACATGCTCATTTGAAACATAACATGGCATCAAGGATCCTAGAATATAAAGGCATGCTAGTATACTTTTCATAACTTGAAAATACACATACACACATTCTAAAACAAACTAAACACTTATCCATGCATGAGAGAAAGTGGAGAGAGCTACCTTGTACCAATTCACACACTTTCCCTTTTGAATTTAAGCTCCTCTTTTCAACTACACAACCACAAAAGTGTGGAGAAGGTTACCCTTGGCCTAGATACAATTTATGGGAGCCAATTAGATTCATGAAGCATATTCTAAGGCTACATAACTTGATGAACCACTAGATTACTTTATAGATTTCATTATAGTTCATAATGACACCTAATGAAGCAACACTCCTTAAGGGACTTATAGGCCTCATTCTTTCCTTTCAAATATGATTTTTGACTCCTTTTAAACCTCTTGGAGTCATCACATCATTAAAACAAATGCCTAACATCATGTTGCTTCTTTAGGTCATAATATAAAACCTAAGGCACCAAATCAATTTCTAAGAGTTCTAAATTTTTTCCAAGGGTTCCTCCCACCTTCTACCATCATAAGAAGTCCCAAACCAAGGCTAAAATAAATTAAAATAGCCCCTAGCCCAATGGTTCTGTCTTGGCTGAAATGATGGAGGGAGGAGGAGTCCATGGGCTTTTTGATTTTTCCTTGATGGGAGAGACACTTAGGAGGCTTCCTAGGGGTCTTAGAAACTTAAATAAACATTTACACATGCAAGAAAATTCATGGATTAAATCAGCTTTTACAAAGTGTCCAAAAGCACTACACTTTTCTAACTTGATTTTCATTAGCTTTTCTTCCAATTTCCTTGCATTTACTAACTCCTCATGGTCTAAAACCCACAATTCTTTCTTATTTCTAGACAAAAAGCCTCCCCCCAAGATGGTTATATTCTGGCAGAACTTCACACACAAAGGGCAAAAAAAAGGAAGCAACCAAGATAGAAAAATCACTTTAATTCTAAGCTTATCTCAAGAGCTCTCTTCCTTGCTTCAACCCTCTTCTTGAATTTTGAAATTTCCCCTCAGTTTTGGGATCAAAATAGAACCAAACATCTCACTAAATCTATAGGAAGAGAGGAGGAAAGGAGGGGAAGAAATTTAACAAGGCAAGGAGCAGGAAAAAGTGGCTAAAACTTATACTTTTCAAAGCTTCTTCTTCCTTCCTTGCTCTCCCTTCTTGTGCACCACTCTTAGCCCTTCTTAATTCTATTTTAACGTGTGAGAGAGTGGGCAAGGAGATCTAAGTAGAGGAGGGGCGTTTTTATAAGCTAGGGATTCATTTAAGCAACTTTTAAAATAGGCAATTTAGTCCCTCTTATAGTTTTATTCGTTTGGGATCTTTTTAACTCTTTTTTGAAATTCACATTTTCCATCATATTCCTTAGGCTCTTAATCATAATAATTGCCTTTAGAATCACTCAAAAAGGATCTAAAACCATTCTGAACCATTCGGTCAAAATTTTGATCAACTGACAGCCGAAATCGCTCACTGGAGGGGTATCAACTGTTTTAGGGATTCTCATGGCATTCAAAGCCTCTGAGAACCCTGAAAAGCTCAAAGTTTTGTTTAAAAAGCCCTCCTATGAGTTTTTCAAATTTTTCAAAAAATTATAAAAATGCCCCTACTTTCTTTGACAAATTTTTTAAGCTCTTTTGACTCTGGTTTTTGGGCATCTTAAGTCTCAAATCCTTATTTTCTAATATTTAAAATTTTATCATAATTTTAGTTGGCCCAAATTCCTTTTATTTTGAGGACTTCTTTTTATATTTGGCCCATTTCTGACGTTTACGGAGAGACCGAACAATGCATTTCTCATGTTTACGGAGGGACCAGATGTTACACATTCAATATTAAAAACTTGCTATTCCATTCAGTTGCTTCCAATTCTCATATATACATTACATATCCATGTATTTATTGTAATGTCCAGTTTTCATTAAACGACGAAAATAGGCACGTTTTCAAAGCAAATCCCCCAAGCTGAATTAGTTAAGGTCTTGAAAAATTTGAGTAATATTCTAGCCTCTTAAAAATTGGAATTGTAGCCTCAGATAGAAGGAAAAACGAAGCTAGAATGAAGAAATAAATTTTAACAAAAAACTTATGAAACGTAATGACATTTTTGTAATTTTGGGAAATTTTTGGAATTCACACAGGAGAGTTTTTTAAATGAAATTTTTTAGTTCTCTAAGGTTTGTAGAGGCCCTAAAAACCATGGAAAGTCCTGGGACAATTGAATCCCCTCCGGTAGATGTTTTCCATTGTCAGTGTGCCCGAACTTTGATAAATCTATTCGAGAAGGTTTTAGCTCCAATTTGAGTGATTCCAAAAGCATTTTTCTTAATTGGGAACATAAATTTTATAATGGAAAAAACAATTCTAAAAAAGAAGCTAAAACAAAGGAGAAATGAAAATGCAAAGTACGAAGGGCAAAATTAGAATTTTTGAAAAAGTCACTTTTCCTTACCTATATATAGGTGGCGCCCCACTTTCCTCCCCATTTGGAATTAGAAAATTTTGCATAATTTTAGAAGGGAGAGATAGGGTTTCGGGAATACCAAGAGAGGAGGAGAAGAAGAAGAAATTCCAAGCTAAAGGTACGTTTTTATGGTCATTTTCTATGCTTTTCTCCATCTCCACCATCTCTCCTTCATCCTTCTTGATTTCCTTTGATTAAAATGAGGTTTATAAATTTGAGTCAAGGGAGATATTCAAGGGAAATTTCGGATTTGAAGAGAGAAGCTTAGAGAAAGCAAGATTCAAGCCAAACTAAGCATGGAAACAAGGTAAAAATGCATCCTATGGTAGCTATAGTGAACTCCCTTTCTTCTCCACTTCGACCTATAAATGGTCTGCCCGAGGGAGTTAAATTTTCAACCAAACCAAGGAATCTTAGGTATTTGATGGAGGAGAATAAGAATATGTAAAGAAAACCATGAAATAGTTATTAGAATTTAAGATGCAAAACTTAGAGTTTTAGGTGTACCTTTCAAAATCTGAATGTGTATGATAGTCCCTAGGTTTAATTAAGAGTTTAAATGAGTTCTTGAGACACTTAAGATGTTCCCCACAAGCTTCCTTCTTTAAGAAAACAAAGAAAACTCTATAAAACCCTAACCTAGGCATAGTCTCAGCCAAGCATGTTCTATATAGCTAGAGAGAGTTTTAAATTTTTCGAAGTCCGTTCTTGAGTCATATTTGATGAATGAAAATGAGAGGAGGCCTTGAAAAAAATTTAAAACTCATGGAAAGTGATTTGGTGCCTTAGGTTCCATATTATGAGCTAAAGAAGCAACATCATACTAGGCCCTTTGTTTTAATGATGTGATGACTCCAATAAGCTTAAAAGGAGTCAAGAATCATATTTGAAAGGAAAGAATGAGGTTTAAAAGTTTTTTTAGGGGTATTACTTCATTAGGTGTAATTATGGACCATAATGGAACTCATAGAGCAATCTAGGGTTTAAGCAAATTAGGTAGTTTTAAAATATGTTTCATGAACCTAATTGACTCCCATAAATTATATTTAGGCCAAGAGAAACCACCTTCACCAAATTGTGGGTGTGTGGTCGAAAGAGGAGGCTTGAATCCTAAAGGAAAGTGTGTGGTTGTACACAAGATAACTCTCTCCACCTTCTCTTATACATGGATGTGTGTTTAACTTGTTTTAGAATGTGTGTATGTGTATTTTCAAGCTATAAAAAGTATGTTAGCATGCCTTTATATCCCATGATTCTTGATGTCATGTTATGTTTCCAAATGAATACATGATGTTTTCTTGAATTTGTTTGAATATGGAGAGGCCAAGAACTCTTCACCATGATGAGGATGAGCCAAGAACCCTTGAGCTTAGTTGAGACAAAGTAAAGAATCTCCCAAAAGCAAAGTGGGCTCCTAAGAGTATGGTTGAGTCTGAAGTGCTTAAAGAATGGGTGAGGCAAGTCCAAAATCTATGAGGAGAAGTGTGAGGCCAATCCAAACACTTGGTGAGCTCTTAAATGATTTGTATGACTTGTTTACATGCTAAGCTTGCTTCTTGAATGCTCATGAATTGTATTATGTCCATGGATGCATTTTTAAGGCTTACTTTACATGTATTATGTATGATTGAAAGAGAGATGAGCTATTGGGATTCTTTGAATCTCATCCCCTCCTCTCCAATGCTCTAACATGCTAGGTGGACTAAGTAACTATGGCAATGGGAGCCAACAACAATGAAGAAGGAAGATTGGCAAGCATATGCCAAGTTTTATCCATTTTGTAACTATAATGATGGTTTATGATGTATATGATGTTGTAAATGGTCTATGACCCTTGAGACATATGTAAATATGCTATTATGTGATGTTTAAATGTGTGGATATTATGTATGAACTCTAGCATATAATTTAAGTTTATAATGCCAAAGTATACAAATTGAAAGTTTCATGTAAATGTGTATAAGTGTGGGTTGAATGGGCAAAATGAGATGCATGAGGTTTGGGACCATTTGAGTAGCTCACATAAGTCTCAAATGTACTTTTAGACTTGTCCAAAAGGTGCTAAGACCAAGGGAAAGCTATTGGCGAGTTTGGTACCCCATATGGAGCCAAATTTGACTATAATGGAACCTTATATCACTTTTTAGCCAAATGAGTTAGTCTTGATCTAAAATTTGGCATGTAATTAGGTCTCATTAAGAGCTTTTTGGAAATTTAAAGATTATAATTTTTAGAGGTCTATAGAATATTTGATAATTTTTCAAAGTTGGTAATTTTCATGGTTTCTGTTTGCTGCACTATTCATTTAGTCCGAAATTGCATTCTGTCACACAAGATCCAAACGAAGTTCAGTTGCCATGAAATTTTATACAAAGAAACTAGAAATTCACAGTGACTCGTGCTAGCTAGAAACACCTCATTTGGAGGTCTAGAAAGGGAGATATGAATTTTTGAATATTCTGTCCAGTATCAGGAATTTTGCCCGACCTGAGTTACTAGTCTATTAAATTCTGAGGTCTGGGCTTGATGAACTAGTCTGGAGATATTTTTCCTCTCTAGTTAACATCTACAGATTTTCAAATTGATATCATTTTCATAGATTGGATTTTTTTGAAATTAATTGGACATTTTCAAAGTTTTTACAAAATTTTGCGACAGTTCTAGAATTCAATCAGACCTTTGGATAATTTTCGATGTCAAACGTTCTCTATGATGAATTTAATGATCTAGTCATATTTTTAGTGTAAATTAGATATCCATAGATTTTCAGAATGACTAAAATTGTATGATTTCAATTTTTATAGATTTAGTTATGATTTTTCAAAGTTTGGTTAGAAAATGGAGCAAATCTAGCCGAGAATGAACCTCCATATTCCATGCTCCATTTCGGTTTCCATGAGTTGTGGGCATGGTTTTATGATGCAAATGAGTTGTAATGATGTATTTAAATATGAGGATGCATAACATGAGCTCACACAATCCACGTGACACTGATTGCAAATTTTTAAGTATGACGCAATGCAAATAAACCTATTATTTTCATTTCTTTTTTCATATGCTCTCATAGAAATGATGATGTGAAGCTTATAAATATTATGAAATAAACTAAAATTTATGGTGTTACATTTATACATGTTCAAAAGGTTATACATAATTGAATTACATCTTGTAAAAACAAAGTAGTTACAAAGAGCAAATAACACATTTCTTTGTCAATCTCTCATCTTCCAACTTGGTGGCTCCCATTTCCTTGTTCACATGGTCCACTTATATATGTTAGGTAAGTGAGATTCTAGAAATTCCAATAGCTCTTTTCCCTTTTAAACACACATAATGGATGCAATTTCAAGTCTAAAAATGCATGCATAGCTTTCTTGAAATTCATAAACATACATAGAACATTTCCTTCATTCAAGAAGTCACATATAATGTGCATAGACTTGACAAGACAATGGTTTAACCTCACCCATTCTCTTTAGGACTCTTGTACTTGCCTCACCTATTTTCTCAAGGGATTTTTTACTAAACCTCACTCTTTTAAAGACTTTTGGCTTTGTCTCACCCATTCTTAGGGACTTTTAGCTCATCCTCACTCTAGTTAAGGGATTTTTGGCTTCAACACACTTAAACAAGCCAATCATATTCATAAAAACACCATTCAAGTGCATAAGCAAAGCATCATGGTATCATGGCATATAAATACATGCTAGAAACATCTTTTATGGCTTAAACACACACACACACACACATTCAAACACAAGAAAACACCCAACTACACATGAGAGAAAGAAGAGAGAGCTACCTTGTATGTAAGAACACACTTTCTTTCTTGTAAATTCTTCTTCTCCCTCAGCAAACACTCACAAAGATGTGGGACTTAATTGCTTTGGCCTAAACACATCAAATGGGATCTAATTATACTCTTGAAATATCTACTAAAGCCACACACCCATTAAAAGAGCTAGGTTGCTCATATGGTTCAATTATAGTTCCATAAAGCACCTAATGAAACAACACCAAGAATTCATGATCTTGGCTCCATTCTATCCTTCCATCTATGGTTCTTGACTCCATTTAGACTCTTTGGAGCTATCACACAATCAATTTGAGGATCCTAACTATAGGTTATTTCTTTAAGTCACAACATGGAACCTATATCTCCATCATGCTTTCTAGACTTCCTAAAATTTTTTCAAGGCTTCCTCTTATACTCTCCTATATATATGATGCAAAACTAAGCTTGGACGAAATTAAAACTATCCCTAGGTGCCATATCTACCTTAGGCCGAGACACCCCTCAAGGAAGAAGTCCATAGAGTTTTCTTTGTTTCTTGGATGGGAGGTGCATATGGGAGGCTCTCTAGGGGTCTTAGGAACTCATACAAATATTTACATTAACTTAGGAACTCTTAGATAAAATTAGATTTTAGATTATGTTTACAAATCCTTAACTTTTTTATCTTGCAAATTCATGGATATTTGTTTGTTCTCTTTGCACTTTCATGCTTCCACACTCTAATTCCTAAGATTTATTCTCAATGTGGTTCAAAAATCATTCCCTCTTGGCTGACCTATGTAACATATAGTCCTTCCGTAAACGTGAGAAACGCAATATTTGGTTTCTTCGTAAATGGCAAAAATGGGTTAGATACAAAAGGAAGTCCCTGAAATAGAAGGAATTGGGGCCAAGTAAAATCATGATAAAATTTTAAATATTAGAAAATGAGAATTTAAGCCTTGAGTTGCTTAGAAATCAAGGCCAGAGTGATTCAAAAAAATTTGCCAAAAGGCTAGTGGCATTTTCGTAAATATGGGTACTTTTTGAAAAACACACAGGAGGGCTTTTTAAATGAAATTTTTAAGTTCTTCGGGGTTCTTAGAGTCTCTAAAAACCATGAAAAGTCCCGAGACAGTTAAAACCCCTCCGGTGGACTTTTTCCAATGTCGGCGTGCCTGAACTTTGACGGATTCGTTTGGAAAGGTTTTAGCTCCGATTTGAGTGATTTCAAAGCTATTTTTCTTGATTGGGAACTGACGGGCTTGTCGTACAACCCTCAAAATAAAACTAGGTTGAATAAAAATATAGCAAGGTGCACAACCTAGGTCATCTCCCTTGGAATTGGAATTCAATGTTTAATTAGGTTCTCTAAGTGTTCTAAGATCCTAGAACTATCTAGTTTGGGGGTTTTTGAATGAATTAAACTATCCTAAACTGAATTGAAACAAATTTCCTAAATACTACCTAATTGGATAAATTGTGATGAATGATGGGCTTGTGACTAGCTTAGGAATCATCTCTTGGTATCCACTATCCTTATCCTATTCCAATTGTGGTTAATTCTGGCCTAAGAATTCCTAATTATGTTCATTACAAGTTATCTTGAGTTACCACACAAGAATCAAGAGATTAACAATCTAATGTTGAATTGAGACCTCAATCCCGCATTAACCATTAACTCTTGTCTTTAAGATCAATGAACATCCAATTTGATTGATTAACTAATTAATTATCTTCTGATTCATCATCCAAAAATGTTTTAATTAACCAACTAAACACCAAGGAATTCTCAAATAGACATTTAAGCACATAATCTTACTCATGTATTTCATCGAACACCTTCGTGGCATACATGGGAGATTAGAGAGAATAATGAAAAATCAAATTCAAATTTAACCAATTAATCAACAAAAAGGGTTTCCTAATCAGTGTCTAACTAGCCACTAATTGATTACACAAATTTCTAATCAAATACAACTCAACTGAGATTATACAGAATAAGAAAAAGTGCAGGAAAAATCAAAGAAAATCTTAGCCAGAATTTTGCATTCTTCCAAGGATTCAAGCTTCTACTCAAGAGTTTCCTCCCTTGCTAGCCTCAAGATGAATGAATTATATCTTCATTCGGTGGATGGATGATGGAGTATGGAATGGAGAGATGGATGTGTGGATGGAGGCGTGGGTGAATGGCCGAATGGTTCTCTCTCCGTGAATGAATGATGGATGCCCCTTTTATAGAGTGAAGGCGTGAATTAATAAAAGACGGCTAGGGTTTGTGTGAATGGATGAAGGAATTGGGAGAAGACGTGAATGGGCTGGAGTGTGCGAATTGAATGGGCGTGTATTTCTCCTCTGCCTTCAGCCTCATTCTCACGTGGATCTTTTATTAATTCCACGTGTTTTTCTTCGTTCAAGTGCTGCCTCTTCCCATTATCTGAAGTTAAATGCATGTGATATAAGGTGTGGGTCCCAGTGCTCTTATTTTATTATAATCTATGTGATTTCCACTGTAGCTTCTGTATGTTCTGTCCAGACGTGATCTCCAGCTCCCTCTTCTTCATGCGTTTCTCTGGTTCTGCCTCGTCGTTCTGCTCGTTTTCTTCATGCGTTTATATTTCTTCTCCAACTCGTGGCAAGCTCCTTCATCCCAAGCCTCCAGCTCCAGCGTCTTTTCCTCTGTTTCTGCTGTTGAACTTGCATGACAGCTGCTGTTTGCTTGCTCGAAAACTCCTTCCCACTGTTCATACTTACAAACCAACCCGAGAGTGGTTCCACGTGATTAGCTTCATTTGCAGGACTTCATATCTGCTTGTTTCCTTGAGTTCCAGTGTTTAGCTCTTTCATTCTGCAGCTCATTCTAGCCTTCAACTCGTTTCATGCAGCTGCTGTCCAGTTCGAGTCCAGCGTCCAGTCTCTGTGCATGTTCTCTTCTTTCGTTGCCTCTCTTTTGTTCTGCTCAGCTAAGCACGAAGCTCCAGCTTGTTTGCTCTGTTCTGCCCGTGGCTTCATATTTCAGCCTCTGTATATTTCGTCTGCATGTATTTGGAGCTTCTTTTCTTGTTGCTGTCTGCTCTTTCGAACCAGAACCCATAGCTTCTTCATTTATTCTGTGTTGCTCCTGAATGCACCTGCTGGTTCTCGTGTTGCTGCCCTTAGCTTCAGCGTAAACCCAAGCTCAAACTTCTATTGACAGCAACTAAACTCGAGCTTCTCACGTTGGCTACTGTAGTTTCTGCATTCATGTTCACGTCTTGCCTTCTCTTCAGCTTGTAACATTGGAACCGAAGCTTCTTCCTCCCATATATACATGCCTTCATCTCTTCTTCTTCTTTTCTTTAAATCAAATACTCATTTAAGCTATTTGTCCTTCACAAGTCTGCACAAATAATAAAAATAATTCAATAGGAAAATTCATAAAATCAAAAATAAAATTGAGCATTAATATTTCAAAGTTTTGCAAATTAATTCCTAAAGTGCAAAAATAGCTCTTAAAATCAATTTCCATTCAATTGCATTCATTAACCCACATTTATTTATTAAAATGACTAAGTTAGGAGGGATAAATTGTATAAAAATCATGCTTATCAGGAACCTAAATTTTATAATGGAAAAGATAGTTCTAAAAAACGAGCTAAAATGAAGGAAAAACAAAAATGTAAAGTATGAAGGGCAAAATTGGAATTTTTGAAAAGTGTAACTTATTCCCACCTATATATATGATGCACCCTTCTCCTCCCTTCATTATGCATGACCATGTTCTGCCTAAAACTAGAAGAAAACCCTAAGGGATGAGGCTCACAAGAAGGGGAAGAAAAGGAGGAGAAATCAAAGGCTTAAGGTATGGAAATTAGTAGTTTTTCATGCTCTTTCTTTTCCAAACCTCTTCTCCTCCATTCTCCTTTATTTCCTATGATTAAAATGAGTCTGAATCAAGGGAGATATTCAAGGGAAAGTTCGGATTTGAAGAGAGGAGCTTGGAGAAATTAAGATGCAAAACCTAGGGTTTCAAGTGCACCTTTCAAATTCTGAACTTATGTGATGCTTCCTAGGTCTAGGTTAGAGCATAAATGAGTTCTTGAGAAACCAAGGATGCTCCCCACAAGCTTCTCCCTTCAAGAAAATGAAGAAAACTCCATGGAGCCCAAAACCTAGGCATGTCTCGGCCAAGCATATTCCATGGTGTTAGGGAGAGTTTTAAATTTTTCTAAGGCCATTCTTAAGTCATATTTGATGAATGAAAGTGAGGGGAGGCCTTGGAAAAAATTTAGAACTCAGAAAGTGATTTGGTGTCTTAGGTTCCATATTATGACCTAAAGAAGCAACATGGTGTTAGGCCTTTTATTTTGATGATGTGATGACTCCAAGAGGTTTAAAAGGAGTTAAGAATCATATTTGAAAAGAAAGAATGAGGCCTAGAAATCATTTGAGGGGTGTTGTTTCATTAGGTGCCAATATGGACCATAATGGAGGTTGTAGAGTAATCTAGGGTTTAAGCAAGTCGCATGGCCTTAGAAATTATTTCATGAACTTAATTGGCTCCTGTAATTTGTATCTAAGCCAAGAGAGACTATCTCCACCAAGTTGTGGGTGTGTGGCCAAAAGAAGAGACTTGAAAGCTAAGGAAAAAGTGTGTACTTGTATATAAGGTAGCTCTCTCCACCTTCTCTCATGCATGGATGTGTGTTTAGCTTGTTTTAGAATGTGTGTATGTGTATTTTCAAGCTATGGAAAGTATGCTAGCATGCCTTTATATGTTATGATTCTTGATACCACATTATGTTTTAAATGAATCCATGATATTTGTATGAGTTTGCTTAGGTGTGGAGAGGCCAAGAACTCTTCCCTTGGGTGAGGATGAGCCAAGAACCCTTGAGCTTGGTTAAGACGAAGTAAAGAATCTCCCAAAAGCAAAGTGGGCTCCCAAGAGTATGGTTGAATCCAAAGTGCTCAAAGAATGGGTGAGGCAAGTCCAAAATCCATGAGGAGAAGTGTGAGGCCAATCCAAACACTTAGTGAGCTCTTGAATGTCTTGTATGATTGATTCACATGCCAAGGTTGCCTTTAAAATGTCTATGATTTCTATTTTCTCCATACATTCATTTAAAAGGCTTGCTTTGCACATATTATGTATGATTGAATGAGAGATGAGTTATTGGGATTCTTTGAATCTCATCCCCTCCTCTTCAATGATCTAACATGCTAGGTGAACCAAGTGGATATGCTAATGGGAGCCAACAACTCTAAAGGAAGGAGATTGACAAACTTATGCCTTGATTTTAGCCATTTTGGAACCATAATGATGGTTTATCATGTATATGATGTTGTATATATACTATGAACGTTTAGACATAGGTAAAGATACTATTATGTGATGTTTAGATGTATGGAAATGATATATGACTACTAGCACATATTTTGAGTATGTAATGCCATAGTATGCATGTTTAAAGTTTGATGAATATGTGTATAAATGTGGGTTGAATGGCCAAAATGAGATGCATGAGATTTGGGACCGTTTGGGCAGCTCACACAAGTCTCAAATGTTCTTTTAGACTTGCCCAAAAGGTGCCAATACCAAAGGAAGACCATTTGGCAAATTTGGTACCTCATATGGAGCCACATTTGACCATAATGGAACCCTATGTCACTTTTTAGCCAAATGAGCTAGTCTTGATCTAAAATTTGGCATGCAATAAGATCTCATTGAGAGCTTTCTAGGAATTTAAAGATTATAATTTTTAAAGATCTATAGAATATTTGATAATTTTTCGAAACTGGCAAATTTTATGGATTTGGTCTGCTACACTATTCATTTAGTCCGAAATTGTTTTCTGTCACACGAGACCCAAATGATGTCCAATTGCCACGAAATTTTATATACAAAAATTAGGCAGTCACAATGACTCGTCCCAAGTAGAAGCACCTCATTTTGAGGTCTAGAGAGGGAGATATGAATTTTTGAAGTTTCTGTCTAGTATCAGTGAAATTGCCCGACCAGAAGTACTGTTCTATTGAATTTCGGAGTCTGGGCTTAATGAACTGATCTGGAGATATTTTTTATCTCTATTTAACATTCACAGCTTTCTAGATTGGTATCATTTGCATGGATTTGATTTTTTTGAAATTAATTGGACATTTTCAAAGTTTTCCGCAGAATTCTGTGATAGTTCCAGATTTCAGTCAAACCTTTCTAGCTTTTTGGATGTCAAACGTCTTATGTGATGAATTTTGTGACTCTGGTGTATTTTTAATGTGAAGTAGACATCCTAAGATTTCCAGAATGACCAAGATTTCATGATTTTAAATTTTATATATTTAGTTATGATTTTCTAAAATTGTGTCAGAAAATAAGCAAATCTGGCCAAAAATATGCTTGCTTATTTTGAGCTCCTTTTCGGTTTCCATGGGTTGTAAGCATGTTTTTGTGATGCAAATGAGTTTTAATGATGAAATTAAACATGAGAAAGTATAGTATGAGCTCACACAATCCACATGACATCGAATGGAATTTTGAGACCCAGTGTAATGCTAAAATGAACATTATTTCTTTTCCTTTTTCATGCAAAACTCACATGATTCATGATATTAAGTTATGTAAAGGCACTTGATGAGTTAGAATGAGCTAAAATTCATAGTGTTACAACCTAGGTGTGGTCAAAACACACATGCATAAGAACAAGAAGGAGCAAGCATGGAAGGAAGTGGTTTCTACCTTGATTCAAGCTTTTCTTGGATGCTCTTTCCTTTTCTTTGGTCCTCCTCTTAAAATTCAAACTCCTCCCCTTTGGTTTGGGTTCAAAACAGAACCAAATACTTCAATAAAACTATGGGAAGAAGGAAGGGAAGGAGAGATTAAGTTTACTAAAGGGAAGACTAAGAAATTCCATGAAATTCATACCTTTATTGCCTTTTTTTTCCTCTTCCTCTTCCTCTTCCTTTCTCTTCTATGCCTCTCTCCCTTGTCCTCACTTCTATTCTTAGGGAGAAATAAAGTTGTTCATATGAAGGGAGGAGAAGGGACACACCACTTAAGTAGGGAGGAATTAAAATTGTTTCAAGAAAATTTCATATACATCTTGTCTTCTTGGTATTTTCGTTTCTAATTTGTTTTAACTCCTTTTCGAGAACCATATTTTTCATTATAAAATTTAGGTTCTTTGACTTATAAAATGCCTTTGGAATAACTTAATTTGGAGATAAAACTTTCTCAAATGAAAAGGTCAAAATTTGGGCCAACCGTTGTTAGAAAATGTACACTGGAAGGGTTTTAACTATCTCGAGATTTTAAAGGCCTCTGAGAACCCTAAAGAGCTCAAATTTTTTATTTAAAAATCCCTCCTATAAGTATTCTAAAAATTGCCCAAAATTATGAAAATGCCATTTCGTTTCATAACTATTTTGTTAAATTCCATTTGGTTATTTTGGCTTCATTTTAAGGTATCTCTAGCCTCTTATTTTCATTACTTAATGTTTAGATTATTATTGTAATTTTTTTGGACCTTAACTAATTCATTTCAAAGGACTTACTCTTAAAATGTATTCATTTCTGTCATTTTTACGAAAACCAGACATTACAAAGCTACTTGAAAATGCTTTGAAATCAAGGTAAACTTCCATGACTTTCTTACTTGGTTGCTTCCTCCATGCACAATTTTTTCTAGCTTAAGGCTCATTCAATAGGGACTGAAGTCAAGCCAAAATAAGGTAGAGACAAGGGTTTTCAAGCATGAGGATTAAGAATATAAAATTAGATTTAAAAGAGAAGCTTTAGAAATCAAGTTATGTGACTTAGGGTTTTTGGTGCATCTAGCTAATTTTGAACCTTTCTAATGATAATCTAGCCTATGTAAGAGTATGTATGAGATCATAAGACATCTAGGAAGTTTCACCAGTGCCAATTCCCTAAAGAAAATAAAACAAACTCTATGAATGCTCACCATGCAGCATGTCTTGGCCAAAGCAAGGTTTTGGCACTTAGGGAGAGTTTTAATTAATTCCAAGGATAGGGATGGCCTAGATATTATTAGTAAATATCAAGGAAAACATTAGTTTGAATTTAGAAACCATGGTTTATAAGATGGAAGTTCAGACCCCTTTATGGACATAAAGAAGCAGCCTAGTATTTGGCTCCTTGAATTGAATTGGTGATGACGCTAATCCTAGACTGAATGAGAAAGTGGAGCCAAGAACAAAGATTATAAGGATTGCTTCAATATGCCTTATATGGATCTATAATTAAATCATAAGCTAGCATATAAATGTGTAGAGCTTATGGGATGTTAGAGTTGGTTACAATGATGTTTTTGTGCCTTGTTAGATGTATCTAGGCTAAGCCAATCAAACTTTCCATCATTGGATGTGTGACACCAAGAAAGGGAAAGTGTAACCAAGGGAAAAAGTGTTGAGTTCTTGCTTCAAGGTAGCTCTCTAACCTTTCTTACATGCATTCTTTGGATGTTTATTTGTCATTGGATGCTTGTGTTTGAACTATGAGATATGTTTCTAGCTATTGACTTCATGTTATGATACCATTATGCCTCTTGAAATGTAATTTTGAATGGAATGCTACTTAAATGGGTATAGTTATGCCAAAAGTCTCTTAATATGGGTGAGGATGAGCTAAAAGTTCCTAAGAATGGATGAGACAAAGCTAAAAGTCTTTAGAAGGAGTAAGATTAAGTCAAAATTCCTTTAAAGTGGGTAAGGTAAGTCCAAAAATCCTAAGAAGATTGGGTAAGGCTAAACCAGCAACCTTTAGAGCCTATATTTAACATGTATGAATTCATATGACAAAGAAATTGATTTATGTATGTTCATAAGAAAATTTTAGGGCATACATGCATTCTTTGACATATAAATGCATTCTTTATGTATGTTTGAAGGGTTAAAGAGCTATTGGAATTCTTTGAATCTCATTCTTCCCCGACGTATGTTTAACCATGTTTAGGTTAAAGCCAAGGAAGCAAAAATGGGAGCTAAGGAGCATGATTAGCAATACTTTGATAATATAATAGCTTTTAATATAACTTGATGTAAAATTTTGTAATTCTATTATGTATATGAGATGTAAATGTATAAGCATGTGTAAATGTATGTAATGATCATGCATGAATGGGATTTGAAGTTAAATGTATGCTTATATGAGAATTTGACATCCTAGGCCTATGATGTACATGTGTATGTTAGTAACTAAGATGGTGATTTTGAGATGCATGGTGATTTAGACCATTTAGGATGCTTTCATAGGCATGTTTATGCTTTTGGACATACTCAAATGATTATGGATTGAGTAGGTGACCATTTGGTGCCTTTTAATCCCTTTATAGACTTCAATTTAACCATTTTCTTGAGCTGAACTAAAATCTAACCAATTGGATAAGTTTTTGCATGAAATTTGGCAAGCAAATTAGTATCATCTAGAGCTTTTCATAGAGTGAAAGAGCACTCAATTTGGAGCTCTAGATAATTTATTATGATTTTTTAAAATTGATAAAATTATGCAAAAACTATCAAGGATACTGTTCTTATGATTAGTTTGCATTCCTATGTCACTCGTGAGACAAATGAAGTCTAATACTTATAAAATTTTACAGGCATAAATTAGACATCATAAGCTTTTCATACCACTAAGAGCACTCAATTTGGATTAGTATCAAGAGAGTTATGAATTTTCGAACCTCAGGATCTGCATCAGTCTAAGAGCACGACCTAGGTTATTATTCTATCAATTTTCATAGGCTAAATGCTTCTGCTGCCTTAGTCTAAAATTAATTTTAGTTGTTAGTTAACATCTAGAGCTTTCTAAAAGCTATAACATGCATGATTTCAATTTTTCTAGAATTAGTTATAATTTTTCAAAGCTTATATTAGTAAATTGGCCCTGCAAGCCAAGAGCAAAATTTTGGTTTGGTGAAGTATGGTTCAAGATCCGAGCTTTGTGCATTAAATTGTGATGATTTTGATATGAATGGATGTGTTATGTATGGATAATGCTATTGGTAGGCCCACATGGTTCCTAAAGCCAAGAATGAATTAAATGGGCTTTCAATTATATGCTTCCTTCATCCACACCATTGCCATAAAAAAATGCTATTTTCATCCACATAAATATCATATGCTAATCATATAATGAGTCAAGAGCTCTAGAGATATGGTGTTACATCAATTACATATAACTAATTTATATATCAGTGTAGTAGGTATTAAATATGTGTGTAAGATGTAAAAATAAAAAGTAAACAAAAAAATAAACAAAAAGCTCAAGACTTTGACTCAAAAGGTGGACTAGACATATAATACAAGTTCATTACTAGTGCAATGCTCAATATGCTATGTCCTATTATTATGGATAGTTGATATCTAATGTGATAGTACCTAAACAACATAAACCCCTCATCTTATCCTATATCTTAGACTTCCTCTAGAGAGCTAAAAGCAAGATACTTTGAGTTGGACTTACTTGGAATGCAATATCACACATGAATTCCTAAGTTGCCAATAGCTAACAAAGTAGACCTACAAAACTATCTTATAGCTAACTTCCACCTAAGTAAGCCAAATATAGTTCACACTTTGATTTGCATAACTATAAAGCTCTTTGAGGTCCAATGAATTCATAATTGATTATAAATGATTAGACTCCTATTAAGATGAATTCGAGTATAATTGTCCTAGGCTACACCGATCATAGATAATGAATGGAATACATTGATCATTAAATATTTATATGCACCAGCTAATAGAATAGACCTAATAACATATAAACTTAATTGAAGTATTATTCATAAACTAGAATTAGCATCACTAATTAACACTCCTCACCAAACACAACAAATTAGCAATAATTAATCCAGTGTATAAATAACATCAACAAAGGCATTAAGTATAAATACATACTCCATGTATAATAAAATCATAAAATATATCATCACAATAATCCATACATTAGTACTAAATTATGTAATCAAAATTTAATGCAATAAAATGGAAAACATAAATAGAAAATAAATGTGGAGAGAGAAAAGGAAACATTGCTTCAGACAAATGTCCTAAGCAACTGACTGTAGGAGACTACATATTTTCAACCTTGCATAATTCCTGTCAGTTAATAGTTTAGATAGTCGAGGCCTTTTATATAGCAATACACTTCATAATCAGCGGGTACTTCCTCTTTAGCTATATGATTTGAGCCTTAACTGTCTCTATATTCAGCCTACCATCAAGGCTAAAGGGTTCTACCTTTTACTTTATTTATTTATAGCCAAATGATGTATCTGGGCTATTAAGACCCTATGGAGTGTTGCCTATAGACTTTAGCCTCTAGCTTGAGGGGATAATTTTCTAAGCTTTCTAATTCATCTAGACATCTGGTTTTCATGACTAGGGAAGTAGCTCTCTTTCATTTCCCTTCTAACTAATCCTTGTGTAACCACAGTTTTACCTCATACTGTGTTGTATCACTGCTTGTCTCTGCATTAGGCAAAACATTCTAGAATAGTCTGAGTATGGTAATCAGGGAGGATTAGGCCTATCATAATCTCTCTAAATAGGCCCTTCTCATAGCTGCATAATAACCTCTTGCTACAAATACACATGGCTTGCTATTGATCCCAACGTGTTACCATAACTTGTAGAGTTCTTGCCACAAGATCACCTAACTCTGCTTTAGAAACTCTAGAAGCCTACCTCTCTTAATATTCATCATTCACTCAAAGACCATTATAAACTCATCAATATCTATTTTCATCCATATCATATCCATACATATCATAAACATCACAATTCATCACATACATTTTGGGTTTAAAGCCATGCACCAGAAAAATGGAAAGTCGCTCTCAGGTTTGTTGTCACAACTTTCTAGTGTGAAATTTGAAAATTCATAACTAATTTTAGAAAAAAATGAAATCATATATATATAGCTTTCTGAAAAGCTTTGGATTTCAACTAATGACTTAAAATAGTTCTTGATCAAGTAAATGGTGTTTAACCTATGAAGAGTGATAGAATAATACCAAAGGTTGAGCTACATTATTGATACTATCATGCAACTTTAAAAATTTGATTCTCCCTCCACAGAGCTCTAAACGAGGTGATCTTAGAGGCTATGGAAAGCTTATAATGTCTAGTTTATGTTTACAAATGTTCATTAGCATTGGACTTCATTTGGCTCACTTGTGACATAGAGAAGAAAACTAACCAAATGAACAGTAACCACACCAATTTTGCATAATTTGGCAAATTTTGAAAAATTATAATAAATTCCATAGAGCTCCAAATTGAGTGCTCTTTATCTCTGTGAAAAGCTATAGATGAGACTTACTTTTTGGCTAAATTTCATAAAAAAATCATTCATTTGGTTAGACTTTGCTTTGACACACATAATGGTCACTTTTTAAGTCCAAATTGGTATCTCAAGGCACTAAAAAGCTTTCTTCTCATTTCATAGCCACCTGGACACATCCAAAAGCATAATTACAACATATAAAAACATGTTAAATGATCCAAATCTCCATGGAGCTCATTCTCACCATGTCATTCATATTTGTACACATACATATAAGAGTGTTAGGATGTTGATTTCCAACATATACATTCATTTGGCTTCAAGATTGATACATACATCATAATTTTATACATTTAAACTTGTTCCAATGGTTACATCTTATATACATCACATGGATATAATTCTTAAAATCAAAATACCATTAAATGCTTATTTCTCTACTCCTTTGTGAAAGTGTCATGCTTCAAGACATTTGGCCTCTATTCTTTGATTTACTTAGCTCACCTAGATATGATTAGGCATATGGAAGGAAAAAATGAGATTCAAAGAATCTCAATAGCTCTTTACACTTTCAAACATATATAATGGATACATATACATGTAAAAGAATGCATGCATCCCATTTAAGCTAATGGTAAACATACATAAAGCATTTTACTTGTCATATAAACTTATACATAGCAAACATAGGCCCTCAAAGGTATTGGTCTAGCATCACTTATCTTCTTTAGGACTTTTGGATTTGCCTTACCTACTTTCAAGGGATTTTTGACTTAGTATCACTCTTCTTGAGACTTTTGGTTTTGTCTCATCCCTTTCTAAGGACTTTTGGCTCGTCCTTACCTTTGCTAAGTGACTTTTGGTATCATTAAACCCATTCAAGCCATATTGCATGCATAAACACATTTTAAGAAATATAATGATACCATAACATGTAAGCAATGGCTAGAACATTTATCATAGTTTAAATATATATACAAGCATTGAAAAACAAACAAACGTCTAAGTCATACAAGTGAGAAAGGTTAGAAAGCTATCTTGAAGTCAATGTCACACACTTTTCCCTTGAACTTGTCTTTCCCTTTTCGGCCAAGCTCATGAAATTAGGTGGCACTTGATTCTCTTGGCCTAAACACACCAAATGAGATGTATTTCAATCATTGGAACAAACTCTAGCTTCACACAAGTTCTTTGCCATGCTACTTTCTCATATACTTCATTATGGTTCTATATAAGACACAACGAAGCAACCCTTGGGATTTAGGATCTTGGCTCCTATTTCTCATTCAATTTAGGCCTCTTGACTCCATTTAAACTCCTTGGAGTCATCAAAAATTCATTTTAAGGAGCCTAGCTACAAGTTACTTTTTTATGTCTCATTATGGAGCCTATATCTCCATTTCACAAGATATGGTTTTTAAATTTATTCCAAGGCTAGAAAGGGACTAAACATGATAAAAGAAAACATGATAAAAGAATACCAAAGGAAGCCTTAGAAAATTTTAAAACACTTCCTAAGTGTCTCATCATGGTTTAGTTGAGACATGCTTCTAGTATAGAGCCCATAGACTTTTGCAATTTTTCTTAAAGAGAATGGCACTTGGGAGGCTTCCTAGATGTCTTGAGAACTCATATATACCCTTAGACAACTTAAGTTACTACTAGAAAACTTCATCTGGGCCTAGGTGTAATTAAATCCTTAAGTTTGCTAACTTACAATCTAATGTTGTTTATTCAATTTCAATGGCATCTTTTTAATTCTCACCCTCCATATGTAACGAACATAATTTCCATAAAATGATGAAATAAGCCGTATAAAAGTAAGTTCTTTGAAATAAGCTAGATAATGTCCCAAAAAATTTAAGTAGAGTCTTAGGCTCCTAAAAATGATAATTCCAAGCTCAGATAAAAAGAAAAACGAAGTTAGGATGGTGAAACAAATTGTGACAAAAATTGACGAAACGTAATGACATTTTCATAAATAAGTGTAAATTTTTGAAAAATACATAGGAAGGCTTTTCAAATAGAAATTTTGAATTACCTAGGGTTTTCAGAGGCCTTGAAAATGATAGGAAGCCCCGAGACTGGTAAAGCTTATCCAGTATACTTTTTTCAACGGTAGTTTAAACTTTGATGGATTCGTTTGGGACAATTTTAATTCTGATTTGAGTGATTCCAAAGGCATTTTATTAAATTGGGAACCTAAATTTTTTTATGGAAAAGAATATTCTAAAAAAGAAGTTAAAACAAAGTCAAAATGAAATTGCCATTACGGAAGGATGAAATTGAAATTTTTGAAAAAAGCTAGCTTCTTGAATGTTTCATAAGTTTCTTGACTCTTCCTCCTCTCATATAGCTTGACTTTCTTCTGCCCAAAATACAGAAAAATAAGCTTTATGTTAGGCACCCAAGAAAAGGAGAGAAAGGAGGAAGAAAGCTAAGGAAAGATAGCCAATTTCAAGGAATTTCATACTTCTTCTTCTTTCAATTTTGTTCTCATCCCTTCAAGCTTTCTTTCCATAGTTTTATTAAGTGATTTTGGTTTTATTTTGAGTCTAGAATAAGGGGGATAATTCAAAATTCTTGAGGAGAAGCAAATCAAGGAGAAAGGCTCTTGAAAGCAAGCTTGAATCTAAGGTAATTTTTGCCTTTTGTTATCTCGTTCTTTTGCTCTTTTCTTGGTGCACTTTTCGCCCTAAACCAGAAACATATGAGAGGGAAGTTTTCTATCTAAAACCAAGAGAGGAACTATGATTTTTAAACCATGAAGAAGAAGAATATGGCAAGAAATTACAAGAAAAACCAAAGGAACTAAGATAGGAAAGTGTGGTGTTCTTTAGGATCTTATGAAATTTAATTTTGTGTATGAATTCCCTTGGCTATTTAAGCATTTTCTTGGGCTCCTAAGACCTCTAGAAAGCCTTCCAAGTGGCTCTCCCATCAAGGAAAAATCAAGAACTTCAAGAACCCCATTCTTGTCCATAATGTCGACCAAGACAAAAGCACTAGGTTAGGGAGTGTTTTAATTTGTTCTAACCTTGGTTTGAGACTTTATATGATGTTAGAAGATGGGAGGAACCATTGGAAAAAAATTAAGAGCCATAGATTGGGAGATAGGACAATGGTGTCTATAATAGTGCTTTGTGAAGCAAATTGATTCTAAACTTGTGCAAATGATTATGTAAGGGCTCCAGGGATTTTGAATGAGGCCAAGAGGCTTAGAAATGGAAAAAAAATGGGAGCCTAGATCTTAAATTATGAAGGTTGCTTCAATAGGCCATTTATAAAACCATTATGCCACTTATAGAACCAAGTGTGTGTTTAAGAGTAAGTTTAGTGTCTTGACTTACTTCAAGTGTATGATTGTGTGTTGTTTACAGTACTTAGGTCAAGAGAACCCTATTCCACTTAGGTGTTCTTGTATAATTGAGAAAAGGAAGGAATAAACTAAGTAAATCTTGCATCAAGTTAAAGGTAACTTTCCACCTCATTCTCCTTGCATTCTTATGCATGTGTATGTCTTTATGTGCATGTATGTGTTATGTGACTTGAGAATATGCCACTTGATGTTTTAAGCTTGCATTGGTACCAATGTGTGTTCTTGAATGGCTTTACTTGTGAAAATTGCTCCTAAGAGTAAGGTGATGCCAAAAGTCCCTTAATATGAGTGAGGAGGTGCCAAAAGTCTCTTGGATAGGTGAAGCTAAGTCAAAAGTCCCTAGGCCAAGGGTGAGGCATATCTAAAAGTCCTAAAAATGAGATGAGACAAAACCAAAAGTCCCTAGAGCTTCTTGATGGCTTGATTGAGAAAGTGTGGCATAAAAATCTTGAAAATGAACACTCATAATCCAAGTAGCTTGTTTACTTGTACACTTGATGTATGTATGCATTAAATGTGTGTGTGAATAGGTATGTAGGCTATTGAGATTCTAGGAATCTCACTCCCTTTTCCTTTTGAAATACTAGGTGGTACCAAGATCAAAGGGATGCAAGACAAGCATCTTGAAGAGACTACACTTGAGTTTTGTAACTTTTTTTAGCACTTAGTGATCAAATGGATATGTATATATTATTTTTGACTTATGAATCATTGAACAATTGTAATGTTATATGCAAATGATGTATGAACATTGTATGGTGCCAAGACAATAGGAATATGAAATTTGAACCCTTGTGTGCATATTTGGATACATGCATTCTTGAGTGTGAGATAGCCAAATTAAGATGCATGGTGTTTTGGATCACTTGGGCAGTGTCTAAAAATCATATGCATGCTTTTAAACTTGCTTAAGAGGTTCCAAACACTAACAGGAGCCATTTGGACTAAAGAGTTACATTATGAGAAGCAAGAATGACCATATTGGCAGGCTGTGTCACTTTTTGTCCAAATGAGCTTTTCTTGATTTGAAATTTGGCATGCATCTAGAGCTTGTTAATAGCTTTTTGAAAATCTAAAGTAAAGAATATTTGGAGGTCTATGAAATTTTTGGCAAATTTTCGAAGTTAGAAAATTTTGTGATTTTGTTCAGAGTTACTATTTATATAGCCTAAAATGAAACTCTATCACTCATATGGCAAATGAAGTTCAATTGCTATGAATTTTTATAGCAAGAAACTAAACCTTCCTAGTGACTTGTGCCAATTAGAAGTATCTCAATTGGATATTTAGAGAAGGAGATATAAATTTTTGAAGTTACTATTCTGTTCTAGGCACACATCCATACCTATGTTATTGTTTAATTGATTTTTGAGATCTGAATGCTTTTATATTAGTCTAAAACTATTTTTTCCCTCTAGTTAATATCTATAGCTTTCTAAATTGGTATAGATTACATAGATTGGATCTTTTTGGAATTAATTATGAATTTTCAAAATTTATTTTAGTAAGCTATATTAGATTTCTAGACAGGTTGACCTCCATACCATCTTATATCAAGTATGGTCCAAATGAGACGTTCATGGCTATGAGTTATTTCTAGTGTAAAGATAACACTCAAAGCTTTCCAAGAAGGTATGGTGTGGTAGAGTTTGATTTTTCTACATTTAGTTATAACTTTTCAAAGTTTCCCTTAAAATCTACCACTATATATCCGTGAAGAATGAGTACAAATCCAGGGTTCTTGAGCTTAAGACTGTGGATTACTTAATATTTTGAGTTGTCACTAATTTGGGAAAATGGTGAATGGCTAGAGAATGTTATTGGATAGTCCACGAGGCCCACATAACATGAATTGAAGAAATTGAACCCAGACATAACGCAAATTAAACAAAATATTCTCATACTTTCTCATGCATTTTCACTAAGAATGTGTATAATTGTTGTGAATAGTAGAGTAAGATGGTAGAAAACATATGGTATGACATCATAACCCTTCTTTCTATCCTAGGTTGGATAGAAATCACTCCTTCTTGGCTGGGCTCAAGTTGGCCAAACATGACATGGAGGAAGAGTAAGAGAAGAATTATGAAAGGCTAAGGAATTTACCTTATTGCAAGACTTTTTCAAGGGCTCATTCAATTATTTTAGGCTCCTCCTTTAAATTCTAAGTTTAAGAATTTTTTAAGGGCTCATTCAATTGTTTTAGACTTCTCCTTTAAATTCTAAATTTTCTCCTCTTGAACAGCCATAAAGCAGCCTCATATAAGTCACAAAAACCATAGGAAGGAAGAGAAAAAGGAGAGGAATAAGTTTAGTGAAGGAAGGTGCTTGAAAATCCATAAATTTTCTTACCTTTTCTTAGGCTTTACTTTGTCCCTTCTTAGACACCTTATGAAGCTAGTCTTTGGCAAAAACTAAGTCAATTAAGTAAGGAGAATAAGGATGATATGTTATAAATATAAAGAAGCTTCTTGAATTTCTTCTTAAAAATTTCATCTATGTCCTATTTTCTTGGCTTTTTCGTTTTAGGCTCATTTTAACTCTTTTTTTAAAACTATCTTTTCCATCATAAAATTTAAGTTTTTGAACTTATAACATGCCTTTGGAATCACTCAAAATGGATCTAAAACTTTCCCAAACAAAGAGGTCAAAATTCGGATCAACTGTCATTTCAAAACATAAACCGTATGAGTTTTAAGTGTTCTAAGGGTTTCTATTGTTTTTAGAGTCTCTGAGAATCCCCAAAAACTCATTTTTCCTATTTAAAAATCTCTTCTTTGAGTTTTCTAAAAAGTGTCCAAATTTACAAAAATGCCACTTGTTTTTGGCAATTTTATTGAACTACTCTCATTCTAGTTTTTGGGCATTTTAAGCCTTGTATCCTCAATTTCCATTATTTATAATTTTCTCTTAATTTTATTTCACCTTAAATATTTCTATTTATGGGACTTCTATTTTATATCTAGTGAGTTTCGTACATTTACGGAGAAATTAAATGTTACAAAGAGTCCCTAAGAAAGTGAGGAAAATTGATCAAAAGACATAAGACAACAAGCACTACACACTCTGGACATGATACCAGCAAAAATGCACTAAGCCATTACAATTCCCAAGCTTTTACTTCCTTAATCTCACACCAAGCTCACCAAAACTCCCCCCTAATTAATTTGAATCACCTATGAGCACTCAAAATAGCTTTAAACCCTTAAAATATACCTCAAAATAGCATAGAATGTAGTCCCTCTTCTGTGATAGCATAAAAGCCAAAAATTAGAAAAGTAGTACTTTAAGCTTTATGTAACACCATAATTTCCTAACTTATCTCATACTATTCTCATGCCTTGAACCATGCATCTCACATAGGAGGTAAGGAAAAGCAATTAAAAATAATAAATATTTTAGCATTGTGTAGTACATAAATTTCTTATTCGGTGTCCCGCGGACGATGTAAGCTCATGTATCACATTCTCATATTTAATTACATAGATACAACTCATTTCCATAACCAAAAGTGGCCTAGAACTCATGCAAGGTAAGAGAATACATAAAATTTATAGTTGCTACCTCGGCCAAAATTTTTCCTTTTCTGTCACAAATTTTGAAAAATTATAACTAATTCTAAAAAAAATCAAAATCATGTATTCTTTGCTATTATGGAAAGCTACAGATGTTTAATGTATGTTAAAAATATGTCCAAGCCATGAAATATCATATAAAAGATGTTTGACATTCGAAAAGGTGCAAAGGTCTAATTGGCTACTGGTACTAATACAAGTTTCTGTTATAAATTTCAAAAATACCCAATTAATTTCACAAAAATCCAATCCATGCAACTGATAACAATTTAAAAAGCTACAGGTGTTAAATAGAGGAAAAAAAATAACTTTAAACCAGCCCAAGCATGTCCAAGCCTTGAAAACTAATCAAACAATAATCTAAGTCAGTTTGGATGCCTGATATTAGATAGAAATTTCAAAAATTTATATCTCCTTCTCTAGACATCTAAATGAAGTGTTTCTAGTTGGCACTCATTATTGGGAATGTATAATTTCTCTCTATAAAATTTTGTGGCAATTAGACATCATTTGCCCCTTAAGTAACAGAATTCATTTTCAGACTTAGTGAACATACCCTAAACTAATTTCTGAAATTTTCTCAACTTTAAAAATTCATCAAATATTTTATAGATATCCAAAAATTATGTACTTTAGCTTCTGAAACATCTTTCAACATGCTCTAAATGTATGCCAAATATCAGGTCAAGAATAGCTCATTTGGACAAAAAGTGGTATAGGTTCTTAATATAGTCATTTTTGCTCCATATTAGATACCAAATGTGTCCAAATAACTTCTCTTGGTGTTTGACACCTCTTGGTCAAGTTTAAAAGCATAAATATGACTTTTATAAATTGCCTAAATAGTTCGAAACCTCATGCATCTTAATTTAGCTATTCCACTTCCACTTATACACTAATGCATCAAGTCTTCAAGAAGCTAAATTTGCTATTATATGCTCAATTTACATTCTAGTGTTTACATAACATAATTTCTCATTTATACATAACAAATTAATATAATTACACATACTCAAAAGGTCATAGGTCATATACAATAATAGGTTACAATATTTGCCACTTATGTGGCCTTAAAGAAGCAAATTCTATGCACTTTAATGTCATACTTTCATCTTCCAAAGTGTGGGCTCTCATTGCCTTGTCCACTTGGTCCACCTAGCATATTAGAATATTGAAGAGGAGGGAATGAGATTTAAAGAATCCTAATAGCTCATCTCCCTTTCAATCATACATAAAGGATGCAAAACAAGTTTTACAAATGCATTCATGGACATATTGACATGTGTAATCATTCAAGAAGCATCTTAGCTTTCAAGTCATACATAGCATACATCGGCTTGCTAAGTATGTGAATTAGCCACACCCATTCACTTATAGATTTTGGACTTGCTTTACCCATTTTTTAAGAGGTTTTTAGACTTAACCTTACTCTTGGGAGTCAACCTTACTTTTGGGAGATTCTTTACTTTGTCTCAACCAATTCTAAGGGTTCTTGGCTAATCCTCACCATGGCTAAGAGTTATTGGCTTCACCACCCTCAAGCAAACCCAAGCAAGCATAACAAATATCATTTGAAAACATAATGCATCATCATGGTACCATGACTTATGAAATCATGCTAGAATACTTTTCATGGCTTAAAACACACATACACATATTCAAAGACAAGTTAAGCATACATTCATGCATGAGAGAAGGAGGAGTGAGCTACCTTGGATGTAACCAATACTTTTCTCCTTGAATTTGATCTCCTTTCCTTGACCTCACACACACAAAGGTGTGGAAATAATTTCTCTTAGCCTAAACATAATTTATGGAAGCCAATTAGATTCATGGAATTAATTTTAAGGCCACACATCTTCCTCACACACTAACTTTGTCTATTAACCCTTTTATGGTTCCAAGAATGCATCTAATGAAGCAATACCCATTAAATAAATTCTAGATTCCATTCTTTCCTTTCATATATGATTCTTGACTTTTTTTAAGCCTCTTGGAGTTATCACACAATTGAAAAAAAGAGCCTAATTACATGTTACTTTTTTAGGTCATATTATGGAACATAAGACACTAATTCATTTTCTAGGCTTCCTAAATTTTTCCCAAGGCTTCTTCTTATTTTCATTCATCATATATGACTCAAAAATGGGTTTAAAAAAATTTAAAACTCTCTCTAGATATGGTAACCCTCTTAGGCCGAGACAATGAAGCATAATGGCCTTCATGGACTTTACTTAATTTTCTTGATAGAGGAAGCACATGGAAAGACTTCTAGGGATCTTAGGAGCTATTTGAACTTTCATTAAGGCATAGAAATTAAGGTATCAAGTTAGATTTTACAAGGAGTATATGAAACCCTAGAATTTTTATAGTTATTTGTTAATTCCCTTTGCATATTTTTTTTTTCTACACTCTTTTTCCTAAGATTCACCCTTGGTTCTACCCAAAATGTAAGCCCTCCTATGGCTTCTTGAGTGGGGTGAACCATCGAGGAAAGAGGAGCAAGGGGTAGCAATCATGGAAAGAGAAATTACCTTATTTTTCCTTATTTTCTCACTTGAATCTTCCCTTCTTTGGCCTCATCTCTTCAAATCCAAATTTTCCCCTTGATTTCTCCCTTAAAATATATCCATATACTTCAATATAATCATAAGAAAGAAAGGGAAATGGAGAAAAAGAGGTTTACAAAGGAAAGAGCATGAAAAACTACCAAAAATCCATACATTTAGCCTCTGATTTTTCCTCCTCTTTCTCTTCCTCTTGTGCGCCACTCTCCTAGGGTTTTTTCTCTAGTTTAGGGCAAAAACATATGAAGCTAAATGAGTGGGAGAGTGGGGCGCTCTATATATATATAGGTAGGAGGAAGGAAGACTTTTCAAAAATTCCTGTTTTGCCTTTTGTTCTTGGCATTTTTGTTATTAATTTGTTTTAGTTCCTTTTTTAGAACTGTCTTTTCCATTATAAAATTTAGGTTTCTAATTTAGTAAAATACTTTTGGAATCACTCAAATCGGACTAAAACCTTCTCAAACAAATCTGTCAAAATTATGGTATACTGATGTTAGAAAACGTCCACCGAAAGGGTTTTAACTATCTCGGGGCTTCCCATGATTTTTAGGGTCTCTGTGAACCCCTCAGAGAAGTCAAAAATTTCATTTAAAAAGCCCTCCTGTGTGAATTCCAAAATTTACTCAAAATTATGAAAATGTCATTACGTTTTGTAAGTTTTTCGTTAAATTTTGTTTCTTTATTCTAGCTATGTTTTTCTCTTCGTTTGAGCCTTGGATTCCCATTTTTAGGAGTTTAGAATGTTAATCAAATTTTTTAGAATTTTAACTAATTCATTTAAGGGAACTTGTTGTGACACCTTAATCTACTACGGCTACCTAGCCTCTCACTGGGCTCGGTTTCACATGATTTCCAAAGAATCACTACTCTTCCGTGGCATTTACATGCTATGAACCAGGGTTTCATATACTCATCTTTTACCTCGTGGGTCCTGTGAACCCATCTCAAGCATCCTCAACTCAAACTCCACTTATATAACTCATACATAGCATAAAACAAACCATAAGCCACGGGTATAGAGCCAAAAACCAGAAAAATTTCATTTTCTCACTTGGGCCCAAAAGTCTTATTTTGGCTCTACCTTTGGAAAATCATAAGAAATTGTAGAAACATGGGAATGCAGTAAACTTTAGCTTTCTGGAAAGCTATAAGTTTTAAATTTACACTAAAAATCATTCCCAACCACAAACACATCATTTGGACCATGTTTGACATCGAAAATGGGAGGAAGGTCTAGTTGTCACTGTTTCTGGTGCAGCTTGCTGTCATGACTTTCGAAAATTCATAACTAAATCCACAAAAATCCAATCTGGGCACATTATACCAATTCGGAAAGATACGGATGTCTACTAGAGGAGAAAAATAAGTCCAGATCAGTTCAGTAGCCCCTACACCCCAAAAACCGATGGAATAGTGATGGGGGTCAGGTAAGCTCCCTGATGCTGATACAGAACTTCAGACGGTCCAATATCTCTCTACAAACCTCCGATTTGGGTGATTCCACTTCCTACAAGTCACTGTGGTGGTTTAGTTTATGTGTATAAAATTTCACCACATTTGGAATCCATTTGGTCTAAGAATGCCACAGATTTCATTTTCTGGTTGTATGAACAGTACATGACTAATCCCTTGAATTTTTCCAAATTCAACAATTCCTCAAATATTCTATAATCCTCCGAATATTATCAACTTTAGCTTCTCAAGAAGCTTTCTACAAACTCTAGAGGCATGCCAAATTTCATGGCAAACGGAGCTCATCCGATCATACTTTGACGAAGCTCTCAAATATACCGGTTTTGGCACCCCATAGGTCCAAAACGGGTCCAAAAAGCCTCTCACACACTCTAGCCACTCATGGACAAATTTAAAAGCATAAAACTAATATATCTAACATGTCCATATGATCCAAATCATCATACATCCAAATCTCGCTATGCTATGGCCAATTATGCACTATTCCATACATGCAACATAAAGGGGTAAAACCCTCATTTCTATTCATTTGGCTATAAACATAGTTCATACAATATCCTTTCATATATTTACACATGTTACAACCTTTACAACTCAAAAATAGTGGGCACATCTTCATTTGGCACCACTTTACATCATATTTACATCAAAATATCAAAACAAAGCTAGCAACTAGCTAACTAAGCATGCTCCTAGGCTCCTTGGTGTGTGCTCGGTTCTCCTTGAGCTCCACCTAGCATATTTAGTTGGGAGGGGAAAGGGGTGAGATTTAGGGAATCTCAGTAGCTCATGCACTCAATCCAGCAAGCAATCAAGGCATATAACAAGTCAAAGCATGTGAATAAGCATTTAGCTATTCTCAATCATCCAACACATAATGTACATGCTATGGAATCACAACAATGCCAAAAATGGGCTCCAGGGACTTTTGGTCTAGCCTCACCCGAGTCTAGGGACTTTTGGATGGCCTCACCCGAGTTTAAGGACTTTTGACTTGGCCTCACTCGTTAGAGACTTTTGGCCTTGTCTCACCTATCTCAAGGGACTTTCGGCTTCATCTCACCCATCTCATGGGACTTTCGGCACTACCGCACCCGAGCAAGTCTCACAATTCATCACACAAGCATATTGACATCAATACATCAAAACAATAGCATATGGCATATTCCACACATTCAGCATATACATATCATACAATGACTATCATATCCAAGAATGCAACAAGAAAGAGTGAAAGAGAGAGCTACCTTTGGAGCCAAAGCCAACACTAGCTTTTCCTTTCAAGTCCTTTTCTCCCTTCTTAATTTCACAATCACACCTTGATGAAGGTGCTTCACTTGAGCCTAGACACACCAAAAGCATGCAATTACTCTCTTATAATTTAATTTAGAGCAACCCTTCTATCACATACAACCTAGGGTTCTCTCTCTAGAATGCCATTAACCCTTTCTCTCTCTCAAGCTCCCATGGTAGTGGAAAACCACATTTTCAAAGAAAACACAAAGATTCAAAGGCGTTTTCCACTTTCCCTCTTCTGACCCATGCCCAAAATCCGTCCATTTTTACAAATAAAACCGCAGAAAGAGAGGGCAAAGGGAGGGGATCAGAGTTCTAAGAAGAAATGGGAAAAGTTACCTTACCTTTCCCTTGATCTTCCTCCTTCTCTTGATCTCTCACACTCTCCATGCCTCTTTTCTCTCTTTGGGTCGAAGCTTAGGGCAGATATGAGAGAAGAAATGAGTTTGGGCGTTTAATGAAGTCTGATTCTCGCAATTTACTCTCTTTCGGACCGACCCTCGCTACGGCGAAAATTAACCTTCGCTATAGCGAGCTCGTGTAATCTGGCTTCTCTATGGCGAGGTGTAGCCTTCGCTACGGCGAGATCGCGTCAGTTCCCTTCGCTATGGCGAGATTTACCACTCGCTATGGCGAAATCGCGTTAGTTCCAGACTTCACTTTCGCTATGGCGTACGCTACAGCGGGCAACTCCCTGGTTTTTGTATGGGCTGCTGCCAGCACTCGCTATAGCTAGAATTGCCTTCCCTATTGCGAACAAGCACTCTCACTGTAGCGAGACCGTTTCTCGCTATTGCGAGAGGACTTGGCAGAAATTCTGGATTCCGAAAATTTCCATATTTCACTTCCTTTCTTTTCCCTTTTCTTTTCTTTTTCCTGGTTGTTACACTTGCTTTGAAAACACACTCGTTTCTATCGTTTAACGAAAACTAGACATTACACTTTATATACAAAGGCCAAAAATGTAACCATATTTCCAATTGGCACCACCACTTAGAGGAAGTTTAAAACACCTAAAAAAAGTTGTCTTGGTATAAGAATCTCACGCTTAGGTCATAAATCAAATTTTGACCTTTCAACCCCCTAAATTTTGGCATTTTTTAGCTTTTAAATAATCTAATATTTAGGTTTGGCATACCGAAAATTTGCTAGCACTTTCGAAAAAGTTCTAAACCACAACTAGCATTTTTCTTTCACTACAATAAATTTACTTAAAAGGTAAATTGACAATTATCCTCTTATATAAAGAATTTGCTACCCTAACCCATATAAAGGCTAGTTAAAGGTAACAGGGGAGTCAACTAGCATTTTACAAGGTCTCACCTTGTTAATACATTTCAAACATAAGCTAAAGGACTAATGCAGACCTAAAATACTTCCAAAAGACAAAAATACTAGTTATGACTCCTAATACTAAGTCTCTAAATGTTCACATTTTAACTCTTACATGCCTAAATGCAAAATTAGCTTCTTGTTTCATATATAATCATTAAAATAGAATTGATCAATAACAAAATGAGGTTATCATACCTCTAATTTTGAATATATTACAAGGTCATAGCATACACAAGGGAAATTATATTATGTATCCATAGTTCCTCCATATACATGCTTATATCCTAAATTAGCCACTATGGCCCAAGAATAGAATATGTGGAACATTTATATAAATATACACATTATCAGAATCCATAATTATAGTGGTTTAGAAGATGCCACATTAAAAGACTATGCACAATCTCCTACACTTCCCCTTCACAACCCTACTCAGGTTTCAGGCTGCTTCTTGAGCCTTCTATTTGAATTTTCCCCTAAAATGATTTAATAAAAGTCCCCTAAAGGAGTGAGATACACACCCAGTAATTGCATTACCTTTCTAAAATATATTTCAAAATAAAATACACAAAACTATTATGGCATGCAAAGAAATATATTAATGGTATATAGCATATTTGATTACATACAAGAGTAACATACCAACGTCATACATCTCATATCATTATGAAACTAATCTAAGTTATATTCATTAAGCAATTTTCATATCTTTAGTAAGGCATGACCTCTTCACTAATATAATCCTTTCATCATATAAACGAAGTGGTGAGGTATGACTTTGCCATCGATTTCAAGCATAAACATCATAATTAAGTGGGGGTAGAATGGCCTTCTCACCCAAGTCATCTCATGTACATCTCAGAGGCAATCAAATAACAAGAATATGATAAACATGCATTTCACATAACAATTCAAAGGAAATATATTCAAAAAGGAAATCAATTACCTGAATAGTAACCTTAATGTTCCTTAGCTATTTTCCAGTAAGGCAAAATTGTAACTTTTGCTACTAATAGGCCTACTTTAACATGGTTACAGCCTCCAAAAAAAACCAATCAACAAGTAAGTTTGAAATTATTGATTTGCTAAATAAGAAGCTATAAAAGATATATTCTTTACCTATACTTGAATTCCTCTAACTACTTTTAATTTCTTCACTCCCTAACCAAATTCTCCTTTAATTTGCCCTTAATTGGACATGGTAAAAAATAGAATAGCCACTTAATTAGTACCATTTTAGTATATTTAACAATGCCCATTTAATATTTAAAGGTAAGCCATATATATATGTTTGAATGTTAGATTAGTTCTTAAGATTTTATTAATCTCACTTTTCCCTATTTCCACTAACCATGGCTAGATGGCTCTTAAAGAAGCAAAAATGATTATCAAAAGTGAAAAGAAGAGCTACTTTGACAATAAAATTTATTTTAAGGCATACTCTTGAATGTATGAAAATATACTTGTGTATTTTGATGTATGATAATGTAAACATGTTTAAAGTACTAGATTATGATATAGAAATAAATTATGGATTGTAACATGTCATATTATGTAATTTGGTACATTGAGTTATTGATTAAGTGTGTGTATAATTGTAAGTGGAGAGGTGATTTTGAGTTGTATGGCAATTATGACATATCAAACTAGCCATATGTGATATATTTATCATTTGAAACATCCCAAGAGAAGAAATGGTATTTTAAAGCTCATTTGGTACCAATTAGAACCAAAATTTGATCTTTTTAAGCCATAAAATGTCCTTCTACCATTGATAAACCAAATGAATAAGTCTTAGGCTAAACTTTGGCAGATAATTAGAGAATATTGAGATCTTTTCATAGAGATAAAGATCATAATTTTTGGAGCTCTATAGAATATTTTATGAATTTTTGAATTAGTTGATTTATGAAGAAAATTGTAGTGCATTGTTCATATGGGCAGGCTTGGATTTTTAGGTTTTTGAGGAATTAAATGGACTTATTTTAACCTAAAAGTTTAATAGGAGATAGCTCACATTGTAAGCTTTTCATAAGCACTAAATTTGCATCAATTAGAGTTGTGTAGTTCAAGTTATGATTTTTCAAATTTTGGTCCTTATTATATGTTATAATGGTCAAAATGTGCATATGGCCAAACCAACGAAATTCATGCCTTTCTTCGGGATATCTTAAGCCTGAAAAATTGGTTTAGTATGAAATTCAAGAGAGAAATGACCAAAGCCCTTGTTATGTAAAAAGTATGCCATTGTTACTTTTAATAATGAAAAATTTCGCTGCCGAAAGTGAAAATATAACTATTTGTTGTTAAATGTATAAAATTTAATGGTATGACAATTAGAAAGCTATACCTTGATAAAAAATTCTATTCAGCTCTTCTTTTCAAGTGTCTGCTAAAATGTGATCCATAAAGCTCTAAACTCTGCTTAAGCTCTGGTTAAAATACTAGGCAACAACCAAAGACAAATTTTAGATTTGAAAGCCATGAATTTTAACTCAAACTAACTATCACTTACCTTAATTAGCTTCTTTCACCTTTATCAATTTTTACAGAGAGCCATCCCCTCCTTCAATGTCCTTTCATCAAAAAATAAACATTAACTCAGAAACTAAAATTGCCAAGATGAAGAGCAAAAGGGAGGGAAGAGTTTTTATAAAGCTTACCATAGCAAATTTCCACATTTTCATTTCTATACAAAGGCTTTAACTCACAGCTCCATGTTTGTATGATTTTTGGATGAGCTAGAGTTTCCTTGGCTACACTTGTCTTGGTTTGGTAAGTATAAGGGAATGAGAGATTAGATGAATGTTTATGAAGTTAGTGGAGGTATATTGCACATTTTTTTCTTTTTCCAATACTTAATAACATTTTGAGTACTAATTCTTTACTTAATTCATCTCTTTTAATGCATATAACTATACCATACCTAATTTTGTAATACCTTGACCTCTTAGCTATTTTACCATGGTCTTATTATCTATCTCAATGCATTTCATATAGATTGGAGCATAATCATATAAAGAAGCTAACATTTCCCATGGAAAAGGCATTAAATTAATGGAATTAATTGTGTTACGTAAGATCCCAATTCCTCATTTTATGCTCCATGAACCATTTAACTCATCAACATCAATTCCTTGTCATAACACATCCATACAAGTCATACACATCATAATTGACCTCATTCATTTCGGGTTTGAAGCTACATCACACAAAGCTTGTGGTTTGCTCTCAGGTTCTAGTTCTAGTTTTTTGATACAAATTTTAAAAATTCATAACTAATTCTAGAAAAATCAAAATCAAGTGAACCATACCATTTTGAAAATTTGTGGATGTCTAATTTTGACCAAAAATTCCATACCAATGTAGTAGCCTTAAGCTACTGGAAATCGATAGAATAGTAACACAAGTCAATCTACGTTACTAGTACTGTCAAGCAACTTAAAAAGTTCATATCTCCCTCTATAGAACTCCAAATAAGGTGATCTTAGTGGCTATAGAAATCTTATGGTGTCTAATTTATGCTTGTAAAATTTCATGAGTATTGAATTTCATTTGTCCCATGTCTAATACAGAGAAAAAAATTGACTAAATAAATAGTAACCATACCATTTCTACATAATTTAGCCAACTTTGAAAAATCATAATAAATTCTCTAAAGCTTCAAATTGAGTGCTCCTTAGCTCTATGAAAAGCTCTAGATGAGACTTACTTGTTGGCTAAATTTCATTTAAAAACTATTCATTTGGTCATACTTTGATTCACCTCTCCATTTGGTCAATTTTGAAGTCTCAAATGGCATCTCAAGGCACCAAATGGCCCTTTTTGCTTTCCACAACCACTTGGGCAAGTTTAAAAGCATAAACACTATACATGAAAGCTTGCCAAATGATTCAAATTATCATGGAGCTCAATCTCACCTTGCCATATCCATATATACACAAGAACATCAAGTCAAATAATAGCAAAAGAGTGGCAAAATCTCACATTCTCATTCATTTAGCTTCTATATGGATACATACACTATTTGCACATATATTAGAACATGCTCAAAGATCTACATCATAGTTACATCTCATGGTTACATAGTTTGACGTCAAAATACAAACAAAAAGCTCATTCTCTATCCATTTGTCAAGATCTTGCTTCTCATACTTGTTGGCTTCCATTTCCTTGTCTACTTGGCTCACCTAGACATGGTTAGATATGTATGGAGGAAGAGTGAGATTCAAAGAATGCCAATAACTCTTAACCCTTTCAAACATACATAACGGATGCTAAAACATGTTAAAGAATGCAAGCATGATATTCAAGCAACTAATGAACATGTATAAGGCATTTTCCTTGTCACATAACCTTATACATAACAAACATAAACTCTCAAGGGAATTAGTCTAGCTTCACCCATCTTTCTTAGGACTTTTAGATTTGTCTCACCCACTTTCAAGGGACTTTTGACTAAGACACACTCTTCTTGAGACTTTTGGGCTTTGTCTCACCCATTTTTAAGGACCTTTGGCTCATCCTCACCCTTGCTAAGGGGCTTTTGGCACAACTAAACCCATGCAAACCATTATGTAATTATAATCACATTTCAAGAAATACGATGGTACCATAACATGTAAGCATAGGCTAGAAAGACTTCTCATGGCTCAAACATACATATAAGTACTCAAGGACAAGCAAACATCCAAGCCATACATGGGAGAAAGGTTAAAGAGATACCTTGAAGCAAGAACACAACACTTCCTCTTGAAATTCTTCTTCCCTTTTTTTGGCCAAGCCTTGCAATTAGGTAACCCTTGGTTCTCTTAGCTTAGACACATTAAAAGAGACATAAATCACTCATAAAAACAAGCCTTAGCATCATACACACTTTATATAAAGCTACTTTATTCTATGGCTCCATTATGCTTCCATACAAGATCTCAACTAGGAGAATTCATGGTCTTGACTCCCATTTCTCATTTATTTTAAGTCTCTTGACTCCTTTTAGACTCCTTGGAGTCATTACACATTCATTTTAAGGAACCTAGCTATAAGTTGCTTCATAATGTCACATTATGGAGCCTACACCTCCATATCACATTCCATGACTTTTAAATTTTTTTCAAGGCTTCACTAATGTTCTTCTATCATATTTAGTCTCATTCTAGGCTTAGAACAAGTTAAAACACTCCCTAGGTGCATAAAGTAGGTTAAGCTAAAACTATGGAAGCTTGGAGCATTCATAGAGTTTGCTTTATTTCATTTAGGGAAATGGCATATTTGAGGCTTCCTAGGTGTCTTGAGAACTCATTAATACTCTTAGACAACTTAAATTATCATTAGGAAGCTTCATATTTGCCAAGGTGCAACCAAATTCCTAAATTTTATAACTTGTATTCTAAAACTTTTTTTTCAACTCTAGTTGTATATTTTTAATTCTCACACTCTATAACCCTTGGTTCCATCAAGAATATATGAAAAAAAACTATCCTCCTTACTTTCTCTCTCTTGACTGAAACTTAAATGGCTTGAAAATATAAGATTTTGCAAGTGTTTCAAGTAAAGTCTTACCTTAAAATGGAGCTCTCTTCGCATAGATTATTTTCTACTGATTGATTTCTTGAAAAAAGTTCCTTTTTGGCTTAGGCCAAACCTAAATCTTCAAGTTCTCAAAAAAAGAAAACTATCATTAAAGATCTCTTAGAGAGAGGAATAACTTTTCTAATTGACGCGGGATGAAACAATGCTATTTACTTATCCAAATGGAAACTTAAACTTCTTCTCTCTCTCCCTTCTTAGTGTCATGCCATAGCTCCCTAAAAATTTGATAATGGAAGCTTGGAGAAGATGATAAGGTGTAATCTTACTTAAGAAGCCTCTTTTAATTTTTTAAAATGACCATTTTGCCCTTACACACTTGTTTGCTTTGTTTAGGCTCATTTTAACTCTTTTCTTAGAATTGTCTTTTCCATTATAAAATGTAGGTCCTCTAATTCATAAAATACCTTTGATTTCATTCAAATTGGATTTAAAACCTTCCTGAATGAACCGGTCAAAGTTTGGGTCAATTGACACTCTAAAATGTAAACTGGGGAATTTAAACTATTCTAGGGGTTCTATGGTTGTTATGGCCTCTGAAACCTCAGGAAACTCATTTTTTTTCCTTTTAAAAATTCCTCCTTTGAGTTTTTTAAAAAATACCCAAAATTATAGAAATGCCACTACATCTTCATTAAATTTTGTCTAATTATTTTGGCTCCGTTTCCAGGGCACCTCTTACCTTGGATCCTTATTATTTAGGGTCTAGATTATTACTCTAATTTTATTAGATCTCAAATTATTCTATCTGAGGGACTTTCTTTAATATCTAGTGTGTTTCGTACATTTACAGAGAAACCAGACATTACGTTTCTCACGTTTATGGAGAAACTAGATGTTACAAATTTCATATTTTAATTCAATTCTCTCTCTCTCTCTCTCTCTCTCTCTCTCAAAACTATTTAATTTAAATCCTTTAAAATTTAATTTAACTTACTCTCTTCTTATTTTCTAATTAGCTCCATATACCAAAATGTTGTAATAGCCCTCACTGTTGCTTTCGATTGCTAGGTTTGGTGCAAGGTATTCCCACGTTCCCTTCTTATTGACAAATTTGATATTCTCGCCATTGTACTTTCCTTTCAACTAAGAAGGAGGTTCATGAATTGGCTAGAGCTTTTGCCATTGGTATTATTAATTTGATCTTCTTTAAAATTACCATAAGGATACTACTTATCTTTGATTCTTGGTAGAAGAGGGTAGCTAATCAATTATTTAATGTTAATCTTATTGAAATTGTTGATGTCCTTTTTCTAATAGTAAGTTCACCAACTTCTTTGCATAAGTGCTTTGCTTTGCTTTCCACTCCTAAGTTATCCATAAGATCATCGTCCTAAAGATGTCTTGTAAGTACTTAAATCAATTTTTTGTTATCTTTTTTTCTTTATACATTATATATGTGTTTAGGCACTCTAGATCTTATTAATTTGAATGAGGGTGAAGCCTCTAAAGATATCCCTTTCATTTACTTCTCTGATCACGGCGAGGCTTCTTAGTCATTAGTTCTTTTCCTATCTTTGAGATATCTTTTGCCCATCTATTTTTTCTTTTCTTTTCTTTATACCAATTATAAGTAATTCTTTCTAGGCTTTTATAGGCTGCATGAGCTCCTTTGAGAAGGACTCTTTAAATAAATGAGTATGCTTCTTTAGTTATAGGGACTATTCCTATTGTTATACTAGATACACCAGCTCAATCTCTTTCCCCTATTATTGAGGCCATTTCCAACTTTAATTCCCTTTTATCTAGAAAATACTTCTTAGTTGAAAGATTACTGATTTTCTAAACCCTTCTCCATTAATTGCTCTCTCTTTCTTTCATCCATTTATTACCATTAGGGTGGAAGCCTTAGAAAGGGCAAAAAGAGACTTTCCAATAATTTTGACCCATATGGCAGCATAGAAGATGTTGAAAGACAACTATTTCTCATTGTCACACTATCAAATGAATTTACTCACCTTACCTACCAATTTGGTTTTGGTAAGAAAATGTTTTAATCGTAAGCAAGTCATCCGAGATTTGTAAGGTTCCTTAAATGCCAAATTAACTCATATAATGAGGTAGCATAAAGGAATAGATGACTTGCAGAAGTAGATTATGACTATAAGAAAGCATATAAGCGTTTCCAAGATTGAGGCATAATTGTAGCAAGAAATATATCCTTAAAATCCTGAAACCAAATTATGAAGGACACATAGATATTATTTTCCATATCTTTTCTAGATTAGCAAACCCCAAGTCATGTAATCCATCTAATACCTTTTAACAAATGTTGATTAAGACCTTTCATAAATGATAAACATGATCTAGCTACCACTTGAGACGTCTTTGGTCTTGCTTCTCCTAAGTAGGCTGTTAGCTCTAGTGCTAAGAGCTTCTTTAATATTTTAACTAGAGAGTCAATATGTGACTCTAATATGGAAATTTCAATGAATATGAAATTTGATGTTCTTCATCTTTAATGTGTTTCTCCTTAAATATAGATGGATAGTATTTCTTTAGATATTTGCCATCTATACACTTCATCTCTTCCACCCCTTCTATATCGATTAGATGATATGCACCTTTTTGAATGACATGATTAACAACCAATGGCTTTTCCTAATTGGGAGACAATTTGCCAAACTTTTTATCTTTGACTGTAACTTGTAATGTCCAGTTTTCATTAAACGATAGAAACGGGCGCCTTTTCAAAGCAAGCACCCCGAAATGAATTAGTTAAGGTCCTAAAAAATTTGAGTAACATTCTCGACTCCTAAAAATGGAGCTAGAATGAAGAAATAAATTTTGACGAAAATCTTACGAAACATAATGGCATTTTCATAATTTTGGACAATTTTTGAAATTTACACAAGAGGACTTTTTAAATGAAATTTTTGAGTTCTTTGGGGTTCTTAGAGGCCCTAAAAACTATGGAAAACCCCAAGACAGTTAAATCCCCTCCGGTGGACGTTTTCCAATATCAGTGTGCTCGAACTTTAATAAGTTCATTTATGAAGGTTTTAACTCTAATTTGAGTGATTCCAAAGGCATTTTTCTTAATTGGGAACCTAAACTTTATAATAGAAAAGACAGTTCTTAAAAAGGAGATAAAACAAAGGAGAAACGAAAATGCAAAATATGAAAAGCAAAATTAAAATTTTTGAAAAAGTCCTTTTGCCCTACCTATATATAGGTGGCGCCTCACACTTGCCTTCATTTAACTTCAGAAAATTCAACCCTAAACTAGAAGCAAAGCCCTAGGAGAGTGGCGTACCAAGGGAAGAGAAGAAGGAGGAGAAATTCAAGCTTGTAGGTATGGAATTTGCTTGTTTTTCGTGCTTTCTCTCAGCCAATCTCTTCTCCTCTTTTTTCCTCTTCTTCTCAATGATTTTTTTGAAGTTTTGGGGGCTGTTTTGAAGGAAGAAAAAAGGGAAAATTTTGAAAATCAAGTAAGGATGCCAAGGAAAGTAAAGAACAAGCAAGGAAAAGTAAGGAAAACAAGGTATCATGTAATCCTTTCACTTGGTATTCCTCCTCCCTTCTCTTGTGCATGTTTCGACCTATATATGGTCTGTCCTAGGGAGTTAAATTTTCAACCAAACTAAGGGTGAATCTTAGGTATTTGATGGAGAAGAACAAGAATATGCAAAGAAAACAACAAACTAGCCATTAGAAATCAAGATGCAAATTCTAAGGTTTTATATGCACCTTCCAAATTCTGATTTTGTATGATGATTCTTAGGTTTAATTAAGAGTTTAAATGAGTTCTTGAGACCCCTAAGATGCTCCCCACAAGCTTCCTCCTTCAAGAAAATAAAGAAATCCCCATGGAGGCCAAAGAAGCTCATAGCTCGACTAAACCATGTTCTCATAGCTAGGGGGAGTTTAAAATTTTTCTAAAGCCATTAATAAGTCATATTTGATGAATAAAAATGAAGGGAGGCCTTGGAAAAAATTTAGAACTCATAGAAATTGATTTGGTGCTTTAGGTTCTATATTATGACCTAAAGAAGCAACATGATATTAGGCCCTTTGTTTTAATGGTGTGATGACTCCAAGAGGCTTAAAAGAACTCAAGAATCATATTTGAAGGGAAAGAATAAGGCCTAGAAATTATTTGAGGGGTGTTGCTTCATAAGGTGCATTTATGGATCATAATGGAACTTATAGAGAAATCTAGGGTTTAACCAAGTTGTGTAGCTTTAGAATATGTTTTATGAACTTAATTAGCTCCCATAAATTGTATCTAGGCTAATAGAAACCATCTCCACTAATTTATGGGTGTGTGGCCAAAAGAGGAGGCTAGAAATCCAAAGTGAAAAGTGTGTAATTGTGTGCAAGGTAGCTCTCTCCACCTTCTCTCATGCATAGATATGTATTTAGCTTGTCTTAGAATATATGTATATGTATTTTCAAGCCACAAAAAGTATGCTAGCATGATTTTATATGCTATAATTTCATGATGTCATGTTATATTTTCAAATAAATGTATGATGTTTGTTGAGTTTGCTTGAGTGTGGGGAGGCCAAGAACTCTTCACCATGGCGAGGATGAGCCAAGAACTTTTGAGATTAGTTGAGACAGAGTAAAGAGTCTACCAAAAGTAAGGTGGACTTCTAAGAGTATGGTTAAGTCTAAAGCTCTCAAAGAATGGGTGAGGCAAGTCCAAAATTCATAAGGAGAAGTGTGAGGCCGATCTAAACATATGATGAGCTCTTGAAAGTTTTGTATAATGTGTTCACATGCTAAGCTTGCTTCTTGAATGCTTATGATTTGTATTATGTCCATGCATGAATTTTTAAGGCTTGCTTTACATATATTATGTATGATTGAAAGGGAGATGAGCTATTGGGATTCTTTAAATCTCATTTCCTTCTCTCCAATGATCTAATATGCTAGGTGGATCAAGTGGCTATGGTAATGGGAGGCAACAACATTGAAGATGGAAGATTGACAACCATATGCTTAGTTTTTATCTTTTTGGAACCATAATGATGCTTCATGATGTATATGATGTTGTAAATAGTCTATGACCCTTGAGACATGTGTAAATATGATATTATGTGATGTATAAATGGATGGATATGATGTATGAACTCTAAAATAGAATTTGAGTATGTAACACCAAAGTATGCAATTTGGAAGTTTGATGTAAATGTGTATGAGTATGGGTTAATGACCAAAATGAGATGCATGAGGTTTGGGACCATTTGGACAGCTTACACAAGTCTCAAATATACTTTTAGACTTGCCCAAAAGATGCCACTACCAAGGGAAAGCCATTTGGCAATTTTGGTACCCCATGTGGAACCAAAATTGACCATAACGGAATCCTATATCACTTTTTGGCCACATGAGTTAGTCTTGATCTAAGATTTGGCATGAAATTAGGTCTCATTAAGAGATTTTTGGGAAGCTAAAGATCACAATTTTCAGAGGTCTACAGAATATTTGATAATTTTTCAAAGTTGGCCATTTTTCTGGTTTTGGTTTGCTGTACTATTCATTTGGTCCAAAATTGAATTCTATCACATGATGCTCAAATGATATCCAATTGCTATGAAATTTTATACAAAGAAACTAGACATTTACAGTGACTCATACCAATTACAATCACCTCATTCGGAGGTCTAGAGAGGGAGATATGAATTTTTGAACATTCTATCCAGTATTTAAGAATGTTGCCCGACTTAAGTTACTGTTCCATTATATTCCGAGATCTAGGCTGAGTGAACTGGTTCGAAGATATTTTTTTCTCTCTAGCTAACATCCATAGCTTTCCATATCGGTATCATTTACATGGATTGAATTTTTTTGGAATTAATTGGACATTTTCAAAGTTTTCTATAGAATTCTGCATCAGTTCCAAAATGTAGTTTGACCTCTGGAACATTTTGGATGTCAAATGTCCTCTATGATAGATTTTATAGCCTAGGCATATTTTTTGTGTGAAGTAGACATTCATATCTTTCTATAATGACTAAGAATACATATTTTTTATCTTTCTAATTTAGTTATAATTTTCCAAAGTTTGGTCAGAAAAGGGGTTAAATTTGGCCGAAAATACTCTTGCCTATTTTGAGCTTCATTTCTGTTTCTATGAGTTGTGGGCATGATTTTATGATTCAAATGAGTTGTATTGATGTAATTAAATATGAAAATATATAGTACAAGCTCACACAATTCACGTAACATCAAATGAAATTTTTATATATGACGCAGCGCAGTTAAACTAATTATTTTAAGAGAGTTTTTCTACTTTCTTTTATCGATATGATGATATAATGCTTAAGAATGACATGAGATGAGTTAGAATTTATGGTGTTACATAACTAGTAGTCGAGTCCTCTAAACGAAGTTTCTAATCTCAAACTATTGAGGCTTAGCCTTGTTGTTGTATATATGCATAACTTGGTTTTTATGTAGCCTGATGTGTTCTAGGGCATTCAGTTAATCTTCATCTAGCAAATTCAATTTCATTCATAAGGCCTAAGTGTACTCATCGGCTATCAAATTATTTTGTTAAGCCACTTTCCAAGACCTAACAATAACTTTCAAGGGAAGCACAACATCGACTCCATAAACAAGCTTGAAAGGAGTAGTTCTAGTGGTTGTCTTGATTGAATTCCTATAGGCCCAAAGAATTTCAAGCAAGACTTGATGCCATTTCCTCAACTATTCTTTAATGGGCTTTTTGATTAATCTAATCAAAATTTTGTTGGTAGCTTTAGCTTAACCATTTGCTTGAGTTAGGGCAGGCATTGAACTAGCTTGGTGCCTAGCCCAATTAAGTTCTTGGGTCAAATTTTCTTACTTAAGGCTTGGTTTGGTTGGAACAAAAATGGACTAAGCTAGGCCTTTTTCTTTTAGAAAATTAACTAAAACTTGATTGTAATTGCCATTTTTTATTAACCAATTATTGGACAATAAATTCATTCATTACAAATTCTAAGCATAAATCCTTAGCTTTAAAACCTTAAAAGCAAACTATAAGCCATTCTACGAGCTAAAAAAGCTCCTAAATTTTTCACTACTGTTTATCCCACTTTTAATAATTTCAAATTTTCTAAAACCTTTGCTATATCATGTGTTCATTATTTATAAAGGAACAAAAGATTTGGCTAAAAATCAGAAGACTAAAAGTAAATTTAGAAAATTATAGCATGATATTTGAGAGTTGAAATATGAAAAAAAAAAAAAAAGAATGCAATGCATAAAGAAAAATATTAAAAATAATTTGGCAGAATTAAAAAAAAAAAAAAGAGAGCATTAACAACATAACAAAGCACTAAAGAATAAAATAGTTCATAAATTAAGCCATACCAACCATGAAGATTCATGACAAAGAATCACTGGTGTCTCCAAATGTCTAGGCTTGAAAAATGTTTAGATCAAGCATATTTTCTTTGAGATTTCGTGGTCAATCTTTGCATTCTCAAGAGACACTGCGATTGTTTGGGAGAACAATTTAGTCATTATATATTTCTATAATTCTTGCGGATAGTAGATATAATAAGATAAATATAACATAATAACATCCCCCCTTTCAACTTATCTAATATTATAGTTACAAAAATTCCACTTTTGGTAGCTACATAAGTCCTAATCTTAAGTCTAACTAGGTTCCATGATGAATATAAACTTTTAGCAATATATGTTATTCTTCTTGTTTTAGTTTTATATGCCATCATGTCTTGATCAATCAACCTGTGTTCCATCATGAATGGGGTATAAGGAATAGGAAACACACAAAGAATACTGCTAATGACCTAAAAATTAAAAAAAGGGCTTATTGTATTTAATGTAACTCTTTTCTCTCCATTTCAATTATGAAGATGAACTTACATTTAGAAATTACATAGGCACATAAAACTAGTTAGGGTAAGTACCACCATTGCATAATTAATCTTTTCCTTAGTGGTATCTATCCATAATGGATGTTCTCTAATTGAAGCTTCCATTGTCAAGTAGAAATCTTACACTCTTTTCCCATCATTTTCTGAGTTGGTTAGGTAAAATGAAAATGATGCAATAAAACTAGGGAAAAAATATTATTAGGGAGTACAATATGCATAAAAAAAAAGGACGCAAGGCTTGAGAAATGTAAATTAATGCATGATAATGTACATGTATAGTGATTGAGAAAATACATATTCAAATTAAGGTATTAAAAAAATGTTAGTGATCAAAACCACATATTTGACTATTTGGCATGTTGAACTTTTGTTATTTACTTGCCTATCCCTACACATAAAGGGAAAACAAAAGCACTTAACATGTAACTTTATACAAATGGACTAGCTTTCCAAGCAAATCAAAGCTCATAGAGCTGTTTAGTGACTAAATCATCTAATCAAAACTCAATGCATCTGAAAGAGGCCTTAGAATGGCTATGTACTTCCCTAATTGAAAATTAATTAGACAATGTAGATATTAAGTAGTAGAATAATTTTATTTACAAAATTCATTGAAATTTTTAGATAGTGATCACTTTATTCATTTTATTACTCATTTTATAGGCTACTTGTCATTATATTTATTATTTTATTCCTAAAAGGACCAAGTCATAAATAAATAATAATATTAGTTATCAACTATGACATAGCACACATATTAAAGTGCTCTTTAAAATAATTTGCCATAGATTAACAAATTAACAACTATAAGGGAGAAGAGAACTGGCTATACCTTGTTTGATAGGTAATAATACACATTTCAATGATCACGGTGATATATAAAATATGCTTTTCATGTGGTAAAACAAACTAAAGAATATTTTTAAGATTTGGTGTGCTGATCACTTACATTTACTTTGGATCAATTCTAAACTGAGGTAAATCTATATGACCTATTTAAAGTACCTATAGAAAAAGAAAAATAAATGATAACACTCACTAAAAAATAAATCGTAAAACAAAAGGATTTTAAACATAGCATAAAATAGAAAAGTTATCTATTTGATGAAATATTAGATCTATTGTAATTAACTATCCTTACAAAAGAAATTTGCATACCTTAAAAAGAATGGCATCTGTTTAAGGAAATATTATGCTATCTTATCCCCTAACTAAGCATAAGCAAAAGCCTCATAATATTACAAACTTATAGTGTAAGTCCCAAAGGCAATAAACTAGCCCTAAAAGATAAGCTTATTAGCTTAACAAAGGGCCTAATCTTATGAAAAAAATGGGCAAAAGTAACATAAAAGTTATATAAGAAAATGTGAATGAAAGATATCATAAATAAAATTCATAATAATGGATAAGCAACATAGGAGTTATACTAAAAGTAGCATAAGACATCATACAAAGGCTGAATACAAATATATTATAGTAGGAGTCATAAATTAGAAAATACAATACATAAACTGCAAATTACAAAAGCTTAATAAAGCACATTAATAGATGTTCATAACATCTTTGGTGACACTTGAATCTCTTGAAACCTCTATAAAAAATAAAACAATGAAAAATTAGAAAGTAGAAATCACAAGCAAAAATTATCATAGCCAAATTATTCTTAAAGTATAAAGCTTAATGGATGAAGTAATATGCTCAAACTCCTTATATTGATCAAAGTCATGATCACTAAATTTGAACTCTTTAAGGGATAGTCAATTTTGAGAGTAAATAAGTGCTTCAGTCATCTTTGGTGAAAACTTACTCCTAGAAATGTCAACTAACACATCATGTCAACTTACAGTCATCTTTTAGAGTAAATTAGTGCTAAAAGCATATTCAGAAGCCATAATAGACAATAGCACAACTAACACATCATGTGCAACCTAATAAAGCGCTTTATACATTACACCATTTTCTTTCCACTATGTCAAGATATTAAAAGAAGGAATGTCCTTGATGAAGCCAACTACAATATACTTCCTTAATTATGTTTTTTAATTTGAAATAACTTTAGTTTCTTTGAATCCAACCACTTGTTCTTCAGGCCAACAAATGATGGTATTGATATTTCCTTTGTATCCCTTTCACTTGATCCTTTATTATCTTTAAGTGATTCATTAATAACCCTCATGGAATATTATTCATATCGATGATATAAGGCTTTTGTGATTTTTCATGGCAGCATACCTTCATGATTAAGACATATATCTTCAAAAATAGCATCCACAAAAGGCAAGCTTATACTTAGGACTTGCATTCATGAAGTAGCGTCGAATACCACCTCTATGACCAACAAAGGATTCAAGTTGTTTGGCTTCTCCTAATACTTATCATACGTACTCTTCATATTCTTAGCCATATGTCCAATAAAAGGATCTTAATATGTAACACTTGCTTGCAACATGGTCTGAATATGAGTAATTTCATGAAAGCATGCATTTGATGTCACATACAATGATCAAGAGAATTTCATGTAATATTACAAAAGATATTTAAAACTTTACAACTCCAATCATAAGCCATAGGAAAACCAATTCAATTAATATCTTCCTCAAAGTGCGGATTCTATGCCTCATCTTCATCTTTTGTTCTCTCAAACACCTTTTGGAACTTTATGGCATGTTCCAACATCATATAGGTGGAATTCCACTAAGTTAAAATATCCCAACACACAAGATTCTTAAACTTAATTTTTTTCTTTGTCAATTAAACTCTTGAATCTTTGAAGTCTTGTAAGAAAAGACCTAACATATTTGACAAATTCCAAATGGTAGAGATAGAGTCATGCAAATCCTTCAACCTACCATTTATTACTAAGTTTAGAAAATAAGCATAACACCTCAAATGTATATAATCCCTATCACACACTAACCTATTCCAATTTCTAAATCATTTTTTGAAACATGCCATAGTTATGTCATTAGAACTTATATTATCTATGGTTAAAGTGAACACCTTTTCAATTCCTTATCCCAACAAACACTTCTCAATTGCCTTTCTTATATTGTCACTTTTATGATTTTCAATCATATAAAAGTTTAGGATTTGCTTTTGTAATATCTAATATTTTTATACTAAGCTAGATTCTGAGATAAGGTTTTAAAAAGTGATAAGAGGAAGCAAAAGCCCAATTAGATAAGAAAAGAGACTAAAAAATGATTAAAATCTAATTTAGAGGCAATCGAAAAGAGTTCCTACAGTGCAATAGGGAAAAATTAATAATTTAAAAATTTAGTAGTATATTAAAAAAGTAAAATATCTTTTAATTATTATATGACTAAATAAGGTTACCAAATCGACCAAAGCTGATAAAATTAGTCAAAACCCTAATTGCATGCAAACTAAGGTACCAGTGCACAGGTATAGGTTAAGTTGTTTTAACCTACGATGGACATTGAATTTTTATTTTCTAAGTAAAGGAATAAGTTAAATAATGTATAGAGTAGACTAGTTTATAAAAGCAATATTAGAAAGCTAGAAATATGAAAAATAACTATAAGGGTAAAATAGTCAATTTAGCCATCTAAGTGAGAAAAATTAGAGATGTGTATAACTTAAAATATAGTAAGAGAAACTAATATTTCTCATTAGAATATGAAAATAGAGGATGCATACTTTAGTTAGAGGGGTTATGATGGTATAAAATACTGATGGTAAGAAAAATAAGATGGATGTGGTTTTAATTGCATTGAGTTATTTTAAGCCCTAAAAATTATAGAATTTTACTCTTTATGTAAAAAAGCATTTAAAATTTTATATGGAGCAGTTAGATTCAGAAAATACTAAAAAATGAGCTAGAATGGAGAAAGAATGCATATAAATGGCAAAATGGCCAGTTTTGGAATATTATAATTGTAACAACTGGGAAAAAGAAAAGAAAAGGAAAAGAAAGGAAGTAGAAAGCTGGAAATTTTCGGAATCCAGAATTTCTGCCAAGTCCTCTCGCAATAGCGAGAAACGGTCTCGCTACAGCGAGAGTGCTTGTTCGCAATAGCGAAGGCGATTCTAGCTATAGCGAGTGCTGGCAGCAGCCCATACAAAAACCAGGGAGTTACCCGCTGTAGCGTGCGCCATAGCGAAAGTGAAGTCTGGAACTAACGCGATTTCGCCATAGCGAGGGGTAAATCTCGCCATAGCGAAGGGAACTGACACGATTTTGCCGTAGCGAAGGCTACACCTCGCCATAGCGAAGCCAGATTACACGAGCTCGCTATAGCGAAGGTTAATTTTCGCCGTAGCGAGGGTCGGTCCGAAAGAGAGTAAATAGCGAGAATCAGACTTCATTAAACGCCCAAACTCATTTCTTCTCTCATATCTGCCTTAAGCTTCGACCCAAAGAGAGAAAAGAGGCGTGGAGAGTGTGAGAGATCAAGAGAAGGAGGAAGATCAAGGGAAAGGTAAGGTAACTTCTCCCATTTCTTTTTAGAACTCTGATCCCCTCCCTTTGCCCTCTCTTTCTGCGGTTTTATTTGTAAAAATGGACAGATTTTGGGCATGGGTCAGAAGAGGGAAAGTGGAAAATGCCTTTGAATCCTTGTGTTTTCTTTGGAAATGTGGTTTTCCACTACCATGGGAGCTTGAGAGAGAGAAAGGGTTAATGGCATTCTAGAGAGAGAACCCTAGGTTTGTATGTGATAGAAGGGTTGCTCTAAATTAAATTATAAGAGAGTAATTGCATGCTTTTTGTGTGTCTAGGCTCAAGTGAAGCACCTTCATCAAGGTGTGATTGTGAAATTAAGAAGGGATAAAAGGACTTGAAAGGAAAAGCTAGTGTTAGCTTGGGCTCCAAAGATAGCTCTCTCTTTCACTCTTTCTTGTTGCATTCTCAGATATGGTAGTCATTGTATGATAATGTATATGCTTGTTGTGTGGAATATGCCATATGCTATTGCTTTGATGCATTGAATGCCAATATGCTTGTGTGTTGAATTGTGAGACTTGCTTGGGTGCGGTAGTGCCGAAAGTCCCATGAGATGGGTGAGGTGAAGCCGAAAGTCCCTTGAGATAGGTGAGACAAGGCCAAAAGTCTCCAATGAGTGAGACCAAGTCAAAAGTCCTTAAACTCGGGTGAGGCCATCCAAAAGTCCCTAGACTCGGGTGAGGCTAAACTAAAAGTCCCTGGAGCCCATTTTTGGCATTATTGTGATTCCATAGCATGTACATTATGTGTTGGATGATTGAGAATAGCGAAATGCTTATTCACATGCTTTGACTTGTTATATGCCTTGATTGCTTGCTGGATTGAGTGTATGAGCTACTGAGATTCCCTGAATTTCACCCTTTCCCCTCCCAACTAATATGCTAGGTGGAGCTCAAGGAGAACCGAGCACACACCAAGGAGCCTAGGAGCATGTATAGGAGAATGATAGTTTTATTTTGATATTTTGATGTAAATATGATGTAAAGTGGTGCCAAATGAAGATGTGCCCACTATTTTTGAGTTGTAAGGGTTGTAACTAATGTAAATGTATGAAAGGATATTGTATGAACTATGTTTATAGCCAAATAAATGGAAATGTGGGTTTTACCCCTTTATGTTGCATGTATGGAATAGTGCATAATTGGCCATAGCATGATGAGATTTGGATGTATGATGATTTGGATCATATGGACATCTTAGATATACTAGTTTTATGTTTTTAAACTTGTCCATGTGGAGTGAGAATGTGTGAGAGGCTATGTGGACCCGTTTTGGACCTTTGGGGTGCCAAAACTGGGAAATTTGAGAGCTCCGTCAAAGTATGGCCGGATGAGCTCCGTTTGCCATGAAATTTGGCATGCCTCTAGAGTTTGTTGAAAGCTTCTTGAGAAGCTAAAGTGGGTAATATTCGGAGGTCTAGAGAATATTTGGGGAATTGTTGAATTTGGGAAAATTCAAGGGATTGGTCATGTACTGTTCATACAACCAGAAAATGAAATCTATGGCATTCTTAGACCAAATGGATTCCAAATGTGGTGAAATTTTATACACATAAACTAGACCACCACAGTGACTTGTAGGAACTAGAATCACCCAAATCGCAGGTCTGTAGAGAGAGATTGGACCGTCTGAAGTTCTGTATCAGCATCAGAGAGCTCTTCTGACCCCTGTCACTGTTCCATCGGTTTTCGGGGTGTAGGAGCTACGGAACGGATCTAGAATTATTTTTCTCCTCTAGTAGATATCCGTAGCTTTCTAAATTGGTATAATATGCCTACATTGGATATTTGTGGATTTAGTTATGAATTTTTGAATGTCATGACAGCAAGCTGCACCAGAAACAGTGACAGCTGGACCTTCCTCCCATTTTCGATGTCAAACATGGTCCAAACGATGTGTTTGTGGTTGGAAATGATTTTTAGTGTAAATTTGACACTTAGGGCTTTCTAGAAAGCTAAATTTTTTTGCATTCCCATTTTTCTACAATTTCTCATGATTTTCCAAAGTTAGAGCCAAAATATGACTTTTGGGCACAAGGGAGAAAAGTGCATTTTTTTTTGTTTTTGGCTCTATAACCGTGGTTTATGGTTTGTTTTATGCTATGTATGAGTTGTAAAAGTGGAGTATGAGTTGAGAAGTTGAATGATGGGTTCACGGGACCCACGGAGCAGATAATGAGTATATGAAACCCTAGTTCATAGCATGCAAATGCCACGGAAGAGTAGTGATTCTTTGGAAATCATGTGGAACCGAGCCCAGTGAGAGGCTAGGTAGCGGTAGTAGTTTAAGGTGTCACATTTTTTGGTATCAGAGCAATGGTTCAGGCACTTTTGCTCGATGTTAGGCTCTTGAAGTATGTGAATTGCTTGTGTTTGGTGTGAATGGTCATGGAAGTTGTAGCATCCTTATGCATATGTGATGTGATGTGATAGTGTTGTGAACTGAGGATTGCTATTTCTTTCAGACATGGTTGAGACTAGACGGGGCAGGGGTAGAGGCAAAAGCAGACTGCCCAGAGCTCAGAGAGATGAGCCAGAGGTTCCTACTGAGACTAGGGTTCCTCTGCAGGCCATCATGGATAGACTAGACCGGTATGAGGCCATGATGGGCCAGCACCAAGAGATGTTGGAGCAACAGAGATACATTGCCCAGCAGCAGCATGATATGATCATGCATTTACAAAACACCCTGGCTAGGCAAGAAGAAGCCAGAAGGGGTGCCCCTGGACCGCAACCATCTACCTCTAGCATTCCACCTGTACCTCCCTAGGAGCCTGTTGCTCCACAGACCCAGACGCCTATCCAAAAAGTATTAAAAAAGTTTAGGCAGAACAATCCACCCTCATTTGACGGGGAATTGGATGCGGATAAGGCGGAGGCTTGGGTGATGCAGCTTAAGAAGATATTCTCAGTGATGGATTGTACCACTGAGCAGAAAGCCCAGTTAGCCACCTTTATGCTAGAGAAGGAAGCTGATAGATGGTGGGAGAGTGCGAAACCACTGATGGAGACCAAGAATATACAGATAACTTGGGAGACTTTCTTGGTTGAATTCTATGAGAAGTATGTCCCAAGTTCAGTGAGGAAGAAGAAAGAGATGGAGTTTATGGGCTTGAGACAGACGGATGAGATGACTGTGGATCAGTATGTGGCCAAGTTCATAGAGTTGTCTCGGTATTCCTCTTACCTCCAGAGGTATGATGATGAACCCTGGAGATGTGAGAAGTTTGAGACTGGTTTGAGGCTGGTTTGAGGCCCCTGATTAGCAATAGAGTCACTCCACAGCGGATTAGAAAGTTTAATACTCTTGTGGAGGTCAGTAAGGTGATTGAGACGAATCTGCAAGTTATCATGCCTACTATGACGACAGCTAGTCAGAAGAGGGTTTCGGATTTGAAAAGGCCGAAACCAAAAGAGGGTTCTAGTTTGACCCCTAGTAATAAGAGGAGAGGCAAAGGGCCATGGAATAGAAAACCACAGCGAGGTGTGCCACCTCCGCGGGGCCAGTCATCCTTCCAGCAGTCTCCGGTGATATGTTACAAGTGTGGGAAGCCGGGGCACATTGCTAGACACTGTTCTCAGATGGAGACAGCGCCTCCTCCTAGACCGCAGACCTAGGGCCGAGTGTTCGCCCTTACTCAGCAGGAAGCCAGCGTATCTCCCAGTTTGATCCGAGGTACGCTGTTAGTGAATGGCTTTCCTGTAGTTGCTATGTTTGATTCGGGTGCTAGTCACTCGTTTATATCTTATGATTGTGTGAGGAAATTGGGTCTGGTTGTTAGTGTCTTGCCATTTGACTTGTCTGTCATTACACCCACTGGAGGCCACGTGGTCACTTCCCATACTTGCTTAAATGTCACTGTCCAATTTAACCATTGTCATACCACTCTTGATTTGGTTTGTATGCCTTTCCATGAAATTGATTTGATTATTGGTATGAACTGGTTGGCTGCAAATAATGCCATACTTGATTGTGAACACCGAACCATTTCCTTACCTGCTTGTGGGACCATACCTAGGGTAGGAGCTGAGTTATCATTTATGACTACTACCCAGGCTAAGAGATATTTAGAGTGTGGATGTCAAGGGTTTCTAGTCTTTTTCTCTATTCGGGCTGAGGTAGAAGAAGGGATAGAGGAGATCCCAGTTGTCAGGGAATTCCCAGAGGTTTTCCCTAGAGAGTTTGATTTTAGTGGCCTACCTCCTGAGAGAGAATTAGAGTTCCCTATAGACATAGTGCCTGGTGCTGGACCGGTGTCCAAAGCTCCTTACAGGATGGCTCCTGCCGAGCTTGCTGAGTTGAAAAAGCAGATAAAGAAATTGGTAGAGAAAGGGTTTATCTGCCCTAGTGTTTCACCTTGGGGTGCTCTGGTGTTGTTTGTGAGAAAGAAAGATGGTAGCTTGCGGTTGTGTATAGACTACAGAGAGTTGAATAAAGTTACCATCAAGAATAAATATCCTCTCCCTAGAATTGATGATCTGTTAGATCAGTTAGCTGGGGCATCTGTGTTTTCTAAGATAGATCTTAGATCTGGTTACCACCAGTTGAGAGTGAGAACTGAAGACGTCTCTAAGACGGCTTTCAGAACGAGATATGGGCACTATAAGTTCCTTGTGATGCCATTCGGGTTGACGAATGCGCCTGCTATGTTCATGGATTATATGAACAGGGTATTCAGACCGTATCTAAATCAGTTTGTGGTGGTCTTTATTGATGATATTTTAGTGTACTCCCGATCTTTTGAGGAGCACGAGAGGCATTTGAGACTAGTCCTAGAGACCTTGAGAGAGAAAAGGTTGTATGCCAAACTGAGTAAATGTGAGTTTTGGCTGACCGAGGTGTGATTCTTAGGTCATGTGATCTCACGAGATGAGGTTGCGGTGGATCCCCATAAAGTTGAGGCTGTGTTGCAGTGGGATAGACCTAGAACGATCACCGAGGTTAGGAGTTTCCTAGGTTTGGCAGGGTATTACAGACGATTTATTCAGGACTTTTCTCGGATGGCCTTATCACTGACGAGGCTAACCAGGAAAGATATACCATTTGTGTGGGATGAGAGATGTGAGAAGAGTTTCCAGGAGTTGAAACTCTGTTTGACCACTGCCTCTGTACTGATTATCCCTGACCCTAGTGAACCATTTGTGGTTTATTGTGATGCTTCGAGCAAAGGGTTAGGATGTGTGTTGATGCAGCAGGGCCGAGTAGTGGCATATGCCTCGAGGTAGTTGAGACCTCATAAGGAGAATTACCCCACACATGACCTGGAGTTAGCTGCCGTAGTGTTTGCTCTTAAAATTTGGAGACACTATCTGTATGGTGCGACCATAGAGATCTATAGTGACCACAAGAGTCTGAAATTCCTGTTTGATCAGAAAGAACTCAATATGAGACGGAGGAGATGGATGGAATTCTTGAAAGATTATGATTATGTGTTGAAATATCATCCGGGTAAGGCCAATGTGGTGGCAGATGCCCTGAGTAGAAAAACCATCCATGTAGCCCATATGATGATTAGGGAGCAGGAGCTCCTAGAGAAGTTCAGAGAGTTGAACCTCTCTTGTCAGGTGGTACCGGGTAGATTGTATCTGAGTGAAACCGGAGAGAATTATGGATGCTAAGCTTAAACAGCTGAGAAGTAAGAGCATTCCTCTGGTGAAGGTGATCTGGAGAGGTCTGACATCTGAGGAAGCAACTTGGGAATTGGCGGATGAGATGAGGCAGAAATATCCAGAATTATTCCCTTGAGGTAAGTTTTTAAATTTCGAGGACGAAATTTCTTTTAAGAGGGGTAGAAATGTAACAACCGGGAAAAAGAAAAGAAAAGGAAAAGAAAGGAAGTAGAAAGCTGAAAATTTTCGGAATCCAGAATTTCTGCCAAGTCCTCTCGCAATAGCGAGAAACTGTCTCGCTACAGCGAGAGTGCTTGTTCGCAATAGCGAAGGCGATTCTAGCTATAGCGAGTGCTGGCAACAGCCCATACAAAAACCAGGGAGTTGCCCACTGTAGCGTGCGCCATAGCGAAAGTGAAGTCTGGAACTAATGCGATTTCGCCATAGCGAGTGGTAAATCTCGCCATAGCGAAGGGAACTGACGCAATCTCGCCGTAGCGAAGGCTACACCTCGCCATAGCGAAGCCAGATTACACGAGCTCGCTACAATGAAGGTTAATTTTCACCGTAGCGAGGGTCGGTCCAAAAGAGAGTAAATAGAGAGAATCAGACTTCATTAAATACCCAAACTCATTTCTTCTCTCATATCTGCCCTAAGCTTCGACCCAAAGAGAGAAACGAGGCGTGGAGAGTGTGAGAGATCAAGAGAAGGAGGAAGATCAAGGGAAAGGTAAGGTAACTTCTCCCATTTCTTCTTAGAACTCTGATCCCCTCCCTTTGCCCTCTCTTTTTGCGGTTTTATTTGTAAAAATGGACAGATTTTGGGCATGGGTCAGAAGAGGGAAAGTGGAAAATGCCTTTGAATCCTTGTGTTTTCTTTGAAAATGTGGTTTTCCACTACCATGGGAGCTTGAGAGAGAGAAAGGGTTAATGGCATTCTAGAGAGAGAACCCTAGGTTTGTATGTGATAGAAGGGTTGCTCTAAATTAAATTATAAGAGAGTAATTGCATGCTTTTTGTGTGTCTAGGCTCAAGTGAAGCACCTTCATCAAGGTGTGATTGTGAAATTAAGAAGGGATAAAAGGACTTGAAAGGAAAAGCTAGTGTTAGCTTGGGCTCCAAAGATAGCTCTCTCTTTCACTCTTTCTTGTTGCATTCTCAGATATGATAGTCATTGTATGATAATGTATATGCCTGTTGTGTGGAATATGCCATATGCTATTGCTTTGATGCATTGAATGCCAATATGCTTGTGTGTTGAATTGTGAGACTTGCTCGGGTGCGGTAGTGCCGAAAGTCCCATGAGATGGGTGAGGTGAAGCCGAAAGTCCCTTGAGATAAGTGAGACAAGGCCAAAAGTCTCCAACGAGTGAGGCCAAGTCAAAAGTCCTTAAACTCGGGTGAGGCCATCCAAAAGTCCCTAGACTCGGGTGAGGCTAGACCAAAAGTCCCTGGAGCCCATTTTTGGCATTGTTGTGATTCCATAGCATGTACATTATGTGTTGGATGATTGAGAATAGCGAAATGCTTATTCACATGCTTTGACTTGTTATATGCCTTGATTGCTTGCTGGATTGAGTGTATAAGCTACTGAGATTCCCTGAATCTCACCCTTTCCCCTCCCAACTAATATGCTAGGTGGAGCTCAAGGAGAACCGAGCACACACCAAGGAGCCTAGGAGCATGTATAGGAGAATGATAGTTTTATTTTAATATTTTGATGTAAATATGATGTAAAGTGGTGCCAAATGAAGATGTGCCCACTATTTTTGAGTTGTAAGGGTTGTAACTAATGTAAATGTATGAAAGGATATTGTATGAACTATGTTTATAGCCAAATAAATGGAAATGAGGGTTTTACCCCTTTATGTTGCATGTATGGAATAGTGCATAATTGGCCATAGCATAGTGAGATTTGGATGTATGATGATTTGGATCATATGGACATGTTAGATATACTAGTTTTATGCTTTTAAACTTGTCCATTTGGAGTGAGAATGTGTGAGAGGCTATGTGGACCCGTTTTGGACCTTTGGGGTGCCAAAACCGGGAAATTTGAGAGCTCCGTCAAAGTATGACCGGATGAGCTCCATTTGCCATGAAATTTGGCATGCCTCTAGAGTTTGTAGAAAGCTTTTTGAGAAGCTAAAGTGGGTAATATTCGGAGGTCTAGAGAATATTTGGGGAATTGTTGAATTTGGGAAAATTCAAGGGATTGGTCATGTACTGTTCATACAACCAGAAAACGAAATCTGTGGCATTCTTAGACCAAATGGATTCCAAATGTGGTGAAATTTTATACACATAAACTAGACCACCACAGTGACTTCTAGGAACTAGAATCACCCAAATCGGAGGTCTGTAGAGAGAGATTGGGCCGTTTGAAGTTCTGTATCAGCATCAGAGAGCTCTTCTGACCCCCGTCACTGTTCCATCAGTTTTCGGGGTGTAGGAGCTACTAAACTGATCTGGACTTATTTTTTTCCTCTAGTAGACATCCGTAGCTTTCTAAATTGGTATAATGTGCCCAGATTGGATATTTTTGGATTTAGTTATGAATTTTTGAATGTCATGACAGCAAGCTGCACCAGAAACAGTGACAGCTGGACCTTCCTCCCATTTTCGATATCAAACATGGTCCAAACGATGTGTTTATGGTTGGGAATGATTTTTAGTGTAAATTTGACACTTAGAGCTTTCTAGAAAGCTAAATTTTTCTGCATTCCCATTTTTCTACAATTTCTCATGATTTTCCAAAGTTAGAGCCAAAATATGACTTTTGGGCACAAGGGAGAAAAGTGCATTTTTTCTGGTTTTTGGCTCTATAACCATGGCTTATGGTTTGTTTTATGCTATGTATGAGTTGTAAAAGTGGAGTATGAGTTGAGAAGTTGAATGATGGGTTCACGGGACCTACGGGGCAGATAATGAGTATATGAAACCCCGGTTCATAGCATGCAAATGCCACGGAAGAGTAGTGATTCTTTGGAAATCATGTGGAACCGAGCCCAGTGAGAGGCTAGGTAGCGGTAGTAGTTTAAGGTGTCACAATAATTATAACAACTTTTTTACTATATAATCTCATCTTCTTTTTCCTTATGGAACCACTTAATAGCACCCATTCAAAGCTCATCCATGGCGTGATACAAAGGAGGAAAAAGGCAAGGATTCAAGTGGAATTTTAGGTAAGAAGATGAGCTCTTTTATCTCCTTATAGTTATCAAACTTGTTCTACTATATGAGAGCAATCTAATAAGCTAAAAATTATTTTGAAAAGTAAAGAGTTTGGTGGTTGCTACCTCAGCTAAAGTAGCTTGTTTTGGAATTTCAATCAGAGCATAAGATTTATTATCAAGAGAGCTTCCCTTTAAGGTATGAAACAATCTAAGATTTTGAGTAGTTTTGAACCTTGGAGCTATTGCATGCTACTATTAGAGAGAGAAAAAGAAGAAGATTCATGTTTTCTTAATGAAGCTAAATCGTATTGAGGTAAAAGAGCATGATTTGGCATGTATGTAACCTAAAGTTCATTAAAAAAATCCAATATAGCCAAAATTCTACTATCGAGAATCAAGTGTGTTTTGCAAGTGAGATGGTTATTTTGAGATATATGGCTAATTTTATGTAATGAACTAGGTTAGCAAGGTAGTTGCTTGAGATGAAATTTGGTCATAATGAAGAATTTAATAGAATTGTTAGTTTAGGCACTTAAATTGGCAAAATAGGACTATAATATGCACCAAAATGTATGTCTATCCTTGAGGACCTTAGAGCTATGTTTTGGGCTAAAACTTGGCATACATTTGGAGGACCTATAGAGGTCTCATTTAAGCCTATGTTATAACTTTTGAAACTCTGTAAAATATTTTATGAATTCTTTAGATTGGCTTAAAAAAGTTATCACTGTTAGTTATTTTGCATAATTATCGTTCTATTTTAAGGCAATTTCAAGTACAAATGAGACATTTTTAATCTAAAATTTTTATATTAGAAAATACATGAATAGAGCTTTTCAACAGGATAAAGTTTTCTAAATTTGAAGGTCCTTAACTTAAGTTATGATTTTTCAAAGATTAGACCAAATTAGGAGTCATATATTAAAATATGCCTAAAATTCATAATAGCCTACATTAAGCTATGTTCTATGGTAAAACGAGTTATTATATAGTAATTGACCTTTTTATGTCTGATTTATCATGTTTAGGCCAAGTTAGTATCACCACACCTTTGTGTGTGTAGAATTAAGAAGAGTAAAGAGGAAGAATAAGTAAGATAAATATTGTGCACAATAGGTTCTTGTCTTGTATCAAGTAGCTTGCTCTTCCTTTCTTTATATGCATGTTGATTTGCTTAAGTTTAGATTACATTATTTGTATTAGTTGCTTATGAGATTATGCTTTATGATGTATGTTTTTAAGATGTTTTAAGTTGGCTATATTTATATGTTTTTAATGTTATATTTTATAAGCTTATAATTTCAAGCAAAAGTTTATGGTAGAGGGATTGAGTACAATAGTTCTCCTTTAACCTAGAGAAAAGAGTCTAAGCAAGATTACATATATGATATGGCCATATATGAGGTTATGTTATGATGTTTCATAATGTTTTATGATGTTTTTGACCATGTATGCTTGTGTCACTTTACTTGAGTAATTATTTGTATATATTGGAATTGGTGGAGTATTACTACTGAGATTCTTCCTAGAATCCCACCCTGTTCCCATTAACCCCCATTTTAGGTGAAGCAAGTAATAAAGACAAAGGCAAGGAAATGGCAAGATGAGATCAAGAAATGTTACTAAAGAACATGTTTTCACTTTGATATGTATGATTGTATTTAGAAAGTGTAATCATATCAAGTGATGTACAAAATCCATTTTGATGTATAAGGTCTAATGATATATTATGATATAAAATTTATATTGAATGTCCTATTTGTATGTTTGAGGCTAGGATGAGAATGCAAGTTATATACTAGAATTAGTTAGTAATATGTGATATATTGTAATATGGGAAAGCACTAAGTTGGGCTAGCTATTAACTGAGCCCTAAAGTGTTAGTTTATTTAGAAATGGATAATATGAATTAGACTTTGTTTAGACTATTGAACAGGATTGTAAATTGAAGCCTTTATTAGGTTAAGACCCAAAAATGACAAGGGGAAACTTTAGCAAATTTTTTTCAAAAAAAAAGTTTTAATTTATTCCATTGTGTAGTATCTCAATTAAGTGTAATTTGTAGTAATTGGATTAAAGCATACATGAAAAGTACAGTATAAAGCTAGATGTTTTAGCTTTTGTAATCTCCCTTGTTCATCAATGAATTAAACTATGAGGCACATGTAGTAGTTGAAATTTTGAATTAATGATTACGTGTCTATAGTGAGGCAAACATGCACACATGATTTTTTTTAGAAGACTTTTAACCTCTTGGATACTTCAAGGAAGAATTTCATACAGTCCTTAGCAACTGTCATTCTTAATAGAATTAGGAATATAGGTTCTAAAATATTCAATAACTTTTAAAACCTATGCCTTTTTGTAAGCTAAAAGGCATCTTATCACATATCATACATTCAGCTAGAGCCCTTTAACATTCATTTAGATTTTAGGTATAAGGGACCAAGGTTCTTGTAAGACCAACCCTCTTGCTTGATCTCCCTTAAAAGGCTTAAAGTATGCTAATATGGATTTTTTTTCTCTTGAGCCCAATGAGTACTTCTAATAATTAGCTAAAAGCCTACTTAAGGAGTTTGTGCCATGTTTATTTAGGTTATAGGTATAAAAAGCCTAATAGTATTTATATGCTACTTTGGCCTACTTAAGGAGTTTGTGCCATGTTTATTTATATGCTACTTGAAGCTAGTCTTAGCCAAGGCTCATTTATGATACCTAAAGAGAGTTTTCTTTGATTCTAAGATTTTAAATGTTCTACATATAAATTATAAACACTAAAGGAACCATTGATTTGAATTTAGAAGCCTTATTTTAAAAGATGAAAATTTAAGGTTCAATTATACATAAAGAAGCAACTTAGTATTAGACTCCTTAAATCAAGTTTATGATGGCTCTAATGAGTTCTAATAGAGTCATATAACTCATGTTGGGTGAGGTTTTGGAGCCAAGATCTTGATTTATAGGAGTTGCTTCATAATTCCACTTAATTAAACCATATGCGTGCCTAAGGTTCTAGTTAGTTTATATAAGGCTTAAATGAGTACAAATATGGCTCCAATGTTAATATCATGCTTCATTTGATGTGTTTAAGCCAAGTAAGTGAGACTTCATTCAAGTATGGGTGTAGAGCCTTGGAAGAGGAAAGAAAACAAAGGATAACTAGTTGGAATTCTTAGTTCAAGGTAGCTTTTCCTTCATTCTTGTATATGCATGTTTGGTTGCTTAAGTGTCTTGGATTACTTGTATATTTTATATGCAAAATTTTTTTATTGTTAATGGCTTGATGATTATATCGAATTGTATGACATTTGGTTGCATTTGGAATTGATTTGGCTCTTGAATGGATAAGGTTATGCCAAAAGTTCTTTAAAATAGATGAGGTGAAGCTAAAAGTCCCTAAATATAGGTATTACTAAGCCACAAAGTCTCAATTATGAGTAAGAATAAGTTAAAAAGCCCCTAATTCTAGACAAAACATACATACAAGGAAAAGCCAAAGAGAAGCAAGTTTTGCTATAGTTTCATACCTTGTCTTAAAGCTTGTCAAAAGAGCTTTCTTAGGCTTCCAAGATTTCCTCCAAACTCTTCCTTCCCTATACTAACCAACAAAAAAACACCTCCTTTTAGAATAAGAAAACTATGAGAAGAGAGAAGAGAAAGAGGAGAAGACCCTTAGTGAAGGAAAGTGTATGGAAAGGTAGCAAAATCTTACCCTTTTCAAACCTTGTTTTCTTCCTCCTTGCTCCCTCTTTAGTACACCACTTAAAGATAGCTTAGGTTCTATTTTAGGCAAGATGAGAGTAAGTTTAGATGAAGGGAAGAAATTGGGCGTGATATAAGAAGGGGGAAGCCTTATTATGAAAATTTCCAAAATTCCAACTATACCCTTGAATTTTGTTTTCCTTGTTTAAGCTCATTTTAATTTTAATTTTTAGAATCATCATTTCCATTATAAAAGTTAGGTCTTTTAATTCATAAAATACCTTTGGTTTCACATATATTGGATTTAAAACCTTACTGAACCATCCGATCAAAGTTTCAGTCAATTGATAACCTAAATTTTACATTGGAAGGGTTTTAACCATTCTAAAAGTTCCTATGATTTTTGGGGTCTCTGAGAACCCTGAGAAACTTAATTTTTTTTTTACTTAAAACTCCTTCCTTTAAGTTTTCAAAAAGTTACCCAACATTACAATTTTGCCATTGCATTATTCCTTTACTTCATTCAATTATTTTGGCTTTGATTTCAGGCTATCTTGAGGCTTTTAACTACATTTCAACATGTTCTATTTAACATTTTAATATCAATTAACCATAATTCATTTTAGTCCAAGGTCCTTATTCATTAACTAAATGATTCTAATTTTAGTTTCTCGTAATTTATACCAACCTTTGCTAGGACTGTGACCCCTTGTAAGTAATTCATTTTACTCTTTAGAATTATTTTGAATTCCTAAATCATAAGATATTATAGGCTATAAGATTCTAATATGAAAATGGAACCTTTCTCATAGTCATATAGGCCAAAACAAACTTGCTAGAGGTAGCTTTGGATGAAAATGAAAAGAAATTCAAATTTTAACTCTTACGATTCCATGGGATATATAAAAGGGATTAAAAACCACTGTCTTAAGTTTTGTAACAGTTGAATTTTATTGCTATTGAGTAAAATTTGTGTAAGAATGTTTATATAGAGCATGTTATGACATTACTCATCCATGGTGAAACTTGTGTATTGCTTGATGATGGATGTTGTGTGGTTAGATAATGTTTTTATTGAGTTTAAGCTTATTACATGCTCATAATCACCTAAGTACTTCATCCTCTTCCATTTTCTCTCTTTATTGGACCTTAGAACTTTCATGAAACCTTTGGAAAGATTTATTTCCATCTCACCCATTTCATCACTTTATCTCTCTAAAAAATGGTCCTTTCATGGTGAATTCATATTTATTTAGTTCTTGATGTTGTTTTTGTTGGGAATCATGGGAGGCACACTGCGGAATTTAAAATTTTAATCTCAATTCCTACCAAGGATTCGTCAAAATCGCTTAAACCGAATAGATTCAAAGAATTACCTTTTCTATCAATTTAGTTTGTTGTTTACTCTTCGTCTAGATCATAGGAACTGACTACAGATCGGTTCCCTTTACTGGTATCCACACAAATGGGGTTCAGCAACTCAAATGGTGTGCTAACACTTATCCGTACGACGTCCGTATAGCTCCATACGATGTTCGTATGATGTTGGCAATAGGCCAACTGTACTGTTTGACCCACAAGTCACAAACAGCCTCTAGTAAGACATTGTGACTACCTAAATCATATGGGATCGGTGATCCGATACAACCTATCTTACAACCCTATCATATCCCTTTTGTCACACAATATCTAGATCGAGTATGAGGCATAAAAATGTCATCCTCAACTTGCTCGATCGTAACTTTCTCGATATCCAAGCAGACTGATGTAAGATGGAACCCTTTCCATATCAGCATAGCCATGCATTTCTCAATCACACTCATCGAGGGGCCCAGAAATATCTCTTTATTAATTAGAGGGACAAATTCCATCTTCACCACTCATCTTCCTCTACATAGATTCCACTATACCTGATCATAGCCTTTATAATCACCCGATTAAAGGTGACATTAGACTATGCCAAAGTACAGTGTCCTTCATGTAGGAATCTGTGGTGATCTCAGGTTCAAGGGATCAATGACACGGTTATATATGAGATAAACTTATGACCTAATTCATGTAGCTTATCTCATGGTTTATCCAGTATCCTATTCTCTAACACATACCTATGATTTTAATTCATATCATCATATATCATTAATACTTAATCAATCAAAATCATATTAGTCTTAATTCATCGTTGTTCTCACAAAGATGATTGACTAGGGACATTTTGGATAATCCAAAAAATGATTTATCCATGAATATTGTTATATATAAACATATAAATAATATAATAATGTAATAAAAGAAAACTCTTATTTCATAATAAAAACAATTTTCGCAATACAATGATTGGCTTAGGGCACAATCTCCAATAACTCCCATTTGTACTAGGTTCAATCATTAATGTTTCTAATACTGATTGACCTAACATAATGATCATGCTTAGCCGGTGCAAGCAGCTTAGTAAGAGGATCAGCAACATTGTCATCAGTTGGTACTTTGCATATCTTTATATCTATGATTTCTCTGATAAGGTGATATCGCCTGAGTATGCATTTGGTCCTTTGATGTGATCTAGGCTTTTCAGCCTATGCTATTGCACCATTGTTGTCACAGAACAAATCTATTGGATTTGAGATGATAGGCACCACCCCTAGCTCATGATGAACTTTTTAATCCAAACAGCCTCCTTAGCTACATCTGATGCTGTTAGATACTCAGCTTCTGTTGTAGAATCAACCACAGTGCTTTGCTTTGAGCTCTTCCAATTTATTGCTCCACCATTCAAACAAAGTACAAATCCTGATTGCGATCTAGAATCATCTTTGTCAGATTGGAAACTTGCATCTGTGTAACCATTTACAACAAGCTCGTCATCCAATCCTCCATACACCAAGAATACATCCTTAGTTCTTCTCAAGTACTTTAGGATATTCTTGACAGGAGTCCAGTGATTCTCACCTAGATCTGATTAAAATCTACTAATCATACTCAAGGCATAAGAGACATCTAGTCAAGTGTATAACATGGCATACATGATAGATCCAATAGCTGAGGCATATGAAATCTTACTCATGTGTTCTCACTTATCACGTGTACTAGGATACTGAGTCTTGCTGAGATTGATGTTATGAGACATAGGTACAAAACCTCTTTTTGAATCTTACCTACTAAATTTATGTAATACCTTGTCTATGTATGTGCATTGACTTAGATCGATTAGCCTCTTGGATCTATCTCTATAAATCTTAACCCTAAGGATGTAATTGGCCTCACCTAAGTCCTTCATTAAGAAACACTTTCTTAACCAAGACATGACAATCTACGAGGTAGGAATGTCATTTCCAATGAGTAGAATATCATCAATATAAAGCACTAAAAATACAATTGTGCTCCTACTAACTTTCTTGTAAACATAAAGTTCATCAACATTTTGGATAAAACCAAAATCTTTGATTACTTCGTCAAAGCGATGATTCCAACTTTGAGATACTTGCTTCAATCCATAAATAGATCTTTAAAGCTTGCAAACGTTTTTAGAATCATCTGGATGCATAAAACCTTCAGGTTGTGTCATGTACATATTCTCAAGCAGCTTTCCATTAAGGAATGCTATTTTCATATCCATTTGCCAAATCTCATAATCATAGTATGCAACAATGGCGAGAAGGATCCTAATTGATTTAATCATTGTGTTTAGTGAAAAGGTTTCATCATAATCTATACCATATGTTTGTTTGAATCATTTTGCAATCAATCGTGCCTTGAAAGTATGCACTTGGCTATCTATGTCAGTTTTCTTCTTGAAAACCCACTTGTACCCTATAGATTTTATACCTTTAGGTGGGTCAATCAAGGTCCATACCTAATTGTCATACATGGATTGCATCTCAGACTTCATGGCTTCTAGCCATTTCTCAGAGTCTAATCCCATTATGGCCTCTTAATAGGTGGTTGGCTCATCTTGATCAATGAGCAACACATCATGATTTTCAGTTAAAAGAAATCCATATCTTTGAGGCTGATGTCATGTCCTATCAGACCTTCGTGGGCCTTGTGTTACTTGAGTAGGCTCAACAACTTATTGTGAGTCTTCTCGATTTTCCATCTCCAATTTAACGTGATTTTGTAGCTCTCGAACTTCTTTGAGATGTATCTTACTCCCACTAGTTCTTTTAGGGATGAATTCTCTTTTTAAAAAGATACCATTCTGAGCAACAAACAATTTGTTCTTAGTAGGGTTGTAAAAGTAGTATCCTTTAATTTGCTTAGGATAACCCATAAAAAGGTATTTTATAGATTTGGGTGCTAGTTTATCTGAAGCCTATTACTTGACATATGCCTCGCATCCCCAAATCTTGAGAAAAGATAAACTGCGCTTCTTCCCAGTCCATATCTCATATGGTGTCTTTTCAACTGCCTTAGATGGAACACAGTTTAGTGTAAATGCCACTGTTTCTAATGCATAGCCCTAAAAGGATAGTAGAAGATCTGTTTGACTCATCATGGATCGAACCATATCTAATAAGGTTTGATTCCTCTATTCAGAAACACCATTCCATTATGGAGTTCCTGGTGGGGTCAATTGCGAAACAATTCCATAAGTTCTTATATAGTCAATTAACTCTTAGCTCAAATATTCACCACCTCGATTAGATCGAAGTGTTTTAATAGATTTGCCAAGCTAATTATGTACCGCATTTTGGAATGTTTTGAACATTTCAAAAGTTTTAGATTTGTGTCTCATTAAATAGATGTAACCATATCTACTATAGTCATCTATAAAAGTAATAAAGTACAAGTGGCCTCCTCTAGCAGTTGTATTTAGTGGACCACATACATCGGTATATACTAGGTCCAATAAGTTAGTGGCCTGCTCACTGTGCCTAGTGAAAGGTGTCTTAGTCATCTTTCCTAATATACAAGATTCGCATGTGTCAAATGATTCAAAATTAAATGATTTTATAAGTCCATCTTGATAGAGCTTTGAAATACGTTTCTCACTTATGTGGCCTAGACAACAGTGCCAGAGATAGGTCGAATTCAAGTCGTTAGTCTTGATCCTCTTAGTAGTTATGTTATAGATATCTTGATTATTGGGAGCATCAAGATTTAAATAATAATAATCCCCATGCAAATCACCATCCGCATAAAAGATGTTATTAAAATAAATAGAACATTTTTTATTCCCAATTATTGAAGTAAAACCTTCCTTATCTAAATAAGAAAGTGAAGCAATGTTTCTATTTAAAGCAGGAACATAATAGAAATTTTTCAAAATTAACAAAAGCCCACTAGGTAAAACTAATTCATAAGTGCCTACGGCTAAAGCAGTAACTCTTGCTATGTTTCCAACTCGTAGGTCTATTTCGTCCTTTTTTAGCTTCCTACTCCTTTTGAGACCCTACATATTTGTACAAGAGTTCCACATGTAGTATCTAATACCCATGTAGGAGAAGTAGAAAGATTAATTTCTATAACATAGATACATGAAGTAATAGTACCGCTATGCTTCTTTTTCTTTAGATCTTCCAGGTAGAGCTTGCAGTTTCTCTTCCAATGAGCGGGCTCATTACAAAAGAAACACTGTCCTTCCTTGGGAAGCTTCGTCTTCTTAGCTTCAGGCTTAGGATTGGGCTTAAGCTTGTTTTGTTCGTTGGACTTTTTGTCCAAGCCCTTTTCCTTTCCCTTGCCTTTGCCTTTCTTTTTCATTCTTTTTCCTTTTTGAACCATTAAAACAGTACTAGGCTTTTTCTTGATATTCTGCTCAGCAGTTTTAAGCATTGAATGCAGTTCAGAAATTAATTTCTCCATGTTGTTCATATTATAGTTCATAATGAACTAGTCATAACCTTCTGAGAGTGAGTTTAAGATTAAATTTGTAGCTAACTCTTAGCTCATAAGAAATCCAAGCCTTTCAAAGTGATCAATATAGCCTTTCATCTTCAAAACATGAATGCTAACTGATACACCTTCAGCCATCTTGTAGGAATGTAAGGCCTTCATGGTCTCATACATTTCTTGCCTTGCTTGTTATTGGAACATTTTCTTGAGATGCACAATCATCTCATAAGCCTCCATGTGTTCCAGATCTCTCTAAAGTTCTGGGACCATGGTGGCTAGCATTAGGCATCTTACATCCACAGAGTCATTGAAACACTTAGTATGGGCATCCCTCTCGGTTCTTAGAGCATTGGTTGTAGGCTCTTCAGGAATGGGTTCATCTAGGACATATAACTTTCTTTCCTACATGAGAACAATTCTCAAGTTCCTAAACCAGTCAAGAAAGTTGGTCTCATTGAGTTTGTCCTTTTCAAGGACAGATCGCAATGATAGTGTAGTAGAGTTACTTGTCGACATTTTTCTACAAAAAAATATGTAAAAATCAAATTAATAACTTTCCACTAAAATAACCCTTAATTTAATTTAGCGGGCTAAGGCCCATATTTCACTTAATTATAAGTACGCTTTAGTAAGATGCTTAAAATTAAGCTATTTAGGTAGGTAACTTGTTTACAAATTACATCACATGTAACTCTTAGATCCTTTATGGGATTCATTCATCAGATGATCCAGCATGTTTTAATCCCATCTAATGCCTTGAGACTCAAAACTATTTTGATAATCTCAATTAAGTCAAACTACTATGAAGCTTATGAGTATCACTATTACCCAAGGTGCCTTACTAAGATAACCTAAGTGTATCCCACTTTGGTGGAACCTATAATCAGGTGATCAAAGTCTTGACAGATGTTCATTAGTGGGTGGCATTGTAACTTAAAATTTTATATGAGTGATTTTATTTCATTATTTCATAAAATTAGTCATCACATAATTATATACTTCGATAGCATATAAACATACATGCATATGATCTCATCATAAGTCTTAAAATAAATGTGACACAATATGGCCCATCTATCCTATCTTCTCCTAAGCCAATGAAAGGATTCCTCTAAGATAAAATCTATATATACAAAGAGAAACCTTACTTGAACATTCGAGGGGAATGTGAGATAAAAAAAGAATGTACATTCAGAATGAATAGAGAGAGGCATGACACGCAGGCCGTATTTTAAAAATTACAAACCATAAGCATCCTAGGGTCATATCATGCACCATACCCATCCAAGCAAATTACAACACAAACATACATGTTACAAACATCTCATCTCATATGAAAGGCTGTAAATTTAGTGAATTTATTTTAAATTAGATTGTGTTGCACTAGAATTAGATAGCAACGGCGGTCCTGTTGCCTTAAGAAAACCCCAAGGATTCATCAATCACATTGAAAATCCATCCACCATGCTTACTCAAGAAACGCATGTCATTCAAAAGGATTTATTAATCACGGATTAACATACAAAAATGGATTCATCAACCACGGATTCTGAAACAATTTCATCAATTACAGATTCATTCAGTGCATCACATACATAGCGAAACAAATTTGAATTGAAATAGAATATAATCTGTACAAAATATATCAAATATATATACATATGTAACAGATTAATAATCATGTTCCTAATCACATTGAAAACAGATTCATGTTCAAATTAAATTTTCAAATTCAAGGTCAATACATATGCATATCCAGATTCAGATTCAAAATAGATTCAAATTGACATACATGTACAGATTCATAATCAATTTCAGTATCCAAAACATGAATGCACATACATATATCTCATATAGATATATGAACAGAATTGATTTCAGCGACTATTACCCTATACAAATATCATATATATGAACGGATTCATTAAAAGGATCTCTACGCTTATATTTCATGTTTTAAAATAATTTGATCAAATCAACATTGCATACATATCTCATATCAGCACATGCAAAAAATTAAGCACAAGATAAAATTCTTAGAACACACAGGTACTCAATTTAAGCAATTATTGATGTGGCTCTGATACCACTGTTGGGAATCATGGGAGGCACACAATGAAATTTAAAATTTTTTATCTCGATTGCCACCAAGGATCCATCAAAATCGCTTAAACCGAATAGATTTAGAGAATTACCTTTTTCTGTCAATTGAGTTTGTTGTTTACTCTTCGTCTGGATTACAAAAACTGATCACAGATTGGTTCTCTCTACTGGTATCCATACGAATGGGGTTTAACAACTCAAATAGTGTGCCAGCACCTGTCTGTATGAAGTTCGTACAGCTCTCGTATGACGTCCGTACAACGTCTCTCTTTCTAGAGTTTTTAGAGGCAGCTCTAAAATTACTTTTTTTTATATTGAAACCCTATTTATAGATTAGGGTTTCAGATATATTTAATTAATTAAAATTAATTAAATATATCATTAAATATATTTATTTGTTTAAATTCAAATCTATCCTATAGTTTAAATTTAAACTAACAATATCTAGAGCCTAACTTAAATTTAAATTATCTGATTAGTTTAAATTTAAATCTATCCTATATAATCAAATTTAAACTAATTCATATATATATACATATATATAATATCAAATATATATATATATATAATATATATTCTGAATTTAATTATTTATATATATATAAATAATTCTTCCATCCTAGATTTAAAAGTTAAATTCATTGAAGCTAGACACATTTCTGATTCAATGAATGTGAATATTTTAGCTCGAGTTGGTCCATTCTTATGTGCGACCCTGCAAGCCTATATGATGTTGGCAGTGGGTCAACTGTATTATTTGACCCACAAGTCATAAGTGGCCTCTAGCAAGACATTGTGACTACCCAAATCATATGGGATCGGTGATCTGATGTAACCTATCTTACAACCCTATCATATCCCTTTTGTCACACGACATCTAGATTGAGTATGAGGCATAAAAATGTCATCCTCAACTTGCTCAATTGTAACTTTCTCGATCTCTAAGAAAACTGATATAAGATGGAACCCTTTTCATCTGAGCATGGCCATGCATTTCTCAGTCACACTCATCGAGGGGCCCAGAGATATCTCTCTATTAATCAGAGGGACAAATTCCATCTTGACCACTCATCTTCCTCTGTATGGATTCTAGTATACCCGATCATAGCCTTTATAATCACCTGATTAAATGTGACATTAGACTATGCCAAAGTACAGTGTCCTTCATGTAAGAATCTATGGTGATCTCAGGTCCAAAGAATTAATGACACGGTTATATATGAGATAAACTTATGACCTATTCCATGTAACTTATCTTATGACGGGTCTATCCAGCGTCCTGTTCTCTAACACACGCCTATGATTTTAATTCATATCATCATACATGATTAACACTTAATCAATCAAAATCATACTAGTCTTAATTCATCATTGTTCCCACAAGGATGATTGACTAGGGATATTTTGGATAATCCAAAAAATGATTTATCCATGGATATTGTTATATATAAACATGCAAATAATATAATAATGTAATAAAAGAAAACTCTTATTTCGTAATAAAAATAATGTTCGTAGCACAATGATTGGCCTAGGGCATAATCTCCAATAGTTTTATGATAAAAACCATATCTTTAACCTTCATAAATGATGGTATAATGGTTAAAATGATAAGATTAGAAGAAGGGACAAAAATCACTTATTTAAAGTGATTTTCATGCAATAGAAGAAGCAAACATGTGTTAGTGTTAGTCTAATACCAAATCATGTTGGACATGTATTATACACATTAAAGAGTGCTTTTGGCATAGCCTAGTGTTGGTCCAACACAAGGCCATGCTAGACAATGCACCAAAAGGGAAAATATAGTTTTTTCATATGAAACATGTAACAACCTCACTTCTAAGGCACTACTACACCTCTTTACATATGTTGTGAAATTATGGAGAAAATTTTGAATCGAAAAAATTTTCTTACTTGATTTCTCTTCTTACTTTTCATTTAAGCGTCAAGGCCATCTAAGAACATAGATAACATATAATTGAATTCGTGCATCCCATACCATAAAATTACAAATATTATTTATAATGACATTAAGTAACTTTGGTAATACTCTAATATCAGCATGAATTATACATTCCATTCCTATGCCTAGATTACTTAAAGTAAGACACCATCTACTAATCATTATTACAACCATTCAATAGGAAAAGTTAAGTCTTTGAGTCCTAATAATGTTATCTTCTAAATTCTGGAACATTGGTCCACTCCTAGCACATTGGTCTACCAATAGCTTTAAATTAGCTTATCCTAAATCTTACCTAATCCTACCTAAACACATTCCTAAGTGTAGTGATAATTGACATTCTTAGTAAGAGGACTTACCAGTTTTGAAAACTAATAATGGTTTAATTGCCATGCATGTAGAAAACATTTTTTCTCTACTCTTTTTATCCATAGCACACAAGGATAACATGCATATTATATCACAATAATAACATAGACAAAAGATCAATATGCATATAAGAATATCAAATCAAATGGAACAAATAGCTGCACATTCATTCTAGATTGTACTTGAATCACCTTTTCATATAAACTTACATATTGAAGATATAATATTCTATGGAATAATCATTATAGATGTGCACATGATGATTAGCAGATCATTTACAATCACATTCAAACATAATGATGCATATGTTCACTTTCTTATTATGCTACTTACCATATCTAAATATCATGCATCTTGTAATAGTTAATACATAATAACATGCAGATATCATAATACATATATGAAGCATTATTTCATATGTTAATACCAATATCTTCCAAGCCATATTAATTTAGCTTGGTCTCATTAAGCTTAATTAATCATTTCTATTATGCCATTTAGACTTGAAGCATTTTGATATGCTTTAACATATTAAGCCACTGTATATGCCCTCATAAAGAAATGTAACACCTGGTATGTTGCAAAAACACCAAAAAGGGCCAGGTTGAAAAAAAAAAAGTCTCCTAAGATAAGTGATTCAAGGCCAAATAACATTTGGATAAAATTTTAAATAATAGAAAATAAGGATTTGAGCTTTAAGTTACCCAAAACCTAGGGCCAGAGTGATTCGAAAAATTTATTGAAAGTTCAGTGGCATTTTCGTAAATAAGTGTAATTTTGGAAAAACACTTAGGAGGGCTTTTTAAACAAAAATTTTAAGTTGCCCAGAGTTCTCAGAGGCCCTGAAAACCATGGAAAGCCCCAAGACCGGTCCTCCAATGTACTTTTTTCAATGTTAGTTGACCCAAACTTTGACATGTTTGTTCGGGAAGGTTTTACCACCGATTTGAGTGACTCTAAAGGCATTTTATTAAATTGGGAACTTAAATTTTATAATAGAAAATACAATTCTCAAAAAGAAGCTAAAACAAAGCCAAATAAGAAATTCCATTATAAAAGGACAAAAATAGAAACAAATTTTTTAAAAAGAAGCTTCTTGGTCCTTCTTAAGAGTCACATTCCCTTCCCTCCCACTTAGACCGACTTTCCTTTTGCCCAAATCTCAAAAAAGGAGCTATTGTCTTGGGTGCACAAAGAGGGGGAGAAGAAGGAGGAAGAAAATCCAAGGAAGAATTTAGAGAAGGAGTTCGAATCGTTTGAGGAAGGGAGAACCAAGAAGGAGAAGCCTTGGAAGTAAGTTTGAAACTAAGGTAAATCTTATTCCTAGTTGCTTCTTCTTCTTCTTTTTCTCTTCCATGGTGGGACGCCTAAAATAGAACCATGAAGGGGGAAAAGTTTCTATTTTATAACCAATAAGAATTCATTAAATTAGGTTATGGAAAGATGGAATACACTAAAGAATTACATGAAAAGCTAGTAGAATTCAAGTTAGAAAAGTGTAGGGTTCTTCAACATAATCTGAAATCTAGGTTGATTCAAGAATTCTCTAGCATATGTGAGTGTTTTTTTGAGTTTCTAAGACTCCTAGGGAGCCTCCCAATTGCCCTATCTATTAAGGAAAATTTCAAACTCCATCAATCCTTAATGAAGGCATATTTCGGCCAAGACCTATAGAAATAGCTAGGGGATGTTTTAAATTGTTCCAAGTTGATTTGGGATTTTATATGATAAAATAAGATAAGAGAAATCCTTGGAAAAAATTTAGAAGCCTTAGGTTAGGAGATGAGGAAATGGCTCCCATAATGTAACCTTATAAGCAACATGTACCTAGGTTTGTGAAAGTGAGTGTGTGATGGCTCCAAGGACCTTAGGTCAAGAGGCTTAGATATGGCAAGAGAATGGAACCAAGAATTTAAATCATGGTAGTTGCTTCATTAGATTACTAATGGAGCCATATTGTGACAAATAGAATAAAGTATATTCTTAAGAGTGAGTTGGATGTCATAGCTTATTCTAAGAGTATAATTAAGTGTTGTTTATTGTGAATAGGCCAAGGAAATCCAATCCCACCTCATTATGTTTATGGAATCAAAAAGGAGAAGGAACAAGCAAAGTAAAGCTTGAATTTTCATCAAAGTAGCTCTCCACCTTTTCTTGTTGCATATGTGTCATTATGTGCTTGTGTGTATATTTATATTTTGAGACATGCCACTTGATGCTATGTTGTTATTTTGGTCCCAATATGTCTTCTTAAATGTCTTTGAATTGTGGAAATAGCTCGTAAGGGTGAGGTAGTGCCAAAAGTCGCTTAATATGGGTGAAAAGATGCCAACAGTCTCATGGCATGGGTGAGACAAGGCCAAAAGCCTCTTGGATGGGTGAGGCTAAGTCAAAAGTCCCTAAACCAAGAGTGAGGCAAATTCAAAAGTCCTAAAAATGGAGTGAGATCAAACTAAAAGTCCGTAAAGCTCATTCTTATACTTGATATGAGTTTGTGACATAAAAATGTGAAAGTTAAATGCTTCAAAGATTGATTAGTTATATACTTGTACCTTTGACATGTTGTATGCCTTGAAAATGTACTTAAATAGATGTATGAGCTATTGAGATTCAATAAATCTCACCCTCTCCTTTCTCTCATCTTATATGATCTAGGTGGAGTTCAAGATCCAAAAGATGGATGCCAAGGAGTTTAAATATCCATCTCTTAGCAAATTATGCTATTTTTTATGTACTAAAATGTCTAAGTATATATGTATATGTTATTTTTGAGCCATGAAACCTTGAACAAGTGTAAAACTATGTAACGATAGTGTATGTATCAAGAATAGAGCTAAATGAATGGAAATGTGCAATTTGACCACTTGAGAGCCCATTTATGCATGTATGTTTATGGATGTGTCAAGATGAATTTGAGTTGCATGATGGTTCAGACCTTATGAGAGACTTATTTATGCTGTATTTATGCGTCCCAAGTTGCTCAAATGGGTGTCGAATAATGTGTGGCACATTTGGACCAAATTTGTCCCCTTGTTGGAACCAAAAGTGCCATAATCTTGAATTACAGCAAAGTCAAACCAAATAACCTCTTCTTGCCTTAAAATTTGGCATGCAATTAGATCTTACCTAGAGCTTTTTGGGAAGCTAAAGATTAGGTCATTTAGAGGTCTATGGAATTTTCTATGATTTTTCAAATTTGGTATCAGAATTTCAGATCTGCAGAATCACTGTTCATTTAGTTAATTGTGAAATTGTGTCATCCGAGGGGAAAACGTGGTCCAATGGCTACAAAATTTTATAAAAAGAAATTAAACATTTACAGTGACTTGTAGCAACTAAAAGCACCTCATTTGGAGTCTGAGCTAAGAGTTATAAATTTTTGAAATTCTGGAATAGCAACAGTCATGTAGCACGACCTTGATCATTGTTCTATTGAATTCTAGTAGCTAAACGTGTTTGTTTTGGTCTGAATTTATTTTTACCATAAAGCTAACATCCATAGCTTTCCATATTGGTATCATTTGTATGGAATGGATTTTTTTGTAATTAATTGGACATTTTTAAAGTTTATAGCAGACACTTGCATCAGTACTAGTAGCTGTTTGAACCTATGTCAAACATCTTCTGTGTTATGTTTCATGGACCAAAAATATTTTTAGCATAAAGTAGACATCTTTAGCTTTCTAGAATACCATAGTATGCTTAATTTTAATTTTTCTAGAATTAATTATAAATTTTTAAAATTAATGCTCAAAACCTACAGATTGAACCCGAGGTAGAACCATTAATAAACATATATGCTTGATGTAAGCTCGGGTTTTTGGCAATGTTTTTAGATGGTTTTGAGTTGTATTGGTGTAATTAAATTTGAGAATGACATGAGAGAGTCCTTAAGTCCCATGGACCTAAAACAAAGAGATTAAGAATGATGTAACACAATTAAATTATATCATTTCCTTTGTTTTCTTGGGCAAATCCATGTATAAAACTTGTATATGTAAGGAAGCTAACTAAGATAGCTATGGTATCACAAGAAACATAAATGATCCTACCTTGAAAGCTTTGGCATTAGAGAAAACTATACCAAGCATCCTATACTACTTGATGTAGACCTAGGCCTTCATAATCATATTAGCACACTAAGCATCCTATACTAACTTTGTGTGAAACATAACCTTTTAGCATTGCCAAGAAGGAAGATTTTTTTCCCTAGTCTTTATGATCATTAGAACATAACATACTAGAGATGAGAAACATAGCTAGCCAATCCCTTAGTGTGGATTTACAAACTGTAAATGAAACTTGAAACCTAAAGTCACATGAAGGCTTCCAACCTTCAATGACCCCCTATCAAAATCTTGTCCCAAGTAGAACAGGACATAAACTTGAGAGGGACTCAAACTCCTTTGTTCCCATATGATCATACCTTTTCTTTTTATATATATGGAAAGCTATCTATTCTTATATAAATTAGCCTTTATTGGGATTTCATCCCCTAAAAGACTTGTCTTCTTCTTAAAGGTACTTTAGCTGTAGGAAATATTCTCATATGCATACTTATACTAGATATAATGCAATTAGATACATCAGTATCCCCATGTGTAACATGTATCAACATTCATATGTCAAGGTCACATATATATAATCATCATCATATATCTACTAATACTAGTACCACATTCATGATCATTCTCTTAATTAAATTACATTCCAGCTTATATTCATGAGCATAAATAACTTTTGTTTATAACTATTGAATTCAAATAGGTATATGATCACCAAGATACAAACATATAGGTGTTATAATATTGAACATTTATATATTTCAATCACTTACAGAAAGAAGAGGTCATGTAAAGAAGAACATATATATACATATGTATGTTTATATTCATAGGCTTATTAAAAATACCTAAGAATAGTAAACTCTTGGGGAATCATAACTCATATAGTTGCGTTTCTATTTTGGTTTCATTTAAGGTCATTATTCATTTCCTTGAGTCTCAGGGCATAATTATGTCCATATCAGTCCTTTGTGTCATAGGCAAGTCCCTGTCCAATCAAGGTCCATATTTAGTCAAAGTCTATGTCAAGTTAAGGTCCATAACCAGATAAGATCTATGTCTAGAAAGGTCTAAGTCATATAAAAGTTCCTAATGACAATTATATGAATATCTTATATGTCTTTGAGTATGTATATATACTTATATGCAAATATCTATATATTTTCCTTCCTCTTAAAACATATTTAGTTCCTTTCCTTTCTAATTTACTTTGAGGTTCCCCAATGAACAAAAAACTCCTTACGCATCTAGAAACAATCCTTATGCCATTTGAATATACCCAAGTTAATGTAACAAGATCATATATGAACATGATGTAAAGATTTGATAGAGTAACCATATATGCAAAGGACAACATATTAAGTCATTAACTTTATGCCTTCATTTAAGATCTAGAATGTATTGGTGGTACATTGACCTAAAATAAGGGCTCTAGTCCACAATTCCTTAATTAATTGTCCTTAGAATTCTCCAAACTTACTCTTAACATATCTTATCATACACCTTTAAGACATGCAAGAAAAAGTGCCTAAAACACTTTAGAATAGTTTGCACTATGACTTGGATTATTTTTTTGGCCTTTTTTTAGAAGATAGGGATAAAGTGCACTGTGACATGAATTTTAACATTAGGACTTAGATAGAGAAAAACAACCCCTATTTTGCATTTCATAAAAGCAGCAAATTTTTAACTTCTATCATTTTTTGTACAAACCTCTAAGCTTCATGAAGTTTGACATGGAGAATCCTCTATGTGTTACCTAAGTGTAAGAAAAAACACAAATAAAAAAGGATTTGTATAGCCTATTAACTCTTAAATTTTACAAAAGTGCCTAAAAAAGGATTAAATTGAAGATAGGTGCATTTTTAAGGATGAGTTGAGTGACCAAATCCAAATTTCATGAAATTTGGTAAGCTAATTCTTCTATATGTTAAGCGTACATACTCAAACTTTAACTTGTTTGAACCCTATTTGATCCATAGACGATTTGGCTTATGATTGGTAGCTAAAATGGTTTTTTATGGTTATAGTTACCTTTTGTTATTCAATGGTCTCTTCCTATTCTTATATATAAGTAGACTTCTTAAGATGTTATGATTCCCTCAAAGAGATTCGGTATGACTTTTACAACATTAAAAGTACCAAAGCACATAAGGAAGCAAAACATGGAGTTTTCACCCCTTTCATAGAGAGAAAATGAGAGCAAGGAGAGAAAGACATTATGAGTGTTTTTTTCCACCTTTGGCTCTTTTAAAATTCTCTTTGTTCTTTTTCTTTTCTTCTTCTTCTTCTTCTTCTTCCTCTATTACTTCCTCCTCCATGATTGCTCATCTCTTTCTCTCAAACTTCCTCTTTATTTCTCTCTTGTCTAATGCTTTTCTTTCTTTCACATTCTCCCTCTCCAATTTCCTTTGGGTTGTCTAAGTGAAGGGCAAGGGCTAAAGGGAGAGCATTTATAGAAGGGGGAAGGCAATTGACTACTATAGGAAGTCTCTTAGGAAGCCATAATTTAATCTGCAAGTAAGCTACAGTAATACTTAAAAGTCCATCGAGTTTTGACTTGATTTCCCTTATTCTTGGTGTTGATTTGATAGAAGTTTTAGCTATGAAAATTGTTTTGATGGTTATGAAGCAAAATTTGTATAACTTATGTTAAGCGGTCTACATTAGCTTTATGGAACCCTAAAAGATTTAAAGAACTAAGCTCTTATTATTAATCTCACAATAATATATATATATATATATATGCTTGGACCTTATGTATAGAAGACAAAACCTAAACTGTGCCTATGCATGGATGACTATGTCCTTTTTAATTGCCTTGATTTCTATACAAAGAAGATTGAACTTGAAATAATACTCATGTATGGATGAATAACGCTTGGAATACCCGTGAACATGATATGATTGACCTGGTTAACTTGGAATTATGACTTTAAAGGACCTTAAAATATGAAAGACACGGAAAACAATAAAAGAAATGGTAACATAGGTTCCAATAAAATCTATTAGACTACTTTTCTAATTATTGTTTACAAGTTTCCTATACATGAATAATATTGGACTCATAGTTTTTGGAATTGCTTGAATGCTTGACTAATAGACAGTTTTCTCTATTAGGATAAAACTCCTTATAAGAGATGGTCCCTAATTAATATGGACATTGTTCTTTGGTAGGTAAAATTCCCTACAAGAGATGGTAATTGATGGTTTTAGATAGGATTCTCTACTAGGACAAAAGTCCTTATAGTGGATGGTTTGATATAGACAAGGTCCTCTATTGGGTTAAATTTCTTATAAGAGATGATATTTGATTACTTTATATTATGGATCCATCCTAAAGGATATCCTAACATGCTATCATTATTCTCATGACTTATATGCAAAATGAACATGTGACAGGCTAAATATGTATGATGAGCTGTATTATTTTTAATTATATCTCTGATTTAACTATTAATTCTAAATATTTGACATTTATACTCTGGTCATATTATGTGTAGCTTATAGTGTTATGATGGCTTTACTAATGGCTTATGTACCTAGCCTATGATTTGTGATATTTTATACTATTACCATTAGATAATTAGGTTAGCTCCTATATATATAATACCATTTATTTTGTTGAATTTTATATAGAACCTGTTATTATGAGAATCTTATTGATAACTTATAGATATTGCCTAAAAAATTGTGAATTACCATCAGTTTGTAATCATGTTATATGAGAATTTAGATTTACTCACATGACACTATTGTTTTCTTAAATAGACAAAATACAAAATAGAAATGTTTTCTACACATGTGGTAGCTGAACCATTATCAATTTTAAACTATTATTGTCTTACTAAGAATTCTTATTCCCATATAATTCTCACATGTATGATAATGTGTTTAGATAGCTAGAATGTCATTGACATGGTACTAGTAGAGGTTGAGTGGATGCCTATAGAGATACTAGGTGTGGGACCTATTTAGATTATAGTTAATATGAAGACCACTATTGTCACTGAGGACAATCAGCCACTACCTCCCTTTAAGTCCAAACACCTAATTTAGCTATATATATGTCATGGAATTTAGTTTTGTTGCATATGATAGCTCCATGAGACTAACTAATGTAATAATTTTTTGTATGATTTATGATTGAATTATTGGGAGTAGTAGGCTAATAAATCCTACTTCTCAATAATGCTTTGACATAAACTAGTAATTGTTGTGACTTCCTTTAATTTTGCCTATTTAATTAGAATTTATCTTTCACTTACAATTCAATTTTTAACTAATTAACATTAATAAGTAGGCAAAGTAAATAAGATAGTTATTTCTTCCCTCTTTCATGAAACTATGGGAGCTCCTTGGAGCTATTAAGAGTTGGTCAAAGTGAGGAAGAAGGAGAAGGCATGATTAGCATACATATAAACTAAGGTTTATAATGTTTCACAAATGATTATTTTGCCCCTATGCTTTATTTCTTCTATTTGAACTCAATTTTCAATCTTTTTAAAAATTGATTGCTCCATACCAAATTTTAAATGCTCTTTTACAAAAAATAAAAATTCCATAAATTTTAGAAACTTAAAATAGCTCAGTGTAGTTAAAACTACATTTGTCTTTTTTTTTTTTCATTTTTTGTGCCACCAGTATTTTATACGATAATGACCCCTCTAGTTGAAATACTCATCCTCTATATTTATATTCTAATGAGATAAACCAGTTTCTCTTTCTATATCTTAAGTTATATATATCACTGATTTTTCTCGCTTTTTTTATAAAGTGGTCCTTCTTTTCTTCTATTTTACCTTTTTCAGTTGTCTCTATTCATTCTTTAAGGACTACATATGTTAAGGGAAAGTTTAAGAAAGGAAAATGGACAATTAAATAAGCATAAATTGACCAACTAAGAACCCTTAATTAAGCCATATGATTTCACGAATGAAAATGCATTGTTTGCATATGCAATTTTGATGGGAAATTAACCAATTAAGGATACTAATATGGCTTATCCATTTATTTAAAATAAAAGGTGACCTTAACATGAATCTTAAAGAACATAGCAATAAGGACATGAAACTTGTTAATTAGTAAAGGTTTAGTTGACCTATGGTCATGTAGTCATAGCTCAATTAAAGAGACAAGCATAGCCAACCTAATGGATATAATTGAATTACTCTTTATACAAATTATGATTTAAGCTTTTCTATATTTTGAAAATATATCTTATGAATTGAGGTTGTCTCATTAATACATGTTTAGTAAATTACTATGTATTTAATGAAATCATATAAGGTGACCCTAACTCCAGGATATATTAGTTATAATTTGACCACAAATTAATGACCTTATGAAAGGGTGTGTGAAGAACATAGGCCTTATGGAACAAGTATGGTATCCATGGTACATGATCTAGATAACTTGGAAACCAAGTTATACAAATATGATTATGCTAAGTCCATGTCTTGAGTCAAGAAAACACATCAAGTCTTCACTGGTAGAAATAATACTTTCAAGCGATAGGAATCCATAGACAACTATTTGAAGGATAATATGAGTAATTAGTCAACAGTGACCAAGATAAAAGCACTACGTAGTAAATAATGACGTAGAAAAGGCACTTAAAGAAAATAGTAGCCAAGATAAGACATTAAGAAGTATATAATGGCCAAGATAAGGCACTAAGAAATAAAAGTGACTGAGACAAGGCATTAAAGAGATAAATAGTGCCTAAGATAAGGCACTAAGTGAATAATCCAAAGCAAGAAGAAGATAACTTATTACACTATATCATATTCTAGTAATGTTATGCCACTAGTGGTTCATTTAAAATAAACAACTATAACAAAATCTTTAGCAGTGAAAATTTTAGTCACTAAATGTTTCAAATGGACTTATAAGGCTTAAAAATGAATTCTCACAATTTTATCTCATAAATTCATGCATAACCAATTAGTTCCATGCAAGTTAACATGCATATAAAGATTAAACCCATAAAGATGATCATTTGCTCATTTAGGCTATAGAACATATAATGGAGCTCAAATTTAAAAAATCATCACTTGAGTTACACAACTCCGATTAATGGAAATTAGATGTCCTTAAAAAGCTAAAAATGTGAACTTTCTATTGTAAAAATTTCAAGTCAAAATGAATATGTTTGGTTACTCAAAAAACATGAAATCCATGGCTATACCAGAATGAACAATAATAATACATGACAACTTTTTAAAGCCAACTTTAAAAATTCACCAAATATTCTATAGAGTTTAAAAAATTATGATCTTTGGCTTTATAGAAAGCTCCAAATGTCCTTTAATTCTCACTAAATTTTAGGCCTAAATTTGGTCATTAAGGCTATCAAGGATAGAGGGATATTTTAATGCCCAAATAGTCAAAATTTTGGTTCTAATTGGTACCAATTAAACTCTAAAATGCCATTTCTTTTTATGAGTATATTTCAATTCATATATGCATCATATAGCAATGTTTCATCACATGAGAATTGCCTTTCAAGTAAAAATCACCATTCTACATCAAGATATTTGCATAAACTCATTGGAATTTCATATTCCAATGTCTCATGCATGCATCTAATAGTTATATATTTATGATTTAACACTTTTGCACATGTTGCTATTACATTACATCAAAATATATATTTACATAACAACATAAACAATATTATATCCTAGGCCACACATTTGTAGAAAATTGGTCTCTTTAGGTCTTTACCTTTTTGTTTTCCTTTCTTTGAGTTTTACTTGTCCATGGTTAGTAGAGATAGGAAAATATGAGATTCAAAAAATCTCAATAACTAAACCAACATCCAAACATAGATATGGTTCACTTAAGCACATGGAAGCAAGTATGCGTGTTATGCAATCATAGCCAAATCATACATAAGAACGCAAATCCATCTCTAAGGTTTTTCTTGGCTTAAACAACAGTAAATCCATGCCTTCAAGGGACTTTTGGCCTAAGGTTGAGCAATTCTAAGTTCACTTCCCTAGCTTCACCTATCAAAAAGCCACCCTACTTACAATTCCAAATAGATATCATAGAATTGCATATTCTATTCAAAAATCAACAAGTCAATCCATTACCAACAATGCACACAAGAAACTAAGGACTTAAACAAACCAATCATACATATAAGAATAAAGGAAAATCTATCTTAACAATAACTTAATTAATTTACTTACTTTCCTTCCCTTGATCTCATGGCCTTACACCCACACTTTGGTGCGATCCCACTTGCTTGGCCTAGACATATCAATTAAAGCAAAGAATAATCAATTAAGACATATCCAATCTCATTTTAGCAATACATGTACAAACTAGGTCTTAAAATATGGATTTGGTTATTTTAACTGTTCTGAAAAGACCCATTCCATTTGCCACATTTCATGTAATAATTCCATCATTCATCTATCTCAATTTACTCACTTTTTATGGCTAAAATAAGTCTAAAAACCTAACCATATCATCTATTTCATTCCTAAGGCCAATTAGGGCTTTTTATAGTATCAAAATTTGCACATCATCAAAACACACTCTTTTCCACAAACTAATAATTTATATAGCCTTTATATTACTCATTTAGGCCTCTAAAACTATCAAACTAAATTAAATTATTCCTTAGGTAGCATTTCCACCTCTTGGCAGAGACACACCATATAACCCTCGTGTAACACCTTAAAATTAATTAGAAATAATTATGAAGAATTAAAGAATTAATATGGGGGATTTTGGGAGATTAAGGAAAATGAGGATTTTTAAAGACTATTGGAAGAAAGCATACACTTTCTCACATGGACAATTGCGTAATTGGGAGGCCACATACATAATTCATAGTTTTAAAGACTATATCAGCTCATCAATATCATTTTCCATTCATAACAACTTTGTACAAGTCATACACATCATAAAACAACCCAAGAGTTTTGGATTTCAAAGCACATTCCACAATTTCAATGGTTTGCTCTGAGGTTACAATGGCAGAATTTTGGCATTAACTTTGAAAATTCATAATTAAATCTAAAAAAATTAAAATCAAGTAAATGATAGGATTTTGGAAAGCTCTGGATGTCCCCTATAGGTTAAAAATCATTCTAGGCCATGACAACATCATCTGGAACACGATTGATAATAGGAAAGCACTAAAGGTCTAGCTACCCAGGTTTGTTGTCACAAATTACTGATATAAATTTTAAAAATTTATAACTAATTCTAGAAAAATCAAAACCCAAAAAACCATACCATTCTAAAAATTTATAGATGTTAACTTGAGGGTAAAAATAAGTATAAACCAAAATAGGAATGTTTAGCCACTAGAAATTGATAGAACAGTAACAAAGGTACTACTGCGTTACTAGTACTGACTCCAAATTTCAAAAATTCATATCTCTCTACTTAGATATCCAAATGAGGTGATCTCAGTAGATGAAAAAAATCTTATCATGTTTAATTTATTCCTATAAAATTTTATAGCCATTGGACACCATTTGTCCCTTAAATGGCATAGGAGAAGAAACTAACCATATGAATAGTATCTTGACCATTTCAGCATCTTTTGGCCAACTTTGGAAATTCATAATTTATTCTCTAGAGCTCTAAATAATTATTCTTTAACTTCCTAAAAGGTTCTAGATAAGATCTAGATGCATGCCAAATTTCATTAGAAAATCCATCCATCTAGTCAGTTTGTGACATAGGGTTATAAAATGTCATATTTTGGCCTCTTTAAGGGTCACAAATGGTTCATTTAGCTTGTAACTTTTCTAAGGCACTTGGAAAAGCATGAAAATAGTCTAGTAAACATGTCTCAAAGGTCCACAAACCTATATCTCACAAATTCACTCTCTACTTAATGATATACACAAAGCATACATAAGCAATTCTTGCCATTCATTGTCAAAAACTTGCTATATCATTCAAATAGTGCCAATTCCAATATATGCATCACATATTCATATAATTACACATGTTCAAGAGCTTATACATTATATACATCATGGAAATACATCATTTGACAATGCTATGTTTTCAAAGTGAACAAATATTAACTCCATTGTCAATCTCTTTGCTTTCAAGTGTGGTGGCTCCTATTTCCTTGCTCACTTGATCCATCTAAGCATGTTAGGCAATGGAGAGGGAAGAGTAAGATTCTAGAAATCCCAATAGCTCTTTCCCTTTCAAGTACACATAATGGATGCAAATTCAAGTCTAAAAATGCATGCATGGCTATCTTGAAAGTCATAAACATACATGGAATATTTCTTGCATTCAAGAAGTCATATATAATATACATAAGCTTGCCAAGAAAATGATTAAACCTCACCCATTCTTTTTGAAATTTTTGGACTTGCCTCACCTATTTTCTTAAGGGACTTTACTAAGCCTCACTCTTTTAGAGACTTTTAGCTTTCTCTCACCCATCTTAGGGACTTTTGGCTCATCCTCACTTTAAAGGACCCTTGTCTTCACCAAACTCAAGCAAGCCATTCATGTTCATAAAAATATCATTCAAATGTATAAGCAAAGCATCATGGTACCATGGCATATAAACATATGCTAAAACATCTTTAATGGCTTAAACATACTCACACATATTCAAAGACAAGAAAACATCCAAAGATGCATAAAAGAAAGGAAAGAAAGCTACCTTGTATGCAAGAACATACTTTTCTCTTTGGACTTTCTTCCTCTCCCTCAGCCAAACACCCACAAGAAGGTGGAGCTTGATTTCTTTGGTCTATACACATCAAATGGGATCTAATTACACTCTTGGAATAATCTCTAATGCCACACACACTCTAGAAGACTTTAGCACTCATATGGTTCAATTATGGTTCCATAAAGCACCTAATGAAGCAACCTTAGGAATTCATGATCTTGGCTCTATTCTCTCCCTTAATTTATGAATCTTGACTCCATCTGGACTCCTTATAGCCATCACACATTTATTTTAAGAAGCCTAACTATATATTGCTTCATTATTCTACAATATGGAACCTATACCTTAATCACACTTTCTAGGCTTTTTAAATTTTTTTCCAAGGCTTCCTCTCATACTCTCCCATCATATATGATGCAAAACAAAGCTTAAAAGAAATTAAAACATTCCCTAGTTGTTACTTCTAGCTTAGGCCAAGACTATGTTTCTTTTGGCACCAATGGAAGTTATTTTGCTTTCTTTGATGGGAGATACACGTGGGAGGCTTCTTTGATGTCTTAAGGACTCATACTAACTCTTAAACACCTCAAATTATGGCTAGAGAGTTTCTTATAAGTCAAGGTGCAAGTGAAACCCTAGGCTTGGTAGCTTGAATTTCAATGGTTCTTTCTTGGATTTTCGGCATATACTTGTTCCTTACACTCCAAAACCTATGACTCTCCCTTGCTGGGACCAGAATTCATCCTCTCTTGATTAGGCTCTAAATGGGATGAAACACATACAAGGAGGATAGCCAAGGAAGTGCATGGAAAACAAGACAAGTTACCTTGATTCTAAGCTTATTTCAAGAGCTCTTTCATTTGGTATGCTCCTTTCCTTCAAACTCTATCTTCTTTTCTCTGAACCAAACCCAAAATAGATCCAAATCATTCATTGAAATCATAGAAAGAAAGAGGAGAAGGAGGATAACAAGATTGGTGAAGGAAAAAGCATGAAAAATAATGTATTTTCTTACCTTTTTGCTTGGTTTTCTCTTCCCTTCTTCCTCCCTCTTGGTGCGCCACTTCAAGGAGCTTAGGGTTCTATTTTGGTGCAAAGGAAAGTTAGCCAAGGTGATAAGAAGAAGTGGGGCATGCTATATATAGGCTAGTGACCCATTTAAAACATTTTAAAATTTTAATTTTGCCCTTCTTTCTTAACTTTTTTGTTTTAAGCTCATTTTAACTCCTTTTCAAGAACCATCTTTTCTATCCTAAAATTTAGGTTCTCTAACTTATCAAATACCTTTAGAATTATTCAAATTAGATCTAAAACCTTCTCGAACGAAAGGGTCAAAGTTTGGGTTCACCGACTTTCTAAATCGTAAACCAGAGAGCTTTTAATTGTTTTAAGGGTTTCCATAGTCTTTAGGACCTCTGAGAACCCCAAGAAACTCATTTTTTTCATTTGAAAATCTATCCTATAAGTTTTCCAGAAAGTGCTCGAAATTATAAAAATGCTATTGCATCTTCATGGAATTTCGTTTGATTATTCTGGCTCCATTTTTGGAACACCTCTAACCTTGGATCCTCATGATTTAAGGTTTAGATTATTAATACAATTTTATTTGATCTCAAATCATTCTATCTAGAGAACTTGCTTTTATATCTTGTTCATTTCATATGTTTATAGAGAAACCAAGCATTAGATTTCTCACATTTACAGAGGAATCAGATATTACATAAGTGGGTGACAGGCTCTTGGGTCAATCCTAACCTATCTAAAACCTTAAAATGCTCAGCCCTTCCACCTTATTTTGTAGACCAAATCATTCTTCAACTAAAGGAGAACTTTATTTTCACATATTTGGGTGGAGGCTAAGGTTTCATCATAGTTTGGCTGAATTTTGCATTTTTAAAGAAAGAATCAGACAAGGTGAGTTATATAAAATATGTTCCTCTCATTTTCCTCTGCAATTTAGTCCAAATGGTTTCTAGTTTAGTGAATTTCCACATCATCCCCAAATCTAAAACTTATTCTTTTGTGGTTCCTTTGTTCATTTTTGGAGGTTAGGGTTAGAGGGATTATTAGGTAAGCATCTTCTCCTCATTCTAACATATTTCATGCTAGAAATTGGCCCTAAGGACTAACTTATATACTAGGTTTTGTTGATGCATGAAAATGTTAAGGATTAAGAGAAGAACTTTGAGGTTTCTAGTGTAAGAAGACCTTAGTGTGAATTTAGATTCACTGGAGTCTAAGTAAGTACCTCTTAAATAGTTCATGATACTAGAATGATGGGTAACTAATTTTTGTATTGGGTGTTGACTAAGAACTTAGTATTGGTAAATTAGGATCATTAAAGAGTTGGAAACTTGTCTTGACCTTAGGATTTAATGCGAGTAAGTAAGGTAACTAGGGCTTAATTTTTAATTTCTTACATATGTTCACTTTAATCTTATATTTATTGCACATGTATGATTTTGAAATGTTAAATAATTAGTTGGTTATTTGATTTGTTGTTTTAAGACTATGAGCAAGTACTTGGTAGAGTTGTGGTACAGTTGTTACTAGTGCATTATACTTTGATCGGGTATCGACTTATGATTAGACTTATGAATGCATTAAGCCATGATCAAACTCATGAATGCATTAAGCTATGAATGGGCCTTTCCCTCTGTTATTGGCCATTAACATATTGTACGTGATTGCCAATATGAGATAGTAGTCACCGGTAACTTAACTAGTTCATTTGCTAATTGAATTAATTATTCTGATATTTGTTAATATAAAATACAAGTATGTTGATTAATGTGTTCATATATATAGAATTTTCCTCTTGGTAATTGAGATTCGCATCTCACCCTGTTTCATGGGCTAACAATTTCATGTAAAAGTTCCTTAGTTAAGGAAAAAAAAAAGTAAGTTAATGAACGTCCCTAAGTTTAGGCTTGGCATGGGGCTCTTGCATTTGAGAGGCTTTTGAATTGATATAGATGCTAATTTTGTTTAACTTTTATTGTATAGCATCATGATACATCCATTTTTGTCAAATGTAAGTATTTGACATTTTGTAACTCCATATGCATTCCCTAAGACTAGGTTTTAATTTACATGAATTCTAATGTAATGTTATTATTGATCAATTATGGACTGACATGTGTTATAAAACTTAAATGGTATTTTATGATTAAGGATGTTGCTGTCATATGAAAACATGGTCTGAATTTTTGTTTCATAAAGGTCTTTATTAATAGTTATGTTTTAGATGTGAAATGAGTAGGACAGTATAGTTGTTTGAAATTAGGAGCAAGTCCATTTGGATTAAGGAAGCGTGTCCAAGGTGGTCTAAGGTTAGATGGTAAGGAATTACACACCTTGATATGGTCATTAGTAGCTCAAGGTACCCATTTGTTGTCACATTTAGTGAGTTACTGATATATGGCAAGGTAGTTCAGTTTAATCAATCCTTAAGTTCTCAAATAGTAAAACTTAGTAATTGGAAGAGTGTATAAGCTAGTTGAACAATTGTGTCACACAACCTCAAAATAAATTAGGTTGAAAAATATTTGCAATATAGGGTGCAACCTAGATCGTCTCCCTTTAAATTGGATTTCAATATTTAATTAAGTTTTCTAAGTGAAAAAAGACTTTACAAGCTACCTAATTAAAGGGGGTTTTGAAATTATCTAGTTAAAATTTAAAGTGAATTAAAATTCCTAACTACTACTTAAATGTATGAACTAAAAGGCAACTAATGGACTTGTGACTAGTCTTGGATTCATCCTTTGGTATTTACTATCTTTATCCTAATTCAATTATCATTAGTTTTGGTCTAAGAGTTCCTATTTGTATTCATGACAATGTATCTTGAGTTATCATACAAGATTCAAGAGACTAACGATTTGATGTTGAATTGAAACCTCAACTCCATATTAAATTACTAACTCTTATCATTAGAATTAATGAACACTAAATTTGAGTGATTAATCGATCAATTAGCCTCTGAATTATCACCTTAGGATATTTAATTAACTAATTCAACTCTAAGGAATCCTTAAATTAAACAATTAAGCACACAATTTCACATATACATTTCATCAAACACTTTGATTGCATATATAGATAATTATAGGAAATTGAAAATTCAGCACTTAATTCAATCAATTAATCATTCAAATACTCTCCTAATTAATGTTTAACCAGCCATCAATTATAAACCATATCAATCTCAATCAATTACAAGCTCAAACAAGCAAATTCAAGAACAAAAATTGATGTAGAAAGAGAGAAAATAAGATGAAAATCTTAGCCCAAAATCCCTTGCTAATCCCAATAGATTCAAGTTTCAATCCAAGATTGTCATCCAAGCTAGCCATAAGATGGGGTTAATGATTCATGGAATGGAGAATGGAGATGGAAAAGCCACGGCTAAAGGGGATGACTGAGTGAATAGAATGAATTAGATCGTGGGTCATGGATGAGAATGAATGAGATGATACTGGATGAATGAATTGTGATGTTGGAATGAATGGATGTAGTTTACTTTTTCTTTATTAAATCGCGTGCTCTCTAATTACTCTACTCACGTGTTCTGGATACTGCCCTAAAAACCCATCTCCCCTATTCACGTGCTCTCTTATTCTTTTTCACGTGTTCTTTAGACCCTTAAACCTGTGCCAATCCACATCTGATGTTATGTATATTGCTCCTTATAAGCTTGTTGCCTTACATGAGTTCCACGTCAGCTTCATTTGCTGCTCATGTGCTCTTCTTTCCTGAGTTCACATGTTACTTCCTTTTATTAAACTCGAGCTTTATTTCATTTCTCATCAGGTGTTTTTTTAATCTTTCCCCACATCCTAAAGCTTACAAAACTTGAGGGCACTCTTCCTCATGTTTTGTTCATAGCTTCCTTTATTCCTTCTCTTTAAAATATGTAACAGCTGCTCCTTGACCTGTAAATGAAGCTGGTGCTTCTAAATCCTTCACAACTCGTTGCTTCAGCTTCTTCCAGCCCTACATGAGTCTTTATTTCTCTTCTTTCTCAAACCTTAGCTTCCTCACATTCCTCCACTTCATTTTTCCCATAAACTCATCACTTCTTTTATTCTTTCTTCATGTGTTCTGTAGGCCATGTCTTCATTTCTTCATGTATCTATTTCAAGAGTCCATGCACATGCTTCTTCTTATTCTATTCATGCTACCCGTGTTTCTTAAATCATTCTGTACCTTCCTCTACGTTTAGCTTCTTCAGCTACTATACGTGTTTGTATCATAGATGAAGTGAGAGTTACTTGATGTGCCATGTCAACGGAATGCGTGTGTGAAGGATGTGGATGAGAGTGGAGGAATGAAGTTGCTATTGTGATGTGTTTTTGCAGCTATGTGAGTCTAACCATGCATATGTGTGATGTGATAAAGCTAAACATGAACCCATGCATGTATGTCCATGTGAAAGGGTGCCTGTATGTCTTAACATGTAATTGAAGTGGTTGTGTTAGTGGAATGCCATAGAGCGTATGTATCCTGATGCTTATGATCTGTGTATATATATATATCACTTGAAGAAAGTCCAATTGGATTTGAATCTTCCATCTCTTTTCCAAATTCCCATTTAAACTCCAATTGCTCATTAAAGATTTGCAAAATAATAAACAATATACAAAATTATTTGAAAAGAAATTTATACTTTAAAAACTAATAATTTTGCAAATTTATTTATAGAGTGCATAAATGGCTAATAAAATCAAATTCCACCTAATTAAATCCTTAAAGCCATATTTAATAATTAAAAACTCCAAATTAAGAGAAATCAAAGATATAAAAATATCATTTATCACTAGTAAGTCATTAAAACCATGCTAATAATCCACAAAAAGACTCTATAACTCAAGTAGGAAGAGTTACAAGTGAGTTAGGGTGAATGGGGAAGAGTTTAGGGGTAGTAGGAGTCTAAGTCATTGCCAAAACATCTTGAGTCACGACTAAAAAGCGAGTTTAGGGTAACAAAGAGTGAAAGCGCTGTGGCATAAGTCAAGGAAAATAGAGAGGAAGAGTTCCAAAAAGTAATCTCTCTACAATGCGAGTGGGATTTGCCATGGCGAGAATCGACAAAAAGTAAGAATATTGTTCCAGTAATGCATCTCATCATGGTGCAAAATTCTTTAGTTGTGGTGAGGATCGTAAATTTTGCCCAGTAGAGCTATAGTAAGCAACCTCGCCATAGCAAGGAGAGCCTAAGTCATGGTGGGTGATGAGAATTTTGACCTTCTAGTTTCAGTAGCAAGTTAAGCCGTGATGTGGATACTCCGGGGTCATGACGTAAGTCCAAAATTTCAGTTTTTAAGTTATAGAAGCTAACTTGGTCACGATCTAAGTTTTCAAACCCCGATTTTAGCCTATGAATCTTGGTTATCTCCTCAATAATAGGTTTATAGGCTTCTCTAAGTGACTAAGGATGTAATGGAAGTTTAATATAAGGGTTTATTTAACTACACACATAGATTCTCCTATTTCCTTAAGTGGTGATTGGTATTGATTAAATAGATTCAAATTCCTCTATATTTTTATCCTGAAACAAATTGTTAATGATGATTGACCTTCAGTACCAGTGATTAGGAACTTAATTACAATTAATTAATGAGATTAGTAGTTAAGGTTGTTACACCCCATCTAAGAATTTTTGTTTGTTCTATTAGGAATTTGAAGGCTTTAGGTTCTCTATAATTCATTCCACTCAATTATAGTATTATAAGGATTAACTAACCTTCTTACTGTTTTAAATCTCTTAAAGCCAAAACTAAACCCTAGATGAAGCCATATGCCTTTCTTTTAACTTTTAATTAATTTTATTTGCATATTCTTATTTTTCACCCTTCAAAATGCTTGTTTCTACTAAGTTTTCATCAAATATATACATGATTCCCTCTTTTTCCACCTTGGTGGAACCTATGAGGAGCTAGGGTTCCAAGAATATAAAATTTTCCTAGCATAAATCATACCTTGCTTTAATGTGTTATTTATGTAGGTTCTTTTGGCACAATGGGTTTCCTCAAAGGAGTTTCCTAGCTCAACAAACCAACCACAAAATTAACCCTTTTGAAAAACTAAAAATACCCTAAGAAAGAGAAAAAGGAGTATGAAAAGGTTCATAATAACATCATATTCAAATTTAACAAGTTTTCTTACCTTTATGAAACTTCTTTTTCCCTTTTTCTTTCTTCCTTCTTCACACCACCAAGAGACCCTTTGAAGCTGCTTTAGGTTAGTTATAAAGAGAAGAATGAAGGTGGCATCTTATATATATATATATATATATATATATATATGGTTTTAAAGCTTTTTCAAGAATACTAATTTTATCCCTACACTATAATTCCATTGTTTGAACTCATTTTTAGTATTTTTAGAAACTGATAGCTCCATACTTTCTTTCTTATTAAAAATATCTTCTTAAGGTTATAAGGATTTAAAATAATCTAAAAAAGTCCAGTCAAAGTTATTGCTACCTAAACTATACACTATCAAGGATTTAGTCAAACCAACCTCATTTAGTTAATCTTCTAATCTCATTTTATAATATTATGATGATGGATATTAATTTCTCAAGTCAATTCTCATATTTTCTAAATCCCTAATTTTTTTTGTTAGTTAGACTTGAATCGGCTCTTTTAGTCCTGACTGGCCTTTTCTTTTCCTATGATCCCTTTTTAGTTATTTCTTTATATTTTTTGGGGACTAATTTAGCTTATAAAATATAGGATATTACATATCTTCTATTGCAGAAATTGTGGATCCACCCTAGGTTACACCTAGTTACCTACAAATATCTTGACTACGAAAGAATGAAATGTTCCTACGATTATGATGAAATGTTATGATGATTACATTAAGCTAGGAGACTAGCTTTTCCTTCTTGATAGCATTAAAAACTTAGGTTTCACACTAAGTAGGTGTGGGATGCTTAGTGGGTTACCCCTAATTTTATGGATCTAAGATCATACTAAGCAATATGAATGCTAGATATAATACCTAGGAAAAGTCTCCCTTTTAACTAGTTCTAGAAAGGAAGCATCATCTACGTCTCCTTAAAAAGACATGCATAGAAGCATGACAATGAAAGGCCTTAAACCCACTAAGATTTGGAGCTATTTAGTAAAGAGTAAATTAAATAACATCGTTGGTATGAAGTAAAGGATATAGTAATGCCTTATGCATGAGTAGGGTTTTAGGCCTAGCCATATTCATATAGGCCCAATGATGAGTGAGAAGAGAATTTAGATGACATGCTCTAGCACCTATCAGGGCATTAACATATGCATAAACTATGAATTGTAGTAAGGCACTATAAATAATAAAAGGGCTCATATACACCAAGACTTGGTGATATATAGAGTTGGTAGACAAAATTGTGCATGATGCATAATAATGCCATTTAATGATTATGGTGAGCATAAATATAGGCTAACTCGTTCAAACTTGGCTATAAGATAATTAGCCTAATGTAAAGTGAGAAGAGAAATCAAATTAGAATACAGTTTAAGTATAAATGTATAAATGTAATTGAGATTTAATTAGCTAATGACTTATATGTATAACCTCGTATCAATATTGAGTCTATGACCCTTACATGCCAAAGACAAAAGAGAGAGAAAAGAAAAATGTATTTTTGCACATGTAATAGATGGAACATTGCTAGTTTTCAAAATAGTGAATGTTTTTGTTGAAAATGTAAATTCTCACTATACTTAGTAATGTGTTTACATAGGTACTTCAGCATGAATGGCACTATGTACAATGGTAGGTCAAAGCGATTAAGGATTGGCAAGAGCCAAATCTGTCATACCCAGTGCTTTTAAAACCCTTAAACATCAAAAGAAAGGTTGATAACTATGATAATGAGGAGCTAGAGTTTCAAATAAGATGAAAGGAAAGAGCAGAAAGGGTAGAAACATAATCAAAGTAGCTAAACGGAATAAACTAACATATCAATGGCAAAATTGTAAATTTAAAGTAAAATTTTAGAGATTCAAGGAAAAGAGTTTTAAATGCCAAAATTGAGCTTACTAGGACTTTCAAAGGTTTTAAAAACCATAAGAACCATCAGAATGGTTAAATCCCTAATGGTGTACAATTTAGGGCTTTAATTGACCATAGCTTTGACTGAACTTTTTCGGGCTATTTTAAATCCTAGAAATTTCAAAGAAAATATTTTTAATAAAGCAGAGAGTCTAAGTTTTAGTATAAAAAAAATAGTTTTGGAAAAAGATACAAAATAAGCCTAAAAAGAGTAAATTACGTGAAAGGATGTAATCGGTATTTTCAAATATAAAAATCTTCCTGCACTATTATTAAAGCACACCTGCCACTTCTTCTCTTCATAATCAACATTCTAAGCTCTAAATTAGACTAGCCATGGCATGAAAATTAGGAGGAGATAGAAGAGAAAAAAAGGACAAATAAGATAAGGAAAAGGTCCAAATTTCATGGTATGTTATTTAGCAATTTTTCTCTCTTCAAACCCTTTCTAATAGTGGTTTTTGCTTCTTGAAAAGATGAGTTTGGTGGTTGACCACTTGAGGAGAAGAGAAGATTTGAAGTAACCAAATATGGCACAAGAATCTCCATTTAACAAGCTTCTAAACAAGGTAAGATATAAACCAAGATGTTGCCATTTCAATTGTCTTCTTTTTCCTCTATTTCTTGGCCTAGACAAAGAAAGAGGGAAACAAGCTCTTGTTTGATGATAAATGGATAGAAATAAGGGTTTTAAAGGGAGTAGAGTAAGAATATGAAAAGAAACTGACAAAGGAAGCTAAAGGGAGCAAGATATGCAACTTAGGGTTCTAATTGAACTATGAAAGATATAAAGCCTTAGGAAGATAATTTAAATCTTTTAAAACCATGTTTAAACTAGAAAAGAGTCTTAGATATCTACATCTATCAAATTCTCTGAGAGAATGACAAAAACTCCCTTAGGCTTCACCATGTGCATAGTCTTGACCTAGTGATGGATGGATGGAGTATCTATAGAGTGCTTTCATGAGTTCTAAGGTTTTAAGAAGTTTAAATGTGAGCAATGAATACTAATAGAACCATTGCAATGAATTTAGGAGTCTTATTTTGAAAGGAGAAATATTAGGGTTCAAAAGCGTCTAAAGAAGTAACTTGACTCTTAGCTTGTTTAAGTTCAGATATGATGGCTCTAATGAGTTCCATGAGAGTTATATGGCTTATATCAAGTGATATTTTAAAGTTTAGAAAGTGAATTATAAAAGTTGCCATTTAAAGCAACTTAAAGTAGTTCAATTTGCCCTTTAAGTTCTAATAGCCTTATGTGATAGTAAAATGTGTTAAAATAAGTCCTAATGAGTTGCTTTTCATTGAACTGATGTGTTTAGGCCAAGTTAAGGCAACTCCACCATTGTGTGGTTCCTAACCCAAGAAGAACCAAAAGAAAAGTATAGAAGTAAAGGGGTTAATGGTGCATCAAGGGTACTAGTCCCCAAAGGTAGCTATTTCTCCTTATCTTGCATGCATTTTATGTATAAATGAATTGAGATGCTTGTACATTTGGTTGTTTGGTGATTTTATGAGCCATGATTTAAATTTGCTTTTTCTTGAGTTTTATGCATATATGATGGTATGTTTAGCTCCTAGCTCCCAAGGAATTAAGTGCATTATCTCTTCCTTAGTCAAAAGTTGAACTTAATTGAGTTTATGTAACAACTGGGAAAAAGGAAAAGAAAGAAAGTAAAAAGCTGGAAATTTTCGAAGTCCAGAAACTGTGCTAAGTCTTCTCGCAATAGCAAGAAATGGTTTCGCTGTCACGAGAATGTCTTTTCCCAATAGCGAACGAGGTTCTAGCTATAGCGAGTGCGGGCAGCAGTCTATATAGAAACTAAGGGGCAGCTCACCGTAGCATACGCCATAGCAAGAGTGAGGTCTGGAACTGAAACGAGTTTGTCGTAACGAAGGTTACACCTCGCTATAGCGAAGCCAGATAACACGAGCTCACTATAGCGAAGGTTAATTTTCGCCGTAGCGAGGGTCAGTCCGGAAAAGAGTAAAAGGCGAGAATTAGACTTCATTAAACGCTCAAACTCATTTCTTCTCTCATTTCTACCCTAGACTTCGACCCAAGGAGAGAAAAGAGGCATGGAGAGTGAGAGAGACCAAGAGAAGGAGGAAGAGCAAGAGAAAGGTAAGAAAATTCCTCCCATTTCTCCTTAGAATATGGATCTCCTCTCTTTGCCCTCTCTTTCTACGATTTTGTTTGTGAAAATGGTTGGATTTTGGGCATGGGTCAGAAGAGGAAAAGTGGAAAACACCTTTGAATCTTTGTGTTTTCTTTGAAAATGTTGTTTCCACTACCATGGGAGCTTGAGAGAGAGAAAGAGTTAATGGCATTCTAGAGAGAGAGAGAGAACTCTAGGTTCTGGTATGTTAGAAGAGTTTGATATGAAAGATTACATTCTAAGAGAGTAATTGTATGCTTTTGTGTGTCTAGGCTCAAGAGAAACACCTCCATCAAGGTGTGATTGTGAACTTAAGAAGGGAGAAGAGGAATTGAAAGGAAAAGTTAGTGTTGACCTTGGCTGATAAGGTAGCTCTCTTCCCACTCTTTCTTATTGCATTCTTGGATGTAATAGTCAATGTATATTTATGTATATGCTTGTTGTGTGGAATATGCCATATGTTATTGCTTTGATGCATTGATGCCAATATGCTTGTGTGTTGAAATGTGAGAATTGCTCGGGTGAGGTAGTGCTGAAAGTCCCTTGAGATGAATGAGATGAAGCCGAAAGTCCTTTGAGAATAGGTGAGACAAGGCCAAAAGTCTCAACCGAGTGAGGCCAAGTCAAAAGTCCTTAAACTCGGGTGAGGCCATCCAAAAGTCCCTAAACTCGGGTGAGGCTAGACCAAAAGTCCCTGGAGGCCATATTTGGCATTGTTGTGATTTCCATAGCATGTACAACGTGTGTTGATGTTTGAGAATGGCTAAGTGCTTATTCACATGCTTTGACTTGTTATATGCCTTGATTGTTTACTTGATTGAGTGCATGAGCTACTGAGATTCCCTAAATCTCACCCTTTCCCCTCTCAACTAAATATGCTAGGTGGAGCACAAGGAGAAGCAAGTGCACACCAAGGAGCCTAGGAGCATGCTTAGTTAGATATTACTTTATTTTGATGTAATTTTGATGTAAAGTGGTGCAAAATTAATATGCACCTTCGATTTTTGAGATGTAACTATTGTAACAAGGGTATATGTATGAAATGATGATGTATAAACTATGTTGATAGCCAAAGTAATGGAAATGAGGGTTTTGCCCCTTTTGATGAATGAATGTGATAGTGTATATTTGGCCGTAGCATAGTGAGATTGGAATGTATGTTGATTTAGATCATATGGACATGTTATATATACACTAGTTTTATGCTTTCAAACTTGTCCATGAGTGGCTAGAATGTGTGAGAGACTATTTGGACCCATTTTGGACCTTTTGGGTGCCAAAGCCGGTATTTTTGAGAGCTCCGTCAAAGTATGACCGGATGAGCTCCTCTTGCCATGAGATTTGGCATGCCTCTAGAGATTGTAGAAAGCTTCTTGAGAAGCTAAAGTTGGTAATATTCGGAGGTCTAGAGAATATTTAGAGAATTATTGAAATTGAGTCAAATCCATGGTTTGGTCATGTACTATTTCATTAGGTCCGAAAATGAAACCATGTCATTCATAGACCAAATGGTAGCCAAATGTCATGAAATTTTATAAACATAAACTAGAAAACTACAGTGACCTATACCAACTAGAATCACCTAAATCGGAGGTCTGTAGAGAGAGAACGGACCGTCTGAAGTTCTGTATCAGCATCAGGGAGCCTACCTAACCTCCGTTACTGTTCCATCAGTTTTCGGGGTGTAGGGACTATTGAATTGATCTAGACTTATTTTTTTTTCTCTAGTAGACATCTGTAGCTTTCCAAATTGGTATAGTGTGCCTAGATTGGATTTTTATGGATTTAGTTATGAATTTTCGAAAGTCATGACAGTAAGCTGCACCAAAAACCGTGACAGCTGGACCTCCTTCCCATTTTCGATGTCAACCATGGTCTAAATGCTGAGATTGTGGTTGGGAATTATTTTTAGTGTAAAGTTAACACTTAGAATTTCTAGAAAGCTAAAGTTTGCTACATTCCCATTTTTCTATAATTAGTTATGATTTTCCAAAGTTAGAGCCAAAATATGACTTTTGAGCACAAGTGAGAAAAATGCATTTTTCTGGTTTTTGGCTCCATACCCGTGGCTTATGGTTTGTTTTATGCTATGTATGAGTTGTATAAATAGAGATTGAGTTGAGAATATAAATGATGGGTTCACAAGACTCACGGGGCAGAAGTTGAGTGTATGAAACCCCGTTTCCTAGGATAAAAATGCCACGGACTAGTGTTAATTCTTTGGAAATCATATGGAACCGAGCCCAGTGAGAGGCTAGGTAGCGGTAGTAGATTAAGGTGTCACAGTTTAACTAGTGTGTTTTTATGCCATGGCTAGATAAGAGATAAAGTTTCATGCTAGTTCTCATGTTTGAGTTGCTTGAGGCATATAACCTTCATGCATGTATTCCTTTATTTACATTCATTGTGTGCATTAATATGGATTAAGATTTTGTACTGAGATTCTCCCAAGAATCTTACCCTTTTTCCCTTCCACTAACCTTTACAAGTGCCAATAGCAAGGAAAAAGATTCAAGAAAGACTAAATCTTAAGGAAGTTATATAAGAAGTTTAATATATACATATATATACATGTATGTATTTGTTTTGTATTTAAAACAAACTAGTAGTGATTATGAGATATATGATGATGATGATGTATAATGATATCTCATGTACAAGCTTGAGACTATATATATACATATGCTACATAGATGCCAAAGCTTGTAATTAGAACATTTTTTGTTGATTGAATGACATATGACAGTTTCATGTATATTATGGAATTGACAAGTAGCCAACTTGATGCATTTTATGAAGGAATGAAATATCATTTTATGAATAAGGTTGTGTTCATGAATATATAGCTATTTGGTGTCTTGACAAGAGAATAGAACATGATTTGCCCTTTTGTAGCTTAGTGGCTTCACATGGCTATTTGGGTGTGAGATGGTGAATTTTTGTAGTGAGCTATATTTCATGAAATGGTTCTTTTGAAAATCAAGTATGAATGAATTAAAAGTTGCTCAAGGGAATAGATTGTATATTAAGGCTGAAATGGACTATTTTAGAGCTAACTTTTGGTCCAAATGAGCCATAAATTGCATCTCTACCCTTAACAGTCCAAATGACTAAGTTTGGGGCTAAAATTTGGTGGACTCCTAAAGAATTTATAGTGCTTTTCACCAAACCAAAGATAGTATTTTTCTGAGTTTTATAGAATATTTTGCAAATTTTTGAATCTAATCAAAGATTATAGAATTATGTTGTTACTGTTCATGCCATCATGGGCTTAGTTTTCATGTACTTTCAATGGTCAAATGGATTGAAATTTTGACAGCATAAAGTTCAAATCATAAACTTTCTGTAGACATCTAATTTGTATAAAAAAAAGTTGTATATCCAAAATTATAAATTTTTTAAATTTGAATCTTATTATGACCAAAAGGGTCAAAATGAGCTATATGACTTTTTTATGCAATTAGGGTGCATATTATAATCAAGTGGACTGAAACAAATATGTGTATCAAGTTCATGGATTGAAATGGAAATAAATTTAAATTTTGACCCTAATAGGCTCATTTACCAAACATAAAGGTTAAAAATTATTGCCAAAATTTTACAACGGTTCACCTTAGAAGGGAATTAATATGAGTTAGCTATATAAAGCATGTGATAAAATCAAAGGTGATGTTAAGGTTAACCTTAGCAAGTCAAGGAAGGAAATGGCAATAACAAGGCATCAATATAGACTTAGTTGTCCAATCTATGAATAAATGTACTTTTATGTATACTATGACAATAACATTGGTAACTATAATAACCAATTTTTTAAAAACTAAACTGAAATTGATAAATGAAATGGGATCACCCCAAAACAAAGTAAATTGAGGCTAATTGAGAATAACATGTTAATTAGAACATATAAATATGTGGTTAAAAGTCTAAAGATGGCTTGAAATCGAAGCCAAAAAGGCTAAGTGGAATGAAACAAAGGCCAGTAGCAAAATTGTAATTTCGAGCAACTTCTTAAAAACTCTACTTACTAGAGTTTTCAGAGACCTAAAAAACTATAGGAACCATCAGAATGGTTAAAACCTTTCTAGTTTATAATCTATATCGTTAGTTGACCAAAACTTTGACTAAATCTTTTAGAGTTGTTCTAAATCTAATTAATTTAACCAAAAGCATTTAATAAACTAGAAGGCCTAAATTTTATGATAGATAAGATAGTTCTAAACAAGGAGTTGAAATGAGCTCAAATTGTGAAATTAATGAATAATTTGGTGTATTTAATTCCTTGTTAAAAGCTCTTTCTTTTATGAGTTAACACCTAAAACTCCATCTTTTGAAATGCCAAAACCATGGAAAAAGAGAGGGGAAAGAATGAAAACTAGGCAAAAAGAATATCATGGGCAAATTTCTTAAGCTTTGTTACCTTAGGTGGCTTCAATCTTCCTTAGCTTTTGGTGCTTTTTGGGAAACCTCTTGGTCTAGTTTGGAGGTGCTAGAGTTCGACCAAAATGAGGAGAAGAGGATGGAATGGCCCTTTTATAAGGAGAAGCTAGGGTTTCTCAAAGCCAGACTAACACAGGAAGGAGATGAAAGGAATTGGTTTTTGATGAAACCATGCTAGGAATTAAGGTTTTGGCATGTGAAGATTAAGATTTTGTCATTAGAACAAATTAAGAAACCATGGAATGCATAAATGGAAACTTAGGCTTTTGATTGCACTTTAGGAAGTATAAGGTTTTAGAATGATGTTTTGAGTCATGTAAGAGTCTAACTGAGCTATAAAGAGTCTAAAGGACTCATATGAATGCCAATTTCTCAAAGGATGAAATAAATAATTCCATGGAAGCCATATATATACACGTCTTAGCCAAGACTAAGTGGAAATACCTAGGGAAAGTTTTCTTTGATTCTAAGGGTAGAAATGGTTTATATATGAATTATAAATATGAAAGGAACGATTTGTTTGAATTTAGAAGCCTTATTTTGAAAGATGAAAGTTTAGGGTTACATTTTGTATAAAGAAGCAACTAGATACTAAACTCCTTGATTTGAGTTTATGATAACTCTAATGAGTTTAAATAGAGTCATATGACTTATATTGAGTGAGAAATTGGAGCCAATATAATAAATTATATGAGTTGCCTCATTACACCACTAAATGGAGCCTTATGAAAGCCTAAAGCTAGAATTAATTTATGGAAGGCTTATGTGAGTTTAGAAATGGTTCCATTAATGCTTTTGTGTATTGTTTGATATGTCTAAGCCAAGCAAGTGAAGCTTCTTCCAAGTGTGTGTGTGTGCCTGAGAAAAGGAACTAGGAATCCAAGGAGGAATTGTGCTTCTTGAGTGAAGGTAGCTTTTCATCCATTCTTCTATGTTTATATTAGTTGTTTGATTGTCATTGATTATTTATATATGTGTATGGACTATGAATTATGTTTATAGCTATTGGTTTGATGATTTGATGCAATTATGTAATTTGGAATGAATTCGAAATGTAAAATGACACTTAATAGGTGAGGTTATGCCTAAAGTCTCTAATATGGGTGAGATAAGGTTAAAAATCTTAAGAGTGAGTGAGGTTAAGTCAAAAGTCCCTAAAAATAGATGAGGCCAATCTAAAAGTCTCAAATAATTGGATGAGATTAGACCAAAAGTCCCTAGAGTCTATTTTTACCTTAAAGTTTAAGATTAGAGACTATGTCTTTGTGAGAGTGTCTTCAGTCACAGGGATAGGTAGGTCCATTAAAAGTAGAAAACTAATCGAAAATACATAGGTCCATTCCAAGCTCTTGATACAGTTAGACCTGTGGCTTACAGACTTGCTCTGCCCCTAAACCTGAGCCAAAATACATGATGTATTCCATGTATCCTAGCTTAAAAAGTGCCAACCTGACCTCTCACATTTCATAGAATATGAGAATGTATAATTGTAGGATAATCTATCTTATGTAGTATTACCAGATCGAATCATAGATGTTAGACTCAAGCAGTTACGAAATAAAATGATACTATTGGTGAAAGTGGTTTCGGAAAGGTTATCTCATGAGAAAGCCACCTGGGAGCTAGAGGAAGAGATGAAGAAGAAGTATGCAGAACTATTCCTATGAGGTGTGTATCTAAATTTCGAGGATGAAATTTTATTTAAGGGGATAGAAATATAACACTTAATTTTGGTAAAAATGAAGAAATGAGCCAGATATAAAAGAGAATCCTCTAAAATAAATTAGTTAAGGCCAAATAAAATTAGGATAAAATTCTACATATGAGAAAACAAGAATCCAATACTCAAGATGCCCAGAAATCAAAGCCATAATGACAAAAGAAAATCCTAACGAAATATAGTGTTATTTTTGTAATTTTATACAACTTTTAGAAAACTCAAAGAAGAGGTCTTTAAATGAAAAGATTGAGTTTCTGGGGTTCTCAAAGGTTCTAAAAATTATAAGAACTCCTAGAACTAGAACAGTTAAAACCTCTCCGATTTACGTTTTAGAATGTTGGTGAACCCAAACATTGCCCCTTTTCTTCGAGAAGCTTTTAGATGTGATTTGAGTGATTCCAAAGACTATTTATAGGTTAGAGAACTTAAATTTTATGATGGAAAAGATAGTTTTTGAAAAGGAGTTAAAATGAGTCTAAAATGAAAAAGCCAAGAATGAGGGACAAAATTGGCATTTTCAAAAGCTTTTTAAGGAACCCTTCCTATATATAGGTGGTGCCCTACTATTCTCCTCATTTTAGCCAACCTAATTTCTATACAAAATAGAGGAGAACTCGGCAAGAAAGGGCATACAAGAGGAGGGCAAAAAGGGGAAGAAAAAGGTTAGGGAAAAAGTAAGAAATCTTTGGTTTTTCAAGCTCTTTCCTTTAGAAAGCTTGTTCTCCTCCTTCTCTTCTTTCTTTCCATAGTTTTGATGTAGGAGTTGGATCTGTTTTGAGCCATGTTCAGAGGGGAGAAGTTCAAAATTCCAAGGAACAGTGAAAGCAAAGGAGAAAGCTCTTGAAAAGGCTAAAGAATTAAGGTATTTCTGTAGCTTCCCTTGCTTCTTCTTTCTTGTTCTTCCATAGCTAGTTTCACCCATAAGAGGGAGAAAAATTTGACCTAAACCAAGCATGAAACCTAGGTTTTTAAGGGTAAGAAACAAGAATATGTAAAGAAATTCTAAAAAAGAGCATTGAAATCAAGTTTCTAAAAACCTAGGGTTTTCTTTGCACCATAGTATGTATGAAACTTTCTAGTGATATTTCTAATTGTCTAAGAGTATATATGAGTTCTTGAGATTCCTAGAAAGCCTTACATATAACATCCAGTTCCCTGAAAATGAGAGAAAACATGAGAAACATAACACACGGTCTCTCCATAAACAAACAAAATTCATTAAATACAAAAGGAAATCCCTTAAAAAGACTTGGTTAAGGTACTAAAAAATTTGGAAAGTATTCTAGACTCCTAAAAATGAGAATCCTAAGCTCAGACGGAAAGAAAAATAGAGCTAGAATGAAGAAACAATTTCTTACAAAAAACTTATGAAATATAATGGCATTTTCATAATTTTGAGCAAATTTTGGAATTCACATAGAAGAACTTTTTAAATGAAAATTTTGAATTTTCCAAGACTCTCAGAAGCCTTGAAAATTATGGAAAGCCCCGAGATAGTCAAAACCCCTCCGGTGGACATTTTTCAACGTCGGTGTACTTGAACTTTGACAAATTCATTCAGGAAGGTTTTATCTCCAATTTGAGTAATTCCAAAGGCATTTTACTAAATTGGGAACCTAAATTTCATAATAGAAAAGACGGTTCTAAAAAGGAAGCTAAAACAAAGGAAAAACAAAAATGCCAAGAACAAAGGGCAAAATGGAAATTTTTGAAAAGTGTAACCTCCTCCCACCTATATATATGATGGGCCCTTCTTCTCCCTTCATTTTGCAAGACCAAGTTCTACCCAAAACCAGAGGAAAACCCTAGGGAGAGTGGCACACAAGAGGAAGGCAAAGAGGAGGAGAAATCAAAGGTTTAAGGGATGGAAATTTAGTAGTTTTTCATGTCCTTTCTCTTCCAAACCTCTTCTCTTTCATTCTCCTTTATTTCCTATGATTATAATGAAGTATATGGATCTATTTTAAAGGAGAAATTGAAGGAAAAATTCGGATTTGAAGAGAGGAGTTCAAAGAACACAAGATTCAAGTGAGAAAAAGCAAGAAAATAAGGTAAATCTTGCATCCCATGGTAGTTACTCATCCCCCTTTCTTCTCCATATTCCACCCCATGTATGTAGATGCTAGAAGGCTGGAATTTTGAGGGAAACGAAGGGTGAATTCCATGAATTTAAGGGAGAAGAGTAAGAATATGCAAAAAAAATTCAAAAAAAGGCCATGGAATTTCAAGGTGTAAAATCTCGGGTTTCAAGTACACCTTGTAAAACCTAATTTTGTATGATGATTCCTAGGCCTAAATAAGAGTTTAAATAAGCTACTAAGATCCCTAAGAGGCTTCCCATATGCATATTCCCTTGAGAAAACAAGGCAAACTCCAAAAAGCCCCATTTCTTCCATAGCCTATTTTTGAGAAAACAAGGCAAACTTTAAAAATATGATTTTGTATGAAGATTCTTATGCCTAAATAGGGGTTTGTGTATCTAAAGAGAGTTTTAAATTTTTCTAAACCTATTTTTGAGTCATATATGATAAATGAATATGAGGGAAAACCTTGGGAGAAATTTAGAAACCATAGAAAGTGAGCTAGTGTTTTATGTTCCATAATGAGACTTAAAGAAGAAACATGTAGTTAGGCTCTTGGTTTTCATTATGTAATGACTCTAAAAGGTTTTAAAGGAGTCAAGAATTATATTTGAAAGAAAAAAATAGAGCCTAGAATTTAATTGAGGGGTGTTGCTTCATTAGGTGCATTTATAGAACCATAATGAGGTTATAAGCTAACCTAGTGCCTAAGCAAATTGTATGACTTTAGAATTGAGTTCATGAACCTAATTGGCTTTCATAAATTGTGTTTAGGCTAAGAAAAAACTTCCCCACACTTTTGTGTATATGTGGCCGAAAAGGGGAGCTTGGATTTAAAGGAAAAAATGTGTAATTGTGTACAAGGTAGCTCTCTCCACCTTCTTTCATGCATGGATGTGTGCTTAGCTTGTCTTAAATGTATGTATGTGTATTTTTAAGTCATGAAAAGTGTTCTAGGATGACTTTAATTCCATGGTGCCATGATATTGGAATATGCTCTTATATGATGTTTTTTATGTGTGCTTAGGTTTACTTGAATGTGGTGAGGTCCAGAACCCTTAGCCATGGTAAGAATGGGCCAAGAACCCTTGAGATTGGTTGAGACAAAGCAAAGAGTCTCCTAAAAGCAAGATGGGCTTCCAAGAGTATGGTTAAATCTAAGAATCTCTTAAAGAATGGGTGAGGCAAGTCCAATATCCATAAAAAATAGGGTGAAGCCAATCCACTTGCTTGGCAAGTCTTTGTATGCTATGTGTAACTTTCTCAAATGATGAAAATGTTTCTTGAATGTTTGCACATGTCAACATAACCATACATGCATTTTATGAGACTTGTTTGCATCCATTATGTATGATTGAATGGGAAATGAGCTATTGGGATTCTTTGAATCTCATCTCCTCCTCTCCAATGTTCTAACATGCTAGGTAGACTAAAAGAGCAAGGTAATGGAAGCCTACCACCTTGAGGATGAGAGGATGACACTAAAGTGCTTGAATTTTGTTACTTTAAAGCTATGCAAAAGACAATTGATGTAATCAATGGTTGTATATGTACTATGATATTATAAACATATGTAATTATGATAATATGTTATGTATGAATGAGAGAATATGTTATGTAACCATTAGAGTGTGATTTGAGTGTATGATGGCAAACTAGCTTCATGAATAGCATTATGAAATTATGCATATGTGTGGGTAAGATAGCCAAAATAAGATACATAAGGGTTGGAACTATTTGGCAAGCTCATACAAGTCCTAATTATACTTTTAGACTTGCCCAAGAGGTGCCAAACTCCAAGGAAAGCCATTTGGACATTTTGGTATCCTATATGTAGCTAAAATTGACCATAATAGAACTCTATGTCACTTTTTATCCAAATGAGCTCTTCTTGATCTAAAATTTTTTACATGCAATAAGCACTTTTTAAGAGCTTTTTGGGAAACTAAAGAACATAATTTTTGGAGATCTATAGAATATTTGATGAATTTCTAAAGTTGGCAAACTTTTTTGTTTTGGCCTGATGTACTGTTCACTTGGTCCGAAAATGAAATCTATTATACAGGGCTCAAATGATGTCCAATTGCCATGAAATTTTATACAAAAAAACTAGACATTTCTAGTGACTTATACCAACTAAAAGCATACCATTTGGATATCTAGAGAGGGAGATATGAATTTTTAAAAAATCTATCTAGTATCAAGAATTTCACCTGACCTCAGTTACTGTTTGATTAAATTTTGAGGCCTGGACATTCCTAAATCGATCTGGAGTTATTTTTTTTCTCTAGCTAACATCAACATCTTTCTAGATGGGTATCATTTATATAGAATGGATTTTTGTGAAATTAATTGGACATTTTTAAAGTTTGCTGCAGAAATATATGACAGCACCAATAGGTAATTTGACCTCTGAAATATTTCGAATGTCAAATATCCTTTGTGATGGATTTTATGGTCTAGACATATTTTTATGTGAAGTAGACATCTGTAGCTTTTCAGAATATCCAAGAATGCATAATTTTGATTTTTTTTATATTTTGTTATGATTTTTCAAAGTTGTGACAGAAATGAGCCAAATTCTATCCGAAAATGTGTATGTATATTTTAAGCCTCCCTTCAAGTTCCATGATTTAGAGGTCATATTTCATGATGCAAATGAGTTGTATCCATGTAATTAAATATGAGAATGTGTTATATGAGCTCATACGGTCTACGTGACACCAAATGAAATTTTCATATACGACGTAACGCAAAGAAATGCATTATTTTATTTTATTTTTTATTTTTGCTCTTTCATGAAATCTATAAACGTAAAGCATGGGAATGTCATGAAATGAGCTTGAAATATATGATGTTACATCACACGAGCCATTTCCTTCAAGAGAACAAAGCTAACTCCATAGGTCCATAAATGGATACATGTCTCGGCCTAGATAAGAAGAAGTACCTAGGGAGAGTTTTACATTTTTCTAAGGGTAGAAAGGGACTAAATATGATAAAAGAACATCAAAGGAAGGCTTGAAAAAAATTTAGAAGCCTTGGTTTGGGTGATGGAAGTGTAGGCACCATAATAGGACTTTAAGAAAGTAACTTGTATCTAGGCTCTTAGGAGTGAGTTTGTGATGACTCCAAGAGGCTTAAATGGAGTCAAGAGACCTAGAAAGAAGGAGAAAAGAGAGCCAAGACCTTGAATTCTAGCACTTGTTTCATTAAGTCATATGAAACCATTATGTAACTATAGAACAAAGCGAGCTTCCATAGAGAGTATGTAATGCTAGAGCTTGCTTCCATGATGTAATTGTGCCCTATTTAATGTGTTTAGGCCAAGAGAATCAAGCTTTATCCCATTGCAAGTGTGTGGTCAAAAAGGGGGAGGATCCAAGGAAAAAGTATTAAGTTCTTGCTTTAAGGTAGCTCTTTAACTTTCTTTCATGCATTACTTGGATGTTTGCTTGTCTTTGAGTACTTGTGTGTATGTTTGAGCTATAAGAAATGTTTCTAGCCTATGCTTACATGTTATAGTACCATTATGTTTCTTGAAATGTGTGTATGATTGTATTAGGGCTTGCATGGGTTTGGTTGTGTCAAAAGTCCTTTAACAAGGGTAAGAATAAGCCAAAAATCCATAAATATGGGTGAGATAAAGCTAAAAATCTCAAGAAGAGTGAGGTTTAGTCAAAAGTCTCTTGAAAGTGAGTAAGAAAAATCCAAAAGTCTCAAGAAAGATAGGTGAGAGTAGACCAATGCCCTTAAGAGCTTTTGCTTGTTATGTATGAGTTTATGTGATAAGGAAAATGCCTTATACATGTTCACTAGTTACTTGAATATCATGCATGTATACTTCAGCTTGTTTATACATCCATTATATATGTTTGAAAAGGTTAAAAGCTATTGGGATTATTTGAATCTTATTCTTTTCCACCACATATCTAACCATGTCTAGGTGAGCCAAGTAGATAAGGAAATGGAAGCCAACAAGCATGAGAAGCAATATTGTGATTATAAGATGGAGAAATGGCTTGTTTAATTGTATTTTGATGTTAAACTATGTAACAATGAGATGTATATATAATGTAAACCCTTGAGTATGTTCTAATGTATGTATAAATAGCGTATGTATCAATGTGGAAGCTAGATGAATGGGAATGTGAGATTTTGCCACTCTTTTGCCATTATGTGATATGATGTTCTTATGTATATATGCAAATGGTAAGGTGAGAATAAGCTCTATGAGAATTTGGATCATTTGACATACTTTTATATATTAAATTTATACTTTTAGACTTGCCCAAGTGGTTGTGAAAATTTAAGAAGGGCTTTTGGTGTCTTAAAGTCTCATTTTTGGCTTCAAATTTGACCATTTGGTGAGTTGCACCAAAGTATGACCAAATGAATAAATTTTCTCATGAAATTTGGCCAATAAGTAGGTCTTATCTAGAATTTTCCACAAAATTAAAGAGAACTCAATTTGGAGATCTAGAGAATTTATTATTATTTTTCAAAGTTGGCTAAATTATGTAGAAATGGTATGGTGACTATTCATTTGATCATTTTGCTTCTCTGTATCACACGTGAGTCAAATGAAGTCCAATGTTTATGACACTTTATAGGCATAAATTAGACACTATAAGCTTTTGATAGCCACTGAGATCACCTCATTTGGAGTTCTGTAAAGAGATATATAAATTTTTGAAATTGCATGATAGTATTAGTGACACAGCTTGACATGTGTTACTGTTCCATTAATTTTCGATGGCTTAAGGCTACTGCATTAATTTGGAATTATTTTCAGTGAAAAGTAGATATCCACAGCTTTTCAGAATTGTATGATTTGCTTGATTTTAATTTTTCTAGAATTAGTTATGAATTTCCAAAATTTGTATCAGAAAATTGAAATCTGAACTGAGAGCAAACCATGGAATTTATGAGATGTAACCTTAAACTTGAAGTGAATGAAATTAAATGCGATGTGTATGACTTGTATGAATGTGTTATAACTAGAAATTGATATGGAAGAGTGTACGTGGTCCATAGAACATAAAATGAGATAATGAAACTTTATGTAACACAATAAAATCCCATTAAACATCCCTCATTTTCTCATATTAAGGTATGATTTCTTCTCCTTATGTCCCAATACACATGAGATGCATGGAAATGAACAATGAGAACATAGTATATTAGCTAAGGACTTAAGGTATTACAATGTACACATCCCAAAATTATATGATCTCACTTTGTTAAAGATTCCAGGCACATCAAGGATTTTATTTTGAATCTTCTCTTCATGTCTTTGAGTTTTCTTGTTATCTTTGTTTATTTTTTTGTCCCTAGCTCTCATAAAACCTCTTAACTTTCAATTGATTTTTTTTTTTCTGGGTAGATTCTTGAACCCTTCCAATCATAGAAAAGTATAAAATAGTGATGATGATTCTATTATCATTAAAAAAATTTTAGAGTAATTTTTTGTTTTAGTGCAAATTGATAGATACGTTTTATTTCATAGACATCATAATTTATTTTGTCATAACAAATATTATTTGAATTAATTATACTAACACGTTTTCTATATTTAAAGTTAGGATAAGAGTAAGGATTTTCAAATTTTTTTTTGTAATTTTGAGAGAGAGTATGTGATAAAAAAGAATCAGATTGTATATAATCTTTATTATTTATTTATTTATTTATTTTTCTGAAATTAACAAAATAAAAAAATGAAAAGATCCGCACACCAAGATTTAATGAAAAAAAGTCAAAAAGATAGGAGAGCCAAAGGGTGAACCGCGTCGGCTCCGACCCACGTGCGCAACGTTCCAAAAACAATTCAACAGAGTAAAAAATAAAAGAAAAGGAAAATTTAAAACCCACCGGTTATCCACGTCTTCCCGTTTTGAGGCCAATGAGCCCAGCCTCAAAATCCCCATAATCATTAAACAAGTGCTCTATGGCTTCCTTCCATATTCGATTGTCCTCCTAGTCACACACCTGCTTCCTTCCCGCTCCCTCTCTCTCTCCCTCTGCAAAGAAAACTCACTCTTGAATGGGCTTTTCGATCCCACTTCAGAATTCAATTCCTCAGTATCCCAAGCTTTCCAGACTGCGATTGTGGTAGAATCCAAGTTTTCAATAGTCAAATTCATATTGTAACTGCTAGATATACTTTTGGGTGCTCTAACTTAGGCAGGATTTGTGAAATCGAGGCCTCCAATCGCGGGTTAGGTTTGAATTGGATTCATGTTTAACTATGTTAGTGCTTATGCCCGTATTCCGATTGGGCCTCTCAGACTTACTCTACTACTACTAGATGATTTTACAATCTGCTTCTGCGGCCTTTGACTTCTCGCAGATATTCCCTTACGTTTGCCCATGTAATAACTTGGGTGCGCTTAATGGTTCAAGGAACCAGAGTTTTCTTTCATTTCCTATGTCTAGAAGAAGAAGGAAAGGATTGATTGCCAATTCAGGGTATCGAAAATTTCGAAGGAAATGGGGATTTCGCTTGTGTGCAATGCCTACAGATGGTTCTAACCGAAACTGGAATGCAGACTTTGCAAATTCTACGAGACGCGGTGCGAAAAGTTTCGTGTTGAAACGGGTTTCTACTGAATTGGAGGGTGATGAATTATCCCAAGAATCGGCGATTCAATTAGGCTCAAACTTTACCAATTTCCAAGAAGACCCTATTGTCGATAAGCTAAGAACCCAACTGGGAGTGATACACCCAATACCATCGCCACCAATTAACCGCAACGTGGTTGGTTTATTTGTATTCTTTTTCTTTGTTGGGGTTGCTTTTGATAAATTGTGGACCTCAAGGAGGAGGAGCAAAGTTGGTAGCGAAGACAGCCGGCGTGGTGTGTGGCCGCAGGTTCCCACCAGCTTTTCATTGTTTCTGGAGAAGGATTTGCAGAGAAAAGAGTCAGTTGAATGGGTGAACATGGTGCTTGTAAAGTTATGGAAGGTCTACAGAGCTGGAATTGAAAACTGGATCATCGGACTGCTTCAGCCTGTTATTGATAACTTAAAGAAGCCTGATTATGTGGAAAGGGTTGAGATAAGGCAATTCTCATTGGGGGATGATCCATTGTCAGTTAGAAATGTGGAGCGAAGGACTTCTCGCAGGGCAAATGATTTGCAGTAAGTCACAGTTTTCATGTGCTTCTGTCACATGTTATTCTACTTATGTCATTATATTGATTTGCAGTAAGTTGTGGTTCTCATGTGCTTCTGTCACATTTATTCTGTCTATGTCATTGTTTAATTTTCAATCTCCTTGAAAGGGTATCCTTAGTTCATTGAGATGGAAATCATTTTCAAGCGCAAAATTTAGTATGTGAATTTGGAATAATGACCGATCAAATGAACATCCATTTATTGTAATGGGAGAGATAAGTTGAGAAAAAAAATGAAGATGAGGACATGATTGGAGGATAAAATGTTTATATTGGTTTTTGCAAACCATGTTGATGCATTCCTGTACCAAAACTAACTCTTCATGTTAAACTTTTAGTTATGGAAAGCCTGTAAGTGGTTCATTGGATATGGGCTATGATTCCTTTGGTGGTTTGAGACGCATGAGTAATATTTCACTATTCTCCATAAGGTGTGATTTTATGTCTCCAAATTTCACATTAAATGAACACATTTAGAGGTCGTTGGGAGAGAAAGGAGAAATGGAAGGAAACCACTATGAACTTCTAATTGATAATTATATCATTGGCATTTTCGTTAGTTTTGTTATTGGGGCTCTTTGTGATATCCCATAGGCTGAACTTTATTAATATTATATAGGATTTATAGGTTTTATAAGCTTTTAGTATGTTATACTGAAGTACCTTTATCTACAGTCTTTGGGGTATTTTAGACTATAGTACTTTTGCCGGTCATCAAATTTGCAATTGAATTATATTATCTAGGTCTTATTCTTAACCCTCTACCTCAATAACATTAGAGTGTAATTTTTAAGTCTTGAAGGATTAAAATTAGAGTCAAATCCTTATACGATTTGTTTCAGATACTCTATTTATGTGATTGTAATGCTTAGTTTTAGTGAATCAGTTCATGAGTTTTATTCAACAACATTGCTATATTCTTTGATGTGTGATGCTATTATCCTTTAAGGATCTTTAGTAGTGAAGGTCCAGCTAATTCTCTTAATTATTCTATCAAAAATAAATAAATCTCTTCATTCTTTCCATCTTTTCAACCATTTTATTTACTTGGCACCTTAACTAACATATCATTAATACATTTGATGCTTTTATCCAAGATTGTGACCTTTTAGAGGCTTACCTCTTGCTAATGCTCAATTTACCTGGCCAGTTACTAGAGAGCACACCCATTCTTCTCAGTTTGATGGATTCTTGTTTACTGGTGCTTAGGAAGACATCTTTCCAGATCTTGTATAGTTGTTGATGGTGCACAACTTGCTGTTGCAAGTGACCCCTGAAGCCATGGCTGTGTGAGGTATTGCAACATTGAAGTGTGGCACGCATATAATAAGACAATCCAAATTAGGAATTATGGATAAATAAAATACCTAATACAAATGAAAAATGAAAACCAAAAATTATTGGATGCATAATAAATGCCTGATCTTCAAGGGCGTCTACCTGCACTTGAATGTCCTTTGGGCTAGAATTTTGTTTGTGGCATTCCTTTGGTGCTCTGCCCATGATTTTTTTAAATGGAGTTTCCTATGTAGATGTGCGTAGGGATTGGGCAGCATTATTACATGTTTAAGGCTTCTTGTTTTTCTTTTTTCTTTCTTTTGAGGATGTCTTACTGTTGGAATCCCATGGTTCTTGGGAAGAATCATATGAGATATTTATTGTTAAAGGGACATGATTCTTGAGCAGAACTATGATAGTTTACTGCGGGCTGAAATCAAATGTTTTGTTTCTTTTTTTATGCTTGTTTTATGAGGTTTTAAGCTATATGTTTATTTCTTTTTATGTTAAAGTTGATTGACTGGTATTCTGTGGCCTACTTCCTCTATATATTGTAGCTTTTATTTTGAAAATAAATTGAGAAATTTTAGAGTGAAATTCTTCGCTTTTCTTGCTCTTATGTATTTTATCTCTTTCTAATGATAGTTCTTTTATTAAAAAAAAAAAAGGTCACTGTTTGGCTGTTGTGAAAATATTTATAAAATTAAAGTATTGATGGACTATAGAAAATATGAAGACAATGATCAGCTAGGATTTTAAAAGAAAGGATTTGAACCACTGTCTGCCAAAGGAAATAGGTCTGGGCAGTTGATAATATTGAAGAGCAAGAATTAGAACTTAGGAGAGGAAAATACTTCTTCTTTGGTTGCAACTTTTATTGTAATCTTTCATGAATTTCAGAGTATGATGCCTCTGTTATTTCTCTTATTCATTCACAGAGATAATTAACTATTTATATGGGAAAAGATGGCAACAGATCTACCATTCAAATCCCTGGAGACAGCCACAATAACTCTGTATAAAGACCCTCCTAAAGTAGGGTGATCCTAGCTGCTATAAAAGGAAAAATAATGTTGACTTACTAAAGGCTAATAAAATACAATAAAAATGAATAAAACATATAAAAAATGTGGGAATATCAACAATCTTTGACATGCACCCTCACATTAAAGTCCTTTGGGCTTGAAGTGTGGACAAAGTACAAGTCCACCGTACCTTGTGTTGAACTTAATCTTAATTAAGAGAATGGGGGTTGCCAAGACTCAAACTCATGACCACTTCTTGGTCATAAAGGTTCAAATACCATGTCCCCTCTCTACTCAAAAAGTTAAGCTGCTAAGTGAAGGCCCATTAATAGTTTAATTTTAACCTTTAATAGAGGGAACATAAATAATATAAACTGAAAACTTATAGTAGTTGTAATGAAGAATGCCATGCTGTTCTTATGCTTCATGGGGAGGATGATTGCATGTTTAAGAAATATAATATTATGTACAAGATAATGTTTAAGCATTCTGTTATTCTAATATTTGTTGCTGTGAGTGAATATATTTTGTTTCCATTACAAGTTGATGGGTTCCTTAACTTAGCTCTTCAGATATTATACAAAAGAAGTCATAAGAAATTTCAAAGGTTCATTTTTAATAAATAAGATATTATTTTTCAAACATGTGTACCTCACTTGGCTCATTTTAACCTTGCATGTTGGAGCTAGAGAGCCCTTGGCGTAACTATTCCTTAACACTGCATCCCCCTCCCGCAACCTCTGTCTATTAAGATGGACAACACCGTCTTTTAAGTTTCTCCTCATATTTCTTGTCTAAATTTTACAAGGAATTTTAGATCATCAAATGATAAGTTTGCTTCTACAACTTGATGTCATGTATGGCAGCAAGAGGTGCTGCTGCCTGTCTTTAAGACAATCACTTTATTGCTGGGTCAGGTCTGGTCTGGTCTGGTCTTTGATTTGTTAGTACAATGTTTTGTTCAAGATCCTGTGAATAACAATACATTACTTGATTCAAATGTTGGGATTGTGATTTGACCGGATGATGCCAAGTATATTCTGTTGTAGGAAAAATGGGCATTAGTCATAGATACTGCTCCTTGATGAATTTGAATTTAAATTGCAGAAGCCTTAAATCATTGTTTCTTATTATATAGTATGTTGATTTTTATGCATATAAAGTATAATCAGTGGTATTCTAACTTTGCATCTGGATATTCATCAATAGCTTAAGTGATTTGTTTGCTGGCTGCTGGACATCGAAGTTGATCTTTTAGTGTGCATTTCAATTGGTTTTGAATTTTTTTTTGGTTAATTCTTTTGGTCATGCCCTGTGTAGTAATGGATCAGTCTGGAGTAATTTAAGTAGTCGTATGTCTAAAGTTATCTGCTTGATATACAAGGCAATGGCATGTGTTTGTAGGTTTTATCTCTTTTTTTGAAATTCAAACTAGTCCCTATACTTTAAAAATTTGTATTTTAGTTGTATAGCTTAAATATTGTAATTGGGTTCCTACCATGAATCATAGATTTGTAAACAGATTGATGAGTAGTTGGCACTCAAGTTAAAGAATGACAAGATATTTTTGACTTACCAAACAAGGTTCTTCAGACTTTGATGTACATTGAAGCTATAAAGAGTGGCATTTGTTAGCTAGTTGCTTAGCTACAGGTGGGCTAGATGGTTGTCATTGGGTGAGTCAATTTGGTCAAGATCTACCTGATGCTGTTGCCAAAGAATGACAAAGTTCTTCAGACTTTGATGTACATTTGATGAGTAGTTGGCACTCAAGTTAAAGAATGACAAGATATTTTTGACTTACCAAACAAGGTTCTTCAGACTTTGATGTACATTGAAGCTATAAAGAGTGGCCTTTGTTAGCTAGTTGTATAGCTACAGGTGGGCTAGATGGTTGTCATTGGGTGAGTCAGTTTGGTCAAGATCTACCTGATGCTGTTGCCAAAGACCTAAATGAGCCAATATGTTAAAAGGATATGTGACAAAACTGCAGCTGCAGGTCCCAAGTACAAAATTGAAAACCATAAGAACCCAGTCACAAATTTTTGAAGTATAGGGACTAATCTGAAAGGTGAAATTGAGGCCAATAGAGTATTTTGTGCAATAACTTGTTATTGTATATAACCTATTAATTTCTTTTTGTTTTATCTATTGATTTAGGTACCAAATAGGCCTTAGGTATACTGGCGGTGCTCGCATGCTGCTAAAGCTTTCACTAAAATTTGGCCTTATCCCAATTGTTTTGCCTGTTGGTGTTCGAGATTTTGACATTGATGGTGAACTATGGGTAAAATTGCGGCTAATACCAACAGAGCCTTGGGTGGGAGCTGTTTCATGGGCTTTTGTTTCACTTCCAAAGATCAAGTTTGAATTGTCACCATTTCGTTTGTTCAATTTAATGGGTATGTCATAGTTTCGTGGCCATAAGGGATTATATTTTTTACCTTCATGTTCATATGATTGCTTCCACAAATAATTACACTAGAAATGATATTTTTGGGCACTTGATTACCAGTAATAAATAAAAAGGTTGTGTGGGTGGTGAGAGGAAAAGGAAAAATGAAATAAACCCTTTGGTGGCTTTTGCAGTTTGGTCAGTGGACATTCTAATCTCTCAAGTATTTGAAAACCTATTAATGGAAATTTGAGCATAAGAAATGTAAAAAAAAGATCAACATCTCTATATTCTTTAGGACATGCTACACATTACTCTTGAATTTTTTGTATGTCTTATATCCAAAGTACCCAAATATTTTATTAACTAATAGGTATCAAAGTACTTTCGAAATTAAAATGCTCACTTCCTAAACACTGCCTGAAGCGTTTTTCACTTATTATTCGTGCATTTTGCTTATGCTTATCAATTGATGATAACTGACTCTCGTTGATATATAACTCTACTCTGGGGTTGAATAATTTGTAGTAGCTGATTCTCTTTGATATATATACCTCTACTGTGTCATTTGTTGTTTGGTAAGTGGACATTTTAATTTTCCATGTACTTGAAAATCTATTTATGAAAAATTTGAGGATAAGAAATGTAAAAAAGAATCAACACCCTATATTCTTTAGGGCTTAACAACACATAAATGTTGAATTTTTCATATGTCTTATATCCAACTTACCCAAAGATTCTATAAATAGGCATCCAAGCACTTTGGAAATTATGATACCGACTTACTAAACACCGCCTCAAGTGTTTTTACTTATTATGCTGCCAATTTGCTTATCATTGTAAATTGATGATAACTGATTCTCTTTGATATATATATCTCTCTACTCTGGGGTTGAATGATTTGTAATAACCCCAAAAAAAAAAGTTTTCATGTTTTAATTAAAGCCTTTCAGTGATAAGTTTAGATTTTCTTGATACATGTAGAAACCCACATGCTAAGTGGATGTTAAACATCACTGTTTGTCCTCAAAGCTAATAATTAAACAGAAGAGATCAAAATTATGATATATGATTATCTTTTTGAATCTTAATTTTCTTTCATTTTAGTGTTTGATGGAAAAAGAATAATTCATTAAGGGAGAAAGGAAAAAGAAATTATGAACAGGTGGATAGGCAATTCTTTAAACAAGATGGAAAACTTATACAGAGTAACCCTGATATAATTCTTTAAGATCCTTGAGTTGCCCTTCATTTTAAAGATACCAAGTAGTGGCAAACAATGCAAATCTCTCTTTGGCTTACCAACTAGAAATCCTTCAATGATGAGGGCCCCACCCAGCCTTCCCCACATAAAACCAAATAACTTACATCACATGGTCAAAGGTCCAAGGCAACATAAAAATGATTAACTATTATCATACTTCATCAAACTCTAAGACATGGACTGCTATATCTAAGCTGGATCAATATCATCAGAAAGCTTGGCTTCATTAATTATGTTCCAAAAGTTTTATTGGATTGAAATGGGTTTTTAAAGCTCTGGTTACTCTTTGTGAGTATTCTAGCATTTGGCTTGCACACATAGTGGCTGTTGAGAGAGGTTCATAATTGATGGGAAGGGTGTTTTAAACACTAATTGGATCTCTCCTCTTAGCTTGTGAGTTTGAAGCCTTATCAACGAGTTTTAAGTTATAATGTCTCAATCCCCCTTCCTCTAGTAAATCACTTATAGTTTGAGAGTGCATAGAGTTGCTTTCATAATTTGTGATGGATCAATAGCACTTGCATCTAATCTCCATGAATTACTTGGTTTATAACATCCATATTTTTCTACATCTTATTTTACTGACACTTTTTGTCTCTTTTCTTCTTGTACATCATTGGGCATGATCAGCAATTCCAGTTCTCTCAATGTAAGTGCTAGTTGTCTTTTCAATGTTAAAAGTTCATTGCTTTTATCACCAAAAAAAAAGTTAGATAGTTCATTGCATCTGATTTCTGTGAAGAATCCCACGAGGATTATAGCTTTTTTCAGTGAATACAACGAGATTTTGGTATGGGAAGTGTTAATAATAAAGCCAACTGTAGAGACTAAAAAAAAAAAAAAAGAGAGAGAATACTATTGGAAAGCCTTGATATTGAGAAGCTTGTGTTGCATATGTTTATAGTAGAGTGAAGGTTGTATAGATCGACATACAACCAATGTGGGATTTATCTAGTCTAACTGAATAATGAAGAAAGATAAACTAACACTATTCTAACACCCCCACCCTCATGTTGGAGCATATAAACCAAATGCAGCAAAGCTTGTTACAAAGTATGCAACCCATGTTATTGAACGAACTCCAATTAAAGCTAATTGAAGAGGAAAACAACAAATTCAATTAAAAGAATCTAATAATAGAAACTAGCAAATAATATAAACTAGTTAGCCCTCCCCTGTTGACAAATTTCCATGAGCATCATGTTGACTTTCCGGACAGATGGCAGTCCTAGGAAATGACCTGAAATAAAGACTAAAGATCTAAAAATAGCTGGAACACACAAAAAAATGTCACCATTTGCCAGTAGGGAACACCAACAAGGAGGCTGAAAAACAACACTGCTAAAAGCAGGTAAAGAGCATTGTTCCAAAAGGAGGTAAAAAGAACTTATATGAAAAAGGGTAAACACCCTGCTATAATGCACAAAGGAAAGAGCAGTTTGAGTGAGATGCAGCTGAAGAAAAGTGCCACCAGCATGATGCACAATGAGAATAGTGGCTGGAATGATGCACAAATAGAGAAAACAGACCCAAAAAAAAAAAAAAGCAAAAAGAAGCTTTCAAAGAATTACTGGCAAAGTTGTTGGTGCTCTACCAGAAAAGTGGCTGAAGAACTGTCAGAAAAGTTGATTAAAGAGACTGGAAAAGACACTGAACATCTGCCAGAAAAAATGGCTAGAGAACCTCTAGAAAAGCCACCTAAAAATTGCCAGAGTTTTCCTGGGAAATTCTTTGTATGATAGCCAAAAGTGGTGGCTGGACATCATCTGCTAGAGAATGGGCTGGAGGACCGCCCGAGAAAGCGGCTAGATATTCACAAGAGAAGGGTAGCCAAAACTCATTTAGAGTTGCAGGCAAAGCTCCAACCCTGAAAATACTAAAGGCTTACTCTTCTTTGGCCCCAAGCTCTGATACTATGTGGAGAGGAGTCTAAAGAAAAGAGAGAGAATACTATTGGAAACCATTTTACATATTTTTTATTATAGAGTGAAGGTTGTGTAACCTAAGATACAATCAATATGGGACTAATATTGTCTAACTAAATAAAGAAGAAAGATAAACTAATACTATTCTGATGCCAATCATAGGTCATCATTCAATAGCTTAGGCTTTTGGGTTGAAATGATTCTTGACATGGTATGAAAGCCTTCATGATCAAGCAAAGTCAAATTGATCTGCACAAGGTATGATGGGCATATGTTGTGTTATATGGTTGACAGCTAGGTTGGAATAAGTGTGTTTGTAACTATAGAAATTCAGGGTTTAATTTTTCTTTGAATTTATTTTATAATATGAAAGTAACTTTATATTTATAAAGAATAAAAGAAAGAGAAAACTCCTTCTCTAACTAAAACTAAAAAATAAGATAACCGTATGCAAATCAAAATAAAACATTTAAGCTAATCCTAAATGTATAAAAATGTTATCCAAAAAACTAACTAAAAACAAATAAGCCTTAATTAAAATAAAACAAATAAAATGACTTAATTAAAATTAATTGTAATTTCTAGCACTCCTTCTCAAGTTGGATATTCCAACTTGGAGCTATTCTTCTAACATTGCCAGTTTTCTTTCTCGACATTTGGAGATTGTTTGAAAAAATTCTTCATTTTTGTTAGTTTTTTTAATTTTGGTTTCTGACTTTTTGTGTTCCTCTCCTCACTTTGTAGCAAGGATCTTGATTTTGGGCATCCTCTCCTTAGCCTTTTTGTGAGTTATAAATTTTGGTTTTTTGCTAACCATCAACATATTGTTTTCTTACCCTAACTATCAATGTATAGTTTTTTAATGCTAATCACCCATGGTGATTTTTCTTTTTTTAATTTGTAATTGGTTTCCTATCATCAACAAGATACTATTCTTGATCTTTTGTTTTTCTAAACTTCAGTTATGATCTAGTGATGTAATGCACTAAATTTTCATCAACTGTATCAATAGACTTTTAGAGGAGGCTGAGTCAACCAGTTTTAGGCGAACAGCGATAAAGGACAAGGCCTCACATGCCGTTACACGCCATGTGGAGGGCTAGTGGTTTTTGGATTCTGGGATTTGGTTGATTAGGGCCTTCTAAGGATAACGATTGGGTGCGTGGTGTCTCACATTGTAGTGGAATGGTGATTCCAAATTTTGGATATTTCTATTGAAAAGAAGATGAAGGAAGAACTCTAGAAGAGTGTGTTTTCGTGCCTTTTGTTGGCCAAACATGGCCATTTTCCATGTTAGCCGAACTTGGCGATTCAAAATAAGTTAGGCCTCTGGAGGCTTTGATACCATATAGAAATTATGGGTTTAATTTTTATCTAAACTTATTTTATTATATGGAAGTAATGTTATATTTATAAGCGATAAAAGAGAAAGTAAATTCTTTCTCTAACTAAAAGGCATAACTCTAAAAAATAAGATAACTTTATCCTAATCAAAATAAAACATTTAAATTAATCCTACATGTATAAAACTGTTATCCAAAACTAACTAAGAGCAAACAAGCATTAATTAAAATAAAATAACTTAATTATAATTAATGGTAATTTTCAACAACAACAACTAATGGCTGGGCCACTTTTATTTAACCTACTTTTCAGCAAAAATGGACACAAGGGATCTTGATGATATAAGTCAGTGATCCAATTCATTCTTCCATTCTCTCCTTCCTCTGTATTCCTTTCATTTTCTGATCATATGACTTCAGAGTCAGGTTCTTCTGAAATGCAGAAGCTCCTCGCGCCCCGCCCCCACCCCACCAAAAAAAGGAAAAAGAAAAAGGCAAGTGGGAGGTGCAAATGGTGCTAGCAAGACCATCCCTGGTCTCAAACATATGGTTTGAAGGTAATGGACAACTATGGAAGCCTTTCATTGAGAACTTAGGGTTACTGTGTCTCCTTAGAGCAAGCTATGTACGAAGCATTTCAAGGGGAGTTGCTTCATGGATCTGGGGCAGAGTAAAGACGTTTTGAACTCTTGAGACAAACCCAGAAGGATTTGTCACATTTCTTTGAAATTATGTGAAAGAGTAATTGAGCGAAGGTTGAGGAAAGAGAATCAAGTTACGGAGAATCAATTTGGTTTTATGCCAGGAAGGTCAATTATGGAAGCAATATACTTGTTGCGAAGATTAATGGAGAGATATAGGGAGAATCAAAGAGATTTACACATAGTGTTTATTGATTTAGAAAAAGCATATGATAGAGTGCCAAGAGAAATTCTATGGAAGGTTTTGGAGAAAAAAGGAGTTCGTATAGTTTATATTCGAGCAATCCAAGACATGTATGATAAGGTTACAACTAGCGTAGTAATAAAAGGTGGACTTACGGAAGATTTTTCGATAACTATTGGTCTACATCAAGGGTCAACTCTGAGTCCTTATCTTTTTACTTTAGTCTTGGATGTGCTTATTGAACATATCCAATAGTTGGTGCCACAGTGCATGCTTTTTGCAGATGATATTGACCTAGTTGGAGAATCGAGAGAGGAAATGAATGCGAAGTTGGAGAGGTGGAGACTAACTTTGGAAGCTCATGGATTTCGTTTAAGTAGAAGTAAAATGGAGTATATGGAGTATAAGTTTAGTAAGAGACACACCACTTCTGGCGTAGAAGTAAAAATTGAAGAACATATCCTACCACAAGTCACACGATTTAAGTATCTTGGATCCATCATACAACATAACGGGAAAATAGAAGATGTAAAGCATAGGATTCAAGCGGGGTGGATGAAATGGAGGAATGCTTCGGGTGTTATTTGTGATAGAAGAGTACCACTCAATTTAAGAGTAAATTCTACTACACAGTTATAAGACTTGCAATGTTGTATAGAATTGAGTGTTGGGCAATAAAAAGTCAACAAGAAAATAAGTTTAATGTTGCAGAGATGAGAATGTTGCAGTGAATGAGTGGACACACTAGACGAGATAGGATTAGAAATAAATGCATTAGAAAAAAAGGTGAGAGTCACACCTATTGTAGAAAAGATTGTAGAATTGAGACTTAGATGGTTTGGTCATATGGGGAGGAGACCTATAGAAGCCTCAGTTAGGAGAGTAGATGAGATGGAGAATAGTCCAATAATTAGAGGTAGAGGAAGACCAAGAAAAACTATAGGAGAAATTATTAAGAGAGATTTAGATTTAAATGGTTTGTCTAAAAATATGATTTATGATAGGGGTTTATGGCGTCGATTGATCCATGTAGCCGATCCCACTTAGTGGGAAAAGGTTTTGTTGTTGTTGTTTTAAACCAGGTTTGAGGTGTCAAGAACTAAGCACTTGATCAGTTGGTCATATAGGCTTTGGCACCATGTAAAAAGTGATTTATCCCAAAAGCTTAAGCTATTAAGAAAAGGCTTAAGAATGGTTTTGAATATTTTGGTATATCTCTAAATAGTACTTAATCCATTGACATACAAGCCTATTATGTTTTTGTTGTTCCTCATTCTTTTCATACAGCAAGTTGGTTGGAGTTTGGACTATAATATTTGGTTAAGATATTGGAATAATTATTGTTAATTTGTTACCTATTTAGATTGTGTACAATCTCAATGATATTTAATTCCTTAGGATAGATGATGTCATCACTTGTAATATGTTTTATTCTTTTTTTATTTAAAGGATTTAGTATCCGAAGTTTATCTTGGAAAATTTTCGTGTTCTCCCCCTCCTCTCCTTCTCTTTAATGGTAATGTAGTATTTTTGGCTTTTATCATGTAGGTTTTTGACAAAACTCCTCACTGAAGATTTACCTCGATTATTTGTGCGTCCAAAGAAAATTGTTTTGGATTTCCAGAAGGGAAAAGCTGTTGGTCCTGTTGCTGATGCTTTAAAATCTGGAGAATTGCAAGATGGAAACAAGGATTTTGTTGGTGAACTATCTGTCACTCTTGTGGATGCTCGAAAGCTTTCTTATTTTTTCTATGGTACAAGCTCTGTCTTAATATCTTTTTTTTTCACTAATACTTAAATTTCTTTTTGATTTTGGATTTTTCAGACTTAATTGGTGTATTCTCTACCTTCTAATGAACTTTTATGGAAAATTGCTGCACTGTCATTTATGTGATGTCGACATTTTTTCTTGGATTTTCTAAAGCTTCTTTTGTACATCCAGTGAATTTTTTTTGCTTGATACAACAGTGTAAACTTTCGCGCTGCAATCCTAGTTAATTAGTATAACAACATTATCAATCATTAGTTATTAGATTAAAGTTGTGAGAATTAAATTTTGAATGGGGGGTTCAATGATTTGTTTTATCAATGGAGCATATGATGAAGTATTATGTGGAAGAGGTGAAAGAAAAGAAAAGGAAAAGAAAAAAATCAACTAAAATGATCAAATTCGGTTGCTTGGTCAAGACAAATGTGACCTCATTTATTTTGTTCTCATCCTTGAAAATACAGTGTGTAAGTAATTGTTAAAATATTTTTGTATACCCCTATTTTTGCATTAGGGAAAATAGGAAAAAGTAATTGATGATCCTTCCAGCATAAGATTATTTGTCAGACAATTGACAAATTATTTTACATAACACGTTCTCACTAAGTTTCAACTGCTTTTTTTTTTCTTTTTTTAATTCCTAAGTACTCTCCTTTACTATCAACTGGTGAATGTAACAGATACATCCATAAAATGACAAGCAACACCTAGATTAGAGGTTTTCTAATTGCATGAGCAATGTGTATTATACACTATCTTATAGTCTCTTGTTGTTGATCTAGCAATACTCGAAGCACTTTTCTATTTCATTCACCCCGCTTGAATTTTATGTCTTACATCTTTCTCTATTTTCTTGTTATATTGTATAATGGATCCAGGATATTTAATTCATGTGACTTGTAGTATGATATGTTCTCTAATTTTTACTTCTGCATTAAACTAGTGCATCTCTTTCTAAATTTACATTTCATATACTTTGTTTCACTTCTGCTTAAATGAAATCCATGTGCTTCTGAAGATAATCTCCACATTTTGAACTTTTCATGCATTTTTTCTCTCGACCTTCCAACTAGGATTATATCATCTGCAAAATGTATGCTTGGATCAGAAAAAGAATTTATTGATGAGAAGAGAAATCAATACATCAATGGAGGACAAGGGATCCTCCCAGACCACAAAATCTAGACAATCATTACGTTAAAGAAGCTTAAAAACCTACAAAAAGAACCTCCCCAAGAAAGACATTTGCTGAAACCCATAGGGAGGGCAGAAAAATAACCCTCCCAAAAGGGTGACAGGAGAAACTTACAATTACAAATTCTTACATTCCGTTCTAACCATGGACACATGATTCAACACAACAGGATACTGCCAAAGAGCTTTATGCTCCTTTTTGCTGTCAAAGGGATTGTACTTAATAGCCAATGAATGCTATAAATTAGTTGGGCAAACTCAATGTTCATTGAAGATGCCAAACAGCCTATTCCAAATTTGCCAAGCCACCTCACAATATAGAAGGTGATTGTTTGTCTTTGAACTTTAATAACACATCACGCCACATATTGTATATGTGCAAAGACTAATTGACCCTTCACTTAGACACTACAACTATAGGAGAAACACTTTCCTAACAAGAGTATTATTAGAAATATAAACTTATCTCCTAATATTAACCTCCAGATGAAAAACATTTTGAAGAATGTACTTAAAAGAATAATGTTATTCCATTTCGTAGAACTTCAATGATTCTTCAGTGAATGACATCACATCTTTTTCTATTTTAACAATGAGTATCATAAGGTGTATATATATAAGTAAACTATAGTTATATGTGTTTCATTTTATCATATGTCCTTTTATTACAACTTTTAATTCCAAATTACATTATGTATGCAATAAGTGTGCAATATATATGTCCTGATACCCTACCATCCTCATTTATGTTCTTCCTTATTGGTAGGAAAGACAGATCCATATGTTATTCTTAACCTAGGAGATCAAATTATACGCAGCAAAAAGAACAGTCAAACTACTGTGTTTGGTCCCCCCGGTATGCCAATTTGGAACCAGGTGTGGTTTTGCTTGACTTTTTGATTCATCTTTGTACATGTTTATGCGTCATTTCCATGTTTTTAATCTTAAACTCATGTATTATAACTCTTGGCAGGATTTTCATATGCTGGTCACTAACCCTAAAAAGCAAAAGCTATGCATCCAGGTAAAGGACTCGTTGGGATTTATAAATTTGACTATTGGAACAGGAGAGGTATGTCATTTATTATAAATTTTTTATATGCAATATTTTAACTTACTAAATAGTCATTTATTTTAGAATTTCTTGACTTAATTAACTAGTGTTTATTTCTAGTCCCAATAATTCCAAGCATTTTCTTGATCTACAGTGCTAATTTACTTCTAGTTATTGAAAAATTTAAACTTTTTAGGCTTTGCTAGTCCCTCCCTGGCAAGAGTTATTAAGAAGTTAGCGAAGTCTTGTAGGTTAAAGAACTAGTTACTTGAGGTGCACATAAAGTAGTGGGTAAAAGTGTTATTGTGTGATTATTGTTTTAGTATTAATAGAGGGTAAGAATCAATGTTAAATACACACTGTCATTGAATCTTTCAATAATTATATACTTTGATTGGTCCCTTCCTTTTTCCTCGCTGACTTTTGCTCTCCCTGATATCTTAACACTCCCAATTCATGCTGAATCTAATTGACAACTTTATATCAAAGCATGCCTGTAATTGGATAGTCAGGTTGTATGCCTTCCTCATCCCTGACACTGGTGTCCAGTTCGTCCTTATGGCACCAGGAATAGAGGGAGTCTTGTTTTAAGCTTTAAAGTGCTCAGTGGTTTTTGTCCCCTGTTTTTCCTCTTTCATTGGTCAAGTTGCTGTGCTTTAATGTAAATCATTTTCATAGTTAATTTCAAGCTTAGAAAAAAGAGGAGGGTTGTGTTAGGTAGTCGACTATTAACATAAAATTTTGTCAAATCTTTATGATATAGATCAACGATATAATAAAGTTAATGCTATGTCGTTACCTGAAAGCAACGTGCTGTATAGCTTGAGTACAATGTCAAATGAGCAAGAGCCGCTATATCGATGCCTTGGGGTAGTGAAACATAAGCAAGGGTTCTTGCATTTTCGCGAATGAATATAGGTAAAGAAGTTAGTTCACGAAAGTAGGATTCGTTTTGGAATTTGAAATATAGGTATATTTACAGGTAAATAAATGGAAATAGTGAATACCATGATTAGGAGGAGAATTAATTTTATGTGTTTACAAGAAATTAAATGGATAGAAGAAAAAACGAAGGAATTAGACACCTCAAGTTTCAAACTTTGGTACATTGGTAAGACTAAATCTAGAAATGGGATAGGTATGATTGTAGATAAGTATTGGAAAATGTTGTAGTAGATGTAAAAAGATTAAGAGATAAAATTATAGTGTTAAAATTTGTAGTGGAAAGAGAAACTTTTAATATTATTAGTGCTTATGCACCACAAGTAAGATTAGAAGAATATTATAAGATATAGTTTTTGGAGGACTTAAAAGGTTTAGTTCAAGGAATACCTTTAGAGGAAAAGATTCTCATAGGAGGGGATCTTAATAGTCATGTAGGGAGTGCATCTACACGTTATGAGGGTTCGCATGGGGGGTATGATTTAGGAGAAACAAATTTAGAGGGTAAAATTATTTTAAACTTTTCATTAATATTTGATTTTACTATAACTAACACTTGTTTTAAAAAATGTGAAAAACATCTAATCACGTACAAAAACGGGAGAACATGCTCTCAAATTGATTTCTTTCTAATAAAGAAAGTGGATAGAAAGCTTTGCATGGATTGCAAAGTTATACATGGAGAAAATTTGACTACACAAAAAAGGGTCTTAGTGATGGATGTTTGAATTAAGAGGCCAAGAGAAGGTGTCAAGGATAAAGTGGTGGCAACTGAAAGGTACTAAAGAAAAGAGTTTGCAAAAAATGATTTTGAAGGAAGGATCATGAGAGACACAAGGAAATGCTGATGATATGTGGGATGAGATGGTTAAAGAGATTAGAAAAGTGACAAAAGAAATTCTTGAGGAATCAAAAGGTTTTGGACCTAAGGATAAAAAATCTTGATAGTGAGATGTAAATGTACAAGATAAAGTTAAAGTTAGAAGGAAATGTTATAAAGTGTGGTCTTTGTGTAAAAGTGAGGAAAATTGAAAAAAATATAAAGTAGTTAAAAAAAACACTAAAAAGGCGGTGAGTGTAGCGAAAGTTAAGGCATTTGATGGGTTATATTAATCCTTAGGTACTCAAAATGGGGAAAGAAATATTTATAAGTTTGTTGAAAGGAGAGAGAAAGACAAGAGACGTGGACCAAGTGAAATGCATTAAGGATGAAGAAGGGAGAGGTCTAACCGCAGAGTAGAATATTAAGAAAAGATAGAATTGTTATTTTCATAGGCTATTTAATGTAGAATGCGAGATCTCATGGTACTCAGATAGGTTAGACAACACAGAGAAAAATCAAAATTATTCTTTTTATCATAGGATTCGAGAGTTAGAGGTAAAAGAAGCTTTAAAGAGGATAGAGAATGGCAAAGCAGTAAGACTAGATAATATACCTATTGAGGTGTGAAAGGGTTTAGGAGCGAAAGGTAGAAGTTGATTTGCAAAGTTATTTAATAAGATTATGAAATCTAAGAGAATGTTAGATGAGTGGAAGAAAAGTACTTTAATTTCTATTTATAAAAATAAAGGGGACATATAAAACTGTGCAAATTATAGAGGAATTAAACTCATGAGTCACACTATGAAGTTATGGAAGAGAGTTATTGAGCGAAGATTAAGACGAGAGACTTAAGTTATAGAAAATCAATTTGGTTTTATATTTAATAGGTCGACCACGGAAGGGATATACTTGTTGCGAAGATTGATGGAAAAATATCTAACAAACCAAAAAGACTTGCATGTGGTGTTTATTGATTTAGAGAAGGCATATGATAAGGTGCCAAGAGATATTTTGTGGAAGGCTTTGGAGAGAAAAGGAGTTCGTATTGTCTATATTCGAGCAATTTAAGATATGTATGATAGGGCTGCAACTAGTGTGAGAACACAAAGTGGGTCTATCGAAGATTTTCTGATAACTATTGGCCTACATTAGGGGTCTACTTTGAACCCCTATCTTTTTACTTTAGTCTTAGATGTGCTTACTAAATATATCCAACAACTAGTGTCACAATGCATATTTTTTGTAGATGATATAGTCCTAGTTGAAAAGTTGAGAGGAAATAAATGAGAAATTAAAGAAGTGGAAACTAGCTTTGGAAACACATAGATTTCGTTTAAGTAGAAGTAAAACGAAATATATAGAATGTAAGTTTAGCAAGAGGTGCACTAATTCTAGAGTAGAAGTTAAAATAGGAGAACATGCGATACCACAAGTCACTTGGTTTAGGTATTTTAGATCCATCATACAACAAAATGAGTAAATAGAGGAAGATGTAAATCATAGGATTCAAACAAGGTGGATGAAATGAAGTAGTACTCAGGGTGTTATAACAGATAGAAGAGTATCATTCAAATTTAAAGGTAAATTTTACTCTACAGTTATAAGACTAACAATATTGTATGGGATTGAGTATTGGACATTAAAAAGTCAACAAGAGAATAAAGTTAATGTTGCAAAGATGAAAATGTTGCGTTGGATGAGTGGATATACCAAACAAGATAGAATGAGAAATGAATACATTAGAGAAAAAGTTGGGGTCGTACCTATTGTGGAAAAGATGGTAGAATCACGTCTTAAATGGTTTGGCCATCTATGGAGAAACCTTATAGAAGCTCCAATAAGAAGAGTAGATCAGGTGGAGAGTAGCCCAATAACTAACGGTAGAGGGAGACCACAAAAAAGTATAGGTGAAATTATTAAGAAATATTTAAATTTAAATGGTTTAACTAAAAATATGATCTATAATAAAACTTTATGGCGTTGTTTGATCCATGTGGCCGACCCCACCTAGTGAGAAAATACCTATTGTTGTTGTTGTTGTTGTATTGGTCAAGTTGCTAATATACTTTTTAACTTACAATTGTAAATCCAGTTGGAAGCCAGTTATTGATTTGAGCTTTGAAGTATGTCAGAACAGATTGTGAGAATAAAGTTAAGCTAAATAAACCTCATAGGAAATAGCTTAGTCTCCTATCAACAACCTTGAAAATAAATCTACTTAGAACATCTTAATGGAGAATGGAAAGTGATTAGGAAAGATATTATTAATTATTTGTAAAAATAATATTAAAGGTAAATATAGGAGATCATGTGTTATTAGAATTAGTATTAGGAACTAATTTTTAAATTATTTTTGTTTTGTTTTATTTTATATAGCACTAGCTATTGGTTTAGATATCTCTTTTTGTTAAATATTTATTATTTATCTTTTATTAGAATTAGTTATTTATCTTTCATTAGGAAGTTATCTTATATGCTCTATATAAGGTCTTTAGTAGTTGTGTTTAAAGCAAAACCTAGCTTTGAATAATAAATAGTATTTTCTGGAATTCTCCCTCTATTTCTTCTTATATTCCCCCCCCCCCCAAAAAAAAAAAAAAAAAAAACCTTTTCTGTCTTCTTCCTTTTACTCCCTTGTCCTACATCACATCTGCAACCAAAATAAACAACAGATACAAAGGGTCTCCTTGCCTGAGTCTCTTTTGTCCTTTGAGCCAAAATTCAGGTTCAATATTCAAAATAACAAAAATAGTTATGGTTCAAAGGCAACTTGAAATACACTTTCTCCATGTTGAGTCAAAACCCCTCTCTCATGCTCCAAATGTTATACTCACATACCATCCATTTTTAAAAGATGGCCATGCGAATTGCCATTGTTGTTATTCAAGACTGTAGAATTTCAAGTATCATTATGACGGAATGTGTTGTTAATTGAATGTGAAAGTGGAAAAAGATGTTATTTAAGAGATAAACTTGTCCCCACTCCCCCCCCCCCCCAAAAATAAATAAATAAATAAAAAGAAGGAAAAAACCAAAAAAAAAGGGTATGCTTTTTATAGTTGGAAATGCTCGCAGGTTGATCTGGGATCTCTTCAAGACACTGTACCAACAGACAGGATTGTGGTTTTGCAAGGTGGTTGGGGGATTTTGGGAAAGGGCTCTTCTGGGGAGATATTACTACGGCTAACTTATAAAGCATATGTGGAGGATGAGGAAGATGACAAGACTGTGGTTGACTTCATTGAAACAGATGCTTCAGATGATGATTTGTCTGATTCAGAGGAATCAAGTGCTACCAATGTGAAGGATGAAAGAGATGCTATGAGTGAAAGAGAGTCATTTATGGATGTTTTGGCAGCATTAATTGTCAGTGAAGAATTCCAAGGGATAGTGGCATCTGAAACAGGATATACCAAAACTTTTGATGACAGCTCAAGTACAGGGTCTAAAGTATCAAGATCTAATCTTAATGTTGAACCAAACCCCTCAAGCTCTGATAATTCTGAAGGTTCTGCAGGTACCATATTTACATATTTCACATATTAAAACCTCATTTATCATGATTATTTGCTAACAATTTAATATTTATTTAAGCTATCTTGCATTTATGATGACAGTTTAATCTTCCAATTGCAGGGTCAGCCTTATTCTGGCTTGCTGTGATTACTAGCATATCAATCCTAATTGCCGTCAATATTGGAGGTTCAAGTTTTTTCAATCCTTAACATGGGGTCGTGCTGCTTCCAAACATAGATCTTGTTCTGCTCAAAGTAATTCTAAAAGCCCCTCTTCATTGCATGCTAATTCTGACAGTTTGACTTGGATTATGATTTTTTTTAAGAAAAGAAATTATATATTTGTTCCCCTTTGTTATAATTTTGATGTTCCTTATCTCTGTAATGTGCTGCCTGCTTTCAAACATAAATCTTGTTCTGCTCAAAGTAATTCTAAAAGCCCCCTCTTCATTGCTTGCTAATTCTGGCAGTTTGACTTGGATTATGATTTTTTTTAAAGATTATATATTTTTTCCCTTTGTTATAGTTCTGATGTTCCTTATCCCTGTCACGTTTGATTATCCATTTGATGCATGTTTGGAGTGCATGTTAATGTTAAAGCTTCTCCCAGAGGAAAAGCTTAATTTTGTATTATGTGGTTTCCAATTGGCTGGTCATCTTTGCTAAGTCATTGTAAAGTAAGGAGGAAGCGTGCAAAAATATTGGCTGGAGGTCTATCCTCCTTGGCTTTAGCTACCAGAACTGATCCAGAGTATGGAGACCACAATTAATGGCCAGTAACATACCTTTGAATTAATTTACAAAGCCTTGCAACTTGAGTCTCCTGAAATATTCTTCCCCTTAGAATATGATGATGGAAAATTAAAAGTTAAGCAGGAACTTATAACAAAGAAACATGAATTTTTTTTTTTTCATTTTGGATAAAATGAAACTAATATACATTATTGGTTGCTAAATGGAAATCTGAATTAGTATTAGGTGGAATATATGCCATACAATTTTCCTAGTGACCTAGTATTCCCTTGAATTAGCCAAAATTAGAGTGACCAAAACAAGAAAATATTCCTAGCATTTTGAGGGGCTTCAACCTCCCACATGAATACCCAAATTCTACCTACCTCTCCCTCTGCCCTCAGCCCCTATTTATTTCTACTAGCCTAACAAACTTCTAGAAGTCCTCATTGCCCTCTATGTTTTACCTACCACCATACTTCCCATGCTGTTATGTAACCAACCAACCAAGTCAATCCTTGTTGCCCAATTCTCACTTAACTACCACATACCATTTGATTAGGTTAGGGGGGTTTAACAGATTTCTTTGATCTGATATGATCATATTTCTTGATGCAAATTAAGCAAATATTCTAGTCTGGAAACTAGGAAAATTCTGATGGATTCCATGTTAACGCTGCTAGTGGACAGTTTTATATGAGAAGGAAACATAGGCCCCAGAAGGAGGAAAACAGATGGGGAAAGTCTTGGTTAGAAAGCCCCATAAAGAGGTCAGAGGTGAGGTGGCAGAGGAGGGGCAAGAAGGGCAGATAACTAACTAAGTTGGGAAGTGCATGAGTAGAGAGAGTAGCTAGGGAGTGTGTGTGTTATTGGGAGGGAAGGAGAACTGGGGCAGTTATGGAACCAGTGAGACAGTGGAGGAGAAAGTATGGCCTCTCAAAAGCCGAAAGAGTGGGACATTGGTGCATTCGTCTTTTCTTTTCTTTTTCCATTTCATCAACTTTGTAAACCCATCTAGCTCCTATTATCTTCTGTTCAAGGGAGAACGAGTTGTATGTCAGCCACGCATTTTGAAAGTTGCCTGCACGTGAGCCTTTTTTTCCCCCCTTTCCTTGTTAGGTAGATATGATTTTAATCATTTAATTTAAATCAGTTGAATTTATTTTTCTGTTTTATCTATTCTATTTTTATCTCCTTATCCTTTGAATAGATTGGGTGAGGACTATTTCTGTTGTAACTTTCCTATTATCTTGGGATTGATTGAAGTTTGAGTGGTTGACTTGTGGCTAACCTATTCATTCAAATTCCATATTTATTTTTGCCGCTTTTTGATGAGAATAAGATGGAGAAAAATGCATAGAAACATCTTCTCTGGTTTCATACATCTCTTCCTTTGATTTCAACCTGGAATTAGAGCTTTAAAATCCTCTATATTTCACATACATCCCTTTCATCGTTTGCGACACTCATTCTTCTATTGCACATCAGAAGCTTCCATCACATGTGACTTGTTGTTCTCCTATCGCACATCAGAGGCTTTCATCACATGTGACTCTCGTTTGTTTCAACCCCAAAACAATGGAGTCAATATGTGACTTGTTAGCACATCAGAGCCTTCCATCAAAGGCTTCTCTCCTATTTGTTTAGCTATTCCTTTGTTTCAAACCTTTCTCTTCCTCTAGCGCCACATGATTTCCTTTGTCTTTGTAAGAGCACTTCAAACCAGCATACTAGATATAGAATTTGGGATGTTTGACGTGGCCTAACAAGCCCTTTCTCCTATCTCTCATGGAGGCCCAATGACTAGCTCCATGACCACTGAAAGTTCTGTATTGATAATCACAAACCAAATATTAAGTGGGAATAATTACTTGTAGTGGTCACAAGGAGCTTTAATGTATATCATTGGTAGAGGCAAAGAGGAGTACATTACAAAAGAAGATGTTGAACGTACCATGATAGGCCCCGGATATAAAATTTGGCAAGTTGAGACTAATATGATCAAGTCTTGGCTGATAAATTCTGTGACTATAGAGATTGGAGAGACCTTTCTCCTTCGTTGGACAGCCAAAGATGTATGGGAGGCAATGTAGGAATCCCTTGATTTGAAACAAGGAGGACTAAATGTCACCTAATACTTTAACACTTTAGCGAAATATTGGTACCAACTTGATCTATATGAAGTCCACCAATGGAAGTGCAGTGAAGATGCAGGTAAATGAATCTATATGAAGTCCACCAAAAGGTTAGTAGAAAAAGAATGAATTTATACTCTTCTCCTAGGACTTAAATGATATGTTTGAAGATATTAGGGTCTCCCGTTACTTGATGAGGTATTTGCACTGGTGAAATGGGAGGAGAGTTGGAAGCAACCAACATGGGGCATTTCACTCCCAAAAATGGGGCATTTCGCTCCCAAAAATGGTGTTAGAGTCCACTTCTATGGCTGCCAAAACTAGTGGTGCTGCAGATTTCAAGCAAAAGAAAGGAAAGACCATGGTGTGACTATTGTAAGAAAGTTGGTCATACCAAGGAGAAATGTTGGAAACTTCATGACAAGCCAGTAGATTGGAAACCACATTCACAAGGGGAGTCTTGAGGCCTTGTCATCATTAGAGAAGAATTGAACTAGACTCATGGCACCACTAAAACTAATTTGTCCAACTGAGAGCTCCTGGACATTTTGCAAAAAATGATGACAAATCAAGGCAAAAGTTCTAAACAAGTGGTTGAAACAGGGGTCATGGCTTAAAGAGGTAAGCCTTCCATGGCAAACGCTAAGACATCTAACACTTGGATAGTTGATTCAAGTGTCATGGACCATATGACTGGTAATATCTTTCAAATAAATTTGTTTTAAGTCCTAAGAAGATCTGTCACTATAGCTGATGGTTCATAAGCTGAAGTATGTGGTAAAGAGATGGTTTTGGACAGTTGATTCTAAAAGATGTTCTTCTTGTACTTACATTGCAATATAATCTTCTATCTATAAGCAACCCTACTAAAGATGTGAAGTATAATAAGGCTGATTTTGATGCAGTTGGGTGTTATTTTTAGGATTTGGAGTCAAGGAAAAGGATTGGCAATGTTAGAGTGTCGGATTCTGTTGGCTAGAAGGACCCAAGAGAAACAGCACTGTTTTGTCACTTGTTTCTAATTCGAATAAAAAAAATAACATTTTGTTATGGCACTATAGGCTTGGCCACCGGCACTTTTATGACATGCAAAAATTGTACCCCTAGGTGATGGATAAAAGTACTTTGTTTCCTAATTGTGAAATTTGTCAACTCTCTAAACACATTGAGTCCACCTATCCCTCTCAACCATTCTCCTTAATCCACAATGATGTCTGGGGACTTTCAAACCTTGAAAATTTCAATGGAGTGAGATGGTTTGTAACCTTTATAGATCACTCTAGATTAAGATGGGTGTACCTCCTAAAGGAAAAATTAGAAGTTACTAGTGTGTTTTAGAATTTTCACAAATTAATCCAAACACAATTTGAAACTTCCATTCAAATTTTTGGATCCAACAATGGAAGAGGGTTCTTCAATACTGCCCTTGACTTATATCTAACCCACCATGGTATCCTCTACCAAAGCTTATGCATTAATACACCCCAATAAAATGAAGTGGACGAAAAAAAAAATGGGCACCTCCTGAAAGTGGCCAGGTCATTACTTCTTGGTTCTAATGCCCCTAAATGGTATTGGAGAGAGGCCATTTTAATGGCCACATACTTAATTAATAGAATGCCATCTAGAATTCTAAAACTTAACTCACCCTATCAAAAACTCTTTGAACAGTATCCCACAAAACAAACCATGACATCCCTAAGTTTTTGGTTGCACCTCACTTGTCCACAAACCTTAAATGCATGTTTACTAGATTCTCTGGGCCACAAGTGCTACTCACCCTCTATAAAGAAAGTGTTCACCACCTTAAACATAACCTTCTTTGAAACCACCCTATTCTACTCCCAAACACCCATTTAAGGGGGAGAATTATGACAATTAAAAGGAGGAATGCTCTTTGGAAGTAACTTTGACAATTTTGGGCCTCCTTTCCTTGACCCAAGCCCAAGCAGACCTAATCCCTGCCCAAACAGTCCCGAAACTAGCCCAAACAGCCTTGAACTCGACAAGCAGAACCTGATCCCTGAAACAGACCCACATACAACCTGCTCCATTGAACCAGAGGTCTGTCCTAGTGCCATATAGCAAAAGAATACACAAGTATACAGCAGAAAAGGGAAAAATCAGCCAGTAAAAGTGACAGAACAGCAGGTGAGCAAAGCAATGTTACCAAAGAGTAGACAAGTGAGTGCACACACTCCAAGCAAAGCCAATTAATTTCCCTTACTCCAAGTTCTGAAGATTTGGAGGTTCCCATTGCTAAGGAAAGGGGTAAGAAGGTGCACAAAACACTATTAATAATTTTATTGCCTATGACAAATTATCTCATCAACTATAGGCATTTGTGCACAATATTTCCCTTGAAAAAATTCCTACTAATGCATATAAGGCAGCCAAGAAATGAGAGTGGCAAGCTGTAATTCAAGAGGAATTAGAAGCACTTAAGAAGAATAGAACTTCGGAAGTTGTTGACCTTCCTCTTGGAAAAATTTTGGTGGGTTGCAAATGAATTTTCACAATTAAATATAATCCAGATGGTAGTATTAGTCATCACAAAGTTAGATTTGTTGTCAAAGGGTTTACCCAGGTCCAAGGCATTGATTATCATAAATGTTTGCCTCGGTTGTGAAGTTCAACACAATTAAAGTCCTGCTATCCCTTGCAGCAAATCTTGATTGGCCATTACATCAACTAGATGTAAAAAAGTTTTTCTAAATGGAGACCTCGAAGAAGAGGTGTGCATGCAAATTCCTCTACGCCTAAAGGATACAAAAAATGGTACTAAGGTGTGTAAACTATATAAATTCTTGTACGCGCTAAAACAATCTGCAAGACCCTGATTTCAAAGATATGCTACTCTTGCCAAGAACTAGGGATACACTCAATGTCAAACTGACTACAACTTGCTTGTAAAGCATGGCTTGGATGAGAGATTGGAAATTTTAATAGTTTATGTGGACATTATAGTGACTGGGGACTATAATGATGAAATTATTCAACTAATGAACACACTTGTAGCTGAATTTGAGGTGAAAAACTTGGGTAGTCTAAGGTACTTCCTAGGAATGGACATTGCAAGGAATAAGAATGGCATTTATGTGTCCCAAAGAAAATACACTCTGGATCTTTTTGAAGAAAAGGGCATGTTGGCATGGAAACCCACAGATACTCCAATGGAGGTTGACTATAAGTTGAAACTTAAGCAAGAAAGTTCTCTAGTTGGCACAAAGACTTGTCGGAAGACTAATTTACTTGTCTCATACTTGTCTTAACATTAGTTTTTCTGTGAGTGTGGCCAATCAATTCATAAGTAAACTAAGTGAAGATCACATGGAGATGGTGCATAGAATCCTTTAGTACCTTAAAATGACCCCTAAAAAGGGCCTATTCTTTAAGAAGGTGAATAGAGGGGTATTGAAGTGTCTTTAGATGGTGACTAGGCTGGGTTAGTGACTGCTAAGAGGTCAACTACGAGTTACTCTACATTTGTTTGGGAAAATTTGGTTACATAAAGGAGTAAGAAACAACTTGTGTTTGCACAGAGTAGTGCTAGGGCAAGGTTTTGTGCTTTTAGCACTTGGAATTTGTGAAGAAATCTAATTGATGAGACTCCTCAAGGAACTTAAGTTTAGTGTTGACTTACCTATGAAAGTATTTTGTGATACAATGGCAACCATTGGGATTGTTAAAAATCCTATTCATCATGATAGGACTAAGCATGTGGAGATTGACCATCACTTCATCAAATAGAAGATTGACATTGGCCTCCTTGAGTTATGTTCCTATGGGTGCTCAAGTTACAGACGTTTTGATAAAGGCTATTTCTAGAGTTGATTTTGAAGAGTTAACTATTAATATGAGAATGATCAACATCTACCCCCCAACTTGAGGGAGAGTGTTAAAAGTCGACATCATTGAAGAGGCTTACATGCAGGAGTTGTTTTTTATTAAGCAGATATGATTTTAATCATTTAATTTAAATCAGTTTAATTTATTATTCTGTTTTATCTATTCTGTTTTTATCTCCTTATCCTTCGAATAGATTGGGTGAGGATTATTTCAGCTGTAACTTTCCTATTTTCTTGGGATTGATTGAAGTATGAGTGGCTGACTTGTAGATAACCTATTCAATCAAATTTCCTCTTTATTTTCACTGCTTTCTGATGAAAATAAATAGAGAAAAATACAGAGAAACATCTTCTCTGGTTTCATACATCTCATCCTCTGATTTCAACAATATAAATAATAGAGTGAGGTTCCATCAGATTCTCATTAGATTAAAGACTTCGAAGAGTGCATAGTTGCTTAATCTGATAGGAATTTTAATGAACCTTATCTTATGCCATAAACAAGGACTAGTCAGATTTAGGACATTAAATTTATTTAATCTTGGAGAAAATTCTGAAAATGAAAAATAGAATGTGCAAGCATCTGGTCTAGAAATTAGAATAAAAATTACATGTAGAAATTTGATGATAGTCACAAAATTATGGAGAATGCAGGTTGTACATGTAAAGAACACGAGTATGGCAATGTAGCAGTAGACACTATATAAGGCTTTTGCTCAATGCAAACTCATCCTCGTGGCTCAACAATCAAGGGCTGGGTTGAAGATTGTTTTCTATTAGTCTTGCATCTAAACATGTATAGTAGCTGTTTTTTATAGGTTTTTTTTTTTAATGCTTTTCTTGTGGGAAAAAAACCTAGTATGAGGGGATTAAATTGAGAGTTCAGGATTAGAAGGATATTTATATAGCCCTTAGCACAATTATTGGGCTTAACATGAACATAAGGAGGTTTTTAGACAGTGTCTTAAGATGGCCGGAGGCAGTTTGATGGGATTGTGATTTGTAGTATCTGCTTGATTCTGTGGTTGAGTTGACTAAGCCCTTTTTTAGGTAGTTTAAAGTTTAGGGAAATTTAACAATTTGTAATTATTCCTCACTTTAAAAAGTTAAAATGTAGTTTCTCTTGAAAAGAAATAATGTCATAAAAACCCCTATAGCCGCACAAACCTATAGATAATACTATTAATATTTGTAGAGGAAATATACTTTTTAGTCTCTAAATTTTAACTCGACACGATTAAGTCTTTGAAAGTGTTTGGCTCCCAACTCATTAGTCCCTCAAGCATATACATTGGCTTTTCTATTTTTATTTTTATTTTTATTTTTAAGTACTGAAGGTGAAACTAACGAATAGCAAGTAAAATAGTTGTCATAAATACCCCTATAGCTGGACAGACCTGTAGATAAGACTATTAATATTTGTATGACACGCAGAATTGGCGCAGTTGTATAGATGATATGGTGCAAATAATACTTGAAAAGAGTTGAAATTCTGAATATGTAAACTTTGAGGTATATTGCTTGCAATTCATGTTATGTTATTTACACTGCTCTCGTTTATTAGATACTGATTATAAACGTTTCTCCTTGCAGGCAGAGCATTAGATTATATTCTCTTCTTCATAGTTGATCAACCAAGGCAGTTGATATTTTGTGCACTTATATTTGCATATTCTAGAGTTCTGATGGAGGAAGGCATACACCGCGGCGCAAGATTTTTTTAGCCTTTATTTTCTGAGAGCCACAAATGCGATTCATGAATCTCTTACATAAATTGTTTATATGGAAGGTTAACGTTAGAAGGAATAAAATAATAGACAGCTTCTCTTTTCAATTGTCCAAGACTTTGGTCATCATCCATGCATACCCGAGGGACAGTGGAGAAAATTTTGAAGTTAATGATATTTCCTGTTTTAGGGATTCAAACCATGGACAGGGTCTTCGAGTTTAATCAGAAATTGCGGATAATTCAAATCAAAATCGTACGTGTTTCGAAAAATAAATTTGAATGTTAAAAAATGTGTTGTGCAACAATGATATATATTCTGACCAAAAAAGCCTATTCATGTGTGTGTGTGTATACATATATAGGCTAATTTGGTGGCATACAGTGAGATTCGAGTTTGAATTCTTTTCCATTTGACACAAATCCAATACAGCTAAATCACACCCATTGGTTCAAGAATGATATTTTACACGTTCAAATTGAGGGGGAAGCATCTGAAATCTTAGGACCGGTGATTTTCGCACTTGTACAATGTTTTGCAATTACGGTATGAGGCAAAATAAGAATTGACATGAATTAGCAGTCTTTCTCTCTCCTTTGCCTGCATATACTCGCTAGAACAGGAAAAATGTGAGGAGAGACATTAGTAGTGTTGAAGCGTTGCTAGAGTGTCTACTTGAAGACATGAATTGCTACTGGTGCTTTGAGATCACTAGAGCTATGCAAGGTTGAAGATGTGTAGTATCTTGTGATCAGTTGCTTGGAACATTTGTCTCAACCAATGTTTCCCTATATCTCTATAAGTTTACTTTCTATTTGTCTTTTCCAATTTGTTATATTGATTTAGTATTAGATATTTTATTATTTATGTATAAATTGTAAAGATATACTTTGATAATTTTATCATATGGAATGTGCATTTATGTTAAATGTCTGTGTTGATGTTATTCATGACCTGTATTAATTATTGTTATTTAATTTGCATCTAGTGAGTTTATGAATAATATTACAATTGAGTTTGCATGTAATTGGGTCCGCTATGTTGACTAGTTGCTAATGAATGTTTAATGATACATGCATACCACTCATTATCTACAATAAATATAACTTAGGATAATTATAATTGAACTCATCTTATTAGGAGTTTAATAAACATAATTAATCATGAATTCATTGAACCATAATGCATCTTATAGTTAATTGAATCTAGATGAGAATGTATTCAACTAACTTAAGTGAAAGTTAGCTATAAAGTAGTTTAGTTATGTTTGCTTTGTTAGCTTTTTGATGGCTTAGGAATTCATGTGCAATAATGCTACCTAGGATTTGCCTAGTTTAGGGTGTTCTACTTTTAGCTCCTTGGGAAAAGATTAACATCTAGGATAGGATAATGAGTCTATTATGTCAATTGTTATTACATTAAAATATAACTTTTCCATAATAATAAAACATAACATATTAAGCACGGAGCTATTAGTTAATCCATTATAACTTACAAAATGTACCTTTTGGGTTAGAATCTTGAGTCTTTTGTTTTATTTTATTCAGGTACTCTAATATGATATTTGGTCATTAGTACTAGGGAAATTAGAGATACTAGTATGAAAATTAAGTGAATGTAATTAAATATTATTTTTTAGTATTGAAAACTATTTAGTATTGTCCAACAATTTTCATGAGATCGATATTTGGATTCATTGTCTATTTTATTATTTGTTTGACTAGTGTACTAGCTAGCCCTATTTCTCAGCAAGTCATCAAGTTTTTGGTATCATTGTCAAAGATTATTTTAAAATTATTATTTTTCAGTGCAATGGCTTGCTAAAAGATTATCGATACTCGAGACTATTGTGCAATAATGAAAGATATATGTATTTTTATTTTTTTATTTTCTTATTGTATGATATTATTGTTTGTACACTAATATACATTTAATTCTTTTTATATAAGGATGTTATATATATATATATATGTGCATTATTTTTGTTGGGTTACATTTTTACTATATGCTATTGAATTTAATTTTTGCACTATTATATGGAATGTTCTTTCAACTAATTATTAGTTAATCTTGGTGAACACATTTGGTTGATTGTTTATTTCATATGATGTAGATTTTTACTAGGAAGAGTGCATTGAGATTAGCATAAGGAATTGTTTTTGGAAGAGCATATGGAGAATATATGGCTGATACGGAATTAGAATTTGCATTGGATATGGATAAAGATCATGGACTCATAATGGCAGCGTTGAATGGCATAAGAATTGGACTACAAATTTGGAGGTACTCCATATGAAGATGCTATAGTTCATGTAGATTGTAACACCCAAAATTAATTAAAGTATTAATCATAGATTTGGATTGATTAAGAATAATTAATACGGAATAATGAAGCTAGATATGGGAATGAGAATTTCTAGAGCAATAAATTATTAATATGGGTTTAAGGTTCAATTAGGATAGAAGACTAATTTGGACCCAAAATTAATTTAAGTAGGTTATAGTTGGAGACTAATGGAGGCCCAATGAATTTAGGTGCAAATCTAACTTCCTATTGTGAGTCTTGGCCCAAGAGAGACCACCTAACAATGGCCCAAGTTGGTTTAATGAGTTAGAAACCCAAGACCTGACCTACATAACTCTTATAATTGGCCCAACAACCCTTATACAGGGCTAAATCAAATGAGCTCTTAAAACTTGGTCTAACCTAGTCAAAATTTTGCAGCCCAACTTATGAAACTCAACCTAATTCAACTCAAAATCTAAACCCATATGGATTTGGGCTTTTGGGTCAACCCATAACCCATTTAAGATCCAACCTAAACCTAACTAAACCCTGAAAACATGTAGCCCTTCCCATATTCTGCTGAAACACAAACACAAGAAGCATTTTCGTACCTTGAGGGGAGGCTAGGGTTCTCACTAACCTTTTGGCTCTATTCTGCACTTCTAGAGGGAGATTCAACCAAGGTAACCTTCATAGAACTAAACCCTCTCACTCTCCTCTATAATTTGATCCGAATAGCTTTTGGTTTAGTGGATTTTCATCTTCTTCCCAAGTTTGAAATTTTCGTTATTGATGCTTTCATGGAGGATTTTCGAAGGTTAAGGCTAGGAGGAATATTGGGTAAGCATAAACTCTTCATTTTAATATATTTTTTACTAGCTTAAGACCCTCATGGTTGATTTGTAGTATGGGTATTAATTTTATATGAATTTACTTAGAATTTATGGTGATACATTGAAGTTCCTAGTAGAGGAAACATTCAATTCGAATTTTCTTTTGTAGTGGTTGGGCTGAGGTAGCATTGTTGTTAGTTTTTCATGAAATTGTCCGCAAGTGAGGTAACCAAGGATTATATTAATTCCATGCATATATCTACTTTAATTTTATATTTGTTGCACATGAAAAATTTGAAATGCTAAATGAATTGATTGGTTATTTGTTGTATTGTGTTTGGACCTTGTGAGTTTATGGTGGAGCTGTAGTACGGCTGCCACCCGTGCATGTGCTTCGATTGGGTGCCGGGTTATGATCAAACCTCATATGCATTGAGCCCTAGTTGTGCTCATTAGGGAGTGGGTGCAATGGACGGGTCTCTCCCGATATTATTAGCATTTAACATGTGGAAATATGATTGCTAGTATAGGATGGCAATCATGATAGCCTAATCATTTCATTTGTTGATATGACTAATATAATTCTGATGTTCATTTTGATTCATGCATATATGTTAATTAAATTAGATTGTATGAATGGAAATTAACTTAGTTATTGAGATTCACATCTCACCTCGGTTCATGGAATCATACTTTCAGGTGAAGGTCTTTCAGGTAAGGATAAGGGGAAGCAATTGGATGAGAATCCATGAGCTCTAGTTATGTGTGGAGAGGCTACACTTGGGCTAATCTGAGTAGAGTAGATGCAAATTTTGTTATTCTTTTATAAAGCATCATCATATAATCATGTTGCCAAGTATAGGTGTTTGTATTTTGATTACTTAAAATGTATCTATTGAGGAGTTAGGCCTCATTTTAGTTTGGTATTGGATGTATAAACTTATAACATCTCTTATGAACTTTGTTGAACCTATGGTATTGTTTACTATTTGGGAAATGCAATTATGTGATACATTGGATGTAGACCTAAACTAGTGATGCATGAAATCTTTAATGGAATATGTATTTGAATGATAACTATTAGTAGCTTATGAATTCTTACTGTCATTAATCCATGAACTTACTGATAGTTGGATGAGTAGGAATTAACACTTAAGTCTTGAATTGGCAACAATAGATAAGTTGAGTAAATAGGTAGAGGAAAGCCATCAGAGCCCCACAAATTAAGGTAGAGTGACCCTAGGGTGTCCCTAGAGGGAGAGTTAGAGTGTATGAGACAAAATTTTAGAAGTTGTAAGACTAGAAGGTGTTTCACTATGGCCAATAAAGGCAAAATTGCCCAGGAAGAGTCTAGAGAGCAATTCGCCATGACGAAAAGTAGAATTAGTCGCGGCAAAATGTGAGAGGCCAAATTGAAAGTCGTCTAGAGAGTAATTCACCAAGGCGAAATGGAAAATTGGCTGCGGTGAACTTTGTGAAAATGTGTCAGGCACTTTAGAGAGGAATTCGCGCGCAGCAGAAATAGGAATTGGCTTCGGCCAATAATGAAAGGCGAGTGAGTAGGCTCCAAGAGGTCCTCTTACCTTGCGCTATATAGACTCACCGCGGCGAAATCTATGAAGCTGTAAGAAGTGAACTGGAAAGCAATTGGCTGCGGCACGAAGTCATTTAGCCGCGGCGAAGGTTCTCAAACTCTTATATTAACCAAGAAACCTTGGTTTTTCCCATAGCAACATCAAGGGATGGCTTAGAAACACTTGTAAGGGGTTCTTGAGAGTTGAACATTAATGGGTAATAAATCTAAAGGCTTCTAATTAGGAATTTGTTTCACTTAAGTACATGAATGGTTGTAATTGTTTGGTTAATAACTCTAATAATATTAAGGTTCAAATTTCCTCACTTTTTCTTAATTTGATGATTTGAGATGAGTGTACACCTCAAGTCATGATTTATGACTGTGTGTTTAAACTTAATCACTACGATTAGAAGTTAGAGTTGTCACATAGATGATTTCTTGAAGATTTGCAATAGATTTCAACCATATGATCCTCCAGAAGACCAATTCCATTTATAGTTATTTCCATTCTCATTAAGGGATTGTGCAAGGGTTTAGTTCCAATCAATACTAGCTGAATCAGTTTCTACTTGGGAGTAATTGAAGGAGAGGTTTCTAAATAGGTATTATTCATGTGCTGATGATATGCAAAAAGGGATTGAAATTCCACTATTTATGTAACATCAAGATAAGTCTTTATATGATGCATGGCATAGATTTACTAATCTCCTTAATGATTGCCCCAATCATGGATTATAAGTATAAGAGTTAGTTAAGTCATTCTTGAATGGGTTGAATTCACATTATCGGGCTATCATAGGTATTGCTATAAGCAAAGCCATAGTGCAAGCAGATCCAAATGCTTTATATGTTTTATTTGAAGATTGTTAGCTAAGACTCATCAAAATTTTGATAATGAATATAAGGTTTGGAATGGAAAAATTGGATTGGATTTTATCTTAGCACTATCAGTTCAGATGGGAAACATTAGCAAGAAGTTGGACAAGTTAAAGGGTTCAATGCAAGTGTTGCATCAACTTCTAGAGCTTCACCTTCAACTCACACCTTATTAATTGAAAAAAGGTTGCATATGTGCATGTTTGTGATGAACATTAAATTGTCAACCGAAGAGGCTAACATTAGGGGTTTGGAAGACTAGTTGAAGCAAATGGTGGATATCTTCATTAGAACACCTTAGCTATCTAGCTTTTACTTGAATATTATGGTCCTATAGCAATTCCATTTATTGATGGAAGAAAATACTGAATCCAAAATTTTCAAAATACAAACACTTGCCTTTCCCATAATTTCCATGTCCATCCAATTTTAACTAGAAAAGTAAAACGTACATAACATTTTAAACTAACTATCTAGACCAATAAAATGGTCACATTTCAGCCCCAACTTAGATATGAAAAAAATACAGATAATAACATTATCATGTATCATAACCTAGGCATAAAACATCATTTGCTTTTAAATAACTCAAATTGAAGTTACATTACTATTAACAGTATTCTAGTATACATAATACATTAAGGCGGAATTAAACATAATCTATATACATTTTTTGTACATTATAACAAAATTAGGTACAAAACATTTATATAGTTATGCAAATTCAAACAGCATTTTTTTTCCTTTCCTTTACTAGCATTGGAGCTTCCACCTAACACTAGTTAGTGGGAAAAAAAAGAGATGTGGGTGAGATTTGGGAGAATCTTAGTAGCTATACTCAAATCACACAAAATAAACATGAAATAATTAAGCAAGAATAATGTAAGTATGCATGGTCATGGAAAACTAATATACATGCTTTACATATTTACTACATACTCTGTCATAGTCATGAATCTCAGCTTAGCTTAGGCTTTTCTCTTGGACTTGGGAGAAGAACTACTGCATTTGTTTTTATTACCCCTTTTTATCTAATAGCCTTAACTCATCAAACATAACATGCAAATCATGACATATATCTGATGCAATACAACATAGCATACATTGTGAGAGATAACCATTGCAATACAATGCATATCAAGCTCAAATAAGTCCTCATGCAACTAGATAAGGAAGAGTAAGCTACCTTGAATAGATGATACAAATACAATAAAACCTCTAACTTTCCCACTCTGTTTCTTTTTCCTTTCTTAGCTTTACACCTACAATGGGATAGAGCCTCACTAGATTGTCCTAAAAATATCATATAAACATATTATTAATATCTAGAGCTTATAACAACTTCTCTTAAACTTTTTTGACTTTTAATTATACTTTAGGCCACTTAAAGTACACTTAAAACCCCCTCTTACATACTTTCAAGATACATGCTTATTGGTGGCAATTATGCTATCTAAAATGCGCACATTTGACTATATTCAAGGGCTTAAATTTATGAAATCCTATTTGGATTTTAGCTCCCTATAATTGGTTCTTCACTTAGGCTTTAGGTTAGGGATTTCACTAAACTTAAATCTTAAGCTAACTTATGCTTCTAAAATTCATAATTCAAACCACAAATTTCACATTTACTATTCATTTGGTCATTGGTACTATTCATTTGATATTTTCAATTTTCTACATAATGGAACTCACTATGTAACTTTAAGTCTCAAGGGATAACTTTTAAAATTCAACTTCTAAGTTTCAAAATCTTATCATATATGATCTATATAACCACATTAGGATTGATTAGAAACATTACAAGCTTGGTCACTATAACACCATATAATTCTAGCTTATTTCATACTATCTTCATGTTTCATGTCATGAATTCATGAAAGGAGCAAGAAAAATCAATTAAGATAATGAGTTTCTTAGCGTTACGTCGCGTATAAAATTTTTATTCGGGGTCTTGTGGACCATGTGAGCTCATGTATTATATTTTCATATTTAATTACATGGATACAATTCAATTCCATCTCCCAAATTGGCCTAGAACTCGTGTATGACAAGGGGATACATAAAATTCATGAATGCATTTTCAGCCAGAATTTTCCCACTTCTATTATAAACTTTGAAAAATCATAACTAATTCTAGACAAATTAAATTCATGCATTCTTTACCGTTCTAGAAAGCTACACATGTCTAATTTATGCTAAAAATATGTTCTAGCCATGAAACACAACAGAGAGGAAGTTTGACATTCAAAAATATCCAGAGGTCTGATTGTCCACTAGTACTGTCATAGGTTTTTGCAGCAAACTTAAAAAATATCCAATTAATTTCAAAAAAATTTGATCCATGCAAATGATACCAATTTAGAAAGCTACCGATGTTAGTTAGAGAAAAAAAATAACTCCAGACTAGTTTAGACACATCTAGACCTCAAAATCAATCAAACAGTACCTGAGGTGAGTCTGAACACCTAGTACTGGATAGGAACTTTAAAAATTCATATCTCCCTCTCAAGACATCCAAATGAAGCGATTCTAGTTGGCATAAGTCACTGGGAGTGTCTAGTTTCTCCTTATAAAAGTTCATGGTAATTGGATATCATTTGCCCCATGAATGACAAAATTCAATTTCAGACTAGTGCTACAATACCAATGACCAAAACCAGAAAAATTCCAAACTTCAACAATTCGCAAAATATTCCACAGACCTCCAAAATTTGCCCACTTTATATTCCCAAAAAGCTCTCAATAAGCTCTAAATACATGCCAAATATCAGATAAAGAAGAATTCATTTGGATAAAAAGTGACATAGCCTTATAAATTACTCATTTTGGTTCCCTATTAAGAGTCACTTTGGTCCAAATGGTCTCCTCTTGAGTTTGGCACCTCTTAGACAAGTTTAAAAGCATAATTATGAGGTCCCAAACCCTATGCATCTTAATTTGGCCACTCCACATCTAATAATACATATATAACCATAAATGCACAAGAGGCAAATTTCATGATTTGCATTGATTTAATGTCACACATGGGCTACATAATATTCATACATCATATTACCATTACTCAAGGTCTTACATTACCAAAAATATATATATAAGACCACTTTGATATTTAAATACAGAGAAAACTACAACATCTCCCAAGTGTAGCTAGTTAGAGTTCTTGGCTTGCCTTCCTTATATCTTGAGAGCCACCTAGACATTTCAAGATGGAAGAGGGAAGGGAAGTGAAATTCCACCCAATAGCTCACACACACCCATTCACATACATTCAAGGCACGCATACATCAATGACACAATTATGAAACATAAGGTGTGCAAGGCTACAATTTTATGCCATATCTATACATCAATATCATTCTCATGCTCTAAGAACCTTTAGTTTTGCCTCATCCCATTTCTAGAACTTTTAGAGTTGCCTCACTCTTGATTTAAGGACTTTTGACTTAGCCTCGCCCATTCAAGGGACTTTTGATCTAGTCTCACCCATGCCTTAAGACTTTTGGCACATCCTCACCCACTTTAAGGGACTTTTGGCATCACCTCACTTTTATGAGCCAATCTCACATTCAAAGGCATTCAAGAGCACAAATTGGTACTGATGTAATTCCATGAGATCATGTGGCATATTGCCAATTCATAAGAATACATACAAGCACACAATGATATACATATGCACATAAGAAAGTATGAAGAATAAGGTGGAGAGCTACCTTTCAATTTATGCAAGCTTACTTTGCTAATTCCTTTCCCTCCTTGATTTCACAAGATCACTTAGGTGTTTGATTATTCTCTTGGCCTAAACATTACAAGGAACACACAATCATATAATTAAAGCAAGCCAAGACATTAAACTACAGCTTAAACACGCACTTGGTTTCATACATGCCATTATATTCCATAATTAGTCTAATGAAGCAACTCTTGGAATTCAATTTCTAGGTTCCATTCTCTTGTTATTTCTAGACTTCTTGGACTCATTTAAGATCCTTGGAGCCATCACACATTCAATTGCAAAATTGGAAAACCAAGTTGCTTCACAAAGTATTATTATGGACACCATTGTCCCATCTCCCAATCCATGATTCTTAAATTTTCCCAATGGTTCCTCCCATCTTCTAACTCCATATGGAGTCTCAAACTAAGGTTGGAACAAATTAAAACACTTCCTAGCCCTATGAACTATGTTTGGTCAAAACAAGCACTATGTTTAGGGTTCATGGAGCTTTTGAATTTTCTTTGATGGGAGAGCCACTTGGGAAGGTTTCTCAGGGTCTTAGAAGCTCAAAAGAACATTCAAATAGCCAAGAAAACTCTCACAAAAAATCAGATTTTACAAAACCCTAAGGAAGCCTACACTTTTCTATCTTAATTTCCATTGGTTTTTACTTGAATTTCTTGCCATATTCTTAATCCTTACACTCTTTTTTCTAAGCTCCTCCCTTGGTTCTGCCCAAAATTCATCTCCTCCTCCCCCCTTTATGTTGGCTAAAAATAGCATAAGGAAGAGCAACAAGGATGAAGCATCAAGAATGGAAAATTACCTTGGTTCCAAGCTTGTTTCCAAAGCCTTTCTTCATTGGTTCTCTTCTTCTTGGAAAATTTGAATTTCTTTCTGGACCAAAAATAGAACCAATCATCCAAGAAAAACCATGGAGAGAAAGCCAAGAAGGAGAGGAAGAGAACTGGAAAAAGGAAAAGCTTAAAATTCCATGAGATTACCTAGTTTTTCCTTGGTTTTCTTCCTCTTTTTCTTCCCCTTTTGGTGTGCCTAAGAGAGCAGATCAATTTCTCTATTTTGGGTAGAAATTTTCGTGCTTAAAAAGGTGGGAGAGGAAAGGATAAGTGTGTAGAAGTTTCTAGAAGCATACTTTTCCAAAAATTTTAATTTCGTCCTTCTGTAATGGCAATTTTGTTTCGTCTTTGTTTAAGCTCCTTTTTTAGAACCGTCTTTTCCATTATAAAATTTAGGTTCCCAATTTAATAAAATGCCTTTGGAATCACTCAATTTAGAGCTAAAACCTTACTGAAGACTCCGTCAAAGTTCAAACTCACCTACATTAGAAAACGTACACTAGAGAGGCTTTACCAGTCCCGGGGCTTCCCATAGTTTTTGGAGCCTCTGAGAACATTGGGCAACTCAAAAATTTCATTTAAAAAGCCCTCCTATGTGTTTTTCCAAAAGTTACACTTATTTACAAAAATGCTATTATGTTTTGTCAGTTTCTGTCACAAATTGTTTCTTTGTTCTAACTCTATTTTTTTTTTCTGTCTGAGTCTAGAATTATCATTTTTAAGGGTCTAGGACTCTACCCAAATTTTTTGGGACATTGTCTAGGTCATTTCAGGAAACTTGCTTTTATGTGGCTCATTTCATTATTTTACAGAAATTACATTCATTATAGTCACTTAAACCCAACGCTAATTGGTTCCATAACATCCTTTCTTGAACCTTAAACTTCCAACTTAAAAAATTTAGCTTTTAAATTCAATTTAATACTTCCATTGTTGTTCTTATATCATTTTAAGATTACCCATAGCCTAAGAATCAATTAAACAACTTCCTAACCCCCTTGGATTTCTCCTTGGTCGAATAGGGTACCATAAAACCCTAACTTAGAGATTTCAAGTCTTCAATCAATTCTAGGTTTAGATTCTTGTTCCTTGCATCATAAAACATCTAAACATACTAATTAGAAGGGGCAATCACTCATTCTTAAAACCAGCATTCTTAAGACCAAAGAGTTGGACGAAAAGGGGGGGAAAGCTCTCCGTTCCTGGTTCTGCTGTAGCTGGATCCTCCAGAACCAGTTAGAATGGGATTCCAGCTCAGCACCTTTTGAGATTTTGAGAAGAGTTGCTCTTTGGAGAGCACAGTATGATAAAAGTTGTAAGCTATGTTCGGGGGGAGTTATTGTCTATCATTGGCCTCTATGGTAGAATCAGTCGGGGGCCTAAAAGGCGGTGGTTTACCCTGTGGCAGATGTCAGCAGTTCGAGTCCGCTTATCTCCAACTCATAAACTTAACCGATACAAAGCTATAGCACCCAATTTTTTCGATTCGGTAGTTCAATCTATGCTATCATCCCTTAAGTCCCACAGGTTTGATCTTGTAGAATTTGCTTAGGCTGAAACCGTAGCATAACGTAGTCTAGGTTGCTTTCTTTCATAATTCAATGGCATCTTTGCAGACTAAAACCCTTGATTCCATCAAGAAGTCATGAAGAAAAACTTTCCTCACTTTCTCTCTCTTGGATGAAACTTACAAGGCCTACAACACAAAATTTTGTAAGTGTTTTGAATAGAAACTTACCTCGTTGCGAAGTACTTTCTGCGTAGATTAATTTTCATTGATTGGTTTCTTGAAAAGAGCTCCTTTTTTGCTTGAGTTAGATCTAAATTTCAAGATTTCAGGAAAAGAAAACCATTATTAAAAAGTTCTTAAAGAGAGAAACAACTTTCCTAACTAGTGTGAGGTGAAACGAGGCTGTTTACTTGCCTAAATGGAAGCTTAAAATCTTCCTCTCTCCTCCAAGTGTGATGCCATTAAAGGTATGAAAATATGAAAATGGAAGCTTGGAAGAGATGGTGGGAAGTGGCTTTCATAAGAAGCTTCATTTTGATAATTTTTCAAAATGATCATTTTTCCCTACTCACACATCACTTCATTTAAACTTATTTTTTAAGATTTTTTAGAATCTAACTGCTTCTTACAAATTTTTTGGGTTCTCTTTTAAAAAAAAAAAATATTTTTGGGGATTAGATGGCTTAAAATGGTGAAAAATAGCTTCACCTAAAGTCCTAATATTGTCTAACACTTTTAGCATACTAGAAGGGTCATATATGATTTTGTTTGTCCCTATGATTTTTAAGACTTTTGAAAACCTTGATGAGCTTAATTTTGGGCTTTAAAACTCTTTTTTGAGTTTCTTATAATTTTTTCAAAATTATAATTTCGCCACTTATATACTTTTTTTCTCCATTTTGCCATTTTTGCTTCGTTCTTTTTGTATATGATTTTCAAACCTTGTTTCTTGATATACTGATTGATGTTTTCCCGTTATTTGGCCTGAAGTCAATTTACTTTAGGGTCTTCCTTTCTTAAAGTTGTATGTTACACTCACAGAAGCAAACCCAAAGGACAATGCCAAGCCAAATGGTTATACTCCATCTCTTCCTTCCCAATGACCAATCATTGAAGAGCCCAACTTCATTTTTTAAATCAAGTAATTTTATGGGTTTTTGTTATTCTTGACATTTTCCAAACCCTTATCCATTAAAGTAAGGTTTGATAACCATGATAATAAGGGACTAGATGTTCAAATGAGATGAAAGAAAAGAGCAAAAATAACAAAAATAAAGTTGAAATGGCTAAATGGAGTAAATTGACGTATTAGTGGCAAAATTATAATTTCAGAAAAATTTTAAAAACTCAAGGAAAAGAGTTTTAAATGCCAAAGTTAAACTCATTAAGGTCTTCAGAAGTTCTGAAAACCACAATAACTATTAGAATGACTAAAACCTTGACAATATATGGTTTAGGGCATTAGTTGATTAAAAATTTGACCAAACTTTTTCAAATTGTTTTAAATTCCAAAAATTTCAAATAAATGCTTTTATAAAGTAGAAAACCTAAATTTTTATATAGAAAAGACAATTTTTGAAAAGGATACAAAATGAAGCCAAACAAAGGAAATCAAGCAGAGGAATATAATTGGTGTTTTGAAAATTGTTATAAAGATCATCCTTTCCTTTTTATATATCATGCCACCTCCTTCTTCCTCCCATAAATGACATTTACTGCCTTTGAGCTAAATGGATATGGCATGAAAAGAAGAAGAGAGAGAAGGGAAAAGAAAGCTAACAAAGGTAAGGAAACAAGCCTAATTTCATGCCATGGTAGTTAGCAAACCTTTTATCCTTTTCAAGCTCTTTCTAATGATGGTTTTAGCTTCTTGAAATAATGAGTTTGATGGCTAACCACTTGAAGAAAAGAGGATATTTGGAGCAACAAATTATGCCACAAGAATCACTATTAAAAGCGCTTTCAAACAAGGTATGATTTAAGATAGAAAACTTATATTCCTTTAGATTCTTCTTCCTTTCCATTTCGAGAGAGAAAGAGGCAAGGTAGCTTTTGTTTGATGAAAAATTGATAGAAATAAGGGTTTTGAAGAGTGTAGAATAAACTTATGCAATTAGAATGTCATGAAAAGCCATATAACTCAAGTTAATTACATGAGGTTTCAATTGCACCATGGAAGCTCTGGAACCCTAGGGTTTTGGAGCAATTAAACCTTAGAAAGATGTTTTAAGCCATTCAAGACCATTATTAAACTAGACAAGAGCCAAGGGTACTCTATAGGTATCAAATTCTCTAAGAGAAAGGCAAAATCTCCATTTGGCCATAAATGGTGCTAGGTTTAGCCAAGGGGAGGAAGGTAGGGTTAAGGAGTGCTTTCATGAGCTTTATGTTTTTAATAGGTCAAGATATGAGTGATGGACACTAATGAAAACCTTGGAATGAATTTAGGAGCTCTATTTTGAAAAGTGAAATTTTAGGGTACATAAGGCGCTTAATGAAGCAGCTTGGGATTTGCCTTGTTTTAACATGCATGTAATTGCCCTAATGAGTTCCATTAGAGTCACATGGCTCATATCAAGTGAGAATTTAGAGTCTAGAAATTGAATTATGAATTATCCCTTTAAGGGACCTAAAGTGGTTTAAAGTTGCATTTCAAGTTAGAGATTTATAAAATCGTAAAATGAATTAAAATGACTTCTAATGAGTTACTTACATTTAAATTGATATATTCAAGCCAAGCTAAAGCAACTACCTTCTCATGTGTGGGGAAACTCAAGGAGGATCAAGATGCAAAAGAGGAAAATCAAGTGGTTAGTGGTGCATTAGAATTCCTAGCTTCACAATATAGCTATCTCTCTCTATTTTACATGCATTTGAGTATTTGAATGAGTTAAGATACTTGTATGCTTGATTCTTTGATGATTTTATAAGTTATGACTTGAATTGGCTTTTATTATAAGTTTTTGCATATAATATTATGTTTCAACTTTTAGCTCCCTATGGGGGGGGGGAATTACATGCAATAGCTATTCCGTGGCCCATAATTGAGTCTAGCAAGTATGTTTTTATGCCATGGCTAGATAAGAGTTTAAGTTTCATGCCAATTTTCATGTTTGAGTTGCTTGAGGCATATATCCTCCATACAAGCATTTCTTCATTTGCATTCATTATGTACATTGATATGGATTGAGATTTATTATTAAGGTTCTTACAAGAATCCCACTCTATTTATCTCCCACTAACCATGACAAGTTCCTTAGGTAAGGAGATGAAAAAATCGAGAAGAAATAGAGCTTTAACATAGTTATGAGAAAGCTCTAATGCCTGTATGGCTATGTTGTATCTTTAAGATAAATTAATGGTGAGCCATGCTATCATACCATTAAAGATCATACATATAATTTATGCTATATTTTTCTTTTGACAATAAATAGTTATATTCACACTTCTGGTAGTAGAATTTTCCATTATTAAAAGCATCAATGACATAATTTTTACATAGCAAGGGTTTTGGTCATTTTTTTCTTCAATTTCACACTAAACCAATATGTTAGGCTCAAAATATCCCAAAGGGAGGTATAACTTTCATGGATTTGGCCATATGCACATCTTGACCATTTTAACACATGATAGGAGTTAAACTTTGAAAAATCATAACTTGAGTTACAAAACTCTAATTTACAAATTTAATGGCTATAGAAAGCTTATGAGTTATCAATTGTATAAATTTTAGGTCAAAATGAGTCCATTTGATCCCTCAAAATGCACATAATCTAAATCTACACTATATGAATAGTACCTAGATTTTTTTGCATAAAATAGCCAACTTCAAAAATTCTTATGATATTATATAAAGCTTCAAAAATTGTGTTCTTTAGCTCTGTGAAAAGCTCTCAATGTCCTTTAATTATAGACTCATTCATTTGGTCTATCAATAGTAGAAGGACATTTTATGGCTCAAATAGATCAATTTTAGGTTTTGATTAGTACCAATTGAGCTTTAAGTGCCATTTCTTTTCTTGAACAAGTTTCAAATGACAAATATATCATATATAGTTGGTTCAACATGTCATAATTGCCAAAATCACCTTTCTAAATCCAAAATTGCATATGCATATTCAAGATCTCAAGGTACTAATTTCCATAGTATTATATGTGACCACCCATAATATATTTCTACATCATAATCTAGTACTTTTAAACATGTTTGCATTATCATACATCAAAATACACAAATATAATTTCATACCTTTAAGATTGTGCCTTAAAACAAATTTTATTGCCAAAGTAGCTCTTCTTAAGCCTCTTGATCCTCGTTCTTACTCCCTTATAAACTACCTAACCATGGTTAGTAGAAATAAGAGAAAAGCGGGATTCAAAGAATCCCAATAGGTAATCCAATATTCAAACATATATATATGGCCCACTCAAGTTCAAAGAATGCAAGTATGCATGTCATATAACCATATATTATTCATATTCATGCATTAAGGATCCCATGGCTAGATTAAGAGCAATCTCATGCTTTAGTTACTTTTGGTTTAGTTTCACCCGTAAATAATGACTTTTGGTGTACCCTCACTCTCTTTTAGGGACTTGGCCTTAGTTATAATTAATAGTTTTGGCTTAGTCTCACCTACATTTAGGGGCTTTTGGCATAACCTTACCTATTCAAGAGCCAAAGTAATTCCAAATGCAATCAAATGCCTTGTAATTGCATATAACCAACAAACAATCTAACAATATACGTAGTTTGCAACCAATAAGCAAACCAAGCATATATATACAAGAATGAAGAAAAAGTTACCTTGACACAAAGGATTCAATGGATTCCTCTTGACTTCTCACTTTTGTTCCATGGCCCTACACTTATACTTGAATGAAAATTCACTTGCTTGCCCTAAACATATTAAATGAAGTACAAAATTAACAATGGAACCATGCTTATACTTATACTAGCTTTATATAAGTCAATTAGGACTTTACACACATATATGGCTCACTTGAATTGTATTATGAAGCAACTCTTACAAATTAATTTCTTAGCTCCAAAACATAAGTTATATGACTCTATTAGAACTCATTAGAGCCCTTATAAACTTGGTTTAAGGTGTTCAGTACCAAGTTGCTTCTTTAGGCATAATTGAACTCTAAAATTTCACTCTTCAAAATAAGCCTTCTAAATTGAAACTAATGGTTCCTTTGGTGTTTGTAATTCATTTCTATACCACTTATAATATTGAAATCATCAAAACAATCCCCTAAGTATAAAGACCACACATTGGCCGAACCTATAACCATAATAAGGGCCAAGGGAGTTTTACCATTTCTTTTAAGGAATGTGGCACCTATGGAGATTCCTTAGCTTCTTTCTAGTTTAATTACGATATTACATGGCTTGAAATACCCTTATAGGGTTCCAACTTCCTAAGGTTTAATTAAAACCCTAATTATACTATCTTGCATGTTATAGCTTTTTAATTGATTCTCTTGGTTCCATTTTAATCTTCACACTACTAAACCTCTATTCACATCATGTTCTAGTTAAAATCAAATTCTATTTTAGTGCTTCTCATCTTGGCCAAATATAGAGGAAGAAGAATTCTAAAGGAGAAGCATGTCATTTGCCATTTGAAAGTGTTTTGAATAGAGATTGTTATCGTAAATTTGGTTCCCTTTAAAGAGCTTCTTCCTCCATGGGTTCAAGCACAAAACTTCATCTTTTAGAAAACCAAAACCATAGAAAAGAAGAGGAGGAGTAGAAAAAGTTTATACCAGTATCATAGGCAAAATTTTCATGTAAACTTACCTAGGCGAAGCTTCTTCCTTCCTCATTCCTTGGTTCTTTCCCATGCCTCTTGGTTCTAGTTTAGAGTAGAGGAAAGTCAGTTTTAAAGGTTGGGAGGTGTGGTTGAACCTATATGAAGGGAAAAAATTATTTTAAAATAATTACAAAAATTCCGATTACATACCATAACTTTACTTTCTCCATTTGAGCTCATTTTAGATCTTTTTTTGGAACCATATTTTTTATCATAAAATTTAAGTCTTTTAGTTTATTAAAAATATTTTGTTTCAAATTTATGAGATTCAAGACAATTTGAAATGATCTAATCAAAGTTTAGGTCAATTGATAATTTAAATCGTAAACCAAAAGGGTTTTAACCATTCTAACAGTTCTTATGGTTTTTTAGGCTTCTGAAAATCCTAATGAGCTCAATTTTTCCATTTAAAGCTTCTTCCTTTAAGTTTCTAAAACTTTTCTTGAAATTATGATTTTTCCATTATGATTTTGGTTCATTCTATTTAGCCATTTTAGCTCTAATTTCGAACCATTCTTAGTTTCTTAACCTCATTTCTAAATGCTCTGATTAGATTTTACCCTTAGTTGGCCTTAATTTATTTTACTTTAGAGTCCTCTTTTATCGAGATATAGGTTTCAATTTAGCTTTTGAAAAATCAGATATTACACATGCCATATATTGTTAAGCATTGTAATGTATAAATGTGAAATGATGAAGACAATGAGAATCTTATGATACATATATATATATATATTGATGTATGCTAATTGATATGTTGGTAGCATATTTGATGTATCTTATGATAAAATGTAACCAATCATCATATAGGAGATTGAGACTATAATGTAGTAGATCATAAGTTATGATAACCTTGCATTTACAATCGTAAGACTAAGTATGTATGCCACTTTAATGTTTGGATGACATATTGTTATGAATATTATAGAACCAAGGGAGTTGCATACATGATATAAACTATGACAATATGAAATGGCATTGTATATACGAGAATGTGGACATGAATATATTCCAATTACCCCTCATTATGAGGTAATAGAACATGTTTTGCCATATAGAATGCAAATGGTTCCATGTGGCTATAGAGGTATGAGATGGTGAATTTTTGTAGTCAACCATATTTCATAAAATGGTTTTTATGAAATTATGTATGAATGGATTGAAATTTGCTCAAAGTGAGAGATTGTCATTTAGAGATTAAATGGATCACTTTAGAACTAAATTTTATCCAAATGAACTATAAATTGCACCTATACCATTGACAACCCAAATGACCTAGTTTAGAGCTGAAATGTGATGGGCATTTAAGAATTTATAGAGCTTGCTAACAAGATAGAGATGATATTTTTTGGAGCTTTGTAGAATATTTTATGAATTTTTGAATCTAACTAAAATGTGTAGATTTTGATAGTTACTATAGCTACCGTCACAGCCTCAGATTTTCATGTTTTTTAGGGTTACCATAAGCTTTCTGTAAATACCTAATTTGCATAAATTAGAATTATATAGCAAAAGTTATGAATTTTTAAAGTTTGACCCATAATATGTACAAAGAGGCCAAATTGAGAAATATAACTCCTTTATGCATTTAGGCTTTGGATCATTGTTATGTGAGTTAAAACAAATGTGTCTATGGCGTTTATGAGTTAAAATGGCAAGAAAAATTAAATTTAAACCCGTGGAAGCTCATTTAACATAAAAACATGCTAAAATCCCTTGCCAAAAACTTAGTTATGGTTGTAAATTGTCCTCTTAGATAGGAAAATGACATAAATAAGGTATGTGAAGCAAGTTATGAAAATTTTTCTATCCCTTCCTTTAATGTTTCTTTGTACTTTCTTTATTGGATATTTCTTTAATTCTACATTATGAATATCCTGATGATGTTTGATTTACTTGATCAATGCGTGCAACTTTAAAATTAATTAATTAAGACAATGTGTGTGTTAGAAATAGTGTAGTTGTAGAGTATTGAGGTTTGCATATTGACGTGCAAACTTATAGTTGATCTACATTTAGATGATGTGTGTAAATGTTGTATTCTTATTGTTATCTAAGTGTAGGGACAAGTTTTAGCATATTAAAATGTTGAAACTCTTAATCCACATACTAATCTATGGATACTTTTGAATTTAATAATAATTTGGTTTTGATTAACGATTGGGATAGCACAATTTCAATTACAACATGCCAATATGTTGTAATGTTCCTTTTTGAATACTTTGATGGTCTTATGTCTAGTAATGGAATAATCAAGATGAGGATTACTGATACTTATTGTACTGCCGATTCTCACTATGCTTCAACCAAAATTATAATCTAGTTTAGATTGTAATAAAAGCATATGCTAAATTACTGCTTTAGCAATCAAATTGCTTTAAGCAATCACTTGTATATATTTAGGATTTTTAGAATTTTGGATTTTAAAAACTAGCTTTAAGATTTTTGGGAATATTAAAAAGAAAATTAGAAAAACAAAAGAAAAATTAAAATTAAGGAATTTTTAGTAAGTTTTATTGAATTTTTAGGAAATTTTCCAAAATTTCAAAGAATCTTTAAATTAGAAAATAGTAAAATAATCAAAATCTAAGCAACAACTCTTGCATAGTTGTGATATCTTCTATTTCATAGCTTTATTCATCTTTTTGAAATTCGAATATAGGTCTCATTGCAATTGCAATAGGGTTTTTAACACAACTACAATGGCAATATTATAGCTATTCACAAAGTCATTTGAGCTTCATTTTTGCCTCTTTTCTTAAATTTTCCCATCTTCTCTCAAATTGTTATGAATCTTTGAGCAATTTTTAGTCTTTTCACCTTATTTACATTAATTAAAACCTTGTTTTAAACATTTAAAAGCATTGCGGAGGATTAAAATATAGTTTTCTAAGGATTTTAACCTATGGCTTTCCAACAATTTTTCTTTGATTTTCAACCACTTTGAGGTGAATTTTGATATGCTTTTCATAGAGGTAGGTTTGGTTTGAATTTTGCTAAAATGAGGTAAGAATTTATCGATATTTTGACATTATTATATTTTATATTCTTTATATTTAGTCTTATTAAAATTCATAATGGGTAATTTGATAACTTTGGGTTTACTTTATATTAAATGAGCTAAATATTAGATTAATGGGCTTTAATCACGTTTTATTATATCTTTTCCAATGGATGCCTAATTATTTTTATTTGTATTTTGCAAGTTAGAAGTTTCTAGAAGGATTTGGATATTATCTTATTAAACCACTAAAGGATTTGGTTATTATCTTATTGTTACTTCAAGATTAGTATTAGCATTCTTTTAATGTGAAAAAGTCTAGACCGTTGGATGTGCGCAACTCATCGTAGCCATTGGATCTTTTTTAGGGAAGAAGCCAATGTCATTTATTTAAAGAGGAGAAACCGTCATCATAGAGCACATTCTATCTTTTCTACTTCTCATTCTTGTTTTCGTCTTTTTCATGGCTTTCTAATTTTTCTTGGTGATTAATCTAGAGTTTGAACTTGATAAGGAACTTGAGTCCATGTTTGTATAGAACTTTGGCTTGGATTTTGATTTTAAAAGGATTTCATTTTTCTTATTCTCTTTATTTTCATGAAATTATCATCATTTTGGTTAGATGATTTTTGTGACATGAACTCTAATTCATTTGATTTGTTTGAGACCACATTTTGATTCAATCAGTTGATTAATGAAACAAATTTATTTTGAACCACGTTAGGATTCTGTGTGCATCTCTAGTTAAGTGCAAAATAGTTAGTTTTGTACTGTTGACAAAAGCGCGGTTGCGTTCTGGTTAACAATACAAACAAATTAAAATTATAAACAATAGTTTAGGAACATTAATAAAAAATAACCAAAAGATTACAAATCAAACTAGAGGTATTTTTAAGTGACAAGGATAGGCAAATATCAAGGGAAGAATTTTTTATTGGTTGCATATTATTCTGATTGACCTTTGTTTTGTTACATTTCATTCATTGGTTTGCTATTCGGTTTAATTAGTGCAATTTTATATTTGAACCCCCAATCATTGCAATTTTATATTTTCACACCCTAAAGTAATTGATTTGATTAATAGTTCCTTGGAAGAGGACCTGGCAGGCATTATACTACAAACCGGTGAAAATTCACTAATGTTGGCCGGTGTGACATTTGCGAGTAAATAGTATTATCTTTACTAAGATTTTGGCATCTTTGCTAGAGAGCTAACTAATCATAATCAATTAGAATAGAAAATTTCTTAGTTTCAATTTTGATTTTAGCATTTACACTCAGTGTTTATGGTCAATTTTTAATGTTTTGTGATTGTTTTAGGCAATATCAGTGTCAGGGGTGACTAACTCTAATTGCGTTGAAACTTGATATATAGGTTCTAGGTATTTCGAGTATTCAAACTAGGCTATTTTTTGGCCATTTTTATCGTTTAGACCACTTTTTCAATTATTTTAGTTTTTTTCCTTTGATTTTTTGCGATTTCTCTAACTTTTATGGATTTATTTTGATTTTTCTTGATAATTTTTAGGTGTTTTCTTTTATTTTATTTCATTCTTGGTGTATAATAAGATCCTCCAATAGAGATTTGGTTAAGTTTAATCCAAAGATTGATAGGAGTATTCATACACAGCTTAGAAATCATAAGATTAAATAAGCTATGACTACTGATTTGATTTTTGAGATAATAGACAATATAGGAAGTAATTACAAATTAAATTTGGATTTGGATTTTGATTCTGAAGTAGTAGATATGACTGGGAATAATGATAGGATTCTTAGGAAATTGGTTGCACCTGATGTTAATTACCAATCATTGTGTATTCAATATCCTGAATTTGATGCTATTTTTGAACTTAAATATAGATTAATACATTTGCTTCCAAAGTTCCATGGTCTTGCATATGAGGATCCTCACAAACATCTCAAGGAGTTCCACGTGGTGTGTTCTACCATGAAACCACAAGGAGTTTTAGAAGAGCACATCAAGCTTAGAGCATTCCGCTTCTCACTGGATGGAGCAGCTAAAGATTGGCTTTATTATCTTCGATCTTAAGCCATCACTTCATTGAATGAATTGAAAAGGATATTTCTAGAGAAATTCTTCCCTGCTTGAAGAACTATTGCTATTTGAAAAGAGATTAGTGGTATTAGATAGATGAATAGAGAAACATTGTATGAGTACTAGGAAAGGTTTAAGAAACTGTGTGTAAGCTGTCCTCACCATCAGGTCAATGACCAACTTTTGATTTAGTACTTTTATGAAGGCTTGCTACCCATGGATAGAAGTATGGTTGATGTAGCTATAGAAGGAGCATTGGTTAATAAAACCCTAACTACTGCCAGAGACCTTTTTACAAATATGGCACAAAATACACAATAATTTAGCACCAAAATAAATATGCCAACTAGAGGTGTGAACGAAATTTATGCCACTTACACGGATTAACAAAGGATAGAAAATAAACTTAAGGAGTTGGCTTCCATGGTTAGACAACTGGCACTTAGGCAAAGACAACCTCAACAACTCCCTACACCTCTGTGTGGTATTTGTTTGTTAACTACACATGCCATAGATCAGTATCCCCAACTACAAGATAATATAGAATCATGTGCTGGCATCTTTCTTGGTAGACTATTACAATAGCAACAGAATAGATATGACCCTTATGTAGTATAATACAATCTTGGATGGAGAGATCATCTGAATTTCAAATATGGCAGTGGATCTAGCCAACAACAGCAGCAACAGAAATTCAATGCTCCTAGCCTAAGCAACCAACAACTTATGAGACGACCCATGCAACAAATGAACATGTCAGAACTAAGTCTAGAAGATATAGTGAAGCAGTTGGCAACAAATATAGTTTAATTCCAATAGTGAATATAGATAACAATCTAGAGTTTGGAGACCCAGATTAGTCAACTTACAACAAATATCAATAAGTTACGAAGTCAGAATTCTGGCCAATTACCTTCATAGCCCATGACCAACCCGAGAGGCAATGTCAATGCAATAACCTTGAGAAGCAATAAGCAAGTAAATAGGCCCATCACACCTCAAACAAAGACTTTGCAAGAAAAAGAAGGTGACATAGAAAAGTAGCTCCCTTCAATCCAAGGCAAGAACATCACAGAAAAGGGAGAGAATTTCATATACACCAGACCCATTCCATTCCCCAACCGAATTACACAGTCCAAGAAAATCGCAAAAGCTAAATTAGATAGGGAAATTATGGAGACATTCAAAAAAGTGGAAGTAAATATCCCTCTTTTAGAAGCGATCAAACAAATTCCAAAATATTCTAAGTTTCTTAAGGAGCTATTTACAAATAAAATGAAAAGATCCTGGCACATTCACCATTCCTTACACAATCAGCTATGTTAGATTTAGGAGCTTCCATTAATGTAATGATTAAGTCTGTGTATTCCTTTTTGCAGATTGGAAAATTGAAGCATCTTATGGTAGTGGTGATTAAGTTAGCAAATAGAAGCACTGTAACACCCAGTTTTTGTAAAAACGATGGAAATAGGCTAGATATAAAAGAGAGTCCTATAAAATGAATCAGTTAAAGACAAATAAAGTTAGGATAAAATTATAAATATTATAAAATGAGGAACTAAGGCTTAGGATGCCTAGAAACCAAAGCCAAAGTGGCCAAAGAAAATTTGAGGAAATGTGTAGTATTTTTGTAATTTTAGGCAACTTTTAGAAAACTTAAAGGAGGGATCTTTAAATAGAAAAATTGAGTTTCTTGGGGTTTGTAACACCATAATATATTAACTCTATGTAGCCTTCCTCTGGGCTTGATTCCATATGATTTCCAAAGAACCAGTACAAACCGTGGCATTTTCATGCTATAAAACGGGGTTTTAAACACTTATCTTTTGTCCCGTGGGTCCTGTGAACCCATCATTCACATTCTCTACTCAAACTCCATATATACGATTCATACATATCATAAAACAAGCCATAGACCACGGATATGAAGCCAAGAACCAAGAAAATGCAATTTCTCACATGGGCCCAAAAGTCAGATTTTTGGCTCTAACTTTGGAAAATCATAACTAATTAGCGAAAAATGGGAATCGAGCAAACATAACTTTCTATAAAGCTTTAAGTGTTATCTTTACACTGAAAATAATTTCCAATCATAATCTCAGCGTTTGGACCCTGTTTGACATCGAAAATGAGACAGAGGTCCAGCTGTCCCTATTTCTGGCGCAGCTTACTATCATGAATTTTGAAAATTCATAACTAAATCCAAAAAAATAAAATTTGGGAAAAATATACCAATATGGAAAGTTACAGATGTTAACTAGAGGACAAAAATAATTCTAGATCAGTTCAATAGCCCTTAGACCTCGAAAACTGATGGAACAGTAACAGAGGTCGGATGGCTTCCCTGATACTAATACAGAACTTCAGATAGTTCGTTCTCTCTCTACAGACCTCCGATTTAGGTGATTCTAGTTGTTATAGGTCACTTTGGTTGTCTAATTTATTCTTATAAAATTTCATGACATTTGGATTCCATTTGGTCTATGAATGACATGGATTTCTTTTTGGGCTAATGACACAGTATAATGACCAAACCATCAAATTTTTCCAATTTCAACAATTCACCAAATATATCATAGACCTTCAAATATTACCCACTTTATCTTTTCAAGAAGCTCTATACAAACTCTAGAGGCATGCCAAATTTCATAACAAGAAGAGCTCGTTTGGTCATACTTTGACGGAGCTCACAAAATTGATGGTTTTGGCACCCGAAATGGTTCAAAGGGGGTCCAAATGGCCTCCCACATGTTTTCACACCTTATGGACAAGTTTTAAAGCATGAAAATAGTCTATATAACATGTCCAAGTGGTTCAAATCATCATACATTTCAAACTCACTATGCTATGGGCCAAAATACACTATCACATGCAAGCCACAAAAAGGGCAAATCCCACATTTGCATTACTTTGGCTATCTACATAGTTTATACATCATGTTTCCTTACATTTACACTTGCTACAACATTTACATCTCAAAAATAGAAGGTTCATATTCATTTTTGGCACCTCTTTACATCAAAAGAGTCAAAACAAACTAACATTCATCTAACATTCTCCTAGGCTCCTTGGTGTGCACTTGATTCTCCTTGAGCTCCACCTAGCATGTTAAGATGAGAGGGGGAAGGGGTGAGATTCATGGAATTTCAATAGCTCATGCACTCATTCAAGGAAGTAATCAAGGCATATAACAAGTCAAAGCATGTAAATAAGCATCTAACCATTCACAATCATACAATACATGTTGTACATGCCATGAAAACCATATCAATGCCAAGGATGGGCTCCAGGGACTTTTGGTCTAGCCTCACCCGAGTTTAGGGACTTTTGGATGGCCTCACCCGATTTTAGGGACTTTTGACTTGGCCTCACTCGGTTATGAGACTTTTGGCCTTGTCTCACCCAGCCTCAAGGACTTTCGGCTCTACCTCACCCATCTCAAGGGACTTTTGGCACTATCCCACCCAAGCAATTCTCACAATCCAACACATAAGCATATTGGTACCAATGCATCAAGGCAATAACATATTGCATATCTCACACAATAAGCATATACACAAGCATACAATGACCATTACATCCAAGAATGCAACAAGAAAGAGTGGAGAGAAAGCTACCTTATGAGCCAACACAAGCCTTCCCTTTCAATTTCTCTTATCCCTTCTTGGTTTCACAATCACACCTTGATGGAGGTGCTTCACTTGAGCCTAGACACAATCAAGAGCCTGGAATTACTCTCATGCAAATAAGCCTTCATAAGGCTAAGAGATTAAAGCCCTACTTCTTCCCTTCTTAAACTTTACTAGCCCTTCTCTTAGTTCTTTGCATTTCTCAACTTAACACAAGGGTTTCTTGTTCATTCTAGGTCAGACTTCCTCCCTCTCTCTAGAATTTCACCACCTCTTCTTCATTCTCAAGCTCTACTCAAGGAAAGAAAAGAAATGCAAGAGTGGTTTCCCACTTTCCCTCTTCTAACCCATGCCTAAATCCCAATGAATTTCACAAGCAAAACCATAGAAAGAGAGGATAAAAAGAAAAAACAAGATGCTAAGAAGAAAGGAAAAGGAAATCTCAAGCTTGCTTACCTTTTCTTTTCTTCTTCCTTCCTTCTATTGGTCTCTCTCCCTCTCCACGCCTCTTTTCTCCCCTTTGGTTGAAGCTTAGGTCAGATAGAAGAGAAAGAATGAGTTGGGACATTTAAAAAAGTCAAATTCTCGCTTTTTATGCTTTTCCGGACTAACTCTCGCTATAGCAAGAATTAACCTTCGCTACGGCGAGCACGTATCAGTTCTAAACTCCCGTTTTTGCTATGGTGCGCGCTACGGTGAGCAATTCCTTGGTTTTGTATGGAATGCCCACACTCGCTATAGCTAGAAGTATTTTCACTATAGCGAACAGTTACTCTCGCTATAGCTAGACCATTTCTTGCTATAGCGAGCAGGTACATTTGCTATAGTTAGGCCATTTCTCGCTATAGCTAGCAGACTTAGAAAAATTTTAGGATTTCAAAAATTTTCAACTTTCTTCTTTCTTTTTCTTTTCTTTTTCCGGTTGTTACAGGGTTTTCAGAGGCCCTAAAAACTATAAGAATTCCTAGAATAGTTAAAATCCCTCTGGTCTACATTCTAGAATGTCGGTGAACCTAAACTTTGACTCTTTCATTTATGAAGGTTTTAAACTTAATTTGAGTGATTCCAAAGGCTATTTATAGGTTAGAAGACCTAAATTTTATGATGGAAAAGATTATTTTTGAAAAAGAGTTGAAATGAATCTAAAACAAAAAAGCCAAGAATAAGGGACAAAATTGCCTTTTTGAAAAGCTTCTTAAGGATCACTAGTTATATATAAGAGGCGCCCCACTTCTTCCTCGCATTTGGCTAACCAAATTTCTGTCTAAAACCAGGGAGAAGTTCTATGAAGGGCACACAAGAGGGAGCTTTAAAGGAAGAGAAAAACCTAAAAAAAGGTATGCAAAATGATGGAATTTCTTGCTCCTTCCTTCATTAAACTTGTTCTTCTTCTCATTTTTCTTTCCATGGTTTTAGTGTATGAATTGGATCTATTTTGAGCTATAATATCTGGTTCTCAGAAAATAAGAGAAAACGTAAGAAATATAACATACAGTTTCTCTATAAACAAACAAAATTCACTGGATACAAAAGCAAGTCCCCCGAAATGACTTAGTTAAGGTCCCAAAAAATTTGGGAAGCATTCTAAACTGCTAAAAATAAGAATTCCAGGCTCAGACAGAAGAAAAAATAAAGGTAAAATGAAGAAACAAATTTGAACGAAAGGTTGACGAAACGTAAGGGCATTTTCATCATTTTGAGCAAATTTTAGAATTCACATAGGAGGATTTTTTAAATGAAAGTTTTAAGTTCCTTAGGGTTCTCAGGCACACTGAAAACTATGGGAAGCACCGAGACAGTTAAAGCCCCTCCAGTGGATGTTTTCTAATATCGGTATACCCAAATTTTGACAGATCTATTTGAAAAGGTTTTAGCTCTACTTTCAATGATTCCAAAGGCATTTTACTAAATTGGGAACCTAAATTTCATAATGAAAAATATGACTCTAAAAAATGAGCTAAAACGAGTTAGAAACAAAAAGTCAAGAACAAAATGTAAAACGAAAATTTTTGAAAACTCTTTCTTCCTCCCACCAATATATAAGTGTCACCCTACCTCCTCATTCATTCAGCCCATTATGTTTCTGCCCTAGACTAGAAGAAAACCATAAGGGATGAGGTGCACTAAGAGGAGGATGAAGGAAGGAGAAAGATAAGGTAAAAAGTATAGATTTTTGGTTATCTTTCATGCTCTTTCCTTAGCAAACATCTTCTCCATTTTCCTTTCTTTCCCATAGTTATATTGAAGTATATGGATATGTTTTAAGGGAGGAACAAAGGGAAAAATTTGGATTTGAAGAGAAGAGGCCAAGGAAAATGAGAATCAAGCAAGAAAACAAGGAAAAACAAGGTAAATCTTTCATCCCATGGTAGCTACTTCCTCCCCCTTCTTCTCCTTATTTTGCCCCATGTATGTAGTTATAGGAGGGCTTGAATTTTGGGTAGAACCAAGGGTGAGTTCTATGAATTTAAGAGAGGAGAATAAGAATATGCAAAGAAATCTAAATAAAACCCATGAATTTGCAAGATAGGGAAGTTAGGTTTTTTATTGCACTTTGAACTCTATCATGAACCCTAGCCATATTTTGTGATGTTTAAGTATTCATATGAGTTCTTAAGACACCAAGAGAGCTTCCTACATATTTCTCCCATCAAAGGAAGCAAAGAAACTCCAAGGGTGCCAAGAAGAATATATGCTTAAGCCAAGGAGAGTTCATGCACCTATGGAGTGTTTTAATTCCTTCTAAGCTTAGTTTTGCATCATGTGTGATGAGAGAATATGAGAGGAAGCTTTAGAAAAATTTTAGAAACCATAGATAGTGAGATGGCCTTATATGTTCCATAATATGGCTTAAAGAAGTAACACCTAATTAAGCTTCTAGAATTGATTGTGTGATGACTCTAAAAGGTTTAAATGGAGACAAGAATCATAAATAGATGGAGAGAATAGAGCCAAGATGATGTTTCCTAAAGGTTGCTTCATTAAGTTCATTATCAAACCATAAAAGAGCCTTATGAGTTACCTAACTTTTCTAATAATTGTGTGGTCTTAAAATTTGATTCAAGAGTATAATTAGCTTCCATATAATGTATCTAGGCCAAGAAAAGTGATCTCCACCTTCTTAGGTGTGTGAAGTCAAGGGAGAGGATCAAGGCTTAAGAAAAAAGTGTGTAAATGCAAGCAAGGTAGCTCACTCCTCCTTCTCTCATGCATTAATGTATGTTTGGCTTGTCTTAAAATGTATGTATGTGTGTTTTAAGCCATGAAAAGTATTCTAAGATGATTTCATATGCCATGGTACCATGATGATGCATTATGTTTCTAAATGGTGTTTATGATGCTTGCTTTGGTTTGCTTGAGTGTGGTGGTGCCAAGAACCCTTAGGGCCTGTTTGGTTTGAAGGTTTTGGAGGGGAGGGGAGGGGGTCACCTTGTTTGGTTTGAAAAAGTTGGAGGGGAGGGGGTGGGGAGGCAAAATACCCCCTCCCCTCCCCTCCCCTCCAAACCCTCCCCTCCAAAAGTGGGGGTTTTTGGAGGGGAGAGAAAATTTTATCTCCATTTGACAAAATTGCCCCCACTTTTTATTTTTATTTTAAATATAATATAAATCTTATTTTTTAAATTGGGTTTAAGATAATTTTTTATAAAAATAAAAAATATTTTTTGAATAAAAATAAAAAATTATTTTTAATAATAAAAAGCAAAAAAAAGTTTTTTTTATAAAAATTAAAAAATTAAAAATTCTAATATCATAAGGGTATAATTGTCCATTTAATTTTATCTCCCCTCCCCTCCTTAACCAAACAACATATCATTAAAATCCCTCCCCTCTCCTCCCCTTCAAATCAACTAAACAACATATCATTAAAACCCCTCCCCTCCCCTCCCCTCCATTGAACCAAACACTCCCTTAAAGTTGGTTAAGACAAAGTAAAGAGTCTCCCAAAAGTGAGGTTGACTCCCAAGAGTAAGGTTGAGTCAAAAACCTCTTAAAGAATGGATGAGGCAAGTCCAAAATCCACAAGTGAATGGGTAAGGCTAATCCACTTACTTGGCAAGCCTATGTATGACATGTATGACTTGTTTAAATGATAACTTGAATGATTACACACTCTATGGTACTTATGCATGCATTTTCAAGACTTGTTTTGCATCTTTTATGTGTGATTGAAAAGGAGATGAGCTATTGAGATTCTTTAAATCTCATTCCCCCTCTCCAATATTCTAACATGCTAGGTGGACAAAGACAACAAGGAAATGGAAACTAACCTCTTGAAAGATGAGAGTATGCCATCAAAAAGCATAGATTTTGTTACTTTAAAGCCATATGAATGGAAAATGTTGTAATTCATTGTTATATATGTCTTATGATGTTATGAACATGTATAATTATGCTAATATATCATATATAAATGAGAGCTAAGGTTGTATATATGAAAATGTGCATTTTGGACATGTAATGGTAAACTAGTATTATGGAAATGTATGTATAAATGGAAGTGGAATAGCCAAATTGCAATGCATAAGGATTGAGACCACTTGGGTAGTTCATACAAGTTATATTCATAATTTTAAACTTGCCTAAGAGGTGCCAAACAATAAGGAAAGTCATTTAGATACAATTGGTCTCTAATATAGACCAAAATTGACCATATTAGAAACCTATACCACTTTTTGTCAAAATGAGTTCCTCTTGATTTAAGATTTGGCATGCATTTAGAGTTTGTTGAAAGCTTTTTGAAAAGTTAAAGTACATATTTTTTGGAGATTTATAGAATATTTGATAAATTTTCAAAGTTGAGAAAATTTCTGAAATTGTTTCAGGGTATTATTCACTTAGGTTCGAAAATAAATTCTGTCACTCAGGGGGAGAATGATGTCCAATTGCTATGAAATTTTATAGAGAGAAACTAGACATTCTTAGTGATTATGCTAACTAGAAGCACACATTTAGATGTCTAGAGAGGGAGATATGTATTTTTAAAGTTTCTGCCCAATATTAGGCTTTCAAACATACCTCAGGTACTATTTGATTGATTTTTGAGGTCTGGATGTGCCTAGACTAGTCTAAAGTTACTTTTCCCCTCTAGCTAACATCGATGGCTTTCCATATTGGTATCATTTGTATGGATTGGATTTTTGTGCAATTAATTAGATATTTTTTAAATTTATAGCAGAAACCTATATCAGTACCAGTAGCCAGTCAGACCTCTGTACATTTTTTAATGTCAAACATCTTTTGTGTGGTATCTTATGACTTGGACATATTTTTAGCACAAAGTAGACATCTATATCTTTCCAGAATGGTAGAGAATGCATGATTTCAATTTTTCTAGAATTAGTTAAGTGGAGAAATTCTAGCCTAAATGGCAATTATGAATTTTATATAGTCCCTTGCCTTGCACAAGTTCTAGGTCAATTTTGGTGATGGAAATGAATTGTATCTATGTAATTAAATATAAAAATGTGATATATGAGCTCATATGGTCCATGTGACATTGAATAGAATTTTCATCCACTATGCAACGCTAAAATATTCACCATTTTAATTACTTTTTCTTGCTTCCTCATGTGAGATCATAGTTTGAAGCATAAGAGTAGCATGAAATGAGCTAAGAAATTATAGTGTTACATGAGCCATGTTGAGAGGGGAGAAGTTCAAAATTTCAAGGAGGAGTGAAAGCAAAGGAAAAAACTCTTGAAAAGGCTAGAGAATCAAGGTAATTTCATGATCTTCCTTGCTTCCTTCTTCTTGATCTTCCATGTAGTAGTTTTGACCTTATATAGAACAAGCAAGAGTGAGTAAAATCTGACCTAAACCAAGCTTGAAACCTAGGTTTTTAAGAGTGAGAAACAAGTATATGCAAAGAGATTCCAAAAAGAAGCATTAGAAATTAGGTTTCCAAAACCTAGGCTTTTCATTGCACCTTGATATGTATAAAGCCTTCTAATGGCATTTCTAATTGTCTAAGAGTATATATGGGTTCTTAAGATGCCTAGAAAGCCTCACATGTGCCATTTTCTTCAAGAAAACAAAGCTAGCTCTATAGGTCCAAAAAGCCTCTATAGTCTCAGCTAAGCATGGATCTTGTAGCTAGGGAGAGTTTTAAATTTTTTTTAAGGGTAGAAATGGACTAAACATGATAGGAGCACATCAAAGGAAGGCTTGAAAAAAATTTAGAAGCCTTGGTTTGTGTGATGGAAGTGTAGGCTTCATAATAAGACTTAAAAAAGCAACTTGTGTTTAAGCTCTTGGGAATGAGTTTGTGATGACTCCAAGAGACTTAAATGGAGTCAAGAAACCTAAGTGGAAGGAGAAAAGGGAGCCAAGATCTTAAATTCTAGCACTAGCTTCACTTGGTCTTATATGAAGTCATTATGATAACCATAGAACAAAATGAGCTTCCATAGAGAGTGTTTGATACTAGAACTTGCTTCCATGATGTAAATGTTTCCTATTTGATGTGTTTAGGCTAAAGGAATCAAGCTCCATCTAATTGCAAGTGTGTGGCCAAAAAAGGGGAGGAATAGCCAAGGAAAAAGTGTTGAGTTTTTGCTTCAAGGTAGCTCTCTAACCTTTTCACATGCATAGCTTAATTGTTCTCTTGTCATTGAGTGCTTATGTGTATGTTTGAGCAATGAGAAATGTTTTTAGCCTATGCTTACATGTTATGGTACTATTATGTTTCTTGAAATGTGTTTATGATTGCATTGTGGCTTGCATGGGTTTAGTGATGCCAAAGGTCTATTAGCAAGGGTGAGGATGAGCCAAAAGTCCCTAGAAATGGGTAAGATGTAACAACATATTTATAAAACTCATCTCATAAATTCTAAGCTTCCTTCTATGAACTACAAAAGAGGAAGAAGGAAAATTATTAAAAATAATAAATTTAATTGCATTACGTCACGGATAAATTTTTCATTCGGTGTTTTGTGGGCTATATGGACTCATCCATTTCATTCTCATATTTAAATACACAAATACAACTTACAAAAAACTTAAGAAGTGGCCTAGAACTCGTGCAAATGGATGGTATACTAAAAAATATAGTGTGCAGCCTTGGGTACCCAGTCCAGATTTTGTGCCTAAAATTTGAAAAATCATAACTAATTCTAGAAAAATAAAAATCAAGCAGAGTATACCATTCTAGAAAGCTACAGATGTCTACTTTTTGCTAAAAAAAATCTTGACCAATAGAGGCTTCTAGCTATCAGAATTTGATAGAACAGTACTAGAGATCAATTGTCATTACTGGCACTATCCTCCAACTTCAAAAATCCATATCTCCCTACTCAGAAATCCAATTGGGATGATCTTGGTGGCCATGGAATGATTATCGTGTCTCGTTTATTCCATTAAATGTTCATGAGCCTTGGACACTATTTGACTCTCAAATGACATAGCCCAAGTTATTGACCATATGAACAGTGTCTACATTAGTTTAGTAGAAAAATACCAACTTTGAAAAATCATAATAAATTCCAAAATGCTCCAAATAATCTGGTCTTTAGCTTCTTAAAAAGCTCTAGATAAGATCTATATGTGTGCCAAATTTCATGTGCAAATTCGTTTATTTGGTTAAATCTTGATATTGGGTTGTGAAATGATCACTTGTAAGTCTTACAAAGGGTCCAAATGGTCCATTTTGAGTTCCAAGGCAACCATGACTACCTAAGCATGTGGAAATGCACTAAAATGGCTTTCTAAACTTGTTTCAAAGGTGTATAAACCCAGAAATTGAAAAATCACTCTCTCACCCTAAGCCATACACAAGCATGCACATACTTTCTATTGCCATTCAATACCTAAAAACTACATTATCATTCATTTGGCATCCAACCTCATACATACATCAAATATATGAGTATTTACATATGTTCAAATGATTACATAACACTTCCATCATAGGATTGCAACATATGCCATTTGGGTGGCTACAAAAGAGACAAAACTAGGCACTCTATTGTCAAACTATCATCTTCCAACTTGATGGCTTCCATTACCTTGCTCATGTGGTCCACCTAGCATATTAAGACATTGGAGAGGAGGGAATGAAATTCAAAGAATCCCAATAGCTCATCTTCCTTTCAGTCACACATAAAGAATGCAATACAAGTCTTGAAAATGCATCTATGAGCATAATGGAATGTATGATCATTCAAGAAATATTCTTGGCATTTGAACAAGTCATACCAAGTACACATAGGCTTGCCAAGTAAGTGGATTAGCCTCATCCATTCTCTTCAAGGTTCTTGGACTTGCCTTGTAACAACCCTAACTTCTACTTGTAATAATTAAGCTTAAACACACAGTCATAAATTATAACCCCGGGGCAAGACTTGTCTCAAATCATCAAATTAGGAAAATGTGAGGAAATTTGAACCTTAATGTTATTAGGGTCATTAACCAAACAATTACAACCATTCATGTACATAAGTGAAACAAATCCCCAATTAGGAGCCTTTAGATTTAATACCCGTTAATGTTTAACCCTCAAAAACCCATTCCAAGTATTTCTAAGTCAACCCTTGATGTTGCTATAAGAAAAACCAGGGTTTCTAGGTTAATATAAGAGTTTGAGAACCTTCGTCATGGCTAAATGATTTCTCATCGTGGGCAAATGCTCTCGAGTTCTCTTTTTATAGCTTCACATATTTTGCCACAGCAAGTTGGAGCTTCGCTGCGGTGAGAGGACCTCTTGGAGCCAACCTCACGAGCCTCTCACTATTCGTCACGGCCAATTCCCATTTTCACTGCAGCTAATTCCTCTCTGGAATACCTAGCACATTTTCACACAGTTTTTTGTGGCCAATTCCCCATTTTGCCGTGGTAAATTACCCCCTAGACGACTCCTAGTTTAGCCTTTCATATTTCACCGTGGCTAATTCTACTTCTCGCCACGGCAAATTGCTCTCTAGTACTCTCCTTGGACAACTTCACTACTATTGGCCATGGCTTAGACTATTTTGGTCATGGTGAAACACTTTCTGGTCCTACAACTTCCAAAAAATTTTCTCATACACTCTAACTCTCCTTCTAGTGACACCCTAGGGTCATTTTATCTTCATTTATGGGGCTCTAATGACTTTCTTCTACCTAATTTACTCAGCTTATCTATTGTTACCAATTCAAGACTTAAGTGTTAATTCCTACTCATCCAACTACCATATATCAGCAAGTTCATGGATTAATGACAGTACGAATTTCATAAGCTACTAATAATTATCATTCAAATATATATTCCATAAGAGATTTCATGTATCACTAGTTCAAGTCTACATTCAATGTATCACATAATTATATTTCTCAAATAGTAAACCATATCATAAGTTCAACAAAGTTTATAACAGATATTATAAGTTCATACATCTAATACCAAACTAAAATGAGGCTTAACTCCTCAATAGATACATTTTAAGTAATCAAAATACAAACACCTACATTTGGCAACATAATTATATGATGATGCTATACAAAAAAGAATACAAAATTTAGCATCTACTCTATTCAGATTAGTCTAAGTGTAGCCTTCTCCACATATGGTTAGAGCTCATGGATTTTCATCCACTTGCTTCCTCTTATCCTTACTTGAAGAGTCTTCACCTGAAAGTATGATCCCATGAAATGGGGTGAGATGCAAATCTCAGTAACCAAAGGCAAATTCTATTCATATATTCCAATTTAATTAACATATATACATAAATCAAAATGAGCATCAAAATCATGTTAGCTATATCAGCAAATGAAACAATTAGGCTATTGTGATTACCATCCCACACTAGTAATTACATTTCCCCATGTTAAAAGCTAATAACACTGGAAGAGGCCCATCCATGGTACCTACTCCCTAATGAGTACAACTAGGGCTCAGTGCATCTGAAGTCTGATCATAACCTGGTACCCGATCGAAACATATACACGGGTGACAGCCGCACCACAGCTCCACCATGGACTCACAAGGTCCAAACACAATACAATAAATAGCCAACCAATTCATTTAGCATTTCAAATTATTCATGTGCAGCAAATATGAAATTAAAGCAGGTATATGCATGGAATTAATATAGTCCCCTGTTATCTCACTTGTAGCTAATTCTTTATGAGCCAACAGAATGCTACTTTAGCCTAGCGGTACAAAACCAAGCCATTACTTTCCCTAATCACAATTTATATCAACAAATCCATTACTCAAGGAGTTAAGCTACATAGAACTACTTAGAGATTACATACCCAACTACTACAAGAACCAAATTCGGATTTGGATGAACCTATACTAGTAACCTCAAAATAACACTTCAAATTTTGAGTAAATTTTCATAAAAATAATACCTATATCATAAATCAGCTTTAGAGGTCCTAAACTAGCAGAAAATACATCAAAATGAGAAGTTTATACTTACCTAATAACATCCTTAATCTTAACTTATGAAATTTCACCACAAAAACATCAAATAGCAAGTTTCAGATTTTGGGTGTGGGTGAAAGTGCTCCAAACGAGAAGCCAATCGAGTCAAATTGAAGAGAAAGAGGAGAGGATTAAGTTACATAACTATTACCTTAACTGAATCTTGCTCTAGGAGTGGGAAATGATGAAATTTTGCTACTAATCCTAGCCTTCCCTTTAGACCTCTAAATTTGCTCCTTGTGATTATGTTTCAGCAAAGTGTGGAAGGGGCTATATGTCTTTAGGGTTTTAGTTGGGTTTAAGTTAGGTTCTAAATAGGTTATGGGCTGACCCAAAGATCCAATTCTAAGTGGGTTTCAGATTTAAGCTTTGTTGGGCTAAGCTCTATGTGTTAGGCTGTAGAATTGTAATTAGGTTAAGCCAAATTTTAAGAGCTCATTTGATTTGGGTCTACATAAGGGTTGTTGGACCAATTATAAGAGCTTATGTAAGTTAGGTCTTGGGTCTCTAACTCATTAAACCAAATTGGGTCATCACTAGGTGCTCTTTCTTAGGCCAAGTCTCACAATAAGAAGTTGGGTCTACACCTAAAATCATTGGGCCTCTATTAATCTCTAACCATAGCCTACTTAATTTAATTTAGGCCTAGATGAGGTTTCTAACCTAATTAGATTTCAAACCCATATTAATAATTTATCTCTCTATAATTCTCATTTACATAACTTGCCCAATTATTCTATATTAATTGTTCTTAATCAACCTAAATCCATAATTAACACCTTAATAAATTTTGGATTGTTACATGCCTCACCCTATTTCTAAAGGCTTTGAACTATGCCTTGCTCTTAGGAGATACTAGACTTTGTCTCAACTATTCTCAAGGGTTCTTGGCTCATCCTCACCATGGCTAAAAGGTTCTTGGCTTCTCCAAACTCAAGCAAACCAAAGTAAACATATTAAGCATCATTTGAAAACATAATACAACAACATGGTACCATGGAGTATAGGCATATGCTAAAATATTTTTCATGGCTTAAAACACACTTACACACATTCATACATGAGAGAAAGTGGAGAGAGCTACCTTTGTCACACTTGCACACTTTCTTCCTTGAACTTAGTTCCTTTCTTATGACGACACACTCATAAGAAGGTGGGATGTGTTTCCTTTAGCCTAGACACATTATATAAAAGCCAATTATACTCTTGAACCAAATTCTAAAGCTACACATTCACTAGAAAAGCTAAGTGGTTCATATGGCTCTTTTATGATTCTATAATACACTTAATGAAGCAACCCTAGGGAAACATTAACTTTACTCTATTCTCTTCATTCATTTATGATTCTTGACTCCTTTTAAGCCTCTTGGAGTCATCACACAATCAAGGAGCTTAGCTAGGTGTTGCTTGTTTAAGCCATAATATGGAACCTATGATATCATCTCATTTTCTATGGCTTCTAAAATTTTTCCAAGGCTTCCTCTGATCCTCTTTCATCATATATGACTCAAAAATAAGCTTGGAACAAATTAAAACTTCCTCTTGGTACTCTTTCTAGCCTAAGCTGAAACCATGCTCCATGTGAGTACCAAGTGGGTTTGCTTCATTTCTTGATGGAAGATGCATATGAGAGGGATCTTAGGAGTTCATCCAAACACTCATTTAGGCTGAGGAATTATTATATCAAATCAGATTTTGTAAGGGATATTTGAAACCCTAACTTTGCTATCTTGATTTTTCATGGTAGTTTGTTAATTCTCTTTGCATATTCTTATTCTCCACACTCAATTTCCTAAGGTTCACCCTTGGTTCTGCCCAAAATCCAAGCCATCCTATTGCTTCTTGAGTGGGGTGAACCATGGAGAGAAGAGGAGAAAGGGGTAGCAATCATGGAAGGAGAAATTACTTTGTTTTTCCTTGTTTTCTCACTTGAGTCTTCCCTTCTTTGGCCTCTTCTCTTTAAATTTGAATTTTTTCCTTAATTTCTCCTTTAAAAAAAAATTCATATGCTTCAATATAATCATAAAAAAGAAAAAGAAATGGAGAAGAAGAGGTTTGCAAAGGAAAAAGCATGAAAAACTACCAAAAATTCATACTTTTAGCCTTTGACTTCTCTTCCTCTTCCTCTTATGAAACTAAATGAGCAGGAGAGTGGGGCACCATCTATTTATAAGTGGGAGGAAGAAAGACTTTTCAAAAATTTCCATTTTATCATTCATTCTTAGTATTTCATTTCTAATTCGTTTTAGCTCCTTTTTTAGAACCGTCTTTTCCATTATAAAATTTAGGTTTTCAATTTAGTAAAATGCCTTTGAAATCACTCAAATTGGAGTTAAAACCTTCATAAATGAATCTATCAAAGTTTGGGTATGCCAACATTAGAAAAAATCCATCGGAGGGGTTTTAACTATCCCAAGACTTTTTATGATTTTCATGGCCTCAGAGAACTCAAAACTTTCATATAAAAAGCCCTCCTATGTGAATTCCAAAATTTTCTCAAAATTACAAAAATGCCATTATATTTCATAAGTCTTTCGTTAAATTTTGTTTCTTCATTCTAGCCCTGTTTTTCTTTTCATCTAAGCCCAAATTCTCATTTTTTGGAGTGTAGAATGTTACTCAAATTCTTTAGGACCTTAATTAATTCATGTCGGAGGACTTGATTTGAAAACACACATGTTTTCGTCATTTAACGAAAATTGGATATTATAGGTTTCAACTGTCCCAGAGCTTCCGATGGTTTTCAGGGCCTCTAAAAACCCCAGAGAACTCAAATTTTCCATTTAAGAAGCCTTGCGATGAGAAATTATAAATTTTACCCAAAATTACATAAATGCTTCGTTAAATTCTGTCTAGTTATTTTAGCCTCTGTTTCAGGTCACCTCTAGCCTTCTAGTTCCATTACTTAATGTCTAGATCATTATTATAATTTTTTTAGACCTTAACCAATTCATTTTAGAGAACCTATTTTGAAAATGTATCAGTTTCCATTGTTTTTACGAAAATTGGACATTACAATTCTCCCCCCTTAAATAAATTTTGTCCTCGAAATTTAGATAACATACCTCATAGGAAGAGCTGTGACTTGATTGGTGAAATAGTATCCCTCTCCAAAAAAGCATGTTTTTTTACCGCCACACAAAGAAAATATTTTGTTGCGAATGAACAAATATTCGAAGTGTATTTCTTGCCTCGATCTGGAAAAAATGGACTTTGGAGTTTTTTTTTAATTAATCTGAAAGAAAGGAAAATAGAATAAAGAAGACAATAAAAAAAGAAAAAAAAATGAAAGAATAAAATAGAAAGTAATAAAATATATGATACTGTAGTAGTTTACTATTTTGATTATTATGCACATAAAGGAGGAGCCGTATGAGATGAAAATCTCACGTACGGTTCTGGAACGGAGATTCTTTGATACTGACTGCAATGTTTCAAATAACAATGGATACCATTATTCCAACTTTCTTTGATATGGATTCTCTACGAAAAATAGATTCTAAAGGAGACAGACAAGAAGGGGGGGTAGAGACCGCTCAATAAATGAAATAAAATACCTAACTAAAGGTTTTGTTTTCCTTTGAGTTATTTGAGAGTTATCCAACTTGAGTTATGAGGTTGCGAATACGAGTGATTCTTTTTTCGGGAAAGAATAAGAAAAAAAATATTTAATTTAAATCATTTTACTATGTTCAACTCTATGTATTCCTTTCTCAAAAAAGCATTTGTATCAAATAAAATATGACTTAGAACAAGGCTTCTGGGGGCTCATGCAGAAATCACTCGTATTCGCAACCTCATAACGTTTTTTCGGGAATCCAAAATACCATACTGTGGGCTCATGCAGAAATCATATTTCTCATTAATTTAAATCATTTTTTTTTTAATTGGATAAGTTCAAATCAAATAACTTACCCAATTCAAAATCTTTCCATTCTGAAATAAAAAGAAATAAAAAATAGAAGAAATCATACTTTCATGCAATATCTTAATTGAATTCTATGTATAGTGAAACGATACTCTGGGTTCTCACAAAAAAGAATCATTTTTTTAATACCCACTCACTCGTTATTATTAGTTAATAAGCCTAGTGATTGGATTTATATGCTTATTGTGATAGGAAATGAAATATTTTTCTATTTTAGAACAAAAGAAGAGTGACCCTATAATGCCCTTTACTTTACTTTTTTAGTTTCATTTTAACTCATTGGATTTTGTAGTGGGTTCCATTCTCATAATATCTCCAACGAGAAGAAAAAAGGTATCAGATCGCTCGAAACTAGGATTCAATGCAAACTTTGATGGGGATCAAATGGCTGTTCATGTGCCTTTATCTTTGGAGGCTCAAGCAAAAGCTCTTTTACTTATGTTTTCCCTTATGAATCTCTTGTCTCCAGCTATTGGGATGTAAAATATATCTTTTCTCACCATCCCCATAGTGTATGAGACAAATGTATGCATTTCGATTAGGGTCGTATTCTATGGTTACGATTCTACCATATATGTCTTTTTCATTCCGTCGAAAATCGATTTTACGGTATAGACGCTTATGACCTCCCCCTCTATGCCCTGTGTAGATGCTACATAGTTAGTTCTCATCCTTCAGAGACTACGAGTGTAATAGGAGCATCCGTCGACAAAAGGATCACCCTAAGATGATCATCTCGTGGCTATTGAGAACGAATCAAATCAGATGGTTCTATTTCTCAATCTTTTCGACCTCGGTTCCGTAGGAGCAAGTCATAAAGATTGAGAAAAATCGGTCATTCACAACCTTTATAGAAGAAATTAACAAATGGAAGACATAAAAAAAATTCGATCCATAACATCTATGTCAGCCTTTCTGTCTGAATGCATTCAAAACATCCCGCTTTTTAGATGATCCCTCTAGAATCTAGAAGAGGAGGATTCTAACAATCTTTTTTTTCTAGTTACTTCGATCTCCCCGTGAATCGTATGTTTGCAACAATAGGGACAGAATTTTCTCAATTCCAATCGACTAGGCGTATTGTGTCGATTCTTTTGTTGATCTATTTTACCGAGAAGGTCTACGGTTCGAGTCCGTATAGCCCTAATATTCCTACTAATACTACTAATATTTAGTAAATATTAGTAGTAGTATAAATTTTTTCTTATAATAGAATATATTAAGAATATATTAATATTATTCTATTAGTATATTAGTATGTATATAGTAGTAGAAATTTGTTATACTATTTATAAATTATATAAATAATAAATATAAAAATTAATAAAATGAAAATAAGATTTTTTTAGAGCAACTAGAAAGAGATTCTTTAACCAGAAAGAATTCAGTTCAGATGTAGGATACCTATCCAGAAGTTTTCGCAACTCAATCATGTATGATGGAATCATCAAAGATTTGACCTAATTCCAATGGCTTTTGCTACTATAACCTTCCCAACCACGATTTTTTCTTTTTATTTCTAAGCATTTAACCTCGAAATAAGAAATTGTATTGATACTAGGTATCAAAAAAACATATTCAATTAAATAGAAATGGATAAAGAAATAGTGGATTCCATCGTTTCTATGGTTACGGGTAACGTAGGAGACATCTCTATTTTTCCCCCCGGGGAATCCTTAGAATTACCACTGCTTAGCTTTCAATTCGCCTCTGACCATTGTCCTAATTAACAAACAAAATTCAATTAATAAAATAAAGAAATAAAAAAAAGAGGGTGTGGATGACTTGTATATAGATTTATATAATCCTTTTCTCTCTTATCCCCCCTCCCCCCGGCTCTCTTGCTCTATTCATACTTAATTTTTTATTTCTCATTGCTGCTATAGAATGTTGTTTTCTATAACTACAAAAATTCATTTTTATTGATATAAATAATAGAAATTCCCGCTATCTGCCCCTTCCCTTTTTTTATGTATTTAATAGTATAAAGGATTAAATAGAGTTAACTCTGATAGTATAATGTACCTCCCCTCCTCCTTCTCCTTGAACCCCAAAAGAAAAAAAAATAGTAATTCATTTTTAATTAATTTCTAGGAGCCGTGCGAGATGAAAGTCTCATCCACAATTTTGAATGAGAGAAAGAAGTGAGGAATCCTCTTTTCGACTCTGACTCTCCCACTCTAGTCGTTGCTTTTCTTTCTGTTAGTTTGAAAGTAGTATAACTGGATGGATAAGCTCACACTAACCCGTCAATTTGGGATCCAATTCGAGATTTTCCTTGGGAGGTATTGGGAAGGAATTGGAATGTAATAATATTATAATTTCATATAATAAGTATATGCAGTAATAAATATATGCACTAGACTCATAGTGGCTAGTTCCTTATTCAGGAATTGAATCAAATGGGGCCCTTTTAACTCAGTGGTAGAGTAACGCCATGGTAAGGTGTAATCTAATATAATATATACATGTGTTTTTTCCATACCGTAAACCTATTATTCGTGTCTTAGATTCAATCAGATTTGAGAATCTTTTTTTGAAACATCCACAAAACAAAGAGTTGTCTTATAGCGAATAGATTAGAAATTAACAAATGGAAGACATAAAAAAAATTCGATCCATAACATCTATGTCAGCCTTTCTGTCTGAATGCATTCAAAACATCCCGCTTTTTAGATGATCCCTCTAGAATCTAGAAGAGGAGGATTCTAACAATCTTTTTTTTCTAGTTACTTCGTTCTCTATTTCTATTTAAGAGAATCCTTAGGAAAAGCTTTCCATGGAATTATTACCCCACGCTCATTCTCTATTTTCACCCTGGTTAATTCTATTAGGCGCAATTCAAATAATCTATGCAGCTTCAACATCTCTTGGTCAACGTAATTTAAAAACAGAGAATAGCTTATTCCTCTGTATCTCATATGGGTTTCATAATCATAGGAATTGGTTCTATAAGTGATACTTTTCTAGTTAGAGACCAATGTCCTGGAGCTAACGTAGGATCTGCTCAAGGACCTACCGGTTTAGGTAAATATCTAATGCGTTCCCCGACCGGAGAAGTTATTTTTGGGGGAGAAACTATGCGTTTTTGGGATCTACGTGCTCCCTGGTTAGAACCCCTAAGGGGTCCCAATGGTTTGGACTTGAGTAGACTGAAAAAAGACATACAGCCTTGGCAAGAACGTCGCTCCGCGGAATATATGACTCATGCTCCTTTAGGTTCTTTAAATTCCGTGGGTGGCCAGAAAGAGTAATAAGAGATTACATTCTTATGTTTGATCTTGTTTCAATAACAAGTATTTTTTTTCAGATCAAATAAATCATTTTTATCCAAGATTCATGGGAACAAAAAAGGCCCGACTTGGTACTGACCTGGCCGAGCTGAAAAACAAGTTTTTTTTTATTCGAAATTTATATTCGAATATTATTTTATTTATTAAATAGAAATGAAATTGTCAATCTATAATTCATTCCTTTCAAATATCGACAGTTTGCCCATTGACTTTTGATCAAGTAATTCCGGCCATAACAGAATCGGCAGATCCAAGATGTACTCCTACAAGTAAAGCGGGTTCGAATAGATATTGGTTGTGTTTGAAAGGTTATGAATCGATTGACAAGTCCAATCCCAATATCTTGATGTTTTTCTTTTCACTAACATTTTTATTTACATTAAAATTGAAAAAAAGTAATTTGATTGGTATGATCCATGGGTTACTCCTATATGCATTATAAAATATAAAAAAATATCTTTATAACAATATAACAATAACAGGTAATAATATTAAATATTAATAGAACAATAAAAAAATAACTAAAAAAAATAACTAAAAAAATAACAGGTACAAATATTAAATCGAGGTACCCATTCTATGACAACTCTCAGCAACTTACCCTCCATTTTTGTGCCTTTAGTAGGCCTAGTATTTCCAGCAAATAGAAAATCTAAAATAAAAAAGAAAAATAAAAAATAATAATAAAATAAGAAATTAAAAATAATTATTTAATAACAAATAATTAATTCTAAATTAGATTAATTATATAATAATAATCAAATTATATAATTCTATATAATTCTATATAATATAGAAAAATATAATAAAAAATATATCAATATAATTCTAATATCTAATATATTCTAAATATCTAATATATTCTAAAAAACTAATATATATATATATATATATATATATATATATATATATATATATATATAATATATAATATATATAATATGAAAATAGAATATTAATCAAATTTGAATATAATTTATTAATTTTATTTGATTTTTTTTGTGCATTCGGTCCTTTAGTTTTAGAAAGCCCCCCTTTTTTTGTTTTTTGGAAAGATTATCCTTGTCTTTGAGTATTCAGAGATGTTTTTGTTATTCCCAATAATAGGGCTCGGTAACAGATCGCTTCTTCCAAAGCACGTCCCGTTCGTTCAGCTCGCAACAATCTAATTAGTTCACCGGGTGAAAAAACATTAGACATTCCATCTTCTGAAACCAAGACTTTTGATGTTATTTGACGCACAATAATATCTTCAAATAAAGTATTTTCCACGGTAGCACCATGAATAGCGCATAGTAGAGCAGCGCCCAATACACCAGCAACTCCCATCATATGAAATGGGTTCAATGTCCAATTATGAAACCCTTGGAAAAAGAGGATGAATCGAAATATAGCTGCTACACCAAAACTAGGCGCAAAGAACCAACCAGACTGAACCCAATCCGGAATATGAACCATAAAAGAAAATACCAATTAAACCGATCACAGGAATACCAGTTACAGTACCTATTATCCAAAGAGGAATCCTTCCAGTAGTATCAGCCATTTATCCCACTTTCCTCCACATTTCATCAAGTAGTCATGCTAGAGACATAAACAGTCATAGATAATTATGAGATGATATCCTTCCGAACGGGATAAGAGAATTCCTAATATATATTTACTATTCCCTTAATTGAAGAAATAATTGGAAAATAAAACATGAAGTAGATGGTGGTTGATAGAGTAATCCTTGATCATAATTGCTGGTATAAGTACTATGCCCAACATGAAACTTGTGGTTGGTAGAGATGGATGAGATATCCTGACACAGTGGCATCTTGATACCACTCGGAACGGTAAAAAAAAAATTTACGGAATCCAAAAAATTTAAAAATTGGATCTATGTCCAATGGATCACACCTACCAAGAAAAAGTATTTTGTTTTAGTTCGACCCGTAATTATATATAAAATAGTGGATGGTATAAATTTAGTAAAACTTTTCCCCCAGGATCTGTAAGTTAAATGGAGTCTCTATCGAACTTCTTAAATTAAAGAATCAAATATGAAACTTCATACACCTTAAAGCTCATAAGATAGGACGAAAAGAGAATTTTTTTGAGGTCCCTATACTCATTATGCCCAGCATTGAATAGACTAGGTATTCACCTTATCAATATCTCAAAATCTCAAATCAATGATGGGTTCTATTTGACGTCTAAATTAAATGGACACTCGAATCGTACCGAACCATTTGTCAGGCTATTGTTCTCTTGTTTTGTTCCCTAAAAGTCATGGAGTAAGACATCGATTTCTCAATAAGATCAACTCTTTTGATTACATGATGGACTCCTCTGAAAAAACATTGGCGCGCGTGTAAACGAGGTGCTCTACCTAACTGAGCTATAGCCCTTGTGCTTTTGATACATATTTTATCATATTATGTAGATCTTTGATCTTCCCAAGAGCTTCTTCTACTTTGCAAAGGTTATATAGAGGTCGAATTTGGTATTTGGATATTTTTTATTTTCATTAATGATCTGGTCAATCATGAAGAAGATTTGGCTCAGCATGTTCTATTCAAAACGGGTAGGAGAAGAACCCAACTCAGTATTCTTAAAAAAATAAAGAAATCAGAACCAAGTCAAGATGATATGGATCAACATAATCTTCTTCTGTCCAAAGAAATTATTCATCGAAATAATGAGTCACCATTGATATCGACACATCTAAGATCGCTAAATGTTCGGGATTTGTACAAGTTATACCTTTCGTCACCACTTTGCGAAAAATCGTTAGGTATGAATATGTTAGATACCTGTGACTCGATTGGTGAAATAGTATCTCTCTCCAAAAAAGCACCTAATGAGATTCTAATCTCAAAGAAAAAAAGGGGGGATATGGCAAAATTGGTAGACACTACGGACTTAATTAGATTGAGCCTTGGTATGTCAATATAAGAAGTCGAGTAGGCGGATTGGTTCGAGTGGAGAAGAAAAAAAAAGGATTGAATTCAAAATATTTTTTGGGGATATCTATTTTCCTAGAGAGATGACTAAAACCAAAAAATCAAAGAGAGCAATAAATCCTATTTCTTTTTAATAGTTTTCATTGTACAATGAAAAAAAATCTTTTTTCTTCCCTGGATTAACTTAAAAAAAATGAATTGGAATTGTAACTGGATCTGTTTGGTGTTTGTGAGATCTGAAAAAACCAGAGGTTATTTGTATTCCTCGGAAACCCCCACCTACATCACCATTCAATATTTCTTGGCCCACTATTGGCCAAACCACCTGGGCGCTAGGTCCAATGTGAGTAGGATCGCTTAGCCATGCTTCATAATTGGAAAAACGAGCACCATGGAAATACATGCCACTCAGCCAAAGAAAGATGATGGAGAGTTGGCCGAAATGGGCACTAAATACTTTTCGGGAAATCTCCTCCAAATCACTAGTATGGCTATCGAAATCATGAGCATCAGCATGTAGGTTCCAGATCCAAGTAGTAGTATCAGGTCCCTTAGCTATTTAAGAAATTTCCATTTAGTTGTTCTCTCCTATGAATCTGAAGAACTTTTTTCGTAAAATCTCGTCTACTTAATACTAATAAGTTTCTATTCCAACACGAAACGAAAAGAAAGGGCAATATACAGGATGGGTAACAAAAGTTGTGATATTTAGCCATGATCCGAAACCACGGGATAGAAAAGATAATACCTTTTATATTTTCTATGGAATTCAAACCTGAACTTTATTTACGATTCCGTTTTTCTATCTCATTGGCCCTTATTTCAGCATACGATTTATACCTAGCATATTTTTTTTACCTATATTCTTTCTTTTCGTGGGCGAATTCTGTATATTTTCACATCTAGGATTTACATATACAACATATATCACTGTCAAGAGTGAATTTCTTATTATTTACATATTTCGATTAAAAAAAAAAAGGGATAAGCTATAAGAGATTAGAAATTTGAAAAAAAAAACAAGGATTGGGTTGCGCCATACATATGAAAGAGAGTTGAAAAAGCACTATCTCTTTGAAAGGTTCTATACATCTGCCCTTTCTCTAGGCATTTTTTTAGACAAAGACTCCGTTTTTTCCTTTTTCTCGGATGGTAAATATTTCTTAGAATGGTCCCAGATTATTGGTGGATAGAGAATCAAAGTGGATTTACCAATGAATCACGAAATGCTATGGTTCTTAAATATGATTTCTTAATTTATTCAGAAGTAATTTGCGGGATCATGCACCTTTTCCTAGTTATAACGAAAAAAAGTGCAATTGCGGTCAGTAACATTGATGAATTAGGTAAAGGTGCGGAAAGAGAGGGATTCGAACCCTCGGTAAACAAAAAGCCCACATAGCAGTTCCAATGCTACGCCTTGAACCACTCGGCCATCTCTCCTACATAATGATTATGTCCCAGAAACCGAGTGAATAGTGAATCATTCATATTAGATTCGATTGTGTTAATTATATCAAAAGTCAAAATATGGTTCTTATAGGCAGTTTAACAAAACATGTGCCAATTACAAAAACTGCTTTTTTAGTGGGTACACTTTCTCTTTGTGGTATTCCACCCTTTGCCTGTTTTTGGTCCAAAGATGAAATTCTTAATGATAGTTGGTTGTATTCACCAATTTTCGCAATAATAGCTTGTTCCACAGCAGGATTAACCGCATTTTATATGTTTCGAATCTATTTACTTGTTTTTGAAGGATATTTAAACGTTAATTTTAAAAATTACAATGGAAAAAAAATAGCTAAAGAAAAGTAATTTCAGATTGAAATCAAATCTCTTTTTATTATTATTTATTAATGAATTTGATTTTTTTTAATATTCATTATTATTTTTTATTTGTTTTTATTTGTTAATTCTCAATTTCATTTTAATATTTTAATAAAATATAAGAAAAAAATAGAAATATTCTAAAAAACCTTATTTTCATTTTATTAATTATTTATATAATTTATAAATAGTACAACCAATTTCTTTCCCCCCCCCCACATGGATAAAAGTAGATAAACAGGAATTAATTCTAATTCCCACATGATGAAAAAAAGTAAAATGTCTCGAGAAGAAAATGACCGCAATACATTGCTAACATCAGGAAATGGAATAATCGAGATTTGGAATTGTCAAAAAAATAGGAAAGAGATCCATCTAAAAGATCTTTTTCCTATTTTTCCTAAAAAGACTCTTTCTTTGACCAATTTATACTTCCCTCCAATGAATATTCTTTTTCTATTGTTTTGGATTTGGATTGTTTTGTTGTCATAGAATATAAATATATTTATTTAATAGTTTTTTCTATTTGAATATAAGAAAATTCAACTAGATACTAAACATAAGATAAATAAGCGGAGAATATTAAGCACAGTATAAATAGAAATTGGAAAAACGGGATTCTAGGAGGGATTGGTTTAACTGCCCTAACTATGGCGGAATATTTCCGAGATGTCAATGAACAAGACGTACTTCTATTTATCGACAAACAACAAGGTTCTTTTTCCTATAGAACCTTTAGGAACAAGAAGATTTAATCAGAAATATCGACAGATTCTTGCGAAGTCCAATACATATAATTAAATATCATATTATCCAAACGAACAATTTCAACGAAATCTTTCAATTTCTTATTTTACTATGTTCAACTCTATGTATTCCTCTAATAATTTCCAAATTAATCCCGTGGATACATATAATTCAGAGGAATATGTGAGTGATTCATATACAGCATCTTTTTCTTTTATCAAGGGTTCTACCAATTGATATGTTTCCACAAATAATTGAAATTCAATTTCTTGATCTGTATCTTCCATTTTTGGAAAGAAGCCGGGCTACAAGAAAAATTCCTACCGTTACCATAGTAGCAGCATGGATAAGAGCGAAAATAAGGGTAGGCCCTTCCATAGCATTCGGTAACCATACATAAAGGGGGAATTGGGCGAATTTAGCAACTGAACTGCCAAATAACAGGAATGCACACAAAATAACTAATAAAAGATTATAGCTATATATATATGTCTCATCCTTTATTGCAGTCCTATTCGTTCGGGACAGCACATGTCATCCTGAACCGATCTTACCTGGGATCGCAAATCCCAAGTTTGTCTATGAAGAGCAGATCTAATTAGATTAGTGTCTATAATTGATTTCTTTTGTATAATACTAATCGATAGGGCCTCATTGGTAAGTGCTACAAGATCTCGTACATTGGAACCCATAGTTATGGACCCGAATCCATTAGTATGGAACAGAATATGGCGCCCTTGGGGCTTTCTATTTGATTGTATCGAAAGGCCCAATGAATTGGGATTTCCCTATTAGGCCAGGTCATTTCAGGGCAAGCGGATCATTTAAAAAAATTAAGATTAAGATAGAAATAGAATTTTCTATTGTTAATTATTCTGAATTTTTGTGCAATATTTCCAATAGTTGAAAGTACGAAGTGAAAATGGGTCAAATGATATGACCAAATTACTAGTGAAAAAGAAACTTTTTTTTAGTTAGTAATATTAAGAAAATTGAAATTCTAAAAAAACGCGTACAGTACTTTTGTGTTTAAGAGCCAAAGTTTTAATACAAGAAAGCCGAAGTATATATTTTATTCAATACAAACTCTTTTTTTTTCAGGATAAATCGTAATAATGAGAAATACGAGACATCTAAGTCATACAAGTAGAAGGAATGTCTATTCAATTTTGTCTACCCCTTTCCTATAAAGAAGAAAAGAAATAAAGACGAAAAGAAAGGAGCATGGAAAAGTTTCTGTCTTGACTAGTTTTCGAAATAGTCTTTTTTTTTTTTAGCTTAGCCCGCCGCAATGTATGTGTGGCTCAAAATAATCTACTTAAGGGAACGGAACAAAAATTTAGAAAGAAATTTCTAAAAAAGGTTATCCAAAATAAGAAAGATGCAAATAAGGTCTAAATAAAATAAGTATACGATTTAGTGTAAAAGTCAAAAAGATTACCGGGGAATTGTCAAAAAAATAGGAAAGAGATCCATCTAAAAGATCTTTTTCCCATTTCAGATTGCCTAGTATTCGACCAATTAGTAACCCAAGATTCCATATTTTTCTTAAATGAGAAAGAGATCCACCAGGGCAAAAAGACTCTTTGGGCCAAGGATCGAGGATTTATTAGGTTATCAAATGATACATAGTGCAATATAGTCAAAACAGGGTATTCTTTTCTAATAAAAATGGAATAGATACCTAGAAAACAAGTAAGACTCATCAACGGACTCTATTCGATGATCCTCAATACAGAAAAAAGAGTTCAGGAATTACTAAATATAGGACTATAGGAGTTCATTCCATTTTCAAAAAAGAGGATTTAATTGAGTATCGAGGAGTCAAAGAATTGAAGCCAAAATACCAAATGAAAGTATATAAGTGCAATTGAAATTCCTAGGGAGTTATACATTTGTGTATTGATAAGACCATTCACTATTTCTTGAAGCTCGATCTCTCCCCCAGATGAACCATATAGCCAAGAGAAACCATGAAATTGAATACTTGAAATTCAATCGATCCTAGGTTTTTTTCTTTTTTTTCTTGTGAAATAACTGGTATAAATGAATTTTTTACCATAAAATAAAATGAAAGCTTCTCTTTCCCCCCCTTTTTTTTTATAGATTGATAATGATTTTGTATCTATTTTCTATTCAAAGTCTGGATAATGAGTATTAATATTAAGAAGGATACCATGAATCTTATTTATCCAAATATAGTTTTTTGTGTAGTTACTCTTGGATGAAATGATAAAGGAATACCCAGAAACAATCTAGATGATATCAAATCGGATCAATATCATGAATAACAATATCTGAGCTATCAAATCGATTCAGCGTCCTTCAAGAGTCATGATGATATTACTGAGGAACGTCTTTATCAGAATATTTTTGTTTTGAACTGTTCAATAGAAAATTGACCCCATTTTGGAATTGGCTTTTTTTAATTAAAATTCTTTAATGTTTCTGTTTCTCAAATGCAATATTTGTTTCCTAAATTGAATTTAAGAAACAAATATTGCATTTGAATCGACTCTTTCAATCTGGATACTTTTTTCTCATCTCTTCTTCTAACTCCCAGGTAGCTTCTTCGGAAGATAACCCTTTCCAAACCACTTTCACTAGCATTATTATCTTATTCCGTAACTGTTTGAGTCTAATATCTATGATCCAATCTAGTGATACTATATATGATAGATCATCCTGTAACTACACGTTTTCATACTCTATGACATGTGAAAGGTTGAGCTGGTACTTTTTAAGTTGAGATACATGGAATACATTATGTACTTGGCTTAGGTTCAGGGGAAGGGTGAGTCTGTAGGCCACAGGTCCTACTTTAATGGCAATGAATTTGTTTTTAATGGATTGCATATGGTAGTTTTTAAACCTATGAGAATTTTGGGCCTTGTATTGTTTCTTTCTTATGAGAACATTTGTAATAATCGTTATTCCAAATTATAGTGATGAGGCTTAATTGCATGATTAATAATCATAAATCAAGGCTTAAAGTCATTATAATTAATCAAAATAGGAAAAAGTGAGGAAATTTGAACCTTGATATTATTAGAGTTGTTAGCTAAACAATCACAACTATTTAAATCTACAAATGATTCTAATTATCAATTAAAACCTTTTATTCAATTAGCCATGAATTCTACCTTGTAAAATCCCCTTATAAGTGTTTCCAAATCATCACATAACATTATCAAAGAATCCAAAGTTTCTAAGTTAAAATAAGAATTTAGGAACCTTTGTCGCAACTTGGACCTTTCTTGTCGCAGCTAAGTTGGTTATTAGAACCTAAAAACCAAATTTAGAGACTCTTGTTGCGACTTAGTATACTTGTGTCATGACATAAATGGCTACTAAAGCTCAAAATCCCAAATACAAACCTTGCATTGCAACCCAGGCCTTCTGCACCACGGTGAAAGTGCACTCGGGAACCTACTGTTCACACTTTCACAATGCAAGTTAGTGTCTCACGCGACAAGCCTATATAGCACCGTAATGAGAGGGCTTCTTGGAGCTCTCCAAGCTCATAATGAATCTCCCTTGCGCTGCAACAAGGCTACTCACTGTTACCCCCTGGAGTTAATTTCTCACATTATGCTGCGACTCAAATTACCTTGGCCTCAGCGCTTCTATCCTTTATTACTTTGAACTTCAATTTTGGTCACAATTCAAGTCTTTTAAGCTATGACTTTGCCATTGTTGATGTTATTTTCTCATTTTCATGCTTTCTAAGCTCTTACCACTCATTCTACATGAATTCTAAGGCTTCCATGACTGTCATGCATGGTTTTCTAGACCTCTTAACTCCTAAATATCATGATTCACTGATCCTCATTATCTAAGGGTCTAGGATTGAATTAGAGCAATCAAAACTTAATTTCATGTCAGTCAACCCCTATTCTATGATAGCAAAAATGATTCAACCATAAATGTTTACAGGACTAATGCTTAATGGCCATAAAAGATCAAGTCATTCATCAATTACTAGTCAATTACAATCATAATGTTTAATCCCATGATAATTATATTACATATACAGTCCTTATACTTAACAATTCATGATGCAATGTGACAAATACATAAAAGCTAGTATTCTCATTACACAAGCCCAAACTTATAAGGTCTCCAAACTTATGGCTACCAAACCATACAATGGGTTTCCATTAATTTCTCCTTGCCACCAAAAGGTTCGATCTCTGAAAATGTTAGCCCATAATTAGGGTGAGATTTACAATCTCAGTAACAAGAGATAAATTCCAAATATATATACAGATTAATCAACATAATACATTTTCATATTATTAAATACCAAAATTATCAATTCAATTAGCAAATGAACTAGTTAAGCTACAAGTGACTACTGTCCCATACCAACAATCACATCCAATATGTTAAAAGTCAATAACATTGGGAGAGACTCGTCCATGGCACCAACTCCCCAATTAGCACAACCTGGACTCAATGTATTTAAGGGTCTAATCACAACTCGGTGCTCAATCACAGCACGATGCATGGATGGCAACCATACTACAACTCTACTATAGACTTACGAGGTCCAATCACAATATAATTCAAGTAGCCAACCAATCATTTAGCATTTCAAAATCATACATGTACAAAAAATATCAAATTAAAATGAGTATATACATGAAATTTGGAAATTAACACAAGTTACCCCAATAAAGCCAATTATTCTTCCTTTAGCTACCATTATGATCCAAATGCACACCAAGTATAAGATAAGCATAGTTATTATCATTTCTAATAACAAATTAGATACCCAAAGCATTAAACTACCAATGACTACCTAAAGGACCCTTACCTAACCACCAATGGATTCCAATTTCGGGTTCTAACTTCCTTACACTAAAAACCACAATAGTTGACTCCAAGTTCTGAGTAATTTCACTTAAAACCAAAGCTCATATCATAAGTCAACTATAGGAGTCTCCATCCAACAAAAAAATACATCAAAATGGGGAGGAAACACTTACCTAACAACACTCCTAGCCTCAACCTCCAAAATTCCACCATGAGAATACCAAACAATACATTTTAGATTTAAGTGTGTGTGAAAATGCTTTTAATGAAATACTAATTAGGCCAAATCAAAGAGAAAGAAGAGAAGATTATATTTCATGAAGGTTACCTTAGCTTAATCTTGCTTTAAGTAGGAGAAATGGGGCCAAAATAGTGATGGAAACCCTAGCCTCGCAAATGTTTTGCTTTTGTGAAATTAGGCTTTCACTTTTGTAGAACTAAGTGTTTTGCTTTCACAAATAGGTGTAGCTACTAAACCTTTAGGATTGTTTGTAAGAAATGGATAGACCCATTAGCCCAAGGTCTAATTAAGCCTCAGATAGGAAAGTTTATTAAGGTTTTGAGCTGACTTAAGGGCCTATTCAAATTAGGTATACTTAAGAGTGTAATTGGTCCTCTAGGAAGATTTGGACCTTATTATAGTTGAAAATGGACTTCTATATTGGGCTCCAAACATAACAAAATGGATCACATAACCCAAATTAAATATCCATCTCTCTTTCCACTTAATTAACTTTATTAATTACCCAGATTAATTCTCTAACCCATCATAATTATCCTTAATTAAATTTTAGGGTGTTATAGCATTTGCCTATCATGATTTTTTACTTTAGAACTTTTTTTTATTCTTAATTAAAACTACATTTACACAAACATTCATAAAGATGATTAAGGCATCCTTTCTTTTCTCTTTTATTGTAGACAATGCCAAATAGCCATCATGCCTATGTTTTATCCTTTGTTTTTGTTCCCTTTTTTAGGCTTTTATGTTTTCTTTTTAACCTTTTAGCCAAAATAAAAAATTTCACCTTGTTTAGGATACTTTTAATTATTAAGAGCATTATATTTTCATAGTGTGGATGGATGTGCAGTGCAATTTTGCATCATTTTTTAGCTAATTAATTTGTCCTCTCTAAAGATATGTCAAAACAAGAACAAAAACAAAAAAAACCATGAAAAAAAAAAGAAAAAAATTATGAAAAAAAAGAGAAAAAACAAAAGAATGATGAAAAAACAAAAGAAAAGAAAACTACTTTGATTTTTCATTAAACATGTTTTGATTTATGGTAAATAAGACTTTGAATTGCATATTTATTCTGTAGCACCCCAAAATTAATTAAAGTATTAATCATAGATTTGGGTTAATTAATATAAGATAATTGGGCAAGTTATGTGAATAGGGTTTATAGAGAGACAAATTATTAATATGGGTTTGAGATTTAATTGGGTTAGAAAACTCATCTAGGCCCAAATTAAATTAAGTAGGCTATAGTTAGAAACTAATAGAGGCTTAAGAATTTTAGGTGCAAACCCAATCTTTTAATATGAGTCTTGGCCCAAAAAAGACCACCTAGCAATGGTCCAATTCAATTTAATGAATTGGAAACTCAAGATCCAACTTATATAAGCTCTTATAAATGGCCCAATAACCCTTGTACAGACCCAAACCAATTGAGTTCTTCAAACTTAGTCTAACCCAATTAAGATTTTGTAGCCCAACTTATAAAATTCAGCCCAAACCAATTTAAAAATCTTAACCCAATTGGAATTGGCCTTTTGGGCCAACCCATAACTCATTTTAGACCCAACTTAAACCCAACTAAAATTCTAAACACATGCAACCCCTCCTACCATTCCGCTGAAACACAAAATACAAACACAAGAGGCATTTTCGCACCTTAAGAGGGAGGCTAGGGTTTTAAGCAAGAAATCTACCATTTCTCACTTCTAAGCTCAAAATCAGCTAAGATACTTATTCTATAACTTAATCCCCTTCTCTTTCTCTTCATTTTAGCCCAATTAGTTTTTCATTTGGAGCATTTTCACCATACCTAAAACCTGAAATATGGTTGTTTGAGATTTTTTTAGTGAAATTTTGTAGGTTGGGGCTAAAGGTATTATTAGGTAAGTATAAACTCTTCATTTTGATGTATTTTTCATTGGTTTAAGACCCCTATAGTAGACTTATAGTATGAGCCTTAATTTTGTGTGAATTTTCCTAAGGTTTGAAGTGATATTTTGATGTTTCTGGTCTAGGGAAGGCAAAACCCGAAATTTGAGGCTCTTGGTGATTGGGTGGGTGTCTCTTAGGTAACTATTGGTAATTTAATTCTTTGAGTATTGAGTTATTACCATAAATGATGAATAGGATAGTAATGGACTAATATAAAGTGATCATTTTCTGATATTATGATTATAAGAGGATTTTGGTATTGCTGTTAGCTTCCCAACTTGTCTACAAGTGAGGTAACTGAGGTTCATACTAATTTCATGCATATGTATGTTTTAATTTTTCATTTGTTGCATAATTATGATTTTGATGCTAAATGAATTGGTTGGCTATCTGTTATATGTGATTGGACCTTATGAGTCTACGGTAGAGCTGTGGTACGGCTACCACCTATGCATATGCTTCGTTCGAGTGCCAAGTTGTGATTAGACCCTAGATGCACTAAGCCTTAATTGTGCTCATTAAGGAGTAGGTGCCTGGATGGGCCTCTCCTAATGTTATTAGCCTTTAACATGTGAAATTGTGATTGCTAGTATGGGATAATAATCTTAGATAGCCTAATTATTTCATTTACTAATGTGGTTAGTACATTTTCTGATACTCATACGAAATCATGCATATATGTTAATTAAACCAAAATATATGAATGGAATTTGCCTTGGCTACTAAGATTTGCATCTCACCCTATTTCATGGGATTATACTTTCAAGTGAGGGCTCTTCCAGTAAGGATAAGAGGAAGCAAATTGATAAAAATCCAAGAGCTCTAACCATGTGTGGAGAAGGCTACATTTAGACTGATTTAAATAGAGTAGATGCTAAATTTTATATTCTTTTTGTATAGATCATCATGTAATCATGTTGCTAAGTGTATATGCCTGTATTTTGATTAGTTGAAATGTATCTATTGAGGAGTTAGGCCTCATTTTAACTTAGTATTGGATGTATGAATTTATAACATCTATTATGAACTTTGTTGAATCTATGATATGACTTACCATTTGGGAAATGTAATTATATGATACATTAGATGTAGGCCTAAACTAGGGATGCATGAAATCTTTAATGAAATATATGTTTAAAAGATACTTATTAGTAGCTTATGAAATTCTTACTGTCAGTAATCCATGAACTTGCTGATATTTGATAGTTGGATGCATAGGAATTAACACTTAAGTTTTGAATGGGTCATAATAGATAAGTTGGGTAAATTAGATAGAGGAAAGCCATTAGAGCTGTAATACCCCAAAAATAATTAAAGTGTTAATCATGGATTGGATTAATTAAGAATAATTAATATAGGATAATTAGGTAAGTTAAGTGAATGAAAATTTTAGAGAGATAAATTATTAATATGAGTTTGAGATTTAATTGAGTTATAAACCCTATCTAGGCCCAAATTAAATTAAGTAGGCCAAGGTTAAGGACTAATAGAGGTCCAATAATTTTAGGTGCAGAGCCAACCTCTTATTGTGAGACGTGGCCCAAGAGAGAGCACCTAGTGATGGACCAATAACCCTTGTGCAGACACAAATCAATTGAGTTCTTCAAACTTGGTCTGGCCTAACTAAATTTCTGTAGTCCAACACCTTAAAACTGGCCCAACAAGGCTTAAATCAGAACCCACTTATAATTGGACCTTTAGGTCAGCCCATGACCCACATTAAACCTAACTAAAACCCTAAACACTTTAGCCCTTCCACATTTTGCTGAAACATAAACACACAACTCATTTTTGGAGGTTTGAAGAGAAGCTAGGGTTTGGGGTAAGAAATCTATCATTTCTCACTTCTATAAGCTTAAAATCAACCAAGGTAACATTTATAAAACTTAATCCCCTTCTCTTTCTCTTCATTTTGGCCTGATTAGTTTTTCATTTGGAGCATTTTCACCATACCCAAATTCTAAAATGTGGTTGTTTGGTATTTTCTTAGAGAATTTTCGGAGGTAGAGGGTAAGAAGGATATTGAGTAAGTGTAAACTCTCCATTCTAATGTATTTTCTACTGGTTTAAGACCTTCATAGTTAATTTGTAGTATAGGTATTAATTATGTACAAATTTACTTAGGAATTAGGGTGATATATTGAAATTTCTGGTAGATGACAAATTCAATCCGAATTTGGGGATTTGAAGTGGCTGGGTAAGTGTCCTTTGAGTAGCCATTAATATTTTAATTCCTTGGGTACTTGTTGCTACTATACATTATGAGTTAGAGTAGTAATCTTCTAATGTTATGGTTATAGGGAGATTTTGGCACTACTGGTGGCTTTTCAATTGTCTACAGAGTGAGGTAACCGGAGGTTCATGTTAATTTCATAGATATGTCTATTTTAATTTTGTATTTGCTACATGATTATGATTTTAATGCTAAATGAATTGGTTAGCTATCTGTTATACATGATTGGACCTTGTGAGTCTATGGTGGAGCTGTGGTGCAGCTGCTACCCGTGCATGTGCTTCGATCGAGCACTGAGTTATGATTAGACCCCAGATGCACTGAGCCCTAGTTGTGCTCAATGGGGAGTAGGTGCCATGGATGGGCCTCTCCCGATGTTTTGGCCTTTAACATGTGGAATTGTGATTGCTAGTATGGGATAGTAATCATAGATAGCCTAATTATTTCATTTACTGATATGACTAATATGTTTTTTTATACTTATATGAAATCATGCATATATGTTAATTAAACTGGAATATATGAATGGAATTTGCCTTGGTTACTGAGATTTGTATCTCACCCCGTTTCATGGAATTATACTTCCAGGTAAAGGCCCCTCGAGTAAGGATAAGGGGAAGCAAGTAGATGAAAATCCATGAGCTCTAGCCATGTGTGGAGGAAGCTATACTTGGGCTAATCTGAGTAGAGTAAATGCAATTTTGTTAATCTTTTATATAGCATCATCATGTAATCATGTTGCCAAGTGTAGGCATTTATATTTTGATTAGTTGAAATTTATTTATTAAGAAGTTAAGTCTCATTATAACTTGGTATTAGATGTATGAACTTCTAGTGTCTGATTTTATGAACTTTATTGCATTCATGATACGATCTACTATTGGAAATGTCATTATGGGATATATTAGATTGTTAATCTAAATCAGTGATGTATGGAATCTTTAATATAATGTATATTTGAATGATATTTGGAAGCTTATGAAATTCTACTATTGTTAATCTATGAACTTGTTGATATAGGGTAGTTGGAGGAATAGAAATTGACATTTAAGTCTTGAACTAGTAATGATAGATTAACTAGGTAATTTGGCTAATGAAATCTGTTAGAGCCCCACAATTAAGGTAGAGTGGCCCTAGGGTGTCAATAGAGGGAGAGTGAAGAGTATGAGATAAAATTTTAGGAGTTGTAAGATTAGAAGGCATTTCACCACGGCTAATAGAGTCGAAGTTGCCCAAGGAGACTACCATAAAGCAATTCACCATGGCGAAAAGTGGAATTAGCCACGATAAAATGTAAGAGGCAAAACTGTGAGTCGTCCAGAGGGTAATTCACTGTGGTTAAATGGGAATTGGCCGCGGCGAAAGGGGGAATTGGCTGCAACCAATAGCAAGAGGCGAGTGAGGTAGGCTCCAAGAGGATTCCTCACCATGACACCATATAGGTTAGCTGCGGCAAGCTCTGACTCACCGCGACAAAACCTGTGAAGATAAAGAGTGAACTCGAGAGCAATTGGCCGCGGCGCAAGGGCATTTAGCTGCTACTAACTGTTCCAAATTCTCATTCTAACCTAGAAATCTTGATTTTTCATATGGTAGCCTCAAGGGATAACTTAGAAACATTGGTAGAAGATTCTTGTGAGTTAGAATTAATGGGCAATAAAATCAGAGGCTTATAAATGAGTGTTTGTTTCCCTTATGTAATATTTGGTCCTTCCGTAAACGTGAGAAACACAACATTCAATTTCTCCATAAACGGCCGAAATGGGCTAAATACAAAAAAAAAGTCCCTGAAATAGAAGGAATTTGGGCCAACTAAAATTATGATAAAATTTTAAATATTAGAAAATGAGGATTTTAACCTTGAATTGCCCAGAAATTAAGGCCAGAGTGATTCTAAAAATTTGTCAAAAGGCCAGTGGTATTTTCGTAAATATGGGCACCTTTTGAAAAACACACAGGAGGGCTTTTTAAATGAAAGTTTTGAGTTTTCTGGGGATCTCAGAGGCCCTAAAAACAATAGAAAACCCCGGGACAGTTAAAGCCCCTCCAGTGGACATTTTCTAACATCAGTGTGCCCAAACTTTGATGGATTCATTTATGAAGGCTTTAGCTCCAATTTGAGTAATTCCAAAGGCATTTTTCTTAATTGGGAACCTAAATTTTATAATGGAAAAGATAGTTTTCAAAAAGGATCTAAAACAAAGGAGAAACGAAAATGCAAAGAATGAATGGCAAAATGGGAATTTTTGAACAGTGTAACTTACTTCCACCTATATATATGATGCACCCTTCTTCTCCCTTCATTATGCACGACCATCTTCTACCCCAAATTAAAAGAAAAACCCTAAGGGAGAGGCACCCAAGAGAGGAAGAAGAAGAAGGAAAAAAACCAAGCTTAAGGTATGTTTTCATGGTGATTTTCCTTACTTTTCTTCATCCACACCTCCTCTTCTCCCTTCTCCTTTCTTTCTTTAGATTAAAATGAGGTTTATAAATCTGATTCAAGGGAGATATTCAAGGGAAAGTTTAGATTTGAAGAGAGGAGCTTGGAGAAATCAAGATTTAAGCTAAAGTAAGCAAGAAAATAAGGTAAAAATGCATCCTATGGTTTATATCTTCCATGGCCCTTCTTTTCCATTTCAACCTAGACTTAGCTAGACCTAAGGAGTTAGATTTTTAACAAACCAAGGTGATTCTTGGGTATTTGATGGAGAGGAATAAGAATATGCAAAGAAAACTAAGAAATAGACATTAGAAATCAAGATGCAAAACCTAGGGTTTTAAGTGCACCTTCCAATTTCTAAATTTGTATGATGCTTCCTAGGTCTAAGTTAGAGTATAAATGAGTTCTTGAGACACAAAGATGCTCCCCACAAGCTTCTCCCTTCAAGAAAACCAAGAAAACTCCATATGGCCCAAATAGTGTCTATGTCTCGGCCAAGAAGGGATTGTGTAGGTGAGGAGAGTTTTAAATTTTTCTAAGGCTATTCTTGAGTCATATTTGATGAATGAAAGTGAGGGGAGGCCTTGGAAAAAATTTAGAACTCATAGAAAGTGATTTGGTGTCTTAGGTTTCATATTATGACCTAAAGAAGCAACATGGTGCTAGACCTTTTATTTTAATGGTGTGATAACTCTAAGAGGCTTAAAAAGAGTCAAGAATCATACTTGAAAGAAAATAATGAGGCCTAGAAGTCATTTGAGAGGTGTTGCTTCATTAGGTGCCAATCTGGATCATAATGGGAGTTATAGAGCAATCTAGTACTTAAGCAAGTTGTATGGTCTTAGAGATTATTTCATAAACCTAAATGGCTCCCATATATTGTATTTAGACCAAGAGAAACCATCTCCACCAATTTATGGGTGTGGGACCAAAAGAGGAGGCTTGAATCCTAAAGGAAAAGTGTGTGTTTGTATACAATGTAGCTCTCTCCACCTTCTTTCATGCATGGATGTGTGTTTAGCATGTTTTAAAATGTGTGTATGTGTATTTTCAAGCTGTGAAAAGTATGCTAGCATGCCTTTGTATGCCATGATCCTGATGCCATGTTATGTTCTTAAATGATTTCATGATGGTTGTATGAGTTTGCTTGAGTGTGGAGAGGCCAAGAACTCTTCCCTTGGGTGAGGATGAGCCAAGAACCCTTGAGCTTGGTTGGGATAAAGTAAAGAGTCTCCCAAAAACAAAGTGGGCTCCCAAGAGTATGGTTAAGTCTAAAGCTCTTAAAGAATGGGTGAGACAAGTCTAAAATCCATGAAGAGAAATGTGAGGCCAATCTAAACATTTGGTGAGCTCTTGAATGTCTTGTATGATTGATTCACATGTCAAGTTTGCTTTTAAAATGTCTATGACTTCTATTTCCTCCATGCATACATTTGCAAAACTTGCTTTGCACATATTCTGTATGATTGAATGGGAGATGAGCTATTGGGATTCTTTGAATCTCATCCCCTCCTCCCCAATGATCTAATATGATAGGTGAACCAAGTGGATATGCTAATGGGAGCCAACAATACTAAAAGAAGGAGATTGACAATCATGTGTTTAGCTTTGCCACTTTAAGACCATGATTATACCATATGATATATATGATGTAGTAAATGGGCTACGACCCTTGAGACCTATGTAAATATGATATTATATGATGTTTAAATGTATAGATATGATATATGACTTCTAGAACCTACTTTGAGTATGTAATGCTAAAGTGTGCAATATGGAAGTTTGTTGGAAATATGCATAAGTGTAGGTTGAATGGCCAAAATGAGATGCATGAGATTTGAGACTATTTAGTTAGCTCACATAAGTCTCAAATAAGCTTTTAAACTTGCCTAAAAGGTGCCAAGACCAAGGAAATCTATTTGGCAATTTTGGTACCCAATATGGAGCCAAAATTGACCATAATAGAATCCTATGTCACTTTTTGGCCAAATGAGCTATTCTTGATCTAAAATTTGGCATGCAATTAGGTCTCATTGATATATTTCTAAGAAGCTAAAGATCATAATTTTTGGAGGTTTAAGGAATATTTTATGAATTTTCAAAATTATGATTTGTCATGGATTCTGGTATGGGTATTGTTCATACTGGCAATTTTGTGTTTTGTGTCACCCGATGGTCAAATGGTGTCCAATGTTTATGAAATTTTATATGCATAAACTAAAGGTCATAATCATTCTTTGGCCACTAAGATCACCTTATTTGAAGGTTTGAGCAAAGAGTTATGCATTTTTGCAGTTAACTGTCAGTACCAGTGGCACCCCAGAAGTTTAGTTACTGTTCCATAGGTTCCCGATAGCTAAACATATCTTTTTCATTTTGAAATTATTTTTAATATCAATTTAACATTTTTAGCTTTCTAGAATGACCAAATTTTTGTGATTTCAATTTTTATAGAATTCGTTATGAATTTCATAAGCTTGTATCAGTAAACTGAACAACAGCCCAGGCAGCCAATGACCTCTGTAACTTCTTGGATGTCAAAAATCCTGTGTGATTACTTTTGTGACCTGGACATATTTTTAGTATGAAGTAGACATCTTAGGTTTTCCATAATGACCAAGATTGCATGATTTCAATTTTTTTGGATTTAGTTATGATTTTCCAAAGTTAGGTCAGAAAATGGAGCAAATCTGACCAAAAATATATTTGCTTATTTTGAGCTCTATTTCGGTTTCCATGAATTGTAGGCATGTTTTTGTGATGTAAATAAGTCATAATGATGGAATTAAATATAAGAATGCATAATATGATCTTGCATGGTCCACATGACACTGAATGGAATTTTAAGACGTAGTGCAATGCTAAAATGAGCATTATTTCTTTGCCATTTTCATGCAAAACTCACATGATTCATGATATTAAGTTATGTAAAGGCATGAGATGAGTTAGAATGAGTTAGAATTCATGGTGTTACACCTTAGGTACATGAATACTTGTAATTATTTGGTTGATGACTCTAATAACATTACAGTTCAAATTTCCTTGTCTTTTCCAAATGTAATTAGTCATAATATATTGTAACCCTGATTTATAGGTATTAATCACGTATTTTACCTTAATTGCAATGAGTAAAAGTTAGGGTCATCACAAGAGCCCCATAAATTAAGGTGGAGTAACTCTAGGGTAACTCTAGGGGGAGAATTGAAAAGTATGAGACAAGATTTTAGAAGTTGCAAGATCAAAAGCCATTTCACCGCAACCAAAATAGTCTTAGTCACGGGTAATAGAGGTGAAGTTGCCTAGGGAAAGTACCAGAGAGCAATTCACTGTGGCAAGAAGTGGAATTAGCTGTGGTGAAATGTGAGAGGCTAAACTGGAAGCCGTCTAAAAGGTAATTCGCCGCGGCTAAATATGAATTAGCCGCAGCAAACTTTTGTGAAAATGTGTCGGACGTTTTAGAGAGGATTTAGCCGGGGCAAAAATGGAATTTAGCGGCGACCAATAGCGAGAGGTGAGTAAGGTAGGCTCCAGGAGGTCTCCTCACCATGGCCCCATGTAGGCTAGCTGCGGCGAAGCTTCAACTGGTCGCGATGAAACCTATGAAGATATAAGAGTGAACTCGGAAGCAATTGGACACGACGCAAAGACATTTAGCTGTGGCTAACGCTCCCGAACACTCATTCTAACCTAAAAATCTTAGTTTTCCCTATGGCCTCAAGGGATGCCTTAAAAATACTGGTAGAGAATTCTTGTGAGTTAGAATTAATAGGTAATAAAATCAAAAGCTTATAAATGAGTGTTTGTTTCTCTTGTGTACATGAATGCTTATAATTATTTGGTTGATGACTCTAACAACATTAAGGTTCAAATTTCTTTACATTTTCCAAATGTAATTAGTCATAATGTCATGTAACCCTGATTTATGGTTATTAATCACATATTTAACCTTAATTACAATGATTAGAAGTTAGGGTTGTTATAGTTGGTATCAGAGCAATGGTTCAGACAAATGTGTATGATTTACAACTTTATAGTTAGAAAACTTGGCAATCATGATGCATGCATGATAGGAATAGAAACATTGTGACCTAGTGATAACTCTCATACTTATATATACTTGCTATGGGTGGAGGTGTGTTTTGTTTTCCTTGGGCCATAGCTTAATGAGGGATGCTTGTGGTTGTGCTAGTGGCATTGCAGAGCTAGATGGCTACACATAGGGAAACAACTAAGATGCTAAGAGAGATGTAAGAGGCTATGGCTACAATAGCCAACCAAATGAGAGAACAAGCTGTGGCCCATGAAATTATAGTTAGGGCAATGACTGACTAGTTTCAAGAACAAGCCGAGGCTCATGTAGCGATTGTGCAAGTGCTGCAGCAACTACATGAAAACATGAATAAGCAGAATCAGGAGGTGTCACTAAAGAATCATGTTAGTTCTGGTCATAACCCTGGTGTGGGACACTAAGGGAAGGATGGTGACCACTCTATTGTGTTGGCCAAATTCAGAAAAGCTGATCCTTCATCATTTTTTGAGGAGTTAGATACTAAGAAAGCTGAGAGGTGGCTGATGCAACTGAAGAAGATCTTTGAAGTTATAAACTGCATCACAAAACAAAAGGCAAAATTAGTCAGATCCAAGTTGGAGGGTAAGGCTGAGCATTGGTGGAGGAATACCTCCAAATTGTTGACTACAAGGGGGATACCCTTGACTTGTGAAAGCTTCCAAACCACCTATAAGAGTAAGTATTTCCCACCATCAGTGAAGGCTAACAAGGAAGTCGAGTTTAACTTCCTTAAACAAGGGGACATGAATGTGGATCAGTATGCAACCAAGTTCATTCAATTGTCCCGCTTCTCCTCCTACTTGAAACGATTTATTGATGAGCCATGGAAGGCTGAAAATTTTGAAAGAGGCCTAAAATCGGAGATTAAGGACAAGATTGTATCTCTACAGATCCACAATTTTGATGAATTGGTGGAGAAGTGCAAAGTAACAAAGAGGGCTATGATGGAAAGTAAGGCCAAGAGAAAAAAGACCGTGGAGGGTAAGCATGACCAGGGCATGGAGCCCTTTAGGGGTAGAAGTAAGAAGGGAACCAATAGTAGGAGTGGCTCTTGGGGTAGGAGACCACCCCAAAGAATGTCCCTCAAAGAAAAAGCATGGGAGCACCAAGAAGTGCAGTGAGTGTCCCACCCACTTATGCCAAGTATGGGAAGAACCATAAGAATGGGCCATGCTTGGTGTGCAATAATTATAGGAAGCCTGGACACTATACATGAACTTGCACAATGTCACGATAGTCGGCCTCATCTATTAAACTAGCTACCCAGGGAAGGGTGTTTTCCCTTATATAGTAAGAGGCTAGTAGATCCCCTAGTCTAATATGAAGTACTTTACTTGTCCATAATCATGTTATAGATACATTATTTGATTCAGGTACGACCCACTCATTCATCTTATATAACTGTGTTAAGCGTCTGGGTCTTAAAATTAGCTTGTTGCTATTTAAATTATCTATGTCCACCCCTACTGGATATTCTATGATTACATCTGATGTATGCTTAAATTGTACTGTACAATTGGATAGTCGTTATGCTACCCTTAACTTAATTTGCATCCCTTTATGTGATTTTGATGTAATCATTGGTATGGACTAGCTATCAGCTAATAATGTGATACTTGATTGTAATCGTAAGACTATTTTCTTACCTGTAAATATACTTGAAACTTGTTCTATGACTAAGCTTACTTATGTGTTTGCCGCCTAAGCTGAGAGGTACCTTAGGCGTGGTTACCAAGGGTTCCTAGTATTCTTTTCATTACATGTTAAGGTTGATTATGAGATAGAGGATATACCTGTGATTAGGGAATTCTCTGATGATTTCCTTAAAGAGTTTAGTGGACTACTTCCAGAAAGAGAGCTAGAATTTTTCATTGATTTGGTACCCGGTACAAGTCTAATTTCTAAGGCCTTGTATAGAATGGCACCTGCTAAGCTGGTTGAGTTGAAGAGTCAATTAAAATAGTTACTTAAGAAAGGATTTATTAGGTCAAATGTGTCTTCGTAGGGAGCACCAGTGTTGTTTGTCAAGAAGAAGGATGGTAGCCTTAGGCTTTGCATTAACTATAAGCAATTGAACCAAGCGACTATCAAGAATAAATACCCTTTACCTAGAATCGATGACTTACTTGACCAATTAACTGGAGCATCGGTCGTTTCAAAGGCTAACCTTAGATCGGGATATCACCAACTTAGAGTCAAGGCTGAGGATGTACCTAAAACTGCCTTTAGAACTCGATATCACTATTATGAATTCCTAGTTATGCCTTTTGGGTTAACCAATGCCCCTGCCATTTTCATGGATTACATGAATAGGATTTTTAGGCCCTATCTTGACTAATTTGTGGTAGTGTTTATTGATGACATTCTTATCTACTCTAAAAGTAGTAAAGAGTATTAAAAGCACCTTAGGATAATTCTTCAAACATTGAGAGAGCATCAGTTGTATGCTAAGCTAAGCAAGTATAAGTTTTGGTTATGGGAGGTCAAATTCCTAGGTCTTGTAATATTGGAACAAGGGGCAGTGGTAGATCCTAGCAAAGTATTAGTAGTACTAAATTGGGAGAGACCCAAAACAATGACCAAAATTTGTAGCTTTTTTATAACATGGATCAACGATATGGTAGAGTTAATGCTAGGTTGTTTCCTAGAAGCAATGCACTATATAGCTCAAATACAGTGTCAAATAAGTAAGAGCTGCTGCATCAATATCTGGGTGTAGTGAAAAATAAGTAAGGGTTCCCATATTTTTGTAAACAAATGTGGGTAAAGAAGTTAGTTCACAAAAGTAAAATTCATTTTAGAACTTAGAATATAGGTACACTTATAAGTAAATCAATGGAAATAGTAAATACCATTATTAGGAGGAGAATTAATTTTATGTGCTTACAAAAACTAAATAGATAAGAGAAGAAGCAAAGGAATTAGACATCTTATATTTCAAACTTTGGTATACTAGTAAGACTAAATCTAGAGATGGAGTATATATAATTATGGATAAGTATTGTAAAAATGTTGTGGTAGATGTAAAAAGATTAGGAGATAGAATTATAACGTTAAAATTTATTGTAACACCCCAAAATTAATTAAGGTGTTAACCATGGATTTGGGTTAATTAAGAATAATTAATATAGAATGATTGTGTAAGTTAAGTGAATGAAAATTTCAAAAAGATAAATTACTAATATGAGTTTGGGATTTAATTGAGTTAGAAACCCCACATAGGCCCAAATCAAATTAAGTAGGCTAAGGTTTGGAACTAATGGAGGCCCAATCATTTTAGGTGTAGACCCAATCTTTTAATGTGAGACTTAGCCTAAGAAAGAACACCTAAGGAGGGCCCAATTTGATTTAATGAATTAGAGACCCAAGACCCAACTTCCATAAGCTCTTATAAATGGCTCAATAAACTTTATGCAGACCCAAATCAATTGAGTTCTTCAAACTTGGCCCAAACCCAATTAAAATTCTGTAGCCTAACACATGAAAGCTGGCCCAACAATGCTTAAATATAAAGCTCACTTAGTATTGGACCTTTGGGTCAGCCTATGACCCATATTAGACCGAACTTAAAACCCTAAAAATTTAAGCCACCCCCATTCTGCAGAACACAAGAAAACAAAAGAGAAATTTGGAGGTCCAAAGGGGAGGCTAAGGTTCTTAACATATTTCTACCATTTCCCACCTCTAGAGCAAGATTCAGCCAAGGTAATGGTTGTATAATTTAATCCCCTTCTCTTTCTCTTCATTTTGGCCTAATTAGTATTTCATTTAGAGTATTTTCACCATACCCAAAATCTGAAATATGGTTGTTTGGGATTTTCTTGGTGAAATTTCGTAGGTAGGGGCTAAGGGTGTTATTAGGTAAGTATAAACTCTTCATTTCAATGCTTTCTCTACTAGTTTGAAACTATAGCTTATTTATAATACGGGTATTGTTTTTATTCGAATTTACTTAGAATTTGAGGTGTTATTTTGAGGTTTCGGGGGTAGGCTCAACCAAATCCGAATTTGGTTTTAATGGTAATTGAGTAAGGGTTTCTAAGTAATCTTATATAGCTTAACTCTTTAAGTGATGGGTTTGTTGATACAAATTGTGATTAGGGATAGTAACGACTTAATTTAGTGTCCATAGGCCAAAGTAGCATTCAATTGGCTCTTAGAGGATTGGCTATAAGTGAGGTAACTGGGACTATATTAATTCCATGTATATATCTACTCTAATTTCATATTTGCTGTACATGAATGATTTGAAATGCTAAATGAATTGGTTGGTTATCTCTTGTATTGTATTTAGACCTTGTGAGTCTATGGTAGAGTTGTGGTGCGGCTGCCACCCATGCATGTGCTTTGATCAAGTACCAGGTTATGATCAAACCCCAGATGCACGGAGCCCTGGTTGTGCTCATTGAGGAGTAGGTGTCATGGACGGGCCTCTCCCGACGTTATTGGCCTTTAACATATGAAAATATGATTGCTAGTATAGGATGGTAATCATAGTAGTCTAACCGTTTCCTTTGTTGATATGACTGATATGATCCTGATGTTAATTTTGATTAATGCTTACATGTTAATTAAATTAGATTATATGAATGAAAATTTCTTTAGTTACTGAGATTCGCATCTCACGCCATTTCATGGGATCATACTTTCAAGTGAGGCTCTTCGAGTAAGGATAAGGGGATGCAAATGGATGAAAATCCATAAGCTCCAATCATGTGGGGAGAAGGCTACACTTAAACTGGTTTATTTAGAATAGATGCTAAATTTTATATTCCTTATTTAGAATAAATGCTAAATTTTGTATTCCTTATTTAGAATAGATGCTAAATTTTGTATTCCTTTTTGTATAGTATCATCATGTAATCATATTGCCAAGTGTAGGCTCTTATATTTTGATTACTTATGATATATCTATTAGGGAGTTAGGTCTCATTTTACCTTGGTATTGGATGTATGAACCTATAACACTTGATGTATGAATTTTACTAAATTTATGGTATGGTATACTATTGGAAATATAATTATGTGATGCATTAGATGTTGATATAAACCATTGATGTATGAAATCTCTAACATAATGTATATTGAATGTTAATTGTTGATAGTTCATGAATTCTTATTGTTATTACTTTATGGACTTGCTGATATAAGGTAGTTAGAGGAGTAGAAATTAACATTTAAGTTTTGAATTGGTAATGGTAGAATAGCTAGGCAAATAAGGTAGATAAATACCATTAGATTCATATGAAATAAGGGGGAGCGGTCCTAGCGTGTTCTCAGGAAGAGAATTAGAGTGTATAGGACGAAATTTAGGAAATGTAGTTACAGGAGGGAGTCACGCCGTAGCTAGGAAGGCCTCGCCATGGCTTAGAGAGTAACAGTGGTGAGGAACGCTACGGCTTGAGAAATCTCACCACGGCTCAGTGCGAAAAAAATCACCCATAAGGGTGGCAGAAAGAAACCTCACCGCAGCGCAACAAGTCCTGTTGTGATGCAAGTTAAAGAAACTAGGTAAGAAGTGTATAGTAGCAAGTCTCGCCATGGCACAAGTGTATTCTGCTGAGGTGAGAATCGTCAGACTTCAAACAATAGCTCCAGGAGGAATTTCCATCGCGGCGCCATGTAGGTTTGTCGCGGCGACGGTCCAACTCGTCGCAATGCCATGTAGGTTTGTCGCGGTGACAGTCCAACTCGCCACGGTGAGTGAGTTGCCCAATAAGATTCTCAAGAGTAACTTAGCCATGATGCGAAAAGTCAAGGCCGCGGCGCAAAGTGAAAAACTTAGTTTTTGAGATTCAGTACCTAACTTAACTGTAGCATGAGAGTTTCAAGTCACAGCGAAGGTTTCCAAACTCTTACCTTTAGTCTAAAAACCCTAGTTTCTTCAATGGTAATGCTAGGAAATGATATAGGAACACTTGTGGAAGGTTTTTGTGTATTGAAATTGATGAATGGATGAATCACAAACCTCTCATGATTGTACAATTTCTTTTATGCATTCTCATAATTGTGGTTGTGTAGTTAATGAACCTAATATTATTAAGGTCTAAATTTTCCTATAATTTTCACGATGTATTTAATTTTAATGACTCTAAACCTTAATCATGAAGCATTCATTGTGTATTTAACCATAATTACCATGATTAGAAGATAGGGTCATTACATTTGTTATAAAAAAAGAAACTTTTAATATTATTAGTACTTATGCATCACAAGTAAGATTAAAAGAGCGTTATAAAATAAAGTTTTAAAAGGACTTAAAAGGTCTAGTTCAAGAAATACCTTTAAGGAAAAAGATTCTTATAGAAGGATATCTTAATGATCATATAGGAGTGCATCTACAAATTATGAGAGTTCGCATAGGAGATATGGTTTAGGAGAAGCAAATACAGAGGATAAAAATATTCCATACTTTTCATTAGCATTTAATTTTAATATAGCTAATACTTATTTTAAGAAGTGTGAAGAGCATCTTATTACGTACAAAAGCAGGAAAGCAAAAGCAAGAGAACATGCTCTCAAATTGATTTCTTTCTAATAAGGAAAGTAGATAGAAAGTTTTGCATTGATTGCAAATTTATACCTAAAGAGAGCTTAACTAGACAACATAGGGTCTTAATAATGGATGTTCGAATTAAAAGGAAAGTAAAGAGCAAAGGCCAAGAAAGAATGTCAAGGATAAAGCGATGGCAATTGAAAGGTGATAAAGACAAAAGTTTATAAAAAAGGATTTTGGAGAAAGAATCATGGGAGGCACAAAGAAGTGCTAATGATATGTGGGACCAGATGACTAAAGAGATTAGAAAGGTTATAAAAGAAATACTTAGGGAATGAAAAGGTTTTGGACCTAGAGATAAAGAATCTTAGTAATGGGATGCAAGCATACAAGATAAGGTTAAAGTTAAAAGAAAATGTTATAAAGCATGGTCTTTGTGTAAAAGTAAGAAAAATTGAAAAAAAAAACACAAAGTATCTAAGAAAGACATTAAGAAGGCAATGAACGAAGTGAGAGTTAGCGCATTTAATGGGCTATATCAATCTTTAGGTACAAAGATAGGGAAAGAAGTATTTATAAACTTGCTAAAAGTAGAGAAGAAAAGACAAGAGATAGGGATCAAGTGAGATGCATTAAGGATAAAGAAGAGAGAGTTCTAATCACAAAGTAGGATATTAAGAAAATGTGGAAGTGCTATTTTCATAGGCTATTTAATGAAGGATGCGGAATCTCATGGCACTCAAATAGGCTAGACATTACAGAGAATAATCAAAATTATACTTTTTATCATAAGATTCGAGAGTCAGAGGCAAAAGAAGTTTTAAACAGGATAGAGAATGACAAAGTAGTAAGACCAAATAATATACCTATTAAAGTGCGAAAGGGCTTAGGAGTGAAAGGTATAAATTGGCTCACAAATTTATTTAATAAGATTATGAGATCCAAGAGAATACTAAACGAGTGTAGGAAAAGTACCTTAATTTCTATTTATAAAAATAAGGAACACGTACAAAATTGTGCAAATTATAGAGGAATTAAACTAATGAACCATACTACGAAATTATAAGACAAGATTATTGAGTGGAGATTAAAATAAGAAACTCAAGTTACAAAAAATCAATTTGGTTTTATGCCTTATAAGTCGATCATGAAAGCAATATACTTATTATGAAAATTGATAGAGAAATATCAAACAAATCAAAAAGACTTACATATAGTATTTATCGGTTTAGAGAAGGCATATCATAAAATGCCAAGAGATATTTTGTGGAAGGTTTTGGAGAAAAAAAGAATCCGTACTACTTATATTCGAGCAATTCATGATATGTATGATCAGGTTATAACTAGTGTGATAACACAAAGTGGGCCCATCAAAAATTTCTCGATAACTATTGGGCTACATCAAAGGTCAATTATGAGTCCGTACCTTTTTACTTTAGTTTTAGATGTACTTACTGAACATATCCAAGAGCCAGTGCCACAACGCATGCTCTTTACAAATGATATAATCCTAGTTTGAGAGTCAAGAGAGAAAATAAATGAGAAGTTAGAGATGTGAAGACTAACTTTGAAAACACATAGATTTCATTTAAATAAAAGTAAAACAGAGTGTATGAAATATAAGTTTAACAAGAGGCATACTAATTCTAACATAGAAGTGAAAATTGGAGAATACACCATACCACAAACCACTTGGCTTAAATATCTTGGGTCTATCATACAATAGGACAGAGAAATGGAGGAGGATGTAAATCATAGGATTCAAGCAGGGTAGATAAAATGGATGAATGCTTCGGGTGTTGTTACAAATAGAAGAATATCACTCAAATTTAAAAGTAAATTTTACTGCACAGCTATAAGACTGACAATGTTGTATGGGACTAAATGTTGTTGAGCAATAAAAAGTCAATAGGAGAATAAATTCAATGTTGCAGAGATGATAATGTTGCGTTAGATGAGTGAACATAACAAACAAAATAAAATTGGAAATAAATATATTAGACAGAAAGTTGGGGTCGCATCTATTAAAAAAAATAATAGAATCACATCTTAAATAGTTTAGATATGTGTGGAGAAGACTTATAAAAATCTTAATAAAAAGGGTAAATCAGATAAAAAGTAACCCAATAATTAAAAGTAGAGGGAAATCACAAAAAATTATAAATAAAATTATTTAAAAAAATTTAAACTTAAATAGCTTATCTAAAAATATGATTTATGATAAAACTTTATAACGTCATTTGATCAATGTGGCTGACTCCACCTAATAGGAAAATATCTATTATTATTGTTATTGTTGTTTACATTTACCAACATGGTGTACATTTAGACAAAGAAAAATATCCTAAATTTAAGATAGCTGCAATTTTTCACTTTTTTATGACAAAAGATAAAGAATAATAGACAACCTGTGGACCTAAAATTTGATGGAGGAAGATTAAATGAAAAGTAGAATAGCATAATCATTTTAATTACTTAAATTTAAGATAATTAATTTAACAATTAAATATGTCATGATTGGCTATTAATACTGCAAACCTGTGGTTTTCCCGTTCCATTCATGAGAAAATTAACGAAACTAAAAAGGACAGCAAATATTGGAATCCAATATTTTACTTCCATATATTCTAATCTAAATTAATAACTCAAGACTCATACAAGTAAAATTTCCATCCTACAGATCAAAAAATACAAATAAGTAAGGAAGTGGCCAATAGATAAAAATTTGAGTGAAGGAAAAAACAACTTATTAAAACGCAATATGATATTTTCATATCATGAATTTGGGAATGCAAATACAAGTCAGAGAATAGATAAGTGTTTTCGCATTTATGAATTAGATAGAAAATTATGCAGTGATTTGGAACATTTGGTTAGAACAGAATGTTCATATTTTTATGTGTTTGTGTCTATAAATTTCCGATGGGCAAGAAGTTTTTCTGGAACTTCTTTGTGGCGTTTGGCTTAGGGGTGGATTAAGGGAATGACTTTTTTTGGCCATGCGGGGGAATTAGGAAGCTTTCCTGCATGTTCAACTTTTTATTTTTTTAATTCTTTCATTTCTTGTTCTGATCTATGTTTTTTCCTATGAAAATATCCAATCCTCCCAATTTGTATAATTTTTCTTTCTCAATATAATTTCTTCTTTTTTCTAAAAAAAAGTAGGGAAATCTGATATGGATTACATGGCAATAATTTTTTTAGATAAAGTTGCTTACATTAGTTATGTACGTGGGTAACTAGAGGAGTCCAATTTGTTCTGAAACACCGAAGGTCCATGGAAAAATTAAGAAATTAGAAACCAATATCCATGCAATCAGAGCATGAATGACCTATTTTATCCCCAAAAGATCAAAAGAATTATTCCCAAAAAAAAAATTGAAGACGATTGATTATTTAATCTTAAGAACCAGTTTCTGAACATTTTATATTCAATAAATCCTGTGTCATTCCCTCGAAAAACTTCACGAGCTGCATGATTTTCTTCGGAAATAGAGTATGCCCCGATAAATGCTACTGGGATTACAAGATTCAAACTAACATAGTAATTAATGAAGAAAGTTGAGCTAAAAATTAGCCGAAGCTATGTTACATTTAAGCTTTATCAAGTAAAAACTGAAAAAAAAAAAAAAAGCTATCATTTCTGTACTGTTTATACTTATCACAGAAAATCTGGAATGAAGACACATAACAGCTTCACTGGACATTTTGATGCCGATAATCAACAAGCTCTACAAGATGGCGCCAAAAGGTATAATTCTTTGTGAATTTTCCCAGCAACAGTAGCTAGAAACCAGACAAGACCAAGTCTTTATTTATAATTTTCTAGCGAACTTTTGTGAATCTAAATCCTCCACAGCAAATTGTACATTAATCATGGAAGTCAATCTAACAACTCATGCTCATGCTAAGTCATGCCAGAGAAATTATATAAATGCCCTTCTATATCTGGAATAAAACCTTTCTCCATCATTTCCAATCTAACTATATCATAAGTAGTACGATTTGGGATCAGGCCCTTTTCTAGCATCTCATTAAGTAGTCCATTAGCTTCCTCCATCTTGACCATTTTACAGAATCCTTTAATCAACACGTTATATGTAACAACATTAGGCCGCTTCCCTTCTTTCTCCATCCGAGACCTCACATTTAATGCTGCCTTGAGATTTCCCTCTATACAATGGCCATCCATCAATGTATTATATGTTATATGATTAGCTTTTACCCCCACATAGAACATTTCATTTAATAATTTTTCTGCCTTTCTTGATTCCCCTACCTTGCACCATCCATCTATTAATATGTTATATGTTACAATATCAGCTCTCAAGCCCTTATCCTCCATTTCACTTAAAAGCTCCTTGGCTGCTTTTGTGTTTCCTTTTCTACATAAACCTGCAATTAAGCAATTATAGCTTGAAACATTTGGGAAAACTCCTTTATCTAGCATCAACCCATGCAGTGCAAATGCCTCCTCCATCATCCCTCCCTTACAGTGAGCATCAATTAGTGTGTTGAATGTTACTGCATTGGGAACCAACCCTTGGTTACTTATATCATCAAAGAACTTTGTTGCTTCCTTTATCATCTTCTTCTTACAAAACCCATTAATAAGAGCATTATAAGTAATAATGTTGGGCTTTAAACCTAAGCCCACCATTTTGTCCCACAAAGCAATAGCCTCATCTAGCTTCCCATGATTACAAAGGCCATTTATCAGTGTGTTGTATGTAACTAAAGTGGGCTTTAATCCCTGTCTTTGCATTTCTTCAAAAGCCTTCATTGCAGCCATCGCATTCTCGTCTTTACAAAACCCACCAATGATAGTATTGAACGTAATCTCATTTGGACAAACTTTATTAGAAAGCATTTCCTTCAAAATGGCATCAACATTGTACATTCTTCCTGCCTTGCCCTTCTTACAGTACCCATCAACAAGAGTATTATAAGTAACAACATTTGGGGAAAATCCCCAAGCCTTGATGTCTTCGATAACATCCCCTGCCTTATTCAACTTCCCAGCTTTACAGAGCCCGTTAATGAAAATGTTAAATGTAGTCAAATTGGGTTTAATCCGTCTTTTGATCATAACCTTGTACATTTGCTCCACATCGCCATATTTATTCTCCTGCACCAAAGCACTCAACAACGGATTGCAAGAATTCAATGATAAATTAAAGCCATAATCTTGAGCTCGCTTGAATGCTTCACAAGCAGAAGGGAGTTCCAGGTTTCTCACATACGCGAGGATTAACATATCAATTATTATAGCATTTGCACAAGTCCGATCACTGCAGAGCAACAGGGAGTGAAAGATGGAAAAAACTGAATGTTTCTCATTCTTCACAAAATCATCCAAAAGGGACCTGACTTTAGAGTACATTTTGGCATTTGCTAAAGAATGTAAAACTTTGCCCGTGGTTTCAAGACCATATGAAAGTTTGAGCTCTTTCCGAGACCATTCATAGAACCTAAGAACAAGATCCGAATCAACTCCTGCATTAAGCAATTGCTCGAGAAATACCACAGGTTCAGTGACTCGAAGATGGATTTTGAGCTCTGACCAATGCTGTTTCCTTATCACCTCTAAAATGGACGGCATACTGAAAGACTAAAAAGTTGGGCCTGCCGGGGGAATAACAAGAACAAGTTAGATAAGAGAACTATATGCCTATATGGACATGAAGAGTTTCCTGAAGCATGTAAATTTTACTAGAATGAACTATATAAATCGTAACCTACTAAGTGTGAAAGGATTCCACTTTGGAATGCAAAGAAAGATATAACATAGATTTATGGCAGAGAGAGGTAGAAAAAGACTACAAATAGATGCTTTTATCACTTGAGACTACAATTTAAGAGGAAACACTATCCCATCCGAACTAAAAGGTTTCCCGATCTAGGTCAATTAAGAAGGAACAGCAGAAATCAGATAAACATAATTCAATCAGAGGTTGGTTTGACAATATAGAAAGCAAAGGAAAGAAAGAACCCGATTTAAGAACCTCATTTTTATACGTGTACTTAATTTTCTTATGACACTGGTTTTAAAGCATAAATCAAATTCAAAAGATTAAAGAAATTCACAACTGGCATTGCAAATTTACCGAAGTAGATGTAGATAAAATATAAAGTTATGAAAATTGTTTTCTCAAATTTTTTTCTTTGGGTTTCTCGTAAACCAAACAGAAAGTAGCCGATGCAAAAGAGTGAAGATGAGAAAGAGAAGGACCTAAAACAGAGAATTACATCGCAAAGAAGACAAGGAGCCTCCTTGAAAGCCTCGAGACACAGAAGAGCCGCTAGCTTTAGTTTCGAGGTCGTTGTGCTTACTAGAGGCTTAGTGGCTCCCATTGTTGATAGAGGGAGAGAGAAAGATGCAATACAAGGAGCTCTCTTTCATTTTTAGTTTTGTTTTCAGATTCTGAATGGTCCGATTACTTGATGAGAAGGCGAAAAGGGGTCCGATTTCTCAGAGGCAAAGAATCATCTTTGTTAATTCCGAGCAGTAACAGAGAGAGAGACCGGAAGATGACCGTAGCGGTACCTATAAGCTTCAACGGCGGTTTAAGGAGGAACAATGAGCCTATATACTTCAACACCTATACAAGTTTAGAGTTATTTGTGTGTGTGTGTGTGTGTGTGTGTGTGTGTGTGTATGAGTTTAGAGTTATATGTGTGTGTGTATGAGTTTAGAGTTATATGTGTGTGTGTACCTATAAGCTTCAACGACGGTGTGTCATCTCAGCCTCTTGATCGACGGCGGTCCTCCATCTCAGGTTCAGCAACGGTGTGACATTGCTCAGGTCGACAGGCACTGGGATTCAATGGCAGCAGACAATTTGGGGAATTTGGATCCTCGCAAATGAATTTACCAATGCACTAGGATTGGGGTAAAAAAAGGGATATAAGGAGAAAAAATGAGCCTATATAGTATATTCTTTTATCATTTTATTGTCATTCTTTATTTTATCACATAATTATATTATTGTAGAAAATCCAAAATGCAAATGGGAGGAGGCGATTTGTGATTTGTTGAGGAGGATAGGAATTAGGTTAGGAAGTATTTTTTTAGTAAATTATAATAAATTTTATAAGTTTTGTTAAAATTTATAAATTTCTTTTTATTCTTAAAATATGCATAATTTTTCTTAAAAAAAAATTATTATATATTTAATTTTAAATTTTATAACTAAAGTACACTTTATTTAAAATTTTTTAAATAAAAAAGATATATATTTTTGTTAATAAATAATATTTTAATCAAAAAATTTAAAATTAAATTAAAATATAAAATAATTTTTTCTTAAAAGAGACATATATATATATATTAAAAATAAAGAACATATCTATGTAATTTCAATCAAACTTAAAGAAATTTTACATAATTTACTATTATTTTTTAACATTTTATATATTACTATATAGTTACATTGCTCTAAATAATTTTTCTTCTTTCGCCTCATTTTTGTTAAATGTATTATTTTATTAAAAATAATACAAAATGAGATGATTTATCTATAACTATTTCACTTCATTTAACATATCAAAATATTCAATTTGGATCAACTATTGTATTGCCCTACGAGGAGCAATTTAAACTCTCTAAATCTAACTTAGATAATTTAAATTTCATGTTTATTTTTTATTTTTTGAATCTCAATTTTTTTTTTTGGTAATCTCTTTTTCCTTTCTTTTTTGGAATGAAGAAGAGCATAAGATACAAATAATTTTCTAACTTCTATTAGACTATTCATCATGCGTTATGCTTCATTCAAAATAAAAAATAAAAATTTAAGATTTAAAAATAAAAATAAAAATAAAAATAAATAAATTTTGAATCATTTAAATCAAATTTGAACAATCCTAAGCCTTTTAAATAGATTATCCAAATATCAAAATATCTTGTTTCACAACACATCATGGTGGATTCTCATGAATGTCGTCTAGCACCAAACTTGCACTATAATTCTTTAATTTGCTTCAAAATAATGATACATTATAACTCTAAAATTAAGAAGAAGATAAGTGATATTTAAGAAGAGTGTAAATTAGGCATATTCAAGTTTTATTTCTCTAAATCAATAATAAGCTTACTTTATCTCAAATCAACAATAATGCTTGTTTTTCAATGCATCTATAGTAGAAGAGCTTATTATATTTGTGAGCCAAGTCGTAAAAAGTATTGAAGTTTTGTAACTTCAAAAATGGAATAGATGAAATGAAAGCATAAAAAGGATGATGAAGGAGGAGTAGAGGAGAAGGTGAAAGAAACATTAGCCAAACAAGTATAGGAAAAAGAAAAGCTACTATAGATGACACTACAAAATCAATAGGTAAAACAGAGGAGAAGTCATGCACATGATTAAAGACAAGGTAAAGAAGGGCTTGTCAAGAAGGGGAAACACAACATCAATGAACAAGAAGGTAAAATTGAAAAAGTAACTAAAATCAAAAGTATTTTTGTACAACTTGGTGGTCCATAATTTGCTTAAAAACAATCATGTATTATTTCTTTTTATCATTTAATCAATTCATATGCAATCTCAAACAACCAATTGAAAACTTGTCAAAAACAATATTTGAAGAGAAAAAAAGAATCAACGGCAAACTCTTCTAAGTATATTTAGATACGTCATAGGAAAAAAAATCTATAGAAAGGCAAATATCATTTGATAAAATACTTTTAGAAGACTTTCTAAGTAGAAATGACCCTATCATCCAATCCAATTACCATGTATGATGTCAGCCACCAAGGAACCAGATAAACAGAATGCTTATTTGAGTTTGAGATTAAGAAGGCAAGTGTTCTTTGATTTAATAAAATTATGCATCAATTGGATGATTTGGTCTTGCATTTAATTGATAATAGTTTGAAACTTGCTTAACTATTTCATTGGTAGAAAAATAAAGTTGAAAATGTATTATAACAATAGAAGTATTCAAAAAAAATAATGTCATTTATCAGTTATAACTTGGCTATACTTCCAATACAATAGACTATTTTTGTCAAAGAAATTAAGAAAATAGTTATGAAAGCTGACAAATACTAGATAGAAAAGTGCACGTGCATAACATTATCAATTTATACTTCACCTATACAAGTTTAAAGTTATAAGTATATATATACATATATATATACACACACACACACATAGGAGTTTAAATCCTCTAAATTTTTTTAATATACATTTTTTGTAAAATTTAAAAAAAAAAAAGCAAAGAAGAGAAAAAGATGTGTTTAAATCTTCTCAATTGAGAGAATTTGCATTACATCTCAATTGTGTAAATCTGAAGCATCCATGTAATCTAATGAGCATAAGAGAGACACATCATGGAAACTCAAAATGCATAATGAAACAATGCTTTTTGAATGATTAAAATGGAAGCTATCCAAGCTCCCCCTTGTAGCTACTACACCATGGATCAACCACATTATAAACAGCCATTTTTAGAGGATGAATGCAAGTAGATGGAAGATCTAAGAATCGGGCTTCCTTGACCATGGGAGATCTCCTTATCCCTTTAGGAGCTTGATGTTTCGAGCAATGAATGAGAGTGTTTCAACCATGGGAGCATGATCCAAGGTTTGGTTCTAAAATCCTTGAAAAGCTTTGATTGTGTTGGTATCTTGTTGCTTCGATTTGTCAAATTATGGTAATTTGCACTTCTCGTTTCAATTAAAACTAATTTATGCTTGTGGGAATCCCATGCTAGCCTATTGCTTCTTCTCGACCATGGGAGTTGCTTTTATTACTTAGACTTCTCCACTTGGAGTAATTGGGTGATTTAGCTAACTGGGATGGAACTTATATGTGAAGTGAATCCAACCTACAATACTCATTTGATCAATGACATTTTAGTTTTGGCTCTTGAGTAAAATCTTGATGAAATTAATTCTATGTTTATTTGATTATCAATAAATTTAAGTAATAGATGTTAGGTTTCATTTGTGAGAATTGTAATATTGAAAGCAAGTTTTAGACTATAATTGGCATTTGACATTTTCTGTATGTTTTTTTGACATCATAGACAAAGTTTTCTATAGGTAGAAGGTAACTACTAATGTACTCAAAGCTTGTCTTAAAGCAAAAATGGAATAAGTTGTCTTTTTATTCTCTCAAGCTACTATTCCCATGAACTCGACTTGCCCAAAGATGAAGTGATTGATGAGTCCTATTGATTTGATAAGGAGTACTATAAAAAAAATTGAAGTCTACAAGTATAAAATAGAATTTCACTTCCTTGCCTTTTTTTCCAAGTTACATACTATAATATATATCATCAAAACTATCACAATATATAGCATAAACTTTAAAATACTTCCAAAAAAAAAATCAAAGTAGAAGTTGTATAATTTAACTATTAATATAAATGAACATAACTATCTAAAGATGAGATGAAGTCTAATATATTATAAAATAAGACATTGATAAGATACTAAAAATATAAGTCAAGATACACCAACCAAAATCTTTTCTTCTAAAAAGAGTTTGGAATGCTAGTTCTCTTGGTACAAAATCCTTTAATGCTCTTGCCACTGTACTCTTCTTTGAATTGACATTTTAGAAAGTAAAAGAGATCACTTGTTAAAACCAACATATCAAAAAGATTCCTACAAAGTTGTTGACTAAATTTTAAGATATTAGACCAAATTAGGAAGTGGAATTTTTATCATCCCTAACTTTATTACTTGATTGATTCTTTATAAAACTCTTTACTTAGATATTGCTTCCTTGTTATACAAATTGAGTCATAATATTTTTATAATATCTATAGGTTTATCATATATAGAATCTACTATATATTTACATATAAAAATTATGGGAAACTCTTTTTCTAAAAAGATAGAAAAATACAAAACATTCCTCTACATTTTTTATTTATTACATTTGAAGTAAATAAATCCTAATCCACCACTTCATAAGCTATTACCTGCAAATTATAGATAGTGCTCTACCTACAAACCATAGCATTACTACTTCAAATGTCATCCTAAGACTTGTCTTGGTAAGCTAGACACATAATGAAAATAGTAAAAATTTATAATTCATAGTAGATAATAACAACAATTAAAAAAAACTCATGATGGTACCAACTATGTTAAGCTATAGAAATTATTCTCATGGCTATACTGCACTTATAGTAATTAAATACAAAGGTTATAAGAGAATATCCTATAATAATAAGGCATGCATAATCATGGCAGAAAAATATCATTTGATAATGCATATATACTCATTTTAAAATAATACAATCTCATATTGCATACATACTTACAGCATAATGATATCTTTATCTTTATCACTTCTTTTTGATTATATATCTGCCAATCTTTTACTTATCTGTGTGAGCTAAAGCCAAATTATTGAATGCTTTCTTTTAACTGGACATCCTTTAAAATGGATTCATAACCAGAGAATTAAGCAATCAAAAGTGATCTCTTATTACATTTTTCTTTTTAAAGATCATCATTTGTAGTTCCCCAAGATCACCTTCTTTTATAATTTTTTTTAAAAGATTATTTCTTGTTTCACATTACTTTGCCTTGGCTACTTTTATAATTTTTTTCAAATGATCATTTCTTATTTCACATTGCTTTGCCTCAACTGCTTTTTCATAACTTCCTTTACGTAACTTCCTTTGTCATTATTTATCTTTTTCATAAACAATTTCATAAATAGTCTAAAAATAGACTTTCTTTTGGATTTGTGAAGGTCATTTTCCATACTCTTTATAGATAGATATTGAGGAATAGCTTTTATATATATATATATATACATATATATTCAAACTTTCCTTCAAGTCACATAAACAAAAGATATGAAAAATTCAATCTATAATTAATTTACAATGCTCTAGCATGGACATTATATCCTAATGTGGACATTTTTAAGGTATAATTTACTTAAACCAATTATTTTAATTTATGCTTGCAAACATTCTAAATTAATTCTTTCCATAATCATAAAACTACTATAACCATGAACTAAAATGCTAAAATATCTTAGCAGCAAAATGTTAAAAGAGAAAAAATTATTATTTCTACGTAAATGATATAATTAATTTGAGCACAATCACTTTAATTTTATAAATTCTAAATTCTAAATAAATTCATGCACAAATTACTATGATCATCATGATAAAATATTATCAACAAAACATTAAAGGATAATAAAGTTATAAATTAATTCAAATATAAAAATTACTATAATTACATTATAATCATGATATAAATTTAAAAGATATTTTAGTAATAAAATACTAAAAAAATTATTGTTATTTCTACCTTCACTTAAGACTTCTTAACTTTCTTTCTTTCCTTTTCTTTTCTCTTTCCTCCTCTCTTATTTCTTTCTCTCTTTCAGACTCTCACTCACGTCCCTTTCATCCTCTTTCTTAATTTACTACTTTAATTGAAGTTGGTTGTGGAGAGGGAGGATGGGGGTTTCAGCCACTTCTATTTATGGGTGAAGGTTTACAATGAAATTATATGCCAAGTTTACAATTCATCATTACTTATTTTAAATAAAAAGCTATAGCCCATGCTTCAATATTAATCACAAGGCTGCATGGAGTATGCAATTAGGTGGCATGCGGTGTTTTTCTTCTTCATCAAGTATTGATCTAATTGCATTTTGTCATCCATTAAATAGTAGGTTGAAACAACACATGACATGAAATGTACTCTTTTATTTGCCCTGTAGATAATTTAATTGACTAAGAATGTATTTTGATTAGATCCTCATCATATAACTAAATTGTGACCAAATTTTTATTTGAGTCTTCAATTCCCTTAGTTCTATTTCAAACAGATAATTAGGTTAAGTCAAATCTTATAAACAATTATTTGTATCAAGATTTTCTATTGGTAAATTTACCTTAGATGATGCACTAAAAATTCCTAAGTAAAAAATATCTCCTATGTAAATGTTATTAATAATTTATTGTTTAGCAAGATATGAAATTAATTCTAAGTTTACTAAATGACTAGTATTTGATTACATAACTATTTAATGTTTTTTCTTTAATAGATATATTTACTTAAATTTAAACCAAATATAATATAAGCAAAAAAGGTAATAGTATCAAATAAATTTATTTACTAAAATTTTAACTTATTACACACATCACATAATTCACAACTAATCGTATAATTTATTTTCACATAATTATAATTAACATTTTATTCATATATCTACTTGGAGGAGTATGTTACATAGAGATCATTACTATTTATGTTTCTTTTATTCTCTCATATTTGCAAAAATGGTAGATAAGTAAATCTAGATTTTGTCCATTTGCATTGCAAATAATCAAAAGGTTCAAAAGATATTAGATAAACTTAAAAGTTATTGTTGAACATCAAATGAAGACACAAGAAGATGAAATACTAATCAAATTTAACGCATGTTTTAAGTGAAAACACACAATTATAGTACAAAAATTGTATAAGCAAAATAACTCGAAACTAACTTGTCAAATTTCATAATTAAATAAAAAACTATACAAAAGTTATAAGAGAAAGCAAACTATTCCTTATACTTCTTAAATGTCCCCCTAAATGGTAACTAAAAGTATTTTTCAATGAACCTTGATGAAGCAACTTCATTAGTTGAAGCATTAGAGAACATTCCTAGTGTTCTCTTCATTCTTAGCATCACACTAGCCAACAAATTGTACATATAATGACAATTAGCTTTAAGTCCTAATTTAAGAAAAGAAATAATAGAAATTAGATTCTACCATATTTTAAGAGCATGTAAAACATCATGTAAAATGAGGGTTTGTCTTCTATGTAAAATTGATTTGCATATTTTGATCACTTTAACTTTGATCCTTGCATTATTTCCCACATAAAATTATCTACTTTTGGAAAAGCAATTGACGGTATGTTATGAAAAATCCTCAATCTTTATCCATGTGATCTATGACCCTTGAGTGTACAATCCACAAAAGATGAGATTTAGCCATTAAGATAAAGCTAGAAAAATAAATAAAATGAAGAGATTTATTACAGGTATTGCTTTATTTTAGTCAATGTAATCACAGGCAAAGTGACCCATCCTTTAACAAGCATAACACTTGACCTTAACCACATCAAACTTCTTTCCACCATATTTACCTTTTTATTAAATTCTTTCTTGGCCTTCTTGAAATGTTAGCAATATCCTTTCTACTTATGAAAGTGTTATCCGATTTGCCCTTAGACCTTGAAGTCCTAACAGTCTTAGTCACATAGCCATGTTTGGAGAATCTAGTAGCTTTCAAACATTTATTCTTAAGCCCTAAATGATAAGTAATATCATCAAAAGTAGTAATACTTTTATTATAGGTCAAGTTCACCTTTCATAAGTTCACAGCATGCAAGGAGAGATCTTATAACAAGTTGAACTTATTGTTCATCAGTGATAACATGATTGGTTGATTTCAACTCTCATATCATGTTTGACATCTCTTTGAGATGTTGCTTCATAGAGTTATTTGGTCGTAGCTTATATATGTCAGACTTGATAATCATCCTTATTAGTTTGGTTGTAAAAGTACTATCAAAATTTGTCTTTAAAGGCTATCGACATAGCTTGAGCAGTCAAATAAGACTCGTACTCATATATGAGGTAATCTGCCATGCTGCTCGATATCATTATGTAAGTAATATTGCCCTTTCTTTGTCAAAGCTGGAAAGCTTTTAGATTTCTTTATTGTTGAGCTGTACTCTTATGTTTAAACTCTAACATAACATTATTTAATGATTTCTTAGCATCCTACATTTCAAGGATTTAAGAACTTTATGGTGCCAAATTTCTTAATTGTCATTATTCAATTTGTCACTCTTATTAAGCTAAGCAATGATGTTCTATGTAGCCATAATCATATATCAAATGTCTACATAGATATAGCATAAAATGACTACATATATATAAGATTTGCAATAACCCTTGACCAGACAAATAATGGCATTGTTAAATTCATGATTGAAAGTTTATGTTTGCCTTACTTCCATAACATGTGTTCCAAGAATACCATTATCTTTATATTGAATTCATTTGTAAATATTATTCAAATTATAGTTCTTAAATAAGCTAGAGTCTACAAATATAAGAACTCCCACTTAACATCATATTTCTCATGTTTCCTTTTCTATACATACATAGACTATATGAACATCAAGACTATATCCTAAAGGACTTCATCCTAAAGATATTTCATTTTCACAAATACCATCTCATTGGCCTTGTAATCAAAGGCTTGTTTCCAATTATAAGAATCACTTTGAAATACATGAAAATATGCTTTGCATACTTAATGAACCTCCCTTGCTTTTTGTGTGCACTATGCCCAAAAAGTTTTGCATCTCTTATACTTGAAAATTGAAAATGCAAGACAACTCGCCTAGCATTCATGACAATATGACATTCCTGGATGAGCCCTTCTCTTTATTTAGTTTTTTGTACCTCTCCCTAAATTCTTCCTTGATCGATAATCATTGTTAGGGAATGAGTTGATCAAATCTAAAACCCACAGGAAGTGTCTTTCATCTTTAAGTCAACAATATGGTCTCTTATTGTGTTTAAACATTATGAAATGGTGTTCAAACATGGCCTTACTATATACCAACATGTAGAGTATGATTTTAGAAAATTTTAGAGACAAAAATACTAAAAAAAATGATGTTCTACAAGCATTTAGAAGGTCACCACCTTAAAAAAATGCTTGAAAAATCAAAATATTTGAGTTCCACTCTTTTATGGTGGCATATGAGCTCTACTTGCCCTTTTCTTGGTTAATTTAGGCTATGAAATTTATACAATTAGTCTTTTATGCCATAAGTGAACTTTGCACTTTATCTTCAACCTCTAAACTTAGCCATTTTTTAAAGGTTCCTAACATGACTTTGAGGCTTTATATCTAATGATATATAGCTCGCACACAATGGTGGCCTAAGGAAAGAATGACATGGCTTGTTGGTCACATTTTCAAAAACTTAAAAATCAAAATTTCTGTCTAATAGGTTATTCAATTAACACTAATTTGAACCATATATTCTACATCCTATAAGCATCATTTATAGTAAAAAGCGTTGCTTAATTTGGTCTTTATCACAAAATTCCAATAAAAGGATTCTCAGGTCCATATTCCTACATTAATGTATTTCTAATGTTTTTGAAGTATTTTCACAAAATTAATCAGACATTAAGCATATTCAACACACAAAAACAGAAAATTTAAGCTAAGTAGGCTTTAATACCAATATCGAGTTTTGGATACTTACTTGCATAGCAAAATGAATCTTCAAATCTTATGTTCCACATAATTCCAATCAAAATCACCAAAAAAGCTTTAGTCTGTTCCTACAGCAAATGCACTACAATCTAAAAGAGAATAACATTGCGGTAATTTTTATAGAAGACTTTCTATTCTCTCTATATTCTTATATATTCTATGTTGGGTAAATTAAACAAAAATACTTTTCTATTCCATTCTAATTGACCATATAGTTATAATAATATTTCTGAAAGATAATGTTTATCATAGTAAATATGATTATTTGCAGTTAATGTCATTTTTTTTTCATTTGATTATATTGGATACTTAATATGTATTTTTAGCATAATCAAAGATGTCATAGCTAACATTTAATTAATTTAAAATTATATTATCTACATGACATTTATAATTATTATTAAGTTGCTTGCATACATACAAGTACAAAACAAATATTGCTTAAAGAACTAATTAATTAATTAGTTAATCAATTTGACAATATATGACTAGTTAATTGAAAAAAGGATTTTTTTTTTGTTTTTTGGTCAATCCAAATTATGCCAAAAAGTATTAAGAATTGTGCAAAAAAATAGTAATCTTCAAAATGGATAAAATTGAATGGCCTAGAAGTTATTTGCCAAATTGGACAAAATGGTCCATAATGCCAAAAGCAAAGTTTTGTTAACAATCCGTAATGGCCCATATGAATAAATGCCAAAAAAATGTATTAAAAATGGCCTAAATTGAAAATTACAAAAAATTCACATTTAAAAAGCCTAGCCCAAAATAGAAATTGGCCCAAAGTTATCTAAAAGTGAAGAAAAAACAATAGTAATAAATTTTGTTCAAATCAAAATTGACCCTAAAACAAGTGAATGGCCTAATGCATAAATAAAAGGTTAAGGAGGGAAAACAAAAAAAATGACCCAAAACTTAAAAATAATTCAACACAAAAAATTATAGAGGCTTAAAAACATAGAAATATGGCCTAAAAGATGCTTAAAAAATTTTAATGAATTGATGCATTGTTCACATAAGGTCTAGCAATGTGAAAATGGCAAGGCAACAAAATAACATATCATTTGCATTATCTCCTACCTCTAGACAAGTTAACCTTACTCGAGTGAGACTCATTCTTTAACCTAACATTATCTCACACTCTAAAACTCTAACTTTTATGTTCTTAATGCCAAAATAATCAAAGTTAAAATTTGGCTAGCTTTTCTAGTGTCAACAATCAAGAAAAGATCAATAAAATCCTTAGCACAATAAAAATATTTTCAAAATATTTAAGAATTTGAAAATTGTGTTAAGGCATAGGTTTTAAAGGCTTTGATACCAATTATGAAATATACTAAATATGTACAATATTAAAACATGCTAGAAAGAAAGAATATTGAAAAAACACTAACCTCTAACTATTTCTTTGAAAAGTATCTTTCTATATTATGGGGGCAATTCTAAGCTCCTAGAAAATATTTTAAATGGTGCTTGAGGTGTATTTTGAATAACTTTTTGAGTTTAGGAACCTCTTCTATTTTATAGGCGAGATGGAGTAATGTTTTATCATAAAAGATATTAGCTTGAAGCTCATTATGATTTTCTAGCTCTTGATTTAATAAGAAGTTTGAAATATATGGACCAAATAAGGGAAAGCTATTCTATCTATCCAAATAATGATTTGGCATTAGATAAGATTAATCTAACACTGATCCAAATAATAATAAAGTTAATCCAACATTAATCCTAATAATGGTAAGGTATTAGATAAGGTTAATATGCTAGTTAATAGAAGTCGTTGAGTGCTTACAATTCTTCCTCTCTAATTTGCCTCTAAGTATTACTTCTTTTATAGCAAATGCAACTAAAATCCTCTTTGTGATAGCCCATAATTTTTTAACTAATAAAGTAAAATTAAAAAAATTATTAGCAATCATTTGAATATGAATTCCTCCTGAAAATTTAAGCAATTAGAGGAGATTATGACTTTAGGACAATTTAGAATTTCAATTAAGTCACTAGAAAGATTTAGAATTTTTCTAGGAATTATTAGGCATTTATTTGAAATCAATTGGAATTAATTGTAATTAATTCTTAATTACCAAATAAAAGATAAATTTAGAATAAATACTTCAAGAATGAATTTTAAAAAAATTATTAGACCCTTAAGAAAATTATTTAGGCATAAAAATATTTTGGTGAAATTTAAAGGTTAAATTATAAATACTAAAAGTTTAGAGTTTAAAGTGCAATTTTAACTAATAACCAAATTACAATTTTTTTTGAAGCCAAAACACAATTTTCCCAAAATTAAAAACAACTGAGTTAAGAAGAGATCCTTCTATGGAAATGATTGTCTTGATGATTAAAATAACTTTTATAATTGGAATTCCTATCAAATCAACACTAAGAAGGAGGAAAATCAGGTCAAAGCTTAATGGACTTTAAGTGTATTGGAGCTTACTTGTAGAGATAGTTGCATAAGAGACTTCCTATGGTAGTCACCTGCCTCTCCTTCTATAAATGCTTTCCCCTCAACCCTTACCCTTCATGTAAACTACCCAAAGTAAATGAGAGAGAGAGAAACATGAGAGAAAGAGAGAGAGACTAAGAAGAGCAGGAAACATAGAGAGAGAGAGAGAGAGAGAGAGAGAGAGAGAGAGAGCATGAAGTTAAGAGAGAGGGAGAGGTTCAAAAGAAGAGAAGAGGGAAAAAGGAGAATTCAAAAAGAGCCAAAGGTAAGAACGCCTACCATACTCTCTCTCTCCTCTCTCATGGCTTATCTGATGAATGGAGTGAAATACTCTATCTATTTCTTCTTATGTCATCTTACATCTATTGATGATTGTTAAACCTTGGTTGCATTAAAAAGACTTTTGGTATAGGTATGAAGCTTTTGTAGGCTACTCAAACAACTTAAACTTATAAAAATTGCATGAATGCCTCCATGAGTCTTTTGCTTAAGATTTACATTCAAAGGCTTGCATGCCTTATTTATGGTTATCTTGGCATCCTATTGAGAGTACTTATTTATAAGAATGGCAAGAAAAAGGGTAGAAAACGCCGAGGTAACAAAACTTGGTCCATGGCTGGTAAAGAACTAAAATCTGGCATCAAGTTGTGCCTAATGAAGGGTAAAATGGACCCCAAATGAGCTAAATTTTGAGTATGTTAGGTTTGCCATATATGAGAAATAAACTTCATGAATTTTGGAGCTCAGGTCACTCAATTTAGCCCTAAGATTGCATCTATCTTTAATTCAGTCTTTTCTAGATGCTTTTGTATAAATGAATAATTGAGGGGCTATACAAATCCTTTTTTATCTAGGCATTTTTCTACTTATTTAATGGATAAAGGATGCTCCACATCAAAATTTCATGAAGTTTGGAGTTTGTGCACAAAATGATAGAAGTTAGAATTTTACTATTTTTGTGAAATGCAAGAGATGGTTTGTTTTGCTATGTCCAAGTTGTAGCACAAAAAACCATGTCACGGCACACTTTGTCTTTACCCTACTTTGAAAAAAGGCTAAAAGATTATCCAAGTTATGGCATAAAAAACCAGGTTGCGACATGAGCTATTCTTAAGTGTTTTTAGGCACTTTTTCTTACATGTTTTAAAGGTTTAAGATAAGATATGATGAGGGTAAGTATAAAGAATTCTAAGGATAATTAATTAAGAATAAAATGATTAATTTATGATCATTGAATGAAGCCACATGATTTATGATTTGATAAATGATTCTCACATGAAAGCTATGCCAAGGAAGTAGACATAAGGTGATTCTTGTATAATTTATTATATGAATTGTTGTGTAGGTTTAGGGAATAGTCTAGCCTTCAAGAGTCTCAAAATTAATTAAAGAGGCAAGGAAGTAAGTATATCATAAAAGTAAAGAAAACATACATACATACATATATAAGTATGTCAATACTTTAAGACACATAAGATTCCAAATTAACCATGATTAGAACTTTTATATGACTTGGACCCTTTCTGCACATAGATCTTATCTATTTATGAGCCGTGACTGTACGTGGTTCTTGACTAAATATGGACCTTGACTGAACAAGGGCTTACCTATAACCTAAAAAATTAATATGGACATAATTGTACATTGAGACTTAAGGATATGAGCAAGGATCTTAAAATACATTGAAAATAGAAAAGTCAATATAAGTTATGGTTCCCCAAAAATTTACTATTCTTAGATTATTATAGTAATCCCATGAATATATATATATATATACATATATATATATATATATATTTACTCTCATTCACGTGACTTTTTCTTTTTATATGTTCAATATTATGACACCTATATGTATGTATATATCCTAATGATCATATACGAATTTAAATTCAATAGTTATAAATAAAGACTACTTGTGCCCATGAATATGACCTAAAATGTGACTTAATTAAGAGAATGATTATGTATGTGGTACCAATTTTAGTAGAGATATGATGATGATTACATATATATGACCTAGACAAATGAATGATAATGCATGTCACACATGTGGATATTGATGTATCTATTTGCATTATATCTGGTGTGAGCATGCATATGAGAATAACTCTTACTGGTGAAACACCTTTAAGACGAAGATAAGGCTTTTAGGGGATGAAATACTAATAAAGGCTAATCTATATAGAAAGAGACAACTCTCCATCTATATAAAGAAGCAAAAGTATGATCATATGAGAATAACAGGGTTAGAGTTCCTCTCAAGTTTATGTCTTATTCTCTTCGAGATAAGGTTTTGATAAGAGGGTCACTAAAGGTTGGGAGACCTTTATATGACTTTAGCTTTTATGTTTCTTATTTCAGTTTGTAAATCCACAATAGGTAACGCCTTAGTTATGTTTACTCCCATCCATTATGTTATGTTCTAATAATCATAAAGATTAAGAATGATAGTTTTCCTCTTTGACAATGTTGAAAGCCAAGGTCTCATACCAAGTAGCACGAGATGCTTAAAAGATTACTGATAATTGCAAAAGCTTAGCCTTGTGCAAGTGGTATAAGACACTTAATACGTGGCTTAGGGAAGTGTTTTCTCTATTATTAGTACTTTTATGGTAAGATCATTTATGTCTTCTTAGAAGGGGCATGCATGGTATGATAATGAAATGATATACCGTAAGAGTTCTATTTATATGAATTATGGTAAGGCCTTGTAAAGGCAAAAATAAAGCATGTCAGCATGTACCAAATCTAAGTGGTACAGCAGGGATGATTAATTGATCCTAGTGAGACCAAATTAAATCAATATGGCTTGCAATATATTTGCGATAATATATAATATAATGCTTCACGAATGTATTATGATATTTGCACATAATTATGTATTAACTACCATGAGATACATGATATTTAAATATGGTAAGCAACTTGTAACAAAGTAAACATATGCATCATTATGTCTAAATGTGATTATAAATGATATGATGATCATCATTTGTACATCTACAACAATCATGCCATAGGCAATTATATATAGATATTATATCAAGAACATGTTAATTTATATGAAAAATTGATTCAAGTACAATTTGGAATGAATGTGCACTATTTGTTCCATATGATTTGATGTTCCTATATACATATGATCTCCTATTTATATTATTATTTTGTTGTAATATGTATATTATCTTTACATGTTATGAATAATTAGATAAGAGGATTTTTTTTTTTTGCATGCGTAGTAGCCAGATTATTACTAGTTTTCAAAACTACTAAGTGTTCTAACAAAAATGTCAATTCTTACTATACTTGGTAATGTGTTTAGGCAAGATTCAATATCTATTGATTTGAAGCTATTAGTAAATTGAAGTGTTAGGAGTAGACTAATCCCTTAGAATTTTAAGAGATAGCATATGAGGACTTAGAGATTTTACTTCTTTTATCAAATGGTTGTAATAATGATAAGGAGATGTTGTCCTATTTTAAGTAATTTAGCCTAGGAGTATACCTGATCATAAATTGGAAAGCCTACCTACCCAATAGGCCAGTTTGAAAAAAATGAATATGAGAAAAAAAAAGCCTAATAAAAAATAGGCCTATTTTAAAAAGTTTAAATATAAAAAGCCCAAGTCTGACCCATATTATTATTATTTTTATATATTATTAATAAATAATATTATTAAAAAAATTATTTATAACTACTTATGTAAGTAAAAAAGAATTATATAACATATATAATAATTATTATTTTTACTTTTACTTGTCGCATAATATATTATTAGGAATAAATTATAATTCAAACAAAATAAATCAATAATCAATAATATCATTGAAAAAAATATAATTTTGAGAGGTTTTATTATCTCATATATGCTTTAAATTATTTAAATTTTGCTGCAATATATTTTTTTGGATTATTTGATATTTAAAAAAAAGTGAGCCTAGTAAGTAATAAAATAGAGATATCTTGTATTTAAAATTTAAAAAATTATTTTTTTAAAAAAAAGTCAAACCAAGCTCAGCTTGTTTTCGGTCCGGCCAAGCTTGGGCCTAAAAAATTTGTAAACTTTTTTATAAGCCCGACCCATTTTTAAATGAGCCCAGCTTGTGATTATGTTCACTTAGGAGTAGGTTGTATAATTTATATTAATATTAGAATACTATCAAGATTACTTAGTGTTATTATTAACAATATATATAATTTTATGGTATGGGATGCATGAATTGAGTTATATGTTACCCATATTCATAGATGGCCTTGACGCTTGAATGAAAAGTGAGAAGAGAAATCAAGTAAGAAAATTTTTACAATTTAAAATTTTCTCTATAATTTCACAACATAAGTAAAGTAAGAGGTTTAATAGTGCCTTAGAATTGAGGTGTTATACTCTCTGACTCTTCTCTCCTCCTCTGAAAGTGTATAGGGGTCTTCTACTTCTTTAGATAATCTAAGGCTTGCAATAAGCACCTTATACTTTGTCATATTGTTTGATGTTGAGAATTCAAACTTTAATGAATATTTTGTATTTTTCCCTAAAGTATTGGTTAGGATTAGTTTGACCCCTTGCATTTTCTATTTAAGGAACTATCCATGGGTAAGCTCCATATGAAGGTCTTTTATAAATCTTCAGGTCTCCAATGATTGTAATCTTTAAGATAAAATTAGCTAAAATCTACCTTTTGATGGTAGTGTAAGGTTGGTATGAAATATCAAATTTGGATAATTTGGCAGCTTATCTTATTAATCTTCCTTAAAATTTTGGCTTGTGGAGTGTTTGCCAAAGTGGTTAGTTCATGAGCATGATGATGGAATAAGCTTGAAAATATAGGTGAAGTTTCTTAGCAGTCACCATTAGGTAGTATGCTAATTTTTTAAGCTCAATGTTGTTGTTTTCTATAGCTTCCAAGATTTTGCTTAGCAAGTAGATTGGATGTTTTTGCCCTCTTTTTGTTGTACTGTAACACTCTAAAATTAATTAAAATAATTATGATTAATTAGGGATTAATATGGGTTTAATTAGGAAAATTAATTAAGAGAGGAGGATATTAAATTAGGCCTTATAATTAATTTAATTATTACTTTAGGTTAAGTATAGAAGCCCAATCTTAGCCTTAGGGAGGTCTAATTTCATTTCTTATAGGCCTAATATTTATTTGTGCAGATCCAAATATTAATAAACTTTTTTAGCTTGGCCCAACCCTCACATATGACCCATATAACCTTATAACCAATAGCCCAATAAGCATATTGTAACATCCAGTTTTCTGAAAATAAGAGAAAATATGAGAAACGTAGCGCACGGTTGCTCCATAAACGAACGAAATTCATTAGATACAAAAGGAAGTCCCCTAAGATGATGTAGTTAGGTCCCAAAAAAATTGGAAAGCATTTTAAACTCCTAAAAATGAGAATCCCAGGCTTAGACAGAAAGAAAAATAGAGCTAGAATGAAGAAATAATTTCCTACAAAAAGCATATGAAATGTAATGGCATTTTCATAATTTTGAGCAAATTTTGGAATTCACACATGAGAGCTTTTTAAATGAAAGTTTTGAGCTCTCCGAGGTTCTCAAAGGCTCTGAAAATCATGGAAACCCCCGGGACAGTTAAAACCCCTTCGGTAAATATTTTCTAATGTCAGTTGACCCAAATTTTGATTAATTCATTCAGAAGGTTTTAAATCCAATTTGAGTGATTTCAAAAGCATTTTACTAAACTGGGAACCAAAATTTTATAATGGATAAGACGATTCTAAAAAAGGAGCTAAAACAAAGAAGAAACAAAAATACCAAGAACGAATGGCAAAATAAGAATTTTTTAAAAGTGTAACTTACTCTCGCCTATATATATGATGCACCATTTTTCTCCCTTCATTATACACGACCATGTTCTACCCAAAATCAGAGGAAAACCCTAGGGGATGAGGTGCACAAGAGGAGGAAGAAAATGAGAAGAAATTCAAGGTAGAAATGTATAGATTTTCATGGTCTTTCATGTTCTTTCTCTTTCAAACCTCTTCTCCTTCATTCTCTTTTATTTTCTATGATTATAATGAAGTATATGGATCTATTTTAGAGGAGAAATTGAGGGAAAATTCGGATTTGAAGAGAAGAGCCCAAAGAACATAAGATTCAAGTGAGAAAAAGCAAGAAAACAAGATAATTTCTCTTCCTGTAGTTATCATCTTTGGTTCCTTCCTCCTCTATTTTGCCCTACTTGAAAAAGCCCTAGGAGAAGATGATTTTTAGGTAGAACCAAGTATGAATCTAAGGAAAAAGGGTATGGAGATTAAGGATATGTAAAGAAAATTATTAAAAAAGCCATTAGATTTCAAAATGCAAATTCTAGGATTTCAAGTATTTCTTCCAAATTCTGATTTTGTGTGATGATTTCTAGGTCTAATTAAGAGTTTAAATGAGCTCCTAAGATCCCTAAAAGGCTTCCTATATGCTTCTTCCCTTAAGAAAACAAAGCAAACACCAAGGAGCTCTATTTCCTCTATAGTCTTAGCCAAGTAAGGATAGCATAGCTATGAGAGTTTTAAATTTTTCTAAAGCCATTCTTGAGTCATGTATGATGAATGAAAATGAGGGGAGGCCCTGAAAAAAATTTAGAACTCATAGAAAGTGAATTGGTGCCTTAGATTCTATATTATGACCTAAAGAAGCAATATGATGTTAGGTCATTTGTTTTAATTATATGATGACTCCAAGAAGTTTCAAAGGAGTCAAGAATCATATTTGAAAGAAAAGAATGAAGCCTAAAATTTATTTGAGGGGTGTTCCATCATTAGGTGGATTTATGGACCATAATAGGGTTTATAGAATAACTTAGTGTCTTAGCAAGTTGTGTGACCGTAGGAATTATTTCACAGACCTAATTGACCCTCATAAAATGTGTTTAAGCTAAGAGGAAGCATCTCTACAAGTTTGTGGGTGTGTGGCCGAAGAGAGGAGCTTGAATCCAAATGGAAAACTGTATGATTATGTGCAAGGTAGCCCTCTCTACCTTCCCTCATGCATGGATATATGCTTAGTTTGTCGTAGAAAATGTGCATGTCTATTTTTAAGCCATGAAAAGTATGATAGAATGATTTCATATGCCATAATTTTATGATGACATATTATGTTTCATATAATGTTTTGATGCGTGCTTAGGTTGGTTTAAGTGTGGTGAGGCCAAGAACCTTTAGCTATAATGAAGATGAGCTAAGAACCCTTAAAATTGATTGAGACAAAGCAAAGAGTCTCCCAAAAGTAAAGTGGCCTTCCAAGAGCATGGTTGAGTCCAAGAATGTATTAAAGAATGGGTGAAGCAAGTCCAATATCTGCAAGAAATTGGGTGAGGCCACTCCACTTTCTTGGCAAGCCTTTGTATGCTATGCATGACTTTCTCAAGTGATAAAAATATCTCTTGAATGTTTACACATGTCAACATGACCATACATGCATTTATGAGACTTGTTTGCATCTATTATGCATGATTGAATGGGAGATGAGTTATTGAGATTCTTTGAATCTCATTCCCTCCTTTCCAATGATCTAATATACTAAATGGACTAAGTGGCTATGGTAATGGGAGCCAACAACATTGAAGAAGGAAGATTGACAACCATATGCTTAGATTTTATCTTTTTGGAACTATAATGATGCTTCATGATGTATATTATGTTGTAAGTGGTCTATGACGCTTGAAACATGTGTAAATATGATATTATGTGATGTGTAAATGGATGAATATGATGTATGAACTCTAGAATAGAATTTGGGTATGTAATACCAAATTATGCAATTTGGAAGTTTGATGTAAATGTGCATAAGTATGCATGAAGAGGCCGAAATGAGATGCATAAAGTTTGGGGCCATTTGGGCAACTCACACAAGTCTCAAATGTGCTTTTAAACTTACCCAAAAGGTGCCACAATCAAGGGAAAGCCATTTGGCAATTTTGGTACCCCATATGAAGTCAAAATTGACCATAATGGAATCCTATATCATTTTTTGGCCAACTGAGTTAGTCTTGATCCGAGATTTGGCATGCAATTAGATCTCATTGAGAGTTTTTTGAAAAGTTAAAGATCATAACTTTTGCAGATCTACAGAATATTTGAGAATTTTCCAAAATTGGCAATTTTTCTGGTTTTGGTTTACTGCACTATTCATTTAGTCTGAAATTGAATTCTATCACACGAGGCCCAAATGATGTCCAATTGCTATGCAATTTTATACAAAGCAACTAGACATTCATAGTGACTCATGCCAACTAGAGGCACCTCATTTGGAGATCTAGAAAGGGATATATGAATTTTTGAACATTCTGACCAGGATCAGAAATTTTACCCAACCTGAGTTACTATTCCATTAAATTTTGAGGTTTGGGCTTCATGAACTGGTCTAGAGATATTTTTCTTTTCTAGCTAACATCCACAGCTTTCTAGATTAGTATCATTTTCATAGATTGAATTTTTTTGGAATTAAGTGGACATTTTCAAAATTTTCTGCAGAATTCTATGACAGTTTTAGAATGCAGTCTAACCTTTGGACCATTTTGGATATCAAATATCCTTTGTGATAGATGTTATAATCTAGGCATATTTTTAGTGTGAATTAGATATAGCTAAACCCACTTAGGTTTTGGGTCTTTTGGTCAACCCAAGACCTAAACTTAAACCCTAAACCTTTAGTAGCCTTTCCACCATTCTGCAGAAAACAAAACACACAAGAGACACAAGCATTTTCAGAGGTTTAAAATAGAAGTTAGGGTTCTTGATATAAATATACTATTTCTCACTTCTAGAGTTAAAATCAGCTAAGGTGATTGTTATACAATTTAATTCTCTTCTCTTTCTCTTCAATTTGACCTAATTGGTTTCTCCGTTTGAGCATTTTCACCATACCCAAAATCTGATATAAATTATTTGATATTTTCTCAGAAGATTTTTAGCGGTTAAGGCTATGAAGGATATTAGGTAAGTATAAAATCCTTATTTTGATGCATTTACTACTAGTTAGAGACCCTAATAGTTGACTTATGAAATGAACTCTATTTTTATATGAAAATATCCATAATTTAGGGTAATATGTTGAGGTTGCTGGTGCAAGGAAGACAGAATCCAAATTTTGTTCTTTATAGTGGCTGGGTAAGTATCCTCTAAGTGGCTATTGTTAGTTTAATTCTTTGAGCATTAGGTTGCTACTATAATTGATTAATAGGAATGGTAATGGTATGATTTTTTGTTCATAAGCTGAGATAACATTATTTAACTCTCAAGGAATTGTCTACAAGTAAGGTAACCAGAGTTAATGTTAAATTCCATGCATATATCTACTTTAATTTTATATCTATGTACATATATGATTTCGAAATGCAGAATGAATGGTTAGCTATCTAATGTATTGTGTTTGGACCTTGTGAATCCATGGTGAAGCTTTGGTGCGGCCGCTACTTGTGCATTGTACTTCGATTGGGCATCGGGTTATGATCAGACCCTTCTATGCATTGAGCTCAGGTTGTACTCATAGGAGAGTTGGTGCCGTGCATTGGCCTCTCCCGAAGTTATTTGCCTTTAATATGTGAAAATGTGATTGCTAGTATGAGATAGTAATCACCGATAATCTAATTGTTTCATTTGCTGATATGACTGGCATATTTTTCTTATGCTTATTTGATTTCATGTACATATATTAATTAAATTGAAATATATGAATGAAATTTGCTTTTAGTTACTAAGATTTGTATCTCACCCCATTTTATAGGCTAACTATTTCAGATGAAGGCCCTTCAGGTAAGGATAAAGGGAAGCAAGTGGATGAACATCTATAAACTAAGACCATGTGTGGGAAGTTTTGCACTTGGATGAATATAATTTAGGATAGATGCTAATTTTTGTTATTTTGTTGTATAACATCATCATATAATCATATTGCCAAGTGTAGGTATCTTATGTTTTGTTAACCTATGATGATCTAATAGGGAGTTGGGCCTTATACAAATATGGTATATGGTGTATATACCTATTTATATTTGATATGGAACCTCCTTAATATGAATATATAACTTGACTCTTGAGAACATGCTTTTATATGTCTATGAATGATAATACTAGTTGCTTATAGATCTTGCTACTGTTAATACTTCATGAATTTACTGATGCATGATAGTTTAATTAGCATGGATTAACCCTTAAGTCTTGAATTAGTAATGATAAGTATATTAGGTAAATCAAGTAGATGGAAGCTATTAAGGCCTCTAAATTAAGGTGGAGTGGCCTTGGATTGTTACTAGAGGGAGAGTTGGAACGTATGGGACAAAACTTAGGAAGAAATAGTGTAGAAGTAGGTCATGCTGTGTTAGGCAAAATGAAAAAGTTGCCTATGGAGAGTAACAGAGAGTAACCTCACTGTAGTGCAAAATTTTTAGCTATGACACAGGTCGAGGAATCAGGTGATGAGTGTTCTACTAGCTAGTTTTGCTATGGCACAGGTATAGCCTGTCACAGTGTGAATTGAAAAAGTTTCTACAATAGGTTCCAGGATGTTTTTCCGCCGCAGCACCATATAGGCTCTCCATGGCAATGGTCCAACTCATCACGATGAGATTTTTGAAAATGTGAGAGGTTGAACCAGAGAGCAACTTTGTTGCAACGCAAAAATCTTAAGCCATGGTGTAAGATGTGAAACTTGGTTTTTAGGTTCTAGTAACCAACTTAGCTACGACGGGGGTCTAAGCCATGGTAAGGTTCCCAAACTCCTATTTTTGACTTAGAGACTTTGAGATTTGCTATGATAATGTTGTGCAACAACTTGGGAATATTTATAAGAGTTTTTTTGTGAGTAGAAATTAGGAGCAAGATGAATCAAAAGTCTTAAATGATATTTATAATTACTTGTGGATTTCACTGGCTGTGGTTGTTTAACTAATAGCCCTAATGATATCAAGGTTTAAATTTTTCTACTTTCTCCTAGATTACTAATCTTGCTATTAAGCCTAATCACGATAATTAAGAATCATAGTTGTTGTATGTACCATGGTCGAAGCAATGCATTCCCTGATGACAAATAATAGGCATAACTAAGGCTTCTTGTAAGAGGTAGGACATAAGTAATGGCAAGCTTAGTGAAAAGTGATAAGTGATAAGTTTTAAATTTACATAATTTTATATGCCTATTTAAGGACTTATCATTGGTTTTTATTAAGATTTTTAGTTATTTTCTATGATTTTTAATTTTTGTAGTAAATAATAGGAATTATTATGTTTTATTAGATTTTAGGTATATTTAACAATTTTTAATGAAATTAATAACAACTAATAAATCTAGGCTTTAATTACTGGCACTTAAGAGGAAACTTTGGTTGAAATGAATGCTAGAAGCTCTAAAACTATAGAATGTTAAGGGTTATTGCCTAGATAATAAGTTGTATCCCCTAAGTGACATGAAATTAAAAGAAGAGAGGTTCATTTCCTAGGCAATATGTTAAAAAATGGGAATTCTCAATATGTGCCAATTTAAATAAGATCTAGATGATTCATTATAAGACTTTTGGCCAGAGGGTAAGGAAATGTCTAGTAGCTGATCCAAAGTTAGATTTAAAGGCATTAAGGTTGATTGCACGAATTAAAGATGTGTAAGATTGCATATCTTTAGCTTCTCTTTGATTCAATTTTGTCCAATCTTCTATTCATAAATGTCCAATTTCTTTTTTATTTGTATCTCCTTTTTTTTATTTAATTTAGGATCTATTAGTGTAAAAAATATATTTGGGCTAAACTAAGCTTTAGACCTATAAATTAGGCCACCATTGACTTAATCATTAGATAATATCAGTTGGATTGAACCATGTTTGCCAAACAAGTTAGCTGAATTGGGTTTTTGAAGACAAAATAGGTTATAGAATCTTTAGGCCATTATCAATCCATTGGATTATTTTTGGAAATGTTAAAGAAAAGAAAATGGCCTAATAACGTGCAACTAAAGAAAGTGACTCTTTATTGAATTTGGACAATTTTTTATCACATGCCCCCTTTTCTATATTTTAACCTACAACTTAGGATAACACCAACAACATTTGTTGAAGGTAGTTAATCATGATCAACAGAATATAAAGAAATATACATGAGTTGCTAAGTTAAAGAAAGTGTCAAATATGCTTAAGACCCATTCCCTTAAATTTTAAGGACATAAGTGTTATGGTTAGCTAACATGACAATTAAATAGTAATTAAATAATTTTTTATCTTTAGTTTAATTGATGTGGCATTTGTTTATTTAGAAATCACTAGCAATGATCCTACATTGCATTTAGTTATTAAGTTGCTTGCATACCCACAAGTACATAACATCTTTAATTATTATTAAGTTACTTGTATACCAAGACTAATGGGTTGGCTAAGTTTTGCTTGATCTATTCAAAAGTTGCTTGTTGTTCTTCTCCCTAGATTAACTCATCAGCATCTTTTAGCTTTAATAAAGCAATGAAACTTTTTATTTCCTAGTTAAGTTTGCAATGACGTATTTTAAAAAGTTTATCTTACCAATTTAGCTATATAACTCTTTCTTATTTTATGGTAGTTTTCCTTTTAAAACTATCTTGGCCTTGTTTTTACCTATCTCAATTCTTTACTGATCTACAAAAAAAACCAAGGAAGTTTTTAAATAAGCCTCCAAATGCACATTTGGCTAGATCCATCTTCAGGTTATAAAATCTCATCATCTTAAATGCTTGCTCCATGTTAGCCAAACATTTATCAAAATCATTAGATTTTACCATAATATCATCTATATAAACTTTCATACTTTTACTAATTAAGTTATAAAAAATAACATTCATCACCCCTTGATATATGGCACTTACATTTTTTAAGCCAAATATCATAACAAGCCCTTCATAAAAACCCACCTCCTCAAAGTAATGGAATGTTGTCTTATGGATGTCTTTTTTGGCTACAAAAATTTGATTATAACTTGAATATACATTCATAATAGTAAGAATCCCATGATGGGCTGCTGCATCAATCAATATATTAGCTAGTGGCATGACATATTAATATATTTAGAAGTAGCTTGATTGGAGTCTTGAAAGTCTATATGAATCCTAGCCTGATTATTTTTTTTATGATAGAAACTATGTTTAAAAGCCACTCTACATACCCAGTTGTGCTTACAAAACCTATCTTTAGTAATTTTTCTATTTCTTTCTTGATCTTTGGCAATAATTATAGATTGAATCTCCTAACTAGCTACTTGTATGGTTTAAATCCTTTTTTAATTAGCAATTAATGCTCAACCAACTCTTTAGCTAGCCCAAGAATTTCATGGTTTTCCCAGGAAAAACAATCTTTATACTATTTTATGAGATCAATTAATTGTTTTTTATTTTCCTCCTTCAATAAACTACTAATTCTAGTTAACCTGGGTTTTTCTTTAATATCCAAATTGACATTAATTAAAGGGTCTTAGGCCTTAAAATTAGGGATCTACCTCTTGATTGGAGACTCCAATTCTTCTTTTAATGGCTAGCTTATTGATGGCTCCAAGTTGAATGTATTAGAGGTTAATTATTTAATCCTGGCCTTAGTTGTGAATAAGGCTAGCTAATATAGAACATCTTTGACAACTTTACATTATTAATTCATGAAATTGATTATATAAAAGGTTGTGGATTAGTCTTATTAGTTTAAATCTCCATCTTCAAACCATGGAAAGTAAGTTTAGATAACTTTAATGACCATTTTTTGTAATCTTCCCATAATTGGATAAGTCCCACATGTAGTGAGTAAATATAGCTTCTTCCATTTCAACTAGATTTTTGTCAACTAATATCACTTCAACTTTGTCACTTTCTTGGAAATGAGCTATTGATGTAATGTAGAAGGAATGCATTGATTGGAATAGATTAAATCCTTGCTTAATGTCACTAAATATGTAGGTTTGGCATTTACAACAAAAAATGCTGCATTAACAGTTTTGGATCCTATGATTATATTTAGTATTAATACTTTAATAGCAGTTGTTGCTCCTTCTGTGAAGGTGGTCATCTTCATGTCAGCATCAAATCTACCTTAGTTCTTCCCAACTTTGTCAGTATGCTTATGGACATTATGTTTATCATAGCTTTCCCATCTATAAACACCAGAGTGACTAGCTAGCCATTTATGTGAGCTTTAACATACAAAGGCTTCAAAGGTCTAGTCATAGCTTTTGAGGGCTTTTCAAATTGAGCATTGGCTAGCTCAAATGTTTTATCTTCTATTAAGGCTACCCATTTAGCTTTTTCAACAAAAACATCCCCTTCCAAACTATTTAGCTATCTTACATCTACCTAAAACTAACTTAGGATAATACTAATGACATTAATATTTGTTGAAGATGTCTTAGCATCATTCTCGTTAAAAGAGGTCATCTTCTTTTAGGTTGATTTTCTCCTTTGGTGGCTTAGGACTTAGTTCTAGTTTAAGTGTGTTAGTCTTTTTAGGTGATTGTACTTCTTATTTGATCATATTAATCTCCCTCAGCATCGTAAGCATTTGCCTTAGCTTCTGATTAGATATTTGCTTCTATTTCTTCCTTTTTTTAGTACAAGTAAAGACAATTAGTTGAAATGACTATTGTAACTTCTTCTTCTTTTCAATATATTTGTTGAGGAGCTGTTATCTTTTTTTAACATAAACTTTTGGCTTACTAATGTTTTGTGACTTCAGCTACTCATCTTTGCGGATGGTTATTCTTAAGGTAGATATGCCCTTCTTAATGTTGAACTTAGCTACTTTTCATTTTCCTTTTAAAACTAGTTCTTTGTCTACTCTTAGAATTTGGAGTCTATCAAACACACTGTTATTTTTTTTTTGTCTTGGGTATTATAGTCTGTAGAAAATGCTAGACTTGTGAATGGTAGACTTTAGCTGCTTGGGTTGTAAAACTTGCTTTCCACCATTTTTGTTAAGTTCTAGTGCTTTTTCCTCCACTTTTCATTAATTTTACATCAATTATTTTCATTTACATTTTAATGAATGAAATAGTAAGCTTAATGTTGAAACCATATTTGTAAACACCCTTAAAAAAGGGATTTATATATATTTTTGCTTCAACTATCCTTTTATTAGGTAACTCTGCCTATGACGAATTTTATTGGTCATAGCCGGTCCTAAGCCCGGAAAAAGAGGAGGGTTGTGTTAGGCAGTCGACAGCCAACGTAAAACTTTGTCGAATCTTGATGACATGGACAATCAATATATTAGACGTAAGGCTAGGTCGTTGCCCGTAAGTAACGTGCTGTATAGCTCGAGTACAGTGAGAAGTGAGCAAGAGCCGCTGCATCGTCGCCTGGATGTAGTGAAAAATAGGCAAGGGCTACCACATTTTTGTGAACGAATGTGGCTAAAGAAGTTAGTTTATGAGAGTAGGATTCGTTTTGGAACTTGGAATATAGGTACACTTATGAGTAAGTCTATGGAAATAGTAGATACTATAATTAGGAGAAGGATTAATTTTATGTGTTTACAAAAAACTAAATGGGTAGGAGAAAAAGCGAAAGAATTAGATACTTCAGGTTTTAAATTTTGGTATACTGGTAAATATAAATCTAGAAATGGAGTAGGTATAATTGTAGATAAGTTTTGGAAAAATACGGTAGTAGATGTCAAAAGGTTAGGAGATAGAATCATTGCATTAAAGTTTGTAGTAGAAAAGGAAATTTTTAATATTATTAGTGCTTATGCACCATAAGTAGGGTTAGAAGAATCTCATAAGGTAAAGTTTTGGGAAGATTTAGAATGTTTAGTTCAAGAAATACCATTAGGAGAAAAGATTTTTTTAGGAGGGGATCTAAATGGTCATGTGGGTAGTGTATCTTCAGGCTACGAGGGTGTTCATGGAGGACATGGTATAGGAGAAGTAAATGCAGAGGGTAAAACTATTCTAGACTTTTCACTAACGTTCGATCTTATATTAGCTAACACTTATTTTAGAAAGCGTGAAGAACATCTTATCACGTATAAAAGTGGAAGGGTATGTTCTCAAATTGATTTCTTTCTTATAAAGAAATCGGATAGAAAATTTTGCATGGATTGCAAAGTTATACTGGGAGAGAGTTTAACTACTCAACATAGAGTCTTAGTTATGGATATAAGAGTTAGGAGGAGAGTAAAAAGTAAATGTGAAGGTAGAGTGGTAAGGACTAAGTGGTGGCAACTAAAGGGGGATAAAGAAAAGAATTTACAGAGACGGATTATGGAGGAAGGACCCTGGGAAATACAAGGAAGTGCTAACGATATGTGGAATGAAATGGCTAAAGAGATTAGGAAGATGGCAAAGGAAATATTAGGTGAATCAAAAGGTTTTGGACCTAGGGATAAAGAATCTTGGTGGTGGGATGCAAGTGTACAAGATAAGGTTAAAGTTAAAAGAGAGTGTTATAAAGTGTGGTCATTATGTAAGAGTAATGAAAATTGGGAAAAATATAAGGTAGCTAAGAAAGACACTAAGAGGGCAGTGAGCGAAGCGAGAGCGAGGGCATTTGATGGGTTATACCAATCTTTAGGTACTAAAGTCGGAGAAAAAAGTATTTACAAGTTAGCTAAAAGTAGAGAAAGAAAGACAAGAGATGTGGATCAAGTGAAATGCATTAAGGATGAAGACGGGAAAGTGTTAGTCACGGAACGAGATATCAGAGAACGATGGAAGGGTTATTTTCATAGGCTTTTAATAAAGGGCACGAGATTTTATTGCAATCGGATAGGCTAGACACGAAAGAAGAGGATAGAAATTATACTTTTTACCATAGGATTTGTGAGGTAGAGGTAAAAGAAGCATTAAAGCGAATGGAGAATGGCAGAGCAGTTGGACCAGATAATATACCCATTGAAGTATGGAAGAGTTTGGGAATGAAAGGTATAAGTTGGCTCACAAAGTTATTTAATGAAATTATGAGATCTAAGAAGATGCCAGATGAGTGGAGGAAAAGTACTTTAATTCCTATTTATAAGAGTAAAGGAGACATTCAAAATTGTGCAAATTATAGAGGAATTAAACTCATGAGCCACACTATGAAATTATGGGAAAGAGTAATTGAGCGAAGGTTAAGGAAAGAGAGTCAAGTTAAGGAGAATCAATTTGGTTTTATGCCAGGAAGGTCAACTATGGAAGCAATATACTTGTTGCGAAGATTAATGGAGAGATATAGGGAGAATCAAAGAGATTTACACATGGTGTTTATTAATTTAGAAAAAGCATATGATAGAGTGCCAAAAGGAGTTCTATGGAAAGCTTTAGAGAAAAAAGGAGTTCGTATAGCTTATATTTGAGCAATTCAAGACATGTATGATAAGGTTACAACTAGCGTAGTAACAAAAGGTGGACTTACAGAAGATTTTCCGATCACTATTGGTTTACATCAAGGGTCAACTCTGAGCCCTTATCTTTTTACCTTAGTCTTGGATGTACTTACTGAACATATCCAAGAGCCGGTGCCACAGTGCATGCTTTTTGCAGATGATATTGTCCTAGTTGGAGAATCGAGAGAGGAAATGAATGAGAAGTTGGAGAGGTGGAGACAAACTTTGGAAGCTCATGGCTTTCGTTTAAGTAGAAGTAAAACGGAGTATATGGAGTGTAAGTTTAGTAAAAGGCACACCATTTCTAACGTAGAAGTAAAAATTGGAGAACATATCCTATCACAAGTCACACGATTTAAGTATCTTGGATTCATCATACAACATAACGGGGAAATAGAAGAAGATGTAACGCATAGGATTCAAGCGGGGTGGATGAAATGGAGGAGTGCTTCGGGTGTTATTTGTGATAGAAGAGTACCACTCAAACTTAAAGGTAAATTCTACTGCACAGTTATAAGACCTGCAATGTTGTATGGAACTGAGTGTTGGGCAATAAAAAGTCAACAAGAAAATAAGTTTAATGTAGCAGAGATGAGAATGTTGCGGTGGATGAGTGGACACACTAGACGGGATAGGATTAGAAATGAATGCATTAGAGAGAAGGTGAAAGTCGCACCTATTGTAGAAAAGATTGTAGAATCGAGACTTAGGTGGTTTGGTCATGTGGGGAGGAGACCTATAGAAGCCCCCGTTAGGAGAGTAGATATGATGGAGAATAGTCCAATAAGTAGAGGTAGAGGAAGACCAAGGAAAACTATAGGAGAAATTATTAAGAGAGATTTAGATTTAAATGATTTGTCTAAAAATATGATTTATGATAGGGATTTATGGCGTCGATGGATCCATGTAGCCGACCCCACTCAGTGGGAAAAGGCTTTGTTGTTGTTGTTGTTGTTGTATCCTTTTATTAGGTAGCTTGAATCTCACATCCTTCAAAGCTTTCTAGATTACATTCTTGAAAATAATGTAATTAACAATAATATGACCATATGAGTGATGCCACTTACAATATTTTTTGTTCTTCATCTTCTCAGTGGATGGAATTTTGTGTCCATTAGCTAGCCTAATTTGCTAATCTTTTAGCAAATAGTTAAAAATTTAATCAACTTTAGAGATATCAAATAAGTACTCTTCTCTTTCTAGTTTCATGATTTTTTTTGTTTTTGTTTTTTGAGAGCCTTAATGCTTGACACGAATACAGCTTTCCTTTTAAGATTTCTGCTCCTAAGACATCAATTGACTAATTTTCTTGATACTCAGCAACTCCTCTTAGATCATCAACATAGTCTAATATAGAAATTATGTGTGGACCTTTTCCTCTTGAATTAGCTTTCCTTTGCTTTTCTTCCCCAGAATGAATTACTTAATTTGAGTGGCTTTAGTTGCTATTTGAGTTAAGGCAAGACATGCTTTGGCTATCTACTTTTATCTCAATTGAAGACATATGTTACCAACAGTTATGGTGGCATATTCTACTTTTAGGAATTGCACATAACATCTAGTTCTCAACTTCTTGAATCTTTTTAGGAAATCAACTATAGACTCATCTACTTATTGTTTAAAATTCATGATATCAACTATAGTCACTTCTAGCTAGAGCCTGGAGAACTTGTCATGGAAAAATCTTTACATATCTACAAAATTTTGATAGAGTTAGGTGGCAAAAATGAATAGAAGGTGAAAACAGTTTCAATTAATGATAAAGGAAATAGCTAAAGTCATGTTGAACAAAAAACTTGCCTATATATTCTATGGTAGACTTACCATTTTCACTTAAAAAAGTAGTAAAATTAGGAGCATTAAAACCTTTTGCCAAGAGCATCATTCTGTCCACCTAGTTAGATGTGGTTTCTTATAAATAGGCTTATTTAGAGGCCTTATTTGTACACCAAAGTGTCTCTTTATTGTTTCAGTAATTATTTTAAAGTCAATTAGCTAAGGCACAACAAGTCTAGGTTTAGTGATCATTGATCAATTATGGTTCAGCAACTATACTAGAACTGGACTAATCTATCTTGGGGGTGCAAAAGGAGCCTGAATAAGCTTATGACCATTTTATTGCTCTAGCATGTGTGGATATATATTTTGATTAACAATAGGATATAGAATTGAATTCCATGGTTGTTCTCCAACTAAATCTTTAGATATTGTATAAATAGTTCTTTGTAATGGAGGAATTGGATTCACTTGCTAAAAGATAAACTATTATGGGGTTGCTAGGTAGACTGGTTGACTAGCTATTTGATATGGAAGTAAATTCCATTGCTACTTTCTTGCATAATCTCTTGATCCCTTATAAGGATTTATCCTATGATTGGTTATGGGAAAAATTGCAATGCCTTGCATATTCACTTATGAGATGATACTAATAGTGGAATAATTAGGCAAAACATAAAGCAGACTAAAGTTATCTTCCGTGTTAGGTGGTTATCTAACCATATGTACTTACTCATAATACAAAATAGGTTGGAGTGCTACTTCATTCAACATTTGCCCTTAAGAATTAATTAGATTTATAACCATAAAGGCACTTAAGACTGTAATCAAATGTTGAATTAATTAATCAACATTAAAGGATAATGTAGAATGCTTGTTGATCTATACTTACCTTTGCTCTTGATCATTATGTATTTTGTAATGTACCATGAGCTTGATGATCTTAGCAAGTTGAGAGACATTTGATACATGAGATCATCAAGCCCTATTTCAATTCGCTAATGGATGAAAGATGTTGTCATCGCCATTCATTAGCTTTGCTCAGTTATCTCCTCTATATCATGGTGGAGTTGTTGTAACAAGTTGTCTTGCAACTACTAGTATCATTGCTGACGAAGATGGCATGCTTGAACTGAACATAATAGGCTGAGAAATCTGAGGGTTAGAAGTTTTTTTGCTACCATTCTTTTTTGCAACTTATTATAGAATATCTATATTACTTAAACTTTTTCTAGACTACAAGTGCATAGGCTAATCGTAATTGTGACCAAGTGATAAGAGCTCCACCAGAAGCTCTTCTCTAGTCCCACCGAGCATGGAAAAAATTGTCTACTATGAATTTAAATTGATTAGCTAAATTGATTAGTTAACTTGCATATTTGATTCCCATGTTTAAGTAATACATTAAGGAGGGGACTTTGTTCCTCACCTTTGGCTTTTTAGACTACTAAAGGAAGCACCTAATTTGAAGAATGACTAAGAGTGATTAACACTTACAATTAGAAATTGTGATAAAGGAAGGTAAAGGCATGGAATGTGATAAAGAAAGTTATAAATAAAGCAATGAATTTTGGAATTTAAAAGTAAGAATGTAAAGGATAAAATTAGAAGACTTGTGTTCAATTGATTAGATGTGTATCTTTTCAAATGAATGTACAATGAGCATTTATAAGTTTAAAACTAACCATTAATTCTACTAAACCTCTTTGCCACTCCTTTCTAAATTTTTGGTCCATGTTTATAATAATGTAGGATCATGGGTAACAAATTACGTGTCAATTTATGCTAAGTCAGCTTTTCTATAATTTAAGAATAATAATTTATTTGCTTACTAACTGCCACGTTAGTTAATCATAACACCCATATTTCTAAAATTTAGAAGAATAAGTCTTTAAGCATATTTTATAATTCTCTTGACTTAGTCTACTCGCTAATTCCTTCTTTATCTCTAGCTGGTCATGATTAACTGCCATTGAGATATTTTATGAGTTGTATCTGCAAATTATAGTGAAGTAGGTATATGGCAAGAATTCTTTAGAACTAAACCAAAATCCCTTCTTTCTAACTAATCTAATTAACTACCTTTAGAATATTTTGTAAGCTCAATTTCTAAATTGTAGAAAAGTAGTTAAATGGGTGAAAACTATTTGGAATCAACAGAGTATTCTCCTCTTTTTCAGTTGCATAGTACTAAGCCATTTTCTTTAAATATTTCAAAAGATCTAATAGATTTAATACATGGCTTAAACACATTTTAGCCCATTTTAGGCCTTAAAAGTCGATGTAGCCTCAAACCCAATTTAGCTAACTTGTTAATAAATATAGCCTAATCTAGCTACTATTCTCTAATAGTTCAACCTAAAATGCCCCAAATCATAGGCCTAAAATTTGGTTCAACCCAATTATTTTTTGGACTAAAGAGGGTATGATCATGTTAAATTATACAGGGGTATGAAATTCTCATATCTATGCCCTCCAAAACTTGTATATATTGTCTCACATGTCATGCATTATACTTTGTAAGATTGATTATTGGAGTTTTGGTTTCAACTTCTGTGGGATTTAGTTAACCATCTAAGGAACAAGTATTGGAGCTGGATAAATTTATTTGTGATTACAACTAGATTGAGGAAGAAAAGAGGAGTTAAACGATGTTGTTATACATTTTTAGAGGTTGACATTTGCATTGATCAAGTAGACTTTTGAACATTTGTATTGGTCATGTAGATAGTGTAAAGATTTTTTATGTAATTATATATTTATGGCAAAATTCGTTCATTATAGTTGTGAAGTTTGAACATTTGAATTGATTAATGTAGATTTTGAACATTGGTAATCTCCCACTTGTACAAAAAAACTTTATCAAGCATAGTTTATATGCACAATGTTGTATTGAAGTGCTATAAGTTGGAAAATACTAATAATAGTAAAGATATTGTATGAAATTTTCCCCTTCCTATAATCCAATTCATATTAATTAATCTTTTATGGTTTGTCTAAGGGTGATTAATTTTATTTTTATGTGAACACTAATAATATTAAAGATTAGTCCTTTTATAGTTATTGATCATGGTAACAACTAAAAATGAGATAGTAATAATATTGCCTGTCCTTAGCAACTCAAGGAAGACTTGATGGTAACTAATTTACTTTCTAACATGCATGCAAGTGACATAAAAATGGGAAAGAAAAGTAGTAACAAATAAAAAACTAGGTCATAATTGTACTAAAAGTCCTTGATAACTCAAAGAAGTTTTAGTGCTAACTAATTTACCTTATGACTTATGCATGCAAATGACACAAGAATGGAAAAGCAAGGTAGTAGTAAAGCAAAAACTTAGTAGTAATTATACTAAAAGCTCATGGTAACTCAAGGAAGCCTTAGTGGTAACTAATTCACCTTGTGACTTGTGCACATGACATAAGAATAGGGGAGCAAGGTAGTAACAAATGTAAAGTCGGGTGGTACTTAATGAAAAAGTCCTTTATAACTGTAGGATGACTCATTTGTAACTAATTCATATTTTATAATTGATGAATAAATATTTATGGGATGTTGTAAAGGGCAAGCAAGCTGTTTGACAAGCTAACGCAATATGATATGAACTATATAAGTATATAGTAATATGGGTAAAAATAACTTATAACATTAGAAAGTTTTCAATAGTAACAACTTTAACTATAATTATTACATCTATAAAAATCAACATTGTTAAAGTAATGTGGTCATACAAAAAACCTATAATTTTCCTATGTACAAATAGTTGTTTTACTCTAATATTAGAAAGCCAATAGGAAGATTTCTAGGTACTTTATTAATTGTATTACCTTAACATTATCTATAAGGTCTATAAGCTCAAAGGCATCAAATTTTAAAAGGTATTTTAATTGCTTTGCATAAACATCATCTCCCATGCATGTTTCTATGAGTGTGATTAGTTCCCCTAATGAAATCCTTTCCTTTATCGCTAGCTATTCAACCCTTATCACAATGGATCCTCCCATTTGATATCTCCACCCATGTGAAAGTGGCAAAATATCTCTGATAGTGGAGTATCCATTCTTTGTTCCATTTACATTGGATAGGAGTCTTTGAAATTTCTTTCCACTTACAAAGTATCTTTCCATTCACACTAAAAGCTAAAAGCATGTTAAACTGATTTGAACAAGGCAACATCATATGTGTAATACCTTAATCTATATAAGACTATACTTAGTTATTAGAAGAAAAGTTACGTTGCATCATACATTTTTTTATTTTTTGGATTCTTTTCATTAAGGTCATAGTTAACAAAAACTTTTTCCTACTTAACTCTAACATACTATGAATACTTCTTTGCAGTTATCTTAAATTGTAGTTGACTAGGTCAAGTAAGAGTTAATTATATCTTATAGTATAAGTGAACTAAAATTGTCTTATTTAACTAAATCTTAACCTTTAGGTGTTAGATAATCAAGTCCAATTCTAGGTATCTTAAACATGTTATAGTATACTAGAACTTATATATATATATATATATATGTTTTTAGAAACTTAACTTATATTTAATTACATCGATTATAAATTGATAAAAGCTTGTTCCAACTTCACTGAATTTGAGATTATAGTCAACTAGTTATAGTTTATTATAATTTGTCAACTTGTCAACAACTTTGATCCTTCACTATAACTCCAAGAAAGAACCTAATTGAAACATTTTATAAGGAACTAATAAACTAATCTCATCTTCTGTCAGTAGAAAAACCAGAACAAGCTATTTACAATCTCATCCATTATGCATCTAAACTCATTACAGACAACCATATATCCAGAGTCATCAAAAATAGATTTACATCATTTCCTAATTACAATTTTATGTTTCAGCACATATGCCCAACTAACTAAAATACTTTAATTGGCGCTTGCCCTTGTCTGACTTGATCTTCTTTCTTTGAAAATGATTGATTAGAAAATATAAGGTGCCATAAAATTTCAGTAATTAGTCTAATATTTTGAAATTTATTTTCCAACCATAAAATATGAATAATTCATCATAAGAATTCATTTAGAATATAAGCATTATGCTTTCCTGGAACAATTCATCTTTTCCGCCACTTGTTTGTCGTTCAAACTATTCTCTCTTTTTTTTTTTTCTTCTTGTAATGCAATGTTACTGGCAATAAAAGAAGTCCTTCATTGTAAATTTTTGCAACTTAGAATCCTTATATGTAATTTTTTTTAAAGTAAAAAAAAAAAACATGAATACATTTTAATGACAAAAAATCATAAACTAAAAGTTTTAACCAATTTTATTATTATATATTATTTTTTTAATATATGCATCAATTTGATTATAAAATATTTCATGTCTTGAAATATTTTGATATATATTTAATAAAATATATATTTTAAAAGAAAAATGATTTGACCTTAATTCAATCATAGTAATGTCATTAAATCATGAATCCTTTTTTATTTTGATTCAGTTTATTTTTTAATATATTGTAATTTTGTACTTGTAATTTTTATAATTCTAAATATTCATTACAATTTAAAGTTTTCATTTAAATTTAAAATTTAATAAAAGGTTGATTTTTCATTTTTTTCCCCAATAACCTGAAATGTAGTTACTTCAAAATTCTTTAGCACAGGCCGGGCAACTCCCACCCAATTTAATCCGTACAAGGGAAAATAGCCCAAAACCAATGACAAACGTAAGCCTTTCGTGATCTGCCCCGTTAGCCATCGCGACTCCGCGTGCCCCCACCCACCCAACCCCTACTTTGCTTTCTCTTCTTCTCCGGAGGCCGGAGGTTCAAACTCGAGTTAAATATCGGCGACAAGCGCTCGGATACTCTCTACTTTAAGCTAATCCTCTTTTCATTGCTTCAATAATCACGCTAACGCTCACGGTTCGCTTCTTCACAATCTGGTTAGGTTCCTCTCTCACTCTCTCTTAGTTCTCCTGTTCGTTTTCATGGAGATTAGTTTCCCAGAATATTATATTGGGAAAGCATATATTGTTCTTCGGTTCTGCATTTAATTTAGTTTTTGGTTGAGCTTCGTTGCTTTTTTTTGGGGTGCTTCCTATTTATTTAAGCTTTTCTGCGTTGTTTCTATTTTATTTCTCACCTGGAATTCTTTTTCGTGTTGGACTAATGGAGCCCCAGGGTTCTGCTTTGCCCCTTGTTTATGTTTTTAAGCTAAATGACAAAAGAAGCTGAAAATATAATGCTAAGTATGAAGTTTTTGTTTGGATAATGTGATAGTTCTCTGACTGTCACGAATCCTTGACAGCAAGAATTTCGAGAATAAACTCAACTTCTAGTAGCTAGACTCAGCTATGTTCTGAGAAAGGTGCCGTCTATGTGCTTTCCCCCCTGTAATTTTTTAGCCTTCCTTCCATTTCTCATTGACTCAGAAATTTGCCCACCAATTTTTGTTCAAATCTCCTTCCAATTTCTCATCTTTATCATCTCTATTTGCATAGAATAGTGTTAACCCATGAAGAACTGGTCTCCAACCTCACCTACACCAACCCCACCACCAACAATGTTGACTTTGCTGACGATGGGTTTATGTCCCCATCTTAATTCTGGCTGCTGCGTCTCCTTTTTGCAACTCGGGTACCTATGGCTGTAGTGATGGAATAATACTTCTGAGTGTGTGATTTGCTTGGCTGAGTTTGTTGATGAGATTTGACTGCTCCATGGCTGATCTGCTTTGGAATGAACTTGGTGATTGTCAAGGATCACTCTCACTGAAAAGGTTAAGCTGTTAATTGAAGGCTTATGAATAATATTATTATAATCTCTTACGCACCCCCTCACATATAAACCCCTTGGGCTGTGTTAGTGGCTTGGTAGATCCATTTTGTTACTTGTATGCCCAAACTCCCGGAGTGATTTTCTTCCTTCATTTAATAAATGTTGTCCAGAATAAATGGCATTTTATGAGCTGTGTTTCTTTTGTTTTGTTTAAGTGTTTTAGTTTTGGTTTTAAACAATATGCCTTTGCTAGGGGGAGCATGGCACCAATGAAAGTGCCATGATTTTTATGAAGGTGATTCTGGTTAATTTGCCACTCTCCTTGAGTGCAACACTTCCTTGAATTTTTTAGTATTTTTAAAACTTAAGATGTTATAATGTTTTATCTAATATTATTAAAGTTGGTTATAGCTTGATGGGCCTCTATGAAAGGGGACAATGAGCAACTGGGTATTCCACTTCTCAAAAAGAATAAGAAAAGGGTTTAGTTTCCACATATCCTGAGTGTAGAGGCTTCATTGACATCTCATGTTGAATGCTTCTTGTAACCTAACTTCTGTTTTAAGTTTTGACAAAGTGAAGGCACACAATTCCTAAATTTAGGAGGCTTCCAGTGGCCAGTGGTCATGTTGGTACTGAGATACCAGCCTTTTTTTTTTTTTTTTAAACAAAATTCTTCTAGTATTATGCAATATCTTTTTGTATTTACTTGTTTACTGTAAATTGTGGTAGCATTTTACAGATTAAAACCTGGGAGTTGAAAAATATATTTAATTTAATGTGATGAATATAGTACATCTTTAGGGTGTTGCGTTTTTTCCTAATCCAGCGCACCATATTGGCCTGAATTTTTTGTTTATTATGTTTTTGATTTCTTATTATGCAGATTAATAATGGCATCGCCAGCTTGGTTAGCTCAGGAAGCACAAGCACCAGTTTCTCAAATTCCCGTATCTAGTCAACCTCCTGGAGAAACACCTGTGGGTTCTTCATCCTCAAATTCTGCTTCTACACCTCGTGGTGCAGGTATGTGTATACCTATATTAATGGTTTTAATCTGTGTCACTTGTCAATCAATGCAAGAAGCTGCTTATGCAGAATTCACTAATACAACTGCACTTTTAGTTCCAGTGCTGCCAGTCTCTCACAGTGTGCATCAGAATGCGAATGCTTCTGGGAATTCTCAGCCATCATCAATTCATTCTGTTAGTACAGATATATTTGTTTGTTTATATTGCCAGTATTGGGCTATCATTGAATGCGATATTATTATTGTTGTTATTATTTTGTATTCTCATTTCTGTGATTAGGACAATAATCACAGAAATGCTTTTGCACTATAATTTTTCAACTATGTTATTTGTCTTTCAACTCAGGTGATGAAATTGAATTCAGCTGTATCTCCAATGGTTGTTCAACCTCCAGTTCCTGGCCTCTCTTCATCTGTTGCACCTTCATTTTCATATAATATCTCCCAAAGTGTTGTTTTTCCTACCGACCAGCATTTGCAATCTAGCACAGTAAGGCTTGTACACTTCATTAACATGAGATCCTGTCTAGTGATGAGTTTCAATAGTTCCAGTCCTGTTTCTTGACTGATCAGACATGTCTTGAGAATTATGTATCCAAGTTGAAATTACTTATGCTTCAAATTGACCAACCTGGTCTCACGTTACTAGTGGTTGGTTTTGGAGGGGCTTCGGGTGGGGTTTTTGTTGGGTCCTGATTTGTAAAGGCCCCATCAAGTAGTCTCTTTGACATATAATCAGTGGAACACATTAATATGAGGCCTCTAGGTTTCTAATTGAAACAGTTTGATGCTTGTGGAAAGTGAAATATAAGCTTGTTAATCTAAAACTGTCATAGGGAAACAACTTAATAATTCAGTAGCATACATTGCTTATTTGCACCTACACAAAATTCCATGCAGAAAAGATCATAATGAAACAAGTTTAACACAATCACATACATAATCCATTAGCGCCTTGATACTCTCCCTTGTGTCAACAGCTAATTTCCTTTTTTAGTTCCCCTTATTATGCGATTCTGTCTAGGCTATTAAGTGTAATAATTTTCTTTTATTCCTTGTTTATTTCCTTTCTTAGAAGAGTGTAGCTTGCCTTCTCTTTGTTCAGTTCACTCTATATATTTGTATTCACCATATTCAAATAATAATAAGAAGAATCAGAGCACAATACCTCTGATTTTTTCAATAATTACTTATCAGCATTGGCCATTTCACTCGTAATATTCTTATCCCATTCTTCATCATGGGGTAATCAAGGTCTTTATATTTTTAACTATAGTATGGCTACTTCGCTTTGGAGTAAGTTGTTTGGATTTATTGGCTAGATTTGGTATTGCTCAGAAAAATTGAATAAATTTTTCTTGATTGAGCATAATGGTTTGGGAAGAAATAAAGATGCAAAGTTGTGCAACAATGTGCATTTTCTGCCTTGATTTGGTGTATTTGGTTGGAGAGGAATGCTAGAATTTTCAATGGTGCTTTGGTGGCTCTAAATGACTTATGGGAAGGGATCGTTTCTCTTGCTACCTTTTGGTGTTCTGTTCATGATTGTTTTAATGGAGTCTCTTGACTGATATGAATAGGGATTGGGTGGCATTGTTATTTTCTTAAGTTCATGTTTCTCTTTCTTCTTGTCTTTCCCCTTTTCTTTTGGTTTTTTCTTTTAGGAGGCTGCTGTATTCTCCTCTCTTTTAATTCTCTTATATCTAATCAAACTTCTTATAAAAAAAAAAGTAGGGGAGGAAGAAAGAACTTATTGAAAGAATTTTGAACAACTTATTGAAAACAAAAATGCTGTTATAGTGATGCCATAAAGACAATGAAGATGATGGGCTTATGGTGGTGGAAGAGGGTATTGGCAACTTTGGTTAGTGGAGAAAGATAGGATGAAATATTAAAAAGGGGATAATAGCACTTCTTCTGGGGAAGTATTTATTGTGTTGGGGAAGGGAGGGAGAGTTAGTTGGCTGCATAGAGCAAAGGATGGAATAAGTTTTGGTGGTTTAGTTTTACAATAGTATTGATTAGCTGGAAAAAGAGGAAAATAAAAGGGAGAGTTGTTTTGCGTAGGACCTGATGTCTAATAGAGTCTGGTCTCCAGAAAAGGTGTTAACCAACTTTATCCTGCATTTCTAATCTGTAGCAAATATGAACTGTAGGTGGACCTACCTGAACACATAATGGGGCCCACCTATATCATTTATAATATAGCAATGCAACTTGGGCCAAAAAAAAAAAAATTTCATATCAAACTTTTGATATGGGTGGGTCTGACTGTCTAATGTGAAGATCATGAATACTGGCTGATGAGCATGGGCATCTTGCAATTAGCTCTATGCTAATAGTTTCATCTTTGTCTATTGCAGAATAAGTCAGATTCTGTTGCACAGGATGCTGGTAAAGTATCATCTGCGTTGAGCATCCCTCATTCTGCCTCTGCTTACACTTCTATATCTACAATACCTGTGTCCTCAGATTCTAACTATCGCCCTGCTACTTCTTGGATTGCACCTGCTCCATCTTTTCCTGTGCATCGCATAATGCCTGGAGCGCCAGGAACCCCTGGTCCCCCTGGATTAGCTTCAGCTTCGTCAATATCCCCCAACCCAGCTGCTCCATCGACAAACACAGATGCTTCCTCATCCACAGTACTGAGACAAAATATGCCAACTGCAGCCATTGCATCAAATCCTGTTGGCCCCCAAATGGGCTCACCGTATCCTTCCATACCTTCCATTGCTGCCTCTCAGGGACTTTGGTTACAGCCCCCACAGATGAGTGGTGTACCTAGGCCACCATTTCTACCATATGCTGCTGCTTTTCCTGTTCCCTTTCCATTTCCAGCACATGGTGTTACTCTCCCAGCTGTTCCAGTACCTGATTCTCAACCTCCTGGTGTTACTCCTGTGGGGGCTACTGGTGCCACTTCTGTTTCTTCTTTAGCATCCAGCCATCAGCCAAAGGGAACTACTGATTTGCAGACACGAGTAATTGTGGGACATGCTGGTATGCTCACTACAGTATTAGTGCTTCACTGATAAGTATGATGTATTAACTCATTATGTAATTTGCATTCATATTCTTTTCATTTGTGATGTTTGGTTTTGTGCAGATGACAAGAAGAAATTGAATGCCACTACCGCTCAGAGTGAGGATGCCATTAATGATCAAGTAGATGCCTGGACTGCCCACAAGACTGAAGGAGACATTGTTTACTATTATAATGCCTTGACCGGAGAATCAACTTATGATAAACCTGCTGGCTTTAGAGGGGAGGTATTGATACATACTATTTACTCCCTTGGCAGATATTTTCTCGAGGTCATCTCTTTTGCATTTGCAATTTCTGTCTAATTACTATTTCTTAGATTGTCTTTTGGCATGAAAAGTTCCTTTGTAATTGCAAGTTCATGATTTTGAAAATATTATTCTGGCATTTAATCTCTTAATCCTTCATAACCTGCTCAAAATGGCCATGTTGAAGCACCTTGGCATTCTAGTGATGTAGGTTATATTTGATAGCTTGCCTGCGATGTTGATGTGGAGACTTTGGGACGAAGCTATCAATTTATTCTTTGAAGTTGATAACTTGTTTAAGATGTTCATTTGAGTCATAGTTTAGAACAGTGTTGCCCAATTTGTGATATGCTATGATATGGGTATGTGGAATGTCACTTTGTATAATTTGCAATGTGATGGGGTATACCTGGTACTCTTTGAGATGCTGTAGATTATGTACATATTATTTATTGGAAAATTAAAATAATATAAATATTATACATTAAAACTTAAAAGCATCTACTGAGAGACCTCTCTTAATTGTTTCTTTCTTTTATTTTTTTTTTTTGGGGTCTGGCTCTCTTAATTGTTTCTCACTGTCACATCCTCTCAATTTTCCTCTACATTTTCTTTCTTTTTCTTGAAATACAAAAACAGAGGCACTTGGGCCTAGAGCAGAGAGAAGCCCACGCACATATTCAGACCACTCAATCTAACGATAATAAGACCAACCCATGCTTCATAAGAAAGACCTAAAACTAAGGATATATGGGCAAAAACCACCTTGATCCCCCTCCTTATTAGAATCTTCACCTTTTCTTGCATTCCAAATCAATTCCAACTTGCCTCTGTTGATCTCTTCCTTATTTCACCCAACCTCCTTTTTTGCATTGATGGTCCACTGCTTGAATAGCAAAATGCAATTAGACACAGGTAGAAAAATACATGGCAGAAGTTGTAGAATATTGCAGGATAGAGAATAATTTTGATTCATTCAGTTTATGATTCCTGTACATGAACTGATTGTGCACAAACGAATTGGCTGACACTGGTGTGGAAAATGGGTGTTTGATGTCAAAGGGTTCATTATATATTAGTACAACATTTTCTGTAATACTGAGAGAAGAGAAATGAATGGGTTTCCTATGGTAAGAAATAGAATTAGGGTTTCTATTTGATCTAGAAGGAAGGGCCAGAGAGAAGTATTTTTGGATGCACAGTGCAGTGTATTGTGCACAAAGGGATGAAGAAAGAAGAGAAACTTGTATAATTACAGCTAAACTTTTCTATTAGAGAAAAAGAGATTACCATTACACTTTTGAGGGTTGGCAGGGGAGCTCTAAAATACAAACTCATATGCAGATTGTGGAATATATGTAATTCTTTAATATTTATATCTTTACATACTATAGCTGAAGATTACTTTAACAGTTCCTGTTTCTTTGTGGGTTTACTTTATTTTTTTAATTTATTTATATTTTGAATGTGTATGCAGCCTGATAAAGTTTCTGTGCAGCCGACTCCAGTTTCAATGTAAGTTCATAGCTTTTGTTTTCTGAAGACAATTTTTCTGTTTGTATCCCTTCCTTTAATTTTGTCTTGTGCATCCAGTATTGGGTTGTTTATTTCTTTTGTCTGGCTTTTTGACCCTAGTTATCCTTGAAGGCATACGGAAGAGTTGTTTAATTCTTTATCAGTGATAAACCACAAAATAATTTATTTGTTTCGAGGTGTGAGAGACTTTTTGCAGGTTAAGGATTTTTTTTTTTTAAATTTTTTTGAATTTGAAGTTATGGTCGCACTGTAGTGGCACTGATTGTGTGAGCATTGTCATTGTGGATTGCAATTGTGATCTGGTGTGGTTGTGGGACCCACTGCAACTGCAATATTGCTTTTACAATTGCACGAGAGAGAGAGAGAGAGAATAGTAGATTCAACAACAAACCAAGCTACAGGATTCACTCTTATTTATATAGGAGTGGGATGCTAAGGTGGGTTAGTTAGAAACCAACCACCTGAACTAATTTGTTATTCCAGTAGGACTATTCTGTAATTCAAGCAACTACCCGTCTAGGTAATAGTAAACTATTATTACTAATTCACTCATATCAAATAGTCTCCTCCCTCAAAATTATCCTTGTCCTCAAGGATTAGGAACAATAGCTGTAGTATCAAAATCAGGGAATTGATGCCGAATAGCAATTAAATCCTCTCATGAAGCATCTTCAAAATTGCTTTGTTTCCAGCAGATGAGGACTTGAGTGATAGGTAAATGGCCTCGTTTCACCACCTTTCTAGCCAGTATCTCAGCAGGTTCCATATGAAATTGGCCTTGATGATCAGTCATGGGAAGGTCAGTGCTAATAGGATCAGTAATTTCGACATGTTTCTTCAATAAAGAGACATGAAACATTGGATGGATGCGACAATTGTTTGGTAAATCTAGCTCATATGTCACCTTGCCCACCCTCATAAGCACCTCATAGGGATCAAAGAACCTTGCAGCCAAGTTATGGAGAGAGGAATTATTGATAAGATTCCTTCAAAACAGATGTAGTTTCAAGTAAACTAGATCGCTCATGTTAAATTCCTTGTCTGTTTTGTGTTTATTAGCTAGCTGCACCATTTGGTTCCTGGCCTTGGGCAAATTGTGCTTAAAAGAATGAATAGTAGCCTCCCTTTCTTGACAACTCCAATCTAACATGTCATTAGGAGAATCTCCAGCCAAATAGGGAAAATGAGAAGAGGAAGGGGGGGTGCCAAACAGGTTGGTATGGAGTCACTCCTATGGTTGAATCGAAGGTGGTATTGTACCACAATTCAGCTAAGGGAAGCCATTTCACCATAATTTTGGATGATCACCCGTCATGCAATAGAGGTAACACTCCAAATGCCTATTAAGAACCTTCATTTGTCTATCTGTTTGCTGATGATAAGCTAACGAATAAGCAAGTTTGACCTTGTATAAGCTGAACAATTCCTTCCAACATTTTCTACAAAAGATGGGATCTCTATTAGTGACTATAGACCTAGGAAAGCCTTGTAGTTTCACCACATTGTCTATGAATAACTGAGCTACATCCATGGCTGAATAGGGATGCTTAAGTGCCATGAAATGGGTTGCTTTGCTCAAACAATTGACCACCACTAGGATAACGGATTTATTGTAGGATTAGGCAACCTTCCAATGAAATCCATAGAGAGATATGTCCAAATGGCTTCAGGTATGGGTAATTGCTGAATCAGACCAGGGCTAGCCACATTTTCAAGTTTGGAATGTTGACATACCAAGCATTGTCTCACAAAATTCTGAACATCCCTCTCCAAGCCCTTCTAATAGAATATAGAGATGTGTTTAAATGTTGGTATCTATGGAGTAACGCAGATTTTATTGATGAAAAACTGATCATGCAAATGTACAGAGGAGGGGGATATATATACAGCAACAGAGCAACTAATTAGGGATGAAAATAATGGGAAAAAATAAAAAATAACACCTAAAATCATGTTACAAATCTGTCGTAACTGAAATATCCTAATAATGGTGGATTTGATCCTAAAAATAAAGGATTTCGACACTCCCTCTCAAGTTGGACCATAGATATTAATCATGTCCAACTTGCTAATGAGTCTTCTAAAGGGGTGTTGTGGCAGTCCTTTAATGAGAATGTTCGTTATCTGTTCTCTTGTAGGAATATATGTTATACATATAATTCGTTCTTCAACTTTTTCCTTGATGACGTGTCTATCAATTTCAACATGCTTGGTCCTATCATGTTGCACAAGGTTGAGAGATATATTGATAGTTGCCTTATTGTCACAATAAATCTTAATAGGAAGCTTCATATTCATCCTCAGCTCTTCTAGTAATTTTTGTAGTCACAATCCTTCACAAATTCCGTGTGCTAATGCTTGGAATTCTATTTCAGCACTATTTCTTGTCACTACATTTTGCTTTTGGCTTCTCCATATTACTAGGTTTCCCCATACAAAAGTATAATACTCAATAGTGGACCTTCTATCTTAACTGAACTTGCCCAATCAACATTAGTGAATACTTCTATTTGAGCTTGGTTCCCCTTTTTAAACAATAGACCCTTTCTTGGTGAGCCTTTCAAGTATCTCAAGATTCTATATACTGCTTTTAGATGGGCCTCCTTCGGTGAATGCATGTATTGATTGACAATACTGATAGCAAAGGTTATGTCTAGTCTTGTGTGGGACAAGTAAATCAATTTCCCGACCAATCTTTGATATTTTTTTTAATAAACTAATTCACTTGTAATATCAAACCTTTTTCTAGTTTCTATGGGAGTGTCACATGGCTTACATCCCATCATTCTAGTTTCTTCCAATAGTTCTAATGTGTATTTTCTCTGAGATACACTAATTCCTTTTTTCTAACCTAGCAATCTCCATCCTCAAGAAGTACCTCATTTGTCATAGATCCTTTACCTCAAATTCAGTGGCCAAAACATCTTTTAGTCTCTCTATTTTTGATTTATTGTCACCAGTTAGGATAATGTCATCTACATATGCAATAAGAATAGTTCTCCTTTTGTCTTTATGGTTTAGAAACGTGTGATCTGAGTGGCTTTACTTATACCCTTCAGCCTTTAATACTTTGGCAAATCTGTCAAACCATGCTTTGGGAGGCTGTTTTAGACCATACAGTGATTTCTTTAGTCTATAAACATGATTCTGCTCTCCTTTCTTCCCAAAGCCAGGGGGAATAGTCATGTAGACTTCTTCTGTCAGATCTCCAATAAAAAATGCATTTTTGATATCAAGTTGTAGGAATGGCCAATTTAGGTTTGCAGCTAAAGATAGGGGCACTTGGATGGTATTCAATTTTGCCACTGGTGCAAATGTTTTTGTATAATCTGCACCATATGTTTTAGTGAATCCCTTTGCAACGAGACGAGCCTTGTATCTCTCAATTTCTCCATCAGTCCTTGTACATTATATTGAACACCTGTTTGCATCCTACTGAGTGTTTTCCTTTGTGGCAGGTCAATGATTTCCCACATCCCATTTTTCTTTTAGGACATTCATTTCCTCCAACGCTATTGCTTTCCATTCAGGTACTTCTAATGCTTCTTGAATGTTATTGGGAATTTTCACCTTGTCAAGGTTAGATACAAAGGTATGGGATCTAGAGGAAAAGGCTTCATATGACACATTTTTTTTGATGGGATGCAGAGTACAGGAACAGGTAGATTTTCTTAATGCAATAGGGAGATTCAAATTAGATAAGTTGGAAGAGTCATCTGGAGTGGAGTTACTTACCTGCTCTGGTCTAAGGAATGATCTAGGATCTGTCACTGGGTCAGATTCTTGCCGTGCCTTGGTAGGTGGTTTACCATTATTAGATTTCTTCCTTTGTGAGTAGACAATAAGTTCCTTGTTTTGTTGATTCTCTACTTCTCTTGGATTAGGATTCTCTTCTGTATCTAGCACTTAACTGGTGGTATTGGTATCAAGTAGTGGAGTTGGGAAGGTTGAATCAAGGAGATGGAGGATAGTGGAATGCTCATTTTGATGCCAAGTTTGAGATTCCCTCAAGTTCTCCTCCTGAATAGAAGACTTGGAAAAGAAAGGTGCTTGTTCAAAGAAAGTAACATCCATACTAACAAATGAACGTCTAGACGAGGGATCATAATATTTGTACCCTTTTTGACTTGGAGAGTAACCCAAAAATACACACTTGATAGCACGGGGATCTAATTTACTGTGTTGATTAGGATGAACATGGACAAAGATTGTACACCCAAAAACTTTTAAAGAGACATCGGCTTGTAGGCGTGACTCGAGAAAGATTTCCTTGAGTCTTTGTGGTGGGATAGCAAATGAAAGAACACAATTGGGCATTCGGTTTATAAGGTAGGTAGCAGCAAGAATAGCATTACCCCAAAAATTCTATGGCATGTTAGAAGAGAAGATCAATGCCCTTGCAACTTCCAGAATATGTCTATTCTTATGTTTAGCATTACCATTTTGTTGGGGAGTGTTACTACATGAACTTTGATGTATAATTCCATGTTCTTGCAGAAAAGATCCCTAACATTTTATTGAAAAATTTAGTGCTATTATCAGTGTGTAATATTTGGATGGCTGTATCAAATTGATTTTTGATCATAATATGGAAACTGATGAATACAGAGGGAACTTCAGATTTATCCTTTAAAAAGTATACCCGGTAAAGACAAGTATGATCATTAATAAATGAGACAAACCACTTTGTATGGGTTCGATTGATGGTCCTAAAAGGTCCCCACAAGTCACTGTGAATAATGGAGAATGGTTTGGTTGGTTTATAATTGGATTTTGGAAAAGAGTTTCTATGATGTTTGGCAAGTTCACAACTTTCACATTGAATAGCATTTTTATTTGAACATAAATTTGGAAACAAGTGACACAAATATTTGAAACTAGGGGTGGCCAAAACGTAAATGTGATAACATAAGATCATCATCCTTTAAAGTAGAGACAGAATTAGAATGGAGATTTGACTTATGACTACTTACTCCAGCATTCTCGAAGTAGTAAAGGCTCTCATGTTCCTTAGCATTGCCAATTGTCATCCTCGATGACAAGTCCTGAAAAATACATTGGCAAGAACAAAAATTAGCATAGCAGTTTGAGTCTTTGGTTAATTGACTAACAAAAAACAAGTTGCAGGCAAGTTTAGGAATGTGTAGGAGTGATTTTAAGGTTATAGATTCAGATATACGGATATTCCCTTTACCAGTTACCGAAGCTAATGTTCCATTAGCAATTTTAACTTTCAAATTTCCAACACAAGGAGTATATGTGCTAAACAACTAATAAGAGTTAGTCATGTGATCAAAAGCCCCTGAATCCACAATCTATGGGGTCAGGACATAGGAGGTTTTAAAAGCTTTGGAAAAGTTACCTTTGTGTGCTAAGTTTGTAGTAGAAATGGTCTTTTAAAATTGGCCAGTGGTTTGAAGGGCAGATAGCATCTCTAAATTTTTTCTAAGATGGTCACTAGAAGTAGTAGTGTCTTCATGATGTTTCTCTAAGTTTTGTTTAGCAGTGGCTTGATACCCACGACTCCTTGCACCCTTTCGTGGCTTCCATTCAACAAGTTTTTTGTGTAATTCCCAGCATGTATCTGTTGAGCGTCCTGATTTTTTACAATGATCACACCATGGATGCTTCTGGGATTTTTGATTTGATTCTTTAGTAAAATTTCGAGATACCAAGGCTGATCCTTTAGATACATTGGTTGTCTCTTCCTTCAGCATCACCTTGCGTCTGTCTTCTTCTTTTCTAACTTCCACAAATGCCTCTTGAGGTGAAGGGAGGGGAACTCGAGCCAGGATGCATCCTCTAACATCATCCAAGCTTCGATTTAGACCTACTGGAAATTCAAAAACTCGTTCCCTTTCCATGCGTTTCTGATACAGAAGGCAGTCCTCAATGCATTTCCATCCTTCATTGCATGTTGCATCCAATTCTTGCCATAGTGACATCATCTTGACATAGTAGTCGTTGACATCTTGATCTTCCTGTTTGAGTTGCCACAGGTTCAACTTGATTTCAAACACCTGGGCTGCGTTTTCTCCGTCAGAATAAGCTTCACAAACAGCTTCCCACACTTCTCTTGCTGAACCTAGGAACATAAAGGTCCTTCGAATCGAAGGAACCATGGAATTCACAAGCCAAGAAGTGATGAGAATTTTCGACTTTCCATTGTTGGTGGTAGACGGCATCATTAATGGATGGTTCATGTGTATCACCGTAAGATATCCCAATTTATCTTTGCGTTCTACAGCTAGTCGCATTGCACGAGCCCATTCATAGTAGTTTCTACTGTTCAATTTCTCTGTTGCAAGTGGAAAGAAGAGCTGTCCAGACCGCCATTTATCGTTGACATGGTGTCGGCTGGAGATGGGTTCAACTCCTTCAGCCTTGACGAGGAGACTTCAAATGCGTCGCCCATTTCGGTATTCAAGCGTGATCAGGAAAAAGGATCTCGCCCTGATACCATGTGGAGTAATGCAGATTTTATTGATGAAAAATTGATAATGCGAATGTACAGAGGAGGGGGATATATATACAACTACAAAGCAACTAATTAGGGACGAAAATAATGGGAAAACTAATTAGGGAGGAAAATAATGGGAAAATAAAACTAACACCTAAAATCATGTTACAAATATGCTGTAAGTGAAATCTCCTAATAATGGTGGATTTGATCCTAAAAATAAGTGATTTCGACAGTATCATGTTGGAATGGCCACCAAGAGCATCTGCATGAAAGAAATGAAGCAATTGCTCATGCAATTCTGTATTTGCAGCAACAACCAATCTGCCCTTTCTTCTTAAAATGCCATGGGCCCAAGAATAATGAGGATGCATAAGAGGATCAAGCTCTGACTCTTGAACCAATGCCTGAAGTTTATCATCTTCCTTCCAACTGTTCTAAACTTTTGTAGTTAAATTTGAGACCACTAATGTTATGGCTGTACGAGTACCCTATTTTGGGACATGTTCTCCATGAGATAGGCATCTGTAGCCACATTTTCCTGACGCTTGTGATACAATATCTTATAATTCAAACACCACAATTTATGTAGCCACTTTTACTAGTTAGAAGTGACATATTTTTGCTATGAAAGGTTTTTTAAGGCCAAGTGATGTGTCTGAATGATGAAATGCTGCCCTTGCACATATAAATGCCATTGCTTAATAGCGAACATTAAAGCCATTAGTTCCTCTTGTACGCAGAAAGACTTCTCTTAGATGGACATAAAGCCTTACCAACAAAAGCTATAAGGAGTCCATTTTGAGATAACACAGCCCCCATGTGTATGTTAGAAGCATCCATTTCAATGACAGATAGTTCACTAAAGTTTGGTAAGGCAAGTACTGGTGTCGAAGTCGTCACAGATTTAAGCAGCTCAAAAGCTATGTTAGCTGCCTTTGTCCACTTAAACCCTCATTTTTCTTTAGTAAATCAGTCAAGGGTTTGCATATTGTACCATAATTTCTCACAAAGTGCCTGTAGTATCTTGTGAGACCCAAAAAATTCCTCAATGCTTTAACAGAATTGGCAGTTGGCCAAGAGCTGATAGCTTCAATTTTCCTTGGGGTCTGCTTCTACACCTCTAACAGAGATAATATGGCCAAGAGAATCCACCTTGGTGGCACCAAACACACATTTGCTTCGCTGGGCCAGCAATTGGTGTTTTCTCATAGTTTGAAGTGTGAGCTTCAAATGTGTCATATGATCCTCCCATGTTCTGCTATAAACCAAAATATCATTTTAAAAAAAAAAAAATACTAAGATTAACTTCTTGAGAAATGGCGGGGAAAACACTATTCAAAAGGTGTTGAAATGTGGTTGGGCATTGGTAAGCCCAAATAGCATAATTAAAAAAGTAATAAAAGCATAACTAAACGCATAAAGACCCTCATGAGTGTGGAAAGCTGTCTTCTCAATATCTTCTGCTCTCATTCTGATTTGATTGTACCTAGTCCTTAAATCCAACTTTGAGAAGAAGGTAGTGCCATGTAATTCCTCTAGTAACTCCTCAATAATAGGTATAGGAAACTTATGTTTAACGGTTTGCTCACTAAGTTTCCTATAATCAACACAAAAGCACCAAGACCTGTCCTTCTTCTTCACCAAAACTACTGATGATGCAAAGGCGCTATTGCTATCATGAATTACTCCATTATGCAGCATATCTTTGACTTGTCTTTTGATTTTTTGGATAGGACCATAACGGTATGGCTTAGAGTTGATAGGATGATCTACCTTCAAGTGAATTTGATGATCATAGAACCTTGAAGGTGGAAGGGACCTTGGTTCTTGAAAAAGGTCCTCAAATTCTTTCAAAACAGCCTCTAATTTCTCTATCTAATTGGCATGTAGCTGGTCCACTTCTTATGTGAGAAATAATTTTTTCTCATAAAAAGGAGTGACCTGGATAAAGAATGCTTGTTGAGCCCCCTTAATAGCTTTGCTGTAATTTCTTAATGTTCACATGACTTGGCCTTGTGATTAATGCTATGGATTTTATAAGCTCTACCCTCTAACATGAACTTGGTGAACTTTTCCTTCAAATCTAGAACAATTCTCCTAAGATTATGAAGCCATTCAACTCCTAAACTTACATCATAGCCTCTCAAATCCAGAAATTATGAAGAACTTAATGTGTTGTTACCTTTTAGTTCTGATGTGAAGTTTCAACAGGTTCAATGAGAGAAAATGACTGTTATGAGTTTCTTTATTGGTCTCCTTCCAAAATTTAAGATTGTCAAATCTCTGATTCTCTCTGAATCTAAGATTTCTTATCTGTAGGATATCTTTGCTAAAGTTCTTCGTATAGAGAGCCTTCAGACACATCAGCCTACTAATAACAGTGGTGCCCTTGTAAGTCTTAGTGGTTAGAATGATTGGGGTGGTAACAAGATAGGTGGAACAAATAATCGCAACAAAAGTGTTAGCATTCGCAATCAAGAGTTAGGAGGAATTGTGTGCTATTATTGTCATGAGCCAAGTCATATGAAGCGTAATTGTAAAGAACTTCAGAACAAAAGCTAGAGAACTCAGTTGGCAAATGTTGCATCTAGTTTTGAAAAGACCATTATGGTTTTTGCTCATGTTCTCTCAATATCAAGAATCATTTAAATCCATTGCTCCTTCTATCACTGCAGTTGTTGAGTCACCTAAATCCAATAAGTGCCTTATCTCTTCATCTTCCAAATGGGTCATCGGTTCTGGTGCCACAGATCACATGACAAGTAACTCAAGCCTCTTCTCCACTTTCCAATCATATTCTACCTCCTCCCATGTTATTTTAGCAAATGAGTCCACTTCTTGCGTTCTTGGGTTTGGGATTGTTAATCAACCTCGTCACTTTCTTTATCTTCAGTGTTGAGCTTACCTGATTTTTCCTTTAATCTCATATTTGTAAGTAAACTCACTCGTTCCTTGAATTGTTGCATCTCATTTTTTCCTGATCATTATTTATTCCAGGATCTTACAACAAAGTAGATTATTGGTAAAGGTCATGAATTTGGAGGTCTTTACATTCTTGATACATAAGTGTTGAGGTCCATTGCCTGTTCCAGTACTTTGTCTTCTTTTGAAGTGTATTGTTGGTTGGGCCATCCCTCTCTACCTTGTCTCAAGGAACTTTGTCTTTAGTTTAAACATTTGTCATCTTTGGATTGTGAGTTATGTCAATTTGCCAAACATCATCGTCTTTTCTTGGTGTCTAAATCAATAAACGGGTTGCATTTCCATTTGAGTTAGTTTATTTTGATGTTTGGGGTCCTTGTCAAATTACGTCTAAATCTGGTTTTAAATATTTTGTTACATTTGTCGATGACTATTCTTGTGTTACTTGGTTTTTAATGAAAAACCGTTCTGAGTTGTTCTTTCATTTTCGTGCCTTTTGTGTTGAAATAAAAACTCGATTCAATATTTGTGCATACGTTGCAAAGTGATAATGTCAAAGAATAGTTTTCAAATCCTTTGCAGTCTTACATGGCATAGTATGGCATTCTTCACCAATCTTCTTGTGTTGATATGCCATCTCAAAATGGGGTTCTTGAACAAAACAATAGACATTTACTTGAGGTTGCAAGAGCCTTTTTCTTTCAAATGAAAGTTCCTAAACAATTTTGGGCTAATGTTATCTCTATAGCTTGTTTCTTGATTAATCATATGCCTTCCTTTGTTCTTGACAACGATGTTCCGTATAATGTTCTCTTTCCTTGCAAGCTTTTGTTTCCTATTGAACCTAGGATATTTAGAAGTACTTGTTTTGTTCGAGATGTTTGTCCCTATGTTACCAAATTAGATCCGAAGTCACTTAAATGTGTTTTTTTTTTTGGTTACTCTCATCTTTATAAAGGATATAAGTGTTTTTCTTCTACTCTAAACCATTATCTTATGTTTGCAGATGTCACTTTTCATTAAAACATCCCTTCCTTTTTCTCATCTTTTGTTTATAAGTCTAAGGGAGGAAGATGACCTATTGACTTATACTGTGACCTATTTTGACAGTTCTCCAAGTATTCCTACACTTGCTTTAGAGTCTTCTTGAGCACCCAGTATTCATGTTTGTTCTAGATGACAATAGGAGCCTATTGCCTCCAATCTAGACTCATGCCCTTCACCATTCTCTTTGTCGATAGATCTAGTCTCAAGTGATTCTAACCCTAGCCTTGATCTTCCTATTGCACTCTAGAAAGATAAATGCCATTATGCTTATCCCATTTCCTCATTTGTTTCCTATGATCATTTGTTTCCTTCTTCCAGTTCTTTTATTCCATCTATCGATGCTATTTCGCTTCCTAAAATTGTTTATGAACTATGTCTCACCTTGGTTGGCATGCTGCTATGATGGAAGAAATGATTTCTCTTGATGATAATGGCACTTGGAAGTTAGTAGCTTTGCTCGTTAGCAAGAAGGCTATTGGGTGCAAATGGGTGTTTGTGGTCAAAGTGAATTTGGATGGCTCAGTGGCTCCTCTTAAAGCCCCTCTTGCTGCTAAACGATATGTTTAAAGTTAGGGTGTTGATTATTCAGATGCGTTCTCTCATTTTGCCAAGTTTACCTCTGTTTGGTTGTTCATCTCCATGGCAGCCACCTATAATTGGCCTTTATGCTAGTTAGATATAAAAAATGCTTTTCTACATGGCGACGTTCAAAAAGTATATATGGAGCAGTCACCTGGATATGTTGCTCAGGTGAAGTGTGGGAAAGTATATCATCTTCGAAAATCTTTATATGGTTTGAAACAAAGTCCTTGCACCTGGTTTGGTAGGTTCAGTGAAGTAATTCTAAAATATGGGATGAACAAGAGCAAGTGTGATCATTAAGTTTTTTATAAACAATTTGAGGTTGGCATCATCCTACTTGTCGTGTACGTTGATAATATTGTGATTACTGGGAGTAACATTTCAAGTATTTCATCCCTCAAAACCTTTCTTCTCTCAGTTTCTGACAAAGGATTTAGGGTCATTAAAATACTTCTTAGGTGTTGAGGTCAAGAGAAGTAAGAAATGTATCTTCATGTCTCAAAGAAAATATGTCCTTGACTTGTTGACAGAAACAGGAAAATTGGGAGCTAAACCATGTGGTACACCAATGATTTCTAACTTACAACTTGTAAAAGATGATGGTGAGCTATTTAAAGGCCTTAAGAAGTATAGAAGATTGGTTAGAAACTTGAATTATCTTATAGTGACCCGTCTTGGTATTGCATACTCTGTTAGTGTTGGCAGTCAATTTATATCTTTTTCGATAGTCAATCATTGGGCACTTTTAAAACAGATATTTTACTACTTGAAAGGAGCTCCAAGACGTGGTCTATTGTATGGGAATCGTGGGAATGCCAATATTGAATGTTTTTCTAACGTGGATTGGGCAGGATCTAAGGTTGATAGAAGATCTATTATAGGATACTATATTTTTGTGGGAAAAAATCTAGTCTCATGGAGAAATGAGAAACAGGATGTAGTTTCTCAATCTAGTGCAAAGTTAGAGTATCAAGCTATGGCACAATTAGCATGTGAGATTGTATGGATATATCAATTATTGAGTGAAGTTGGTCTCAAGTCCTCATTGCTAGCAAAGCTATGGTGTGACAACCAAACTGTTTTTTATATTGCCTTTAATCTGGTGTTTCATGAGTAAACTAAGAATATTGAAGTCAGTTGTCCTTTTGTTCGTGGAAAGATCCAAGAAAAATTTATCCCTGTAGAATATGTAAAAATGAGAGATATCTTTACAAAGACTTTAAATGGAGCTTGAATTGATTACATTTGTAACAAGTTGGGCATGATTGGCATCTATGCTCCACCTTGAGAGAGAGTGTTAAAGAATAGGAAGGATTTCCATATATATAATAGGAAAGATTTCTATGTAATAGAAATATTACCGTAAATATATTATAATTAATACATGTAACCATTGAGATTGATTTAGCACAATCATAGGGATTAGATTTTTTTTTAAAGGCATATGATGTATATAAATAGGTGTATTGTTTATGAATAAAATATACAAGTTCAGCCAAAGTTACAATATTTACCAGAAGATAACTAGTCTAGTATCTACCCTTTGTTCTAATTCTCTATCTTGTGGCTTATACACTTTTTTGCAGGAAGCTTTCCATTTTTCCCCCTTTTTTTTTTTTTGGGGGGGGGGGGGGGGGGGGGCGGTGTTCTTAAAAAAGCTTTCATTATCTGGAAACAAATATTTGAAACCTTGTCTTACTTTTTTGTTGTGTTTCCTTGTAATAGGGTCAATTTGCCTGGTACTGACTGGGTGTTGGTTACGACTAGTGATGGGAAAAAATATTACTACAACAACCGAACCAAGGTATGATTCATGCCGAAGATTGAGATCAATTCCATGATTTGTGGGATTGGTTGGTGTTTGTTTGATTGATGTTTGTTTCTGTTTTAGCTTCTGTTATTTCTTCTATGCCTTGTATCTTGGGATGTTACTAGATTTAGTTTTTTGTTTCCTTGTTTATTCTTTCTTTAGTCTTGTATAAATATCCCTATAATATTAAACGTAATACACTATAAGTGAGAAATAATTTTGATCTCCTCATGTTTCATGTTATCAGAGCTACAATTCTGAATAAAAAAATTTCCATGATGAGTTTGATCACAGACAACAAGTCTGAATCTAATTTGTCTTCTACTATTCCCTCCCTTTAGTTGATACCTGTCGTTGGTGATCATAACGCTTTATGGATCACCCAATACAGATTTAATGGCAACAATTTTAGGAAATGGTCCCAATCAGTCTTGCTGGTTTTTGAAGGAAAAGGCAAGGTTGGATATCTCATTGGTGCCAGGAAGAAACCAGCAGAGACTGAGGCTGGATTTTCTACATGGGTGGTAGAAAACACCATGCCCATGGCTTGGTTAATAAACTCCATGGAGCCTTACCTTTCTTGGACCTACCTCTTCTACAAAAGTGCAAAACAGATCTGGTATACAATGAAATAACTGTATTCGAATCTGGAAAATACTACTCAATGCTTTGAAATTTGTTCAGCCATTAAGAACATCAAGCTGGGGACACAATCGGTCACAGGCTACCACAACAAACTCACAGAACTTTGGCAAGAGATGGATCAGTTCTATGAGTTAAATTGGGTTGTTTTGAAGGATGACTTGATGTGTAAAAAGCGGATGGAGAAGGAGAGTGTTGGAGAACGTCATTCTTGAAGGAGAAGCTCAAAGGACTTGCTTTACTGCATTTGTTATTTAACAGTGTTTTAATATTAGTTTTATTATTATTATTTAGTAGCTTTTGTGATATAGTTTTTATTTGTTCCAGAAGACATTGTCTTGTGAGGTCTTTATAATCTTATCTTTCTGTTGTGATAGGATAGTTATATTTTAAATTTTTGTTAGTTAGTTAGGCTGTTTTGATACGCTAGTCTTTCAGCCTCCAACCTATCTATTTATGTATGGCTTGAATATTTGGAATAGTAAGACTTAGAACATCATCGAACCTTGAAATTCTTTATGGTATCAGAGTCTACAAGCTTTGAATGACAAAATATGGGCAAGAAATGGCACTCAACATAAAAAAAGGGGAGTCAGCCAACGAAATTGCCCAGCCAACCAGCCATGAATTGGCTGAAAACACACCTTTGCCCATCACTTAACACTATCTCAATGGGGACAATTATCTTGAATGGTTCCATGCGGTGCTCATGCTTGTTCGTGGCAAAAGAAAGGATGAAATATTCATTGGTGCAATGGAGTAGCCTGACTCCAATAACCAAAATATCGACTTTGGGTTGCTGAAAAATTGATTATGTCATGGCTTATAAATTCCTTGAGAACTGAAATAGAAGAAAATTTTGTCTGGTACAAGATAGCCAAAGAGATATGGGAAATAGCCCAAGAATCATATTTAGCAAGTGGGAATTATGTGGTTTAAAAAAGAAAAAGAGGGGTAAGAGAAGAAGAAAGAAGAACAAGAAAAAGAAAAGAGAAAAAAATAGAAAGGAAAGAAAAATGAAAAAAAAGAAAACCCATCTGGATAAAAGGATTAGCAATGCTAGATGGATTAACTCTAAGCTGGTTATGATTAATATTTACTTCCTAGGAGAGTGTTGGAAAATGTCATTCTTGAAGAAGATGTTAAGAGGATGTCCTTTATTGCATGCGTTATTTAGTGGCGTTTTAATATTAGTCTTATTATTATTTAGTAGCTTTTTTAATATTGGTTTGTATTTATTCTAGAAGACATTATCTTGTTAGGTTTTTATCATCTTATCTTTCTGTTATGATAGGATAGTTATATTTTAAATTTTTGTTAGTTAGTTAGGTTATTTGGATAGACTAATTTTTTAGCCTCCAACCCATCTATTTATGTGTGGCTTGAATATTTGGAATAATAAGAATCAAAACAATTATTAAACTTTGAAATCTTTTAAAGAGGATTTTTAACTTTCTCTTTGGTCTCAATAAGGATTTTGATGAAGTTTGAGGTTGTATACTGCGTATACACAAAGTCTTTGTTGCTGTTTGTAGGGAGGAGAGCCCAATAGGAGTGATGATTGGAGCTCCTAAAGAATCTGGTGCTGATCTTAGCCCTTGTTTCCTCTTGGGCTGAAACAAATGACTTTGCTTCTAAAGGGTCAAGACCAAAGGATAAACAAGGGTGTGACTGTTGTTAGAAACCTTATCATACTAGGGACGCCTTCTTGAAGATTCATGGCAAGCAAAAAGGACTGGAAGCCATAAAGTGAAAGAGAATCCAATAAAGCATTCTCTCCTATGACAGAAATTGAGAAAGCTAATGGAGTTACACTTATTGCTGAACAATACAAGCAACTAAAAAATTTACTTAATTAGTCCAAGACTATGTCATAGCCTAATACTTCGAATCCAAGTTACTCAATTGCTCAAATAAGGTGTACTGTATTCAGCTCTTCACAGTTAATCAGATTTGAATGATTCTTGGATTATAGATACTGGGGGTTCTGACCAGATGACTGGCTCTTCATGTTGGTTCTCTCATATAGCTCTTGTCTTGGTATTGTCAAAATTTAAGCTTCAGGTGGAACTCTCTTCATAGTGGCTAGGAAAGGAACAATACCACTCCCTAAAATGGAACATATATCAGTTCTTGTCTCCAATTTTACTTGCAATTTTGTTTCCATTAGCGAGTTGATTCCTACTTTAAACTCTGTGGATAAATTTTTCCTGTCCTGTTGTGGATTTTAAGATTTGTCTTTGAGGAGGGTGATTGGCATTGCTGAAATGTGTGATGGTTTACACTATTTGGAAACTCAGTTCCTTCACGAGCTCCTCAAAGTGATTTTACCCTATATTCATCTACATGTGACTCTACTGATGGATTGCTTTGGCATAAATGCTTGGGTCATCTGAGTTTTCCTTATTTTAAAAATTTGTTTCCTATTTTATTTATCAATAAAAATCCGAGTTCTTTCCATTGTGAGGATTGTATTTTTGCCAAACAAACTTGCATCCCATACTCAAGCATTTCCTCTAAAGCATCCTAGCTCTTCTCATTAATACATAGTGACATTTGGGAATCATTATCCCAATTTTACTGGCAGGTGGTTTGTCACTTTTATTAACGATCATGTTTGTGTTTGTTGGGTTTACCTTTCAAAAGATAAATTTGAGTTTGGTCTTGTGTCCCAACAATTCCATAAATTGATCCAAAACATGTTCTAATTGTCCATCCAACTCCATCTGACTTATAATGGGAAGGAACATTACAATTCTCTTATTGGGAATTATCTTAAACACATGGGATATTCCATTAAAGCTTGTGTTAAAACTCCTCAAAAAAATTTGATGGCTAAAAGGAAAAATTGTCACCTTTTTGAAGTAGTAGGGCTCTTATGTTTGCTAGCCATGTCCTAAATTGTTTTTTGGGGGGTAGCCATCCTTATCGCCTCTTATTTGATCAATTGTCTTCCATCCCCCATCTTAAATTTCTACACCCCTTTTAAAAACTCTTCTCCAAGCTTTTCCCTATGCCTATATATTTACCTCTTTACCTCTTAGAATTTTTGGATGCATTACATTTGTGGGATATTCTCCAAACCAAAAAGGGTACAAAGGCTACTCTAACTCCTCTTAACGGTTTTGTCTCCTTGAATGTTTCCTTTTTGGGAAATCACCCCTCCCCCAAAAAAACTTCTCTTTAAGGGGAGAGTATACAAGAAAAGAAGGAATATTGGGAACAAATGATGCCAACTATGGCATCCATATTTTCGTCTCTACCCAAAACACTTTTTTTTTTTTTGACCCACCAATAGGTAGCGAGTCATGGGGAGAATCACTTGAACAATAAAGGGAATAAAATTTACAGGTTTACAAATGAAGGAACAAGAAACAGCTGTCACAAATTCAGCACCAGCCCAATCATGTGAGCTAAAGGAAAATCCACCTATTGAGATGGAAGATATTGGCATTGAGGGGACATTGCGATTGCTTTGAGGAAGTGAGTAATAACTTAATATCCTATCACTAACTATCTATCCTGCTTACATTTGTTCATTGCATTCAGAACATTAATAGATAAGCTGGATAGTATTGAGATTCCAAGTTACATACAAGAAGTTGTGAAATAGCTTGAATGGAAGAAAGCTGTGATGGAGGATATGGGAGCAGTTTAATTGTGGGGAAATTATAGATTTGCTGAAGGGTAAGAAAGTAGTTGGGTTTAAGTGGATATTTAATGTTAAGTAAAACTCAGATGGAACCATAGAAGGGTACAAAGCTTGGTTCATAGCAAAGGGTACGCTCAAATCTTTGGTGTAGATTATGTAGAGACCTTCGCTCCTATTGCAAAGTGAAGAATTTCACTATGAAGTTTCTTGTTTTATTTCAAAATAATAGCTTTAATATATAGAGAAAGGCCATAGAATATCAGCCAATGAACCTCAACATAAAAGAAAGTAATGGCCATGGAATATTAGCCGATCAACCTAAACTTAAAAGGAAGTAATGGTCGTAGAATATCAGCCAATTATCTTCATCATAAAAGGAAATGAACATGCCACATAAATGAAAAATAAAGCCTTATAAAATAGGCATCAAATAAAGAAACAAAATAATTTGCCTTCAGTCCATTAATCCACAATAGACCATCATGATTTTACCCATGAGTTACATCCCATTAACAACAAATATGTCTGATTTTCCTTAAGAATCATGGGATTTTAACAATCCCCCTCAAGTTGGGCACAGCTTGGAGCTAAGCATTGGCAATCATCCTCACAAATCCCAAATTTAGCTTCAGCAAAAGAACAAGAACCAACAATTTGGTCTGAATTATTGTGGTCAAGGTAATTGAAATCATACGGTTTCTGATTCAAAATGCATGATCTGACACGATTCACCTATCAAATGATACAGATCATTTGATGAATTGGAGATTTGCTAGAATCTTACATTTGAATCACCAAAATTGTGCAAGTCATACCAGAATGGTGATTCATGGTAGTCCAGCAATTTAGAAGGGAGCAACTCCATTGGGTTTGCAAGTCAAGTCCTTTATGACCCGACATGACCCGTTTTGCTAAAGAACAACAACAATACAAGCCTTCTCCCACTAAGTAAGATTGATTATATGGATCAAATAAAACCATAAAGTTCTATTATGAATCATGTTTTTAGACAAATCACTTAAGTTTAAATTCTTCTTAATGGTTTCCTTGATAATTTTTTTAGTTTCCCTCTACCTTTAACTATTGAATTACTTTTCATCTGATTTACTTTTTTTTACTAGAGTTTCTATAGGTCTTCACAAATATTCAAACTATTTAAGGCGTGATTCTATAATCTTTTCCACAGTAGGTGCTACCTTCGCTTTCTCTTTAATGTATTCATTTCTAATTTTATCTTGTTTGGTGTGTCCACTATCCAACACAACATTCTTTTCTCTATAACATTGGGTTTATTTTCTTATTAAGATTTTTGTTGCCCAACACTTAGTCCAATACAACATTACGGGTTTTATAGTTACGCAGTAAAATTTACCTTCGAGTTTGAGTGATATTTTTCTATCACAAATAACACTCAAAAAACTCTTTCATTTCATCCACCCTATTTAAATCTTATGGTTTACATCTTACTCTATTTATCTGTCATGTTGTATGATAAATCTAAGATACTTAAACCGTATAACTTGTGGTATGGTATATTCTCTAATTTTCATTTTTATGTTAGAATTAGTGCGCCTTTTGCTAAACTTACATTCCATATACTCTGTTTTACTTTTATTTAAATGGAATCCATGCGCTTTTAAAGTCAATTTTCACATCTCTAACTTCCCATTTATTTCCTCCATCGACTCTTTAACTAAGATTATATCATTTGCAAAAAGCATTCACTGTGGCATTGATTTTTAGATATGTTCAATGAGCACATATAAGATTAAAGTAAAAAGATAGGAGCTCAAAGTTAACCCCTGATACAGATCAATGGTTATTGAAAAATTTTTTTTGAGCCTATCTTTTGTTCTCACACTTGTTGTAATCTTATCATATAATATCTGGATTGCTTGAGTATAAGCAACACGAGTTTCATTTTTTTCCAAAGCCTTCCACAAAACTTTATTGGCATCCTATATGTCTTCTCTAGGTTGATGAGTACTATGTGTAAGTCTTTTTAATTCCTTCGATATCTCTCTTGTTAATTTTTCTAGCAAGTATATCACTTCCATGGTTTATCTTCCGGGTATAAAACCAAATTGATTTTCTATAATGTGAATCTCTTGTTGTAATCTTTGTTCAATTACCTCCTCCTAAAGAAAGAGAAGCCCAAGAGTGAAAGAAAAAACCTAAAAAGTTTAGGAAAGCTGCTCAGTCTCTTTGCAAATGTGAGATGTAACACCCTTTAAAAAATATGAGCAGAACACCAAACCAAGGAGATAAATACTATCTTTTCTCACATCTCATACAACAGAAAAATATTGTGAAAAATTTTATCATTCCTCTCTGATTAAATACACCATAACATGGAAAATTGCAAATGTTTTAGCTTCTTTTTTTATCCCTAAATTCTTTGGACCTTATTGAAGGAAACCCTCCAGTGATTGAGGATACACCCATGTTCTCCCATAACTCCTAGCAGTTTACTCCACAAAATTTCAGCAGCTCCGGTATAAGAAAAAATGTGCAGTTAATTCTAATATTAGGAGAAATGGTTTTTTTATTTGTGAGGACATGCTACAATTCATTGGTATTAATCCTATTCGGTGTTGTGGTACAGACAAATGACTTCACCTTAAACAGAACTTTAGATTTCCAAATTGTTCTATCGAGAACAAATTTTTCCCTATTCCGTGATTGCGTTAGAAATTAAAAGAACAATTCATATGAATAAACGCCCTAGAAATCTAGAGTCTAGATCCTCCTATCTGCGTTAGGTGAAAACAAGCAATGTGGGACTACAAAATTTACAACTTAGTCTACTGTTTACATTTGACTTTAACACGTAAGTAATTAAATATAGCATTGAATTTTGAACAAGGTTTTTTGGTATGTCTAGGTTCTCCCTAGTAATAACAGATCCCAGGAGCATCTTCTCTACTGCCATCTTGTCCTCCGCCTTAGCTACCACGAGAACCGGTTCAACCTCTGCTACTAACACCACTTTCACTGACCAAGACTACAGATCAACCACTTCGTGTTTGGGAAACATCTCTATTGAAGACTATGGAAACTCAAGTATTTTGGTATACACATCACTTAAAGGTAGGAAGCTCACCACTTGTAAATTAGCTGAACTAAAGAGATGGAGAATGTTTGGAAAGAAAGGACTAAGGAAATAGTGCAATACATACTACAAGTGATGTGGTACTACTAGAGTGCATCTAATAAATGAAGGAACTCAGCTACTAATATTTACAATTAAAAATATTCCCCTTATGCTGGATCATATAAATCATGCACCAAGCTTATTACTAACTAATTGATGATACAGGGTTCTTTAAGGGATTTTTTTTTTTTTTAATGATCTTAGCCAGTTGACCAACCATACTTACAACAAAGGCAATCTGGTTGAGTAATCATGCTTTAATTGAACTCTCCAGCAAGGGTATCTACAAGGATCTGCTAGTGGCTTCCTTTGTCTTGGTAAAAGTTTTACATATTGATCCATAGGCGTTTTAACAAGTCTACAATCCATCATGGCAGTTTCTTCTATTATACACAGGGCATACTTTGTGAAATGACAACAGCAGTGCTAGTTTCAGCAGCCTCAATACCCCAGAAATACTTAAGTTTTTTGTGTCTTTGGTTTAAAATGATCATAGAGATTTCATAAAGGCTGGATGCTTTCCTGTTTGCTACATGTTATGACTATATTGTCTGCAATACATAAACCACCAAATATATGCAGCAACTATGAGAAGTATGTCACTAGAATACTAATATATTCACTTCATTGCAAGTCATCCCACATTTGTGAACAATAATATTAAGACTAGAGGAATGATGCTTGTTACCATAGATATAATTAGATGCGCTTGAGTCAATAACCTATGGGCTTTGGCATAGAAGCAACTAATGATGTTGGGTGCCTTGATACTATAGGTACTTACTGTAGTCAAAACCAAATAAAGTGATACTCTATGAAGATTGTCCCTTAGATTGGTCGGAGTGAGGTTTTGAAATCCCATGATCTTTGGGAAGAATCATATGGGATGTTTGCTGCTAATGAGACATGATTCATGCGTAGAATTATGGTAGTTTGTTGTGAGCTGAAGTCAAATGTTTTGCTTCCATTTTGATTCCTGTTTTATGAGGCTTTATGTTGCATGCTTATTTCCTTTTATGTTGAGGATTGATTGACTGATATTCTGTTGCCTACTTCTTCTATATACTGCAGCTTTTGTTTTGAAATAAAATAAAAAATCAGAGTCATTAGTTTTTGAAATTCTTCAAGTAGTATGGCAGTTTACCTTTTAAAGCATAGCAGAGATCCCTCATTTACCCAATTTTATTGCGCTATGTGCATTGAGGATGCTCTCTTGTTGGTTTCCTCAAGTGAGACTCCCTGTCAGATGTGCTATGCCATTAGAGAGCTATATTGCATTGACAAGCTTATTTTATTTTTGTTGTTTTCTTTCTTAATTTTATGAATTTATATATATATATATATATTATTAGAAACCCCAATTTTTCAGCTGGAAAGGACCAAGATTGAAATCTCCTTCAACACACCCTTGTCATCCTCATTTCCTATCTTTTAACAAAATGTCTTATTTTATCACTAAAATTGAATATTCCTGTCTCTATAGTCATTTAATAATTGTACTTTGTGAGTTGTGACTAGATCTTAGTAGTGATATGAGTTGGTAATTTTTTATTTTTATATGCATAGAAACTGTTAATAATTCATATTCAGATCATGATACCATCCTTTGGCTTCTCTGTTAGACAAGCTGTTGGCAAATCCCAAGTGAAGTGACCGAATTGAAAAAGAAGCAGGATGATGATGCTACTAAAGAAAATTTAATTTCAGTTCCAAATGCTAATGTATTGTCTGAAAAAGGATCAGGAATGGTTACTTTGAATGCTCCTGCTATTAGTACTGGTGGTCGTGATGCTGCAGCTTTCAAGTCCTCTAGTTCACAGGGTTCATCATCGGCATTGGATTTGATCAAGAAGAAATTGCAGGATTCAGGAACTCCTGTTACTTCCTCTTCTATTCCGGCACCGTCAGTACAAACAGGATCTGAATCAAATGGTTCAAAAGCTCCTGAATCTTCAGCTAAGGGCCTGCACAGTGAGAACAGCAAAGATAAACAAAAAGATTCGAATGGTGATGCTAAAATCTCTGACACATCATCAGATTCAGAAGATGAAGATAAGGGACCTTCAAAGGAGGAGCGTATCATTCAATTTAAGGTATACTTGTTCCTCTATTTTGAGAATGTCAACCTTATCCTCTTGCAATATTTCATCATAGATTATTTAACTACAAAAGAATTATCCAGTGCAAAATGTATCTGTGATTTCCTCTTTGCCTCCTCTCCCCCTTCTCCCTCCTTCCCTACATGTCTCATTTATTTATTTTTTCTTTTTTTTTCCCCTCCTTCCTTATTCATTGTTACTTCCCTATCAAAAATTTGAAAACATCAACTTGATTCCTTTCTATCTGCATCACAGTATATCCACAAGCCTAATAGATAAGTAGCTATCATTGAATTTCATTCTCAAGTGTATGATTCTGGTTGTATTCAAACGTGTTCTGTCTAAGACAGTAGACTCCAGGATGCACTTTTGAATGTGCCTTACGAAATGTCTATGCTAATAATGTGTTTTGTTTGTTTGGGCCTATGAATGTTATAGGAGATGCTCAAGGAACGAGGAGTTGCACCATTCTCAAAGTGGGAGAAAGAACTACCAAAGATAGTATTTGATCCACGTTTTAAGGTTTGTTGAGTCTAAAGATTATAGATTTCTTTGTTCGGGAATTAGTGGCCTTTCCTTCAACTGGAACTCTCGTAAACAGGTTGGTTGTGCATGTGTTCTGCTTATCAGTGAAATGGTAGATTTTTTTTTTAATCGACATAACCATTATCCTGTGATGCTGTATCATTACATCTAGTGTGATTCTGGATTGATATCCTAGTGGTAGGAATACTTTCCTGTGGAAATTACTTGTCTTATTTAATTGACTTGTTAAAAAGCAAAAAAGAGGAGGAAAAAAAAAAAGTCTCATGGAATGAAGGCCTTTTCTCCTCAACAGTTGAATTTATTAGATTGAAGAGCAACTCTTCTTCATATGTCTTGTTCCATGTGGAATATTTCATATAATATGCATTTTACTTTTGGGTTATTTTCATGAGTGGAGTTAGCAAAATATTTATATAGATTGTTTTTAAGAAAGTCTTATATGAATTTTCTGAAATCGAACGTGCAATGTTGTTTTTCCGTTTCATTTATTCCTTGTGCTTGTGCCTTTACATTTGGACGATTTATCTACTTTAATGGATGGTTGTTGTGCAGAGGGTTCAACGTGCTATATGTTGAGTTTGCATTTCCATGTTCTGCAAAGGAATTAGGATTTAAATATCTGTTTTATTCACTTATGAGCATTAACTTTGTATTCACTGTTTAGGATTTTTTTTTTTTGGGGGGGGGGGGGGGAAGGGGAAAGAAAGAGAATAAGGGTTTGAAGTGTGTTATTTTTGAGGGAATTTGGTGTATTTGGTTAGTGGTAATGCTGGATTCTTGTGTAATTTTTTCCCCCCTACACCATTCTAGGGATAGGGTTGTCTCTATGGCTCCGTATGGGTTTGAACTCATTGACATTTAGCGGGGTTTCTCTGATGGACTTGCTGGGGGATTGAAAAGTTATTTTGAGATGATATATCTAGCTTTAAGATTTTGTCCATTTTGTCATATTTCATGTTTTTTCTGAAGAGCATGTCTTTCCACATCTCTATATTTGCTATCTCTTTTCATCTTTCATATTTTTTTCTGTTTATTTTAATATGTCATCTTTAAAGTTTTTATTGTGGATTACTATGCCATTGCAGGCTATCCCAAGTTATTCTGCTCGGAGGTCCTTGTTTGAGCATTATGTTAAGACCCGTGCTGAGGAGGAACGGAAGGAAAAACGTGCTGCTCAGAGGGCTGCAATAGAGGGATTTAAGCAATTACTTGATGAAGTCTCGGAGGTTTTATGTTGTTTCCAATCTAAGCTCATTTATGCTCGTTATGGTTGCTTTATGAAATATCTTTGCCTTGAAATCGGAACTTTGGAATGCTTATAAATCATTTGATTTTCAGGATATCAATCACAACACTGATTATCAAACTTTTCGGAAGAAATGGGGAAATGATCCACGGTTTGAGGCATTGGACCGCAAGGATCGAGAGCAGTTGTTAAATGAAAGGTGTTACCTAGCCTTATCCTTTTAATTCTGGATGTTTGTATGTCATCTGTTCACATCACTAGCATCTGTTTTGTGATATTGCTAATTTAAGTTATCCTCCTGGTCATGTGCTGTATGATCTGCTAACCATGGTAGCCAAGTTGTTTTGCCACAACATGCAGTTACATGTATTGTTTTGTGTTTTTCTGGAGGTTTGTCTGGGGAGTTTTAGATCTCTACATGTGAAATGCCGTACATGCTAATTTTTTTTTTTAATTTTTATTTTCCTCTCATGTTTATTGGATTATGACGGTCATGTAGAAGGTATATAGGCAAAAGGGTGGATTTAAATTAATATGCTCTTAATAGGCAGGGCACTAAAATTAATCATGATTATAATACATCCTCTTGTGGAAAACAAATTCAGAGCTAAAATGTTCAACTGGGGCCAAAGAGTGATTTATTAATACTGCAGTCATTGTCTTACAGCATCATCATTGCAGAATTGCCACAATGTTGATGTTGGCTAAAGTAATAATTACCCTGGTAGACATTACTGAAATTTAAGATTGTCATCTTTCCTGTTGAAATTTTGATATTTTGTTCAATTTTAGGGTATAATGAACATATACATGTTTTGTTATATGCTGACTTTTGGTCCTATCAGGAACTCTAGCTTTTGATTATCCATTTCTCACAAAATGTATTCGTGGTATCTGATGTTTGCCACAGAAAGGGACACGGGGATGAATTGAGAGCTGTAGTTCTCTCATTTTGATTTTATTCAACATACATTGGCAATAAATACAGAGAAACGTTGGGCTATTGGTCATAAAGGGAACAAACAATCCAATCCTAACAAATCAGGGATTTAAACAATAAATCCTAGCTAATCCTAATTATGAGAAAACTAAGGAAATGAATAAAAGATAGAGTTGCCTAGGAAATAATAAAAAAAGGAAATAATAATAACCGCAATGTGATAATCAACACTTTTGGTAGCCACGGGTTGTTTCTTACTCTTCCATGTGACCAAGTTGTCCCATACAAATGTGCAGTAACCTATGGAGAATCTTCTATTAGTCATAGACTTAGCCAAAGTTGTGAATGAGAAAACTTCAACAACCCTATGAGATCCCTTTTAGGAGTCATCTTAAGGTGCTTCAGAATTTTGTAAACAGCTTTCAAGTTTTCATCATTTGCGCTATTGATGAATTGGCTAACAACACTCACAGGGAAACTAATATTTGAACACGTGTAGGATAGATAAATTAATTTACCTACAAGTTTCTAGTACATACCAGTGTCAAATGGAGAACTCTCCTGGTTGAAACCTAATTTATAATTAGCCTCCACTGATGTATCGGCAGGATTGCATTCTAATAGACTGGTTTGTTCAAGAAGGTTAAGGGTATGTTTCCTTTGGAAGATAGTGATGCCTTTTCTGTTCCTTGTTATTTTCATTTGAAGGAAATATCTCAATTCACCAAGTTTTTTCACCTCAAATTCTTCTTCAAGATACTTCATCAAATTATCTATCTCATTGGAGTGGTTACTTGTAACCGCAATGTCATCCATATAAACAATTAAAAGCCAATTTTCCATCAAGATTAGATTTGACAAACAATGTGTGATCTATCTGACATTGGTGATATGCATAATTCTTAACAACATAGTGAACCTTTCAAGCTAAGGCTTGGATTTATGAAGCTTGCACACTTTATTTGAATTACTCTTGGATTCAAGTCATAGGAGAATCTCCATATACACTTGCTCATCAAGGTTCTCATTGAGGAAGGTATTCTTCACATCTAATTGATGATTAGGCCTCTCCAAATTTGTTGCAAGGGAGATTAAGACTTTAAGGTGTTAAATTTTGGCATTGGAGCAAATGTCTTTTGGTTGTCAATGCCTTGGTCTTGGGTGAACCCTTTGGCTACTAGTTGATCCTTATGGCAGTAGATACTCCCATCAGGGTTGTATTTTACTGTAAAATTCCACTTACACCCTACAAGATACTTCCAAGGAGACAAATTAATAATATCCCAAGTCCTATTCTTCTGAAGTGCTTTTACTTCCTCATGAGTGGCAGCCCTCCACTCGTGTCTTTGCCTCCTCATAAAAGTTATTTGGTAGTCTTTCAAGAGAAACATTGTGTACAAAGGCTTGTAACTTAGGAGACAATATGTTATAGGCAACAAAATTATTTATCGGATGCATAGTACAGTTCATTAACCCTTTCCACAAAGCAATGTGTAAATCCAACTCCTTACAATTTTCAAGACTTGGAGTAAGGGAAGTTGACTGGTCATGCTTTGGAAAGTGCCTTGAGGTCTCTTATGCTGACCCATTGAGCCTTGGGATTTTTCTTCTTGTTCTGTCACCTGGTTTCTTTTATTTCTGGTGTAGACCAGCATCTTGTTCTTTTGTGTATGGTTTGGGCAGGTTTTGGGCCCTCTAGGATTGGTTAAGTGGGGGTCAAGGTCAGGTAGGACGGATTGGGGTGTTGGACTATGAGAAGAAGGTCCAGTTTGAATTTGGAAAGGGTCACTGGTGCTGTTACTGGGCCTGTTTTTGGGTAAATCAGTGGCAGTGATGGTGGGTTCATGGATTTGAGGTGCAAAATTTCTCCTAAACACCATTCGTCTTGCTGAATATTTTGGAACTCTCCCCTTAAATGGGAGTTTTAGAGTAACAGGCTTGTTTTTCAAAAAATGTAACATTTAAGGTAGTAAACAATTTTTTTAATGAAGGGGAATAGCATTTGTACCTTTTTTTGGTAGATGAATACAACAACAACAACAACAATAACAAAGCCTCTTTCCACTAAGTGAGGTCGGCTACATAGATTAATCGACGCTATAAGCACCTATCATAAATTATATTTTTAGACAAACTATTTAAATCTAAATCTCTTTTAATAATTTTTTCTATAGTTTTTCTTGGTCTTCTCTACTTCTAATTATTGGACTATTCTCCATTTCATCTATTCTCATAACTGGGGCATTTATAGGTCTCCTCCCCATATAATCAAACCATTTAAGTCTCGATTCTACAATCTTTTGCACAATAGGTGCGACTTCCACCTTCTCTCTAATGTATTCATTTTTAATCCTATCTCGTCTAGTGTATCCACTCATCCAACGCAACATTCTCATCTCTGCAACATTGAACTTATTTTCTTGTTGACTTTTTATTGCCCAACACTCAGTTCCATACAATATTGCAGGTCTTATAACTGTGCTTGGAATTTACCCTTAAATTTGAGTGGTACTCTTCTATCGCAAATAACACTCGAAACACTCCTTCATTTCATTTACCCCTCTTGAATCTTATGTTTTACATCTTTTTCTATTTCTCCATTATGTTGCATGATGAATCCAAGATATTTAAATCGTGTGACTTGTGGTAGGATATGTTCTCCAATTTTTACTTCTGCGCTAGAAGTGGTGTGTCTCTTACTAAACTTACACTCCATATGCTCCGTTTTACTTCTACTTAAATGAAATCCATGAACTTCCAAAGCTAGTCTCCATCTCTCCAACTTATCATTCATTTTCTCTCTCGATTCTCCAACTAGGACAATATCATTTGCAAAAAGTATGCACTGTGGCACCGGCTCTTGGATAAATTTAGTAAGTATATCCAAGACTAGAGTAAAAAGATAAGAGCTAAGAGTTGACTCTTGATGTAGACTAATAGTTATTGGAAAGTTTCCTGTAAGTCCACCTTTTGTTACTACGCTAGTTGTAACCTCATCATACATATCTTGGATTGCTCGAATATAAGCTATACAAACTCTTTTTTTCTCCAAATCCTTTCATAGATGCTCTTTCCAAATCAATAAACACTATGTGTAAATTTTTTGATTCTCCTGATATCTCTCCATTAATCTTTGCAACTATATTGCTTCCATAGTTGACTTTCCTGGCATAACACCAAATTGATTCTTCATAACTTGAGTCTCTTTCTTTAACCTTCGCTTAATTACTCTTTCCCATAATTTCATGGTGTGGCTCAGGAGTATAATTCCTCTATAATTTGCACAATTTTGAATGTCCCCTTTATTCTTATAAATAAGAATTAAAGTACTTTTCCTCAACTTGTCTGACATTCTCTTAGATCTCATAATTTCATTAAATAATTTTGTGAGCCAACTTATGCCTTTCACTCCTAAACCCTTCCATACTTCAATGGGTATATTATCCAGTCCAACTGTTCTGTCATTTTCCATTTGCTTTAATGCTTCTTTTACCTCTACCTCACGAATCTTATGATAAAAAGTATAATTTTGATCCTCTTCTTTAGTGTCTAGCCTATTTGATTGCAATAAAATCTCGTACCCTTCATTAAAAAGCTTATGAAAATAACCCTTCCATCGTTTTTTGATATCTTATTTCATGACCAACACTTTCCCTTCTTTATCCTTGATACATTTCACTTTGTCCACGTCTCTTTTTTTTTTCCCCTTCTTTTAGCTAACTTGTAAATACTTCTTTTTCTAACTTTAATACCTAAAGATTGGTATAACCCATCAAATGCCCTTGTTCTTGCTTCGCTCACTGCCTTCTTAGTGTCTTTTTTAGCTACCTTATATTTTTTTTAATTTTCATTACTCTTACATAATGATCACACTTTATAATACTTTCTTTTAACTTTAACCTTATCTTGACATGCTTGCATCCCACTACTAAGATTCTTTATCCCTAGGTCCAAAACCTTTGGATTCATCTAATATTTTCTTTGTCACCATCCTAATCTCTTTAGCCATTCCATTTTACATATCGTTAGCACTTTCCTTGTATTTCCCAAGGTCTTTCCTCCACAATCCGTCTTTGTAATTTCTTTTCTTTATCCCCCTTTAGTTGCCACCACTTAGTTCTTAACACCCTATCTTCGCCTTTGCTTTTTACTCTTCTCTTAACTCTTATATCCATAACTAAAACTCTATGTTGAGTAGTTAAACTCTCTAGGTATAACTTTGCAATCCATGCAAAGTTTTCTATCCGATTTCTTTATAAGAAAGAAATCAAATTGAGAACATACCCTTCCACTTTTGTATGTGATAAGATGTTCCTCACGCTTTTTAAAACAAGTGTTAACTAATATAATATCAAATGCTAATGAAAAGTGTAAAATAGTTTTATTCTCTACATTTGCTTCTCCTATGCGATGTCCTCCATGAACACTCTCGTAACCTAAAGATACACTTCCCACATGACCATTTAGATCTCTTCTTAAAAGAATCTTTTCTTCTAATGGTATTTCCTGAACTAAACATTCTAAATCCTCCCAGAGCTTTACCTTGTGATATTCTTCTAACTCTACTTGTGGTGCATAAGCAATAATAACATTAAAGATTTCCTTTTCTGCTACAAACTTTAATACAATGATTCTATCTCCTAACTTTTTTACATCTACTGCAGCATTTTTCCAAAGCTTATCTACAATTATACCTACCCCATTTCTAAATTTAGTCTTACCAGTGTACCAAAGTTTAAAACCTGAAGTGTTTAATTCTTTCGCTTTTTATCCTACCCATTTAGTTTCTTGTAAACATATAAAATTAATTCTCCTCCTAATCATAGTATCTACTATTTCTATTGACTTACCCGTAAGTGTACCTATATTCTAAGTTCCAAAACGAATCCTACTCTCGTGAATTAGCTTCTTTGCCCACATCTGTCCACGAAAATGTGAGAATCTTTGCTTATTTTTTATTACACCCAGGCGTTAATGCAGTGGCTCTTGCTCATTTGTCACTGTACTCGAGCTATACAGAGCGTTATTTCTGGGCAACGACCTAGTATTACGTCTAATACATTGATTGTCAATGTCATAAAGATTCGACAAAGTTTTATATTGGCTGTCAGCTGTTTAACACAACCCTCCTCTTTTTTCCAGGCTTAAGACTAGCTATGAAAAAATGATTTACATTAAAGCTCGTCATAGGCAGAGTTTTTTTTACTTGGTAGATGAATACCCAATGAACATGTATTTGATGGCCCTTGGCTCAAGTTTAACCCCATGATGATTGTGGACAAATGAAGTGCCACCATAGACTTTCAAAGGTAGAGAGGCATGTTATGATTGGTCTGAAAGGTTTCAAGTAGTTTTTTTTTTTCTTGGTCGTGAAAGAAAATTTAAAACTTTTAAGGGCCTATGATTGATAAGATAATTTGCTATCAACACAGCTTCTCTTGGATAAAAAGTAGGAGTGTTTGAAGTAAAGAGAAGGGACCTAGCCACCTCCAAAATATGCCTATTCTCTCTTTCATTGGCTCCATTCTGTTGGGTTGTATTGATACAGGAACTTCAGTGAAGGATGCCATGTTGGGTGGGGTAAGAATTAAGGCTAGAGTGAAAAGATTCTCTACCATTATTAGTTTTGAAAATTTTTATATGACTTTGGAATTGATTTTGGATGTATTTATGAGAATGTTGAAAAACAGTTGCAACCTTAGATTTTTATGTTGGGAAGTAAACCCATGAGTGACAAACCACCTTGCACCATATAAATTTTTAAGACTTGAAGGACGCTAAACATCATTGTGGATAAGGAAAAATGGTGGGATGGTTAATATGAGTGAGAGGGATAAGAGGATTTGACATGCTTAGAAATTTGACAAATTTCACATTGAATAAAATTAGTACTTTTATTGATCAAAAAAGGATACAATTTTTTCATGTAATGAAAGCATGGGTGGATCCCCTATAAAACAGTGAAGTTAGGTCTCTAAACTCCTCTTTACCACTTCCGTTTGCCCATTTGATTCGGGGTGGTACCATGAACTATACTTGAGGGTAGTGCCAGCCATTTCTCTCAAAAATTGGCTAATAAAGATTTGGTCCCTATGAAAAACTATAGTCGTTGAAATGCTATGAAAGTTGACCACTTGACAAATATTTAAGTAACATCCTTCCTAGTAAAAGGGTGAGAAAGAGGTATGTTGATTTCTTTTAACATTCAGCCCAATGATAAGTGTGAAACCAGTTTGATTTAGGAAGTCCCACCCAAAATCCGTGCTTTTGTCCTCCCATGCCTATTGAGGAAAAGGCAAGGGTTGAAATAAGTTTGTAGGACTCAGTGACTTGTACTTATTCTGATGGCAAATTGCACACCTAGGCACTTACTCCTGCACATCCTTTTTCATTCCCTCCCAATAAACCACGTCCATTAGTCACCTATAGTTCTCAAATATCCCAAGTGACTTCCCATAGGTGAATCATGGTATTCTTTGATGAGTTACTTTGTTTTAGAGGACTCCCAAGGCAAAACCAACTTCTTGTTATATAGCAAAAACCCACTTTTATGGTTGTATCCCTTTGATGTAGCAGCTCTTGTGACTATTTGTTGAATTATGGCCTTCAACTTGCTGTCATTCTTACCTTCCTTGTTGAATTCCTCAATTCCATCATATTGCCGTAGGGAATAGGCTCTTAATTCCACCACATTTTCTCTCCTTGACAATGCTTAAGCTGTATGATTTTGTTCCCCCGGTTTATTTTGAATTTCATATTTTTATGCCCTATCAACCAAGAAATCCATTTCTTTTGATCCGGATCAATTACTCGTTTTTCTAACAGAAACTTGAAAGCTTTTTTATCAGTTCTTATAATGAAGGGATGTCTAGACAAGGAGTGCTGCCACCACTTCACAGCCAGCTCTATAGACATATCTCATAAACCAAGCTTTGCCTCCCCTTTGCAGAAAGTTGTTGACTGAAATAGGCAATGGGCTTCCATTTTTGCATCACTACAGCACCCACCCCACTACCAGAAGCATCAACTTCCACTTCAAATGAGTAAAGTCAGGCATTGCAAGAACAGGGACAGTCACCATGGCCGTCTTAAGTTGTTCGAAGGCTTGCTAAGCTTGTGTGCTCCATTTGAATGAATCTTTTTTTAGTAAATCAGTAAGTGGGGCTGCTATCTTACCATAATAAACAAATTTTATGATAACCTATCAACCCAAGAAAACCCCTTAATGCCCGAATTTCTCTAAGAATTGGCCACTTTATCATAGTTTCAATCTTTGAAGGATTGGCCTGCACACTTTTTTTCAGGAGATGATGTATCCCAAATACTCTAATTTATTTTGCCCCAAAACACATTTTTATGGACTGATTACCAGCTAGTGTTTCTGCAATATTTCTAATGACCCTTAAGTGCTTCATGTGCTTCCATATCTCTACTGTAGATTAGAATGTGAAAGAAAATTGGGATGAACTTCCTCCCTAAATATATCATTCATAAGAGATAAAGGTAGATGGTGCATTGGTTAGCCCAAAGGGCATTACTAGAAATCCGTAGTGATTGTCATGGGTTCTAAAGGCCATTTTGGATTCATCTCTAGGTCTGATCTGTATTTGATGGTGCCCAAACTTGAGATCCAACTTTGAGAACAGTGTAGCCCCTTGCAACTCATCAAGTAATTCATCAATAGCTGGAAGAGGGTATTTGTTCAGCACGATGATCTTGTTTAAAGCATGGTAATCTACACAAAACATCCAACTACCATCTTTCTTCTTAACAAGTAATAATAGACTAGAATGGAGACTTGTGCTAGGCTGAAAATCCCTTGCTTCCACCATCTCTTCGGCCATTCTCTCTATTTCTTTTTTTTTTTTTTTTGAGAGTGGGTATATCGATAAGGTCTGAGATTTAGGGGCTGCTCTCCTTCTTTGATCAGGATAGGGTGGTCTTTTGATCTATGGGGTGGCAAGCCCACCATAGGTTCACACATCTTAGGAAATTCCTCAAGCAACCTTTGAATTTCCTCATCTAATGCTTGCTGTCCAGCCTCTATTTCCATGGTAGTTGCCCTGTATTCCAATAGAAATCCTTCTCCTTTTCCTTTAGAGCCTTGATGATACATTTGAAAGATCTCATGGTGTGGGTTAAGGTGGGATCTCCCTTTAGGCACACCCACTTTTTATCCTTTTTAATTTTCATGTAAGATTGCCCCCAATTCACTCTTAATTATTCAATGGACTTTGACCATTTGATGCCCAAAACCACATCAACATTCCCCAAAGTGAAGGGATATAATGTTTGAACAATTTGGACCTCTTGTAACTCCATCATCATATCCCTACTCTTCCCCTTAGCAAAGATTTTCCTACCATCACTGTTGGTAATGGAGTAGCACTTGGTATCTTGCACCTTAATGCCAAGCTTCTCGATTACTTCAGTTGAAAGGAAGTTACGGGTGGCCCCACTGTCAATGAGCACTAATACCTCCTCACCCCTAATTCTCCCTACTAGCTTCGTGGTTTTATGGCCTATCATTCCTACTACTGAAGCAAAGATAATTCCATGGCAGCCATCACTTTTTCTAGTACTTCTTCCTCCTGAAGCTCCCATTTACTTGCCTCAATTTCTTTTGTCTCTTCCTTAGTTAGTATCATCACCTAAAATTGCTTGTCTTTGCATTTGTGATTGGGGCTAAATTTTTCCTCTCACTTGAAACACAACCTCAACTCCTTTATCTTGTTAATCTCTGCTTCTGACATCCTTCTACTATTGCTGCTATTGCTATTGCTACTGCTAGTAGTGGAAGTTATAGGAATAGTCACTTTGTTTGTGACAAATTTGTTGTCATCGACTGTTTTAATATCTTGTACTTTACTTGCCACATTGGTATCCACATTCCTAGATGCCTCCAAGGTATTAGAAAACCTTGGAAAACTGGACTTGAATCCACCCCATTTGGAACCCAAACTAGTTTTCAATTCATTCAATTTCCTTTCCTCCCCAGCCTTTTGTAAGACCACATTCTTCCCTTCCACTTGAAATGAAAAATGCATAAGTTGCTTCAATGTCTTAGGTTGTAATAATTTGACCTTTGCCCTTACTTCTTTGATCAAACCATTTTTGAAAATTCCCATTAAAACTTCTTTAGGTACATCCCTCAATGGTGCTGATAGGAGTTCAAACTTTTCTCTAAATTCCTCTATTGTTCCATCTTGTTTCAACCCCATTAATCTCTCTTGGCTATCCCCAAGCTAATGGAATCGATCTATCACTTCCCTCTTAAACTCCTTCCAATTACACACAGGGGCCCCCATTTCAAGCCATAGGAACCCATTAAGGGCCGTTCCTTCTAATCCTACAGTTGCAACATCTGACTTCTCCTTTAAAATTTCATTCACTGTGAAATACCTTTCAACCTTGAAAAGCCATCCAATTAGATCTTCCCCTAAGAAAATGGGAAGCTTCAGTCGACCATGTTTGCCCATGTCTTTATCTCTTGCGTTTTTGACTCCTTTTGTCTCATTTGCAACTTCCCTCTCCTCTGTTGGCAAGTTCTGTGGTTCATCACATGGCCTCCCCTTGTGATTCCTAGGATTGAAGGTAGCTTGAAAATCACTCCCGTACTCCCTCATCTCCATCAACATCTCTCGTCGTCGTAAGTTTCCCTTTCATCTCTCCCTGGCCTTTTTGCAACTCATTCACGTTCTTCTCGAGTGATTCCACTACCATTCTAGTACCAACTGCGGCTCTGATATCGAGTGTTGTAACCCAATGCTTTGTAGTATTTAGTTATGGATGGCTATTGCTTCTCCCTTTGAAACCAAAGGAAAGAAGAAGTAGCTACAATTACAGAGACAAATAGCGAAAAAGAAAAAATGGATAATCACACTGTAAAAGCTCTTGGCTTTAGAAAGGCTAGGTGCTCTCCAATTCCTACTCCAAATCTTCCTTAACCTTCCTCAGATAGCTCCCTCAATGCTAATTACCCTCGCACATATGCTCCCATCGATTCTCTCCTCCACATGCACCTCATGAGTCAAAGTTAGTTATGACTAGGTGACTTCCCCTTTTGCCATCCTTCTACAACCTCATTACACTTATGGGCCTCATTCTTTCGCATTTTTCTTTTGTAAACTCTCACACTAAATATATTGGGCCCATCAAGGACAAGGTGTCAGTTGTTGGGGGAGGTAATGATGGATCCATTAAAACATATACCAGAAAGAATAAGAGAGAAATAGGTGAAAGGGGGTCCAGAGGAGGGAGTGATGAGGTGTCCCCTTAGGAGTTGCTTTTGTCTGGTAGTTTTGCTGAGAGAGAGAGAGAGAGTGGGGAGAGCATTCTGTTAGCTGGGTTGTTAATAGCTGGGGTAATGAGAGAGGGGAGGAAGGAAGAGAATTCTTTGGGCTAGGAGAGCCTCTAGTCTATCAAACATTGGAGAACTTTTGTTTTCTTTTACTTGTAATTCTGGGTCTGCATCTTCCTCTTCCTTCATCTTCAAAGGGGAATTACAGGTCAATATACATAAATAAAAAAGTAATTCAGAGGGTCTAATTATAGACAAAGCTAAGTTCTTGCATTTTTGTATGAATGTTTCCTTTGTTTGGATCCTCATTTATTATTAATATTGAATTTCTTATTAGAAAGAGTGATTTTAATTGATAATCCTTAAAAGCAACGTGAGTCTGCAGGTAGTAGGCTAATGGCAGGCTCTTGGATTGACCATTGGTGTGTCCTTGCCCTTTAATCTCTTTGGATTTGCATGGTAAATGGTTTATTTATGTCCATGTAATATTAGTGTCATGTTGGTGACCGGGGGATTTTTTTGTTTCAGAGTGCTTCCTTTGAAGAAAGCAGCTGAAGAAAAGGTTCAAGCAATGCATGCTGTTGCTGCTGCCAGTTTTAAGTCGATGCTTCAGGAACGAGGAGATATAACGGTTAATTCTCGTTGGTCAAGGGTATGGATGAACTTTGAATAAGTTGTGACATACTTTTCTGTTTTGACAGGTTTTTGAATTTTGTGTTTAAATAAAATTTGTTGGTCTATGTTCTATAAGATTCAATTTATTAGTACTTATGATCTACAAAAAGCTTTCAGGTGACTTCCATAGAATGAATCTTGTTCTGGTGACTGATGAAATTGAAAGCTAATGTAATTCACCTGAGTAGGCAACATTTATAGAGCACTTTTAGTAGATGAAGTATCTCTATATGAGCATAATTCTAGGTGAAATTGAAGCTGTAGCTTGTGATCCTTACAGCTAATTTTTGTAATACATATTTGTATACTAGTTGATGTAGATCCTGATTCTGAATAGATTAGCTTGTTGATGTAGTACCTGGATGAAAGGGAGAATAATTTTAGTAGGGGTTTTTGAGTGAGAAAGGAGGGAGAACAGAATTTCAGTACTCAATTATGATTCAGTAGTCTGATCAAGACAAATGAAAAAGCAATTCTTAAATGGACAAATCCTAATCTATTAGATAACTATAAATGGAAACTATGATAAACCCACATAACCCTAATTTATATAAATATTCTAATATCCTTAATGATTAACTAATTATTATCCATATCATAAGTTTCTAAATTACAGAAAAATATCCATATCATGATTATCCACAGTAGTCTTAATATTGTTGTTCCATTCTAATATTCAATTTTATTTTGACCTTAGTGTAATCTGTCAGTTGTAAGTTCATCTATACATGATGATTTTGGCTGTTATTGTTTTCTAAGAATTGTATCTTTGATGTCAATTGTTATAATAAATCTCAGTCTTGCTTAATAAGTGACAGGATTTTTAGATTTCCAATAGATGTTTCGACTTTGTAATAGTGGGATAGAAGGTGTGTTTACCTGATGATCCTAGTCTATTGCAAAGAGATAATGGTCTTGACAGAGTCAAATTCAAGTTTGAAATGCTTTGCTCTATCATCCTCATTTTATTGTTACATTTTTCATTGAAGAAGAAAATTTTTAGAGAAAGGAAAGAATTACTAGTTGGAGGAGGATAAGATCCTCCAAAACAATCAAAACTGAGAGAATAAAAAAGAGAATGTTAGAGAGTCTTAAAAATGCTACAAAGCTGTCCTGGTTCACTGAATATCAGAAATATAGACTTCCTTTGAACAATTATGAGCATAATGCCAAGCGAAGCCATAAATACAATCCTATCTCATCTTCAGGCAAAAAGATGCCTTTGAAGATGTGGGCATTCCTCTCCAGCCAGATATAAAGGAGAATTGCATAAATCACACACAACAAAATTTGGCTCTCTTCAATCTTACTATCTCCATGGTATTAATGGCTTTTATATTGTTTAAAGCTTTTGAGTGTAATATGTATGAAATTTCAATGTATGATTCTCTCTCTCACGCGCGCGCATTCTCTCTCTCCCTATCTCTGTTGATTGTATCATGGCATTCACTTGTAGGTTAAAGAAAGCTTAAGGAATGACCTAAGATACAAATCTGTGAGGCATGAGGATAGGGATGTTTTGTTCAACGAGTATATATCTGAACTAAAAGCTGCCGAACAAGCAGCAGAAAGAGAGACTAAAGCCAAAAGGGAGGAGCAGGTATTTAAGCTGTTTAATAACATAATATATGATGAATTTCTTTTAGCAATCTATATCTATCAAAAAATAAATTGATGAATAAATGTGGTAATAATTACTGTCCACTTGTCCTTTTCATTGATGCCAGGACATGATTCTTCTTTTATGTTTAAAGTGGGTAAATAGTGTTGGAACTACTTCGACAGAAAAACATATAGTATAATTTTCAGCTCATGAGTAGCTTTGTTTTGTTAGAATGATTTATTTGAGATATATTCAGCAGTACAGAAGGTGTCTTCCCTTGATGATGTATCTGGTTTTATATCAGTTGGTTTTATTTGAGTAGGCTTATTTATTTATTTCCACATCTTCCTAGAAGTTCACTTAAGAGAATCTATTGTGGTGCATGCATATGTGCGTGTTGATTAAGAAGCAGATCTTGACTCTAGAAACTGATTTGCAGGATAAGCTGAAGGAGAGGGAACGGGAGCTGCGCAAAAGGAAGGAAAGAGAAGAACAAGAAATGGAAAGGGTACGACTTAAAGTTCGAAGAAAGGAGGCAGTTACTTCATTTCAGGCTTTGCTTGTGGAGACAATCAAAGACCCTATGGTAAAAATTTAATTTTGTGTTCCTTCCTGTTTTTACATTCTTAGGTAGATGTAAAATTTAGGAAAGAAAAAGGAGACACAATTGTTTGGATTATGTTAAGTGAGTAACTCCTTGCATTTCTATCTTATTTATAGAGCTATGCAAGGTGTAGTACAATGTATAGTACAACTGTAGTACAGCTAGCACAAGGAATAATATGTACACTATTCTAACAGTAGATATACTATAAGTATGGGACTGTGGGTATTCTTTGCATAATCCTATAACGATCAGATCATACTTGGTTTCTTTAGTTTTTGCAAAAAAAAAAAAACTTATTTTTGATCTTCAATTTTTACAGTTTTTCATCTGTATCCTCCTGTTTTTTTGACAGGACTAAACCGCATCCAGTTAGATATTTTAATGGCTCAATAGAAAAAAAAAATTAAATGGATTAAAATGGAATTCTCGGAAACTTGAAGACAAGTGTGTCGAGTAAAATATACTGTTGGTGATAACTAATTGTCTGCAAGCTATTTGCTTTGTTTTCCTACAATGTTAGTTATTATCTTTCTTGTTAATAACAAAATTATATGCCATTTGCTCTACTCATTTCTTAGGCATTATGGACGGAATCTAAGCCTAAATTGGAAAAGGACCCTCAAGGGCGTGCAACTAATCCTGATCTAGATCCATCTGACACAGAAAAGCTCTTCCGGGAACATATAAAGATGCTTCAGGAGGTAAGTTAGACATATTAGTTGATTCTTCTCAGAGTAGCAAATGTTTGTTTTCTTAGGTATGCACTCTTGCTGCAATGTTGTGTGCTTTAATTTATTTTATGTTGTGATTAATGAATGCCATTTAAATGGAAGCTTGGACAAATAAAGTCTACGTTGTTGAGTAGAATTCTAATTTGGAGATGAGAGTTGAGGTGGGTGGATATTGTAATTAGATGAGGAATGCGTACCAATTTTGGAAGCTTTTATTTTAGTAATGTCTATCTTTACATGTATTCTTAGGGTGTATTTGGTTGGATGGTGTAAAGGGGAAGGGAACATAAAAAATAGTAGGGGGGATAGGAAATGACTTCTGTACTCCTACTTTTAAAATAGTAATTTGATAGATAGAGTAATTATTACAAATGTATAATAGACATTGCATAAATTATAGAAAGAGAATATATTCGCGTTGCATTGAACTAAATGGAGCATTATAGAAGCCTCATGAAGCTGGAGCATATACTGCAATAACCTCTGAAGACTTAGTGAACAAAAAGACAAGTTGCTCCTCTAATTAGTTTTTTCTAGAAGCTTATGTTGATCAAAGCTGCTCTGTATTTCAAGGTAATTAATATTGTTCGTTTAATAATCTTACATATGGTTATACATATGAGGAGTCTAGATTTTGAAGAACCAGATCAAAATACAAGTAAAATAGAGTTAAGGACAATGGACGCCAGTTTAGACTCTAGCATATTTGCATTTGCATAATTGGCTGAAGACTCATTTTCAAGTTGTGAACCTGCTGTCTGATGGAGATCCAGTGCTTCCTGCAAGTATCCCTGGAGTCTAGATGTGTGACTAACTAACTATAATCTTGATATTGGAGACGTTGTCTTGGGCAACTTTTGTGATACCCCAAGATTTCCATGAACCACATCCTAATGACTAGCAACTTGTCCAAGAAGAGTTAAAATCTGATTAACCATACCAATCTGGAAGGAATTTTCTGGTATATGTAATTCAGATCCCATATCAGTCTCCTATGCTTCCCAGGATCAGTTAGCAGGTAAACCTGCTGCAAAATTGAACTGTTAAGGCATGATCCTCCTGATTTGGAGGGAATTTAAATCCATAGATTGGATGTTGCATAATAATGTCTGAAAAGCTGATGGAACCCCACAAAATACTGGTGAGAACTTCTAAACAGTATTTAATAATAGAAACAAAAAAGAGGAATCCTTTCATGCACTTACCGTAGGAAATAGAATCCTTAACACTAGCAGAAACAAACAAAGGCTATAACAGCAAAAGAAAGCAACAGTAATTCAACAGAGAATAGCAAAATAAGAGCTGAGAAAAAAACTCAACATCTTTTAGCTTTTGAGAGGCTAGAGTCTCCAATCCAGACTGAAATCTTCGTTGACTCCTACTCAGCTCCCAGCTCATATATATATATATATATGTATGTATACATATCATGCTAACTGTTTTCTCTCACTGCACCTTAAACCCTAAACCTCCCCCATAACCTGCCTATATCCTCTAGAATATACTGGTTTCCATTGTTGCCCTGCCCTTGAAGTTTCACCTTGTCTTGGGACCCACAGCTTATTCCTCAAATAGCCCAATTTATTATGTTTGCCTGAAGAATTTTTTTACTTGACTTTCATTATCAGCAATCCCAAATGCCTCATGTTTCTCCAAATGCCTCTTTTGACTTGAATTCTGCTCTTAAAATTGCAAGGCAGTCTCCTCTTTGTGTGGCATTTGAATTGTTCTCTTCTCAAAGCTTGCCCCAAAATCTTGATTAAACTTGTCTAAGGCATGCAATTCCTGATGTAATTCAATTGTACCCTCAACTATGGTCATTAACTGCTACATCACCATCTTTGCCTCCTCTTTCAATTGCTTTTGTGGTGGAAGCTCTGAATTTAGCTTCTCAAAATAACAAATCAGATTGTGCCACTGAGGATCTTTACAGTGATCTCCAAAATGCACAGCTTCACCATAAGGGATTTTCAGTTCTTCTCTCTTGCCTGAATGAGGTTGAATGAATTCATCTTGTTGAATTGTCTTCACACTCATTAGATTACTGCTAAATTGAGGTTGAATGAACTCATCTTCAATCGTACCAGCAACCATTGCCCCATGTAGTCCAGTTTTAACAAAATCTTTCTCGAAGATGGAATTGGGTTATCCCACATAAGCTCATTCAAAAACCCATAAGTTAGTTCAGTTTCCCAATATAAGGTTTTATCAGCCAAGTCTACCCCATTATAAATCCGCTTTTTGCCACCTTCAATTCTGACAAGTTTTCTTCTGAAAATGATGGAGGCTTTGATTGTTGGTCTTTGATAGGTTCCTCCTCAATTTCTTCCTTACCAGCCATCCTCTTTAGGCACTTAGATATATCCCTCACAATCTCTATCATCTCTTTCATGTTCCTCCCGCACTTCTCCATTTTTCTACTCAGCAATTTTTTTTTTCAAAATTTTCACTGAAGATTCCCATTCTTTGTTTCAGACCTTTCTTGGATTGTCACTACTATGATACTAATTGACGGAACTCCACAAATACTGATGAGAACTTCCAAATATTATTGAATAACAGACACAAAACAGAGGAATCCTCAACACTAGGAGAAACAAACAATAGCTATGGCAGCAAAAGAAAACAACAGTAATGCAACAGAGAATAGTAAGAGCTAAGAAAGAGACACAGAACATCTTGTAGTTATCAAGAGGCGAGAGTCTCTTCCAATATAGACTGAAATCTTCCTTGACTCCTTCTACTCAGCTGCCAACATATATATCTATATATATATATATATATCATTCTAACCATTTTCTCTCACTGTACTCTCCCCCTCACATACCCCATGTAGCATGCGATGAATTAGTTAGGCTTGGGACATCTCACCCTGGGACACCTCATCACTAGGCTTACTAGTTCCCTGTTAAACCACCCCGATGACCTGCCTATATCCTCTAGAATATACCAGGTTCCATTCGAAGCAAACATGAAGAATACCAGTGATAACAGCTGTGTGTAAAAACTGGCAGCCTAGACTTGTAAAGTCCTTATTTTGATAAATACAATGAAATCGATGTATAAGTATAGAAAAAATGATCAAATTGGTCCTTATCCTTTTTCTCACTTAATTCTTGAACTTTGAAATTGACAAACTGTCCTACATATCAATCTCTAATTAGTTCTGACCTCAAGCCTGTTGTCATTGGAGAAAATGACAAAAATGACTGCCTGTTAGTAAATAAAAAAAAAATAGGCAAGAACTAACTGAGAAGGCCCTACCCCTGCCTCATTTGCCGAAAAAATTGGCTTGGTTTATGTCACACCCCACAAACTTAAGTGCGATGGTACAGAAGACAAACAATCCCCCTTACCGCAAGTCTATCTGTACTGACATCCTACTCAAAATTTAGAGAATATCTCTAAATCGTAACTTCATATAATAAAACTATGTGTAACACTTTCGGATTATCTTCATACAAAACATATAAGTTTTTAAGTGACTTTTGTAGAAATTTCGACAGTCTCCTCTATAATTTAGATCTCCCGATATTTCTACAAATTAGCCAGCTAAAATAATACACCAAACAGAAACATCTAGTATTAATCTAGACCAATAAGTAAATTTTTGGGGATTGGGGATACCCTATCTATGATTCAGTGGAGCTACACTCTATGCTGTTTAGAGAAAAATAAATTACATTCATATGAACAAAATGCCCCCACGTGAGCAGCTACAGGCTCATATCAACTACTACTATGCTGCTGAGGGTGGACCAGGGTCCGCACTGCTATTTGAAAAATACAAAAAAATTTGAGGTGAGTTTGACACTCAATGAATAAGTAATGCCAACCCTAACAATAGGGACAAACCATGCTGCCCCCTTTTTATAAAAATAATGCATGAAACATGCCTTATGCGAATCATTCCTTAAATACACTAGAAGCATCTAAACAGAACCAAATAAAACAGATGTAGAGCACACAGCTCGTGGGGAGAATAATCATAGACGCAAAGTATTTTTGCTTGTGAAAACAAACAAATCCACGTGTAGTGGCCACCCACACAAGGTTAGTAACACCCCTGCTAGCTGGGTTACTAATCATGGTGCACCATAGCTAACAACTACTGTTGTTAGTTACAGGATTCTGAGCAGATAACCTTTTAAAACAATACGTTTTCTCAAAATAATGTTTTAGACATAGTGCCTTCCACATAAGTTCAATATCAAAGTTTCCAAATAACTCAATCAGACTTAAATTTGCAAAATTTCATGTTGAAACTGATTTTCAGTAAACATACGTATGATGAAACATTTGAATATGTAACTCCATAAATAGAATAGCAAATTTTTAAGCACTACTAGAAAACTTAGTAACAAACTAGTTGATACTATTTACTCACGGTTAGCATTACTTACTAACCTTCCAAGATGATACAGAAATTCTCCCTATAGCATTCTCTGCTCACTCCTCAGCTACGACTCAATATCCCGAATACCCTATAATACCTGTTCACAAGATTTTTGAGTTTAAATGATCACAATTTATCTCATGAGTAACTTATTTACATAAGAATTTCCATATCTCACGAGCTTGAAGCATAGATTAATATGGGCAAGAATACAATATGTACTTCATATAGCTAAAGATCCCTCTTCTCTATGAATAAGAGAATAGTTACGACGGCCACTCATAACATCACTAGCCTGCTCTATTTGAGTGAAATTCTAGAAAAGAAAGAAAAATAAAATTTAAAACTATGATTTTGTTAAATTCCATTGGCATCTTATTCTTCATTGCCTCCTAGCACACTATATATATATATATATATTTTTTTTTTTCAAATGACTAACTCCGCCTTTCTCCTCCTCAATTTCATGCCTCCTGTAGCCCACGTAACACACACACACACACACACACACACACACACACACACACACACATATATATATAGCAGCAGGGCATTTTTTTTAGATGCAAGAATAATAATGGAAAACAAGTTTATAAGAGGAAACTTCCCATCTTTTAAAATCAATCCCTAAAACATAGTACCCCCCCCCCCCCCCCTTTTTTTTTTTTTTTCCTATGCTCTCCTTGAAAGTATTTTCAAACCACCCAAGGAACCAAAATGGGTTCTGCACCCAAAAGCCAAGATTCATTCAAGGGAAAAAAGAAAAATGAAACCATGTTAGTCTTGTGCCCTTACCTCCCCTAATCCACGAAGAAGCTCGAATCAAAAGCCAAAAATGAAGGAAGGCTCACACTACACAATGGCTGTCCATCCCATTAGCTGCATAAGTGAAAATGGGCAAGTAAGAAGCACAAGGGAACTTGGTTTTGTAACAGAAAATTCATGCAGAAAATGGGAGCAATAACGTTGAGGGAGGATCGAAGATACACTCTTGCATAATAGAAACCGTGATTGCTCTAACTAGGAATCATAATCTTACATGGAATTTTCGGTCTGCACAACACTCCCACCAACTCGTTTCTTACAGGAAAGACACACAGCAGCACCGAAACCAGAGAATGGGGGAAACTATCGAAACAGAACTCAAATAAGGAAGCATCACACAGCAGGTCTGAGAAATGAGTTTGCACGAATTAATACCACTGAAATGGAGCTACCAAAACAGACCTGGCAGCAAGGAGAGACGTGAACAGAAACGAAGAACCAAGAGAGAGCAGCTTACGGTGAACAGAAAAAGAGATACAGACGCCTCTGGGTGTGCTTCTGCTGCTTCCTCTGATTGAAAGGATGGAGGTAGGTGAGCTATGTGTTACTGAGTCCCAGAGGGGTAAAAGACCTAAAATCCAAGCTTTAGTCCAGCAGATAAGGGCATATAAGGAATAACAGAAAAATAACAGAAGATAAAAAAAAATGTGGATGTTGGCCTGCTTCAGGGTTCGAACACAGAGCATGGCATATTAGATTTCACTTGTCTGCCACTAGACCAAAGACACCTCAACTAAGGCTATCCTTTAATAAGTATATAGGTATCTTGGGTCTTTACAATAAGTTAATGGAGAGCGGTCATGTTCTGGAATTTTGCAAGGTATAATGCACACCGATCTTTAATCAGATTTCTGCACCAAATCAGAATTTTGTGTTAGCAATGATTTATTAACAAATCTAGTGAGAGCTTAGCAAATTTCATCACGTTAATTTAAAATTATTGACTTGGCTACATACTGGAATAGATCTTGAACTCCAAATAGAGCTTGGCTGACATGGACCTGCCCGCTGTCATGACAGTTGAGGACTTACTATTGAGGGTTAGCTCTGATCAATGACAAAATGTTGGTCACAGTTGCTGCTTTCTTCTTGAATTCAATTCCTTTCATACTGACATCCAAGAGATAAATCTGTTAAAGTATCCTTATTAAGTTGATTTTGTGTGTTGGTAATAGTCTCTATTAACATGTTTCTAATGCCCGGAGATGAGTGTGTTTGTGTTCCTATTTTAGTTGTAGAATTTAAAGTGAACAGTTGCTTGGTCTTTTCTTGCCCCTATTGGTGGAAGCTAAATAAAGGCTTACAATTACAAATGGAAATCTTTTCACTGACAAGTGATATGAGTGGTTGACCTTCAGGTTAATTGAAGTCATCTAGTGGAAATGTGAGCTGCATTTTGCTTGTGATTTAATTTTATTATTGGCAAATCATACAACTTTGTTCATTATTTAAGAACCATACTGTTGGTTGAAGTAGAAACTTCAACACATACTATTAGCTTACAAACGGATGGGTTGTTTCTTGTTGAGTGTTGAATACAATACTACCTGTGTGTCGGCCGTATTAACAACAGCCCATTATGTCATATTTTTAAAGATTCAGTAGATGAGTTGTTGTTTATTTTTTGGGTGGTCAGTATTAGAAGTATGCTTAGTATTGACATTTTTGCTTAAATATGTTAAACTCTAACATCAATGGTCCCTGTGATTTGGCTAGCGCTGTGCACAGGAGTTCAGAGCTCTCCTAACTGAAGTCCTGCATTCTGAAGCGGTATGCCAAGAAAGTAATGATGGGAAAACAGTCTATAATTCATGGTCTACAGCTAAACGTTTTCTAAAATCCGATCCACGGTATAACAAGGTTCCAAGAAAAGAAAGGGAAATTTTGTGGCGTCGGTATGCAGAGGATATGCTGCGGCGGAAAAAGTCAGCTCATGATCCAAGGGAAGAGAAACATGATGCTAAAGGTAGAAACTCTCTAGAATCTGCGAAGCTTCCTCTGGAATCAAGGAGATCGCTTGAGAGAAGATAATTTTTTGTTTTAAATTTTTTACCTCTTTCCTGTCTAATTAGAAGTTAAGTTTTCTTTACCCTGGAACCTCATATTGGAGCGGTCTTGTATCATTCTAAGGGCAAAGTTCCGGATGCTGTACTTAATCTGATTCCTTTCAGACCGCAGTTGACACCAGTGCTTTTTATGGCCTGGGTGGCATAAACTTCATGTCATTGCTAGAGTTTCATCAACGAGGGGAGTTTATATAGTGCTCCATATAGCTCTGCCTGTGTAATGGGGTATACCTGATCATTTGGTTGTATTATTTATTCACAAATTTACTAGTTAGTCAGTGGCAATTTTCCAGAGAATTTAATTATTGGTTTGTGCATTATCTTTTACTTTAACGGTGAAATATGATTGAAGGTTAAATGATGCAGTGTACCGGGCACGAGTATTTTGATTAACTTACCAAAATTCAGTTGAAGATTGTGCATATTCATGTGAACCTAATTAAACAGAGATGTTGCGAGTAATTTGAACAATTATTTTTCTCAAACTCGTGGGCATCTGTTTTACTTGCTCTATTTAGAAAAGTTTAAGGTATGGTTGAATTTAAATATAGTCACTTGTAATAGAAGTGTTCAAAATGAAATCAAACTAATTGTATTAAATCAAATTGAATTAAATCGAGCAAAACAAAAAAAATCAGAAAAGTATATTCAAATTGGTTTTCTACAGGTAAAATATTACATAAATCCGTTTGGTTTTTGGTTTGATGTGAAACAAATTATATTGAACCCAAATGTTATCATTATTTTTTAATCTCCTTTATTAAAGTTAACAAATTTGATCATTATGTACATTTAATGTATAGTTTTAATAGGCAAAATGAAGGATTATGCAGTAAATAAATTAAAATTAGTTCAACTTTTTGTGCAAGATTTTGATATTTGCAAATAGTTGATTAATTGTGTGGATAAAGGATGATCGTTGGAGGAAATATATCGCAAGTTACAAGTGGATGTTGTTTGAAGGAAAAGAAAAACAGAAAAGGAAAAACAAGTCAATGATGATAAATATTTAAATTAGGTTATATCCAAGTTTTTATTATTATATAAATATCTGAAAAAACAAAAGAAAAAACTAAATCACTTAAAAAAAAGGAGTACAAATCAAATTAAATTAAATTCAAATCGAATTAGTTATAAATCTAATATTAAATAAATCTTTTATTTTTACAAAATCAACTAACTCAACTTGGTTTGGTTTTAGTTCAAAATCAAATTGAACGAAATCTTTAAACACCTTTATCTAGTAGTAAATAATTGACTCGTAGAATAGTTTATTATTGACTAGACTATTCATTTAGTATGTTAGACTTTTTTCATTTAAAATAGAGTAAATTTAAACAGAAGCTGAAGTTTTGTTCATATTAAGAAGCCTCATGAAAATGCATAGTCAAACTTCTCAACTATTATATGCGTCTTTCACCTAGTACATGTTAAGCTAGAATCGCTGGAATCTATTATAAGGTTGGTTTTATTGGTTGGAGTTGTAATATTAGTACTTGAGAAAACGTCTTTTTGATTCTCAAAGTGGCACCGAGCTACGATGAAAAAAATTCCCAACAACTTTAAGTAGTTGTTATGTTTTTAGCAATATTTGGAGTAAATAATGTAACAAGCAAAAAATAACCGAGTATCAAGTAAGAATTGCTTTTCAAATGAAAGATGTTGGCTAGAAGGCTCTTGGCGTGAAGGATCCTAGTGTGACACAAATGGCATTTACACGATTCCTTTATATAGATTTATATATATATTGTTTGTTTCCTGATGCACAACTTTATGATATTTAATTTAGTTGTATGGTTGTTTTGTCAACAGTTAAGAGCCTTAGATTTAAGATTTTAAAAAAAAAGTGATCATATTTATTATTTATTTATTTTATATTTTTCCAATTTTTTAGGTTTTATTATTTACTTCTATAAATATAAAGAGGGAAGCAATTTGGTCATGAAATAAGCATCAAACTCAGATGACTAACATCAAGATATTTTCTGGTCTTGCTAAATAATAGATTATCTGATTGTTAATGTTAACTTGTATTATTAACTTATATAACAAGAAAAGTAAAGCACTGTTATTATTTGATTGTTACTGTTAACTCATATTATTTTTCTAATGATAATATAGAAAAGGTTTTTATTATGGAAAAACCTACAACTATTAATAGTTTTTGTTTTTTCAAGAAAAGCCTACAACAAGTAAGAGGTGATTTGCATCTATAAACATAATAAAAAATAAACTTAGAAATAAGATAAAAGATGATTTTTTTTTTTCACAGAATGCATAATTTCTTATATTGAAAAAATATTACTGAAAATTTTGATGCAAACTCAATTATAAATGAATTTTATAATATGAGTATTTAATTTTAGTGAATTACAAAAAATTATGTTATATATATACACACATATATTAGCTTAAAATTTTTATATATAGCAACATGTTAATTTCTTTTAATTTTAACCTCCTAGAAGCTCAATTTTGGATCCATCCCTAGATTTGACTAAATGGAAATGAGGTGTCATGATCTACTCATGTATTATTTTTGTTATTGGTGGTAGTTAGAAGTCACTTGAATGGTCTAGCACTTGTAGCAACGTATTCTATTCCACACCAAAGAAGATGCAACTAGAAACCTCAGCAGGTTCATCCGAAATAGAGAAATCAAAACCCAAGCCCTTCCAGAATGATCATAGAACATCCACATCCATTCCTCTAACTATCAATTAAATCCTGGTTCCTGCATTTATCTCTCATCTCAATACAAGATCATGTGAAAATAGAGATAAATTATATGCTTTTTAAAATTTGAATTAAAATAATACTTTAGTATTGCATATAATTTTTTTACAATAAATAAATTTAATTCTTATGAAAGTTCATATAATAATTTAATTTAATATATTAAAAATATTTTAAAATAAATTAATTCAACCGATTTAACTATAACTATGGTTCAATCACTGGATCCCTCCATGTCAGTCTTTTGTGCCTAAATGGGTAAGAAGTAATTCAGGAGGCCGAGGACCATAAGAGCAAAAGTCATGTTAAGGTCTTCAACTAGTATTGCAATTTCAACAGAGGAGCTCCGTGTTACTAAAATATCATTTAAATACATCAATATTATAGTTGTTGAAGGAGGAGTGAATCTAACGAAGAGTGATTTATCACACTTCGTTGTCTGAAACCAAAACTAAAGAGAGTCTGCACGAGTTTGTAAAACGAAGTTCTGGGAACCTGCTTTAGGCTTTACAAAGCTTTATGAAGTTTGCACACAATGAAGGTTTGAACATAGCGAGATTGAAAGGATGTTTTCACAACTTTTGAAAAGGAGTGCCCTTGCGTACAATGCCACAACAGAAAAGGAAGCAATTTGAAAGAAGTATTGTGGGAAATTTTCTGCAGAATTTTTAGTCAAGAAAATAGAGGACAAGGTTACTGTTGTTGAAGCAAGCTTGAGGTTGTCCAAAAGACAGATCATTTCTAACTATCCTTCGAGAAACACTAGGTGCGTCCTTGTTTATGAGAGGAACCTGTAGCAAATTATTTAAAGACATAAAAGAGGCGTAGGATAGAATGCCCACTATGTTTAATCACCAATTCTGTACCATTCTCAATGTGAACTCTTTCTTGTCCTGCATATTTTGAATTTGCCATGAGATTTGCAGATCATGTAAGATGGTTTGTTGCTCCTAAGTCAAGGTGCCAAGCTAGACCAAAGAGAGTTTCAAGAGTGTCCAGCATTGCTATCATGGAAGTTGAGGTTGAAATCTTCGAATTTGACTCTCTAATCAATATATATATATAAAGTTTGGAAGAAAGTTTCTCTCCAAAATATTAATTCAAATCTCTTTAATTGAGATCATTTAGATATAATTTAGATTTTAAACTTCATTATATATATATATATATATATATTTCCAATCTTAATCATTATTTTTTTGAGTATGAAGTTAGTAAACTATTTTGTGTTTTATTTTTTTCAAAAAATAATTGTCAAAATCAATAAAAAAATATAAAATCTAAACCATCCAAATTAATCTGGACAGTTTAAATTCCCACAATTTTGAGAGCATCCAATTTGCCAAAAATACCATTCCTAAACTAAATTGATACCATGTATAAGCCATTTGCATTGGGTTTCAGGCTTTCCTTTTTTTTTTGGGAACATTTTTTACTTCTTCTTGTACCATTTGTAAAGACTCAATTTCATTGATTATGCAGGGATTCATTCTGGACAAAATCGATGTAATGAATCCATCATACTCCTCAAGCAAGCCTTCAAAGATGGCCTCAATGTGATTTGTGAATCTATTGGGGTAAACAAGTCAACCTCTTTCTTCATTTGAAGCAAAACAGAGGAGGCACCTTTCTTGGTATTTATCATGTGTTTTAAATTCACATCCATCTTTGTACGTAATCTGTCAGGCACTGAAGATGGTAACCAAGACAATAATAGTCGATCTTGTTGCTCCATTGTATTTTGGTGAGGAATTGCAAGAGCCGAACTTCTGTAGTTTACATTATTTAATTGTTGCTATGATGCTGCTTCCATGGCAGAAAGTTGTTTTCCTCGAGTTTCGGCCAAACATGATGGAAAAGTGTATGTGGAAGCAGTGGAGCAAATCTAGAGGAGGAAAATTCATTCTCCATTGTAGATGGATTATAGCTTTAATTGCTACCATGAAAGATAGTAGTAAAAGAGACAAAAGAAGAAATAATAAATTGAGAAAAGAAGATAACCTTAATTGAGTTGATGCTTATTATAGACAATCTGACTTGTAACAAGTTATTGCATGTGGACATAATTAATCAATGTTTCAAAATTCATACGAATAATTAAATTGGTAGAATTGATTCACAATACACTAGAATAATTAAAATTAACTACAGTTAAATTGATATTAAATAAAATATTGTAATTTATATATTAATATACAATATATATATATATATATGTAAAAATTAAATATATCAGTAATTGAAGATAAAACTAATTAAATAATATATCCTAATGTATATCAAATATCACTAAATAACTCAATTATGCATAAAACGAGTTCATAATTTTACATAATATAGTATTTTTTTTTTCCTTTGGATCAACACTTGATATATTATTTAAGAATTGTCTCTTAGCTACAATAAAATATATGCAGGGCATAATATTTACCAAGAAGTTCTCATGGCATCAATCTTCCTCGCCTGGGCCGATTCAAGGCGTAAACCGTGCCTAATTCACACCAATTTACCAATTGAGGTGTCTGGTTGATTAACTACTGACCGTTTCTTGAACAAGAGCTAACGGCGTCTTTGGTATACAGTAATGAGCTGGGTAGAATGGGTGACGAAAATGGTATCACATTTATCAAATGAGTGTTTGGTATTGAAGATTCCCTTATGCGAAGGAGTCTGCAATCCAACTTCATTTGGGAGGAATGCGAAATTTCAGTCGGGAAAGCCAAACAATTTGACAGTCCTACCCTCCGAATATCACTATCCACTTCACTCACGCAGCCCGCGACCCAGAGACAGAGTAGCTTCCATCCTCGCTCTTCTATAGCTTCATCCTCCACCACCTCCTACTGCTTCAGTTGGCACCGTTTTCCACCAGCCACCATCATCCCCCAACTCCAGCATCACCATCATGAGATCGTTCTCAAAATCCAGTGGTTTGTTATCTGAACTTCTTCAATTGTCATCATTCTTTCTGTTCTCTTCCTGGCAATTTCCTCTTCCACTTTGTTTCTTGTACTATGGTGTCTACTTAACAAATCTACTCCTCCGCTTGTGGTCGTGAGTCATTTTACTGTTTAGCACAAGCTAAGCAGATCTACTCCTCTTACATCATGATTCAATGTTCAAATTTTCATAGTATAGCTTCTGACCAAAAGATTTTATAGCGTTGTTAAGTAGAAGAATGTATAGCTTCTACGAAAAAAGATTTTAGCACAATCCAAAAAGAAGAAACTTTGCGAAGCATGAAGGAATTACAAAAATATACTCAATTGCTAGGGGTGCAAATTAAATTAACAAGGAATTGTCACTAAATGGATTTAGCGACAACACTCCTTACAAATTAAATTAAGAAGCATTTAGTGGTGATTTTTGAACTTGTAGTGGCGACAAATCAATTTTTTTTTTTTTTTCTTTTAGTGAAGACTGGTTAAAGCTGAATGTCCTTTGGTGAGCAAATCAAGTTCATACAATAAGATGAAAGCTATGGTAGCAAATTCCACTTGGAGTGATGATGATCTTCTAACAAAATCTAGTGAAGAAGAGAATTAGGAAACATCAGATCTTTGTCTCCTTGTCAACTCAGATTCTTAGAGTGACAATGAAGAACTGAAGGAAGTAGAGAACATTTGTCCCATGACAAATGAGGAATTTATTGATGGTATGGAAGATGAGGTAAATGATATTCATTTTACAAAAAATGAGTTATCCATGCTTTTTATATGATTGTGGAAGATTTTAATAAGATTACATTAACATCACATCACTACAAAAAAGGGCTTAACCATAGGTTTTTTTTTTTATAGTTTTACCACAATTCAAACCACAATTAAGCCACTTAATCATGGTTCATAAAATTGCAATTAATTTATTTGTCAGAAATAATACAATTGTAGCTTTACACAACCATGGGGACTTCTATGGTAAGTTATAGTTCAACTGTGGTTAAACTACAATTTAACCCTAATTTATGAACTGTAGTTAAGCCATGGCTTAACCTCAACAGCAGTTTTTACAAATTGTGATAAAGTTATTGAATTCAAACAGCTGCCAAAATTTTTTTCAACCTTCCTTTTGAATTAATTTGTCCTTGCTTATATTTACATAATGTTTAGCTAGACATTTTAAAATTAGGAAAAAAAATCTCTAATCAATTGGCCAGTAGCATTATTAAATCTACAAGACTATTGCATATGAATATACTTTGTATATAATGGCCTGTTTGGTACACCGTATTGGATAAGATTTCATAGCATAAGGCCTGATAGGATAAGGTCTGATAAAATGTTAATACTATACAATGTTTGGTGCAACACTATATAAGATATTATATTGTATAAAATAATACTATTTTATGTTTGGTGATATACTGTATAATATTGGATAGGATAAAGAATAACTATTTTGACAACAATACCCTTTATTTATAAATATATTATATTTTTAAAAAATTGTGATGCTATATTAATTTTTTAAAAAATAAAATTTCTCATATACTAGAAATAAAAAAATTTATGCTCGATATGTACATTCAATAGTCTTTTTTTTTTTTTTACTTTTCATAAAGTTCAACTTGACAACAAAATTTCATAAGAATTTATATGGCTACTTGGTTTTAAAATGCATCACATAATATAACAAATATCTTAATTCTATTTATCAAAGAAAAAAGAAACACTAATAAATTAATTAAGTATGCAAAAAAGGCCACCATAGCCAAGGTTCTACAAACACCACAAAAGTATAAATACCACCAAGTTTTAACATCAAGTACTATAAATTTTAGTTATCTTCAAGCAAGTCCTTTACAAATTGAACTCTATGTTCACCTTGAAAGCCCCAAAATAAATGCACTAAGGAGAGGTTTTGCATAAGTAAACGGCCAGCCTTATTACATTCTCTAGGTGTAAGGTCCTCTAATTTCATCAGTTCATTAGCAATAGCTTGTGAATCTATCATAACAATCTTTCACAACCTTTACACCTTCAACCATACACTTGACACTTTCAGCCATGGCACCCATCCTATCGGCAGATTTTCCAACAACATCCACAAGCTTATTGGCAAAATTGTCTATACTTTTTGCTAACATATCTTTTCCTCTTAACTTCTTTCTCACCCATCTACCTTCAGAATGACTTATTTTTGCCTTATTTTTAGTTTGACCCATAGACATTGATTGATTGACATGTTCAATGTCATCATCACTCAACTCAATGACTTCTTCTAAAAGTTCAGTAGTGTCATTGTTTCCATTGGTGTGTTCTTCATTATCCAAATCCTCAACTACGTCAGTAGAAGCTTCAGCACTTTTTCCAGTAGCACGATCCTTTCCAAAGATGACTAACAAGCACTCATAGTAAGGAAAAACTTTGATCCTATAATTCTTCAAGTTTACATCTTTTTGCATACATATAACACAAACATGTAGTCACATTGTTGTTAAAGAAAAGAAAAGGTAAAGGAACATATGACACAACTATTTTAAAATTTTAAAAATCTTATTTGCTTGGATGTAGGCATTCCAAACATCATCACTATCAACTAAAATCTTCTTATGCACATCATCCCATCCAAAGCCACTTGTGTTCAACATATCATATAAATTACCATACTCTGTTTTAAGCCTCCTCATAATTGACTCAATATGTGGCTTCACCTTTATACCAAATTTTTTGAAATTTTGCCTCCAACTTCTATTCCAACCATTTGAAAGAACCTGGTTTAAATTGGCCAGCATAAGCTCTTTTGTTTAAGGCAACTGCCTCCTCTAAGAAGCATAGGAATGCCTCAAACTCCTTATCACTCCAACCCCTACGTTCTCCTTTAACTTTGCTAGCTTGTTGAGTACTTTCAGATGCCATGCCTATCAAATATATTACAACTTTAACAAAAAATACAAGTATATCATAAACTTAATAAAATTTAATAATTAAAACTTAACAAAAAATTTAATAAAATTCAACAAAAGTACATTACAACCTTAAACAATCAAAATGGTTATAAAAGTACACCATAAACTTAATCAACTAAAACATAAAAGTGCAAAAAAATCTTCTGGGTACAATAACTAAAACTCAAAAGATACAATAACAAGCCTAGGTATAGCCTCGACGAACAATCCATTCATTATACATCTCATTTGCCAATGCATCTCTCCATGCACTCCATGCTTCACTTGGTTCAATGGTTTCTATCGTATCATGAGGTTCTGCCTCGATCTCTTCATCAATTGGCCTGTTATCCAACTCTATTTCTAATGGATCTACATGCATCTCCCTCCTAATCAAATTGTGTAATAGGCAACAAGCAATAATAATTCGATTGTGAGTTTTAATAGAATAATAACTTAGACTCCTACGAATTGCCCAATGAATCTTCAATAGCCCGAATGTTCTTTCTATCACATTCCTAGCTTGAGCATATCACTTGTTAAATATTTCTTAAGGAGTTGCTGGGACATGTCCACGTCTCCACTCACGAAGATGGTAACAAGTTCCCCTATAAAGGGCAAGGAACCCTTCTCTATTAGTATATCTAGCATCTACCAAATAGCAGTATCCTATTTGATGAACCAAATATAAAATCAATATTTTTATTATAATAAGGTTATTAATTTAAAAATAGTTTTAACATTCTTACTAGTTAGAACCTTAAGGCCATTTCTCCTATTAATTGCATCGCGTAATACCCTAGTATCCGAAGCTGAACCCTCCCAACTAGGCAATACATATATAAATTTCATGTCTCATGAGCATACTCCTAACACATTTGTAGCAATTTCGCCTTTTCGACTTTTATATCTTGGTTTATCAACCTCAGGAACATTAATACTAATATAGGTTCCATCTAAAGCTAAAAAAGATATGCAAATGACTTGTTACAATATTAAGTCAAAGTGCAAAAATTTTTAAAAATATAATTCCTTAACATAGTTCATACCTTGAACCATTTCCACCATCATCAATGCAATCCTCAGGAACTGGCTCTGGTGCCCTAAGTAAATTTCCTTGCAACCTCAACATAGAATTCAATACTAAATTGAAGTATCTACTAATAGTTTCCCTTGAACGTTGGAATTTAAACTTGATTACATGATTTTTAGTGTGGTAAGCTACTATGTGTAAGAACACAGCAACTTGTTCTTCTGTTGATACTAACCCATCTTCCTTTAGCCTACCCTCAACACGTAAAAGAGAACACGACACTCGAAATGTATAAGTATCCATTCGAAATTGTTCCATGCATGCAACATCATCATTTATTAACCTCCTTATGAATTCTACCCTTGATTTTTCCTTTACCTTTAGTATCACCTGTCGCCTTAAGGATAATTTCTCATGTTGTCTTTGAGCCACACGAATGACATGAAGGTATGATATAATACATGCAATTACCATCTCCAAAAAGGTTTGTTCCAACATCAAATACACTGACATGACGTTAAGTAGCTCACTTATATCATTAAGCCATCCATTTGGATCATTTAGCCATCGATTTGGGTCAAGCTTTAATTAGGATCTGTAACACCTAAAAATTTGAAACTACTCATTAATGAAAATAAACATCGTTTTGCAATGAGAAAAGCCAGCGTTCATCATAAGAGAAATAAAATTGTAATATGGTCACTTTCTCATAAATACAATACAAGATATAAAAGAAAGACTTAAGAAATGTCACAAGTAGAGAATTATTAACATGGAAAACAAAATATAAATGTGGGCATATGAATTATTAATATACAACACAATATGAATTAAAAAATGATATGTCCTGTAGCTGGAACTGTGGCAGTTGTTGTCAAGCATTCTTTTTGTGCCTTTGGAGCTCATGAAAGTCATTGCATTCTTCTTCCAATGGCATCAACAATGATGTAGTAGCAGAAAATATTCTTGGTTTAAAATCAATGATAGCTGAGCTGATTGAATATGGTGATTAAGGTATACATAACCTTTTAGACCCAACAAAAAATGACCCTTGACCCAACACTATAGCTTTAAAAAAATGCATGTAAAAATAATGTACATATATTTTGAACTAAAGCTAACAATCAATATAAATAGAAATTGGCATTTTTCTTTCATACACTTGAAACCTGATTGCATGACAATTGCAACAAGTCCAAACAGAAAAGAACCATGATATTAAACACATGAAAAGCGACAACCGATAGCAATTATAACCAAATGCAATACTTAGAGCTAGTAAAAATTGACCACTGATAAATTAAGTTCAATAAATTTTCATGTTAATTAAAGTTTAACTTATATATGAACCAAAAATTTAATAGTCATGTACTTAATTATGCATATTCTTATCTTTCTCCCATCTTATTTTGATGTTCACTAGATCACCCAACATTTGGAGGATAAATTGATTATCTCTCTTAAATGAATTTTCTTGTGTATAATATAGCCATATGGGTTATGATCTTAATTAGTACAGGCAGAGGCTGCAGAGATGAGGAGATGTGGAAATAATTTGTTTTCAGAGAATATTATAGAAAAGAGAATGAAAGAAGGAAGCAGAGCGAAATGGTGAGAGAAGAGAGAGTGAATGCAGTTGGTGGTAGCAAAGAGAAAGAGGAAGAGACATGAGAGCGGCAGGCCAACATAGTTTGAACATACAAAATGTAGAAACACAAGCTAGGCCAACACGGTTTGAACATACAAATTGCAAAAACACAAAATGCAATGCACTTTATAAATTATTTCTAATGTCTTATGTAATAGATAAAGCTAATTTTAGAGGAAGTCATAACTCTTAATCAAAGTGGATTCATTAAGGGAAGATTGAGATATGACAATATGGTACTTGTAGCAGATCTTATGTAGAAAATTCAAAGAGCAAGGAATTCAACACGGCTTGAACATACAAAATGCAGAAACACATTAATGTAGAAATACAAAAGGGAGGTCAGAAAAGGGCTATGTTTACGAAATGAGTAGCCTAAAGTGAGCTACATGCTCGGAGGTGAGCAGGGGAGCAAGTAGAGCTAGAAAGATGTAGAGGAAATGAAGACTATGTTCAGGCCTCGCTCTCTTTCTCGAGTGTGGATAGAAGCCGCTTCGCCCATCTTGCCTTGCTAGCTTGTAAAGAACTTTTTCTTGCACTGAGATGATACTGCAGCGAAGCAACTTGGCATGAACAGAAGAGAAAGAAGTAGAGCTTTGCTAGTGAATTTGCTCTTTAAAAGCTTTTACATGTCTCGTTCATCTTTCTTTTTGAATATAACACAAAAAGCCTTCAATTCTAAATGATTAGATGAAGGGCCTAGACAATTAAAGGGAAACAGCCAGAACCAAATGCATATTATCCAATTCCCATCTCGTACCATACCATAGATAAAGAGTAAGAACTTATACTAATTGATGGATAATGATTGATTGCTAATAGATGTTATGAAAGAATTGTGAGAATCTCCCCTACCATTAGTTCTCAAGTGAGGAAAGAATCCAAGATCAAAGAATTCAAAACCCCATTTTTTCACCTTATAAATTGAAACCCCAAGATCGAAGAATCCAAGATAGGTTTGCTTACCAATAAGAAGATGAGAAGAAGATGCAGGTGCGTGGCTGGGAGTCTGCAAACGAGAACCCGAGAGAAGAGGATGACCAAAGCAAGGAAGAGGATGGCCGGGAGATCTCCTGTGCGCCTAAGAGTGTCACGAATGACTACCACAGAAAATCGAAGAGAAAAGGATGACTGGGAGGTCTGCGATGAGCAAGGAAGAAGGAGCTTCAACGCCTGCAAACAAGAACCCTGAGAGAAAAAGACAACAAAGAGATGAGAAAGACGGCTAAGAGGTCCAGTAGAGAGAAACGAGCACGAGTGTAGAGCATAGGGCTGCAAGGGGAAAAATTTTAAAAGGCTTATACATCGTAACTTAATTAGAACTTATCCCACCCTCTCAGGTCTGATTAAATTATCTAGTGTTTTGATGGATAAAGAGAATATGATGGATAAGGTAATACAATACATTAGTTACTCTAAACACCTGATAACCTTTCAATGTATTGTATTACCTTATACTATCAGGAATTATACATTGCACCAAACGGGCCCTAAAGTGTAGAAGTAGCTCAGTGAAGAGTATAAGCAAGGGCAATAAGTACCATCTTTGTCGGAATCTAATCGACGTGTGTAAGAATATTGAAGAAATATCTTACAAAAGAACCCAAATGGTTAACCTGACTTAGAAATCTAAGAATGTGTCTCTTAACTCCAAGACAAACATGAATGTTATAGTCCCTCATTCAGAGCAACTAAACCAAGTGCCAGTGCAACTAAATTTCGATAAAAAATCCTAAATATCTAATCTTTGTAGACTTCCCAATTTTACTTGGGAAATAAACATTAGTAAAATATATTTTCATGGGTATGAATCTTAACTGCAGAAACACATGCGTACATGCACAATGCACAAAATATAGCAAGAAATGAAAATGAATTGAAGTTAAAATCAGAAGGTTGTCATTCAACGTTATATATTATAGTAAATAAAATGAATACAATCTTTATGAAATATAAATCATACCACTTTCAACATCAAACCTTAGGCAAGATTTTTTATAACAATAGTATATACTATGATTTATAAATATCAGCATTTCTTAACGGCCCTAGGTTCAGATCCCAAGGGAGTAACTAAGGTGGGACTTATTGGAGGTGGCTATGCTATCCTCATCATGTAGCCTCCAACAAACCCAAAAAGAATCAATAAATGCCACACGAAATAAGAATATTCATTGCTTTTTACTGATAAATTGCTTGGTTTGCTCCACATTCCTGTAGCTCTGGAGGTCCATCTGCTGTAAGTAAAATAAGCCGTACAAAATTTTGACTAGCTTCCACAACCTGCGGGTTATTAGTTTTCTGATATTATTCTAAGGAATCAAAATTCAAAACCGTTATTTGTATCTCAATCTCAACAGCCACGGGTATTCCCCAAGAAAATAATTTAAGTTTATGAAATCAAAACTACAAATAATATTGTAAAATACGTGTAGTTGTGCTGAACAGCAGATATGCCTGTATGTATCCAATAATTCAACACCAATAAAGATGACCTAGCAAAAATTTACCAGGAAAAAGGGGATACCGATTCCGTGATGTCAGCCATACTTTCTCTTCCTCCCGGTGCAATAGAGTTCATATACACCTAGCAAATTATGTCAACTAGCAAAAGGGCAACAAAAAAAATTAATAGATATGGCAACTTGTAGTAGACCACCTTCACAGGATTGAAATACAGAATCTAAAGATACTGAGGAACTAGGAAGCCGTACCTGAAACCTAAAGAATCCACTGGGCAGCAAGGAGGATCCAACCTTAATATTTGAACAGCCTCCTTAGTTCTTTCAAGTCCCTCCCCCAATGTCAATGCCGGAGAAAATGTTCGCGTAACGCAATTCTCAAAAGCCAATTCAATATCCTTGCTGTTCACAATGTCATCAATTCGGATCATCGGACCGTTGAACTTTACCCCTTCCCCAACCTACCCAGACGGAAATTCACCATAAAAAAAAAAAAGAGAAGCCAAAAATAACTATATATATATATATATATATATATAACACATGTAAAATGAGAGAAGAATAAGTCTCAATGGCACCTCATAATTTCGTTTTCGGCAAAGAAGGTTGAAGAAACGAGAATTTCTGCTGAGAGATGCTTTAGCAGTCGAAGTAGATTTTCGAGATGGAATTGAAATTCTGGTGCAGTTCGAGATTATAGTTATTGCGGACAAATCATTATATATGACAATGCGCGAGCCATCATTGTGATGAGCAAGGGGAAGACGAACAGAACGAAGGTACTATAGGTCGATAATTTAATTGATCACCATCACATGACTAGATAAAAAAAAAAAAAAAAAAGAAACATTGTGCTCGTCCAAATTGAGGAATGAAAATGACGGATCCCGCTTTTCAAACCATAATATAACAGAAGCCCAATGAAACGATTAGAGATAGTTAACTGGTAAAGGAACGACGGAGTTGGTGGAGGGAGGGAGGTGCAGCGGCGGTTTAGCAGGATTGGTGTTTTTTTTTCCCTCTCAAAAATTTAGCAGTTTAATCATAATTTCATACAAACTGCGACTAAGTGTGTGTTTGGATTTCTGTTGCAAAATCACATTTGTGTAGAATCTCCCAATATTTGCTTCCTTTGAAACGTGATTTGGAGAAGTCTAATCAGAAATCCAAACATGCACTAAACCTTGTGTCTCAACCATGGTCTAAAAACCACACCGCTATATTTAACTGCAATTTGTGGTCCGATTAAACCTACAGGTTTAAATGCGGCTTGTTGAACCGCATTTATTCACCAATTTTTAGCAGTAAATGAATTAAAAAATGCTCATATGAAAATTTTGAAATATTGTCAAAAATGAAAAGGATGCCTTAGAAGAAATACTAAGATTAATTGAAGAAGAATATTCTATGAATACACTCATATACGAAAATACAAAGTTAAAAGAAAAGATTGCAAGTGTTAATAAAGATCGACAAAAATTTGTAAAAGACCATAAAAATTTAAAAATAATTCTAGGTACCCAATTCTTATGCTACTATTCAGGCATGGATAAGCTAATTTCTATATATGTCTATTTGTTGGGATGTCCACTTAAACTAGAGGCCATTATAGATGCTATAACAAAATTTAAGAAAATATCACACCTTAAAACCAAGAGTTTGACTAGCACAGAAGATAAGCAAGCTACCTTCTATAAGCCTGACAAAACTAGAATCTAGAGCACAAATCATTGGGAACTTCTAATGTTTCAATACCCGATAATAGAATCAATTAGAACCACTATAATCACACTAGCATTGAACATCATTAATTACATATGACTTTTGTAGAAATTTCGGTAGAATTTCCTTGAAATTTGGACTTCTCGAAATTTTTACTATCAACTTAGCAAAACCAATACGATGAGTTCTACTCTCACATAATTCATCATATATCAATTTCTAAGGGCAGGAAATCCTATCTGTGGCTTAGGGGAGCTACATATAAACATACTATAAAAAAAGTAGATTCTTGTAGATCACCAAAAATATGCCCAAGCAAATAGATGTGAGGCTCATCAAGAATGATGGAGGACGCAGAAGAGGGATTAGGTTCAACCTTTCTATCTGAAAAAAATTTGAAAATAAAAGGAGAGACTCAAATGCTTAGTGAGTAGATATGGCTAACTATAATGCATAAGAAAAATTTTACTTTAAGGTTCCATTCAAAATAGTAATCTAGCAATTGGAACTTTAAATACAATAATTAATGTTTTCTTCTAATAAAACCATTCATCAAATACATTAGGAAGCATCTAACTGTTGCCAATTGGATAAGATGCAGAGCACACAGCTCACAAGAGTAAGTAACACAAACACTGAGCAATTCGCTCGCGAAATTCATAATAGATCCATGTATGGTGGCTAGCCACACGGGGCTAGCAACATCCTTGCTCGCTGGGAATATAAATCACAATGCACCGTGGCCAACCTTTACTATGGTTAGCTGTAACGTTCCAGAATAGATAGATCTTAACAAGGGTGCTCAAAAAATAAATCAGCATTTTTAATCACACTCACTTGCCATTAGAGCATATAAGCAACATAGGTCTTTAAATATGAAAACTTACATAAGCTCAGAAAATTTTAATTAAACCCTTGCACTCAATAGAAAAAAATTTCAAATTTTGGTGTGTTTTCCAAGTTATCATAATACTTAAACGAGCATTTGGAAAACTAAAAAACAAGAACATTAAAGAGTTAAGTAAGTGATAATCAAATAAATAATATTTAGATAAAAGAAATGAAACAGAATTTACAGTTGGCATTTTCTGCTCATCTTTTAAGATAACATCGAAAAGTTCCTTATTATATTCTCCATTAATTCTTTGGTTGTGCCTAACTCCCCAAACACCCTATACACCAAATCACAAAGTCTCAATATTTAAATAACTTCAATGATCAATCATGAAATTTATCATCTTTACCCAAACACCTAGTCTTAACAAAATTCTCTGGTATAGTGATTAATTAGGTCCCTTCCATAACACCAGTACAACCCTACTCATCCAAGTTACAATTTCAACACTTTATATACTGTCCATTTCCCCTAACCACTACTAACTCACACAAACTTAATTTATGATTCCTTCGTTTCCATTTCTAGCTTCTTATTTGGTTAGACTATCATTCATGAAACCTTATCTTGGAGGAGCTAATATTTTTCTCAAAAGTGAATGTATTCCATGAAAACACTTAATTTAAAATTCTTGAACTTTCTCTACTTGACAATAAATTGTTCCAATATTTTATAAGTCTAAGACATAATTGATTGAAATAAATAACAATAGGCGAAAGTAATATATATGGATATTGGCTTAAGTTTATCCCCATTTAAAAATTAAAGGATTAACCAAATTAACTACTAAACCTATGGCCCAAAAAATCTCCATAAGTGGCTTAAAAGTTTATGAAATCTATTTGAATCTCCAAATAGGATATAGAGATCTTCATACACAAAAACCACACTAATATTAGCATTAAGGCTTCCGACATTGAAAAGAGACAAAATGAAAGTGTAACCTTTTCAAGATTTTCCACTAACCTCTTCTCTCCTTTCAGATGAATCTTTCCCAGCCAAGTACCCAAGGGAAAAAAATAGCTCCACCTCTACTATGTTGCTAGATGAGAATCAGGAGGAAACAAAAGATGGAACCAATACAGTCTTATGCACTTTCTCTACCCTCTCTCAGTCCCTTATGCAATCCAGCAGAGGCACACACACACAAGAGCAACCATGTTTCCCTCTCCTTGTTTTGTTTGACTCAGAATCAAAAGAAAGAATAGATAGAGCAAACTTTTGAGCAAAAAGGAGATCAACCACACTTCAGTTAGAAACATACTGTACACACAATGGAAATTTTAATTCGTTTCCTCCTATGGATCTGTCGACTTGATTAAATCGAGTATGAGATAAAATATTACCTTTGCAGCATGTTTTGTCCTTTTGGATCTCAGGAACTTCCGTTTATGCACAACCCTCTCTACCGGTATCCACACGAATGATCTGGCAACTTGAAAAGCTTGCTAGCACCTTTGTTCACCACATTCGTATGCGAATTGACGAGAAGATGATCTTTTCTCTCTAAGAGTCTGTACACTTTCTCTCTCTAGGTGTACGGCCGCGTTCTCTCTCTCTAGGGTGATGGCTTAGGGTTTTAGAAAGCTAACTCTTTAGTGTATCTAAACCCTAGCCTACCTCTCCTTTTATAGAGGTATATTTAGATTAAATTAGTTAATTTAAATACATTATTTAAATTAATCCAAATTAATCTTAAACAAATTAGTTGAAATTCGAATTTATCTCATAAATTCAATTTTAACTAATTCATTTATAAATATATATATATATATATTGAAATATATAATATAATATATATATATACATATATAATTATCTCACCCTAATTAAGCGTAACATTCATCAAATCTAGACATAATTCTAGGTTTAATGAATTTGGACATTCTTGTTCAAGTTGATTTGTTTTTGTGTGCGACCTTGTAGGCCTATATGATATTGACAGTGGGCCAACAATGTTATTGCACCCTGATAAGTATGATTTTTATACAATTTAATTCTCTTAACTTGGGCATTTTGACGATGGAATATGGTCTTAAAGGTTTAATTAAATTCAATTTGAATTCATTAGCCCCATATGCACTTTGTGAATTAATTGGCAAAATTATTGAGTTTTAATATATGAATTTCTTTTAAATAATCTTGTGGATAATTCTACTCAATAATTTTTATTCTTTTGTGCAGAATTTTTGTTGGACAATTGGTATTTGAATAAGAGATTGTTTTGGAGAAGTGGAGGTTTGCCAAGTCCAAGGAAGCCATGCATTCCATCTTCTCATTCTCACATCTCTCACCCACTTGGTCTGCACATACATATCATGTATAGGCCTTCATCTATGGAGCATCAAGACGTTATAGTGGCTGAAACAAAACATGAAGCATGAGCAGAAGAAACACAAAACGAAGAAGACAGCAGCTCACAACTCGAGCTGAACATGGAATGAAGCAGCATGTTAGAATGGAAAGGAGCCAAGTTAAACAAAGGAGCAGCTGCATGAGCAAGAAGTGGTATAAGCAACAGAAGCAACGTGAGAGATGAAGCTACGTACATGCAGAAACAGAGCAAGGAGCTTCATGATTCACACACAAGCTACAGAACGAAAGTGAGGTATTCACGTAGGAGCTGCATGGGAGAAAAGGAAGCAATGAGTTAGAGTCTGGATAGAAGATGCAGAACAGAGATGAAGCTACGTGAGAAACTCCAGCAGCAGAATGAAGAGAAAACCACGTGAAAGAAGCTGTGAGCTGGGTTTAAAAGAGAACCAGCTGCAGTGTTGGAAAGGATAAAATGACGAGAAACAGCCATGAAGAAGAAGCTGCACGAAGAAGTTACAGCAGAAGTTACGTGCATGTGAGCAGAATCAACGTGGAAGGTGATTAATATATTCAATGGGGCCCACACTCACATAATCAAAGACACATTCGGGCTAGTGAATAACGAGTTGCAGCGTGGAAGTAAAGGAAGCTGAAATAAGGAGCTGAGCACGTGAGCTAAGCATTGATGATTCATCGGGCAGTGGCTTACATTCTCCATCTAATCCAGACCCTACGTTTGATCATCACTTTTTCATCCAAGGGCTGACATGAAAAATATGGAGGAGGCGTGACTTCAGCTGAAGGGCACGTGATTAATTAAGGAGAATGTGAAAAAAAAAACCTAGAGAACGCTACAGAGAGAGGGGGAACGAGATAAAAAGGACGCTGTGAGTTCCAACGGCTGGGAGAGAAAACGCGAGACGACAGAAAAAGAACGAGAGGTTCCAGCGCTGAAGGAGAAGAATTTTTTTTCTCGATGGCTGCAATCTCTTTGATCGATTCTCCTCCAATTGATTCCTCCATGGCAGCTTGAATTCCTTTTGGTGGCTAGCTGAAGATTGGATTCTCCTAGATGAAGATTTGAGCTCCACATCTTTTCATCAATTTGGATAAAACCCTCTTGCTCAATCTTTTAATTTCAATATTAGTTCTTTTATTAATTTGACTAGGTTTAGCTTATTGATTTAGGAATTTAATTACTGAAATTACTGGATTGAGTTAATTCTTGGATTGATCTTAAATCGAATTTCAGAATTTTATTTGTGATCATTATTTGTTTGTAAAAGTTCCAGAATTAATGCTGTACAATTGACCTCTAAATTCCTCTTGATTTTAGGCTAATTGATGCAATAGTTATTGGATTAGTTAGCTGGAACTTTTGTGCAATTAATTACTTGAAGGATTAATTAATCTAATTGGTGAATTAGCATCTTGAGTGAATTGTATAGTGGCTTTCATAAATCAATCAAAATTAGTGTAGTGTGTTCTTATTTTTAATTCAATTAATTAGTTGTTTAAGGTTTCTTGTGGTTGCAAAACTCTTTGAACAATTGATGAATTGAATCTTGGATGGTTATTCAAGAGCCTTATGAGGAATGCACTAAAGAGCAAGAACTTAATCCAAAATTGGTAAGCTAAAAAGAGCAAGGATAATTGAACTCTAGGGAATTCAATTGAAAGCTAGTTACGACATTTACTTGACTAATCACTTGAACTTAGTTTTAGATTTCTAATTCTTGTCAATTAATTTTAATTCAATTAAATTCTAGCATATCAAACCCCCCAAAATAAGTCCTAATTAGTAATACTTAGAACACTCTTCATTAAACAATTTAAGGCACAAACTCCTTGGAAAGATGACCTAGGTTGCACCATTATCTACAAATTTATTTTTCTACCTAGTTTTATTTGAGATTGCGCGACACGATCATCAAATTTGGCGCCGTTGCCGGGGAGTTTAGTTTCTTAATTGTTTGGAGAGATTTCTTAGTATTTTAGCCCTATTTTTGATCTATTTTTGCTCTATTTTCCCCCTGTTTTGAACTTGGAATTGGTCCATTTCGGTTGCTTGAACTATCTTGCCTGCTTGCTGGAATTCTCGTTTGAAGCACCCAGAAAATTCTCAAATTCTGTTTTCCAAGGTTTTTGGGTGTTTTGAGCAAAAGTAATAGCATAGCTATTAGGTGCACTATTTGTTGGCCAAATTCCAACGTTTGGAGCACTTTTTTGAATTTTTTAGTATTTTTTCGAATTTTCTAGGATTTTTCTAATTTTTCTGGATTTTCTGTTTTAATTTTTCTTTGTTGATTTTTGTGTTCCTTCTTAGTTTTTGCTTGTCTAATTGGTGTATGACAAGAAGCTCTGGTGAAAAATTAATTGATTTGGATCCAGAAATTGAAAGAACCTTTAGAAGACAAGTAAGGATTAGGAAAAACAAGGATATTGTAGGAATCAATAGCTCTATTTCGTCTGCTTTTGATTCTGTGCAAGGAATTGATTGTGCACTGCAATTTGCTAGTGATAATATGGCTGAACAAGATCAAATAAATGCTAACAGGAATATGCATGTTCAGGCTAACTTGAATGTGAATGCAAATTTGAATAATAACATACATGCTAGAACTATTAGAGAATTGACAGCTCCTAATGTGCATTATCAAAATCTTTGCATACAATATCCAGAATTAGATGCAAATTTTGAGCTTAAATCTGGTTTGATTCACTTACTTCCTAAGTTTCATGGACTTGCAGGAGATGACCCTCACAAACATCTAAAAGAATTCCATGTTGTATGCTCTACAATGAAGCCACAAGGTGTCTCAGAGGAACAAATCAAGCTTAGAGCATTCCCTTTTTCCTTGGATGGTTTAGCCAAGGATTGGTTGTACTATCTACCTACCGGTGCCATTACTTCTTGGGACCAACTGAAGAGGTTATTCTTGGAGAAATTCTTTCCTGCATCTCACACTGCATCAATAAGGAAAGAGATATGTGGGATCAGACAGAATGGTGAAGAGACTTTATATGAGTACTGGGAAAGATTCAAAAGATTGTTGGCTAGTTGTCCTCACCATCAAATTTCTGATCAGTTGCTCATTCAGTACTTCTATGAGGGGCTATTGATCATGGATAGAAATATGATTGATGCTGCCTCTGGTGGAGCCTTAGGTGATCTAACACCTACGGGGGCCTGGGAGTTGATTGATAAGATGGCTCAGAATGCTCAGCAATTTAGGTCCAGATCAATGCAAATAGTAAGAGGAGTCAATGAATTGTATGCTCCAGACTATGGTCAGAGAATTGAGAGCAAACTTGAAGTAATGTCTACTGTACTCCAAAAGCTTGCTTTAGATCGGCAGCAGTCATCCTCCGCCCCTTCCCAGACTTTTACACCACAGTCCTACCCTGCTCAGACATATTCTTATCCACAGTGTTATGCATCTGGACAAACATCTACCTCTACTACTTTGGTAGGACCCCTGTGTGATATATGCTCTTTGGCCACACATACTACTGATCAGTGCCCTATGTTAGAAGACAGGGTAGAGGCTTGTGCTGGGATGTTTCCAGTTAGGCCGATGCAACAAGGGCAACAAAAATATGATCCCTATTCTAATACATACAATCCAGGATGGAGGGATCACCCTAATTTGAGATATGGGGGAGGGCAACAAAATAGATACAATGTTGCAGGACCTAGTGCACAGTCTTCCCAACCTATTAGGCAGCCAGCTCCTATACAGGAGGAACCAAAGAAAGGGGATAATATGGGAGACATGATGAAGCGTATTATGGAGAGTCAAGCACAAATCACACAAATGATGCAAAACTTAGAAAGAAGGGTTGATACTCAGATAGGACAATTCGCTACTTCTCTCAATGAGATAAAAAGCCAAGGTTCAAGCCAATTACCCTCACAGACAGTTGTTAATCCAAGGAATAATAGCAATGTCAGTGCCATCACTCTCAGGAGTGGAAAAGAAGTTCAGGGATCCTCAGATACGACCACCATGGATAAGTCGGCATCATCAAAAACACACGCCGCACCAAATGAGCCTAATAATGAAGAGGAGCCAAAGAAAATTTTGCCTTTCCCACATAGACCTACCTTGGGAAAGAGGCAAACTGAAGCAGATGCAGAAAAAGAGATTCTTGAGACTTTTAAAAAGGTTGAGGTCAATATACCCCTGTTGGAGGCAATCAAGACCATCCCTAAATATGCCAAGTTTCTCAAGGAGATATGCACTAACAAGAGGCGTCTGAGAGGGAATGAAAAAGTCAATTTTGGCAAGAATGTTTCAGCACTCATACAGCCAACAATGCCCACTAAGTGTCAAGATCCGGGCACTTTTACAATTCCATGCACCATTGGAAATTTTGAGTTTTCTGATGCTTTAATTGATCTTGGTGCTGCTATAAATGTTATGCCTAAATCTATTTATTCATCTTTGCAGGTGGGAGAGCTGAAACCTACCGGAGTGGTTGTGCAGCTGGCAAATAGGAGCATTGCTTATCCTTCAGGAGTGTTGGAGGATGTTCTGGTTAAGGTAAAGGATTTGATTTTTCCAGCTGATTTTTATGTCCTTAATATGGAGGATGATAGATATAGATCTAGTGGACATGCCCCACTCATTTTAGGTAGACCTTTCCTGAAAATTGCTAAAACAATTATAAATGTGCATGAGGGTACTCTTCAAATGGAGTTTGCTGGCAATGTGATACAATTTAATATATTTGATGCCATGAAATACCCTTGTGATGATAACTCTGTTTTTAGTATTAGCCTGATTGATATGTTAGTTGATAATGCCAGTGCTGATTTTAGGGATAGTTTGTTGACTGAATCCTGTGATATTGCTGATCTTGATGATTCTTTGAGACATAATTGTGATGACTCTCATTCTTGCACTATATGTAGAGAAATTGATGAATTTTTGAGCTTGTATGATGAGATCAACTCTACAGAATCTATTACTGATCAGATTGATTCTATTTCATCTAGAACATCTGTTGATTTTACCGGTCTTGTTGATCTTTCTGGTACTAATAATTCTTTGCATGTTGATATGAATAGTTTAGGAAATCATGATGCTGATATTCACTTGACTACTGATTCTTTTGATTCTTCCCATACTACTGATATCCCCAAAGACAGGGAAGTTGTTTCTTCTATCTGTGAGTTGTCTGAACAGGTACTTGGCATGAAAGAAATTGAACAACTCATACCTTCGGTTGAGCAAGCTCCCACCTTAGAGCTCAAACCGCTTCCAGACAATCTCAAGTACACCTACTTGGGGGAAAATGAGAAGCTTCCAGTAATTGTAGCTAGTGACATTATTCCAGAGGAAGAAGAGAAGCTTCTTGAGGTCTTAAAGAGGAGAAAACAAGCAATAGGGTGGACCTTAGCTGACATACCTGGGATTAGCCCTGATACATGCATGCACAGAATTTTGTTGGAAGATAGGGCAAAACCAGTAAGGCAACCTCAAAGGCGACTGAACCTACTTATTCTGGATGTGGTTAAAAAGGAAGTTTCTAAACTTTTATCTGCTGGTATAATATATCCTATTTCTGACAGTCAGTGGGTTAGTCCTGTGCAGGTAGTTCCAAAGAAATCAGGGATCACAGTGATCCGAAATGAAAATAATGAATTGGTACCCACCCGTGTATAGAATAGTTGGAGGGTTTGCATTGACTATAGAAGGCTTAATTTAGTCACTAGAAAAGATCATTACCCCCTCCCATTTATCGATCAGATGCTTGAACGTTTAGCTGGTAAATCTCACAAGCCACCAGTGGCCTCTAGTAAGACATAGTGACTACCCAAATCACATAGGTTTGGTGATCTAAAATAACCTATCGTATAACTCTGTCACATCCCTTTTATCACACGATATCTTCATCGAGTATGAGGCATGAAAATGTCATCCTTATCTTACTCGATCATTAGTTTCTCAATTTACGTGCAGACTGACAGAACGAATGGAAAAATCCTTCCATCCAAGCATCGCCATGCATTTCTCAGTCTCACTCATCGAGGGGTCCAGAGATATCTCTCTGTTAACCAGAGAGATAAATTCCATCTTGACTACTCATAATCCTTTACATGGAGTTCAGTATGCCCGACCATAGCCTTTATGATCACCCGGTCAAAGGTGACTTTTGACAATACCAAAGCACAGTGTCCTTCATGTTGGAATCTATGATGATCTCATGTATGAGGGATTAGTGACACAGTTATATATGAGGTACACTTATGACCTAATCCATGATGCTACCTCATGACGGGTCGATCCAGCACCCTGTTCCCAATAGGTGCCTATGATTTTGATTTGTATCTCCATACATGATTAACACATAACCATCAATCAAAATCATACTCATCTTAATTCATCATTGTTCCCACAATGATGATTGACTAGAGATATTTAGGATAACTATATAATTTATCCAATGATATAATTATTATAGAAACATGCAAATATAATAATTGTAACAGAAAAACTTTTATTCTTAATGAAGCACAATGTTTACAAATGATTGGCTCAGGGCACAATCTCCAACACTTCAGAAAACAAAAGAGCTTGAAGGAATGTTAGGGACATTGAGACTAACAAAAATGAGTTGAAACTCAGATTGAGAACCATGCTAGAAAAGAAGGAATATATAGAATATTTGCAAGGAAATGAGAAATGGAATAATGTACCAACTAAGCTTCAGACTTGAGAGACAGACTTGCATGAAAATCTGCTACCCAAAATAGGCCGACCACGTAACACATGGTTTTTTCGTAAACATGAGAAACGTAATGTCCAATTTCTCCAAAAACGTGCGAAATGCACTAGATATAAAAGGAAGTCCTCCAGATAGAATGATTTGAGGTTCAATAAAATTAAATTAATAATTTAGACTACAAATAATGAGGGTCTAAAGATAGAGGTGCCTTAAAAATGGAGCTAGAATAACTAGACAAAAATTGTAGTGACATTTTCATAATTTCGGGCACTTTTTAAAAAACACAAAGGAGGAATTTTTAAATGGAAAAAAAATAAGTTTTTTGAGCTTCTTAGAGGCATTAAAAACTATAGGAGCCCTCAGAATAGTTAAAACCCCCTCCGATTGACGTTTTACAATGTTAGTTGACCTGAATTTTGACAGGTTTGTTCAGAAAGGTTTTAGATCCAAATTAAGTGATTCCAAAGGCATTTAATAGGTTTGAGAACCTAAATTTTATGATAGAAAAGATAATTCTAAAAAAATAGTTCAAATGAGCTTAAAACAAAAAAGCAGAGAAAGCAAGACGTCAATAAAATTTTCAAGCAACAAATTTAAGAAAGCATGTGATATATGTCGTGCTCCTTCTCCTCCCTCACTTAGACTGACCTATTTTCTGACCACAATAGAGAGAGGACTAGCAAGAAGGACATATTAAGAGGGAGGAAGAAGAGGAGGACAAATCCAAGAAAAAGGTAAGAAAAATGTAGAAATTCATACTCTTTCCTTTGGTAAATGACGGGCTTGTCGTGCAACCCTCAAAATAAAACTAGGTTGATCTAAAAATATAGCAAGTGGCACAACCTAGGTCATCTCCCTTGGAATTGGAATTCAATGTTCAATTAGGTTCTTTAAGTGTTCTAAGATCCTAGAACTATCTAGTTTGGGGGGTTTTTGAATGAATTAAATTATCTTAAAACTAAATTGAATCAAAATTCCTAAATTCTACCTAATTGTGTGAATTGTAAATGATAATGGCTTGTGATTAGCTTAGGAATCGTCTCTTGGTATCCACTATCCTTATCCTATTCTAATTGTGATTAATTCTGGCCTAAGAATTCCTAATTAAGTTCATTACAAGTTATCTTGAGTTACCACACAAGAATCAAGAGATTAACAATCTAATGTTAAATTGAGACCTCAATCCCGCATTAAACCGTTAACTCTTGTCTTTAAGATCAATGAACATCTAATTTGATTGATTAACTGATTAATTAGCCTCTGATTCATCATCCAAAAATGTTTAATTAACCAACTAAACACCAAGGAATTCTCAGATAGATATTTAAGCACATAACCTCACTCATGTATTTCATCGAACACCTTCGTGGCATACATGGGAGATTAGAGAGAATAATGAAAAATCATATTTAAATCCAACCAATTAATCAACAAAAAAGGTTTCCTAATCAGTGTCTAACCAGCCACTAATTAATTACACAAATTCCTAATCAAATATAACTTAACCAAGATTATACAAGAAAAAGAAAAAGTGCTGGAAAAATAAGAAAATCTTAGCCAGAATTCTGCTTCTTCCCCAAGGATTCAAGCTTCTACTCAAGAGCTTCCTCCCTTGCTAGCCTCAAGATGGATGAATTAAAGCCTCATTCGGTGGATGAAAAGTGGAGAATGGATGAGAATGGAGTGGTGAATCTGGACGAAGGCGAAGGAGGCGAGAGAATGGGCTGTGGGTGAGAGGCGTGGATGATTTTTTTAATGATGGCTAGGGTTTGGGTTTTTTAAAGGCGAATGACGGAGTGGGCGTATAAGGCGTCGTGGAATGAATGGAATGTGGTATGATGTGAGACTTGACGGAATGAGTGAATGAATGGCGTGATCCCCTTCTCACGTGAATCCCTTAATGACTTCACGTGCTCAGCCTCCATTCCCATTATCTGAAGCTTCTTTTGTGTAGGTAAACGTGGGACCCATTGCTTTTTATTTTATTATAATCCACATGCATTCCAGACACAGACTCGCATCTCTTCTTCACTGTTCACGTCATGTTCCACGTTCCTCTCTCTGCATGTGTGTGTTGCTTTGGTTCTGCCCTGCTGCTGCTCCATGTGTTTCTTCATTTTTCAGCTCAAAGCTTCTGCATGTGTTCTGTGTTTGTGTTGCTAACTCGTAGCTCTATTCTTTCTTGTTTCTGCATGTGGCTTCTTCTCTATTCTGCAGCTTTTACGTGGTTCTGCAACTCATTTTCTCGTTTCTTCCTCAGCCAAGCACGAAGCTCCCAGCTTTGTATTCTAGCGCTGAAAGTCACGTCCTCTTTTCCTTAGGTCCAGCATCTTCATTCAAACCAGCAACTCGTGCCTCTTCTTCTTCATCTGCAACGTTCATTCCTGTTCTAGCAACTTTATTTCGTGGCTTCAGATCTGCTTCGTCCAGCTGCTGTTTCTTCTCTCTTTTCTTCACGTTAATTTCACGTTACTGTCAGCAGGCTTCTTCTCTATTTCAGCCACGTTGTTTCAGCTCTATTCTCTCTTGCCACAACGTGTTGATGCTCCATAGATGAAGGCCCATACATGATATGTATGTGCAGACCAAGTGGGTGAGAGATGTGAGAATGAAAAGATAGAATGCATGGCTTCCTTGGACTTGGCAAACCTCCACTTCTTCTCCAAAAACAATCTCTTATTCAAATACTAATTGCCCAACAAAAAAACTGCACAAAAGAATGAAAATTATTGAGTAGAATTATCCACAAGATTATTTAAAAGAAATTCATATATTAAAACTCAATAATTTTGCCAATTAATTCACAAAGTGCATAAGGGGCTAATGAATTCAAATTGAATCTAATTAAACCTTTAAGACCATATTCCATTGTCAAAATGCCCAAGTTAAGAGAATTAAATTGTATAAAAATCATACTTATCAGTAAACTTGTTCTCTTCAGTCTCCTCTTCATTCCTATGGTTTTAATGGCTCATATGGGACTAATTTGTGGCTAGTCCAGAGGAGAGAGCTTAGAATTTTAAGGAGAAGCTTGAAGTAATGGAAAGAGCTCTTGAAAAAGTCTTGAAACAAGGTACATTTCTTAGCTTTTAATGCTTCTTTTCTTGCTCTCTCTCCTTGTGTATTTTTTCCCACCTAGAGCCCATCCAAGAGAGTATGAATTTTGGTCCTAGCAAGAGAGAATCATAGGTTTGGAGTGTGAGGAGCAAGTATATGCAAAGAAATCCAATTAAGATGCATTAGAAATAAAGTTACAAAGATTAGGGATTCACTTGCACCTAGACTAAGATGAAACTTCCTAATAGTAATTCAAGATGTTTTAGAGTATATGTGAATTTCTAAGACACCTAAGAAGTATCCAAAGTAGCCAAATCCTTAAAGAAAGCAAGCAAAATCCTTCGGTGCACAATCAAAAAGCATGTCTCGGCCTAAGTAGGTTTGGACATCTAGGGAGAATTTTAATTTTTTTTAAACCTAGAATGGGACTAGATATGATGGGAGAATATCAAAGAAAGTCTTAGAAAAAATTTAAAATCCATGGAATATGAGATAGAGATGTAGGTTCCATAATATGATATAAAGAAGCAACATATAGATAGGCTCCTTAAAATGAATGTGTGATGGCTCCAAGGAGTCTAAATGGAGTCAAGAGTCTTAGATTGAAAGAGAAAATAGAGCCAAGATCGTGGATTCCCATAGTTGTTTCATTAGGTCTCTTATGGAACCATAAGTGTGTCTTAGAACCAAGCAAGCCTCCGTAGAGTTTGTGAGAAGCTTAAGCTTATTCCTATGGTAATTTATGCCTCCTTCGATCTGTCTGGGCTAAGGAAACCAAGGGTCACCCGATAGCAAGTCTTGGCTGGAAGGAGGAGGAAGATTTCAATGAAAAAGCATGTGGCATTAGCTCCAAGGTAACTCTCTAACCTTTCTCTCATGCATTCTTGGTTGTTTTCTTGTCTTTGGATGTGTGTATGTATGTTCATGCCATGAGAAATGTGGATAACTATTTTCTACATGCCATAGTACCATTATGTGCATAAAATGTATTTTATGAATGTGTCATGGCTTGAATGAGTTTGGTGAAGCTAAAAGTCCCTTAGTAAAAGTAAGAATGAACCAAAAGTCCCTAGGATTGGGTGAGACAAAGCCAAAAGTCTCAAGAAGAGTGAAGCTTAGTCAAAAGCCCCTTGAAAATAGGTGAGCCAAATCCAAAAGTCCTAAGGAAAGAGGTGAGGCTAAACCAATACTCTAGAAAGCCAATGTATGATATGTATAAGCTTCTTCCACATGAAAATGAATTTATGTATGGTTACTAGTGGCTTAATGTTCATATATGCATTCTTGGACTTGAAAATATGGCTATTATGTATGATTGAAAGGGTTAAGAGCTATTAAGATTCTTTGAATCTCACTCTTCCCCCTCCAATGTCTAATTATCTCTAGGTGGGCCAAGTGAGTCAGGAATGGAAGCCATCACTCATGAAGACAAGGACTTTGACAAGAAATTTGCTATATAGTCATTTTGTTGACATATTAGTGTTAAATGATGTAACCATATGTTGTATATAATATGTAGACACTTGAGCACATGTAAATGCATGAATGTAACATGTGTGTATTAGTTTTGGAACCATAGGAATGAGTATGCATGTTCTTGATATCCTTATGCCTAATATAAGTTATGAAATCTTGTATATATGAACAAGTAAGGAAGTGGTTTTATGATGTATGGGCATTTAGACCTCTTGGAAAAGTTTTGCATGCGGTTTTTGACCATTCTAACATGCCTAAAAGGTCATAGCCAAGGTAGAAGAGCATTTGATGTAACTTTGACCCCATTTGGTGCCTAAAAAGCCTATTTTGGCACCTTATGTCACAAACTAACTAACTGAATGAATTTTTCCACAAAAATTGGCCTGAATATAGGTCTCATTATATCTTTTTTAGAGCTAAAAACTACATTATTTGGAACTCTAGATAATAAATTATGAATTTCCAAAGTTGGAAAAATTTTTAGATTTGGTGTGTGTACTATTTATATGGTTAGTTTCTTCTCCTACGTCATTTGAGGACAAAATGATATCCAATATTCATGAAATTTTATAGGCATAAATTAGACATGATAAGCTTTTTATAGCACTTGAGAGCACCGCATTTGAATTTATACTGAGAGAGATATGAATTTTTGAAGTTGGTGGTTAGTACCAATAATGCAAATAGAACTCTAGTATTATTTTATCACTTTTTGTGGGATAAATGACATTTCCTTGATTTGGAACTATTTTTAGTCAAACATAGACAACTATAGATTTTCAAAATCATATAGTTTGCTGGGTTTTGATTTTCTTAGCATTAGTTATGAAATTTTGAAATTTATATCAGAAGCTTGTGATAGCAAACCTGGGCTGTTGGACCTTTGGTGTTATTCTATTATTAAATGTGATCTAATTGATATATTAATGGGAATGATTTTTATCCTATAGTTGACATTTATGGCTTTCCAAAAAGCTATCATTTTCTTGATTTTAATTTTTCTAGAATTAGTTATGATTTTTCAAAGTTCATATCAGTAAATCCATGATAGCAACCCGAGAGCAATATATTGATTTTGTGTTGTATGATCTAAAACCCGAGACTCTTGAGTTGTTTTATGTATTTATGAGTTTTATGGATATGTTATGATGAGAAATTGATATGGATAAGTTCATGTGGTCTATAAACCACGAAATGGAATTTTTGGACCTTACATAACGCAATTTTATCCTATTAAATGTATTATTTTTAAGGAAAAGTGTATGAAACTAAGTCTTGATATTGAAGTAAGATGACTAGAGAATAAGGTATGACAAACCAAGGTTGATTTGTAGCAAGGAAAAGACATATAAAAACATTAAAGCAAGAAGGGAGTATTGCTATAGTGAAAAATGGAGGAAAAGATGCAAACATGTCTAGTTATCTTTTTTTCTCTGATCGAAAAGATGGAGTCAGGTAGGAGAAATGTGCAACTGAAAATGGAGATAGAAAATGACCTAAAACCCACTCTTTACTCAAGCAAATGGGAGGCATATATGGTACAACAAAAAAATGACATAAAGGAGAAAAAACTCGTGTATGCATGCTATTGGACTCAAACACAGGGCACATGGATGAAACTTCCCTTGGCTACCACTAGACCAAAGCCCCACTCTCAACTATGTATGTTAACCACTGTATATATACATACATTTAGGTTTTTTATATAAAATATCTAGAAAAATTTGTAAAAGACCATGAAAATTTAAAATAATTTTGGGTACACAAAAGTGGTTCTTAGGTAGAAATGATATTGGTTATGATAAAGATCAATATGATGAAAAACAACAAAAGAAAAGCTTCAAATGTCAAATCACCTAAAATATGCTATTCTTAAAATAGAAAAATGTCATTTATCTTATTCATGCTTAAGCAAATCTAGAGAGGTTTTTTTGAAATGGATTCTTAAAAGTGCTTTGGCATCAAAGGAATTTGGAACTAAAATGACAAAGACCCAAAGTCCTTTGGACACCTAAATTTTCATATAATGTATTTAGATCTCTTTGAAAGCAAGAATTGGAGAAAAACCTTTGGTTCCTAGACTTTGGTTATTCATGTTACATGATAAGAAACAAGTCTTCCTAACCTAAAGGTATTTGGAACTATACATTTGGTGATAACAAGAAAAGTAAAATCATTGGTTTTGATAAAGTAAGCACGAATGCATCTCTTATAATTTATTATATATATATATATATCTATCTAGTTGATGGTCTCAAGCACAATCTAGTAAGCATTAGCCAATTATGTAAAAAAGAACATAAAGTTGCATTTGATGATTCTTGTATGTGCACTATTTGTGATAAAGAAAAAAAACATAGTTCTGATTGAAGGAAAAAGGCATGATAATGTGTACATATTGCATCTTGACAATATTACTACTCAAACATGTCTTACATCATTGCATGATCAAAGTTGGCTTTGGCATAAAAGGTTGGGTCATGTTAGCTTGCAATTAATATCTAAATTCTCATAAAAGAGATGTTGTTGTTGATTTAGTAAAGCTTAGGCATGAAAATGATCAAATATGAGAAACATTTCGAAAAGGAAAGCAAGTTAGATCCTTTTTCATATCCAAAGAATTTGTTTCAACTAGTAGGCCACTTCAACTAATTCACATGGATTTATTTGGTGTGGTTAAGACACAAAGGCTCAGAGGTAAATCCTATGATTTAGTTATCATTGATGATTTTTCAAGATTTGCTTAGGTCTTTTCCTAGCTCATAAACATGATTGTTTTGAAAAGTTTAAAAGCTATTGTGCATAAGTTTAAAATGAGAAAGGATATTTAATTACTTCTATATGAAGTGATCATTGGAAGGAATTTGAGAATCAAATTTTTTTATGAGCTTTGCAATAAACTTGGTACAAGTAAAATTTTTTTGCTCCTAAAAGATGTAGTAGAAAAGAAAGATCGTACTTTACTTGACATGGTTAGAACATTGTTTTGCTAAAATAACCTTCTTAATAAGAACCTTTGAGCTAATGCAATAAATACTTATTGATATATTCTAAACAGGTGCCTAATAAGGCCATTTTTTAAATGAAACTCCTTATGAGCTTTGGAAATGAAGGAAGCCTAATATTAGCTATTTCCATGCTTTTGGGTGTAAGTGTTTTATTCACAATAACAATAGGGATAACTTGGGAAAATTCAACTTAGGAACTAATGAAGGAATCTTTATTGGATACTTAAATTCAAGTAAAGCTTATAGAGTATATAATAAAAGATCCATGACTATTAAAGAGTCTATCCATGTTATCTTTGATGATTACAACTTTCTTGAATTGAGTAAAAGTATATCTAATGATGATGACGATATAAGTATAAGCAATTTGAGTTGCAAGAACCTTCTCTTCAAGAATCAGATAGCATTTAGGTTGAACAAGGTTCAAGTAGGAACTCAATGAAGAACCACGAACTTTCCTGATTTGTAAAAAGAAAATGAAGAAGTTCTTGCTAATTAGCAAGAAGAAAATGAAGAAGTTTCTCTTGATGGAAGCAAAATTCCTAGAGAATGGAGATATTTCTCATCCTATCCAATTGACTTTATCATAGGAAGTACAAAAAAGGAATGAGAACTAGATCCTCTTACAAAAGGATGAATCACATGGCATTCATGTCTTAGATAAAGCCTAAGAATGTTGAGGAAATCTTAGCAGATAATCCTTTGATCATGGCAATGTAAAAGCAATTAGGTGAGTTCAAAAGGAATCAAGTGTGGACACTGGTTCTTACTTTCTATTAAAAAACAAGTTAGACAAAGCTAGTAATGTTGTCAGAAATAAAGCAAGGTTAGCTGCTCAAGGTTATAATCAAATTGAAGGTATAGATTTTAGGGAACATTTGCTCCAATAGTTAGATTAGAGTTTATAACAATCTTGCATTTACATATTTTAAAGGTTTTGAACAATATCAAATGGATATAAAAAGTGCGTTTCTAAATGGCTATTTGAATAACGAAGTTTATGTTAAATAGCTCCTTGGTTTTGAAAGCTTAAAGTATCCTAATCATGTTTACAAACTGAGAAAACTTTTATATGGTTTAAAACATGCTCATAGAGCATGGTATGCAAGGCTAAGTAAATTTTTTATTGAAAATAATTTCTCAAAATGAAAAGCAGATAACACCTTGTTCATTAAGCATCTCAAGCGTGACATTTTAATTATTGAAATTTATATGGATAATATTATTTTTGGTTCTACTAATGAAAGCTTGTGCAATGATTTTTCTAAGTTAGTGATTACTAAGTTTGAAATGAGCATGATGGGGGAGATGATATTCTTCCTTGGGCTGTAAATCAAACAATTAAAGGAAGATATCTTTATTTGCCAATCAAAGTACACAAAGGAGCTTTTCAAGAAGTTCAAGAAGGATAAAGCTAAACCCATTGGTATGCCTATGACTCATCCTTCAAACTTGATAATGATGAAAAGGATATCTCTATAGACCAAAAGACATTTTTGAGGTATGGTTGATTCTTTGTCATACTTAACTACTAGTAGACCAGATATCATGTTCAATATATGCTTGTATGCTAGATTTCAATACGATCCTAAGGAATCTCATTTGATTGCTTTAAAAAGAATATTTAAATATTTGGTAAGTACTCAAGAATTAAGAATTTGGTATCCTAAAAGTGATTTTTGTGATTTGTTTAGTTATTGTGATGCTAATTTTGGTGACTACAAAATCATTCATAAAATCACAAGTGGTACATGTTAGTTTATAGGACTTTTTCTTGTTTCCTAGTTTACTAAAAAGCAAAATTTAGTTGCCTTATCCACAATTAAGGTAGAACATTTTTTAGCAAAAAGATATGGTGCATGGATCTTATGGATAAACAATAATTATAAGACCATGGATTGTATTTGATCATGTTGCTATTATGTATGATAATGCATATGCTATTAACTTATCTAAAAGCCCAATTTGGCATTCAAGAACTAAGCATATTGAGATTAGATATCACATTTTAAGATACCATGTCGCAATAGGTGATAATGTGCTTGATTTTGTGTCAATTCAAAATCAATTGGCTATATATTTACAAAACCTTTGAGTGAAGATAAGTTTTACAAAGTAAGGAGAGAAATATGAATGATTGGTTTATAATTGTGAATTTCTTTATTTTTTAATTTTTGTTGCATGATAATATAATCAATACATACAAAATTTGTGTAGAATATTTCCATTTCTAAGTTAGTTAAGAATCTAAATCATTTTTGAGAATAAATCATATATGTTTGACTAATGTTTAAACTTTCAAAAAGATTTACATTTTCCCCCTTAAGGAAACGTGGCATGAAATTGTGATTCCATTATTCTCGATAATTTGCATGCATCTAATGTTGTTTAGATGCATCCATCATATTGTGGCAGCTTTTATAAACTGCCTATCCCTCTTTATTGTATTACATAGTCACACATTTACTCTCTTTCACTCTCATCTTGCTTTGCCTCTGTACCTTCTAAACCCTAAAAACCTTTCTCCTACCTTCACCACCTTTCTAAGAATGGAATCAAAGGCTATTGTGCATAGGCTTAACTTTGATAGTTCCATGGGAGTATTTAGGAAGAAAATAAAGCTTGGAAGGCCTAGAACCTTCTTGATTCTGAAGCCAAAGAATGCTACATCACCAATTATAAGTTCTAAGGCTACGTTTTACCAAGAGAGGTAAATTAAAAGTTTTTCAATTTTGAGGGCTTATCTTGCCTTGTTTCGCTAAGTAGTTTAGGTTGGGAACCTTTTCTACATCTTAAGGAAATTGTTTATCTTTAGTTGATCAGAGAATTTTGTGTTATTTGTCTTCTAATTTTGAAGAACCTAGAGGGTTTACTTTACTGAAAGGATGAAAAATTACCATTGATTATGAAAAAAGGTTGAAATCATTAGTTGCCTTAATTATGGAGTTAGGAAATATTCTAGTCATCAAGGCATAGAATTTGATAGGAATAGTTAGAAGGAATCCATTGTAGTGATTTTAGGAAAGTAAGCACCCTCCATTGATGTTACTAACTTATGAGCCAACCACATGATTTTATTGCATGCTATTAACCAGTTGGTGATCCTAAGGGTTGTTATGTCAAATTCACCTACCCAATTGGAAATCTTTTATATGTGGTGTGCTCTCGATACTATTTGATTGAATGGCCATATATTGTCTTGTGCCATATGAAAGTTGTGATTAATGGAGACTTGTAGAAACTTCCATATGGAATGGTTATTACTTGCTTGCAAAATCTTTGTATGTAGATCTAACTACTTATAAGGGTGAAAATGCCTCATCTTAAGCGAAATTTGATTTTAGATTACTCTCCTTGATGTAGTACAAGAAAGTTGTCTTGGCTTGGGTAAATGGTGGAAAAAATAATGAAGAAGTTGGTTCTGAGAGCAATCACAAAGGAAGGAAGAAGTCTGGTAGAAAAAGAGGAAAGAAACCTACTGCAAAGGTCAACCCTCCTACTATAAGAAAATTGTCTAAGATTAAAGATAAGAAAAAGGAAAAGACTGATCCAAAATTGGTGGTTGAGATCTTTGGTGAAGAAAAATATTACTCTTTACCTATTGAGAAGGATGTTGAGAACTTGGCTTTAAGTTCTAGAAGTAAAAGTTGATGCCTCCATTATGTCTCTTCTAAGGAATTTGAAAAAGAGGATGCAGAGAAGGATGTTATGAAGGTTAATGAGTAACCTCTGGCTATAGACATGATTGATTTTCACTTTCTATTTACTAGTATGAAAGATGAAATTATGAAAGAAGTTTGGAACATCAAGGAATCCATTGCTTAGAATGTTAATGCCACTGCCAAGAGATTCAAAGATCTGAAGGATTACGTAGTTGTGAAATATGGATGAAGACATAGGAAGTATTGCTTTGCTTCTTTGATTGATCCTATAAGGCCTTTTACTCTCTTTGACCATTCTAAAATTCAACCATCTCTTGTGCCTGCCACCATTGCTCCTATTGACCCTACTAGATCTTGGGAGACACTCAAAGACCATTTTGCATAATGCATTGCATGCTAGTTTTTACTATTCCTTTTTACATTTTGGATTACTACAATTGTTAACTATGGTGTTTCTTTGAACTTTATTAGTGATGTTGCTTGGTTTTCTTAGAAACTTTTATGGTTGAATATTTTAATATTATGATGTTATGGTTATTAGTTATGATGTTCTTGAATTCTTTCTGCCTTTTTGCTTTGCTTTATTTTTTATTTTTGCTCTAAATGAGTTAGTCTTGTAATTAAGGTAACTCTTAGTGAGTTTTGTGCACCAAATCTTATCATACCTCTTCCTTAAGTTTCTAGGTACCTTGAAAGAAAAAACTAGGGAGGAAAAGGTTGTAAAAACTTGGGTGTTGAACTTATGAGATTGCCTTATACTAAAAGTTTCTAGGAAGCTTGTAAGGAAAACATAGAGGAATGGGAGAAATAGTAAAAGCTGAGTGTTGTGCCTTGTGAAGTTACGTGACCAATAGGAAGTAAAAGTTAGAAAATTGAGCTTGTGTCTAGGGTTGTCTTGTAACTTTGCTTATGGCCTATTATAATAAAAATCCCTCACTTTGTACACTAATTGTAGGATTCCTTTGGCTCGACCTAAGATAAATTGGTTGTGTGCTTTCTCTCTTCCTTACTCTCTTTAATTTTTTGCATAAAGATTTTTCTAAAAGAGTAGGATGTAAAATTAACTATGAACTTGATGCTTTTAGTAGGACTCACATTTTTCAAAAAGGGCAAGAATAATTCTGAAATACAATTCATCCCGTTTTTGAGTTATTTCTAGAGTAACACAAATCATAGTAACTAAGGGATGAAACTTTAGACAACATCATATATGTATATACATATGGAAGATCCCTTTTCAACAAATTTCCTTCAAGCATAAGGTACTGTTGCTTATGGCCTCAGACTTGATCGTCTGGTGGAGGATTACCCTTCTTTGGAGGCCTTTCGGGGAGAGACCCATTGTCCTGGTTTCCAATGTCCTTCAAGCCTTGTTGATCGTCTGTTGAGGTATTACGCTTCTTTGGAGGATTTGAAGAGCGATTTTGTTTCTGCGCTCTAATGTTTTCATCAGGAGTATTCATGATTTTACTATATATCAATAAGAGATGGTTTTGATAATGATCCCTGCCTTGGATTGCAAACATATTAATACGCCTATGTTTGTAGCAAGATCGACCACAAACCACCAGGGTGTTTCAATTAATCTTCTTTTTCATATTCATTCAGTTTAGGTAATGGGATCATGGTTTCCAAGAAAATTGCTTTGAAAAGGGAAAATATCTAAGTCTGTTTTGAACAGCTTCTTTACAATAATTTGCTGGAATATTTATGTTACATACATGCTCGGATTTTTTTTTTTTTGTGGAAAATAACTTGGATTTCAATAGATTTTTAAGTAATAGAAGAAAACAAAGTACTATCTAATTTAGACATGTTTGAGGAGTAGGGAGTGTAATTTTCCCTAATATTTTCCATCATTTACTTCTATATATGATTCATATGTATGGACTTCAGAAAATCAAACAAAATGATTAACAAAATATTGCTTCAATCTTGCAACTAGCTAGGTGGCCTTCAGCACGTAACCTTAACATCTTAATTACTTAGGATTTGAAGAAGGTTTGAATTCTACGTTTAATAACAAAAGTCTGTCCCCATTATATTGTCACTATAGTTTCTCTCAAAGGACTAAGAAATTTTCCTACCAATTCCAACTGTTGTAGCGTCGTCTTCCTCTGTTAATTAACGACTGTCTGATAGAAATTATAATTACTACCGAAAATAGGAGACTTTTCAGCTGGAACAGAAGTAAAAAGCAAAGTTTTCTGTAAAATCGCAACACAATATTGTTTCTCTTGACTGCTTCAAATCGATTAATAGAATAATGAATCCAACGATAAAAGATTGCATTCTTTACGGAAATGATCACAATAATAAGGAAAATTTAAGAATTAATATGAAATGGAGCACGGAACCTTACGCGTATTTTGTTGCACATGGGAGAAGGAAACGGTAATAACTTAAAATTTTAATATCAATTAAGTTTTTAAAAATTAGCAACTTAGTAGGAAAATAACAACTAACGCTCAGTTGTACCAAAATGAAAATTATAAGGATAGAAAATATTATCTAACTAATTTTTAGAAAAATTGTTGAGCTTAAGAATTTTTTTCAAGAGCCACTTTGAGGTTTGTATTTCTCTCAGTAAGAATCTCCCTTTCTTATAGTTTTAAAGTAATATGTCCTCAATGGGGGTAACTTTTAAAGGGATTTTTCTCTACTTTTCACATTTCAAAAGGATTATTTTTGCATCTCGTTTTGAATTCAATACAAAAATACCGGGTACTTACCCCATTTTTCTGTCCATTTCTTTTTCTTTTCCTCTTTCTCCTCTTTTTACCCCCTCCCACCCACGATGCCCTTTCTCCTCTTTTTTCTTTTTCTTTGGCGGCTGAAGTTGATGCTAAAGTACTGAGTTAAAACTATGCCTGCTGTTGAATGGTTTTCAACATATTTTGATTTTGATTAACAAAAATGTTTACTACTTGTTATAAGCATCTGTAAGTATCTAAATTACAAAAATAGATATTATAAGGATAAATGGATAGCTTCAAATCTGGAAAGAAGTAATAATTTTATAATATATATATATCGAAGGTTTCTTATGTTGTTATCTTTTGGCAGCAACTGCAGCTTTGAAAACCTTAGGTCCATCTCAATAGCGACCGTGGCTTTAAGGAAAAAAAACATGCACAGGAAGAAGTACCTTAAAAAATGTTTTTGGTCAAATAGAAATTTGTTGCTTTGTTTTCAAAAGCATCAAATCCAAATCCTAAAGCCACAATATTTTCAAACAGATCCTTAGTCTGCTTCCTTTTTACCCTCATTTGGAGTTTCCTCCAATTAAGTATACGTCCTGCTAAAATGGACTTTGTTTCTTTATCCTTTATTCTTTTCATAATTTTTTCAATTCTATTATCCAGAAAGAAAACAAAGGGAAAAAGAAAAAGTACTTTCTTTCCCTAATCCCTATAACCTGCTGGGGCATAATTAGTTGTAAGGTAACTTCCTTTTAGTGGATTGGAACAATGTTTCCTCTCATCCCATGAAATTTTGTGTCTGTAGCCTTTTCATATTTGATAAAGCTTTTGTGTAGACTACTGGAAGTTGAAGATAAACTTAGTAAACCACAAATATGTCATGCATATATAGCCCTTAAACCATTCTGCATGATTGTTATCGTTAATTTTTAGTGGGACTTTGTAGTATATTAGTGTCAGTAAGTGACTTCACATATGGAAATGATGGGGACTAATTAGGAACTGATGTTACTTGTTAGCTTGTTCTTGGTTTTGTTGTAGTCAATGTGCAATAATTGCACTAGTACCGGCACAATGAAAAGCCCAAGCTTGGTTGTTTATTTTATCCTGGAGAGCTTAAAGTAGCTTTTTACTCTTAATTCTTTCACAGCAATCCTCTCTTTCCTTCCTTCACATGGAAGGTCATATTATTCTGGGTGCCTTGTAACATTATTCTTTTGCCTGACCTACCTTGCTTGAGAAACGTGATAATTGTGCTCAACTTCATGAAAAGGAAAATATTATGCAACAAATTAGCAAAGGAGGAGACGACAGTCTTAGCTTTCCTTGTCTTATGGAGACTTGGAACCCTTTTCTACTCTCTTTTAACTTTTTGGGTTGTCTTGGCTCTTATCTGCATCAGTTTCCTCCTTTTGCTAATTGGATCATCATTTATTAATGTAGTGGGTTGCTTTTTTACAATACGCCTCAGATTGATCATGTTCTAGGTATATAATATTGGGAAGTTTGCATATATCTTCTGCCAATATATATATAGTGATTTTATTAAACATGGTGTCTATTTCGTATATTGTTGATAGGCCTACCAAAGTCAAATGGTTGCATTTATATAGAGGCCAATGGTGGCTTAAATCAGTGAAGGACATCGGTTAGTTTCATTTTTCTGTGTATTTCTTGTTTTCATACTTAGCATAATAAATGTAGTCTGAACTACAGATTGCTTTAGATAGCAGTGCTCTTGATTATGTTATTTAATGAATGTTGTCAATACTTCATAGATATGCAATGCTGGAGGGGCTGGCTATCTCAGTGCTACACATAAAACCGAAGTAAAAATTTGGTTGCTGGTTGAGATCTTTGTACACAATGCTGCTCACATCATAGATCCAGAGTACTTATTCACCGCATTTTAATAATTAAAAGAAAACTAATACTTGGGGTAATAACAAGACCAAACAATGACTGCTAAAAAAGAAAATTTACATATTACTTTCTTCAGTGACTACTACTTATTCTTATTGTTTAGTTATTAATAAGATATCTTATATGGTTGACGGTTGGGACATTGTTGCTTTAATTGTCAATGCACTTTGGGGAGATTGGCTTGATTACAGTAAAGGGATTTTGCTTGTATTAGTAGCAAGTATCATGCCAATCTGCACACCATTAGGTAAGGTAGTGCAGTTTGTTGACTTCAAATGGCGATGATTTTCCTCAAGTTTTTTTATAATTATTATTAGTTATTACATGAAGCTTTAACTTAAATTCATAAATTATAGTAATTTATAACCAAAAGCCAGAATATAAATAATAATTAAGAAAAGAAAACATGGGAGCTAACTCAAGAAACTTGGTTCAAGTCTTCAATGTATGCAAACAGAATACAAGATGATTAACATACAACTTTTATATACATCAGCTTTCTCTGGTACAGAATATGATGAAATCTGTGATAAAGGGAAATAAAAACAACCTTTTTTTTACCAAGACGAGATTAAAAAAAAAAAAAGACAAGATTAAAGAAAAACAATGAAAAAGAAAAACCAATGGAAAGATGCTAGCACTGAGAATGGTTATAGTCTGTCTCGTGGTCTTAGCCTTCCAAAACTCTTTCCTGTTATTTGGACTGAGCAAGGGGCTGTCTCGTGGTCTTAGCCTTCCAAAACTCTTTCCTGTTATTTGGACTGAGCAAGGGGGAAATGATCTGAAGGATGCTATTAAGCAAATGTTCTTTTTGACAATCAAATTGTTGGTCGAGAGAGAATTTCTTTTCATAACCGCTTGATGAATCGGGTTGTCCACAAACATGATCTGGGGATGATGATTGTAATAGCCTAGGATTTAATGGGAAGGTAAAAAAGAAATAATAATAACAATAAAATAGAATAAAATAAAACTATAAATAATAATAAATAAATAATTTGATGGATAAATTTATAATTGTTGGGCCAAGATAATTTTTAGAATCATGGAATTTAAATTAAAAAGTAAAGTGTAAGTAGGCATGAAGTCCAATATTAATTTACATCAAATTAAATAAAAGGTGAGAGATTAAATTTATCAGGTATGGATTAAATTCATGAGTTGGCCATCATTCTAGTGTCCCTAAGTTTGGGCTAGAGTTATAGTAATTTAGGTTCAAACCATAATGTTAGGTTCAGGCCATAATGAGGCCATCCTTGCTGTTCTTTTTCATATATGTTCCTTCTACCTTGTAAAAACCTGAGTGTTTATATATATATATTTATTTATTTATGAAAATTTATTGATAGGAATGCTGAGACTAAGGCTTGGATTTGGGGGTAGCTAGGGACTTTCTCATCCGCAATGTCTTGGGTTCAAGCTTCAGCAGGGCAATTGTTCAAAATATTTTTTTTCTTCTAGGTCAGACTTTATTCTATTGAAAATGCCCCCACTTGCAAGGTTGGTAAGCTCAGATTTTGGTCCTTTCCCTCTCCAAATTTCCTGCTGTGCACCTGTACATCAGAGCTAATTTCTTAGACTATATCAATAGGGTCTAAACCATTAGAAAAATGTTTGCCAATAGTCCTTTTACCATAACACCTCCATTCCCTCCATTCCTTTACTTGTTTCAATCTTTTGCACATTTTTCCCTACTACAATCAAACTTGGTTGATCTATTTTGGTAGCATATTTTTGTGTAAGTCTATCCCTCAGGTTTGAATCTCATGTTGGGAATTCCGAGACACTTAGCAAAAAATTAAAATTTATAAACCTCGAATCCCTTCTCGTGGGTCTATCAATGTTGTTTAAATTGAGTAAATCTAAAAATATTTACCTTTGTTACGTGATGCTTCTTTCACCATTGAATCTTAAGAGCTGATATTTAGTTCTGCTCCCTCTTCTGGTATCTACATGAATGGTTGCTTAACTTGAACGGTGTGCTAGTGCCTTTAACCAACGTCAGTACACGTTCTTGGTAGAGAAGACACTCTCCTCTTTCTCTCTCTAGGCATCCATACAATATTCGTACATTGTCAGTACGCTTTCTTTCTCTAGGGTTTTTCTTTTCTCTCTCAGAGTTGTGTGTTTCTCTGTGTCGTTCTAGGAAACCCTAGCCCCTTTCTTTTTTTATAGAGGAATCTTATTAGGGTTTTAGATATATTTGATTAATTTAAAATATATTATTTTAAGTCAAATCAAATCTTAATTAAATAAATTAGTTTAAATTTAATTCTATCTAATAGATTAAATTTAACCAATTATTTAATCTAAATCTAGAACTAAATTCAAATTTAATTTATCTCATAAATTAAATTTAAATTATCATATTAGTCTAAATTTAAATCTATCATATAGATTTAAATTTAAAACTAATTCATTTAAATTAATTAAAGGATATATATATATCAAACATATATATATATATATATGTTTTGAATTTTATAAACTATATATATATATATATATCAAATATATATATATTTATAAAATTCTTTCACCCTAGATTGAACGTGACATTCATTGAATTTGGATGCAATTTCAAATTCAATGAACTTGGACATTCTAACTTGAGTTGACTCGTTCTTATGTGTGACCCTGTAGGCCCATATGACGTTGGTAGTGGGCTAATGACACTATTTAACCTATAAGTTACAAGCGGCCTCTAACAAGACATTGTGACTACCCAAATTATATAGAGATCGGTGATCCGATGCAACCTATTATATAACCCTATCATATCCCTTTTGTCACACGATATCTAGATCAAGATGAGGCATGGAAGCATCATCCTCATCTTACTTAATGGTCATTTTTTTGATCTATGTGCAGATTGATAGTATAAATGGAAACCCTTCCATTTGAGCACGACCATGTATTTCTTAGTCTCACTCATCGAGGGGCCCAGAGATATCTCTCTATTAATCAGAGGGACAAATTCCATCTTGACCACTCATATTCTTCTACATGAATTCTACTATGCTTGATCATAGCCTTTATGATCACCTGATTAAAGATGACTTTTGACTATGCCAAAACATAGTGTTTCTTATGTTGGAAACTACGGCGATCTCAACTCTAAGGGTTTGTTGACACAGTTATATATAAGATATGCTTATGACTTAATCCATGTAGCTATCTCATGACGGGTCGATCCAGTATCTTGTTCCTTAACAAGTGCCTATGATTTTGATTCATCTCTATATACATGATTGACATATAATCATTAATCAAAATTATATTAGTCTTAGTTCATCATCATTCCCACAATGATGATCAACTAGAGATATTTAGGATAATCAATATGATTTATCCAAGAATATTATTATATAGAATATGCAAACAATATAATAATGTAATAAAAAAACTCTTATTTATTAATAAAGTACAATGTTTGCAATACAATGATTGGCCTAGGGCATAATCTCTAACATCTCAGCTGGTGCATTAGTTTGTTTCCCATTTGCTTTCAATTATTCTTTTTATTCCCTCTTTTCTATCATGGTTCTTAGTCTGAGTTTCAGCTCATTTGTGGTTGGTCAAATGTCCTACAAGTTCTCTTTGTTTTCGGGCGCGTGTTGCTCTTCTTGTTGGCTTAAAATTCTACTCTACATGTTCTCCTTTCCGATTCTCAACCAAACAGAACAGAGGTGGGAGTGTGGCTGCTCTTGTGTGTGTGCCTCGGCTAGATTGGATAGGGGATTGAGAGAGGATAGAAGGAAGTGCACAAGACTTCATTTAGCTTCATTTTTTTTCTTCCTCTTTTCCTCTTGATTCCCGACCAGTAGAGCACAGTAGAATGTGTAGTTGATCCTTCTTTGGGTGCTCGATTGGGTGATTCATCTTGGGAAAGGAAGAGGTTAGTGTAAGAATTTTTTTTTTGAAAATACTGCACTTTCATTTTGACCCTTTTCAATGTTGGAAACCTTAACGCCATTATTAGTATGGTTTATGTTACATGGAGCTCTCTATATTCTATTTGGGATTCAAATAAATTTCATAAGCCTTTAAGCCACTTATGGACATTTTTGGGACCATAGGTTTAGTAGTTGATTTGGTTGATTCCTTTGAATTTTGAATAGGGATAGCCTTAAGCCCAATATATATATACCTTTCTTTTTTTCGATTGTTATTTATTTCATTTATTTATGTCTTAAACTACTAAAATACTGGAATGGTTTATTGTTAAATAAAGAGAATCTAAGAACTTCAAGTTGGGCATTTTCTAGGAGTACATCCACTTTTAAGGAAATTTTAGCTTCTCTAAGATAAAGCTTCATAAATGATAGTTAACCAAGTAGAGTAGCTAAATATGGAAAAGAAAGATTCATAGATTAAGTTTGTACTCGCTAATAGTAGTTAGGGGAAATGGATAGCATATAGAGAGTTGAAATTGTAACTTAGGTGAGTAGAGTTCTATTGGTGTCATGGAAGGGACCTAATCAATCACTATATTTGAGAAATTTGTTAAGACCAGGTGTTTGGGTATAAATGATGAATTTCATAATTTGACAATTGAAGTATTAAAATATTAAGATTTTATGAACTGGAGCATAGGATACTTGGGAGAATTAGTCGCTATTAGGGAATTAGTGGAGAATACAATAGGGAATTCTTCTGTGTCATCTTAAGAGATGAGTAAACAATGCTAAATATATGCCATATATATGTTCATATATATACCATGCAACTTCATTTCAAGCTTGTGACTAAACACTTTTTGATTAACTGTATTTATGGTATTATCTCTATTTTATTATATGAATGTTTATTTAAGCATTTCCAATCTTTAGGAATTTACATTGATGTTGGAAATTGTCTCTATTTGACTAGGGTAAAGTTTAATTCAACTTTTTTGAGTTCTTGGTAAATTGGAATAGTTAATGATGCACACTATTTACATGATCTGACGATATGTATGCATAATAAACAATTTTGATTTACTTCAAGCATGTACTTATGATATGATTCTTGCGAAAGCTATCTATTTCGAAGCCATGTAGCTAATCATAGTGGTGGTTAGCTACGGTGCATTGTGATATGCACCCTGACTAGTAAGGGTGTTCCAACCCTATATGGTTGGCTACCATACATGGATTTATTTGATTTTCACTAGCTGATTGATCAGCATCTGTGTTATTTACCCTCATGAGCTATGTGCTTTGCGTTTGATTCGTTTGGTACCTACTAGATGTTCTTATTGTATTTGATGAATGATTTTATCAAAAGGATTCATTAATCATCACTTTTAAAGTTTCAATTGTTGGATTACTATTTTGAGTAGAACGTTAATGTGAAATTATTCTTATGCATTATAGTTAGCTTTATTTACTCATTGAGCATTAGACTTGCTCCTTTTATTTTCAATTTTTTTAGATAGTAAGATTGAACTTGATCCCTTTTCAATGCCTTAGGATTAGTCATCCTCCTTCATTCTTGGTGAGCCTCGCATCTATTCGCATGGGCATATTTTGGTGATCTACATGAAATCTATTTTGTTCTGTAATATGTTTGCATATAGCTCCATTGAACAATAGATAGGATCAACTTCTCCTAGAAATTGATGTAAAGTGGGTTGTGTTAAGAGTAAAACTCTCTTTTGATTGAATTATGTGATTGTGTTAATTGTAAAAATTTTGAGAGGTTTAAATTTTAGGGAAGCTCTGCCAAAATTTTGAAGAAAATCCTTATGTAATTGGTTATGTTTAATACAAGTATTATTTGTAGTTATTCTGATTGATTCTATTATTGGGTGTTGAAGCATTAGGAGTTTCCAATGAATTGTCGTTTGGGTTCTAGTTTTGTTAAGCTTACAGAGGGTAGGTTGTTTATCTTCCATGCCAGTCACACTTTTGGTTTCAAGGTATGACATACCTTTTCTCCCTTTCTCGTTAAATGTATAGTAACTCTTACTAAAGGGACCTAATTACAGTTGTCTCATTTTCTCTACATCCTTGTATTTTTTTTTTGGAATAGTCCAGATAAACCCATGTGTCCCTCATGTCTCCTCTTCCATGATTATGTGCTTGTTATTCTTTCATTTTTAGCATCTTTGGTGGCTATAGAAAGAGCCTTCCTTGAGCTTAGCTCTTTCTACTCTTTCTATCTCCCTTTATCTCATCAAGACTATAAGCTTTAAGGAATGTAATAAATTATAATCTTCATCCCTTTGCTGTTGTCATTTAGGTCATAAGATGATCCATGTTTTTTGTGACCTTGAGGCAAAACGATGAAGCTTCTTTCTCCCTTCTCTTTCATGTTTTGTTATTGAACTCTAGTGATGTGAGATATGTCTGGTTTTCTCCCAACCAAACCTGTTTGGACTTTGATGGAGGCCATACCCAACGACATGTTCCTTTCCTTTATTATGCCCTACTATGTAGCCATGGAGATAAGTGATGTGCATGACGTTCTAGCCAAACCTTTACTTGAGACATTGCTAGGAGTTAGCCCAAGGTTAAGCCACACCTCCCTTGCTACAAGTCTATTCCAAAATAGAAAGTCTTCCTTTAGGGCCAATGGGTGGATTAACCAAAAATAGAGTGAGTGTACCATGGGTGGATTGATCAAAATTAGAACATTTGGAACTTTCCTTTTGCCATGATGTTTGGGTTTCACTTGTAAATGGATCTGGATTCTTGCCCGTCTTTGTTCTAAACATCTGAAGATAAACCTTCCACCTACACTTTCTTGTCCAAAAACTTATGTGAAGTATAAAACTATATATATTTAACACTGGAAATAGGTAGAATAAGTAATGAAGCAATTAGGATAAGTTAAGAGCTAATGTTAAATATTGAGGAGTGTAATTGTTTAAATTGAACTTGGGAAATATTATAGACCAATTCTATAGCTAATCAATGCAAAGTATAAAAGAATCACATTTGCAAGGTTTTAGACAACTAATTAGTGAACTAAGATGAAGAGCCTAGTTATTCAAATTCCAAATAAGAGATAGTAGGGAATTTACTAACAAACTAAGGTAAGTTTGCTTTCTTAATGGTGGGAATTCCAATTATTATGATTAGGAAAAACTAACCCATCTTTTAAACTGTTATGCTATTGCAAATTTAATATATCTCCTAAAATTTAATTATAAGTGAATTTAATTCAAGCTTGATATTAAAAAAGACTATGCTTGAATTAAGAATTAACTTGGATGGTAAACTAATTAAAGGAAATCGGATGTTAAGTTAGGACTAACATTAGGATTGGAGAATTTATAAGCAAGTAAAACTAAGTAAAATTGGTGGGGTGATAAACTAGGATGAGATGCCTAGTGACTTGATTCCCTAATCTCAACACCTTAAGATGAATTCTAAAAATCTTGAATGTATGAACAAAATTAACTACTAACCTAAGCCCATAATGGTGGCAAGTAAATTAAATTAGGTAGTATAAAAGGCTTGGAGGTAGTTAGAAATTTATCTAGGTTAAGTTAACCTAATAACCTGGAGTGTAGAGGAAGTTTATACTTTATTATGTGAATTCATAAGCATCATTGGACTTGTGTCTAGAAATGTCTTTAGACTTCCCTATTAGAGGGAATTATTAGTGGTATAATAATGGATGGATTGGAAACCTTTCTACAAGCATTGTGAGTAGACTATAAAGCATGATACGCTTTTAATTTCCTTCTTGATTTTAAAATTTTCAATTTCTTATATGTTTCTTACATGTCCATTAGGACAAGTTTCCTAGGTAGTATCTTCTTCCATGTGAATATTTTAGGTATTAAATCTTCTAGATTGTGTTATGATAAATATGATTGTGTTATGAAATTGTGTGCTATCCCAAGTATTATTTTGAAAAATGGAAACACTGAAATGCTTATATTGGTATATTTATGTGAGATTTGCTCAAATGATCTATGGCTTTGAAATGTTATATTTTGAATGGTGGAATTTTATTGTAGAATAATTTATCTAGAGATTTTGATATATGGACTTTGTTCATTATATATATATATATATATATGTATATAAAAGGTAGGATTATGTAGAACATTGGTTATTAACATCATTTTTGTTAGCCCTCAGTGCACCTTGGATATTACCACGTGATTTCTATTACTTAGTACCTAAAGGGTAATAAGCTAGATGCTTTCTAAATGTTTAGGAGCTATAGAGATGGTAGTAAGGAAGGATAGTAGTGGTGGTCCCACTTGTGATTTTTGCCTACAATGTTTTGAGATTGAATATGTGGTTATTTATCCACGTGAGCTGTGTGCCCATGTTTGCATCTATTAGAGGTTAGAGTTCTATGCAGACTTTTCTAATAAAGTGTTTTGATTAAATTATTTTTTAATATAATGATTATTTTCTGTTCAACACTATATTTTTAAATGTTTGAACTTAAGTTTTAATTGTTTGCCATAATTTTTCTCTTATTAATTTATATGTTGATTAAAAACATGCTTATATGCTCATTGTATATTAATGCATTGATAATATAATAAACTAATTTTTCCACTAATTCAATCCTTTTAAATTTTTATACATTCCAACTAATTTGTTTCTCTTTCTATTTAAAGATTTATAAATATGAATTTTTATAAAAAATTATTTTATGCTCTTCCATATTTATAATTTTTTTAAATTATTATTATGTCAAAACTTATTTTTGTTTAAAGAAACTTTGTTCCCGCTCATCCCTTTAGCTATTGTGCTTTGATTTTTTACTCATTAAGTACCATGGCTTATTCTTTTATTTATTTTCATTGATAGTAGAACTGTGTCTAATGCTCCTTCAATTCAGCTTAGTAGTGTGGATAGTGAAGAGCTAGCAATGGGTTTGTTTCGTATAAATAATCTATTGTGTTTGTATATTTGTACTTTATAATTTGCTCCACAGACTACAGGTAGGATTTCAAGCCTTTGTAACATGTTTTGTTGTTAGGAAATCGAGAGCAAAGCTTTCTTTATCATAAATTGTTGGTTCTGAATATTTTTAGATCTTTTAAGATATCCTACATATAGGGGAACTTTTCGTTTGGAACTTTTATAAAATGTTGAGAATTGAATCTAGCTATAAATTTATGAATATGATATTCTATGTAATGAGAAAATTTAAGGCATGACAAGGAAAAACTATTTGATTGGATAAGCTTATAAATGCAAGATTATTTCATATTTTATGCTAGTTCATCCCTAGTTTTTGGCACACAACAATGATTTAATGGGCTAGGGATAAAATAAATCTTTGAAATCCAATAAAGGATCTTTTTGATGACCCATAAAAAATTGAAGGATTAACTTGGAAACTCCTATTGATTGACCATGCACCATTTTCTTATGAATTGGGCCTGGAAAAAATTAAAGTGCAAATTCTAAGGTTGCCTCTACCTTTCTTCATCCTATAGTAACTTGTGATAAATGACCACTTACAATATTGGAGATCATGCTAAACATTATGTGAGTTTGAAGAGTCAATGTTTCTCTAGAGATTGTGATTTTTTCCTATTATCCTATGCCAGTTTGTTGCTTTTGAGGCTAGTAAAGATATGCAACAAAGTAGTACTAGGATTTGCTATCAAGCCCTTATGAATGATCTTATTTCTGGTGGAGCAAATATAATATAGACTTGCAATGATGAATTTTGCAAAATATTCCATTTGCTCATACTTAAAATACCTTAAGAACCATGTAAACAACCACTATATGATATCCTAGTCTTGGAAAACATCCAACATAAATTGAGAGCAGACATAAACCATATAGTTTGGTTAAAATCACATTGAAGAAAGATATGGTTGATAAATTCAGGGACATTATTGTAGAATGGGCAATCTAGGGAAGTGGTAAGCTTATGTTCTTGTAGAACTTCAATGATGGATAAAGCCTTCTTAAGGAGTTCCCAAATGGAGTTTGTGTGGGATTTTCCATATCACTTTCCAGTTAGGGAAATGTTGAGACCTTATCCAACCCTCTTCACTTCTAAGGCAGTTGTATTCTTCTTTTGTTATATAACTACCTCTTCTCGGTTCCCTATGCAAATGAGATGATACTCCTTGTCCAAAAGAGAAAAAGGTGAGTGGTGGATTTAGCTTTTGATTGCAAGAGAATGGACACTATTGATAAGAGAAAAATTCCAATATAAATTGTTATGCAAAATAAGGTCAAAGACTTTTTGGATATCAGAGTCTTGACTTAGCTATATAAGCATTGAAGAGTGGTGGTTGGTGGGTATAGAATTGTCAAAGCCAATATACCATCTAAGCTTCAAAGTTATCAAGAGGAACTAGATTTTGTTATACCTTTCCACATGTAGGCTAAATTTGAGTGGTTATGTAATAGGCCTTTGGAAGTCTTGCTATAATATTTGGGCTTAAGGATCCTAGTGAAAAATTTTGTTTATAATTAATAGTTCTCCAAACTTGCTTGGCCAATAAAGCTTTTCTAAAGTGGTTGATGGGTTTAAAGCCAAGGCTACCTTCTTTGAGAAGGCGAGCTAATTTCTTTTAATTTAAGAAGTGCATCTTTTTCTTGCTATTATTTTGGGCCTAGAAAAAATAAGCCATTCGAATATCCAATTTAACACAAATACTTTTGGGGAGATTAATGCAAGAAAGCTAAAACATAAGGGAGGAATTAAGGATTGACTTGATCAAAGTCATCCTACATACTGTTATGCCAAAAAAAAGAATCGCTTTTAATAGCGACAAAATTCACTGCTAAAAGTATAAAAGTTGCCATTAAATATGTTTTAGTGGCCACAGTTGGTTGCTACTAAGTTGTGACTAATACTAGTGTAATAAAATGTCTTTAGTGTGACTTAATGGTGACAAATGTTGCTGCTAAATAGTATTTAAGACCGATCATTTATTTTGAATGAAAGTTGTCACTAAAAAGCCATCATTAGTGGTGACCCATTAATAATCAATTTTTAATGGCAACAAATTTTTGTTATGACTAAAAAGTCATTATTAGTGACGTGAAAGTCACCACAAAAAAGCAATTTTTAGTGGCAATGAGTTCTTGTCACCACTAAAAATTTCATCTTCTATACCAAGTGGCGACTACTACTTGTCACCACTAAAAGGTTTTCTATAGTAACAATATTTGTCACCACTAAATGCATTTACTCCTTTAGTGACAACTAATGTCATCATTAAAAGTGACCAAAGTTTTTTTTATATATCTTATATATAATTTAAAAATATTTACTTGAGGAATAACATAAAATTCAAATAGTACTAAAATCAACTTTAAAAGAGAAGAAAAACTTTACTAAAATCAACTTCATATACATATATTGTACATAATTGGAAAACCAATTGTAGACTTTACAAATTAATATTCATGTACATAATTTGGAAAGCCAAACCCATAAACTCTACATTCATTTTTGATAATTGTTTGATTGCTTATAGATGCAACCAGTTAATCTCCATAGACTCTACATAGTCCTTCATCCAATGGAGCTCCTTTAACCTTCAATAAAACAAAAAACACCATGTTATTTAATTTAGCTAATAATCACCTTAGACTAAAACAAAAATAGCAGTAGTTCAAATATTGCAAAAAACTAAGCAGCATTTGAGTTCAAGTTTGAACTTGAAACCAATTTTAAATTGAGGTTTAAACAAAAAAGAAATAGCCAGTGGCTATCGCTATTCATTTAAGTTTATTGAGCTTGTCCACCTAAAGAAGCAGGTTTCCTTGTTAGAAAGAAAAACCACTTTAAGTGGTTTTCATTGTTGGAAAAGGGAAGAGAAGTATGTTGTATATCTGTTACTCCAATGTGGACAACAAAATGCCAACTTATGCATGAACTTCATCTTACACCTATTGGGTTATCTAGGCTTGCTCTTGTTGCAACTTCAAATTCTTCCTACATCTTTTATTGCATTTCTTATGCTATTGTGCCATTTGTGCATGCTCTTCTTCTCATTTTCATTCCATTTCTTCTTGGATTGCACTGTTGCAAATGACACCCTATAGTCCACATCTACTTGATTAATGGGTCTCTTTTTTTAGGTATTTTTCCATACCCCTTGCCATGGAAAAACCCCAACTACTCACCTAGTATATTAGATAAAATCTCATCTTTAATCTTACAAGATTCAACTTCGTTTAATTGTTGTTAGACAATAAGCCTATGTAAGCAACCTTGCAGCCAAGGCAACAGATTAAAACCATAGACAATAAACCATAGTTTGATAAAGTTTAAAAATTGAAAGATGTCTAGAAGTCATGTAAATCTATTATGATTTGGTCTTGGCCCATTCTACCACCTCATCCGTTGTTTGATGAGTGTGTTGTGCCTCCCACAACATGCAAGGTCCCATTGATTCTTTAGTAATGGGATCCCTTTGAAATATTTTTTGGACAACATTATTTCATCTTGTAACCATAAAGAAAACAAAATGGGTATATAGATATGTAATTGTAAATAGAAAAAAAAAAAAGAAGACGGTCTTTACCATGTTATGCTTCACCTTCACAAAGGACCATGTGCCACATGTATGCTTGGTCATTTGCTTTCACCTATTTTGTTTATCTCTATCACTCACTACCTATAATTAACTGAAAATTGTTGTTATCCTTCAATAATAATTATAACAACTACAAGTAATTGAGTATGTTCATACCATACTATATAATAGGAGTACACTACCTTGAAATCTTTAGAATCCTAGTGCTAGAGCAGCCACTTCTAGTCAATAAGGTGCACATCAACCAATCAAATTTCATGCCTATCCTCGTTTGTATCTAATAGTTTGACTAAATCTTGCAACTTAGTCTTTCAACTCCTGAATAGTCTTTGCAATGTGCTCATAGTGAAATGCTTCATTGACAACTCATCTTGACCCTCACATGCTTCAAAATTGTCCTATGAATCTTAAACATATAATTGTTTATGTAAAGATTTAGTTTACCAAAAAGAAAATCATTTAGTTTGCATAATTTTCTATACAAAAACTTATTATTGTAACCTTTAGCCATATGACTTTCCCATATTTTGCCATAAAAGTGGGTCATTCGCCATCTTTGAATAGTATAATGGTTTGACCACTTAGCTATGGTAATTGGAGAACTTTTAAGCCCATCTCTAATAGCGCTCTCGATATCTTCAGAGGGATGTCAATAATAATCTTTCTACCATATTTTCTCTCCATATCAATGACACACACTTATACTTCCCCCACCCTTCTTAATAGTGTTGTAAAAAGATGAATAAGACATGTGGGTCATAAAAAAAATTACGTGTTGTTATGTGTGTGTCTTAAGTAGATTAAATGCAAAGATCGTTATACTTGCACTACTTTGGTTTAGTGATGGCTACATTAGTAGAGAATCCTCATGTTGTTATTGTCTCACTGATTGTGCCAATGTGGGTAGAGTAGACTCCCTATGCTTAAATGCATTCCTTGTCAATTATCCCTATGGTGATATTGTAACACCATATTTATATAGCTCATCTTGTATCAATTCCAGGTTCATTTCCATGAATTACACAAAGTTCTTAAGAAAATCCCTTGAAAATATTCAATTAATTTGCGTTACGTCATGTATAAATTTTTCATTTGGTGTCCCGTAGACCATATGATGTCATTCATCTCATTCTTATATTTAATTACACAAATACAACTCATAACCATTTCAAGGAATCGCCTAAAACTCAATCAAAGGAAGTAGATACATAAAAACAAAGTGTTCAGCCTCGGATTGAAATTCTAGATTACTATCATAACTTTGAAAAATCATAACTAATTTTAGAAAAATTGAAATCAAGAATACTATGCCATTTTAGAAAGATATAGATGTCTAATTTATAGTAAAAATAATTCCAAACCATAATAAGGGTGTTTAGCTACCAAAAATCAATGGAATAGTAACAAAAGTTGCCTATCATTACTGGTACTATCCTTCAACTTCTGATGTCCAATTAAGATGATCTTAGTGGCTATTGAAATCTTATTATATCTATTTTATGCTTGTAAACTTTCATGAGCATTGGACATCATTTGGCCCTTGAATGATATAGCACAAGAAACTGACTATATGAACAATATTTATATCAGTTCAGTAGAAAAATGCCAATTTTGAAAAATCATAATTAATTCCATAGAGTTCTAAATAATTTAATCTTTGGCTTCTCAAAAAGCTCTAAATGAGATATATTTGCATGCCAAATTTCATGAGCAAATTCGTTCATTTGATTAGATCTTGATGTTGGGTTGCAAAATAGCTCATTTGGTGTCATCAATGGGTCTCAAATGGTCCAAATTGACTTCTAAGACAACCATGGCCACTTGAGCACACAGGAAAGCACCAAAATGGTCTACCAAACATGTCTCTAAGGTGCACAAGCCTAGATTCTGTAAACTTACTCATCCACCCCAAGATATACACAAGAGCATATATAACACCATAAATTTCTAACTTGTCTCATGCTAGCGCCATGTCTCATACCATGTATTCCATGAAGAAGCAAGAAAAATGGTATTAAAATAATGAATGTAATTACGTTGCATAGCGGATACTTTTTTTCATGAGGTGTCCTGTGGACCATATGAACTCATTCAACTCATTTTCATATTTGATTACATTAATACAACTCAAAACCATCCAAGGAAGTGGCGTAGAACTCGTGCAAATGGATGGAATATAAGAAATTCAAGAGTGCAGCCTTGGCCAAAGTTTCCAGATTTCTATCATGAACTTTGAAAAATCATAACTAATTTTAGAAAAATTGAAATTATGTATTCTTTACCATTTTGGAAAGCTACAGACATCTACTTTATGATAAAAATATGTCCAGACCTCAACAGGGGCAGCTAGCCACAGGAATTCATCTCTCTGCTCAGAGGTCCAATTGGGGTGATCTTGGTGGCCATAGAAATCTTATCATGTCTAGTTTATGTCTATAAATTTCATGAGAATTGGACATAATTTGACCCATAAATGATACAGCCCAAATTTGTAATGCCTGGTATGTTGTAAAAATATCAGAACGGGCCAGTTTGAAAAGCAAGTCCCCTAAGCTAAGTGATTCAAGGCCAAATAAAATTTGAATAAAATTTTAAATAATTGAAAATGAAGATTTGAGCCTTAATTTGACCAGAAACCTAAGCTGGAGTGATTCAAAAAAATTGTCGAAAGTCCAGTGGCACTTTTGTAAATAAGTGCAATTTTGAAAAACACCTAGGAGGGCTTTTTAAATGAAAATTTTAAGTTTTCCAGGGTTCTCAGAGGCCTCGAAAACTATAGGAAGCCCCAAGACTAGTAAAGCCCCTCCGATGTACTTTTTTTTAACGTCGATTGACTTAAATTTTGACCGATTAATTTGAAAAGGTTTTAACTCTGATTTGAGTGATTTCAAAGGAATTTTATGAAATTGGGAACCTAAATTTTATGATGAAAATGATGGTTCTAAAAAAGGAGCTAAAACGAAGTCAAACCAGAAATGCCATTATGAAAGGGAAAAAATAGAAACAATTTTTAAAAGGAAGCTTCTAAATTCTTCTCTAAAGCCCACGTTCTCCCTCTCCCTCCTTAGACCAACTTTCTTTTGCCCAATTTTAGAGAAAATTAACAGCTCCTTAGAGGGAATTTTGGAGGAAGAAAAAAAAGGCAAAAGGTAAGAAAAAGTTAAGAATTTCATGCTTCTTCTTCTTGGAACCTTCTTCCTCTTCTCTTAAACTCTCTTCCTATGGTTTTAGAGAGTAATATGATTTTGTTTTGGCCTTGAACCAAAGGGGAAAAATTGAAGTTTTAAAGAGGAAGCTAAAGCAAGGAGAAGGACTCTTAAAGGAAGCTTAAATCCAAGGTAGTTTCTCCTCCTTTGTTGCTTCTTCTTCTTCTTCTCTTCCATGGTGGGACGCCTAAAACATAACCATGAAGGGGAAAAGTTTCTATTTTATAACCAACAAGAATTCATTAAAGTAGGCCATGGGAAGATGGAATACACCAAAGAATTGCATAAAAAGCTAGTAGAATTCAAGTTGGAAAAGTGTAGGGTTCTTGAACATAATCTAAAATCTGGGTTGATTCAAGAATTTCCTAGCATATATGAGTATTTGTTTAAGTTTCTAAGACTCCTAGGGAGCCTCCCAAGTGCCCCATCCATTAAGGAAAAATTTCAAACTCCATGAGTCCTTAATGAAGGCATATTTCTGCCAAGACCCATAGAAATAAGTAGGGGATGTTTTAAATTATTCCAAGCTTGATTTGGGACTTTATATGATAAAAGAAGATAGGAGAAAACCTTGGAAAAAATTTAGAAGCCTTAGGTTGGGAGATGAGGCAATGGCTTCCATAATGTAACCTTATGAAGCAACATGTACCTAGGTTTATGAAAGTGAGTGTGTGATGACTCCAAGGACCTTAAATGAGTTCAAGAAGCCTAGATATGGCAAGAGAATGGAACCAAGAATTTGAATCATGGTAGTTGCTTCATTGGGTCATTAATGGAGCCATATTGCGACAAATAGAACAAAGTGTATTCTTAAGAGTGAGTTGGATGTCATAACTTGTTCCAAGAGTATAATTGAGTATTGTTTATTGTGGATAGGCCAAGGAAATCCAGCCCTACCCATCGTGTTTGTGGAACTAAAAAGGAGAGGGAACAAGCAAAGTAAAGCTTGAATTTTCGCCAAGGTAGCTTTCCACCTTTTCTTGTTGCATTTCTTATTGCATATGTGTCATTGTGTACTTGTGTGTATATTCATATTTTTGAGACATGCTAATTGATGCTATGCTGTTATTTTGGAACCAATATGTCTCCTTGAATGTCTTTGAATTATGGAAATGGCTCGTAAAGGTGAGGTAGTGCCAAAAGTCCCTTAATATGGGTGAGGAGATGCCAAAAGTCTCATGGCATGGGTGAGACAAAGCCAAGAGTCCCTTGGATAGGTGAGGCTAAGTCAAAAGTCCTCAAACCAAGAGTAAGGCAAATCCAAAAGTCCTAGAAATGCGGTGAGGCCAAACTAAAAGTTCTTAAAGCTCATTCTTATGTTTGACATGAGTTTGTGACATAAAAATGTAAAAATTGAATGCTTTATAGATTGATTAGTTGCATACTTGTACCTTTGACATGTTGTATGCCTTGAAAATGTACTTGAATAGGTGTATGAGCTATTGAGATTCAATGAATCTCATCCCCATCCTTTCTCTCATCTTATATGGTCTAGGTAGAGTTCAAGATCCAAAAGATGGAAGCCAAGGAGCTTAAATATCCATCTCTTGGCAAATCTTGCTATTTTTGATGTACTAGAATGTCAAAGTATATATGTATATGTTATTTTTGAGCCATAAAACCTTGAACAAGTGTAAAACTATGTAAAGATAGTGTATGTATCAAGAATAGAGCTAAATGAATGGAAATGTGCAATTTGACCACTTGGGAGCCCACTTGTGCATGTATGTTTATGGAAGTGGCATGATGGTTCAGACCTTATGAGAGACTTATTTATGCTATATTTATGCTTCCTAAGTTGCTCAAATGGGTGTGGAACAATGTATAGCTCATTTGGACCAAAATTTCCCCCTTGTTAGAGTCAAAAGTGCCATAATCTTGAGTTATGGTAAAGTTTGACCAAATGACCTCTTCTTGACTTAAAATTTGGCATGCAATTAGATCTTGCCTAGAGATTTTTGGGAAGTCAAAGATCAAGTCATTTAGAGGTATGGGGAATTTTCTATGATTTTTCAAGATTGGTATCAGAATTTCATATCTGTAGAATCATAGAATCACTGTTCATTTAGTTAATTGTGAAATTGTGTCATCTAAAGGGCAAATGTGATCCAATGGCTGCAAAATTTTATAGGTAGAAATTAGACATTCATAGTGACTTGTAGCAACTAGAAGCACCTCACTTGGAAGTTTGAGCTAAGAGTTATGAATTTTTGAAATTCTAGAACAACAATAGTAGCGCAGCACGACTTTGATCGCTGTTCCATTGAATTCCAGCAGGTAACATGTTTTTTTTTTGTTTGAATTTATTTTTACCATAAAGCTAACATTGACATATTTCCATATTAGTATTATTTACATGGATTGGAGTTTTGTGAAATTAATTGGATATTTTTGAAATTTGTAGCAGAAAGTTGTGATAGCACCAAGGGCCAACTAGACCTCTGCACTTTTTTAAATGTCACACGTCTTCTGTGTTAGGTTTTATGGCTTGTATATATATTTATCATAAAGTAGACATCTTTATCTTTTGAGAATACCATAGGATGCTTGATTTTGATTTTTTTGGAATTAATTACAAATTTTTAAAATTGATGCACAAAATTTGCAAACTGAACCTGAGGCAAAACCATTAATATTTATGCATGCTTAATGTAAGCTTGGGTTTTTGGCAATTTCTTGAGATGATTTTGAGTTGTATTGGTGTAATTAAATTTGAGAATGATATGAGAGAGTCCCCAAGGCCCATAGAGCCAAAACAAGGAAATTATAGACGACATAATGCAATTAAATTGTATTATTTTCTTTATTTTGTTGGGAAAATCCATGTATAAGACTTATGTATGTAAGGAGGCTAGCTAAGATAGCTATGGTATTACATTTTATGCTATTTCTTTATTTTCTTAGGGAAATCCATGTATAAGACTTATGTATGTAAGGAGGCTAGCTAAGATAGTTATGGTAATTTTTGACTATATGAACAGTATTTGTATTAGTTCAGCAAAAAAATGTCAATTTTGAAAAATCATAATTAATTCCATAGAACTCCAAATAATCTAGTCTTTATCTTCCTAAAAATCTATAGATAAGATCTATATGTGTGCAAAATTTCATGGGCAAATTTATTCATTTGGTCAGATCTTGACATTAGGTTGCAAAATGACTCATTTTGTGTCTTACAAAGGGTCCAAATGGTCTATTTTGAGTTCCAAGGCAACCATGACCAATTGAGCATGTGGGAATGCACCAAAATGACCTTCTCAACTTATCTGAAAGGTGTATAAACCCAAAATTTGAAAACTCACTCTTGATGCCATCCACAAGAACGTATAAGGCTAGTCTTGCCATTCCATACCCAAAATGCACCATACTCAAAATGCACCATACTATTCATATAACATTAAATCTCATTTGTACATGATACATTTATGTAATTACACATGTTCATAAGGTCATAGGACATGTACAATAATGGATTACAATATTTGCCACTCATATGGCTATAAAGAAGCAAAATCTATGCACTTTGGTGTCATATTTTCACCTTCTAACTTGATGGCTTCCATTACCTTGCTCACTTGGTCCACCTAACATGTTAAGGCATTGGAGAGAATGGAATGAGATTTAAAGAATCCCAATAGCTCATCTCTCTTTTAATCATACATAAAGGATGCAAAACAAGTCTTAAAAATGCATGCATGAGCATCATGAAGTGCATGATCATTCAAGAAGTATTCTTGGCATTTAAACAAGTCACATAAAGCATATATAGACTTACCAAGTCGGTGGATTAGCCTCACCCATTCTTTTGTGGATATTGGACTTGCCTCACCCATTTTCTCTAAAGATTTATTACTCAACCACACTCTTGGGAGATTCTTGACTTTGTCACAACCAACTTTAAGGGTTCTTGGCTCATCCTCACTATGGCTAAGAGTTCTTGGCTTCACCACACTCAAGCAAACTCATGCACACATACTAGGCATCATTTGAAGATGTAATGCAGCATCATGCTATCATAATACATATGCACATGTTAAAACACTTTTCATAGCTTAAAACACACATACATACATCTAAAGACAAGTTAAGCACACATTCATACATGAGAGAAGGAGGAGTGAGCTACCTTTGTTGCAACCACACACTTTTCCTCTTGAAAATGTTCTTCCTTCCTTGGTCTCACACACACAAAGATGTGGAATTGGTTTCTCTTAGCCTAAACATAATGTTTGGAAGCTAATTAGGTTCTTAAAAGCATTTCTAAGGCCACACATCAACTTGGAACTTTAGTTTTATCCTATGGTTCATTTATGGTTCCTAAACACGCCTAATGAAGCAACACCCATCAAATAAGTTCTAAGCTCCATTCTTTCCTTTCATTTATGATTCTTGACTCTTTTTAAGCCTCTTGGAGTTATCATACAATTAAAACAAAGAGTCTAACTACATGTTATTTCCTTAGGTTATATTATGGAACCTATGACGCCAATTCATTATTTAGGCCTTTTAAATTTTTTTCCAAGGTCTCCTTTTATCTTCACTCATCATATATAACTCAAAAATGGGCTTGGAAAAATTTAAAACTATCTCTAGGTACTCCAACTATGTTAGGCTGTGGCTATGGGGCAATAGGATACTAAGGGAGTTTGCTTTGTTTTCTTGGTGGAAGATGCATATGGGGAGCCTTCCAGGGATCTTAAGAGCTCATTTAAACATTCATTTAGGCCTAGGAATCATGGTATCAAATCAAATTTTTCAAAGAATACTAGAAACCTTAGATTTGCTATCTTGAATTTCCATGGTTGTTTGTTAATTCCCTTTGCATATTCTTATTTTCTACACTTCATTCCCTAAGATTCACCCTTGGTTCTACCCAAAATCTAAGCCCTCTTATAACTTCTCATGTTGGACGAACCAAGGAAGAAAGGGGAGAAGAAGTGGCTACCATAGGATGGAGATTTTACCTTATTTTTCCTTGTTTTCTTGGTTGTTTCTTCCTTTCCTTGGCCTCCTCTCTTCAAATCCGAATTTTCTCCTTTGTTCTTCCCTCAAAACAGATCCAAAAACTTCAATAAAACCATAGAAAAGAAAGGGGAAATGGAGAATAAAAGGTTTGCTAAAGAGAAAGCATGAAAAACAAAGAAAATCCATACCTTTCTACCTTGTATTTCTTCTTCCTTTCTTCTCCTCTTGGTGCACCTCACTCTTAAGGTTCTTCCTCTGATTTAGGGCAGAAACATATGTGGGTAAGTGAATGAGAAGGGGGGCGCCCTATATATATATGTGGGTTTTAAGAAAGACTTTTCAAAAATCTCAAATTTACCATTTTGTCTTTGCATTTTCATTTCTGATTCGTTTTAGCTTCTTTTTTAGAACCGTCTTTTCCATTATGAAATTTAGGTCTCGAATTTAATAAAATGCTTTTGGAATCACTCAAATTAGAGCTAAAACCTTATCGAATGAATCCATCAAAGTTCAGGTCAACTGACATTAGAAAACACTACTAGAGGGGTTTTAACTGTCTCAGGGCTTTCCATGCTTTTTAGGGCATCTCAGAATCCTAGAGAACTCAAAACTTTCATTTAAAAGCCCTCCTATGAGAATTCCAAAATTTATTCAAAATTACGAACATGCCATTACGTTTCATCAACCTTTCATTCAATTTCGTTTCTTCATTTTAGCTCTATTTTACTTTCTGTTTAGACCCAAACTTCTCATTTTTAAGAGTTTATAATGCTACTTAAATTTTTTGGGACCTTAACTAATTTATTTTGGGGGACTTGCTTTGAAAACATACCCATTTCTGTCATTTAACGAAAACTAGATGTTATAGCATACATGCCAAGTCTTGCCATCCAATGTCTAAATCATGCTATTTTATACATATGGCATTCAATCTCATTCATACATCATACATTTATATATTTACATATGTTCATAAGGTCATACAACATATACAAAAAGAGATTACATCATATGCCACTCATATGGCTACAAATTGGCATTTTCACACACTTGATTGTCAAACTTTCCTCTTCAAGCTTGGTGGCTCCCATTTCTTGGCTCACTTAGTCCACCTAAGCATGTTAGACAAGGGGAGAGGAAAGAATGAGATTCTAGGAATCCCAATAGCTCTTCTCCCTTTCATCACACATAAAGAATGCAAATCCATGTCTAAAGATGCATGCATGAACATTATGAAACATGTGATCATTCAAAAGGAAATTTTTAGCATTCAAGAAGTCATATAATACATCCATAGGCTTGCCAAGTAAATAGTTTAGCCTTACCCATTCTCTTCTAGGATTTTGGATTTACCTCGCCTTTTTTCTTAAAGGCTTTGTACTAAGCCCTACCTTTGGGAGACTCTTGGCTTTGTCTCAACCATTCTTGAGGGTTCTTGGCTCATTCTCACTATGGCTAGAGGGTTCATGGCTTCACCACACTCAAGCAAGTCAAAGGAAAGTCATGAAGAATCATTTAAAGATATAATACAACACCATAGTACCATGGCATCTAAATACATGTTAAAACACTTTTTCATGGCTTTAAACATGCATACACACATTCAAAGACAAGAAAAACATTTATCCATGCATGAGAGAAAGAAGAGAGAGCTACCTCGATGCACAACAACACACTTTCTCCCTGAAAATGGTTCCTCTCCCTTGGCCAGGAACTCACAAGAAGGTGAAACTTGATTCCTTTGGCCTAAACACATTACATGAAAGCCAATTATACTCTTGGAATAATTTCTAAAGCTACATATGCACTTAAAAAGCTAGCTGGCTTAAATGGTTCAATTATGGTTCTATAAGGCACTTAATGAAGCAACCTTGGGAAATCATAATATTAGCTTCATTCTTTCCTTTAATTTATGACTCTTGACTCCATTTAGACCTCTTGGAGTTATTACACAATCATTTCAAGAAGCCTAGGTAGGTGTTGCTTCTTTATGCTATAATATGGAACCTATATCTCCATTATAGTTTCTAGGCTTTCTAAAACTTTTCCAAGGCTTCCTTTCATACTCTCCCATCATACATGATGCAAAACTAAGCTTGGAAGAAATTAAAACACTCCCTAGGTGCATGAACCCCTTTTGGCCGAGGCTATGCTTCCAATTGGCACCAATGGAATTTGTTTGATTTCTTTGATGGGAGAAGCATATGGGAGGCTTTCTTGATGTCTTAGGGACTCACACAAACTCTTAGACACCTTAAATCATGGCTAGAAAGCTTTCTACAAACCAAGGTGCAAGTAAAACCCTAGACTAGATATCTTGCAAATCAATGGTTCTTTCTTGGATTTCTTTGCATATACTTGTTCCTCACACTCCATAACCCTTGGTTCCATCAAGAACACATGAAGAAAAACTCTCTTCCTCACTTTCTCTCTCTAGACCAAAGCTTAAATGGCTTGGAAACATAAGATTTTGCAAGTGTTTCAAGTGAAGTCTTACCTTAAAATAGAGCTCTCTTCGCCTAGATTATTTTTCACTGATTGGTTTCTTGAGAAAAGTTCCTTTTTGGCTTGGGTCAGACCTGAGTCTTTAATTTTTCAAGAAAAGAAAACCACCATTAGAGAGCTCTTAGAGAGAGGAACAACTTTCTTAACTGGCACGAGATGGAACGGGGTCATTTAATTACCTAAACGGAAGCTTAAACTTCTTCTCTTTCTCCCATCTTAATGTCATGCCATGGCTGCTCCAATTTCTGCAAATGGAAGCTTGGAGAAGGTGATGAGGTGTAATCTTACTTAAGAAGCCTCTATTATAATTTTTTAAAATAACCATTTTGCCTCTACGTGCCTATTCACTCCGTTTAGGCTCATTTCAACTCTTTTTTTAGAACTATATTTTTGTCATAAAATTTAGGTCCTCTAATTCATAAAATGCCTTTGGTTTCATCCAAATTGAATTTAAAATCTTTTCAAACCAATCAAAGTTCAGGTCAACTAATGCTCTAAAATGTAAACTGGAGGAGTTTAAATTATTCTAGGGGTTCTTAGGGTTTTTAGGGCTTCTAAGAACTCTAGAAAACTTATTTTTTTATTTAAAAATCCCTTCTTTGAGTTTTTTAAAAAGTGTCCAAAATTACGAAAATGTTATTATGTTTTGTTACATTTTTGTTAAATTCTGTCTGGTTATTCTGACTTCGGTTTCATGGCACCTTTGAACTTGGATCATCATTATTTGAAGTCTAGAATATTATTCTAATTTTATTGGACCTTTAATTATTCTATCCGAGGGACTTCCCTTTGTATCTAGTGAATTACGTATGTGTACGGAGAAACCAAGCATTATATTTCTCACGTTTACAGAGATACTGAATGTTATAGATGTCACATCACCTATGTTGTTGTGTCTCACTTGACTACTGCTTTATCTATTTCCTCTCCACCTTTTCCTCTTACCCTCCTACATCCATCACCTAGCATTTCGTGCAAAATTGTAAATGAAGTGTGAGATACATTAGTTTGAATCCAAATATTAAGTTGATGAAACAAAATTGCAAATGAAGTATGAGATACATGAGTTTGATTCCTTACTTGTCGACCTTGTATCCTCTTCTTAAATGACCCACATCCTATAAGTGAAACTTCAAGAGATACACTTTTTTATTCCAAACATATGACAACTCCTATATATCTTCTAAGACACTATAATACTTTTTTGCCTTATCTAAATCATCACTCCTAGCAAGAACTCTATAATTTTGTGTTCTCCTAGTAAAGGCACGGTCTCTAGCTTAGAATCTAAATATGTTTGCCATAAATGTGGAATAATGGTTGACCATTTTGAGTTGGCCAACTCCAAGACTCATGAGATCATCACTTGCATCACCTAATGCACCTAACTCTAAAACCTATGAATGGAAACATTTGTGAACATATGTGCATCACTCCTTCTTATGCTTCTTACAATGTATGACCTAGTTGATTAAGATGTGATAACAAAATTTTTTTGTGGGAAAGTGGTTATGAAGTCCTATAAACTTACTCAATAGATGGCCAAATGTCTTCATAGTTCTAAAGTGCATACATACAAGCTTGATTAAACTCTACATCTAAAAGAAATATCAATTCATAATGTCTCCTTACATGCCCACTTTGATTGAAGATGGATATCACATCATGTTCCATAAGTTCATCGTCATTTCTAAGAGGTCTATTGAACTTGGTAGGAATATTTTTCAAGTAACGGGAGTAAAAAGTAAGGTATTCATCCACCAAATAACCTTTTGCAATTGAACATTCTAGATGAGTCTTGTTGCAAACATATATTGTAAGTGTCCACAAGTACTTACATCCATAAGTTGATATAAATAAGGTACCTTGTAAGTAATATTAATGATATCAATTAATTGGTTTACCTTGCCTATCGATAGGGTACATCCACTGATATGTATGAGTTCACCAATCTTAGCCTCTCCTGCTAAGTGAAGGGGCAAGTGAACCATGATATCAAAGAAGGAAGGTGGAAACACCATTTCTAATTTGCACAATGTGATTATGATTTGGGTTTCTAAGACATCAAGATCTTTAATTCACAAGCATTTGAAGCATAAGCTCTTAAAAAATATCCATGTGCCAACATGATTTTCATTACTTTATTAATTTGAAGTAATCAGGGATGAAAAGGCTTTGGACCACTTGTTCAGAATCATTTAACCATATACCAACATAAGGTCATTTATTTCAAATATTTTATATTTTTTTTGTTTTAAATATTTAATCTATTAAATATGTATAGTACAATCTATCCAGCAATAAAAAATAGGACCTGGAGCTAAAATGTAGTGTTTATATATATAACACAAGAAATCTATACCCAACAAGTGCAAATAATTTGTATAGATATGTTACCATATGCAGTGCTTTCATATGTAAAAAAAATTTTAGTATACATGACAATAAAATTCCTATGAATAGAAAAGGTTTCATGATTAAGTAGCCTCTACAAAGGTTAAAGTCCATCACCTAGAAACATAACTTTAAGTGATCTTTTGTGTTGAGAGATACGGATCTTGAAACTAAATGCTAGAAATCCATGCACCAATGCCAAAGAAAAACATACAAGAGAAAAGGATTAGTTATCCTTGTAAGGACATTGAAAGTAAGATAAAGAGGCAAAGTCTTTAACATGTAACAAAGCTCTCCAACCAAAAGGTGACAATTCACATAATTTTTTAACCAAGAGGTAACCTAAAATTCAATATGCACAACTTAAATCCTTTTAACTACTTTAAGCAAGATTTAATTATATGATTGAACTTGCTTAAACATCTAAACCTCTTAAAAAACAAAAAAGAAATAGAAGTTGAAATTTCTAGTTGTTTAATAGTTAGGTCCCACATACCCTTAATTCAGAATTTAAATACCATTGTCCCTAATCCTCTCTCAACCATTTCACTATACAACCTTATGCTTGCTCAAGGTGAAAGATTCCTCAAAAACTCACCATGATAGCCATGACAATTAAACTAAACAAATGCACATTTCAAAGCTACAAATTAGGCTTACACATGCCTATACCTTTATGTTTACAAGCTAAAACTTTTATCCACTTTCTTACCCACCTAAATTCACCATTTGAATTGAAAAGTCACATTAAAAGCTAATAAAACCATGGCAATAGTGATAGCACAAGGGACAACATACTCAGGCTTAGACTTTAGACATAAAGATAGGTGCACTAAATCATATAAAAAGAAAAAAGAAATAGAGAGAAAGTATATAGATGAGAGAGACAAGGCAACTATAGAAATGATAGGAACCATGTTTGATTATTATTGTATGAGCTAGCTTTTCTTTGTTTCCACCCAAGTGGTGAAATATGAGTTATTTTTAGTAGAGTGAAATAAGGTTTCACAACAAAGACTAATTAATATTGTTCAATTTGAAATTATTTGTTAAAAATGGAGATACTTCCATAAAAATGCAGTTTTGCTATATAAGGTTATTCATAAAACAAGTAAAGCAATAATTATGAAAATGGCAGGAATGTTGCAAAATTATATGTATCACATTCTATGTGCATAAAGTTCACTTACAATAGAAAATTAATAAATGATATAAGTTAGAGCTAGTAGAAAGATATCATTTATGCTTTATTCAAGTTATCCTTTTGATGAATGAATAAAAAGAGAGTTTTTATAAAATATTTTTAAAAAAATGAGGAAAGAAATAAGGGTTCAATGTATGCTTGCAAACCATTAAAACATTTTAAGCAAATTAGATACATACTTTGCCAAGTAATTCTCTTATTTAATGATAGAACCATATATGCTTTAGTTTAAACTATGGCCTGTGTAAAATTCGGTTTGCCAAAAAAGGGCTAGAAATGTGCAATTTTCAAAGTGTAACACCCCAAAAATTAATTAAGGTGTTAATCATGGATTTAGATTAATTAGGAATAATTAATATGAGATGATTGGGCAAGTTAAGTGAATGGAGATTTTAGAGAGATGAATTATTAATATGGGTTTGAAAATTAATTGGGATAGAAACTTCATCTAGGCCCAAATTAAGAAATCATGATAAGAGGCTAATGGAGGCCCAATGATGATTGTGTCGCACAATCTCAAATAAAACTAGGTGGCAAAATAAATTTGTAGATAATGGTGCAACCTAGGTCATTTTCCCAAGGAGTTTGTGCCTCAATTTGTTTATGAAAGAGTCTTCTAAGTATTACTATTTAGGACTTGTTTTGGGGGCATTTTGAAATGCTAGAATTTAATTGAACTAAAGTTAATTGACAAGAATTAAAAACTTAAAACTAAGTTCAAGTGAGTAGTCAAACAAATGTGGTAGCTAGCTTCAATTGGATTCCCTAGAGTTCAATTATCCTTGCTCTTTTTAGTTTACCAATTTTGGATTAAGTTCTTACTTCTTAGTGCATTCCTCATAAGGCTCTTGAATAACCATCCAAGATTCAATTCATCAATTATTCAAGGAATTTTGCAACCACAAGAAACCTTGAACAACTAATTAATTGAATTAAAAATAAGAACACACTACAACCAATTTTTGATTGATTAATGAAATCTACTGCACAATCCACTCAAGATGCTAATTCACCAATTAGATTAATTAATCCCTCAAGCAATTAATTGCACAAATATTCCAGCTAACTAATCCAATAACCATTGCATTAATTAGCCCAAAATCAAGAGGAATTTAGAGGTCAATTATACAATATTAATTCTGGAATTTTTATAAACATATAATGATCACAAATAAAATTCCAAAATTCAAATTAAGCTCAATCCAAAAATTAATTCAATCCAGTAATTCCAGCAATTAAATTCCGAAACCAATAAGCTAAACCTAGTCAAATTAATAAAGGAAATAATGCTAAAATTAAAAGATTGAGCAAGAGAGTTTTATCCAAATTGATGAGGAGATGTGGAGCTCAAATCTTCATCTAGGAGAATCCAATCTTCAGCTAGCCACCAAATGGAATTCAAGCTGCCATGGAGGATTCAATTGGAGGAGAATTGATCAAGGAAGCTGCAGCCATCGAGAATTCAACGATAAATTCTTCCTCCTTCAACGCTGAAATTTCTTCACTCTTTCCCGTCGTCTCGCATTCTCCCCTGGAACCGATGAATCTCCACCGTTTTCACGTTCTCCTTTTTATTAATTCATCACGTGCCCCTCAGCTCCTCACTTTGCATGCTGAAGTCATGCAATTCTTCTCATCTCCCCAGCTCATTTCCCACGTCAGCCCGTAACCTTCTCACGTTTCCTTTGCTGAAGCTACTTCTTCGTGTATCAATTCCCACGTGAGATCATTCAAACTTAGCTCCAGCTCACTTCATTAATCCACGTGTTCCTCAGCTCCATATTTCAGCTTTCTTAATTCCACATGCTCAGTTCCACGTTTAAGTGCTGCCTCCACATGGTTCTTCAACTTTCCCGTAGCTAAATCCAGCTCGTGCTTTCATTACTGGTGGCTTGCTTCCTTCGTTTTGTCTTGCTCTCTTTCCACGTAGAATTCCTTCTCCATGCATGTGAGCTTCTTTGTGTTTCCTCTACGTGGTTAAACCCGTATGTTTCTTCGTTTCTTAGCTCCCATTCTCCTTCTCTTCTCTGTTTCTGCTGGAGTTTGTGAGCTGCTTCTACTCTGTTTCAGCTCGTGTAACTTGCATGACAGTTGCTGTTTGCATGCTTGAAAGCTCCCTGTTCGTGTTACTTCCTTTGACCAGCCATTCTCCACGTGATTTTCTTCTTCCTTTGTGCCCAGATTTCCTTGTTTCAGCTGCTCAAATTCAGCCTCTTGCTTTCTTCATTCACTTTGCTTCTCATTTAAACTTTAGTCCAAGATCTCTTTGGATGCTTCTCACGTGTACAAGATGGCTGACTCTTGTAACATGGGTGTGTAAATGATGCACGTACTTAACATGGAATTAAGTTGTGTGAAGTGCAGACGTGGATAGCTATAAATCAACGTGGAGTGTGATGAGAGCTGCCTAAGTGTGCATCTTCCTTAAATCTGCACATGCTTCTCCTTCCCATTCCATGCATGCTACCTCTTCTCCAAACCAACCTCCATTCAAATGCGTTTGCCCATCAAAATTCTGCAAGAATAATAAACAATATTAAGTAGGATAAGATTCACAAAATTCATTTAAAAGAAATTATGCATTAAAATTCATTATTTTGTCAATTGTTTTCTAAAGTGCAAACAATGGCTACCAAAATCAAATTCCAATTAAGTAAATCCATTAAGCCTTATTTATCTATTAAAAAACTTAAGCTAAGGGAAATAAAATGTATAAAAATCATACTTATCACCCAATGAGTTGGGTGCAGATCCAAACCCTTGAGCTCTTCAAACTTGACCCAAATCCCATTAAACTTTAGCAACCCAATGTATAAAACTGGCCTAATAAAATTCTGCAGCCCAACACTTAAAAACTGGCCCAACAAAGCTAAAAAAATCTGGATCCCATTAGGAGTTAGACTTGGAGCAACCCATAACCCATCCCTTGACCCAACTTAACTCCACTAAACCCTAAAAACTGACCAGCCACCTCCCCCATTCAGCAAAACACACAAACACAAGAAAATTCGGAGGTGAGGAGGAGAGGCTAGGGTTCTTGGCATAATTCCACCTTTTCTCACATTTAGAGCAAGATTTAGCCAAGGTCATAGTTATACAACTTAATCCCCTCATCTTTCTCTTTAATTTGGTCTGATTAGTTTTTCAATTGGAGTATTTTCATCATACCCAAAAACTGAAATGTGGGTGTTTGGGGATTTTCTTGGTGAAATTCGTAGGTTAAGGCTAGGGCTGGTATTAGGTGAGTTAAACCCCCCATTTTGATGCTTTCTTTGTTGGTTTGAGACCCCCCATAGTTGATTTATATTATGGGTATTAATTTTGTACGAATTTGCTTAGGATTTTGGGTGGAATATTGAGATTTCTGGTAGAGGACACTTTGATCCGAATTTAGGATTTGTGGTGGTTGGGTAGGTATTCTTAAGGTAGTTAATAGCATTTAAATTTCTTGGGTACTTGTTGTAACTGTTAATGATGAATTAGAGTAGTAATTATTTGATGCTATGATTATAGGGAGACTATGTACCATTGGTGCTGTTGCAAGTTGTCCACGAGTAAGGTAACTGGGGTTTATATTAATTCCACACATGTATCTGTTTAATTTCATATTTGCGGTACATGAATGATTTGAAATGCTGAATGAATTAGTTGGCTATCTATTGTATGATGATTGGACCTTGTGAGTCCATGGTGGAGCTGTGGTGCGGCTGCCACCTGTACATGTGCTACGATCGAGCACCGGGTTAGGATCAAACCCCAGATGCACTGAGCCTTGGTTGTACTCAATAGGGAGTAGGTGCCGTGGATGGGCCTCTCCCGGTGTTAATGGCCTTTAACATGTTAAAAGATGATTGCTAGTATGGGATAGTAATCATGATAGCCTAATTATTTCATTTGCTGAGATGACTGATATGATTTTGATTCATGCATATATGTTAATTAAACTGGATTATGTGATGGAATTGCCTTGGTTACTGAGATTTATATCTCACCCCGTTTTATGGGATTACAATTTCAAGTAAAGGTTCCTCGGGTAAGGTTAAGGGTAAGCAAGTGGATGAACATCCATGAACTGAGGCCCGGTGTGGGGGAGCTACACTTGGTCTGAGTAGAATAGGATAAATGCTAATTTTTGTTAAGTCTTGTATAGCATCATCATGCATCTGTATTGCCAAGCATAGGAATCTGTATTTTGATAATATAATGTGTACCTATTGAGGAGTAGGCCTTATTTTAAATTGGAACATTGATATATGGATTTATGATACCCGTTGTAAATCTTATTGAACTTGTGATATGACTTACCATTTGGGAATGTAACCTTGAGATATTGATATGAATCAATGATGTATGGAATCTCTAATGGAAAGTGTATCTAATGTTAAAGGTCAATGGTGCATGATTTGTGTTGTTATTATTCCCTGGACTTGCTGATATAGGGTAATTAGAGAAAAGAAATTGACCCTTGAGTCTTGAATTAGAGAGGACAGATTAGCTGGATAAATTAGGCTAATGAAGGTTGTTTGAGCCCTACAATTAAGGTAGAGGAGCCCTAGGGTGAGATTGGAGGGAGAAAGGAGAGTATGAGTCCAGATTTTCAGAGTGTAGGACCAGAAGGTACTTCGCCGTAGCTAAAATGGAGTTGGCCGCGGCCAATAGAGGCGAAGTTGCCCAGGGAGAGTGCCAGAGAGGAATTCGCTGTGGCGAAATGTGAGAGGTCAAACTGGAAGTCATCCAGAGAGAAATTCGCCACGGCGAATTAAGGAATTGGCCACAGCGAACTTTTAGGAAAATGTCCCCAGCGTTCCAGAGGGGAATTGGCCGCGGCGGAAGGAGGAATTGGCAGCGGCCAATATCGAGAAGCAAGCGAGGGAGTTCCAGGAGGCTTCTTGGTAACGGCGCCATGTAGGTTGGCCGCGGCGAAGGTCCAACTCACCGCGGCGAAACTAGTGATGATGAAAGGGGTAAAACAGAAAGGAATTGGCTGCGACTAAGGGTAATTTGGCCGCGGCTAACATGCTGAAACACTTATATTAACTAGAAAACCTTAGTTTTCTATATGTTAATCATAAGGGATGATCTAGAGTCATTAGGATGAGTTATAATTGATGAGTAGTAGACTCCAAGGCTTATAAATGGATGTTTAATTCCCTTATGAATCTAAGTGTATGTAATCATATGATTGACGACTCTAATCACCTTAAGGTTTAAATTTCTCCACATTTTCATAACCTATGATGATTAATCACGTGTTTAACCTTAATTATGATGTATAGAAATTAGGGTCGTCACACAAAGGAAGTCTCCAAAAGGGGGAAGCAGCCAAATAAGATTATAGTGATAATTTAAACACCTAAAAATGAAGTTTTAAGGCTTGAATTGCCTGAAAATTCGAGCCAAAAGAGTTAAGAAAATTTGCAAAAATAAGTTAGGCCATTTTTGTAATTTTAAAAAAAATTTAAAAATTGAAAGGAGGAATCTTTAAATAGGAAAATTAAGTTTCTCAAGGTTTTCAATGGCCTTAAAAATTCTGAGAACCCCCAAAATAGTTGAAACCCCTCCAGTAGGCGATTTTGATAAAGTGTTGACTGGAACTTTGACAGAACAATTCAAAATTATTTTAAATCTGCTTTGAGTGAAACGAAAACCATTTTATAAGTTTGAGGGCTTAAATATTATGTTGGAAAAGACGGATTTCAAAAATAGTTGAATTGAGTCCAAACGGGAAAACCATGATTTAGGGACTAAAATGAAAAGTTAAAAAAGTGTGACAACTTTACTTTATGGTTCTTAAAACACGTTCAGCTATTCTCCCACCTCTCCCCTAATGTTTTTTTGGTTTGGGAAGATTTAGAGAGAGAGGCTAAGAGATACTAAAGAGAGAAGGGAAGGAAGCTTTTGAAATGGTAAGATTTTCTAGTTTTTCATACTCTTTGCTTCTTTAAACTTGTTCCTCTCTTTCTCCTTTCTCTTTCTATGGTTTGATTGTTTGATATGGTGCTGGCCTGTGGCTAGGCAGTAGAGGGAGGAGAAGGTTTGAGAGAACTCTTAGGAGTATGAGAAAGAGCTATTGGAAAGCTTGAAAATAAGGTATGATACATTATGTGGTTTTGCTTCTTTTTACTTATTCTCTTCCCATAAATTTCGGCCACATTTAGGGGTCTAGGTAAGAGGTTTACTTTTGATTTAAACATGCTAGAGAAAGAGATTTTGAAGCCTAAAGAACCTAAAGGAAGCAATAGAATGTAAAAAGAACCAAGAAACAATAAGTGTTAACATTTAGGGATTTTGATATACCTATGGAAATCTAAAACTTCCTAACAATCCTATGACTTATGTAAGAGTATGAATGAGGTCCCAAGGTATTTAGGAAGCTTCACAAGTAGCTAATTGCACAAGAAAACAAATAAAACTCTATGGGCTCCCTTATGAAGCATTGTCCCGGCCAAGAAGCTCTTTGTATACCTAGGGATAGTTTTTCTTGGTCTTAAGGTTAAGAGTGGTCTAGATATGAATTATAGACACCAAGGGAGCCATTAGGTTGAATTTAGAAAGCTTGGTTTGTGAGATAGAGTTTTAGGTCCTATTTAGACATAAAGAAGCAACCTAGAATTTGGCTTCTTAGATTGAGTTCATGATGGCTCCAATGAGTTTATATAGAGTCATATGACCAAGAAAGAATGAAAGTTGGGAGCCAAGATCATGATTTCAAATGGTTGCTTCCTTATGCCGTGTATGGACTATATTAGTGTTTTAAAACCAAGTGAGGTAGCATAGATGTTGTATGAAGCTAGAATTGGTTCCAAGGATTGATTTGAATCTCATTTGTTGTATTTAAGCCAAGAGAATCAAGATCTCCCTAATTAAGGGTGTTTGGCCGAGAAAAGAGAGAAGCAAAAGGGAAGTTGTGTTTCTTAATGTAAGGTAGTTCTCTAACCTTTCTCATGTGTTTCTTAGCGTAAGGTAGTTCTCTAACCTTTCTCACATGCATTTCTTGATTTGCTTCTTGTCTTAGATTTCTTGTATGTGTGTTTGAATTATTTGAATTGTTTATAGCCATTGGTTTAGTGTCTTAGTACCATGATGTGCTTTTGAACTTATATGAAAGATGTAATGGCTTGAGTGGGCTTGGTAAGGCCAAAAGTCCCTTGAGATGGGTGAAGAGGTGCCAAAAGTCCCTAAGAGTGGGTGAGATAAGCCAAAAGTCTCAAGAAAGAGGAGTCCAAGTCAAAAGTCCTTAGAATTGGGTGAGGCAAATCTAAAAGTTACAAAAATTTGGGTAAGGCTAAACCAACAACCCTTAGAGCCTATGTTTGAATTGTATGAACTTATATAACATGAAAAAATGACTATGTATGTTTTTTAGAAGGCTTTGTGGCATGTTTGCATTCCTTGACTTGAAAATGCATCATATATGTATGTTTGAAAGGGTAAAAAAACTATTGAGATTCTTTGAATCTCACTCTTTCCTCGACATGTCTATTTTTGCCTAAGTGAAGCCCAAGAACCAAGTGAAAGGAGCCATATGCCTTAAAGAAGGACATTGTGACAATAGGATAGGAAATTTTGTAAAATGATGTCAAGAATTGTATGTAAATGATGTATAGGTATGTAAATAGTTGAACATATGTAAAAACATGCATTTATGCTGAATAAAAGGATTTTGGAGCAATATATACTGGTATGTATGATTTTGACATTCAAATGCCTAGATAGACCCTTGTGGTCTTATGTATGAGCACAAGTTAGGAAGTGATTTTGAGATGTAGGATATTTTGGACCATTGGGGCAGCCTTTTTATGTTATTTTTATCATTTTGGGCGTGCCCAAGTGATTGTGGTATGAGTAAGAGAGCAAATGAATCAATTCGACCCCTTGTAGGTGCCATAAAACACCTTTTTTGCTACCTAAACCCTAAACTAACCAAATGGATGATTTTGAGCATAAAATTTGGTATGAATATAGGCCTCATCTAGAGCTTTTTGTTGAGCTAAGAACCAATTTTTTTGGAGCTCTAAAGAATTAATTATGAATTTTCAAAGTTGAAAAAATTTTACAAATTTGGTCTGTGCACTGTTCACATGATCAGTTTGTGTTTCTACATCATTTGAGGGCCAAATGAAATATAATGCTCATGAAATTTACAAGTATAAATGAAACACTATAAGCTTTTTATAGCAATTAAGAGCACCTCATTTGGAGTTTTGTAGAGAGAAAACTGAATTTTTGAAGTTTATGGTTAGTATCAAGACGCAACAGACACCTCTGGTATTATTCTATTATTTTTCATGTCTAAATGGTGTTTTCTTGGTTTGGAACTATTTTTATCCATTATTGAACATTTAGAGCTTTCTAGAAAGCTATTATATGCTTGATTTAAATTTTTCTAGAATTAGTTATGATTTTTCAAAGTTCATATAAAAAAACTATCATGGCAACTCGAGAGCAAAAAATGGAGTTTCGTGTGAAATGGTCCTCAATCCATGTTGTAAGCCTCCAATTGTGTTATTTCTAATATGTTTAAGTATGTTATGGATGGAGAAGAATTTAGCTAAGTAAAAATGATTATCATGGACATTTATGCATGGGTTTGGTTATTGATATCCAATAAATCCACTATTAAAGTTATAAACTTTAATGCCTTTGTATGTTATTTGCTAGTTGTGCCATAAGTTGAAGTTTAAGGAGTTATGGTATTATAGCCTGCACTTAATTTTTAAGATAACTCTTGTATATATTACATATTGATATTACTTTTAAATGCTCCCATTTATTATTTGTATTTTACCTAAACCCATTTAACCTAATAACTTGACCACAATATCTTGTAGAAAAAGTAAAGTATGAAGAAAACATAATTACAATAATCCCACAACAAAAGAAGCACAATCAGTGGAAAACATAAAACCTCCTAAGATAGAGTACAAGGCAAAAGTCTAGCTATCCAAGAAAGAAAAGGCAATGTCTTTAACTTAATATATTATTAGGAAAAAAAACTTCAATAAATACATGCTACAAAATAGTGTTCATTAAAGGTCTGCCTAACTACAAATGAGAAATAGAATAACGACATCTTATTTAAAGATAAATAGAATTCAATTAAGGCATCATCTTGAGATAAATAAAATGCTCAGTTAATTGTTATTATGGATGAAATGAGAAAAAGATACTAAAATGCATACAATGAAGAACTTCTTTAGATCTCTTTTAGAAGCAATATGTGCAAGACTACACAATAGGACAACTAATGAGTAGAGTAAATCAATAAATTTGAAAATTTAAGGTATAATCAATTGATGTAACTTCTTAATAAGACATTTAAGTTGATGCAATATATTTCTTTCACTAATGATTTTTTTGAATAGATATTGAATATTATGCCATTCTTGAATTTTACTAATAAACAATGTCCATTAACAACAAGTAACTATAGGTCTTCTAAGTATCATTTCCTTATAGTAATTTATAAATTGGCATTGTGGTCCAAAGCAACAAAGCCATATATTAAACGTATCATTGTCTCACTTATATATGAACAATGGCAGTGACTAATACCCACAGAAAGCAAAGTGTTATATTAAAGCCAAAGTCATAAATATATGGCTAACCTATTATCAACGTGTGTAATTACAAAAGGGTAATAGCGATTCCATATATTTAAGAATACATGATGAAAGTAAAAATTAAAACTATCACTATCTCACTTAGGTTGGGAATTCTGGGACATGCAGTGAAAAATTAAAATCTCGAATCCCTTCCTATGGATCCATCAATGTTGTTTAAATTGAGTAGATCTAGAAATATTTAACTTTCACTGTTAGATTTTAGGAATTGATCTTCAGATCTGCGCCCTCTACCGATATCTACATGAATGGTTGCTCAAGTTGAACGGCATACTAATGCCTCTGACCAACGTCTGTGCACATTCTTGGTAGAGAAGACATTCTCCTCTTTATCTCTCTAAGCGGCCGTATGGTGTCCATACACCGTTTGTATGCTATCTCTCTCTAGGGTTTTTCTTTTGTTTTATCATTCTAGGAAACCCAAGCCTTTTTTCCTTTTTTTATTATAGCAGCATCTCATTAGGGTTTCAAATATATTTGATTAATTTAAAATAATTATTTTAAATCAAATCAAATCAAATCATAATTAAAATACATTAGTTTAAATTTAAATTTATCTAATAGATTAAATTTAACCAATTATTTAATCTAAATCTAGAATTAAATTCAAATTTAATTTATCTCATAAATTAAATTTAAATTAGTATATTAGATTAAATTTAAATCTATCATATAGACTTGAATTTAAAACTAATTGATTTAAATTAATTAAAGGATATATATTTTTTGAACATATAAATATATATATATATATATATATATATATATATGTTTCAAATTTTATAATATATATATATATATATCAAATATATATATATATATATTTATTTATAAAATTCTTCCACCTTAAATTGAACGTGACATTCATTGAATCTAGATGTAATTTTAGATTTAATGAATTTGGACATCCTAATTCGAGTTGACTCGTTCTTGTGTGCGACTCTGTAGGCCCATATGACGTTGGCAATGGGTTAATGACACTATTTGACTAATAAGTCACAAGTAGCCTCTAGCAAGACATTGTAACTATCCAAATGATATAGGGATCAGTAATCTGATGCAACCTGTCATATAACCCTATTACGTCTCTTTTGTCACACGATATCTAGATCAACTATGAGGCATGGAAATATCATCTTTATCTTACTTGATCGTCACTTTCTCGATCTACGTGTAGATTGACAGTACAAATGGAAAACCTTCCATTCGAGCATGCCTATGCATTTCTCAGTCTCACTCATCTAAGGGGCTAGAGATATCTTTCTATTAATAAAAGGGGCAAATTTCATCTTAACCACTAATCTTCTTCTACATGAATTACACTATGCCCGATCATAGCCTTTAGATCACCTAGTTAAAGATGACTTTTTACTATGTCAAAACATAATGTTCCTTATGTTGGAAACTATGGTGATCTCAAGTCTAAGAGCTCGTTGACATGGTTATATATAAGATATGCTTATAACTTAATCCATGTAGCTATCCCATAACAGGTCGATCCAGCATCTTGCTCCCTAACGAGTGCCTATGATTTTGATTCGTATCTATATACATGACTAACACATAATCATCAATCAAAATTATACTAGTCTTAATTCATCGTCATTCCCACAATGATGATCGACTAGGGATATTTAGGATAATTAATATGATTTATCCAAGGATATTATTATATAGAACATGCAAATACTATAATAATGTAATAAAAGAAAACTATTATTTCTTAATAAAATACAATGTTTGTAATATAATGATTGGCCTAGGGTACAATCTCCAACAACTTATGCATGACACAATTCATGGTTTCTCCTTAAAGACATCCCAATTTATGAGTTTCAATAATAGTGACTGATAACCTATAGTAGATAAATATACATGAAAGAAAGTAGTTCAAACACTAATAACTAACACAATAGTGAAGCCATAAATTGAAGACTATCACTATCTCACTTATATATGAACAATAGTAGTGACTAAGACCCACAAAAAGTAAAGTGTTATATTGAAGCCAAACTCATCAATAGATGGCTGACCTATGATCAAATACAAAGCAAAGTGTGCAATTACAAAATGGTAATGGCTATTCCATATATTGAAGGGTACATGATGTAACATCCCGTGTTTTGAAAACGAGAGAAAATGTGAGAAACGTAACGTACAATTTCCCCGTAAATGAGCGAAACTCACTAGATACAAAAGGAAGTCCCCCGAAATGATATAGTTAAGGCCTTGAAAAATTTGAGAAGCATTCTAGACTTTGAAAAATGAGAATCCTAGGCTCAGATAGAAAGAAAAGATAAAGCTAGAATAAAGAAACAATTTCTTATGAAAAGCTTATAAAACGTAATGGCATTTTCGTAATTTTGAGCTTAGAATTCATATAGGAGGGCTTTTTAAATGAAATTTTGGAGTTCCCCAGGGTTCTTAGAGGCCTTAAAAACCATGGAAAGCCTTGAGACAGTTAAAACCCCTCCGGTGGATGTTTTCTAATATCGGTGTGCTCGAACTTTTACGGATTTGTTCGGAAATGTTTTAGCTCCAATTCGAGTGATTCCAAAGGCATTTTACTAAATTGGGAACCTAAATTTTATAATGGAAAAGATGCTTCTAAAAAAGGAGCTAAAACAAAGGAGAAACGAAAATGCCAAGAACGAAGGGCAAAATGAGAATTTTTGAAAAGTGTAACTTACTCCCGCCTATATATATGATGCACCCTTCTTCTCCCTTCATTATGCATGACCATGTTCTGCCCAAAACCAGAGGAAAACCTTAGAGGATGAGGCACACAAGAGGAGGAGGAAAAGGAGGAGAAATTCAAGGTAGAAAGGTATGGATTTTCATGCTTTCTTCATTCCAAACCTCTTCTCCTCTATTCTCCTTTGTTTCCCATGATTATAATGAAGTTTATAAATCTGTTTTAAGGGACAAATTGAGGGGAAAATTCGGATTTGAAGAGAGGAGCTCAAAGAACACAAGATTTAAGTGAGAAAAAGTAAGAAAACAAGGTAATTTCTCTTCCTATGGTTGTCATCTTTGGTTCCCTTCTCCACCATTTCGCCCCACTTAGGAGGAGATGATTTTTAGGCAGAACCAAGCATGAATCTAATGAAAAAGGGTATGGAGATTAAGAATATGCAAAGGGAATTAATAAAAAACCATTAGATTTCAAGCTACAATTTCTCAGGTTTCAATTGCACATTGTAAAATTTGATTTTGTATGATAATTCCTAGGAACAAATGAGAGTTTAAATGAGATCTTAAGATCCCTAGAAGTCTCCCCATGTGCTTCTCTCATTGAGAAAACAAAGAAAGCTCTATGGAACCCAATATGCTTCATTGTCTCGGCCAAGAAGGGTTTTCATAGCTAGGGAGAGTTTTAAATTTTTCTAAACCCATTCTTGAGTCATATATGATGAATGAAAATGAGGGGAGGCCTTGGGAAAAATTTAGAATCCATAGAAAGTGAGTTAGTGCTTTATGTTCCATATTATGACCTAAAGAAGCAACATGATGTTAGGCTTTGTTTTAATTGTGTGATGACTCCAAGAGGCTTAAAAGGAGTCAAGAATCATATTTGAAAGGAAAGAATGGAGCCTAGAATTTATTTGAGGAGTGTTGCTTCATTAGGTGCATTTATGGACCATAATGGAGCTTATAGGGCAATCTAGCATCTAAGCAAATTGTATGGCCTTAGAGATAGTTTCTTGAACCTAATTGGCTCCCATAAATTGTGTCTAGGCCAAGAGAAACCATCTCCACAAAGTTGTGGGCGTGTGGCCGAAAGAGGAGGTTTGAAATCCATGGAAAAAGTGCGTGATTGTGTGCAAGGTAGCTCTCTCCACCTTCTCTCATGCATGGATGTGTGTTTAGCTTGTCTTAGAATGTGTGTATGTGTATTTTCAAGCCATGAAAAGTATGCTAGCATGATTTTATATGCCATGATTTCATGATGTCATGTTATGTTTTCAAATGAATGTATGATGTTTGTTGAGTTTGCTTGAGTGTGGAGAGGCCAAGAACTCTTGACCATGGTGAGGATGAGCCAAGAACCCTTGAGATTGGTTGAGACAAAGTAAAGAGTCTCCCAAAAGTAAAATGGGCTCCCAAGAGTCCAAAATCTATGAGGAAAGGTGTGAGGCCAATCCAAACACTTGGTGAGCTCTTAAATGTTTTGTATGATTTGTTTACATGCCAAGCTTGCTTCCTAAATGTCCTTGACTTCCATTTTATCCATGCATGCATTTTTAAGGCTTGCTTTGCATATATTATGTATGATTGAATGGGAGATGAGCTATTGGGATTCCTTGAATCTCTTTCCCTCCTCTCCAATGATCTCACATGCTAGATGGACCAAGTAGATATGTTAATGGGAGCCAACAACATTGAAAGAAGAAGATTGACATCCATATGTCTAGCATTTTTCTTTTTAAGCCATAATGAACCATAATGATGTATATTATTGTTGTAAATGGATTATGACCCTTGAGACATATGTAATTATGCTATTATATGAAGTAGAAATGAAAGTATGTGTTATGTGAATGATGGAATGTGAATTGAGTATGTATGGCAAAGATAGCCTCATGAATGAGTTTATGAAAATGTACATATGTGTGCATGGAAAGGGCAAAATGAGATGCATAGGGTTTGGGACCATTTGGACAGCTCACACAAGTCCTAAATATGCTTTTAGACTTGCCCAAAAGGTGGCAAAACTAAAGGAAAGCCATTTGGCAATTTTGGTATCCCATATGGAGCTAAAAATGACCATAATGGAACCCTATATCACTTTTTGATCAAATGAGTTACTCTTGATTTGAAATTTGGCATGCAATTAGGTCTCATTGAGAGATTTTTGGAAAGCTAAAGATTATAATTTTCAGAGGTCTACAGAATATTTGATGATTTTTCAAAATTGGCAATTTTTATGGTTTTGGTTTGTTGTACTATTCATTTGGTCAAAAAATGAATTCTGTCACACAAGGCTCAAATGATGTCCAATTGCCATGAAATTTTATACAGAGAAGCTAGACATTCATAGCGACTCGTGCCAACTAGAGCCACCTCATTTGTTATGGAGAGAGAGATATAAATTTTTGAACATTCTATCTGGTATCAGGGATTTTGCCCAACCTGAGTTATTGTTCCATTGAATTCTGAGCTCTAGGCTTGATGAACTGGTTTGGAGATATTTTTTCTCTCTAGCTAACATCCACAAGTTTCCATATTGGTACCATTTGTATGGTTTGGATTTTTTTGGAATTAATTGAATATTTTCAAAGTTTTCTACAGAATTCTGTACAGTTCCAGAATGCAGTCTGACCTCTGGACCATTTTGCATGTCAAACGTCGTCTTTGATGGATGCTATGATCTAGCATAGTGTGAAGTAGACATCTGTAGCTTTCTAGAATGACCAAGACTGTATGATTTTGAGTTTTCTAGAATTAGTTATGATTTTTCAAAGTTTGGTCAGAAAAAGGGGTAAATCTGACCGAAAATACTCTTGATTATTTTGTGCTCTCCTTTGATTTCCATGAGTTGTGGGCATGATTTTATGATGCAAAAGAGTTGTATTGATGTAATTAAATATGAAAATGTATAGTATGAGCTCACACAGTCCACGTGACATTGAATAGAGATTTTATACATGACGCAACACAAAAATACTCACTATTTTATTGCCTTTTTCACTAGCAACTCTCATGATTCATGAACTTGAGTTAGTTAAAGGCATTAGATGAGCTAGAATTTATGGTGTTACACATGATCCAAGCGTAAATTAAAAATATAATTATTTCCCCAATAGATGACCCAATTCATAGTTTCTTCTTAGAGACATGTTAATTTATGAGTTTGGATAATAGTGATTGGTAACCCATAGCAAATAAATGGATAAAAGAAAGTATTTCATACACTAATAAAAAACACAACAGTAAAGCCATATATAGATGAATATCATAATCTCACTTATATATGAACAATAGCAGTGATCAATACCCATAGAAAGCAAAGTGTTATATTGAAACCAAACTCATCAATATATGGCCAACCTATGATCATGTACAAAGAAAACTGTGGAATTACAAAAGGATAATAGCTATATCACATATTGAAGGGTACATGATCAAAGTGTAAATTAAAACTATCACTATCTCAATTATACATGACCCAATTCATAGTTTCTCCTCGAGGGCATGCCAATTTATGAGCTTCAACAGTAGTGATTGATAACCCATAGTAGATGAATATACACGAAAGAAAGTACTTCAAACACTTAACCTATGATACCCACAAAAAGCAAAGTGTTATATTGAAAGCAAACTCATCAATATATGGCTAACCTATGATCATGTATACAGTAAAGTCTGGAATTACAAAAAGATAATAGCTATACCACATTTGAAGGGTACATGATCAAAGTGTAAATTAAAACTATCACTATCTCAATTATACATGACCTAATTCATAGTTTCTTCTTAAGGGCATGCCAATTTATAAGTTTCAACAAAAGTGACTGATAACCCATAGTAGATAAATATAAACGAAAGAAAGTAGTTCAAACACTTAACTAATAAAACAATGAAGCCATATATTTAAGAGTATCACTATCTCACTTATATAAGAACAATAACAATGACTAGTACCCAAAAAATGCAAAGTGTTATATTGAAGCCAACTCATCAATATATGGCTAACCTATGATCAAATACAAAGTAAAGTGTGTAATTACAAATGGGTAATAGCTATTCCATATATTGAAGGGTACATGATCAAAGTGTAAATTGAGACTATCATTATTTCACCTATACATGACCTAATTCATAGTTTCTTCTTAGAGACATGCCAATTTATGAGTTTGAATAGCAGTGATTGATAGCCCATACTAGATAAAGGGATGCAAAAACAAGTGGTTCATACACTAATAACAAACACAACAATGAAGCCATATATTGAAGACTATCACCATCTCACTTATATATGACCAATAACAGCAATCAATACCCACAAAAAACAAAGTGTTATATTGAAGCCAAATTCATCAATGTATGTCTAACCTATGATCATTTACAAAGTAAAGTGTGCTATTATATTCCATTTATCATAGGGTACATGATCAAGGTGTAAATTAAAACTATCACTATCTCACTTATACATGACCTGATTCATAATTTCTCCTCAAAGACATGCTAATTTATGAGTTTGAACAATAGTGACCAATAACCCATAGTAGATAAATAAAGATGAAAGAAAGTAGTTTAAACACTAATAACAAACACAACCATAAAGCCATATATTGAAAAGTATCACTATCTCATTTATATATGAACAATAATAGTGATTGATACCTACAAAAGGCAAAGTGTTATGTTGAAGCCAAACTCATCAATATATGGCTAATTTATGATCATGTACAAAGCAAAGTGTGCAATTACAAAAGGGTAATAACTATCCCATATATTGAAGGGTACATAATCAAAGTGTAAATTAAAACTATCACTATCTCACTTATACATGACTAGATTCAAAGTTTCTCCTTAGAGACATGCCAATTTATGAGTTTGAACAGTAGTGATCGATAACCTATACTCGATAAATAGATGTAAAAGAAAGTAGTTCAAACACTAATAACTAACATAATAGTACTACTTTAAGAAAAATGCTAAACCAATGCCTCTTACTCATCACTTGAAAATAACAATAAAGGATTTTCATTTTTCATTTTTTTCTTTTTCTCTTTTAGTAGGGTTTATTTCTTGAAAAATATTACCATTTTGCTAATTTTCTTTTCTTGCAACACATAACTGAAATTTAAAGGCATATGAAAATTCACTCACTTTGTCAACCAAAAGGAAACCCAAAATTATACCACTTACATCCTTCTAACCACTTTGACCAATATTTAATTACACAATCAAATTTTCCAGATCCAAACCTCTAAAAATCAATAAAGGGATAGAAGTGGCCGTGTCACGCCTAGCTTAGTCTGCAAACAAACAAAATCAAGTGATGTTGAGTTCTCAAAACCATAAGAGTCAGTTAGTTTTAACATTATGCTAAACCTACATCAATGATGTAGTCTTATTCCTATACACTAAAAAGAAAGCAATCTCATAGCTTGCATCCAATTTTCTATGTCGATAAAGTTACCATCTTTCATAAATTGGAGCTCAACATGTAAAGAATCCAAGCCCAATTCTAATTAAACATTAGGTACCTTGTTATAAAACTTCTTTGGATTCTCCTTAATCTGATTATGAATGTCCAAGGAAATTTTTGCTTCATAACCAATTCCTAAAACCAAATATATGTTAAACATTCAAAATCCATATGTATGATGCAATAGATAAATACTTGACAAGTAATAATTGAAGTAACCTACTAAAGTGATTATAGTGAGAAAGTGGGAAAGCTACAACGAAGAAAATTAGATTAGGAAATCTTCAAGATCAAGGTGTAAAGACAAGAACTTTTTAGAGTTAAAAGGAAAAGAACATAATTAAAACATGATTAGGATTTCATTCCAATTGCCATTGATAGTAAAGCTCATTCTAATATAGGGAAAGTTGAAGTGAGATGAAAGACTACATAAAACTAAACCTACAATTCCAGCTGCATCATCGCTAACAGCATAGATAGAGGAAAACTCTAATGGAGACATCTATCTTAAAGACTTGGGATTACCAAGCAAGTGCCAAAAATAGAGAATTCTCTCTCTCTCTCTCTCTCTTTGCAATTTATACTAAATTCTAAGGAAGGCATTTTTATGTCATTTTCTACATAAATAAATAATTTTTCATCCATCTTTTTTAAAAAATATTATTTTAAAAATTAAACTAGTTATTAAATAAAAAAAAATTATTCATAGGTTTGATAGTTCAATTAAAATCCAATGGTAGTCCAATCTACTTCTTATGGTTCTAGTAGATAAAATATGATTTTTATGATGTGTTAGAAGAGTTTTGGTAAAGGATAGAACCAAATTCCCCATTTTGAAACCTATTCTTCCTAATTAAAGTACAAAAGAGGTTAGATGTGGCCAAAATGACTTTTTGATAGGCCATTAAGGATTTTCTACTTTAAGCAAGTCTAATTTAGTAAATTTAATTAAGTTGGAGTGGTTTAGAGTCAATTGGACTTGAATTACTAATTTTGGCTATGTGAGACTCGAGTCTTAGGCTATTTTACTAAAAAGTGCAAAATTTGGGTTAGACTAGTCATATTTTGATTGGTGACCCTTGAATATGGTTTCTAAGCTCTTATAACTTGCATTAGGTATTTAAAAATTGCACCAAGTGGTTAGGTATCACTTGGAGTGGCAGTTTACATTTTGGCCATGTCACTTGTTGGTTTTAAGCCTTCATTTTTCTAAGCTTTTGGGCTTTTGGTGATGTAATATAATGTCTTAGTTATGCCTTATCTTTGGATGGTTATAGTGAGAAAAAGGCATACCTAATTTTGTGAAGTGTGGTATGAAATTTTTAAGATAAATCATGGTGCTTATGGTGTGATTTATGGAAGTTTTAACTTGTGAAATGGAGGAAGTAGAGCTATTTTGTGGTCATAGTTTTTTAAATTTTATCATGGACTGTTCTAGGTTCCAAGGGAGGGATCACTCATGTTCTTGGGCAATTATGGTTGGAACACAATTAATAGGTGTATGAGACATGTTGGAAGAGGTTTAGGAATATTTGAAGTTTGACCCTTCCTCACACACTTTAGAGTATCATTTTGCTATCAAATGTTGTTCTTGCTACCATGGAATGTTTGGTACTAATTTAGTCTCCTTCTTGTAGTGAATTAGGTGTTTTATTTTGGTGCTAGGCATGTATGAAAGTGGGGAAGAATTTTAGATTGAATCTTGATGGCATGATGAAGTTTCAACTCGTTGTTGTCTTTTTCTCTGTTCATTTTTTGGCTTGCTATCCAAATCTATCATGTCTATCATGCTTAGTTAGGGGCCTATTTTAGATTACATTCTTATGGCTCATATGCTCTAATTATGGTGTTAAATGCTTAAGTTAGTAGGCAAAAGTGCTAGCTTGAAACCTAGGTGCTTATTTGTAATTAAGAAAAATGCAAATTATATTGGCATACTCTAGACCTAGAGGTATACACTATTTAAATAATGCTCTTTTGTCTCATTCAATTGCTCTTATTCTTATGTCCTTGCTGCCCATTCCTACCCTTTACGTGACTTGCCATTCTATCTAATAGATTCATCCTTTATGTAATATCTGGTATTTTGGCACTGGACTAAATAAAATAGTTGATATTTTTATACTAAGCAAGATCCCGAGATTAGAGTAAACCAAGTAAAGAAAAGGAGTAAAAGCCTAATTAGAGAAGAGAAATGGGCTAAAAGTTGAGTTTCAAGTGCAATACCATATTAAGATAACACTTATTCTGTAACAACCTTAATTTTCAATTACTGTGATTAGGCTTAATTGTACAATTAATGATTGTAAATCAAGGTCTAAAATCATTGCAATTAATTAGATTAGGAAAAAGTGAAAAAATTTGAACCTTGATATTATTAGGGTTATTAGTCAAACCATCACAACTATTTTTATTCACAAAAAATTTTAGTTATGAATTAAGAGCCTTTGACACATGTTACCATTGATTTTCAATTCACAAAATTCCCTTATAATGCCCCCAAGTCATTACATAACCTTAACATAGTGAAGTTCAAGGTTTTCAAGTTGAAAATAAGAGTTGGGAACCTTTGCCACGACTTAGACCTTCCTCGCCATGGCTAAGTTGGTTAGTGGAACATAAAAACCAAGTTTGGAGATTCCCATCATAACTTTGTACACTCATGCTATGGCATAAGTGGCTACTAGAAATCAAAATTAAAATTTTGCACTTTACACCATAACTCAGGTTCTCTGTGCCATGGCAAAGTGTTCTCTAGAACCCACTATTCACACTTTCACGATTCTCGTCACGGCGGATGAGCCTCTTGGAACTCTCCCTTTAATTTGTTCAAAATGTGCTGCGATGGAAAAACCCGCACCATGGCAAAGTTAGTTTTTATTACCCTCTCTAGGTGAAATTTTCATCTTATGCCGTGATGGGACATCTTGCGCTGTGGCACTCCTCGCCTCTGATTGACTGTTGGTCATGACTTAAGATGTTTTGGCCACGGCTCAATTTCCTCTTTTGCCTAAACTTTCTTAATTTCACCCCAAATACTTTAACACTCCCTTTAATGGCACCCTAAGGTCATTCTACCTTAATTTATATGGTTTTAAAAGTATCCAACCACCTAATTTGCTTAATATATCTATCATCACCAATTCAAGACTTAGATATTGATTTCTACCCATCTTTCCACCACCTATTCACAAATCATGGACTTTAACACAAGGGATACCAAAAGCCACTACTATTACCATTCAAATATAGATCCAAACAAAAGGTCCATACATTGCTAGTCTAAGTCAATATTTAAGGTAACACATGATTTCATTCTCAAATAATAAGTCATATCTCAGGGTCAACAAGGTTCCATATTAGATTGTAAGTAAATGGGTACATCAAACTCCATGATAATTATATTACATAATGAGTTCCTATACTTGGCAATTCATGATGTAATGCAACAAATATATAAAAACTAAAATTCTTGTTACACAAACCCAATTTGACAAGGTTTTCAAACTTATGTGCTATAAAACCATACATTATACTTCCATGTATATGTACAGATTAATTAAGAGGTCTAGTCCCTGAAAATGCTAGCCCACATTCAAGGTGAGATATACGATCATAGTAACAAGAGGCAAGTTCCATATATATATATAGATTAATTAACATAATGCATTTTCATCTCATCAAATACCAAAATTATCAATTCAATTAGCAAATGAACTAGTTGAGCTACTAGTGAATACTGTCCCATACCAACACTCATGTACAACATATTAATGGCTAATAACACCAGAAGAGGCCTGTCCACTGCACCAACTCCCCATTGAGCATAACCTAGGCTTAGTGCATTCAAGGGTTTGATCATAACCCGCTGCCTGATTGAAGCACGATGTATGGGTGGCAGCTGCACCACAGTTCCACTATGGACTCACAAGGTCCAATCACAATAGCAATCAAGTAGCTAACCAATCATTTAGCATTTCAAAATCATACATGTATCGCAAAACATCATATTAAAAAGGAGCAAATACATGGAATTAAGAAATTAATCATGGTTACCTTAATGAAGCTTAATTGCTTTTCCTTTAGCTACCATCATGATCCAAATGCACACCAAACCTAAGATAAGCATAGTTATCATCATTTCTAGCAACAAATCAGATACCTAAAGAGTTGAACTACTAATGACTACCTAGAGATTACTTACCTAACCACCAATGGATTCCAATTTTAGGTTCTAGCTTCCCCACACCAAAAGCCACAATAGTTCACTTTAATTTTTGGGTAATTTCATATAAAACTAAAGTCCATATCATAAGTCAACTATAGAGGTCTCAAACTACTAGAAAATGCATTAAAATGGGAAAGAAACACTTACCTGACAACACCCTTGCCTCAACCTCCAAAAATCCACCATGAAAAACACCAACCAACACATTTCAGATTTGGGTGTAGGTGAAAATGCTCTAAATGAAAAACCAATTGGGCTAAATCAAAGAGAAGGAAGAGAAGATTAAGTTATATATCAGTTACCTTGGCTGAATCTTGCTCTGAAAGTGGAAGAAGATGGATTTATGCCAAGAACCCTAACCACCTCTCAAGACCTCTGAATTTTCTTCTACCTCTTATGTTTCTGCAAAATTGTGGAAGAGAAGAGGGTTTTCTCTTAGGGTTTTAGTGAGAAATTGGCTAACCCATCAGCCCAAAGTCCAATTGGGCCTCTTCTTAATTTCTGGGCTATGGTTTAGAGAATTGGGCTACATAACACTTAGAGTTAAAAGGGAAATATGCTGATCCAAAGGCCCAAAAATCTATATAGGTTATAGTGTAAGTCATTAGGCCTCAAGTAGAAATGTTTACTAAGGTTTTGGGTTGACTTAAGGGTTTATTCAAATTGAGTCTACTTAAAAGTGTAATTGGGCCTCTTGAAAGAATTGGACCTTTTTATAACTAAATGGACTTCTATAACACCATAGATTTCAAGCTTGTCTTATGCTATTCTCATGTCCATTGCCATGCATTTCATAAAAGAGGCAAGAAAATGACATTAAAAAGTGAGTAAATTTGTGTTGTGCTATGCATAAATTTTTCTTTAAGAGTCCCGTGGACCATATGGACTCATATATCATATTATCATATTTAATTACATAGATATAACTTAAATCCATCACCAAAAGTGGCCTAGAACTTGTGTAAGGAAAAGGGACACACAAAATTCATAGTTGCAATTTTAGCTAGAATTTTTCCTTTTTGGTCACAAATTTGGAAAATCATAACTAATTCTAGAAAAATCAAAATCATGCATTATTTACTATTATGGAAAGTTACATATGTCTACTTTATGATAAAAATATGTCCAGACCATGAAACATTACACAAAAGATGTTTGACATCGAAAATGTATGGAGGTTTGACTGGTCACTGGTACTGATATAGATTTCTGCTATGAACTTCAAAAATGTCCAATTAGTTCCACAAAAATCCAATCCATGAAAATGATACTAATATAAAAAGCTACAGATGTTTGCTAGGGGGAAAAATAACTTCAAACCAGTCTAGGCACGTCCAGGACTCCAAAACCAATCAAATGATAACTTAGGCCTGTCTGGATGCTTGATATTGGACAGAAACTTCAAGAATTTATATCTCCCTCTCTAAACATCCAAATTAGGTGTTTCTAGTTGGCAAAAGTCACTAAAAATGTCTAGTTTCTTTCTATAAAATTTTGTGGTAATTGGACATCATTTTCCCCATGAGTGATAGAATTTAAATTCAGACCAGAATAAATAGTACCCCTGAACCAAAATAAAACAATTTCCCAACTTTGAAAATTCATCAAATATTCCATAGATCTCCAAAAAATTTTCACTTTAGCTTCCTAAAAATCTCTTAACAAGCTCTAAATGCATGCCAAATTTCAAACCAAGAAGAGCTCATTTGGATAAAAAGTAGTATGACTTTCCAATATAGTCAATTTTGCTCCATATAAGATACCTAATGTGTCCAAATGGCTTCCCTTGATGTTTGACACCTCTTGGGTAAGTTTAAAAGCATGAATATGACTTGTATGAACTGTCCAAGTGGTCCTAAACCTCATACATCTCAATTTGGCCTTTCCACTTCCATTTATACATACATTTCCATAATACTAGTTTGCCATAACATGTCTAAGATGCATATTTCCATATATGCAATCTTAAATCTCATTTATACATGATACATTAGCATAATTATACATGGTCATAACATCATAGGACATATACAACAATGGATTACAATATTTGCCACTTATATGGCCTTAAAGAAACAAAATTCATGCACTTTGATGTCATGCTCTCATTTCTCAAGTGGTTGGCTCCCATTTCCTTGTTCTCTTAATCCACCTAGCATGTTAGAATATTGGAGAGGAGGAAATGAGATTCAAAGAATCTTAATAGCTTATCTACCTTTTAATCACACATAAAAAATGTAAAACAAGTCTTAAAAATGCATGCATGAGTATCATAGAGTATGCAATCATTCAAGAGGCATTTTTGGCATTTGAACAAGTCATACATAGTATATATAGGCTTGCCAAGTGAATGGACTAGCCTCACCCATTCACTTGTGGATTTTTAACTTGCCTCACCCATTTTATCTAAGAGGTTTTGACTCAACCTCACTCTTCAGGGATTCTTTACTTTGTCTCAACAAATTCTAAGGGTTCTTGGCTCATCCTCACCATGGCTAAGGGTTTTTAGCCTTTCCACACTCCAGCAAATCCAAGCACACATAATAAACATCATATGAAAGAATAATGCAACATCATGGCACCATGGAATAAAAACTTATGCTAGAATACTTTTCATAGCTTAAAACACACATGCACACATTCAAAGACAATTCAATCATACATTCATGCATGAGAAAAGGAGGAATGAGCTACCTTGGAAGCAACTACACACTTTTCTCCTTGCAACAATGCTCCTTTCCTTAACCTCACACACACAAGGGTATGAAATTGGTTTCTCTTGGCCTAAACACAATTTATGGAAGCCAATTAGGTTCATGGAATTAATTTTAAGGCTACACATCTTCCTTAAATACTAACTTAGTCTATTAACCCTTTTATGTTTCCAAGAATGCACCTAATGAAGCAACACCTATCAAATAAATTCTAGGCTCCATTCTTTCCGTTCATATATGATTTTTGACTCCTTTTAAGCCTCTTGGAGTCATCACATAATTAAAACTAAGAGCCTAACTACATGTTGCTTTTTTAGGTCATATTATGGAACATATAAGGCCATCTCACTTTCTATGGTTTCTAAATTTTTTCCAAGGGCTTCTCCAACCTTTTACTATCATATGAAGTCCTAAATCAAGGGTAGAACAATTTAAAACACTTCCTAACCTATCTAACTAGCCTAGGCCAAAATATAAGGGGGAGGAAGAGTTCATAAATTCTTGATTTTTTCTTGATGAGAGACACATTTGGGAGGCTTCCTAGAGGTCTTAGAAGCTCAAATAAACACTCACACATGCAAGGAAATTATATATTAAATCAGTTTTTACATCCCATTCAAGAGTTTAACACTTTCTATTCTTGCATTCCATTGATCTTCCTTCCAATTTCTTTGCATATTTTAAATTCTCACACCTTAATTCATGTGATTCATTATTGGTTTTGCCCAAAAACACTCTCCCCTTGGCTGGCTATAGGGAGGACAAATTCCACGCAAAAAGGCTAAGAGAAGTGAAGCATGGAGACTAAGATTTTTACCTTGATTTCAAGCTTTCTTTGAATGCTTTCCCTTTTCTTCTAGCTCTCCTCTCCAAATCCAAATTTTCCACCTCTGTTTTGCCCTCCATACAGACCCAAAAACATCATCAAATCCATGTAAATAAAGGGGAAAAGAAGGAATAGCAACTTGTAAGAGAAAAAGCTTGAATTTCCATAAAGTTTCCTACCTTTTTGTTTAAAATCCCTCTTGTGAGTTTTTAAAATTTTTTAAAAATTACAAAAATGCCCCTACTTTCTTCGGTAAATTTTCTGAGCTCTTTTGGCTTTAGTTTTTGGGCATCTTAAACGTCAAATTCTCATTTTTCAATATTTAGAATTTTATCCTAATTTTAGTTGGCCCTAAATCCTTCTATTTCTAACGTTTAGAAAGAAACCAAACATCACGTTTGTCACATTTACGGAGGGATCAAATGTTACAACTTTTATATTAGGCTCCAAGCATAACTAAATGGATCACATGACCCAAATTAACTATCCATCTCTCTTTTCACTTAACTAAATTTATTAATTACCCCGATTAAGTTCCTAATTCATCATAATTATCCTTAATTAATTTTGGTGTGTTACATATTCTAGATTAAAATTAGTCTCAAGTATCTATTTTCATATATTCATCACTTCTAATAGTGGAAAGTGCTATCATCAAAAGCCAAATTAACTCATTTTTGGTTAAATGAACTATTTAGGCTTATCAAACTCATCTTCCATCCTTAACACACTTATTCAAGTAGAAACATCACAAATTGAAGCATGAAATTTGTAACACTATGGTTTTATGACTCATCTCATATCATATGTAGGCTTATTTCCATGAAGCATATGAATTCCTTAAGAAAAAGTCATGGAAAAATACAATTAAATTGCATTACATCATTGGTAAATTTTTCATTCGGTGTTCTATGGGCCATATGGACTCATCCATTTTATTCTCACATTTAAATACACAAATACAACTCATAACAAACTCAAGAAATGGCTTAGAACTCGTGCAAATGGATGATATACTCAAAACCATAGTGTGTAGCCTCAGGTAAGATTTTAGATTCTATGCTTAAACTTTGAAAAATCATAACTAATTCTAGAAAAATTAAAATTAGGCATACTATACTATTCTATAAAGCTACAGATGTCTACTTTTATGTAAAATAAATTTAGACCACAACAGAGGCTGTTAGCCAGTAGAAATTGATGGTACTATCCTCCAACTTCAAAAATTCATATCTCTTTGCTCAAAAGTCCGATTGGGATGATCTTGGTGGCCATATAAATCTTATCATATGTAGTTTATGCCTATAAATTTTCATGAGCATTGGACATCATTTGTCCTATGAATGACATAGCCCAATTTTCTGACCATATGAACAGTGTTTGCATCAGTTTAACAAAAAAATGATAACTTTGGAAATTCATAATTAATTCCACAGAGCTCCAAATAATTTAGTCTTTAGTTTCCCAGAAAGATCTAGATAATATCTATATGTGTGCCAAATTTAATGGGAAAATTCATTCATTTGGTCAGATCTTGACATTGGATTGTGAAATGGTCATTTTTAAGTCTTACAAAGGGTCTAAATGGTTCCAAGGCAACCATGACCACTAAAGCACATGGAAATGAACCAAAATGACATTATAAATTTGTATCAAAGTGCAAAAACTCAAATTTCTCAAACTCACTCATCCACTTCATGATATACACAAGAATGTGTATGTCTAGTCTTGCCATTCCATACTCAAATCGTGCTATATTATACATATGGCATAAATTCTCATCCATACATCATATATATGAGTATTTACACATATTCAAATGATTACATAACAATTACATCATAGGATTACATCATATGCCATTGGTATGGCTGCAAAAGAGGAAAACTAGGCACTCTATGTCAATCTCTCATGTCCCAACTTGGTGGCTCTCATTACCTTGCTCATTTGGTCCTCCTAGTATGTTGAGATATTGGAGATAAGGAAATGAGATTTAAAGAATCCCAATAGCTCATCTCCCTTGCAATCACACATAAAAGTATGTAATACAAGCCTTTATAAAGACATGCATGAGCTTCATAGAGTGTAGAATCATTCAAGAGGCATTCTTGGCATTTGAACAAGTTATACAAAGCATATTTATGCTTGCCAAGTAAGTGGATTAGCCTCACCCATTCTCTTATGGATTTTGGACTTGCCTCACCCATTTTCTCTAAAAGGTTTTGACTTAACCTCACTCTTGGGAGTCAACCTCACTCTTAGAAGACTCTTTACTTTGTCTCAACTAATTTTAAGGGTTCTTGGCTCATCCTTACCATGGTTAGAGGGTTCTTGGCTTCTCCACACTCAAGCAAATCCAAGCAAACATACTAGTCATCAATTGAAAACATAATGTAACATCATGGTACCATGGAACAAAGGCATGTGCTAAAACACTTTTCATGGCTTAAAATACACATAGACACATTCAAGACAAAGTAAGCACACATTCATGCATAAGAGAAAGAGGAGAGAGCTTCCTTTATTATATTTGCATACTTTCTTCCTTGAACTTAGTTCCTCTCCCACAGCCACACACTCATAAAGAGGTGGGATGTGTTTCCTTTGGCCTAGATACATAATATGGAAGTGAATTATACTCTTGAACCAAATTCTAAAGCTACACATTCACTAGAAAAGCTAGGTGGTTCATATGGCTCTTTATGGTTCTATAATACACTTAATGAAGCAACCATATGGAAACATAATATTTGCTCTATTTTCCTCATCCATTTATGATTCTTGACTCCATTTAAACCTCTTGGAGTCATTACACATTCAAATCAAGGAGGCTAGCTAGGTGTTGCTTCTTTAAGCCATAATATGGAACCTATGATACCATCTCACTATCTATGGCTTCTAAAATTTTTCCAAGGCTTCCTTTCATACTCTTCCATTATACATGATGCAAAACTAAGCTTGGAAGGAATTAAAACACTCTCTAGGTGCATGAAATCTCCTTGGCCAAGGCTATGCTTCCATATGGCACCAATAGAGTTGTTTTAATTTCTTTGACGGGAGAAGCATGTGGAAGGCTCTTTTAGTGTCTTAGGAACTCATATACACTCTTAGGCAACTTAAATTACTATTAGGAAGCTTCATCTTAGCCTAGGTGCAACCAAATCCCTAAATTCTATAACTTGCATTCTAAAGCTCCCTTTTCAATTTTAGTTGTATATTCTTAATCCTCACACTCCATAACCTTTGGCCCCATCAGGAACACATAAAGAAAAACTCTCATCCTCACTTTTTCCCTCTTGATCAAAGCTTAAATGGCTTGGGAACACAAGATTTTGCAAGTGTTTCAAGTAAAGTCTTACCTTAAAATGTAGCTCTCTTCGTATAGATTATTTTGTACCGATTAATTTCTTGAAAAGAGTTCCTTTTTAGCTTGGGTTAGACCTGAATCTTTAAGTTTTCAAGAAAGGAAAACTACCATTAAACAGAAGCTTAAACTTCTTACCTAAACAGAAGCTTAAACTTCTTACCTAAACAGAAGCTTAAACTTCTTCTCTCTCTCCCATCTTAATTTCACACCATGGCTGCTCAATTTTCTGCAAATGGAAGCTTGAAGAAGGTGATAAGGTGTAATCTTACTTAAGAAGCCTCTTTTACAATTTTTCAAAATGACTATTTTGCCTCTACGAGCTTATTTGCTCTGTCTTTTCCATCATAAAATTTAGGTCTTCTAATTCATAAAATGCCTTTGGTTTCATCCAAATTAGATTTAAAACTCTCCCAAACAAACTGGTCAAAGTTTGGGTCAACCAACATTGGAAAATGTTCACCAGAGGGGTTTTAACTGTCCTGGGGCTTCCTATAGTTTTCAAGGCCTTTAAGAACCCTGGAGAACTCAAATTTACCATTTAAAAAGCTCTCCTATGGGAATTCTAAAAATTTCCTGAAACTATGAAAATGCCATTACATTTCATTACCTTTTGTAAAAATCTTTTTGGCTATTCTGGCTCCAGTTTCAAGGCACCTCTGCCTTGAGTCACCATTATTTAAGGTCTAGAATATTATTCTAATTTTATTGGACCTCAAATCACTTTATTTGGGGGATTTCTTTTTGTATCCGATGAATTTCATGCGTTTACCGAAAAATTGCATATTATGTTTCTCGCATTTTCTCTTATTTTTAGAGAACTAGATATTACAGAATTTGGATTTGAAGCATACAAACTAAGACTAGCTAATTTCATAAGTTTCCATAGCATTCTATATTCTCTTACAAACTTCAAATATTTATAACTTGAGTTAGAAAATTCCAAATCATGCAAACTCAAACTCTTTGGAAAGCTCAGGATATCATTTATCTACTGTAAATATTATAGATCAAAATAGTATCATTTGGCCCATGAAATTCAATGAAATAGTAACTGGGTCTATTCTATTTCTCATATTACAGCAGACATGCAACTTTAAAAGTTTATATCTCACTCTATAGAACTCCAAATTAGGTGGTTTTAGTGGCTATAGAAAGCTTATGATGTCACCTATATGTTTGTAAAATTTCATAAGTATTGGACTTCATTTGATTCTTCAAAGACACCAAAAACTAGATTGACCAAATGTATAGTGCACTGACAATTTTTGCAAATTTTAGCCAATTTTAAAAAATCAAAATAAATTCCATAGAGTTTCTAAAATTTTATTCTTTAGCTTCGTAAAAAGCCCTTGATGAGGTCTAAATGCCTGCCAAAATTCATCCATTTGATTTGGTTTTGATTCAGGGCAAGAATATGGTCTAAAATGACATCAATATAGTAAGTATCAAATGGTCTGAAATGGCTTCCCACATGAACCATGACCATTTGTGTAACAAATGGTAATTTTCATAACATGACTAAATGAGTTGTGTAAAGGCAAGTCCCTTGAAATGAGCTAGATAATGTCCCAAAAAGTTTGGGTAGTGTCTTAAGCTCCTAAAAATAATAATCCTACTCCTAAAATTAATCCTAAGTTTATATGGAAAGAAAAATAGAGTTAGGACTGTGAAATAAATTATGACAAAAACTGATGAAACGTAATGACATTTTCATAAATATATGTAATTTTTGGAAAAACTCATAGGAGGCCTTTTTAAATGAAAATTTTGAGTTACCCAGGGTTTTCAAAAGCTCCAAAAACTATGGGAAGCCTTAGGACCGGTAAAACCCCTTTGGTGTATGTTTTCTAACGGTGGTAAACCCAAACTTTGACGAATTCATTCAGGAAGGTTTTAGCTCTGATTCGAGTGGTTCCAAAGGTATTTTATTAAATTGGGAACCTAAATTTTATAATGGAAAAGACAGTTCTAAAAAAGGAGCTAAAACAAAGCCAAAATGAAATTGTCATGACGGAAGGATGAAATTGGAATTTTTGAAAAAGCTAACTTCTTGAATGTTCCACACACTTCACCCCCTTTTTCTCCTCTCATTTAGGTCAAATCCCTCTACCCAAAAAAATAAAAAAAGGCCAGCTCTCTTAGGTGCACCAAAAGAAGGAGAGAAGGAGGGAGAAAAGCAAGAGAAAGGTAAGGAATTTCATGTAATTTCATGCTTCTCCTTCTTCCAATCTTGTTCCTCTCCTTCTTAGCTCTCTTTCTATAGTTTATTTGAATAGATTGGTTTGTTTTGAGTCCAGAACAAGGGGGAGCAGTTTGAATTGCTTGATAAAAAGTAAACCTAGAAGAAAAAGTCTTAAAACTAAGCTTGAATCTAAGGTAAACTCTTGTTTTGGTTGCTTCCTTCCTTTGTTCTTCCTTTGTCCCATTTTCAGCTAAGAAGAAAACCATATGGGGGAGGGTGATGGGTCTATCACACAACCCTCAAAATAAAACTAGTGTTGATTAAATATATAGTTAGTGGCACAACCTAGGTCATCTCCCTTGGAATTGGGGTTCAATGTTTAATTGGGTTTTCTTAGTGTTAAAGGATCCTAGAGCTATCTAAATTAGGGGGTTTTTGATCTTATTAAATTGAGTAAAGTGAAATTGAAATAAAGTTCCTAAATTCTACCTAATTAGATGAATGACGGTTTATAATAGACTTGTGACTAGTTTTAGATTTGTTCCTTAGTATCCACTATCCTTATCCTAATCCAATTGTGATTAATTCTGGCCTAAGAGTCCCTAATTGTGTTCATAACAAGTTATCTTCGGTTACCACTCAAGATTCAAGAGATTAACGAAGTAATGTTGCATTGAGATCTCAATCTCGCATTAAATTGTTAATTCTTGTCTTTAAGATCAATGAACACTCAACTTGATTGATTGACTGATTAATTAGCCTCTAAATCATCATCTAAAGATGTTTAATTAACTAACTAAACACCAAGGAGTCCTCAAATCAAACAATTAAACATTCAATCTCTCACATGCATTTCATCAAACACCTTGACTGCATACATGGATAATTGTAGAAAATTAAAAAATTCAGTATTTAATCCAACCAATTAATCAACAAAAAGGCTTCCTAATTAGTGTCTAACTAGCCACTAATTAAAATTACATAAATTCCATATCAAATACAACTTAACTAAGATAATATATGAAAGAGAAAAAGTGTAGGAACTTAAGAGAATCTTAGCCAAAATTCTGTGTTCTTATCCAAGGATTCAAGCTTCTCTAAGGACTTCTTCCAAACTAATCACAAGATGGAAGACTAGAGCCTCATTGAAGGTGGAATGAAGTGGGAATGAAAGATGAGAGGCTACTGGACGAAGTGTGGACGAAGGGCGTGCGAATGGAATGACGAAGTGAATGGACGAAGGAATCAGACATTGGTAGCGTGGAATCAAGTGTTATATCATGTGCTCAGCCCTTGCCTCTTCTCACGTGATTTCTTTTATTTCTCACGTGCTCCTTTCATTTGCCAATTGATTATAGCTTCCTTCATGTATGTATATGTGTCTTACATGCTGGAAATTTATGGGCCCCAATGTGATGCTGATGAATTATGAAACATGGTCTGCAGCCTCTAATTCTTTTCTTCACATTTTATTCTCCTTTGCATTATTTTGCATTTATTGATCACATGTGCTGCCCTTTTCTTTTTGCTTCACGCATCCTTCCACATGGCTTTTCTTCCTTGCGTTATTCTAGCCAGTCCACGTTATTCTTCCATGTCATTCATATTCCCATGTGCTTCTTTACTCTTCTCATTCTTAACTTGTTCACGTTTTTGTTGTAGCCTGTAGCTAGTGTAACCCGTAGCTCTTTCCTTTCATCTGCAGCTTTTCCACGTGATTCCCCCACATTCTCAGCTCCCCTCTCCTTCTCTTCTTATTGTTATCTATGTTAAGAAGTCTAGCTTGTAGCTTCATCTATGTTTCTTGCTTCTCTCTCAGACAAATACATAGCTTCTTCTTTATCTACTTTAGTGTGCTAACTTTTCTACGTGGAGTTGCTTCTATCCAAGCTCCTTTTAAGCTTTTTCTTTCTTAAACTAGAAACTCGAGCCTCCTTCTATAGTGTTTATGCTTTGTCTAGCTGCTCCTTCTTTTCTTTTTGTATCACACATTCAGACTACTTGTTCCTTCCACATGTAGCTCTTCCCAACTCGTGCCCATCTAGTACCTTTATGCATTGCTCTTCCTCTTTCCCACTCAAGGCACTAGAATGTGGCTTCTTCTTCGTACAACTCATGTAGCTTCTTTTTTTATTTTCACTACTGCCCCACGTTAAACCCAAGCTTGTATGCTTTGTGTTTAGCTTCTCTTCTTCACATTTGCTTCTCCTTCCCATTCCACATCAAAAGCTTGCTTCTGAACCTCTGTTCCAATAACTCGTGGCTACATGCAGTATATTGCTATATGGTTAAAATGAATCAACATGAAGAGTGAGTGATGTGATTATGTAATGATGCATATGGGTGCAACGTGAGAGTGTAATGGGTACAACGTGGAGTGTGCTAGTAATATGGATGAGTAAAGCAACATGGAGTGTGTAAGTGAGTGAATAAGCCATGCATGTGAAACCTTCCATGCCTACGTGTTTGTGTAATGAGAGCTGCCACGTGTGTGATAGGATGAAACTTAAAGTGTGAGTGAGTGATGTGGAGGAGTTGCCTATATAGAGAGACCCATGAGTGATATGTGTGTGTAGACCAAGTGAGTGAGAGATGTGAGGATGAGAAGATGGAATGCATGGCTTCCTTGGACTTGGCAAACCTCCACTTCTGCAAAACAATCTCCTATTTAAATACCAATTGTCCATAAAAAATTCTACAAGAATAATAGACAAAAAATTACATCAGAATATTCATAAAATTATTAAAGATAAATTTAAGCATTAAAAACCAATAATTTACAAATTAATTCCTAAAATATAGAAATGGCCACTAAAATAAAATCTTATCTAATTAAAGTCTTAAAGCCATATTTCATTATCAAAATGCCTAAGTTTAAGAGAATAAAACAGATGGAAATATATGTTTATCAGAGGGATTTTTTGTCTAAAAACAAGAGAGGAACTAGGGTTTTAGGCCATGGGGAAGTGGAATATGCCAAGAAATTGTAAGAAAATCCAGTGAAAATCAAGTTAGGAAAGTGTAGGATTCTTTAGGGTTTTATAAAATCTGATTTAATACATGACTTCCCTAGGCCAATTAAGTATTCCATTGAGCTCCTAAGACCTCTAGAAAGCCTCCCAAGTGGCTCTCCCATTAAGGAAAAATCAAAAGCTCTATGAACCTCCTTTTGTGTGCATGGTTCGGCTAAGGCAAGAGCAAGGTTAGGGGATGTTTTAATTTGTTCTAGCCTTGATTTGGGACTTCATATGATGTTAGAAGATGGGAGGAACCATTGGAAAAAATTTAAGAGCCTTGGTTTGGAAGATGGGACAATGGTGTCTATAATGGTGCCTTATGAAGCAACTTATATGTAAGCTTGTGCAAATGAATGTGTAATGGATCCAATAACTTTGAATGATAGCAAGAGGCCTAGAAGTGAAAAGAGAATTGAGCCTAGAACTTGAATTGTGAAGGTTGCTTCAGTAGGTGATGTTGCCTTAGTCGCTTAGGCACTCAATTAAACTAAGATTGATTTAATGCAGTATAGATCAACCCTAGGTCATTCTTCCCAAGGAGCAATTTAGGGGTTAATTGGATTGAAATTAGGTGTTTATTTGATATTTAAAAGTGTATGCAAATGGGGGGGTTTAAGATTGAGAAATTTAATTTCAACTAAAGGAGAAAAAAAAAATGAAACAAGTAACTAAACTAGGATGCTCTAAATTGAAATAAAAATGATTGTGAAAATGCAAAGTCAAACAGGAGGCAACCAAGGTTTTGCAAGGGGATTTCAGCTCTCATTACTTACCAAAGATTGATTGAGACCAAGAGAAATAATTAAACAATAGACCAATGAATTTAATTAACTTAATTCGAGGATAGGAAACCCTAAGCTCAAATACCCATTACTTGACTTAACTAGGAAACCCATAGCTAATTCAAGCAATTTGCAAGTAATTAAGCCAATTAAACTTCATTAAATCTTTCAACAATTAGATTCAATTAATTCTGGAATTTTTGGTTTCAATTACCTAATTGAACAATTAAGCAATTATACTACCCAATTCAACAATCAAGTAGCACATAAGACCAAGATATGCAATTAAAATCATAACATTAATCAAATTAATGCAAGAGAACTCTAACATCAATCTAATCAACATTATAAGGTCTAAAAACTAAAATTCCAGCAATCACAAAACATAACTTCAGTCCCAAATAATACCAATTCCAATTACAATTCAAGATAAAATTATTATCCAACCTAAAACTAGGTCTCAACATTAAATCCAAATAGAAATTCTTAAAACTAAAAAATTTCTAAGTTCTTGAAATTGAAATAGGAAAAGGTAAGAAAAATAAACTCCCCAATGGTCTTTAATCCAATTAATTCAAGAGTTTGAGCCTTCCTCCTCCTTGCTCCACCTTGGTGCCATCCCTTTAATTAAGCTTCCATGAATTTAGTTTCTCTATACTCCTTCAAGCTTGCTGCCATGAAGATATGATGAAGGAGTTTAGATGGATGATGGTTCTGCACCCTCCCTGTGTCAGTCCAGAGAATGAAAAATGAAGAAGCTCCAGGTGTCCTCTACTGTGCAGTCCAAAAGAGAGTGATGAATGATAATCTGGTCTAGGGAGAGAGAGAAGGCGTCTCCCAGCTCCAGCGTTTACACGAAGAACCAGATTAATGAATGAATCCTTTTTTTTTCGGTGCTGTATCTGTAGGACCACACACCCGAAGAATTAATCCCACAGTACCCAAATCGTGCTTCCCCCACGTCGTCTCTCAGCTTCTCTGAAGTTCGAAGCAGGAAGAATGAATAACACAATCCCTCTTCTCAATTTTCGGCACTGTCTGTGTATGCAGAGGCAAAGCAAAATGAATGAACTCGTTTCCAGCGCCTCCTTTGTTCACGTCCAGAACTAGAGCCAGCCGAATGAATGAAACAGTCCTCTTCCCTGCTTCAGCGCCTCCTTCTTGCATTTCACTCTTCACTCCCAGCGTCTTCCAGAACCAGAAGCCCGCTGCCTCCTCCTGGTCCAGTAGCTCGGCGCTGAATGTGTGTATGCAGAAGCAAGAAGAGTGAACAGTAGCCTCCAGTATTTCGGCGCCTTCCCCAATCCCATCTAGAGCTGACTCCTTGCAAGAAAAAAAATAAAATAAAATTAAACCTAATTTTATAATTACAAAAATGCCATCAAGCTAAATAATAAAAATAATAAGAATTCTATTCCATTTTTTTTTCTCTTTGATCTATCTTTAATTTTCAATTTAATTGCCCAAAAATTCTGCACAAAATTAATAAACATTTTAGAGATTGGAAAAATTTAATCCCTCAAAGAAATATGGAAAATAAAATATTAGCAATTTAAATCTAAAAATTCTCCTAATTAACTCAAAATTATTTTATTTTCCAAAATGAACCAAAAATTCAAATATTGAATAATAAATCCATTTAAGCTCAAATTAATCATTAAAAACAATAATAAACGTGGGCAAAAATATATAAAAATTAACACTTATCAGTAGGCCATTTATGGAATCATTATGCCACCTATAGAATCAAGTGTGTGTTTAAGAATGAGTTTGGTATCCTGGCTTGCTTCAAGTATGTAATTCTTTGCTATTTATGGTGTTTAGACCAAGAGAACACCAACCCACCTAGGTGTGCTTGTGAGGCTAAAAAAGGGAAGGAGTAAAGTAAAGAAAAGCTTGCATAAAATTCAAGGTAGCTCTCCACCTTATTCTCTTGCATTCTTGGTTGCATATATGTGTCATTTTGTGCTTGTATGTGTTCTTGTGAATTACGAACATGCCACTTGATGTCTTGAGATTGCATTGGTACCAATGTGTTTTCTTGAATGTCTTTAATGGTGGAAATAGCTTATAAGGGTTAGGTGATGCCAAAAGTCCCTTGATGAAGGTAAGGAGATGCCAAAAGTCTCATGGCATGGGTAAGACAAGGCCAAAAGTCTCTTAGATGGGTGAGGCCAAGTTAAAAGTCCCTAGGTCAAGGGTGAGGCAAATCCAAAAGTTCTAGAAATGGGGTGAGGCAAAAGCAAAAATCCCTAGAGCATGTTCTTAAATTGAATGTGAATTAGGGGCATAGGAATTATAACCTTGCATACTTTATGGTTGCCAAACTTTTCATACTTATGCTTTGATATGTATATGCCTTGAATGTGTGTATGAAATGGTGTTTGAGCTATTGAGATTCCATGAATCTCATTCCCCTTCCTTTTTCCTTCTTAAAATGTCTAGGTGGTGCTCAAGATCAAAGGAATGTAAGCCAAGGAGCTTAATATGTCATACTTTGTTAATTATGTAATTCTAATTGTAGTTGGATGTTAAAGTAAACTTGTACATGTTTTTTGAGATGTAAGACCATGAGCAAATGTAAAATGATATATGAATGTTGTATGAACCTTTAATGGCACCAAAGTAATGTAAATATGTAAATTTACCCTTTGGTGGCTTATGTGTATTAGTATATGAATGGATGTGAAATGGTTAAAATGAGATGAATGAGGTTTGGGACCACTTGGGCAGTTTATATAAGTCATATTCAAGCTTTTAAACTTTCCTAAGAGGTGCCAAATGTAATGTCCAGTTTCATAAAAATGATGAAAACTAATATGTTTCCAAAGCAAGTCCCCTAAAATGAATTAGTTAAGGTCTCAAAAAATTTAAGTAGCATTCTAGACTCCTAAAAATGAGAATCCTAGGCTCGAATAGAAAGAAAAATAGAGCTAAAATGAAGAAACAAACTTGAACGAAAGGTTGACGAAACATAATGGTATTTTCGTAATTTTAAGTAAATTTTGTAATTCACATAGGAGGGCTTTTTAAATGAAAGTTTTGAGTTTTTTGGGGTTCTCGAAGGCTCTAAAAACCATGAGAAGCCCCAGCATAGTTAAAATCCCTTCGGTGGACATTTTCCAACGTCGATGGATATTTTCCAATGTCGATTGACCTGAACTTTGACGGATTCATTCAGGAAGGTTTTAGCTCCAATTTGAGTGATTCCAAAGGCATTTTACTAAATTGGGAGCCTAAATTTTGTAATGGAAAAGATGATTTTCAAAAAGGAGCTAAAACAAATCGAAAACAAAAATGCCAAGATGAAGGAATGAAATTGAAATTTTTGAAAAGTCTTTCTTAACCTCCGTATATATATAGGTCACACCCCACCTCCTTATTCATTTAGCCACATTTATTTCTGCCTTAAACCAAAGGAGAGAGCTAGGGTTTGAGGTGCACTAAGAGAAGAAGAAAGGAAGGAGAAAAAACAAGGAAAAACGTATGGATTTTCTTGGTTTTCATGCTTTCTCCTTAGCAAACTCTTTCTTCTCCATCTTCCCTTCTTTCCCATGATTTTATTGAAGGTCTTGGATCTGTTTTGAGCATAGAACAGAGGGGAAATTTCAAAATTGAGGTGAGGAAGCCAAGGGAGGTGGAGAACAAGCAAGAAGAACTAAGGAAATCAAGGTATTTTGTCATCTCTTTACTTAATATTCTTTCTTCCTTCTCTTGTGGGTGGTTCGACCTATATATGGCTAGCCCTAAGGGGTTGAGTTTCTAGCTAAACCAAGGATGAATCTTAGGAATTTAAGGGAGGAGAACAAGAATATGTAAAGGAAATAACAAACTAGCTATTAGATTTCAAGATAAAAAATCTAGGGTTTCAAGTGTCTCTTGTAAAATATGATTTGATACAATAATTTCTAGGCCTAAATGAGTGTTTCAATGAGCTCCTAAGGTCCCTAGAAGGCTCCTCATATTCATCTTCCATAAAAAAAACAAAGAAAACTCCAAGGATAGCTTTAAGGAGCATAGCCTCGGTCTAAGGGACTTGAGGCACCTAGGAGGAGTTTTACTTTTTTTCAAGCTCATTTTTTGAGTCATATATGATGGAAGAGGGTAAGAGGAAGCCTTGGAAAAAATTTAGAAACCATAGAAAGTGAAATGGCATCATAGATTCTATAATATAACCTAAAGAAGTAACACCTAGTTAGGCTCCTTATTTTAATTGTGTGATAACTCCAAGGGGCTTAAAAGGAGCCAAGAATCATAAATGAAAGGAAAGAATGGAGTCTAAAACTTAATTGATGGATGTTGCTTCATTAAGTGCATTTAGGAACCATCAATGAACCATAAGACAAAGTTAAAGTTCCAAGTAGATAGATGGCTTTAAGAATGGTTCCAAGAGCATAATTAGTTCCTATTCCATGTGTTTAGGCCAAGAGAAACAAGTCTCCATCATTGTGAGTGTGTGGCTGAGGAAGGGAGTGCATTTCCAAGAGAAAAAGTATGCTTGTGCGGCAAAGGTAGCTCTCTCCACTTTCTCTCATGCATTAATGTGTGCTTATCTTATCTTTGAATGTGTGTATGTGTATTTTAAGCCATGAAAAGTATTCTAGTATATGCCTATATTCCATGGTGCCATGATGTTGTCAATATGTTTTCAAATGCTTACTAGTATGTTTGTTTGGGTTTGCTTAAGTGTGGTGAAGCCAAGAACCCTTAGCTATGGTGAGGATGAGCTAAGAACCCTTAAAAATGATTGAGACAAAGTAAAGAGTCTCCCAAGAGTGAGGTTAAGTCAAAACCTCTTAGAGCATGTGGGTGAGACAAATCCATAAGATAATAGGTAAAGCTAATCCACTTACTTGGCAAGCCTATGTATGCTTTGTATGACTTGTTCAAATTCTAAGAATGCTTCTTGAATCATCATACACTTCATTATGCTCATGCCTGCATTTTTAAGACTTGCATTGTATTCTTTATATATGATTGAAAGGGAGATGAGCTATTGAGATTCTTTGAATCTCATTCCCTCCTTTCCAATGTCTCAATATGCTAGGTGCATTAAGTGAGTAAGTTAATGGAAGCCACCAGTAGGAAGATGAAATATTGACAACAAAGTGTCTAGTTTTGCTTATTTTGAAGCTATATGAATGGCAAGTGATGTAATACTGTAATGGAAATGTTGTATAATCATTTGAATATGTGTAAATACTCATATATTTGACGTATGTATGAGATTTAATGCCAAATGAATGATAATGTAGTTTTTGGGTATTGGATGGCAATAGAAAATGTACGCATTCTTGTGTATGACATGGGGTGAGAGAGTGAGTTTTTAATTTCTGGATTTATACACCTTTGAGACAAGTTAATAAAGCCATTTTGGTGCATTCCCACATGCTTAAGTGGTCATAGTTGCCTTGGAGCTCAAAATGGACCATTTAGACCCTTTGTAAGACTTAAAAGTGACCATTTTACAACCCAATGTCAAGATCTAAGCAAATGAACGAATTTGCTCATAAAATTTGTCATGCCTAGATTGTTTGGAGCTCTGTGGAATTAATTATGATTTTTCAAATTTGGCATTTTTCTGCTAAACTGATGCAGATACTGTTCATATGGTTAGTAAATTGGGCTGTGTCATTCAAGGGCCAAATGATGCCCATTGCTCATGAAATTTTATAGTCATAAACTAGACATGATAAGATTTCCATTTCCATTAAAATCACCCCAATTGGACCTCCGTGTAGAGAGATATGAATATTTGAAGTTGGAGGATAGTACTAGCAATGATAGTCAATCTTTGGTACTGTTCCATCAATTTCTAGTGGCTAGCAGCCCTTGTTTGGTCTGGATATATTTTTAGCATAAATTAGACATCTTTAGTTTCCAAAATGGTAAATTATGTATGATTTTGATTTTTCTAGAATTAATTATAATTTTTCAAAGTTTATGATAGTAACCTAGAATTTCTAGCCGAGGCTGCACCATTGAATTTCATGTATTCCATCCACTTGAAAAATTTATCCACTGTGTAACGCAATTTAGTTATATTTTTCTGAGTTTTTCTTGAGGAATTCATGTGCTTCATGGAAATAAGCCTACATATAATATGAGATAAGTCATAGAATTATGGTGTTACACCAAACCATAATAGAAGTCATTTGGACCAAGTTGATACATTATGGGAACCAAAATTGGTCAATTTGTGAGGTAGTGTCACTTTTTGTCCAATGAGCTCTTATTGGCTTGAAACTTGGCATGCATCTAGAGCTTGTTGAGAGCTTTTTGGGAAGCTAAATTGCAGAATATTTAGAGGTCTATGGAATCTTTTGCAAATTTGTAAAGTTGAAATTTTTTTTGGTTTTGGTCAGTGTTACTATTCATTTAGCCCGAAATGAAACTCTGTCACTTATGGGGCAAACAATATCCAATTGTTATGAAATTTTACATGGAGAAACTACCAACTGGAAGCACTCATTTGCATGTCTAGAAAGGGAGATATGAATTTTTGAAGTTTCTATTCTATTCTAGGTGTACCTCCAAACCCTTAGTATTGTTCCATCGATTTTTGGGATTTGAATGCTATTGGATTAATCTAGAACTATTTTTTCCCTTTATTTAACTTCTTTAGCTTTCTAAATTGGTACAGCTTGTATGTACTTGGTTTTTGTGGAATTAATTATGAATTTCAAAAGTTTGTATTAGTAAGCTATATCAAAATTCTGGGTAGTTTGATCTTTGTGCCTTTTCTATTGTCAAACATAGCACAGATGAGAGTTTTCTGGCTGGGAATTATTTTTAGTGTAAATTTAACATCTAGATATGGTTTTCTTGATTTTCATTTTTCTAGATTTAGTTATGATTTGTTAAAGTTGCCTCAAAATCTGCTACCATGGAATTCGAGGCAAAACATGAAAAATTATGGTTTTTGGCTATTGGTCTATGATTTATGTGAAGTTTTGAGATGTTTATATTTGTATGGATGGAAAATAATTCAAGAATATTTTTAGAAAGTTTTCAGGATCCACAAATCAAAATTTAAATTTTTAACCTTGACGTAACATAATTAAACTCATTATTTTAATGGATTTTCTTAAATTTCTCTTGATAATATGGGAAATTCCTCTTGAATGAGCAAAATGATGCAAGTGTGACAATTTGAGCATGCCCAAAAGCTCAAACATAGCATATACAAGCCTCATAATATGTCCAATTCATCATGGAATTCAAAATCACCATCTCACTTGTTCATTTACACATACATACCATGGCTCAAAGATGTCAAAATCTCAAGATTGCATACATTTAGCCCTAACTTGCGTTCATACAACATACTTATATACTTTTACTCATGAGCAAAGATTTACATCTCATAAATAGCTTATACATATACACCGTGACATTAAATTACACAAAAAGCTATTCTATCATCAAAGTAACACAATTTACACTCCTTGACCTCTATTCTTAACTCCATAAGCATCACCTAGATGATGTTAGATAAAAAATGGGGGAGAGTGAGATTCAAGAATCCCAATAGCTCATTCGCCCTTTCAAGTATGCATTTATGGCATGTTATCATGTTAAAGAACACAAACATGCATCAAATGCTTCCAAGAGCTAAACATAAATATATTTTCAAGATCATATAAACATATCAAGATCAAAATCAAGCTCTAGAGACTTTTGGTCTAGCCTCACCCAATTATTTGGGACTTTTAGATTAACCTCACCCAATTTCTAGGGAATTTTGACTTAGTCTCACTCATTCTTGAGACTTTTGGCCTTGTCTCACATATTATTAGGGACTTTTGACTTCACCTCACACAATCCAAGGGACTTTTGACACAACCTCACCTATCAAGAGCAAATTCACATTCCAAATACAATTCAAGAAGCATAATGGTACCAAAGCATCAAACTAATAGCTATAGGCATATTTTATGATTCAAACATATATACAAGCATTCAATGACATTCAAACAACTAAGAAATGTATATCAGAATAGATGAAGAGCTACCTTAGGTCAAGAAACACAATTTCTTCCTTGATCTCACGTACACACTTGGAGGAGGCTTGGTTTGCTTGGCCTAGACACATTAAACAAGACACAAGCACATCAATAAAATCATCTCTAGCCTCACATAAAGCTTACACAAACTACTTCTAGCTTATGGTATGCTTATGGTTCCATACAAAGGCATAATAAAGCAACTCATATAATTCATCATCTTGTGTAACACCATATATTTCTAGCTCATTTCATACTATATCTATGCCTCACATCAAGCAATTCATACAAAAGGCAAGAAAATGGCATTGTTTTAATGCATTTCCTAGTGTTACGTCACATATAAAAATTTCATTCGATGTCACGTGGATCATATGAGCTCATACAATAAATTCCTATATTTAATTACATGAATACAACTCATTTACATCATAAAATGTGGCCTACATCTCAATAATCATGAAGGAAAGCTTAAAATATACCTATTACATTTCAGCCAGATTTTGCTTAATTCTGCCACTAACTTTAGAAAATCATAACTAATTCTAGAAAAATCTAAAACATACAGTCTTGGTTATTATGAAAGGCTATAGATGTCTACTTCAAACCATAACATCCATCACAGAGGATGTTTGACATCCGAAAAGGTCCAGAGGTCAAAATTGCATTCTGGAACTATCACAAAATTCTGTAGAAAACTTTGAAAATTTTCAATTAATACCAAAAAAATCCAATCCATGAAAATGATACCAATCTAGAAATTTGTGGCTATTACATAGAGGGGAAAAATATTTCCAGACCAATTCGAATAGCCCAGACCTCAAAATTCAATAGAACAGTAATTCAGGTCGGGTAAAACTCCTAATACTGGACAGAATGTTCAAAAATTCATATATCCCTCTTTAGACCTCCAAATGAGGTGCTTCTAGTTTTCACAAGTCACTGTGAATGTCTAATTTCTCTATATAAAATTTTGTGACAATTAGATATCATTTGGGCCTTGTGTGACAGATTTCTTTTCGAACCAAATAAATAGTGTAGTAGACCAAAATAAAAAAAATGCCAATTTTGAAAATTCATCAAATATTTTTTTAAACCTCTGAAAATTATGGTTTTTAGCTTCTTAAAAATCTCTCAACAAGTTCTAATTGAATGCCAAATCTCAGAGCAAGAAGAGCTCATTTGGCCAAAAAGTGAGGTAGGGTTCCATTATGGTCATTTTTGGCTCCATATGGGGTACCAAAGTGACCAAATGGTTTCCCCTTGATCTTAGCACCTTTTGGGCAAGTCTAAAATCACACTTAGGACTTGTGTGAGCATCTCAAATGGCCCAAACCTCATACATCTCATTTTGGCCTTTTCATCCAGACATATACACATTACATTAAACTTTCCAAATTGCACACCTTGGCATTATATACCCAAATTCTATTCTAGGGTTCATACATCATATCTATACATTTATACATCACATAATATCATAATTATACATGTCTAAGAGGTCATAGACCATATACATAATTGGATTACGTCATTTGACACAATTATGGCCTTAAAGAAGCAAAACTCAAGCATATTCATGTCATCCTCTCATCTTCAAGGAAATTGACTTCCATTACTTTGTCCACTTGGTCCACCTTGCATGTGAGATCATTGGGGAGGAGAGAATGAGATTCAAAGAATCCCAATAGCTCATCTCCCATTCAATCATACATAATATATGCAAAGCAAGTCTTAAAAATGCATGCATGGATATCATGGAAGTCATGAACATTTAAGAAACAAGCTTGGCATGTGAACAAGTCATACAAAACATTCAAGAGCTCACCAAGTGAATGGATTAGCCTCACACTTTTCCTCATAGATTTTGGACTTGCCTCACCCATTCTTTAAGAGATTCTTGGACTTAACCATACTCTTGGGAGCCCACATTACTTTTGGGAGACTCTTTGCTTTGTCTTAACTAATCTCAAGTGTTCTTGGCTCATCCTCACCATGGTTAAGGGTTCTTGGCCTCTCCACACTCAAGCAAACTCAAACAAACATCATACATTCATTTGAAAATATAATATGTCATCATGAAATCATGGCATAAAAAATCATGCTAGCATACTTTTTGTGGCTTGAAAATAGACATACACACATTCTAAGACAAGCTAAATACACATCTATGCATGAGAGAAGGTAGAAAGATCTACCTTATACATAATCATACACTTTTTCTCTTGAAAATCCCTCCCTTGCTTCGGCCACACACCCACAAAATTGTGGGAAAGGTTTTTCTTGGCCTAAACATAATTTATGGAAGCCAATTAGGTTCATGGAACAAATTCTAAGGCCACACAACTTGCTTAGATACTAGGTTGTTCTATAAACTCCATTATGGTTCATAAATGCACCTAATAAAGAAACACCCCTTAAATAACTTCTAGGATTTATTCTTTCCTTTGAAATATGATTCTTAGCTCCTTTTAAGCCTCTTGGAGTCATCACATAATTAAAACAAAGAGCCTAATTATATGTTGCTTCTTTAGGTCATAAGATGGAACCTAAAGCACCAAATCACTTTCTATGAGTTCTAAATTTTTTCCAAGGCCTCCTCTCATTTTCATTCATCAAATATGACTCAAGAATGGCTTTAGAAAATTTTAAAACTCTCCTTAGCTATATGAACTCCCTTTGGCCAAGCCTATGCATGGTTTAGGGCTCCTTGGAGTTTTCTTTGTTTTCTTGAAGGAAGAAGCATGTGGGGAACATCTTAGGGATCTTAGGAGTTCATTTAAACTCTTAATTAGGCCTAGGAATTATTATATGAAATCAGATTTTGGAAGGTGCACACAAAACCCTAGAATTTGTATCTTAAAATCTAATGATTTTTTTATAATTCACTTTGCATATTCTTAATCTCCACAGCCTTTTCCTTAGATTCATGCTTGGTTCTGCCTAAAAATTATCTTCTCCTAGGGTTTTCTCAAGTGGGGCAAAATGGTGGAGAAGGGAACCAAAGATGGCAACCATAGGAAGAGAAATTACCTTATTTTCTTACTTTTTCTCACTTGAATCTTGTGTTCTTTAAGCTCTTCTCTTCACATCCGAATTTCCCTTGAATTTCTCCTTGAATTAGATTTATAAACTCCATTTCAATCAAAGGAAACAAAGGAGAACGGAGGAGAGGAGGTGTGGATAACGAAAGCATGAAAAACTAACATGGAAACATACCTTAAGCTTGGATTTTCTCTCCCTTTTCTTCTTCCCTTGGTGCACCACTCTCTTAGGGTTCTTCTTCTGATTTGGGGCAGAATAATTTGAAGCTAAGTGAGGTAGAGTGTGAGGCGCCACTTATTTATATGGGAGGAAGAAGCAATTTTTCAAAAATTTCCATTTTGCCCTTCGTTCTTGGCATTTTTGTTTTTCCTTCGTTTTGGCTCCTTTTTTAGAACTGTCTTTTCCATTATAAAAGTTAGGTTCCCAATTTAATAAAATTCCTTTGGAATCACTCAAATTGGAGCTAAAACCTTTCCGAATGAATTTGTCAAAGTTCGGGCACACTGATGTTGGAAAACATTCACCAGAGAGAATTTAACTATCCCGAGGCTTTCCATAGTTTTCAGCACCTTTGAGAACCCCAAAAAATTCAAAGCTTCCATTTAAAAAGCCCTCCTATGTAAATTCCAAAATTTACTCAAAATTATGAAAATGCCATTACATTTCGTAAGCTTTTCGTAAGAAATTGTTTCTTCATTCTAGCTCTTTCTTTCCATCTGAGCCTAGGATTCTCATTTTTAGGAGTCTTGAATGCTTCCTAAATTTTAACTACATCATTTCGGGGGACTTCCTTTTGTATTCGGTGAGTTTTGTTCGTTTATAGAGAAACCATATGTTACGTTTCTCACGTTTTTAGAAAATTGGATGTTACATCTTGGCTCAAATTTCTCACTCAATCCAGGTCTCATAACCCCATTTAAACTCATTAGAGTCATCACAAACTCATTTCAAGGGGTCAAACATCAAGTTGCTTCTTTATGCCTAAAAGGAACCCTAAACTTTCAACTTTCAAAATTTGATTTTAAAATTCAAACCAATAGTTGCTTTGATGTTTATTATTCATTTCAAGACCATTTTTATCATTGGAATTAAGAAAAACTCTCCTTAGGTACAAGAACCACTCCTTGGCTAAGACATGCATCAAGATAGGAACCCATGGAGTTTTATTGATTTTCCTAGGGAATTTGCCTGTGAAACTTCCTAAATGTCTTGAGAACTCAAACATACTCTTACACAACCTACAATATAATTAGAAAGTTTCAAATTTTCCTAAGTTCAATCAAAACTCTAATTGCCATAGCTTGTCATCTATAGGTTCTTTTTGAATTGTAATTGTTCCATGTAATTCTCTATGCTTTAAAACCCCAATTCCTATCAAGTTTAGATCAAAATAAAACTCCTTACATATGCTCTTAGGTCTGGCCAAAATAGGACACACATGGAAGAGGCAAAATAATAAGTTATTCAAGGAGAAGCTTACCTTGTTTCAAATTGTAACATTCGATTTTCTGAAAATGAGAAAAAATGTGAGAAACGTAACGTACGGTTTCGCCGTAAATGAACGAAACTCACTGGATACAAAAGGAAGTCCTCTGAAATGAGATAATTAAGGTCCTAAAAAATTTGGGAAGCATTCTAGACTCCTAAAAAAGAGAATATCATGCTCAGATGGAAAGAAAAATGGAGTTAGAATGAAGAAACAATTTCTTACGAAAAACTTACGAAATGTAATGGCATTTTTGTAATTTTGAGCAAATTTTAGAATTCACATAGGAGAGCTTTTTAAATAAAAATTTTGAGTTCCCCAAGGTTCTCAGAGGCCCTAAAAACCATAGAAAGCCCTGGGACAGCTAAAGCCCCTCCGGTGGATGTTTTCCAACGTCACTGTGCCTAAACTTTGACTGATTTGTTCGAGAAGGTTTTAGCTCCAATTTGAGTGATTCCAAAGGCATTTTACTAAATTGAGAATCTAAATTTTATAATTTAAAAGACGGTTATCTAAAAGGAGCTAAAATGAAGGAGAAACAAAAATGCAAAGTATGAAGGGTAAAATAAGAATTTTTAAAAAGTGTAACTTATTGCCACCTATATATATGATGCACCCTTCTCCTCCCTTCATTATGCATGACCATGTTCTACCTAAAACTAGAAGAAAACCCTAGGAGATGAGGCCCACAAGAAAGGGAAGAAAAGGAGGAGAAATCAAAGGCTTAAGGTATGGAAATTAGTAGTTTTTCATACTCTTTCTCTTCCAAACCTCTTCTCCTCCATTCTCCTTTGTCTCCTATGATTAAAATGAAGTTTATAAATCTGTTTTAAGGGAGAAATTAAGGGGAAAATTTGGATTTGAAGAGAGGAGCTCAAAGAACACAAGATTCAAGTGAGAAAAAGCAAGAAAACAAAGTAATTTCTTTTCTTATAGTTGTCATTTTTGGTTCCCTTCTCCACCATTTCATGCCACTTGAGAAAACCCTAGGAGGAGATGATTTTTAGGCAGAACCAAGTATGAATCTAAGGAAAAAGAGTGTGAAGATTAAGAATATGCAAAGGGAATGATAAAAAAGCCATTAGATTTCAAGATGCAAATTCTAGGGTTTCAATTGCACCTTGTAAAATATGATTTTGTATGATGATTTCTAGGCCTAAATAAGAGTTTAAATGAGCTCCTAAGATCCCTAAGAGGCCCCCCATCTGCTTCTTCCCTTGAGAAAACAAAGAAAGCTCCATGGAACCCAATATGCTTCATTGTCTCGGCCAAGAAGGATTCTCATAGCTAGGGAGAGTTTTAAATTTTTTTAAGGCCATTCTTGAGCCATATTTGATTAATGAAAGTGAGGGGAGGCCTTGGAAAAAATTTAAAACTCATAGAAAGTGATTTGGTGTCTTAGGTTCCATATTATGACCTAAAGAAGCAACATGGTATTAAGCCTTTTGTTTTAATGGTGTGATGACTCCAAGAGGCTTAAAGGGAGTCAAGCATCATATTTGAAATAAAAGAATGAGGCCTAAAAGTCATTTGAGAGGTGTTGTTTCATTAAGTGCCAATATGGACCATAATGGGGGTTATGGAGCAATCTAGTACTTAAGCCAGTTGTATGGCTTTAGAGAATGTTTCATGAACCTAATTGGCTCCTAAAAATTGTATCTAGGCCAAGAGAAACTATCCCCACCAATTTATGAGTGTGTGAACAAAAGAAGAGGCTTGAATCCAAAAGGAAAAGTGTGTAATTGTGTGCAATGTAGCTCTCTCCACCTTCTCTCATACATGGATGTGTGTTTAACTTGTTTTAGAATGTTTGTATGTGTATTTTCAAGCTTTGAAAATTATGCTAGCATGCCTTTATATGCCATGATACTTGATGCCATGTTATGTTTTCAAATGATTACATGATGGTTGTGTGAGTTTGCTTAAGTGTGGAGAGGCCAAGAACTCTTCCCTTTGGTGATGATGAGCCAAGAACCCTTGAGCATGGTTGAGATAAAGTAAAGAGTCTCTCGAAAGCAAAGTGGGCTTCTAAGAGTATGGTTGAGTCCAAAGCTCTTAAAGAATGGGTGAGGCAAGTCCAAGATCCATGAGGAGAAGTGTGAGGCCAATCCCAACACTCGATGAGCTCTTAAATGTCTTGAATGATTGATTCACATGCCAAGTTTGCTTTCAAAATGTTCATGACTTCTATTCTCTCCATGCATGCATTTATAAAGCTTGCTTTGCACATATTATGTATGATTGAATGGGAGATGAGCTATTGGGATTCTTTGAATCTCATCCCCTTCTTTCCAATGATCTTACATGCTAGGTGGACCAAGTGGATATGCCAATGAGAGCCAGCAACCATGAAGAGGAAAAATTGACAAGTTTATGCATGGTTTTGTCCATTTTGAAACCATAATGATGGTTCATAATGTATATGATGTTGTATATGTTGGAGATTGTGCCCTAGGCCAATTATTGTATTACAAACATTATTTTTATTATGAAATAAGAGTTTTCTTTTATTACATTATTATATTATTTGCATGTTTATATATAATAATATCCATGGATAAATTATTATTTTTATCTAAAATGTCCCTAGTCAATCATCCTTGTGGGAACAACGATGAATTAAGATTAGTATGATTTTGATTGATTAAGTGTTAAATCATGTATGATGATATGAATCAAAATCATAGGCGTGTATTAGAAAATAGGATTTGGATAGACCCGTCATGAGATAAACTACATGGATTAGGTCATAAGTTTATCTCATATATAATCGTGTCATTGATCCCTTGGACCTGAGATCACCATAGATTCCTACATGAAGGACACTGTACTTTGGCATAGTCTAATGTCATATTTAACCGGATAATTATAAAGACTATGATCAAGTATAATGGAATCCATACAAAGGAAGATGAGTGGTCAAGATAGAATTTATCCCTCTAATTAATAAAAAGATATCTCTGGGCTCCTCGATGAGTGTGACTGAGAAATGCATGGCCATGCTTAGATGGAAAAGGTTCCATCTTATATCAGTCTGCTCGGAGATCGAGAAATTTATGATCGAGCAAGTTGAGGATGACATTTCCATGCCTCATACTCGATCTAGATATCGTGTGACAAAAGGGATATGATAGGGTTGTAAGATAGGTTGTGTAACACCATACTTCTAGGACTCAATTCATGCAATTCCCATGCCTCATCTTATGTTTGTTCTATGGAAACAATCTAGTGGCCTAGGGAGTTATGAATTAAAATGCATTTCTCTACGGGTAAAATTTTTCTTTCAGAGTCCCGTGGGCCATATGAATGCATCTATCATATTCTCATACTTAAATACATGAATATAGCTCATTTCCATCATCAAATTTGGTCTACAACTCGTGGAAAGCAAAGGAACACATTAAAATTCATGTTTGCATTTTCGTCCAGAATTTCCTCTTTTCTGTCACAAACTTTGAAAAATCATAACTAAATCTAGAAAAATCTAAATCATGTGTTCTTTGTATTCTAGAAAGCTCAGGATGTCTACTTCACACTAAAAATACGTCCAAGTCACAAAATTCATCATACAAGACGTTTGACATCCAAAAAGCTACAGACTCACTAGCTGCCTGGGCTGTGATTCAGGTTACTGATGCAAACTTCTGAAATTCATAACTAATTCTACAAAAATCCAAATCACACAAATTCAGTCATTCTGGGAAGCTACAAATGTTAAATTGACAGTAAAAATAATTCCCGAATGAAACAGATACGTTTAGGTATCTGGAACTGATGGAACAGTGATTGAGCTCTGGAGTCGCCACTGTTACTGACAGCAAATTTCAAAAATGCATAACTCTGTGCTCAGGCCTCCAAATGAAGTGATCTCGGTGGCCACAGAAAGCTTATGACCTCTAGTTTATTCACATAAAATATCATAAGTATTGGACACCATTTGCCCATCGAGTGACACGAAAATCAAATCTACCAGTATGAACAGTGCACATACCAGAAACCATAGAAAATCCCAATTTTGAAAATTCACAAAATATTCCCTAGGTCTCCGAAAATTATGATCTTTAGCTTCCCAGAAATCTCTCAACAGGACCTAATTGCATGCCAAAGTTCAGGGCAAGACTAACTCATTTGGCCAAAAAGTGGCATAGGATTTCATTATGGTCAATTTTGGCTCCATATTGGGTACCAAAATTGCCAAATGGATTTCCTTTGGTCTTGACACCTTTTGGGCAAGTTTAAAAGCATGGTTAAGACTTGGGGAAGCTGCCCAAATGGTCCCAAACCATTTGCATCTCATTTTGGCCTTTTCACCCTCACTTATACACATTACACCAAGCTTTTCTCAAGTGCATACATTAGCATAAGCACTAAATTTATGTTCTAGAATACATACACCATACTCATTCATTTATCTATCACATAATATCATTTTTACATTTGTCCAAGGGGTCATAGACTATTTACAATAATAATATACATCATGAAGTCTCCTTATGAATCAAAAGACCAAAAATCAAGCATAAGGATGACAATCTTCTTTCTTCAAGGTGGTTGGCTCCCATTGCCATGTCCATTTGGCCCACCTAGCATATTAGGACATTTAAGAGGAGGGAGTGAGATTCAAGAATCTCAATAGCTCATCTCCCATTCCATCACACATAATATGTGCAAGCAAGTTTCACAAATGCATGCATGGAGAAAGTAGAAATCATAGGCATTTTAAAAGCAACCTTAGCATGTGAATCAATCATACAAGACATTTAAGAGCTCACTAAGTGTTTGGATTGGCCTCACACTTCTCCTCATGGATTTTGGACTTGCCTCACCCATTCTTTAAGCACTTTGGACTCAACCATACTCTTGGGAGCCCACTTTGCTTTTGGGAGGGTCTTTACTTTGTCTCAACCAAGCTCAAGGGTTCTTGGCTCATCCTCACCCAAGGGAAGAGTTCTTGGCCTTTCCACACTCAAGTAAACTCATACAAACATCATGGATTCATTTAAAAACATAACATGGCACCAAGCATCATGGCATATAAAGGCATGCTAGCATACTTTTCAAAGCTTGAAAATACACATACACACATTCTAAAACAAGCTAAACACACATCCATGCTTGAGAGAAGGTGGAGAGAGCTACCTTGTATACAACCACACACTTTTTCCTTAGCTTTCAAGCCTCCTCTTTTAGCCACACACCCACAATTTGGTGGAGATGGTTTCTCTTGGCCTAAATACAATTTTTGGGAGCCAATTAGGTTCATGAAACATTCTCTAAAGCCATACAACTTGCTTAAGTACTAGATTGCTCTATAATCCCCATTATGGTCCATAAAGGCACCTAATGAAGCAACACCCCTCAAATGATCTCTAGGCCTCATTCTTTTTTTTCAAACATGATTCTTGACTCCTTTTAAGCCTCTTGGAGTCATCACATAATTAAAACAAAGGGCCTAACATTATGTTGCTTCCTTAGGTCACAATATGGAACCTAAAGCACCAACTCATTCTCTAAGCTTCCTAAATTTTTCCCAAGGTTTCCCCTCACATTCATTCATCATGTATGACTCAAAAATGGGCTTGAAACAATTTAAAACTCTCCCTAACTATGCCATCCCTACTTGGCCGAAAGTTAGAGCATAAATGGGATTTCAAGGCTTCTTGATTTTTCCTTGATGGGGGAACCATTTAGGGAGGTTGTTAAGAGTTGTAGGAGGTCAAGGAAACACTTAAACAACCAAGGGAACTTATAGATTAAATCAGTTTTTACAATCCCCTTAAGTGCTCTACACTTTTCCAACTTTTAGGTTCATGACTTTCCATGGGGTTTTGTTCATTTTATGGAGGAAGAGACATATGGAGGACCTCTTAGGGATCTTAGGAGCACATTTAAATAGTCATTTAAGCCTAAGAACATTTATATAAAATCAGATTTGCAAGGGAGCATTTGGATCCCTAATGATTCTATTTTATTTCCTAATGCTCCTTTCTTGATTCTATTGGTTCATTCTTAATCCTTGCCATCTAAAACCCCTAATCCGTCCATAAATTGGACAGAAAACAGCCCCTAAGAATTGGGCTCATGGTGGTAAAATTCGTGCAAGAGGAAGGGGGAGGGAGAAACTACCAAAGAATGGAAGTTTTACCTTGTTTTCTTGCTTCCTTTGGCTTGTTCTTCCACTTGGTTGGCTTACTCCCTCAATTTTCGAAATTCCTCTCTCTGTTCTGCCCCAAAAACAGCACCAAACTCTCCATTAAAACCATAGAAAGAAAGCTTGAGAGGAGAGGAGCAAGGTTCAAGAAGGAAGGATACGGAATGTCTTAAAGTTTCTTACCTTTTTCTTGAATTTCTTCCTCCAAAATCCTCCTCCTCTTGTGCGCCTAAGGAGCTGGAGTTCTCCTCTGAAAATGGGCAGAAGCAAGTCGGTTTAGAGAGGGGGAGGCAGAACGTGGCATATAAAGAAGAAGAAAGAAGCTTCCTTTAACACTTTAATGCTAATTTTGCCCTTCGTTCTTAGCATTTTCGTTTCTCCTTCGTTTTAGCTCCTTTTTTAGAACCATCTTTTTGATCATAACAAAGAGGTTCCCAATTTAATAAAATGCCTTTGGAATCACTCAAATCGGAGCTAAAACCATCCCGAACGAATCGGTCAAAGTTCGAGTCAACCGACATCGGAAAGAGTACACTGGAGGGGCTTTACTGGTCTCGGGGCTTCCCATGGTTTTTGGGGCCTCTGAGAACCCTGGGCAACTCAAAATTTCCATTTAAAAAGCCCTCCTAGGTGCTTTTCCAAAATTACACTTATTTACGAAAATGCCACTGGCCTTTCGGCAAATTTTTCGAATCGCTCTGACCCCGGTTTCTGGGCAACTCAAGGCTCAAATCCTCATTTTCTATTATTTAAAATTTTATCCAAATTTTATTTGGCCTTGAATCACTCATCTCAGGGGACTTGCTTTGAAAACGTGCCCATTTCCATCGTTTAATGAAAACGGGACATTACAGGTTGCATCGGATCACCGATCCCATATGATTTGGGTAGTCACAATGTCTTGCTAGAGACCGCTTGTGATTTGTAGGTCAAACAGTATAGTTGGCCCACTGCCAACATCATATGGGCCTGCAGGGTCGTACACAAGAATGGACTAACTCGGGCTAAAATGTCCACATTCATTGAATCAAAATGTGTCTAGATTTAATAAATATCTAGGATGGAGGAATTATTTATATATATAAATAATTAAATTTGAAATATTATATATATATATATTATATTTGATATTATATATATATGTATATATATATGAATTAGTTTAAATTTAATTCTATCAGATAGATTTAAATTTAAACTAGTCAGATAATTTAAATTTAATTCTATCAGATAGATTTGAATTTAAACTAGTCAGATAATTTAAATTTGATTCTATTAGATAGATTTAAATTTAAACTAATCAGATAATTTAAATTAAGCTCTAGATATTGTTAGTTCAAATTTAAACTATAGGATAGATTTGAATTTAAACTAATATATACATTTAATGATATATTTAATTAATTTTGATTAATTAAATATATCTGAAACCTTAGTTTATAAATAGGGGTTTCCATATCAGAAAAGAACAGCTAGAGCTACCTCCAAAAACCTTAGAGAGAGGGACATCGTACGGACGTCATACAGAATTGTACAGAATGTACGGACAGGCTACTAGCACACCGTTTGAGTTGCTGAACCCCGTTCGTGTGGATACTAGTAGAGGGAGCTTATCTGCGGTTAGTTCCTATGATCCAAACAAAAGTAAACAATAAACTCAATCGATAGAAAAAGGCAATTCTCTGAACCTATTCTTTTTAAGTGATTTTGACAGATCCTTGGTGGGAATCAGGATCAAAATTTTAAACATTTCCACTATGTGCCTCCCTTGATTCCCAACAGTATATGTACAATGAACCTTGAGACATATGAATTATGGAAGTTTGATGGAAATATGTAATGTTTAGAGTCATGGATATGATGTATGAGCTTTAGAACGCAAATTAAGTTTTAAATGTCCAATTATGCATTATGGAAGTTTGATGGAAATATGCATAAGTGTGGGTTGAATGGCCAAAATGAGATGCATGAGGTATGGGACCATTTGGGCAGCTCACACAAGTCTCAAATAAGCTTTTAAACTTGCCTAAAAGGTGCCAAGACCAAGGGAAATCCATTTGGCAACTTTGGTACTCAATATGGAGCCAAAATTGACCATAATGGAACCCTATGTCACTTTTTAGCCAAATGAGTTATTCTTGCTTTGAAATTTGGCATGCAATTAGGTCTCATTGAGATCTTTTTGGGAAGTTAAAGAATATAATTTTCAAATGTTTAGAGAATATTTGACGAATTTTCAAAGTTGAGATTTTCTATTGATTCTAGTATGTGCACTGTTCACACTGGTAGATTTGTGTTTTGTGTCACCCGATGGCCAAATAGTGTCCAATTCTTGAGAAATTTTATAAGCATAAACTAGAGGTCATAAGATCACCTCATTTGGAGGTCTGAGCAAGGAGTTATGCATTTTTGAAATTGGCTGTCAGTAGCAGTGGCACCCCAGGAGTTTAGTTACTGTTCCATAGGATTCCAATGGTTAAACATATCTGTTTCATTCTAGAATTATTTTTAGCATCAATCTGGCATTTTCAGGTTTCCATAATGCCCTAATTTTTCTTATATATATTTTTATAGAATTAATTATGAATTTTAGACATTTGTACCAGTAATCTGAACAGTAGCCCAGGCAGCCAATGACCTCTGTAACTTTTTGAATGTCAAACGTCCTCCATGTTGTGTGTTATGCTCTGGGCATATTTGTATTGTGAATTGTACATCCTAATATTTTCATAATGACCAAGATTGCATTGTTTCAATTTTTCTAAATTTAGTTATGATTTTTTAAAGTTTGCCTAGAAAAAAGGACAATTTTGGTTGAGAATGAGTTCCCACTTTTCATGCTCCATTTCAGTTTCCATGGGTTGTAGGCATGTTTTTGGGATGTAAATGAGTTTTGATAATGCAATTAAATATGAGGATGCATAGCATGAGCTCACACAGTCCACGTGATACCAAAATAAATTTTTAGATATAGCACAATGCAAAAATAATCCCACTTTTTTTTGCTTTTCCCATGAAAATCGTATATAGTTCATGATATTATGCCATTCAAATGTATGAGATGGACTAGAATCTATGGTGTTACACATATACTTCATTATAATCATAGGAAATAAAGGAAAATGAAGGAGAAGAGGTTTGGAAGAGAAAGATCATGAAAAACTACTAAATTTCCATACCTTAAGCCTTTGATTTCTCCTCCTCTTTGCCTTCCTCTTGTGTACCACTCTCCCTAGGGTTTTGCTCTGGTTTTGGGCAGAAGTTGGTCATGCAACATAAAGGGAGAAGAAGGGTGCATCATATATATAGGTGGGAAGAAGTTACACTTTTCAAAAATTTCCATTTTGTCTTTCGTTCTTGGCATTTTCGTTTCTCCTTCATTTTAGCTCCTTTTTTAGAACCATCTTTTCCATTACGAATTTTAGGTTCCCAATTTAGTAAAATTCCTTTGGAATCACTCAAATCGAAGCTAAAAACTTCTTGAATAAATCTATCAAAGTTTAGGCACATCGACGTTGGAAAACGTCCACCGGAGAGGTTTTAGTTGTCCCGGGTCTTTCCATGGGTTTTAGGGCCTCTAAGAACCCTAGGTAGCCCAAAAATTTCATTTAAAAAGCCCTCCTATGTGAATTTCAAAATTTACTCAAAATTACAAAAATGTCATTGTGTTTCGTAAGCTTTTTGTAAGAAATTGTTTCTTCATTCTAGCTTTATTTTTCGTTCCGTCTGAGCTTGGGATTCTCAGTTATAAGAGTCTAGAATGCTTACCAAATTTTTTGGGACCTTACCTATCTCATTTCAGAGGACTTCTTTTGTATCTAGTGAATTTCGTTCGTTTATGAAGAAACTGTATGTTATGTTTCTCATGTTTTCTCTGATTTTCAAAGAACTCGATATTACAAAAATAGTCGTAGAAACCCTAGCCTCACCTTAAAGTGAGAAAATAGGTTTTCACTTCTACAAAACCAAGTGTTTTGCTCTCACAAATGGGTGTGGCTATTAAACCTTTAGGGTTATTAATGAGAAATGGGCTGACCCATTAGCTCAAGGTCCAATTGGGCTTATTTCTAGTTGTTAGGCCATTGCTTGGTGAAGTGGGCTATAGAAATTCTTAGTGTTGGAAAGAAATGTACTGACCCAAAAGCCTAAAAATCCATTTAGGTTCAAGTGTAAGCTTATTGAGCCTTAAATAAAAAAAATTTATTAAGGTTTTGGGCTGACTCAAGGGTCCATTCAAATTGGGTCTGCTTAAGAGTGTAATTGGGCCTTTAGGAAGAATTGGACCTTTTTATAACTAGGAATGGACTTCTCTATTGGGCTCTAAACATAACTAAAGGGATCATATAGCCCAAATTAAATATTCATCTCTCTTTCCACTTAATTAACTTTATTAATTCCTTAATTCATCATAATTATCCTTAGTTAATTTTAGGGTGTTCCACCTTGTGAAGCAACCTTAGGTTTTTGCTTTCTAAACCTCAAACTCTTGCTTACTACAAGTTTCATAACTCTAAGGAAACTCATTTGAATAATTGCATATTTGGTTAAAAGGGTTTAGAACTAACTTTCTTCATTAACTCAATTTAGGCCTTAAAAATTTAACTTTCATTCTAGGGCTTCTAAATTCAAACCAATGGCTCCATAATTATTTATTTCTCTCATATAAGTCCCTAAATTCATTGGAACTCGAAAACACTCCTTAGGTACCTTATCTCTTAGTTGGTCGAACCATTAACCATAAAGGAACTATATGGAGTTTTGTTGGTCCTTTCTTGGGTTTTGATGCATGGCCATGTTCCTTGACTTCTCTTCTATCTAATCATAGTTTCATATTGCTCAAAATGCCTCATAATAGTTCTAAAACTTCCTAAGTGCAATGGAAACCCTAACTTCCTTATCTTGAATTCTAAAACTTGTCAATTGATTTCAATTGCTTAATCTTATTTCTTATGTCTCAAAACCCTTAATTCCATTAAGTTTTAGCCAAACTCATTTTCCCTCTCTAGTTTGTCTCTCTATACCTAATATGGAAGCCATTGGAATTCAAAGAAAAATAAGTCTTTCTATTGTATAATATACCTCATTTGAAAGCTTCCTAAATGGTGATTGTCTTGCTCTATTTGGCTGCTCCAAACCTCTACTTTTTCTCATGAGGTCAGCCACCAAAATTTCCCTTTTCATAAAGTTAAAACCACCATTAGATAGAGTATAAAGAATAGAGCAAGGTTACTAACTACCATAACATGAGATTTTGCATGTATACTTACCTATTTAGCTTTCCTTTTCTTCTTTCTCTTCTTATATTTTCACACCATTTCCATTCCATTTAGTGTTGGTTAGGGTCGATGGGGATGAAGAAGAAACGGTTGGTGCATCATAATTAAATAGAAAAGATATTTTAACATTTTCCCATAATTACTATTTTGCTACTACACTTCGACAATGCCGTTTGAGCTCGTTTTAAATCTTTTTTTAGAATCGTCTTTTCATATGAAAATTTAGATCCTCTAGTTTATTCAAAAGATTTATTTCCAAATTTATATTATTCAAAATCTTACTGAATCATCCAGTCAAAATTTAGGTCAACTAATAGCCTAAATCTCCCGTCAAAAGGATTTTGGTAATTCTAACTGTTCCTATAATTTTTAGGGCTTCTGAGAATTCTAGTGAGCTTAATTTTCTCATTTCAAACCTCTTTACTTAACTTTCTAAAAAGTTACCGAAAATTATGATTTTGCCACTACGTTTTTAACTTTTTCATTTTGCCACTTTCGCTCTGATTTCGAGCCGTCATTAACCTTGCATCCTTAGTTTGGGATACCTAAATTATTATTCTATACTTACTTAGCCTTATTTTTTTTATTCCAAGGTCTTCCTTTTGTATCTTATCAGTTTCGATTAAACTTTAGAAAAATCAAATATTACAAAAAATAGCATTAAAAAGGTAGAACAGGTGAGAAATGACTATAAGGGTAAAAGCCAATTAAACTGTAAAGTAAAAAAAATTAAGGATTTAAATGACATGAGGATTAATTGAGAAATGTATATCCATCATCATAATATTATGAAATAAGGTTAGTAGATTAACCAAATGAGATTGATTCAGTCAAATCCTTAATAGGGTATCGTTTAGGGCTCTTAGTAATGAGGTTTTTGTTAAGACCATCCCATATTATTTTAAGCCATCGCAACCCCTAAATAGATGTTTTTATCGAAGAGAGTTTAAATTTTGGTATGGAGCAATTGGTTTCTAAAAAGATTAAGAAATGAGCTCAAATAGAGGAATTGAAATATAAGGACGAATGGTCATTTTCAAAATTATGGTAAACTCTAGATATCTCTATAAATATCATGCCTTATCTTCTTCCTCTTCATATAACTGACTTAAGTAGCTCCAATTTTCAACTTCATGGTGGCGTGAAGGGAGGAGAGAGAAGGGAATGAAAGGCAAAATATGTGAGTAAATATGCTAAACTTCATTATGTTGTAGTTAGAAAACTTCCTCCCTTCATCTTATGCTTTCTAATGGTGGTTTTAACTTCTTGAAAGGATGAAAATCAAAGCTATTCAAAGAAGTGCTTCTTAAAGAATAAAGTGGAGGAAAAGAACAAAGACAAGGAACCATGCGAAACCATGTAAGTTTCCCTTTAAGAAAGTATGTGTACCTTGAGTTTTCCTCTTCCATATTTTCGCCCTTGGGTCCATAGTGAATTTATGCTTTTTTGGTTGAAATATTATGATTAGATGCATAAAAGATTGGCCTATACATGAATTAAACATAATTTAATATTAGTTTAATGAAAGCTAACTAATTTAAGACCATATAAGCTATAGATTCCATAAGTTTTCACAAAATGAGAAATGATCATATGGTTGGTCTAGCAAGTGTTAAATGACCTAAGAATGATATGCAAGTCGATGAAATGCAAAATGGCTACCAAGGGTGCAAAATGGTAAGATAGAAGTCCAGGCAAAATAAACAAGCGGCATGTCTACATTTATATATAAACCATATTTTATGTTAGAGACCAATTGAGTTAATTGTTAATTAGGAAACCTACTTAGAAAGAGAAAATTCCATGAGTAGCCAATATGGCAAATTTGGAACCATAAATAGCCAAAATATACTTATAATAAGTCTAAAAATGTATCTCTGGCCATGGAGGCCTTAGTAGATGAATTTGGACGTGAAACTTGGTAGGCATTAGAGGATATCCCAAGGTTTCATATGAGACATAGTTTGCAATTTTTGGATTAGTATAGAATATTTTATAAATTTTCAAAGTTTTCCCAAAAAATCTACCCTGTATCAGTTTTAGTCTTTGGATTGCCTAAGTTTTGACTCTTTTCATGACCAAATGATCTAGTTTAAATCTGAAATTTTTATAGTAACTAGAGCACATCAAGATCATTCTAACAAGAGTTAGTTTGACCAATTTGGACACTCCTAGCCAAAGTTATGAATTTTCAAAATTGACATCAAAAAGTTGTCTTCATAGTAAGAAATTGCATAAACCAGCCATTATTTTGCAGTTCTTAGGGAACCAAATGAATTCAATTAAATCTGAGGCTTTTAAGTAAAAATTACACATTATAAGCTTATATCTTGTCTAATTTGGAGGTCCCAAGCCAAAGTAATGTGTTTTTAAAGATTAGGCTATAATATGTGTTATATAAGGCAATTAGGGTATATGAGCAAGTTACCTTAAATGTGTATTCATTACTTATTTTCCATGCTTGATATGATATTTTAGGCATGTTAAGATGACTAGAGTAATCTTTAGGCAAGAAGACCAAGAAGTGAGAAATTAAACTAGTCAGGGCTAAGTAAAAGAGACAAGTGAAGAAAAAAGACAAAGTAAGAGGTTTGGCATAAATTCTCCTTCCTCTAGGTAGCAACTACCCTTTCTTTGTATGCATGTTTGTTACTTTGAGTGTTTGGATGTTTGTGTATTATGATATGTTATATGAAACTATGCTTGCATATTTGAGCTAATTTGATGTAACATGCTTTGTTTAATATATGTTATAGTATTAATGATGCCTAGAGAGGGACTTGAGTGCAACACCATATTTACCTAGCTTGCCTCATGCCATTTCTAGGTCTTATTCTATGTATTTCATAATGAAGTAAGAAAGATACCATGAGAACAATGAATGTACATGCACTTTGCGACGGATCAAATTTTTTCTTTTGGAGTCTCGTGGGCCATATGAATTCATGTATCACATTCTCATATTTAATTACATGGATACAACTCATTTCCATCACCAAAAGTGCCCTACAGCTTGTACAAAGCAAGATAATACATAAAATTCATGATGGTAGCCTTTGCTAGAATTTTGCTTTTTCTGTCACAAATTTGGAAAATCATAACTAATTGTAGAAAAATTGAAATTATGCATTCTTTACCATTCTAGAAAGCTATATATGATTACTTTATGCTAAAAATACCTCTAAGCCATGAGACATAACACAAAAGATGTTTGACATTTGAAAATGTGCAGAGTTCAAACTGGCTATTGGTACTGATATAGGTTTCTACTACAAAATTCAAAAAATGTCCAATTAATTTCAAAAAAATCTAATTCATGCAAATAATACCAATCTAGAAAGTTATGGATGTTAGCTAGAGGGAAAAATAAACTCTAGACTAGTTTAGGCATATCCAGGCATTGAAAACCAATCAAATAGTAACCTAGGTCAGTCTAGATGCCTGATATTGGATAGAAACTTTAAAAATTCATATCTAGACATCCAAATGTAGTGCTTCCAGTTGCCACAAGTCTTTAGTTTCTCCCTATAAAATTTTGTGACAATTGGACATCATTTACCCCCTGAGTGACAGAATTCATTTTAGAACTTGAGTGAACAGTACCATAAACCAAAATCAGAATTTTTCCCAACTTTGAAAATTCATCAAATGTTCCATATACCTCTAAAAACTCTATACTTTAGCTTTCCAAAAAGCTCTCAACAAGCTCTAAATGCATGCCAAATCACAGGTCCAAAAAAGCTCATTTGGATAAGAAGTGGTATAGGTTTCCAATAAAAGAAATTTTGCTCCATATTAGATACCAAATGTATCCAAATGACTTCTCTTAATGTTTGGCACCTCTTAGACAAGTTTAAAAGCATGAACATGACTTGTATGAACTACCCAAATGGTCCCAAATTTCATGCATCTCAATTTGGCCATTCCACTTCCATTTATACATGCATTTCCATAATGCAACTTTGCCATTACATGTCCAAAATGCATATTTCCATACATATAACCTTACCTCTCATTTATACATGATACACTAGCATAATTATACATATTCATAACATCATAGGATGTATACAACCATTGATTACAACATTTTCTATTCATATGGCTTTAAAGTAACAAAATTTAAACACTTTCTTGTCACAATCTCATCTTCCAAGGTGTGGGCTTCCATTGCCTTGTCCACTTTGTCCACCTAGCATGTTAAAACATTGGATAGGAGGGAATGAGATTCAAAGAATTCCAATAGCTCATCTCCCTTTTAATCACACATAAAAGATGCAAAACAAGTATTACAAATGTATGCATGAGCATATTGACATGTGCAATCATTCAAAAGACATTTTTAACATTTGAACAAGTTATACATAGTATACAAAGGCTTGCCAAGTTAGTGGATTAACCTCATCCATTCACTTGTGATTTTAGACTTGCCTCACCCATTCTTTAAAAGGTTTTTAGACTCAACCTTACTCTTAGAAGTTAACCTCACTTTTAGGAGACTCTTTACTTTATCTTAACTAACTCTAAGGGTTCTTGGCTCATTCTCACCATAGTTAAAGGTTCTTGGCTTCACCACACTTAAGCAAGCTAAAGCAAGCATCATAAATATCATTTAGAAACATAATGTATCATCATAGTACTATGGCAAATGAAATCATGCTGGAATACTTTTCATGGCTTAAAACACATATACACATATTCAAAGACAAGCTAAGTGTAACACCACAACTTCTAGCTCATTTTATGCCATTTATAAGCTTTATATCATCAATCCCACAAGAGCGTATGAGAAAGGGGATAAAATAATAGACTTTTTCCGCGTTACGCTATATCTAAAAATTCAATTCAGTGTCATGTCGACCGTATGAGCTCATACTATACTCTCTCATATTTAATTTCATTATTACAACTCATTTGAATCATAAAAACATGCTTACATCCCATGGAAACCGAAATGGAGCTTAAAATAAACAAGCATATTTTCAGCCAGATTTGTTCCATTTTCTGACCCAAATTTGGAAAATCATAACTAATTCTAGAAAATTAAAAATCATGCAATCTTTATCATTATGGAAAGCTTAAGATTTATAAGTTACACTAAAAATACATCCAGGTCACAACATTCATCACACAGGACGTTTGTCATCCAAAAAGCTACAGAGTCACTGGCTGCCTGGGCTGTTGTTCAGTTTACTGATATAAACTTCTGAAATTCATAACTAATTTTATAAAAATAGAAATCATACAAATTTAGTCATTATGGAAAGCTAAAAATGTTAAATTGATACTAAAAATAATTCTAGAATGAAATAGATATGTTTATCTAGCTGGAACCTATGGAATAGTAACTGGACTCCTGGGGCATTGCTGGTACTGACAGTTAACTTCAAACATCCATAACTCTCTGTTCAGACCTCCAAATGAGGTGATCTCTATGGCCACAGAGATCTTATGACCTCTAGTTTATGAACATAAAATTTCATAAGCATTAGACACCATTTGGCCATCTGGTGACATAGAATACAAAACTACCAGTATGAACAGTACCCATACCAGAATCCATGAAAAATCTCTACTTTGAAAATCCATCAAATATTCCCTAGATCTCTAAAAATTATGATCTTTAGGTTCTCAAAAATATCTGAATGAGACCTAATTAAATGCCAAATTTCAGAGCAAGAATAACTCATTTGGCCAAAAAGTGACATAGGGTTCCATTATAGTCAATTTTGGCTCCATATTGGGTACCAAAGTTGCCAAATAGATTTCCCTTGGTCTTGGCACCTTTTGGGCAAGTTTAAAAGCTTATTTGAGACTTTTATGAGCTACCCAAATGGTCCCAAACCTCATGCATCTCATTTTGGCCATTCAACCCACACTTATACATATTTCCAACAAATTTCCATATTGCACACTTTGGCATTACATACTCAAAATAGGTTCTAGAGGTCATATATCATATCCATACATTTAAACATCATATAATATCATATTTACACATGTCTCAAGGGTCATATCCCATTTACTATATCATATATATCATATGGTATAATCATGGTCTTAAAGTGGTAAAGCTAAACACATGATTGTCAATCTCCTTCCTTTAGTGTTGTTGGCTCCCATTAGCATATCCAGTTAGTTCACCTAGCATGTTAGATCATTGGAGAGGAGAGGATGAGATTCAAAGAATCCCAATAGCTCATCTCCTATTTAATCATACACATGCATGGTGAAAATGTAAGACATGCACATTTTAAAAACAATCTTGGCATGTGAATAAACTATACAAGACATCCAAGAGCTCATCAAGTGTTTGGATTGGCCTTACACTTCTCCTCATGGATTTTGGACTTACCTCACCTATTCTTTTTAAGAGCTTTGGACTCAACCATACTCTTGGGAGCTCACTTTACTTCTGGGAGACTCTTTACTTTATCTTAACCAAGCTCAAGGATTCTTGGCTCAGCCTCACCAAAGGGAAGAGTTCTTGGCTTCTCCACACTTAAACAAACTCACACAAACATCATGCTCACTTGGAAACATAACATGGCATCAAGAATCATGGCATATAAAGGCATGCTAGCACTTTCAAAGCTTGAAAATACACATACACCCATTCTAAAACAAGCTAAACACACATCCATGCATGAGAGAAGGTGGAGAGAGCTACCTTATATACAAACACACATTTTTCCTTTAGGATTCAAGCCTCCTCTTTTGGCCATACACCCATAAATAGGTGGAGATGGTTTCTCTTGGCCTAAATACAATATATGGGAGCCAATTAGGTTCATGAAACAATCTCTAAGACCATACAACTTGCTTAAGTACTAGATTGCTCTATAACCCCCATTATGGTCCATATTGGCACCTAATGAAGCAACACCTCTCAAATGACTTCTAAGCCTCATTATTTTCTTTCAAATATGATTCTTGACTCCTTTTAAACCTCTTGGAGTCATCACATCATCAAAACAAAAGGCCTAGCACCATGTTGCTTCTTTAGGTCATAATATGGAACCTAAGACACCAAATCACTTTCTATGAGTTCTAAATTTTTTCCAAGGCCTCCCTTCATTTTCATTCATCAAATATGACTCAAGAATAGCCTTAGAAAAATTTAAAACTCCCCCCACCTACACAATCCCTTCTTGGCCAAGACAGACACCATTTGGGCCATATGGAGTTTTCTTGGTTTTCTTGAAGGGAGAAGCTTGTGGGGAGCATCTTTGGTGTCTCAAGAACTCATTTATACTCTAGCTTAGACCTAGGAAGCATCATACAAATTCATAAATTAGAAGGTGCACTTAAAACCCTAGGTTTTGCATCTTGATTTCTAATGCCTATATCTTTGTTTTCTTTGCATATTCTTATTCCTCTCCATCAAATACCTAAGAATCACCTTTGGTTTGGTTGAAAATCTGACTCCCTAGGTCTATCTAAGTCTAGGTCTAAATGGAGAAGAAGGGCCATGAAAGATATGAACCATAGGATTCATTTTTACCTTGTTTTCTTGCTTAGTTTGGCTTAAATCTTGATTTCTCCAAGCTCTTCTCTTCAAATCCGAACTTTCCCTTGAATATCTCCCTTGAATCAGATTTATAAACCTCATTTTAATCATAGAAAAGAAAGGGAAATGGAGAAGGAGAGGTTTGGAAAGGAGAAAGCATGAAAAACCATAAAATTCCTTACCATTTCCTTACTTTTTCTCCTCCTTTCTTCTCCTCCTTGTGAGCCTTATCCCCTAGGGTTTTCTTCTGGTTTAAGGCAGAACATGGTCGTGCATAATGAAGGGAGGAGAAGGGTGCATCATATATATAGGTGGGAATAAGTTACACTTTTCAAAAATTCCCATTTTGCCCTTCATACTTTGCATTTTCGTTTCTCCTTTGTTTTAGCTCCTTTTTGAGAACTATCTTTTCCACTATAAAATTTAGGTTCCTAATAAAGAAAAATAGCTTTGAAATCACTCAAATCGGAGCTAAAACCTTTCCAAATGAATCCGTCAAAGTTTGGGCACACCGACGTTGGAAAACATCCACTGGAAGGGCTTTAACTGTCTCGGGGCTTTCCATGGTTTTTAAGGCCTCTGAGAACTCCGGAAAACTCAAAAATTTCATTTAAAAAGCCCTCCTTTGTGTTTTTCAAAAAGTGCCCATATTTATGAAAATTGCATTGGCCTTTTGGCAAATTTTTCGAATCACTCTGGCCTTGATTTCTGGGCAACTCAAGGCTCAACTCCTCATTTTCTAATATTTAAAATTTTATCATAATTTTAGTTGGCCCCAATTCCTTCTATTTCAGGGACTTCCTTTTGTATCTGGTCTATTTCTGCTGTTTACGAAGAAACCGAATATTGTGTTTCTCACGTTTATAGGAGGACCGAATGTTACACTAAGCATGCATTCATGCATGAGGGAAAGAGGATTGAGCTACCTTGGATGCAACTGTATACTTTTCTCCTTGAATTTGCTCTTCCTTCCTCGGCCTTACACACCTAAAGGTGTGGGATTGGTTTCTTTTGGCCTAATCACAATTTGTGGAAGCCAATTATGTTCATGAAATTAATTCTAAGGCCATACATCTACCTCAAACACTAACTTGGCCTATAAAGCCCTTTATGGTTCCAAAAATATACGTAATGAAGCAACACCCATCAAATAGTTTCTATGCTCCATTCTTTCCTTTCATTCTTGACTCCTTCTAAGCCTCTTGGAGTCATCACACAATTAAAATAAAGAGACTAACTATATGTTATTTCTTTAGGTCATATTATGGAACATATAAGGTCAAATCATTCTCTAAGCTTTCTAAATTTTTTCCAAGGCTTTCTTTCATTTTCATTCATCATATATGACTCAAAAATGGGTTTAGAAAAATTTAAAAACTCTCCCTAGGTATGCAAACCCTCTTAGGTCAAGACCAGGAAACAATTTGCTCTTCATGGACTTTGCTTTGTTTTCTCGATGGAGGAAGCACATGGGGAGACTTCTAGGGATCTTAGGAGCTCATTTAAACTTTCATTCAGGCATAAAAATTAAGGTATCAAGTCAGATTTTACAAGGAGCACATGAAACCCTAGAATTTCTATCATGAATTTCCATGGTTCTTTTGTTGTTTTCTTTGCATATTCTTCTTCTCCACACTCTTTTTCCTAAGAATCACCCTTGGTTTTACCTAAAATCCAAGCCCTCCTATGACTTCTTGAGTGGGGTGAAGTATGGAAAGAAGAGGAGCAAGGGGTAGCAACTACGGAAGAAGAAATTACCTTGTTTTTCCTTATTTTCTCACTTAAATCTTCCCTTCTTTGGCCTCCTCTCTTCAAATCCGAATTTTTACTTTAATTTCTCCCTTAAAACAGATTCATATACTTCAATATAATCATAGGAAATAATGGATAATGGAGGAGAAAAGGTTTGGAAAGGAAAGAGTATGAAAAACTACTAAAAATCCATACCTTCAAGCTTTGATTTCTCCTCCCCTTCCCCTTCCTCTTGTGTGCCACTCTCCTAGGATTTTTTCTCTAATTTGGGGCAAAAACATATGAAGCTAAATGAGTGGGAGAGTAGGGCGCCCTATATATATAGGTGGAGAAAGGAAGACTTTTCAAAAATTTCCATTTTGCTCTTCGTTCTTGGCATTTTCGTTTCTAACTCGTTTTAGCTCCTTTTTTAGAATTGTGTTTTTCATCATGAAATTTAGGTTCCTAACTTAGTAAAATGCCTTTGGAATCACTCAAATTAGAGTTAAAACCTTCCGGAATGAATCTGTCAAAGTTAGGGTACACTGACGTTAAAAAATGTCCACTGGAGGGGTTTTAACTGTCTTGGGGCTTCCCATGGTTTTCAGCACCCTTGAGATCCTTGATGAATTCAAAAATTTCATTTAAAAATCCCTCCTATGTGAATTCCAAAATTTGCTCAAAATTATGAAAATGCCATTACGTTTCGTAAATTTTTCATTAAATTTTGTTTCTTCATTCTAGCTCCATTTTTCTTTTTGTCTGAGCTTGGGATTCTCATTTTTAGGAGTCTAGAATGCTTCCCAAATTTTTTGGGACCTTAAATAAGTCATTTCGGCAGACTTGCTTTTATATTTGGTGAATTTTGTTTATTTACGGAGAAACTGTACGTTACATTTCTTACGTTTTCGCTCATTTTCAGAGAACTAGATATTACATTTCTTGTAACACCCTAAAAATTAATTAAGGTGTTAATCATAGATTTAGAGTAATTAACAAATATTTAATATGGAATAAGTGGGCAAGTTTAGTGAATGGTAATTTTGAGAAATAAATCAATAATATGAGTTGAGAATTAATTAGGATAGAAACTACATCTAGGCCCAAATTAATGTAGGAGATCATGAGAAAAGGCTTATAAAGGCCCAATGATTCTAGACGCAAGCCCAACTCCTTATCATGAGACTTGCGCTAAGAGAGATCACCTAGCAATAGCCCAAGTTGATTTAGTAGAATAGGGGGCCCAAGACCCAATTTATGTGAGCTTGCCCAACACATATTATGCAGACCCAAATTAGATTGGCTCTTGAAATTTGGCTTAGCCCAACTACACCCCTGAAGCCCAACTCATGAGATTCAGCCCAACTTATGAGATAAGGCCCAACAAGTATAAAAATATGAACCTACAAGGAATTGGGCCATGGGGTCAGCACATTCCACTTGTAGCTCTAAATTTTCTCAAACCCATTCATTAAACCATGGCCTAAACACTAGAGAGGAGCTCAATTGGACCTTGGGCTGATGGGTCAACCCATTTCTCATTAAAAACCCTAAAGGGTCAGCAACCTCCTCCCCCATTCAGCAGAAAACACAAGAGGTAAGGGAGAAAATTCGGAGGTTTAAGGGAGGTTAGGGTTCTACCAACATGGAAGCTCCATTTTTTACTCCTAGAGGATGATTTAGCCAAGGTGAGTTATATATAACTTGACCCTCTCATCCTCCCCTTCATTTTGATCCGATTAATTTCTGGGTTTGAGCATTTTCATCTTCTTCTCAAATCTGAAATTTGGTGTTGGGTGATTCCTTGCAAGATTTTCGAACTTGGAGGTTAGAGGGAGGATTAGGTAAGGTTTTCCCTTCCATTTTGTGAATCACTTTACTGGAAAATGCCCCTAAGGATGTATTGTCATAATGGGTTCTGTTATTGTGTGAGATTATAAGGAGATAATGGTGGAAAATTGAATTTTCTGGGCTTGATGATTGAGATGCGAATTTTGGTGCTTCCATGGTGGATTTTCGAAGGTGAGGCTGTAGGTGTTATTAAGTGAGTATCTTCTTCCCATTTTGATACATTTTCTGTTAGTTTGAGACCCCTATAGTTGACCTATGATATGGCCTTTGGTTTCATGTGAAATTACCCAGAAATTGGAGTGAACTACAGCAATTTCTGGTGTGGGAAAGTTGGAATCCGAAATTAGATCCCTTGGTAATTAGGTGAGTAACCTTTAGTCTGTCATTAGTAGTTCAACTCTTTGGATATTTGATTGTGATTAGAAATGATGATAATTATGCTTGTTATAGGCATGGTATGCATTTGGATTATTATGGTAGCTAGGGGAAGAGCAATTGGCTTCATTGAGGTAACTGGGGTTATTTTCCTAATTCTATATATATGCTCATGTTAATCTGCTATTTGTTACACATGCTTGATTTTGAAATGTTAAATGACTGGTTAACTACTTGATTGTTATTGTGATTGGACCTTGTGAGTCCATGGTGGAGCTGTGGTGCGGCTGCCACCCGTGCATGTGCTTCGATCGAGCACTGGGTTATGATTAGACCCCGATGCACTGAGCCCTCGTTGTGCTCATTATGGAGTATGTGCCGTGGACGGACCTCTCTCAGTGTTATTGGCCATTAATATGTTGTGTATGATTGCTGGTATGGGACAGTAGTCATTGGTAGCTCAACTAGTTCATTTGTGAATTGAATTGATGATTCTGGTATTGATGACATGGAATTGCATTGGATTGATTGACTTGTACATATATATGGAAATTGCCTTTTGTTACTGAGATTGTATATCTCACCCCGTTATGGGCTAACATTTTCAGGGACCGGACCTCTTAGTGGTAAGGAGAAAGTTAATGGAAGCTTATTAAATGGTTTGGTAGCACATAGGTTTGGGAGCCTTGTCATATTATGTTGTAACTACGTTGCTAGGTTTGTATCATTACTACATTGCATCATGAGTTGCCAAGCATAGGGATTGTATATGTAATTTGATTATCATGGAATTGAACACTATGATTGTAATTGGCTAATAATGGAAAGTGTATCTAATGTTAAATGTCAATGGTGCATGATTTATGTTGTTATTATTCCCTAGACTTGCTAATATAGGGTAATTAGAGAAAAGAAATTGACCCTTGAGTCTTGAATTAGAGAGGAGAGATTAGCCAGATAAATTAGGCTAATAAAGGCTATTTGAGTCCCACAATTAAGGTAAAGGAGCCCTAGAGTGAGATTGGAGGGAGAAAGAAGAGTATAAGTCCAGATTTTCGGAGTGTAGGACCAGAAGGTACTTCGTCGCGGCTAAAATTGAGTTGGCCGTGGCCAATAGAGGTGAAGTTGCCCAGGAAGAGTACCAAAGAGGAATTCGCCGTGGCGAAATGTAAATTGGCCGAAATTGGCCGCGGCGAATTATGGAATTGGCCGCGGTAAACTTTTAGGAAAATGTCCCCAACATTCCAGAGAGGAATTGGCCGCGGCGGAAGGAGGAATTGGCCGCAGCCAATATCGAGAGGCGAGCAAGGAAGTTCCAGGAGGCTTCTTCGCCGTGGCACCATGTAGGTTGGCCGCGGCGAATGTCCAACTCACCGCGGCGATAGTGATGAAGAAAGGGGTAAAACAGAATGGAATTAGCCGCAACTAAGGGTAATTTGGCCGTGGCTAACATGCTAAAACACTTATTTTAACTAGAAAATCTTAGTTTTCCATATGTTAATCACAAAGGATGATCTAGAGTCATTAGGATGGGTTATAACTGATGAGTAATAGATCCAAGGCTTATAAATGGATGTTTAATTCTCTTATGAACATAAGTGTATGTAATCGTATGATTGATGACTCTAATCACATTAAGGTTTAAATTTTTCCACATTTTCATGACCTATAGTGATTAATCACGTGTTTAACCTTAATTATGATGATAAGAAATTAGGGTCGTCACATTTCTCCCCTTTAAATAAATTTCATCCTTAAAATTTGGGGTACACTTTCTCTTACTCTTTTATATTCTGGCTAACTACTTCTTTTCTTTCCTTCCTAGCTTTATACTTTTCTCTCAGCAATTTCATTCTTGAGTTTTCTCACGACCAGGGAATTTTTCATTACCAGCCCTTAATGAGGGCTCTATTATTATAGAGTACTAGCTAGTTCTTCTCAAAAGGGAAAGGAATTTCTGACTCTGGTGGCCTATCCTAGGAGAGCTTACTAATCATATAAGGTTAGTCTTAACCCATTTGCAAGGGTTAATGTTTCTTTTAGTGGACTCATTACATATTTTAGGAGGTAATTTATTTCATATCAAATCTCCCGTATCTTCTCCTAATGGCTTCTCATAGTGTGCCATCTTCTTTTCTGATCAGTACAGCCATTAGAGGTTTTTGTCTATCTGTTTACTTATTTACATGTACCGTCTACTGTTTATGTTTGCGTTCTTTCTTACTAGCTCATCCCATTATTACCATTCACATTTTTTTCTATCATAGGCCTCACATTTCAATTACTTATTAAGATTACAACTCTTTTGAGAAGTTTCTACTTTTCATAATCCCAATTTCTCTATTTACTACTATATCTATCTCTGTAAGCTGGGACTTTTTTCACTTTCTTTGCTCACTTACAATGGCATTTTGTAGTCCCTTATTTCAACATTAATAGGCCTAACATATGTGTCTCATACTGGCATCAAAGAGCGACTCTCACTGACTACTATTGAGCTCTAGTGGGATGCTAGCTGTACTCATAGTTTTGATCATTGGAGGCATACTGTACCACTTACCTCATATAAAAACTACACTTAACCCCTTTCTAAGTACATAGTCTAGCATGTGAAGATCTCTCTATCCCTCGGTCAGGGCTAATATCTGTTGAGTAGTGGTTCATCTGACTTTAGCTTTGGAAAGCTATTTTCTTGCTTTCCTCATCTAATACGCTATACTCATCTCTCAAGAGATCTAGTAAGTGGTCTAACTATCTGAGTAAAGCCTTCATATCTCTTTGGCAACATTCTATTAGACTAAGGAGATCTCTAGTCTCTGAGACAAAAGCTAGCTGAAATTATACTGGTCTCTGAGACTAACTGCTCTGTAAAAACTATCTCAGGCTATCATCTCACGAGAGAACTATCATGCTATGACTGGGGCTCTCTGTAACTCTATGGGATCTACTGTGACCCTTAGGTCTACTGTGACCTCTCAAGGCCCTATTAGGGTTTACTACAATCCGCTGTACTATGCTAGGATCTACTGCGATCCATCTCTAGAATACGCCAAAGCTTAAGATCATTGTATCTAATAGTAAGACATATACTCACTAAGTCCAGTAACTATCGCTCATAATATTGAGGCTAAACTCAAAGATACATTGTGCTCTTCATGCGAAATGGGTTTTGTGTCATCTAATTCCTTAGGATCCCATCATACTAATGTTCAGGAGCATTTCAACTTTTGTTCATTACTCCTCACGGGATCCTCAGGTTCCCACTTTAGCCTTTTTTTTTACTTGAGCTCTCTTTTCTTACTTTAATTGTACTCAACTATATTTTTTCTCTCATATCCTGCAATTTCTAACTATGCCCATACTCTACTTTTGAGTGTCTTGGCAATAGGGCATCTTATGTACTGTGTGTGGTTAACATCTCTAGCAGGAGAGAGGCTATACATTGGTCCCTGTTCATTTCATTTACATATATTATAAAGGACTCAGGCTGTGCATACTAAATCTGAACATTCTCTACTAGGGATTCCTCTCTGTATGCTTTTCTTACTATTTTAGTATTCCCAGAATCCCTTTACCTCTTTTGTTTTAACTCATCTCATTTTTTTTAACTAGCTAGGATACCTTTCGATTGTTGGACACTTAAGTGATTGATGTCATCGTTTGTTACACATTCAAGTTACATTACTACTGGGTTGATCAGGCCCATTATCATGTAACTATTGCTGCAAGCAAACCATAACATTAAACACTAATATATCAACGTCTCATGACTGAAGCCACTATTAACAGTATATTACAAATTTCTCAATAATCTAAAGTATCCCTCTCATACTTTTCTTTATCTGCCTTATTCTCAAAGGACACTTGGGGAAAATAGGATTCTTCCTCTACTTTATCTCAAGATCACTTTACATTGCCCGACTGCTCTTTACTTCGAGCACTATCATGCTAGAAAGGCATCTATGTCAAGGACAAGTGTGCTTTCTTAAGTATTCAAGCACATCGTGTGACACCTTAAACTACTACCACTACCTAGCCTCTCTATAGGCTCGGTTCTATATGATTTCCAAAGAGTCACTACTCTCTCGTGGCATTTCATATACTCATCTTTCACCCCGTGGGTCCTGTGAACCCATCTCAAGCATCCTCAACTCAAACTCCATATAGATGACTCATACATAGCATAAAACAAACCATAGGCCACGGGTATAGAGCCGAAAACTATAAAAATTACATTTTCTCACTTGGGCCCAAAAGTCATATTTTGGCTCTAACTTTGGAAAATCATAATTAATTGTAGAAAAATGGGAATGCAGAAAACTTTAGCTTTCTGGAAAACTCTAAGTGTCAACTTGACACTAAAAATCATTCCCAATCACAAACACATCGTTTGGACCAAGTTTGACATCGAAAATGGGAGGAAGGTCCAGCTGTCACTGTTTCTGGTGCAGCTTGCTGTCATGATTTTCGGAAATTCATAACTAAATCCACAAAAATCTAATCTGGGCACATTATACCAATTCGGAAAGATACGGATGTCTACTAGAGGAAAAAAATAAGTCCAGATCAGTTCAGTAGCTCCTGCACCCCGAAAACCGATGGAACAGTGATGGGGGTCAGATAAGCTCACTGATGCTGATACAGAACTTCAGTCAATTCAATCTCTCTCTACAGACCTCCGATTTGGGTGATTCCAGTTCCTACAAGTCAATTTCACTTTCTAGTTTATGTGTATAAAATTTCACCACATTTGGAATCCATTTGGTCTAAAAGTGCCACAGATTTCATTTCTGCCCTATGAAACAGTAACATGACCAAATCAACAATTTTTCCCAAATTCAACAATTCACCAAATATTCTCTCATCCACCAAATATTTCCCTCTTTAGCTTCTCAAGAAGCTTTCTACAAACTCTAGAGGCATGCCAAATTTCATGACAAACGGAGCTCATCCGGTCATACTTTGACGGAGCTCACAAAAATACCGGTTTTAGCACCCCATAGGTCCAAAACGGGTCCAAATAGCCTCTCTCACATTCTCACTCCACATGGACAAGTTCAAAAGCATAAAACTAGTATATCTAACATGTCCATATGCTCCAAATCATCATAGATTCAAATCTCACTATGCTATGGCCAAATTTACACAATAGCATTCATGCATCAAAGGGGTAAAAACCCACATTTTCATTACTTTGGCTAATAACAGAGTTCATACATCATCCTTTCATATTTCTACATGTGTTACAAACTTTACATCTCAAAAATAGTGGGCACATCTTCATTTGGCACCACTTTACATCATATATACATCAAAATGTCAAAAGAAAGTAATCTCTAACTACGCATGCTCCTAGGCACCTTGGTGTGTGCTCGGATCTCCTTGAGCTCCACCTAGCATATTAGTTGGGAGGGGAAAGGGGTGAGATTCGGAGAATCTCAGTAGCTCATACACTCAATCCAGCAAGCAATCAAGGCATATAACAAGTCAGAGCACGTGAATAAGCACTTAGCCATTCTCAATCAACCAACACACCATGTACATGCTATGGAATCACAACAATGCCAAAAATGAGCTCCAGGGACTTTTGGTCTAGCCTCACCCGAGTCTAGGGACTTTTGGATGGCCTCACCCGAGTTTAAGGACTTTTGACTTGGCCTCACTCGTTTGAGACTTTTGGCCTTGTCTCACCTATCTCAAGGGACTTTCGGCTTCACCTCACCCATCTCATGGGACTTTCGGCACTACCTCACCCGAGCAATCTTACATTTCAACATACAAGCATATTGACATTCAATGCATCAAAGCAAGAGCATATGGTATATTCCATACAACAAGCATATACATCATACAATGACTATCATATCCAAGAAAGCAACAAGAAAGAGTGAAAGAGAGAGCTACCTTTGGAGCCAAAGCCTTCACTAGCTTTTCCTTTCAATTTCCCCTCTCCTTCCTTAAGTTCACAATCACACCTTGATGGAGGTGTTTCTCTTGAGCCTAGACACACAAAAGCATGCAATTACTCTCTTACCCTATAATCCTTCAGATCAAATTCTCCTATATACCATAACCTAGAGTTCTCTCTCTCTAGAATGCCATTAACCCCTTTCTCTCTCTCAAGCTCCCATGGTAGTGGAAAACCACATTTTCAAAGAAAACACAATGATTCAAAAGCGTTTTCCCCTTTCCCTCTTCTGACCCATACCCAGAAATCGTCCATTTTTGTAAACAAAACCGTAGGAAAAGAGGGCAAAGGGAGGGGATCAGAAATCTGAAGAGAAATGGGAGAAGTGACCTTACCTTTCCCTTAATCTTCCTCCTTCTCTTGATCTCTCACACTCTCCTCGCCTCTTTTCTCTCTTTGGGTCGAAGCTTAGGGCAGATATGAGAGAAGAAATGAGTTTGGGCGTTTAATGAAGTCTAAATCTCGCTATTTACTCTCTTCCGGACCGACTCTCGCTACGGCGAAAACTAACCTTTGCTATAGCGAGCTCGTGTAATCTGGCTTCGCTATGGCGAGGTGTAACCTTCGCTACAGCGAGCTCGTGCCAGTTCCCTTCGCTATGGCGAGATTTACCACTCGCTATGGCGAAATCGCGTCAGTTCCAGACTTCACTCTCGCTATGGCGCCGCTACAGCGGGCAACTCCCTGGTTTTAGTATGGGCTGCTGCCAGCACTCGCTATAGCTAGAATCGCCTTCGCTATGGCGAACTAGCTCTCTCACTGTAGCGAGACCGTTTCTCGCTGTTGCGAGAGGACTTGGCAGAAATTTTGGATTCCGAAAATTTCTAGATTTCATTTCCTTTTCTTTCCCTTTCCTTTTCTTTTTCCCGGTCGTTACACATCGACTTGATATTTATTCTTAATCTGTTATGTCCTCGACTTGAACACTATTATATCTTCTCCCTCTCTTACCTTTCTTATCCTTTTACTTAGGTAAAAGGATGTGTTATTATTGGCTGTCTCTGCTACCAGTTCAAGTTTCTTTATGCTCAAGAGCACCTGCAGTTTCTTGGGGTTCCTCTACTTGTTCACTTTTTATAACATCAAGGGCGTCTATTTTTTCTTATACTCTTGCTTTGCTTTTAATTAGACCATCCTTCGGTAAGAAAAGTTTTATTTCATGAAATTCCAAGAATTACATTCTATGGCACTCTCAGCTTACACTATTTCTCTGCATAATACATAGACTCACCTTCTAAGGTAGTCCCTAGCTCCCTCGAGCTTCCTTAAAAGTACTAAGGCACTAACTATTTGTCTCAACTCATTTCTACGTTAAGATCAAAGCTAGGCTTTCTCTCTGTTTAATCTCTTTAGTCTTATCCCCAAGAGCATAGTATATAGATTTTAGGGTTTTACTAATCCAATCTAGGATATATACTCTCACTATCTGGATTCTACCTTACTGAAAGTTTATGCTCTACTGGATGCTCTAATCACGCACGTGCCTGAGCCCTATATCATTCTCATGTTAAAGAGCTCATTTGACTAACTATTAGACCCTTATCTGTTTACTTTTCTGTGTTCAGTCTACTCATTTAATCAATACTAAAGTAAGTGTAACATCTTGTTTTCTGAAAAAGAAAGAAAACATGAGAAACGTAACGTACGATTTCTCCGTCAACGAATGAAATTCATTGGATACAAAAGGAAATCCCTTGAAATGATGTAGTTAAGGTCCCAAAAAATTTAGAAAGAATTCTAGACTCTGAAAAATGAGAATCCCAGGCTCAGACGGAAAGAAAAACGAAGCTAGAATGAAGAAATGAAATTGTGACTAAAACTGACGAAACAAAATGGCATTTTCGTAAATAAGTGCAACTTTTGGAAAAACATATAGGAGGGCTTTGTAAATAAAATTTTTGAGTTTTCCAAAGTTTCCAGAGGCCCTAAAAACCATAGGAAGCCCAGGGACAGTTAAATCCTCTCCAATGGATGTTTCCTAACATCAGTTGACCCAAAATGTAACGAACGTAATTTTCGTGAAATGACTAAAGGAGCCATATAAAAGTGAGTCCTCTGAAATGACCTAGATAATGTCCCAAAAAATTTGGATAGAGTCCTAGAATCCTAAAAATGATAATTCTAGGTTCAGATGAAAAGAAAAATGGAGTTAGGATGGAGAAATAATTTACGACGGGAATCGACAAAACGTAATGACATTTTTGTAAATAAGTGCAACTTTTGAAAAACCACATAGAAGGGCTTTTTAAATAAAATTTTTTAGTTTCCCAAGATTCTCAAAGGCCCTAAAAACTATGGGAAGCCCTAGGACCAGTAAAACCCTTCCGGTGTATGTTTTTCATTGTTAGTTAACCCGAACTTTGATCGATTCATTCAGTAAGGTTTTAACTCCAAATTGAGTGATTCCAAATGCATTTTATTAAATTGGTAACCTAAATTTTATGACAGAAAAGATGGTTCTAAAAAAGGAGCTAAAACGAAGTCAAAATGAAATTGCCATTACGGAAGGGCAAAATTAGAAATAATGGGTTCTAGAATGTTCTAAAGAGTTCTACACTTTTCTCCTTCTCCTCTTTAATAAGCACAACCCTCTCTGCCTAAAATATAGAAAAAGAGGAAGGAAGCCAAGGAGAAACTAGGTAATTTCATGGAATTTCTTGCTCCATTTTCCTTCAATCTTGTTCTCCTCTCTTCCTCCTTTCTTTCCATGGATTTTTTGAATGATTTGGTTCTGTTTTGAGGTCAGACCAAGGATGGAAATTTCACGTTTGGACAGGAGAAGACAACCAAGGGAAGAAACATCCAAGAAACTAAGGAAAAATAAGGTAAAATCTCATTCCTATGGTAGCCTCTTCTTGTCCCTTCTTCTTATATGTTTCGGCCAACCTAGGATGGGGTAGGAGGGGCTGGATTTTGGGTAGAGCCAAGGGAGAAACGTAGGGAAAATAGTGCGAAGATTAAGAATACTGCAAGAAATTCCAAGAAAAATCAAAGGAAATTAAGTTAGAAAAGTGTAGTGTTCTTGGAGGTTTTGTGAAATCTGATTTTGTGTGAGTAATTTCTTGGCTATTTGAATGTTTGCTTGAGCTCCTAGGACCCTTAGAAACCTTCCCAAGTGACTCTCCCATGAAGGAAAATTCAGAAACTCCAAGAAGCCTAAATTCATGCTTGTCTTAGCCAAGAGGGTTTTAATGGGCTAGGGAGTGTTTTAATTTGTTCTAACCTTGATTTGGGACTCCATATGGTATTAGAAGATGGGAGGAACCATTGGGAAAAATTTAGAAGCCATGGATTGGGAGATGGGACAATGGTGTCCATAATGGTGCTTTATGAAGCAACTTGGTCTTCCAATGGTGCAATTGAATTGATGATGGCTCCAAGGACCTTAAATGAGTCCAAGAAGTCTAGAAATAACAAGAGAGTAGAGCATAGCACTTGAATGATATGAGTTGCTTCAATAGACCATTTGTGGAACCAATATGTCCATTATGGAACCAAGTGTGTAATAAGCTTTAGTTTAATGTCTTGGCTTGCTTCAAGTGTGTAATTGTGTGATGTTTATAATGTCTAGGCCAAGATAACCCTACTCCACCTAAGTGCTCTTGTGAAACCAAAGAGGGGAAGGAAATTGCAAAGTGAGCTTGCATAGATAAAAAGGTAGTTCTCCACCTCATTCTCTTTGCATTATTGTGTGCATATGTATGTCTTAGTATGATTGCATGCATTCTTGATGCTTGATAACATGCCACTTGATCCTTGTTGTGCATTGGTACCAATGTGTTGTCTTGAATGACTATGGTTGTGGAAAGAGCTCATAAGGGTGAGGTGATGCTAAAAGTCCCTTGATGAAGGTGAGGAGATGCCAAAAGTCTCATGGCATGGGTGAGACAAGGCCAAAAGTTCCTTGAATGAGTGAGGCAAAGTAAAAAGTCCCTAGACCAAGAGTGAGGAAAATCCAAAAGTCTTAGAAATGGGGTGAGGCTAAACCAAAAGTCCTTAGAGCATGAAAATGATCTTGACATGTGAATGTGGCATGGAATGGAGTTTATTGCACACTTTATGCTTGTATAGTTGTGAATTTGATGTATGTAAGCCTTGAATGTGGTGTGAATAGGTGTGTGAGCTATTAAGATTCTTGGAATCTCACTCCGTTTTCCCCTTCATCCTTAAATTGTCAAGGTGATGTTCCAAGCCAAGGAGATGCAAGCCAAGGACATTGAACATCTTTATTTTGGTGTATTATGTACTTTAAGTGGTGGTTAAATGTCAAAGTAATGATGTATGTAATATTTTTGTGATATAAGACCATAGACAAGTGTAAAATAATGTATGAATATGATGTAGACTTTATATGACATTAAATCAATAGCATTGTGCAAATTGGCTCTTTGATGACTTGATGTAACTATGCATAAATGGATGTTGAGAGGCCAAAATGAGATGCATGAGGTTTTAGATCACTTGGGCAATCTCCACAAGTCATATTTGTGCATTAAAACTTGGTCAAGGGGTGCCAAACTCAAGAAGAGGCCATTTGGTGCAAAGTGACTCTTGATAGGAAGCAAAAATGACCATTTCATGAGGCTATATCACTTTTTATTCAAATGTGCTCTTCTTGGTCTATAATTTGGCATGCATCTAGAGTCTATTGATAGCTTTTTGAGAAGCTAAAGTTGGTAATTTTTGAAAGTCTGTGGAATATGTGGCGAATTGTTGAAATTAGAAATTTTTCTAGTTTTGGTCCTTGGTATTATAGCACTGGTCCGAAATTAAATTCTATCACTCATGGGGAAAAGAATGTCCAATTGTCACGAAATTTTATACAAAGAAACTAAACATCCCCAATGACTTGTGCCAACTAGAAGCACCTTATTTAGAGGTCTAGAGAGGGAGATATGAATTTTTGAACATTTTGTCCAGTATCATGACCCTTACCCGACCTGAGTTACTATTCTATTGAATTTCGAGATTTGGGCTACCTGAACTGGTCAGGAATTATTTTATCCCCCTAGATAACATCTATGTATTTTCACATTCATATCATTTGCATGGATTGGATTTTTTTGGAATTAATTGGACATTTTTGAATTTCATATCAGTAAACTATGACAGCATCAGGACCCAGTCTGACCTCCAGACTATTTTGCATGTCAAACTCTCTGTGTGTGGGATTTTATGACTTGTATATATTTTTAACATGAATTATACATCATAATATTTCTATAATGACCAAGATTACATGATTTATATTTTTCTAGAATTATTTATGATTTTTCAAAGTTGGGCCAAGAAAAGGGCCAAATCTGGCCGAAAATAAACCTTCATATTCTAGGTTCCATTTCGGTTTCCATGAGTTGTAGACATGATTTTATGATGAAAATGAGTTTTATACATGTAATTAAATATGGGAAAGTATAGTATGGGATCACTCAGCCCACATGGCACCGAACGAAATTTTTATACACAGTGCAACGCAAGAATAATCAATATTTTAATGCCATTTTCTTGCCTCTTATATGTATTGATTGATATAAGGTTTAAAGATAGCATGGAGTGAGCTAAGAAGCTATGGTATTACATTTATTGGTATCAGAGCAAAGGTTCAGGCACTTTGCTTGGTATTTGGCTCTTGAGTGATGTAATTGATTGCTTTCGGGTGGAATATCTATGTATTTATGTTTAAGTTATGTTGCGAGGCTAAGCTTGTGATTATTTTTTAGTGAAAATGGTTGAGACAAAAGGCAGAGGTAGAGGCAGACCACCTAGAGAATTGAAAGTTAAGTCTGCAGACCCCTTACAGCCTGTCATAGATCAGATTGATAGATTTGAGAATATGATGGCCCAACAATAGTACCTCATCCAACAGCAGCATGAGATGATCGTGTGGCTATAGAAGTCCCTGGCTAGACATGAGGAAGCTAAGAGAGAGATCCCTCAGCCTCAGCCTTCCACTTCTGCCACCCCACAGCCTTCCACCTCGGGTGTTCCACCCCCACCTCCCCAAGAGTCAGCTCAGACCCCGCCAACCATTCAGAAATAGCAAAATCAATTTAGGAAAAACAACCAGCCTGTATTTGATGGAAAGCTAGATGCTGACAAGGTGGAGGCTTGGGTGAGGGAGATAGAGAAAATCTTCACAGTGATGGATTGCACCTCAGAACAGAAAGTTCAATTAGCTACTTTTATGTTACGAAAGGAAGTCGATAATTGGTGGCTCAATGCAAAGTCCTTAATGGAGGATAGAAATTTATAGATGACTTAGGAAAACTTCTAAGTACAATTTTATGAGAAGTATTTCCCTAGTTCTATAAGGAAACAAAAAGAGGTGCAATTTATGGGATTAAAGCAGACTGATAACATGATTGTAGACCAATACGTGGCAAGATTTATAGAATTGTCTCAGTATTCTTCTTACCTTCGAGGTATGATGATGAGCCTTGGAGGTGCGAACAATTTGAGCTTGGGTTGAAACCCCAGGTCAGAGATAGAGTGACTCCACACAGAATCCAGAACTTTAATGCTCTTGTGGAGATTAGTAGGGTAATCGAGAATAGTTTGAGAGAGATTATGCCTACTGTCACGGTATCTGGCCAGAGGGGAACCTTGGAGTTGAAGAGACCGAGATTAAAGGAAGGAGCTAGTTCCACACCTTTTAGCAAAAAGAAAAGCAAGGTGCTGTGGAACAGGAGGCCACCAAAAGGGAAGAAGGTACAGCCTCAGAGGACTCAAGCATCTATATAGCAATCCACGATGACATGTTACAAGTGTGGGAAGCCGGGGCACATTGCCAAAAACTGCCCCCAAGTGGATGCAACACCTCTATTTAGACCACCTCCTTCCAGGCCACAGAGCTAGGGCAGGGTGTTTGCCATTTCTTAGCAGGAGGTTAGTGCATCTCTCAGTCTTATCCGAGGTACGCTCATAATAAATGATTTTCCTGTGATTGCAATGTTTGATTCGGGTGCTAGTCACTTGTTTATATCCTATGATGTGTAAGACATTTGGGTCTGGCCATTAGTACTCTACCATTTGATTTGTCTATTACCACACCTACTGGAGGCCATGTTGTTACTTCCCATGCCTGCCTGGATGTCACTATCCACTTTAATCTTTGTCATACTACTATTGACTTGATTTGTATGCCATTTCATGATGTTGATTTGATTGTGGGTATGAACTAGATGACTGCTAATAATGCCGTCCTTGATTGTGAACACCAAACCATATCTGTACCTTCTTGTGGGACCATACCTAGGATAGGGGCCAATTATCCTTCATAACTACTACCCAGGTTGAGAGACACCTAGAGCATAGATGTCAAGGATTTCTAGTCTTTTTCTCTATTCAGGCCAATGTAGAAGAAGGGATAGAAGAGATCTCGAGGATATCCCAATAGTTAGGGAATTCCCAGAGGTCTTCCTTAAAGATTTTGACTTTAGTGGTATACCCCCTAAAAAGAGAGATAAATTTCTAATAGATATAGTGCCTGGGGCTGGACCAGTGTCCAAGGCTCCGTATAGGATGGCTCCCATCGAGTTTGCTGAATTAAAGAAACAGATAGAGAAGTTATTAAAGAAGGGTTCATATGCCCTAGTGTGTCACCTTAGGGAGCTCTAGTATTATTTGTGAAAAAGAACGATGGTAGCTTGAGATTGTGCATAGATTATAGAGAACTGAATAAAGTTACCATCAAGAATAAATATCCTCTCCCTAGACTAGATGACTTGTTAGATCAGTTGGCTGGGCATCGGTATTTTCTAAGATAGATTTTCAATCTGGGTATACTTGCTAAGGGTGAAAGCTAAAGACGTCCCAAAGACAGCCTTCAGAACTAGATATAGGCATTATGAGTTCCTTGTGATGCCATTCGGGCTGATGAATGCGCCTGTTGTGTTTATAGGTTATATGAATAGAGTATTCAGATCGTATCTGGATAAATTTGTTGTGGTCTTTATTGACGATATTTTAATGTACTCCAGATCTTTTGAGGAGCATGAGAGGCATTTGAGATTAGTCCTAGAGACCTTGAGAGATAAGAGATTATATGCCAAATTAAGTAGATGTGAGTTTTGGCTAACTGAGGTGAAATTCTTAGGTCATGTGGTCCCACGAGATAGGGTCACAGTAGATCCCCATAAAGTTGAGGCTGTGTTACAGTGGGATAGACCTAGGACCATCATCGAAGTTAGGAGTTTTCTTGGTTTAGCAGGATATTATTGACGATTCATTCAGGGCTTTTATCAGATAGCCTTACCTCTTATGAGGCAGACTCGAAAAGATACACCTTTCGTGTGGGATGAGAGATGTGAGAGGAGTTTCCAAGAGTTGAAACTCCGATTGACCACTGCCCCTATGCTAGTCATTCCTGACCATTGTGGTATATAGTGATGCCTTAAGGAGAGGGTTAGGATGTGTATTGATGTAGCAGGGTAGATTAGTGGCATATGCCTCTAGGCAGCTGAGGCCTCATGAGGAGAATTTCCCACACATGATTTAGAGTTAGCTGCTGTAGTATTTGCTCTTAAGATTTAGAGGCACTATTTGTATGGCGTGAATGTAAAGATTTACAGTGACCATAAGAGTCTAAAATACTTGTTTGACCAAAAGGAACTCAATATGAGACAGAGGAAATATATGGATTTCCTGAAAGATTATGATTATGTATTGAAGTACCATCTAGGTAAGGCCAATGTAGTGGCCGATGCTTTGAGTAGGAAGTCTATCCATGCTACCCATATAATGATTAGGGAGCAGGAGATCTTAGAGAAATTTAGAAATCTGAACCTCTCTTGCCAGCTGGTATCAGGTAGATTATTCCTAAGTAAGACCAGGATTGAGAATGAATTAAGAGCCTAGATCTTAGATGCCCAGAGAGACGATGAATACTTGAGACAAATTAGGAGTGAAATCTCTCAGGGTAGGAGCTCAGAGTTCAAGATATTTGGGGATGGAGTGATAGTATACCGAAATAGAATCTGTGTGCCTAGTAGTAATGAGTTGAAAGAAAGAATCTTAGAAGAGGCACACAAGAGTAAATATACTATCCACCCAGGTACCACAAAGATGTATCAAGATCTAAAAAGAATCTTTTAGTGGCCAGGAATGAAAAAATGATGTCACAGAGTATGTGGCAAGATGTTTAGTATGCCAGAGGGTTAAGATAAAATATCAGAGACTTGTTGGGTTACTTCAACCCCTAGAAGCAACATGGTGCTAAGCCTTTTGTTTTAATGATGTGATGACTCCAAGAGGCTTAAAAAGAGTCAAGAATTATATTTGAGAGGAAAGAATGAGGCCTAGAAAGTATTTGAGGGATGTTGCTTCATTAGGTGTCTTTATAGACCATAATGGAACCTATAGAACAATATAGTATTTCATGAAGTTATGTAGCCTTAGAATGTATTTCATGAACCTAATTGGCTCCCATCAATTGTATCTAGGCCAAGAGAAATCATCTCCACCAATTTGTGAGTGTGTGGCTGAAAGAGGAGGCTTGAATCCAAAAGAAAAAGTGTGTAATTGTATACAAGGTAGCTCTCTCCACCTTCTTTCATGGATGGATGTGTGTTTAGCTTATTTTAGAATACATGTATGTGCATTTTCAAGCTATAAAAAGTATGTTACCATGCCTTTATATGCCATGATCCTTGATGCCATGTTATGTTCTTAAATAATTTCATAATGGTTGTATGAGTTTGCTTGGGTGTAGAGAGGCTAAGAACTCTTCCCTTTGTGAGGATGAGCCAAGAATCCTTGAGCTTGGTTGAGACAAAGTAAAGAGTCTCCCAAAAGCAAAGTGGACTCCTAAGAGTATGGTTAAGTCCAATGTGATCAAAGAATGGGTGAGGCAAGTCCAAAACCCATGGGAGAAGTGTGAGGCCAATCCAAGCATTTGGTGAACTTTTGAATGTCTTGTATGATTGATTCACATGCCAAGGTTACTTTTAAATTGTCCATGACTTCTCATTTCTCCATGCATGCATTTGAAAAGCTTGCTTTGCTCATATTATGTATGATTGAATAGAAGATGAATTATTGGGATTCTTTGAATCTCATCCCCTCCTTTCCAATGATCTAACATGCTAGGTGGACCAAGTAATTATGGTGAAGGGAGCTAACAACAATAAAGCAGAAAGATTGACAAGTTTATGCATTGTTTTATCCATTTTAGAGCCATAATGATAGTTCATAATGTATATGATGTTGTATATGTACTATGAACCTTGAGACATGTGTAAATATACTATTATATGATGTTTAAATGTATGGATATGATGTATGATCTCTAGAGCCTCCCAGAAATGGGGTGAGACTAAGCCAAAAATCCCTAGAGCATGAAAGTAATCTTGACATGTGAATGTGGCATGGAATGGGGTTTATTGCACACTTTATGCTTGTATAGTTGTGAATTTGATGTATGTATGCCTTGAATGTGGTGTGAATGGGTGTGTGAGCTATTGAGATTCCTAGAATCTCACTCCCCTTTCCCCCTCATCCTTGAATTGTCTAGGTGATGTTCCAAGTCAAGGAGATGCAAGCCAAGGACATTGAACATCTTTATTTTAGTGTATTATGTACTCTAAGTGGTCGCTAAATGTCAAAGTGATGATGTATGTAATATTTTTATGATGTAAGACCATGGACAAGTGTAAAATGATATATGAATATGATGTAGACTTTATATGACACTAAATCAATAGCATTGTGTAAATTGGCTCTTGGATGACTTGATATAACTATGCATAAATGGATGTTGAGAGACCAAAATGAGATGCATGAGGTTTGGGATCACTTGGGCAATCTCCACAAGTCATATTTGTGGATTGAAACTTGGTCAAGGGGTGCCAAACTCAAGAAAAGGCCATTTGGTGCAAAGTGACTCTTGATAGGAAGCAAAAATGACCATTTCATGAGGCTATATCACTTTTTATCCAAATGAGCTCTTCTTGGTCTGAAATTTGGCATGCATCTAGATCCTATTGAGAGCTTTTTAAGAAGCTAAAGTTGGTAATTTTTGGAGGTCTATGAAATATTTGGCATATTGTTGAAATTGAAAATTTTTTCTGGTTTTGGTCTTTGGTACTGTAGTACTGGTCCGAAATTAAATTCTATCACTCATAGGGCAAATGATGTCCAATTGCCACAAAATTTTATACAAAGAAATTATACATCTCCAGAGACTTGTGTCAACTAGAAACACCTTATTTGGAGTCTAGAGAGGGAGATATGAATTTTTTAACATTCTTTCCAGCATTAGGACCCTTACCCTACCTAAGTTACTATTCTATTGAATTTCGAGACTTTCACTATGTGAACTGGTCTAGAATTATTTTTCCCCTCTAGCTAAAATCGATAAATTTCCATATTGGTATCATTTGCATTGATTGGATATTTGTGGTATTAATTGGACATTTTTGAAGTTCATATTAGTAAACTGTGACAACATCAGGACCCAGTCCGACCTCCAGACTATTTTGCATGTGAAACACTCTGTGTGTGGGATGTTATGACTTGTACATATTTTTAACATGAAGTCAACATCCCAATCTTTACAAATGACAAAGATTACATGATTTTTATTTTTCTAGATTTAATTATGATTTTCCAACTGTTTGGACAGAATAGGGGCAAATCTGGCCGAAATTCAATAAGGTCAATTTATGCTCCATTTCGGTTTTCTTGGCTCATGAGCAAGATTTTGTGATGAAAATTGGTAGTAATGATGTATTTAAATATAAGGATGCATGGTATGAACCCACATGGTCCACGTGACACCAATTTTGAATTTTTAAGCATGACGTAACGCGATTAAAGCCATTATTGTTGGTTCCTTTCCATGTGCTCTTATGAACATGATGATATGGAGCTTATGAATGCCAAGAATGGGGTTATATATATATGGTATTAAATTTTTTGCTAAAAGGTGCAGAACTAGCTCCTTCCTCTGGTCTCGGTCTCTTTAACTCCAGGGTTCCCCTCTGGCCAGATGCCGTGACAGTAGGCATAATCGCTCTCAAATTATTCTAGATTACCCTACTAATCTCGACAATAACATTGAAGTTTCGGATTCTGTGTGGAGTCACTCTTTCTCTAACCTAAGGTTTCAACCTAAGCTCAAACTGTTCGCACCTCTAGGGCTCATCATCATACCTCTGAATGTAAGAAGAATACCAAGACAATTCAATATATCTTGCCACTTGTTGGTCTACAGTCATGGCATCAGTCTGCTTTAATCCTATAAATTGCACCTCCTTTTGTTTCCTCACAGAACTAGGGAAATATTTTGCATAAAATTGTATTAAGAAGTTTTCCCAAGTCATTTGTAAATTTCTTTCCTTCATTAAGGACTTTGCACTGAGCCACCAATTATCAACTTCTTTACGTAACATAAAGGTAGCTAGTTGAACTTTTTGTTCTGAGGTGCAATCCATCACTGTGACGATTTTCTCTATCTCTCTCACCCAAGGCACCGCCTTGTCTGCATCTAGCTCTCCATCAAATACGGGCGGGTTGTTTTTTCTGAACTGGTTTAGCTTTTTCTGAATGGATGGCAGGGTCTGAGCTGACTCTTGGGGAGGTAGGGGTGGAACACCCTAGGTGGAGGGCTGTGGGGTGGCAGAAATGGAAGGCTGAGGCTGAGGTTAAGGGACTTCTCTTCATGCTATCTTTATACCTTATATCAATTAATACATATGAGAGGCAAGAAAATGGCATTAAAATATTGATTATTCTTACGTTGCGCTGTGTATAAAAATTTTGTTCGGTGCCATGTGGGGCGAGTGATCTCATACTATACTTTCCCATATTTAATTACATGTATACAACTCGTTTGCATCATAAAATCATGCCCATAACTCATAGAAGCTGAAATGGCCCATGCGCGACCTAAGGACGGGTCGGCCCAAAGGGAGAACACATACAGAGCCACCAAGGTATTGTCCTTTCCTTCTCGGTTCGTGGGTCTTTGACCCTGCCTTCCTGGTTCATTGGGGTTTATCCTTTCCTGGGCAAGACATTTAACCATGTTCCTAGGAAAAGCGCGCCTTGGTGGGGAAGGATTCTCCCTTACTTATATGGGCCAGCCACAGGCCCCTTTCAGTAGATGTGGGACTTTTACAATCGCTCATCCTCACTAAAGGGAAGAGTTCTTGGCCTCTCTACACTCAAGCAAACTCATACAACCATTATGAAATCATTAAAAAATATAACATGGTATCAAAGATCATGGCATATAAAGGCATGCTAGCATACTTTTTATAGCTTGAAAATATGCATACACACATTCTAAAACAAGCTAAACACACATCTATGCATGAGAGAAGGTGGAGAGAGCTACCTTGCACACAATTACACACTTTTCCTTTTGGATTCAAGCCTCCTCTTTCGGCCACATACCCACAAATTGGTGGAGATGATTTCTCTTGGTCTAGACAAGCGTAAAATGATGTATGAATATGATGTAGACTTTATATGACACTAAATCAATAGCATTGTGCAAATTGGCTCTTAGATGACTTGATGTAACTATGCATGAATGGATGTTGAGAGACCAAAATGAGATGCATGAGGTTTGGGATCACTTAGGCAGTCTCCACAAGTCATATTTGTGCTTTGAAATTTGCTTAAGTGGTGCCAAACTCAAGAAGAGGCCATTTGGTGCAAAGTGCCTCTTGATAGGAAGCAAAAATGACCATTTCATGAAGCTATGTCACTTTTTATCCAAATGATCTCTTCTTGGTCTGAAATTTGGCATGCATCTAGAGCTTATTGATAAGCTAAAGTTGGTCATTTTTTGAGGTCTGTAGAATATTTAGCGAATTGTTAAAATTGGAAAATTTTCTAGTTTTGGTCCTTGGTACTATAGCACTAGTCTAAAATTAAATTTTATCACTCATGGGGCAAATGGTGACTTGCACCAACTAGAAGCACCTTATTTGGAGGTCTAGAGAGGGAGATATGAATTTTTGAACGTTTTGTCCAGTATCAGGATCCTTACCCGACTTGAGTTACTATTCTATTGAATTTCAAGATTCGCGCTACCTGAACTGGTCTGAAATTATTTTTTCCCTCTAGATAACATCCACAGCTTTCTAGATTGGTATCATTTGCATGGATTTGATTTTTGTGGAATTAATTGGACATTTTTTAAGTTCATATCAGTAAACTGTGACAGCATCAGGACCCAGTCCGATCTCTAGACTATTTCACATGTCAAACACTCTGTGTGTAGGATTTTATGACTTACACATATTTTTAACATGAAGTAGACATCCCAAGCTTTCCAGAATGACCAATATTACATGGTTTCAATTTCTCTAGAATTATTTATGATTTTTCAAATTTGGGCTAAGAAAAGGGCCAAATTTGGCCGAAAATAAACCTCCATATTCTAGGTTCCATTTCAGTTTTTATGAGTTATGGGCATGATTTTATGATGCAAATGAGTTATATATATGTAATTAAATATGGGAAAGTATAGTATGGGATCACTCGGCCCACATGGCACTGAACGAAATTTTTATACGCAGCGCAATGCAAGAATAATTAATATTTTAATACCATTTTCTTGCCTTTTATATGTATTGATTAATATAAGGTATAAAGATAGCATGGAATGAGCTAAGAAATTATGGTATTACATGAACTTTGATCGATTCATTTGGTAAGGTTTTAGCTCCAAATTGAGTGATTCCAAAGGCATTTTATTAAATTGGGAACCTAAATTTTATAATGGAAAACACGATTCTAAAAAAAGGAGCTAAAATGAAACTGAAATGAAATTGCCATTACAAAAAGACAAAATTGAAATTTTTGAAAAAGTGTGTTTATAAAAGCTCCCATATATTTCTCCTTTCTTCTCACATCTTCTTAAGCACGAAATTTTTGCCCAACATACAGAATATGATCTGCTCTCTTAGGACAAGAAGGGGAAGAAAAGGAGGAGAAAAATCAAGAAAAAGGTATGGATTCTTGGTAGTTTTCTATGCTTCTTCCATCTAAACCTCCTCTCTTCCATTCTCCTTTGTTTTCTTTGATTAAAATGAAGTTTTCAAATCTGTTTTAAGGGAGATATTAAGGGAAAATTTGGGATTTGAAGAGAGGAGCTTGGAGAAAGCAAGATTCAAGTGAGAAAAAGCAAGAAAACTAGGTCATTTCTCTTCTTTTGGTTACTACCTTTGGTTCCTCTCCTCCTCCATTTCTTCTAACATGAGAAACCCTAGGAGGACTTGATTTTTAGGTAGAACCAAGGATGAATCTAAGGAAAAAGAATGTGGAGATTAAGAATATGTAAAGAGAATTAACAAAAACCCATTAGATTTCAAGATGCAATTTCTAGGGTTTCAATTGCACCTTATAAAATTTGATTTCATATGATGATTCCTAGGCCTAAATAAGAGTTTAAATGAGTTCTTAAGAGGCTCCCCATATGCATCCTCCCTTGAGAAAAAAAAGCAAACTCCAAAAATCCCCATTTCTTCCATAGCCTTAGCCTAAAGGGGTTTGTGTAGCTAGGGAGAGTTTTAAATTTTTCTAAGCCTATTTTTGAGTCATATATGATAAATGAATATGGGGGGAAGCCTTGGGAGAAATTTAGAAACAATAGAAAGTGAGTTAGTGCTTTATGTTTCATAATGAGACCTAAAGAAGCAACATGTAGTTAGGCTCTTGTTTTTGATTGTGTGATGACTCCAAGAGGTTTAAAAGGAGTCAAGAATCCTATTTGAAAGGAAAGAATGGAGTCTAGAATTTAATTTAGGGGTGTTTCTTCCTTAGGTACAATTATGGAACCATAATGAGGTTATAAGTTAATTTAGTGTCTAAGCAAATTATATGGCTTTAGAATTGAGTTCATGAACCTAATTGGCTTTCATAAATTGTGTTTAGGCTAAGAGAAAACTTTCCTACACTTTTTTATGTGTGTGGGGCCAAAAAGGGGAGCTTGGATTCAAAGGAAAAAGTGTATAATTGTGTATAAGGTAGCTCTCTCCACCTTTTCTCATGCATGGATGTATGCTTAGCTTGTCTTAGAATGTGTGTATGTATATTTTCAAGCCATGAAAAGTATGCTAGCATGATTTTATATGCCATGGTTTCATGATGCCATATTATGTGTCTAAATGATTTTATGATGTGTGCTTAGGTTTGCTTGAGTGTTGTGAGGCCAAGAACCCTTAGCCATGGTGAGGATGAGCCAAGAACCCTTGAGATTAGTTGAGACAAAGCAAAGAGTTTCCCAAAAGCAAGATGGGCTCCCAAGAGTATGGTTGAGTCCAAGAATCTCTTAAAGAATGGGTGAGGCAAGTCCAATATCCACAAGAAATTCGGTGAGGCCAATCCACTTGCTTGGCAAGCCTTTGTATGCTATGTATGACATTCTCAAATGCTGAAAATGCTTTTTGAATGTTTGCAAATGTTAACATGACCATACATGCATTTATGAGACTTGTTTGCATCCATTATGTATGATTGAATGTGACATGAGCTATTGGGATTCTTTGAATCTCATTCCCTTCTCTTCAATGATCTAATATGCTAGGTGGATCAAGTGAATAATGTAAGGGAAGCCAACCACCTTGGAAGAAAAGAGATTGATACCAATATGTATGGTTTTTGCTCTTTGAAGCCATAATGATGCCTAATGATGTAAATTATTGTTGTAAATGGTCTATGGCCTTTGGAACATATGTAATTATGATAATATGTTATGCTTAAATGGAAGAATGTAATATGTGACCATTAGTATGCAAATTGAGTATGTATGGGCAATGTAGCTTCTTGAATTAGTTTATGGAATTATGCATATGTGTGGATGAGATGGCCAAAATGATATGCATGAGGGTTGGGACCATTTGGGCAGCTCACACAAGTTATAATTATGCTTTTGAACTTATCCAAGAGGTGCCAAACCCCAAGGAAAGCTATTTAGACATTTTGGTATCCTATATGGAGCCAAAATTAACCAATTTAGAACCCTATATCACTTTTTCTCCAAATGATCTTTTCTTGATCTAAGATTTGGCATGTAATTAGAGTTTGTTGAGAACTTTTTGAGAAGTTAAAAAACATAATTTTTGGAGGTCTACAGAATATTTGATAAATTTTTAAAGTTGAGAAAATTTTTTGGTTTTGGTCATGTCACTGTTCATACTGGTATGAAAATGAAATCTATCACACAGGGCTCAATTGATGTCTAATTGTCACAAAATTTTATACAAAGAAACTAGAAATTCACAGTGACTTGTGCCAATTAGAATCACCTCATTTAGATGTCTAGAGAGGGAGATATAAATTTTTAAAGATTCTGTCTATTATTAGGAATTCCAGCCGACCTCTGTTATTGTTTGATTGGGTTTCGAGGTCTGGGCATGCTTGAGCTAGTCTATAGTTATTTCCCCTCTATCTAACATCCACAAATTTCTATATTGGTATAATTTATATGGATTGGATTTTTGTGAAAATAATTAGACATTTTTTAAATTTACTATAGAAATTTGTGATAGCACCAATGGGCAGTTTGACCTCTGGACAATTTCAAATGTCAAACATCCTCTGTGATGGATTTTATGGTTTGGACATATTTTTGTATGAAGTAGACATTTATGGCTTTCTAGAATAGCCAAGAATGCATAATTTTGATTTTTCTAAAATTAGTTATGATTTTCCAAATTTATGACAGAAAAGTGGAAAAATCTGGCCAAAAATATGTATGTATATTTCATACTTCCCTTTGAGTTCCTTGAGATGTAGGCCACATTTGATGATGAAAATGAGTTTTATTCATGTAATGAAATATGATAATGTGTTGTATAAGCTCACATGGCCCACGTGACACCAAATGAAATTTTTATACACGACGCAAAGCAAGAAAATGTATTATTTTAATTCTTTTTTCTTGCTCCTTCAAGGAAATTATGAATGTAAAGCATGTGAATGTTATAGAACGAGCTAGAAATATATGGTGTTACAATAAGGGTATCTCTTTTGTGGTTAGTTCCTTGGCTTTTTTCCTCACTTCCCTTATCATTGTATTCTGCAATTTAGGGGGGTCTATCTAGGGAATTTGCTAAACACTACTGAGTGGTTTCCGCGACTTAGAATATCTTATCTTTTCTTTTTCAATTTAGGGAGAATTTTCACTGAGCCTTTATTCAAATTAGTTTCTCTTTCTACTCATCTCACCTGGACGATACTACTGGTCATTTCCTATAGGCTTCAGCTCATATTTAGTTTAAGCTGCCTATCTTATCAAACCTGTAGCTTACAATAACTTAGTACTTTTTAAGCTATCCTCATTCTCTTCTAAGCATCTATTACCGGGCTAGTCATACTCACCTCTAGGTGTTACCTATGAGGTACACCTTTCTAAACCACTCACTATGTGCCTTACTATTAGTAGCCTTATCTTATGTAAATTTTAAGGCTACATTAACATTCCATCATTTAGTGTCTCACAGGGTAGCATCCTAGGCTAGAGTCAATGCCTTATAGGCAGGTCTCAACAACCTTACTACCCCTATGTTTAACTCTCTCTAATACTGAGCTCTTTCTCAGTCTTAACTACTAGGCCTGATGGGTCGTGTCGTGTAACCTTCAAAATAAAACTAGGTTAGATTAAATTTTATAGTTAGTGACACAACTTAGGTCATCACCCTTGGAAATAGAGTTCAATATTTAATTGGGCTTTCTAAAAGTATAAAGATCCTAGAAATACCTAATTTAGGGGGGGTTTTGGTTTAATTAAACTATCTAAAATTAATTTGAATCAAAATCACTAACTACCTAATTGCAGAAGCTAATGAATGAATGATGGACTTATGACTAGTTTTGGATTCGTCCTTGGTATCCACTATCCTTATCCTAATTCAATTGTAATTAATTCTTGCCTAAGAGTCCCAAATAGTGTCTATGGCAAATAATCTTGAATAAACATCCAAAATTCAAGAAATTAATAAGATAATGTTGAATTGAAACCTCAACCACGTATCAAATTACTAACTCTTGCCTTTAGGATCGATGAACACTTAAATTTGAGTGATTAATTGATCAATTAGCCTCTGAATTAACACCCTAGGATGTTTAATTAACCAACCAAACTCTAAGAAAGCCTCAAATCAAACAATCAAGCTCATAATTTCACGTATGCATTTCATCAAACATTTTGATGGCATACATGGGAAATTAAAGGAAAATACAAAATTCAGTACTTAATTCATGAATTAATCAGTTAATATCTCTCCTAATCAGTGTCTAACTAGCCACTAATTACAATTACACAAATTCCCCATCAAATACAACTTAACCAAGCTTGTACAAAAAAAAAGAAAAAGTGTAGGAAAGTAGAAATTCTTAGCCAAAATTCCTTTGATCTCTCCATGGATTCAAGCTTCTCCAAGGTCCTTTTCCAAGCTAATTAGAAGGCGAATTAATGCTTCATGGTGGTGGAAGACTAGGGAAAATGGAAGATGGAATTGTTTTGCATGGAGTGGACGGAGGGTCTGGAGTGAAGTGTAAATTGACGATGGATGAACAAAGTGTGTATTTTATTTGATAAAATCCTCCCCTGCCTCTACCCGAATGTAATTTTTATTTAGCCTCACATGTTTCATTTTTTTTTCACATGCCTTTTAACATGAGTTTACTCTCTTGATGAATGGATAAGATTTCCTTCAATAGCGTTCTGCTTATGGCCTTTTTGCTCATTCAGCTTATAATTATTCCCATGTCAGCCCAAACTTTCCTCTTAATGAATCATGAACTTGCATGTGTATATGAGTGTGGGCCCCATTGTGAATGGATGCTGCATTAGAATATAATATAAAAAATTGTCCAGGCTTCTTGTTTTATTCAAATCCAGAACATGGCTTATTCATCATACATTCTGTAGCTCTTCTCATGTCATTCACATGTTATAGGCTTTCCCACATCTACTTTTGTGTGTGCATGGCATTAAGAGCTATGCTTGTTCCTTTTTCCCAGCTACCTTACATGTTATTCTCTTTGTTTTTACTTCTCTTCCCCACGTTAACCCAGATGTGATGCAACATAGAACCATGCATGAAATCCATACCTTGTAACGTTCTTTCTTAACTCTTGTTGCTTCCTCTTGATGTTCTCCAAACCTGTGGCTTCTTCTTCGTACAACTTCTCCTTCCAACTCCATATCAAAACCTTACTAACCCATGCCCTATAGCTGATTGTTCATTCTGCTTTTGTGTGTTTTCTTTAGATGAGGTGTGGGGAATGAAGTGTGTAGCATGGATAGGTCTCTTAATGGATTAACATGCTGCCTAACTCGAGAGTGCTTCATGCATGGTTCTATGGCTTCTTTGTCCTATTCTTCTCCTTGAAGAATTCATCCTTTAATCCCCTTCAAACAATAGTTTCAGACTCATAACTTTCATCTACCTCAGCCATATCTTCCTTATGAGCTTCTTCCTCTCTTCATAAACCATGTTCTGCCTATAGCTTCTTTGTTTTCTTCCAGCCAATCTCCACGTGCTATTTATGTTTACTTCAGCCTAAACTTCTCATGCATTTTGGACTTTCTTCCCCTCAATGTTGCCTTTATTCTATTCCTTCTCCACGTGCAGCTTCTCTCTTTTTCCATTGTAACGTAAAACCTAAGCCTCATGTGTGTTATGTTCTCTTCATGCAAGGCCCAACCCATAGCTGCTTCTTCTTCAACTCAGCTCCTCCTTCTTCCTTTCAAGCCTTCTTGCTTCATACACCTTCCTTTACGTGTTATTTTTCCTCTTTTCTTTCCATGCAAAGCTTGAGTCTGCTACTGTATGAGTGGGTGGCTTGTGTGTTATTACGTGAGCTATCGCATGAAACTTGTGGCCTTTACACACCTTTCACCTTAGCTCTTTCATCGTGTAATCACATTCTCCCTAGCTTCCTTTCATGCAACTTCATTAGTAAATCATGTTGACCAACTTGCATATGTGAATCCTTTGCCACATAGAACTAGTGCATGCTCATATGCATCTTTATATACCTTCTTTTCATTCATTTCTCTTCTCCATGTATGAGTGTGTGTTTGCTACAAGTGGAGCCACATGTGGAAGTCTATCCCATGTATGAAACTAAGAAAGCCTAATGATCTGCACACCAAGAATGGAAAGAAAAATTAAGTAGGAAAAATTACAAAATTATCTATAAAAATTTATGCATTAAAAATCTAAGATTTTGTGAATTATTTTCTAAAGTGCAAGGAATGGCTACTAAAATTAAATTCCAATTAATTAACCCTCTAAAGCCATATTCCATCATCAAAGTGCCTAAGCTAAGGAGAATAAAATAAATATAAATCATGCTTATCAAGGCCCACTAATCATCTATTACTTACTGACCTTCCGTGATCATTTACTACTTTTTCTCCACTAATACTTGGGATTCCCGCTTTCTGTGGATTGACTAATTTCTTATCAATTCATTCCTCAAGTTAGCCTGAATATGACCAATAAGGTATTCATACTGCCATTCACTAAGGCTAATTAGCCTTGGGCTTACCCTAGTTTTTCTGTCTGAGTGTTGGTCGTGGCTAACTTCTTAATTGGCCGCACTGAGGAATTCTCTGGATTGCCTCGTTGCTTCATGGATTAATTGGCTGTGGTTAAACAGTTAATTAGCTGTGGCTAATAGCCTCTAATTGGCTTACTTCTTCATAAGTTGGAAACTTCATCTTTAGTTACAAAACTAAGCCTCATTGTCTCTATATGCAGCCAATGTCAAGCAAGAGGATTCTACCTTTGGCTTTGTTCATATATAACTAGTTGTCACCTTTGGGCTGTCAAGGCTTTATGGATGTGTAGCTTATAAATTAATTTTTGGCTTGAGGAAATTAACTTTTAGATTCTAAAATTTATCTAAACATTTGGGTGTTGTGGCTTGGGGGTAACTCTCTTTCTCATTTCCCCTCTAAACTGGTTCTGTGCAGCTGCAATCTCATCTCACTTTCCACTGCATCACTACTCATCTTTACATTATGCAAGACATCTCGGAATGGCCTGACTATGACCACTTGGAGAACTAGGCCTCACATACTCTCTCTAGCAAGCCCCTTCATATCAACAAGATCATCATTCATATCTAGGGCTTGTCACTGATCCCGATGAGCTACCATATCTCATAGAGCTCCAGCCATTGGATCACTTACCTTTACTCATACTATTTTAAAGGCCAATCATTCTCGATGTTCACTATCTACTCCAAGACCATTCTACAACTTACTTATAATAAACATAGCCACAAACTATCTTTACACACCCAAAATGTCTCATACAAGGCTTTTCATAATCATACAAGCCCTTACATAGCTTTATTACCACATCCTCAAGCCAAATCCAACCTTAAAGAGCTTGGAACTCTGCTTTGATACCAATAAATTTAACACCATATTTACCTAGCTTACCTCATGCCATTTCCAGGTCTTATTGTATGAATTTCATAATGAAGCAAGAAAGGTAACATAAAAACAATGAATGTACATGCACTTTGCCACGGATAAATTTTTTTTCTTTCAGAGTCTCATAGGCCATATGAACTCATGTATCATATTTTCATATTTAATTATATAGATACAACTCATTTACATCACTAAAAGTGGCCTAGAACTCGTGCAAAGCAAGAGAATACATAAAATTCATGATGGTAGCCTCAGCTAAAATTTTACCTTTTCAGTCACAAATTTGGAAAATCATAACTAATTCTAAAAAAATTGAAATCATGCATTCTTTACCATTATAAAAAGCTACAGATGTCTAATTTATGCTAAAAATATGTCCAAGCCATAAGAAATGACACAAATATACATTTAACATTCGAAAGATGCAGAGGTTAAAATATTTACTGGTACTGATATAGGTTTCTACTACAAACTTCAAAAATGTCTAATTAATTCCAAAAAAACCTAATTCATGTAAGTGATACCAATCTAGAAAGCTACAGATGTTAGCTAGAGAGAAAAAATAACTCTCAACCAGTTTAGGCACGTCCAAGTATCAAAAACTAATGAAACAGTAACCTAAGTCAGTTTGGATGCCTAATACTGGATGGAAACTTCAAAAATTCATATCTCCCTCTCTAGATATCCAAATAGGGTGCTTCCAGTTGAAACAAGTCTCTAGTTTCTCCTTATAAAATTTTATGGCAATTGGACATCATTTGCCCCTTAAGTGACAGAATTCATTTTCGGACCTGAGTGAACAATACCATGAACCAAAATTAGAATTTTTTTCAACTTTGAAAATTCATCAAATATCCCATAGACTTCTGAAAATTCTATACTTTAGCTTTCCAAAAAGCTCTCAACAAGATCTAAATGGTTGCCAAATCTCAGATCTAGAATAGCTCATTTGGATAAAAGGTGGTATAGGTTTCCAATAAGGTAAATTTTGCTTCATATTAGATACCAAATGTGTCCAAATGACTTCCCTTAATGTATGGCACCTCTTGGGCAAGTTTAAAAGCATGAACATGACTTGTATGAACTACCCGAGTGGTCCCAAATCTCATGCATCTTAATTTGGCCATTCCACTTCCATTTATACATGCATTTCCATAATGCAACTTTGCCATTACATGTCTAAAATGCATATTTCCATACATATAACCTTATCTCTCATTTATACATGATACATTAGCATAATTATACATATTCATAACATCATAGGATGTATACAACCATTGATTACAACATTTTCTATTCATATGGCCTTAAAGTAACAAAATTTAAACACTTTCTTATCACAATCTCATCTTCCAAGGTGTGGGCTTCCATTGCCTTATCCACTTTGTCCACCTAGCATGTTAGAACATTGGAGAGGAGGGAATGAGATTCAAAGAATCCCAATAGCTCATCTCCCTTTCAATCACACATAAAAGATGCAAAACAAGTCTTACAAATGCATGCATGAGTATATTGACATGTGCAATCATTCAAAGGACATTTTTAACATTTGAGCAAGTCATACATAGCATAAAAAGGCTTGCCAAGTAAGTGGATTAGCCTCACCCATTTTTTAAGAAGTTTTTTGACTCAACTTTACTCTTCAGAGTCAACCTCACTTTTAGAAGATTCTTTACTTTGTCTTAAACTACTCTAAGGGTTCTTGGCTTATCGTCACCATGGCTAAGGGTTCTTGGCTTCACCACACTCAAGTAAACCAAAGCAAGCACCATAAATTGTATCTAGGCCAAGAGAAACCATCTCCATCAATGTGGGGGTGTGTGGCTGAAGGAGGAGGCTTGAATTCCAAGAGAAAAGTGTGTAATTGTACACAAGGTAGCTCTCTCCACCTTCTCTCATGCATGGATGTGTGTTTAGCTTGCTTTAGAATATGTGTATGTGTATTTTCAAGCTATGAAAAGTGTGCTAGCATACCTTTATATGCTATGATTCTTGATGCCATGTATGTTTCTAAATGAGTATAGGATGTTTGTTTGAGTTTGCTTGATTGTAGAGAGAACAAGAACTCTTCCCTTTAGTGAGGATGAGCTAAGAACCCTTGAGCTTGGTTGAGACAAAGTAAAGAGTCTCCCAAAAGTAAAGTGGGCTCCCAAGAGTATGGTTGAGTCTAAAGTTCTTAAAGAATGGGTGAGGCAAGTCCAAAATCCATAAGGAGAAGTGTGAGGCTAATCCAAACACTTGGTGAGCTCTTAAATGTCTTGTATGATGTGTTCATATGCCAAGCTTGCTTTTTAAATGTCCATGACTTCTATTTTCTCCATGCATGCATTTGTAAGGCTTACTTTGCATATATTATATATGATTGAATGGAAGATGGGCTATTAAGATTCTTTGAATCTCATTTCCTCCTCTCCAATGATCTTACATACTAGGTGAACCAAGTGGATATGCCAATGGGAGCCAACAACATTAGAGGAAGGAGATTGACATTCATATGTCTAGTTTTTGCTTTATGGAACCATGATGATGTTCAATGATGTATATGAATATTGTAAATGGCATATGACCCTTGAGACACATGTAATTATACTACTATATGATGTAGAAATGAGAATATATGTTATGTGAATGATAGAATGTGAATTGAGCATGTATGGTAAAGACAACTTCATGAATGAGTTTATGGAAATGTGCATAAGTGTGGGTTAAAAGGTCAAAATGAGATGCATGAGGTTTGAGACCATTTGGGCAGGTCACATAAGTTCTAAATGTGCTTTTAGACTTGCCCAAAAGGTTCCAACACCAAGGGAAAGCCATTTGCCAAGTTTGGTACCCTATATGGAGTTGAATTTGACCATAATGGAACCCTATATCACTTTTTAGCCAAATGAGCTAGTCTTGATCTAAAATTTGGCATGCAATTAGGTCTCATTGAAAAATTTTTGGGAAGATAAAGATCATAATTTTTGGAGGTCTACAAAATATCTGATGATTTTTCAAATTTGGCAATTTTCATGGTTTCTGGTTTGCTGCATTATTCATTTGGTTCGAATTTATATTCTGTCACACGAGACTTAAATGATGTCCAATTGCCATGAAAGTTTAGACAAAGAAACTAGACAATCATAGTGACTCGTGCCAACTAGAAGCACTTCATTTGGAGGTCTAGAGAGGGAGATATGAAATTTTGAAGTTTCTATCTAGTATCAGTAATTTTACCTGACCAGAAGTACTGTTCCATTGAATTCTGAGGTCTGGGCTTGATGAACTGATCGGGAGATATTTTTCTTCTCTTTTTAACATCCACAGATTTCCATATTAGTATCATTTACATGGATTAAATTTTTTTGGAATTAATTGGACATTTTCAAAGTTTTCTGCAAAATTCTGGGACAGTTCCAGAATTTAGTCAAATCTTTGGACCATTTTGGATGTCAAACATCCTCTATGATGAATGTTATTATCTACAAGTATTTTTATTGTGAAGGAAACATCCTAAGATTTCTAGAATGACCAAGATTGCATGATTTCAATTTTTTTTAGATTTAGTTATGATTTTCCAAAGTTTGATCAGAATAGGGGCAAATCTGGCTGAAATTCAATAAGCCCATTTTATGCTTCGGTTTCCATGAGTTGTAGGCATGTTTTTATGATGAAAATGAGTTTTTTTATGTAATTAAATATAGGAAAGTATAGTATGAGCTCACACGGTCTACATGACACCGATTGCAATTTTTAGATATGACGCAACGCGAAAATAATCCCATCTTTCCTTATTTTTTCTATGGGGAAGCCTATATAGTTCATGATATTTGCCCTTTACAAGCATGAGATGAGCTAGAATTTATGGTGTTACAGTTACAATTTTCTCGTGCTGTAGGCATATTGAGATACTTGGATGACATGCATGATTTTTTATGTTTTTAGACTTAATGAATATAAAATTTGTTTCTTTATTCTTTATTTATTTATTTGACGAAAGAAGAAATATTTTTGGATAAGGGAGAAAGTTACAAAAAGGTGGGAGGTAAGTGATCCTCAAAAGAAAAGGAAATGATAGCTACCATCAAAAGGAGAGAACCATGAAGGCTTAATCAGTTAACAACACTTTCCAATATTCATATATCTAAAAAAGAGAAACCTTTAAAATGTTTGTGTGCCTTACTATAAAGGGGGGACTTAAAATGTCAAGGAAATCAAATATTTTAGATTTTGTTCAAAAGTGGAAGGAGGAAATGATTAGACAAATGGAATATAGTTTTTTATAACAAGCAATAACCCGTAAATGGAACTTAGCAAAATGATGCTAAGATGAAAGAAGGGATTTGACTTACCTGACCTTTTCCTATCCTCTTCTTCCTCTTTCCCTAATACTTGGCACCAAAGACCTAAGTTTCCAAATTTGCCAAGTAATGAAACCACCACCAAATCAATCATCAATTGGACTAAAATGTAAGGGAAAGGGAGTAACTCATTTGTTTCTAAACTCACATTAGCCAAAACATGCTCTTTCCCCTTCAATCGAAACATTAAACAGTAACCATGGAGGTCTTACAAGTTGTCCCTACTTTGTATGTTGCATTTGCTATAAGTGTTAGGGGGGAAGGAAGAGATACATTAAGGTACTAATGAGTTAAAAAATCTATTAATTTGTTGATAAAAATTGAATTTTTAATGTATTAATAAAAATTGATTGGTTTTATTAATAAAATGAATTCTAAAAATTGGAATTTTAAATCACATCTTAGATATATGAATTCTAAAAATTGAAATTCTAATTCATGAATAAAAATTAAAAATAATAATCCATTAGTATTTTTTAAACTTAACCAAAAAAATTTAAATGTTTCCATGCTTTTGGGATGGGTTTTATTTATTGTTTTATTTTATTTTTACTTAATGATTAGATAATTTATAAAATTGGATAAAAAGTTTTTAAAAAGAAACTACTAGCCATTAATGTATAAATATAATTTTTTTTTTTGATAAATATATTCCTTGAGATTTTTTTAATTAAATTAATATTAATTTTTAGGCAATGATTATTAAATTTTTTAAAAAGAAACCTTGAATTTATAATATATATTGTAATTATCTATTTAGAAATTATATAGTAATAATAAAATTATATATTTGATTTATTTTGCATGTTTGATTAATGATTATATAACACTAAAATATGGATTTCAAAAAAGAAAGAAGTAGATTTGAAGCAAATTTGAGATAAGAAGCATATAAGTAGACAAAATTTCAATATTAGTTTCAATTGACATGTAAGTGAACTAAAGAAGAGAATGTAGATTTGAGGATTGAATGAAGAGAGAGAAGAGGAGTATAAGTGTAAATGAGTAGTTTTAAATTTGATAGAAGAAATATATAACTAAACAAACCTTTGTTTTTTTATGTGATTTTTAAATTTATTTTTATCTTAGTAAATTAATTTTATGTATTCTTTGATTTATTCGTTTTAATTTTGAACAATTAAAGCTCTATATGCATGCTATTTTAATTCTGAACAATTAATTAAAATTTTATTATATAATATCAAATTATGAATAAATAAATTTTAAATATGTAATTTTTTCAAACCTATGTATAAATACTTTTCTTGTCGGCATTACAGTAAATTTTAATGAATAAAAATTTTGAATTATTTTATTTAGCTAGTTTAAGGGGAAAAAAACTTTTCCATTTTAGAAATAAGTGCTATTATAAATATCTTTTTTAAAAATATGTCTCCTCATTCATTTTAGTCTTTATTTTGAATTAGTATTTATCTTAAAATTATCTATCTTGTTTATTTTTTATGTTTGATTAATTATTAGATAACTTCAAAAATTGGATAAAAAATAATTAAAAAGAAACTTTCGATAAATTTTATATGTCATACCATAATTAATTAGCCCTCAATTTGCATCACAATAGGCTAGAGGCATTTAATTTCATGAAATCAACACTTTTTGCAACGGAAATAACCGACGTTATAAGCTAAATTAATACATTCTTGGCTTTATAGTCCATATGAACTTACCATAATTTTTTTCCATCCCTAACACATTTGTTCAACTAGAACTAACACAATTTAAAGCTCAAAATTGTCCAAGATGCATAAAACAAAGTCACATCATACCATGCCATTTTTCAAAACTTTTATAATTTGATATGAATTTCAAAAATTCATAACTAATTCTAAAAAAATTGAAATCAAGCAAACTATATCATTCTAGAAAGCTCTAGATGTAAAATAATGATTACAAATAATTTCAAATAAAAAAAATAGTTTTGTCCTACAAAAATGATGGAATAGTACATCAGGTTAGTACTACATCCTACAACTAAACTCCAACTTCAAAAAATCATATCTCTTTCTATACAGATCCAAATGAGGTGCTCTCAGTGGCTATAGAAAGCTTAGGATGTCTAGTTTATGCTTGTAATATTTCATGAGTATTAGATTTCATTTGTCTCATGAATGAGATAGAGAAGCAAACTAATCATATGAACAGTAACTTGGACAATTCTACATAATTTGGTTAATTTTGAAAATTCATAATAAATTTTATAGAGTTCCAAATTAGGTGCTCTTTATCTTTGTGAAAAGCTTTAGATGAGCTCTATAAGTATGCCAAATTTCATGGAAAGATTAGCCCATTTGGTTAGACTTTGGTTCAGCTCAAGTTTTGGTCATTTTTTGGAACCATTAATGGGTTAAATTGGTGCCAAATTGTCTCCTACTTATTCCAAAACTATTTGAGCACATTTAAAAGTATAAACACAACGTATGAAAAAATGCCAAATGGTCCAATTCATCATGCAACTCAAAACCACCATCCTAGTTTTCATCATACATGTATGCATCAAAGCATAAGGATGTCAAAAATCCATATAAGCATATATTTAGTTCTAAATTCCATTCATACATAATATTTATATACTTTTATACATGCTTAAATATTTACATCTCATAAACATCATTTAGATACAAACTTTGAAGTCAAATTACATGAATTCCAATACTATTGTCAAAGTTTCATTCTTCAAGGTGCTTGGGGCTTCATTCCTTGCTCCACTTGGCTCACCTAGACATAGTTAGATATATGTGGGGAAGAGTAAGATTCAAAGAATCCCAATAGCTCTTTTACCCTTTCAAACATACATATATGGCATATTTTTCATGTCAAAGGCTGCAAGTATGAAATGAAAGCCTTATGTGATCATACATAAAATTTTCTCATGTCACATAAACTCATACATGTCAAACATAGGTTCTAAAGAATGTTGGTCTAGTCTCACCCATTTTCCTTGGAACTTTTGGATTTTCTTCACCCACTTTTAAGGACTTTCGACTTAGCCTCACTCTTTTTTGAGACTTTTGGTTTTGTCTTGCCCAAACTTAGGACTTTTGGCTCATCCTTACCCATTCTAATGGACTTTTGGTGTAATGCCTTAGCTTCCTAGCCGTCAATTATATCACAAAGGCTTCATCTCACACCTTTACATGGGAATTGCATCTTGAGCATCAATTTTTTTTTTCATGACATTAAAAGCTAAAAACTTGGTGTTCAGCTCAATGGATCATTTAAGCTTCCCTAATTTAATTCCTATCCATAACATACTCATTCATATAAAAAACATCATAATTCATCACACAATTATTGAATCTTGGACCATACATCATCATATCATAATTTTGCTCTCGGGTTGTAAGGCCAGCTTTCTTATATGAAATTTAGAAAATGATAACTAATTCTAGAAAAATTGACATCATGCATGCTATAGCTTTCTAAAAAGCTCTAGATGCTAACTAACTACTAAAAATAATTCTAGAACAAGGCAACTGGGTTTACCCCATGAAGATTGATGGAACAATGCATCAGGTTAGTACAGTGTCCTGCAACTAAACTCTAACTTTAAAAAATCATATCTCCTATACAGATCCCAATGAGATGCTCTTGGTGGTTGTAGAAAGCATAGGATATCTAGTATATGCCTGTAAAATTTCATAATCAGTGGACCTCATTTGTCCCACGAGTGACACAAGAATGGAAAATGACCATATGAATAGTAACCTTGACAATTCTGCATAATTTAGCCAATATTAAAAATTTATAATAAATTCTATAGAGCTCCAAATTAGGTGTTCTTTGGCTCTTTGAAAGGCTTTAGATGAGACCTATATTCATGCTAAATTTTATGCACAAAATTGTCCATTTGGTCAGTTTGAGGTTCAACTTAGGATTTGGTCATTTTTAGAACTATAAAAGGGTAAAATTGGTACCAAATGGTTTCCTACTCATTGATAAGTATGATTTATATATATTTTATTCTCCTTATCTTAAGCATTTTAGTGTCCAAATATGGCTTTAAGGGTTTAATTAGATAAGATTTTATTCAAATAGCCATTTTCTACATTTGAGGAATTATTTGCAAATAATTGGTTTTCAATGCTTAAATTTCTTTTAGATCAATTTTGCAAGAGCATTCCTCTGGTGAAAGTAATCTGGAGAGGTCTGACATCTGAGGAAGTAACCTGGGAATTGGAGGATGAAATGAGGCAAAAATATCCAGAGTTATTTCCTTGAGGTATGTCTTTAAATTTCGAGGATGAAATTTTTTTAAGAGGGGTAGAAATGTAACAACCAGAAAAAAGGAAAGAAAGAAGAAAGCTGAAAATTTTTGAAATCCTGAAATTTTTCTAAGTCTGCTAGCTACAGCCTAGCTATAGCGAATGTACCTGTTCGCCATATCCTAGCTATAGCGAATGTACCTGTTCGCTATAGCGAGAATGCTTCTAGCTATAGCGAGTGCGGGTAGTCCATACAAAAACTAGGGAGTTACTCGCCGTAGCACACGCTATAGTGAAAACGGGAGTCTGGAACTGATACGTGCTCGCTGTAGCGAAGGTTAAATCTTGCTATAGCTAGGGATAGTCCGGAAAAGTGTAAAAAGCGAGAATTTGACTTCTTTTAACGTCCCCATTCACTCTTTCTCTCTTATTTGCCCTAGACTTCGACCCAAGGAGAGAAAAGAGGTGTGGAGAGTGAGAGCGACCAAGAGAAGGAAGAAGAACAAAGGAAAGGTAAGCAAATTTCTCTCTTTTCTCCTTAGAATTTAGTTTTCCTCTCTTTGCCCTCTCTTTCTATGGTTTTGCTTGTGAAATTAGTGAGGTTTTAGGCATGGGTCAGAAGAGGAAAAGTGGAAAACACTCTTGAACTTCTTATTTTCCTTGAATATGTTGATTATCCTACCATGAGAGCTTGGGAAAGGAGAGTTGATGACATTCTAGAAAGAGAGAGAATCCCTAGGTTCTTAGATGTTAGGAGGGTTTGATCTGAAGAACCTTTAAGAGTTGTTAAGTTATAAGAGAGTAATTGCATGCTTTTGTGTGTCTAGGCTCAAGAGAAGCACCTCCATCAAGGTGTGAGTGTGAAACTAAGAAGGGAGAAGAGGAATTGAAAGGGAAGGCTTGTGTTGGCTCCAAAGGTAGCTCTTTCCACTCTTTCTTGTTGCATTCTTGGATGTAATAATCATTGTATGCTTGTATATATGCTTATTGTGTGAGATATGCCATATGTTATTGCCTTGATGCATCGGTACCAATAGGCTTATGTGTTGAATTGTGAGAATTGCTCGGGTGAGGTAGTGCCAAAAGTCCCTTGAGATGGGTGAGGTAGAGCCGAAAGTCCCTTGAAATAGGTGAGACAATGCCAAAAGTCTCATAACCGAGTGAGGCCAAGTCAAAAGTCCCTAAACTCGGGTGACGCCATCCAAAAGTCCCTAAACTCGGGTGAGGCTAGACCAAAAGTCCCTAGAGCCTATTTGTGGCATTGTGGTGATTTTCATGGCATGAAACTTATGCATTTACATAATTGAGAATGGATAGATGCTTAATTGCATACTTTGACTTGTTATATGCCTTGATTGCTTCCTTGATTGAGTGCATGAGCTACTGAGATTCCATGAATCTCACCCCTCCCCCTCCCATCTTCACATGCTAGGTGGAGCTCAAGGAGAACCAAGTGCACACCAAGGAGCCTAGAAGCATGTTTAGCTAGATAATAGCTCTTTTGATCTTTTTGATGTAAAGTGGTGCCAAAATGTATATGCACCTACTATTTTTGAGATGTAAATGTTGTAGCAAGTGTAAATGTATGGATATATGATGTACAAACTATGTAGAGCGCCAAAGTAATGAAAATGTGAGTTTTGCCCTTTTTGTGGCTTGTATGTGGTAGTGTATTTTGGCCCGTAGCATGGTGAGCTTTAAATGTATGATGATTTGGACCACTTGGACATGTTATATAGACTATTTTTATGCTTTTAAACTTGTCCATGAGTTGTTGGAATATGTGGGAGGTCATTTGGACCCATTTGAACCGTTTTGGGTGCCAAAACTGCCAAGTTTGTGAGCTCTGTCAAAGTATGACCAAATGAGCTCTTCTTACCATAAGATTTGGCATGCCTCTAGAGTTTGCAGAGATCTTCTTGGGAAGCTAAAGTGGGTAATATTCGAAGGTCTAGGAAATATTTGACGAATTGTTGAAGTTGGGAAAAACTTGATGGTTTGGTCATGTACTGTTACCATAGGTCAGAAACAAAATCCATGTCATTCATGGACCAAATGGAGTCCAAATGTCATGAAATTTTATACAAATAAACTAGACAACCACAGTGACCTATACCAATTAGAATCACCTAAATTGGAGGTCTGTAGAGAGATAATGAACCTTCTGAAATTTTGTATCAGCATTAGGGAGCCCATTCGACCTCCATCACTATTCCATCGATTTTCGGGGTCTAAGGGCTGCTGAAATGATCTAGACTTATTTTATCCTCTAGTAGACATATGTAGCTTTCTAAATTGGTATATATTTCCCAGATTGGATTTTTGAAGATTTAGTTATGAATTTTCGAAAGTCATGACAGTAAGCTGCACCAGAAACAGTGACAGCTGGACCTCCTTCCCATTTTTGATGTCAAACATGGTCCAAACTCAGAGGTTTCAATTGGAAATTATTTTTAGTGTAAAGTTAACACTTAGATATTTCCAGAAAATTATAGTTTTCTAGATTTCCATTTTTTCATAATTAGTTATGATTTTCCAAAGATAGAGCCAAAAATCTGACTTTTGGGCCCATGTGGGAAAATGCAATTTCTTGGTTTTTGGCTTCATATCCATGGTTTATGGCATGTTTTATGATATGTATGAGTCGTGTACATGGAGTTTGAGTTAAGAATATAAATGGTGAGTTCACGGGACCCACGGGGCAAAATATGAGCAATTGAATCCCGTTTTAAAGTATGAAAATGCCACATAATTTGTGTTTATTCTTTGGAAATCACATGGGATGGAGCCCAGAGGGAGGCTAGATGGAGTTAATGTATTATGGTGTTACAATTAGGTTCATGAAATTAATTCTAAGGCCACACATCTTCCTTAAACACTAACTTGGCCTATAAACCCCTTTATGGTTCTAAAAATGCACCTAATGAATTAACACCCATCAAATAGTTTCTAGGCTCCATTATTTTCTTTCATATATGATTCTTGATTCCTTTTAAACCTCTTGGTGTCATCAGACAATTAAAACAAAGAGGCTAACTATATGTTGCTTCTTTAAGTTATATTATGGAACATATAAGGCCAACTCATTCTTTAGGCTTCCTAGATTTTTCCCAAGGATTTCCCTCACTTTCATTCATCATATATGGCTCAAAAATGGGTTTAGAAAAATTTAAAACTCTCCCTAAGTATGCAAACCCTCTTAGGCTAAGACTAGGAGGCAATTTTCTTTCCACAGACTTTGCTTTGTTTTCTTGATGGAGGAAGCACATGGGGAGACTTCTAGGGATTTTAGAAGCTCATTTAAACTTTCATTTAGGCATAGAAATTAAGGCATCAAGTCAAATTTTACAAGGAGCACATGAAACCCTAGAATTTCTATATTAAATTTCCATGGTTCTTTTATTGTTTTCTTTACATATTCTTATTCTTCACATTCTTTTTCCTAAGAATCACCCTTGGTTCTACCTAAAATCCAAGCCCTCCTATGAATTCTTGAGTGGAGCAAAATATGGAGAGAAGAGGATCAAGGGGTAGCAACCATGGAAGAAGAAATTAACTTGTTTTTCCTTGTTTTCCCACTTGAATCTTCCCTTCTTTGGCCTCCTCTCTTCAAATTCAAATTTTCCCCATAATTTCTCCCTTAAAATAGATTCATATACCTCAATATAATTATAGGAAATAAAAGAAAATAGAGGAGAAGAGGTTTGGAAAGGAAAGAACATGAAAAACTACCAAAAATCCATACCTTCAAGCTTTGATTTCTCCTCCTCTTCCTCTTCCTCTTATGCGCCACTTTCTAAGGGTTTTTTCTCTGGTTTAGAGCAAAAACATATGAGGCTAAATGAGTGAGAGAGTAGGGTGCCCTATATATATAGTTGGAGGAAGGGAAGACTTTTTAAAAATTCCCATTTTGCCCTTATTTTTGGCTTTTTCATTTATAATTCGTTTTAGCTCCTTTTTGAGAACTGTCCTTTAATACCTTTGGAATCACTCAAACTGGAGCTAAAACCTTTCAGAACGAATCCGTCAAACTTCAGGTACACCGACGTTGAAAAATGTCCATCGAAGGGGTTTTAACTGTCCTAAGGCTTCTCATGGATTTCAAGGCCTCTGAGAACCCAGTGGAACTCAAAATTTTCATTTAAAAAGGCCTCTTGTGTGAATATCAAAATTTTCTCAAAATTACGAAAATACCATTATGTTTCGTAAGTTTTTCGTTAAATTTTGTTTCTTTATTTTAGCTCTATTTTTCTTTTCGTCTGAGCCTGAGATTCTTATTTTTAGAAGTTTAATGCTTCCTAAATTTTTTGGGACCTTAACTTCATCATTTCGGGGGACTTGCTTTTGTATTCATTGAATTTCATTTATTTATGGAGAAACCGTACATTATGTTTCTCTTGTTTTCTCTCATTTCAAAGAACCGAATATTACAAAAACAACTTGCATTTCAAGGTTTTTTTAAATTTCCTATTGCATATTCATACTCCTCATGCTTCAAAACCCTCCCTTCTACCTTGTTAAGATTAGAAATTATTCCCCCTTATATAGGCCTTGAGTTGAACGAAAGTCACCATGAAGGAACAAACAAGGAGAAGCAACAAAAGCAATGGTTTCTTACCTTGTTTTCAAGCTTTTTCAAGTGGCTGTCCCTTACTTCTAACTTCTCCTTCAATTCCTCTCTTCCTCCTACTGAACCAGCCATGAACCAACCTCAAATCATTAATCAAAACCATAGGAAAAGAGAGGAGAAAAGGGAGAACAAGTTTAATGAAGGAAGTAGCATGAAAAAGTGATGATATTCTTACCCTTTTGGCTTGAGATTCCCTTCCTTCTCTTTTCTTCCTTGTGTGCCACTTCAAGGTCAGTGGAGTTCTATTTTGAGGCAGAAATAAGTCAGTCAAGAGAGAGGACAGAAGGGGGGACATTTTTAAAAAGTCAAAGAGTCACTTTTACAACTTTTTAATAATTATAATTTAGTCCCTCTCCTTGGTTTCTTCTATTTGAGCTTATTTCAACTCCTTTTTGAGAATCGTCTTTTTCATCATGAAATTTAAGTCTTTAATTCATAAATTGGCTTTGGTTTTACTCAAATTGGAATTAAAACCTTCTCAAACGAATTGGTCAAAGTTTTGGTCAATCGATGACCATAAATATAAACCAAAAGGGTTTTGACTATTCTAAGGATTTTTATGATTTTTAGGGCCTCTAGGAACCCTGGGACACTATTTTTTTTTTTTTAATTTAAAGATCCCTTTTTTGTGTTTTCTAAAAGTTACTTAAAATTATAAAAATGTCATTGGCCTTTCGGGGCTTTCTGTTTGGCCATTTTGGCTCTGATTCTAGGCTAACCTTAGCTTTGTATTCTCATTTTGAATTGTCTAGATTATTGTCCTAACATTATTTGGCCTCAAATCCTTCTATTTAAGGGACTTCCTTTACTAATTCCCTTAATTTAAGGCGTTTTAGAATAAATGGCCATTACATTTGGTATAATCACACCCGTTTAAGCCACATTACATTCAAAATGCTTTCAAAAAGACATAATGGTACCATAGCATGTAATCAATGGCTATACATATATCTCATGGTTCAAACATACACACAAACATCTAAAGAAAATCAAACTTCTAAAAAGTGCATGCAAGAAAGATTAATGAGCTATCTTGTATCAAGAATCGCACACTTTTTCCTTTATTATTTCCTTCCCCTTTATGGCCACATACTTGCACTTAGGGGAATCTTGATTTGCTTGTTTTAGACACATCAAATAAGACATAATTCATTCATTGAAACCAATTCTAGCCTTACATAAACCCTATGTATGCTTACTTTATCTAATGCCACCAATATGGTTTCATAAAAGGGCATAATGAAGCAACCCCTAAAATTCATGATCTTGGCTCGAATTTTTCATTTAATCTAAGTCTATTGACTCCATTTAGACTCATTAGAGTCATCATAAGTTCAATTCAAGAAACCAAATACTAGGTTGCTTCTTTATATCCATAAAGGGGCCTAAACTTCCATCTCACAAACCATAGTTTCTGAATTTAAACCAATGGTTCGTTTGATATCTTATCTCATATCTAGACCATGTCTACCCTTAGAATTAATTAAAACTCTCCCTAGGTGCCTAAACCTTGCCTTGGCTGAAATATGCATTATGGTTGCCATCTATAGAGTGTGTTTGATTTTCTTTAGGGAATTGACACTTGTGAAACTTCCTAGATTTTTTACGATCTCATGCATACTCTTACATAGGCTAGATTATCATTAGAAGGCTTCAAAATTGGCTAGGTGCACCAAAAACCCTAAGTCATATAACTTGATTTCTAAAGCTTTTCTTTTAAATCTAATTGTATATTCTTAATCCTCATACTTGAAAACCCTTGTCTCTACCTTATTTTGGCTTGAATTCATTCCCTATTGAATGGGTCTTATGCTGGACAAAATTGTACATGGAGGAAGCAACCAAGAAAGTCATGAAAGTTTACCTTGATTTCAAATCTTTTTCAAGGAGCTTTCACTTGGTTCTAACTTCTCCTTCAAATTCTAACTTTCTCCTACTAAACCAACCCTAAATCAGTCCCAAATTATTTATGAAACCATGGGAGAAAAGAGGAAAAAGAGGAGAAAAAGATTGGTAAAGGAGAAAGCGTAAAAAATTGTGAAATTATTACACTTTTTTGTTAGGTTTCTCTCCTGCTTTTTCCCTCCATCTTGTGTGCCACTATCATTTGCCCTTGGTTCTATTTTCAATGTGACAAGGTCAGCTATGAGGGCTGGCTAGATGTGGGACATCTTTTTAAGAAGGTAAAAAGTCCATTTATGTAACTTTTAAAAATTGCAATTTAGTCCTTCTTCTTACTTCTTTCCAGTTATGCTCATTTCAACTCCTTTTTGAAAACCATCTTTTCCATCATGAAATTTAGGTCCTCTAATTCATAAATGCCTTTGGTTTTACTCAAATTTAGATTAAAAACCTTCTTGAATGAATCCGTCAAAGTGTTGGTCAACTAATGACCAAAAACATAAACCAGAGGAGTTTTAACCATTCTTGGGGTTTTTATAGTTTTTAGAGCTTTTGAGAACCCTAAAAAACTTATTTTTCTCATTCAAAGATTCCTCCTTTGAGTTTCCTAAAAGTTACCTGAAATTATGAAAATGCCACTAGCCTTTCGTCTATTTTTATTTGGCCTTTTTAGCTTCAGTTTTCGGGTATCTTTAGTTTTGTATCTTCATTTTCAATTATCTAGATTATTATTCTAATTTTATTTCTCTCTAATAATTTAATTTAGGGGACTTCCTTTTATAATCTCCTCGATTTGAGGCTTTTAAGGCATACGGGTATTACATTATATAAATAAGAAAAAGTTTATATAATAAATACATTCTTTGATATTATTAAAAATAAATTAATATAAAATTTTATGAGATAATTATTAAGTATTTTAATACATTTGGGCAATATTTATTAAAATCTTAATAATTATCTATTTTGATCATTTTATAAGAGCAGAAGGATACTTTTGTAGAAGAATAGAAATTGGAGAATTGAAGGAAATGACAAAATTAGTTATTCCTTAATGAAATTCTTTTTTAAAAAAATGATATATATATATATATATAATTTTAAAGAGACTTTATCATGCGATATTCAATTATAAATAAATAACTTTTAAATATGCATTGCTTTTAAAATCTAATTAGTTATTCAACTACTGGAGATACTACTTTAGGAGTCATTGGTTTCACTACAGTGAAGTGTGGTTATATCGATAATAATTAAATATATATTTTCATAAATTTAATTTTTTATAAAGTGATATTTCTAAGTATAATTTAATTTTTTAAACTTATTTGTATATAAATTTTTTTTACGTCTTATTAAGAATTTTATAGAAAGATTATCTCATTTTATTTATATATTTGTATATTAAATATAATTAATATTATTAAATTTATAAATTTAATTTTTTATAAAGATATATTTCTAGGTATAATTTACATTTTAAACTTATTTGTATGCAAAATTTTTTTTAGTATTATTACGAATTTTATAGAAAGATTATCTCAAGTTATTTATATATTTGTATATAAAATATAATTAATATTATTAAATTTGTAAATATAGTTTTCTTTCATAAAGTTATATTTCTAATTATAATTTATTTTTTTAATTTCTTTGTACACAAAGTATTCTAAGTTGAGATAATCTTTTTCAAAAGTTCTTAATAAGACTAAAAAAATATTTTTTTTATACAAATAACTTAAAAAAATAAATTATACATAGAAATACAACTTTATAAAAAAAATTAAATTTATAAATTTAATAATATTAATTATATTTTATATTTTATATTTTATGAAAAATTTTCACACGTTTAGTAGCGATACTCTAAGTCGCCACAAAAAGACCAATTTTAATGGTGACAACCTCATGGTTGCCACTAATGGCCTACACTCAAAAATTTTAAATTTTGGCAGATGTTTTTATAAATTCTTTTTTTAATGGAAATACAACACTATCGGCACTAATTGTTTTCCCCACCAAAATTGTTGTTTCTTGCCAAAACTTTTCAATCTTTTTAGTGGCGATAGCTGTTGCCACTAAATATCTCTTTTAGTAGCGACAACACAACATTGCCACTATTGGTCTTTACTCAAATGGCTCCTAACAAAAATTGTCTAAGCTTTCATTAGTGATTGTGTTGCTATTAAATGAACCTTTCAGTGGTGACCCGTACTTGTTGCCATTAATGATCTTTGCCCTAAAGTTTGATTTCTAGCATAATTTTTCCCTACTTTTAGTGGCGACTAAATTTTTTGGTCACTAATGGTCTTCCTTCCAAATTTTTTATTGTCGATAAAACTTTTGATGATTTTAGTGGCAACTATAGTCACCATTAAAAGTTCTTTTCATGGCGACCCTTCCTTTATTGCCATTAATTGTCTTCCTATCATAAGGCAAAAAATTTTTATGCATTTTGTGGCGACATTCATCACAACACCAAAATCTATTATTACTGGTGACCTTTTCATTTGTTGCTACTAAATTTTCTATTGCCACATAAGGTTTTTGCTAAAACAGATAATAACATTTAGTGACAACTTTCAGTGACAACCTCATTCTGTTGCCATTAAAAATATAAACCACATCATGGTTGAGCTAAAGCGTGTAAACAAATAATAACATATGAGAAACCTTGAGACTTCTTCATGCCTTAAGAAGGGAACAACATAACTTGCACAATAATGCTAAGTAGTAGATTAACAATCTCATATGTAAATTTGAGGCATATCATATGGCTTAGGCTATGTGAATCACATTAAAAGATAAGTTTGGGAGTACTTCTACTACCAAATTTAAGAGGTTGACCAAGAAGTTTGATACCTATAAATTGTGCCTTAATAAAATGATGATGTAACATCTACAAGAGATGTCAAACATAATGAGAGAGTTGAAAATAACTGGTTATAACCTCCAAAATGCACAACAAGAGCAAGTTGTCCTTAGACCTTACTTAGGAGAACATGAATGTAAAAATGAGCCATAATGAAAAAACAAGTTTGAGGATTATTTTGCACTTAAGGACTATCATATCTAGTATTTTCTAAATTTCTAAGGATTAAAAGAGAAGCTAATAAACATAATAATGAGAAACTAGAGGTTTAGTTAAAATGAAAGGAAAGGGCTAAAAGAGCAAAATATGTAAAACAAAAGGAAAAAGGGCCAGTCTAATTGAAAAGCAAAAAAAGAAAAATCAAGGATTTAAATATCATGAGATTTAACATGAAAAATACATATCTCTTATCATAATATGATAAAATAATATTAATGGCTTAATTGAAGAGGTTGGATCAGTTAAATCCCTAACATTGTGTAAATTAGGCTTTTCGATAGCAATTTTTCAAACTATACTTTTCTGGACTATTTTTAAGTTTCTTAAACCTCTAAAAAATATTTTTAATGAAGTAGAGAGTCTAAAATTTATTATGGAGGGTTTTTAAAAAGAATGAAAAATGAGATTAAACAGAGGAATCAAAGCAAAAGGATGTAATTGGTATTTTTGAAATTGTTAAAAATATCTTACTTTTCTTTCATAGAGGCCATGACATCATTTTCTTCTTCTTTGAATCAACATTTAGCTGCTCCAAACTAGGTGTCTTGTGGCATGAAAAGGAGGAAGAAAGAAAAGGGAAAGAAAGGAAAAAAGGTAAGAAAATATGCAAAATTTCATCCTATGTTAATTAGAAAACCTCTTCCTCTCTTTATGCTCTTTTTATTGATCATTTTAGTTTCTTGAAATGGTGAACTCTGCACCTGACCTCTTGAGGAAAAGAGGAGATTTAAGGGAGCCATATACACCACAAGAAACTACAAGTAGAAGGCTTTCAAATAAGCTATGTAAATTGCTATTCTTTAAACCCTAAACCATGAGGCATTTTGGCCTAATAAGAGAGAAGGAAGACTTAAGTTTAAGGAAAACTTGATAGAAATAAGGTTTTGAAGGTTAAAGAGTAAGATTATGCAAAGAAAATCATAAAGGAAGCAATAGAAATCAAGTTAGGGCCACCTAAGGTTTTAGATGAGCTATGGAAGTTTAAAACCTTAGAAAGATGTTTTGAACCTTTTAAGATCATACTTGAACTAGAAATGAGTCAAGAATATCCTAAATTCTCTAAATTCCCTAGTAAGTAATTAAAAAATCCACGTAATGCAAGTGTGTGTGTCTTAGCCAAAGAAGAGATGAAGTACGTAAGGAGTTGCTTTATTGATTCTAAAATTTTAAATGGCCTAGATATGATTATAGACACTAATAGAAGCATTGGAATGAACTTAGAAATCTTATTTTTATAAGTGAAAAGTTAGGGTTCAAAAAGGCCTAAATGAAGCAACTTGATTCTAGGTTTGGTTGTGATGGCTCTAATGAGTTCCATTGGAGTCAAATAGATCATGTATAGCAAGATTTTGATGCCTAGAAGTTGAATTATAGGAGTTACTCCTTAAGGAAATCAAGTAACTTAAGTTGTATTTTAATTTCTAATGAGTATACATAATGGTAGAATGAGTTTGAATAAGTCCTAATAGGTTGCTTTGTATCTCAAATGATGTGTTTAGGCCAAGTTAGAGTGATCACATCGTTGTGTGTGTGTGGGGCCAAGAAAAACAAAGCAAAAGGAGAAGAACAATTAAGCTAAAGAGAGATCAAGATCCTTAGCTTCAAAAGGTAGCTAACTTTTCCTTCCTTGCATGCATTTGAGTTAAGATGCTTCGTATGTATTGGTTGTTTGATGATTGCTTGAGTTATGTTTTGAATTGGTTCTTTAGCATTGGTTTTTATGCATATATAAGTTAAGCTTTGGCTTTTAGTATGAATGGAAGAGAATTGAGTGTAGTAATTCTCCCCTAACCCAAAGGTGAGTCTAACCAGTATACTTTCATGCCATGGCTAGATGAGTACAAAAGTTTTATACCAATTCCATGTTTAAGTAGTTTTACGTCCATATAACCTTACATGCTCACATTTCATCTTTGAATCATCCATTGCGTGCATTGGATTGGATTGGATTGGGTATGACTACTAAGATTCTCCTAAGAATCTCACTCTTCTATCTCTCATTAATCTTGTAAGGTGAGCCTAACAGGAAAAAAGAGAAAGGAAGAGAGACTATGGCTTGAAGAAAGTGTAGCTAGGTTCCATAAGAAATAGATATTCTTTTGATATGCAATGTTTATATATATTTGATGTATAAAATGATGAAATGTAATAGCACTTCATGAACAAGTTTGAGACTATGAATGTCTACCAATTTGATGTATATACATAATTGGAACATGTTTTAGCCTATGTTATGTTCTTGGTTCCATGTGCTTGGTTATAAGTGAGATAGTGATTTTATGAAGCTAGACCTTCTTCATGTGTTGACCCCTTTAGAGATTATGTATGTATGGATCAAAAGTTGCTCAAGGCAAGAGATTGCATATTAGAGCCCAATTGAACTACTTTAGAACCAAATATAGGTTCATATGAGTCATAACATGCAACCTTGTCCTTGATAGCCCAAATAACCTAGTTTGAGGCTAAAATTTGGTGAGAAATTAAAAGGACATATAAAGCTTTCTAAAAAACTAAACTTTGCATTTTTCTGAACTCTATAGAATATTTGGTGAATTTCCAAATTTAATCTAGAAAACTATCATAGTGCAATTACTATTCATACTGGTGAAGCCTCCATTTTCATGCTCTTTGAGGGGTTGAATGGATTTGTTTCAACTTGAAATTTTTATAGTACATAATTCAAATTATGAGCATTCTATGGATACCTAATTTACATAAATCAGAGTTGTATAGCTAATGTCACAAATTTTTGAAATTTAAGGCTATATTATATGTCTATGGCCAAAGTAGACTATATGGTTCCTTTATGTAAATGGGACTTGTATCATGGTCATATGGGTTAAAGCAAATGTGTATGGAAGTTATGAATTAAAATGGAAAAGATTTTCACTTTTGGCTATTAGAGGTTCATTTGAAGAATTAAATGGCAAAAATACCACTACTAAAAATATTGTTATGAATGTTTTATAATGTGTGGCAATTAAACGTTGCTAAATGCATCAAGTATAGCAAGTTGTAACAAAGATGATCACCATGAGGCTACTAGGATATTAACATAGACCTATATGGCCAAAAGTATTAGGACTTCCAAGCCTAAGTATCAAGGTATGGGTAATAAACCTTGGACCATGAAGCCCAAGCACTAGAAGAGATTTGGCAAGCTTATTTAAAAGGATAAGCTTGAGTTTAATAGAGAAAGAGAGGATCATTTAAGTACTAATGACTACTTTCCAAGAGAAGATGGTTTTAATATAGGAAGCAATATGCTTATTAAGGTGAAAGATATTGATACATACAAAATAGCATGTACTTATTAAGGCGCGTAATGGATGATTCGTAAAGGACAAGCCATGTTCAAAAGGTAAAAGGGTAGAGCTCTCTCATGCCTTACTTAAGAAAAAAAGATGCAAGTAATAGAAGAGGATATGGAGCCTATGAGGATAAACCATGTCTAGAACTTAGTTTATTGTCTGCTAAGCTAAAAGGCAATTAAGAACTGATGAGTTCTTAAAATTAAAATATTGGTAGATGGTTCCATTGAAAAGAACAAGACCCATTCAGTGACTAAGAGGCCACATACAACTAGATGGTATTGATTACAAAAATACCTTCTCACTTGTTGTGAGATTTTCTTTGATTACACTTTTTTCTAACTATAATCATAAGTATAAACTTTGACTTATATCAAATGGATGTAAAGGCCACATTTCTTAATGTAGAGCTAGATGATTAGGAATCTATATGGAAAGTCCATTTATTCCCTTAAGCAATTGTCTAGACACATGTACAGTGGTATTCAAGAACTTATCGAGCATGATCATACATTTTTTAGATTTCTAGATGATTGATAAGAATTATTGTATGTATGTGAAATGGTCTAAAACATAGTTAGTAGCATTATCTTTTTACATGGATGATATTAGTTGGAAGTGATTTCACTTTTATCAACATCATTAAGAGATGGTTATTGTAATAACTGACTTTTTAACTAAATAGGGACTAGTATGTCAATAAAAGAGGACCCTTAAGTCCAAATAAGGGTAAAATATTAATTAGCATATTAAGAAATAAGGATAGGAAAGCATACACGAAAAGAAAATAAAGATAAAATCGCAAAACAAAGAAAAAGGTATACTAGAGGCAAAATTGTAATTTTAAGCAAATTTAAGAAAACTAAAGGAAAAGAGTTTTAATGTCTAAAATTAAGCTTATCAGGGTTTTCGGAGATCCTAAAAACTATAGGAATAGTTAGAATCAACTAAAGCTCTTACAAGGTGCTGAAAGGGTCAGATAGTGTTGAAACTTTTTTTTTTCACCATTTTAAGCCATTCAAACCCTAAAATTAATGTTTTTATGTGAAAGAGCATCCGAAAATTTATAAGGAACAGTCAGATCCTAAAAAGCCTAAAAAATGAGTCCAATCAAAGCAAACAAGTGTGTAGGGGTAAAATAGTCATTTTGAAAAATTATAAAATGAAGCTTATAATGTAAGCCACGTCCCTTATCTTCTTCAATCTTCCAAATTTCAAAAACAACTCAGCTATGGTGTCACATTAAGGGAAGAGAGAGAGAAAAAGATTAAGCTCTTATTTAGGTAAATAAATAGCCCGGTTTCACCTCGTGCCAAATAAGAAAATTATTTATCTCTCTAATGGTGATTTTCTTTTCTTGAAAACTTAAAGTTTTAGATATCCCAAGCCAAAAAAGAACCATTTTCAAGAAACTAATTGGTGAAAATTAATTCACGTAAAGAGTATATCATAGTGAAGTAAGATTTCATTTGAAACAGTTGCAAATCTTTCTCTTTCTAGACTATGATAGCTTTGGCCAAGAGAGAGAAAGTGAGGAAGAGAGTTTTTCTTCATATGTTCATGATGGAACCAAGGGTTTTAGTATGCAAGGATTCCATATTTAACATTATTTTCAATTGAATCACAAAAAGCAAGTTAGACTATGTTATGTGATGTTTTGGCCAAGGCTAGATTCAAAGGGAAATCTTGTTATTTTCCATTCTTATTTAGTGTATTTAGATGTTTTATGATGCAAGGAACATGAATAAGCCTAGAATTAATTGAAAACTTGAAATCACCAAGTTAGGGTTCCATAGTGCTCTTTTTAACCAAGACCAAATCCAAGGAGTTAGGAAGTTGTTTAATTTGATTTTAAGGAAATGGATAGTCTTACAATGACATAAGAATAATAATGTAAGTATTAGATTGAATTTAGAAGCTGGATTTTGGAGGTTGAGAATTTAAGGTTTAAGAAAGTGGCAAATTGTGTTAAGTTGCGTAAGCAAACTTGTAATGCCTTTAATGGATCCTAATACGGTTACTTAGATCATATAAGATGAGATTTTGAACCTTAGAAGTTGAATTTTAGAAGTTACTCATTGAGGCTTAAGGTTACATAATGTGGCTGATTATGTGGCAAAGTAAATTCACTAAATGAATGGTGTCATTGACCAAATGAATAGTAACTATGAAATTTGTGGCTTGAATTATGAATTTTTGAAGCATAAGTTGGCTTAAGATTTGAGCTTATTAGAAACCCTACCCTAAATCCTAAGTGTTGAACTAATTATGGGAAGCTAGATCAAAAAGCAATTTCAAACATTTAGGCCCTTGAATATGGTAAAATTTGAGCACTTTAGATGTTTAATTGCCACCCCATAAGCTTGTATTTTTGAAAGTGTGTAAAAGAGGGTTTTAAGTGCACTTAAGTGGCCTAAAGTGTAGTTAAAAGTCATAGAACTTTAAGAGAAGTGGTTATGAGCATTAAATGTTGATGAAATGTGTATATGATATGTTTAGGACAAACTTACGAGGCTTTACCCCATTGTAAATGTAGAGCTAAGAAGGAAAAAGAGATGGAGTCAGAAACAGAACAAAGAAATTAGATATTTTTACTGGGCTGTATCATCTATCCAAGATAGCTTACTCTTCCCTATCTAGTTGTATGCAGACTTGTTTGAGTTTAATATGCATTATATTATATTAGTTCTTTCATTATAGTAAATACTTTATTGCATTCTACATTAGTTATATGCCATGTTTGCATGTTATGTTTAATTAGCTAAGGCTAATAGATAAAGAGGGGCAATAAGAATGAATGTAATAGTTTTCCCAAGTCCAAGAGAAAAGCCTAAGCTAAATAGAGTTTCATGGCCATGAATGAGTATATTGCAAACATGTAAGGCAAATATTTTAGTTTTATATGACATACATACTTGCATCGTTCTTACTTGACTATTTCATGCTTATTTTAGATTATTTAAGTATAGCTATTGAGATTCTCCTAAATCTCATCCTTATCTCTATTTTTCCACTAACCAATTCCAAGTGGAAGTTCCAGTGCCAACAAAGGAAAAGAAAAAGAATGATATTTGGATTTGTAGCATTATATGAACATTTTGTATCTAAATTTTATTGTAATGTACAAGGAATGTACATCAATTATTTTTATCTCCATCATCATGTATTATGTATATTAGTACACCATAAACAGTGATGTATAATGTAACACCTTGAAATTTATTAAGAGTAACTATAATGAACTAGGGAATTAATATAGGAAATTAGTAAAATTAATTAAGGGGAAAGGGGAAATGAATATTTAATTGGGCCATATGATCAACGTAATTATGCTATGAGCTAAGTAAGAGAGCCCAACACTAGTCTTCTTGTAGGCCCAACTTAATTTTAAGAAGCCCAAAACTTAGAAATGGATTTGAGTGAGACAAGAGCCCATTTAGCCTTAGCCAAAAACTTAGAGAAATGGGTCCAAATAGATCTTAGGCTATTGGATCAGCATATTCCATCCCCAACTTTAAAAGTTCTACAGCTTAACCCATACAGCTTGGAATAACAAGCTAAATTTCTAAACTCACTTAGATTTAGGCTTTTGGGTTAGCCCACAACCCAACTCAAACCTTAAAAACCCTTCTCCCTTCCTCCATTCTATAAAAACCCTTAGAGCGTAAAAAAAATTTGTAGGTCTTAGGAGGTGGCTAGGGTTCTGAGCATAATTCCATCATTTTCCACTCGTAAAGCAAGATTCAGTCAATGTAACTTATATAACACTTAATCCTCTCTTCTTTCTCTCCAATTTTAATCAATTAGTTTCTTGTTTGGAGCATTTTCTTCTTCCACCTAAAATTAAAACTTGTTGTTTGATGCTTTTATGGTGAATTTTCAGAGGTTAAGGCTAGGGGTATTGTTAGGTAAGTGTTTCCTTCCCATTTTAATGCATTTTATACTAGCTTAAGACCCTTTGTAACACCATAATGCCTTAACTCCATCTAGCCTCCCTCTGGGCTCGATTCCATATGATTTCCAAAGAACAAGTACAAACCGTAGCATTTTCATGCTATAAAACGAGGTTCAAATGCCCATATTTTGCCCTGTGGGTCCCGTGAACCCATCATTCATATTCTTAACTTAAACTCCATTTATACAACTCGTACATAGCGTTAAACAAGCCATAAACCACGGATATGAAGCCAAAAACCAAGAAAATGTTATTTCTCACATGGCCCCAAAAGTCAGATTTTTGGCTCTAACTTTGGAAAATCATAACTAATTATAGAAAACCATAGCTTTTTTGAAAGCTCTAGGTGTTAAATTTTCTCTAAAAATAATTCTCAACCACAATCTCAGAGTTTGGACCATTTTTGACATAAAAAATGAGACAGAGGTCTGGCTGTCCCTGTTTCTGGTGCAGCTTACTGTCATGAACTTCGAAAATTCATAACTAAATTCAAAAAATTCCAATCTAGGAAAACTATACCAATTTAGAAAGCTACAGATGTTAACTAGAGGAGAAAAATAAGTCCAGATCAGTTCAGTAGCCGTTAGATCTCGAAAACTGATGGAACAATAACGAAGGTCGGATGGCTTCCCTAATGCTGATATAGAACTTCAGAAGGTTCGTTCTCTCTCTATAGACCTTTGATTTAGGTGATTCTAGTTGTTATAGGTCACTGTAGTTTTCTAGTTTATGCTTATAAAATTTCATGACAATTGGACTCCATTTGGTCCATGAATGACATGGATTTATTTTCAGACTAATGACACAGTACCATGACCAAACCATCAAAATTTCCCAATTTCAACAATTCACCAAATATTCCCTAGACCTCCAAATATTACCCAATTTAGCTTCCCAAGAAGCTCTCTACAAACTCTAGAGGCATGCCAAATTTCATATCAAAAAGAGCTCATTTGGTCATACTTTGATGAAGCTAATAAATTTGGCAGTTTTGGCACCCAAAAGGTTTAAAGTGGGTCCAAGTGGCCTCCCACATATTCTCACACCTCATAGACACGTTTTAAAGTATGAAAATAGTATATATAACATGTCTAAGTGGTCCAAATCATCATACATTTCAAACTCACTATGCTACGGGCCAAAATATACTATCACATACAATCCACAAAAAAGGCAAATCCCACATTTTCATTACTTTGGCTCTCTACATAGTTTGTACATCATATTTCCATACATTTACACTTGCTACAACATTTACATCTCAAAAATAGTAGGTGCATATTCATTTTTGGCACCACTTTACATCAAAAGAACCAAAATAAACTAACATCAAGCTCAACATGCTTCTAGGCTCCTTGGTGTGCACTTGAATCTCCTTGAGCTCCACCTAACATGTTAAGATGGGAGGAGGAAGGGGTGAGATTCATGGAATCTCAGTAGCTCATGCACTCATTCAAGGAAGCAATCAAGGCATATAAACAAGTCAAAGCATGCAAATAAGCATCTAACCATTCACAATCATACAATATATGATTCACATGCCATGAAAACCATAACAATGCCAAGAATGAGCTCTAGGGACTTTTGGTTTAGCCTTACCCGATTTTAGGGACTTTTGGATGGCCTCACCCGATTTTAGGGACTTTTGACTTAGCCTCACTCGGTTATGAGACTTTTGGCCTTGTCTCACCCAGCCTCAAGGACTTTCGGATCTACCTCACCCATCTCAAGGGACTTTTGGCACTACCTCACCCGAGCACTTCTCACAATCCAACACATAAGTATATTGGTACCAATGCATCATGGCAATAACATATGGCATGTCTCACACAATGAGTATATACACAAGCTTACAATGATTATTACATCTAAGAATGCAACAAGAAAGAGTAGAGAGCTACCTTATGAGCCAACACAAGCCTTTCCTTTCAATTCCTCTTCTCCCTTCTTAATTTCACAATCACACTTTGATGGAGGTGTTTCTCTTGAGCCTAGACATAACAAAAGCATGGAATTACACTCTCATAACTTAACAACTCTTAGGAGTTCTTCAGAGAAAACCTTTCTAACATATAAGAACCTAGGGATTCTCTTTCTCTCTCTAGAATGTCACCAACTCTTCCTCTCTCTCAAGCTCTCATGGTAGTAGAATCAACATATTCAATAAAAACAAAGAAGTTTAAGAGTGGTTTTCCACTTTCCCTCTTCTGACCCATGCCTAAAACCTAACTAATTTCACAAGCAAAACCATAGAAAGAGAGGGCAAAGAGAGAAGAACAAGATTCTAAGAAGAAAATAGAGAAGCTTGCTTATCTTTCCTTTGTTCTTCCTTCCTTCTCTTGGTCTCTCTCTCTCTCTCCATGCCCTTTTCCTCTCTTTTGGTCGAAGGCTAGGTCAGTTAAAAGAGAAAGAATGAATTGGGACATTTTAAGAAGTCAAATTCTCCCTTTTTACGCTTTTCTAGACTAACCCTCGCTATAGCGAAAATTAACCTTCGCTACGGCAAGCACGTATCAGTCCCAGACCCCCGTTTTCACTATGGTGCGCGCTACAGTGAGTAACTCCCTGGTTTTTGTATAGAATTCCTGCACTCGCTATAGCTAGAAGCATTTTCGCTATAGTAAACAGGTACATTCGCAATAGCTAGACCATTTCTCGCTATAGCGAACAGGTACATTCGCTATAGCTAGGCCATTTCTCGCTATAGCTAACAGACTTAGAAAAATTTCAGGATTTCAAAAATTTTCAACTTTCTTCTTTCTTTTTCTTTTCTTTTTCTAGTTGTTACACCCTTATAGTTGATTTATAATATAGGCATTAATTTTATGTGAATTTACCCAGAAAATTAAGTGGTATCTTAAGGTTTCTAATGTGAGGAACACTAAATTCGAATTTGGAGCTCGTAGTGGCTAGGTAAGTGTCTTCTAGATAGTCCTTGGTAGTTTAATTATATGGGTATCTAGTTTTGTAATACCTCATATTTCTAGCTCATTTCACAACATTTCCATGCTTTACATTCATAGATTCCATGAAAGAGTAAGAAAAAGGAATTAAAATAATACATTTTCTTGTGTTGTATCATGTATGAAAATTTCATTCGATGTCACATAAACCATATGAGCTCATACAATACATTCTTATATTTAATTACATGAATACAACTCATTTGTATCATGAAAAGTGGCCTACACCTCAAGAATCATGAAGGGAAGCATGAAATATTCATATCCATTTTCGGCCAGATTTGGCTCTTTTCTGACCAAATTTTGGAAAATCATAACTAATTCTAGAAAATTTAAAATCATATATTCTTGGCCATTCTAGAAAGCTATAGATATCTAATTCATACTTAAAATATATTTAGACCATAACATCTATCACAAAGGATGTTTGACATTCAAAAGGGTTTAAAAGTCAAGCTATCCCCTAGTGCTGTCATAGCTTTCTGCAAAAAATTTTGAAAATGTCCAATTAATTCCAAACAAATCCAATCCATGCAAATAATATCAATCTAGAAAGCTGTGGATGTTAGCTATAGAGAAAAGATAACTCTAGACTAGTTTAGGCATGTCAAGACCTTGAAATCCAATCATATAGTAACAGAGGTTGGCTAGAATTGCTAATACTAGATAAAATTTTCAAAAATTCATATCTCCCTCTCTAGACATCCAAATGAAGTGCTTCTAGTTGGTACGAGTCATTCTAAATGTATAGTTTCTCTGTATAAAATATCATAGCCATTGGACATCATTTGAGTTCTGTGTGACAGATTTCATTTTCAGACCAAATGAATAGTGCAGCAGACCAAAATCAGAAAATTTCTTAACTTTGAAAATTTATCAAATATTCTGTAGACCTCTGAAAATTATGTTCTTTACCTTTCCAAAAATCTCTTAACAAGCTCTAATTTTATGTCAAATCTCAAATCAAGAAAGCTCATTTGGCCAAAATGTGACATAGGATTCTATTATGGTCAATTTTAGCTCCATATGAGGTACCAAAGTAACCAAATGACTTTTCTTAGGGTTTGACACCTTTTGGGCAAGTCTAAAAGTATGATTAAGACTTATGTAAGCTGCCCAAATGGTCCCAAACTCCATGCATTTCATTTTGACCATTTCATCCACATATATGCATAATTCTATCAAATCACCAATGAAGCTAATTTGCCACCATATACCCATTTCACATTCTAATGACTATAAAATATATTCTCTCATTCATACATAGCATAATATCATAATTACACATGTCTAAGAGGTCATAGACCATATACATCAAGGGGTTACAACATTTGACATCATTATGGTTTTAAAAAGCAAAGACTAAGCATGTTGGTGTCAAACTATTCTATTCAAGGTGATTGGCTTCCATTACCTTATCCACTTGGTCCACCTAGCATGTAAGATCATTGGAGAGGAGGGGATGAGATTCAAAGAATCCGAATAGCCCATCTCCCATTCAATCATACATAATGGATGCAAACAAGTCTCATAAATGCATGTATAGTCATGTAGACATATACAAACACTTAAGAAACATTTTCATCATTTAAGAAAGTCATACATAGCATACAAAGGCTTGCCAAGCAAGTGGATTGACCTAACCCAATTTCTTATGGATATTGGACTTGCCTCACCCATTCTTTAATGCATTTTTGGACTCAACCATGCTCTTGGAAGCCCACTTTGATTTTGGGAGACTCTTTGCTTTTTCTCAACCAATCTTAAGAGTTATTAGCTTATTTTCACCATGGCTAAGGGTTCTTGGCCTCCCCACACTCAAATAAACCCAAGCACACATCAAAACATCATATGAAATCATAAAACCATGGCATATGAAATCATGCTATCATACTTTTCATGGCTTGAAAATACACATAGACACATTCTAAGACAAGCTAAGCATACATCCATGCATGAGAGAAGGTGGAGAGAGCTACCTTGCACACAATCACACACTTTTTCTCTTGAAATTCCCTCCCTTGCTTTGGCCACACATCCACAAAAGTGTGGGGAAGATTTCTCTTAGGCTAAACACAATTTATGGAAGCCAATTAGGTATATGAAACAAATTCTAAGGCCATACAATTTACTTAGATACTTGGTTGTTCTATAAACTCCATCATGGTCCATAAAAGCACCTAATGAACTAACACCCCTCAAATAAATTCTAGGCTCTATTCTTTCCCTTCAAACATGATTCTTGACTCCTTTTAAGCCTCTTGGAGTTATCACACAATTAAAACAAAGAGCCTAGCTACATGTTGCTTCTTTAGGTCATAATATGGAACCTAAAGTACTAACTCACTTTCTATGAGTTCTAAATTTTTCTCAAGGCCTCCCCTCATTTTCATTCATCATATATGACTCAAGAATGGGCTTAGAAAAATTTAAAATTCTCCCTAACTATGCTATCTCCCTTAGGCTGAGACAATGGAGGTTTTTGCTCTCTATGGACCTTGCTTTGTTTTCTTAAGGGGAGATGCATGTGGGGAGTCTCTTATGGATCTTAGGAGCTCATTTAAACTCTTATTTAGGCCTAGGAATCAGTATAGAAAATCAGATTTTACAAGGTGCAATTGAAACCCTAGAACTTGCATCTTGAAATCTAATGGTTTTTTTTATAATTCCCTTTGCATATTCTTAATCTCCACACCCTTTTTTCTTAGATTCGCCTTTGGTTCTGCCTAAAAATCAAGTCCTCCTAGGGTTTTCTCATGTTGGGCGAAATGGAGGAGGAGGGAACCAAAGATGACAACCATAGGAAGAGAAATTACCTTGTTTTCTTGCTTTTTCTCACTTGAATCTTGTGTTCTTTGAGCTCCTCTCTTCAAATCCGAATTTTCCCCCCAATTTCTCCTCTAAAATAGATCCATATACTTCATTGTAATCATAGGAAATAAAGGAGAATGAAGGAGAAGAGGTTTGGAAGAGAAAGAGCATGAAAAATTACTAATTTCCATACCTTAAGCCTTTGATTTCTCTTTTTCTTTGCCTTCCTCTTCTGTGCCACTCTCCTTAGGGTATTCCTTTGGTTTTGGGCAGAACTTGTTCATGCAACATGAAGGGAGAAGAAGGGTGCATCATATATATAAGTGGGAGGAAGTTACACTTTTCAAAAATTCCCATTTTGCCCTTTGCTCTTGGCATTTTTGTTTCTCCTTCATTTTAGCTCTTATTTGAGAACTGTATTTTCCATTATAAAATTTAGTTCCCAATTTAGTAAAATGCCTTTAGAATCACTCAAATTGGAGCTAAAACCTTCCCGAATGAATCCGTCAAAGTTTGGGCACACCAATGTTGAAAAACGTCCACCAGAGGGGCTTTAGCTGTCCCAGGCCTTTCCATGGTTTTTAAGGCCTTTGAGGACCCTAGGGAACTCAGAAATTTCATTTAAAAGCCCCATCTTGTGTGAATTCCAAAATTTGCTCAAAATTACAACAATGCCATTACGTTTTGTAAGCTTTTTGTAAGAAATTATTTCTTTATTCTAACTCCATTTTTCTTTCTGTCTGAGCCTGTGATTCTCATTTTTAGGAGTCTAGAATGCTTCCCAAATTTTTTAAGACCTTAACTACATCATGTTGGGGGACTTTCTTTTATATCCGATGAGTTTCGTTCGTTGACGAAAAAATCATACGCTACGTTTCTCACATTTTCTCTTGTTTGTAAAGAATTGGATGTTACAAGTTTGCTACTATAAATGATGATTAAGAGTAGTGATTGTTTGATTTTATGATCATATGATGATTTTGGCACTGTTGTTAGCCTTCAAGGATTGTCTACAAAGTGAGGTAACCGAGGTTAATTTTTATTTCTTGCATATGTTCAATTTAATCTTATATTTGCTGTATATGTATAATTTTAAATGCTAAATGAATGGTTAGTTATCAGATATGTAGTGATTAGATCTTGTGAGTCCATGTTGGAGTTGTGGTACAGCTGCCACCTGTGCGTTGTGCTTTGATTAAGCATCAAGTTGTAATCTGACTCTTGTATGCATTGAGCTCAGGTTGTGCTCATTGGGGAGTTGGTGCCATAGATAGGTGAAGGGTTGTGTTGCACAACCTCAAAATAAAACTAAGTTGAATTAAAATTTATAGTTAGTGGCACAACTTAGGTAATTTCCCAAGGAGTTTTTGCTTTTAATTATTTGTGAAAAAGTTCTCTAAGTGACAATAAATGAAAAGTGTTTAGAGGGTTTTGAATTGCTAAATTTTAATTGAATTAAAGAAAAATAATGAGAACTAAGAGCTTAAAAACTAAGTATAGTTAACAACTAGGAAAATGTAGTAATTAGCCTTTAGATGGACTTCCTAGAATTCAATTATCCTCGCTCCCTATTTTAATGTATCAAAATTGAACTTGAACTCTTCCCTTTTAGTGTATTTTTCATAAGGATTCTTAAATTACCATTCAATACTCAAATCATTAATGCTTCAAGGAACTTAAAACTATAATAAATCTTGAACAATTCATAACTTGAGCTAAGAATGAGAATACAGCAACATAGAACCTAAATGCTTAGTAAAGTAGTTGAATAATCCACTTAAATTTGCTAATTAACCAATTAGCTTAAGGAATTCCTTTAATACATTGATCACACAAAATCCAGCCACTTAATTCAATAACCTTTGCATTAATTGGCCTAAAAACAAGAGGAATTGACATGTAAATTGGACAACTGTTAAGCTTGGCATTTCTACAAACACTTAGGCATCAAAATAACCATTCAATTATGAGATTATAATCAAATCACAAATCAATTTAATCCAATATATTTAGCTACTAAATTCCCTAATTAACAAGCTAAACCTGGTCAAATTAACAAAAAAGTTATTACTAAAAATAAAGGATGGAGAGAAAAGAGTTTATCTAATTTGGAGATGCGATCTTGGAGCTCAAATTTTCATCAATGGAAGTCCAATCTTCAGCTAGCTACCAAAGGAATTTTAGGCTATCATGGAGAAGATGAATGGAGGAATTTGGATGAAAAGAGCTACAGCTATGGCTTAATCTACATTGCATTAATTGCTTCATTCACGTCCTTCAAGCTGTATCTCTGAAGGTGCTTTCATCCATCCTCATATTCCCTTCAACTTGCCCTCTTTTGCATTCTACTCAAATATTTTTTTAATCATCTTAAATGCTTTTCATTTACTTTCTCATATGTTATTCTGTTGATTCAGCCTTCCAAAACTTATGGCTTCTTATTCCTTTCTAAGTCAGCTTCTCATTTTACTCTTCACGTGCTACTGTTCTGCATGTTCATGTATGTGTTAATCTTGTGAATGACGTGGGTTGAACTGTGCATGAGTGGCAATGTATGAATGGATGATTCTACATACGTATGCAAATGAAATGAGAGCTTTCTTCTTAATGAATCATGTGGCTATGTGTTGTTATTGCCACATATGTCTCACTTGCTCGAGCCTCTAAAATTACATTGTGTGTATGTTGCTCTTCACTCCTTGGAACCCATGGCTTCATTTGTATCTTCGTCACATTAAAACCAAGTCTCCTTTTTTTTTTTTGCTCATGCTTCCTATTCTGTTTTTCCCATTCCATGTGCTTGAAGCTGCCTTTTTGAGTCTGCTCTATGTTTCTTTTATTTACTGTTTATGTGTTTCATCTTTTTGCTCATATGCTGCCTCAACATTTTTTTACTCTCTGCTTCTCACCAAAACAAAGCATCATGCTTCTGGACCCATAAGTGGAGCAAGGTTCTGCTTCTCCATGCTTCTTCTTCTTCACGTTCTACCTAACCTGCGTCTAACTTCTCTCTAATTCCTAGCTTCTTCATCATATGCCTGTGGTTTCTTGAATCATTCCCACGTGACTGCTCCTTCATTCCTCTCATGCTAAACACATAGCTTTTCTTTCAGCCTATAGCTACATGTTGCTTCTTATAACATCTGGTACCTCTGTAAACGTGAGAAACATAATCCTAATTTCTCTGAAAATGTACATAATTTACTAGATGCAAAAGAAGTCCCCTATATAGAATGATTTAAGGCCTAATAAAATTAGAGTGATAATCTTGATGGGTCTGTCGTGCAACCCTTAAAATAAAACTAAGTTAAATTAGATTTTATTGTTAGTGGCACAACCTAGGTCATCTCCCTTGGAAATGGAGTTCAATGCTTAATTGAGTTTCTAAGCGTTAAAGGATCCTAAAAGCTATCTAAATTTGGGGGGTTTTTTATTGAATTAAACTAAGTAAAATGAAATTGAAATAAAATTCCTAAATTCCTAATTGTATGAACTAATGAGATGAATGATAGACTTGTGACTAGCTTTGGATTTGCCCTTTGGTATCCACTATCCTCATCCTAATCCAATTATAATTAATTCTGGTCTAAGAGTCCCTAATTGTGTTCACTACAAATTATCTTGAATTACCATGCAAGAATCAAGGGATTAACAATTTAATGTTGAATTGAAACCTCAATTCCACATCAAATTACTAATTCTTGTCATTAGGATCAATGAACACTTGAATTGAATGATTAATTGATCAATTAGCCTTTGAATTAACACCCTAGGAGATTTAATTAACCAATTACACTCCAATGGATCCTCAAATTAGACAATTAAACACTTAATCTCTCATATGCATTTCATCAAACACCTTGACTACATACATGGATAATTGTAGGAAATTGAAAAAATCCAACACTAATTCAATCAAATAATCAGTCAAACAATATCCTAATTAGTGTCTAACCAGCCACTAATTACAATTACACAAATTTCTAATCAAATACAACTTCACCAAGCTCTTACAAGAAAAAGAAAAAGTGTAAGAAATTAAGGAGATCTTAGCCAAAATTCTGAGTTCTTCTCCATGGATTCATGCTTCAACTCAAGAGTCTTCCTCCTAGCTAGCCACAGATAGAATTAAAGCTTCATTGGAGGTCGAATGGAGTGGAAATGGAGGATGAGGGCTGCTGGACGAAGGGGCGTGAATATAGCGTGGAATGGATGAAGTGGATATTTTTATTTGATGGATTGGATCCTCCTCTGCCTTCTGGAGCTTGCCTAACTTAATTTCCCTTCTCATGTGGTCTTTTAATCATTTCACATGCTACTTTAGTTCAATCTCCACCACTGTTCATGTGGTCTCTTCTTTCATTTATCTACGTCACTTTCCTTCTCAGCCAATTGTTGCTTCTCACGTGGACTTCCAAGCTCTCCTCTTATGTTTTTAGCTCCCTTTTACGTGTTTTAATTCCCATCTGTTCTTCATGTAGCTTCTTCTTTGTATAGTTCCTCTCCATTTTGCTCACATCCACTTAAAATTCAAGCTACATGTTTCTTAATTCACCTGAGAGGTTTCCTTAATGCTTTCAGTTGTCTATGTAGCACACAGAACCATCATCTACTCACATCACCCCTCTAAGCTCTCAACTCGTGTTTCTTTACATGTTTGTCGCTTATTTACTTGCTACATCATTTGCTTTTCTTATGCTTCCAACTCATTTACGTAGCTTCTTCGTCTTTCCATATTGGCTTGCTTCAACATGTGCTGCCATCTCATCAACTTTTGTGCTTCTCTTTTTTTTTTTTTGTTAGCTCCATGCTCCTCAGCTCATGTCAACCCATAGCTTTACTCGCAAGCTTCATCTCTTCTTTGTCTAGCTTTCAAACAGAGGCTGCTTCTTTCACTTCACATTTTTTGACATTAATCCTCTTCATCATGTGTTGCAGCTAGTGCTTAATCGTGTTCTGTTTCCATGCAAGCGAATAAGATAGGCTTGCTATAATGTGAGTGTGAGAGCTTGGACCCCTTACTTTGCGTGTGTCAAGGAGAAACTCATGAGTGAAGCAACATGGAAATGAAACAATAGGCTGGAGGTATGAATTGATGTTTCTGAATGTGTAACCCGAGGCTAGAGATAACTTCCTCATATACTCTTTAGCTTCATTCAACTCGTGGCATTCCTTCAACCTAGCCTCCTTTCACTGTCTCTGCTTCTTATACTTGTAGGTTCTTCTCTCTCTTAGCTCCACTTGAATCTCTTCTTAAAGATCTTCCTTCTCCTTACCAAAATCATGACTGCATCCTCTGTTTCTTGTTGCTTTAGTTTTGATCTCCAAAACCCATAGCTTCTCATGTGTTGGTGTTTGCTACATATGAAATTTGGTGGATGTGGCTACATGTATGAATAGTAGTCATTCTCCTCTTGAAAAGTGGCATGATTTGGTGTTGCTTCCTATATTTGGAAAACCTCCCTCTTCCATATTTTTTTCCAACTTTTAATTTGATTTGCCTAAAAATTTGCATATAAACAAATGAGAAAATTAAGTAATAATATTCACAAAAATTCATTCAAAATGATTTATGCATTAAAATCCATTATTTTGTGAATTATTTTCTAAAGTGTAAACAATGGCTACCAAAATCAAATTCCAATTAAGTAAATCCATTAAGCCTTATTTATCTATTAAAAAGCTTAAGCTAAGGAGAATAAAGTATATAAAAAATCATGTTTAACCAATCTAGACCTAAAATAATGAGGATCCAAGGTCAGTGGTGTCCTAAAAACAAAGCCAAAATGACCAGACGAAATTCAACGAAGATGCAGTGGTATTTTTGTCATTTTGGGCACTTTTCAAAAACTCATAGGAGGGATTTTTAGAGGCCTTAAAAACTATAGGAACTCCCAAAACAGTTAAAACCCTTTTGATGTATGTATTCTAACGTTGGTTGACCCAAACTTTAACTTTTTTGTTCGGGAAGCTTTTAGCTCTAATTCGAGTGATTCCAAAGGCATTTTATAAGATTGAAGACATAAATTTTATGATGGAAAGGATAGTTCTAAAAAAGGAGCTAAAATGAACCAGAAACAAAAATGCCAAGTTGAAGGGACCTAAATGAAATTTTTGAAAATAATTCTTAAAACCTAGCTATGTATACCCCACGCCCCACTCTTCTCTTCATTTGGATCATTTCATTTCTACCTTGAACCAGAGAAAGGACCAAGGGAGTAAGGAGCATAAGGGAGTAGAGAAAAGGAGAAGAAAAAGCAAGAGAAAGGTATGGATTTTCATAGTTTTTCTTAGTTTCTCCTTAGCAAACTCTTTCTCCTTCTTCTTCTCTTCTTTCCCATTGGTGTATTAAAGTTTTTTGGGTCTATTTTGAGGTTAGACCTAAGGGGGAAAATTTGAATTTAAGGAGAGGAAGCCAAGCAAAGTGAAGAGAAAGCAAAGGAAGCCAAGAAACTAAGGTTTTTTGCTACTTTATACTTGATTCATCTTGTTCCTTCTCTTGTGTGTGTTTTGCCTCATATAAGGCCCACCAAGAGGGGTTAAATTTTTAGCTAAACCAAGAGTGAATCTTAGGAAAATGAGGGAGAAGAACAAGAATATGTAAAGAAAAAAACAAAATAACCATTAGATTTTAAGATAGAAAAGTTAGGATTTTAAGTGTTCTACCAAAGCTTCTTACATGCATCTCCCATCATGAAAACAAAACAAACTCACTTGGTGCTCTCTTGGTGCATAGCTTCGGCCTAGGCTAGAAGAAGTACCAAGGGGTAGTTCTAATTTATTCCAAGCTTGATTTTGAGTCATATATGATAGGAGAGCATGAGAGGAAACCTTGGAAAAATTTTAGAAGTCATGGATAGTGAGATGTATTTATAAGTTCCATATTATGACCTAAAGAAGCAACACTTAGTTAGGCTCCTTAAATTAATTGTGTGATGGCTCCAAGAGGCTTAAAAGGAGTCAAGAGTCATAAATAGATGGAAAGAATGGAGCCAAGATCATGTTTTCCTACGATTGCTTCATTAAGTGCATTATAGAACCATAATTGAGTCATAAGAGCCATCTAGCTTTTGAAATGAATGTGTAGCTTTAGAATTTGTTCCAAGAGTGTAATTGGCTTCCATATAATTTGTCTAGGTCAAAGGAACCAAGTCTCACATCCTTGTGAGTGTGTGGCCTAAGAAGAGGAAGCATTCTTGAAAGAAAAAGTGTGCAATTGCAACCAAGGTAGCTCTCTCCCTTTTCTCTCATGTGTGAGTGGATGTTTATCTTGTTTTTGAATATCTGTATGTATGTTTTAAGCCATAAAAGATGTTTTAGCATGTCTCTATATGCCATGGGATCATGTTGTTATGTTATGCACTTAAATGATGTTTTATGAACATGTTTTGGTTTGCTTGAGTGTAGTGAAGCCAAAAATACCCTAGCAATGGTGAGGATGAGCCAAGAACCCCCAAGAATGGGTGAGACAAAACCTAAGGTCTTCCAAAAGTGAGGCTTAGTCAAGAGCTCTTAAGAAAATGGGTGAGACAAGTCCAAAATCTCTAAAGAGAATTGGTGAGGCTAAACCACTAGCTTGGCAAGCCTATGTATGTTTTATGTGACTTCTTGAATGCTAGAAATGCTCTATTAATGATTACATGCTCCATGATGTCCATGCATGCATTTTTAGACTTGGATTTGCATTCTTTATGTGTGGTTAAAAGGGAGAAGAGCTATTGGGATTCCTAGAATCTCATTCCTTCCTCCCTCATTGTCTAACATGTTTAGATGGACTAAGTGAGCTAAGGAATCAAAGCCACCAAGCCTAAAGGAAGAAGATTGACATAGAATTGTGGATTTTGCCCATTTTGTAGCCATATGAATGGAATATGATGTAATTCCATGATGAATATATTGTATGATCATTTAAACATATGTACTTACATAAACAGTTGATATATATATATATATATGAGATTTGATGCCATATGAATGATGTAGTAATTTTTGGACATTGAATGGCAAGATGAAGCATGTGTGTTCTTATGTATACCCTAAGGTGAGAGAGTGAGTTTGTGAAATCTGGGTTTGTTCACCTTTGAGATATGTTTAGCAGACCATTTTGGTGCTTTTCCACATGCTCAAGTAGTCGTGGATGTCTTAGAAGTGGATTTGGACCATTTGAGACCCTTATAAAGCACAAAAAGTGCCATTTTGTAACCCTACAGTACAATCTGACTAAATGAATGAATTTACCCATGAAATTTGGCATGCATATAGATCTTATTTAGAGCTTTTTGGGAAGCTAAAGAGTAGATTATTTGGAGCTCTATGGAATTAATTATGAATTTTCCAAATTTCAGCTATTCCAGTATAGTTACTATTCATATGGTGAATTTCTTCTCTTGTATCATTCAAGAGTCAAATGGTGTCCAATGCTTATGAAATTTTACAAGCATAAGCCATACATGATAAGTTTTTTATAGGCATTAAGATCATCCTAATTGGATGTTTGAATAGGGAGATATAAATTTTTAAAATTCTATGACTGTACGAGTAGCACTAGGAGAGTTTGGTTATTGTTCCATCAATTTCCAATAGCTAAACGTCCTTGTTTTGGTCTGAACATATTTTTATCATAAAGTAGACATTTGTAGCTTTCTAAAATGGTATAGTGTGCTTGATTTCAATTTCTCTAGGATTAGTTATGATTTTCCAAAGTTCATGACAAAAAACTGGCACACTAACCCGAGGTTGCACAAGCAGTTTTTGTGTATATAGTTCATGAGCTCGAGTTTTTGGCCACTTCTTGAGATGGTTCTGGGTTTTATTTATGCATCTAAATATGAGAATAAGATGGATGAGTTCATATGATTCATGGGACATGAAATGAATATTTTATCCATGACGTAACGTAAAAATAATCTAATATTTAAATGCCATTTTCTTGAGAATGTGAGCTTGGCCAAGGAAATGCAAGCTATAATGGCATAAGATGAGTTAAATAAATATGGTATTACACTTCCTCAACTAATGGATGAATGGAAAGTGTCATGTTAGTGTGTGCATGTGGTTGTTCTACTGTGCAAGTGTGTGGTAAGAGTGTGAGATGGCCTTGTGCAAGTGAATGTATGCATCAGATGCTGAATAAGGACGTGTAGGTACATATGTGTGTGATGACCTCCCTTGCCACACAAACCTCCTTTATCTTTTTCCTTTACTACACATGTGATTTATTCCTCCTATTCCAATTCTATTTGCCCACCAAAAATTCTGCAAAAAAATAATAAACAATATTAAGTAGGACAAATTTTACAAAATTATTCAAAGGAATTTAAGCATTAAAATCAATACTTTTGTAAATTAATTCTTAAAATATAGAAAATGGCCAATTAAAATCAAGTATCATCTAATTAAATGCAATAAGTCATATTCAATCATCAAAGTGCCTAAATTAGGAGGATTAATATATATAAAAATATCCTTCATCAATAGGCCTCTCTTGGTGGTAAAGGCCTTTAACATGTTATGTGTGGTTGCTAGTATGTGATAGTGATCACTGGTAGCTCACCTATTGTATTTTGCTGATATTATGTTTTTTTTCTAATACTTATCTAATTTAATGCATATATGTTGATTAATTTAAAGCATGTGAATGGAATTTACCTCTGTTTATTGAGATTTGCATCTCACTGCTTGGGCTAACTATTTTCAAGTAAAGGTTCTTAGGGTAAGGATAAAAGGAGCAAGTGGATGAACATCTATAAGTTGTGACCCTATGTGAGGAATGATGCACTAGGGTTGATCTAACTTAGGATAGATGGTAATTTTTGTTATTCTTTTGTATAACATCATCGTGTAATTATATTGCCAAGTGTAAGAGTTTTATGTTTTGGTGATCTATGATGTATCTAATAGGAAGTTAGGCCTTATACAAATTTGAAATTTGATGCATGCACTTATTTAAGTTTGATATGGAACCTTGTTGACTTTGAGATATGATTTATCATTTGAGAATGTAATCATGTGTTGTCTTAAATGTTGACTTGGACTAATATTATATGGAACCTTTGTTAGAATTTACATTTCAATGATAATAGTAATGGCTTTTAGTATCCCTTATGTCAAAGTCTATGATTTGCTGATGCATTACATATCGATGGGTAGAGAAAACCCCTAAGTTTTTAATTTGATTAGAATTGGTATGCTGAGTAATTTGTATAGTAGGATGCTATGAAAACCTTACAAATTAAGGTAAAATGACCTTAAGATACTGTTAGACGGAGGTTTGGTATATGTAGGACAAAATTTAGAGAGTTTAAGTATAGAAAAGGGTTAAGTCACAGCCAAAACTACTTAAGTTACAGCTAAAGGAGTTCCAGAAGCTAGGTGCACCATGGTGCATGATGTTGCACTGCGATGCAACACAAGATATTCCCCCAGGGAAAGTAACAGAGAGTAAACTCACTATGGTGACATGAGGAGGTAAGTTTAGAGAGTTCCAGAAGGGTCTCTCATCGCGACAAGAAACCAATTGTAAAAGTGTGAATAACAGGTTCCTGAGAGCACCTTCGCCGTAGCGTAGAAGGCCTGAGTTGCGATGCAAGGTTTGAATTTTTTATTTTAAGCTCCAGTAGCCACTTATGTCACTATGCGAGTGTACCAAGTAACCAATTTAGTCGTAATGGGAAGGGTCTAAGTCTCGGCAAAAGTCCCTAAACTCTTATTTTTAACTTAAAAACCTTGAGATTTGTTATGATAATGTTATGTAATGACTTGAGGATATTATATAAAGATTTGTGAGTTTGAAATCAATGAAACATGAATCAAAGGTCTTGAATGATAATTAGAATTACTTGTGGACTCAAATGGTGTTAGTTATTTAGCTAATAACTCTAATAATATCAAGGTTCAAATTTCTTCAATTTTTCCTAATTTGGTTAATTTTAATGACTTTAGACCTTGATTTATGATCATTAATTGCATAATTAAGCCTAATCATGACAATTAAGAATTATAGTTATTACATATAACTTCAGCTTCAGTTATTTAGTTTCAGTTGATGTTTTATGCCCAGGTTGTAGTATAAGACATTGTTATTATCTGAATTTTCCTATGTCTGTGAGTTTAGGCTATTGTATGACCATTTGATTGGTTTAGATGGTCAATTTTATAGAGGAAAACTGTGACGACCCTAACTTCTAATATCAGTAATTATAGTTAAATACATTATTAGTAAATAATGATCAAGGTTTGGAGTCATTACAGTTAATCACATTAAGAAAATATAGAGGAAATTTAAACCTTGATACTCTTAGAGTCATCAACTAACAACCATAACGGGAACATGCATGGGAAGGTTTGTACCATCATTAGAGATTTATAATTCATCCATTTATATGTTTCAACCCACTACAACCTCCCATTAATGTACTCAAGCTATTCCCTAACCTTAACATTAATGAAATTAGGGTTTCTAGGTTAAATATGGGTGTTTGGGGACCTGCGCCGCAACCTGGAACCTTCCCGCCGCGGCTAAGCTAGGTTCTGGAGCTCAAAAACTAAGTTTTTAGACTTGCGCCGCAGCCTGGAACTCTTGCACTGCGACCAAGTTGCTCTCGGGAATTTTCCTGACTTTCGCCGCGGCGAGTTTCGCTACTGTATCTTCCAAAATTAATTTTCCCGACTCGCACCGCGGCGAGAATTATTGCGCCGCGGCGAGGTTGCGTTCTGTTACCCTCCTGGGCATTTTTTTTCGCTCTGCGCCGCGGCGAGATTTCTCAAGCCGCGGCGTCTCTCGCCACTGTCACTCCCTAGGCCGCGGCGAAGCCTTCTTGGGCGCGGCGTGACTCCCTTCTGTAGCTATTTTCACTATATTTTGCCCCCTACACTCCATTTCTCTTCTTAGGGACACCCTAAGATCACTTCCCCTCATTTTACATGGCTCTAATGGCACTTATCTACCTTATTTATTTAGCTATGCTTCCATTACCCATTCAAAACTTATATGCCCATCTCTTTCCTCTAATTACCTCCTATCAGCAAGTTTATGGAGTAATAACAACACCAATTCATTCACCGTTGATATTTAACATTAAATACACTTTCCATTATTAGCCAATTACAATCATAAGGTTCAATTCCATGATAATCGAATTACATATACAATCCCTACACTTGGCAACTCATGATGCAATGCAGCAATGATACCAAACTAACAATTCAATTACAATACATTTTGTCAAGCTCCCAGACCTATGTGCTACCAAACCATTTAACCGGCTCTCGTAAATTTTCTCCCTGCCACTAAGAGGTCCGATCCCTGAAAATGTTAGCCCACAACGGGGTGAGATATACAATCTCAATAACAAAAGGAAATTTCTATCTATATGCACAAGTCAATCAATCCAAGATAATCTCATGTCATCAATATCAGAATCATCAATTCAATTGGCAAATGAACTAGTTGAGCTACCGATGACTACTATCCCATACCAGCAATCATACATAACATGTTAATGGCCAATAACACCGGGAGAGGCCCGTCCACGGCACCTACTCCCCATTGAGCATAACCAGGGCTCAGTGCATCTGGGGTTGATCATACCCGGTGCTCGATCGTAGCACATGCACGGGTGGCAGCCGCACCATAGCTCCACCATGGACTCACAAGGTCCAATCACAATAACAATCAAGTAGTCAACCAGTCATTTAACATTTCAAAATCAAGCATGTGTAATAAATAGCAGATTAACATGAGCATATCCATGGAATTAGAAAAATAACCCAGTTACTTCAATGAAGCCAATTACTCTTCCCCTAGCTACCATAATAATCCGAATGCATACCAAGCCTATAACAAGCATAGTTATCATCATTTCTAATCACAATCAAATATCCAAAGAGTTGAACTACTATTAACAGACTAGAAGTTACTCACCTAATTACCAAGGGATTTAACTTCGGATTCTAATTTCCCCACACCAGAAATTTTCATAGTTCACTCCAATTTCTGGGTAATTTCACATGAAACCAAAGCCCATATCATAGGTCAACTATAGGGGCCTCAAACTAACAAAAAATGCATCAAAATGGGGGTTTAAACTCACCTAATACCAACCCCAACCTCAACCTACGAATTTCACCAAGAAAACCTCCAAACACTCACTTTTCAAATTTTGGGTATAATGAAATCTCTCCAAATGAAAAACTAATCAGACCAAATTAAAGAGAAAGATGAGGGGATTAAGTTGTATAACTATTACCTTGGCCAAATCTTGCTCCAAATATGAGAAAATGCAGAATTATGTCAAGAACCCTAGCCTCCTCTCCTCACCTCCGAATTTCTCTTCTATTTTTGTGTTTCAGCAAATGAAGGGAAAAGTGGCTGAAGCATTAGGGTTTTAGGTGGGTTTAAGTTGGGTCAAAAGGCTGGGTCATGGGTTGCTCCAAGTCCAAATCCAATTGGGTTTCAGATTTTGCTTATTGGGCCAGTTTTTAATTGTTGGGCTGCATAATTCTGTTGGGCCAATTTTCACACATTAGGTTGCTGAAATTTAATGGGATTTGGGCCTAATTTGAAAAGCTCAAGGGCTCGAGTCTGCACAAGGGTAATTGGGCCACTTAATTGAGCCTATACAAGATAAATTTTGGGCCTCTATCTCATTAAATTAGTTTGGGTCTGTCTCTAATTCATTGGGCCTCCATTAGCCTCTTATCATGGTTCATTAATTTGGGCCTAGATGCCATTTCTATCCCAATTAATTCTCAAACCCATATTAATAATTTATCTATTTAGAATCCCTATTTCCTTAACTAGCCCAATCATCCCATATTATTTATTCTTAATTAATCTTAATCCATGATTAACACCTTAATTAATTTTTAGGGTGTTACAAAAACTCTGCTAGATTTTCCTTAAAGTGTTATGTATATTTTTACTTTTAATGGTTAAACTATTTGGACATGGAAATTATGAAAAAGGTAAGTGCTTGTATATTGGAAATTTGGGAATTGGTATTTTTCCTCTATTAAGGAATGGACTTGCTATTGAACTAATAAGATAAAGAAGAGCTAAAAAGTTAAGGTGTTATAGTTATTTTCTTTTCTGAAAACAAAGGACATACGTTAAGTGGGGTACATCATTAGAGTTTAAGTTCAGAGGATCACTTTAAAAATCTAATCACTTTGTCATAGGAGTCAAATATAGAGAAAATCCTTGAATAGTTTATAATGAAAAACTATAAATTAACCCACAAATACTGCATGGCCAAAGGCCACAATTAAAGCTTAGAAGTGTCCAAAGACTTTATCTAAAAAAATGATTCCTATACTTTTGTATGATTGAAAATTTTGATGTAAGTAATGATGAATAGATGACTTGCCACTTGATGTGGGTCTTATAAGCCATATTTTTAGTCTAACTGAAAACTAAAACAATGACAAGCTATCATGAAGAACTTGAGATACTTGAGGGGCATTGCTCATTATAAATTATGTTATAAGGAGAATGACTTACAATTGATGGGGTATTCATATGCTAATTTGGGTGGTGATTTAGCCAAAGGCAAATCCACATTTAATTATGTGTTCTTGCTCAACCATGGTACCATTTCTTTAAGCAGAGCATTGTTAGCCATGGAAGCTTAATCCATTGCATGTTATGTAGCAATGTAATAGGCAATATGGCTATAAGAACTCTTGAAATGTTTAGAGATCTTTTGGTGAGCCAATAGATCCAATTCTATTATAATAGCAAAGTTTTTATAGCCTACACTTAGGATGCCAAGTATCATAGCAAAATAGAACATATTAGCATGAAGTTTAACTTTATTAGAAATATCATAGCACATAAGGAAATCGCTTTATTGAGAATATTGAAGAGTTTTATGTTTTTCCTTCATTTGAATGTTTCTTAACATACGGTATGGAAATATTTTTTTCCTAAAATAAATGAATATGGAGTTTCTCATTTATTAATTAATTTCATACATTAAAATAGACACATACATAGTATGGTAGTATGCCCATACATGTTTATAAGGTTGGCTTTCTGACATAAGCAATTGCCTTGGATGCTTATGAGAAGTGAGCGAAGATAAGATATTTATGTTTCTTAAGCATTAGGAAAGGCTATCAAAGGGAGTTGAGCAACTATTGAAAACATAACAAGATTAATCATGTTGCTTTGGTGAAAGAGCATGATGAGATCCAAAGAAATAATGTCTTATGAGGATTAAATTATAGATACCCATAATCCATAATGCTTATTACCAAATACAAGACCTCCTATAGACAACATGAGAGGCGAGCAGAGCGAAAGGACTTAAGTTAATCAGGTATAAGGTGTATTTGGACTAAAATCTGTACAATGTAAAATAAAGGAAATTGACATACATTCTTATGGCATAAAAAGGTACTTATAGCATGCATTTCATACCATATATGCTTTATGATCACAATTTAGAAAGCAAGTGAATAAATATCTATTTTATTGTTATGTGAGTCCCAAAAATGAACAACAATCCTTTTATTAATGCCTTATGATTTTCACAGTATCATGAGATGATGGGTAAGTGCATACTACCATAGTATGTATCTAAAGGTAATGATAGTATGACCTAATGGAATAATGTTAGGAAAGTAACTACTTATGATCTTGGTTATATGTGGGCAAAAAGAAGATCAAGTCAAATATATGCACACTATGCATGTGTTTGACATTAGTTTGTTATAGAGCTATTTCAAGGAGCATCATATGTGAATATAAAGCATATTGAAGATTACAACAATAAGGCTCTAAGTAGACAAAACTCATTAGGGATTAGAGATGCGACATGTAAAAAAAAAATATATATATATATATATATATAGACAAATCTGAGGCATCTAAGGCGCATTTATGATGTATCAAATAAATAAAAAGGTTGAAAGATCTTATGCTAGTCCTGAAAAGAATTGCTATATAAGAGCTTCCAAACATAATACCCAAGAGATTATAATAAGGCACTAAGTGTAATATCCCATTATTCTAAAAGCCTTAAACCAATGAGATTACGAAAGGAAGTCTCCTAAATGGAATGATTAGAGGCCAAAAAAAATTATATGATAATCTAGGTAATTAAAAATGAGGATACAAGACTAAATGTGCCCTAAAATTGGAGCCAGAATAGTTAAACAAAATTAAATGAAAAGTAGTGGTATTTTTGTAATTTTAGATAACTTTTAGAAAACTCAAAGGAGGGGTTTTTAAATGGAAAAATTGAGTTTTTCAGAGTTATCAAAGGCCCTAAAAACCATAGGAACCCCTAGAATGACCAAAATCACTCTGGTATGCAATTTAGAGTATTAGTTGACCGAAACTTTAATTGATTTGTTCAGGAAGATTTTTAATTTAATTTGGGTGAAACCAAAGGCATTTTATGAATCAGAGGATCTAAATTTCATGATAGAAAAAATAATTCTCAAAAAGGAGTTGAAATGAGTTTAAATGGAAAGAACAAAAAAAAAAGACAAAATTAAAATTTTTAAAAAGTGTTATAACTTAGTCTAGCCTTTTATATATCACACCCCACTTCTCCCTTATGCCTAAACTAACTTTGCTCTACCTCAAAACTAGATTCTTTGACACCTTGAAGTGGTGCACTAAAAGGAAGGAAGAAAGGAAGGGAAAACCAAGTAGAAAATCTAAGATATCAAGGCTTTTCCATGCTTCTTGCTTCATCACACTTCTTCTCCCCTTTTTTCTCTCTTTTCCTATAGTTTTGATGACTTATTTGGAGCTATTTCATGGCTAGTTCAGTAGGAGGAAGAGAGAATTTGAAAAAGAGATTAGAAACTTTATAAAGCTCCTTAGAAAAGCTTGAAAACAAGGTAAAAACCTTTCTTACTTGCTTTTGCTTGTTCTTCTTGAGTATGATTTCGGCCAACCCTAGGCCCATCAAGGAGGGAAGGGTTTCTAGTTATAGCAAGGTAGGAACAAGGGTTTGAAGGTATGGGAAGTAAGAATATGCAATTAGAACTAAAAGAGAAGCTTTAAAAATTAAGTTATGTCACCGAGGATTCTTGTTGCATCTAGCAATTTTTGAAGCTTTCTAATGATAGTCTAGCTTATGTAAGAGTATGTATGAGTTCATAAGAGGTTTAGGAAGCTTCATGGATGCCAAAACCCCTAAGAAATTAAATGAAACTCCATGGGTCCTTCACCTTAGGCTATGTCTTGGGCAAGAGAGGGTGATGCACCTAGAGAGATTTTTCTTTGATTTCAAAGATAGAAATGGTTTAGATATGAATAATAAACACCAAAGGAACCATTGGTTTGAATTTAGAAGCCATGGTTTATAAGATGAAAATTTAGGTTCCTTTTTAAGGCATAAAGAAGTAACTTGAGTTTAGGCCCCCTGAATTAAGTTTTTGATGACTCTAATGAGTTAAAATGGAGTCATGAGACTTAGATTGAATCAAAAATTGGAACCAAGATCATAAATTCTAGAGGTTGCTTCATTATGCTCTTATATGGAACCATAACCATGCCATAAGTTAAGACAAGCTTGCATAAAGTTTATGTAAGCCTAGAATTTGTTCTAATAATGTAATTGTGTCTCATTTGATGTGTTTAGGCCAAGAAAATCAAGATCCTCCTAGGTGTATGTGTGAGACTGAGAAGGGGAGGGAAAATTCCAAGAAGAAAGCTTTTTAATTTTTATCCAAGGTAGCTCTTTATCCTTTCTTGTATGCATTTCTTGGATGTTTGATTGCCATTGGATGCTTATGTGTATGTTTGAATCATGAGATATGTTTATTGTAACACTCCAAAATTAATTAAGGTGTTAATCATGGATTTAGAGTAATTAAAAATAAATAATAGAGGATAATTGGGCAAGTTAGTGAATGGAAATTTTAGAGAGATAAATTGTTAACATGGGTTTGAGAATTAATTGGGATAGAAATTTCATCTAAGCCCAAATTAATAGATCATGATGAGAGGCTAATGGAGGCCCAATGAGTTAGGTGCAGATCCAAACCCTTAAGCTCTTCAAACTTAGCCCAATTCCCATTAAAACTTCAGCAACCCAATGTATGAAACTAGCCCAATAAAATCCTACAGTCCAACACTTAAAAACTGGCCTAACAAGCTAAAGTCTGAAGCCCATGTGGAGTTGGACTTAGAGCAACCTATGACCCATCCCTTGACCCAACTTAAACCCACCTAAAACCCTAATGCTTCAGCCACTTTCTCATTTGCTGAAACACAAGAAGCAAAATTCGGAGGTTGAGAAGGAGGTTAGGGTTGGGGGCAAGAATTCTTCATTTTCACACACTTAGAGCAAGATTCAGCCAAAGTAATAGTTATACAACTTAATCCCCTCATCTTTCTCTTTAATTTGGCCTGATTAGTTTTTCATTTGGAGAGTTTTCATCATACCCAAAATCTGAAATGTGGGTGTTTGGAGATTTTCTAGGTGAAATTCGTAAGTTGAGGTTGGGGCTGGTATTAGGTGAGTTTAAACCCCCCCCATTTTGATACTTTCTTTGTTAGTTTGAGACCCCCATAGCTTATTTATATTTTGTGTATTAATTTTGTATGAATTTGCTTAGGATTTTGGGGTGGAATATTGAGATTTGTGGTAGAGGACACTAAAATCCGAATTTAGGATTTGTGGTGGCTGGGTAAGTGTTCTTTAGGTAGTTATTAGCATTTAACTTCCTTGGGTACTTGTTGTAACTATTAATGATGAATTAGAGTAGTAATTATTTAATGCTATGATTATAGGGAGACTCTGTACCATTAGTGGTTGTTGCAAATCTGTCCACAAGTGAGGTAACCGGGGTTTACATTAATTCCATGCATATGTCAGTTTAAATTTCATACTTGCTGTATATGAATGATTTGAAATGTTGAATGAATTGGTTGGCTATCTATTGTATGATGATTAGACCTTGTGAGTCCATGGTGGAGCTGTGGTGCGGCTGCCACCCGTACATGTGCTACGATCGAGCACCGGGTTATGATCAAACCCCAGATGCACTGAGCCCTGGTTGTGCTCAATGGGGAGTAGGTGCCGTGGAGAGGCCTCTCCCGGTGTTAATGGCCTTTAATATGTTAAAATATGATTGCTAGTATGGGATAGTAATCATGATAGCCTAATTATTTCATTTGCTGAGATGACTAATATGATTCTGATGTTGATTTTGATTCATGCATATATGTTAATTAAACTGGATTATATGATGGAATTGTCTTGGTTACTGAGATTTATATCTCACCCCGTTTTATGGGATTACAATTTCAGGTGAAGGTTTTTCGGGTAAGGATAAGGGCAAGCAAGTGGATGAACATCCATGAGCTAAGGCCTAGTGTGGGGGAGCTACACTTAGTCTGAGTGTAATAGGGTAGATGCTAAATTTTGGTTAAGACTTGTATAGCATCATCATGTATCTGTATTGCCAAGTGTAGGAGTCTGTATTTTGATAATATAATGTATACTTATTGAGGAGTAGGCCTTACTTTAAATTAGTAATTGATGTATGGATTTGTGTTATCTACAATGAGCCTTGTTGAACTTTGATGTAGCTTATTATTGGAGATGTAATCTTGACATAAGTGATATCTATTGATAGTTCATGAACTCTTGTTATTGTTATTTTACAAATTGCTGATAAATGGACTTGCTGATATAGGGTAATTAGAGGAAATAAAATGACCCTTGAATCTTGAATTAGAGAGGATAGATTAGTCAAATAAATTAGGCTAAGAAAAGCTATTTGAGCCCCACAATTAAGGTAGAGGGGCCCTAGGGTGAGATTGGAGGGAGAAAGGAGAGTATAAGTCCAGATTTTGAGAGTGTAGGACCAGAAGGTACTTCGCCGCGGCTAAAATTGAGTTAGCCGTGGCCAATGGAGGCGAAGTCGCCCAGGGAGAGTGCCAAAGAGGAATTCGCCGTGGCGAAATGTAAATTGGCCACGGTAAAATGTGAGAGGTCAAACTGGGAGTCGTCCAGAGAGAAATTAGCCGCGGTGAATTAAGGAATTGTGTAAAGTCCCACATCGGCTGGAAAGGGCCTGTGCTGAGCGCTTATAAGTGGGTGCAAAGCGCTCCCCACCAGAGGCACCTTTTCCCGTGAGTTAAGCGGGCAAGGGACAAAACCCACTGAACCGGGAAGGCTGGGTCTGTGACCCTCGAACCGGGAAGGACGGGACAATACCTCTGGAGGCTCTGTAGGGTGTTTGGTATCAGAGCCGGCCGTTCGCATGTGCGACCCGAAGACGGGTCGGCCCCAAAAGGAGGGTGGATTGTAAAGTCCCACATCGGATGGTTTGATCCTGGGAACGGCCCATATAAGTAGGGGCAAAGCTTCCCCCACCAAGGCGCGCTTTTCCTACGGGAAAGGACAAACCCCAATGAACCGGGAAGGCTGGGTCAACGACCCTCAAACCGGGAAGGACGGGACAATACCTTGGTGGCTCTGTGTGGTGTTTGGTATCGAATGGCCAGCTCTGATACCAAACACCACACAGAGCCCCCAATGATAATGTCCCCGAGCGGCACGCTGGCCCAAGGGGTTTTGTTCTTCCCTGCCTTCCGGGTTCGAGGGTCTTCGACCCAGCCTTCCCCGTTCAGTGGGAAAACGCGTCGTTGGTGGGGAAGGCTACGCCCCCACTTATATGGGCTCTTCCCAGGACCGCACCATCCGATGTGGGACTTCACAATTAACAACCTACAGAGCCTCCAGAGGTATTATCCCGTCCTTCCCGGTTCGAGGGTCACAGACCCAGCCTTCCCGGTTCAGTGGGTTTTGTCCCTTGCCCGCTTAACTCACGGGAAAAGGCGCCTCTGGTAGGGAGCGCTTCGTACCCACTTATAAGCGCTCAGCACAAGCCCCTTCCAGCCGATGTGGGACTTTACAATCCACCCCCCTTTTGGGGCCGACCCGTCCTCGGGTCGCACATGGGCTAGGATTGCTCTGATACCAAATACCACACAGAGCCCCCAACGATATTGTCCCCGAGCGGCACGCTGGCCCAAGGGGTTTTGTTCTTCCCTGCCTTCCGAGTTCGAGGGTCTTCGACCCAGCCTTCCCCGTTCAGTGGGAAAACACGTCGTTGGTGGGGAAGGCTACGCCCCCACTTATATGGGCTCTTCCCAGGACCGCACCATCCGATGTGGGACTTCACAAATTGGCTGCGGCAAACTTTTAGGAAAATGTCCCCGGCATTCCAGAGAGGAATTGGCAGCGGCGGAAGGAGAAATTGGCCACGGCCAATATCGAGAGGCGAGCGAGGAAGTTCCAGGAGGCTTCTTCGCCACGGCGCCATGTAGGTTGGCCGCGGCGAAGGTCCAACTCGCCACGGCGTGATGAAGAAAGGGGTAAAACCGAAAGGAATTGGCCGCGGCTAAGGGTAATTTGGCCACGGCTAACCTGCTGAAACACTTATATTAACTAGAAAATCTTAGTTTTCTATATGTTAATCACAAAGGATGATCTAGAGTCATTAGGATGAGTTATAACTGATGAATAATAGATCCAAGGCTTATAAATGGATATTTAATTCCCTTATGAACATAAGTGTATGTAATCATATGATTGATGACTCTAATCACATTAAGGTTTAAATTTTTTCACATTTTCATAACCTATGATGATTAATCGCGTGTTTAACCTTAATTATGATAATAAGAAATTAGGGTCATCACATTTATAGCCATTGATTAAATGCTATGGTGCCATTATGCTTCTTGAAACATGTTTTGAATACAAGATAGCTCCTAATGGGTGAGGCTATGCCAAAAGTCCCTTAGGATAGGTGAGGAGAAGCCAAAAGTCTCTAAGAATGGGTGAGCCAAAGCCAAAAGTCCCAAGAAAGAGTGAGGCTAAGTCAAAAGTTCCTAAATGTAAGTAAGAAAAATCTAAAAGTCCCAAAGAAATTAGGTAAGGCTAAACCAAAAGCCCCAAGAGCCTATGTTTGATTTGAATGGGTTTATGTGACTTGAAATATGATTATGTATGGTTATTAGAAGCTTTCATTGCATGCTTGCATTTTGACATGAAAATGTGCCACGTATGTATGCTTAAAAGGGTAAAAGAGCTATTGAGATTCTTTGAATCTTACTTTTCCCTATATGATGTCTAACTATGTCTAGGTGAGCCACATAAAGCAAGAAATGGGAGCCACATAACTTGAAGAATGAGACTTTGACAATAAAATAGGAAATTGATGCATTTTGATGTCAAAGTTTGTATGTATATGAAGTTTATGAGATGTAAACCATTGAGTACAAGTAAAAGTATGCAATTATGATGTATGAATCAATTTTGGAACCAAATGTATGAATAAGTAAATTTTTTACATTCATGAGCTTTAATGTACATGTGTATATGAACAACTAGGAAGGTGATTTTGAGTTTCATGATGATTTGGACCATTTGGGATGTTTCTATACGTTGTGTTTATATTTTTGGATGTTGATGGATGCTAGTTTTATATACATGAATCCTCTTAATTTTGGCACTTTAATAATTGAATAAGGTTTAATGGACTTTATTAGGTGGATAAATTTTATTTTTCTTGTGCAGATTTTAATGGAAAAAAGATTTAAAATGAAGATGAATTGATGGCATGTGGAAGGCTCTTTGGGAGGCACAACTTATCAAACACAAAGCCACGAGTTTGATGGAAGGATAAAGCAAAACAAGAAGTTGCCAAGGGATTTCTCCACTCATGGTACAGAACATACTCCTCTATGTAGGAAGTACCATTTCATATAGCCACAAAAACAAATGAAGAAGAAAACTCGAGCTTGGGTTCTACGTGGAAAGGAAAAGCTTGAGAGGAGGATTATAGGCTGGAGAGAGACGTGCATGGAAGATTCAAAAGCTACATGAGAAGCTATGTGTCACCATAACTTCTAACTCATTTCATCATATACACATGCCTCACATCATTATATTCACGAGAGTATAAGGAAAAAGGGAAATAAATAATGAATTTTTTTGCTTTACGTCGTATCTACAAATTTCATTCAGTGTTATGTGGATTGTGTGAGCTCATACTATACATTTTCATATTTAATTACATTAATACAACTCTTTTGCATCATATGTTGGGAATTATGGGAGGCACACAATAGAAACATTTAAAATTTTGATCCTAATTCCCACCAAGGATCCGCCAAAATCACTTAAACTGAATAGGTTCAGAGAATTACCTTTTTCTGCCGATTGAGTTTGTTGTTTACTTTTTTTTGGATCACAGGAACTGACCGCAGATCAGCTCCCTCTACTGGTATCCACACGAACGGGGTTCAGCAACTCAAAATAGTGTGCTAGCAATCTGTCCGTACAGTCCGTACGACGTCGGTACGATGTCTCTCTCTCTAAGGATTTTGGAGGTAGCTCTAGCTCTAGCTATGTATTATATTTTTTTCTGATATGGAAACCCCTATTTATAGACTAGAGTTTTAGATATATTTAATTAATCAAAATTAATTAAATATATCTATTAGTTTAAATTCAAATCTATCATATAGTTTAAATTTAAATCTATCTAATAGAATTAAATTCAAACCTATCTGATAGAATCAAATTTAAATTATCTGATTAGTTTAAATTTAAATCTATCTGATAGAATCAAATTTAAATTAATCCATATATATATATATATAATATCAAATATAATATATATATATAATATATTTCGAATTTAATTATTTATATATATATATATAAATAATTCCTCCATCCTAGATATTCATTGAATCTAGACACATTTCTGATTCAATGAATGTGGACGTTGGTCCATTCTTGTGTGCGACTCTGCAGGCCCATATGATGTTGGCAGTGGGCCAACTACACTGTTTGACCCACAAATCACAAGCGGCCTCTAGCAAGACATTGTGACTACCCAAATCATACGGGATCGGTGATCCGATGCAACCTATCTTATAACCCTATCATATCCCTTTTGTCACACGATATCTAGATCGAGTATGAGACATGGAAATGTCATTCTCAACTTGCTCGATCATAACTTTCTCGAGCTCCGAGCAGACTGATATAAGATGGAACCCTTTCCATTTGAGCATGGCCATGCATTTCTCAGTCACACTCATCAAGGGGCCAAGAGATATTTCACTCTACCACTCATCTTCCTCTGCATGAATTTCATTATACCTGATCATAGTCTTTATAATCACTCGGTTAAAGGTGACATTAGACTATGCCAAAGTACAGTGTCCTTCATGTAGGAATCTATGGTGATATCAGGTCTAAGGGATCAATGACATAGTTATATATGAGATAAATTTATGACCTAATCCATGTAACTTATCTCATGACGGGTCTATCCAGCGTCCTGTTCTCTAACACACGCCTATGATTTTGATTCATATCATCATATATGATTAACACTTAATCAATCAAAATCATACTAATCTTAATTCATCATTGTTCCCACAAGGATGATTGATTAGGGACATTTTGGATAATTCAAAAAATGATTTATCCATGGATATTATTATATATAAACATGCAAATAATATAATAATGTAATAAAAAGAAAACTCTTATTTTGTAATAATAAACAATGTTCGCAATACAATGATTGGCCTAGGGCACAATCTCCAATAACTCCTACTTGCACTAGGTTCAATCATTAATGTTTCTAATACCCATTGACCTAACATGATGATCATGCTTAGCCTGTGCAAGCGGCTTAGTAAGAGGATCAGCAACATTGTCATTAGTTGGTATTTTGCATATCTTTATATCACCTCTATCAATGATTTCTCTGATAAGGTGATATAATCTGAGTATGTGTTTGGTCCTTTGATGTGACCTAGGTTCTTTTGCTTGTGCTATTGCACCATTGTTGTCACAGAACAAATCTATCGGATTTGAGATGGTAGGTACCACCCCTAGTTCAGTGATGAACTTTTTAATCCAAACAACTTCCTTAGCTGCATCTGATGCTGCTAGGTACTCAGCTTCTGTTGTAAAATCAGCCACAGTGCTTTGCTTTAAGCTCCTCCAACTTATTGCTCCACCATTCAAACAGAATATAAATCCTAATTGCGATCTAGAATCATCTTTGTTAGATTGAAAACTTGCATCTGTGTAACCATTTACAACAAGTTCGTCATCCAATCCTCCATACACCAAGAATACATCCTTAGTTCTTCTCAAGTACTTTAGGATATTCTTGATGGCAGTCCAGTGATTCTCACCTGGATCTGATTGAAATCTACTAGTCATACTCAAGGCATATGAGACATCTGGTCGAGTGCACAACATGGCATACATGATAGATCCAATAGCCGAGGCGTATGGAATCTTACTCATGCGCTCTCACTCATCACGTGTACTAGGACACTGAGTCTTGCTGAGATTGATGCCATGAGACATAGGTACAAAACCCCTTTTTGAATCTTGCATACTAAATCTATGCAATACCTTATCTATGTAGGTGCATTGACTTAAACCGATTAGCCTCTTGGATCTATCTCTATAGATCCTAATCCTAAGGATGTAATTGGTCTCGCCTAAGTCTTTCATTGAGAAACACTTTCCTAACCAAGACTTGACAATCTGCAAGGTAGGAATGTCATTTCCAATAAGTAGGATGTCATCAACATAAAGCACTAGAAATACAATTGTGCTCCCACTAACCTTCTTGTAAACACAAGGTTCATCAATATTTTGGATAAAACCAAAATCTTTGACTACTTCGTCAAAGCGATGATTCCAACTTCGAGATGCTTGCTTCAATCCATAAATGGATTTTTGAAGCTTGCAAACCTTCCCATAATTCTCTGGACACATAAAACCTTCAGGTTGTGTCATATACACATCCTCAAGCAGCTTTCCATTAAGGAATGCTATTTTCACGTCCATTTGCCAAATCTCATAATCATAGTATGCAGCAATGGCGAGAAGGATTCTGATTGATTTGATCATAGCGACTGGTGAAAAGGTTTCATCATAGTCTATACCATGTATTTGTTTGAATCCTTTTGCAACCAATCGTCCCTTGAAGGTATGCACTTGGCCATCCATGTCAGTTTTCTTCTTAAAAACCCACTTGCACCCTATGGCTTTTATACCTTCAGGTGGGTCAATCAAGGTCCATACCTGATTGTCATACATGGATTGCATCTCAGACTTCATGGCTTCTAGCCATTTCTCAGAGTCTGATCCCATTATAGCCTCTTGATAGGTGGTTGGCTCATCTTGATTAATGAGCAACACATCACGATATCTTTGAGGCTGATGTCGTGTCCTATTAGACCTTCATGGGCCTTGTGTTACTTGAGTAGGCTCAACAACTTGTTGTGAGTCTTCTCGATTTTCCATCTCATGGTCAATGCGATTTTATGGCTCTTGAACTTCTTCAAGATGTATCTTACTCCCACTGGTTCTTTTAGAGATGAATTCTCTTTCTAAAAAGATACCATTTCGAGCAACAAACAATTTGTTCTCAGTGGGGTTGTAGAAGTAGTATCCTTTAGTTTCCTTAGGATAACCCACAAAAAGACATTTTATAGATTTAGGTGCTAACTTATCTGAAGCCTGTTGCTTAACATATGCCTCGCATCCCCAAATCTTAAAAAAAGATAAACTGGGCTTTTTCCCAGTCCATATCTTATATGGTGTCTTTTCAACCGTCTTAGATGGAACACTGTTTAGTGTAAACGCAGCTGTTTCTAATGCATAGCCCCAAAAGGATAGTGGAAGATCTGTTTGACTCATCATGGATTGAACCATATCTAATAAGGTTCAGTTCCTTCGTTCAGAAACGCCATTCCATTATGGTGTTCCTGGTGGGGTTAATTGTGAGACAATACTATAATTTCTAAGATAGTCAATAAACTCTTGGCTTAAATATTCACCACCTTGATCAGATTGAAGTGCTTTAATAGATTTGCCAAGCTGATTCTGTACTTCATTTTGAAATGTTTTGAACATTTCAAAAGCTTCAGATTTGTGTTTCATTAAATAGATGTAACCATATCTACTATAGTCATCTATAAAAGTAATGAAGTACAAGTGGCCTCCTCTAGCAGTTGTACTTAGTGGACCACATACATCAGTATGTACTAGACCCAATAAGTCAGTGGCCTGCTCACTGTGTCCAGTGAAAGGTGCCTTAGTCATCTTTCCTAATATACAAGATTCGCATGTGTCAAATGATTCAAAATCAAATGATTTTAGAAGTCCATCTTGATGGAGCTTTGAAATGCGTTTCTCATTTATGTGGCCTAGACGACAGTGCCAGAGATAGGTAGGATTCAAGTCGTTAGTCTTGATTCTCTTGGTAGTTATGTTATAAACATCTTGATTATTGGGAGTATCAATGTTTAAATAATAATGACCACTATGCAAATCACCATTCGCATAAAAAATGTCATTACGATAAATGAAACATTTATTATTCCCAATAATTGAAATAAAACCTTCTTTGTCCAAATAAGAAAGTGAAACTATGTTTCTACTCAAAGCAGGAACATAATAGCAATTGTTCAAAATTAACAAAAGCCCATTGGGCAAAACTAATTCATAAGTGCCTACGACTAAAGCAGCAACTCTTGCTCTATTTCCAACTCGTAGGTCTATTTCGCCCTTTTTCAACTTCCTACTCCTTTTGAGACCCTGCACATTTGTACAAATGTGAGTTCCACATGCAGTATCTAATACCCACGTAGGAGAAGTAGAAAGATTAATTTCTATAATATAGATACCTGAAGTAATAGCCTCGCTATTCTTCTTTTTCTTTAGATCTTTCAGGTAGAGCTTACAGTTTCTCTTCTAATGACCGGGTTCATTGCAAAAGAAACAAACTCCTTCCTTAGGAGGCTTTGCCTTCTTGGCTTCAGGCTTGGGTTTGGGCTTGTTTTGGTTCTTGAACTTATTGTTCAGGCCCTTTCCTTTGCCTTTGCCTTTCTTTTTCATTCCTTTACCTTTCTGAACCATTAAAACAGAGCTTGGATTTTTCTTAATATTTTGCTCGGCAGTTTTAAGCATCCCATGCAGTTCAGAAACAGATTTCTCCATGTTGTTCATATTGTAGTTCATGACAAACTGGTCATAACTTTCAAGAAGTGAGTTTAAGATCGAATCTATAGATAACTCCTGACTTATAGGAAATCCGAGCCTCTCAAGGTGATCAAGGTAGCCTTTCATCTTCAAAACATGAGTGCTAACTGATGCACCTTCAGCCATTTTACAAGAATGTAAGGCCTTGGTGGTTTCAAACCTTTCCTGCCTTGCCTGTTGTTGAAACATTTCCTTGAGATGCACAATCATCTCATAAGCCTCCATAAGTTCTAGATCTCTTTGAAGTTCTGGGACTATGGTGGCTAACATCAGGCATCCCACATCCACAGAATCATTGAGATGCTTGGTGTGGGCATCCTTCTGTGCTCTTGGAGCATTGGCTACAGGCTCCTCAGGAATGGGCTCATCTAGGACATATAGCTTTCTTTCCTGTTTGAGAACAATTCTCAAGTTTCTAAACCAGTTAAGAAAGTTTGTCCCATTGAGTTTGTCCTTCTCAAGGACGGATTGCAATGATAGTGCAGCAGAGTTATTTGTCGATATTTTTCTACAACAGAATATGCAAAAATCAAATTAATAACTTTCTACTAAAAATAACCCTCAATTTAATTTAGTGGACTAAGACCCATATTTCACTTAATTATAAGTCTGCTTTGGTAAGACGCTTAAAATTAAGTTATTTAGGTAGGTAACTCGTTTACCAATTACATTACATGTAACTCTTAGATCTTTTATAGGATTCATTCATCACATGATTCGGCATGTTTAATCCCATCAATGCCTTGAAACCCAAAATCATTTTGATAGTTTCAATTAAGTCAAACCACTATGAAACTTATGAGTATCACCATTACCCAATCTGTCTTACTAAGATAACCTAAATGTATCCCACTTTGGTGGAACCTACAGTCAGGTGATCAAAGTCTTGACAGATGTTCATTAGTGGGCGGCATTATAACTTAAAATTTTATATGAGGGATTTTATTTCATTATTTCATTAAAACTAGTTGTCACACAATTATATACTATGATGGCATACATACATGCATATGATCTCATGATAAATCTTAAAATAAATGTGACACAATATGGCCCATCTATCCTATCTCCTCCCAAGCCAATGAGAGGATTCCTCTAAGATAAGATCTATATATACAAAGAGAAACCTCGTTTAAACATTCGAGGGGAGTGTGAGATGAGAAAAGAATGTACATTCAGAATGAATAGAGAGAGGTACGACACGCAGGTCGTATTTAAAAAATTACAAACCATAAGTATCCTAGGGCCATATCATGCACCATACCCATCCAAGCAAATCACAATACACATATTACAAACATCTCATTTAATATGAAAGGTTGTAAATTTAGTGAATTAATTTTAAAATAGATTGTGTTGTGCTAGGATTAGATAGCAATGGCGGATTCATTCAATGTATCACATACATAGCGAAACGAATTCGCATTGAAAATAGAATATAATCTGTACAAAATAAATATACATATGTAACAGATTAATAATTATGTTCCCAATCACATTGAAAACTATACATATATCATATATATAAACGAATTCATTAAAAGAACTTCTACGCTTAGATTTCATGGTATTTTAAAAAAAATAATTTGATCAAATCAATATCGCATACATATCTTATATTAGCACATGCAAAAAAATTGATTATAAGATAAAATTCTTATAACACACAGGTATTCAATTTAAGCAATTATTAACCTGGCTCTGATACCACTGTTGGGAATTATGGGAGGCACACAGCGGAAACATTTAAAATTTTGATCCTAATTCCCACCAAGGATCTGCCAAAATCACTTAAACTGAATAAGTTCAGAGAATTACCTTTTTCTTCCGATTGAGTTTGTTGTTTACTTTTATTTGGATCACACGAACGGGGTTCAGCAACTCAAAACAGTGTGCTAGCAATCTGTCCTTACAGTCCGTATGACGTCCGTACAATTTTCGTACGACGTCCGTACGATATCTCTCTCTCTAAGGATTTTGGAGGTAGCTCTAGCTCTAGCTATGTATTATATTTTTTTTTTATATGGAAATCCCTATTTATAGACTAGAGTTTCAGATATATTTAATTAATTAAAATTAATTAAATATATCTATTAGTTTAAATTCAAATCTATCCTATAGTTTAAATTTAAACTAACAATATCTAAAGTTTAATTTAAATTATCTGATTAGTTTAAATTTAAATCTATCTGATAGAATTAAATTTAAACCTATCTGATTAGTTTAAATTTAAATCTATCTGATAGAATCAAATTTAAATTATCTGATTAGTTTAAATTTAAATCTATCTGATAGAATCAAATTTAAATTAATCCATATATATATATAATATCAAATATAATATATATATAACATATTTCGAATTTAATTATTTATATATATATAAATAATTCCTCCATCCTAGATATTCATTGAATCTAGACACATTTCTGATTCAATGAATGTGGACATTTTAGTTCGAGTTGGTCCGTTCTTGTGTGCGACCCTGCAGGCCCATATGATGTTGGCAGTGTGCCAACTACACTGTTTGACCCACAAATCACAAGCAGCCTCTAGCAAGACATTGTGACTACCCAAATCATACGGGATCGATGATCCGATGCAACCTATCTTATAACCCTATCATATTCCTTTTGTCACACGATATCTAGATCGAGTATGAGACATGAAAATGTCATTCTCAACTTGCTCGATCATAACTTTCTCGATCTCCGAGCAGACTGATATAAGATGGAACCCTTTCCATTTGAGCATGGCCATGCATTTCTCAGTCACACTCATCGAGGGGCCAAGAGATATTTCTCTCTATTAATTAAAGGGACAAATTCCATCTTGACCACTCATCTTCCTCTGCATGAATTTCATTATACCTGATCATAGTCTTTATAATCACCCGGTTAAAGGTGACATTAGACTATGCCAAAGTACAGTGTCCTTCATGTAGAAATCTATGGTGATCTCAGGTCCAAGGAATCAATGACATAGTTATATATGAGATAAATTTATGACCTAATCCATGTAACTTATCTCATGACGGGTCTATCCAGCGTCCTGTTCTCTAACACACGCCTATGATTTTGATTCATATCATCATATATGATTAACACTTAATCAATCAAAATCATACTAATCTTAATTCATCATTGTTCCCACAAGGATGATTGATTAGGGACATTTTGGATAATTCAAAAAATGATTTATCCATGGATATTATTATATATAAACATGCAAATAATATAATAATGTAATAAAAAGAAAACTCTTATTTCGTAATAATAAAAAATATTCGCAATACAATGATTGGCCTAGGGCACAATCTCCAACATCATAAAATCATGCCCACAACTCATAGAAATCAAAGGAGAGCACAAATTACTTAAGTGCATTTTCGGCCAGATTTGGTCCTTTTTCTAACCAAACTTTGGAAAATCATAACTAATTTTAGAAAAATTAAAAATATGCATTCTTGGTCATTCTAGGAAGCTACGGATGTCAAATCTACATTAAAAATACACCTAGATCATAACATTCATCACAGAAAATTTTTGACATTCAAAATGGTCCAAAGGTCAAACTACATTCTGGAACTGTCATAGAATTCTATAGAAAATTTTGAAAATGTCAATTAATTCCCAAAAAATCTAATATATGAAAATGATACCAATATAGAAATATGTGGATGTTATCTAGAGGGGAAAAATATTTTCAGACTAACTCAGGCAACCCAGACCTCTGAATTTAATAGAACAATAACTGAAGTTAGGAAAAATCTCTGATACTGGATAGAATGTTTAAAAATTCATATCTCCCTCTCTAGACCTCCAAATAAGGTACTTCTAGTTGGCACGAGTCACTGTGAATTCCTAGTTTCTTTGTATAAAAGTTCATGGTAATTGGATATCATTTGAGCATTGTGTGATAGAATTCATTTTTGGACCAAATGAATAGTGTAGCAAACCAAAACCAGAAAAATTGCCAATTTTAGAAAATTCTCAAATATTTTGTAGACCTCCAAAAATTATGATCTTTAGCCTCTCAAAAAGCTTTTAATGAGACCTAATTTGATGCCAAATCTTAGACCAAGAATAACTCAGTTGGTAAAAAAGTGATGTAGGGTTCCAGTATGGTCATTTTTGGCTCTATATGAGATACCAAAATTACCAAATGGCTTTCCTTTAGTTTTGGCACCTTTTGGGCAATTCTAAAAGAACATTTAGGACTTATGTGAGCTGCCCAAATGGTCCTAAATCCCATGCATCTTATTTTGACCTTTCCATGCACACATATGCACATTTCCATAAACTCATTCATGAAGCTATCCTTGCCATCCATGCTCAATTTACATTCCATCATTCACATAACACATACTTTCATTTCCATATCATATAATATCATAATTACATATGTCTCAAGGGTCATAAGCCATTTACAACACTCATATACATCATTATGGTTTTAAAAAGGTAAATGCTAAACATATGGATGTCAATCTTCTTCCTTCAATGTTGTTAGCTCCCATTAGCATATCCACTTAGTCCATCTAGCATGTGAGATCATTGGAGAGGAGAGAATGTGATTTAAAGAATCCCAATAGCTCATCTCCCATTCAATCATACATAATATATGCAAAGCAAGCCATAAAAATACATGCATGGATAAAATAGAAGTCATGAACATTTAAAAAGCAAGCTTGGCATGTGAACAAATCATACAAGATATTCAAGAGCACACCAAGTGTTTGGATTGGTCTCACACTTCTCCTCATAGATTTTAGACTTGCCTCACCCATCTTTAAGAGCTTTGGATTCAACCATACTCTTGGGAGCCCATTTTGCTTTTGGGAGACTCTTTACTTTGTCTCAACCAATCTCAAGGGTTCTTGGCTCATCCTCACCATAATGAAGGGTTCTTGGCCTCTCCACACTCAAGCAAACTCAACAAACATCATACATTCATTTGAAAACATAACATGACATCATGAAATCATGGCATATAAAATCATGCTAGTATAATTTTCATGGTTTGAAAATATACATACACACATTCTAAAACAAGCCAAACACACATCCATGCATGAGAGAAGGTGGAGAGAGCTATCTTACACACAATGACACACTTTTCCCTTTGGATTCAAGTCTCCTCTTTCGGCCATACACCCACAAATTGGTGAAGATGGTTTCTCTTGACCTAGATATAATTTATGGAAGCCAATTAGGTTCATGAAACAATCTCTAAGGCCATACAACTTACTTAGATACTAGATTTCTCTATAGGTTCCATTATGGTACATAAATGCACCTAAACCCCTTAAATGATTTCTAGGCTCCATTTTTTCCTTTCAAATATGATTCTTGACTCCTTTTAAGCCCTTTGGGGTCATCACACAATTAAAACAAAGGGCCTAGTATCATGTTGCTTCTTTAGGTCATAATATGGAACATAAAGCACCAAATCAATTTCTATGAGTTTTAATTTTTTTCCAAAGCCTCCTCTCATTTTCATTCATCAAATATGACTCAAGAATGGCCTTAGAAAAATTTAAAACTCTCCCTAGCTATATGAACATGCTTTGGCCGAGATTATGCCTAGGTTAGGGTTCCATGGAGTTTTCTTTATTTTCTTGAAGGAAGAAGCATGTAGGGAGCATCTTAGGAGTCTCAAAAACTCATTTAGGCTCTTAATCAAACCTAAGAATTATCACACAAAATCAAAAATTGGAAGGAACACTTGAAACCCTAAAATTTGCATATTGAAATCTAATGGTTAGTTTATTGTTTTCTTTGCATATTCTTATTCTTTTCCATCAAATACCTAAGATTCATGCTTGATTGGGCTTAAAAATTAGATCCTCCTATAGCTATTAGGGTTAGGCAAAATGGAGGAGAAGGGTGATGGAAGATATCAACTATAGGATGCAATTTTACCTAGTTTTCTTACTTGATTTGGCTTGAATCTTGCTTTCTCCAAGCTCCTCTCTTCAAATCAGAAATTTCCCTTGAATTAGATTTATAAACTTCAATTTAAGCAAAGGAAATCAAGGAGAATGAAGGAGAGGTGGTGTGGATGGAGAAAAGCATGAAAAATTACCATGGAAACATACCTTAAGCTTGGATTTCTTCTTCCTTCTTTTTCCTCTCTTGGGTGCCTCTCTCCTAGAGTTTTGCTTCTGGTTTGGGGCCGAGAAATCTGATGCTAAATAAGGGAGTGTGAGGTGCCACCTATATATAGGTAGGGAAAAATGACTTTTTCAAAAATTCTAATTTTGCCCTTCATACTTTGCATTTTCGTTTCTCCTTTGTTTTAACTCCTTTTTTAGAACCATCTTTTCCCTTATACAATTTAGGTTTCCAATTAAATGAAATGCCTTTGGAATCATTCAAATCAGCGCTAAAACCTTCCCGAATGGATTCATCAAAGTTCGGGCACACCGACGTTAGAAAATATCCGCCGGAGGGGATTTAACTGTCCCGGGGCTTCCCATGGTTTTTAGGGCTTCTGAGAACCCCAAAGAACTCTCAATTTTCATTTAAAAAGCCCTCCTATGTGAATTCCAAAAATTACTCAAAATTACGAAAATGCCATTATGTTTCGTAAGATTTCTGTCAAAATTTGTTTCTTCATTCTAGCTCCATTTTTCCTTCCGTCTGAGGCTAGGATTCCCATTTTTAGGGGTCTAAAATTTTACCCAAATTTTTTGGGACCTTAAATAATTCATGTCAGGGGACTTACTTTGAAAATGCGCTCGTTTCTGTCTTTTAACGAAAATCGGACATTACAAGCTACGTGTTGAGTGAATGAAAAAGCAACCATGGGCTGCAGTAAAGAAACGAGTGAAGATGCATGTATATAGGTTAGCAAGAGTTGGGAAGAAACACGAGGCACCAAACCATGCAGAAGTTCACCTGAGAAACTACATAGAGCAGTAGTAGAATTAAGAAGCATGGGAAACATGTGAATTTTGCTACAGGTTTGGAGGGAAAAGAAGGAACAAGAAACCACATCTAGCTCCTTCATTCACATCCGTGCACACAAGGGCTGCATGAGACTAGTAGTTGAAGGAGTTTTTAAGTTGAAACGAAGGAGAAAAAGATGTCAAATAGCGAAGAGAAAAGCTGCTGGAGTCAACGTGAAGAAAAGACAGGAAAGGTTGTTTTAAGAAAACATAAAATAGAGGAGGAAGCATAAGTTGTTGTGGAGTGAAAGTGCTTAGGTTTAACATGGAAAAGCTGAGAAAAAGAGGAGAGAAGGGTTGCCAAACACACTACAATGCAGCTGCACGAAGAAGAAGCCACATTCTGGATTCTGGTAAAGCAAGAAGCTCACAAGGAAGAGGAAGAAGAAGCAGCTAAAATAGAGGAAGAAGCAATACAAGCTACGGGCTAGATAGAGAAGCTTTCACGTCTGAGGTAACACATATAAGAGCAACCATGTGAGACTTGAGAAGAAGTGTAACCTGGAGCTTAAAGACAAGGCAACTCGTGTGAAGAGAAGAAACTTTCACATGGGAAGAAAATAAAGAAGAAGCAAGTGAGTAGCTGAGAACAAAGAGAAGATTGCATGGAAAATATGTGGAGCAACAAATGAAAGAGAAGTCCACATAAGGTGAAGCATGAGCTGGAGTTTAGAGAGGAAATTGACATGGGCAGAATGTGGAAGTAGAAGAAAAGTCATGTGGAGGGGGATTCATCCATTCATTCGCATTTTAACACAACTGATTATTAAAAAGCTCACATGAAAAGCACATAGGGGAAGAAAAGAAGCTTGGGGAGCTCCAAATCAAGGGAATTGATTCATCTTATGCCACACATATTAATCCATCGTCAATCATCTAGATAAGAGAATGAAGGGAGCACATGAAATTATTAAAAGAAATCACGCAAGAAGGGCATCCAATATACACATTCCATTCACAATTCATCGCCTCATTACTTCATCCAAAACACACTTTGTCCATTCCACACCGTAGCCATTTTCCCATTCCACCATCTTCTATTTCACCTCCAATGAAGCTCTAATCTCCATCTTGTGATTATCTTGGAAGACAACCTTGGTTGAAGCTTGAGTCCATGGAATAGCAAAGGAATTTTGGCTAAGATTTTCTCTTTTTCTTACATTTTCCCTTTTCTTGTATTACCTTGGTTAAGGTTATATTTGATTGGAAATTTGTATTGTCTACAATTAATGGCTAGTTAGACACTAATTAGGATATTGTTTGACTGATTACTTGATTAATTTAGTGCTAGATTTTCATTATTCTCTAATTTCCCATATATGCTATTAAGGTGTTTGATAAAATGCATGAGTAAAATTGTGTGCCTAATTGTTTGATTTGAGGATTCCTTGGTATTTGGTTGGTTAATTAAACATCTTAGAGTGTTAATTCAAAGCCTAATTGATCAATTAATCAATTAAATTAAGTGCTTATTGATTTTAAAGACAAGAATTAACAATTTGATGCAGGATTGAGGTTTCAATTCAATATTAGATTGTTAATCTCTTGATTCATGTGTAGTAATTCAAGATACAATTGCCGTGAACACAATTAGGGACTCTTAGACCAAAATTAATCACAATTGAATTAGGATAAGGATAGTGGATACCAAGAGCCGAATCCAAAGCTAGTCACAAGCCCATTATTAATCATAATTCGTGCAATTAGGTAGAGTTTAGGAACTTTATTTCAATTTAATTCTAGTTAGTCTAATTAGATAAAAAACCCCCCTAAATTATGTAGTTCTAGGTCTTTTAACACTTAGAAAACCCAATTAAACATTGAATTCCATTTTCAAGGGAGATAACCTAGGTTGTGCCACTAACTATAAAAGCTAATTTAACTTAGTTTTATTTTGAGGGTTGCGCGACAGACCCGTTAGACGTACTCAAATTCTCATGATATGATTAGAAGGCCATTTAGCATCATTTGAACCCATTATAATTCCATTTTTTGCTATTTTGATGCCTTAAACCAAAGTTTGATAAAATGGATGAGTTTTTGCATGAACTTTGGCAAGAAAATAGGTCTCATCTAGAGCTTTTTCACATAGCAAAAGACCATTATTATTAGAGCTCTAGAGAATTTATTATAATTTTTCAAAATTGGCCAAAGTATGCAGAAATTGTTACTATTATTGTTCACAGGCCAAATGATGTCCAATGCTGATGAAATTTCACAAGAATATAGTAGACATCATAAAATTTTTATAGCCACCAAGAGTACCCCATTTGGAGCTCTATAGAGGGAGATATGAATTTTTAAAGTTCTAGGTTTGTTGCAGAATGACTACCAGATCTGAAACACTATTCCATTGAATTTTGTGGGCTAAGCATGGTTGTTTTGATCTAAACTTTTTGTGGCTACTAGATGACATCCTAAGCTTTATAGAAAGCTATAGTTTGCATGATTTTAAGTTTTCTAGAATTAATTATGATTTTTCAAAATTCATATCATAATATAGAATTCAATGGAAATTGCAAAATGTAATTTGATTTTAAGGTGTATGCCTTGGACCCAAGTTTTGAGCTTCAATTTCTGATATTTCTAATTGAACAAATGTGTTAGGAATGGAAAATAGATTTGGTAAGCTCACATGGTCCATTAAGCCAAACATGAATTAATTTGGCTTTTAATGACAAAAAATTTCGTTGCCAAAAGTGCTAAATTCATGAAAATGAACACTTTTAGCTATTTGTGATGTAAAATAAATGTCAGCAATATATGGTGTTACACTTAGTCTAAAATTCGAGAGTAGAGATGTATATAGTCTAAAATTCGAGAGAAGAGATGTATATATTTCCTTTTCAAAGAAAACTGTGTGTGAAATCACCTCATCAAAAGTGGGTAGTAGAAGTTGGATTTTAAGGTACCCATGATAGGTTGACCTAATAAATGACCTAACCCCGCCTATTAATTAATTAATTAGATTAATTAAATTGTTGGAATTATTATTATTTAAAATTATTAAGGTATTTAATTATTGGAAAAATTAATTATCATCTTAAAATGTAATGATAATTAATTATTATTTGATAATTAATTTAGATCTTTAATTTTTAAAATTTAAGATGGTCTATCATATCCTATCGATTTAACGATATATTGTCGATATGTGTTATAAAAAAATATTCTAACATATAAGTTTGTCATATAATCTCTTCCTAAGAGAGGAAGAGAATATACATATAGATAACAATGCATCTACAATGATAGCAAAAATTAAAAGGGATTCAGGTGCACTTATTGTGGGAAAGAAATTGTGGTTCCTATTGTGATTACAATCTAAATCATGTAAGATAACAAAAATAAAGATCAACTTCTGCTATACAAGTAACCACTCAAAAACTTCATGACCCTTCACCATGTATGACTTCAAACTTTAAAATTCGTGTTCTTTTTATCATATAATTTGAAAATAGGATATTCAAGAATAAAAATATTTAATATCTAGTTAACAATGAGCTATACAAATTAAGAATAATAATTCATTTTTTAAAAAATTTTGGCATCTTGAGTATTTGTCTGTAACACTATAAATTCTAACTCATCTCCAGCTTATAAATGGCATAATATCATGAATCATTTAGATTTTCCATAGAAAAAGCAAGGAAAATGGACTTTTATTCACGTTGCGTCACATCTAAAAATTGCAATTGGTGTCACGTGGACCATGTGAACTCATGCTATGCATCTTCATATTTAAATACATCATTACAATGCATTTTTATATCCCAAAATCATGCCTACAAATCATGAAAACCGAAATGGGGCATAGAACATGAAGACTCATTCTCGACCAAAATTGGCCTCTTTTTTAGGCAAAATTTGGAAAATCATAACTAAATCTAAAAAAATAAAAATCATGAAATCTTGGTCATTCTAGAAATTTTAGGATGTATAATTCACACTAAAAATACGTCCAGGTCATAACATTCATCACACAGGACGTTTGACATCCAAAATGGTCCAAAGGTCCGACTGAAATCTGGAACTGTCATAGAATTCTACAGAAAAATTTGAAAATGTCCAATTAATTTCAAAAAAATCCAATCCATGCAAATGATACCAATATAGAAAGCTTTGGATGTTAAATAGAGAGGAAAAATATCTTCAAATCAGTTCATCAAGCCCAGACTTCAAAATTCAATGGAACAGTACTTCTAGTCGGGCAAAATCATTGATACTGGATAGAAATTTTAAAAATTTATATCTCCCTCTTTAGACCTCCAAATGAGGTGCTTCCAATTGCCACGAGTCATGGTGATTTGCTAGTTTCTTTGTATAAAATTTTGTGGCAATTGGACATCATTTGAGCCTTGTGTGACAGAATACAATTTCAGACCAAGTGAATAGTGCAGTAAACCAAAATCATAAATTTTGTCAATTTTGAAAAATCATCAAATATTCTGTAGACCTCTAAAAATTATGATCTTTAGCTTTCCATAAATCTCTCAATGAGGCCTAATTTCATGCCAAATTTTAGACCAAGATTAGCTAATTTGGCTAAAAAGTGATATAGAGTTTCATTATGGTCAATTTGTCTCCATATGAGGTAGCAAATTTGCCAAATGGCCTTCCCTTGGTTGTGGCACTTTTTGGGCAAGTCTAAAAGTACATTTGAGACTTGTGTGAGCTGCCTAAATGGTCCCAAACGTCATGCATCTCATTTTGGCCATTCAACCCACACTTATGCATACTTTCATCAAATTTCCATATTGCACACTTTGGCTTTACATACTCAAAATAAATGCTAGACATCATATATCATTTTCATACATCTAAACATCACATAATAGTATATTAACACTTGTCTCAAGGTTCATAGTACATATACAATATCATATACATTATGAACCATCATTATGGTTCCAATATGGGCAAAACAATGCAAAAGCTTGTCAATCCTTCCTCTTCATTATTGTTGGCTCTCTTTACCATAATTAATTAGTCCACCTAGCATGTTAGATCATTAGAGAGGAGGGGATGAGATTCAAAGAATCCCAATAGCTCATCTCCCATTCAATCATACATAATATGTGCAAAGCAAGCTTTATAAATGCATGCATGGAGAAATTAGAAATCCTAGACATTTTAAAAGCAACCTTGGCATGTGAATCAACCATACAAGACATTCAAGAGCTCATTAAGTGTTTGGATTGGCCTCACACTTCTCTTCATGGATTCTGGACTTGCCTTACCCATTTTTTGAGCACTTTAGACTCAACCATACTCTTGGGAGCCCACTTTGCTTTTGGAAGACTCTTTGCTATGTCTTAACCAAGCTCAAGGGTTCTTAGCTCATCCTCACCAAAGGGAAGAGTTCTTAACTTCTCTACACTCAAGCAAACTCATACAACTATCATGAAATCATTTAAAAACATAACATGGCATCAAGGATCATGGCATATAAAGGCATGCTAGCATACTTTTCATAGCTTGAAAATACACATACAAACATTTTAAAACAAGCTAAACACACATATATGCATGAGAGAAGGTGAAGAAAGCTACCTTTTGTATATTCACACACTTTTTCCTTAGCTTTCAAGCCTCCTCTTTGGGCCACACACCCACAAGTTGGTGGAGATGGTTTCTCTTGGCCTAAATACAATTTTTGGGAGCCAATTAGGTTCATGAAACACATTCTAATGCTACACACTTTGCTTAAACCCTAGATTACTCTACAACCCTTATTATGATCCATATTGGTACCTAATGAAGCAACACCTCTCAAATGATTTCTAGGGTTATTCTTTCCTTTCAAATATGATTCTTGACTCCTTTTAAGCCTCTTGAAGTCATCACATCATTAAAACAAAAGGCCTAGCATCATGTTGCTTCTTTAGGTCATAATATGGAACCTAAGACACCAAATCACTTTCTATGAGTTCTAAATTTTTTCTAAGGCCTCCCTTCATTTTCATTCATCAAATATGACTCAAGAATGGCCTTAGAAAAATTTAAAACTCCCCCCACCTACACAATCCCCTCTTGGTTGAGACATAGACACCATTTAGGCCATATGGTGTTTTCTTTGTTTTCTTGAAGGAAGAAGCTTGTGGGGAGCATCTTTGGTGTCTCAAGAACTCATTTATACTCTAACTTAGACTTAGAAAGCATCACATAAATTCAGAATTTGAAAGGTGCACTAAAAACCCTAGGTTTTACATCTTGAATCCTAATGCCTATTTTATAGTTTTCTTTGCATATTCTTATTCCTCTACATCAAATACCTAAGCATCATGCTTAGTTAGGCTTGAAAATCAGATCTTCCTAAGGTTCTTAGGCTAGGTTAAAATGGAGAAGAAGGGTCATGAAAGGTATCAACCATAGGATGTATTTTTATCTTGTTTCCTTGCTTAGTTTGGCTTGAATCTTGATTTTTCCAAGCTCCTCTCTTCAAATCCAAACTTTCCCTTGAATTTCTCCCTTGAATCAGATTTGTAAACTTTATTTTGATCCAAGGAAACAAAGGAGAAGGTAGGAGAGGAGGTTTGGATGAAGAAAAGCAAAGAAAATCACCACGAAAACATATCTTAAGCTTGGTTTTCTTCCTCCTCCTTCTTCCTCTCTTGGGCACCTCTCCCTTAGGGTTCTTCTTCTAATTTGGGGCTGGAAAATCTGAAGTGAAATGAGGGCAAGTGTGAGGCGCCAACTATATATAGCTAGGGAAAAAAGACTTTTTCAAAATTCTAATTTTGCCCTTCATACATTGCATTTTAATTTCTCCTTCGTTTTAGCTCCTTTTTTAGAACCATCTTTTCCATTATAAAATTTAGGTTCCCAATTAAGAAAAATGCCTTTGGAATCACTCAAATCGAAGCTAAAACCTTCTCGAATGAACCCGTCAAAGTTCGGGCACACTGACATTGGAAAACGTCCACCAGAAGGGATTTAACTATCTTGGGGCTTCTCATAGTTTTCAGGGCCTTTGAAAACCCCGGAGACTTAAAACTTAGGTTTAAAAAGCCCTCCTATGTGAATTTCAAAAATTACCCAAAATTACGAAAATGCCATTACGTTTCGTAGGCTTTTCGTAAGAAATTGTTTCTTCATTCTAGCTCCATTTTTCTTTCCATCTGAGCCTGAGATTCTCATTTTAGGAGTTTAAAATGCTTCCCAAATTTTTTGGGACCTTAACTACATCATCTTGGGGGACTTCCTTTTATATCTGGTGAATTTCGTTCATTTACAGAGAAACCGTACATTACGTTTCTCATGTTTTCTCTAATTTTCGAAGAACTGGATATTACACTATCTCTCTCTCCCTCTCTAAGGAAGAGAGAGAGGAGGCTCTTTGCACTACAACAAAAACATTGAAATCTGCTTGAATACTCAATTGGAAAAAATCACAATTTAATTAGAAATAATATAATTATGACTGAAAATTCAGTTGCTTTGGTCTATTGGATTTGGGCTAGTTGATTTTTTTACCAACCAAAGTTTAATAGCAAAATAATGCATTTCCTACAAATAATTAGTTAGGAAATAGTAACGCAAATTATAGAGACAAAAGTTGACACATGCTAACTTTTGGTAGCTTTTTCAAGTAATAAAATGAAATTTTTACAAGAAAAAATAATTTAATGTAAAATATATTAATACATTTTATTTGTATAAAAATTACTTTTAATAGAAATTAATTATTTTAGAACATTAATACAAGGTTGCTCATAACTATGTTAATAATATTTAATATTAAAAATGTTAACTTATAAAAATAAAAATGAATAAAATTAATTTTTTTTAAAAATGAAATTTTTAGTTAATCTACAATAAAAAAATTATTAACCAAATCACAGTTGGACTAATGCTAACTATTAGTTGAAATTTCCAAATGACTATCATTCAAAAAGTTTTTAACCGAACAATAATTAGAATTAGTCCAATTACAATTTGTTGGACTAATTCCGGCTGTGATGCAATTGGAATATTTATTTTTATAGCTTTAATTTTATTAATTTTGATTTATTATAATTTTTACAATTTTAAATTTAACTTTAACCCACATAATATTTGATGATGTTCTTATTAATTTTTCCTAAATGATAATTAATATTAATTATTTGTTAAGGTTAATAATTTATTATTATTATTAATTTTTAAAAATATCATATTCCATTTTGTAATTATTAGCATTTTAATTTATATTTATTTCAAACAAAAAAAGTTATTTTCATTTTTGTTAAGATTATTACATTGTTTCTATTTTTCCAAATTTTATTACTTCATTTTTCTATTTTTTTTTTCAATTATACTTCGTGTTCTTCCAGTTCTTACTTCCCATTCTTCCCCCATCTTCTGTTCCATCATCTAGGACATTTATAAATAACTACAACTAGGATATTTATGGCAACTACAGTTATATGCTAACCATAGCAAAGTTTTATCCTCGTTGTGGTTTTAAATAACCATAGCTAGGATCACTATAATTACCCACCCTAACCCTCCCACCATCAATTTCATCTGTAGCCATCCTTAACCCAAAGCTCTATCCCTTCTACAATTCTCCCTCCCCAAATCTCCATCTCGTTGCTAACTTTCCCTCCCCAAATCTCTATCACATCCTATCTCGTTTGTGAACTTAAGGAAATCTTTATTCCATCCTATCCCATTTATGAACTTGATGTGTAGATTTGTCCCATTCTTAACTTTCCCTCCAATGGCAAGTGAACATGTAGATTCATGAAAAATGGCAAGTGAATTGCATTTTTTTTATGTCTCTTTACTTCTTTGGTTCTTTTCATCCTTTAAATTTCATCTCCTTTTTAATTCTCCACCACATTGATATTTATACTAGTGAAATTTTAGTCCATTACAAATATGTTTTACTTGTTCATTGTTTTTTATTTGCTAGTGATATTTGAGTCCATTACTAACTTATTGCTATTGCTTGTTAGTTGTTCTGATTTACTGCTATTAGGTTGATTACTAATTTACTACTATTGCTTGCTAGTTGTCTGGGCCATTTTGAAATGAAGTGAAATAGATAACAAAAATTTTAGATACTAACATAAAAATCAAAGGAAAAACCAATCAAATTGTCGAATGAGTCATTTTCTTACTCCAAAGAATTAATAAATCAAACACATAGTTTGCATATAGATATGACATTCCAAAGTTTTAGTACCCCCTTACATGCTTGCTTGCCTCAATTAAAAAAAAAACTAAAAACAAAGGGTAATTCCCTTTTTTTTTTAAAAAAAATGTTTCCACATTTAAATTGTACGATTGATAATTGAAAGTGAGTGTAAACTCGAAATCATTATACAAATCAGAGTAATAGAAAAAAGATTGAGAATACAACAACTGTAATACCCCAAGATTAATTAGGAATAATTATAAAGAATTATGGAATTGTAAAGGGGAATTAAGGAAATAAGAATTCTTAAGGAAATGGATTCAAATTTTGGGCATATAGAGATAAATAACAACTTCTAACCATTTGAGTTAAAAACAAATAATATTTGAGCTTGGACTTAATTAAGAAATTAATTGAGTAAGAAGAAGTGGATAATGAATACTTTGGACCATAAGATTAGCTTAGCGATGGCAAGAACCAACTATGGAAGCCTAACATTAGTTTTCTTGGAGGCCCAACTTATTTACACCTACTTAGCCTCAAAAGCTTTGGCCCAATGTTAAATAAATCAGACCATGGGAAATATTAGGCCTATTGGGCTAGTCCACTCACTCTAAAACTTTAGTAGACTAACCATTTCATCATTTGAGCGTTAAAGTTTAAGAGTTCTGCAAAGCAAGGGAGTTATTTTTGCATAGTAAGAGAGGAGGCTAGGGTTTTCTACACATTTCTACTATTTCTCACTTCTAGAGGAGGAATTTGCCAAGGTTTGTAATTGTAACAACCGGGAAAAAGAAAAGAAAAGGGAAAAGAAAGGAAGTGAAATCTGGAAATTTTCAGAATCCAGAATTTCTGCTAAGTCCTCTCGCAATAGCGAGAAACGGTCTCGCTACAGCGAGAGTGCTTGTTTGCAATAGCGAAGGCGATTCTAGCTATAGCGAGTGCTGGCAGCAGCCCATACAAAAACCAGGGAGTTGCCCGCTGTAGCGTGCGCTATAGCGAAAGTGAAGTTTGGAACTAACGCGATTTCGCCATAGCGAGTGGTAAATCTCGCCATAGCGAAGGGAACTGACGCGATCTCGCCGTAGCGAAGGCTACACCTTGCCATAGCGAAGCTAGATTACACGAGCTCGCTATAGCGAAGGTTAATTTTTGCCGTAGCGAAGGTCGGTCTGAAAGAGAGTAAATAGCGAGAATCAGACTTCATTAAACGCCCAAACTCATTTCTTCTCTCATATCTGCCCTAAGCTTCAACCCAAAGAGAGAAAAGAGGCGTGGAGAGTGTGAGAGATCAAGAGAAGGAGGAAGATCAAGGAAAAGGTAAGGTAACTTCTCCAATTTCTTCTTAGAACTCTGATCCCCTCCCTTTGCCCTCTCTTTCTGCAGTTTTATTTGTAAAAATGGACGGATTTTGGGCATGGGTCAGAAGAGGGAAAGTGGAAAACGCCTTTGAATCTTTGTGTTTTCTTTGAAAATGTGGTTTTCCACTACCATGGGAGCTTGAGAGAGAGAAAGGGTTAATGGCATTCTAGAGAGAGAACCCTAGGTTGTATGTGATAGAAGGGTTGCTCTAAATTAAATTATAAGAGAGTAATTGCATGCTTTTGGTGTGTCTAGGCTCAAGTGAAGCACCTTCATCAAGGTGTGATTGTGAAATTAAGAAGGGAGAAAAGGACTTGAAAGGAAAAGCTAGTGTTGGCTTTGGCTCCAAAGGTAGCTCTCTCTTTCACTCTTTCTTGTTGCATTCTTGGATATGATAGTCATTGTATGATATGTATATGCTGAATGTGTGGAATATGCCATATGCTATTGTTTTGATGCATTGATGTCAATATGCTTGTGTGATGAATTGTGAGACTTGCTCGGGTGCGGTAGTGCCGAAAGTCCCATGAGATGGGTGAGGTGAAGCCAAAAGTCCCTTGAGATAGGTGAGATAAGGCCAAAAGTCTCCAACGAGTGAGGCCAAGTCAAAAGTCCTTAAACTCGGGTGAGGCTATCCAAAAGTCCCTAGACTCGGGTGAGGCTAGACCAAAAGTCCCTGGAGCCCATTTTTGGCATTGTTGTGATTCCATAGCATGTACATTATGTGTTGGATGATTGAGAATAGCTAAATGCTTATTCACATGCTTTGACTTGTTATATGCCTTGATTGCTTGCTGGATTGAGTGCATGAGCTACTGAGATTCCCTGAATCTCACCCCTTTCCCCTCCCAACTAAATATGCTAGGTGGAGCTCAAGGAGAACCGAGCACACACCAAGGAGCCTAGGAGCATGCTTAGTTAGCTAGTTGCTAGCTTTGTTTTAATATTTTGATGTAAATATGATGTAAAGTGGTGCCAAATGAAGATGTGCCCACTATTTTTGAGTTGTAAGGGTTGTAACTAATGTAAATGTATGAAAGGATATTATATGAACTATGTTTATAGCCAAATGAATGGAAATGAGGGTTTTACCTCTTTTGTTGCATGTATGGAATAGTGCATAATTGGCCATAGCATAGTGAGATTTGGATGTATGATGATTTGGATCATATGGACATGTTAGATATACTAGTTTTATGCTTTTAAACTTGTCCATGTGGAGTGAGAATGTGTGAGAGGCTATGTGGACCTGTTTTGGACCTTTGGGGTGCCAAAACCAGGAAATTTGAGAGCTCCGTCAAAGTATGACCGGATGAGCTCCGTTTGCCACGAAATTTGGCATGCCTCTAGAGTTTGTAGAAAGCTTCTTGAGAAGCTAAAGTGGGTAATATTCGAAGGATTATAGAATATTTGGGGAATTGTTGAATTTGGGAAAATTCAAGGGATTGGTCATGTACTGTTCATACAACCAGAAAATGAAATCTGTGGTATTCTTAGACCAAATGGATTCCAAATGTGGTGAAATTTTATACACATAAACTAGACCACCACAGTGACTTATAGAAACTGAAATCACCCAAATCGGAGGTCTGTAGAGAGAGATTGGACCGTCTGAAGTTCTGTATCAGCATCAGGGAGCTTACCTGACCCCCATCACTGTTCCATCGGTTTTCGGGGTACAGAAGCTACTGAACTGATCTGGACTTATTTTTCTCCTCTAGTAGACATCCGTATCTTTCCGAATTAGTATAATGTGCTCAGATTGGATTTTTGTAGATTCAGTTATGAATTTTCGAAAGTCATGACAGCAAGCTGCACCAGAAACAGTGATAGCTGGACCTCCCTCCCATTTTCGATGTCAAACATGGTCCAAATGCCGAGATTTTGATTGGGAATGATTTTTAGTGTAAAGACAACACTTAGAGCTTTCTAGAAAGCAAGTTTGCTACATTCCCATTTTTTTACAATTTCTCATGATTTTCCAAAGTTAGAGCCAAAATATGACTTTTGGGCACAAGGGAGAAAAGTGCATTTTTCTGGTTTTTGGCTCTATAACCGTGGGTTATGGTTTGTTTTATGCTATGTATGAGTTGAGAAGTTGAATGATGGGTTCACGGGACCTACGGGGCAGATAATGAGTATATGAAACCCCGGTTCATAGCATGCAAATGCCACGGAAGAGTAGTGATTCTTTGGAAATCATGTGGAACTGAGCCCAGTGAGAGGCTAGGTAGCAGTAGTAGTTTAAGGTGTCACAGTAATGACCCTAACTTCAAATTATAGTGATTAAGGTTAAAGATGCAATTAATAATAAATTAAGGTTTGAAGTCATCACGATTAATTACATCGAGAAGAAGTGGGAAAATTTAAACCTCAAATCATTAGAGACATTAACTAAACTACCACAAGTATTTGAATGCATAAGTGAATCTAATCATTAATAAGATGTCTTACGTTCATTTTACAATTGATTCCAGCTCACAAAAACCTTCCACAAGTATTTCTAAATCATTCCTTAGTATTACTATAGAAAGAACTAAGGTTTCTAAGTTAAATGAGAAAATTTCAGACCTTAACTGTGACCAATTACTCTCGGGTTCACTCCACTCAACTTCACGGACTTCACTGTAGCTAACTTAGAGCTTCGCCGTGGCTAAAAGACCCACTGGAGCCTTCCCAAGTTGCTCAACGATATTGGCTACGGCCAATTCTACATTTCATCGTGGGTAATTAATCTCTAGAACACCACCAGACTCAACTCTGGCATATAACCGCGGCTAATTTATTTTTTGCGACAGCTAATTCCTCTTTGTTGCCTTCCCTAGGTAACTTTGTCACTTTTGGCCGCAGCCAATTCCTTTCTATTCCTAAAACTCCTAAATTTTGTCTTATACACTCCAATTCTCCTTCTAGGATCACTCTCCCTTAATTGATGAAACTCTAATGGCATTTATCTACTTGATTTACCTAGCTAATCTATTATTATCTACTTCGAGATTTAAGTATTGATTTCTACTCACCAAACTATCACACATCAATAAATTCCATAATTTAGTGGCAGCAAAAGTGTTTTGACCACAAGGTGCATAGGGCCAATGCTTAATGTTCATACAAGATCAAGTCACTCATCCATTGTTAGCCAATTACAACCATAATGTTCAATTCCCTGATAATTATATTACATGTATAGTCCCTATACTTGGTAATTCATGATGCAATATGGGAATTATATAAAACTAGTAATCTAATTACACAATACAATCTGACAAGGCTTCTAAACCTATGTACTACCAAACCATATAACAAGTTTTCATTAATTTTCTCCTTGCCACTAAGAGGTCTGGTCCTTGAAAATTTTAGCCCACAACCGGGGTGAGATATACAATCTCTGTAACAAGAGGCAAATTCCATATATATGTACAAATTAATCAATATAATGTAATTTCATATCATCAATACCAGAATCATCAATTCAATTTGCAAATAAATTAGTTGATCTACCAATGATTACTATCCCATACCAGCAATCATACATAACATGTTAATTGTAACAACCGAAAAAAGAGAAAAGGAAAAGAAAGAAGAAAGATGAAAATTTTCAAAATTCAGAATTTTTCTAAGTCTTCTCGCAATAGCGAGAAATGGCCTGGCTATGGCGAGAGTAGCTGTTCGCTATAGCGAAAGAGCTTCTAGCTATAGTGAGTGCGGGCATTTCATACAAAAACCAGGGAGCTGCTTACCGTAGCGTGCGCCATAGCAAAAGTGGGGGTCTGGAACGGATACGTGCTCGCCGTAGCGAAGGTTAAACCTCGCCATAGCGAAGGTGACTGATACGAGCTCGCCGTGGCGAAGGTTAATTTTCGCTATAGCGAGGGTCAGTCCGGAAAAGCGTAAAAAGGGAGAAATTGACTTCTTTAAACGACCCAATTCATTCTTTCTCTCTTCTTTGCCTTAGACTTCGACCCAAGGAGAGAAAAGAGGAGTGGAGAGTGAGAGAGACCAAGAGAAGAAGGAAGAACAAAGGAAAGGTAAGCAAGCTTCTCTCTTTTCTTCTTAGCATCTTGATCTCCTCTCTTTGCCCTTTCTTTCTAGTGTTTTACTTGTGAAATTAGTAGGGTTTTAGGCATGGGTCAGAAGAGGGAAAGTGGAATACACTCTTGAACTCCTTTATTTTCCTTGAATATGTTGATTCTACTACCATGAGAGCTTGAGATAGAGGAAGAGTTGGTGACATTATAGAGAGAGAGAGAACCCTAGGTTCTTATATGTTAGCAAGGTTTGCTCTGAAGAACTCCTAAGAGTTGTTAAGTTATGAGAGAGTAATTTATGCTCTTTGATGTGTCTAGGCTCAAGAGAAGTACCTTCATCAAGGTGTGATTGTGAAACTAAGAAGGGAGAAGAGAAATTGAAAGGGAAGGCTTGTGTTGGCTCATAAGGTAGCTCTCTTTCCACTCTTTCTTGTTGCATTCTTGGATGTAATGGTCATTGTATGCTTGTGTATATGCTTATTGTGTGAGATATGCCATATGTTATTACTTTAATGCATTGGTACCAATGTGCTTGTGTGTTGTATTGTGACAATTGCTCGGGTGAGGTAGTGCTGAAAGTCCCTTGAGATTGGTGAGACAAGGCCAAAAGTCTCATAACCGAGTGAGGCCAAGTCAAAAGTCCCTAAACTCGGGTGAGGCTAGACCAAAAGTCCCTAGAGCTTACTTGTGGCATTGTTGTGATTTCCATGGCATGTACAACATATATTATGTGATTGAGAATGGTTGGATGCTAAATTACATGCTTTGACTTGTTATATGCCTTGATTGCTTCCTTGAATGAGTGCATGAGCTACTGAGATTCCATGAATCTCACTCCTTCCCCCCTCCCATCTTAACATGCTAGGTGGAGCTCAAGGAGATTCAAGTGCACACCAAGGAGCCTAGGAGCATGTTTAACTAGATGTTAGCTTATTTTGGTTCTTTTGTTGTAAAGTGGTGCCAAAATGAATATGTACCTACTATTTTTGAGATGTAAATGTTGTAGCAAGTGTAAATGTATGGAAATATGATGTATAAACTATGTAGATAGCTAAAATAATACAAATGTGGGTTTTGCCCTTTTTGTGGCTTGCACGTGATAGTGTATTTTGGCCCGTAGCATAGTGAGTTTGAAATGTATGATGATTTGGACCACTTAGATACTTCATATATGCTATGTTTATGCTTTCAAACTTGTCCATGAGGTGTGAGAACATGTGGGAGGCCATTTGGACCCACTTTGACCATTTTGGGTGCCAAAACTGTTAATTTTGTGAGCTCCGTCAAAGTATGACCACACGAGCTCTTCTTGTGATGAAATTTGGCATACCTCTAGAGTTTGTAGAGAGATTCTTGTGAAGCTAAAGTGGGTAATATTTGGATGTCTAGAGAATATTTAGCGATTTGTTGAATTTGGGAAAAAATTGATGGGTTGGTCATGTACTGTTACCATAGGTCTGAAAGGAAATCTGTGGCATTCATGGACCAAAGGGAGTCCAAATGTTGTGAAATTTTATACACATAAACTAGAAAATCACAGTGATCTATACCAACTAGAATCACCTAAAGCAGAGGTCTGTAGAGAGAGAATGAGCCGTCTGAATTTCTGTATCAGCATCAGAGGAGCCATCCGACCTCCATTACTGTTCCATCGATTTTCGGAGTGTAGGGGCTACTGAACTGATCTAGACTTATTTTTTTCCTCTAGTAGACATCTGTAGATTTCCAAATTAGTATAGTTTACCTAGATTAGATTTTTTTGGATTTAGTTATGGATTTTCAAAGTTCATGATAGTAAGCTACGCCAGAAACAGGGACAGCCGGACCTCTATCTTATTTTCGATGTCAAACATAGTCCAAACACTGAGATTATGGTTGGGAATCATTTTTAGTATAAAGATAACACTTAGAGATTTCCAGACAGCTATGGGTTGCTAGATTCCCATTTTTCTCTAATTAGTTATGATTTTCCAAAGTTAGAGCCAAAAATTTAACTTTTGGGTTCGTTTAAGAAATTGCATTTTTCTGGTTTTTGGCTCCATTCCCATGGCTTATGGCTTGTTTTATGCTATGTATGAGTTGTATAAGTGGAGTGTGAGTAGAGAATGTGAATGACGGGTTCACAGGACCCACGGGGCAAAAGATGAGTGTTTGAAACCCCGTTTTATAGTATGAAAATGCCACGGTTTGTAATGGTTCTTTGGAAATCATATGAAATCGAGCCCAGAGGGAGGCTAGATAGAGATAATATATTATGATGTTACATTTTTGGTATCAGAGCAAAGGTTCAGGCACTTTTGCTCAATGTTAGGTTCTTGAATGATGAAATTTGCTGTGTTTGGTGTGAATGGTCATGGAAGTGGTAGCATCCTTATGCATATGTGCTTGTGATATCATGGTGAACTGAGGGTTGCTACTTCTTTTCAGACATGGTTGAGACTAGATGGGGCAGGGGTAGAGGCAGACCGCCCAGGGTTTAGAGAGCTGAGCCAGAGGTTCCTGTTGGGCCTGAGCATTCTCTGCGGGCCATCATGGAGAGGCTTGACTGCTATGAGGCCATGATGGGCCAGCACCAAGAGATGCTAGAACAACAGAGGTACATTGCCCAGCAATAGCATGATATGATCATGCATTTACAAGATACCCTGGCCAGGCAAGAAGAAGCCAAGAGAGAAGCCCCTGTACCTCAACCATCCACATTTAGTATTCCATCTGCACCTCCCCAGGAGCCTACTGCTCCTCAGACCCAGACACCTATCCAGAAAGTGTTAAAGTAGTTTAGGTAGAATAACCCACCCTCGTTTGATAGGGAGTTGGATGCGGATAAGGCGGAGGTTTGGGTTATGCAGCTAAAGAAAATATTCTCGGTAATGGATTGTACCACTGAGCAGAAAGCTCAGCTAGTCACTTTCATGTTAGAAAAGGAAGCTGATAGATGGTAGGGTAGCACGAAACCCCTGATGGAGACCAAAAATATACAAATAACTTAAGAAAACTTCTTGGTCGAGTTTTATGAGAAATATGTCCCTAGTTCGGTGAGGAAGAAGAAAGAGATGTAATTTATGGGCTTGAGACAGACGGATGAGATGACTGTGGACCAATATGTGGCCAAGTTCATTGAGTTGTCTTGGTATTCCTCTTACCTCCAGAGGTATGATGATGAACCCTAGAGATGTGAGCAGTTTGAGACTGGGTTGAAGCCCTTGATTAGTGACAAAGTCACTCCACAGCGGATCAGGAAGTTCAATACCCTTGTGGAGGTCAGCAGGGTGATTGAGACTAACCTGCAAGCTATTATGCCTGCTGTGCCTACAGCTAATCAGAAGAGGGTTTCGGATTTGAAAAGGCCAAAACTAGAAGAGGGTTCTAGTTTGACACCTAGTACCAAGAGGAGAGGCAAGGGGCCATGGAATAGAAGGCCACAGCGAGGTATGCCACCTCCTCGGGGCCAGTCATCCTTCCAGCAGTCTCCAGTTACATGTTTCAAGTGTGGGAAGCTGGGGCACATTGCTAGACAATGTCCTCAGATGGATACAGCACCTCCTCCTAGGCCACAGACCCAGGGTCGAGTGTTCGCCCTCACTCAGCAGGAAGCCAGTGCATCTCCCAATTTGATTCGAGGTACGTTGATAGTGAATGGCTTTTCTGTAATTGCTATGTTTGATTCGGGTGCTAGTCACTCGTTTATATCCTATGATTATGTGAGGCAATTGGGTCTGGTCATTAGTGTCTTGCCATTTGACTTGTCTGTCATTACACCCACTGGAGGCCACGTGGTTACTTCCCATACCTGCTTAAATGTCACTGTTCAATTTAACCATTGTCATACCACTATTGATTTGGTTTGTATGCCCTTCCATGATATTGATTTGATTATTGGTATGAACTAGTTAGTCACAAATAATGCCATACTTGATTGTGAACACCGAACCATTTCCCTACCTGCTTGTGGGACCATACCTAGGGTAGGAGCTGAGTTATCCTTTATGACTACTGCCCAGGCTGAGAGATATTTAGAGTGTGGATGTCAAGGGTTTCTAGTCTTTTTCTCTATTTAGGTTGAGGTAGAAGAAGGGATAGAGAAGATCCCAGTTGTCAAGGAATTCCCGAAGGTTTTTCCTAAAGAGTTTGACTTTAGTGGCCTACCCCCTGAGAGAGAATTAGAGTTCCCTATAGACATAGTGCCTGGGGCTGGACTGGTGTCCAAAGCTCCTTACAGGTTGGCTCCCGCCGAGCTTGCTGAGTTGAAAGAGCAGATAGAGGAATTATTAGAGAAAGGGTTTATTCGCCCTAGTGTTTCACCTTGGGGAGCTCCGGTGTTATTTGTGAAAAAGAAGGATGGTAGCTTGCATTTGTATATAGATTATAGAGAGTTGAATAAAGTTACCATCAAGAATAAATATCCTCTCCCTAGAATTGATGATTTGTTAGATCAGTTGGCTAGGGCATCTGTGTTTTCCAAGATAGATCTTAGATCTGGGTACCACCAGTTGAGAGTGAGAACTGAAGACGTCTCCAAGACGGCCTTCAGAATGAGGTATGGGCACTATGAGTTCCTTGTGATGCCATTCGGGTTGACGAATGCGCCCGCTGTGTTCATAAATTACATGAATAGGATATTCAGACCGTATCTAGATCAGTTTGTGGTGGTCTTCATTGATGATATTTTAGTGTACTCCAGATCCCTTGAGGAGCACGAGAGGCATTTGAGATTAGTCCTAGACACCTTGAGAGAGAAAAGGTTGTATGCCAAACTTAGTAAATGTGAGTTTTGGCTGACTAAGGTGAGATTCTTACGTCATGTGATCTCATGAGACGGGGTCGCGGTTGATCCCCATAAAGTTGAGGCTGTGTTACAGTGGGATAGACCTAGAACGATCACTAAGGTTAGGAGTTTCCTAGGTTTGGCAGGGTATTATAGACGGTTTATTCAGGACTTTTCTCGGATGGCCTTACCACTAATGAGGCTAACTAGGAAAGAGACACCTTTTGTGTGGGATGATAGATGTGAGAAGAGTTTCTAGGAGTTGAAACTCTATCTGACCACTGCCCCTGTACTGATTATCCCTGACCCTAGTGAGCCATTTATGGTTTATTATGATGCTTCGGGCAAAGGGTTAGGATGGGTGTTGATGCAACAGGGTCGAGTGGTGGCATATGCCTCGAGGCAGTTGAGGCCTCATGAGGAGAATTATCCCACACATGACCTGGAGTAAGCCGCCGTAGTGTTTGCTTTTAAAATTTGGAGACACTATCTATATGGTAGTACCATAGAGATTTATAGTGACCACAAGAGTCTGAAATGCCTGTTTGACCCGAAAGAACTCAATATGAGATAAAGGAGATGGATGGAATTCTTGAAAGATTATGATTATGTGTTGAAATATCATCCGGGCAAGGCCAATGTGGTGGCAGATGCCCTGAGTAGAAAATCCATCCATGTAGCCCATATGATGATTAGAGAGCAGGAGCTCCTAGAGAATTTCAGAAACTTGAACCTCTCTTGTCAGGTGGTATCGGGTAAATTGTATCTAAGTGAAACCCGAGTTGAGAATATATTGAGAACCCAGATCTTAGATGCCTAGGGGGAGGATGAGTTCTTGAAAAGGATCAGGAATGAGATTACCCAAGGTAAGACCTCAGATTTCAAGGTGTCTGAGGATGGCATGATAGTATATCGAGATAAAATTTATGTACCTAGTTAGAATGAGTTGAGAGAAAGCATTTTAGAAGAGGCACATAAGAGTAAGTATACTATCCACCTAGGTGCCACCAAGATGTATCAAGATATGAAAAGAATTTTCTGGTGGCCAGGGATGAAGAATGATGTGACGAATTATATGGCTAGATGCCTAGTGTGTCAAAGGGTAAAGATAGAACATCAAAAATCGGCTGGGTTGTTGCAACCTCTAGATATTCCTGAGTGGAAGTAGGATAGTATAGCCATGGATTTTGTTATTGGGTTACCCAGGACATCCTCTGGACACGATGCTATTTGGATAGTTGTGGATAGACTGACGAAGTCTGCACACTTTTTAGCTATCAGGGCTACTCATACACTGGATAGATTAGCCCAGTTGTACATCAGAGAGATAGTGCGACTTCATGGAGTACCCAATAGCATAGTTTCGGATAGAGACCCCAGGTTCACATCGAACTTTTAGAGGTCATTGTAGCATGCTTTAGGGACCAGGTTACGGTTTAGCATTGCATATCACCCCTAGACAGATGGTCAGACTGAAAGGACCATCTAGACATTGGAAGACATGTTGAGGGCATGTGTGCTAGAAATAAGGGGTAATTGGGATGCGTATTTACCGTTAGCAGAGTTTGCATATAATAACAGTTACCATTCCAGTATTCAGATGGCCCCTTATGAGGCTTTGTATGGGAGAAAGTGCAGATCCCCTCTGTGTTGGGTTGAGCTAGGTGAGAGGAGTATGATAGGACCTGATAGTGGACCAGACTACCCGACAAATAGAATTGATTAGGAAGAGACTCTTCATGGCCCAGAGTAGGCAGAAAAGCTATGCTGATAAGTGAAGGAGGCCGTTAGAGTTTGAGATTGGAGACCATGTGTTCATTCGAGTATCTCCAGTGACGGGAGTAGGTCGGTTAATAAGGGTAAGGAAGCTCAGTCCTAGGTATATTGGTCCATTTGAAATCCTTGAGAAAATTGGACCTGTGGCTTACCGAATAGCCTTACCTCCTAACCTAGCCCAAATCCACAGTGTTTTTCATGTCTCCCAGTTGAAAAAGTATTTACCAGACCCCTCACATGTCACAGAATATGAGCATGTGCAATTGCAGGAAGATCTTTCTTATGTAGTGAGATCGGAGAGAATTGTGGATGCTAAGCTGAAATAGCTGAGAGCAAGAACATTCCTCTGGTGAAAGTGATCTGGAGAGGCCTGACATCTGAGGAAGCAACCTGGGAATTGGCAGATGAAATGAGGCAAAAATATCTAGAGTTATTCCCTTGAGGTAAGTCTTTAAATTTCGAGGACGAAATTTCATTTAAGAGGGGTAGAAATGTAACAACCGGAAAAAGGGAAAAGGAAAAGAAAGAAGAAAGTTGAAAATTTTCAAAATTTAGAATTTTTTTAAGTCTTCTCGCAATAGCGAGAAATGGTCTGGCTATGGCGAGAGTAGCTGTTCTCTATAGCGAAAGTGCTTCTAGCTATAGCGAGTGCAGGCATTTCATACAAAAACCAGGGAGCTGCTCGCCGTAGTGTGCGCCATAGCGAAAGTGAGGGTCTGGAATTGATACGTGCTCGCTGTAGTGAAGGTTAAATCTCGCCATAGTGAAGGTAACTGATACGTGCTCACTGTAGTGAAGGTTAAATCTCGCCATAGTGAAGGTAACTGATACGTGCTCGCTGTAGCGAAGGTTAAACCTCCCCATAGCGAAGGTGACTGATACAAGCTCATCGTAGCGAAGGTTAATTTTCGCTATAGCGAGGGTCAGTCTAGAAAAGCGTAAAAAGGGAGAAATTGATTTCTTTAAACGACCCAATTCATTCTTTCTCTCTTATTTGCCCTAGACTTCGACCCAAGGAGAGAAAAGAGGCATAGAGAGTGAGAGAGACAAGGAGGAAGAACAAAGGAAAGGTAAGCAAGCTTCTCTCTTTTCTTCTTAGTATCTTGATCTCCTCTCTTTGCCCTCTCTTTCTATGGTTTTGCTTGTGAAATTAATAGGGTTTTAGGCATGGGTCAGAAGAGGAAAAGTGGAAAACACTCTTGAACTCCTTTATTTTCCTTGAATATGTTGATTCTACTACCATGAGAGCTTGAGAGAGAGGAAGAGTTGGTGACATTATAGAGAGAGAGAGAACCCTAGGTTCTTATATGTTAGCAAGTTTTGCTCTGAAGAACTCCTAAGAGTTGTTAAGTTATAAGAGAGTAATTTATGCTCTTTGATGTGTCTAGGCTCAAGAGAAGTACCTCCATCAAGGTGTGATTGTGAAACTAAGAAAGGAGAAGAGAAATTGAAAGGGAAGGCTTGTGTTGGCTCATAAGGTAGCACTCTTTCCACTTTTTCTTATTGCATTCTTGGATGTAATGGTCATTGTATGCTTGTGTATATGCTTATTGTGTGAGATATGCCATATGTTATTGCTTTAATGCATTAGTACCAATGTGCTTGTGTGTTGGATTGTGACAATTGCTCGGGTGAGGTAGTGCCGAAAGTCCCTTGAGATGGGTGAGACAAGGCCAAAAGTCTCATAACCAAGTGAGGCCAAGTCAAAAGTCCCTAAACTCGGATGAGGCCATCCAAAAGTCCCTAAACTCGAGTGAGGCTAGACCAAAAGTCCCTAGAGCTTACTTGTGGCATTGTTGTGATTTCCATGGCATGTACAACATCTATTATGTGATTGAGAATGGTTGGATGCTAAATTACATACTTTGACTTGTTATATGCCTTGATTGCTTCCTTGAATGAGTGCATGAGCTACTGAGATTCCATGAATCTCACCCCTTCCCCCCTCCCATCTTAACATGCTAGGTGGAGCTCAAGGAGATTCAAGTGCACACCAAGGAGCCTAGGAGCATGTTTAGCAAGATGTTAGCTTATTTTAGTTCTTTTGTTGTAAAGTGGTGCCAAAATGAATATGTACCTACTATTTTTGAGATGTAAATGTTGTAGCAAGTGTAAATGTATGGAAATATGATGTATAAACTATGTAGATAGCCAAAGTAATGCAAATGTGGGTTTTGCCCTTTTTGTGGCTTGCACGTGATAGTGTATTTTGGCCCGTAGCATAGTGAGTTTAAAATATATGATGATTTAGACCACTTAAATACTTCATATATGCTATGTTTATGCTTTCAAACTTGTCTATGAGGTATGAGAACATGTGGGAGGCCATTTGGACCCACTTTGACCATTTTGGGTGCCAAAACTGTTAATTTTGTGAGCTGCGTCAAAGTATGACTAAACGAGCTCTTCTTGTGATGAAATTTGGCATGCCTCTAGAGTTTGTAGAGAGCTTATTGGGAAGCTAAAGTGGGTAATATTTGGAGGTCTAGAGAATATTTAGCAATTTTTTGAAATTGGAAAAAAATTGATGGGTTGGTCATGTACTGTTACCATAGGTCCGAAAGGGAATCCGTGGCATTCATGGACCAAAGGGAGTCCAAATGTCATGAAATTTTATACACATAAACTAGACAATCATGGTGACCTATAACAACTAGAATCACCTAAATATGAGGTCTGTAGAGAGAGAATGAACCGTCTGAAGTTCTATATCAGCATTAGAGGAGCCATCCGACCTCCATTACTGTTCCATCGGTTTTCTGAATGTAAAGGCTGCTGAAATGATCTGAAATTATTGTTTTCCTCTAGTAGACATCTCTATCTTTCCAAATTGGTATATTTTACCAAGATTGGATTTTTTTGGATTTAGTTATGGATTTTCGAAGTTCATGACAGTAAGCTGCGCCAGAAATAGGGACAGCCGGACCTCTGTCTTATTTTCGATGTCAAACATGGTCCAAACGCTGCGATTATGGTTGGGAATCATTTTTAGTGTAAAGATAACACTTAGAGATTTCTAGAAAACTATGGTTTACTAGATTCCCATTTTTTTCTAATTAGTTATGATTTTCTAAAATTAGAGCCAAAAATCTAACTTTTGGATCCGTTTAAGAAATTGCATTTTTCTGGTTTTTGGCTCCATTCCCGTGGCTTATGTCTTGTTTTATGCTATGTATGAGTTGTATAAATGGAGTGTGAGTAGAGAATGTGAATGATGGATTCACAGGACCCACGGGGCAAAGGATGAGTGTTTGAAACCCCGTTTTATAGTATAAAAATGTCACGGTTTGTAATGGTTCTTTGGAAATCATATGGAATTGAGCCCAGAGGGTGGCTAGATAGAGATAATATATTATGGTGTTACATTAATGCCTAATAACACCAAGAGAGGTCCATCCACAACACCTACTCCATAATGAGCATAACCAGGGCTTAGTGCATTTGGGATCTGATCATAACTTGGTGCCCAATCAAAGCATATACACGGGTGGTAGCTGCACAACAGCTCCACTATAGACCCATAAGGTCTAAGCACAATAACAATTTAAGTAGTTAACTAATCATTTAGCATTTCAAAGTCATATATGTGCTAACAATAATAGATTAACATGAACATATACATGGAATTAGGAAATTAACCGCGATTACTTCAATGAAGCCAATTACTCAGCCTTTAGCTACCATTATAATTTAAATGCAGACCAAGCCTAAAACAAGTATAGTCATCATCATTTCTAGTAATAAATCATATATCTAAAGGGTTAAACCACCAATGGCTTCCTAAAAGTTACTTACCAAGCTTCTTAAAGGGTCAATTACACCAATTCAAGGTCAAGACATCAAAACTCACAATGGTTCACTCCCTATATCTCCATTTTCGCACATATACAAACCATGCACCAAAAGTCAATCCAAATGATGGGAATTTAGTACACACATCTCATAAAAGGAGAGAAATCACTTACCCATGCATCTAAAAGGTTAAATGGATTGAGTTGAGTCTTAACTACCAAAAACACACCATGGGACATTCTCAAATTCGGATTTGAGTCATCAAACCTAGAAAATTTAGTTTTTCACCTTCATCTCCTTATAATTTCACACAATAGCAGAACCCATTAGGAAAATCAACCCTTAGGGACATTTTTCAGCAAAATAATACACAAAATGGAAGGGAAATGTTTACCTAATCATCCCTCTTGTAACACCCCGAAATTAATTAAGGTGTTAATCATGGATTACGATTAATTAAGGATAATTAATAGAGGATAATTGGGCAAGTTAGTGAATAGGTATTCTAGAGAGATAAATTGTTAATCTGGGTTAAGAATTTATTTGGGATAGAAACTTCACCTAGGTCTAAATTGATGAATCATGATAAGAGGCTAATGGAGGCCCAATGAATTAGAGGCAGACCCAAACTAATTTAATGAGATAGAGGCCCAAGATTTATCTTGTATAGGCTCAATTAAGTAGCCCAATTACCTTTGTGCAGACCCAAGCCCTTGAGCCCTTCAAGTTTGGCCCAAAACCCATTAAACTTCAGCAACCCAATGTATTAAACTGGCCCAAAAGAATTCTGCAGCCCAACAGGTGGAAACTGGCCCAAAAAGCTAAAGTCTGAAGCCCATTTGAACTTGGACCTTGGAGCAACCCATAACCCATTTTTGACCCAATATAAACCCATCTAAAACCCTAATACTTCAGCCACTTATCCCATTTGCTGAAACTCAAAAGTGAAATTCGGAGGTGGAGAAAGAGGCTAAGGTTTGGGGCAAAAATTCTGCATTTTCACACACTTAGAGCAAGATTTGGCCAAGGTAATAGTTATATAACTTAATCCCCTCATATTTCTCTTTAATTTGGTTCGATTAGTTTTTCATTTGGAGGATTTTCACCTTACCCAAAATCTGAAATGTGGTTATTTGGGGTTTTCTTGATGAAATTCGTAGGTTGAGGCTAGGGCCGACATTAGGTGAGTTTAAACCCCTCATTTTGATGTTTTCTTTGATGGTTTGAGACCCCCATAGCTTATTTATATTATGGGTATTAATTTGGTACGAATTTGCTTAGGATTTTGGGTGAAACATTGAGAATTCTGGTGGGAGATACTTGAGTCTGAGTTTGGGTTTTGTGGTGGCTGTTGCGAATTTGTCTACAAGTGAGGTAACCGGGGTTTACATTAATTCCATGCATATGTCGGTTTAAATTTCATACTTGCTATATATGAATGATTTGAAATGCTGAATGAATTGGTTGGCTATCTATTGTATGATAATTGGACCTTGTGAGTCCATGGTGGAGCTGTGGTGCGGCTGCCACCCGTGCATGTGCTACGATCGAGCACCGAGTATGATCAACCTCAGATGCACTGAGCCCTGGTTGTGCTCAATGGGGAGTAGGTGCCGTGGACGGGCCTCTCCCAGTGTTAATGGCCTTTAACATGTTAAATATATGATTGCTAGTATAGGATAGTAATCATGATAGTCTAATTGTTTCATTTGCTGAAATGACTGATATGATTCTGATATGGATTTTGATTCATGCATGTATGTTGATTAAACTGGATTATATGATGGAATTGCCTTAGTTACTGAGATGTGTATCTCACCCCGTTTTATGGGATTAATATTTCAGGTGAAAGTTCCTCGGGTAAGGATAAGGGTAAGCAAGTGGATGAACATCCATGAGCTGAGGCCCGGTGTGGGGGAGCTACACTTGGTCTGAGTAGAATAGGATATATGCTAATTTTTGTTAAGGCTTGTATAGCATCATCATGTATCTGTATTGCCAAGTGTAGGAATCTGTATTTTGATAATATACCGTGTACTTATTGAGGAGTAGGCTTTATTGTAAATTGGTAATTGATGAATGGATTTATGCTATCTGCTATGAGTCTTGTTGAAGTCTGAAATAGCTTATTATTGGAAATGAAATCTTGATATATATATTACTATGAACTCATGTTATTGTTATTTTACAAATTTGCTGATATATGGACTTGCTGTCATAGGATAATTAGAGAAAGGGAATTGACCCTTAGGTCTTGAACTGATAAGGATAGATTAGCTGGTTAAATTAGACTAATGAAGGACATTTGAGCCCCACAATGAAGATAGAGGAGCCCTAGGGTGTTAATGGAAGGAGAGTGGAGAGTAGGAGGCAAGAAATTCAGAGTTATAGGATCAGGAGGAGTTTAGCCGCGGCTAAAATATGGTTGGCCGCGGCCAATAGTGGCGAAGTTGCCCAGGGAGAGTTCCAGAGAGGAATTAGCTGCGGCGAAATTTGAGAGGTCAAACTGGGAGTCATCCAGAGGGGAATTGGCCACGGCAAATTAGGGAATTGGCCGCGGCTAACTTTTAAGAAAATGTCCCCAGCATTCCAGAGAGGAATTGGCCGCGGCGAAAGGTGGAATTGGCCGCGGCCAATATCGAGAGGCGAGCGAGGAAGTTCCAGGAGGCTTCTTCGCCGCGGCGCCCTGTAGGTTGGCCGCGGCGAAGGTCCAACTCGTCGCGGCGAAACTAGTGACAAAGAGAGGAGTAAAGACAGAAAGGAATTGGCCGCGGCGAATAGTAATTTGGTCGTGGCTAACCCGCTAAAACACTTATATTACCTAGAAAACCCTGGTTTTCCATATGTTAACCGTAAGAGATGATCTAGAGTCATTAGGATGAGTTTTAATTGATGAGTAATGGAATCTAAGGCTTATAAATGGATGTTTAATTTCCCTTATGAATATAAGTGTATGTAATGGTATGATTGATGACTCTAATCACATTAAGGTTTAAATTTTCCCATATTTTCATATCCTATAGAGATTAATCACGTGTTTAACCTTAATTATGATGAATAGAAATTAGGGTCGTCACACCTCTAACCTCCAATTATGAAAATCTTGCAACAATCATCCAAAAGCCATATTTCATCCTAAGAAGAGATGAAAAATTCTTAAAATGCAAACCAATCAGACTAAAACGAAGAGGAGAATGAGAGAGACATGTTTTACATAGATTACCTTAGCCAAATCTTCCTCTAGAAGTGAGAAATAGTGGAGGAATACAGAAAAAGCCTAGCCTCCCTCCAAACCTCCAATTTTTGCTTTGCCTTTTGTGTTTTTTCTATAGAATAGGGAGGAGGCTGAGTGTATTTAGGGTTTAGTTGGGTTTAAGTTAGATCCTAAATAGGTTATGAGTTGACCTAAAGGCCCAAATCCTCATGGGTTCATATTTTTATGCTTGTTGAGCTTTATTTCATGAGTTGGGCTACAGAAATTTGATTGGGTCAGGCCAAGTTCCAAGAGTCAATCCAATTTGGGTCTACATAATGTGTATTGGGCCAACTATAAGAGTTCATATAAATTAGGTCTTAGGCCTCTATTTCACTAGATCAGATTGGGCCATTGCTAGGTGATCTCTCTTGACCCAAGTCTCATGATAGGGAGTTGGGCTTGCACCTAAAATCATTGGGCCTTCATAAATCCTTATCCATGGCTTACTCAAATTAATTTTGGTGTGTTACAAGGTAAGTTATATGAAACTTAATCAGTCCTCTATATTTTGGTTTGAATAGTTTTTGGTTTAGTAAATTTTTCTCCGTTACCTTGCTCATTTGATGACTCCATTGTTGATTTTCGAAGGTAGAGGCTAGAGGGGTTGTTCGGTAAGTATCTTTTCTTCATTTTGAAGTGTTTTCTATTAGTTAGTGACCTAATTGTTCACTTATGAGGTGAGCTTTGTTTTTGTGTGAAAATACCTAGAAATTAGAGTTGAATATTGAGGTTTCTGGTGTAGGTGAAGTTTAAGTCCAAATTTGAGACTCTTTGGTGATTGGCTAAGCAACTTCTAGGTAATTCTTGATAGTTTAATTACTTAATGTCTAATTTCTGCTATAATTAGTGACTAAGTTTATGCTTTGATTTTATTTAGGACCTCTAGGTATGTGGAAACTTACATTTGACTTCAAAATTTTATGCAATTAAGTGAGGCAACTAGGGTTCAAATTTTAAGTCCTTGTATATGTGCTTTTGTTAATATGATATCTGCTATATAAATATGTTTTGCTTTGTTAAATGACTAGTTGGCTAATTTATTTTTGTGTTTGGACCATAAGTGAATCCTAGGTGGAGTTGTGATGCAACTGCCACCCATGCATTATGCTTCGATTGGACACTGAGTTGTGATTAGACTTATAAATGCACTGTGTAATAACCACTGATTTAAAAACTAAACTGAATCAGATGAACTAATATGGGAACACCTTAAAGTAGAGCAAATTGAGACTAATAAGTTTAGGATGTTGATTAGAGCATCTAAAATGTGGTTTAGGCCTAGGGTTGGCCAAGCACTGGAGCTAAAATAGCTAAACAGAGAGAGTTATAGAAGCCAATGGCATTTCTAATTTTGGATAACTTTTAGAAAACTCAAAGAAGTGATCTTTAAATGAAAATTTTGAGTTTTCTGAGGTTCTCAAAGGCTGAATCTGACGAACTAATACAGGAACACCCTAAAAAGAGTAAATTGAGGCTAATAAGTTTAGGATGTTGATTAGAGCATTTAAAATGTGGTTTAGAGAGCCTAGGGTTAGCCAAGAACTGGAGCCAAAATGGCTAAATAGAGAGAGTTATAGAAGCCAATGGCATTTTTGTAATTTCATATAACTTTTAGAAAACTTAAAGAAGTGGTCTTTAAATGAAAATTTTGAGTTTTTTAGGTTCTTAAAGGCCCTAAAAATCATAAGAACCCCTATAATGGTCAAAACTTTTTCGATTTGCATTTTAAAGTTTTAGTTGACTAAAACTTTGATTGAATAGTTTAATAAGGTTTTAAATCCAATTTGGGTAAAATCAAAGGCAATTTATGAATCAGATGACCTAAATTTCATGATGAAAAAGATAGTACTAGAAAAGGATGTGAAATGAGCCCAAACAGAGAAACTAAAGTTTAGGGACATTGTTGAAAATTTGGAAATTATTATAAATGGTCCTCCACCTCTTAAATAACATCCCATTTCTGCCTTCCATCTTAACTAACTAATTTTCCCTCTAAAATAGAAATAGAACTAGCCTTAATAGGCTCACCAAAAAGGGAGCAAAGGGGGAGGAAACCAAGCTTGAAGAGTGTAAGAAATTGTCTCTTTTTCATGCTTCTCCTTTCATTAAAGTACTTTTCCTCCTCCCCTTCTTTCTTCTCATGGTTTTGGTGGCATAATTGGTGTTGTTTCATGTTTGGTTCAGTAGAGGGAAAAGAGGATGTGAGAGAACTCTTGGAAGCTTGAGAAAGCTCTGTTGGAAAGCTTTGGAATAAGGTAAGCTTTGTTATGAAAAATTGCTTCTTCTTGGCTTTTCTCTTCCTTCATGTTTTAGCCTAAACAAGGATCTTATGTAGGGAATTTTGATTTGATCCAAACTTAATAGGATTTAGGGTTTTAGAGTATAAGGAATAAGAATATACAATTAGAACTAAAAGAAAAGCTTTAGAAATTTAGCTATAGAAAGTATTGCACCTAGAAATTTATGAAGCTTTCTAAGGGTAATTTAACTTGTGTAAGAGTATGTTTGAGTTCTCAAGACTTTTAGGAAGTTTCACAAGTGGTAAATTCCCTAGGAAAACTAACAAAACCCCATGGGCTCTCAATATATTTTATGCCTCAGCCAAAGAGGGGAGATGGTACTTAGGGAAAGTTTTCTTTGATTCCAAGGATAGAAATAGCCTAGAAATGAATAATAGACATCAAAGGAACCATTGATGTAAATCTAAACATCATATTTTGAAAGTTGGAAGTTCAGGTTTCTTTTATGTATAAGGGGTAACTTGATGCTAAGCTCCTTAAATTGAGTTTATAATTACTCTAATGAGTTTTTAAATGGAGTCATTTGACTTTTATTGATTGAGAAATTTAAGTCACGAGTATGAATTATATGAGTTGCTTCATTATGCTCTTGTATGGAACCAAAAACATGCCATAAACTAGAAATAGCTTGTGTGAATTTTATGTAAGACTAGAGATGGTTCTATAAATGTGTTTTTATCTATTTGATATGTCTAGACCAAGCAAACCAAGCCTTCTCTAAGTGTGCATGTGAGACCGAACTAAAAGGCTAAGGGAATTAAAGGAAAAGTTGTACTTTTGATTCAAGGTAGCCCTCCATCATTTCTTATATGCATTTCTTGGTTGTTTAATTGTCATTGAATGCTTGTATGTATGTTTGAATTATAAAGAATGCCTCTATCTATTGGTTTGATGCTATAATACCATTATACTTCTTGAATTGTGTTTGGACTGTGACTTTGCTCTTGATGGATGAGGTGATGCCAAAAGCCCCTTGGAGTGGGTGAGGTGAAGCTAAAAGTCCTTAGAAATGAGTGAAACAAGGCCAAATATCTCTTAGAATGAGTGATGCTAAGTCAAAGTCCCTAGAAAATGAGTGAGGCTAATCCAAAAGTCCTAAATAGTTAGGTAAGGCTAAACTAAAAGTCTTTAGAGTTTGATTTTGTTCTTGACATGTTTATATAATCTTTATAACATGTTTATGTTTGATTCTTGGAAGCTTTTGGTATATGCTTGTATTCTTTGACATGATAATATGCCATTTATGCCTACTTGAAAGGTAAAAGAACTATTTGGATTCTTTGAATCTCACTCTCCTTCACTTTCCATCTAACTTTGTCTAGGTGAAGCTCATGGAGCAAAGAATGAGAGCCAAGGAATATAATTTATAATACGTTAACAATAGTATAGTTTTTTATATAAATTAATGTCAAAGTATGTATTTAGAAGTTATATATGCGATGTAACCCTTTAAGCATATGTAAAAGTATATGAATATGTTGTATGTAATGAATTTGGAGTCAAATGTATGAGAATGTATGATTTTGACATCCTTGAGCCATTGTGTGCTTGTATATAAAAGGATATGGGATGGTGAATTTGAGTTCCGTGAGGATTTGACCTATTATGATGCTCTTATATATTGTAATTGAACTTTTGGATATGCTCAAATGGTTATGGTTCATCTAGAAGGCCATTTGCTACCATTTAAAGCCATATGGTTACCATTGTAAGTTATATTTTGCCCCTAAACTAAAACCAGACTAAATGAATGAGTTTTGGCATGAAATTTGGCAAACGTATAGATCACATTTAAAATGTTTCACAAAGCCAAATATTATAATTTTTAATGCTCTGTAGAATATCTTATGATTTTTTAAAGTTAGCCAAATTATGCAGAACTGTTAGTATACTATTCATCTGGGTAGTATGATTTTTCAGTGTCTTTGAAGGGCCAAATGAAGTTCAATGGTCATTAAATTTTACAAGCATATACTTGGATTCATAAGCTTTCAATAGCCACTAAGATCACTTTAATTTGGAGCTTTGTACAATAAGATACAAATTTTTAAAGTTGCATGTTGTTGTAGTATGAGAAATAGACCCTAGTTATTATTCCATTAGTTTTCTAGGACCAAATGATATTGTTTTGATCTAAAATTTTTACAATAGTTAGATAATATTTTGATCTTTTCAGAAAGTCCTAATTGGTATGATTTAGAGTTCTCTAGCTTAGGTTATGAATTTTTGAAACTAGTGGCAGAATTATGGAATTACATGGGATGGGGTACTTGTGCTAACTTATGATGTTTGACCTTAAACCTAACTTCTGTGCTTCTTTTATGACATTTTTAGTTGAGCAAGTATATTAAGGATGAGTTAACATCAAATCATGCCAATTTAAAGGCTGAGATAATATCTTGTCAACAAAGTCTAGGATCTTGTCAACATGATCTTGTATTGTAAGTTGTGAAATTTGAGACCTTATCAACAAGGTTTTTTGTCATCAATACAAGGTTGTCTAACATAGTAAGTTATAGCATATGATATGTGATGGTATAACATTTTTGGCATCAGAGTAATGGTTCAGGCAGCTAAACTCAGTGTTTGGCTATTGAATTATTTAAGTGGTATGTGTTACAGTGTGTTTGTCAAGAAATGGCTTCATACATGATTGAATTGTAATGGTATGCTAAGGTTGTGGTTATTTTTTAGATAAGATGGTGAATATTAGAAGGGTAGACTAGCTAGGACTGAGTGGGTTGAACCTGAGGATCTTATAAGGACTATTATAGATAGATTATACCAGCAGCAAGCTATGATATAGCAGTAGTATGAAATGATAAGGCAACTACAAAATGCCCTAGCTAGGCAAGAAGAAATGAGAAGAAAGGCCTCTAAACCATAGCCACCTGATTCTAATAATCCAATAATACCCCCTCAAGAGCTGGTATAGGCCCAAGTATCCCATCAGAAGTTGCTTAATCAGTTTAGAAAGAACGGTCCACCCTTATTGAACAGAGAATTAGATGTAGACAAAGTCAAAAGTTAGGTTATACAGCTTGAGAAGATATATAAAGTGATAGGCTGTACATCATAGCAGAAAGCTATGCTTACCACATTTATGCTAGAGAAAGAAAATGATAAATGATGGTATGGCATAGAATCTATTATGTAAACGAAGAATATCCCGATCACTTGGGAGAACTTCTTAGTGGAATTCTATGAGAAATATTTCCCTAGCTCTTTCAGAGACCAAAAAAGAGATAAAGTTTATAGGATTGAAGTAAATAGATGATATGTCAGTGGATCAGTATCTGACTAGATTCATTATGTTGTCTCAGTACTCCTCCTATCTGCATAGATATGATGACTAGAGCTAGAGGTGTGAGAGTTTTGAGAAGGGATTAAAGCTCTTAATTAGAGATAGAGTTACTCCACAAAAAATCAAAACATTTAATGTCATTGTGGAGATTAGCAGGGTGATAAAAAATAACCTATGTGATATCCCATTAGTAATGATTAGGACGAGTCAGAAGAGGGCTTTAAAATTGAAAAGACTAAGACCAGAAGATAGTGTAAGTGTAACACCTAGCAATAGAAAGAAAGACAAGGTGCAGTAGAGTAGAAAGCCATAGATGGGCAAGAAAGTGTAGCCTAATAAAACTTAGTCTTCTATAGTGACATGCTTTAAGTGTGGGAAGCCAAGGCACTTTGTTAAGAATTGTCCTTAGATAGAGATAGTGCCTCCACCTAGGCCATAGACCCAAGGCAAAGTGCTAGCCCTTACTCAATAAGAGGCTAATGTATCCCCTAGCTTGATTAGAGGTACGATCACAGTGAATGGTTTTCCTATTATGGCTATGTTTGATTTGGGTGCTAGCTACTCGTTCATATCTTATGATTGTGTAAGGAATTGGGTTTGGTTATTACTACTTTGCCTTTTGATTTGTCCGTTACTACTCCTACTAGAGGCCATGTTATTACTTCCTATGTATGTTTAAATGTCATTGTACAGTTTAACTATTATCATACTACCATTAATTTGATTTATATGCCCTATTAGGACATTGACTTTATTGTTAGCATGAATTGGATGACTGTAAATAATGCTATACTTGATTGTGAACACAGAACTATTTTCTTACTTGCTTGTGGGACTATACCTAGTATTGGGGCTGAACTATCCTTTTTTATTGTTGTCTAGGTTGAGAGATATCTAGAGCATGGATGTTAAGAGTTTCTACTCTTTTTCTCTATGCAAGCTGAGGTAAAGGAAGGGATAGAGGAGAGCCTTATAGTTAGGCAATTCTTGTAGGTTTTTCCTAAGGATTTTTATTTTAGTGGCCTTGATAATTCCTAAATATTCATGTTATTGTACATATTTTCTCTCAGTAAAGATAATGTTAGCCTCAAATTATAGGGTAAATAATACTTTTATAGATAAGACAAATATACTTAGGATGAATAACTCTATATTCAATTCTTACTTAGAAAATGATAGTTTTTGTCTTAACTTTGAGTATATTGATAACTAATCACACTTTGTTCTTGTTATAGGATGCATTTTTCAAAGAAGAGTGAGCATTCTCAGGTGAAAGAGGCTTTAAAGTTACTTTTTGGATTATTTTTAAAAGCTCGCCATGGCTAAGAGTTCATCATGCCATGGCTGAAAGGGAAGAAATCAAAGAGCAGTGTGTTGGGCAACCTGTGCTGCAATGAATCCTATTAACGCCACAACAAAACTCAAATTAGAAGTTAACGATACTATGGTGAGAGCGTGCTAAGCCACGGTCTTGGTCAAGTGAAGCTAAATCCACGATGAGGACGTGTTAAACTATGGTACAAAGTTACACAGAAGCTAAACTTGAGCACAGTGAAAATACTGTGCATTGAAGCGTGGAGCATTCTTGCCATCCAAAAGCCAATCTTGTCACTGATGGATTAACTAAATGTAGCATTTTCTTTATAGACTTTTTGAGGGTTTCAGGCTTCATATACAAGGGGAATGGGAAGGATCCATCATTCTGGGTTGTATTTGCTTTGTTCCAAGTGTGTGGAGGTTGAAGAGAGCTAAGAAGGCATCTTGGAGAAGAAGGAAGCTAAGGATTGAACAGTGAAGCTAAAACAAGCTCTATTTATGAGTTTTTTCTTCCTTTCTTTTGTTCTTTTGATTATTTCTGATGTATTTGACTTTCACTTCAAGTTTACCTCTTGTTTTCATGATCATGTATAGCTAAACTTTCTAATCTAGGATTATTAGGAACTCTTGTATGGATTAATGATTGTTCTTCACTCTAACTTTGCAATCAATGGTTAATATCTGTTCATTCACCTCTATCCTTCATGCTCTCTAATTGATTAGCTAACATTTAGAGTGATTTGATACCTTACTTGAACCAGGGAATGGAAAGGGAGGTTAGATCAAGAGTTGAGTGGTGTGAGTACTTGAAACTTGCTAGGGCAGGTGGATGGTTTAGTTAATGAGATAGGAATATACTCATTAGCCTCACATGGTCCAATTAGGTAATATGCTAGCAATTTGATCCCTGTTGGTTTTATAAGGAATTATGAAATTGATTGGATAACCCTATATGAGATTTGGAAGAATACTTATAGGAATAAATGAACCCTAGGCCAGCATGTATCATCATTAAGAGTAAGGATTATGAGTGTTGAGTAATTTATTATGAAACACAAGAGAAACTAATAATCCTAGATGCCATTAATCACCTAGAACATCCAAATACTAATCTTAAGCTCTGTATAACTTTTGATCCATAATCATTTCTTTTTAACATCAACTATTAAAATTTGATTCGCTTGATTTAAGCTAGAGTGTGAATTTTAGTACTTGACATTATTTTGACAACAAATCCTTAAGGGAACAATATTTTCTTATCACCATATTGCCTTCATGATACATATACTTATGTGTATGCTTTAAAGAAAGCAACAGGCCTACCTCTTGAGAGAGAGATAGAGTTCCTTATAGATATAGTGCTTAGGGCTGGAACAGTGTCTAAAGCTCCTTATAGAACGGCTTCCACCAAGCTTACAGAATTAAAAAAGAAGATAGAAGAATGATTAGAGAAAAGGTTTATTTGACTTAGTGTGTCACCTTGGGGAGTACCTATATTATTTGTGAAAAAGAAAGATGGTAGCTTGAGATTGTGTATAGATTTTAGAGAATTGAATAAGATTATCATTAAGAATAAATATCCTCTCTTTAGAAAAGATGATTTGTTAAATCAATTAGCTAAGGTATTTGTACTCTCCAAGATGGATCAGAGATCTAGGTATCATCAGTAGAGGGTTAGAGTTGAAGACATCCTAAAGATGGCCTTTCAAACTAGCTATGGGCATTATGAGTTCTTGGTGATGCCATTTGGTCTGATGAATGCACTAGTTATGCTTATGGATTATATGAATAGAGTATTAAGACCATTTTTAGATAAATTTGTTGTGGCATTTATAGATGATATACTTGTATACTCTAGATCATTTAGGGAGCACGAGAGACATTTGAGAATAGTCTTAGATACCTTAAGAAATAAGAGATTGTATGCAAAACTTAGTAAATGTGAATTTTGGTTCACTGAGGTGAGATTCTTAGGTCACGTGATATCACAAGTAGGGGCAGTTGATCCTTATATGAAATGGCTTAGTTATATCTCTCTTATAGCCATACACATAGCATATGATGTAATCCCATGATGAAATTGTTATGTAATCATATGAACATATGTAATTACCTAAATGTATGATGTATGAATGAAATTTGATGCCAAATGTATGAGATAGCATGTTTTGGGTATTGAGTAGCAAGAGCTAGTATATCATAGGTTGGATGAGTGAGTTTAAGAAATATAGGTTTATTCACCTTTAAAACAAGTTTAAAGAGTCATTTTGGTGCATTCCCATGTGTTCAAGTGGCCACACAAGCTTGGGAAGCAAAATTGGACACTTTGATGCTAGTTGAGACCATAAAAAAGGCCAAATTGGAACCCTATGTCACAAACTAACCAAATGGATGAATCTTCTCATGAAATTTGGCAAACAAGTAGAACTCATTGAGAGCTTTTTAGGAAACTAAAGTTCAAAAAAATTGGAGCTCTACAGAATTAATTATGAATTTTCAAAGTTAAGATTTTTCTGTTATTCTAGTGAATGTACAGTTCATATGGCCAGTTTTGTATTCTATGTCATCCGATAGTCAAATGGTATCCAATGCTTGTGAAATTTTTGTAGCATAAACTATAGATTATAGAATTTTTGTGAGCAGAAAGTTATGAATTTTTGAAATTTAATGTTATTACCAATAATGCCACTTGACCTCTAGTATTATTCCATCATAATTCAGTTCTTAAATGGACTTGCCATGGTTTGGAGATATTTTTTCCTTAAATTTAACATATGTAGCTTCTTATATTAACCAAATTTTCATAATTTGGATTTTTTTAAGATTAGTTATGAATTTTCAAAGTTTATGACAGTAACCTGCGATAATAGCCCAGGCAGCTAAGACCTTGGGAGCCTTTCGAATGTCAAACGTCTTTTACTTGATGTTTCATGACCTGGACATATTTTTAGCATAAAGTAGACATCTTTAGCATTTTAGAATATAAAGAATACATGATTTTGATTTTTCTAGAATTAGTTATGATTTTTCAAAATTTATGACAGAAAATATGAAATTCTAGTCGAGGCTACACTATGATATTTTATGTGTTCCTTGAACTTGCATGAGTTCTAGGCCACTTTTGTTGATGGAATTGAGTTTTATCTATGTAATTAAATATGAGATTATTATACATGAGCTCACATGGTCCATGAAACATCGAATAAAAATTTATACGCTACACAATGTAAGGAAATTCATTATTTTAATGCCATTTTTCTTACTCCTTCATGAAATGCATGATATGAAATATGGAGGCAACATGAGATAAGCTAGAAAGTTATGGTGTTACACCTCAGAAACACAAAGCTATGGGATTTGTTTCTCTTGGCCTAAATACAATATATGGAAGTCAAATGAGTTCATGGAATCATTTCTAAAGTCATACATCTTTCTTAAACACTAGCTTGGTCTAATAACCCTTTTATGGTTCCAAAATGAACCTAATGAAGTAACATCCATCAATTAAGTTTTATGCTTCATTATTTTATTTCATTTATGATTCTTGACTCCTTTTAAGCCTATTGGAGTCATCACACAATTAAAATAAAGAGCCAAACTAGGTGTTGCTTCTTTAGGTCATATTATGGAACATATAAGGCCATCTCACTTTCTATGGTTTCTAAATTTTTTCCAAAGATTCCTCTCATCTGCACTCATCATATATGACTCAAAAATGGGTTTGAAAAATTTTAAAACTATCCTTAGGTACCTTAACTCTTCTAGGCTGAAACTAGGCTTCTTCTTGGCACCCATGGAGCTTGCTTTGTTTTCTTAGTAGAAGAAGCATATGAGGAGCCTTCTAGGGATCTTAGGAGCTCATTTAAATGCTCATTTAGGCCTAGGAATCATGGTATCAAATCAGATTTTTTAAGGAATACTAGAAACCCTAGGTTTGCTATCTTGAATTTTCATGGTTCTTTGTTAATTTCCTTTGCATATTCTTATTCTGTACACTCCATTTCCTAAGATTCACCCTTGGTTCTACCTAAATTCCAAGCCCTCTTGTAGCTTCTTATGTTGGATGAACCAAGGAGAGAAGAGGAGAAGGAGTAGCTACCATGGGATGAAGATTTTACCTTATTTTTCCTTAGTTTCTTGGTTGATTCTTCCTTTCTTTAGCCTCCTCTCTTCAAATCCAAATTTTCCCCGCTGTTTTTCCCTCAAAATAGATCCAAAAACTTCAATAAAACTATAAGAAAGAAAGGGGAAATGGAGAATGAGAGGTTTACTAAAGAGAAAGCATGAAAAACCAAGAAAATCCATACCTTTCTACTTTGTTTTTCTCCTTCCTTTCTCCTCCTCTTGGTGCGCCTCAAACCCTAGCTCTCTCCTCTAGTTTAGGGCAGAAAAAATTGTGTCTAAATGAGTGAGGAGATCGAGCACCTCATATATATAGGGAAATTTAAGAAACACTTTTTAAAAATTCTAATTTTGTCCTTTCATCTTGGCATTTTCGTTTTCAGTTCGTTTTAACTCCTTTTTGAGAAGCATCTTCTCCATTATAAAATTTAGGTTCCTAATTTAATAAAATGCCTTTGAAATCACTTAAATTGAAGCTAAAACTTTCCTGAATGAATCCATTAAAGTTTAGGTCAACTGAAATTGGAAAACGTCCACTATAGAGGTTTTAATTGTCCTCGGGCTTTCCATGGTTTGCAAGACCTTTAAGAACCCCAAAGAACTCAAAACTTTCATTTAAAAAGCCCTCCTATGAGAATTCCAAAATTTGCTTAAAATTATCAAAATGCCATTATGTTTCATTAATCTTTCGTTTAAATTTGTTTCTTCATTCTAGCTCTGCTTTTCTTTCCGTCTGAGCTTGGGATTCTTATTTTTAGGAGTTTAGAATGCTACATAAATTTTTTGGGACCTTAACTAATTCATTTTAGGGGACTTGCTTTGAAAACGTACTTATTTCCATCATTTAACGAAAATCAGACATTACACTCTCCTCTTGACATAACCAACACACACAAAAAGCAAAGGGAAAAAGCAACAAAAGCAAGAAGATTACCTTGATTCCAAGCTTTCTTCAAGAGCTTTCTTCCTTGCTTTAGCCCTCTCCTTGAATTGCTACTTCCTTTAAACCAAGACCAAAATAGTCCCATATCATCCACCAAAACCATGGAAAGAGAGAGCAAAGAGAGGAGAACAAGATTTCTAAAGGAGAAAGCCATGAAAACCTTGAATTTCCATACCTTTTCTTAGCTTCTTCCTCTGCTTTTTTAGCCCTTCTTGTGCATTGCTTCCTCCTATCTTTTCTCTTTATTTAAGACAAAACACTAAGTTGGTTAGAAGGGACCAGAAGTGGGATGCCTCTTATATGAAGCAACATTAAAAGAATTGTTCATTAAAAATGACATTTATGTCTCATCTTCGTAGCATTTTCGTTTTTAATGCAGTTTAGCTCCTTTTCAAGAACCATCTTTTCTATCATAAAATTTAGGTCCTCAAACTTATAAAATAACTTTGGAATCACTTAATTTGGATTTAAAACCTTCTCGAAGGAAGAGAGGTCAAAGTTTTAGTTAACTGACATTCAAAAATAAACACTAGAGGGTTTTTAACTATCCCAAGAGTTCTCATGATTTTTAGAGCCTCTGAGAACCTTAGAAAGCTTGAATTTTCCATTCAAAAAGCTCTCCTATGAGTTTTTCAAAAAGTGCACATATTTACAAAAATGTCATTATACTTTTGACAATTTTATTGAACCACTTTGGCATTGATTTTTGGGCAACTAAACACTTAAATCCCTATTTTCCATTATTTAAAATTTTATTCTAATTTTATTTGACATTAAATCATTCATCTCAGGGGACTTGCTTTTATAATCATCTTATTTTGACATTTTTAAGAAAATTAGATGTTACACATGAAGCTTCCTAAACCTCTTATGGACTCATACATACTCTTATATAAGCTAGATTATCATTGAAACGCTTCAAAAATTGCTAGGTACGACAAGAACCATAGGCATTATAACTTGAATTCTAAAGCTTCTTTTTCAGTTCCAATTGCATATTCTTACTCCTCATGCCTTAAAACCCTTGTTCCTACCTTGCTATGACCAGAAATCATCCCCTCCTAGATGGGCTTAAGTCTGGCCGAAACATGGAACAACCGGGAAAAAGAAAAGAAAAGGGAAAAGAAAGGAAGTGAAAACTGGAAATTTTCGGAATCCAGAATTTCTGCCAAGTCCTCTAGCAATAGCGAGAAACGGTCTCGCTACAGCGAGAAAGCTAGTTCGCAACAGCGAAGGCGTTTCTAGCTATAGCGAGTGCTGGCAGCAGCCCATACAAAAACCAGGGAGTTGCCCGCTGTAGCGTGCACCATAGCGAGAGTGAAGTTTGGAACTGACGCGATTTCACCATAGCGAGTGGTAAATCTCGCTATAGCGAAGGGAACTGACCCAATCTCGCCGTAGCGAAGGTTACACCTCGCCATAGCGAAGGTTACACCTCGCCATAGCGAAGTCAGATTATACGAGCTCGCTATAGCGAAGGTTAGTTTTCACCGTAGCGAGAGTCAGTCCGAAAGAGAGTAAATAGCGAGAATCAGACTTCATTAAACGCCCAAACTCATTTTTTCTCTCATATCTGCCCTAAGCTTCGACCCAAAGAGAGAAAAGAGGCGTGGAGAGTGTGAGAGATCAAGAGAAGGAGGAAGATTAAGGGAAAGGTAAGGTCACTTCTCCCATTTCTCTTTAGATTTCTGATCCCCTCCCTTTGGCCTCTCTTTCTGCGATTTTATTTGTGTAAATGGACGGATTTTGGGCATGGGTCAGAAGAGGGAAAGTGGAAAACTCTTTTGAATCCTTGAGTTCTCTTTGAAAATGAGGTTTTCCACTACCATGGGAGCTTGAGAGAGAGAAAGGGGTAATGGCATTCTAGAGAGAGAACCCTAGGTTGTGTGTGATAAAGGGTTGCTCTAAATTAAATTACAAGAGAGTAATTGCATGCTTTTGGTGTGTTTAGGCTCAAGTGAAACACCTCCATCAAGGTGTGTTTGTGAACCTAAGGAGGGAGAGGAGACATTGAAAGGAAAAGTTTGTGTTGGCTTTGGCTCCAAAGGTAGCTCTCTTTTTCACTCTTTCTTGTTGCATTCTTGGATATGATAGTCATTGTATGATATGTATATGCTTGTTGTATGGAATATGCCATATGCTATTACTTTGATGCATTGATACCAATATGCTTGTGTGTTGAATTGTGAGATTTGCTCGGGTGAGGTAGTGCCAAAAGTCCCTTGAGATGGGTGAGGTGAAGCCGAAAGTCCCTTGAGATAGGTGAGACAAGGCCAAAAGTCTCAAATGAGTGAGGCCAAGGCAAAAGTCCTTAAACTCGGGTGAGGCCATCCAAAAGTCCCTAAACTCGGGTGAGGCTAGACCAAAAGTCCCTGGAGCCCATTTTTGGCATTGTTGTGAATTCCATAGCATGTACATTATGTGTTGGATGATTGAGAATAGCTAAATGCTTATTCACATGCTTTGACTTGTTATATGCCTTGATTGCTTGCTGGATTGAGTGCTTGAGCTACTGAGGTTCCCTGAATCTCACCCCTTTCCCCTCCCAACTAATATGCTAGGTGGAGCTCAAGGAGAACCGAGCACACACCAACGAGCCTAGGAGCTTGCGTAGCTATTTATGTATGTTTTGATATTGTAATGTATATATGATGTAAAGTGGTGCCAAATGAAGATGTGCCCACTATTTTTGAGATGTAAAGATTGTAACAAGTATGAATGTATAAAAGGATATTTTATGACCTATGTTTATAGCCAAATGAATGGAAATGAGGGTTTTGCCCCTTTTGATGCATGAATGAAATAGTGTATATTTGGCCGTAGCATAGCGAGATTTGATTGTATGATGATTTGAATTATATGTACATGTTAGATATACTAGTTTTATGCTTTTAAACTTGTCCATATGGAGTGAGAATGTGAGAGAGGCTATTTGGACCCGTTTTGGACCTATGGGGTACCAAAACCGGTATTTTTGTGAGCTCCGTCAAAGTATGACCGGATGAGCTCCGTTTGCCATGAAATTTGGCATGCCTCTAGAGTTTATAGAAAGCTTCTTTAGAAGCTAAAGTGGGTAATATTCGGAGGATTATAGAATATTTGGAGAATTGTTGAATTTGGGAGAATTTAAGGGATTGGTCATGTACTGTTCATGCAACCAGAAAATGAAATCTGTGGCACTTTTAGACCAAATGGATTCCAAATATGGTGAAATTTTATACACATAAACTTGAAAACCAAAGTGACTTGTAGGAACTAGAATCATCCAAATCGGAGGTCTGTAGAGAGATATTGGACTGTCTGAAGTTCTGTATCAGCATCAGGGAGCTTACCTGACCCCCATCACTGTTCCATCGGTTTTCGGGGTATAGGAGCTACTGAACGGATCTGGACTTATTTTTCTCCTCTAGTAGACATCCCTTTCTTTCCGAATTGGTATAATGTGCCCAGATTGGATTTTTGTGGATTTAGTTATGAATTTTCGAAAGTCATGACAGAAAGCTGCACCAGAAACATTGGCAGCTGGACCTTCCTCCCATTTTCGATGTCAAACTTGGTCCAAAAGATGTGTTTGTGATTGGGAATTATTTTTAGTGTAAATTTCACACTTAGAGCTTTCCAGAAAGCTAAAGTTTGCTGCATTCCCATTTTTCTACAATTTCTTGTGATTTTCCAAACTTAGAGCCAAAATATGACTTTTGGGCCCAAGTGAGAAAATGTAAATTTTATGGTTTTCGGCTCTATACCCGTGGCTTATGGTTTGTTTTATGCTATGTATGAGTCATATGTATGGATTTTGAGTTGAGGATGCTTGAGATGGGTTCACAGGACCCACGGGATAAAAGATAAGTATATGAAACCCCAGTTCATAGCATGTAAATGCCACGGGAGAGTAGTGACTCTTTGGAAATCATATGGAACCGAGCCTATGGGGAGGCTAGGTAGTGGTAGTAGTTTAAGGTGTCACATTTTTGGTATCAGAGCAATGGTTCAGGCCCTTTTGCTCAAGTTAGGCTCTTGAAGTATGTGAATTGCTTGTATTTGGTGTGAATGGTCATGGAAGTTGTAGCATTCCACCTATACCTCCCCAGGAGCCTGCTGCTCCACAGACCCAGACGCCTATCCAAAAAGTGTTGAAGTAGTTTAGGCAGAACAATCCACCCTCATTTGACGGGGAATTGGATGCGGATAAGGTAGAGGCTTGGGTGATGCAGCTTAAGAAAATCTTCTCAGTGATGGATTGTACCACTGAGCAGAAAGCCCAGCTAGCCACCTTTATGCTAGAAAATGAGACTGATAGATGGTGGGAGAGTGCGAAACCACTGATGGAGACCAAGAATATACCGATCACTTGGGAGACCTTCTTGGTTGAATTTTATGAGAAGTATGTCCCAAGTTCAGTGAGGAAAAAGAAAGAGATGGAGTTCATGAGTTTAAGACAGACTGATGAGATGACTGTGGACCAGTATATGGCCAAGTTTATAGAGCTGTCTCGGTATTCCTCTTACCTCCAGAGGTATGATGATGAACCCTGGAGATGTGAACAGTTTGAGACTGGTTTGAGACCCCTGATTAGCGACAGAGTCACTCCACAGCGGATCAGAAAGTTTAATACTCTGGTGGAGGTCAGTAGGGTGATTGAGACGAACTTGCAAGTTATCATGCCTACTGTGACGACGGCTAGTCAGAAGAGGGTTCCAGATTTGAAAAGGCCGAAACCAGAAGAGGGCTCTAGTTTGACCCCTAGTACCAAGAAAAGAGGCAAGGGGCCATGGAGTAGAAGGCCGCAGCGAGGTGTGCCACCTCCTCGGGGCCAGTCATCCTTCCAGCAGTCTCCGGTGACATGTTTTAAGTGTGGGAAGCCGGGGCACATTGCTAGACACTGTCCTCAGATAGAGACAGCGCCTCCTCCTAGACCACAGACCCAGGGCCGAGTGTTCGCCCTTACTCAGCAGGAAGCCAGCGCATCTCCCAGTTTGATCTGAGCTACGCTGTTAGTGAATGGCTTTCCTGTAGTTGCTATGTTTGATTCGGGTGCCAGTCACTCATTTATATCTTATGATTGTGTGAGGAAATTGGGTCTGGTTGTTAGTGTCTTGCCCTTTGACTTATCTGTCATTACACCCACTGGAGGCCACGTGGTCACTTCCCATACTTGTTTAAATGTCACTGTCCAATTTAACCACTGTCATACCACTATTGATTTGGTTTATATGCCTTTTTATGAAATTGATTTGATTATTGGTATGAACTGGTTAGCTGCAAATAATGCCATACTTGATTGTGAACACCGAACCATCTCCTTACCTGCTTGTGGGACCATACCTAGGGTAGGAGCAGAGTTATCCTTTATGACTACTACCCAGGCTGAGAGATATTTAGAGTGTGGATGTCAAGGGTTTCTAGTCTTTTTCTCTATTCGGGCTGAGGTAGAAGAAGGGATAGAGGAGATCCCAGTTGTTAGGGAATTCCCGGAGGTTTTCCCTAGAGAGTTTGATTTTAGTGGCCTACCCCCAGAGAGAGAATTAGAGTTCCCTATAGACATAGTGCCTGGTGCTGGACCGGTGTCCAAAGCTCCTTACAGGATGGCTCCCGCCGAGCTTGCTGAGTTGAAAGCGCAGGTAGAGGAATTGTTAGAGAAAGGGTTTATCCGCCCTAGTGTTTCACCTTGGGGTGCTCTGGTGTTGTTTGTGAAAAAGAAAGATGGTAGCTTGCGGTTATGTATAGATTACAGAGAGTTGAATAAAGTTACCATCAAGAATAAATATCCTCTCCCTAGAATTGATGATCTGTTAGATCAGTTGGCTGGGGCATCTGTGTTTTCTAAGATAGATCTTAGATCTGGTTACCACCAATTGAGAGTGAAAACTGAAGACGTCTCTAAGACGGCTTTCAGGACGAGATATGGGCACTATGAGTTCCTTGTGATGCCATTCGGGTTGACGAATACGCCTGCTGTGTTCATGGATTATATGAACAGGGTATTCAGACCGTATCTATATCAGTTTGTGGTGGTCTTTATTGATGATATTTTAGTGTACTCCCGATCTTTTGAGGAGCACGAGAGGCATTTGAGACTAGTCCTAGAGACCTTGAGAGAGAAAAGGTTGTATGCCAAACTGAGTAAATGTAAGTTTTGGCTGACCGAGGTGCGATTCTTAGGTCATGTGATCTCACGAGATGGGGTTACAGCGGATCCCCATAAAGTTGAGGCTATGTTACAGTGGGATAGACCTAGAACGATCACCGAAGTCAGGAGTTTCCTAGGTTTGGCAGGGTATTACAGACGTTTTATTCAGGACTTTTCTCGAATGGCCTTATCACTGACGAGGCTAACCAGGAAAGATACACCGTTTATGTGGGATGAGAGATGTGAGAAGAGTTTCCAGGAGTTGAAACTCTGTTTGACCACTTCCCCTGTGCTGATTATCCCTGACCCTAGTAAACCATTTGTGGTTTATTGTGATGCTTCGGGCAAAGGGTTAGGATGTGTGTTGATGCAGCAGGGTAGAGTAATGGCATATGCCTCGAGGCAGTTGAGACCTCATGAGGAGAATTACCCTACACATGACCTGGAGTTAGCTGCCGTAGTGTTTGCTCTTAAAATTTGGAGACACTATCTGTATGGTGCGACCATAGAGATCTATAGTGACCACAAGAGTCTGAAATACCTGTTTGATCAGAGAGAACTCAATATGAGACAGAGGAGATGGATGGAATTTTTGAAAGATTATGATTATGTGTTGAAATATCATCCGGGTAAGGCCAATGTGGTGGCAGACGCCCTGAGTAGAAAATCCATCCATGTAGCCCATATGATGATTAGGGAGCAGGAGCTCCTAGAGAAGTTCAGAGAGTTGAACCTCTCGTGTCAGGTGGTATCTGGTAGATTGTATCTGAGTGAAACCCGAATTGAGAATGTCTTGAGAACCCAGATCTTAGATGCCCAGAGAGAGGATGAGTTCCTGAAACGGATCAGGAATGAGATCACCCAAGGTAAGACCTCAGATTTCAAGTTGTCTGAGGATGGCATGATAGTATACCGAGAGAGAATCTGTGTGCCTAGTCAGAATGAGTTGAGAGAAAGCATTCTAGAAGAGGCGTATAAGAGTAAGTATACTATCCACCCAGGTGCCACCAAGATGTATCAGGATGTGAAAAGAATTTTCTGGTGGCCAGGGATGAAGAGCCATGTGACGGATTATGTGGCTAGATGCCTAGTGTGTCAGAGGATAAAGATTGAACATCAGAAACCGGCTGGGTTGTTGCAACCTCTAGATATCCCTGAGTGGAAGTGGGATAGTATAGCCATGGATTTTGTCATGGGGTTACCTAGGACATCCTCTGGACACGATGCTATATGGGTAGTTGTGGATAGACTGACGAAGTCTGCACACTTTTTAGCTATTAAAGCTACTTATACACTGGATAGATTGGCCCAGTTGTATATCAGAGAGATAGTGCGACTTCATGGAATACCCAATAGCATAGTTTCGGATAGAGACCCCAGGTTCACATCGAACTTTTGGAGGTCACTGCAGCATGCCTTAGGGACGAGATTGCGGTTTAGTACTGCATATCACCCCCAGACAGATGGTCAGACTGAAAGGACCATCCAGACATTGGAAGATATGTTGAGGGCATGTGTGCTAGAAATGAAGGGGAACTAGGATGTGTATTTACCGTTAGCAGAGTTTGCTTATAACAACAGTTACCATTCCAGTATTCAGATGGCCCCTTATGAGGCTTTGTATGGGAGAAAGTGCAGATCCCCTCTGTGTTGGGTTGAGCTAGGAGAGAGAAGTATGATAGGACCTGAGATTGTAGACCAGACCACCCGACAGATAGAGTTGATTAGAAAGAGGCTCCTCACGGCCCAGAGTAGACAGAAAAGCTATGCTGATAAGCGTAGGAGGCCGTTAGAGTTTGAGGTTGGAGACCATGTGTTCATTCGAATATCTCCAATGACGGGAGTAGGTCGGTCAATGAGGGTAAGGAAGCTCAGTCCTAGGTACATTGGTCCGTTTGAAATCCATGAGAAAATTGGACCCGTGGCTTACCGAATAACCTTACCTCCTAACCTAGCCCAAATACACAGTGTTTTTCATGTCTCCCAGTTGAAAAAGTATTTACCAGATTCCTCACATGTCATAGAATATGAGCATGTGCAATTGCAGGAAGATCTTTCCTATATAGTGAAACCGGAGAGAATTGTGGATGCTAAGCTTAAACAGCTGAGAAGCAAGAGCATTCCTCTGGTGAAAGTGATCTGGAAAGGTCTGACATCTGAGGAAGCAACCTGGGAATTGGCGGATGAGATGAGGCAGAAATATCCAGAATTATTCCCTTGAGGTAAGTTTTTTTAAATTTCGAGGACGAAATTTCTTTTAAGAGGGGTAGAAATGTAACAACCGGGAAAAAGAAAAGAAAAGGGAAAAGAAAGGAAGTAAAAACTAGAAATTTTCGGAATCCAGAATTTCTGCCAAGTCCTCTAACAATAGCGAGAAACGGTCTCGCTACAGCGAGAGAACTAGTTTGCAACAGCGAAGGCGTTTCTAGCTATAGCGAGTGCTGGCAGCAGCCCATACAAAAACCAGGGAGTTGCCCGCTGTAGCGTGCGCCATAGCGATAGTGAAGTCTGGAACTGACGCGATTTCGCCATAGCGAGTGGTAAATCTCACTATAGCGAAGGGAACTGACCCGATCTCACCGTAGCGAAGGTTACACCTCGCCATAGCGAAGTCAGATTACACGAGCTCGCTATAGCGAAGATTAGTTTTCGCCGTAGCGAGAGTCAGTCCAGAAGAGAGCAAATAGCGAGAATCAGACTTCATTAAACGCCCAAACTCATTTCTTCTCTCATATCTACCCTAAGCTTCGACCCAAAGAGAGAAAAGAGGCGTGGAGAGTGTGAGAGATCAAGAGAAGGAGGAAGATTAAGGGAAAGGTAAGGTCACTTCTCCCATTTCTCTTCAGATTCCTGATCCCCTCCCTTTGCCCTCTCTTTCTGCGGTTTTATTTGTGTAAATGGACGGATTTTGGGCATGGGTCAGAAGAGGGAAAGTGGAAAACTCTTTTGAATTCTTGAGTTCTCTTTGAAAATGAGGTTTTCCACTACCATGGGAGCTTGAGAGAGAGAAAGGGGTAATGGCATTCTAGAGAGAGAACCCTAGGTTGTGTGTGATAAAGGGTTGCTCTAAATTAAATTACAAGAGAGTAATTGCATGCTTTTGGTGTGTTTAGGCTCAAGTGAAACACCTCCATCAAGGTGTGTTTGTGAACCTAAGGAGGGAGAGGAGACATTGAAAGGAAAAGCTTGTGTTGGCTTTGGCTCCAAAGGTAGCTCTCTTTTTCACTCTTTCTTGTTGCATTCTTGGATATGATAGTCATTGTATGATATGTATATGCTTGTTGTATGGAATATGCCATATGCTATTACTTTGATGCATTGATACCAATATGCTTGTGTGTTGAATTGTGAGATTTGCTCGGGTGAGGTAGTGCCGAAAGTCCCTTGAGATGGGTGAGGTGAAGCCGAAAGTCCCTTGAGATAGGTGAGACAAGGCCAAAAGTCTCAAACGAGTTAGGCCAAGTCAAAAGTCCTTAAACTCGGGTGAGGCCATCCAAAAGTCCCTAAACTCAGGTGAGGCTAGACCAAAAGTCCCTGGAGCGCATTTTTGGCATTGTTGTGAATTCCATAGCATGTACATTATGTGTTGGATGATTGAGAATAGCTAAATGCTTATTCACATGCTTTAACTTGTTATATGCCTTGATTGCTTGCTGGATTGAGTGCTTGAGCTACTGAGATTCCCTGAATCTCACCCCTTTCCCCTCCCAACTAATATGCTAGGTGGAGCTCAAGGAGAACCGAGCACACACCAACGAGCCTAGGAGCTTGCGTAGCTATTTATGAGTTTATGTTTTGATATTGTGATGTATATATGATGTAAAGTGGTGCCAAATGAAGATGTGCCCACTATTTTTGAGATGTAAAGATTGTAACAAGTATGAATGTATGAAAGGATATTTTATGACCTATGTTTATAGCCAAATGAATGGAAATGAGGGTTTTGCCCCTTTTGATGCATGAATGAAATAGTGTATATTTGGCCGTAGCATAGCGAGATTTGATTGTATGATGATTTGGATCATATGGACATATTAGATATACTAGTTTTATGCTTTTAAATTTGTCCATGTGGAGTGAGAATGTGAGAGAGGCTATTGGGACCCGTTTTGGACCTATGGGGTACCAAAACCGGTATTTTTGTGAGCTCCGTCAAAGTATGACCGGATGAGCTCCGTTTGCCATGAAATTTGGCATGCCTCTAGAGTTTGTAGAAAGCTTCTTGAGAAGCTAAAGTGGGTAATATTCGGAGGATTATAGAATATTTGGGGAATTGTTGAATTTGGGAGAATTTAAGGGATTGGTCATGTACTGTTCATGCAACCAGAAAATGAAATCTGTGGCATTTTTAGACCAAATGGATTCCAAATATGGTGAAATTTTATACACATAAACTAGAAAACCACAGTGACTTGTAGGAACTGGAACCACCCAAATCGGAGGTCTGTAGAGAGAGATTGGACCGTCTGAAGTTCTGTATCAGCATCAGGGAGCTTACCTGACCCCCATCACTGTTCCATCGGTTTTCGGGCTACAGGAGCTACTGAACGGATCTGGACTTATTTTTCTCCTCTAGTAGACATCCGTATCTTTCCGAATTGGTATAATGTGCCCAGATTGAATTTTTGTGGATTTAGTTATGAATTTTCGAAAGTCATGACAGAAAGCTGCACCAGAAACAGTGACAGCTGGACCTTCCTCCCATTTTTGATGTCAAACTTGGTCCAAAAGATGTATTTGTGATTGGGAATTATTTTTAGTGTAAATTTCACACTTAGAGCTTTCCAGAAAGCTAAAGTTTGCTACAACCCCATTTTTCTATAATTTCTTATGATTTTCCAAACTTAGAGCCAAAATATGACTTTTGGGCCCAAGTGAGAAAATGTAAATTTTATGGTTTTCGGCTCTATACCCGTGGCTTATGGTTTGTTTTATGCTATGTATGAGTCATATGTATGGAGTTTGAGTTGAGGATGCTTGAGATGGATTCACAGGACCCACGGGGTAAAAGATGAATATATGAAACCCCAGTTCATAGCCTGTAAATGCCACGGGAGAGTAGTGACTCTTTGGAAATCATATGGAACCGAGCCTATGGGGAGGCTAGGTAGTGTTAGTAGTTTAAGGTGTCACAAAACACACATAAGAAGAAGCAACCAAGAAGATGTAAGAAAGCCAACCTTGTTTTTAAGCTTTTCTAAAGAGCTTTTCAAAGAAGCTTTCTTCCAATCTCTCCTTTAAATTCCCTCTTCCTCCTACTGAATCAACCATGAAATAGCTCTAAATAAGTCATCAAAACTATGAGAGAAAAGAGGAGAAGAAGTTTGGAGAAGGAGAAAGTATGAAAAGTCTTAAATTTCTTACATTTTTGCTTGATTTTTCCTTCCTTCTCTTCTCCTTCTTGTGTGCCACTTCAAGGTGTCTTAGAATCTGGTTTAAGGCAGAGCAAATTCAGCTTAGGCGTAAGGGAGAAGTGGGGTGTGATATATAAAAGGTTAGACCGAGTTATAATACTTTTTCAAAATTCCTATTTTGTCCTTTTTCTTGGTTATTTCCATTTAAGTTCATTTCAACTCCTTTTTAAGAACCATCTTTTCCATCATGAAATTTAGGTCCTGTAGTTCATAAAATGCCTTTGGTTTCACCCAAACTAGATTTAAAACTTTACTGAATGATTTGGTTAAAATTTTAGTCAATCGACACTCTAAAATGTAAATAAGAGGAATTTTGGCTATTCTAGATGTTCTTATGGTTTTTAGGGCCTTTGAAAACCTCAAAAAACTTAATTTTTTCATTTAAAGATCCCTCTTTTTGGGTTTTCTAAAAGTTGGCCAAAATTACAAAATGTCACTGCTCTTTTATCTAATTTTATTTAGCTATTTTGACTTTGATTTTAAGGCATCTTTAACCTTGTATTCTCATTTTTAGATGTTTAGATTATTATTCTAATTTTATTTAGCCTCTAATCATTCAATTTAGGGGACTTCTTCTTGTAATCTCCTTAATTTTAGGACTTTTAGAACAAACAGGGTATTATATCTCTAATATCTTAAATGGGCCTATATATCTCAAGGTGAGCTTCCCTTTCCTCCCAAACCTCATGACACCTTTCACTGGGGGCACCTTGAGGAATATGTAATCACTAATCATAAACTCTAAGTTGTAATGTCTATGGTTGACATGTGCTTTTTGTCTAGTATATGTTACTATCAACCTCTCCCTAATCGTTTTTACCTTTTCTAATGCATCTTGTACTAGGTCAAACCCTAGTAGTTTAGCTTCCCTAATCAAAGATCTGTATTGTCTCCCATATAATGCCTCAAAGTGCCCCATTTGGATGCTAGACTGGTAACTATTATTATAAACAAATTTTATCAAAGGTAAATAATTATACCAGCTACCTTTGAAATATAAAACACACGACCTTAACATATCTTCTATAGTCTGTATAGTCCTCTCTGTGTCTATCAATATGTGGATGAAAAGTAGTGCAAAGATCTAATCAAGTACCTATAGCCTCCTAAATGGCTCTCATAAATTGAGATGTAAATTATGGTCTCTAATAAGAGATAATAGACATTTGTATGCCATGAAGCTTCATTATCTCATTTAAGTAGAGTTGTGTAAATTTTAAGACACCATAAGTTGTCTTTATAAAAAGAAAGTGCCTGATTGGAGTCATAACCTTTCATAATTTAGGGAAAACTTGTTATGAAATCTATAGTAACTCTTTCCTCTTTCTATTATGGTATCTCCAATCGTTGTGATAAACCTTTACTTGTTGACACACCAAATAACAAGAAACAAATTTGCTTTCTCCTTCTTAATACCTTCCCACTAAACAATTGCTTCAAGCCTTGATACACTTTTGTAGAACTTAGATGAATAGTATATAAAATGTAATGAGCTTCTTCCATAAGTTCTATAATACCCATTTATTCTAAAAAGCCCTAATTACTAAAGGAGGTCCCCTAAATAGAAGGATTTGAGGCTAAATAAAATTAAGATAATAATCTAAAAGATTGAAAATGAGGATATAAGGCTAAAGATGTTAAAAAATTATAGCCAAAATAGTTAAATAAAATTAGATGAAAACTAGTGGCATTTTCATAAGTTTGGGCACCTTTTAGAAAACTCAAAGGAGGGATTTTTAAATAGAAAATTTGATTTTTTTTAGAATTCTCAGAGGCCTAAAAAATCATAAAAACCACTGGAATTGTCAATACCCCTCTGATTTGCATTTTTGGTCATTGGTTGACCAAAACTATGACTGAATTATTGAAGAAGGTTTTATATCAAATTTAGGTAAAATCAAAGCCATTTTATGAATTAGAGGACTTAAATTTTATGATGTAAAAGACAGTTATAAAAAACGAGTTGAAATGAGCCCAAATAGAAAGAACCAAGATGAGGGACTAAATTATAATTTTGGAAAATATTGTAAATGGACCCTCAAGCTTATTAAATCATGTCCCCTTCTTCTCCAACCTTTACCACTAACTTGCTTCTAGTGCAAATAGATTCTAAGAGAGTCTCAAGAGGCACACCAAAGTGGAGAGCCAAGGGAGGAAGAAGAAGCTTGAAAAGGGTATGATTTGGTTAGTTTTTCATGCTCTTTCCTTTACTAAACCTCTTCTCCTCTTTCTCCTCTGTTCTCCCATGGTTTTAATCGTTTGTTTAGGCATGTTTTGGGAATGGTTCATTAGAGGAGAAGGAAAGATTGAAAGGAAGCTTTGAAACATAAAAAAAATGTAACACCATAATCATCTAGCCTTTCTAGCTCATTTCATAGTGACATTCCATGAAAAGGGGAATTGGCAAAGAAATTCAATTAAAATATTCCATTATTTTTGTGTTACGTCGGATGTAAAATTTTCATTTCATGTCTCGTGGACCCTTGGACTTCCCCATATAATTCTCGATTTTAATTACATAATACAACTCAAAACCATCTCAAAATGTTGCCAAGAACTCGAGCTTATAGTATATATACACAAAATACAAATTAATTTTAGGTCCAGCTTGGCAGATTTCTAATGCTAATTTGAAAAATCATAACTAAATCTAAAAAGGCCAAAATTAAGCAACCCATAGCTTCTTGGAAAGCTATGAATGTTAACTTTATATTAAAAATAATCCTAAGCCATGAAAACCTCATATGGACCACATTTGGCAATAGAAAAGTGGCAATAGTCAGACTATCCAGTGTTTTTGATATAGGTTACTGATATAAAATTCAAAAATTCATAATTAATTCCAAGAAAATCTAATTTAGGCAACCTATACCAATTTGAAAAGATACAGATGTTAATTAGAGAAAAAAATAAGTCTAGACTAGTTCAGAAGCTTTTAGACCTCGAAAATTGATAGAATAGTAACCAAGGTCTGTTGGCATCCCTAGTACTAACACAGAACTTTAGAAAATCATTGCTCCCTCTATAGACCTCTAATTGAGGTTCTTCTTGTTAGAGATTGTGCCCTAGGCCAATCATTATATTGAGAACATTAATTTTATTATGAAATAAGAGTTTTCTTTTATTATATTATTATATTATTTGCATGTTTATATATAATAATATCCATGGATAAATCATTTTTTAGATTATCCAAAATGTCCCTAGTCAATCATCTTTGTGGGAACAATGATGAATTAAGACTAGTATGATTTTGATTGATTAAGTGTTAATCATGTATGATAATATGAATCAAAATCATATGCATGTGTTAGAGAACAGGACGTTGGATAAACCTGTCATGAGATAAGTTACATAGATTAGGTCATAAGTTTATCTCATATATAACCGTGTCATTGATCCCTTGGACCTGAGATCACCATAGATTCCTACATGAAGGACATTGTACTTTGGCATAGTCTAATGTCACCTTTAACTGGGTGATTATAAAGGCTATGATCGGGTATAGTGGAATCCATTGAGAGGAAGATGAGTGGTCAAGATGGAATTTGTCCCTCTGATTAATAGAGAGATATCTCTGGGCCCCTTAATAAGTGTGACTGAGAAATGCATGGCCATGCTCAGATGAAAGGGTTCCATCTTATATCAGTTTGCTCGGACATCGAGAAAGTTACGATTGAGCAAGTTGAGGATGACATTTCCATGCCTCATACTCGATCTAGATGTCGTGTGACAAAAGGGATATGATAGAGTTGTAAGATATATTGCATCAGATCACCAATCTCGTATGATTTAGGTAGTCACAATGCCTTACTAGAGGCCACTTGTAACTTATGGATCAAATAGTGCAGTTGGTCTATTGCCAATATCATATGGACCTGTAGGGTTGCACATAAGAACGGACCAACTCGAGCTAAAATGTCCACATTCATTGAATCAGAAATGTGTCTAGATTCAATGAATTTAATTTTTAAATCTAGGATGGAGGAATTATTTATATATATAAATAATTAAATTCAAAATATATATATTATATATATATATTATATTTGATATTATATATATATGTATATATATATGAATTAGTTTAAATTTGATTCTATTAGATAGATTTAAATTTAAACTAATAAATATATTTAATTAATTTTGATTAACTAAATATATGTGAAACCCTAGTCTATAAAAATTTTTTAAAAAAATTTGATTAGGGTTTCCATATTAGAAAAGTAATTCTAGAGCTGCCTCTAAAAACCCTAGAGAGAGACAGTGTACGAACGTTGTATGGAGCTGTACGGACGTCGTATAGACAGGTGATAGCACACTGTTTGAGTTGCTGAACCCCGTTCATGTAGATACCAGTAAAGGGAGCCGATCTGCGGTCAATTCTTGTGATCCAGACAAAGAGTAAATAGCAAACTCAATCGACAGAAAAGGTAATTCTCTGAACCTATTCAGTTTAAGTGATTTTGACGAATCCTTGGTAGGAATCGAGATCAAAAATTTTAAATGTTTCCGCTGTGTGCCTCCTATGATTCCTAACACTTCTAGTTGGCATAAGTCACTGTGAGTGTCTAGTTTTTTCTTATAAAATTTCATAGCCATTGGACACCATTTGCTCCACACATGACAGAGATGCAAATTCTGACCAATTGCATAGTGACAATACCAAACTATGGAAAATTACCAACTTTGAAAATTCACCAAATATTTTTTAAAGCTCCAAATAATATGCACTCTAACTTCTCAAAAATCTATAGACAAGATCTATATATATGCCAAATTTCATGAGAAAATTTGTCCATTTGGTCAGATTGTGCCATAGGGTTGCAAATGGTCACTTTTATGCTTCTAAAAGGGTCTCAATGGGTCCAATTTTTCTTCTTCTACTCCTAGGGCCACATGAGCATGTGGGAAAGCATCAAAATAGTCTACTATACATGTCTCAAGGGTCTAACAACCCAGACCTTGTAGACTCACTCTCCCACTTACTAATATACACATGGAATATACACGGTCTACCTTGCCATTCAATGCCAAGAACATGTTTTATCATTCAATTGCTATCCATTCTCATACATACAATACATATTCATACATTCATACATGTTCAAAGGGCTATACATCATATACATCATTGTATTACATCACTTGACATTACTTTGGTTATATAATAGATAAATAGCATATCCTTGTGTCAAACCTCCATCTCCAAACTTGGTGGCTCCCACTCCTTTGTTCACTTGGTCCACTTAGACATGTTAGGCAATGGGGAGGAAGGAACGAGATTCTAGAAATCCCAATAGCTCTTCCAACCATACATAAAGGATGCAAATTCAAGTCTAAAAAGGCATGCATGGATATCATGGAGTGCATAATCATTTATAGAACATTTCTTGCCCCCAAGTAGTCACATAAAACATACATGGGCTTGCCAAGCAAATGGTTTAGCCTCATCCATTCTCTTTGAGATTTTGGACTTGCCTCACCCATTTTCTTAAGGGGCTTCTGACTAAGCCTCACTCTTTAGAGACTTTTGGCTTTGTCTCACTTATTCTTGAAGGCTTTTGGCTCATCCTCACCCTAGCTAAGGGACTTTTAGCCTTAGCACACTCAAACAAACCACAACATGTCCATAAGACATCATTTAAGTACATAGCATAGCAATATGGTACCATGGCTATAGATACATGCTAAAACATCTTTCATAGCTTAAAACATACATTCAAACATTCAAGGACAAGATAAACACCCATTCATGCATGAGAGAAAGAAGAGAGAGATACCTTAGTTACACAAGCACACTTTTTCTTTTGAAAATGCTTCTTCTCCTCGGCCACACACTCACAAGGATGTGAGACTTGGTTCCTTTGGCGTAGACACATTCTATGGAAGCCAATTATACTCTTGGAATAATTTCTAAAGCCACACATTCATTTTAAAAGCTAGATTGTTCATATAGCTCATGTATGGTTCCATAATGCACCTAAAAAGAAACTACAAGAATTCATGATCTTAGCTCCTTTCTCTCTTCCATTCTATGATTCTTGACTCCATTTAGAGTCCTTGGAATCATCACATATTTATTTTAAGGAGCCTAACTAGGAGTTGCTTCATTATGTTACATTATCGAGCCTACACTTCCATCTAACTATCCATGGTTTCTAAAATTTTTTCAAGGCCTTCTCTCATACTCTCCCATTATATATGATACAAAACTAAGCTTGGAAGAGATCAAAACACTCCCTAGATAGAAGAACTACCCTAGGTTGAAACACTCACTAGTATTGGGGTCCATGGAGTTTTGTAATTTTCCTTGAATGAAGAAGCACTTAAGGGTCTCTATAGCTCATACAAACACTTACTTTGGCCTGGGAACTCTTATATCAAAATAGAATTTTAGTTATGTTCTTGAATCCCTAGCAATTTAACTTCACAAATTAATGGTTCTTACTTTGTTTTCTTTGCATAATCTTAGTTCCCACACCTTAATTCACATGATTCATCCTTGGTTATACCCAAAATCCATTTCTTCTTGGCTGGCCATATTTAAGAGAAAATTCATACAAAGAAGAATGAAAGAAGGGAAGCATGGAAACTAAGAATTTTACCTTGAATTCAAGTCTTTCTTGAATACTTTTCCTTTCCCTCTAGCTTTCCTCCTCAATTTTAAATTTTCCCCCCTCTAGTTTGAGTTCAAAACAAACCCAATTACATTAACAAATCCATAGAAAGAGAGAAGAAGAAGAAGAAGAAGAAGAAGAAGAAGAAGTTTGCTAAAGAAAGGACTAGAAAATTTCATGGAATTCCTACATTTTCTTGGCTTTTTCTTCCACCAAATTCCCTTGCTCTTGTGCATCTTTCTCTCCAAGTCTCTTCTCTGGTTTTTGGGCAGAAGTAAGCCAATCAAGAAGGAGGACAAGTGGGACACATAAATAAAGAACCTTTAAGAAGTAATTTGCTCTAAAAAATTCCATCTATGTCCCTTCGTCATGGCATTTTTGTTTCTAGTTCATTTTAGCTCTTTTTTAAGAACCGTCTTTTCCATCACAAAATTTAGGTTCTTAATCTTATAAAATGCTTTTGTAATCACTCAATTTGGAGCTAAAACCTTCTGGAATGAATTGGTTAAAGTTCAGCTCACTATTGTTGGAAAACGTATACTGGAGGGACTTTAACTATCCTAGGGCTTCCCATGATTTTTAGAGCTTTTGAGAACCTTAGAGAGCTCAAATTTTTCATTAAAAAGCCCTCCTATGAGTATTCTAAAAATTGTCTAAAATTACAAAAATACCATTATGTTTCGTTGCATTTTCATTAAAATCCATTTGGGTATCCTGGCTTTTATTTCAGGGTACCTCTGGACCTGAATCATCATTATTTGAGGTCTAGAATATTATTCTAATTCTATTGGACCTTAAATCATTCTATCTATGGGAGTTCCTTTTGTACCCGGTGAATTTCATACGTTTACAAGGAAACCGTAAGTTACATTTTCATATTTTCTCATATTTTCAAAGAGCAGGATATTACAAAAGAGCTGTTGGAAAAGCTTGTAAATAAGGTAAGAATTCATGATTATGTTGCTTCTTCTTGGCTTTTCTCCTTCTCTACCATTTTGGCCAGAATAAGCGAGAGGTGTTAGGGACTTTATCTCAACCTAAACTTGATAAGAATGGGGGTTTTAAAGCCTAAGAAATCCAAGGAAGCAATTAGAATTCAAAAAGAACCATTAGATAACAAGTTATAGTAATTAGGGATTTTGTTGCACCTTGGCAAATAAGAAGCTTTCCAATGGTAATTTAGGATGTCTAAGACTATGAATGAATTCACAAGACATCTAGGAAGCTTCATGGATGGGAAAATCCTAGGCAATGGAAGAAAACTCCATGGGTGCTTCACTTGATGTGCATCTCAGCCTAAGGGAGGAAGTGACACCTAAGGAGATTTTTCTTTGATTCCAAGGATAGAAATGGCCTATATATAAATAATAAATACCAAAGGAACCATTAGTTTAAATTTAGAAACCATATTTTGAAAGATAGAAGTTTAGATTCCATTTTAGGTATAAAGAAGTAACTTGATATTTGGCTTCTTGGATTGAATTGGTGATGGCTCTAAGGACTTTCAATAGAGTCATGTGACTTAGAATGAGTGAGAAATGGTAGCCAAGGCCTTGAATTATATAGGTTGCTTCATTATGCCTTTGTATGGAACCATAATGGTGGTATAAACTAGAGATAGTTTGTGTAGAGTTTATATGAGGCTAGAGTTGGTTCTAATGATATGTTTGTGTCTTGTTTGATGTGTCTAGGCCAAGTGAATCAAGTCCCTCCTAGGTATGGGTGTGAGGTCAAGCCAAAGACATAAGAAAGTAAGGAAAAGTTTGTGCTTCTTACACCAAGGTTGCTTTCCATCATGTTCTTATGTACATTTCTTGGTTGTATGATTGTCATTGAATGCTTGTATATGTGTTTGAATCATGAGACATGCCATTTGCTATTGGTTTGTTGCTATGGTACCATTATGCTTCTTGATTTGCTTTTGAAATGTAAGATTACTTTTTATGAGTGAGATTGTGCTAAAAGTCCTTTGGATTGGGTAAGGTGAAGCCAAAAGTTCCTAAACATGGGCGAGACAAAGCCAAAAGTCTCAAAAATAAGTGAGGCTAAGTCAAAAGTCCCTAGAAAGTGGGTGATGCTAATCCAAAAGTCCCAAATTTTAGGGTGAGGCTAGAACAAAAGTTCCTAAAACTTGTTCTTAACTTTGACATGTTCATGTGACATGGAAATTATGATTTGAATAATTCTTGGCTATGTTTGGTGTATACTTGTATTTTTTGGCATGAATATATGCTTTGTTTACTTACTTGAAAGGGCAATAGAGTTATTGGGATTCTTTGAATCTCACTCTCCCTCATTGTCTATCTAACCATGTCTAGGTGAAGCTCAAGGAAGCAAAAATGGGAACCAAGGAACATGATTTGAAATACTTTGACAATAGAGTAGTTGTTTATGTCATTAAATGTCAAATTTTGTGTGTATGGGTAATTTTTTAGATGTAAACCTTTGAGCAATTGCAAAAGTATGTATGTATGATGTATGATGTATAAACCAAATTTAGAGCCATATGTATAGAAATGTGTGATTTTGCCACCTTGGAGATATAATGCAAATGTGTACATATGCAACTAAGATGGTGGTTTTGAAATGTATGATGATTTGGATCATTTGGGATACTTCTATAGGCCATAATTATGCTATGTAACATGCTTAAATGGTCATGGATGGTGTGGGAGACCATTTGGTGCAAATTGACCCTATTATGGTATCAAAAAGTGAAATAATCTTGAGCTAAACCAAACACTAACCAAATGGATGAAATTGCATATGAAATTTGACATATATATAGGTCTCATCTAGAAATTTTCATAGAGCTAAAGAACACTTAATTTGGAGCTCTAGAGAATTTATTATGAATTTTCAAATTTGGCCAAATTATGTATATTTGTCAAGGTCACTATTCATATGGTTAGTTTTCTTCTCTATGTCATTCATACGTCAAATGAAATCAAGTGTTCATGAAATTTTACAAACATAAACAACACATCATAGCTTTTCATAGCCAGTAAGAGCACCTCATTTGGAGCTTTGTAGAGAGAGATATATGAGTTTTCAAAGTTTGAATTTAGCTGTAGGATGCCACTTAGAGTAGTGTTATTTTTTCTTCGATTTTCATGTGCCAAACCTAGTTGTTTTGATCTATAATTATTTTTACATTTTTTGACATTAGGAACTTTCCATAATGGTATAATTTGCATGATTTGGATTTTTCTAAAATTAGTTATGAATTTTTGAATTTCATATCAGAATATGGAACCAGAAAAAATCTGCACTTGAACTTGAATTTGTGTTGCTCACTCCAAACCTGGTAGTTATGAATAGTGGTATTTCTGATCCATTAAGTATATTATGGATGGGAGAAAATATTGGTAAGGCCAAATGGTCCATATGATTAAAGTTGAATTATTTTGGCTTACAATAATGGTTAATTCCGCTGCTAAAAGTGGTAATTTGATAAAAGTGAAACTTTTTATGCCACTTGTGATATAGTTTTGATGATATTTTGATATGGTATGACAAGTCCTCTCCTAAAATCTCTCACATTCGGTACACATGGCTATATGGCAAACTACAAAACTCCATTTAAGTTTAAGGTAAACTTGCTTTCTTACTTTTGATGTCATCCATCAACTTGCCTAATTGTGCATCCTTAACTTATATTATTTTCACCCTTTCTAATTGAGAAGAACAAAGCTATACATGAGCTAAAAATACTCCTAGTTCTTTAATTTCAAGTCAGACTTCTATACCTTCTATTTTATAAAGGTCTACAATCTAATGTAATACCCCAAAAATTAATTAAGGTGTTAATCATGGATTCAGATTAATTAAGAATAATTAATATGAGATGATTGGGCAAGTGAAGTGAATGGAGATTTTAGAGAGATGAATTATTAATATGGGTTTGAGAATTAATTAGGATAGAAACTTCATTTAGGCCCAAATTAAGAAATCATAAGAAGAGGCTAATGGAGGCCCAATGAGTTAGGTACAGACCCAATCTAATTCCATATGATAGAGGCCCAAGATCCACCTTGCATAGGCTCCTATGAGTGGCCCAATAACCCTTGTGCAAACCCCAATCCTTGAGCTCTTCAAACTTGGCCCAAACTTGATTAAGATTCAGCAGCCCAATACATAAGAGCTGGCCCAACAAAGCAAAAATCTGAAGCCTATTTGGAGTTGGACCTTGGAGTAACCCATGACCCATCTTAGACCCAACTTAAACCCAACTAAAACCCTAACTCTTCAACCTCTTCCTCATTTTGCTAAAACTCAAGAGAGGAAATTCGGAGGTTCAAGGGAGGCTAAGGTTCTACCAACATGAAAGCTTCATTTTTTACTCCTAGAGGATGATTTAGCCAAGGTGAGTTATATATAACTTGACCCTCTCATCATCCTCTTCATTTTGGTCTGATTAATTTCTAGGTTTAAGCATTTTCATCTTCTTCTCAAATATGAAATTTGGTGTTGGGTGATTCCTTGCAAGATTTTCGGACTTAGAGGTTAGAGGGAGGATTATGTAAGCTTTTCCCTTCCATTTTGTGAATCATTTTGCTGTAAAATGCCCCTAAGGATGTATTATCATAATGGATTCTGTTATTGTGTGAGATTACAAGGAGATAATGGTGGAAAATTGAATTTTCTGGGCTTGATGATTGAAATGCGAATTTTGGTGCTTCCATGGTGGATTTTCAGAGGTGAGGCTATGGGTGTTGTTAAGTGAGTATCTCCTTCCCATTTTGATGCATTTTCTGTTAGTTTGAGACCCATATAGTTAACCTATGATATGGGCTTTGGTTTCATGTGAAATTACCCAGAAATTGGAGTGAACTATGGCAATTTCTGGTGTGGGAAAGTTGGAATCCGAAATTAAATCCCTTGGTAATTAGGTGAGTAACCTCTAGTCTGTTATTAGTAGTTCAACTCTTTAGATATTTGATTGTGATTAGAAATGATGATAATTATGCTTGTTATAGGCTTGGTGTGCATTTGGATTATTATGGTAGCTAAGGGGAGAGTAATTGGCTTCATTGAGGTAACTGGGGTTATTTTTCTAATTCCATGTATATGCTCATGTTAATCTGCTATTTGTTATACATGCTTGATTTTGAAATAATAAATGTCTAGTTGACTACTTGATTGTAATTGTAATTGGACCTTGTGAGTCCATGGTGGAGCTGTGGTGCGGCTGCCACCCGTGCATGTGTTTCGATCGAGCACCGGGTTGTGATCAAACCCCAGATGCACTGAGCCCTGGTTGTGCTCATTATGGAGTAGGTGCCGTGGACGGACCTCTCCCGGTGTTATTAGCCATTAACATGTTGTGTATGATTGCTGGTATGGGACAGTAGTCATTGGTAGCTCAACTAGTTCATTTGCGAATTGAATTGATGATTCTGGTATTGATGACATGAAATTGCATTGGATTGATTGACTTGTACATATATATGGAAATTGCCTTTTGTTACTAAGATTGTATATCTCACCCCATTGTGGGCTAACATTTTCAGGGACCGAACCTCTTAGTGGCAAGGAGAAAATTAATAGAAGGTCATTAAATGGTTTGGTAGCACATAGGCTTGGGAGCTTTGACAAAATGTATTGTAACTAAATTGTTAGTTCTGTATCATTACTGTATTGCATCATAAGTTGCTAAGTAAAGGGATTGTATATGTAATTTAATTATCATGGAATTGAACATTATGATTGTAATTGGCTAATAATGGATAAGTGATTTGATTTTATATGAACATTAAGCATTGACCCCATGCACCTTGTGATCATAATACATTTGCTGTCATTAATCTATGAACTCACTAGTTTATGGTAACTAGAGGGTTAAGGATCCACATTTGAATTTTAAATGTGTAATGATAGATGTGTTAAGTAGATTAGGTGAAAGAAAGACATTAAATCTTCACAAACTAAGTTAAAGTGGCCCAGAGGGTTGCTATAGGGGGAATTAGAGAGCATGAGATGAAATTTTGGGAGTTATAGGAATAGAAGGGAATTGGCCGCGACTAACATTTAATTGGCCTAGGCCAAATAGAAATAGAGAAGAATTGGCCACGGCCAACAATTAATTGGCCTCGGCCAAATGTGGTGAACCTGCCAGGGAAGAAAACAGAGAGAAATTGGTCGCAGTAAATAGTGATGTTGGCTGCGACTAAGCCTGGGAAACAAGTTTGGGGGTGTTCCAGAGGGTATTTGGCCATGGCGAAAGGGGTATTTGGCTGCGGCAAAATGCGTGAAATTTATAGAGATGTAAGGACTTGAATCTGAGAGTAATTGGCTGCGGCGAAGGTGCTCAATTTCTCATATTCACTTAGAAACTTTAATTTCTTTTATGGTAATACTAAAGAATGATTTAGAAACACTTGTAAGAGGTTTTTATGAGTTGGAATTAATGGATGGGAGAATCAAAGGCTCCTTACTAATGATTAAATTCACTTGCACTTTTGAATAATTGTGGTTGCCTAATTAATGACCCTAATAACATTAAGGTTCAAATTTCTTAACATTTTTCGAATATAATTAGTTGTAATGACTTTCAACCCTAATTGAAATTTTATGGTTAGTAATCACATACTTAACCTTAATTATGATTATTAGAAGTTACGGTCATTACATCTATGGTCTTCTTACCTCTACAACATGACTTAGGACTTCCTACTTAAGGCATTTTCCATTATATTAGCCTTGCCAAGATGATATAAAATAATGTAGTTATAATCTTTTAGTAGCTCCATTTACCTCCTTTGTCTTAGATTCAAATCCTGTAGTTGGAAGATATATTTAAGGGCTCTTGTGATTTGTGTAAATCTCACAAGTCTCACTATATAAATAATGCCTCCAAATTTTAAGAGCAAAGACTACTATAGCCATCTCCAAATCATGAGTAGGATAATTTTGCTTATGTTTCTTAATTTACTTTGGGGCATAAGCAATCACATGACCATGCTATATCAAATCACATCCCAAGCCTACTCTGGAGGTGTCATAGTATACAATATAGCCCCACGACCTAGTGGGTAATGTCAAAACTTGTCCAAAAGTTACATAATCTTTCAATTTTTGAAAAATTTCTTCACAAACCTTAGACCACTGAGACTTTACATTCTTCTATGCCAATCTTGTCAATGGTGCAACTATCTTAGAAAAATCCTTAACAAACTAACGATAATGGCCTACCGAACCCAACAAGTTACGAATTTCTGTAACGGTAATGGGTTGTGGCCATTTTTGTATTACTTCCACTTTAATTGTATCTATTTACACCTTATCCTTTTGAAATCACATGATAGAGAAAGGCTATTTCTTCCAACCAAAACATTTAGAAAACTTGGCATACAATTAGGGTTTTCTTAAAAATTGCAATGCCATTCGCAGGTGCTGCTCATGCTCTTCTTAACACTTGGAATAAACTAGAATGTCATCAATGAAGACTATGACAAACCAATCCAAAAAATGCTTGAAAAATCTGTTTATCTAGTTTACAAATACAGATAGTGCATTAGTTAATTCAAACAATATCACTAAAAATTCATAATGACTATATCAGCTCCTAAAAGAGATTTTAGGAATATCTTTGCTTCTTATTTTCAACTGATGATAACCCAATCACAAGTCAATTTTTGAAAATTATTAAGCCCCATGCAACTAATCAAATAAATCATCTATACAAGATAAAGGATATTTATTTCTCACTTTCACTTTGTTCAACAACTTGTAATCTATATATAAACAAAGATAACCATCTTTCTTTTTTACAAAAAGTATAGGAGCACCCCTTAGGGTGAATAAAACCCTTATCCAACAAATCCTATAATTGATTATTTAACTCTTTAAGTTCCACAGATGTCATTATATAAGGAGGAATAGATATAAGTTAAGTACTAGATAGTACATCAATGAGAAATTTGATTTCCCTTCTTAGGGATAACCCTGGTTATTCCTCAAGAAAAACATTGGGAAATTCTCTCACCACTAGTACTTGCTCTAGCACTAGAATCTTCTTCTCAGTATCTTTAACTATCACTAAATATCCCTTGCAATCTTTTCTAAAAAACCTTAGAGCTTTCATAGAAAATATTAGGTTATCCTACGCTTCACTTAGATCACTCTTCTTATTATCTTGGGAAGTTACATTGCATAAATTTAAGATGGCAAACCAAAACTACATGGCAAGAAGCTAGCTAGTCCATTCCAAGTATCACATTAAAATTGATCATTGTGAGTATCATTAAATCAGTTGATGTCTCATAATCTGCCATAGTAATCACACAAGCTTTATACACCTAATCAACTATTATAGATTCTCTCACTGGGGTTACAACTAGTAATAGATAATATGACTTTGTAGGGTCTTTGTCAATTTTCTTTACAAAATATAGAGACATGTAGGAATTTGTAGAGCCAGGATCAAATAATGCGTATGTATCATATGAATAGACTATGAGTATACCTATCACATGTCATTGGATGTTTGCACATCTTGTCTATTCAAGGAAAAAATTTGGGCCTAACTATCACTTGTAGCTATTTGACCCCTGCTACAATTGCCCTATTATTACTACCTCTATTACTTTGAACTGTAACTGTACAACAAATGGAGCCCCTATTGAAGATTACCTAGTAGGTTGAACTAATCCTTGAATGGACCCAGGGTAGCGCTGAGGGCAATCTCTCACCTAATGCCAACTTACTCACAACAAAAACATGCTCCTATTTCCCTGGGCATTGCCCAAAATACATGTTTCTAAAATTAGAACAAGATCTCTTATCTGAATGAGAGTGAATAAGAACTGAGGAAGGTGTAATACCATAATTTCTAGCTTATCTCATAACATTCTTATGCATCACATTCTCAAATCCATGAAGGAAGTAGAAAAAGTCTATTAAAATAATGCATTTAATTGCGCTGTGTCATGTATAAAATTTTCATTCGGTGTCACGTGGATCGTGGGAGCTCATACTATACATTCTCATATTTAATTACATGGATAAAACTCATTTGAATCATAAAATATGGCTCACATCTCAAGAAAATTGAAATGAAACACAAAACATGGACAATTATTTTCGGCCAACTTTTGCCTCTTCTCTATCCAAATTTAGGAAAATCATAACTAATTTTAGAAAATTTGAAATCATGCATTCTTAGTCATTTTAGAAAGCTACAGATGTCAACTTCACACTAAAAATATGTATAGACCATAACATCTATCACAAAGGATGTTTGATATCCAAAAAGGTCTAGAGGTCAAACTGCCTTCTGATGCTGTCACAGATTTCTATAGCAAACTTCAAAAATGTCCAATTAATTCCAAAAAAATACAATCCATGTAATTGATACCAATTTGGAAATATGTGAATATTAGCTAGAAGGATAAAAATAACTCCATACCAGTTCAAGCAGCCCAGACCTCAAAATTCAATGGAAAAATAACTGAAGTCAAGTGAAACTTCTGATACTAGATAGAATCCTTAAAAATTCATATCTCTCTCTTTAGACCTCCAAATACGGTGCTTCCAGTTCATAAGTCTCTATGAATATCTAGTTTCTCCATATAACATTTAGTGGCAATTGGACATCATTTGAGCCCTGTGTGACAGATTTCATTTTCGGACTAAATGAATAGTACAGTAGATTAAAATCAAAAAAATTGCTAACTTTGAAAATTCATCAAATATTTTATAGACCTCTAAAAATTATGTTCTTTAACTTTCCAAAATGCTCTCAACAAGATCTAATTTTATGCCAAATCTTAGATCAAGAAGAGTTAATTTGGCTAAAAAGTGACATAGGGTTCAATTATAGTTAATTTTGGCTCCATATGAGGTACCAAAGTAACCAAATGGCTTTCCCTAGGGTTTGCCACCTTTTGGGCAAGTCTAAAAGCATGACTAAGACTTGTGTAAGCTGCCCAAATGGTCTCAAACTCCATGCATCTTATTTTAGCCATTTCATCCACACATATGCATAATTCCATCAAACCACCAATGAAGCTAATTTGCCACCATCTACCCATTTCACATTCTAATGACTATAAAACATATTCTCTCGATCATACATAGCATAATATCATAATTACACATGTTTAAGAGGTCATATACCATATACAAGCATAGGTTACATCATTTGACACAATTATGGCCTTAAGGAATAAAAAACTATGCACTTTGATGTCAAGCTTTCACCTCTCATGTAGTTGGCCTCCGCTTTCTTGGTTTCTTGGTCCACTTAGTATATTAGCACATTAGAGAGGAGGGGATGAGATTCAAAGAATCCTAATAGCTCATCTCCCATTCAATCATACATAATGGATGAAACAAGTCTCATAAATGCATGCATGGCATGTGGACATGTGCAAACATTCAAGAATCATTTTCATCATTCAAGAAAGTCATACATAGCATACAAAGGCTTGCCAAGAAAGTGGATTGGCCTTACCTAATTTCTTGTGGATTTTGGACTTGCGTCACCTATTCTTTAATGTATTCTTGGACTCAACCATGCTTTTGGGAGCCCACTTTGCTTTTTGGCAACTCTTTGCTTCGTCTCAACCAATCCTAAGGGTTCTTGGCTCATCCTTACCATAGTTAAAGGTTCTTGGCCTCACCACACTCAAGCAAACCCAAGTACACATCAAAACATTATATTAAACATAATATGTCATCATAAAACCATGGCATATGAAATCATGCTTTATACTTTTTATGGCTTAAAAATACTCATACACACATTCTAAGACAAGCTAAGCATACATCCATCCATGAGAGAAGGTGGAGAGAGCTATCTTATACACAATCACACACTTTTCTTCTTGAATCAAGGCTTCCTCTTTCGGCCACACACACACAAACTTGTGGAGATGCTTTTCTTGGCCAAGACACAATTTATGGAAACCAATAAGGTTTATGAACTCAATTCTAAGGTCATACAATTTGCTTAGACACTAGGTTGGCTTATAACCTCATTATGGTCCATAAATGCACCTAATGAAGCAACGTCCCTCAAATAAATTATAGGCTCCATTCATTCCTTTCAAATATGATTCTTGACTCCTTTTAAGCCTTTTGGAGTCATCACACAATTAAAACCAAGAGCCTAACTATATATTGCTTCTTTAGGTCATAATATGGAACCTAAAGCACCAACTCACTTTTTATAAGTTCTAAATTTTTCCCAAGCCTCCCCTCATTTTCATTCATCATATATGACTCAAGAAAGGGCTTAGAAAAATTTAAAACTCTCCCTAGCTATGCGATCCTTGCTTGGCCGAGGCTATGGAGGAAATGGAGCTCCTTGGAGTTTGCTTTGTTTTCTTAAGGGAAGAAGCATATGGGAAGCCTCTTAGGGAGCTTAGGAGCTCATTTAAACTCTTATTTAGGCTTAGGAATTATCATATGAAATTAGATTTTGGAAGGTGCACACAAAACCTTAGAATTTGCATATTAAAATCTAATGGTTTTTTGATAATTCCCTTTGCATATTCTTAATCTCCACACCCTTTTTCCTTAGATTCACCCTTGGTTCTGCCTAAAAATCAAGTCCTCCTAGGGTTTTCTCATGTTAGGCAAAATGGAGGAGGAAGGAACCAAAGATGACAACCATAGGAAGAGAAATTACCTTATTTTGTTGCTTTTTCTCACTTGAATCTTGTATTCTTCGAGCTCCTATCTTCAAATCCGAATTTTCCCCTCAATTTATCTTCTAAAACAGATCCATATACTTCATTATAATCATAGGAAATAAAGGAGAATGAAGGAGAAGAGGTTTGGAAGAGAAAGAGCATGAAAAGCCATGAAAATCCATATCTTTCTACCCTGAATTTCTCCTCCTTTTCTTCCTCCTCTTGTGCATCTCATCCCCTAGGGTTTTCCTCTGGTTTTGGGCAGAACATGGTCGTGCATAATGAAGGGAGAAGAAGGGTGCATCATATATATAGGTGGGAGTAAGTTACACTTTTCCAAAATCCCCATTTTGCCCTTCGTTCTTGCCATTTTCATTTCTCCTTCATTTTAGCTCCTTTTTTAGAACCATCTTTTCTATTATGAAATTTAGTAAAATGCCTTTGGAATCACTCAAATTGGAGCTAAAACCTTCCCAAACGAATTCATCAAAGTTCGAGTACACCGATATTGGAAAATGTCCACCGAAGGGGTTTTAACTGTCCCGAGGCTTTCCATGGTTTTCAAGGCCTCTGAAAACCCCAAAGAACTCAAAACTTTCATTTAGAAAGCCCTCCTATGTGAATTCCAAAATTTGCTCAAAATTACGAAAATACCATTACGTTTCGTAAGTTTTTCGTAAGAATTTGTTTCTTCATTTTAGCTCTATTTTTCTTTTCATCTGAGCCTGAGATTCTCATTTTTAGGAGTCTAGAATGCTTTCCAAATTTTTTGGGACCTTAACTATATCATCTTGGGGGACTTCCTTTTATATCCAGTGAGTTTCATTCGTTAACGGAGAAACCGTATGTTATGTTTCTCACATTTTCTCTCGTTTTTAGATAACCAGATGTTACAAAAGTTGCAACCCTAACACTCCTAGATGGTACTCCATACATGACAATACTCAAAGAAAATGGACTTAGAGATCTTATAAGAGTCGACTAGGTCTCTAGTGACTTTGAGGTCTAGTCGTACAAGAAGATCCATTCATAAAAGAACTATCCCTAAATTTTTCATCACTATCATACTTCCTTTTCCTTTAGGAGGTATAATCCTCTCTATCTCTCATCTTTATCATCCATGTGTAATGTCAAGTTTTCATTAAACGACAGAAATGGGTATATTTTTTAAAGTAAGTCCCTTGAAATGAATTAGCTAAGGTCTCAAAAAATTTAAGTAGTACTCTAGACTCCTAAAAATGAGAATCTTAGGCTCAAATGGAAAGAAAAATGGAGCTAGAATGAAGAAACAAAATTTGACGAAAGACTTATGAAACGTAATCGCATTTTCATAATTTTGAGCAAATTTTGGAATTCACACAAGAGGGCTTTTTAAATGAAGGTTTTGAGTTCTCTAAGGTTCTTAGAGGCCCTAAAAACCACGAGAAGTCCTGGGACAGTTAAAACCCTTCCAGAAGATATTTTCTAATGACAGTGAGCCCAAAATTTAATGGATTAGTTCGAGAAGGTTTTAACTCTGATTTGAGTAATTCCAAAGGCATTTTACTAAATTGGGAACCCAAATTTCATAATGGAAAAAGCAATTCTCAAAAAGGAGGCAAAAAGAACTAGAAACGAAAATGCCAAAATGAAAGGGCAAAATTAAAAATTTTGAAAAGTCTTTCTTCCTCCTACCTATATATATAGGGTGCCCCTCCTCCTCACTCATTTAGACACAATATTTTCTACCTAAAACCAGAGGAGAGAGCTAGGTTTTGAGGCATACCAAAGGAAGAAGAAGAGAAGGAGAAATCCAAGGTAGAAAGGTATGGAATTTTTTGGTTTTTTCATGCTTTCTATTTAGCAAACCTTTTCTCCTCCATTTTTGTTTCTTTCTTATAATTATATTGAAGTTTATGAATCTATTTTGAGGGAAGAATAGAGGGGAAATTCGGATTTGAAGAGAGGAGGCAAAAGAAAGGAAGATTCGAGCAAGAAAATAAGGAAAAGTAAGGTAAAACTTTTATCCCATGGTAGCCACTTCTCCTCCTTCTTTTTCTTTAGTTCGTCCAACATGAAAATCTTCAAAAAGGCTTATATTTTGGGCAAAACTAAGGGTGAATCTTAAGAAAAGGAGTGTGCAGAATAAGAATATGTAAAGGGAATTAACAAATAACTATTGGAATTTAAGATAGCAAATATAAGGTTTCAAGTGTTCCTTGTAAAATTTAATTTTATACAATGATTCCTAGGCCTAAGTGAATGTTTAAATGAGCTTCTAAGATCTCTAGAAGTCTCCCCATATGCATCTTCCATGTAGAAAACAAAGCAAAGTCCATTGATATCTAAATGCTTCTTAGTCTCGGCCTAAAGAGAATGAGACACCTAGGGAGAGTTTTAAATACTTCCGAGCCCATTTTTGAGTCATATATGATGAGTGAAAATGAAGGGAAGCCTTGGAAAAAATTTAGAAACCTTAGAAATTAAGATGGCCTTATATGTTCCATAATATGACCTAAGGAAGCAACATGTAGTTAGGCTCCTTGTTTTAATTATGTGATAACTCTAAGAGGCTTAAAAAGAGTCAAAAATCATAAATGAAAGGAAAGAATGAAGCCTAAAATTCACTAGATGGGTATTGCTTCATTAGGTATGTAACACCATAAGTTTTTGACTCATTTCATACTATATCTATGCCTCACATTAAGTAATTCATATAAAAGGCAAGAAAATGGCATTATTTTAATGCATTTCTTAGCATTACGTCATGTATAAAAATTTCATTCTATGTCGCATGGACCATGTGAGCTCATACATCACATTATCATATTTAATTACATGGATACAACTCATTTGCATCACCAAAAGTGGGCTACAACTCGTGGAAACCAAAGGGAAGCATAAAATATATATATATATATACATTTTCAGCCAGAATGTGCTCATTTTTCTCACAAACTTTGGAAAACCATAACTAATTCTAGAAAACTCAAATTCATGCATTCTTAGCTATTCTAGAAAGCTACACATGTCTAATTTATGATAAAAATATGTCCAGACCACAATATCCAACACAGAGGATGTTTAACATTTGAAAAGGTCCAAAGGTCAGGCTGTCCATTGGTGCTATCACAGAATTCTACAACAAACTTCAAAAATTTCTAATTAATTCCAAAAAAAATCCAATTCATGTAAATATGCCAATCTAGAAAGCTGTAGATGTTATTTAGAAAGGAAAAATAACTCCAGACTAGCCCAGGCACGTCTAGGCATCGAAAATTAATCAAACAGTACCTGAGGTCAGTTGGAGTTTCTGATATTGGATAGAATCTTTAAAAATTCATATCTCCCTCTCTAGATATCCAAATGAGGTGCTTCTAGTTAGCACAAGTCATTGGGAATGTCTAGTTTCTTTGTATAAATTTCGTGGCAATTGGATATAATTTGAGCCCTATGTGATAGATTTTATTTTCAGACCAGTATGAATAGTGACATGACCAAAACCATAACATTTTTCAACTTTGAAAATTCATCAAATATTCTCTAGATGTAACATCCAGTTCTCAGAAAATGAGAGAAAAAGTAAGAAACGTAACATACGGTTTCTCCGTAAACGAACAAAACTTATCGGATACAAAAGGAAGTCCCCCAAAATGATATAGTTAAGGTCCCAAAAAAATTGGGAAGTATTCTAGACTCCTAAAAATAAGAATCTCTGGCTCAGACAAAAAGAAAAATGGAGCTAGAATGAAGAAACGAATTGTGACGAAAGGTCAACCATACGTAAGGGCATTTTTGTCATTTTGAGAAAATTTTAGAATTCACACAAGAGGGCTTTTTAAATGAAATTTTTGAGTTCTCCAGGGTTCTAAGAGGCCCTGAAAACTATAGGAAGCCCTGGGACAGCTAAAGACTCTTCGGTGGATGTTTTTCAATATTTGTTAACCCAAACTTTAATTGATTTGTTCAGGAAGGTTTTAGCTCCGATTTGAGTGATTCCAAAGGTATTTTACTAAACTAGGAACCTAAATTTTATGATGGAAAAGATGGTTCTAAAAAAGGAGTTAAAATAAGCCTAAATAGAGTAAACAAGCGCGTAGGGGTAAAATGGTCATTTTGAAAAATTATAAAAGAGGCTTTTTAAGTAAGATTACACCTCATCACCTTCTCCAAGCTTCCATTTGCAGAAAAAGGGGTAGCAATGGCATGAAATTAAGAGGGGAGAGAGAGAAGAAGTTTAAGCTTCCGTTTAGATAAGTAAACGGCCCCGTTTCATCCCTACCAGTTAGGAAAGTTGTTCCTCTCTCTAAGAGCTCTCTAATGGTGGTTTTCTTTTCTTGAAAACTTGAAGATTCAGGTCTGACCCAAGCTAAAAGGGAACTCTTTTCAAGAAACCAATCGGTGGGAAATAATCTATGTGAGGAGAGCTCTGTTTTAGGGTAAGATTTCACTTGAAACACTTGCAAAATCTTATGTTTACAAACCATTCAAGCTTAGGTCTAGAGAGAGAAAGTGAGGATGAGAGTTTTCCTTTATATGTTCTTGATGGAACCAAAGGTTATGGAGTGTGAGGATTAAGAATATACTACTAGAATTTAAATGGGAGCTTTAAAATGCAAGTTATGGAAGTTAGGGTTTTGATTGCATCTTGAACTCTAACATGAAACCTAGTCATATTTTATGATGTTTAAATGTTCATATGAGTTCCTAAGACACCAAGAGAGCTTCCTACATGATCCCCCCATCAAAGGAAGCAAGGAAGCAAGGAAACTCCATTGGTGCCTTATGGAAGCGTAGTTTTGGCCAAAGAGGGTTTATGTACCTAAGGAGTGTTTTAATTTCTTCCAAACTTAGTTTTACGGGAGAATATGAGAGGAAGCCTTAGAAAAATTTTAGAAATCATAGATAGTGAGATGGCCTTATATGTTCCATAATATGACCTAAAGAAGCAACATGTAGTTAGACTTTTTATTTTAATTGTGTGATGACTCCAAGAGGCTTAAAAGGAGTCAAGAATCATATTTAAAAGGAAAGAATGGAGCCTATAATTTATTTGATGAGTGTTGCATCATTAGGTGCTTTCTTGGAAACATAAAGAGGTCAATGAGTCAAGCTAGAGTCTAAGCGAATTGTGTGGCCTTAAAAATTGATTCATGAACCTAATTGGCTTCCATAAATTATATCTAGGCCAAGAGAAACCATCTCCACAAGTTGTGGGTGTGTGGCCGAAGCAAAGGAGGGAATTTAAAAAAAAAAGTGTGTGATTGTGTGCAAGGTAGCTCTCTCCACCTTCTCTCATGCATGGATGTGTGTTTAACTTGTCTTAGAATGTGTGTATGTCTATTTTCAAGTCATGAAAAGTATGCTAGCATGATTTTATATGCCATGATTTCATGATGTCATGTTATGTTTTCAAATGAATGTATGATATTTGTTGACTTTGCTTGAGTGTGGAGAGGCCAAGAACTCTTCACCACGGTGAGGATGAGCCAAAAATCCTTAAGTTTTGTTGAGATAAAGTAAAGAGTCTCCCAAAAGCAAAGTGGGCTCTTAAGAGTTTGGTTGAGTCTAAAGCTCTTAAAGAATGGGTGAGGCAAGTCCAAAATCCATGAGGAGAAATGTAAGGCTAATCTAAACACCTAGTGAGCTCTTAAATGATTTGTATGACTTTTTTTATATGCTAAGCTTGTTTCTTGAATGCCCATGACTTGTATTATGTTCATGCATGCATTTGTAAGGCTTGTTTTGTACATATTATATATAATTGAATGGTAGATGAGCTATTGGGATTCTTTGAATCTCATTCCCTCCTCTCTAATGCTCTAACATGCTAGGTGGACCAAGTAACTATAGCAACGGGAGCCAACAACAATGAAGAAGGAAGATTGACAAACATATGCCTAGTTTTATCCATTTTGGAACCATAATGATGTTTCATGATGTATATGATGTTGTAAATGGTCTATGGCCCTTGAGACATGTAACATCCGGTCCTTCCGTAAACGTGAGAAACGCAATGTTCAATTTTTCCGTAAACGACAGAAATGGGCCAGATACAAAAGGAAGTTCCTGAAATAGAAGGAATTGGGGCCAACTAAAATTATGATAAAATTTTAAATATTAAAAAATAAGGATTTGAGCCTTGAGTTGCCCAGAAATCAAGGCCAGAGTGATTCGAAAAATTTGCTAAAAGGCCAGTGGCATTTTCGTAAATATGGACACTTTTTGAAAAACACACAGGAGGGCTTTTTAAATGAAAATTTTGAGTTCTCCAGGGTTCTCAGAGGCCCTAAAAACCATGGAAAGCCCCAGGACAGCTAAAGCCCCTCCGGTGGATGTTTTCCAATGTCGATGTGCCCAAACTTTGACAGATCCGTTCGGAAAGATTTTAGCTCCAATTTCAGTGATTCCAAAGACATTTTACTTGATTGGGAACCTAAATTTTATAATGGAAAAGAAGGTTCTCAAAAAAGAGCTAAAACAAAGGAGAAACAAAAATGCAAAATATGAAGGGCAAAATGGAAATTTTTGAAAAGTGTAACTTATTCCCACCTATATATATGATGCACCCTTCTCCTCCCTTCATTATGCACGACCATCTTCTGCCTAAACCCATAAGAAAACCCTAGGGGATGAGGCTTACAAGAAGGGGAAGAAAAGGAGGAGAAATCAAAGGCTTAAGGTATGGAAATTAGTAGTTTTTCATGCTCTTTCTCTTCCAAACCTCTTCTCCTCCATTCTCCTTTGTTTCCTATGATTATAATGAAGTTTATAAATCTGTTTTAAGGGGAAAATTGAGGGGAAGTTCGGATTTGAAGAGAAGAGCTCAAAGAACACAAGATTCCAGTGAAAAAAAGTAAGAAAACAAGGTAATTTCTCTTCCTATAGTTGTCATTTTTGGTCCCCTTCTCCACCATTTCGCCCCACTTGAGAAAACCCTAGGAGGAGATGATTTTTAGGCAGAACCAAGCATGAATCTAAGGAAAAAGGGTGTGGAGATTAAGAATATGCAAAGAGAATTAATAAAAAACCATTAGATTTCAAGATGCAAGTTCTAGGGTTTCAATTTCACCTTGTAAAATCTAAATTTGTATGATACTTACTAGGTCTAAGTTAGGGTATAAATGAGTTCTTGAGACACCTAAGATGCTCCTCACAAGCTTCTTCCTTCAGGAAAAGCAAGAGAACTCCAAGAAGCCGAAAGGAAGCCTATGTCTCAGCCTAGGATTGTTTGTGTAGGTGGGGGAGTTTTAAATTTTTCTAAGGCCATTCTTGAGTCATATTTGATGAATGAAAATGAAAGAAGGCCTTGGAAAAGATTTAGAACTCATAAAAAGTGATTTGGTGTCTTAGGTTCCATATTATGACCTAAAGAAGCAACATGGTGCTAGGCCTTTTTTTTTAATGGTGTGATGACTCCAAGAGGTTTAAAAGGAGTCAAGAATCATATTTGAATGAAAAGAATGAGGCCTAGAAGTCATTTGAGAGGTGTTGCTTCATTAGGTGCCAATATGGACCATAATGGGGGTTATAGAGCAATCTAGTCCTTAAGCAAGTTGTATGGCTTTAGAGAATGTTTCATGAACCTAATTGGCTCCCAAAAATTGTATTTAGGCCAAGAGAAACTATCTACACCAATTTGTGGGTGTGTGGCCGAAAGAGGGGGCTTTGAATCCTAAAGGAAAAGTGTTCATTTGTATACAAGGTAGCTCTCTCCACCTTCTCTCATGCATGAATGTGTGCCTAGCTTGTTTTAGAATGTGTGTATGTGTATTTTCAAGTTTTGAAAAGTATGCTAGCATGCCTTTATATGTCCTGATTCTTGATGTCATATTATGTTTTCAAATAATTACATGATGTGTGTATGAGTTTGTTTAAGTGTGGAGAGGCTAAGAACTCTTCCCTTAGGTGAGGATGAGCCAAGAACCCTTGAGCTTGGTTGAGACAAAGTAAAGAGTCTCCCAAAAGCAAAGTGGGCTCCCAAGAGTATGGTTGAGTCCAAAGCTCTTAAAGAATGGGTGAGGCAAGTCCAAAATCCATGAGGAGAAGTGTGAGGCCAATCCAAATACTTAGTGAGCTCTTAAATGGCTTGTATGATTGATTCACATGCCAAGGTTGATTTTAAAATGTTTATGATTTCTACCTTCTCTATGCATGCATTTGTGAAACTTGCTTTGCACATATTATGTATGATTGAATGGGAGATGAGCTATTGGGATTCTTTGAATCTCATCCCCTCCTCTCTAATGATCTAACATGCTAGGTGAACCAAGTGGATATGATAATGGGAGCCAACAACACTAAAGGAAGGAGCTTGACAAGCTTATGCTTTATTTTGTCTATTTGGAACATAATAATGGTTCAAGATGTCTATGATATTGTATAAGTATTATGAACCTTGAGACATATATAAATATACTAGTATATGATGTTTAGATGTATGGAAATAATGTATGACTACTAGCACATGTTTTGAGTATGAAATGCCATGGTATGAGAATTTAAAGTTTGATGAATATGTGTATAATATGGGTTGAATGGCCAAAATGAGATGCATGAGGTTTGAGATCATTTGTACAGCTCACACAAGTCTTAAATCTACTTTTAGACTTGCCCAAAAGGTGCCACAACTAAGGGAAGGCCATTTGGCAAATTTGGTACCTCATATGGAGCCAAATTTGACCATAATGGAACCCTACATCACTAAAATGAGTTAGTCTTGCCCTGAAATTTCACATGCAATTAGGTCTCATTGAGATATTTCTGTGAAGCTAAAGATCATAATTTTTAGAGATCTAGAGAATATTTGATGAATTTTCAAAGTTGGGATTTTTCATGGATTCCGGTATTGGTACTGTTCATACTGGCAGTTTTGTATTCTGTGTCACCTGATGACCAAATGGTGTCCAATGCTTATGAAATTTTTTATCCATAAACTAGAGGTCATAATATTTCTGTGGCCACCAAGATCACCTTATTTGGAGGTCTGAGCAAAGAGTTATGCATGTTTAAAATTAACTGTCAATATTAGTAGTGCCCCAGGAGCTTAGTTACTATTCCATAGGTTCTAGATAGCTAAACGTATGTATTTCATTTTGGAATTATTTTTAGTATCAAGTTAACATTTGTAGCTTTCCATAATGACTGAATGTGTGTGATTTTGATTTTTATAGAATTAGTTATGAATTTTAGAATTTGGTATCAGTAAACTGAACAACAGCCCAGGCAGCCAGCGACCTCTGTAGCTTTTTGGATGTCAAACGTCCTGGGTGATAAATATTGTGACCTGGACGTATTTGTAGTATGAATTAGACATCACAAGCTTTCCATAATGACCAAGATTGCATAGTTTTGATTTTTCTAGATTTAGTTATGATTTTCCAAAGTTTTTCTGGCTGAGAAAGATCTTTAAGTTTCCATGCCCCATTTCGGTTTCCATGGGTTGTAAGCAAGTTTTTGTGATACAAATGAGTTGTAATAATGAAATTAAATATGAGGAAGTATAGTATGAGCTCACACGGTCCACGTGATACCGAATTGAATTTTATAGATATAGCACAAATGTGAAAAAGTCTATTATTTTCGTCCCCTTTTTCATATGCTCTTGTGGGATTGATAATACAAAGCTTATAAATGGCATGAAATGAGCTAGAAGTTATGGTGTTATAAGACATGTGTAAATATACTATTATATGATGTTTAAATGTGTGGATATGATGTATGAACTCTAGCATATATTTTGAGTTTGTAATGCCCAAGTATGCAATTTGGAAGTTTGATGTAAATGTGCATAAGTGTGAGTTGAATGGCCAAAATAAGATGCATGAGATTTGGGACCATTTGGGCAGCTCACATAAGTCTTGAATATGCTTTTAGACTTGCCCAAAAGGTGCCAACACCAAGGGAAAACTATTTGGCAATTTTGGCTATTGATCATAATGGAACCTTATGTCACTTTTTAGCTAAATGAGTTAGTCTTGATCTGAGATTTGGAATGCAATTAGGAATCATTGAGAGCTTTTTGGAAAGTTAAAGATCATAATTTTTAGAGGTCTACAGAATATTTGATGATTTTTCAAATTTGGCAATTTTCATGGTTCTGGTTTGCTGCACTATTTATTTGGTCAGAATTTGCATTTTGTCACACAAGACTTAAATAATGTCCAATTTTTATGAAATTTTATATAAAGAAACTAGACAATTATAGTGACTCGTATCAACTAGAAGCACCTCATTTGGAGGTCTAGAGAGGGAGATATGAAGTTTTGAACATTCTATCTAGTATCAGGAATTTTGCCCAATCAGAGGTACTGTTCCATTGAATTCCGAGGTTTGGGCTTAATGAATAGATCTGAAGATATTTTTTCTCTCTATTTAACATCCACAGTATTTTAGATTGGTATCATTTGCATGAATTGGATTTTTTTTGGAATTAATTGGATATTTTCAAAGATTTCTATAGAATTTTGTATCAGTTTCAGGATGTAGTCGAACCTTTGGACCATTTTGGATGTCAAATGTCCTCTATGTTGCATTTTATGATCTAGATGTATTTCTAGTATGAAGTAGACATCCAAAGCTTTCTAGAATAACCAAGATTGCATGATTTTAATTTTTCTAGATTTAGTTATGATTTTCCAAAGTTTGGTCAAGAAATGGAGCAAATCTGGCCGAGAATGAACCTTCATATTCCATGCTCCATTTCAGTTTCCATGTGTTGTAGGCGTGTTTTTGTGATGAAAATGAGTTGTAATGATGTAATTAAATATGAGGATGCATAGCATGAGCTCACACAGTCCACGTGACACTTAAATAAATTTTTAAGTATGATACAACATCAATAAGCCCATTATTTTCATTCTTTTTTTCATATGCTCTCATGGAAATGATGATGTGAAGCTTATGAATGTTATTAAATGAACTAGAATTTATGGGGTTATACTAGACCTCTAAAAAATTTTGTTCTTTACCTTCCCAACAAGTTCTAATTGCATGCCAAATCTCAAATCAAGAAGAGCTCATTTGGACAAAAAGTGACATAGAGTTCCATTATAATCAATTTTGGCTCTATATAGGATACCAAAATATCCAAATGGCTTTCCTTGAGGTTTGGCACCTCTTGGGCAAGTCTAAAAGCATAATTAGGACTTGTGTGAACTACTTAAATGATCCCAAACCTCATGCATCTCATTTTGGCTATTCCACTTCCATTCATACATGAAATTTCATAATGCAAACTTGCCATTACATGACCAAAATGAGTATTTCCATACATATAACCCTAGCTCTCATTTATACACAATACATTAACATAATTATACATGCTCATAATATCATAGGTTATATACAACTAGGGATTTCATCAATTGCTATCCATAAGGCCTTAAAGTAACAATTTTAAGACACTTTGATATCATGGTCTGATCTTCAAGATAGTTGGCTTCCATTACTTTGCTCTCTTGGTCCACCTAGCATGTTAGAACATTGGATAGAAGGGGATGAGATTCAAAGAATTCCAATAGCTTATCTCCCATTCAATCATACATAAAGCATGCAAAACAAGTCTCACAAATGCATGCATGGCACATGGACATGTGCAATCATTCAAGAAGCATTCTTAGCATTTGAAAAAATCATACATAGTATATATAGGCTTGCCAAGCAAGTGAATTGGCCTCACCCATTTACTTATGGATTTTGGATTTGCCTCACCCATTCTTTAAGAAGTTCTTGGACTCAATCATGCACTTGGGAGTCAACCTCACTTTTGGGAGACTCTTTACTTTGTCTTAACCAATCTTAAGGGTTCTTGGCTCATCCTCACCATGGCTAAAGGTTCTTGGCCTCACCACACTTAAGCAAACTAAGGCAAACATCATAAACATTATTTGGAAAACATAATGCATCATGATGATACTATGGAGTAAGAGCTCATGCTAGAACATTTTTCATGGCTTGAAATACATATGCACATATTCAAAGACAAGTAAAGCAAGCAATCATGCATGAGAGAAGGTAGAGAGAGCTACCTTGCTAACATTTGTACACTTTTTCCTTAAGCCTTGAATCCTCTCCCTTGACCTCACACACCTAAGAAGGTGTAGATCATTCCTTTTTGGCCTAATGGAAGTCAATTAGGTTTATGAAATTAATTCTAAGGTTACACAACTTACTTAGACTCTAGCTTGGTCTATAAACCCCTTTATATTTCTAAGAATGCACCTAATGGAGCAACACCTATCAATTAAATTCTAGGCTCCATTCTTTTCTTTCAAATATGATTCTTGACTCCTTTTAAGCCTCTTGGAGTCATCACACAATTAAAATAAAGAGCCTAACTACATGTTGCTTCTTTAGGTTATATTATAGAATATAAAACACCAACTTACTTTCTATGGTTTCTAAATTTCTCCCAAGGCCTCCCCTCATCTTCATTCATCATATATGACTAAAAAATGGGCTTAAAAAGATTTAAAACTACCCCTAGCTATATAAATCCCTTTAGGCCGAGGCTATGGAAGACTTTGGCTTCCATGGAGTTTGCTTTGTTTTTTTGATAGAGAAAGCAATGGGGAGACTTTTAAGGATTTTAGGAGCTCATTTAAATTCTCATTTAGACATAGGAATCAAGGTATCAAATCAAGTTTTGTAAGGAACATATGAAACCCTAAACTTTGCATCTTGAATTTTGATAATTATTTGTTAATTCTCTTTGCATATTCTTAATCTCCACACCCTTTTTCCTAAGAGTCGCCCTTGGTTCTACCTAAAAGTCAAACCCTCCTAGGTTTTCTTGAGTGGGGCGAAATGGTGGAGGAAGAGGAGCAAGGGTAGTAACCATGAAAGAAGAAATTACCTTGTTTTTTTTGCTTTTTCTCACTTAAATCTTATCTTCTTCAACCTCCTCTCTTCAAATCTGAATTTTTCCCTCAATTTCTCTCTTACAAAAGATTTATAAACTTCATTATAATCAAAGGAAGAAAGCTCAAGAGGAGAAGAACAAGTTTGGAAGAAGAAGGAGCATGAAAATCTATGAAATTCCTTACCTTTTCCTTGCTTTTTCTCCTCCTTTCTTTTCCTCCATGGTGCGCCTAAGACAGCTGGTGTTTTCTCTGGTTTTTGGGTAGAATGGGTTATGCAAATGAAGGGGAGAAGAAATAAGAAACTTAAAGTGTGTTGAAGAAGCTTCCACTTTCTCAAAAATTCTAATTTTGCCCTTTGTTTTTGGCATTTTTGTTTTTAATTTGTTTTAGCTCCTTTTTGAGAATTGTTTTTTCGATTATGAAATTTAGATTCCCAATTTAGTAAAACACCTTTGGAATTACTCAAATCAGAGCTAAAACCTTTCTGAATGAATCAATCAAAGTTTGGGTCAACTGATATTAGAAAACATCCACCGGAGGGGTTTTAACTATCCTAGGGCTCTCCATTGTTTTCAAGGCCTCTGAGAATCCTGGAGAACTCAAAAATTTCATTTTAAAAAACCTCCTGTGAGAATTCCAAAATTTTCTCAAAATGACAAAAATGCCCTTACGTTTCATCAACCTTTCATTACATTTTATTTCTTCATTCTAGCTCTGTTTTTCTTTCTGTCTGAGCCTAGGATTCTTATTTTTAGGAGTCTAGAATACTTCAAAAAAATTTTGGGACCTTAACTAAGTCATTTCGGGGGACTTACTTTTGTATCCAATGAATTTCATTTGTTTACGGAGAAACCGTGTTTTCTCTCATTTTCAAAGAACTAGATGTTACAAGGTGTACCATAAAGGGGTTAATACCAAGTTAGTATTCAAAGAAGATGTGTGGCCTTAGAATTAATTCCATGAACATAATAGGCTTCCATAAATTGTGTTTAGACCAAGAGAAACTAATCCCACACCTTTGTGTGTGTGAGGCTGAGGAAGGGAGAGCAAATTCAAGAAGAAAAGTGTGTGTTGCATCCAAGGTAGCTCACTCCTCCTTCTCTCATGCATGAATGTATGCTTGACTTGTCTTTGAATGTGTGTATGTGTGTTTCAAGCAATGAAAAGTGTTCTTGTATGAGCTCTTATTCTGTGGTACCATGATGATGCATTATGTTTTCAAATGATATTTATTATATTTGCTTGGGTTTGCTTGAGTGTGGAGAAGCCAAGAACTCTTAGCCATGGTGAGGATGAGCCAATAACCCTTAGAAATGGTTGTGACAAAGAAAAGTGTCTCCCAAGAGTGAGGTTGAGCCAAAAACTCCTTGAGAAAATGGGTGAGGCAAATAAAAAATCCATAAGTGAATGGGTAAGGCTAATCCACTTACTTAGCAATCCCATGAATGCTTTGTATGACTTACTCACATGCCAAGATTGCTTCTTAAATGTTCATGTTATTCAATATGCCCATGCATGCATTGGTAAGACTTGGTTTTCATACTTTATGTATGGTTGAAATGAAAGATGAGTTATTGGGATTCTTTAAATCTCATTCCCTCCTCTCCAATGTTCTAACATGTTAGGTGGACTAAGTGGATAAGGTAATAGGAGCCAATAACTTGAAAGATAAGAGATTGACAACAATTTACATAGATTTTTCTTCTTTATGGCCACATGAGTGGCAAATGTTGTAATCCATTATTGTATATGTCCTATGACCTTATGAACATATGTAATTATGCTAATGTATCATGTACAAATGAGAACTTATGTTATGTTAATATTACAATGTAAATTGGGTATGGAATGGCAAGATTAGCATTATCTAAACTTATGCATGGCATAGGGTGAGGGTGTGAGTTTCCAAATTCTGGGTTTGTGCACCTTTGAGACAAGTTTAGAATGCCATTTTGGTGCAATTTCAAGTGCTTAAGTGGCCACACAAGCTTGGGAAGCAAAATTGGACACTTTGATGCTTGTAGAGACCATAAAAATGACTAGACTGGAACCTTATAGCATAAATTAACCAAATGGATGAATCTTCCCATGAAATTTGCATACATGTAGATCTCATTAAGAGCTTTTTGGAAAGCTAAAGTGCAGAAAAATCAGAGCTCTATAGGATTAATTATGAATTTTTAAAGTTGGGATTTTTCTACTGTTCTGATGCATGTATTAATCATATGGTTCGTTTTGTATTCTATCATCTAATAGCCAAATGGTGTCCAATGCTTGTGAACTTTTATAGTCATAAACTAAAGGTTATAAGATTTCTATGGCCACCAAGATCACCTCATTTAGAGGTATGAGTAGAGAGTTATGAATTTTTGAAATTTAATGTTAATACCGGTAGCTCCACTGGACCTCCAGCACTATTCCATCAAAATTTAGTTCCCAAATGGACTTGGCGTGGTCTAGACATATTTTTCCTTTAGTTTTAACATCTATAGATTCTTATATTGACCAAAAGTGCATGATTTGGATTTTTCTAGATTTAGTTATGAATTTCCAAAGTTAATGACAGTAACTTGTGACAATAGCCCAGACAACTGAGACCTTAGGTTCGTCTTGAATGTCAAACGTCTTCTACTTGATGTCTCATGATCTAGAACTATTTTTAGCATAAATTAGAAATTGTTAGCTTTCTATAATGTTAAAGAATGTATGATTTTAATTTTTTTAAATTAGTTATGATTTTTCAAAATTTGTGACATAAAGCATAAAATTCTGGCCGAGACTACACTATGGTATTATATGGGTTTCTTGTACTTGCACGAGTTCTAGGCCACTTTTGGTGATGGAATTGAGATATATCTATGTAATTAAATATGAGAATGTGATACATGAGCTAACATGGTTCATTAGACACTGAATGAAAAAATTCATATGTTACGTATTGCAAAAATACTCATTATTTTAATGTCACTTTTCTTGCTTCTTCATGAAATACATGATGTGAGACATGGAGATAACATAAGATAAGCTAGAAAGTATGGTGTTACATTTATTGGTATCAAAGCAAAGGTTCAGGCTCTTGATGTGGGTTGTGGCTTGTGTTTATGAGTTGCCTAGATGTATATGAGCTTATTGTGGATGAATTGAGTGTGTTAATGGTGATAGTGTTCCCTTTTAGTGCTAAAGTTTGTTATGATATTTCAGAGCCATGGTGAACACAAAGAGAGGTTGGCCCTCTAGAGAGGCTCATGCAAATGAAAGAGTCGAGCCTAGTGATCTAATAGTTGTAGCCTTATAGGATATTATGGCTCACCTGGATCAGCAGTAGTCCATGATCATGCAATTACAACAAAGTCTTGCTGAGAGAGATAGCCAAACTATGTAGCCTTGTCGAGTAATCTAGGGTTTAAACAAACTATGTAGCCTTAGAATTTGTTTCATGAACCTAATTGGCTCCCATAAATCTAGGCCAAGAAAAGCCATCTCCACCAATTTGTGGGTGTGTGGCTGAAAGAGGAGGCTTGAATCCAAAAGGAAAAGTGTGTAATTGTATGCAAGGTAGCTCTTTCTACCTTCTTTCATGCATGGATATGTGTTTAGCTTGTTTTAAAATATGTATATGTGTATTTCTAAGCTATGAAAAGTATGCTAGCATGCCTTTATGTGCCATGATTCTTGATGCTATGTTATGATTCCAAATGAATACATGATGTTTGTATGAGTTTGGTTGAATATGGAGAGGCCAAGAACTCTTCTCTTAGGTGAGGATGAGCCAAGAACCTTTGAACTTAGTTGAGACAAAGTAAAGAGTCTCCTAAAAACAAAGTGGGCTCCCAAGAGTATGGCTGAGTCCAAACCTCTTATAGAATGGGTGAGGCAAGTCCAAAATCCATGAGGAGAAGTGTGAGGCCAATCCAAGCACTTGGTGAACTCTTGAATGTCTTGTATGATTGATTCACATGCCAAGTTTGCCTTTAAAATGTCTATGTCTTCCATTTTCTCCATGCATGCATTTGTGAAGCTTGCTTTACACATATTATGTATGGTTGAATGGGAGATGAGCTACTAGGATTCTTTGAATCGCATCCCCTCCTTTCCAATGATCTCACATGCTAGGTGGACCAAGTAGATATGCCAATGAGAGCCAACAACCATGAAGAAGGGAGATTGACAAGCATATGTCTAGTTTTAGCTATTTTGGTACCATACTTATGTATCTTGATGTGTATGATGATGTAGATAGTCTATGAACCTGGAGACATGTATAAATATGCTACTATGTGATTTTTATCACTATGGATATGATATATAAGCTTTAGAATACAATTTGAGTTTGTAATGTCCAAATGTGCAATGTGGAAGTATGATGTAATTATGCACAAGTGTGGGTTGAACAGCCAAAATGAGATGCATAAGGTTTGGGACCCTTTGGGCAGCTCACACAAGTCTTAAATATGCTTTTAGACTTGCCCAAAATGTGCCAACACCAAGGGAAGGCCATTTGGCAAGTTTGGTACCTCATATGGAGCTAAATTTGACCATAATAGAACCCTATGTCACTTTTTGGCCAAATGAGTTAGTCTTAATCTGAAATTTGGCATGCAAGTAGATCTCATTAAAATATTTTTGGGAAGCTAAAGAACATAATTTTTGGAGGTGTAGAGAATATTTGATGAATTTTCAAATTTGGAATTTTCTATTAATTCTGGTATGTGTACTGTTCACATTGGCATATTTGTGTTTTGTGTCACCAGATGGTCAAATGGTGTCCAATGCTTGTGAAATTTTATAGGAATAAACTAGAGGCCATAAGATTTCTATGGCCATCAAGATCACCTCATTTAGAGGTCTGAGCAAAGAGTTATGCATTTTTAAAGTTAGCTGTCAGTAGCAGTGGTGCCCCTAGAGTTTAGTCATTATTCCATAGGATTCTAATAGCTAAACATATCTGTTTCATTCTAGAATTATTTTTGGTACCAATGTAACATTTGTAGATTTCTAAAATGATTGAATATGTGTGATTTCAATTTTTATAAAATTCGTTATGAATTTTAGAAGTTTGTATCAGTAATCTGAAGCAACAGCCTAGGCAGCAGCGATCTCAGTAGCTTTGCGGATGTCAAACGTCCTCCATGATGCATGTTATGGTCTAGTCGTATTCAAATCATTCCAAAATGACCAAGATTGCATCATTTTAATTTTTCTAGATTTAGTTATGATTTTCCGAAGTTTGCCCAGAAAAGAGGCCAATTCTAGCTGAGAATGCTCTTCAAATTTCCATGCCCCATTTTGGTTTCCATGAGTTGTAGACATGTTTTTGTGATGCAAATGAGCTGTAATGATGTAATTAAATATGATGATGCATGTTATGAGCTTACACGGTCCACGTGACACTGAAACGAATTTATAGATATGATGAAACGCGAATAAAAGCCAATTTCCCCTGCTTTTTCTTATGGGAAATTTATATGATTCATGCTATTATGCCATTCAAAAGCATGAATGGAGCTAGAATTTATAGTGTTATAGATTACACCTCATCACCTTCTCCAAGCTTCCATTTGTAGAAATTGGAGTAACCATGGCATAACATTAAGAGGGGAGAGAGAGAAGAAGTTTAAGCTTCCGTTTAAGTAAGTAAACGGCCTCGTTTCTTCCTACGCTAGTTAGGAAAGTTATTTCTCTCTCTAAGAGCTCTCTAATGGGGATTTTCTTTTCTTGAAAACTTGAATATTTAGATCTAACCCAAGCCAAAAAGGAAATCTTTTCAAGAAACCCATTGGTGGAAAATAATCTACGGGAAGAGAGCTTCGTTTTAAGGTAAGACTTCACTTGAAACACTTGCAACATCTTATGTTTCTAAGCTATTTAAGCTTTAGTCTAGAGAGAGAAAGTGAGGAAGAGAGTTTTTCTTCATGTGTTCTTGATGGAACCAAGGGTTATAGAGTGTGAGGAACAAGTATATGCAAAGAAATCCAAGAAAGAACTATTGATTTGCAAGATGTCCAGTCTAGGGTTTCACTTGCACCTTGTGACAACCTTAACTTCTAATCATTGTAAGCAAGGTTAAATACGTGATTTATAACCATGAATCAGGGTTACAAGACATTACGACTAATTACATTCAAAAAATACAAGGGAATTTGAACCTTAATGTTATTAGATTCATCCACCAAATAATTACTAGCATTCATGTACACAAGGGAAACAAACACTCATTTATAAGCCTTTGATTCTATTATCCATTAATTCCAACTCATAAGAATCTTCTACCAATGTTTCTAAGTCATCCCTTGAGGTTACCATGGAAAAAACCAAGGTTTCTAAGTTAGAATGAGAGTTTGGGTCCGTTAGCCATAGCTAAATGTCCTTGCACCGTGACCAACTTCTCTCGGGTTCACCCTTATATCTTTACAGATTTCACCGTGGCTAAGTCCACCGCGATTAACCTACATGGCGCTGCAGTGAGGAAACCTCCTGGAGCCTACCTCGCTCACCTCTCACTATTGGTCACAGCCAATTTCCCCTTTCACCACGACTAATTCCTCTCTAGAATGCATGACAAATTCTCACAAAAGTTTGCTGCAGCCAATTCCCATTTAGCTGCAACGAATTACCCTCTGGACGACTCCTAGTTTGGCCTCTCATATTTTGTAGTGGCGAATTGTCTCTGGTACTCTCCCTAGGTAACTTTTCCTCTATTGGCTGCGATGAAATGCTTTCTGATCTTACAACTCCTAAAATCTTGTCTCATACTCTCCACTTTCCCTCTAATGACACCCTAGGGCCACTCTACCCTAGTTTGTAGGGCTCCAATAACTTTTACTAGCCTAATTTATCCAGCTTATCCATCATTACTAGTTCAAGACTTAAATGTTAATTTCTACTCCTCCAACTACCCTATATCAGGAAGTCCATAGAGTAATAACAATAAGAGTTCATGAACTATCAACCATTATCATTCAGTACATATTCCATTAGAGATTCTATATATCACTGATTCAAATCAACAATCTAATATATCCCATGATAACATTTCCAATAGTAGACCATATCATGAATTCAACAAAGTTTATACATCAGATACTATAAGTTCATACATCTAATACTAAGTTATAATGAGACTTAACTCCTTAATACGTACATTCAACTAATCAAAATATAAATGCCTACACTTGGCAAGATAATTGCATGATGATGCTATACAAAAAGGAATACAAAATTTAGCATCTATTCTATCTAAATCAATCTAAGTGTAGCATTCTCCACATATGGTTTGAGTTCATGGATTTTCATCCACTTGCTTCTCCTTATCCTTACCCGAAGATCCTTCACTTGAAAGTATAATCCCATGAAATGGGGTGAGATGAAAACCTCAATAACCAAGGCAAATTCTACTCATATATTCCAGTTTAATTAACATATATGCATGATTTCATACAAGCATTAGAAAACATACCAGCCATATCAGTAAATGAAATAATTAGGCTATCTATGATTATTATCCCATACTAGCAATCATAATTCCACATGTTAAAAGCCAATAACACTAGAAGAGCCCATCCACGGCACCCACTCCCCAATGAGCATAACCAGGGCTCAGTGCATCTGAGGTTTGATCATAACCCGGTGCCTGATCGAAGCACATGCATAGGTGGCAACTGCACCACAACTCCACCATGGACTCACAAGGTCCAATCACATATAACAAATAGCCAATCAATTCATTTAGTATCAAAATCACAATCATACAGAAAATACAAAATTAAAATAGACATATGCATGGAATTAGCATGAAACCCTGGTTACCTCACTTTACAGACAATTGAAAAGCTACCAGCAGTGCCAAAATCTCCCTATAACCATAACATCAGGAGATTACTACCTTAAATCATCATGTACAACAGCAACAAGAACCCAAAAATTAAAATGCTAATGGCTACTCAAAGGACACTTACCCAGCCACTAAAAATCTCAAATTCAGATTGAATATGTCCTCTACCAAAAACTTCAATATATCACCCTAATTCCTAAGTAAATTTGTACATAATTAATACCTATACTACAAATCAACCATAGGGGTCTTAAACCAACAGAAAATACATTAGAATAGATAGTTTATACTTACCCAATATCCCTCTTAGCCTCTACCTCTGAAAATCCTCTAAGAAAATACCAAACAACCTTTCAGAATTGGGGTATAGTGAAAATGCTCCAAATGAAAAACTAATCGGGCCAAATTGAAGAGAAAGAAAAGGGGATTAAGTTATATAACAAGTACCTTGGCTGATTTTGAGCTTAGAAGTGAGAAATGGTGGATTTCTTGCCTAGAACCCTAGCCTCCCTCTCATGTAACACCATAAATTCTTTCTCATTTCATGACATTCATGAGCTTCACATCATCAATTCCATGAGAATGTAAAGAAAAAGGGAATAAAATAATAAATATTTTCGCATTGCGTCATGTTTAAAATTTCCATTCAGTATCATATAGACCGTGTGAACTCATACAATGTATTCTCATATTTAATTACATGGATACAACTCATTTGCATTATCAAAAGTAGCCCACAACCGAAATGAAAAATAAAACATGGACATTCATTTTCGGCCAGAATTGGCCCCTTTCCTGACCAAATTTTGAAAAATTATAACTAATACTAAAACAATTGAAAACATGCATTCTTGATCATTTTAGAAAGATGCAAATGTCTAATTCACACTAAAAATATGTCCAGACCATAATATCCATCACATTGGACGTTTGACATCCGAAATAGTCCAGAGGTCAAACTGCTTTCTGATGCTGTCACAAAATTCTGTAACAAACTTTGAAAATATCTAATTAATTCCAAAAAAATCCAATCCATTTAAATAATAATAATTTAGAAATATAAGGATGTTAGATAAAGGGGAAAAATATTTTCAGACCAGCCTAGCATGCCCAGACCTCAAAATTCGATAAAACAGTAACTGAGGTTGGGTAAAACTCCTGATACTAGACAGAATCTTTAAAAATTCATATCTCACTCTCTAGATATCCAAATGAGGTGTCTCTAGTTGGAACATGTCACTTTGAATTTCTAGTTTTTTTTTGTATAAAATTTCATGGTAATTGGACATCATTTGAGCCCTATGTGATAGATTTCATTTTCGGACCAAATGAATAGTGTAGCGGACCAAAATCAGAAAAATTGCCAACTTTGAAAATTCATCAAATATTCTGTTGACCTCTAAAATTTTTTTTCTTTAGCTTTCTAAAAAGCTCTCAACAAGCTCTAATTTCATTTCAAATCTCAGAACAAAAAGAGCTCATTTAGCTAAAAAGTGATATAAGGTTCTATTATGGTCACTTTTGGCTCCATATGGAGTACCAAAGTTGCCAAATGGTTTTCCCTTGGTCTTGGCACCTTTTGGGCAAGTCTAAAAGTATAATTAGGACTTGTGTGAGCTACTCAAATGGTCCCAAATCTCATGCATCTCATTTTGGCCTTTTCACCCACACATATACACATTACATCAAACTTTCCAAAATGCATACCTTGGCATTATATACTCAAATTATATTATAGGGTTCATACATCATGTCCATTCATTTATACATCACATATGATCATAATTATACATCTCTAAAAGGTCATAGGCCATATACATCATTGGGTTATAATATTTGACACAAATATGGCCTTAAAGTGACAAAACTCAAACACTTTGTTGTCAAACTCTTTCCTTCAAGGTGGTTGACCTCCATTACCTTGTCCACTTGGTCCACCTAGCATGTGAGATCATTAGAGAGGAGGGAATGAGATTCAAAGAATCCTAATTGCTCATCTCCCATTCAATCATACATAATATATGCAAAGCAAGTCTTGAAAATGCATGTATGGATATCATGGAAGTCATGAACATTCAAGAAGCAAGCTCAGCATGTGAATAAGTCGTACAAGACATTTAAGAGTTCACTAAGTGGATGGATTGGCCTCACACTTTTCCTCATGGATTTTGGACTTGCCTCACCCATTCTTTAAGAGATTCTTGGACTCAACCATACTCTTGGAAGTCCATTTTTCCTTTAGGAGACTTTTTGCTTTGTCTCAACCAATCTCAAGGGTTCTTGGCTCATCCTCACCATGGTTAAGAGTTCTTGGCCTCACCACACTCAAGCAAGCTCAAACAAACATCATACATTTATTTGAAAACATAATATGTCATCATGAAATCATGGCATATAAAATCATGCTAGCATACTTTTCATGGCTTGAAAATACACATACACACATTCTAAGACAAGCTAAGTACACATCCATGCATGAGAGAAGGTGGAGAGAACTACCTTGCATACAATCACACACTTTTTCTTTAGAAACTCCCTCCCTTGCTTCGGCCACACACCCATAAACTTGTGGAGATAGTTTCTCTTGGCCTAGATACAATTTATGGAAGCCAATTAGATTCATGAAATAATTTCTAAGGTCACACAATTTGTTTAGACACTAGGTTGTTCTATAAACCCTATTATGGTCCATAAATGCACATAATGAAGCAACAACCCTCAAATAAATTCTAGGCTCCATTTTTTCCTTTCAACTATGATTCTTGACTCCTTTTAAGCCTTTTGGAGTTATCACACAATCAAAATCAAGAGCCTAATAACATGTTGCTTCTTTAGGTCATAATATGGAACCTAAAGCACCAACTCAATTTCTATGAGTTCTAAATTGTTTCCAAGACCTCCCCTTATTTTCATTATCATATATGACTCAAGAATGGGCTTAGAAAAATTTAAAACTCTCCCTAGCTATGAGAACCTCTTTAGGCCGAGGCTATGGAGCTTAATGGCCTTTATGGAGTTTGCTTGGTTTTCTTGAAGGAGGAAGCATGTGGGGAGCATCTTAGGGATCTTAGGAGCTCATTTAAACTCTTATTTAGGCCTAGGAATCATCATACAAAATTAGATTTTACAAAGTGTAATTGAAACCCTAGAACTTGCATCTTAAAATCTAATAGTTGTTTGTTAATTCCCTTTGCATATTCTTAATCTCCACACCCCTTTTCCTTAGATTCACCCTTGGTTCTACCTAAAAATCAAGTCCTCCTAGTTTTTTCTCAAGTGGGGCAAAATGGTGGAAAAGGGAACCAAAGATGACAACCATAGAAAGAGAAATTACCTTGTTTTCTTGCTTTTTCTCACATGAATATTGTGTTCTTTAAGCTCCTCTCTTCAAATCCGAATTTCCCCCTCAATTTCTTCCTTAAAATAGATTTATAAACTTCATTTTAATCATAGAAAACAAAGGAGAATGAAGGAGAAGAGGTTTGGAAGAGAAAGAGCATGAAAAACCATGAAAATCCATACCTTTCTATCTTGAATTTCTCCTCCTTTTCTTCCTCCTCTTGTGTGCCTCATGCCCTAGGGTTTTCCTCTAATTTTGGGCAGAACATGGTCATGCATAATGAAGGGAGAAGAAGGGTGCATCATATATATAGGTGGGAGGAAGTTATACTTTTCAAAAATTCTCATTTTGCCCTTCATTCTTGGCATTTTCGTTTTTCCTTCATTTTAGCTCTTTTCTAAGAACCGTATTTTCCATTATAAAATTTAGGTTCCCAATTTAGTAAAATGCCTTTGGAATGACTCAAATTAGAGCTAAAATCTTCCCAAACTAATCAGTTAAAGTTCGAGTCAACCGATGTTAGAAAACATCCACTGGAGGGGTTTTAACCATCCCAGGGGTTTCCATGATTTTTAGAGCCTCTGAGAACCCCAAAGAAACCAAAACTTTCATTTAAAAAGCCCTCCTATGTGAATTCCAAAATTTGTTCAAAAGTACAAAAATGCCATTTTGTTTCATAGGCTTTTCGTAAGAAATTGTTTCTTCATTCTAGCTCTATTTTTCTTTCTGTCTGAGCCTGAAATTCTCATTTTTAGGAGTCTAGAATGCTTCCCAAATTTTTTGGGACCTTGACTAAGTTATTTTGGGGGACTTCCTTTTGTATCCGATGAGTTTCATTCGTTTACGGAGAAACTGTACATTACGTTTCTCACATTTTTTTTTTCATTTTTAGAAAACTAGATATTACATCTCAAGGTGGGAAAATCCTCTTGTGTTTGTGTTTCAGCAAAGTGTGGTAGGGCTGATGTGCTTAAGGTTTTATTTGGATTTAAGTTGGGTCTAATATAGGTCATGGGCTGACCCAAAGGTCTAATACCAAGTGGGTTTCAAATTTAAGCATTGTTGGGCTAGCCTTAATGTGTTAGGCTACAGCAATTTAATTAGGCTAGACCAAGTTTGAAGAACTCAATTGATTTTGATCTACACAAGGGTTATTGGGCCATTTATAAGAGCTTATTCAAGTTGGATCTTAGGTCTCTAATTCATTAAATCAGATTGGGGCCTCCCTAGGTGCTCTCTCTTGGGCCAAGTCTCACATAAAAAGGTTAAGTCTACATCTAAAATGATTAAGCTTCCATTAGTTCTTAACCTTGGCCTACTTAATTTAATTTAAGCCTAAATGGGGTTTCTAACTCAATTAAATCCCAAAATCATATTAATAGTTTACCTTTCTAAAATTTTCATTCACTTAACTTGCCCAATTATCCCATATTAATTATTCTTAATTAACCCAAATCCATGATTAACACTTTAATTAATTTTAGGGTGTTACACACCTTGGTTTGTACAAAGCTTTCTAGCCATGATTTAAGATGTCTAAGAGGTTATGTAAGTCTTAAGACATCAAGGAAGCCTCCCACATGCTTCTCCAATCAAAGAAATCAAACAAACTCCATTGGTGCCAATTGGAAGCATAGCCTCGGCCTAAAGAGGTTCATGCACCTAGGGAGTATTTTAATTTCTTTCAAACTTAGTTTTGCATCATATATGATGGGAGAGTCTGAGAGGAAGCCTTAGACAAATTTTAGAAAGCTTAGAAAGTGTAATGGAGATATAGGTTCCATATTATAGCATAAAGAAGCAACACCTACCTAGGATCCTTGAAATGATTGTGTGATGACTCTAAAAGGTCTAAATGGAATCAAGAATCATAAATTAAAGAAAAGAATGGAGCCAATATTATGTTTTCCCAAGGTTGCTTTATTAGGTGCCTTAGGGAACTATAATTGAACCATTTGAGCCATCTAGCTTTTCAAGTGCATGCGTAGCTTTGGAAATCATTCCAAGAGTGTAATTGGCTTCCATCTAATGTGTTTAGGCTAAAGGAATCAAGTTCCACCTTCTTGTGAGTGCTTGCCTGAGGGAGAGAAACCATTTTCAAGGAGAAAAGTGTGTTGTTGTGCACTGAGGTAGCTCTCTCTTCTTTTTCTCATGTATGAGTGGATGTTTATCTTGTCTTTGAATGTGTGTATGTATGTTTTGAGCCATGAAAAATGTTTTAGCATGTATCTAAGTACCATGGTACCATGATGTTATGTTACACATTCAAATGATACTTTGTGAACTTGCTTTGGTTTGTTTGAGTGTGGTGAAGCCAAAAGTCCCCTAGCCATAGTGAGGATGAGCGAAAAATTCCCAATAATGGTTGAGACAAAGCCAATGGTCTCCCAAGAGTAAGGCTTAGTTAACAGCCTTTAAGAAAATGGGCAAGACAAGTCCAAAATCCCTAAAGAGAATGGGTGAGGCTAGACCACTTGCTTGGCAAGCCTATATATGTTTTGTATGACTTCTTGAATGCTAAAATGTTTCATGAATAATTACATGTTCCATGGTAGCCATGTATGCATTCTTAGACTTGAATTTGCATTGCTATTAAGACTCCTAGAATCTCATCCCTTCCTCCCCATTTGTCTAACATGACAAGGTGAACCAACTGAGCCAAGAAATGGAAGCTATCAAGCATAAAGGAAGGAGGTTGACATCAAAATGTGTAGAAATGTCCATTTTGTAGCCATGTGAATGAAATATGATGTAATCTGATATCCGATATTATATATGTCATATGAGTCCATGAAAACTTGTAATTATATGAACATTTGATGTATGAATGGGATTTGATGCCATATGGATGATATTACATGATTTGGACATTGAATGGCAAGAACTAGCTTATGAACTCTTGTGTATATCTTAGGGTGAGAGTGTGAGTTTGTGAAATTTGGGTTTATGTACCTTTGAGACATGTTTAGTAGACCATTTTGGTGCTTTCCCACATGTTCAAGTGGCCATGAAAGCCTTGGAAGCAATTTTGGACCCTTTGAGACCCATTGAAGACACAAAAAGTGTCATTTTGCAACCTAATGTCAAGATCTAACCAAATGAATGAATTTACCCATGAAATTTGGCATGGATATAGACCTCATCTAGATTTTTTTTGAAAGCTAAAGACTAGATTATTTGGAACTCTATGGAATTACATATGATTTTTCAAACTTGCCATTTTTCTATTGTTTTTGTATAAACCCTATTCATATAGTCAGTTTCTTGCACTATGTCATCTAAGATCTGAATGATGTCCAATGCTCATGAAATTTTATAGACATAAACTAAATATGATAAGCTTTCTATGGCCACTAAGATCACCCCAATTGGATGTATGAACAAAGAAATATGAATTTTTGAAGTCTAGTGATAGTACTAACAATGATAAGCAACCTTGGTTACTGTTCCATCAATTTCCAGTAGCTAAACATTCTAGTTGTCATCTAGAATTATTTTTACATAAAGCATACATCTGTAGCTTTTCATAATGGTATAGTGTTCTTAGTTTCTATTTTTTTAGAATTAGTTATGATTTTGCAAAGTTTATGACAGAAAGCTATACCATGAACCTGAGGCTACACGTAAAATTTTTGTGTATATAGTCCATGAGCTCGAGTTCTTAGCCACTTTTTGAGATGGTTATGAGTTTTATTTATGTATTTAAATATGAGAATGAGATGGATGGGTTCATATGGTTCATGAGACACGAAATGAAAAATTTATACATGATGTAACACAAAATAATTGAATATTTTTATCACTTTTTCTTAAGTAAATGTGCTAGACCAAGGACAGGCAAACTAGAATAGTATGAGATGAGGTAAATAAATATGGTGTTACACATGGCAAGCCTATGTATGCTATGTATAACTTTTTAAAATGCCAAAAAAGCTTCTTGAATGCTCACATGTTCCATAATAATCATACATGCACTTTTAGACATAGATTTGCATTCTTTATGTGTGATTAAAAGGGAGAAGAGCTGTTGGGATTCCTAGACTCTCATTCCTTCCTCCCCACATGTCTAACATGTCTAGGTGGACTAAGTGAGCTAAACAATGGAAGCTATCAAGCCAAGAAGAAGAAGATTGACAACCAAGTGTGTGAAAATGCCAATTTATGGCCAAATGAGTGGCACATGATGTAATCCTTTATTGTATATGTTATATAACCTTATGAGTACATGTAAATATGTAAATGTATTATGTATGAATGGAATTTGGTGCATTATGCATGATATAGCATGAATTGGGTATGGAATGGAAAGACTTGGCATGTGCACTCTTGTGTATAACTAGGGGTGGATGAGTGAGTTTGAGAAATTTGGGTTTGTGCACCTTTGAGACGAGTTTAGTAGACCGTTTGGACCATTTGGGCATGGCTTCCTTAGAACCCAAATTGGATCATTTGAACCCCTTATAAGACACAAAAATGACTATTATACAATCCAATGTCAAAATCTGACCAAATGAATGAATTTGCTCATGAACTTTGGCATGCATATAGATCTCATCCATAAATTTTTGAGAAGCCAAAGACCAAATTATTTGGAGATCTATGGAATTAATTATGATTTTTTAAAGTTGGCATTTTTCTGCTAAACTAATGCAGATACTATTCATATGGTCAGTAACTTGGACTGTGTCATTCGAGGGCCAAATGGTGTCCAATTCTCATGAAATTTTACAGGCATAAACTAGACATAATGAGATTTTCATGTCTACCAAAAGCACCCTAATTGGACATATAAGTAAGGAGAAATGAATTTTTGAAGTTGAATGATAGTACCAGTAGTGACAGACAACCTCTAGTCTTTTTCCATCAATTGCCAGTAGCTAAACATCTTCGTTGTAGTCTAGAATTATTTTTACCATGAATTAGACATTTGTAGCTTTCTAGAATGGTATAGTATGCATAATTTCAATTTTTCTATAATTAGTTATGATTTTTTCAAAATTTAGGACAGAAATCTAGAATTTCAGTCCGAGGCTGCACACTTTGTTTTTATGTATCCACTTCCTTTACTCAAGTTCTAGGCCACTTCTTGAGATAGTTTTGAGTTGTATTTATGTATTTAAATATGATAATGAGATGGATGAGTCCATATAGCCCATAGGGCGCCAAATGAAAATTTTATTCATGACGTAATGCAATTTAATGGAATATTTTTAATAGCTTTTCTTGGAAATTTTATGTCAGGAGATGAGCCTAGTAATGATATGAAATGAGCTTAGTAAATATGGTGTTACAACCATCACTAAAGTTAGGAGTTTTATAGGTTTGGTAAGGTATTATAGGAGGTTCATATGGGGCTCTTCTTAGATAGCCTAACCACTAAAGAAACTAACTAGGAAAGAGATTTTGTTGTGTGGGATGATAGATGTGAGGGGAGTTTCTAAGAGTTGAAACTCCAGTTGACCACTGCCTCTATGTTGATTATGCTTGATGTATCTAACCTTAGTAAACCATGTGGTTTACAGTGATTGTTATGGAAAGCGTTAGGATGTGTATTGATATAATAAGGGGTAGAATGGTGGTAAATGCCTTTAGATAGTTAAGGCCATGTATAGAGAATTATCCCACACATGCTATAAGATTAGCTGCAATGGCTTTTGCCCTCAAAACCTAGAGATATTACTTGTATAGTGATATAGTAAGAATATGCAATGACCACAAAAATCTAAAATATCTATTTAATCAAAGAGAATTAAAGGGAAAACAGAAAAGATGGATAAGATTCTCAAAAAATACCATTTAGATAAGCCCAATGGATGGCTAATATTTTAGGTAGAATGTCCATATTAGCAGCTTATATGATGATTTAGGAATAAGAACTCCTAGAGAAATGCAAGAATAAGAATATATCCTATTGTATGCTTCCAGGAAAATTGCATTGAGTGAGACTAGAGCATAAAATGATTGAGAGCCTAGATAGTAGATGACCAAAAAGAGAGAGGATGCCCTTTTAAACCATACCAAGAGTGAAATTCCCCAAGGTAAAAAATCTAGAGTGTTTGAGGATGGCATGATAATGTACAAGCTAAATATAGTTGAATTGAGAGAAAAGTTTTAGAGAAGGCACATAATAACAAATATGCAATGTGTCTAGAGGTCACCAAAATGTGCCAAATTTTGAAAAGATTAGTTGGTGACTAGAAATGAAGACAAATTTAGCCAGTATATGGCTAGATATTTGATATAACAGAAAGCTGTAATTGAGCATTAGGGATGAGTTGAGTCACTAAAATCTCTAGATATCCCTAAATGGAAAAGAAATGATATAGATGTGAATTCTATTATGGGTTATCCAGGATATTATATAGATATGGTATATGTGGGTAACAACAATGTATTAATAGGATTTATGCATTTTAGTGATTATAGTCATGTATGCACTAAATGAATTACCCTGTCGTATATCAAAGAATTAATGTGATCTCATAAGGTACTGAATAATGTTGCAACTGACAAAGACCCGGGCAGAGATTAAATTGAACCTTGGTACTGCCACTAATTATCACCCTCAGATAAATGGTTATAGAGAAAGGACCATTCAGACTTTAAATATATGTTGAGGGAATATGTACTAGGAAACTAAAAAAAAATGGAATGTATGTTTACCTATAATTGTAATTGTATAAATAATGATTATCATTCTAGTATTTAAATGATTCTATATATAGAACCTATATGGGAGAAAATGTGAATCATGTAATATCCAATTCTTTGAAAACGTGAGAAAATGCGAGAAACGTAACGTTCAGTTTCCTTGTAAATGTATGAAACTCACTGGATACAAAAGAAAGTCCCCAAAGAGAAGGATTTGAGGTCCAATAAAATTAGAATAATATTCTAGATTTCAAATAATGAGGATCCAAGGTCAAAGGTGTCTTGAAACTGAAGTCAAAACAACCAAACGGAATTTAACAAAAATGCTACAAAATGTAATGGCATTTTCATAATTTTTGGGCACTTTTTTAGAAAACTCAAAGGAGAGATTTTTAAATGGAAAAAATGAGTTTCTCAGGATTCTCAAAGACCCTAAAAGTCATAGGAACTCCTAAAATGGCTTAACCCCCCAGTTTATGTTTTAGAGCGTTGGTTAACCCAAACTTTGATCAATTCATTTGAGAGGTAAATCCAATTTGGATGAAACCAAAGGCATTTTATGAATTAGAGGACCTAAATTTTATGATGGAAAAGATAGTTCTCCAAAAGGAGTTAAAATGAGCCTAGATGGAGTAAATAGGCGCGTAGGAGCAAAATGGTCATTTTGAAAAATTGTAAAAGAGGCTTCTTAAGTAAGATTACACCTCATCACCTTCTCCAAGCTTCCATTTGTAGAAAATTGAATAGCCATGGTGTGACATTAAGAGGGGAGAGATAGAAGAAGTTTAAGCTTCCATTTAGGTAAGTAAACAACTCTATTTCACCCGCGCTAGTTAGGAAAGTTGTTCCTCTCTCTAAGAGCTCTCTAATGGTGGTTTTCTTTTCTTAAAAACTTGAAGATTCAGGTCTAACCCAAGCTAAAAAGGAACTCTTTTTAATAAATTAATAGGTGGAAAATAACCTACGCAAAGAGAGCTCTATTTTAAGGTAAGATTTTACTTGAAACACTTGCAAAATCTTATGTTCCCAAGCCATTTAAGCTTCGGTCTAGAGAGAGAAAGTGAGAAGGAGAACTTTTCTTTATGTTTTCTTGATTGAATTAAAGGTTATAGAGCATGATGATTAAGAATATGCAACTAGAATTGAAAAAGGGAGCTTTAGAATGCAAGTTAGGGAATTTAGGAATTTGGTTGCACCTAGACAAAGATAAAGCTTTCTAGTTTTAATTTAAGTTATCTAAGAGTATATATGAGTTCCTAAGACACCAACAGAGCCTCCCACATGCTTCTTTTATCAAAGAAATTAAAACAACTCCATTGCTGCTATATGGAAGCATAGCCTCGGCTAAGGAGGGTTCATGCATCTAGGGAGTGTTTTAATTCCTTTCAAGCTTAGTTTTACATCATGTATGATGGGAGAGTATGAGAGGAAGCTTTGAACAAATTTTAGAAGTCATGGATAGTGAGATGGTATTAGAGGTTACATATTATGCTTAAAGAAGCAACACCTAGTTATGCTTCTTGATTTGATTGTGTGATGACTCCAAGAGGTTTAAATGGAGTCAAGAATCATAAATGAATGGAGAGAATGGGGCCAAGATGATGTTTTCTTAAGGTTGCTCCATTAAGTGCATTATGGAACCATAAAGAGCCATATGATTTACCTAGCTTTTCTAGTTAATGTATAGCTTTAGAATATGATTCAAGAGTGTAATTGGCTTCTATATGATGTGTCTAGGCTAAGAGAAACAAGCCTCACATCATTGTGAGTGTGTGGCCGAGAGAGGGAGCATAATTCCAATGGAAAAAGTGTGCTTGTGTGACAAAGGTAGCTCACTCCTCCTTCTTTCATGCATGAATGTATGTTTGACTTGTCTTTGAATATGTGTATGTGTGTTTTAAGCTATGAAAAGTATTCTAGCATGAGCTTTTATTCCATGGTACCATGATGATATATTATGTTTTCAAATGATGTCTAGTATGTTTGCTTGGCTTTGCTTGAGTGTGGAGAAGTCAAGAATCCTTAGCCATGGTAAGGATGAGCCAAGAACCCTTAGAAATGGTTGAGACAAAGCAAAGAGTCTCCCAAGAGTGAGGTTGAGCCAAAACCTCCTAGAGAAAATAAGTGAGGCAAGACCAAAATCCGTAAGTGAATGGGTGAGGCTAATCCACTTACTTGGCAATCCTATGTATGCTTTATATGACTTACTCATATGCCAAGAATACTTCTTGAATGCTCATATTGTTCGTTGTACTCATGCATGCATTTTTAAGACTTGTTTTGCATATTTTATGTATGATTGAAAGCGAGATGAGTTATTGGGATTCTTTGAATCTCATTCCCTCCTCTCCAATGTCTTAACATGCTAGGTGGAGCAAATGAACAAGGTAATGGAAGCCACCAAGTTGGAAGATGAGAGTTTGACATCAAAATGTCTAGTTTTGTCTCTTTTGTAGCCATACACATGGCATATGATATAATCCTATGATGGAATTATTATGTAATCATTTGAACATATGTAAATACTCATATATATGATGTATGAATGAGAATTAATGCCATATGCATGATGTATCATGATTTAGGTATGGAATGGCAAGACTAGACATATGCATTCTTGTGTATATCATGGGGTGGCTAAGTGAGTTTGAGAAATCTTGGTTTGTGCACCTATGAGACAATTTTAGAATATCATTTTGGTGTATTCCCATGTGTTCAAGTGGTCATGGTTGCCTTGGAGCTCAAAATGGACCATTTGGACCCTTTGTAAGAGTTACGAATGACCATTTCACAACCAAAGTCAAGATATGACCAAATGGATGAATTTATCCATGAAATTTAGGACACATATAGATCATATCTAGTAATTTTTAAGAAGCCAAAGATTAGATTACTTGGAGATCTATGGGATTGATTATGAATTTCCAAAGTTGGCATTTTTTTGTTGAACTGATGCAGACATTGTTCATATAGTTAGAAACTTGGGCTGTGTCATTCATAGGCCAAATGATGTCAAATGCTTATAAAATTTAACAAGCATAAACTAAACATAATAATATTTCAATGGCCACTAAGATCACCCTAACTGGACCTTTGAGCAGAGAGATATGAATTTTTGAAGTTAGAGGACAGTACTAGTAATGATAGTTGACCTCTGGTATTGTTCCATCAATTTCTAATGGCTAATAGCCCCTTTTTTGGTCTAGATTTATTTTTATCATATAGTAGACATTTGTATCTTTCTAGAATGGTATAGTTCATTTGATGTTGATTTTTCTTGAATTAGTTATGATTTTTAAAAATTCAGGCACAGAATCTGGAAATCCTACCTAAGGCTGCACCATTACATTTCATGCATTCCATCACCTTGCACGAGTTCTAGGCCACTTCTTGGGATGGTTATGAGTTGTATTTGTGTATTTAAATATGAGAATGAGATGAATGAGTCGATATGGCCCATGGGACACCGAATGAAAGTTTTACCCGTGACGTAACACAATTTAATGTATATTTTTAATGCTTCTTCCTTGGCAATCCAAGGAAGGGAACTTAGAAATGAGGTAAGATGACCTTAGTAAATATGGTGTTACAAATCGCCTTATGTTTGGTTGAGCTAGGTGAAAGGAGATTGATAAGCTCTAAGAAGGGTAGACCAGAACACTTGACAAATAGAAGTCAATTAGAGAAAAACTCTTTATGGCCTCATATAGATAAAGAGTTATGCGAATAAAAGAATAAGGCTGTTAGAGTATGATCTGATATTGGAAATTGTGTGTATTCAATTACTAGAATGGGTTGGCGTGTCAAAATAAGAAAGAGCTCAATATTAGTTATATGGTCCATTTAAAATACTTGAGAGAGCTAGACCAATTGGTTAGTATATTGCTTTCTCCTTTCTCCTGACCAAGCCAAAACTACATTGTATTCTAAGTCTCCCATGTCTAATTGTCAATCCCTTCACTTGTCGTGAAATATAAGAATTTCAACTATAGAATAATATTTCTATGGTTGCAACACTAGAGAAATTGGTTAATACCATAATCAAATAGTTTAGAAAATAAGAATGTTTCTCGGGTAAAAGGTGACCTGAAACGGTCATAATGATTTAATTGATGTATGTCCTAAATTTTGAGACCAAAATTTATTTTTAAGAGGGGTGAAATGTAATATCCCATGATTTGAAAATTCAAAATAGTTCTTAAAGAGTGAAATAAATTATTTAAGCGAGGTCACGGGCCTAAAAAAGGGCAATACGAATTAAGAGAAACTAAAATATGAATTGTACTATTAATGAGAGAGGACCCTAGAGCAAAATGAATTGAGGGAAAGTAAAGTTAAAATGCTAAATAGAACATCTAGAAATGGCCCAAAATTGGAGCCAAAATGGCTCAACAAAATCAATGAATATAGTAGTGGCAAAAATGTAATTTTGGATAACTTTTGAAAAACTTAAAGGGGGAGCTTGAAATGGTAAAGCTGGTCTCATTAGAGTTTTCAGAGGCCCAGAAAATCATAGGAACCATCAGAATGGTTTATCAAATCAATTTGGATTCTTCTGAATTCCATAAATTTGAAACAAATTTTTTTTAATAAACTAAAGGACCCAGATTTCATGATGGAAAAGACAATTCTCAAAAGGGATTCAAAATTACATCCCTTTTAAAACATCCCTTTTCCTTTTATATATGTCCATCCATATGCTCCCAGCCCTATAATTGACCTAGAATACCTCTGAACTAGCTTTCAAAGTTACTCAAAGAGAAGGGTGAAGGAAGTGAAAGAAAGGCTAAGAAAAGTATGGAAATTTACATAATTTCATGTTCTTTTATTTAGAAACCTTGCTCTCTTCTTCTTGCTCTTTCTAATGATGGTCTTGGCTTCTTGAAAAGATGAGTTTGATGGCTGACCACTTGAAGGAAAGAAGGAGTTTGAAGCAACCAATTGCACCACAAAAATCCTCATTAGATAAGGTTTCAGACAAGGTATAGTGCCATGTTAAAAGCTTGCTTTTCCTTGGTGTTCTTGCTCTTCCTTAATTCGACCTATCCAAGGGCTACCTAAAGGGAGTTTGATTTTGGCTTAAACTTGATGTGAAGTGGGGTTTTGATGCATGGAGATTATGATAATGCAATTGAAAGCAAGTAGGAAGCTAAAGAATGCAAAACTTGATACTTAGGGTTTTGATTGTAACTTAGGAAGCATGAAGCCTTAGAATAGTATTTCAAACCTTGTCAGACCATAATTGAATTAAAAAGAAGCTAAGAAAGCTTTATAGTGTCAATTTCCTAACATAAATGAGTAAAACACCATGGAACCCATTCTTGAACTTTGTCTTGGCCAAGACCTATCTAGAGTAGCTAGGGAGAGTTATCTTGGATTCCATAGTTATAAATTGTCTAGATATGAATTATAAACACTAAAGGAACTATTGGTTTGAATTTAGAAGTCTTAATTTGAATGGTGAAAATTTAGAGCTCCACTATGCACAAAGAAGCAACTTGGTACTAGGCTCTTTGAATTGAGTTTATGATGGCTTTAATGAGTTTTAATGGAGTCATATAATTCATATTAGGTGAGATCTTGGAGCCAAGATATTGATTCACAAGAGCTCCTTCATCAATTGAACCATATGGGGACTTAAAGTTCTAACCAATTTGTATAAGGGTTAAATGGGTAAGAGTATGGTTCCATTAGTGATTCTGTACTTTATTTGATGTGTCTTGTAAAGTCCCACATCGACTGGAAGGGGCCTGTGCTGAGCGCTTATAAGTGGGTGCGAAGCGCTCCCCACCAGAGGCGCCTTTTCCCGTGAGTAAAGCGGGCAAGGGACAAAACCCACTGAACCGGGAAGGCTGGGTCTATGACCTTCGAACCGGGAAGGACGGAACAATACCTCTGGAGGCTCTGTAGGTTGTTTCGTATCAGAGCAATCCTAGCCCATGTGCGACCCGAGGACGGGTCGGCCCCAAAAGGGGGCTGGATTGTAAAGTCCCACATCGGATGGTTTGGTCCTGGGAACGGCCCATATAAGTGGGGACAAAACCCACTGAACCGGGAAGGCTGGGTCTATGACCCTCGAACCGGGAAGGACGGGACAATACCTCTGGAGGCTCTGTAGGTTGTTTGGTATCAGAGCAATCCTGGCCCATGTGCGACCCGAGGACGAGTCGGCCCCAAAAGGGGGGTGGATTGTAAAGTCCCACATCGGATGGTTTGGTCCTGGGAACGGCCCATACAAGTGGGGGCAAAGCTTCCCCCACCAAGGCGTGCTTTTCCCATGAGTTAAGCGGGAAGGGACAAACCCCACTGAACCGGGAAGGCTGGGTCGAAGACCCTCGAACCGGGAAGGACGGGACAATACGTCTGGTGGCTTTGTGTGGTGTTGGTATCAGAGCAATCCTGGCCCATGTGCGACCCGAGGACGGGTCGGCCCCAAAAGGGGGCTGGATTGTAAAGTCCCACATCGGATGGTTTGGTCCTGGGAACGGCCCATATAAGTGGGGACAAAACCCACTGAACCGGGAAGGCTGGGTTTATGACCCTCGAACCGGGAAGGACGGGACAATACCTCTGGAGGCTCTGTAGGTTGTTTGGTATCAGAGCAATCCTGGCCCATGTGCAACCCGAGGACGGGTCGGCCCCAAAAGGGGGGTGGATTGTAAAGTCCCACATCGGATGGTTTGGTCCTGGGAACGGCCCATATAAGTGGGGACAAAGCTTCCCCCACCAAGGCGCGCTTTTCCCGTGAGTTAAGCGGGAAGGGACAAACCCCACTGAACCGGGAAGGCAGGGTCAAAGACCCACGAACCGGGAAGGACGGGACAATACCTTGGTGGCTCTGTGTGGTGTATATGAGGATCCTACGAGGAGCGATAAATAAAAATTAAAATGCTATAATATAACAGGATCCTAGAGAACTAGATGACACAGAACCCACTTCGCACGAAGAGCATGATGTACTTCTGAGTTTAGCCTTAGCTATTATGAGCGATGGTAACTGGACTTAGCGAGTCTTTATTTTACTGTCAGATACAATAATCTTAGGCTTTCACGTCTCCCAGAGATGGATCGCAGTAGATCCCAGCATAGTACAGCGGGTTGCAGTAGACCCTAGCAGGGCTCTGAGAGGTCGCAGTAGACCCAGGGGTCACAGTAGATCCCACAGAGTTATAGAGAGCCCTAGCCACAGCATGATAGATCTCTAGTAGAGATGACAGCCTGAGATAGTTTTTACAAAGCAGTTAGTCTCAGAGACCAGTACAGTTTCAGCTAGTCTTTGTCTCAGAGACTATAGACCTTCTGAGTCTGGTAGACTGTTGCTACAAAGATATGAAGGCTTTACTCAGACAGTTAGACCACTGACTAGCTCTCGTTAAAGATGAGTATAGTATATGGGATGAGGAAAGCAAGAAATAAGCTTTCCAGAGATAGAACCAAATGAACCACTACCTAGCAGATAGTAGCCCTGACCAAGGGATAGAGAGATCCCTGTATGCTAGCTTATGTATTCAGAAAAGGGGTCAGGTGCTGTTCTTATATGAGGTAAGTGGTACAGTATGTCTCCAGTGAGCAAAACTGTGAGAATAGCTAGCATCCCATCAGAGCCCAGCAATAGTCAGTGGTAGTAGCTCTTCGATGCCAGTATGAGACACATAGATTAGGCCAATCAGTAATAAAATGAGGGACTATGAAATGCCACTATAAGTGAGCAAAGAAAGTGAGAAAAAGTCCTGGCCTATAAAGACAGATATAGTAATAAATAGAGAAACTGGGATCATTAAAAGCAGAAACTCCTCAAACGAGCTGTAATCCCAGTAAGCAGTTGTGATATGAGGCCTATGCTAGAAAGAAATGTTAATTATAATCATGAGATGAGCTAGTAAGAAGAACGCGGAGATGAAAAGTGGATGGAATATGTAAATAAATAAGTAGACAGACAGAAACCTCCGATGGCTCTAATGATTAGAAAAAGATGATGAGACCTTATGAGAAGCCATTAGGAGATGGTACAGGAGATTTGATACGAAATAAGTTACCTCCCAAGATATGTAAGCGAGTCCACTGAAAAGAACGATAACTCCTACGACGGGTTAAGACTAACCCGATGTGATTAGTAAGCTCTCCCAGGATAGGCCTCTAGAGTCAGAAATTTATTTCCCTTATGAGAAGAACTAGCATGTACTCTATAATGATAGAGCCCTCATTAAGAGCTAGCAATGAAAATTCCCTGGCTGAGAGAAAACTTAAACAAGCAAAACCAGAGAGAAAAATATATGGAGCCAGGAAGAAGGGAAAGAAAAGAACAGTTAGCCAAAATATAACAGAGTAAGAGAAAGTATACCTCTAAATTTCGAGGATGAAATTTTTAAAAGGGGGAGAGAATTGTAATGTCCCGTTTTCATTAAACGATGGAAATGGGCACGTTTTCAAAGCAAGTCCCCTGAGATGAATGATTCAAGGCCAAATAAAATTTGGATAAAATTTTAAATAATAGAAAATGAGGATTTGAGCCTTGAGTTGCCCAGAAACCGGGGTCGGAGCGATTTGAAAAATTTACCGAAAGGCCAGTGGCATTTTCGTAAATAAGTGTAATTTTGGAAAAGCACCTAGGAGGGCTTTTTAAATGGAAATTTTGAGTTGCCCAGGGTTCTCAGAGGCCCCAAAAACCATAGGAAGCCCCGGGACCAGTAAAGCCCCTCCGGTGTACTCTTTCCGATGTCGGTTGACCTGAACTTTGACCGATTCGTTCGGGACGGTTTTAGCTCCGATTTGAGTGATTTCAAAGGCATTTTATTAAATTGGGAACCTCTTTGTTATGATGGAAAAGACGGTTCTAAAAAAGGAGCTAAAACAAAGGAGAAACGAAAATGCTAAGAACGAAGGGCAAAATTGGCATTAAAGTGTTAAAAGAAACTTCTTTCCTCTTCTTTATATGCCACGTTCTGCCTCCCCCTCTCCAAACCGACTTGCTTCTGCCCATTTTCAGAGGAGAACTCCAGCTCCTTAGGAGCACAAGAGGAGGAGGATTTTGGAGGAAGAAATTCAAGAGAAAGGTAAGAAACTTTAAGAAATTCCATATCCTTCCTTCTTGAACCTTGCTCCTCTCCTCTCAAGCTTTCTTTCTATGGTTTTAATGGAGAGTTTGGTGCTGTTTTTGGGGCAGAACAGAGAGGGGAATTTCGAAAATTTAGGGAGTAAGCCAACCAAGTGGAAGAACAAGCCAAAGGAAGCAAGAAAACAAGGTAAAACTTCCAATCTTTGGTACTTTCTCCCTTCCCCTTCCTCTTGCACGAATTTGACCACCATGAGCCCAATTCTTAGGGGCTGTTTTCTGTCCAATTTATGGAGGGATTAGGGGTTTTAGATGGCAAGGATTAAGAATGAACCAATAGAATCAAGAAAGGAGCATTAGGAAACAAAATGGAATCATTAGGGATCCAAATGCTCCCTTGCAAATCTGATTTTATATAAATGTTCTTAGGCTTAAATGAATGTTTAAATGTGCTCCTAAGATCCCTAAGAGGTCCCCCATATGTCTCTTCCTCCATAAAATGAACAAAACCCTATGGAAAGTCATGAACCTAAAAGTTAGAAAAGTGTAGAGCACTTAAGGGGATTGTAAAAACTGATTTAATCTATAAGTTCCCTTGGTTGTTTAAGTGTTTCCTTAACCTCCTACAACTCTTAACAACCTCCCTAAATGGTTCCCCCATCAAGGAAAAATCAAGAAGCCATGAAATCCCATTTATGCTCTAACTTTCGGCCAAGTAGGGATGGCATAGTTAGGGAGAATTTTAAATTGTTTCAAGCCCATTTTTGAGTCATACATGATGAATGAATGTGAGGGGAAACCTTGGGAAAAATTTAGGAAGCTTAGAGAATGAGTTGGTGCTTTAGGTTCCATATTGTGACCTAAGGAAGCAACATAATGTTAGGCCCTTTGTTTTAATTATGTGATAACTCCAAGAGGCTTAAAAGGAGTCTAGAATCATGTTTGAAAAAAAAGAATGAGGCCTAGAGATCATTTGAGGGGTGTTGCTTCATTGGGTGCCTTTATGGACCATAATGGGGATTATAAAGCAATCTAGTACTTAAGCAAGTTTATGGCTTTAGAGAATGTTTCATGAACCTAATTGGCTCCCAAAAATTGTATTTAGGCCAAGAGAAACCATCTCCACCAAATTGTGGGTGTGTGGCCAAAAGAGGAGGTTTAAAAGCTAAGGAAAAAGTGTGTACTTGCATACAAGGTAGCTCTCTCCACCTTCTCTCATGCATGGATGTGTGTTTAGCTTGTTTTAGAATGTGTGTATGTGTATTTTAAAGCTTTGAAAAGTATGCTAGCATGCCTTTACATGTCATGATCCTTGATGCCATGTTATGTTTAAATGATTTCATGATGTTTGTATGAGTTTACTTGAGTGTGGAAAGGCCAAGAACTCTTCCCTTGGGTGAGGATGAGCCAAGAACCCTTGAGCTTGGTTGAGACAAAGTAAAGAGTCTCCCAAAAGCAAAGTGGGCTCCCAAGAGTATGGTTGAGTCCAAAGTGCTCAAAGAATGGGTGAGGCAAGTCCAAAATCCATGAGGAGAAGTGTGAGGCCAATCCAAACACTTAGTGAGCTCTTGAATGTCTTGTATGATTGATTCACATGCCAAGGTTGCTTTTAAAATGCCTATGATTTCTACTTTCTCCATGCATGCCATTTGTGAAACTTGCTTGCACATATTATGTGTGATGGAATGGGAGATGAGCTATTGAGATTCTTGAATCTCACTCCCTCCTCTTAAATGTCCTAATATGTTAGGTGGACCAAGTGGACATGGCAATGGGAGCCAACCACCTTGAAGAAAGAAGATTGCCATCCTTATGCTTGATTTTTGGTCTTTTGATTCATAATGAGACTTCATGATGTATATTATTATTGTAAATGGTCTATGACCCCTTGGACAAATGTAATAATGATATTATGTGATAGATAAATGAATGAGAATGGTGTATATATTCTAGAAGATAAATTGAGTGCTTATGCTAATGTATGCACTTGAGAAAAGCTTGGTGTAATGTGTATAAGTGAGGGTGAAAAAGCCAAAATGAGATGCAAATGGTTTGGGATCATTTGGGCAGCTTCTCCAAGTCTTAAACATGCTTTTAAACTTGCCCAAAAGGTGCCAAGACCAAAGGAACTCCATTTGCCAATTTTGGTACCCAATATGGAGCCAAAATTGACCATAATGGAACCCTATGCCACTTTTTGGCCAAATGAGTTAGTCTTGCCCTGAAATTTGGTATACAATTAGGTCTTATTAAGAGCTTTCTGGGAAGCTAAAGAACATAATTTTCGGAGACCTAGGGAATATTGGATGAATTTTCAAAGTTGGGATTTTCCATGGTTTCTGGTATGTGCACTGTTCATACTGGCAGATTTGATTTTCGTGTCACTCGATGGCCAAATGGTGTCCAATGCTTATGAAATTTTATATGCATAAACTAGAGGTCATAAGCCTTCTGTGGCCACTGAGATCATCTCATTTGGAGGTCCGAGCAGAGAGTTATGAATTTTTGAAATTTGCTGTCAGTAACAGTGGCATCTCCAGAGCTCAATCACTGTTCCATCAATTCCATATACCTAAACGTATCGGTTTCATTTGGAAATTATTTTTAGTGTCAAGTTAACATTTGTAGCTTCCCATAATGACTGAATGTGTGTGATTTCGATTTTTTTAGAATTAGTTATGAATTTCAGAAGTTTGCATCAGTAACCTGAATCACAGCCCAGGCATCCAGTGAGTCTGTACCTTTTTGGATGTCAAACGTCCTGTGTGATGATGGTTGTGACTTGGACATATTTTTAGTGTGAAGTAGACATTCTGAGCTTTCCATAATGACAAAGAACACATGATTTCGATTTGTCTAGATTTAGTTATGATTTTCCAAAATTTGTGACAGAAAAGAGGAAATTCTGGACGAAAATGCAAACATGAATTTTAATGTGTCCCTTTGCTTTCCACGAGTTGTAGACCAAATTTGATGATGGAAATGAGCTATATTCATGTATTTAAGTATGAGAATATGATAGATGCATTCATATGGCCCACGGGACTCCGAAAGAAAAATTTTACCCGTAGAGAAATGCATTTTAATTCATAACTCCCTATGCCACTAGATTGTTTCCATCGAACAAACATAAGATGAGGCATGGGAATTGCATGAATTGAGTCCTAGAAGTATGGTGTTACATTTATTGGTATCAGAGCTAGCCGTTCGCATGTGCGACCCGAGGACGGGTCGGCCCTAAAAGGGGGGTGGATTGTAAAGTCCCACATCGGATGGTTTGGTCCTGGGAACGGCCCATATAAGTGGGGACAAAACCCACTGAACCGGGAAGGCTGGGTCTATGACCCTCGAACCGGGAAGGACGGGACAATACCTCTGGAGGCTCTGTAGGTTGTTTGGTATCAGAGCAATCCTGGCCCATGTGCGACCCGAGGACGGGTCGGCCCCAAAAGGGGGGTGGATTGTAAAGTCCCACATCGGCTGGAAGGGGCCTGTGCTGAGCGCTTATAAGTGGGTGCGAAGCGCTCCCCACCAGAGGCGCCTTTTCCCGTGAGTTAAGCGGGAAGGGACAAACCCCACTGAACCGGGAAGGCAGGGTCAAAGACCCACGAACCGGGAAGGACGGGACAATACCTTGGTGGCTCTGTGTGGTGTTGGTATCAGAGCTGGCTGTTCACATGTTCGACCCGAGGACGGGTCGGCCCCACAAGGGGGTGGATTGTAAAGTCCCACATCGGATGGTTTGGTCCTGGGAACAGCCCATATAAGTGGGGGCAAAGCTTCCCCCACCAGACGCGCGTTTTCCCGTGAGTTAAGCGGGCAAGCGACAAAACCCACTGAACCGGGAAGGCTGGGTCTATGACCCTCAAACCAGGAAGGACGGGACAATACCTCTGGAGGCTCTGTAGGTTGTTTGGTATCAGAGCAATCCTGGCCCATGTGCGACCCGAGGACGGGTCGGCCCCAAAAGGGGGGTGGATTGTAAAGTCCCACATCGGATGGTTTGGTCCTGGGAACGGCCCATATAAGTGGGGGCAAAGCTTCCCCCACCAAGGCGCGCTTTTCCCGTGAGTTAAGCGGGAAGGGACAAACCCCACTGAACCGGGAAGGCAGGGTCAAAGACCCACGAACCGGGAAGGACGGGACAATACCTTGGTGGCTCTGTGTGGTGTATTGTAAAGTCCCACATCGGATGGTTTGGTCCTGGGAACGGCCCATATAAGTGGGGGCAAAGCTTCCCCCACCAGACGCGCATTTTCCCGTGAGTTAAGCGGGCAAGCGACAAAACCCACTGAACCGGGAAGGCTGGGTCGAAGACCCTCGAACCGGGAAGGACGGGACAATACGTCTGGTGGCTCTGTGTGTTGTTGGTATCAGAGCAATCATGGCCCATGTGCGACCCGAGGACGGGTCGGCCCCAAAAGGGTGGTGGATTGTAAAGTCCCACATCGGATGGTTTGGTCCTGGGAACGGCCCATATAAGTGGGGACAAAACCCACTGAACCGGGAAGGCTGGGTCTATGACCCTCGAACCGGGAAGGACGGGACAATACCTCTGGAGGCTCTGTAGGTTGTTTGGTATCAGAGCAATCCTGGCCCATGTGCGACCCGAGGACGGGTCAGCCCCAAAAGGGAGGTGGATTGTAAAGTCCCACATCGGATGGTTTGGTCCTGGGAACGGCCCATATAAGTGGGGGCAAAGCTTCCCCCACCAGACGCGCGTTTTCCCGTGAGTTAAGCGGGCAAGCGACAAGACCCACTGAACCGGGAAGGCTGGGTCGAAGACCCTCGAACCGGGAAGGACGGGACAATACGTCTGGTGGCTCTGTGTGGTGTTGGTATCAGAGCAATCCTGGCCCATGTGCGACCCGAGGATGGGTCGGCCCCAAAAGGGGAGTGGATTGTAAAGTCCCACATCGGATGGTTTGGTCCTGGGAACGGCCCATATAAGTGGGGACAAAACCCACTGAACCGGGAAGGCTGGGTCGAAGACCCTCGAACCGGGAAGGACGGGACAATACGTCTGGTGGCTCTGTGTGGTGTTGAACAACCTACAGAGCCTCCAGAGGTATTGTCCCGTCCTTCCCAGTTCGAGGGTCATAGACCCAGCCTTCCCGGTTCAGTGGGTTTTGTCCCCACTTATATGGGCCGTTCCCAGGACCAAACCATCCGATGTGGGACTTTACAATCCACCCCCCTTTTGGGGCCGACCCGTCCTCGGGTCGCACATGGGCCAGGATTGCTCTGATACCAAACAACTTACAGAGCCTCCAGAGGTATTGTCCCGTCCTTCCCGGTTCGAGGGTCATAGACCCAGCCTTCTCGGTTCAGTGGGTTTTGTCCCCACTTATATGGGCCGTTCCCAGGACCAAACCATCCGATGTGGGACTTTACATGTCTAGGGCAAGCAAATGAAATTTCCTTCAAGTGTAGGTGGGAAGCCGAGAGACCAAGTTGAGAACTAAAGGGAAACTAAATTGAATTCTTGCATTGAGGTAGCTCTTTCATCTATTATTACATATGTATGTTAGTTGGTTGATTGTTCTTGGGTTGCTTGTATGTCTTATTTGCTAATTATGTATGTTATTGATTGATTAATGATTATATGCAATTGCATGACATTTGATTGCATTTGAAATTAGATTAGCTCTTGAATGATGAGGTTATGCCAAAAGTCCCTTAAAATGGGTGAAGTGAGGCTAATAGTTTCCTAAATGTGGATGAGACTAAGCTAAAAGTCTTAATTGTGAGTGAGGCTAAGTCAAAAGTCCTTAAGAGTGGGTGAGGCTACACCAAAAGTCCATAATTGTGGGGTTAGGCTAGGCCAAAAGATCCTAAAGTTGTTCTTGTTTCTGATAAAGCCATGTGATCCCTCACACTTGAATATAATTGATATTTGATGGGGTAATATGCATACTTGCTCTCTTTGACCATTGAATATGCCATATATGTGCACCTAAATGATGAATGAGCTATTGGGATTCCTTGAATCTCATTTCTTCTTATATTTTCTCTAACCATGTCTAGGTGGTTCTCAAGGAGGCAAAGATAGTGAGCAAAGAGCCTAAGAAGAATTAATTTGACACTAGTTGAAGCTTTAATGCATTTTGTTGATGTATATGTTTATTATGAGCTGTAACCATTCCTACACACTAAAAAGCTTGGGACTATGATGTATAAACCATTTTTTGATGTAAATATGTGAGAAGGTGCAATTTGACCATGTGAGTTCTTGAATTTGCATGTGTATAATGGCAAGCGAGAGTGTGATTTTGGATTGTGTGGCTTTTAAAGCATGTTGGATCAGTCATATATGCTATATTTGTCATTTAAAAATTGCTCAAATCATGACATAGCATGATATGGCTCAAATTGAACCATTTGGAACAAAATATAACACTTTTTGAGCCATAATATGTATCTAAACCAAAGTCAGACCAAATGAACGAATTTTGAGTTGAAACATGGCAGGAATTTAGAGCTCATTAAGAACTTTTCATTGAGTTAAAGAACATAATTTTTGGAGCTTTGTGAAATATTTTTTGAATTTCCAAAATTTAGCAGTTAGTCCTTGGCAGTATTCATTTGGTCCATATCTAATTTTTCATGGATTTGAGGGGCCAATGAGCTTAGTTGCTTATGAAACTTTACAAGCACAAAGTTGACATCTTAAATTTTTTCGTAGCCACTAAATTTACACAAATCAAAGTTGTGAAGCTCAAATTATAATTTTTTAGAATTTGATGCATATTATATGTCAAAGTTATGAAATTATGTGTATGAAGTAAAACATGAAATTTGAGCTTCTTTTTATGTTATTCTAAGCCTAACAAACTTGTTTAGCCTGAATTTGTGAATTTCTATGATGAAAATATTTATTTGTGCAAATTAGAGTAATTAAAGCTTTAATAATAGTATATTTCACTACCTAAAGTATCAAATGAGAAATCATTGTTATTAAAGGAATATTGTATGAAATATTTGTACATTCCTTGATGGTGTGACACAATTCATTTGATTCTAAGCTCTTCTTTTATTATCTCATTACAATAAACATCACATTTAATAAGGTCAATAAACTTGAAGGAGAAAGTACTAAAATATCCTATAAGGTTTCGATGGTATCTTAATTATAATTATGCCTAGGTTTATAATGATAACTAGGATCCTAACTAAGAACACTTCCTCCATAGAACCACAGAAAGACCTAAGCTCTGATACCAACTTTGTCACACCCTCTAAACAAAGGTATGATTGGCATGGAAGATAACAATGCCCTTTCATAGGCCTAACAAAAACTAGGATCTTTACCAAAGTTTATTAGAAATACCTAATATTCAATACCAGATAGTAATTGCAAGTAAAATAGACAATGGTTGCACTCTAAATAAATGCAATTAACTACATATGGCTTTTATAGAAATTTTAGGAGTCACCTTTAAAATTTGAACTCCTAAAATTTTTACAATCAGCCCATCACAAAAATATATATCAAACAAGAGTTTTGCTCTAATACAATCTACTAAACATCAAATTCTAGAGGTAGAGAGTCTTGTCTATAGATCAAAGGAGCTACATACATAATATAAAATAAGGTCAATTTTCATATTGACAAACAAAATTATGCCCTTGTGAGTAAATGCGAGGCTCACCATAAAACCAGAGAGGACGATTGAGCCTATGTTGCTGAAAAAGATTTAAGTTCAATTCTACTATCTGAAAAGTGTAACAATCGACTTTTTAACTGAACTATGACCGGTATGTTAATAAAAGAGGACCCTAAAGGAAATTGAATTAAGGTAAAATAAGTGTAAAATATTAATCAACATGTCAAGAAATGAGGATAGGAAATCATATATAGAAAGAAAACGAAGCTAAAACAGCAAAATGGAGAAAAAGGACTTATCAGTGGCAAAATTGTAGTTATGAGAAAATTTTAGAAAATTGAAGGAAAAGAGTTTTAAAGCCTAAAATTAAGGCCATCAGGGTTTTCAGAGGCCCTGCAAACCATAGAAATAGTCAGAATCAATTAAGGCCCTTCCAAGGTGCTGAAAGAGTCAGACAATACCAAAACTTTACATAGAGCTATTTTTCACAATTTTAAGCCATTCACATCGCAAGAATAATGTTTTTATGTGAAAGAGCAGCCAAAAATTTGTAAGTAGTTAGACCCTAAAAAACGAGTTCAAATGAAGCGAACAAGCGCATAGGGGCAAAATGGTCATTTAAAAAAAATTATAAAATAAGGCTTCTTAAGTAAGATATATCTCATCATCTTCTCCAAGCTTCTATTTTCAGAAAAAAAAAAAAAAAGCTTATGCATGGCATAACATTAAAGGAAGAGAGAAAGAAGAAGTTTAAGGCTCCATTTAGGTACTTGTTTCACCTTGCGCCAATTAAGAAAGTTGTTTCTCTCTCTAAGAGTTTTCTAATGGTGGTTTTCTTTTGTTGAAAACTTGGAGATTCAGGTCTAACCTATGCCAAAAAGGAACTCTTTTCAAGAAACCAATCGGTAGAAATTAATCTATGTGAAAAGATTTTCGTTTTAAGGTAAGACTTCATTTGAAACACTTGTAAAATCTTGTGTTTTTAGGCTATATAAGTTTTAGCTTGGAGAGAGAAAGTAAGGAAGAGAGTTTTTATTCATGAGTTCTTAATGGAACCAAGGGTTTTAGGATGCAAGGATTCCATTTCTAAGATTATTTTCCATTGAATCACAAAAGAAAGCAAGTTAGACCATATTGTATAATGGTTTGGTCTATGCTTCTTTAATGGCTAACCAAGTTATTTTCCATTCCTAATTAGTACATTTAGATGTTATTTGATGCAAGGAACAAGAATCTAAACTTAGAATTAATTAAAACCTTGAAATGTATAAGTTAGGGTTTTATAGTTCCATATTTGGCCAATCGGAATTTTACGGGGTTAGGAAATTGTTCAATGGATTCTTTGGCTATAGATAGTCTTAAAGTGTATAAGAACAATTATAGAAGAATTAGATTGAATATAGAAGTTAGATTTTGGAAGTGGAAATTACAGTTCAAGAAAGAGCATTATGGAGACAATTGGCATTAGGTTGGTGTAACCAAGCTTGTAATGCTTCTAATCAATTCTAATATGACTATATAGAATATGTATGACAAGATTTTGAAACCTAGAAGTGGAATTTTTAAAATCACCCTTTAATGCTTAAGGTTACATAATGTATCCCATTATGTGAAAAAGTGAAATTACCAAATGAATTGTGCCATGACCAAATGAATAGTAACTATGTAATTTGTGGCCTTAAATATGAATTCTAGAAGCATAAATTGGCTTTGGATTTAAGCTTAGTGAATCCGTAACCTAAAGCCTAAATGTTGAACCAATCTTGGGAAGTTAAAGTCAAAAGGGATTTTCTCAAATTAAGGCTCTTGCATGTGGTAAAATTTGAGCATTTAGAGGGCATAATTGCCACCCAATGAGCTTGTGTCTTGAAAAGTACCTATAAAGAGAGTTTAAAGTGTATTAAGTGGCCTAAATTATACATAAAAGTCTTAGAGATTTAGGAGAAATAGTTATAAGCATTAGATGTTGATGATATATTTATATGATATTTTAGGACAAGCAAGTTAGGCTTCACCCTATTGTAAGTGTAGAGCTAAGAAAGAAAAAGAAACGAAGCCAAAAATAGAGTGGGAAATTTAGAGATTTATTTGGGTTTCTATCACCTAATCAAGATAGCTTACTCTTCTTAATCTAATTGCATGTTGTAACATCTAGTTTTTGTAAAAATGATAAAAAGGAACCAGCTGTAAAAGGAAAGTCCCCTAAATATAAATATTTCAGGCCAAATAAAATAGAACAATAATCTATACCTCAAATAATGAAAATACAAGGGCCAAGGTGTCTTGAAAACAGAGCCAAAATAACTAAACAAAAATTGACAAAAGTGTAGTGGCATTTTTGTAATTTTGAGCACTTTTTAGAAAACTCAAAGTAGGGATCTTCAAATGGGAAAATTCAATTTTCTAGGGTTCTCAAAGGTCTTAAAAACTATAGGAACCCCTAGAATGGTTCGAACCCTTCCGGTTTAGGTTTTAAAGTATCAGTAGACCTAAACTTTGACCAATTCATTCGGGAAGATTTTAAATTCAATTTGAGTGAAACCAAAGGTATTTTATAAGTTATGGGATCAAATTTTATGATGAAAAAGAAGGTTATAAAAAAGGAGTTGAAATGAACCTAAATATCAAGAGCCAAAAAATGGGACATAAAGGGAAATTTTTTAAAAGAATTTTCAAGAAGCTTCATTCTTATAACACGTCCCACTCTTCTCCTCATGTTAACTAACCTAGCTTCTGCCCACAATAGAGGAGAGACTAGTTGAGAAAGGCATGCAAGAAGGGAGCAAAGGAGGGAGGAAAAGCCTAGGAAAAAGGTAAGAAAATCATAGAATTTCATGCTCTCTCTTTCATTAAACTTATTCTCCTTATTCTCCCCTTTCTTCCTATGGATTTAGTGTTTGATTTAGGACTATTTTGGGACTTTTTCAGAGGGAGGAAGTTGAAATTTGAAAGAGAAGCTTCTACCAAATGAAAGAGCTCTTGGAAAAGGCTAGGAATCAAGGTAATTCTCATAGTTTCCCTTATAATTCTTTGTTTATTCTTCTTGGGTGTTGTTCAGCCAGCACTAGGCCTAAGCAAGAGGGAGTGATTTCTAGTCTTAGAAAGGAAGAAACATAGGTTTTAGAGTATGAGATTTAAGAATATACAATTGGAATTGAAAAAAGAGCATTATACTTCAAGATGCAAAAGCTAGGGATTTAATTGCACCTTGATATGTAAGAGACTTTTTAATGATAATTTAGGTTGTCTAAGAGTATGTATAAGTTCTTAAGACACCTAGGAAGTCTTACAAGTGGCAATTCCCTAAAGAGAAACAAGCAAACTCTATATGTGCACAAACTTGCATAGGTCTCAACCAAGCCATGTCCATGTACCTAGGGAGAGTTTTAATTCATTCTAAAGCTAGAAATAGACTGAGTATAATTAGTAAAAATCAAAGGAAGTATTGGAATGAATTTAAAAAGTATGGTCTGTGAGATGAAGATGTAGGCTCTATCTTAAGACATAAAGAAGCAACTAGTATCTAGGCTCCTCGAAATGAATTTTTGATGACTGTAAGGAATCTAAATAAAGTCAAGAGATGTAGATTAAAGGAGAAATTAGAGCCAAGATCATGAATCCCAAGAGTTGCTTCATTATTCCTTGTATGGAAACATAGTAGAGCCATATGAGAAAGTAGCTTTACGTAAAGTTTATATAAAGCTAGAGTTTGGTTTAATGATATAATTATTTCCTATTTGATGTGTCTAGACCAAGAGAATCAAGTGCCACCTAATTGCATATGCTTGGCCAAAAAAGAGAAGAAGTATTAAAGAGAAAAGCGTTGTGTTCTTACTTCAAGGTAGCTCTCTAACCTTTCTCACATTCATTGCTTGGATGTTTATTTGCCTTTGATTGCTTGTGTGTATGTTTGAACTATAAAGCAATGTTTCTAGCCAATGGTTACATGTTATGGTACTATTATGTTTCTTAAAATGTGTTTATGTATGCAATATGACTTAAATAGGTATGGTTATACTAAAAGTCTATTAGCATGGGTAAGGATGAGCTAAAAGTCTCTAGGAATAGGTGAGACAAAGACAAAGACTTAAGATGGTTGAGGCTAAGTCAAAAGTGTAACACCATAATTATAGCTCATTTCATAACATTTATAAGCTTTGTTATCAATCCCACAAGAGTATATGAAAGAGGGGATGAAAATAATAGACTTTTTCGCATTACGCTATATCTAAAAAATTCCATTTAGTGTCATGTGGACCATGTGAACTCATACTATACTTCCTCACATTTAATTTCATTATTAAAACTCATTTACATCACAAAAACTTGCCTACAACCCATGGGAACCGAAATGGGGCATGGGAATTTAAAGAGCATTCTCGGCCAGAATTGGTCTCTTTTCTAGGCAAATTTTGGAAATTCATAACTAAATCCTAAAAATTCTAAATCATGAAATCTTGGTCACTCTGGAAAGCTTAGTATATATAATTCACAATAAAAATACTCCTAGGTCACAAAATTCATCACACAAGACGTTTGACATCCAAGAAGCTACAAAGGTCGCTGGCTGCCTGGGCTGTTGTTCAGTTTACTGATATAAAATTCTAAAATTCATAACTAATTTTATAAAAATTGAAATCATAAAAACTTGGTCATTCTAGAAAGCTAAAAATGTTGAATTAATAGTAAAAATAATTCCAAAATGAAACAGATACATTTAGCCATTGGAATTCTATGGAACAGTAACTAAACTCCTGGTGGGCTACTGATACTGATAGTTAACTTCAAACATGCATAACTCTCTGCTAAGATCTCTAAATAAGGTGATCTTAGTGTCCAAAGAAATATTATGACCTCTAGTTTATGTATATAAAATTTCATAATCATTGGACACCATTTGGCCATCAAGTGACATAGAATATAAAACTACCAGTATGAATAGTACCCATACCAGAATCCATAAAAAATCTCAACTTTGAAAATTCATCAAATATTCCTTAGACCTCTGAAAATTATGATCTTTATCTTCCCAGAAATCTCTCAATAAGACCTAATTTTATGCAAAATTTCAGAGCAAGACTAACGCATTTGGACAAAAAGTGACATAGGGTTCCATTATGGTCAATTTTGGCTCCATATTAGGTACCAAAATTACCAAATGGATTTCCCTTGGTCTTGGCACCTTTTGGGTAAGTTTAAAAACTTATTTGAGACTTGTGTGAGCTGCCCAAATGGTCCCAAATCTCATGCATCTCATTTTGGCCATCCAACCCACACTTATGCATATTTCCAACAAACTTTCATATTGCACACTTTGGCATTACAAACTCAAAATAGGTTCTAAAGGTCATATATCATATCTATACATTTAAACATCATATAATATCATATTTACACATGCTCAAGGGTCATAGCCCATTTACTACATCATATATATCATATGGTACAATCATGGTCTTAAAGTGGCAAAGCTAAAACATGATTGTCAATCTCCTTCCTTTAGTGTTGTTGGCTCCCATTAGCATATTCACTTGGTTCACCTAGCATGTTAGATCATTGGAGAGGAGGGGATGAGATTCAAAGAATCCCAATAGCTCATCTCCCATTCAATCATACATAATATGCGCAAATCAAGTTTTACAAATGCATGCATGGTGAAAATGTAAGACATGCACATTTTAAAAACAATCTTGGCATGTGTATAAATCATACAAGACATCTAAGAGCTCACCAAGTGCTTGGATTGGCCTCACACTTCTCCTCATGGATTTTGGACTTGCCTCACCCATTCTTTAAGAGCTTTGGACTCAATCATACTCTTGGGAGCCCACTTTGCTTTTGGGAGACTCTTTACTTTGTCTTAACCAAGCTCAAGGGTTCTTGGCTCATCCTCACCAAAGGAAAGAGTTCTTGGCCTTTCCACACTCAAGCAAACTTATACAAACATCATGTAATCATTTGAAAATAGAACATGACATCAAGCATCATGGCATATAAAGGCATGCTAGTATACTTTTCAAAGCTTGAAAATACACATACACACATTCTAAAATAAGCTAAACACACATCCATGCATGAGAGAAGGTGGAGAGAGCTACCTTGTATACAAACAGACACTTTTCCTTTAGGATTCAAGCCTCCTCTTTCGGCCACACACCCACAAATTGGTAGGGATGGTTTCTCTTGGCCTAAATATAATATATGGGAGCCAATTAGGTTTATGAAACAATCTCTAAGACCATACAACTTGCTTAAGTACTAGATTGCTCTATAACCCCCATTATGGTCTATATTGGCACCTAATGAAGCAACACCTCTCAAATGACTTCTAGGCCTCGTTCTTTTCTTTCAAATATGATTTTTGACTCCTTTTAAACCTTTTGGAGTCATCACATCATCAAAACAAAAGGGCTAGCACCATGTTGCTTCTTTAGGTCATAATATGGAATCTAAGACACCAAATCACTTTCTATGAGTTCTAAATTTTTTCCAAGGCCTTCCCTCACTTTAATTCATCAAATATGACTCAAGAATGGCCTTATAAAAATTTAAAACTCCCCCCACCTACACAATCCCTTCTTGGCCTAGACATAGACACTATTTAGGCCATATGGAGTTTTCTTGGTTTTCTTGAAGGGAGAAGCTTGTGGGGAGCATCTTTGGTGTCTCAAGAACTCATTTATACTTTAACTTAGACCTAGGAAGCATCATACAAATTCAGAAATTGGAAAGTACACTTAAAACCCTAGGTTTTGCATCTTGATTTCTAATGCCTCTTTCTTGGTTTTCTTTGCATATTCTTATTCCTCTCCATCAAATACCTAATAATCACCTTTGGTTTGGTTTAAAATCTGACTCCTTAGGTCTGTCTAAGTATAGGTCAAATTGGAAAAGAAGTGTGATAAAAGGTATCAACTATAGGATGTATTTTTACCTTGTTTCCTTGCTTAATTTGGCTTGAATCTTGATTTCTCCAAGCTCCTCTCTTCAAATCCAAACTTTCCCTTGAATATCTCCCTTGAATCAGATTTATAAACCTTATTTTAATCCAAGGAAAGAAAGGAGAAGGGAGGAGAGGAGGTGTGGATGAAGAAAAGTAAGGAAAATCACCATGAAAACATACCTTAAGTTTGGTTTTCTTCCTCCTCCTTCTTCCTCTCTTGGGCACCTCTCCCTTAGGGTTTTTCTTCTGATTTGGGGCAGAAGATGGTCGTTCATAATGAAGGGAGGAGAAGGGTGCATTATATATATAGGTGGAAATAAGTTACACTTTTCAAAAATTTCCATTTTGCCCTTCATACTTCGCATTTTCGTTTCTCCTTCGTTTTAGCTCCTTTTTTAGAACCGTCTTTTCCATTATAAAATTTAGGTTCCCAATCAAGTAAAATGTCTTTGGAATCACTCAAATTGGAGCTAAAACCTTTCCAAACGGATCCGTCAAATTTCGGGCACATTGACATTGGAAAATATCCACCGGAGGGGCTTTAGCTATCTTGGGGCTTTCCATGGTTTTTAAAGCCTCTGAGAACCTCGAAGAACTCAAAATTTTCATTTAAAAAGCCCTCCTATGTGTTTTTCAAAAAGTGCCTATATTTACGAAAATACCACTGGCCTTTTGACAAATTTTTTGAATTACTCTGGCCTTGATTTCTGGGCAACTCAAGACTCAAATCCTTATTTTCTAATATTTAAAATTTTATCATAATTTTAGTTGGCCCTAATTTCTTCTATTTCAGGGACTTCCTTTTGTATCTGGCCCATTTTTGCCACTTACGGAGAAACTGAATATTGCGTTTCTCACGTTTACGGAGGGACCGGATGTTACAAAAAAGTCCCTTGAAAATGATTAAGGCAAATCCAAAAGTTCCAAAGAAAATGGGTGAGGTTAGACCAATGCCCTTGAGAGTCTATGTATGATATGTATGAGTTTCTATGATAAGGAAAATGTTTTATGTATGTTCACTAGTGGCCTAAATACCATGCATGCATTCTTTGACACGTGAAAGTATCATATATGTATGTTTGAAATGGTAAAAAACTATTGAGATTATTTGAATCTCACTATTCCCTATTTTCCATCTAACCATGTCTAGGTGAAGGTCAAGGAAGCGAAAATGGAAGCCAAGGAGCATGATGTGCAACACTTTGACAATAGAATAGTTTCTAATGTAATGTAATGTCAAAGCATATATGTATAAGTAGTTTATATCATGTAAACCATTGAGCATGTATAAAAGTATGTGAATATCATGCATGAATCGAAATTGGAACTAAATGTATATTTACATAAGTTTTTGCCACCCATGAGCTTTTTATGTGCATGTGTATAAATGCAAGTGGCAAGGTGAGAATGAGCTCTGCAATGATTTGAATCACTTGGCATGCTTTTATAGATTGTAATTATGCTTTTGGGTGTGCTCAAGTGGTTATGGAATGTTAAGAAAGTCATTTAGTGCCTTATGATACCATATAGACTTCAAATTTGACCAAATCTTGAGCTGAATCAAAGTCTAACCAAATGGATAATTTTTTTCATTAAATTTGGCCAACATGTAGGTCTCATCTAGAGCTTCACAGAGTTAAAGAGCACTCAATTTGGAGCTCTAGAAAATTTATTATGATTTTTTAAAATTGACTAAATTATGCAGAATTGGTATGTATAGTGTTCATATGGTCAGTTTACTTCTCTATGCCACACATGATTCAAATGAAGTCCAATGCTCATAAAATTTTATAGCTATAAATTAGACATTATAAGCGTTCAATAGCCACTAAAAGCAACTCTTCTAAAGTTCTATAGAGGGAGAACCAAATCTTTAAAGTTTCATGTCCTGGAGCTATCTGTGAATTGACCTAAAGTATTGTTCTATTGCTTTTCATGAGATAAATGCTTTTTTCTTGGTCTAGAACTATTTTTATCATTGGCTAGAGAATTCTAGAAAGCCATCATATGCAGGATTTTAATTTTTCTAGAATTAGTTATGAATTTTCAAAGTTCATATTAGAAACTTGTGATAGTAAACCCGAGAGCAATTCTAGTTGTTCTTCAAATTTGGTTCCAAATATGTGATTCATAAGATGAGTTGTGTTGTTTATGATATGATTGGATATTTTACATAATATTTGATCCCTCTGTAAACATGAGAAACGTAATGTCTAATTTCTTCGTAAATGTGCGAAACTCACTAGATATAAAAGGAAGTCCCCTAGATAAAATATTAAGGTCCAATAACATTTGAGTAATAATCTAGACCTCAAATAATAAGGATTTAAAGCCAGAGGTGCCTTGAAAATAGAACCAGAATAACCAGATGAAATTTAACAAAGATGTAGTGACATTTTCATAATTTTGGGCACTTTTTGGAAAACTTAAAGGAAGGATTTTTAAATGAGAAAAATGAGTTCCTTAGGGTTTTCAAAAGCCCTAAAAACTATAGAAACCCTTAAAATAGTTAAAACCCCTTTGGTTTACCTTTTTGAACATCAGTGAATCTAAACTTTGACCATTTCATTCAGGAAGGTTTTAGATCCAAATTAGTGATTTCAAAGGTATTTTATAAGTTAGAGAATCTAAATTTTATGATGAAAAAGATGGTTCTCAAAAAGGAGTTAAAATAAGCCTAAAACAAAAAAGCCAAGAATGAATGGCAAAATTGGAATTTTGAAATGTCTTAAATAGGTCCCTAGCCTATATATAGCATGCCCCACTTCTTCCATCTACCTTGGTTGACTTTCATCTACACCAAAATAGAACCCTAAGCTTCTTGAAGTGGCGCACCAAGAGGGAGGAAGAAGGGAAGAGAAAACCAAGCAAAAAAGTAAAAAAAAATCCATGATTTTTCATGCTTCTTCCTTTGCCAATCTTGTTCTCCTCTTTCTCCTCTCTATTTCTATTTTTTGATGATTGATTTGAAGATGATTTATGGCTAGTTTAGTAAGGGGGGATAGAAATTGAAGGAGATACAAGAAGCAAGTGAAAAAACTTTTGAAAAGCATTAAAACAAGGTAAGAATCATAACTTCTCCTTACATCTTCTTGTTGTTCTCCATAGGAGCATGTTCGGCCATCTTAGAGCCCACTCCCTAGGGAATGATTTTAAGCTAAAACAAGGTAGAGCCAAGGGTTTTCTAGCATGAGAAATAAGAATATGCAATTAGATTCAAAGGAAAAGCTTTAGAATTCAAGTTGTATAACTTAGGGTTTTTGTTGCACATAGCCATTCTTGAAGCTTTCCAAGGATAGTCTAGCCTATGTAAGAGTATGTATGAGGACCTAAGACATCTAGGAAGCTTCACAAGTGCTAATTCCCTAAGAGAAAGCAAGCAAACTCTATGGGCTTACATCTAGTGCATAGTCTTGGCCAAACCTAGTTCAAACACCTAGAGAGAGTTTAAATTTGTTCTAAGCCTAAAATAGGACTAAATATGATGGAAGAATATCAAAGGAAGCCTTGGTGTGTGAGATGGAAGTTTAGGTTTCATTTTAAGACATTAAGAAGCAAATTATAGTTAGGCTCCTTAAAATGAATGTGTGATAACTCCAAGGAGTCTAAAGAGAGTCAAGAGACCTAAAATGAATAAGAAATGGGAGCTAAGATCATGAATTCCTATAGTTGCTTTATTAGGTCTTGTATGAAACCATATGAGAAAGTAAGCCTCTATAGTAAGTTCATAAGGCTAGAACTTATTCTCATGAGTAAAGCATGTCTCTTTTGATATGTCTAGGCTAAGAGAACCAAGGGCCACCTAATAGCAAGGCTTGGCAGAGAAAAGAGAAGAAGAATTTCAAGAGGAAAGTATTGTGTTCTTACTTCAAGGTAACTCTCTAACATTTCTCTCATGCATGGCTTAGATGTTTTCTTGTTCTTGAGTGCTTATGTGTATGTTTGAGCCATAAGCAATGTTTCTAGCCAATGCTCACATGTTATGGTACCATTATACTTCTTAAAATGTGTTTATAGTTGAATTATAGCTTACATGGGTTTGGTAATGCCAAAAGTCCCTTAGCAAAGGTAAGGATGAGCCAAAAGTCTCTAGAAGAGTGAGGCTTAGTCAAAAGTCCCTTGAAAGTGGGTGAGGCAAATCCAAAAGTGCCAAGAAAGATGGGTGAGGTTAAACCAATGCCCTTGAGAACTTATGTTTATGATGTATGAGTTGATATGCCAAGGAAAATAATTTATGTATGCTCACTAGTTGGTTGAATGTCATGCATGCATTTTTTGACTTGTATATGCATCCATTATATATGTTTGAAAGGGTTAAAAGCTATTGGAATTCTCTGAATCTCACTCTTCCCCATTTTCCATGTAACCATGTTCAAGTGAAGTCCAAGGAAGCAAGAATGGAGTCCAAGAAGCATGAGTTGCCACACTTTGACAATATAATAGCTTTTAATGTAATGTAATGTCAAAGTATATATGTATGAGTAGTTTATGGCTTGCAAACTATGAACTATGTATAAAAGTATGTGGATATCATGTATGAATGAAATTTAGAACCAAATGTATATTTATGTGAAATTTTTCCACCCATGTGCTAGTGTATGTGTATAATTGCAAGTTACAAGGTGAGATTAAGCTCTATAATAATTTGAACCATTTGAGAGGCTTCCCTAGGTTGTATTTGTGTTATGGAACGTGCTCAAGTGGCTATGGAACAAGAGGAAGGTCAAATGATGCCTTATGAACCCACTTTGATCATTAAAATTGACCAAATCATGAGCTGAACCAAAGTCTGATCAAATGGATACATTTTTGCATAAAATTTGGCTAGTAACTAGGACTGAACTTTTCATAGAGTGAAAGAGCACCCAATTTGGAGCTCTATATAATTTATTATGATTTTTCAAAGTTGGCCAAATTATGTAGAATGGTAATGCGTACTGTTCATATGGTCAGATTTTGTCTCTATGTCACACATAGGTCAAATGAAGTCTAATGCTCATGACCTTCAACATGCACAAACTAGACACGATAAGCTTTTCATGGCCATTGAGATTGCCTTATTTGGAGCCCTTTAGAGGGAGAAATGAATTTTTCAAGTTGCATAATAGTACCAATAATGCAGCCTAACCTAAGTTATTGTTCCATCTATTTCCACAGGTTAAATGCCATGGCATTGGTCTAGAATTACTTTTATCTTTAGTAAACATTCACAAATTTTTAAAATGGTATGGTTTTCTAGATTTTGATTTTTTAAAAATTAGTTATAAATTTTTGAAGCTTATATCAATAACTTGTGATAGCAAACCTAGGTAGCTAGGCCTTTAGTGCTATTTTGTTGTCAATTATGGTCCAATTGATATTTTATGGTCTGGAATGATTTTTACTCTATGGTTGGCATTCAGGGCTTTCTAGAAAGCTATTATTTGCTTAATTTTAATTTTTTTAATTAATTATAATTTTTCAGAATTGATGTCAGAAAACTAGAACATGGAACCCAAGGCAAAATTCTTATTCTTGTATGATATGGCTCCAAACCCGAATTTTATGAGACCAAATGTGATGTTTATGGCTTGTGCAAATTTGTTATGTATAGTAAATGACATGGATGAGTTCATATGGCTGATAAACCACATAAAGAAATTTTTAGACTTTACATAATGCACATTTAATGTGATTAAATCTATTATTTTCTTATAAGTGTATGGAACTTTAGCCTTGTAATGGAATGGAAATGCTAAAGAGAGTAAGGTATTACATCTTATGGATGATATGGATGAGCTCACATGGTCCCTAAAGTATGAAATGAATTAATTGAACTTTCCATTAGGCAATTATTCATGCAAGAAAGTGTCAAACCCTTGCAAGTGTGTACCAATATACCACATATGTGTTGGGATAGCTTATGTGACCATTGTGTAAGAGCTAGGAGGTTAAGATATTACACATGCAAACTTGTTTGAGCTTGATATGCATTATGTTGTATTGGTTGTTTTATTATAGTATATGCTTTATTGTATTTTGCATTACTTATATGTCATGTTTGTATGAGTTAAGGCTAAGAGATAAAGAAGGGTAATGGGAATGAACGCATTAGTTCTCCTAAGCCCAAGAGAAAAGCCTATGTTAAGCAAAGTTTCATAACCATGATTGAGTATATCATAAACATGGGAGGAATTTTTGTTAGTTTTATATGACTATGCATATTTACATCATTGTTGCTTAACTGTCTCATACTTCTTTGGATAGTTTGAGTATAGCTACTGAGATTCTCCTGAATCTCACCCTTATCTCTATATTTTCTACTAACCAATGCCAAGTGGAAGCTCCAGTGCCAACTAACTTGTAAAATCATATGAAATTTTTGTATCTAAATCTTTTTGTAATGTATATGGACTATGTAACATCTGATCTTCTGAAAACGAGAGAAAACGTGAAAAACGTAACGTACGATTCCTCCATAAACGAACAAAATTCACCGTATACAAAAGGAAGCCCTCCAATATGATGTAGTCAAGGTCCAAAAAATTTGGGAAGTACTCTAGACTCCTAAAAATGAATTCCAATCTCAGACTAAAAGAAAAATGGAGCTAGAATGAAAAAATAATTTCTTATGAAAAGTTTATGAAACATAATGGCATTTTTGTAATTTTGAGAAAATTTTAGAATTCACATAGGAGGGCTTTTTAAATGAAAGTTTTGAGTTCTCCAGGGTTCTCAAAAGCCCTTAAAACCATGGAAAGTCCTGGGACAACTAAAGCCCCTCTAGTGTATGTTTTCTAACGTCTGTGTACCTGAACTTTGACGGATTCACTCGAGAAGGATTTAGATCCGATTTGAGTGATTCCAAAGGTATTTTACTAAATTGGGAACCAAAATTTCATAATGGAAAAGACAGCTCTCAAAAAGGAGCTAAAACGAAGGAGAAACGAAAATGCCAAGAATGAAGGGCAAAATGAAAATTTTTGAAAAGTATAACTTTCTCCCACCTATATATATGATGTGCCCTTCTTCTCCCTTCATTATGCATGACCATGTTCTGCCAAAAACCAGAGGAAAATCCTAGGGGATGAGGCGCACAAAAGGAGGAAGAAAAGGAAGAGAAATTCAAGGTAGAAAGGTATGAATTTTCATAGTTTTTCATGCTCTTTCTCTTCCAAACCTCTTCTCCTTCATTCTCCTTTATTTTCTATGATTATAATGAAGTATATGGATCTATTTTAAAGGAGAAATTGAGGGGAAGGTTCGGATTAGAAGAGAGGAGCTCAAAGAACACAAGATTCAAGTGAGAAAAAGCAAGAAAACAAGATAATTGCTCTTCCTATGGTTGTCATCTTTGGTTCCCTCCTCCTCCAGTGCACCTAACATGAGAAAACCCTAGGAGGACTTGATTTTTAGGTAGAATCAAAGGTGAATCTAAGGAAAAAGGGTGTGGAGATTAAGAATATGCAAAGAGAATCAACAAAAAGCCTTTAGATTTCAAGATGCAAGTTATAGGGTTTTAATTGCACCTTGTAAAATCTGATTTTGTATGATGATTCCTAGGCCTAAATAAGAGTTTAAATGAGCTCCTAAGATCCCTAAGAGGCTCCCCATATGCTTCTTCCCTTGAGAAAATAAAGCAAACTCCAAGGAGCTCCATTTCCTCCATAGCCTTGGCCAAGTAAGGATAGCATAGCTAGGGAGAGTTTTAAATTTTTCTAAGCCCATTTTTGAGTCACATATGATGAATGAATATGAAGGGAAGCCTTGGCAGAAATTTAGAAACTATAGAAAGTGAGTTAGTGCTTTAGGTTCCATATTATGACCTAAAGAAGCAACATATAGTTAGGCTCTTGGTTTTGATTGTGTGATGACTTCAAAAGGTTTAAAAGGAGTCAAGAATCATATTTGAAAGAAAAGAATGGAGCCTAGATTTTTATTTGAGAGGTGTTGCTTCATTAGGTGCAATTATGGAACCATAATGAGGTTTATAGACCAAGCTAGAGTCTAAGCAAGTTGTGTGGCCTTAGAATTAATTCCATGAACTTAATTGGCTTCCATAAATTATGGTTAGGCTAAGAGAAATGATCTCCACCTTCTAAGGTGTGTGAGGTCAAGGAAGAGGATTCAAGGCTTAAGGAAAAAGTATACAAAATGCAAGCAAGGTAGCTCTCTCCACCTTCTCTCATGCATGGATGTGTGCTTAGCTTGAATGTATATATATGTATTTTTAAGCCATGAAAAGTTTTCTAGTATGACTTTAATTCTATGGTGCTATGATATTACAATATGCTCTTATATGATATTTTTTATGTGTGCTTGGGTTTGCTTGAGTGTGGTGAGGCTAAGAACCCTTAGCTATGGTGAGAATGAGCCAAGAACCCTTGACATTGGTTGAGACAAAGCAAAGAGTCTCCTAAAAGCAAGATGGGCTCCCAAGAGTATGGTTGAGTCTAAGAATCTCTTAAAGAATGGGTGAGGCAAGTCTAATATCCATAAGAAATTGGGTGAGGCCAATCTACTTGCTTAGCAAGCCTTTGTATGCTATGTATGGCTTTCTCAAATGATGAAAATGCCTCTTGAATGTTTGCACATATCCACATAACCATACATACATTTATGAGACTTGTTTGCATCCATTATGTATGATTGAATGAGATATGAGCTATTGAATTGGGATTCTTTGAATCCCATTCTCTCCTCTTCAATGTCCTAATATGTTAGGTGAGCCAAGAGAACAAGGTAATGGAAGCTAATCTCCTTGAAGATGAGAGGATGACATGAAAATGCTTGAGTTTTTCTATTTTAAGGCCATACAAATGGCAAAAGATGTAACCAATGGATGTATATGTATTATGATGTAATGAACACATGTAATTATGATAATATGTCATGTAGGAATGAGAGAATATGTTATGTAGCCATTAGAATGTGATTTGAGTATATGATGACAAATTAGCTTCATGAATGTCATTATGGAATTATGCATATAAATGGATGAAATGGCCAAAATGAGATGCAAGAGGTTTGGACCATTTGGGCAGTTTACACAAGTCTTAATCATGCTTTTAGACTTGCCCAAAAGGTGTCAAACCCTAGGGAAAGCCATTTGGTTACTTTGGCATTTCATTTAGAGCCAAAATTAACCATAATGGAACTCTATATCACTTTTTGCCCTAATGAGCTCTTCTTGATCCAAGATTTGGCATGCAATTAGATCTTATTGAGAGCTTTTTGGGAAGCTAAAAAACATAATTTTTAGAGATTTACAGAATATTTGATGAATTTCTAAAGTTGGCAAATTTTCTGATTTTGGTCTGTTGCACTATTTATTTGGTCCAAAAATGAAATATATCACACAAGGCTCAAATAATGTCCAATTCCCATGCAATTTTATACAAAGAAACTAGACATTCACAATGATTCGTGACAACTAGAAGAACCTCATTTGGAGGTCGGGAGATATGAATTTTTAAAAATTCTGTCTAGTATTAGAAGCTTCACCCGACCTCAGTTACTGTTCCACTGAAGTTCGAGATCTGGGCTACCTGAGCTAGTTTGGAATTATTTTTTCCCTCTATCTAAAATCCACAACTTTCTATATTGGTATCATTCACATAGATTGGATTTTTTTGGAATTAATTGGATATTTTTGAAGTTTGCTGCAAAAATCTATGACAGTACCAATGGACAGCCTAACCTCTAGACTATTTCGAATGTCAAACATCCTCTGTGTTGAATGTTATGGTCTGGACATATTTTTAGTATGAAGTAGACATCTACAACTTTTTAGAATGGCCAAGAATGCATAATTTTGATTTGTTTAGAATTAGTTATAAATTTCCACATTTGTGACAGAAAATGAGCCAAATTCTAGCTGAAAATATGTATAAATATTCTAAGCTTTCCTTTGAGTTCCATGAGTTGTAGGCCACATTTTATGATGCAAATGAGTTGTAATTGTAACACCATAAAATTTAACTTGTTTCATTCCATTCATAAGCCGTATATAATCAATTCCACAAGAGCATATGAAAAAGGGAATGAAAATAATGGATTTCTTCGCATTGCGCTATATTTAAAAATTTGCAATCAGTGTTACGTGGACCATATGAGCTCATACTATACATCCTCATATTTAATTATATAAAAAAAAACTCATTTGCATCTCAAAATCATGTCTATAACTCATGGAAACTAAAATAGAGCATGGAATATGAAGGTTCATTCTCAGCCAAATTTATTCCATTTTCTGACCAAACTTTGGAAAATCATAACTAAATATAGAAAAATTAAAATAATGTAATATTGGTCATTCTAGAAATCTTAAGATGTTTACTTCACACTAAAAATGTGCCCAGATCATGACATTCATCACAGAGGACGTTTGCATCTAAAATGATCCAAAGGTCCGACTGAATTCTGGAACTATTACAAAATTCTACAGAAAACTTTGAAAATATCCAATTAATTCCAAGAAAATCCAATCTATGCAAATGATACCAATCTAGAAAGCTGTGGATGTTAACTAGAGAGGAAAAATATCTGCAAATCATTTCATCAAGCCTGGATTTTACCTTGTTTCCTTGCTTCTTGCTTGTTTCTCACTTTGCTTGGCCTCCTCTCTTCAAATCTGAATTTTCCCCTTTGTTCTGCCCTCAATATAGCACCAAAAACTTTAAGAAAACTATAGGGAGAAAGGGGGGAAGGAGGAGAAACATGTTAAAGAAAGAGCTTAAAATTCCATGGAGTTTCCTACCTTTTCCTTGCCTTTTCTCCCTTCAAAACCCTCTCCTTCAGTGTGCCTAAGAGATAGCTTTCTCCTCTAGTTTAGGGGCAGAATTAGGTTAGTCTAGAAGAGGGGAAGAAGAAGGGCAAAATATAAAGAGGGTTCAAGAAGCTTCCATTTTCCAAGAATTCCAATTTTACCTTTTAGTCTTGGCATTTTCGTTTCTAGTTTGTTTTAACTCCTTTTTGAGAATAGTCTTTTCCATTATGAAATTTTGATTCCCAATTTAGTAGAATATCTTTCAAATTACTCAAATCAAAGCTAAAATCTTCCCAAATAAATCAGTCAAAGTTCAGGTCAATTGACATGGGAAAACGTCTACTTGAGGGGTTTTAATTGTGCTGGGGCTTCCTATGGTTTTCAAGGCCTCTGAGAACCCCAAAGAACTCAAAAATTTCATTTAAAAAGCCTTCCTATGAGAATTCCAAAATTTACTCAAAATTACTAAAATGCCATTATGTTTCGTCAACCTTTCATTCAAATTCATTTTTTCATTCTAGCTCTATTTTTCTTTCCGTCTGAGCCTAGGATTCTTATTTTTGGGAGTCTAGAATGTTACATAAATTGGTCAAGACCTTAACTAATTTATTCGTTTATAAAGAAACTATACGTTACATTTCTCTTGTTTTCTCTTATTTTCAAAGAACCGGATATTACGGTAAGTAGGGTTTTAGTTGCACCTAGGAAATTTTGAAACTTTATAATGATAATCTAGCTTATATAAGAGTATGCATGAGTCCATAAGAGGTCTAGGAAGCTTCATGGATGCCAAAACCCTTAGTAAATTGAATGAAACTCCATGGTCTCCTTAACCATATGTATGTCTTGGCCAAGAGGAAGAAGAGGTACCTAAGAAAAGTTTTCTTTGATTCCAAGGATAAAAAAGGTTTAGATATGAACGATAAACACCAAAGGAACCATTGGTTTGAATTTAAAAAACCATGGTTGAAAGATGAAAGTTTAAGTTTCTTTTTAGGCATAAAGAAGCAACTTGGTGTTTGGCTCCTTAAATTGAGTTTGTGATGACTTTAATGAGTTTAAATGGAGTCATGAAACTTAGATTGAATGAGAAATTGGAGCCAAGATCATGAATCATAAGAGTTGCTTCATTATTCCCTTCTATGGAACCATAAGCTAGAATATGTTTGTGTGCAGTATATGGGAGGATAGAATTGGTTCCAATGATGTAATTATATCTTATTTGATGTGCCTAGGCCAAGCAAATTAAGCTCCTCCTAGGTGTGTGTGTGTGTGTGTGAGGCTAAGAAGGGGAAGTAGACTTTAAGGAAGAAAACTTGTGTTTCTTGTCTCAAGGTAGCTCTCTATCATTTCTTGTATGAATGTTTTGGTACCATTATACTTTTGGAAATGTAATTTTGAATATAAGATGGCTTTAATTGGTGAGATTTTACTAAAAGTACCCTAGATTGGGTGAGAAAAAGTCAAAAGACTATAAGAATGGGTGAGACAAAGCTAAAAGTCTTAAGAGGGAATGAAGCTAAGTCAAAAGTCTCTAAAAGTGGATGAGGCTAATCCAAAAGTCCCTAGAGCCTATGTATGATTTGAATGAGTTCATGTGACCTGAAAATATTATTATGCATGCCTAATTTAAGCATTTAGTACATGCTTGCATTCTTTGACATGAAAATGTGCCATATATGTATGCTTGAAAGGGTAAAAGAGCTATTGGGATTTTTTGAATCTCACTCTCCCCCACTTTATGTCTAACCATGTCTAGATGAGTCTTATGGAGCAAGAAATGAAAGCCAAGGAGCTTGAGTGATGGGACTTTTGTAACATCCGGCCTTTCCATAAATGTGAGAAACACAATGTTCGGTTTCTCCGTAAACAGTAGAAATGGGCCAGATACAAAAGGAAGTCCCTGAAACAGAAGGGATTGGGGCCAACCAAAATTATGATAAAATTTTAAATATTAGAAAATGAGGACTTGAGCCTTGAGTTGCCCAGAAATCAAAGCCAGAGTAATTCAAAAAATTTGTCAAAAGGCCAGTGGCATTTTCGTAAATATAGACACTTTTTGAAAACACACAGAAGGGCTTTTTAAATGAAAGTTTTGAATTCTCCAGGGTTCTCAGAGGCTTTAAAAACTATGGAAAGCCCCAGGATAGCTAAAGCCCCTCCGGTGGACATTTTCCAATGTCAGTGCGCTGGAACTTTGACAGATTCGTTCGGAAAGGTTTTAGCTCCAATTTGAGTGATTCCAAAGACATTTTACTTGTTTGGGAACCTAAATTTTATAATGGAAAAGACGGTTCTCAAAATGGAGCTAAAACGAAGGAGAAACAAAAATGCAAAGTATGAAGGGCAAAATGGGTATTTTTGAAAAGTGTAACTTATTCCCACCTATATATATGATGCACCCTTCTCCTCCCTTCATTATGCATGACCATCTTCTGCCTAAAACTAGAAGAAAACCCTAGGGGATGAGGCTCACAAGAACGGGAAGAAAAGGAGGAGAAATCAAAGGCTTAAAGTATGGAAATTAGTAGTTTTTCATACTCTTTCTCTTCCAAACCTCTTCTCCTCCATTCTCCTTTGTTTCCTATGATTATAATGAAGTTTATAAATCTGTTTTAAGGGAGAAATTGAGGGGAAAGTTTGTATTTGAAGATAGGAGCTCAAAGAACACAAGATTCAAGTGAGAAAAAGCAAGAAAATAAGGTAATTTCTCTTCCTATAGTTGTCATTTTTGGTCCCCTTCTCCACCATTTCGCCTTACTTGAGAAAACCCTAGGAGGAGATGATTTTTAGGCAGAACCAAGGATGAATCTAAGGAAAAAGGGTGTGGAGATTGAGAATATGCAAAGGGAATTATCAAAATGCCATTAGATTTCAAGATGCAAATTCTAGGGTTTCAATTGCACCTTGTAAAATCTGACTTTTTATGATGATTCCTAAGTCTAAGTAAGAGTTTAAATGAGTTTCCAAGATCTGTAAGAGGCTCCCCATATGCTTCTTCCCTTGAGAAAACAAAGAAAGCTCCATGGAACCCAATATGCTTCATAACCTCGGCCTAGATGGGTTCTCCTAGCTAGGGAGAGTTTTAAATTTTTCTAAGGCCATTCTTGAGTCATATTTGATGAATGAAAGTGAGGGGAGGCCTTGGAAAAAGTTTAGAACTCATAGAAAGTGATTTGGTGCCTTAGGTTCCATATTATGACCTAAAGAAGCAACATGGTGCTAGGTCTTTTGTTTTGATGATGTGATGACTCCAAGAGGCTTAAAAGGAGTCAAGAATCATATTTGAAAAGAAAGAATGAGGCCTAGAAATCATTTGAGGGGTGTTGCTTCATTAGGTGCCAATATAGACCACAATGGGGGTTATAGAGCAATCTAGCATCTAAGCAAATTATATGATCTTAGAGATTGTTTCATGAAACTAATTGGCTCCCATATATTGTATTTAGGCCAAGAGAAACCATCTCCACCAATTTTTGGGTGTGTGGCCGAAAGAGGAGGCTTGAATCCTAAAGGAAAAGTGTGTGTTTGTATACAAGGTAGCTTTCTCCACCTTCTCTCATGCATGGATGTGTGTTTAGCTTGTTTTAGAATGTGTTTATGTGTATTTTCAAGCTTTGTCTTTACATGTCATGATCCTTGATGCCATGTTATATTTTAAATGAGTCCATGATGTTTGTATGAGATTGCTTGAGTGTGGGGAGGCCAAGAACTCTTTCCTTTGGTGAGGATGAGCCAAGAACCCTTGAGCTTGGTTGAGATAAAGCAAAGAGTCTCCCAAAAGCAAAGTGGGCTCCCAAGAGTATGGTTGAGTCCAAAGTACTCAAGAAATGGGTGAGGCAATCCAAAACCCATGAGGAGAAGTGTGAGGCCAATCCAAACGCTTAGTGAGCTCTTGAATGATTTGTATGAGTTGTTCACATGCCAACTTTGCTTCTAAAATGTCCATGGCTTTTATTGTCTCCATGCATGCATTGGTAAAGCTTGCTTGCACATATTATGTATGATTGAATGAGAAATGAGCTATTGGGATTCTTTGAATCTCATCCCCTCCCCTCCAATGATCTAACATGCTAGGTGAACCAAGTGGAGATGCTAATGGGAGCCAACAACACTAAGGGAAGGAGATTGACAATCATGTGTTTAGCTTTTGTCACTTTAAGACCATGATTGTACCATATGATATATATGATATAGTAAATGGGCTATGACCCTTGAGACATGTGTAAATATGATATTATATGATGTTTAAATGTATGGATATGATGTGTGACCTCTAGAACCTATTTTGAGTATGTAATGCCAAAGTGTGCAATATGGAAGTTTGTTGGAAATATGCATAAGTGTGGGTTGAATGGCCAAAATGAGATGTATGAGGTTTGGGAACATTAGACAGCTCACACAAGTCTCAAATAAGCTTTTAAACTTGCCCAAAAGGTACCAAGACCAATGAAAATCCATTTGGCAATTTTGGTACCCAATATGGAGCCAAAATTGACTATAATTGAACCCTATGTCACTTTTTGGCCAAATGAGTTAGTCTTGCTCTGAACTTTGGCATGAAATTAGGTCTCATTGAGAGATTTTTGGAAAGCTAAAAAACATAATTTTTGGAGGTCTAGAGAATATTTGATGAATTTTCAAAGTTGGGATTTTTTATGGTTTCTGGTATGTGCACTGTTCATACTGGTAGATTTGATTTTTGTGTCACTCGATGGACAAATGATGTCCAATGCTTATGAAATTTTATATAAATAAACTAGAGGTCATGATGTTTCTGTGGCCACTGAGATCACCTCATTTGGAGGTCTGAGCAGAGAGTTATGCATGTTTGAACTTAACTATCAGTATTAGTAACGCCCCAGGAGTTCAGTTACTGTTCCATCAGTTCCAAATGTCTAAACGCATCAGTTTCATTATGGAATTATTTTTAGTGTCAAGTTAACATTTTTAGCTTTCCCGAATGACTGAATGTGTGTGATTTCAATTTTTGTAGAATTAGTTATAAATTTCAGAAGTTTGTATCAGTAAACTGAATAACAGCCCAGGCAACCAGCGACTCTGTAGCCTTTTGGATTTCAAACGTTCTGTGTGATAAATATTGTGACGTGGACATATTTGTATTGTGAATTACACATCCTAATATTTCCAGAATGACTAAGATTGCATGATTTCAAATTTTCTAGATTTAGTTATGATTTTTCAAAGTTGGGCCAGAAAATGGAGCAAATCTGGCCGAAAATATGCTTGCTTATTTTGAGCTCCAATTCGGTTTCCATGAGTTATGGGCATGATTTTGTCATGAAAATGAGTTGTAATGATGTATTTAAATATGAGAATGTATAGTATGAGCTCACACAGTCCACGTGACACCGAATTGAATTTTTTTAGATATAGCGCAACGCGGAAAAGTGTATTATTTTATCCCCTTTCTCATATGCTCTCGTGGGATTGATGATATAAAGCCTATAAATGACATAAAATGAGCTAGAAGTTATGGTGTTACAACTTTGATAATAGAATATGATTTTGTATAATTTAATATCAAATTACGGATGTATATGATGTTTGTGAGATGTAAACCCTTGAGCACACGTAAAAGTATGTAATTATGATGTATGAACCAAAATTGGAGCCAAATGTATAAGCATGTCAATTTTTGACATCCTTGAGCCTTAGTATGGATGTGTATAAGAACAAGTGAAAAGGTGATTTTAAGTTCCATAATGGTTTGGACCTATTTTGATGCTTCTATGTGTTGTAATTGAAGTGTTGGATGTGCTTAAATGATCATGGTTCAAGAGGAAGGTTATTTGGTACCATTTGAAGCCATGTGGATCCCAAAATTGACTATATTCTTACCCTAAACCAAAGTCTAACCAAATGGATGAATTTTTGAATGAAATGTGGCAAGCATATAGGTCTCATCTAGAGCTTTTCAAAAAGCTAAAAATCACTATTTTTGGATCTCTAGATAATTTATTATAATTTTTCAAAGTTGGCCAAATTATATAGAAACTATCAATGTCACTTTTATATGGTTAGGTTGGTATGTAGTGTCATTTAAGGTCCAAATGAAGTCTAATGCTTATGAACTTTTATAAGAATATAATAGACATTGTAAGCTTTCCATAGCCATAAAGAGAACCCAATTTGGAGCTCTGTAAGGTGAGAAATGAATTTTTGAAGTTCCAAGTCTGCTGTAGTCTGAACTAGTGACCCAGTTACTATTCCATTGCCATTTCAAGGGTCAAACGTTATTGTTTTTACTTAAAATTTTTATAATAATTAGAGGACATCCTGAGCTTTCCAAAAAATTATAATCTAGAATTAGTTATGAATTTTCAAAGTTTATATCAAAATATGGAGCATATGGAAAATTGTAAGTGTGATGTGATTTTGTGATATATGCCTTGGATTTGAAATTTATGGCTCAAATTGTGATATTTTTTATTGAACAAAAATGTTATGGATGAAAAATGGGTTTGGTAACTCCACATAGTCCATTTAGCCAAAGATAAATTATTTTTCCTTTTAATAACGGTAAATTCTGCTGCTAAAGGTAATTCTTTTGTAAAAATTAATACTTTTAGCTACTTATGACACAAATTAAAGGCTAGCTATATATGGTGTGATAGTCTCAAAATAGATAGCTTCCAAAAACAATCATTAAATATCCAGATATATAGAAAATTAAAACAAAATTTAATTAAAAACCCCACATTTAAATAGAGACAATTTCAAGCATTGATTTGGGTCCTCAAATACAAAGATACTTAAGTAAGCATACAAACAACTAAATAATAAGGACATCATTAATTAAACTAGTAGTAATAAAATGAGAAATGTTTGAACACCAATATTAGAATGAAGATTGTACCAAACAAATATATAGTGGGCATTATCTACTCACCTCTTAGGATGAAATACAGATTTTCTATCATATCCTCTACAAGTTCCTTAGTGCAATTATTTCCTTCAAAATACCCTATAATACTGATTCATGAAATCTTAGTATTTAGATGGTCTCAAATTGCCTTATAACCAAATTTATCCTATTTCCCTAAAAATTTTACCTTATTTTGCACCCAACCAACATTATATTATATGAAACTAATTTATATAAAATCAAATTCAAATAGATTAATATGTAGTCCTGACACTAATATGATCGATGGCCTCCAAACATTAATGCTTATTGTTAGAGTAATCAATATTAGCCTAACCCTTGATTCATGGTAAAGTTGAAAGTAAGTCACCATTAATTTTTGTCTCTCTCTCGATCTTTTATCAACATTACTATCATTTAACTGCATTATTTATGAAAAAAAGAGGCATGCAATAGTTGTCCAATTGAAACATTGGAAATTATAGGTGGAAGCAACTAGAGCATATGTGGCACTTAACTTACAACATGGAACTAATTTACATTGTAAATATAAATTACTTTGAATTTTATTAATTATAAAAAAAGTGTAGTCATTATATTAACTAAATTTTCTAATTTAAACATAACGGGCTAATAAATTTTAGGCCAAATAGATGAAGTGAACAGAAGATAAGAGTAAATAAAGTCACTTTTAACTATAAATTTCGTTTCCACAATTTGTAACACTATGCAAAAGGGTATTAAAAATTTGTAAAATGAAACCCACAAATACCTTGCTTAGACCAATAGACTTATAACACTAGCTAAATATGGGAAGAATTTGTTCTTTCCCTTTTCCTAGGTGATATGCATTTATTTGGCTTGCAATCACTGTGCAACACTTATAGGATTAGAAGTAAGAAGAATAAAAAAGCATTTCTTTTGTTGGCTCAAAATGGAATCGATTATTACTTGAATTTTGAATTTCTTATTACTTAAATTCAGCTAAAAGCTTAGACTAAACTCCCATTTCTAGGTTTTTTATAATAAGAAGAGAGAATTGTAGAAGAAGGGACATTTAGAAAATTACAATTGTATCAATCACATGTGTCACACACACACACTATAATACCATATCTTTCTAGCCTTCCTCATGCAATTTACATGCTTCATAACATGCATTGCTTAGGAGTTGTAAGAAAATGGGATATAAATAATGGATTAAATTTGTGTTGCGCTAAATATGAAAATTCTATTTGATGTCACGTGAACCGTGTGAGCTCCTAATATACTTTCTCATATTTAATTACATCAATACAACTCATCTGCATCATAAAATCATGCCCACAATTCATGGAAACCGAAATGAAGCATAAAGTGTGGCTATTTAATTTTGGCCAAATTTGGCCCTCTTTCTGATCAAACTTTGGAAAATCATAACTAATTCTAGAAAAATCAAAATCATGCGATCTTGGTCATTCTAGGAAGCTACGGATGTCTACCTTACACTAAGAATATGCCTAGACCATAACATCCATCACAGAGGATGTTTGACATCCAAAATGGTCCAAAGGTCAGATTGCATTCTGAATTATCATAGAATTCTGCAGAAAACTTTGAAAATATCCAATTAATTCCAAAAAATCTAATCTATGCAAATGATACCAATATTAAAAGTTGTGGATATTAGCTAGAGAGGAAAAATATCTCTAGACAAGTTCATCAAGCCCAGACCTCGAAATTTAATGGAACAGTAACTCAGGTTGAGCAAAATTTCTGATACTGGACAGAATGTTCAAAATTCATATCTCCCTCTCTAGACCTCTTAATGAGGTGCTTCTAGTTGGCATGAGTCATTGTAAATGTCTAGTTTCTCTGTATAAAATTTCATGGCAATTAGACATCATTTGAGTTTCATGTGATAGAATTCATTTTCAGACCAAATGAATAGTGCAGTAGACTAAACCCAAAAAAAATTACAAATTTTGAAAAATCATCAAATATTCTGTAAACCTTCAAAAATTATGATCTTTAGCTTTTCAAAAATCTCTCAATGAGACCTAATTGTATGCCAAATCTCAAATCAAGACCAACTCATTTGGCTAAAAATTTATATAGGGTTCCATTATGGTCAATTTTGGCTCCACATGGGGTACCAAAATTGCCGAATAGCTTTTTCTTGGTGTTGGCACCTTTTAGGCAAGTCTAAAAGCACATTTAAGACTTGTGTGAGCTGTCCAAATGGTCACAAACTCCATGCTTCTCATTTTAGCCATCTCATCCACACTTATGCATAATTCCATGTTGTCATCAAGGAAGCTACAACGCCATAACATGTCCAAATTCTATTCTAGTGGTCACATGGAATATTCTCTCATTCATACAAGTCATAATATCATAATTACATGTGTTTATAATATTATACTACATATACATCCATTGAATACATTAATTGCCATCCTTATAGCCTTAAAGTGACAAAATTTCCACATTTCAATGTCATTGCTTCATCTCTTATATGGTTGACTCTCATTGCCTTGCTCTTTGGGTTCACCTAGCATATTAGATCATTGGAGAGGTGGGAATGAGATTCAAAGAATCCCAATAACTTATCTCCCATTCAATCATACATAACATATACAAAGCAAGCCTTAAAAATGCATGCATGGTTATCATAAAAGTCATGAACATTCAAGAAGCAAGCTTGGCATGTGAACAAGTCATACAAAACATTTAAGAGCTCACCAAGTGTTTGGATTGGCCTCACACTTCTCCTCATGAATTTTGGATGTGCTTTAAGAACTTTGGACTCAACCATACTCTTAGGAGCCCACTTTACTTTTTGGGAGACTCTTTGCTATACTAGCCAATCTCAAAGGTTCTTGGCTCATTCTCACCATGGTTAAGAGTTCTTGGCCTCTCCACACTCAAGCAAACTCAAACAAACATCATACATTCATTTGAAAACATAATATGTCATCATGAAATCATGGCATATAAAATCATGCTAGCATACTTTTCATAGCTTGAAAATACACATACACACATTCTAAGATAAGCTAAACATACATCCATGCATGAGAGAAGGTGGAGAGAGCTACCTTGAACACAATTACACACTTTTCCATTTAGATTCAAGCCTCCTCTTTCGGCCACACACCCACAAATTGGTAGAGATGGTTTCTCTTGGGCTAGATACGATTTATAGGACCAATTAGGTTCATGAAATAAACTCTAAGATCATACAACTTGCTTAGTTACTAGATTGCTCTATAGACTCCATTATGGTCCATAAATGCACCTAATTAAGCAACACCCCTCAAATAAATTTTAGGCTCCATTATTTCCTTTGAAATATAATTCTTGACTCCTTTTAAGCCTCTCAGAGTCATCACACAATTAAAACAAAGAGCCTAACTACATGTTTCTTTTTTAGGTCATAATATGGAACTTAAGGCACCAATTCACTTTCCATAGGTTCTAAATTTTTTCCAAGGCCTCCCCTCATATTCATTCATCATATATGACACAAAAATGAGTTTGAAAAATTTTAAAACTCTCCCTAGCTACTCCATCCATGCTTGGCCTGACATAGCCCCTTTTTGGCCTCCTTGGAATTCTCTTTGTTTCCTTGAAAGAGGAAGCATGTGGGGAGCATCTTACGGATCTTAGAAGCTCATTTAAACTCTTAATTAGGCCTAGGAATTATCATATAAAATTAGATTTTGGAAGGTGCATACAAAACCCTAGAATTTGCATCTTGAAATCTAATTTTTTTGATAATTCCCTTCGCATATTCTTGATCTCCACACCCTTTTTTCTTAGATTCATACTTGGTTCTGCCTAAAAATCATCTTTTCCTAAGGTTTTCTCAAGTGGGCAAAATGGTGGAGAAGGGAACCAAAGATGGCAACCATAGGGAGAGAAATTACCTTGTTTTCTTGCTTTTTCTCAATTGAATCTTGTGTTCTTTGAACTCCTCTCTTGAAATCCGAATTTCCCCCTCAATTTCTCCCTTAAAACATATATTTAAACTTCATTTTAATCATAGGAAATAAAGAAGAATGGAGGAGAGGAGGTTTGGATGGAAGAAAGCATAGAAAATTACTAAGAATCCATACCTTTTTCTTGATTTTTCTCCTCCTTTTCTTCCCCTTCTTATGAGCCTAAGAGAGCAGATCATATTCTGTATTTTGGACAGAAATTTTGTGCTTAAGAAGATGGGAGAAGAAAGGGGAAGTGTGTGGGAGCTTCTAGAAATACACTTTTTCAAAAATTCTAATTTTATCCTTCCGTAATAGCAATTTTGTTTCGACTTCGTTTTAGCTCTTTTTTTAGAACCATCTTTTCCATTATAAAATATAAAATTTAGATTCCCAATTTAATAAAATACCTTTGGAATCACTCAATTTGGAACTAAAACCTTACCAAACAAACTAGTCAAAGTTTGGGTCAACTGATGTTGGAAAACATCCAACAGAGGGGATTTAACTGTCCCAGGGCTTTTCATAGTCTTTAGGGCCTCTGAGAATCTCGGAGAAATCAAAACTTTCATTTAAAAAGTCTTCCTGTGTAAATTCTAAAATTTGCTCAAAATTACGAAAATGCCATTACGTTTCGTAAGCTTTTTGTAAGAAATTGTTTCTTCATTCTAACTCTGTTTTTCTTTCCATCTGAGCCTGAAATTCTCATTTTTAAGAGTCTAGAATACTTTCCAAATTTTTTGAGACCTTAGCTACATTGTTTCGGGGGACTTCCTTTTGTATTCGGTGAGTTTCGTTCGTTTACGGAAAAATCATATGTTACGTTTCTCATGTTTTTCTTGTTTTCAGAAAACCGGATATTACATTTGTCCCCCTTTAAATAAATTTCATCCTTGAAATTTGGGGTACACTTTCTCTTACTCTTTTCTTTTCTGGCTAACTACTCTTTTCTTTCCCTTCTTCCTGGCTTTTACGTTGTCTCAGCGATTTCATTCTTTCGAATTTTCTCTTAGCCAGGGAACTTTTATTACTAACTCTTAATAAGGGCTCTATTGCTATAAAATACTAGCCTGGTCTTTCTCTTAATAGAAAGAAATTTCTGACTTTAGAGGCTTATCTTGGGAGAGCTTATTAATCATGTTAGGTTAATGTTAATCCATTCGCAGGGATTAATGTTTCTTTCAGTGGACTCATTTACATATCTTGGGAGGTAAGTTATTTCATATCACATCTCCCATGTCCTTTCTCAATGGCTTCTCATAATGTCTTATCATCTTTTCAAATCATTAGAGCCATTAGAGGTTTCTGTCTGTCTACTTATTTACATGTTTCGCTCACTATGTATCTTTGCATTCTTTCTTCCTATCTCATCCCATGATTACAATTCACATTTCTTTCTAGCATAGGCTTCACATCTTAGTTACTTACGGGATTACAACTCCTTTGAGGAGTTTCTAATTTTAATGATCCCAGTTTCTCTATTTATTATTATATTTGTCTTTGTACGTCAAGACTTTTTCTCACTTTCAGCCGCATTTTATAGTCCCTTAATTCAATACTGATTGGCCTAACCTGTGTGTCTCATACTGGCACCGAAGAGCTACTACCACTAACTATAGCTAATTTTTGGTGGGATGTTAGCTATTCTCACAGTTTTACCCACTAGAGATATACAGTACCACTTACCTCATATAAAAATTGCACCTGACCCTTTTCTAAATACATAAGCTAGCATGCGGGGATCTCTCTATCCTTCGGTCAGGGCTACTGTCTGCTAGGTAATGGTTCATTTGGCTTTAACTCTAGAAGGCTAATTTCTTGCTTTTCTTATCCCATATACTATGCTTATCTCTAAAGAGAGTTAGTCAGTGGTCTAACTGTCTGAATAAAACCTGCATATCTCTGTGGCAACGGTCTACTAGACTCAAGAAATCTGTAATCTCTGAGACAAAGGCTAGCTGAAACTATACTGGTCTCTGAGACTAACTGCTCTGTAAAAACTATCTCAGGCCATCATCTCACCAGAGAACTATCATGTTGTCACTAGGGCTCTCTGTAACTCTGTGGGATCTACTGTAACCCCTAGGTCTACTACAACCTCTCAGAGCCCTACTAAGGTCTACTGCAACTCACTGTGCTATGCTGAGATCTACTGCAATCTATATCTGGGAGCCGTCAAAGCCTAAGATCACTATATTTGATAGTAAAATACATGCTCACTAAGTCTGATAACCATCACTCATAATGGCTGAGGCTAAACTCAGAGGTACATCGTGCTCTTCGTGCGAAGTGGGTTCTATGTAATCTTACTCTCTAGGATCTCGCCATACTGATACTAAAGAGCATTTTAATTTTTACTCATTACTCCTCAGAGGATCCTCAGATTCCCACTTCAGCCCTTTTTTGCTTAGGCTTTCTTTTTGTACTCTATTGACTTACTTACTTTACATATATTCGTTTTAGCCTTCCTCTCATATCCTGTAGTTTCTAACTATACCCACTTTCTACTTTTAAGTGCTTAGCACTAGGGCATCTTACACACTGAATGTGGCTAACAACTTTGACAGGAGAGAGGCTATGCACTGGTCCCTATTTGTTTCATTTACACATACTATAAGGGACTTAGGCTATGCATATTGAATCTGAACATTTTCTACTAGGGATCCCTTTCTACATGCTTTCCTAACTATTCTAATATTACTAGAATCCCTTTACCTTTCTTTTTTGACTCATTTCATTTTTTAACTAACTATGATACTTTTCGATTGCCAGGACAATTTGGTGATTGATGTCATTATTTGCTACGCACTCAAGTCACATTACTACTGGGTTAGTTAGACCCAATATCATGTAACCATTGTTGCAAGCAAACCATAACATCAAACACTAATACACAGGTGCCTCATGACTGAGCACAAAGTCACTATTGCCTGTATATTATAAGTTTCCCAATAATCTAAAATATCCCTCTCTTACTTTTTCCCTATCTGCCCTATTCTCGTAGAGTACTCAGAGAAAGTAGGATTCTTCCTTTACTACATCCCGAGATCTCTTTGCATTGCCCAACTGTTTTTACTTTGAGCAGTATCATCCTAGAAGGGCATTTATGCCAAGGACAAGTGTGCTTTCTTAAGTACTCAAGCACATTAACTGAATATCTATTCTTAATCTAATATGTCACTAGCTTGAACATTGTCATATCTTCTCTTTCTACCTTTCTTATCCTCTTACTTAGGTAAAAGGATGTTTTACTACTGACTATTTCTATTTCCAATTCAAGTTTTTCTGTGCTTAAGAGCACCTGTATTTTCCCGAGGTTCCTCCACTTATTTACTCTTTGTAACATCAAGGGGGTCTATTTTTCGTTCATACTCTTACTTTGCTCTTAGCTAGACCATCCCTTGGTAAGAAGGATTCTATTTCATATAATCCTAGGAGTTTCATTCTATAGCGCTCTCAGGTTACTCTTTCTCTACATAAAACGAGGCTCACCTTCTTAGGTGATATTTAGCTCTCTCGAGCTTCCTTAAGGGTACTAAGGCACTAACTATATATCTCAGCTTATTTCTACGTTTGAATTAGAGCTAGGCTTTTTCTCTATTGAATCTCTTTAGCCTTATCCCCAAGAGCACAATATACTGATCTCAGGGTTCTACTGACCCAATCCAGGACACGTGCTCTCAATGTCTATACTCTATCTTATTGAAAACTTATGCTCCACTGGGTGCTCTAATCACACATGTAGCATAATATTCTTATCCAAATCCCTTTTTTTGTCCAATGAAATCCCTAATTGGAGATATACAACTTTATACCAAAATCCATCATTAACTGATAGTACAAGTGTAATATTCGATTTTCATTAAACGACGAAAACGAGTGCATTTTCAAAGTAAGTCACCCAAAATGAATTAGTTAGGGTCTCAAAAAAATTGAGTAACATTCTAGACTCTAAAACTAAGAATTCTAGGCTTAGAAGGAAAGAAAATTAGAGTTAGAATGAAGAAACGAAATTTAACAAAAAACTTACAAAACACAATAGTATTTTCGTAATTTTGAGTAAATTTTGGAATTCACACAGGAAGAATTTTTAAATGAAAGTTTTGAGTCCTTCAGGGTTCTTAAAGGCCGTAAAAACCATGGGATGCCTCAGAACAATTAAAACTCCTTCAGTTGACGTTTTTCAACGTCAGTGTACCCAAACTTTAATGAATTTGTTCGGAAAGGTTTTAGCTCTGATTTGAGTGATTCCAAAGGCATTTTACTAAATTGGGAACTTAAATTTTATAATGGAAAAGACAGTTCTTAAAAAGGAACTAAAACAAATTAGAAAGAAAAATGCCAAAAATAAAGCGCAAAATAAAAATTTTTGAAAAGTCTTCCTTCCTCGACTTATATATATAGGGCGCCCCACTCTCCCATTCATTTAGCTTCATATGTTTCTACCCTAGACCGAAGAAAAAACTTTAGGAGAGTGGCACACAAGAGGAAGAGGAAGAGGAGGAGAAATCAAAGCTTGAAGGTATATATTTTTGGTAGTTTTTCATGCTCTTTCCTTTCCAGAATATAATTTGAGTATGTAATGGCAATTTTAGTTCTTAAAGACTTGATGCATTAGTGTATAAGTGGAAGTGGAATGTCCAAATTAAGATGCATAAGGTTTGAGACCATTTGGGTAGTTCATACAAGTCATATTCATGCTTTTAAACTTAACCAAGAAGTGTCAAACATCAAGGGAAGTCATTTGGACACTTTGGTATCCTATATGGTCAATCCTATATGGAGCAAGAATTGACCATATTGGAAACCTATGCCACTTTTTTGTCCAAATGAGCTATTCTTGATCTGAGATTTAGCATATAATTAGATCTTATTGAGAGTTTTTTGGAAAGTTAAAGTGCAGAATTTTTGGAAATCTATGAAATATTTGATGAATTTTCAAAGTTGGAAAAAATTTTGATTTTGGTTCATGGTACTATTCACACTGGTTCAAAAATGAATTCTGTCACTCAAGGGGGCAAATGATGTCCAATTGACACAAAATTTGTAGAGAAAAGCTAGACATTTCTAGTGACTTGTGCCAACTAGAAGCACCTTATTTGGATGTTTAAAGAGAGAGATATGAATTTTTGAATTTTCTATCTAGTATCAGGCATTTAGACTGACCTCATGTATTATTTGATCAATTTTTGAGATCTAGATGTACCTAAACTGGTATGAAGTTATTTTTTTCCTCTAGCTAACATTGAAGCTTTCCAAATTAGTATCATTTGCATGGATTGGATTTTTGTGGAATTAATTGAATATTTCTGAAATTTGTAGCAGAAAGCTATGATAGTACCAGTAGCCAGTTAGACCTCTGCATGTTTTCAAATGCCAAACGTCTTCTATCTTGTGTTTTATGGTCTATACATATTTTTAGCATAAAGTAGACATGTGTAGCTTTCTAAAATGGTAAAGAATGCATGATTTCGATTTTTTTAGAATTAGTTATGATTTTCCAAAGTTTGTGACAGAAATGGCAAAATTCTGGCTGAGGCAACGATCATGAAATTCATGTGTTCTCTTGTCTTGCACCAGCTGTAGGCTACTTTTGATGATGGAAATGAGTTGTATCTATGTAATTAAATATGAAAATGTGGTACATGAATTCACATGGTCCACAAGACACTGAATGAAAAATTTATATGCTGCACAACGCTAAAATAATCATTATTTTAATTACTTTTTCTTGCTCCTTATATGAGATACAAGGATTGAAGCATGAGAATAACATGAAATGAGCTAAAAAACTATGGTGTTACAACAAGTAGTCAAGTGCTAACAATACACTATATATCTAAATGCAAACTTTTAAACCGTAGTGGTAAAGTCTCCCAATCTAGTTCTTCAAATACCACTCCCCTCTTAATTTGATCCTCCAATAAACCTCTCTATTTAATTTCTTAAAAATTCTACCGCAATCAAAATGGTTCGTTTGGGTTGTATATGTGACTTTCTAGTCTAATGAAATCTAACACTCGCACATGAAAAAAAGTATCATTTTGAGAGTCTGAAGACACCTAGACATTCATATTATTAGTTAACAGCTCTGTAGATCCTATTTTTGCCTAAATTGAGAAAAAAATGTTTAAGGGATTAAATTGAGAAGTTCTATTTTTTGATAACTAAATTAAAAAAAGAGAATGAATGATTTTTTAGAGACTAAATTAAGAAAAATTTATTTTTGAAGGACTAAATTAAGATGAAAGTGTTTTTTTTAAGGACTAAATCATTAATTTACTCTATTATTAAATTATAGAAATATAATTTGAAATATCTAATGCTTGGGTTTTTCTGAGCTATACAGGAAAGTTTTATTGAAATATTATATTCCAAGAGTTTCCTTGAACCATACATGCCCCTATTGTTATAGACCGTGTGGGGTGCAAAAACCATTTTTCTTGTCCTGTACGTGCTCACAAAGTTTTCTAAATTGAAAGTCAAATAAATTTGAACAAAGTCATGGACGAGGTCTCATAGTTACAGGTGCAATTAAGGCTGGTTATTAAGGTCAAGTTAAAGTTTACTTGTGAAAAAATTATTTTATTCTTATGGTAAGGTCTACTAAACCATAATATTATAGATATATTTGTATAGTTTAACACCCAAAATGTAAAACATATATTAATTACCTAGATGAAGAAAATTATTTGTTACATCCCAAATAATTATTAATGTGCTTCTGTTTGAAAATTGAAAAATAAAAGTTAGTTATGCATACTTTGAGAAGTAATTAACTAAGTAAAGTTATTCTTAACTGATTTGGTAGCTATTAATCAAGTTTTAATATTTACGAAGATTAAATGTCCAATAAATGTTCTATTAAAAAAAAAAAAAAGATCTCTGTGTATGATTTTCGAAATGTCCTTTAAACTATTCGACTAATTAATTACTTTCTTAGAAATGCCTTCTGGGCAAGGAAGAGTGTAATATATATTCATATAAATGCTAATAAGATTTAAACATGGCGGAGATAGATCTTAGGTTCTATTTGATGGGCCATGTAATTAAAACTGGGTAGAATATAATTCAGTTTTATATAATGTTTGGTGTGTATAAAAAATTTATACGATTATCTCCGTAGTTGAGAGGTAAAGATAAATTGAGTAATGTGTTAAATATATATCAAGATGGTCATAAACTTATGATTAACAAAATTTTCAAAATGGTTTAATAATTATATTGAAAACTGGAAAAGAAGTCTGCAGGGGTTCGTATGGTCTGCAATATGGATAATTAGGCAAATTAAATGCATCCAATACTGTCAATTATTTTCACCTTTATAAGGATGATTTATTTCTGGATGGTCGTGTTATTGATAGAGTGTAGATATCATAAAGATGAGAGTGACTGAACGTGGAGCTTTTGTTTTGAGCCTGGAGGACGAAAATATTTATCATACACTCGCGTATTATTGTTATGTGGATTTTAATAAATAAAAAATTTAGATTTTAGAGCTTAACCTTATTCAACTCATTTAAAATTAGATCACGTGGCGTTTACCAAAATTTAAGTTATATTACCTGGCAAAGTTTTAAGAACGATAGTTCAAAGTGTTCCTTTTCATAAATTTCAAAAATGAACTGTTGAAGACGTGCAAGAAGGTTAAACTTATTATACACCAGACTTCATCTTATTCCAATGATTACATCACACACAAAAGGGAACAACAAATTAAGTACAAGGAAATAGATTTACAATGCTACTTTGAAATGAATAATTAACGCCATATTTTTGGAAGCAAACAAGGACAACAAATAAGCCTAAACGCAAAACAAACAAAAAGAATTGAATAAATTTTGGGTAATCTAGCTAGCTGATGAGAGAATATATATAATTGCCCTATAACTTTCCTTCCATTCTTCCTTTATCAAGCTACCTCAGTCCAATATTCATGGCACTTCACCACAATCTGCAAGAAAATGAAAATCAAAATGAAATTGGAAGTAGAGCAAAATACCAACAAAAAAAAAAAGAATAAGACTATTACAATACAAGAAAATTAAAAGATCGTCATACTTTTTGGTATGGATTTAGAGTAAGATGATATAATAAACAGGATAAGAATTAAAAAAGTTCTTTAGGTATTTATTATGAATTTCTTCAATATTAAAAAATTATAGAACATATGTGAAAGTTTTTACAACACAGAATTATATTATTGACTTCTTTTAAAAAAATTAATTCATATGTCATGCTTAAAGAACCTTATAACAGATATCTAAAAATATTAATTAAGTTTTTCATAATGAAAAAAGTTTATATAAAAAAAAAAAAAAAGAATAACTAACCTGATAATGGTATGAAATGAATCATCTCCTCTTGGAAAAGATATTTTGGATAGTTGGGATCTTAGTCCCAGTTCTGGGAGGGTTAGTAGAGCTTGAGCCCTGAGTCTGAGGAGGTGGCCTAGTTGTAGGGCAAAGAACTTTCTGAATGTTTGTGCTTTGAGAACTCATAGTGGTACTTCGAAAAGGGATTGAAGGATCTCCTTCAAGTATTGGTTTATAGAGAAAAATTGCTTAATTTGATCAGATAGATATGGCTGCCTTGAACCTTGATGAATCATATATTGGTATTTATAGAGGCTATTATGATCATCAACGTTGAAAGAAGGAAATGGGAAGTAACCAAGTGATTGTTAAGGAAATTTACAGAGAAATATTTAAGTTGTATATTAGTTTGATAGTTTCTAACATTTTGAAAGTTGGAGACTTGGAAAACGCAGCGTAGGATTGGGGCACAAGTAAGTCACTAAATTGCATTTCCACGGACGGTGAGGCACAGAGGCCTTTCAGTTTGCAGCTTCTAAAATAGTCTAATTTTGTTCTGCCATGCATCACTTAATTTCGAGGAACGTAACAATATATATATATATATATATTATATGAAAAGGTTTAATGTTTTACGAAAAAGGAAAAAGGAAAAAAACTTACAGTGTGAATCGCCTGAATTAAAACTCCATTCCAAAAGGTTTGAACTTTGAAAACGCGATTTAGATTAATCCAACATGAGTTGGCTTGTGGGACGTGGGTCTTCAGTCTTCTTCACCGTGTTTGATGACTTCAAATTCAAACTTCACGGAACAGGGATATTGAATAATAGAAAAAATGTAATAACTATACAAACAAAATGTAATAATTTGATGCTCGAAATGCTTATCTATTTGTTTTTATTATTATTTTCTTAAATAAATTTTAAATATTTTTTATGAATAAAATTTAAATCTTTTTTATTCATTTATTTATTTCATTGTTAACTAAGTTTTTTCTCTAATGAAACTGTCAACCAACTAGCTTTTAAAATTATTTTCATAAACCTCTTAACTTTTTAAAACGTTACAAAGTAATTATTTTCGTCCATTAACATTCTGGTTAACACTACCGTGTTAAGTGCATGCCTGTGAAACCCAATTTAACATTTATTTTTGTTGACTCATCAATTTTTTATTCATATTTTAGCCAAATTGACTTCGTTCTTTCTTTCTCTTTTCGATCTCTCTCCTCTCCTTCTCTTCTACTGCCTTCGGTGCGGACACATGGAGCGATAGGGGTGAAGAACAAGCCCCCAAAATTTGCAGTGATTATCAAATCCCCTAATATCTTTCAAATCCTGAAAATAATTTCGTTTAGTTCCTAATTATATTTATAAAACCATTTTCAAGATTGTTTTTTTGGTTAGTGGATGATAACTGAGACGTACATTAGCGCGGGAGACATTTGTGGGCATGAAAAGTGGGAGAGGAAAAAGCAGGAATGAAAAGGGAAAGAAGAGATAAGAAAATAAGAAATATATATATATATATATATATATATATATATATGAGAGAAAGAAAAACAACCAGTAAAAAATATATTGATGACTCAGCGAAAAAAAAAAAAGATAAATAGACGCTACATATGCCTTTAATAATGGTGGTAACAGAGATAGATGGATAGAACTATTTTGTAACATTTTAAAAATAAACGACTTTTAAAATGATTTTTAAATATCAAAGATTAAAATAAAATTATAAAAGTAAGGGATGAAATTGATATATTGGTCATAAATTAATGATTTAGACTTTAAAAAATCATTATCCCTTTAATTTGATTCTCTAAAGATAAAATTTTTCAATTTAATTTCTAAATATTTTCTTTAATTAATATGATTCCTTCTATAACCATGTGTGGTTCTTTTTACGGACTATTTTGTTTGACAGATAGCGTTTGAAGAACAACATTGACTAACTATATATTTGCAAAATTAAGTTAAGAGAAATGTGATCTTTAAAAACTTAAATCAAGATGCTTTATTTTTTTAAAGACAAAATTTAAAAATAATAATTTTTTAAATACTAAATTATTAATTTATTTTAAATATTTTTCTTCTATGACTTGGCACGTAGGAATTGAAAGAAAAGAAAAAGTGAATTGAAAAGTACTGAGGGAAATTATTAATCATGTTTGGATAGTTGAATAAAACAAATAAGAGAGTCCGTTTCAGTTGGTCGAAAGTTTTCATTCCATTTACCAATATATATTTCGAGAGAGTACGTATCAAAGAACCTTCATTTCATAAGAACTCGAGAATTTTTAAATCATCAAACCGACTACAATGGTGGAATTTTCTCTCTCATTTACCTGCCTAATTTGCTAGCTTTTGTTCATATATTCTGCTTTCCATATATTGCCTCTAATTAACCTCCACTTTCTTGATTTCTTCTTTTATTCAACACAGGTTACATAATTTAGAGTAATTTCTTTCAGGTAATTCCTTAGATCTAAATCTCCATATCTCAAAAGATTGAGTATTAATTTTTTTAGGATAAAATATAATTTAGTACTATGTAGTTTGGCTTCATCTATTTTAGTATCTTATAGTTTAAAAATTTGTAATAAAGTGATCTAGGATTAAAACTAGTAATACATATTAATATCCTGTGGTATCATTTTATCAACTTTTTAATAAATAATAACACATACATGGCATGTGACCTAGGAATTCTTTTAATTTGCCCAAATTTTAATTGTCAACAAAGTGCCCTATTTTGGCCAAATTATCTTTAAAAACCTTGTCTCCGAACTCTGTAAACTAAATTAGAGATTTCATAGGGAATTTAGCATTTGGACAAATTTAAGATTTTATTTATAAGTAAAATTTGATGAAGATATAATATTATATGTATTAAATTTGGGATTTTTATTATTTAAAAAAAGAATTTTCAGTCTTTACTATCTAGGAAATTGGGAATCTTATAAGAAAATTAGGTTAGGGCACAATTGCGTAAAATTAGAATTTTCTATTTTGGGTGCAAAAATTAGGAGATATTATATTATATCTGTCAAATTTGATATTTCAATTGGCCAAAAGAGGAATTAGGTATTTCTGCCTACAATGCATAGAAAGTTAGATATTTCTTAGGAAAATTAAAAAATTTATGGCAAAATCTAGGAGATATTATGCTGTGTGCATTTCAAATTTGAGATTTCAATTAATTAATTAATTAATTTCAGTTTTGAAAGTATAAAAAATTATAAATTTCATAAAAAAATTAAAATTTTCAAACAAAATTTAACGAATTTTGACCAAAAAAAAGTTAATTGAATAATACCGAAGGATACCGATGAGTTGATGGCTCAATCTTAAACAATCCTATTGTGACCTTTTAAACCACGTAACTAATTGGGATCGTGCCAAACTATGGGATACCAAAATGTATTTTATTAATTTTATCATTATAAATTAAAGAATTCAAATAAAAATGTAAAAATGCTGGCCCAAAAAAAAAATAAATCTACTATTGTTGAGCTTAAACTGTATTAACTTTGTATACACTAGCGATTATTTATTGTTTGAAAATTTTATTTAGTATATTTTATTTCGGTGAACACGGAATTCAACCCGGAAATCTTTGTTAGTTATCTAAATAGAAAGTCTTAACAAAAATCACTGAATGATGTAATGAACTATGTTTCATTGATTTTATGGGTGAAATTAGGTTTCTTTTTAAGGTTGACTGAAACTTTTTCATTACAAATGTATAGCGTACACTCTAATATTATGGTAAGCTAAAACGTAATATTATAGAATAGTTATAAACATTCAAAATTAAAATCTAAACTTCATTGATTCATCATCAGCTGGATGAGAGAAAATTGTTACTTAACGTGTTTTATTGTTTGAAAGATGAATAAATTTGTTAGATTTGTATATACATTGAGAAGTAATTAGATAAAGTTATTATTACATGAGTTGGTAGCTAGTTAATAAGCTTAAATATAACAGATATGCATAATTTTCAAAAGCGCATTGGAACTGATTCAATTTATACTTGAAAATTCCTTTCAATTGGCAAGGAAGATTGCAATATTGATATATAAATGCTATCAACGTTCACCCATATAGAGAACTATTAAACACTTTGGTCAAACTACTTGCCACAAATTGTACACCCTTTGTTGGTGAAATTTCCAAAATTTGTATTTAGGATCAAAGCTTAATTTATTATGAAATTTCCGAATTAATTAACTCAAATTAAACTCTAACAAATTTATAATCAATATCACCGATCTGGTCATGACAAGATTTATCTCTCGCACTAACTAATGAAGAATGTACATTTTATTTAATGCATTAATTGAGAGATATTTGTAGCCTAGCTCCTAATATTGTTGTTCTGCATTTGAATTTGACCAACATTTAAATGGAGATTTGCAGGTTGTAATCTTGAGTTAGCAGTTGTTATGTTCGGGATGTGTGGTTCAAAATCATGTATGATATTTTAAATAATTATTCAACAATAATATTATTGAGAATTTTGTTTAACAATTTTATTTGTTGTTTCAAAAATTATAAATTGCTTATTAAAAAATTTTATTTATTTTTTATATCATATAACCAAATTTCATAAAAGTGAGGCTGCACTGAAAAAATTGTTATTTTAAAAAGTTTTTCAAATAAATAAATTTTGGTTTAATAAAGATTTGAGAGTTCAATGAGAATGAAGCTGGATTTTGAATTTTCATCGGTTTGGGTTTAAATTTGAGGATGTATATGATATTTTTATATCATCGAAACCTAAATATTAGTCCCTATCTATTTCCTACCATAATCATCTTATTAATTAATTAATATGTATATATATAAACATTGATGAACCGTAGCAATATGGGTTGGGGTTATTTAATTTACAGACTAATTTTTAATATTGAAGGAAGGAAATGGAAGTAACCAAGTGATTGATTTAACAGAAATTTATAGAGAAAGTTATACACTTAATTTCATTAATTTGCTGTTAGTGAATTATTAAGACTTTGAAAACGCAGCGCGTGGACTGTAGCACGAGTAAACTTGAGTTCCGCGGTGAGAGCAAGGCCCATCCTTTTATTCGATGCTTCTTCTAATTCTAATCTGTTTTGGCGCCATGGGATCACTTCTCATAATTTCCTGGAAATTAATTGATTAAGTAACAATTCCAATGTATATATATATAGAAGATTTGATTAACGTCTACAATTATGACTTTGAATTCGCGATTTGGGAATTTTAGTATAGTAATCCTCAGGAGTAATATTTTTTACCTTCTCAATGAGGATAGATAATAGTAATATAGTTAAATAAAACAAAAAATAAAACAAAGTGTAAATTACACTCGCTTACATTCACATTTTTTAAGTTTTGCTAACATTTTACGAATATCTTTTCTATTTTTAAAATATACATTTATTTTTTTAAAAAAATATAAACATTGCATTATATTTTAATCTAATTTTAAAATATCCTTTATTAACTTAAACGTATTTTTTTAACTAAAATACTCTCCAAATCTAGTAGCTTAGTAGAGGAGATTTGATGATAAGAAAATTTAATACTCAAAGCCAACATTATACTTAAAATTAACCTTAACATATTGATTTGTTGACCAATCAATTTTAAACAAGGGCATCAAAAAATTATGTGAAATTGAAAATTTTGATCCCACAATTCATTATGAGCTAATCAATTTGCATAAAAAGGAAATGAAAAAAAATTGAAACTATCATCATTCCATGTGAAAGACATATACCATACTAGTTGATCAATAAACGATAATTGGTTTAAGGGTATGTTAAATTTAATAAAAAAACAAAATATACCACTTTATTTTTATTTTTGTATATTTTAATATAATTCATTGAAGTGAAACATTAATATAGTTCTACAAATCCAAACATCATTCTTTTTCCATGCCTTTATTGGCGCGAGAGCTTCCACCTAGAACTGGTTAATGGGAAAATAGAGATAGGGGTGAGATTTAGAAGAATCTTAGTAGCTATACTCAATCACCCAAAATAAGCATGAAATAGTTAAGTGAGAATAATACAAGTATGCATAGTTATATAAAATTGATAAAAATGCTTTACATGTTTACTATATACTCTATCATGGCCATGAATCTCAACTCAGCTTAGGCTTTTCTCTTGGGCTTGGGAGAACTACTAAGTTCATTCCCATTGCCTCTCTTTATCTCATAGCTTCAACTCATTAACATAACATGCAAAACATGATATATAACTGATGCAATGACACATAGCATGTAAAGTGATAGAACAACCAATACAATACAATGCATATCAAGCTCAAACAAGTTAGCATGCAACTAGATAGGGATGAGTAAGCTATCTTGTATAGATGATAGAAACCCAGTAAAACTTCTAACCTTCCTGTTCTGTTTTCTTTTCTTTCTTGACTCTATACTTACAATGAGATAAGCCTCTCTATCTTGTCCTAAAAATGTCACATATACATATCATCAACATCTAGAGTTCAAAACAGCTTCTCTTAAACTTCTTTGACTCTTAATTATAATTTAGACCACTTAAAGTGTACTTAAAACCCCCCTTTTTCATACTTTCAAGACTATGCTATCTAGAATAATCAAATTTGACCATATTCAAGGGCCTACATTTATGAAATCTCTTTTGGATTTTTGCTCTCTATAATTGGTTTTTCACTTAGGCTTTAGGTTAGAGATTTCACCAAACTTAAATCCTAAGCCAACTTATGCTTCTAGAATTCATAATTCAAGCCGCAAGTTCCACATTTACTATTCATTTGGTCATTGACACTATTCATTTGGTATTTTCACTTTTATTCATAATGGAACACATTATATAACCTTAAGCCTCAAGGGGCAACTTCAAGAATTTAACTTCTAGGCATCAAAATCTTATCATATATGATCTATATAGTCATATTAGGATTGATTAGAAGCATTATAAGCTTGGTCATATAAGCCTAATGCCAATTGGTTCCATAATGCCCTTCCTTGAACCTTGAATTTCTAACTTCCAAAATCTAGCTTCCAGATTCAATTTAACACTTCTAATATTGTTCTTATATCATTTTAAGACTATCCATAGTGCAAGAATCAATTAAACAACTTCTTAACTCCTTGAACTTCTCCTTGGCTGGATAAGGTACCATAAAACCCTAATTTGGAGATTTCAAGTTTTCAATCAATTCTAAACTTAGATTATTATTCCTTGCATCATAAAACATCTCAACATACTAAATAGAAGTTTAAAATAACATGGTTATCCATTCATCTAGCCTTGGCCAAACCTATAGTATAATATGGTCTAAATTGCTTATTTTCATGATTTAATAGAAACCAATGTTAGATATGAAATCTTTACATGTTAAAGCCCTTGGTTCCATTAAGAACTCATGAAGAAAAACTCTCCTCTTTACTTTCTCTCTCTAGGCCAAAACTTCTAAGGCTTAGAACACAAAATTTTGCAAGTGTTTCGGGTAGAAACTTACCTCACTGCAAAATACTCTTTGCAAGATTAATTTCCACCAATTGATTTCTTAAAAAGAGTTCCTTTGTGGCATGGGTCAGACTTGAATCTTCAAGTTTTTATGAAAAGAAAACCAATATTAGAAAGCTCTTAGAGAAAAAGACAACTTTCCTACCTGACGTGAGGTGAAACGAGACTGTTTACTTACTTAAATAGAGGCTTAATCTCTCTTTCTCTCCTCCCTCATGTGTGATGCATTGGTAAAACTCTAAATCTAATTTTGGAAGGTTGAAGAAGATGGTGAGGTGCATCTTCCTTAAGAAGCTTCATTTACAACTTTTTTAAAATAACCATTTTGCCCCTACTCACACATTTACTTCATTTGGACTCATTTTTTAGGCTTTTTAGAATCTAATTGCTCCCTATAAATTTTTGGGTGCGCTTTCACATAAAAACATTATTTTTGGGTTTTAGATGGCTTAAAATGATAAAAAATAGCTCCATCTAAATCTCAATATTGTTTAACACTTTTGGCACATTAAAAGGGTCTTATCTGATTTTGACTGTCTTTATGATTTTTAAGACCTCTAAAGAGTTTAGTGAGTTTAATTTTAGACTTTAAAACTCTTTTCCCTAAATTTTCTAAAATTTGCTCAAAATCATAATTTTGCCACTGATATGCCATTTTCCCTATTTTGCTGTTTTAGTTTTGTTTTCTTTCCGTGTATGATTTCCTAACCCTATTTCTTGATATGATGATTAATATTTTACCCTTATTTGGCCTTAATTCAATTAATTGTTAAGTCCTCCTTTCTTAACATATCGATCCCAATTCAGTTAAAAAGCTAAATCTTATATTTCACCTCCCGTAAATAAAAATTTCGTTCTTAAAATTGAGAATGTACCTTACTTAAAAAGTTTTAGATATTTCTCCTTTATTTCTGCTTCCATCTCTTAAGTAGCTTCTTCTAGAGTTAGCCTTTTCAAGACCACTTTCACTAGAGGAATGCTTTTGTTTCTTAGCTGCTTGACCTTGGTATCTATAATTCTTTTTGGTGTTGCAACTAATGAAAGATTGTCATATAATGCTATATTCTCATATTCTATGACATGTGAAAGGTTTGATTGATACTTTTTCAATTGGGATACATGGAAGACATCATGAAGTTGGGCTAGGTTGGGAGGTAAGGCTATTTTGTAAGCTACTAGTCCAACTTTGTAAAAGAATTTGGAACGAACCTAAATACTTTAGGCTAAGTTTATTTGCCTTTATGGACCTACCCATATTAGTTATTGGAGATACTTTAATGAAAACGTGATCTCCAACCTTAAACTCTAATGGCTTTCTTTTGGTATTTGTATAGTTTTTCTATCTACTCTGAGCTGTTAGAAGTTTCTACCTAATTAGCTCTATTTGCTTGGTGGTGTGGTTCATTATATTTAGACCTATAATATTTCTTTCTTTTAACTCGACCCAACATAATAGGGACTTACACTTCTTCCCATAAAGTGCTTCATAATGGGTGACTTCTATACTGGAATGATAGCTGTTATTGTAAGAAAACTCTATTAATGATAAATACACATCTTAGTTTCCCTTCATTCTTAGCACTTAAGCCCTTAACATATCTTCTAAAGTTTGAATGGTCCTCTTTGTCTGACTATTTGTTTGGGGTTGGTATATTGTGCTAAATCTTAACTTAGTCCCTAAAACTTCCTACAATGACTTTTAGAAATTAGAAGTAAACATAGTGTCTTGATTTGATACTATACTATTCGGTACTCCATGTAATCTTACTATTTCTTTTATGTACAATTGAGCTAGTCTATATAGGGTGTATGTGGCTTTAATAGGCAAGAAATGTGTAGGGTTAGTTAGTCGGTCCACTATTACCTAAATAGTATCATTTCTCGAAGATGTCCTAGGTAAACCCATAATAAAATTTATGGAAATGTTATTCTATTTCCATTCAGAAATATCTAAAGGTTTAAGTGGTCTTGTTGGTTTCTAATTTTCAATATTTACTTTTTGACAACAAAGCATCTAAATACATATTCAGCTATGTCCTTCTTCATCCCAAGCCACCAAAACATTTCTTTTTAAATCTTGATATATCTTTGTACTACTTAGGTGAAGAGTGTATTTACTCTTATAGGCTTTGTTTAAGATCTTTTCTCTTAATTCTAACTTAGGAGAAATATACAATTGATCACAGTATTTTAAAGTACCATCATCTAAAATATTAAACTCTAGGTTCTTACCTTAGGAAATTTGACTCATAATTTCCTTTACATAAACATCTCTCTCCTGAGCCTCTTTTACTTGAGTTCTAAATTCACTTTATATTTTGGTCTCACTTATAAACAAACTACCTAGTTACACTTGGCATGTAAGACTTATGTCTCTAAAACTTTCTATTAACTCTTGCTTTTTAACATTAACATAGCTATGAGGGTGGATTTCTTTCTTTATGCATTAGCCACTACATTGGCTTTGCCTGGGTGGTATCTCACTATAGGCTCATAATCCTTTCCATCCACCTTCTTTGTCTCATGTTTAACTCCTTCTAATCAAACAAGTACTTTAAGCATTTGTGGTTCTATATATATTTCTATGTTAGCACCATATAAGTGGTGCCTCCAGATCTTAAGAGCAATGACCACTGCTGCTAACTCTAAATCATGGGTGCAATAGTTTCCTTCACGTGGCCTTAACTATTTAGAGGCATAGGCTACCACTTTACCCTTTTGCATCAAAACACACCCTAACCCCTTCTTAGTGGCGTCACTATACACCATAAATGTTTCCTTTGGGTCAAATATGATTAATACAAGGGCTATGGTTAACCTATGTTTCAACTCTTGAAAACTCTGCTCACACTTATCATCCTATTCAAAAGGTTTATCTTTTTTAATAAGTCTAGTCAGTGGTGAGGCTATTTGGGAAAAGCCTTTTATGAATCACCTATAGTACCCTACCAAATCTAGAAAACTTCTAATTTCTATGACCATCTTAGGTCTTTCCCACTATAGAATTGCTTATACTTTATAGGGATCCACTGCAACCCCTAGATAAGAAATAATATGACCTAGGAAATGTACCTCTATGAGCCAAAACTCACACTTACTGACTTTGGCATATAACTATTTTTCTCTTAAGGTTCCTAAAACTATCCTTAAATGCCTCTCATGCTCCTTTACGGTTTTAGAGTAGATAAGTATGTCATCTATAAAGACCATAGCAAACTAACTTAAATATGGCCTAAAGATTTTGTTCATATAATCCATGAAAATTACAAGTGCAGTTGTGAGACTTGTAACACCATATTCATCTAGCCTTTCCCTATCTCATTTCTAGTTACATTTGTTTGGCATATCAGAATCCAAGAAAAATCCAATTAAAATAACAGATTTTTTTGCATTACGTAGTACTTAAATTTTTTGTTAAGCATTCCAAGGACCATATTAACTCACCCATATCATTCTCCAATTAAAATACATTCATACAACTTAAAACCATCACCAAATGTTCCATAAAACTCAAGTTTGGAGCATACATACACAAAATCATCAAATTAGTCTCAGGTTTTGCTACTAGATTTCTGGTACCAACTTTGAAAAATCATAACTAAATACAGGAAAGTCAAAATCAAGCACACTATACCATTCTAGAAAGCTACAGATGTTAAATTTATGCTAAAAATAAGTCCAGAGCAAGACAGTAATGTTTAGCCACTGGAAATTGATGGAATAATGTCAAAGGTACTGTTGGATTATTGGTACTAACTTTAAACTTCAAAAATTCAAAATTTAAAAATTCATATTTCTCTATCCAGACATCCAAATGAGGTAATCTTGGTGGCCATAGAAAGCTTATTATGTCTTATACTTGTAAAATTTCATCAGAATTGAACACAATTTGACCCTCAAATGACACAGGAGAAGAAACTGATCATATGAACAGTAACGATATTAGTTCAGCAGCTTTTTGGCAAGTTTGAAAATTCATAATTAATTCTTTAGAGTTCTAAATAATCTGGTCTTTAACTTTCCAAAAATCTCTAGATGAGATTTATATGTATGTCAAATTCCATAAAGAAATTTGTTCATTTGGTTAGATTGTGATATAAGGTTGCAAAGTGTCACATTTTGGCCTCTTAAAGGGTCACAAATGGTGCTATTTAGCTTCTAGTTTTTCTAGGGCCACTTGAGCATATGGAAAAGCATAAAAATAGTCCATTAAACATGTCTCAAAGGTCCAAAAACCCAGATTTCACAATTTCACCCTCCCACTTGATAACATGCACATGGAACATACAAGCTCTACTTTGCCATTCAATGTCAAAAACATGCTATTCCATTCATTTGCTTCAAATTCTCATATATACATCACATATCCATGTATTCATACATGTTCAAAAGGTTATACACCATACACATCATTGAATTACATCTTGTGACAACAAAATAGTAACAGAAGAGCAAAATAACACATGTCCTTGTCATTCTCTCATCTTCCAACTTGGTGGCTCCCATTTCCTTGCTTACTTAGTCCATCTAGACATGTTAGGCAATGTAGAGGGAAGAGTGAGATTCTAGGAATCTCAATAGCTCTTTTCCCTTTCAAACACACATAAAGGATGCAATTTCAAGTTTAAAAAGGCATGCATAATTATCTTAAAGTTCATAAACATACATAGACCATTTCCTTCATTCAAAAAGTCATATATAACATACATAGGCTTACCAAGACAATGGTTTAACCTCATCCATTCTCTTTGGGACTTATGGACTTGCCTTACCCATTTTCAAGGGACTTTTGACTAAACCTGTAACATCTAGTTTTCTGAAAATGAGAGAAAACGTGAGAAATGTAACATACGATTTCTCCATAAATGAATGAAACTTATTGGATACAAAAGGAAGTCCTTCGAAATGAATTAGTTAAGGTCCCAAAAAATTTAAGAAGCATTCTAGACTCCTATAAATGAGAATCCTAGGCTCAAAAGAAAGAAAAAATAGAGTTAGAATGAAAAAACAACTTCTTACGAAAAACTTACGAAACGTAATGGCATTTTCATAATTTTAAACGAATTTTAGAATTTACACAAGAGGGCTTTTTAAATGAAAATTTTGAGTTCTTTGGGATTCTCAAAGGCCTTGAAAACCATTAAAAGCCCCGAGACAGTTAAATCCCCTCTAGTGGATGTTTTCTAATATCAGTTAACCCGAATTTTGATTGATTCATTCGGGAAGGTTTTAGCTCCGATTTGAGTGATTCCAAAGGTATTTTTTACTAAATTGGGAACCTAAATTTCATAATGAAAAAGACAGTTCTAAAAAAGGAGCTAAAATTAGTTTAAAAAAATAAAAAATGAGGGGTAAAATTAGAATTTTTAAGAAAGTAGAAGCTTCTTGAATACACTTTAAGTTTTTTACTTCTTCTCCCCCTCATTTGCACAACCCATTCTGCCTAAAAACCAAAGAAAACACTAGCTCTCTTAGGTGCACCATGGAGGAGAAGAAGGGAGGAGAAAAAGCAAGGAAAAGGTAAGGAATTTCATGGATTTTCATGCTCCTTCTTCTTCCAAACTTGTTCCTCTCCTCTTGTGCTTTCTTCCTATGATTATAATGAAGTTTATAAATCTATTTTAAGGGAGAAATTGAGGTAAAAATTTGGATTTGAAGAGAGGAGCTCAAAGAACACAAGATTCAAGTGAGAAAAAGCAAGAAAACAAGGTAATTTCTTCTTCCATGGTTGATACCCCTTGCTCCCCTTCATCACCATTTTTCCCCACTTGAGAAGACCTAAGAGGATTTGATTTTTAGGTAGAACTAAGGGTGATTCTTAGGAAAAAGGGTGTGGAGATTAAGAATATGCAAAGAAAATTAACAAAAAACCATAGAAATTCAAAATGCAAAGTCTAAGGTTTCATATATTTTTTTGTAAAAATCTGATTTGATACCATAATTCCTATATCTAAATGAGAGTTTAAATGAGCTCCTAAGATCCCTAGAAGTCTCCCCATGTGCTTCCTCGATCAAGAAAACAAAGACAACTCCAAGGATAGCAAAAATAATCATAGTCTTGGCCTAGATGAGTTAGCATACCTAAGGAGAGTTTTAAATTTTTCCAAACCCATTTTTGAGTCATATATGGTGAGTGAAGATGAGGGGAGGCCTTAGGAAAAATTTAGAAACCATAGAAAGTGAGTTGGTGTTTTATGTTCCATAATATTATCTAAAGAAACAACATATAGTTAGGATCTTTATTTTAATTGTGTGATGACTCCAAGAGGCTTAAAAGGAGTCAAGAATCATAACTGAAAAGAAAGAATGGAGTCTAGAATTTATTTGATGGGTGTTACTTCATTAGGTGCATTCTTGGAAACATAAAGGGGTTTATAGGCTGAGCTAGAGTTTAAGCAAGTTGTGTGGCCTTAGAATTAATTTCATGAACCTAATTGGCTTACATAAATTGTGTCTAGGCCAAAAGAAATTATCTCCACACTTTTGTGTGTGTGTGATCGAAGGAGGGAGCTTTGATTCAAGAGAAAAAGTGTGTGATTATATTCAAGGTAGCTCTCTCCACCTTCTTTCATGCATGATTGCTTGCTTTACTTGTCTTTGGATGTGTGTATGTGTAATTCAAGCCATGAGAAATATTCTAGCATGAGCTTTTATTCCATGGTACCATGATAATGCATTACGTTTTGTATATGATGTTTATGATGTGTGCTTGGGTTTGCTTGAGTGTGGTGAGGACAAGAACCCTTAGCCATGGTGAGGATGAGCCAAGAACCCTTAAGATTAGTTGAGACAAAGTAAAGAGTCTCCCAAAAGTGAGGTTGACTCCCAAGAGCATGGTTGACTCTAAGAACCTCTTAAAGAATGGGTGAGGTAAGTCCAAAATCCACAAGTAAATGGGTGAGTCCAATCCACTTGTTTGGCAAGCCTATGTATGCTATGTATGACTTTCTCAAATGTTAAAATTGCCTCTTGAATGATTGTACATGTCCATATGCCATGCATGCATTTGTAAGACTTATTTTGCATCCATTATGTATGATTGAATGGGAAATGAGCTATTGGGATTCTTTGAATCTCATCCCCTCCTCTCCAATGTTCTAACATGCTAGGTGGATCAACAGAGTAAGGTAATAGAAGCCAACTACCTTGAAGATAAGAGCATGACATCAAAGTATTTTGAAATTGTTACTTTAAGGCCTTATGGATTGTAATTGATGAAATCTCTAGTTGTATTGACCTATGATTTTATAAGCATGTATAATTATGTTAATGTATTGAGTATAAATGAGAGCTAGGGTTATAAGTATGGAAATACTCATTTTGGTCATGTAATGGCAATTTTGCATTATGAAATTTTATATATAAATGGAAGTGGAATGACCAAATTGAGATGCATGAGATTTGAACCATTTGGGCAGCTCATACAATTCCTATTTATGCTTTTAGACTTTCCTAAGAGGTGCCAAACCCTAAGGGAAGCCATTTGGACATTTTGGTATCCTATATAGAGCCAAAATTAATCATAATAGTACCATATGTCACTTTTTATCGAAATGAGCTCTTCTTGATTTCATATTTGGCATGAAATTAGAGCTTCTTAAGAGCTTTTTAGGAAGCTAAAAAATAGAATTTTTTGCAATCTAGAGAATATTTTATGAATTTTCAAAGTTGAAAAATTTTCTGGTTTTGGTCATGTCACTATTCATACTGGTTTAAAAATGAAATCTGTCACATAGGACTCAAATGATGTCTAATTGCCATGTAATTTTATACTAAGAAACTAGAAATTCCTAGTGACTTTTTCCAACTATAAGCACCTTATTTAGAAGTCCAAGGAGGGAGATATGAATTTTTAAAGAATCTGTCTATTATCAGGAACTCCAGTTGACCTCAATTACTGTTTGATTGATTTTCAAGCTCTGAGTGTGCTTAAACCAGTCTAAAGTTATTTTTATCCTCTAGCTAACATCCACAAATTTCTAGATTGGTATCATTTACATGGATTGGATTTTTTTGGAATTAATTGGACATTTTTGAAATTTGTTGTAGAATTTTATGACAGCACCAGTGAACAACCTGACTTCTAGACCTTTTCGAATGTCAAACATCCTCTGTGGTGGATGTTATGATCTATAAATATTTTTAGCATGAAGTAGACATGTGTATATTTCCAAAATTTCCAAGAATACATGATTTTGATTTTTCTAGAATTAGTTATGACTTTCCAAAATTTGTGACCGAAAAGAGAAAAAATCTTGCCGAAAATATACACATGTATTTTATGCTTCCCTTTGAGTTTCACGAGATGTAGGCTACTTTTTAATGATACAAATAAGTTGTATTCATATAATTAAATATGAGAATGTGATGTATGAGCTAATATGATCTACGTGACATCGAATGAAATTTTATACGTGATGTAACGCTAAGAAATGTATTAAAAAAATGTCATTTTCTCGCCTCTTGTATGAATTGCTTGATGTGAAGCATTGATATAGTATGAAATGAGCTAAAAATATATGGTGTTACAAAATCTTACTCTTCTAGAGACTTTTGGCTTTGTCTCACCAAACTTATACAAGTTAAAATATGTTCATAAAGTACCTTTCAAGCACATAAACAAAGCATCATGGTACCACGGCATTACATATATAATAGAAACATTTTTCATAGCTTAAACACACACACGCGCACATACAAAGTTAAGAAAACACCCAACCATGCATGGGAGAAAGAAGAGTGAGCTACCTTGTATGCAAGAACACACTTTCTTTCTTGGAAATTCTTTCTCTCTTCAAGGTGAGACTTGATCTCTTTAGCTTAGACATATCAAAAGGGATCTAATTATACTCTTGAAACATCTACTAAAGTCATACACACACTAGAAGAGTTAGGTTGCTCATATGGTTCAATTATGGTTCCATAAAGTACCTAATGAAGCAACCTTAGGAATTCATTATCTTGGCTCCTTTCTCTCCCTTAATCTATGACTCTTGACTCCATTTAGACCCCTTGGAGTTATCACACATTCATTGCAAAGAACCTAGCTATGTGTTGTTTCATTATGCTATAATATGGATCCTATACCTCTATCACACATTCTAGGCTTTCTAAATTTTTTCCAAGGCTTCTTCTCATACTCTCCCATCATATATGATACAAAACTAAGCTTGAAAGAAATTAAAACTACCTTAGGCTGAGACAACTTTCAAGGAAGAAGCCCATAGAGTTTTCTTTGCTTCTTAGATGGGAGATGTATATGGGAGGCTCTAGGGGTCTTAGGAACTTATAAAAATATTCAAATTAGCTAAGGAACTCTTGGATAAAATCAGATTTTTGGTTATGTTCAGAAACCCCTAGCTTTTCTATCTTGCAAATCCATGGTTGTTCTTTTGTTTTCTTTGCACATTTTTTCTTCCTACACCCTAATTCTTAGGATTCACTCTTAGTTTGGTTCAAAACTCATCTCCCCTTGGTTGACCTAGGAGTGGCCAAACCACACACCCATGGTGTCACACCTACACTTAGCATATGCTATAACTAATAGTATGGAAGGATCTTATACTACTAATGGAAGAACCTGTTGACAAGGTTTTGAATTCTAGAGGGTAAAATTCAACATCTTTTCGATAAAATCCTAGACTTAGGAGATCTGCATTTCTCAAATAAAACTAGGTAAAAAAATAAATTTGTAGATAATAGTGCAACCTAGGTTATTTCCCAAGGAGTTTTTGCTTTTAATTGTTTGTGAAAGAATATTCCAAGTATCACTAATTGAAAATTGTTTAGGGGATTTTGAAATACTAAAATTTACTTGAACTAAATTTGAAATGACAAGAATAAAAAACTTAAGACTAAGTGAAGCAAACAACTAAGAAAATGTGGTAGTTAGCCTTTAGATGGACTCCATAGAATTCAATTATCCTTGCTTTCTTTTTAGTGTTCCAAAATTAGATTTAAATTCTTGCTCACTAGTGTATTCTCCATAAGAATTCTTGAATTACCATTCAAGACTCAATTCACCAATAATTCAAGGATTTTACAACCACAAGAAACCTTGAAGAATTAATTAATTGAGTTAGGAACAAGAACACACTAAAACCAACCCTAAATGCTCATAAAAATCTGCTGCACAATCCATTTAAAATGCTAATTAACAATTAGATTAATCAATTTCTCAAACACATCAATTGCACACAAATTCTAGCCACTTAATTCAACAATCATTACATCAATTGGCTTATAATCAAAAGGAAATTAAGAGTAAATTGCACAAAAACGAAGTCTAGAATTTCCACAAACATGTAGAGATTAAAATTAATATCCAAATATCAAATTACACCCAATCCACAAAACAAATCAATATAGTAATTTCCAACAATTAAATTTTAAAATTAATAAGCTAAACCTAGTCAAATTAATAAGTAAAATAACGTTGAAATTAAAGGATTGAGCAAAGAAATTTTTATCCAATTAAAGAGCAAATTGAAGCTCAAATATACATCTAGGAATGTCCACTCTTTTGCTAGCTACCAAGGAGGAAATCAAGCTGCTATGTGTAACACTCCAAAATTAATAAAGATGTTAATGATGTATTTAGACTAATTAAGAATAATTATTATGGAATAATTAGGTAAGCTATATGAATGGAAATTTACGGAGAAATAAGTTATTAATATAGGTTTAAGATTTCAATTAGGTTAAAGCTTAATTTGGGCTCAAAATTAATTTTAGTAAGCTATGGATAAGGATTTATGGAGGCCCAATGATTTTAAGTGCAAGTCCAACTCTTTATCATGAGACTTAGGCCAAGAGAGATTACTTAGCAATGGCCTAATATGATTTAATAAAATAGGGGCCCAAGACCTAATTTATATGAGTTGGCCCAACGTACATTATGCAAACCCAAATTAGATTAACTCTTGGAACTTGGCCTGACACTATCAAATTGCTGTAGCCCTGCTTATGAGATAAGGCTCAACAAGGATAAAAATCTAAACCCACAAGGAATTGGGCCATTGAGTCAGCACATCCCACTTTTAGCTTTAAATTTTCTACAGCCCATTCATTAAACCATAACCCAACCACTAGAAATGAGCCCAATTAGACCTTGGGCAGATGGGTTAGCCCATTTCTCATTAAAAACCCCAAAGGTTCAATAGCCACACCCATTTGGAAGAGTAAAACACTTGGTTCTGCAGAAAGGAAAACCTATTTTCGCATCTTGAGGAGAGGCTAGGGTTTCCATCACTATTTTGGCTCCATTTCTCCCACTTAGAGCAAGATTCAGCTAAGGCAACCTTCATATAACTTAATACTCTCTTTTTCCTTTTTGATTTGGCCCTATTGATCTTTTATTTAGAGCATTTTTATCTTCCACCCAAAACTGAAACTTGTTGTTTGGTGCTTCCATGGTGGATTTTTGAAAGTTGAGGCTATGGGTGTTGTTAAGTGAGTATCTTCTTCCCATTTTGATTCATTTTCTATTAGTTTGAGACCTCTATACTTAACCTATGAGATGGGCTTTGGCTTCATGTGAAATTACCCAAAAATTGGAGTGAACTATGGTGGTTTTCTGGTGTGGGAAAGTTGGAACCTGAAATTAAAATCTGTTGGTAATTAGGTGAGTAACCTTTAAGTAGTCATTAGTAGTTCAACTCTTTGGGTATCTGATTTGTTGCTAGAAATGACGATAATTATAATTGTTATAAGCTTGATATGCATTTGGATTTTTATGGTAGCTAGAGGCAGAGTAATTGGCTTCATTAAGGTAATAGGGGTTATTTTCCTAATTCCATGTATATACTCATGTTAATATGCTATTTGTTACACATGCTTGATTTTGAAATGCTAAATGACTGGTTAACTACTTGAATGTTATTGTTATTGGACCTTGTGAGTCCATGGTGGAGTTGTGGTGTGGCTGCCACCCGTGCATGTACTTCGATCAAGCACCGGGTTGTGATCAGACCTCAGATGCACTGAGCCCTGGTTGTGCTCATTATGGAGTAGGTGCCGTGGACAGACCTCTCCTGGTGTTATTGGCCATTAATATGTTATGTATGATTGCTGGTATGGGATAGTAGTTATTGGTAGTTCAACTAGTTCATTTGAGAATTGAATTGATGATTTTAATATTGATGACATGAAATTGCATTAGATTGATTGACTTGTACATATATATAGAAATTGCCTTTTGTTACTGAGATTGTATATCTCACCCCGTTATGGGTTAACATTTTCAGGGATCGGACCTCTTAGTGGCACGGAAAAAATTAATGGAAGCTTATTAAATGGTTTGGTAGCATATAGGTTTGGGAGCCTTGTCAAATTGTATTGTAACTAGATTGCTAGTTTTGTATCATTGCTGCATTGCTGCATTACATCATGAGTTGCCAAGTATAGGGACTATATATGTAATTTAATTATCATGGGATTGAACATTATGATTGTAATTGGCTAACAATAGATAAGTGATTTGATCTTGTATGAACATTAAGCATTAACCCCATGCACCTTGTGACCAGAATACATTTGCTGTTATTGATCTATGAACTCACTGGTTTATGGTGGCTAGAGGGTTAAGAATCCACATTTGGGTTTTGAATGGGTAATGATAGATGTGTTAGGTAGATTAGATAAAAAAAAGACACTAAATCTTCACAAACTAAGTTAAAGTGGCCTAGAGTGTTGCTAGAGGGGAAATTGGAGAGCATGAGATGAAATCTTGGGAGTTATAGGAATAGTAGGGAATTGGCCGCGGCCAAATGTGGCAAAACTACCAGGGAAGAAAACAAAAAGCAATTGGCTGCGGCGAATAGTGAGGTTAGCCATGGCTAAGTCTGAAAGGCAGATTTTAGGGTGTTCCATAGGGTATTTGGCCGCAGCGAAATGCATGAAAATCGTAAAGGTGTAAGGAGTTGAACCCGAGAGTAATTGGCTGCGGCATAAGGGAATTTAGTCGTGGCAAAAGTTCTCTATTTCTCATAATCACCTAGAAACCTTAGTTTCTTTTTAAGGTAATGCTAAGGAATGATCTAGAGGCACTTGTAAGAGGATTTTATGAGTTGGAATTGGTGCTTGCATGGTGGCTTTTTGGAGGTTAACGCTATGGGTGTTGTTAAGTGAGTATCTTCTTCCTATTTTGATGTATTTTCTATTAGTTTAAGACCCCTATACTTGACCTATGACATGGGCTTTGGTTTCATGTGCAATTACCCTAAAATTGGAGTGAACTATGGCGGTTTTCTGTGTGAGAAAGTTGGAAACCGAAATTAAAATCTATTGGAAATTAGGTGAGTAACCTCTAAGTAGTCATTAGTAGTTCAACTCTTTGGGTATCTGATTTGTTGCTAGGAATGATGATAATTATACTTGTTATAAGCTTGATATGCATTTGGATTTTTATGGTAGATAGAGGTAGAGTAATTGGCTTCATTGAGGTAAAAGGGTTATTTTCCTAATTCCATGTATATGCTCATATTAATCTACTATTTGTTACACATGCTTAGTTTTGAAATGCTAAATGACTGGTTAACTACTTGATTGTTATTGTAATTGGACTTTGTGAGTCCATGGTGGAGCTGTGGTGCGGCTGCCACCCATGCATGTGTTTCGATCGAGCACCAGGTTGTGATCAGACCCTAGATACACTGAGCCCTAGTTGTGCTCATTATGGAGTAGGTGCCGTGGATAGACCTCTCCCAGTGTTATTGGCCATTAATATGTTGTGCATGATTGTTGGTATGGGATAGTAGTTATTGGTAGTTCAACTAGTTCATTTGCGAATTGAATTGATGATTCTGGTATTGATGACATGAAATTGCATTGGATTGATTGACTTGTACATATATATGAAAATTGCCTTTTGTTACTAAGATTGTATATCTCACTCCATTGTGGGCTAACATTTTTAAGGACTGGGCCTCTTAGTGGCACGGAGAAAATTAATGGAAGCTTATGAAATAGTTTGGTAACATATAGGTTTGAGAGCCTTGTCAAATTGTATTGTAACTAGATTGCTAGTTTTATATCATTGCTGCATTGCATCATGAGTTGCCAAGTATAGGGACTCTATATGTAATTTAATTATCATGGGATTGAACATTATGATTGTAATTGGCTAACAATGGATAAGTGATTTGATCTTGTATGAACATTAAGCATTGACCCTATGCACCTTGTGACCAGAATACATTTGTTGTCATTGATCTATGAACTCATTGGTTTATGGTGGCTAGAGGGTTAAGGATCCACATTTGGGTTTTGAATGGGTAATGATAGATGTATTAGGTAGATTAGGTAAAAGAAAGACACTAAATCTTCACAAACTAAGTTAAAGTGGCCTAGAGTGTTGCTAAAGGGGAAATTGGAAAGCATGAGATAAAATCTTGGGAGTTATAGGAACAGTAGAGAATTGGCCATGGCCAACATTTAATTGACGTCGACCAAATGGTAACAAAGGGGAATTGGCCATGGCCAACATTTAATTGGCCTCGACCAAATGTGGCGAAACTACCAGGGAAGAAAATAGAGAGCAATTGACCGCAACGAACAGTAAGGTTAGCCGCGGCTAAGTTTGAAAGGTAGATTTTGGGGTGTTCCAAAGGGTATTGGCCGTCGCGAAAGGGATATTTGACCGTGGCGAAATGCGTAAAAATTGTGAAGGTTAAAGAGTTAAACCCGAGAGTAATTAGCCGCAGCATAAGGGAATTTAGTTGCGGCAAAAGTGCTCTATTTCTCATAATCACCTAGACACCTTAGTTTCTCTTAAGATAACGCTAAGGAATGATCTATAAATACTTGTAAAAGGATTTTATGAGTTGGAATTGATGGATGGGAGAATCAAAGGCTCCTCATTGATAATTAAATTCACTTGCACATTCGAATAATTGTGGTTGTCTAGCTAATGACCCTAACAACATTAAGGTTTCAAATTTTCTCACTTTTTCCCGATGTAATTAATCTTAATGACTTCAAATCTTGATTTATAATTATTAATTATGTCTTTAACCTTAATTACTATAATTTGAAGTTAGGGTCGTTACAGTTGGTATCAGAGCAATGGTTCAAGAAAATCGCTCTAATTTAAATTTTATGGTTAGAAGCTTGGCAATTATGATGCATATTGGGCATAGTATTAGCTCATAAGAATAGATAATTATGTGAACATATAGTTTTCGTGCTTTATGTTCTAGAAGGAAATGTAGAGCGATAATGATATGAGGCTTGTAATGCTTGATTAAAATGACAATTTCTCGAAATTTATTTAGAGCATCACCTATCATAATAAGTATGCCCCCAAAAAATAATAGAGTGTAGAAAGATTCTACCTCATAACACTTTAGTAATACTAATTTTGAGACTTGAGGTTGTTAATGCCAATGAAAAGACTAGAATTTTACCTTTCTTTTCTTTAGAAATTGGGTTACTGGTCTTAGTCTAGATAAACAACTAGTTAAGGCTTGCTGCCAACTGGTTACGCAATAGATGCACCAGTCACTCGCTGTGAGGCACCAGTTGACGAAATGAATAAGACCAAGTAATTGATGAGGATGATGAACAAAGCTACTAATAGCATTTATGACTAGTTGACTGCCATTTATTAAGCAAGTCAATTGGGTATGGCCGACCAATTGACTGGCCTATCGAAGTAGTCAACTGATCCTAACAAGAGTAGCACTTCTTTACCTAAGCAAAATTCTAAACTTTTCAAAGGCTATCTAGAGTGATGTTGAGAACTTAGAAGGTAACAAAACTGAGTAAAACACCTAACTAGCTATAAAAACCTTACAGAAAGGTAAGATGTAAACCTTACTTATGATTAAAAAATTGACAATGGAAGTTTGGGGGCCAGTGTGTAATAAATAAGTATGATTGATTAAATATATAAAGTGATATACAATCCATAACGAGTTAGAATTATGTAGACTTCGAAAGGTCCTCAAAGTTGAAACTTTATAGGTACAGAGGTCCTAACCCACTTGCTTGATCCCAGTTAATAAAGAATGCAATTACTCGATCCTAGCTACCGCAATTTTGGGCCTAATGAATAAGGGCAATAAGAGCTAAAGAACATTTCAAATGGTTTTATTCAAACTATTGGAGTGAGTAAGCTATTTTTAGTTAATGATGACAAGAAACGAAGGCAAGAAACCCTTAGAATTGTCAAATCCATTTCTAAATGGTGGATAGTGACTTTAAAATAAGAGATTAAGGGAGATGATGTTTTAGAAGGAATCTTAAGAGCTTTGAGGCTCCTCTCTTAGTGTACTATGGTAAAAGAGGGAGATTATGATAAGGGAAAGATGACCCCTTAGTGTGAAAAAGGTAAGGTGCATCGGCACGGGGTGCTTGTATATGTTGTCTCTTGTGTAATTTAGTTTACTTATGCTATATGTTGATGTGCATTTGGTGGTGGTTAGAGGCACTTTATGTGCATGATACACTAAGGGAGTGTAAGGTAAGATTCTATAGCAGTCTGGTGTTAGAGGCACGTGGGATGTGCTCATTCATCGGCACTTTGGTGCTAAGGGCATGCGGGGCATGTCACTTATCATATGATTTGATGAATTTTGACCACCAAATTGGCATCAAACTAGACCAAGTAGACTTTCTTTCTAGAAGGTAAAGAGGAGATCTTTATAGTAAAGACCCACTTAAAAAGAGAATAAAATTGTACTTGTGTGAGTACAAGTGGTTGAGATATAGTCATCACAGGGTGATGAGCATATGTATGGCCACAGAAAAGTATTACCTGCTAATATTAAAGGCAAAGTCTAATTGCGCCATCAGTAATCTTATTGTTATGTATCACGTGTGGCGTGATTAAGGGAGTAGAGACAACATTGGGAATTTAAGATGGACTAATGATTGCTGTGGTAGAAAAACTCCCTAATTTTGAAAGAGAACTCCCTAATCTAGGATAATAACTCGGGGAAATGAATGAGAGGTGGCAGCAATGCAATTAACTTATGTTATTACAATAAAACCTTAGTATAATGATTGACGAGGAAGGGTGAAGCACTAGTAGTAAATGATACTTGAGTTCTCTCACTGGGAATCCCTACTTGATCTATTGATAATTAGGGAATGTTTAATAATGAAAAGACTCACTGAGTCTCCTTATTATGTTAATTTAACTCCCAATAGTCAGGCATGAAAATTGAGGCCTAAAAACTTTTAGGGGAGTGAAAGAGTTAGTTGGGGTTGGCATAAGCCAATGTGTAAGGACAGAAACTGTCATACCATCTCATATTATATGCTATAACGTATGGTTAAAAAACCTTGTACTTGCTGTCAAAGAACTTTATTGACAACGTCTTAGATTTTACGTTAATGAATACAAGATCTTGTTGATAGGATCTTAAACCTTGTTGACAAGATATTATTTCATTACTCTTTGGGGGAATTATTATGAATTTCCAAACTAGAGAATATTTTTTAAAAAAAGGGTAAAAAGTATGCTAGAAGAATAACTATACTTGTATGAAAATATCTTAGTTGGGGGTAGAAGATACGAAAGCGTAGTCCTTTGGGACTATATAATGACATGAAAACCAAAGAGATGTCCAGTTGATTTCAAACAAGTGTAAATGCCATTAAGTTGACTACTAAAGCTTATAGTAGCTGAGAATTAAAATGAGACATTGGGATCTATTGATCATGATAATCTTTAGAGTCACATGTATGTAATTGTGGTAATGCCTTTGTAAGTGCCCAAAAAAAAAAAAGAGAGAGGGAAGAGGTCTATTAAGGATTTTCTTATGTTGGTTACCCCTAAGGGGGGTGATCAGGTTGTCTATAATGAACCATCATCAGGAGCCAAAAATTCTTAATGTTGTGGGCAAGCGATGGAAATTATGTTATCTAATAAACCACTCGCTGAAATTATGACTTGTAAGATTTAAAGAAACTCATTCCCAAGTCCTAAAGGATTACCTCGATGCTCTGGACAAGGTACTCTCACCCTTGAGATCAGGTTTTATTAGAAAATATAATCTAGACCTAAAATATCGTGTTTATTTTCACTTGAAAGATCATGTTTGATTTCTATTATGTGGAAGGTGAACCTAAAGTGTTTGGGTGCCTTCAAGAGATTAGTTGTGAGATCGAATTTTATATTAGTTTTAACCCTTGGGAATCTCAACAAATAAGAAGGAGGAATCTTAGGCACTAATTGAAAATGAAAAGGGAATTCTATACGTCTAATGGAAATAATGAACCGTCTACTAATGCACAATAAATAAGGATAATGTGTGCAATAATTTATGAGATGGTTAAATGTAAGACTTGAAAACTTAAACTAGATGAACTTGTAAGAGGTGAAACCCATTTTGGTTAAGAAGGTTAGACTAAAGAAATGTGGGGGTAATCTAAGTGAAGGACAAATAGAACTTCATTATGAAATAAGGTCACTTACCTATGTTGCTATTAGTGGAATAAATACTAAAACGACTGACTAAGTAAAATTCCTTGTAATTCTTGGTATCAACTATTAGGGAGAGTTAAGCTAAAGTATCTAGGAGTTATCTCTTAAATGGATTGAGAGTTAAGAAGAAAGGGAGTTACATGAACATTCAATGATTGACTATTGGAATGAAAACAAAAATGAGGGAAGGGAGAAAGAAGAAGAAAAAAAAAGGAGATAAATATAAAATAGAACTAAACAAAAAGCTGCGAAGGGAGAGAAAATTGGGATTTATTTAAGCTAGATGTCTAGAGCTTGCTAAAAGATGATCAAGTGTAGCTTGGTCTGGATCTACTTGGCTACGAACACAGAAAGAATACAACATGCTTAGATTGGAATGTTATTTGACGTAGGTAGACTAGAGGTAATAGAATTGTGGTTATCAAGTGAAGTAGTAACATGATAAGAACACCCTTCCCAGGAAAGTAGTAAGAAGGGACTAGTCTCTGGTAAGACTATCTGAGTTATCAAGGAGGAGGTTATGAGGAAGAATTGTCCAACATCAATTGAGTAAGGTATGACTAATTTTGAGGACAAAATTTCTAAAAGGAGGGAAGAATGTAACACCCCAAAATTAATTAAGATGTTAATGATGTATTTAGACTAATTAAGAATAATTATTATGGAATAATTAGGTAAGCTATATGAATGGAAATTTATAGAGAAATGAGTTATTAATATAGGTTTAAGATTTCAATTGGGTTAAAGCTTAATTTAAGCCCAAAACTAATTTTAGTAAGCCATGGATAAGGATTTATGGAGGCCTAATGATTTTAGGTGCAAGCCCAATTCCTTATCATGAGACTTGGGCCAAGAGAGATTACCTAGCAATGGCCTAATATGATTTAGTAAAACAGGGTCCCAAGACCCAATTTATATGAGTTGGCCCAATGCACATTATGTAGACCCAAATTAGATTGACTCTTGGAACTTGGCTTAACTCTATTAAATTGTTGTAACCCAACTTATGAAATAAGGCCCAATAAGCATAAAAATATAAACCCACAAGGAATTAGGCCATTGGGTCAGCACATCCCACTTTTAGCTCTAAATTTTCTACAACCCATTCATTAAACCATAGCCCAACCACTAGAAATGAGCCCAATTGGACCTTGGGCTGATGGGTCAGCCTATTTCTCATTAAAAACCGTAAAGGTTTAGCAGCCACACCCATTTGGAAGAGCAAAACACTTGGTTCTGTAGAAGAGAAAACCTATTTTCGCACCTTGAGGAGAGGCTAGGGTTTCCATCACTATTTTAGGTCCATTTCTCCCTTTTAGAGCAAGATTCAGCTAAGGTAACCTTCACATTACTTAATACTCTCTTCTTCCTCTTCGATTTGGCCCAATTGATCTTTTATTTGGAGCATTTTTATCTTCCACCCAAAACTGAAACTTGTTGTTTGGTGCTTCCATGGTGGATTTTCGGAGGTTGAGGCTATGGGTGTTGTTAAGTGAGTATCTTCCTCCCATTTTGATGCATTTTCTATTAGTTTGAGACCCCTATAGTTGACCTATGACATGGGATTTGGTTTCATGTGAAATTACCCAAAAATTGGAGTGAACAATGGCAGTTTCTGGTATGGGAAATTTAGAACCCGAAATTAAAATGTATTGGTAATTAGGTGAGTAACTTATAAGTAGTCATTAGTAATTAGGTGAGTAACCTTTAAGTAGTCATTAGTAGTTCAACTCTTTGGGTATCTGATTTATTGCTAGAAATGACGATAATTATACTTGTTATAGGCTTGATATGCATTTGGATTTTTATGGTAGCTAGAGGCAGAGTAATTGGCTTCATTGAGGTAACTAGGGCTATTTTCCTAATTCCATGTATATGCTCATGTTAATATGCTATTTGTTACACATACTTAATTTTGAAATGCTAAATGATTGGTTGACTACTTGATTGTTATTATAATTGGACCTTGTGAGTCTATGGTGGAGTTGTGGTACTGCTGCCACCCGTGCATGTGCTTCGATCGAGCACTGGATTGTGATCCCAGATGCATTGAGCCCTAGTTGTGCTCATTATGGAGTAGGCGCCGTGGACAGACCTCTCCTGGTGTTATTGGCCATTAACATGTTGTGTATGATTGCTGGTATGGGATAGTAGTTATTGGTAGTTCAACTAGTTCTTTTGCGAATTGAATTGATGATTCTGGTATAGATGACATGAAATTGCGTTGGATTGATTAACTGATACATATATATGGAAATTGCCTTTTGTTACTGAGATTGTATATATCACCTTGTTGTGGGCTAACATTTTCAGGTACTGGACCTCTTAGTGACAAGGAGAAAATTAATGGAAGCTTATGAAATGGTTTGGTAGCATATAGGTTTGGGAGCCTTATCAAATTCTATTAAATTCTATTGTAACTAGATTGCTAGTTTTGTATCATTGCTGCATTGCATCATGAGTTGCCAAGTATAGGGACTGTATATGTAATTTAATTATCATGGAATTGAACATTGTAATTGGCTAACATTGGATAAGTGATTTGATCTTGTATGAACATTAAGCATTGACCCCATGCACCTTGTGACCAAAATACATTTGCTGTCATTGATCTATGAACTCATTGGTTTATGGTGGCTAGAGGGTTAAGGATCCACATTTGGGTTTTGAATGGGTAATGATAGATGTGTTAGGTAGATTAGGTAAAAGAAAGACACTAAATCTTCACAAACTAAGTTAAAGTAGCCTAGAGTGTTGCTAGAGGGGAAATTGGAAAGCATGAGATAAAATCTTAGGAGTTATAGGAACAGCAGGGAATTGGCCACGACCAATGTTTAATTGACTTGGGCCAAATGTGGTGAAACTGCCAGGGAAGAAAACAGAGAGCAATTGGCCGCAGGGAATAGTGAGGTTAGCCGCAGCTAAGTCTGAAAGGCAGATTTGGGGGTGTTCTAAAGGGTGTTTGGCCACGATAAAAGGGATATTTGGTTGCGGTGAAATGCGTGAAAGTTGTGAAAGTATAAGGAGTTGAACCCTAGAGTAATTGGCCGTGGCACAAGGGAATTTAGCCGTGGCAAAAGTGCTTTATTTCTCATAATCACCTAGAAACCTTAGCTTCTCTTAAGGTAATGCTAAAAAATGATTTAGAAACACTTCTAGGAGGATTTTATGAGTTGGAATTGATGGACGAGAGAATCAAAGGCTCCTCATTGATAAGTATATTCACTTGCACATTCTAATAATTGTGGTTGTCTAGTTAATGACCCTAACAATATGAAGGTTTTAAATTTCCTCACTTTTTCCCTATGTAATTCATCTTAATGACTTTAAACCTTGATTTATGATTATTAATTGCGTCTTTAACCTTAATTACTATAATTTGAAGTTAGGGTCGTTACACCATGGAAGAGATAAATGGAGTAAATTTGATGGAAGCAACTGCGTCCATGTGAGAAGATGATGGATGATTTCTCTCATTCACATTCTGGAGCTCCCTCTATCTTTCCATAGCATTTTACGTTCCCTTTTCCAGCTCTCTTCCTATGTTTTTAGCTTCAGCGTCTTCTTCACGTTTTAAACCTGTAAAGAACTTTCCTTCTTAATAGGATCCCAGCTTCTTCCTCATTTCTTTGAGTGTTGGAGATTGTGCCATAGGCCAATCATTGTATTACGAACATTGTTTTTATTACGAAATAAGATTTTTCTTTTTATTACATTATTATATTATTTGCATGTTTATATATAATAATATCCATGGATAAATCATTTTTGAATTATCCAAAATGTCCCTAATCAATCATCCTTGTGGGAACAACGATGAATTAAGATTAGTATGATTTTGATTGATTAAGTGTTAATCATGTATGATGATATGAATCAAAATCATAGGCATGTGTTAGAGAACAAGACGCTGGATAGACCCGTCATGAGATAAGCTACATGGATTAGGTCATAAGTTTATCTCATATAAAACCATGTCATTGATCCCTTGGACCTGAGATCATCTAGATTCCTACATGAAGGACACTGTACTTTGGCATAGTCTAATGCCACCATTAACCGGGTGATTATAAAGACTATGATCAGGTATAATGGAATCCATGCAGAAGAAGATGAGTGGTCAAGATAGAATTTATCCCTCTGATTAATAGAGAGATATCTCTAGGCCCCTCGATGAGTGAGACTGAGAAATGCATGGCCATACTCAGATGGAAATGGTTCCATCTTATAATCAGTCTGCTCGGAGATCGAGAAAGTTACGATCGAGCAAGTTGAAGATGACATTTCCATGCCTCATGCTCGATCTAGATATCGTGTGACAAAAGGGATATGATAGGGTTATAAGATAGGTTGCATTGGATCACCGATCCCGTATGATTTGGATAGTCACAATGTCTTGCTAGAGGCTGCTTGTGATTTGTGGGTGAAACAGTGTAGTTGGCCCACTGCCAACATCATATGGGCCTGCAGGGTCGCACACAAGAACGGACCAACTCAAGCTAAAATGTCCACATTCATTGAATCAGAAATGTGTTTAGATTCAATGAATATTTAGGATAGAGGAATTATTTATATATATATAAATAATTAAATTCAAAATATATTATATATATATATATTATGTTTGATATTATGTATATATGTATATATATATGAATTAATTTAAATTTAATTCTATTAGATAGATTTAAATTTAAACTAATAAGATAATTTAAATTTGATTCTATTAGATAGATTTAAATCTAAACTAATCAGATAATTTAAATTTAATTCTATCAGATAGATTTAAATTTAAACCAATCAGATAATTTAAATTTGATTCTATCAGATAGATTTAAATTTAAACTAATCAGATAATTTAAATTAAGCTCTAGATATTATTAGTTTCAATTTAAACTATAGGATAGATTTGAATTTAAACTAATAGATATATTTAATTAATTTTGATTAATTAAATATATCTGAAACTCTAGTCTATAAATAGGGATTTTCATATCAGAAAAAAAAAGCTAGAGCTAGAGCTGCCTCTAAAATCCTTAGAGAGAGGGACACCGTACGGACGTCATAGGACTGTACGGAATTGTACGAACAGACTGCTAGCACACCGTTTTGAGTTACTGAACCCCGTTCATGTGGATACCAGTAGAGGGAGCTGATCTACGGTCAGTTCCTATGATCCAAATAAAAGTAAACAACAAACTCAATTGACAAAAAAAAGGTAATTCTCTGAACCTATTTGGTTTAAGCGATTTTGACAGATCCTTAGTCGGAATTGGGATCAAAATTTTAAACATTTCTGCTATGTGCCTCCCATAATTCCCAATAGTGGTATCAGAGCCACATCAATAATTGCTTAAATTGAGTACCTGTGTGTTCTAAGAATTTTAACTTATGCTCAATTTTTCGCATGTGCTAATATGAGATATGTATGCGATGTTGATTTGATCAAGTTATTTTAAAGCATGAAATCTAATCATAGAGATCCTTTTAATAAATCCATTCATATATATGATATATGTATAGTTTTCAATGTGATTGAGAACATAATTATTAATCTATTACATATATATATATTTGATATATTTTGTACAGATTATATTCTGTTTCAATTCGAATTCGTTTCGCTATGTATGTGACACACTGAATGAATCCGCCGTTGCTATCTAATCCTTGCACAACACAATCTAATTTAAAATTAATTCACTAAATTTACAACCTTTCATATGAGATAAGATGTTTGTAACATGTGTGTTTGTGTTGTGATTTGCTTGGATGGGTATGGTGCATGATATGGCCCTAGGATACTTATGGTTTGTGATTTTTTTTAGAAAAAATATGGCCTGCGTGTCATGCCTCTCTCTATTCATTCTGAATGTACATTCTTTTCTCATCTCACACTCCCCTCGAATATTCAAGCGAGGTTTCTCTTTGTATATATATAAATTTTATCTTAGAGGAATCCTCTCATTGGCTTAGGAGAAGATAGGATAGATGGGTCATATTATGTCACATTTTTTTTTTATGATGAGATCATATGTATGTATGTATGCTATCGTAGTATATAATTGTGTGACAACTAGTTTTATGAAATAATGAAATAAAATCCCTCATATAAAATTTTAAGTTACAATGCCGCCCACTAATGAACATCTGTCAAGACTTTGATCACCTGACTGTAGATTCCACCAAAGTGGGATACACTTAGGTTATCTTAGTAAGGCAGTTTGGGTAATGGTGATACTCATAAGTTTCATAATGGTTTGACTTAATTGAAACTATCAAAATGGTTTTAGGTCTCAAGGCATTAGATGGGATTAAACATGCCAAATCATGTGATGAATGAATCCTATAAAAGATCTAAGAGTTACATGTAATGTAATTGGTAAACGAGTTACCTACCTAAATAGCTTAATTTTAAGCGTCTTGCCAAAGCAAACTTATAATTAAGTGAAATATGGGTCTTAGTCCGCTAAATTAAATTGAGGATTATTTTTAGTGGAAAGTTATTAATTTAATTTTTGCATTTTCTGTTATAGAAAAAAATGTCGACAAATAACTCTGCTGCACTATTATTGCGATCCGTCCTTAAGAAAGACAAACTTTCTTGACTGGTTTAGGAACTTGAGAATTGTTCTCAAACAGGAAGGAAAGCTATATGTCCTAGATGAGCCCATTTCTGAGGAGCCTGTAGCCAATGCTCCAAGAGCACAGAAGGATACCCACACCAAGCATCTCAATGATTCTGTAGATGTGGGATGCCTGATGTTAGCCACCATGGTCCCAAAACTTCAAAGAGATCTGGAACTTATGGAGGCTTATGAGATGATTGTGCATCTTAAGGAAATGTTCCAACAACAGGCAAGGCAGGAAAGGTTTGAAACCACAAAGGCCTTGCATTCCTGTAAAATGGCTGAAGGTGCATCAGTTAGCACTCAAGTTTTGAAGATGAAAGGCTACCTTGATCACCTTAAGAGGCTCGGATTTCCCATAAGTCAGGAGTTATCTATAGATTTGATCTTAAACTCACTCCCTGAAAGTTATGACCAGTTTGTCATGAACTACAATATGAACAATATGGAGAAATTTGTTTCTGAACTGCATGGGATGCTTAAAACTGCCGAGCAAAATATTAAGAAAAATCCAAGCTCTGTTTTAATGGTTCAGAAAGGTAAAGGAATGAAAAAGAACGGCAAAGGCAAAGGAAAGGGCCTGAACAATAAGTTCAAGAACCAAAACAAGCCTAAACCCAAGCCTGAAGCCAAGAAGGCAAAGCCTCCCAAGGAAGGAGTTTGTTTCTTTTGCAATGAGCCCGGTCATTGGAAGAGAAACTGCAAGCTCTACCTGGAAGATCTAAAGAAAAAGAAGAATAGCGGGGCTATTACTTCAAGTATCTATGTTATAGAAATTAATCTTTCTACTTCTCTTACGTGGGTATTAGATACTACATGTGGAACTCACATTTGTACAAATGTGCAGGGTCTTAAAAGGAGTAGGAAGTTGAAAAAGGGCGAAATAGATCTACGAGTTGGAAATAGAGCAAGAGTTGCTGCTTTAGCCGTAGGCACTTATGAATTAGTTTTGCCCAATGGGCTTTTGTTAATTTTGAACAATTGCTATTATGTTTCTGCTTTGAGTAGAAACATAATTTCACTTTCTTATTTGGATAAGGAAGGTTTTATTTCAATTATTAGGAATAATAAATGTTCTATTTATCGTAATGACATTTTTTATGCGGATGGTGATTTGCATAGTGGTCATTATTATTTAAATATTGATACTCCTAATAATCAAGATGTCTATAACATAACTACCAAGAGGATCAAGACTAACAACTTGAATACGACCTATCTCTGGCACTGCCATCTAGGCCACATAAATAAGAAACGCATTTCAAAGCTCCATCAAGATGGACTTCTAAAATCATTTGATTTTGAATCATTTAACACATGCGAATCTTGTATATTAGGAAAGATGACTAATGAGCCTTTCACTGGACACAGTGAGCGGGCTACTAACTTATTGGGCCTAGTACATACTAATGTATGTGGTCCACTAAGTACAACTGCTAAAAGAGGCCACTTGTACTTCATTACTTTTATAGATGACTATAGTAGATATGGTTACATCTATTTAATGAAACACAAATCTGAAGCTTTTGAAATATTCAAAACATTCCAAAATGAGGTATAGAATCAGCTTGGCAAATCTATTAAAGCATTTCGATCCTATCGAGGTGGTGAATATTTGAGCCAAGAATTTATTGACCATTTTAGAAATTGTGGTATTGTCTCACAATTAACCCCACTAGGAACACCACAATGGAATAGCGTTTCTGAATGAAGGAACCGAACCTTATTAGATATAGTTCGATCCATGATGAGTCAAACGGATCTTCCGCCATCCTTTTGGGGCTATGCAGTAGAAACAGCTGCATTTACACTAAACCGTGTTCCATCTAAGGCGGTTGAAAAGACACCATATGAGATATGGACTAGGAAAAAGCCCAGTTTATCTTTTCTCAAGATTTGGGGATGCGAGGCATATGTTAAGCAACAGGCCTCAGATAAGTTAGCACCTAAATCTATAAAATGTCTTTTTGTGGGTTATCCTAAGGAAACTAAAGTACTACTTCTATAACCCCACTGAGAACAAATTGTTTATTGCTCGAAATGGTATCTTTTTAGAAAGAGAATTCATCTCTAAAATAACCAGTGGGAGTAAGATACATCTTGAAGAAGTTCGAGAGCCACAAAATCACATTGAACCAGAGATGGAAAATTGAGAAGTCTCACAACAAGTTGTTAAGCCTACTCAAGTAACACAAGGCCCACGAAGGTCTGATAGGATATGACTTCAACCTCAAAGATATCGTGATGTGTTGTTCATTGATCAAGATGAGCCAACAACCTATCAAGAGGCCATAATGGGATCAGACTCTGAGAAATGGCTAGAAGCCATGAAGTCTGAGATGCAATCCATGTATGACAATCAGGTATGGACCTTGATTAACCCACCTGAAGGTATAAAAGCCATAGGGTGCAAGTGGGTTTTCAAGAAGAAAACTGACATGGATGGCCAAGTGCATACCTTCAAGGCATGATTGGTTGCAAAAGGATTCAAACAAACATATGGTATAGACTATGATGAAACTTTTTCACCAGTCGCTATGATCAAATCAATCAAAATCCTTCTCGCCATTGCTGCATACTATGATTATGAGATTTGGCAAATGGACGTGAAAATAGCATTCCTTAATGGAAAGCTGCTTGAGGATGTGTATATGACACAACCTGAAGGTTTTCTGTGTACAGAGGATTCTGGGAAGGTTTGCAAGCTTCAAAAATCCATTTATGGATTGAAGCAAGTATCTCAGAGTTGGAATCATCGCTTTCACGAAGTAGTCAAAGATTTTGGTTTTATCCAAAATATTGATGAACCTTGTGTTTACAAGAAGGTTAGTGAGAGCACAATTATATTTCTAGTGCTTTATGTTGATGACATCCTACTTATTGGAAATGATATTCCTACCTTGTAGATTGTCAAGTCTTGGTTAGGAAAGTATTTCTCAATGAAAGACTTAGGCGAGGCCAATTACATCCTTGGGATTAAGATCTATAGAGATAGATCTAAGAGGCTAATCGGTCTAAGTCAATGCACCTACATAGACAAGGTATTGCATAGATTTAGTATGCAAGATTCAAAAAGGGGTTTTGTACCTATGTCTCATGGCATCAATCTCAGCAAGACTCAGTGTCCTAGTACACGTGATGAGCGAGAGCGCATGAGTAAGATTCCATACGCCTCTACTATTGGATCTATCATGTATGCCATGTTGTGCACTCGACCAGATGTCTCATATGTCTTGAGTATAACTAGTAGATTTCAATCAGATCTAGGTAACAATCACTGGACTGCTGTCAAGAATATCCTAAAGTACTTGAGAAGAACTAAGGATGTATTCTTAGTGTATGGAGGATTGGATGACGAGCTTGTTGTAAACGGTTACACAGATGCAAGTTTTCAATCTGAAAAAGATGATTCTAGATTGTAATTAGGATTTGTATTCTGTTTGAATAGTGGAACAATTAGTTGGAAGAGCTCAAAGCAAAGCACTGTGGCTGATTCTACAACAGAAGCTGAGTACCTAGCAGCATCAGATGCAGCTAAGGAAGCTGTTTGGATTAAAAAGTTCATCACTGAACTAGGGGTGGTGCCTAACATCTTAAATCCGATAGATTTGTTCTGTGACAACAATGGTGCAATAGCACAGGCTAAAGTGTGACGACCCTAGATTCTAATATCAGTGATTATAGCTGAATACACGATTAATAAATAATGATCAAGGTTTGGAGTCATTGCAATTAATTACATTAGGGAAATGTAAGGGAAATTTAAACCTTGATACTACTAGGATCATCAACTAACAACCATAACGGGAACTTGCATGAAAGGGGTTGTACCATCATTAAAGGTTTAGGATTCATCCATTAATCAATTTCAACCCACAAAAACATCCCACCAATGTACTCATACTATTCCCTAACATTAGCCTTACTGAAATTAAGGTTTCTAGATCAAATATAGGAGTTTGGGGACCTGCGCCGCGACTTGGAACTTTTTCGCCGCGGCTAAGCTAGGTTCTGGAGCTTGAAAATTGAGTTTTTAGACTTGCGCCGCGGCCTAGAACTCTTGCGCCGCGGCCAAGTTGCTCTCGGGAATTTTCCTGACTTTCGCAGCGGCGATAGCCGCAGCGAGTTGGACCTGCGCCACGGCCAACCTATGTGGCGCCGCGACGAGTTTTGCTACTGTAACCTCCCTAATTAATTTTTTCGACTCGCGCCGCGGCGGGACTTCTTGCGCCGTGGCGAGGTTACGTTCTGTCACCTCCTGGGCGATTATTTTCACTCCGCGCCGCGGCGAGATTTCTCAAGCCGTGGCGTCCCTCGCCACTGTCACTTCCTAGGCCGCGGCGAAGCCTTCCTGGCCGCGGTGTGATTCCCTTCTGTCACTAGTTTCACTATATTTCGCCCCCTACACTCCATTTCTCCTCTTAGGGACACTCTAAGGTCACTTCCCCTCATTTTATATAGCTCTAAGGGCATTTATCTACCTTATTTACTTAGCTATTCTTCCACTACCAATTCAAAACTTATATGCCCATTTCCGTTCTCTAATCACCCTCTATTAGCAAGTTCATAAAATAGCAACAACAGAATATACATGAATTACCAGCAACTATCCTTTAATACTCAATCAATAGGGGTTCCATACAATGGGGGTTCATACCAATATCTCAAGAGTTACATTACCATTGACAACCATATTATAGGTCAACAAAGTTTACAGCAAATCATATGAATCCATACATCAAATACTAAGTCAAAAGGGGGTCTAACCCTTTAGTACATACATTCTCAATAAATTAAATGTTCAAGCCTACACTTGGCAATGCAGATACATGATGATGCTATACATTAAGGAATACAAAATTAGCATCTATACTAGCTAAGTCAGCCCAAGTGTAGCCATCTCCCCATAGGTTGAAGCTTATGGATTTTCATCCACTTGCTTACCCTTATCCTTACTCGAGGAACCTTCACCTGAAATATTGATCCCATAACACGGGGTGAGATAAAAATCTCAGTAACCAAAATAATTCCATCATATAATCCAGTTTAATCAACATACATGCATAAATCAGAATCCATATCATAATCATATCAGTCATTTCAGCAAATGAAACAATTAGGCTATCATGATTACTATCCCATACTAGCAATCATATTATCACATGTTAAAGGCCATTAACACTGAGAGAGGCCCGTCCACGGCACCCACTCCCCATTGAGCACAACCAGGACTCAGTGCATCTGGGGTTTGATCATAACCCGGTGCCCGATCGTGGCACATGCACGGGTGGCAGCCGCACCACAGCTCCACCATGGACTCACAAGGTCCAATCATGATACAATAGATAGCCAACCAATTCATTCAACATTTCAAATCATTCATATATAGCAAATATGAAATTAAAGCAGATACATGCATGGAATTAATGTAAACCCCGGTTACCTCACTTGCAGACAATTGCAACAGCCACCACAATTCCCAAATTCGGATTCAAGTATCTCCCACCAGAATTCTCAATGTTTCACCCAAAATCCTAAGCAAATTCGTACCAAGTTAATACCCATAATATAAATAAGCTATGGGGGTCTCAAACCAACAAAGAAAGCATCAAAATGGGGGGTTTAAAGTCACCAAATACCAGCCCCAACATCAACCTACGAATTTCACCAAGAAAACCCCCAAACACTCACTTTTCAGATTTTGGGTATAATGAAATCTCTCCAAATGAAAAACTAATCAGACCAAATTAAAGAGAAAGATGAGGGGATTAAGTTGTATAACTATTACCTTGGCCAAATCTTGCTCCAAATGTGAGAAAATACAGAATTATGTCAAGAACCCTAGCCTCCTCTCCTCACCTCCGAAATTCTCTTCTATTTTTGTGTTTCAGCAAATGGGGGGAAAAAGTGGCTAAAGCAATTAGGGTTTAGATAGGTTTAAGTTGGGTCAAGGGGTTGGGTCATGGATTGCTCCAAGTCCAAATCCAATTGGGTTTCAGATTTTGCTTGTTGGGCCAGTTTTTAATTGTTGGGCTGCATAATTCTGTTGGGCCAGTTTTCACACATTGGGTTGCTAAAGTTTAATGGGATTTGGGCCTAATTTGATGAGCTCAAGGGCTTGGGTCTGCACAAGAGTAATTGGGCCACTTAATTGAGCCTACACAAGATAAATCTTGGGCCTCTATCTCATTAAATTAATTTAGGTCTACCTCTAGTTCATTGGGCCTCCATTAGCCTCTTATCATGATCTAATTAATTTGGGTCTAGATGTAAATCTCTATCCTACATAAATCCTTAACCTATATTAACAATTTATCTCTCTAGAATACCTATTCACTAACTTGCCCAATTATGCTCTATTAATTATCCTTAATTAATCTTAATCCATAATTAACACCTTAATTAATTTTGGGGTGTTACATAAAGAACTTAGGTCACATCAAAGGACAAAATACATACTCAGGTGATATCACCTTATCAGAGAAATCATTGATAGAGGCGATATAAAGATGTGCAAAATACCAACTGATGACAATGTTGCTGATCCTCTTACTAAGCCACTTGCACAGGCTAAGCATGATCGTCATGTTAGGTCAATGGGTATTAGAAACATTAACGATTGAACCTAGTGCAAGTAGGAGTTGTTGGAGATTGTGCCTTAGGCCAATCATTGTATTACAAACATTGTTTTTATTACGAAATAAGAGTTTTTTTTATTACATTATTATATTATTTACATCTTTGTATATAATAATATCCGTGGATAAATCATTTTTGAATTATCCAAAATGTCCCTAATCAATCATCCTTGTGGGAACAACAATGAATTAAGATTAGTATGATTTTGATTGATTAAGTGTTAATCATGTATGATGATATGAATCAAAATCATAGGCATGTGTTAGAAAACAAGACGTTGGATAGACCCATCATGAGATAAGCTACATGGATTAGGTCATAAGTTTATCTCATATATAATCGTGTCATTGATCCCTTGGACTTGAGATCACCATAAATTCCTACATGAAGGACACTGTACTTTGGCATAGTCTAATGTCACCTTTAATCGGGTGATTATAAAGACTATGATTAGGTATAATGGAATCCATGCAGAGGAAGATGAGTGGTCAAGATGGAATTTGTCCCTCTGATTAATAGAGAGATATCTTTGGGCCCCTCGATGAGTGTGACTGAGAAATGCATGGCCATGCTCAGATGGAAAGGGTTCCATCTTATAATCGGTCTGCTCGGAGATCGAGAAAGTTACGATCGAGCAAGTTGAGGATGACATTTCCATGCCTCATACTCGATTTAGATATCGTGTGACAAAAGGGATATGATAGGGTTATAGGATAGGTTGTATCGGATCACCAATCCCGTATGATTTGGGTAGTCACAATGTCTTGCTAGAGGCCGCTTGTGATTTGTGGGTCAAACAGTGTAGTTGGCCCATTGCCAACATCATATGGGCCTGCAGGGTCGCACACAAGAACGGACCAACTCGGGCTAAAATGTTCACATTCATTGAATCAGAAATGTGTCTAGATTCAATGAATATCTAGGATGGAGGAATTATTTATATATATATAAATAATTAAATTCAAAATATATTATATATATATATATATTATGTTTGATATTATGTATATATGTATATATATATATATGAATTAATTTAAATTTGATTCTATTAGATAGATTTAAATTTAAACTAATCAGATAATTTAAATTTAATTCTATCAGATAGATTTAAATCTAAACTAATCAAATAATTTAAATTTAATTCTATCAGATAGATTTAAATTTAAACCAATCAGATAATTTAAATTTGATTCTATCAGATAGATTTAAATTTAAACTAATCAGATAATTTAAATTAAGCTCTAAATATTATTAGTTTAAATTTAAACTATAGGATAGATTTGAATTTAAACTAATAGATATATTTAATTAATTTTGATTAATTAAATATATCTGAAACTTTAGTCTATAAATAGAGGTTTCCATATCAGAAAAAAAAAAGCTAGAGCTAGAGCTACCTCCAAAATCCTTAGAGAGAGGGACACCACACGGACGTCGTACGGAATTTTACGGACGTCGTAGGAATGTACGGAATTGTACGGATAGACTGCTAACACACCATTTTGAGTTGCTGAACCCCGTTCGTGTAGATACCAGTAGAGGGAGCTGATCTGCAGTCAGTTCCTGTGATCCAAATAAAAGTAAACAACAAACTCAATCGACAGAAAAAAGGTAATTCTCTGAACCTATTCGGTTTAAGCGATTTTGACGGATCCTTAGTGGGAATTGGGATCAAAATTTTAAACGTTTTCGCTGTGTGCGTCCCATAATTCCCAACATCGAGCTTATAGCCTCTCGCACTTTTCTCACATGTTTCTTATTTGCTCATTATCTCATGCTGCTATTCCATGTATAACCCATGGCTTATGTAGCTTCTTGTAAGTGCTATATCCCATGGCAATCCACGCCAAACCTAGCTCAACTTTTTATTCCTCAAAAGCTTTTTCTTCTCACAAATGCATGTCTTAAGCTTCCTCTTCTCCCATCACGTGCTGCTTTCAGCTCCAAAAACCCATACTTCTTGTAGTTGCTATTCTAGAGCTTGTAAAGCTGGACATGTATCTATATGGTTCTTGCTTCAATGACTTCACATTTCTCACATTCTACATGTATGTGTTAAGTAACCTTTCGTGTTGCTTCTCCTCTATTTTGCTCATATCTCTTTCCCTCAAACCAATGGTTTACTTTGTTCTTCAGCTTCTTCCTGTGTGCATTAGCCAAGCTTCCATGAGAGAAAATGCTTGAGTATGTTGCTATGTGTTATGGCCTGCCCTCCATATGAAGATGAAGCTACTGGATGTATGCATCATGCCCATGTCAACATGCAAGTGCAGGGAGCTCATGACTTAGTATGAATGAAAGTTAAACCCGTGCCTTCTTTCGTCTTTGCAGCTCGTGGGCTTTGCATGTGAAAGATGTATGCGGGCCTTGTGGCTTGTAAGTGAATGTGAATTAGTGGGCCTCAATTGAACATGCAGCCTTATTCCTCCCTCCTTTATTTTGTGTTGTAGCTACGTGCGTGATTAAAATTGGACATGCATCTATTGTATGGATTTGTAAGCTACTGCCTTAGTGTTAGGGGGTCCTAAGAGAGTTAATGCTTATGTGTATGCTGGCCTAATTCATGCATGAAATTGAGGAAGCCCAATTGGATCTGCACCCAAAGAATGGAAACAATTAAGTAGCAACAATTTACAAAATTATTTAAAAAGAGATTTATGCATTAAAAATCCAAACTTCTATAAATTATTTCCTAAAGTACAAAGAATGGCTACTAAAATCAAATTCCACCTACGTAAATCCATTAAGCCATATTTGATCAATAAAATGCCTAAGATAAGGAGAATCAAATGTATAAAAATCCAAACTTCTATAAATTATTTCCTAAAGTACAAAGAATGGCTACTAAAATCAAATTCCACCTACGTAAATCCATTAAGCCATATTTGATCAATAAAATGCCTAAGATAAGGAGAATCAAATGTATAAAAATTCATGTTTATGAAATTCCCCCACACTTAAACCTTTGCACTCCTAGGCAAAGCTCAAAATCTTAAAGAAAAGCCAATGGAAAGACCAATGGAGAATGAAAATGAAAATCACAAGTTAAAGACCAATCAAAACTTTTCATCACTTCAACAATCGAAGCTAACTTCACTTGCATCAAAAAAGCAAATTCCATGGCAATTTCATTTGAAAAGAATGAATAAAAAATGTATAGCCTCTCATATGGGTTAGTGTTTACTCTCAACTCTTAAATGCTCAAGGTATGTGAAATGGAATGAAATGACTCTCCCCCCCACGCTTAAATGTTACATTGTCCTCAATGCCAGTACATAACTAGTTAATAGGTAAACAACACAATATAAAGAGAGTGGAAGGAAAGTATACAACCGGATGAACTTGAATCAAAAATCTCAAGGGAGATTCAAATTTCCCTTATAACTGGTGAGCAATCATTTATTACCTACAAAATAGAAACAAAGCAAAGAATAATGCAAAAAAGAAAAAGAAAATTAAATCCTAAACTCAAAAGAACTTTATAAAAGACTAACTAATCATAAGTATCAAAAACCAGAATCAAAATAACTTTATTCCTTTTTAATTGAACAACTTTAAATCTAACCACTTTAAAGCATTTTGATTGATCATTCAGTGTTGATTCATGGACTTCCTCAACCATCGGTAGTCTTGGAAAGTCATACTCAGCATGTTTAGAAGCAAGAAAAGAAGAAAAATCAAATTTTGGAAATTTGAAACTAAACAAAGAAAAATTGAAATGAAACTTCTCTAAATATCTATCTAAGCCAATGAAATCAGTTGGACTCCCATCAGTAAGAGTTACTACATCTACAGAAAAGTTAATTTGCAACTTCTCATAGTCTTTCAAGTTCAAGGCATCTTGCAGTTGCTTTATCTTAGCTAGGAGAGTATATGGCTTGTTGGGAATTACTTCACCAATTTTAGGGATTTGTTCAGGAGTCTCAACAGAAGAAATAGTATCTTCCCTAACCAAAAAGACATCAGTAGGCTCACGATGTTCTAAACAATACCCAATAGCAAAATCCAGTCTCTCACTAGTATTAATAACAGCACAAGGTTCAGTAGAATTTTCAATATTAGGACTATCACTATGCATGCTCTTATCAACACTAGTATGATCAGTAAAATCAATCTCATTAACAATTTCAGTGCAAACAAAGGATTCCATGGATTCAATACACTTATCAGACCTTAAAAACTCATTAATCTTAACACATACAAGACATGTATGCATGTTATCACATAAGCATTTCAAATTAAAGTTTGAATTATCAACAACAACAAGTTGCGCAAGAATTTCACTGTCTATATTCTCATCACATGATACATTCACTATTTCATTAGTCACATCATCACATACTAGTAAGGAATCATGTTGATCAGTATATGTGAGGAACTCACTAGTCTCAATGAAAGAATTAATTTGGGAGCATCTATCACATATAGTGGATTCAGCATATACACAATCAAGAGAATCATTTAAATCAACTATGTCACATGGTTCAGATGGTGTATTGTCCTTAAACTGAGAAGATACATCATCAATAGACTTATCAACCAATCCCACACTAGGAACAGAATGATCATCACATTTTAGGTCACCCCCACACTTATCTACTACCCTATACTTAATAGGATCATCATTAACAAGTTCAGAATTGAAATTATCACTATAGTCACAGTTAGGAGTAAAAAAATCAGGTGCATCAGTACGCAAGAGTTCATGAACATCAATGAATGTCTCATTTTTGCTCAATACATTACCACAAACAACCAAATCAAATGATTCAACAATAATTTCCTCATCTACTTCATCATCACGCAATTCATAATCAACATTATCATGTGTATTAGGAGTTATAGTGCTATCATGCAAATTAGAGTCAGTTCCAACAAATGGCAAAATATTAGAAGATGGAAGGATATTACCCAGTGAATAAGATTCTTCCTCCTTTATACATTCTCTTCTAATTTGCTCTTCAGTCAATTCAGTAGCACTTGAGGTTGTTTGATTCATTTGAACTCCCAAATCCTTCATGAGTTTGGCAATCCTTTCTGTAACGACCCTAACTTCTAATCATCATAATCAAGGTTAAGTATGTGATTAATAACCATAAAATTTAAATCAAGGTTGGAAGTCATTACAACTAATTATATTTAAAAAATGCTAGGAAATTTGAACCTTAATGTTATTAGGGTCCTTAATTAGACAATCACAATTATTCAAATGTGCAAGTGAATTTAATAATTAATAAGAAGCCTTTGATTCTTCCATCTGTCAATTCCAACACATAAAAACCTCTTACAAGTGTTTCTAAATCATTCCTTAATATTACCATAAAAGAAACTAAGGTTTCTAGGTGAATATGAGAAATTGAGCACCTTTGCCATAGCTAAATTCCATTTCGCTGCAACCAATTACTCTCAGGTTCAACTCCTTACACCTTCACAAATTTCACGCATTTCGCTGTGGCTAAATACACTCCCAGACTTGCTTCTCAGACTTAGTCGCGGCTAACCTCACTATTCGTCGCGGCCAATTTCTCTTAGTTTTCTTCCCCGGCAGTTTCGCCACATTTAGCCAAGGCTAATTAAATGTTGGTCGCGGTCAATTCCCTTCTGTTCCTATAACTCTCAAGATTTCATCTCATGCTCTCCAACCCCCTTTAGCAACACTTTAGACCACTTTAACTTAGTTTGTGAAGATTTAGTGTCTTTCTTTTACCTAATCTACCTAACACATCTATCATTACCTATTCAAAACTCAAATGTGGATTCTTAACCTTCTAGCCACCATAAACCAGTAAGTTCATAGATCAAAGACAGCAAATAGTTTACACACTACTCATATTTCCATTCAAACATAAATTGCATTAGGAATTTCATACATCACTAGTTTAAATTGACATTTGATGTATCAAATGATTATAGTCCCTATGCTTGGCAAATTTATGATGCAATGTGGCAATTACATAAAGCTAGTAGTCTAGTTATATAAATACAATCTGACAAGGTTTCCAAACCTACCTACTGCTAAACCATATAATAAACTTCCATTAAATTTCTCCTGGCCACTAAGAGGTCCGGTCCCTGAAAATGTTAGCCCACAATCAGGGTGAGATATACAATCTCAGTAATAAGAGGCAAATTCCGTATATAGTACAGATTAATCAATACAATGCAATTTCATATCATCAATACCAAAATCATCAATTCAATTTGCAAATGAGCTACCAATGACTACTGTCCCATACCAGCAATCATACATAACATGTTAATGGCCAATAACACTGGGAGAGGTCCGTCTATGGCATCTACTCCATAATGAGCACAACTAGGGCTCAGTGCATCTGGGGTTTGATCACAACCCGATGCTCGATCGAAGCACATACACAGGTAGCAATCGCACCATAGCTCCACCATAGACTCACAAGGTCCAATCACAATAACAATTCAAGTAGTCAACCAATCATTTAGCATTTCAAAATCATATATGTGCAAACAATATCAGATTGATATGAACATATACATGGAATTGAAAAATTAACCCCAGTTACCTCAATGAAGCCAATTACTCATCCTCTAGCTACCATCATGGTTTAAAGCACACTAAGCCTAACATAAGCATAATCATTATTATTCAACTAACATTAGTAAGGAATTTCCCTGTCCATAGATTAGTCTTAATAAGAGTACATTAAGAACTTCTTACCCAAGCTTCCTAAGGGTCTACAACACTAATTCAAGGTCACAACAACAATAACTCACAATGAGTCACTCCTAATGTCTCCATTTTCCCACATGTAAGAGCCATGCACCAAAAGTCAGTCTAAATGATGGAAATTTCGTATATATACCACATAAGAGAAGAGGGAACACTTACCCATATACCTAAAGGGTCAAATGGGTTGAGTTAAGTCTCAACTATCAAGAACATACCATGGGAAATTCCAAAATTTAGATTTTAGTTATCAAGCCAGAATTTTTATTATTTCATCTTCATCTCTTTGCAATTTCGTACAATAGCAGAACCCATATGAAAACCAATCCTTGAGGAATTTTCTAGCAAAGAAATACACAAAATGGAAGGGAAATGCTTACCTAATTATCCCTCTAACTTCTAACTCTGAAAATCTTACAATAATCATCCATGAACCATATTCCATCCTAAGAAGAGATGAAAGATTTTCAAAATGACAAACTAATTAGACCAAAATGAAGAGGAGAATGAGAGGGACATGTTTTATATAGAATACCTTGGCCAAATTTTCCTCTAGAAGTGAGAAATGGTGGAGGAGTGCAGAAAACCCTAGCATCCTCTCTTCCTATGTGAAAATGGAGTTCTCCCTTGCTTAAGATTGAGTTGGTCTATAGAATAGAGAGTAAGGGGCTGAGTAAGTTAGGGTTTTAGATAGGTTTGGGCCAACCCTAAAGCATAAAATCCACTTAGGTTCAGCCATAAGTTGATGGGTTTAGTCGATGAAATGAGAGTTGGGCTCTCAAGAAATGAGATTGGACCTTCTTACCAACTACAAGTGGGCTTTCTTACTTGGCTCATGGTAGAAATACATTAATGATAGGGTCAAATTGAATGTCTAACTCCCCTTAGTTAATTCCTTAATTAAATCCACAACTATAATTAATATATATATATATCCACCTAACAATAACTTGACATGATTATTAGCTCAAAATGTATAAAATAAATCCATTTCTTTAGAAACCTTATTTTTCTTATTATTATTATTATTATTTTCCAAATCCCTGTCTTAATTCCTTAATTCACCATAATCCTTATTAATAAGTTCTGGGGTGTTACACTTTTGATAGAGTACCATGGAGCTTATATGGCCACCTTCAAGGAGACCATGCATGGCACAACCATCAAGGAAAGCTTGGACAAGTTGCCAAATGTGAGCATCAATTTTTCAGACCATGTAGAAAGTTTCTATTTTAGTATTTTTTTTAATAAGGTCATGTGGTCAAAACTTATGTTTAAAGAATAAGTTAGTTTCTTTCCTTTTTCTTCTTTATAGCTTCTTTCCTTTTTCTTATGGTACCATTATTAACTTTCCAAATTCTTGTAATAAATAGTGCCATCTTTTAATGAATTATTTTTAGAAACTTTTAAGTCTTTCATTGCCTATATAAAGGCATCATATGTACTTAGAAAGGAGGCAATAAGATGAATAGAAAAAATTTTCTTTTCAAGACATATGTTCTATTTTTGTAAGGTTCCTCTTGCTCTTTGGGCAATGGAGTGAATTTAACCTGGACTTATCAAAGGAGTGGTTTTCCTTTGTGGCTTCTTATGGTTAGGGTTCTAAGGGATAAGTTCTCTTAGGGTGTTACCCACTTGACCGACTTTCTTTTGTTTATATGTGTTCTTATTCTTTATGAGTGCTTTTGTGTTCTATTTGTGTGATTGTGTTCTTGAATCTTGCACGATCCGGGTAATGTTGTCAAAAAGGAGGTTCCTAGGACGAAGTTCCCCGAGGGTCTCATATCATTTCGTATCAAAGCTTTAGGTTTACAAGTCAAGGTGTGATCTTTTTTTGTCTTTCATTTGTGTTCTTCATTTTTTCCTCTCTATTGTCCATATCTACAAAGTTCTTACTTGTATTCTTGTTTTCTAGCCAGTCCTTATGTGTGACCTATGTTGTTGGGGTTCCTAGAGCAAGTCATCTAGTGGGTCTCACATTTCAAGCATGACCTACATTGGTTGGGTTCCTAGAGCATGTCGTTTAATGGGTCTCACATTAGTTGCTTGTCTTCTTGAGTGTTAGAACTCAAGGTTTTATTTGTGTGTTCTATGTTTTCTTGTCTCCTTTATGTTTCTTTTGGTCTCTTTCTAGCTGTCATTCTTGTGTGAGTTTTTGTCTAGATCCCCCAAAAAAATGGAAAAAAAAGAGAAAAAAAGCTGAAAAAGAAAGAAAGAAATTGTGCAACTCTAACAAAAACGAGAAAAAAAGAAAAGAGCTAAAATAGAAAAAAAAAATTGGAAAGTTTTGCATATTCTGATTTGTTACCTATTTGGTTTGTGATTCAATTAAGTAGCACCCAAGCAATATTTTCTTTCCTATAAACATTCAAGAGAGATTCGAGGATGAATCTTTTCGAAAAGGAAGGGAATGATAGAGTACCATGGAGCTTATATGACCACCTTCAAGGAGACCATGCATGGCATAACCATCAAGGAAAGCTTGGGCAAGTTGCTGAACATGAGCATCAATTTTCAGACCATGTAGAAAGTTTCTATTTTAGTTTTTTTTTTAATAAGTTCATGTGGTCAAAACTTATGTTTAAAGAATAAGTTAGTTTCTTTCCTTTTTCTTCTTTATAGCTTCTTTCCTTTTTTTATGGCACCATTATTAACTTTCCAAATTCTTGTAATAAATAGTGCCATCTTTTAATGAATTATTTTTAGAAACTTTCAGGTCTTTCATTCCCTATACAAAGGCATCATATGTACTTAGAAAGGAGGCAATAAGATGAATAGAAAGAATTTTCTTTTCAGGACTTATGTTCTAGTTTTGTGAGGCTCCTCTTGCTCCTTGGGCGATGGAGTGAATTCAACTCGGACTTATTCAAGGAGTGGTCTTCCTTTGTGGCATCTCATGGCTAGAGTTCTAAAGGATGAGGTCTCTTAGGGTCTTACCCACTTGGCTGACTATCTTTGTTTATATATGTTCTTATTCTTTATGAGTGCTTTCATCTTCTATTTCTATGATTATGTTCTTGAATCTTGCATGATCTAGATAATGTTATCAAAAAGGAGGTTTCTAGGACTTACTCCTACGGGGACTCGTATCATTTGGTATCAAAGCTCTAGGTTTGCAAGTCAAGGTGTGATCTTTTCTTGTCTTTTATTTATGTTCTTCATTTTTTTTCCCTTTCTATTGTCTAGATCTAAAAAGTTCTTACTTGTCTTCTTGTTTTCTAGCTGGTCTTTGTGCGTGACCTATGTTGAGGTTCCTAGAGCAAGTCATCTAGTGGGTCTCACATCTCAGGCATGACCTACGTTGGGCGGGGTTCCTAGAGCACGTCATCTAGTGGGTCTCACATCAATTGCTTGTCTTCTTGAGTGCTAGAACTTAAGGTTCTATTTTTGCATTCTATGTTTTCTTGTCTCCTTTATGTTTCTTTTGGACTCTTGCTAGTAGTCATTCTTATGTGAGTTTTTGTCTAGATCCAAAAAAAAAAAAAAAGAAAAAAGAAAAGAAAAGAGCTTAAATTAGAAAAAAAAAACTAGAAAGTTTTACATATTCTGATTTGTTTTCTATTTGGTTTATGATTCAATTAAGTAGCACCAAGCAATATTTTCTTTCTTATTAACATTCAAGAGAGATTCGAGGATGAATCTTTTCAAAGAGGAAAGGAATGATAGAGTACTATGGAGCTCCTATGACTACTTCCAAGGACACCATGCATGGTATAACCATCAAGGAAAGCTTGGTCAAGTTGCTGAACGTGAGCATCAATTTCAAGATCATGTAGAAAGTTTCTATTTTAGTTTTTTTGAATAAAATCATATGGTCAAAACTTATGTTTAAAGAATAAGTTACTTTCTTTCCTTTTTCTTCTTTATAGTTTCTTTCCTTTTTTGATGGCACCATTATTAACTTTCCAAATTCTTGTAATAAATAGTGCCATCTTTTAAGGAATTATTTTTGGAAAATTTTAGATCTTTCATTGCCTATATAAAGGCATCATATGTACTTAAAAAGAAGGCAATAAGATGAATAGAAAGAATTTTCTTTTCAGGGCTTATGTTCTATTTTTATGAGGTTCCTCTTGCTCCTTGGGTAATGGAGTGAATTCAACCTGGACATATCAAAGGAGTGGTCTTCCTTTATGGTGTCTTATGGCTAAGGTTTTAAGGGACGAGTTCTCTTAGGGTCTTACCCACTTAACTAACTATCTTTGTTTATATGTGTTCTTCTTCTTTATGAGTGCTCTTGTGTTCTATTTGTATGATTGTGTTCTTGAATCTTGTACGATCCAGGTAATATTATCAAAAAGGAGGTTCCTAAGACTTATTCCTATGGGGTCTCGTATCATTAAATTCTGAATTCATTCAAATCTCCTAAAAAAAGAAGAATGACACCTTCACATTTGGTATCATTTTTTTTCTTCTTTTTTTTTGGGAGATTTGAATGAATTTAGAATTTTATTTCTTATTGTGAGAATTCTTGCTTTTGTGTGTTCTTCTTTAGAATACAAGTGACTTATCAAATGAGAGGTCTTCCTTTGTGGCATCTCAAGACTAGGGTTCTAAGGGACAAGTTCTCTTAGGGTCTTATCTACTTGACCAACATTTCTTGTTCCTAGCCGGTCCCGGGCAACATATCATCTTGTTGAAGGTTCCTAGGACTTATTCCTATAGGTTTTCTCATCTTTGGTATCAGAGCTTTGGTTCGTAAGTGCAAGGTATATCTTTGTGTTTCCCTTCCATTGTCCTTTCATACCTTCTCTCCTTCCATTTGTGTTACCTTTTCCATCTTTGCCTTTGTCTTTCATCTTCTTCCTTCTTCCATTGTAGTGTGCCTCCATCGTCCTTTTCATACTATCCATAGTTTGTTTTTCTTTCTTTGTGATTTGCTAACTTGTGTGTGAGTTTTGTCATTTTTTCCATATTTTCATTTTGTTTTTCTTCAAAAAAAAAAAGAGAGTGTGCGATACTCAAAAAAAAAAATTCAAAAATAAAAAATAAAAAAAGTGAAAAAAAAAGAGTGAAAAAAATAGTAAGAGTACGATTCACAACTTCAGTTTTCCCATCTATTTGAGGATGTGCCATAATAGAAAATAACAATTTAGTTCCTAACTTATACCATAAAGTTCTCCAAAAATGGCTAAGCAACTTTACATCTCTATCACTCACAATAGATTTAGGTAAACCATGCAACCTCACAATTTCTTTATGGAACAAGTTAGCAATATGTATGGCATCATTAGTTTTTGAACATGCAATAAAGTGTGCCATTTTGCTAAATTTATCAACCACAACAAAAATGCTATCTTTTCCACTTTGAGATCTAGGTAAGCCCAACACAAAATCCATAAAAATATCAGTCCAAGGTTGGGAAGGCATGGGGAGGGGAGAATATAAACCATGAGATTGGACTTTAGATTTTGCATGCTTACATGTCACACATCTATCACAAACAACAATTATATCTTTTCTCATGCTTGGCCAATAGAAATGTTCATGCAAAAGAGCTGAAGTTTTCTCCACACCAAAGTACCCCATCAAAGCACCACCGTGAGTCTCTTTAACAAGCAATTCATGCATAGAACAAGATGGAATACATAATTTATCTTTCTTAAACAAAAATCCATCAAATCTATAAAAGTCATTAAAGCCATGTTTCTCACACAATTTCCATATTTCACTAAAGTCACAATCAGATTCATAAATGCTTTTTAACATCTCAAAACCAAGTAATCTAGCATGCAATGATGTAAGAAGACTATATGTCCTAGATAATGCATTAGCCACAACATTCTCTTTACCCTTTTTATGCTTGATGACATAAAGGAAAAGTTTCAATGAATTCAAGATATCTAGCATGTCTCTTGTTCAATTTACCTTGAGACTTAAAAAATTTCAAGCTTTCATGATCAGAATGTATAATGAATTCTTTTGACCACAAATAATGTTGCCAAGTCTCTAAGGTTCTTTTTAAAGCATACAACTCTTTGTCATAAGTGGAATAATTCAAAGTAGGTCCATTTAATTTTTCACTAAAGAAAGCAATAGGCTTAGAATCTTGCATTAAAACAGCCCCAATTCTAATTCTAGATGCATCACATTCAATTTCAAATACTTTAAGTAAAACAAGTAAAGGAGCATTAGTTAATTTTTCTTTTAAAGTGCTAAATGCAACCTCTTATGTTTCACCCCACTTGAAAACGACATTTTTCTTTACCAAATCATTCAAAGGTGTAGCAATGGAGGAGAAGACCCTCACAAAACGTCTATAGCAGCTAGCCAAGGCCATAGAAACTCCTTACTTCATTTGCATTCTTTGGTGTAGGCCACTGACGAATAGCTTTCACCTTCTCTACATCCACACAAATCCCTTGAGCACCTACAACAAATCCAAGAAACACAGCAGAATCCAAACAAAAAGAAGACTTTTCTAAATTTACATAAAGGCTATTCTTCCTAAGAATGCAAAAGACCTCACGCAAATGACCAAGATGATCATCTAAACTCTTGCTATAAATCAAAATATCATCAAAATAAACAACAACAAATTTTCCAATAAGAGAACGAAAAAACATGATTCATTAAGCTAATAAATGTACTGGGTGCATTAGTTAATCCAAATGGCATAACTAACCACTCATACAATCCAAACTTAGTTTTAAATGTAGTTTTCCATTCATCACCTTCTTTCATTCTAATTTGATGATATCCACTCTTAAGATCAATTTTAGAAAATAAAGATGCACCCTACAACTCATCAAGCATATCATCTAATCTAGGAATAGGATAATGATACTTAACTATGATTTTATTGATGGCTCTACAATCCACACACATTCTCCACTTGCCATCCTTCCTTCTTAGGCACTAGGATCACTGGAATCGTACAAGGACTCATTAGCTCTTCAACTTAGCATTAGATCTCCTTAGTTTCTTCCAGATTGGCTCTATATGCTGGTCTTTTAGGAATGGATGCTCTGGGGATGAAATCTATATGAGGTTCAATGCCTCTCAAAGGGGGCAAACCATCAGGAATTTCCTTTGGAAACAAATTACTAAAATCTTGCAAAAGAGACACAACACTAGAGTGCAAAGAGGAATCAAGTTCATTAGTAGAAAAATAAACTTCCTTGCACAAGAGTACAAGTACTTGCTCATCAGCTAACATAGCTCTCTTAATCTCTCTTTTTCCAGAAAAGAAACTCACTTTTTTTCATTAATTTTCTCACTTTCATGCTTTTTCTTTTCAATCACTTTCTTTTCTTTTTCTTTCTCCTTTCTTTCTTTTCTCTCTTTCTTTCTCAATTTGCACTCATTTTCAATTCTAAGTTGATCTTCATAAGCTTGCATAGGTCTGAGAGAAGTAAGCACAACAGTTTTATCATTAAAAGAAAAAGAATGCAATTTTTATATCCATCATGTTTAACACGTCTATCAAATTGCCATGGTCTACCAAGAAAAATATGTCCAGCATACATAGGAGCTATATCACACAAGACTTCATCATGATAATTACTAATAAAAAAAGAAATTAACACTTGCTTAGTAACTTTAACTTCACCAAGCCATTGCAACTTATAAGGATTAGGATGCTTTAAAGTAGGCAAATTTAGTTTATCAAGAAGCAAGATACTAGTAACATTTGTACAACTACCACCATCAATAATAATGCTACATACCTTGTTCTTAACAAAGCATCTAGTATGGAAAATGTGCTTATGTTGCTCTTTCTCATGATCTTCCTTGGGTTGAATATTTAGAGCATGCCTAGACACCAAAGCCTTTCCATGCACAGGCTCACTAAGCTCTAACTCGGAATCCTCCACCAAAGATGGCATACTTCATCTGAATCTTCATTACTAGTGTCCTCACTAACTACATCACCATTCTCAAGCAAAATCATAGTTTTCTTGTTTGGACATTGAAAAGAGATGTGACCGAAATTTTAACATTTAAAAAACTTAATTTTTGATGTAGAAGAAGAAAAAGAAGAGTTAGAGTTATACTTACCTTTAGGAGGTGGATTTGAACTTTTGGGCTTTGCCTCCTCCTTTGGCTTACTTTCTTTGGATTTGAAGGAGGACTTGGAATCCTTCAAACCTTGCTTCAAGACCTAGAACCAACGGCAAATCTGAATTTTTGTTGAGATTTAAGTTGTTTCTCCACTTTAATAGCTTTGTGTAATAGCTCTTCCATGTCAACATAATGTTAGAGATCAACAATTACAACAATTTCAGGGTTCAAACCATCTATGAATCTTGCCATGGTTGCCTTTTTGTCTTCCTCAAGATTGGCTCTAATCATAGCCATTTCCATCTCTTGATAATACTCCTCAACTCTCATGGAGCCTTATCTCAATTTTTGCAATTTCTTGTGCAAATCCCTATAGTAATAACTAGGGACAAATCTTTTTCTTATAGTGATTTTCATCTCATGCCAAGTTTGAATTAAAGGCTCTCCATTTCGCCTTCTATTGATGAAAAGTTGATCCCACCAAATGCTAGCATAATCTGAAAATTCAACGGCTGCTAATTTCACTTTTTGCTCTTTAGAATAATGATGGCACTCAAAAATGTGCTCAACCTTTCTTTTCCACTCTAAATAAAGCTCTGGATCATTCTTTCCTTAAAAGGAGGGAATTTTCATTTTGATGTTGCCTAGATCATGCTCTTTACATGGGGGAGCTTGCTTATGCCTCCTTGGAATGAAATCATTAAAGTTAGATTCTCCTTCATACTCCTCTTTAAGATCAAGCCTTTTTGGAATTTTAGAGTTAGATGGAGATTCAAAGTCATATAGTCTTGCATTGAGCCTTTTGAATTGCTCATAGACACTTTTCATGAAAACTTTAAGATTAACATCATTAGGCTCATTTTTAGCCATTTTACAACCTAAAATGTTAATGGACAGAATAGAAAAATAATATGAAGTAGGACCTCACACACTTTTCTCATGTGTATCACTCAAAATATTGCAAATCCACTTATGTTTCACTCAAAATTTGGCTTTTTTCTTTAATATGACACTTTTGCCTTTTACCACTCACTTGCTTCTTTTTAGTGCTCTTAGTTAGAAACAAAACAAATCAATAGGAGCAAAGAATAAAGTGGCAATCCCAAAATAAGAAAATTCCAAGTTAAAATCCTTAAAGAACCGAAAGAAAAAGGGGTAAGGGGCAGTAATAATAATGCAAAAGAAAAGAAGAAAAACGTGTAGCAATATAGGGAAAAGAAAGAAATCAAAACAAGAAGGAAAAAAGAAAAAGGAACATGAAACAACAAAAAGTTCAGCACTTGATTCAATCAATTAATCGACAAAAAGTATTCTAATCAGTGTCTAACCAGCCACTAATTGTAACTACACAAATTCCCAATCAAATACAACCTCAACTAAGGTAATACAAAAAAGAGAAAAAATGCATATAAAAAGAGAGAATCTTAGCCAAAACCCTTTGTTCTTCTCCTTGAATTCAAGCTTCCACCAAGGATCTTCCTCCTAGCTAGCCACAAGGGGGATTAGAGCTTCATTGTGGTGGAAGAATGGTGGAGAATGGCTATGGTGTGGTAGATGGATGGAGTGAATGATGATGGATTGTGTCTCAGGATGATGTGTTGTATACGAATGGAATGGTGTGTCTATTTTTATTCGATTAATGCGTGATATAACGTCAATCCTCCTTTGCCTTCAGCCTTCTTTCATGTGCTCTTTATGTGCTTCATTTATTCTTTTTCCACGTGCTCAGCTTCTCCTTTTTTGTGTGTCACGCTTAGCCCTTTGCCCATCTCATTAACTCTTTTGTTTCAATTACCCAAATCACGTGCTACTCCTTTTATTATTCTTCACATGCTTAGCCTTTATGTATATGTGTAGGCCCTAACGTGATGCTACATGCTTCTTATTTCCTTATGCTTTCTATGTCAATTCTCTTCATTTCCAGCTCAATTTTTTTACTGTTTTTCTCCAACCCATATCATCTGCTCATAATCTTCTTCTCTTCTGACCCATAGCTATCCATGCTTCTTTGTTTGCTTCTCTCTTTCTCTCATTCAGCTTCAGCATCTTCTTCTCTATTGTGTTCACGTTCTATTTAAGTGTGTGTTCTTCCATGATAAAGCCTTGCTAACCCATGCTTCTTGCTGATTAGGAGTGTCTTATTCTTAGCTCATGCATCCAGCCTGTAGCAATCCACGTCAGGCCCAGCTCGAGTTTTTATTCCTTAAAAGCTTCTTCTTCTCTCGAAAGCTATCCTAAGCTTCCTCTCATTCTTGCAACTACTTCTTCATCATTGTACTGTTCATATGTGTAACACTATATATTTCTAGCTCATTTGTAACATCCAGTTTTCTAAAAATGAGAGAAAATATGAGAAACGTAACATACAATTTCTCTGTCAACGAATGAAACTCATCAGTTACAAAAGGAAGTCCCCCAAGAGGATGTAGTTAAAGTCCCAAAAAATTTGGGAAGCATTCTAGACTCCTAAAATTGAGATCCTAGGCTCAGACGGAAAGAAAAATGGAGCTAGAACAAAGAAACAATATTTTACGAAACGTAATGGTATTTTCGTAATTTTGAGTAAATTTTGGAATTCACATAGGAGGGCTTTTTAAATGAAAGCTTTGAGTTCTTTGGGGTTCTCAAAGGCCTTAAAAACCATGGAAAGCCCTGGGATAGTTAAATCCCCTCTGGTGGACGTTTTCCAATATTGGTGTGCCCGAACTTTGACGGATCCATTCGAGAAGGTTTTAGCTCCAATTTGAGTGATTCCAAAGGCATTTTTCTTAAATGAGAACCTCAATTTTATAATGGAAAAGATGGTTCTCAAAAAGGAGCTAAAATAAAGGAGAAACGAAAATGCAAAGTATGAAGGGCAAAATGGGAATTTTGAAAAGTGTAACTTATTCTCACCTATATATATGATGCACCCTTCTCCTCCCTTCATTATGCACGACCATGTTGTGCCTAAGACCAAAAGAAAACCCTAGGGGATGAGGCACACAAAAGGAGGAAGAAAAGGAAGAGAAATTCAAGGTAGAAAGGAATGGATTTTCATGTTTTTTCATGCTTTTTCTCTTCCAAACCTCTTCTGCTTCATTATCCTTTATTTCCTATAATTATAATGAAGTATATGGATCTATTTTAAAGGAGAAATTGAGGGGAAAATTTGGATTTGAAGAGAGGAGCTCAAAGAACACAAGATTCAAGTGAGGAAAAGTAAGAAAACAAGGTAATTTCTCTTCCTATAGTTGTCATTTTTGGTTCCCTCCTCCTCCATTTCGCCCCACTTGAGAAAACCCTCGAAGGAGATGAGTTTTAGGTAAAACCAAGCATGAATCTAAGGAAAAAGGGTGTGGAGATTAAGAATATGCAAAGAAAACAACAAAATAACTATTGGAAATCAAGATGTAAATTCTAGGGTTTTATGTGCACCTTCCAAATTTTGATTTTGTATAATAATTCCTAGGTTTAATTAAGAGTTTAAATGAGTTCTTGAGACACCTAAAATACTCGCCACAAGCTTCCTCCTTCAAGAAAACTAAAAGAACTTTAAGAAGGCCAAGGAAGCCTATAGCCTTGGCCAAAAAGGGTTCTTGTAGTGGGGGAGAGTGTTAAATTTTTCTAAGGTCATTCTTGAGTCATATTTGATGAATGAAAGTGAGGGGAGGCCTTGGAAAAAACTTAGAACTCATAGAAAGTGATTTGGTATCTTAGGTTCCATATTATGACCTAAAGAAGTAACAGGATACTAGGCCCTTTGTTTAAATGGTGTGATGACTCCAAGAGGCTTAAAAGGAGTCAAGAATCATATTTGAAAGGAAAGAATGAGGCTTAGAAATTATTTGAGGGGTGTTGCTTCATTAGGTGCATTTATGAACCATAATAGGGGTTATAGAACAATCTAGTACTTAAGCAAGTTGTATAGTTTTAGAGAATGTTTTAGGAACCTAGTTGGCTCCCATAAATTGTATCTAGGCCAAGAGAGACTATCTCCACCAATTTGTGAGTGTGTGGCCGAAAGAGGAGGCTTGAATCCAAAAGGAAAAATGTGTAATTGTGTGTAAGGTAGCTCTCTCCACCTTCTCTTATGCATGGATATGCGTTTAACTTGTTTTAGAATGTGTGTATGTGTATTTTCAAGTTACAAAAAGTATGCTAGCATGCCTTTATATGCCATGATTCTTGATGCCATGTTATGTTTCTAAATGAGCACATAATGTTTGTTTGAGTTTGCTTGAGTGTGGAGAGGCCAAGAACTCTTCCCTTTAGTGAGGATGAACCAAGAACCCTTGAGCTTGGTTGAGACAAAGAAAAGAGTCTCCCAAAAGCAAAGTGGGCTCCCAAGAGTATGGTTGAGTCCAAAGCTCTTAAAGAATGGGTGAGGCAAGTCCAAAATCCATGAGGAGAAGTGTGAGGCCAATCCAAACACTTGGTGAGCTCTTGAATGTCTTGTATGATTTGTTCATATGCCAAGTTTGCTTTTAAAATATCCATGACTTCCATTTTCTCCATGCATGCATTTGTAAAGCTTGCTTTGCACATATTATGTATGATTGAATGGAAGATGAGCTATTGGGATTCTTTGAATCTCATCCCCTCCTCTCCAATGCTCTAACATGCTAGGTGGACCAAGTAGCTATGGTGAAGGGAGCCAACAACAATAAGAGAAGGAGATTGACAAGCATATGCCTAATTTTATTCTTTTTGAATCCATATGATGCTTCACAATGTATATGATGTTATAAATGGTCTATGACCCTTAAGACATGTATAAATATGCTATTATGTGATGTTTAAATGTATAGATATGATGTATGACATCTAGAACCTATTTTGAGTATGTAATTCCTAAGTATGCTTCACAATGTATATAATGGAAATGTGCATAAGTGTGGGTTGAATAGCCAAAATGAGATGCATGAGATTTGGGACCATTTGGACACCTCATGCAAGTCTTAAATGTACTTTTAGACTTGCCCAAAAGGTGCCAACCCCAAGGAAAATCCATTTGGCAACTTTGGTACCATATATGGAGTCAAAATTGACCATTATGGAACCCTATGTCACTTTTTAGCCAAATGAGTTAGTCTTGATCTAAAATTTGGTATAAAATTTGATCTTATTGAGAGATTTTTGGAAAGCTAAAGATTATAATTTTATGAGGTCTACAGAATATTTGATGATTTTTCAAAAATTGGCAATTTTCATGGTTTATGGTTTGCTGCACTATTCATTTGGTCTGGATTTGCATTCTATCACAAGAGGCTCAAATGATGTCCAATTGTCATGAAATTTTATACAAAAGACCTAGACAATCACAGTGATTTGTACCAAGTAGAATTACCTCATTTGGAGGTCTAGAGAGGGAGATATGAAGTTTTGAATTTTCTATCTAGTATTAGTAATTTTGCCCGACCGGAAGTACTGTTCCATTGAATTCTGAGGTCTGAGCTCAATAAACTGATCTGGAAATATTTTTTCTCTCTAGTTAACAACCACAGATTTCCATATTGGTATCATTTTTATGGATTTGATTTTTTTGGAATTAATTGGACATTTTTAAGTTTTCTGTAGAATTCTATGATAGTTCCAGAATTCAGTCAGACCTTTAGACTATTTTGGATGTCAAACGTCCTCCATGATGCATGTTATGGTCTGAGCATATTTTTAGTATGAAGTAGACATCCTAATATTTACATAATGACCAAGATTGCATGATTTCAATTTTTTTAGATTTAGTTATGATTTTCCAAAATTTAGTCAGAAAATGGAGCAAATCTAGCCAAGAATGAACCTTCATATTCCATGCTCCATTTCGGTTTCCATGAGTTGTGGGTATTTTTTTGTGATGAAAATGAGTTATAATAATGTAATTAAATATGAAAATAAATAGTATGAGCTCACACGGTCCACGCAACACCGATTGCAAATCTTTAAGTATGACGTAACAGAAGTAAACCCATTATTTTCATTCCCTTTCTCATGTGCTCTCATGGGAATGATAATGTGAAGCTTATGATTGGTATGAAATGAGCTAGAATTTATAGTGTTACATCATTTCTATCACATTTGCATGCTCATATGATACATTCTATGAGGGGAAGTAAGAAAATCCATTAAAATAATGTATTTCTTTGCGTTGCGTCGTGTGTAAAAATTTCATTCGGTGTCATATAGGCCATGTGAGCTCATACAATACATTCCTATATTTAATTATATGGATACAACTCATTTGAATCATCAAAAGTAGCCTACATCTCAAGAAACTCAAAGGGAAGCATAAAATATGGATATTCATTTTCGGCCAGCTTTGGCTCATTTCTATCACAAATTTTGAAAAATCATAACTAATTCTAGAAAAATTAAAATTATACATTCTTGGCCATTATAGAAAGCTAAGGATATATGATTCATACTAAAAATATTTTCAGACCATAAAATTCATCACAAAGGATGTTTGACATTCAAAAATCTCCAGAGGTCAAACTGTTCACTGGTGCTATCGTAGATTTCTATAGCAAACTTTAAAAATTTCTAATTAATTCCAAACAAATCCACTCCATGCAAATGATATCAACTTGGAAAGATGTGGATGTTAGCTATATATAAAAAATAACTTCAGACTAGCCCAAGCATGCTCAAACCTCAAAATCTAATCAAACATTAACTGAGGTTGGGTGAAGCTCCTATACTGGATAGATTCTTTGAAAATTCATATCTCCCTCTCTAGATGTCCAAATGAGGTGTTTCTAGTTGGAACGAGTTACTGGGAATATCTAATTTATTTTAATAAAATTTTGTGGTAATTGGACATTATTTGAGCCTTGTGTGATAAATTTTATTTTTAGACTTGAATGAACAGTAACATGACCAAAACTAGAAAATTTGCCAACTTTGAAAATTTATCAAATATTCTGTAGACCTCCAAAAATTATGTTCTTTAGGTTCTCAAAAAGCTCTCAATAAAATATAATTTCATGCCAAATCTCAAATTAAGAAGAGCTCATTTGGGTAAAAAGTGATATATGGTTCCATTATTGTCAATTTTGGCTCCATATGGGATACCAAAATGTCCAAATGGTTTTTCTTGGGGTTTGGCACCTTTTGGGCAAGTCTAAAAGCATAATTAGGACTTGTGTAGGCTGTCCAAATGGTTTCAAACTCTATGCATCTCATTTTGGTCATTTCATCCACACATATGCATAATTTAATTATGCCACATTGTCCATACATACTCAATTTACATTCTATTTTTCACATAACACATTCTTTCATTTCTACATCATATATTATCATAATTATATATGTTCCAAAGGTCTAGACCATATACAAGCATGTGTTACATCATTTGACATGAATATGGCTTTAAAGACTAAAAACCATGCATTATGTTGTCATGCTCTCTTCTTCAAGGTGGTTAGCCTCCATTACCTTGTCTACTTGGTCCACCTAGCATGTTAGATCATTGGAGAGGAGGGAATGAGATTCAAAGTGTAACACCATACTTCTAGGACTCAATTCATGCAATTCCCATGCCTCATCTTATGTTTGTTCTATGGAAACAATCTAGTGGCATAGGGAGTTATGAATTAAAATGCATTTCTTTACAGGTAAAATTTTTCTTTCGGAGTCCCGTGAGCCATATGAATGCATCTATCACATTCTCATACTTAAATACATGAATATAGCTCATTTCCATCATCAAATTTGGTCTACAACTAGTGGAAAGCAAAGGAACACATTAAAATTCATGTTTGCATTTTCGTCCAGAATTTCCTCTTTTCTGTCACAAACTTTGGAAAATCATAACTAAATCTAGAAAAATAGAAATCATGTGTTCTTTGTCATTATGGAAAGATCAGGATGTCTACTTCACACTAAAAATACGTCCAAGTCACAAAATTTATCACACAGGACGTTTGACATCCAAAACTCTACAGACTCACTGGCTGCCTGGGCTGTGAGTCAGGTTACTGATGCAAACTTCTGAAATTCATAACTAATTCTACAAAAATCGAAATCACACACATTCAGTCATTCTGGGAAGCTACAAATGTTAACTTGACACTAAAAATAATTCTCGAATGAAACAGACACGTTTAGGTATCTGGAACGGATGGAACAGTGATTGAGCTCTGGAGTCGCCACTGTTACTGACAGCAAATTTCAAAAATGCATAACTCTGTGCTCAGACCTCCAAATGCGGTGATCTCGGTGGCCACAGAAAGCTTATGACCTCTAGTTTATGCACATAAAATTTCATAAGCATTGGACACCATTTGGCCATCGAGTGACACGAAAATCAAATCTGCCAGTATGAACAGTGCACATACCAGAAACCATAGAAAATCCCAACTTTGAAAATTCACAAAATATTCCCTAGGTCTCCGAAAATTATGATCTTTAGCTTCCCAGAAAGCTCTCAACAAGACCTAATTGCATGCCAAATTTCAGGGCAAGACTAACTCATTTGGCCAAAAAGTGGCATAGGGTTCCATTATGGTCAATTTTGGCTCCATATTGGGTACCAAAATTGCCAAATGGATTTCCTTTGGTCTTGGCACCTTTTGGGCAAGTTTAAAAGCATGTTTAAGACTTGGGGAAGCTGCCCAAATGGTTCCAAACCATTTGCATCTCATTTTGGGCTTTTCACCCTCACTTATACACATTTCCATCAAACTTTCAATTCTCATACTTTGGCATTAGATACTCAAAACATATGCTAGAGGTCATACATCATATTCATACATATAAACATCATAGAATGGTGTATTTATACATGCCTCAAGGGTCATGGTACATTTACAACATCATATACTTTGTGAAACCTCATTATAGGTTCAAGAAGAATGAAAGCTAGGCCTAGGCTTGTCAATCTCTTTCTTTCATGGTTGTTGGCTCCCTTCACCACAACTCCTTGGTCCACCTAGCATGTTAGAGCATTGGAGAGGAGGGAGTGAGATTCAAAGAATCCCAATAGCTCATCCCCCATTCAATCATACATAATATGTACAAAGCAAGCTTCTCAAATGCATGCATGGAGGAAATATAAGTCATAGGCATTTTAAACGCAAACTTGGCATGTGAATCAATCATACAAGACATTCAAGAGCTCACTAAGTGTTTGGATTGGCCTCACACTTCTCCTCATGGATTTTGGATTTGCCTCACCCATTCTTTGAGCACTTTGGGCTCAACCATACTCTTGGGAGTCCACTTTACTTTTGGGAGACTCTTTACTTTGTCTCAACCAAGCTCAAGGGTTCTTGGCTCCTCCTCACCCAAGGGAAGAGTTCTTGGCCTCTCCACACTCAAGCAAACTCATACAAACATCATGGATTCATTTAAAACATAACATGGCATCAAGGATCATGACATGTAAAGGCATGCTAGCATACTTTTCAAAGCTTGAAAATACACATACACACATTCTAAAACAAGCTAAACACACATCCATGCATGAGAGAAGGTGGAGAGAGCTACCTTGTATGCAAGTACACACTTTTTCCTTAGCTTTTAAACCTCCTCTTTTGGCCACACACCCACAATTTGGTGGAGATGGTTTCTCTTGGCCTAAATACAATTTTTGGGAGCCAATTAGGTTCATGAAACATTCTCTAAAGCCATACAACTTGCTTAAGTACTAGAGTGCTCTATAATCCCCATTATGGTCCATAAAGGCACCTAATGAAGCAACACCCCTCAAATGATTTCTAGGCCTCATTCTTTCTTTTCAAATATGATTCTTGACTCCTTTTAAGCCTCTTGGAGTCATCACATAACTAAAACAAAGGGCCTAACATTATGTTGCTTCCTTAGGTCACAATATGGAACCTAAAGCACCAACTCATTCTCTAAGCTTTCTAAATTTTTTCCAAGGTTTTCCCTCACATTCATTCATCATGTATGACTCAAAAATGGGCTTGAAACAATTTAAAACTCTCCCTAACTATGCCATCCCTACTTGGCCGAAAGTTAGAGCATAAATGGGATTTCATGGCTTCTTGATTTTTCCTTGATGGGGGAACCATTTAGGGAGGTTGTTAAGAGTTGTAGGAGGTCAAGGAAACACTTAAACAACAAAGGGAACTTATAGATTAAATCAGTTTTTACAATCCCCTTAAGTGCTCTACACTTTTCCAACTTTTAGGTTCATGACTTTCCATGGGGTTTTGTTCATTTTATGGAGGAAGAGACATATGGGGGACCTCTTAGGGATCTTAGGAGCACATTTAAACATTCATTTAAGCCTAAGAATATTTATATAAAATCAGATTTGCAAGGGAGCATTTGGATCCCTAATGATTCCATTTTGTTTCCTAATGCTCCTTTCTTGATTCTATTGGTTCATTCTTAATCCTTGCCATCTAAAACCCCTAATCCCTCCATAAATTGGACAGAAAACAACCCCTAAGAATTGGGCTCATGGTGGTCAAATTCGTGCAAGAGGAAGGGGGAGGGAGAAAGTACCAAAGATTGGAAGTTTTACCTTGTTTTCTTGCTTCCTTTGGCTTGTTCTTCCACTTGGTTGGCTTACTCCCTCAATTTTCGAAATTCCCCTCTCTGTTCTGCCCCAAAAACAGCACCAAACTCTCCATTAAAACCATAGAAAGAAAGCTTGAGAGGAGAGGAGCAAGGTTCAAGAAGGAAGGATATGGAATTTCTTAAAGTTTCTTACCTTTCTCTTGAATTTCTTCCTCCAAAATCCTCCTCCTCTTGTGCGCCTAAGGAGCTGGAGTTCTCCTCTGAAAATGGGCAGAAGCAAGTCGGTTTAGAGAGGGGGAGGCAGAACGTGGCATATAAAGAAGAAGAAAGAAGCTTCTTTTAACACTTTAATGCCAATTTTGCCCTTCGTTCTTAGCATTTTCGTTTCTCCTTCGTTTTAGCTCCTTTTTGAGAACCGTCTTTTCCATCATAACAAAGAGGTTCCCAATTTAATAAAATGCCTTTGGAATCACTCAAATCGGAGCTAAAACCGTCCTGAACGAATCGGTCAAAGTTCAGGTCAACCGATATCGGAAAGAGTACACCGGAGGGGCTTTACTGGTCCCGGGGCTTCCCATGGTTTTTGGGGCCTCTGAGAACCCTGGGCAACTCAAAATTTCCATTTAAAAAGCCCTCCTAGGTGCTTTTCCAAAATTACACTTATTTATGAAAATGCCACTGGCCTTTCGGTAAATTTTTCAAATCGCTCCGACCCCGGTTTCTGGGCAACTCAAGGCTCAAATCCTCATTTTCTATTATTTAAAATTTTATCCAAATTTTATTTGGCCTTGAATAACTCATCTCAGGGGACTTACTTTGAAAACGTGCCCATTTCCATCGTTTAATGAAAACGGGACATTACACAAAGAATCGCAATAGCTTATCTCCCATTCAATCATACATAATGGATGCAAAGCAAGTCTTGAAAATGCATGCATGGATATAATAGATGACATGAACATTTAAGAAGTAAGCTTGGCATGTAAATAAGTCATACAAGACATCCAAAGTCTTGGCAAGTGGATGGATTGGCCTCACCCTTTTCCTCATGGATTCTAGACATGCCTCACCTATTCTTTAAGAAATTCTTGGACTCTACCATACTCTTGGGAGCTCACTTTGCTTTAGGGAGACTCTTGGCTTTGTCTCAACTAATCTTAAGAGTTCTTGGCTCATCTCCACCATGGTTAAGAGTTCTTGGCCTCTTTACACTCAAACAAACTCAAACAAACATCATGACATCATTTAGAAACATAATATGTCATCATGAAATCATGGAACATAAAATCATGCTAGTATACTTTTCATAGATTGAAAATACACATACACACATTCTAAGACAAGCTAAATACACATCCATGCATGAGAGAAGTGGAGAGAGCCACCTTATACACAATTACACACTTTTTCCTTTGAATCCAAGCTCCCCTTTTTGGCTAAACACACAAAAAAAGTGTGGGGAATGTTTCTCTTGGCCTAAACACAATTTATGGAAACCAATTAGGTTTATGAACTCAATTCTAAGGCCATAAATTTGCATAGACACTAGGTTCGCTCATAACCTCATTGTGGTTCTATAATTGCACCTAATGAAGCAACACCCTTCAAATAAATTTTAGGGTCCATTCTTTCCTTTCAAATATGATTCTTAACTCCTTTTAAGCCTCTTGGAGTCATCACACAATCAAAACTAAGAACCTAGCTACATGTTGCTTCTTTAGGTCATAATATGGACCTAAAGCACCAATTCACTTTCTATGGGTTCTAAATTTTTCCCAAGGCCTCCTCTCATTTTCATTCATTATATATGACTCAAGAATGAGTTTAGAAAAATTTAAAACTCTCCCTAGCTATGAAAACCTCCTTAGGCCGAGACAAGGAGCATTTTTGGCCTCCTTGAAGCTTTCTTTGTTTTCTCAAGGGAAGAAGCATATGGGGAGCTTTTTAAGGATCTTAGGTACTCAATTAAACTCTTATTTAGGCCTAAGAATTATCATACAAAATCATATTTCACAAGGTACACTTGAAACCCTAGGTTTTGTATCTTGAAGTCTAATGGTTTTTTATTAATTCCCTTTGCATATTCTTAATCTCCACACCTTTTTTTCTTATATTCATCCTTGGTTCTACCTAAAAATCAACTCCTCCTAGGGTTCCTTAAGTGTGTCGAGTTGGAGAAGAAGAGGCAATCAAAAGTGGCAACTAAAGGAAGAGAAATTACCTAGTTTTCTTGCATTTTCTTGCTTGAATCTTGCTTTCTCCAAGTTCCTCTCTTCAAATCCGAAATTTCCCATAAGTTTCTCCCTTAAATCATATTTGTAAACTTCATTCTAATCAAAGGAAACAAAGGAGAATGAAGACGAGGAGGTTTGGATAGAAGAAAGCATAAAAACTATCATGGAAGCATACCTTTAAGCTTGGATTTCTCCTTCTTCTTCTTCCTCCCTTGTGCGCCTAAAACCCTAGCTCTCTTCTCTAAAATTAGGCAGAAAATTCTGAGTCTAAATGAAGGAGAAAGAGGGGTGCCACCTATATATAGGGGGAGGAGGAAGCATTTTTCAAAAATTTTCATTTTGCCCTTTGTTCTTTGCATTTTTGTTTCTCTTTCGTTTTAGCTCCTTTTTTAGAACTATCTTTTCCATTATAAAATTTAGGTTCCCAATTTAGTAAATCACTCAAATCAGAGCTAAAACCTTCTCGAACGAATTCGTCAAAGTTCGTGTACACCGATGTTAGAAAACATCTACCGGAGGGGATTTAACTGTCCCAGGGCTTTCCATGGTTTTCAAGGCCTCTGAGAATCCTAGAGTTTTCAAAACTTTCATTTAGAAAGCCCTCCTATGTGAATTCTAAAATTTGCTCAAAATTACGAAAATTCTATTACATTTCATATGATTTCCATCAAAATTTGTTTCTTCATCTTAACTCCATTTTTCTGTCCATCTGACGCTAGGATTCTCATTTTTTGGAGTCTAGAATGTTACTCAAATTTTTTGCTACCTTAACTAATTCATTTTAAGGGACTTGCTTTGAAAACGTGTCCGTTTCTATCATTTAACGAAAATTAGACATTACAACATGCACGTAGAACTCGAGCCCTATAACTGCTGCATTGTTCTGGAGTTTCTTTTTATGTGTCATGAGCACAACCTGTGGCTCCCTATATGTGCTTCTTCTCCTCTACTCCACAAGCTTCTTGCTTTGGCCGTAGCCTTCCTTCACGTCAACTCATCACATTCTTTTTCCTAGTCAGCATGTCTAGCCTATGTGCATTTTAGTCATACTCTGTTTTGTTGCTAGTCTCATGTGTTTCTTCTCTTCATTCTTCATATGGTCATGGCTTTTTATTTTAGCTAAGCACAAAGCTTCTCTTCCTTTTTCCCACTCTACTTATAGCTTGCATGTAATGACATGAGCTTCATTCAAGTGCTTCATGGATGGTTCTATTCTACTTCTCCACCTTCTCAACCATAACCCATTACTTCTCTATTGTTTTTGTGCTACGTGTAAGTGTGTTAATGTAGCTGGACCATGGCTACATGCAAGTGTATGAATTGGACCTGTGGAAGCTACGTGGAAGTGAAGTAACATGCTGGACTTATGTTATGTGTTTGAAGTGTATGAAACTACGTGAAGGGTGTGTGATTGATGTATGTGGGTGGCTGTGGCTTCATGGAAAGAGCTCTATATGTGTACATGGAATGTGTTAATGGGTGAAGCTACAGGGGTGTGTGTGAAGCTGAGTAGTGGTGTGTGTTTGCTACAAATGGATCACGTGGAGGGTGTGTGCATAGGATGTGTGTGTAAGAGAGAGTGGTGCATGCATTTAACTTAAGCTGCCTTCCATCCAAAAAATCCCTCATTTCTAATCGCAAAATAAGGTTTTCCCTCCTTGAAATTTAGCTCTTGATTCAATCTTGAAGCTTCGATCATTTTCCAAATTAATTTCCATCCTAAAATTTTTCATTGCCCAACAAAAATTTGCATAAAAATAAAAGAGAAAAATTCAAAAAATTCATTTAAAATGATTTTATGCATTATCAATTATTTTGTAGTTTAATTCCTAAAGTGCAAAAATGGTTACTAAAATCAATTATCCACCTAAGTAAATCCATTAAGCCTTATTTAACTATTAAAATGCTTAAACTAAGGAGAATAAAATTTATAAAAAATCATATTTATCACCTATCTAGGGGATTTACATCTTATACATACAAAAACACATATTCAAGCTCTAATTCTCTAATTACTATACAATTTTACGCCACCATAGTAAGAAACGAAAAATACTTTGGTTACAATTTCACTACATTTCCAAGCCTATTTTTATGAAATTGATTTCCCCTATCAAATCACATCCAAAAATTATAAAAATTGGTAGAATGAATCCTTACTATGTTAATTATAAGCCACAAAAACTTTTTTTAAGAATTTCAAAGGATAACCCCGAAATCCCTACTATTTAGGCCACTACCTCAGATGAGCTCACTATACATTGTCCATTTTGTTTCTGACATTGTTACCCTACCAAAATGAGTTCAAAAAAATTATAAGACTTTCCATATCTAAATTATACATCTTGGATACCTTCCCACAAAATTTCATATGCTAATTCCTTCATTTACCTATTTAACAAGATTTATTATGGAATTAGCTCCAAGCTATCTCATACAGAAGCCAAGTTCCATTAGAACGTCATTTTTCTAATCTAGCATATTCTAATGATCCTATAACCCTCCAAACCTCTAGTCCAAAGGATGAAAGACTCATTATAAAATGTAGGCGTAAAATTTTTATGATAGTGATAATCAATTTCATGCAAAATAGTAATTAAAGATACTTTTCCATATAAAGCAACACTGCGACTAGTCATCATTGTCTGCTTAATTAAGAAGTTATACACATAGAATTGTCCTACAGATACACAATAGGAAATTACAACAAATTTATATACAAAATCATGCTCTAACATTTTTTATTACACTAAGGATTTACAGAACTGGTCATAGGAATAATACATTAGTTTATTAATATGCTTGTCTAGTTTTTGCTTGCTTGGCTTTGTCTGTGATATAACTAACACCTGAAAATGGTTAGCTTAATAATGAGATAAAATCCTAGTAGATAACAACACTAAACAACAACCAATACACATCCAATGCATACTTTGGTATAGGAGCACATAAATCCTAGATAGCAGCATACATTTATTCATAAGGCTATTATACTTCGATCATTGCCCAATAATAGTGATCTAATACTCATGACAGTCACTTTAGTGGGCATATATTCAATCATACACAACAAAAAGTTTTAGGAATCATTCAGTGTAATTACGTATGTAAACTAACAAAATACAATGTTAACTACTTGTTTCGTTATCGTTGTTCTGTCAAGTTACTTTGTATCCCTTGTTGTTCTAATTTTTCCCCTAAAATTCTAGTCATGCATTACCATAAATAAGAGCTGTTAATGATAAAAATTAAGTTAAAACTAAGCTACTATCCTTTTTTATGGTAGTTCTAATTTTATTTTGTGAGTTGAGAATTTGAGTTCCTAATTCATAAGCATTTACGTTTTTGTTTCTTTTAGTTTCATAATTAACTATCATGTGAGGTACTTAAGTGGAGTTTATAGCCTTAGAGTTCAACCCTTGCTATGCTATTTTCCTAATTAAATGGAAGGCATTCCTGTTATAAAACCCCATGGTTAATACACTCACACATGAATACTCCTTTTATTTGTTTTCTTGGTTTAATTGAATATAAGGGGAGCAACTATTTTGTTACTTACCTTTAATTAACTGTGGCCTCCTCCCAAGCTTTTCTAGGTCCTTCTCAAGCTTTTATAGCTGTCTAACCATAACAGAACCTTCTAAGTTTAGGAATTTAACCGGTTGAAATGGAGTAATTTAGGAATTTAGGAGTTTTCCCCTTCTTACCTCTCACAAATGTCCTTGGAATCCCTTCCTAATTTTGTGACTCATTTTATTCTTGTAGCTCTATGGTGGTATGAACTTTTACTCCCTTCTTCCCCTTCTCTTCTTGGCCTAAGTGAACCTAAGTGATTGGTGATTATCACAAATGGATAGCTCATACTTTCTCCACGACTAATTGGATCCACTTAAGTGCTTAAGCATTCATTCTCTCCCTCTTTTGTTTGGTGCAAAACTAGATGGCACATGCATGTGTCTTATTTTCATCTAAGCTACATAATAAATGCAATTTTTAACTCCCTTAACAACTAGAATATGAGCATTAACCAATAGCAATTATATAGATATGTATCTTGAAGAGTGAACCATGAGGTGTCAATACCTTGATTACTAAATTCTTTCCTTCCATGGCCCATACCACCATCCTAACTAAATGTCCTTCCTTAGATTATATATGCCATTTAATACATATAATTCCTATTAATTTCCATGGCTAGAAATAAGATGGAGGCATGCTCAAATTCTATTCATACATACACACATTTTTGGATGGTGTAAGCATGAGGTGGTGAGGAATTTTATTTAATTCTTTCGCTAACTTTATTTCTTATTCAGTTTACATGTTAAGTGTTAGCACATGATATATATATCTTTTCCTCCTATTAAGCTACATTGAATGGATGCTCTCTCTAATTCATAGCTGGGACTATTTATACACATTAGTATTCTAGTGGTTGCATACACATACATCTATGATGAAGCCTTTCAAGAGTAAGTTTGTAGTTTACTTATTTTATTCTTCCTCCATTTAGTCTCTCCCTCATCATGCATACTAGGTGTCTCCATTTTAGATTATGTAGGCTATTCATTTACATGCAATTGCCTATCACTCCTCCACAGCTAAAGGATTTAGTAGCATTAAAGGCAATATATATATCACGATGGAAGCATAAGGTGTGTGTGTGTACTTGGTTCATTAGGATTTCTTCCCTATCACACTCATTCAACCATGTATATGTTGGTAATTTTAAAACTTATTCCAAGATTTTGGTAGCTTTAAGCTTACAATATACAAGGCTAATGGGGTTGCTACTTGGCCGAGTACACATACCCATATGCCTATATAGGTGGAAGAAAGGAAACACTACCATAAAGTGGTTACAAGCTTGTCTTAAATTGTTCCTACTTACTTTCATATTAAACAAATGAATGTTCTACTATCTCTTTAAGGTTTCTTAGCATGTACCCTTCTTTCTAGTATTAATTAAACAAGTTAGTTCTTCACTAACTTTAGTATGTTAATAGTTACAGAAAATTTGGAATGTGACACATGGAGACAAGAAGAAGTAAGCATGGAATCAAAAGATTTACCTTGGTTTTCTAGCTTTCTTTAGATGCTTTTCCTTTTGCTTTGATTCTCCTCCTTTAATTCAAACTTCTCCCCTCTAGTTTGAGCTCAACACAGAATGAAATACTTTAATAAAACTATAGGAAGAAGGAGGAGAAGGAGGAGATTAAGTTTACTAAAGAGAAGAGCAAGAAATTCCTTGAAATTCATACCTTTCTTGCCTTTGTTTTCCTCTTCTTCTTCCCTTATCTTATGCGCCTCTCTCCCTCAGTCTCACTTCTATTCTTAGGTAGAAATAAAGCCAGTCATATGAAGGGAGGAGAGAGGACACACCACTTAAGAAGGCAAATAATAAAATTGTTACAACAAAATTCCATTTATGTCTTATTTCTTGGCATTTCCATTTCTAGTTTTTCTTAGCTCCTTTTTTAGAACTATTTTTTCCATCATAAAATTTAGGTTCTCAATCTTATAAAATGCCTTTGGAATGGCTCACTTTGGAGCTAAAACCTTCTCGAACGAAAGGGTCAAAGTTTGGGTCAATTGTTCTTAGGAAACATACACTGGAGGGGTTTTAACTGTCTTGGGGCTTCCCATGGTTTTTAAGGCATTTAAAAACCCTAGAGAGCTCAAATTTTCCATTTAAAAAGCCCTCCTATGAGTATTTTAGAAATTGTCTGAAATTATGAAAATGCCCTTCCGTTTTATAACTATTTCGTTGAATTCTATCTGCTTATTTTGGCTCTAGTTTCAAGGAACCTCTAGCCTCCTATTTTCATTACTTAATGTCTATATCATTATTCTAATTTTTCTAGACTTTAACTAATTCATTTTAGAGGACTTACTATTAAAATATATTTTTTTTTGTCACTTTTACAAAAACCAGACCTTATAAGACCAAAGAGCATAACTAAAAATTTATAATGCCTATATCTAGTCCTAAATGTAGTCTTAGGGATATCCTCAGCCTTAACCTTTAACAGATGGTATCTTAACCTCATGTCTATTTTAGAAAATATTGATGCCCTTGCTAATTGGTCTAAAAGGTCATCAATTCTAAGTAGAAGGTACTTATTCTTAATTGTGACTTTATTTAATTATGTGTAATCTGTACAAAGCCTTAGATTCACATCCTTTTTCTTTACAAATAGGACCAATGTTCCCTAAGGTGAAACATTAAGTCTAATAAAGCCCTTCTTTAAAAGTTTCTCTATTCGATTCTTTAGTTCTACTAATTCTGGTGGAGCCATACTATAAGGTGCTTTAGATATTGGTTATGCTCTAGGAAATAAGTTAAAAGAGAACTCTACTTCTTTTTCAAGTGGTAACCCTCTAATTTCTGTGGGAAATACCTTAGAAAATTCTTTTAACTATGGGTATCTCCTTTAAACCTTTTTCTTCCTCAACCTAAATAGAAAAAGAACACTATGAATTATTGGCACCCTTTCATCAAACATCTCTCACCTTGGCTAGTAGTTATAAATTTTAACTCAGCCCTAGTATAAGGTATTGTTCCACAAGATGGCACATATATGATCTTTTGTATACAATTAAGTTAAGCATTGTTTGTAGACATCCAATTCATGCAAATAATAACATCAATCTTAACAAATGGCATACATATCAAATCAACTGTGCTATAACATTAGTTAAATTGAATGACACAATTGAAGCAAACATGGGAGGTCATTACATTATTTCTTGTAGGGGTAGACACATACAAATCATATGGTAAGGTACTAAGTACCAAACCTAACCTCCTAGTACAATTATAAGATATGAATGCACCTAAGTCAAACATTTCATATACAATACAATCATTCACTTTAATCATACCTTGAATCAAGCTGGGTGATTGACTGGCCTCCCTTTGAGTGAGTGCAAAAACTCTCCTTTGTGTCTGTAGTCTGGAAGTAGGTGCTCCCTCCTTTCTTTGTTGGCACTCTCTGGCCATGTGTCTTGGCTTCCCATACTTGAAGCAAACATTTTGTCTAGCTAAGCATAGTCTGTTTCCATGGTTCCTGCCACACTATTGACATACTGTGCCTTATGAACTTCCCTCACTAGGATAACCCAACCTCTTGCTCTTCTTCTTACCCTAAGGCTACTTGACACTTTTCTTGCTACCACTACTAATAAATTCTTCTTCTCGGGGTCTCTTAGCCTTTGGGGTCTCCTTCCTACTTTGTATGCTTTTAAGATTACTTTTTGCTACTCTATGCACCTTAATTAAATCATTAAAATCTCTAATCCTCTATGGCACAACTCTGTCTAATTTCTGCTAATAATCCCCTTTCAAGCCTCTTAGCTCGCCACCTCTTATCATCAAATCTCTATAAGTAGGAGGAATATCTGGACAATTATACAAATCTTGCCACATACTGATTAACGGACTTATCCTCTATCTATTTTAGAAAAATAAATTTAGAAACTTTCTCGTCCTTGATTGAACTTGGAAAATATTTCTCATGGAATTGATTCAAGAAAGTCTCCCAAGTGATCGGGATGTTCCTAGTCTACATGATCATCTTTGTACTCCTCCACTAAACATCAACTTGTCCTTCTAGCTTGAATGAAGCCATCAATACCTTTTGCTCTAATGTACACTCTATTACCTTGAAAATTTTCTCTAACTACCTCACCCATGCCTTAGCCTTCTTTATATTAAATTTACCATCAAATGTAAGAGGATTATACTTTCTGAATTGCTATATTGCTTGTTAAGTAGTAAGCTGAGGCTATACAGAAAAAGGTGTGTGTGAGGACCCTAACTTCTAACCATTATAATTAAGGTAAAATACATGATTAATAACCATAAATAAGGGTTGCAAGACATTAAGAGTAATTACACTCAAAAAAATGGGAAATTTGAACCTTAATATTATTAGAGTTATCAATCAAATAATTACAAGCATTCATGTACACAAGGGAAACAAACACTCATTTTATAAGCCTTTGATTCTATTATCTATTAATTCTAACTCACAAGAATCTTCTACCAATGTTTCTAAGTCACCCTTAAGGTTACCATATAAAAAACCAAGATTTCTAGGTTAGCATGAGAGTTTGGGATCATTAGCCATGGCTAAATGCCTTTGCGCCACGGCCAATTACTCTCGGGTTCACCCTTATATCTTTACTAATTTCGCCACCCAAGTTGGAGCTTCGCCACGGCAAGTTAGAGCTTCGCCAAGGCTAATCTACATGGCATTGTGGCAAGGAAGCCTCCTAGAACTTACCTCGCTTGCCTCTCATTATTGGCAGCGGCCAATTCCTCCTTTTGCAGTGGCTAATTCCTCTCTGGAATTCCTGTCATATTTTCACAAATGTTTACCATAGCTAATTCCCATTTAGTCCCGATGAATCACCCTTTGGATAACTCCCAATTTTGCCTCTCACATTTCGCCCTGGCTAATTCCACTTTTTCGCCGCAGTGAATTGCTCTTTGGTACTTTTCCTAGGCAACTTCGCCTCTATTAGCTGCGACGAAATGCCTTCTCATCCTATAACTCCTAAAATCTTATCTCATACTCTCCTCTCTCCCTCCAATGACACCCTAGGGCCACTCTACCTTAATTGTGGAGCTCCAATAGTTTTCATTAGCCTAATTTACCCAGCTAATCTATCATTACTAGTTCAAGACTTAAGAGTCAATTTCTACTCCTCCAACTACCCTATATCAACAAGTTCATAGATTAATAATAGCAGAATTCCATAAGCTTCCAGCAATTATCATTCAAATATACATTCCTTTAAAGATTCCATACATCACCAATTCAAATCAACAATCTAATATATCCCATGATGACACTTCTAATAGTAGACTACATCCATATGTTAAAGGCAAATAACACTGGGAGAGGCCCGTCCATGGCACCCACTCGCTAATGAGTACAACTAGGGCTCAGTGCATCTGGGGTTTAATCATAACCCGGTGCCTGATCAAAGCACATGCATGAGTGGCAGTTGCACCACAGCTCCACCATGGACTCACAAGGTCTAAACACATATAATAGATAGCCAACCAATTCATTTAGCATTCAAAATCATAATCATACAGCGGATAAAAAATTAAACAGACATATGTATGGAATTAGCATGAACCCCAGTTACCTTACTCTGCAAATAATTAAAAAGTCACCAACAGTGCCAAAATCTCCCTATAACCATAACATCAGAAGATTACTATTTTAAATCATAATGTACAGTAGCAACAAGTACCTAAGTAATTAAAATACTAATGGCTACCTGGAAGACGCTTACCCAGCCACTACAAATCCCTAAATTCGGATTGAATATGTCTTTTACCAGAATTTTCAATATATCACCCTAATTCCTAAGCAAATTCGTACAGAATTAATACCAATACTATAAATCAACCATGGGGGTTTTAAACCAGCAGAAAATGCATTAAAATAGAGAGTTTATACTTACCTAATATCCCTCCTAGCTTCTACCTTTGAAAATCCTGTAAGAAACTACCAAACAACCACATTTTAGAATTTGGGTATGGTGAAAATGTTGCAAATGAAAAACTAATCAGGCCAAAATAAGAGAAAGAGAAGGGGATTAAGTTATATAACAAGTACCTTGGCTGATTTTGAGCTTAGAAGTGAGAGATGGTAGATTTCTTGCCCCAAACCCTAGCCTCCCTTCAAACCTCCGAAAATAAGTTGTGTGTTTATGTTTTAGCAAAATATGGAGGGGCTGAAGTGTTTAGGGTTTTAGTTGACTTTAAGTTGGGTCTAATGTGGGTCATGGGTTGATTCAAAGATCTAATACTAAGTGGGTTTCAGACTTAAGCCTTGTTAGGCCAGTTTTAATGTGTTAGGCTACAAAAATTTAATTAGACCAGACCAAGTTTGAAAGAGTCAATTGATTTAGGTCTACATAAGGGTTATTGGGTCATTTATAAGAGCTTATGCAAGTTGGGTCTTGGGTCTTTAATTCATTAAATTAGATTGGGCCTTTCATTAGTTCCTAACCTTGGCCTACTTAATTTAATTTGGGCCTAGATGGGGCTTATAACTCAATTAAATCTCAAATTCATATTAATAATTTATCTCTCTAAAATTTTCATTCACTTAACTTGTCCAATTATCCCTTATTAATTATTTTTAATTAACTCAAATCCATAATTAATACCTTAATTAATTTTGGGGTGTTACAGTATGAGTACTGTTTGAGACCCTGTCAGCTGAGGTTCAGGTTCAAATAAATGTGGCACTTGTCTTGGAGGAACCTTCCCAGTGGATATTGGTGGATTCTGCATTTGAGAGATGCTTTCCCTTTCACTCTTTCTTTTTGTTAAGGTCTCCTGGACTTGCTGGATCACTTCTTGTTATTGTAACAACATTGCTTGTTACTAATTAAGGCATTAGACAATTTTTTGTAGAGTTCCTGCTACAGGGTCTTTTGGTTCCTATCTTGTTGGAACCCTCACTGGTCTTGTAATACCATATATATCTAACCCCATTCATGGCATTCATAAGTTCCATATCATCATGTTCATAAGAGCACATGGAAAAAGGAACCAACACTAATGGATTTAATCGCGTATGTCATACTTAAAAATTTACAATTGGTGCCACGTAGACCGTGTGGGTTCATAACATGCATCCTTATATTTAAATACATCATTACAACTCATTTTCATCATAAAATCTTACTCATAACTCACGAAAATCGAAATGGAGCATAAATTGAACTTATTGAATTTCGGCCAGATTTGCCCCCATTCTATCCAAAACTTTGGAAAATCATACCTAAATGTAGAAAAATTGAAATCATGTAATATTTATCATTATAGAAAGATTAGGATGTCTAATTCATACTAAAAATATGTACAAGTCATAACATCTCACATACAGAGCATTTGACATGCAAAATATTCTAGAGGTTGGATTGGGTCTTGGTGCTGTCACAATTTATTGATATAAACTTTAAAAATTTCTAATTAATTTCAAAAGATTCCAAATCAAGTGAATGATACCAATATGAAAGATAAGGATGTTAGCTAGAGGAAAAAAATAACTCCATGCCAGTTCAAGTTTTCCTAGACCCTAAATTGTGATCAAACAATGACTAAGGTCTGGTTGGATGCCTGACACTAGGCTGAATCTTTGAAAAATTGTATCTCCCTCTCTAGACCTCTAAATGAGGTTCTTCTAATTGTAACAAGTCAATGGGAGTGTTTGGTTTCTATTTATAAAATTTCATGGCAATTGGACATCATTTGCCCCATGAGTGATAGAGTTTAATTTCGGACTAGTGCTACAGTACCAAGGACCAAAACCAGAAAAATTTCCAATTTCAACAATTTACCAAATATTCCACAGGCCTCTAAAAATTACCAACTTTAGCTTCTCAAAAGGCTCTCAATAAGCTCTAGATTCATACCAAATTTCAAACCAAGAAGAGCTCATTTAGGTAAAAAGTGATATAGCCTCATGAAATGGTCATTTTTGCTTCCTATCAAGAGTCATTTTGCGCCAAATGGCCTCTTCTTAAGTTTGGCACCCCTTGAGCAAGTTTCAAAGCACAAATATGACTTGTGGAGACTGCCCAAGTGATCCCAAACCTTATGCATCCTGTTTTGGTCTCTCAAAATCCATTTATGCATAGTGACATCAAGTCATCTAAGAGCTAATTTGCACAATACTATTAATTTAGTCATATAAAGTCTACATCATATACATACATCATTTTATACTTGTCCATGGTCTTACATCACAAAAATATTACATACATCATTACTTTGACATTTAACCACCACTTAAAGTACATGTAATACACCAAAATAAATATGTTCAATGTCCTTAGCTTGCATCTCCTTGACTTGGAACATCACCTAGACAATTCAAGGATGAGGGGGAAAGGGGAGTGAGAATCCAAGAATCTCAATAGCTCACACACCCATTCACACTACATTCAAGATATACATACATCAAATTCATAACTATACAAGCATAAAGTGTGCAATAAACTCCATTCCATACCACATTCACATGTCAAGATCACTTTCATGCTCTAGGGACTTTTGGTTTAGCCTTACCCTATTTCTAGGACTTTTGGATTTGCCTTACTCTAGGTCTAGGGACTTTTGGCATCTCCTCACCTTCATCAAGGGACTTTTGGTATCACCTCACCCTTATGAGCTCTTTCCATAACCATAGTCATTCAAGACATCACATTGGTACCAATGCACAACAAAGATCAAGTGGCATGTTATCAAGCATCAAGAATGCAAACAAGCACACTAAGACATACATATGCACACAAGAATGCAAAGAGAATGAGGTGGAGAGCTACCTTTTTATTTATGCAAGCTCACTTTGCAATTTCCTTCCCCTTCTTGGTTTCACAAGAGCACTTCGGTGGAGTAGGGTTCTCTTGGCCTAGACATTACAAACATCACACAATTACACACTTGAAGCAAGCCAAGACATTAAACTAAAGCTTATTACACACTTGGTTCCATAAATAGCCTATCGAAGCAACTTATATCATTCAAGTGCTAGGCTCTATCCTCTTGTTATTTCTAGACTTCTTGGACTCATTTAAGGTCCTTGGAGCCATCATCAATTCAATTGCACCATTGGAAGACCAAGTTGCTTCATAAAGCACCATTATGGACACCATTGTCCCATCTCTCAATACATGGCTCCTAAATTTTTCCCAATGATTCCTCCCATCTTCTAATACCATATGGAGTCCCAAATCAAGGTTAGAACAAATTAAAACACTCCATGGACCATTAAACCCCTCTTGGCCGAGACAAGTATGAATTTGGGCTTCTTGGAGTTTCAAAATTTTCCTTGATGGGAGAGTCAATTGGGAAGGTTTCTAGGGGTCTTAGGAGCTCAAGAAAACATTCAAATAGTCAAGGAATTACTCACACCAAATTAGATTTTATAAAACCTTAAGAAAGCCTACACTTTTCTATCTTGATTTCCTTTGGTTTTTCTTGAAATTTCTTGCCATATTCTTAATCCTTGCACTCTTTTCCCTAGGTTTCTCTCTTGTTTTTGCCCAAAATCCAGCCCCTCTTACTACATCCTAGGTTGGCCGAAATATACAAGAAGGGACAAGAAGAGGCTACCATAGAAATGATATTTTACCTTGTTTTTCCTTAGTTTCTTAGATGTTTCTTCCCTTGGTTGGCTTCTCCTCTCCAAACACGAAATTTCCCTCCTTGGTCTGACCTCAAAATAGACCCAAATCATTCAAAAAATCCATGGAAAGAAAGGAGGAAGAGAGGAGAACAAGATTGGAGGAAGATGGAGCAAGAAAATCCATGAAATTACCTAGTTTCTCCTTGGCTTTCTTCCTCTTTTTCTCCTCCCTTTGGTGTGCCTAAGAGAGCTGAAGATTTTTTGTATTTTGGGTAGAAAGGGTCGTGCTTATTAAAGATGAGAAGAAGGGAGAAAAGTGTGGAACTCTTTAGAATATTCAAGAAACCATAAATTCCAATTTTACCCTTCCGTAATGGCAATTTCGTTTCGACTTCGTTTTAGCTCCTTTTTGAGAACCGTCCTTTCCATCATAAAATTTAGATTCCCAATTTAATAAAATGCCTTTGGAATCACTCAATTTGGAGTTAAAACCTTACTGAATGAATCGGTCAAAATTTAGGTCAACTAACATTGAAAACCATACACTGGAGGGGCTTTACCGATCCTGGGGCTTCCCATAGCTTTTGGGGGCCCTAAGAACCTTGGGAAACTCAAAACTTTAATTTAAAAAGCCCTTCTAGGTGGTTTTCCAAAAGTTGCACTTATTTATGAAAATGCCATTAAGTTTTGTCAGTTTCTGTCGCAAATTATTTCTCCATCCTAACTCCATTTTTCTTTCTGTCTGAGCCTAGAATTATCATTTTTAGGAGTCTAGGACTTTACTCAAATTTTTTGAGACATTATCTAAGTCATTTTAGAAGACTTACTTTTTATATGGTTCATTTCGTCATTTTACAAAAATTACGTTCGTTATAGGTCTACCTTTTCTTGTTGTTACCATCTAAAAAATCAGAGGTTTCAACACACATTCTATAGATATCACAGATATCTAAGTCATCCAATATCCTAAATTAAAGCACACATATCAAGTTTTCCAAACAAGATATACATTCTCAACCATCATAAAGTATTAATGCTTAAACCATTACTCTGATACCAAAAATGTAACACCTTAGCTATCAAGCTCTTATTTAATTATTATGGATCAATAGTAAGTTTATTTACTAATTAAAGAAAATACTGGATCTAAATTTTCCAACATATAAAGACTTGCCTTTTTCATAATTTCCATGTCAAACCAAAATTTTAACCATAAAAGTAAAACATGCATAGCATTCTAAGGAAAATCCAGCAGAGTTTCCCCTTATAAAACTAACTATACAAACCAATAAAATGATCACATTTTAGCCCTAACTCATATACATGGAAAAATACAAATAATAACATTATCATGTATCACAACTGGGCATAAAGCATCATTTGAATCTAGATAACTCAAGCTGGGGTTACATCACTATTAATAATATTCTAGTATACATAATACATCATGGCAGAGTTAAACATAATCTGTATACATTCCTTACACATTTCAACAAAAATTAGGTTTAAAACATTCATAGAGTTATGCAAATCCAAACATCATTCTTTTTCCTTTCCTTTACTAGCATTAGAGCTTCCACCTAGAATTCGTTAGTGGCAAAATAAAGATAAGGGTGAGATTCAAGAGAATCTTAGTAGCTATACTCAATCACCCAAAATATGCATGAGACAATTAAGCAAGAATAATGCAAGCATGCATGGTAATATAAAATTGATATAAATGATTTACCTGTTTACTACATACTCTATCATGGCCATGAATCTCAACTCAGCTTAGGTTTTTTCTTAGGCTTAGGAGAATTACTGCATTCATTTCCATTGCCCCTCTATCTCATAGCCTTAGCTCATTAACATAACATGCAAAACATGACATATAACTAATGCAATGCAACATAACATGTGTTATGATAGAACAACCAATACAATATAGTTCATATTAAGCTCAAACAAGTCAGCATGCAACTTATAACGACCCTAACTTCAAATTATAGTAATTAAGGTTAAAGACATAATTAATAATTATAAATCAAGGTTGAAACTCATTACAACTAATTATATTCAAAAAATGTAGGGAAATTTGAACCTTAATGTTATTAGGGTCATTAATTAGACAACCACAATTATTCGAATGTGTAAGTGAATTTAATTTCAATAAGGAGCCTTTGATTCTTCCATCCATTAATTCCAACTCATAAAAACCTTCTACAAGTATTTCTAAATCATTCCTTAGTATTACCATAAAAGAAACTAAGGTTTCTAAATGAATATGAGAAATTGAGCACCTTCGCTGTGGCTAACTTCCCTCGTGCCGCAGCCAATTACTCTCGAGTTCAACTCCTTACAGCTTCAAAAAATTTTGCACATTTCACCATGCCCAAATATCCCTTTTGCCGTGGCTAAATACCCTCAGACCTGCCTCTCAAACGTAGTCGCGACTAACCTCACTGCTCACCGTAGCCAATTGCTCTCTGTTTTCTTCCCTGGCAGCTTCACCACATTTGGCCAAGGCTAATTAAATGTTGGCTGTGGTCAATTACCCTTTGTTACCATTTGGCTGAGGCCAATTAAATTTTAGTCGCGGCCAATTCCTTCTGTTACCCTCCCTGGATAACTTCATCACTTTTGGCCGAGGCCAATTAAATTTTGGCTGTGGTCAATTCCCTTCTATTCCTTTAACTCCTAAGATTTCATCACATGCTCTCTAATTCTCCTTCCAGCAACACTTTAGGCCACTTTAACTTAGTTTGTAAAGATTTAATGTCTTTCTTTTACCTAATCTACCTAAAACATCTATCATTACCCATTCAGAACTCAAATGTAGATCCTTAACCCTCTAGCCACCATAAACCAATAAGTTCATAAATTAATGATAGAAAGAGTTCATACACTATTCGCATTCCCATTCAAACATAAGTCCCATTAGAAATTCCATACATCACTAGTTTAAGTTGATATCTGATGTATCAAATGATTATAGTCCTTATGCTTGGCAATTCATGATGCAATGCGATAATTACATAAAACTAGTAGTCTTGTCATACAAATACAATTTGACAAGGTTTCCAAACTTACCTACTACCAAACCATATAATAAACTTCCATTAATTTTCTACTTGCCAATAAGAGGTTCGGTCCCTGAAAATGTTAGCCCACAATCAGGGTAAGATATACAATCTCAGTAACAAGAGGCAAAATCCATATATATGTATAGATTAATGAATATAATGCAATTTCATATCATCAATACCAGAACCATCAATTCAATTTACAAATGAACTAGTTGAGCTACCAATGACTACTATCCCATACCAACAATCATACACAACATGTTAATGGCCAATAACACCGGAAGAGGTCCGTCCACGGCACTTACTCCATAATAAGCATAACTAGGGCTCAGTGCATCTGGGGTCTGATCACAACCCGGTGCTCGATCGAAGCACATGTACTGGTGGCAACCGCACCACAACTCCACCATGGACTCACAAGGTCCAATCACAATAACAATTCAAGTAGTTAACCAATCATTTGGCATCTTAAAATCAAACATGTATAGTAAATGTCATATTAACATGGGCATATACATGGAATTAGGAAAGTAACCCCAGTTACCTTAATGAAGCCAATTACTCATCCTCTAGCTACCATCATGATTCAAAGCACACCAGGCCTAACATAAGCATAATCATCATTATTTAACTATCATTAGTAAGGAATTTCCCTATCCACAGATTAATCTTTACAAAAGTACATTAAGAGCTTCTTACCCAAGCTTCTTAAGGGTCTACAGCACTAATTCAAGGTCACAACAACAAGAACTCACAATGGGTCACTCCTAACATCTCCATTTTCGCACATGTAAGAGCCATGCACTAAAAGCCAGTCCAAATGATGGAAATTCAATGTATATACCACATAAGAGAAGAGGGAACATTTACCCATATACCTAAGAGGTCAAATGGACTGAGTTGAGCCTCAACTATCAAGAACACAGCATGGAAAATTCCAAAATTTGAATTTGAGTCATCAAGCCCAGAAATTTCAATTTTTCACCTTTATCTCCTTGAAATTTCGCACAATAGCAGAACCCATTATGAAAATCAATCCTTAAAGGAAATTTCCAACAAAGTAATACATAAAATGAAAGGGAAATACTTACCCAATCATCTCTCTAACTTCTAACTCCGAAAATCTTGCAAGGAATCACCTAAACCCCAAATTTTAGATTTGAGAAAGAGATGAAAATGCCCAAAACCAAAAACTAATCAGACTAAAATGAAGAGGAGAATGAGAGGGACATGTTTTATATAGATTACCTTGGCCAAATCTTCCTTTAGAAGTAAGAAATGATGGAGGAATGCAGAAAACCCTAGCCTCCTCTCTTCCTATGCGAAAATGGAGTTCTCCCTTGCCTAAGATTGAGTTAGTCTGCAGAATAGAGGATATGGGGCTAATTAGGTTAGGGTTTTAAATGGTTTTGGGCTAACCCTAAAGCCCAAAATCTACTTAGGTTCAGATATGTGCTTATTGGGCCATAAGTTGAAGGGTTTAGTTGATGAAATGAGAGTTGGGCTCTTAAGAAATGAGATTGGACCTTCTTACATACTAGAAGTGGGCTTTCTTATTTGGCTTATAACATAAATACATTGATCATAAGGCCCAAATTAAATGTCTAACTCTCCTTAGTTAACTCCTTAATTAAACCCCATAACCATAATTAATATATCTCCACCTAACAATAACTAAACATGATTATTAGCTCAAAATGTCTAAAATAAATCCATTTCTTTAGAAACCTTATTTTCCTTATTTTTTCCCAAATCCTTGTATTAATTCCTTAATTCACTGTAATCTTCATTAATAAATTCTGGGGTGTTACACAACTAGATAGGAAAAAGTAAGCCACCTTATATAGATGATAGAAACCTAGTAAAACTTCTAACTTTCCTACTCTACTTTAGGCTTTGTTTCCTTTTCTTTCTCGACTTTACGTTTACAATAAGATGGAATCTTTCTAGCTTGTCTTAAAAATATCACATATCTATATCATTAACATCTAGAGCTTAAAAAAACTTCTCTTAAACTTCCTTGTCTTTTAACTATACTTTAAGGCACTTAAAGTGTACTTAAAACCCTTTTTTTTAATACTTTCAAGGAACATGCTTAAAGGGTGGCAATTATGCTATCTAAAATGCTCAAATTTTGACCATATTCAAGGGCCTAAATTTATGAAATATCTTTTGGATTTTTGCTCCCCATAATTAGTTTTTCACTTAGGCTTTAGGTTAGGGATTTCACTAAACTTAAACCCTAGACCAACTTGTGCTTTTGGAATTCATAATTCAAGCCACAAATTCAACATTTACTATTTATTTTGTCATTGGCACTATTCATTTGGTATTTTTACTTTTATATATAGTGGAACACATTATGTAACCCTAAGGCTCAAGGGATAACTTCAAGAATTTAACTTTTGGGCTTCAAAATCTTATCATATATGATATATATAGTCATATTAAGATTGATTAGAAGCATTGCAAGCTTGGTCACATAAATCAATGCCAATTGGTTCTATAATGCCATTTCTTGAACCTTAAATTTCCAACTTTCAAAATGTAGCTTCTAGATTCAATTTAATGCTTCCATTATTGTTTTTATATCATTTTAAAACTATCCATAGCCCAAGAATTAATTAAACAACTTCTAAACTCCTTGAACTTCTCCTTGGCAGAATAGGATACCATAAAACCCTAACTTGAAGATTTCAAGTTTTCAATCAATTTTAAGCTTAAATTCTTGTTCCTTGCATCATAAAACATCTAAATATACTAAATAGAAGTTGGAAATAACTGATTACCCACTCATCTAGCCTTCGTCGAATCTATAGCATAATATGGTCTAAATTGCTTATTTTCATGATTTAATAAAAACCAATGTTAGATATGAAATCCTTACATGCTAAAACCCTTCGTGCCATCAAGAACTTATGAAGAAAAACTCTGCTTCTCATGTTCTCTCTCTAGAATGAAACTTCCGAGGCTTATAACACATAATTTTGCAAGTGTTTTGGGTAAAAACTTACCTTACTGCGAGATACTCTTAAAGTAGGTTAATTTCTACCAATTGGTTTCTTGAAAAAAGTTTCTTTTTGGCTTGGATCAGACCTAGATCTTTAAGCTTTCATGAAGAGAAAACTACTATTAGAAAGCTCTTAGAGAGAGAACTAACTTTTTGAACTAGCGCGAGGTGAAACGGGGCCGTTTACTTACCTAAACAAAGGCTTAATCTCTCTTTCTCTCCTCCTCATGTGTGACACCATGGAAGACCTTTGAATCTGATTTTGGAAGGTTGAAGAAGGTGGTGAGGTTTATCTTCCTTAAGAAGCTTCATTTATAATTTTTCAAAATGACCATTTTACCCTTACTTGCACATTTACTTTGTTTGGACTCATTTTTCAAGCTTTTCGAAATCTAACTGCTTCCTATAAATTTTTGGGTGCTCTTTCACATAAAAACATTATTTTTGGGGTTTAAATGGTTTGAAATGGTGAAAAATAGCCCCGCCTAAAGTCCTAGCACTCTTTGACACTTTTAGCACACTAGAAGAGTCTTATCTGATTCTAGCTGTCCCTATGGATTTCAAGATCTCTGAAAACCTTGGTGAGCTTAATTTTGGGCTTTAAAACTCTTTTTCTTAAGTTTTCTAAAATTTTCTCAAAATTATAATTTTTCCAATGATATGCCTTTTTTCTCCATTTTACTATTTTAGTATCATTTTCTTTTCGTGTACAATTTCTTATCCCCATTTCTTGATATGCTGATTAATGTTTTAGCCTTATGTGGCCTTAATTCAATTTATTTTAGGGTCCTCCTTTCTTAACATACCGATCCTAATTCAATTAAAAAGCCGAATGTTACACAAATAAAGAGATTACTTCAAATATTCTTCGTCAATGAAAACAAAAGTACAAGATTTATCTTAAATTCATAAACAAAACAAACAAGTCAAATAACAAATAATAAATTTGATTGTTAGTAGCTGTATATGCTTCCATTCCTTTTTAATCTCCTTATGCTCATCCCATTTCTACGTAAACCTACATGAACATCCACCTAAATGAATAATTAAGCAAGATATTTAATTAATTATACAAAAAAAGTTAAAACACATATTCAACTTTAGGTCATTTCCAAATATCTCTCTCAACTTTCAAGTCCAAAAAATATTCTATAAATTATTACCTTCCAAAATTTAAATCTTGCTATTTAGGTCCCATTAATATCATTAATCGAAGTATCATTTCAAACTCTTATTCATGTGACATGCTCCCATTGGTTTTGCAAAATGAAAGCCCATCCTATTTTGCATCTTAGATCACTTTAATTACATTGAAATTCCTTCAATATGACATTTTCTAGTAGTTTGAAAGCCATAATGAACTTTCAAGGCATGAAATGGAACATTTGAAGGATAAAACTCAAATAGTTGACTATGTGTTTGATGACCATTAAAAGAGTTTGATGAATTTAAATTTTAAAAAGTGATAGTTTAAGGAGTAGGTTTTGTTTATTTCAAAAAATTAAGAAAGATGTTTACAACTAACCAAGTTGACAAATTTACGTTTCTACCTAATTAATATATGAAATAATCTAGAGTATATACCTATGCACAAAAAAAAAACCTAAAATAAAAATTAACCATAATTGGGACCAAGAAGTCTATTATTATGGTAAATTAAATAGACTTCCATTGAATTTTGTTAAAATTGTACAAACTTCCTTTATATTTTCAAAATATATACTTTATTCCAATTTTAAAATTTTCAAATACCCTCAATCAATCTAAATACATAATGAGTGATTTTCATATTGATGGAGGTATTTTCATTAAAACTTTTAAAATAATATTAAAGTGTGATGTAACTTTTTGTTTCAAAAAAAGTTCATATATATTTTGAAAATAAAGAGGATATCCTTGTAATTTTAGCAAAATTCAATAAAAATTATATAATTTAATTATAAAATTATAATATAAATACCTTGTGTCACACCCTAAATTCAAGGGTATGATCAACCCGAAAGGTGAATTGTTTCTCTTCTGTAAGCCTATCAAAACTAAAATCCTACCAAACATTCAGTGAATAATCCTATAATTCTATATTTGATGATAGAACCAAATAAAGCAATTGTGAATTATACTTGTATTAATTATATTTGATTGCAAGTGGCTTGTGTCAAAATTTCGATAAAGTCTTCCTTGTAAATTAAACCTTTCAATATTTCTATAATCAGCCCCGCTATCATAAATACAACAAAAGGGAATCTCACTATCAATCCAGACCAACATCAATTTCTAATGGTGGGGGACCCTATATGTGGTTCGGTGGAGCAATACACTTACTATTGTATGAATTCAATTACATAATTACAATCAAAATATGCCTTTACAAGACTTATAGAAGGCTCACCAAAACAAAGAAATGCTATACCCTTAAGCCGCCAAATGAGGGTCAGGTTCATACCTATTATCTGAAAGAATAATTAAAAGTAAAGGAGTGAGTTAAATGCTCAATGAGCAAACAATGCTAATTATATGGTAATAAGACAAATTTAACATTAAAGTTCTCATCTAAAGAGTAAATCATTCAATACCAAAATAAGTAAAGTTTTTTGATAACTCAATCATCAATTACAATAGAAACCTACACTTAGTACCCAGTTGACTCAGATTTAGAGCACACAGCTCATAAGGGTAAATAACACGAATAATCAAAACAGATATGCATATAGTGGCTAACCATATGGGGCTAGTAACATTCTTGCTAGCTAGAGTACAAGTCACAGTGCATCATGGCTAACCACTACCATGGTTAGCATGCAAGGTCCCAACATAGATAGCTCCCATAAGGACCATCTCATAAATGCATGCTCAAAATATGTCGAAATTCTTTTTCATACATACCTAACATTTAAACACACATAGTAGTATATCTCATTGAACATTTTAGTTCAGAAAGAAATCAGGGAAATTTAATTAAAATTTTTCCTAGTCAAATAAAGAAGGTTTCCAAGATCGGTATGTACTATTAAGAATTAAAAATACTTGAATTAACATTCACATATTAAAATAATTTGCAACATAAATAGTAACATAATTACAATTACTAAGAAAAGCTTAGTCACCAGTTTTGAAATGATGAAGCATTGAATATATATATGGCATATGATTAGCATTATTTACTTACCTTTTAAATTAACACTGAAAAGTTCCCTATTTTTTTCTCCCTTAATTCTTGGTTGCACCTAACACCCCGAATATCCTATACACCAATTCACAAATTCTCAATATTTGAACAACTTCAATGGTCAATCATAAAATTTATGTTAAATTGGTATTTTAGCCCTTTATTTTATTTAATGTTTCAATTTGGTCCTTTAATCTTGAAGTGTTTCAAAATGGTTCCCTAATTTTATTTAATATTTTAAATTGGTCCCTTAACTTTAAAGTATTTCAAAATAGTCTCTTAACTTTATTTAATATTTTAAATTTGTCTCTTAACTTTGACATATTTCAAATTAGTCCCTTAACTTTTAAAATTTGATTTTATTTAATGTTTCAAATTAGTCTTTTAATTTTAAAAGTTAAGGGACTAATTTGAAACATTTTAAAGAACCTTTCAATTTGAAATATTTATTTTAATATGAAATATTTATAAAAAGGTATTAACAATGAATTTTCATATTAAAATAAATATTGTTTTTAAAGTATTTTATTTTAGTAAACTTTTTAAGCATTATTTAGTTTTTAAAATTTTATAATTAGTGTTTTTTATTAAAGTGGTTGTAAGGTTTTTTTCTTTTAATAATAAGTGAACTTTTTAAGGGACCATTTTGAAATATTTTAAAGTTAAGGGATCAATTTGAAATGTTAAATAAAATTAAGGGATTATTTTGAAACACTTCACAGTTAAGGGATCAATTTGAAATATTAAATAAAGTTAAGGGACTAAAATACTAATTTAACATAAAATTTATTATCTTTACCCAACACCTAATCTTAATAAATTTTTCTTTGGCTATGATAACCAATTGTCTCCCTTACATAGCACTGACATAACTTGTTTGTTCAAGTGGCAATTATTGTTCTACATCCTATCTATTTATTTGGCCTATTACTAACTTATATAATACCTTAATTATAAACTCCTTGGAAATTCTCAATTTAGAGTTCTTAGATGCTCTTTACTTGTTAATAAATTTTTTTTTTGTTTTCTAAAATATTCTAGAAGTCTAAGACATTAAGACATAAAAAGAATAGATAAAAACACGATACATGTTTAATATGGCTAAGACTTTCCCCAAATAACATTCAAGGAATTAACCACCTCATCCACTAATCATATAGTCTCAAAAGCCTCATAAGATAGGCTTGTAGTCTTATGGAATTTACTTGAATCTAGATTAAAACAAGGAGTTTAATGCGACACAAACCACAATAATGCAAGTGCTAAGGTTTCCCACATTGCAAAAGTTCAGCATAAAAGTGCAGCTCCTTAAAATTGTACACAGACTTATTTCTCCCTCTCAACAGATAAATCACCCAATAGAGTACACACAAGAGTAGCCACATGCACACACAACCTTGTTCTATTAGGCCAAGACTCCATAGGGTGAAAATATAAAGCTAATTTGCAAATTTTTACATGTTTCTATTTAATCTCTTATTTTCCCCATCCATTCAAACCATAGCCACAAAACAACCTTTAAAAAAACACATTATAGCTGCATAATCACACTTATATAAATCACATTGCAATAGGCATCCATAGTTGGAGGTGTAGTTAAAAAAAAAAAATACCACTACCAAGGAAGATCCTTACATGAACAGAGTTGGAAATTCTATTACCAAATGTGGCTCACTTCTTAGCTCCCTAACTAGCAAATTAGAGCCCACAATCAATGGTTTTGCATTAAAATGCCTAAGAACCATGAGAGACAAGGGGAAGCATACAGATTAGAACTTAAGACCATTTAGGAGATGAAGCAACACACTAATAGTGGCAAAGGAATCAAAAGAAATTTAAGGTATTCCCAACAACAAATCATGACCAAAACAAGATGAAAATGCCTAGAAGATGTTAACAAAATCGAAACTAAGTTGCAATAAAGGAATGGTCATGCTATCCTGTGATTTGCCCAACAACCTAGAAGTAGAGATGGCAGATCTATAAGGAAGCAAACCATATAAAGATCATCTGCCAAGAGGTAGCAGCAAGGCATAGTTCAGTAGTAAAAAACACAAGACGCCAACAAGGTTAGGGAAATAGGATTGTCATGGAATAGAGTTGAAGGAAGTGATGTATTTGCTGGTTTTCTACTCTATGTTGGCAGTTTATGAAAGAGTTCTGATGGTGGAGGCATGTGATAAAAGATTGGAAGGGAAAGGGACAGAAAACCTAACCTTTTTCTATATACAAATGAGGGCATTATTGGTAGTGCAAGAAAGTGACTTGGCAAAAGAAAAGAAAATTAAGCAATGAGACCCATCCTTCATCTTAGACAATTTTGAAAATCATTTCCTTACATATATGCATTTGGGATCTTTACACCTTGCATATTTGAAATGATAATCTATTCTTAGGAAGAAATATAAATAAGTATACATATATATATATATATTGTGTAGTTGGCACCTTCTTAATGTTAGAGCTTTAAAGAAGTTGTTGTGGCACTGCACTAGTTATAGGGAGGCCTATAGTAAGGCATAGAACCTTTTAAATGTTTATGTTTTGAGTTAAAGTTGCTACTTCAAAATGGGATGGATCACCTTGAATTCAATAATTATATATATAGACAAAAGTGCAATTAATTTGAGGAATACATGTCTTGAACCTTGTTATAAAGTTAGCGATATAGTATTTATAATTTAAGCTAATCTTCAATATACGAGGAAGGAAAAGAAACATTATTTTTAATTTCAATATAATAATAATAATAATAATAATAGTAATAATACTATATATTTGATAAGCCTTTATGTAATAACATACTATTTTTAGTTAATTAAAGTGATCATTAACATATATCTCAAAATGCTTAATTGATGTGCATGAATTCCCATTCTCCATAAAGGAAGAACTTACATGATATTTGTTATATCTTTATTATCAAAATTTTCAATTAAAATATAATAAATGTGAGGTTTTCTAATAATAATATGATAAGTGTATGATTTTTGCAAATAAGTGTTATGGTTTTTGCAAACAAGTATGATTGTTGTTTTCCTTAATCTTGCAAAAAGTATAAAGAATTAATCATTTGCAAACTACCATACTCTATTCTTCAACTAGCTATTAAATGTTAGAAAAACCACCACTAAATTTCATTAAGTGAAACTATTTGCCTTAAAAGAACTGTGGCAAATTTCAATAACAACCACCACTAAATTAACATTTTCTAGTGGTTCATGACCATCAGCTGTAAGTCCCACATTGGATAGGATGAGCCTGGGAACGGCTTATATAAGAGGGGGTAAAGCTCTCCCTCCCGAACATGCGTTTTCTTAGCAAACTTGAAGGGTGAGCGCAGGAAAGCGACAAAGGCCCTGTGAGCGCGATTCGTGGAACTTGCAAGTAAGGAGACAATACATTCGGGGGCTTTGTATAGTGTTACTCCCTCAAACATATTGTCTCCCTGCTTGCAGGTTCCACAAACCACGCTCACAGGGCCTTTGTTGCTTTCTCGCACTCGCCCTTCAAGTTCGCTAAGAAAACTACCATTTGGGAGGGGGAGCTTTGCCCCCTCCTATATGGGCCATTCCCAGGCTTGTTCCATCTGATGTGGGACTTACATTTCCACCCCCCTTTTAGGGCCGACCCGTCCTCAGGTCATACATGCAAATGACCGGCTCTGATACCAACACCATACAAAGCCCCCAAACGTATTGTCTCCTTGCTCGCAGGTTCCACGAATTGCGCTCACAAGGCCTTTGTCACTTTCCCGTGCTCACCCTTTAGGTTCACTGAGAAGAGCTTCTCCCTCTCTTATATGGGTCGTTCCTAGGCTCGTTCCATCCGATGTGGGACTTACATTACCACCCCCCTTTTAGGGCCAACCCGTCCTCGGGTTACACATGCGAATGGCTGGCTCTGATACCAATAAATGTAACACCATAAATTCTACCTCATCTCATACTTTTAAATGACATAATGTCATGATCCATATGGAGTTCTCATAGAAAAAGCAAGGAAAATGGGATTTATTTGTATTCCGTCATACTTAATAATTTGCAATTAGTGTCACGTGGATTGTGTGGGCTCATGCTATGCATCCTCATATTTAATTACATAATCACAGCTCATTTTCATCACAAAAACATTCCTACAACTCATGGAAACAAAAAAGGGGCATGGAGATTTGAAGAGCATTCTTTGCCAGAATTGGCCTCTTTTCTAGGAAAACTTTGAAAAATCATAACTAAATCTAAAAAAATAAAAATCATATAATCTTGGTCATTATGAAAAGCTTAGGATGTCTAATTCACACTAAAAATATGAACAGGTCATAACATTCATCACATAGGACCTTTGACATCCAAAATGGTCCAAAGGTCCGACTAAAATCTGGAACTATCATAGAATTCTGCAGAAAATTTTGAAAATATCCAATTAATTGCAAAAAAATCAAATCCTTACAAATGATACCAATCTAAAAAGCTATGGATGTTGACTAGAGAGAAAAAATATCTTTAGATCAATTCATTAATCCCAGTCTCCAGAATTCAATGGAACAGTACTTCTGGTCTAGCAAATTTACTGATACTGGATAGAAACTTCAAAAATTAATATCTCCCTGTCTAGACCTCCAAATGAGGTGCTTCTAGTTGGCACGAGTCACTGTGATTACCTAGTTTCTTTGTGTACAATTTCATGGCAATTGGACATCATTTGGGCCTTGTGTGACAGAAAACAATTTCAGACCAAATGAATAGTGCATCAGACCAAACCTATAAATTTTTCCAACTTTAAAAATTCATCAAATATTTTGTAAACCTCCAAAAATTATGATCTTTAGCTTCACAAAAAGCTCTTAATGAGATACACTTTCATGCCAAATTTCAAATCAAGACTAACTCATTTGGACAAAAAGTTACATAGGGTTCCATTATGGTCAAATTTGGCTCCATATGAGGTACCAAGCTTGCCAAATGGCCTTCCCTTAGTGTTGGCACCTTTTGGGCAATTTTAAAAGCATATTTAAGACTTTTGTGAGCTGCCCAAAGGGTCCTAAACCTCATGCATCTCATTTTGGCCGTTCAACCCACACTTATGCATAATTGCATCATACTTCCACATTGCACATTTGGACATTACAAACTCAAATTGCATTCTAAAGCTCATACATCATATGCATAGTGATAAACATCACATACTAGCATATTTATATATGTCTCAAGGTTCATATACTATCTACATCATCATACACATCAAGTTACATAAGTATGGTTCCAAAATAGCTAAAACTAGACATATGCTTGTCAATCTCCCTTCTTCATGGTTATTGGCTCTCATTGGCATATCCACTTAGTCCACCTAGCATGTGAGATCATTGAAGAGGAGGGAATGAGATTCAAAGAATCCCAATAGCTCATCTCCCATTCAATCATATATAATATGTGCAAAGCAAGCTTTACAAATGCATGCATGGAAAAAATGGAAGTCATGGACATTTTAAAAGCAAACTTGGCATATGAACAAATCATACAAGACATTCAAGAGCTCACCAAGTGATTGGATTGGCCTCACACTTCTCATGGATTTTGGACTTGCCTCACCCATTCTTTAAGAGCTTTGGACTCAATCATACTCTTGGGAGACCACTTTGCTTTTGGGAGACTCTTTACTTTGTCTCAACCAAGTTCAAGGGTTCTTGGCTCATCCTCACCAAAGGAAAGAGTTCTTGGCCTCTCCACACTCAAGCAAACTCATACAAACATCATGTGCTCACTTGGAAACATAACATGGCATCAAGAATCATGGCATATAAAGGCATGCTAGCATACTTTTTATAGCTTAAAAACACACATACACACATTCTAAAACAAGCTAAGCATACATCCATGCACGAGAGAAGGTGGAGAGAGCTACCTTGTGTATATTCACACACTTTTTCCTTAGCTTTCAAGCCTCCTCTTTCGGCCACACACCCACAATTTGGTGGAGATGGTTTCTCTTGGCCTAGATACAATTTATGGGAGCTAATTAGTTTCATGAAACATGTTCTAAGGCTACATCACTTGGTAAAACACTAGATTGTTCTATAACCCCCATTATGGTCTATAAAGGCACCTAATGAAGCAACACACGTTAAATGACTTCTAGGCCTCATTTTTTCATTTCAAATATGATTCTTGACTCTTTTTAAGCCTTTTGGAGTCATCACATCATTAAACCAAAAGGCCTAGCACCATGTTGCTTCTTTAGGTCATATTATGGAACCTAAGACACCAAATCACTTTCTGAGTTCTAAATTTTTTCCAAGTTCTCCCCTCATTTTCATTCATTAAATATGACTCAAGAATGGCCTTAGAAAAATTTAAAACTCTCCCCCACTCCTAGAACTCTTGTTGGCCAAGACATGCCTAGGTTTAGGGCTTCTAGGAGTTGTCTTTGTTTTCTTGAAGGGAGAAGCTTGTGGGGAGCATCTTTGGTGTCTCAAGAACTCATTTATACTCTAACTTAGACCTAGGAAGCATTATATAAATTCAAAATTTGAAAGGTGTACTAGAAACCCTAGATTTTGCATCTTGAATCCTAATGCCTATTTCATGGTTTTCTTTGCATATTCTTATTTCTCTCCATCAAATACCTAAGAATCATGCTTGGTTAGGCTTGAAAATCAGATCTTCCTAAGGTTCTTAGGCTAGGTCGAAATGGAGAAGAAGTGTGATGAAAGCTATCAACCATAGGATGTATTTTTACCTTATTTTCTTCCTTAATTTGGCTTGAATCTTGATTTCTCCAAGCTCCTCTCTTCAAATACGAACTTTCCCTTGAATATCTCCCTTGAATCAGATTTATAAACCTCATTTTAATCCAAGTAAAGAAAGGAGAAGGGAGGAGAGGAGGTGTGGATGAAGAAAAGCAAGGAAAATCACCATGAAAACATATCTTAAGCTTGGTTTTCTTCCTCCTTCTTCTTCCTCTCTTGGGCGCCTCTCCCTTAGGGTTCTTCTGATTTGGGGTTGGAAAATTTGAAGTGAAATGAGGGCAAGTGTGAGGCGCCACTTATATGTAGCTAGGGAAAAAAGACTTTCTCAAAAATTCTAATTTTGCCCTTTATACTTTGCATTTTTTTTCTCCTTCGTTTTAGCTCCTTTTTGAGAACTGTCTTTCTATTATAAAATTTAGGTTCCCAATTAAGAAAAATTCCTTTGGAATCACTCAAATCAGAGCTAAAACCTTTCCGAACGAATCCGTTAAAGTTCGAGCACATCGACGTTGGAAAATGTCCACCAGAGGGGATTTAATTGTCCTATGGCTTCCCATAGGTTTTAGAGCCTCTGAGAACCCCAAAGAACTCAAAACATTGGTTTAAAAAGCCCTCCTGTGTGAATTCTAAAAATTGCCCAAAATTACGAAAATGCCATTACGTTTCGTAAGCTTTTCATAAGAATGCTTCCTAAATTTTTTGAGATCTTAACTACATCATCGTAGGGAACTTCCTTTTATATCTAGTGAATTTAGTTCATTTATGGAGAAACCATACGTCACATTTTTCATGTTTTCTTTGGTTTTTTGGAGAATCGGTTGTTACATTTCTCCCCCCTTAAATAAATTTCATCCTCGAAATTTGGAGTACGCTTTCTCTTACTCTTCTCTTTTCTGGTTAACTATTCTGTTCTTTCCTTTCTTCTTGGTTCTATATGCTTTTTCAAAAATTTCATTCTTTTGAATTTTCTCTTAGCTAAGGAGCTTTTATTACTAGCTTTTAATAAGGGCTATATTGCTTTTAAATACTAGCTAGTTCTTTTTATAAAGGAAAAAAATTTCTGACTCAGGAGGCCTATCTTGGGAGAGCTTACTAATCATGTCGGGTTAATGTTAATCCATTTGCAGGATTAGCATTTCTTTCAGTGGACTCATTTACACATCTTGGGAGGTAATTTATTTCATATAATGTCTCTCGTAACCTCTCTGAATGGCTTCTCATAACATCTCATCATCTTTTCTAATCATTAGAGCCATCGGAGGTTTCTGTCTATCTGCTTATTTACATGTTCCATCCATTGTTTATTTCTGTGTTCTTTCTTACCAGCTCATCCCATGATTGCAATTCACATATCTCTCTGTCACAGGCCTCATTTCGCAATTACTTACTGGGATTACCGTTCTTTTGAGGAGTTTCTACTTTTAATGATCCCAATTTCTCTGTTTACTATTACCTCTGTCTCTGTAGGCCTAGACTTTTCTTCACTCATTTACAATTGCATTTTATAGTCCCTTATTTCAATACTGATTAGCCTAACATATATTTTATACTGGCATCGAAGAGCTACTACCACTGACTACTACTGGGTTCTAATGGAATGCTAGCCATTCTCACAGTTTTACTCATTGGAGATATATAGTACCACTTACCTCATATAAAAATTGCACCTGACCCCTTTTTGAATACATAAGCTAGCATGCAAGGATCTCTCTATCTCTCGGTCAGGGCTACTGTCTGCTAGGTAGTGGTTCATCTAGCTCTAACTCTGGAAAGCTAATTTCTTGCTTTCCTCATCCCATGTACTATACTTATCCCTAAAGAGAGCTAGTCAGTGGTTTAACTATTTCAGTAAAGCCTTCATATCTCTATAGCAATGGTCTACTAGACTCAAGAGGTCTCTAGTTTTTGAGATAAAAGCTAGCTAAAACTATACTGGTCTTTAAGACTAACTACTCTGTAAAAATTATCTTAGACTGTCATCTCTACCAAAGATCTATCATACTGTGGCTAGGGCTCTCTGCAACTTTGTGGGATCTACTGTGGCCCCTAGGTCTACTACGACCTCTCAAAGCCTTGCTAGGGTCTACTGTAACTCACTGTGCTATGCTTGGATCTACTACGATCCATCTCAAGGAGATGTCAAAGCCTAAGATCATTGTATCTGACAGTAGAATACATGTTCACTAAGTCCTGTTACCATCGCTCATAATAGCTGAGGCTAAACTCAGAAGTACATCATGCTCTTCGTGCGAAGTAGGTTATGTATTATCTGATTCTCTAGGATCCTATTATACTGATACTAGGTAGCATTTTAATTTTTGCTCATTGCTCCTCATAGGATCCTCAAATTCCCACTTCAGTCCCTTTTTGCTTGGGCTTTCTTTTCTTACTTTATTGACTTACTTGCTTACATATACTCGTTTTAGCCCTCCTCTCATATCTTGTAGTTTCTAACTATGCCCACGCTCTGCTTTTAAGTGCTTAGCACTAGGGCATTGTACACATTGAATGTGGTTAACAATTCTGGCAAGAGAGAGGCTATGCATTAGTCCCTATTCATTTTATTTATATATACTAGAAGAGACTCGGGCTATGCATGCTGAATCTAAACATTTTCTACTGAGGATTCCTTTCTGCATGCTTTTCTCATTATTCTAATATTACTGGAATCTCTTTAACTTTCTGTTCTAACTCATTTCGTTCTTTAATTAACTAGGATACCTTTCGATTATTGGGACACTTTGGTGATTGATGTCGTTGTTTGCTATACACTCAAGTTACATTACTATTAGGTTAGTCAGACCCAATATCATGTAACCATTGTTGCAAGCAAACCATAACATCAAACACTAATATACAAGCGTCTCATGACTGAGCTTAAAGCCACTATCGCCTGTATATTACAAGTTTCCCAATAATTTAAAGTACCCCTCTCTTATCTTTTTCTATCTGCCCTATTTTCGTAGAGTACTCGAAAAAAGTAGGATTCTTCCTCTACTACATCTCGAGATCTCTTTGTATTGCCCAACTATTTTTACTTTGGGTAGTATCATGCTAGAAGGGCATCTATGCCAAGGACAAGTGTATTTTCTTAAGTACTCAAACACATTAACTGAATATTTATTTTCAATCTAATGTGTCCTTGGCTTGAACACTATCACATTTTTTCTTTCTACCTTTCTTATCTTCTTACTTAGGTAAAAAGATATTCGACTACTTGTTGTTTTTGTTGCTAGTTTAAGTTTCTTTAAGCTCAAGAGCACCTGCATTTTCCCAGGGTTCTTCTACTTAGTCACTCTCTGCAATATTAAGGGGGTCTAGTTTTTACTCATACTTTTACTCTGCTCTTAGCTAGACCATCCCTTGGTAAGGAGGATTCTATTTCATATAATCCTAGGAATTTCATTCTATGACACTCTCTGCTTATACTCTTTTTCTACATGATATGAGGCTCACCTTCTTAGGCAGTCTCTAGCTCCCTCAAGCTTTCTTGGGGGTACCAAGGCACTACCTATCGGTCTCAGCTTGCTTCTATATTCAAATCAGAACTAGGCTTTCTCTCTGTTCAGCCTCTTTAGCCTCATCCCCAGGAGCATAGTACATCATTTTTAGGGGTCTATTAACCCAATCCAAAACACATACTCTCAATGTTTGAATTTTACCTCACTGAAGCTGATGCTCTATTGGGTGTTCTAATCACTCACGTGCCTTAACCTTATATTATTCTCATATTAGGGAGCTCATCTAACTACTATTGGACTCCTATTTGTTTACCTTTCTGGGCTTAGCTTACTTATCTAATCATGACTAAAGCAAGGGTACCTTTTCTATAGTTAATTTTTTTAGCTCTTCCTCGCTTCACTTTATGACTCGGGGGGTTTATTTGGGGAAATTTACTAACCACTACTCGGTGGTTTCCCCGACTCATGATGTCTCATCTTTTCTTTCTTGATCCAGGGAGACAATACGTTTGGAGGCTCTGTATGGTGTTAGTATTGGAGCCAGTTGTTTGCATGTGCGACCCGAGGACGGGTTGGCCTTAAAAGGGGGTGGAAGTGTAAGTCCCACATAAGATGGAACGAGCCTAGGAACGACCCATATAAGAGGGGGAACGGCCTATAAATGGGCCATTCCCAGGCTCGTTCCATCTGATGTGGGACTTACATTTCCACCCCCTTTTAGGGCCGACCCGTCCTCAGGTCGCACATGCGAACGGCCGGCTCTGATCACAGGTTCCATGAACTGCGCTCACAGGGCCTTTGTCACTTTCCTGTGCTCACCCTTTGGGTTTACTGAGAAAACGCACGTTTGGGAGGGGGAACTTCACCCCCTCTTATATGGGCCGTTCCCAGGCTCATTCCATCCGATGTGGGACTTACATTTCTACCCCCCTTTTAGGGCCAACTCGTCCTCGGGTCATACATGCGAACAGCCGACTCTGATACCAACACCATACAGATCCCCCAAACATATTATCTCCCTACTCGCAGGTTCCACGAACCGTTCTCATAGGGCCTTTGTTGCTTTTCCGCGCCACCCTTCGGGTTCGCTGAGAAAACGGGCGTTCGGGAGGGAGCTTCGCCCACTCTTATATGGGCCATTCCCAGGCTCGTTCCATCCGATGTGGGACTTACACCAGTAACAAACATCGTATCCCCTTAAAACATATAAAATAACTAATATCAAAGTTTCATTTATAATGACCCCAGACTGCCATAAATTGTAGTATAACAACCCCTAAATAATCAATTTGTGGTAGTTAACGACCATCGGTAATAGAACATAAAATTACTGCAAAATTTGTGCATCCATTTGTGGTGGGTAATAAACATTGGTAATAGGCACCATAACTGCCATAAAACATAGACCATAACTAACTTTAATTATCAATTTGCAATGGCCTTTGATAGCTGCAAATTGCATGATAACCACTACTCCAATTCAGTAGCAGTTATTCCTATAGTTGAAAAATAACTACCACTAATTGAGTAGAGATGCTTGCAATAATGGTATTTGGTCAACCACTGGTTAATTAATTAGTGGTTGTTGGTTAAGAAATATCGTTAAACATAAAAATAACTGCCAGTAAATGCGTTTTTTTGGTAATGTCTATTCTTCTACTAGCAATTATACGCTATGCTCAACCATCTTAGCCATGAAGCTTTTTTCTTGGGATAATATCATGTTTAATTATCTAATTTTAATTCTCATTAATCTTGACAATAATAGTTTTATGTTTTAGATGGAAACCTTTGACTAGTTTATGTTATTTATGTATAAAATAGTAATCCTCTTCCCAAAATAGAGTAACAACGAAGGACGAATCACAGTATAAAGCTTACAACAAAAAGAGACAAGCAAGAAAAAAGGAGCAAGTGCAATGAAAACTGAAATCCCCTTGGCATCTGAGAGGTCAAAGATCTCTCCCAATTCTTACTAAATACTTCTTTAAACCCCTTTTGCTACTTCCACCATATAATAAACCCCTCACCTACATACCCTACCTGATGCTCTCTTCTTACTCATGTCATGAGGTTAGAGTTCATTATTGTTAGGTAATTTTCCCTTTTGCCCCTCTTTTGCCTCCTTACCACATTCTTGGGCCTTGTTCTTTCTTTTTCTCTCATCATAAGTTTTTTCCACCCTTGGCCCAATAGTTATGGTTCCATCGGTTTCATATTTGAATATATATGATTTTTAAATCCTTAAGATTAGATATAAGGTCCAATTTTAAATGTGTATATATTATTTTTATTCTCATTAATCTTGAAAGTATGAGTTTATGTTTCTTATTTGATAGCAGAACCAATTTTTAAATCCTAAATATTATATAGGTCATTTTAAAATGTGATGCTTGTTCCCTTAACTATTGTTTCACTATTGATATATGGAATGAATAATATGTACTCTTAATTGAACCAATTTTCGCCAACAATTCTTTAGCATTAATGGCCATAATAGTGTGTCTTGGCTTTTACTTAATTGTTGTTCTCTTTTGATCCTGCAAAATGTAAAAGATTTACTCATTTGAAAACAACCATGCATTATTGTTAACCTAGCAATTATGCACTGTACTCACCCATCTTATCCACAAAGTCTTTTCTTGAGGGTGATATCATGTTTGGATATCTTATTTTAATTCTTATTAATCTTGACAATAATAGTTTATGTTCCATATTTGAATATATGATTTTTAAATCATCAAGATTAGATATAAGGTCCAATTATAAATGTGAACATATAATTTTTGCTTCCATTAATCTTAACAAGTAGTTGGACTATCTCAATTAATGCTAAAGTTTGGCAAGCAGTGATCTAACATAGTGATTTTTGGTATCTGAACCAATCGCTACGATTTTCTCACAAACTAAATGATCTTCTTAAGTTGTAATTTTCTTTAACTAATATTTGCAAAATTGGACTATGTAGCATTGGGGGGTATTAGGCTATAAAATCAAAGCAAGATGAAAATAGTAAAGGAACTACTTTATCAAAGCAAAGAAAATAAAAAGGTTGTAACTTTAATGATTTTACTTCTCTCCCTTCACAGACGATATGTTTTTATTTTGACATTACAGTTAGTAGTTTGACATTTAGGTGATGTTTTTGTTCACTTCTCACATGACTTATAATGGAATTTGCTCTCACTTTCAGAAATTTTTATGTAAAAACCCAAATATGTATATGTGGCAATTTATTTGTAGAAGTAACTAATAATGAGGCTTGGATTTAGTGGCAGCTAGAGACATTTTTATCCTCAACATCTTGGGTTCAAGCTTTATCTAGGTTATTGTTCAAAATATTTTTCTTCATTCTAGGTCATACTCTATTTTACTAAAAATATCTCCTACTTACAAGATTGGAAAGCCAAGTTTCTGGTCCTTTCCCTCTCCAAATTTCTTGCTGTGCACTGCCAATCAAAGATGAGTTTTCAAACTATAGCAATAGGGTCAAAACCAGCAGAAGAACATATGCTAAATACTTTTTTACTGTAGCACCTCCATTCCTTCACTTGCTTCAATCTTCTGTATGTTTTTCCCTACTACAACCAAGCTTGGTTGATCTAGTTTAGTAGTAAATTTTTGTGCAAGTTTGTCCCTCAGGTCTCTCTTTTGTCATGGTTTTAGTCTAAAATTTTAGCTCATGTGTTGTTGGTTAGGTGTTCTTAATACCTTTCAAGTCCTTTTAGTTTTTAGGAGCATGGTTGCTCTCTTTTTTTGCTCAAAAATCTACTTTGCATGCCTTTTTTATTCTTGATCAAGCATAATAGAGGGTGAGTATAGCTGCTCTAATGTGTACCTTAATTAGATTGAGGGAGGGAAACTATGGTGTACGAAGGAGAATTAAGTTAAAGACTTAATTAGCTCCACTTTCTAGGCCTACTTTAGCCTTCCTCATACATTTCCAAGGATCTCACATCCTCAGTATGACAATTCTGAAACAAAAAGCATTAAACAATGCTATATTCCATGTTATGTGGGATTCAAAGTTTTTCATTTATACTCTGTAGACCCCGTCAATTCTTGAACATCATACTCCACTCATAATCCATTTATATAAGTCATAAATATTATAAAAAATCTCATCCAATTCATATTTGGAGGCCTACACATCAAAAAATGCATGCTTGTTTTCAAGCTCAAACTTTAGTTTTCTATCGCAGATTTTGAAAATTCATAATTAAATCTAAAAAAATTGAAATCCAACAAACCATAGCTTTCTAGAAATCATAGAATGTGAAATTTATGCTAAAAATACTTCCAGGTCATGAAAACATCATTTTGACTAAGTTTAACAAATGAAAAGCGTCACAGGTCTGGCTATCCTAGAGTTCTCATATAGTTTACTGATGTGGATTTAAAAAATTCATAACTAATTCCAAACAAATCTAAATTGAGTAAACTATACCAATATAGAAAGCTCAAAATGTCTACATTAGGGAAAAATAGTCATAGATCCATAAAATATCATTACACTTATGAAATTGATAGAAAAATGCTGAGGGTCCTGCTACATTACTAAAAGAAAGTTCCAATTTCAAAAGAACATATCTCCATCAATATAAATACAAATGGGGTGCTCTTTATGGCTATGGAAAGCTCATATGGTCTAGTTTATGACCACAAAGTTAGAAGGCAATTGGACTTCATTTGGCCTATGAATGATAAAAGAGAAGAAACTAATCATATGAACAGTGCATATACCAAAACTAGAAAATTTTCCAACTTTGGAAATTCATAATTTATTCTCTAGAGTTCCAAATAATATAGTTCTTAGATCTACTAAAATATCTATATGAAGCTTAGATCCATGCCAAATTTTATGAGAAAATTCCTCCACTTGGTCAGTTTGTGACATAGGGTGCCAAAATGAGCTTTGTAAGTACCAAAATGGGTCAAAATGTGTCTAAATGCTTTCCTACCCTATCCATGACTTCTTGAATACATGGGAAAGCATTAAAAAAGACCTTTAAACATATCTGAATGGTATGAATACCCAGATCTCTCAAATTCACTACCCCACTTATTACTATATATAAGAGTCCAACATTCCCATTCTTGCATTGCAATGTCAAAACCATGTCATATCATTCCAATGCTATCCATTCTCACATATACATCACATGTCCATATAATTACACATGTTCAAAAGGTTATACATCATATAAATCATGGTATTATATTTTTTGACATCAATATGGCTACAATAAGAACAATAATAACTCCATTGTCAATCTCCTTGCTTCCATGTGTGGTGGCACCCATTTCCTTGCTCACTTGATCCACCTAAGCATGTTAGGTGATGGGGAGGAAGAGTAAGATTCTGAGAATTCCAATAGCTCTACTCTCTTTCAAGCTCACATAATGGATGCAAATTCAAGTCTAAAAATTCATGCATGGCTATCTTGAAACTCATAAACATACATGGAACATTTCTTGCATTCAAGAAGCCACATATATCATATATAGGCTTGCCAAGACAATGGTTCAGCCTCACCCATTCTCTTTGGGACTTTTAGACATGCCTTACCCACTTTCAAGTGACTTTTGACTAAGCTTCACTCTTTCTAGAGACTTTTGGCTTTGTCTCACCCACTCTTAAGGACTTTTGGCTCATCCTCACCCTAACTAAGGGACTTTTGGCTTCACCAAGCTCATACAAGTCAAAACATGTTCATCAAATATCATTCAAGCACCTAAATCAAACATCATGGCACCATGGCATATACATACTTACTAAAAATAGTTTTCATGGCTAAAACATACACACACACATTCAAAGACAAGAAAACACCTAAGCATGCATGAGAGAAAAGAGAGAGAGCTTCTTTCTACACAAGAACTCACTTTTCTCTTTGTAATTTCTACAAAGAGGTGGAGCTTGATTCCTTTAGCCTAAACACATGAAATGGGATCCAATTACACTCTTGGAATATTTACCATAGCCACACACACTCTAGAATAGCCTTGGCACTCATAATGTGTAATTATGGTTCCATAAGGCACCTAATTAAGCAACCTTGGGAATTCATGATCTTGGCTCCATTCTCTCCCTTAATCTATGACTCTTGACTCCATTTAGACTCCTTGGAGTCATCACACATTTATTTTAAGGAGCCTAACTATGTGTTGCTTCATTATGCTACCATATAAAACCTATACCTCCATCACACTTTTTAGTCTCTCTAGACTTTTTGCAAGGCTTTCTCTCATACTATCCTATCATATATGATGTAATTCTAAGCTTGGAAGAAGTTAAAACAATCCTTAGGTGCTTCAACCCTCTTATGTCAAGACAATGCTTTCCTTGGCATTAATGGAAGTGATTTTGTTTCCTTTGACAGGAGATGCATGTGGGAAGCTCCCTAGGGATCTTAGGAGCTTATAAAAACACTTACTTAGGCTTAGAAACTCTTGGATAAAATCAAATTTTGACATAAGTTATTGAATCCCTAGCCTTACTATCTTGCATTTCATTGACTCTTTCTTTGTTCTCTTTGCATATTCTTGATTCCCACACTCTAATTCCTAAAATTTATCCTTGGTTTAGGTGACATTTTACTTGCTCTTGGTGGTTCTCTATAAGGCCAAAAATTAACTCTCAAGAAGCAAGAAGAAGAAAGCATGGAAAGGTAGGACATCTACCTTGATTCAAGTCTTTTCCAAGAGTTTTCTCCTTTTCCTTGGCCTCTTCTTTGAATTTCAAACTCCTCTCCTTTGGATATGGCTAAAGAAAAAATTGAACACTTTAATAAATCCATGGAAAGAAAGGTGGAAAGGAGGGGAACCAAGTTACTAAGGGAAGAACCGTGAAAAATCGTCAACTTCCTTACCTTTTCTTGGAGTCTTTCTTCCCTTTTATCTCCTCCCATGGTATGCCCTACTCAACAATGCTTCTTTTTATTTTTAGCTAGCTAAAAGTTGGTCCAGAGGTGGTGTCATACCTTATATTTCCTTTCATTATATCCTGTCATTCAAGATAATTATGCATGTTCATAGGGAAATATTAAGGAAAAGCCATATTTTCATGCACTTTATTGTGTTACATTAGGGTAAAATTTTTCAATTTGTGTTATGTAGGTCTCGTGGATTATCCAACAACATTCTCTAGTCATTTATCAAGCAATATATAGTTTTCAAGTCAAAAACCACGAAATTACCTACATTCTTCATGGCTGTACAATAACAGATTTCAAAGGAAAATTTGAAAAATCATAACTAAATGTAAAAAAATTGAAATTTGCCATACCATAGCTTTCTGAAAAATTATAAGTGTTAACTTTATATGCCAAATAAATTCAAGCCATGAACATAGCATTTGGACCATGTTTGACAATGAAAAAGGCATAAAGTCTAGCTACCCTCTAATACTGATACAAATTATTGATATAAACTTTGAAAATTCATAATTAATTCCAAAAAATTCCAATCTATGAAAATGATACCAATATAGAAAGTTACAGATGTTAGCTAGAGGGAAAAAATAATTCTAAACTAATTAAGATGCATTCAGACCTTGAAAATCAATCAAATAGTACCACTAGTTTGACTATGCGCTTGGAACTAGATAACAATTTTAAAATTCATATCTCCTTCTCTAGACATCCAAATGGGGTGCTTTCAATTGGCATAAGTCAATGGGAAGGTCTAGTTTCTTGTTGAAAAATTTCATAGTAATTGGACATTTTTTGCCCCATGAATGACAGAGATCAAAATTCAGACTATATGAATAGTACATTGACCAAAAACTAGAAAATTTGCCAACTTCAAAAGTTCACCAAATACTTTGTAGGCCTTCAAGTATTTTACACTTTAGCTTTCCAAAAGATTCTCAACAAGCTCTAGATGAATGCCAAATTTCAAATCAAGAAGAGCTCATTTGGATAGAAAGTGACATAGCCTCACAATATGGTCAATTTTACCTCTTCCAAGATGTTAACTTTGTCCAAATGGCTTCCTTAATGTTTGGGCACCTCTTAGGAAAGTTTAAAAGTATTAATATGACTTGTAGATACTGCCCAAGTGATTCCAAATAACATGCATCTCAATTTGACCATTCCATACCCAAGAATACATAATTATCACAAGCCATTCCATGGTCAAATTTCACATTTTTATTACTTTAACACCATCTAAGGTTCATATATCATTTACATATGATATTACAATTTTTCAATAATCCATAACTCAAAAATAATATTTGCATAGCCACTTTGTCCATTAAATACAAAAGAAACTATATAAAAATCAAGTTATGGTCTCTTTAAGATGCTTGGCTTGCATTCCTCGGTTCTTGAGAGCCACCTAGAGTCATTGGGATAAAGAAGGGAAGGGGAGTGAGATTCCTTGAATATCAATAGCTCACACACCTATTCAAACACACATTTAAGGCATACATACATCAAAGACACACTTTTGGAAACATGTCTTGTAACAAACGTAATTTCCGTAAAATGATGAAATAAGCCAAATAAAAGAAAGTCCTTTGAAATGAGTTAGATAATGTCCTAAAAAATTTGGATAGAGTCCTAGACTCTTAAAAATGATAATTCTAGCCTTAAAAGGAAAGAAAAATAGAGTTAGGACAAAGAAACAATTTATGACAAAAACTAACGAAACATAATAGCATTTTCATAAATAAATGTAACTTTTAGAAAAAACACATAGAAAGGCTTTTTGAATAGGAAAATTGAGTTGCCTAGGGTTCTCAAAGGCTCCAAAAATCATGGCAAGCCCCGGGACTAGTAAAGCCCCTCCAGTGTACGTTTTCCAATATCAGTGAACCTGAACTTTGACGGATTCGTTCAGTAAGGTTTTGGCTCCAAATTGAGTGATTCCAAAGGAATTTTAATAAATTGGGAACCTAAATTTTATAATAAAAAAGAAAGTTCTTAAAAAAGAGGTAAAACGAAGCCGAAATAAAATTGCCATTATAGAAGGATGAAATTAAAATTTTTGAAAATGTGTGTTTCTGGAAGCTCCCACATACTTCTCCCTTCTTCTCCTACTTTCTTAAGCATGAAACTTTCTGTCCAAAATATAGAATATGATCTTCTCTCTTAGGCACACAAGAAGGAGAAGAAAAGGAAGAGAAAAATCAAGGAAAAGGTAGGTAAATCCATGGAATTTCATACTCTTTCTTCCTCTCCTTCCATGCTTTCTTTCTATGGTTTTCTTGAAATGATTGGTTCTTTTTTTGGTCCAGACCTTAGAGGGATAGTTCAAAAATCTTGGAAAGAAGCAAACCAAGAGGAAGAGGCCTTGAAAACAAGCTTGAATCTAAGGTAATTACTTGTTGTAGTTGCTTCTTCTCCTTGCTCCATGGATGTGTATGATTTTGACCAAGAATAGAACCATATAGGGGGAGGTTTTAATGCCCAAAAATGAGAGAGAAATAAGGGTTTTAGGCTATAGCGAGATGGAATATGGCAAGAAATTCCAAGGAAAACTAATAGAAAATAAGATAGAAAAGTGAAGGCTTCTTTAAGGTTTTGTAAAATCTGATTTTTATGTGAATGTTTCCTTGGTTATTTGAATATTTCCTAGAGCTCCTAAGACCCTTAGAAACCTTCCCAAGTGTCTTTCCCTTCAAGGAAAAATCAAGAACTCTATGAACCTTCCTTGGTGTGCTTGTCTAGGCCTAGGCTAGTTCATAGAGCTAGGGAGTGTTTTAATTTGTTCTAGCCTTGGTTTGGGACTTTATATGATGTTAGAAGATGGGAGAAATCATTGGTAAAAATTTAGGAGCCATGGAATGAGAGATGGAGTATTGATGCCCATAATGATGCCTTATGAAGCAACTTATGTTTCCAATTGTGTAAGTGAATGTGTGAGGGCTCCAAGGACCTTAAATGAGTCTAAAAAGTCTAGAAATAATAAGAGAATAGAGCATAGAACTTGAAATATAAGAGTTGCTTCAATAGGCTAATTATGGAACCATTATGCCACTTATGGAACTAAGTGTATGTTCAAGAGTATCCTTAATGTCTCGGCTTGCTTTAAGTGTGTGATTATGTGTTATTTATGGTGTTTAGGCCAAGAGAACATTCACCCACCTAGGTACACTTGTGAAGCAGGAAAGAGGGAAGGAAAAGATCAAGAAAAGTTTGCATAAATCCAAAGGTAACTCTCCACCTCATTCTCCTTGCATTCTTGTGTGCATATGTATGTTATTGTATGCTTGTGTGTGTTTTTGTGACTTGATGATATGCCACTAAATGCCTTGACTTTACATTAGTACCAATGTGTCCTCTTGAATAACTATGGTTGTGGAAATGGCTCATAAGGGTGAGGTGATACCAAAAGTCCCTTAATGAAGGTGAGGAGATGCCAAAAGTCTCATGGCATGGGTAAGATAAGGCTAAAAGTCTCTTGGAAGGGTGAGGCCAAGTGAAAAGTCCCTAGACCAAGGGTAAGGCAAATCCAAAAGTCCTAGAAATGGGGTGAGACAAAATTAAAAGTCCCTAGAGCATAGTCTTAGCTTGAATGTGAATGAGTGGCATGAAAATTATGACATTGCATACTTTATGGTCACCAAACCTTTCATACATATGCTTTGATGTGTATATATGCCTTGAATGTAACATCTGATTTTCTAAAAATGAGAGAAAATGTGAGAAACATAACGTACGGTTTCTCCGTAAACGAACGAAACTCGCTAGATACAAAAGGAAGTCCCCCAAGATGATGTAGTTAAGGTCCCAAAAAATTTACAAAGCATTCTAGACTCCTAAAAATAAGAATCACAGGCTTAGACAGAAAGAAAAACAAAGCTAGAATGAAGAAACAATTTTTTACGAAAAGCTTACGAAAGGTAATGGTATTTTTGTAATTTTGAGCAAATTTTAGAATTTACATAGGATGGCTTTTTAAATGAAAGTTTTGAGTTCTTTGGGGTTCTCAGAGGCCCTAAAAGCTATGGGAAGCCCCAGAACCGCTAAATCTCCTCCAGTGGACATTTTCCAATGTCAATGTGCCCAAACTTTGATGGATTCATTCGAGAAGATTTTAGCTTCAATTTGAGGGATTCTGAAGGCATTTTACTAAATTGGGAACCTAAATTTCATAATAAGAAAGACGGTTCTCAAAAAGGAGTTAAAACGAAGGAGAAACAAAAATGCCAAGAACAAAGGGTAAAATGGGAATTTTTGAAAAGTGTAACTTATTCCCACCTATATATATGATGCACCCTTCTTCTTCCTTCATTATGCACAACCATGTTTTGCCCAAAACCAGAAGAAAACCCTAGGAGATGAGGCGCACAAGAGGAGAAAGAAAAGGCGGAGAAATTCAAGGTAGAAAGGTATGGATTTTCATGGTTTTTCATGCTCTTTCTCTTCCAAACCTCTTCTCCTTCATTCTCCTTTATTTCCTATAATTATAATGAAGTATATGGATCTATTTTAAAGGATAAATTGAGGGTAAAATTCGGATTTGAAGGGAGGAGCTCAAAGAACACAAGATTCAAGTGAGAACAAGCAAGAAAACAAGGTAATTTCTTTTCCTATGGTTATCATCTTTGGTTCCCTCCTCCTCCATTTTGCCCCACTTGAGAAAACCCTAGGAGGAGATGATTTTTAGGCAAGACCAAGCATGAATATAAGGAAAAAGGGTGTGGAGATTAAGAATATGCAAAGTGAATTATCAAAAAACCATTAGATTTCAAGATGCAAGTTCTAGGGTTTCAATTGTACCTTGTAAAATCTGATTTTATATGATGATTACTAGGTCTAATTAAAAGTTTAAATGAGCTCCCAAGATCCCTAACATCCTCCCCACATGCTTCCTCCTTTAAGAAAACCAAGCAAAATCCATGAAGGCCAAAATTGCTCTATGTCTCGGCCAAGCATGGATGGGATAGCTAGGGAGAGTTTTAAATTTTTCTAAGGACATTCTTGAGTCATATTTGATGAATGAAAATGAAGATAGGCTTTGAAAAAAAATTTAGAACTCATAGAAAGTGATTTGGTGCCTTAGGTTCCATATTATGACCTAAAGAAGTAACATGATGTTAAGCTCTTTGTTTTAATGGTGTGATGACTCCAAGAGGCTTAAAAGGAGTCAAGAATCATAATTGAAAGGAAAGAATGGAGCCTAGAATTTATATGAGAGGTGTTGCTTCATTAGGTGCATTTATGGACCATAATGGGGTTTATAGAATAACCTAGTGCCTAAGTTAGTCGTGTGACCTTAGAAATTATTTCATAAACCTAATTGGCTCCCATAAATTGTTATAGGCCAAGAGAAACCTTCCCCACACTTTTGTGGGTGTGTGGTCAAAGCAAGGGAGGGAGTTTCAAGAGAAAAAGCGTGTGATTGTGTGCAAAGTAGCTCTCTCAACCTTCTCTCATGCATGGATGTGTGCTTAGCTTGTCTTGAATGTATATATGTGTATTTTTAATCCATGAAAAGTGTTCTAGCATGACTTTAATTCCATCGTACCATAATGTTACAATATACTTTTATTTGATGTTTCTAATGTGTGCTTGGGTTTGCTTGAGTGTGGTGAGGCCAAGAACTGTTTGCCATGGTGAGGATGAGCCAAGAATGCTCAAGATTGGTTAAGACAAAGCAAAGAGTCTCTCAAAGGCAAAGTGGGCTCCCAAGAGCATGGTTGAGTCTAAGAATGCATTAAAGAATGAGTAAGACAAGTCCAACATCCATAAGAAATTAGGTGAGGCTAATCCACTTGCTTGACAAGCCTTTGTATGCTATGTATGACTCTCTCAAATGATGAAAATGCCTCTTGAATGTTTGCACATGTCAACATGACCATACATGCATTTATGAGACTTGTTTGCATATATTATGTATGATTGAATAGGTGAGCTATTGGGATTCTCTGAATCTCATCCCCTCCTCTCCCATGATCTCGCATGCTAGGTGGACCAAGTGGATATGTTAATGGGAGCCAACAATATTGAAGGAAGAATATTGATATCCATATGTCCAGCATTTTCCTTTTTAAAGCCATAATGAACTATAATGATGTATATTAATGTTGTAAATGGTTTATGACCCTTGCGACATATGTAATTATGCTATTATATGAAGTAGAAATAAAAGTATGTGTTATGTGAATGATGGAATGTAAATTGAGTATGTTATGGTATTATAGTTTCATAAATGGCTTTATGGAAATATGCATAAGTGTGGATGAAAAGGCCAAAATGAGATGCATGAGGTGTGGGACCATTTGGGCAGCTTATATAAGTCCTAAATGTGGTTTTCGACAAGCCCAAAAGGTGCCAAAACTAAGGAAAATCTATTTGGCAACTTTGGTACCCTATATGGAGCCAAAAATGACTATAATGGAACCCTATGTCACTTTTCGGCCAAATGAGCTCTTCTTGGTATGAGATTTGGCAAATTTTAGAGCTTTTTGAGAAATTTTTAGGAAGCTAAAGAATATAATTTTCGGAGGTCCACAGAATATTTGATGATTTTTCAAAGTTGACAATTTTTCTGATTTTGGTCTACTGCACTATTTATTTGGTCTGAAAATTAATTTCATCACAGAGGGCTCAAATGATGTCTAATTGTCACAAAATGTTATACAAAGAAACTAGACATTTACAATGACTTGTGCCAACTAGAAGCATCCCATTTTGATGTGTAGAGAGGTAGATATGAATTTTTGAACAATCTATCCAGAATCAGGACCCTTATCCGACCTGAGTTATTGTTTTATTGAATTTTGAGGTTTAGGTTGCCTAAGCTAGTCTAAAAATATTTTTCTCCTCTAGCTAACATCCATAACTTTCCATATTAGTATCATTTATATGGATTTGATTTTTATGAAATTAATTGGAAATTTTCAAAGTTTTCTATAGAATTTTATGACAGTTCTAGAGTGCAGTTGCCCTCTGGACCATTTCGAATGTCAAACACCCTCTGTGATGGATGTTATAGTCTGGGCATATTTTTACTATAAATTAGACATCTGTAGCTTTCCAGAATGCCAAGATTGTATGATTTCAAGTTTTTTAGAATTAGTTAAGATTTTCTAAAATTTGGTCAAAAAAAGGAGCAAATCTGGTCAAAATTAAACAACTATATTTTGAGCTCTTCTTTGATTTCCATGAGATGTGGACATGATTTTAGGATGCAAAAGAGTTGTATTGATATAATTAAATATGAGAATGTATAATATGAGCTCACACGATCCACGTGACACCGATTGCAAATTTTTAGATATGACGCAGCACAAAGAAACCCATTATTTTTATTTCCTTTTTCATATGCTCTCATGGAAATGATGATGTGAAGCTTATGAATGTTATGAAATGAGCTAGAATTTATGGTCTTACATTGAATGTATGTGAATGGGTGTGTGAGCTATTGAGATTCTAGGAATCTCACTGCCCTTCCCTCCACTGTTTTGAAATGCCTAGGCGAAATTCAAGAGGCAAGGAAAGCAAGTCAAGCACCATGAGAAGTTGCATTTTGTTATCATGTAACCTTACTTGTAATGTAATGTCAAAGTGGATATGTACATGATATTTTTGAGTTGTAAACTATTGAACAAATGTAATATTATATTTGAATGATGTATGGTGCTAAGACAATGGAAATATGGAAATGGAGCACTTGGATACATATGCATTTTTGAATGTGGGATGACCAAATTGAGATGCATAGTGTTTGGAACCATTTGGGTAGTTTATACAAGACATATTCATGCTTTTAAACTTGCCCAAGGGGTGCCAAATACTAAAGAATGCCAATTGAACCAAGTTGGTACCTTATACAAAGCAAAAGTGACCATTTTGTGAGGCTATCTCACTTTTTAGCCAAATGGGATCTTCTTGGTCTGCAATTTGGCACACATCTAGAGTTTGATGAGATCTTTTTAGGAAGTTAAAGTGCAAAATTTTTGGAAATCTATGGAATATTTGGTGAATTTTCAAAGTTAGGAATTTTTTTGGTTTTGGTCACTATTACTATAGCTATGGTTCAAAATGAAACTCTGTCACCCATAAGGAAAATGAAGTCCAATTGCTACAAACTTTTACAAGGAGAAACTAGACCTTCCCAATGACTTGCATCAATTAGAAACACCTCACTTGGATGTCTAGAAAGGGAGATATTAATTTTTGAAATTGCTATCTAGTATCAGGCATCTAGTCAAACATATGTCATTGTTTGATTAGTTTTCGAGGCCTAGACGTGCTTGGACTAGTCTAAAGTTTTTTTTTTTCCTTTAGCTAACATTTTTAGCTTTCCATATTAGTATCATTTGCATGGATTGGATTTTTTTGGAATTAATTTGACATTTTTTATGTTTATGACAGTAAACTGTATCAGTACCAGGGATAGCTAGACCTTTATGGCTATTTAATTATCAAACATGATCCAAAGCTATGTTCATGTTCTAAAATTATTTTTAGTGTGAAGTTAATATCTAAATCTTTCTAGAAAGGTATGTTTTGTGGGATTTCAATGTTTCTACATTTAGTTATGATTTTTCAAAGTTAACCCTGAAATATGCCACTGTACAGCCGCGGGAAATGAAGAAAATTTGGGAGTTTTGACTCTTGACCCGTGGTTTGTGCCAATTTTTGGGAATATTATGATTTATGTGTATGAAAAATAATTAGAGAATGTTGTTGATAAGTTCATGGGGTCCCAGAGATGTGAGATGAAAAATTTATCTGCTACGCAACATAATTTAATTCATTATTTTAATGCATTTTTTTAAGATTTCCTTGACAAAGTGCATATCCTCATTTGCAAAAGAGTGATTAATGTTAGAAATAATATGGTATGCTTAACATAAACATGTAAGAACATATACTTTCATACCACCAATTCATTTTCAATTCAAGAATATGCTCTAGGGACTTTTGGTTTTGTCTCATCCCAATTTTAAGACTTTTGGATTTGTCTTACCCTTGGGTTTGGGACTTTTGACTTAGTCTCACCCATCCAAGAGACTTGTGGCCTTGTCTCACCCATGCCATGAGACTTTTGGCATCTCCTCGCCCACATTAAAAGACTTTTGGCATTACCTCACCCTTATGAGCCAATTTCACAACTAAAGCCATTCATGAACACATATTGGTACCAATGCAAACTTAAAATATTAAGTGGCATGTTCTTAATTCATATAAACACATACATGCCCATAAAGACACACACATGAACAAGAATGTAAGGACAATAAGGTGGAGAGCTACCTTTAACTTCATGCAAGCTTTACTTAGTTTGTTCCTTCCCTTTCTCAATTACACAAGAGCACCTAGGTGAAATAGGGTTCTCTTGACCTAAACATCATAATTAACACACGATTATGCACTAGAAACAAGCCAAGATACTAATTATATTCTTAAATGCACACTTGATTCCATAAGTGGCCTAATAGTTCCATAAATGGCCTATTGAAGCAATTGAGAGGTCGTGTCGTGCAACTTCCAAAATAAAACTAGGTTGAGAAAATATATAGTTAGTGGCAAAACCTAGGTCATCTCCCTTGAAAATGGAATTCAATGTTTAATTATGTTTTCCAAGTGTAAAGAACTCTTAAAACTATCTAACTAAAGGGGTTTTGCCTAAATTTAACTAACTAAAATTAAATTGAAATGAAATTCCTAATTACTACCTAATTATATAAACTAATAAGTGAATGATAGACATGTAACATGCTTTAGATTCATCCTTTGGTACCCACTATCCTTATTCTAATTCAATTGTTATTAATTATGGTCTAAGAGTCCCTAATTGTGTTCATAACAATGCATCTTGAGTTACCACATAAGAATCAAGAGATTAATAATCTAATGTTGAATTGAAACCTTAATCCCACACCAAATCACTAGCTCTTGTCATTAAGATCAATGAACACTAAATTTGATTGATTAATGGATCAATTAGCCTCTGAATTATCACCCCAAGAGATTTAATTAACCAATTAAACTCTAAGGAATCCTCAAATTAAACAATTAAGCACTTAATCTCACTCATGCATTTTATCGAACACCTTGATTACATACACAGGAAATTGGAGGATAATGAAAAATTCAGCACTTAATTAACCAATTAATCACTTAAAAAGTATCCTAATTAGTGTCAAACTAGCCACTAATTACAAACAACACAAATTCCCAATCAAATACATCTCAATCAAGTATGTATAAGAAAAAGGAAAAGTGTAGAAAAAGAGAAAATCTTAGCTAAAATTCCTTTGTTATCTCCATGGATTCAAGCTTTTCCAAGGTCCTTTTCCAAGCTAATCACAAGATGGAGAATTAATGTTTCATTTGAGGTGGAAGGATAGGAGAATGGAATGGAAGAATGCTACAATGTGGAGGGAATGGAGTGTAGATATATGAATGGAATGGTGTGAATTTTATTCGATGGCTTTTTGCCTCTAGATGGGTGAATGGAATATGACATCGAAAAATGAATGGATGATGCCTCCTATGTGATTCATTAATTTGTCACATGTTCTTAGTCCACAGCTTCTTCATTCGTCCATTTCTCATGTTATTTTCAATCAATTTTTCTCTTCATCACACGTAGTGCCCTTCTCAGCTCATTAGTGTGCATGCTCTATCCTTTAAAAATCACGTGGCTTCCAATTATTTCAATTGCCTATAGCTTCCTTCTTGTGTGTATAAGTGTGGGCCCTAAAGCAAATATAATAATCTTCTTCCACATGAGCTACCTTCTTATGTGTTCATCTAATCTCTTCCAATCCAGAACATCATCCACGTTTCTTTTCTCAACTTTTCTTTGCATTATTTCTCTTTCTTTCTTAGCTCTTACTTCATCCACCTAGCATGTGTATAAGAGCAACCCATGAACTAACTTGAATGAATGGAGAGAATACATACTGGACGTGTTACATGGATGAATGAAAAGTGAACCTACTGGTGTGTTCTTCTCTACCTGGAGTGGCTTCAACATTTAACTCAGCTTTCATTCCACGTAACATCAGCTTGTCCTTCCACGTTAGCTACCCCAAGCTTCTTTAGCTAGTCCCGTGGCTTCTTCTCACATTCTCAGCTCCTGTCTCTTCACCAAAAGTCTGCTACCTCCTTCTATTTTTCATTCAAGTGTGTTTTCTTCTTGCAGCTCCTTACTTTACTTTCTTTATTCCTTCAAAGTCGTAGCGTCTTCCTTCCCAACTCCCCTTTCCCTCTCTTCTGCATGTGGCTCAGTTGTACATGAAAAGAGTGCCTATATATGTAGCTTTATAAGTGAAGATCCTATGGAAAATGAGTGTTAAATGAGGACATGTGGTTGTGAATGAAGTGAGCTGGACGTGTGTGCTTACATGAACCTATGGCTCTTCTTGTGTTTTGGCATTATCTTGTAAGTTGTTAGTGGAATGTAAATGGATGAAGCTACGTGCTAATGTAGTGTTTACACGGAAGAATGGAGTGCTAAACATGTATAACATTCATTTCTACCCTATGACTACATGCAAGTGAATGAAAGTATGTGCATGTGATATGCCATATATTAGTGTGCTATGAGCTATTCTGGAGGAAGCCCATTGTTGAATCAAATTGTATAATGTGAAGGAACTTGTGTGAGTGTGATGATGGAAGGGAGACTCCATGGCCACATGATTCTGAGCTACTACGAGTGACTTGGTGTGTGAATGATGGCTAGACCTGCTCCTTGACCCAAGCCTTCATCTCGTGTAGCTTCTTGTGTGACTAACCCAGGTGAAGTACTAGTCACGTGCTTTTTCATGTGAGTGAGCTGTCTACGTAGAATGTTTACTAAGTGTGAGAGTATGTGAGTGAAATGCTTCTATGTGTGTTATTCTTTTGCCACTCATTTCCCATTTTCAAATTTTATTTTCTAAGACTCTATGAAACATATGAAGCTTCCATCTTCAACTTTTTGGCCCTTTTGATTCAATCATGTGGCTTTCACTTCTTTGAATTTCCATTGCCTATAAAATCTGCACGAAAAGAATGAAAACTATTAAGTAGAAATATTTGTAGAATTATTCTAAAATAAATTTAAGCATTAAAAATCAATCATTTGCAAATTAATTCCTAAAATGTAGAAAATGGCCAATTAAAATCAAATTCCACTTAATTAAACCTTTAAAGCCATATTTAATCATTAAAAACTCTAAGTTAAGAGGAATATAAGATATAAAAATAGCATTTATCAGCAACCTTCACACTTAAAGCTTTAGGCTCCCATTTCTTTCTATTTCTAGGTCTCTTGGCCTCATTCAGAGTCCTTGGAACCCTCACACAATTATTTGCACAAGCTTAGAATCAAGCTGCTTCACAAAGCACCATTATGGACACTATTGTCCCATCTCCCAATCTATAGCTCCTAAATTTTTTCCAATGGTTCCTCCCATCTTCTAACATCATATGAAGTCATAAACTAAGGCTAGAACAAATTAAAACATCCCTTAACCTAGTGCTCTTGCCTTGGCCGAAACTATGGACAAGAATGGGGTTCTTGAAGTTCTTGATTTTTCCTTGATGGGAGAGCCACTTGGGGAGATTTCTAAGAGTCTTAGGAGCTCAAGGGAATACTTAAATGGTCAAGGAAATACACATATAAAATTATATTTTTCAAAACCCTAAAGAACAACACACTTTTCTATCTTAGTTTCCTTTGGTTTTTCTTGCAATTTCTTGCCATATTCCTCTTCCTCATGGTCTAAAATCCTAGTTCCTCTCTTGTTTTTGGAGAGAAAACCTCCCCCTTATATGGTTCTAGTTTAGGCCAAAAAGTGCACCAAGAGAAAAGCAAGAGAAGGAGACAACAAAAGGCAAAAATTACCTTGGATTCAAGCTTGCTTTCAAGAGCCTTTCTCCTTGATTTGCTTCTCCTCAAGAATTTCAAATTATCCCCCCTTGTTCTAGACTAAAAAAAAACCAAAACCACTTAATAAAACCATGGAAAGAAAGCTTGAAGGGAGGAGAACAAAATTGGAAGAAGAAGAAGCATAAAATTCCTTGAAAATGGCTACTTTTTCTTAGCTTTCTTCCTTCTTTCTCTCCTTCTCTTGTGTGCCAAAGAGAGAGCCTATTTTTTTAGTATTCTGGGCAGAAAGGGTTGACCTATATGAGCAGAGAAAAAAGGGGGAGAAGTGTGTGGAGCATTCAAGAAACTAGCTTTTCCAAAAATTCCAATTTCGTCATTCCATAATGGCAATTCCTTTTTGGCTTCGTTTTAGATTCTTTTTGAGAACTGTCTTTTCCATCATAAAATTTAGGTTCCCAATTTAATAAAATACCTTTGAAATCACCCAAATTAGAGCTAAAATATTTTTGAATGAATCTGTTAAAGTTCTGGTTCACTATCATTATAAAATGTACATCAGAAGGGTTTTACTGGTCTCGGGGCTTCTCATGGTTTTTAGGGCTTTGAGAATCCTGCACAACTTAAATTTTTCATTTTAAAAGCCCTCCTATTTGTTTTTCTCAAAGTTACACTTATTTATGAAAATTCCATCACGTTTCGTCAATTTTTGTCACAATTTATTTCACCATCCTTGCTTCATTTTTCTTTTCGTCTGAGTCTAGAATTATCATTTTTAGGAGCCTAGGACTCTACCTAAATTTTCTAGGACATTGTCTAGCTCATTTCAATGGACTTGCTTTTATACGGCTCATTTCATCATTTATGAAATTATGGTCATTAAAGGTAAGGGAGAGTTATAAACATTTTTAAGAAGCACCAAAGTACTTTTTGTAACTTTTCATTTTACACCTTAGTCCTTATTTCTTGGTTTGGTCTCATTAGGCTCATTTCAACTCTTTTTTAGAAAATTTAGGTTTTATAACCTCTAAAATGGCTTTGGGACCACTTAATTTGAATCTAAAACCTTTCTAAACCATTTGGTCAAATTTTGGGTCAACCCTTTGCCGAAATCATTCACCAGAGGAGTTTTAAACCATCCAAGGGGTTCCTATAGGTTTTAGGGCCTTTGAGAAACCCGAGCAACTCAATTGTTCCATTTAAAATCCCTCTTTGGTGTTTTCTTAATTAGGTTTCGCTATAGCAAGGGTCACCTCTCACTATTGCAAGAGCTTCCCAAATGTTCTCACTACAGCTTGTGTTGTTGCTAGAAATTCCTTAGATTTTATATGGCCACGAACTTGCTATAGTGAATTGGTGTCCTAGCTATAGCAAACTAGCATCCTTGCTATAGCAAATTGGTATCCTCACTATACTTAATAGGCATCCATGCTATAGTGAACAGGTATTCTCGCTATAGCTAAGGCTTAAAAAAATTTTTGAAATGTTGAGTCCTCATTTCTATGAAAACTCAGATGTTACATTTCTACCTTCTTAAATAAATTTTATCCTTAAAATTTAAAGGTAAAACCTTGTCTAACTTTTCTCATTTTCTTACTAACCAGCTTTTTCATTCCCTTCTTCCTGGCTTCATTTACTTCCTTAGAGACTAAGCTCTTTTAGGCTTCTTTTTACCAGGGAACTTACATTATGGTGTCTGCTTGTTTTCCTCTGTACTATCTCTATAAAGCACATACTAGATTTTCTCATAAGGGAAAGGAATTTTTGACTCTGAATCATACTCTTATAACTTTGACCTATTTCTTGGGAGAGCTTATCATTTCATACCTGATTAGTCTTAACCCACTCATAGGGGCTAACCTTTTTGCTCGGTGGACTCTCTACATATCTTAGGAGATAACTTACTTAGTATTAATTCTCCCTTATCATCTCCTAATGGCTTCTAAGTTCTCATTATCTTTCATTAATAGCCATTGAAGGATTTCTATTTGCTTACTTATCTTACTTCAGCATACCGTCCACTATTTAATCTTACTCTTTCCTCACTAGCTCATCCCCTAATCACAATTCATATTTCTTTCTATTATAGGCTTAGCATCTTAATCACTTACGACTCCTTTAAGGAGATCTTGTTCTTAGCGGTCCCAGTTCCTTTATTTACTATCATTTTTTCCTCTTTAGGCCTGGACTTTTCTTTACTCCCTTTACTTATTTAAATATGAGCAGTATTCAGTTCCTCGACTGGGTAACTGACTTGTGTTATTTTTTACCCTTTTGTACTAGCTTTGAAGAGCAACTATCACTAACTACTACTAAATCCTTGTAGGATGCTAACTTTCTTATAGTTTTAACTACTAGAGATATGATCTACCACTTACCCTATCATAAGACTGCACCTAACCCTTTGCTAATACATGACTGAGGTATATAAGGATCTTTCTATCTTTTGGTTAGATATAACATCTTATGGGTAGTGGTTCATTTGTTTCTAACTTTGAAAAGCTCCTCTCTTATATTTCTCATCCTACATGTTATGCATATTTAACGAAAAGGTCTATTCAAATGATTTCACTATCTGAGTATAGCCTTATGGTCTCTGGTAGCAATAGTCTACTAGACTTAGGAAGATCTCTAGTTTTTGAGGCAAAAAATGTCTGAAATTGTACTAGTCTCCAAGACTATCTGTTTTGTAAAATCTATCTTAGGCTTTCATCTCTCTAGAGAATTATTGTACTGTACCTATGGGTTCTCTGCAACTCTCTAGGATCTACTGTAACCCCTGGATCTACTTTGACCTGTGATATTGTACTAGGATCTACTATAATCTGTCTCTATGAGACATCAAAGCCTAAGATAATTGTATCTAATTGTAAAACATGTGCTCACTAAGTCTGACAACTACTGCTCGTAACCTCTTAGGCTAGTTCAGATATCTATTATGCTCTTCATGTGAAGTGGATTCTGCATCATCTACCTCTCTATAATCCCATCATACTAATATTCAAGAGTACTATAACGTTTACTTACTACTTCTCATAGGATCTTTGATCTCCCACTTTAAGCCTTTTCGCTTAAGCTTTCTTTCTTTACTCTTGTTGACTTACTATACTTCATCTATATTTATTCTATCTTGCCCTCATATCCTGCAAGTTCTGACTATGCCCATATTCTACTTTTCAGGGCTTTTAGCATCAGGACATCTCACACATCAAGTGTATTTTACATCTCTTGCTGGATAGAGATCATATACTAGTCCCTTTTTTCATTTCTTGAAATTACATCATAAGGGACTCATTCTATGTATATTAATCATTCTATACTGGGATTCCTCCTTAAATACTATTTTTGCAATTCTGCATCACTGGAATCCTTTGACATCTTTTCGCTAACTTACTTCTTAATCTCAAGACACTTAGGAAAAAGAAGACTCTTCCTCTTACTTCTTACTAAATTCTTTTCTCCAACCTGAGGTCACTTTGCATTGCCCAGTTATCTCTATTGAGGGCATCAACCCATGCTTTGTGGACATTTAGCCAAGGACCAAAGTATTCTCTTGCGCACTGATCCATATCATTTTTTCCTCTATTCTCTATTCTTAAATCCTCGGCTTTGACGTCTTCACATACTTTTTCTTTCACTTATCTATCCAATGCTACCCTTTTACTCATATAAAAGGGATACTTTGCTACTTATTTATTCCTTTGCTATTTTTTACTTCTTTATGCTCAAGAGCTTTCCTTTATTTTTCCTGGGTTTACCTCTACTTGGTTACTTTCTGAAACAATGGGGGAGGCCATGTGAACCTCAGAGTTTATTTTCTATAAAGCTCTTGGTTTACATTTCTTCTTTGTACAACATTGGATCTCACTTTTTCATGTGACATCTGACTTTCTCTAGCTTCCCTAGGAGTACTGAGGCATTAATTACTTGCCTCAGCTCATTTCTACATTCTTATCAGGAGCTGAGTACTCTTTATTTACTTAAGCTTTTCATTTTCATCCTTAGGAGTATAGTCCACTGAATTTAGGGTTTTACTAATCCAATTCAGGACATGCACTCTTAAGATCTTGAATTTACATTACTAATCACTTATGCTCCACTTAGCACCCTTACTACTCGTGTGCTTTTACCTTGCATCAATTCCATACCAGGGAAGCTCATCTGACACAGTATCAAATTCTTATCTGTTTACCTTCATTGTGCTTCCTCTATTCACTCTCCTTTGGTCACTACTAAAGTGAGGGTACCTCTTGCTAGGTATTACTCTCTCAGTGTCTCCTTACTTTCTCATATCTCTGAAATCACTAAATCAAGGATCTAGCCCTTGGAGAGTTAATGATCACTAATTGGGGGTCCTCTATCTCATTACGTCTCATTTCCATTTTAAGGTATCACCCCTGAGGTATACACTCTTTATGTACTTACTACATCCCCTTTTAGCACTAGTAGTATTAAAGCGTGCCAATTTAAAGACTGAAAATATCCTATCACCAAGATCCAAGATCTTGTCAACAAGGTATTGTATTTTTCAATGTAAATGTTGAGACCTTGTCAACAGGGTTTTCTTACTAGTGAGTACAAGAACTTTAAACAGTGAGTATCAATATATGTAATGTTCAATTTTTGTTAAATGACAGAAACAGAGGCATTTTTAAAGCAAGTCCCCTGAAATGAGTTAGTTAAGGTACCGAAAAATTTGAGTAACATTCTAAACTCCTAAAAATAAGAATTCTAACCTTAGACAGAAGGAAAAATAGAGCTAGAATAAAGAAACAAAATTTGACAGAAAACCTATGAAACATAATGGCATTTTCGTAATTTTGAGTAAATTTTGGAATTCACACAGCAAGACTTTTTAAATAAAAGTTTTGAGTTCTTTGGGATTCTCAGAGGCCCTGAAAACCATGGGAAGCCCCAAGATAGTTAAATCCCCTTCGGTGGACATTTTCCAATGTCAGTGTGCCCGAACTTTGACGGGTTCATTTGGGAAGGTTTTAGCTTTGATTTGGGTTATTCTAAAGGTATTTTATTTAATTAGGAACCTAAATTTTATAATGGAAAAGATGGTTCTAAAAAAGGAGCTAAAAAGAAGGAGAAACAAAAATGCAAAGTATGAAGGACAAAATTGAAATTTTTGAAAAAGTTATTTTCCTACACCTATATATAGGTAGTGCCTCACACTTGCCCTCGTTTAACTTTAGAAAAATCAGCCCCAAACCAAAAGCAAAACCCTAAGAGAGAGGCGCCCAAGAGAGGAAGAAGCAGGAGGAAGAAATCCAAGCCAAAGGGAGAAATTCAAGGGAAATTTCATATTTGAAGAGAGGAGCTTGGAGAAAGCATAATTCAAGCCAAACTAAGCAAGGAAACAAGGTAAAATTGCATCCTATGGTTGATATCTTCCATCACCCTTCTTCTCCATTTTGCCTAACTATAGGAGCTATAGGAGGATCTGATTTTTAAGTCCAACCAAGCATGAATCTTAGGTATTTGATGGAGAAGAACAAGAATATGCAAAGAAAACAACAAAATAACCATTAGAATTCAAGATGCAAAACTTAGGGTTTCAAATGAACCTTCCAAAATTTGAGTTTGTATGAGAATTCCTAGGTTTAATTAAGAGTTTAAATGAGTTCTTGAGACACCGAAGATGCTCCCCACAAGCTTCTTCCTTCAAGAAAACAAAGAAAACTTCAAGGAACCCTAACCTAGGCATAGTCTCGGCCAAAGCATGTTCATGTAGCTAGGGAGAGTTTAAATTTTTCTAAGGCCATTTTTGAGTCATATTTGCTGAATGAAAATGAAAGGAGGCCTTGGAAAAAATTCAGAACTCATAGAAAGTGATTTGGTGCCTTAGATTCCATATTATGACCTAAAGAAGAAACATGATGTTAGGCCTTTTGTTTTAATGGTGTGATGACTCCAAAAGGCTTAAAAGGAGTCAAGAATCATATTTGAAAGGAAAGAATGGGGCCTAGAAGTTATTTAAGGGGTGATGCTTCATTAGGTGCATTTATGGACCATAATGAAGCTTATAGAGTAATCTAGCATCTAAGCAAGTTGTATGGCCTTAGAGATTGTTTCATGAACCTAATTGGCTTCCATAAATTGTATCTAGGCCAAAAGAAATCATCTCCACAAGTTTGTGGGTGTGTGACCAAAAGAGGAGGCTTGAATTCCAAAGGAAAAGTGTATAATTGTGTGCAAGGTAGCTCTTTCCACCTTCTCTCATGCATGGATGTGTATTTAGCTTATCTTAGAATGTGTGTATGTGTATTTTCAAGCCATGAAAAGTATGCTAACATGACTTTATATGCCATGATTCATAATGACATAATATGTTTTCAAATGAGTGCATGATGTTTGTTTGGGTTTGCTTGAGTGTGGAAAGGCCAAGAACTCTTGACCATGGTGAGGATGAGCCAAGAACCCTTAAACTTGGTTGAGATAAAGTAAAGATTCTCCCAAAAGCAAAGTGGACTCCCAAGAGTATGGTTGAGTCCAAAGCTCTTAAAGAATGAGTGAGGCAAGTCCAAAATCTATGAGAAAAAGTGTGAGGCCAATCCAAACACTTGGTGAGCTCTTGAATGTTTTGTATGACTTGTTCACATGCCAAACTTGCTTCTTGAATGTTCATAGCTTCCATGATATCCATGCATGCATTATTAAGGTTTGCTTTACATATATTATATATGATTGAATGGTAGATGAGCTATTGGGATTCTTTGAATCTCATTGCCTTCTCTCCAATGATCTCACATGCTAGGTGGACCAAGTGGATATGCTAATGGGAGCCAACAACACTAGAGGAAGAAGATTCGCATCTATATGTTTAGCATTTACTTTTGAAAGCCATAATGAACCATAATGATGTATATTATTATTGTAGATGGCTTATGACCCTTGAGACATATGTAATTATGCTATTATATGATGTAGAAATGAGAATATGTGCTAGATGAATGATGGAACATGAATTGAGCATGTATGGCAAAGATAGCTTCATGAATGAGTTTATGGAAATATGCATAAGTGTGGATGAAAGAGCTAAAATGAGATGCATGGGATTTGGGACTATTTGGGAAGCTCACACAAGTCCTTAATGTGCTTTTAGACTTGCCCAAAAGGTTCCAAGACCAAGGAAAATCCATTTGGCAACTTTGGTATCCCATATGGAGTCAAAAATGACCATAATGGAACCCTAAGCCACTTTTTAGTCAAATGAGCTCTTCTTGATCTGAGATTTGGCAAAAATTTAGAGCTTGTTGAGAGCTTTTTGGAAATCTAAAGACTATAATTTTTGGAGGTCTACAGAATATTTCATGATTTTTCAAAGTTGGCAATTTTTCTAGTTTTGGTCTACTATACAATTCATTTGGTCCGAAAATGTATTTTGTCACACAAGGCTCAATGATGTCCAATTACCATGAAATTTAATACTAAGAAACTAGACATTCACAGTGACTCGTGCCAAATAGAAGCATTACATTTGGAGGTCTAGAGAGGGAGATATGAATTTTTGAACATTCTGTCCAGAATTAAGACCCTTACCCGACCTGAGTTATTGTTCCATTGAATTTCGAGGTTTGGGTTGCCTGAACTAGTCTAAAAATATTTTTTTCCTCTAGGTAACATCTACAGCTTTCCATATTGGTATCATTTCCATGGATTGGATTGTTTTCGAATTAATTAGACATTTTCAAAATTTGCTACAGAATCTATGACAACATCAGGAGGCAGTTTGATCTCTAGACAATTTTGGATGTCAAATATCCTCTATGATGGATGTTATGATTTGGATGTATTTTTAGTATGAGGTAGACATCTGTATCTTTTTAGAATGGCCAAGATTATATGATTTCTATTTTTTTATAATTAGTTATGAATTTTGAAATTTTGGTAAGAAAAAAGGGCAAATCTAGCTAAAAATACACTTAGTTATTTTGAGCTTCATTTCGGTTTCCATAAGTTATGGGCATGATTTTATGATGCAAATGAGTTATATTGATATAATTAAATGTGAAAATATATAACATGAGCTCACAAGGTCCACGTGACACCGATTGGAATTTTATTACATGACGCAACGCAAAAATAAACATTCTTTTTATGCTATTTCTTTGATTCTTCCATGAGATGTCTAATGGAAAGCATAAAGATAGCATGAAATGAGCTAGAATTTATAGTGTTACAACATATACTATGTAGGGGTATGACACTTGTTCTTTTATATAGATATATCCTTCCTTTACACATATATCCATAGCATGCTTTGTATATCTGGAGTTACAATGAAAGCCCGTCATTCACTAGCACAGAGGATAGCATTCTAGGTTGTAGTCAATGCCTAGTAGGTGGATCTTTATAACCTTACTACTCTTGTGCTTGATATTTTACCTCTAGCTATTACTCAAACTCAAACATTCTTGGGCTATACCAAAAACTATGGGAATCTCTTCCTCACTCTCATTTACTAGGCCCACTACTCATCTGTTGCTTAATGTTCCCCTCATGTCTGCCAATGGATCATTTTCCTCTCTCCTACTTTATTCATACTAGGGATCATAAATTTTGGCACTCAGACCGACCCTATAACAGTTCATTATTTAGGTTAGCCTAAAAATGACCAACAAGGCCTTTTATCAAGCAATACACTCCATCATAACTGGATACTTCTTCTTTAGCTACTTCATCTGACTCTCGTTGTTACTGTGTACAGCCCATCATCTAAACTAGAGGACTTTGCCTCTTACTGTAATCACTCATAACCAATAGCACCTCTGAGTTGTTAGGGCTCTATAGAGTATGGTTTATAACATCTGGCTTGAGGGAATAGCTTTTTAGGCTCTTCAATTCATCTTAACATTTGGGTGTCCTAGCTAGGGGGAATAGCTCCCTCAACACTTGTTCTATGCAGCAATAGTTTCGCCTCATACTACGCTGCCTTATTGCTTACCCTGCATCGAGTAGGACATTCCCTGAATGGTCTAAATGTGGTAATCAAGGACATTTGGCCTCTCATAACCTCTCTAAGCAAGCCTCTCTAGCAGTTACATAGTCATCTCTTACTACTAGTATACAAGCTTGCCACTGATCTTGGCGAGCTACTATAGCTTATAGGGCTCTAGTCGTTGGATCACTTAACTCTGCTCTAGAAACTCTGGAGGCCAACCTCACCTAAGGCTTACTACTTACTTAAGACCATTCCATATCTTACTTAACATAAAGGGAGAATTATAACAAAGGACCTAGAAGTAATGATATTTATTTTTAAAGACTTGTTACCACTTGTTTTAGCATGATTACCATTGATTTTAGCAACAAACAATTAAACCTAATAGTAATAGGTCCTTAAAAGTAAATTTTTTAATTTTTAGGTCCTAAAATATAATTCTCCCTAACATAAACATATTCATATGCCAACTTTAGATACCTTAAATGTCCCATATAAGGCTTTCCATACCTATACAAGGCTTTATATAGCCTTATCGCCACATCCTTAAGCCTTAAGCATCCCTAGAAGGCCTAGAACTTTGCTTTGATACCAAAAATGTAACACCATCTAACTTCTAGCCTTACTTTAGCCTTCCTTATATATTTACAAGAATGCCACATCCTCAGCATGACAATTCTCTGAGAAAAAGCATTAAACAATGCAATATTCAATGTTATGTGGGATTCAAAGTTTTTCTTTTATACTTCGCAGACCCCGTCAATTCTTAAACATCATACTTTACTCATTATCTATTTATACAAGTCATAAACATCATCAAACATCTCATGCAATTTATATTTGAAGCCCCACACATCAAAAAATGCATGCTTGTTTTCAGGCTCAAACTTCAGTTTTCTATCACAAACTTTGAAAATTTATAATTAAATCTAAAAAAATTAAAATCCAACAAAACATAGCTTTCTGGAAATCTTTAAATGTTAAATTTATGCTAAAAATGCTTCTAGGCTATGAAAGCATTATTTGGACCATGTTTGACAAATGAAAAGCATCACAGGTCTAGCTATCCTGCAGTTCTAATACAATTTATTGATATGGAATTCAAAATTTCATACCTAATTACAAAAAAATAAAAATCAAGTAAACTATACCAATATGGAAAGATAAAGATGTCTAATTTAGGGAAAAAATAGCTCTGGATCTAGAAAATGACAATAAGCTAACAAAAATTAATGGAACAATGCTGAGGGTCCTACTGCATTACTAACAGTAAGTTCCAATTTCAAAAACACATATCTCCCTCAATATAAATCCAAATTGGGTGCTCTTTATGGCTATGTAAAGCTTATAAGGTCTAGTTTATGATTACAAAATTAGAAGGAAATCAGACTTCATTTAGCCTATGAATGATAGAAAAGAAGAAATTAACCATATGAACAGTGCATATATCAAAACTAGAAATTTTCCCTACTTTGGAAATTCATAATTTATTCTCCAGAGTTATGAATAATATAGTTCTTAGCTATAAGAAAATATCTAGATGAAACTTAGATCCATGCCAAATTTTTTGAGAAAATTCCTCCACTTGGTCAGTTTGTAACATAAGGTGCCAAAATGAGCTTTATAATTACCAAAATGGATCAAAATGTGTCCAAATGCTTTCCTACCCTATCCATGACTTCTTGAGCACATGGAAAAATATTAAAACAAACCTCTAAACATATCTAAAGGATTCGAATACCTAGATCTCTCAAATTCACTACCTCACTTGTTACTATACATAAAGGCCTAACATTCCCATTCTTGCATTGCAATGTCAAAACCATGTCATATCATTCCAATGCTATCCATTCTCACATATACATCACATATCCATATAATTACACATGTTCAAAAGGTTATACATCATATACATAATGGTATTATATCGTTTGACATCAATATGGTTACAATAAGAACAATAAGAACAATAACAACTCCATTGTCAATCTCCTTGCTTCCATGTGTGGTGGCACCCATTTCCTTGCTCACTTGATCCACCTAGGCATGTTAGGTTATAGGGAGGAAAAGTGAGATTTTAAGAATCCCAATAGCTTTACTCCCTTTCAAGCACACATAATGAATGCAAATTCAAGTCTAAAAATGCATGCATGGCTATCTTGAAACTCGTAAACATACATAGAACATTTCTTGCATTCAAGAAGCCATATATATCTTACATAGGCTTGCCAAGATAATGGTTTAGCCTCACCCATTCTTTTTGGGACTTTTAGACTTGCCTTACCCACTTTCAAGGGACTTTTGACTAAGTTTCACTCTTTCTAAAGACTTTTGACTTTGTCTCACCCACTCTTTGGGACTTTTGGCTCATCCTCACCTTAGCTAAGGGACTTTGGCCTTCACCAAGCTCATACAAGCCAAAACATGTTTATAAAACATCAGTCAAGCACCTAAATCAAACATCATGGCACCATGGCATATACATACTTACTAAAAACATATTTCATGGCTAAAACATACACTCACACATTCAAAGATAAGAAAACACCTAAGCATGCATGAGAGAAAGGAGAGAGAGCTACCTTGTACATAAGAACACATTTTTCTCTTTGTAATTTTTTCCTCTCCCGTGGCTAAACACCTACAAGGAGGTGGAGCTTGATTCCTTTGACCTAAAAACATGAAATAGGATCCAATTATACTCTTGGAATATTTTCTAAAGCCACACACACTTCTAGAATAGCCTTGGCACTCATAATGTGCAATTATGGTTCCATAAGGCACCTAATGAAGCAACCTCAGGAATTCACGATCTTGGCTCTATTCTCTCCCTTAATCTATAACTCTTGACTCCATTTAGACTCCTTGGAGCCATCACGCATTTATTTTAAAGAGCCTGGCTAGGTGTTACTTAATTATGCTACCATATGGAGCCTATACCTCCTTCACACTTTCTAGGCTCTCTAGACTTTTTTTAAGGCTTCCTCTCATACTCTTCCATTATATATGATACAATTCTAAGCTTGGAAGAAGTTAAAATACTCCCTTGGTGCTTTAACCCTCTTATGTCGAGATAATGCTCTCCTTGGCGACAATAGAAGTGATTTTGTTTTCCTTGATGGGAGAAGCATGTAGGAAGCTCCCTAGGGGTCTTAAGAGCTCATACAAAGACTTACTTAGGCTTACGAACTCTTAGATAAAATCATATTTTAGCCTAAGTTCTTGAATCCCTAGCCTTACTATATTGCATTTCATTGATTCTTTCTTTGTTCTCTTTACATATTCTTGATTCCCACACACTAATTCCTAAGATTCATCATTGGCTTAGGTTAGATTTTACTTCCTCTCGGTGGTCCTTTATAAGGGCAAAAATTATCTCTCAAGAAGCAAGAAGAAGAAAGTGTGGAAAGCTAAGATATCTACCTTGGTTCAAGCCTTTTCCAAGAGTTTTCTCTTTTACCTTGGCCTCTCCCTTGAATTTCAAACTCCTTTGCTTTGGACATGGTTCAAAATAGAACTAAACACTTCAATAAATCCATGGAAAGAAAGGGGGGAAGGAGGGGAACCAAGCTACTAAGGGAAGAATCATGAAAAATCATCAATTTCCTTACCTTTTCTTGGAGTCTTTCTTCCCCTTTTTCTCCTCCTATGGTGCGCCCTCCTCAGTAACGCTTCTTTTTGTTTTCAGCTAGGAAAAAATAGGTCCAGAGGTGGGGGAGGGTTCTAGATGTTTTTAAGAAGCACCAAAGCACTTTTTGTAACTTTTTATTTTGCACTTTAGTCCTTATTTCTTGGTTTTATCTCATTGGGCTCATTTCAACTCTTTTTTGGAAACCATCTTTTCCATGATAAAATTTAGATTCTATAACCTCTAAAATGGCTTTAAAACCACTCAATTTGGATCTAAAATCATCCCAAACTATTTGGTCAAGTTTGGGTCAACTCTTTGTTGAAATCGTTCACTAGAGGAGTTTTAAACCATCGCAGGGGTTCCTGTAGATTTCAGAGCCTTTGAGAACCCTGGGCAATTCAATTATTCCATTTAAAATCCCTCTTTGGTGTTTTCTTAATCAGGTTTTGCTATAGCGAGGGTCAACTTTCGCTATTGCTAAAGCTTCCCAGTTGTTCTTGCTATAATTTGCGTTATTGCTAGAAATTCCCTAGACTTTGTAGGGCCACAAACTCACTATAATGAACTAGCATCCTTGCTATAATGAACAAGCATCCTCGTTATAACTAACAAGCATCCTCACTATAGCTAAGGCTTAAAAAATTTTTTGAAACATTAAGTCCTCGTTTCTATGAAAACTTGGATGTTACACCATTGCTCTTGTGAAATTGAGTAACAATGGACTTTCCTTCTTGATAGTTGCTATTGACAAACCCTATGATGTAGTGAGCATTTGTACTGAGAAATTTTTGAATTTGAAAGTTCGGTAGTCTATTATGCTAGTCCTTGCATTTTGGGGTAAGTGGTCTTAACCCACACCAATTGAATATCTTCCATTTGCTTATTTTTAGTTCATGTTTCAAACCTTGAATTATTGGAAAATTTTCCATGGTAAATGAGGGGAAAAAATTTTAAGAACTTTAAATTGGGAAGTTCAAAGGAGTTCATAATTGCAGCATATATTGGTTAATAGTGGTTAGAAAGAAAGATAGCGTGTTGGGCATTGCAATTTTAACTTGAATAAATAGGTTTATATTGGTTTTTTGAAATGAATATAATTAGCTACCATATCCAAGGTGTAATACCATATCTATCTAGCATTTAATATGTACCAAAACTAGCTAAAAATATATTTTTTCATGAAATTAACACTTTTAGCAACGAAATTTACCATTATTAAAAGCCAAAATAATTTATCTTTGGCTAAATAGACCATATGGACTTACCAAACTCATTTTTCATCCATAACACATTTTTTCAATCAAAAATATCATAACTTGAACATAAATTTTGAGTCCAAGGCATACATCACAAAATTACATCTTACTTGCAATTTTTCACATGTTCCATATTCTGATATAAACTTTAAATATTCATAACTAATTCTAGAAAAATTCAAATCATGCCAATTATAGCTTTTGGGAAAGGCCAAGATGTCCTCTAACTACCATAAAAATTTTAGATCAAAATAACCATGTTTGCCCCACAAAATCTAATGGAACAATACTTTAGGTCTAGAGGGCATTCTACATCAAACCAGAATTTTCAAAAATTTATATCTCTCTATACGATCCAAATTTAGTGCTCTTGGTGGCTATAAAAAGCTTATGATGTCAGCTATATACTTGTAAAATTCCATGACCATTGGCCCCTGGATGACATTAAAAACTAAACTGACCATATGAATAATAATAGTGACAGTTTCTGCATAATTTAGCCAATTTTGAAAATTTATAATAAATTCTCTATAACTCCAAAAATGGTACTTTTTAGCTCTATAAAAAGCTTTAGATAGGACTTATATGCCTGCTAAATTTCATACAAAAGCTCATTCATTTGGTCAGACTTTGGTTCAGGGCATGAATATGGCTCAAAATGGTCACATAATGGTTCCAAATGGTCTAAAATGATTTTCCTCTTGAACCATGACCATTTGAGTACATCTAACACTTCAATTACCATATATAGATTAGTCCTATACCATTATGGAACTTAAAATAACCCTTCCACTTGTTCTTATACACATATACACTAAGGTTCAAGGATGTCAAAACTCACATATTCATACATTAGGTTCTAAATTTGATTTGTACATCATAATTACATACTTTTACACATGCTCAAGAGTTTACAACTCATAATTTACTTATACAGAAAAACTTTAACATCGAATTACATAAATTTCTATTCTATTGCCAAAGTCTCATTCTCCAAGCTCCTTGGCTTCCATTTCTTGCTCTTTAAGGCTTACCTAGACATGGTTTGACATAATGTAGGAAAGAGTGAGATTCAAAGAATCTCAATAGCACATGGTTTGACATAATATAGGGAAGAGTGAAATTCAAATAATCCCAATAGCTCCTTTACCTTTTCAAGCATACATATATGGCATATTTTCATGTTAAAGATTGCAAGCATAGCATAAAAACTTCAAGCAAACATACATAAGCATATTTTCATGTCACATAAACTCATTCAAGTCAAGCATAGGTTCTAAGGGCTTTTGGTCTAGCCTCACCCATTTCTTTGGGACTTTTGGATTTGCCCTCACCCACTCTTAGGGACTTTTGATGTAGCCTAACTCATTTTTGAGACTTTTGGCTTTGTTTTACCCATTCTTAGGGACTTTTGACTTCTCTTCACCCATTCTAAAGGACTTTTGGCACAACCTCACCTATTAAGAACCATCTTGCATTCAAAACATATTTTAAGAAGCATAATGATACCAAAACATTCAATCAATGGGTATAAACTTATTTTGTGATTCAAATATACACTGAAGCATCCAATGACAATCAAACATTTAAGAAATGCATGCAAGAAAGGATAGAGAGTTACCTTGAGTCAAGAAACACAAACTTTCTTCCTTATGCTTTACTTCCCCTTCTTAGCCTCACACACACACACACCTAGGAGGAGCTTGATTTGCTTGGCCTAGACATATTAAATAAGATACAAACACATCATTGGAACCAACCTAGCCTCACATAAGCTTATTCTAGCATATGACATGGTTATAGTTCTATACAAGGGCATAATGAAGCAACCCCTAGAATTCATGACGTTGTTTCCAATTTCTCACTTGATTTAAGCCATATGACTCTATTTAAACTCATTAGAGTCATCATAAACTTAATTCAAGGAGCTAAACACCAAGTTACTTCTTTATACCTAAAAAAGAGCCTAAACTTTTATCTTTCAAACCATGGTTTTTAAATCCAGACCAATGGTTTCTTTGGTGTTTATTATTCATATCAAGGCTATTTCTATCATTGGAATGAAAGAAAACTCTCCCTAGGTATCATTTCCTCTCTTTGGTCGAGATATGGATTAAGGTGAGAGCCCATGGAGTCTTATTGAGTTTTCTTGGGAATTTGCCACTTGTGAAGCTTCCTAGATCTCTTATGAACTCATACATACTCTTATATAAACTAGATTATCATTAGAAAGCTCCAAAAATTGTTAGGTGCAACTAAAACCCTAATCATCATAATTTGATTTCTAAAGCTTCTCTTTTAGTTCCAATTGTATATTCTTGTTCCCCATGCTCTAGAACCCTTGTTCTTACCATATGACCTGAATTCATTCTCTTCTAAATGGACCTTAGTCTAGCTGAAACTCACCCTTAAGGAACAACTAAGAAGATGCAAGAAAAATCATGATATCTTACCTTGTTTTTAAGCTTTTTTAAGGAGCTTTCTAAAGTTGATAATCTCTCCTTCAAACTATCTCTTCCTCCAACTAAAGCAGCCATAAAACACATCATGAAATAAATCTTTAAAAACATGAGAAAAGAAAGGAGAAGAGGTTTGATGAAGGAGAAGGCATGAAAAAGTGTGAAATTCTTACACTTTCAAGGCTTCTTTCTCTTCTCATTGCTCCCTCACTTGGTGTGCCACTTTAAGCTACCCTTGAGTCTATTTTGGACCATAGGAAAGTCAGTTAGAAGGCTGGGCAGAAGTGGGACATGATATAAGGAGAAAAAGGCGAAGTTATAACACTTTTTTAAAATTTCAATTTAATCCCTTATCTTGGTTCTTTCCATTTGAGCTCATTTCAACTCTTTTTTGAGAACCATATTTTCTATCATGAAATGTAGGTCCTCTAATTTATAAAATACTTTTGGTTTCACCCAAATTGAATTTAAAATCTTATTGAATGATTCGGTCAAAGTTTTGGTCAACTGACACTCTAAAATGTATATCGGAGGAGTTTTAACCATTCTACGGGTTCCTATGACTTTTAGGGTTTCTAAAAACCCTAGGAAACTTAATTTTTCTATTTAAAGATCCCTCCTTTGAGTTTTCTAAAAGTAACCAAAAATTACTTAAATACCACTACCTTTTCGTCTAATTTTATTTAGCTATTCTGGCTCTAATTTTCAAACATCTTTAGCTTTGTATTCTTATTTTTAGATGTCTAGATTATCACTTTAATTTTGTTTGGCCTCTAATCTTTCAATTTAGAGGACTTTCTTTTGTAATTTTCCTAGTTTTAAGACTTTTAGAATAACCAGGCATTACACAGGGAGACTTATTAAGATTAAGTGTTTGAAGAAATCAAAGGAATTTCATTATGAGGCAAATTGTGGGCATTCAAGTACTAAAACTTTGTGAGCAGGTGTTATAGGGTATTCAAGAGAGTTAGTTGCAACTAAAGAATCAGCGAAGAATACAATAGGGAACTCTTCAATGTCATCTTAAAAGATGAGTAAATAATGTTGATTATATGCCATATGCACATGTATATATACCATGCAACTTCAGTTCAAGGCTTATGATTAAACATTTCTTAATTAATTATAGTTATTTTACTAATTATGTTTCTAATTATCAGAATATTTATTTAAGTATTTCTAGACTTTAGGAATGTATATTGATGTTGGAAATCGTCTCTATTTTATTGTGGGAATTTTAGTTCCACTTTCTTGATTTCTTTTATAAGTAGGAATATTTAACAATGCACACTACTTTCACATTCTAACAATATGTATGTATAATTAAGAAACTTGATTTACTTTGAGCATGTGCTTATGAGATGACTTTTGTGGGAGCTATTGATTTTAGGACCCTGCAACTAACTGCAATAGTGGTTAGCCACGGTGCACTATGATATGTATGCCAACTAGCAAGGGCATTGCTGGCCCAGTGTGGTTGGCTATCATGCATAGATCTATTTTGATTTTCACTAGCGGATTGCTCAGCATCTATGTTACTTACCCTCATGAGCTGTGCACTCTACATCTGATTTGCTTGGTACTGACTAGATGCTTCTATTGTATTTGAGAGTGATTTTATCTGAAGAATTTATTACTCATGATATTAGAAGTTCCAATTATGGAAGTGCTAATTTGAATGGATCTTTAAGTGAAATCATTTTATTTCCTTATAATTAGCTTTATTTACTCACTGAGCATTTGACTCACTCCTTTATTTTTAATTTTGTTTAGATAGTCAAATTGAACCTGATCCTTCTTCAGCAACATAGGATCATTCATCCTTCTTCGTTCTTGGTAAGCCTTGCATTTGTTTGCATGAGCATATTTTGATGATCTAAATGAAATCTATTTTGTTCTATAATATGCATGTAGCTATATTGAACCATAAATATGATGCCTCACCCTAGAAATTGATGTAAAATGAGTTATGCTGAGAGTAGAACTTTCTTTTCATTGAATTGTGGGGCTGTGCTCATTGTAGAAATTTTGAGAGGTCTAAATTACTGGGGAGACTCCATCAAAATTTCTACAAAAGCTAAATGTAATTGATTATGTTTAATGCAAGCATGATTTATAGTTATTCTAATTGGTTCTATTATCTAATATTGAAACATCAAAGATTTCTAATGAATTAAGGCCAGGATTCTAGTTTTAGTTAAGCTTACAGAGGAGAAATCACTTATCATCGATGCTAGTCACTCTCTTGGTTTTAGGGTGTGGCATTTTAACATCTCAATATATATAAATATATATATATATATATTATTCACTTGGGGACATTATTTAGGAAACATAAGGCATCGTTTGTTACAAATCTAATGTGTTTCTTTCTGTTGGATACATTATATGTTAGTATTTATATATGCACAATGATTTCCTATTTATTAAATGTTCCCATAACTTTGATCTCATTACTAAACAAGAAGCTATTTTGTTTCTATGATACCTTGTAGCATGACAACCATTATGTTCTATGACAATAGCTCTTCATGTTCTCACATGTATTTTGAACATCATTTCTAATACTAAATGGATCACATTACAATTTGAGATTTAAACACAAGAACATATTTTATTTCATAATTGGTTCACTAACTATCATTTGAAGTTTGAATAAAAACAAATAGATGATTCATTAAATATTAACTTAGTCGATGATGTTGCTTGCTTGAAATGGTTCCATATAACATGCTCATTTAATTTGATGTCCTAATATAAATATATATATATATATACACACACAAGAATGCTTTTGTTAATAGATGTTACTAGGTATGACATTAAGTGCTTTCCTTTTAGTTACATCTAAATGATCCTTATCAATAAGGAAGTTTCACTTAAAGTGCACACATACACATATAGATACATGTTCATTAGAAAAAACAAATATTTAATATCCCATGCAAATGCATGGGTCTCTAACTAGTTTTAGATTATAGGTTAACAGCATTGCTCCTTTCCTCTAATTTATTCTCCTTAGGGTATTTAGAGATGATTCTTGTTTATTGTTATTTCATTGATGTAGTTTCATATTTATAGAGCTCTTAGTTTCAAATGTTAAATTTAGGTTTCATATATCAATTTGTAGTAGTCTTTACAAGAACAAAATTAACTGAGGATTATTTAAATCTAAGTTGAACCCCTTTTTGATTTATGCTTATAGAATTTTATACTCAATTCAGATTTTCTTGATGAAAAAGACAAGTAGAATGCCTTGAAATTAGTCTTAATGCTTTCAGGTACAAAAACATTGTTTGATTGTTCAGTATTGTGCCTTCTTCAATTCTTTAATTTAGCCTTTTATTTATCTTGCAAAATGAAATAAAGGAAGCATAGGATACTAGTCACTTTTTGAGTGCATTTTTTATGCCAGCCTTAATCTTTACACCCATATTTAAGGATGGTTAAGCTTATTAAAGATATTTAAGGAATTTTGTTCCATGGCTTATAGTGGAATAGGCATTGTGTAAGTTCATGAATAAAGAAATTGCCAAACTTGAACTAGAGAAATAGTGTCCTATATCTTAGAATGATGTACAAGGATGGATGAAAGAACCTGACTTCATTTTGCTATGATCAATGGAAAATATGTTAGAGAAGGCTTAAGTTGATCAAAAAAATAATGATGTTCCATATTTGGTTTTTTATTCTTGTGGTCCATATTTTGTTATTTATTTAAATATGAGTTTGATTGATAGTAATTCTTATTGTCTCAATTAATACTAAAGAGATATTAGCTAATAGAACTATTTAAGGGAATGCTAACTATTCATTCTATGGAGTTAAGGAGCTATCCAGGGTTGAGAAGGATTATGATATTGATGAATTTCCTAGGTTCTCTGAGACCTAGAGTCAATTTGATGTTAGTGAATTTAGAATTAGTGTTTTCTTTTTTTCTTTTTGCCTTTTTTTTACTGTATTAGGTGGTTGGTGCTTCTTTGTTGGACCCAAATGAAACTTGGAAGTTTATGGGCACAAATCATATTATACAGGACATGGTAGAGGATTTTAAAGATTAAGGCTAAGAGAATACATTACATATACTACTCCTTACTTCTTATATGTTATTTCTTTTTTCATTCAGTGAAAAATTAGCCATACTTATTTACTTTAAATCTAACAGTCAAAACATATAAAGAAAACCTCTTTCATTAGATAAAGTTGCTAAGGAATTTAAGTTTAGCAAAAGTTTAAAATATGACAACTAACCTCTTCTTTGTGATCCTATTTTTTTATTTCTTTCCTTTCTTTTTTTGGGTCCTTCTTAGCTTCTTCAAAATTGTCCTAAGATGGAAGAGACATTGGAGATTAGCACATATGAACTATTTTTCTAGTGTTAGATATAACCATACATCTTAATGAATTGCTCTAAAGAGGATTTTGGATTTGAGGTGAGTGCCATTATACCTACAAGATCCACTTCTCTTACTTCTTTTTGGTGTATTATGCTACCTCCTTCTATTAGGGTGAGGAATGCTGCCTATAGTGCTTCGAAAGTGTTCAATAAAAAGCTCCTTGTAACTTACAAAGATATTCAATATTCAACTAGTATTTCATTTTTATTCTAATAAAGGAATAAATTGTGTCAGTTTTTTTTCCTTTTTCCAAAGTTCAGTATTTGGTTGGATTTTTTTATGTTTTAGTCTTTTAAAACCATATGCACATTTTTAATAGAGATACATTGAAGCTATATGATATATTTCCTCATAAAAGATTATCATTTGTCTCTATTTATATTGTTAAAATAGAAATATAAGATTAATTTTGACTTTTTTTAATGAGAGCTTATTACTAGGGATTAATATATCCTTATGGATCTCTTTAGTTGAGGTAAGTGGAGAAATGAAATGACATAAATGTGTTATTATTTTGTTATGTAAGCCTGTAATGATGCATTTTCATTTGTATTAAAAAAATGTTTATTTATTACTTTCTGATTTCCTAATTCAACCTAATGGTGTTTGTATTGCAAGAGTAATTGGTCCAAGATTTATAAATTCAATAAGAATGAAGATTTTGTTCTAAAATTTCTAATTTCTATTGATCTATCTAGGCAAGTTATGCTTTTTAAGTTGTTAATTTGTTACTTCAAGTAGTTTTACAACCAAATTCTAACAAGGATTGATAATTAAAACTAATATTGATAAAATCAAAACAAGTGTTGTTGGCATTGATTGTATTATGTATTTTTTTAAAACAAAAAAAAAGAAAGAGAAACATGGAGGCCTTACTTATGCCTTATTTTCATATTAGTGAGAGATTGCAGACTTATAACTTTTTCTCTCTCTTTTCTAAATGTTAATGAAATTTGGATCAACCTTTACATTTTCCCACTTTGATGATTTAGGTATTTATTTTAGTTGGAACTTTTACACATAATCTTTTGATTTTGACAAAATATTACTAATTAATGTCATGATTAAAGTTGTTCTTTGTTTTAAATATGAAATTAACTAAGTTTTATATTCCATATAACTAACTATATTTTTATTGACATCTTAAGTCTGGGTATCACACCATCACATATTATATGCTATAACTTGTTATGTTAGAAAATCTAGTACTACTAATAAAAAAACCTTGTTGACAAGGTCTCAGACTTCATAGTGTAGAATACAAGATCTTATTGACAAGATCTTAGACCTCGTTGACAAAATATTATCTTAGCATTTAAATTAACTTGATTTTATGCTAACTCATCCTTAATAAGCTTGTTCAACCAAAAATATCACAAATGAAGCATGGAAATTGGGTTTAAGGTCAAACATCACAAGTTAGCACAAGTATACCATTCTATGCAATTCCATAGTTCTACCACTAGTTTCAAAAATTCATAGTTCTATGCAATTCCTTGGCTCCCATTCTTTGCTCTATGGGCTTTACCTAGACACAATTAGATGGAAAGTGGGGGAGAGTGAGATTCAAAGAATCTCAATAGCTCTTTTATCCTTTCAAATAGGTATAAATGGCATATTATCATGCCAAAGAATACACATGCACCCAAAGCTTATGAAAATCAAACATAAACATGTTTTCAAGACCATATAGACATGTTATGATCAAATCAAACTGTAGGGACTTTTGGCTTAACTTCACCTAACTATTTGGGACTTTTGGATTAGCCTCATCCATTTTCTAGGGACTTTTGACTTAGCCTTACTCATTCCAAGAGACTTTTGGCCTTGTCTCACCCATTTATAGGGACTTTTGGCTTTATCTCATCCATTCCAAGAAACTTTTGGCATCACCTCACCCATCAAGAGCAAAGGCACATTCTGAACATAATTCAAGAAGCCTAATGGTACCATAGCATCAAACTAATAGCTAAAGGCATGTTTCATGATTCAAACATATATACAAGCGTTCAATGACAATCAAACAACCGAGAAATATATACAAGAAAGGATGGAGAGCTGCCTCAATTCAAGAAGCACAACTTTCCTTTGATTCCTTGAGGTTCTTGGTTCAACCTCACACACACACTTAGAGGAGGCTTAGTTTGTTTGGCCTAGACACATTAAACAAGATACAAACACATCAGTGGAACCATCTCTAGCCTCACATAAGATATTTCTAGTTTATGCATGCTTATGGTTCCATACAAAGGCATAATGAAGCAACTCACATAATTTATGATCTTGGCTCCAATTTCTCACTCAATGTAAATCACATGACTCCATTTAAACTCATTAGAGTCATTATAAGCTCAATTCAAGGAGCCTAACACCAAGTTGTCTCTTTATGCATAAAAGGAACCTAAACTTCCTGCTTTCAAAATATGGTTTCTAAACTCACATTAATGGTTCATTTGGTGTCTATTATTCATTTCTAGGCCATTTTATCCTTAGAATCAAACAAAACCTTCCCTAAGTATCATCTCCCCTCTTTGGCCAAGACATAGAACCTATTAAGAGCCCATGGGGTTTTATTAGCTTTCTTAGGAAATTTGCTACTTGTGAAACTTCCTAAATGTTTTAAAAACTCAAACATATTCTTACATAAGTTAAATTACCCTTAGAAAACTTCATAAATTCCTAGGTGCAACCAAAACCCTAACTTCCATAACTTAATTTCTAAAGCTTTTCTTTTGGTTCCAATTGTATATTCTTATTCCTTATGCTCTTTCTAAAGCTTTTCTTTTAGTTCCAATTGTATATTCTTATTCCTTATGCTCCAAAACCCCAAGTCCTATCAAGCTTGGATCAAAACAAAGTCCCTTACATACACCCCTAATTCTGGCCGAAACATGAAGGAAGAGAAAAGCCGAGAAGAAACAATTTCTCATAGCAAAGTTTCCCTTGTTTTCAAACTTTTCAAAAGAGCTTTCATAAGCTTCCAAGAGTTCTTTCAAAATCTCTCTTTCCTCTACTAAACCAACCAAAAGGCATGTCCAATTAAGTCATTAAAACCATGAGAAGAGAGAGGAGAAAGAGGAGAATAAGTTTAATAAAAGGAGAAGCATAAAAAAGAGACAATTTCTTACACTTTTCAAGCTTGATTTCTCCCCCCTTTGCTTTCTCTTTGGTATGCCACTTAAGGTTGGTTGTATTTCTATTTCAGAGTGAAAATGAGTTGGTTAAGATGGAAGGCAGAAATGGGACATTATTTAGGAGGTGGAGGACCATTTATAACAATTCTCAAAATTCTAACTTTGTCTCTAAATCTTGGTTTCTCCATTTGAACTCATTTCACATTCTTTTTTAGTATCTTCTTTTCTATCATGAAATTTAGGTCCTTTAATTCATAAAATACATTTGGTTTCACCCAAATTATATTTAAAACCTTACTGAATGATTTGGTCAAAGTTTTAGTAAATTGATACTCTAAAATACAAATTAGAGGGGTTTTGACCATTCTAAGAGTTCCCATAGTTTTTAGGGCCTTTGAGTACCCCAGAAAACTCAATTTTCCCATTTAAAGATCCCTGCTTTAAGTTTTCTAAAAGTAGCCCGAAATTACCAAAATGCCACTAGCCTCTGTAACTCTCTGTTTGGTTATTTTGGCTCAAGTTCTGGGCTAATCTTAAGCTCTAAACCACATTTTAAATGCTCTAATCAACATCCTAATATTATTACCCTCAATTTTCTCCACTTTAGGATGTTCTAATATCAATTTATTAGGTTCAGTTCAGTTTCTGAATTATCGAATATTACATTTCACCCCTTAAAAAAAAATGTTGTCCTCAAATTTTGAAATAAGGACACATACCTTAGTTGAAAAGCTGCGGATGCTACTTCTTCATATCCTCCTTAAGTTCCCAAGTTGCATTATCAGACGACAGACCTTTCTAGACCACTTTAACTAGAGGAATGTTCTTGTTCCTTAGCTATTTGACCTTTGTGTTAATGACTTTCTCTGGTGTCACCATATAGGACAAATTATCCTACAATTGCATATGCTCATATTTTATGACATGTAAAGGGTCTGGCAAGTACTTTTGCAACTGAGAGACATGAAAAACATTATAGATTTAGGCTAAGTTAGGAGGCAATGCAACATGATAGGCGATAGGTCCAATTCTTTCAAGGATCTTAAATAGACCAATATACCTAAGACTGAGTTTCCTCACTTTAATAAACCAATCCACACTAGTAATTAGAGATACTCGAATAAACACATGGTCTTCAGTCTTAAATTCTAATAACCTTCTTCTGTTATCAACATAACTTTTCTGCCTACTTTGGTCCATAAGAAGTTTCTTTCTAATTAGCTTTAACTTCCTGGTCGTCTGGTTTACTATCTTAGGTCCTATCAAGCTCCTCTCACGTAGCTTAAACCAACATAGAGGTGATTTACACTTTCTCTCATACAAAGCTTCATAAGAGGCCATCTATATACTTGAATGGTAACTATTATTGTATGCAAACTCTACCAATGGCAAATGCACATCCCAATTATCCCTCACCTTTAACACGTACGCCCTCGACATGTCTTCTAAAGTCTGGATGGTCCTCTTAGTCTGACCATTTGTTTGGGGGTGATATGCAGATTGAACCTTAACATGGTCCCTAAAGCAGTTTGTAATGACCTTCAGATGTTCAATGTGAACTTGAGGTCTCTATCTGATACTATGCTATTGGGTACCTCATGAAGTTGCACAATCTATCTTATATATAATTGGGCTAATTTATTTAAGGTATAAGTAGCCCTAATAGCTAAAAGTGTACAAACTTCATTAATCTATCAACAATTATCCAAATAGTATCGTGTTTAGAGGATGTTTTGGATAACCCTATGATGAAATCTATGGCTATACTATCTCACTTTCACTTAGGGATATCTAGGGGTTATAATGACTTAGCTAACCTTTGATACTCTATTTTAATCTTTTGGCATACCAAACATCTAGCCACATAATTGGATATATCATTCTTCATTTCTGATCACCAGAAGACCTTTTTTAGATCCTGATACATCTTGGTGGCACCTAGATGGATAGTATACTTACTCTTGTGCACCTATTCTAGGATCTTTTCTTTCAATTCAATTTGGTTGGGCACATAAATTCTATCCTAGTATACCATCAGATACTCTAAACTCCAAGGTCCTACCATGGGAAATCTCACCCTTAATCTATTTTAGGAATTGATATCATTCTCTATTTGGGTTTCACTTAGAAACAATCTACCTAATACCATATGACATGAGATATTCATATCTCTAACTTCCTTATGAGTTCTTGCTCTTTAATCATCATATAGGCTATATGAATGGATTTTCTACTCAAGGCGTCAGCCACCACATTGACCTTACCCGAGGTGATATTTTAAGGTATAATCATAGTCTTTCAAGAATTTCATCCATCTTCTCTATCCCATATTCAATTCTTTCTAGTCAAACAGGTATTTCAAACTTTTATGGTCACTATAGATTTCTATGGTTTCACTATACAAAATATACCTCCAAATTTTCAGAGTAAACACCATTGCAGCTAACTCTAAATCATGTCTGGGATAATTCTCCTCTTAAGGTCTCAACTGCCTAGAGGCATATGCCACTACTCTACCCTTCTCTTGTTCTTCCTTTGTCCCATTTTCGACCAAGAATAGAACCATATAAGGGGAAGATTTTCTATCCAAAAACAAGAGAGAAACTAGGGTTTAAGACCATAGGGAAGTGGAATATGCCAAGAATTTGCAAGAAAATCGATGAAAATTGATTTAGAAAAGTGTAAAGCTATTTAGGGTTTTGAAAAATCTAATTTTGTGTATGAATTTTCTAGGCCATTTAAGTGTTCCATTGAGCTCCTAATACCTCTAGAAAGCCTCCCAAGTGGCTCTCCCATCAAGAAAAAATCAAAAGCTCTTTGAACCCCATTCTTGGAGTTTGTCTTGGCCAAGCAAGGTTCTTAGGGTTAAGGAATATTTTAATTTGTTCTAGCTTGGTTTGGGACTTCATATGATGTTAGAAGATGGGAGGAACCATTGGAAAAAATTTAGGAGCCATGGATTAGAAGATGGGACAATGGTGTCCATAATTGCGCCTTAAAAAGCAACTTGGAATTAAGCTTGTGCAAATGAATGTGTGATTGCCCCAATGACTTCGAATGATGGCAAGAGGCCTAGAAATGAAAAGAGAATAGAGCCTAGAACTTGAATTGTGAAGGTTGCTTCAATAAGCCATTATGGAACCATTATGCCACCTATAGAATCAAGTGTGTGTTTAAGAATGAAATTAGTATCTTGGCTTGATTTGTAACACCATAAATTCTACCTCGTCTTATGCTTTTGAATGCTATAATATCATGAAGCATATAGGATTTCCATAGAAAAGCAAGGAAAAATGAGATTATCTTTGCATCGCGTCATACTAAAAATTCAATTGGTGTCACTTGGGCCATGTGAGCTCATGCTATGTATCCTCATATTTAAACATATCATTACAACTCATTTGCATCCCAAAATCATGCTTACAACTTATGAAAACTAAAATGGAACATGGGAAATAGGAGTTCATTCTCGGCAAGAATTGACCTCTTTTCTGGGTAGGCTTTGGAAAATCATAACTAAATCTAAAAAAATAGAAATTATGCAATCTTGGTCATTCTAGAAATATTAGGATGTCTAATTCTCACTAAAAATAAGCTCACATCATAGCATTCATCACACAAGACGGTTGACATCCAACATGATCCAAAGGTCTGACTGAAATCTGGAACTATCACAAAATTCTGCAAAAAACTTTGAAAATGTCTAATTAATTCCACAAAAATCCAATCCATACAAATGATACAAATATGGAAATCTATGGATTTCAAATAGAGAGGAAAAATATCTCCAGATTAGTTCATCAATCTCAGACTCCAAAATTCAATGGAACAATACTTCTGGTTGGGCAAATTGATGGATATTGCATAGAAAATTTAAAAATTCATATCTCCCTCTCTAGACCTTCAAATGGGATGTTCTAGTTGGAACGAGTCACTGTGATTTCCTAGTTTCTCTGTATAAAATTTAATGGCAATTGGACATCATTTGAGGCTCGTGTGACAGAAAACAATTTTGGACCAAATGAATAGTGCAGCAGACTAAAATCATAAATTTTGCCAACTTTGAAAAATCATCAAATATTCTGTAGAGCTCCAAAAATTATGATCTTTAGTTTCCTAAAAAGATCTCAATGAGACCTACTTGCATGATAAATCTCAGATCAATACTAACTCATTTGGCTAAAAAGTGACATAGGGTTCCATTATGGTCAAATTTGGCTCCATATGAGGAACCAACTTTGCCAAATGGCCTTCCCTTGGTTGTGGCACCTTTTGGGCTAGTTTAAAAGTATATTTGAGACTTGTGTGAGCTGCCCAAATGGTCCTAAACCTCATGCATCTCATTTTGGCCATTCAACCCACACTTATACATACTTTCATCAAACTTCCATATTGCACACTTTGGCTTCACATACTTTAAACAAATGCTAGAAGTCATATATCATTTTCATACATCTAAACATTACATTATAGTATATTTACATGTCTCAAGGTTCATGGTACATATACAACATCATGTACATTATGAACCATCATTATGGTTCCAAAATGGACAAAACAATGCATAAGCTTGTCAATCTTTCCTCTTCATGGTTGTTTGCTCCCTTCACCATAGTCACTTAGTCCATCTAGTATGTTAGACCATTGGAGAGGAGGGGATGAGATTTAAAGAATCCCAGTAGCTCATCTCCCATTCAATCATACATAATATGTGCAAAGCAAATTTTACAAATGCATGCATGAGGAAATAGAAGACATGGACATTTTAAAGGCAACTTGGCATGTGAATCAATCACACAAGACATTCAAGAGTTCACCAAGTGATTGGATTGGCCTCACACTTTTCCTCATGGATTTTGGACTTGCCTCACCCATTCTTTAAGAGCTTTGGACTCAACCATACTTTTGGGAGCCCACTTTACTTTTGGGAGACTCTTTACTTTGTCTCAACTAAGCTTAAGGATTCTTGGCTCATCCTCACCAAAGGGAAGAGTTCTTGGCCTCTCCACACTCAAGCAAACTCATACAAACATCATGTACCCATTTGAAAACATAACATGGCATCAAGAATCACGGCATACAAAGGCATGCTAGCATACTTTTCATAACTTGAAAATACACATACACACATTTTAAAACAAGCTATACACACATTTTAAAATAAGCTATACACACATGCATGCATGAGAGAAGGTGGAGAGAGCTACCTTGCATAAAATTACACACTTTTCCTTTTGGATTCAAGCCTCCTCTTCCTGCCACACACCCACAAATTGGTGGAGTTGGTTTCTCTTGGCCTAGATACAATTTATGGGAGCCAATTAGGTTTATGAAACATATTCTAAGGCTACATAACTTGATGAAACACTAGTTTGCTCTATAAGCTCTATTATGGTCCATATTGGCACCTAATAAAGAAACACCTCTCAAACAATTTCTAGGCCTCATTCTTTCCTCTCAAATATAATTCTTCACTCCTTTTGAGTCTCTTGGAGTCATCACATCATTAAAACAAAAGACCTAACACTATGTTGCTTCTTTAGGTCATAATATGGAACCTAAGACACCAACTCACTTTCTTTGAGTTCTAAATTTTTTCCAAGGCCTCCTTTCATTTTCATTCATCAAATAGGACTCAAGAATGGCCTTAGAAAAATTTAAAACTCTCTCCCACTACTCAAACCTTCTTTGGCTGAGACATAGACATCATTTAGGTCATATGGAGGTTTCTTTGTTTTCTTGAAGGAGGAAGCTTGTGAGGAGCATTTTAGGTGTCTCAAGAACTCATTTATACTCTTAATTAGACCTAGAAAGCATCACATAAATTCAGAATTTCAAAGGTGCACTAGAAACCCTAGGTTTTGCATCTTGAATTCTAATGGCTAGTTTGTTATTTTCTTTGCATATTCTTATTCCTCTCCATCAAATACCTAAGAATCATGCTTGGTTGGGCTTGAAATTCAGATCTTCCTAGGGTTCTTAGTGTAGGTCGAAATGGAGAAGAAAGGAACATCAACATAGCTACCATAGAATGCATTTTTACCTTGTTTCCTTGGTTAATTTGGCTTGAATCTTTCTTTCTCCAAGCTCTTCTCTTCAAATCCGAAAATTCCTCTCTATTCTTTCTTCAAAACAGCCCTCAAAACTTCAGAAAAATTATGGAAAAGAAGAGGGAAAAAGAGGAGAAGAGATTGGTGGAAAGAAAGCATGAAAAACAAGCAAATTTTCATACCTAAAGACTTGAATTTTTCCTCCTTCTTCTCTTCCCTTGGCGTGCCACTCTCCAAGTGTTTTACTTCTAATTTGGAGCTGGGAAATCTGAAGCTAAATCAGGGAAAGTGTGAGGCACCACCTATATATAGTTAGGGCAAAAGGACTTTTTCAAAAATTTCCAATTTTGCCTTTCATAATTTACATTTTCGTTGCTCCTTTGTTTTAGCTCCTTTTTGAGAACCTTCTTTTCTATTATAAAATTTAGGTTCCCAATTTAATAAAATGCCTTTGGAATCACTCAATTTTGAGCTAAAACCTTCCCGAACGAACCAGTCAAAGTTTGGGTCAACTGATATTGGAAAACATCTACCGGAAGGGATTTAATTGTTTCAGGGCTTTCCATGATTTTCAGGGCCTCTAAGAACCCTGGAGAAATCAAAACTTTTGTTTAAAAAGCCCTTCTGTGTAAATTCTAAAAATTGTTTAAAATTACGAAAATGCGATTACGTTTCGTAGACTTTTTGTAAGAAATTGTTTCTTCATTCTAGCTCCATTTTTCTTTCCGTTTGAGCCTGGGATTCTCATTTTTAGGAGTCTAGAATGCTTCTTAAATTTTTTGGGAACTTAACTACATCATCTTAGGGGATTTCCTTTTGTATCCAATGAATTTCATTCGTTTATAAAGAAACCGTACGTTACGTTTCTCACGTTTTCTCTGGTTTCTGGAGAATCAGATATTACGTGCTTTAAGTGTGTAATTGTATATTAAGAGGATCTTACCCCACCTAAGTGCACTTGTGAAGCCAAAAAAAGGATGGAGTAAAGTAAAGAAAAGCTTGCATAAAATTCAAGATAGCTCTCCACCTCATTTTCTTGCATTCTTTGTTGTATATATATATATATATATCATTGTGTGCTTATGTGCTCTTGTGAATTGAGAACATGCTACTTGATGTCTTGAGATTATATTGGTACCAATGTGTTGTCTTGAATGTCATTGATTATGGAAAAGGCTCATAAGGGTGAGGTGATGGCAAAAGTCTCTTAATGAAGGTGAAGAGATGCCAAAAGTCTCATGGCATAGGTGAGACAAGGCCAAAAGTCTCTTGGATGGGTAAGGCCAAGCTAAAAGTCCCTAGGCCAAGGGTGAGGCAAATCCAAAAGTCCTAGAAATGGGATGAGGCAAAACCAAAAGTCCCTAGAGCATGTTCTTGAATTGAACGTAAATGGGTGGCATGGAATTATGTCTTTGCATACTTTATGGTTGTATCACTTCCTATACTTGTGCCTTGATGTGTATATGCCATGAATGTGTGTGTGAATGGGTGTGTGAGCTATTGACATTCTATGAATCTCATTCCCTTTCCCTCTTCCTTCTTAAAATGTCTAGGTGGTACTCAAGATCAAAGGAATGTAAGCCAAGGAGCTTAATATGTCATACTTTGTTAATTATGTAATTCTAATTGTAGTTGAATAGCAAAGTAAGCTTGTTCATGTTATTTTTGAGATGTAAGACTGATAAACACGTATTTCTATCTATTTTATTCTCCTAACTTGAGCATTTTAGTGTCCAAATATGACTTTAGGGGTTTAATTAGTTGAAATTTTATTTTAGTAGCCATTTCTTCCCCCAAGGAGTTAATTTGCAAAAATTTGGTTTTTAATGCTCAATTTTAGCTTAAACAATTTTGTGGATAATTTTACTCAATAATTTTCATTCTTTTGTGTAGATTTTTATTGGGCAATTAGAGCTTGAATGGTAAATTGGTCTAAAGAAGAGAAGAACCTCCCACATCCAGCACATGACACGTGGATTTTTCTTGAGGGAAGTGAAGAATAGAGCAAGCCACTGATTTGTGAAGCAGAGGTAGCCACAACTATCCACATACATCGAGTTCATGATAATGAATGGAAAGTAGAAGCTCAGAGGCACACAATGTGATCAAAGAAGTTGCATGGGTAGAATGAGCTGAAAATGATGTGAAAGTGATAAAATAAGCCACGTTTGAATGAAAGAGCTGAAGCAACGTCATTATGAAGAAGGGAAACAAAGCCACGGGCTGCAACAACTACAAGAAGAGAACCTCGAGCTTGGGCAGCTGTTATGCAAGTTACACGAGCTGAATGAAGGAACAGGGAGCTTTTCAGTAGAACAGAGCAAACATGTGAGGAAGAAACACGTACAAGGTTATGGGTTAGTGAGCAAAAAAATATACACACATGCAGAAATAGAGTAGAAGCTTTCGTGGAAAATTCAGAACAGCTGGTGTGGGTATATGAATGGAAGAACCTACAAGAAGAAGAACGAGTTGCTTATAAGAAAAAGAAGACACTCCCAATGAGCAGAATCTGCATGAAGGAGAAAACAACACACAAGAACAGAGCACGTTTTCATGAAGGAGCTATAGGAAGGAAGCTATGAGTTCCATGTAAAAAAGATGCACTTGAATGAAATGAAGAAAGCAAGCTGGATTTAGCTACGGGTAGCAGCTCATAAACTAGAGCTTGAGTAGAGAAGAAGTGCAGTAGCAAACCAGCAGAAATAGAGAAGAAAGCAACGTGGACTGGCTGGAACTCCAGGAAACAAGAAGAGATATGGCTGGACAGAAGAAGCTTGGGTTAGGAACTAAATGACAAAGAAGCAGCTGCATGAAGGCTAATGTGGAAAAAGAGTAAAGAACCATGAAGCATCTCGAGTGGAACAAGAAGCCACGAGGAAGAACAACTGGGTTGAAGGAGCAAGGAAGCATGAAGCTCACATGCAGAGATAGGAACGTGGAACACGACGTGAATATGAATGAAGAGACATACAAAAGCTACAGTAGCCAACGTAGAATATTATAAATTGAAATGGGGTCCACACTTATACACATGCAGAACTACGTGAGAATGAAGAATAAAGCTTCGGGTAATTGTGTACAAGCTGAGCACGTTGATTGGCATTCGAGCAGAATAAATGGAGCATGTGAAAATTAAAGAACCACGTGAGGAAGGGGGATCCAATCCACATCATCCATCCATTCCAATGCCATCAGATCACCCTTCATCCATTCCGTAAATTCATCCATTCATTCACACGCCAGATTCACATTCCATTTCACGATGCCTTCATCCATTACTTTGCCCATTCCCTCCTTCGTCCACACACAAAACTACACTCCAATTTTCTCCATTTCCATCCATCGAATAAAGCTTTGATTCATCCTCGTGGCTAGCTACGAGGAGTACCTTGGCTGAAGCTTGAATCTAAGGAGAAGAATGCAAAATTCTGGCTAAGATTTTCTTATTTTTCCATCACTTTTTCTCTTTCTTGTATTTGCTTGGTTAAGGAATATTGGATTGAGAATTTGTGTAATTGATTAGTAGCTGGTTAGACACTAATTAGGATGTTGATTGACTGATTACTTGATTGATTTAGTTCTAAATTGTATTTTCTTGCCATTTTTCAAGTGTGTAATTAAGGTGTTTGATGAAATGCTTGTGAGAATTGGTGTGCCTAATTGTCTATTTGTGAATTCCTTGGTGTTTAGTTGATTAATTAAACATTTTTGGATGGTGATTCAGAGGTTAATTAATCATTTAATCAATCAATTCAAGTGTTCATAGATCTTAATAACAAGAGTTAATGATTTAGTGTAGGATTGAGGTTTCAATTCAACATTAACTTGTTAATTTCTTGATTCTTGCGTAGTAACTCAAGATATAATTGTATTGAATACAATTAGGAACTCTTAGGCCAGAATTAATCACAATTGGATTAGGATGAGGATAGTGGATACCAAGGGACGATTTTAAAGCTAGTCACAAGATCATCTTCCACTCACAATTCGCAAAATTAGGTAGAAATTAGGAATTTTAATTTGGTTTCATTTTAGGTTAGCTTAAGTCAATTAAAAACCCCCCAAAATTAGATAGCTTTTAGGATTCTTTAATACTTAGAAACTCAATTGAACATTGAACTCCATTTCCAAGGGAGATGACCTAGGTTGTGCCCTATATTGCATTTAATATCTAACCTAGTTTTATTTTGAGGGTTGTACAACAAGCCCGTTAAAGACCATGAGCAAATGGAAAATGATGTATGGATATTGTATGAATATTAGATGGTAACAAAATGATTGAATTATGCAAAGTGCCCCTTTGATAGCATGGTATGTTAGTGTAATAATAGATGTGGGATAGCCAAATTGAGATGCATGGTGTTTGGGACCACTTGGGCAATGCCTACAAGTTTCATTTGTGCTTTTAAACTTGCCTAAGAGATGCCAAATTATTAGAGAAGTCATTTGGACAAAGTTGATACCTTATAAGAGCCAAAATTGGCCAATTAGTGAAGCTGTGTCACCTTTTGTCCAAACGAAATCTTCTTAGCTTGAAACTTGGCATGCATCTAGAGCTTATTGAGATCTTTTTAAGAAGTTAAAGTGCAGAATATTTAGAGGTCTATGGAATTTTTAGCGAATTTTTGAAGTTGGCTAAAAAACCAAATTCTGTTAGTGTTATTGTTCATTTGGTTCGAAATGAATCTCTGTCATTCATAGGGCAAACGATATCCAATTATTATGAAATTTTATAACGAGAAGCTAGACCTTCCCATGGACTAATGAAAACTAGAAACCTCATTTAGATGTCTAGAGGGGGAGATATAAATTTTTAAAATTTCTATTATGTTCTAGGCGCACCTTCAAACCCTCAGCACTATTTCATTGATTTTCAAGGTTTGAATGCTCTTGGATTATCCAAAACTATTTTTTCCCTCTAGATAACATCTACACCTTTTGAAATTGGTATAGTTTACATGAATTGGATTTTTGTCGAATTAATTATGTGTTTCCAAATTTTATATCAGTAAGCTGTATCTGCAATTCTGGACAGCCTGACCTTTGTATGCTTTTTGATTTCAAGCGTGGTCCAAATGAGATTTTATTGCTTGCAATTATTTTTACTATCAAGATAACATCCAAAGCTTCCAACAACCTATGGTTTACTTAATTTCTAATTTTTTAAATTTAGTTATGATTTTTCAAAGTTGCCACAAAAATCTATCACTATGGAACCTGAGGTAAAACGTGAGAATTTGTGATTTTTGGCTTTTGGTCCGTGGTTCATGTAAAGTTTTGAGATGTTTATGATTTGTATGAATGGAAAATGATTAGAGAATGTTGTTGGTAAGCTTCTGGGATCCACAGATAAAAATTTTAATTTTTAACCCCGATGTAACATAAATAAATTCATTATTTTAATGCATTTTTCTTAAAATTCCTTTGATAATTTGTGTAATCCCACCTGCATAAGGAAAAGGGATGCTAGAAATATTATGGTATGACAGGCACTGTCTCTATCTGAGGATAATTTATAGTAAAGTGTATAACACCATATATTTCTAGCTTATTTCATACTGATCTCATGCCTTAAACCATACTACTTACATAAGAGGCAAGAAAAATGGCATTAAATAATAGATTTCTTAGCGTTGCATCATGTATAAACTTTCCAAAAAGATCTCAACAATCTCTAAATGCATGCCAAATGTCAAATCAAGACAAAAAGTGGTATAGGTTTCTAATATGGTCAATTCTTGCTCCATATAAGATACCAAGATGTCCAAATGACTTTCCTTGATGTTTAGCACCTCTTAGGAAAGTTTAGAAGCATGAATATGACTTATATGAACTATCCAAATGGTCCTAAACCTCATGCATCTCATTTTGGCCATTTGACTTCCACTTATACACAAATGCATTAAACTTTCAAGAAGAAAAATTTGCCATTACATGCTCAATATACATTCTAGTATTCACATAACATAATTCCTCATTTGTACATAACATATTAACATAATTACACATGCTCAAGAGGTCATAGGTCATATACAATAATAGGTTATAACATTTACCACTTATATGGCCTTAAAGAAGCAAATTCTATGCACTCTGATAGTACCCTCTCATCTTTCAAGAGGTTGGCTTCCATTTCCTTGTTCTCTTTGTCCACCTAGCATATTAGAACATTGGAGAGGAGGGAATGAGATTCAAAGAATCCTAATAGCTCATCTTCCTTTCAATCACACATAAAAGATGCAAAACCAATCTTGGAAATGCATGCATGAGTAGCATAGGATGTGCAATCATTCAAGAGACAATTTCAACATTTTAGCAAGTCATATGTAGCTTACAAAGGCTTGCCAAGTAAGTGGATTAGCCTCACCCATTCACTTGTGGATTTTGGGCTTGCCTCACCCATTCTTTAAGAGGTTCTTGGATTCAACCTTACTCTTGGGAGTCAACCTCACTTTTGGGAGGCTCTTTACTTTGTTTCAACCAATTCTAAATGTTCTTGGCTCATCCTCACCATGGCTAAGGGTTATTGGTATCATCACACTCAAGCAAACCAAAGCAAGCATCATAAATATCATTTAGAAATATAATACATCATCATGGTATCATGACATTTGAAATCATGCTAAAATACTTTTCATAGCTTAAAACACACATGCACACATTCAAAGACAAGCTAAGTATACATTCATGCATGAGAGAAGGAAGAGTGAGTTACCTTGGAAGCAACTACACAATTTTCTCCTTGAATTAATACTCATTTCCTTGGCCTCACACATACAAAAGTGTAGGAATGATTTCTCTTGGCCTAAACACAATTTATGAAAGCTAATTAGGTTCATAGAATTAATTCTAAGGCTACACAACTTTCTTAGATACTAACTTGGTTCATTGACCCCTTTATGGTTTCAAAAATGCACCTAATGAAGCAACACCATCAAATAAATTCTAGTGTCTATTCTTTCCTTTCATATATGATTCTTGACTCCTTTTAAACCTCTTGGAGTCATCACACAATTAAATATTACTTCTTTAGGTTATGTTATGGAACACATAAGGCCAACTCACTTTCTATGGTTTCTAAATTTTTTCCAAGGCCTCCCCTCATCTTCACTCATCATATATGACTCAAAAATGGGTTTGGAACAAATTAAAACTATCCCTAGGCACCCAAACCTATCTAGGCCGAGATTAGGAAGCAAATTGGCCTTCTTGGACTTTGATTTGCTTTTTTTTATAGAGGAAGCACATGGGGAGACTTGTTAAGATCTTAGGATCACATTTAAACTCTCATTTAGGTATAAAAATTAAGGTATCAAATCAGATTTTACAAGAAGCATATGAAACCCTAGAATTTGCATCTTAAATTTCCATAATTATTTGTAAATTCTCTTTGCATATTCTTATTCTCTACACCCTTTTTCCTAAAATTCATCCTTGGTTTTGCCTAAAAACCAAACCCTCCTATTGTAACACCATAATTTCTAACTCATCCTATCATATTCATATGCTTCACATCATCAATTCCATGAGAGTGTAAAGAAAAAGTGGTAAAAATAATAAATATTTTCGCATTACGTCGTGTATAAAATTTTCATTTGGTGTCATGTGGACCGTATGAGGTCATACAACACATTCTCATATTTAATTACATGAATAAAACTCATTTGGATCATAAAATATAGCCCACAACTCATGAAAATCAAAGGCAAACTTAAAATAATCAAATACATTTTTGGCCAGAATTTGGCTCTTTTCTGATCGAACTTTAAAAATTCAAAACTAATTCTAAAAAAATTGAAATCATGCATTCTTGCCTATTATGAAAGCTACGGATGTCTACTTTATACTGGAAATATTTCCAAACCATAACATCCATCATAGAGGATGTTTGACATCCGAAAAGGTCTAGAGGTCAAACAGCCTCTTTATACTGTCATAGATTTCTGTAGAAAATTTTGAAAATATCCAATTAATTCCAAAAAAATTAAATCCATATAAATGATACTAATCTAGAAATCTGTAGATGTTAGCTAGAAGGAAAAAATATTTCCAGACCAACTCAGGCAGCTTAGTCCTCGAAATTCAATAGAACAGTAACAGAGGTTGGCTAAAATCCCAGATGCAGGACAGAATTTTTAAAAATTTATATCTCCCTCTCTAGACCTTCAAATGAGGTGCTTCTAGTTGTTACAAGTCACTTGTTTCTTTTGATAAAATTTCGTGGCAATTGGATATCATTTGAACCCTGTGTGATAGATTTTATTTTTGGACCAAATGAATAGTGCATCAGACTAAAACCAAAAAAATTGTCAATTTTGAAAATTCATCAAATATTTTGTAAACCTCTAAAAATTATGATCTTTAGCTTCCCAGAAAGCTCTCAACAATTTCTAATTTCATGCCAAATCTTAGATCAAGAAGAGCTCATTTGGCCAAAAAGTGATATAGGGATCCATTATAGTCAATTTTGGCTCCATATAGGATACCAAAATTGCCAAATGGCTTTCCTTTGATTTTGGCACCTTTTGGGCAAGTCTAAGAGCACATTTAGGACTTCTATGAGCTGCCCAAATGGTCCCAAACATCATACATTTCATTTTGGCCATTTTATCCACACATATACACATTACATCAAACTTTCCAAAATGCATATTTTGACATTACATACCCAAATTACTTTTTAGGATTCATACATCATGTCCATTAATTTATACATCACATATAATTAGAATTACACATATCTAAGGGGTCATAGACCATATACATTAAAAGGTTACATCATTTGACACAAATATAGCCTTAAAGTAGTAAAACTCAAGCACTTGGTTGTCAAACTCTTTCTTTCAAGGTGGTTGGCTTCCATTACCTTGTCCACTTAGTCCACCTAGTATATTAGATCATTGGAGAGCAGGGAATGAGATTCAAAGAATTCCAATAGCTCATCTCCCTTTCAATCATACATAATATATGCAAAGCAAGTCTTGAAAATGCATGCATGGATATCATGGAAGTCATGAACATTCAAGAAGCAAGCTTGGCATGTGAACAAGTCATACAAGACATTCAAGAGCTCACCAAGTGGATGGATTGGCCTCACACTTTTCCTCATAGATTTTGGACTTACCTCACCCATTTTTTAAGAGATTCTTGGACTCAACCATGCTCTTGGGAGCCCACTTTGCCTTTGGGAGACTCTTTGCTTTGCCTCAACCAATCTCAAGGGTTCATGGCTCATCCTCACCATGGTTAAGAGTTCTTGGCCTCTCCACAAACTCAAACAAGCATTATACATTCATTCGAAAATATAATATGTCATCAGGAAATCATGACATATAAAATCATGCTAGCATACTTTTCATGGCTTGAAAATGCATATTCACACATTCTAAGACAAGCTAAACACACATCCATGCATGAGAGAAGATGGGGAGAGCTACCTTGCATGCAATTACACATTTTTTCTCTTGAAATTCCCTCCCTTGCTTTGGCTACACACCCATAAACTTGTGGAGATGCTTTCTCTTCGCCTAGACACATTTTATGGGAGCCAATTAGGTTCATGAAACAATTTCTAAGGTTACACAACTTGCTTAGACACTAGGTTGTTCGATAAATCCCATCATGGTCCATAAATGTACCTAATGAAGCAACATCCCTCAAATAATTTCTAGGCTCCATTATTTCCTTTCAAATATGATTCTTGACTCTTGTTAAACCTCTTGAAGTCATCACGTAATTAAAACAAAGAGCCTAACGATATGTTACTTCTTTAGGTCATAATATGGAACCTAAAGCGCCAAATCACATTCTATGAGTTCTAAATTTTTTTCCAAGGCCTCCCCTCATATTCATTCATCATATATGACACAAAAATGGACTTGAAAAAATTTAAAACTCTCCCTAGCTACTCCATCCATGCTTGGTCGAGACTCTGGGGGTTTTTGCCCTCCTTAGAGTTTTCCTTGTTTTCTTGAAGGAGGAAGCATGCTGGGAGTATCTTAGAGATCTTATGAGCTCATATAAACTCTTAATTAGGCCTAGGTATTATCATACAAAGTCAGATTTTTCAAGGTGCACACAAAACCAAAGAATTTGCATCTTGAAATCTAATGGTTATTTGTTAATTCCCTTTGCATATTCTTAATCTCCACACCCTTTTTCCTTATATTCATGCTTGGTTCGCCTAAAAATCATCTCCTCCAAGGGCTCCTTATGTGTGTTGAATTGGAGAAGAAGAGGAATCAAAAATAGCAACCATAGGATGAAAAATTACCTAGTTTCCTTGCTTTTTCTTGCTTAAATCTTGCTTTCTCCAAGCTCTTCTCTTCAAATCCGAAAATTTCCTTGAATTTCTTCCTTGAATTAGATTTATAAACTCCATTTTAATCAAAGGAAACAAAGGAGAAGGGAGGAAAGGAGGTGTGGATGAACAAAAGCATGAAAAACAAGCAAATTTCCATACCTTAAGCTTGGATTTTCTCCTTCTTCTTCTTCCTCTCTTGTGTGCCCAAAACCCTCGCTATCACTTTTGAAATTAGATAGAAATTTTTTATTCCAAATAAGGGAGAAAGTGGGGCACCACCTATATATAAGGGGAGGTCAATGGCTTTTTCAAAAATTCTAATTTTGCCCTTCGTTTTTTATATTTTTGTTTCTCCTTCGTTTTAGCTCCTTTTTTAGAACTGTCTTTTCTATTAGAAAATTTAGGTTCCTAATTTAATAAAATGACTTTGGAAACACTCAAATCAGAGCTAAAATATTCCCGAACGGATCTGTCAAAGTTCGAGTACACCGATATTGGAAAACATCCATTGAAGGGGATTTAACTATCTCGGGACTTCTCATGGTTTTCAGGGCCTCTGAGAAACCTAGAAAACTCAAAACTTTCATTTAAAAAGCCCTCCTATGTGAATTCCAAAATTTGCTCAAAATTACAAAAATGCCATTATGTTTCGTAAGTTTTCCCTCATAGTTTGTTTCTTCATTCTAGCTCCATTTTTCCTTCCATCTGAAGTTAGGATTCTCATTTTTAGGAGTCTAGAATATTGTTCAAATTTTTTGGAACCTTAACTAATTCATTTTAGGGGACTTGCTTTGAAAACGTGCCCATTTTCATCTTTTAATGAAAATCGGACATTACACTTATGACTTTTTAAGTGGGGTGAAATATAGAAAGAAGAGGAGCAAAAGGTAACAATCATGGAAGAAAAAATTACCTTATTTTTCCTTGTTTTCTCACTTGAATCTTGTCTTCTTTGGGATCCTTTCTTCAAATCAGAATTTTTTTCTTAATTTGTCCCTTAAAATAGATCCATATACTTCAATATAATCATAGAAGAAGAATGGAGGAGAAGAGGTTTAGAAAGGAAAAAGCATGAAAAACTACCAAAAATCTATACCTTCAAGCTTTGATTTCTCCTCCTCTTCCTCTTCCTCTTGTGTGCCACTCTCCTAAGGTTTTCCCTCTAGTCTAAGGTAGAAACATATGAAGCTAAATGAATGGGAGAGTGGGGAGCCCTCTATATATAAGTGGAGGAAGGAAGACTTTTCAAAAATCCCATTTTGCCCTTCATTTTTGGCATTTTTGTTTCTAATTTGTTTTAGCTCCTTTTTTAGAAATGTCTTCTCCATTATGAAATTTGGGTTCCCAATTTAGTAAAATGCCCTTGGAGTCACTCAACTCAGAGCTAAAACCTTCTCGAACAAATTTGTCAAAGTTTGGCCACACTGACATTAGAAAACATTCATCTGAGGGGTCTTAACTATCTTGGGGCTTCCCATGGTTTTCAAAGCCTTTGAGAACCCCAGAGAACTCAAAACTTTCATTTAAAAAGCCCTCCTATGTGAATTTCAAAACTTGCTCAAAATTACGAAAATGCCATTATATTTTGTAAGTTTTTAATTAAATTTTGTTTCTTCATTCTAGCTCCATTTTTTTTTTCTGTCTAAGCCTACAATTCTTAGTTTTAGGAGTCTATAATGTTACTCAAATTTTTCAAGACCTTAAATAATTCATTTATGGGGACTTTCTTTGAAAATGCACCCGTTTTCGTCATTTAACGAAAATCAGACATTACAAAGTGCCCTTACTTCCCACACTTGAGGCATGTCACTATGGATGACTAAGTTCTACTGGGCTGTACTTTCTTACCCCTCTATGGCTTTCTACTCCACTGCACCTTGCCTTTCTTTTTGCTACTAGGTGCTACACTTGCACTATCTTCTAGTCTCAATCTTTTCAATTCTGAAGCCCCCTTATGACTCGTCCCAGTCACTATGGGTAGGATATCCTGTTGGTTATTTTCTATCACCTTACTAACCTCTATAATGGCATTAAATGTTCTGATTCTCTATGGAGTAACTCTGTCTTTGATAAGGGGCTTTAATCCCTTCTCAAATCCCTCACATATCTAGCTCTAGTCATCATATCTCTGAAGATAGGAAGAATACTGAGACAACTTAATGAATCTGGCCATATATTGAACCATTGACATATCATTTATTTACTTCAATCCCATAAACTCCATCTCTTTCTAGTCTCTGACAGAACTAGGGAAATATTTTTCTTAGAATTCCACCAAGAAGTTCTCCCAAGTGATTGGGATATTTTTCGTCTGCAGAATAAATTTCGTGCTACGCCACCATCTATCCTCTTCTTTCTCTAACATAAATGTGGCAAGCATAGCTTTTTGCTATGAGGTGTAGCCTATCACTTTATATATCTTCTAAGCTACATAAACCAACCCTCCACTTTATCTGCATCTAACTCTCCATCAAACGAGGGTAGACCATTCTTTCTAAATTCATTAAGTAACTTTTGACTAAATACTTGGGCCTATACTAGCTCCTGAGGAGGTACTGGTGGATTTTCAGGGATAGGTGGTGTGGTTCAGGGGCCTCTCTTCTCATTTCTTCTTGCCTAGCTAGGGCGTTCTATAGCCACATTATCATTTCATGCTACTGCTATATCATAGCTTGCTACTGATTTAATCTATCCATAATTGTCCTTATAAGATCTTTAGGTTCAACCTGCTCAGTCCTAGCTGGTTTGCCCTTTCTAGTATTCACCATTTTATCTAACAATAACCACAACCTTAGCATACCATTACAATTTAACCATGTATGAAGCCATTTCCTGAGGAACACACCATAACATATACCACTCAAACAATTTAAGAGCCAAACATAGAGCTAAGTTGCCTGAACCATTACTCTAATACCAAAAATGTCATGCCATCACATATCATATGCTATAATTTGCTATGTTAGAGAACCTTATACTACTGACAGAAAACTTTGTGGACAAGGTCTCAGATTTCACAATGTAAAATACAAGATCTTGTCGATGAGATCTTGGACCTTGTTGATAAGATATTATCTCAGCCTTTAAATTGACTTAATTTGATGCTAACTCACCTTAATAAACTTGTTTGAGTAGATCACAAAAGAAGCATGGAAATCGGATTTAAGGTTAAACATCACAAGTTAGCATAAGTACACCATTCCATGCAATTCCATAATTCTACCACTAGTTTCAAAAATTCATAACCTGAGTTAAAGAACTCCAAATCATGAAAATTAGGAATTTCTAGAAAGCTTAGAATATTATCTAACTATTGTAGAAATTTTAGATCAAAACAAGATCATTTGGCCCACAAAAATTAATAGAACAGTAACTAGGGTCTGTTTCTCATACTATAACAAACTTGCAACTTAAAAAATTCATATCTCACTATACAGAGCTCCAAATTGAGTGTTCTTAGTGGCTCTAGAAAGATTATGGAACCCACTACATACTTATAAAATTTCATAAGCATTGGATTTCATTTTTCCTTTCAAAGACACTAAAACTAGATTGCCCAGATGAATAGTGTATTGATAGTTTCTGCATAATTTGGTTAATTTTGAAAAAATTATAAGATATTCTATAGTACTCCAAAAATTATAATCTTTAGCTTTATGAAACTCTCTTAAGGAGATCTATGCCTACCAAATTTCATGCCAAAACTAGATCATTTGGTCAAATTTTGGTTCATGAGCAAAATATGGCTTATTAACCATATGACTCCAAATGGTACCAAATGGCATCCTAGATGAACCATGGTCATTTGAGAGAGTCCAAAAGTTCAAATACAATATATAGAAGCATCCTAATAGGTCCAAATCACCATGGAACTCAAATTCATCATCCTACATACTTTTATGCATAAGCACACCATGGCTCAAAGATGTCAAAATTATGCATTCTTATACATTTGGCTCTAAATTCATTACATACAACAAATTCATATACTTTTACACATAATCAAAGGTTTACAACTCATAAATAACTAATTTGACCTTAAATTACATAAAAATCCTATTCTATTGTCAAAGTATTATCAATCATGCTTTTGGCTCCCATTCTTTCCTCTATGAGTTTCATCTAGACAAAGTTAGATGGAAAGTGGGGGAGAGTGAGATTCAAAGAATCCCAATAGCTTTTTTACCCTTTCAAGTAGGCATAAATCACATATTATCATGTCAAAGAACACACATGCACCAAAAGCTTCTGGGAATCAAATATAAACATGTTTTTAAGATCACATAAACATGTCAAGATCAAAATCAAGTTCTAGAGACTTTTGGATTAGCCTCACCCATTTTTTAGTAACTTTTGACTTAGCCTCACTAATTTTAAGAAACTTTTGGTCCTGTCTCACCTATTCTTAGGGATATTTGGCTTTACCTCGTCCATTCTAAAGGACTTTTGGTATCACCTCACCCATCAATAGCAAAGTCACATTCCAAACACCATTCAAGAAGCATAATGGTACCATAGCATCAAACCAATAGCTAGAGGCATGTTTTATGATTTAAAAAATACATACAAGCATTCAATGACAATCAAACAAGCAAGAAATGCATATAAGAAAGGATGGAGAGCTACCTCGGTTCAAGAAGCATAACTTTCCTTTGATTCCTGTAGGTTCTTGGTTCAGCCTCACACACACACTTGGAGAAAGGTTAGTTTGCTTGGCTTAGACACATTAAACAAGACACAAACACATCATTGGAACCTTCTCTACCCTCACATAAACTCTACATAAGCTATTTCTAGTTTATGCCATGCTTATGGTTCCATATAAGGGCATAATGAAGCAACTCACATAATTCATAATCTTGGCTCTAATTTCTCACTCAATCTAAATCACATAACTCCAGTTAAATTTATTAGAGTTATTATAAGCTCAATTTAAGGAGCATAACACTAAGTTGCCACTTTATGCATAAAAGGAACCTAAACTTCCTACTTTCAAAATATGATTCCTAAATTCACACTAATAGTACATTTGATGTCTATTATTCATTTCTAGGACATTTCTATTGTAACACCCCGAAATTAATTAAGGTGTTAATTATGGATTAAGATTAATTAAGGATAATTAATAGAGCATAATTGGGCAAGTTAGTGAATAGGTATTCTAGAGAGATAAATTGTTAATATGGGTTAAGGATTTATGTAGGATAGAGATTTACATCTAGGCCCAAATTAATTAAATCATGATAAGAGGCTAATGGAGGCCCAATGAACTAGAGGTAGACCCAAATTAATTTAATGAGATAGAGGCCCAAGATTTATCTTGTGTAGGCTCAATTAAGTGGCCCAATTACTCTTGCGCAGACCCAAGCCCTTGAGCTCATCAAATTAGGCCCAAATCCCATTAAACTTTAGCAACCCAATGTGTGAAAACTGGCCCAACAGAATTATGTAGCCCAACAATTAAAAACTGGCCCAACAAGCAAAATCTGAAACCCAATTGGATTTAGACTTGGAGCAACCCATGACCCAACCCCTTGACCCAACTTAAACCCATCTAAACCCTAATTGCTTTAGCCACTTTTCCCCCCATTTGCTGAAACACAAAAATAGAAGAGAATTTCGGAGGTGAGGAGAGGAGGCTAGGGTTCTTGACATAATTCTGCATTTTCTCACATTTGGAGCAAGATTTGGTCAAGGTAATAGTTATACAACTTAATCCCCCCATCTTCCTCTTTAATTTGGTCCAATTAGTTTTTCATTTGGAGAGATTTCATTATACCCAAAATCTCAAAAGTGAGTGGTTAGGGGTTTTCTTGGTGAAATTCGTAGGTTGAGGTTGGGGCTGGTATTTGGTGACTTTAAACCCCCCATTTTGATACTTTCTTTGTTGGTTTGAGATTCCCATAGCTTATTTATATTATGGGTATTAACTTGGTACGAATTTGCTTAGGATTTTGGGTGAAACATTGAGAATTCTGGTGGGAGATACTTGAATCCGAATTTGGGATTTGTGGTGGCTGTTGCAATTATCTGCAAGTGAGGTAACCGGGGTTTACAGTAATTCCATGCATGTATCTATTTTAATTTCATATTTGCTATATATATGAATGATTTGAAATGTTGAATGAATTGGTTAGCTATCTGTTGTATTATGATTGGACCTTGTGAGTCCATGGTGGAGCTGTGGTGCGGCTGCCACCCGTGCATGTGCTACGATCGAGCACCGGGTATGATCAACCCCAGATGCACTGAGCCCTGGTTGTGCTCAATAGGGAGTAGGTGCCGTGGACGGGCCTCTCCCAGTGTTAATGGCCTTTGACATGTTAAATATATGATTGCTAGTATGGGATAGTAATCATGATAGCCTAATTGTTTCATTTACTGAAATGACTGATATGATTCTGGTATGGATTTTGATTCATGCATATATGTTGATTGAAATGGATTATATGATGGAATTGCCTTGGTTACTGAGATGTGTATCTCACCCCGTGTTATGGGATCAATATTTCAGGTGAAATTTCCTCGGGTAAGGATAAGGGTAAGCAAGTAGATGAAAATCCATAAGCTTCAACCTATGGGGAGATGGCTACACTTGGGCTGACTTAGCTAGTATAGATGCTAATTTTGTATTCCTTAATGTATAGCATCATCATGTATCTGCATTGCCAAGTGTAGGCTTGAACATTCAATTTATTGAGAATGTATGTACTAAAGGGTTAGACCCCCTCTTGACTTAGTATTTGATGTATGGATTCATATGATCTACTGTAAACTTTGTTGACCTATAATATGGTTGTCAATGGAAATGTAACTCTTGAGATATTGGTATGAACCCCCATTGTATGGAACCCCTATTGATTGAGTATTAAAGGATAGTTGCTGGATAGTTGCTGGTAATTCATGTATATTCTGTAGTTGCTATTTTATAAACTTGCTAATAGAGGGTGATTAGAGAACGGAAATGGGCATATAAGTTTTGAATTGGTAATGGAAGAATAGCTAAGTAAATAAGGTAGATAAATGCCATTAGAGCTATATAAAATGAGGGGAAGTGGCCTTAGAGTGTCCCTAAGAAGAGAAATGGAGTGTAGGGGGCGAAATATAGTGAAACTAGTGACAGAAGGGAATCACGCCGCGGCCTAGAAAGTGACAGTGGAGAGGGACGCCGCGGCTTGATAAATCTCGCCGCGGCGCGAAGTGAAAATAATCGCCCAGGAGGTGACAGGACGTAACCTCGCCGCGGTGCAAGAAGTCTCGCCGCGGCACGAGTCGAGAAAATTAATTAGGGAGGTTACAGTAGCAAAACTCGCCGCGGCGCCACATAGGTTGGCCGCGGCGCAGATCCAACTCGCCGCGAAAATTCCCGAGAGCAACTTGGCCGCGGCGCAAGTCTAAAAACTCAGTTTTCAAGCTCTAGAACCGAACTTAGCCGCGGCGGGAAAGCTCCAAGTCGCAGTGCAGGTCCCCAAACTCCTATATTTGACCTAGAAACCTTAATTTCAGTAAGGATAATGTTAGGGAATAGTTTGAGTACATTGGTGGGATATTTTTGTTGGTTGAAATTGATTAATGGATGAATCCTAAACCTTTAATGATGGTACAAACCCCTTATATGCATGTTCCCGTTATGGTTGTTAGTTGATGATCATAGTAGTATCAAGGTTTAAATTTTCCCTATATTTTCTTAATGTAATTAATTGCGATGACTCCAAACCTTGATCATTATCTATTAATTGTGTATTTAGCTATAATCACTGATATTAGAATCTAGGGTCGTCACATCTATCCTTGGAATCAAAGAAAACCCATCTTAGGTACCATCTCCTGTCTTTGGCCGAGACATAGAACATATTAAGAGCCCATGGGCTTTTGTTCATTTTCCTAGGGAATTTGTCACTTGCAAAACTTTATAGATGTCTTGAGAACTCAAACATACTTTTACATAAGTTAAATTACCCTTAGAAAGTTTCATAAATTCCTAAGTGCAACTAAAGCCCTAACTTACATAACTTAATTTCTAAATCTTTTCTTTTGGTTCTAATTGCATATTTTTATTCCTTATACTCTAAAACCTCAAATCCTATCAAGCTTGGATCAAAACAAAGTCCCTTACATATATCCCTAATCTGGCCAAAACATGAGGGAAGAGAAAAGCCAAGAAAAAGTAATTTATCATAGCAAAGCTTACCTTGTTTTCAAACTTTTCAAAAAAAGCTTTCACAAGCTTCCAAGAGTTCTTCCAAACTCTCTCTTCCTTCTACTAAACCAACCATAAACATGTCCAATTAAGTCATCAAAAACATGAGAACAGAGAGGAGAAAGAGGAAAAGAAGTTTATCGAAAGAGGAAGCATGCAAAAGTGATAATTTCTTACACTTTTTAAGCTTGGTTTCCTCCTCTTTTGCTCCCTCTTTAGTGCGCCACTTAGAGTTGGTTTGTTTTCTATTTCCCAATGAAAATGAGTTGGTTAAGATGGATGGTAGAAATGGGACATTATTTAAGAGGTGGAGGACCATTTATAACAATTCTTAAAATTTCAACTATGCCTTTAAATTTTGGTTTCTCCATTTGTGCTCATTTCACATCCTTTTTAGTATCGTCTTTTCCATCATTAAATTTAGGTCCTCTAATTCATAAAATGCCTTTGGTTTCACCTAAATTGGACTTAAAACCTTATCAAATGGTTTGTTTAAAGTTTTGGTCAATCAATACTCTAAAATGCAAATTGGAAGGGTTTTAACCATTCTAAGGGTTCCTATAGTTTTTAAAGCCTTTGAAAAACTTGAGAAACTTAATTTTTTCATTTAAAGATCCCTCTATTGAGTTTTTTAAAATTTTTCCAAAATTATGAAAATGCCACTAGCCTTTATAACTCTCTGTTTGGCTATTTTGGCTTCGGTTTCGATCTAACCTTAGGATCTAAACCACATTTTAAATGCTCTACTTAACATCCTAATCTTATTAACCTTGATTTGCTTCACTTTAGGGTGTTCCAACATCAGTTTATCAGTTCAATTTAGTTTCTAGATTACCGGGTATTATATTGTGCTTTATGACTTTTGAGGTTGGCCATATCAAATTTATTTGGCTTTTAACTTGAATGACTTTATTATTTCAATCCTAGCCATATAGTATATTATAACTAAATTTACATTAACTGGGAAGGAGTACCAAGATGGTTTTCTGAATAAGAAAAGGAGATGCCTTTTTCTCTTTTTTTCTTCTCTTTTTTAAATTATAGGTGATATAGTAAACTAAGATAAATAGATTAAAAAGCAAATTATTATTTTCATTTGACCAAAATAAGAAAGGATGTTAAGGTAGACTTATAAAATTTTCTATGTGCTAATTAAAGGATGGAGTTGCCAAGACCATTGTATTTTATATGGATATTTATGTAACATCTGGTACTTTGATGATAATGATTAAAGATAGCATACCATGAAATAAAAGTATTTTTAGAAAAGCTCAATAAGGATTGAAAGGACCAAGCCCAAATGAAAAATAGAACAGAGGCCCGATAATTTAAAGTTTAAGCCTAAGTCCAATAAGAAGAAAAGACTAAGCCCAATAGGTAAAAAAGCCTTAGGCCTATTGGGAAAGAAGTTCAAAAATAAAAGAAAGGATCAAGCCCAATAAGAAAGAAAGCCTAAAAGTACAAAAATAAAATAAAAAATAAAGTCTAAAGGTGGAAAGTGGGCCAGTAAAAATCAAGACCACTAAGCCCAATAATGAATTAAAAGAAATTGGGCCAATTAAATGGGCCCTAAAGCATGCAAATGGAGGGAAAAGTTAAAAAGAAAAACCTTAAGATTAATGGCCTATAATTAAAGAGATTTGACCCAATGGTGGACTTGAATCAATAATTAAATTTGCTTCAAACTTCTACCACCTCCCTTCACCTATAAATACCCCCTCCCACTCCCTCATTTCTTCACACCAAGCTTCATCCACTCAAAAGAGAGAAGGAGGGGCAACTTAAAGAATGAAGGAGGAAAAAAGGTGTAATATCATATTATTTCTAACATTGGTCCTCTTATGTGCAAGTGGGATTATTCAATTCTTCAAAGAAATCCCAAGAAAATACATTAAAATATGAATTAAATTGTGTTATGTAGCGGATAAATTTTTTATTTTGCGTCTCCAGGGCCCTATGAACTACCAATAACATTCTCTTATTATTTTCTATTCATAAAAATCATAAAATTCTCAAAACTTAGCACAAACCATGGATCAAGGGTCAAAAACCCCAAATAATCACATTTTGCCTCGAGTTTTAAAATAAAAGAATTTAAGGTCACTTTGAAAAATCATAACTAAATCTAGAAAAATCAACCTCATCCAAACCATAACTTTCTAGAATTCTTTGTAGGTCAACGTTACAATAAAAATAAGCCCCAGCCATGAAAACCTCATCTGGGCCACATTTGACAATAGAAAAGACAAGGAGGTCGAGCTGCCTGGAAATCTGAAATAGCTTATTGATATAAATTTTGGAAATTCATAATTAATTCCAAAAAAATCTAATCCATATAATCTATACAAATTTGGAAAGTTACAGATGTTAACTAGAGGGAAAAAATAGTTCTAGACCAATCCAAGAGCATTCAGATCCCGAAAATCAATCAAACAGTACCATAAGTCTGACTAAGTACCTAGTACTAGATAGCAACTTCAAAAATTCATATCTCCCTCTTTAGACATCCAAATGAGATGCTTCAAATTGGCACAGGTCACTGGGAAGTTCTAGTATCTTCTTCTAAAATTTCATAGCAATTAAACATCATTTTCTCCATGGATGATAGAGAAAAAATATTAGACTATATGAACAGTACACCGACCAAAAACCAAAAAATTTGCCAACTTCAAAAATTCACCAAAAATTATGTAGACCTCCAAATAATAATCACTTTATCTTCCTAAAAAGATTTTAACAAGATCTAGTAGCATGCCAAATTACAGATCAAGAAGAGCTCATTTGGACAAAAAGTGACATAGCCTCACAAAATGGTCAATTTTGGCTTCCATAAGGTGTCAAGTTTGTCCAAATGGCTTCTCCAATGGTTTGGCAGTCTTGGGTAAGTTTAAAAGTATGAATAAGACTTGTAGGAACTATCTAAGTGGTCTCAAACCTCATGCATCTTAATTTGACCATTCCATACCCAAGAAAACACTATATACATAAGTCATTCAAGAAGCTAAATCCCACGTTTGCATTGATTTCATGCCACATGTGGTCCATGCAAAATTTATATATCATATTACAATTGTTTATGGTCTTACATCTCAAAAATAATATATACATAATCACTTTCCCATTCAATTACAAAGTAAGCTATATAATGGTTCAAATATAGCTTTTCAAGGCCCTTGGCTTGCATCTCTCCCTTCTTGTGTGCCATCTAGACATTTTAAGATGAGGAAAGGAAACGGGGTGAGATTCCTAGAATCAGAATAGCTCACACACTCATTCACACATACATTCATGGCATATACAGATCAAAGCATATGTATGGAAGGTTTAACAACCATAAAGTATGCAAGGTCACAATTTCCATGCCAGTTATTCACATTCAAGCCATGAACATGCTCTAGGGACTTTTGGTTTTGCCTCACACTATTTCTAGGACTTTTAGATTTGTCTCGCCCTTGGCCTAGGGACTTTTGACTTGGCCTCACCCTTCCAAGAGACTTTTCGCTTTATCTCACCCATGCCATGAGACTTTTGGCATCTCCTCACCTTCATTAAGGGACTTTTGGCATCACCTCACCCTTATGAGCCATTTCAACAACCAAGGCCATTTAAGGAAACACATTGGTACCAATGTAATGTCAAGACATCAAGTGGCATATCATCAAGTTACATGAACACACATAAGCATACAATGACACACAAATGCACTCAAGAATGCAAGGACAATGAGGTAGAGAGCTACCTTAAATTTTGTAAGCTTTCCTTTGTCTTATTCCTCTCTCTTGTTGGCCTCACAAGTGCACCTAGATGGGTATTTTCTTGCCCTAAACACCATAAACAACATACAATTACACACTCAAAGTAAGCCAAGCCATTAAACTTACTCTTAAACACACACTTGGTTCCATAAGTGGCATAATGGTTCCATAAATGGCCTATTGAAGAAACCTTCATAATTCAAGCTCTAGGTCTTATTTCTTTCCATTTATAGACCTTTTGGCCTTATTCAAAGTCCTTGGAGCTCTCACACAATCATTTACACAAGCTTAGAATCAAGTTGCTTCACAAAGCACCATTATGGATACCATTGTCCTATCTTCCAATCCATGGCTCCTAAATTTTTTCCAATGGTTTTTCCAATCTTCTAACATCATATAAAGTCCCAAACCAAGTCTGGAACAAATGAAAACATCCTTTGCCCTATCCATCCTAGCTTGGCTGAACCTATAGGCAATAAGGGGGTTCTTGGAATTTCAAATTTTTCCTTGATAGAGAGCCACTTGGGAGGCTTTCTAAGAGTCTTAAGAGCTCAAGGGAACACTCAAATAGCCAAGGAATTACTCACATAAAATCAAATTTCATAAAACCCTAAAGAAGCCTACACTTTGCTATCTTGTTTTCCATAAGTTTTTCTTGCAATTTCCTGCCATATTCCTCGTCCTCATGGTCTAAAACCCTATTTCTCCTCTTATTTTTTGACAAAAAATCCTTCCCCTATATTGTTCTATTCTTGGCCAAAATACACACATCCATGGAGCAAGGAGAAGAAGCAACAACAATAAGCAATTACCTTGGTTTCAAGCTTGCTTTCAAAAGCCTTTCTCCTTGATTTACTTCTCCTTAAGAATTTCGAATTACCCCTTTAAGTTCTTTTCCTGGATGTCTTGCTTCCTTTCTATCCTCTTCTTGTGCACCTAAGAGAGTTAGTCATTTTTTGTATTTTGGGCAGAGGAAAGTCATGCTATATGAGAGGGAGAAGAGACAAGAAGCTTATGGAACATTCAAGAAACTTACCTTTTCCAAAATTCTAATTTTGTCCTTCCATAATGGCAGTTTCTTTTCAACTTCATTTTAACTCCTTTTTTAAAACCTTCTCTTCTATTATAAAATTTAGGTTTCCAATTTAATAAAATGCTTTTGAAATCACTCAAATTAGAGCTAAAACCTTTTTAAATGAATCTATCAAAGTTTGGGCTCACCGCCATTGAAAAATGTACATCAAAGGGGCTTTACCAGTCCCGGGCTCCCTCTGATTTTTAAGGCCTTTGAGAACCCTGGTCAAGTCAATTTTCCCATTTAGAAAGTCTTCCTATGTATTTTTCCAAAAGTTACACGTATATATGAAAATGTCATTACGTTTTGTTAGTTTTTGTCACAAATTGTTTTACCATTCTAGCTCTATTTTTCTTTTTGTCTAAGCCTAAAATTATCCTTTTTAGGAGCCTAGGACTCTATCTAAATTTTTTAAGACATTAGCTAGCTCATTTTAGAGGACTTGCTTTTATACAACTCATTTTATCATTTTACAAAAATTAGGTTCATTATATTTTCCACCCCCTTAAAATAAATTTCATCCTCGAAATTTAAATAGGGAAATAACTTTGGATATTTTTGTCTCATCTCATTTTCTAGCTCTCAGGTTGCCTCCTCAGATGTTAGACCCTTCAAGACCACTTTCACCAGAGGGATGTTATTGTTTCTTAGCTATTTTAGCTTAGTGTCTACAATCCTCTCTTATTTCACTACATAGGAAAGATTTTCCTGTAATTGAACATGCTCATATTCTATGACATGTAAGGGGTCTAGTAAGTACTTTTTCAATTGGGAGACATGAAAAGCATTGTGGATTTAGGCTAAGTTAGGAGGTAGGGTTATCTAGTAGGCCACAAGTCTAATTTTCTCAAGGATTTCAAATGAAACAATATATCTAGGACTGAGCTTCCTTATCCTCATAAACTGACCTACCCCAGTCCTTAGAGACACTCAGATGAATACATGGTCTCCAATCTTAAACTCTAACAGCCTCCTTCTTTTATCGGCATAGCTTTTTTGCTTACTCTGGGCTGTAAAGAGTTTCTTTCTAATCATTTCTATTTGTTGGGTAGTCTGGTCCACTAACCCAAGTCCTAGTAAACTCCTTTCACTTAGCTTAACCTAACATAAAGGGGATTTACACTTTCTTCTATACAAAGCCTCATAAGGGCCATTTGGATACTAGAATGGTAACTATTATTGTACGCAAACTCTACTAACGGCAGATACGCATCCTGGTTACCCCTCATTTCTAAGACACATGCCCTCAACATGTCTTCTAGGGTCTGGATGGTTTTCTCAGTCTGACCATCTGTCTAGGGTGGTAAGTAATACTAAATCGTAACCTGGTCCCTAAAACATGCTGTAATGACCTCCAAAAGTTCAATGTGAACCTGGGGTCTCTATCAGATACTATACTAGTGGGTACTCTATGAAGTTGTACTATCTCATGTATATACAACTGGACTAGTCTATCTAATGAATAAGTAGCCATAATCATTAAAAAGTGTGCAGATTTTATCAATCTATCTATAACTACCCAAATAGTATCATGTCCAAAGGATGTCCTGGGTAACTCCATAATAAAATCCATAGCTATACTATCCCATTTCCACTCTGGGATATCTAGGGGTTGCAACAACCTAACTAGTCTTTGGTGCTTTTATCTTAACCATCTGGCACAGTAAACATCTCACCATATAATCTGTGACTCATTCTTCATTCTTGGCCACCAGAAATTTTTTTTTCAAATCTTGAAACATCTTGGTGGCCCCTAGGTGGATGGTATTTTACTCTTGTGTACCTCTTCTAAAATTCTCTCTCTCAATTCATTATTACTAGCCACACAGATTTTATCCCAATATATTATAATACCATCCTCAGATATTCTGAAATTTGAGGTCCTACCGAGGGAAATCTTACTCCTAATTTGTCTCAAAAACTCATCCTCTCTCTGGGCATCTAAGATCTGGGTTGTCAACTCGTTCTCAATTTGGGTTTTGCTCAAATATAGTCTACCTAATACTAGCTAGCAAGAGAGATTCAAATTTCTAAATTTTTCTAGGTGCTCTTGCTCCCTAATCATTATATGGGTAGTGTGGATGGATTTCCTACTCAAGGCATCAGCCACCACGTTGGCCTTACTAGGATGATATTTCAACACATAATCATAATCTTTTAGTAACTCCATCCATCTCCTCTATCTCATATTGAGTTCCTTCTGATCAAATAAGTATTTTAGACTCTTATGGTTACTATAAATCTCTCTACTAGCCCCATACAAATAGTGCCTCCAAATCTTGAGAGCAAAGACTACTGTGGCTAACTCTAGGTCATGTGTGGGATAGTTCTTCTCATGAGGCCTCAGCTGCTTAGAGGTACCACTACCCTACCTTGCTACATCAACACACATCCTATACAATAAATAGTATACTAGGGTCAGAAATAACTAGCACAATGGTAGTGGTCAATCAGAGTTTTAACTCTTGGAAACTCCTTTCATATCTATCATCCCATATGAAAAGGTGTATCCTTCTGAGGCAGCATCGTGAGTGGCAAGGCCATCTGAGAGAAGCCCTGAATAAATCATTTGTAATATCCTCCCAAACCAAGGAAACTACTAACCTCGGTGATCATCCTAGGCCTATCTCGCTATAATACAACCTCAACTTTATGGGGATCTACCGTGACCCCATCTCATGAGATCACATGATCTAAGAATTTCACCTTGGTAAGCCAAAACTCAGATTTACTCAGTTTGGCATATAATCTCTTACTTCTTAAAGTCTCTAGGACTAATCCCAGATGCCTCTCATGCTCCTTAAAAGATCTAGAGTACACTAAGATATCATTAATAAAGACCACAACAAATTTATTTAGATATAGTCTAAATACCCTGTTCATATAATCCATAAATATCGTGGGCACATTCGTTAGCCTGAATGGCATGACAAGGAACTCATAATGCCCATATATAGTTTTGAAGGCCATATTTGGGACATCTTCAGCTCTCACTCTCAGCTGGTGATATCCAGATCTAAGGTGTATCTTAGAGAATACAGATGCCCAAACTAACTGATCTAATAAATCACCTATTCTAGGGAGAGGATATTTATTCTTAATGGTAATCTTATTCAATTCTCTATAATCTATACACAATCTCAAGCTACCATATTTCTTTTTTACAAATAGCACTGCAGCTCCCAGGGTGACACACTAGGGTGAATAACCCTTTTTCTAACAATTCCTCTATTTACTTCTTTAATTTCGCAAGCTCAATTAGAGCCATCTTGTAGGGAGTCTTAGACACCAGTCCAGCCCTAGGCACTATATCTATAAGGAATTCTATTTCTCTCTTAAGGGGTAGGCTACTGAAGTCAAAATCCTTAGCGAAAACCTCTGGAATTCTTTAACTATTGGGATCTCCTTTATCCCTTCTTCTACCTCTGCCTGAATAGAGAAAAAGACTAGAAACCTTTGACATCCATGCTCTAAATATTTATCAACCTGGGTAGTAGTCATAAAGAAAAACTCAGCTCCTATCCTAGGTATGGTCCTGCAATAAGGTACAAATATGGTGTGGTACTCACAATCAAGGATAGCATTATTAGCAATCATCCAGTTCATGCCAACAATCAAATCAATGTCATGGAATGGCATATAGATCAAATTAGTGTTTGTGTAACAATGGTTAAATCGTACAGTGACATTTAGACAAGCATAGGAAGTAATCACATGGCCTCCCATGGTTATAGTGACAGACAAATCAAATGGTAAAATATTAATGGCCAAACCCAAACGTCTCACATAGTTATAGGATATAAATGAGTGGCTAGCACCAGAATCAAACATAACAATCACAGGAAAATCTTTCACTATGAGCATACCTCAAATCAGCTTAGGAGACGTACTAGCCTCCTACTAAGAAAGGGCAAACACCCTGCCTTAGGTCTGTGGCCTAGGAGGTGCTACATCTATCTGGGGGCAATTCCTAGCTATGTCCCTCGACTTCCCACACTTAAAATAGGTTACTGTAGATTATTGTATGGATGACTGAGTCCTCAAGGGCTTCAACTTCTTTCCTTTTGGTGGCCTCCTACTCCACTGCACCTTACTCTTCTTTTTTCTAGTAGGTGCGGAGCTGACTTCTTCCTTTGGTCTTAGCTATTTCAATTTCAAGGCCCCTCTCTGACCAGATACTATAGCAGTAGGCATAATCTCTCTCAAATTATTCTCGATCACTCTACTAATCTCCATTTGGGCATTGAAGTTCTGGACCCTATATGGAGTTACTCTATCTCTAATCAGGGACTTTAGCCAAATCTCAAATTGCTCGAACCTCTAGGGCTTGCCATCATATCTCTGTAGGTAGGAAGAATACCGAGATAGCTAAATGAATTTGGCCACGTATTGGTCTACCGTTATGTCATCAGTTTGCTTCAGCCTTATAAATTATACCTCTTTCTGTTTTCTTACAGAATTGGGGAAATACTTCTCATAAAACTGTACTAAGAAATTCTCCCAAGTAATCTACAAATTTCTAGTCTCCATTAGAGACTTCTTGTTGTGCCACCACTTGTCAACTTCTTTCTGTAGCACGAAGGTGGCTAGTTGAGCTTTCTGCTTCGAGGTGTAATCCATTATAGTAAAGATCTTCTTTATCTCCATCACCTAGGCCTCCGCTTTGTTCACATCCAACTCCCCGTCAAACACTGGTAGGTTGTTCTTCCTGAATTGATTTAATTGTTACTGAATGGATGATGGAGACTAAGCTGGCTCCTGAGGAGGTAGGGGTAGAGCACCTGAAGTGGAAGGCTTTGGTGTACTAGAAGTATAAGGCTGAGACTAAGGTGGAGGGGCCTTTCTCTTGGCTTCCTCCTATCTAGCTAGGGATTCTTGCAACTGCACGATCATCTCATGTTGCTACTGCGCAATGTACTACTGCTGAGCTATCACGTTTTCAAATTTATCGAGCCATTCCATGATAGCTCACACAGGGTCCTTGGATTCAACCTCCAAGCCCATAATCAGTCTGCCCCTACCTTTGCCTCTTCTCATCTTAACCATTTTCACTGAAAAAGAGTCACAACATTAGCCTACAATTACAATTCAAACACATATATACAGATATTCCACCTGAAGACAACCTAAACACACCATTCAAGAGCCAACTGCCTAGCAAAAGTACCTGAACCTTTACTCTGATACCAATAAATGTAATACCATATTATTTCTAACATTAGTCCTCTTATGTGCATGTGGCATTATTTAATTTTTCAAAGAAATCCCAAGAAAATGCATTAAAATAATGAATTAAATTGTGTTGCGTAGCGGATAAATTTTTCATTTTGTATCTTCGAGGCCCCATGAACCCACCAACAACATTTTCTAATTATTTTCCATTCATACAAATCATAATATTCTTAAAACTTAGCACAAACCAAGAATCAAGGGTCAAAACCCCCAAATAATCACATTTTACCTTGGGTTCCAGGATAACAGAATTTGAGGCCATTTTGAAAAATCATAACTAAATCTAGAAAAATCAAAATAATACAATCCATAGCTTTGTAGAAAGCTCTATATGTCAAATTTACAATAAAAATAAGCCCCAGCCGTGACAACCTCATCTAGGCCATGTTTGAAAATAGAAAAGATAGGGAGATTGAGCTGCCTAGAAATCTGAAATAACTTACAGATATAAACTTTGGAAATTCATAATTAATTCCATCCATGTAATCTATACCAATTTTGAGAGTTACAGATGTTAATTATAGGGAAAAAATAGTTCCAAACCAATCCAAGAGAATTTAGACCCTAAAAATCAATCAAATAATACCACGAGTCTAACTAAGTGCTTGGTACTAGACAAAAATTTCAAAAATTCATATCTCCCTCTCTAGACATCCAAATGAAGTGTTTCTAATTGACATAAGTCACTAGGAAGGTCTAGTTTCTCTTTGTAAAATTTTCTAACAATTGGACATCATTTGCCCCATTAATGATAGAGAAAAAATTTTGGACTATATGAACAATACAATGACCAAAACCCAAAAAAATTACTAAATTCAAAAATTTGCCAAAAATTCTATAGACCTCTAAATAATAATCACTTTAGTTTTCCAAAAAGCTTTCAATAAGCTATAGATGCATGCCAAATTTCAGACTAAGAAGAGCTCATCTGGATAAAAAGTGACATAGCCTCACAAAATAGTCAATTTTGACTTCCATAAGGTGTCAAGTTTTTCCAAATGGCTTCTCCAACGGTTTGGCACCACTTGGGCAAGTTTAAAAGCATGAATATGACTTGTAGGAACTACCCAAGTGGTCATCAGCCGTATGTATCTCAATTTGACCATTCCATACCTAAGAATACACTATATACATGAGCCATTGAAGAAGCTAAATCCCACATTTGCATTGATTTCATGTCACATGTGGTCCATACAAAATTTATAGATCATATTACAATTGTTCATGGTCTTACATCTCAAAAATAACATATACATAATCACTTTGCCATTCAATTACAAAGTAAGCTACATAATGGTTCAAATATAACTTTTTAAAGCCCTTGGCTTGCATCTCTCCCTTCTTGTATGCCACCTAGACATTTTAAGATGAGGAAGGGAAGGGGGTGAGATTCCTAAAATATCAATAGCTCACATACCCATTCACACACATATTCATAGCATATGCACATCAAAGTATATGTATAGAAGGTTTAACAACCATAAAGTATGCAAGGTCACAATCTGCATGCCAGTTATTCATATTCAAGCCAAGAACATGCTCTAGGGACTTTTAGTTTTTCCTTACACCATTTCTAGGACTTTTAGATTTGTCTCACCCTTGGCCTAGGGACTTTTGACTTGGTCTCACCCTTCTAAGAGACTTTTCACCTTGTTTCACCCATGCCATAAGACTTTTCATGTAATACTATATATATCTAACCCCATTCATGGCATTCATAAGCTCCCTATCATTATTTTCATAAGAGTATATGGAAAATAGACGAATAATAATGGATTTAATCACATTGCATTATGCTTAAAAATTTTAAATTGGTGACACGTGGACCGTGTAGGTTCATACCATGTATCCTCATATTTAAATACATTATTATAACCCATTTGCATCACAAAATCTTGCTCATAACTCAAGGAAACCGAAATAGAGCATGAATGGAACTCATTGAATTTCGGCCATATTTGCCACTATTATGTCCAAAATTTTGGAAAATCATAAGTAAATCTAGAAAAATCAAAATCATGTCATCTCGGTCATTTTGGAAAGCTTGGGATGTCTATTTATGCTAAAAATAGGTACAAGTCATAACATCTCTCACACTGAATGTTTGACATACAAAATGGTCTGGAGGTCGGACTGGGTCCTGATGCTGTCACAGTTTACTGATATAAATTTCAAAAATGTCCAATTAATTCCACAAAATTCCAAATCGAGTGAATGATACCAATCTCGAAAGCTGAGGAAGTTAGCTAGAGGGGAAAAATAATTCCAAACCAGTTCAAGCTCGTCCAGGCCCTGAATTTTGATCAAACAATGACTAAGGTCAGGTTGGACGCCTGACACTGGACTGAATCTTTGAAAAATCGTATCTCCCTCTCTCGACATCCAAATGAGGTGCTTCCAGAGAAAGTCACTGGGAGTGTCTAGTTTCTTTGTATAAAATTTCGTGGCAATTGGACATCATTTGACCCATGAGTGAAAAAGTTTAATTTCGGACCAATGCTACAGTACCAAAGACCAAAACCAGAAAAAATCTCAATTTCAACAATTCGCCAAATATTCCACAGACCTCCAAAAATTACCAACTTTAGCTTCCCAAAAATATCTCAATAAGATCTAGTGCATGCCAAATTTCAGACTAAGAAGAGCTCATTTGGACAAAAAGTAACATAGTCTTATGAAATGGTCATTTTTGCTTCCTATCAAGAGTCACTTTGCACCAAATGGCCTCTTCTTGAGTTTGGCACCCCTTAAGCAAGTTTCAAAGCACAAATATGACTTGTCGATACTGCCCAAGTGATCCCAAACCTCATGCATCTCATTTTGGTTTCTCAACATCCATTTGTGCATAGTTACATCAAACCATCAAGGAGCCAATTTGCATAATTCCATTACTTTTAGTGTCATATAAAGTTTACATCATGTTCATACATCATTTTACATTTGTTCATGGTCTTACATCACAAAAACATTACATGCATCATTACTTTGGCATTCAACCACTACTTAAAGTACATAATACACCAAAATCAAGATGTTTAATATCCTTGGCTTGCATCTCCCTGACTTGAAACACCACCTAGACAATTCAAGGATGAGGGGGAAAGGGGAGTGAGATTCCAAGAATCTCAATAGCTCACACACCCACTCACATCACATTCAAGGCATACATACATCAAATTCATACTATGTAAGCATAAAGTGTGCAATAAATTCCATTCCATGCCACGTGCACATGTCAAGAACACTTTCATGCTCTAGGGACTTTTGGTTTAGCCTCACCCCATTTCTAGGACTTTTGGATTTGCCTCACTCTTGGCCTAAGGACTTTTGACCTAGCCTCACCCATTCAAGGGACTTTTGGCCTTGTCTCACCCATGCCATGAGACTTTTGGCATCTCCTTACCTTCATCAAGGGACTTTTAACATCACCTCACCCTTATGAGCTCTTTCCATATTCATGGTCATTCAAGATACCACATTGGTACCAATGCACAGCAAGGATCAAGTGGCATGTTATCAAGCATTAAGAATGCATGCAAGCACACTAAAACATACATGTGCACACAAGAATGCAAAGAGAATGAGGTGGAGAGCTACCTTTTAATTTATGCAAGCTCACTTTGCAATTTCCTTCCCCTTGTTGGTTTCACAAGAGCACTTAGGTGGAGTAAGGTTCTCTTGACCTAGACATCACAAATAACACACAATCACATCCTTGAAGCAAGCCAAGACATTAAACTAAAGCTTATCACATACTTGGTTCCATAATGGACATATTGGTTCCATAAATGACCTATTGAAGCAATTCGTATCATTCAAGTACTAAGCTCCATTCTCTTGTTATTTCTAGATGTCTTGGACTTATTTAACGTCCTTGGAGCCATCACACATTCAATTGCACCATTGAAATACCAAGTTGCTTCATAAGGCACCATTATGGACACCATTGTCCCATCTCCCAATCTATGGCTCCTAAATTTTTCCCAATGGTTTCTCCCATCTTCTAACATCATATAAAGTCCCAAACCAAGGTTAGAACAATTTAAAACATCCCCTACCCTAATGAACCTAGCTTGGCCGAAATATGCACCATAAGAAAGGTTCATAGACTTTGTGATTTTTCCTTGATGGGAGAGCCACTTGGGAGGCTTTCTAAAGGTCTTAGGAGCTCAAGGGAACATTTAAATAGCCAAGGAAATATTCACACAAAATCAGATTTTGCAAAACCCTAGAAAGCACTACACTTTTCTAGCTTGTTTTCCTTTAGTTTTTACTTGAATTTCTTGCCATATTCTTAATCCTTGCACTCTTTTTCCTAGGTTTCTCTCTTGGTTATGCCCAAAATCCAGCCCCTCCTATCCCATCCTATGTTGGCCAAAACATACAAGAAGAAGGGACAAGAAAAGGCTACCATAGGAATGAGATTTTACCTTGTTTTTCCTTAGTTTCTTGGATGTTTCTTCCCTTGGTTGGCTTCTCTTTTCCAAACACGAAATTTCCCTCCTTGGTCTGACTTCAAAACAGAACCAAATCATTCAAAAATCCATGGAAAGAAAGGAGGAAGAGAGGAGAACAAGATTGGAGGAAGATGGAGCAAGAAATTCCATGAAATTACCTAGTTTCTCCTTGGCTTTCTTCCTCTTTTTCTCCTCCTTCTTGTGTGCCTAAGAGAGCTAAAGATTTTTTGTATTTTGGGCAGAAAGGGTCGTGCTTATTAAAGAGGAGAAGAAGGGAGAAAAGTGTGGAACTCTTTAGAACATTCAAGAAACCATAAATTCCAATTTTGCCCTTCCGTAATAGCAACTTCGTTTCGGCTTTGTTTTAGCTCCTTTTTTAGAACTGTCTTTTCGATCATAAAATTTAGGTTTCCAATTTTATAAAATGCCTTTGGAATCACTCAATTTGGAGCTAAAACCTTACCGAACGAATCAGTCAAAGTTCAGGTCAACAAAAGTTGAAAAATATACACCGGAGGGGTTTCAGCAGTCCCGGGGCTTCCCATAGTTTTTGAGGCCTCTGAGAACCTTAGGCAACTCAAACTTTCATTTAAAAATCCTTCCTATCCAAAAGTTACACTTATTTATGAAAATACCATTATGTTTCATCAATTTCCGTTGCAAATTATTTCTCCATCCTAACTCCGTTTTTCTTTTTGTTTGAGCCTAGAATTATCATTTTTAGGAATCTAGAACTCAACCCAAATTTTTTGAGATGTTATCTAGGTTATTTCAAAAACTTACTTTTATATGACTTATTTCGTCGTTTTACGAAATTTATGTTCGTTACATTTTGCATCTCCTCACCTTCATTAAGGGACTTTTTGTATCACCTCACTCTTATGAGCCATTTCTACTACCAAGGCCATTCAAGGAAACAAATTGGTACCAATGTAATGTCAAGACATCAAGTGAAATATCATCAAGTCACAAGAACACACACAAGCATATAACGACAGACATTGCACTCAAGAATGGAAGGAGAATGAGATGGAGAGCTACCTTGAATTTGGCAAGCTTTCCTTTGTCTTATTCCTCTCTCTTTTCAGCCTCACAAGTGCACCTAGGTGGGTTGGTATTCTTTTTGCCTAAACACCATAAACAACACACAATTACACACTAAATCAAGCCAAGTCATTAAACTCACTCTTAAACACACACTTGGTTCCATAAATAACATAATGATTCCATAAACAGCCTATTGAAGCAACCTTCATAATTCAAGTTCTAGGCTTCGATTTCTTTCCATTTCTAGGCCTTTTGACCTCATTCAAAGTCTTTGGAGCCCTCACAGAATCATTTACACAAGCTTAGAATTAAGTTGCTTCACAAAGCACCATTATGGACACCATTGTCCTATCTTCCAATCCATGGCTCCTAAATTTTTCCCAATGGTTTCTCCCATCTTCTAACATCATATAAAGTCCCAAACCAAGGCTAGAAAAAATTAAAAACATCCTCTACCCTATCCATTCTAGCTTGGCCAAACCTATAGGCAATAATAGGGTTCTTGGAATTTCAAATTTTTCCTTGATGGAAGAGCCACTTGGGAGGCTTTCTAAGAGTCTTAGGAGCTCAAAGGAATACTCAAATAGCCAAAGAATTACTCACACAAAATTAAATTTCATAAAACCCTAAAGAATCCTACACTTTGCTATCTTGTTTTCCATAGGTTTTTCTTGCAATTTCTTGCCATATTCCTCTTCTTGATGGTTTAAAACCCTAGTTCTCCTCTTTTTTTTGGACAAAAAATCCTCCCCTTATATGGTTCTATTCTTAGTCAAAATACACACATCCATGGAGCAAGGATAAGAAGCAACAACAACAAGCAATTACCTTGGTTTCAAGCTTACTTTCAAAAGCCTTTCTCCTTGATTTGCTTCTCCTCAAGAATTTCAAATTACCTCTTTAAGTTCTTTTCCTTGATTTCTTCCTTCCTTTCACTCCTTTTCTTGTAAACCTAAGAGAGCTAGTCATTTTTTGTATTTTGGGCAGAGGAAAGCCATGCTATATGAGACAGAGAAGAAACAAGAAGCTTATGGAATATTCAAGAAACCAACTTTTTCCAAAATTTCAATTTCGTCCTTCTGTAGTGATAATTTCATTTAATCTTCATTTTAGCTCCTTTTTTAAAACCGTTTTTTCCATCAATTTAATAAAACTCCTTTGTAATGACTCAAATTAGAGTTAAAACCTTCTTAAATGAATTCGTCAAAGTTTGGGCTTATCGCCATTGGAAAATGTACACCAGAGGTGCTTTACCCGTCTTAGTGCTTCCAATGATTTTGGGGGCTTCTGAGAATGCAAAGAAAGTCATTTTTTCCATTTAAAAAGCCCTCCTATGTGTTTTTCCAAAAGTTGCACTTATTAACAAAAATATCATTACATTTCCTTAGTTTTCGTCACAATTTGTTTCACCATTCTAGCTCTATTTTTCTTTCCATCTAAGCCTGGAATTATCATTTTTAGGAGCCTAGGATTCTACCCAAATTTTTTGGGACATTAGCTAGCTCATTTTAGAGGACTTACTTTTATACAGCTCATTTCGTCATTTTACAAAAATTATGTTCATTACAAAAGGTATGTAATTAAATTTAGGACAAGCATACAAAATGTTAAAGTTAGGCCTCTAAAAGTCAAAGTAAAAGGGAGCTTGGGTTTTAAGCTAATTAAGCTATGATAAACCTTATGTTGATGATTATATATGAATATGAATATTTTGGATTTGATATTTGTGGAGACACATTTGAAAAGGAATCACACCAATAACTTGGAAGATTCTAAGGTAGTACTCTTACCTATTCTTGTTTATGTATGGTTTGATGATTGATGAAATGTTGATGGTTTTCCCTAATGTTATGAATTTACATGCTCACATGTCTTGATGCTTGATATATTTCATGGCCATGTATAGATATCTTTTCTTGAGCATGTATGTTTAAGGTTATTATGGCTAAGCTATGCTTTATAAATGATGTAAGCATGCTTGAATATGGATGGCTATTGTACTACTGAGATTTCCCCAAATCTCATCCCTAAAATTCCCACTTTTAGGTGCAAGCACATCTAAGGGCAAAGGTGAGGAGATAGCAAGTTGATTTATGAAGATTTATTGCTTGTTTTATGAAATGTTTTGTGGAAGCATGAATGTTCACGATTTTGTTGACCAAGTTGTAAAATTATGTGAAAACCCTTATAAGAATTTACTTGGTCCATGGGCGATAATATAGACCCCTCATTATGTCTAATTATGATTGGAATGAACTCATGGATGTTTATGACTTGGAAGTATGTTTAGTTATGCAAAAGTTTTCATGTTGCGAATCTATTTGGATTCTATGTAACATTGTTGTTTCATTGAAAACATCCTAGTAAATGTTTGAATTAGGTCACAGGATTTTTAAGGTAAAAACTAGACATCTTAAGCTTTCTAACAAGCAAAAAATCAAGTCATTTGGATCTCTATAGCCTCATATATGATTCTTAAAATTTAGTCATGAAATACTGGATAATCATTGCTAAGTCATCTATACTATAGCTCACATGATTTCTACCACTGTCTGAACGTCCACATGAGCTTTTAGTATGCTAAAGTAGGCATTCTAAGCTTTAAATGAAGTTATAATTTGCCTCATTTGGTGTAACACCATAACTTCTAGCTCATTTCATGCCATTTTATAAGCTTTGTATTATCAATCCCACAAGAGCATATAAAAAAGGAGATGAAAATAATAGATTTTTTCGCATTGCGCTATATCTAAAAAATTCAATTCGGTGTCACATGGATCGTGTGAGCTCATACTATACTTCCTCATATTTAATATCATCATTACAACTCATTCTCATCACAAAAACATGCTTACAACCCATGGAAACCGAAATGGGGCATGGAAACTTAAAGATCATTCTCGGGCAGAATTGGTCCTTTTTCTGGGAAAATTTGAAACATCATAACTAAATCTAGAAAAATCAAAACCATGTAATCTTGGTCATTCTAGAAAGCGTGGGATGTCTACTTCACACTAAAAATATGCCCAGGTCACCATATTCATCACCCAGGATGTTTGACATCCAAAAAGCTAAAGAGGTCCGACTAAAATCTGGAACTGTCACAGAATTCTGCAAAAAAATTTGAAAATGTCCAATTAATTCCCAAAAACTCCAATCCATGTAAATGATACCTATCTAGAAAGCTATAGATGTTAAATAGAGTAAAAAAATATCTCTAGATCAGTTCATCAAGCCCAGACTCTGGAATTCAATAGAATAGTACTTCTGGTCGGGCAATTTTACTGATACTGGACAGAAATTTCAAAAATTCATATCTCCCTCTCTAGACCTCCAAATGAGGTTCTTCTAGTTGGCACGAGTCACTGTGATTGATTAGTTTCTTTGTATAAAATTTTGTGGCAATTGGACATCATTTGAGCCTCGTGTGACAGAAAATAATTTCGGACCAAATGAATAGTGCAGCAGACCAAATCCATAAAATTTGCCAATTTCAAAAAATCACCAAATATTATGTAAACCTCCAAAAATTATGATCTTTAGCTTTCCAGAAATCTATCAATGAGACCTAATTTCATGCCAAATTTTAGATTAAGACTAACTCATTTAGCCAAAAAGTGACATAGGATTCCATTATGGTCAAATTTGGCTCCATGTGAGGTACCAAACTTGCCAAATGGTCTTCCCTTGGTATTGGCACCTTTTGGGAAAGTCTAAAAGCATATTTGAGACTTGTGTGAGCTGCCCAAATGGTCCCAAACCTCATGCTTTTCATTTTGGCCATTCAACCCACACTTATGCATATTTCTATCAAATTTCTACATTGCACACTTTGACATTTCATACTCAAATTGTATTCTAAAGCTCATACATCATATTCATAGTGATAAATATTACATAATAGTACATCTACATATGTCTCAAGGTTCATAATACATATACAACATCATATACATCTTGAACCATTATTATGGTTCCAAAATAGACAAAATAAAACATAAGCTTGTCAAGCTCCTTCCTTTAGTGTTGTTGGCTCCCATTAGCATATCTACTCGGTTCACCTAGCATGTTAGATCATTAGAGAGGAGGGGATGAGATTCAAAGAATCCTAATAGCTCATCTCCCATTCAATCATACATAATATGTGCAAAGTAAGCCTTTTAAATGCATGTATGGAGAAAATAGAAATCATAGACATTTTAAAGGCAACCTTGGCATGTGAATCAATCATACAAGACATTCAAGAGCTCACTAAGTATTTGAATTGGCCTCACACTTCTCCTCATGGATTTTGGACTTGCCTCACCCATTCTTTGAGCACTTTGGACTCAACCATACTCTTGGGAGCCCACTTTGCTTTTGGGAGACTCTTCACTTTGTCTCAACCAAGCTCAAGGGTTCTTAGCTCATCCTCACCCAAGGGAAGAGTTCTTGGCCTTTCCACACCCAAGCAAACTCATACAAATATCATAGATTCATTTAAAACATAATGTGGTATCAAGAATCATAACATATAAAGGCGTGCTAGCATACTTTCCATAGCTTGAAAATACACATACTCACATTCTAAAACAAGCTAGACACACATCCATGCATGAGAGAAGGTAGAGAGAGCTACCTTGTATACAAACACACACTTTTCCTTTAGGATTCAAGCCTCCTCTTTCAGACACACACCCAAAAATAGGTGGAGATGGTTTCTCTTGGCCTAAATACAATATATGGGAGCCAATTAGGATCATGAAACAATCTCTAAGACCATACAACTTGCTTAAGTACTAGATTGCTCTATAACCCCCATTATGGTCCATATTGGCACCTAATGAAGTAACACCTCTCAAATCACTTCTAGGCGTCATTCTTTTCTTTCAAATATGATTCTTGACTCCTTTTAAACCTCTTGGAGTCATCACATCATCAAAACAAAAGGCCTAGCACCATGTTGCTTCTTTAGGTCATAATATAGAACCTAAAACACCAAATCACTTTTTGAGTTCTAAATTTTTTTCCAAGGCCTCCCCTCACTTTCATTCATCAAATATGACTCAAGAATGGCCTTATAAAAATTTAAAACTCCCCCACCTACACAATCCCTTCTTGGCCGAGACATAGACACCATTTGGGCCATATGGAGTTTTCTTGGTTTTCTTGAAGGGAGAAGCTTGTGAGGAGTATCTTTGGTGTCTCAAGAACTCATTTATACTCTAACTTAGACCTAGGAAGCATGATACAAATTCAGAAATTGGAAGGTGCACTTAAAATCCTAGGTTTTGCATCTTGATTTCTAATGCCTATTTCTTGGTTTTCTTTGCATATTCTTGTTCCTCTCCATCAAATACCTAAGAATCACCTTTGGTTTGGTTAAAAATATGACTCCTTAGATCTGTCTAAGTCTAGGACAAAATGGAGAAGGAGTGGGATGAAAGGTATCAACCATAGGATCCATTTTTACCTTATTTCCTTGCTTAGTTTGGCTTAAATCTTGATTTCTCCGAGCTCCTCTCTTCAAATCCGAACTTTCCCTTGAATATGTCCCTTGAATCAGATTTATAAACCTCATTTTAATCATAGGAAACAAAGGAGAATGAAGGAGAAGAGGTTTGGAAGAGAAAGAGAATGAAAAACTACTAATTTTCATACCTTAAGCCTTTGATTTCTCCTCCTTTTCTTCCGCTTCTTGTAAGCCTCATCCCCTAGGGTTTTCTTCTGATTTTAGACAGAACATGGTCGTGCATAATGAAGGGAGGAGAAGGGTGCATCATATATATAGGTGGGAATAAGTTACACTTTTTAAAATTTCCCATTTTGCCCTTCATACTTTACATTTTTGTTTCTATTTTTTTTAGCTCCTTTTTTAGAACTGTCTTTTCCATTATAAAATTTAGGTTTCCAATAAAGAAAAATGGCTTTGGAATCACTCAAATCGGAGCTAAAACCTTTCCGAACGAATATGTCAAAGTTCAGGTACACTAACGTTGGAAAATGTCCACCGGATGAGCTTTAACTGTCCCGGGGCTTTCCATGGTTTTTAGGGCCTCTGAGAACCCTAGAAAACTCAAAAATTCCATTTAGAAAGCCCTCCTATGTGTTTTTTTAAAAGTTCCCATATTTACGAAAATGCCACTGGCCTTTTAACAAATTTTTTGAATCACTCTGGCCTTGATTTCTGGGCAACTCAAGGATCAAATCCTTATTTTCTAATATTTGAAATTTTATCATAATTTTAGTTGGCCCCAAGTCCTTCTATTTTAGGGACTTCCTTTTGTATCTAGCCCATTTCTGCCGTTTACGGAGAAACTGAACATTGCGTTTCTCACGTTTACGAAAAGGCTGGATGTTACATTTGGATCTGTGTACAAAAAGTTATGATTTTTGAAAAATTAGGGGTCAAATTCTGGAACTTTACTATGTTAATGAATTGAACAGCTTTTGAAAAGGAATAAACTAAATCAATTGATATGGAATATGAACCAGAACAGATTTTTTTCCTTAAAGTGGACTCTTCAAGCTTTAAGTAGATTTTTTAAGCACATGAAAACAATTTTTGTAGATTAAGTTATGAATTTTCAAAGTTGAGAAAGAATCTAAAAGTTAAGCCGCTATTGTGTTCCGCGATATTATGGTTTAAGGATATAGATTTTAGAGATTGTAAAGGTTCAAATTGCCTTTAGAAATGGTTCTAAATGACTATAAGGGTTTGAAATATAAGATGTGACAATTTATATGTATAAAAGGATATCTAGGTACATCTATGAAATTTGTGGTGACTACTATTTTGCTTTCGGCAAATTTTGTGTACTAATGAAGGAAATCTATTCATATGCTCAAATTTTCTTATTGACAATGTCACCCCCTCCTTTTACTTCTTTTCGATGAATACTAGCTTTGATTCTTTCACTTATATGTAGGTTGAAGATGATAAGAATGAAAATAATGAGATGGTTTGAGTAAATCTAGTGGTCTAAATTAAACTAGTGCCAAATATGTTAACAATCTGGGGATTTGGATCATTCTTTTTTCTTTTCACATTACCCCTTTTTATTTACTTTTTTTCTCAAATTTTGATTGTTAATCAATTTTGATTTTATTGATGTTTTATTGGCACTAGACATTGATCTTCTATTATAAGATTGATGGTGAAGATTATATGTAGTTCATATTTGTTAATTTCTTACAGTCCATCTAGTTTATCATTCATCCAGTTGATTGTTTCTAAACTTTAAGGGTGCAAAGGCCTGTGTTTTGATATTCTTTAGTCTTCAATGTCCTACATAGTTTTGCTAGGCTATTGATGCTTTTACATATGTCACTATATGACCAATTGGTCATTCTGATGTTCTCATATTTCAGATGGCTTTAGTATTGTTAATCACCACCAAACCAGAACTGAAGTTAGTGCATCCTTGTAATTATATTCTTATAATAATGTCTTATGGTTGATTTTAGTGAAATTAGAGACTTTTATACTGAATTTTTAATCCTCCCCCTCCCTAGTTTGATTTTCACTTCACTGGTGGTTGGCAATTTCAGTTTTCTACTAGAATCAAGGTTAGTCAACTCATAATAGATTAACATTTTATAAAGTCATGTATGCTGCAAGAGAAAACCCATTTTGTGAAAATTATCCAAGCCATTATAAGGTCCTATTAGAAGATGCAATAGGCATTATTGTAATATGGGGTCTAGAAGATTTAGGTGTAAACTGAAAGCCTCTGATATTGCTATTATCACCATAAGTAATTCAGTGTTACTTGTAACTACTTGGACTGGTTTACTACTTTGCCATAGGGGGAAATACAGGATTGTCTACACTAAACATGATTCCCATTACTGTTGATGGGGTAAAATTAGTACTATTATCCTAATGGATGCTTATGTATGTGCTAGCTCCATTTCAAGAAGCTTGTGATCCTCTTCCTCTTCATTCCCTCTCTTAAATAAGTCTTACTTTATCTAGAAGAAAAAGGTGACAAGAGGATAGAAGGAAATTAATTCTTAGTGATTTGTTTTTCAATGTAGAGCTAATGCCTCATAAATTGGAACCCTCTTGGGTCCTTTTTTTTATATTATCATAAGAAGTTTAATTCATATGATATCTTCCTTTGTTGATACATGTATATAATATATTCTTTCTTATAACAGGTTATTGTAATATCTAAGTAGTTGAGAGATGATGTGGCTTTATATGTTAATTGCAAACTATTGTTAATCTCATGGATCTCAATATGTTAGTTTTCAAATCCAATGATGAAAACTTCGATGTTATTTGAGCAAAAAAGATCCTTAATGAAGACCATTATGGAAACTAATGTGATGGAAAGGATATTGGAATTTATATCTAATTAGGTTAATCAAAATTTGAAAAGTACTTGATATCATTTAGACTTTTCTTTTCATCACAAACTACTAATATATATATATATATGAAGTCATTGTTTAGTGGTCTGTGATTTTCTGAACCCAATCTTCACTTATTTTTGTGTTTTGATTATATAGAAGTAGGTTTTAGAATAAATTAGTCTACAATTTTCATTTTCATGTTGAATTGGTCTTCCTTGTAAACTAGTTTTGTGCTACTAACAAATCACCTCTAATAATGCCTGTAACCAAAAGGTCTCCCAATTGCTTTAATGCAGGAAATATACATAATTTGGTCACACACATCTATTTTTTCTTGTTTACTAGTTTGGCTACTTTGGCACTTTGTTTTCATTTTTGCATTAGCATTTTACTTGTTTGGCACTTGGGTCTCACTACTGCATTTGCATTTTATAGGTTTGGCACTATTTTTCTAGTTTGCAAATGCTAAGAAATATTATGGTTACCTAAGTTGCTAAGTTCTTATGTGATTGCTATGTGTTGTCTTCACAAATATTTTACACTTAGTCTATCTCTACCTTTACAAAGCTACAAAGGATTAACTTTGATCATCCTTTCTTCTCAATAGCTTCCCATGACATTAAGTGTTATACAATACACATGTTAAACTCAATGTCATGGGGGGACTATTGAGGAGAAAGCACGATCAATTAAAGGCTTTATTACTTGTTAAAGAGGAAGCCTAAGAGGCATAGATAGAAAAGAGATTCCTAATGACTTGTAATCATGAAGAAATTATAACTTAAAGCTTTACCTTGAATATCATAAGTGGAGAAGATGAGTGCTAATGACTTAATGAATATCACATGTAGCCATGGAGCAAACCTTCTTAGAAAAGTCAAGTAGGGGATTCCAATTCTCATGTGAGGATCTTACATACTATCATTTTAGTTGCATCTTATCATTTATTTTCAATTTAAAGCAAAATCAACAATTATAATACACTAATATGTCATTTTAGTTATAAAGATGCCACATTAATCTCAAATAAGACGCTAATATTCCTTTTTTACTAAATTAATTTGTTAATTTCCTATTCCCATGTGAAGGATTATGTTGCTAGAGTTGCTAATGTGCTTGAAAGTATTGTAGCTAAAATAATCAATCCAATGATACTTGGGTGAACAATGGGATAATGGTGTAAAATATTAGGCTAGCACTTGGTTATCCCTATCAATGTCTATTTCCTGTTTATTTTTAGATCACTAGTGGTTTTGTTTATATATGCTCATCTAATTTGATATTTTTCCTTGATTCAAATGCATTTGGCTTCATCTTAATTGTTTTCTCTTGTTGTTCACTCATTTGATATATTCATTGCATTAGTTAGAATATCTCCAAATGGGGGCCACATGTGAGTTTAGTGTCGAGGCTTCATTGAGGAACCAATGACAATTCTTCAAAAAGGATACTCTATTATAATAGTTTTAGCTATTTTGACACCTAGCCTAGTAATCATTCATCATCAATAGTCTAAAGTCAACATTTTTCTTTTGTAAATTTTCTGTATCGGCCAACTTTGATGTTTTCTCTACTATAATTCTATCAAATGGAAATACTTAAAACTATATATAAGTTTTGTTAGGGATTTCAACTATAAAACATCTACATTCTTTTCTAAATTGTTGTAACTTATCTATTTTGCTTTCCATTTAAGTTTAACTACTCTGCACCCTTGGTCTATAAGTTTTCCACATAGAAGCCATGAAGCCCTTTTGGTGTATTAACATTTGCAAGTTTGAGGTTCACAAAGACTAGATTTTAATTATTAAAGGCATGCAAATGCCAATTCAATACATGTTGTGTAATTAAGACATTCTATGTGCAGTTTTTCAATTATTTCATGCTTTAAGACTACTTTTTTCAATTGTAAATGAACAAATTTATGATGAATGAACAAAATTATTAATTAAAAAAGTGTTTAAAAAATTTGAAAAATTCTGTAATCACAACTTTAGTCACTATTAAAACTTTTTTAAATAAAAACTTTTTAGCAGTAAGTATAGTTACTATTGAAAGCACCATTAGCCATGACCCATATCACCGTCTAATGTCCCTTTTAGTGTGACATGAATTGGCACTACTAAAAAGAACATTTTTAGTGACAAATTCTATCCCTACTATAATTGAATCTTACCAGTGACCATATTAGTCATCACTAAAAGATACTTTTAGTAGTAAGACATTTCACCATTGAAAAACTTTCTATAATAACTTCAATTGTTGCCCATAATTGGGTCACTTTTGCAGTAACTAAAAACACCAATAAAAATCCCATTTTGGTAGTAACAAATATTGTCACCACTGAATGTTTTTTCACAACAATTATTATGACTACAAAATAGTTTTTTTTTTTTTTGGTGGTGATCCTATGGTCATCACTAAATATCTTTTTACATTGGATGTTTTAGTTATGATCTAGCGACAATGAAAAGTCACTACTAAAAATATTAAGCAACAACTTGTTTGACCTTTAGTGACAACAAAAGGTCCTTTTCTATTGTAGTAAACCAAAAAAATTCATCATTTGTTGAAACTAAATATCACCCTAATAAAAGACTTGACTGATGGGTCACTCAGTTCACCAATTACATCCATTGATCCAATCCAAATTTTAAAATTATTTAATAATTAAATTAATATCCTTTAGAACACCCTTCTTTACATGAATATTCTATCACCCATAAGGAAAAGATCAAAGGGAATAGAGGGTTAGGGACAACAAGCTGATCATATCACATGACAATTTTATTCTTTAGTGTGGTGTAACTTCAAGATGAATAAAAGTCAAGAACTAAAAACTCAATATTTTTTTATCATTATTAATAAGTTCAAAATTATTGAGTTAAAGCATACAATCATTACTTAATCCTAAAAGGATTTTCAATGAGAGGCCAAAAAACACCAACAAAATCACCATAATACATTATACATATTTTCTAGTTACTTAAAAGTGTAACCTCAAGGGCTTTGGAGTATACGCATCAAATAAGGATTCATCACTTCATGATAGGAAAAATAATTCTCATCAAAATTTATATACACTATTTTATTTTGGGGTGCAAAAAGCGACCTTTTTCCTTTCATATGAAACAATTTGGTAAAAAGGATTAATATAATGCAAACTACCATTCAGGTTTCAAAATAATCTAGACTCAAATGCAGAAAATGCCTGTAGGACGACTCCTCTTAGGACAGATACAATGCTTAGCTAAGTTGGCCCAATGATCTATACGAATTCAAACTAAAGTGAAAACATCACACATTTCCATTTGGAAAAGCAAATGAAACATTTTGGAGAAAGAAATATTAAGACAAAAATATAGCCAAAGTTTCTTTTTTTGCCATTGCTAATGCCCTTCTTCTCATATTCATCATTATGGGTCAGGAAAGTAGACCTATATCAAAATTAGTAATTGAACTAGCATCAAGGGTAGTATTTGATGCATTATCCCAAATGATGTTTTGGACCCCTTACCCTTACCATCTCAATAAGAGGCTCCCCAGTAACACCCATAACAAAAAATGCTAGGAAGCTCTCAGTTGCTTGGACCAAAGAGGTTGCAAGGATATCAAGAAGCTTGATAGATTGAGTTCCATTGATGGCCATAGCCCCTTTGTTTCCTTTCAATGAAAAGGTCTACCATCTAGTGTTGGTGTTATACCATAATGAGTAAGCACAAAGTTTACATTTTAATGTTCTTATAACATCATTTTCCTTATTTTCAATGCATTTAGCAATGGAAAATATTGACATTAAAGGTTCAAATTCTCTATTTAAGCCTAAATACATGACTTTTGTAGTTAGATCTCAAATTTAATCCTTAACAGATATGCCCAACCAGAAAGATCACAAAAAGGAATAAGGAATTTGAGTTCTAAGTCATGCACATCAATTTACCACATTTCCATAATTTCACATTGATGCATATTGTAGCCACTAAATTCAAAAATTCATATTTTGAGCTAGAAAATTCTAAATCACATAAATTAAGACTCTATGGAAATTTTGTGACATGATTTGCATACTATAAAGATTTTAGATCAAAACAAGTTCATTTGTGCCATGAAAATCTAATGGAACAACAACCATATCAGCATCTTAGACTTAACCCATACCTGAAATTTTGAGCATGCATATCTTTGGCTACACAAATCTAATTTAGGTGATCTTTGTAACAACCGGGAAAAAGAAAAGAAAAGGAAAAGAAAGAAAGTGAAAGCTGGAAAATTTCGAAATCTGGAAATATTGCTAAGTCTCCTCGCAATAGCGAGAAATGGTCTCGCTGTCGCGAGAATGTCTTCTCGCAATAGCGAACGAGGTTCTAGCTATAGCGAGTGCAGGCAGCAGTCCATACAGAAACCAGGGGGCAGCTCGCTGTAGCGTACGCCATAGCGAGAGTGAGGTCTGAAACTGACGCGATCTCGCCATAGCGAATGGTATATCTCGCCGTAGCCAAGGGAACTGATACGAGCTCACCGTAGCGAAGGTTACACCTCGCCATAGCGAAGCCAGATAACATGAGCTCGCTATAGCGAAGGTTAATTTTCACCGTAGCGAGGGTCAGTCTGGAAGAGAGTAAATAGCGAGAATTAGACTTCATTAAACGCCCAAACTCATTTCTTCTCTCATATCTGTCCTAAACTTCGACCCAAGGAGAGAAAAGAGGCATGGAGAGTGAGAGAGACCAAGAGAAGGAGGAAGAGCAAGGGAAAGGTAAGGAAACTTCTCCCATTTCTTCTTAGAACTCTGATCCGCTCTCTTTGCCCTCTCTTTCTATGGTTTTGTTTGTGAAAATGGATGGATTTTGGGCATGGGTCAGAAGAGGGAAAGTGGAAAACACCTTTGAATCTTTATGTTTTCTTTGAAAATGTTGTTTCCACTACCATGGGAGCTTGAGAGAGAGAAAGAGTTGATGGCATTCTAGAGAGAGAGAGAACTCTAGGTTCTGGTATGTTAAGAGAGTTTGATCTGAAGATCATATTATAAGAGTGTAATTGCATGCTTTTGTGTGTCTAGGCTGAAGAGAAACACCTCCATCAAGGTGTGATTGTGAACCTAAGAAGGGAGAAGAGAAATTGAAAGGAAAAGCTAGTGTTGACCTTGGCTGATAAGGTAGCTCTCTCTTCCCACTCTTTCTTGTTGCATTCTTGGTTGTAATAGTCATTGTATGTTATGTATATGCTTAATGTGTGGAATATGCCATATGCTATTGCTTTGATGCATTGATGCCAATATGCTTGTGTGTTGAACTGTGAGAATTGCTCGGGTGAGGTAGCGCCGAAAGTCCCTTGAGATGGGTGAGGTGAAGCCGAAAGTTCTTTGAGATAGGTGAGACAAGGCCAAAAGTCTCAAACGAGTGAGGCCAAGTCAAAAGTCCTTAAACTCGGGTGAGGCCATCCAAAAGTCCCTAAACTTGGGTGAGGCTAGACCAAAAGTCCCTGGAACCCATTTTTGGCATTGTTGTGATTTTCATAGCATGTACATCGTGTGTTGGTTGTTTGAGAATGGCTAAGTGCTTATTCACATGCTTTGACTTGTTATATACCTTGATTGATTACTTGATTGAGTGCATGAGCTACTAAGATTCCCTGAATCTCACCCCTTCCCCTCCCAACTTAATATGCTAGGTGGAGCTCAAGGAGAACCGAGCACACACCAAGGAGCCTAGAAGCATGCTTAGCTAGATATTAGCTTATTTTGGATATTTTGATGTATTTTGATGTAAAGAGGTACCAAAATGAGTATGCACCTTCTATTTTTGAGATGTAAAGGTTGTAACAAGTGTAAATGTATGAAAAGATGATGTATACACTATGTTTATAGCCAGAGTAATGAAGATGAGGGTTTTGCCCCTTTTGATGAATAAATGTGATAGTGTATATTTGGCCGTAGCATAGTGAGATTGGAATGTATGTTGATTTGGACCATATGGACTTGTTCTATATCTTAGTGTTATGCTTTTAAACTTGTCCATGAGTGGCTAGAGTGTGTGAGAGGCTATTTGGACCCGTTTTGGACATTTTGGGTGCCAAAACCGGTATTTTTGAGAGCTACGTCAAAGTATGACCGGATGAGCTCCTCCTGCCATGAAATTTGGCATGCCTCTAGAGTTTGTAGAGAGCTTCTTGAGAAGCTAAAGTGGGTAATATTCGGAGGTAGAGAGAATATTTGGTGAATTGTTGAAGTTGGGAAAAATATGGTAGTTTGGTCATGCACTGTTTCTATAGGGAAGAAATGAAATCTATGTCCTACATAGACCAAATGGTAGCCAAATGTCATTAAATTATATACACATGAACTAGAAAACCACAGTGACCTATACCAACTAGAATCACTTAAATCGGAGGTCTGTAGAGAGAGATTGAACCATCTGAAGTTCTGTATCAGCATTAGGGAGCTTACCTGACCTCTGTTACTATTCCATCAGTTTTCGAGATGTAGGGGCTATTGAACTGATCTGGACTTATTTTTTTCCTCTAGTAGACATCTGTAGCTTTCTAAATTGGTATAGTGTACCTTGATTGGATTTTTTTGGATTTAATTATGAATTTCGGAAGTTCATGACAGTAAGCTACACCAGAAACCGTGACAGCTGGACCTCCTTATCATTTTTGATATCAAACATGGTCCAAATGCTAAGATTTTGATTGGGAATTATTTTTAGTGTAAATTTAACACTTAGAGATTTCTAGAAAGCTAAAGTTTACTAGATTCCCAATTTTCTACAATTAGTTATGATTTTCCAAAGTTAGAGCCAAAATATGACTTTTGGGCACAAGTGAGAAAAATGCATTTTTTGGTTTTTGGCTCTATACCCGTGGCTTATGACTTGTTTTATGCTACGTATGAGTTGTATAAGTGGAGTTTGAGTTGAGAATATAAATGATGGGTTCACAGGACCCACAGGACAGAAGTTGAATGTATGAAACCCCGTTTCCTAGCATAAAAATGCCACGGACTAGTGTTGATTCTTTGGAAATCATGTGGAACCGAGCCCAGTGAGAGGCTAGGTAGTGGTAGTAGATTAAGGTGTTACAATCTTAGTGGCTATGGAAAACTTGTAATCCCAACTATATGTCTATAAAATTTTATGAACATTGGAGTCCATTTGGCCCCCTAAATACATAAAATAACTAGAACTAATCATATGAATAGTATCCAAGAAATTCTACATTTTTCAACCAATTTTGAAAAATCATAATAAATTCTACAGAGTTTCAAAAATTGTGTTCTTTGACTTTATGAAAAGCTATAAATGAGATATAATTATTTGTCCAATTTCATCCAAAAACTCATTCATTAGGTCAGATGTTGGTTTAGGGGTAGAAAGTGGCTCAAATTAGTGTATACATGGTACCAAATGGTTCAAAATGGGTTTCTTCCATGCATGTGACCATTTAAGCATGTCCCAAACATGAAATGCTACATATATGACCATCTCATTAGATCCCAAAAATCATACAACTCAAAATCACTCCTCCACTCAGTATTATATGCACACTTTCCATGGCACATACATATTCAAAATACATGTTCTTGACACTTACATTATAATCTTATACTTTTACACATGTGAGGGGGTTTACATCACAAAAATAATATGTACAACCATTTTGGTGCACTAAAATACATAAGATCTTAAACTATTATCAAAGTTGCACAATTCATGCTTGTTGGTCTCCATTCTTTGCTCCTTGATAGTGCCCTAAACATGGTTAGAAGTAATATACAAGAGAGTGAGATTCTAAGGATCCCAATAGCTCATTCACCCTTCAAGCATACTTATAAGGCATGTTATCATATCAAAGAAAGCAAGCATATATCACAAGCATATAAATATCAAACATAAATATATTTATGAAATTATGTGGATCTATCAAGATTAAAAATAAGCTCTAAGAACTTTTAATCTAGCCTCCCCCAATTATTTGGGGCTTTTAGGTTAGCCTCACCCATTTTAAAAAATTTTGACTTAACATCACTTATTCCTTGAGACTTTTAGCCTTGTTTTACACTTAGAAACTTTTAGATTTACCTCATGCAAGTCAAGGGACTTTTGACACAATCTCACCCATTAAGAGCCATTTCATATTTCCAATTCATATCAAATTACATAATTGCATCAAACCAATAGTAAGAGACATAATATATAATCCATACACACATGCAAGTAATCAATGACAATAAAAAAACTAAGATAAACATATAAGAATGGATGAATAACTACTTTTCTCAATGGAGCAAAAAGTTTTCCCTTAGTTTCTTACTTCTTCTTCTCAACCTCACACACATACACTTAGGAGAGGCTTCACTTGCTTGGTCTAGACAAATCAAACAAGACACAAATATATCGATGGAACTATCTCTAAACTCACAAAAGCTTTACATAAGGTCATTCTAACTTTAAACTTCCATATGGCTTCATTTAGTGGCATAATGAAGCAACACATAAAATTCATTATCTTGGCTCCAATTTCTCACTCAATCTAAGTTATAAGACTTTATAGCAGCCTGGCACCAAGTTACTTCTTTATGCATAATGGAACCCTAAACTTTCACATTTCAAAATAAGGCTTCTAAATTTAAGCCAATGGTCCATTTAGTGTTTATAATTTATATCTAGACCATTTCTATCCTTAGAATCAAAGAAAACCCTCCCTAGGTACTCCATATTGGTTTTGGTCGAGACATACTTAAAGAGAAGCAACCATGGAGTTTTGTTAAATTTTCTTAGGGAAATGGCACCTATGAAACTTCCTAGATTTCTTATGACTCAATTGTACTAGTTAAATTATCATTAGAAAGCTTCATATTTTCCAAGTTGCCATCAAAACCCTAGGTTCCCATTTATGCATTCCATGGCTTCTTACTTTGATCTAATGCTAAAATCTTAATCTTCATATTCCAAAACCTTAATATCTAGCAAAATTTTATCAAAAACCAACTTGCTTCACCTCCCCCTTATGTTGGTCGAACCTATGGAGTGATGGAGAAGCAAGGAAGAGCAAATTTCCCATACCATAACATATGCCAAATGAAAAAGGCTTTCCATGGTGATTAACTTGGTGTGTTTGATTCCTTGTTAAAAGCTCTTTCCTCCATAAGTTCAAACCTAAAACCTCATCTTTTGAAATGCCAAAACCATGAAGAAAGAGAGGAGAAAGAATGGAAACTTAGCAAAAAGAATAGCATAGGCAAATTCCTTATGTTTTGTTATCTTAGGTGACTTCAATCTCCCATAGCTTTTGGTGCTTCTAGGGACACCTCTTGGTCTGGTTTGGAGGTGCAAAATTTTGGCCCAAGTAAGGGGAAGAAGATGGGGTGGCCCTTTTATAAGCAGGAGCTAGGGTTTCTTAAATGAAAAATTTTTAATTTTTCCCCTATTCTTTACTTTCATGGTTTGAGCTTATTTTGAGAATCGTCTTTTCTATCATAAAATTAGGTCCTCTAATTCATTAAATGCCTTTGGTTTTACATTAATTGGAATTGGAACAACTTGAATGATCCGATTAAAGTTTCGATCAACTAATAGTATAAATTATAAACCAAAAGGATTTTAACTATTCTGATAGTTCCTATAGTTTCCTAAACCTCTTAAAATCCTAGTGAGCTCAATTTTATCATTTAAAACTCTCTCCTTTTGAGTTTTCAAAAAGTTGCCCGAAATTACAATTTTGTCATTATGTTTATCCTCTAATTCATTTAGCTATTTTGGCTCCGTTTTCAAGCTATTCTTAAGCTCTCAACCATATTTTTAGATATTTTAATTAACATCATATTCTCAATTAGTCTTGCTTTAAAGTGCTCCCATATCAATTTATAGGTTTCAGTTCAATTTCTAAAAAATCGATTATTACAATTGGAGGACATCCCATATATCTCCCGTAAAGAAGTGAACAAGTATAAGTTGTAGCAAGGTATTGTGTCTTCTGCAATGTTTGATGGAACAATGGCCCTTAAAAACATATCTTCTATGCTTAGTGTAATTCCCTGAAGTTGACCTTGAATGATCCGGCCATTTTCTACATTTGGTTCAAAATACAAATATGGAGATGGCTAATCTCCACATCAATGCAATGGGCATGCACACACACACACACACATGATTTTACATGCATGCACATTGTTTGTGTTAGTAGCAATTTACTTACCCATATTATTTTTCCCTTAAATGTTGGATGGAAATTGTATGTGAGATGCACGTGGCTCAATTTTGTCTTAAATCATATCTAATTTTCTTATAAAATCTCTAATCCTGATATTTGCAAGACCAAAATCCCTTCTTTAGTTAATTGAAATATCAAATTTGACATATATAATATAATATTCTCACCCAAATCCCTCCTTTTATCCATTGAAATCCCTAGCTGGAGATATACAACTTTCTACCCCAATCCATCATTAACTAGCAGTACAAGTAGTCAAGTGCTAACAGTATGATGTATACCTAAAAGCAAACTTCTAAACCATAGTGGTAAAGTCCCTCAATTTAGTTCTTCAAATACCACTCTCCTCTTAATTTAATCCTCCACTAAGTCTCTCTATTTAATTTCTTAAAAATTCTACCCTAATCAAAATGGTTCCTTTGGGTTCTATATGTGACTTTCTAGTCCAATGAAATCTAACACTCACACATAAAAAAAGTATCATTTTGGAAGTTTGAAGACACCTAGACATCCATATTATTAGTTAAAGGATACGTGGGACCTCATTTTTGCCTAAATCAAAAAAAAAAAATGTTTGAGGTATTAAATTTGATAAGTTTTATTTTTGAATGACTAAATTAAGAAGAAGAAAAATGAATGATTTTTTTAGGACTAAATTAAAAGAATTTTATCTTTGAAGGACTAAATTATATTGAAAGTATTTTTTTAAGGATTACATCATTAATTTACTCCATTATTAAATTATAAAATTATAACTTGAAATATCTAATGCATAGGTTTTTCTGAGCTGTACAAGAAAGTTTTATTGAAGTGTTATATTCCAAGAGTTTCCTTGGACCCGTCTTCCATACATGTCGCTATTGTTATAGACCGTGTGGGGTTCAAAACTATTTTTCTCATCCTGCACATGCCCACGAAGTTTTCTAAATTGAAAGTCTTAAATAAATTTGAATAAAGTCATGGACGAGGTCTCACAGAATTATAGGTGAAACCAAGGTTGGTAATTAAGGTCAAATTAAAGTTTACTTGTGAAAAAGTTATTTTATTTTTACGGTAAGGTCAACTAAACCATAATATTATAGATATATTTATATAGTTAAACACCCAAAATGTAAAACATATATTAATCACCTAGATGAAGAAATTTTTTGTTACATCCTAAATAATTATTAATGTGCTTATTTTTGAAAATTGAAAAATAAAAGTTAGTCATGCATACTTTGAGAAGTAATCAATTAGGTAAAGTTATTGTTAACTGATATGGTAGTTATCAATCAAGTTTTAATATTTACGAAGATTAAATATCCAATAAATGTTCCATAAAAACAAAAAACAGAAAAAGGATTTCTATGTATGATTTTCAAAATGTCCTTTAAACTAATTAATTACTTTCGTAGAAATGCCTTCTTGGCAAGAAAGAGTGTAACATATATTCACATAAATGCTACTAAGGTTCAACCATGGTGGAGATAGCTCTTGGGTTCTATTTGATGGGCCATATAATTAAAACTGGATAGAATATAACATAAATCAGGTATAATATAATTCAGTTTTATATAATGTTTGGTGTGTATCAAAAATTTATACGATTATCTCCGGAGTAGAGAGATAAAGATAAATTGAGTAATATATTAACTATATAGATATCAAGATGGTCATAAACTTATGATTCACAAAATTTTCAAAGAATTAATAACTATATTGGAAACTGGAAGAAATAGTCTGCAAGGATTCTTATAGTTTGCAATGTGGATAATCAGGCAAATTGAATGCATCCGGTACTGTCCATTATTTTCACCTCCACAAAGTTGATTTATTTCTGGATGATTGTGTTATTCATAGAGTATAGATATTATAAAGACTAGAGAGGCTGAACGTAGAGTTTTTGTTTAGCCTTGAAGACGAAAATATTTATCATACTCTCGGGTATTATTGTTATGTATAATTTGATAAATAAATAATTTTTGTTTAAAAATTTAAGATTTAAAGCTTAAGTCCATTCAACTATTTTTATCAAAAATAAAATTATATTACGTGGCAAAGTTTTTAACAACAATAATTCGAAGTGTTCCTTTACATAAATTTAAAAAGTGAACCATTGAAGATATGCATGAAGGTTAAACTTATTGTACACCAAACTTTATCTTATTCCAATACATCACGCAAAACGGAAAAACAAATTAAGTACAAGGAAATGGATTTACAAAGTTAATTTGAAATGAATAATTAAAATGGCATATTTTTGGAAGCAAACAAGAACAACAAATAAAACTAGATGCAAAACAAACCAAAAAAAAATTTGAATAAATTTCGGGTAATCTAGCTGGCTAATGAAATAATATATATTAGTGCCCTATAACTTTGCTTCCATTCTTCCTTTATCAAGCCACCTCACTCCAATATCACTGGCACTTAGCCACAATCTGCATGAAAATGAAAATCAAAATTAAATTGGGAATGAGCAAAATACCCAAAAAAAAGACAAGAAAAGAAAAGAAAATTAAGAGATTGTCATACGTCTTGGTATGGATTTGGAGTAAGATGATATAATAAAAAGGACAGGAATTAAAAAGTTCTTCAGGTATTTATTATGAAATTCTTCAATATAAAAAAATATAGCACATATGTGAAAGTTTTTACAACGTAGTATTATATTATTGACTTTTTTAAAAAGAAAAATTAATTCATCTGTCATGCTTAAAGAGCCGAATAATAAATATCTAAAAATAATACTTAATTGAGTTTTCCGTAATGAAAAAAGGTTTACATATTAAAAAAAAAGAATAATTAACCTGATAATGGTACGAAATGAATCATCTCTTCTTGGAAAAGATATTTTGAATAGTTGGGATCTTAGTCCCGGTTCTGGGAGGGTTAGAGCTAGAGCCCTGAGTCTGAGGAGGTGGCCTAGTTGTAGGGCAAAGAACCTTCTGAATGTTTATACTTTGAGAACTCATGGTGGTGCTTCAAAAAGGGATTGAAGGATCTTCTTAAAGTATTGGGTTATAGAGAAAAATTGCTTAATTTGATCAGATAGATATGGCTGCCTTGAACCTTGATGAATCATATATGGGTATTTATAGAGGCTATTATGATCTTCAACATTGAAAGAAGGAAATGGGAAGTAACCAAGAGATTGTTTAGGAAATTTAAAGAGAAATATTTAATAAGCCGCATATCGGTTTGATTGTTTCTAGCATTTTGAAGGTTGGAACCTTGGAAAACGCAGCGTAGGATTGGGGCACAAGTAAGTCATTAAATTGCATTTTCCGCGAACGGTGAGGCCTTTCAGTTTGCTGCTTCTAATATAGTCTAATTTTGTTTTGCCATGTATCACTTAATTTCGAGGCACGTCACAATGTATATATATATATATATGAAAAGGGTTAATGTTTTACCGAAAAAAAAAAAGACTCACAATGTGAATCGCTTGAATTAAAACTCCATTCAAAAAGGTTTGAACTTTGAATACGCGATTTAGATTAATTCAGATTAATCCAATATGAGTTGGCTTGTGGGACGTGGGTCTTCCGTCTTCTTCACCGTGTTTGATGACTTCAAATTCAAACTTCACGGAACAGGGATATTGAATAATAGAAAAAATGTAATAACTATACAAACAAAATGTAATAATTTGATCTCGAAATGCCTATCCATTCGTTTTTATTATTATTTCTTAAATACAATTTAAATATTTTTTATGAATAAAATTTAAATCTTTTTTATTCATTTATATTTCTTTGTTAACTAAGTTTTTTTTTTAATGAAACTGTCAACCAACTAGTTTTTAAAATTATTTAAAAAACTTCTCAACTTTTTAAAACGTTACAAAGTAATTATTTTCGTCCATTAATATTCTTGTTAACACTGCCGTGTTAAGTGCACGCATGTGGAACCACTCATCAATTTTTTATTCATATTTTAACCAAATTTACTTCTTTCTTTCTTTCTCCTTTTATCTCTCCTCTTTCTTCTATTCCCTCTGGTGCGGACCCATCGAGCGATAGGGGTGAAGACCAAACCCCAAAAATTTGCAGTGATTATCAAACCCCCTAATATCCTTCAAATCCTCAAAATAATTTATTTAAGTTCCTAATTATATTTATAAAACCATTTGCAAGATTGTTTTTGTGGTTAGTGGATGAAAACTCAGACATACATTTGCGCGGGAGACATTTGCCGGCATGAAAAGCAAGAATGAAAAGGGAAGGAGATAAAAAGAGATAGGAAAATAAGATATATATATATATATATATATGAGAGAGAGGAAAAACAACCAGTAAAAAATATATTGATGACTCAGAAAAAAATAATAATAAATAGACGCTACATATGCCCTTAATAATGGTGGTAACAGAGATAGATGGATAGAACTATTTTGTAACATTTTAAAAATAAACGACTTTTAAAATGATTTTTAAATATCAAAGATTAAAATAAAATTATAAAAGTAAGGGATGAAATTGATATATGGGTCATAAATTAATTATCCCTTTAATTTGATTCTCTAAAGATAAAATTTTTCAATTTAATTTCTAAATATTTTCTTCAATTAATATGGTTCCTTGAATAAACATTTGTGGTTCTTTTTTACAGACTATTTTGTTTGAGAGTTAATGTTTGAAGAACAACATTAATTATCTATATATATGAAAAATTAATTTAAGAGAAATGTGATCTTTAAAAAATTAAATCAAAATGTTTTATATTTTACAGACAAAATTTTAAAATAACAATTTTTTAAATACTAAATTATTAATTTATTTTAAATGTATTCCTTCTATGACTTGGCACGTAGAAATTGAAGGAACAAAAAAAGTGACTTGAAAAGTACAAAGTGAAATAATTAATCGCCTTCGAGTAGTTTAATAAAATAAATAGAAGAGTTCGTTTCAGTTAGTTGAAAGTTTTCATTCCATTACCAATATATGTTTCGAGAGAGTACGTAAGTAGTATCAAAGAACCTTCGTTTCAAAAGGACTCAAGAAAATTTTTAAATCATTAAACCGACTACAATGGTGGAATTTTCTCTTTCATTTACCTGCCTAATTTGCAGGCTTTTGTTCATATATTCTACTTTCCTTATATTGGTTCTAATTAACCTCCACTTTCTTAATTTCTTCTTTTATCCAACATAGGTTACATAAGTTAGAGTAATTGCCTCCAGGTAATTCTTTAAATCTAAAGCTCCATATCTTAAAAGATTGAGTATTAATTTTGTTAGGATAAAATATAATTTAGTACTGTGTGGTTTGGCGAGATTCTATTTTGGTATCTTATAGTTTAAAAATTGAAAAAATTACAATGAAGGACTTAGATGATATAAAATTTATAATGAAGGACTCAGATGCTATAAAATTTACAATGAAGGACTTTAAAAATCAAAATTATTTTCAAGGAACATCATTATTATTGGGTTTAGGAGATTTTACTACCAATTTTAAAGGATTTACTACTCGAAATTTTTTTATATTCTCTGAACTTTCTTATATTTAGTAGTAAATCTCTTAAAATTAATAATAAAATTCTGTAAAACCTAATAGTAATGATGGTCTTTAATAGTAATTTTAATTTTTAAGATCATTCATTATAAATTTTATAACATCTAGGTTTTTAGTTGTAATTTTCTCTTAAAATTTGTAAGTGATCTAAGATTAATAATATATATATATATATATATATATTAATATCCTCTGAAATCATTCTATTAACTCTTTAATAAATAATAACAGGCACATAACATGTGACCGAGGAATTCTTTCAATACACCCAAATTTTAATTATCACCAAAATGCCCTATTTTGGCCAAATTATCTTTAAAAATCTGATCCCCAAACTCCCTCAACTAAATAAGAGATTTCATAGGGAATTTAACATTTTCACAAAATTCAAGATTTTATTTATAAGAAAAATTTGATGAAAATATGGTATTATTTGTGTTGAATTTTGGATTTTGATTGTTTAAAAGAAGAGTTTTCAGTCCTTACTATCTACGAAATTAATTAAGAATTTAGTGAGACAATTAAGTTAGGGTAAAATTGGATACAATTAGAGGTAGAGATATAGGTAATATCAAGGGTTCAATCCCTCAAATGTACTATTAAAAAAAAGAATTTCTATTTTAGGTGCACAAATTAGGAGATATTATATTTCAAATTTGATATTTTAACTGGCCAAAAGAGGAACTAGACATTTCTGCCTTCAACACATGGAAAATTAGAAATTTCTTGAGAAGATTTAAAAATTTATGGCAAATTCTAGGAGATATTATGTTGTGTATATGTCGAATTTGAGATGCCAATTAATTAATAAATAGATTTTATTTTTCAAAGTATAAAAATTGGAAATTTTATTAAAAAAATAAAAATTTAAAACAAATTTTAATGAATTTCATCAAAAAAAATTAATTGAATAATATCAAAGAATACCAATTTGTTGATGGCTTCAATGTCAAGCCATTCGATTGTAAACTTTTGAACCATATTGTAAAAAAATGGAATCTATCCAAAGTATGTGATACCAGAATGTACTTTATTCATTTTATCAGTATAAATTTAAATGAAAATATAAAAATACTGGTCCAAAAAAAATGAATCTACTATTGTTGAGCTTAAACAGTATTAACTTTGTATAAACTAGCTATTATTTATTCTTTCAAAATTTTAATTAGTATAGTTTATTTCGGTGAACATGAAATTCAACCCAAAATCTGTTAGTTATCTAAATAGAAAGTCTAAACAAAAATCACTGAATGATGTAATTGACTGTGTTTGATTGATTTTATAGGTAAAATTTAGGTTGTTTTTAAGGCCGACTGAAACTTTTTCATGATAAATGTATAGCGTACATTCTATTATTATGGTCAACTAAAACCTAATATTACAAAATAGTTATAAACACTCAAAATTAAAATCTACACTTCATTGATTCATCATCAGCTGGATAAAGAGAAAATTGTTACCTTAACGTGTTTTATTGTTTGAAAGTTGAATAAATTTAAAGTATATATTAGATTTGTATATACATTGAGAAGTAATTAGATAAAGTTATTATTTTATGAGTTGGTAGATAGTTAATAAGTTTAAATATAACAGATATGCATAATTTTCAAAAACGTATTTGAACCGATTCAATTTATACATTCTTGGAAATTCCTTTCAATTGGCAAGGAAATTTGCAATATTGATATATAAATGCTATCAATGTTCACCCATATAGAGAACTATTCAACACTTTTGGTCAAACTACTTGCCGGAAATTGTACACCCTTTGTTGGGGAAATTTCAAAAATATATACTTAGTATCAAAGCTTAATTTATTATGAAATTTCTTAATTAATTAACTCAAATTAAACCCTAATAAATTCATAATCAATATCAGCGATGTGGCCATGACAAGATTTATCTCTCGCTCTAACTAATGAAGAATGTACATTTTATTTAACACATTAATTCAGAGATATTTGTAGCCTAGCTCCTAATATTGTTGTTCTGCCTTTGAATTTGACCAATATTTAAATGGAGATTTGCAGGTTGTAATCTTTATGCGAGTTAGCATTTGTTATGTTTGGGATGTGGTTGAAAATCATGTATGATATTTTAAATAATTATTCAAGAATAATGTTTTTGAGAATTTTGTTTGACAATTTTGATTTGTTCCTTTAAAATTTATTAATTGTTAATGAAAATATTTTATTTTATTTTTTATTTCATATAGACAGATTTCATGAAAGTAAGACTGCACTGAAAAAAAATTGTTATTTTAAAACGTTTTTCAAATAAATAAATTTCTGTTTAATAAAGATTTGAGAGTTCAATGAGAGCAAAGTTGGATCATGAATTATTATCTGTCTGGGTCTGAATTTAAGGTATATGATATTTTTATAAGGTCGAAGCCTAAATATTAGTCCCTACCTATTTCCTACCCTGATCATCCTATTAATTAATTAATTTTATTATATATATATATATATATATATATATAAACATGGATGACAATATGGGTTGAGGTTATTTAATTTACAGACTAATTTTTAATATTGAAGGAAGGTAACGGAATTAACCAAGTTATTGATTTGACATAGAAATTTATAGAGAAAGTTATAAACTTAATTCCATTAATTTTCTGTTAATTTACAAACATTGATAATAGTAATATAGTTAAATAATACAAAGTGTAAATTACACTAGCTTACATTCATATCTTTTAAGTTTTGCTGATATTATATGAATCTATTTTCTATTTTTAAAATATATACTTATTTTTTAAAAAACTAAAAGTTGTGTTACATATTAGTCTAATTTTTAAAATTTTTAATTAAAATATCTTTCATTAACATAAACACATTTTTTAACTAAAATACCCTCCTTCAAATCTAATACTTGGGAGAAGAGATTTGGTGATAAGAAAATTTAATATTCGAAGCCAAAATTATACTTAAAATTAACCTTAACAAATTGATTCATTGATAAATCAATTTTAAACAAGGACATCAAAAAATTTATGTGAAATTGAAAATTTTGATCCCACAATTAATTATGAGCTAATCAATTTGCATAAAAAGGAAAGGAGAAAAAAGTTTAAAATTATCATCTTTCCACATAAAAGACATATACCACACTAATTGATTAATAAATAATAATTAGTTTAAGGGTTTGTTAAATTTAATTTTAAAAAAAACTATTTTATTTTATTTTTTGTATATTTTAATATAATTCAATGAAGAAATGAAGGTGAAGGTATCTAAGTTATGTTATAGCATAACCTTTAATTCTTGCCCCAAAAAAAAAATTTATGTTAATAAAAGATATTTTAATAAAAAATTTTAAAATAAAAATAAAATATATATTTTAAAAAATTAAAAAACATATGTAATATCACCAAAAACTCAAAAGAAGATAGTGTAATTTACTTTAAAACAAATGGGAGACTTCCCTTCCATTCGTGTATATAATATTAAAAGAGGATTATCATTGTATTTCTCTTTTGGGAATGGGACATAGAAAAGTTTCATATGACCGATCGCACAAGAAAATTTCTTGCATAAAATACACATTGGATCCCTTACTGTGCAATAGTTGTTGTGTAGAGAATCTAAAGTGTTGAAAAAAAATAAAGTTTTAAAAACTAAGAAAAAAAAGAAGAAATCTACCATTATTTGGAGGCACAGTATCCTCTACTATGTTGGGGGAATTCAAATGCTGTAAAATATAACGCATGTGTGGTTGTATACGCAATGATTGAGACTTCGTTCATTGTCTTCTTACTATCAACTAGCCACAATATGTTCTCCTTTGGCTCAAATCTACCCACCGTTATCAATATTTAAATAAAACAAATATTTCAATGCTTGCTTTTAAGTTATCTAAATATTGAAAGTCTCACAAAAAATAATTGAATATGCCATGGACTAGGTTTCATAGAATTTATTGGCGGAACTTCGTTTATACAAAGTCAACTGAAACTTACTTGTGAAGATTTTCTTTTTATTTTCCGGGGGTGTTCAAGAAAAAATATAATGTATAGTACGAAGCTTCTTAATTAAGGTACACTAAACCTGATATCATAAAATATAGTTATAAAGTTAAATATTGAAAAATTATTAAATATATTAATTGATTAATTAATTACAAGCTGGAATTGAGAAAAATTATTAATTGTTACCTTAATGTGTTTTTTTTTGGGGACAAAAGTATCTTTTTAAAAAAAGTAATCACTTATAATTTACCTTAATTTTTAATTTACTTCTGATGATTTTTTTTTAAAAAAAATCAATCCCTCTACTTTTTAAATGTTTAAGAGTTAGTGCTTACCATTATGACGTGGCATAACACCGTTAGTAATCACATGACATTGCTCACACCCTTAAGTTCAAGTGCTTTTCATTGAACTCTATGAAATCTGCACTGAAAATTAAAGTAAACCTTCAGCACCAGGGTAGTGCACTGGTGAACATTAAGTGAAACATGCATGTTTTGAATTTGAAAGTAGAGATAATATGTTTCATTACTGATCAAACCAACATCGATGGCTTTTTTATTTTTTAGGTAAATTATATAAACTTTTCTTGGGTTTTGTTAAAATTACACATAACTCCCTTTATTTTTAAAATATACATAGACTTTTTTTAAAATACAGGTTTATCCTACACTTTAATCCAATTTTAAATTTTTGACTAAAATACCATTCATTATTCTAAATACATATTTTTTAAAACTAAAAAAATTTAAATAGAGGGTATTTTGGTAAAAAAATTAAGATTGGACTAAAGTTTTTATTTCGATGGATGTATATATATATATGTTGAAAATATATGAGAGATTTGTATAATTTCAGCAAAATTCAAGGAAGATATTTGTAATTTATTCTTATTTTTTCATTGCCAATAAAGGAACATATAATCGGTTATTGTCTGAAAATTTGATATCGAAGCAATGCATTTGCCAATGATGAGAACTATGTTTTGAAAATTCAAAGCAGGGAACAAAAAATACAACTCATGGTATAAGCGAACCAACAAGAAAGAAATTGTCAGTATTACTAACTCTAAAGTATTACAGATCCAATATGTAGTTAAAGATCAGTTTAAAAGGAGCAAACTTCCATTCCTTTTGATAAATACTAGAAGAACAGAACGCCCCTTGCTTGCATAACGGCATTAAAATGGCATTCAATAGTTAAGAGTAATAACAGGAATAGACAGCAAATTTCAAACAACCATCAATTGCTACAATGTGACTACAAAGTTAGGGATAGAAAAATAGAAATGGTGCCGTCTAAAAACTAGAGTTATGATGAGATTAGGTTGTATAATATTTATATAATTAAACAATGTATAATACAATCCAGTATGTTATGGTGATTGCTAATCCCCCTAGAACGACAAGTTATCATTTCCCATTAATTTAATTGATGAAGTTAACACTGAAAATTCTATTAAGAATTTTCATAAATATGTAAGATGAAATTGACACAAAACAAATGTTTGAGATAAAATTGACAATAACCCTAAAAGTTTAGGACAAAAAGGTACTTTTATCTTTTAAAAAAATGTAAGAAGTATGTTAATTTATTGTTTGAAAGTTGAATAAATTTGTTATAAAATATTAGTTTAATTTGTATATGCAAACATATTGAGAAGTAATTAGGTAAAGTTAGTTGTTAAATGATTTGGTAGATAATTAATTTTTAATATAAAAGATTAAATCTTCAACAAAGAGGTACTATATATGCTAGATTTTCAAAAACTTATTTTGAACTATTCAACTTTATTGGAAATGCCTTCCTAGCAAGGATAAGTGCAATATTTATACACAAATGCTATCGGAGACAAATCATACATACAAATTAATACGTGGTTTGCTTTAAAGGAAAAATAATGAAAAATTAATATTAGATTAACAGTCAAGATGATAAAAAAAAGATAATATGTCGAGGATCTTGTTTCTACATTGTATGAATTATATGTGAAATTGTTCATGATGTACACTAAATTGTTGCATGTTTCTTCATAAATAAAGTTGTCCAATATATGAATACAAAACAAAACAAAAGGACTGCTAAAAAAAAAAACTTGCAAATAAAGAGATTAGTTAAAATATTCTTCATCAATGAAAACAGAAGTACAGGATCAATCTTAAATTCACAAACAAAACAAACAAGTCAAATAGCAAATAATAAATTTGATTATTAGTAGCTATATATGCTTCTATTCCCCTTTAATTTCCTTATACTCGTCCCATTTCTCCATAAACCTGCATGAACATCCACCCAAATGAATAATTAAGCAAGATATTTAATTAATTATAGAAAAAAATGTTAAAACACATTTTCAACTGTTGGTCATTTCCAAATATCTCTCCTAACTTTCAAATCCAAAAAATATTCTATAAATTATTACCTTCTAGAATTTAAATCCTACTATTTAGGTTCCGTTAATATCATTAATCAAAGTATCATTTCAAACTCTTGTTCATGCGACATCCTCCCATTGGTTTGCAAAATGAAATCCCACCCCATTTTGCGTCTTAGATCACTTTAATTATATTGAAAAACCCTCAATCGGACATTTTCAAGTAGTTTGGAAGCCATAATGAACTCTCGAGGCATGAAATGGAACATTTGAAGGATAAAACTCAAACGGTTGACTATGTGTTGGATGACAATTAAAAGAGTTTGACGAATTTAAATTTAAAAAAAAATGATAGTTTAGGGAGTAGTTTTTTATTTTAAGAAAGATCTTTATAAATGACCAAAAGTTGACAAATTTACATTTCTGCCTAATTAATCTATGAATTAATCTAGAGTATATAACTACACCACAAAAAAAAACCTAAAATAGAAATTATCCACATTTGGGACTGAGAAGTATATATATATGTTATTAAAGTAAATTACATAAATTTTCCTTGAATTTTACTATAATTGTACAAACTTCCCTTATATTTTCAAAATATATAGTTTAGTTCAATTTTAAATTTTTTTACTAAAATAACCTCCATTAACCAAAATACATATTGGGTGATTTTTAGATTAATGGAGGTACTTTCATTAAAACCTTTAAAATTATACTAAATTGTGATGTAACTATTTGTTTCAAAGAAAGCTCATATATATTTTGAAAATAAAGACGATGTCCTTATAGTTTTAGCAAAATTTAAAAATAATTATATAATTTAATTATAAAACTATAATATAAATACCTTGCATATTTGAAATGATCATCTATTCTTAGAAAAGGAAAAAATATAGATTGTGTAGTTAGTACCTTCATAAACCCAGAGCTTTGAACAAGATGTTGAGGCACTGCCCTTGTTATGGGAGGCCTATAATAGGGCATACAACCTTTTAAATGTTTATGTTTTAAGAGTTAAAGTAGCTGCTTCAAAATGGGTTGGATCGCCCCCAATTGAACAATTATATATATAGACAAAAGTGCAATTAATTTGAGGAATATGTGTCTTGAACCTCGTTATAAAACTTAGCGATATAATATTTATAATTTAAGCTAATCTTCAATATGCAAGAAGGAAAAGAAGCATCATTATTAATTTCAATATAATAATAATAATAATAATATATTTGATAGGACTTTATGTAACAACATATGCTTTTTAGTTTATTAAAGCGATCACTGACATATATCTTGAAAAGCTTAATTAATGTGTAAGAATCCCCATTCTTCATAAAGAAAAAACTTACATGAATTTTTTTTATATCCTTATTTCAAATTTTTTACTTAAAATACAATAAGTATAAATTTTTTTAATAATAATATGATAAGTATATAATTTTTACAAATAAGTATGTATGGTTTTTGCAAACAAATATGATTGTTGTTTTTCCTAATCTCACAAAAGGTATAAAGAATTACTCATGTGCAAATTACCATGCTCTGTTCTGCAACTAGCCACTAAATGTTAGAAAAACTGTCACTAAATGTCATTAAGCGAAACTATTGTCCTTGATAAACAGTCGCTAATTTCAATAACAACCACCACTAAATAAACATTCTTCTAGCGGTTCATGACCACCAGTAACAAACATCATATCCCTTGCAAAACATATAAAATAACTAACTTCACAGTTTCGTTTGCGATGACCCCAGACCGCCATAAATTGTAGTATAACCACCACGAAATAATCAATTTGTGGCAATTAACGACCATAGGTAACAGAACATAAAATTGCGGCAAAACATATAGAATAACTAACTTATGCGTCCATTTGCAACGAGTAATAATCGTTGGTAATAGGCACCATAACTGCCACAAAACATAGAACATAACTAACCTTAGCTATCAATTTGCAGTGGGCTTTGATCGTTGCTACAATTTAGTAGCAATTATTCCTACAATTGAAAAATAACTACCATTAATTGAGTAGAGATGCTTGCAACAATGGTATTTGGTCAATCGCCGCTTAATTAATTAGTGGCAGTTGGTCAAGAAATATCTCTAAACATAAAAATAACTACCAGTAAATGCTCTTTTTTTTAGTGGTGTCTACTCTTCAACTAGCAATTATACACTATACTCAACCATCTTCTCCAGCTTTTTTTTTATTGGGTAATATATTGTTTAATTATCTAATTTTTATTCTCATTAATCTCTTGACAATAACAATTTATGTTTTGATGGAAACCTTTGAATAGCTCATGTTATATATGTATAAAATAGTAATCCTCCTCCCAAAATAGAGAAGTAAAGAAGGATGAATCACAATATAAAGCTTACAGCAAAAAGTGACAAGCAAGAAAAAAGGAACAAGTGCAATGAAAACTAAAATCCTACTAGCATTTGAGAGGCCAGAGATCTCTCCCAATTCTCATTGAAAACTTCTTTAACCCCCATTTGCTACTTCCACCCCATAATAAACCTTCACCTACCCACCCTACCAGATTCTCCCTTCTTGCTTACACATCTCATGAGGTCAAAGTTAGTTATTCTTAGGTAATTTTCCCTTTTGCCCCTCTTTTGCCACCTTACCACATTCTCAAGCCTCATTCTTTCTTTTTCTCTCATCATAGGTCTTTTCCACCCTTGGCCCAACAGATATGGTTCCATCGATTTCATATTTGAATATATGATTTTTAAATCCTCAAGATTAGATATAAGGTCCAATTTTAAATATATATATATATATATATATATATATATATATATGACGATTGTGCCGAGTATCCTTAAATAACTAGTTTGAATTAAATTTTGTAGTTAGTAATGCAACTTAAATCATTTCCCTTAAAATTGGATTCTAATTATTTGCAAAAGAGTTCTTAGATGTGAAAACCAAGTAAAAATACAATATAAGAAGTAATTGAAGGGGTTCAAGTTCTGGAATTTAATTGAATCAAAATAACAAGAAGAAGTTAAAGCTATACTAAGTAGTGAAATCAACTAACAATGCAAAGTAGCTAACCTTGGACTTACTTCCTTGTCTTCAATTGTCTTTGCTCTCCTTAGATTAAGACTATAACTAATCCCCTTGTTTGGTGCATTCATTAAAGGAATTCTCAATTAACTAATTGAGATACAAGTGCTTAACCAATTGGAAATTTGTGACCACAATATTATCAATTGATTAGTGCTTGCATAAAAGGATTAGATTATACCCAAATATGAGCTTAATCATTCTTTTAAGGTTGTTGGACTTTCCACCTAAGAATCTAAACCACCATTTAAACTCATAAATTCTCCATTAAACTAATCAAGAATACATCCTAATAGTAATTACACAATAACCATTGCACAATTAAGCTAGAATTTGCAAGTAAAGTATGCAGAAAATGCACAACCATTCAAGAACAATTCATTGAACACTTTAGGTGCAATAATTCATCTCCAATTTTTTAACAAAATTAAGAGAATTTAACAATCCAAAATAGATACTAAAATTAAGTTTTCAACAATTTAAACCAATAAATAAAACATTAATTGAAGTAATCATAAAATAGAAAAAGAGATGAAGGAGTTAGCCTATTCTTGATTGAAATTGGGAGCTCTAATTTCTGTCAAGGAGTTGCATCCAAGATTAGCCACCAAATGAGATTAAGTAGCCATTGGTTGCAAGAGATGGAGGAAGAAATTAGAGAAGGGAGCCACGGTCATGGAGCTTGAAGATGGAGAATAAGAATGACATCTCGTGCTTCCCCTCTATTCTTTGCTCCTCCCCTCCAAACCATAACCCAAGCTACATTTATGTGATTTACCCATTTTCCCTCTTGCCTATGCTTCTCAAGTGTTTCTTCAATCACACAATGTCACGTGTTCTCCCCATTTAATCCACATGAATGAATTAGTGGCTACCTGTACATGTTTAAGATGTCATTGAGTGTTTTAAAAAGAAAATCATGAAGCTTCTATATTTGTGAATGAGTGATTCATTCCTCCTTCCACGTAGCCTTACTGCCCTTCCTAATCATAAACCCATGCCATTTTAATCCTAAGTCTTGTGCACGTGATTGTGTGGATTAATGAGAGCTAGATCTAGTGCCTCCTTTTCATGCTTGGACTCATGAATTAATGGACTGGAGTGATACATGTGAGTATGAGTCTGACCTAGTGTGTATGATTCTTATAGCTTTCATTCATTTCTTCCACATAACCTAGTAAGAAAGCCCAAAAATATTATAGTTTGTAGCCATGCATTTCCCCTAGAGTGAGTACGTGCCTCTATGTAGCTTCCTTAGTGAAACAGAATAATGTGTGATCTAGTGGTACATGTAATACCCCATAATTTATTAATGAGGATTATAGTGAATTAAGGAATTAATACAAGGATTTGGGAAAAATAAGGAAAATAAAGTTTTTTGAAGAAATGGATTTATTTTAGACATTTTGAGTTAATAATCCTATTTAGTTATTGCTAGGTGGAGATATATTAATTATGGTTATGGGTTTAATTAAGGAATTAACTAAGGAGAGTTAGACATTTAATTTAGGCCATATGATCAATGTATTTATGCCATAAGCCAAATAAGAAAGCCCATTTCTAATTAATAAGAAGGTCCAATCTCATTTCTTAAGAGCCTAACTCTAATTTCATCAACTAAACCCATTAACTTATGGCCTAATAAGCACATATCTAAACCTAAGTGGATTATGGGCTTTAGGGTTGGCTTAAACCTATCTAAAACCCTAACTTACTCTGCCCTTTGTCCTCTATTCTGCAGACCAACTCAATCTTAGGCAAGGGAGAACTCCATTTTCGCATAGGAAGAGGGAAGGCTAGGGTTTTCTGCATTCCTCCACCATTTCTTACTTCTAAAGGAAGATTTGGCCAAGGTAATCTATATAAAACATGCCCCTCTCATTCTCTTCTTCATTTTGGTCTAATTGATTTGTCATTTTGAGAATTTTTCATCTCTTCTTAGGATGAAATATTGTTCTTGGATGATTGTTGCAAGATTTTTAGAGAGATAATTAGGTAAGAATTTTCCTTCCATTTTGTGTGTTATTTTGCTGAAAAGTGTCCCTAAGGGTTGATTTTCATAATGGGTTATGCTATTGTGTGAAATTATAAGGAGATGAAGGAGAAAAACTGAATTTTCTAGCCTTCATGACTCAAATCCGAATTTGGAAATGTCTTATGATGTGTTCTTGGTAGTTGAGGCTCAACTTAGTCCATTTAACCTCTTAGATATATGGGTAAGTGATTTGTCTCCTTTTATGAGATGTATGTACTAAATTCCCATCATTTGGACTGACTTTTGGTGCATAACTTATATATGTGCGAAAATGGAGATGTGGGGAGTGAACCATCGTGGGCTTGGATGTCTTGACCTTGAATTGGTGAAATTGACCCTTTAAGAAGCTAGGTAAGTAACTTTTAGGTAACCATTGGTAGTTTGACCCTTTGGATATATGATTTATTACTTGAAATGATGATGACTATACTTGTTTTAGACTTGGTATGCATTTGAATTATAATAGTAGCTAGAGGTAGAGTAATTGGCTTCATTGAGGTAACTGTGGTTAATTTCCTAATTCCATGTATGTGTTCATGTTAATCCATTATTATTGGTACATATATGATTTTGAAATGCTAAATCATTGGTTGACTACTTGAATTGTTATTGTAATTGGACCTTATGAGTCCATGGTGGAGTTGTGGTGTAGCTGCCACTTATGCATATGCTTCGATCGGGCATCGAGTTGTGATCAGATCACAGATGCAGTGAGCCCTCTCATTATGGAGTAGGTGCTGTGGATGGACATCTCTAGGTATTATTGGCCATTAACATGTTGTGTATGATTGTTGGCATGGGATAGTTGTCATTGGTAACTCAACTAGTTTATTTGCAAATTGAATTTATGATTCTAGTATTGATGATATGAAATTGCATTGTATTGCTTAATCTATACATATATATGGAATTTGCCTCTTGTTACTGAGATTGTATATCTCACCCCGATTATGGGCTAATATTTTCAGGGATTGGACCTCTTAGTAGTAAAGAGAAAATTAATGAAAGCTTATTATATGGTTTAGTAGCATATAGGTTTGAAAGCCTTGTCAGATTGTATTGTGTAATTAGATAACTAATTTTATATAATTGCCGTATTGCATCATGAATTGCCAAGTATAGGGACTGTACATGTAATATAATTATCATGGAATTGAATATTATGGTTGTAATTGGCTAACAATAGATAAGTGACTTGATCTTATATGAACATTAAGCATTGGCCCTACGTACCTTATGGTTGGAACACTTTTGCTGTCACTAAGTTATGGAATTTGCTTATGTGTGATAGTTTGGTGAGGACAAATTAATACTTAAATCTTGAAGTGGATAATGATAGATTAGCTAGCTAAATTAAGTAGATAAATACCATTAAAGTTTCACTAATTGAGGGAGAGTGATCTTAGAGTATTCCTAGAGGGAGAATTGGAATGCATGGGACAAATTTTGAGAGTTTTAGGAATAGAAGGGAATTGGTCGTGGCCAAAATTTAATTGGCCTAGGCCAAAAGTGACAAAGTTGCTTAAGGAAGGTAATAGGGAGGAATTGGCCTTGGCGAAAAATAAATTGGTCGTGGCTAAATGCGAGAGTCGAGTTTGGTAGTGTTCTAGAGAGTAATTAGCCACAGCGAAATGCAGAATTGGCTATGGCCAATGTCAGTGAGCAACTTGGGAAGGCTCTAGTGGGTCATTTAGCTATGATGAAGCTCCAAGTTAGTTGTGACGAAGTCTGTGAAGTTGAGTGGAGTGAACCTGAGAGCAATTGGCTGCGACGAAGAGGAATTTGGCCACAACTAAGGTCAGAAATTTTCTCATTTAACTTAGAAACCTTGGTTTTTCCTATAGTAATGCTAAGGATTGATTTAGAAACACTTGTGGAAGGTTTCTGTGAGTTGGAATCAATAGTAAAATGAACGTAAGACATCTAATTGATAATTAGATTCACTTGTGCATTCAAATACTTGTGGTAGTTTAGTTAATGTCTCTAATAATCTAAGGTTCAAATTTTCCCACTTCTTCTAGATGTAATTAATCATGATGACTTCAAACCTTGATTTATTATTATTAATTGCATCTTTAACCTTAATCACTATAATTTAAAGTTGGGGTCGTTACATTTGGTATTAGAGCAATAGTTCAGAAAAAACTGTTCTAATTTAAATTTGATTGTTAGAAACTTGGCAATCATGATGCATATTTGGCATGGTATTAGCTCATAAGAATAGCTAATTAGGTGAACATATAGTTGTTGTGCTTTATGTTTTGGAAGGAAATTTAGAGGAATAATGATATGAGGCTTGTAATGCTTGATTAAAATAACTGTTTCTTGAATTTTATTTAGAACATCACCTATCACAATAAGTATGCCCTTGAAAATAATAAAGTGTAGTGAGATTCTACCACATAACATTTTAGTAATACTAATTTTAAGACGTAAGGTTGTTAATGCCAATGAAAAGGATAGAATTTTACCCTTCTTTTCTTCAAAGATTAGGTTACTAGTCTTAGTCTAGATAAACAACTGATTGAGCCTTATTGCCAACTAGTTACGCAATAGATGCACCAGTCACTTGCTGTGAGGCACCAATTGACTAAATGAATGAGACCAGGTAACTAATGAGAATGATGAACAAAGCTATTAATAGTATTTGTGACCAGTTGACCACCGTTTACTAAGCAAGACAACTGGGTACGCCCGACCAGTTGACTGGCCTATTGAAGTAGTCAACTAATCACAACAAAAGTAACAATTCTTTAGTTCGGTAAAGTTCTAAGCTTTTCAAAGGCCATCTAGAATGATGTTGAGAACTTATAAGGCAATAATACGGAGTAGAACACTTGACTAGTTATGGATGCCTTACAAGAGGTAAGGAGTAAGTCTTACTTACAGTCAGGAAATCAACAATAGGAGTTTAAGAACTGGTGTGCAATAGATTAGTATGATTGACTAAATATTTGGAGTGATGTATAATCCATAATGAGGTAGAATTATGTAGGTTTCGAAAGGTCCTTAGGGTTAAGGCTTTATAGGCACGAAGGTTATAACCCACTTGCTTGATCCCGATTAATAAAGAACCCAATTACTCGATCCTAGCTAGCACAACTTGGGCCTAATGAATAAGGGTGATAAAAACTAAAGAATATTTCAAATAGTTTCATTCAAAACTATTGGAGTGAGTAAGCTATCCTTAGTTAATGATAACAAGGAAGGACGGTAAGAAACCCTTAGGATTGTCGAATCCATTTCTAAATGGGGGATAATGACTTTAAAGTAAGAGATTAAGGGACATGATGTTTTGGAAGGAATCTTAAGAGCTTTGAGGCTCCTCCCTTAGTGTACTATGGCAAAAGAGGGAGATTATATTAAGGGGAAAGACAATCCCTTAGTGTGATAAGGGTGAGGTGCACCGACACAGGGTGCTTGTGCATGTTGTCTCTTTTATCTAATTTAGTTTACTTACGCTATGTGTTGATGTGCATTTGGATGGTAGTTAGAGGCACTTTACGTGCCTGATACACTCAGGGAGTGTAAGGTAAGATTTTATAGCACCTTGGTGCTAGAGGCACATTAGAGGCACATGGGACGTGCTCATTTTTCAACACTTTAATGCTTGAGGCATACAGGGCATGCCACTTATCATATGATTTGATGAATTTTGACCACCAATTTGGCGTCAAACTAGACCAAGTAGACTTTTTACCTAGAAGGTAAAGAGGAGATCTTAATAGTAAGGATCCACCTAAAAAAGAGAATAAAATGGTACCTATGTTTGTACAAGTGGTTGAAATACAGTCATCATGGGGTGATGAGCATGTATATGGCCACAGGAAAGAATTGCCTACTAATATTGAAGGCAAAGTCTAATTCCACTATCAGTAGTCTTATTGTCATTTATCACATGTGGTGTGATTAAGGGGATAGAGACAACATTGGAAATTTGAGATGGACTAGTACTTACTATAGTAGTAAAACTCTCTAATTTTGAAAGAGGACTCCCTGATCCAGAATAATAACCCAAGGGAAATGAACGATAGGTGGTAGTAATGTAATTAACTTTTGTTATTACAATAAAACCTTAGTATAATGATTGACGAGGAAGGGTGAAACATTAGTGGTAAATGATACTTGAGTTCTCTCACAAGGAATCCGTACTTAATCTATTGATAATCAGGGAATGCTTGATAATGAAAAGACTCACTAAGTCTCCTTAATATGTTAATTTGACTCCCAATATTCAGGCGTGAATTGAGGCCTAAAAAAGAAAACTTCTAAGGGAGTGAAAAAGTTAGTTGTTGTTGGCATAGGCCATTGTGTGAGGATGAAACTATTATGCTATCTCATATTATATGTTATAACTTATTGTCAAAAGACCTTGTACTTGCTGTCAGAGAACCTTGTTCACAAGGTCTCAAATTTTTACATTAATGAATACAAGATCTTGGTGATAGGATCTTAAATCTTGTTGACAAGATATTATCTCATTACTCTTTAGAAATTCTTATGAATTTCCATACTAGAGAATATAAAAAGAAAAAGAAAAACTTAGTTATATGTGAGGGGGTCTGAGGGAATTTGGAGTATCACGAAAAAAGGGCAAGAAATACGCTAATTGAAGAATGACTATACTTGTATGAAAATATCTTAGTTAGGGGTAGAAGATCCAAAAGCGCAGTCCTTTAGGACTATATAATGGCAAAAAAATCCAAGGAGATGTTCAGTTGATTTCAAACAAGTGTAGATGCCATCAAGTTGACTACTAAAGCTTATAGTAACTAAGAATCAAGATGAGACATTGGGATCTATTGATCATGGAAGTCTTTAGAGTCACATGTATGTGATTGTGGTAATGCCTTTGCTAGTGTAAAAAAAAAATTGAAAGAGAAAGAGAGAGAAGAGGTATATTAAGGGTTTTCCTATGCTGGTTACACCTATGGACGACAATTAGATTATCCATAATGAACCATCATTATGAATTTGGAAATTTCTAATATTATAGGCAAATTGTTAAAGCTGTGTCATTTAATAGAACATCCACTTGAGTTATGGCTTATAGGATTTAAGGAAACTTATTCCTAAGTGTTAAAAGATTACCTTGATACTCTAGACAAGATATTTTCACCCTTGAAATCAGGCCTCATCAAGGAATATAACCTAGACTTGAAGGATCATGTTTATTTTCACTTAAGGGATTATATTCCGTTTTGATTAGGTAGAAGGTGACCTTAGGGTGTCTGAATGCCTTACATGGATTAGTAGTAAGATTAGACTTTATATTAGCTCCAACCTTTGGAAAATCTTAATGAATAAAAATGGGGAACTTGGGTACTAACTAGAGATAAGGAGAGAATTTATGTGTCTAATGGAAATAATGGACCTTTTACTGACGAACCATAAATGAGGATATAATTGAACATAAGACTTGAAAACTTAGATTAGATGACCCTATAGGAGGTAAGACCCACTTTAATTAGGATGGTTGGGTGAAATGTGGGGGGTAATCTAAGTGAAGGATGAATGAAACTTCATTGTGAAATAAGCTTACTTACCTATGTTGCTATTAGTGGAATAAATACTAAAAAGGCTAACTAAGTGGAATTCCTTGTAGTTCTTAGTATCAACTATTAAGGAGTAACGCTAAAGTATCTAGGAGTTATCTCTTAAATGGATTGAGAGTTAAGAAGGAAAGGAAGTTAACATGAACATTCAATGATTGACTAATGGAACATAAAAATAAAAAGAGAGGGCAGGGGGAGAAGAAAAAGAAAGAGATAGAATAGACTTTCTATAAGGTGATCAAGTGTAACATGGTCTAGATCTCTTTAGTTGTGGACAAGGGAAGAAGGCAGAATCTCTAAGTTAGCATATCATTTGACTTAGGTGGACAAAGAAGAAATAGAATTGTGGATAATAAATGAGGCAGTAACAAACTAAGGACATCTCCTATAGGAAAGTAGCAAGGCAAAGACTAGGTTCTTGTGAAATTTTAAGAAACCAAAGAGAAAGCTATGAGGACGGATTAGCCAGCACTAATTGAGTGAGGTATGTCTAATTTTGAGGACAAAATTCTTAAAAGGAAAGGAGAATGTAACACCCCAGAATTTATTAATGAGGATTATGGTGAATTAAGGAATTAATACAAGGATTTGGGAAAAATAAGGAAAATAAGGTTTTTAAAGAAATGGATTTATTTTAGACATTTCGAGCTAATAATCATGTTTAGTTATTGTTAAGTGGAGATATATTAATTATAGTTATGGGTTTAATTAAAGAATTAACTAAGGGGAGTCAGACATTTAATTTGGGCCTTATGATCAATGTATTTATGCCATAAGCCAACTAAGAAAGCCCATTTCTAATTTGTAAGAAGGTCTAATCTCATTTCTTAAGAGCCCAACTCTCATTTCATCAACTAAAGCTATTAACTTATGGCCCAATAAGCACATATCCAAACCTAAGTGGATTATGGGCTTTAGGGTTGGCCTAAACCCATCTAAAACCGTAACTTACTTAGCCCTTTGTCTTTTATTTGTAAAACAACTTAATCTTAGGCAAGGGAGAACTCCATTTTCGCATAGGAAGAAGGGAGGCTAGGGTTTTCTGCATTCCTCCACCATTTCTCACTTCTAGAAGAAGATTTAGCTAAGGTAATCTATATAAAACATTTCCTTCTCATTCTCCTCTTTATTTTAGTCTGATTGGTTTGTCATTTTGAGAATTTTTTATCTCTTTTTAGGATGAAATATAGTTCTTGGATGATTGTTGCAAGATTTTTAGAGTTGGAGGTTAGAGGGATGATTAGGTAAGCATTTCCCTTCCATTTTGTGTATTATTTTGCTGGAAAATGTCCCTAAGGGTTGATTTTCATAATGGGTTATGCTATTATGTGAAATTACAAGGAGATGAAGATGAAAAATTGAATTTTCTGAGCTTGATGATTTAAATCCAAATTTGGGAATGTCCTATGGTGTGTTCTTGGTAGTTGAGGTTCAACTCAGTTCATTTAACCTTTAAGATGTATGAGTAAGTGATTTCTCTCCTTTTATGAGATGTATATACTAAATTCTCATCATTTGGACTGACTTTTGGTGTATGGCTTGTATATGTGCGAAAATGGAGATATGGGGAGTAAACCATTGTGAGCTTGGATGTCTTGACCTTGAATTGGTGCAATTGACCCTTTAAGAAGCTAGGTAAGTAACTTTTAGGTAGCTATTGGTGGTTTAACCCTTTGAATATATGATTTATTGTTAGAAATATGATCATTATACTTATTTTAGGCTTGGTGTGCATTTGAATTATAATGGTAGCTAGAGGTAGAGTAATTAACTTCATTGAGGTAATCAGGGTTAATTTCCTTATTTCATATATATGTTCATGTTAATCCATTATTGTTGGCACATATATGATTTTGAAATGCTAAATCATTAGTTGACTACTTGAATTGTTATTCTAATTGGACCTTGTGAGCCTATGGTGGAGTTGTGGTGTAGTTGCCACCCATGCATGTGTTTCGATTGGGCACTAGGTTATGATCAGACCCTAGATGCACTGAGCCCTGGTTGTGCTCATTATGGAGTAGGTGCCATGGATGGACCTCTTTAGGTGTTATTAGCAATTAACATGTTGTGTATGATTACTAGTATGGGATAGTAGTCATTGGTAGCTCAACTAGTTCATTTGCAAATTAAATTGATGATTTTGGTATTGATTATATAAAATTACATTGTATTAATTAATCTATACATATATATGAAGTTGGCCTCTTGTTACTGAGATTGTATATCTCACCCTGGTTGTGGGCTAACAATTTTAGGGATCGGACCTCTTAGTGGCAAGGAAAAAATTAATGGAAGCTTATTATATAGTTTAGTAGCACATAGGTTTGAAAGCTTTGTCAGATTGTATTGTGTAATTAGATTACTAGTTTTATATAATTGTCGTATTGCATCATGAATTGCCAAGTATAAGAACTGTACATATAATATAATTATCATGGAATTGAATGTTATGGTTGTATTTGGCTAATAATGGATAAGTGACTTGATCTTGTATGAACATTAAGCATTGGCCCTATGCGCCTTGTGGTTGGAACACTTTTGTTGTCACTAAGTTATGGAATTTATTTATGTGTGATAGGTTGGTGAGTACAAATCAATACTTAAATCTTGAAGTAGATAATGATAGATTAGCTAGCTAAATCAAGTAGATAAATACCATTAAAGTTTCACCAATTGAGGGAGAATGGTTCTAGAGTATTCCTAGAGGGAGAATTGAAGTGAATGGGAGAAAATTTGAGAGTTTTAGGAAAAGAAGGGAATTGGCCATGGCCAAAATTTAATTGGGCAAGGTGAAAAGTGATGAAGTTGCCTAGGGAAGGTAACAAATAGGAATTGACCAAGGTGAAAAATAAATTGACTGTGGCTAAATGTGAGAGTTGAGTTTGGTGGTGTTCCAGAAAGTAATTGGCCATGGCAAAATGTAGAATTGGCCACAGCCAATATTGGTGAGCAACTTGGGAAGGCTTCAGTGGGTCTTTGAGTCACGGCAAAGCTCTAAATTAGCCGCAGCAAAGTTTGTGAAGTTGAGTGGAGTGAACCTTAGAGTAATTGGCTACATCAAATGTAACACCATAACTTCTAGCTCATTTGATGCCATTTATAAGCTTTGTATTATCGATCCCACAAGATCATATGAAAAAGGGGATGAAACTAATAAACTTTTTCCGCATTGCGCTATATAAAAACAAATTCAATTCGGTGTCACGTAGACCGTGTGAGCTCATACTATACTTCCTCATATTTAATTTCATTATTAAAACTCATTTTCATCACAAAAACATGCCTACAATTCATGGAAACCGAAATGGAGCTCAAAATAGGCAAGCATATTTTCGGCCATATTTGCTCCATTTTCTAACCCAACTTTGGAAAATCATAACTAAATCTAGAAAATTTAAAATCATAAAATCTTGGTCATTCTGGAAAGCTTAGGATGTCTACTTCACAATAAAAATATGCCTATGTCACAAAATTCATCACATAGGACTTTTGACATCCAAGAAGCTACAGAGGTCGCTGGCTGCCTGGGCTGCTGTTCAGTTTACTAATACAAACTTCTGAAATTCATAACTAATTCTATAAAAATCAAAATTACACAAATTCTATCATTATGGAAAGATACAAATGTTAACTTGGTACTAAAAATAATTCCAGAATGAAACGGCTACGTTTAGCCATTGGGAACTTATGGAATAGTAACCAAACTCTGGAGATGAGACTGTTACTGACAGCAATCTTCAAAAATGCATAACTCTCTGCTCATACCTCCAAATGAGGTGATTTCAGTGGCCACAAAAATCGTATGACCTCTAGTTTATGTCTATAAAATTTTACAAATATTGGACACCATTTAGCCATCGAGTGACATAAAAATTAAATCTGCCAGATGAACAGTGCACATACCAGAAACCATAAAAAATCCCAATTTTGAAAATTCATCAATAGAGTAAGAAAAGAAAGTGCAAGTGAAAAAGGGGCTAAAGTGGGAATTTGAAGATCCAATGAGGAGTGATGAACAAAAATAAAACACTCCCTAGAATTAGTATGACGGGATCCTAGAGAATGAGATGACACAAAACCTACTTCGCGTGAAGAACATGATATACTTCTGAGTTTAGCCTTAGCTATTATAAGCAATGGTAACTGGACTTAGTGAGCATGTATTTTACTATCAGATATAGTAATCTTAGGCTTTGATATCTCCCAGAGATGGATCACAGTAGATCTTAGCATAGCATAGCGGGTTGCAATAGACCCTAGCAGGGCTCTAAGAGGTCGCAGTAGACCCAGGGGTCACAGTAGATCCCACAGAGTTATAGAGAGCCCTAGCCACAGCATGATAGATCTCTGGTAGAGATGACAGACTAAGATAGTTTTACAGAGTCGTTAGTCTCAGAGACTAGCACAGTTTCAGCTAATCTTTGTCTCAAAGACTACAGACCTCCTGAGTCTGGTAGACCATTGCTACAGAGATATGAAGGCTTTACTCAGACAGTTATACCACTGACTAGCTCTCTTTAGAGATGAGCATAGTATATAGGATGAGGAAAGCAAGAAATAAGCTTTCCAGAGTTAGAGCTAGATGAACTACTACCTAGCAGATAGTAGCCCTAACCGAGGGATAGAGAGATCCCCGTATGATAGCTTATGTATTTAGAAAGGGGTCAGGTGCAGTTTTTATATAAAGTAAGTGGTACAGTATGTCTCCTGTGAGCAAAATTGTGAGAATAGCTAGCATCCCATCAGAGCCCAGCAATAGTCAGTGGTAGTAGCTCTTTAGTGCTAATATGAGACATACAAGTTAGGCCTATTAGTGTTGAAATGAGGGACTATGAAATGCCACTATAAGTGAGCAAAGAAAGTGAGAAAAAGTCCCGGCCTACAAAGACAGATATAGTAATAAACAGAGAAATTGGGATCATAAAAGCAGAAACTCCTCAAAAGAGTTGTAATCCCAGTAAGTAACTAAGATGTGAGGCCTATGACAAAAAGAAATGCAAATTATAATCATGGGATGAGCTAGTGAGAAAGAACGCAGAGATAAATAGTGGACGGAACATGTAAATAAGCAGACAGATAGAAACCTCTTATGGCTCTAATGATTAGAAAAGATGATGAGATGTTATGAGAAGCCATTCAGAGAGGATACAAGAGACATGATATGAAATAAGTTACCTCCAGAGATATGTAAATGAGTCCACTGAAAGAACGTTAATCCTGCGATCGGGTTAACATTAACCCGACATGATTAGTAAGCTTTCCCAAGATAGGCCTCCAGAGTTAGAAATTTTTTTTCTTATGAGAGAAAGAACTAGCTAGTATTTTATACAGTAGCGCCCTAATTAAGAGCTAGTAATAAAAGTTCCCTGGCTAAAAGAAAATTTGAAAGAATGAAATCGTTGAGAAAGCTTTTAGAGCCAAGAAGAAAAGAAAGAAAAGAACAGTTAACTGGACTATAAGAGTAAGAGAAAGTATACTCCTAAATTTCAAGGATGAAATTTATTTAAGGGGGGAGGAATGTAACATCCAGCCTTTCCATAAACGTGAGAAACGCAATATTTGGTTTCTCCGTAAACGGTAGAAATAGGCCAGATACAAAATGAAGTCCCTGAAATAGAAGGAATTAGGGCCAACTAAAATTACAATAAATTTTTAAATATTAGAAAATGAGGATTTGAGCCTTGAGTTGCCTAGAAATCAAGGCCAGAGTGATTCAAAAAATTTGTCAAAAGGCCAGTGGCATTTTTGTAAATATGGGCATTTTTTGAAAAACACACAGGAGGGCTTTTTAAATAAAAGTTTTGAGTTCTCCGGGGTTCTAAAAACCATGGAAAGCCCCAGGACAGTTAAAGCCCCTTTGGTGGTGTGCTCGAACTTTGACAGATTCGTTCAAGAAGGTTTTAACTCTAATTTGAGTGATTCCAAAGGCATTTTTCTTAATTGGGAACCTAAATTTTATAATGGAAAAGACAGTTCTAAAAAAGGAGCTAAAATGAAGGAGAAACATAAATGCAAAGTATGAAAGGCAAAATGGGAATTTTTGAAAAGTGTAACTTATTCCCACCTATATATATGATGCACCCTTCTCCTCCCTTCATTATGCATGACCATGATCTGCTTAAAACCAGAAGAAAACCCTAGGGGATAAGGCTTACAAGAAGGGGAAGAAAAGGAGGAGAAATCAAAGGCTTAAGGTATGGAAATTAGTAGATTTTCATGCTCTTTCTCTTTCAAACCTCTCCTCCTCCATTCTCCTTTGTTTCCTATGATTATAATAAAGTTTATAAATCTATTTTAAGGGAGAAATTGAGGGGAAAGTTCAGATTTGAAGAGAGGAGCTCAAAGAATACAAGATTCAAGTGAGAAAAAGCAAGAAAACAAGGTAATTTCTCTTCCTATGGTTGTCATTTTTGGTCCCCTTCTCCACCATTTCGCCCCACTTGAGAAAAGCCTAGGAGGAGATGATTTTTAGGTAGAACCAGGCATGAATCTAAGGAAAAAGGGTGCGGAAATTAAGAATATGCAAAGGGAATTATCAAAAAGCCATTAGATTTCAATATGCAAATTCTAGGGTTTCAATTGCACCTTGTAAAATCTGATTTTGTATGATAACTCCTAGGCCTAATTAAAAGTTTAAATGAGCTCCTAAGATCCCTAAGATGCTCCCCACATGCTTCCTCCTTCAAGAAAACAAAGAGAATTCTAAGGAGGCCAAAAAGGGGCATAGTCTCGGCCAAGCAAGGTTGGGGTAGCTAGGGAGAGTTTTAAATTTTTCTAAGGCCATTCTTGAGTCATATTTGATGAATGAAAATGAAGGGAGGCCTTGGAAAAAATTTAGAACTCATAGAAAGTGATTTGGTGCCTTAGGTTCCATATTATGACCTAAAGAAGCAACATGGTGCTAGGCCTTTTGTTTTGATGATGTGATGACTCCAAGAGGCTTAAAAGGAGTCAAGAATCATATTTGAAAAGAAAGAATGAGGCCTAGAAATCTTTGAGAGGTGTTGCTTCATTAAGTGCCAATATGGACCATAATGGGGGTTATAGAGCAATCTAGTACTTAAGCAAGTTGTATAGTCTTAGAAATTGTTTCATGAACTTAATTGGCTCCCATAATTTGTATCTAGGCCAAGAGAAACTATCTCTGCCATGTTGTGGGTGTGTGGCCAAAAGAAAAGGCTTGAAAGCTAAGGAAAAAGTGTGTGCTTGTATACAAGGTAGCTCTCTCTACCTTCGCTCATCCATGGATATGTGTTTAGCTTGTTTTAGAATGTGTGTATGTGTATTTTCAAGCTTTGAAAAGTATGCTAGCATGCCTTTATATGCCATGATGTTTGATGCCATGTTATGTTTTCAAATGATTACATGATGTTTGTGTGAGTTTGCTTGAGTGTGGAAAGGCCAAGAACTCTTCCCTTGGGTGAGGATGAGCCAAGAACCCTTGAGCTTGGTTGAGACAAAGTAAAGAGTCTTCCAAAAGCAAAATGGGCTCCCAAGAGTATGGTTGAGTCCAAAGTGCTCAAAGAATGGGTGAGGCAAGTCCAAAATCCATGAGGAGAAGTGTGAGGCTAATCCAAACACTTATTGATTCACATGCCAATGTTGCCTTTAAAATGTCTATGATTTCTATTTTCTCCATACATACATTTAAAAGGCTTGCTTTGCACATATTATGTATGATTGAATGGGAGATGAGTTATTGGAATTCTTTGAATCTCATCCCCTCCTCTCCAATGATCTAGCATGCTAGACAAACCAAGTGAATATGCTAATGGGAGCCAACAACACTAAAGGAAGGAGATTGACAATCATGTGTTTAGCTTTTGTCACTTTAAGACCATGATTGTACCATATGATATATATATATGATGTAGTAAATAGGCTATGACCCTTGAGACATGTGTAAATATGATATTATATAATGTTTAAATGTATGGATATGATGTGTGACCTCTAGAACCTATTAGCTTATGCTTAGCCTAGGCTATCTATCTTATCGGACCTGTAGCTTATTAATTATCCTCATTCTTTTCTGAGCCTCTATTACTGGTTACTCATACTTACTTCTAGGTATTACCTATGAGGTACACCTTTCTAGGCCACTCGCTAGGTGCCTTACTACTGGTAGTCTTATCTAACGTCATTTCGAGGCTACACTAATATTCTATCATTCAGTGTCCTACTAGGTAGCACTTTAAGTTGGAGTCAACGCCTCATAGGCGGCTCTCAACAACCTCATTAGCCCTGTGTCTAACTTTCTCTGTATTGGGCTCTTTCCTCTGTCTCATTTATTAGGCCCACAGACTTCTTACTAATCTTTCATAACTACTCTTTTCCTCGACTTCTGCTAGGGGTGCCCATTCTCTGTGGGTTATCTAACCCTTTAGTAGTTCTTTTTTTAAGTTAGCCTAAATATGACCAACAAGGCATTCATAGTGCCATTCGTTGTGGTTAACACATCATTTGCTGTGGCTAACGGCCTTTGATTGGCTTACTATTCTAGGGATTGGATTTTATCTTTAGCTACCAACCCAAGCCTCACCGCCTCTATAACTAGCTCATCATCAAGTTAGAGGGTTCTACCTCTCACTTCATTCAGGCATAACTAGCTATCACCTTCGGGCTGTCAGGCTCCAAGGTATAGCTTATAACTTAAATCTCTGGCTTGAGGGAATTAACCTTTCAGGCTCTAATACTTATCTAGACATTTGGGTGTTGTGGCTAGGGGATGACTCTTTTTCTCACTTCCCCTCTAGACTGGTTTGGTGCAGTCGCAATCTCATCTCATACTGCACTACATTATTACTTGTCTCTGCGTTATGCGAGACAGCTGGGAATGGCTTGAGTATGACTACCCAAGAGAATTAGGCCTTACATACTCTCTCTGGCAAGCCTCTTCCTATCAATGAGATCATTCTCATCGTTCATATCTAGGGCTTGCCACTGATCCCGACGAGCTATCATATCTCATCAAGCTCTAGCCATTGGATCCCTCAACTCTGCTCAAGCTACTTTAGAGGCCACTCTTCTCGGTGTCCACTAACTACTCTAAGACCATTCTATGACTTACTTATCATGAATAAAGCCACAAACTACTTTCACACACCCACAATGTCTCGTAAAGGACTTTTTATATTTATACAAGCCTTTTACAAAGCCCAATGGCTACATCTTCAAGCCAAATCTAATCCGAGAGAGCCTGGAACTTTGCTCTTATACCAATAAATGTAACACCATAACTTATAGCTCATTTGATGCCATTTATAAGCTTTGTATTATCAATCCCACAAGATCATATGAAAAAGGGGATGAAACTAATAAACTTTTTCCGCGTTGCGCTATATAAAAAAAAATTCAATTCGATGTCACGTGGATTGTGTGAGCTCATACTATACTTCCTCATATTTAATTTCATTATTACAACTCATTTGCATCACAAAAAACATGCCTACAATTCATGGAAACCGAAATGGAGCTCAAAATAGGCAAGCATATTTTTCGCCATATTTGCTCTATTTTTTGACCCAACTTTGGAAAATCATAACTAAATCTAGAAAATTCGAAATCATGAAATCTTGTGCATTCTGGAAATCTTCTACTTCACACTAAAAATATGCCCATGTCACAAAATTCATCACACAGAACGTTTGACATCCAAGAAACTACAGAGGTCACTGGCTGCCTGGGCTGTTGTTCAGTTTACTGATACAAAATTCTGAAATTCATAACTAATTCTATAAAAATCTAAATTACACAAATTCTATCATTTTAGAAAGCTACAAATGTTAAATTGATAGTAAAAATAATTCTAAAATGAAAAAACTACGTTTAGCCATTGGGAACTTATGGAACAGTAACCGAACTTTAGAGACGCCACTGTTACTGACAGCAAACTTCAAAAATGCATAACTCTCTTCTCAGACCTCCAAATGCAGTGATCTTAGTGGCCACAGAAAGCCTATGACCTCTAGTTTATGTCTATAAAATTTCACATGTATTGGACACCATTTGGTCATCGAGTGACACAAAAATCAAATCTGCCAAATGAATAGTGCACATACCAGAAACCATAGAAAATCCCAACTTTGAAAATTTATCAAATATTCTCTAGACCTCAGAAAATTATGTTCTTTAGCTTCCCAAAAATTTCTCAATGAGACCTAATTATATGACAAATTTCAGAGCAAGACTAACTCATTTGGCCAAAAAGTGACATAGGGTTTCATTATGGTCAATTTTGGTTCCATATTGGGTACCAAATTACCAAATGGATTTCCCTTGGTCTTGGTACCTTTTAGGCAAGTTTAAAAGCTTATTTGAGACTTGTGTGAGCTACCCAAATGGTCCCAAACCTCATATATCTCATTTTGGCCATTCAACCCACACTTATGCATATTTCCATATTGCACACTTTGGCATTACATACTCAAAATAGGTTCTAAAGGTCACACATCATATCCATACATTTAAACATTATATAATATCATATTTACACATGTCTCAAGGGTCATAGCCCATTTACTACATCATATATATCATATGGTACAATCATGGTCTTAAAGTGACAAAAGCTAAACACATGATTGTCAATCTCCTTCCTTTAGTGTTGTTGGCTCCCATTAGCATATCCACTTGGTTCGCCTAGCATGTTAGATCATTGGAGAGGAGGGGATGAGATTCAAAGAATCCCAATAGCTCATCTCCCATTCAATCATACATAATATGTGCAAAGCAAGCCTTTTAAATGTATGTATGGGGAAAATAGAAATTATAGACATTTTAAAGGCAACATTGGCATGTGAATCAATAAGTGTTTGGATTGGCCTCACACTTCTCCTCATGAATTTTGGACTTGCCTCACCCATTCTATGAGCACTTTGGATTCAACCATACTCTTGGGAGCCCATTTTGCTTTTGGAAGACTCTTTACTTTGTCTCAACCAAGCTCAAGGGTTCTTGGCTCATCCTCACCCAAGGGAAGAGTTCTTGGCCTTTCCACACTCAAGCAAACTCACACAAACATCATGTAATCATTTGAAAACATAACATGGTATTAAACATCATGGCATATAAAGGCATGCTAGCATACTTTTCAAAGCTTGAAAATATACATACACACATTCTAAAACAAGCTAAACACACATCCATGCATGAGAGAAGGTGGAGAGAGCTACCTTGTATACAAGCACACACTTTTTTCTTAGCTTTCAAGCCTTCTCTTTCGGTCACAAACCCACAACATGGTGGAGATAGTTTCTCTTGGCCTAGATACAAATTATGGGAGCCAATTAAGTTCATGAAACAATTTCTAAGACTATACAACTTGCTTAAGTACTAGATTGCTCTATAACCCCCATTATGGTCCATATTAGCACTTAATGAAGCAACACCTCTCAAATGATTTCTATGCCTCATTCTTTCTTTTCAAATATGATTCTTGACTCCTTTTAAGCCTCTTGGAGTCATCACATCATCAAAACAAAAGGCCTAGCACCATGTTGCTTCTTTAGGTCATAATATGGAACCTAAGGCACCAAATCACTTTCTATGAGTTCTAATTTTTTTTCAAGGCCTCCCTTCATTTTCATTCATCAAATATGACTCAAGAATGGCCTTAGAAAAATTTAAAACTCTCCCTAGCTACCCTAACCTTGCTTGGCCAAGACTATGCCCATTTTTGGCCTTCTTGGAATATCTTAGGAGCTCATTTAAACTCTTAATTAGGCCTAGGAGTTATCATACAAAATCAGATTTTACAAGGTACAATTGAAACCCTAGAATTTGCATATTGAAATCTAATGGCTTTTTTATAATTCCCTTTGTATATTTTTAATCTCCACACCCTTTTTCCTTAGATTCATGCTTGGTTTTGCCTAAAAATCATCTCCTCCTAGGGTTTTCTCAAGTGGGGCAAAATGGTGGAGAAGGGGACCAAAAATGACAACCATAGGAAGAGAAATTACCTTGTTTTCTTACTTTTTCACACTTGAATCTTGTGTTCTTTGAGCTCTTCTCTTCAAATCCGAACTTTCCCCTCAATTTCTCCCTTAAAATAGATTTAGAAACTTCATTATAATCATAGGAAACAAAGGAGAATGGAGGAGAAGAGGTTTGAAAGAGAAAGAGCATGAAAATCTACTAATTTCCATACCTTAAGCCTTTGATTTCTCCTCCTTTTCTTCCCCTTCTTGTAAGCCTCATCCCCTAGGGTTTTCTTTTGGTTTTAGGCAGATCATGGTCGTGCATAATGAAGGGAGGAGAAGGGTGCATCATATATATAGGTGGTAATAAGTTACACTTTTCAAAAATTTCCATTTTGCCCTTGATACTTTGCATTTATGTTTCTCCTTCATTTTAGCTCCTTTTTGACAACTATCTTTTCCATTATAAAATTTAGGTTCCCAATTAAGAAAAATGCCTTTGGAATCACTCAAATTGAAGTTAAAACCTTCCTGAACGAATCCGTCAATGTTCGGGCACACTGACGTTGGAAAATGTCCATCGGAGGGGCTTTAACTGTCCCGGGGCTTTCCATGGTTTTTAGGGCCTATGAGAACCCTGGAGAACTCAAAACTTTCATTTAAAAAGTCTTCCTGTGTGTTTTTCAAAAAGTGCCCATATTTACAAAAATGCCACTGGCCTTTTAACAAATTTTTTGAATCACTCTGGCCTTAATTTCTGGGCAACTCAAGGCTCAAATCCTCATTTTCTAATATTTAAAATTTTATTGTAATTTTAGTTGGCCCCAATTCCTTCTATTTTAGGGACTTCCTTTTGTATCTGGCCTATTTCTGCCATTTACGGAGAAACCGAACATTGCGTTTCTCACATTTATGGAAAGGCTGGATGTTACATTTGTAGAGTATAGTGAGCAAAGAAGCGAGAAAGAGCTGAAAAATTAACCATAGAAGATATACCCTCACTTTAGTAACAACTAAATGTACATATTAAGCTCAGAAAGATAAACGGATAGGGGTCTGATAATTAGTTAGATGAGCTCCCTAATATGAGAATAGTACAGGGTTAAGGCACATACGTGGTCAGAGCACCCAGTAGAGCATGAGCTGTAGTGAGGTAGAATCCAGAAATTGAGAATATGCATTCTGGATTGAGTTAGCAGAACCCTAGAAATAGCATACTGTGCTCCTCGGGATGAGATTATAAAGGCTGAACAGAGAAAAAGCCTAGCTCTGATCCAAATGTAGAAATAAGTTAAGACAGACAGTTAGTGCCCTAATACCCTCAGGAAAGCTCGAGACTGCCTAAGAAGGCGAGCCTCGTCTTATGTAGAGAAAGAAGGTAAGCTTAGAGAAAGAATGTAAGCCGAGAGCACTATAGAATGACATTCCTAGGATTTTATAAAATAGAATCCTCCTTACCAAGGGATGGTCTAGCTAAGAGCAAAGCAAGAGTATGAGTAAAAAGTAGACTCCCTTGATGTTACAAAGAGTGATTAAGTGGAAGAACCCTGGGAAAATGCAGGTGCTTTTGAGCGTAAAGAAACCTGAACTAGCAACAGAAATAGCCAGTAGTAGAATATCCTTTTACCTAAGTAAGAGGATAAGAAAAGTAGAAAGAAAAGATGTGATAGTGCTCAAGCCGAGGACACATCAGATTGAAAATAAATATTCAGTTAATGTGCTTGAGTACTCAAGAAAGCACATCTGTCCTTGGTATAGATGCCCTTCTAGCATGATAGCACCTAAAGTATAAATAGCCAGGCAATACCAAGAAATCTCGGGATGTAGTAGAGGAAGAATCCTACTTTCCCTGAGTACTCTACAAGAATAGGACGTTTGATGCATATGTGTATAAATGTGGGTTACACCACACAGAGCCACCAAGGTATTGTCCCCTGGTCGCAGGTTCAGTGAACTGTGCTCCCTGGGTGTTTGTCCCTTCTTGGTTGCTGAGCCTTTGCCCGTGCTCCTAGGAAAAGCGTGCCTTGGTGGGGAGGGATTCTCCCCCACTTATATGGGCTAGCCACAGGTCTCTTCTAGCCGATGTGGGACTTTATAATCCACCCCCCTTTTGGGCTGACCCGTCCTCGGGTTGCACATGGGCCAGGATTACTCTGATACCAATACCACACAGAGCCACCAAGGTATTATCCCCCGGTCGCAGGTTCAGTGAACCGCACTCCCTGGGTGTTTGTCCCTTCCTGGTCACTGAGCCTTTGCCCACGCTCCTAGGAAAAGCATGCCTTGGTGGGGAGGGATTCTCCCCCACTTATATAGGCTAGCCACAGGCCCCTTCTAGCCGATGTGGGACTTTACATCAAAGATGAATTTTACCGCAGCTAAGGTCTGAAATTTTCTCATTTAACTTAGAAACCTTAGTTTTTCTTATAGTAATGCTAATGAATGATTTATAAACACTTGTGGAACATTTTTGTGAGTTAAAATCAATAGTAAAATGAATGTAAGACATCTAATTGATGATTAGATTCACTTGTGCATTCAAATACTTTTGGTAGTTTAGTTAATGTCTTTAATGATCTGAGGTTTAAATTTTCCCTCTTCTTCTTAATGTAATTAATTGTGATGACTTCAAATCTTGATTTATTATTATTAATTGTGTTTTTAACCTTAATCACTATAATTTGAAGTTAGGGTTATCACAGTACATGTAAGAGTTGTATCTACATGTAGATACAAGACTTGATGCCTCGTGTTAATGTTGTGTGTGTACAAGTGAAAGATGTAAAGGGCTATGTATGGGAAGCTATTTTGCATTAAAGTAAAGCCCATGTGTGAGTGGATGGACGTGTAGCCTCCTATAGCTGTTGTTTTGCATTATAACGTGTAAAAATCTGTTGGGAATCATAGGAGGCACACAGCGGAAACATTTAAAATTTTGATCTCAATTCCCACTAAAGATCCATCAAAATCACTTAAACCAAATAGATTCAGAAAATTACCTTTTTTCTGTCGATTGAGTTTATTATTTACTTTTCGTCTATATCACAGGAACTGACTGCAGATCGGCTCCCTCTACTGGTATCCACACAAATGGGATTTAGCAACTCAAACGGTATGCTAGCAGCCAGTTCTGTACTGTTCCGTACTGTTCTGTACGATGTCCGTATGGTGTCCCTCTCTCTAAAGTTTTTGGAGGCAACTTTAGCTGTTCTTTTCTAATATGAAAACTCCTATTTATAGATTAAGGTTTTAAATATATTTAATTAATCAAAATTAATTAAATATATCTATTAGTTTAAATTCAAATCTATCCTATAGTTTAAATTTAAACTAACAATATCTAGAGCTTAATTTAAATTATCTGATTAGTTTAAATTTAAATTTATCTGATAGAATCAAAATTTAAATTATCTGATTAGTTTAAATTTAAATCTATCTAATAGAATCAAATTTAAATTATCTGATTAGTTTAAATTTAAATCTATCTAATAGAATTAAATTTAAACTAATTCATATATATATATACATATATAATATCAAATATAATATATATATATAATATATTTCAAATTTAATTATTTATATATATAAATAATTTATCCATCCTAGATATTCATTGAATCTAGACACATTTCTGATTCAATGAATGTAGACATTTTAGCCCGAGTTAGTCCATTCTTGTGTGCGACCCTGCAGGCTCATATGATGTTGGCAGTGGGCCAACTGCACTGTTTGACCTACAAATTACAAGCAGCCTCTAGCAAGACATTATGACTACCCAAATCATACGGGATCGGTGATCTGATGCAATCTATCTTACAACCCTATCATATCCCTTTTGTCACACGATATCTAGATCGAGTATGAAGCATGGAAATGTCATCCTCAACTTATTCGATCATAACTTTCTCCATCTCCGAGTAGACTGATATAAGATGGAACCCTTTTCATCTAAGAATGGCCATGCATTTCTCAGTCACATTCATCGAGGGGCCCAGAGATATCTCTCTATTAACCAAAGGGACAAATTCCATCTTGACCACTCATCTTCCTCTACATGGATTCCATTATACCTGATCATAGTCTTTATAATCACCCGGTTAAATGTGACATTAGACTATGCCAAAGTATAGTATCCTTCATGTAGGAATCTATGGTGATCTCAGGTCCAAGGGATCAATGACACGGTTATATATGAAATAAACTTATGACCTAATCCATGTAGTTTATCTCATGACGGGTCTATCCAACGTCTTGTTCTCTAACACATGCCTATGATTTTGATTCATATCATCATACATGATTAACACTTAATCAATCAAAATTATACTAGTTTTAATTCATCGTTGTTCCCACAAGAATGATTGACTAGGGACATTTTGGATAATCCAAAAAATGATTTATCCATGAATATTATTATATATAAACATGCAAATAATATAATAATGTAATAAAAGAAAACTCTTATTTTGTAATAAAAATAATATTCGCAATACAATGATTAGCCTAGGGCACAATCTCCAACAATTTCCACTTGCACTAGGTTCAATCATTAATGTTTCTAATACCCATTGACTTGACATGACGATCATGCTTAGCCTATGCAAGCGGCTTAGTAAGAGGATCAGCAACATTGTCATCAGTTGGTACTTTGCATATCTTTATATTACCTCTATCAATAATTTCTCTGATAAGGTGATATCGCCTGAGTATGTGTTTAGTCTTTTGATGTGATCTAAGCTCTTTAGCTTGTGCTATTGCGCTATTGTTATCACAGAATAAATCTATTGGATTTGAGATGGTAGGCACCACCCCTAGCTCAGTGATAAACTTTTTAATCTAAATAGCTTCCTTAGTTGCATCTTATGCTACTAGGTACTCAGCTTCTGTTATAAAATCAGCCACAGTGCTTTGCTTTGAGCTCTTCCAACTTACTACTCCACCATTCAAACAGAATACAAATCTTAATTATGATCTAGAATCATCTTTGTCAGATTGAAAGCTTGCATCTGTGTAACTATTTATAACAAGCTTGTCATCCAATCCTCCATATACTAAGAATACATCCTTAGTTCTTCTCAAGTACTTTAAGATATTCTTGACGGTAGTCCAATGATTCTCACTTAGATCTGATTGAAATCTACTAGTTATACTCAAGGCATATGAGACATTTGGTCAAATGCACAACATAACATACATGATAGATCCAATAACCGAGGCATATGGAATCTTACTCATGCGTTCTCGCTCATCACGTATACTAAGACACTGAGTCTTGCTAAGATTGATGCCATGAGACATAAGTACAAAACCCTATTTTGAATCTTACAGACTAAATCTATGCAATACCTTGTCTATGTAGGTGCATTGACTTAGACCGATTAGCCTCTTGGATCTATCTCTATAGATCCTAATCCTAAGGTTGTAATTGGCCTCGCCTAAGTCTTTCATTGAGAAACACTTTTCTAACCAAGACTTGACAATCTGCAAGGTAGGAATGTCATTTCCAATAAGTAGGATGTCATCAACATAAAGCATTAGAAATACAATTGTGCTCCTACTAACCTTCTTATAAATACAAGGTTCATCAACATTTAGGATAAAACCAAAATCTTTGACTACTTCATCAAAGTGATGATTCCAACTCCGAGATGCTTGCTTCAATCCATAAATAGATTTTTAAAGCTTGCAAACCTTCTCAGAATCCTCTGGACGCATAAAACCTTCAGGTTGTGTCATATACACATCCTCAAGCAGCTTTCCATTAAGGAATGCTGTTTTCACGTCCATTTGCCAAATCTCATAATCTTAATACGCAGCAATGGCAAGAACTGATTGATTTGATCATAGCGACTGGTGAAAAAGTTTTATCATAGTTTATATCATGTGTTTGTTTGAATCCTTTTGTAACCAATTGTGCCTTAAAGGTATGCACTTGGCCATCCATGTCAGTTTTCTTCTTGAAAACCCACTTGCACCCTATGGCTTTTATACCTTTAGGTGGGTCAATCAAGGTCCATACCTGATTGTCATACATGGATTGCATTTCAGACTTCATGGCTTCTAGCCATTTCTCAGAGTCTAATCCCATTATGGCCTCTTGATAGGTGGTTGGCTCATCTTGATCAATGAGCAACACATCATGATATATTTGAGGTTGATGTCGTATCCTATCAGACCTTTATGGGCCTTGTGTTACTTGAATAAGCTCAACAACTTATTGTGAGTCTTTTCAATTTTCCATCTCCGGTTTAATGTGATTTTGTGGCTCTCAAACTTCTTCAAGATGTATCTTACTCCCACTGGTTCTTTTAAAGATGAATTCTCTTTCTAAAAAGATACCATTTCGAGCAACAAACAATTTGTTCTCAGTGGGGTTGTAGAAGTAGTATCCTTTAGTTTCTTTAGGATAACCCACAAAAAGGCATTTTATAGATTTGGGTACTAGCTTATCTGAGGTTTGTTGCTTAACTTATGTCTCGCATCCCCAAATCTTGAGAAAAGATAAACTGGGCTTTTTCCCAGTCCATATCTCATATGGTATCTTTTCAACTACCTTAAATGGAACACGGTTTAGTGTAAACGTAGTTGTTTCTAATGCATAGCCCTAAAAAGATGGTAGAAGATCTGTTTGACTCATCATGGATCGAACCATATCTAATAAGGTTTAATTCCTTCGTTCAGAAATGCCATTCCATTATGGTGTTCCTGGTGGGGTTAATTGTGAGACAATACCACAATTTCTAAGATGATCAATAAACTCTTGGCTCAAATATTCACCACCTCGATCGGATTGAAGTGCTTTAATAGATTTGCCAAGCTGATTCTGTACCTCATTTTGGAATGTTTCGAACATTTCAAAAGCTTCAGATTTGTGTCTCATTAAATAGATGTAACCATATCTACTATAGTCATCTATAAAAGTAATGAAGTACAAGTGGCCTCCTCTAACCGTTGTACTTAGTGGACCACATACATTGGTATGTACTAGGCCCAATAAGTCAGTGGCCCGCTTACTGTGCCCAGTGAAAGGTGCCTTAGTCATCTTTTCCAATATACAAGATTCGCAAGTGTCAAATGATTCAAAATCAAATGATTTCAGAAGTCCATCTTGATGGAACTTTGAAATGTGTTTCTCATTTATGTGGCCTAGACGACAGTGCCAGAGATAGGTTGGATTCAAGTCGTTAGTCTTGATCCTCTTGGTAGTTATGTTATAGATATCTTGATTATTGGAAGCTTTAAGATTTAAATAATAATGGCCACCATGCAAATCACCATCTGTATAAAAAAATGTCATTACGATAAATAGAACATTTATTATTCCCAATAATTGAAATAAAACCTTCCTTATCCAAATAAGTAAGTGATACAATGTTATACTTAAAGCAGGAACATAATAGCAATTGTTCAAAATTAACAAAAGCCCACTGGGCAAATTTATTTCATAAGTGCCTACAACTAAAGTAGCAACTCTTGCTCTATTTCTAACTCGTAGGTCTATTTCGCCCTTTTTCAACTTCCTACTCCTTTTGAGACTCTGCACATTTGTACAAATGTGAGTTCTACATGCAGTATCTAATACCCACGTTGGAGAAGTAGAAAGATTAATTTCTATAACATAGAGGCCTGAAGTAATAGTCCCACTATTCTTCTTTTTCTTTAGATCTTCCAGGTAGAGCTTGCAGTTTCTCTTCCAATGACCGAGCTCATTGCAAAAGAAACAAACTCCTTCCTTAGGAGGGTTTGCCTTCTTGGCTTTAGGCTTGGGTTTGGACTTGTTTTGGTTTTTGAACTTATTGTTCAGGCCCTTTCTGTTGCTTTTACCTTTCTTTTCATTCTTTTACCTTTCTGAACCATTAAAATAGAGTTTGGATTTTTCTTAATATTTTGGTCAATAGTTTTAAGCATCTCATGCAGTTCAAAAACAGATTTCTCTATGTTGTTCATATTGTAGTTCATGACAAACTGGTAATGACTTTCCGAGAGTGAGTTTAAGATCAAATCTGTAGCTAACTCCTGACTCATGGGAAATCCAAGCCTCTCAAGGTGATCAAGGTAGCCTTTTATCTTTAAAACATGAGTGCTAACTGATGCACCTTCAGCCATTTTATAGGAATGCAAGGCCTTAGTGGTTTCAAACCTTTCTTGCCTTGCCTGTTGTTGGAACATTTCCTTGAGATGCACAATCATCTCACAAGCCTCTATGAGTTCTAGATCTCTCTGAAGTTCTGGGACTATGGTCGTTAACATCAGGCATCCCACATCCACAGAATCATTGAGATGCTTGGTGTGGGCATCTTTTTGTGGTCTTGGAGCATTGGCTGCAGGCTCCTCAGGAATGGGCTTATCTAGGACATATAGCTTTCTTTCCTGCTTGAGAACAATTCTCAAGTTCCAAAACCAGTCAAGACAGTTTGTCCCATTAAGTTTGTCCTTCTCAATGACGGATCGCAATGATAGTGTAGTAGAGTTATTTGTTGACATTTTTTCTACAACAAAATATGCAAAAATCAAATTAATAACTTTCCACTAAAATAACCCTCAATTTAATTTAGCGGGCTAACACCCATATTTCACTTAATTATAAGTCTGCTTTGGCAAGACGCTTAAAATTAAGCTATTTAGGTAGGTAACTCGTTTACCAATTACATCACATGTAACTCTTAGATCTTTTTATGGGATTCATTCATCACATGATTCGGCATGTTTAATCCCATCTAATGCCTTGAGACCCAAAACCGTTTTGATAGTTTCAATTAAGTCAAACTACTATGAAGCTTATGGTATCACTATTACCCAAGCTACCTTACTAAGATAACCTAAGTGTATCCCACTTTGGTGGAACCAATATTCAGGTGATCAAAGTCTTGACAGATGTTCATTAGTGGGTAGCATTGTAACTTAAAATTTTACACGAGGGGTTTTATTTCATTATTTTACAAAACTAATTGTCACATAATTATATACTACAATAGCATACAAACATACATACATATGATCTCATCATAAGTCTTAAAATAAATGTGACACAATATGACCCATCTATCCTATCTCCTCCTAAGCCAATGAGAGGATTCCTCTAAGATAAAATCTATATATACAAAGAGAAACCTTGCTTGAACATTCGAGGGGAGTGTGAGATGAGAAAAGAATGTACATTTAGAATGAATAGAGAGAGGCACGACACGCAAATCGTATTTTTAAAATTACAAACCATAAGCATCCTAGGGCTATATCATGCACCATACCCATCCAAGCAAATCACAACACAAACACACATGTTATAAACATTTCATCTCATATGAAACACTGTAAATTTAGTGAATTAATTTTAAATTAGATTGTGTTGTGCTAGAATTAAATAGCAACGGTGGATTCATTTAGTGCGTCACATACATAACGAAATGAATTCGAATTGAAACATAATATAATCTGTACAAAATATATCAAAAATATATATATATATATATATATGTAACAGATTAATAATTATGTTCCCAATCACATTGAAAATTATACATATATCATATATATGAACGGATTCATTAAAAGAATCTCTATTAGATTTCATGCTTTAAAATAATTTGATCAAATTAACATTGCATACATGAAAAATTGAGCATAAGATAAAATTTTTAGAACATACAAGCACTCAATTTAAGCAATTATTGACGTGGCTCTGATACCACTATTGGGAATCATGGGAGGCACACAGTGGAAACATTTAAAATTTTGATCTCGATTCCCACTAAAGATCCGTCAAAATCGCTTAAACCAAATAGATTTAGAGAATTACCTTTTTTCTGTCGATTGAGTTTATTGTTTACTTTTCGTCTAGATCACAGGAATTGATCGCAGATTGGCTCCCTCTACTGGTATCCACACAAATGGGATTCAGCAACTCAAATAGTGTGCAAGCAACCGGTTCCGTACAGTTTCATACTACGTCCGTATAGTTCCGTATGACGTTCATACGGTGTCCCTCTCTCTAAGGTTTTTGGAGGCAGCTCTAGCTATTCTTTTCTGATATGGAAATCCCTATTTATAGACTAGGGTTTTAGATATATTTAATTAATCAAAATTAATTAAATATATCTATTAGTTTAAATTCAAATCTATCCTATAGTTTAAATTTAAACTAACAATATCTAGAGCTTAATTTAAATTATCTGATTCGTTTAAATTTAAATCTATCTAATAGAATTAAATTTAAACTAATTCATATATATATACATATATATAATATCAAATATAATATATATATATAATATATTTTAAATTTAATTATTTATATATATATATAATTCCTCCATCCTAGATATTCATTAAATCTAGACACATTTTTTATTCAATGAATGTAGACATTTTAGCCCGTTGTTCTTGTGTGCGACCCTGCAGGCCCATATGATGTTGGCAGTGGGCCAACTGCACTGTTTGACCCACAAATCACAAGCGGCCTCTAGCAAGACATTGTGACTACCCAAATCATACAGGATCGGTGATCTGATGCAACCTATCTTACAACCCTATCATATCCCTTTTGTCACACGATATCTAGATCGAGTATGAGGCATGGAAATGTCATCCTCAACTTGCTCGATCGTAACTTTCTCCATCTCCGAGTAGACTGATATAAGATGGAACCCTTTCCATCTGAGCATGGCCATGCATTTCTCAGTCACACTCATCGAGGGGCCCAGAGATATCTCTCTATTAACCAGAGGGACAAATTCCATCTTGACCATTCATCTTCCTCTGCATAGATTCCATTATATCTAATCATAGTCTTTATAATCACCTGCTTAAAGGTGACATTAGACTATGCCAAAGTACAGTGTCCTTCATGTTGGAATCTATGGTGATATCAGGTCTAAGGGATTAATGACACAGTTATATATGAGATAAACTTATAACCTAATCCATGTAGCTTATCTCATGATGGGTCTATCCAGCATCCTATTCTCTAACACATGCCTATGATTTTGATTCATATCATCATACATGATTAATACTTAATCAATCAAAATCATACTAGTCTTAATTCATCGTTGTTCCCACAAGGATGATTGATTAGGGACATTTTGGATAATTCAAAAAATGATTTATCCATGGATATTATTATATATAAACATGCAAATAATATAATAATGAAATAAAAGAAAACTATTATTTCATAATAAAAACAATGTTCGCCATACAATGATTAGCCTAGGGCACAATCTCTAACAAAATCTGCATGTGTGTCTTGTGTATGTTAGTGGAGCAATGCACATGTGCATCATGTGTGTGAAACATGAGTGAATGGCTGTGGATGTGTTAATGTGAGGGATTAGATGAGTGTGTGAATTGATCCCCTACTTCTCCCTTAAAAACCCATGGTTACATGTAAATGAAGTAGGTGTATGAGGCCATGTGTTCAAGTGAGGGAAAAGACCTATGAGTGTGACATGTGAATGGATGATTTTGCATGCATGAAAACCCATGTGTAAAGTGCATGTGATTTGGAGAATTGGAGGCTGTTGCTTCATGTTAAAGTGAGTGAAGTGAGCTAGAAAATAGAGTGCCTTACATATTGTGTGATGTCAACATGGAATGGAGGAATGGAATAATGTAGCATTGAATGAATTTTCTCCTCCCTTTGTAGCTCTAATTTGTTTGTCCACATCATCCTTCATTCTCCTATTTTTCTTTTTTTTTTTTATTTTCCAAAATTTCATTAAAAAATGTGGACCATTGTTCCCTCCTTGAAATTACACACTTGAAGCTCCATCTCTTCTCCAAATCAATTTCTCCATTTTAAATTTTATTTGCCCATTAAAATTTGCACAAATAATAGAAAATATTAAGTTGGAAAATTTTAAAAAATTATTTAAAAGAATTTATGCATTAAAATTCAATAATTTTGTGAATAAATTCCTAGAGTGCAAAAAATGACCAATAAAATCAAATATCATCTTATTAAATCCATTAAGCCTTAATTCATTATTAAAATGCCCAAATAAAGAGGAAAAAATATATAAAAAATGATATTTATCAATATATAATTTGTATTCTCATTAATCTTGAAAGTATTAGTTTTTGTTTCCTATTTGATAGTAGAACCATTTTTTTAAATATTGAAGATTATATAAGTCCAATTTTAATTGTGATGCATGTTCCTTTAACTACTATTTCACTGCTGATATATGGAATGAATAATATGTACTCTCAATTGAACCAGTTTTTGCCAACAATTCTTTAACATTAGTGGCCATAGTAATGTGTCTTGGCTTTTGCTTAATCATTGTTCTCCTCTTATCTTGCAAAATGTATAAAGATTTATTCATTTGCAAATGACCATGCTTTGTTCTTCAACTAGCAATTATACATTGTACTCAACCATCTTATCCACAAAGTCTTTTCCCTAAGGGTAATATCATGTTTAAATATCTTATTTTTATTCTTATTAACCTTGATGATAACAATGTATTTTTCATATTTGAATATATGATTTTTAAATCCTCAAGATTAGACATAAGGTCCAGTTATAAATGTGAACATATAATTTTTATTTTCATTAATCTTGACAAGAAATTGAACTTTCTCAATTAATGCTAAAGTTTGGTTAGCAGTGATATCACATATCAATTTTTGTTATCTAAACCAATGGCTACAATTTTCTCACAAACTAAATGATCTTCTTGAGCTGTAATTTTCCTTAACTGCTACTTGCAAAATTTGACTATGCAGCATTGGGGTAGCATTAAGCTATTAAATCCATGCAAGATGAAAATAGTAAAGGAACATTTTGTTGAAGAAAAGAAAATAAAGAGGCCATAACTTTAGTAATTTTACTTCTCTCCCTTCCTAGACAATATGTTTTTATTTTGACATTACAATTATTAGTTTAACATTTAGGTAATGTTTTTGTTCACTTCTCACATGACTTATGATGGAATTTGCTCTCACCTTCCCAGAATTTTTAGTAGCTCAATATACATGTATATATATATCTTTTACTTACTTGGGGACATTATACACGATGATTTCCTATTTATTAAATGTTCCTATGACTTTGACCTCATTTCTAAATAAGAGGTTATTTTGTTCCTATGATACTCTGTATAACAACCTTTATGTTCTATGATAATAGCTCTTCATGTTCTCGCATATATTTTGAATATAATTTCTACTACTAAATGGATGGCGTTACAATTTGACAATTTTTAAACACAAGTACATATTTATGTCATAATTTGTCTATAAACTATCATTTGAAGTTTGAACAAAAACAAATAGATGAATCATTAAATATCAACTTAGTCAACAATATTGCTTGCTTGAAATGGTTCCATATAGCATGCCCATTTAATTTGATGTCCTAGTGTGTGTATATATATATATACACATGCACACCCACACACAAAAGAATGCTTTTGTTAATAGATGCTAATAGGTAGGACACTAGGTACTTTCCTCTTAGTTACATCTAAATGATACTTATCAATTGGGAACTTTTATTTAAAGGGCACACACACATACAAATACATGTTCATAAGAAAAAATAAATATTTAGTATCCCATGCAAATGCACAGGTCTCTAACTAGTTTTAAATTATAAGTTGACAACATTACTCCTTTCCTCTAATTTATTCCCTTATTTAAAGATTATTTTTACTTATTGTTATTTGTAATACCATAACTTCCTAGCCTTTACATAATGGTCACACAGGCCATCTTAACATATCTTTGGCATATTGGAACACATTTGCAAGAAAGTATGCACTTTTATGCATGGATAATTACATAATTAGAAAGCCATATATGTGATTCATAGCTTTAAGGACCATGTGACTCATCAATATCATTTTTCATCCATAACATATCCAATCATATCATAAACATCACAACTCATCTCATGAATCACATATTTGGAACCAAACTTGAAGAAATATAAGAATTGCTCTCAGGTTTGCTGTCACAACTTTCTAGTATGAACTTTGAAAATTTATAACTAATTTCAAAAAACTCAAAATCATACATACGATAGGTTTTTGGAAATCTCTAGATGTTACCTAATAACTAAAAATAGTTCTAGACTAAGAGATAAGCATTTAGCTCTCCAAAATTAATAGAAAAATTCTTCAGGTCAATTCTTGGATAGCTCTAGGTGCTCCAAATGAGGTGCTCTCATTGGCTATGGAAAGCTTATAATGTCTAATTTATTTCTATAATTTTTTATGAGCATTAGACTTCATTTAGTTGACATGTGACATAGAGAAGCCAACTGACCATATGAACAGTACACATACCAATTCTACATAATTTGGCCAACTTTAAAAATTCATAATAAATTCTCTAGAGCTCCAAATTGAGTGCTCTTTATCTCTGTGAAAATTTCTAGATGAGACCTATTTGCTAACCAAATTTCATGCAAAAACTCATCTATTTGATTAGATTTTTGGTTAACTCAAGAATTAGTCAATTTTGAAGTCCATAATAGTATCATAAGGCACCAAATGACTTTCCTAACATTCTATAACCAGTTGAGTTTTTCCAAAAGTATAATTAAAACATATAAAAGCTTGCCAAAATGATTTATATCACCATGGAGCTTATTCTCACCTTGCCACTTGCATTTATACACATACACATAAAGGCTCATGGGTGGCAAAAATGCATGTATTCATTCATTTAGTTCCAAAATGGATACAAATATCATATTTACATACATTTGAACATGTTCAATGGTCTACATCATATATACATCACATGGTTATAATTCTTGACATCAAAATGCTATTAGAAAGCCTATTTCTCTATCCCTTTGTTAAATTCTTCCTTCTCAAGGTTGTTGGCCTCCATTTCTTAGTCCACTTGGCTCACCTAAACATGGTTAGACATTCATGGGGAAAGAGTGAGATTCAAAGAATCCTAATAGCTCTTAACCCTTTCAAACATACATAATGGATGCATATATATATGAAAGAATGCATGTATGATATTTAGGCTACTATTGAACATACATAAAGCATTTTCCTCGTCATATAAATTCATACATAGCAAATAGGGGCTAAAGGCATTGGTCTAACCTCACCCATCTTTTGTAGGAATTTTGGATTTACCTCACCTACTTTTAAGGGACTTTTGACTTAGCCTCACTCTTCTTGAGACTTTTGGCTCATCCTCACCCATGCTAAGGGACTTTTGGCATAACCAAACTCATTTAAGCCACTTTGCATATATAAACATATTTTAAGAAACATAATGGCATCATAATATGTAAGCAATGACTAGAAATATTTCTCATAGTTCAAACATATATACAAATACTCAAAGACAAGTAAACATCCAAGCAATGCATGTGAGAAAGGTTAGAGAGCTACCTTGAAGCAAGATTCACACACTTTTTCCTTAAATTCTTCTTCCCCATTTTGGCCAAGCACTTACAATTAGGTGGCACTTGATTCTCTTGGCCTAGACACATCAAATGAGACATATTTCAATCATTGGAACAAGCTCGAACTTCTCACAAACTCTATGTAAGGCTACTTTATTCTAAGACACAATTATGGTTCCATACAAGACACAATGAAATAACTATTGGAATTTATGATCTTGGCTCTAATTTCTCCTTCTATCTAAGTCTTTTGACTCCATTTAAACCTCTTGGAGTCATCACAAATTCATTTCAAGGAGTTTAGGTACAAGTTACTTCTTTATGTCTTAAAATGGAGCCTACACCTGCATCTCACAAACCATAATTCCTAAATTTATTACAAGGCTTCCTTTGATGTTCATCTATCATATTTAGTCCTTTTCTAGCCTTAGGAAAATTTAAAACTCTCCTTAGGTGCATATGGTGGTCTTGGTCGAGACATCAGCAATGAGGAGCACCAATGGAGTCTTGCAAATTTTCTTTAGGTGTTGGCACATGTGAGGCTTCCTAGGTGTCTTGAGAACCCATACACACTCTTAGACAACTAAAATTACTACTAGGAAGCTTCATATTTGCCAAGGTGCTACTAAATCTCTAGGTTTTATAACTTGATTTCTAATGCTTCTTTTTTAATTCCACTTGCATAATTTTGTTTCCCACACTTTAAAACCTAGGTTTCTTGCTTGGTTTTTGTTAAAACTCAACCATTCCTATGTGTTCTATACTTGGCTGAATTACACCTAAGGAGTAACAACGAAGAAGAAACAACAATAATCATGATTCTTACCTTGATTCTAAACCTTGTCAATAGCTCTTTCCTTTGCTTCTATCCTCTCCTTCAATTTCTAACCTTCCTCTATTGAACAAGTCCCAAAATAGTCCCAAATCAAACACTAAAATATGGGAAAAGAGAGGAGAAGGATGAGAATAAGTTTGCTAAAGGAAAGAGCATGAAATTCCATGGTTTTCTTATCTTTTCACCAAGTTTTTCTTCTCCTTTTTCCCCTCCTCTTGTACACCCTTCTTTGTTGGTCTCTCTGTTTTTAGGCATAAAATAGGCCAGTTAAATGGATAGGAGAAGGAGGACACCACATATAAGAAGTAGCTTATTAAAAATTCTTTAAAAAATTCCATTCTTGGCTATTTCCTTTTGGGCTCATTTTAATTCTTTTTCTAGAACCGTCTTTTCCATAAAAAAAATTAGGTCTTCTAACTTATAAAATGGCTTTGATTTCACTCAAATTGGATTTAAAACCTTCTCGAACAAAAAGGTCAAAGTTTAGGTCAACTGACATTCTAAAATGTAAACTAGAGGGGTTTGAACTATTCTAAAGGTTTTTATAGCTTTTAAGGTCTCTGAGAACCTCAAGAAACTCAATTTTTTCATTCAAAGATCCCTCTTTTGAGTTTTCTAAAAAGTGCTCAAAATTACAAAAATGCCATTACCTTTTGTCTGATTTTATTTAGCTACTCCGGCTCTGGTGTCTAGGTATCTTAAGCCTTGGATCCTCATTTTTCATTATTTAGAATTTTCTCCTCATTTTATTTGGCCTTAGATCTTTCTATTTATGTGACTTCCTTTTATATCTAACTCATTTTTTACGTTTTCAAGAAAAACAGACATTACTTTATTTCATTGATGTAGTTTCATATTTACAAGAACTTCTAGTTTCAAGTGTTAATTTAGATTTTGCATGTCATTTTGTAGTAGCCTTTACAAGAACAAAATTAGCTAAGGATTATTTAAATCTAACTTGAACCCCTTTTTTATTTATGCTTATAGAATTTTGTAGTCAATTTAGATTTGTATGATGACAAGGACAAGCAAAATGCCCTAAAATCAATCTCAACACTTTTAGGTACAAAAACATTGTTTGATTGTTCAATATTGTGCTTTCTTCAATTCTTTAATTTAGCGTTCTATTTATCTTGCAAAAATGAATTAGAGGAAGTATATGATACTAGTAACTTTTTGTGAATGTGTTTGTCATGCCGACCTTCTTCTTTAGACCCATATTTAAGGATGGTTGAGTTGAGCCTATTAAAAATATTTAAGGAATTATGTTCCATGGCTTATGGTGGAATAGGCATTGTGTGTAACATCTGGTCCCTTCATAAACGTGAGAAACACAATGTTCAGTTTCTCCGTAAACGTCAGAAATAGGCCAAATATAAAAGGAAGTCCTCGAAATAGAAGGAATTGGGGCCAACTAAAATTATAATAAAATTTTAAATATTAGAAAATGAGGATTTGAGATTTAAGATACCCAAAAACCAGAGCCAAAAGAGATCAGAAAATTTACCGAAAGAAGTAGGGGCATTTTTGTAATTTTTGAAAAATTTGGAAAACTCATAGGAGGACTTTTTAAACAAAAAATTTAAGCTTTCTAGGGTTCTCAGAGGCCCTGAATATTATGGGAACCCCTAGAACAGTTGAAACCCCTCCGGTGAGTGATTTCGGCTGTCAGTTGACAGAAAATTGACTGAACGGTTCGAAATGGTTTTAGATCCTTTTTGAGTGATTCCAAAGGCAATTATTATGATTAAGGGCCTAAGGAATGTGATGGAAAAGATGGATTTCAAAACAGAGTTGAAACAAGCCCAAACGAACAAAACTATGAAGAGGGACTAAATTGCAAAGTGTAAAAGTTGCTTAAGTGAAACCCTAGCTTATAAAAACGCCCCTCCTTTGCTCAGATCTCCTCTCCCACTCTCTCACACGTTAAAACAGAAGTAACAAGGGCTGAGAGTGGCGCACAAGAGGGGAGGCCAAGGAAGGAAGAGGAAGCTTTGAAAAGTGTAAGTTTTAGCCACTTTTTCCTACTCCTTGCCTTGTTAAACCTCTTCCCCTCCTTTCCTCCTCTCTTCCTATGGATTTAATGAGGTGTTTGGTTCTGTTTTGAGCCCAAAACTGAGGGGGAAATTTCGAAATTCAAGGAGAGGGTTGAAGCAAGGAAGAGAGCTCTTGAGAAAAGCTTGGAATCAAGGTGATTTTTCTATCTTGGTTGCTTCCTTTTTCTTGCCCTTTGGGTGTCGAGTTCTGCCAGAACAGAACCATCTTGGGGGGAGGCTTTTTGTCTAGAAATAAGAAGGAATTGTGGGTTTTAGACCATGAGGAGTTAGTAGATGCAAGGAAATTGGAAGAAAGGCTAATGAAAATCAAGTTAGAAAAGTGTAGAGCTCTTGGACACTTTATAAAAACTGATTTAATCCATGAATTTTCTTGCATGTGTCAATGTTTATTTGAGTCTCTAAGACCCCTAGGAAGCCTCCCAAGTGTCTCTCCCATCAAGGAAAAATCAAAAAGCCCATGGACTCCTCCTCCCTCCATCGATTCGGCCAAGATATAACCATTAGGCTAGGGGCTGTTTTAATTTGTTTTAGCCTTGGTTTGGGACTTCTTATGATGGTAGAAAGTGGGAGGAACCCTTAGAAAAAAATTTAGAACTCCTAGAAATTGATTTGGTGCCTTAGGTTCCATAATATGACCTAAAGAAGCAACATGGTGCTAGGCCTTTTGTTTTAATGATGTGATGACTCCAAGAGGCTTAAAAGGAGTCAAGAATCATATTTGAGAGTAAAGAATGAGGCCTAGAAATCATTTGAGGGGTGTTGCTTCATTAGGTGCCAATATGGACCATAATGGAGGTTGTAGAGTAATCTAGGGTTTAAGCAAGTTGCATAGCCCTAAAAATTGTTTCATGAACTTAATTGGCTCCCATAATTTGTGTCTAGGCCAAGTGAAACTATCTCCACCAATTTGTGGGTGTGTGGCTAAAAGAGGAGGCTTGAAAGCTAAGGAAAAAGTGTGTGTTTGTATACAAGGTAGCTCTCTCCACCTTCTCTCATGCATGGATGTGTGTTTAGCTTGTTTTAGAATGCTTGTATGTGTATTTTCAAGCTTTGAAAAGTATGCTAGCATGCCTTTACATGTCATGATCCTTGATGCCATGTTATGTTTTAAATGAATCCATGATGTTTGTATGAGTTTGCTTGAGTGTGGAGAGGCCAAGAACTCTTCCCTTGGGTGAGGAGGAGCCAAGAACCCTTGAGCTTGATTGAGACAAAGTAAAGAGTCTCCCAAAAGCAAAATGGGCTCCTAAGAGTATGGTTGAGCCTAAAGTGCTCAAAGAATGGGTGAGGCAAATCCAAAATCCATGAGGAGAAGTGTGAGGCCAATCCAAACACTTAGTGAGCTCTTGAATGTCTTGTATGATTGATTCACATGCCAAGGTTGCTTTTAAAATGCCTATGATTTCTACTTTCTCCATGCATGCCATTGTGAAACTTGCTTGCACATATTATGTGTGATGGAATGGGAGATGAGCTATTGAGATTCTTGAATCTCACTCCCTCCTCTTAAATGTCCTAATATGCTAGGTGGACCAAGTGGACATGGCAATGGGAGCCAACCACCTTGAAGAAAGAAGATTGTCATCCTTATGCTTGATTTTTGGTCTTTTGATTCATAATGAGACTTCATTATGTATATTATTATTGTAAATGGTCTATGACCCCTTGGACAAATGTAAAAATGATATTATGTGATAGATAAATGAATGAGTATGGTGTATATACTCTAGAACATAAATTGAGTGTTTATGCTAATGTATACACTTGAGAAAAGCTTGGTGTAATGTGTATAAGTGAGGGTGAAGAGGCCAAAATGAGATGCAAATGGTTTGGAACCATTTGGGTAGCTTCCCCAAGTCTTAAACATGCTTTTAAACTTGCCCAAAAGGTGCCAAGACCAAAGGAAATCCATTTGGCAATTTTGGTACCCAATATGGAGTCAAAATTGACCATAATGGAACCCTATGCCACTTTTTGGCCAAATGAGTTAGTCTTGCCCTGAAATTTGGTATACAATTAGGTCTTATTAAGAGTTTTCTAGGAAGCTAAAGATCATAATTTTCGGAGATCTAGAAAATATTTGATGAATTTTCAAAGTTGGGATTTTCTATGGTTTCTGGTATGTGCACTGTTCATACTGGCAGATTTGATTTTCGTGTCACTCGATGGCCAAATGGTGTCCAATGCTTATGAAATTTTATGTACATAAACTAGAGGTCATAAGCTTTCTGTGGCCACCGAGATCACCTCATTTGGAGGTCTGAGCACAGAGTTATGCATTTTTGAAATTTGCTGTCAGTAACGGTGGCGACTCCAGAGTTCAATCACTGTTCTATCAGTTCCAGATACCTAAACGTATCTGTTTCATTCGGGAACTATTTTTATTGTCAAGCTAACATTTGTAGCTTCCCAGAATGACTGAATTTGTGTGATTTCGATTTTTTTAGAATTAATTATGAATTTCAGAAGTTTGTATCAGTAACCTGAATCACAGCCCAGGCAGCCAGTGAGTCTGTAGTTTTTTGGATGTCAAACGTCCTTTGTGATGCATGTTATGACTTGGACGTATTTTTAGTGTGAAGTAGATATCCTGAGCTTTCCAGAATGACAAAGAACACATGATTTCGAGTTTTCTAGATTTAGTAATGATTTTCCAAAGTTTGTGACAGAAAAGAGGAAATTCTGGACGAAAATGCAAACATGAATTTTAATGTGTTCCTTTGCTTTCCACGAGTTGTAGACCAAATTTGATGATGGAAATGAGCTATATTCATGTATTTAAGCATGAGAATGTGATAGATGCATTCATATGGCCCACGAGACTCCGAAAGAAAAATTTTACCCGTAGAGAAATGCATTTTAATTCATAACTCCCTATGCCACTAGATTGTTTCCATAGAACAAACATAAGATGAGGCATGGGAATTGCATGAATTGAGTCCTAGAAGTATGGTGTTACATTGTGCACGTTTATGACTAAAGAAATTGCCAAACTTGAACTAGAGAAATAGTGTCTTATATCTTAGAATGTTGTATAAGGATGGATGAAAAAAACCTCACTTCATTTTGGTGTGATCAATGGAAAGTATGTTGAAGAAGGCTTAAGCTAATCTAAAAAATAATGATGTTCCATATTTGGTTATGTATTCTTATGGTCCATATTTGTTATTTATTTAAATACGAGTTTGATTGATAGCAATTCTTACTATCTCAATTAATACTCGAGAGATATTAGCTAATAGAACTATTTCTAGGTGTGTTTACATTGTTATAAAATTTCCTAGTCAAGGAAATGCCAGTTAAGGAGCTGTCAAAGGTCGAGGAGGATGATGATATTGATGAATTTAGTAGATTCTCTAAGACTTAGAGTCAATTTGATGTGAGTGAATTTAGAATTAGTGCTTTCTTTTTTCTTTTTTCCTTCTTTTTACTGTATTGGTTGGTTGTTGCTTCTTTGTTAGATCCAAATGAAACTTGGAAGTTTAAGGGCACATATCATATTATATAGGACATGGTAGAGGATTTTAAAGATTAGAGCTAAGAGAATATAATACATATACTGCTTCTTACTCCTTATATGTTATTTTTTTTCAAATAGTGAAAAATTGGCCCTACTTATTTACTTTAAATTTAGAGGTCAAAACATATAAAGAAAACCTCTTTCATTTGATGCAAATTCCTTAGGAATTTAAGTTTATCATGAGTTTAAAGTATGACTACTAACTTCTTCTTTGTGATCCTATTTTTTATTTCTTTCCTTTTTTTCCTTTTTCCTTCTTTAAAATTGTCACAAGATGGAAGAGACATTGGAGATTAGCACATATGAATTGTTTTGTACTGTTAGATATAACCACATGTCTTGATAAATTTTTTCAAGGAGCATTTTGAATTTTAGGTCAGTTTCATTATACCTACAAGATCCACTTCTCTTAGTTTTTTTTTGGTATATTGTGCTAGCTCCCTCTAATGGATAGGAGATGCTGCCTCGAATGCATCTAAAGTGTTCAATGAAAAGCTACTTATGACTTACAAAGATATTCATTATTGACTTGGCATTTCATTTTTATTCCAATAAAGGAATAAATTATGTAAGTTTTTTTTTCTTTTTTCCCAAGTTCAATATTTGGTTAGATTTTAGAATGTTTTAGTCTATGTAAAAAATTATGCACATTCTTACTGGAGATGTGTTAAAGCTATATGATATATTTCCCCATGGAAGAATATCATTTGTCTCTATTTTTTATTGTTAAAATAGAAATATAAGATTGATTTTGACATTTTTTTAATAAGAGCTTATTATTAGGCATTAATGTATCCTTCTGGATCTATTTTGTTGAAGTAGGAGGAGAAATGAAATGACATAAATGTGCTATTATTTTGTCATGTAAGAATGTGATGATGCAATTTCATTTGTATTAAAAAAATGTTTATTTATTACTTTCTAATTTCTTACTTCCAAATTGTGTTTGTATTGCAAGAATAGTTGGTTAAGATTTATAAATTCAAGGAGAATGAAGATTTTGTTCTAAAATTTCTAATTTCTATTTATCTAAAGTATTGCAAATTCTCCAAGTGAATTCATGATATGCTTTTAGAGTTGTTAATTTGTTACTTCAAGCAGTTTTACAGCCAAATTCTAGAAAGTATTGATGATTAAAACCAATATTGATAAAATCAAAACAAGTTTTGTTGGCATTGGTTGTATTATGTATTTTTTTGAAAGAAAAAGGAGCGAGAGAGAGAGAAAGAAAGAGAGACAAAGAGAGAGAGTGAGAGATGGAGGCCTCATTTATGCCTCATTCTCTTGTTAGTGAGAGATTGTGGACTTATAACTTTTTCTATCTCTTTTCTAATTGTTAATGAAATTTGAATCAACCTTTGTGTTTTCCCCTTTTGATGATTCAAGAATTTATTTTATTTGGAACTTTTTCACATAGTCTTTGGATTTTGATAAAATATTACTAATTAATGTCATGATTAAGGCTATTCTTTGTTTTAAACATGAAATTAACTCTTTAATTTTATATTCCATATAACTATCTATATTTTTATTGACATCTCAAGTTTGTGTATCATAAGTGTGATAACACTTTTAAGGCTTTCCAAATCAAATATATGAGGCTCTTAGCTTGAACAACTTTATTATTACAACCTAGGCAAACAGCGCAATATAACTAAATATACATTAATTGGGAAAGAGTACCAAGATGATTTCTTGAATAAGAAAAAGAGATCCCTCTTTCTCTCTCTCTTTTTTTAATTATAGGTGGTATAGTAAACTAAGAAAAATAGATTAAAAAGTAAATTACTATTTCCATTTTCACCAAAATAAAAAAGGATGTCGAGGTAGATCTATAAATTTTGTGTGTTAGTTAAAGGATGGAGCTACCAAGCCCATTGCATTATATGTGGTCATATGTATGTATAAAAGGATGTCTAGGAGTATATATGAAATTTGTGGTGACTACTATTTTTCCTATCGGCAACTTTTGAGTACCAAAGAAGGAAATCTATCCATGTGCTCCATTTTTCTTAGTGATAGTGTCACCTCTTCCTTTTACTTCTATTCGATGAGTACTAGCTTTCATTCTTATATGCAGGATGAAGATGATGAGAATGAAAATAATGAGAAGGTTTGAGTAAATCTTGTGGTCTAAATTAATCTAATGCCAAGGATGATGATAAAGTAGGGATTTGGATCATTCTTTTTTCTTTTCTCATTACCCTTTTTTCTTTACCATTTTTTTCTAAAATTTTGATTATTGATCAATTTTGATTTTATTGATGTTTTAATGACACCAAACATTGATCTTCTAGTCTAAGATTGATGGTAGAAAATATATGTAGTTCATATCTATTAACTTCTTGTAGTGCATCTAATTTATTGTTCATCCAGTTATTATTTCTAAATGTTGAGGTTGCAAAAATATACATTTTGATCCTCTTTAGTCTTCAATGTCCTACATTGTTTTGCTACATTGTAGATGCTTCTACTTATGTCACTACACTACCAATTGGTCATTCTCATATTCTTATATTTTGGATGGCTTTAAAATTGTTGATCACCCCCAAACCAAAATTAAGGTTAAGGCATCTTTGTAATTATATTCTTATAATAATGTCTTATGGTTGATTTTATTGGAATTAGATATTCTTATACTAAATTTTTAAACTTCTCGCTCCTTAGTTTGATTTTCAATTTGGTGGTTAGCAATAATTTTAGTTTTCTACTAGAATTAAGGTTAGTCAAACTTATCATCAATTAACATTTTATAAAGTCATGTATGCTGCAAGAGAAAACCTATTTTATGCAGATTATCCAAGCTATTATAAGGTCCTATTGGAAGATGTAGTAGGCATTATTGTAATATGGGGTCTAAAAGATTTAGGTGTAAACAAAAAGCCTCTAACATTGCTATTATCACCATAACTAATTAAATGTTACTCGTAACTATTTAGATTGGTTGACTGCTCTGCCATGGGGGGAATATAGGATTGTGTACAGTAAACTTGATTCCCATTACTCTTGATAAGGTAAAATTAGTACTGCTAGGATCTTAATGGATGCTTACATATGTGCTAGCCCCATTACAAGAGTCTTGTGATCCTTCTGCTCTTCATTCCCTCTCTTAAATAAGTCTCTCTTATAAAAGAATAGAATGAAATCAGTTCTTAGTTTTTTTTTTGAAAGTTTCAACATAGAGCTAGAATGAAATCAGTTCTTAGTTTTTTTTTGGAAGTTTCAACACAGAGCCACATGGATTGGAACCCTTGCATCCCAGTTTTTTGTTTATTTTGTATATTCTCATAAGAAGTCTAACTCATATGGTTTCTTTCTTTGCTGATACATGTATATCATATACCCTTTCTTATAATGAGTTATTTTAATATCTAATTAGTTGAAAGATGATGTGCCTTTATATGTTAACTACAAACTACTATTAATCTTATGGATCTCACTATATTAGTTTTCAAATCTAGTGATGAAAAATTCAATGTTATTTGAGCAAAAAGGATTTTAGATGAAGACCATTATAGAACTGATGTAACGGAAAGGATATTGGAATTTATATCTAATTAAGTTAATCTAAATTTGAAAAGTGCTTGATCTCATTTGGACTTTTCTTTTCATCACAAACTACCAATATATCTCTGAAGTCCTTGTTAAGTGGTTTGTGATTTTCTTAACTTAATCTTTACTTATTTTTATGTTTTGATTATATGGAAGTAGGTTTTAGAATGAGTTGTTATGTACTTTTCATTTTCATGTTAATTATTTACTGGTTTGGCACTACTTTGGCACTTTGTTTTCATTTTTAGCATTTTACAAGTTTGGCACTACTTTACTAGTTTATAAATGCTAAGAAATGGAATAGTTACCTACATAGTAAAGTTCTTTTATGATTACTATATGTTATCTTCACAAATATTTTACACCTTGTCTATCTTAAACTCCACAATGCTAGGAAGGATTAACTTTGATCATTCCTTCTCGATAGCTTCCCATAACATTGAGTGTTATATAATACACATATTAAACTCAATGTCTTTTCTTCTTTCTTTTCTTTTTTTCTTTGAAAGGGAGACTATTGAGGAGAAAGCTTGATCAATTAGAGGCTTCATCACCTATTAAAGTAAAAGCCTAAAAGGCATAGATAGAATAAGAGAGTGCTAATGACTTGTAACCATGAAGAAATTGTAACTCAAAGCTTTACCCTTAGTATCACAAGTGTAGAAGATGAGTGCTAAAATGAATATCACATGTAACCATGGAGCAGACTATCACACCCTAAAAACAAGAGTGTAATTGGCATGGTAGATAAACAATTTCTCTTTCGTATACCTAATAAAACTAAGATATTGACCAAAATTTATTGGAAATCCCTATAATTCAATATTAGATAATAGAAGTAATTGAAACAATTATAAGTCATACTTTCATTAAACATAATTAATTACATATGGCTTTTATCGAAATTTCGGCAAAGTCTTCCTTGAAATTAGGATCCCCTAAAATTTCTACAATTAGCCCAGCAAAATACTCTCAACACAACCTACTATACATCAATTTCTAAGGATAGGGATCCTATCTGTGGTTTAATGGAGGTCTTTGCATACTAAAAAGTGAAACCAATTACATATTAACAATGCAAGGCTCACTAAAACAAAGAAATAGGATTGCTTCTATGCCACTGAAGAAGGGTTAAGTTTAGTTCTACTGTCTAAAAAGGATATTGAAAATAAAATGAGTGAGTAAATAAGGCTAACTATAAAGAAATAAAGTGAGTTTAGAATTAAAGTTTCTATTCAAATCAGTGAATTACCAAGTGGAACTTAATACAATGATTAATGAATTCTCCTAATAATCATCCATCAATTACAATAAGAGCATCTAGTCAGTACCAAACAAATTAGACTTAGAGTACATAGCTTGCAAGGGTAACATAGACATTAAACAATCCACTAGCAAAAATCAGAATAGATCCACGCATGGTGGTCAACCACACAGGGCTAGCAACACCCCAGCTAGCTAGGATACAATTATAGTACACTATGACTAACCACTACTACATTTAGCTGTAGGGTCCCAAAACAAATGGCTTCTGAAAGAATCATCTTGTAACATCCAGTTATCTGAAAACAAGAGAAAATGCAAGAAACGTAACATACAGTTTCTCTGTAAACAAATAAAATTCACCGGATACAAAAGGAAATCCCTCGAAATGAATTAGTTAAGGTCTCAAAAAATTTGAAAAGCATTTTAGGCTCCTAAAAATGAGAATCCTGGGCTCAGATGGAAAGAAAAATAGAGCTAGAGTGAAGAAACAATTTCTTACAAAAAACTTACGAAACGTAATGGCATTTTCATTATTTTGAGCAAATTTTAGAATTCTCACAGGAAGGTTTTCTAAATAAAATTTTTTAGTTCCTCAAAGTTCTCAAAGGCCATGAAAACCATGAAAAGGCCTAGGACAGCTAAAGCCCCTTCAATGGACGTTTTCCTACATCAGTGCACCCGAACATTGATGGATTCGTTCGGGAAGGTTTTAGCTCTGATTTAAGTGATTCCAAAGGCAATTTACTAAATTGGGAATCAAAATTTCATAATGGAAAAGATGGTTTTCAAAAATGAGCTAAAACGAATTAGAAATGAAAATGCCAAGAACAAAGGATAAAATAGAAATTTTTGAAAAGTCTTTCTTACTCCCACACATATATATGATGCACCCTTTCTTCACCTCCATTTTGGTTAACAAAGCTCTGCCTCAAAAACCAGAGAAAACCCTAAGGGATGAGGCTCACAAGAGGAAGAAGAAAAGGAGGGGAAATTCAAGCAAAAAGGTAAGGAAATTTAGTAGTTTTTCATGCTCTCTTTCTTCTATACCTCTTCTCTTCTATTCTCTTTTATTTTCTATGATTATAATGAAGTTTATAAATCTTTTTTCAAGGGAGAAATTAAGGGGAAAATTCATATTTGAAGAGAGGAGCTCAAAGAATACAAGATTCTAGTGAGAAAAGCCATGAAAATAAGGTAATTTCTTCTTCCATAGTTGTTATCCCTTGTTCCTCTTCCTCCACCATTTCGCCCCACCTAAGAAACCCTAGGAGGACTTGGTTTTTAGGTAGAACCAAGGGTAATTCTTAGAAAAAAAGGTGTGGAGATTAAGAATATGCAAAGAGAATTAACAAAACCTATGGAATTTCAAAATGCAATTTCTAGGGTTTCAAGTGTTCCTTCCAAAATTTGATTTGATCCCTTAATTCTTATGCATAAATAAAAGTTTAAATGAGTTCCTAAGATCTTTAGAAGTCTCCCCATGTGCTTCCTCCATCAAGAAAACAAAGCAAACTCTATAGAAGCCAAAGTCTTCCATAGCCTTAGCCAACCTAGTAGTAATGTGACTTAAGTGCATAGCAAATGATGGCATCAATCATCAAAGTGTCTCGATAATCGAAAAGTATCCTAGTTAACTAGATGACGAGATAAGTCAGAAAAGAAAGGTAAAGGGATTCCAGTAATATCAGAATAATGAGAAAAGCATGCAGAAAGAAATCCCTAGTAGAAAATGTTCAAATTCAGTATGCATAGCCCGAGTTCCTTATAGTATATGTAAATGAAATGAATAGGGACCAGTGTATAGTATCTTTCCTACTGGAGATGTTCACCATGCTCAGTGTGTGAGATGCCTTAGTGCCAAAGCACTTAAAAGCAGAACGTGGGCATAGTAAGAACTGCAGGATATGAGATGAGGGCTAAAATGAGTATATGTAAGTAAGTAAGTCAATAGAGTAAGAAAAGAAAACCCAAGCAAAAAAGGGCTGAAGTGGGAATCCCAGGATCCTATGAGGAGCGATGAATGAAAATTTAAAACACTCCCTAGTATCAATATAATGGGATCCTAGAGAATAAGATGACATAGAACCCATTTTGCACGAAGAGCATGATGTACTTCTGAGTTTAGCCTTAGCTATTATGAGCGATGGTAACTAGACTTAGTGAGCATGTATTTTACTATCAGATACAGTGATTTTAGGCTTTGACATCTCCTAGAGATGGATCGTAGTAGATCCTACCATATCACAATGAGTTGCAGCAGACCCTAATAGGGCTCATAGAGGTTGTAATAGACCCAGGGGTCACAGTAGATCCCACAGAGTTATAGAGAGCCCTAACCACAGCATGATAATTCTCTGGTGAGATGATAACCTGAGATAGTTTTTTAGAGCAGTTAGTCTCAGAGATCAGTACAGTTTTAGCTAGCTTTTGTCTCAGAGACTAGAGACCTCCTGAGTCTGGTAGACCATTGCTACAGAGATATGAAGGCTTTGTTCAGACAGTTAGACCACTGACTAGCTCTCTTTAGAGATGAGCATAGTATATAGGATAAGGAAAGCAAGAAATTAGCTTTCCAGAGTTAGAGCCAAATGAACCACTACCTAGTAGACAGTAGCCCTGATCGAGGGATAGAGAGATCTCCGCATGCTAGCTTATGTATTCAAAAAGGGGTCAAGTGTAATTTTTATATGAGGTAAGTGGTACAGTATACCTCCAGTGAGTAAAACTGTGAAGATAGCTAGCATCCCAACAAAACTTAGCAGTAGTTAGTGGTAGTAGCTCTTCGATGCCAGTATGAGACACATATGTTAGGCTTATCAGTGTTGAAATGAGGTACTATAAAATGCCACTATAAGTGAGAAAAGAAAGTTAGAAAAAGTCTTGGCCTACAGAGATAGATGTAATAGCAGACAGAGAAACTAAGATCATTAAAAGTAAAAACTCCTCAAAGGAGTTGTAATCCCAGTAAGTAACTAAGATGTGAGGCCTATGCTAGAAAGAAATGTGAATCATAATCATGGGATGAGCTAGTAAGAAAGAACGCAGAGATGAACAATGGATGGAACATGTAAATAAATAAATAGATAGACAGGAACCTCCGATGGCTGTAATGATCAAAAAAGATGATGAGACGTTATGAGAAGCCATTGAGAAAGGATACGAAAGATGGGATATGAAATAAGTTACCTCCCGATATGTGTAAATGAGTCCATTGAAACATTAATCCTGCGAACAAGTTAACATTAACCTAATATGATTAGTAAGCTCTCCCAAGATAAGCCTTTAAAGTTTGAAATTTCTTTCCCTTATGAAAAGAATTAGCCAGTACATTATAGTAAAAGAGCTCTCATTAAGAGCTAGTATGAAAATTCCCTAGTTGAGAGAAAATTCGAATGAGTGAAATTGCTAAGAAAAGTGCACAAAGCTAGGAAGATGGGAAAGAAAAGAATAATTAGCTAGAAAAGAAAAGAGTAAGAGAAAATGTACCCCAAATTTTGAGGACAAAATTTATTTAAGAGGGGAGAAATGTAACATCCAGTTCTCTAAAAATGAGAGAAAATGTGAGAAACGCAATGAACGAAACTCATCAGATATAAAAGGAAGTCCCCCAAGATGATGTAGTTAAGGTCCTAAAAAATTTGGGAAGCATTCTAGACTCTTAAAAATGAGAATCTCAGGCTCAGACGGAAAGGAAAATAGAGCTAGAATGAAGAAACAAATTCTTACGAAAAACTTACGAAATGTAATGATATTTTTATAATTTTGAGTAAATTTTAGAATTCATATAAGAGAGATTTTTAAATGAAATTTTTGAGTTCTTCGGGATTCTCAAAGGCCCTAAAAACCATGGAAAGCCTCGGGACTGTTAAAACTCCTACAGTGGACGTTTTCCAATATCGATGTACCCAAACTTTGATAGATTCATTCGGAAATATTTTAGCTCCCATTTGAGTGATTCCAAAGGCATTTTAATAAATTGAAAACCTAAATTTCATAATGGAAAAAATGGTTCTAAAAAAGGAGCTAAAACGAAGGAGAAACAAAAATGCCAAGAACGAAGGGCAAAATGGGAATTTTTGAAAAGTGTAACTTACTCCCACCTATATATATGATGCACCCTCCCTTCATTATGCATGACCATGTTTTGCCTAAAACTAGAGGAAAACTCTAGGGGATGAGGTACACAAGAGGAGGAAGAAAAGGAGGAGAAATTCAAGGAAGAAAGGTATGGATTTTCATGGTTTTTTATACTTTTTCTCTTCCAAACCTCTTTTCCTTCATTCTCCTTTATTTTCTATGATTATAATGAAGTATTTGAATCTGTTTTAGAGGAGAAATTGAGGAAAAAATTCGGATTTGAAGAGAAGAGCTCAAAGAACACAAGATTCAAGTGAGAAAAAGCAAGAAAACAAGGTAATTTCTCTTCCTATGGTTGTCATCTTTGGTTCCCTCCTCCACCATTTGCTCCACTTGAGAAAACCCTAGGAGGACTTGATTTTTAGGTAGAACCAAGGGTGAATCTAAGGAAAAAGGGTGTGGAGATTAAGAATATGCAAAGAGAATTAACATAAAACTATTAGATTTCAAGATGCAAGTTCTAGGGTTTCAATTGCATCTTGTAAAATCTGATTTTGTATGATGATTCCTAGGCCTAAATAAGAGTTTAAATGAGTCTAAGATCCCTAAGAGGCTCCCCATATGCTTCTTCCCTTGAGAAAACAAAGCAAACTCCGAGGAGCTCCATTTCTTCTATAGCCTCAGCCAAGCAAGGATAGCATAGCTAGGGAGAGTTTTAAATTTTTCTAAGGCCATTCTTGAGTCATATATGATGAATGAAAATGAGGGGAGGCCTTGCAAAAAATTTAGAACTCATAAAAAGTGAGTTAGTGCTTTAGGTTCCATATTATGACCTAAAGAAGCAACATATAGTTAGGCTCTTGGTTTTAATTGTGTGATGACTCCAAGAGGCTTAAACAGAGTCAAGAATCATATTTTAAAGGAAAGAATGAAGCCTAGAATTTTTTTGATGGGTGTTGCTTCATTAGGCTCAATTATGGAACCATAATTTGGTTATAGGCCAAGCTAGTGTCTAAGCAAGTTATATGGCTTTAGAATTGAGTTCATGAACCTAATTGGCTTCCATAAATTGTGTCTAGGCCAAGAGAAATCTCTTCCACACTTTTTGTAGGTGTGTGGCTGAAGCAAGGAAGGGAATTTCAAGAGAAAAAGTGTGTGATTGTGTACAAGGTAGCTCTCTCCACCTTTTCTCATGTATGGATGTGTGCTTAGCTTGTCTTAGAATTTGTGTATGTGTATTTTCAAAATGTATGCTAGCATGATTTCATATGCCATGGTTTCATGATGACATATTATTTTTCTAAATGATGTTATGATGTTTGTTTAGGTTTGCTTGAGTGTGGTGAGGCCAAGAACCCTTAGCCATGGTGAGGATGAGCCAAGAACCCTTAAGATTGATTGAGACAAAGCAAAGAGTCTCCCAGTAGTAAGATGGACTCCCAAGAGCATGGTTGAGTCCAAGAGTTCCTTAAAGAATGGGTGAGGCATGTCCAAAATCCATAAGAAAATGGGTGAGGCCAATCCACTTGCTTGGCAAGCCTTGTATGCTATGAGTGACTATTTTAAATGTTAAGAATGCTTCTTGAATGATTTCACATGTCCATATGCCATGGATGCATTTATAAGACTTGTTTTGCATCCATTATGTATGATTGAATGGGAGATAAGCTATTAGGATTCTTTGGATCTCATTCTCTCCTCTCCAATGATCTAACATGCTAGGTGGACAAAAGGAACAAGGCATTGGGAGCCAACAACCTTGAAGGAAAGAGTTTGACAACAAAGTACTTGAATTTTGTTACTTTAAAGCCATATTGTTGTCAAAAGATGTAACCCATGCTTGTATATGGTCTATGACCTTTGGAACATATATAATTATGATAATATATGATGTAGAAATGAAAGTATGTGTTATGTGAATGATAGAATATGAATTGAGTATGTATGGCAAAGACAGCTTTATGAATGAGTTTATAGAAATGTGCATAAGTATAGGTTAAATGGCCAAAATGAGACGCATGGAGTTTGGGACCATTTGGGTAGCTTAGACAAGTCTTGATTATACTTTTAGACTTGCCTAAGAGGTGCCAAACCCCATGGAAGACCATTTGGTTACTTTGGTATCCCATATGGAGCCAAAATTGACCAAATGGGAACCGTGTGCCACTTTTTGCCTAAATAAACTCTTCTTATTCTGAAATTTGGCATGAAATTAAGGTTCATTGAGAAGCTAAAGTATGGAATTTTTGGAGGTCCATCGAATATTTGATGAATTTTCAAAGTTGGCAAATTTTTTGGTTTTGGTCGGATGTACTGTTCACTTGGTCCAGAAATGAAATCTGTCACATAGGGCTCAAATGATGTCCAATTGCCATGAATTTTATACAGAGAAACTAAATGTTCCCAGAGACTTGTGCCAACTAGAAACACATCATTTAGATGTTTAGATAGGGAGATATGAATTTTCTAAGATTTTATCCAGTACTAGAGAGGGAGATATGGTATGGTTTTTCATAGATTTTCTTAATTTCTCTTTAGCAAATTCCTTCTCCTTCATCTTCCCTTCTTTCCTATGGTTTTATTGAAGCTTTTGGGTATGTTTTAAGGTCAGACCAAGGAGGATATTTTTGAGTTTGTAAAGGAGAAGCCAACCAAAAAGAAGAACATGCAAAAGAAAGCCAAGAAACCAAGGTATTTTGCCACTTTGTGCACGATTCTTCTTGTCCCTTCTCTTGTGATTTTTGACCCATATAAGACTAGACCTAAGGAGTTAAATTTCTAGCCAAACCAAGAGTGAATCTTAGAAAAATAAGGGAGAAGAGTAAGACTATACAAAGGAAATAATCAAATAACCATTAGATTTCAAGATAGCAAAGATAGGGTTTCAAGTGTTCCCATAAAATTCCATTTTGATACAAGAGTTCCTAAGCTAAAATAAATGTTTATATAAGCTCTAGAGATCCCTAAGAAGCTTCCCATATGCATCTCCTATCAAGAAAACAAAACAAACTTTTTGCTTCTCCTTTATGTGCATAGCCATGACTTAGGCTAGATGAAGCACCAAGGAGTAGTTTTAATTCATTCCAAGCTTGATTTTGAGTCATATATGATGGGAGAGGATGAGAGGAAGCCTTGGAAAAATTTTAGAAGTCATAGAAAATGGATGATATCATAGGTTCCATATTATAGCTTAAAGAAGCAACACCTAACTAGGCTCCTTAAATTAATTATGTGATAACTCTAAGGCTTAAAAAGAGTCAAGGGTCATAAATGGATGGAAGGAATAAAGCTAAGATCATGTTTGCCTAAGGTGGCTTCATTAGGTGCATTATGGAACCATAAATGAGACATAAGCACCATCTAGCTTTTGTAATGAATATATAGCTTTAGAAATTGTTCCAAGAGTGTAAGTGGCTTCCATATTATGTGCCTAGGCCAAAGGAACCAAGTTCCACCTTATTGTGAGTGTGTGGCCAAGGGAGAGGAACCAAGTTCGAGGGAAAAAGTGTGCATTTATGATAAAGGTAGCTCTCTCTTCTTTCTCTCATGCATGAGTGGATGTTTATCTTGTCTTTGAATGTGTGTATGTATATTTTAAACCATGAAAAATATTTTAGCATGTACTTAAATGCCATGGTACCATGATGTTATTGTTATGCATTCAAATGATGCTTTGTGAAGTTGCTTTGGTTTGCTTGAGTATGGTGAAGCTAAAAGTCCCCTAGCAATGGTGAAGATGAGCTAAGAACCCCTAAGCATAGGTAAGGTAAGCCAAAGTCTCCCAAGAGTGAGGCTTAGTCAAAAACCCTTTAAGAGAATGGGTGAGGCTAAACTACTTGCTTGGCAAGCCTATGTATATTTTGTATAACTTCTTAAATACTAAAAATGTTCCATGAATGATTATGAAAGTCATGATGTCCATGCATGCATTTTTAGACATAGATTTATGGTTTTTATATATCGTTGAAAGGGCGAAGAGCTATTGGAATTCCTAGAATCTCATCCCTTCCTCCCCATTACCTAACATGTCTAGGTAGACCAAGTGAACTAAGAAATAAGAGCCACCAAGCTTGAAGAAGAGAGATTGACAACAAAGTGTGTGAAATTGTCTATTTTGTAGCCATATGATGTAATCCAATATTGTATATAATGTATGAACTCATGAACACTTATAAATGTATGAATATCTTGTGTATGCATGAGATTTGATGCTATGTGGATGTTGTAGCCATTTCTTGACATTTAATGGCAAGATCTGGCTTATGTGTTCATGTGCATACCTTGGGATGAAAGAATGAGTTTGTGAAATATGAATTTGTGCACCTTTGAGACATGTTTGATAGACTATTTTAGTGCTTTCCCACGTGGTCAAGTGGGCATAGAAGTCTTCGAACCAAATTTGACCTTCTTGAGACCCATTAAAAACCTTAAAAGAGCATTTTTGCAACCTAATGTCAAGATCTGACCAAATGGATGAATTTATCCATGAAATTTGGCATGCATATAGATCTTATTCAGAGCTTTTTGGAAAGCTAGATTATTTGGGGCTCTGTGGAATTAATTATGAATTTTCAAAGTTGCCAAATTTCAACTATTATGGTATGATTACTATTTATATGATCAGTTTCTTCTTCTATGTAGTGTCCAATGGTCATGAAATTTTACAACCATAAACTAGACATGATAAGCTTTCTATGGCCACCAAGATCACCTTAATTGGATGTCTGAGCAGGGAGATATGAATTCTTAAATTTCTATGATAGTACTAGTAGTGTTAGGAAACCTTGGTTACTATTCCATCATTTTCCTGTGGCTAGATGTCCCTATTGTGGTCTAGACTTATTTTTATCATAAAGTAGATATCTGTATATTTCTAGAATGGTATAGTTTGTTTTATTTTGATTTTTCTAAAATTAGTTATGATTTTTCAAAGTTTAAGACAGAAAGTTGACACACTAACCCGAGGCTGCGCATGCAAATTTTATGTATATGGTTCATGAGATCGAGTTTTTGGCCACTTCTTGAGATGGTTTTATGTTGCATTTGTGTAATTAAATACGAGAATAAGATGAATGACTTCATATGGTCCATGGGACATGAAACCTAAATTTTATCCACGACGTAACACGAAAATATTCTAATATTTAATATAATTTTCTTGAAAAGCTTGTTGATAAATACTATTTTTATATATTTTATTCCTCCTAACTTAGTCATGTTAATAATTAAATATGGCTTAATGAATGTAATTGAAAGGAATTTATTTTAATTGGCCATTTTTACATTTGAGGAATTAATTTGCAAATTATTGGTTCTTAATGCTTAAATTTATCTTAAATAATTTTTGGGTATTTCTACCCAATGCTTTCCATTCTTTTATGCAGATTTTAATAAGCAAATGATGCTTGAATGAGAATTTGGTTTAAAGAAGAGAAGAACCTTCCATATCCAGCACATGACATGTGGATTTTGTTTGAGGGAAATGAAGAACAGAGTAAGCCACTGATTTGTGAAGCAGACTTGTGGTGAAGAGAAGAAGCATGCAACAACCATAAGGAGATAGTTAAATGAAGAAACAAATAAGGTAGGGGTTTATACAAATACGAGATCATGAAGCTGAGCTTGAATAGAGAAGAACGCTGCTACCACTTCACTCACAAATACACACAAGACGTGATTTATGTGAGAAGCTTGAGCAACTATATCTCATGTGGCAGAACAGTGTATAAAGTAAGAAGAAAAAGCTACATGGTGGGCTGGGCAAAGAAGCATACTTGAACAACCCTTCACTCAACATTAACACACATACATAACTCAAGAAGAAAGAAGCCACGGGTTTTAAAGAAAACTACAACACCAGAAACAGAGGCAACATTGAGAGGAAGAAGCTTCACATAGCAAACACCAACACATGAAAGCATGGGTTCAGGAAGATTAGTGTACAGAACCTATGGGTTAGAAGGTTTAAAGAAGCTGCATGCAGACCATGTGAGCAAGACATGGAAGAAGTAGAGAGCAAAAAGCAAAGAAGAAGACATTGGAGCTGAGGGCTAGACAACAATGTGAAAAATGACATGAGAAGAGAGCTAAATCACTTGGAATTCTTAAAGATAGAATTTCGAGCTTGAGAGGAAGCTCACAAGAGAAGATGAATATGGAAGAATGAAGGTTTTGGTTGAGAAGCAAGAAGCTACTATTTTGAAATGGAGAAAGAATGATGAAGCAGTGAAAATAGAAGGAGAAGACTCACATGGCTGGAACAAACGTTGAGTAAGATGAGTGAAGCTTGCACGAGCTGGAAGAAGAGCTAACATGCACAGTTGACGTGGAGAAGGTAGCACGTGGAAGAGAATTAATGAAGCCACATGATTTTTAGTAAGAATAAAGCTATGGGTTTTTATTGATGAGAAGGTAGGAGAACACGTCAATTAATGGATTAAATGAAGCACATGCAAGGCCACGTGAGGGAGGACTGAAGTAAAATCACACTAATCCATTGAAGAAGTGATCCATCATCCATTCATCCCATGCATTTTATCATATTCCATTTACTCCATCATAGATTCATACACTCCGTCATTCACCGCATTCACGCCCTTCGTCCATCCTTCATCCAGAGACCATTCACTCCTCTCCATGCCATTTCCCATTCATTCTTCCATTCCATCTCCACTTTAATGATGCTTTAATCTCCATCTGTGACTAGCAAGGAAGAAGTTCTTAGAGAAGCTTGAATCCATGGATGAGCAACATGAATTTGGCTAAGACTTCCTTAATTTCCTACACCTTTTCTCTTTCTTGTACAAGCTTGGTTAAGTTGTATTTGATTAGGAATTTGTGTAATTGTAATTAGTGGCTAGTTAGACACTAATTAGGAAGCCTTTTTGTTGATTAATTGGTTGGATTAAATACTGAATTTTACACTTTCCTTTAATTTCCCATGTATGCCACAAAAGTGTTCGATGAAATATATGAGTGAAATTATGAACTTTATTGTTTGATTTAAGGAATCCTTGGGGTTTGGTTGGTTAATTAAATATCCTAGGGTGTTAATTTAAAAGTTAATTGATCAATTAATCATTCAATTCAAGTGTTCATAGATCTTAATCATAAGAATTAGTAATTTAATGGTAGTTGAGGTCTCAATTAACATTAAATTACTAGGTTCTTAAATCTTGAGCGGTAATTCAAGATCATTTGCCAATGGACACAATTAGGGACTCTTAAGTCAGAATTAATCACAATTGGATTAGGATAAGGATAGTTGATACCAAGGGATGAATCCAAAGCTAGTCACAAGTCCATCATTCAACCATAACTCATCAATTAGGTAGCAACTAGGAATTCTATTTCAATTTTATTTTAGATAGTTTAATTCAATCAAAAACCCCCCTAAATTAGGTAGTTCTAGGATCCTTTAACACTTAGAAACTCAATTAAGTATTGAATTCCAATTCCAAGGGAGATGACCTAGGTTGTGCCACTAACTATAAATTTTATCAACTTAGTTTTATTTTGAGGGTTATGCGACAGACCCATCACCTATATTATTCAAAGATATGTGATTAGAATGGCATGAGTTAGGCTAGATGAATATGGTGTTATATTTATACTTTTGGATATGTTCAAATGGTTGTGGAATGATGAGAAATCCATTTGGTGCATCTTAACCCTTTTATGGACTTCAAATTGACCATTTTCTTAAGCTAAACCAAAGTTTGACCAAATGGATGATATTTTGCATGAAATTTGGCAACCAAATAGGTCTCATCTAAAGCTTTTCCAAAGCTAAAGAGCACTCAATTTGGAGCTCTATAGAATTTATTATGATTTTTCAAAATTGACTAAATTATGCAAAAACTATCAAGGGACTATTCACATGGTTAGTTCCCATTCCTCTGTCACTCATAGGAAAAATGAAGTAAAATTCTTATAAAATTTTACAGGAATAAACTAGATATCATAAATTTTCCATAGCCACTAAGAGCACTCAATTTGGATTAGTATAAAGAGAGTTATGAATTTTTGAACATCAGGGTCTACATTAGTTTGAGAACATGACCCAATGTATTATGTCATTGATTTTCATGAGCTAAATGATATTTTATTGATCTAGAATTATTTTTAATCATTATTTGACATCTACAGCTTTCTAGAAAGTTATCATATGCATGATTTCAATTTTTCTAAAATTAGTTATGATTTTTCAAAAATTATATTAGAAAATTATCCCTGCAACCAAAGAGCAAAACTCTAATATAGTGAAGTATGATCCAAAATCCGAGATTTGTGCACTAAATTGTGATGTTTCTTATATGAATGGTATGTTATGCATGGATAATGGAATTGGTAAGCCCACACAATTCCTAAAGTCATGAATGAATTAAATAAACTTTTAATTACACAAATAACTAATGCAAAAAGTGTTATTTTCATACAAATAAGTATCATATACCAATTATGCCATGAGTTAAGAGCTATATAGATATGGTATTACACTTACTACCTATTGGCATAAATTCCACCTTTTGATCAACTAGGACCAAAATCATACCTCTCTTTTGAGATAAACATAAAAGGATGAAGAGATAATAAAATTTATGCTAGGAAAGTTATTAACATTTATTCTTATATAATTTTTTTCCACTTAGATTGCTGGTCTTCCATACCCTAAAATCACATTATAGCACACTCACACATATGAAGACACATTGTAGAAAGGCACTTATGGTTGAAGGTGTGTGAGGATGAAGAAACACTACTAAAAGGGAAGAAGTGCTTACTTACATGAGTAGGGCTGGAATTTAAACATAGAAACATTGCTCATGTCCTTGGCTTCCCCTTCTAACTAAATAGCACCCACAAGGTAGCCCACACAATCACTTATTTTGCACTAATTTGATCGAGAACCATAAAAAGGAGGAAGGGCATGTAAAGTAGGTTTCTGAGTTAAAGTGGAAGAACATAACACACTAGAAAAATAAGAAGGCTTGAGGGAAAAAATAAGAACATCTTATTAACCACCAAGAAGCTGGAATTTTAGCTTAGAGAGAAGACATTTTGCATGAAAATGTGGCTACTGAGAAACAACAGCAGAACATGGTCATAGTAGGGAAAGACATATAGAAAATCGAAGCAAAGAGGGATCAAAGGTTGTAGCAAAAATGAAGGTAAAGAAGTAGACATCTCTAGCTATCTTCCTCTATTTCTCTGACTAAAAAGATGGGTTCAAGTAAGAGAGGCATGAATCTAAAAATGGGGAAAGGAAATAACCAAAAACCTAGCTCTTTAATCATGTAAATTGGGGGGTGGGGCATTTCTGGTATAGTAGAAAAGTGGTAAAAAAAAGAAAATAAAATAGGGCTGTGTATAGCTACTAGGCTTGAACACAAGGCACTATAAGTAGAAATTTCCTTGGCTGCCTCCAAACCCAAGTCTCATTCTTAGCTATTTCTATTAACCAACTACACATATATATTCGGGTTTTTACATAGACATTCTTAGAAAAATTGAGTAAGGGATTCTTGTTTTCATGTACGAATCTTAGATACTATCATCTTTGTTGTGTCTTATCATTTATTTTCAATTTAAAGCAAATCAACAAGGATAAGACACTAATATGTCATTTTAGTCATAGAGATGCCACATCGATCTCAAATAAGACACTAATATTCCTTCTTTACTAAATTAGTTTATTAATTTCTTGTTCCCATGTAAGAGATTATGTTGTTAGAGTTGTTGATCTTTTTGAAAATATTACAGTTGAAATAATCAGTGTAATGATACTTAGGGGAACAATGGGATAGTGTTGTAAATTATAAGGCTAGCACTTGGTTATCCCTGTCCATGTCTATTTCCTGTTTATTTTTAGATTATTAGTGGTTTTGTTTATATATGATCATTTAATCTGTTAATTTTCTTTGATTCAAATGCATCTGGCTTCATCTTAATTGTTTCCTCTAGTCGTTCACTCATTTGGTTTGGTCATTGCATCAGTTTTAATATTTTTAAATAGGGGCCACATGTGAGTTTGGCGTTAAGGCATTCAATGAGGAATCAAATGACAATTCTTCAAAAAGGACACTTTTTTATAGTAGTTTTAGTTATTTTGACAATTGGTCTAGTAATCATTCATTATCAATAGCCTAAAGTCAACATTTTTCTTATGTAAATTTTTTAAATTGGCCAAGTTTGGTGTTTTCTCTATTACAGTTTTGTAAAATGGAAATAGTTAAACTATATATAAGTTTTGTTAAGGATTTCAACTACAAATATCTGCATTCTTTTTTAAATTGTTGTTACTTACCTATTCTTCTTTCCGTGTAAGTTTAATTACTCTATAGTGTTGGTCTATAAGTTTTCCACATAGAAGCCCTGAAGCCCTTTTGGTGTATTAGCATTTGTTTATTTGAGATTTACATAGACTAGGTTTGAATTATTAAAGGGATGTAAATGCCAATTCGATATATGTGGTGTAATTAAGACTTTCTATGTGCATTTTTTTTCTTTTATTTCATGCTTTAAGATTAGTTTTTTCAATTGAAATTCCAATGAATGAACAAAATCATTAATTAAAGGTAAGTTTTAAAAAAAATTTAAAAATTCTTTAGCAATGAGTGTGGTCACTACTGAAAGCATCATTAGCAATTATCCATATTACTATTTAATGTCTTTTCACTGGTGACATAAACTATCACTATTGAAAGAAACATTTTTAGCGACAAATTCTATCCCTGCTATAATTGAATCTTAACAATTACCTTACTAGTCATCACTAAAAGGTACTTTTGACGCTAACACATTTTACCATTGAAAGACTCTTTTTGTGATAACTTAAACTGTTGCTCCTAATTGGGACACTTTTGTTGTGACTAAAATCACTAACAAAAATCCTATTTTGGTGGCAACAAATATTTTTGCCATTGAATGTTCTTTCGTGGCAATTATTATGACTACTAAATAGTTTTGCTTTATGGTGACTCTGTGGTCATGACTGAATACTTTTTTGTATTGGAGGTTTTAGTTATGATTTGGTAACATTAAAAAGTTGCTACTAAAAATATTAAGCAATGACTTATTTCACCTTTAGTGGCAACAAAAAAATCTTATTTTTATTATCGTAAACTTAAAAAAAATTATCATTTGTTGAAACTAAAGCCCTAATAAAAGACTTGACTATTAGGTCACTCAGTTCACTAATTGCATCCGTTGGTCTAATCTAATTTTCAAAATTATTCAATTCATTAAACTAATATCCTTTAGAACACCTTTCTTTGCATGAATATTTTGTCACCCATAAGGAAAAGATTAGAGGGAATAGAGGGTTAAGAACAACAAGTTGATCATATCACATGACAATTTTATTCTTCTAACGTGATGTAACGTCAAGATGAATAAAAATCAAGAACCAAAAACTCAATATTTTTTTATCATTATTAACAAATTCAAAATTCTTGAGTTAAAGCATACAATCATTGCTTAATCTAGAAAGGATTTTGAATGAGAGGTTGAAGAAACACCAATAAGATCACCATAATACACTGTACATATTTTCTCATTACTTAAAACCATAAACTTAGGGGCTTTGGAGGATGCACATTGACTAAGGAATCATCATAGGAAAAATAATTCTCATTAAAATGTATATACACTGTTTATTTTGGGGTGTAAAAAATTACCCTTTTTCTTTCATACAAAACAATTTGGTAAAAGAGATTAACAAAATGCTAACTATCTTTTGGGTTTTAAAATAATTCTCAAATATAGAACATGTTTGTAGGATAACTCCTCTTAGGATAGATACAACAATTCCAAATAATCATCAATGTGGGCTAAGCTGAGCTAGTGATCTTATGAATTCCAACTAAAGTTGAAACATCACTGATAACCTCTCTAAATTCATGCCCTTTCAACACATTTTCCTTGAGTTGTGCATGCCTTTTGGTGTACTATTGTATATAAATCATACTCAGAATAGGAAAATGTGCCTTTTTGATAACTAAGCTTAATTGTCTCACTTTTAGATTAATTATGCAATTTTAATCCTATTTTAGGATATTTTTGATACATTCACAACTTTATACTTTTACAGATGACATTGGAAGTCACTAGAAGTTAAGATGTTTGTTAGAAGCTTTGTCTAGAAGAATCTAATTCATTGCGGCCAATTCTTTCATAGAGGAAAGAACATTTTAGAGAACATTTTACTATGGCTAATTCACACGTTAACTGTGGCCAATTCATGGACAAAGATGCTGAAGAGAACCCGAGGTTGTTTAGCCACAATGAAGCACATGTTGGCCGCAGCAAACTTCAGTTTACTAAAACACTATGTTTTGAGGCTTAACAAACTCTAGGGCTTTAAATATCCCTCATTCTCAATAAACAAGGGCATTTTCCATCTTCTGGGCTGCCTAGGAAGCTTGTGTGCTAGGGTTTGGAGATTAGGGAAGTGATTGGAGCCAAAGATTGAAGTTTTGGAGAGATTTGAAGCTTTTTCCATTGTTTTTTTTTATCCTTTTCTTCTTCTTCTCTTATATTCTGCTATGGCTTCAACTTCCTTGTATTTTGTAAGCATATGGCTTATCATGAGTAGCTAGACACTTGTTCTAGGATTATTTTGAACCCTTGGATGGATTGATACTCAATTCTCCTCTACTTCAATGATTAATGACATATATGTGTTGATTTCACTCCATTCTTATTACTGCTAGTTGATTAGCCACCAATTAGTTATTTGTTGACTTAAGTGATGCTTGAGAGAGCTAGCTTAAGTATTAAACGTGAGTTAAATCATGCAAGAACTTCAAATTTATGTATTGAATAGATGGTTTTATTGGTGAGGTAGAGATACACTCACTAACATTGTACAGTCACATTAGGGTTTGAACTTAAAATTGGGATTTTATTAGTTGTAAGAGAGATTAAGCAACTAATAGAATTAAACACTTGTTCTTGACTTAAGAAAACTTTTTCAAGTACTATTTGATCCCCAAGCTAGCATATATAGTTGTTGGTCATTTTTGTGAGAGGAGGTTGCTCTTGTGCTATGAAATGCAAAAGGGAGAAATAATCCTAGGCCCTTTTGTATACTTGAAGTCAAAAGGATCTCTTAGCTTCTTTTACAAATTAATTTACAAAGTAATTTTCACCTTTTACACTTAATTTTGATAATCAATTGTTCTATTCAACCTAGTTTAAAGTATGAGTTTAATGACTAACTAAATTCAACTCCAAATCCTCGTGGGAATGATAATATTTTCATACTACATTGTCATGCCCTGTGCACTTGCAATGTAAGCCGATTGGTGAACAAGTTTTTGCCGTCGTTGCTGGGGATTGAAAGTTGAAATTTCTCTAGTTTATCATTAAAGTAGTGTTAGTAAATTATGCTTGAGCTTGTGTCTAAATTTATAGTTTGTTTTAATATGTTAATTTTCATTTTACTTTTCTGTAGTTAGTTTGATACTTGTTTAGAGTATTTCCTTTGTAGGTACCTTCCTTATGCATGCAAAGGTTGCATCCAAACGATCATGAAATCCTTTTGGATATATAAGATATTTTTGAAAGAGCTAATCCAGAGCCAGAAGTGCCCCCACAACCTGTTATGGCTAACATTGATGAAAATGATCTTTACACATTAGATGATTTCCTCAACCGAGAGGCACAGAGTTATCACTCTAGTATTCAAATGCCAGATATTCAAGCTAAAAACTTTGAGGTTAAGCAAGTTATGCATCAAATGTTGTAGATGACTGGATTGTTTCGTGGCAGTTATAATGAGGACCCCAATGTACACCTCAGCAAATTTATTAAGGTGTATGAATCCTTCAAACAGAACGAAGTGTCTAAAGATGTATTAAGATCGAGCTTATTTCCTATGACTCTAAAGGATAAAGCTAAAGCATGGCTCAACTCTCTTCCAGAACAATCTATTGGCACATAGGAAGACTTGGTGGCCAAATTCAAGGCAAGATTTATTCCTCAAGGCTGGAGAGCAACCATAAGAGGAGAAATCTTGAATTTTGAGGAACAAACTGGTGAGCTATTTCATGAAGCACGGGAGAGATTTAAGGAGTTGTGTAGAACATGCCCCAACCATGAACAGAAGAAATATGTACTAATGGAAGCTTTTTGGAATGATCTTGATAAAGATGCAAAAAGAATGCTGGATAATTCTTCTAGTGGTGGAATTGGGAAGATGAAAGTGAACGAGCTTTACAATCTATATGATGAGATGGCCTTCAACACCGTGCAATATGCATCTGGGAGAAGATCATCTTAGAAAAGAGGACAATCATCTAGCCCATCTAATGACATCATAGCACAACTTGAAGTTATGAACAGAAGGTTTGACAACCTGGAGCTTCAAATGAAAAAACCTAAACCTATGGGAATTCATGCAATATAGTCACCCTCTATTGTCTATGATCATTGTGGAGAACGCCACTTGTCTGAACATCATCATTGCACATTAGAATCTATAAATTACATAAATAATGCTTAGTGGAGTCAACAAAACAATCCTTACTCTCAAACATATAATCCGGTGTGGAGGATGTCATACCATATATTTTCTACCATTATACTCTCTCATTCAAAGTAGTTATGTATACTTTCCATAAGAATGCAAGAAAAAGTATGAAAATAACGCCATTTAATTGTGTTACGTCAAGGTTCAAAATTTTAATTTGCATTACATAGGCCCTAAGGATTTCTCCCACAACATTCTCTAGTCATTTATCACTTATATGAATCACTTATAACTCAAAACATTACACAATCCATGGTTCCAAGCTTAAAACCTCGAATTTCTACTTATTCTTCTTGGACAACATGTGGTAGATTTCAAGGGAAAATTTGAAAACTCATAACTAAATCTAGAAAAATAAAAATCACACAAACCATAGCTTGTTGGAAAGCTCTAGATGTTAAATTTACGTTAAAAATAATTCCCGGCTAGGAAAATTTCATCTGGGCTATATTTAATAATAGAAAATGCACAAAGGTCAAATTGCCTAAAATACTAATATAGCTTACTGATGTAAAATTTGAAAATTCATAATTAATTATAAAAAAAATCTAATTCATGAAAAAAATACCAATTTGGCAAGCCACAAATGTTAATAAGAGGGGAAAAATAGTTCTAGACCATTCCAAGAGCATTTAGACCCAAAAAATTGATGGAATACTACTAGGGTCTGGAGGTGCACTCGGAACAAAATAGAAACTTTAAAAATTCATATCTCCCTCTCTAGATATCCAAATGGGGTGCTTCTAGTTGGCACAAGTCCCTAGGAAGGTCTAGTTTCTTTGTAAAATTTTATAGCAATTGGACATCGTTTGCCCCAAGAATGATAGAGTTTCATTTCAAACCAAATGAATAGTAGCACTAACCAAAACTAGAAAAATTCCCAACTTCAAAAATTTGCCAAAAATTCTGCAGACTCCAAATATTTGACAATTTAGCTTCCCAAAAAGTTATCGATAAGCTCTAAATGCATGCCAAGTTTCAAACCAAGAAGAGCTCATTTGGATAAAAAATGACATAGCTTCACAAATTGGCCAATTTTAGCTCCCATAATGCATCAACTTGGTCCAAATGACTTAGATTATGGTTTGGCACTTCTTGGGCAAGTTTAAAAACATGAATATAAGTCATATAAACTGCTCAAGTGGTCTCAAATCTCATGCATCACATTTTGACCATCCCACATCCAATAATGCATTAGTAACCATAAGCCATGCAAGAGGCAAATTTCACATTTCCATTAATTTAGGGTCACATAAGGTCTACACAATATTCATACATCATTTTATAATTGTTCATGGTTTTATATCCCAAAAATATCATGTACATATCCACTTTGGCACCTAGGTATAAGAAAAACTACATAATTATTAAAGTGTAGCTTCTCAAGAACCTTGGCTTGCATTCCTTGCTTCTTGAACACCACTTAGACATTTTAATATGATGGAGGGAAGGGGAGTGAGATTTCTAGAATCCCAATAGCTCACACACCCATTCACACATACATTTAAGGCATACATGCATCAAAGCAAAAGTATGGAAGGTAAGACAACTATAAAGTATGCAAGATCACAATTTCCATACCACCAATTTACTTTAAATCTAAAAACATGCTCTAGGGACTTTTGGTTTTGCCTCACCCTATTTTTAGGACTTTTGGATTTGTCTCATCCTTGACCTAGGGACTTTTAACTTGGCCTCACCCATCCAAGAGACTTTTGGCCTTATCTCACCCATGCCATGAAACTTTTTACCATTTGCTCACCTTCATTAAGGGACTTTTGGCATCACCTCACCTTTATGAGCCATTCTTCAACATTAAAGGCATTCAAGACTACACATTGGTACCAATGCAATCTCAAGACATCAAATGGCATGTTCTCAAGTTACAAGAGCACGCATAAGCATACAATGACATACATATGTACACAAGAATGCAAGGAAAATAAAGTAGAGAGCTACCTTGAACTTTTACGAACTTGGCTTCACTTTATTCCTTCCCTTTTTTTAGCCTCACAAGTGCACTTAGGTGGGTTAAGATCCTGTTGGCCTAGACATCATAATTAACACTCAATTAGAAACTTAAAGCAAGTCAAGATACCAAATTTATTCTTAAACACATAGTTGATTCTATAGGTGGCATAATGGTTCCATAAATTGCCTATTGAAGCAACCTTCATAATTCAAATTCTAGGCTCCATTCTCTTTTCATTTCTAGGCTGCTTGCCATCATTCAAAGTCATTAGAGCTATCATACATTCATTTGCACAAGCTTACATATAAGTTGCTTCATAAGGCACCATTATGGACACCATTGTCCCATCTTCCAAACCAAGGCTCCTAAATTTTTCCTAATGGTTCCTCCCATCTTCTAATATCATATGAAGTCTCAAACTAAGGCTATAACAAATTAAAACACTCCCTAGCCTAATAAACCTAGCTTAGCCAAAACATGCACATTGGTGGTGGTTCATAGAGCTTTTGATTTTTTCCTTGATGGGAGGGCTACTTTAGAGGCTTTCTAAAGGTCTTAGGAGCTCAATGGAATACTTAATTGGTCTAGGGAAGTCATGTATTAAATCAGATTTTACAAAACCCTACAGAGTCCTACACTTTCCTAACTTCATTTCCATTAATTTTTCTTGCAATTTCTTGACATATTCCACTTCCTCATGGTCCAAAACCCTAGTTCCTCTCTTGTTTTTGGATAGAAAATCCCTTCCCTATATGGTTCTATTCTTGGCCAAAAATGAGACAAAGGAAGAGCAATGGAAGGAAAAAACCAAAACAAGAGTTTACCTTATATTCAAGACTTTTTCTTCTTGGTTTGCTTCTTCTCAAGCACTTTGAACTATTCCCCCTTGTTCTAGACTCAAAACAGAACCAATCCATTTAAATAAACCATAGAAAAAGAGCTAAGAAGGAAAGAAACAAGATTGGAAGAAGGAGAAGCATGAAATTCCATAAAATTCCTCACATTTTCCTTGGTTTCTTCCTCCTTTCTCTCCTCCTCTTAGTGTACCTAAGAGAGCTATCCTTTTCTATTTTTGGGCAGAGCGATTCGACCTAAATGAGAGGATAAAAAGAGAGTGAAGTGTGTGGGACATTCAAAAAGCTAGCTTTTTCAAAAATTTCAATTTCATCCTTCTGTAATGGTAATTTTGTTTTAGCTTTGTTTTAGAACCATTTTTTCCATTATAAAATTTAGGTTCTTAATTTAATAAAATGCCTTTGGAATCACTTAAATCGGAGTCAAAACCTTCTTAAACAAATCCATTAAAGTTTGGGTTCACTGCCATTAGAAAATGCACACTGGATGGACTTTACCAGTCTTGGGGCTTCTTATGATTTTTAGGGCCTCTGAGAACTCTGGGCAACTCAAACTTTTCATTTAAAAGCCCTCCTATGATTTTTTCAAAAATTACATATATTTATGAAAATACTATTATATTTCGTCAGTTTTTGTCACAATTTGTTTCACTATCCTAGCTCCATCTTTCTTTTGTCTAAGCCTAGGATTATTATTTTTAGGAGTTTAGGATACTACCTAAATTTTTTGGGACATTATCTAGCTCATTTCGAAGGAATTACCTTTATACGGCTTATTTCATCATTTTACGAAATTTTTCATTTGTTACAGAGGAATCATCTAAACTTTTCATGGAGTTAAGGCCCAAAATTGAATCAAGCTTCTTCATCAGTTGCAAGGCCTACTCAACCTCTCGGATTTTAGGTGTAATCAAGACAAATCCCCATTGAAGAAGAAGAATCCAAGATAGAGAAAATGTTAGCTCAAATATTAGCTAATCAAGAAGCTCAAAGGGTTAAAACAAAGGCCACTTTCTCTCTGCATGACATAGCCATCAAGAACTTGAAAGTGCAAGTAGGACAAAAATCATCCCAAATGAATGCTATGTCAAAAGGAAATCTCCTTAGTGACACAATTACCAATCCTAGAAGGCAAGGCAAAGATGAATGCAAGGCCATTACTTTAAGGAGCGGTAAAGCTTTGTCAAATGCTTCTAAGCTTAACATGATGCCCCTTATGGCAGAAGATGAAGGGACCTCTTTTTCTAAGGAGGATGGTGTAGAAGAACAAATAGTGGTTAATGAGAAGGAGCATAAGAATAAGAAAGAAAAAAGAAATGAAGGTAAGAAAATGCAACCAAGCACTCAAATTCTACCACTACCCTTTCTTAAATGATTCAAGAAGCAGAATGAGAATACTTAGTACAAGAAGTTCTTAAAAAACTTTAAGCAGTTGCATATCAACATCCCTCTTCTGGAAGCCTTGGAACAGATACCTAAATATGCAAAATTCATGAAGGATGCACTATCTAGAAAGAAAAGATTTCAAAAGCATGAAGCGGCGGCATTGATAAAGAGTAGCTCAAATTTCATAAAAGAATTACCACAAAAGAAGGGTGATCCTGGAAGATTTACCATTCCATGTCACATTGGAACAACTTTCATGGTTAGAGCCTTATGTGACTTAGGTGCTAGCATTAATTGGATGCCCCTATCCATTTTCAAGAAGTTGCAGTTGGTTGAAGCTAGGCCTACCATGGTTACTTTGCAACTTACTGATAGAAGCTTGGCATACCCTCGGGGAATAGTTGAGGATGTCTTGGTGAAGGTTGACAAATTCATCCTTCTAGTTGACTTTATTGTTCTTGATTGTGAAGCTGACCAAGAAATTCCCATTATTCTCAAGAGACCCTTCTTGGCTACTATTAAAGCCCTCATCGACATGAAAAAAGGAAATATTACCATGGGAGTTGGTGAAAAGCAAGTGACATTTAACATGTTCAAAGCTCTTAAAATGCCAGATGAGCCTGAACATTACTTCTATCTAGATATGATCAATCATTTAATTCACTATTAATCTCAACAATCTATGATGGAAGGCCAATGTGAAGCACCTCCTCTTGGAATCAAATAAGATAAGGAGGGAAAGGAAGAATACATAACTATGGTGAGTGTTACTCTAGTCATTCCTCCATCTAGAGTAAAATTTGAAGCTCTAGACTTGACCTTAGCTGATAAACCTCCCCTAAAACCTTGCATTGTGGAGCCTCCTAAATTAGAGTTAAAGCACTCCCAGCACATCTGAAATATGTCTTCTTGGGAGAGTCTGATACTTTACCAGCCATCATTGCTGGTAATCTATCTATAGAGCAAGAGTTAAAGCTTTTAAGGGTGTTGAAGAAACATAAGAAGGTGAGAGGATGGAATATAGTGGATATCAAGGGTATCAGCCCTTCAATTTGCATGCATAAGATCTTTTTGGAAGATAACCATCGACTTTCCATAGAACACCAACGAAGATTGAATCCTAATATGAAAGAAGTTATGAAGAAGAAAATTTTTAAATGGCTAGATGCAGGCATCATATATCCTATCTTAGATAGCTCTTGGGTGAGCCCAATCTAATGTGTTCCCAAGAAAGGATGCATGACTATAGTGGCTAAAACCTAGAATGAGCTAATCCCCACCTGCACAGTGACTGGATGGAAGGTTTGTATGGATTATTGCAAACTGAACATTGTAACTCAAAAAGACCATTTCCCTTTGCCTTTCATTGATCAAATGCTAGATAAACTAGCCAAGAAGGAATTTTTCTACTTTCCAAATGGTTATTTAAGGTATAACCAAATTGCAATTGCTTCAGAAAACTAAGAGAAAATGACTTTCACTTGTCCTTGTGGTACTTTTGCATTCAAACGAATGCCATTTGGTTTATGTAATGCACCAGCAACATTTCAAAGATGCATGATCTCTATATTTGCTGACATGATTGAGCAAACTATGGAGGTTTTCATGGATGATTTTTCAGTGTTTAGTGATTCATTTGATAAGTGTCTCCATAATCTAGATGTTGTGTTGCAGTGTTGTGAAGAAACTAATTTGGTGCTTAACTAGGAAAAATGTCACTTCATGGTGCAAGAAGGCATTGTGCTAGGCCATAGAGTATCTAAAATGGGTTTAAAAGTGGATAAGGCCAAGGTGTCCATCATTGAACAACTACCTTCACCTACTTCTGTTATAGGTGTGAAGAGTTTCCTTGGCCATGCTAGTTTTTACCGCTGCTTTTATCAAAGACTTCTCTAAAATTACCAAACTTTTTATGTAAATTGCTTAAAAAAGATGTTGAATTTAAGCTTAATGATGCCTGCTTACAAGTGTTTGAAGAATTGAAAAGAAGACTTATCTCCACATCCATTATGACCACGCCTAATTGGAGTTTGCCATCATTATCATGTGTGACGTAAGTGATTACACTGTTGGAGCAATCTTAGGTCAGAAAAAGGATAAATTTTTCCACCCCATCTACTATGCCAACAAAAACCCCTAATGAAGCCTAAAAGAACTACACCACCACAGAAAAGGAGATGCTAGCCGTGGTTTTTACTTATGATAAGTTTAGGGCGTACATTATGGGATCTAAAGTGATTGTATTCACTAATCATTTAGCTCTAAAATATCTGGTTAGTAAGAAAGACTCTAAAGCCAAGTTAATTAGATAGGTTTTTTTGTTGCAAGAGTTTGATTTAGAGATTGTGGATAGAAAAGGGTGCGAAAATCAAGTGGTTGATCATCTTTCTCAATTGAATACTGAAGCTCAATCGGAATTCGCCCAAAACATTAAAGAGGCATTCCCTGATGAACAACTATTGAATGTTCAGCAGACTATAGATCCTTTGTATATGGATATTGTTAATTATCTGGTGTGTGGAGTGGTTCCCCCTTATCTAAAACCACATCAATTAAGGAGGTTCTTTCATGATACAAAACATTATTTTTGGGATGAGCCATATTTGTTTCAACAATGTACTAATCACATTCTTAGGAGGTGCATACCAGAAGAAAAGCAAGAGGTGATTTTGCAAAGTTGTTTCTCTTCAAATTATGGAGGCCATTTTGGAGGAGCCAAGACAATAGCCAAGGTTTTACAAAGTGGTTTTTATTTTCCTACCTTGTTCAGAGATATTTATGCTTTTGTGCTTCAGTGTGATTGATGCCAATAGGGGGGAAATATATCAAAGAGGAATGAACTGCGCTCACAAACATGTTAGAGGTAGAATTATTTGATGTATGAGGTATTAAGTTCATGGGACATTTCCCCAACTCATTTAGCAATTAATACATTTTGGTAGCAGTGGATTATATATCTAAATAGGTAAAAGCTATTGCTAGCCCTACCAATGATGCAAAAACAGTACTTAAATTCTTGAAAAAGAATATTTTCAATCAATTTAGAGCACCGAGAGCCATTATTAGTGATAGGAGATCACATTTTTGTAATAGTCAATTTCAGGCCCTCTTAAGGAAGTATAAGGTGAAACATTAAGTGGCTTTTGCCTATCACCCCCAAACCATTAGGTAAGCTAAGATCTCCAACCAGAAAACTAAAACCATCCTTGAAAAAAAAAATGGGTGTGTTTAGAAAAGATTGGTGCTCAAAACTTGATGATGCATTGCCTACTTATAGGACTGCTTTTAAAAACCCCATTGGCATGTCACTATATAAGTTAGTCTTTGGGAAAGCTTGTCATTTGCTGGTTGAGTTAGAGCATGGTGCTTATTAGGCTATCAAGAAGCTGAACCTTGATTTCAAAACTGTTGGTGAGAAAAGGCTTCTCCAACTCAATGAGCTTGATAAATTTAGAATGTATGTCTATGAAAGCTCCAAAGTGTATAAAGAAAGGACCAAGTAACTTCATGATAGAAAAATCATTCCCAAAGTATTTGACCTGGGACAACAGATTCTATTGTACAATTCTCGTCTTAGACTCTTTCCCAAAAAGTTGAAATCAAGATGGTCAGACCCTTTCATAGTGGCCAAAGTATTTCCCCATAGAGTAGTTGAGTTAGTGGATAACTCAGGTGAGAAGTTCAAGGTGAATGGTCAACAGTTAAAGCATTATTAGGGAGAATACATGGTTCATCAAGCATCCACTTTTCGCCATGCCAATTCAAGTTAAACAACTAATGAGTCAGGCTAAGGACTATAAAGCAAGCACTTCTTGGGAGGCAACCTAAGCTCTTTACCTTATCTTTTGTTCTGTTTTTGTATGATTTTAGCTTGTAATGGAGTTATGTGTGTTTTCTTTTGTTTTGTAAGTGAACTTTTCAATTGAGGATGATAGCAAATCGAAGCAATATTACTTAGGGCACTTAATTCAAGGATCATTTATGGATGAACATTTTCAACAAAGTGCACCTTTTATTGCTATTTACTTTATAATGTGTATGAACCCTTATTAACATAGGTACAAATTAGTGATAACTAAAATCTAGTGGTTTTCTTGGATGTTTCCTTCATAAGTTCATGTTTGATACTTGAATCTCATATTAACCCCTAAGGATTGTTACAAAAATAATACATACTTAAGTTGATTTTAACCCTTATTGAGGATTATGTATGTGAAAATAAGTAAACCATTGTTTGAGGATGGATTGCACTTTCCTCTCATTTTCATTTTGCTGTTGTAAGTGGACAATTGTTGTACTGATATGTGAAAATGTCCTTTTAGCTTGTTAGCCACGGTGAAAAATGCCCTGGAACTCATCAGCTAAACTAGAGGACAATTAGTCGTGGCTAAAAATTTTATTAGCCGCAACAAATTTACATGAGTGGTTACTACTAAAGGCAACCTGAGGAGAATTGGCTGTGGCTAAATTTTCCATTGGTCGCACCAAAAATAGTGTTCTAAAAACTAGAGGACAATTGGTTGCAGCTTATGTCATAATTGGCCATAGCAAAATTTCATTCAGTTCTCTCCTAGAAAGTATAAGAAGCATATTGGCCATGGCAAGTAAAATTTTGGCTGTGACTAAATATCGCCCGATGCCCAAAATTTTATGGTTGTTCTTCTTTCTTTGTCCTCACATATCTTACTTTATTCCCACATTATCCTTATAAATCTTACCCAAATTTTGCCTAGATTCATTAGCTCTTGTTAACCCCTATTTGAGTTCCCCAAAATATTCCCTAAAATACTAACTTAACCCTAATTCCTCTCCATTTCTATCTTTGATGTCTCCCCTCACTTTGTTGTTACTCTTCTTCTTGCTTCCCTACATCTCACTCTCCTCCTCCCTCCACACTCACCAACCTTTTCCTTATTCCTCTCCATTGCCATCTCCCTTCTCCTCTCCACATCTGCATTCTACTCCCTTTCTGAGTTCCTCATTCTCCATCAGCCCAAGTTCAGGGATTAGGATAGCCTCCAACCTTCTTCTCTTCTTCCTTTGTTCTGTGTTGTCTTCCTCCTTGGTAAGCTTGCTCTTCTTCTCCTTCTCTCCTTGCATGGTGGTTTGAAGTTTCATTTTGTTGTTGCTTCTCTTGTGCTGTATTCTATAGGATTTCTTTCTCATATTTTAGATTTTGGTTAGATTAAATCTTTGCCTAGATAGTTTTTGTGGTTCTTTCTTAGTTGAGGTTTTGTTGCTGAGTTAGGAATTTTCAAAAATTGGAAATATTTTGTTGCTTTAATTTGTGTTATTGTGCCCAGTTTTTCCTATTAGATGGTTTGTTTTTGTTGTTTTGTTTGTTAGGCATCTTGTGCATAGAGGCACTAGACTATTGTATTGGGTTGGACAAAGTGGGAATTTAAATTTTGAATCATTATTTGGATATTGCTATGCAATTAGCTGAGGCTTGGGTATGGTTCTATGAAAATTTGGACTTTACTTGTGTTGACATTTTGATGAAGCCATGGTAAATTTAGAGTATAGCTGAATATGGATAAAATTAAGGTTAATTGATAAACATGATTTTTTATACATTTTATTCTCCTTATCTTAAGCATTTTAGTGTCCAAATATGGCTTTAAGAATTTAATTAAGTGGAATTTGATTTTAATTGGCTATTCTATATTTTAGGAATTAATTTGCAAATTATTGGTTTTTAATGCTTAAATTTATCTTTAATAATTTTGTGAATTTTCCTATGTAATTTTTGTCTATTATTTTTGCAGAATCTTTGATGGACAATTGGTATTTGAATAGGAGATTGTTTTAGAGAAGTGGAGGTCTGCCAAGTCCAAGGAAGCCATGCATTCCATCTTCTCATTCTCACATCTCTCACCCATTTGGTCTACACATACATATCACATATGGGTCTCTCTTTATGGAGCAACAACAGGTTGAAGTAGCTGAACATGAATTGAAAATAGTAGCTCACATGGAAAGGAGCTTGCATGGAGAAAACATGAAGAAGCTATATGTAGGATATGGTTTATGAAGGGAGGAAGAAGCTCACGAGGAAGACATGGCTGAGGTAAAGGAAAGTTACATGGAATGTGAGCAAAACAAAGGAGAAGAAGCTTCAAGACAATGCAACAACTAAAGGACTAAACACTTAAGGCAGCTCGTGTGAGGAACATTATGGAAAGGAGTATGAAACCATGAGTTTACGTAGAGCAAAATGCATGAAAAAGCTACACACTTGAGAAGTAAGGAGTAGCAATTACGTTGAACACAGAAGCCACTCACTCATACAGTAGTAAACTCGAGCCTATGCAAAAAGAAAAGAGGAAAAGCAACATGAGCTGGTTGTGGGAAGAAAAAGCTACATGATGAACTATGAGTTGGTAAAGGAAAATGAGAAACATGAAGAGAAGTAAAAACAAAGAGAAGAAGCTATGTCTTTAGTTGGGTTGAAGGAGCTTGGAAGCAACACAAGCAGAATGAAGAAAAGCTATATGTTTGGAGAGTTAGATAAGGTGTGGAGAGAAAGAAGAGAAACACACATGCAGTTTTGAAGTCGAATAAGGCGTTCCCATTCAGCAAGAAGCACGAGATTGAATGAATGAATAACCACGTGCTTCTTACAAGAAATTCACATGAAGAGGAGGCAAAATGTGCTTATAAGGGAGACCAATGTAAATAGCAACTCGAAGAGCAAAAGGGATGCACAGGGAACGAAAAGAAGCAGTTGGATGGATCTTGCACATATGAACACACGAGTCTAGTGGAAGATGATTATTATATTCACAATAGGGCCCACATATGCACAAATGGAGACTTTCACATGAGAAGGAAAATGGAAGAACAAATACTCAGCAGAATGCATGATTAAGCTTCCCACGTGAACAGTGCAAAGTTAAGCTGTGGGTTGAGATAAACAAGTGAGCTCATGTTGAAGGAATGAAACAATAAAATGCTATGGGTTGACGTGGAAGATTTAATTGAACACGTGATGAAGCTAGCTGAATACCAACGCTGAGCTTTGAAAAGAAAACACATGACTTTTAATAGGAGATGAGCACGTGATTCATAAAGGAATACCAGCCATTGGATCATTTTATCAATCCATCTCATGCATCCATTATTGAAGAGGGGAAATACATCCAGACACACACTCCATTCATTGTCTGACCATTCACTCATCCATCATGTAATTCATCCACTTTGTCTATTCCATGCTACATTCATCATCCAGCAACCATCCACCATGCCATTTCATCCATTTTCCTCCATCTCCACCGTAAAATGAAGCTTTAATTCTCTCCCTTATGGCTAGCTAAGAGGAGGCTCTTGGAGAAGCTTGAATATATTAATTAGAAAGGAAATTTTGGCTAAGATTCTCATCTCTTTCTACACTTTTCTTTATCTTGTATTTTCTTGGTTAAGATTGTATTAGATTAGAGATTTGTGTTGTTTATAATTAGTGGCTCATTAGACATTAATTAGGAGATTGTTTTTGTTAATTAATTGATTGAATCAAGTTCTGAATTGTTCATTTTCCTCTAATTTTCTATGTATGCCATCAAGGTGTTTGATGAAATGCATGTGAGAGGTTGAGTGCTTGAATGTTTAATTTAAGGATTCCTTGGTGTTTGGTTGGTTAATTAAATATCCTAGGGTATTAATTCAGAGACTAATTAATTAATTAATTAATCATTCAATTCCAAGTGTTCATTGATCCTAAAGGCAAGAATTAATGATTTGGTGTTGGATTTAGGTCTCAATTCAACATTAGATTGTTAATCTCTTTATTCTTGCGTGGTAACTCAAGATACATTTGTTATGAACACAATTAGGGACTCTTAGACCAAAATAACCACAATTAAATTAGGATAAGGATAGTGGATACCAAGGGACGAATCCAAAGCTAGTCACAAGCCCATTATCAACCACAATTCATCCAATTAGGTAGAAATTAGGAATTTTATTTTAGATAGTTTAAGTAAATCAAAACCCCCTAAATTAGGTAGTTCTAGGTTCTTCATACACTTAGAAATCCTAGTTAAGCATTGAATTCTATTTCTAAGGGAGATAACTTAGGTTGTACCCTATATTGCATATAATATCCAACCAAGTTTTATTTTGAGGGTTGCACAACAAACCCGTCATTGATCAATGAGGTTTGTCATCTCATTTTGTACTGAATTGCTGGACTTGTCAACCAATGTAGAATTTTGTGGTTATTGTCTGGGCATTGTGATAGGGTGAGTCATAATAGATATTAATTGCTAGTTGATGATCATTTAGATTAATTTGTTTGAATCTGATTGTCAATTGAGGTGTCTTTGGTTTTACTCAATTATGTTCTAACAAATGAGTTATTTGTGGGTTAGCGTTCTTTCTTTTGTTTATTGTTTCTAGTTAAGTAGTTTTGTTTAAGAGTACTTCATCTTTTAGTTTTTGCCCTTCATGTTTTTCTCTTTTTGTTCTTTGGTAGTTAGCTGCACTGGTTCCTTGTGGCTTTTCAAGTATTATGGCTCCAAAGAGATCTTGCCTGAGTTCCTTGCATCAATTAGAGCAAGAGTCTCCTACTGTCATCAAAGAAAGAGTGCAAAGCCGACTAATTCTATCAGAATGAGAATTTCCTTACACAACTGGTTGGGCCTTTTATGTATTGCTGATTAGACTTATCACGTACGCCCTTTGATGGTGAGAAGCCGAGTGGGAATGTTGCTATAGTCAAAGAATTTTACACACAAGTGGCCATTGCAATAAGCTTGAAGTGTTGTATAAGAGGTATTCAAGTTAGTATTTCTGTGGAGGTACTCCAAGCATTCTATCAATTGCCAATGCTATCTGACTGTCGTTGTGCGTACTTAATACAACATAACGATGAGATCCCTTTTGATGGCATTGTCTCATTCTTGGATCATGAAAATCAAGTACTGTAAAAGATTCCTAGTGGTGGGCAGCGATATCTTAAAAGGAAGAGATTGCGTAAAGAAGCCAAGTTTTGGCTCCATTTTGTTTCCTTTAATATTCTTTCGACTTCTCATTTGAGTGATGCCACATGGGAGAAGGCCCTCCTTATCTACTTACTAATGATTAAGCAACCAGTGGATATCACTGCTATTATGTATCAAAGCCTTAAAGCAGCAATAGTGGACTACTCTTGTACTATTGTCTTTCTCCACTTCATCTATCAATGGTGCCTTCAATTGGGGATTAAAGGTAGGGCCAATGAGGAGATGTTCTTTGCCCCTATGGCCTTTAATTATAGAGCTATTAAATCATCTTGAAGGGCACCACAAGGCTCAGGGGTAGACTAGCTGGATCAGGATGTGATAGAGGAGGAGGCGCCAATCCCTAATATTCTAGCAGTGGAGGAGTTTGGTCCAGCACAACAAGATGACCCCTAAAAGGTGAGTGTAGATAAGTGGATGGATCTAATAATCGGTAAAGTGGTATTTGTGATGATGTAGCCCAAATTCGGCTTCAATTGCAATGTCTATTGCCGCTGCTGATTGAGAGAACTTCTGGGGTTAGGGGTTACGAGGGCACTAGTTGGAACCAACCTGATGACCCTTGACTTTTCCTTTTTCTGTTGATTGTTTTCTATTTTTTATATTCCTGGTGGTTATTTTGTTGTTTAGTTTGTGTTCTCACTTGGTTACTTATAGTGAATTGGTGATTAACTGGCTAGTTGTAGCTTTAGTAACAATGTTGGCTCTAACTAAATTTCCACCTCTTTTGATTATTGTCGATTTAGTTTAGTTTTTAATTGGTGCTTGTCTTGTTTATATTTTGTTGTCAGTTACTGCTATTTTAGTTGGTGCAGGTGTTAATTCAACATGTTTATAATTTTCACACTTAGGCTTTTATTTGTAAGCTACTAAATTTCTATGTTAGATTGCTGATTTATCCTTTGATTGGATTGTTTAGGTCCAATGATTATGGGTTACTTAGATTATATACTTGACAGGGAATTTTGGAAGTGTTTGTTAATGCTTAAGTCATGGGATAGTGCATTGTTTTATGATATTTTGAGGCAAAAGTTTTTCACAAAAGTTAAAGAATTATTTGAAAGCTTTTGTTCTGAAAAATTGTAGCAAATTGGTGTATATGTTCTTTCTCAATTTCAAGACTCTAAAACCTTCCTTGGAATTCCTTGAGATGATTTAATAACTTCACTTGATTTTGAAAGATGATTTAGGTATTAATTAAAATGCGTTTATGCCTTTCAAGCTATCATTTATCAACTATATTTCCCTTTTGAGTCCTATTTAAGCCTAATTGAAAAACCATGTAAATTTTTGCTTGAAGCTGTGCATTAGACTTATACCCCATAAACTCAAAAAACCATGATTCTACCTTGGACTTGAGATAATGGATTAATGCTCAATAATTTAGTAGAGGTAAGATTTTACATCTGATAAACTTTGATCATGGGAATATGGATAATGGGTATTTTGTAGTTATTTGCACTCAAGTTCACTTCAAAAACTCCAAAAAAAAAAAACAAAACAAAATTTATTTTTCAATGAGATTGAGTGCATATAGATTTGAAGATAAGTTTGGGGGAGGTGTTCACATCTCAGAAGAATACTTTGAATGCAAAGAGAGTAAAGCTTTGCACTATCATTTATTTCAAGTAATTCGCATTCTCTTTTGCCCCTTCTTTCAATAAGTGTTTACCTTTGCCACATTACAAGCTTAAAAGTCCCAAAGATTTTGAAATTTTGTAAGGTCAAATGTATAGTGGAGAGGGAAGAAAAGGTTTGGCATATGAAGTACTATTGTTAAGGAAGTGTTATATATATATTGAAGTGTAGCTTTTGCTCTAGACAATTGTTGGAAAATGGTGCCCTAACTCTCCACACGCACACATGCTTTGAAAGTGTTAGAAAACATTACATTTTGTTATGAGTCTTGCATCCTCTTACATTCCATTTTCTCCTGTCTTGCATATCATTAGCAACAACTTATAAGAACTATACCATGTATAAATAGTAATTGGATAATTCATGCAATCTAGCTTATTCTTCATTTTATTTTACTCGAGGACGAGTAGAAGTCTAAGTTTGTGGGTGTGATAACCTCTTTAAATTCATGCCTTTTCAACACATTTTCCTTGAGTTGCGCATACCTTTTAGTGTACTTTTGTATATAAATCATACTCAAGATAGAAAAATATGCCTTTTGATAGCTAAGCTTAATTGTCACACTTTTAGATTAATTATGCAATTTTAATCCTATTTTAGGAATTTTTTTTATACAATCATAGTTTTATATTTTTGTAGATGACATTGGATAAGTCACTAGAAGTTAAGATCCTTGTTAAATGCTTTGTTTGGAAGAATCTAATTCACCGCGGCCAAATAAATATGTTAGCCATGGCCAATTCTTTCACAGAGGAAAGAACATTTTAGAGAATGTTTTGCCGCGGCTAATTCACATGTTAGCCACAGCCAACTCTTGGATAAAGATGCTAGAGAGAACCCGAGGCTATTTAGCTAAGGCGAAGTGCATGTTGGCCGCGGCGAGCTTCAATTTATTGAAATATTGCATTTTAAGGCTTGATAGGCCTTAGGGCTTTAAATATCCCTCATTCTTGATAAACAAAGGCATCATCCATCTTTTGGGCTACCTGGGGAGCTTGTGTGCTAGGGTTTGGAGATTGGGGAAGTGATTGGAGCCAAGGATTGAAGTTTTAAAGAGATTTGAATATTTTTCCATTGGTTTTTTTTATCCTTTTCTTCTTCTTCTATTGTATTCTACTATGGCTTCAACTTCCTCGTACTTTGTAAGCATATGGCTAAGCATAAGTAGTTAGACACTTGCACTAGGATTATTTTGAACCCTTATACTGATTAACACTTGATTCTCCTCCACTTCCATGATTAATGACATATATGTGCTTATTTCACTCCATTTTTAATGCATTTAGTTGATTGGCCACCAATTAGTTGTTTTTTAGCTTGAGTAATGCTTAAGAGAGCTAGCTTGAGTATTAAAATTAAGTTAAATCATGCAAAAACTTGAAAATTTATGTATTGAATGGATAGTTTTATTGGTGAGATAGAGATACACTCATTGACCTTGTATAGTCACATTGGGGTTTGAACTTAATATTGGGATTTTATTGGTTGTAAGAGAGATTAAGCAACTAATAGAATTAAACCCTTGTTCTTGACTTGAGAATGCTTTTTCAAGTACTATTTGATTCCCAACTAGCACATACAATTGTTGGTCATTTTTGTGAGAGGAGGTTGCTCTTGTGCTATGAAATACAAGGGGGAGAAATAATCCTAGGCCTCTTTGTATACTTGAAGTCAAAAGAATCTCTTAGCTTCTTTTACAAATTAATTTACAATGTAATTTTACTTTTTACACTCAATTTTGATAATCAATTATTCTACTTAACCTAGTTTAAAGCATGACTTTACCAACTGACTAACTAAATTCAACTTCAAATCCTCATAAGAATGATAATCTTTTTATACTACTTTGTCACGGCTCGTGCACTTGCGGTGTAAGCCGGTTGGTGAATACTTCCAAATAATCATCAATGTAGGCTAAGCTAAGCTAGTGATCTATACGAATTCAAACTAAAGTTGAAAAATCACACACTTCCCTCTGGAAGAGTAAATGAAATATTGGAGGAAGAAATATTAAGACAAGAATATAGCCCACGTTTCTTTTTTTTACCATTGCTAATGCCCTTCTTCTCATATTCATCATTCTAGGTTAAGAAAAATGGGCTTGTATTAAAATTAGTAACTGAAGTAACATTAAGGGCATTTGATGTATTATCCCAAATGATGTTCTAGATGATACCCCCTACCCTTACCATAATAAGAGGCGCCCATATCACACCCACAACAAAGCAAGCTAGGTGGCACTTGGTTGCGTAGACCAAAGAGGTTGCAGGGATATCAAGAAGCTTGATAGATTGAGTTCCACTAATGGCCACAACCCCTTTGCTTCCTTTCAATGGAAAGCTCTCCCATTAAGTATTAGAGGACATCCCACATGCCTCCCATAAAGAAGTGAACAAGTCTAAGTTGTAATAAAGTATTGCATCCTTGTAATGTTTGAATGAACAATAGCCCTTAAAAACATGTCTTCTATGCCTAGTGTAATTCCCTTAAGATAACCTTGAATGATCTAGCCATTTTCTACATTTGGTCCAAAATACAAATATGGAGATGGCTAATCTGCACAACACTACAATAGGAGCACACACACATATCACACTTGTGTATGTGTGCGTATTGTTTGTGTTGTTAGCATTTTATGTAGCCATTTTATTTTTCCAATAAATGTTGGATAGAAATCACATGTGAGATGCTTGTGGCCTAATTTTGTCCTAAATTATACCTAATTTTCTTATGAAAACTCTAATCCCAATATTTGCAATGAATAAAATACCTTCCCTAGCTAATCTAAATATCAAATTTGACACATATAACATAAGATTTTTACCCAAGTCCCTTCTTTTGTCCATTGAACTCCTATTGGAGATATACAACTTCCTGCCCTAGTCCATCATTAATTGAAAGTACAAGTACTAAAGTGCTGATGGTATATAGTATACCCAAATTCAAACTTTTAAATAATAGTAGTAAAGTCTCTCAATTTTATTTTTCAAAAATCACTCTCCTTTTAATTTAATCCTTCAACAAGCCTCTTTATTTAATTTCCTAAGAACATATACCCCAATCAAATAGGTTCCTTTAGGTTGTATATGTAACGAATGTAATTTCTGTAAAACAACACAATGAGTCCTATAAAAGCAAGTCTTCTGAAATGAGTTAGATAATGCCTGAAAAAATTTAGGTAGAGTCCTAAGCTTTTAAAAATAATAATTCTAGGCTCAGACGAAAAGAAAAACAAATCTAGGATGATAAAACAATTCGTGACAAAAACTGACGAAACGTAATGGTATTTTTGTAAATAAGTGCAACTTTTGAAAAAACATATAAGTGTGTGTTTGGATGAGCTTTTGAAGGAACAAACCATAGTTTGCAAGGAGCAAACCATGGTTTACAAGAAGTAATAACATGTTTGGATGAGCTTTTGGAAAAAGCAAACTATGATTTGTAAGAAGCAAACTATGGTTTGCAAGAAGCAAAAAATAGTTGCTTCTATACAACATGGTTTGCTAACCGGGTTTCCAAACACACCATAAGAGGGTTTTTTAAATGGGAAATTTGAGTTCCCTGGGTTCTTAGAGGCCCCAAAAACTATGGGAAGCCCCAGGACTGCTAAAACCCCTCCGATGTACGTTTTCTAACGGTAGTAAATCTAAACTTTAACGAATTCGTTCGAGAAGATTTTAGCTCCAAATTAAGTAATTCCAAAGGCATTTTATTAAATTGAGAACCTAAGTTTTATAATGGAAAACATAGTTCTTAAAAAGGAGCTAAAACAAGGCCGAAACGAACTTGTTATTACAGAAGGACGAAATTAAAATTTTTGAAAAAGTGTGTTTCTAGAAGCTCCCACACACTTCTTCCTTCTTCTCCCACCTTCTTAAGCATGACTGCCTCTGCCCAAATTGTAACACCCCGAAATTAATTAAGGTGTTAATTATGGATTAAGATTAATTAAGGATAATTAATAGAGCATAATTGGGCAAGTTAGTGAATAGGTATTCTAGAGAGATAAATTGTTAATATGGGTTAAGGATTTATGTAGGATAGAGATTTACATCTAGGCCCAAATTAATTAAATCATGATAAGAGGCTAATGGAGGCCCAATGAACTAGAGGTAGACCCAAATTAATTTAATGAGATAGAGGCCTAAGATTTATCTTGTGTAGGCTCAATTAAGTGGCCCAATTACTCTTGCGCAGACCCAAGCCCTTGAGCTCATCAAATTAGGCCCAAATCCCATTAAACTTTAGCAACCCAATGTGTGAAAACTGGCCCAACAGAATTATGCAGCCCAACAATTAAAAACTGGCCCAACAAGCAAAATCTGAAACCCAATTGGATTTAGACTTGGAGCAACCCATGACCCAACCCCTTGACCCAACTTAAACCCATCTAAACCCTAATTGCTTCAGCCACTTTTCCCCCCATTTGCTGAAACACAAAAATAGAAGAGAATTTCGGAGGTGAGGAGAGGAGGCTAGGGTTCTTGACATAATTCTGCATTTTCTCACATTTGGAGCAAGATTTGGTCAAGGTAATAGCTATACAACTTAATCCCCCCATCTTCCTCTTTAATTTGGTCTGATTAGTTTTTCATTTGGAGAGATTTCATTATACCCAAAATCTGAAAAGTGAGTGGTTAGGGGTTTTCTTGGTGAAATTCGTAGGTTGAGGTTGGGGCTGGTATTTGGTGACTTTAAACCCTCCATTTTGATACTTTCTTTGTTGGTTTGAGACTCCCATAGCTTATTTATATTATGGGTATTAACTTGGTACGAATTTGCTTAAAATTTTGGGTGAAACATTAAGAATTCTGGTGGAAGATACTTGAATACGAATTTGGGATTTGTGGTGGCTGTTGCAATTATCTGCAAGTGAGGTAACCGGGGTTTACAGTAATTCCATGCATGTATCTATTTTAATTTCATATTTTCTATATATATGAATGATTTGAAATGTTGAATGAATTGGTTGGCTATCTGTTGTATTATGATTGGACCTTGTGAGTCCATGGTGGAGCTGTGGTGCGGCTGCCACCCGTGCATGTGCTACGATCGAGCACCGGGTATGATCAACCCCAAATGCACTGAGCCCTGGTTGTGCTCAATAGGGAGTAGGTACCGTGGACGGGCCTCTCCCAGTGTTAATGGCCTTTGACATGTTAAATATATGATTGCTAGTATGGGATAGTAATCATGATAGCCTAATTGTTTCATTTGCTGAAATGACTGATATGATTCTGGTATGGATTTTGATTCACGCATATATGTTGATTGAAATGGATTATATGATGGAATTGCCTTAGTTACTGAGATGTGTATCTCACCCCGTGTTATGGGATCAATATTTCAGGTGAAAGTTCCTCGAGTAAGGATAAGGGTAAGCAAGTGGATGAAAATCCATAAGCTTCAACCTATGGGGAGATGGCTACACTTGGGCTGACTTAGCTAGTATAGATGCTAATTTTGTATTCCTTAATGTATAGCATCATCATGTATCTGCATTGCCAAGTGTAGGCTTGAACATTCGATTTATTGAGAATGTATGTACTAAAGGGTTAGACCCCCTCTTGACTTAGTATTTGATGTATGGATTCATATGATCTGCTGTAAACTTTGTTGACCTATAATATGGTTGTCAATGGAAATGTAACTCTTGAGATATTGGTATGAACCCCCATTGTATGGAACCCCTATTGATTGAGTATTAAAGGATAGTTGCTGGATAGTTGCTGGTAATTCATGTATATTCTGTAGTTGCTATTTTATAAACTTGCTAATAGAGGGTGATTAGAGAACGGAAATGGGCATATAAGTTTTGAATTGGTAATGGAAGAATAGCTAAGTAAATAAGGTAGATAAATGCCATTAGAGCTATATAAAATGAGGGGAAGTGACCTTAAAGTGTCCCTAAGAAGAGAAATGGAGTGTAGGGGGCGAAATATAGTGAAACTAGTGACAGAAGGGAATCACGCCGCGGCCAGGAAGGCTTCACCGCGGCCTAGGAAGTGACAGTGGCGAGGGACGCCGCGGCTTGATAAATCTCGCCGCGGCGCGGAGTGAAAATAATCGCCCAGGAGGTGACAGGACGTAACCTCGCCGCGGCGCAAGAAGTCTCGTCGCGACGCGAGTCGAGAAAATTAATTAGGGAGGTTACAGTAGCAAAACTCGCCGCGGCGCCACATAGGTTGGCCGCTGCGCAGATCCAACTCGCCGCGGAAATTCCCGAGAGCAACTTGGAAGCAGCGCAATAGTTCTAGGCCGCGGCGCAAGTCTAAAAACTCAGTTTTCAAGCTCCAGAACCGAACTTAGCCGCGGCGGGAAAGCTCCAAGTCGCGGCGCAGGTCCTCAAACTCCTATATTTGACCTAGAAACCTTAATTTCAGTAAGGATAATGTTAAGGAATAGTTTGAGTACATTGGTGGGATATTTTTGTTGGTTGAAATTGATTAATGGATGAATCCTAAACCTTTAATGATGGTACAAACCCCTTTTATGCATGTTCCCATTATGGTTGTTAGTTGATGATCCTAGTAGTATCAAGGTTTAAATTTTCCCTATATTTTCTTAATGTAATTAATTGCGATGACTCCAAACCTTGATCATTATCTATTAATTGTGTATTTAGCTATAATCACTGATATTAGAATCTAGGGTCGTCACACAAATTATAGAGAAATAGCAGCTCTCTTAGGTGCACAAGAAGAGAAGAAGAAGGAGGGAGAAAAGGCAAGAAAAAGTGAGAAATTTATGGAATTTCATGCTCTTTCTTCCTCCAACCTTGCTCTCCTCCTTTTATGATTTCTTTCTGTGATTTATAGGAGTTATTTAATTCTGTTTTGATCCAGAACAGGGGGGAGTTCAAAATTTTTGAAAGGAAGCAAACTAAGGAGAAAGATCATTAAAAGGAAGCTAAACCCAAGGTAATTTTCTATCTTTGTTGCTTCTTCATTTTGCTCCTCCCTTGGTGTGATTTTGGCCTTGTACAAAACCATTCGAGGGGAGGGAGTTCTATCCAAAAACAAGAGAGAAACAAGGGAATTAGGCTATGGGGAGATAGAATATGGTAAGAAATTCCAAGAAAAAGCCATGGAAAACAAGATAGAAAAGTATAGGGTTCTTTAGGTTTTTGTAAAATCTGATTTTGTATGAGTGTTTCCTTGGCTATTTGAATGTTTCCTTGAGCTCTTAAGACCTTTAAAAATCTCCCAAAGTGGCTCTCCCATCAAGAAAAATTTTAAAACTCCAAGAACCCTTTTTATGTTTATGTTTCGGCCAAGCTAGGTTCAAGGGGCTAGTGAGTGTTTTAATTTATTTTAGCATTGGTTTAGGACTTTATATGATGTTAGAAGGTGGGAGAAACCATTGAAAAAATTTTAAGAGTCACAGAATGAGAGATGATGTCCATAATGGTGCCTTATGAAGCAACTTAGATTTCCAATTGTGCAAGTGAATGTGTGAGGGTTCCAAGGACCTTAAATGAGTCTAAGAAGTCTAAAAATAACAAGAGAGTGGAGCCTAGAACTTGAAATGTGAGAGTTGCTTCTATAGGCCAATTATGGAACCATTATACCACTTATGGAATTAAGTGTGTGTTCAAGAGTATCTTTGGTGTCTTAGCCTACTTCAAATGTGTGATTATGTGTTATTTGTAATGTTTAGGCTAAGAGAACATCCCACCACCTAAGTGTCCTTGTGAAGCCAAGAAAGGGAGGGAATACAACAAAGAAAGCTTGCATCAATTGAAAGGTAGCTCTCTACTTAATTCTCTTGCATTCTTGTGTGCATATGTATGTTTTGTGTGCTTGTGTATGCTCTTGTGATTTAAGAATATGCCACTTGATGTCTTGAGATTCCATTAGTACCAATGTGTTGTCTTGAATGCCATTGATTATGAAAACGGCTCACAAGGGTGAGGTGATGCCAAAAGTCCCTTAATGTAGGTGAGGAGGTGCCAAAAGTCTCAAGGCATGGATGAGACTTGTAACATCCAGTTTTCTGAAAATGAGAGAAAATGTGAGAAACGTAATGTATGGTTTCTTCGTAAACGAACAAAACTCACTAGATACAAAAGGCAGTCCCCTGGAATGAGATAGTTAAGGTCCCAAAAATTTTGGGAAGTATTCTAGACTCCTAAAAATGAGAATATCAGGCTCAAACATAAAGAAAAAAGGAGTTAGAATAAAGAAACAACTTTTTACAAAAACTTACAAAACGTAATGGCATTTTCGTAATTTTGAGCAAATTATGGAATTCACATAGGAAGGCTTTTTAAATGAAATTTTTGAGTTCCCCAAGGTTCTCAGAGGCCCTAAAAACCATGGAAAGCCTCGGGACAACTAAAACCCTTCTGATAGATGTTTTCCAACGTTGGTGTGCCCGAACTTTGACAGACTTGTTCAGGAAGATTTTAGCTTCAATTTGAGTGATTCCAAAGGCATTTTAATAAATTAAGAAATTTTATAATAGAAAAGATGGTTCTAAAAAAGGAGATAAAATAAAAGAGAAACAAAAATACAAAATATGAAGGGTAAAATGGGAATTTTTTAAAAGTGTAACTTACTTCCACCTATATATTTGATGTACCCTTCTTTTCCCTTCACTATGCACGACCAAGTTCTGCTTAAAACCAAAAGAAAACCCTAGAGGATGAGGCTCACAAGAAGGGGAAGAAAGGAGGAGAAATCAAAGGCTTAAGGTATGGAAATTAGTAGTTTTTCATGCTCTTTCTCTTCCAAACCTCTTCTCCATTCTCCTTTGTTTCCTATGATTAAAATGAAGTTTATAAATCTATTTTAAGGGAGAAATTGAGGTGAAAATTCGGATTTGAAGAGAGGAGTTCAAAAAATACAAGATTCAAATAAGAAAAAGCAAAAAAACAAGGTAATTTCTCTTCCTATGGTTGTCATTTTTTGTTCCCTTCTCCACCATTTCACCCCACTTGAGAAAACCCTAGGAGGAAATGATTTTTAGGTAGAACCAAGCATGAATCTAAGGAAAAAGGGTGTGGAGATTAAGAATATGTAAAGAAAATTATCAAAAAGCCATTAGATTTCAAGATGTAAATTCTAAGGTTTCAATTGTACCTTGTAAAATTTGGTTTTGTATGATGATTCCTAGGCCTAAATAAGAGTTTAACTAAGCTCCTAAGATCCCTAAGAGACCCCCTATATGTTTCTTCCCTTAAGAAAACAAAGAAAGCTCCATGGAACCTAATATGCTTTATTGTCTCGGCCAAGAAGGGTTCTCATAGCTAGGGAGAGTTTTCAATTTTTCTAAGGCCATTTTTTAGTCATATTTGATGAATGAAAATGAAGGGAGGCCTTGGAAAAATTTTAGAACTCATGAAAAGTGATTGGGTATCTTAGGTTCCATATTATGACCTAAAGAAGCAACATGGTACTAGGCCTTTTGTTTTAATGGTGTGATGGCTCCAAGAGGCTTAAAAGGAGTCAAGAATCACATTTGAAAAGAAAGAATGAGGCCTAGAAATCATTTGAGGGGTGTTGCTTCATTAAGTGCAATTATGGACCATAATGGAGCCTATAGAGTAATCTAGTGTTTCATCAAATTATGTAGGCTTAGAATGTGTTTCATGAATCTAATTGGCTCCCATAAATTGTATCTAGGCCAAGAGAAACTATCTCCACCAATTTGTGAGTGTGTATTCGAAAGAGGAGGCTTGAATTCAAAAGAAAAAGTGTGTAATTGTGTGCAAGGTAGCTCTCTCCACCTTCTCTCATACATGGATGTGTGTTTAGCTTGTTTTAGAATGTATGTATGTGTATTTCAAGCTATTAAAAGTATGCTAGTATGCCTTTATATTTCATGATTCTTGATGCCATGTTATGCTTTCAAATGATTCCATGATATTTGTATGAGTTTGCTTGAGTGTGGAGAGGCCAAGAACTCTTCCCTTTGGTGAGGATGAGCCAAGAACCCTTGAGCTTAGTTGAGATAAAGTAAAGAGTCTCCCAAAAGCAAAGTAGGCTCCCAAGAGTATGGTTGAGTCCAAAGTTCTTAAAGAATGGGTGAGGCAAGTTCAAAATCCGTGAGGAGAAGTGTGAGGCCAATCCAAGCACTTGGTGAGCTTTTAAATGTCTTGTATGATTTGTTCATATGCCAAGTTTGCTTTTAAAATATCCATGACTTCTATTTTCTTCATGCATGCATTTGCAAAGCTTGCTTTGCACATATTATGTATGATTGAATGGGAGATGAGCTATTGGGATTCTTTGAATCTCATCCCCTCCTCTCCAATGATCTAACATGCTAGGTAGACCAAGTGGATATGCCAATGAGAGCCAACAACCATGAAGAAGGGATATTGACAAGCATATGTCTAGCTTTAGCTATTTTGGAACCATACTTATGTATCTTGATGTATATGATGATGTAGATAGTCTATGAACCTTGAGACATGTATAAATATGCTATTATGTGATGTTTATAACTATGGATATGATGTATGAGCTTTAAAATACAATTTGAGTATGAAATGCCAAAGTGTGCAATGTGGAAATTTGATAGAAACATGCATAAGTGTGGGTTGAATGGCCAAAATGAGATGCATGAGATTTATGACCATTTGGGTGGCTCACACAAGTCTTAAATATGCTTTTAGACTTGCCTAAGAGGTGCTACAACCAAGGGAAAGCCATTTGGCAAATTTGGTATCTCATATGAAGCCAAATTTGACCAGAATAGAACCCTACGTCACTTTTTAGCCAAATGAGCTAGTCTTGATCTGAGATTTGGCATGAAATTAGATCTTATTGAGATATTTTTGGAAAGCTAAAGAATATAGTTTTCGAAGGTCTAGAGAATATTTGATGAATTTTTAAAGTTGGGATTTTCTATTAATTCTGGTATGTGCACTGTTTATACTGGCAGATTTGTTTTTTATGTCACTTGATGGCCAAATGATATCCAATGCTTGTAAAATTTTATATGCATAAACTAGAGGTCACAAGATTTCTGTGGTTACTAAGATCACCTCATTTGAAGGTCTGAGCAAAGAGTTATGTATTTTTGAAGTTGGCTGTCAGTAGTAGTGGCGCCCCAAGAGTTCAGTCACTATTTCATAAGATTCCAATCGCTAAACACATCTGTTTCCTTCTAGAGTTATTTTTAGTATCAAGTTAACATTTTTAGCTTTCCACAATGACCAAATTTATGTGATTTATATTTTTATATAATTAGTTATGAATTTTAGAATTTTGTATCAATAATATGAAATAGCAGCCTAGGAGCAGCGACCTCAGTAGCATTTTGTATGTCAAACGTCCTCCATGATGCATGTTATGGTCTAGGCATATTTTCAATGTGAAGTAGACATCCTAAGTTTTCTAGAATGACCAAGATTATTTTGATGTTTCTTGATTTAGTTAAGATTTTTCAAAGTTTGCCCAGAAAAGAGGCCAAGTCTGGCTGAAAATAAACTCCCATTTTTCATGCTCCATTTCGGTTTCCATGGGTTGTATGTATGTTTTTAGGATGTAAATGAGTTGTAGTGATGTAATTAAATATGAGAATGCATAATATGAGCTTGCACGGTCCACGTGATACCAAAATGAATTTTTAGATACGACGCAACGTGAGAATAATTATTATTTCTTTGGCTTTTTCATGGAAAACCAATATGATTCATAATATTATGCTATTTAAAAGTATGAGATGAGTTAGAATTTATGGTGTTACAAGACTAGGTCAAAAGTCCCTTAGATGGGTGAGGCCAAGTCAAAGTCCCTAGGCCAAAGGTAAGGCATATCCAAAAGTCTTAGAAATGGGGTGAGGGAAAACCAAAAGTCCTTAAAGCTCCTTGATGGCTTAATTGTGAATGTGTGGCATGAGAATCTTGGAAATGAGCATTTATAATCTTGGTAGCTTGTTTACTTATGCACTTGATGTATGTATGCCTTAAATGTATGTGTGAATGGGTGTTTGAGCTATTGAGATTCTTAGAATCTCACTCCCATTTCCCTCTCACTCTTAAATTATCTAGGTAGTGCTCAAAGACAAGGAAAGGCAAGCCAAGAACAATAAAAAGCCTTACTTTGCCTATTATATAGTCTAAATTGTAGTTGAATGTCAAAGTGGCTTTGTACATATTATTTTTGTATTGTAAGACTATAAACAAATGTAATATGATGTATGACTCTTATATAGCCTATGTGTGACATTAAATCAATGCAAATGTAGAATTTGGCTCTTTCATGTCTTGATGCAACTATGCATTCTTGGATGTGGAATGACCAAAATGAGATACATGGGATTTGGGACCACTTGGACAGTTTATACAAGTCATATTCATGCTTTTAAACTTGCCCAAGAGGTGCCAAACATTAAAGAAGGCCATTTGGACACATTTGGTGTCTCATATGGAGTAAATTTGACTATTTTGGTGAGCTATGCCACTTTTTGTCCAAATAATCTCTTCTTAATCTGAAATTTGGTATGCATCTAGAGCTTTTTGGGAAGCTAAAGTGCAAAATTTTTGGAGGTCTATAAAATATTTGGTAAATTTTCAAAGTTGAAAATTCTTCTAGCTTTGGTTCAGTGCACTGTTCATTCTGGTCCGAAATAAAATTCTGTCACTCACAGGGCAAATGATGTCCAATTGCCACAAAATTTTATAAGGAGAAACTAGACCTTCCTAGTGACTTGTGCCAATTGGAAGCACCTAATTTGGATGTCTAGAGAGGGAGATATTAATTTTTGAAATTGTTATCTAATCAGACATGTGTTACTGTTTGATTGGTTTTTAGGGTCTGAATGCTCCTAGCTTGGTCTAAAACTATTTTTCCCCTCTAACTAAGATCCATAGCTTTCCATATTAGTATCCTTTGTATAGATTGGATATTTGTGGAATTAATTAGACATTTTTAAAATTTATGATAATAAACTGTATCAATACTAGGGATAGTTAGACCTTTGTGGCTATTTTATTGTCAAACATGGTCCAATGACTATATTCATGTCTTGAAATTATTTTTATGTGAAGTTAACATCTAGAACTTTTTAGAAAGCTATGATTTTTGAAATTTAGATTTTTCTACATTTAGTTATGACTTTTCAAAGTTGCCCCTGAAATCTGCCAATATGCAGTTGTGGGAAATGAAGAAATTTTGAGATTTTTGACCCTTGATCTGTGGTTGATGCCAATTGTTGAAAATGTTATGATTTTTATGTATGGAAAATAATTAGAGAATGTTGTTGATGAGTTCATGTGGTCCTAGAGATACGAAATGAAAAATTTATCCATTATGTAACACAATTTAATTCATTATTTTAATGTATTTTCTTGAGATTTCCTTGATAAAGTGCATATTCCCACTTGCAAGAGAGGGATTAATGTTAGAAAAAATATGGTATTACAGTATATGTGACTTTGTAATCCAATGAAATCTAACACTCACACATGAAAATAGTATCATTTTAGGAGTTTGAACTGGACATCCATATTATTGGTTAACGTCTACGTAGGACTCTATTTGTGCCTAAATTGAGAAAAAATGTTTGAGAGATTAAATTAAGAAGTTTTAGATGACTAGATTAAAAAAAAGAATAAATGATTTTTTAGGGAAATAAAAAAAAATTATCTTTAGACAAAATTAAGATGAAAGTAATTTCTTAAGGATTAAATCATTAATTTACTCTATTATTAAATTATAAAAATATAATTTGAAGTATCTAATGCGTAGGTTTTTCTAAGCTATACAAGAAAGTTTTATTGAAGTGTTGTATCCCAAGAGTTTCCTTGAACCTATCTACCAGACATGCCGCTGTTGTCATAAACCGTGTGGGGTTCAAAACCATTTTTCTCGTCCCGTGCTCACGAAGTTTTCTAAATTGAAAATCTTAATTAAAATTGAATAAAGTCATGGACAAGGTCTCATAGAATTAAAGGTGAAATTAAGGCTGGTTATTAAGGTCAACTTAAAGTTTACTTATTGTGAAAAAATTATTTTATTTTTATGGTAAGGTTAACTGAAACCTAATATTATAAAAATAGTTAAACACCCAAAATGTAAAACATATATTAATTACCTGGATGAAGAAAATTATTTGTTACATCCTAAATAATTGTTAATGTGCTTATGTTTGAAAATTGAAAAACAAAAGGTAGTTATGCATACTTTGAGAAGTAATTAATTAGGTAAAGTTATTGTTAACTGATTTGGCAGTTATCAATCAAGTTTTAATATTTACGAAGACTAAATGTTCAATAAATGTTCCATTACCCAAAAAAAGAAAAGATCTCTATGTACGATTTTCGGAATGTACTTTAAACTATTCAACTAATTAATTACTTTCTTAGAAATGCCTTCTTGGTAAGGAAGAGTGTAATATATATTCGTATAAATGCTACAAAGGTTCAAACATGGTGGAGATAGATCTTACGTTCTATTTGATGGGCCATAGAATTAAAACTGGACAGAATATAATATAAAAATCAATTATAATATAATTCAGTTTTATATAATGTTTGGTGTGTATAAAAAATTTATACGATTATCTTCGCAGTAGAGGGGTAAAGATAAATTGAGTTATATATTAACTATATATCAAGATGGTCATAAACTTATGATTCACAAAATTTTCAAAATGAATTAATAATTATACTGAAAACTGGAAGAAAATAGTCTGCAGGGGTTCGTATAGTTAGCAATATGGATAATTAGGCAAATTGAATGCATCTAGTACCGTCCATTATTTTCACCTTTATAAAGTTGATTTATTTCCGGATGGTTGTGTTATTCATAGAGTGTAGATATTATAAAGACGAGAAAGCCTAAACGTGGAGTTTTGGTTTGGAGCCTTGAAGACGAAAATATTTATCATACTCTCGCGTATTATTGTTATGTATATTTTTATAAATACATAATTTGTTAAAAAAAATTTAGGTTTTAAAGCTTAAGGTCATTCAACTCATTTAAAATTGGATCACGTGACGTTTACCAAAATTTAAATTATATTACGTGGCAAAGTTTTAACAACAATAGTTCAAAGTGATCCTTAACATAAATTTCAAAAATGAAGTGTTGAAGAAATACATGAAGGTTAAACTTATTATACACCAGACTTCATCTTCTTCCAATGATTACATCACACAAAAGGGAACAACAAATTAAGTACAAGGAAATAGATTTACAAAGCTACTTTGAAATGAATAATCAATGCCATATTTTTGGAAGCAAACAAGGACAACAAATCAAGCCTAAACGCAAAGCAAACAACCAAAAAACTTAAATAAATTTTGGGTAATCTGGCTAGCTAATGAAAGAATATATATATATAATTGCCCTATAATTTTGCTTCCATTCTTCCTCTATCAAGCCACAATCTGCACGAAAATGAAAATCAAAATGAAATTGGGAAGGAGCAAAATGCAAAACGAAAAAAAACAAAAACAAAAAAGAATAAGACTGTTATAATACAAGAAAATCAAGAGATCGTCATACTTTTTGATATGGATTGGGAGTAAGATGATATAATAAACAGGGTAAGATTTAAAGAAAGCTCTTTAGGTATTTATTATGAAATTCGTCAATATTAAAAAATATAGAACGTATGTGAAAGTTTTTACAACACAGAATTATATTATTGACTTCTTTTAAAAAATTTAATTCATATGACGTGCATAAAAAACCTTATAACAAATATCTGAAAATAGTAAGTTTTTTATAATGAAAAAAGATTTATATATATATATATAAAAGAATAATTAACCTGATAATGGTATGAAATGAATCATCATCTCCTCTTGGAAAAGATATTTTGGATAGTTGGGATCTGAGTCCCACCTCTGGAAGGGTTAGAGCCCCGAGTCTGAGGAGGTGGCCTGGTTGTAGGGCAAAGAACCTTCCGAATGTTTATGCTTTGAGAACTCATAGTGATGCTTCAAAAAGGGATTGAAGGATCTGCTTCGAGTATTGGTTTATAGACAAAAATTGCTTAATTTGATCAGATGGATATGGCTCCCTTAAACCTTGATGAATCATATATTGGTATTTATAGAGGCTATTATAATCTTCAACGTTGAAAGAAGGAAATGGGAAGTAACTAAGTGATTGTTAATGAAATTTACACAGAAATATTTAAGTTGTATATCAGTTTTTTGAAGGTTGGAAACTTGGAAAACGCAGCGTAGGATTGGAGCACAAGTAAGTCATTAAATTGCATTTCCGCGGACCGTGAGGCCTATCAGTGTGCTGCTTCTAAGACGGTCTAATCTCTAATGTTGTTTTGCCATGCATCACTTAATTTCGAGGAACATCACAAAATAATATATATATATATATATATATATACTACAAAAAAACAGCAATTTTGCGACGAAATTTAGTAACGGAATATTGTCCCATCGCAAGTTTATCGCAAATCCGTCACAAATTTCGTTGCAGAAATTAGCAACAGAATTTGTGATGGAAAATTTCCGTCGCAAATATTTCTGTCGCTAATCCGTCGCAAATCAAATTAGTGACAGAGTTCAACGATGAAAATTTCCGTCACTAATAAACGTAATAGTCAATTCCAGTTTTGCGATGGAATTTTGTGACGGAATATTCCGTCACTAATTTAGTGACAGAATTAGCGACGGAATTTTTGTCACAAAATTTTTCGTCGCATATCCGTCGCTAAATCCGTCACAAATTATTTAAATATTATTTTTTAATAATTTATATGATATGATGATTTAAATATATATGTCTATATAAAATTGTTGCAAATTAATTAAATATTATTAATTGTGTGTGTGTGTGTATATATATATATATTATAATTTAATAATTTATATATTAGAATTTAAATTAATAATTTAATAATTTCAATATCAAAATAGTAAAATGTGATAAATAGTAATGTGATTAATTATTCTATGAATAATAAAAGGCCTCCATTCATGTTCAAAAATAAAAAAATGTAGAATTTATTTATTTTAAGTCATAAATTAATATAAATATAAAATATATTTAATTAACTAAAGATAGTAAAAAAGTTTGCAAATTTAAAATCATGATTTAAACAACTGTGTATAAAGAATGATTGAAATAAAAGTATACATAATAAATAAAAGTGAAATAAATATTTCACTCAACAAAATTCAAAAGATAAGTGATAAAAAAAAATTATAACATGTCTATTTTTCAAAATTGTTTAAATATTAAAAATGACTCTACTTAACCACTATTCTTCAATCACATCATGTCTCTTACTTCTTTATGCTCCTAATTGGTTTTCTCTTTTTGTCATGGTGTAAACTTTCAATTAAATTCACACATTTTTCGTGATATTTTTTTATTTCTGTTAGCACTTTTTTAAGTGACCGTGTCAAGATTTTTCTTTGATCAAAAACTAAATCTTTCTCTCATTTAAATATCAAATCTCTCAAATTCTCTAGAAAAAAGTAAAGACTAAATACCAAGATGTGCAAAATCAAAAAAGAAATGAAGGGTATGATATAAAATCTAATACATATTATATATTTATGTAGTTAGAGAGAAAGAATAATATAAAAGAGTATGTATCCAATTTTTTTTTTTACACCTATTCTTTTTTTTTCCTCAATCTCTTTTAATTACACTATATGCAAAAACATAATTAATATCTTTTTTATTTTCTTTCATTTTCAATTGAGATTTGATTTTTGTTGGTTCATATTTGTTTCCAATTATATTTGCAATGATTTTTCATTTCCTACTCATGAGAGTCCAAGGGATAAGAAAGCTTTTTTTTTCCCCTCCTAACAAAAAAAAAACTTGTCAAGATGATTGTTCTTAACATGAAAATTATCATAATATATGATGTTAACTATGGTTTACTAATCTATTAAATCTTGCTAAGTAAATTATTTAATTACCTAACTCCTAATTTATAAAAAATAAAAATAAGTGTTAGTAAATTTAACTATAATATAATGTTATATTCGTTAAATAATATGAAAAATAAATTTTTTCTAGTAATTGATGTCGTTAAATTATAAAAAGGTATGTTACATATAATATTGTTAATGTAAAATTTTTATATAAATTATGAGTCGTCACTTTTACTCTCCTAGTAACTTATGTTGAGATTTGGCCTTAAGTATGAGTAATTTGTTTTTAACAATTCAATATTATATAATTGGACTTTAAAATAATTTTTCTTTTGTATTATATATTTATTGAGAGATTTGAAAATAAATATCTATAGAATTTTACCTAAATTTAGTACTTTAATATATACTTTTGTGTGTGTTTTTTTTTTTGTGTGTGTTGGAATTATATACTATAGTAAAAGAAAAGTTCATAATTTCTATTCTTTCAATCTACTTTGAAAGTTTTTTAATCCTGCTTAAATTGGAGTTAAGTTCATATTTTTGTTAAAGTGTGTAAGCTTTTTAATTTATATATATATATATATATGATAATATGGAAGTTGTTGAATTTGATATAAAATTTCTCCTTTATTCAAAGTAGTGTGATGTAAATTAAAGATAGTCTCTCTCAGGTAAAAATAAAAGGGTAAAATATTCCTGACTCACGCAGAAAGAAAAAAGGGAATGAAAGCTGTCTCTTTTTGTGTAAGTATAGTTATGATAATGTGATTATTGTATTTAGAGTAAATTATATATATATTTTTTTTAATTAAATAATTTTTTTAATTTTCAAAACATATATATATGTAATTTTTTAAATTAAAAAATATCTTATATTTTAGTCAAATTTTAATTTTTTAAAAATACTTTTAATTAAAAAAATTAAACAATGAAAAATGGAAAAACTTAATAAAATTAAAGAAAAAGTAAATGTCAAATGAAGTGGAAAAAAGAAGAAATGAAAAGAAAACAAACAAAAAAATATTGATAGATAATGATAGACTTGGTGACTTGACTCTTTTTCATATTAATTTTAAAAACATGAAAGTAGAATGAGAATATTTTTAACTTTTCAATTTCTTAACTATAGGAATAAAGAGTAGAGAAAATTTATATGATAGTTTTTGTCTTACCTAATTTTATTATTCTTAAATATTTGAAATTATTGAAGTAACTTGACTGTGAAAAGTAAGTAATAATTATGATGCTTTGCCATTGAAAGTATAACATAGATTTTAAAAGGGAGCTATACGTAAATCTGAAATTTTTTTGAGCAGCGAAAATAAATTTTCACCATACAATATTTTTTTTTTTCGAAAATATAACAGGGCCAAGGCTCCTTTTAAGTTGAATGGAATTACATAGATGTATATTTTTCATATTTTGAATAGTACTACAAATGCTATACCATATTAGTAAATACGTTTTTACGCCTGAGAATTTGGTGCCAATTACATTAAGGAAATTTGGGAGTAGTATAGTAGTCTATAAAATTAAGGAAGTGCATGTACCATATTTGCGAGACCAACCAGTATATAAATTAGTGTGTGTGAAAATATGATGTTAATGGTTAGAATATTGAGTGAATCCTAAAAAATAGAGATAATATAATTAAAATGGGATTTTATTTTATTTTTTACTTTTATTTGTTACATTAGTATCATTATTCTTCTATTAAAAATTTCCATGTCTATAACAGATTAATATTCAATGGCTCAAATTAAATTGGGATGTATTCTTTTCTTACTGTAACATTATTAACCATATCATCAGGCATATGTAATCAATTTCTACATTTTCTGGATATATATATATATATAAAGGACATAAAAAAATTAAAAAATAGATATATATTTTGATCCTAAAATATATATTTTCTCATGTTTTAACCCCCATATTAAATTTTTTATATAAATTAATTCTCAAAATTTATAATTTAGTATATGTATATATTGAGTTAATTTTTTAAAAATAAATATATAACTTGATTAAAATATAATGAATTATACATTTTTGAAAAATAACTAACATAAAAAAATAAACTTAAATTTATAAGGTTAGGAGATATATTTTTTATAGATCAAGTTGTACATTTCTTCAAAGTAAAAAAAGAAACTATCATTTTTAATTTACTTATATCGACTATTTAATCTTAATTTTAAAATTGTGTGATTCAACCTTTAAAAATTGTTTAGATACTTAGTTTTGTTGGGAACTTTTTTGTATATTTTTAAAATTTAGAAACTAAATGATTATATTTACTTAAAAAAATAAAAAATCGATTTCTGACAGTTTCTTCCTTGGCACACCAAATGGATAGCCCGCAAAGTCTTACTCAAAGAGATCCTCTTATTGAAAGCTCCAATCGAGCCCCATGGACGACATGGCTGCCTACTACACACAACCCCAACCCTCGACTCATCATACTTATCAATATTATCAACATTCTCCTCCGCCATTGCTTGTGGTGGTGCCATCACCTCCTGGTGCGGCTCCTCCCACCGCCCACCACCTTCCTTCACAATATGTGGCCTATCAGCAACCCATTTTTCTTCTTACAGCCTTCCTGTTCCACTTCAATATTCCTCCAACGAGGTTCGAATCCTCTTCATCGTCGGCCTTCCCGAGGACGTCAAGCCTCACGAATTCTACAATTTGTTTCGAGAGTTTCCCGGTTATGAGTCATCGCATCTCTAGAGCCTGACTGAGTCGTCGCAAGTATTGTATACATTTTGTGGCCCTAGTTACTTATGCTAAGTTTAGTTATGGCTTCCTGACGCAGGACCAGAACAAGAACACCGAGAATTGCTCAATAACTTTAATATAATTCTGGGATAAAAATGTGTCTTTGTGAGGTAGCAAATATGCTTTTGTATAGGGTAGAAAACCAAGTTTAAAGCAACTAAAACGCTGCTAAGAATTGAAATCCTACGAACGGATCCCAAAACTCAAATAGGTTTAAAAGTACCAAATCAATTTAAAATTCTCAAATGGCAAACCCTAATCCCTAAATTGAAACCCTAGTCGAATGTGTCTGCATTTTGAATCATCCACTTTTAGCGGATTTTGATTTAGCTCGTGTGTGGTGATGGGGCATTCTCAATGCAGGGGTGCTGTTTAAATCTATTTAACTGATAAGGTTCTGCCTGTTTCCCTGTCTTCCTTATAGCCATGAAGTATGAAGCTATAAACAGATTAACATCATAGCAGCATTGATAATGGTGACGTTACAAATAGTGAGCTTTGAGCTTGATTTATGATGTTAATGCATATAAGACGATTTGATTAAGGGAAATAATTTTTTGGTTGCTTAACTGTTCATCGTGCAATTAAGATAATGTGAGATGTGGCTATCTTGTCAAATGGGTGCTCACGCAGCTTGTTCTTTCTTCACAACCTAGATATACTTAACTTTGACAACTCCTTTTATCTTGTTGTAACACATGTTATTGAAAGGTATTTCATTCTTGAATCTCTCTGGTCTGATACATTCTTTTGTGTTGATAGGCTTTTGCTTTTGCTGTATTCACTAATCAGCAGTCTGCAATCATGGCAATGCATGCATTAAATGTAAGAACCTTATAATACCATGCATGTTTATATGTTAAGAGCTATGCTCGGTGGCTTATAGAATATATCTATCATTTGGTTTTCAATGTAATGTAAGGGGAGAAACAAATTATGAATGCTTTGGTTGTTAACAGCTCTTGAGTTTGCTTGGTTTGCAGGGGATGGTCTTTGACCTTGAAGAGGGGTCAACTCTTTATATTGATTTAGCAAAATCTAACTCTAGATCTAAGCGCACAAGAATAGGTCTGTTGCCTAATCATTTTTTAACCTTGAACTGAATTCTTTTATATATCTATTCTATGTTTCAAGTGCTTCCAAGTTCCAACTGAATTTTGTGGGCTCTAGTTGACTATCACAACTTCATTCTAGAGTTATATAAAAGGTCAAATTATAAAGACTTATCAAATTTTTTAATTTTAAAAATTAACTATAAACTTATCGAATTTTTAATGTAATATAACATAACTTATTTATCAATTTATTTGTCCAAAAATCTAGTATGATCCCTTGAGCATGTAGACTAAAAGAAGCCAAAGTTGCAATCAATGGCATTTTTTCACCTTTTTTTTTTTTTTACAATTTTCTGCAACATAGAAGTCTTTATTTACTATTTTGGATAACATGTTCGATTTTTTTTTTTTCAGTTAACGTAGTCTCTTTCAACCTATACGGACAAATGATATTTGAATTTTGGATTAAAAAGTTAAAGAATTTAATTATATTGCATAAAAGTAAAAGTTTAGGAGATTCATGATCAACTTTTAAAATTATGAAGGATAAACTGTATAATCTCCTAAATTGAGCGGAATTCTTTGTATTTAGACTCTGTTTGTATTTTGCTTTTTCTGTTTGTGTGGTTCAGTTTGCTTTTGGTTTCCATTTAAACACATCACAAGTTTGATTAACACTTATTTTAAGTGTTTTGGTTTATTTGTATTTAATAAAAGAAAAAAAAAATGCTTGATATATTATAAGTATAATTAACAGATGTTTTGGTTTAAAAGAAAATTTGTTAACTTTAATATCATATTAATTATACGGATTTTGGATTTTAGCAATGGTTCGGGGAAGGAGCATGCTGACCCACACGTATACATCCTTAAATAATGGGTTGATGTCTCTACTCTTCTTTTTATTATGGGTTGGTGTGGTGTCTTGTCGTTTTCGTTTTTTTTTTTAACTTTGAAAAACAGGCAATGTCATGGACAAAAAGGCTGACCCCACCAGTAAATACAAGAGATAGAAATCTAAACAAAAACACATGCATTTTATGTTAATTTTCTAGTGCGAAGGAACAACATTTAAACTTATTTAAAATTATGACGTGCATATATATATATATATATATGTATCTAGAGTTTGTGTTGATGCATAGTGTGGTTAATTGTTATAACAGAGCAGAAAGAGAGTTGTAGAAGAAAACTACAAGAGCCAGAAAGTTGAGTTGCAGAGTCTCCATGGCATGATAGTTATAACTATGTATATCTTTACATATATCTTTATTATCATATATTTTTAATAAATATATAATATGTGAATTTGAAAATAAAAAAATCAAAATATAAAAGTAAATAATTAAAATTAAAAAAATTAAATTATAAAGATAGAAAATCAAGCGTCTTCACTTTTTTTTTTACAATTTCTCTGGTACAATAATTATCATTCCATTATGCTTCCTTTGTTTTTCCTCCTCTTTAATGAAATGTAGTTTTCTACTCTTTTAGGGGTGTTAGAATTTACACACTTTACATTTTGTTAAATATTGCACTTGTCCAATTCTTTTGTTGGCTACGAACCACTAGAATTTTCATTGGAGGTGGAATGTGCAGCTCTAATGTAGTTTCCACTTTTCAGTCAGGGGGTAGTCGTTGGTCCTGCTATGGATTCACTTCAATTTCAATACAATTGAGAATTAAATACTCACTATCTTTTCCTATAGTTAGTTGGATTTAGACATCCCCCCTCTCTCTTCAATCAGGGGTAGTTATCCCTCCCTTTTTTTATTTTTATTTTTTAAAATTTAAAATTATGGTCTCCCTTCCTCTGGGTTCTTAAAGTATATGGATAAACCCTTCCTTCTTTTTTAAGACAAATATATCATGTTCTTGAAATTTTGGCCTCATATTGCAATTCATTTGTAAGCTTTCTAATTGGCTAATGAGGAGAGCATTCCAATGTGCACAATCTTACACTGATATATGGATGGGAACTATATCTCTTTTATTCTAACTCTTTATAAGCTTCTTAAATCAGACTTTAAAGAAGTTAATGGTGGAAGTGTATAATCTCTTCACTATAATAGATAATTGTTTTCAACAACCAATGCTGGTAGTGGTCATATATACTTTTGTTCCTTTGGTATCATTGATTAGGCTGTTCAAAAGTGTATTACTTTACATCATATAATGGGACTCCTCAGTTACATCCTTTAAGCTATGCCTAGACACACCTGAGTGATTTCTATTAGTGGTGCGGGTATATAATATTTACTTTGCTTTAATATATTTCTCATATTTGGATCATTGCATGTTATCATTTTACTTGTTTCTTCTTTACATCCCATGAAATTGGAACTCTATTTAATATTCAACTTTTTTATCTCACTTCAAGTAATTTTTTGGTCTTTTATTTGATAGAATAACTCCTCTCGCCTTTCACAAAATATGACCCCATGTCAGACTTTATTTGTGGCTAACCTGGGGCCATCTTGTACTGAACAAGAGTTAATGCAAGTATTTTCCAGGTCAATATACATGTATTGTATCATTATATTTATTAACTCAGTTGAGGTTAAGTTTGATTTTTCTTTTTATTTGTCATCTGTCAGATGTCCTGGATTTTTGAAACTGAAGATGCAGAGCACATATGGGGCTCCAGTTGCATTTGTTGATTTTTAGGTATTTATTTCGTTATCTTTTATTGTTGCACTACATCTACGCCTGACAATGCAATACTTAGGACCCTCCTATAACTCAATTTGTTCTTCCTTTTCCAGCTTTCTATTATCAATGGATTCCCTGGTTGCACCCTTTTTATTTTCATTTGACAAATAAATAAACTAGTTTATAATGGATGCAATGATGGTAACTTGAAAGCTATTGTGAGGTCTGTCACCCTTCAATGCATTAAATTTAAACCAGTATACAGTATGTTAGAAGAAACTCATAAAACTAGAATCTTGTTGTGTGTTGATACATGATTTGTTTTATTTCTAACTATTTAGGGCTTGATCCAAACGATCATGTAAAATATTTTGTAGCGTTCTAAATGTGATTCTTCTCTTGCAAAGGTAGATTGAATTTCTTTAAACTTCTTTTCCGGGTGCTATGTTTGTTATTCCTAATTGCATACTTATGTGCAGGATATTGCCAATTCAACTGGAGCTCTAAACAGTCTGCAAGGAACCATTCTTTACTCCTCGACAACTGGCGAGGGAATGCGGTTAGCGTATCCTTTGGTCACTTGCATTTTAATGCTCAATTAACTCTGGTAATGTTTTGTTTTGCTTAATAAGAAATCTAGATATGCAAAATCACGGATGGGTATGCGGAAGAAGCCAAAGTAAGGGACCCGAGTCTTGATGACACACTTTGAACTGCTATCTAAAGGCTTTTGCCGGTAGATTGAAGACTGGGTGGATGGAAAATACTTTATCTGAATTCCATTTTTTTTTCCTTTGTCGTTGTTAGCGCTTTCCAAAACTTCTTTGTTTCAATATAAAAGTATAGAGTGATAAAAGGAGTTTGATGTTTTTATCTGTCATGATAGTTAACAGTGTCACTTTTTTTAAAATCCTCATGTATTGTAGCCATTGTATATTCACATTTCATATACCTCCATCTTGATTTACTCCAAGGGTATCCATTCTGAATTAATTGAGATATTGGGTTATCTCATGCTCCATCAAATCCCGATGATTGTCCTCTACCATAAAGATGATTTTCCCTTTTAAGATATGTTTTGTTGAGAATTGTTATAATTTGTTTTAGAATTGTTATCATTTACTTAAGAATCATTTTAATATATTTGTTATTTTTTTATTGAATATTATTGTGCTTATATATTTTATTAGATAGGGAGAAATACTTAAACAAAAGAGAAATTTTATTATTTAATAATATTATTATTTTCAATTAATCTTTATTATATTTTTATTATATATTACTAGATAGGTAGCAAATTAATATTGAGGTTAAATTTTTAAAAAATTGTAAAATAAAAAATTATATCAGTAATAGAATATTTCGTCATAAATCCGTCGCTGATTAGCGATGGAATAATCCATCACAAATTTGCCAGTGTTTAGTGACGGAATATTTTGTCACAAATTCATCAGTAATCAGTGACAAAAAATTCCGTCACTAATCCCTTGCTGATTAGCGATAGAATATTTTGTCACAAATCTATTGATGATTAGCGACGGAACATTTGGTCACAGATTCGTCAGTAATTAGTGATGAAAATTTTCATCAATAATCCATCACTAATTAGTAACGGAATATTCTGTCACTAAATCGTCACTAAATAGCGATAGAATATTCTGTCATTAATCCGTCGCTAATTAGTGACAAAATTTTTTGTCACTAATTCGTCACAAATTCAAAATATGCTATCCTTAGAATTAACAACGGAATTTTTTTTTGTGACGGAACCTTTTGTCACTAATTAGCGACGGAATTCCAAATTCCGTCGCAAGTGAATTAGCGGAATTCCGTCGCAAGTGAATTAGCGACAGTGAAATTAGCGACGGAATTTTTCTGTCACTAATTCCGTCGCTATTTCATTTAGCGACGGAATTATTCATATTTAACGACGAAAAATTTCGTCACTAATTTCTGTCACTAAATTCATATGAGAAAAGGCTTGATGTTTTACCAAAAAAGAAAGGCTTACAATATGGATCGCCCCGAATTAAAACTCCATTCCAAAGAACTTTGAATACGCGATTTAGATTAATTCAGATAAATCCAATATGAGTTGGCTTTGGGGACGTGGGTCTTCAGTCATCTTCACCGTGTTTGATGACTTCAAATTCAAACTTCACGGAACAGGGATATTGAATAATAGAAAAATGTAATAACTATACAAAGAAAATGTAATAATTTGATGCTCGAAATGCTTACCTATTCGGTTCTATTATTATTTCTTAAATACAATTTAAATATTTTTTATGGATAAAATTTAAATATTTTTTATTCATTTATTAATTTCTTTGTTAACTAAGTTTTTCTTTTAATGAAACTGTCAACCAATTAGCTTTCAAAATTATTTTAAAAACCTCTCAACTTTTTAAAACGTTACAAAGTTATTATTTTCGTCCATTACTATTCTGGTTAACAAGGTATGGGGAACCCCATTTAACATTTATCTTTATTGACTCATCAATTTTTTATTCATATTTTAACCAAATTGACTTCGTTCTTTCTTTCTCTTTTTATCTCTCTCCTCTCATTTGCGCGGGAGACATTTGTGGCCATGAAAAGGGAGAGACGGAAAAGCAGGAACGAAAGGGGAAGAAGAGAAAAAGAGATAGGAAAATAAGAAAATATATATATATGAGAGAAAGAAAAAACATATGCCCTTAATAATGGTCGTAACAGAGGGAGATAGATGGATGGAACTACTTTTTAACGTTTTAAAAAATAAACAACTTTTAACATGATTTTAAAATATTAAAGATTAAAATAAAATTATAAAAGTAAGGGATGAAATTGTTGTTCATAAATTAATGATTGAGGTTTTAAAAAATTATTTTTCCTTTTAGTTGATTCTCTAAAAATAAAATTTTTTAATTCAATTTCTAAATATATTTTTTTCAAATAATATAGTTTCTCCAATAAACAATCATGGTTTTTTTGTTACAAACTATTATGTTTTAAAGATAACGTTTGAAGGACTATATTGACTATTTATATATTTGAAGAATCAAGAGAAATGTGATCTTTAAAAAATTAAATCAAGATGTTTTATTTTTTAAAGATAAAATTTAAAATAATATTTTTTAAATAACTAAATTGTTAATTTATTTTAAATATTTTCCTTCTATGACTTGGCACGTAGAAATTAAAGAAAAAGGAAAAGTGAATTAAGAAGTACAAAGTGAAATATTTAATTGCCTCTGGGCAGTTGAATAAAACAAATGGGAGAGTTCGTTTCAGTTAGTTGAAAGTTTGCATTCCATTTACCAATATATGTTCGAGAGAGCATGTATGTAGTATCAAAGAACCTGCATTTCAGGGCTCAAGAAAATTTTTAAATTATCAAACCGACTACAATGGTGGAATTTTTTCTTTCATTTACCTATCTAATTTGCTGGCTTTTGTTCATATATTCTGTTTTCCATATATTGGCTCTAATTAACCTCCACTTTCTCAATTTCTTCTTTTGTTCAACGTGGGTTACATGATTTAGAATAATTGCCTTCATGTAATTCTTTGGATCTAAAGCTCCATATCCCAAAAGATTAAGTATTACCTTTTTTTAAGATAAAATATAATTTAGTGCTATGTGATTTGTCCTGATTCTATTTTGGTATCTTATAATTTAAAAAATTGTAATAAAATTAAAACCATTAATAGAAATTAATATTCCGTGATATCATTATATTATCTCTTTAATAAATAATAATACCAGCATGGCATGTGGCCTAGGAATTCTTTCAATTTACCCAAACTTTAATTATCACCAAAATTCCCTATTTTGGCCAAATTATTTTTTAAAACATTATCCCCAAACTCATTGAACTAAATTAGAGATTTCATAGGGAATTTAGCATTTGGACAAAATTGAAGATTTTATTTATAATCCAAATTTGATGAATATATTGTATTATATAAATATTAAATTTGGGATTTTGATTGTTTAAAAGAAGAATTTTCAGTCTTTACTATATAGGAAATTAGGAATTTTATAAGAAAATTAGGTTAGGACAAAATTGGGTACAATTAGAAATTTTTTTTTGGGTGCAAAAATTAGGAGATATTGTATTGTATATGTCAAATTTGATACCTCAGGTTGCTAAAAGAGGAACTAGGCATTTCTGCCTTCAATGCATAGAAAATTTGAGATTTTTTAAGAAAATTGAAAATTTTATGGCAAAATTTAGGAGATATTACATTTCACATATGTCAAATTTGATATTCCAATTAATTAATAAATAAATTTCAGTTTTTAAAGTATTAAAAAAATTAGAAATTTCATTAAAAAATTCAAAATTCAAAATAGAATTTAAGGAATTTAACCAAAAAGATTAATTGAATAATACCAAAGGATACCAATGAGTTGATGGCTTCAATGTCAAACCATTCGATTGTAAACTTTCCAACAACATGGTAACAAAGTGGAGTCGCTCCAAATTATAGGATGCCAAAATGTATTTTATTCATTTTATCATTATAAATTAAAACATTCCAATAAAAACGTAAAAATATTGGCCCAAAAACAAAGTCGAATCTGTTATAAATTTATCTATTATTGTGTAACCCCAAAATTCATTGGAGATATGTTATGATTCCATTATTTATGTAGATGACTATCTCCTTCAAAAATTATAATTCTTCTTCTTATATTTCTTCAAGAATTTGTAACTCTTTGGATATTCATTTTCCACCTTTATACCCTACTTTATGGTATATTATTTCATATTTAGGATATGACTTTTTAGAGTTACAAACTTGTACTTATAAATATATATCTCATTTGTATTGAGAGATATGAATAAAAGTTTGACTAGCATTTCTCTTATTTTATATTTTTCTAAATCTTCTCTTTTTTATCACTTAAATTGTTTCATAATATGTTATTAGCATGAATTTGCTCTTGATCATTTGAGCAAGAGAGGTAAGATCTTTTTATCTTATTCGTTAATTTTTCTATTAGTTTTATTCTATTTGAATTATTATGTCAAATCTTACAAAACTTGAATTTGTGTCCCTTAATCTTTCAGACAAGAATTATTTGTCTTGAATTTTAGATGTTGAAATTCACCTTGATGCAATGAGTTTTGAAAATATCATCAAAGAATGAAACAATGAGTCAATACAAAATCATACTAAGGTGATGATTTTCCTTTGTCATCACCTTCATGAAGGGTTGAAATTTGAATATTTTATGCTGAAAGATCCACTTGTGCTTTGAAAATAGTTTAAAAGAGAGGTATGGCCACCGGAAAATTGTTAGTCTTCCAAAGGCTTGTTATGACTAGATGCATCTATGATTGCAAGATTTTAAATCAATAAGTGAATATAACTTCACAATGTTTCATATTAGCTCTCAATTAAAATTATGCAAATAAGTAATTACTGAATAAGATATGTTAGAGAAACTTTCTCTACTTTTCATGCCTCTAATATGCTTCTGCAACATCAATATAGAGAAAAATGGTTTAAATAAGACTCACAATTAATTTCATACCTTCTTGTGACTGACCAAAATAACAAGCTTCTAATGAAAAATCATGAAGCTTATCTAACTAGTTCTAGTCCATTCCCTGAAGTGAATGTGACTATGATTAATAATAATGGATGAGGCTATGGTCATGGTCAAGGCCATGGATGTGGTTGAGGAAGAAATAATGCTTCTTATCATAAGAATGTTGCTTACCACCAAAAGTGGAATAAAAGAGAAGAAAAACAAGGAAGTACAAGTGGACAAAAGAAGCATATGAAGAATTTAAAAAATTCATGTTATCATTGTGATATAAACAGACATTGATCACGTACTTGTCGTATAACAAAACATCTTGTTGATCTCTATCAAGCATCAATGAAGGAAAAGGAGAAATGTGTTAAAACCAATTTTGCTAATCTATATGATAATTTTGTCAATAATCCTATAAATGCTACACACTTAAATGTGTCAAATTTTTTTGTCAATCCACAAAAAAATATTGATGCTTAAAATAAGTTTACGTATTTGTAATTATTTTATAATTATAAGTTTATATGAAATTTTAAGTATGAGCTTTTATAATGTTTCTTATACTATTGTTTTGTTCAATTTTAGAAAAGATGAATGAAGATATATGTCTTGTAGATAGTGCAAGCACCCATATGATCTTAAAAGATAAAAAATATTTTTTTCAAATAAACATGGGTAAAGCTTACATTACTACAATTTTTTATAATACAAAATTAATTGAAAGATTTGGAATAGCTATTATCATATTACCGAAAGGAACGAGATTTATCATAAATAATGCTCTATTTTTTCCTAACTCTCAAAGAAATTTGTTTAGTTTTAAAGATATTCGTCGTAATGGATATCATATAGAAACTGTGTGTGAAGGAAACAATGAATACCTCTATATCACAAGCATTGTTTCTAGTAAAAAAAAGGTACTAGAAAAATTACCAACTTTCTCTTCCAGCTTATCGTATACAAGAATTAGTACAATTGAGATACATACAACTATAAACTAGAAGTTTGTAGATTCAAAAATATTTACCATTTAGCATGAACAGTTGGGGCATCTCGGAACAATAATGATTTGAAAAATTATTGAGAATTCACATGGGTATTCATTGAAAAACCTGAAAATATTTAATCTAAAGAATTCTCATATGTTGCTTGTTCTTAAGGTAAATTGATTATTAAACTATCATTAATTAAAGTTGGAACTAAATCTCTAACTTTTCTAGAACGTATACATTGTGACATTTGTGGACCTATTTATCCATCATCTAGACCATTTAGATATTTTATGGTATTAATAGATGCATTCAATATATGGTCTCATGTATGTTTGTTATCAACTCATAACCTAGCATTTGTAAGATTGCTTGCTCAAATTATTCGATTAAGAGCACAATTTCTAAATTATATCATTAAATCTATTCGACTTGATAATACTGAAGAGTTTTCTTCACAAGCTTTTAATGACTATTGCATATCAATTAAAATAAATGTTGAATATCCTGTAGCTTATATTCATACACAAAATGGTTTAGTTGAATCGTTTATTAAACGATTTCAATTAATTGCTAGATCCTTATTAATGAGAATGAATCTCCTTGTTTCTACTTGGGAACATACAATTTTGCATGCAATAGCACTTACACGCATAAGACCAATATATTATCATAAATACTCCCATTTACAATTAGTTTATAGTCAAGAGCCAAATATTTCTCATCTTCAAATTTTTTGATATGTAGTATATGTTCTAATAGCTCCACCACAATGCACTAAGATAGGACCTCAAAGAAGGTTAAGAATATATATGGGGTACGATTCCCCTTCTATTATAAAATATCTTGAGCTAATGATAGGAAATGTATGTACAACATGTTTTGCTTATTGTTATTTTGATGAGTTAGTTTTCCCAACATTAAGGGAAGAAAAATATAAGCAGCTGGTCAAAAAAATTACATGGAATACTTTGACATATCTTAATCCTCATACAAAACAATATGAACTTGAAATTCAAAAGATAAGTCACTTACAAAGTATAGTAAATCAATTGTCAGACGCATTTACTTACTTAAAAAGAGTGACAAAGTCACACATACTAGCTGCAAATGCTCCAGTGAGAATTTAAATCCCTAAAAGGCAATCTGTAAGTGAAATAGCTAATGAGTTCAAAGCATGCCAAAAGTGTGTTAGACCAATCAGTTCAAAAGATAAAAATCCTCGCAAAAGGAAAGGAAAAATTATTCCTAACAAGCCTATTAAAGAAATAGATACTCCTAAAGAGTCTAGAGACATAACAAGTAATATAACTTCAGAAGAAGTTCAGGTACTTAAAACTAATAAAAATGAAGAGATCTCAATAAGTTATATTTTTATAAGGAAAAAATTCAATCGTAAGGAAATAGTTGTCAATAACATTTTTGCATACTCTGTAGCAATGTTATAAGTGATAATGAGGATCATGAACCTACATCCATTGATGAGTGTCGACGTAAATGTGATTCACCAAAATGGAAAGATGCAATTCAAGTAGAATTGAACTCACTTGAAAAACATGAGATTTTTTAGCCTACTTCGAACACCTGAAGGTGTAATACCTATTAGGTACAAATGGGTATTTGTATATAAACGAAATGAAAAAAATGAAGTTGTGAGATATAAAGCACGACTTGTCGCACAAGGATTTTTACAAAGACTTGGAACTGATTATGAATTCACTTATTCTCCTGTGATGGATGCAATTATATTTTATTATCTTATTAGTCTGCAATGCATAAAAAACTTGATATGCGTCTTATGGATGTTGTTACAGCATATTTATATGGTTTACTTGATCATGATATTTATATGAAAACCCTAGAAGAATTTAAGATGCCTTAAACATATAATTCAAGGTCCCAAGAACTTTATTCAATTAAACTACTAAGATTTTTGCATGGACTAAAACAGTTTGGACAAATGTTGTATAATCGTCTTAGTAAATATTTGTTAAAGGAAGAATATAAGAATGACCATATATGTCCATGTATTCTCATAAGAAGATCAAATTCAGGATTTGTAATTATTATTGTATATGTTGATAATTTGAACATTATTGGAACTCCTAAAAAAATTGCAAAGGCAATAGATTGTTTGAAAAAGAAATTTGAAATGAAAGATCTTCAAAAGACAAAATTTTGTCTTGGCCTACAAATTGAGTATTTGAAAAATGAAATTTTTATACAGCAATCAAATTACACAGAAAAAGTTCTTAAAATATTTTACATGAATAAAGCACATTTATTGAGTACGCCAATGGTTGTTTTGTCATTTGATGTGAAAAAGAATATTTTTTTACCTCAAAATGATAATGAAAAACTTCTTGGTCTTGAATACCATATATTAGTGCAATTGGTGCATTAATGTATCTTGCTAACAATACAAGGCCTGATATAACTTTTGCTATAAGCTTGTTAGCTAGATTTAGTTCAACTCCAACATATAGACATTGGACTAGAGTTAAACATGTTCTCCAATATCTTCAACGTACTGGTGATATGGAATTGTTATATGCAAATGGATCTATATCATAACTCCTGGGACATGCAAATATTGGATATTTATCTAACTCACACAAAACTAAAACTCAAACAGGCTATATATTTACAAGTGAAAATATAGTTATATCATGGTATTCTATCAAACAAACACTTGCATCTACTTCCTCAAATCATGTAAAAATTATAGCAATTCATAAAGCAAGTTGAGAATGTATTTGGTTGAGATCTATGACTCAACATATTCGAGAAGCATGTGGGTTATTTTACAAGAAAACTTTGACTATACTGTATGAAGATAATGCGACAAGTATAACTCAGTTGAAAAAAGGATATATCAAAGGAGATGGAACAAAGCATATTTCACCAAATTCGTTTAAGTGATAATCTAGCCAACTTATTCACTAAGGTACTTCCTACCTCAACATTTGAAAGATTAGTGCATAAAATTGGGATGCGTCAGCTCAAAGATATACAGTGATATTGTGAACAAAGAGCGTGTACCAGGAATGGTGTACTATTTTTCTTTCACTAGGGTCTTTTCCCATAGGGTTTTTCTCTGGTAAGGGTTTAATGAGACATATTCTTTATACAATGGACATCTAAGGAGGAGTATTATGAATCTATCTATTATTATGAATGTCCATTTAGTTTCTTAACCCCCAAATTCATTGGAGGTATGTTATGATCTATTCTTTATGTAAATGACCATCTTCTTCAAAAATTTGTAACTCTTTGGATATTTATTTTTTACATTTATATACTACTTTATGGTATATTATTTCACATTTAATATATGACCTTTTGGAGTTACAAACTTGTACCTACAAATATTTATCTCATTTGTATTGAGAGGTTTGAATAAAAGTTTAAGATGCATTTTTTATATTCTATATTTTCTCTAAATCCTCTCTTCTTTATCTCTTAAGTTGTTTCATAATAGAATCTATTATTGCTGAGCTTAAACGGTATTAACTTTGCATAAACTAGCTGTTATTTATTCTTTGAAAATTTTAATTAGTATCTTTTATTTCCGTGAACACGGAATTCAACCCAAACTCTTTGTTAATTATCTAAATAGAAAGTCTTAACAAAAAACACTGAATGATGTAATGAATGATATTTCATTGAATTTGTAAGTGAAATTTAGGTTGTTTTTTAAGGTCATCTGTAATTTTTTCATGACAAATGTATAGCGTACACTCCATTATTATGGTTAACTAAAACCTAATATTATAGAATAGTTACAAACACTCAAAATTAAAATCTAAACTTCATTGATTCATCATCAGCTAGATAAGAGAAAATTGTTACCTTAACGTGTTTTATTGTTTGAAAGTTGAATAAATCTAAAGTATATATTGGTTTGTACATACCTTGAGAAGTTATTGGATAAAGTTATTATTATATGAGTTGGTAGTTAGTTAATAAGTTTAAATATAACAGATGTGCATGATTTTCAATTATGTATTTGAACTCATTCAATTTAAACTTTCTTGGAAATTCCTTTCAATTGGCAAGGAAGATTGCAATATTGATATATAAATGCTATCAACGTTCACCCATATAGAGAACTAATCAACACTGTGGTCAAACTACTTGCCGGAAATTGTAGACCCTCTGTCGGTGAAATTTTCAAAATATATATTGAGGATCAAAGCTTAATTTATTATGAAATTTCTTAATTAATTAACTCAAATTAAAACCTAATAAATTCATAATCAATATCACCGATGTGGCCATGACAAGATTATTATCCCTCGCACGAACTAATGAAGAATGTACATTTTATTTAATACATTAATTGAGAGATATTTGTAGCCTAGCTCCTAATATTGTTGTTCTGCATTTGAATTTGACCAACATTTAAATGGAGATTTGCCGGTTGTAATCTTTATACGATTTAGCAGTTGTTATTTTGAGATGTGGTTGAAAATCATGTATGATATTTTAAATAATTATTCAAGAATAATATTATTGAGAATTTTGTTTGACAATTTTGATTTGTTGTTTTAAATTTTATTAATTTTTAATTAAAACATTTTATTTTCTTTTTTATTTCATATAAAAGTGAGACTGCACTGAAAAAATTGTTATTTTAAAATGTTTTTCAAATAAATAAATTTCGGTTTGACAAAGATTTGAGAGTTTAATGAGAACAAAGCTGGATCTTGAATTTTTATCTGTCTGGGTCTGAATTTGAGGATGTATATGGTATTTTTGTACGGTCGAAGCCGAAATAGTAGTCCCTACCTATTTCCTACCATAATCATCCTATTAATTAATTAATTAATTTTATAATTAATATATATATATATATATATTATGCAGCATAGCAATATGGGTTGGGGTTATTTAATTTACAGAATAATTTGTAATATTGAAGGATGGAAATGGAAGTAACCAAGTGATTGATTTGACATTATAATTTACAGAGAAGGTTGTATACTTAATTTCGTTAATTTGCTATTGATTTCCAAACATTTTTTTCAGGTTGAATTATTAAGACTTTGAAATCCCAGCGTGTGGACTGTAGCACAAGCAAACTTGAACTCCGCAGTGAGAGCAAGGCCTATCCGTTCATTCGATGCTTCTTCTAATCTACTCTGTTTTGGCGCCATGGGATCACTTCACATGATTTCCTGGAAATTAATTAATTAACAATTCTACAATATATATATATATATATATATATATATATATATATATATATATATATAAGATTTATTTAATGTCTACAATTATGACTTTGAATTCGCGATTCGGGCATTTTAGTATAGTAACCTCCAGGAGTAATTTTTTTTACCTTTTCAACGGGAGTAGATAATAGTAATATAGTTAGATAAAACAAAGTGTAAATTATACTCGCTCACGTTCACATCTTTTAAGTTTTGCTAGAATTATGTTACCTTTTTTAATTTTTAAAATATATATTTATTTTCTTAAAATTAAAAGTTGCATTACATCTTGTTCTAATTTTAAATTTTTTTATTAAAATATCTTTTATTAACTTAGACACATTTTTTAACTAAAATATCCTCCTTAGTAGTTTAGGAGAGGAGATTTGGTGATAAGAAAATTTAATACTTAAAATTAACCTTAACAAATTAATTTGCTGATAAATCAATTTTAAAGAAGGTTACATTTTATTCTAATTTTAATACTGGAGCCAAAACTATACTTACATTCACATATTCTTTTAAGTTTTGCTAACATTATGTGAATTTTTTTCCCTATTTTTAAAATATATACTTATTTTTCTTAAAACTAAAATTGCGTTACATTTTATTTAAAATTTAAAATTTTAATTAAAATTTCCTTTAGTAACTTAAAAATATTTTTTTGACTAAAATACCCTCCTTCAAATCTAGTAATTTAGGAGAGGAGATTTGGGGAAAAGAAAATTTAATACTTGGAGCCAAAACTATACTTAAAATTAACCTTAACAAATTGATTTGCCGATAAATCAATTTTAAACAAGGACATCAAAAAAATAATGTGAAATTTAAAATTGTGGTCCTGTAGTTGATTATGAGCTAATCAATTTGCATAAAAAGAAAAAAGAAAAAAAATTTAAAACTATCATCTTTTTACATGAAAGACATATATTATACGAGTTGGTTAATAAATGATAATTAGTTTAAGAGTTTGTTAAATTTGATTAAAAAAAATATACTATTTTATTTTATTTTTTGTATATTTTAATACAATTCAATGAAGAAATGAAGGTGAAGGTATCTAAGTTATCTTATAGCATAGCCGTTGATTCTTGGGAAAAAAAAAGTGTTTATGTTAACGAAGGGCTTTTTAATAAAAAAATATTTAAAATTAAATTAAAGTATATATTTTATAAATAGAGAGAAAATATATATAAAGTCAACAAAAACTCAAAAGAAGACAGTATAATTTACTTTAAAACAAATTAGGAGTCTTCCTTTCCATTCGTCTATATAATATTAAAAGAGATTATCATTGTATTTCTCTTTTGGGAATGGGACATAGAAAAGTTTCAAATGACTGATCACAAAACAAGAAAATTTCGTTCATAAAATACACATTCGATCCCTTTCTATGTAATGGTTGTTGCTGTGTAGAGAATCTAAAGTTTTGAAAAAAAATAAAGTTAAAAAAAAATCTACCATTATTTTGAGGCACAATATCCTCTACTATGTTCCGAGAATCTAAATGCTGTAAAATATAACGCATGTATAGTTGTATAGACAAAATGACTGATATTTTGTCCATTGTCTCCTTGCTATCAACTAGCCACAATATGTTCTCCTTTGGCTCAAATCTACCCACTGTTATCAACAAGTAATATAGTTAAATAAAACAAATATTTAAAGTCTTGCTCTTAAGTTATCTAAATATTGAAAGTCTAGCCGAAAATAATTGAATATGTCATGGACTAGGTTTCATAGAATTTATTGGTGAAATTTCTGTTGCTTTATACAAAGTCAACTGAAACTTACTTGTGAAGATTTTCTTTTATTTTCATGCTGGTGTTCAAGAAAAATATAATGTATAGTAAAAAGATTCTTAAGGTAAATGATATCATAAAATATAATTATAAAGTTAAATATTGAAAAAGTATTAAATATATTAATTGATTAATTAATTATCAGCTGGAATTGAGAAAAATTATTAATTATTTCCTTAATGTGTGTTTTTTTTCAAAAGTATTTTTTAAAAAATTTAATCACTTATAATTTACCTTAATTTTTAATTTACTTCTTATAATTTTTTTATAAAATCAATTGCTCTACTTTCCAAATGTTTAAGAGTTAGTGCTTACCATTATGACGTGGCATAACACCGTTACGTTGTCATATGACATCGATGACAGAATGCGCATGCGTGCTAATTAAAGAGAGGCTGATGTCGAATTGTGGATTAAAAGGTATGCACATGGGCTACAACCAAGAAGCAGCAGACGTAGTCGTACTCGTATTTAACAGCTTGAGGGAACTTTCATTCAGACACACAATTTTAGTTTTAGGGTTCCTCCAATCTTCTCCTGTTCCTCTACGGAAAAATCTCAATCGAGCATATCAGCAATCCTCTTCAATTCAGCAAGCTTTTTTAGCAAATCAATGGATGTTTCTCCATACTTTTGCCTTGAAGTAAGTAGAATATCACAGATTCAGTCATGGCTAGTCTGAATGACAAACACAAATCAGCACCTTTAATATACAGTATCACTTATGAACAACCCCATTAATCAACTTAAAGCGCCTATGCTCATGATACTGCAATAGTGGTTGAATCAATGAAGTTTTTTAGGCATTCAATCTGAATTAAAACCACTGGCGGAGCATTTCCGTGGCTGGAAGTGAAACCACATTATGTGCTGCAATAGCGCTTGATGCTTATGCTTATGCTTGGTTTGTACTTTCTAGTGTTGCGACTTGCGATGTTCTTTCTTGTTCAATCCAGTTATTATTATTTACGATATTTTCATTTTGATAGTGTTATTGAATTGAAACATTATCAGATCACTGCTTTGGCAGCATTAAGAATCATAAATCGCAGAGACATTTCCTTCTAACGAACAACATTCCGAGTTTATTGAGGTCATAATAATATCAATAATACAATCAAGTTCAAGCATCCTATACTTGGTTACACAACCCTCGACGTTCTAAATTTTCGTTCATTTTTGTAGATTTCTTCTTAGTAAAAAACAATTGCCTGGGTGTTGGGACATGCTTTGTTTTAGTTCTCACAGCTTCTGGTTCAGGACAGAGCTACATACTTGACTAAAAGTATTATCTCTATTATTTATATTCATCTATAGCAACCCTAGGCCGGCAAAGCAATACATATATGACATACGATATATCAAACTCAATACAATAACTGGTAAGTTAACTGTCATACTACGGCAAATTTGAGGACGCAGATGTACTTGTTGGTGTTCTTTGAGGGTATTACTATCCAAATCACTGAGAGTGTATGCTTGCCTGAGAAACATGCTGCCTTGATCGTATTTGAAGATTCGCTATTCGGCCCAGGAATAAATAACTATCTCAACGTATTTCTCTACCGGGAAACAAGGCAAACTATACCCGTTATGGTCAAACCTTCTTCAATTACCCAAGTGGGAGATTCTCTGATGGACCTGTAATTTCAGATTTCATTGGTATGGTTTCAGGAATTGAATCTGATTAAATGTTATCTTTATGAGTTCTATACGATTATAAAACTAGACTTCTGTATGCCTGCGTGAAAGCTCCCTCAAGCTGGTCCCCAATACGTCTACGTCTGCTACTTCTTGGCTATTTATAGCCCATTTGCATCTCACGTGCTAGTGCATATGTGGATATTTTTTATTCCACATCAACCTACTTTCAGTACACGTATGCATTTAATTAGCCACATCAGATGATTACTAAAGGTGTTATGCCATATCATATGATTAACTCTTCAACATTTGAAAAGTATAGGAATTGATTTTTTTTTAAAAAAATAAATAATAAATTAAAGGAAATTATTGAAACCAAATCACTAATTTTTTCCAATTTTTATCACCAAAGTTGGGGGTCATTGTCAATTTCATCTTAGATGTTTATTTTGTATAAATTTTATTTTGCATATTTGTTAAAATTTTTAATGTTATTTCAAACGCTAATTCCATCAATTAAATTAATAAAAATTAATGATATGTCTATGCGCAAGTCAAAACTTGAATTCTGAACTAGGGACTCTACTTTACTAGCTGTGCTTTTTAGCCTGAAAAAGGAGTGTTTGCTTCATAACAAAGTTAGTGATAGAAAAATAGAAATGGTGTCATTTAGAAACAAGAATTGTGATGAACTTGGATAGTATAATATTTATTTAATTAAACAGTGTATAATACGATTCAATATGTTATAATGATTGCTAGTCCCCTTATAACCACAAGCTATCATTTTCCATTAATTGATGAGGTTAGCATTGAAAATTATATTAAGAATTTTGATAAATATGTGAGATGAAATTGACACACCAAGCAAATGTTTGAGATATAACTGACGATAACCCTAAACTTTTGGGGCAAAAAAGTACTTTTATCTTTTAAAAAAAATTAAGAAGTATGTTAATTTATTGTTTGAAAGTTGAATAAATTTGTTATAAAATATTAGTTTAATTTGTATATGCATACATATTGAGAAGTAATTAGGTAAAGTTAGTGGTTAAATGATTTGGTAGATAATTAATTTTTAATATAAAAGATTAAATGTTCAACAAAAGAGGTACTATATGTGCAAAATTTTCAAAAACTCATTTTGAACTGTTCAACTTTATGGGAAATGCCTTCTTAGCAAGGACCAGTGCAATATTCATACACAAATGCTATCAGAGACAAATGATACATACGAATTAATATATAGTTTGCTTTAAAGGAAAAATAATGAAAAATTAATATTAGATTAACAATCAAAGATCGATAAAGAAAAGATAACAGATCAAGGATCTTGTTTCTGTAGAGTGTTAATTATATATGAAATTGTTCAAGATATACACTAAATTGTTGCATGTTGCTTCATAAATAAACTTATCCAACATTTGAATACAAAACAAAACAAAACAAAAAGGACTCATCAAAAACTACTTGCAAATAAAGAGATTACTTGACATATTCTTCATCAGTGAAAACAGAAGTACAGGAACAATCTTAAATTCACAAACAAGACAAACAAGTCAAGTAACAAATAATAAATTTGATTATTAATTAGTAGCTATATATGCTTCCATTCCCCTTTAATCTCCTTATACTCGTCCCATTTCTACGTGAACCTGCATGAACGTTCACCCAAATGAATAATTAAGCAAGATATTTAATTAATTATGGAAAAAATATGTTAAAACACTTATTCAGCCTTATGTCGTTTGCAAATATCTCTCTTAACTTTCAAAATCAAAAAATATTCAATAAATTATTTCCTTCCAAAATTTAAATCCTTCTACTTAGGTCCCATTAATATCATTAATTGAAGTGTCATTTCAATTTCTTGTTACTGTGGCATGCTTCCATTGGTTTGCAAAATGAAATCCCACCCCATTTTGCATCTTAGATCGCGTTAATTACATTGAAAAACCTTCAATCCAACATTTTTTTGTAGTTTGAAAGCCATAATGAATTTTCAAGGCATGAAATTGAATATTTGAAGCATAAAACTCAAATGGTTGACTATGTCTTGGATGACAATTAAAAGAGTTTGATGAATTTAAATTTTAAAAGGTGATAATTTAGGGTGTAATGTTTTTATTTTAAAAATTAAGAAAGATGTTTACAAATGACTAAAGTTGAGAAATTTACATTTCTGCCTAATTAATCTAGAGTATATAACTACACACACATGCACATACGCACTGGCGCGCACGTCCACACACACACAAACAACCTAAAATAAAAATTATCCATATTTGGGACTATGAAGTGTGTATATATATATATATATTTAATATTATTAGAATAAATTATATAAATTTCCCTTAAGTTTTATTAGAATTGTACAAACTTCCCTTATATTTTCAAAATATATATTTTAGTCTAATTTTAAATTTTTTTAATTAAAATATCATCCATTAACCTAAATACATATTAAGTGATTTTTAGATTGATGAAGGCATTTTCATTAAAAACTTTAAAATTATACAAAGTGTGGTGTAATTATTTGTTTCAAAGAAAGTTCATATATATTTTAAAAATAAAGAGGATATCTAATGTAATTTTAACAAATTTTATATAATTTAATTATAAAATTACAATATAAATACCTTGCATATTTGAAATGATTATCTATTCTTAGGAATATATATATATATATATATATATAGATTGTGCAGTTGGTGCCTTCTTAACCCCAGAACTTTGAAGAAGTTGAGACACTGCCCTAATTATGGGGAGGCGTATAGTAGGGCATAGAATCCTTTGAATGTTTATGTTTTGAGAGTTAATGGGATGGATCATCTTCAATTCAACAATTTTATATATATAGACAAAAGTGCAATTAATTTGAGGAATACGTGTCTTGAACCTTGTTATAAAACTTAGCGATATAGTATTTATAATTTAAGCTAATCTTCGATACGCAGGGAAGGAAAAGAAAGATCATTATTAATTTCAATAGAATAATAATAATAATAATAATAATAATAATAATAAACTATATATTTGATAGGCCTTTATGGAACAACATACGCTTTTTAGTTAATTAAATTGATCATTGACATATATCTCAAAAAGCTTAATTAATATGTATGAATCCCCATTCTTCATAGAGAAAAAAAAATATTATATGAAGTTTTTTATATTTTTATTATCAAAATTTTCAATCAAAATATAATAAATATAATATTTTTTTAATAATAATATGATAAATGTATGATTTTTACAAACAAGTGTATGCAGTTTTTGCAAGTAAGTATAGTTTTTTAATTAAATTATATATTTGTCAGATTTTAATTAAAAAATTATACGCTTATCATATTTTTATTAAATAACTTAATAATAAAAGTATGAATAACTACAGCTAAAGTATAATCCCCTAGAATTATAATTCCACTTTAAGGGTTTAATTGAACTTTGAATATGCTACTTTATTCCTTGCTTCCCGTGATTTTCCAAAATTGAATATTTGACCTTTTCAATGGGGGAAAGTAGTAGTAATACTGTTAAAGAGAACTAAACCGTGTGGCTCCAATCCTTCACCGTGTATGACTTCAAAGCTCTTTAGCTTTGTTATATTATTCAATATTCGGAACAGGAACATTGAATAACAAAATAAAAATGTAATAACTATATATTCAAAGAAAGGAAAGTAACTAATATTTTATACTCGAAATGCTTATCTAGCTATCTAGTTGAAAAGATCAGAGTTACCAGTGGGATAAAATCGTATTTGCGTAAGCATGAATATATATATATATATATATATATATATATATATATATGTATATATGTATGTATATGTATCACGTAAATGTGGAGGCATGCAGGAATTAACCTGTTACGCGTATTCAAAGTTCAAACCTTTGAAATGTAGTTTTAATTCGGACCACCGATTCAAATTACTATATATATATATATATATATATATATGAATTTTGTTATGTTCCTAGAAATTAAGTGATCCATGGTGAGACAGATTTAGACTATTTTAGAATGCATTTTGTATACATACTCATGCCCCAATCACACGCTGGTTTTCCAAGTGAAATTCTAACCTTCCAAACACTATAAGAAAAACTGAAATTAGTGATGGAATTTTCCGTCGCTAAATGTAGATTAAATCCATCACAAAATAAATTAGCGATGAACTAATTTATCCATTGCTAATTTCATCGTCACTAACAAATTTGCAACGGAAATATAAATTCCATCACAAAAAAATTTTGTCGCAAAATGAGAGGATAACGTATTCCAAGTCAGCGATAGATTAGTGACGAATATTCCGTCACTGATTAGTGACGGAATCCGCGATAAACAATATTCCGTCGCTGATTAACGATGGAATAGTGTCAAACTTCCGTCGCTGATCAATGACGGAATTAGTGACGAAATTTCTTCGTTGATCAGTGACAGAGTCAATAATGGAAGTGTTCTACCGTTGATCAACGACGAAATTTTCATCGTTGATTAGCGACTGATATTTTCGTCCCTAATTCCGTCATTGATTTTTTAAAATTTTTTTAAAATTTTAACCTAAATTTGATGTATTTTTTTGTTGCTTGTCAAGAGAAATACAATAAAAGCACAATAGGAAAAAAATGAATTGAGAATAATGCGATAATTGAATAATAAAATTAAGATTTAAATTTTTTCACCATCCAAAAAAGTACAAGAACACAACCATATTTAATTAATGTCAACTAAGAGTTCTAAAACAAAGTATAGCAATTCTCAAACTAAAGTCTCAAACTAAAGATATTTATAGATAGGGGATAAGGAATAAAATCCTTATGGAGGAAGACGATCATCTGGACCTGTCTTCTCAGGTACTAAGTCTTCTGGTGTAGGATCTACTAGAGCACGCGACAATCGCAATTCAAGTTCTTGTAATCTATTTAGTGTTTGTTGATGTTGATCTAGTAGAGATAAGATTTGTTGATGTTGCTCTGTTATACGCTGATTTTGCTCTTTAAGTTATTGATTCTCTTGTCTCAATGGTGTTGTCTCGATGGTAATCCTCTTACATAATTCTTCTTCAAAATCCAAATGAAGTCCTGAGTTATGAACAGAAGAAGAGGTTCCACGGGAATAGCCAGCACCAATATTGTGAGCCTCAGATCCAACCCCAAAGATGCGACCCCTCTTATTCTTACCACCTACAACCTCTAACCATAAGGCAACTTCATCATCATCTTCTACGTCATTTGATGCTACGCCTGTTGAGTCCTGAGTAGAAGTTTTGGCATTCTTAAGCCTCTAGTAATCAGCCTATTTAAGCAAACAAAGGAAGACAATTTTACAACAAAGAAAACAACGACAATGCATTAACAACAAAAAAGTATACACAGGTTGAAACATTCTTTATGTCATATATAGTATCAAAATGAAATATGATCATATAATAAAGAATAAGTATTTTAAAACTACAAATATATTCATCCTTCACAATCAGGGCAATTAAATATTGGAATTGCATGATTAGGTGTATAGAAAGAATATGCAATGATGTTGATAACCATAGAGACAATTGAATGAGTAAAAAATATTAAATAAATGGTAGCACAATTTCAATGATAATCAGAATAAAAAATCAAAACTTACACTACAATAAGTTCTAGCCATTAGGACGGATTCGTGACAATGAAAACAAAAAATAAGACACACTATAACTAGTTAAGTCTCTGTCCATTAACACAGATGTAATAACAATCAAAATAGAAAAGCAAAACTCATATTATAGCTAGTCAGGCCTTCAACCATCAACACAATTCTAATGATAATCAAAACAAAAAAGTAAGACTCACATATTGTTTGTCAGGCCTTTGGCCGCCAACACAAGTACAGTGACAATAAAGACAAAAAATTGAGATTGAGATTATAACTAGTCAAGCCTCGCCTTCAACACAAATCCAGTGACAATCATAATAAAAAGTAAGACTCACACTACAGCTAGTCAGGCCTTTGGTCATCAGCATAATCCCAGTGACAATCAAAACAAAAGGCAGAACTCACAGTACAGCTAGTTAGGCCTCCTACCATCAACACAATCCCAATGAAAAATCAAAACAAAAAGCAAGACGAACATTACAATTAGTCAGACCTCTGGCCGTCAATATAATCCCAATGAGAGTAAAATAGATAAACATATACATACATAAACTTCAGCTGCCCTATGGCCCGTAAATTGACCAGTTGCCTTATCATAATGTGTGTGCTTGAATAGTTCAAACATTGTAGGTGGCCTTCCAAGCTGTGAAGTCTGTAATTGTTTAACATTAGTTATCTCATGCATTAAATAAATGATGATTGCATTTGAATTTAAATGCTTACCAGTCTCCTCTTATGCTCAGTTGAAGGAATACTTCCCCTTTTATGTTGCATGCCTCCTGTGGTAGATGTCCAGTTGTTTGTAGCTGTCTGGCACATAACCTTGTATTCTTCTGACTCCCAATAGTGCTTTAATTGGACCATAACGTCATCTAGGATTTAGTTAGGCGTGATACCCTTTTCCAAGTTTGATCAGACTCTATGCATTGCATTTTGTAAGATGTCCCCACATTTTTTAGTCCAATTGCATCTAATTGTTTGGTCATATTGTGGCAACCATTTATACTTCTTCTGCATAAATAATAAAAAAATCAAAATTAAGACAAAATGAACGGAAAAAATCAACACATTATATACATAATAGAATAAGATATATACCGCCCATTCATTAAACCATACCTGCCTGACCTCAAGAGGCATTACTTTCCAACTATGACATGGATGTTCAAATTTTGCTTGAATTATAGGGAGAATATCATGAACAACAATGACAACAAGATTAAACCTAATCATTTAACAACAATGATTTTAAATGTTATAATAACACTAAGTTGTTAACTAAATAATAAGTAAAACAACATAAATTTTATGATTTACGTATGCTTGTCAGGATACAACCATGTTCGACCGTCAGTAGGGTCACGGCCAAAAGGTTGGATAAGTGGCATGGGTGTAGAACTCATGGAAGGACACTGCAGAGTGGAATGTGAGTGTTGCGAGATAGGAGATGGTATTGGAGGAGATGATATAGGTGACACTGAGTGTCTCCTAGATGATTCAAGCATGAAGGGAGCTGATGGAGGTGTAGTAGATGCATTTGGCACTATAGGAATTGATGCAGGTGCTGAAGTAGGAGGATAAGGAGATGGTTGTGGATGCAAAGGTAGTGGTGTTGAGGTACTACCTCGGGCACGAACTTGCCTAGGGCCATGACCCGACATCTACATATACAATAGCAAACCTTGAGTTAGTATAAATTGACAAAAAATTAAGTATAAAATGTAAAAGTGCTATATACAACTCAATCAAAATAGCAAAATACATTATAAAAACAAAATCAAACTCGAAATTAAACCAAACCCAACCTTAATTTATGCATCGTCATCTGGTTCATCATCTATATTTTCATCATCATCATCCTTGTCATGGTCGTCATCAACATCATCCTCATCATCATCATCATCTTCTTCTTCTTCATCCTCATCTTCATCATCATGATGGTCATCATCGTCATCATTATCATCATCATCTTCTTCTTCTTCATAAACTATATTAGTGGTTAACATATCTATCTCCTTATACGAGCTTGTAGGGTCTCTTAGGTTATGGAATTCATCATTAAAGACAATTATAGGTAGTATGACTTCTAATCTATCCACTTGAAATGGCTCTATATTTGTTTTAGATGTCAGAGTATCAATTATGTTATAGGCCTTAACTTTGATAACAGCTAACCAATTAGCCTTCGATGGCAACTAGGATAATGTGCATAGTATACCTATGTCGCTTGTTGTGCAAATAGGAATGGATCAAACTTGTTATACCTCCTTAATTCGTGAACTTCAACAATCCCATATTGTTTATGAACCCTCATACCACAATTAGGTAAAGGATCATACCATTGATAATTGAACAACACTAATCACTTCACCAGAACCCCTGTGTATTCAATCTCCACAATTTCTTCTAAAATGCCATAAAAGTCATATTCTGATTGTGCAAAGTCATTCCCCTTCATGCATACACCACTATTTATTGTTGATTTTCGATGGCTCAATGGACGTATATGAAATCTATATCCATTAAGTAAATAGGCCAAGTTCTAATACTTCTCTTTGGTCCTCAAGCAACGTCATGTAAAAATGGATCCAGAACATTGTTGGCTGGGTTTTGAACCTATGTGGCATTTTTAATATTTTATGTAAGTTGACACTTTGTTTTAAGACACAATTAATTTCATGCTATATTACTACTTACATGTTCTCAAAACCAAAAAGGAAAATTTGCTTCAATCCGAGCTTCTACCTTAACATCCGTAATTTGAGATTTGGACAAAGTTAACTCATGAACAAATAAATTGCATAATAAAGAAATGCATTTTTTTTGTTTTAATTAACTTGGGCAAAGAAATGTATTAAGCATATACAAATAAGTGACGTGTAAGCAATTACTTAATATAAGGTTGTACTTCATCACAGTTTATTAGAACATATTTTGTGGCAGCTTCCATTTCTTGATCATTCAAGAAACGAGACTTACATTATCCAAAAGGCCTTCTAGGATAGTTAAAAATAGAAATTATAGGTAAGCCCGAATCTCCGCCATCATCATTTCTTGGAGGTCTCATTATTCTTGATGGCACATCATGCTTAAAGTAATGTGAGCAAAATGTTGCAATCTCCTCAATGATATAAGCTTCACATATAGATCCTTCCACTCGAGTTTTATTCTTGACTTTTTGCTTTAAGGTATGGAGGAACCTACAAAAAGAGTAGTTAAACATCTTTTATTAGCCTTTTAGCACATAATTATTCCAAGCATATAATGATATACTTTATTATCTTTCAAATGGATACATCCAACAATATTGAACCGGTCCTCTAACTTTGGCTTCATAAGAAAGGTGGATGGGGTAGATGTTCCATTAAGTCAAAGAACCCAGGGGGGAAGACTTTCTCCAACTTACACAATGTTACTACAATATTTTGTTCTAATAACTCTAATTGAGCCATTATTAAGGTAGTAGAACGAAGTTCTCTAAAAAATTAACTAAGCTCGATTACAGGATTGTATACAGCTTCAAGCAGAGCACCAAAGGCAATAGGAAGTAAGTATTGCATAAACACATGACAATCATGACTCTTCATTCCATACAACTTTGCTTCTTTCATGTCAACATATCAAACCAAATTAGATGCATACCCATCAGGGAGTCACAGGTTCTTTACCCACTGACAAACTGCTTGTTTCTGTTCTATATTCAAAGTATATTGTGCTTTGGGTTTCAGAACTTTCCCTCCCCTATTAACAAGTTCTAATTCTTTTCATCTGCAATATTCTTCCACATCTAACCAAGCTTGTATATTATCTTTAGTCTTCCCTTTTATATCCATGACGGTGAAAAATAAATTGTCAAACACATTTTCTCAATGTGCATGACATCAAGATTATATCGAATGGGGTTATGTTTCCAATATGACAATTCCCAAAATATGCTCTATTTTGTCCAATGGTGAGTGGCATTATATCCTTCAATTGGTATAAGTCCTCCCCACTTAGTCACTTTTGGCAAATTACACACTCTTTTCCAAACTTCCTTTCCATTTAATCATGGTGGAGGCATTGATTTCTCAACTCTATTCTTATAAAAAGAGCTTTTATTTCTCCTATATATGTGATTTGGGGGGAGAAATTGTCGATAGACAGTCAAAGAAAGATGTTTTCCTCCCATGTTTCAATTAGAATGACTTTGATTTCTCTATACATATAGGACATGACAATCTCCTCGCTATCATCCAACTAGACAATATGCCATATACTGGGAAGTCATTAATTGTCCATAATAGTGCAGCATGCATTTGAAAGTTCTATCTCAACGGGGCATCATATGTTAACACACCCTCAGTCTATAACTATTTTAGTTCATCTATTAATGGTTGCAGGTAAACATCAATTTTCCTTTAGGATTACTAGGACCAAGAATAATTAGTGTTAAGAACATATATTCTTATCTCATACACATTGCTGGTGGCAGATTATAAGGTGTGACAATAACTGGCCAACAAGAATACTTTCTACCATGTTGGCCAAATGGTGTAAAGCCATCAGCACATAACCCAAGTCGAACATTTCGTGCATCACACATGAAGTCAGGGTATGTGCTATCAAATACCTTCCACGCTTCTCCATCGGATGGGTGAGTAAGGATGCCAAAATCTCTACGGTTCTCATGGTGCCACCTCATTCCCTTTGCTGTTTTTGCAGAAGCAAATAATCTCTAAAGTCTAGGAATTAATGGTAGGTATCACAATTGCTTGGTTGCAATTTTCTTTTTCTTCCATGACACTTTCTTACAGTATATTATGCTTTACCACAAAACTTATACTGGGTTGCATTTGTATTATCTTTATAATACAACATACACCTAGTCACACAACAATCAATCTTTGTATAACCAAGCCCTAATTTTGACACCAACTTCTTTGTTTGATACAAATCTATAGGCATACGAGTGTCTTTAGGTTTTGTTCTCTGCATAAGGTGTGACACTAAATTGTATCCTTGTTTTGACATGTTGGTCTCTGCCTTGATGTTTAGTAATTGTACAGTTGCTGAAAGTTCATATTCCTCCTCACAACCTTCCCACAAGGGTTGTTTTACAGCATGTAGCATGTCATAGAATGCCTTTGCATTAGGATTCGACATCTCTTCAGCATTTTCATTGTTGTTATCCCTGAAACTTAGCCCAGCTGCATCCATCACCATGGTCTCATATTGTGTAACTTGGTTCCTAAGTGGCCCGTGTGAGATATGTTAGACACCTGGCATTTGACACACAGGTGAATGATACTCAATTGGTGTTTCGCCATGACTAATCCATATATAGTAGTCTGGTTGGAATCCATGTCTATAAATGTGTTCCTTCACCTCGTTGAGACATAGATAGTTCTTACATTTACACTGGGCACATGGACACCTAATCTTCTCTGAATGTAAAAAAGAAGGCAATCGACATGCATGAGTTAGGAACTCCTCAACACCCTACTCGAACTCTTTTGTAAAGCATCAAAAAGTTGAATCCACTTTACTATACATCAATATTCAATTTTTTGGTACCTCTATTCTATCTTCCAGTCACTTTATTGTACAAACATGACATATAATTAGCGACAAACAAAAAGTTATAGCACGCACATGTTTACCTACTCAATTAAACTGATTTTATCTACTTACACAAAAAGCTTAGATAGGGTTATTGAATCATGAATATAGAGCATGGATATGTATATTATATGTCAAGCATTGAATAAACAGTTTTTTTATTTAAAGTAGTTATATCATTAATTATTTTATTACTATAAAAGACAATTTTCTTTTAAAAAACTTATCATTTTAACTTTCAAAAAAGGCATTCATTATCCATCAATTACTTTTTCCTGCAAGATCTTCTTCTTTACAAAGTGTTTGAATTTTTAAATGTGTACAAACTATACAGTATCTTTTATGTGTAAGAAAGTGAAACTAAAAATAATAATATATATGTGGCAATTTTTTTTTAATTTACTCTTTCAACTGTTATTTTATAGGTTTTACACCTTACAAAATTTGTATAGAAAAAGATTTAAATTACCATCCAAGTTCATTTAATTTACTTGTTGCTTATAATAACTTTACCTGCCTTAAAATCTTAAACTTCCTCAAGAGATTCTTAGATACAAAATGGTATAATACACCTAATGGTTGGGATGCAATTTACACACATGACACTTACATGTTAAATTGCTAAAAATTTTTATTTCATTCAACAAATACAAAAATTCAGTGTAAGTCTATGTCCATAAGGCTAAGGGTGCTAACCTTTCCTCTTGAAATAGCCTTGAATTTCTTTAAGCTAGTATCAAGCTTTTGAGACTCTAGAGCAAGCTTTTTATAGAGACCACACCTATCATAAAAAAAATATAGCAAAACAAGATTTAGTGTCTCTGCTATGAAACAAGACTAAAATCCAATTCATAACTATGCTTATACCATGTGGAGCAATAAATATGAAAGGATCTATGCACTAAACGTAACTACCCAAACCTAATATTTTCCTCCACATATTTATGTTAATATCACTTTCAACAAGGTTATAGAAAGTGCAGCTATGTGAAAAAAAATGGATAACATCTTTAAGTATTAATATTTTGTGAAAATTAATTGGCAATTTGTATACTTAATCTATTATCTATATTATATAGTGTTCAACGATTAAAATGTACTAAAAAATTACTTAATTTTACATAGTTTTATATTACAAAATAATTCAATAATCAATTTGTATAAGTGTATTAAATAACTTATATATATAATATTCATGTTTCAATTAAATAACAAAAGTTTAAATACCTCAAGTGATGCATAGATCTCTTACAAGTTATAGTAATAATTCTAACAAAATAAGCAGAATATTATTTTACATTTTATAATTATTATATCATATCTAAAATAATCACTTATATTATTTATGCCTATATTTGCCCTATTCCCTTATTCATAGCCATATAGTTGAAAGAATAAAGTAAAACAAGACTCACTTTGTCTTATATTTACATTCCCTCAACCCTTAACATGACAAGGGTGTGCTTTACAATAGCAATCATTAATATTTTGAAAATTAGACCAATTATTAAAACAATGAAAATAATTCATTACTTTAATTTTAGTTGAACAAATAATAATTATATAAATTATTAAACATGTACATATTATACTGATTTGCTAATAACAAAGTAAACCCCCTAAAAAAATTGGTCTGATAATTAAAGAGATTTGCTTTATACTTTGACTATTTAGGATTAAATCTTATCCAAAAGAATTTATTCTCATAGATATAACGTTAAGGGTGCCCCTTTAATTTCATGTGCAAATTGACTAAAAAATCAAACTCTTATATTACATAACTAAATAAATAAAGAAATGGCAACAAAGTGATGCTTTTTATATTGCTTTTGTTTCTTCTATTATACTTGTTGGAGGAGAATAATGAGTTGTCTAAAGCAATGGATTCATAGATAGAACTTTTGGACTCAAAATATAGAGGCTACACAATAGAACACTCGTTCAAATGGAGACTAAAGCAATATATATATTTTGAGTCCACACACACACATACACAAACACCAACCAACATTAATTAATTCATTGTAAATAACTAATTGTTGAATTTACTACCAGAGAGTGCTTGTGTGATCATATATATAGCCAACCTAATTACTGATCATTGTAGCTATAAAAATAATTTAAGTATTATTAAAACAAATGTTAGTTTTAAGTAAATAATTTAAGAATATTAATATCTCTCAAACTTTCAATCATCTACTTATGTCTTAGATTTTACATATAATAATAAAATCATGCTTATTGCAAATCTCAAAATTATCTCAAAACTGAAAACTCGAACTTCTTCCCATATAGCTTGTTTAATAGGAGAGAAATGGAAAGAAAGAAAAGAAAATGGAAGATGAAAAGTATCCTTCCTATGAATATGTATATATAATACAACATAATGAATAGGTCTGAATAAGTTAAAAATAAATGTCAATTAAAAGGCGTAGGATAGGAAAGTCTCATTTGACTGTTGCTTACAGGTAAATAGAGTTGGGATCTCAATTCCTCCTTTCCTTTTCACATGCCTTAGGACAGCAATCAAACTCCTGCACTACTGCTATAGGCATGGAAGAGATAAAGAGGGAGATGAGCTTAGGACTTAGCTGGCATTAACTTCTTCATTTAAAATAAAAGATAATACTTTTTTTTATTTTTACAAATTTTATTTATAAGAAATTTTTACAAGATAAAATTAAAATATGAAAAATAATTTGAAAATACTTTAAATTTAAGAGATCATTTGGAAATAATAATAATAATTAAAGTTAATAAATTAAAAAATTATTATAACATGAAAATTTTTATTTTACACTTAAATGATAAGCTTCAATCACATTTGCATTTTTTATGCATACTGACGTGCAAGCACATTTGTGTTTAAAGAGTAATGAAGAGGAATAAGCTTTTGGGTTATAATAATTTCCATATATATATATATATATATGTCTCAATCTAATCAAAGCAACATATTATCTGGAAATTTGTAAAAGTTTATATCTCAATCCTTTAAAGTAGAGGTCTTGAACTTAAATGCCCTTCTAGACATGTTGCCACTTTAGGAGATGTATGCAACTATTCATAAGCCAATAAAGGTTAAAAACCAAAAATCAAAAACAAAAAAGTTTCTAGACATCATGATAAACTTCTTCCTTTTCAATATTCTAGCTAGTTAATTACAATAAACTCTTCTTGTAGGATCTTTGAAGATATACTTTTATGAATTTTTTCAATTATGCTTTCACAATTTTAAATTCAGAAGCATTGAAGCTTTTGCAATAGAAGTGACCCCCCTTGCAGAAAGCATAACGGAAATTATAGCCCACAAAGTGAATATCAAATCCAATCATTTCCAAGAGAATTGCTTGCCAAAAAGCTGTTTTATTCGACTGAACAGATACCCACCATGCCTAATATCTTTAAAGGTGTTTGGCCTATTGCCTCACTGTGACTCTAGTTTCCTCACCATTTTATATCAATACCAGGTTAGGGGGTTGCAATTGATGAAAGATGGAAAATGGGTTGGTGTGAAGCCTAACCTACAAGCTCTAATTGTTAATATTGGTGATCTATTCTAGGTAATTATAGTCTATTCTTTCCGTACTAGTGCCTAATTATAAATGGTTTTTAATCCTCCCTTTTGATTAATTTCAACCCTTTTTAGCAACAAGAACAATTAACTAGTTTGACCTTACCACCCTAAAGTGTAACACCCCAAAATTAATTAAGGTATTGATCATAGTTTTGGGATAATTAAGAATAATTAATATGGAATAATTGGATAAGTTAAATGAATAGAAATTTTGGAGAGATAAATTATTAATATGGGTTTGAGTTTTAATTGGGATAGAAACTTTATCTAGGCCCAAATTAATGTAGGAGATCATGATAAGAGGCTAATGGGGGCCTAATAAGCTAGGTGCAGACCCAATTTAATTCAATGTGATAGAGGCCCAAGATCCACCTTGTGTAGGCTCTTATAATTGGCCCAACAACCTTAGTGTAGACCTAAATCCTTTGAGCTCTTGAAACTTGGTCTAGCCTAATTAAAACCCAACATCCTAACACATGAAGCTAGTCCAACAAAGCTTAAATCTGAAACCCATTTGGAGTTGGATACTTGGAGTAGCCCATGACCCACCTTAGACCTAACTTAAACCTAACTAAAACCCTAAACACTTCACCCTCTTCCCTATTTTGTTGAAACACAAGAGGGAATTTTGGAGATTTGAAGGGAGGCTAGGGTTTGAGGCAAGAAATCCATCATTTTTCACTTTTAGAGCAAGATTCAACCAGTAATAGTTACATAACTTAATCTCCTTCTCTTTCTCTTCATTTTGACTTGATTAGTTTTTCATTTGGAGTATTTTCACCCACACTCAAAATCTAAAACTTGCCATTTGATGTTTCCATGATAAAAATTCGTAAGTCGAGGCTAGGACTGATATTAGGTAAGTATAAACTCTCTATTTGATGCTTTCTTTGCTAGTTTGAGAGCACTATAGCTGATTTATAATATAGGTATCGTTTCTGTACAAATTTACTCAGAATTTGAGGTGTTATTTTGAGGTTTCTGGGGTAAGAGCAACTAAATCCGAATTTGGTTTTAGTGGTGATTGGGTAAGTGTTTCTGAGTAGTCCTATATAGCTTAATCTTTTTTTAAGTGATGGGTTACTTATGCAAATTATGATTAGGGATAGTAATGGCTTGGTTTTGTGTCCATAGGCTGAAGTAACATTCAATTGACTCTTAGAGAATTGGCTACAAGTGAGGTAACTGGGACTATATTAATTCTATGTATATATCTATTTTAATTTCATATCTATTGTGCATGAATGATTTGAAATAATGAATGAATTGGTTGGCTATCTATTGTGTTGTGATTGGACTTGGTGAGTCCATGGTGGAGCTGTGGTGCAGCTGCCACCCGTGCATGTGCTTCGATCGGGCACGAGATTATGATCAAACCCCAGATGCACTGAGCCCTGGTTGTGCTCAATGGGAAGTAGGTGCCTTAGACGGGCCTCTTCCGGTGTTATTGGCCTTTAACATATGAAAATATGATTGCTAGTATAGAACAGTGATCATAATAGCTTTATTTCATTTACTGATATGATTGGTATGTTTTCTGATACTTATGTGAAATTATGCATATATGTTAATTAAACTGAATTATATGATGGAATTGCCTTGGTTACTGAGATTCACATCTCACCCCGTTTCATGGGATTAAATATTTCAGGTGAAAGTTCTTCAAGTAAGGATAAGAGCAAGCAAGTGGATGAACATCCATGAACTGAGGCCTAGTGTGGGGAGCTACATTTGGTCCAAGTGGAATAGAGTAGATACTAATTTTGTTAACCTTTGTATAGCATCATCATGTATTTATATTGCCAAGTGTAGGAGTTTGTATTTTGATAACGTAGAATATAATCATGAGAAATAGGCTTCATATTAGTTATTGATGGATGTATGAGTTTATGACACTTATTATGGCTTATAAACCTGTGTTTTAACTGACTGTTTGAGTAATGAAATAATGTAATATATGGATTGTGGATTTGAGTTGGCAATGCATGAATTATCTGATGAAAATATGGTTGAATGACCATTGTGGGAAATTTATAAATCTACTGATATAAGACCAATGGATGAGTAGGAAAAATCCACATTTAAATATTATATGGATAATGATACAATGGATAGGGTAAATCAGCTAGATAAATGCTATTAAAATCTCATAACAAACGGAAGAGTAGCCCTAGAGAGTCTCTAGATGGAGAGTGGAGAGTAGGAGACAAGATTTTAGGAGTTGTAGGATCAGAAGGTATTTTGCCATGGCCAAAATGGGCTTAGCAGCTGCCAATAGTGAGAGGCGAGCGAGGTAAGTTCCAGGAGGCTTCCTCGCCGCGGTGCCATGAAGGTTAGCCACGACAAAGGTGAAATTAGTGACGATGTAAGGGGTAAAACTAAGAGTAATTGGCCGCGGCTAAGTGTAATTTAGCCACAGTGAATGTCCTGAAACCTTTATATTAACCAGGAAATCTTAGTTTTTCATGTGGTAACCTCAAGGGATAACTTAAAGACATAGGTAAAAGATCCTTGTGAGTTGGAATCAATGGGTAATAGAATCAAAGGCTTATAAATGAATGTTTATTTCCCTGATATATATAAGTACTTGTAATTGTATGATTGATGACTCTAATAATATTAAGGTTCAAATTTTCCCGCCTTTCACAATGTAATTAGTCTTAATGCTTTGTAACCCCAATCTATGATTGTTAATCACATATTTAACCTTAATTACAATAATTAAAAATTAAGGTCGTCACATAAAGCAAAATAGGGACACTACCAGCGCATAGCCAAAGCCATGTCAAGCACAACCAACTCAGATTACACAAATTTAATGACCATGAGACAACGCTTGAAATTAGCAAACAATACACGATGCTCACACTTAAAAACCAAATTCATCTTAACCAATTGCCAATTCAAGGGTCCAAGTATTATAAAGATTCACTCATACCTCAAATTTATTCCAAACCCTATATACAACATCAAATTAAAAATCAAGGGTGAACGGTCGAGGATTAATTTAGGATCCATCACACAAAAGTGAATCCTTTGAGTCAAGACAATAGAGATTTCAATTGAAATTTTCTCTCATAACATGAAACTGCATAATAAAGGCATAGCAACAAAATACATAGAAGGATTGGGACTCAAGGAAAACAAGAAACACTACCCTGAGGAAACTCCAACTACCTAGTTCCTTAGGTCACTACCCAAACTCGCATGAACTTATATTGTCCACGTAGAAGATGGAGAGCTAAGGTACATTAGAGTATCCTATTCATGACAATGATAATGAAACCACTGGATTCATACCCCAGTTATAATAAGGCACGTATTCAAGCATCCACCACACATTCTTGATACAAAAATGATATCACCAAATTTGTACTCTCAATTACATCAGTAAGCATAGCAGTTAGACAAATAAGATTCTCATAACTATAAGATTGAAGGAAAAAAAAAAAAAGCGGAAACCACGGACCATTATTATCAATTTTTAAATCACCATTTTAATTTCAGTTTATGATCAGATTTACCTTAGGCTTCAATTTCTTCTTCCTCTATGCTCTATTCTCTCCTTTGAATTTCCTTTGCTCTCAACCATCCTTTAACCTCATCCTCCCTGTTTCTCCCTTGTCTCTCCATCTCCTCCTTCCTCAGTTCTTTCAGCTTTTCTATTTCACTAAATCTCCTATTCTCTGCCTCTCTTCCCCAAAGATTAAAATCCACTCTGACTTAGCCCAAACTCACCTTCTGGAGATACTATCCCTTCCCTTTCCTCTTCCAAGATCACGAACCACAATCCCTAAGAGAACTCAAACTCTGAAAGACTACCTAGTAAACGATTGACTTAACTTAGTGGCTGAGTTATTGACTTGATGGATATGGCATTAGAGGAAAAGTGAATCAAAGACAAGCTCTCCTACCCAATTTTGCTAGCTGAGTGAGTCTGCACGATGGTCAACGAGGTCGAATCCTTTAGAATTGAGTGTTCTGAAGTGTGGAAGCAAGTGGATCGCCTCTTTCAAATGCTTCAAACCCTGGTTCGCTTCACCTCCACAACCCCCTCGCTTTACAAGAGACTAATTCAATGCGTGGCTACTAAGCTATCTAATAACCTCGAACGCACCCTTAACCTAGTTCGAAAGTGCAAGCAACAGAGCATCCTTCGATGGGTCATTAATATTGTTAACACCACTGATTTTCGCAAGGTTCTGAGTTATCTAGAAGCTTTTGTGGGTGACATGAAATGGCTTCTCAATATCTTCGAGCTCGTCGCTACAGATCTCCTCCTAAGACAATGTCCTTCCTTCTTCATTTCCTATGCATCTGCCTTCTGCGCATGTTTTTGTCCCTGTTCGTGACCTGCTGCTCTTGTGTTTGCCTTTTGTGTTCAATTCTGTGTGTTTCCCTTTTCCTGAAATGTCATTGTCTCTATCGTGCTCTCTCTCCTCTACCCTGCTTGGTCTCTGTGTTTTCCTTCTCTCTTCTCTGGGCATGCGTGAGTGCGTGGGTCAGAAAGGGGACCAGTGGATTAATGAAACGGGTAGGGTTTACCCTGAATGGATCCAGGCTGGGTTAGGCAGGCCCATCAGAAGTTTAGTGTAGACATGTTGGGTTTTTTTTTTCTTGGCCCGTTTTATTAGGCTGCATTTTCTCTTTTTGTTTTTCTTATCTTTATTAAGAAATCTTCCTTTTTTCTTTCTCTTTTTTTGTCAGTTCCTTAAAATTACATCTTTTTTTTCAATTCCATTTCTTTTTTTTTTTTAACTTTTACCTTTTTTTATGTTGAATTATTAGGCTTCAGAAATTTGGAGGAAAATGAGTCCTATACCCCTTTTTTTTTACTTTCTTCATTTTGGCATTTTTTCATATTTTTTGCTAAATTAATTTCATTTTTATTATTATTATATTTTTTTAGAGTTTCCCCGGACAAAATACGGCGTTCAGCTAGGGGGAAGCACAACTTGTGCAACACGTTAGTCCCTCTATCTTTTTTTTTCATTAAATAATATTGGTCACTCATTTATTTTTTATTCTTTTATTTAGAAAATAGAAATGATCTTTCAATTTTTGTTAGATAATATCAAGTTATTTGTCTATTTTTTGAAAATTAAATTACTATCTTTATCACCTTTTTTTTAAAGAATAAAAAAATCAAAATAAAAATGCGTAATCAAAATATAATATAATCTACTATAAGATAAAATAAAAATTATAAAGAAAATGAAGACCAAGGATATTGTGCAAGGTATGAAACCCTCCAACCACATAGCCCTCACATATTTTTTTACTTTTTATTTCTTTCTAACTATATATTTAATATGCATTTATTAATTAAATATGAAAGATCCATATCCATTATATTTTTCAATTTCATTTTTCACATTGCGCAGTAGAGAATAAATTTTTTATTTGATATTTTGGTATAAATTCATGCTCACATTCAAAAAATTTATTTTAATATTATATGAATTATATGTTCTTTGTACATATATGTCTGTTTGACTTGTTGCAAAAGTGAGAAATTTCTTTTTCAAATTTTATATAATATCTATTATAGTTTTATAAAACATTATTCTATATTATATGCTTTTTCTATTTTTCTTAAATAAAAGTATAGAAATTATTTTCTTCACTTATCGATATTTCATATTTCTTTGTATCATGTCATATTCTCTAATCCATGAAACTAGTGATCCTGATATGATTTTTTGTCAAGTGAACTAGATCATATTGACGTTTTTTTTAAGGTTCAGTTATGTCCATTTATATTTTAGTCAAAAAATTTATAATTGAATTAAAGCATAAGATAACATCTTGTTTCATATAAGATATATATAGTTTAAAAAAGTACAATAAATTTATATAATTTTTAATAAAATTTATGAGAAATCTATGTAACTTACATTATTAAATGAAATTTCTTTTATTTTCTTCTCCATGTAACCCAAGTAAGTCTGAATACATAGTCTTTATTGAAATATCAATAATTAAATCTTAATAACATATAAAACTTTGAAACATGTTTAATTTTTGTATGATATATTTTTTACATTAGTTGAGTGCTGCCTTTGTTGTTTTATGAAACACAAAGACATCCCTTTTATTATAATCTTATTTTATTTATTAATTTTGATCATTATAAACCTTACAAACATATATAGTCATAAAAGAATCAACAGTGAATTTTCATTTCTTCCTTAAAAAAATTACAATAGATCAAGAAAATATTTATATTGAAGTATTTTTTAAAATTTTTTTGAAAATTTAAATTACACATAAAAATTATACTTTAGAGTTTTATATTAATATTTTTATTTTTATATTTTAACAATAATTTTTAAATTAAAATATTTTATTTTAAATATTTTCAATTTAAAGTCTTTAATTATAATTTTTCTTTCTTACTATCAATTTCCAGTTATAACTACAAAGAGGGTAGAAGCGTTCATTACTAAATCATAGAATCAAATTTTTTGAAAAATTTTTCATTTTAGTTTGTTTAAAACATATGTAATTTATATTAAAAATAAAAAAACAAAAATATAATCAATATCAGTGTACTATAATCAGTCAATATCATCATAATTATAAAGTTAGTCTTTATAATATTTTATATATATTGAGATAATTTCTCTATTACAATAATTTAAGATATAATTCAAAAATCAAATAAAAAATGGCATAAATATTAGATATAGTGCTAAGACAAATATTTTGATAAGAGCTTTGCAGATATACTAAACTCACAAACCTAAAATGCTCTAACCTTCATCATTTTTTAAACATTTTATTGTAGAGATCCAACATTCCTACCTTTGTACTTTTGCAAACATATTTTTTTAAACCTCGTATCAATTTTTTTTTTAAAATGCCTTTATAAATTTTCAACTGATTTTGCCAACCATGCGCACCATCAACTTTAACTTATTGATATTAAATTTGTCTCATAGGTGAAGGGAAAAAAATTCAAAATTGCAGTCTAAAAATTTTTAACTAACCTCATGCTCATAATTTTGTTTCCTTAAATTTAATATAATAAACCCTCGTGATGTAATAGGTGTGGAATATTTTTTTTCTTTTTTTTCAACAGAATGCTTTCTAAAAATGTAAACATAAATCATTTTCTACCTTTCGCATTTGATGTTTCATAAAATTTAGATAAAATACTCTAACTGTATATTTCAATTAAAATTTTAAAATTTTATGTCAACACAGATGTTTTTTTTCTTTCTCTTTATGTTTATTTCTATATTTATAAATAAGATAGTTAATTGACTTACCAAAACCCTATTTGGTAGGCTAAAAAGTGAAACAAAAAGGGATTCACAACCTCTAGCAATATTTGATAGCCAAATTTTGAAGAGCAAATGGAAACCAACTTCAGTGTGTACTTTCAAGCATACTAGAGTCTGAATGCTTTGAAGTCAAAACAAATGATAACAAATTTGCCTTTTCCATGAATTTGCTCTCTCGTACTATCAAGAGATTAAAGACTCTTTTTAAAAAAGAGGGATGAATGGTATTTTATATTATATTTTGCATATTTTAAATTTTTATTTTTTCTAAAGATAATTCTATAAGAAATTCTAATTATTTATTTTTTATGTGGCTTTCTTTATTAAATAAAAATATTTCAAATGATCCCTCCACTAATAAAGATGCAAAATAAATATGCATAAATACTAAAAAAGATTTATTTTCGTAAGATGTTTTAAAATAAATTGAAAAAAATTATTTAAGTCTAAAAATTTAGAAGATGAAATCTTCTAAATTATTTAAGTCTAAAATAAATACTCTTGCATAGATGAAATCTTGAATAATATATTTAAAACTTAACTCATCGGGTTAGGATTAGAGTTAGAGTTCGTTCACTACTTAAGAAATCACATATAAGATAAAAGAGTTCATTAATGAAGTTACATTCATTTGAAAATAGGTAGATCTCGATTGGGAGAAGAGATAGGCAAGAGGTAGATAGTGTGATTAAAGCATAGTGAACAAGTAAAGTCATTTTTTTATTTGTAAAACCTTGGAAAAGAGACATATTGTTATTTTTTATGCTATTTATCTTTTGTATTTTTTGAATGAAATATCTATGTTAAATTAATATTTTCGTTTCTTAACTTTATTTAATATTTTAAATTGGTTCCTTCATTGTGAAGTGTCTCAAAATGGTCTCTCTATTTTATTTAATATTTTAAATTAATCCCCCAACTTCAAAGTGTTTCTAAATAGACCCTAAAAAAATTAACTTATTATAACAAAACTCTCAGTTTAATCACTTCAATTAAAAAAAACCTATTATAAAATTTTAAATATTAAAAGATGCTTAAAAAGTTTACTAGAATAAAATACTTCAAGAAATAATATTTATTTTAATATGACAATTCATCACTGATACTATTTCTATAAATATTTTACATTAACATAACTATCATTTTTTAAAATGTTTTATTATAGTGAACATTTTAAGTATTTTCTAGTTTTAAAAATTTTATAATAAGTGTTTTTTTTTCAAGTAATTATACTAAGAAAGTACTTCTACATGACTTTTTCCAATAATTTTATCTATAAAAAGAATTTTTGTATATTTTCAAATTACTTTTTTCAAATATTTCATATTAAAAAAATATTACAAATTGAAAGGTTCTTCAAAAATTTTTCAAATTAGTCTCTTAATTTAATTTTAATATTAAGAGACTAGTTTGAAACATTAAATAAAATAAAATTTAAAAGTTATGTGACTAATTTGAAATATTAAATAAAGTTAAGGAATCATTTTGAAACACTTCAAAGTTAAGGTATTAATTTTAAATGTTAAATAAAAGTAAGGGATCATTTTGAAATATTTCAAGGTTAAGGAACTAATTTGAAACATTAAATAAAGTAAAGAGAATAAAATACTAATTTAACCAAATATTTATTTGACTTTTATTTCTTTTTTTATATTTTTAACTAAATCATTCCCTTATATATATTTGTTTAAATTATATATGATTTACATTTGTTAATTTTTTTAATTATTTGTAATTAAAAAAATATTTTCCACACTTATATTAATATTTCTAAATAAATTATAAATTTATTAACTTTTGAATACAAACAGTGACCTTTAATCAACAATAAAATAATTAAGTACATTAATATTTATCATATTTTACTACTTTAATATTAAAATTATTAATATATATTTTTTAAACTATAATATATAAATTATTAAATTAAAGAATAATCTATATATAATATTTAAATTATTATATCATATAAATTATTAATAAATTTAAATCATATTTTTTGACAAATTTTGCCACAGATTTTGCGACACAGTAGTCACAATAAATTTTGTGACAAAAATTTTTATCATAAATTCAGTCACAAAATTATTGACAGAATTTTCCTTACAAAAATGCATCACAAAATGTAAATAACCCACTCCAGAGAGTACGACGGAATTTTTCGTCGTAGAAATCCGTCACTAACAATTTAACAACTAATTATCGACAGAAAATTTTTCTGATGGAACAAATTCCGTCGCTAATTCCGACACTAAAATTTGCAATAGAATTGCGACGGAATTGTGATAAACTAGCGATGGAAAAAAATTTCCATCACTAAATTCCGTCGCAATTTTGCTATTTTCTTGTAGTGAAATGCTTGGAATTAATGTACAAGTTTTTGTGTGAATTGCTATAACAATCACTTGGTTACTTCCTTGTTCTTCCTTCCTCCAATATCAATTGAAGATTAATTGGCCTATAAATACCCCCAATATCCCTACGACATTCCTCAAATTAAGCACTTATTTTTCTATAATTATCCTTTTTCAAGCTTTCAAGCTAGTCGTGGCAACTAGCACAATGAGTTCTTTTCCAAATATAAACATTCTGTTGGTTCTATGCCCTATCACTAGCCCACCCCATCAGACTCAGGGCACTAACCCTCATAGGTCTGGGACTCAACTCTCAAGCCATACAGAATATCTTTTCCAAGAGGAGATGATCCATTTCCTCTATATATTATCTCATTTTTTGTATCCATTATCAAGTTAATTATTATTAATGGACAACTGGACTGGATGCTTGTCCAAATTATTTCGCCTAACCATGCAAACTAAACTAACCTGTAGATTATTTAATTTCTTTTTTAAACTTTTCAATTATTATATAATTAATAATTAATTTTAAAAATTTATAAATAATAATTTTATGATGATTTTCATAGTTAATGACTAATATATTACACAACTCAAGTGTATTCCACTTCTCTTGAGTTTAGGGTAACATTAAGAGCTACTCTCCATGATTTATAATATACAAAAATACCCTTTAATAGATAATTTTGTATATCAAATACGAAAATTTAATGTTTACGTGCAACCCCAAAGAAGTTTCCTCTTCAATCAAATGAAACCCAAACCAAAAAGGAAAATTATAATATATATCATCAAGCTAGATGAGAAGAAGATTTATCTCTCTCTCACACAATGAAGAATGCTTCTATTATTTGAACATAATCAGAAAAAAAAATTATCTAATAATTACTTTTCATAACATTTATGTCTGGCACGTTAGCATAGAGAAGTCTACTAAGGAGAAAACAAAGACCTACCCCCGTTAAGTGTCAAGGGATCTCCTCGAGGACGGATGACCACAACATGATGAACCTATGCAACATGGATGAATTAGTTTATTGAAGTTCTTATTTAGAAGGCGATTTGTTCAAATACAATACTAATTAATTGAAGCTAGGTTTACTTCCCTACTTTTATCTGTGGATAACTGGATATGATCCTATTTCGTATCAACTTTGTGTAATTTAGTCTCCCATTGGCTAAGAGTTCTATAGGCCTGACCCAAAATGAAGGAAGAGGCTATCTTATTGAGCTCCAGTACATCAGCAATTCTTATGAAGTCCATAATATCCAAGCCCACTAAAAAAAATCATTGACATTAACTAATTAATTATGTCATTAATTTTTTCTCAATACATGATAAAAAAAAGTAAATTACATAACTTTTTTTTTTAAATTTTGTTGAAATTACACAGATCTCTTCTCTATTTTTAAAATATACATAGAGTTTCATTGAAACAAAAAGGTTACCTTACACTTTAGTCCAACTTTGAGTTTTGACTAACATATCCCTCCACTAACCTAAATACACATTTTTTTTAAACTACAAAAACTTTAAATGAAAGGTATTTTGGTCAAAAAAGTTTAAAATTAAATTAAAGAGTAACTTTTGATTTTAGGAAAAGTTTGTATATATTTTAAAAATAAAAGAGAGGTTAATATAATTTCAGTAAAGAGATGCCTATATAATCCACTTAAGAAAAAACTACATAGATAAATTATGAAAGCCGAACATGGAAATGTATATCCCTCTTTAACTAAATTTTCCAACTTTCATTGCCTACATGCACCAGCCAAGAAACCAAGTTTAGCATAAGGGAAATAGGAAAGAATTTGTGAATGTCTCTACCTATCACTTGGGGTTGGTAGTTACTTGAGAAAAATGAGGTCACTAGAGATAGGTGTTGCTTCTCCAAGAGCAAAAGCTAAATGAGATGGTATTTTGGACTAATGATGATATTTGTTCAATAATTCAAAAAGAGAGCTTCTTTAGTTCCATACATGAGAATAGCATTCCTATCTTCCAAATTGTGATCCTTCCATTGCCACTTTCTAACCATGGAGCCATTGAACCAGACACATATGCTAACCTTGAGCTTTTTCCCCTTCCTTCCACACTTAAACACCTAAACTAAGACTAACCAACCTTGCTTTGGAATCTCTCTCTGAGAACCTACATTTTTGTAGGAACAACCTACATAGAAATCTAGCAATGACTTTAAGAGTTGCTCCAAGTTACTTTAAAAGGAGGTAGCATCAGTTTCACTAGCTTAAGAGCTCCATATGGATTGGCTAGAAGGCCATCAAGAACAAGTCTATTTCTAATATTCCAAATCAAATTTAATATAGTCATAATATGATTTGTATATCCTTCCATTTGTTGCAATTGAAATTTTCCTTATGAGAGCCAAATTTGTAGCCAAGAGACAATGTCCTGCTCTTGAAACATGTCAGCCCTTAATTCCAATAAAGAAGCAAATGATTATGCCCTAGCAAATGTTCAATGTAAGAAAATATGATTTATAGTTTCAAGATGGTCGTGACAATACTGACAAACATTATTTGAAGGTAAATGGTGGTGTTGAAGAACCTTAGCAATAGAATTTTCCACATAAAAAGAATGACCTTAGTAGGCATTTTTCACTTCCAGATAGAATAATAAGTTGAAAATTTTGAATCATAACTACCCCATTGAGTAGAAGCCAACTAAGCTAAACCACTTAGCCACTTTGTACTTACTATCTCTACTAGCAATCCAAATTAATTTGTCTTTCTTATTCATAATAGCATAAGTTAATGTGGAGATATATTTATTTAAAAAAGGTGGGTGGATACAAAGTATATTAAGCATTTCCAAACTCTATGATTTTATAGAATAAGATTAGAAACATATCTTTTTTTTATGATTTTAACATGGCTACATTGGCCACCAAAGGTGGCAAGATAGAGGAATATCTAAGTCAAAACTTATTTGCCATTGCAAGGGAGAGGTAATGAGAGAGCTAGATTTGTAAATACCTTTCCACATCTAAAAAGAATTTAAGTGAGGAACAATATGACAAAAAGGAGTATTTTTGCACTATTGGACTTAAAAAGTTTGAGAGAACAAACTTTGGCGCTCATTATCAAATAGTCTCTAAACATTCTTGGCAAGTAGGGCTTTGTTCATTAATTGAGTAAGACTAAAGCTCATCCCACCCTTATCTCTTGAATGACATAATTTCCTTAATTTAGTAAGTGCATCCAAGGCCTATCCTATTTAAATCCCTAAATGCAGTTTGCAATCCTAACATCAATAGTAGAGCAGAAATGTTTTTTTTTTTTTTGGAACTTCATACATGATGAAGGAAAAATTATACTTGAATTCAAAATTGATGTAATTAGGGTCACTTTAGCAACCTATGGCAAATTATGATAGCATATTAGATTTTCATTCTTGCAATCTTGAATCTATTTTCTCCATCACACTTTTAAAAATCTAGGTTTTATTTCTCCCAACATCAACCTAAGTTTCTAAATACTTTCCCATATGAGCCTTTTGACACCAAATATGCTAGGAAGAAACTTTTTGAATTTGCGAAGGGTATTAGGGCAAAAAATTAATCTTTAATCTTCTCCTATTAATATCTTGACTAAAAAAGATGCCATACCACTCCAAAGCAACATGCACTTGGTTGCAAGCCTCTAAAAAATCAATAAAAAATAATACAATATCATCAACATACATGAAGTGATAGGAATGGAGTAGCTACTTACCTTTATGCCTTTTCAAGTTAAGATTCGCTCAGCTTTGTGAATCATACTAGAAAGGATGTTAAAGTAAAGAATAAAAAGGTATGGAGATAATTGATCTCCTTGTCTTAACTACCTTTTCAAGATATAGATTTGGTGGGACTACCATTATTAATGACTTGAAGTTCACTATAAAGATGCATGACATGATTAATTAGGTTTGAAAAGTAGGGAAACTTGTCTTTAAGAGAATTGCATGAATAAAATTTGAAGACATTATCAAAAGCTTTTGTTAAGTCAATTTTAAAGGTACACCATCTTTTTGTAAATCCTTTAGCCTTTTGGATTTGATTCTTGACTTCACAAGCCACTAAAATATTTTTTACAATTTTCTTGCCTTTAAGGAAGGCATTGTGATTTGATGCAATGCAATCTCCCAAAATTAATCTACTTTAACCTATTGCATAACACTTTAGAAACAATTTTGTAAATCACATTATATAAATTTATGGGTTTGAAGTCCTTCATAGTATAATGGTGTTCAAATTTGGGAATCAGAATAATGTATGTTTTATTGAAGCTTTTAAGAAGAAAACCATTGCTAGAAAAAGATTGAATAAAGACCATGATAAAATCCTTCAACTCCATATTATTTATGTATCAAATTCCAACATTCTCTCCTTAATAAGGAGATGGAAGAGTAAATTGAGTCACAAAGCTAGAAATAATAGAAGAAAATTAAAAAAAAAAAAGATGAATAAGCTCCCCACAAAGAATCCCTTATTGGCTTTCAAAAGGCCAAGTCTCATCTTTGCTCCTTGAGAGATTCCACACCCTTCTCAACTCCCCAACCCCTTATAACTAACTTACACTCCTATGATACCCTTCTCCCTCCACTCACACGAAATGACGAAGTTAGTTATCCTGCACTAAAACCTCTTTCTACCTATCGTTGCCACCTCACACATTGGGCCTTCATTCTTTTCTTTTTTTCTTTTTAGCATAAACCGTTCCCCATTTTTGAGCATCCTTAGTATTATTCCTCTTTCTCTCATATACTCTGCCTCTAAAGCTACAAGGTTCATCATTTTTCACCCTATTAACCTTTTTCTTGTCCTCAATTGGAAATTGTACTTTAATGACTTCTACATCCTCCAAAGTGTTGTCACAATCAAACATCCCTTCACATTTTATAAGAATTTGTTGTTGTCCATTAGTTAACATCTATGCCTTCTTAATTTCTTTAAGTTTATCTTGTAGCTCCATCTCCTCGAAAAGTGAGGTTGGTATGGGCTAAACAAGAATAGAAAAATGGAAAGACTTCTTGAGTCGTGAAATGTGGAAAGTCGAACAGATTTGAGTTGTAGTAGGTAACTCTAATTCTAACTTGTTGGGATCATAAAATTTGGAAGCTAACTTCCCTTTCTTTCTTTTTTTTTTGGTTAGAGTTCTTAACTTATAGTTCTTATGTCAAAAGTGAACCATGTCCCTAATATCAAATTCCCTTGCTTTCTTTTTCTGACTAACTTGCTCCTTCATCTTTAATTGTGCTCACTCTATGTAGGCCTTTAATTGAGCTAAGATTATATTATTTTCCTTCAATTAATCATTAACCCCTTCTACCACAAACAAGCAATCAATGCACTTAAGTAGTGTAAGTAGAGCTCTCCCATGCAGTGCTTTAAAATGGTGTTGCCTTTTCATTCAATAGGCATTCTCTTTTAAGGCTGAATCATTATTATGTCTCCTTCTCTATAAGAAATAATTGTATGATGGTTGATAGCTTATTATCACTTTTAATCCCACTATCAATATCATTCACTCCTTCATTTGCCATAATGAGGAGGCTTTCATTTCTACAATGTTGCCCCTAATGCTTTCAATGCCAAAATGCTAGTTACCATCCCACTTTCTCACCCATGGTAAAGGACTTAAGTAAAACCTCACACTCAATTTTATGATTCCAGCTTCAATCATTTCTCCCATCCACTTTTCAATTTCATCTTTTAGGGGTGTGTGTAATGATTTGGCCCTATATTAAGGGCCTAAACTTCTTCCTTAATCATGCTAAAGGCATCTTGTGGTTGGTAGGAGTGGTTTACCTTCTTATGGAAGTTCCTTAAACATCTTTTTAACTTCATCAATGTTTTGCTGCCCCATAACTTCAATCAATGTTGTTTCCCTAAACCCAAGTAAATAGCCTTGATTTCGCAAATATTGTGCTCTCGTGTCAGTTGTACTAATCCAAGGATTACAAACAAGTCGTATACTTAGACCCCAATGAATTTGAATCATAGTTCTATAAGGTGGAGGTCTAATTCCTAATGCATTGGGCATATATAGAGCCCCATACGTGGGGTGCTGCCTTTAGCCAACATTTCCAAAATCTTTGGTGGCTTAAGTAGAAGCCCTTTGAATCTCAGAATTATAAATGGTTGTTCATAGAAGGGCATGATTAAACTTCCATTATTTAATGAGCAAAGAAACACCTAAGGGGAACAATCAAGTGCTTTAAGGATATTAGCAAAATTTTACACATGACAATCAAGGACCACAAGGTGCTTTCCCTTACTACAGTAAGTCCAATAGGGACATGCATCCAATTGACTCTTACCAAATATTCTTCCCCATTGTTTTGCTATTATGCTTCCCCACCAACAAGATCCATATAAATAGTGTATCTTCTAGCTACTAATACAACACCAAAATGAGCCTTAACATTTAAATCTCCTATAAAGTGATATGGATGGTCTTCTAGTGCCTTTAAACCAACTGAGCTTTTACCTTGGTGCATAATTTTAAAAAGTGGTATTTCAAAAGAATCCACTTTAGTGAAAGCTTTATATTTACTGTACAGTGATTGCCAACATTCAGTTTTCCTATCTATCTTTTCCTGAGTTATACATTCATTATGGCCATAAGTCAAGCCATCTTCCTTGGCACCATGGGTCAACTACTTTGATTCATTAGGCAACAAATTTAAAACATACATTTCACAGTCCCTTACATAGGTAATTATTAACTCATCTAGGAATATTTGTGGGTCAATAATTGATGAACTTAATATACTTAAAAGCTTGAACTTTGCTATTGAATAGGATGCATCCTAGATATTAATCACAACTAGAGGCCTTATACTATGCTTTTGCTCCACCAACCCTAAGCCCCCATTAAACATGTGGTTTTAATTAAACATGTGACAAAGAAAGTCATAATTAGAGCAAATATAAGGATATCAAGCTTTTTCCCCATTGCACTTCTTTTGGGAGTAGTAAGTGATTTGTGTATTTGGTCAATCAGCCAACCAAATAGACACACATATATTGACTTTGCCAAAGCATCTTTAGCATCAAAAAGCTATAATAGTTTTAACTTTGGAGTTTTATTGTTTCCTACTTTCACTTAGCAAGTTGACAAAGTCAATTTGAGAACTCTAATGTTACAACCTATCAACTTGGTGACATTGACCAGAGCTCTACCCCTATTGTTCATCTTGAACGCCTAATCAAAGTAGAAAGTGTAACATCTGGCCTTTCCGTAAACGTGAGAAACGCAATGTTCAGTTTCTCCGTAAACGACAGAAATGGGCCAAATACAAAAGAAAGTCCCTAAAATAGAAGGAATTAGGGGCAACTAAAATTATGATAAAAGTTTAAATATTAGAAAATGAGGATTTGAGCCTTGAGTTTCCCAGAAATCAAGACCAAAGTGATTCAAAAAATTTGCTGAAAAGCCAGTGGCATTTTCGTAAATATGGGCACTTTTTTAAAAACACACAGGAGGGCTTTTTAAATGCAAATTTTGAGTTCTCTGAGGTTCTCAAAGGTCCTAAAAACCATGAAAAGCCCTGGGACAGTTAAAGCCCCTCTGGTGGATGTTTTCTAACGTCGGTGTGCCCGAACTTTGACAGATTCGTTCGGAAAGGTTTTAGCTCTAATTTGAGTGATTCCAAAGACATTTTACTTGATTGGGAACCTAAATTTTATAATGGAAAAGACGGTTCTCAAAAAGGAGCTAAAACGAAGAGAAATGAAAATGCAAAGTATGAAGGGCAAAATGGAAAATTTTGAAAAGTGTAACTTATTCCCACCTATATATATGATGCACCCTTCTCCTCCCTTCATTATGCACGACCATCTTCTGCCTAAAACCAGAAGAAAACCCTAGGGGATAAGGCTCACAAGAAGGGGAAGAAAAGGAGGAGAAATCAAAGGCTTAAGGTATGGAAATTAGTAGTTTTTCATGCTCTTTCTCTTCCAAACCTCTTCTCCTCCATTCTCCTTTGTTTCCTATGATTAAAATGAGCTTTATAAATCTGATTTAAGGGAGAAATTAAGGAGAAAGTTCAGATTTGAAGAGAGGAGCTCAAAGAACACAATATTCAAGTGAGAAAAAGCAAGAAAATAAAGTAATTTCTCTTCCTATGGTTGTCACTTTTGGTCTCCTTCTCCACCATTTCGCCCCACTTGAGAAAACCCTAGGAGGAGATGATTTTTAGGTAGAACCAAGCATGAATCTAAGGAAAAAGGATGTGGAAATTAAGAATATGCAAAGGGAATTATCAAAAAGCCATTAGATTTCAAGATGCAAATTCTAGGGTTTCAATTGTACCTTGTAAAATCTGATTTTGTATGATAATTATTAGGCCTAATTAAGAGTTTAAATGAGCTCCTAAGATCCCTAAGATGCTCCCCACATGCTTCCTCCTTCAAGAAAACAAAGAGAATTCCAAGGAAGCCAAAAAGGGGGCATAGCCTCGGCCTATATGGGTTCTCCTAGCTAGGGAGAGTTTTAAATTTTTCTAAGGCCATTCTTGAGTCATAATTGATGAATGAAAGTGAGGGGAGGCCTTGGAAAAAAATTAGAACTCATAGAAAGTGATTTGGTGTCTTAGGTTCCATATTATGACCTAAAGAAGCAACATGGTATTAGGCCTTTTGTTTTGATGATGTGATGACTCCAAGAGGCTTAAAAGGAGTCAAGAATCATATTTGAAAGAAAAGAATGAGGCCTAGAAGTCATTTGAGAGGTGTTGCTTCATTAAGTGCCAATATGGACCATAATGGGGGTTATAGAGCAATCTAGTACTTAAGCAAGTTGTATGGTCTTAGAGTGTGGTTCATGAACTTAACTAGCTCCCATAATTTGTATCTCGGCCAAGAGAAACTATCTCCACCAATTTGTGGGTGTGTGGCCGAAAGAGGAGGCTTGAGCCCAGAGGACAAAGTGTGTAATTGTGTGCAAGGTAGCTCTCTCCGCCTTCTCTCATGCATGGATGTGTGTTTAGCTTGTTTTAGAATGTATGTATATGTATTTTCAAGCTTTGAAAAGTATGCTAGCATGTCTTTACATGTCATGATCCTTGATGCCATGTTATGTTTTAAATGAATCCATGATGTTTGTATGAGTTTGCTTGAGTGTGGAGAGGCCAATAACTCTTCCCTTGGGTGAGGATGAGCTAAGAACCCTTGAGCTTGGTTGAGACAAAGCAAAGAGTCTCCCAAAAGCAAAGTGAGCTCCCAAGAGTATGGTTGAGTCTAAAGTGCTTAAGAAATGGGTGAGGCAAGTCCAAAACTCATGAGGAGAAGTGTGAGGCCAATCCAAACACTTAGTGAGCTCTTGAATGATTTGTATGAGTTGTTCACATGCCAACTTTGCTTCTAAAATGTCCATGGCTTTTATTGTCTCCATGCATGCATTGGTAAAGCTTGCTTGCACATATTATATATGATTGAATGGAAGATGAGCTATTGGGATTCTTTGAATCTCATCCTCTCCTCTCTAATGATCTAACATGCTAGGTGAACCAAGTGGATATGCTAATGGGAGCCAACAACACTAAAGGAAGGAGATTGACAATCATGTGTTTAACTTTTGTCACTTTAAGACCATGATTATACCATATGATATATATGATGTAGCAAATGGGATATGACCCTTGAGACATGTATAAATATGATATTATATGATGTTTAAATATATGAATATGATGTGTGACCTCTAGAACCTATTTTGAGTATGTAATGCCAAAGTGTGCAATATGGAAGTTTGTTGGAAATATGCATAAGTGTGGGTTGAATGGCCAAAATGAGATATATGAGGTTTGGGACCATTTGGACAGATCACACAAGTCTCAAATAAGCTTTTAAACTTTCCCAAAAGGTACCAAGACCAAGAGAAATCCATTTGGCAATTTTGGTACCCAATATAGAGCCAAAATTGACCATAATGGAACCCTATGTCACTTTTTGGCCAAATGAGTTAGTCTTGCTCTGAAATTTGGCATGAAATTCATTGAGAGCTTTTCGGGAAGCTAAAGAACATAATTTTTGGATGTCTAGAGAATATTTGATGAATTTTCAAAGTTGAGATTTTCTATGGTTTCTGGTATGTGCACTGTTCATACTAGCAGATTTGATTTTTGTGTCACTCGATGTCCAAATGGTGTCCAATACTTGTGCAATTTTATATACATAAACTAGAGGTCATAAGCTTTCTGTGGCCACTGAGAACACCTCATTTGGAGGTCTGACCAGAGAGTTATGCATGTTTGAAGTCAATTGTCAGTATCAGTAGCGCCCCAGGAGCTCAGTTACTGTTCCATCAGTTCCAGACATCTAAAAATATCTGTTTCATTCTGAAATTATTTTTAATGTCAAGTTAACATTTGTATTTTTCCAGAATGACTGAATATGTATGATTTCGAGTTTTTTAGAATTAGTTATGAATTTCAGAAGTTTGTATCAGTAAACTGAATAACAGCCCAGGCAGCCGGTGACTCTGTAGTTTTTTGGATGTCAAACGTTCTATGTGATGAATTTTGTGACCTAGGCATATTTTTAGTGTGAATTAGACATCTTAAGATTTCCAGAATGACTAAGATTTCATGATTTCGAATTTTCTAGATTTAGTTATGATTTTCCAAAGTTGGGTCAGAAAATGGAGCAAATATGGCCGAAAATATGCTTGCCTATTTTGAGCTTCATTTCAGTTTCCATGAATTGTAGGCACGTTTTTATGATGCAAATGAGTTGAAATAATGAAATTAAATATGAGAAAGTATAGTATAAGCTCACACGATCCATGTGATACCGAATTGAATTTTTTAGATATAGCGCAACGCGGAAAAGTCTATTATTTTTTATCCCCTTTCTCATATGCTCTTGTGGGATTGATGATATAAAGCTTATAAATGACATAAAATGAGTTAGAAGTTATGGTGTTACAGAAAGTAACCCTCAAATCATCTCCTCTTACTATTTTGACTTTAGATGAGTAAGGAAGTCTCCTTAGTTTGTTAATGATATCAACTAGAACAATGCTACCCTTTCTCTCATAAAACATTGCATTTTAGTGTGCTTAGGAGTTTTCATGTCCTTGGTGGTTTCATTTGGGTTAGAAGATTGGATGTGTTTTGAATAAATGAATTGTTAGGCTAAGCTGATGCTATTTCTGATAGGTACTATTAAATAAGGCCTAGAGATTTTTTCTTCTTTGACCAATTTAGTTTTAGGCTTATATCCCATCCAACTTCCTTAAGTCCATCCATGACCGAACTTTCCACCTCTATGCACTCATCATTGCTCCTTCTTAACATAGCAACATTTCAACCCTCCTCTCCTAGCTTCCTTGACATTGTTTGGAAGATCACTATCTATGAGTTTACCAAAGGTGAAGCTATGAAGGAAATTGATTTTCCTCCACTCTCTCATTGTATCTCCTTGGATGTGGATGGGTTAAAAACTAGGATTAGCTTTATGGGCTCAGAAGCTATAGTGTCTTTTGACCTTACTCTTTTTCTTCTTCTTTAACTTTGATCATTGGCATTTGTTGCTCTTTAATTTCTTTTCCTATCATTTTTTTAAACTTTAGGCCCTTCCTTCTTATCTTCGCTAAAAGAGTCTTCATATCAATGCTTCTTGCCTTCTTTTATTGCAATGGGTCCTAAGTTTGAGTTATAATTTTACTTTTTTTGAAATCACCAATCATCTCAGTTAATTGATCAAGTAGCTCCATTGCTAACACTCTCATAGCAGTCAGTTCCTCTTTCATCTCCTTCTATCCTTTTGCAACAAACCAACTTTCCTTTCCAACGAGTCCATTCAATCCTCCATTCTAGTGCCAACCATACCCCAAATACAATTGCTTTGATACTACGTGATGGAATCCTTCAACTCAATATTATTTATATATCAAATTTTAGCCTCCTCTCCTTGATAAGAAGGAGTTTGAAGAGTGAATTGAGTTACAAAGCTAGAAATAACATAAGAAAATTTAAAAAAAATATATGAATAAGCTTCCTACAAGAAAAACCCCATTGGTTTTCAAGAGGCTAAGTGTCTCCTCTACTTGCTCAAAGATTCCGCACCCTTCTTAACTCACGACCTCCTTATAGTCAACTCACACTCCCACGAAACCTTGTTTACCTCCACTCACACTAAATGACAAAGTCAGTTATTCTAGGTTAAATGCCCTTTTTGCTTATTAGTTGCCACCTCACTCATTGGGCCTTCGTTCTTTTCTTATTTTTTAGTTAGCGTAAACCCTTTCCCACTTTTGAGCCTCCCTAGTATTATTCCTCTTTCTCCTTTATACTTTGCCTCCAAAGCTACGAAGTCCATCAGACTACTTTATCTACCACAATGTCCCTATATGCCTAGATAAACTTTGCATTAAATCCATACAAAGTTAGAGCACTGTTAAGCTTAAGTTAGAAAACAACGTCTTTTATTTCATCCCTATGAAAAGGCTTTTACAAAATGTTCACCTGAGAAGGGTTCAAACTAGGCACAAGGAACTGATTCAAAAAGTTCAAAATTTGATTAATATGCATTTCATTGCTAGTTAAACAAATTTGGCTAAAGTAGTCCTAAACTAAATCCTTCAATTACGCATTATCAGCCAACCAATCACCCATCATTTTTTTAAACGACTAATTAAGTTATTAGCTCTTCATTTGGAGACTGAGAGACATCAATATTTAATATTTCTATCCCTATGCACTAGTCAAGATTATCTGGCTTTTTGTGTCAACATCATCTCCTCATAATTATAATAAAACTTGAGTTCATTTCTCATGCATATTTTTATTATTTCATAGTTTGGAATACTAATGTTCTATTGAGTTTCTTGTAATGCAACTTCCAAAATTTTAATTTTATTAGGAAATTTACCAATATTGTATTTATTCTAGTTTCGGAGTGAGACCATGATAGCATCCATCTTAGAAAACAAACTCTAAGCAAGGGAATTAGAAATCCAATGTGACAAATTTCATTCACTATTTTTTTACATTAATCAAAACACATCTAAAAGTTCTCAAATTTAGCTAATCTCTTTTTAAAAGGAGATTGTATTATGATAGACAAAAGAAGAGGTGAGTGGTCAAATGGAAAAAAAAGGGAGATTTAGCATATGTGAATTAGCAAGGCACTCTAGTCATAAAGTATTACAAACAGCCCTATCAAGACCAACCCATAATGCTTCCTCACACTCACATGTTAATCCAAGTATATCGAGATCCTTTATGATGCAAGTCAATAAAATCACAAAAACTCATCATTTTATAGCACCCTAATTATATCACTTGGTTCACTAATTATATCACCTAATCCAATAAAATTTTTAAAATTATTTATTTAATTAAACTAATATCCTTTAGAACTCCTTTACTTTATAAAAATATTGTCACCTAAAAGGAAAAGATCAAAGGGAGTAGAGGGTTGGGGACAAAAAATTTTATTTTTTAGTGAAATATAACTTCAAGATGAATTAAAAATCAAGAACCAAAAACTCAAAGTACTTCTTTTATTATTAATAATAACTTCAAAATGACTAAGGCATACAATCATTGCTTAATCCTGAAAGGATTGCCAACATGAGGTCCAAAAAACACCAACAGAAATCACCAAAATACATTATACATATTTTCAAACTACTTAAAGTGCAGCCCTGAGGGCTCTGGAGGATACAAATGAACTAAGGAATCATCACTACATGATTGGAAAAAAATTTCTCATCAAAATGTATGTACACTGTTTATTTTGGGGTGCAAAAAGGTACCCTCTTTCTTTCATATGAAACAATTTGGTAAAAAGGATCAACAAAATGCCAACTATCTTTCAGTATTTGGAGAGGCTAGCGAGAATAAACTAGACTCAAATGCAGAAAATGCCCATAGGACAACTCTTAGGACAGATACAAAGCTTCCAAATAATCATCTATGTAGGCTAAGCTGGGCCAGTGATCTGTATGAATTCGAACTAAAGTTGAAACATCACAGACTTCCATTTGGAAAAGCAAATGAAACCTTGGAGGAAGAAATATTAAGACAAGAATACAGCCCAAGTTTCTTCTTTTGCCATCGCTAATGCCCCCCTTCTCATATTCATCATTGTAGGTCAGGAAAAGTGGACCTGTATCAAAATTAGTAACTGAAGTAACATCAACAACATCTGAAGCATCATCCCAAATGATGTTCTGGATGATACCCCCTCCCCTTACAATATCTATAAGAGGCTTCCCGGTCACACCCACAACAAAGCATGCTAGGTGGCGCTCAGTTGCCTGAATCAATAAGGTTGCAGGGATATCAAGAAGCTTGACAGATCGAGTTCCACAGATGGCTGCAACCCCTTTGCTTCCTTTCAATGGAAAGGTCTCCCGTCCAGTATTGGAGGACGTCCCACATGCTTCCCATAGAGCAGTGAACAAGTCTAAGTAGTAGCGAGGTATTGCATCTTCTGCAACGTCTGATGGAACAATAGCCTTTAAAAACATGTCTTCTATGCCTACTGTAATTCCCTGGAGCTGACCTTGAATGATCTGGCCATTTTCTGCATTTGTTTCAATGTGAACATCAACCACACCAGGTATTGGTTCCCTTGGCTCCAATTCAATCACTACAGGAGCTCTAAATTTATCCTCTTCTCTGGAGCCATTTTCAACAGGAACAATACTTAAAGAGAGATTCTGAGATGCGTTATTACTAAAAGGTTCACCAAGAAGAAAAGGTATGCGATGGGATGGAATAGGCCCAAATGGTGCAGAAGATGAGAAATTTAACACAGTAGCATATATAGCGGGAAGGGCATCTATTTCTTCCAAAGATGTGGCAGTGGCATCAATTCCTAACATGCGGATGAAAGTACTAGACTCTAGTCTCAAACTACAATTTATTCTAACTCTGAGTCCTGGCATATATCTGAAGTCAGGAATGCAGGAAAAGTACTTCCTTAATGTGTTCAAAATCTCTGAAATTTTAGAATCCATCACACGCAGTGGCTCTTGTGGCTGGCTAATTCTTCCCGTTTCAGGAATAATCTCAGAGCTAGAACTTTCAGCAAATTCCTTTTCCTCAACGGAAGCTTCACTGTCCCTGACAACCTCCAGATAAGCAGGTTTGCTGTTGCCAACACCGAAACTTGATAATGACAAAGACCAAAATTGTTTAACAAGCAATGGAGTTACACGCTCAAGGTGAATGCAGAATGATAAGTTCTTAAATGTCTTGAATTTTTGAGAAAGTCGAGGTGACTGAACACTGTAAAAAGAACTCGAGTGTGAAGATGGTGAGATACCAAGGATCAAGTCCCCAAGGTTCAAGATGTTTCTAAGCTTCTTCCCTGGAATGCAGATTAGCATACGCAAGTAGATTCTGCAAAAACAAGAGATGAAACAACAAACATTACAAAAGGTGGGTACCCTTTTTGCAGGCCCTTTGAACTTTTCCCAAACTAGCTTATATTTTAAGAACGGAAGATGCTGAAAGAACATCACAAGACCAATCCAAAGGCAAAGGAAAAAAAGGTTATATAAACAAAAGAAACAACACAAAGAAATACCTTGCATTGTCACGAACCTCCAAATCAGGATAATAGAGGCAAGCAAAAGCAAGCAGACGAGATAATCTAAGGAACAATCTAGAAATATGGCGGTGCATCAGCATGGTCCGACAAATTCCAAGAACTCTACTTCCTTGGGACCAAGATTTCATTCCTGTATCTGGGCCATGTTTCTCCACAAGGAAAAACATGAAATTTGTGAGCAGCTCCAACAATCCACTTGGAGGTATTGTCTCATTTTCAGCAATTCTATCAAATAATGGGAAGTAAGAAACCAATTTATAATCCATTCTCACTTTTGGAAGCAAATGCTCATCAAATTTCTGAAGTAAATGCTCCCCCAACCAAGAATGCTTTTGACAGGAGAGAAAACGATCAATGAAAGCAGCAACAACTGGAACCAATCTCCAACTGTCCAACATCATGTTCACAAGCATCCCCTGAAAAATGAAACTTCAATTTAATATTCCTAAAGACATTGAATGGCTGCAAATAAATTCATTGTTATTTTATTTGACAGCAGTGAACAGACATCAACTTATTGTGAATTCTCAACCCTGGAGGGCAGTTCTTTTACTAATATCTGAATATAAATATATAAAAAAAATATATATAGCAGCAGGCAGAAGATGAAAATTCTGTGGACAGAAATTTATTTAAGTGACAAGGATTTCTTCTTCTCACTATTTTTATTAGCTTTTCCTAACTCAATTTTTTTCTCGTCACTCTTCCAGCAAAATTCACGAGAATGTGAATTTCTAGTTCAAAATGCTACAACATTCACTTTAATTGGTACAAATCTAAGGAGAAAAGAAAATGATACTGTCATTCGAAAGAAACAGGAGAGAGATGACAATAATATTAGTATCAGCTCCAATAATGTAGCACAAGCCGTGAAATTAAGAAATACATGACTTTTGCCTCATATTTGAAGATATATAATTTTTTTATGTGCTGGTTCAGGATATCAACACGAAAGGATATATGATGAGGGGCTAACAGCAACTGTAGCATTAAAAGTTACTTTTGTCAAATCAGATTCATGTGTCCTACTTATTTACTATTTAAATTTGAGGAGTCCCAGATTTTACACACAGTATAAAAAACTATCATGGGGACAGAACACCAGGAAGTATATAACGCAGTATTTCTCCAAAGATGGCTTTCAACAACCATCTGTAAGAGATGGCCAATCTGATAAAAAGAATCCCACAAAGTATTTTGGAATGGGACTCATGGGAGAAAACGCATATGCCTTAAACTTGCTAAATTCTAACCTTGACTACATTAGAACATATATTTTGATTATTTTTAACCTTTACACTTGCTGGATCATGATTTTTTATTCTGAGATTAACATATAATCTTCCATACTTGTAAGATGTGTTTCTTACAATGTCTTCTCCAAAAAGCAATTCAATTATTTCCAATTGAGGTGAAACTAATTGTATTACCCCAATGCATTGTAAGGAAGAATAACTAAGAATCTATGAACATTATTTCCCAACAAAACTGCTTTATTTCATTGGAAGAATCCAGTAAACCTTGTACTGGCCTTCTAAGCATCATCTGAGAGAAACCTCAGTAACAATAAGACACTCAGCGCCTCTCCCCCCTCTTTTTAGATGAAAAAATAATTTATTGATGAGAGGAGAGAATAATAGAGCAAGATACAAAAACAAAGGGCATGAGACCGCCCCAAACAAAAGAAAACAACCCAGGCCCTAAGTCAAAAGAACCTTCCAATCACTTTGAAGGTCCCCAAGGAACATCCCCCTTCCTAAAGAAACCTTTGCAGAAACCCACAAGGAGGACATAAAAATAATCCTCTCCCAAAGAAGATGCGGTGGAAATAATTGCTAATTAAACACTCCAGCATTTAGTTCTAACTAAAGACACCATAAATCAGCAAAGACTGCACATTGCCAGTAAACTTTATGCTCCCTTTACCTTCCGAAACCCATAAACTTGATAGCTAGAAAAGCCCTAAGATCAGCCAGACAAACCCATCTCTCATCTAAGAAAGCAAACAAATTAAAAATATGCGAAGCCACTTCAAAATGCAAAAAGAGAAGATTATTTGTCTCTGAACTTCTGAAACACATCATACAAACATCAAGTGGTAAAGCCTGAAAGGGTCTTCAAGTCTGAAGCAGATCATTAGTAGAAGGGGCCTCGACTTCCCAGAAAACTCTGAAAGGGGGAGAGAAGTATTTGGACTTCTAATAAAAAATCTAAAAAAAGATAAGCAAGTATAAGAACCCAAAGAATCCAGATTCCAAATCATTCTACCAAGCAAAGAAGAAATAAGGAAGGGGACAAGTATTTCCACCAACAAAACAAGATCACAAGTCCAACATTCAGATTTCTAGAAAAGTGAAAATTCCAAGAAGAATGAACCCAGTAAGGTTTTTTCAGTAACCAGTTAACCAATTAACCCAGTTGAATATTATTACAATTTCAATTCACCCAGTTGGAATTTATAAATTTTATTTCATCTCAATCGTTAAAATATTCAAATATGAACACACCCAGTGCCCCTGTATTATTTTGGGAGATTACCTGTGATTAGTTTAAGGTCATTTTGCCTCTAAGTAAGCAAGCCATCAAAGGAGAAGCCTGCTGACAAGCTTTCATTAATGAATTTTCAATCTTTTGCATACTCCATCAAATCCTTTTCTAGGTCACACTCTTAATAAATCTTAGTGATACTACAACAATTATTAACTATTATTCTTCTTCTCCCTCTTTTTTAATTGAACCATGCCAGTTCTCAAAACTTCATCCTAACTTCAATTACCAATAACGTCATTCCTTTTAAGATTATAGCCATTCTGCCTTCTGATATATTAGCACTGAGATATCACTATCTATTTTCATATAGTATAAGGGATCCAACACCATCTTAGACCTATTCAAAATGGGAAAAAAAATATACATATATATATATATTATAATAATAACAGTAATAATAATCTGCAATGGAGATCTAATCTTCTGTGTCTCCCTTGGCTGTGAAACCATGTAAAAACTAGAGAGAAAATACTTTGGAAGCATAAGAAACTAGGTTTTTGCTGTATCATATTTATATCAAAGAAAAGACTATGCACAAAAAAAAAGAAGGGGGGAGAGGGAAGCAATGTGGGACTGGAGAATATACAACTTAGCCTACTATATACACTTAATTCTAACAATTATAAAATACCATGAAGCGCTTCGAAAATTGCTCAACTAAAGTGGTCAACAATATAATTTCTCTATTGTGACGTACTTAAAGTCTATAACAGTAAACCTATTGGCAAGGGACTAATTCCATCATATCACCAGTCTAAAAAGATGTTCCAAGCAGCCAAGAAAGTTTTCCTAGCCAGATTTATTTATAAGGTCATTCGTTAATAGTATAAGATCCTAGGTTTGTTCCAAACACCTTTAGTGCATGTGCAGAACTAAAGATGCTAGAACTAGAAGCATCAAAGTGTAAGATACTCAATTCTCCATGGTTTAATGTAGCATAGCAATGGTAGATCTCATCCTTCTTATTTCACTTTTGTTGAGAAGCCTATGGTAAGTCTTACAAATTAAGCAGGAGTCTCAAAGGGTTAGGAATTTATTATTATTTAGTAGTCTTGAAGTTCATTATCATTTAGGAGTCTTATAGTTAGTTATCCGTTAGGAATATTCTTTAATTATCTTCAAATTGCTTTGTAGTTCATCTTTATCTCTAGGAGATTATCTTGTAATTAAATTTTTTAGAACACTATAAAAAAGGAAGGTACAAAGGGCTGAGATAGGGCGTTTTTCTTCAGCCTTTAAGTTTTGCCAACCTGATATTTGCTTTAACCCTAAATTTCTTCATGGTTTCAAAGCCTCTTTTAGAGCAGTTTCATCCACCAAAGGGTTAGATCATGAAACAACAACATTGAGAGCCTTTGGGCTCTGCTATCTGTACAAGGTCACCTTGTTGTTTCTCCTTTTCTCTTTTTTCCCCCCCTTTTGGTAGTTCAATGGTTTGACTATGGTGCTGTGAGATTTTTGTGTGGTTTGTAACCTTGATAAAAAATAGCCAAAAAAAATGGAAGAAAAAGCTATTTGAAGACCTCAACACCAGAGTTATCTTTTGTTGGCAGTCTTGGTGAGCACCCCAATTAGTAGAAACCAGCCAGAGGATGGTTGAGGAGATTACTTAGGGAAAGTTGGTCAAGGACTTTTCCAAGCTGTGTTATTGTGTTGATGTAATGGAGAATGGGAAGAGAATTGAAAAGATATTATTAATTATTTGCAAATTAAGGATTAGGATTACGAACTAATATTTTAATTACTATTGTTTTATTTAAATAGCATTAGTTATCAGCTTAATTAGCTTTTGTTAGGATTTAAATATTATCTTTTACTTTTTAATCATTAGGAATTATTTCATGGGCTCTATATAAAGCCTTTAACAATTGCACTAGAAAACCTAGCCTTTGATTTGATAATAATGTATCTTCATAGCCCCTTAATCTCTCCCTTTTGCCTCTATTCATTCTATATTGTTCTACATCAGGTGGTATCAAAGTAAGGCTCCCTTGTTGCAATCACACCTTCTGTGGCCTCAGATTTGCCAAAACCTCACCATAAACTGAAAAGTGCCTTTGTCCAAGCCAAATATCACACCTCCTACCTTCGAATTAGGCGAGTAACCACAACGTTGGAAGCACAACACCAAAATTGACTTGTCCCCAAAGCTGCATCACCAAAAGCCACCACACACACTGCCATGGACCAATGAGATTCCCTGGGTGTGGTACTCTCGCACCAGCACAAAATTCCAACCTTTTTCACACCAATTTGCAGCTCCTTTCATATCTGATCTACAACTTGTATTATTAGAAGTAATTAGTGATATTGTCCACCTGTTTTTCCTTGAAACATGCCATGGAACAACAAACCCAAAGGATCCAAAATAAACTCGATAAGTCCAATTAAAGATTTGATCATTGTTTTGAGGAGGTGATAAATGCTCTTATTAAGTATATAAATCACAGGTACAAACTTGGAAGGTCTAAAGGCAGAAGAAGAATGTCTTCAACATCACCATGCAATAGAGGAAGCTATCTTCGAAGAGCCCAATGATATCATTATGGAACCCCTTGATTGCCCATTGATAATGGTAACATCATAGATTTTGAATAGCAGTCAAAAGTAAATTTAGAATGTGAAGTCATGATGATTCTAAACAACAATCAAAGTGATAGAGAATTGATGAGTATCTAAGCAAAGTGGGGAACCCTCCCCCAAAAGCTAGCTATTGAGGTGGGAGAACCATTCTACTTAAATACCCCGTTGAGCATCCCATACTACCTTGGTCTCCGTCACAAAGTTAAACCTCAAGTTGTAGAATGTCACAGTAAAATTCAACCAATTCAACTGCTGTTTGAGTTCATTATTTTAGATGGAGAGCCCAAAACTATTTTGCCTACCATATTTTAAATTAGTGACACTCGCCCTAATTAATGCTTCAAGATGGATTTTCCTATTGCTTCCACACTTTAAAATTTGAGGTTGAGTTTTTCTCTAACCAAGGGAAAATAATGGAGAATGAGAAGAGAATAGGAAAGATATTATTAATTATTTGTAAATTAGGGATTAAAAGATAAATATAGGAAATAATATTTTAATTGGGAATTAATATTTTAATTGCCTTTGTTTTATTTAAATAACATTAGTTATCTGCTTAATTATCTTTTGTTAGGATTTAACATTATCTTTTACTTTTAAATTTTAAATTATTAGGAGTTATCTCATAGGCTCTATATAAAGCCCTTTTCCGTTATTCATTCTATATTGTCCTACATCATGATGTGACCAAGGCAATTGGGAAAATGTCAAAGAGGCCACTCGTGGGAAGCAAGTTGAAGAATTTTAGGAGTTGTTTCTCTACTGAGGATGTTGAAGAGTAAGTGCTAGTTGCTTAAGTTCTTTAAATCTCACAAAGTGTGATGTCTAGCAAGTCTAGAATTATTCTAGATTTGTTTTTCTTTTAAATTTAATTGGACTTTCTTTGTAACAAACTTTAGCTTGTATAATCTTTAGCTTGAAACCGAGTGCTGAGAAACCTAGGATAACCCTTAAAAATAAGTGGAAGTGTTAAAAAGATGAGGAATTTAATATTATTTATGAGCCTTGGATGCCAACCCTGTCCTTGCTTTAACCCTAAATTTTGACAACTTTACAACCCAAGTTCATGCAATAGGAGATGCTATCCCTTGGCCCACTGCAACACTCCATTTATGGCCAGGACAGTCCAAACACAAACCTTGATAGCAAAAATCCTAGAAGGATAACTCTTCCTTCAACTGTTCAACCATAAATCCACTTGAAGACATCATTATCAAATACATAGCACCCACATGTCCAAGTCCATACAGTACTTTAAGAAACCCACAAACACAACACACCCCTCACAAAAGGAATCTACTAAAACTAGTTAAATACAACAATACCAGTTTTCCAGGATACTGGAAGTTAAGCCATGGTACAACCTTATTTGTAATATTAGCATATCCGCCATCATTGATATAACATTCAGAAAAGAGATTCTAGTCCGGTTCTATAAAATAGTCTGAAAATTAACATCAGAAAATTAAACTACTGTTTCAAAACCCCCCCCCCCCCCCCAACCTGCTGCCTCTAAATTAATAATTCTGCTCTATTACCTTATCAATAAGAGTATCAAATCACAAAAATTACTGCCTTATGTTTTCTGTCTGCCCTTCTGGCACATATGAATAATGAGTAACTATAACAGTGATATCCAACTAAATTTTACAAATAACCTTAAATTAAAGTATCCAAAACTTTAGTCTAAACTAATCAGCCTCAATGCTACCAAGTCTTGAATCTCATGACATGCCATTCTCCCATAGTTTTCTACTTTCTTTTTTAGCTTGAAACAATATATAAATCTTACAGAGAATTATCTCTAGCAATAAAATTCTGCTTAGAAAGGGTATCATAATCACGGGAGTAAATTGGAAACTTTGGAGAACAGCGTAGGGCTGAAATATCAATAAGTTGAGTAGCAAAAAAAACGGGAGAGAATTACCTCTAAGGTACAGAATATGATGGAGTCTATCAGATCTCTTGTGGTGGAAGGATCATAATCAGAATGAGACGACGCACTTATCACAAATTTATGTAAGGTACGGAACATGATAGCTGTTTCTGTACTCGCTGGAGGTAACCATTTGAAAGATGATACACAGACAAGACCATCTTCAAATAGCTTCACTGAATTAACTGAGTGTTCCTCCTCAAGTGAACTACCTTTCGATCTCAAGATATCAACGCATATCGAGCAGAATGCAAGAAGGTCAAGTTTCAATGCTTTCAAAGCAAGCGGATCAAATAAATTCGGATAAAATGTCGAGCACAATTTGATGACAGACCTAGTTTTTCCAACTTCCTTACAGAAAATCAATTTACTGAAACCCAACAACCACTGAAGGGCTAGCAATCGAAAGACCAAAAAATGCTGTGCTTCTCTTGAAATTAACAAAAGCCTTCGGGAAATCTCCCCCTCTTGCCCATCAAAAGCATCTAAGAAATGCAAATACATCATCAAAACAACATGACATAGCATAGGGTCATACGAATAAATCATTCCAAAAAACTGCACCTTCAACATCGACGGCTGCAACTCCAAAGCCACTGCTACTGGCATTATCATAGCCATGAACTCCATCATCCCACAAGGGGTCATAACCTGCGGCCACTCAAGCAAGAAGGCTATCGCCCTCCTCAACTCCTTATAATTCAGACCTGAAATCTCCCTGTTGGAAACCAATAGCCACTGGGGCACATTAAAAGGAACCATTGGGACAGACGTATTCAAAATAGACACATTTAATTTCTGAGCCACAATGTTAGATATCACGGACGCGAACAATAAAATGTAGCTCTGCGAAGCGTGAGTACGCTCGTTTTGGCACAAGCCCCACAAATGCCCAACAATCTCCGAAAGCAGACAAGGGTTAGCACTCTCCAATTCTCTCAGACACTCGCAGGCAATGGCACGGGTATGGCGGTCCAACCCGTGATTCGGGCGATTAATCACTGTCAACAACAACTCAACCAAGCTCACAGTACATCTTGCTTGAAACTTGTCAAATACATCAAGACATATCAGAATCGATGTGGTGGAAACCATCACTTGCTCTTTGAAAGTGAAAGTGATGTGAACCCCATCAACTGGAGCATGAATTACAATTCGAAGGGTGTCGATGAGGCGATCAAGGAAGGGGAACTGCTGTTCATGGGTGAAGAAATAATCCGAAAATTCTTCAAGGAAAAGGAGGAGCTGAAGCTTGAGAGAAAGAGGGAAGTCCTTTCGGAGAAGGGAGGTGAGGAGAAGGTCAAGGAGAGAAGGGAAAGGGTAAAGATATGTCCATTTGTGGCGACGAGGACCACCGTACTGGAAGTCGTCGATGAGGGTTTCCCAGTCGAGAGAGGAGAGAGGCTTCAACGGTGGAGTTGGCTTCTCTGTCATGGTTCGTCCGAGACGGACATCAATCAATTTCTCAAATTATCTCAGTGGCGGAGGGGGTGACTAGCAGAGGCGCAAAAGTTTGATATTTGAGATTTGTCGAAATCCGACAACACCGCTGCTCTCCACAGCCAGTTTTTGTTTTGTTTTGTTTTAACTATAAGATTTTTTGTTGGGTGGTTGGAAAAACTGTAAGATTTGAAATGATCTCTCTTCTATATATATATATATAAAATCTTTACTTTTGGGCCCAAAAGCTCCAATGCAATTTGAGATTTGTCAAAATTAAGCAACACCATTGTTTTTGGAAAAAATTATTTTTAAAGGCTATAAGTTCATACAAATGATATTGAGAGATCATAAATTTTGAAATTACTGTCAAAGATCAATGGACCTAACCTTAGACTGGCCAAACCAAAATAAGCCTAGTTACTTCTTCCAAATGTAAGATGCTGAAATATAATACTCCTCTCACCGTTTCTTTCACTTATCTTTTACTCTTACTAGTTCTTCATCTATCCAGCCATTTTCTTCTGCTAAGCATGGTCAAGAAAGAGAAGAGCAGACATCCTTGTGACCATTGTGCAAACATCTCTGTCGGCAGTTCATCATTTTGTGTGTTGCTTGTATTTGGTTATCTTTGCAATTATTTTGTTGGTAACCTTCACGGTCTAAAGGTAATATGGGTTTTCCTCCCTTTCAACTTTTATCTTGTGAATATCTCCATTTACTTTCTCCTCTTTTTGCATATTTTCTTCAAAAGTATAAATCCTATAATCATCGATGTTGAAACCCTGAGTGGTATCCGTTGAAAGAATGAATAATAACTTTAAGAAACAAAAGTGATAATTTAAAGAAATATAAGTGTTATTGACCAAATGATAGTAACAAATCTAAAATACAAGTATCAAATTTTACAATTTACTTCAACTTTTTTGTTTCCCAACTCTGATGTCATCAAACTCGGTCAAAATTTAGGCATCCTAAAGTTACAATTAAAACTTTCTAGACTTTCAAATTACTTTTATTATTATCAAGTTACTTGGACTTGTAGTAATAAAGTATCATGTTGCTTTAGTTCAAAAGTACTTAACATGTTTGAATGTTTTTGTTGTAGTTTGCTTAATAAGGAGCTTGCTCATTTGAGAATGAAAACTCATCAATCAATAGAGATATTTTTCTACTTTTATATTGGTGGAGAACTTGCAAGGGATTCAAGTAGGAAGTTCTACATAGCTTTTTTGTACATAGGAAACTCCTGCAGCGTTTTGGTACATGGGAAACCCTTGTTTTTTTTTTTGGGTCCTATAAGACAATAGTGCCTTCGCAATGCTTACTTTGGTGTATGTAACAGCTACCTTTAAAGTTGTTACAAGTTACTCTCTATCATATTACTTCATACACTTAGTTTCTTACCTATGGTTGATATCGCAATCTTGTATAACATAACACTCAATTAATTATTAACTACTCTTTCTATAATTATCATTGGAGATTCCCAAAGTTACCACTCTAGCTCTCAAAGTAATAACTTTCTCTTGTTAAGTTTTTTCATGAAAATTAATAACAATTAGTTACCATTTGAACTTCCAAAAATTACAACAAGATCTCCCTTTAGTGACAAGTGTGTTTTGCATTTGTTACTACTCCTTAGATTTTTCATGAAAATTAATATCAATTAGTTACTATTAGACCTTTCTAAAGTTACCACTCAAGCTTTCAAAAATTTAAACAAGATATTCCCTTAGTTACAAGCATATTTTGCATTTGTTACTATCTCTTAGATTTTTCAAGAAAATTAACACCAATTAGTTATCATTAGAGCTTCCCAAAGTTACCACTCAAGATTCTAAAAATTATAATAAGATCTTCCCTTAGTTACAAGCATATTTTGTATTTGTTACTACCCTTGTTATTTTTCCTCAAGTTAATACCAATTAGTTACCACTGGACCTTTCCAAAATTACCACTCAAGCTTCAAATATTACAACATGATCTTCCTAAGTTACAAGCATGTTTTGTATTTGTTAGTACCCTTGTTATTTTTTCTCAAGCTTAATACCAATTAGTTATCACTAGAGCTTCCAAAAATTATAATAGGATCTTCCATATGTTACAAGCATGTATTGCTATTTGTATAATGTTCAAGGTTAAAATATATGGAAGCTCTTTTTCTTATTAATTGAAACAAAAAATATTATATATAACAAATAATGCAACATATTTAGTTATCCATTTAAAATTAGCAATATGCAAACCAAAAAGAAATTAGTGTCATAAAAAAAAGGAACTTACTCTTATGATTAATGAAACATCATACATTACAGTTAATTAACATCAAATTTTTGCATTGCATAACTATTTTGTCATCCTCTAAAATCATTTATAAAGTAATTACTTTAGTGGAAAGATCATTGAATTTGCTTAAATTGCAAAAGGACCTGTATTCTTGACTAGAATTTCACTAATCATAGTCAATTCTAGAGCACTAATATTAGTTTAGGAACAAATAAGCTAAAAACATATCTTCATTCAGCCACAAATATTAATTAGCCATTAATGATGCCAAACATACATATTTCACTTAGTTAATGCAAACCTCAAACCCTTGGTATATGAAATATTACATCAGTATACATTATATAGACCACTTTGCAACCCCCAAACACTTGTAACATAGACAAAGTATCAACAATTGCACCATTTAGCCACTATATTCTTCCTTGGTTTGGCTACTTGTATAGAGGCCTTTATTTGTTTCCAACACTAAAGTTATCGCTACTGCTTCCCAAAGTCACCACTTATTCTTCTAATAGTTACCACTTTTGCTTCCAACATTGATGATCATGAGATTCATGCTTCTAAAGAAAATAAGGGAGAAAGTAAATGGAAAAATTCACAAGATATATAATGAAGGGAGAAAAAAGCACATTACCTTTAGATTATAAAGGATGCCAGCAAAATAATCATAGAGATAATTGAACATGAGTAATGGCCAAATGATGTACTATCATAACATATGCTATATAGCTACTTTCATTTTAAAGCCATATCTAACACTACAAAATAACCGCTACAAAACTTGTTGCAATGATTTTTAGCCTTCTCGTAGGTCAAATGGAACTATAAGGATCAAAATTTTCATTTCTTTTCTTATTCATTCATAACCTCCATTTGTTTTAACCCATATAACCATTGATATAAGCCCCATTTGCATATAGGAGCCATATAGCCGAATTTTGCCTATAAATCATAATTGAGGCCTTAAGTTTAAAAATTTATAACTTCGGCTATACAACTTCGATTTATGCAAATTAAGTGTTTATATAAAACTTATGATTTGAACTTTATGCTATAAAAATTTCAAATGAGAATGAATTCCTTTGGCCCCTTAAAAGGCATGAAAACTAAGATCATGACAACATGAACAATAACTACACATTCAAGTTTTTGGGGACTAATTTAAAAAAATTCATTAAACATTCAATAGAGTTTGAAAAAATACCAACTTTGTCTTGTTGGAAAGCTTTATATATCCTTTAAGTATCCACCAAAATTTAGCCCCAAACTAGATTATTTTGGGCTATCAAGGGTAAGTTATAATTTATGACTTATTTGGACCAAATTTTGATTCTAAAATGCTCCATTTGGACCCTAATATGGAATCTCTTCCCTTAAGTAAATTTTAATCCATTCATACTTCATTTTCGTAAGAACTATCACATGAAATATGGCTAACTACAAAAATTCACTATCCCACTTGCAACTAGCCACATTGAACCACTAGCATGCAACATGGCAAATTATGTTTTATTCTCTTGTAAGGACACTTAATTGGCATACATTCATGTTCACATTCTTCTAAATAAGGTACTATTTCATACCATTATATAATACATCATGTTTACTACCCCTAGGTTCCATAACATATGTCAAACCACTGTATGTCATTTTAATAACAAAAACATGCTTTAGTTACAAGCTTAGGCATCAAAATCACATATATACATATTCTCAAACTTGTTCAAAGCTTACCCTTACATAACATCATTATATACTTATAGTTCTTCACTAGTTTGTCTCATACATACATCAAGTATATGATTGCATCAAAGACTACTAACACATCATTCTAAGATCTTAATTCTTCTCAAATCCCTTGTCTTTACTTGAGGTACTTGCTAGGGTTAAGGGGAGATCAATGGGGTAAGAATCTTAAGAGAACTTTAGTAGCAAGTCTCATTCCACATCAATGCATACAATGAATGCAAATGAGGAAATGTGAGCATGTAGGCTCTATGCATCAAATAATGATAATTGACATGAAACTTTGCTTCTTATGTAGCCATGGCATAAAATGTACTATCTAAGCTCAATTATAATTAACTTTGGGCTAAGGAAGAGTTATTGAGCCCTATCATAGGAAGCTAAGAGCCAAACTTAATATCATACATGCATAAAACTCAAGATAAAAGCCAATTCAAGACATAACTCATGAAATTATCAAACAACCAAATATATAAGTATCTTAACTCATTCATACACTCAAATGCATGCAAGATAGGAAGAGATAGCTACCTTTGGAGACTAGGATCCGTGATGCACCACTAATTCCTTTGCTTCTTTACTTTTCTTCTTACTTTTGTCTTAGTTCTTCTCAAGTTGCACCCACAAAATTATGGAGTTCCCTTAGCTTGGTCTAAACACATTTCAAATGTAGAGTAACTCATTATGACTTATTCTAACTCATTTTACCATCACATAGAGCTACTAGAACTTAAACGGGTAAATTGAACTACTTTAAGTCTTCTTAAATGGCAACTCTTATGATTCCATTTCTAGTCTTCAAAATCTCACTTGATATGAGTCATATGACTCTAATGGAATGCATTAGGGCTATCACATACAAGTTTAAACAAGCTCAAATTGCTTCTTTAGACTCATTTGAATCCTAAATTTTTACCTTTCAAAATGGGGCACCAAAATTCATGCCAATGGTTCCATTAATGTTCATTGCTCATATTTAGACCTCTTAGAACCTTAAAAAAAAAAAACAGTTCCTAAATGCTACTTCTTCTATATGGCCAAGACATGTGTATCATATAACTTCTATGGAGTTTTGCCATTTTCTTGAGTAACTTGATAGATGTAAGATATCTAAGGCTCATTTCTAGTTCAAGTATGGATTTAGATGATTCAAAACATCTTCCTAGGGTTTTATATCTTCCATAGTGCCTTTGGAGCTCTAGGTGGCCATAACTTGCTTCCTATAGCTTTCCTTGCCATTTTCTTTATATATTCATACTCTCCTCATTTTAAAACCTTGTTTCTATCCATTTTTCATCAAACAAAAGCTTCCTCCTCATTTTCTCTCTCTAGGCTAGGATATGGAGGAAGAAGAAGACTAATCAATTAGCAACATCTTGGCTTATATCATATCTCATTTGGAAGCTTGTGGGATGGAGATTCTCATGCCATAATTAGTTACTTTAAAACTCTTCTTCTCCAAATGGTTAGCCACCAAATTCATTCTTTCAAGAATTTAAAGTCACCATCAGAAAAAAGGGCCTAAAGGATAGAGAAAAATTGCTAACTAACCTACCATGAAATTTGCCCTTTTTCCTTACCTTATTTGCTTTTCTTTCACTTCTCTTTCCTTTCTTCTTACTCATGCCATGACTGGTCTGGTTTAGAGTTATTATGTCAATTTATAGGATTGGAGGAGGTGGCATGACTATATTGAAGGTGGAGGAAGATTTTTATAAAAATTTTAAAAATACCAAATTACGTCCTATCACTAATTTCCTCCATTTGAGCTTGTTTAAAATTCTTTTTGAAAACTATCAATTTCGTATAAAAGTTTAAACTCTCTAGTCTATAAAAAAAAATTTATATTGGAATTTCTAGAATTTAAAATAGTCTGAAAAATTTCAGTCAAAGTCATGATCAACCGAAGCCATAAAATCATACACAATTAGGGATTTAATCATTGTAATGATTGCTATGGTTTTTAGAATCTTTGAAAATTCTAGTGAATTTAATTTTGGCACTTAAAATGCTTTTTCTTGAGTTTCTAAAAATTTTGTTCAATATTATGATTTTACCACTAGTATGTCGATTTACTTTATTTAGCCATTTTAGTTTTGTTTTCGCTCTTTCTTCTCTTTCCTTTCATATTATTTAAACTTCTAATCCCTCATTATTATAGTTATTAACCTTTTATTTGATATCTAAGGATTTAAAAAACACTAGGTATGACATGTATTGCCTATGGAGATGTCTACACAATGATTGTATAGATGTCTTCTCTTCTCTTCCTTGACCATGCTTGGCAAAATAAAATGGATGGATGAAGAAGTGGTGGGAGTAAGAGATGAGCGAAAGAAATGGTAGGAGTATTTTATGTCATCATGTTCCAAAAGATTATATTTAAGAGAAATAACTGAAGGTATTTTGGTCCAACCAAGTTTGAGGTTTGGTCTTTTGGTTTTTAATAGGATTTTCAATTTGTATGGTCCCTCAATATCATTTTTTTTTAACTTATGGTCCTTAGGAAAATTTTGTCCCTTCCTTTTTCTCCAAATTCTAAATCAATTTTCAATTTGTCTTAAAAGGTTTTATTTAGTTTAATTTAATCTTATTATAGATATAAACTCTAGAAGTGAATATTTTTATAATCATTGTTCATAAGTTATTTTTAGCTTTAATCATAAATCATTAACTTACCTTTGGGCTATGTGTCAAGAATCACTTTTTTTTTTCTTTTATTTTCCTTTTGTTCTACCTTTTTTTGAATCTATACATTTGCACAGGTAGCTACCCCTTTTTCATTGAACCTTATACAAATTTGCAAAGGAAGTTGTTTAGTAAAAGAAAAAAAATGCATGCATCGAAAAAAAAGGCAAGTATGTAATTTCTACCAATTACATTAGTAGAGTTATAAATCAGGACAATATTGAAAGTTTCTAGAATAGTGCAGGACAAAATTGAAGTAAAAAAGTTTCATGACAAAATTAAAGATTGATTCAAACTTGATTGAAGAAAACAAAATATTAGCCTTTTGGCTTTTTCTTATAGTATAGAAAAATTAAGGTATTCATGTAGCCTACCTTTTCATTCCCAATCTTAGTCTAAGGGAGATTAGTTAATACTTAACTATTTTATATTTTAAAGTGTTAGTCCAAGAATATTTATCCTAAAAAGGGTCAAATTAGGTGAAGAAAAACTTAAACTCTATTTTGCTTATTGGTGTTTTTCCAATTAAGGATTGGTTAAAAAGTCAATATGATCTTGCTATGAAATTAAGCTCAAAAAATCAAATTTCAAATCCTAGTTTTAAGTTGAGATAGGAGATGGGAGACAATTCTTTTAAAAGAAAGGTCTTTCTAGGTTCCAAATGTAGCTAAGCCTAGGATAACGGTATTGACAATATATTGGGATCAAGAATATGCAATTTGCAAATAGAAATGAATATTAAATTGATTTGCATAAACTTAATAAGCTTTAGAATTGACAATAAAATGATTTTGAAAGAAATTAAATACAATTTGACTGGAATTACTTTTAAAGTTGTAAATAAATCATGTAAATAAAGTAGTAAATAAAACTAATAAAAGACTAAATTTAAAAGAAGTTGTAAAATAAGTTTCTTAGGAGTTTTTTTGTTTTGGTCTTTCATTGTAGTTCTAGCTTTTAATTTGTAGCATCCTTTGATACGCACATTCTTCCACACAATTATGTCTCCATCCATACCTTGTGCTTACTTTTTGGCTTAGGAGCAGAGATGATGGTACTTAATTGTCTTCAGAAGGTGTTATTATACTAGATTCATGCCTTCTTTTTTTTTTTTTGCATTTTGTTAGTGCGATGTGACTTCTTGATTATTGATAAGGATATGATTGGTTATGGAGATTTAGCTAGCACTTGGATATTGGCTAACATTTTATATTAGTTGTTGGCTATCCTTAGTCATTAGGCATCAGTAATAGCCTTGTAATTTTTAGTACTAACATGTTTACTCCCTTGCATTTGTTGGTATGATTCAGCCATTTGGCATATCAAGAGGCACAATTTTCTCTTAAGATTTTAATCATCTAACGTTTACCTCCTATCTTGGCATTGTCACTACAACTTCTATCCAATCAGTTAAATAGGTAATATAGCCATTTGGATTTCCTCTTTCTTTAAATTCTTGGCAACCTCATCATCTTTTCATTGCTTATACCTTTGAACTCATTTGAAATGTCCTTTAATTTTCAAAATCAATCTTTATATTCTCTTGCAAGCATTGGATCCTCTGCTCCCTCTTTCCATCAACCAACATGAAGCTCTCATCCTTCTTAATATGTAATGTTGAACAACATGCTTATTCATGTTAATGATGGTTATATTATAGGGCCTATGGTTTCATTGGCTAAAATGGGTACAAAAGGGCTTTGTTGTTTCCAAATTCCTATTGGTTACCACTTACCAATTCTTAGCCATCACTAAGCTATTCAAGTTTCTCTTTGTGATCATTCTTGGCCAACCTTTATATCTTCCATTTGTACCTAGTATAATGAGCTCCATGCTTTCTTTAATCAAACATGGATAGAGGTAGAGGTCATAGAAATGTCATGATTATTGTTACTTAATATTTTGAGAAACACCAATCTTCTTTTGGCAGTGATCTCATTTTAGCATTTTATAAGCAATACCTTCTTATTCCCTTTGAGGATGGCTAATCTTACCTTTTTTTATATTGTCACCTTGATTGAGCTTCCCTTCATAGGAGTCAAATCAATTACTTTGCCACATAAAGATGTTCCTTTAGTTAACTTTCATTGAAAAATAGGCATTCTTTCTCCCTTTTTGGTGAAATATGCCAAGACTAATGACTCAATTCTTATGTGCATAAAACATGTAGGCTTTTTGCTTTACTAACTTCATTGACATTTCTTTTGCACAAATTCACTCAAGTGGTAAAGGAATTCCAACCTTGTACTATTACTTTAACCAATGGTCAATGCATGAATCTTAGGTGTTTGTTCCTTGGGCATCTCTATTAAAGACTTTATATTCTTCAGAATAAGCTATCTTAAGGTCTTTCCTTTAATGTAATCCTTAGCCCTTTTTGGTTCTTACAATAGTAGCTTTATGTGATCTCCCCTAATTTGGTTTTGATCGTCTTCTAATTTATCATAATTCTACAAACCTTTTGTATTATAAAGGGCTATATTACTAAATCCCTATTAACGTAGCCTTAATTGAAGTCATATTTACTTCACTCTACCTTCTACAGATCCATGATGCTAACAAATTTGTTCCCTTCTTAGCCAAATGTTATGATCTATAATGGTTTCGCACTAATACTTGTGATTGAGTTGCCATTAATAGATATGAAATATATAGGATTTATGTGAGCTATCTAACTACTCATGATTTGGTGATTGGAAATTCACTTTTCTTATGGAATAATAAACCTCGATTGGAACTTTACAATCCCCATTATTGTGCAAGACAAATGGGTCTTATACAAACATTCCTGCCTTTTCTTCTTCCTCACATATCTCAAACCTTCTTCACTATTACTTCCCTTTGACTGAGGATGAGGTATACAAGTTGATGAGAATCTTAACTCCTAGAACTCTTAATTTGATCTTTTTTCAATTTTCATCAAAACTTTACATGCTTTTGATTCTTAGTGGATAAGGATAGCTAATCATCTTTTTGATAATGTTCCAACTAATACAGCTAGCTTTCCAATTGTCTTCTATAGGCATTTTACCACTTTGTTTAACTCTCGTCCATCAACCAAATCCCATTCAAGAATGTGTTTAATGGGTACCGAATCTGACCCTCATCACTTTACAAATGCTTTTCTTTTCCTTTTTTTAACATATCTATTCATCCAAATACTTTAATTTTCATAAGCTTGATTGAAAAGGAGGCTTTAGAAGATATCCCTTATGTTCATTCAGTTGATCAAGGCAAAACTCCTATGTTTATTGATCCGCCTCCAAGTTTTGGAGTATGTATAGTCTCTTAAATTTTATCCATCTTAATAAATCCTCAAAATTAACTATGATTTATTTTAGGTCATAGAAACTTTTTAGGCAAGGCCCTTAGATTTTTAAACCTGTTACATCATCCCCCAAGACCATTTCTGCTAATTCTTCTTAAGTTCTATTTTTTTCTTTCATTGAGGCAATTTCTAATCTTTGCATGCTTCTTGTTGTGACCTTCTTATCAACTATAAAGTGTTTGGTATTTCATCACTCTTCATTAATTATTATTTCCTACCCATGTTCATTTGATTCCTTCTAAATGGAAGTTTGCATTAGAAAGGCATAACAAGATTTCTAGTTGTATCCACCTTCTTAATAGAAAATTTTAAATCTCTAAAAGTAGCCACAGATTTGCTAGCTCATTTGGAGAGGTTGTCAGCTAAATTTTCTCAATTAATGGGCCAATTTCACCCTTTGAAAATTAGCACATCAAGATAAAAGCAGTAGTTACCAATTTGCATGCTCAACTCAAATCTAGACTACTTTAGATTACAAACTTGCAAAAAGAAGCAAATGAATTATAAGCTCAAATAATTAAAAAGAGAGCTAACAGAAGGATATCTAATGATAGGAGATTAGCTTAGGTTTAAAAGGTGAGCCAATCAAGGAAGAACTCAATAGTCTTAAAGAGTAAGAGCCTATTCTAAAAAAGGAATTAGATCTTGACCACCCCTCAGTGAAGGTTGCCTAGTAATCTTATGCCACATTTTCTACTATTATTTTAGAAAAGTTATCCATAAAAGGCTAGTGTCAACCAAAATGTACTAGTCCCTACCAAGTAAGAGCCTAAAAAAGCTTATAAAGGTTGAATCCTGATGGCTGCTAGGGACATTTTTAGCTATGGGATGCATATTAGATGGTATTCCTTTTTTTCCCCCTTTAATTTTGTCCTTTGGCTATAGGGTAAACCAGTAACTCTAAAAGAACCTTTCAATGAATAGTATTTTCGTTTCCTTCACTTTTTGCATTCTTCCTCAAATACTAGAAGGATAATATTTCTTAAGATACTATCCATTTATGTACTTTTCTTCTTCCATTCCTTTTATATCGAGTAGATGGTAGGCTCCCTCATGGATAACGTGACTAACCATGAATTGTAACAACTGGGGAAAAGGGAAAAGAAAAGAGAGAAAAAGAAAGAAAGTAGAAAGCTGAAAAATTTTCGAAATCCAGAAACTGTTCTAAGTCTTCTCACAATAGCGAGAAAGGGTCTCGCTATAGCGAGAATGCCTGTTCGCAATAGCAAGAGTGATTCTAGCTATAGCGAGTGCGGGCAGCAGTCCATACAGAAACCAGAGAGTTTCTCACTGTAGCATACGCCATAGCGAAAGTGAGGTCTGGAACTAACGCGAGTTCACCATAGCGAAGGTCAAATCTCGCCATAGCGAAGGGAACTGATACGAGCTCGCCGTAGCGAATGTTACACCTCGCCATAACGAAGCCAGATAACACGAGCTCGCTATAGCGAAGGTTAATTTTCGCCGTAGCGAGGGTCAGTCCGGAAGAGAGTAAAAGGCGAGAACTTTACAACATTACATGACCCAACTCGTTATTTCTCTCATTTTTGCCCTAGACTTCGACCCAAGGAGAGAAAAAGGCATGGAGAGTGAGGGAAATCAAGAGAAGGAGGAAGAGCAAGGGAAAGGTAAGGAAACTTCTCTCATTTCTTCTTAGAATTCTGATCTCCTCTTTTTGCCCTCTCTTCCTACGGTTTTGTTTGTGAAAATGGTTGGATTTTGGGCATGGGTCAGAAGAGGGAAAGTGGAAAACACCCTTGAATCCCTTTGTTTTCTTTGAAAATGTGGTTTCCACTACCATGAGAGCTTGAGAGAGAGGAAGAGTTGATGGCATTCTAGAGAGAGAGAGAGAACCTCTAGGTTCTGGTATTTAGGAGAGTTTGCTCTAAAGATTACATTCTAATAGAGTAACTCTATGTTCTTGATTGTGCCTAGGCTCAAGTGAAGCACCTCCATCAAGGTATGAGTGTGAACTTAAGAAGGGAGAAGAGAAATTGAAAGGAAAAGCTAGTGTTGGCTCATAAGGTAGCTCTCTTCCCACTCTTTCTTGTTGCATTCTTGGATGTAATAGTCATTGTATGTTTATGTATATGCTTGTTGTGTGGAATATGCCATATGTTATTGCCATGATGCATTGTTGACAATATGCTTGTGTGATGGATTGTGAGAATTGCTCAGGTGAGGTAGTGCCGAAAGTCCCTTGAGATGGGTGAGGTGAAGCCGAAAGTCCCTTGAGAATGGGTGAGACAAGGCCAAAAGTCTCAATCGAGTGAGGCCAAGTCAAAAGTCCCTAAACTCGGGTGAGGCCATCCAAAAGTCCCTAAACTCGGGTGAGGCTAGACCAAAAGTCCCTGGAGCCTATTTTTGGCATTGTTGTGATTTCCATAGTATGTACAATGTGTGTTGGATGTTTGAGAATGGCTAAATACTTATTCACATGCCTTGACTTGTTATTTGCCTTGAGTGTTTACTTGATTGAGTGCATGAGCTACTGAGATTCCCTGAATCTCACCCCTTCCCCTCCCAACTTAACATGCTAGGTGGCGCACAAGGAGAAGTAAGTGCACACCAAGGAGCCTAAGAGTATGCTTAGCTAGATATTAGCTTATTTTTAGTTATTATGTTGTTGTACAGTGGTGCCAAATGAATATGCCCCCACTATTTTTGAGATGTAAATGTTGTAGTAAGTGTATATGTATGAAAAGATGATGTATAAACTATGTTGATAGCCAAAGTAATGCAAATATGGGTTTTGCCCCTTTTTATGAATGAATGTAATAGTGTATTTTTGGCCGTAGCATAGTGAGATTAGAATGTATGTTGATTTGGACCATATGGACATGTTATTTATACTATTGTTATGCTCTTAAACTTGTCCATGAGTGGCTAGAATGTGTGAGAGGCTATTTGGACCCATTTTAGACCTTTTGGGTGCCAAAACTGGTAATTTTGTGAGCTCCGTCAAAGTATGACTGGATGAGCTCCTCTTGCCATGAAATTTGGCATGCCTCTAGAGTTTGTAGAAAGCGTCTTGAGAAGTTAAAGTGGGTAATATTTGTAGGTCTAGAGAATATTTGGTGAATTGTTGATGTTGGGAAAATTTGGTAGTTTGGTCATGTACTGTTCCTATAGGTCAGAAATGAAATCTATGTCATACATAGACCAAACGGTAGCCAAATGTCATGAAAGTTTATACACATAAACTAGAAAACCACAGTGACCTATACCAGCTACAATCACCTAAATCGGAGGTCTGTAGAGAGAGATTGAACTTTCTGAAGTTCTGTATCAGCATCAGGGAGCCTACTTGACCTCCATTACTGTTCCATCAGTTTTCGGGGTCTAGATGTACTGAATTGATCTAGACTTATTTTTTTCCTCTAGTAGACATCCGTAGCTTTCCAAATTAGTATAGTGTGCCCAGATTGGATTATTGTGGATTTAGTTATGAATTTTCAAAAGTCATGACAGTAAGCTGCATCAGAAACAGTGACAGCCGGACCTCCTTACCATTTTTGATGTCAAACATGGTCCAACCTAGAGATTATGATTGGGAATGATTTTTAGTGTAAAGTTAACACTTAGAGCTTTCTAGAAAGCTAAAGTTTGCTACATTCTCATTTTTCTATAATTAGTTATGATTTTCCAAAGTTAAAGCCAAAATATGACTTTTGGGCACAAGTGAGAAAATGCATTTTTCTTGTTTTTGGCTCCATACCCGTGGCTTATGGCTTGTTTTATGCTATATATGAGTTGTATAAATGGAGTATGATTAGAGTTAGTGAATGATGGGTTCACCGAACCCACGGGGCAAAAGATGAGTGTATAAAACCCCGTTTCATAGCATGAAAACGCCACGGATTGGTATTGGTTCTTTGGAAATCATATAGCACCGAGCCCAGTGAGAGGCTAGATAACGGTAGTAGATTAAGGTGTTACATTTTTGATATCAGAACAATGGTTCAGGCACTTTTGCTCGATGTTAGGCTCTTGAATGATGAGATTTGCTTGTGTTTGGTGTGAATGGTCATGAAAGTTATAGCATCCTTATGCATATGTGTTGTGATATTATTGTGAACTGAGGATTGATACTTCTTTCAAACATGGTTAAGACTAGACGGGGCAGGGGTAGAGGTAGAGGCAGACCACCCAGGGCTCAGGGAGCTGAGCCAGAGGTTCCTGTTAAGACTGAGGATCCTCTGCGGGCCATTATGGAGAGACTTGACTGGTATGAGGCCATGATGGGCCAGCACCAAGAGATCCTGGAACAACAGAGATACATTGCCCAGCAGCAGCATAATATGATCATGCATTTGCAAGACACCCTGGCTAGGCAAGAAGAAGCCAGAAGGGATGCCTTTGTACCTCAACCATCTACATCTAGCATTCCACCTGTACCTCCCCAAGAGCCTGCTGCTCCACAGACCCAGACACCTATCCAAAAAGTATTGAAACAATTTAGGCAGAACAATCCACCCTCGTTTGACGGGGAGTTGGATGCGGATAAGGCGGAGGCTTAGGTGATGCAGCATAAGAAGATATTCTTAGTGATGGATTGTACCACTGAGCAGAAAGCCCAGCTAGCCACTTTCATGCTGAAAAAGGAAGCTGATAGATGGTGGTGTAACACGAAACCTCTTATAGAGACCAAGAATATACAGATAACTTAGGAGACTTTCTTGGTTGAGTTTTATGAGAAGTATGTCCCAAGTTTGGTGAGGAAAAAGAAAGAGATAGAGTTCATGGGCTTGAGACAGACGGATGAGATGACTGTGGATCAGTACGTGGCCAAGTTTATTGAGTTGTCTCGGTATTCCTCTTACCTCCAGAGGTATGATGATGAACCCTGGAGATGTGAGCAGTTTGAGACTGGTTTGAGGCCCCTGATTAGCGATAGAGTCACTCCACAGTGGATCAGAAAGTTTAATACTCTTGTAGAGGTCAGCAGGGTGATTGAGACTAACTTGCAAGTTATCATGCCTGCTGCGACTACGGCTAGTCAGAAGAGGGTTCCGAATTTGAAAAGGTCGAAACCAGAAGAGGGCTCTAGTTTGACACCTAGTACCAAGAGGAGAGGCAAGGGGCCATGGAATAGAAGGCCGCAGCGAGGTGTGCCACCTCCTCGGGGCCAGTCATCCTTCCAGCAGTCTCCGGTGACATGTTTCAAGTGTGGGAAGCCGGGGCACATTGCTAGACACTGTCCTCAGATGGAGACAGCGCCTCCTCTTAGACCACAGACCCAGGGCTGAGTGTTCGCCCTTACTCAGCAGGAAGCCAGCGCATCTCCCAGTTTGATTCGAGGTACGCTGATAGTGAATGGCTTTCCTGTAGTTGCTATGTTTGATTCGGGTGCTAGTCACTCGTTTATATCTTATGATTGTGTGAGGAAATTGGGTCTGGTCGTTAGTGTCTTGCCATTTGACTTGTCTGTCACTACACCCACTGGAGGCTATATGGTTACTTTCCATACCTATTTAAATGTCACTGTCCAATTTAACCATTGTCATACCACTATTGATTTGGTTTGTATGCCCTTCCGTGATATTGATTTGATTATTGGTATGAACTGGTTGGCTGCAAATAATGCCATACTTGATTGTGAATACCAAACCATTTCCTTACCTGCTTGTGGGACCATACCTAGGGTAGGAGCTGAGTTATCTTTTATGACTACTACCTAGGTTGAGAGATATTTAGAGTGTGGATGTCAAGGGTTTCTAGTCTTTTTCTCTATTCAGGCTGAGGTAGAAGAAGGGATAGAGGAGATCCCAGTTGTCAGGGAATTCCCAGAGGTTTTCCCTAGAGAGTTTGATTTTAGTGGCCTACCTCCTGAGAGAGAATTAGAGTTCCCTATAAACATAGTGCCTGGGGCTGGACCGGTGTCCAAAGCTCCTTACAGGATGGCTCCCGCCGAACTTGCTGAGTTGAAAGAGCAGATAGAGGAATTGTTAGAGAAAGGGTTTATCTGCCCTAGTATTTCACCTTGGGGTGCTCCGGTGTTATTTGTGAAAAAGAAAGATGGTAGCTTGTGGTTGTGTATAGATTACAGAGAGTTGAATAAAGTTACCATCAAGAATAAATATCCTCTCCCTAGAATTGATGATCTGTTAGATCAGTTGGCTGGGGCATCTGTGTTTTCCAAGATAGATCTTAGATCTGGTTACCACCAGTTGAGAGTGCGAATTGAAGACGTCTCCAAGACGGCCTTCAGAACGAGATATGGGCACTATGAGTTCCTTGTGATGCCATTTGAATTGACGAATGCGCCTGCTGTGTTCATGGATTACATGAACAGGGTATTCAGACCGTATCTAGATCAGTTTGTGGTGGTCTTTATTGATGATATTTTAGTGTACTCCTGATCTTTTGAGGAGCACGAGAGGCATTTGAGATTAGTCCTAGACACCTTGAGAGAGAACAGGTTGTATGCCAAACTTAGTAAATGTGAGTTTTGGCTGACCGAGGTGCGATTCTTAGGTCATGTGATCTCACGAGACGAGGTCGCGGTTGATCCCCATAAGGTTGAGGCTGTGTTACAGTGGGATAGACCTAGAACGATCACCGAAGTCAGGAGTTTCCTAGGTTTGGCAGGGTATTATAGACGATTTATTCAGGACTTTTCTCGGATGGCCTTACCACTGACGAGGCTAACTAAGAAAGATACACCTTTTGTGTGGGATGAGAGATGTGAGAAGAGTTTCTCAGAGTTAAAACTCTGTTTAACCACTGCCCCTGTACTGATTATCCCCGACCCTAATGAGCCATTTGTGGTTTATTGTGATGCCTCGGGCAAAGGGTTAGGATGTGTGTTGATGCAGCAGGGTTGAGTAATGGCATATGCCTTGAGGCAGTTGAGGCCTCATGAGGAGAATTACCCCACACATGACCTGGAGTTAGCCGCCGTAGTGTTTGCTCTTAAAATTTGGAGACACTATCTGTATGGTGTGACCATAGAGATTTATAGTGACCACAAAAGTCTGAAATACCTGTTTGACTAGAAAGAACTCAATATGAGATAGAGGAGATGGATGGAATTCTTGAAAGATTATGATTATGTGTTGAAATATCATCCGAGTAAGGCCAATGTGGTGGCAGATGCCCTGAGTAGAAAAACCATCCATGTAGCCTATATGATGATTAGGGAGCAGGAGCTTCTAGAGAAGTTCAGAAATTTGAACCTCTCTTGTTAGGTGGTATCGGGTAGATTGTATCTGAGTGAAACCTGAGTTGAGAATGTATTGAGAACCCAGATCTTAGATGCCCAGAGGGAGGATGAATTCCTGAGATGGATCAAGAATGAGATTACCCAAGGTAAGACCTCAGATTTCAAGGTGTCTGAGGATGGTATGATAGTATACCGAGATAGAATCTATGTGCCTAGTCAGAATAAGTAGAGAGAAAGCATTTTAGAAGAGGCACATAAGAGTAAGTATACTATCCACCCAGGTGCCACCAAGATGTATCAGGATGTGAAAAAAATTTTCTGGTGGCCAGGGATGAAAAGTGATGTGACAAAGTATGTGGCTAGATGCCTAGTGTGTCAGAGGGTAAAGATAGAACATCAAAAACTGGCTGGGTTGTTGCAACCTCTAGATATCCCTGAGTGGAAGTGGGATAGTATAGCCATGGACTTTGTCATGGGGCTACCCAGGACATCCTCTGGACACGATGCTATTTGGGTAGTTGTAGATAGACTAACGAAGTCTACATATTTTTTAGCTATCAGGGCTACTCATACACTAGATAGATTAGCCCAGTTGTATATCAGAGAGATAGTGCGACTTCATGGAGTACCCAATAGCATAGTTTCGGATAGAGACCCCAGGTTCACATCGAACTTTTGGAGGTCATTGCAGCATGCCTTAGGGACCAGGTTGCGGTTTAGTACTACATATCACCCCCAGACAGATAGTCAGACTGAAAGGACCATCCAGACATTGGAAGATATGTTGAGGGCATGTGTGTTAGAAATGAAGGGGAACTGGGATGCGTATTTACCGTTAGCAGAGTTTGCATATAACAACAGTTACCATTCCAGTATCCAGATGGCCCCTTATGAAGCTTTGTATGGGAGAAAGTGCAGATCCCCTTTGTGTTGGGTTGAGCTAGGTGAGAGGAGTATGATAGGACCTGAGATTGTGGACCAGACCACTCAATAGATAGAGTTGATTAAAAAGAGGCTCCTCACGGCCCAGAGTAGACAGAAAAGCTATGCTGATAAGCGTAGGAGGCCGTTAGAGTTTGAGGTTGGAGACCATGTGTTCATTCGAATATCTCCAATGACGGGAGTAGGTCGGTCAATGAGGGTAAGGAAGCTCAGTCCTAGGTATATTGGTCCGTTTGAAATCCTTGAGAAAATTAGACCCGTGGCTTACCGAATAGCCTTACCTCCTAACCTAGCCCAAATCCACAGTGTTTTTCATGTCTCCCAGTTGAAAAAGTATTTACCAGACCCCTCACATGTCATAGAATATGAGCATGTACAATTGCAGGAAGATCTTTCCTATGTAGTGAGACCGGAGAGAATTGTGGATGCTAAGCTGAAACAGCTAGGAAGCAAGGACATTCCTCTGGTAAAAGTGATCTGGAGAGGTCTGACATCTGAGGACACAACCTGGGAATTGGCAGATAAAATGAGGCAAAAATATCCAGAGTTATTCCCTTGAGGTAAGTCTTTAAATTTCGAGGACGAAATTACTTTTAAGAGGGGTAGAAATGTAACAACCAGGGAAAAGGGAAAAGAAAAGAAAGAAAAAGAAAGAAAGTAGAAAGCTGAAAAATTTTCGAAATCCAGAAACTGTTCTAAGTCTTCTCGCAATAGCGAGAAAAGGTCTCGCTATAGCGAGAATGCTTGTTCGTAATAGCGAGAGTGATTTTAGCTATAGCGAGTGCGGGCAGCAGTCCATACAGAAACCAGGGAGTTTCTCGCTGTAGCGTACGCCATAGCGAAAGTGAGGTCTGGAACTAACATGAGTTCGCCATAGCGAAGGTCAAATCTCGCCATAGCGAAGGGAACTGATACGAGCTCGCCGTAGTGAAGGTTACATCTCGCCATAACGAAGCCAGATAACACGAGCTCGCTATAGCGAAGGTTAATTTTTGCCGTAGCGAGGGTCAGTCCGGAAGAGAGTAAAAGGCGAGAACTTTACAACATTACACGACCCAACTCGTTATTTCTCTCATTTTTGCCCTAGACTTCGACCCAAGGAGAGAAAAAGGCGTGGAGAGTGAGGGAAACTAAGAGAAGGAGGAACAGCAAGGGAAAGGTAAGGAAACTTCTCTCATTTCTTCTTAGAATTCTGATCTCCTCTCTTTGCCCTCTCTTTCTACGGTTTTGTTTATGAAAATGGTTGGATTTTGGGCATGGGTCAGAAGAGGGAAAGTGGAAAACACCCTTGAATCCCTTTGTTTTCTTTGAAAATGTGATTTCCACTACCATGAGAGCTTGAGAGAGAGGAAGAGTTGATGGCATTCTAGAGAGAGAGAGAGAACCTCTAGGTTCTGGTATTTAGGAGAGTTTGCTCTAAAGATTACATTCTAATAGAGTAACTCCATGTTCTTGATTGTGCCTAGGCTCAAGTGAAGCACCTCCATCAAGGTATGAGTGTGAACTTAAGAAGGGAGAAGAGAAATTGAAAGAAAAAGCTAGTGTTGGCTCATAAGGTAGCTCTCTTCCCACTCTTTCGTGTTGCATTCTTGGATGTAATAGTCATTGTATGTTTATGTATATGCTTGTTGTGTGGAATATGCCATATGTTATTGCCATGATGCATTGTTGACAATATGCTTGTGTGATGGATTGTGAGAATTGCTCGGGTGAGGTAGTGCCGAAAGTCCTTTGAGAATGGGTGAGACAAGGCCAAAAGTTTCAACCGAGTGAGGCTAAGTCAAAAGTCCCTAAACTCGGGTGAGGTCATCCAAAAGTCCCTATACTCGGGTGAGGCTAGAACAAAAGTCCTTGGAGCCCATTTTTAGCATTGTTGTGATTTCCATAGCATGTACAATGTGTGTTGGATGTTTGAGAATGGCTAAATACTTATTCACATGCCTTGACTTGTTATATGCCTTGAATTTTTACTTGATTGAGTGCATGAGCTACTGAGATTCCCTGAATCTCACCCCTTCCCCTCCCAACTTAACATGCTAGGTGGAGCACAAGGAGAAGCAAGTGCACACCAAGGAGCCTAAGAGTATGCTTAGCTAGATATTAGCTTATTTTTTGTTATGATGTTGTTGTATAGTGGTGCCAAATGAATATGCGCCCACTATTTTTGAGATGTAAATGTTGTAGCAAGTGTATATGTATGAAAAGATGATGTATAAACTATGTTGATAGCCAAAGTAATGCAAATATGGGTTTTGCCCTTTTTTATGAATGAATGTAATAGTGTATTTTTAGCCGTAGCATAGTGAGATTGGAATGTATGTTGATTTGGACCACATGGACATGTTATTTATACTATTGTTATGCCTTTAAACTTGTCCATGAGTGGTTAGAATATGTGAGAGGCTATTTGGACCCATTTTGGACCTTTTGGGTGCCAAAACTGGTAATTTTGTGAACTCCGTCAAAGTATGATCGGATGAGATCCTCTTGCCATGAAATTTGGCATGCCTCTAGAGTTTGTAGAAAGCTTCTTGAGAAGCTAAATTGGGTAATATTCGGAGGTCTAGAGAATATTTGGTGAATTGTTGAAGTTGGGAAAATTTGGTAGTTTGGTCATATACTGTTCCTATAGGTCAGAAATGAAATCCATGTCATACATAGACCAAACGGTAGCCAAATGTCATGAAATTTTATACACATAAACTAGAAAACCACAGTGACCTATACCAGCTAGAATCACCTAAATCAGAGGTTTGTAGAGAGAGAATGAACCTTCTGAAGTTCTATATCAACATCAGAGGGCCTACCTAACCTCCGTTACTGTTCCATCAGTTTTTTGGATCTAGGGGTTTCTAAACTGATCTAAACTTATTTTTCTCCTCTAGTCGACATCTGTATCTTTCCAAATTGGTATAGTGTTCCCAGATTGGATTTTTGTGGATTTAGTTATGAATTTTCGAAAGTCATGATAGTAAGCGGCACCAAAAACAGTGATAGCTGGACCTCCTTCCCATTTTCGATGTCAAACATGGTCCAAACCTAGAGATTATGATTGGGAATGATTTTTAGTGTAAATTTAACACTTAGAGCTTTCCAGAAAGCTAAAGTTTTCTACATTCCCATTTTTCTACAATTAGTTATGATTTTCCAAATTTAGAGCCAAAATATGACTTTTGGGCACAAGTGAGAAAATGCATTTTTCTGGTTTTTGGCTCCATACCCGTGGCTTATGACTTGTTTTATGCTATGTATGAGTTGTATAAATGGAGTATGAGTAGAGTTAGTGAATGATTGGTTCACCAGACCCACGGGACAAAAGATGAGTATATGAAACCCCGTTTCATAGCATGAAAACGCCACGAATTGGTATTGGTTCTTTAGAAATCATATAGCACCGAGCCCAGTGAGACGCTAGATAGCGGTAGTAGATTAAGGTGTTACATGAATGATCCTTCCTAATTTGAAAACCATTTGCCAAATTCCTTGCCCTTTAGCACAACTAGAAGTTAGAGTTCTCCAAACCAAATCTCTAACCTAAAATGGCTTATGCTTAACCTTTTTATTGTATATGTGCATGACTTAGTTTTTGTGTAACTTGATCTAGTCTAGAAAAATTAGCCAATCTTTATTTAACATGTCTAATTCCATGCACATAACCTAAGTGTATTCATCGACTATCAAGCTATTCTATTAAGCTACCCTCTATGACTTGACTATAATTTCTAGAGGCAACATGGCATTAACTCTATAACCCAGCTTAAAAGGAGCAGTGCCGATGGCTATCTTGTAACATCCAATTTTTGTAAAAACAATGGAAACAAATATGTTTTAAAAGTAAGTCCTTTGAAATGAATTGGTTAAGATAAAAAAAATTTAAAATAATGATCTATACATTAAGTAATGAAAATCGGAGGTCAGAGGTACCCTAAAATAGAAGCCAAAATAACTAACTGAAATTTAACAAAATTGTTACGTAATGTAATGACATTTTCGTAATTTTAGGCAAATTTTAAAATACTCACAGGAAGGCTTTTTAAATGAAAAATTTGAGTTCTCTGGGATTCTTAAAGGCTCTAAAAACATGGGAAGCTCCGGAACAGTTAAAACCCCTTCCGTGAATGTTTTCTAAAGTCAGTTGACCTAAACTTTGACCCTTTCATTCGAAAAGGTTTTAGCTCCATATTGAGTGATTTCAAAGGCATTTTATAAGATTGAGAACCTAAATTTTATGATGGAAAAATGGTTCTAAAAAGGCAGCTAAAACAAACGGGAAATGAAATTGCCAAATTTACAAGACATAAATAGAATTTTCTTGAAACAACGTCATCAGCTTTAAGCATCACATATTCATCCTTAGGACTAGCATTATTAAGATCCCTAATTTTGATGTAAACATGAATCTTCCTATTTTTCTTGACAATGGGAATAACATTTGATAGCCATCCAATGTACTAAGTAGTTTGAATGAAGCCTACTTCTAACAATCATTGAATTTCCTCCTTCACCTTGGGAATGAGTTCTGAAGACATCTTCAGAATTTTCTTGAAACAACGTCATCAGCTTTAAGCATCACATATTCATCCTTAGGACTAGCATTATTAAGATCCTTAATTTTGATGCAAACATGAATCTTCCTATTTTTCTTGACAATGGGAACAACATTTGATAGCCATCCAATGTACTGAGTAGTTTGAATGAAGCCTACTTCTAACAATCATTGAATTTCCTCCTTCACCTTGGGAATGAGTTCTGAAGACATCTTCCTTGGCTATTGTATACAACCCAAGCCCTTAGAATATAATGGTATGCAATGCTTGAATAGGTCTTAAGATAAACCTAGCATCTTGTGATAATCCTAGGTGAAGCAACCTCTAAATTCTCTCAGTGGGTTACTCATTCTTTTCTTCTCCCAATAGGCAACTTTATTCATGTGAACTATACAAGTTAAGCTCCTCTAGGAGATCCTTTATCTCAACTACAGTGATAATGTCCTTAATAGGTGTTTTAGTGAGAGACACCCTGACTTCATTAACCTTGAACCCCTTTGATGGCGTTATCTCCATTTTTCCCTATCTGAAGGTCGAGTTCTTTGACAATTCTACTGATTTGGTCTGTTATTAGTTTGATTGATTGGCTAGGCATCAGCCTTCAACATACTAGTCTTAAGAGCTAGTCCATTTGTACTTTATTAGAAGGTGGCAGTAGGTTGTAGCTTATAACCTTTTTACACATATTAATTAATTTTATGTAGATATTACACATAACAAAATAAAAATTAATAAGTATCACAATGTACGAGTAAAGAAATCACACACATTCATAACACAATAATTGATATCTCCTACTATTTTATATACTTTAGATAGTCCAGGTAGATATTACATTGATTGCTAGTTAAAGTTTCTATTAGTCATAGTCATAAACTAAAGCGATTCTAAGATCAAAACATTATTTAACCATAGAGATAATATCTACATTTATATACAGTTATCCAAGTTCCATGAAGTCAAATTACACTAGTCAACTTTTAGCATTAGTCCCATTAAACTAGGTTGTTGAAGGAGTTAAAGATGAAGGAGGAATTCATTGGGAGTCTTTTGTCACAGTCAAGGACTTCATGTTTACTATCATTTGAACCTTGCCTACTCTTGGTATGTCTATGTAAACCCACTTGACCTTAACTATGTATCATGACACCGACATCTTTCTTATTTGAACACATTTCCTAAAATGGTGATAATTCAATAATTCCCAATAAGACATAATAATTTTTTTGAAAACAAATAATGGTCCAACTGTAACATGTGCAGAAAGCATTTTTACAGTGCTATCCTTTGTCTATTTGAGAAAATAAAAAATCAAGTTATAATAACAAGGATAAATTCACTAGCAAATATTTGCAACTAGATAACCAGTTTAGCAACTTAAGTATAGAATAATATCTTGTATAAGGTATATAGCTCAGACACAATGGCAAAGAATTATGCAATTCCTTAAGGAACCATAGTTAATCATGTCTGAAAGTACTGGTTAAGACACAAAAAAGTACCATAGGTACCATATCAAGTATCTTATACTATTTGACATAGACCTAGATTTTTTCAAATAAAATATGTCACATCAGCTTTCCATACTACCTAATGTGAAACTTAAGTTTTTAGCATTCTTAAGACTAAATAACCACTTTCCTTATCCTTGCATATTATAACATTTGTTAGTACGATTAGTATTCATAACCATTCATATCATGATTGTAAACTATGGCATCCTCTAGCATGGTTCCACATCATGTAAGCAATCAAAATTCATGAGGGACTTTAACCTCTAAGATCATATTATTGATAGCAAAGGACTCTAATCTCTGATTACACAACAACATCAGCAATATCATATTTTGCTTTCCTTTTTTTAACATAATTGCTTGGCACACTGGTCCATGGAATAAATGCCATTTGTATATTAAACTTTCAAATGCTATAGACAATAGTAGTTAGTCATAAAATAAGCAAGTTAATCAAGTCAAAATGTCTACCAATAATATACCTAAATGAATTAGGATACCAACTAATAATTAGCTTGAATAAACAAATTGTTCAAGAAATTCTAACGGAACCCTTTGTCCTATTAATATGTCTTTTAAATGTTTTAAATGCCTTAAAGGTCCAAACATTGGTCTATATCATGGTACTCTAGGGATAAAATCTTCCATAAAAAGGAATAGTCTAAGGTATAGTCTTTCATTCATAAGAAGTTAAATCGTTTGGTCAAAGTACTTTGTGTGTCATGGTCATCCATGTATAGGTATTGTTCTATGTTCAAACTTCAATGCAGGGAGTCCTAGAAACATTCTTACTCAAGGAATTAGTGTTGTATTACCTAAATTAACATTCATAGGATTTTATACGAATTTATCAAGTAATCTACAGACAATTTCTCATGAAATAATCAATATACAACATACCTATAGCAAGAAGACATGAAAAACCATGCAATTAGACCTTTGGAATAGAAAATATTGCATTTTTCATGTTGGGCCCAAGGCCGTTAGAACAGATGATCCAAATGACCATGTTGCGTGCATCCCTATTTATAAGGTTGTACACAACTTGTGTTGGTGCACATGACCTAGTCATGTCCAAAGCCCGGTTTCATGAAAATAAGCATGTTTTTTATCATTTTCAAGCTTTTCTTTACCCAAACTTACCCAAACCTTCATGTAATGAATTAAACAACTAAAATACACAATCTAGAGACATACCCAATGGTTTTCTTTCCCAACTCATCTTACCATCTCCCCTTTTCTCGAATTTTCTACTCATCTTTTTTTAGTGTTCAAAGAGAAAGAGGGAAAAAATTATCTAATCCATTAATAATAATTAAAACAACAACACCACCACAATATTTTTGTCCTAAATAGTTGTGTATGAGTTTAGCTATAAGAGAAAGAAGAAGATGAGATGGAGAAGAAGAAAAGAAAAAGAAAAGAAAAGAAAATGATGAAGAAATGAAGGGATGGAGAAAAGATGCAAATTTTCTTAATAAGATCAAGGGATAATCTTCCTTAAAAAGAAGGATGATGGCTCTCTTCTTCTATCACCTTTCTTCTAAATTTCTCTTTAGTTCTTCTCCTCTACTAACACTTTCTCTTTCTTGACTTGCAAGATAATAGGGTGTGGAAGGTCTATGTGATGGGTAGTGCAATATAGTTTAAAAAGTGTTTTTGGATGTAGGTTTTTAATTTTCTAAAAAGAGGAAGTGAGTATATATAAAAGTTGTGAAGGTGGTGAAAGCTTGGGACATGTTATCTAAGGAAGCAGAAAAAAATCTTCTAATGACTTGCCTCCATTGCAGATGAAGTTTAATCCTATTAATTTGATATAAGATATAAAAATAATTACTAATTATTAAACGATATATTTCAAAGTGTCCAACATATTTTACATTCATGTTTTTACCACTTTTACATGAAGAAGATGAAGCTTTGGGTTATGGAGAATTACAATTTGGCCATGGGTAAATTTATAGTTTTCAATCCTAAAACTTTTGCTAATTATATTTTTGAGCTCCTAATTTCACCTAATTTTTTTATTTTTAAAATTTTTTTCATATATTTTTTAGGTCTTAAAAATTTTATAAAATTCTATTTTTAAGCATTTATTTCTTATTTCACTATTATTTACTAAATTATATTTAACTTTAAATAAATCCTAAATATTCCCTAAAAATTCTAATTAAATTCCTAACAACTTAAATTTGTGGTTTCCTTTCCAAAATTCTCATATTAAAACTTAATTTTATTAATTTAATAGTCCCTAAATTAGTTAATTTAATTTAATTGGTCTAATTAAATTTTATTTGAAGGAATATTTCTCCTTTCCTTTTAAGAATTTTATCTAAAAAATTTAGAATTACTTTAAGAAAATAGATTAAGATGCTTTTTGTCTAATTTGATCGTCCATTTTCTATGTATCTTTTTCTAAAGTTAGACTCTCCCACACCACTTTACTAAAGGAATAGTTCTATATTGTTTTACACTAGTACCCACAATTTGTATTAGTTTTAGTTTATATGTCAAATCATTCTGTACATATATTAACTCCTTTATGATGTGTAAAGGATTAAGAATGTAATGTCCAGTTTTCGTTAAACGATAGAAACGGATGTGTTTTCAAAGCAAGTCCTTTGAAATGAATTAGTTAAGGTCCCAAAAAATTTGAGTAACATTCTAGACTCTTAAAAATGAGAATTCTAGCCTTAGACAGAAGGAAAAATGGAGCTAGAATGAAGAAACAAATTTTGACGGAAAACTTACGAAACGTAATGGCATTTTCATAATGTAACAACCGAGAAAAGGGAAAAGAAAAGAGAGAAAAAGAAAGAAAGAAGGAAGCTGGGAATTTTCGGAATTCAGAAATTTTCCCAAGTCTTCTCGCAATAGCGAGAAATGGTCTTACTATAGCGATAATGCCTGTTCGCAATAGCGAGAGTGATTCTAGCTATAGCGAGTGCGGGCAGTAGTCCATACAGAAACCAGGGAGTTTCTCGCTGTAGCGTGCGCCATAGCGAAAGTGAGGTCTGGAACTAACGCGAGTTCGCTATAGCGAAGGTCAAATCTCGCCATAGTGAAGGGAACTGATACGAGTTCGCCGTAGCGAAGGTTACACCTCGCCATAGCGAAGCCAGATAACACGAGCTCGCTATAGCGAAGGTTAATTTTCGCCGTAGCGAGGGTCAGTCCGGAAGAGAGTAAAAGGCGAGAAATTGACAACATTACATGACCCAACTCATTTCTTCTCTCATTATTGCCCTAGACTTCGACCTAAGGAGAGAAAAAGGCGTGGAGAGTGAGGGAAACCAAGAGAAGGAGGAAGAGCAAGGGAAAGGTAAGGAAACTTCTCTCATTTCTTCTTATAACTCTAATCTCCTCTCTTTGCCTTCTCTTCCTACGATTTTGTTTGTGAAAATGGTTGGATTTTGGGCATGGGTCAGAAGAGGGAAAGTGGAAAACACCCTTGAATCTCTTTGTTTTCTTTGAAAATGTGGTTTCCACTACCATGAGAGCTTGAGAGAGAGAAAGAGTTAATGACATTCTAGAGAGAGAGAGAGAACTCTAGGTTCTGGTATGTTAGAGAGTTTTCACTAAAAATTACATTCTAATAGAGTAACTTCGTGTTCTTGATTGTGCCTAGGCTCAAGTGAAGCACCTCCATTAAGGTGTGAGTGTGAAATTAAGAAGGGAGAAGAGAAATTGAAAGGGAAGGCTTGTGTTGGCTTTGGCCTATAAGGTAGCTCTCTTTCCACTCTTTATTGTTGCATTCTTGGATGTAATAGTCATTGTATGTTTATGTATATGCTTGTTGTGTGGAATATGCCATATGCTATTGCTTTGATGCATTGATGCCAATGTGCTTGTGTGTTGAAATATGAGAATTGCTCGGGTGAGGTAGTGCCGAAAGTCCCTTGAGATGGGTGAGGTGAAGCCGAAAGTCCCTTGAGATGGGTGAGACAAGGCCAAAAGTTTCAATCGAGTAAGGCCAAGTTAAAAGTCCCTAAACTCGGGTGAGGCTAGACCAAAAGTCCCTGGAGCCTATTTTGGCATTGTTGTGATTTCCATAGCATGTACAACGTGTGTTGGATGTTTGAGAATGGCTAAATACTTATTCACATGCCTTGACTTGTTATATGCCTTGATTGCTTACTTGATTGAGTGCATGAGCTACTGAGATTCCCTGAATCTCACCCCTTCCCCTCCCAACTTAACATGCTAGGTGGAGCACAAGGAGAAGCAAGTGCACACCAAGGAGCCTAGGAGTATGCTTAGCTAGATATTAGCTTATTTTTAGTTATTTTGATGTAAAGTGGTGCCACAATGAATATGCGCCCACTATTTTTGAGATGTAAATGTTGTAGCAAGTGTATATGTATGAAAAGATGATGTATAAACTGTGTTGATAGCCAAAGTAATGCAAATATGGGTTTTGCCCCTTTCTATGAATGAATGTAATAGTGTATTTTTGGCCGTAGCATAATGAGATTGGAATGTATGTTGATTTGGACCACATGGACATGTTATATATAGTATTGTCATGTTTTTGAACTTGTCCATGAGTTGCTAAAACATGTGAAAGGCCATTTGGACCCATTTTGGACCTCTTGGGTGCCAAAACCAGTAATTTTTTGAGCTCCGTCAAAGTATGACTGGATGAGTTTCTCTTGCCATGAAATTTGGCATGCCTCTAGAGTTTGTGGAAAGCTTCTTGAGAAGCTAAAGTTGGTAATATTCGGAGGTCTAGAGAATATTTGGTGAATTGTTGAATTTGGGAAAATTTAATGAATTGGTCATGTACTGTTCCTATAGGTCAGAAATGAAATCCATGTCATACATAGACCAAACGGTAACCGAATGTCATGAAATTTTATACACATAAACTAGAAAACCACAGTGACCTATACCAATTAGAATAACCTAAATCGGAGGTCTGTAGAGAGAGATTGAACCGTCTGAAGTTTTGTATCAGCATCAGGGAGCCCTTCTGACCTCTGTTACTATTCCATCAGTTTTTGGGGTGTAGAGGCTACTGAACTGATCTAGACTTATTTTTATCCTCTAGTAGATATCTGTAGCTTTCCAAATTGGTATAGTGTGCCCAGATTGGATTTTGGTGGATTTAGTTACGAATTTTCGAAAGTCATGACAGTAAGTTGCACCAGAAACAGTGACAGTCAGACCTCCTTCCCATTTTTGATGTCAAACATGGTCCCAACATTGGGTTTAAGATTGAGAATGATTTTTAGTGTAATTTTAACACTTAGAGCTTTCCAGAAAGTTAAAGTTTACCGGATTCCCATTTTTTTATAATTAGTTATGATTTTCCAAAGTTAGAGCTAAAATATGACTTTTGGGCCCAAGTGAGAAAATGCATTTTTTGGGTTATTGGCTCCATACCCGTGGCTTATGGCTTGTTTTATGCTATGTATGAGCTGTATAAATGGAGTGTGAGTAGAGAATGTGAATGATGGGTTCACAGGACCCACGGGGCAAAAGATGAGTGTATGAAACCCCGTTTCATAGTATGAAAACGCCACGGATTGGTATTGGTTCTTTGGAAATCATATAGAACCGAGCCCAGTGAGAGGCTAGATAGCAGTAGTAGATTAAAGTGTTACACATAATTTTAAGCAATTTTTGGAATTCACACAGGATGGCTTTTTAAATGAAATTTTTGAGTTCTTTGGGGTTTTCAGAGGCCCTGAAAGCCATGGAAAGCCCTGGGACAGTTAAATCCCCTTCGATGGATGTTTTCTAATGTCAGTATACTCAAACTTTAACGAATTCATTCGTAAAGTTTTAGCTCTGATTTAAGTGATTCCAAAGGCTTTTATTAAATTGGGAACTTAAATTTTATAATAGAAATGATGATTCTAAAATAGGAGCTAAAACGAAGGGGAAACGAAAATGCAAAGAATGAAGGGCAAAATTAGAATTTTTCAAAAAGCCATTAACCTCCCCTTATATATAAGTGGCGCCCCACTTTCTCCCCTATTTGGAAAATTGCTGCCTAATTTCAAAAGTGAGGGCTAGGGTTTTGGGCACACAAGAAAGGAAGAAGAAGAAGAAGAAAATCCAAGCTTAAGGTATGGAAATTTGCTTGTTTTTCATGCTTTTCTTTATCCACACCTCCTCTCTTCCCCTCTCCTTTTTTCCTTTGATTAAAATGAAGTTTATAAATTTGATTCAAGGGAGAAATTCAAGGGAATTTTCGGATTTGAAGAGAGGAGCTTGGAGAAAGCAAGACTCGAGCAAAAATAAGCAAGGAAACTAAGTAATTTCTTTTCCTATGGTTAATATTTTCACCCACCCTTCTTCTCCATTTTTCCTAACCCTAGGAGACATAGGAGGATCTGATTTTTAAGCCAAACCAAGCATGAATCTTAGGTATTTGAGGGAGAATAACAAGAATATGCAAAGGAAACAACAAAATAACCATTAGATTTCAAGATGCAAATTCTAGGGTTTTGTGTGTATCTTGTAAAATCTGACCTTGTGTGATGATTCCTAGGTCTAATTAAGAATTTAGATGAGTTCTTAAGATTCCTAAGATGCTCCCCACATGCTTCCTCCTTTAAGAAAACAAAGAGAATTCCAAGGAGGCCAAGGAAGTTCTATGTCTCGACTAAATAAGGTTGGGGTAGCTAGGGAGAGTTTTAATTTTTTTTTAAAGTCATTCTTGAGTCATATTTGATGAATGAATTTAAGGGAAGGCCTTGGAAAAAATTTAGAACCCATAGAAAGTGAGTTGGTGCTTTAGGTTCCATATTATGACCTAAAGAAGCAACATATTTTAGGCCCTTTGTTTTAATTGTGTGATGACTCCAAGAGGCTTAAAAGAAGTTAAGAATCATATTTGAAAGGAAAGAATGGAGTCTAAAAATTATTTGAGGGGTGTTGCTTCATTAGGTGCATTTATGGATCATAATGAGGTTTATAGAATAACCTAGTATCTAAGCAAGTTGTGTGGTCTTAGAATTTGTTTCATGAACCTAATTGGCTTCCATAAATTGTATCTAGGCCAAAAGAAACAATCTCTACAAGTTTGTGGGTGTGTGGCTAAGGCAAGGGAGGAAATTTCAAGAGAAAAAGTGTGTGATTGTGTGTAAGGTAGCTCTCTCCACCTTCTCTCATACATGGATGTGTGGTTAGCTTGTCTTAGATCATGTGTATGTGTGTTTTCAAGCCATGAAAAGTATGCTAGCATGATTTTATATGCCATGATTCATGATGACATATTATGTTTTCAAATGAATGTATGATGTTTGTTTGAGTTTGCTTGAGTGTGGAGAGGCCAAAAACTCTTAACCATGGTGAGGATGAGCCAAAAACCCTTGAGATTGGTTAAGATAAAGCAAAAAGTCTCCTAAAAGCAAAGTAGGCTCCCAAGAGTATGGTTAAGTCCAAGAATCTCTTAAAGAATGGGTGAGGCAAACCAAAATCTATGAGGAAAAGTGTAAGGCCAATCCAAACACTTGGTGAGCTCTTGAATGTCTTATATGAATTACTTACATGCTAAGCTTGCTTCTTGAATGTTCATGACCTCCATGATATCCATGCATGCATTTTCAAGACTTGCTTTGCATATATTATGCATGATTGAATGTGAGATGAGCTATTGAGATTCTTTGAATCTCATTCCCTCCTCTCCAATGATCTAATATGCTAGGTGGATTAAGTGGACAAGGTAATGGGAGCCAATCACTTTGAAGAAAAGAGATTGACAATCTAATGCATAATTTAAAAGAGATTGACAATCTAATGCATAGTTTTTGGTTCTTTAAGGCCATAATTGTGTCAAATGATATAATCCCTTGATGTATATGGTCTATGACCCTTTGGACATGTGTAATTATGATATTATGTGATGCATAAAAGTATGGATACGATATGTGAACTCTAGAATGTAAATTGGATATGTAATGCCAAGATATGCTTTGTGGAAGTTTGATGTAAATGTGTATATATGTGGGTGAAAAGACCAAAATGAGATGCATAAGGTTTGGGACCATTTGGGCAGCTCACACAAGTCCTAAATGTGCTTTTAGACTTGCCTAAAAGGTGACAAGACCAAAGGAAAGCCATTTGGTCAGTTTGGTACCCTATATGGAGCCAAAAATGACCTTAATGGAACCCTATGTCACTTTTTAGACAAATGAGCTCTTCTTGTTATGATATTTGGCATGCAATTAGATCTTGTTAAGAGTTTTTTGGAAAGCTAAAGAACATGATTTTTGGAGGTCTACAGAATATTTGATGAATTTTTAAAATTGGCAATTTTTCTAATTTTGGTTTGCTGCACTATTCATTTGATCCAAAAATGAAATCTATCACATAGGGCTCAAATGATGTCTAATTGCCATGAAATTTCATACAAGAAACTAGACATTCATAGTGACTTGTTTTAACTAGAAGCACCTCATTTGGATGTCTAGAGAGGGAGATATGAATTTTTAAACATTCTATCCAGTATTAGGAGTTTTACTCGACCTGAGTTACTGTTCTATTGAATTTCGAGGTCTGGGCTACTTGAGCTAGTCTGAAAATATTTTATTCCTCTATATAACATCCATAAATTTCTATATTGGTATCATTTACATGGATAGGATTTTTTTAGAATTAATTGGACATTTTCAAAGTTTGTTACAGAAATCTGTGACAATTCCAGAAGGTAGTTTGACCTCTGGAATTTTTCGAATGTGAAATATCCTCTGTGATAGATATTATGGTCTGAACATATTTTTAGTATGAAGTAGACATTCCTAGCTTTCTATAATGACCAAGAATGAATGATTTTGAGTTTTCTAGAATTAATTATAATTTTGTAAAATTTGGTTAGAAAAGAGCCAAATCTAGCCAAAAATAAACATCCATATTTTATGCTTTATTTCTGTTTTCTTGAGTTGTGGGCCACATTTTATGATGCAAATGAGTTATATTTATGTAATTAAATATGAGAATGTATAATATGAGTTCACATGGTCCACATGACATTAAATATAATTTTTAAATATGACGCAACACAAGGAAATTCATTATTTTATTCCCCTTGTTATACATCCTCATGGAATTTGATGATGTGAAGCATATGAATATTATGAAATGAGCTAGAAATTATGGTGTTACAAAGAACATATGTATGAAGTTGAAAAACATGAAAAGCAAGATAAAGATTGGACAATTTGGGAGATAATGCAATTTGATAAGCAATAGATCCAATTCTTTTTAAAATTTAATATGGGCCAATGTAGTTGGGACTTAATTTCTTGAGTTTAAAAGATTCACTAATACTAATAGTAGAAGTGATTTTCAAAGTTCTCCATTCTCAAACTCTTTTGTTAAATATAAGTGGCACACATTCTTTTCTAGATTAGCTTAATCCATTTTATTGTTTCCTATACTAAGTTTGGTCTAAGTAAGTTTCTTTCTCCTACTCCATATCAATATAATGAAGATCCATATTTCCTATCATAGAGAGCTTCGTAAGGTGACATCCTAATATTACAATGAAAACTATTGTTATAAGTAAACTCTATTAATGGTAAGTTCCTATCCCAATTTCCTCATTGACCTAAAATATATGATCTTAATATATCTTTTAAAATTTGAATTGTTCTTTCCATGTTTGAGGATAATAAGTTATATTAAAACATAATTTTGGTTCCAAAAGCCTCTTGTAAAGCTCCCCTAAATTTAAAAGTGAATCTATGATCTCTATCTAATACAATGCTAAAAGGTATTCCATGTAGCCTCGCTATTTCTTGCAAATATAGTTAGGCTAATTTGTCCTAAGAATACTTGGCTTTAATGGGCAAAAGTAGGTGAATTTAGTTAACCTATCCACTATAACCCTTATTACATCAAATCTAGTCTAAGCCCTAGGTGGTCCCATTTTAAAGTCCATTGAAATGTTGTCCCACTTCCACTAAAGGATTTTTAATGGTTGCAAAAAACTTAAGGGTCTTTAGTGTTCTATGTTAACCTCTTTACGTAGAAGGCATTTAACCACATTATTACCTATTTCCTTACTCATTCTTGGCCACCAATACATTCTTTTCAAGTCTTAATGCATTTTAGTGGTCCAAAGTAAATAGTGTAATGGCTTTTATGGGCTTCTTCCAAAATTTTATTCCTAAGTTCTACTTGATTAGGGACATATACTCTTCTTTAGAAAAGAATAGTTCTAACAAATGCCTTAGAAAAGCCCTGTTGTCCTAGTTGTTTTTAAAAGAATGGATCGATCCTTAGGCTTCTCTAATTTATGTACTTTGGTCACATTCAACCCTTAATTCACTTAGTTGCAAGTTGTGAGGTAGTATACCATAAAAAGTCTCACATCTTTAAAATATTCTAACAATTTGATTTCCTTAATCATCATTTTTTGCAATTTGTAAGGACTTTCTACTAAGTGCATAAGCTACTACATTAGCTTTGCTTAGATGCTATTTAAGTTCACAGTCAAAATCTTTCATCAATTCCATCTATTTTCTTTCTCTTATGTTTAACTATTTTTGATAAAATAGGTATTAATACTCTTATAGTCATTAAACACCTTAAAATAAGCTCCATACAAGTAGTGTCACCAAGTTTTTAGAGAGTGCACAATGATTGCTCATTCTAGATCATGAGTGGGGTGGTTTTTTCTTTCATGGGATTTAAATTGTCTAGAAATATAAGCTACTACCCTTTTATTCTATATTAGGGCATATTTTAACCTTTTCTGAGAAGCATCACTATATACCTCAAGAGTTCTTAAGGGATCAAGAATTATAAGGACATGTGTGGTTGTCAATTTTTCTTTCAATGTTTGGAAACTATGTTTACACTCATGGGTCCACACAAAAGGGTTTCTTTTCCTAGTCAATCTTGTTAGAGGTAAGGCTACCTAAGAAAATCCTTGAATGAAACTTTTATAATATCTAACTAACCTAAAGAGATCTTTTCCATTCCGCTATTACTTCTACTTTACTAAGGTTTATTACTATTCCTTGTAGTGTAATTATATGACCTAAAAATTTTACTTCTATAAGCCAAAAATCACACATTTCTAACTTAGCAAATAATTATTTATCTTTAAATACTTGTAACATTATTTTAAGATGAATTTTATGCTCTTCTATTTTTTAGTAGATCAAGATATTATCTATAAATACTACTACAAATTGGTCTAGGTATGATCTAAAAATTTTATTCATGTAATCCATGAATATAGTTAGGGCATTAGTTAACCTAAAAGGTATTATCAAAAACTTATAATATTCATATCTAGTTTTGCAAGTAGTTTTAAGTTTAGCACTTACCCAAATACAATGGTATTCTTATCTAAAGTCAATTTTAGAAAATACAAAGGTTCCTCTCAATTGGTTCAACAAATCATATGGAGTAGGTATTTATTCTTGATAGTTACCCTATTTAATTATTTGTAATATATACAAAATCTAAGGCCTCTATCTTTCTTTTTGGCAAAAAGTACTTGGGCTTCCAAAGGTTACACTAGGATGAATGAACTATTTAGACAGTAAATCATTTATTTGAGTATTTAATTCACTTAATTCTAATAGGGACATTATACAAGGTGTTATTAAGATGGATCTTGTTCTTAGAATTAGCCCAATAGTTAACTCAACTTTTCTTTCAAAAGGAAAGCTGGTAATTTTAGAAGGAAAAACTTATAGAATTTCTCTTACTATAGGAATGTTATCTAATTATATATTTTTTTTCTTTCTTTAAAGCTACAAGGAGACACTACTTACATATCTTTCATTTGTCTCTATACCAATATGGTTGATAGACATTTCTAGGGTGGATGAGAAGAGCATTGTCTTTTGATGACAATCTATGGTTACTTGGTTGGCAAATAACTAATCAATTCTTAAAATGATATCAATGTTTCTCAAAGGTAAGTGAACTTGATGAGCAATGAATGATTCATTCTCAATCCAAATAGGACAATTCAAACAAGCAAAGAAAGTACAATTTTCTCTCTTGTAGGGATAAAGACATTCAATTCAAAGCATAGTTTTAAAACATTCAAATGGAGTCTCTTCACACAATCATTAGATATAAAAAGAGTGTGTTAATCCTAAATTGAACTGTGCAAGTAAATAAATGGTTTTGAGTAAAACATGTTTGTACTAAGTTTTGAGACTGATCAACTCCTTTTTTGCTCACAATAAAAAATCTTTCTTTCGTTAGTGGTTTTTGGGTTAATGCCTTTCCTTTTGGTGTTCTTCTTTTTGGTGCATTCCTTTTATTTTAAGGACACCCTTATGAGTAATGTCTTGGATTGCCATACATGTAACAAATGCTTTGTTCAACAAAACAGGGTCTAGTACCATAAGACTTCCCATATTTGTTGCAAGTGATAAATATGTTGCTTCCCATGGTCTGCTTTCCTTTTCTAAGATTAAACTTGAGCTTAAAATTTTTCTTTTGTGAATTTTCTATCCCCTTAATCTTCCAAAATTGTTTCTTTTATTGTTCACTTTCTATTTCCACCAAAAGCTTTTTTATAGCCTAACATTTGTTTACCAATGCTACAAAATTCTGTATCTCTAGATCAATTGCAATGCCTCTGATTTTAAGTCATTGTCTTACTTCAAACTTTCAAGGTTTTTAGGCCATATCTAGGTTATTTCTTAAGTAAAAAGAGAATTTGGACAATTCTTCAAATTTCATCACATATTAGTCCACCATTATATTTCCTTGCCTCAACTATAAAAATTTATTTCTTTTCCATTCTTGACATTTTTAGGGATATAATTTTCAAGGAAAATAGTCTTAAACCTTTCCAAGGTAATTTAAATATCTTGGGCTTCCTCTCTTGGCCTCCTTTTACTAAATATAAGATTTACCCATCAGCATATGTGTAACAAACATCACCCTTTGAACATTAGTACACTCTAGCATTTTAAATATCTTCTCTAATTCCTTTAGCCATTCATAAGCCACTGTAGGATTATATTCTCCACAAAAGACAGAGGTTTAACCTTCCTAACTTAAGATAAACCTTGAAAATTTAGGTTCTCAGCAACTAAAGCTGGATGATTAACTTTGTAACACCATATATTCCTAACTCATTTCTATCACATTTACATGCTCATATGATACATTCCATGAAGGAAGTAAGAAAAGTCCATTAAAATAATGCATTTATTTGTGTTGCATCGCGTATGAAAATTCCATTTGGTGTCACGTGGACCATGGAGCTCATACATCACATTCTAATATTTAATTACATAAATAAAATTCATTTGCATCATCAAAAGTGGCCCACATCTCAAGAAACTGAAAGGAAGCATGAAATATTCATATTCACTTTTGGCCAGATTTGGCTCTTTTCTGTTCAAATTTTGGAAAATCATAACTAATTCTAAAAAAATCAAATGGAAAGCTACACATGTCTAATTTAGGATAAAAATATGTCCAGACTATAATATCCAACACAAAAGACGTTTAACATTTGAAAAGGTCTAGAGGTTAGACTGTCCACTGGTGCTATCACAAAATTCTGCAACAAACTTAAAAAATGTCCAATTAATTCCAAAAATCCATATATGCAACTAATACCAATCTGAAAAGTTGTAGATATTAGCTAGAGGAAAAAAATAACTCCAGATTAGTTTAGGCATGTCCAAACCTCAAAAATCAATTAAACAGTAACTGAGGTCGGGTGAAGTTTCTGATATTGGATAGATTCTTTGAAAATTCATATCTCCCTCTTTAGGCATCCAAATGAGGTTCTTCTAGTTGGAACGAGTCAGTAGGAATGTCTAGTTTCTTTGTATAAAATTTTGTAACAATTGGACATTATTTGAGCCCTATGTGATAGATTTCATTTTCGGACCAAGTGAATAGTGCATCTGACCAAAATCAAAAAATTTGCCAACTTTAAAAATTCATCAAATATTCTGTGGACCTTTAAAAATTATGTTCTTTAGATTTCTAAAAATTTTTCAACAAGTTCTAATTGCATGCCAAATCTCAGATTAAGAAGAGCTTGTTTGGATAAAAAGTGATATAGGGTTCCATTATGGCCAATTTTGGCTCTATATGGGATACCAAAATGTCCACATGGCTTTCCTTGGGATTTGGCACCTCTTGGGCAAGTCTAAAAGCATAATTAGGACTTGTGTGAGTTGCCCAAAAGGTCCCAAACTCCATGCCTCTCATTTTGGATATGCTTGTTGTAATTATACATACTTACATCATGTAACAACCAGGAAAAGGGAAAAGGAAAAGAAAGTAGAAAGCTGGAAAAATTCGAAATCCAGAAATTGTTCCAAGTCTCCTCGCAATAGAGAGAAATGGTCTCACTATAGCGAGAGTGCCTGCTCGCAATAGCGAAGGTGATTATAGCTATAGCGAGTGCGGGCAGCAGTCTATACAGAAACCAAGGAGTTGCTCGCCGTAGCGTGCGCCATAGCGAGAGTGGTAGTCTGGAACTAACACGAGTTTGCCATAGCGAAGGTTAAATCTCGCCATAGCGAAGGGAACTGATACGTGCTCGCCGTAGCGAAGGTTAAGCCTCGCCATAGCGAAGCTAGATAACATGAGCTCACCATAGCGAAGGTTAATTTTCGCCGTAGCGAGGGTCAGTCCGGAAGAGAGTAAAAGGCGAGAAATTTACTACTTTACACGACCCAACTCATTCTTTCTCTCATATTTGCCCTAGACTTCGACCCAAGGAGAGAAAAGAGGCGTGGAGAGTGAGTAAGACCAAGAGAAGGAGGAAGAGCAAGGGAAAGGTAAGCAAGTTCCTCCCATTTCTTCTTAGAATCTGGATCTCCTCTCTTTGCCTTCTCTTCCTACGGTTTTGTTTATGAGTTTAGTGAGGTTTTGGGCATGGGTCAGAAGAGGGAAAGTGGAAAACACTCTTGAATCTCTTTGTTTTCTTTGAAAATGTTATTTCCACTACCTCAAGAGTTTGAGAGAGAGGAAGAGTTGATGGCATTCTAGAGAGAGAGAGAGAACCTCTAGGTTCTGGTATGTTAGAAGGTTTGCTCTAAAGATTACATTCTAAGAGAGTAATTCCTTGTTCTTGATTGTGCTTAGGCTCAAGTGAAGCACCTCCATCAAGGTGTGATTGTGAACCTAAGAAGGGAGAGGAGAAATTGAAAGGAAAAGCTAGTGTTAGCTCATAAGGTAGCTCTCTTTCCACTCTTTCTTGTTGCATTCTTGGATGTAATAGTCATTGTATGTTTATGTATATACTTGATGTGTGAGATATGCCATATGTTATTGCCATGATGCATTGTTGACAATATGCTTATGTGATGGATTATGAGAATTGCTCGGGTGAGGTAGTGCCGAAAGTCCCTAGAGATGGATGAGGTAAAGCCGAAAGTCCCTTGAAATGGGTGAGACAAGGCCAAAAGTCTCATAACTGAGTGAGGCCAAGTCAAAAGTCCTTAAACTGGGGTGAGGCCATCCAAAAGTCCCTAAACTCAGGTAAGGCTAGACCAAAAGTCCCTGGAGCCCATTTTTGGCATTGTTGTGATTTCCATAGCATGTACAACATGTAATGTGATTGAGAATGGTTGGATGCCAAATTACATGTTTGACTTATTATATGCCTTGATTGTTTACTTGAATGAGTGCATGAGCTACTGAGATTCCCTAAATCTCACCCCTTCCCCTCCCAACTTAACATGCTAGGTGGAGCTCAAGGAGAAGCAAGTGTACACCAAGGAGCCTAGATGCATGTGTAGCTAGGTGTTAGTTTATTTTGGTTATTTTGTTGTAAAGTGGTGCCAAAATGAAAATGAACCTTCTATTTTTGAGATGTAAGTGTTGTAACAAGTGTAAATGTATGAATACATGATGTATGAACTATGCATAGAGCCAAATTATTGGAAATATGGGTTTTACCCCTTTTGCTGAATGTATGTGGCAGTGTATATTTGGCCATAGCATAGCGAGTTTGGAATGTATGATGATTTGGACCACTTTGACTTGTTATATATACTAGTTTTATGCTTTCAACCTTGTCCATGTGGAGTGAGAACGTGTGAGAGGCCATTTGGACCCATTTTGGACCTCTTGGGTGCCAAAACCGGTAATTTTGAGAGCTCCGTCAAAGTATGACTAGATGAGCTCCTCTTGCCATGAGATTTGGCATGCCTCTAGAGTTTGTAGAAAGCTTCTTGAGAAGCTAAAGTGAGTAATATTTGGAGGTCTAGAGAATATTTGGTGAATTGTTGAAGTTGGAAAAATTTGGTAGTTTGGTCATGTACTGTTCCTATAGGTCAGAAATGAAATCCATGTCATACATAGACCAAACGGTGGCCAAATGTCATGAAATTTTATACAAATAAACTAGAAAATCACAGTGACCTATAACAACTAGAATCACCCAAATTGAAGGTCTGTAGAGAGAGAACGAACCGTCTAAAGTTCTGTATCAGCATCAGGGAGCCACCTGACCTCCGTTACTGTTCCATCAGTTTTTGGGGTGTAAAGGCTACTGAACTGATTTGGACTTATTTTTCTCCTCTAGTAGATATCTGTACCTTTTCAAATTGGTATAGTGTGCCCAGATTGGAATTTTGTGGATTTAGTTACGAATTTTTGAAATTTATGACAGTAAGCTGCGCCAGAAACAGAGATAGCCAGACCTTTGTCTGAGTTTTGATGTCAAACATAGTCCAAACGCTAAGATTATGATTGGGAATTATTTTTATTGTAAAGATAACACTTAGATATTTCCAGAGAGCTATGGTTTGCTTGATTCCCATTTTTCTATAATTAGTTATGATTTTCCAAAGTTAGAGCCAAAATATGACTTTTGGGCCCAAGTGAGAAAATGTATTTTTCTGATTTTTGGCTCCATACCCATGGCTTATGGCTTGTTTTATGCTATGTATGAGTTGTATAAATAGAGTGTGAGTAGAGAAAATGAATGATGGATTCACAAGACCCACGGGGCAGAAGATGAGTGTATGAAACCCCATTTCATAGCATGAAAATGCCACGGATTGGTATTGGTTCTTTGGAAATCATATGGAACCGAGCCCAGTGAGAGGCTAGATAGTGGTAGTAGATTAAGGTGTTACATTTTTGGTATCAGAGCAAAGGTTCAGGCACTTTTGCTTGATGTTAGGCTCTTGAATGATGGGATTTGCTTGTATTTGGTGCGAATGGTCATGGAAGTTGTAGCATCCTTATGCATATGTGTTGTGATATTATTGTGAACTGAGGATTGCTACTTCTTTCAGACATGGTTGAGACTAGACGGGGCAGGGGTAGAGGCAGATCGCCTAGGGCTCAGAGAGCTGAGCCAGAGGTTCCTGTTGAGACTGAGGATCCTCTGCGGGCCATCACGGAGAGACTTGATCGGTATGAGGCCATGATGGGCCAGCACTAAAAGATGCTGGAACAGCAGAGATACATAGCCTAGCAACAGCATGATATGATCATGCATTTGCAAGATACCCTGGCTAGGCAAGAAGAAGCCAGAAGAGATGCCCTTGTACCTCAACCATCTACATCTAGCATTCCACCTGTACCTCCCCAGGAGCCTGCTGCCCACAGACCCAGACGCCTATCCAAAAAGTGTTGAAGCAGTTTAGACAGAACAATCCACCCTTGTTTGACAGGGAGTTGGATGCGGATAAGGCGGAGGCTTGGGTGATGCAGCTTAAGAAAATATTCTCGGTGATGGATTGTACCACCGAGCAGAAAGCCTAGTTAGCCACCTTCATGTTAGAAAAGGAAGCTGATAGATAGTGGTGTAGCACGAAACCCCTTATGGAGACCAAGGACATACAGATAACTTAGGAAACCTTCTTGGTCGAATTCTGTGAGAAATATGTCCCTAGTTCGGTGAGGAAAAAGAAAGAGATGGAATTTATGGGCTTGAGACAGACGGATGAGATGATTGTGGACCAATATGTGGCCAAGTTCATTGAGTTGTCTCGGTATTCCTCTGACCTCCAGAGGTATGATGATGAACCCTGGAGATATGAGCAGTTTGAGACTGGGTTGAGGCCCCTGATTAGCGATAGAGTCACTCCACAGCGGATTAGAAAGTTTAATACTCTTGTGGAGGTCAACAGGGTGATTGAAACTAACTTGTAAGTTATCATGCCTGCTGCGACTACGGCTAGTCAGAAGAGGGTTCCGGATTTGAAAAAGCCGAAACCAGAAGAGAGCTCTAGTTTGACACCTAGTACCAAGAGGAGAGGCAAAGGGCCATGGAATAGAAGGCCACAGCGAGGTGTGCCCCCTCCTCGGGGCCAGTCATCCTTCCAACAGTCTTCAGTGACATGTTTCAAGTGTAGGAAGCCGGGGCACATTGCTAGACACTGTCCTCAGATGGAGACAGTGCCTCCTCCTAGGCCACAAACCTAGGGCCGAGTGTTCGCCCTTACTCAGCAGGAAGCCAGCACATCTTCCAGTTTGATCCAAGGTACGCTGATAGTGAATGGCTTTCCTGTAGCTGCTATGTTTGATTCGGGTGCTAGTCACTCGTTTATATCTTATGATTGTGTGAGGAAATTGGGTCTGGTCGTTAGTGTCTTGCCATTTGACTTGTCTGTCACTACACCCACTAGAGGCCACGTGGTTACTTCCCATACCTGCTTAAATGTCATTGTTCAATTTAACCATTGTCATACCACTATTGATTTGGTTTGTATGCCCTTCCGTGATATTGCTTTGATTATTGGTATGAACTGGTTGGCTGTGAATAATGCCATACTTGATTGTGAACACCCAACCATTTCCCTACTTGCTTGTGGGACCATATCTAGGGTAGGAGCTGAGTTATCTTTTATGACTACTACCCAGGCTGAGAGATATTTGGAGTGTGGATGTCAAGGGTTTCTAGTCTTTTTCTCTATTCAGGCTGAGGTAGAAGAAGGGATAGAGGAGATCCCAGTTGTCAGGAAATTCCCGGAGGTTTTTCCTAAAGAGTTTAACTTTAGTGGCCTACCCCCTGAGAGAGAATTAGAGTTCCCTATAGACATAGTGCCTAGGGCTGGACCGGTATCCAAAGCTCCTTACAGGATGGCTCTCGCCGAGCTTGCTGAGTTGAAAGAGCAGATAGAGGAATTGTTAGAGAAAGGGTTTATCCTCCCTAGTATTTCACCTTGGGGTGCTCCGGTGTTATTTGTGAAAAAGAAAGATGGTAGCTTGCGGTTGTGTATAGATTACAGAGAGTTGAATAAAGTTACCATCAAGAATAAATATCCTCTCCCTAGAATTAATGATTTGTTAGATCAGTTGGCTGGGGCATCTGTGTTTTCCAAGATAGATCTTAGATCTAGGTACCACCAGTTGAGAGTGAGAACTGAAGACGTCTCCAAGACGGCCTTCAGAACGAGATATAGGCACTATGAGTTCCTTGTGATGCCATTCGAGTTGACGAATGCGCCTGCTGTGTTCATGGATTACATGAACATGGTATTCAGACCGTATCTAGATCAGTTTGTGGTGGTCTTTATTGATGATATTTTAGTGTACTCCCGATCTTTTGAGGAGCACGAGAGGCATTTGAGATTAGTCCTAGACACCTTGAGAGAGAAAAGGTTGTTTGCCAAACTTAGTAAATATAAGTTTTGGCTGCCGAGGTGAGATTCTTAGGTCATGTGATCTCACGAGACGGGGTCGCGGTTGATCCCCATAAAGTTGAGGCTGTATTACAGTGGGATAGACCTAGAATGATCACCGAGGTCAGGAGTTTCCTAGGTTTGGCAGGGTATTATAGACGTTTCATGCAGGACTTTTCTTGAATGGCCTTACCACTGACGAGGCTAACTAGGAAAGAGACACTTTTTGTGTGGGATGAGAGATGTGAGAAGAGTTTCCAGGAGTTGAAACTCTGTTTGACCACTGCCCCTGTACTGATTATCCCTGACCCTAGTGAACCATTTGTGGTTTATTGTGATGTCTCGGGCAAAGGGTTAGGATGTGTGTTAATGCAGCAGGGTCGAGTAGTGGCATATGCCTCGAGGAAGTTGAGGCCTCATGAGGAGAATTACCCCACACATGACCTGGAGTTAGCCGCCGTAGTGTTTGCTCTTAAAATTTGGAGACACTATCTGTATGGTGCTACCATATAGATCTATAGTGATCACAAGAGTCTGAAATACCTGTTTGACTAGAAAGAACTCAATATGAGACAGAGGAGATGGATGGAATTCTTGAAAGATTATGATTATGTGTTGAAATATCATCCAGGCAAGGCCAATATGGTAGCGGATGCCCTGAGTAGAAAAACCATCCATGTAGCCCATATGATGATTAGGGAGCAGGAGCTCCTAGAGAAGTTTAGAAATTTAAACCTCTCTTGTCAGGTGGTATCGGGTAGATTGTATCTGAGTGAAACCCGAGTTAAGAATATCTTGAGAACCCAGATCTTAGATGCCCAGAGAGAGGATGAGTTCCTGAGACGGATCAGGAATGAGATCACCCAAGGTAAGACCTCAGATTTCAAGGTGTCTGAGGATGGTATGATAGTATACCGAGACAGAATCTGTGTGCCTAGTCAGAATAAGTTGAGAGAAAGCATTTTAGAAGAGGCACATAAGAGTAAGTATACTATCCACCTAAGTGCCACCAAAATGTATCAAGATTTGAAAAGAATTTTCTGGTGGCCAAAGATGAAGAATGATGTGACGGAGTATGTGGCTAGATGCCTAGTGTGTCAGAGGGTAAAGATAGAACATCAAAAGCCAGCTGGGTTGTTGCAACCTCTAGATATCCTTGAGTGGAAGTGGGATAGTATAGCCATGGACTTTGTTATGGGGTTACCCAGGACATCCTCTGGACACGTTGCTATTTGGGTAGTTGTGGATAGACTGACGAAGTCTACACACTTTTTAGCTATCAGGGCTACTCATACACTGGATAGATTAGCCCAGTTGTATATCAGAGAAATAGTGCGACTTCATGGAGTACCCAATAGCATAGTTTTGGATGGAGACCCCAGGTTCACATCGAACTTCTGGAGGTCATTGCAGCATGCCTTAGGGACCAGGTTGCGGTTTAGTACTGCATATCACCCCCAGACAGATGGTCAGACTGAAAGGACCATCCAGACATTGGAAGATATGTTGAGGGCATGTGTGCTAGAAATGAGGGGTAACTGGGATGCATATTTACTGTTAGCAGAGTTTGCATATAATAACAGTTACCATTCCAGTATTCAGATGGCCCCTTATGAGGCTTTGTATGGGAGAAAGTGCAGATCCCCTCTGTGTTGGGTTGAACTAGGTGAGAGGAGTATGATAGGACCTAAGATTGTGGACCAGACCAGCCGACAGATAGAATTGATTAGAAAGAGACTCCTCACGGCCCAGAGTAGGCAAAAAAGCTATGCTGATAAGCGTAAGAGGCCGTTAGAGTTTGAGATTGGAGACCATGTGTTCATTCGAGTATCTCCAATGACGGGAGTAGGTCGGTCAATGAGGGTAAGGAAGCTCAGTCCTAGGTATATTGGTCCGTTTGCAATCCTTGAGAAAATTGGACCTGTGGCTTACCGAATAGCCTTACCTCCTAACCTAGCCCAAGTCCACAATGTTTTTCATGTCTCCCAGTTGAAAAAGTATTTGCCAGACCCCTCACATGTCATAGAATATGAGCATGTGCAATTGCAAGAAGATCTTTCCTATGTAGTGAGACTTGAGAGAATTGTGGATGCTAAGCTGAAACAGCTGAGAAGCAAGAACCTTCCTCTGGTGAAAGTGATCTGGAGAGGTCTGACACCTGAGGAAGCAACCTGGGAATTAGTGGATGAAATGAGGCAAAAACATCCAGAGTTATTCCCTTGAGGTAAGTCTTTAAATTTCGAGGATGAAATTTCTTTTAAGAGGGGTAGAAATGTAACAACCAGGAAAAGGGAAAAGAAAAAGAAACTAGAAAGCTAGAAAAATTTGAAATCCAGAAATTGTTCTAAGTCTCCTCGCAATAGTGAGAAATGGTCTCGCTATAGTGAGAGTGCCTGCTCGCAATAGCGAAGGTGATTCTATCTAAAGCGAGTGCGGGCTGCAGTCCATACAGAAACCAGGGAGTTACTCGCCGTAGCGTGCGCCGTAGCGTGCGCCATAGCGAGAGTGGTAGTCTGGAACTAACACGTGTAACACCCCAAAATTAATTAAGGTGTTAATTATGGAATTAGAGTAATTACGAATAATTAATAGAGGATAATTGGGCAAGTTAGTGAATAGAAGTTTTGGAGGGGTAAATTATTAATATGGGTTTGAGAATTTACTTAGGATAGAAATTGCATCTAGGCCTAAATTAATGAAACATGATGAGAGTCTAATGGAAGCCCAATGAGCTAGGTGCAGACCCAACCCAATTTAATGTGATGGAGGCCCAAGATTTACCTTGTATAAACCCTTATAAGTGGCCCAATCACCCTTGTGCAGACCCAAACCCTTGAGCCCTTCAAATTAGGCCCAAATCCCATTAAACTTCAGCAACCCAATGTGTGAAAACTGGCCCAAAAGAATTTTGCAGCCCAACAAGTGAAAACTGGCCCAATAAACAAAATCTGAAACCCAATTGGATTTGGACTTGGAGCAACCCATGACCCAGCCTTTTGACCCAACTTAAACCCATCTAAACCCTAATGCTTCAGCCACTTTTCCCCCCATTTGCTGAAACACAAAGTGAAATTCGGAGGTGGAGAAGGAGACTAGGATTTGGGGCAAAAATTTTGTATTTTCACACACTTAGAGCAAGATTTGGCCAAGGTAATAGTTATGGAACTTAACCCCCTCATCTTTCTCTTTAATCTGGTCTAATTAGTTTTTCATTTGGAGGATTTTCACTTTACCCAAAATCTGAAATGTGGTTATTTGGGGTTTTCTTGATGAAATTCGTAGGTTGAGGCTAGGGCTGACATTAGGTGAGTTTAAACCCCTCATTTTGATGCTTTCTTTGATGGTTTAAGACCCCCATAGCTTATTTAGATTATGGGTATTAATTTGGTACGAATTTGCTTAGGATTTTAGGTGAAACATTGAGAATTTTGGTGGGAGATACTTGAATCCGAATTTGGGAATTGAGGTGGCTGTTGCAATTGTCTGCAAGTGAGGTAACCGGGGTTTACATTAATTCCATGCATGTATCTGCTTTAATTTCATATTTGCTATATATGAATGATTTGAAATATTGAATGAATTGGTTGGCTATCTGTTGTATCATGATTGGACCTTGTGAGTCCATGGTGGAGCTGTGGTGCGGCTGCCACCCGTGCATGTGCTACGATCGAGCACCGGGTATGATCAACCCCAGATGCACTGAGCCCTGGTTGTGCTCAATGGGGAGTAGGTGCTGTGGGCGGGCCTCTCCCGGTGTTAATGGCCTTTAACATGTTAATTATATGATTGCTAGTATGAGATAGTAATCATGATAGCCTAATTATTTCATTTACTGAAATGACTAATATGATTCTGATATGGATTTTGACTTATGCATGTATGATGATTTAAACTGGATTATATGATGGAATTGCTTTGGTTACTGAGATTTATATCTCACCCCGTGTTATGGGATTAATATTTCAGGTGAAAGTTCTTCGGGTAAGGATAAGGGTAAGCAGGTGGATGAGAATCCATGAGTTCCCACCTATGGGGAGATGGCTAGACTTAGGCTGACTTAGCTAGTATAGATGCTAATTTTGTATTCCTTAATGTATAGCATCATCATGTATCTATATTGCCAAGTGTAGGCTTGCACATCTGATTTATTGAGGATGTATGTATTGAGGGGTTAGACCTCATCTTAATTTGGTAATGGTTGTATGGATTCATGATATCTACTGTAATTTATGTTGACCTATAATATGGCTTATCAATGGAAATGTAACCCTTGAGATATTGATATGAACCCCTAATATATGAAACCCCCATTGATTGAGTATTAAAGGATAGTTGCTAGTAGATCATGTATATTCTGTTGTTGTTACTTTACCATCTTGTTGATAGAGGGTAATTAGGGGAAAGAAATGGGCATATAAGTTTTAAATTGGTAATGGAAGAATAGCTAAGTAAATAAGGTAGATAAATTCCATTAGAGCCATATAAAATGAGGGGAAGTGACTTTAAAGTGTCCCTAAGAAGAGAATTGGAGTGTAGGGGGCGAAATATAGGGAAAACAGCTCCAGAAGAGAGTCACACCGCGGCCAGGAAGGCTTCGCCGCGGCCTAGGAAGTGACAGTGGCGAGGGACGCCACGGCTTGAGAAATATCGCCGCGGCGTGGAGTGAAAATAATCACCCAGGGGGTGACAAAACGTAACCTCGCCGCGGCGCAAGAAGTCTCGCCGCAGCGCGAGTCGAGACAATTAATTAGGGAGGTTACAGTAGCAAAACTCGCCGCGGAGCAAGTCCAACTTGCCGCGGCGTCAGGAAAATTTCTGAGAGCAACTTGGCCGCGGCGCAAGTTTAAAAGTTTGGTTTTTGAGCTCCAGAACCTAACGTAGCCGTGGTGGGAAAGTTCCAAGTCACGGCGCAGGTCCCCAAACCCCCACATTTGACCTAGAGACCCTAATTTCATTGAGGCTAATGTTAGGGGATAGCATGGGGACATTGGTGGGATGTTTTTGTGGGTTGAAATTGATTAATGGATGAATCCTAAACCTTCAATGATAGTACAAACCCTTTTATGCATGTTCCCGTTATGGTTGTTAGTTGATGATCCTAGTAGTATCAAGGTTTTTAAGTTTCTCTATATTTTATCAATGTGATTAGTTGCAACGACTCCAAACCTTGATCATTAATTATTAATAGCATGTTTAACCTTAATTATTGAGATTAGAAACTAGGGTCGTCACAGTTGGTATCAGAGCAATGGTTCAGGCTAGTGTGGTTGATTTACATCTTTGTTGTTAGAAAACTTGGCAATCATGATGCATGCATGATAGGAATAGGAACATTGTGGCCTGATGATAACTCTCATACCTATATATCTGTGTATCTGTCATGGGTGGAGTGTGTTTTGTTTGCCTTGGGCTGTAGTTTAATGGGGGATGCTTGTGGTTGTGCTTGTAGTATTGAAGAGTTAGATGGCTACCCGTAGAGAAACAACTGAAATGCTAAGAGAGATGCAAGAGGCCATGGCTGCAATGGCTAACCGAATGAGGGAATAAGTTGAGGCCCATGAAACCACAGTGAGGGCAATGACTGATCGGCTTCAAGAGCAAGCCGAAGCTCATGCAGCGACTGTACAAGTGCTGCAACAGCTACATGACAATATGAATAAGCCAAATCAGGAGTTGCCAATGGACAACCGTATGGGGGCTGATCATAACCCTGGAGTGGGACACCCAGGGGAGGATGGTGACCTTTCTGTGGTGTTGTCCAAATTTAGAAAGGCTGATCCTTCATCCTTTTTGGGGGACTTAGACACTGATAAAGCCGAGAGGTGGCTTATGCAATTGGAAAAGATCTTTAGGGTTATGACTTGCACCATCGAACAAAAGGCCAAGCTGGCTATCTACAAGTTGGAAGGAGAGGCTGAACATTGGTGGAGGAATGCCTTCAGATTGCTAATTGCAAGGGAGATACCCTTGACCTGGGAGAGCTTTCAAATGGCATTTGAAAGCAAATACTTCCCACCTTCAGTGAGGGTCAACAAGGAGGTTGAGTTTAACTTCCTTGAGCAAGGGGATATGAATGTAGACCAATATGTGGCCAAATTCATTCAGCTGTCTCGCTTCTCCTCCTACCTGAAGAGGTTTGATGATGAGCCCTGGAAAGCTGAGAAATTTGAGAAAGGCCTGAGACCAGAGATCAAGGATAAAATTGTGTCCCTACAAATCCGTAACTTTGATGAGTTAGTGGAGAAGTGTAGAGTGACAGAGAGGGCCATGGTGGAGAGTGAGGCCAAAAGAAAGAAGACCCTGGAAGGAAAACGTGACCGGGGCATGGAGCCCTTTAGGGGCGGAAGCAAGAAAGGAACTCATAGTGGGAGTGGCTCTTGGGGTAGGAGACCACCCCTAAGGAATGTCCCTCAAAGAAGAAGTATGGGACCACCGAGAATTACAATGAGTGCCCCACCCACTTGTGCCAAATGTGGGAAAAACCATGGGAGTGGGCCTTGTCCAGTGTGTTACAATTGTGGAAAGCCGAGACACTATGCGAGGACTTGCACGGTGTCACGTGAGTCGGCCTCATCAATTAAGCCACCTATCCAAGGAAGGGTGTTCGCCCTTACGCAACAAGAGGCTAGTAGGTCCCCTAGCCTGATCCGAGGTACATTGCTTGTCCATAATCATGTCGTAGATGCATTGTTTGATTCGGGTGCGACCCACTCATTCATCTCATATGACTGTGTTAAGCGTCTGGGTCTTAAAATTAGCCTGTTGCCATTTGAATTGTCTGTGTCCACCCCTATTGGATATTCTATGATTACATCTGATGTATGCTTAAATTGTACTGTACAATTGGATAGCCGTTGTACTACCCTTGACTTGATTTGTATCCCTTTGTGTGATTTTGATGTAATCATTGGTATGGACTAGTTGTCTACTAATAATGTGATACTTGACTGCAACCGTAAAACTGTTTCCTTACCCGCAAACATACCTGAAACTTGTCCTATGACTGAGCTTACTTGTGTGTCTGCCGCCCAAGCCGGGAGGTGCCTTAGGCATGGATGCCAAGGGTTTCTAGTGTTCTTTTCATTGCATGTGGAAGTTGAGGATGGGTTAGAGGATATACCTGTGATTGGGGAGTTTCCTGAGGTTTTTCCTAAGGAGTTTAGTGGACTACCTCCAGAGAGAGAGCTAGAGTTTTCTGTTGATTTGGTACTCGGTACTGGTCCAATCTCTAAGGCCCCGTATAGAATGGCACCTACTGAGTTAGTTGAGTTAAAGAGTCAATTAGAAGAGTTACTTGAGAAAGGGTTTATTAGACTAAGTGTGTCTCCATGGGGGGCACCAGTGTTATTTGTCAAGAAGAAAGATGGTAGCCTTAGGCTTTGTATTGACTATAGGCAATTGAACTAAGCGACTGTCAAGAACAAATACCCTTTGCCTAGAATTGATGACTTACTTGACCAATTAGCGGGAGCGTCGGTCTTTTCAAAGATTGACCTTAGATCGGGATATCACCAACTTAGAGTCAAGGTTGAGGATGTACCTAAGACAGCCTTTAGGACTCGATATGGCCATTATGAATTCCTAGTTATGCCTTTTGGGTTAACCAATGCCCCTGCCATTTTCATGGATTACATGAATAGGATTGTTAGGCCTTATCTTGACCGGTTTGTGGTAGTGTTCATTGATGACATCCTCATCTACTCTAAAAGTAGTGAAGAGCATGAAGAGCATCTTAGGATAGTTCTTCAAACCTTGAGAGAGCATCAGTTGTATACTAAATTGAGCAAGTGTGAGTTTTGGTTGCGAGAGGTCAAATTCCTAGGTTATGTGATATCGGAACAAGGGGTAGCGGTAGATCCTAGCAAGGTAGAAGCGGTACTGAATTGGGAGAGACCCAAAACAGTGACCGAAATTCGTAGCTTCTTAGGTCTAGCCGGCTACTATAGAAGATTCATTAAGGGATTTTCTCAGTTAGCCATGCCTTTGACCAAACTAACTAGGAAGGACCAACCATTTATGTGGGATGCTAGGTGTGAGAATGCCTTTCAAGAGCTTAAGGATAGGCTTACCACCGCACCTGTGTTAGTGATACCTGATCCAAAAGAGACATTCACGGTCTATAGTGATGCTTCTAAGAAGGGATTAGGGTGTGTCTTAATGCAACAAGGTAGAGTGATAGCCTATGCTTCTAGACAACTTAGACCCCATGAAGAGAATTACCCTGCCCATGACCTAGAACTAGCTGCTGTAGTTTTTGCCCTTAAGATTTGGAGGCACTATCTCTATGGTGCCCAATTTGAGGTGTATAGTGATCACAAAAGTTTGAAGTACTTGTTTGACCAAAAGGAGTTGAACATGAGGCAAAGAAGGTGGATGGAATTCCTTAAGGACTACGATTTTTCCTTAAAGTATCATCCGGGGAAGGAGAATGTGGTCGCCGATGCCTTGAGTAGGAAATCTATTCATATGGCAATGATGATGCTTAGAGAGCAAAGGTTGATTGAGGAAATGAGAGATTTGAATTTATCAATTTCAATGAACCCTAGTAGTCTTCTTTTGGGAGAATTGAGGATAGAAAATGACCTTAGCAAAAGGATTAAAGAGGCCCAGGAGTTAGATGCCTATTGGGGAGGAATTAAAGAGCAACTGGGTAGTGGTGAGGTCAAGGATTTTGACCTATCAGAAGATGGTTTGGTGAGGTACCAAGGTAGAGTGTGCATACCTAAGGATGAGGAGTTGAGGAACATAGTGTTATCAGAAGCTCATAAGAGTCGGTACACCATTCATCCGGGCACCACTAAGATGTATAGGGATTTAAAGAAAAGCTTTTGGTGGCCTGGAATGAAGTCAGACATAGCAGAGTTTGTTGCTAGGTATCTAATTTGTCAGAGGGTCAAGATTGAGCACCAAAGACCCGCAGGTTTGTTACAACCTTTAGAGATTCCAGAATGGAAATGGGATAGTATATCCATGGATTTTGTGATGGGTTTGCCTAGGACATCCTTGGGGTATGATGCTATTTGGGTGATTGTGGATAGATTGACGAAATCTGCCCACTTTCTACCTATTAGAGCTACTTATCCTCTAGATAGGCTAGCTCAACTATATGTTCGGGAGATTGTAAGGTTACATGGTGTCCCTAATAGCATTGTGTCAGATAGAGACCCAAGATTCACATCAAAATTTTGGCGATCTCTACAAGAAGCTTTAGGTACTAGTCTTAACTTTAGCATTGCCTATCATCCTCAGTCTGATGGATAAACTGAGAGGACCATTCAAACCCTTGAGGACATGCTGAGAGCTAGTGTGCTAGAATTGAAAGGGAGTTGGGATGTGTACTTGCCTTTAGCTGAGTTTGCTTATAATAATAGCTACCATTCTAGTATCCAAATGGCACCATTTGAGGCACTTTATGGGAGGAAGTGTCGGTCACCCTTGTGTTGGGTAGAGTTGGGTGAGAGGAGTCTCTTAGGTCCAGACATAGTGGACCAAACCACCCACCAGATAGAACTCATCCGAAAGAAATTGTTAGCTGCCCAGAGTAGGCAAAAAAGTTATGCAGATAAGAGAATAAGACCCTTAGAATTTGAGATAGGAGACCATGTGTTCCTTAAGGCTACTCCAGTGACAGGTGTAGGACAGTCTATCAGGACAAGAAAGCTCAGTCCTCGTTATCTTGGTCCTTTCCAAATCCTTGAAAGGATAGGACCCGTGGCCTATAGAGTTGCTTTACCTCCAAACCTGGCCAGATTGCATGATGTGTTCCATGTGTCCTAACTGAAAAAGTACCACCCGGACCCTTTGCATGTCATTGAGCATGAAAATGTGCATCTACAAGATGATTTGTCTTATGTGGTAGAACCAGAAAGGATTGTGGACTCAAAAGTCAAACAGCTGCGTAATAAGGACATTCTCCTGGTAAAGGTAGTATGGAAGGGACTTACTCCGGATGAAGCAACTTGGGAAACGAAAGAAGCAATGAGGAAGGATTATCCTGCATTATTTGAGTAAGGTATGTCTAATTTTAAGGACAAAATTTCTAAAAGGAGGGGAAAATGTAACACCCCAAAATTAATTAAGGTGTTAATTATGGAATTAGAGTAATTAAGAATAATTAATAGAGGATAATTAGGCAAGTTAGTGAATAGAAGTTTTGGAGGGGTAAATTATTAATATGGGTTTGAGAATTTACTTAGGATAGAAATTACATCTAGGCCTAAATTAATGAAACATGATGAGAGTCTAATGAAAGCCCAATGAGCTAGGTGCAAACCCAACCCAATTTAATGTGATGGAGGCCCAAGATTTACCTTGTATAAACCTTTATAAGTGGCCCAATCACCCTTGTGCAGACCCAAACCCTTGAGCCCTTCAAATTAGGCTCAAATCCCATTAAACTTCAGCAACCCAATATGTGAAAACTGGCCCAAAAGAATTCTGCAGCCCAACAAGTGAAAACTGGCCCAATAAGCAAAATCTGAAACCCAATTGGATTTGGACTTGGAGCAACCCATGACCCAGCCTTTTGACCCAACTTAAACCCATCTAAACCCTAATGCTTCAGCCACTTTTCCCCCCATTTGCTGAAACACAAAGTGAAATTCGGAGGTGGAGAAGGAGACTAGGGTTTAGGGCAAAAATTCTGCATTTTCACACACTTAGAGCAAGATTTGGCCAAGGTAATAGTTATGGAACTTAACCCCCTCATCTTTCTCTTTAATCTGGTCTGATTAGTTTTTCATTTGGAGGATTTTCACTTTACCCAAAATCTGAAATGTAGTTATTTGGGGTTTTCTTGATGAAATTCGTAGGTTGAGGCTAGGGCTGATATTAGGTGAGTTTAAACCCCTCATTTTGATGCTTTCTTTGATGGTTTAAGACCCCCATAGCTTATTTAGATTATGGGTATTAATTTGGTATGAATTTGCTTAGGATTTTGGGTGAAACATTGAGAATTCTGGTGGGAGATACTTGAATCCGAATTTGGGAATTGAGGTGGCTATTGCAATTGTCTGCAAGTGAGGTAACCGGGGTTTACATTAATTCCATGCATGTATCTGCTTTAATTTCATATTTGCTATATATGAATGATTTGAAATGTTGAATGAATTTGTTGGCTATCTGTTGTATCATGATTGGACCTTGTGAGTCCATGGTGGAGCTGTGGTGCGGCTGCCACCCGTGCATGTGCTACGATCGAGCACCGGGTATGATCAACCCCAGATGCACTGAGCCCTAGTTGTGCTCAATGGGGAGTAGGGGCCGTGGGCGGGCCTCTCCCGGTGTTAATGGCCTTTAACATGTTAATTATATGATTGCTAGTATGGGATAGTAATCATGATAGCCTAATTGTTTCATTTGCTGAAATGACTGATATGATTCTGATATGGATTTTGACTTATGCATGTATGATCATTTAAACTGGATTATATGATGAAATTGCTTTTGTTATTGAGATTTATATCTCACCCCGTGTTATGGGATTAATATTTCAGGTGAAAGTTCCTCGGGTAAGGATAAGGGTAAGCAGGTGGATGAGAATCCATGAGTTCCCACTTATGGGGAGATGGCTACACTTAGGCTAACTTAGCTGGTATAGATGCTAATTTTGTATTCCTTAATGTATAGCATCATCATGTATCTATATTGCCAAGTGTAGGCTTGCACATCTGATTTATTGAGGATGTATGTATTGAGGGGTTAGACCTCATCTTAATTTGGTAATGGTTGTATGGATTCATGATATCTGCTGTAATTTATGTTGACCTATAATATGGCTTATCAATGGAAATGTAACCCTTGAGATATTGATATGAACCCCTAATGTATGAAACCCCCATTGATTGAGTATTAAAGGATAGTTGCTAGTAGATCATGTATATTCTGTTGTTGTTACTTTACTATCTTGTTGATAGAGGGTAATTAGGGGAAAGAAATGGGCATATAAGTTTTAAATTGGTAATGGAAGAATAGCTAAGTAAATAAGGTAGATAAATTCCATTAGAGCCATATAAAATGATAGGAAGTGACCTTAAAGTGTCCCTAAGAAGAGAATTAGAGTGTAGGGGACAAAATATAGGAAAAACAGCTCCAGAAGAGAGTCACGCCGCGGCCTAGGAAGTGACAATGGCGAGGGATGCCGCGGCTTGAGAAATATCACCGCGGCGTGGAGTGAAAATAATCGCCCAGGGGGTGACAGAACGTAACCTCGCCGCGGCGCAAGAAGTCTCGCCTTGGCGCGAGTCGAGAAAATTAATTAGAGAGGTTACAGTAGCAAAACTTGCCACGGCGCCACATAGGTTGGCCGTGGCGCAAGTCCAACTCACCGCGGCGTCAGGAAAATTTCCGAGAGCAACTTGGCCGCGGCGCAAGAGTTCCAGGCCGCAGCACAAGTTTAACAGTTTGGTTTTTGAGCTCCAGAACCTAACGTAGCCGTGGTGGGAAAGTTCCAAGTCGCGGCGTAGGTCCCCAAACCCCTACATTTGACCTAGAGACCCTAATTTCATTGAGGCTAATGTTAGGGGATAGCATGGGGACATTGGTGGGATGTTTTTGTGGGTTGAAATTGATTAATGGATGAATCCTAAACCTTCAATGATAGTATAAACCCTTTTATGCATGTTCCCGTTATGGTTGTTAGTTAATGATCCTAGTAGTATCAAGGTTTTTAAGTTTCTCTATATTTTATCAATGTGATTAGTTGCAACGACTCCAAACCTTGATCATTAATTATTAATAGCATTTTTAACCTTAATTATTGAGATTAGAAACTAGGGTCGTCACAACACGAGTTCGCCATAGCGAAGGTTAAATCTCGCCATAGCGAAGGGAACTGATACGTGCTCGCCGTAGCGAAGGTTAAGCCTCGCCATAGCGAAGCTAGATAACACGAGCTCGCTGTAGCGAAGGTTAATTTTCACCGTAGCGAGGGTCAGTCCAGAAGAGAGTAAAAGGCGAGAAATTTACTACTTTACACGACCCAACTCATTCTTTCTCTCATATTTGCCCTAGACTTCGACCCAAGGAGAGAAAAGAGGCGTGGAGAGTGAGAAAGACCAAGAGAAGGAGGAAGAGCAAGGGAAAGGTAAGCAAGTTCCTCCCATTTCTTCTTAGAATCTGGATCTCCTCTCTTTGCCCTCTCTTCCTACAGTTTTGTTTATGAGTTTAGTGAGGTTTTGGGCATGGGTCAGAAGATGGAAAGTGGAAAACACTCTTGAATCTCTTTGTTTTCTTTGAAAATGTTGTTTACACTACCTCAAGAGCTTGAGAGAGGGGAAGAGTTGATGGCATTCTAGAGAGAGAGAGAGAACCTTTAGGTTCTGGTATGGTAGAAGGTTTGCTCTAAAGATTACATTTTAAGAGAGTAATTCCTTGTTCTTGATTGTGCCTAGGCTCAAGTGAAGCACCTCCATCAAGGTGTGATTGTGAACCTAAGAAGGGAGAGGAGAAATTGAAAGGAAAAGCTAGTGTTGGCTCATAAGGTAGCTCTATTTCTACTCTTTCTTGTTGCATTCTTGGATGTAATAGTCATTGTATGTTTATGTATATGCTTGATGTGTGAGATATGCCATATGTTATTGCCATGATGCATTGTTGACAATATGCTTATGTGATGGATTGTGAGAATTGCTCGGGTGAGGTAGTGCCGAAAGTCCCTAGAGATGGGTGAGGTAAAGCCGAAAGTCCCTTGAAATGGGTGAGACAAGGCCAAAAGTCTCATAACCGAGTGAGGCCAAGTCAAAAGTCCCTAGACTCGGGTGAGGCTATCCAAAAGTCCCTAAACTCGGGTAAGGCTAGACCAAAAGTCCCTGGAGCCCATTTTTGGCATTGTTGTGATTTCCATAGCATGTACAACATGTAATGTGATTGAGAATGGTTGAATGCCAAATTACATGCTTGACTTGTTATATGCCTTAATTGTTTACTTGAATGAGTGCATGAGCTACTGAGATTCCCTAAATCTCACCCCTTCCCCTCCCAACTTAACATGCTAGGTGGAGCTCAAGGAGAAGCAAGTGCACACCAAGGAGCCTAGATACATGTGTAGCTAGGTGTTAGTTTATTTTGGTTATTTTGTTGTAAAGTGGTACCAAAATGAAAATGAACCTTCTATTTTTGAGATGTAAGTATTGTAACAAGTGTAAATGTATGAATACATGATGTATGAACTATGCATAGAGCCAAATTATTGGAAATGTGGGTTTTACCCATTTTGCTGAATGTATGTGGCAGTGTATATTTGGCCATAGCATAGCGAGTTTGGAATGTATGATGATTTGGACCACTTTGACTTGTTATATATACTAGTTTTATGCTTTCAATCTTGTCCATGTGGAGTGAGAACGTGTGAGAGGTCATTTGGACCCATTTTGGACCTCTTGGGTGCCAAAACCGGTAATTTTGAGAGCTCCGTCAAAGTATGACTAGATGAGCTCCTCTTGTCATGAGATTGTGATGCCTCTAGAGTTTGTATAAAGCTTCTTGAGAAGCTAAAGTGGGTAATATTCGGAGGTCTAGAGAATATTTGGTGAATTGTTGAAGTTGGAAAAATTTGGTAGTTTGGTCATGTACTGTTCCTATAGGTCAAAAATGAAATCCATGTCATACATAGACCAAACGGTGGCCAAATGTCATGAACTTTTATACAAATAAACTAGAAAACCACAGTGACCTATACCAACTAGAATCACCCAAATCGAAGGTCTGTAGAGAGAGAACGAACCGTCTGAAGTTCTATATCAGCATCAAGGAGCCACCTGACCTCCGTTACTGTTCCATCAGTTTTCGGGGTGTAAGAGCTGTTTAACTGATTTGGACTTATTTTTCTCCTCTAATAGACATCTGTATCTTTTCAAATTGGTATAGTGTGCCCAGATTGGAGTTTTTTGGATTTAGTTACGAATTTTCGAAGTTCATGACAGTAAGCTGCGCCAGAAACAGAGACAGCCGGACCTTTGTCTGAGTTTCGATGTCAAACATGGTCCAAACACTGAGATTATGATTGGGAATTATTTTTAGTGTAAAGATAACACTTAGAGATTTCCAGAGAGCTATGGTTTGCTGGATTTCCATTTTTCTATAATTAGTTATGATTTTCCAAACTTAGAGCCAAAATATGACTTTTGGGCCCAAGTGAGAAAATGCATTTTTCTGGTTTTTGGCTCCATACCCGTGGCTTATGGCTTGTTTTATGCTATGTATGAGTTGTATAAATAGAGTGTGAGTAGAGAAAGTGAATGATGGGTTCACAAGACCCACAGGACAAAAGATGAGTGTATGAAACCCTGTTTCATAGCATGAAAATGCCACGGATTGGTATTGGTTCTTTGGAAATCATATGGAACCGAGCCCAGTGAGAGGCTAGATAGCGGTAGTAGATTAAGGTGTTGTACATCAAACTTCCAAGAAGCATAACTTGGCATTATATACTTAAACTATATTCTAACATTCACATATCATATTCTCTTATTTATACATCACATATTAATATAATTACACATGTTCATCACTTCATAAGTCATACACATTCATGGATTACAACATATGCCATTCTTATAGCCTTAAAGTAATAAAATTTTCAAATTTTAATGTCATTCCTTCATCTCTCATGTGGTTGGCTCTTATTACCTTGCTTTTGAGGTCCACCTATCATATTAGAATATTGGAGAGGAGGGGATGAGATTCAAATAATCCCAATAGCTCATCTCCCATTCAATCACACATAACATATGTAAAGTAAGTCTTGAAAATGCATACATGAACATAATAGATGACATGAACATTCAAGAAGCAAGCTTGGTGTGTGAATGAGTCATAGAAGGCATCCAAAGGCTTGCCAAGTGGATGGATTGGCCTCACCTTTTTCCTCATAGATTTTGGACTTGCCTCACCCATTCTTTAAGAGATTCCTAGACTCAACCTTGCTCTTGGAAGTCTATCTCATTTGGGAGACTTCTTTACTTTGTCCCAACTAATTCTAAGGGTTCTTGGCTCATCTTCACCATGGCTAAGAGTTCTTGGCCTCTCCTTACTAAAGTAAATCCAAACAAATATCATAACATCATTTAGAAACATAATATGTCATCATGAAACCATAGCATATGAAATCATGCTAGCATACTTTTCATGGCTTGAAAATACATATACACACATTCTAAGATAAGCTAAACACACATCCATGCATGAGAGAAGGAGGAGAGAGCTACCTTGGAAGCAACCACACACTTTTCCCTTTGAAAAAATGCTCCCTCTTTTGGCCTCACACACAAACAAGCGTGGGCATGATTTCTCATGGCGTAAACACAATTTATAGAATCTAATTAGGTTCATGAACTCAATTCTAAGGCTATACAATTTGCTTAGATACTACCTTGGCTTATAACCTCATTATAGTTTTATAATTACACCTAATGAAGCAACATTCCTCAAAAAAATTTTAGGCTCCATTCTTTCCTTTCAAATATGATTATTGACTCCTTTTAAGCCTCTTGGAGTCATCATACAATTAAAACTAAGAGCCTAACTACATGTTACTTCTTTAGGTCATAATATGGAACATAAAGCACTAACTCACTTTCTATGAGTTCTAAATTTTTCCCAAGGCTTCCCCTTATATTCATTTATCATATATGACCCAAAAATAGGCTTAAAAAAAATTTGAAACTCTCCCTAGCTATGAGAACCCCTTTAGGCTGAGGCTATGGAGGAAATGGAGTTTCTTGGAGTTTGCCTTGTTTTTTCAAGGGAGGATGCATGTGGGGAGCCTCTTAGGAATGTTGAAAGCTCATTTAAACTCTTATTTATGCCTAGGAATTATCATACAAAATCAGATTTTACAAGGTGCACTTGAAACCCTAGGTTTTGCATCTTGAAATCTAATGGTTTTTTGTTAATTCCCTTTGCATATTCTTAATCTCCACACCCTTTTTCCTTAGATTCATCCTTGGTTTGGCCTAAAAATCATATTCTCCTAGGGTTTCTTGGGTTAGGCAAAATGGAGAAGAAGAAGAGGAACCAAAAGTAGCAACCATAGAAAGAGAAATTACCTAATTTTCTTGCTTTTTCTTGCTTTCTCCAAGCGTCTCTCTTCAAATATAGAATTTTACCTAAGTTTCTCCGTTAAATCAGATTTGTAAACTTCATTTTAATCAAAGAAAACAAAGAAAGATGAAGGAGAAGAGGTTTAGATGGAAGAAAGCATGAAAAACTACCAAGAAAGCATACCTTAAAGCTTGGATTTCTTCTCTTCTTCTTCCTCCCTTGGTGTGCCTAAACCCTAGCTCTCTTCTTTGAAATTGGGCAGAAAATTCTGAGTCTAAATGAAGAAGAGAGTGGGGTGCCACCTATATATAAGGGGAAGAGGAAGTATTTTTTAAAAATTTCCATATTGCCTTTTATTCTTTGCATTTTTGTCTCTCCTTTGTTTTAGCTCCTTTTTGAGAATTGTCTTTTCTATTATGAAATTTAGGTTCCCAATTTAATAAAATGACTTTGGAATTACTCAAATCGAAGCTAAAACCTTCTCAAATGAATCAATCAAAGTTCGGGTACACCGACAATAGAAAATGTCTACCGGAGGGGATTTAACTATCTCGGGGCTTTCCATGGCTTTTAGGGCTTTTGAGAACCCCGAAGAATTCAAAACTTTCATTTAAAAAGTCCTCTTGTGTGAATTCCAAAATTTACTTAAAATTATGAAAATGCCATTACGTTTCGTAAGATTTTCGTCAAAATTTGTTTATTCATTCTAACTCTATTTTTCCTTCCATTTGAGGCTAGGATTTCCATTTTTAGGAGTCTAGAATGTTAGTCAAATTTTTTAGGACCTTAACTAATTCAGTTAAGGGGACTTGCTTTGAAAATGTACCCATTTCTGTCATTTAACAAGGACGTTACAAACTCTGCCTTCTTGTATTTGTTGTATTAGTCTATTAGTAGCGACAACTTGCTCCCTTGTGGTAGCAGCTATTCCCTCTACTTGTTCTCTAATAGCAGCAGCCATTCTCTCAATGCCGTTGTTATAATTGTTACTATTGGAGTTACTTTTCCTTTTGGATGCCATGTAATTGCTGAACATATAAAATAAGTTATATTAAGGTGATCTAGTTAACACTTCTAGTCCTACCTGTGAAATAAAGTCATAGCATCAAGTTCAAATATATGGGTGCATAAGTGCTAGTGCCACTTTCACTTACGATTACCTATATATCAAAGTAAAGTTAGGCTATTAGGTTCCTATCTTAGTCTAGACTTTCCTAGACTCTCCTAACTTTCACAAGATGAACTGCTTTGATACCATAAATATAATCCTTTTACCCATATTAATCAATTTTACTGAGATATTACATGTAGCATAATAAAAATTGATAAGTATTACAATGTAGGAATAATGAGATCATATAAATTTATAATAATAACTAATGTTTCCTACTATTTTATATATTTTAGATAGTCCTAGTAGATGTCATACTAATCACTAGTCAGAGTTTCTATTAGTTATAGTTATAACAAAATGGTTCTTAGATCAAAATATTATTTAATCATAAAACTAATATTTACATTTACACATAGTCATTTAGGCTCAATAGAGTTAAACTACACTATTTAGTTTCTTGCATCAGTCTTTATTTATTTACTAGGTCACTGGAGGGGTCGAAGATGAAGTTAGATTGGTTGAAAGTCTTCCACACAGTCATGGACTCCATCTTTATCATAACTTGAACTTTGTCAGCTCCCAATATGTTTATGTAAGTCCACTTGACTTCAACTATGTATCATGTCATTGGCATCTTTCTTACCTAAATACATTACCTAAAAAGGTAAGAATTCAATAATTCTTAGTAAGGCATAATAAGGTTTCAAAAACAAGTAATGGTACAGCTATAACATGTGCAGAAAACATTTTTACAATGCTATCCCTTGTCTATCTAAGAAAATCAATAATCAAACCATAATAATAAGTATAAATTCACTAATAGTTATTTGCAACTAGACGACCTATTCAATAATTCAAGTACAAAATAATATTTTGCATAAATCATATAGCTCATAGAAATCATGGCAAGGAATTAGGCAATTTTTTTAAGGATTCGTAGTTAATCTTGTCTAAAAATGCTGGTTAAGACAGAAAAAGTTTTATAGGTACCATATCAAGTATCTCATACTACCTGACACAGACTTAGGTTTTCCAAATTAAAGCATCAAATTAGGTATCTCATTCTACCTAATGTGAAACCTAGGTTTTCAACATTCTTAAGGCTGAATACCCACCTTTCTTATCCCTGCACATCATAACATTTGTTAGTATGAGTAGTATTCATAGACATTCATAGCATGATTGCAAACTAAGATGTCTCCTAGCGTGGATCCACATCATGCAAGTAATTAAATTCCATAAGGAATCCTTGTCCTTTATAATGCTAATAGCAAGGGATTTTAACCCTTGATTATGCATTAACATTAGCAATATCATATTATCTTTTTCATTTTTAACATAATTAAATTTTCAAGAGCTATAAACAATAGTAGTTAGTCATAGAATAAGCATGCCAATCAAGTCAAAATATCCACTAATAATCTATTAAATAAATTAGAATACCAACTAATAATTAGCTTGAATAAACAAACTCCTTAAGAAAGTCTAATAGACCCCTTTGTTCTATTAATATGTCTTTGAAATGTATTAATGTCTTAAAAGTCTAAACATTGGTCCACATCAAGATACTCCATAGATACGGTCTTCTATACATAAGAATAGTTTGATGTATAGTTTTCCATGCCTATAAAGTTAAATCACTTGGTTAAAGCACTTCATGTGTCATGGTCATCCATGTGTAGGTATTGTTTTATGTTCAGTCTTTAATGCATAGGGTCTTAGAAACATCCTTGCTCAAGGAATTAGTGTTATAGTATATGGATTAATATTCATAGAGTTTTAGAAGAATTTATCAAGCAATCTAAAGACAATTTCTCATGAAATAATCCATGTATAACATACCTATAACTCAAAAACACAAAAAACCACAAAATTGCACCTTTGGAAGGGAAAACACATCATTTATTCTATTGGACTTGAGACCTACATGGCTTGGCCATATGGAACTAGTGACCCACCACACCAAGCTATATGCATCCCTATTTATAAGGCTAGACATCATCTATGCTGGTGTACATGGCTTGGCCATGTTTAGAGCCCTTGTTTCATAAAAATAAGCATCTTCTTCATCATTTGGAAGCTTTTTTTCTCCTAAACTCACATAAACCTTCATCTAATGAATCAAACAATTAAAATACATGACTTAGAGACATAGTCAATGATTTTCTTTCCCTAATCATCTTACCATCTCCTTTTTGCCCTAAAATTTTTGCTCATTTTCTTTTAGCTTCAAAGAGAAATAGGGAAAGAATTATCTAATCCTTTAATGACAATCAAAACAACTAAATGACCATAATAATTTTGTCCTAAAGAGTTGTTTAAAAATTCAGCCATGAGAGAAAGAAGATAAGATAGGAAAGTAGAAAATGATGAAGAAATAAGGGGATAGAGAAAGAGATGCAAACTTACTTAGTAAGATCTACCTAAAAAGATGGATTGAAGCTTTCTTCTACTACCACCCTTCTTCTAAATTTCTCTTTGGATCTTCTCCTCTTATTGACTCTATCTTTTTCTTAGTTTGCAAGTTAACAAAGTATGAAAGATTTATGTGATGGGTAACATAACAAAGTTTAGGAATTATTTTTGGATGCAAGTTTTTTGTATTTTAAAGGGAGGATTTGAGTTTATATAAAGGTTATGAAGGTGGTGGAAGCTTGGGATGTGTCATATAGTGGAGAACCTAAAAAAATCTTTTAATAACTTAGCTCCATTGTAGATGAAATTCAATCAATTAATTTGATATGAGGTATAGAAATGATTATTAAGCATTGAATGTGCAACAAACATAAGTATGGTGTATGTATTAATTAAGGCTATGTTAATATGTATAGATAAGTTTAAAGAAGAAATATCTTATAAAATCATCATTGCTAAACTGAGCAAGAATGATGAGCTAATCAATGTAAATTATGGAGTTTGGTGTAATACCTAGTCTTTCTAAAACTGAACTGGAACTGATGAGTTATAAAAGGAAGATTCCAAATGAAATGATTAGAGGCTAAATAAGTCTAGAATAATAATCTAGACATTTAGAAATGAGGATACAAAGCAAAAGATGCCTTAAAGTCGAAGCCATAATAACTAAATAAAATTACCCGAAAACGCAGTGACAATTTCGTTATTTTGAGTAACTTTTTAGAAACTTAAAGGAGGGAGCTTTAAATGGCAAAATTGAGTTTCTCATGGTTCTCAGAGGCCCTAAAAACCATAGAAATCCTTAGAATGGTTAAAACCCCTCTGATGTATAATTTAGTTTGTTAATTGACCTAAACTTTGACTGAATGATTTAGGATGGCTCCGAAGCCCATAAAATTAAAAATTTTGTGTTTTTAATAAACTTAAGGACCTTAATTTTCATATGAAAAGATGGTTCTAAAAAAAGAGTTAAAATGAGAGAAAATAGGGAAAATAAAGTTGAAGGGCAAAAGGGGAATTATGGAAATTATTATAACTTTACCCCTTCCTTCTTAAATCTGTCCAGCTCGACCCAAACCCCTTAAAATAGAACCTAGACCATCTGAACCAACATCAAGAAGTGCACCAAGGAGAAGGGAGAGAAGGAGGAAAACAAACCAAGAAAATATATGAATTTTGGCACTTTTTCATGCTTCTTCCTTTACTAAGATGATTCTCCTCTTCAAGCTCTTTCTCCTCATGGTTTTAGTTTCCTAAGAAGAGGATTTTCATAGCTGAACTTGTGGAATAAAGAAAGGATTTGAGGAAACCAAACTTTGCACCAAATTCTTCTCTTGAAAAGCTTTTAGATGATGTATAAAAATCTCTCTCTCCCTATCTTATTCGGCCACCATAGGGCCTATGAAGAATGAGAATGTTTTGGATGGTAACAAGGTAGAATCAAGGGTTTTATTAGTAAGTAATTGAATAATGCAATTAGATTCAAGAAAGGAGTAGTAGAAAACAAAATATGGAAGTTAGAGTTTTAATTACACCTTGAGAATTTTGAAACTTTAAGAGGATAACCCAAGTCATATTTAATCATGTCTAAACACTATAGAAGCCAAGGAATATGGATATGTATCAAGCTCCCAAGAAAAATAAACAAAACTCCATATAGCTTCCAAGGAAGTCAAGGTTCAGCCAAGGGGTGGAATGAATAGCTAGAGTGTTTGTTTGAGTCCTAATGAATTTAGAGGCTTAGATACGATGAATAAAGAATTATAGAAGCATTGGATTGAATTTAGGAGCCTTAAAATGAAAGTTGAAATTTTAAGAGTTTAAATGAGGTTAATAAAGCAAGTTGGTTCTAAACCCTTCTAACCAAGCATGTAATGATCCAAATGAGTTTCTTAAGAATTATAAGACTTGTAGAAAGCAAGAGTTTGGAGTTAGGAAAGCAAGAACCAAATGTTGATTCATAATAGACCTAAACTAGTCATAATTGGCTCCTTGAGTCCTAATGAGATTAAGGAAGAATTATGAAGCCTAAAGTGAGTTTTATCAGATTAATTTGTCTTGTAATTGTTATATGTAGGTCAAGGTAATCCAAACTCACTCAATTGTGAGTGCCAAGCCAAAGAAAGTGAAGGAAAAGGAAGCCAACAAGTGGGTTAATGGTAGAATCATAAGATAGCTTTAAGTTCTTAGAATCATAAGATAGCTTTATCTCCCTTCTTGCATGCTTTGAGTACTTGAATCAGTGTGAATGCTTATATGTGTTGTTTCTTGATACATCCACGATATATATTTAGCACAAGTTCTATAATGAGCTTTATGAATGAGTATGAGATGTTTTTCAGCTCCTAGCTCCTATAAGGTATGAAATTGAATGTAGTAACTCTTCTTTAGCCTCTAGGTTGAGAAAAGTTAAGCTTAGCAAGTTTATGATGATGTCATGGCCAACAAATGAATGAGTTTTATGTTTTATAATGCATTTGATTTATATAAGACATGAGCATTGCATTCTTACACTACATGCATGGCATACACATGACATTCTTGTATGTATTGAATTGGTTGAGATTAGCTACTGAGATTTTCTTGAGTCTCACCCCTATTCTTTCACTAACCATTTTCAAGTTCACTAAGCAAGGAGAAGGATATTGATAGAACCTAGATGATAATTATTATGTATTAGGATGTTATTATGTATCACTTTTGATTTGTATACCAACTATGGCATGGATAACACACTTGATGTATATTTATGACTACTTGATGTCTTATGATGTATAATATTATGTTCTAGAATGGAAATCTATGTATTAGTATGAGAATGTGCATGTATGGTGGGTTCTGACAAGTTATGGGTCTTATGTAAGTAAATGTCATATGATAAGCCATGTTGCAAGTGTGTATAATTAAGAGCCAAGGGGGTTAAAAGTTGATCCAACCATTTTTGTATGTTATGGAAGGGTTAGAAAAGCTATTTAGGATGAAAGAAATGTGTTCAAAGTAGAAGAAAACCAATTGGATCCCAAATGGTCCAAATTAGTATCAAAATTGGTCTTAAATTTTTTATAAACAACTCCTATGTCAAAATTGGCTTAAATGATCTAATTTGAGTATAAGATTTGGCATGCTTAGACCCCTCTTAGAGCTTTTTATCAAGCTAAGAATCATAATTTTTGGAGCTATACAAAATATTTTACAAATTTATGAAATTGTGCTAAAATTTGAATTAAGTCTTGTATTGTTCACATAGAATAGTTTTCATATTTTAGGTTTTTCAAAAGCCAAATGATGTCCAATATTATGAAATTTTACAATCATATAGTTGACATTATAAGCTTTCTAGGGCCACTAAGTTTACATAAAAAGGATTTGTATAAAGGAACTTATGAATTTTTGAAGTTAAGGGTTTGATTATGTCCAATTATTGTAGTAGCCATTGATATGGAAGGTTTTTTGTGTAGCAAATGAGCTCAGATGCTATTGAAATTTATATTACATCTCAAGCTTTTCGTGGCCACTAAGAGCACCTAATTTAGAGTTGTGTAGCTCAAGATATGCGATTTCAAAGTTTTGATATGCTACATGCCTCTAATTCTGACTTGTGTTATTATTCCATTGCATTTGGTAAGGAAAATGAACTTAATTTCACTTGAAATTTTTATAACATGTAGATCACATCCTAAGCTTTCCATAGAAACCTATTTTGCATGATTTGGAGTTATATAGCCTAAGTTATGAATTTTTAAAGTTAGTGCAGATTTTGTGTCTTTGCTATCATTTCAGGTTCTAGCCACTTCTTAGATATTCCACAAGCTGAACATGATGAAATGGTTATGAACAAACTTGTTTATGATAAAAATAAATGAAAGAAAGAAAAAATCAAGTTCAGACCCTCATAACTCAAAATGACTCATAAATGGCCTAATTTCGGTGTCAAAAAGCCTATGTATAAATGTGAACTTTGCTATTATCTTCATATATTGTATGACTGAACTAAGTAAGCTAGGTATGACATTTGGCACCATAAGGTTTAGTACATCCTTAAAGAATAAGATGTTCAAAAAACTCTAAATTGTGTCATGATTAAGCTGAAGCATGGAAACATATAACTGTTAGTATATTGATAAACATGATTTTTATACACTTTATTCCTCTTAACTTAATCTTTTTAATAATTAAATGTGGCTTAATGAAGGCAATTGAATGGAATTTGATTTTAATTGGCTATTTTTACATTTAAGGAATTAAGTTGCAAATAATTAATTTTAAATACATAAATCATTTTAAATGAACTTTGTGATTTTTCTCCTTTGTTTTTATGCAGATTTTGGGCAATGGAATTTAAAGGAGGAAACTTATTTGAAGAAGGAATGGAGTTGAAGTTAACATGCATGGATCTTTGGATGAATATATTAGGAAGGACCAGGATGCACATGGCTTTGCTCAAGGAAGCAACTCCATAACAGAGAGAAGAAGGGCTGGAACAAGCTGAAAAATGAAGGAGAACTCCACGTGAGAAGGTGGAGTTTGAGCTGATACAGAATACACAAAGCAGAGGAAAGGAAACATGAAAAGGAGAAGCTTTGCAGAAACACGAAGAAAAAGAAGGCAGCCACAGGTTCTGATACTTTGTAAAGAAGAAGAAGCTATGCACATGCAGAATTGAGAGTGAAGGCAGAATTAACGTGGAGAAACATGCATGCAGTTCTGAAGTCGAAGAAGACATTCCCAATGAAGTAGCATGAAGCAACATGTCCAGAACAAGTGAGCAAAAATCTGCACAAATACACACGAACAGAAAATGCAGAGCATGGAAGGAGAAAGCCACGTGAAGAACGTTAAGATGCTGCATGAGGTCTGGACAACTTTGAGTTGAAAAGATAAGCTTTCGAGCAAGCAAACAGCAGCTGTCATGCAAGTTCACCAGCAGAAACAGAGAAGAAAACCAAAAGCAACTTGTGGTCTACGAAGAGAAGTAAGAGCTAACGTGGAACTGCACAAAGAAGAAGACTCGTGGCAAGACAAACCAGCAGCTACAAAACGCGAAGAAGTTACGTCTGGAAAGCAGCATGAACAGAGGTGAAGAACGTGAGAAACTCCAGCTGCAGAAGAAGCAATCACGTGGAATAGGAGCTGTGTCTGGCATGCATGTGGATTATAATAAAATAAAAAGCAATGGGGCCCACGTTTTTACACACACAAGGGAGCTTCAGATGATTGAAATTGGCACAAAGGGAGAGCACGTGAAAAATAAAATGCTCATGTGAAAGGAGGTTCAGGCAATTTGAGAAACGAGGGCTGAGCACGTGATTAATGAGGAGAATGTGAAAAAAACCTAAGAGAAGGCTACGGAGATAAAAAAAAAGACGCTGTGAGTTCCAGCGGCTTGAAAAAAGGAACGCGAGACGGCAGAAAAAGAACGAGAGGTTCCAACGCTGAAGGAGAAGAATTTTTCTTTCTTGATGGCTGCCTCTTTGATCGATTCTCCTTCAATTGATTCCCCCATGGCAGCTTGAATTCCTTTTTGTGGCTAGCTGAAGATTGAATTCTCCTAGATGAAGATTTGAGCTCTACATCTCCTATTGAATTTGGATAAAACTCTCTTGCCCAATTTTTTAATTTTAGCATTATTTCCTTTATTAATTTGACTAGGTTTAGCTTATTGGTTTAGGAATTTAATAGTTGGAATTACCGGATTGAATTAATTCTTGGATTGAACTTGATTTGAATTTTGGAATTATTTGTGATCATCATGCGTTTGTAAAAATTCCAGAATTAATGCCGTACAATTGACCTCTAAATCTCTCTTGATTTAGGCTAATTGATGCAATGGTTATTGGATTAGTTGGCTGGAACTTTTGTGCAATTAATTGCTTGAGGGGTTAATTAATCTAATTGGTGAATTAGCATCTTGAGTGAATTGTAAAGTGGCTTTCATAAATCAATCAAAATTAGTGTAGTGTGTTCTTATTTTTAATTTCAATTAATTGGTTATTTAAGGTTTCTTGTGGTTGCAAAACTCTTTGAACAATTGATGAATTGAATCTTGGATGGTTATTCAAGAACCTTATGAGGAATGCACTAAAGAGCAAGAACTTAATCCAAAATTGGTAAGCTAAAAAGAGCAAGGATAATTGAACTCTAGGGAATTCAATTGAAAGCTAGTTACCACATTTACTTGACTAATCACTTGAATTTAGTTTTAGATTTCTAATTCTTGTCAATTAACTTTAGTTCAATTAAATTCTAGCATATCAAACCCCCCAAAATAAGTCCTAATTAGTAACACTTAGAACACTCTTTCATAAACAATTTAAGGCACAAACTCCTTGGAAAGATGACCTAGGTTGCACCATTATCTACAAATTTATTTTGCTACCTAGTTTTATTTGAGATTGCGCGACACGATCATCATATATATCCTAAGAGCCAATTATGAGATGATTGTAATAACATACATTACAAGTTTTTCTAGGCAATACAATTATTATATTTTGGTTTTATATCTACATAATATAATTTAATCTGGTAATTGTCCCTAAAATAATTATTATTCTTAAATTGTCTTTCGTCAAGTATTATTGTGATATGGGATAGCAATAATATATCAAGACTAGTATGTATGGTGACTGATGACTTTAAGTTATGGATATATGATATCAAGTCAATACATAGGTACATTGTTAGAGAAAATTGTATTGGACAATGGATTATGAGTGTGTCATTAGCAATTATATATGACCATAGTAAAGGAAGTCTTTTAACCTAAAGCTATTATGGATCCCTACATAAGGAGTCAAATACTCTGACACTATCCTAGGTTGCCTTTGATCGAGATGGCCAATAAGACGGTGATTGGGTGTATTATGAATCATGTGAAAAGATGTGAGTGATGTAGATGGGATTTTGTGCCTCATAGAAGGAGTGATATTCGTAAGCCCCTTGATTAAGTGAGACTAAGAAATGCATGCCCATACTCAAATTAATTAATATGTGATATTGATCATTTGTTTTGATTAGTCTACTTGTTATCAAGAAATGCAAGTTGGACATTGACAAGAATGGCATAATCCATACCTCGAGTTCAATCTAGATATTAGGAGAAAAAGGACTAAATTACATGGTATTGGTTACAAATTAGGTATGTCGAATCACAGACATTCTTATTACTTAGGTGACAATGATGTATTGTTAGATACCACCCACTATCTATGATTCTAAAGTAGAATTCTTTTTTAGGTTACTACTAACGTAATAAGAATCTATAGAGTTATACACAAAAAATAGGGATGAAACTGAAATATTATAATATTATTAGAACTTTAGTTAGACTAGAAATCCCAATAATAAGGCTCAATATAATATAATTATATTAAATAATAGAATAATATATTATTTAATATTAAATTAATACTAAAAAATATTATTACATATTCTATTATTAAATAATAATATAATCGACATTATTTAATATTAAGGTAACATTAAATAATAATAATATAATGTAAGATTATTTAATATTAAAGTAATATTAAATAATATTATATTATGTTGGGCCTCTCTCTCCCCATTCTATATTGGACTTAGGCTTAGGTTCTAAGTGTAATGCTCAGTTTTCGTTAAACGACGGAAAATGGCACGTTTTCAGAGCAAGTCCCCTAAGATGAGTGACTCAAGGCCAAATAAAATTTGGATAAAATTTTAAATATTAGAAAATGAGGATTTGAGCTTTGAGTTGCCCAGAAATCAAGGCCAGGGTGATTTAAAAAAATTACCCAAAGGGCCAGTGGCATTTTCGTAAATAAGTGGACTTTTTGAAAAACTTACAGAAGGGCTTTTTAAATGAAATTTTTGAGTTCTCCGGGGTTCTCAGAGGACCTGAAAACCATGGGAAGTCCCGGGACCGGTAAAGACCCTCCGGTGTAAGTTTTCCAATGTCAGTTGACCCAAACTTTGACCAATTCGTTCGAAAAGGTTTTAGCTCCGATTTGAGTGCTTCCAAAGCCATTTTTCTTAATTGGGAATCTAAATTTTATAATGGAAAAGATAGTTCTCAAAAAGAGCTAAAATGAAGGAGAAACAAAAAGGCAAAGTATGAAGGGCAAAATGGAAATTTTTGAAAAAGTCACTTTACCCTAGCTATATATAGGTGGCACCTCACACTCTCCCTCATTCACTTCAGAATTTCCAGCCCTAAATCAGAAGCAAATCCCTTGGAGAGTGGTGCACAAAGAGAAGGGAAGAAGGAGGAAAGATTCAAGGCTTTAGGTATGGAATTTTGCTTGTTTTTCATGCTTTCTCTCCACCACTTTCTTCTCCTCTTTTTCCCTCTTCTTCTCCATGATTTTTCTGAAGTTTTAAGGGCTGTTTTGAAGGGAGAACAGAGGGGAAAGTTCGAAATTCAAGTGAGGAGGCCAAGGAAAGCAAGAACAAGCAACGAAATCCAAGGAAAACAAGGTATTTTGTGATTCTCCCACTTGGTCTTCTTCCTCCCTTCCTTGAGCATTTCGACCTACACTTGGACAGATCTAAGGATTCAGATTTTTAACCAAACCAAAGGTGATTCTTGGGTATTTGATGGAGAGGAATAAGAATATGCAAAAAAACTAAGAAAAAGGCATTAGAAAGCAAGATGCAAAACCTAGGGTTTCAAGTGCACCTTTCAATTTCTGAATATGTAGGATGCTTCCTAGGTCTAAGTTAGAGTATAAATGAGTTCTTGAGACACCAAAGATGCTCCCCACAAGCTTCCCCCTTCAAGAAAACCAAGTAAACTCCATGAAGGCCATTAAGCTCCATAGCCTCAGCCTAAAGAGTTTCTCATAGCTAGGGAGAGTTTTAAATTTTTCTAAGGCCATTCTTGAGTCATATTTGATGAATAAAAGTGAAGGGAGGCCTTGGAAAAAATTTAGAACTCATGGAAAGTGATTTGGTGTCTTAGGTTCCATAATATGACCTAAAGAAGCAACATGGTGCTAGGCCTTTTGTTTTGATGATGTGATAACTCCAAGAGACTTAAAAGGAGTCAAGAATCATATTTGAAAAGAAAGAATGAGGCCTAAAAATCATTTGAGATGTATTGCTTCATTAGGTGCCTTTATGGACCATAATGGGGATTATAGAGCAATCTAGTACTTAAGCAAGTTGTATGGCTTTAGAGAATGTTTCATGAACCTAATTGGCTCCCAAAAATTTTATTTAGGCCAAGAGAAACCATCTCCACCAAATTGTGGGTGTGTGGCCAAAAGAGGAGGTTTAAAAGCTAAGGAAAAAGTGTGTACTTGCATACAAGGTAGCTCTCTCCACCTTCTCTCATGCATGGATGTGTGTTTAGCTTGTTTTAGAATGCTTGTATGTGTATTTTCAAGCTTTGAAAAGTATACTAGCATGCCTTTACATGTCATGATCCTTGATGCCATGTTATGTTTTAAATGAATCCATGATGTTTGTATGAGTTTGCTTGAGTGTGGAGAGGCCAAGAACTCTTTCCTTGGGTGAGGATGAGCCAAGAACCCTTGAGCTTGGTTGAGACAAAGCAAAGTGTCTCCCAAAAGCAAAGTGGGCTCCCAAGAGTATGGTTGAGTCCAAAGTGCTCAAAGAATGGGTGAGGCAAGTCCAAAATCCATGAAGAGAAGCATGAGGCCAATCCAAACACTTAGTGAGCTCTTGAATGTCTTGTATGATTGATTCACATGCCAAGATTGCTTTTAAAATGTCTATGATTTCTATCTCCTCCATACATGCATTTATGAAACTTGCCTTGCACATATTATGTATGATTGAATGGGAGATGAGCTATTAGGATTCTTTGAATCTCATCCCCTCCTCTCCAATGATCTAACATGCTAGGTGGACCAAGCAATTATGGTGAAGGGGGCCAACAACCTTGAAGAGGGACAATTAACAAGCTTATATGTAGTTTAAATAGTTTGGAACCATAATGATAGTTCATCATGTATATGATGTTTTATATGTATTATGTACCTTAAGATATATGTAAACATACTATTATGTGATGTTTGGATATATGGAAATGATATATGACCATTAGCACATGTTTTGAGTATGTAATGTCATAGTATAGAAGTTTAAAGTTTGATGAATATGTGTATAAATGTGGGTTGAATGGCCAAAATGAGATGCATGACGTTTGGGACCATTTGGGCAGCTCACACAAGTCTCAAATAAGCTTTTAAACTTGCCAAAAAGGTGCCAAGACCAAGGGAAATCCATTTGGCAATTTTGGTACCCAATATGGAGCCAAAATTGACCATAATGGAATCCTATGTTACTTTTTGGCCAAATGAGTTAGTCTTGCCCTGAAATTTGGCATACAATTAGGTCTCATTAAGATATTTCTGGGAAGCTAAAGATCATAATTTTCGGAGACCTAGGAAATATTTGATGAATTTTCAAAGTTGGGATTTTTCATGGATTCTGGTATGGGTATTGTTCATACTGGCAGTTTTGAATTCTGTGTCACCCGATTGCCAAATGGTGTCCAATGCTTATGAAATTTTATATGCATAAACTAGAGGTCATAAGCTTTCTATGGCCACGGAGATCACCTTATTTGGAGTCTGAGCAGAGAGTTATGCATGTTTGAAGTTTACTGTCAGTATCAGTAGTGCCCTAGGAGCTCAGTTATTGTTCCATCAGTTCCAGATGTCTAAATGTATCTGTTTCATTCTGGAATTATTTTTAGTATCAAGTTAACATTTTTAGCTTTCTAGAATGACTAAATTTGTGTGATTTTGATTTTTATAGAATTAGTTATGAATTTCAAAAATTTGTATTAGTAAATTGATTGACAGCCCAGGCAGCCAGGGACTCTGTAGCTTTTTGGATGTCAAACGTTCTATGTGATGAATTTTGTGACCTGGGCATATTTTTAGTATGAATTAGACATCCTAATATTTCTAGAATGACAAAGATGTCATGATTTCAAATTTTTTATATTTAGTTATGATTCTCCAAAGTTGGGTCAGAAAATGGAGCAAATCTGGCTGAAAATATGCTTGTTTATTTTGAGCTTCATTTTGGTTTCCATGAATTGTAGACATGTTTTTGTGATGAAAATGAGTTATAATAATGAAATTAAATATGAGAAAGTATAGTATAAGCTCACACGGTCCACATGACACTGAATTGAATTTTTTAGATATAGCGCAACGCAAAAAAAGTCCATTATTTTCATCCCCTTTTCATATGCTCTTGTGAGATTAATAAGATAAAGCTTATAAACGGCATAACATGAGTTAGAAGTTATGGTGTTACACTAAGAGTTTAAGTTAAAGTAGAAAATGATTAGAAAAGTGCTAAATTATATGTCTATAAATATAAGACTATAAAGAGTGGCACATAAGATATAAGAGGGTGTCTCTGAAATCCTAATTCATTTAGAACTTCAAAAAGCCCTAAATCTAGATAATAAAAGGATCTTCTAACAGAAATGTAAAGTGAGAAAAGGTTTCACTCACTCTGTGTGGATACCGTAGAGGCGTAAATCACTATATCTATGCATGTGATTTAGTTGCAACTCAAAATAAAAGATAAATTTCTTATCTTATCTTGATTTATTTTCTTGTGCATATTCCTAGAAATGGGTTTTAGTGATCAAAATTTCAAATTCCACTGTGCCAAAGATCATTGTGAAATCCAACAGTGGTATTAGAGCATGGTTGCATATATATGGATTGGATTTTATGAATTGAATGCTTTGATCTTGATTTGAATGTTCTTTTTACATTTTACCTAATGAGTTGCCATAACATAGGCAAAAAAAATTGTGCCGATGATGCTATTTGATGGTGCACAGATCTACCATAGTGATTCTATTTAATAAGCAAGTAGATCTACCATAGTGATGCTACTTGACAACATGAAGAATTACCACAATAATGAAGGCATTTGATAGCACACAAATTGTTATGACAATGAAGGCATTTGATAGCACACAAATTGTTATGACAATGAAGCTATTTGATAGCATACAAATTGCCATGATAATTGTGCTATTTGATAGTGTGCAAGTTTACCTCTATGCCATGATAATGATTGCATTCGAAAAGTTTGTTTTCATTTAGGCTGGGGCTCCACCCTGCACTTCAGTTAAAGCGCAACCTAATTGGCTAGCGGGACCGCCATGCTAACTTTGCGTCAGGTATAAAATTCCTTTTGTTTAAAAAGTGTAATTAAAAAAAATATTTTATAATGATTTTATTTTATGAAGATGAAATTATATTTGCCTCGTTGTCTATGATATTCACATTATATATTTATGATATTTCATATTTTGTTGCATAGAAAGGCTTATGGAGTTTTTATGGTTGATTTTAAATATGACCTCTGTGTCATGCTTTTCTTTATCTTATGATGTACATTCTCTTCCCATCTCATTCTCTTCGAATGTAGCTTGAGGTTTCTACTTTAAATTTGTAATTATGAATGAAGGTGACACAAGAAGAAGCTAAGAAGTTAGCTTAGGATATTATTAAGGAATAGGTTTTGGGCCATACTATGCGACATTATAATTATAATTATAATTTAATTATTATATGATAATAATTGTTTTAACTATGTGGTAGTTGTATTTGTTGTATAATATATGATATATATAGTGTATGTGTGTGATATTTAAGGCATGAGATGCTTCTTGTTTATTAATTATATGATATTTAATTGAAAAGCATGTGATGGTTTTATATTTAATTTCATATAGACACATAACTTTATACAAAGTATGGGCCCTATACCTAGACCTTAAACAATAGCTATTTATCTTAACCACTTGTATGTAATAATGAGATCAGAAAATTAATAAATCCCTTAAATAAAATATTAAGTCAATGATTTGTGATGCCTTTCAATGTCTGGCACTCGTCAAGGCCTTGATCACCTAAGGATAAGCTTGCTAAAGCAAGGTGTCTCGTCTATCTTGGTGAGGCATGAAGGATGATAGTGATATCTACTAGCCACATTGGGTTTGGCTTAACTGAATTTTTCTCAATGGGATTGGGACCTAGAGGTATAGAGTTGGGCTTTAGATTATTTACATGGACTATGATAGAGAGTTGTTCACTGTAACGTCTGATATGTTGTAAAAACATCGAAGTAAATCGATTTGAAAAGCAAGTCCCCTGATATGAGTGATTCAAGGCTAAATAAAATTTGGATAAAATTTTAAATAATAGAAAATGAGGATTTGAACCTTGAGTTGCCCAGAAACCGAGGCCAAAGTGATTCAAAAAATTTACCGAAAGGCTAATAGTATTTTCGTAAATAAGTATAATTTTGGAAAAATACACAAGAGGGCTTTTCAAATGGAAATTTTGAGTTGTCTAAGGTTCTCAGAGGCTCCAAAAACCATGGGAAGCCCTAGGACCATTAAAGCCCCTCCGGTGCACTTTTTTCAATGTCAGTTGACCTGAACATTGACTGATTCGTTCGAAAGAGTTTTAGCTCTGATTTGAGTTATTCCAAAGACATTTTATTAAGTTGGAAGCTTAAATTTTATAATAGAAAATAAAATTCTCAAAAAGGAGCTAAAAGGAAGCCAAACCAGAAATGCCATTATGAAAGAGCAAAAATGGAAACAATTTTAAAAAGAAGCTTCTTAATTCTTCTTTAAAGCCCACATCCTCCCTCTCCTTCCTTAGACCGACTTTCTTCTGCTCAATTTCAAAGAAAAAATGCAGCTCCTTAGTGCACAAGGGGAAGGGAATTTTGGAGAAAGAGAAGTCAAGAAAGAGGGGAAAATTGGAGTTTCAAAGAGGAAGCTAAAGCAAAGAGAAGGACTCTTGAAGGGAGCTTGAATTCAAGGTAATTTCTCCTCCTTTGTTGCTTCTTTTTCTTCTTCTTTTCTTCCATGTGTGTGACACCTTCATGCATAACCAATTAGGGGAGAAAGATTTTGACCTAAAACTAATGAGAAACTATAAAATTGGGATATGGGAATTAGGAAGACACCAAGAAATTGCAAGAAAAACTAGTAGAAACCAAGTTGGAAAAGCATAGTGCTTTTCAAGGAATTGTAAAAATTGATTTAATCTATGAATTTCCTTGGCCATTTACATGTTCCATTGAACTCCTAAGACCTCTAAGAAGTCTCCCAAATAGCTCTCCCATCTAGGAAAAATTGGAAACTCCTTGAACCCCACATGCTTCTATAATGTTGGCCTAGGATAGATGGAGGGGTTAGAGAGTGTTTTAATTTATTCTAGCCTTGGTTTGAGACCTTATATGATGGTAGGAATTGGGAGGAACCCTTGGGAAAAATTTAAAAGCCTTATGTTGAGAGATGAGACAATAGTTTCCATAATGTAGCCTTGTGAAGCAACATATATCTAGGCTTGGGAGAGTGAGTGTATGATGGCTCCAAGGACTTTAAATGAAGTTAAGAAGCCTAGATAAGGGAAGAAATTAGAGCTAAGAACTTGAATTATGCTAGTTGCTTCATTAGGCCATAATGGAACCATTATGTGACCATTAGGCAAAGTCTGTGTCTCAAGTGTGAGTTTGATGTTTTAGCTTGCTTCAAGAAAGCAATTGAATATTATTTATGGTGTTTAGGCCAAGAAAGTCAAGCTCCATCTCATTGTGAGTGTATACCCAAGAAAGGGAAGGTGTAGCAAGTGAAGCTTGACAATTCCCTAAGGTAGCTCTCCGCCTTTTCTTGTTGCATATAGGTCATTATGTACTTGTATGTATATTTATATTTTTGAGACATGCCACTTGATGCTATGTTGTTATTTTTGTACCAATATATCTTCTTGAATGTCTTTAAATTGTGGAAATGGCTCATAAGGGTGAGGTAGTGCCAAAAGTCCCTTTATATGGATGAAGAGATACCAAAAGTCTCATGATATGGGTGAGACAAAGCTAAAAAGTCCCTTGAATAGGTGAGGATAAGTCAAAAGTCCCTAAACCAAGAGTGAGGCAAATCCAAAAGTCCTAGAAATGGGGTGAGCCAAATGAAAAGTCTCTAGAGCTTATTCTTATACTTGACATGAGTTTATGGCATAAAAATGTAAAAATTGAATGCTTCATAGATTGATTAGTTGCATACTTGTACCCTTGACATGTTGTATGCCTTGAAAATGTGCTTGAATAGGTGTATGAGCTATTGAGATTCAATGAATCTCACCCCCTCCTTCCTCTTATCTTATATGGCCTAGGTAGAGTTCAAGATCCAAAGGATGGAAGCCAAGAAGCTTAGATATCCATCTCTTAGCAATCTTGCTATTTTTTAATGTACTAGAATGTCAAAATATATATGTATATGTTATTTTTGAGCCATGAAACCTTGAACAAGTGTAGAACTATGTAATGATACTATATGTATCAAGAATGGAGCTAAAGGAATGGAAATGTGTAATTTGACCACTTGAGAACCCACTTGTGCATGTATGTTTATGGATGTGTCATGATAAATTTAAGTTTCATGATGAGTCAGACCTTATGAGAGACTTATTTATGCTTCCTAAGTTGCTCAAATGGGTGTGGGAGAAGGTATGGATCATTTGGACCAAATTTGCCCTTTTTTTGGAGCTAAAAGTGCCATAATCTTGAGCTATGACAAAGTTTGACCAAATGACATCTTCTTGACTTAAAATTTGGCATGCAATTAGATATTTCCTAGAACTTTTTAGAAAGCTAAAGACCAAGTAATTTGGAGGTCTATGAAAGTTTTTTTATGATTTTTCAAAGTTGGTATCAGAAATTCGGATCTGCAGAATTACTGTTCATTTGGCCAGTTGTGATTTTATGTCATCTGAGGGACAAACATGATCCAATAGCTACAAAATTTGGTAGCATAAAATAGACATTCACAGTGACTTGTAGCAACTAGAAGCACCTCATTTGGAGGTCTGAGCTAAGAGTTATGAATTTTTGAAATTCTGGAACAACATTAGTAGCATAGCATGACCTTTCTCATTGTTCCATTGAATTCCAGTGGCTAGACATTTTTTTTGTCTAAATTTATTTTTACCATAAAGATAACATCCACAGATTTCCAAATTAGTATTATTTGTATAGATTGGATTTTTGTAGAATTAATTGGATATTTTTTAAATTTGTAGTAGAAAGCTATGATGATACCATTGGCTAACTAGACCTCTGCACTTTTTTGAATGTCAAACATCTTTTGCACTATGTTTCATAGCCTGGACATATTTTTAGCATAAAGTAAACATCTATAGCTTTCCAAAATACCATAGTATGCTTGATTTTGATTTTTATAAAATTAATTACGAATTTTCAAAATTGATGCGTAGAATTTGCAGATTGAACCTGAGGCAAAACCATTATTAATTATGTATGCTTGATGTAAACTCGGGTTTTTGGCAATGTTTTGAGATGGTTTTGGGTTTTATTGGTGTAATTAAAATTGAAAATGATATGAAAGAGTCCCTAAGGCCCACAGAGCTAAAACGAAGAAATTATGGATAATGTAATCCAATTTAAATTGTATTATTTTCTTTATTTTCTTGGAGAAATCTATGTATGAGACTTATGTATATAAGGAGGCTAGCTAAGATAATCTATGGTATTACAGTCACCCAACTATCCAGAAGTTTCATGAGATGTAATTAGCAAAAGTTGCCTACCTAAATAGTTTGTATTAGGCGTTCAGCTAAAGCTAACTTAATATTGGATGAAATATGGATCTTGACCCACTAGAAAATATATGTGATATAATTTTCTAAATTAATAGTGAGGATTATTACTTTGAATAAAATAGTGGGAGTAGCATTTAATAAAAGTTCATATTAAATGTTTTCAAAATGTTATACTTATTTTGCATATTTCTATTGTAGACATTAGATAGCTAACACTTCAAGCAACCTATCATTGCAATTTATCCTTGAGATGGACAAGCTAAGTAGGAAAACTTTTTTAGACTAGTGTAGAAACGTAAGGATAATCCTCAAACATGAGGGAAAGTTGAACGACCTAGAAGAACCCGTTTCTCCACCACCCGAAACAGGATCATCTAATGCTAAAAGAGATGCTCGTAGGAAGCGTTCTAAGCATGCATTGGATGTTGCTTGCTTGATGTTAGTAATTATAGACTTTGAGCTTCAAAAGGAGCATAAGAACATGGACACTTATGACATGCCTAAACACCTTAAGAAGTTATATGAAGGGGAAGGATGTCATGAGAGATATGACATTTCCAAAGCATTATTTCAATGCAAGTTGGCAAAAGGAAGCCCTGTTGGGCCTCGTGTTCTCAAGATGATTGAGTAGTTTGAGAACCTTGCGAGATTAGGTTTTCCACTTGGTCAAGAGTTGGCCATTGACTTGATTTTGTAATCATTGCCACCAAGTTATAGTCAATTTGTCATGTACAACATGCATGAAATCGACAAAACATTTATAGAATTGCTAAGCATGTTGAGAACCACTTAGCAGAACTTGCAAAGGGCTAAGCCCTCAGACATGATGATGATCCAAAAGGGTAAAGATAAAGGCAAGGGCAAGGGTAAAAACAAAAAGGGTTACAAATCCAAAAACAAGCCCAATCTTACGTCCAAAGCAATGAAACCTAAGGGTGGTGTGGTAAAAGGAATTGAAATGCTTCCATTGCAATGAGACTGAACACTAAAAGAGGAATTGGAAGAAATACCAGGAAGATTTGAAAGTGAAGAAAGGAAGTGTGACTTCCACTTCAGTGTTTTTGTTATAGAAGTTAATTTATTTACTCCTTCATCTTGGGTATTAGATATTGGACATGGTTCTCACATTTGTACTAATGTGTAAGAACTTAAAAGGAGTAGGACTTTGGCTAAAAGAGAAGTGGACCTACAAGTTGAGAATAGAGCAAAAGTTGCTTCCTTAGCTATAGAAACATATTCTCTATTATTGCATTTGGGCTTAATTTTAGAATTAGAAGACTGCTATTTTGTGCTAGCAATTAGTAGGAATATAATTTCTATTCTTTCTTTGGACAAGAAAGGTTTTTCATTTATAATAAAGAATAAGTGTTGTTTCATTTATTTTAATGAAATATTTTATTACAATGCATAAATGTTTGATGGTCTTTATGTTCAAAATCTTGAGCCTACAATCTATAACATCTATAACATTAATACCAAGTGATTAAAATCAAATTATATTAATCTGACATAACTTTGGCATTGTCATTTGGGCCATATAAATGAGAAACGCATTTCCAAGCTCCACTGAAATGGACTCTTGGACTCATTTGACTTTTAACCATATGAGACATGTGAGTCTTGTTTACTAGATAAGATGGACTCTTGGACTCATTTGACTTTTAACCATATGAGACATGTGAGTCTTGTTTACTGGATAAGATGATAAAGACTCGATTCATGGGACACAGTGATAGGGCTAACAATCTCTCAAACTTGATACATGGTTATGTATGTAGGCCTATAAATACACTTTTAGAGGTGATTTTCAATGCTTCATCACTTTTACTTATGATTTCAGTAGGTATGGGTATGTGTATCTTATGAAACACAAATTTGAATTCTTTGAAAAGTTTAAGGTTTAAAGATGAAATAGAAAACCAACTTGGCAAAAGTATCAAGATACTTCAATTAGATTGAGGTGGAGAATACTTAAATCAAGAGTTCCATGACTATTTAAAAGAGTGTAGTATTGTACCACAACTCACTCCACTGCCATAATGGAATGGTGTTTTAGAATGGAGGAATCACACCTTGTTGAACATGATACGATCAATGATGAGTTATGCAAATCTTCCTACTTCCTTTTTGGGTTTTCCTTTAGAAACAACAACTTTCATACTCAATCATGTTCCTCTAAAGTAGTTCAAAAGACACTATATAAGATATAGACTGAGAAGTATCCCAGTATGTCTTTTATAAAGATTTAGGATTGTAAGGCTTATATTAAGAAGATAAGTTTCAAATAACTCAGCCACTAATCAAATAAATGTTATTTTGTAAGGTATTCCAAGAAAACCATGAGATACTACTTCTATAATCCTTTTGAAGGCAAAGTACTTGTCATAAGAATTGGGATTTTTGTCGAAAAAGAATTCATTTTAAGAAGAAGTAGTAGGAGGAAAATAGAACTTGAACAGGTTTGAGAGATGCAAGATAATATTGAACCTCTTATAGAACTTAAACAGATTTCATAAGTCGTTGTGGAACAAGAACCTATTTAAATGACACAAGGCCTACATATATTTGGTTGGATTCATCATGAGCCTAACAGTGCATTTGGATGGAGAGAAAAGTGGGGAGAAGAGAGAGGGGGAGGAGAAAAACGAAGTTTTCCACTGTTTGGTTGGAAAAGAAAATAGAAGAGAAGAGAAAAATTGGAAAGAAAAGTACCGTGGGTCCTATCCAAAATTTGCCTCCCTGAATATGAAGAGATTTGAGGGAAAAATGGCTGGCTACTACAATTTGCCTTTTATTTTCCCAAATTACCACTCTACAAAATTCTTCATTTTGGCTCAAAAAAATGCTTTCGACTACATTTCAGTCGTAAAAAAAAAATTGATTTAAGCAATTTTTTTAAATTTTAATTATTTAATTAATTATTATTTATTATTATTTATTTAAAAATTTATCATAAAATAAATTAATAATAAATATTTTTATAAAATAATAATATATTTTTTAAAATTAAAATTAATAAATTATATATTTATAAAAAAAATCTACTAACTGCATTGTAGTCGGTTGGTTCATTTATTCAGATAGGACCTCAAAATATACATGCAGTGGCAACACACACACATATATATATATATGTATATTATATATTTTAGTATATAATATTTATATATTAATATATAAAATATTATAATATATAATTACATATTATATATAATATATAAATATAATAAAAAATTTATTATATTTATATATATATATATTATATTTAAATTAAATAATTATATTTTTATTATATTAAAATAATAATTTATAAATAATTTTTTAAAAGATAAAGTTTAATTAATTTAAAAAAATAAATTAAATATTTTTTAAAAAAAGGACAACGACTACACCAAAATTTGGTCAAATAATATATATTATATTTAATGATATTTATATATTAATATATATATATATATATATATTATAATATATAATAATATATAAATATAAATATAATTAAACTTTTTTATTATATTTGCATATATTAATTTTTAAATTAATTAATATATGTTAAAATAATATTTATAAAATTTTAAAATCAATAATTATATTTATTGTATTAAAATAAAATATTTTTTAAATATTTTTTAATTTTAAAGATAATAAATTAAATATTTAAAAAAGACACCAGTTGCATTGCAGTCAGTGCTTTCCAACCAAATTTTGGTCGGATAATTTGGTCAGACAATAATGTGTATGTATATATTTTAGATTTAATAATATTTATATATTAATATATATAATTATAATTTATAATAATATATTATACACAATATATAAATATAATTTAAAAATATTTATTATATTTATATATATTATATTTAAATTAATTAATATATGTTAAAATAATATTTATAAAATTTTAAAATAAATAATTATATTTATTGTATTAAAATAAAATATTTTATAAATTTTTTTAAAAAATAAAATTTAATTAATTTAAATATTTTTTAAAATTTTAATGTATTTTCATTTAATATAAAATTTCTTAAAATTTATTCAAAAATGAGTTTTTCTTATTATTTGAATATTTTTAAAATTGGTTTTATAAATTTTTTAAAAGGAATTAAAATGTAATTTTTATAAATTTATTTTTTAAAAGATTTATTATTCTTATTTTGTTAAAAAAATATATGTATAAATTTGAAATAATTAATTTATATTTAATACATACTTTTTTAAAATGCAAAAGTTATTAATGTTATATAGTAAGGGTGTTATTGTCATTTTAAATTAATAAATTTTTTTTCTCTCTATTTTCTCTCCATCCATCCAAACACAGCGTAAAAGGTATTAATATCTTATGACTCAACATGGTGATATAATGCTCATGGACAAAAACGAGGCCACAACCTACCTAGAGGCTATTGAGTGTCTAGAATCTAAGAAATAGCTTTAGCCTATGAGATTTGAGATGGAATCCATGTACACTAAACCAAGTATGAACTTTAGTTGACCCATGTGAAGGGGTAAAATCCATTATGTGCAAATGGGTTTTCAAGAAGAAAACTGATATGGATGGCAACGTATACACCTACAAAGGACAATTAGCAGGTAAGGGTTATAGGCAGATTCATGGTATAAACTATGATGAGACTATTCCCTAGTTGCCATGCTTAAATCCATCTAGATCTTGCTTGTTATTTCAACATTCTATGATTATAAATCTAGCAAATGGATTTCACAATTACTTTCCTAAATGGGAAGCTTTATGAGGATGTGTATATGACATAACCTAAAGGTTTTGTCATTCCAGAAAATGCTAAAAAGGTGTGTAAGTTGCAGCAATCCATTTATGGATTGAAACAAGCTTCTCTAAGCTAGAATTTTTGTTTTGATGATATAATCAAAGAGTTTGGTTTCATTAAAAGCAAAGATGAATCTTGTGTTTACAAAAAAGGTTAGTAAGAGCATAATCATATTCTTAGTACTGTATATGGATGACATACTAATTATTAGTAACGATATCCTAGCACTACAGGCTATAAAGGCCTAGTTGGGGAATTGGTTTTTGATGAAGGACTTACGCAAAGTAGTCTATTGACTAGGCATCAAGATCTATTGGGATAGATCAAGGAAATTGCTTGGCCTAAGTTAGAGTACATACAATGACAAAGTGTTAAAATGGTTTAACATGCAAGAATCTAAAAGAAGATTTCTACCTATGTCACATGGCATAAGTATTTCTAAATCTCAATGTCCCATGGCTTAAGAAGAGAAAGACTGCATGGATAAGATTCCTTATGCATCGACAATTAGATCTATCATGTATGCCATGCCATATACTCATCCAGATGTCTCGTATGCTTTAAGGGTGACAAGTAGGTAATAGTTAAATCTAAGGGAGAGTCATTGGATTGCTATCAAGAGTATCCTTAAACACTTGAGAAGGACTAAGGACTCATTCTTGGTATATGGTGTAACACCATATTCCTTTAGCCTATCTCATTTCATGTAAAGCTCATTACCTTGGCCAAGCATAATTTCTTAAGAAAATACCTATAAAATAATAGATTATTTTTGCATTATGTCATGGATAAAAATTTCATTTTGTGTCCTATGGGCCATATGAATTCATTCATCTCATTCTCCTATTTAATTACACTTATACAACTTAGAAGCATCTCAAAAAGTGGCCAAGAACTCAAACTCATGAAGCATATACACAAAAATCACAAGTGGAGCCTCGGGTTCATGGGTCAACTTTCCGTCATAAACTTTGAAATATTATAACTAATTCTAAAAAAATCTAAATCAAGAAAAATATACAATTCTGGAAAGCTATAGATGTCTAATTTATGTAAAAATAATTCTAGACTACAACAGGGACATTTAGTTATTGGAAATTGATGGAATAGTAACCAAAGTCGCCTGTCATTACTAGTACTATCACTGAATTTCAAAAATTCATATCTCTCTAATCAAATGTCCAATTGGGGTGATCTTAATGGATATAGAAAACTTATCATATCTAGTTTATGCTTGTGAAATTTCATGAGCATTGGACACCATTTGGCCCTTGAATGACATAGCACAAGAAACTGACCATATAAATAGTATTTATACCAAAATAGTAGAAAAATGGAAACATTGAAAAATCATAATTAATTCCATAGAGCTCCAAATTATTTAATCTTTAGCTTCCTAAAAAGATCTAGATAAGATCTATATGCATACCAAATTTCATTGGCAAATTCGTTCATTTGATTAGAATGTACTATATGTAACAACCGGGAAAAAGAAAAGAAAAGGGAAAAGAAAGGACATGAAATCTGGAAATTTTCGGAATCCAGAATTTCTGCCAAGTCCTCTCGCAATAGCGAGAAACGGTCTCACTACAGCGAGAGAGCTATTTCGCAATAGCGAAGGCAATTCTAGCTATAGCGAGTGCTGGCAGCAACCCATACAAAAACCAGGGAGTTGCCCGCTGTAGCGGCGCCATAGCGAGAGTGAAGTCTGGAACTGACGCGATTTCGCCATAGCGAGTGGTAAATCTCGCCATAGCGAAGGGAACTGGCACGAGCTCGCCATAGCGAAGGTTACACCTCGCCATAGCGAAGCCAGATTACACAAGCTCGCTATAGCAAAGGTTAGTTTTCGCCGTAGTGAGAGTCGGTCCGGAAGAGAGTAAATAGCGAGAATCAGACTTCATTAAACGCCCAAACTCATTTCTTCTCTCATATCTGCCCTAAGCTTCGACCCAAAGAGAGAAAAGAGGCGTGGAGAGTGTGAGAGATCAAGAGAAGAAGGAAGATCAAGGGAAAGGTAAGGTAACTTCTCCCATTTCTTCTGAGAACTCTGATCCCCTCCCTTTGCCCTCTCTTTCTGCGGTTTTAATTGTGAAAATGGTTGCATTTTGGGTATGGGTCAGAAGAGGGAAAGTGGAAAACTCTTTTGAATCCTTGAGTTTTCTTTGAAAATGAGGTTTTCCACTACCATGGGAGCTTGAGAGAGAGAAAGGGGTAATGGCATTCTAGAGAGAGAACCCTAGGTTGTGTGTGATAGAAGGGTTGCTCTAAATTAAATTATAAGAGAGTAATTGCATGCTTTTGGTGTGTTTAGGCTCAAGTGAAACACTTACATCAAGGTGTGTTTGTGAACCTAAGGAGGGAAAGGAGAAACTGAAAGGAAAAGCCTGTGTTGGCTTTGGCTCCAAAGGTAGCTCTCTCTTTCACTCTTTCTTGTTGCATTCTTGGATATGATAGTCATCGTATGATTATGTATATGCTTGTTGTGTGGAATATGCCATATGTTATTGCTTTGATGCATAGATGCCAATATGCTTGTGTGTTGAAATATGAGAATTGCTCGGGTGAGGTAGTGCTGAAAGTCCCTTGAGATGGGTGAGGTGAAGCCGAAAGTCCCTTGAGATAGGTGAGACAAGGCCAAAAGTCTCAAACGAGTGAGGCCAAGTCAAAAGTCCTTAAACTCGGGTGAGGCTAGACCAAAAGTCCCTAGAGCTTAATTTTGGCATTGTTGTGAATTCCATAGCATGTACATGATGTGTTGGATGATTGAGAATAGCTAAATGCTTATTCACATGCTTTGACTTGTTATATGCCTTGATTGCTTGCCAGATTGAGTGCTTGAGCTACTGAGATTCCCTGAATCTCACCCCTTTCCCCTCCCAACTAATATGCTAGGTGGAGCTCAAGGAGAACCGAGCACCCACCAAGGAGCCTATGAGCATGCATAGTTAGAGATATTACTTTCTTTTAATATTTTGATGTAAATATGATGTAAAGTGGTGCCAAATGAAGATGTGCCCACTATTTTTGAGTTGTAAAGATTGTAACAAGTATGAGTGTATGAAAGGATATTGTATGACCTATGTTTATAGCCAAATGAATGGAAATGAGGGTTTTACCCCTTTTGTTGCATGTATGGAATAGTGCATAATTGGCCATAGCATAGTGAGATTTGGATGTATGATGATTTGGACCACATGGACTTGATATATATCCTAGTGTTATGCTTTTAAACTTGTTCATGAGTGGCTAGAGTGTGAGAGAGGCTATTTGGACCCGTTTTGGACCTTTGGGGTGCCAAAACCGGTATTTTTTGTAAGCTCCGTCAAAATATGACCGGATGAGCTCCGTTTGCCATGAAATTTGGCATGCCTCTAGAGTTTGTAGAAAGCTTCTTGAGAAGCTAAAGTGGGTAATATTCGGAGGATTATAGAATATTTGGGGAATTGTTGAATTTGGGAGAATTTAATGAATTAGTCATGTACTGTTCATCTAAACCAGAAAATGAAATCTGTGGCACTTTTAGACCAAATGGATTCCAAATGTGGTGAAATTTTATACAAATAAACTAGAAAACCAAAGTGACTTGTAGGAACTAGAATCACCTAAATCGGAGGTCTGTAGAGAGAGATTGAACCGACTGAAGTTCTGTATCAGCATCAGGGAGCTTTCCTGACCCCCGTCACTGTTCCATCGATTTTCGGGGTGTAGGAACTACTGAACGGATCTGGCCTTATTTTTCTCCTCTAGTAGACATCCGTATCTTTCCGAATTGGTATAATGTTCCCAGATTGGATTTTTGTGGATTTAGTTATGAATTTTCGAAAATCATGACAGCAAGTTGCACCAGAAACAGTGACAGCTGGACCTTCCTCCCATTTTCGATGTCAAACATAGTCCAAAAGATGTGTTTGTGGTTGGGAATGATTTTTAGTGTAAATTTGACACTTAGAGCTTTACAAAAAACTAAAGTTTGCTACATTCCCATTTTTCTATAATTTCTTATGATTTTCCAAACTTAGAGCCAAAATATGACTTTTGGGCCCAAGTGAGAAAATGCAATTTTATTGGTTTTTGGCTCTATACCCGTGGCTTATGGTGCGTTTTATGCTATGTATGAGTCGTATGTATGGAGTTTGAGTTGAGGATGCTTGAGATGGGTTCCCAGGACCCACGGGGTGAAAGATGAGTATATGAAACCCCGGTTCATAGCATGTAAATGCCACGGGAGAGTAGTGACTCTTTGGAAATCATGTGGAACCGAGCCAGAAGAGAGGCTGGGTAGCGGTAGTAGTTTAAGGTGTCACATTTTTGGTATCAGAGCAATGGTTCAGGCACTTTTGCTCAATGTTAGGCTCTTGAAGTATGTGAATTGTTGTATTTGGTGTGAATGGTCATGAAAGTTGTAGCATTCCACCTATACCTCCCCAGGAGCCTGCTGCTCCACAGACCCAGACGCCTATCCAGAAAGTATTGAAGCAGTTTAGGCAGAACAATCCACCCTCATTTGATGGGGAATTGGATGCGGATAAGGCGGAGGCTTGGGTCATGCAGCTTAAGAAAATCTTCTCAGTGATGAATTGTACCACTGAGCAGAAAGCCCAGTTAGCCACCTTCATGCTAGAAAAGGAGGCTGATAGATGGTGGGAGAGTGTGAAACCACTGATGGAGACCAAGAATATACCGATCACTTGGGAGACATTCTTGGTTGAATTTTATGAGAAGTATGTCCCAAGTTCAGTGAGGAAAAAGAAAGAGATGGAGTTCATGAGTTTGAGACAGACTGATGAGATGACTGTGGACTAGTATGTGGCCAAGTTTATAGAGCTGTCTCGGTATTCCTCTTACCTCCAGAGGTATGATGATGAACCCTGGAGATGTGAGCCGTTTGAGACTGGTTTGAGGCCCCTGATTAGCGATAGAGTCACTCCACAGCGGATCAGAAAGTTTAATACTCTGGTGGAGGTCAGTAGGGTGATTGAGACGAACTTGCAAGTTATCATGCCTACTGTGACTACGGCTAGTCAGAAGAGGGTTCCGGATTTGAAAAGGCCGAAACCAGAGGAGGGCTCTAGTTTGACCCCTAGTACCAAGAAAAGAGGCAAGGGGCCATGGAGTAGAAGGCCGCAGGGAGGTGTGCCACCTCCGCGGGGCCAGTCATCCTTCCAGCAGTCTCCGGTGACATGTTATAAGTGTGGGAAGCCGGGGCACATTGCTAGACACTGTCCTCAGATGGAGACAGCGCCTCCTCCTAGACCACAGACCCAGGGCCGAGTGTTCACCCTTACTCAGCAGGAAGCCAGCGCATCTCCCAGTTTGATCCGAGGTACGCTATTAGTGAATGGCTTTCCTGTAGTTGCTATGTTTGATTCGGGTGCTAGTCACTCGTTTATATCTTATGATTGTGTGAGGAAATTGGGTCTGGTTGTGAGTGTCTTGCCCTTTGACTTATCTGTCATTACACCCACTGGAGGCCACGTGGTCACTTCCCATACTTGCTTAAATGTCACTGTCCAATTTAACCATTGTCATACCACTATTGATTTGGTTTGTATGCCTTTTCATGAAATTGACTTGATTATTGGTATGAACTGGTTAGCTGCAAATAATGCCATACTTGATTGTGAACACCGAACCATTTCCTTACCTGTTTGTGGGACCATACCTAGGGTAGGAGCTGAGTTATCTTTTATGACTACTACCCAGGCTGAGAGATATTTAGAGTGTGGATGTCAAGGGTTTCTAGTCTTTTTCTCTATTCGGGTTGAGGTAGAAGAAGGGATAGAGGAGATCCCAATTGTCAGGGAATTCTCGGAGGTTTTCCCTAGAGAGTTTGACTTTAGTGGCCTACCTCCTGAGAGAGAATTAGAGTTCCCTATAGACATAGTGCCTGGTGCTGGACTGGTGTCCAAAGCTCCTTACAGGATGGCTCCTGCCGAGCTTGCTGAGTTGAAAGCACAGGTAGAGGAACTGTTAGAGAAAGGGTTCATCCGCCCTAGTGTTTCACCTTGGGGTGCTCCGGTGTTGTTTGTGAAAAAGAAAGATAGTAGCTTGCGATTATGTATAGATTACCGAGAGTTGAATAAAGTTACCATTAAGAATAAATATCCTCTCCCTAGAATTGATGATCTGTTAGATCAGTTGGCTGGGGCATCTGTGTTTTCTAAGATAGATCTTAGATCTGGTTACCACTAGTTGAGAGTGAGAACTGAGGATGTCTCTAAGACGGCTTTCAGAACGAGATATGGGCACTATGAGTTCCTTGTGATGCCATTCGGGTTGACGAATGCGCCTGCTGTGTTCATGGATTATATGAACAGGGTATTCAGACCGTATCTAGATCAGTTTGTGGTGGTCTTTATTGATAATATTTTAGTGTACTCCCGATCTTTTGAGGAGCACGAGAGGCATTTGAGACTAGTCCTAGACACCTTGAGAGAGAAAAGGTTGTATGCCAAACTTAGTAAATGTGAGTTTTGGCTGACCGAGGTGCGATTCTTAGGTCATGTGATCTCACGAGATGGGATTGCGGTGGATCCCCATAAAGTTGAGGCTGTGTTACAGTGGGATAGACCTAGAACGATCACCGAAGTCAGGAGTTTCCTAGGTTTGGTAGGGTATTACAGACGATTTATTCAGAACTTTTCTCAAATGGCCTTACCACTACGAGGCTAACCAGGAAAGATACACCGTTTGTGTGGGATGAGAGATGTGAGAAGAGTTTCCAGGAGTTGAAACTCTATTTGACCACTGCTCCTGTGCTGATTATCCCTGACCCTAGTGAACCATTTGTGGTTTATTGTGATGCTTCGGGCAAAGGGTTAGGATGTGTGTTGATGCAGCAGGGTAGAGTAGTGGCATATGCCTCGAGGCAGTTGAGACCTCATGAGGAGAATTACCCCACACATGACCTAGAGTTAGCTGCCGTAGTGTTTGCTCTTAAAATTTGGAGACACTATCTGTATGGTGCGTCCATAGAGATCTATAGTGACCACAAGAGTCTGAAATACCTGTTTGATCAGAAAGAACTCAATATGAAACAGAGGAGATGGATGGAATTTTTGAAAGATTATGATTATGTGTTGAAATACCATCCGGGCAAGGCCAATGTGGTGGCAGACACCCTGAGTAGGAAATCCATCCATGTAGCCCATATGATGATTAGAGAGCAGGAGCTCCTAGAGAAGTTCAGAGATTTGAACCTCTCTTGTTAGGTGGTATCGGGTAGATTGTGTCTGAGTGAAACCCGAATTGAGAATATCTTGAGAACCCAGATCTTAGATGCCCAGAGAGAGGATGAGTTCCTGAAACGGATCAGGAATGAGATCACCCAAGGTAAGACCTCAGATTTCAAGTTGTCTGAGGATGGCATGATAGTATATCGGGATAGAATCTGTGTGCCTAGTCAGAATGAGTTGAGAGAAAGCATTCTAGAAGAGGCGCATAAGAGTAAGTATACTATCCACCCAGGTGCCACCAAGATGTATCAGGATGTGAAAAGAGTTTTCTGATGGCCAGGGATGAAAAGTGATGTGACGGATTATGTGGCTAGATGCCTAGTGTGTCAGAGGATAAAGATTGAACATCAGAAACCGGCTGGGTTGTTGCAACCTCTAGATATCCCTGAGTGGAAGTGGGATAGTATAGCCATGGATTTTGTCATGGGGTTACCCAGGACATCCTCTGGACACGATGCTATTTGGGTAGTTGTGGATAGACTGACGAAGTCTGCACACTTTTTAGCTATTAAGGCTACTTATACACTGGATAGATTGGCCCAGTTGTATATCAGAGAGATAGTGCAACTTCATGGAGTGCCCAATAGCATAGTTTCGGATAGAGACCCCAGGTTCACGTTGAACTTTTGGAGGTCATTGCAGCATGCCTTAGGGACGAGATTGCGGTTTAGTACTGCATATCACCCCCAGACAGATGGTCAGACTGAAAGGACTATCCAGACATTAGAAGATATGTTGAGGGCATGTGTGCTAGAAATGAAAGGGAACTGGGATGTGTATTTACCGTTAGCAGAGTTTGCTTATAATAATAGTTACCATTCCAGTATCCAAATGGCCCCTTATGAGGCTTTGTATGGGAGAAAGTGCAGATCCCCTCTGTGTTGGGTTGAGTTAGGTGAAAGGAGTATAATAGGACCTGAGATTGTGGACCAGACCACCCGACAGATAGAATTGATTAGAAAGAGGCTCCTCACGGCCCAAAGTAAACAGAAAAGCTATGCTGATAAGCGTAGGAGGCCGTTAGAGTTTGAGGTTGGAGACCATGTGTTCATTCGAATATCTCCAATGACGGGAGTAGGTCGGTCAATGAGGGTAAAGAAGCTCAGTCCTAGGTATATTGGTCCGTTTGAAATCCTTGAGAAAATTGGACCCGTGGCTTACCGAATAGCCTTGCCTACTAACCTAGCCCAAATACACAGTGTTTTTCATGTCTCCCAGTTAAAAAAGTATTTACCAGATTCCTCACATATCATAGAATATGAGCATGTGCAATTGCAGGAAGATCTTTCCTATGTAGTGAAACCGGAGAGAATTGTGGATGCTAAGCTGAAACAGCTGAGAAGCAAGAGCATTCCTCTGGTTAAAGTGATTTGGAGAGGTCTGACATCTGAGGAAGCCACTTGGGAATTGGCAGATGAGATGAGGCAGAAATATCCAGAATTATTCCCTTGAGGTAAGTTTTTAAATTTTGAGGACGAAATTTCTTTTAAGAGGGGTAGAAATGTAACAACCGGGAAAAAGAAAAGAAAAGGGAAAAGAAAGGACATGAAATCTGGAAATTTTCGGAATCCAAAATTTCTGCCAAGTCCTCTCGCAATAGCAAGAAACGGTCTCGCTACAGCGAGAGAGCTATTTCGCAATAGCGAAGGCGATTCTAGCTATAGCGAGTGCTGGCAGCAGCCCATACAAAAACCAGGGAGTTGCCCACTGTAGCGACGCCATAGCGAGAGTGAAGTCTGGAACTGACGCGATTTCGCCATAGCGAGTGGTAAATCTCGCCATAGCGAAGGGAACTGGCACGAGCTCGCCGTAGCGAAGGTTACACCTCGCCATAGTGAAGCCAGATTACACGAGCTTGCTATAGCGAAGGTTAGTTTTCGCCGTAGCGAGAGTCGGTCCGGAAGAGAGTAAATAGCGAGAATCAGACTTCATTAAACGCCCAAACTCATTTCTTCTCTCATATCTACCCTAAGCTTCGACCCAAAGAGAGAAAAGAGGCGTGGAGAGTGTGAGAGATCAAGAGAAGAAGGAAGATCAAGGGAAAGGTAAGGTAACTTCTCCCATTTCTTCTGAAAACTCTGATCCCCTCCCTTTGCCCTCTCTTTCTGCGGTTTTAATTGTGAAAATGGTTGCATTTTGGGTATGGGTCAGAAGAGGGAAAGTGGAAAACTCTTTTGAATCCTTGAGTTTTCTTTGAAAATGAGGTTTTCCACTACCATGGGAGCTTGAGAGAGAGAAAGGGGTAATGGCATTCTAGAGAGAGAACCCTAAGTTATGTGTGATAGAAGGGTTGCTCTAAATTAAATTATAAGAGAGTAATTGCATGCTTTTGGTGTGTTTAGGCTCAAGTGAAACACTTACATCAAGGTGTGTTTGTGAACCTAAGGAGGGAAAGGAGAAACTGAAAGGAAAAGCCTGTGTTGGCTTTGGCTCCAAAGGTAGCTCTCTCTTTCACTCTTTCTTGTTGCATTCTTGGATATGAAAGTCATCGTATGATTATGTATATGCTTGTTGTGTGGAATATGCCATATGTTATTGCTTTGATGCATTGATGCCAATATGCTTGTGTGTTGAAATATGAGAATTGCTCGGGTGAGGTAGTGCCGAAAGTCCCTTGAGATGGGTGAGGTGAAGCCGAAAGTCCCTTGAGATAGGTGAGACAAGGCCAAAAGTCTCAAACGAGTGAGGCTAAGTCAAAAGTCCTTAAACTTGGGTGAGGCCATCCAAAAGTCCTTAAACTCGGGTGAGGCTAGACCAAAAGTCCCTAGAGCTTAATTTTGGCATTGTTGTGAATTCCATAGCATGTACATGATGTGTTGGATGATTGAGAATAGCTAAATGCTTATTCACATGCTTTGACTTGTTATATGCCTTGATTGCTTGCCGGATTGAGTGCTTGAGCTACTGAGATTCCCTGAATCTCACCCCTTTCCCCTCCCAACTAATATGCTAGGTGGAGCTCAAGGAGAACCGAGCACCCACCAAGGAGCCTAGGAGCATGCATAGTTAGAGATATTACTTTCTTTTGATATTTTGATGTAAATATGATGTAAAGTGGTGCCAAATGAAGATGTGCCCACTATTTTTGAGTTGTAAAGATTGTAACAAGTATGAATGTATGAAAGGATATTGTATGACCTATGTTTATAGCCAAATGAATGGAAATGAGGGTTTTACCCCTTTTGTTGCATGTATGGAATAGTGCATAATTGGCCATAGCATAGTGAGATTTGGATGTATGATGATTTGGACCACATGGACTTAATATATATCCTAGTGTTATGCTTTTAAACTTGTCCATGAGTGGCTAGAGTGTGAGAGAGGCTATTTGGACCCGTTTTGGACCTTTGGGGTGCCAAAATCGGTATTTTTTGTGAGCTCCGTCAAAATATGACCGGATGAGCTCCGTTTGCCATGAAATTTTGCATGCCTCTAGAGTTTGTAGAAAGCTTCTTGAAAAGCTAAAGTGGGTAATATTCGGAGGATTATAGAATATTTGGGGAATTGTTGAATTTGGGAGAATTTAATGAATTGGTCATGTACTGTTCATCTAAACCAGAAAATGAAATCTGTGGCACTTTTAGACCAAATGGATTCCAAATGTGGTGAAATTTTATACAAATAAACTAGAAAACCAAAGTGACTTGTAGGAACTGGAATCACCTAAATCAGAGGTCTGTAGAGAGAGATTGAACCGACTGAAGTTCTGTATCAGCATCAGGGAGCTTTCCTGACCCCCGTCACTGTTCCATCGATTTTTGGGGTGTAGGAGCTACTGAACTGATCTGGACTTATTTTTCTCCTCTAGTAGACATCCGTATCGTTCCGAATTGGTATAATGTTCCCAGATTGGATTTTTGTGGATTTAGTTATGAATTTTCGAAAATCATGACAGCAAGCTGCACCAGAAACAGTGACAGCTGGACCTTCCTCCCATTTTCGATGTCAAACTTAGTCCAAAAGATGTGTTTGTGGTTGGGAATTATTTTTAGTGTAAAGTTGACACTTAGAGCTTTCCAAAAAGCTAAAGTGTTCTGCATTCCCATTTTTCTATAATTTCTTATGATTTTCCAAACTTAGAGCCAAAATATGACTTTTGGGCCCAAGTGAGAAAATGCAATTTTATTGGTTTTTGGCTCTATACCCGTGGCTTATGGTGCGTTTTATGCTATGTATGAGTCGTATGTATGGAGTTTGAGTTGAGGATGCTTGAGATGGGTTCCCAGGACCCACGGGGTGAAAGATGAGTATATGAAACCCCGGTTCATAGCATGTAAATGCCACGGGAGAGTAGTGACTCTTTGGAAATCATGTGGAACCGAGCCAGAAGAGAGGCTGGGTAGCGGTAGTAGTTTAAGGTGTCACACTATAGGGTTGAAAAATGGCACTTTTTTGTGTCTTCTATGGGTCTCAAATGGTCCAAAATTGTTCCCAAGGCTTTCATGGCCACTTGAGCACGTGAGAAAGCACTAAAATGGTCTACTAAACATGTCTCAAAGGTGTGCAAATCCAGATTTCACAAACTCACACTTTCACCCCTAGATATACACAAGAACACATATGTTTCATCTTACCATTCAATATCCAAAAGTTGCTATATCATACATATAGCATTCAATTTCATACATACATAATATATTCATATATTTACAAGCGTTCACGGACTCATACATCATACATAATAATGGATTACATCATTTGCCATTCATATGGCTATAAAATAGATATTTTCACACACTTGGTTGTCAAACTTTCTCATTCAAGCTTAGTAGCTCTCTTTTCTTGGTTCACTTGGTCCTCCTAATCATGTTAGACAAATAAAGAGGAAGGAATGAGATTATAAGAATCCCAATAGCTCTTCTCCCTTTCAACCATATATAAGGAATGCAAATCCATGTCTAAAAATGCAAGCATAGCTATCATGGAACATATGACCATTCATAAAACATTTTTAGCATTCAAGGAGTCATACAAAACATACATAGGCTTGCCAAGCAAGTGGTCTAGCCTCACCCATTCTCTTTAAGGATTTTGGACTTGCCTCATCCTTTTTCTTAAAGGCTTCTAACTAAGCCTTATTCTTAGGAAACTTTTGGCTTTGTCTCAGCCATTCTTGGAGACTTTTGGCTTATCCTCACCCTTGCTAGAGGGTTCTTGGCTTACCACACTAAAGTAAACCAAAGCAAAGTCACAAAGTGTCATTTAAATGCATAACATAACATTATGGTACCATGGCATTTAGATACATGCTAAAACATATTTCATGGCTTAAAACATACATACACATATTCAAAGACAAAATGAACATCTACCCATGCATGAGAGAAAGAAGAGAGAGCTATCTTTGTCACAATTGCACACTTTCTTCCTTGAATTTAGTTTCTCTCTCACAGCCACACACTCACAAGAAGGTGGGACTTATGTCCTTTGGCCTAAACATATAATATGGAAGCTAATTACACTCTTGGAACAAATTCTAAGGCTATATATTCATTCCAAGAGTTAGGTTGTGCTTATGTCTCATTTATGGTTCCATAATGCACTTAATGTAGCAACCTTAGGAAAACATAATCTTGGCTCCACTCCTTCCATCCATTTATGATTCTTGACTCCTTTTAAGCCTCTTAGAGTCATCATGCAATTAATCAAAGGAGTCTAGTTAGGTGTTGCCTCTTTAAGCCATAATATGGAAACTATAACTACATCTCACTATCCATGACTTCTAAAATTTTTCCAAGGCTTTCTTTCATACTCTCCCATTATACATGATGCAAAACTAAGCTTGGAAGGAATTAAAACACTCCCTAGGTGCATGAACCCTCTTTGGCCGAGGTTATGCTTCCACATGGCACCAATGGAGTTGTTTTAATTTCTTTGATGGGAGAAGCATGTAGGAGGATCTCTTGGTATCTTAGGAACTTATATATACTTTTAGACAACTTAAATTACTACTAGGAAGCTTCATCTTAGCCTAGGTGCAACCAAATCCCTAAATTCTATAACTTGCATTCTAAAGCTCCCTTTTCAATTGTAGTTATATATTCTTAATCCGCATACTCCATAACCCTGGGTTCCATCAAGAACACATAAAGAAAAACTCTCCTCCTCACTTTCTCTCTCTAGACTGAAGCTTAAATGGCTTGGAAACATAAAATTTTACAAGTATTTCAAGTAAAGTCTTACCTTAAAATATAGCTCTTTTCGCATAGATTATTTTTCATCGATTAGTTTCTTGTTCCTTTTTGACTTAGGTTAGACCTTAATCTTCAATTTTTCAAGAAAAGAAAACCACCATTAGAGAGTTCTTAGAGAGAGAAATAACTTTCTTAATTGGTGTGGGATGAAACGGGGCCGTTTACTTACCTAAATGGAAGCTTAAACTTCTTCTCTTTCTCTCCCCTCTTAGTGTCATGCCATAACTCTCTAAAAATTTGAAAACGGAAGCTTGGAGAAGATGATGAGATGTAATTTTACTTAAGAAGCCTCTTTTACAATTTTTTTAAATGACTATTTTGCCCTTATGCACTTGTTTGCTTTGTTTATGCTCATTTTAACTCCTTTTTTAGAACCATCTTTTTCATTATAAAATTTAGGTCCTGTAATTTATAAAATGTCTTTTGTTTCATCCAAATTGGATTTGAAACCTTCCCAAACGAATTACTCAAAGTTTAGGTCAACTGATGCTTTTAAAGCATAAACTGGAGGGGTTTAAATCATTATAGGGGTTCTTATGGTTTTTAAGGCCTCTAATAATCTTGAGAAACTCATTTTTCCTATTTAAAAATCCCTTTTATGAGTTTTCCAAAAGTGCCCAAAATTACGAAAATACCATTACATTTCATATCATTTTCGTTAAATTCCATCTGGTTGTTCTAGCTTCGTTTTCAAGGTACCTCAGACCTTAGATCCTCATTCTTTGAGATCTAGAATATTATTTTAATTTTACTAGACCACAAATCCTTCTCTTTGAGGGACTTTCTTTTATATTCGATGAGTTTCGTATATTTATGGAGAAACTGAATGTTACGTTTCTCGTGTTTTCTCATGTTTTTGGAGAACTGGATATTACATGTGGAGATGAAAAGGAACTAGTAGTGAAGGGCTATATAAATGCCAATTTCCAATATGATAAGGTTATGTACTGTAACGAATGAAATTTTTGTAAAATGACAAAATGAGCCGTATAAAAGAAAGTCCTTTGAAATGAGCTAGATAATGTCTCAAAAAATTTTGGTAGAGTCCTAGACTCCTAAAAATGATAATTCTAGGTTCAAATAGAAAAAAAATAAAATGAAGCTAGGACAATGAAATAAATTATGACAAAAATTGACAAAACGTAACGTCATTTTTGTAAATAAGTGCAACTTTTGGAAAAACACATAGGAAGGCTTTTTAAATGGGAAATTTAACTTGATCAGGGTTCTCAAAGGCCTTGAAAACCATGGGAAACCCCTCCGGTGTACATTTTCCAATGACGGTGAGCCTGAGCTTTAATGGATTTGTTCGAAAAGATTTTAGCTCCAATTTGAGTGATTCCAAAGGTATTTTATTAAATTAGCAACCTAAATTTTATAATGGAAAAGATAGTTCTAAAAAAGGAGGTAAAATGAAGTAAAAATGAAATTGCTATTACAGAAGAATGAAATTAGAATTTTTGAAAAAGTGAATTTATTAAAACTTCCACACACTTCTCCCTTTTTCTCCTCTCATATAGCACGACTTTCCTCTGCCTAAAATATAGAAAAAGGACTAGCTTCTTAGGGTGCACAAGAGAGGGAGAAAAGGAGGAAGAAAAGGGCAAGAAAGCTAAGGAAATCTAAGGAATTTCATGCTCCATCTTCTTCCAATATTGTTCCTCTCCTTTCCTCCTCTCTTATGCACCCTAAGAAGATGGAGCATGAAATTCCTTAGACTTTTTCTCCTCTCCTTTTAGTGAATTAGTTCTGTTTTGAGTCTACAACAAGGAGGAGCAGTTCAAATTGCTTGAAGAGAAGAAAACCAAGGAGAAAAAGTCTTGAAACCAAACTTGAATCTAAGGTATTTTATGGTTTTGTTGTTTCTCCTCTTTGCTTCTTCCTTATGCATGATTTTGGCCAAATTAGAACCATATGAGGGGGAGGTTTTCTATCTAAAAGCAACAGAGGAACTAGGGTTTTAGACCATGAGGAAAAGGAATATGGCAAGAAATTCCAAGAAAAGCCAATAGAAATCAAGTTATGAAAGTGTAGGCATCTTTAGGGTTTTGTAAAATCTAATTTTGTGTGAGTGTTCCCTTGGCTATTTGAGTATTTCCTTAAGCTCCTAAGATCTCTAGAAACCCTTTTAAGTAGATCTCCCATCAAGGAAAATTTTGAAACTCTAAGAAGCCCTTCCATGGTACTAGTCTCGGCCAAGCCCGAAAGAGAAGCCTAAGAAATGATTTAATTTATTCTAGCATTGGTTTAAGATTTATATGATGTTAGAAGATGGGAGAAACCATTGGAAAAAATTTCAGGGCCATGCATTGAGAGATAAGACAATGGTGTCTATAATGGTGAAGCAACTTGATTCTAAACTTGTGTAAATCATTGTGTGAGGGCTCCAAGGACTTTAAATGAGGCCAAGAAGTCTAGAAATGTAAAGAAATGGGAGCCTAGAGCTCGAATTATGAAGGTTGCTTCAATAGGCAATTTATGGAACTATTATGCCACTTATGGAACCAAGTGTGTATTCAAGAGTGAGTTTAGTGTCTTAACTTTCTTCAAGTGTGTAATTGTGTGTTGGTTATGATGTTTAGGTCAAGAGAACACCAACCTAACTAGGTGTGCTTGTGAGGCCAAAAAAAGGAAGGAGAAAGACTAAGAAAAGCTTGCATAAATTCAAGGTAACTCTCTACCTCATTCTCCTTGCATTCTTGTGTGCATATGTATATCATTGTATGCTTGCGTGTGTTCTTGTGACTTGATGACATGCCACTTGATACCTTAACATTACATTGGAACCAACATGTTTCCTTAGATGGCCTTGGTTGTGGAAATGGCTTATAAGGGTGAGGTGATGCCAAAAGTCCCTTAATAAAGGTGAGAAGATGCCAAAAGTCTCATGGCATGGGTAAGATAAGGCCAAAAGTCTCTTGGAAGGGTGAGGCTAAGTCAAAAGTCCTTAGGCTAAGGGTGAGGCAAATCCAAAAGTCCTAAAAATGGAGTGAAGCAAAACCAAAAGTTCATAGAGTATGTTCTTGGCTTGAATGTGAATAAGTAGCATGAAAATTGTGACCTTACATACTTTATGGTTGTCAAACTTTCCATACATATGCTTTAATGTGTATATGCCTTGAATGTGTGTGTGAGCTATTAAGATTCCAAGAATCTCACTCCTTTCCCCTTTTCCTCTTGAAAAGTCTAGATGATGCCTAAAGTCAAAAGGAAAGCAAGCCAAGAGCCTTGAAATACTATACTTGTTCTTTAAGTAGTTTTAATTGTAATTAAATATCAAAGTTACTTTGTATATATTATTTTTGTGATGTAAGACCATGAATAATTATAATATGATGTATAAATCTTGTATGGACCACATATAGCATGAAATCAATATAAATGCGGATCTTGGTACTTTGATGGTTTATAGTTACATGTGTATTCTTAGATGTGGGATGGTCAAATTAAGATGCATCGGGTTTGGGACTACTTGGGTAGTTCACACAAGTCATATTCATGCTTTTAAACTTGCCCAAGAGGTGCCAAATATTAAAGGAAGCCATTGGACAGATTTGGTATCTCATATGGAGGAAAAATAGCCATTTTGGTGAGTTATACCACTTTTTATCTAAATAAGCTCTTCTTGGTCTGAGATTTGGCATGCATCTAGAGCTTGTTGAGAGCTTTTTGAAAAGTTAAAGTGGATAATATTTGGAAGTCTATAGAATTTTTTATGAATTTATAAATTTAGAAAATTTTTTGGTTTTTGGTTAGTGTATTGTTCATATAGTCTGAAATTTTTTCTGTGTCATTCATAAGGCAAATGATGTCCAATTGCCACGAAATTTTACAGGAAGAAAGTAGACTTTCCTAGTGACTTGTGCCAATTAGAAGTACCTCATTTAAATTTGCTCTTGGATTGGTCTAGAACTATTTTTTCCCTCTATTTAACATCTGTAGCTTTCCAAATTGGTATAGATTGCATGGATTAGATTTTTGTGAAATTAATTGTGAATTTTCAAAATTTATAACTGTAAGTTGTATCAGATTTTTGGATAGCTCAACCTCTTTGCCTTTTTTGTTGTCAAAACGTGGTCCAAATGAGGTTTTTGTGGCTAGAAACTATTTTTATTGTAAAGTTGACATCCAAATTTTTTCAGAAAGCTATGGTTTGTCTGATTTCGATTTTTCTAGAATTAGTTATGATTTTTCAAAGTTGCATTAAATTTTGCTATCCTAGAACCCGAGGTAAAACGTGATTATTTGGGGTTTTGACTCTTGATCCATGGTTTGTGTTGCTGCTTTGCTGGATGAGAGAAAGAGCTGTAAGTAGCATTGATTATAGCTTTTGAAGTTGACTTGCTTACTTCTTAGAGTAATTCTTTCCCATCCTCTCCCTCCTCTAGTTGCCCTAGTTTGTGCTAGGTTTTGAGAATGTTATGATTTGTATGAATGGAAAATAATTAGAGAAAGTTGTTGGTGAGTTCATAGGGTCCCAGAGATGTGAAATGAAAAATTTATCTACTACACAATGTAATTTAATTAATTATTTTAATGCATTTTCTTAGGATTTCTTTGAAGAATTGTATAATCCCACTTGCACTAAAAAGATCAATATTAGAAATAATATGGTATTACATGTATTCTTCCTAAATGAAGCTGCTATAAGTTGGAAGAGTTCAAAGCAAGAAATAATAGTAGATTTTACAATAAAGGCTAAGTATATTGCTACCTCAAGAGCTTTGAAAGAAGCTATTTGGATAAGAATATTTGTAATTAAACTTGGGTTTTTTACTAACATTTCTAACCTAGTAGATTTCTATTGTGAAAACAATGGGGCCATTACATAGGTTAGTAAACCCTGATCTCACCAGCAATCTAATGATATACTTCAACTACATGAGGCATGCATTGGACTTACCCACTATGAGAATGCTATATGGATTATAAAGTGTGTCATTAGCAATTCTCATGTGACCATAGTAAAGGAAGTCTATTGACTTAAAGTTACTACGGTTCCCTACATAAGGAGTTAAGTACTTTGACACCATCCTATGTCGCTTTTAACTGGGATGGCTAATAAGATAATAATTAGGTATATCACAAATCATGTGAAGGAAGTGAATGATGTAAATTGGATTTTGTTCCTCTTATATAAGAGGAGTGACATCCATAGGCCCATTGATTGAATGAAACTAAGAAATGCATGGCTTACTTAAATGAATTAATATGTGATATTGGTAGTTTATATTTTGATTGATCTACTCATTGTCAACAAACGTAGGTTAGACGTTGACGAGAATGAAATATTCCATGCCTTGATTTCAATCTAAATGAAAAGAGATTAAATTGCATGGTATTGGTCGCATATTAGGTATGTCGAATCATAGGCATTCTTATTACTTGGGTGGCATGATATATTACTAGACACTACTTATTATCTGTGATCCTAAAATAGGATTCTTTTTTGGGTTACTATCAATGTAATAAGAACTTACAAGGTCACACACAAAGAGTGTAAATGAAACTGAAATATTATTGGGGTTTTAGTTAGACTAAAAATCCTAATAATAAAGCCCTATGTAATATAATTAGATTATATTATAGAATAATATTTTATTTAATATTAAAGAATATTAAAAATATTGTTGCATATTATATTATTAAATAATAATATAATGTAAGGTTATTTAATATTAAAGTAATATGTTGGGCCCACTCACCTCGCTCTCTATTGGGTTTGGGCTAAGGTTCTAAGAATTTAAATTGAATAAGAAAATAAAGTTGCGTAAGATTAAAAAAGTGCTAAATTCTAAGTCTAAAAATATAAGACGATAGGGGGTAGCACATAAGACATAAAAGAATGTCTTTGAAATTCTAATTTATTTAGAATTTCAAAAGACCCTAAACCTAGATAGTGAAAGGCATCTCTTAGCAAAAACACAGAGTGAGAGAGGGTTTCACCCATTCTATATAGATATCATAAAGGTGCAAATCACTAGATCTATGTGTGTAATTCAATTGCAACTCAAAATAAAAAGGCAACTTTCTTGTCTAAACATGATTTATGCTTCTAGGCATATTCCTGGTAATAGGTTTCAATGATTAAAATTTTAAATTTTGCTATGCTTAAGATCACCGCGAAACCCAATAGTAACAACACATAAGAGATCTAGAGGCTTCTAAAGGAATAGTATAACTTGTGTAACGTTGTTGAGTGACATAACTGATGATCTCATGTGCGAATTTAAGACCATTTGACAACTCAAGTTATGTAAATCACACTAAAAGATATGTTTAAGAGCATTTCTGCTATCAAACTTAGGATGGTAACTAATAAGTTTGATACATATAGATTGTACCATAACAAAACAATAAGGAAACATGTAAGAGATATGTCAAATATGATAAAAAAGTTGAAATCAGTTGGTCATGACCTTTCATATTAATAGTAAAGCAAGCTGTCATCAAATCCTTACCTATTAGTTGAGAGTATGTGAAGGTCAAAATATCCTTACAATAGAAGCATAAAGTCTTTTAAGGACACTAAAGATTATTTTATCCTTGAAAATGAGCGCTTTGAAGTTGCTAAGACATATGAATACACTTATATGTTTGAAATTTTTAGGAATCCCCTGCCCATAGCATAAAGCCTAAGCATAACAAGGGATCTAGAAAGCCTATTCAAAAGGCTAAGACTTTTACCTTCTAGGAGCAAATGGTTCTATATAGGAAATAATGCACCTATTGCGGTGAAGGAGATTGATACATGCAAACTAAAGTTATATGATAAATGAATCCTACTCTTACATAATCTTTTATACATTCCATAAATATGGTGGAATTTAATTTTAGTTATTCATCTTCTTAAACTAAATTTTAGTGTTAATTTCTACTTGTCCACAGGACTAGCCATTATGATTTTTTCCTTGTAATTAATCTACTCCAATATATGTGGTCCCATGAATGTGAAGACAAGGCATATAGCCTTGTATTTTCATCACTTTTATTGATGAACTTAGTATGATTATATTTACTTGATCTCCCATAATGCTTTAGACAATTTATGAACTTGGTAGAGAATTAATTAAATAAAAATAAGAACTGACCATGGATGTGAGTATTTATCATATCAATTCAAGGGTCTGTGTGATAAAAAAGGAATCATAAGACAGTTGTTGATTCATAGCACTCTATAACAACATAGAGTTTTAGAGCAAAGAAATAAGATTGCTCAAAATGGTTAAGATCCATGATAGCACAAGCAAATCTTCAATATCTAATTAAAGGAACCTTTATGATTATGGCCCTTATACTCAACCAAGTGCCCTTCAAATTTATTACCTTCACACTTTATGAATTATGGACAAGTAGAAAACCTTATTTAAGTGTATTTCAAACTTGGGGGTTGACAATCTATAAGCTAAATTCTTCCTATAAATGTGAGAGTTAAGCTTAAGGGGTAAGAGATGCATTTTAGATATTCTAGACATTTAGGGGGCTATGTCTTCATCTAGGAAAATGAAGATGGAACTAAAATACAACTTGTAATGCATGATGCCACATTATTAGAGATGGACTTTCCTAGCAAAGGAGATATTGATAGGACTATGTCATTTTTTTAGATATTATACCACTAGGCAAGAGTGACAAATAAGAAGTTATACCTCCACCTGCTAATCTAAGTGGAAAGATATTTTTTTTAAAAGAATAATCTTCAAAAGACATAGTCACATAGGAGTAATCAAGGAAATGTTCTTTAATATATATATATATATTTGAGATCAAAGGGTCATTGTTAATAGTTACCCCACAAGATGATGAAGAGCCAAATTCAATTTAATAGGCTCTTTCATGCCACACTGAGGAAAAGAAGATCAAAGAATGGAAGAGGAGATGGAGTTTAAGGGCATTAGTTTGATCACCTATTAGGCCAAAAGGCAATTAGGAACTAATAGGTTCTCAAAATTAAGAGATAGTTAGATAGTTCCATTAAAAGGAATAAGGCTTGTTTTGGTGGCTAATAGGTATATATAACTGGAGGGTATTGATTATAAAAATACCTTCTCACTTGTTATGAAATTTAGTTTAATTAGAATTATTTTGGCTATAATCGCAATAATAAACTTGGATATAAAGACCACATTTTTCAATGGAAAACTATATAAGGAAACCTAGATGGAACAGTGTAAAGACCACATTTTTCAATGGAGAACCATATGAGAAAATCTATTTGGAACATCCTTTAGGCTTTGTCTAAAAGGTAAGGAATGCAAAGTTTGCAAACTCCAAAGGTCCATTTATAGGCTTGAGCAATGATCTAGACACTACTATTTGAGATTTCATCAAGTAAAGACATTTTTTTCTTTATTTTTATATGACTGATGAGAACCTCTATATATGTATGTGAAATGGTCTAAAAAAAATTTAGCAATATTATACTTTTATAGGGATGATATATTATTAGCTGAAAGTGATCTCATTTTTATCAATGCCATTAAGAGATAATTGTTCCTCATTTTTTATAATGAAGGACCTGGCTAAGTATCTCATCGAGCGATCACAATTTTTAATTTTTAGATGATGGATGAGAACCTCTATATAGGTATGTGGTCTAAAATAAATTTAGCAATGTTATCCTTTTACAAAGATGATATATTATTAGCTGGAAGTGATCTCACTTTTATCAATGCCATTAAGAGATAATTGTCCCTCATTTTTGATAATGAAGGACATGGCTAAGTAGGGTACATCTTTGGAGTTTAAGTCTAAAGGGATCACTCTAAGAATTTGATCACTCTATCATAAGAGTCAAATATTAAGAAGAGATTTTTAAGTAACATAGAATGAAAGCCCACAAACCCATACATACCTCATGACCAAAGGTCACAATTTAAGCTCATAAATATATCTTAAGACTCAGTATTAAATAATGACATGGAAAGAGTCTTATACTTTAGTATAATTGAAAATTGTGATATAAGCAATAATGAGCAAATGACTTGGCATTTGATTATAGGTGTCATAAGCCATTTTTCAATCTAAACAAGAATTGAAGATTTGGTAAGTAGTTAAAAGGAACTTGAGATGCTTAAGGGTCATTGCACATTACAAATTGAGTAAAGTGACTTATAGTAGGTAGGTTATAGAAGCGTTGATTTAGGTGGTAATTTTTGGGCAAAGGCAAATCTGTAATGTCCAGTTTTCGTTAAACGACGAAAACGAGCACATTTTCAAAACGAGTCCCCTGAGATGAGTGATTCAAGGCCAAATAAAATTTGGATAAAATTTTAAATAATAGAAAATGAGGATTTGAGCCTTGAGTTACCCGAAAATCAGGGCCATGCTGATTCAAAAAATTTGCCAAAAGGCCAGTGGCATTTTTGTAAATAAGTGAACTTTTTGGAAAACTTACAGAATGGATTTTTAAATGAAAGTTTTAAGTTCTTCAGGGTTCTCAAAGGCCCTAAAAACCATGGGAAGCCCTAAGATTGGTAAAGACCCTCCAGTGTAATTTTTCCAACATCAGTTGACCCGCACTTTGACTTATTCATTCGGAAATGTTTTAGCTCTGATTTGAGTGATTACAAAGCCATTTTTATTAATTGGGAACCTAAATTTTATAATGGAAAAGATGGTTCTAAAAAAGGAGCTAAAATGAAGGAGAAACGAAAATGCAAAGTATGAAGGGCAAAATTAGAATTTTTGAAAAAGTCACTTTCTCCTCCCTATATATAGGTGGCGCCCCACTTTCCTCCCTATTCAGAATCATAAAATTTTGCATAATTTTAAAAGGGAGAGCTAGGGTTTTGGGCACACCAAGAGAGAAGGAGAAGGAGAAGAAATTCCGAGGAAAATGTAGGTTTTTATGTATGTTTTCATCCTTTTTCTCCACCAATTTCTTCTTCTCTTTTTCTCCATGATTTTTCTGAAGTTTTGAGGGCTGTTTTGAAGGGAGAACAGAGGGGAAAGTTCAAAATTCAAGTGAGGAGGCCAAGGAAAGCAAGAACAAGCAAGGAAATTAAAGGAAAACAAGATATTTTGTCGTTCTTCCACTTGGTCTTCTTCCTCCCTTCTTTGAACATTTCGACCTAGACCTAGATAGACCTAAAAAGTCAGATTTTTAACCAAACCAAAGGTGATTCTTAGGTATTTGATGGAGAGGAATAAGAATATGCAAAGAAAATCAAGAAATAGGCATTAGAAATCAAGATGTAAAACCTAGGGTTTGAAGTGCACCTTCTAATTTCTGAATTTGCATTATGTTTCCTTGGTCTAAGTTAGAGTATAAATGAGTTCTTAAGACACCAAAGATGCTCCCTACAAGCTTTCTCTTTCAAGAAAAGCAAGAGAACTCCAAGAAGCCCAAAGGAAGCCTATGTCTCGGCCTAGGCTTGTTTGTGTAGGTGGGGGAGTTTTAAATTTTTCTAAGGCCATTCTTGAGTCACATTTGATGAATGAAAATGAAGGGAGGCCTTAGAAAAAATTTAGAACTCATGGAAAGTGAGTTGGTGTCTTAGGTTCCATATTATGACCTAAAGAAGCAACATTATGCTAGGCCATTTGTTTTAATGATGTGTTGACTCTAAGAGGCTTAAAAGGAGTCAAGAATCATATTTGAAAGGAAAGAATGAGGCCTAGAAGTCATTTAAGGGGTGTTGCTTCATTAGGTGCCAATATGGACCATAATGGAACCTATAGAGCAATCTAGTGTTTCATTAAGTTGTATAGCCTTAGAGTGTGGTTCATGAACTTAATTGGCTCCCATAATTGTCTCTAGGCTAAGAGATACTATCTCCACCAACTTGTGGGTGTGTGGCCCAAAGAGGAGGATTGAAAGTTAAGGAAAAAGTGTGTGCTTATATACAAGGTAGCTCTCTCCACCTTCTCTCATGCATGGATATGTGTCTAGCTTGTTTTAGAATGTGTGTATGTATATTTTCAAGCTTTGAAAAGTATGCTAGCATGCCTTTATATGCCATGATGCTTGATGTCATGTTATGTTTTTAAATGAATCCATGATGTTTGTATGAGTTTACTTGAGTGTGGAGAGGCCAAGAATTCTTCCCTCTGGTGAGGATGAGCCAAGAACTCTTAAGCTTGGTTAAGACAAAGTAAAAAGTCTCCCAAAAGCAAAGTGGGCTCCCAAGAGTATGGTTGAGTCCAAAGTGCTCAAAGAATGGGTAAGGCAAGTCTAAAATCTATGAGGAGAAGTGTGAGGCCAATCCAAACACTTAGTGAGCTCTTGAATGTCTTGTATGATTGATTCACATGCCAAGGTTTCTTTTAAAATGTCTATGACTTCTACTTTCTCCATGCATGCATTTGTGAAACTTGCTTTGCACATATTATGTATAATTGAATGGGAGATGAGCTATTGGGATTCTTTGAATCTCATTCCCTCCTCTCCAATGATCTAACATGCTAGGTGAATCAAGTGGATATGCTAATGGGAGCCAACAACACTAAAGGAAGGAGCTTGACAAGCTTATACTTTATTTTGTCTATTTTGGAACCATAATAATGGTTCAAGATATATATGATGTTGTATGTAACACCATATATTTTTAACTTACTTCTTATCATTTCTAAGTCTCACATAATGAATTGCATAAAAGGGAGTGAAAAAATGGCCTTAAAATAATGCCTTATTTCGCGTTGCGTCGCGTATGAAAATTTCATTCGGTGTCACAAGGACCATATGAGCTCATACATCACATTCTCATATTTAATTACATACAAACAACTCATTTGTATCACCAAAATTGGCCCACAACTCGTGGAATGCAAAAGGGAACATCAAATTCACTCTATTATTTTCGGCCAGAAACTCAGTTTTTTTGTCACAACTTCAGAAATTCATAACTAAATCCACAAAAATCGAAACCCAACAAACTTTACCATTATAGAAAGCTCTAGATGTCTATCCCATGCTAAAAATAATTCCAGCTCATGAATCATTAAGGGGAGAACGTTTGACATCCAAAAAGTCACGAGGATCGTTGTTGTCTGGGCTACTGGTTTAGGTTACTGATATGAAGTTTCAAAATTCATAACTAAATCTAGAAAAATGGAAATCATACATTCTTTGCCATTTTGAAAAGCTACACATGTCTAATTTATGAAAAAAATACATCCAGGCTATGAAACATAAGCAGAAAGCGTTTGCCATGCGAAAAGGGGCAGAGGTTCGGATTGCTACTGGTACTGATGCAAGTGTCTGCTATAAACTTTGAAAATGTCCAATTAATTACAAAAAACTCTAATCCAAGCAAATTATATCAAGTTGGAAAGCTATGAATGTTAACTTTATGGTAAAAATAGGTTCAGACTATAGAAAGCACGTTTAGCCACTGAAATTCAATGGAACAGTGATTCAGGTCGTGCTGTGCTACTGTTACTATTCTAGAAATTCAAAAATTCATATCTCTTAGCTCAGACCTCCAAATGAGGTGTTTCTAGTTGCTACAAGTCACTCTAAATGTCTAGTTTCTACCTACAAAATTTCGTAGCCATTGGACCACGTTTGCCCCTCAGATGACATTCATAGCTTTCCAACTTGATATAATTTGCTTGGATTGGAGTTTTGTGTAATTAATTGGATATTTTCAAAGTTTATAGCAGACACTTGCATCAGTACCAGTAGCAATCTGAACCTCTGCCCCTTTTCGCATGTCAAACACTTTCTACGTTATGTTTCATAGCCTGGACGTATTTTTGTCATAAAGTAGACATGTGTAGCTTTTCAAAATGGCAAAGAATGCATGATTGCCATTTTTCTAGATTTAGTTATGAATTTTGAAACTTCATATCAGTAACCTGAACCAGTAGCCCAGACAACAGCGATCCTCGTGACTTTTTGGATGTCAAACGTTCTCCCCTTAATGATTCATGAGCTGGAATTATTTTTAGCATGGGGTAGACATCCAGAGCTTTCTATAATGGTAAAGTTTGTTGGGTTTCGATTTTTGTAAAGTGCCAAAACCTTTGCTCTGATACCACAAATGTAACACTATATATTTTTAACTTACTTCTTATCATTTCTAAGTCTCACATGATGAATTACATAAAAGGGAGTGAAAAAATGGCCTTAAAATAATGCCTTATTTCGCGTTGCGTCGCGTATGAAAATTCCATTCGGTGTCACAAGGACCATATGAGCTCATACATCACATTCTCATATTTAATTACATACAAACAACTCATTTGTATCACCAAAATTGGCCCACAACTCGTGGAATGCAAAAGGGAACATCAAATTCTCAGAGGCCCCAAAAACCATGGGAAACCCCGGGACTGGTAAAGCCCCTCCGATGTACTCTTTTCGACGTCGGTTGACCTAAATTTTGACCGGTTCGTTCGGGAAGGTTGTAGCTCCAAATTGAGTGATTCCAAAGGCATTTTATTCATCATGTGAGACTTAGAAATGATAAGAAGTAAGTTAAAAATATATGGTGTTACATTTATGGTATCAGAGCAAAGGTTCAGGCACTTTTACTCGACATTTGATTCTTGAATGGTATAATTGGTTTGTCTTTGGGTGGTTTTCGGGTGGAATATCTATGTATATGTGGTAAAATTATGTTGTGGGCCTCTGAGAACCCTGGGCAACTCAAAATTTCCATTTAAAAAGCCCTCCTAGGTGTTTTTTCCAAAATTACACTTATTTACGAAAATGCCATTAGCTTTTCGGCAATTTTTTTGGATTACTTCGGCCTCAGTTTCTAGGCAACTCAAGGTTCAAATCCTCATTTTCTATTATTTAACATTTTATGCAAATTTTATTTGGCCTTGAATCACTCATCTCAGGGGACTTACCTTTCAAACCGGCCTATTTCTGTATTTTTACAACATATCGGGCGTTACATTGTATATGTATTATGAATCTTGAGACATATGTAAATATACTATTATGCGATGTTTAAATGTATGATTATCATATATGACCACTAGCCCATGTTTTGAGTATGTAATATCATAGTATGAAAGTTTAAAGTTTGATGAATATGTGTATAAATATGGGTTGAATGGCCAAAATGAGATGCATGAGGTTTAGAACCATTTGGGCAGCTCACACAAGTCTTAAATATGCTTTTAGACTTTCCCAAAGGATGCCACAACCAAGAGAAGGCCATTTGGCAAATTTGGTACCTCATATGGAGCCAAATTTGACCATAATGGAACCCTATGTCACTTTTTGGCCAAATGAGCTAGTCTTGATCTAAAATTTGGCATGAAATTAGGTCTCATTGAGAGCTTTCTGGAAAGATAAAGATCATAATTTTTGGAGGTTTATAAAATATTTGATGATTTTTTGAAATTGGAAAACTTTATGGATTTGGTCTGCTGCACTATTCATTTGGTCTGAAATTGTTTTCTGTCACACGAGGCCCAAATGATGTCCAATTGCCATGAAATTTTAATACACAGAAACTAAGAAATCACAGTGACTTGTGCCAACTAGAAGCACCTCATTTGGAGTCTAGAGAGGGAGATATGAATTTTTGAATTTTCTGTTCAGTATTAGTGAAATTACCTGACCAAAAGTACTATTCTATTGAATTTCGGAGCCTGGGTTTGATGAATTGACCTGGAGATATTTTTTCTCTCTAGTTAATATCCATAAATTTCTATATTGGTATCATTTGCATGGATTGGATTTTTGTGGAATTAATTGGACATTTTCAAATTTTTCTACAGAATTCTGTGATAGTTCCAGATTTCAGTCAGACCTCTGTAGTTGTTTTGGATGTCAAACATCCTAAGTGATGAATATGGTGACCTAGGCATATTTTTAATGTAAAATATACATCTCAAGCTTTACATAATGACTGAGATTACATGGTTTTGATTTTTTTAGATTTAGTTATGATTTTTCAAAATTTTCCCAGAAAAAGGACCAATTCTGGCCAAGAATGATCTTTAAGTTTCCATGCCTCATTTCGGTTTCCATGGGTTGTAGGCATGTTTTTGTGATGAAAATGAGTTATAATAATATAATTAAATATGAGGAAGTATAGTATGAGCTCACACGGTCCATGCGACACCGAATTAAATTTTTTAGATATAGCGCAATGCGGAAAAAGTCTATTATTTTTATCCCCTTTCTTATATGCTTTTGTGAGATTAATAATACAAAGTTTATAAATGGCATGAAATGAGTTAGAAGTTATGGTGTTACAAAATCTACTTCTAATTAAGTAATCTTGATAAATATGGTACCATTTCTTTTAGTAGCAAGAAGTAGACATGCTCATCATTGCTAGCCAATGTAGTTGAATCAATAGTATATTTTGTAGTAGGCAATAGACAATTTGGTTAAAAGAGTTTATGAAATTTTAAAAGATCTTTTGGTGGGCCAATATATCCAATTCTATTATGTTATGATAGACATAGCCTACACATAGGACTCCAAGTATCATAACTGAACACAGGAGCACAAAGTTTGTCTTTGTTGGAGATATCATATCATAGAAACAAATCACTTTGCTAAGTAAATTGTAAAGTTATGTGTTTGAATGTTTTTAAGTAGAATTTATGAATGTATTTTTAGAGTAAATGAATGTCTAGTTTCTCATTTATTGATTTCACACATTATAATAGACATATACATTATAATTGGCTCTTTCATATGAGCAACCACCTTCATCACTAGAGGAGCAAGCTAAGATGAGATATTTGTGTTTCTTAAACACTTGGAAAGTTTGCTAAAAGGCAATTAAGCAACTAACAAGAACAAAACAAGATTGATCATGTTACCCTAGTGAGAGGCCAAGATGAGATTCAAAGAAATAATGTCATATAAAGAATTGAATCATAGATACCTCCCATCTATAATACCTATAACTAGATGCAAGACCTCCTCTAGGAAATATGAGAAGTGAGCAAAGTTGGAGGACTCAAGTTAGAGATAAGAGACACCTAGACTAAGATTTGTATGGTGTAAAATAAAAGGAAAAAATTGACATACACTTTTATAGAAAAAGAGGTACATTATAGCAAGTGTTTCATATGGCATGTGCTTTGTGACCACAATTTGGAATGCAAGTGAATAAATCTATGCTTCATTGCAATGTGAGTCCTAAAAAGGAAAATAATCCTTTTACTATTACCCTTATAACTTTGATAGTATCATGAGGTGACAAGTTAGTGCATGCTACATAAGTATGTCTCCAAGAGTTACAATAATGTGATGTAAATGAATAATGTTCGAAAGTAATTAACTATACTCTTAGCAATATACATAATATGCATAATGGGCAAAAGAAAGATTGGATTAGGTATATACATAATATACTTATGTCTAAGACAAGTCTATTTATTTCAGAAGCGTCATAAGTGTGGGCACAAGGCATATAGAGATTGTAATACCATGACTATATAGGACTCAATCCATAGCATAAATAGCTTATAGCATTTTATTTGCATGAAAATCACACCTTTAACAATGGAAATAAATGATATCGAATGCTCAAATAATTCGTTGTTGGCTTTAAGGACCATTAGAGCTTACCATATTCATTTTTCATCCATAACACATTTGTTTAATCAGAATTATCACAATTGGGGGTTCAAAATTTGGGTCCAAGCCATAGAACACAAACTCACATTACACTTGGCATTTCTCTCATCCATTCCATATTCTGATATAAAGTTTGGAAAATCATAATTAATTCTAGAAAAATCAAAATTATGCAAATTATACCATTATAGAAAGCTACAGATATCCTCTAATAGCCGTAAAAACTTCAAATCAAAACAACTAGATTTGCCTCACAAAAACTGATGGAATAGTAACACTAGTCACTGATGCATCCTGTAGCTGAACTTGAACTTCAAAAATTCATTTCTTTCTTTACAAGACTCCAAATAAGGTTCTTTTAGTGGTATAGAAAGCTTATGATAGTTTATGCTTGTAAAATTTTATGAGCATTAGATTTTATTTGACCCTCGAATGACACAAAAATGCAAACTGACATATGAATAGTAATCAAGACAATTCTACATAATTTAACAAATTTGAAAATTTATAATAAATTCTTTAGAGCTCCAAATTAGGTGTTCTTTGATTCACTGAAAAACTCTAGATAAGGCCTATAATTAGGCCAAATTTCATGCACAAAATCATTCATTTGGTTGAACTTTGGTTCAATTTAAGATTATGTCACTTTCGAAACTATAAAAGGGTTAAATATGCACCAAATGGTCTTCCAATTATTCCAAAAAAATTTGAGCATATCCAAAAGCATGAACACAGCCTATGCAAGTATCCCAAATAGTCCAAATCATCATGCATCTGAAAATCAACTTTCTACATGAATCCATACACATATGTATAAGGGCTCCATGATGTCAAAAATCTACATAACCATTCATTTGACTTCAAAATTGATACATACATCATAGTTACATGTATTTAAGCATTCTCAAAGGTTCACATGACACATACATCATAAAATTACAAATTTTGACACCGAAATGTAAAGTTTCCTAAACTATTTCCAAAGTTCTAGTCTTCAAGGTGCTTGGCTTCCATTTCTTGTTCTACTTGGCTCACCTAGACATAGTTAGATATATGTGGGGAAAGAGTGAGATTCAAAGAATTCCAATAACTCTTTTACCCTTTCAAGCATACATACATGGCATGTTTTCAAATCAAAGAATGCAAGTATGTCATAAAAGCTTCTAAAAACATACATAAGCATATTTCCATATCATATAGGTTCATACCAACCAAACATAGGCTCTAAAAGATATTGGTCTAGCCTTACCTAATTTTCTTAGGAATTTTAGATTTGTTTCACCCACTTTAAGGAACTTTTGACTTAGCCTCACTCTTTCTTGAGACTTTTGGCTTTGCCTTACCCATTCTTAGGGACTTTTGGCATATTCTCACCCATTCTAAGGGACTTTTGGCACAATCATATCCATTCATGCCATCTTGCATTCAAAACATGTTTAAAAAGCATAATGGTTTCATAGTATTTCATCAATTTCTATAAACACATCTCATGGTATAAACATACATTCAAGCATCCAATGAAAATCAAACATCCAAGACATCCATATGAGAAAGGTTAAAGAGCTACCTTGAATCAAAAATCACAACATCTTTCCTTGGTCTTTCCTTTCCCCTTCTCAGCCATACACACACAATTAGGTGAAGCTTGGTTCACTTAGCCTAGACATATCAAATGAGACACAATTACATTATTGGAACAAGTTCTAATCTTATACAAACTCTATGCAAGCTTACTTTGTTTTAAAACATGGTTATGGTTTCATATAAGTGCATAATGAAGCAATCCTTAGGATTCATGATCTTGGCTCTAATTTCTCATTCAATCTAAGTCTCTTGCCTCCATTTAGATTCCTTTGAGTCATCACAAATTCAATTCAAGATGCTTAAACCTGAGTTGCTTCTTTATATCTTGAAAAGGGACTTAAACCTTCATCTCACAAACTATGATTTCTATTTTTAAACTAATGCTTCCCTTGGTTTATTAATCATATCTAGGCCATTCCCATCCTTGGAATTAATTAAACTCTACCTAGGTGCTTGAAGCATGCTTGGCTGAAACATATAGAAGGAATTGGACCTATGGAGTTTGCTTGATTTTTCTTAGGGAATTGGAATTTGTGAAGCTTCCTAGATGTCTTAAGATCCCATACATACTCTTACATAGGCTAGACTATGCTTAGAAAGCTTAAAAAATGGCTAGGTGCAACAAAAATTCTAAGTTATACAAATTGAAATCTAAAGCTTTTCTTTTAAATCTAATTGTATATTCTTGTTTCTCACACTATAAAACCCTTATTTCTTCCTTGCTAAGACCAGAAATCATTATCCCCTCTGGTGGTCTAAGGTTGGCTGAAATTTCCTTCATGAAGAAAAAGGAAGAAGAAGCAAAGGAAACCATGGAAGTTACCTTGATTTTGAGCTTTTCCAAGAGCTTTTCTACTTGCTTTTTGTCTCTCCTTCAATTTGTCTCTTCCTCTCATTGAACAAGCCATGAATCATCCTTAAATCAATTATCAAAACCATAGGAAAAGAGAGGAGAAAGTAGAAAACAAGATTGGTGAAGGAAGAAGCATGAAAAACCATGGATTTTCTTACCTTTTTGCTTGGTTTTCTTTTCCTTTCTTCTTCCCTCTTGGTGCACCACTTCAAGAAGCCTAGGATTTTTTTTTTGGTGCAGAAGAAAGTCAGTCAAGGTAGATAGGAGAAGTAAGGCATGATATATATAGGCTAAGTTAGCTTAAGACACTTTTAAAATTTTCATTTTGCCCCTTTTTCTGGTTCTTTCTATTTGAGCTCATTTCAACTTCTTTTTGAGAACCATCTTGTCTATTATGAAATTTAAGTCCACTAATTTATAAAATGCCTTTGGCTTTGTAATGTTCGAGTTTATAAAAATGATAGAAATAAATACATTTTCAAAGCAAGTCCCCCGAAATGGATGAGTTAAGGTCCAAAAAAATTAAGATAATAATCTACATATCAAATAATGAAAATAGAAGGCCAGAGGTACCCTAAAACTGGAGCCAAAATCACCAGACAGAATTTAACAAAATAGTTGTGAAACAAAATGGCATTTTTGTAATTTCGGGCAATTTTTAGAGTACTCTCAGAGGCTCTGAAAACTAGAGGAAGCCCTGAGATAGTTAAAACTCCTCTGGTGTATGTTTTCAAATGACAGTTAACCTGAACTTTGACCTTTTTGTTTGAGAATATTTTAGCTCCAAATTGAGTAATTCCAAAGACATTTTATAAGATTGAGAACCCAAATTTTGTGATAAAAAAGACAATTCTTAAAAAAGAGCTAAAACAAATCTAAAACAAAAATGCCAAAAAGATATGACGTATATGGAATTTTTTGAAATGATTTTAATCCCTTGACCTCTTATAACTCATGCCCCACTCTCCTCCTCATTCAACCAACCTTCCATTTGCCCAAAATAGAGAGTGAGGACAAGGGAGAGAGGTGCACAAGAGAAGGGAAAAAGGGAGAAGAAAAAGCTAAGAGAAAAGGTATGAATTTCATAGAATTTCTTGGTCTTTCCTTTAGTAAACTTATTCTCCTCTATCTCCTCCTTCTTCTTATAGTTATGTTAAGGTATTTGGTTCTATTTTGAGCTTAAAATAGAGGGGAGAGGTTTGAATTTCAAGAGGAGAGCCAAAGCAAAGGAAGAAACTCTTGAAATGGACTTGAATCAAGGTAGAAATCATTACCTTTCATGCTTTCTTCTTCTTGTTCTCCTTTGTGTATGGTTTGGCCACTCCTAGGATAGACAAGGGGGGATGAGTTTTCAACCAAACCAAGAGTGAATCTTAAGAATTAGAGATGGGAAACAAGAACATGCAAAGAGATCAAAGAAAGAACCATGAATTTACAAGATGCATAACTTAGGGTTTTAGTTGCACCTTGGTTTGTAGAAAAGTTCCTAGCCATAATTTAAGGTGTTTAAGAGTTTGTATGAGTCCCTAAGACATCAAGGAAGCCTCTCACAAGCATCTCCCATCAAAGAAATAAAACAGACTCTATAGACTCCTTAAGGAAGCAATGCCTTAGCCTAGACTAGAAGGAGGACTAAGGGAGTATTTTAAATTTTTCTAAACTTATATTTGCATCATATATGATAAGAGAGTATAAGAGGAAGTCTTGGGAAAATTTTAGAAAGCGTAGAAAGTAAGATGAAGGTGTAGGTTTCATAATAAGACTTAAGGAAGCAACCTATAGCTAGGCTCCTCAAATTGATTGTGTGATGGCTCCAAGGAGTCTAAATGGTGTCAAGAACTATAGATGGAAGGATAGAATAGAGCTAAGATCATGAAATCTTGGTGTTACTTCATTAGGTGCTTTATGGAACCATAATTGAACCATATGAGTGTCAAAGTTTTCTAAAGTGTGTTTAGCATTAGAGATTGTTCCAAGAGTGTAATTAGATCCCATTTGATGTGTTTAGGCCAAAGAAATCAAGTTCCACCTCCTTGTGGGTGTTTGGCTGAGGGAAAGGAAGAAAGTCCAAAGAGAAAAGTGTGTTCTTGCATACAAGGTAGCTATCTCTCCTTTCTTTTATGTTTGTTTAGGTGTTTTCTTGTCTTTAAATGTGTGTGTGCATGTTTAAGCTATGAAAAGTGTTTCTAGTATATATGTATATGCCATGGTACCGTGATGCTTTGTTTTTGTGCTTGAAAGATGCGTTATGAATATGTTTTGGCCTGCATGAGCTTGGTGAAGCTAAAAGTCCCTTAGTTAGGGTGAAGATGAGCTAAAAGTCCCTATGAAATGGTGAGATAAAGCCAAGAGTCTTTAGAAGAGTGAGGCTTAGTCAAAAGTACCTTGAAATTTGATAAGGCAAGTCTACAAGTCCCAAAGAGAATAGGTGAGGCTAAACCATTTCAAGATAGCCATGTATGCATTTTTAGACTTGAAATTATATCCATTATGTGTGTTTAAAGGAGAGAAGGGCTATTGGAATTTCTAAAATCTCACTCTTCCCTCCCCATTGCCTAACATATCTAGGTGGACCAAGTGAACCAAGAAATAAAAGCTACCACATTTGAAAGCAAGAAAATTGACAATGAAGTTGATATTTGTTCATTTTGTGACCATAACATTGTTCAATGATATATTCCTATGATGTATAAGCTCTTGAACATTTGTAAATGTATGGATATATAGTGTATGTATGAGAATTGGATCCATATGAATGATAGTGTATGTTTTTAACATAGAAATGCAAGATCATACATGTATGTTCCTTGTGTATATCATTATGTAGGAGAGTGAATTTGTGAGTTCTGGGTTTTTGGAGACTTGGGACATGTTTAGTAGGCTATTTTTATACTTTCTCATGTACTTAAGTGGCCTTAGAAAGGCTAGAAGACAAATTGACCCATTCTTGACCCTTAGAGAGGCATAAAAGTGCCATTTTGCAACTTATGTCACAAACTGACCAAATCGACGAATTTTTCTATGAAATTTGGCATGCATATATATATATATATATCTATATCATCTAGAGATTTTTGAGAAGACAAAGACCAAATTATTTGGAGCTCTAGAGAATTAATTATGAATTTTCAAAGTTGCCAAAAAGCTGCTGAACTAATATGATTACTATTCATATGGTCAGTTTCTTTTCCTATATCATTTTAGGGCCAAATAGTATCCAATGCTCATGAAATTTTAGAGGAATAAACTAGATATAATAAAATTTCTATGGCCACTAAGACCACCTCATTTAGAGTCTAAGTAGAGAAATATGAGTTTTTGAAATTTAGAGTCAGTACTAGTAACGCAGCAATACCTTTGGTATTGTTCTATCAATTCTAATAGCTAAACATTTTTGTTTTGGTCTAAACTTATTTTTAACCTAAAGTTAACATCTATAGCTTTCTAGAGTGGTATAATATGCTTGAATTTGATTTTTCTAAAATTAGTTATGAATTTTCAAATTTGGCACCAGAAATTTAGCAGCAGAACCTAAAGCTGATTGTGTGATTTTGTGTATGTATGATCCAAACTCGGGTTTTATGGCACATTTGGTGATGGTTTTGGGTTGTATGAATGTAATTTAATTGGAAAATAATGTGGGTGAGTTAATATGGTCCACAGAATGCGAAACAAAGAGTTTAAGTACTACATAACACAAAATAATGTAATATTTTAATTGAATTTTCTTTGAGAAGTTGCTATGCCAAGGGAAGGAAACTATGATATGAATAAGAAAGGCTAGATGAATATGGTGTTATAGGTTTCACCAAAATTAGATTAAAAACCTTTGTGAATGAATCGGCCAAAGTTTCATCTACTGACATATTAAAACATAAAGCGAAAGAGTTTTATCCATTCTAGGGATTCATATGGTTTTTAGAGCCTCTGAGAACTTTGAGAAACTCAATTTTCCCCTTTAAAGATTCCTCCTTTGAGTTTTCTAAAAGTTACCTAAAATTACAAAAAATGCCACTCCATTTTTGTTAATTTTTGTTTAGTTTTTTAGACTCTAGTTTCTGGGTTACTTAAGCCTTATATTCCCATTTCTAATTGTCTAGATTATTGTTCTAATTTTATTGGGCCTCTAATCACTCAATTTAGGGGAGTTCTTTTAGTAATCCTCTTAGTTTACAACTTTTAAAATGACGGATATTACATTTGTCCCCCTTTAAATAAAATTTCGTCCTTGAAATTTAAATACCTACCTTATGAAAATAGCTCTAGATATTTCTTTCTCATCTTTTCTTCCATTTCACAAGTAGCTTCCTCAGGAGATAGCCCTTTTCCAAACCACTTTTACCAGTAGTATTGTCTTGTTCCATAACATTTCAACTTAACATCCACAATCCCATCTGATGATACTATATAAAATAGATTGTCCTGTAATTGCACATTTTCATATTTTATGACATGTGAAGGGTCAGGTTAGTACATTTTAAGTCGGGATACGTGGAAGACATTGTGTACTTGGCTCAAGTTTGGGGGAAGAGTGAGTCTATAGGCCATAGGTCCAACTTTATCAAGAATTTGGAATAGATCTATGTACTTTGGACTGAGCTTTCTACTCTTTATGAACTTATATATCCCTGTGACTAAAGACACTCTAACAAATACAAGGTCTCCAACCTCAAACTCTAACAAGCTTCTCCTTTTATGTGCATAACTCTTTTATCTACTTTGTACCATTAGGAGTTTCTTTCTGATGGTTTCTATTTGTCTCGAGGTTTAGTCCCCTAATTCTGGGGCTATAAGGCTTTTCTCTCCAAGCTCAACCCAACAAACTATAGACCTACACTTCCTCTATATAGTGTCTCATATGATGCCATCTGGATAATAGACTGATAACTATTATTATAAACAAACTTTGCTAGAGGCAAATAAGTATCCCAGTTACCCTTTAACTCTAAGACACAAGCCCTCAACATATCTTCTAGGGTTTGGATGGTTCTTTTTATTTGACCATCTGTTTGAGGGTGATAAGCTATACTAAATTGTAATTTGGTTCATAGGGCATCCTGTAATGATCTCTAGAAATCTAAAGCTAATCTAGCATCTCTATCTGATACTATACTCTTAAGTACACCATGTAGTCTCGTTATTTCCTTTGTGTATAGTTGGGCTAACGTATTTAGGGTATAAGTGGCTTTTGTTGTTAAGAAAGGTGTTGACTTAGTTAATCTATCCATTATCACCCATATGGCATCATGCCCTGATGATGTTCTAGGTAAACTCACAACAAAATCCATTACTATACTATCCCATTTCAACTCAGAGATATTTAGGGGCTGAAGTAACCTAGTGGGCTTCTGGTCTTCTATTTTGACTTTCTGACATATTATACATCGGAAGACATACTCGACTATATCTGTTTTCATCCAAGGCTACTAAAACATCTTCTTAAGTCCTGATACATTTTGTTACTGCTTGAATGAATGGTGTACTTACCCTTATGTGCCTCTTCTAATAGCTTTTCTCTCAATTCTAATTCTCTAGGCACATACAGCCTATTCCTATACCTCATTACTCCATCTTTAGATAAATTAAAGTCTGAGGTATTACCCTGGGATATCTAGGCTCTCACTTTTCTCATATACTCATTTGCTTGCTGGGCTTCTCTTATCTGATCTCTTAGGTCACTTTCTTTTTAGGTTTCACTCATCAACAATTTTTCTAAATGCACCTGACATGAGAGATTCATATCCTTAAATTTCTCAATGAGTTCCTGCTCTCTTAACATCATATAGGTTATATGTATGGATTTTTCACTTAATACATCTGCAACCACATTAGTCTTACTTGGATAGTATTTTAGAGTGAAATCATGATCTTTCAAAAATTCTAACTATCTCCTCTGCGTCACATTTAGATCTTTTTGTTCAAAAAAATGCTCAAGGCTCTTATGGTCATTGTATATCTTTATGGATACACCATACAAGTAGTGTCTCCATATTTTAAGAGCAAACACCACTGCTACTAACTCTAAGTCATAAGTGGGATAGTTTTATTCATGTGATTTCAATTGCCTAGAAGCATAAGCTACCACTCTACCTCTCTATATAAGTACACATCCTAACCTTTTCTTAAAAGCATTATTATAGACTACAAAAGTTTTTTTAGGGTTAAGGATCACAAAAACTAGGGCTGTGGTCAACCTACACTTCAATTCCTAAAAACTTTGCTCACATTTCTCATCCTATACAAAATGTTGCATTCTTTTTAGTGAGCCTAGTCAATGGCATAGCTATTTGAGAAAAGCCCTAAATGAACCTCTTGTAATAACCTATTAAACCTAGGAATCTCCTGATATCTATCACTGTCCATGGTCTCTCCCGCTAAAGTACTGCCTCTACCTTATGGGGATCTACTGTAACCCCTGCTTAGGAGATTGCATGGCTTAGGAATGTCACCTTAGTGAGCTAAAACTCACATTTACTAAGTTTAGGATATAAGTGCTTTTCTCTTAGGGTTTCTAAAACTAATCTCAAATGCTGTTCATGCTCTTCTTTGCTCTTAGAATAGATGAGGATATTATCTATGAAGATAACTACAAATTTATTTAACTATGTTCTAAACACTTTGTTTATATAATCCATAAATATCGTAGGTGCATTCGTTGACCCAAAGGCCATAACTAAAAACTTATAATGCCTGTATCTGGTTTTAAATGCTATCTTAGGGACATCCTCAGCCTTGATCCTGAATTGATGGTATCCCGACTTGAGATCAATCTTAGAGAATATTGATACTCCTGCTAATTGATCTAGGAGGTCATCTATCTTGGGAAGAGGTTTTTATTCTTAATTGTGATTTCATTAAGCTCTCTATAATCAATACATAGTCTAAAACTTCTGTCCTTCTTTTTTACGAATAGGACTGGAACTCTCCATAGTGAGACACTAGGTCCAATAAAACCCTTTTCTAAAAGATCTTCTATCTATTTCTTTAACTTTGCTAGCTTGGGGAGACCCATCCTATACGGAGCCTTAGATGTAATGTCTGGTTTTTGTTAAACGATGGAAACAAGCACATTTTCAATGCAAGTCTCCTAAGATGAGTTATTCAAGGCCAAATAAAATTTAGATAAAATTTTAAATAATAAAAAATGAGGATTTAAGCCTTGAGTTGCCCAGAAATCGGGGTTGGGGTGATTCAAAAAATTTGCCAAAAACCAGTGGCATTTTCGTAAATAAGTGAACTTTTTGGAAAACATATAGAAGGTCTTTCTAAATGAAAGTTTTAAGTTTTTTGGGGTTCTCAGAGGCCCTGAAAACCATGGGAAGCCCCAGGACCGGTAAAGACCCTCCGGTGTGATTTTTCCAATGTCAGTTGACCCGAACTTTACCGATTCGTTCAGAAAAGTTTTAGCTCTAATTTGGGTGATTCCAAAGGTATTTTTCTTAATTGGGAACCTAAATTTTATAATGGAAAAGATGGTTCTAAAAAAGGAGCTAAAACGAAGGAGAAACAAAAATGCAAAGTATAAAGAGAAAAATTGAAATTTTTGAAAGTCACTTTTCCCTACCTATGTATAGGTGGTGACTCACACTTGCCCTCATTTCTCTTTAGATTTTCTAGCCCCAAATCAGAAGCAAAACCCTAAGGGAGAGGTGCCTAAGAGAGGAAGAAGGAGGAGGAAGAAAACCAAGCTTAAGGTATTTTTCATGGTGATTTTCCTTGCTTTTCTTCATCCACACCTCCTCTCCTCCCTTCTCCTTTATTTCCTTGGATTAAAATGAGGTTTATAAATCTGATTCAAGGGAGATATTTAAGGGAAACTTTGGATTTGATGAGAGGAGCTCGGAGAAATCAAGATTCAAGCCAAACTAAGCAAAAAAATAAGGTAAAAATGCATCCTATGGTTCATATCTTCCATGGCTCTTCTTCTCCATTTTGACCTAGCCTAAGAACCATAGGAAGATCTAATTTTCAAGCCCAACCAAGTATGATTCTTAGATATTTGATGGAAAGGAATAAGAATATGCAAAGAAAAAGTATGAAATAGGCATTAGAATTCAAGATGTAAAACCTAGGGTTTCTAGTGCACCTTTCAAATTTTGAATTTATGTGATACTTTCTAGGTCTAAGTTAGAGTATAAATGAGTTCTTGAGACACAAAGATGCTCCCCACAAGCTTTTTCCTTCAAGAAAACAAAGACAACCCTAAGAAGCCAAACCTAGGCATGTTTCGGCCAAGAAGAGTTCTAGGTGTGGGGGAGAGTTTTAAATTTTTCTAAGGCTATTCTTAAGTCATATTTGATGAATGAAAATGAAAGGAGGCCTTGGAAAAAATTTAGAACTCATGGAAAGCGATTTAGTGTCTTAGGTTCCATAAAATGACCTAAAAAAGCAACATGGTACTAGGCCTTTTTGTTTTAATGATGTGATGACTCCAAGAGGCTTAAAAGGGGTCAAGAATCATATTTGAAAGGAAAGGATGAGGCCTAGAAGTCATTTGAGGGGTGTTGCTTCATTAGGTGCCTTTATGGACCATAACGGGAGTTATAGAGCAATCTAGTGTTTTACCAAGTGATATAGCCTTAAAATATGTTTCATGGACCTAATTGGCTCCCATTAATTGTATCTAGGCCAAGAGAAATCATCTCGACCAAATTGTGGGTGTGTGACCAAAAGAGGAGGCTTAAAAGCTAAGGAAAAAAGTGTGTGCTTGTATACAAGGTAGCTCTCTCCACCTTCTCTCATGCATGGATGTGTGTTTAGCTTGTTTTAGAATGTTTGTATATGTATGTTCAAGCTTTGAAAAATATGCTAGCATGCCTTTATATGCCATGATGCTTGATGCCGTATTATATTTTCAATTGATTACATGATGTTTGTATGAGTTTGCTTGAGTGTAGAGAGGCCAAGAACTCTTCCCTTAGGTAAGGATGAGCCAAGAACCCTTGAGCTTGATTGAGACAAAGTAAAGAGTCTCCTAAAAGCAAAGTGAGCTCCCAAGAGTATGGTTGAGTCTAAAGCTCTTAAAGAATGGGTGAGGCAAGACCAAAATCCATTAGGAGAAGTGTGAGGCTAATCTAAGCACTTGGTGAGCTCTTGGATGTCTTGTATGATTGATTCATATGCCAAGATTGTTTTTAAAATATGCATGTCTTACATTTTCATCATGCATGCATTTGAAAAGCTTACTTTGCACATATTATGTGTGATTGAATGGGAGATGAGCTAATGGAATTCTTTGAATCTCATCCCCTCCTCTCCAATGATCTAACATGCTAGGTGAACCAAGTAGATATGCTAATGGGAGCCAACAACACTAAAGGAAGGAGATTGACAAACTTATGCCTTGGTTTTAGCCATTTTAGAACCATACTTATGTATCTTAATGCCTATGATGTTGTAAATATATTATAGACCTTGAGACATATCTAAATATACTAATATATAATGTTTATCACCATGAATATGATATATGAGTTTTAGAATACAATTTAAGTATAAAATGCCAAAGTGTGCAATGTAGAAATTTAATAGAAATATGCATAAGTGCGGGTTGAATGGCCAAAATGAAATGCATGAGATTTTGGACCATTTGGACTATTACACAAGTCTCAAATAGGTTTTTAAACTTGCCCAAAAGGTGCCAAAACCAAGGGAAATTCATTTGGCAATTTTGGTACCCAATATGGAGCTAAAATTGACTATAATAGAGCCCTATGTCACTTTTTGGTCAAATGAGTTAGTCTTGTTCTGAAATCTTGCATGCAATTAGGTCTCATTGAGAGATTTTTAGGAAGATAAAGAACATATTTTTTGGAGATCTAGATAATATTTGATGAATTTTCAAAGTTAAGATTTTTTTATGGATTCTGGTATGTGCACTGTTCATACTGGGCTGTTTTGTGTTTTGTATCACTCAATGGCCAAATGGTGTCCAATACTTGTGAAATTTTATATGCATAAATTAGATGTCATAATCTTTCTGTGGCCACCAAGAGAACCTCATTTGGAGGTTTGAGAAAAGAGTTATGCATTTTTGAAGTTGACTGTCAGTAGCAGTGATGGCCCAGGAGTTCAGCTACTGTTTCATAGGATTCCAATAGCTAAATATATCTATTTCATTCTAGAATTATTTAGCCTTCCAAAATGACCAAATGTGTGTGATTTCAATTTTTATAGATTTGCATATGAATTTTAGAAATTTGTATCAGTAATTTGAACAGCAGCCCAGACAGCCAGCGACCTCAGTAGATTTTCGAATGTCAAACGTCCTTCATGATAAATTTTATAGTTTGGACATATTTTTAGTATGACATAGACATCTAAGCTTTCCAGAATGACCAGGATTGCATGATTATGAATTTTCTATATTTAGTTATGATTTTCCAAATTTGGGTCAGAAATTTGAGCAAATTTAGCCAAAAATATGCTTGCTTATTTTGAGCTCCATTTCGGTTTCCATGAATTGTAAGCATGTTTTTGTGATGTAAATGAGTTATAATGATGAAATTAAATATGAGGAAGTATAGTATGAGCTCACATAGTCCATGTGACACCAATTGGAAATTTTTTGATATAGCACAATGTGAAAAAGTCGATTATTTTCATTCTCTTTTTCATATGCTCTTATGGGATTGATAATACAAAACTTATAAATGGCATGAAATGAGCTAGAAGTTATGGTGTTATGTTAGACACTTGACCTACCCCAAGCACAATGTCAATAAGAAACTCTACTTTTCTATTAGGGCATAATTCGCTAATTTCTTTAAGGAATACCTTTGGAAATTCTCTTACTACAGGTATCTCATCTATACCTTCTTCTATCTCAATCTATAGAAAAAAGAAAACTAGAAACCCCTAATAACCATACTCTAAAGATCTCTCAACTTGGGAGGTAGTCATAAAAGCTAGCTCAGTCTTGGTACTAGGTACAATTCCACATTCAGGTAAAGCAATACACTTGTTATGGCAATCAAGTATGGCACTATTTGCAGACATCTAGTTCATTCCAATGATCAGGTCAATATCAATTCGAGATATATACATAAGGTCAAGTGTAGTAAAATAGTGATTAAATTGGATCACACAATTCAAACATACATATAAGGTGATAGCTTGATTTTCTGTAGGGTTACATACATGCAAATCATAGGACATAGTGCACATACTTAAACCCAATCTCCTAGCACAATCATAGGATATAAAAGAATGACTAGCATCTGAATCAAACAATGTAACTACAATACAATCATTAACCTTAATAGTTCCTTGAATCAGACTCGAGGATCTACTAGCCTTTTGTTGTGTCAAGGTAAAGACTCTACTTTGGGTCCGTGGTCTAGGTGTAGGAGCTATCTCCTTTTGCTATCTGCAATCCCTGGCTATGTGTCTGGGACTACTACACTTGTAGCATACATTCTAGTTTGTGTAACACGATCTGCCTCTATGATTTCTTCCACATTGACTGCAAGCTACTAGGGTGGAACTGCCTTTGACAGACTAAGCTAGTTTCTTTTTGCCTTTGCCTCTTTTGTTTCTTTGTCCTTTACTACCTCTTATACTACTACTGGTAGATGGTTAGCCTTTTATTCTTTAGGAAGGGAGTTCTAGCACTCAGGACTATATACATCATCCTCAAGTTTGTTTTTGTAACTTTGCAGACCTTAATTAGAGCATTAAAGTCCTTAATTCTCTGAGGAACCACTTTGTCTCTTATCTCTAGTAGTAGTCCATTCTCTAATTTATCTGTTCTCCATCTCTCATCATCATGTTTCTACAACTAAGAAGAATATCTAGAGAGCTCTACAAACTTCACCACATATTGATTTACTAACATCCCTTTTATCCATCTTAAGAGTACAAACTCTGATTCCTTTAATCCCAAATGGAACTGGGGAAGTACTGCTTATAAAATGCCTGTAAAAATGATCAAAATTTAACTAAGAGCTTCTTTGATTTTATTATTAATTTAGTGCTCTTCCACCAATAGTTTGCTTCTTTTTCTAATTGGAATATGGCCATCACAACCTTCTTCTCAGACGTGCACTCCATCACCCTAAATATCTTCTTTAGCTGCATAATCCAGGCCTTTACTTTCTCTGTACTTAACTCACCATCAAAGGTAAGAGGCCCGAATTTCCTGAACTAAGCTATAATCTATCTCATGGAAGGCTGCTCAGGAACAAAAGGTGTTTAAGCTGGTGGAATCTGAGGCATTTATTGGATTTGTGGATGTGGGCCTAAGGGAGTCACCTCTGAATGCTTGGGATGATCTAAGTGCTATGGCTGAGGAGGAGTATGCCTCTTCCTATCTCTCTTAGCAAGTTGTTCCTATAATTGCATAATCATGGCTTGATGTTGATCCAAGTGAGCCATAATAGTCTGCAAGGCTCCAGCCATCAAATCACTGGTCTCTGGCTCTGCTTGGTCTGCTCTAGTGGGCCTACTTTTCCCAGTGTTCACTATCTTATCTAAAACAATTTAACATCAATTTAACAAAAAAGAGGAACACAAGCCACAATTTCACTTAATTTCATCCGTATAAATATCACACACAATGGGCAATCTCATATTCTCAAGCCACAAACCACACCAAAGTGCTTAAACCTTTACTTTAACACCAATAAATGTAATACAATGACTATATAGGACTCAATCCATAGAATAAATAGCTTATAGGACAGTAATAACCAATATTGAATGCTCAAATAATTCATTCTTAGCTTTAGGGACCATATGAGCTTACCATATTATTTTCCATCCATAGCACATTGTTTAATAAGAATTATCACAATTGGGAGCTCAAAATTTGAGTCCAAGCCATAGAACACAAATCACATTACACTTGGCATTTCTCTCATCCATTCCATATTCTGATATAAAATTTGAAAAATCATAATTAATTCTAGAAAAATTGAAATCATGCAAATTATATAATTATGGAAAGCTACAGATGTCCTCTAGCTACCATAAAAATTTTAGATTAAAACAACTAGATTTTCCTTACAAAGTTTGATGGAATAGTAATACTAGTCACTAATACATCCTGTAGCTGAACTCAAACTTCAAAAATTCATTTCTCCCTCTACAAGACTCCAAATGAGGTGCCCTTAATGGCTCTATTTTGTTCTTATAAAATTTTATAAGCATTGTATTTCATTTAACCTTGAGTGACATAGAAATGCAAACTAACCATATGAATAATAACTGAGACAATTCTACACAATTTGACAAACTTTGAGAATTCATAATAAATTATCTAGAGCTCCAAATAAGGTTCTTTTTAGTTTTGTGAAAAGCTCTAGATGAGGCCTATAATCAAACCAAATTTCATGCCTAAAATTGTTCATTTTGTTTTTGGTTCACCTCAAAATTATGTCACTTTTGAAATTATAAAGGGGTCAAATATGCACCAAATGGTTTTCCAATCATTCTATAAACATTTGAGCATATCCAAAAGCATGAACACAGCCTATGAGAGCCTCTTAAATGTTTTAAATCATCATGCATCTCAAAATCAACTTCCTACTTGAATCCATACACATATGCATAAGGGCTCCATGATGTAAAAAATCTACATAACCATTCATTTAACTTCAAAATTGATACATACATCATAGTTACATGTATTTAAGTATGCTCAAAGGTTTACATGACACATACATCATAAAATTACAAACTTTAACATCAAAATGTAAAATTTCCTAAACTATTGCCAAAGTTCTAGTCTTCACGGTGCTTAGCATCCATTTCTTACTTCACTTGGCTTACCTAGACATGGTTAGATATATGTGAGGAAATAGTGCATTTCGAAGAATCCCAATAGCTCTTTTACCCTTTCAAGCATACATATATGGAATGTTTTCAAGTCAACAAATGCAAGTATGTCATAAAAGCTTCTAAAAACATACATAAGTATATTTCCATGTCACATAGGTTCATACAAACCAAACATAGGCTCTAAAGGATATTAGTCTAGCCTCATCCAATTTTCTTGGGACTTTTAGATTTGCCTTACCCACTTTAAGGGACTTTTGACTTAGCTTCACTTTTTTTTGAGACTTTTGGCTTTGTCTCACTCATTCTTAAGGACTTTTGGCTCATCCTCATCTATTCTAAGGGACTTTTAGCATAACCATATCCATTTAAGCCATCTTGCATTCAAAACATTATCAAGAAGCATAATGGTACCATAGCATTTCATCAATAGCTATAAACACATCTCATGATTCAAACATGCATACAAGCATCTAATGAAAATCAAACATCCAAGACATGTATGTGAGAGAGGTTAAAAAGCTACTTTGAATCAAAAATCACAACCTCCTTCCTTGGTCTTTCCTTTCCCTTTCTCAGCCACACACACAAAACTAGATAAAGCTTGGTTCCATTGGCCTAGACATATCAAATGAGACATAATTACATCATTGGAGCAAGTTCTAATCTTATACATACTCTATGCAAGCTTGCTTTGTTCTAAAACATGGTTATAGTTTCATATAAGTGTATAATGAAGCAACCCTTAGGATTCATGATCTTAGCTCCAATTTCTCATTCAATCTAGGTCTTTTAACATGATTTAGACTCATTGGAGTCATCGTAAATTCAATTCAAGAGTCTAGACTTGAGTTACTTCTTTATGTCTTAAAAAGGAGCCTAAACCTCCATATCACAAGTTATGATTTCTAAATTTAAACCAATGCTTCCTTTGATGTTTATTAATCATATCTAGGCCATTCCTACCCTTGGAATTAATTAAAACTCTCTCTAGGTACTTGAAGCATGCTTGGCCGAGACATATACGAGGAATTAGACCCATGGAGTTTACTTGATTTTTCTTAGGGAATTGGTACTTGTGAAACTTCCTAGATGTCTTAGGATCTCATACATACTCTTACATAGGCTAGACTATGCTTAGAAAGATTAAAAAATGGCTAGGTGCAATGAAAACCCTAAGTTATACAAATTGAATTCTAAACCTTTTCTTTTAAACCTAATTGTATATTCTTGTTTCTCACACTACAAAACCATTGTTTCTTCCTTGCTAAGACCGAAAATCATTCCTCCTTTTAGTGGTCTAGGGTTGGCCAAAATTTCCCTTATGAAGAGCAAGGAACAAGAAGCAAAGGAAACCATGGAAGTTACCTTGATTTCAAGCTTTTCTAAGAGCTCTTCCACTTGCTTCTTGTCTCTCCTTCAATTTCTCTTCTAACAACCCTAACTCTTAATTATCATAATTAGACTTAATTGCATAATTAATTATTGTAAATCAAGATCTAAAGTCATTACAATTAATTAAATTTGAAAAAGTGAGAAAATTTTGAACCTTGATATTATTAAGGTTATTAGCTAAGCAACCACAACTATTTGAATCCACAAGTGATCATAATTATCAGTTAAGACCTTTGATTCGTTGTTACTATTGATTTTGACTCAAAAAAACCCCTTATAATGATCCCAAGTCATTACATAATCTTAACATAATGAAACTCAAGGTTTTTAAGTCAAAAATAAGAGTTTGGGAACCTTTGCTGTGACTTGGACCTTTTTTACAGTGGCTAAGTTAGTTACTAGAACCTAAAAACTAAGTTTGGAGATCCCGCCGTGACTTGGTATACCTACACTATACCGTAAGTGGCTACTATAACTCAAAACTAAAATTTCATACCTTGCACCATGGCAAAGTACTCTCAAGGACCTACTATTCATCTTTTTGTGATCCTTACGGTGAGTTGGACCTTCGTCGTGGTTAATCTATGCGGCATCATGGCAGGTACATGTCTTGGAACTCTCTACCTAATTTATTCAAATTGTTCTGTGATGGAAGTACCTGCACTGTGGAAAAGTTGCATTATGTTACCTTCCTTAAGTAAAATTTTCACCTTGCGCCATGGCACTCCTTGCTTCTGACTAACTCTTGGTCGTAACTTAGCTATTCTTAGTTATGGCGTGATCCTCTTCTATACCTACACCTCCCAAATTTCATCTCATATGCTCCAACTCTCCCTCTAGCAATACTCTAGGGCCACTCTACCTTAATTTGTAGGACTCTAATGGTATTCATCTACCTAATATATTTAGTATATCCCTCATTGCCAAACCAAATCCTAGGTGTCGATTCCTACTCATCAACTATCATACATTAGCAATTTACATATACAACAAGAAGGATTCATAATTGCTAACAACATCATCCTAATATAAATTCTAATATAGGCTCCATACATTACTAGTCTAAATTAACAATTAAAGTATCACATGATTACATTCTTAGATAATAGACTACATCTTAGGATCAACAAGGTTCTATATTAGATATATAAGTGTGTACATCAAATTCTAAGTTGTAAAGAGTCTAACTTTCTATTAGTTACATCATTGTTACTAAAATACAAAAATGCCTACACTTCACAACATGATTACATGATGATAATACTATATAAAGGAATAAAAAAATTAGCATCTATCCTAGAATAGATCCATCCAAGTGTAAAATTTCTCACACATGGCGTTAGCTCATAGATGTTCATCCACTTGTTTCCCTTTATCCTTACCTAAAGGACTTTCACCTGAAATAGTTAGCTCAAAAGATGGGGTGAGATATAAATCTCAATAACCACAGGAAAATTCCATTCATATATTTCAATTTAATTAACATATGTGTATCAAATCAGATAAGCATGAGAAATAATAGTTATATCAGCAAATAAAATAATTCGGCTATTAGTGACTACTATCCCATACTAGCAATTACATATTCACATGTTAAAGGCCAATAATACCAAAAGAGGCCTATCCACAACACTGATTCCCCAGTGAGCACAACTTGGGCTTAGTGCATATAAGAGTTTGATTACAACCCGATGCTTGATTGAAACACAATGCACGGGTGGCAACCACACCATAACTCCACTATGGGCTCACAAGGTCCAAACATAACATATTAAATAGCCAACCATTCATTTAGCATTCAAAATCATATATATGTAGCATATATAAAATTAAAGTAGATATATGCATGGAATTAATATTAACATCAGTTACCTCACTTTATAGATAAATTGGAAAGCTATTAACGATACCAAAATCTCCCTATAATCACAGCATCATAAAATTACTATTCTAAATCATCATTTATGGTAGCAAACAAGAATCCAAAGAATTAAAATGCTAATGGCTACCTAGAGAACACTTAGCCAGCCACTACAAGTCTCCAATTTTGGATTTGATTATTCCCACACCAGTAACTTCAGAATATTACTTCAAATTTTAGGTAAATTCACACAAAATTAATACATATACTATAAATCAACTATAGAGGCCCTAAACCAGCAAAAACTATCTCAGATTGGAAAGCAAATACTTACTTAACAATACCTTTAGCCTCAACCTCTGAAAATCTTCCAAGAAAACACCAAATAGCCCATATTAGATTTAAGGTGTAGTGAAAATGGTCCAAATAAGAAACCAATTCGGTCAAATTAAAGAGAAAGAGGGGAGAATTAAGTTATATAACAGTCACTTTGATTGATTTTAACTTTATAAGTAGGAAATGAGGGCAAGAAGATGATAGAAAACTAAGCTTCAAGGGGCCTTCAAAAATTGCTTTTCCTCCTGTGTTTTTCTTTTCTGTTAAATAGAGAGTAACTACTAAAGGTTTAGGGTTTAAGTTTAGGTCCTAGTTAGGTTATGGGTTAATCCAAAGGCCCAAATCCACATAGGGGTTCAGATTTTTGTCTTGCTGTGCCAGATTTCATGAGTTAGGCTATAAAATTTCTAGGATTTTAGTAAGGTTTTAGGCCTTTAACTCACTAAACCAAATTGGGTCATTGCTAAGTGCCTCCCTTGAGCTAAGTCTCACATTAAGAAGTTAGGTCTGCTCAAAATATCATTAGGCCATTAGTCTTTATCCATGACATACTTAAATTAATTATAGGCTTAAATGAAGTTTCCAACCCAATTGAATCTTAAACCCATATCAATAATTTATTTTTTCATATATTCCTATTTACATGGCTTGCCTAATTATTTCATATTAATTATTCTTAATTTTTTCAAATCCATGATTTATCATTAAAACCATAGGAAAAGCGAGGAGACATAGGAGAACAAGATTGGTGAAGGAAGAAGCATGAAAAACATGGATTTTCTTACCTTTTGCTTGGTTTTCTCTTCCTTTCTTCCTCCCTCTTAGTGCATCACTTCAAGAAGCCTAGGGTTCTATTTTGGTGTAGAAGAAAGTAGGTCAAGGCAGTTTGGAGAAGTTGGTCATGATATATATATGCTAGGTTAGCTTTAAACACTTTTTCAAAATTCACATTTTGTCCCTTTTCTTGGTTCTTTTCATTTGAGCTCATTTCAATTCCTTTTCGAGAATGGTCTTTTATATTATGAAATTTAGGTCTTCTAATTTATAAAATACCTTTAGCTTTACCTAAATTGGATTTAAAACCTTTCCAAACAAAGATTTTCTCATTTAAAAGCTTTCCCAAATTTAGGTCCTGTAATTTTTAGAACCTCTAAGAACCCTGGAAAACTTAATTTTCTTATTTAAACATTACTCCTTTAAAATTTCTAAAAGTTTCCCAAAATTACAAAAAATACCACTCTATTTTCATCAATTTTTGTTTAGCTTTTCTGGCTTCAATTTTCATGTATCTTAAGCCTTATATCCCTATTTCTAATTATCTAGATTATTGTTGTAATTTTATTGGGCCTCTTAGCACTTAATTTAGAGGACTTCTTTTAGTAATCTACTAAGTTTATAGCTTTTAAAACGACGGATGTTACAAGGTTACAATAGTAATGTTTTGACAAGAGAAAATGTAACATCCAATTTTCGTTAAACGACAAAAATAGGTGCATTTTCAAAGCAAGTCCCCTAAAATGAATTAGTTAAGGTCCTAAAAAATTTGAGCAACACTCTAGACTCCTAAAAATGAGAATCCTAGCCTCAGATGGAAGGAAAAATAGAGCTAGAATGAAGAAACAAACTTTGACAGAAATCTTACGAAACGTAATGGCATTTTCATAATTTTGAGTAAATTTTGGAATTTGCATAGGAAGACTTTTTAAATGAAAGTTTTGAGTTCTCTAGGGTTGTCAGAGGCCCTGAAAACTAAGGGAAGCCCTGGGATAGTTAAATCCCCTCTGGTGGATGTTTTCCAACGTCAGTATACCTGAACTTTGACGGATTTGGTCGGGAAGGTTTTAACTCTGATTTGAGTGATTCCAAAAGCATTTTATTGAATTGGGAACCTAAATATCATAATGGAAAGATGGTTCTTAAAAAGGAGCTAAAACGAAGGAGAAATGAATATGCAAAGAACAAAGGGCAAAGTGGAAATTTTTTAAAAATGCTTCCTCCTCCCCATAATATAGATGGTGCCCACTCTCTCCTTCATTTAGAGTCAGAATTTTCGGCCCAATTTCAGAGAACAGAGCTAGGGTTTAGGTGCACCAAGGGAGAAGGAAGAAAAGAGAAATCCAAGCTTGAAGGTATGCTTTCTTAGTGGTTTTTTATGCTTTCTTTAATCCAATTCTCCTCTCCTTCATTCTCCTTTGATTAAAATGAAGTTTACAAATCTGATTTAAGGGAGAAACTTAGGGAAAATTTCGGATTTGAAGAGAAGAGCTTGGAAAAAGTAATATTCAAGTAAGAAAAAGCAAGAAAACTAGGTAATTTCTCTTCCTATAGTTGCTACCTTTGGTTCCTCTCCTTCTCCATTTTGCCTAACCTAAGGAAACTTAGGAGAATCTAATTTTTAGGCCAAACCAAGGATGAATCTAAGGAAAAATGGTGTGTAGATTAAAAATATGCAAAGAGAATTAACAAAAAATTATTAGATTTCAAGATACAAATTCTAGGGTTTCAATTGCACCTTGTAAAATTTGATTTTGTAAGATGATTCCTAGGTCTAAATAAGAGTTTAAATGAGCTCTTAAGATCCATAAGAGGCTCCCCACATACATCTTCCCTTGAGAAAAAAAAACCAAACTCCATGGAAGTTAAAAATGCTCATTGTCTCAGCCAAGAAGAGTTTCCATAGCTAGGGAGAGTTTTAAATTTTTCTAAGCCCATTCCTGAGTCATATATGATGAATGAAAATGAACGGAGGTCTTGGAAAAAATTTAGAACCTATAGAAAGTGAGATGGTGCTTTAGGTTCCATATTATGACCTAAAGAAGTAACATGAGCTAGGTTCTTGGTTTTAATTGTGTGATGACTCCAAGAGGCTTAAAAGGAGTCAAGAATCATATTTGAAAGGAAAGAATGGAGCCTAGAATTTATTTGAGGGGTGTTGCTTCATTAGGTACCATTTTGGGACTATAATGAGGTTTATAAACCAAAGTAGTATCTAAGCAAATTGTATGGCCTTAGAATTGAGTTCATAAACCTAATTAGCTTCCATAAGTTGTGTTTAGGCCAAGAGAAATCATCCCCACACTTGTGTGTGTGTGAGGCCGAAAGAGGAAGCATTCTTTCAAAGGGAAAAGTGTGTGGTTGCTTCCAAGGTAGCTCTCTTCACCTTCTCTCATGCATGGATGTGTGTTTAGCTTGTATTAAAATGTGTGTATGTGTATTTTTAAGTCATAAAAAACATGCTAGCATGATTTCATGATGACATATTATGTTTCTAAATGATATTATGATGTTTGTTTAGTTTGCTTAAGTGTGGAGATGCCAAGGACTTTTAGCCATGGTAAGGATGAGCCAAGAACCCCTAGATTTGGTTGAGACAAAGTAAAGAAGTCTCCCAAATGAGATGGACTCCCAAGATCAAGGTTGAATCTAAGAATCTCTTAAAGAATGGGTGAGGCAAGTCCAAAATCCATGAGGAAAAGGGTAAGGCCAATCCATTCACTTGGCAAGCCTTTGGATGCCTTGTATGACTTATTCACATGCCAAGCTTACTTCTTGAATGTTCATGTCATCTATTATGTCCATGCATGCATTTTTAAGACTTGCTTTGCATATATTATGTATGATTCAATGGGAGATGAGCTATTGAGATTCTTTGAATCTCATCCCCTCCTCTCCAATGTTCTAATATGCTAGGTGGACCTAAAGAGCAAGGCAATGGGAGCCAACCACATGAGAGATGAAGGAATGACATTAAAATGTGGAAATTTTGTTACTTTAAGGCTATAAGAATGGCATATGTTGTAATCCATGAATGTATATGACTTATAAAGTTATGAACATGTGTAATTATATTAATATGTAATATATAAATGAGAGGATATGATATGTGAATGTTACAATGTAATTTGAATATGTAAGGTTAAGTTATGTTTCTAGGAAGTTTGATGTAAACATGTATAATTGCAAGTGGCATAGCCAAAATGAGAGGCATAAAGTTTGGAACCATTTGGGCAACTCACACAAGTCCTAATTATGCTTTTAGACTTGCCTAAGAGGTGTCAAACCCTAAAGAAAACCATTTGGACATTTTGGTACCCCATATGGAGCTAAAATTGACTATAATGGAACCCTATGTCACTTTTTATCTAAACAAGCTCTTCTTGATCTGAGATTTGGCATGAAATTAGATTTTGTTGAGATATTTTTTGGAGGCTAAAGAACATAATTTTTGGAGGTCTATAGAATATTTGATGAATTTTCAAAGTTGGCAAATTTTCTCATTTTGGTCTGATGCTCTGTTTACTTGGTCCGAAAATGAAATCTATCACATAAGACTCAAATGATGTCCAATTGCCATGAAATTTTATACAGAGAAGATATACATTCCTAGTGACTTGTATCAACTAGAAGCACCTCATTTGGATGTCTAGAGAGCGAGATGTAAATTTTCAAAGAATCTATCCAGTATCAAGAACTCTACTTGACCTCAGTTACTGTTTGATTGAGTTTCGAGGTTTGGGAGTGCCTAAATTGGTCTAGAGTTATTTTTTTTCCTCAAGCTACCATCATAACTTTCCAAATTGGTATCATTTGCATAGATTATATTTTTGTGGAATTAATTAGACATTTTTGAAATTTGCTGTAGAATTTTGTAACAACACCAGTGGACAGTCTGATTTTTAGACCTTTTTTAATGTCAAACATCTTTTATATTGGATGTTATAGTCTGGACATATTTTTACCTAAAGTAGACATGTGTAGCTTTCTAGAATGACTAAAAATGTATGATTTTGATCTTTTTAGAATTAGTTATAATTTTTCAAAGTTTATGGCAAAAATGAGCAAATGCTGGCCGAAATTGAATATCTTTATTTCATGCTTCCCTTTGAGTTTCTTGAGATGTCCACTTTTGATGATGCAAATAAGTTGTATTCATGTAATTAAATATCATAATGTGATGTATGAACTCACATGGTTCACGTGTGTAACAGCCAGAAGAAAAAAAGCAAAAAAGAAGAAGTTGAAAATTTTAAGTCCTGAAATTTTCTAAGTCTGCTAGCTATAGTGAGAAATGGCCTAGCTATAGCGAGAATGCCTTTTCGCTATAGCGAGAATGCTTCTAGCTATAGCGAGTGTAGGCATCCCATACAAAAACCAGAGAGTTCCTTGCAATAGCACGTCGTAGTGAAAACAGGGGTCTGGGACTGATACGTGCTCACCGTAGCGAGGGTTATTCTTTGCTATAGCGAGGGTTAGTCTGGAAAAATGTGAAAAAAGAGAATTTGACTTCTTAAAGTATCCAGATCCCTTCTTTTTCTTTAAACTAACTTAGGCTTCCTCCAAAGCAAAGAAAAAGGCTTAAGAGAGAGAGGGAAACTAAGAGAAGCTAAGAGAGAAGGAAGGAAGCCAAGGAAGAAAGGTAAGAACCTTTAAAGATCTTCATGCTTCTTCTTCTTGATTTTATTCTTCTCCTTCTAAGCTTCCTTTCCATGGGTTGTTGAGTAAGAAAGCTCTGTTTTGACTAAGAATGAGCAAGAAACCCTTGAAAAAGAGTGTGATAAGTGAAATTCTAAAGAGAGAGAACCCCTACTTTCTTATATGCTTTGTAGGGTTTGCTATGAAGAACCCCTTAGCTTTGTAAATAATTGTTAAGTTATGAGAGAGTAATTCTATGCTCTTTGTTATTTCTAGGCTCAAAAGAAGCAGCTCCATCTAGTTGTGATTGTGAGACTAAGAAGGGAGAAGAGAAACTGAAAGGGAAAGCTTGTGTTGGCTTATAAGGCAGCTCTCCACTCTTTCTTGTTGCATTCTTGGATGTATATAGTCATTGTATACTTGTGTATATGCCTTGTTGTGTGAGACATTCCATATGTTATTACCTTGATGCATTGGTACCAATATACTTATGTGTTGGATTGTGAAAATTGCTCGGGTGAGGTAGTGCCAAAAGTCCCTTGTGATAGATGAGGTAAAGCCAAAAGTCCTTAAGGATGGGTGAGACAAGGCCAAAAGTCTCATAACTGAGTGAGACTAAGTCAAAAGTCCCTAAACCAAGGGTGAGGCCAATCCAAAAGTCCCAAAAATTGGGTGAGGTTAAACCAAAAGTCCCTAGAGCTTTTCTTGGCATTGATATGATATCATAGCATGAAAATCATGTGTTGTGTAATTGTGAATGGTTTGTATGCTTTAATTAATTTATATATCTTAATTACTTCCTTAAATGAGTGTATGAGCTATTGAGATTTCATAAATCTCACCCCCTTCCCTCTCCCATATCATATGATTCAGATAGAGCTCAAGAGCCTAAGAGTGGAGGCCATGAGGCATAGAAGGCCTTTGTATTGCCACTTTTGCACACTCACACATAGTTTGATGTATAGGAAAGCAAAAGTGCTTATGTTTACATATTCTTTTGAGATGTAAATGCTTGAGCAAGTGTAGAAATATGTATAAATGATGTATGAACTATGTATAGAGCCAAAGTAATGAAATTATGAGATTTAGCTCCTTTGTGGCTTATCTGTAGTAATGTAATTTTGCCCGTAGCATAGTAAGTTTGAGATGTATGTTGGTTTGGATCACTTGAAAAATTCATATATACCATGTTTATGCTTTAAAACTTGCCCAAGGGGTGCTAGGGCATGTAGGGGACCATTTACCCCTATTTTGAACACTTTATGGTGTCAAAACTGCCAAATTTGTGAACTTTCTTAAAGTATGACTAAATGAGCTCTTCTTGATATAAAAGTTGGCATCACCCTAGAGCTTGTTAAGAGCTTCTTGGAAAGCTCAAGGACATAATATTTGGAGTTTTAGGGAATATTTAGCGAATTGTTGAAATTTGAGAATTTTGATGGTTTGGTCAATGCACTATTACCCTAGGTCCGAAAATGAATCTGTGTCATTCATGGACCAAATGGTGTCCAATTGTCATGAAATGTTATGGGCATAAACTAGACATCCCCAGTGACCTATAATAGCTAGAAGCACCTTAATTGGAGGTCTGTAGAGGAAGAACTAACTTTCTAAAGTTTTGTATCAACATCAGGGGAGCCATCCGACGTTCGTTAATATTCCATCCATTTTTAAGGTCTAAGGGCTGCTAAACTAATTTAGACTTATTTTTCTCCTCTAGTTAACATCTTTAGATTTCCAAATTGATATATTTTTCCTAAATTTTATTTTTTTGGAATTAGTTATGAATTTTTGAAATTTATGACTGCAAGCTGCACTAGTACCAGGGACAGCCGGACCTCTATCTTTTTTTCGATGTCAAAAATGGTCCAAACACTGAGATTATGGTTCGAAATTATTTTTAGTGTAATTTTAACACTTAGATATTTTTAGAAAGCTATGGTTTGCTTAATTTTTATTTTTTAAGAATTAGTTATGATTTTCCAAATTAGAGCTAAAAATTTAACTTTTGGGCCCATTTGAGAAATTGCATTTTTTTGGTTTTTGGCTTCATATCTATGGTTTATGGGTTTTTTGAGGCTATGTATGAGTTTTATAAATGGTGTTTGAGTAGAAAATGTAAATGATAGGTTCATGGGACCCACAGGGCAAAATGTGACTGATTAAACCCTAACTTAAAGTAGTAAAATATCATGGTTTTGGTCATTTTCATTGGAAATCACATGGAATCAGGCCTAAAGGAAGATTAGTTAGAGTTAAGATATTATGGTATTACATTTTTGGTATCAGAGCAAAGGTTCAGGCACTTTTGCTTGGTATTAGGCTCTTGAATGGTGTGATTTGCTTATGTTTAGTGTGAATTGCCATGGCATATATATATGCATATGTGCTTGTGCTATGATTGTGAACTGAGGATTGCTACTTTTTTTCAAACATGGTTGAGACTAGATAAAGCAGGGGTAGAGATATGCCGCCCAGGGAGCTGAGCTAAAAGTTCCTGTTGGGCCTAAGGATCCTTTGCAGACCACCATGGAGAGGCTTGACCAGTATGAGGCCATGATGGGCTAGCACTAGGAAATGCTAGAACAGCAGAGGTACATTGCCCAGCAACAGCATGATATGATCATGCACTTGCAAGAAACCCTAGCTAGGCAAGAAGAAGCCAGAAGAGAAACCCCTGTACCTCAGCCATCCACATCTGGCATTCCACCTGCACCTCCCCTGGAGCCTGCTGCTGTTCAGACTAAGATGCCTATCCAAAAACTATTAAAGTAGTTTAGGCAGAATAGTACACCCTCGTTTGACGGGGAGTTGGATGCAAATAAGACAGAGGCTTAGGTTATGGAGCTGGAGAAAATATTCATGATGATGGATTGTACCACCGAGCAAAAAGCTCAGCTAGCCACTTTCATGCTATAAAAGGAAGTTGATAGATGGTGGCGTAGCACGAAACCCCTGATGGAGACCAAGAACATACAGATAACTGAGAAAGCTTCTTGGTCGAGTTTTATGAGAAATATTTCCCTAGTTTAGTGAGGAAGAAGAAAGAGATGAAATTTATAGGTTTGAGACAGATGGATGAGATGACTGTGGATCAATATGTGGCCAAGTTCATTGAGTTGTCTCGGTATTCCTCTTACCTCCAAAGGTATGATGATGAACCCTAGAGATGTGAGCAGTTTGAGACTAGGTTGAAGCCCCTGATTAGTGATAGAGTTACTCCACATCGGATCAGGAAGTTCAATACCCTTGTGGAGGTCAGCAAGGTGATTGAGACTAACCTGCAAGTTATCATGCATGTTGTGGCTACAGCTAGTTAGAAGGGGGTTTCAGAATTGAAAAGGTGGAGAGAGCTACCTTGTACACAATCACACACTTTTTTCTTTGAATCTCCCTTCCTTGTTTTGGCCACACACACACACAAAAGTGTGGGGAAGATTTCTCTTGGCCTAAACATAATTTATAGAAGCTAATTAGCTTTATGAAATAGCTCTAAGGCCACACAACTTGCTTAAACACTAGGTTGATCTATAAACCTCATTATAGTTCCATAATTGCACCTAATGAAACAACACCCCTCAAATAAATTCTAGGCTCCATTTTTTTTTTTACAAATATGATTCTTGACTTCTTTTAAGCTTCTTGGAGTCATCACGCAATCAAAACCAAGTGTCTAACTACATGTTACTTCTTTAGGTCATAACATGGAACATAAAGCACCAACTCACTTTCTATGGGTTCTAAATTTTTCCCAAAGCTTCCTCTCATATTTATTCATCATATATGACTCAAAAATAGATTTAGAAAAATTTAAAACTTTCCCTAGCTACACAAACCCCTTTAGGCTGAAGCTATAGAGGAAATGGGGTTTCTTGGAGTTTGCTTTGTTTTCTTAAAGGAGGATGCATGTGGGGAGCCTCTTAGGGATCTTGGAAGCTCATTTAAACTTTTATTTAGGCCTAGAAATCATCATACAAAATTAGATTTTACAAGGTGTACTTGAAACCCTAGGTTTTGCATCTTGAAATCTAATGGCTAGTTTATTGTTTTTTTTGCATATTCTTGTTTTTCTCCCTCAAATTCCTAAGATTCACCCTTGATTTGGTTGAAAACTTAACTTCCTAAGGCTGACCATATATAGGTCGAAATGCTCACTAGAGAAGGGAGGAAGAAGATCAAGTGGAAAGATTGCATGATACCTTGATTTCCTTAGTTTTTCTTGCTTGTTCTTTGCTTCCTTGGCTTCCTCCTTAAAATTTTGAAATTTCCTTTTTGTTCTTCTTCAAAACAGCCCTTAAAACTTTAGAAAAATCATGGAAAAGAGGAAAAAGAGAAGAAGAGATTGACTAAGAGAAAGCATAAAAAAAAAAGCAAATTACCATACCTTAAAGCTTGGATTTCTCCTTCTTCTCCTCCCTTGGTGCACCTAAACCCTAGCCTTCTTCTCTGAAATTGGGCAGAAATTTCTGAGTCTAAATGAAGGAGAGAGTGGGGTGCCACTTATTTATAAGGGGAGGAGGAAGCATTTTTCAAAAATTTCAATTTTGCCTTTCGTTCTTTGCATTTTCATTTCTCTTTCTGAGAACCGTCTTTTTCATTATAAAATTTAGATTTCTAATTTAGTAAAATCCCTTTAGAATCACTCAAATTGGAACTAAAACCTTTTCGAATAAATCTGTCAAAATTCAGGTACACTGACATTGAAAAATGTCCACTGGAGGGGATTTAACTATTCCGAGGCTTCCCATTGTTTTCAAGGCCTCTAAGAATCTTGAAGAACTTAAAACTTTCATTTAAAACACCTTCTTGTGTGAATTCCAAAATTTTCTCAAAATTACAAAAATACCATTATGTTTCGTAAGATTTATATTAAAATTTATTTCTTCATTCTTGTAACAACCAAAAATTGTGCTGAAATTTTTAAAATCTTAAAATTTTTTTAAGTCTGCTAGCTATAGTGAGAAATGGCCTAACTATGGCGAATGTACCTATTCGCTATAGCGAGAAATGGTCTAGCTATAGCAAATGTGCCTATTCACTATAGCGAGAATGCTTCTAGTTATAGCGAGTATGGGCATCCTATACAAAAACTAAAGAGTTCCTCGCAATAATGTGTGTCGTGGTGAGAACAAGGGTCTGGGACTGATACGTGCTCGCCGTAGTGAGGGTTAATTTTTGTTATAGTGAGGGTTAGTTTGGAAAAGCATGAAAAAAAAGAGAATTTTACTTCTTAAAGAGTCTAAATCCTTTCCTTTTCTTCTAACCAACCTATGCTTCGTCCAAAATAAAGAAAAGGGCTAGAGAGAAAGAGAGACCAAGAAAAAGAAGGAAGAACAAGGAAAAGGTAAGCAAGCTTGATATTTCCATAGCTTTTCTTCTTAGAATTTTATTCTTCTCTCTTTGCCCTCTCTTTCTATGGTTTTGATTGTTGAATTAGTTTAGTTTTGGGCTTGGTTCAAAAGAGGGAGAGTGGAAAACCACTCTTGAAGAAGGCTAAAACTCATGTATCTTTACTTCTTCTTCTTTGCTTCCTTGAGTATGTTGGTTCTACCAACTTGGGAGCTTGAGAAAGGAAGAAAGTCTGACCTAGAGCAAGCAAGAAATCCTTGAGTAAGAGTGTAGGAAGTTGAGAAATATAAAAGACCTAGAAGAAAAGTTAGTGAAATTCTAAAGGGAGAAACTGAGGGTTCTTATATCTTTTGTAGGGTTTGCATTGATGAAGAACCCCTTAGTTTTATAAGTAATTGTTGAGTTATGAGAGAGTAATTGCATGTTATTTTTTGTGTCTAGGCTCAAGAGAAGCAACTTCATCTAGTTATGATTGTGAAACCAAGAAGAGAGAAGAGAAATTGAAAAGGAAGGCTTGTATTGGCTTATAAAGTAGCTCTCCACTCTTTCTTGTTGCATTCTTGGATGTGTAATAGTCATTGTATGCTTGTTGCATGCTTGTATTGTGAGAGATTCCATTTGATGTTGCCTTGATGCATTGGTACCAATATGCTTATGTTTTGGGTTGTAAAAATTGCTCGAGTGAGGTAGTGCCAAAAGTCCTTTGAAATGGGTAAGGTGGAGCTAAAAGTCCCTAGAAATGGGTGAGACAAGGCCAAAAGTCTCATAACTGAGTGAGGCCAAGTCAAAAGTCCTTAAACCAAAGGTAAGGCTATCCAAAAGTCCCTAAATTCGGGTGAAGCTAGACCAAAAGTCTCTAGAGCTTATTATTGGCATTGATATAATATTCATGGCATGTAAATCATGTGTTGTATGATTATGAATGGTTAGATGCCTACTTGCATGCTTTGACTTGTTTATATGCCTTGATTGCTTCCTTGAATGAGTGCATAAACTATTAAGATTCCATGAATCTCACCCCCTTCCCTCTCCCATCTTAACATGTTAGGTAGAGCTCAAGGAGGTCAAAATGCAAACCAAGGAGCCTAGTTGAGCATGTTTAGGCAGTTGTATAATTTGTTTTCGTTCTTTTGATGTAAAGAGGTGCCAAAATGAATATGTACCTATTATTTTTTTTATGTAAATATTTGAGCAAGTGTAAATGTATATATAAATGATATATAAACCATGTATAGAGCCAAAGTATAACACAATTTATGGAAGCTACTTAGGTTCATGGAATTAATTCTAAGGCCATACAACTTGCTTAAATACTAGCTTGGCTTATAACCTCATTATGGTTCCATAATTGCACCTAATAAAGTAACACCTCTCAAATAAATTCTAAGCTCTATTCTTTTCTTTCAAATATGATTCTTGACTCCTTTTAAGCCTCTTGGAGTCATCACACAATCAAAACCAAGAGCCTAGCTACATGTTGCTTCTTTAGGCCATAATATGGAACATAAAGCACCAACTCACTTTCTATGGGTTCTAAATTTTTCTCAAGGCCTCCCCTCATTTTCATTCATCATATATGACTTAAGAATGTGCTTAGAAAAATTTAAAACTCTCCCTAGCTATGGAGACTTGTCTAGGCTGAGACTAAGAGCATTCTTGCCTTCCTTGGACTTTGCTTGATTTTCTCAAAGGAAGATGCATGTGGGGAGCCTCTTAGGGATCTTAGAAGTTCATTTAAACTCTTATTTAGGCCTAGGAATCATCATAAAAATTTAGATTTTATAAGGTACAATTGAAACCTTAGAATTTATATTTTGAAATCTAATGGGTTTTTATTAATTCCTTTTGCATATTCTTAATCTCCACACCCTTTTTCCTTAGATTCATCCTTGATTCTACCTAAAAATCAGATCCCCCTAGGGTTTCTCATGTTAGGCGAAATGGAGAAAGAGGGGAACCAAAGGTAGCAACTATAGGAAGAGAAATTATATAGTTTTCTTGCCTTTTCTTGCTTGAATCTTATTTTTTCCAAGCTCCTGTCTTCAAATCCTAAATTTTCCCTTAGTTTCTCCCTTAAATCAGATTTGTAAACTTCATTTTAATCAAAAGAAATAAAGGAGAATAAAGAAGAAGAGGTGTGGATGGAAGAAAACATGAAAAACTACTAAGAAACTATACCTTAAAGCTTCGATTTCTTTTCCTATCATTCTTCCCTTGGTGTGCCACTCTCCTAGGGTTTTTCTTTTGATTTTGGGCAGAACAATCTGAAGCTAAATGAAGGAGGGAGTGAGGCGTCACCTATATAGGGGGAGGAGGAAGCATTTTTCAAAAATTTCTATGTTGCCCTTTGTTCTTGGTACTTTCATTTCTCTTTTGTTTTAACTCCTTTTTGAGAATCAAATTTTCCATTATAAAATTTAGGTTCCCAATTTAGTAAAATGCCTTTGGAATCACTCAAATTGGAGTTAAAAGCTTTCCAAATGTATCTGTCAAAGTTCAGGTGCACTAATATTAGAAAACATCCACTGGAGGAGATTTAATTGTCCCAATGCTTTCCATGGTTTTTAGAGTCTCTAAGAACCTTAGAGAACTCAAAACTTTCATTTAAAAAGCCCTCCTGTGAAAATTCCAAAATTTGCTCAAAATTACGAAAATGCCACTACGTTTCGTAAGTTTCCGTAAGAAATTGTTTCTTCATTTTAGCTCCATTTTTCTTTCAATCTGAGCTTGGGATTCTCATTTTTAGGTGACTAGAATGCTTTTCAAATTTTTTAGGACTTTAACTACATTGTTTCAGGAGATTTCCTTTTATATCTGGTGAGTTTCATTCGTTAACGGAGAAACTGTATGTTACATTTCTCACGTTTTCTCTCGTTTTTAGAAAACAGGATGTTACAATAGATGATCTCTTATATCAGTTAGCAAGAGCCTCCATTTTCTCTAAGATAGACTTAAGGTCAGGATACCACCAATTGAGAATCAAAGCGAAGGACATTCCAAAAACTGCCTTTAGAACTAGGTATGGACATTACGAATTTCTTGTTATGCCTTTTGGTTTGACCAATGCCCTACCTATTTTTATGGATTATATGAATAGGATTTTTAGGCCCTACCTGGACCAATTTGTAGTTGTTTTCATAGATGACATTCTTATTTATTCCAAAAGTGTAGAGGAACATGAGAAACACCTCAGAAGTATCCTTCAAATTTTGAAAGAGAAACAACTATTTGCTAAACTTAGTAAGTGTGAGTTTTGGTTGAGGGAAATACAATTCTTAGGGCATGTAATCTCTAAAAGAGGTGTAGCAGTGGACCCTAGCAAAATAAAAACAATAGTGAATTGGGAAAGGCCCAAAATTGTTACAGAGGTTAAGAGTTTCCTGGGATTAGCCTAGTATTATAAAAGGTTCATCAAAGGATTTTCTCAGTTAGTTACAACTTTGACTAGATTAACCCAGAAGGACTAGCCATTTATTTGGAATGATAAATGTGAGGAGAGATTTTAGGAGTTGAAAACTAGATTGACTTCCACACCTATCTTAGTGATACTAAACCCCTAAAAACCTTTTGTAGTATAGAGCGATGCTTCCAAGAAAAGGCTGGGATGTGTCTTAATGCAAGAGGGTAGAGTAGTTGCATATGCTTCTAGATAGTTAAAACCTCATAAGGAGAACTACCCCACCCATGACTTGGAATTAGCAGCCATTGTGTTTGCCCAAAAATATGGAGACATTACTTATATAGGGCATCATTTGAGGTTTATAATGATTGTAAAAGTTTGAAATACCTTTTTGACCAGAAGGAATTGAACATGAGATAGAAGAGGTGGATGGAATTTCTTTAAGATTATAATTTCACCCTTAAGTATCACTCGGGAAAAGCAAACATAGTTGCAATGCCTTAAGCAAAAAGTCCATACATGTGTCACTTATAATGCTTAGGAAAAAAAACTGATAGAGGATTTTAGGGACCTAAACCTTTCCATCTCCCTACACCATGGTAGCCTCTTAGTGAGTGAGCTAAGGATTCATAGTGACCTACGAGACAAAATTAAAGATGCCCAAGTTTCTGATGAGTTCTTAGAAAAGATTAAGAAACATATAAGCCAGGGGAAGTCCAAAGAATTTTGGGAATCTGAGGATGGACTGATTTGGTACAAGGATAGATTATGTGTGCTCGAGAAAAGAAAATTAAGGGGCACTATCTTGGCAGAAGCCCACAGAAGCAAATACACTTTACACCTAGGCTTCACAAAGATGTATTAGGATCTTAAAAAGAATTTTTGGTGGCCTAGCATGAAATCTAAAATTGCCCAATATGTGTCTAAGTGTTTAGTTTGTCAGAGAGTGAAGGTAGAACACCAAAGACCTGCAAGAATGTTACAGCCTTTAGAAATCCCTTAGTGGAAATGGGATAGTATTTCTATGGATTTTGTTATGGGCTTACCTAGGACATCCTCAGGATATGACTCCATTTGGGTAATAGTGGATAGATTAACCAAATCTGCTCACTTCTTACCATTTAAGTCTACCAACACCACAAACAAACTAGCTCAACTTTATGTGAGTGAGATTGTGAGACTTCATGGAATGCCTATTAGTATTATTTCGAATAACGATATCTAAATTTTGGATGTCTCTTCATCAAGCTTTAGGTACCCAATTGAAATTTTGTATATCCTATCATCCTTAAACAGATGGCCAAACAGAGAGGACCATTCAAACTTTGGAGGATATGCTTAGGTCATATGTCTTAGAGTTTAAAGGGAACTGGGATGTATACTTACCCTTAGTAGAATTTGCATATAATAATAGTTACCATTCCAGTATCCAAATGGCCCCATTTGAAGCCCTTTATGGGGGAAATTGTAGGTCCCCCTTGTGTTGGGTTGAACTAGGAGAAAGGAGACTTTTAGGGCCAGGATTTTGGACTAGAAGTCTAAACACATAGAAATCATCAGAAAAAGGCTACTAACTGTCCAAAGTAGGCAGAAAAGCTATGTAGACCAAAGAAGACAACCCCTAGAATTTGAAACCGATGACCAAGTATTTCTTAGAGTAACTCCTATTACAGTATTGGGTCGATCCTTGAAACCCAAGAAACTCAGCCCCCATTATATGGGTCCTTTCTAAATTCTAGATCAAATAGGACCAATGGCCTATAGACTTGCCCTTCCTCCAAATCTTTCCCAGATTCATAATGTTTTCCATGTCTCTCAGTTAAAGAAATATCAACCAGATCCTTTGCACATCATAGAGCATGAATTAGTGCATTTGCAACACAATTTGTCCTACGTTGTAGAACCAAAGGAAATAATAGACAAGCAGATCAAACAATTAAGGAACAAGAGTATCTCACTAGTCAAACTGGTCTGGAAAGGGCTATCTGCAAACAAAACTACTTGGGAAATTGAAGGACACATGAGAGAGCATTATCCAACATTATTTTCATGAGGTACATAAATTTTTAAGGATAAAAATCTTTTACGGGGAAGGAATTGTCACATTCTAAATTTTCTATAACTATTAACATGGTCAAAGTTGGTGAGGAACTAAGTTACTTAATAAATACTAGAGAGGAGGGTAGATGCTAGGAAACCTACAAGAGATAATAGCACATTCATTTGTTTAATAGGAGAGTAAGTAGGAATACTTTAAGACCAGCTTGCAACCACTTATGGTAGCGTCTCCCTACTTCCGCCTATATAGGGATGTGAGTATGTGTACTCAGCCAAGTAGCAACCCCATTAGCCTTGCATATTGTAAGCTTAAAACTACCAAAATCTTAGAATGAGTCTTTGAATCACTAATGTATACAGGGCTGAATGAATGTGATAGGGAAGAAATCCTAATAAACCAAGTACACACACCCCTCATGCTTCACTATATACACCATGTCTATATGTATATTTAATTGATAAGTGCTCTAAGTTTGCAATCTTCGTGGGAGTTAAATATTGCATTTAATATGTAGCTTAGATGGGAATGATGAGCATACATGCTGCCACCTAGCAAGCAACCAGGGAGAATCAATGAAATTCCTAAATAAATAAACCCCATGCACTTAACCATTATGTTTACACCATAGCATATATATGTGTGGCATTTGATGTTACCTTTGGCCGTGGGAATTAGTAAGGAAATTGCATGTAAAGGAATAGCTTATATGATCTAAAATGGAGACACCTATCCTACTCGGTGGAGAAGTAAGTGGAGGAGAATAATTAAGAATAAAAACCCCTACACTTCATACTTACACTATATATATATATGTGTCCATAAATTATACTCTAATCTTGCTTATAATCTGCATTGCTGTGGGGATTAGGTACCATACACAATGTGTATATTAGATGGAAGTGATATATATATACATATGGAATGTTGCCACCTAGCTTGCACCGAACAAGAATGGAAAAGAAGAAAACTCAAGCACAAATAAGACACCTCATGCTTGCACTATTCACCCACATACACACACACACACACATATATATATATATTCAAATGGTGTTTAGTTGTTGCTCAAACCTTCCAGCTGTGGGAAATTATATAATATAATTAAGGATGTAACTTTGGAAAGATATGGAGAGGATGACACTTTCAATGCCACTAACCAGTGAAAAGATAAAATTTGATAAACTATATCCACCTCCATTTAAGTGTCTCGGTTTAGGGAGCATGTGGTGGCATTGCAAATACCTTCTTCACCTTAGCTTCACTTTTGGCCGAGAGAAGTAGTGGTAAGAAGGAAGAAGAAAACTCGAATAGCCATAGAAGAGGAGAGATGAAAAGATAAACCAAGGTACAAGGACTCCATAAAGGATAAGTTCTAAGTTGCTTCCTTGTTCTGGACTGAAATATTTTGCCTTTTGTAGAATTAGTTAAAAAAGGATTTTGAAGCCAAAATTTTTATAATAGGTTGTCCATTCCTTACTTGAAATCTGGAAAATTATAGAATTTTTTGAACAAGGTAGATCAAAGAAACAACCCACTAATTCAATTTAGCTTCTGGATGCGACAGCTTGGGGCTGATTTCATAAAAAATTTTGTTAAATGGGTAAATGAAGGAATTAGTGCATGAACTTTGGTGGGAAAATAGCAAAGATGTATAATTTTAGGTCTGCAAAGTTTTAGAATTTTCTGAACTCATTTGGTGGGATAACAAAGCCCGAAACAGCAAGGGCAGTGTACAGCGAGCTCAACTGAGGTAGTGGCTAAAACAGTAGGTGTTTGGGGGCTATCCTTGGGAATTCTTGAAAACTGTTTCTGTGGCTTATGATTAACATAATAATGGGTAATTCTACCAATTTTTATGATTTTTTGAGGTCATTTAATTGAGGAAAGAAATTTCACAAAAATAGGTCCGAAAATGTAGTTAAATTGAGACTATGGTAGCTTTCGTTTCTTACTAGTGTAGTGTGAATTTGTATGGAAAACTAGATAATCAAGCTTGGAAATAAGGAATCAGAACTTAACTTCAAAGCACTGGACCACACATGAATAACTTAGATAGTAACTAATTAATGAGAAAGAAAAGAAAACGAAGATGTGAGTGTTTACAATTAGGAATTCCAGTCGTCAACTAACGAAAAGGGTTTAGAAATTTCATACGGGGGGATTAGTAGTTTAATTGCAATATAAATGTTAACTATGACTCATTCTTAATTAAGGTAATGTGTGATTGAAATTTAGGAAGGCAATTGGGACAGCAAGAGCTATGGAATAATGCGATAGAACAACGGTGACTAAATAAGTAGTTAACATGGCATTCTATCTGTTTACATACATAATTGCACTAAATGATTTTCTAAATTTTGTATGTTGTGCATGGCTACATATATACCCACTAATTTGACTCTCTTGAGTACTAGATCACTATTATTGGCCAATGACTGAAGTATAATAACCTTACGAACGAATGTACACTGCTACCTTGGGATTTGCATGCTCCTGTACCAAATGGTGCATTGAAGTATTCTTATTTGGTGTTCTTTATATGTGTAAATTGTGAACCCATTGTTATCTACTAGGATTATATCTCATTATAAAGCTAAATATTTTTTAGGTAATACCCATACTACAGACGGAGTCCACTCGACAGAGGATAACTAAACCAATCTGAAGACTGTAATGGTTATAGTTGTTGTAATTTCCCTGAATAATGTTAAATGCTGAAAGTTTGACTTTAGTTGAATACTTAGCATTGTTTACTACCTCCTCATTGGTTTTGTATAAATATTACACATGAGAAATTTACCTTAAGTTAGCTATGATATTTATTAGGGCTACTGGACTCCTTGTACAAGTAACTCTTATAATTGCGTTTGTATGAAACTAATTATCATAATCTTGGAAGCAATTCTAGGATAATAACATTATCAACTTATGGTTTTCTTGTGAAAATGATAAAGGTTGTCTAGGTATGACAATTATCCTCCTAGATCTAGGATCTTTTTGACAAGATTTTGGACTTTCCATTATAGAATTAAAGATCTTATTGATAGGATCTTAGATTTTGCTTTGTAAAATTTAAGACCTTGTCAATAGGGCCTTCTGTTAGTAGAACAAGATCCTTCCATATGGTAAATTATAGCATATGCAAAGTGTGGGTGTGATAGATTGGTAATGGATGCCTTTACATGTTGTTGATTGATTTTCTGTTTGCATTGGATGGCTGTCAATTACTTGAATATAGGACCATACCTAGTATGGGACAAATGTTGGAGCTAAATTGTTTCTCTTGTCCACTATGTAAACTGAGAGATATTTGGAGCTAGGATGTTTAAGGCTCCTAGTTGTTATTTCTATATGAGCAGAGGTTGGTAGAGGGATGGAAATGATCCCTATAATAGGGAATTCTAAGGGATTTTCCCTAAAAATGTTTATTTTAGTGACCTACCTCATGAAATAGAGAGATTGTTTTCTTAAATGATATCATGCCTGGGTCTGGATTGGTGTCTAAGGCTCCTTAATGGTCAACCCTTATCCAGCTGGCAAAGTTGAAAAGCAAATAGAGAAAATTGTTAACAGAAAAGGTTCTTACACTCTTGCGGTAGCCTAGGAAATGGTAGCCTAAGATTATGTATGAATTATAAAGAATTTAGCAAGGTTGCGATTAAAAATGTGTATCCACTCTAGAATTGATGATTTGGATCAGTTAAGGGCATCAGTATTTTTTAAGATAAGTTTTAGATCTAGGCATTATTAATTGAGGATGAGGATTGAAGATGTCCTAACAATGGGTTTCAGAATTGATACAGATATTATGAGTTCCTAGTGATGTCGTTTGGCTAGATAAATACCTTGGCTGTTTTGTGGACAATACAAATAAGGAATTCAGACTATGCTTGAGTAAATTTTTGTTATAATATTTATTAATAATATTTTGGTATACTCCAGGGCAATTGAGGGACATGAGAGGTATTTAAGAGTAGTCCTTGAAGCCTTGAGAAATATGAGATGATATGCCAAACTTAGTAGATATGAGTTTTGCCTAACCAAAGTAAGGTTCTTAGATCGTGTTTTATCATGGGTGGGGATTGTGGTTGATGCCTATAAAGTTGAGACTGTGTTACAGTAGAACAAGCCTAAACCATCAGTGAGGCTAAAAGTTTTCTAGGTTTAGCAGGGAGTGATAGAAGGCTATATAGGGCTTTCTTCAAATAGCCTTACCACTAGTAAAGCTAACTAGAAAAGAGATTCCATTTGTGTGGGATGATAGATGTGAGAGGAGTTTTCAGGAGTTGAAACTCCATGCGACCACTACCCTTGTGTTGATTGTGTAACACCATAACTTTCTAGCTTACCTCATGCTATCTTTATGTTTCATATCATGTATTTCATGAAGGAGCAAGGAAAATGGCATTAAAATAATCTATTTCTTTGCGTTGCATAGTAGATAAAATTTTCATTCAGTGTCCCATGGACCATATGAATTTATTAAACTCATTCTCATATTTAATTACATAGATAGAACTCAAATCCATCACCAACAGTGGCCTAGAACTCGTGCAAGTGAAAGAAACACATAAAATACCATAGTGCAGCCTCAACTAGAGTTTCAAGATTTATGTCAAAAAATTTCAAAAAATCATAACTAATTCTAAAAAAATTGAAATCATGCATTATTTACCATTATGAAAAGCTACATATATCTACTTTCTGCTAAAAATATGTACAGACCTCAAAAAGGGCTGCTAGCTACCATAAATTGATGGAAAAATACTAGGGATCGACTGTCATCCCTGGTACTGACTTCCAACTTTAAAAATTCATATCTCCCCGCTCAAAGGTTCAATTAAGATGATATTGATGGCCATTTAAATCTTATTATGTCTAGTCTGTGTCTATAAAATTTCATGATCATTGGACGTCCTTTGCCCCATAAATGACATAGCCCAAGTTTCTGACCATATGAACAGTACTTGTATCAGTTCAGCAAAAAAATGCCAAGTTTGAAAAATCATAATTAATTTCACAGAGCTCCAAATAATCTGGTCTTTATCTTTCCAAATATATCTGGATAAGATCTCTATGGATGCCAAATTTCATGGGCAAATTCGTTCATTTGATCTGATCTTGACATTAGGTTGTGAAATGATCATTTTTAAGCTCTACAAAGGGTCCAAATGGTCCAATTTGAGCTCCAAGGCACCCATGGCCATTTGAATACATGGAAATGCACCAAAATGACATTCTATACTTGTTTCAAAGGTGTACAAACATAAATTTAAAAATTCACTCTCTCACCCCATGCCATACACAAGATTATATAATACTAGTCTTGCCATTCCATACTCAAAATGCATTACACCATACATATAACATTAAATCTCATTTGTACATAATACATTAGCATAATTACATATGTTCATGAGGTCATAGGTCATATATAATAATAGATTACAACATTTTCCACTCATATGGCCATAAAGAAGCAAAATCAAGGCATTTTGTTGTCAAACTCTCATCTTCCAACTTGTTGGCTTCTATTGCCTTGTTCACTTGGTCCACCTGGCATGTTAAGGCATTGGAGAGGAAGGAATGAGATTTAAAGAATCCCAATAGTTTACCTCCCCTTCAATCACATATAAAGTATGCAAAATAAGTCTAACAAATGCATACATGGGTATATTGACATATGTGAGCATTCAAGAAACATCCTTGACATTTGAACAAGTCATACATAGTATACATAGGCTTGCCAAGTGAGTGGATTAGCCTCACCTATTCACTTATGGATTTTGGACTTGCCTCACCCATTTTCTCTAAGAGGCTTAAACTCAACCTTACTCTTAGGAGTCAACCTCACTCTTGAGAGACTCTTTACTTTGTCTCAACCAAGTTTAAGGGTTCTTGACTTTTCCACACTCAAGCAAACCCAAGCAAACATAATAAACATCATTTCAAAACATAATATATCATCATGGTACCATGGAATAAGAGCTCACGCTAGAACACTTTTCATAGCTTAAAACACACATACATACATTCAAAGACAAGTCAAGCATACATCCATGCATGAGGGAAGGAGGAGTAAGCTACCTTTAGGACAGCCACACACTTTTCTTCTTAAAACAATGTTCACTTCCTCAGCCTCACACACACAAGGGTGTGGAATTGGTTTCTCTTAGCCTAAACATAATTTATGGAAGCCAATTAGGTTCATAGAATCATTTCTAAAGCTATACATCTTCCTTAAACACTAACTTGGTCTAATAACCCCTTTATAGTTCAAAAAATGCACCTAATGAAGCAATATTCATCAAATGTATTCTAGGCTCTATTCCTTCCTTTCATTTATGATTCTTGACTCCTTTTAAGCCTCTTGGAGTCATCACACAATTAAAACAAAGATTCAAACTAGGTGTTGCTTCCTTAAGTCATATTATGGAACATATAAGGCCAACTCACTTTCTATGGTTTCTAAATTTTTTCCAAGGCTTCTCCTCATCTTCAGTCATCATATATGACTAAAAAATGGGCTTGGAACAAATTAAAACTATCCCTAGGTATCTCATCCCCTTTAGGCTGAGACTATGAAGCATAAGGGCACTAATGGACTTTGCTTTGTTTTCTTGATAGAAAATGCATATAAAAGCCTCTTAGGATCTTAAGAACTCATTTAAATATTCATTTAGGCCTAAGAATCATGATATTAAATTAGATTTTACATGAAACCCTAGAAATCCTAGGTTTGCTATCTTGAAATTTCATAGTTGTTTGTTAATTCCCTTTGCATATTCTTATTCCCCACACTCCTTTTCTTAAGATTCACCCTTGGTTTTACCTAAAATCCAATTCCGCTTGTAGGTTCTTGAGTGGGATGAACTAAGGAGAGAAAAGGAGCAAGGGGGTAGCTACCATGGAAGGAAGATTTACCTTGTTTTTCCTTATGTTCTTGCTTGATTCTTCATTTATTTGGCCTCCTCTCTTCAAATCCGAATTTTTTCCTCAGTTCTCCCCTCAAAAGAAATCCAATAACTTTAATGTAACCATAGGAAAGAAAGGGGAAATAGAGAAGAAGAGGTTTGCTAAAGAAAAAGCATGAAAAAAAGCCAAGAATCCATACCTTTCTACCTTGTATTTCTCCTTCTCTTCCTCTCCCTCTTGTGCACCTCATTCTTAGGGTTCCTCCTTTAGTTTAAGGCAGAAACATATGTGGCTAAGTGAATAAGGAGGTGGGGTGCCCTATATATATATGTGGGGTTTAAGGAAACTTTTCAAAAATCCCAATTTTGCCCTTCTATCTTGGAATTTTTGTTTTTGGTTCATTTTAGTTCCTTTTTTAGAACCATCTTTTTCATTATAAAATTTATGCTCCCAATTTAGTAAAATTCCTTTGGAATCACTTAAATCAGAGCTAAAACTTCCCCAAACAAATCCGTCAAAGTTTAGGTCTACCATAATTGGAAAACATCCACCGAAGGAGTTTTAATTGTCCCAGGGCCTCCTATGGCTTTTAGGGCCTCTGAGAATCCTGGAGAATTAAAAATTTTCATTTAAAAAACCCTCTTATAAGAATTCCAAAATTTACTCAAAATTACAAAAATGCCATTACGTTTCGTAAGTCTTTCGTTCAATTTCGTTTTTTCATTCTAACTCCATTTTTCTTTCTGTCTGAGTCTGGGATTCTCATTTTTAGGAGTCTAAAATGCTACTCAAATTTTTCAGGACCTTAACTAATTCATTTTAGGGATTTATTTTGAAAACACACCTATTTCCGTCATTTAACAAAAACTGGACATTACAAATTGTACCTAATGTACTTGGCCCTAGTAAACCATGTGGTTTATAGTAATAATTATAGAAAGGGTTGGGATGTGTATTAATAAACAAGGGCAAAGTATTAGAAGATGCCTCTGGATAGTTGAGGCCACATACATAGAAATATCCCACGTATGCTTTAGAGTTGGTTGCATTGGTTGTTGCCCTCAAACATGGTGATATTGCTTGTATAGTGATAGTAAGAATATACAATGACCACAAAAGTCTAAAATACCTATCTGATCAGAGAGAGAGCTAAATGTGAAACAAAAAAGATGGATGGGATTCTTAAAGAAATACCATCCAGGTAAGGCCAATGGGATGGCTGATACTTTAGGTAGAATGTCCATATATAAACAACCCATATGATGATCTGGAGATAGAAACTCATAGAGAAATTTAGAAATATGAATATATCATGTTGTATATTTCCAAACAAATTGTAATGAGAGAAACTAAAATTAAAAATTGATTGAGAGCCCAGATAAAGGATGCCCATAGAGAGAGAGAGGATGGTCTTTGAACCATATCAAGAATGAAATCCCCTAAAGCAAAACCTCAGAATCCAGAGTGTCTAAGGATGGTATGGTAATGTACCTCGATAAAGCTTATATGCTAGATACATTTAAATTGAAAGGAAAATTTTAATAGAGGCACATAATAATAAATATATAATGTACTCAAAAGTCACTAAAGCATGCTAGAATTTGAAAGATTAATTAGTGACTAAGAATGAAAACAAGTTTTAGCCAGTATGTGGCTAGACATTTGATGTGACAAAACGTTGTGATTAATCATCAAGGATGAGTCATTAAACTCTCTAGATACCCCTGAGTAGGAAAAGAAATAATATAGATGCAGATTCTATCACATGGTTAACTAGGACATTACTTAGATATGGTATATATATGGATAACCAAGAGTGTATTAATGAGGCTGTGCATTGATATTGATTAAAGCTATATATATGCTAAATAAATTGCCCTATTATATATGAAAGGATTAATCTAGCCTTATAGGGTACTGAATAATGTTAGAGATTAGATTGAACCTCAGTACTACTTTTGATCATCACCCCCAGATAAATGATCTAATAGAAAGGACCATTCGAACTTTGAATGATATGTTAAGGGGATATGTATTGGGAAATAGAAGGAAACTAGAATGTATGATTACTTGTATTTGTTTTCATGTCAATGATGATTATTATTCCAATATTTAAATGATTGTAAATAGAGCCTTGCATGGGAGAAAATGTGGATCACCTTGTGTTGGGTTGAGCTAGATGAAAGAAGATTGATAGGCTCTGAGAAGGATAGATTAAACCACTATGCAAATAAAAGTTGATTAGAGGGAAACTATTTATGGCCTTGAATGGAAAAAGAGTTACACAAATAAAAGTGTAGAGCCATTAGAGTATGATCTATGATTAGAAATTATGTGTATTAAGTCACTCAAGTGCGTTGGCTAATCAAAATGAGAAAAGGGCTCAGTTCTAATAATATAGTCCTTCTGAAATACTTGAGAAAGTTGGTTATTACATTACCCTATCTTCTCTCCTGATCTAACTAGAATGATGTTGTTCTTTGAGTCTCCCATACTTATCTGTCAATTCCCTCACTTGTCATAAAGTATGAGAATTTCAGTGGTAAGATAATTTTCTATAGTCACAACACCAGAGATTAGTTGATACCATGATCAGATAGTCAAGAAAATGAGAATATTTCTCTAGTAAAAATGACCTAAAAAAGGTCATAATGATCTAATTGATGTATGTCCTAAATTTTGATGATAAAATTTATTTGTAAGGGGGTGAAATGTAATAACCGATTTTTCAAAAATCGACTAAAACCGATAGATTGATATAAGAACATCCTAAAGCAAAGCAAATTAAGGCTAAATGAGAATAGGATGTTAATTACAATATCTCAAAATATGGTTAAGAGTTCAAGAATAGCCCGAAATCGGAGCCAAAATAGCTAAACAGAATAAATCAAAATGCAGTGGCAAAATCATAATTTCAGGTAACTTTTTGAAAACTCAAAAGAGGGAGTTTTAAATGATAAAATTGAACTTATTAAAGTTCTTATAGGTCTAGTGTAACACCATATTCATAGGACTCATGTTATATCATTTGCAAGCTCACATCCTTGGATTATGCAAGCTTGCCAAGAGAAAACATTAAATTATTCAATTTAATTGCATTACATCGTGCATAAATTTTTCATTTGGTGTCCCGTGGACCATATGGACTCATCCATCTCATTCTCATATTTAATTATGTAATTACAACTCATAACCATCCCAAGAAATGGCCTAGAACTCGAGCAAGTGGATGGTATACATGAAAATCAATGATGCAGCCTCGAGTTGAATTTCTAAGTTATTGTCATAAATTTTGAAAAATCATAACTAATTTTAGAAAAATTGAAATCATGCATATATATTATTCTGGAAAACTAAAGATTTATAATTTATACTAAAAATATATCCAAACCACAACATAGGCTGCTAGCCACCAGAAATTGATAGAACAGTACCAGAGGTCGACTGTTGTTACTAGTACTATCCCCTAACTTCAAAAATTCATATCTCTCTGCTCAGAGATCTAATTGGGGTGATCTTAGTGGCAATGGAAATATTATCATGTATAGTTTATTCTTGTAAGATTTCATGAGCATTGAACACCATTTGGACCATAAATAACATAGCCTAAGCTACTAACCAAATGAACAGTGTTTGCATCAGTTCAACAGAAAAATGCCAAATTTGAAAAATCATAATTCATTCCACAGAGCTCCAAATAATCTGGTCTTTAGCTTTCCAAAAATCTTTGGATAAGATCTATATGCATGCCAAAGTTAATAGTCAAATTCGTTCATTTGGTTAGATTTTGACATTAGGTTGCAAAATGGTCACTTTTGAGTCTCATAAAAGGTCCAAATGATCCATTTTAGCTTCTAAGGCAACCATAGCCACTTGAGCACGTGGGAAAACACCAAAATGATCTACTAAACATGTCTCGAAGGTGCATAAATCCAGAAATTAAAAACTCACTCTCTCGCCCCAAGCCATACACAAGAACATACAAGTCAAGTCTTGCTTTCCAATGTCCATAATGCATTATATCATACATATAACATTAAATCTCATTTGTACATGATACAATTGCATATTACATATTTTCATAAGGTCATAGGACATTTCAAATAATATATTACATCATGGACCATTCATATGGCTACAAATTGAACAAAACAATACATCTTATTGTCAATCTTTCATCTCCTAACTTGGTGGCTTCCCTTACCTTGTTCATTTGGTCCACCTAGTATGTTAAGACATTAGAGAGGAGGGGATGAGATTCAAAGAATTTCAATAGCTCATTTCCCTTTCAATCATACATAAAGAATGCAATTCAAGTCTTAAAATACATGTATGAGCATAATGGAAAGTATGATCATTCAAGAAGCATGCTTGGCATGTGAACAAGTCATACATAGCATACATAGGCTTGCCAAGTAAGTAGATTAACCTCACTCATTCTCTTTAAAGTTATTGGACTTGCCTCATCCTTTTTCTCAAAGGCCTTAACTAAGCCTTGCTCTTAGGAGACTTTAATATTCTCTCAACCATTCCCAGGGTTCTTGGCTTATCATCACCATGGCTAGAAGGTTCTTGGCTTTTCCACACTCAAGCAAACCAAGACAAGCATATAAAACATCATTTGAAAACATAATATCACATCATGGTACCATAATATATATGCACATGCTAGAACACTTTTCATGGCTTAAAAAACACATACACACATTCAAAGACAAGGCAAACACTCATCTATGCATAAGAGAAAGAAGAGAGAGCTACTTTTATTACACTTGCAAACCTTTCCCTTGAATCTTGAATCCTCTCCCTCAGCCTCACACATACAAGGGTGTGGGGTTTGTTTCTCTTGTCCTAAACACAATATATGAAACCAATTAAGTTTTTGGAATCATTTTGAAAGCTATACATCTTCCTTAAACATTAATTTGGTCTAATAGCCCATTTATGGTTCCAAAAAGCACCTAATAAAGCAACATCCATCAATTGAGTTCTAAGCTCTATTCCTTTCTTTCATTTATGATTCTTGACTCCTTTTAAGCCTCTTGGAGTCATCACACAATTAAAACAAGGAGCCTAACTATATGTTGCTTCTTTAGGTCATATTATGGAACTTATGATGCCATCTCACTTTCTATGATTTTTAAAATTTTTCTAAGGCTTCCTCTCATCCTCTTCCATCATATATGACGCAAAAATAAGCTTGGAACAAATTAAAACTTCCCTTAGGTTCTTCAAGTCCTTTAGGCTGAGGTTATGCTCCTAAAGGCTACTCTTGGAGTTTTCTTTATTTTCTTGATAGAAGATGCACATGAGGAGCCTTCTAGGGATCTTAGGAGCTCATTCAAACACTCATTTAGGCTTAGGAATCATTGCATGAAATCAAAATTTACAAGAGACACTTGAAACCCTAGGTTTTCTATCTTGAAATCTAATGGCTAGTTTGTTGTTTATCTTGCATATTCTTATTCTCCACACTCAATTCCCTAATATTCACCCTTGGTTCAAACCAAAATCCATGCCCTTTTAGAGCTCCTTAGGCTAGACGAACCAAGGAGAAAAAGGAAAAGAGTAGCTACTATGGAATGAAGATTTACCTTATTTTTTTCTTGATTTCTTAGATGATTCATCCTTTCCTTAGTCTCCTCTCCTTAAATCCAAAAACCCACCTATGTTCTACCCTCAAAATAAATCCAAGAACTTCAATAAAATTATAGGAAAAAAGAGAAGATGGAGGAGAAGGAGTTTGCTAAAGAGAAAGCATGAAAAACCAAGAAAATCCATACCTTCTTCCTTATTTTTCTCCTTCCTTTCTTCTCCTTTTTGTGCCTAGCTCTCTCCTCTGGTTTAAGGGAGAAACAAAAGTGCTAAATGAAGGATGAGGTGGGGCATGACATATATATATATAGCTAGGTTAGGAAGAACTTTTCAAAAACTCTAATTTTGTTCTTTTGTCTTGGCATTTTTATTTTCAGTGCGTTTTAGTTCCTTTTTGAAAACTGTCTTTTCCATCATAAAACTAGGTTCCTAATTTTATAAAATGCCTTTCAAATCATTTAAATGGGAGCTAAAACCTTCTCGAACGAATCCATCAAAATTCAGATCAATAGACATTGGAAAATGTCCACCGGAGGGGTTTTAATTGTCTCGAGGCTTCCTATAATTTTGAGGGCCTCTGAGAATCCCAAACAAGTCAAAAATCTCATTTAAAAATTCCTCCTATGAGAATTCTAAAATTTTCTCAAAATTACAAAAATGCCATTATGTTTCGTTAATATTTTGTTATAATTCATTTCTTCATTTTAGCTCTGTTTGTCTTTCCATCTGAGCTTGGGATTCTCATTTTTAGGAATCTAGAATGCTACTTAAATTTTTCAAGACTTCAACTAATTTATTTCAGGGAACTTGCTTTGAAAATGTATCTATTTCCATTGTTATGACAAAAACTGGACATTACATCTAAAAAACCACAGGAATTGTCAGAAAGATTAAAACCTTTCCGATGTGCGATCGAAATTTGACCACATGATTCAATAAGGTCTTAAATCCAACTAATGTGAAACCAAAGGCATTTAATGGATTAAAGGACATAAATTTTATGATGAAAAAGATGGTCCTCGAAAAAGGAATTAAAATGAGCTCAAACAAAGAAAGGAAAATGTAAAGGCAAAATGGGAATATTGAAAAACCAAAAAACCTTAGCCTATCCTATATAAATCATGCCCCACTTCTCCTCCCTCACTTTTGGAGAAAAATTTTAGCTCTCAAACTAGACTCAAGGACATCCCAAGATGAACCAAAAACTAAGGGAGATTGAAGCCACCTAAGATAAGGAATTTCAATGAATTTTTCTATGCTACTCTTTTTGCTTAGTTTCCATTCTTTATTCTCTCTTTCTCCATGGTTTTGGCATCTCAAAAGATGAAGTTTTAGATACAAACTCATGGAGGGAAGGGCTTTTAACAAGGAATCAAATACACCAAAATAACCATCATGGAAAGCCTTTTCAATTAGTGTATGTTTTGGTATGGGAGAATTTCTCTTCTTTATTTCTCCTCAACATCATGAGTTTGGCCAACCTAGGAGAAATATGGGAGGAGCTGGTTTTTTAATGAAACATGTTAGGAATTAAGGTTTTGGCATGTGGAGATTAAGATTTTACAATTAGAACAAAGTAAGAAGCCATGGAGTGCATAATTACAAACCTAGGGTTTTGATTGCACCTTAGGAAGTATGAGATCTTAGAATGATGTTTTAAATCATGTAAGAGTACAATTGAGCTATGAAGAAGCTAAAGGACTCATATAAACATCAATCTCTTAAAGAATGAAACAAAAGTTCCATGAAAGGTAAGAATGGTGCATGTCTTAGCCATGGAGTAGATGAAGCACCTAAAGAGAGTTTTTTTTATTCTAAGAATAGAAATGGTCTAGATATGAATTATAAAAATCAAAGAAAGGATTATTTTGAATTTAGAAATCTTATTTTGAAAGGTGAAAGTTTAAGGTTTCATTATGCACAAAGAAGTAACTTAGTGCTAAAGTTCTTGATTCAAGTTTGTGATGACACTAATGGGTTCCATTTGTGTAGTATGAGTCCCTTATAATATGACTGAATGAAATAAGAAGGGACTAACTTATGGTACTTACCTGTGAGAGATGTTAGGCAACTTGATGTGTAAGATGCCCTAGTACTAAAGACATTTAAGTGTAGAATATAAGCATAGTCAGAGATTGTAGGATAAGATAGAAGGAACATATGTAAAGTATGAGCTTAGTTTACATATCAATCAAGTAAGAGTAAAGAAAGAAAGCATGATGAAAAGACTAAAAGTGGGAACTTGATGATCCCATAGGGAGTAGTAAGTGAAAGTCAAGATGCTCCTAAGTATCATTACTATGGGATCAACAAAGAAGCAAATGATACAAAACCCACTTCACATGAAGAACATAGCAAACATTTGAGTTTAACTTTGGAGATTTTGAACAATGGTTGCTAGACTTAGTTAGTATATATTTTACTTCTAGATACAGTGATTTTAGGCTTTGAAATCTCCCAAAGATAGATTGCAGTAGATCCCAATACAGTATAGTGGGTTGTAGTAGACCCTATCAAGGCTCTTAAAGGTCGCAATAGACCTAGGGATCATTGTAGATCCTATAGAGTTATAGAGAGCCCACAGTTACAGTATAGCAGTTCTCTGGGGAGATGACAGCCTACAATAGTTTTTACAAATCAGTTTAGTCTCAGAAACCAGTATAATTCAAATAGTTTTTGTCTCAGAAACTAAAGACTTCTTAGGTCTAGTAGACTATTGCCATAAAGATATTAGGGCTATACTCAGACATTCAACCACTTACTAGACTTCTTCAATAAACGAGCATAGTATGCAGGATGGGGAAAGCAAGAAGTAGCTTTTCAGAGTTATAGTTAGATAGCCCACTACCCCGTAGATATTAAACCTAACTAAGGGAGAGAGAAATCCCTATATACCATAATTATGTACTTAGAAAGGGATAGGTGAAGTTCTTTATGATAAGGTAACTGGTAGACCATGTCTCCAGCAACTAAGAATATGAGTAGTTAGTATTCCACAGAAATACAGTATTAGTCAGTGTTGGTTGCTCTTCAATACTAATATAGAAAAAGTAAGAATTATGATAGTTAGTTATCAAGTTAAGAAACCAAATGATGTTCACTCTCAAGTAAATAAAAAGAGTAAAGAAAAGATCAAGCCTAAGAAGTCAAGTATAATTGTAAGTAAAGAAATTAGGACAATCAAGAATAGAAACTCCTTAAAAGAGTTATAATCCAAGTAAACAAGATTAGAATAATAATCTAGATATTTAGAAATAAGAATACAAAGCTAATAATGGCCTAAAATTAGCGCGAAAGTAGCTAAATGAAAGAGTAAAAAAACTAGTGGCATTTTCATAATTTTGGACAACTTTTAGAAAATTCAAATGAGGGATCTTTAAATGAAAAAAGTGAGTTTTCCGAGGTTTTCAGAGGTCCTAAAATCCATAGGAATCCTTAGAATAGTTAAAATCCTTCGGTATATATTTTAGAATGTTAGTTGATCAAAACTTTAACTAAACTATTTGGTAAGATTTTAAATCCAATTTGAGTGAAACCAAAGGCATTTTATGAATTAGAGAGCCTAAATTTTCATAAGAGAAAGATGGTTCTCAAAAAGGATTTAAATAAGCTCCAACAGTATAGTCAAAAATGATGTTTACATCATAATCTCATACTTTTACATATATGAGAATGTTTACATCACAAAAATAAGATGTACAATCTCTCATAGGCAACATGTTACATAAAAACTGAAACAATTGTCAAAATAAGGTAATTCATACTTGTTAGTCACTATTCTTAACTCTTTAAGAATTCCCTAGACATGATTAGAAGTAATGTGGAGGAGAGAGAGATTCTATGAATCCCAATAATTCATTCACCCTTTAAGCACACTTATAAGGCATGTTATCATATCAAAAAAAGTAAGCGTGCATGATATGCATTCAAATATCAAACATGATCAAATATTTGAAGTCATATAGATTCATCAAAGTAAAAACAAGCTCTAGAGACTTTTAGTCTAACCTCATCCAATTATTTGAGACTTTTGGATTAGCCTCAATCACTTTTAAAGATTTTTAACTTAGCCTTACTTGTTCTTAAGACTTTTGGCTTTGTCCCACTTGTACTTAGGGACTTTTGGCTTTATCTCTCCTAATCCATAGGGCTTTTGGCACAATCTCGCCCATTAAGAGCCATTCCATATTTCAAATGCATTACATGTTACATAATTGTATCCAATCATCAAACTAATATTAATAAACATAATTTATACTTCATACATACATCTAAGCAATTAATGACAATTAAACAACCAATATAAACATGCAAGAATAGATTAAAAGCTACCTTTATTCAAGAAGCACAAATTCCTTCCTTGGTTCTCACTTCCCTTTCTTGGCCTCACAAACACACTTAGGAGAAATTTGGCTTGCTTGGCCTAGACACATCAAACAAGGCACAAATACATTAATGGAACCATCTCTAGACTCACATAAGCCTTACATAAATCAATTCTAGTTTTAAGCTTCCATATGTGTAACACCCCAAAATTAATTAGGGTGCTAATCATAAATTTGGGTTAATTAAGAATAATTAATATGGAATAATCGGGGTAAGTTAAGTGAATGGAATTTTTGAGAGATAAATTGATAATATGAGTTGAGAATTAATTGGGTAAAAACTTCTTCTAGGCCCAAATTAATGTAGGAGATCATGATAAGAGGCTAATGGAGGCCCAATAAGTTAAGTGCAGACCCAATCTGATTTAATGAATTAAAGGCCCAAGACCCAACTTCTATAAGCTCTTATAAATGGCCCAATAAACTTTGTGTATACCCAAAACAATGGAGTTCTTAAAACTAGGTCTAGCCCAATGAAATTCTACAGCCCAACACTTTAAAGCTGGCCCAATAAAGCTAAAATTTGAAGCCCATTTGGAGTTGGATCTTAGAGTAACCCATAACCCATAGAAAACACAACTTAAACCCTAAAACCTAACCTAGCCACCCCTCCCATTCTGCAGAACCATAAGAGACACACAAAATTCAGAGGTCCAAAGGAAAGGCTAGGGTTCTTGGCATGTTTCCACATTTTCCCACTTCTAAAGCAAGATTCAGTCAAGGTAATAGTTATATAACTTAATCCTCTCATCTTTCTCTTTAATTTGACCTAATCAATGTTCCAATTAGAGCATTTTCACCCACACCCAAAATCTGAAACTTGCCATTTGATGTTTCCATGGTAAAATTTCGTAGGTTGAGGCTAAGGCTAACATTAGGTAAGTATAAACTTATCTTCTTGATGCATTTCTACTGGTTTGAGACCCCAATGATCTGATTATAGTATGGGTATTAATTTTTCATGAATTTGCTTAGGATTTAAGGTGATATACTGAACTTTTTGGTAGAAGACACATCCATTCCGAATTTTAGGAATTTATAGTGGCTGGGGAGATTTTTGTACCCTTGGTGCTTTTACAATTTGTCTACAAGTGAGGTAATAGGGACTATATTAATTCCATGCATATATCTATTTTAATTTTATGTTTGTTGTACATCAATGATTTGAAATGCTGAATGAATTGGTTGGCTATCTATTGTGTTATGATTGAACCTTGTGAGTCCATGGTGGAACTGTGGTGCGGCTGCCACTCATGCATGTGTTTTGATCGGGCATCGGGTAATGATCAAACCCCAGATACACTGAGCCCTGGTTGTGCTCATTAGGGAGTGGGTGCCATGGACAGGCCTTTCCCAGTGTTATTGGACTTTAACATGTAAAAATATGATTGCTAGTATGAGATAGTGATCATGATAGCCTAATTGTTTCATTTACTGGTATGACTGGTATGTTTTCTGATGCTTATATGAAATCATGCATATATGTTGATTAAACTGGAATATATGAATAGATTTTGTTTTGGTTACTGAGATTCGCATCTCACCCCATTTCATGGGATTAAATATTTCAGGTAAAAGTTCTTCGGGTAAGGATAAGGGGAAGCAAGTGGATGAAAATCCATGAGCTCCAACCTTATGGGGAGAAGGCTACACTTAGATTGGTTTATTTAGAATAGATGCTAAATTTTGTATTCCTTTTTGTTTAACATCATAATGTAATCATGTTGCCAAGTGTAGGTTTTTATATTTTGATTACTTAGGATGTATTTATTGAGGCGTTAGGCCTCCTCATAATTTGATATTAGATGCATGAACCCATAACATCTAATGTATGAATTTTACTGAATTTATGGTGTGGTATACTGTTGAAAATATATTTATGTGATATATTAGATATTGATATGAATCATTGATGTATGAAACCTCTAACAAAATGTGTATTGAATGTTAATTGTTAATAGTGCATGAATTCTTGTTGCTATTACTCTATGGACTTGCTGATATAGGGTAGTTGGAGGAGTGAAAATTTACATTTAAGTTTTGAATTGGTAATGGTAAAATAGCTGGGTGAATAGGGTAAATAAATACCATTAGAGTCATATAAAATGAGAGGAAGTGGTCCTAAGGTGTTCCTAAGAAGAGAATTGGAGTGCATGGGACAAAATTTAGGAGATCTAGTTACAGGAGGGAGTCACCTGCGGCTAGGAAGGCCTCACCGCGCCTGAAGAGTGACAGTGGTGAGGGACGCCACGGCTTAAGAAATATCGCCATGGTGCAGTGCGAAAAAAATTGCCCAAGAGGGTGACAAAATGATACCTCACCATAGTGTAATAGGTCCTGCTGTGGCGCAAGTCAACGAAATTAGTTAAGGAGAATACATGACGGGCTCATCGCGCAACCCTCAAAATAAAACTAGGCTGAACTAAATATATATAGCTAGTGGCACAACCTAGGTCATCTTCCTTGGAAATAGAGTTCAATGCTTAATTAGAATTTCTAAATGTCAAAGGTCCTAAAAGCTATATAATTTGGGGATTTTTGATCTAATTGAACTAATTAGAATTAAATTGAATTAAAATTCCAAATTCCTAGTTGCATGAACTTATAAGCTGAATGATAGACTTGTGACTAGCTTTAGAATCGTCCTTTGGTATCCACTATCCTTATCCTAATCCAATTGTGGTTAATTCTGGCCTAAGAGTCCCTAATTGTGTCCAATACAAGTTATCTTGAATTACCATTCAAGATTCAAGAGACTAGCAATTTGATGTTAATTGATACCTCAACTCCCATTAAATTGCTAATTCTTGTGATTAAGATCTTTGAACACTCAAATTGATTGATTAACTGATTAATTAGCCTCTGAATTATCATCCAAAAATATTTAATTAACTAACTGAACACTAAGGAATCCACAAATAGACAATTAGACACACCAATTCTCACAAGCATTTTATCAAACACCTTAATTGCACACTTAGAAAATTGTAGGAAAATAAAAATCCAGCACTTAATTCATACAATTAATCAGCCAATATCTCTCCTAATCAATGTCTAACCAGCCATCAATCATGAACTACATCAATTTCAATCACTTACAAACTCAACCAAGCATAAAAAATAATTAAAATTGATATAGAAAGAGAGGAAAATAAAATGAAATTCTTAGCCCAAAATTTTAATTCTAATTCTTGGATTCAAGCTTCAACTCAAGAGCTTCCTCCCTTGCTAGTTACGAGGATGAATCAGAGCTTCATTCGGTGGATGGAAATGGAGGAAAATGGAGTGTAGTGTGTTCTGGACAAAGGAAGGGCAAAGTGTGGATGAAGGGTGTGTCAAATGGAATGTGTATGACGTCGTGAATGAATGGGATATGAATTACGATGGATCCTCATCAACTTATACATGTGAAGCCTTCATTTCTTCTTCTCCTTTTCTTTCAATCAAATGCTCGTTCCAGCTGTTTGCCCATAAAAAATTCTGCACAAAAGAATGGGAAAAATCAAATAGAATTATCCACAAAATTATTTAAAAGAAATTCATGCATTACGAACCAATAGTTTGCAACTTAATTCCTGAAATGTAAGAATAGCCAATTAAAATCAAATTCTATTCAATTTCCTTCATTAAGCCATATTTAATTATTAAAATAACTAAGTTAAGTGGAATAAAATGTATAAAAATCATGCTTATCAGTACAGTAGCAAAACTCGCTGCGGCATAAGTATATTCTGCCAAGGTGAGAATCGAGGGACTTCAAACAGTAGCTTCAGGAGGCATCTCCGCCGTGGCACCACGTAGGTTGGCTACGGTAAAGATCCAACTCACCACGTTGAAATTCGAGTAAGTTACCCAGTGATTCTCGAGAGCCACTTAGCCGCGACGCGAAAAGGTCGGGGCCGCGGCGCAAAGTGAAAAATTTAGTTTTGGAGCTCCAATGCCTAACTTAGCCACGGCAAGAAGGTTCCAAGTCATAGTGCAGGTCCCCAAACTCCCACCTTTAGCCTAGAAACCCCAATTTCTTCAATGGTAATGCTAGGAAATGATATAGGAACACTTGTGGGAAGTTTTTGTGTGTTGAAACTGATGGATGGATGAATCACAAACCCCTAATGATAGTGCAATTCCTTTTATGTGTTCTCCCATTTATAATTGTTTATTTGATGACCCTAATAATATCAAGGTTCAAATTTTCCTATATTTTCTTAATGTAGTTAATTATAATGACTGTAAACCTTGATCATTAATTATTAATCATGTATTTAACCATAATTACTGGGATTAGAAGTTAGGCTCATCACAATATAGCTCCATTTAGTAGCATAATAAAGCAACTCATATGATTCATTATCTTAGCTCTAATTTCTCATCTAATATAAGTCATATGACTCCATTTAAATTCATTAGAATCATCACAAACTCAAATCAAAGAACATAGCACCTAGTTGCTTCTTTATGCATAATGGAACCCTAAACTTTCACCTTTCAAAAGAAAACTTTTAAATTCAAACCAATGGTTTCTTTGGTATTTATAATTCATATCTAAACCATTTCTATCCTTATAATCAAAGAAAACTTTCCCTAGGCACCTCAAACCCTCTTAGGCCAAGACATGCATAAGGAAAGCCACTTATGGAGTTTTGTTCATTCTTCTAGGGAATTTAGCACCTATATGAATTCCTTAGCCTCTTCTTAGCTCAATAATACTCTTGCATAGTCTAAAATATCATTTTAAAGTTTCATGTTTCCTAAGGTGCAATCAAAACCCTAGGTATGGAAACTTATAACCAATAGCTTTCTATTTGCTTCTTTTAGTTCGATATTAATTTCCATGCTTCGGAACCCTATTTCCTACCAAGTTTAGGCCAAAACCAAGCTCCTTTTATAGTGCTTTTGGTCTGGCCAAATAGGAGAACCCATCGAAGAATCAAGAAAAGCAAGCTTTTTCATAGAAGACATACCTTATTTGATTCCTTATCAAGTCGTGTTTCTTTTGTTGCTAGAGTTTCCTTCAAATTCTTCCTTTCCTCTACTGAACCAGCCACAAAATGCCACCATTCAAAATTCCACAACCATAGAAAGAGGAAAAAAACATTTGTAAAGGCAAGAGCATGAAAAGAACATCATTTTTTACCCTTTTAAGCTTTGTTTCTCCTTCCTTTTCTCCTTCTTTGGTGTGCTACTTAGAGCTAGTTGAGATTCTATTTTAGAGCTAGAATGAGTAGGTGGGGATAAGGGAGAGAAGGTGGCATGATATATAAAGGAAGGGAGGGAGATTTATAACATTTTTAAATTTTCAACTATGTCCCTTACACTTTGTTTATTCTATTTGAGCTCATTTCAATTCCTTTTTTAGAACTGTCTTTGCCATCATAAAATTTAGGTCCTCTAATTCATTAAATGCCTGTGGTTTCAAATTAATTGGATTCAAAATAACCGAGAATGATCTAGTCAAAGTTTCAGTCAACTAATGGCATAAATTATAAATCTGAAGAGTTTTAATCATTCTGATAGTTACTATGGTTTTCTAGGCTTCTAAAAGCCTTAATGAGTTTAATTTTTTTATTTAAAGCTCCCTCCTTTGAGTTTTCAAAAATTTATCTAAAATTACGATTTTGCCATTACATTTGTCCTTTAATTTGTTTAGCCATTTTGGCTCCATTTTCGGGCTATCCTTAGGCTCTTAACCACATTTTAAATATTCTAATTAACATTCTATTCTTAGTTAGCTTCAAATTGCCTTGCTTTAGGGTGCTCTTATATCATTTTATCAATTTCAGTTTAGTTTCTAAAAAACTAGTTATTACATTTTCCATAAGAGGTTAGTCCTACAAAATAGAGACCATACCTTAATACCAATAGTTAATCTAGAAATAACCAAAGATGGGGATTGAATTATATTATAAAATTATTTTGCCTTCTTTAATTAATTATGATTCCTTTAAATGACATTAGGTTCCTATGGAATGTTGTAATGTCCCACATCGGGTAGGAGACCCTGGGGCTAAGGCCTTATAAGTGGGAGCAAAGCTCTCCCCACCAGCGGCGCGCTTTTGGGTGTGACCGATGGAGGTACCCAAGGGACAAAACCCCAGCCACATGGAAACCACGGGGTGCCGTAAATGGGGACAATACTGCTGGAGGCTCTGTGGGGAATTGGTATCAGAGCCGGCCTAGCCGTATGTGTAACCCGATGACGGGTTGGTCCCAAAGGGGGTGGAATGTAATGTCCCACATCGGGTAGGAGACCTTAGGGCTAAGGCCTTATAAGTGGGAGCAAAGCTCTCCCCACCAACGGCGCGCTTTTGGGTGTGACTGATGGAGGTGCCCAAGGGACAAAACCCCAGCCACATGGAAACTACGGGGTGCCGTAAATGGGGACAATACTGCTGGAGGCTCTGTGGGGAATGCATAGTTTGTACATCATATATCCATACATTTACACTTGCTACAACATTTACATCTCAAAAATAGTAGGTGCATAATCATTTTGGCACCACTTTACATCAAAAAGACCAAAATAAAGCTACCACCTAGCTACACATGCTTCTAGGCTCCTTGGTGTGCACTTGGTTCTCCTTGAGCTCCACCTAGCATGTTAAGATGGGAGGGGAAGAGGTGAGATTCAGGGAATCTCAGTAGCTCATGCACTCATTCAAGAAAGCAATCAAGGCATATAACAAGTCAAAGCATGCAATTTGGCATCCAACCATTCTCAATCACATAATTCACGTTGTACATGCTATGGAAATTACAACAATGCCAAAAATGGGCTCCAGGGACTTTTGGTCTAGCCTCACCCGAGTTTAGGGACTTTTGGATGGCCTCACCCGAGTTTAGGAACTTTTAACTTGGCCTCACCGGAGAGAATTGTGGATGCTAAGCTGAAACAGCTGAGAAGCAAGAACATTCCTCTGGTGAAAGTGATCTGGAGAGGTCTGACATCTGAGAAAGCAACCAGGGAATTGGCGGATGAAATGAGGCAAAAATATCCAGAGTTATTCCCTTGAGGTAAGTCTTTAAATTTTGAGGACAAAATTTCTTTTAAGAGGGGTAGAAATGTAACAACCGGAAAAAGGGAAAAGGAAAAGAAAGTAAAAGCTGGAAAAATTCGAAATCCAGAAATTTTCCAAGTCTGCTCGCAACAGCGAGAAATGGTCTCACTATAACGAGAGTGCCTGTTCGCAATAGCGAAGGTGATTCTAGCTATAGCGAGTGCGGGCAGCAGTCCCTACAGAAACTAGGGAGTTGCTCGCCGTAGCGTGCGCCATAACGAGAATGGGAGTCTAGAACTGGTACGAGTTCGCCATAGCGAAGGTTAAATCTCGCCATAGCGAAGGGAACTGATACGTGCTCGCCATAGCGAAAGCTAAACCTCGCCATAGCGAAGGCAGCTGATACGAGCTCGCCGTAGCGAAGGTTAATTTTCGCCATAGCGAGGGTCAGTCCAGAAAAGTATAAAGAGCGAGAATTTGACTCCTTTAAACGCTCCAACTCATTCTTTCTCTCATATTTGCCCTAGACTTCGACCCAATGAGAGAAAAGAGGCGTGGAGAGTGAGAGAGACCAAGAGAAGGAGGAAGAACAAAGGAAAGGTAAGCAAGTTCCTCTCATTTCTACTTAGAATCTTGATCACCTCTGTAATGTACCGTTTTTATTAAACGATGGAAATGGGCACGCTTTCAAAGTAAGTCCCCTGAGATGAGTGATTCAAGGCCAAATAAAATTTGGATAAAATGTTAAATAATAAAAAATGAGGATTTGAGCCTTGAGTTGCCCAGAAACCGGGGTCGGAGTGATTTGAAAAATTTGCCGAAAGGCCAGTGGCATTTTCGTAAATAAGTGCAATTTTGGAAAAGCACCTAGGAGGGCTTTTTAAATGAAATTTTGAGTTGCCCAGGGTTCTCAGAGGCCCCAAAAACCATGGGAAGCCCCAGGACCAGTAAAGACCCCCCAGTGTAAGTTTTCCAATGTCAATTGACCCGAACTTTGACCGATTCGTTCGGAAGGGTTTTAGCTCCGATTTGGGTGATTCCAAAGCCATTTTTATTAAATTGGGAACCTATTTGTTGTGATGTAAAAGACGGTTCTCAAAAAGGAGCTAAAACAAAGGAGAAACAAAAAGGCAAAGTATGAAGGGCAAAATGAAAATTTTTAAAGAAAGTCACTTTACCCTAGCTATATATAGGTCGCACCTCACACTCTCCTTCATTCACTTCAGAATTTCCAGCCCTAAATCAGAAGCAAATCCCTTGGAGAGTAGTGCACAAAGAGAAGGGAAGAAGGAGGAAAGATTCAAGACTTTAGGTATGGAATTTTGCTTGTTTTTCATGCTTTCTCTCCTCCACTTTCTTCTCCTCTTTTTCCCTCTTCTTCTCCATGATTTCTCTGAAGTTTTAAGGGCTGTTTTGAAGGGAGAACAGAGGGGAAAGTTCGAATTCCAAGTAAGGAGGCCAAGGAAAGCAAGAACAAGCAAGAAAATCCAAGAAAAACAAGGTATTTTGCAATTCTCCCACTTGGTCTTCTTCCTCCCTTCCATGACCATTTCGACCTACACTTGGACAGATCTTAGGATTTAGATTTTCTACCAAACCAAAGGTGATTCTTAGGTATTTGATGGATAGGAATAAGAATATGCAAAGAAAACTAAGAAAAATGCATTAGAAAGCAAGATGCAAAACCTAGGGTTTTAAGTGCACCTTCCAATTTCTGGATTTGTATGATGCTTCCTAGGTCTAAGTTAGAGTATAAATGAGTTCTTGAGACACCAAAGATGCTCCCCACAAGCTTCCTCCTTCAAGAAAAGCAAGAAAACTCTAAGAAGCCCAAAGGAAGCGTATGTCTCGGCCTAGGCTTGTTTGTGTAGGTGGGGGGAGTTTTAAATTTTTTTAAGGTCATTCTTGAGTCATATTTGATGAATGAAAATGAAAGGAGGCCTTGGAAAAAATTTAGAACTCACGGAAAGTGATTTAGTGTCTTAGGTTCCATAATATGACCTAAAGAAGCAACATGGTGCTAGGCCTTTTGTTTTGATGATGTGAGGACTCTAAGAGGCTTAAATGGAGTCAAGAATCATATTTGAAAAGAAAGAATGAGGCCTAGAAATCATTTGAGGGATGTTGCTTCATTAGGTGCCAATATGGACCATAATGGAGCCTATAGAGCAATCTAGTGTTTCATTAAATTGTGTAGCCTTAGAGTGTGGTTCATGAACTTAATTGGCTCCCATAATTTTTGTCTAGGCCAAGAGACACTATTTCCACCAACTTGTGGGTGTGTGGCTAAAAGAGGAGGTTTAAAAGCTAAGGAAAAAGTGTGTACTTGCATACAAGGTAGCTCTCTCCACCTTCTCTCATGCATGGATGTGTGTTTAGCTTGTTTTAGAATGTGTGTATGTGTATTTCCAAGCTTTGAAAAGTATGCTAGCATGCCTTTACATGTCATGATCCTTGATGCCATGTTATGTTTTAAATGAATCCATGATGTTTGTATGAGTTTGCTTGAGTGTGGAGAGGCCAAGAACTCTTCCCTTGGGTGAGGATGAGCCAAGAACCCTTGAGCTTGGTTGAGACAAAGTAAAGAGTCTCCCAAAAGCAAAGTGGGCTCCCAAGAGCATGGTTGAGTCCAAAGTGCTCAAAGAATGGGTGAGGCAAGTCCAAAATCCATGAGGAGAAGTGTGAGGCCAATCCAAACACTTAGTGAGCTCTTGAATGTCTTGTATGATTGATTCACATGCCAAGGTTGCTTTTAAAATGCCTATGATTTCTACTTTCTCCATGCATGCATTTGTGAAACTTGCTTGCACATATTATGTGTGATGGAATGGGAGATGAGCTATTGAGATTCTTGAATCTCACTCCCTCCTCTTAAATGTCCTAACATGCTAGGTGAACCAAGTGGATATGCCAATGGGAGCCAACAACACTAGAGGGAAGGAGATTGACATTCATATGTCTAGTTTTTGCTTTATGGAACCATAATGATGTTCAATGATGTATATGAATATTGTAAATGGGCTATGACCCTTGAGACATGTGTAAATATGATATTATATGATGTTTAAATGTATGGATATGATGTATGACCATTAGCACATGTTTTGAGTATGAAATGCCATGGTATGAGAATGTAAAGTTTGGTGGTTATGTGTATAAGTGTGGGTTGAATGGTCAAAATGAGATGCATGAGGTTTGGGACCATTTGGGCAGCTCACACAAGTCTCAAATAAGCTTTTAAACTTGCCCAAAAGGTGCCAAGATCAAGGGAAATCCATTTGGCAATTTTGGTACCCAATATGGAGCCAAAATTGACCATAATGGAACCCTATGTCACTTTTTGGCCAAATGAGTTAGTCTTGCCCTGAAATTTGGCATACAATTAGGTCTCAGTAAGAGCTTTCTGGGAAGCTAAAGTTCATAATTTTCGGAAACCTAGAGAATATTTGATGAATTTTCAAAGTTGGAATTTTCCATGGTTTCTGGTATGTGCACTGTTCATACTGGCAGTTTTGAATTCTGTGTCATCCGATCGCCAAATGGTTTCCAATACTTATGAAATTTTATATACATAAACTAGAGGTCATAAGCTTTCTGTGGCCACTGAGATCACCTCATTTGGAGGTCCGAGCAGAGAGTTATGAATTTTTGAAGTTTGCTGTCAGTAACAGTGGCATCCCCAGAGCTCAATCACTGTTTCATCAGTTCCAGATATCTAAAACTATCTGTTTCATTCTGGACTTATTTTTAGTGTCAAGTTAACATTTGTAGCTTCCCAGAATGACTGAATGTGTGTGATTTCGATTTTTTTAGAATTAGTTATGAATTTCAGAAGTTTGCATCAGTAACCTGAATCACAGCCCAGGCAGCCAGTGAGTCTGTAGCTTTTTGGATGTCAAACGTCCTGTGTGATGAATTTTGTGACTTGGACGTATTTTTAGTGTGAAGTAGACATCCTGAGATTTCCATAATGACAAAGAACACATGATTTCGATTTTTCTGGATTTAGTTATGATTTTCCAAATTTGTGACAGAAAAGAGGAAATTCTGGACGAAAATGCAAACATGAATTTTAATGTGTTCCTTTGCTTTCCACGAGTTGTAGACCAAATTTGATGATGGAAATGAGATATATTCATGTATTTAAGTATGAGAACGTGATAGATGCATTCATATGGCTCACGGGACTTCGAAAGAAAAATTTTACCTGTAGAGAAATGCATTTTAATGCATAACTCCCTATGCCACTAGATTGTTTCCATAGAACAAACATAAGATGAGGCATGGGAATTGCATGAATTGAGTCCTAGAAGTATGATGTTACATCCTCTCTTTGCCCTCTCTTTCTACGGTTTTGTTTGTGAGATTAGTAAGGTTTTGAGCATGGGTCAAAAGAGGGAAAGTAGAAAACACCTTTGAATCTCTTTATTTTCTTTGAAAATGTTGTTTCCACTACCTTGGGAACTTGAGAGAGAGGACGAATTGATGGCATTCTAGAGAGAGAGAGAGAGAGAACCCCTAAGTTCTTGTATGTTAGGAGGGTTGCTCTGATGATTACATTCTAAGAGAGTAATTCCATGTTCTTGATTGTGCCTAGGCTCAAGTGAAGCACCTCCATCAAGGTGTGATTGTGAACCTAAGAAGGAAGAAGAGAAATTAAAAGGGAAGGCTTGTGTTGGCTAATAAGGTAGCTCTCTTTCCACTCTTTCTTGTTGTATTCTTGGATGTAATAGTCATTGTATGTTTATGTATATGCTTGAGGTGTGAGATATGCCATATGTTATTGCCATGATGCATTGTTGACAATATGCTTATCTGATGGATTGTGAGAATTGCTCGGGTGAGGTAGTACCGAAAGTCCCTTAAGAAGGGTGAGGTAAAGCCGAAAGTCCCTTGAGATAGGTGAGACAAGGCTAAAAGTCTCATAACCGAGTGAGGCCAAGTCAAAAGTCCCTAAACTCGGGTGAGGCCATCCAAAAGTCCCTAAACTCGGGTGAGGCTAGACCAAAAGTCCCTGGAGCCCATTTTTGGCATTGTAGTGATTTCCATAGCATGTACAACGTGAATTATGTGATTGAGAATGGTTGGATGCCAAATTGCATGCTTTGACTTGTTATATGCCTTGATTGCTTTCTTGAATGAGTGCATGAGCTACTGAGATTCCTTGAATCTCACCCCTTCCCCTCCCATCTTAACATGCTAGGTGGAGCTCAAGGAGAACCAAGTGCACACCAAGGAGCCTAGAAGTATGTGTAGCTAGGTGGTAGCTTTATTTTAGTCTTTTTGATGTAAAGTGGTGCCAAAATGATTATGCACCTACTATTTTTTAGATGTAAATGTTGTAGCAAGTGTAAATGTATGGATATATGATGTACAAACTATGCATAGAGCCAAATTAATGGAAATGTGGGTTTTGCCCCTTTTGTTGAATGTATGTGATAGTGTAATTTGGCCCGTAGCATAGTGAATTTGGAATGTATGATGATTTGGACCACTTGGACATGTTATATAGACTATTTTTATGCTTTCAAACTTGTCCATGAGTGGCTAGAACATGTGAGAGGCCATTTGGACCCATTTTGGACCTCTTGGGTGCCAAAACCATTCATTTTGTGAGCTCCATCAAAGTATGACCAAATGAGCTCCTCTTGCCATGAAATTTGGCATGCCTCTAGAGTTTGTAGAGAGCTTCTTGAGAAGCTAAATTGGGTAATATTCAGAGGTCTAGAGAATATTTGGCGAATTGTTGAAATTGGAAAAAATCCATGGTTTGGTCATGTACTGTTTCATTAGTCCAAAAATGAAACCATGTCATTCCTAGACCAAAAGATATCCAAATGTCATAAAATTTTATACACATAAACTAGAAAACCACAGTGACCTATATCAACTGGAATCACCCAAAAATCGGAGGTCTGTGGAGAGAGAACGAACCTTCTGAAGTTCTGTATCAGCATCAGGGAGCCACCTGACCTCCGTTACTGTTCCATCATTTTTCGAGGTGTAAGGGCTGCTGAACTGATCTGGACTTATTTTTTTCCTCTAGTAGACAACTGTAGCTTTTCAAATTGATATAGTGTTCCCAGATTGGAATTTTGTGGATTTAGTTAAGAATTTTCGAATTTCATGACAGTAAGCTGCGCCAGAAACAGAGACAGTCGGACCTTTGTTCCATTTTTTATGTCAAACATGGTCCAAATGCAGAGATAATGGTTAGGGATTATTTTTAGTATAAAGATAACACTTAGAGCTTTCCAGAAAGCTATGGATTACTAGATTCCCATCTTTCTATAATTAGTTATGGTTAGAGCCCTTTTGGGCCCAAGTGAGAAATTGCATTTTTCTTGTTTTTGGCTCCATACCCATGGCTTATGGCTTGTTTTATGCTATGTATGAGTTGTATAAATGGAGTGTGAGTAGAGAACATGAATGATGGGTTCACAGGACCCACGGGGTAAAAGATGAGTGCCTGAAACCCCGTTTCATAGCATAAAATGCCACGGATTGGTATTGGTTCTTTGGAAATCATATGGAACTGAGCCCAGTGAGAGGCTAGATAGTGGTAGTAGATTAAGGTGTTACAAATGTGATCATACTTTTTAATAAAATACTTTAAATATAATGTAAATAGAATAGAGAAAAGAAAGAATCGCACAATCAATTTTATATTGGTTCAAATCTAAAAAGTCCTATATCTAGTCCCCAAACACATAGTAAGGGACTTTTATTCATTGTAGGTATCAACTAATTATACAAAGAAACTTTACACCATAGGCATAGCTCTATAACTTTTACCACTAATCCCAAGGTAACCTAATAAGGCCTAGCACTAGGCTTTTATGACTTTTCTTCACTCCATAGGATTTTCCCACCTCACTGGATTTTTCTTTAGCTTCTTAAAAACTATAAAAACAAGACAACCTTACAAGATTAGCTCTATATTTTACAGCCTATCTTACTATGTTTCTTTCTTAAGACATCTAGAAACTTAGTTTTAAAAGAAAGAGACTTAGGTTAAGCTCACAAACTCATGAAGGGCTCCCTCAAACACAAAAGTAAACTCACATAGAGAAATAATGCATTAAAACACAGTGAATAAAATCGCAGAGTATAAGTGTTCAGTGTTCTATTCTCCCTTCTTGAATTCTTCTTCAAATGGTCTTCATTAAATAGTTCAATTTTCAACAAATGGCCATTGGTTTAAAAACTTCCTTAAATTACATAAATATGCTCACTGAGTAGGAATCTATGCCTTCAAAGCATCCAATCAATCTATGATTAGTGTAATGGCTTTATTCCATATCTAGTAACCTTTCAAGTGCATATTGTTGACTCCATGCATATGTTGTAGAAGTGAAAAGACTTGAATAATTCTTCATTATACAAAATCCCATCTCTACTTTGTTCAAACATCTAGTTTCCCTTTCTGCTTCCTGATTTCATGAACTTTCCTTTTTCATTCATAATTCAATTCATATCATTAAAGGCACTTCGAAATAGATTAACGTAAGGTCAATAGAAAATCTTTCCATATAAACATCTTAATGAATTTGTTTAAAAACTTTCCTTAATATATTTGAAGTAATTCCAAAGTCTAATTTAAAAACTTACCATATTAGGATTTAGAAAAACTTTCCTTAAACTTTATAATCATAATTTCGTAAATCACATTAATTTTAATTTCAAAAATTTTCCTTATAGAAAATTTGACACATTTAATTTCTCTATAGAATGCTTTCCATTAATCAAATATAAATAAATAAATCACATTTGAGCCCATGAAACAATATGTAATCCAACAAATTAACCTTAGCCCAAGACAATATTTTCTATAATTATAACTTTGGCCCAAATTTATCTATTTTTCAAAAACACATACTTAAGCATATTAGACATAATTCTAAACCCCAAAAAGAAACAAAAATTGATCCAACATGTAATATCATAATGCATTGGCCTCATTAGACTAGTGTTCATACTTGATTCCATTTAATTTCCAATAAGAGGAATAAAATAGTAGCATTTATCGCGTTACATAAGGCCCAAAATTCCCATTTCATGTTATGTGGGCTATATAAACACACCAACATCATTCTCCACTCATACTTCACCTATACAACTCATACATATCATAAAACAATTTATGAACCACGGATTTGAAGTCAAAAACCAGAAAAATTGCAATTTACTCACAGGTCCAAACTTCAAGTTTTTGACATCAACTTTGAAAAATCATAAATAATTCTAGAAAAATCAAAATCAAGAAAATGATAGCTTTCTAGAAATCTCTAGATGTCAACTATAATCTAAAAATCATTCCAAGTAGAAAAAACCTAGCTAGATCATGATTGACATTAGAAAATCTTGAAAGGTCTGGCTGCCCAAGTTTACTATCACAAGTTACTACTATAAACTTCAAAACTTCATAACTAATTCCAAAAAAATCAAAACCCCATAAACCATACCATTATAGAAATTTATAAATGTTAAATGAGAAAAAAAATAATTTTAGACCAAAAAAAAGCAACTAGGGCACGAAAACCTATAGAATGTTAACAAAGGTCTGGCTATACCCTTAACATTGATCTGGAATTTCAAAAATTTGTTTCTCTCTCTATATAAATCCAAATGAGGTGATTTCAAGTGCTAAAAAAATATTATCATGTTTAGTTTATGCCTCTAAAATTTCATAGTCATTGGACACCATTTGGCCTATGAGTGATAGAGGCAAAAGATCTGACCATTTGCGTAGTAACAATGCTAATTCTATCAAAATTTGCCAACTTTGAAAATTCACCAAAAAATTCTCTAGAACTCCAAATAATATGCACTTTATCTTCTCAAAAATTTCTAGATGAGATCTATATGTATGCTAAATTCTAGGCCAAGAGGAATTCATTTGGTCAAATATTGACATAACTCACAAATATGGCAAATTTGGCACCATATAAGGGTCAAAGTTAGTCCAAATGGCTTCCTAACTTCTCTGCCACCTCTTGAGCAAGTTTTAAAGGATAAACATAGCATATATGGGCTTTCCAAGTGGTCCAAAATATCATGCATCAAAAACTCACTATGCCACAAGCTATAATGCACATTCAAAAGTTATCCTCCAAGTACTTAAAATATATATTCTCATTGATTTGGTTCCAATTTTGGTTTATACATTACATATACCAACTTTTACAATTCCTCAAACATTTACATCTCAAAAATAATATGTACATATAAACTTTGACATCCCTTTACATCACAAATTACATTAATGGCAAAGTATGATCTATCAAGTGCCTTGGCTTTCACTTTTGGCTTCTTGTGCTCCACCTAGACATGTTAAGATGGGAGAGGGAAGGGGGAGAGATTCAAAGAATCTCAAGAGCTCATACACTTATTCAAGTAAGTAACCAAGATGTATAAATATGTCAAAGTATACATGTAGGTATCCAACACCACTAAGAATCATTCAACATATAATTTACATGCCCTGAAAACATATCAAAGCCAAGAATAAGCTTTAGGGACTTTTGGTCTAACCTCACCCCATTTTTTGGGCTTTTAGATTAGCCTCACCCTTGGTCTAGGGACTTTTAACTTGGCCTCACTCATCTATGAGACTTTTGGCCTTGTCTTACCTATACCTAGGGTCTTTTGGCTTCACCTCCTCCATAACAAGGGATTTTTGACACCACCTCATCCTTAAGAGCACATTTCATAACCCATTACATAAGTACCAATTAAACAAGACAACATCAAATGGCATGTCTCAACATGCAAATGTGCATACAAACATACAATGATAATTACATATCCAAGAATGCAAACAAGAAGGAGTGCAAATCCTACCTTGCAATCCAACACAAGCTTTCCTCTTGATTACTCTCTTCCTTTTTCGGTATCACACCCACAAATAGATGGAGTTTGATTTCTTTGGCCTAAACATGACAAATAGGATCGAATTACACTCTTGAAGCAAGTCATAGGATCAAATACACATTAAAGAAACATACTTTAATCTATGGTTCCATTTTTGTTCTATAAAAGGCCTAACAAAGCAACTACCATAATTCAAGCTCTTAGTGCCATTCTTTTCTTATATCTAGGTCTCTTGACTCCATTTGGAATCCTTAGAGCTATCACACATTCATTTGCAAGAGCCTAAATATATGTTGCTTTTAGAGGTCATATTATGGAATCTATACCTCCAACTCTTAAAATATGGCTTCTAAATCTTTTCCAAGGCTTTCTCTCATCTTCATCCATCACATATGGTCCCAAACCAAACTTAGAACAAATTAAAACACTCCCTAGCCTTATCAACCATGCTTGGCTGAAACAATGGAGGAAAATGGAATTTGTAAATTTTTCTTGATGGAAGGGACACTTGGGAGGCTTCCTAGGGGTCTTAGAACCTAAAACAAATACTTGCATATGCTAGGGAATTCTCGAATCAAAATAGATTTTACAAGATGTTCAAGAACCTTTAACTTTGCTATCTTGAAATTCAATGGTTTTTTTTTCCACTTTCTTTACATTTCTTAAGTCCCCACACTTTAAATCATAGGATTCTTACTTGCTCTAGGTCATAAATTCCTTCCCTTTACTAGCTCCCAAATTGGTTGAACTAACACACACAAGAAGTAAAGAAGAAGAAGCAAAGATACATGGATATCTATCTTGATTGCCTTACTTCTTTAAGAGCTTCTTCCTTTGGTATAGCCTCCTCTTCCAAAGTCTAATCTTTCCCCTCTAAAGCAAGGCCAAAATAGCCCCATATCATCCACCCAAACCATGAAAAGGGAGAGATGAAGGACGAGAAGGGAAGTTGTAAAGGAGGATCTAAGAGAAACCTTAATTTTCCAAACTTCTTGCCTTGATTTTCTTCTCTGTTGGAGCTTCTTCTTATGTGTCTACCTCCCTTGGCCTCTCTCTCTCTTTTGGACAGAACAAAGTTAGTTAGAATGGAGAGCAAAAGGGGGAACACCTCTTATAAGGAATAAAAAGAAGAAATTGGTCATTAAAATGATGTTTACATCCCACCTTTTAGCTAATTCATTTGAGACTCATTTTAGCTCTTTTTTAATAACCATATTTTCCAACATAAAACTTAGGTCCTCAATCTTATAAAATAGCTTTAAAATCACTCAATTTGGATTTAAAACCTTCCCAAATGGAATGGTCAAAGTTCAAGTCAATTGACATTCAAAAACGTATACCAGAAGAGGTTTAAACCATTCTAGGGGTTCCTATAATTTTTAAGACCTCTGAAAACCCTAAGCAACTCAATCTTTCCATTTAAAAATCCCTAAATAGGTTTTGCTATAGCAAGAGATAGCTTTCACTATTGCTAAAGCTTTCTAGCTGTTCTTGTGACGACCCTAAATTCTAATATCGGTGATTATAGCTAAATACACAATTAATAAATAATGATCAAGGGTTGGAGTCGTTACAATTTATTACATTAAGAAAATATAGGGGAAATTTAAACCTTGATACCACTAGGATCATCAACTAACAACCATAACGGGAACATGCATAAAAAGATTTGTACCATCATTAAAGGTTTAGGATTCATCCATTAATCAATTTTAACCCACAAAAACATCCCACCAATGTACTCATGCTATTCCCTAACATTAGCCTTACTGAAATTAGGGTTTCTAGGTCAAATATAAGAGTTTGGGGACCTGCGCCGCAGCCTGGAACCTTCCCGCCGCGGCTAAGTTAGGTTCTGGAGCTCAAAAACTAAGTAATTCCCTCAACTCGCGCCGCGGCGAGACTTCTTGCGCCACGGTGAGGTTACGTTCTATCACCCCCTGGGCGATTATTTTCACTCCGCGCCACGGCAAGATTTCTCAAGCCGCAGCGTCCCTCACCACTGTCACTTCCTAGGCCACGGCGAAGCCTTCCTGGCCGCGGCGTGACTCCCTTCTGTAGCTGTTTTCTCTATATTTCGCCCCCTACACTCCATTTCTCTTCTTAGGGACACTCTAAGGTCACTTCCCCTCATTTTATATGGCTCTAATGGCATTTATCTACCTTATTTACTTAACTATGCTTCCATTACCAATTCAAAACTTATATGCCCATTTCCGTTCTCTAATTACCCTCTATCAGCAAGTTTATAAAGTAGCAACAACAGAATATACATGAATTACCAGTAGCTATCCTTTAATACTCAATAAATGGGGGTTCCATACATTAGGGGTTCATATCAATATCTCAAGGGTTACATTTCCATTAATAGCCATATTGTAGGTCCACATAATTTACAGCAGATATCATGAATCCATACAGCAATTACCAAATTAAGATGAGGTCTAACCCCTCAATACATATATCCTCAGAAACCAAAATATGAACGCCTACACTTGGCAATACAGATACATGATGATGCTATACAAGACTAAACAAAATTTAGCATCTACCCTATTACACTCAGACCAAGTGTAGCCTCCCCACACTAGGCCTCAGCTCATGGATGTTCATCCACTTGCTTGCCCTTATCCTTACCCGAGGAACCTTCACCTGAAATATTGATCTCATAACACGGGGTGAGATATAAATCTCAGTAACCAAAGCAATTCCATCATATAATCCAGTTTAATAAACATATATGCATGCGTCAAGATCAACATTCAAAATCATATCAGTCATATCAGTAAATGAAGCAATTAGGCTATCATGATTACTATCTCATACTAGCAATCATATTATAACATGTTACAGGCCATTAACACTAGGAGAGGCCCGTCCACGGCACCTACTCCCCATTGAGCACACCAGGGCTCAGTGCATCTGGGGTTTGATTATAACCCGGTGCTCGATCGTAGCACATGCACTGGTGGCAGCTGTACCACAACTCCACCATGGACTCACAAGGTCCAATCATAATACAATAGATAGCCAACCAATTCATTCAGCATTTTCAATCATTTATATACAGCAAATATGAAATTAAAGTAGATACATGCATGGAATTAATGTAAACCCCGGTTACCTCACTTGTAGACAAATTCGCAACAGCCACCACAAATCTCAAATTCGGATTCAAGTATCTCCCACCAGAATTCTCAATGTTTCACCCAAAATCCTAAGTAAATTCATACCAAATTAATACCCATAATATAAATAAGCTATGGGGGTCTCAAACCATCAAAGAAAGCATCAAAATGAGGGGTTTAAACTCACCTAATGTCAGCCCTAGTCTCAACCTACGAATTTCATCAAGAAAACCCCAAATAACCACATTTCAGATTTTGAGTAGGGTGGAAATCCTCCAAATGAAAAACTAATTGGACCAAATTAAAGAGAAAGATGAGGGGGTTAAGTTCTATAACTATTACCTTGGCTAAATCTTGCTCTAAGTGTGTGAAAATGCAGAATTCTTGCCCCCAACCCTAGCCTCCTTCTCAACCTCCGAATTTTCTTTGTGTTTCAGCAAATAGGGGGAAAGTTGCTGAAGCATTAGGGTTTTAGGTGGGTTTAAGTTGGGTCAAGGGGCTGGTTCATGGGTTGCTCCAAGTCCAAATCCAATTGGGTATCAGATTTTGCTTATTGGGCCAATTTTCAATTGTTGGGTTGCAGAATTTTATTGGGCCAGTTTTATACATTGGGTTGCTGAAGTTTAATGGGTTTTGGGCCTAATTTGAAGGGCTCAAGTGTTTGGGTCTGCACAAGGGTGATTGGGCCACTTATAAGGGTTTATACAACGTGGATCTTGGGCCTCCATCACATTAAATTGGGTTGGGTCTGCACCTAACTCATTGGGCTTCCATTAGCCTCTCATCATGTTTCATTAATTTAAGCCTAGATGCAATTTCTATCCTAAGTAAATTCTCAAACCCATATTAATAATTTATCCCTCCAAAACTTCTATTCACTAACTTGCCCAATTATCCTTTATTAATTATTCTTAATTACTCTAAATCTATAATTAACACCTTAATTAATTTTGGGGTGTTACAGTTCTCGCCAAAGCTGGTACTATTATGAGGAACTCCCTGAATTTTGTATGGGTCACGAACTCGCTATAGCAAAACTAACTTCCTCACTGTAGAGAACTGGCCCCTCGCTATAGTGAACAGGTATCCTAACTATAGCGAAAAGACCTAAAAAAATTCTAAAACCTTGAGTCCTCGTTTCTACGAAAACTCAGATTTTACATAACACGCATGAATTTCTCTACTCTTAAAACAAGAATCAACATGAGAAAATAACTTACCTTTAAGTAATCTTGCTAAATTCCTTCTTTTCTTAAATAAAATCACCAAGGCAAAAACTCAAGACCTAGAATTAAGAGATGAAAATCATGTCACTAGGAAGCTTTTTGAGATTTTATGCAACTTTTCCTTCTAGAGCAAATGGAAGCTGTAATGTCCAGTTTTCGTTAAATGACGGAAACGAGTACGTTTTCATAGCAAGTCCCACGAAATAAATTAGTTAAGGCCCTAAAAAATTTAAGTAATATTCTAGACTCCTAAAAATGAAAATTCCAAACTCAGATAGAAAGAAAAACAAAGCTAGAATAAAGAAAAAAAATTTGACAAAAAACTTATGAAATGTAATGGCATTTTCATAATTTTGAGCAAATTTTTGAATTCACATAGGAGGGCTTTTTAAATGAAAATATTGAGTTCTTCGGGGTTCTCAGAGGCTTTGAAAATCATGGGAAGCTCTGGGACAGTTAAAACCCCTCTGGTGGACATTTTCCAACATTGATGAACTTGAACTTTGACAGATTTTGTCATGAAGGTTTTGGCTCCGATTTGAGTAATTCCAAAGGCATTTTACTAAATTGGGAACCTAAATTTTACAATGGAAAGACAGTTCTCAAAAAGGAGCTAAAACAAATGAAAAACAAAAATGCTAAGAATGAAGGGCAAAATGGAAATTTTTGAAAAGTGTTTCTTCCTCCCACCTATAAATAGGTGGTGCCCCACTCTCATACTCACATAACTTCATATTGTTCTGCCCAAATTGAGAGGAGAGAGCTAGGGTTTAGGTGCACCAAAGGGAGAGAAGAAGAAGGAAAAATCGAGGCAAAAATGTATGGATTCTTAGTAGTTTTCTATGCTTTCTTCCATCCAAACCTATTCTCCTCCATTCTCCTTTGTTTCCTTTGATTAAAATGAAGTTTACAAATCTATTTTAAGGAGAAATTGAGGAGAAAATTCGGATTTGAATAGAGGAGCTTCAAGAAGATAAGATTTAAGTGAGAAAAAGTAAAAAAAATAAGGTAATTTCTTCTTCCATGGTTGCTATCCCTTCCTCCTCTTCCTCCACCATTTCGCCACACTCAAGAAACCCTAGGAGGGTTTGATTTTTAGGCAGAACCAAGGGTAATTCTTAGGAAAAGGATGTGGAGATTAAGAATATGCCAAGAGAATTAATAAAAAATCATGGAATTTCAAGATGCAATTTCTAGAGTTTTAAGTGTTCTTTTCAAAATCTTATTTGATCTCTTAATTTCTATGCCTAAATAAGTGTTTGAATGATCTCCTAAGATCCCTAGAAGTCTCCCCATGTGCTTCCTCCATCAAGGAAACAAAGCAAAGTCTATGGAAAGCAAAACCCTCCATTGTCTCGGCCTAAGGGAGATAGCATAGCTAGGGATAGTTTTAAATTTTTCTAAGCCCATTTTTGAGTCACATATGATGAATAAATATGAGGGGAAGCCTTGGGAAAAATTTAGAAACCATAGAAAGTGAGATGGTGCTTTATGTTCTATAATATGACCTAAAAAAGCAACATGTAGTTTGGCTCTTTGTTTTAATTGTGTGATGACTCCAAGAGGTTTAAAAAGAGTCAAGAATCATATTTGAAAGGAAAGAATGGAGTCTAAAATTTATTTGAGGGGTGTTGCTTCATTAGGTGCATTTATGAAACCATAATGAGGTTTATAGAGTAAGCTAGTATCTAAGTTGTGTGGCCTTAGAATTAATTCCATGAACCTAATTGACTTTCATAAATTATGTTTAGGCTAAGAGAAATCATCTCCATACCTTTGTGTGTCTGTGGTCGAAGGAAGGAGCATTGATTCAAGAGAAAAAGTGTGTAGTTACTTCCAAGGTAGCTCATTCCTCCTTCTCTCATGCGTGATTATTTGCTTTACTTGTCTTTAAATGTGTGCATGTGCATTTTAAGTTATGAGAAATGTTCTTACATGAACTCTTACTCCATGGTACAATGATGATGCATTATATTTTCAAATGATGAGCACGGTGAGGCTAAGAACCCTTAGCCATGGTAAGGATGAGCCAAGAACCCTTAAGATTGGTTGAGACAAAGTAAAGAGTCTCCAAAAGTAAGGTTGACTTCCAAGAGCAAAGTTGAGTCCAAGAACTTCTTAAAGAATGGGTGAGGCAAGTTTAAAATCCACAAGTAAATGGGTGAGCCCAATCTACTTTCTTGGCAAGCCTTTGTATGCTATGTATGACTTACTCAAGTGTTGAAATTGCTTCTTGAATGATTACACATGCCTATATGCCATGCATGTATTTGTAAGACTTGTTTTGATTTCTTTGTATATGATTGAATGGGAGATAAGCTATTGGGATTCTTTGAATCTCATCTCCTCCTTTCCAATGATCTAACATGCTAGGTGGATTAAGTGGGCGAGGTAATAGAAGCCAACCACCTTGAAAATGAGAGTATGACATTCAATAGCATGATTTTTGCTTCTTTAAGGCCATACAAATAGCAAATGATGTAATCTAATGTTGTGTATGACCAATGACCTCATAAACACATGTAAATATACTAATGTATCATGTATGAATGAGAGTTAAAGTTGTATGTATGAATATGCACATTTTGGTTATGTATTAGCAAGTTTTCATTATGGAAGTATGTGCATAAATGGATGTGGAATAACCAAAATGAGATGCATGAGGTTTTGGAACCCTTTGGGCAGCTTACACAAGTCTTAATTATGCTTTTATACTTGCCCAATAGGTGTCAAACCCCAAAGAAAGCCATTTGGACATTTTGGTATCCTATATAAAGCCAAAATTGATCATAATAGAATCATATGTCACTTTTTATCCAAATGAGCTCTTCTTGATCTAATATTTGGCATGCAATTAGAGTTTGTTGAGACCTTTTTGGAAAGCTAAAAAATAAAATTTCAGAGCTCTAAAGAATATTTGATAAATTTTCAAAGTTAACAAAAATTCTAGTTTTGGTCATGTCCCTGTTCACTCATGTCCGAAAATGAAATTTACTAAACAGGGCCCAAATGATGTCCAATTGCCACAAACCTTTATATAAAGAAATGAGACATTCCTAGTGACTTGTGACAACTAGAAGAACCTCATTTGGAGGTCTAGAGAGGGAGATATGAATTTTCAAAGAATCTATCCAGTATCAAGTGCTCCAACTAACCTCAAGTATTGTTTGATTAGATTTCGAGATTTGAGCATGCCTAAGTTAGTTTAGAGTTATTTTTTCCCTTTAGTTAACATTCACAGCTTTGCATATTAGTATCATTTTCATGAATTGAATTTTTTTGGAATTAATTGGATATTTTTTAAATTTGCTGCAGAATTCTGTGATAGTACCAGTGACCAGCCAGACCTCTGGACCATTTCAAATGTCAAACATATTTTGTGTTGTGTTTCATGGTATGGACATATTTTTAGCCTAAAATAGACATGTGTAACTTTCTAGAATAGCTAAGAATGCATGATTTTGATTTGTCTAGAATTAATTATGATTTTTCAAAGTTTTTGATAGAAATAAGGAAAATCTAGTCAAAATATATATATATATATATATATATATGTATGTATGTATTTATGCTTCCCTTTGATTTTTAGGAGATGTAGGCCACTTTTGATGATGCAAATGAGTTGTATTTATATAATTAAATATGAGAATGTAAATTATGAACTCATATAGTCCACGTGACACCAAATGAAAATTTTATAATCGATGCAACGCTAGAAAATGCATTATTTTAATCCTCTTTTTCTTGCTCCTTCATGGAATGTATGATGTAAAGTATGGTAATGTGATGGAATAAGCTAGAAATATAAAGTGTTACAGAAGCAAACCTTTCTTCTTTTCTCTTTCTACCTTCACCATGGACAACACTTAAGCTCTCTCTCTCTCTCTTTCTCTATCTTTCTCTCTTTTGTTTTGGTCTATTACTGTAAATGAAAGGAGATAAGTTAGTGGGAAGGACTAAAGGTACACCTAAGTGGGAGAAAGAAATGAGGTGTCACTAACTTGATATAATTAATGGATTGCATGCATTTTAACTAAATTGTGGAAATTAGTAGCTAGTGGCACCATAGGTGAAGCATATGACATAATGGATTTTTATAAAGGGACTTGGTCAACATTCCTAGTGAAGGTAGCTAGTAATTTGATTATCTCATGAAATTTGCATTAGAAAACCTCATATGGGGAATTGGCAAGTTGGTTTAGAGGTGATAGGTGGGATGGAGTTGGATTGCTTGACTTCTTACATTGCTAAGACTTAGCAAAGCCATGTTCCATGCATTATGGTGAGGTAGTTTGCATATATTTAGTGCTTCCAAGAGGGAAATTACACTTAACTTAGCCAATTATAATGTTTAATTAGGATACTTAATAAATTTGGTTTAAAACTTAAGGAAATAATATGCCTAATTGAAGTCCAATAATCCATTTTAGTTTAGTTAATTAGGTACAACTTCTAATATACTTTATTATCAATATCTCCCAATTAGTGCTATCTTACTATTACTCTAAGCTAGGTAACTACTAGGATGTGACATTCTACACCAATTTGCATTACAAGAAGGACACCAAGATCATTAGTTTAAAGTTAGGGTGTGACAACCTTAACTTCTAATCATTGTAATTAAGGTTAAATACACGATTAACAATCATAAATCTGGATTAAAAGTCATTATGACTAATTACATTCTAAAAATGTAGAAAAATTTGAATCTTAATATTATTAGAGTCATCAACCAAATAATTACAAGCATTCATGTGCATAAGTGAAACACATCTCCCATTTAAAAGTCTTCAAATCTGTTTTCATTCATTTTCAACTCTCAAGAACCCTTTACAAATGCTCTTAAGTCATCCCTTGATATTGTCATAGGAGAAACCAAGGTTTCTAGGTTAATATAAGGGTTTTAGGATGTTCGTCGCGGCTAAATTCCTCTTAACCGCGGCCAATTGCTCTCGAATTTACTCCTTACATCGTCACTGATTTCACCATGGCTGGAGCTTCACCACGGCCAGCCTACATGGTGTCGCGACGAGGAAACCTCTTAGAGCCTACCTCTCTTGCCTCTCGCTATTGGCCGTAACCAATTCCCATGTTCATCCCAGCTAATTTCTCTCTAGAACACCTAGGATATTTTCACAAAAGTTCGTTGTGGCCAATTCCCCATTTAGCTGTGACAAATTACCCTCTGGATGACTTTTAGTTTAGCCTCTCATATTTCGCCGCGGCTAATTGCTTTCCCTTACCTAATTTACTCAACTCATCTATTGTTACCAATCCAAGACCTAAGTGTTAATTCCTACTTATCCAACTACCATATGTCAGCAAGTTCCTGGATTAATGTCAGCAAGAATTTCCTAGGCTACCAACAATTGTCATTCAGATACACATTCCATTAAAGATTTCATGCATCACTAGTCCAGGTTTACATCCAATGTATCATATAATTACATTTCCTAAATAGTAAACATATCATAGGTTTAACATAGTTCATTATAGAGGTTATAAGTTCATACATCTAATACTAAACTAAAATGAGGCCTAACTCCTCAATAGATATATTCTAAGTAACCAAAATATAATCACTTATACTTGGCAACATGATTACATGATGATGCTATATAAAAAGAATACAAAATTTAACATTTATTCTAGTTAAACCAATCTAAGTATAGCCTTCTCCACACATGGTTGGGGCTCATGGATTTTCATCCACTTGCTTCCCCTTATCCTTACCCGAAGAGCCTTCACCTGAAAGTATAATCCCATAAAATAGGGTGAGATATGAATCTCAGTAATCAAGAAAATTTCCGTTCATGTAATCCAATTTAATTAACATATATGCATGAATCAAAATTAACATCAGAATCATATCAGTTATATCAACAAAGGAAATGGTTAGGCTATTATGATTACCATCCTATACTAGTAATCATATTTTCACATGTTAAAGGCCAATAACACCAGGAGAGGCTCGTCTACAACACGCACTCCCTAATGAGCACAACCAGGACTCAGTGCATCTGGGGTCTAATCATAACCCGGTACCTGATCGAAGCACATGCACAAGTGGCAGCCGCACCACAGCTCCACCATGGACTCACGAGGTCCAAACATAATACAATAGATAGCTCACCAATTCATTTAGTATTTCAAATCATTCATGTACAGTAAATATGAAATTAAAATAGATATTTGCATGGAATTAATATAGTCCCAGTTATCTCACTTGTAGCTAATCCTCTAAGAGCCAATTGAATGCTACTTCAGCCTATGGACACAAAACCAAGCCATTACTATCCCTAATCACAAATTTGTATCAACAAACCCATCACTTAAGGAGTTAAGCTATATAGGACTACTTAGAAACACTTACCCAATTACCACTAAAACCAAATTCGGATTTAGTTGAACCCACCCCAGAAATCTCAAAACATCACTTCAAATGCTGAGTAAATTTGCATAAAAACAATACCTATATTATAAATCAGATATAGGGGTCTCAAACTAGTAAAGAAAACATCAAAATAAAGAGTTTATACTTACCTAACAACACCCTTAGTCCCAACCTACGAAATTTCACTAAGAAAATCCCAAACAACCACATTTTAGATTTTGGGTATGGTGAAAATGCTCCAAATGAAAAACTAATTAGGTTAAAATGAAGAGAAAGAGAAGGAGATTAAGTTATATAATGAGTACCTTGGCTAATTTTGAGCTTAGAAGTGAGAAATAGTATATTTCTTACCTCAAACCCTAGCCTCCCTCTCAAGGTGCGAAAATGCCTCTTGTGTTTGTGTTTCAGCAAAGTATGGAGGGGCTTATGTGTTTAGAGTTTTGGTTGGGTTTAAGTTGAGTCTAATATGGGTCATGGGCTGACCCAAAAGTCCAACTCTAATTGGGTTTCAGATTTAAGCCTTGTTGGACCAGCTTTCATGTGTTGGGCTGCAGGATTTTAATTAGGTTAGGTCAAGTTTCAAAAGCTCAATTGATTTGGGTCTACACAAAAGTTGTTGGGCCAATTATAAGAACTTATATAAGGTGGGTCTTGGGCCTCTATCACATTAAATCAGATTGGGCCCTCCCTAGGTACTCTCTCTTAAGCCAAGTCTTACATTAAAAGGTTGGGTCTGCATCTAAAATTATTGAGCCTCCATTAGTCCCTAACCTTGGCCTACTTAATTTAATTTGGGCCTAGATGGGATTTCTAACTCAATTAAATTTCAAACTCACATTAATAATTTATCTTTCTAAAATTTTCACTCACTTAGCTCGCATAATTATTCTATATTAATTATTCTTAATTAATCCAAATTCATAATTAACACCTTAAATAAATTTTGGGGTGTTACATAGGGAGTCTTTATTGACCTTGATAAGGAGAAGTTAACTAGAATATTGAAACTACCTATTGTTAAAGGGTATGAACTGAATAATCATCACTCTTCCATTAAGTATATCTCTAGTTACAATATGTTAAATATGCTACTACACTTATATGAAAAAGAATAAAGTGCCCCTAATACTAAACTTTCGATAACAAAATTATCTATTGAGAACAAGCTGTACATTATGTGGTCGTACATGGCATTCTTTATAAGTTAGGAAACTTTGCATGTGTAAGTGACCTGGAGCAATTCATCATATATTTCACATTGAAACATGCAATGTTTAATCTTGTCTTTTTGATCACGTAAAGAATGCTTTCTGGTATGTGGAAATAGTCCTCAACATTACCATAGGGATCCCTTATCACTACAATCCTTAAGGCTTATCACATTGATCTAGTTGAAGAAGAAATGAAGAGCCCAAGGAAATTGCTTGGGATAATGTGAACAAAATGAGGCTTAAAAAATACGATGGTCAGTAGATGTGATAGCAAGAAATAGCTACCTCTATTACTTGAAGGTCAAGACCATAAAGGGAAACATAACATGCTAATGTACTACTTGTTAAAGTACCACTTGCTAGAGCATCTCTTCCCATTGGTGGCCTTGTTAAAAAAACCTGGTATACTTTTTGCCATTAGGTACTTGAAGCTACATATGGACTTAATGTTTACTATTCTTGAGGAAAAGGAGGCCTTGATGGATTGCACTTTGCTTGACAACTCAAGGCATATTAAGGACATCCTTGACCAAGTGTAGTGATACGAGAAAGGAAATGAGCATTCAGACTTTGGGATATTTTTATTATGCTAACCTTGTTATCTATTAGTTTTTTATTTGGTTTAGTAACTCTTCTTCCCCTTCCATTTTGAGATGCCAAAAAGGGAGAAGAAAGTATTTTGGTCTCTATTTTGTGACTCTAACTATGTGGGTACAAGTGATTATCTTATGCTAATGATGATTATTTATTATTAATATTGTTGTTGATATTGTTTACAAGTTGTTAGAAGTTCTATTTACAAGTTGCATTTTGAAATGCTATTAGAAAGTGCTAAACAATCTATATATTTCGATGCAATTTACATTTAAGTTAGTTGCTACGCACCTTGGAGTGGAGTTGTAAGTCCCATAAGTCCCATGATTTTATTCTATGAGTTTTTATGGAAAATATTACCTAAAGCTTTTTTCATCATCAAAAAAGAGGATGATGTTAACCCCATAGCTATGTTCATTCTAGTTTTAATGATAACAAACAATTTAGATGACTTTTCAAAAGAATATTTCAAGTCCAAGCTCACCAAGGTATCCAAGACCATATAGTTAGTTGACCTTAGGACTTAAGATATGTCACAAAGAGATTAGAAGTGTTTTTAAGCTTTTAAGTTAGGACATGTTGTAAAGAGATTAGATGTTTTTTTAAGCTTTTAAAAATCGTTCTAACTTGTTGATGCTTAAATCTAAACTCATTGGCCTTCTTGGATAGTTTCTTTAAGAATTTATGGAAGTCTTAAACTATTAGTCAATTGGCAAAGAATTGCAAGTCAACTGGTAGACTGGAAGACTAGAACTTCTCATCCAAAGAGCTAACATTTGATTGGTAGGAGTTTATTGGCATCCTAGATATGAGAAATAAAAAGCTACTAGTGGAGTGCAAGAAGCTACAAGTTGACTAGCAGCTTACAAAGAGCTACCTGTTAACTAGTAGGCTATTAACGCTCTCAAGAATCCAACCTAAGAGTTACTAGTTGATTGGCAAGTCCTTGATAGTTGATTGATAATCCCTAGTTCAGCCAAAAGCTTTGCTTCTATTTCTCAGATTAAAATTCTTCCATAGGAATAAGTGTACCAATTAACTATCAAGAGCTGCCAATTGACTACTACAATATGAAAAGTTGTCTAAATATCTTTTCAATAGCTACTTTTGTACCAGTTGATCTTTAACTTATTTTTAGCAACTTTTTTTTAGGGAAATGCTAAGAATACAAGGTCATATAATCTCAAAACTCCTAGAAAAACTTGTTCCCAACCTATTGTGATCATCTTTGAGCGCTTAATACTCTTCTTCTCCCTCTTAGAGCATTTTCACTTGTAGATACACTATTTGAAAGAGTTTTTACTAATATATCTCCATTCTTCATTTGTTATGATATTGAAATCTCAAGGATAGTGATTCCTTGAGTTGGGTTTGGGTTAAAAAGTATTGTAAGAGAGTAAGAGACCCTTGTTTGAGTAGCGCTTATTAAGTTGGTGTTTTAGTGGCTAACAATTGCACTTCTTAAACTTGTTATGGTGGGAAATCTCAAGTTGAGGTATGAGGACTTGATTTAGGCTTGTTTTTAAGCTCAACTAGGATAAATTGCTTAAGTTTGATCCTTTTCTTTCATTTATCTTATTTTTGTTGCATTGTAACCTTATTTTATGTTTATTCTTTACTCCATTTTCAAGTGATATTCTTCTTGTTCTCTATTTTAATGTTGTTTGGCTTGCATTATAATCTCTCAATCTTTTCATCCTTAACCTTTCTCCTAAAGTTAAGCTTTTGAAAATCAAGTTCTTCACTTAGAAAATTTTTATTTTGTTCAAAACACCCTACTCACCCCCTCCTCCTGGAAGATTAGTCATTCCTTATATATAGTACATTTCATTCGAATGTATAAATGAACTGAATTGTGGCATCCCATTGCCACATTCGTTTGGTGATAAGTGGGACAAGCCTCCTATATATATGCTGATAAGAACCTGGCCTCAGTGAGATTTGAGGAAAAAAATGTAGATTGCCCACAATCTTCAACCCCTTGAACTTGCTCATATAAATCTATCAAAAATGTTTCTATCTTCGCATACACCTCCATCTAGGCCAGAATCCCATCCTCACACAATTCGAGCATATTTTATATTAGAGGAATGACACATTTCAGGAATTCTGCATGTTAGCAGTGACACTACATTCGGATGCAGTATTAAATGGTAATAGATCAAGTGACTTGGTTCATTTAAAGGTGTATACCATTTAATTCTTATAACTTTATATTTTCGTCGCACTGAAAAGCGATGTCATTGGACCGTTGAGATATGTTACCATTTGGATGCACATAAAAAGTTTCTTGTTTATGTTTATTTTTATAGATACGCATAAAGTAATGTTTAAAAAATTGTAAACAGTTTCATAAGAAAAAAAAATGCTTAAGCTAAAATTTAATCAAATCTCTACTTGTTATGAACATTTAATCACTAAATTTTGTAAGTTAATTCTAACTCATAAATTTTATTATATCTTCATTCTTTATAGATAATTATTTATTACATTTATATATGCTAATTTTTTCAGGATGAACAAATAAATATATTAGGATAAATTTATCACTCTATTTGCAAGATGAAAAATAATAAAACATGTTAATAAATTTATGTGCAAAATGAAAAAAGTTTAAATTGAAATAAATTAACTACCTTATTTGCTATAAAGGTGATTCTCCTCTCTACTTCTTCCAATTTTCTTTCTTGGGTGAGCCATGGGAGAACTGATGCAGCTTAACAGTGGGAGAAGAGATGAGAAGCATATGATTTGGCCGAGTTTTATAACGAGGAGGAATTTATCAACGGTAATATTTTAGCAGTATACCAAGTAGTACGCCCCGACGCCATTGTGTCCTCGTCTAGATATATATATATATATATATATATACTATTCATCGCTGGTACCTAAAGGTATATAAAAAATAATATTATTTTAAAAATAAAATAAGGGTAACTAAGTATTAATCACTTTATAGCTACTCATATGCATATTATAATAACACTTTTTAGAATTTCAAATGAAGCGAAAGAGGGAGTAAGAAAAAAAAAAAAGTAATTATCTGTTATGCTTTTATTGTTAAATTTATATTAAAAAAACTCTAAAAGATTAAATAGGACAATGGCCATTATTCAAAATAAAAAGTAAAAATTGCACACTCCCAATATCAAAATTGTCTGTTAAATCAAATTTTAATTATGTAAAATTATTAAAAACACCTTTCCCATTTTTTAATACACATTTTGTCCTCTCTCTTCGTGTTTCTCACTGCCTCTCTAACTAGCGCAGCAGCTTTCAGGTGAGTAGTATTGGAAATTTTGCTGCGTTCATGAGAGGATTTTAACTATACTGAAGAGTGGTGAAATCTATTAAAATCGGGAGAGAGTTCGTGTTAGCAAGTGGTGAGAGCAATTGGGGTGCAATTGAACAGCATTTCAAGTCTAGTAGGATGCTCCCCCGCATTCCTTTAGATCACAATTTTATGCATGGAGAAAAGGAGTCATTCTCCTCAATTAGGCAGCAAGTTCGGCCGGAAGTGAGTGTTAGCGACAAAACAATGGTTCAAGGGTCCCGCCATGATCAGCCCAAGGTGTCTTTGCATCAGCCACCCCTGGTAACTTCGCTTTTGTCTTTATATTGAAAAAAATGTATAAAACAACGCTTCTGTTGCAGGTGGTCCAGACAAGAAAAGCTTGCTTGAACTCTGCTAAGAAAAACAATTGGGAGAGCAAGTCTTGGAAATCCCTCCCTAGGATGAACAAAAAAGCCTTGGCTCAAATTGTAGTGTGGACAAGTTCTGTTGTAGAGGTGATGAGAGCCCAGGAAAGATAGAGCAAGGCAAAATAAGTATTAAATAATGGATAGAATAATTTAATGGATCAATTGCACATTTTATAAATTGAGAAAATATAGACAAAGATCAATATGGGCAGTTACAATTTCCCCAACAGGAAGAAAAAAAACAAAACAAAACTTAAAATCGTATTTTGCGATAATTACATAAAACATTTCATAAAATTATCATGGCTAAGTTACTATTTTCATCCCGAAATTTTGAGCAAGGTTTCAAATGGTCCTGCAACTTTAATTTGTTGTCCTACATGGTTAACAAAAAATAAAAAGTTTCAATTTTTATGTTTGGTTCTCAAACCGTAGGGATAAATTCAAATACCAAATACGCATGATTTTGATTTTCCTAATTTTGCAACCTAAGCCTTTTAATGAATCATATTTGGGATGCTATTTTCTACTATACATGCATTTGTGCTTTATTTCTAAAACCCGAGGAAATCTACACGGTACAGTACAGATGGTAAAGAAATGGTCCTCAAGGCCAAATTAAATGCTTCATTCCGTCCTCACTCAAGTTCCATGCTCCTTCGGCCATCTCATTAAATAACTGGTTCCAATTCCAACTTGAGTACCCCAAGAAAAACCAATGATCAACAACTGATTGATTTGCCGCCGACTTCAGCTCTTCGATTCTACCAATTGTTGCAAGGTGGTCAAGGAAGTAAACTCCTGGCAGGATTTCTGGTAAAGAACTTATGGAAACACTTCTAATCAAAGATAAAAGAGGCATTTCCCTTTTCACAACAGGACCCCCAAAGGACAGTGGAGTCCCTTTGAGTATTTCAAAGCCTTCTCCCAGCGCAGCTAGAGAACTCCATTCTATATGCTTGTTAATGATAAGTCCCTGAAACCCATTTATTTGATCAGCTGCCACAATGAGAATCTTTGATCCATCAAATGGCTCAATTCCCAAAAGCTTTTCTGTTGCAATTAGAACTGAACCAATCGTTACTCGGGGCAATGCTTCATGCAGTCCATTTGACACAGGTGGTTTCATCAGGTTGAGTTTGACCATCTTGTCCAAGGTCCTGTCCCGACCTTGTGCTCTATAATATTTGTTGTTTGCATACAGTAATTCCTTGTGGATATCAGTTGGCAAAGTACTATACAGATTCTGATTCCTGTCTCCCCTTCGGGGAAACCACAAAACTGCCAACAGAAACGTGAGAGCAAGTAGAGAACTTAGTAACTGTAAATTCCATCTTGGATTTTCTGTTGTGGTGTTCCAAGAAGAGAGGCAAAAACTTAACATACCAAATGTAAACACTATTTATGTACAGGGGATGTATCAAGTGAGAAGAATGACTTCTGTGAGAGATGGGAAAAGTAATTAAACATTGTCAGATCACAAATTAAAGGTCAAGATTAATACAAAACTAATAATGTAAGAAGCAACGAATATATTATTACACATTTATAGGTAGTTATTACGGCTTTTAAATTAATCTTGACAATTAATTTGCGATCTAAATCACTCCTCTCACCTCTCACCCAAAGTCACTCTCCTTGTATATTACAGACAAGGGAAGGTGAACATATGGTAGTGGCATTATATCAGGTCAAAATTATCTAACTGAAATAACCAGCAAGCACAATATAGGGGCAAGACCACATTGCAGACCGATGAATTTTCAAGTAGTTTGAAAGCTTAGTCATGCAGGGCTGAAAATATATACCACACTGCAATCACTTTTTGATTCAAGGGGTAAAACATATATCTCTAAATATAAATAGTTCACAGAGGCCATAGGAGGAAGTTAATATGAATCACAATTCAATAACAAAATGAAAGAAAAAATACTGACATGGAGAGGAGGATGCGGGGGAAAAAAAGACAGATCATGAGTTCATGATCTAAAAAGCAAAAACCACAACTCAGTACAAAGAAAAAAGATTAAGCAATGAATAATATGAGGCAATGAAACATCCAAATTAAATTGTAACACAGTAATTTCATATTTACATGTTTTTTTAATTGGAGAAAGATGGCAGAGTGAAGTGTTGGATTGCAAAATCTGGAAGGTTTTTGTACCAAGGGTTTGAATCCCTCCATTTCTGTTTCTGTCGATGATTTGATATTTTATTTATCATTTGAATTTATGGATCCCCTTTTAGAGTTTGGATGGATTATAACATGAGTAGAGAAGAGAGAAGAAGGGACCCAGCAATGAGCATGAATACAATAAAATTTGTTATCCACATTCATATGTTATCTACTCAGCTCCTTTATGGTAAAACACACAGAGCAATAGTATGGCAATAGTATGTCCCAAATCAAATTACCTTTCTCACTGATAAGATGGTTAAAATAACTTGCATGCTCAGCCACAAACTTGATTACATCAACCACTGCAATATCTCCTTCATAAAGAAGAGGTTTTTTCTTTTCTGCTGGAAATAAAGTCAGAGTAGGATAAACTTCCCTCTGCATATTTGAAATACACCAAATCACATTAATCAGAGGAAAAAATGGCTTTTTGTTGTCCAAATTCCCCCCCCCCCCCCCAAAAAAAAAAAACAAATTGGCAAGCAAGACAATTGATTATTTCAATGCAATATATACCATATGTCAGACAAATCAAAGACAAGATTTATTTTTTTCTTCCTGTTTCTCTAATGATAAAGCAAGAGCTTGAAGTTTTAAATAATGTCAATGTCATCATTGTCTTTACAATGCAACTAAAGTAAACCCCTCTCAAATTCTAAATCACATCCAGATTTCTTCTAGTATTAAAAGTAAACTGAAGTAAATAAGCAACACCTGCACATTTAAATTTGTTGGTTAGCACATGACTGTTTGAAGTAACATGTGATGAGCATTTCCTGGGCTTGCCTCCATCGGCACATGTTTCAGCTTTGTTATTAGGATTGGATAAGTAAATTAGTCGTTAGTTTCAGAGGATAATTGTTTAAGTTGTTATATTACTATTATTATCTTATTATTTTTCAGTTAGGATAGGCAGTAAAGTTTGAATTGTATGAGGAGTCCTAGAAGGGATAGGAAACAGTAGACATATTGCGACTTGTCACCTTATTTAATGTGTGTTTGTTCCTCACTAGTGGTGAATAAAATCAGAACAATTCTCTCTGACTTTTCTTCATGGTATCTGAACAAATCAGAGAATAAAATAGCTCTGATGCTTGATTGCTTTATTTGAATAAACATAGTACATTTATATGGTGAGCTAATCTAAAAAGGAAAAAACATAGGAAATAAAGGCAATAATTCTACATAATTGCCTAGACAAAATTACAGAAATAAAGGAAACTGAATAGGAAACTAGCTGTTGGGTCAGATCTGACCATTAGACTAAATCAAGAGGGAATAATCCCATAATTAATGCAAGATACTCCAACACTCTCCCTTAAGTTGGGCGGTATATGTTGAACATACCCAACTTGCAGCTCAAGTCTTCATGTTTAGTTCTGGTCACAGCCTTGGTTAGGATATCTGCCACTTGAAGTTGTGATGGAGTGTATTTTAATTCAATAGCACCTATCTTCACTTTTTCTTTAATGAAATGATGATCAATTTCCATGTACTTAGTCCTATCATGATGAACAGAATCTTTTGCAATGCTATTTGCAGCCACATTATCACGCATAACTTTCATTTGTCCTTCTATAAACACTTTAAGTTCTTTAAGTAGTCTAATCAATTAGATGCCTTCCCAGATCCATTGAGCTAGTGCCTTGAACTCAACTTTGGCACTCCTAGCAACAACCTATTGTTTTTCACTCCTTTAAGTTACTAGGTTGCCCATACAAATGTGCAATATCCTAATATAAATCTTCTGTCAATGAACGAACCAACCCAACCTACATCTGTGTATACCTCCACATTCCTGTTTGCACCCTTTCTAAAGTAAATGCCCCTACCAAGGGTCATTTTCAAGTATCTTAGTTTTTTGCAAATTGCTTCTAAAAGCTCCTAATTAGACTTGTTCATAAACTAACTCACTACACTAACCGGGAGACTAATATCTGGTTTACTATGTGAGAGATATATCAACTTGCCTACTAACCTTTGTTACATGCCTATGTCAACTAAGGCACTATCAAGTTTCAACCCTATCTTATAATTTGCTTCCATTGGAGTGTTGGTCGATTGACAACCTTGCATTTCAGTTTATTCAAGCAAATCCAATGTATACTTGCAACTAGTAACATATAAAACCCAACTCGAGCAAAACAAAGAACAATAAACAACTCAAATAAAAGATAATCAACTATCAACTCAAGAACATAAGCAATTAGCGCTCCCCTTGACAACATCCTCGATAGACAAGCAACTCTCAAAATTCTTCAACCTACTTCTCATTTGTAACCCCTTAACATTCTCTTGGCTACTCTCAATTAAATCGTTCAACACAATGACCCAACTCCCAAAATTATCCAACTACTTCCCATGCATAGCACCCCTTAACCTTCTCCCAACTAGTCTCCAATACATGAGTTGCACACTAGGGCACCCAATAATACACAATCCTTTACTAGTATAGAAGTCTTCAATAAACAACTCTCAAGGTCTCCATTCCTTCATCTTACAACTTTCCAGGTCACACAAAGAGCTTCATTGCAGCTTCCAGCAAAACCAATAAGCCAACAGTAAAAGATGGCCACAAACAACCACGAAGAATGTCAAAGCATAACTTCTCTGATTTGCTTGTCATTCATCTAAAGAAGGGGGATTACATAAATAGGGAGGGGTCACAACAAGAGCCGCCCATCAATCACCAAAAATAGTGACAATAACTTAAAATAAAAATCACTCTAAGGATCATAGAATACTAGGAACAAAATAGGACAATAAACATTAACAATCAAAACACTAAACCTCCTTACTAATCCATGATATGCCAAGATGGAGGGTCCCTATCACGATATTTCAATGTTCTTCCTCAAGATGGGGAATATATGCTGATCATACCTAATTTGGAGCTCAATTCTTCAAATTTAACTCTTGGCACAGCTTTCTTTAAGACATCTCCACTTGAAAGTTCTATAATACCTTATTATAGCTTTTCTTAGATAAAATGACAATCAATCTCTACATGTTTAGTCCTATCATGTTGTACAAAATTTTTAGCTATGCTAATAGTGGCCATAGTCACCTAAGACTTTCATGGGTACTTCCATTCTTCAAGCAGTCTTTTTAATCAGAGGCCTCCACATATGCCTTGAGTTAGTGCCTTGTACTTTGCTTCAACACTGCTTCTAGCAACCATAAGTTGTTTCTTGCTTCTGCAAGTGACAAGGTTATGCCAAGTGTTTAGTGTTTACATGATTTTAGGCCTATTAGCCTAGTGTGTGTTGACAAGATCATCACTAAAGTACTTTCTTTGAGGTTGGGGGAGGTTCTTGGGAATACTCTCTCTGAAAACCAAAGTACTTTAGTGGCATGAAGACAAATCCAAGATGCTAGGTTGGTAATGAATGAAGTAGTGCAAGACATTAAACATAGAAAGTAGAGAGGCTTGGCTTTTAAGTTGGATTTTAAGAAAGCTTATGATACGGTCAATTGTGGGTTTCTAGGTAGGCCTTCACATATGTCTTGAGTTAGTGTCTTGTACTCTACTTCGGCACTGCTTCTAGCAACTATAGGTTGTTTCTTGCTCCTCCAAGTAACAAGGTTACACCAAGTGTTTAGTGTTTACATGATTTTAGGCCTATTAGCCTAGTGCCTAGTGTTTACAAGACCATCAATAAAATCCCTTCTTTGAGGTTGGGGAAGGTTCCTGGAGATACTCTCTTTGAAAACCAAAGTGCTTTAGTGGCAGGAAGATGAATCCTAGATGCTAGGTTGGTAATGAATGAAGTAGTGCAAGACATTAAACATAGAAAGTAGAAAGGTTTGGCTCTTAAGTTAGGGTATCTAGGTAAGGTACTTTATCACAAGGGGCTTGTGGATAGATGGAGAAGCTAAATTCGAAGTTGTCTCTCTTATATTGCTTTTGCTATTATTAACAATGTGTCTAAAGAATGGTTTAGAGGACATTGAGGTGTTAGGCAATGGAATCCTCTCTCTCCTTTTATGTTTACTCTTGTTGTCGATGTTTTGAGTAGTATGTTGGCTATGATTCTATGAGAGAAATAGTGCAAGGCTTGATGGTTGGGATAGAGCTCTCTCATTTACAATTTGCAAATGATACTTCTCACTTTCTACCAACAATAGGGAAAATTTCCAGCATGTTCTTTCTTTGCCACAATTTTTGAGGTTGTGTCTAGGCTTCATATCAATATTTCTAAGTGGGGGTTGGTTGGGATAAATGTTCAAGATAGGTTTATGGGTGGATTAGCTAAGATGGCTAGTTACAGGGTGTTAAATTGGCCTCCAACTTATTTAGGTGATTGGTGTTCCTTTAGGGGGCAATTTGCATGCAAAGTCTTTGGGATGCTATGTTGCAAAGGATTTCAAAAAGATCAAAGGGTTGAAGAGGGGCTCATTTCTTGCTTGGTGGGAGGATAACTTTGATACAAGTTTCCGTGTCTAGTATCCCTTTGTATTATCTTTCTTTGTTGAAAATTTCAATTGGGGTAGCTAACAAGATTGCGAAGAGTGGGGGATTTCTTGTGATCAGGGGTGGGAAGTAAAAGAGACCACTTGGTTAGTTGGGAGCAGTGTTGTATGTTGAAAGACAATGGAGGGTTGGATCTGGCTAATTTGGCATCTAAAAATATCTCCCTAGTGGCCAAGTGGCTATGGTGGCTTCTTTAACGCCTACTTCTTTGTGGCATAGGGTGATCAGGAGCAAATATGGTGTTCAATAAAATGGTTGTAAAGGTTGGGATGCTAATCCTGCTTAGGATTGATGCTACTTATGTAAGCCCCTGGAAATCCATCCCTCAGGTACATCCTTCCTTTTCTTCAATGCTTTCTTTTAGTGTTGGAGATAGCACCAATATTTGATTTTGGGAGGATCATTGGATTGGCAAGTCTCCTTTCTTAAACTTCTTCCACATGTTTATTGGTTATCTTCTTTGCATAGTGATCCAATTTCTGAGTTTTTTATCAGACAAAGTAACCATTCATCCTGGAATTTCACTCTTGTAGAAATCTTAATGATAGACTTGATGATCTTGCTTTGTTTCTGGAAATACCGGTCTTGTTCCATTTTTCCTCTTTGCCCACCAGAAGGATTTGGAATTTGGATTCTTTGAGCTCTGATGCTTATTCTTCTTAATTTAAATATTTGATTTGTAGCCAAAATCCAAATTCTTTGTCCCTCCCCTTATCCAAATTTTTTGGGAGCGTCAAGACCCCTTCTAAGGCAAAGGCTTTTATTTGGACAGCAGTACTTAATAGGAATGAATTCAAATGATCTGCTTCAGACTTTTAGACCCAACAAGGCATACAACAAACTCTTCTAGCATTGTGAAATGGCCTGGCATATTCAGAATAGACTGTTTGGTCTCTTTGATGAGAGCTGGATTTGTCCAACTGATCTTTGGGCTTTTCTAGCTATCAAATTTACTGGTTTTGGGAGGCATAAGGAGCATGAAGTTCTTTAGCAGCATGTAGTTTTTGTTGGTTTGTGGCGTCTTTGATTGGAACAAAATGCAAGTGTTTGATCAAAGATTTCTTCTACTATATGTTTGGGAGAGTTTTTATGTCCTCTTTGTGGGTTTCAGCAAATGGATTCTTTAGGCAGGTGTCCCTCGTGGATCTCCAAAGGGATTGGCAAGCCCTTCTGAGTTAGAATCTGGGTTAGAGAAGGACCACTTGTCCTCTATTTTTGTACCCTTTTGTATTATTTTCTCAACTCATCAATAAATTCTGTTTACACCTAAAAAAAACCAAAGAAGCATTTTTTGGCTAAAACCAAGAAAAGACTTCAATATTCTACAAGTTCTCAACAAAATACCCACAAAAAATCCATCATCTTGAACCCACCTATAATTACACACAAAAAAAAAAATAATATTCCTAAATAACTTAAAATATTTAGGAGATCTGGGCGACTGGGATCATAACAGATGATTAGGAGAGCAAGATAAAGCATCTGAGGAAGGTAAAGTTCACATGTACCTGATTTACTGACTTTAGTATCACATCACAGTCGTTCAATGTACAATCCAATAAGTAGATCACTGGAAGCTTCATCGTAACATAATCCAAGTTTTCTGCCACATAACAATCAATTGTCAAACTATTATAGAATGTGCTGACCATATAACCAACAAATTTATTCCAGAACTTAAAGAACATCTACATCAATTTAGTCCACCAAATAGGATAAGGACCATCAGAAATTTAATAAAGTCAAAATCAATTTCTTCTATCAGAAGGTAGAAATCAAGTCCATGAAACATTTGCAAGGCGACCACCGTCCATAGGTACACAAAGTGTACACAGGACAAACTTAACAAATTAATTGAAAAATGAATAGATTTATATAAAGTCTAAGAATAAGTTATCATTGTAAATATAACCCCCAAAAAAAATTTCACATTTTAATTTATATAAAAATCCTAATAAATAATGATAATGTAAATTGTAAATCATCCCAAGCTCCCTTGAGTTTGAAAGAAATCATAGAGACCACCCTCTACTTAAAAAACCTACATAAAACCCAACACTATAATAGAATATCATATTTTATAATGAACTAACCGCATAATAAAGTTGTGTTCTTGTGGATAATCTATTTTAGAATATTGATTTTTTATTACAGTGCTAGAGGTCCTGAAGTTGAAATAAAGCCAGCTTGATTTCACTAAAGCAGAAGAAGTAGGAGTAATTTCACTAGAGCAAAAGAGGTCGGAGTGATTTACCGATTGAACAGTAAATGGGCACAATAAAAAAAAAAACAGAATAAATGATATTGTTGAAGAGCATGTGTCTCATTTTGTTTTATAGTCAACTTTCCTGATTTGTCTCCCTTGTATCTTGCCAATTAGGAGTTATTATTTTTCATTTATTTTGATTGCTTATTTCAGTGGGATTAGATGGATTCTGTTTGTAACTGTCCCCACTACTTATGTACCTGAAAGTGTATTGTGGAATAAAATGAATTAAGAGGACAGACACTAATTTTCAACATGGTATCAAAGTCTAAAATGGCTCCCATGATCAGATACAGGCAAGCAATGGCATTGAACACCCAAAAGGGTGAATCTGCCATCAAAATTGTCTCAAAACAGTTGCTTTGTTGTGTCCTCATTAATCACTGTGCTTGATCTAAGAGAGAGATCTAAGGTGAAGACTATTCTTTCCTTATCAAATATGAACATGCACCTGTCAGATTCAAAAGGAGAGGTTCAGCCAAAACCAAGAGTCCAACCACTGCCCTAAGCCCCAACTGTTGCCATGCGCCTCTGCATTCAGAAGACCTCCATCCCACACATCAGCACATGAGGGTGTGTCAAATTTTCCCTGTTGCCATTCGCCTAGATCTGATTGACTCAACCTCCTCAGAAGTCTTGCCAATGAGGTTGCCCAAAGTTCAAGCTCATGGTGAGTGTTTCAACACTCTACAAGAACAAGAGGTATATCTGCCTCTGTTTGTTCCTTCACCTCTCTATTCCTATGAAAATTTACAAGGAAAGGAGAATAAAACCCATGACCTGAATGTGAAGCAAGGTTTGATTGGAAACAATTACAAATTATGCCTGAAAGTTATTTTCCTATCAGCCTCATTGCTCAATCAGGTAAGACAACCATGGCCTTAAGTACTAAAAGTCAGTTTGCTAATCCTTGGATTGTTAGTTCAAGTTCTACTGACCATATGACAGGAAATGTTACTTTTCTTGATGATCTCATCCCATCCCATGAAAAATGGTTGTCAGAATTGCAAATGGATCCTTGTCTAAAGTCACGAACATTGGTTTAGTAAAAATTTCTAAAAAGTAGTCCCAAAGCTTGCTTGCAATTTGCTATACATTAACAAACTTGCAAAGGATCTTAATTGCATGGTTAAGTTTTATTCTAGTGAATGTCAATTTCAAGATTTGAAGTTGAGGAAGACTTTGGCAGTGTTAGGGAGTATGTAGGCCTATACTATCTACATGTTCAAGAGAAGACAAAACAGCTTTGTCCACAAGTTCTGTTCTTGATAAAGTCATGATGTGTGACATTATCATTTAGGTCACCCAAATATTCGCCATCTCAAACACATGTATAACCATTTGATCACCAAAGATATCTCTCAATTTCAATGTGAGATCTATCAACTCTCCAAACATGTCAAAGGTTCTTACCCTCCTCAACCTGACAAACTAAGGTAACCTTTCACTCTTATATATAGTGACATATGGGGTCCCTCTAGGATAAAAAATATTAATGGGACTAGATGGTTTGTCACATTTATAGATGATCATACTCGTCTGACATGGGTGTATCTCTTGAAAGAGAAGTTAGAAGTTGCCACAATATTCCAAAATTTTTACACCCTCATTCAAAACCAATTTCAAACCAAAATTAGGGTATTAAAAATTGACAATGCCAAGGACTTCAATTTTGCCCTTGGAAACTACCTTACCAATCATGGAATCATTCATCAAAGCTCGTGTCAAAACCCCTCCACAAAATGAGATATCCGAAAGTAAAAATAGACATCTCTTGGAAGTTGCCAAATCCCTCATGATCACTTAAAATGTCCCTAAAATTTTTAGAGGGTAAATCATTCTCACTACCAGCTTCCTCATAAACCGAATGCCATCCAAAACCTTGAATTTCCACACACCTCATCACAAACTCCTTGAAACCTATCCAAATACACCTCTCGTGTCCACCTCATCCCAACACGTCTGTGGCTATATATCCTTTGGTCACATTGCTAATAGGAGTCGACTAGATCCTTGAGCCCTTAAGTGTATTTCTTTGGGGGATACTCTCTAACAAAAAAGTGGTACAAATGTTACTCACTTGCCACTAAAAAATACTACACCACTATAGATGTTACCTTCTTTGAAACCCAACCTTTTTACCCCAAAACACTCATTCAAGGGGAGAATCTATCTTGACATACAAGAATGGCTGTTTCAAGACAACATTAAACCTACTCATCGACCTAAGCCCGAGACAAGAATACCTACTGTCCCATCCTACTTTCAACCTTTGCCCATACCTAACTATATCCCTAAGATGCAATCATCCACTATAAATGAACCTGAGACATATCCTCTTGTCACTATGCAGAAGGAACTATTGGTTTACTCAAGGAAGAAAAAGGAACAACAATGCATGAAGGAGCAATAGTGCACACCCCCTAAGCAAGGTTATTCATCTTCCTCAATTTCAAGTCCTAAACCTGAGGAAGACCTAGTAGACATAAACATTCCTATTGTTCTAAGGAAGGGGGTAAGATCATGCGTCAAATACTCTATAAGTAACTATATTTCTTATGATGGATTATCCCATAGTTTGCAAACTTTGTGGCAAATATTACAACTGAGAAATTGCCTAAAAATGTTTATGAAATAGTACAAATTCCAAAGTGGAAAGCTGCCATCTAAGAAAAGATGAGTGCATTAGAGAAAAATTGGACTTGGGAAATTACTAAACTGCCAAAAGGGAAAACCACAATGAGTTGTAAGTGGATTTTTACAATCAAATACAACCCACATGGAATTATCAACCAATACAAAGCAAGACTTGTTGCCAAAAGGTTTACACAAGTTCATGGCATTGACTTTGAAGAAACGTTTGTCACTGTAGTCAAATTCAATACTATTAAGGTACTACTCTCTCTTGCCTCTAATCTTGAATGGCCTCTTCACCAACTTGATGTAATAAATGCCTTGTTAAATAGTGACTTGGAAAAGGATGGTTATATGGAAATAGCCCCTAGATTCAAATGGAGTAGTAATCACAATGAAGTGTGTAAACTTCATAAGTCATTATATGGCTTGAAACAGTCACCTTAAGCATAGTTTGAAAGATTTACAAAGGTTGTCAAGGGCTATGGGTATAATCAATGTCAAACAAATCATACCTTGTTCACTAAGGTTGCCTCTTATGGGAAATGTGCAATACAAATTGTATATGTTGATGATATAGTTATTATAGAGGACTCCTTGGACAAAATAATGAGGTTGAAGAAGTTTCTTGCAATTGAGTTTAATGTGAAGGACCATGGCAACCTAAAGTATTTTTTAGGAATGGAAGTTGCAAGATTGAAAAAGGAGATAACTATGTCCCAAAAGAAATATACCTTAGATTTTTTAGAGGAAACTGGTATGTTGGCATGCAAACCAGCTAACACCCCTATAGAAGCTAATTACAAACTTAGCCTGGAGCATAAAAGCCTAAAGCAAGATTATGCTCCTTTGGATACTAGGATGCATCAAAAAGTTGATTTACTTGTCTCACATAAGGCCTAATATCAGCTTTCCTGTGAGTGTTGTGGGTCATTTCATAAATAAGCCTAATGAGGAGCACTAGGAAGCTATTTACAGAATTCTAAGGTACCTCAAGTTGACACCAGGAAAGGATCTATTCTTCAAAAAGGGAACATGCAAAGGAGTAAAAATTTACTCGGATGTAGATTGGGATGGTTCTGTGATAGATAAAAGGTCAATTACAAGGTACTATATATTTTGTATGGGGTAAACTAGTCACTTGAAGAAGCAAAAAGCAACCTATTGTAACCAGGAGCAATGCTAAAGTAGAATTTCACGCTCTTGCACTTGGAATATATGAGATTATTTGGCTTAATAGGCTTCTTAAAGAACTTAACAGACCCTATGAAAGTTCTACATGATAATATGGCTACTATTGGCATAGCCAAAAATCCCATATATCATAATAGGACTAAACCCATTAAAATTGATTGTCATTTTACTAAGGACAAGAATTGATTCAAGAATGATGGAGCTTTTAGCTAGGTATGATAAACATTTATTGCCCAATTTGAGGAGAAGTGTTGAAAAGCACATGTTTTATTTTGTTTTATAGTCAACTTTCCTAATTTATCTCCCTTGTGTCTTGCTAATTAGGAGTTATTATTTTACATTTATTCTGATTACTTGTTTCGTGAGATTAGATAGATTCTATTTGTAACCATCCCCACTATATATGTACTTAAAGTGTGTTAGGGAATAAAATGAATTCAGAGGACAGAAACACTGATTTTTGACAAATTTTGATAGAGATACTAATAAAACCATTCATTAGTCTTCACCTAATAGCTTAAGCTTTTGAGATGAAGTGGTTCTCAACATGATGTCAATATCAAAACCTCTGATGAAGCCCAAAAGTCTTTTGCGTGAAGGGTTGTATTAGAGATAATGATAAAATCATTCACTGGTCTTCTCTAAACAATAACTACAGAGATATTGCATCCCTATATACAGCTAGCATTCACACTACATGCAAACTTCATTGTAACTCCAACACTCACTCAAGCTAAAGCATATAAACCATATGCACCAAGCTTGTTACAAAAGTAGGTGATGTGACCCTTGAGATTAAGAGCACCACTAAGAGCAAAAAAACCCCACTGGTATGATGCAAAGCAAGAAGAGTGACTATAATGATATCAGCCAAAGAAAAGAGTGGCTGGAATGATTCACAACCATAAAAATAGTCGAAGAACAGCATGATGTGGCCAAAGAACTTCTAGGAAAGTTGTCAAAGTTCAGTAAGGGAAGCATTGGATGATCGTAAAAGAAGTCAACAAATGAGGCTGAAGAACAATTGCGAAATTCTATGGATGACTACTCGAAGAGGTCGAAAAGCGGAGAAAGCCTAAGATGGGGGTAGAACCCCCACAAAGAAATGAGTAAAGCCCTGGCCCTAAAGTTGAAAGCTATACAACCACTAAAGGCAGGAGGGGCGCCAACACAGCTCTAATACCATATAGAGAATAAAAGAATGAGAGAAAACTTTGGAAAGCCTTTTGTAAAACATGTAGCCCTCGAATTCTGACCTACATGAAGCCTTGTATTTATAGGTACTTGATACAAGACAATACATTAAACGACAATAACTACGGAGATATTACAGCCCTATATACAGTAAGGGCATGCATACAGCCTATATATGGCTGCATCCACACTGCACATTTACTTCATATTAACCCCAATAAAGTAGTCCTTAACAAAGTTAAAGAAAAGGGATGAATGTAATAGAAGGATAAGATATCTCCTAAAACACAGGCATAAAATAGTACAAAGCAAAACAAACAAGCTTATCAATAAAATAAATATCTTCAACTCCTCTGCATTGTAATCTTATGGTTATATTTTGTATGAATCTTATTTTTATTATGCAGTAAATACCCGTTAGTAGATACTTGACATGAGGATATTGATCCATTTATAATTGGATATGCTGTTGCCTATTACTTTTTTCACATTTTCCCCATTTTATAATGCATTTTAAGTATTTTCTGAGTTTATCCCTCTCTCGCAAGTTGTAATTAAACTCAAGTTTGACAACCATGTTCGTCACAATTCCAGAATGCTTTAGCAGAAGGCAGGGTTCCAAAGTGAGCAAATTCTTTTCAAGAATGACTCGTTTATAAGTGGACTTTGAAATTTGCAAGCCCAGATTAACTCCCTAGGAAATCATTTTCATTTTCTGATAGAACACCTTTGGAATCTGTAACTTTTTCTACTTTGGATAGAAAAAGAACTTATCAACCAAGGAAGAGAAAAATTACAAGAGATCTAATGACCAATTATCCTAAAAGAAATACAACGATAAGCCCAGCTTAAACAAATTAATAGAGCAAATCTATCCAATCCCTCTCAATCTGAATGTACACGAGAAATTCCCCCAAACAAAAAAGCCAAAAGCCAAAGTCAAGTCAGCTGAACAATTCTACTTCATTATAAAGTGATATTCAACCTCTGCTTCTTAAAATTCTCAAACTTTGCTCTCCCTAAAAAATTATGAGAGATAAAAAGGCACACCTTCATAAAAATCAACAGAATTAAGCAAATCAGAGAGGTAATAAATCCTCAAATCCTCCATCATTAAGATTCTTGAAAAGATAAATGGTCCAGACACAAATCATTTAGAAGTCAAATTGCTTTTCCATGATCAAGTTAGCAATCAGTTTAGTAAAGTCCCATGGTTTGTGGAAAAACATTCACTAAAGAAACTGAACATCCTATGGTAACATAAATTGCTAATACAGAAGCTACTGATCAGTTTAAGAGCCAAAGGCTGCCCTCATTTTAGTAAATAATAATAATTCTAAAAATTAACATCCAAAAAAGCATTTTATTAGGAACAAATGAGGTGGTAGGCATACACACACACACACACAACCTTACCATGATCAGAGATAGCTTTCACATTCCTAGATCCACTTTTCGATGTATCCATATAGCCCTTAAAGGCTCTATATACTTCACGAACAACCATTTCCATCCTCTGGCAATATCCACACCAACTATGGCTAAACAGGACCAAGACATCCTTATTCCAAGCATTCTCTTTGTCTGAGTGATTGAAACCAATGACAAGTTCAGAGAAAGTATGAGCCATAATCCGAGGTATAGAATCCACCTCATGAAAATCCAAATTAACAAAGGGTGGACGGGTGGCCTCCCTTGGGCCTTGAAGAACATGTTCAGACCGCTGATAAGGAAGCAGTGTTTCATTAAGAAACCCCAAAAGAAATCCATATAGTGAAGAAAAGTTGAAATTTTTATCTTCAGGGAAAACATAATGTTGCTGCCGAAAGGGATCAACGATAACCAAAGTTGGAATTCTACAATCACCAGTTAGAGTTTTAAGTAACTGGTAATTACCTTCAGAATAGAAAAAAGAACCATTAAAACCAAGAAAATAATCTGGTTCTTCCCCAAACTTGTCTCCATCTAAAGAACACTCTGTTTCTGCTTTCGTATTTTTTGCAACAGAAAGTTCATGATTTGCAATGGATTCTTTCCCAGACTTGTCTCCATCTGCAGAACCCTGTGTTTCCACTTTAATATTTTTGGCAACAGGAAGTTCATGATCTGCAATGGATTCTTTCCCAGACTTATCTCCATCTGAAGAACCCTCTGTTTCTGCTTTCATATTTTTGGTAACCAGAAGTTCGTGATCTGCTATGGATTCTTCAGGTTCTGCAGATTTTATCTCTTTACTTGGATCAATATGAGTTGTCATCACTTCATCATTCTGAGAAAAAAGCTCAATCAATTCGGAATTTTCCTCAGGCTCTCCAGCAGAACTACTCAGCCAATTTGGGTCATTATCCAGGTTAGGAATGTCTGTATGGTCAACCTGAGAGGTTTCTGTTGACATTGGATTAAATTTAACTTCTGAATTGGATTGTTGTAAATTAACCGGTTTGATGTCAATATCATCAGATAAAAGTTGGAAACCTAAATCCTTTGCCAGGGAGCTTAATTTGCCATTTTTGTTTTTCTGCAAAACATAGCTGAAGATCTCATTCAAAGAAGTCACTTGCAGATCAGAAGCTACTTTGTCCAAACTAACATGCTTGCCTTCATTTATAATCATGATGGTAGACATCTTCTCCTTTAGTTTAATCTTCTGAGCTGTCATAGACAGCTTTAGTCTAGGTTGTTCAGAGGCACTCTTCAAGCCTTGATAATCTTGAATTGAAAATTTCTCATGATTATCATCATCCTTCTTACCTATTTGATTCAAAACATGATAGTGACATGCCAATTCTCTAAAAGCATCAAGAGCTTCCTTACTTTTTCCTCTAGTTTCCAAGGTATCAGATGATCTATCAACAAATAGAATTACTGATGGCTTATTTCCAGGTAAAATAGTCTCTTGATCATGTCCTTTACCTTCCAGCTACATGATTACAAACAAAAAATTATATGTCAAAATGGAATAGTTAATTGTAAGAAGCATGGATACTTGCATTATGGCGGCAAACCTAGGGCTATGAATCCAAGACTTCTTTCCTTGTTTATTTTTTAAATAAAAGATGCTAAAACATGTTTAAATGGCCTCTAGCTAATGGATTTACAAAGAGATTGGAAAGCTCTTCTAAACTGATGAGTCTATAATTTTTTTCTTTGTTTAGTGAGGACATGTCCTCATTTTTGTATTGCTCTTCACTTCTCTTCAATAAATTCTTTTATTCTATCAAATAGCATACAAAGTATTATCCTACTAGTTAATTTTATATGCATATACAACAATAACAAGCCTTTTCCTACTATAATCAACAAGCCTTTTTCCACGATAATTTTATATGCATACTGTTGGAGACTTAATCAACCTAATTCATTATTAATTATTTCCTGATTTATTTTATTTACTAGTTAGGAAATTATATCCTTGATTATATGGGATTAGATTAGAATTATTTATTGTTTTGTTTGTTCTTCCATTATTTTTGCAACTCCAGCTGATTAGGTGGTAATATATGTGCCATCAATTTGACTATATAATCTGCATCCTATAATGAATAATATATGATTCTGGGTACCGAGTTTGCACATGGTATCAAAGCACCACACTCATGGCTCGAGAACCCATTAGATTTGGCATGATGAGGGTGCTCTATAGTGACTCAGAAAATCATGGCTCTACGTCATCTGAAATTGCCCACAAGAATCAACCAACTAACAACCCAATCCATGGTCTCTACTAGGTGGTGCAAACGACTCTTCCCACTAGTGATAATTGGACATAAAGTACATGGAGACAATTATCTACAATGGTCTTAGAATGTTTTGATGTTCATTCGCAAAATAGGGAAAGAGATACATCACTGAAGATGCAGAGCAGCCACCACCTGATGATCCCAAATACGAAACCTCGTACATGGAAAACTATGTGGTGTAACTTGGTTGATGAACTCAATGAACCTCGATATCAGTGAAGACTACTTGTTGGCAATCATGGCTAAAGAGATCTGGGATTCAGTAAGACATAAATACTCGGCCATGGAAAACATTGTTTCGCTCACTACCTTCTTAGTGTCTTTCTTAGCTATTTTATATTTTTTCCTAATTTTTCTCAATTTTATACAAAAACCACGCATTATAGTACTTCCTTTTAACCTTAACCTCATCTTATACACTTGCATCCTGAGGATTTGGTAGGCACAAAACTATTAATTTTTTTATTCCTCAGTCAAGGTTATACATATAACCAAGTTTGATTACTAGCCAATCACTCCCTAGTATTCAGCCTAAAAACAAGGGATTATATAACTAAATGATAAAATAGAATAAAATCCTGACATGGGCTGAATAAATAAGAAAGAAAAGATATAACCGAATACGAAAAAGATAATAGAGAATAAAAACCAAAAAAGAGAAAAAATAATAATGGGAATAAATGAGTAGCAATAAATGATGATCTCCAACACTGCCCCTCAAGTTGGTAAACAGATATTGATCATTCCCAACTTATTGTCATATCTTGATTTAGTGAGAACCTTGGTCAGGATATCAGCTATCTGTGCATTGGAGTTGACATAATCTAACTCTATAAGACCTTCTTCAATACTATCCTCGATAAAGTTTCGATCAATCTTCACATGTTTGGTTCTATCATAAAGAATTAGATTTAGTGCAAATTCAATGGTGGCTTTGTTATCACACCACGCTGCAATAAGTTAATCCAATTTGATATTGAACTCTTTAAAAACCTTTTTGATCCACATTACTTCACATATATCATGTGCTAGTGCCCTGTATTCAGTTTCAACAGAGCTCCTAGCAACCACACTTTGTTTCTTGCTCTTCCATGTTAATAGGTTACCCAAAACAAAATGTATAGTTCCTTGTGGATGTCAATCACACAACCTGGCCAATCAGCATCTGTATATAACTTCACACCTCTTTCACTTCTTTTACTAGGAGTTCCTTGCCAGGAGTCATCTTTAGATATTTTAAAATCCTGTAAATTGCTTCCATATGTTGATCTTGTGAATCCTTTGTGAACTGACTAACAACTCCCACAGCAAAGCTTATGTCAGGTCTGGTATGAGATAAGTAGATAAGTTTTCTAACTATCCTTTGATATCTCATCTTATCAACAAGAGTTCTTCTTGTTTGAATTTAATCTTATAATTGGTCTCCATAGGAGTTCGAGCTGGTTTTGCAGCTAGCATACTTGTTTCTTTCAACAAATCTAGTGTGTACTTTCCCTATGAGACATTTATCCCATTATTTGACTATGCAACCTTGATTTCAAAGAAATATCTAAGATTTCCAAGGTCCTTGATTTCAAACTCTGTGGCTAGGCTCCTCTTCAACCTTTTGATTTCCTCACTGTCATCTCCAGTCATCATAATATCATCTACATATACAATCAAAATTGAAATTTTCCCTTTATGATATTTGACAAATATTATATGATCAAATTGACAATGTTTATAACCTTCCTTCTTCATGATTTTGGTGAACCTCTCAAACCAAATTCTTGGTGATTATTTCAGTCCACATAGTGACTTGCGAAGTCTACATACTTTGTTGAGGTTGTTTTAATTCTTTGTGCCAAGTGGAAGCTCTATATAGACTTCTTCCTTTAAGTCCCCATTTAGAAACACATTCTTCACATCTAATTGATACAAAGGCCAATCATCATTTGTTGCTAGTGGTAGAAGGATTTTGATTGTATTAAACTTCACAGGAGCAAAGGTTTGTTGGTAGTCCACTTCATAGGTTTAAGTAAACCCTTTAGCTACCAATCTAGCTTTGTACCCATTAATAAAACTATCAGGATTATATTTAATAGTAAAAATACATTTACATCCAATTGGTGTCTTTCCTGTGGGCAATTCAGTTACTTCCCAAGTGTTGTTCTTTTCTAAAGCCTATAGCTCTTCATTAATGGCTTGTCTCCATGTAGGATCCACAATGGCATCTTGAAATTTTCTTAGTACTTTGACCTCTAATATGCGACTAATGAAAGCCTTCATATTTGAAGATAAGTTCTCATAAGAAATGCAGTTATCAATCAGGTGTTGTGTACATGATCTCTTACCTTGCCTTAATGCTGTAGGCAAGTCAATCTCGACTTCTTCAGAGCTTGCATTGGTTTTGGTATCTTGACTTCGCATGGGAGTGGGTTATCTATACCATCTCTCTCTTGTTTATTTGTGCCTTGTTCCTTTTAGAATAAACTTTGATCTCCCTCATCTCCTGCTATTCACCTGTCGTCCCAACTATATCAACACTATCAGTCCCCTTTCCTTAATTATAATCAATTTCAGATTTACTATTGGGCACATTAGTTTGGGTTTCAAAAGGGTCAAGGTATGTTTCTTTATTTTTTTCAACTAGTTTCAAGCTCAAAGGTGGTTAAAGAAGACTCAATAACAATAGGAGTTGGGACTGATTTGGTAATTCGTTCAAGTCAAGGTAAAATAAGTATTGACTCCAGTGACTATTAGAATCTCTCACTAGTGAAAGTATCAAAACCAGGTTTTGGTTCATTACAAATTAGCCATTCATTTCCTTGATTCTACCCTTGAATAGGTAAGTTGGGATAAAAAGGTTGTTCTTTATTAAAATTAACATTCATAGTGGCATAGTATTTCTGATTAGTGGGAGAGTAGCATCTATACCCTTTTTGAGTAAAAGAATAACCTAGGAAAATACATCTTATACTTCTTAGGTCAAGTTTCCCCCCACTTTCACTACGAACATAAGCCACACCCAAAATTTTTCTAAAGAATTGTCGAAATGAGGTGAGAATTAGGATACCTCTCTTGAAATTTTTGAATTGGGGTTCTAAAAACAAGAATTTTAGAGGGCATACGATTAATTAAATATGCTGAAATCAAAATTGCATCCCCCTGGTAACAGCTCAAAATATCTTTTGTTAACATTATTACTCTAGAGACTTCCAAGAGATGTCTATTTTAACCTTCAACTATCACATTTTGTTGTGGAATGTTAACACAAGAAGTTGGATGATGAATTCCATTTTCCCAAAGATATTTTTGAAATTGTGTGCTTAGATATTCTCTACAATTGTCACTATGTAAAATTTTAATTGTAAACTAAAATTGATTTTTAACATAAACATGGAATTTCTAAAAAATTAGTAAAGTCTCGGTTTTTTCTTTCATCAGAAACACCTATGTTACACGTGTATGATTATCAATAAAAGTTATAAACTACCTAGTTTTGGACAAATTTTGCACTTTAGAGGAGTCTCATATATCACTATGAATCAATGTGAAGGGTTGTGATGGTAAATGAGGACGAGAGGGATAGGTATGCTTAACATGCTTTGAAAGCTAACAAAATTCACAATGAAAAAGGTCATTTCTATTATAATTCAGTTTTGGAGGTAAGTACTTCATATAACTCAGACTAAGGTGGCATAACCTATAATGCCACAACATTAAATTATTGCTGGAAAAAGTAGAAAAAATTGACTCTCTCTCTTCAACTCACTTATTTGATCCTCCCTCTAGATAGTAGAGATCACCACATTCTTTAGTATTGCCAATTGTCCTCCCAAAACTCAAGTTCTAAAAAATAAAATTTTCATCAATGAAATAGACACCACAATTCAATTGTTGGGTAGTTTTCTTTATGGACAACAAGTTACACTTGATTTTAGGAACATAAAGAACATTGATTAATTTTATAGTATCTAATATTACCACTGTTCCAATCCCAAGCACTTTGGCATAAGTCCCATTTGCAGCCTTAACTCTAGTATGTTTTGAATTATTGTGAAATTCACAAAATAGATCTTTGTAACCAAGAATATGATCTGTTGCACCCGAGTCAACAATCCAAATGCCATTGGTGTTAGCCACAGTGCGCAGTGCAGCAGTGAGAAATATACCTACTTGGGCTAGAGTGACTGAGGGAGTAAAGTTCTCACTTTGAGATGGCTGAAAATCCTGTCAGCCAAGTAGCTTTCTGAGGACTGAAAATTCTTCTTTGCTCAGTGTGATTTTTGATAAGCATGGTTTTTATACATTTTATTTCCCTTAGCTTAAGCATTTTAATAGTTAAATAAGGCTTAATGAATTTACTTAGGTGGATAATTGATTTTTAATAGCCATTTTCTGCACTTTAAGAATTTGAGTGCAAATAATTGATTTTAAATGCATAAATCATTTTAAATGAATTTTGTGATTTTTCTCCTTTGTTTTTATGTAGATTTTGGGCAATGGAATTTAAAGGAGAAAATTTATTTAAAGAAGAAAAAGGCATTGGAATGAAGGAAGAAGCTCACACTTTAAACATGGGCTAGCCACTACACTAACACATCCACGTTGATACACCTCTGATCCACGTAGCTTACATCTACACAAGCTACTCATGTGGAAGAGACGTGGTTGAACAGAGGAAAAGGATGCAGCAACTTACGTGTAGGAAACACGACGTGGAAGGTACGTTGGTTGAGCTGAATGGGCAGAAAAAGAAGCTGCATAAAGGATATGAAAACAACAGAAGAAGCATGAGCTGCACGATGAAGAAAACGCTGAGCTGGAAGAATGAGCTGTGGAAAAATCTAGGCAACAAATACACACACATGCAGAACAAAGCCTCGAATGCAGCTCTAGAACAGCAGAAGCTCGAGTTTGGTGTGATGTAGTGCAGAACGTGGAAGCACCTAAATAACGTCAAAAAGACGACAGGAAAATGAGCTGAAGGAAAGCTGAAACGAAGAAACGCCGTTGAAGTAGAGAAGGTTGAAGCTTTTGAGCAGAACAAACACTCAAGCAGAACAGAGATTCACAAGGAGGAGATTTACGTGATGAAGGCTCCAAACACAAGCTACAGAATATGTAAAAGATGTGTGAAGAGAAGACCCAAAACAGAGAAGGAAGCTATGGGTCTGATGCAAATGAATATAGTAGTCTAGACAGTAGCAAAATGAAGAGGAAGCAGCCTCTGAGAAACACGAAGAGAACGAGATGGATTCAGCTACAGGCAAGGGGAAGAAGAAAACGAGACATGCAAAAGAAGAAGCTGTGGTTGATTTGAAATGAGCCACGTGGATTTGCACGAGTCTTCATTGGAGAACGCTGCATGAAGGCCAACATGGAAAAAGAAAGAAATGAAGCTATGGGATGCGCAAAGGCATGCAACTCGAGTAAAGGAATTGACGTGGAAGATTTAAATGAGCACATGGATTAATGAATGAGCTAGAACATGACTAGAGCGTGTAAAAACGCTGGAGCTGAAGGAAGGGAGAGCACGTGAAAAATAAATGAGGCACGAGGAGGGGCTGGACATCACGCCATTTGTCCATTCATTCAGAATTCATTCCACGAAATACATATCACGCCACTCATTCAAGGCCATCAGATCCATCCAACGTCGTACACACACTCAATCCATCGTATTCACATCATTCCATTCATTTCACGACGCCTTCATCCATCACTTCGCCCATTCCCTCCTTCGTCCACACACAGCACCATCCACTCCTCCATTCTCCACTCCATTTCCTCCATTTCCATCCACCAAATGAAGCTTTGATTCATCCTCGTGGCTAGTTAAGAGGAGTACCTTGGCTAAAGCTTGAATCTAAGGAGAAGAATGCAAAATTCTGGCTAAAATTTTCTCATTTTTTCAGCACTTTTTCTCTTTCTTGTATTTGCTTGGTTAAAGAATATTGGACTGAGAATTTGTGTAATTGATTAGTGGCTGGTTAAACACTAATTAGGATGTTGATTGACTGATTACTTGATTGATTTAGTTTTGAATTGTATTTTCTTGCCATTTTCCAAGTGTGCAATCAAAGTGTTTGATGAAATGCTTGTGAAAATTGATGTGCCTAATTGTCTGTTTGTGAATTCTTTGGTGTTTAGTTAGTTAATTAAACATTTTTGGATGGCGATTCAAAGGCTAATTAATCATTTAATCAATCAATTCAAGTGTTCATAAATCTTAATAAGAGTTAATGATTGGGTGTAGGATTGAGATTTCAATTCAACATTAACTTGTTAATTTCTTGATTCTTGCGTGGTAACTCAAGATATAATTGTATTGAACACAATTAGGAACTCTTAGGCCAGAATTAATCACAATTGGATTAGGATAAGGATAGTGGATACCAAGGGACAAATCCTAAGCTAGTCACAAACCCGTTATCACTCACAATTCGCAAAATTAGGTAGAAATTAGGAATTTTAATTTGGTTTCATTTTAGGTTAGTTTAATTCAATTAAAAACCCCCCAAATTAGATATCTTTTAGGATTTTTTAACAGTTAAAAACTTAATTAAGTATTGAACTCCATTTCCAAGGGAAATGACCTAAGTTGTGCCCTATATTGCATTTAATATCCAACCTAGTTTTATTTTGAGGGTTGCACGACAAGCTCGTCAATGTTCTCATTCTCAGCATCCACCTTAAATCCTCTTCCTTCACTTGTGGTCCTTTTGTTTATTTCCCAGTGGCTTACCATGAAGCTTCCAGCATATATCCTTGATATGTCCACCTTTATTACAATGATCACACCATTTAGATTACTTCTTTCCTTTCTAATCTGCTTGCTAGTTGCTTCTAAATATCATGGCTAAAGATTCAATAGGATTTGAAGACCACACAATACTCAGGATTAGATTCTTTCGACTTTCTTCACATTTGACCATATTATTGGCCTCTTCAAATCCTTCCTCTTACATCTTCAAATCTGTCATTCAGACCAAGGAGGAACTCATAGGTTCTTTCCTTTTCAACCAGCTATTTATAGTAGATGCTATTAATAAAGCATAACCATTGGTAGACTTCATAGATGTCTATCTGCTGCCACAGCCTGAGTAGAGCACTATAGTACGAAGTAATAGTCTTACCTCCTAGTTTCAGATCACATAGGAGTCTTTTGACATGAAAAACAATGGCTGTATTTTCTTTCACCCTATAAGTTTGCTTGGCAGAGTCCCAAATCTCCTTGGCTGTTACTACCCGCATGTAGTTTTTACTAATTTTAGTGGTCATGGAATCAACTAACCACGTCATAACCATACTATTCTCTACAACCCAGGTATCATAACCAAGATCTTCGACTGCTTGTTCTTTCATTGCTCCTATTAGATACTTCTCCTTCCCCTTTCCTTAGATAAACATCAAGATATTCCCTGACTACAATAGATAATTATTTTCAGTTAGTTTATAAGTAACCATTACCGATGGGAAGCTATCAAATGCAATCCCAGAAGGGTTCGCACCACTGCTACCCAGATTTGTCACTAAACTCTAACACCTCTTGTGTAGAGTCGCTAGACGATGACAGGCTAAGGTTGCTGCCATTGGCAGTGAAGGCCTCTATGGTGCCGAATGGAATGCGCCTATGCTACATAAGATCGTTGCTCTGATACCATGAGGATTTGGTAGGCACAAAACTGTTAATTTTTTATTCCTCAACCAAGGTTATACATATAATGGTATCAGGCTTGATTACCAGCCAATCACTCCCTGATATTTAGCCTAAAAACAAGGGATTACATAACTAAATGATAAAATAGAATAAAATCCTAATATGGTCCAAATAAATAGGAGAAAAAAGATATAACCGAATAGGAAAGAGATAATAGAGAATAATAACATAAAAAAAGAAAAGAAAAATAATAGTAATAAATGAGCAACAATAAATGATGATCTCCAACACATCCCACCACTAACATTCTTTATCCTTAAGTCCAAAATCTCTTAATTCACCGAGTATCTCCTTTGCAACATTCCTAATCTCTTTAGCCATCTCATCCCACATATCACTAGCACTTCCTTATGCCTCCCACGATCTTTCCTCCAAAATCCTTTGCTGCAAACTCTTTTCTTTATCATTTTTCAATTACCACCATCCTTAACATCCTATCTTGACCTTTGCTCTTTACTATTCTCTTCACTCGAACATCCATCACCAAGACCTTATGCTATGTAATCAAACTCTTTCTAAGTATAACTTTGCAATCTAAACAAAGCTTTCTGTCCAGTTTCCTTATTAGAAAGAAATCAATTTGAGAGCATATCCTCTACTTTTATACGTGATAAGAAGCTCCTCACACTTCCTAAAACAAGTATTAACTATAATAAAATCAAAAGCTAATGAAAAGTTTAGAATAACTTTACCCTCTACATTTGCTTTTCCTAAACCATATCTTTTACGCGAACCCTCGTAACCTCTAGATGCACTCCCCAGAAGATCATTAAAATCTCTTTTTATGAGAATTTCTTCTCCTAAAGGTATTCCCTAAACTATGCTTTCTAAGTCTTCCCAAAACTTTATCTTATAATACTCTTCTAACCCTACTTGTGTTACATAAACATTAATAACATTAAAAATTTCTCTTTCCACTGCAAATTTTAATGCTAAAATTTTGTCTCCTAACTTTTTTACATCCACCACAACATTTAAAACTTGAGACGACATTGATTCAAAATTAACAATTATACTAATTTTAATGTATGTAAAAATAATTGTATGGTTTTTGAGGAAAGGCCAGAGAAAGAAAGAGAAATGTATTCAGTTTATTGAGTGAATACTTTTGAATACTTTATAATGGAACCCAAACAAACCCTTGTATTATTTATCAAACAATGCTACAGTATCCTTGCCCACCGAAGGAAAATGACATAGGACAGTAGCAATAAATTACGATAAGCAAGAAGAAAGAGAAAATAAGCAAGAATGAAAAGCATTCCTCTAGTATTTGAGAGACCAGAGACTCTCCACTAAACCAATTGATTTTCTTTTCCTTCCCCTACCTTCTGCTCCTTCCTGGCCAATAAACCTCACACACACCTCACCAACTTCTCTCCCCCCCCCCAAAAAAAAACTCATGCAACTCATGAGGTCAAAATTAGTTATTCCTAAGTAATTCCCTTTTTGCCCCTCTCTACCACCTTACCACATTCATGGGCTTTATCCTTTCCTTTTCTCTCATAAACTCTCCCACTCATAACATTGGGTCCATCATTACCCACCTCAACAATATTCTAGAAATTGCATATCAATAATTTCATAATCCCTCCAAGTGCTTTTTTCTTTTTAATTTAAGTAACCCCTTTCATTTGATTAAAAGTCCCAATTGGCCATTGGTCAATTTCCTCTCTCTAATTCCTTTATTAGAAGAAAAGGAATTTGTTGAGATGGAGATGATGAATGAAGTGATCTCTTAAGTTGAGAATCATAGAATTCTGGGTGAATTTTGGTCGGCGATGGCAACTCCAAACAATGAGCTACAAGTCGATGCTTCTCAAACACCTTATAAGGTCTATAAAATCTTAAACTTAGCTTTTCATTTGCAGAACCAAAAAACTTCACCAAATCTTTACCAAAATTATCAACACAAGTTATCCTTAACATGCTAATCTACATTCTAAGGAATAGGGCCAGGCCCTTCATGCATTGTTGAATGCATAATCTCCTTATTTCTATTGTTATTCACAACCAGGTTGAAGAGAGCCATTGCTCTACCTTTTTGGACCATCACATTCCCTTCATGCATTGCTGAATGCAAAAACTGAAAAAATAAATAAATAAATGCTTCAACCAACCCATTGGCCCACATAACAGTTCTAGCTTCTCCATCAATATCTTCAGCAAGTGTAAGTGATAAATATCCTGTTGCAAAGCTGTTTGAATCAGATCCCTCACCCTCCTTTGTCTAGTCAGCTAGAATTTTTGCCTTAATAACATCATGCTTATTCACTGGTTTATCAGCTATGAGTACTGTTGAAGAAGGAATCCCGCATGTTACTTAGAGCCAAGCTTTAAACACTAGTATAACTTCTCTAAGTTATCTAATTGCTTATAAGTTTCTCCCTGAACCAAGTCATACTAGCAAGCACCAAGTTTGCTCCCATTATTTGCCTATCTCATAGCTTGACCAGGACTTGGGGCACAGATAAGTGCCCAAAAACATGGGCAGCAATCAGTGAATGAAATAAATTGAGTACCTCCCAATGCTTCGAAGTGCAACCCTTCTTGACATAATTCAATTAAGGTCACCAATGGCTAGATCACCCTCTTTGCCTCCTCTTTCAATTGCTTTTAAGGTGAAAGCTCCGAAGTTAGCTTCTCAAAATAACAATTCCGATTGTGTCACGACGTATTTTTACAACAATCTCCAAAATGCTCAGCTGCACCATAAAAAATTTTTAATTCTTCTCTCTTGCCTGATTGAAATTGAATGATTATTCAATTTCACCTTTAATTATTCCAACAAACATCAGTCCAAGAGATATACAAGCTCCAACTACCATCTCAACATAGGCTTGTATAAAAGCATCAACAGCCCTATCAACATTATCATTTGTGGCATCTTCAAGGTCTTATACACCATTTCTGACAATCTCTAGAATCTGGGAATGAACCCAATCTTTTGAGGAATAAACCCTACTCCACAGTATTAAATTTTGAGCAATAACACAAAGCATTATGGAGTTAGGCCTCACAAATTGAAAGTCAAAATATGTATTAGGAATTGAAAACCTCAACATAGTAGCCTCTGGCATATTGATGGCATTGAATAAGCCTTAGATAATTTCAAAGCTCCCAACAACTCTACCTCTTCTTCAAGTTCCCTTTTTCGAGCTTTTGTTTATCAGAAATGGAATGTGATAGATCATCAAAGGACCTAGCTTTTCAATCCCTAGGGGTTCTACCAAGAGAGAGAAAAGCTTTCCATGACTGGTTCAGTTCTCTTAAGTGCACTCCTATATCATCTCCTATCACAGCATCAAATTTTAATGCTTTAGCAAAGCCCCCCAAAGAATGCATTATAAGTTGTAAATGGGATTAAACACAAAAAATAAAAAAAGAGTTAGGTCAAAAACAAATGTCGAAATTGATATTCTATAAGTGTCAAGCATGGTATTTTTCTTTCCAAAGCAAATTGTATTTGTGAATATGATGAAACCTCCTTATCAACTTCACCATTCTCCTTATCCTCTCCTTTCTCTATCAAAAGTCCTTTTCTTATGGTTTTCCCCAAACAACTTGGCAATCTAGAGACAAAACACCAGGCCTCTTCATCCTACTCTTTTGGTGTTAGTAGCTAGTAGTAACCAAAATTGGTCACTCTTGAACATGTAAAGGAGCTCATCCTATTCCTTGTTGATCATCGTTGTCCCTCCAAAGTTGCTGGCTAATAATAATGAGTGGTTTTCACTGGGTTATGGATTGGTATGATCCGTGAATGTGGTTTGTTCAAGATCTACCTAACAGAACCCAATTCCCTTGGGCTAATACTGATTTTGCTAGTTTCTTTCAGGGCCCAATTTTTCAAACTAGTTTTAGGCTTCTATCCAATTTAATGACCCCTACCCAATCCAAAACCCAATTTCTCTGCACCTCTTTTGCCATCGATGCCTTCTTCCTCTACTATAAATGAAATCCTTTGTGCCCGACTTCTATTCCAACATTTGGCTCCAAACTTCTAATCAACAAAGCAACATTTCAAGCCCCCTTTCCTTACTTCTTCAACATCCAAAGCCTGATAAATGTCTATCAATATATTTGATGCTAGCTTGATAGGCTCTGAAATTTGAAGAACTTCTAATTTCATCTTTTCTTCTATTTGATTCTCATAAGCCACTACAACAGCAAGCCTAATAACACCTCCTTCTTCAAAATTCTCTTCTTCTCCAATTTCTTCACTTCTAGTTGACACCCTTCCTTGACTTTCATCCTAGTTGATGAGCCTCGAGTAAGCTCCTCCTTAATTACCTCCTCTTTTTCTTTTCTAAACTCTATCTTCTCTTTTTTGCATTTTGTCATTTGCCTCTCCATTTTCCACTTAGCCATCACCCTTCCCCATTTTTCCTCCTATTCTCCCTCTTCCATTTGACTAACATTTGTTCAATTGTTTTCCTCATTCCTTCTCTATCTCTTTTTTCTTGTATTGCCTTCTTCCATCTAGCAAACACTTTTTCACTTTCTTCACTAAAAATTCTCATAGTCTTAGATTTTCCCAAGTTGTCATGGCTCTAACATCAAATTGATGGAACCCAAACAAACTCTTGTATTATTTATCAGACAAAGCTACATTATCCTTGCCCACAAAAGGAAAATGACACAAAACAATAGCAACAGATTACAATAAGTAAGAAGAAAGATGAAAGTAAGCAAGAAGAAAGAGAAGTATCCCTCTGGTATTTGAGAGACTCTCCACTAAACCAATTGATTTTTTTTTCCCCTTCCCTTATTTTTTGCTCCTTCTCGACTAATAAACCTCACACACACCTTACCAACTTCTCTCTCCACTCATGCAACTCATGAGGTCAGAGTTTTTCCTAGATAATTCCCTTTTTTAGCTCTCTTTGCCACCTCACCACATTCGTGGGCCTCATCCTTTCCTTTTCTCTCATAAACTCTCCCACTCATGACATTGGGTCCATCACTTTACAACTAATGGGCACCACTGTTTATAGGCCTAGAGTTAGAGTGACGTTACCATAGTACCCCTAAGTGCAAGGTAATTTACAATAGAGCTAGAGTGACTTTACAATAATACATCTAAGAGTAAGGTTCTTTATAATAAACCCAAAAACAAAGAAAAGGAGAGAAAAAAAAAAGGAATTTCACAATCCCCTTCAAGGTGGGGAGTATATATCAATCATGCCCAACTTGGATAAGTGAACGCCAAACTAAATTCTTAGAATAGCTTTGATCAGAACATCAACTGTTTGTTGATGTGTAGGTGTATAAATCACCTTAATCATCCCCTTGTCTAGTTTTTCTTCGATAAAATGCTGATCACTTTCAACATGCTTGGTTCTATCACAATGGACCGAGTTCTACACAATATTTATTGCTACTTGATTGTCACACAATAACTTCATGGATGTTGAAATAGGAAATTGAAGTTTTTCAAGGAGCCTTTTTAACCATATACCTTCCCAGATTCCTTGAGCCATTGCCCAAAATTCGGCTTCAACGCTACTTCAAACTACAACTAATTGTTTTCTGGTCCTCCAAGTAACAAGGTTACACCATATATAAGAATAATATCCTGAAGTTGAATGTCTATCAATGAGAGATCCAGCCCAGTCTACATCAAAGAACACTTCTATACTCCTACTAGTTCCTTTTTTCAAAAACAAGCCCTTTTCTAGTGTCATTTTTAAGTATCAAAGGATTCGGTTTACTACTTTTAGGTGTTCTTTAGTAGGACTATTCATAAACTGGCTTGTCAAACTCACTACGAAGATGATATTTGGTCAAGTATGGGAAAAATATATCTATTTTTCCACCAATCTTTAGTATATCCCTTTATCAACCGCCACAAAATTTCCTCTTATCCCAATTTTATTTGATGGATCCATAGGAATATCAACTAACTTACTACCACACATAACAGTTTCCTTTCGCAAATCAATAGCATATTTCCTCTGGGATATCAAAATTCATTTGCTGGACCAAGCCATTTCCATTCTCGCAAAGCACTTTAAGGCTCCCAAGTCTTTAATCATAAGTCCTTGCTTAGGACTCTCTTAAGGTAAGTAACTTCTTCTTCCTTGCTCCTAATTACGTTAATATCGTCTACATAAACAATGAGAAAAATGATCTAACCACTTGATGCCTTGATGAAAAGGGTGTCATCTGTTGACCCTTGTGTAAACTCAAACTATTTGATTACCTCAGAAAATCTCCCAAACTATGCTTTAAGGGGTTGTGTGAGGCCATATAGAGATTTTCTAATCTACATATCAGGTTGGCATTGTAGGAATTTTTCAAACCCAGCAGTATTTCCATGTAAACTTCCTCATCTAAATCCCTATTAAAGAATGCATTTTTGATATCAAATTGATGAAGCTTCTAATCAAGATTAGCAGCTATTAATAAAGACACCCACATTGTATTTAGCTTTGCTACAGAAGCAAAAGTCTCCTGATAATCTATTCTATATGTTTGGGTGAAGCTTTTTGCAATTAATCTAGCTTTCTACCTTTCAACACTGCTAGCGACCTTATATTTCACATTAAACACCCATTTGCAACATATAAGTTGTTCCCCTTGAAGTCTTTGAGTGAGCCGCTATATACTATTTTTTTTTTAAGAGCTTGAAGCTCTTTATTCATGGCCTCTCTCCACTTTGGGTGCTTAAGGACTTCTTCTATACTATTTGGAAGTTCAATGCTATCCAGGTTAGTTATAAACACCTTGTAACTAAGAGACAACTTTTTATAGGATACAAAGTGAGAGATGGGATGCTGGTTACATGACCTAGTACCTTTTGTCCATGTAATAGGGCGATGAAGATCAATAAAGGTTTCAGAATCATCATTACCTTGATTACTTTGTGTGCTTTTTACAAAAGTTGGACTTCAATCAAATTGGCAATCCTTTTAGGTAGAGCACTATTACTCAACATGCTTATTATGCCTTGAATATACCTTGAGATCCTTGTTAGCCCTTTGATTCAAAGTTTTAGGACTCTCAAGTTCAACCAGAAGCTCAAGTCTAGGTAGGTGGCTTGGTATGGGCAAGGTATTGGAGAGATATGGTCCCAAAACTTACGTTCTTCTTCTCTAACTATTGGAACCTCCTAAATATGAATTTTGGGGTAGTATGGCACCTATTCAAGAAAGGTAATTTTCATAGAGGTATAAAATTTTCAAATGTGAAGAGAATAACACTTATAACCCCTTTGATATTTGGAATATCCGAGGAAAACACACTTTACAAATTTTGGGTCAAGTTTGCTTCTTTATTGTTGAGGGATATGAACATATGCAACACACCTAAACACTTTAAGAGAAAGGTTAGTGAGGATACAATGAAGATATAGGTTTGAGAAAAGGCTTTAAAGAGAACTTGGCAAGGAAAGTCAAATTTGAGAATCCTTGAGGGCATTCAATTGATAAGATAGGTTTTAGTTAGAATGGCTTCTCCCCAGTATTGCTTAGGGACATTATTTGTGAACATGAAGGATCGAGCAACTTTAAGAAAATGTCTATTTTTCTTGTCCGTTATACCATTTTGTTGAGGAGTGTAAGTACAAAAACTTCAATAAATAATACCATTTTCAAGGAAAAACTTTCTAAGGACATAGTTAAAATAATCCCTATCACTATCATTTTGAAAGATTTGAATTTTTGCCCCAAATTGGTTTTAAATCATGGAATCAAAGTTTTGGGCAATAAAGGCAGTTTCAAACTTATCTTTCATCAAAAAAAAAACCCAAGTGATACGAGTGTAATCATTAATAAAGGAAAGGAACCAACACGCAACAATTATGTTTTGAACATGGGATGGCTCCTAGATATCACTACAAATCATAAAAAAATGACGTAATGATTTGTAAACATAACTGGGGGAAGTGTTGCAGCTGTATTTGGATAATTGACAAACCTCACATTTGTTTCAAACTTCTATTGATAAATAGTGAGGAAAACATCTTGGCTAAATACATGAAATTTAGATGTCCCAAGTGTTGGTGCCATAGTATAACAGTGTACTCTAAATTGTTTGCAAGTTTAATCACATGATAGGTACAAGCGACTTTATTAACCTTGATCCTGTAAAGACCCCCATTTTCTTTAACATTGCCAATCGTCCTCTCTAAATCCAAATCTTGAAAAAGACATTCAAAGGAAGAAAAATTAGCAACACACTTCAAGTCATGAGTGAGCTTGCTAATAGAAAGCAAATTGCAAGATAAATTTGAAACCAAGAGAACATATTCCAATGTGAAGGTCTCAAAAATTTTCACTCTTCCAATACCAATTACCATGGATAAAGATGCATCGACAATCCTCACTTTATAATTATCATAACATGGCTTGTATTCAAGGAACAATAAGGCATGTCTAGTCATATGATCTGAAACACCTAAATCAACAATCCAGACAGCACTATCTTCTGGTTGAACATGAAGAACATTTAAAAAGGTACCTTTCTGTGCTATAGTTCTAGAGGCAACATTAGAAGTGGAAGATGATGAACCTTGACTAATCAACTTTTTAAAGCCACTTCACTTGTTCTTTGCTGAAAAATGCAAGTTCATTTGTTGGTTTTTCACTTGTTTCTGAGGTGGCAACATACCCTTTGATCTCTTTCTGTTTGTTGGGCTTCCAATCTGCTGGTTTTCCATGTATCTTCCAGCATGTTTCCCGGGTATAGCCTATGTGGCTGCAGTGGTCACACCAAGGCCTCCCCTTCTTTTGTTTATTGTCATGATTCTGGTTCTCACTTTAGGACACAATGGCAGAACCATCAAATGGTGTTGTAGCAGCTGTATTGGTTCCCATCATAAGTTTCTTCAAGCTATCCTCCCTTTAGACCTCTGAGAAAGCAACTCTGAGTTAAGGTAATGGCTTTGAACCAAGAATTCTTCCCCTTACCTGATCAAGGGGAAAGTTTAAGCCAACAAGGAATTTAAACACTTTTTCTTTCTCCACAATGTCCTTGTATTTCTTTGCATCTTCAGGACAAGTCCAATTTGGGTTCTCAAAGACATCTGATTGTTGCCACAAATGCATCAATGTAGTGAAATACCAGATTACTAATAACTCACCTTGTTTGAGATCATGAAGAGTACTTTTGATAGAAGTGCTTTCTTTATCAAAGTATGTCTCTTTTGCAGCTGTCCAGATTTCATGGGTAGTGCCACAAAACATAAAATCCCACCCAATATCATTGTCCATTGTATTGACCAACTGGGAGATGACCATGTTGTTTTCTATCCTCCATATCTTGTATTTTAGGTCCTTCTTTTCTGGTTGAACAGCAACTCCAGTAAGGTAATCATTCTTACCCCTGCCTAAGACAAACATCATCAAGGATTTGGCTCACTATAAGTACTTGTGACTATTTAATTTGTGTCCTGTGATGAGTTGGATGGAGCCCTCTGTTCCACCATGGCTGGAGAGGTCTTGTTCACAGGACACTTGGACCTTGGCTTGTTTCAAATGCCATAAGGTACAAAACAAGGCAAAGAAAGTGGCTGGAGATGTTTTGAACAAGTCAAAGCTACTAGAAAACAAGTCATCAAGGTGATGAGTTGAACACACCACCAACAAGGTCAAAATAGAGAAGGAACAAGGCTAGGCTTTGAGGTACAGTGGTTGGAAAGGCTTTGAACTGATCACAGCTACTGGAAAACAAGCCAAATAAAGCATGGTGAGTTGAGCACTCCAAGAACAAGGTCCAAAGAGAGAAGAAACAGGGCTGGGCTTGGAGTTACAGTGCCGATAATCAATTCTGAGCAAACAGCAGCCGGAGAGGAGCCTTCACGTGCTCTCATACGCCAGCACGTGAGAGACTATGCAAGAAAATACCATAGAAGAGTTGAGAGGCGTGTGACGACAGTGGAGGTCCAGTGCCCTAGAATGGGCCGGCCAACAACTGTCTGTGGGTAATCCTAAGGTGTTCTTTCAGTTGATTATTGGTGTTAGAGAGAGCCATTATCGAGTTAGAAGTTTTATTTAGTTCTTATTTATCCTATTGTTTTAGTTTATGTCTAGGAACTGTGAGTTCTCTTATCTCTCAGAGTTAATTCATTGTATCATGTGAATATTTTACAATTGGTAACCAAAAATATCCTGGTATAGAATTTCTTCTATCTATGAGAAATATTGGAGATGAAGTGCACAGGAATATCTTCATAATTGCCAATCTTACAATCTATATTCCAAGCATGCTATTATGGCACAATTATACAAAGTGAATCAGTCCATAAACAGTCAGAGATGTATTGAAACCAAATGTGGTACAAAATGCAAAAAACTTGACAAACACTGGAACTGCAAATAGAGAGAACAAGAAAAAATTAGAAAGGTTATATTCACCTCTTTGGCAAAATAATTATCCATATGTAAAGCATGCTTCAAGTCATCCTCTTCTTTAAGAATCTTTAAACAACTTGGACATCCAGCTAGGTAGTGAACTGCAAACCATGAACCAGAATCTCCAACACCTAAGGATGAAAGTATTGATCTTTCTAAGACCAGACCAAACCTATGTCGTTCTGGAGGCAGAAAGAATTCTCTCACAGCAGTCATGAATTTTAAGTAGAAAGAATGAAAATGCTCAAATTCTTCAATGGTACATGAAGGTAGAACATGAGATTTACTATCCTTGGCCCCCTCAAGATCACTATCATTTACTGAGGTGAATGCCCCAAGCCAAGGAACTTCACCAAACCCATTATCAAAGCTGGGTTCAGCTTTGCACATATCCTCTCCTAATAAATTGGAAGAATAAACAAAAACAGGAAAAATCAATGAATGTAAATAATGGATGAGTAATTTTAGCTCAAAAGTTTCATATTGTCATGCATTCAGGTAATACCAGCCACCTTCAGGTTATTCTTCCCTCTGGATGCCGGTGTTCTATCATTTTTTCCACTTAAGCCCACCCCAACATGATCCCCTGCAAGAAAATTTTTCTTTCACCTTATATCAAATTATCAATATCATTATGTAACATAATCATTCAATAAAACCACCTTGAAAATATAATGGAAAATGCCATATAGCAAAAGGCAGAAGATTTTATTTAGATGAATATAGAGTTTATCAAGAGATAGAAAAGAAGTAAAAGACAGAGGATAAGTAACCCTCCTATAATAAGTATAAGGATGGGAAAAGAGAAACCAAAGAAAAGCCAGGAAAAGACAGAAGATTCCAAGTAACAGATTCTGGTCTGGTAAGCATTAAGAGATTCCAATAAACGTATATACAAAATAGTATACAAAAAGAGAAACCACAGAAAGCCAAATAAAAAATATACAGACAAAAAAATTACTGCATCCAAACTTTAAACAAATTAGTGCTGAAACAATTAAAACATTAAATCATCTAGATGAAAATGAAATTTATTTAAGTCATACACACTACCATGATTTAGACTTACCAGGCATGCTATAAACATTTTCTGTTCCATTTTCCTTCTGTTTTGCAAGCAACTTTGGAGTCCATCCGCAAAAGTCTACGAGAACTAGAGCCTTATCAGTTGAATCAAGGAACATTCTTAATTCTTCTGAATTCTTGAGAGACTTCAGGGGAACATCTTCAGGTGCACTGATGATATAAGGATACAATGAAGACAATATATTTTTCGCTCTAAGTCTTCCTCGGTACTTGTAAGATATAGAATAGTGGAAGTAAATTAATGTTATTTCTTCAGTAGTAGCACCTATAGAATCTGCTAGCATCTTCTCTGTATTTCTATGGATATATCTCAGTTTTAGAGGACCAAACTCTTTTCCTTTATCAGCAATTACAAGCACCACATCCTTCATAAAGGAGCGAGACTCACCAAACCCTGCAATTCAAAATAAAAATCAAGCACATTAGGATCACAACTAAAAGCAAAACATTTTAATGACAGATATGAAGATTTATAGTGAGACATGATACCCCCCCGCATCTTCAATATCATTACTAATTTCTCCAATTGTAAAGGAATACTAAATAATGAAATCAAAGATGCTTCAGACAATGTCTCTACTTCTAGCATGTAGTCTAGATTCCTATTGACATAGGATGATAGAGAATCTTGAAAACAGAAAGTTAAAGATCAAAGAAATTTCAAAATACAGTCTAATTTATCTAGGGTCTATTGTAAGCACCGATGCATGATGCAATAAGATAAAGGAATCATGATATTAAAGAGCTTAAGATTAAAGAGAAAAGAAATGAAGGAAGTTGCACTAGCTTTGATGCAAGGCCTCACGGTGATTCTTCCACATGCTAACTTGGTGATTTAAAATCCTATTAGTTAAAAAGTTGCTGGTGCAGATCAATTTTGTAACAAACCTTGACCGCGTAACACCTAAAAATTAGAATAATAAAACCTGTTTCTAGATATCTTAAGGGCTATTGTATAATATAAGAGTAACTATATGAAATTACAAGAACTCAGCGTGGAGTAAAACTAGATGCCATTTGCCTCAAACTTTAGCTCACTATATCTTTGCAATGTGAAGAATATCAGTAGTAGGGCAACACTTTACACCACCAAAGGAAGATATATACTAGATAAATCGGACATTTAAAGCTTAATTATGAAAGGTTATCAAAAGAAAAGAGTGTCACACTGAAAAGAGGTTGAACTTGGTCTAAAGGGGTGAAAACTTGTATAATAGCATTGCATGTTGAGTAGATGATATATTGCACAAGATGTGATTTACCTGCAACTCAAGTTAAACCATATCTGCAGCAAAAATTTAACTTCAACAAGCAAATTCTATGCAGGAATCTGAAAAAACTACTAAGCTAAGACAGACAAGGATTTCTTTTGTCTTCTAGTTCAATGAATAATATAGGTTTATTCAAGGGTAAATTACACTTTACCTAAATATTTCATTAAATTCAACATCAATGAACCAAGTTTCAAATTCTATAATTTACTCCCCTCAAATTTTAGAGACAATCATGCATTTACTTTACCCATGATAGATTCTGAAACATTGCAACCATTAAAAATTCAGTCAAGACTGACTATAGAGAGGTCACATTTCCAAAACTTGTGCGGGTAGTATCTAAATGAGAAATTCAAGGGGCAAAGAGTAATTTACCCTTTACGTAATTTTCTATAAAATAAAATAAACTTCTGAAAAGGACTTCGAGAAGCCAATCACACTATGGACTGCAGAAGACAGAAAAGGTTGGCTGTAAATACTATACACACCAATGCCATTGCAGAATATGTTCTGTGCAGTATAAAGGGTTCTTCGTTGTAAGGAACCAACATGGATAATTACTAGTTTGAATCACCTTTGACACCATGTGAAAGTTAATAGCAAAAAATGACTTCCTGTCACCCAGCCTAATACATCTTAAACAATGAATAAGTAATTCTACACAAGCATAGCGACCATAGATGGATAAGAAATGCTACTTGTCACCGTCTATTAAGTTATCCATTCTCCGTGGTTTGAGAAACAAGTTTTGAAGCATTGTTTCAAGTAGGTAGCCCACCAGTTGAAAAGGGTACAAAGGCAAGATCATTTCTTCCGAAAAATGCCACATTGCCATTACCATATATTGAACTAAAGCACCATGCAATGATACATGTTAAGGCAGATAGCTCTGAACCATGAAAAGCTGGCCACACTCAAAATAACTACAAGGGTGACAAAAAATAACAAGAACCCAAATGTCACCAAAAATCAAATACATATAGTTTACTTCTAACTGCTGTATTCATTAAGAATCCGCTAGTATCTTCTCCCAATATTCCATTGAAAATATGAACCGAACCAATGCATCAACAGAAACAAATAAAGCAAGAGAGGGATTACAGGGAAGAGAGACGAGAAGGAGAATATGGGGATGGAGTTGGATCTGAGAAGAGAAATTTTGTTTGGTAAGGATCTGCCACTCGGCCGGAGCGGAGGATGCGCAGTGAATGGATAAGCATGATAGGAATATGGGAGCAAAGACTACGAATAGATACTTCATCGCGCTCTCTGAGCTCCTTGTGATTTAGAGGCCCTGCCACTTCTCCATAGCAGATCGCACTAACCCTTTACACTCGTTTCCGTTTTCGGTACCAGACGAGGTAGGCAAAATTCAGAGAACTAGATAGGCAAGTTCAGGCAGACTCGGTGCCGGCATGCTTCCTTTCTGGGAAAATTCCCTGCCCCTCAAGCCATAACTTGCCAAAAATTGTACCACAATATCTTAAAATTTGTTGGATGAACAAAAAAGTAAGTTAGTTAAATTTATTATTTATATTTTCTAAAATTATAATTTAATATTTTTATTATTATAAGAGTATTCTAGATTTATTATTACCTTTGAATAAAAACATTTTATAACATCAAGAAAATCATATTATAATTTTAAAAGTAAAAAAATGTGTAATAATTTTAAAAAATATAAGTATAGTTTATTTCTCTGAGTCTTAAAAAGAATTTTTATTTTTAAGATTTTTTAGTAGAATTTTTACCCAGTTATGATTCTGGGGTGAAATTTCTCCTTCCCGTTAAAAGAAGATTCAAATTTTCATTTAAAATAATATTTTAATCAATTTATATAATAATTTTAAATTGGGTTCTTCTTCCCAATTCTCTGGGCCATCACCATTAAATGCCTATGTAACAAGCATTTTGACATTAATATTGTTTATGTAACAAGCATTTCACATTAATATTGCTTTTCTCAAGAGATCACGTTTCGAATGGGAAAGGAACTAAAGAAGGTAAAAGATCAAAGAAACAATGATTTGTATTATTAAGAGGTCTTTCAGGTGGGATACTATATGAAGACAAAGTAAATATTAGTAAGATAAAGTTATGTGGGAAGTATTTTACATGTTGTGTTGTGTTCTCGTTGTCTTCAACCTTTTTCATTGTCTTGTAGGGGGCTTGTATTTATAAGTTTTACGATAAGTGTGCTAATGATAACAGTTAACCCAAGTTATTTTATAAAGTTGTAAAATATGTTTGATCAAGGTGGCTTGCCATACTAAGGTTATTTTGTTCAAAGCAACTTAGGTATTTTGTCAATTCCTTGTATAAGGCTTAATCAATAGTAGTCATTGAGTCTTTTGGGCCTTTTAAAAACAAGTTGTACCAAGTTGGATTAATCTATATACTTATAGTTAGAAGGCTTTCATAACATTTACCCTTAAATCTACTAACAAAATGACAAGCTAAACAAACTTAGAGTAGTGCATTCATCTTAACTATTATGTAATTAATGTTAGCAGCTTCATCATTTATAGAGTGCTCTATGAAATATGAGAAGTGGTGGGTGCAAAGGGTTGTTTACTAGTCCTTTTTAAGTCTTTATTTATAGCAACTTTGTCAATTTATTGTCTGTCTACTTGCTATTTTCTTGTTTCTTTTGCATAGGTCAATCTTGTTTGAGTGATATTCTTCTTATAGTTGCTATGCATTTTCTAGGTGACTTCAAGAGTAAAATGTCAAATGATGATGTTCACTAGTCTCAAAATGATTATCGCTTTCCTTTAAATGTTATTCCATCATTACTTTTTGGTTAGTGAAGGATTTTTAATGTAAAGGATGGTAGAGCTTCTCTAGTACTATATGACTATGTTCTTTAAAGAGAAGTATGTTTCCTTTAAATAGACACTAATTTATAATAGTATCGACTAGGGTAGCTCTAATCCATTAAGGTTTCCATTTTGTGCATCGAAACATGAAAGGAGAAAAAGCTCGTCAAAGTGATTAAGTAGCTAAGAGATCAAGCTTCATTTGCATATTCACAGTGTAATAAAGGATCAAGGTTTTGTTTTATGTATCCATTGCATGATAAGAGATCAAGCATACAAGCTTTGTGTATCCCTACTATCTTATGTACTTTAGACTCATGGATCCATAAGTGATTTGCCTTACATATGCATCATTTAGATAAACCCACTACCTAACAAGAGATCAAGCTCTATCTCCTTCCATCTCCATCTTATGTAAGTCCTCATTTGCCATGTCACTATTGTTGGATGGAATGCTTATCATTGGGTTAAAAACTAAATGCTTAATCCAATAATTGATATGAGGGCTAAAGTTGTGTTTTTTATTTCCATTAGGGCAACTATTAAGAGAAAATTTTTGGCTAGTTGTGGTAGTAATGTTCCCTGACAAAGGGGTTGGTGTGGGATCAAGTTATAATCAAAATATATCAATTTGGATAAATACAATTAAATAAAAAGAGTTGCATTTTAATTGACATATACTACTTTTGGCATACTATAGCATAATTTTGATGAAGACTTTATAAACATGTATGTATTAGCTTAATTTGAGTGTTTATAATTGAGTATGGATTGGAAAGTTAAAAGATAGGGATTTAAAATGGCATCATATGTTTAGTACATGCATTTTTCTTCCAATTTTTTAACCCAAAAAAAGAAAGAATAGTACAATATTAATGAAATAAACCATAAGATACCTAATTGACAACTTTAAACCATAGGATAGTTGTAATACTTATACATCCTAAAAGCTTTAAACCTGGGAGATTATAAAAGGAAGTCTTTGGAATTGAATAATTAGAGGCTAAATGAAATTAGAAGAATAACCTAAACATCTAAAAATGAAAATACAAAGCTAAGGTTAGCTTAGAATTAGAGCCTAAACGGCCAAACGAAAAGCCATAAAGGCCAATGGTATTTTTATAATTTCGGGCAATTTTTAGAAAACTCAAAGGAGATATTTTTAAATAGAAAAATTAAGTATCCTAGGGTTTTCAAAAGCCTAAAAATTAGAGGAACCTTTAAAACGTCTAAACCCCTCCAGTTTACATTTTTTGTCATTAGTTAACCAAAACTTTGATCGATTAGTTTAGAAATGTTTTAAATCCAATTTGGGTGAAACTAAAAGCATTTTATGAATTAAATGACTTAAATTTTATAATAGAAAAGATTATTCCTAAAAAAGATTTAAAATGAGCTCAAATAGAAGAAAGTAAGAAAAATGACTAAATTGTAATTTTTAAAAGTTGCATAAATGGACTTTTGAGCTTCTTAAAAATGCCCCTTTTCTGCACTCTCTCTTAACTGACTCACTTGCACTCTTAAATAAATTCAAGAGCTGCTCTAATAGGCGCATAAGTGGGGGAAGCAAAATGAGGGAGAAGAAGCTTTGAAAATGTGAGAAATTAACACTTTCTCATGCTCTTTCCTTTACTAACTTTGTTCTCCTCCTTCTCCTCTCTTCTCCCATGGTTTTATTAATTTATTTAGGGCTATTCTGTGGCTAGTTTAGCAAGAAGAAGGGAGAGTTTGAAAGAGGGATTAGAAGCTTTGGAAAGCACCTTGGGTGCAAACAAGGTAAATTTCCATAGATTTTATTGCTTCTTCTTGTCTCCTTCTTCTATGTAGAGTTTCAGCCAAACCTAAACCATCTAGGAGGAGATGATTTTTGGCCAACAGTAAGAACAAGGGTTTTAAAGTATAAGAATTAAGATTATGCACGTGGAATTAAATGAAAAGCCTTAAAATTCAAGTTGTGATGCCTAGGGATTTTATTGCACCTAGCCATTCTTGAAACTTTCTAAGGATAATTTAGTTTGTGTAAGAGTATGTATAAGTCCATAAGACATCTAGGAAACTTAACAAGTGGCTATTTCTCTAAAGAAACCAAAACAACTCCATAGCCCCAAGTGTGTGTATGTGTGTCTCGTCCAAAGAGAGAGTGAGCACTTAGGGAAATTTTTCTTTGGTTTTAAGGATAGGAATAGCCTAGATATGATTAGTAAATACTAAAGAAACCATTGGTTTGAATTTAGAATCCATGGTTTATAAGATGGAAGTTTAGACTCTATTTTATGACATAAATAAGCAACTTGAGTCTAGGTTCCTTGAAATGAGTTGGAGATGACTTTAATGAATTTAATTGGAGTCATATAACCTAGAATGAATGAGGAATTGGAGCCATGATCATGAATTCTAGAGGTTGTTTCATTATATCCTTTTATGAAACCATATTGATGTCATAAGATAAAGAAAGTTTGTATAAAGTTTATGTGAATCTAGAATTGGTTCTAATGATTGAATTGTATTTTATTTAATATTTCCAGGCCAAGCAAATCAAGATCTCCCAAGGTGTAGGTGTGTGGCTGAAAAGGGGAAGGAATAGCTAAGGAAAAAAGTGTGTGATTCATGGCACAAAGTAGCTCTCTAACCTTTCTTGCATGTATTTCTTTGATGTTTAATTATCTTTGTATGCTTATGTGTATATTTGACCCATAAGATATGCTTATAGCTTTTGATTAAGTGTTTTGGTACCATTATACTTATTGAATGAAGTTTTGAATGCAAAATTGCTTGAATGGATATGGTTGTGCTAAAAATCCCTTAGAATGGGTGAGAATAAGTTAAAAGATCCTAAGAATGGGTGAGACAAAACCTAAAATCTTAAGAGTGAAGCTAAGTCAAAAGTTCCTAAAAGTGGATAAGACAAATCTAAAAGTGCCAAAGAAATTGGATGAGGCTAGACTAACATCCTTTAGAGCCTATGTTTGACTTGTATAAACTTATATGACATGAAATTATGCTTATGTATGGTTATTAGAAGCTTTTATTGGTATGCTTGCATTCTTTGACATGAAAATATGCCATTTATGTATGTTTGAAAAGGTAAAAGAACTATTGAGATTTTTTGAATCTCACTTTTCCTTATATTATGTCTAACCATGTTAAGTGAGCCAAATGGAGCAAGAAATGGAGGCCAAACATCTTGAAGAACAAGACTTTGACAATAGAATAGAAAATTAGGCATTTTGATGGCAAAGTTTGTAACCATATGATGTATATGTGATATAAACACTTGAGCATGTTTAAATGTATGTAACTATGATGTATGTATCAATTTTGAAGTTAAATGAATGAGTATGTGAGAATTTAATATCATTGAGCCTTGATGCATGTATGTATAAAGTCATGTAGAAAAGTGGTTTTGAGATTGTGATAATTTGGACCATTTGGGAAACTTATATAGGCTACATTTATGTTATAGGACATGCTTAAATGGTCATGTCTTAGTTAGAAGACCATTCGACCCTATTATGGTTACAAAATGACCATATTCTTGACCTGAACCACAAACTGACCATGGACAATTTTATACATGAAATTTGACATGATTATAAATCTCATCTAGAGCTTTTTACAGAGTTAAAGAGTACCTAATTTAGAGTTTTAGAATATTTATTATAAATTTTTAAAATTAGCCAAATTATGCAGAATTGTTTCAATCGCTGTTTATATAGTTAGTTTGTACTTCTGTGTCATTCATGGGCAAATGAAATCCAATGTTCATAAAATTTTATAGGCATAAACTAGACATTCTAAGCTTTTTATAGCCACTAAGAGCACCCAAATTAGAATTTTGTAGAAAGATATATGAATTTTTGAAATTTGGATTTAGCTGCAAGACGTATCAGTAACTTGATGTACTATTTCATTGAATTTCATGGGGCAAATTTGGTTGTTTTGATATGAAATTTTATGGTAGTTAGAGAACATTCTAAGCTTTTCAGAATGGTATAATTTACACGAGTTTGATTTTTCTAAAATTAGTTATGAATTTTTGAATTTCGTATTAGATTATGGACCTAAGAAAAAATCGCAACTTTGCTTGAAAATCATGTTACTTGTCTGAAACCCGAAATGCAAGCTTAAAATTGTGATGTTTCTAGTCCATTAAATGTGTTATGGAAGGAGGAAAATGTTGGTATGGCCAAATGGTCCATATGATTAAACTTGAATTGTTTTAGCTTATAATGACAATAAATTAAGCTGCTAAAAGTGTGAATTTAATGAAATTGGATATAAATGCATATTTTTAGCTAGTCTTAACATAAAATGGATGCTAGCTATGTATGGTGTGACAATAGTTAGCTGATTACAGAATGGCCCAAATCAAATGGTAATAAACTATACTCAATACTATATTATAGACTTTTTATAATTTCTTGGTGTCACAACTAGTATTAAAAATTAGATAAGTTATGATGTGAGAAAGTGAAAGTTATTCAATTTCTCACTATTTTTATTCATTACCTTTAAGATGTCTTATCCACAAAGAATTTTTTAATAAAAATAGATAGGTTTAATTTTTCTTATTTTGTAATAAGTTTAAAAAAATTAACATCAATTTTAGTGTACAACTTTTAAAATCAAACTAAACCAATTGGATCAAAAAGCTGGTGAATTATCTAGGGTTTTAATCTATTTAAACCTCTAAACTAGTTTATGAAAAACATGTTGAATCAATCAAAATCTAATAAAATTGATGAAAACCAGATGAATCAATGGATCAATTGGTTTGATGTTTGAAGTAATAGAAAAGGAAAACTAAAGACGGAAAAGAAGGAGCATCCACATGGAAATAAAAAAACAAGAAAAGCTAGTGAAAAAATTTTGCCAAAGCATCACTGCTGTAGTCTTCTCTCTTTTCATGAGCAAATATTTGTTTGACCTTTGATAGAGGAAAACTCTTCCACCATCTTTGTTTAGTTTTGAAGGGGATGAGAGTTGCATCATTGATACAAAATTTGTACCTTTTGTTTTTCTGCTAGGGTGTTGATGGAGATGGCCAAGATGGAATCATGCTAAAAGATAAAAGAACCCATATTCTATATGAATCTAAGCTGTGCATATCCCAAGTTGGGGCATCCCAATCTAAACTGTCCAAATTACATATGGACGATCTAGATTTCATGAATTTTTTTAAAATTTTTTAACATAAAATATCATTAATTGGTAGCTATAAAATTGTTTTCATTTTGTACTTTGCATCTTTTATTAAAAAAAATTTAAAATTAATATATATGTATATAAAATTTGGATCATCTAAATCAGACCTAGACAATCTAGATGATATACGCACCCTAATATGCACGAGATTTATGTGAAAGATAAAATGGTTACTTAGATTTTCTTCATTGCTTCTAGATGTGCTCTCCAACCATTTGCATAGGGAATATCAAATTATGTGAAAACATGTAATGAAATTTTAAATGAATATATATATTAATTAACTATTTTTATTTATTTGAAATATTATAATAGTTAATGAATTCTATCCAATTTATTTTACATTAATTTGTTATCTTATATAAAATATTTTAATTATTTTTTATATTTTAACTCACTTATATTTATTTTTTAGATAATTTATTAATTTAGTTATAAAATATTATTTATATATTTATTTTGTATTTATACCTTAAAAAAATAGTTCAACCTTATTTCAACCTCAGTTAAACCATTAAATAAACTTTTGCTAATAAAGTCCTTTAATATTTTGAAATTAAAATGTTTTATTATAAAATTTACTATATTTGATGAATAACAAGTTTCATAAAAATTGTGTAATGTTTATCTAATTTTATAATCAATAACTTAATTAAATATGGATTGTAAAGAATATTCAAAATTTCTCCATCTATCCAACTAGGATTCATTACAAAAATACTTATAAATATGTGCCTTAGTAATTTTACAATAAAAAATTGTATTTTGGCTAAATTACTCTCTCTTTAACAAAGAGATGAATAAATTAAATTATCTTTCCTTCTGTTTTAAGAAATTACACTCCCTTTTCTTAAAATTAAAATTACATTACGACTTTTCATTGTAATTCAAAAAAACTAAAATTACATTTAATTTGATTAAAATATCCTTAAATTTATTACTTATATAATATAATAAATAACTATTATTTATTTAAGCAATATATGATAGTCACTCTTAAACTCTAAAATAAAATAAATTTTTAATTTTTAATATAAACTAAATAATATTGAAATAAAAGTTTAAGAGATATATATTTAATGAATTAATTTTTTTATAAAATAAATTTAATCCTTTAAGGTATTTTGATAAACTTTTCACTTTAAAAAAATTGCATATATTTCAAAATAAAAAAATTATATACTTTTAATATCTTTTAAAAGAGGAGCAAGTAACTCCCTTGTATATTTTTTAAAAGATTGGTTAAATACATATAACTAAGTAATTATCAAATAATTTGAGTAAACACTAAGCGCTTGTATATTGTGCAAGTAATATATATTATAAATTTATATATTAAATCTCTCTTATACATATAAATGATATAACATCCAGTTTCTTTGTAAACGTAAAAAATGAGCCAAATATAAATAAAAGTTCTCTAAATAAAAAGATTTGAGGCTATATAAAATTTTAAATAATGAAAAATAAGGATTTGATATTTGAGTTGCCCTAAAACCCCAAGTCAAATGAGTTAGAAAAGTTTGTGAAAGAACGTGGGGCATTTTTGTAATTTTTGGCAAATTTAAAAAACTCATAAGAGAGCTTTTTAAATAAAAAATTTAAGTTTTTTGAGGTTCTTAGAGACCTTAAAAATTATAAGAACCCCTATGGTTCTTGAAACCCCTCCGGTGAATGATTTTGGTTGTCAGTTGACCAAAACTTTAACTATACAGTTTGAAATTATTTCAAATCCAATTTGAATGAAATCAAAGATATTTTATAAGTTAGAGAACTTAAATTTTTTGATGAAAAAAATGATTTTCAAAAAGGAGTTGAAATGAATCCAAACGAATAAACCATAGTTTAAAGACTAAAATAAAAAGTTAAAAAAGTGTGTTGAAATGAATCCAAACGAACAAACCATAGTTTAAAGACTAAAATAAAAAGTTAAAAAAGTCTGTTAACTTTACTTTTTTGGCTTTTTAAATGTCCAACCACTTGCTCCAACCTTTAACCACAATTTTGTTGGTCTGAAATAGAGCCAAGGAGAATGCACAAGGAAAGGGAGAGAAGAAAGAGAGAAACCGACCAAAAAGGATAAGAAATTCATGATTTTTCATGCTCTCTCCTTTACCAAAGCTTTTCTCTTCTTCCTTTTCTCTTCTCTAATAATTTTATTGATTATTTTGAGACTGATTTAGATTTGATTTAGAAGGAAGAAGAGAGGAATTGAAAAGGAGCTTGGAAGCAAGTGGAAAAGCTCTTGAAAAGCTAGCAAATAAGGTAGGAAACCGTGGATTTTCCTTACTTCATGTTGTCTTCTTCTCTTAGACATATCTTGGTCAGATGTAGGCCACTTAGAGAGAGATGAATTCTGACCATATCAAGGGAAGAACATGTGTTTTAGAATATGAGAATTAAGATTATGCTAATGGAATTAAAAGAGAGGCAATATAATTCAAGAATAAAAACCTAGAGATCTTAAGACACCTAGCCAAATCTGAACCTTTCTAAGGATGTTTTAGATTATGTGACAGTTTGTATGAGTTCCTAATACATTTAGGAAGCCTCCTAAGTGCCATTCCCTTAAAAAAAACAAAGCAAATTCCATGGGTGCAAAATGGTAAGGGTGTCTTGGCTGGCCACCTATGGAGAGTTTTAAATTGTTTTAAGCATAAAATGGGACTAGATATGATGGAAGAACATTAGTGGAAGCCTTGGAAAAACTTTAAAATCCATGGAATGTGAGATGGAGATATAGGCTCCATAATGAGACATAAAAAAAATAACTTATAGTTAGGCTATTTAAAATGAATATGTGATAACTCCAAAGAGTCTAAATGAAATCAAAAGATCTAAAATGAATGAGAAATGGGAGGGAAGATCATGAATCATCATAGTTGCTTCATAAGGTCTTGTATGGAAGTATAATGCAGCCATAGAACAAAGTAGCTTCACATAGAATGTGTATGATACCAAAGCTTGTTTCCATGAGTGATTTATGTCTCTTTTGATGTGTCTAGGTCAAGAAAACCAAAGGCCACCTAGTTGCAGAGCTTGGCCATGAAGAGGGAGAAGGATCCTAAGAGAAAAGTGTGTGCATTTGCTCCAAGGTAACTTTTTAACCTTTCTCTCATATATTTTTTGATGTTTTCTTGTCCTTGGATATGTGTATGTATGTTTATACCATAAGAAATGTTTCCAACTATTGCCTATATGCCATGGTACCATGATGATCATGAAATATGTTTTATGAATGTGTTTTGTCTTGAATAAGTATGGTGATGTCAAAAGTCCCTTAATAATAGTAAAAATGAGTCAAAAGTCCCTAGAATTGTGTGAGACCAAGGCAAAAGTCTCAAAAAGAGTGAGGCTTAGTCAAAAGCCCTTTGAAAATGAATGAGGCAAATCCAAAAGTTCTACAGAAAATGGGTGAGGCTAAACTAATACCCTTGCAAGCCTATGTATATTATATATGAGTTTCTTAAACATGGAAAATGTTATGTATATGTTCACTAGTAGTTGGGAAGCCATGCATGTATTCTTTGACATGTATATGCATCCATTATGTATGTTTGAAAAGGTTAAGAGCTATTGAGATTCTTTAAATCTCACTCTTCCTCCTCCATATGCTTATTTATGTCTAGGTGAGTTAAGAAGTCCAAAGAAAGGAGGCCAAATGCCTTGGAGCATAATTCTTGACAAGGAAGTAGAAAAATAGAAAAGTTTATAGCATATTGATGTCAAGGAATGTATCCATGTGATATATCTAAGATGTAACCATTTAAGCAAGACTAAATGTATATAATTATGATGTATGTATAAATCTTGAAACCAAATATATGAAAATGTGAGAATTTGCCACCCTTTTGCTAATATGTGTTTGTGCATGAATACAAGTGGCATGGTGAGTTTGAGCTCCATCATGATTTAGATCATTTGAGATGCTTCCTTAGGCTATGTTTGTGCTATGGGACATGCTCAAGTGGCTATGGTATATTAAAAAGACCGTTTGGTGTCACTTTGACCTAATTATAATGTTAAAAATGACCAAATCTTAAGCTTAACTACAAATTGACCAAATGAACTAGTCTTGTTATGAAATTTGGCACACTTATAGAGCTTAACTAAAGCTTTTCATAGAATTAAAAAGTACCCAATTTGGAACTCTAAAGAATTTATTATGATTTTTCAAAATTGGACAAATTATATAAAATGGTAATGTGCACTGTTTACATGGTCAAATTTTGTTTCTGTGTCACATGTGAGTCAAATGAAGTCCAATGGTTGTAAAATTTTATAGATATAAACTAGACACCATAATATTTTTATAACCACTAAAATCACCTCATTTGGAGCCCTGTAGAGGGAGAACTAAATTTTTGAATTTGTATGATAGTATTAGTAATGCAGTCTGGCCTTAGATACTGTTCCATCAATTTCCACAAGTTAAATGCCATTGCATTAGTCTAGAACTATTTTTAGTCATTATTTAACATCTAGAGCTTTTTAGAATAGTATGGTTTTCTTAATTTTGAATTTTTTGGAATTATTTACGAATTTTCAAAATTTATATCAGAAACCCGTGATAGCAGACTCAACAGCTAGACCTTTGGTATTGTTCTATAGGTTTTCGTAGTCCAGATGATGTTTTTGTGATTTGGAATGATTTTTAGCCTTCAGTTGACATTCAGCGCTTTTTAGAAAATTATCATTTGTTTGATTTTAATTTTTCTAAAATTAGTTATAAATTTTCAAAATTCACACTAGAAAGCTAAACATGTGCACCTGAGAGCAAACTTAAATTTTCTGGTGCATGGCTTCCAAACCCATGATGCATGAGTTAAATGATGATTTTTATGACTTAAATGGATATGTTATAGATAAAAAATGATATGGATGAGTTCATATGGTCTCTAGAACCATGAATTATGTATATGACCTCTTAAGTACTCAATTATCCATGTATAAAAACTCATGTTTTTCCATAAATGTTGTCCCATATACTTGAGATGGATAGGGATGTGTTATTTTTTAGATGCATGTGTATGTCATGGATGAAAATGAGTTGAGACAAATTAAATGACTCATGTGGGCAAAATTGAAACAAATTCAGTGTCCATACGCCTTAGTTCCGTTGTCAAATTCACTTAAATGAGTATGAAATGCTTTGAATGTTATATATGAGGTATATTAACTTTAGGTATTAAAAATGATATATAATCTAATCCATCAAAGGTAGGATTAGGCCTTATTAGATTTTAATATATAAGGTTTTATCCAACACTTTTCAATTCTAACCTTCATTTATAAGGGTATTCATTAGTTAAGTTGGGTTGAGTTTTTGCATAACTTGATAGGGGTAATCATGAGCTAGGTTTTATAGAATTACATTTTACTCTTGAAAAAAAATAAAAATTTTATATGTCTTTATAAAATAAATATTTTTTTAAAAAATTTATAGGATCAGGCTAAGTTGACTGAAATTGGCTAACATGACTCATTCGACCTAATTTATCTAACTTGTTTTTTGGCTATTCAACTTGATGTGACTAGGCTAGACTAAATCACCTAAATTATCATGTACTATGTGTAGCTCTATTCATAGTACTTTCTTGTTATATAATATAATAAATTTAAATAAATATAGTATATTTTTTAAATAAAATGTATTTTTGTTAAAAGAATTTTTTTTATCCTATCTAATATTATATAATATATTACTAAATAAGTGATAGTATTATCTTTTATAATACTTTATTTTATATAGTGTCACACTAAATACTACATAATTTTAAAATTTTATTAGATTTTATCCTATATAATATACCAAATGAACTATAATAACTCAATTTTTAAACACTTTTGGACCAAAGAAATCCATGTGTGTGTGTGTGTGTGTGATCATGAGTCAGTTTATAGAATTACATTTTGCCTTTAAAAAAAATAAAATTTTTATATAAGTATTTATAAAATAAATATTTTCTTAAAAAAATTTATAGGATCAAGGCAAGTTGACTGAAATTGGTTAATATGACTCGTTCGATCCAATCTACCCAACTTGTTTTTTGGCTATTCAACTCAATGTGACTAGGCAAGAGTAAGTTGCTTAGGCTACCATGCACTGCATGTAGCCCCATTCAATCATACTTTCTCTTTTTATGATACAATAAATTTAAATAAATATAATATATTTTTTAAATAAAAGTTAGTTTTATCAAAAGAATTATTTTTATTCTGTCTAGTGTTATACAATACATCACTAAATAAGTAATAATATTATCTTCTACAACACTTTATCTTATATACTATCACATCAAACGTTATATAATTTTAAAATTTTATCACATTTTATCCTACACAATATACCAAATGAGCTCTAATAACTCGATTTTAAAACACTCTTAGACCGAAGAAATCCATATATGTATATGTGTGCGTGCGTGTGAGACTTTCATTTTTCACCTAAGCTCCTTCTCTTATTCACTTATTCCACCCAAGTAAGATAGATATAAGGTCCTCAGGTAGATAGATAAGAGACACAAATAAGAAAAAATTGAGGTCCATAAAATGTTAAATCAAATGTAATTTAAGTTATACTAGACTTACGCATAATGTAATTTTTTTTTACTAATATACATAACTTTTTTTTTTAGTTTTATTCTGTTGTGTACTCTTTGAACTGTTAATTAAAAAAAATTTATGATATATCTTTTAATATTTTTTTCATTCATATTTTTGATAAAAATATATTATATCTAAAAATTTTTAAATAATACAAGCATATGAAACTAAGTTATAAAAATCATACATTTAACATATTTTTGTTTAAAAACTTAAAAACATAATAACAATAATATAAAGATTTGTATGTAAATTTTATCCATTTAACGATCATATATTTTCCCCCTCTATATTAAATAAAAAATGTATATGAAAACTGTAACAAGTGCATTTGTTTATTTAGATACAATAATTTTATATATCTATAATTTTAATAAACAAATAACAATATGTCTTTGTTATTGAGATTATTAATAAAAACATAATATATATAATTTTTTTTTAAAAATAAAACAATCATATGATATTGGTTTATAAAAATTATACATTTAACATATTTTATTTAAAAACATAAAAACCTAATAACAGAAATATAAAAATTGTATATAAACTTTATCCATTTAGCATCTATTTATTTGAATACAATAATTTTATATATTTATAATTTTAAGAAACAAATAACAATCTATCTTTGTTATTGAGATTATTAATAAAACATAATGTATAAGTTTTTCTTAAATAATACAATCATATGATATTGGTTTATAAAAATCATACATTTAACATTTTTTATTTAAAAACATAAAAATCTAATAACAGAAATATAAAAATGTATATAAACTTTATCCATTTAACTGTGATATATTTTTCCCTCTAAATTATGTTGAAAATCCTTATGTAACAGGTGCATTTATTTATTCGGATACAATAATTTTATATATTTATATTTTTCATAAATAAATAATAATATATTTTTATAATTGAGATTTTTAATAAAAATATAATATTTATAAAAAAATTTTAAATAATCCAATCATATGTTACTAGGTTATGAAAATCATACATCTAATATATTTTTATTAAAAAAACCTGAAGACCCTGAAAACAAAAATATGAAATTATATATAAATTTTATCCATTTAACTATAATATGTTTTCCCCTTCTAAATTACATTAAAAATTGATATGTATCCTGTAATAATTATTTATTTATTTGGGTACAATAATTTCATATATTTATAATTTTAATAAGCAAATAACAATATATCTTTGCTATAGATATTTTTAATAAAAATGTAATATGTATAAAAATTGTAAAATAATCCAATCATAAAATGCTAAGTGATTAAAATCATAAGCTTAAAGTGTTTTTATTTAAAAACCTAAAAATCTTATAACAAAAATATAAAATTTGTATATAATTTCTATCATCTAATTATAATATGTTGTTCTTCTCTAAATTACATTAAAAATCTATATGTATCCTGTAATAGGTGCATTTACTTATTTGCGCACTATAATTTTAATAAAAAATAACAATATATTTTTGTTATTAAGATTTTTCATAAAAATATAAAATGTATAAAAAGTTTAAATAATCCAATCATATAATATTAGGTTAAAAAGTTCATACATTAAACATTTTTTACTTAAAAACCTAAAAATTTGATAATAAATATATAAACTTGTATATCAATTTTATCCATTTAACTATAATATGTTCTTCCTTTTGAAATTACATTTAAAATCTATATCTCTTCTATAATAGGTGCATTTATTTATTTGTATACAACAATTTTATATATTTATAATTTTAATAAACAAATAACAATATATCCTTGTTATTGAGATTTTTAGTAAAAACGTAAAAGAGAATATGGAATTCGATTCGATTTACAAATGAAGATTACAGGGCTTTATATAGGTGAGGCATTCCCTAACCTTTTTCTAAAATTTCCTATTCTAATTACATGATTGAGATTCTTTCTGATCTTTAAGATAATGGGCGGCTACTTTGAGTCATATCTTCCTTTTGTCAGTTTCTTCTTTTTTCTCTTCGGTATCTTCTTTTTATCTTGTCGGCAACTTTTGACTTTGTGGATGGTGAACTTTTTATCTTCTTTTGTTGGCATCTTTTGTTGGTAGTTGGAGAGATGACACCTGTCTATGATTCTAAAATATTGATAGATGTAGGTGGCTCATCATAGTCTTTACTTTTTTTCTTTGTCTTTGCAATAATTACATGAATGGATAGGATATTCGGATAATTGTTGGCATATTCTTTTATTCGTGTCTTCCGAATTATCCATCTTATTTGTCTTGATTCTATCATAAAACATAGTGAATAATCGGCTGTTTCTATTAGTTTTTCCTACTGAGTATATACATGTGGTAGGTTCGGTGAAGTAGGTCCATTGGGCCTCATAAAAGTATGCATTGTAGTAATAGAAAAGAAACATCCAATAAAATCCACATTAACTGAAAGAATCTTAAGAATACCCTTAATTGATAAAACATTAATTAAACAAGAAATTCAAAAATTAAATATAAAGGATGAAGTAACAGAAATTTATATTCCAAGAGTACAATTACTAATAAAAGCTTATTTTAAAGCAGGAATAGATATACCAATCGAATTGTTAATTATTGATAATAGAATCATTGATAATATACCAAATAGTGTTTTAGGTGCTTTAAACGGCAATTTAATATATCAAAAATTAAAGTTTACTATTAATATTAATTTTGCCATATCAAGAGCTGAAGCAAATATAAATCAAACACTGGTAATATATCATAAATTACAAGGAATAAAAATGCCACCAGGAAGTAGAATAATTAGTATAACCGGAATGGTAGGACTTGTATTTTCTAATGAACATAAAATCTATAAAAGAAATTTAGGAAATATAATTATTGATAAACATTTTATGCCAGTAATAGAAGAATTACAATTAGATAAATCCAGAATAACTTTACCCCGACAATTACAATTAGAGTTAGATAATACCAAAGAAATAGGAGAAGGAAATCCTTCTTATATAACTAATAATAATAGACTTGAAAATATAAGTATATGAATTAATACTCCAACTGATATTAATATTAATATCACTCCCCGAAGAAGTATTCAGGAAACCCGACCAGTAAGTCGACCATTTTTAAGATCTCAAAGTCAAAATAATTATGAAGCCAATAGATTAGTTGAAATCCCAATAAGATCAAATCTAGCTGAAATATATAGAGAAATCCCTGAAATAGATTTAACACAAAAACTAAAAAATTTTATACTCCTTAAAATTATCCAAGAAGGAAAATGGATAGAAATAATAGCTTTATTAAACTTAGAAATATCCCAAAGTACTATTCAATTAGAATATACTGATAATAATATTGAAATAGATAAAGATGAGACAATAGTTCAAACTATTATTAGATTTAATAAAAGAGATATCATTAAAATCAAATTATATGTTGAACCTAAAATTAATAATAATCAGACACATAAAATAATTTTAGGAAAAGATTTCTGAGAAAAAGTACAACCTCATAAAATTCAAGAAAACAGGATATTGATTAATATAGATCATCAAGTAGTAATTCTAGACAAACTAAAATTAATTTAGTTATTATGAAATTTTACTACATCCTAGTCCGATTCAATTATATAAAATATTAATCAAAAAAATATCATGCTATAATAGGCACAGAAGCAAATATTACTACAGCTAAATATAATATATTACCATCAGAATTATGGAAAAAAGAAAAACCCATTAAGATGAGTAGTGCAGGAAAGGAAATTCACTTTATTGAATTATTTGCTAAAAATATACCAATATAAATAAGAGAATATGAATTAAACATTCCCATATTATATCAATATAATGAAATCACAGCCGATATAATATTAGGAATGGACTTCTTAGAACAACATATGCCTCTACATTTCACTCAGAAAGCCTTAGTATTAACTACACCATGTAAACACCAAACATGGGCTATTAGAATAACTAATCCTTATAATAGAATAGATACGATATTTTAAAAAAAGAAATCTGAAAATGAAATTCAATTCATACCTAATAATAAACCTATAAAACTTGAAGCTAAAAGATCAATATCCCATATACAAGGAAATAAAACTATTGAACAAAGATTAGTAGATAATTATAGTGATAATCTTTTAATTCATTGGGAAAAATCTAAACCTTATACAAAAATATAATTATTAGATTATAGTAAAGAAATCATATCTAAACCTTACCCGTTGACAGAAAAAGATAAGCAAGAATTTATTATGCATATAAATGAAATGTAACAATATAACTTAATTAGAGAAAGTAGATCAAATTTTTGTTCACCAGCCATGATAGTAATAGGACATGCCGAAATAAGACGAGGAAAATTTAGAATGGTTATTAATTATAAGAAATTAAATGATTTAGCCATTAGAAATAGATACCCAATCCCAAAAATAGACCTATTATTCAATCTGATCAAAGGAAAACAATTATTTAGTAAATTTGATTGTAAATTAGGATTTTTTCAAATTAAATTAGAAGAAGAAAGTAAAAAATACATAGCCTTCTTAAATTCTGAAGGATTATATGAATGGAATGTATTACCAATGGGATTCCATAACAGTCCTAGTATATTTTAGGAACATGTAACTAAACTATTATTACCTATTAGAGAATTTGCAGTAATTTATATAAATGATATACTAATATTCTCAGAAAATAAAGAACAACATGAAATGTATTTAAGTCAATTTATAGATATAGTTGAAGAAAAAGGAATCAATATATCACCTAAAAAAGCAGAACTAAGGAAAGAAAGAATAGCTCTCTTAGGTCATTATATTACGTCTAATGGAATAAAATTATAGGAACATATTAGTCAAAAAGTAAGAGATTTCCAAAAAATAACAACAACAAAAAAGGAATTACAATCTTTCTTAGGATTAATAAACCAAGCTAAAAGCTTTATTCCTAATTTATCTAATTATACTACTAAAATATCCAAATTAGCAGAGAAAAAACTACTTGGCAATGGGATAAAAATAAAGTAAAAATTATTTAGAAAATAAAAGATATGTGTAGCAATTTACCAAAATTAACAATTCCAACTCAGGAAAATATTAAATGAATTTTATATACTGATGCATCTAATAATTATTGGGGTGTTGCTCTTTACCATGAAAACCAAGAAGGTAAGGAAATTATTACTCGATATGCTAGTGGAAAATTTAATCCTAGTCAATGTAATTATCATTCAACTTGAAAAGAATTTCTAGCCATAGTAAAAGCAGTTGAAAAATTTGAATTATTCATTGTTAATACTCATTTTATTATTTGTACTGATAATACTCAAGTAAAACATTAGTTATTACGAGAAATTCGAACAACTAAATTATCCAATAAGATGTTATATAAATGGCAAGCTGATTTATCCTATTATGATTATGCAATTGAATATTCAAAGGAAAAAATAATCTTATTGTCGATTTTTTAAGCAAGGACAGAGCAGTCCTTCCAAACAAGTAAAGCTACCATTAATTGTCAGCAAGAAGACCTTAGTAATGGTCAAATAAGTTCTAGATTGAATGCTCTTGAATTAAACTTGAGTATTCTTTCTTTTCAAACGAATAATCAAACAAATAGTTTTGCTGCAACATTAAATTATCTAAGTCAAGCTGTCGGGAACCTTAGTACCCATATTAATGATTTAGAAAGATGAATAATTCAAATAGAAAAACAAATAGTAAGTCAGTCACCTTCTCCACCAATAACACCACAAAGCCAACCACTAAGCCCATCTACAATCTCTAATCCACCTTTCTTTGTGGCCATCTTAGAACAAGAAAAGGAACAAAAACAAGCCCAAGAAGAAGCCCAAAATAAAAACAAACAAATTGCCACTACCTCTATGACCTCAACCTATTCACCTAAAGCTGAATCAGTCGAATCTAAACTCCTTGAACAGTTCCAATATTTCCAATTAGTCATAGATAAATTAAACCATTTCTAAATTTCTACACTTACAATTAGGGGTGTTCATAGGCAGGGTCGGGCCGAACATCTAGTATGTTCGATATCCCGCCCGATTAAGATATCGGGCTTATTTTTATACCCGTGGCCTTATCCGACCCAAAATAAGCTCGATTTTTGGGCAGGTTAGGGCGGTTTAGGGCCGCCTGAAATTTTTTTTGATGAATTGATACTTAATATAAAAATATTTTTTTGTAGACTCATAGGCATATACTTCAAAATAATAGGCTTTTGGAACTTTTATATTTTTATCAATAATAAAAAAATAGTTTAGTATTATCAAACAAAATATAAGCTATACTAACATAATTAGCTTTAGGTAAATACGTATATTTTTATTATTTAATAAAAGAAATGTCAATAAGCATGTACATCAATAATAAAAATAATTAAGAAATAGGGAGAGTTTAAGTAGATAATGAAAGTTACAGTATGTAAAGAGAATTAGATAAAATAAATATAAATATATATATATATATATAAGATGACAAGATATTAATAACTAAAAAAAAATATTAGGGCAAGTTGGACAGAATGTCTTTGTCCGTGGCCCAGCCCGACTCGATATAGTTTTGTTTAAAGTTCTGTCTATTTATATTTTTAGCCCGACTCGGCCCGACTCGATTAGGCAGGGCTAGGGTGGGCCCTTAGGGCCAACGGGACTAATGAACACCCCTACCTACAATTAAATATATCTCTCATTATTCTATTAATAAAGCTGTTATTTATCCTGACACTAATTCACAATTAATTCAAACTTTATATAGTTATGGATTAGCTCACTATATATATCCTTCCTTCCAAAAACCTCCAAGAACTAAGCCAACTCCCAAAATCCATATAGGAAGCTGCTAAACATTATCTTTAAATTATCACTCAATATACCATGTATATCAGATGTTACTCCACAGTAGCGGAGATAACGTTTGAAAAATATTATCCTCTAATTAATTTGATTAAATTTGGTACCACAAAATAACCCTTTGAATTTGAAGAAGTGGAAAAATCATCTATTGACAAGAAGACTTTCGGGTATTGATCTCCAGAATTAGAGCTCAAGAAATAAATATAATATTCATGGAGATAAATAGAATATTTGTAACAACCGGGAAAAAGGAAAGAAAAAGAAAGTAAAAGCTGGGAAAAATTCGAAATCCAGAAATTGTTCTAAGTCTCCTCGCAATAGCGAGAAATGGCCTCGCTATAGCGAGATTGCCTGTTCGTAATAGCGAAGGTGATTCTAGCTATAGCGAGTGTGGGCAGCAGTCCATACAGAAACTAGAGGGTTGCTCGCCGTAGCGTGCGCCATAGCGAGAGTGGGAGTCTGGAACTGGCGCGAGTTCGCCATAGCGAAGGTTAAATCTCACCATAGTGAAGGGAACTGATACGAGCTCATCGTAGCGAAGGTTAAGCCTCGCCATAGTGAAGCTAGATAACACGAGCTCGCCGTAGCAAAGGTTAATTTTCGCCGTAGCGAGGGTCAGTGCGAAAGAGAGTAAAAGGCGAGAAATTTACTACTTTACACAACCCACCTTATTCCTTCTCTCATATTTGCCCTAGACTTCGACCCAAGGAGAGAAAAGAGGCGTGGAGAGTGAAAAAGACCAAGAGAAGGAGGAGAAACAAAGGAAAGGTGAGCAAGTTTCTCTCATTTCGTCTTAGAATCTGGATCTCCTCTCTTTGCCCTCTCTTCCTACGGTTTTGTTTATGAGTTTAGTGAGGTTTTAGGCATAGGTCAGAAGAGGGAAAGTGGAAAACACTCTTGAATCTCTTTGTTTTCTTTGAAATTGTTGTTTCCACTACCTTAAGAGCTTGAGAGAGAGGAAAAGTTGATGGCATTCTAGAGAGAGAGAGAGAACCTCTAGATTCTGGTATGTTAGAAGGTTTGCTCTAAAGATTACATTCTAAGAGAGTAATTCCTTGTTCTTGATTGTGCCTAGGCTCAAGTGAAGCACCTCCATCAAGGTGTGATTGTGAACCTAAGAAGGGAGAGGAGAAATTGAAAGGAAAAGCTAGTGTTGGCTCATAAGGTAGCTCTCTTCCCACTCTTGCTTGTTGCATTCTTGGATGTAATAGTCATTGTATATTTATGTATATGCTTGATGTGTGAGATATGCCATATGTTATTGCCATGATGCATTATTGACAATATGCTTATGTGATGGATTGTGAGAATTGCTTGGGTAAGGTAGTGCCGAAAGTCCCTTGAGATGGGTGAGGTGAAGCCGAAAGTCCCTTGAGATGGGTGAGACAAGGCCAAAAGTCTCATATCCGAGTGAGGCTAAGTCAAAAGTCCCTAAACTCGGGTGAAGCCATCCAAAAGTCCCTAAACTCGGGTGAGGCTAGACCAAAAGTCCCTGGAGCCCATTTTTGGCATTGTTGTGATTTCCATAGCATGTACAACGTGAATTATGTGATTGAGAATAGTTGGATGCCAAATTACATGCTTTGACTTATTATATGCCTTGATTGCTTTCTTGAATGAGTGCATGAGCTACTGAGATTCCCCGAATCTCACCCCTTCCCCTCCCAACTTAACATACTAGGTGGAGCTCAAGGAGAAGCAAGTGCACACCAAGGAGCCTAGATGCATGTGTAGCTAGGTATTAATTTATTTTAGTTATTTTGTTATAAAGTGGTGCCAAAATGAAAATGCACCTTCTATTTTTGAAATGTAAGTGTTGTAACAAGTGTAAATGTATAAATACATGATGTATGAACTATGCATAGAGCCAAATTAATGGAAATGTAGGTTTTGCCCCTTTTGCTGAATGTATGTAGTAGTGTATATTTGGCCATAGCATAGCGAGTTTGAGATGTATGATGAATTGGACCACTTGGACTTGTTATATATACTAGTTTTATGCTTTCAAACTTATCCATGTGGAGTGAGAATGTGTGAGAGGCCATTTGGACCCATTTGAACCATTTTGGGTGCCAAAATCGGTAATTTTGAGAGCTCCATCAAAGTATGGCCAGATGAGCTCCTCTTGCCATGAAATTTGGCATGCCTCTAGAGTTTGTAGAGAGCTTCTTGAAAAGCTAAAGTAGGTAATATTCAGAGATCTAGAGAATATTTGGTGAATTGTTGAAATTGGGAAAATGTGATGGTTTGGTCATGTACTGTTACCATAGGCCAGAAATGAAACCTGTGTCATTCATAGACCAAACGGTAGCCAAATGTCATGAAATTTTATACACATAAACTAGAAAACCATAGTGACCTATACCAACTAGAATCACCCAAATCAGAGGTCTGTAGAGAGAGAACAAACTGTCTGAAGTTCTGTATCAGCATCAGGGAGCCACCTGACCTCCGTTACTGTTCCATCAGTTTTTGGGGTGTAAGGGCTGCTGAACTGATTTGGACTTATTTTTCTCCTCTAGTAGACATCTATAGATTTTCAAATTGGTATAGTGTGCCTAGATTGGATATTTGTGGATTTAGTTACGAATTTTCGAAATTCATGATAGTAAGCTGCGCCAGAAACAGAGACAGCCGGACCTTTGTCTAATATTTGATGTCAAAAATGGTCCAAACGCTAAGATTATGATTGGGAATTATTTTTAGTGTAAGGATAACACTTAGAGCTTTCCAGAGAGCTATGGTTTGCTAGATTCCCATTTTTTTATAATTAGTTATGATTTTCCAAAGTTAGAGCCAAAATATAACTTTTGGGCCCAAGTGAGAAATTGTATTTTTTCTGGTTTTTGGCTCCATACCCGTGGCTTATGACTTGTTTTATGCTATGTATGAGTTGTATAAATGGAATGTGAGTAGAGAATGTGAATGATGGGTTCACAGGACCTACGAGGCAGAAGATGAGTGTATGAAACCCCGTTTCATAACATGAAAATGCCACGGATTGGTATTGGTTCTTTGGAAATTATATGGAACCGAGCCCAGAGAGAGGCTAGATAGCGGTAGTAGATTATGGTGTTACAATATTAACCAGTGATGAGGCCTAATGGACCTACTTCACTGGACCTTCCACATGTATATACTCAGTAGGAAAAACCATTAGAAATAGTCAATTATTCACTGTTTTATGATAGAATCAAGACAAATAAGATGGATAATTCAGAAGACACAAAGAAAAGAATATGCCAACAATTATCTAAATATCCTATCCATTCATGTAATTATTGCAAAAATAAAGAAAAAAGTAAAGATTATGATGAGCCACCTACATCTATCAATATTTTAAAATCATAGACAGGTGTCATCTCTCCAACCGCCAACAAAAGATGCCAACAAAAGAAGATAAAAAGTTCACCGTCCACAAAGTCAAAAGTAGCCGACAAGATAAAAAGACGCTGACAAGATAAAAAGAAGATACTAAAGAGAAAAAAGAAGAAACTGACAAAAGGAAGATATAACTCAAAGTAGCTGCCCATTATCTTGAAGATCAGAAGGAATCTCAATTATGTAATTAGAATAGGAAATTTTAGAAAAAGGCTAGGGAATGCCTTGCCTATATAAAGTCCTGTAATCTTCATTTGTAAATCGAATCGAGTTCCATATTCTCTCTAAACTCTCTCATCTCTCTAACCTCTCTCAAAGCTTTCTGAATCCCCCTTGTATACTACAAGCAACAATATCAATAGAGAATATTTTCGATGAATAAAGGTATGTCTTTCTAATTTCCCAAAAGGAGATTAAGTGTAGTATTTCTAACCTTATCCTCCAAATATGATTTGATCCTTGCTGTGTCAATATTAGAATGAGGATTAGAGATTCATTGAATAGTAATTTATATTTGAGGATAGTACACCTCTGGTAAGAAACGAAGGAAGGTTGTGCTAAACTAAACTGAAAGAGGAATGTCTTAACTTATGAGCTTTGGCTCATGATATTTTAAGAAGTCATAGAAAAGATTTTTGCATGAAAGAGGGCAGAGTTCCTTCCATGACCCGGTTTAGCCTTGGTCGATCCTATTCTAAAATATAAACTACTATTGAAAACATAACTGATCTCGCTCATTATAAGCTGTCCCAGAAATAATATATATAGAAATCCCTGAAATAGATTTAACACAAAAACTAGAAAATTTTATGTTTTGCCAATCAAGTTCAAGTGTTATTGTTCCTAAACCATGACAACTTATTTGAATTGATCTATGTAATTACCTGTGCTTTAATTCTTTTTAATATTTTACCATCTGTATATCTTTCTCTCTGCTATTACACACCATTGTAGTAATTTAATGCTATCATTGTTTGTCCTTTTTTTTATTTCTCAATGCTAAAAGTGAGAGTGTGTCACTATACGAGATTCTAGTGTTTTTTTATTTAAAAATAACAAAAAATATAAATAAATTTCAAAAAATAATACAAGAAAAAGTAATTACTCTAAAGATAATAAAAGTTTGAATTTAGATTTATTGGATTTGAATTTAGTGTGAAGATAAAAAAAAAGCATAAAAATGTAGGCCTTTACCTTAAATTCTAAACCTTTAGCTTAAATTCAAAACCAGTGATTCCAAACAATGGTTTTGAATTTATTTAGGTCTTTTACAAGTTAATCTGCATGCTAATTTATAAAAAACTAATTAATAATGTGATCAGTCAATTAATTAGATGACTAGTCATATTATTAGCAGAAATAAAGTAGAGTGCCTAGTGATTGATTGAAGAGATAGGAGAGTGCCATATGTCAAAATGTGATTAGAGGGAGAAGATTTTTGGAAATTTTGATTGGCTAGAAAAAAAAATGTTGATAATGAGAACTTGTAAAATGATAATTTGACCTTTGGCCATTGTTTATAAAACTAGAAGCCTTACAAAAATGACCATAATTGACTTTGCTTCTATTGAGTGGTGTTGAACAAATTTTGCTTCTTCTTCATTATCTTTTTGTTGAAATTTTTTGGCATACCCTAAAGTTTCTTAGCTATAATCTATTTTTGTATATGCTATTATTTTATTATGTATGATATATATATATATATATATATATGAATTTTGGAACATTTATGTATTAGAAATAATTGTATGATTCTAAAAATTTAGTTAAGAGAAGGAAGTCATTATTATCATGTAAATTTATTTTATTGCATGTTAATTTATTTAGTTTTGTTACATTTTTATTGTACAATAAATCATAATTTTTTTTCAGTTATTATTTTGGATATAAATTACATATAGAGGAAATGAAAATAAAAAATTGTTATTATATTTTGAAGGAATAAATAAGTGAAGAGATAAAAAATAAATAAAAGGAAATTTTTTAATAAAAATATATGGTATATTTGGAAAAATTTTCAAAGTAGACTAAAAAAATGTAAAAAGAATTGCATAAAAAAATACCAAAAAATTAAAGTAAGAGAAATAATTTTTTTGAACAAATAAAAAATAATTTTTAAAATCTCAAAAAAAATTTAAAGAAGAAAAAAATATGTATATGATATGTCTCAATAAAAACTATTTAAAATTATTTAAAGAAACAATAAAGTACAAAATTTTGAAATAATTAATTAAATAAAAAATGTCTAAAATTTTTTAATAAAAGTAATATGATATGAGAGGATGTTATTAAAAAAAGTTATTAATAATAAAAAAACATTTTGTAAAATTTTGACAAAATTATCTAATTAAAAAAAGATGTAAAAAGAAGTATGGGATATGAGAAATAAATATTATAAATAATAAAAATATTTGTAGAATTTTGAAATTATTTTGTAAATAAAAAAATATGTGAATAGAAATATAAGATATAAAAAATAAATATTGTAGAAAAATATAATATAATTTGTAAGATTTTAAAATAATTAGGTAAATAAGAAAAATATGTGAATTAAAGTATAAGATAAGGGAAATAAGTCTTCAAAAATAATTGAAAATAATTTGTATAAGTCAAAATAATTATAAAAAAAATGCAAATAGCAGTATATTAGATGGGAAATAGGTTTTTAAAAATAAAAAATAATGTACACAATTTTGAAATAACTAAGTGAACAAAAAATGTTTAAAATTTAAAAATATTTCTATTAATAGTAAATTTTTTTATTGTTTATAATATTCATTTTTCATATTATATACTTCTATTTACATATTTTTCTTAATTAAATAATTATTTCAAAATTTTACAAAATATTTTTTATTATTAATAATTTATTTTAAATAACATCCTCTCACATTCTTTTATTAATAATAAAAAATATTTTGTAAAATTTTGAAATAATTATTTAATTAAGAAAAAAAATGTAAATAGAAGTATATAATATGATAAATGAATATTATAAATAATAAAAAAAATTGTGAAATTTTGAAATAATTTTGTCAATAAAAAAAGTATGAATAGAAGTATAAGACATAGGAAATAAATATTGTAAAAAAATAAAATATAATTTGTAAAATTTTGAAATAATTAGATGAATAGGAAAAAAAAGTGAATTGAAGTATAAGGTAAGAGAAATAAGTGTTCAAAAATAATTAAAAATAATTTTTATGATATTGAAGTAATTATAAAAAATGAAAATAGGAGTATAGAAGATGGGAAATAGGTTTTTAAAAATAAAAAATAATGTGCACAATTTTGAAATAATTAAGTAAACAAAAAATTTTTTAAATTTAAAAATATTTATATTAATAATAAAAAATGTGTTAATAAAAGAATAAGATATTAGAAAATGTGACAACCCTAATTTCTTATCATCATTATTAAGGTTAAACACGCGATTAATCATCATAGGTCATGAAAATGTGGACAAATTTAAACCTTAATGTGATTAGAGTCATCATTCATACGATCATATACTCTCATATTCATAAGGAAATTAAACATCCATTTATAGGCTTTGGGTTCTATTACTCATCAATCATGACTCATCCTAATGACTCTAGATCATCCCTTATGATTAACATATGGAAAACAAGGGTTTTCTAGGTAATATAAGTGTTTTTAGCATGTTAGTCGCGGCCAAATTACCCTTAGCCGCGGCCAATTACTTTCTGTTTTACCCCTTTCTTTATCACTAATTTCGCCGCGGCGAGTTGGACCTTCGCCGCGGCCAACCTACATGACGCCGCGGCGAAGAAGCCTCCTGGAACTTCCTCGCTCGCCTTTCGATATTGGCCGCGGCCAATTCCATCTTTCGCCGCGGCCAATTCCTCTCTGGAATGCCGGGGACATTTTCTCAAAAGTTCACCGCGGCCAATTCCCTAATTCGCCGCTGCGAATTCTCCTCTGGATGACTCACAGTTTGACCTCTCAAATTTTGCCGCGGCCAATTAACATTTCGCCGCAGCGAATTCCTCTCTGGAACTTTCCCTAGGCAACTTCGCCTCTATTGGCCGGGGCCAACTCAATTTTAGCCGCGGGTAAATTCGTCCTGATCCTATAACTCCGAATTTCTTGCCTCTTACTCTCCACTCCCTTTCCATTAACACCCTAGGGCTCCTCTAACTTCATTGTAGGGCTCAAATGTCCTTCATTAATCTAATTTAACCAGTTAATCTATCCTCTCTAAATCTTCTTTTCTCTAATTACCCTATGTCAGCAAGTCCATTGATCAGCAATTTGTAATACAACAATAACATGAATTCCACAAGGCTCATTCAGATAACATAAATCCATACATCAATCTCTAATTTAAAGTAAGGCCTACTCCTTCATAAATACACATTACATTATCAAAATACAGACTCCTACACTTGGCAATACAGATACATGATGATGCTATACAAGACTTAACAAAAATTAGCATATACCCTATTCTACTCAGACCAAGTGTAGCTTCCCCACACCGGGCCTCAACTCATGGATGTTCATCCACTTGCTTACCCTTATCCTTACCCGAAGAACCTTCATCTGAAATTGTAATCCCATAAAACGGGATGAGATATGAATCTCAGTAACCAAGATAATTCCATCATATAATCTAGTTTAATTAACATATATGCATGAATCAAAATCAACATCAGAATCATATCAGTCATCTCAGCAAATGAAACAATTAGGCTATCATGATTACTATTCCATACTAGCAATCATATATTTAACATGTTAAAGGCCATTAACACCGGGAGAGGCCCGTCCACGGCACCCACTCCCCATTGAGCACAACCAGGGCTCAGTGCATCTGGGGTTTGATCATAACCCGGTGCTCGATCGTAGTACATGCACGGATGGCAGCCGCACCACAGCTCCACCATGGACTCGCAAGGTCCAATCATCATATAATAGATAGCCAACCAATTCATTCAATATTTCAAATCATTCATATATAGCAAGTATGAAATTTAAACCGACATATGCATGGAATTAATGTAAACCCTGGTTACCTTACTTGTAGACAAATTTTGCAACAGCCACCACAGATACAATATCTCCCTATAACCAGAACATCAGATGATTATTACTCTAATTCATCATTAGCAGTTGCAATAAGTACTTAAGAGATTTAAATGCTAATAACTACCTAAAGAGCACTTACCCAGTCACCACCAATCCTAAATTCGGATTAAAGTGTCATCTACCAGAAATCTTCAATATTCCACCCAAAAATCCTAAGCAAATTCGTACAAAATTAATACCTATTTTATAATTCAGTTATAAGGGTCTCAAATTAACAAAGAAGGCATCAAAGTGGGGGGTTTAAAGTCACCTAATACCAACCCCAACTTCAACCTACGAATTTCCCCAAGAAAATCCCCAAACACCCACATTTCAGATTTTGGGTATGATGAAAATTCTCTAAATGAAAAACTAATTAGACCAAATTAAAGAGAAAGATGAGGGGATTAAGTTGTATAACTATTACCTTGGCCAAATCTTGCTCTAAGTGTGTGAAAATGCAGAATTTTTGCCCCAAACCCTAGCCTCCTTCTCCACCTCCGAATTTCACTTTTGAGTTTCAGCAAATGGGATAAGTGGCTGAAGTATTAGGATTTTAGATGGGTTTAAGTTGGGTCAAAAATGGGTTATGGGTTGCTCCAAGGTCCAAGTTCAAATGGGCTTCAGACTTTAGCTTATTGGGCCAGTTTTCACTTGTTGGGCTGCAGAATTCTTTTGGGCCAGTTTAATACATTGGGTTGCTGAAGTTTTATGGGTTTTAGGCCTAATTTGAAGGGCTCAAGGGCTTGGGTCTGCACAAGGGTAATTGGGCCTCCATTAGCCTCTTATTATGATTCATTAATTTGGGCCTAGATGTAAATCTCTATCCTAAATGATTCTCAAACCCATGCTAATAATTTATCTTTTTAAAAATCCCCATTCATTTAACTTGCCTAATCATCCCATATTAATTATCCTTAATTAATCTAAATCTATGATTAACACCTTAATTAATCTCGAGGTGTTACAGAAAATGTTATTAAAAATAAATTATTAATAATATAAAATATTTTGTAAAATTTTGAAATAGTTATTTAAATAAAAAATGTAGATAAAAGTATAGGATATGAGAAATAAATATTACAAAGAATAACAAAATTTTTTGTGAAATTTTAAAATAATTTTGTAAATAAGAAAAATTATTTGGATTGAAGTATAGTATATGAGAAATAAATATTATAAAAAATAAAAAATAAATTGTAAAATTTTGAAATAATTAATTGACTAGGGAAATAATATTTAAATGGAAGTATAGGATATGAGAAACAAGCTTTTAAAAATAATTGAAAATAATTTGTATAATGCCAAAATAATTATCAAGAAAATTGTAAATAGAAGTATAGTAGATAGGAAATAGTTTTTAAAGATAAAAAAATAATATGCAAAATTTTGAAATAAGTAAATAAATAAATAAGTCTAAAATTTTGAAATATTTATAAAATAATAAAAATGTACTAATAAAAGAATTAGATATGAAAGGATGTTATTAAAAATAAGTTAATAATAATGATAAAAAATATTTTGTAAAAATATTGGAATAATTAGTTAAGTAAGAAAAAATATGTAAATAATAAATGTGTCAGTAAAAAATAATAAATGTTTTAATAAAAGTTTGCTTTAGAAATTAGGATATTTTAAAAATAACTTTATTACAACTATAATTATTTAGAGTATGTTTGCATTTAGAATATTTGAGGAAAAAAAAGCTAAAAGAAATAAGTTTATTTGCATTTATGTGAATGGAAGAATTTATAAAAATACCCAGAGGCCAACATTTTAGTGTGTGATATCGAATTACATAACAGTTAATACTGCTATTACTTGGGGGTGTTAAATGTGACACCTTAATCTACTACCACTACCTAGCCTCTCATCGGGCTCGATTCCATATGATTTCCAAAGAATCACTACTCTTTCGTGGCATTTACATGCTATGAACCGGGGTTTCATATACTCATCTTTTGCCCCGTGGGTCCTGTGAACCCGTCTCAAGCATCCTCAACTCAAACTCTATATAGATGACTCATACATAGCATAAAACAAACCATAAGCCACGGGTATAGAGCCAAAAACCAGAAAAATTGCATTTTCTCACTTGGGCCCAAAAGTCATATTTTGGCTCTAAGTTTGGAAAATCATAAGAAATTGTAGAAAAATGGGAATGTAGCAAACTTTAGCTTTCTAGAAACATCTAAGTGTTGTCTTTACACTAAAAATCATTTCCAACTAAAAAATCGGCATTTGGACCATGTTTGACATCGAAAATGGGAGGGAGGTCCAGCTGTCACTGTTTCTGGTGCAGCTTGCTGTCATGACTTTCGAAAATTCATAACTAAATCCACAAAAATCCAATTTGGGCACATTATACCAATTCAGAAAGATACGGATGTCTACCAGAGGAGAAAAATAAGTCCAGATCAGTTCAGTAGCTCCTGCACCCCAAAAACCGATGGAACAGTGATGGGGGTCAGGTAAGCTCCCTGATGCTGATACAGAACTTCAAATGGTCCAATCTCTCTCTACAGACCTCCGATTTGGGTGATTCTAGTTCCTATAAGTCACTTTGGTTTTCTAGTTTATGTGTATAAAATTTCACCACATTTAGAATCCATTTGGTCTAAAAGTGCCGCAGATTTTATTTTCTATTTTAGATGAACAGTACATGACCAATCCATTAAATTCTCCCAAATTCAACAATTCCCCAAATATTCTATAATCCTCCGAATATTACCCACTTTAGCTTCTCAGGAAGCTTTCTACAAACTCTAGAGACACGCCAAATTTCATGGCAAACGGAGCTCATCCGGTCATACTTTGACGGAGCTCACAAAAATACCAGTTTTGGCACCCCATAGGTCCAAAACGGGTCCAAATGGCCTCTCTCACATTCTCACTCCATATGGACAAGTTTAAAAGCATAAAACTAGTATATCTAACATGTCCATATAATCCAAATCATCATACATCCAAATCTCGCTATACTACGGCCAAATATACACTATTTCATTCATGCATCAAAAGGGGTAAAACCCTCATTTCCATTACCTTGGCTAATAACATAGTTTATACATCATCCTTTCATATTTCTACACGTGTTACAAACTTTAATCTCAAAAATAGTGGGCACATCTTCATTTGGCACCACTTTACATCATATATACATCAAAATATCAAAACATAAACTCATAACTAGCTACGCATGCTCCTAGGCTCCTTGGTGTGTGCTCGGTTCTCCTTGAGCTCCACCTAGCATATTAGTTGGGAGGGGAAAGGGGTGAGATTCAGGGAATCTCAGTAGCTCATGCACTCAATCAAGTAAACAATCCAGGCATATAACAAGTCAAAGCATGTGAATAAGCATTTAGCTATTCTCAATCATCCAACACATAATGTACATGCTATGGAATTCACAACAATGCCAAAAATGGGCTCCAGGGACTTTTGGTCTAGCCTCACCCGAGTTTAGGGACTTTTGACTTAGCCTCACTCGATTATGAGACTTTTGGCCTTGTCTCACCCATCTCAAGGGACTTTCGGCTTCACCTCACCCATCTCAAGGGACTTTCGGCATTACCGCACCCGAGCAATTCTCACAACTCATCATACAAGCATATTGACATTCAATGCATCAAAGCAATAGCATATAGCATATTCCACACATTCAGCATATACATATCATACAATGACTATTACAACCAAGAATGCTACAAGAAAGAGTGAAAAAGAGAGCTACCTTTGGAGCCAAAGCCAACACTAGCTTTTCCTTTCAATTTCTCCTCACCCTCCTTAGGGTCACAAACACACCTTGATGTAAGTGTTTCACTTGAGCCTAGACACACCAAAAGCATGCAATTACTCTCTTGTAATTTAATTTAGAGCAACCCTCTATCACACACAACCTAGGGTTCTCTCTCTAGAATGACATTATCCCTTTCTCTCTCTCAAGCTCCCATGGTAGTGGAAAACCTCATTTTCAAAGAGAACTCAAGGATTCAAAAGAGTTTTCCACTTTCCCTCTTCTGACCCATGCCCAAAATCCGTCCATTTTCACAATTAAAATCGCAGAAAGAAAGGGCAAAGGGAGGGGATCAGAGTTCTAAAGAGAAATGGGAGAAGTTACCTTACCTTTCCCTTGATCTTCCTCCTTCTCTTGATCTTTCACACTCTCCACACCTCTTTTCTCTTTTTGGGTCGAAGCTTAGGGCAGATATGAAAGAAGAAATGAGTTTGGGCGTTTAATGAAGTCTGATTCTCGCTATTTACTCTCTTCCGGACCGACCCTCGCTACGGCGAAAATTAACCTTCGCTATAGCGAGCTCGTGTAATCTGGCTTCGCTATGGCGAGGTGTAGCCTTCGCTACGGCGAGATCGGGTCAGTTCCCTTCGCTATAGCGAGATTTACCACTCACTATGGCGAAATCGCGTCAGTTCCAGACTTCACTCTCGCTATGGCGCACGCTACAGCAGGCAACTCCCTGGTTTTTGTATGGGTTGCTGCCAGCACTCGCTATAGCTAGAATCGCCTTCGCTATTACGAACTAGCTCTCTCGCTGTAGCGAGACCGTTTCTCGCTATTGCGAGAGGACTTGGCAGAAATTCTGGATTCCGAAAATTTCCAGCTTTCATTTTCTTTCTTTTCCCTTTTCTTTTCTTTTTCCCTGGTTGTTACATTTCTACCCCTCTTAAAAGAAATTTCGTCCTCGAAATTTAAAAAAACTTACCTCAAGGGAATAATTCTGGATATTTCTGCCTCATCTCATCCGCCAATTCCCAGGTTGCTTCCTCAGATGTCAGACCTCTCCAGATCACTTTCACCAGAGGAATGCTCTTGCTTCTCAGCTGTTTCAGCTTAGCATCCACAATTCTCTCCGGTTTCACTACATAGGAAAGATCTTCCTGCAATTGCACATGCTTATATTCTATGACATGTGAGGAATCTGGTAAATACTTTTTCAACTGGGAGACATGAAAAACACTGTGTATTTGGGCTAGGTTAGGAAGCAAGGCTATTCGGTAAGCCACGGGTCCAATTTTCTTAAGGATTTCAAATGGACCAATGTACCTAGGACTGAGCTTCCTTACCCTCATTGACTGACCTACTCCCGTCATTGGAGATATTCGAATGAATACATGGTCTCCAACCTCAAACTCTAACGGCCTCCTACGCTTATCAGCATAGCTTTTCTGTCTACTCTGGGCCGTGAGGAGCCTCTTTCTAATCATTTCTATCTGTCGGGTGGTCTGGTCCACAATCTCAGGTCCTATCATACTCCTCTCACCTAACTTAACCCAACACAGAGGGGATCTGCACTTTCTCCCATACAAAGCCTCATAAGGGGCCATCTAAATACTGGAATGGTAACTGTTGTTATAAGCAAACTCTGCTAACGGAAAATACGCATCCCAGTTCCCCTTCATCTCTAGCACACATGCCCGCAACAAATCTTCTAATGTCTGGATGGTCCTTTCAGTCTGACCATCTGTCTGGGGGTGATATGCAGTACTAAACCGCAATCTCGTCCCTAAGGCATGTTGCAATGACCTCTAAAAGTTCGACGTGAACCTGGGGTCTCTATCCGAAACTATGCTATTGGGTACTCCATGAAGTCGCACTATCTCTCTGATATACAACTGGGCCAATCTATCTAGTGTATAAGTAGCCTTAATAGCTAAAAAGTGTGCAGACTTCATCAGTCTATCCACAACTACCCATATAGTATCATGTCCAGAGGATGTCCTGGGTAACCCCATGACAAAATCCATGGCTATACTATCCCACTTCCACTCAGGGATATCTAGAGGTTGCAACAACCCAGTCGGTTTCTGGTGTTCAATCTTTATCCTCTGACACACTAGGCATCTAGCCACATAATCCGTCACATGGCTCTTCATCCCTGGCCACCAGAAAATCTTTTTCAAATCCTAATACATCTTGGTGGCACCTGGGTGGATAGTATACTTACTCTTATGCGCCTCTTCTAGAATGCTTTCTCTCAACCCATTCTGACTAGGCACACAGATTCTATCTCGATATACTATCATGCCATCCTCAGGCACCTTAAAATCTGAGGTCTTACCTTGGGTGATCTCATTCCTGATCCGTTTCAGGAACTCATCCTCTCTCTGGGCATCTAAGATTTGGGTCCTCAAGACATTCTCAATTCGGGTTTCACTCAAACACAATCTACCCGATACCACCTGACAAGAGAGGTTCAAATTTCTGAACTTCTCTAGGAGCTCCTGCTCTCTAATCATCATATGGGCTACATGGATGGTTTTTCTACTCAGGGCGTCTGCCACCACATTGGCCTTACCCGGATGATATTTCAACACATAATCATAATCTTTCAAAAATTCCATCCATCTCTTCTGTCTCATATTGAGTTTTTTCTGATCAAATAGGTATTTCAGACTCTTGTGGTCACTATAGATCTCTATGGTCGCACCATACAGATAGTGTCTCCAAATTTTAAGAGCAAACACTACGGCAGCTAACTCCAGGTCATGTGTGGGGTAATTCTCCTCATGAGGTCTCAACTGCCTCGAGGCATATGTCACAACTCTACCCTGCTGCATCAACACACATCCTAACCCTTTGCCCGAAACATCACAATAAACCACAAATGGTTCACTAGGGTCAGGGATAATCAGTACAGAGGAAGTGGTCAAACAGAGTTTCAACTCTTGGAAACTCTTCTCACATCTCTCATCCCACACAAACGGTGTATCTTTCCTAGTTAGCCTCGTCAGTGGTAAGGCCATTTGAGAAAAGTCCTGAATAAATCGTCTGTAATACCCTGCTAAACCTAGGAAACTCCTGACTTCGGTGATCGTTCTAGGTCTATCCCACTGTAACACAGCCTCAACTTTATGGGGATCCACCGCAACCCCATCTCGTGAGATCACATGGCTTAAGAATCACACCTTGGTCAGCCAAAACTCACATTTACTCAGTTTGGCATACAACCTTTTCTCTCTCAAGGTCTCTAGGACTAGTCTCAAATGCCTCTCGTGCTCCTCAAAAGATCGGGAGTACACTAAAATATCATCAATAAAGACCACCACAAACTGATCTAGATACGGTCTGAATACCCTGTTCATATAATCCATGAACACAGCAGGCGCATTCGTCAACCCGAATGGCATCACAAGGAACTCATAGTGCCCATATCTCGTTCTGAAAGCCGTCTTAGAGACGTCTTCAGTTCTCACTCTCAACTGGTGGTAACCAGATCTAAGATCTATCTTAGAAAACATAGATGCCCCAGCCAACTGATCTAACAGATCATCAATTCTAGGGAGAGGATATTTATTCTCGATGGTAACTTTATTCAACTCTCTGTAATCTATGCACAAACGCAAGCTACCATCTTTCTTTCTCACAAACAACACCGGAGTACCCCAAGGTGAAACACTAGGGTGGATAAACCCTTTCTCTAACAATTCCTCTACCCGCGCTTTCAACTCAGCAAGCTCGACGGGAGCCATCCTGTAAGGAGCTTTGGACACTGGTCCAGCACCAGGCACTATGTCTATAGGGAACTCTAATTCTCTCTCAGGAGGTAGGCCACTAAAGTCAAACTCTCTAGGGAAAACCTCCGGGAATTCCCTGACAACTGGGATCTCCTCTATCCCTTCTTCTACCTCAGCCCGAATAGAGAAAAAGACTAGAAACCCTTGACATCCACACTCTAAATATCTCTCAGCCTGAGTGGTAGTCATAAAAGATAACTCAACTTCTACCCTAGGTATGGTCCCACAAGCAGGTAAGGAGATGGTTCGGTGTTCACAATCAAGTATGGCATCATTTGCAGCCTACCAGTTCATACCAATAATCAAATCGATTTCATGAAAAGGCATACAAACCAAATCAAGAGTGGTATGACAATGGTTAAATTGGACAGTGACATTTAAGCAAGTATGGGAAGTGACCACGTGGCCTCCAGTGGGTGTAATAACAGATAAGTCAAAGGGCAAGACACTAACAACCAGACCCAATTTCCTCACACAATCATAAGATATAAACGAGTGACTAGCACCCGAGTCAAACAGAGCAACTACAGGAAAGCCATCCACTAACAGCGTACCTTGGATCAAACTGGGAGATGCGCTGGCTTCCTGCTGAGTAAGGGCGAACACTCGGCCCTGGGTCTGTGGTCTAGGAGGAGGCACTGTCTCCATCTGAGGACAGTGTCTAGCAATGTGCCCCGGCTTCCCACACTTGTAACATGTCACCGGAGACTGCTGGAAGGATGACTGGCCCCGCGGAGGTGGCACACCTCGCTGTGGTTTTCTATTCCATGGCCCTTTGCCTCTCCTCTTATTACTAGGGGTCAAACTAGAACCCTCCTCTGGTTTCGGCCGTTTCAAATCCGGAACCCTCTTCTGACTAGCCGTAGTCGCAGTAGGCATGATAACTTGCAGGTTCGTCTCAATCACCCTACTGACCTCCACCAGAGTATTAAACTTTCTGATCCGCTGTGGAGTGACTCTGTCGCTAATCAGGGGCCTCAAGCCAGTCTCAAACTGCTCACATTTCCAGGGTTCATCATCATACCTCTGGAGGTAAGAGGAATACCGAGACAACTCTATGAACTTGGCCACATACTGATCCACAGTCATCTCATCAGTCTGTCTCAAGCCCATAAACTCCATCTCTTTCTTCTTCCTCACTGAACTTGGGACATACTTCTCATAAAATTCGACCAAGAAAGTCTCCCAAGTGATCAGTATGTTCTTGGTCTCCATCAGTGGTTTCGCACTCTCCCACCATCTATCAGCCTCCTTTTCTAGCATAAAGGTGGCTAACTGGGCTTTCTGCTCAATGGTACAATCCATCACTGAGAAGATTTTCTTAAGCTGCATCACCCAAGCCTCCGCCTTATCCGCATCCAATTCCCCGTCAAATGAGGGTGGATTGTTCTGCCTAAACTGCTTCAACACTTTTTGGATAGGCGTCTGGGTCTGAGGAGCAGCAGGCTCCTGGGGAGGTACAGGTGGAATGCTGGAGGTAGATGGTTGCGGTCCAGGGGCATCCCTTCTGGCTTCTTCTTGCCTAGCCAGGGTGTTTTGCAGATGCATGATTATATCATGCTGCTGCTGGGCAATGTACCTCTGTTGTTCCAGCATCTCTTGGTGCTGGCCCATCATGGCCTCATACCGATCTAGTCTATCCATGATGGCCTGCAGAGGAACCCTAGTCTCAGTAGGAACCTCTGGCTCATCTCTCTGAGCTCTGGGCAGTCTGCCTCTGCCTCTGCCTCTACCCCTGCCTTGTCTAGTCTCAACCATGTCTGAAAGAAATAGCAATCCTCAGTTCACAATAATATCACAACACTTATGCAAGGATGCTATAACTTCCATGACCATTCACACCAATTACAAGTAATTCACATACTTCAAGAGTCTAAACTTGAGCAAAAGTGCCTAAACCTTTGCTCTGATACCAAAAATGTGACACCTTAATCTACTACCACTACCTAGCCTCTCACCGGGCCGGTTCCATATGATTTCCAAAGAATCACTACTCTTTCGTGGCATTTACATGCTATGAACCGGGGTTTCATATACTCATCTTTTGCCCCGTGGGTCCTGTGAACCTGTCTTAAGCATCCTCAACTCAAACTCCATATAGATGACTCATACATAGCATAAAACAAACCATAAGCCACGGGTATAGAGCCAAAAACCAGAAAAATTGCATTTTCTCACTTGGGCCCAAAAGTCATATTTTGGCTCTAAGTTTGGAAAATCATAAGAAATTGTAGAAAAATGGGAATATAGCAAACTTTAGCTTTCTAGAAAGCTCTAAGTGTTTTCTTTACACTAAAAATCATTCCCAACCAAAAACTCGGCATTTAGACTATGTTTGACATCGAAAATGGGAGGGAGGTCCAGCTGTCACTGTTTCTGGTGCAACTTGCTGTCATGACTTTCGAAAATTCATAACTAAATCCAGAAAAATCTAATCTAGGCACATTATACCAATTCGGAAAGATACGGATGTCTACCAGAGGAGAAAAATAAGTCTAGATCAGTTTAGTAGCTCCTGCATCCCGAAAACCGATGGAACAGTGATGGGGGTCAGGTAAGCTCCCTGATGCTGATACAGAACTTCAGATGGTCCAATCTCTCTCTACAGACCTCCGATTTGGGTGATTCTAGTTCCTACAAGTCACTTTGGTTTTCTAGTTTATGTGTATAAAATTTCACCACATTTGGAATCCATTTAGTCTAAAAGTGCCACAGATTTTATTTTCTGGTTTAGATGAACAGTACATGACCAATCCATTAAATTCTCCCAAATTCAACAATTCCCCAAATATTCTATAATCCTCCGAATATTACCCACTTTAGCTTCTCAAGAAGCTTTCTACAAACTCTAGAGACACGCCAAATTTCATGGTAAACGGAGCTCATCCGGTCATACTTTGACGGAGCTCACAAAAATACCAGTTTTGGCACCCCATAGGTCCAAAACGGGTCCAAATGGCCTCTTTCACATTCTCACTCCACATGGACAAGTTTAAAAGCATAAAACTAGTATATCTAACATGTCCATATGATCCAAATCATCATACATCCAAATCTCGCTATACTACGGCCAAATATACACTATTTCATTCATGCATCAAAAGGGGTAAAACCCTCATTTCCATTACCTTGGCTAATAACATAGTTCATACATCATCTTTTCATATTTCTACACGTGTTACAAACTTTACATCCTAAAAATAGTGGGCACATCTTCATTTGGCACCACTTTACATCATATATACATCAAAATATCAAAACATAAACTCATAACTAGCTACGCATGCTCCTAGGCTCCTTGGTGTGTGCTCGGTTCTCCTTGAGCTCCACCTAGCATATTAGTTAGGAGGGGAAAGGGGTGAGATTCAGGGAATCTCAGTAGCTCATGTACTCAATCAAGTAAACAATCCAGGCATATAACAAGTCAAAGCATGTGAATAAGCATTTAGCTATTCTCAATCATCCAACACATAATGTACATGCTATGGAATTCACAACAATGCCAAAAATGGGCTCCAGGGACTTTTGGTCTAGCCTCACCCGAGTTTAGGGACTTTTGGATGGCCTCACCCGAGTTTAGGGACTTTTGACTTAGCCTCACTCGATTATGAGACTTTTGGCCTTGTCTCACCCATCTCAAGGGACTTTCGGCTTCACCTCACCCATCTCAAGGGACTTTCGGCATTACCACACTCGAGCAATTCTCACAACTCATCACACAAGCATATTGACATTCAATGCATCAAAGCAATAGCATATGGCATATTCCACACATTCAGCATATACATATCATACAATGACTATTACAACCAAGAATGCTACAAGAAAGAGTGAAAAAGAGAGCTACCTTTGGAGCCAAAGCCAACACTAGCTTTTCCTTTTAATTTCTCCTCTCCCTCCTTAGGGTCACAAACACACCTTGATGTAAGTGTTTCACTTGAGCCTAAACACACTAAAAGTATGTAATTACTCTCTTGTAATTTAATTTAGAGCAACCCTCTATCACACACAACCTAGGGTTCTCTCTCTAGAATGCCATTATCCCTTTCTCTCTCTCAAGCTCCCATGGTAGTGGAAAACCTCATTTTCAAAGAGAACTCAAGGATTCAAAAGAGTTTTCCACTTTTCCTCTTCTGACCCATGCCCAAAATCCATCCTTTTTCACAATTAAAACCGCAGAAAGAGAGGGCAAAGGGAGGGGATCAGAGTTCTAAAGAGAAATGGGAGAAGTTACCTTACCTTTCCCTTGATCTTCTCCTTCTCTTGATCTCTCACACTCTCCACGCCTCTTTTCTCTCTTCGGGTCGAAGCTTAGGGCAGATATGAGAGAAGAAATGAGTTTGGGCGTTTAATGAAGTCTGATTCTCGCTATTTACTCTCTTCCGGACCGACCCTCGCTACGGCGAAAATTAACCTTCGCTATAGCGAGCTCGTGTAATCTGGCTTTGCTATGGCGAGGTGTAGCCTTCGCTACGGCGAGATCGGGTCAGTTCCCTTCGCTATAGCGAGATTTACCACTCGCTATGGCGAAATCGCGTCAGTTCCAGACTTCACTCTCGCTATGGCGCACGCTACAGCGGACAACTCCCTGGTTTTTTTATGGGCTGCTGCCAGCACTCGCTATAGCTAGAATCGCCTTCGCTATTGCGAACTAGCTCTCTCGCTGTAACGAGACCGTTTCTTGCTATTGCGAGAGGACTTGGCAGAAATTCTGGATTCCGAAAATTTTCTGCTTTCATTTTCTTTCTTTTCCCTTTTCTTTTCTTTTTCCCCTGTTGTTACATTAAAAGAGGTTGTTAGTCAAAACTTACCGCTTTTCCATAACCATGTTGTATCTGGTTTGATGTATATATTCCTGACAATAGTAAATCCAATGTCATACTAAGCAAAAAAGATGATTTTGATATCTAAGAGATATGACAATTACACTTATATTTTCTATCACAATTGAATGCAGTAGAGTTGTATACAAACACCTTAATCATTGTCCCAAAATTCAGAATGGAATTTTACCTAAACCAAGTAAATGATGTGCTGGCCTTACTCCCATCATTTAGCCATAAATTGTTCTATTGACTGCCAGCTTATACTAAACATTATTACATCTTACATATCAAGGCTAGTTTGAAACTGAGTTTTTCTCACTTAATATTTGGCTTTATTGAACCTTTTTTTTCAACTACCTTCGAAGAAAATGTATTGGAGGGCTTTGAAAATGAAGATAAATATAACACTAAACTTGACCCTAATTATGATGATGACGACGACAATAACAACAATAATATGTATAAAAATAAGGGTGATGATGTAAGTGGAAAAGATCCAATTGATGCCTTTCACATTGAATCAATATCCCAATATATTGATCCCACTACAGTGTTTTTCCAAACAATTAATTTAGCCTTAGTTAGGGGTGATGAATTTGAGGAAGTGGACAATCAAATATAGATGAACAATTACAAATTGCATATTAGATTATAATATTTGAATTAGAAGGCAAAATGCCTTGTTATGAAACTATACTTTGTGATAGCATACTATATTTTTAAAAAATATTTGACAGATAAAAAGTATAAAGAATGTCAATATAACCTTCTACTTGTATCACGATTTTGATGCTTAATGGTATATTAATATAAATTGTAAATGTATAATAATAAGTTATCTTGTTTGTCCTCTCTATTTGTAAATGTATAATATTAAGTTATATTATTTGCACATATTAATTTTAAATGCTAATAAAATATTATATTATTTATGCATTTGAATTTTAAATGAATAATACGACTAATAAATATTTGTGTAGATCTATAGTCAAAGCCGAGTAGCCTATTCATCTAGGTTTAGAGGATGAGTAATTCTATACCTATAAGAGCAGCATATATCACAAGCTATTTGGGATGACGAGGTGAGATAATTTATTTGACCCTATTAACTGTTTGCAGGATGATCGACTACTTCACCTACAATGAATCTTGCACAATGATCATTTGGGTGATTCACCATTAGCTATTATTGATTATTTGAGGTAATGTGATTTTTATGGCATTGCACGACTCCGGTAGTTCAAGTACAATACATCGCTTGCTAGTACACTAATAAAGCAATGGTGTTTAAAGATGTACACATTTCACATTACTCAGGGAGAGTTTATAACACCCTTGAAGATGTAGCAGTTTAGTTAGGCTTACTAATAAAAGGGGATCCTATTATGGGTGGGACAAGTTTCAACTAGCCAGACTTGTGTGAGCGGCTTTTAAGGATTAGGGCACCGGCTGATTAGATTAATAGACAGTAACTTATTATCGCTTGGTTGGTCCACGACTTTACATATTTATTGGATGATGTGAAAGATAAGGTTGCACATCAATTCATCCACGCTTATATTCTCTATATAATTAGGGGTTGGTTGATGTTAGAGAAGTTTAAGCTATAGAGTTTACTTCATGTACCTTCCCTTGCTAGAGGATTTTGAGTAGGCTAGCCATTTTAGTTAGAAATTAGCAATGTTGGCTTTTCTCTATTGAAAACTTTGTAACTCAACTCACAAGAACAATTATGATATAGATAGATGCTTGATGTTGTTGTATCTGTGACCATGGGATTAATTTCTTATACTCATACAAAAAAGATTGCCCATTTTTTATCCTCGCATTGAGGAGTATCCTATGCTTTTACTTCTGAGCTTCAAGCATGAAACACAGAAAAAATTTGCACATTTTTAATTTAATCATCTTGGCTCCATATATTTCTCATTATTTACCAAATGTACTTTCTTACTGTAACAAATAGAAGAATATCGAATGACCTTTATATTATTCCATTTTATGTTGCCCACATATTGTTTGGTGCTTGTACCAGCCATAAAGTGTGTGCTAGCATATTCTAGGGTACTACTTGATTTCTTCAAGCATTTAGATTGCATCGGTGCCACTCATATGCTTTTAGATTATAAAGTGGCATCATCTAAATTATGTCATGTGACAATTCAGTCATCGCTAGCTAATCCCTTAAGATTCACTTAGATTGGATGTCTTTGATACTATATAGCTTCGAGGACGAACCTAGACCAATTGGGTATCTAAGTATTACATTTTTATCTAGTGATAGTATAGATAGCGAGACACTATATCTCAATCCTCTATCACTAATGAGTCTTTTAATTGCATATCTAAGTACATATAATGGTATTGGTGATATACCCAATGATGGATCTAGAAATTGAGTGCTGCTAATGGCTATTTGATACATTTTTTAACAATTTGCCAACTTTGTTATTCTCATTTTCTCAATATATTGCACGTTGACATTCAAATTTTTGTCTCCTTTTAGCTAGGCTGATTTTGTAAAAAGACTTTATAAGATGTATTGCGATATCTTGGCTAGCTAGTTTTTCCACTTTGGTGGAGTAGGTTTCTCTTATTACAAGCCACCTCACCCCATGTCTTATTTTGAAACCCCCTAGTAGATGCTTGGCACTTTTGGATTATTTGCAAAGCTTTTATTTGATACATTTGTATTTAGTATCACATACGTCAATTGCTCATTTGAGCCTAGAAAGATCATTGCAACTAGAGTTTTTGACACTACATGAGTTGATCCTTCTAGTTCAGTCTCCATCCTTAAATTTAAATTTTCAACAAATAGTACAAGAGCAACAAGAACTAAAAGAATTGGGGCAATGGTGATTATGGCATGAAAGGAGATGACCTTGTGTAGCACTAGAAGTCGTTTACTCTAGTTATTTTTATACTTTTTATATTGATGTAATCTTATATCAAAATTTACATAATTTTTTTTATTTATTATTACATTTCATTTAATTATTTTTTGATCTTATAATTTTCTCTTATATTGAATTAAATTGAATAAAAATTAAAAAATAATGGGAATTCAGATGGGTTGGTTAAATTCAAATTCCATTTTAACCAATCCAAATTCCATAGGAGGGTATGCCAAATTTGGATTGTAGGCATATTTATTAGCTGTCCATAAATACTTTTTTGTTGATTGCTTTTAGGTAATTGTCAAATTACGTTAATACTTTTTTAGTGAAGAAGCCTGTACTCCAACCATCAAAGCTAGAGATAAGAAATATTATGTTTTGTTTAACATTTTTTCTTTTTTCCTTTCACTTATTTCTCTACCATTGCAATTCATCCCTTCTTTCACATCTCTCATTCACTAGTGCCCAAGAAATCTTATCAGTCATAGTCTTTCTATCTTTCCCCTCTGTGGCAACACTCATTCTTTCCCCTCACCATCTGAGCATGTCTTCTCTTTAATGGTTTCATAGGTGGCTAGGTGAAGAAAGCTGTATTACAAAGAATGTCAAAGACAGTGGTGCAAGCATGTCGAAACATATTGTGATTAATTATATATAAAAACGAATCAAATATGATATAATATTTAAATTTAAATTTGTTTAATTTTAATAAAAATTATATGAATTTTATTTTTATTTCTCATATATTATATTAAAAGTTAAAAAACTCTACAATTATAACCAAAGCAACATTGCTGGCTTAATGGTAAAGTCATGGCTTATCATTTTAGAGGTCAAGGGTTCAAATCTCATAATAGATGTTTTGATTTGCTAAAATAGAAGCATAATAGAGACTTTATATTAAATATTGCATTATACAATTAGAAGCATTAGCTGGCTCACTGGAGGAGGCATTAGCTAGCATGTTAGAGGTTGGTTTTCACAAAAATTGGCCAGTTCAGCTTGATTCTTGACCAAGTTTGACTAACTCTGAACCAGATCAATTTTGAGGCATTTTTAGACTAGATAGATGGCTAGTTCACTAGTTTTTTTATTGAACATGTTGGTCTAGTCTGGTTATAATAACATTGGATTAAATGGACTTCACCATATTTCTAATAATTGTTAATAAATGTAATAAAATACTAAGCTTTATGCCTTGCACTCACACTCTTTGGCCCACATATATCATAATGAATTAATTATAATGAATTTTCACTCATAGTTCTTTTTTCAAATGGTTTTTTAATTGCTTTACCCTTTAGGCAATGTTTTCACAGTAATTTTTAAACTAGAAATGGATCATAACATATCTTATTTTATTATAATGCTCATTCTCTTTTTAGCTTATATGGCTCAGTCTAACGTGATAAATACTTATATCTAAAGCTAGATAGGAAGTAGAGCATTTAGTAGAGTAATCATGTTTATAACTGTGCCCATATAATAAAACCACCAGCAAGAAAATTAGAATTGTACATTTTAAATGTCAATAGAATTATCATTGAAAATTAGCACTAAATCTTAATTTAAGAAAAGAAATAATAAAGATAAAGTTTTATTGAATTTCTTAAATATATAAAATATCATGTAAGATGATGTTTCATTCTTTGTGCGAAAACAATGTCACATGTTATAATCTTTTTTACTTTAATTCTTACATTGCTTCCTAAATATAGCCATATGCTTTTGAAAAAAGCTGATAGTATTTTATAAAGGGTTCTTAATCCTTAGTTACATGGTATATGAAAGTCATATTTGACTCAATTCAATCATGTGAAGAATGGTCCACTCTCTAACAAATATAACATTAAACTTTGATTATGTCAAACTTCTTTCTATCATGCTTGCTTCTTGTCTTAAATTATTTCTTAGCTTATTTAAAATGTTGGTTAGATCTTTTCTTATTATGAAAGTGCTATCTTTTTATACTTGGACTTTGAGGTTACAATAGTATTTGTCATATAGGCATGTCAAGAGGATTTAGCAACTTTTAAGCACTCATCCTTAAATTCTATATGTATAGCAACATCATTAAAAATAGTGATGTTCTCTTTGTAAACCAAATTCACTTTTATACGTTTTCAACTAATAAGAAGAGATCTTATAATAGCCTAAACTTATTATTTATTAGTAAGAATATAACCAATTAACTTCAATCCCTTGATTGTTATCCTTTTTAGTTTGATTGTAAAAGTACTACTAAACCTATCCTTAAGTGCTATCTACATGGCTTTAATAGTTAGATATAACTCATACTCATGTATGAGGTTATCAACCATGTTACTAAACATCACTGCACCAACAATGTTGTCTTTTCCTTTTCAATCAAAACATTTATAGGTTTGTCATTTGTTGAGCATAATTCTATGCTTAGACTTTTATATGACATTGTTCAATGATTTCTAAGCATCACACTCTTTAAGATGTAAGAACCTTATGTTGTCAAAATTTTCTAATTGACATAATTTAACTTGCCACTCTTATTAAGCTAAGCAATGATATTTTCACTAACCATAATCATAATCTAACCTTTAAATAGATTTAGCACAAAATAATTACATATGCATAATATTATGTATATATATTTGCAATAAACTTCTACTAAACCAACATGGCATTATTAGGTTCATAGTTGGAAGTCTATGTTTGTCTTACTTCCATCACATGTACTTTAAGAATATCATTATATTTCTATTGAATTAATTTGCAAATACTATTTAAGTTATAGTACTTAAATGAGTCTTGGGATACTAATTTAAAAACTTCCACTCAATTGAGTATTTTCTTTTATCTTTTCCCATTTAATTGTTTTAATGTAATTCTTATATTAGTCTAAGTCTACCAATCTAAGAACTCTCACTTAATAAGAATTTCTGATATTTCCAACTCAATGCATATATATATTACATTAATGATCAAGATTATATCTTAAAGGGACCTCATTTTAAAGATATTTTATCTTCTTAAAAAGTCTTTATTTTTCCTTCGAAGGCTTGCATCCAATTATTTGATCAATCCTTTAAGGTCAATACTCTTTTCATGCATAATAAAAAAACTAGTATTCCTCATATTTGAACATGAGAAAGTAGAGCAACTCATCAACATTCATGACAATACAATGTTTCTCAAGGAACTTTATTTCTAATGCACATTGATTAAAAGACAAGTCCATTGTCTTTATTTGGTTTTCTAAATTTTCCACTATGGTCCTCTTTGATTGATGTCTAATAATCATTATCTGGGAGTGTCTTGATCAAACCTAAGACCCATGAGAAGTTACTTTTATCTTAGGTCTATCAAAAGGGTCTCTTCTATGTCTTATGTGTGTTTGAACATTACCAAAACTTATCCAAACATAGTCATACCATATATTATAATGTAGAACATGATTTTAGAGACTTTTAGGAACAAAAATAACCCAAAAGGATGCTCCACATGCCTTCTTATACCTTTCAAAGTTGTAGTCTTGAAAAAATGTAGGGAAAAAATTGGCTTCTTAATGTTCTTAGGGTGGCAAGTGAAGTCCACACATTGCCTTGGATATTGTTTCAAGCAACAGGATAGCCACTAATGGACTTCTCTTAATATCCTCTTTTTGTTGGTATGCTCACTTATCCTACTGGAAGTGAGGGTAGATTCTATATGCCACTTATGTATGTAGTCCTTATCCATCTTTTTCAACCTTTAAACCAGGAAAATTTCAAAAATTTTCAGAATTTCCATTTTAAGAGCCTAAATTTGTCAAGTCATATCTCACTTGTTTCTTGTCTAAATTGGACAAAGTTTATGTCTTTGAAAAGCGTGTAGAATGATCTTTCTAAATATATAAGGCTTGCACAGAGTTGTGACTTGAGGAGCGAACACTAGTCTTTGAAATTGGGCTATTTGAATACATTTTCCAAAAAAGTAATTCTAAAGCCCCTGTTTTGATTGATCATATCACACTCAATTTTCATCCAAATTGGATGAAATTGGTGGTGTTGGAAAGCTTCTTTAACATACTTTCCATTCATATATGGTTTACACTAATTGGTAGTCTAATGTAAGAATGTCAGCCCTTTAAAGTTGGTCATTCTATTGCTATTTTTTAGAATCTAAAATTTGCTATTTCTTCTTAATGGCTAATCTATTTTTTTTGGACCAAAATTTAACTATATACTCCTCACTATATAGGTTTCATTTAGTGTGAAATTTGTAGTCTAAGATGGTCTCTATTAGGTTATGCCATTAATGGATGTTTAAGATTCATATTGCATATATGACTATTTCAAGAAAAATGAATTATAAAATTATGAAATAAAACATGAGTAAAACTCATTTACTACATGTGAATAGAGAAAAACATGCCAATCTAGCTCTAATACCAATAAAATAAGTTTAGGGTACTTACCATTATGCAAGCAAATCTTGCAAATTCTTTATCCCATACAATTTTAGATTGAATCACCAAACAAAATTTGGCCTCTTGTTCAAAACAGAAAACATTACAATCATAGGAAGAGACTCTTCTTGTCTTTGTTTTAAGTCTTTTGCATTTTTAAGTGAAAGTAAGGGAGGAGAGGGAGTCCTTTTGGGAAAGATAATCATTTACTTAATTCTATGATTAGTTCACATATTTTTAATAACTTCCTCTTTTTGAAATTAAATAATCCCATAATAATAATAATAACCTAAATTTGAATTTCAAAAATAAAAAATAAAAAATATTAATAATTAATTAATTAATAAAACAACTATTACTAATTAATTAGTTTAACTAGGTTGGGCACCTAATATATTCCAATAGTTATCAGTTTAAAAAGCCATTTTGATCATGTACATTCTAATGGTGTACCATTTTGTCAATTTTAAATTTTTATCTTTTGTTCCTTTTAAGACCATTTAATTTTTTCCTTATTCTTTTTCAACATATCACAATAGATAGCAAAAACTTCACATGCATAATAAAATGTTACATAATTTGGTGTCCAACATGATATAATGTTTCTAATACCTTCTTATATATATATTGTCATCATTTTTGTTCATTATTCCTTTTAACATATGACAACATATTACTAAGCAAAACCTTCACTTGCATAAGAATGTTACCCCATTTGATGTCAAATATGGTATAAGAACTTGAATGCTTTCTTATATTATTTTTTGTCAACATGTTTACTTTTCCATTATATTAGAATCTCAAATTTCCTTCCTATTTTCCTTTGTAACATAAAAATTTGTCAGTATGTAACCATCATAAATGTTCTTTTCAGAATATCTAAATGGGAGAGATCCTGATTATAGTTGTACTCATTATGAAGCAACACATGTGATTTAATGAAAGAGTTAATAAATGCAGAAACTCTTCAACCTTAAGCTTTTCCTTATATTGCTCTTAAGGAAAAATTGAATTTCCTTTCCTTCATGCTCTTCCTTAGTGCTTAAAAAAGTCTTTCTCCAATAAGAACTCAATAGAGTTTAAAAACTTCTTATAGAATCTTAGAGCTTACAACACTGCGTTCTCATTCACATCAATGGGAGGAAGAATTGATGTATCCTTTAGCTCTATACTTAGATCTCATACTTTCATCTTATGTGATCAAATTATCATTGAATTGGTAGTCTTCTTCCAATTGAGAGATAATAGCTAGTCCTCTCATAGTTTTATATCCATGATATAAATAATAAAGTTAGCAAATGAATTTCAATTGAGGTAGAATCACTTGCTGAAATATTATTATTAATTTCTTTTCCCTTTCCCCCCTTCATACCATTTTTTTTGTATATCTAGATGTTAGTTATGGTGTATAGCATGGAGGACTAGATCTAGCAATTGTTGACAAACTTAAGTGTATCCTTAATTATTTTAGTGCATTCACAAAAAGTTTTCAAATGGTAACAAGAGATATAAAATTATGTATGTTGCATAAAAGAGAGAAAGATGGTAGAGTATACAACTTGCCAACTTCATTTGAGGTTGTAGCCTTCATTGTGCAAGATTTTAATTCAAGTTCTGTTGAAAGGGACATCGTTGTTGACATGCAATCTGGGATGCTTCAATGTATTAGTGAATTACATCCATCATACCTTCCAATGCAATGTTGTTTATTTTTTCATATGGTGAGAACGGATATAGAGAAGAGATCCACTACCATAGTTCATCACTTTAGGGATATTAGCAAGCAAACAAAATTCACTATTTGAGAATTCTTAGCTTTTTGGCTTATAGATGGGAGAAATGAAGCGTCAATTTTTTTACATGCTCATAATCTCTTATTGCAATTCATTGTTGATGGCTTTATAGTGATTGAATCTCAATGACTGAAATACATAAGAAGTCATTAAAAGCAATTAATAGTTGAACTTTAAAAGAGATTATCATATACTCTTTTGATAAAAGATATACAAGCAACTTCTATTAGAAAACTTGTCATCTTACCTTCTAGCTTCATAGGAGGAGCAACATATATATATAAATACCAAGATGCCATTGCAATTTGTAGGTGGGCAACTATTTTGATATGTTTTTAACCTTCACTTGCAATTTGTAGGAAGGTGGGCTCCCAAAATTTGTTTTCACTTGACCTTTACTAGACTTCGGCCAATATCTAACCATTTAACCTAATTCTATCTTGCATTCATCATAAAAGAAAGAACAATAAAGGAAGTTGTGTAGCAAGTTTAGAAAAAAGGCAAATTGACATATGGACTGCATAGTGAAAATTTATTCAAGGTAAACTTTGACTTATATTTTGACCTTCAAAATTTCTTACATTAAAGAACAACTTCGTTTTTTGTTTGGTATTGTTTAATATTATTGATTGCTAAACTTCATTGTCATACGTAGGGGTTAGAAGAATAAAAGCATGAGTGTTTGAGGCATTAGTGGTTTTCTATGATTCACCAATAAGACTAAAATTGGATTAGTTTTGGGCATGAAGAAAATTTATCTAGGGTAAGTAATTGCATCTAACAACATTGACTTCATATTTCTAAAATTTGAACCTATAAAGTATATTATACATATATTTATATCATTTGTAAAAAAAAAAAATGCTTGAAATTAAATTGATTTTGATGTTAATATATTTAATATTATTTTTATAGTATTTAAACCTCCTTTATTAAAGTATAAATCTCTTTGATAAGATGTAGAGACCAGTCGACACTTTGTGAACTTCTCAAATTCATTTTAATATGAGGCAAAGAAAATTTTAATAATGCAAAGGATTTTCCAATTAATGACTTGGAGCAACGTGGTTTTGCTTCCAATCCTCTATAGCACACCTACTGTGAGAAAGAAATAAGATAGTGGACCCCACACGAATGGGGCCAACAGCTCTCTCTCCCTTACAATCCCCTAATGGCTACAAATCCATAATGTTTAATTTTGATTTTAGGGTATCATTTTAGATATGGTTTTGGACTAATTTTGTATTGGCTTCTATTAATTTTTCACACTAAAATTACTCATCTTTTGTTTCCTTTTACATTGGCACTTCTTTTAAAATCAAAATTGGCCCAAGAGTCTACTATAATTTCTCTTTAGTAGCAATTTTCTTCCATTATAATCCAAATATTTAAAAAACTTATAGCTATCAATTCTATATTTTTGTGTATTGAAGCTGTATTAGCGTTTGCTTCAATCAATTAGGAGTATGTTTGGTTTGGTGGTGAAAAAGGTGAAAATTACATTTGCTGAACTGCGGTATGTAGAAGTAACAAATTGTTATTTGAAATGTGATTTGGGAAATTCAACTGCTCATCCAAACATGCATTATATATGCTATATATACTAGCCATATTTTTTTATTTTTATTTTTAATTTCAACTCCTACTTTAGAAGTTCCATCAATTCCATTTTTGGAATGTTACTTTTGATTTCAAAGACTCATTTGAATATCTCATACAAGTATGCAAATTATGCTTTTTTTTCATCCATACTTGATGAATACACTTAACGAGGGTAGTTACATTGCCATGTATCAAGCTCCAACATTGATACTATCAAGTAAGTGTATTAGAATAGATGGCATAACATCTAGGGTATACCTTCTTGATACAATTAACTTCAAGATGGCTAAATGTCCCTTAAGTGAACTAGAGGAGACTTTCCAAACATTTGCTGACTCCGTTAATGGTTTTGTTTGTGTCAATAATTGTTCACCTAATTTCGCATTCTTTTTCAATGTCTTCAACCTAAAGACAAGGATCTTACATATCAACTAAAGAAGACAGGTAAATAGTTTATTGATCTACTTCCATTTTTTTATTGTCAATCTTTTTTCCCCTTATTGCTCATCTTTTATTGTCTTCCTTAAATTTTTCAGAGTTCACCCTATCTCCATTCTCTTAAATTTTTCAGAGTTCATCTTCTTATTGTTCACTAGGTTACATAATCCTAACAAACAAAAGGGAAGTTCAGTAGCTGTATCCTAAGCACCAAAGCATTCTTTTCAGTCATACATTAACTGTTGACAGTTTTCTAGCTTGGTCCTTAACACTTACCATTGAAGGCATTGTTGCTGCAGACTCAATCATCGTTTATAATTCCTTAGATTGTTCCTTCAAGAAAAAAAATCAAGATACTCAGACTCCCATACTGAGTCAAATGCAGGCTGGTAAATTACAATGGCAGTGCAAGCGCCATATTTTACAACATTGACCACCACTGGATTTTTCAGGCATCAACTTGTGAAAGAACTTTTTGGTCAATGGTCTCCCAGATTGATCATTTTCCAGCTACCCTGACTCCTCTGTGTATTGCAGAAGACACTGTGATTTCACTTTCGAGGCTTTTGACTGCCTTGGAGATCCTGAAAAGAGCCACGACCTACTTTTTCAATTTGAGCATGAGACACTTGAAAGTTGTGAAGTCTTTTGGAGCTAAAGATTATTATCACTGGTTCCGATCTGCCTAACCATACATAGAAAGCTCTCTTCCTTTAGAGGACTAATTTGCTATCATTCTGCTTCAATTTCAAATTTCATCCTATGGAGCTATGACTCTGTTTTGTAGCTAAATTTATTCTGCTCTAAACTCTTAGGACTTTCATGATCATCGTTATTCAAATGTTACATTTTTCAAATGCCATATCTAACAATTACTTCTCTAGAAGGTTTCATTTTTATTACTTATATCATTAGATAAAATTATAACTACGTGATTCATTCGAAAAAAAATTTTCCATCCCATGCAATGCACGGGTCGTAGGATGGATTTTATTTAAAATCCTAAAAACCAAATAAAAAAATATAAATATTATGCACAAATTTTATCCATTTAACTACAATACGTTTTTCCTCTGTAAATTACGTTGAAAATCTATATGTATCCTGTAACTGGTGCATTTATTTATTTCGATACAATAATTTTATATATTTGTAATTTTAATAAAAAAATAAAAAAATCTTTGTTATTGATAATTTTAATACAAATATAATATGTATAAAAATTTTTAAATAATCCAATCATAAGTTACTAGGCTATAAAAATCATACACTTAACATGTTTTTATTTAAAAGCCATAAAATTCAATAACAAAAATATAAAAGTTGTATATAAGTTTTATCCATTTAATTATAATATTTTTTCCCTCCAAATTACATTAAAAATCTATATGTATAATGTAATAAGTGAATTTATATATCTGTATATAATAATTTTATATATTTATAATTTTAATGAACAAATAACAATGTATCTTTGTTATTGAGGATTTTAATAGAAAAAAATATGTATAATTTTTTTCAAATGATCCAATCATATGAAATTGGGCTATAAAAATTATACTTTTAACATATTTTTATTTGAAAACCTAAAAACCTAATTACAAAAATATAACAATTATATATAAATTTTATCCATTTAACTATAATTCGTGTTTCTCCTCTAAATTACATTTTTAAAATCATAACTTTTAAATCACATTAAAAATCTATATGTATCACGTAAGAGATGCATTTATTTATTTAGATATAATAATTTGATATATATTTAAAATTTTAATAAACAAATAACAATGTATCCTTGTTATTATTTTTAACAAAAATAAAATATGTACCCAGTTTTTGAAATAATTTTATCACATGATACTGGGTTATAAAAACCATATATTTAATATATTTGAATTTCAAAAACATTATAATAAAAATATATAAATTTTATCCATTTAACTCTAGTATGTTTTCTCCTCTAAATTACACTATACGTGCGTGGATATATATATATATATATATATATTGTAACAGGTGCATTTATTATAGATGGATATATATCTTGAAGCAGGCACATTTATTTATGACCGTAATTTTATATATCCATAATTTTGATAAACAAACAACAATACATATTTTTCATTGAGAATTTTAATAAAAAGAGAATATGCATAATAGATTTTTAAATAATCCAATCATATGATACTTGGTTACAAAAATCATACATTTAACATATTTTTATTTAAAAACCTAATAAGCTAAAAACAAAAATATACAAATTACATATAAATTTTATCTATTTAACTATAATATGTTTTTCCTCTTTAAATTACATTAAAAATTTATATGTATCTTGTAACAAGTGCATTTAATTTTTTGGATAAAATTGCAACATCTTGGTTAATTGACAAATAATTATGGAGTCAAGAGAAAGAACTAAGTAACAGAAGTTGAGAGAAAATAAGAAATTAAGATTATAAGAAATTAAAATTTTTAGATGATAACATGACATGGATAAACTTATAGAATATGAGAAAGTAAATCATGAAAATTGAGAAAAATAAACACCAAAAATTCAAAGGAGAATTAGGAAAATTTTGAGTGGTGATTGGTTAAGTATTGTTATTAAAACAAAATTAAAAGGAGATTAAAAGTGCATAAAATTCATTTTTGGGGTCAAAATGGTGTTGACTTTGCTATTGGATGAAGATTACACTTTCTTTTAATTGGATGTATTGCATTTTTGGTTGGCAAGTGGAGAGAACCATAGTGGGAGAGAGAAAAGGGCTAATAGTCATACAATGTAAGCTAATCACTAAACCCATTTCATTCACTCTTTGACTGGTCCAATGAGACATTAACCTTAACCATCATCATCTTTTATCCCCTTAAACCACTTTGTGTAGAACTGAACTAGCAGAGAGAAAGTGGCGTGAAGAACTTTATGGAAGCATGATTTTAAAGCTTTGCATGCCAAGGAAAAAGTGGTTTTTAGTTAAATTATCTTTTATAAAAATTGTTTTACTTTTTATCCTTTACACAATGCACGAATTAAATTTTTAATTGGTAGAGTTTTGGGCTACAAAAAATTTGGGAAGAGAAGATATTGAAGGTTAAAGTGAGAGAAGGAAGAAGGAAGAAAATAAAAGTTATGATTTTGAGATAAAATCCTTGCTAATTGTGCTTTTAATTTTTAGTTTCATGGACTATTTTGATAAACTATTTTGGTGCTTTTGACCATGGGTTTAAGGTTGAAGAAGGAGAGAATTAATTGATTTTAAAAGCATGGAAGCTACTTGAGTGATCAAAGCTTGAAATTAATGAGTTAGGATTCTCCCTTGAATTGTGGAATCATTAATTGTCAAAATTCTTTTTCTTGGGCAATAATTTGATGGGGCTGTTTTGCTACCTATTGGCCATGAATTAGATGAAAAGGGGAATTATTGACAAGCTTGGATGTTGATTTTAGTGTATCAAAAAATTGGAAAGTTTTAGTTTGGTAAGCCTAATTGTCCTTGAATTGTGGAAATTTACTATTGTTGATTTAAAGTTGGAATTGGAATTTATGAATTGTCTTTTTCTTGTTGTTAGCTGAGAATGTAAAGAGTTTTGGACATGTTCATGAATTTGGAAATTTGTTCTTGATAATTAGAAGTTAACTGTTTGAGTTGGTGGGCTTAATTTGATTGATTTTGTGTTTTATTGGTTATGGAAGTTAAAATAAAAATTTATGTGATTGAGATAGCATATGGAGGTTGCCAAGTGTGGAATCTATAGGTTGCAACAAATAAAACTGTTAGTATAAATTGATCTAAGTGGTGCCAGATAATACTGTCCTTAAGAGTTATTTCGCCACAAGTCGGTAACTCCCTAGAATTAAACGGACCCTTCCTATAATAGGGGAATAAAATAGCAAACACTAAAGAACTCAGAAGAGCAAAAGGAGAGGAAAGGAGAGAACTTCGAAGGTGTCTAAAAGCTCGGTGTGCTTTGAACTGCACCATGCACTGCTTTTTATAGGCTGAAGACAGGAACAAGAAATGTTGGGCAATTAAAAATAATTAATGGCAACTTAATCATGGATTAATGGAAATCTATTTTGAATATTGGGATTAAAAATGACGGCTGTTTCTGAACGTTGAGATTAAAGCTGGTTAATGAAAAATTAAAATGGGTAAATTTAAATTTTTAACGTTCAGAAAATTAATAAATTCATGGTCCCAATTTCAAAACTGCTGAAAATAAGGTTTTTCTAGTAAGCCTATTTATAAAATATTTTTGTAAAATACAAAAATAGTTGCAACAAAAAATGTCTAGTTCCACATCTAATTCGTGTGCAGGGGGAAATCAGAAATTTTCAACTGTGTTACCCTTGCATTGGCCTGTTGTTGTGCGCGTAAGTTCACTTCTTTTCTTGGCCTATTTATTTGCCCAATATCACATCTTAGTATATATACATTAAGTTTATCTTTGTTCTAGACAATGTGGGACTTAGGTTTTTAACACACTTTTGATACACCCACTTCAACAATCCCTCATATGTGTCAAAAGGACATTATCATCTGGGTTACACGCATGAGTATAACCATTTCGAATCTTGTGTCTTTTGGACTATGAACCAGACCTAAACTAATAACACTTAGTACACAAAAATGTTAGTGAAACATACGTTTCTATGAACTAACAAATTTTTGTTATGTACTGGAGGTTTTATTAGTCAAAGTATACTCCCACAATTTCTGCTGTTAATTGCAGTTTTGCGCTTTAAACAGCTGTGCGTGCACTTGGTGTTCAATGAATGCTCTAGAGACTTTGCAACAGTCTCATAGAAGAGGCCCCACTTCATATTCATCTAAGTGATTTCATCAATTATATCTGCAATGAATACATCATCCATAAGGAATATGAAATTATTAAGAGTTTTGTTCAGCTTCTCTAAGAATGCATTCTAGCACTTTCCCAAACTATAGGAAGGGACAATAATTTTAGTGATAGCATAATTAACATATGATTTGTTCTTACTCATATGAACCTCGTTCATGAGATCTCCAATCACAAAGGTTGGGTTACCATCATTGTTAATTTTATATTAACTTAAGTCCCATTCCCTTCGATGTGTTATCAATTTGTTTCTTCCTCAAGGGTTTAGTCAATGGATCTGCTAGATTTACTTCTGACCTTACAAATTCAATTGAAATCACTCCATCTTTTAGCAACTGCCTTATAATATTATGTTTCAACTGAATGTGTCTGCTTTTGCTATTAAAAGTCTTATTTTTAGTAGTAGCTATCGTCGATTGGCTATCACAATGCAGAGACATTGATGGTGTTAGTTTTTCTCCTAATAGAATATTTGCTAAGAAGTTTTTCAACCACTCAGTCTCAGTACCAGCCAGTTTCATAGCAATAAACTTTGAATCCCTTGAGGATTTTGTAATAACACTTTGTTTGGCTAATCTCTAAGATACTACACCACTACCAAGAGTGAATACATAGCCACTAGTGGATTTAATCTCATTTGAATTTGAGATTCAGTTAGCATTACTGTATCCTTCTAGTATAGTGGGAAATCTACTATAAAATATACTATAGTTTATGGTACCTCTCAAATATCTCATTAATCTAACCAGAGCCATCTAATGTTCACTGCCTAGACAATGGGTATATCTACTTAATCTACAAACAACATATGCTATATCAGGCCTGGTAAAATTTATCAGATGCAATAGACTTCCAATAATCTGTGTATATTTAGATTGAGCTATTGAATCATCTTTATGTCTTGATAATTGTATGCTAGAATCATAAGGAGTGCTTAAAGAAAAATCATCAAAATGTCTAAATTTTTTAAGAATTTTCTCCATATAATGTTCTTGAGAACGTAAGATGCCTTTTCACTCCTTATGATTTTAACACCCAAAATCACTCTTATTTCACCCATATCTTTCATATCAAATTTAGATGCAAGAAAGCTCTTAGTTTCAATTACAACGTTTATGCTAGTACAAAAAATAAGCATGTTATCCACATATAGGCAAATAATCACACAATCATTATTTACAAGTTTTGTATAAACACATCTTTCTACTTCAACAGTAGCAAAGCCATTGTAACGACTGGGAAAAAGAAAAGGAAAGGGAAAGAAAAGGAAATGAAATCTAGAAATTTTCGGAATCCAGAATTTCTGCCAAGTCCTCTCGCAACAGCGAGAAACGGTCTCGCTACAGCGAGAGAGCTAGTTCGCCATAGCGAAGGCGATTCTAGCTATAGCGAGTGCTGGCAGCAGCCCATACTAGCGAGAGTGAAGTCTGGAACTGACGCGATTTCACCATAGCGAGTGGTAAATCTCGCCATAGCGAAGGGAACTGGCACGAGCTCGCCGTAGCGAAGGTTACACCTCGCCATAGCGAAGCCAGATTACACGAGCTCGCTATAGCGAAGGTTAGTTTTCGCCGTAGCGAGAGTCGATCCGGAAGAGAGTAAATAGCGAGATTTAGACTTCATTAAATGCCCAAACTCATTTCTTCTCTCATATCTGCCCTAAGCTTCGACCCAAAGAGAGAAAAGAGGCGAGGAGAGTGTGAGAGATCAAGAGAAGGAGGAAGATTAAGGGAAAGGTAAGGTCACTTCTCCCATTTCTCTTCAGATTTCTGATCCCCTCCCTTTGCCCTCTTTTCCTACGGTTTTGTTTGCAAAAATGGACGATTTCTGGGTATGGGTCAGAAGAGTGAAAGTGGAAAACGCTTTTGAATCATTGTGTTTTCTTTGAAAATGTGGTTTTCCACTACCATGGGAGCTTGAGAGAGAGAAAGGGGTTAATGGCATTCTAGAGAGAGAGAACTCTAGGTTATGGTATATAGGAGAATTTGATCTGAAGGATTATAGGGTAAGAGAGTAATTGCATGCTTTTGTGTGTCTAGGCTCAAGAGAAACACCTCCAACAAGGTGTGATTGTGAACTTAAGGAGGGAGAGGAGAAATTGAAAGGAAAAGCTAGTGAAGGCTTCGGCTCCAAAGGTAGCTCTCTCTTTCACTCTTTCTTGTTGCTTTCTTGGATATGATAGTCATTGTATGATGTATATGCTTGTTGTATGGAATATGCCATATGCTCTTGCTTTGATACATTGAATGTCAATATGCTTGTATGTTGAAATGTGAGATTGCTCGGGTGAGGTAGTGCCGAAAGTCCCATGAGATGGGTGAGGTGAAGCCGAAAGTCCCTTGAGATAGGTGAGACAAGGCCAAAAGTCTCAAACGAGTGAGGCCAAGTCAAAAGTCCTTAAACTCGGGTGAGGCCATCCAAAAGTCCCTAGACTCGGGTGAGGCTAGACCAAAAGTCCCTGGAGCTCATTTTTGGCATTGTTGTGATTCCATAGCATGTACATGGTGTGTTGGTTGATTGAGAATGGCTAAGTGCTTATTCACGTGCTCTGACTTGTTATATGCCTTGATTGCTTGCTGGATTGAGTGTATGAGCTACTGAGATTCTCCGAATCTCACCCCTTTCCCCTCCCAACTAATATGCTAGGTGGAGCTCAAGGAGATCCGAGCACACACCAAGGTGCCTAGGAGTATGCGTAGTTAGAGATTACTTTCTTTTGACATTTTGATGTATATATGATGTAAAGTAGTGCCAAATGAAGATGTGCCCACTATTTTTGAGATGTAAAGTTTGTAACACATGTAGAAATATGAAAAGATGATGTATGAACTCTGTTATTAGCCAAAGTAATGGAAATGTGGGTTTTTACCCCTTTGATGCATGAATGCTATTGTGTAAATTTGGCCATAGCATAGTGAGATTTGAATGTATGATGATTTGGAGCATATGGACATGTTAGATATACTAGTTTTATGCTTTTGAACTTGTCCATGTGGAGTGAGAATGTGAAAGAGGCTATCTGGACCCGTTTTGGACCTATGGGGTGCCAAAACTGGTATTTTTGTGAGCTCCGTCAAAGTATGACCGGATGAGCTCCGTTTGCCATGAAATTTGGCATGCCTCTAAAGTTTGTAGAAAGCTTCTTGAGAAGCTAAAGAGGGAAATATTTGGTGGACGAGAGAATATTTGGTGAATTGTTGAATTTGGGAAAAATTGTTGATTTGGTCATGTTACTGTTTCATAGGGCAGAAATGAAATCTGTGGCACTTTTAGACCAAATGGATTCCAAATGTGGTGAAATTTTATACACATAAACTAGAAAACGAAAGTGACTTGTAGGAACTGGAATCACCCAAATCGGAGGTCTGTAGAGAGAGATTGAACTGACTGAAGTTCTGTATCAGCATCAGTGAGCTTATCTGACCCCCATCACTGTTCCATCGGTTTTCGGGGTGCAGGAGCTACTGAACTGATCTGGACTTATTTTTCTCCTCTAGTAGACATCCGTATCTTTCCGAATTGGTATAATGTGCCCAGATTGGCTTTTTGTGGATTTAGTTATGAATTTCTGAAAATCATGATAGCAAGCTGCACCAGAAACAGTGACAGTTGGACCTTCCTCCCATTTTCGATGTCAAACTTGGTCCAAACGATGTGTTTGTGATTGGAAATGATTTTTAGTGTAAAGTTGACACTTAGAGCTTTCCAGAAAGCTAAAGTTTGCTGCATTCCCATTTTTCTACAATTAATTATGATTTTCCAAAGTTAGAGCCAAAATATGACTTTTGGGCCCAAGTGAGAAAATGTAATTTTTATAGTTTTCGGCTCTATACCCGTGGCCTATGGTTTGTTTTATGCTATGTATGAGTCATCTATATGGAGTTTGAGTTGAGAATGCTTGAGATGGGTTCACAGGACCCACAGGGTAAAAGATGAGTATATGAAACCCCGGTTCATAGCATGTAAATGCCACGGGAGAGTAGTGACTCTTTGGAAATCATATAGAACCGAGCCTATAGAGAGGCTAGGTAGTGGTAGTAGTTTAAGGTGTCACAGCCATCACCTGTCAAAACTTGATCTAATTTTTCATGCCATTGTTTAGGTGCTTGTTTTAAGTTATATAAAGATTTAACAAGTTTACACACTTTATTTTCTTGTCCAGGAGCAACACATCCTTCAGGTTGTACTATATAAATTTCTTCTTCTAAAACACCATTTAAGAAAGCAGTTTTAACATCCATTTGATGAATATAAAGCTTATGTATTAAAGCTAAAGTAATCAAAATTTTTATAGAAGAATTTCTTGTAACCGGAGAAAACATATCAAAATAATCAATATTTTATTTTTGAGTAAAACTTTTATCTACTAACCTACCTTTATATTTATCAATGGATCCATCAGGATTAAGTTTCTTCTTAAAAACCTATTTACAACCAATGGGCTTAGCTCCTAGAGGCAAGTCTACTAAAACCCAAGTTTTATTTTAACTAAGAGAATCAATTTCAGCCTTAATAGCTTTTTTCCAAAGATGAGCATCCGAAGAAGAAATAGCTTTATAAAAATTTAAAGGATCATCTTGTACCATATAAGTATAAAAATTATCTCCAAAAGAAGATTCTTTCCTTTGCCTTTTACTTCTTCTTAAATTTTCAGCCAAATCTTTATTTGTATTTAGTTTAGGAGAATAAGTAGACATTTCCAAATTCCTAGGATTATGTTCAATTTTCAAAGGAAAGATATGTTCAAAAAATTTTGCATCTTTAGTTTTTATAATAGTGTTATGATCCAAAACATCACTTTTCAAAACCAGAAATCTATAAGTTGTACTATGTTCAACATACCCGATAAACGCGCAATTAGAAGTTTTAAACCCAATTTTTCTTTTCTTAAGATCAGGCAACATTACTTTAGTAAGACACCCTTACACTTTTAAATATTTTAGGTTAGTTACATAACTTTTCCATAGTTCATAAGGTGTCTTATTTGTTTTCTTATAGGGTATTCTATTTTGCAAAAAATAGGCAGATAACAACGCTTCACCCCATAAATTATTTGATGCAGAAGAGCTTACAAGCATGGCATTCATCATTTCTTTTAAAGTTTTATTTTTCCTTTTTGCTACGCCATTAGACTTAGGTGAGTATGGAGGAGTTACTTCATGGATAATTCCTTCTTTTTCACAAAAATCATTTAATAAAACATATTCTCCTTCTTTATTCGACCTTACTCTTTTAATCCTTTTATTTAGTTGATTTTCTACCTCTGCTTTATATAAAAGAAAATTTTCAAATGCTTCATCTTTATTTCTCAATAAATATACTTTAGTATACCTTGAAAAATCATCAATAAAAGTAATATAATATTTTTTACCACCTCTAGTCATTGTTTGTTTTAAATCACCTAAATCAATGTATATTAAAGAAAACAATTCAATTTCTCTTTGTGTAGAATAGTATGATTTTTTTAGTTATCTTAGTTTCGACACATACTTCACATTTGTTTAAATAATCATTTTTAATTCCAGAAATTAAACTAAGTTGTTGCATTTTCTTAATATAAGACTTACTAACATGTCCTATTTTAACATGCCACACATCAAACAAATCAATCATATAAATAGGCAAGTAAGTAGAAGAGGATGCATTTTTATTCATTTCAACAACATTCAGTACAAATAGTCCCCGATTACAGAATAACCTCAGCCTTTCCCAAAAGAGCTATAGAAATTAAGTTCGCTCTAACATCAGGCACATGCATAACATCATTAAGAGCTAAGGTTTTTCCAGATGTGAGTTTAAGAACCACTTTTTCTTTTCCAAGAACTTTTGCTATTTGGGAATCAGCAAAATAAATACAATCTTCTCTTTCTTTTATAGGATCATAGGAGGTAAATGTCTCCTTATTTGCACAGATGTGATTGGTAGCTCCAGAGTCTATCACCTATTTCCTCACATCAGAGACAAAATGAGCTTGAGAAATAACTGCCATAATGACATCATCATTGTTCTCATCTCCTTGAACCAAATTTATATTCAATTTAGGAGGATTATTATTTCTAACTCTCTTTCTACATTGTACAGCATGGTGCCCTGGCTTGCCACAAATAAAGCAATTACCCTTTTTTTTGAATTTAGGGTTAGAAATCTTAGGATTGTAACCAAGTTTTTTATGAAAATCATACCTCTTGTTATGTGGCTTTATTTCCACCAAATTTGCCTTTAAGGCTATTTCCTTTCCTTTTGTAGCTCGAACCTCTTTCCGGTTGGTGTCTTCGCTGATGATATGAGTGATGAGATCTGATAGTGACAGTTACTTCTGCTTGTGTTTGAGTTATTGTTTGTAGTCTTTCCATGAATCATACAGTTTCTTAATCAGGATCCTAGCTACAAATTCATCTAAAAAGTTAATCTTTTTAGCTCAGAGTTCTTCTAACAACTTGTGGTATTCGTTGATTTATAGCTTGATGTCTTTATCCTCAGACATCTCCTATCGATAGTAATTTGCAATCACGAATTTCTATTTTTCAGCATCCTCAGCAGTGTACTTCATGATTAGTGACTCCCAGATTTTATTGGCCTCCTTATAGACACAATACACATCGAATAGATCATTAGATAAAGTACTAATAATTGTATGTCTATAGACCTTATTGGCATATTTCCAAGTAGTTCTTTGGTTTTGGTCAACATCAAGGATAAGTTTAGATTGGGTCAGCACCATTGCAACCCCATGCATGTCTAGGATAGAAAAGATCCACTCTTGCCACCTTCTAAAGTTCTTCCCATCAAACACCTCAATCTTGGATATATCTGGGAATGGTTTGGGCAGTGTCACAGCAGGTATTGGACTCAAAATGAAGGTTGGAGTAGTAGCACCACTCCTTCCACTAGAACTTGCAGTAGCAACGTTAACATGATCAGCAGAACTAACTTAGTGTGGCTCCATAATAACTCTTAAGATTGTAGACTGCAACAAACAAAACTGTTAGTATAAATTGATCCGAGTCATGTTAGATGACACTGTCCTTAAAAGTTATTCCGCCACAAGTTGGCAACTCCCTAAGATTAAACGGACCCTTCCTGCAGAACAGAATAGTAAAAACTGAAGAACTCAGAAGAGCAAAGGGAGAGGAGAGGAGATAGCTCCGAAGGTTTTCAAGAGCTCGATGTGCTTTGAACTGCACCACGCACTACCTTTTATAGGCCGAAGATAGGAGCAAGAAACGTTGGGTAATTAAAAATAATTAATGGTGGCTTAATTATGGTTTAATGGAAATCCATTTTGAATGTTGAGATTAAAAGTGGCAGCTGTTTCTGAACGTTGAGATTAAAGCCAGATAATGAAAAATTAAAATAGGTAAATTTAAATTTTTAACGTTCAGAAAATTAATAAATTCATGGTCCTAATTTCAAAAGTGCTGAAAACAAGAATTTTCTAGTAAGCCTATTTATAAAATATTTTTGTGAAATACAAAAATAGTTGCAATAAAAAATGCCCAGTTCTGTGTCTAATTCGTGCGCAAGGGAGGAAATCGAAAATTTTTAACTGCGTTGCCCCTGTGTTGGCCTGTTATTGTGTGCACGAGCCCACTCCTCTTCTTAACACCCTTTTATGGGGAACAACTACCTTATTTTTTCAAAAGAGAGTTCTAATAGGAAGAATGAGAAGAAGGCTGAGAAGTAGCCTCATAGCTAGCTCTGTGCAGGTGGCCACACTTTATGAGTTTTATGTAAATATGCTCCACGTAATATATTGATGGCCATGAGGCCCATTGAGTTTGTATTTATATGTAGAAAAATGCCAAGCTAGTTTTATGTCACAAGCTTCTAATGTATATGGAGATATATTCTAGTTTTACTTGTTGGTAACTATTGCTAAGTAGTTCTAAATAACTCAGTTTTGAAAATAAGTTTGTAGATAGTGATGCAACTAAGATCATCTCCTATGGAAATAGATTCCAATTATTAAAGAAAATGTTTCTAAATGTCAAAAGCAACCTAAAAGCTAATAATTCCAAAAATTTATTGAGGGTTTAATGACTAAAATTAAAGGTAATTAAGAAGTAAAATACAACTATTAGCTAAAATCAAAGAAAGTGACAACAACCAAGCATTAAGTGTAGCTAGCCATAAGTGAATTCCTTGAAGTTTAATTTTCATCATCCAAATTATATTTCACTAAGATCTAGACCTAATCCTCTTTAGTATATTCATAATGAATTTTTCTCAAGTTACCACTTAAAACTGCAAGAACCTAGCAAGTTAATGATACTTGAAACCTTAAGACTACACTAGCTTACTAATTCTTAAATGTCATTGGACACACTAAAAATAAAGACTAATTGATTTTTAGAACTTCTGCACTTTCATTCTAGATGCCTAATTAACCAATTAAACATCAAGATTCTTCAAAATTAAGCACAAAAATCCAACAAGTTCATATAGTAACCATTACATTAATGAAGCTAAAAATTTAAAGGAGAAGGGAATGAAATGTACAGTTATAAAATAGAGACATATTTGAACAATTAATTCTCCAATTCAATCTCCAAAATGTCTATTTAGTAGCTTAATAATCTTAAGAATTTAATCCAAAATTACAACCATAATCATGAAATTAATACAAGGTAAACTTAGTCTTATATAATTAGAAAATTGTAACTAAAAAGGAGAAGAAAAGGAGAGAGAATTAGCCAAATCTTGGAACAATTTTTTTGAATTCAAATCTGTACTTCAAGGCCTTCATTCCAAGCTAACTACATGGTGGAATTAAGCTATCATTATAAGAAATTAATGGAAGAAATTGTGGTGTGAAGCTTCGGCCATAGAAGCTTTTAATGGGAGAATGATGTTCTAAGTTTGTATTTTTGTGTTTGTTTGTCCATCAATATCCCATGGAGTGAGCCATGTGTGTGTAATTGAATTTGCTCCATAATCTCACATGAATAGAGAGCCATGTAGTGTCATTCTCATGCATCCACATGAGAGTTATGTAGAGTGTCTGTGCATTAAAAGAGAGAGCCCAAGAGAGTGTAATGGATTTGCCTCATTAGCATGAAAAGTCCATGCATTGAATTCCTTTTTTTCTTAATTTTTATTTTTTAAAAATTCATAAAAAATCTAGACAATTATCCATTATCTTAAAATGCATACATGTAGGTTCCATCTTTAGATCTTGGCTTTTGATTTAATCTTATAGCCTTCAATTCTTTTTCAAATTAATCTCCACCATCTAAATTCCTTTTTCCCATAAATAATCTACACAAATAATAGAAAATATTAAATAGAAAACTTTTACGAAATTATTTAAAAAAATTTATGTACTAAAAATCAAGAATTGTGCAAATTAATTCCTAGAGTATAAAAAATGGCCAATAAAATCAAATCTCATATAATAAAATGCAATAAGTTATAATTCATTATTAAAAAGCCTAAATATAGGGGAATAAAAGATATAAAAAATAACATTTATCACTTGTATTCTGGTATGTTGATATTATATGGTATTATAAGTTGATGAATGATATCTAATAGTTTTGTTCCTATGGAATGATGTGAGATTATTATGATTTAGGTGTGTTCATGAGGTTTTGGTAATGAATTGAGAAGTTATAGCTATTCTGGTCAAGATCTTGTCAATAGGGTTTGTATTGTGTCAAAAGTTAAGGTCTAAAGTCTAATTTAAGATCTTGTAGATTGCTTGAAGACCTTATTAACAAGATTTTAGACCTTTTAAACTATTATGAGTTTGATTTTATTTAAATCTTAGTACCTTGATCTAGGACCTTGTTAACAAGATTCAGACTTTGTCAACTAGATTTGTAGGTAGGTTAAGAAAACTTTTTATGCTAAATTTTGGTTAACTATAAGCATGAGTTAATTGTGGATATCTCCTAGATAGGTCACCTTGCCTTTGGAACTATAATTTCAAGCCTATTAACTAAGGTTAACCTGATAAAAACATATGGGTTAAGTTATTTTAAAAAGTTTTTAATTCTATTTAGTTTTAGTTAAGTATTAAAGGATTTTATGCACAATTCTACTAAACTTTGTTAAAGTTAAACTTTTATCTCTTAGTTTAGCTTTTCCAGAAAAGAGAGGTTTAACATTTTTGGTATTAGAGCAATGGTTTAGGACAACCATACTCGATTTGAGGATTTTATTAGAATCTTGGCATTTTTATCATATACAAAGCCCTTTATATTAAATGAGATGAATATATGAGCATATATGAATATACGTACATGCCAAAAAATGTGATAAGCCTAGTGGCTTTGGGTTGAGGCCTAATTTAAAATTTCATTATAATAAATAGATATAGCCAAGAATGGCAAACCATAAAAAGCAATTAGAAATAAGCCAATAGGGCCATAAATAGAAGTAACTGATGCTTTGGTCATTTAGTTGACTTTGCCAGTTTATGCTTGCTGTCATACTGGCACCTCCACAAGGTGGTCAATCAAATCAATTGGTGAAACTACCTCCCAGTCCTTCCCTCTTCTCTTGATAAAAATGACTCCATTAGTCCACTAGAGGCAATGATCCAAATTCTAAGATGACCTAAAGGTTACAAGAATAGGCCAAAGCCTAAGTTGCTATGGCATAAAGATTACAAGAGCAAGTAGAAATGCAAGCAGCCATTGCATAGTTAATACAGTAGATGAAAGATATGTTGGAGATTGTGCCCTAGGCCAATCATTATATTGCGAACATTGTTTATTATTACGAAATAAGAGTTTTCTTTTTATTACATTATTATATTATTTGCATGTTTATATATAATAATATCCATGGATAAATCATTTTTTGAATTATCCAAAATGTCCCTAATCAATCATCCTTGTGGGAACAACGATGAATTAAGATTAGTATGATTTTGATTGATTAAGTGTTAATCATATATGATGATATGAATCAAAATCATAGGCGTGTGTTAGAGAACAGAATGCTGGATAGACCCGTCATGAGATAAGTTACATGGATTAGGTCATAAATTTATCTCATATATAACTATGTCATTGATCCCTTGGACCTGAGATCACCATAGATTCCTATATGAAGGACACTATACTTTGGCATAGTCTAATGTCACCTTTAACCGGGTGATTATAAAGACTATGATCAGGTATAATGAAATTCATGCAGAGGAAGATGAGTGGTCAAGATGGAATTTGTCCCTTTAATTAATAGAGAGAGATATCTCTGGGCCCCTCAATGAGTGTGACTGAGAAATGCATAGCCATGCTCAAATGGAAAGGGTTCTATCTTATATCAGTCTGCTCGGAGATCGAGAAAGTTATGATCGAGCAAGTTGAGAATGACATTTCCATGTCTCATACTCGATCTAGATATCGTGTGACAAAAGGGATATGATAGGGTTATAAAATAGGTTGTATCGGATCACCGATCCCGTATGATTTGGGTAGTCACAATGTCTTGCTAGAGGCCGCTTGTGATTTGTGGGTCAAGCAGTGTAGTGAGCCCACTACCAACATCATATGGGCCTGCAGGGTCGCACACAAGAACTGACCCACTCGAACTAAAATGTCCACATTCATTGAATCAGAAATGTGTCTAGATTCAATGAATATCTAGGATGGAGGAATTATTTATATATATATATATAAATAATTAAATTCGAAATATATTATATATATATATTTGATATTATATATATATATGGATTAATTTAAATTTGATCCTATCAGATAGATTTAAATTTAAACTAATCAGATAATTTAAATTTGATTCTATCAGATAGATTTAAATTTAAACTAATCAGATAATTTAAATTTGATTCTATCAGATAGATTTAAATTTAAACTAATCAGATAATTTAAATTTGATTCTATCAGATAGGTTTAAATTTAATTCTATCAGATAGATTTAAATTTAAACTAATCAGATAATTTAAATTAAGCTCTAGATATTGTTAGTTTAAATTTAAACTATAGGATAGATTTGAATTTAAACTAATAGATATATTTAATTAATTTTGATTAATTAAATATATCTGAAACTCTAGTCTATAAATAGGGGTTTCCATATCAGAAAAAAAACATATAATACATAGCTAGAGCTAGAGCTACCTCCAAATTCCTTAGAGAGAGAGAGACATCGTACGGACGTCGTATGAAATCGTACGGACGTCATACGGACTGTACGGGACTGATTGCTAGCACGCTGATTTGAGTTGCTGAACCCCATTCATGTGGATACCAGTAGAGGGAGCTGATCTGCGGTCAGTTCCTGTGATCCAAATAAAAGTAAACAACAAACTCAATTGGAAGAAAAAGATAATTCTCTGAACCTATTCAGTTTAAGTGATTTTGGCGGATCCTTGGTGGGAATTGGGATCAAAATTTTAAATGTTTCCGCTGTGTGCCTCCCATAATTCCCAACAGTGGTATCAGAGCCACGTCAATAATTGCTTAAATTGAATACCTGTGTGTTATAAGAATTTTATCTTATAATCAATTTTTTCGCATGTGCTAATATAAGATATATATGCGATATTGATTTGATCAAATTATTTAAAAAAAAAAAGCATGAAATCTAAGCGTAGAAGTTCTTTTAATGAATTCGTTTATATATATGATATATGTATAGTTTTCAATGTGATTGGGAACATAATTATTAATCTGTTACATATATATATATTTATTTTGTACAGATTATATTTTATTTTCAATGCGAATTCGTTTCGCTATGTATGTGATACATTGAATGAATCTGCCATTGCTATCTAATCCTAGCACAACACAATCTATTTTAAAATTAATTCACTAAATTTACAACCTTTCATATTAAATGAGATGTTTGTAATATGTGTATTGTGATTTGCTTGGATGGGTATGGTGCATGATATGGCCCGAGGATACTTATGGTTTGTAATTTTTTAAATATGACCTGCATGTCGTGCCTCTCTCTATTCATTCTGAATGTACATTCTTTTCTCATCTCACACTTCCCTTGAATGTTTAAACGAGGTTTCTCTTTGTATATATAGATCTTATCTTAGAGGAATCCTCTCATTGGCTTGTGAGGAGATATGATAGATGGGCCATATTGTGTCACACTTATTTTAAGATTTATGATGAGATCATATGCATGTATATATGCCATAGTAGTATATAATTGTGTGACAACTAGTTTTAATGAAATAATGAAATAAAATCCCTCATATAAAATTTTAAGTTATAATGCCGCCCACTAATGAACATCTGTCAAGACTTTGATCACCTGACTGTAGGTTCCACCAAAGTGGGATACATTTAGGTTATCTTAGTAAGACAGATTGGGTAATGGTGATACTCATAAGTTTCATAGTGATTTGACTTAATTGAAACTATCAAAATGGTTTTGGGTTTCAAGGCATTGATGGGATTAAACATGCCGAATCATGTGATGAATGAATCCTATAAAAGATCTAAAAGTTACATGTAATGTAATTGGTAAACGAGTTACCTACCTAAATAACTTAATTTTAAGCGTCTTGCCAAAGCAGACTTATAATTAAGTGAAATATGGGTCTTAGTCCACTAAATTAAATTGAGGGTTATTTTTAGTGGAAAGTTATTAATTTGATTTTTGCATATTCTGTTGTAGAAAAATATCGACAAATAACTTTGCTGCACTATCATTGCGATCCGTCCTTGAGAAGGACAAACTCAATGGGACAAACTTTCTTGACTGGTTTAGAAACTTGAGAATTGTTCTCAAATAGGAAAGAAAGCTATATGTCCTAGATGAGCCCATTCCTGAGGAGCCTTTAGCCAATGCTCCAAGAGCACAGAAGGATGCCCACACCAAGCATCTCAATGATTCTATGGATGTGGGATGCCTGATGTTAGCCACCATGGTCCCAGAACTTCAAAGAGATCTAGAACTTATGGAGGCTTATGAGATGATTGTGCATCTCAAGGAAATGTTCCAACAATAGGCAAGGCAGGAAAGGTTTGAAACCACCAAGGCCTTACATTCCTGTAAAATGGTTGAATGTGCATCAGTTAGCACTCATGTTTTGAAGATGAAAGGCTACCTTGATCACCTTGAGAGGCTTGGATTTCCCATAAGTCAGGAGTTATCTACAGATTTGATCTTAAACTCACTCCCTGAAAGTTATGACCAGTTTGTCATGAACTACAATATGAACAATATGGAGAAATCTGTTTCTGAACTGCATGGGATGCTTAAAACTGTCGAGCAAAATATTAAGAAAAATCCAAGCTCTGTTTTAATGGTTCAAAAAGGTAAAGGAATGAAAAAGAAAGGCAAAGGCAAAGGAAAGGGCCTAAATAATAAGTTCAAGAACCAAAACAAACCCAAACCCAAGTCTGAAGCTAAGAAGGCAAAGCCTCCCAAGGAAGGAGTTTGTTTCTTTTGCAATGAACCCAGTCATTGGAAGAGAAACTGTAAGCTCTACCTGAAAGATCTAAAGAAAAAGAAGAATAGCGGGGCTATTACTTCAGGTATCTATGTTATAGAAATTAATCTTTCTACTTCTCCTACGTGGGTATTAGATACTGCATGTGGAACTCACATTTGTACAAATGTGCAGGGTCTCAAAAGGAGTAGAAAGTTGAAAAAGGGCGAAATAGACCTACAAGTTAGAAATAGAGCAAGAGTTGCTGCTTTAGCCGTAGGCACTTATGAATTAGTTTTGCCCAATGGGCTTTTGTTAATTTTGAACAATTGCTATTATGTTCCTGCTTTGAGTAGAAACATAGTTTCACTTTCTTATTTGGATAAAGAAGGTTTTATTTCAATTATTGGGAATAATAATGTTCTATTTATCATAATGACATTTTTTATGCGGATGGTGATTTGCATGGTGGTCATTATTATTTAAATATTGATACTCCCAATAATCAAGATGTCTATAACATAACTACCAAGAGAATCAAGACTAACGACTTGAATCCGACCTATCTCTGACACTGTCGTCTAGGCTACATAAATGAGAAATGCATTTCAAAGCTCCATCAAGATGGACTTCTGAAATCATTTGATTTTGAATCATTTGACACATGCGAATCTTGTATATTAGGAAGATGACTAAGGCACCTTTCACTGGACACAGTGAGCGGGCCACTGACTTATTGGGTCTAGTACATATTGATGTATGTGGTCCACTAAGTATAACTGCTAGAGGAGGCCACTTGTATTTCATTACTTTTATAGATGACTATAGTAGATATGGTTACATCTATTTAATGAAACACAAATCTGAAGCTTTCAAAATGAAGTACAGAATCAGCTTGGCAAATCTATTAAAGCACTTCGATCCGATCGAGGTGGTGAATATTTAAGCCAAGAGTTTATTGACCATCTTAGAAATTGTGGTATTGTCTCACAATTAACCCCACCAGGAACACCACAATAGAATGGCGTTTCTGAACAAAGGAACCGAACCTTATTAGATATGGTTCGATCTATGATGAGTCAAACGGATCTTCCACCATCCTTTTGGGGCTATGCATTAGAAACAGTTGCATTTGCACTAAACCATGTTCCATCTAAGACGGTTGAAAAGACACCATATGAGATATGGACTGGGAAAAGCCCAGTTTATCTTTTCTCAAGATTTGGGGATGCGAGGCATATGTTAAGCAACAGGCTTCAGATAAGTTAGCACCCAAATCTATAAAATGTCTTTTTGTGGGTTATCCTAAGGAAACTAAAGGATATTACTTCTACAACCCCACTGAGAACAAATTGTTTGTTGCTCGAAATGGTATCTTTTTAGAAAGAGAATTCATCTCTAAAAGAACCAGTGGGAGTAAGATACATCTTGAAGAAGTTCAAGAGCCACAAAATCGCATTGAACCTGAGATGGAAAATCAAGAAGACTCACAACAAGTTGTTGAGCCTACTCAAGTAACACAAGGCCCACGAAGGTCTGATAGGATACGACATCAGCCTCAAAGATATCGTGATGTGTTGCTCATTGATCAAGATGAGCCAACCACCTATCAAGAGGCTATAATGGGATCAGACTCTAAGAAATGGCTAGAAGCCATGAAGTCTGAGATGCAATCCATGTATGACAATCAGGTATGGACCTTGATTGATCCACCTGAAGGTATAAAAGTCATAGGGTGCAAGTGGCTTTTCAAGAAGAAAACTGACATGGATGGCCAAGTGCATACCTTCAAGGCACGATTGGTTGCAAAAGGATTCAAACAAACACATGGTATAGACTATGATGAAACCTTTTCACCAGTCGCTATGATCAAATCAATCAGAATCCTTCTCGCCATTGCTGCATACTATGATTATGAGATTTGGCAAATAGATGTGAAAACAGCATTCCTGAATGGAAAGCTGCTTGAGGATGTGTATATGACACAACCTAAAGGTTTTATGTGTCTAAAGGATTCTGGGAAGGTTTGCAAGCTTCAAAAATCCATTTATGGATTGAAGCAAGCATCTCGGAGTTGGAATCATTGCTTTGACGAAGTAGTCAAAGATTTTGGTGTTATCCAAAATATTGATGAACCTTGTGTTTACAAGAAGGTTAGTGGGAGCACAATTGTATTTCTAGTGCTTTATGTTGATGACATCCTACTTATTGGAAATGACATTCCTACCTTGCAGATTGTCAAGTCTTGGTTAGGAAAGTGTTTCTCAATGAAAGACTTAGGCGAGGCCAATTACATCCTTGGGATTAGGATCTATAGAGATAGATCCAAGAGGCTAATCGGTTTAAGTCAATGCACCTACATAAACAAGGTATTGCACAGATTTAGTATGCAAGATTCAAAAAGGGGTTTTGTATCTATGTCTCATGGCATCAATCTCAGCAAGACTCAGTGTCCTAGTACACGTGATGAGCGAGAGCGCATGAGTAAGATTCCATACGCCTCGGCTATTGGATCTATCATGTATGCCATGTTGTGCACTCGACCAGATGTCTCATATGCCTTGAGTATGACTAGTAGATTTCAATCAGATCCAGGTGAGAATTACTGGACTGCCGTCAAGAATATCCTAAAGTACTTGAGAAGAACTAAGGATGTATTCTTGGTGTATGGAGGATTGGATGACGAGCTTGTTGTAAATGGTTACACAGATGCAAGTTTTCAATCTGACAAAGATGATTCTAGATCACAATCAGGATTTATATTCTGTTTGAATGGTGGAGCAATAAGTTGGAAGAGCTCAAAGCAAAGCACTGTGGCTGATTCTACAACAGAAGCTGAGTACCTAGCAGCATTAGATGCAGCTAAGGAAGCTGTTTGGATTAAAAAGTTCATCACTGAGCTAGGGGTGGTACCTACCATCTCAAATCCGATAGATTTGTTCTGTGACAACAATGGTGCAATAGCACAAGCAAAAGAACCTAGGTCACATCAAAGGACCAAACACATACTCAGACGATATCACCTTATCAGAGAAATCATTGATAGAGGTGATATAAAAATATGCAAAATACCAACTAATGACAATGTTGCTGATCCTCTTACTAAGCCGCTTGCACAGGCTAAGCATGATCGTCATGTTAGGTCAATGGGTATTAGAAACATTAATGATTGAATCTAGTGCAAGTGGGAGTTGTTGGAAATTGTGCCCTAGGCCAATCATTGTATTGCGAACATTGTTTATTATTACGAAATAAGAGTTTTCTTTTTATTACATTATTATATTATTTGCATGTTTATATATAATAATATCCATGGATAAATCATTTTTTGAATTATCCAAAATGTCCCTAATCAATCATCCTTGTGGGAACAACGATGAATTAAGATTAGTATGATTTTGATTGATTAAGTGTTAATCATATATGATGATATGAATCAAAATCATAGGCGTGTGTTAGAGAACAAGACGCTGGATAGACCCGTCATGAGATAAGTTACATGGATTAGGTCATAAATTTATCTCATATATAACTATGTCATTGATCCCTTGGACCTGAGATCACCATAGATTCCTACATGAAGGACACTATACTTTGGCATAGTCTAATGTCACCTTTAACCGGGTGATTATAAAGACTATGATCAGGTATAATGAAATTCATGCAGAGGAAGATGAGTGGTCAAGATGGAATTTGTCCCTCTAATTAATAGAGAGAGATATCTCTGGGCCCCTCGATGAGTGTGATTGAGAAATGCATGGCCATGCTCAAATGGAAAGGGTTCCATTTATATCAGTCTGCTCGAAGATCGAGAAAGTTATGATCGAGCAAGTTGAGAATGACATTTCCATGTCTCATACTCGATCTAGATGTCGTGTGACAAAAGGGATATGATAGGGTTATAAAATAAGTTGCATCGGATCACCGATCCCGTATGATTTGGGTAGTCACAATGTCTTGCTAAAGGCCGCTTGTGATTTGTGGGTCAAACAGTATAGTTGGCCCACTGCCAACATCATATGGGCCTGCAGGGTCGCACACAAGAACGGACCAACTCGAACTAAAATGTCCACATTTATTGAATCAGAAATGTGTCTAGATTCAATGAATATCTAGAATGGAGGAATTATTTATATATATATATAAATAATTAAATTCAAAATATATTATATATATATATATTTGATATTATATACATATATATATGGATTAATTTAAATTTGATTCTATCAGATAGATTTAAATTTAAACTAATCAGATAATTTAAATTTGATTCTATCAGATAGATTTAAATTTAAACTAATCAGATAATTTAAATTAATTCTATCAGCTATCAGATAGATATTTAAACTAATCAGTTAGTTTAAATTAAATTTAAACTAATAGATATATTTAATTAATTTTGATTAATTAAATATATCTGAAACTCTAGTCTATAAATAGGGGTTTCCATATAAAAAAAAACATATAATACATAGCTAGAGCTAGAGCTACCTCCAAATTCCTTAGAAAGAGAGACATCGTACGGACGTCGTACGGAATTGTACGGACGTCGTACGGACTGTACGAACTGATTGCTAGCACACTGTTTTGAGTTACTGAACCCCGTTCGTGTGGATACCAATAGAGGGAGCTGATCTGCGGTCAGTTCCTGTGATCCAAATAAAAGTAAACAACAAACTCAATCAGAAGAAAAAGGTAATTCTCTGAACCTATTCAGTTTAAGTGATTTTGGCGGATCCTTGGTGGGAATTGGGATCAAAATTTTAAATGTTTCCACTGTGTGCCTCCCATAATTCCCAACAAGATAACCTAGAGAGAAATAGATAAGATCAAGGGTCATAAGTGCCCAATGTAAATGAGGTAAATGCACACAACTCGATATATAGAGTGTTAAATTAGTTTAGAAAGGTTAACCTTTAAGGTTTTAAAAAGGTTTATGATCCAATCATTATTAAGGATTGGATGATGCAGATAGAGAAGATCTTTGATGTGATTACTTGTACAGATGAACAAAGGGTTCTATTGGTAGTTTATATGTTGCATGGTGAGGCTAAGTGATGATTGAAGAGTGAGAAAAAGCATCTCTAGACCAATAAGGTCTAAATCACATGGGCAGTCTTTTAGACATCTTTCTACGACAAGTAATTTTTGGATAATATCAAGAGTCAGAAAGAAGCAGAGTTCTTAACCCTAGAGTAGGGCAACGTGTTAGTTTGAGTTTAAGTATAAAAAGTTATCCAAGTTCTCTTCTTATCTTAAGCAATCCCATAATGAAGCTTGAAAGGCCACCAATTCCTAGAGGAGATTGAAGTCAGTAATTAGATCACAAATAATGGCATTTGAAATTAAAAATTTTGCTAAAGCCATAAATAAAGCTTGAGTGATTAAATAGGGTTTAGCAAATTCCAAGTTTGGTGTAGGTTAGTCAAGTATCAAGAAAAAGGGCTGAGAGCCCAAGTCATTAAATAGATTTAGTAAAAAAGGTATTAATGTTGGATGTAGCAATTACAGATTTAAGTTTGGGAGAGGCTAGGGCAAAAGGCACTCTGCTTTTTTGAGAAATATGCCATGTGCATCTTCTGGGTGCTCCAAATAAGGAAGGAATCATGGAAGTGCTCCATGTATGGCCAACAAAATGTATGTTATTGTTATGGCAAGCCTTGTCATGTCTCCCATTTTTCCAATCAAGTGAGAGAGTTGGTCTCTGACCTACAACCTTATATGCAAAGCAAGATGTTTACTCTAACTCAACAAGAGGTTGTCCAGTCCTTAGACCTAATCAAAGGCACCTTTATTATTAATGATTATATTGTAGATGCTTTGTTCGATTGTGGGGCAACCTATTTGTTTGTATCATATGACTATGTGAAAAGATTAGGTTTAATTATAAGTACTTTATCATATGATTTTTTTGTTTTTATGCCTGCTAGGGCTTGGTAGGTACATCTTGCATTTGTTTAAACTATATTGTTCAATTAGATAGTAGATGTATTAATTGAGATTTGATTTGTATGCCATTGAAAGATATTGATGTAATCGTAGGTTTAGACTAACTTTTAGCAAATAATGCTATTTTAGATTATAATCATAAAACAATTTCATTACTAACCCATGTTCTTAACCCTAGTAGCTCAGTTGAGTCCACTTACTTGTCCATACCATAGGTAGAGAAAGCATCTATGAAATGGGTGTTAAGGTTTTTTAGTGTTTTTCTCTTTATAAGTAAAGATTGAAGCAAGATTAGAGCAAATACTAGTGATTAGGGAATTCCTTGAAATATTTCCCAAGGAAATTAGTGGGTTTCCTTTTAATAGGGAAATTAAATTTTCAATAGATTTAGTCTTTAGTACTGGTCCTATTTCTAAGGCTCTATACCATATGACTCCAACTAAATTGGTGGTATTAAATAAGTAGATTGAAGAGTTATTGTAAAAAGGGTTTATAAGACCTAGTGTGTGGACATGAGGTGCATCGATTTTATTTATAAAGAAGAAGGAGAGTAGCTTGAGACTATCTACTGATTATAGGCAACTTAATCAATTTACAATCAGGAATAAATATCATTTACCTCAGGTGAATGATCTTTTGGATCAGTTGGCAAAAGTGTAAAAGTAGATATGAGATTTGGTACCATTAGTTGAAGGTAAAAGCAAAGTGTAATGTCCAATTTTCATTAAACGATAGAAATAGGTACATTTTTAAAGCAAGTCCCTCGAAATGAATTAGTTAAGATCCCAAAAAATTTAAGTGAGATTCTAGACTCTAAAAAATGAGAATCCCAGACTCAAACGGAAAGAAAAATGGAGCTAGAATGAAGAAACAATTTCTTACGGAAAACTTATGAAACATAATGGCATTTTCATAATTTTGAGCAAATTTTGGAATTCATATAGGAGGGCTTTTTAAATAAAAGTTTTGAGTTCTTTAGGGTTTTCAGAAGCCTTGAAAACCATGGAAAGCTTCGAGGCAGTTAAAACCCTTCTGGTGGATGTTTTTCAATGTTGTTGTACCCGAATTTTAATGGATTCGTTCAAAAAAGTTTTAGCTCTGATTTGAGTGATTCCAAAGGCATTTTACTAAATTAGAAATCTAAATTTTATAATGGAAAAGATAGTTTTAAAAAAGGAACCAAAACAGATTAGAAACAAAAATGCCTAAAATGAAGGGCAAAACAGGAATTTTTGAAAAAACCATTCTCCTCCATTGATAAATAAATGGCACCTCACTCTCCCACTCACATAGCTTCATATTTTTCTGTCCCAAACCAAAGAAGAAACCCTAAGAGAGTGGCACACCAAGGGAAGAAGAAGAGGAGGAGAAATCAAGGCTTGAAGGTAAGGAATTTTGGTAGTTTTTCATACTTTCTTCCTTCCAAACCTCTTCTCCTCCATTCCCCTTTATTTCTTTTGATTATAATAAAGTTTATAAATCTATTTTAAGGGAAAAATTAAGAGAAAATTTTGGATTTGAAGAGAGGAGCTCAAAGAAGATAAGATTAAGTGAGAAAATAAGGAAAAATAAAGTATTTTCTCCTTCCATGGTTGTTACCCTTTGTTCCTCTTCCTTCCACATTTTGCCCCACTCAAGAAGTCCTAGGAGGCCTTGGTTTTTAGGCAGAACCATGGGTGATTCTTAGAAAAAAGGGTGTGGAGATTAAGAATATGCAAAGAGAATTAACAAATAACCATGAAAATTCAAGATGCCAATTTTAGGGTTTCATATGTTCCTTGCAAAATTTGATTTGATACCTTGATTTCTATACTTAAATGAAAGTTTGAATGAGCTCCTAAGATTCCTAAAAGTCTTCCCATGTGCTTCCTCCATCAAGAAAATAAACCAAACTCCATGAAGGCCAAAATCCTCCATAGGTTCGGCTAAGAGGGGTTAGCATAGCTAGGGATAGTTAAAATTTTTCTAAGCGTATTTTTGAGTCATATATGATGAATGAATATGAGGAAAAGTCTTGAAAAAAATTTAGAAGTCATAGAAAGTGAGATAGTGCCTTATGTTTCATAATATGACCTAAAGAAGCAATATGTAGTTAGGCTTTTTATTTTAATTATGTGATGACTCCAAGAGTCTTAAAAGGAGTCAAAAATCATATTTGAAAGGAAAGAATGGAGCATATAATTTATTTGATAGGTGTTGCTTCATTAGGTGTATTTTTGAAAACATAAAGAGGTTTAAAGACCAAATTAGTGTGTGAGCAAGTTGTGTGGCCTTAGAATTAACTTTATGAACCTAATTGGCTTCCATAAATTGTGTTTGGGCTAAGAGAAATCATTCCCACACCTTTGTGTATGTGAGACTGAAGAAGGGAGAGGGAATTCAAGGGAAAAAGTATATGCTTACTTCCAAGGTAGCTCACTCCTCCTTCTCTCATGCATGATTATACGCTTGGCTTGTCTTTGAATGTGTGTATGTATATTTTAAGCCATGAAAAGTATTCTAGCTTGATTTCATATGCCATAGTACCATGATGATGCATTATGTTTTCAAATGATATTTATGATACTTGCTTTGGTTTGCTTGAGTATGGTGAGACCAATAACCCTTAGCCATGGTGAGGATGACCCAAGAACCCTTAGAATTGGTTGAGACAAAGTAAAGAGTCTCCTAAAAATAAGGTTGACTCCCAAGAGTAAGATTGAGTCCAAGAACCTCTTAAAGAATGGGTGGGTAAGTCTAACATTCACAAATGAATGGGTGAGGTGAATCTACTTGCTTGGCAAGTCTTTGTATGTTATGTATGACTTGCTCAAATGTTGAAAATACTTCTTGAATGTTTGCACATGTTGATATGCCATGCATACATTTATGAGACATAGTTTTGCATACTTTATGTATGGTTGAAATAGGAAGTGAGCTATTGGGATTTTTTGAATCTCATTCTCTCATCTCCAATGTTCTAACATGCTAGATGGACCAAGAGATCAAGGGAATGGAAGCCAACCACATGAGAAATGAGAGCTTGACATCAAAGTGCATAGTTTTTATTCTTTAAGGCCATATTGATGTCAAATGATGTAATCCATTGTTGTATATGGTCTATGACCTCTTGAACATATATAATTATGTTAATATGTGATGTATAACTGAGAGATTATGTTATGTGACCATTCGAATGTAAATTGAGTATGTTATAGCAAACTAGCTTCTTGAATGGTTTTATATGGTTATGCATAAGTAGAAGTGGAATGGCCAAAATGAGATGCATGAGGTTTGGGACCATTTCGGTGGTTCATACAAATCATAATCATACTTTTAGACTTGCCCAAGAGGTGCCAAACATCAAAGGAAACTATTTGGATACTTTGGTATCTTATATGGAGCAAAAATTGACCATATTGGAAACCTATACCACTTTTTGTCTAAATGGACTCCTCTTGATCTAAAATTTAGCATACAATTAGAGCTTATTGAGGGCTTTTGGAAAGCTAAAGAATAAAATTTTTGAAGGTCTAGGGAATATTTAATGAATTTTCAAAGTTAGAAAAAATTCTGGTTTTAGTTATGTTACTGTTTACACTGGTCCGAAAATGAAATCTATCATTCAGGGCCTAAATGATGTCTCATTTCCATGAAATTTTATAGAGAGAAATTAGACATTGCCAGTGAATTGTGCTAACTAAAAGCACTCCATTTGGAGGTCTAAAAAGGAAGATATGAATTTTATGAATTTTTTAAATTTTTGTCTAATATTAGATACTCAAACTGACCTTAGGTACTATCCACTTCGAGGCTTGGGCGTACCTAAATGGGTCTAGAATTATTTTTTCCCTCTAGCTCACATTTGTAGCTTTCCATATTAGTATCATTTTCATGGATTAGATTTTTGTAGAATTAATTGGACATTTTTTAAGTTTGTAGCAGAAAAGCTGTGATAGTACCAGTAGCCAGTCTGACCTTAACACTTTTTCAAATATCAAATGTCTTCTATGTTGTGTTTCATGGTCTGGACATATTTTTACCATAAATTAGACATGTGTAGCTTTTCAGAATGGCCAAGAATGCATGATTTTGATTTTTTTTAGAATTAGTTATGATTTTTCAAAGTTTACAAAAAAAAAAAAGAATTTCTGGCTGAAAATACATTTATGAATTTTATGTATCTCCCTTGCTTTCCACGAGTTGTAGGCCACTTTTAGTGATGGAAATAATTTGTATCTATGTAATTAAATATGAGAATGTGATACATGAGCTCATATGGTCCATAGGACACCGAATGAAAAATTTATACGCAATGCAATGCTCAAATAATCAATAATTTAATGTCATTTTCTTGCCTCTCATATGAATTACTTGATATAAGGCATAGAGATAGCATGAAATGAACTAACAAATTATGGTGTTACATAGAGGATATACCTATGACAATATTCAGAATAAGATATAGCTATTATGAGTTTTTGGTCATGCCATTTGGTTTAACCGATACTCTCATAACTTTTATGGACTATATGAACTAGATTTTTCAACCATATTTGGATTAGTTTGTGATGGTTTTTAATGATGATATTTTAATATACTTTAAGATGTAGAAGAACATAAGAAACATTTAAGAATTGTCTTACAAACTCTGACAGAGAAGCAATTATTTGCCAAACTCAATAAGTGTGAGCTCTGGCTAAAGAAGGTGCTATTTTTATGACACATCATTTCCAAGGAGGGAGTGGTATTGGATCCCCTAAAGATAGTAGTAGTTATTAATTAGGAAAGGCTGAAATCTATCATGTAATCTATAGTTTCCTTGGTTTAGCTAGATATTACCAAAGATTTGTAAAAAGATTCTCTTAGTTAATAACTTCATTGACGAAATTAACTAGAAAAGATTGACTTTTTATCTGGGATGACAAGTGTGAAGAGGAATTTTAAGAGCTTAAAGTCATATTGACCTCTATGCCAATGTTAATCCTTCTTAATCCAAACTAGACCTTTACTGTCTATAGTGATCAATCAAAAAAGGGCTAAAGGTATGTCCTTGTGTAGCAAGGTTGAGTGGTTGCATATGCATCTCAGTAGTTGAGATCGCCTAATGAGAATTATCTAACTCATGATCTTAAATTAGTGATGGTTATGTTTGCACTTAAAATTTAGAGGCATTATCTATAAGGCTTTAAGTTTAAGGCTTTTAGCAATCACAAAAGTTTGAAATATATCGTTAATAAGCATGAGTTGAATGTAAGGTGTCGGAGATTGATTGAATTCTTAAAAGATTATAATTTCACTTTGAAGTATCATACAGGGAAAGCAAATGTAGTTGCTAATGTATTTACTAAAAAACTCATATGACTATGTCGTTGCTTTGGGAGCAAAAATTGGTTGAGGATTTAAGGGATTGAAATTTGTTTATTTCCATTCAGCTTGGAAGTTTGCTAATGAGTAAGTTAGAAACGAGATTAAGAAGCCACATGTGTCAAATAAGTATTTAAGTGAAGTAAGAAAGGAAATAATTTAAGGAAAAGGAGAGAGTTTAACTTGGTAAAAGATGGAGTAATCTTAATCAAAAGGATATTATATGTGTCAATATCTCACTTAATATGAGTTATATGACTCTAATAGAACTCATTAAGGCCATTATATGCAAGTCAAAATAAGCTAAAAGTCAAGTTTCTTTATTAAGCCCTTTTGAATCTTAAATTTTTACCTTTCAAATAGGGTCCTAAATTCATTCTAATGATTCCATTAGTGTCCTCTACTCATATTTAGACTTCCTAAAACCTTAGAATCTATAAAAATTGCAATATCTAATTTTTCAAAAGACAAATCGAAACCTAAATTTTGATAAAAGAAAAACCTAAAGAAAAATAAATTAAGGCCAATTAAAGGTAGAATGCTAATTAAAGCATCTGAAAATGTGGTTAGAAAACTAAGAATGGCTTAGAACAGGAGCTAAAACTATACTAAGGTTGTTAGAGGCTTAAAAAACCATAGGAACCATCAAAATAGTTAAAACCGTTCTGGTATACAGTTTAAGCCGTCAGTTGACTTGAATTTTAACTAAATCATTTCAAATTATTCTTAATCTCATAAAATTGAAACAAGTTTTTAATAAATTAGAATACCTAAATTTTATAATGAAAAGGACAATTTCCAAAAAAAAAGTTAAAATGAGCTCAAATTAGGGAATTAAAGATTAAGGACAAAATTGAAGTATAAAAAAAATATAAAACCCTAGCTCCACTTTATAAATAGCCACCTTCACCTTTTCTCTTTAATTTTGGCTGACCTTGAGCAGCTCCAACTAGACCTAGAGGTATGTAAAACATCCAAGGAAGCAAAAAGAGAAAAAACTACCTAAGGTAAGCAAATGTATAGAATTTGCCTATGATACTATTGTAAGCTCTTTCCTACTCTTTCTCCTATTTCTTTTTATGGTTTTAATTTTCTAAAAGGGTGGAGCTTTGTGGTTGGACCCATGGAGGAAGAAGCTTTTTAAAGGGAAACAAATACATCATAAGAACCTCCATTAGATGCCCTTTCATTTTGTATATGATATGGCTTAGAAAACATGCTTCTTCCTTGAATTCTCCCCTCCCCTAAGTTCAGCCAATATGTGAGAATCCTAGAAGGAATTAATTCTTGGTTGAAACATGATAGGAATAGAGGTTTAGGAGTATAGAGATTAATATAAAACAAAGAAAAACCATTGTAATGCTATAAACTAAAAGATATGATACCTAGGGTTTTGATTACACCTTAGGAAGTTGGAAACTTTAAAAGGGTATTTTAAGTCAAGTGAAGTCATAATTGAACAAGAAAGAAGTTAAAGAATATCTATGGGTGGTAAAATCCCTAAGAAAAATCACAAAACTTCCTTAACTTCCAATGGAGACATAGGTTCAGCCACGAAGGATAATAGGTATAGGTTCAGCCACGAAGGGTAATGGGTACCTAGGAAGAGTTTTCAATGATTCTAAATTTATAAATAGACTATATATGAATTATAAATAATAAAGCAACCATTGGTTTGAATTTAGAAACTTTATTTTGAAAGATAAAAATTTAGTATTCAATTATATATAAAGAAGCAACTTGGTGCTAAACTCCTTAAATTAAGTACATGATGGCTCTATTGAGTTCTAATATCATCATATAACTTATATTGGATAAGGTCTTGAAGCCAAGATATTGATTTATAAGAGTTGCTTCATTATGCCATTTAAATTGAACCATATGAGTCGAAGATTCTAACTAACTTGTATAAGACTTAAATGAGTACAAGTATAGTTTCATTGATAATTTTGTACTTCGTTTGATGTGTTTAGGCCAAGCAAGTGAAATTTCACTCAAGTGTAGGTGTGAGGCCAAGAAACTAAGTCAAGGAACAAAGGGAAATTGAATTAAACTCTTATGTTAAGATAACTCTTCATCCATTCTTGTATATGTATGTTAGTTGATTGAGTGTCTTGGATTGCTTATATGTATTATTAGCAAATTATGTGTATTGTTGATTGTTTGATGATTATATACAACTGCATGATATTTGATTATATTTGGAATTGGTTAGTTCTTGAATAGGCGAAATTATGCAAAAAGTCCAAACTTAATGCATATTCTTGAATATATGGTGACGTATATATATATATATATATTTGATATATGATCATTTCCATACACTCAAAAGTATGAAACTATGATGTACAAATCATTTTTTGGAGTAAATATATGAAATTATGTTATTTGACTCTTTGAGTTCCATATTATATATGTATATAATGGCAAGTGGCAGTATGATTTTGAGTTGCATAGCTTTTGAGACATGTTGGACCAGCCATATATGATGCATTTACTATTTAAAACATGCCCAAATGAAGACATGGCACAATATGGCTCAATTGGAACCATTTGGACCCAAATTTTGCACTCTTTAAGCCATAAAATGTGCATAAACTATTGAAAAACCAAATGGACAAATTTTGGGCTAAAACTTGGCAAGCATTTAGAGCATATCTAAAGTCTTCAACAAAGCCATATAACACAATTTTTAGAGCTCTATAGAATTTATTATGAATTCTTGAAATTGGTTGTTTTTTTACAGAAATTACTGATGTATTGTTATGTGGTCTGATTCTATTTTCACATATTTTGCTAGACCAAATGAACTTGTCATGATCTAAAATTTTTACAATAGATAGTTCTCTTTATAAGCTTTATGTGGCCATTGAGTTTGTATAAATTGGAGTTGTGTACCTTAAGTTGTGATTTTTCAAATTTTAGCCCCTAATATGTGTTAAAGTGATGAAATTATGTATATGATGTAACCCACAAGTTTTATGATTCTTTTTATGATATCATAACAAACTTGTTTGGCATGAATTTGGAGATTAAAATTATTTAAGGCTTCAATGACAATTATTTCTATTGTTGAAAGTGTGAGTTTGAATAATTATTGTTCAATGAGAAATATGGTATAAGATTAAAGATAGGATAACTCCATAGAAAATCAGAACCTTTAACGCTCTTGTGAAAAATAATAGGGCAGTTGAGAATAACCTACAAGATATTATGCCAGTAGTAACTGGGTTTAACCAAAAGGAAACCCCATAATTAAAGAGACTAAGATAGGAAGATAGTGCTAGTATAGTTGCTTACAACAGAAAAAAGAGTAAGGTTCCCTAGAACAAGAAGGCACAAAAGGGAAAAAGAGTCCAGCCCATTAGAGGATAACCGTCCATAGTGACAAACTTTAGATGTGGAAAGCCTGGGCATATAGCCAGGAACTATTCTCAGATAGAGATGGTGCCTTCACCTAAACTGTAGACTCAGGGTAAAATGGTCGCACTCACTTAGTAAAAGGCTAGTATGCCTTCCAATTTGATTAAAGGTACAATAATAGTAAATAATTTTTTGTGATTATTATGTTTGACTTAGGTGCTAGTCATTCATTTATGTTCTAAGATCATGTAAGGAAATTGGATTTGGCTATTGGTCCTTTACCATATGATTTGTTTGTTTCAACCCCTATTAGAGGCTATATGATTACTTCCCACATTTGTGTAAATGTCATTGTACAGTTTAACCACTGCTATACCATCATTGCTTTGATTTGTATGCCTTTCCATGATATTGATTTAATTGTTGGTATGAACTAGATGGCTGCTAATAATGTTATGCTTAATTGTGAACAAAAAATTATCACCTTACCTAAATGTGGGACCATACCTAATACTAGGGTTAAATCATCTTTCTTAACCACTACTCAGGTTGAGAGATACTTAGAATATGGATGATGTGACACCTTAATCTACTACGGCTACCTAGCCTCTCACTGGGCTCGGTTCCACATGATTTCCAAAGAATCACTACTCTTCCGTGGCATTTGCATGCTATGAACCGGGGTTTTATATACTCATCTTTTGCCCCGTGGGTCCTGTGAACCCATCTCAAGTATCCTCAACTCAAACTCCATATAGAAGACTCATACATAGCATCAAAAAAACCATAAGCCATGGGTATAGAGCCGAAAACCATAAAAATTACATTTTCTCACTGGGGCCCAAAAGTCATATTTTGGCTCTAAGTTTGGAAAATCATAAGAAATTGTAGAAAAATGGGAATGCAGCAAACTTTAGCTTTCTAGAAAGCTCTAAGTGTCAAATTTACACGAAAAATCATTCCCAATTAAAATCTCAGCATTTGGACCAAGTTTGACATCGAAAATGGGAGGAAGGTCCAGCTATTACTGTTTCTGGTGCAGCTTGCTGTCATGACTTTCAAAAATTCCTAACTAAATCCACAAAAATCCAATCTGGACAAATTATACCAATTCGGAAAGATACGGATGTCTACTAGAGGAGAAAAATAAGTCCAGATTAGTTCAGTAGCTCTTACACCCCGAAAATTGATGGAACAGTGATGGGGGTCAGGTAAGCTCCCTGATACTGATATAGAACTTCAGACGGTCCAATCTCTCTCTACAGACCTCCGATTTGGGTAATTCCAGTTCCTACAAGTCACTTTGGTTTTATAGTTTATGTGTATAAAATTTCACCACATTTGGAATCCATTTGGTCTAAGAGTGCCACAGTTTTCATTTTCTGGTTTAGATGAACAGTACATGACCAATCCATTAAATTCTCCCAAATTCAACAATTCCCCAAATATTCTCTAGACCTCCGAATATTACCCACTTTAGCTTCTCAAGAAGCTTTCTACAAACTCTAGAGGCATGCCAAATTTCATGGCAAACGGAGCTCATCCAGTCATACTTTGACGGAGCTCACAAAAATACCGGTTTTGGCACCCCATAGGTCCAAAACGGGTCTAGATAGCCTCTCACACACTCTCACTCCACATGGACAAGTTTAAAAGCATAAGACTAGTATATCTAACATGTCCATATGATCCAAATCATCATACATTCTATTCTTGCTATGCTACGGCCAAATATACACTATTGCATTCATTCCACACATGCAACAAAAAGGGGTAAAACCCTCATTTCCATTCATTTGGCTATAAGCATAGTTCATACAATATCCTTTCATACTTCTACACGTGTTACAAACTTTACATCTCAAAATAGTGGGCACATCTTCATTTGGCACCACTTTACATCATATATACATCAAAATATCAAAAGAAAGTAATATCTCTAACTATGCATGCTCCTAGGCTCCTTGGTGTGTGCTCGGTTCTCCTTGAGCTCCACCTAGCATATTAGTTGGGAGGAGAAAGGGGTGAGATTCAGGGAATCTCAGTAGCTCAAGCACTCAATCCAGCAAGCAATCAAGGCATATAACAAGTCAAAGCATGTGAATAAGTATTTAGCTATTCTCAAACATCCAACACATAATGTACATGCTATGGAATCGCAACAATGCCAAAAATGGGCTCCAGGGACTTTTGGTCTAGCCTCACCCGAGTTTAAGGACTTTTGGATGGCCTCACCCGAGTTTAAGGACTTTTGACTTGGCCTCACTCGTTTGAGACTTTTGGCCTTGTCTCACCTATCTCAAGGGACTTTCGGCTTCACCTCACCCATCTCAAGGGACTTTCGGCGCTATCGCACCAGAGCAATTCTCACATTTCAACACACAAGCATATTGGCATTCAATGCATCAAAGCAATAGCATATGGCATATTCCACACAACAAACATATACATTATCATACAGTGACTATCATATCCGAGAATGCAACAAGAAAGAGTGGAAACAGAGAGCTACCTTTGGAGCCAAAGCCAACACTAGCTTTTCCTTTCAATTTCTCCTTTCCCTCCTTAAGTCCACAATCACACCTTGATGGAGGTGTTTCTCTTGAGCCTAGACACACCAAAAGCATGCAATTACTCTCTTATAATTTAATTTAGAGCAACCCTCTATCACACACAACCTAGGGTTCTCTCTCTAGAATGCCATTACCCCTTTCTCTCTCTCAAGCTCCCATGGTAGTGGAAAACCCCATTTTCAAAGAGAACTCAAGGATTCAAAAGAGTTTTCCACTTTCCCTCTTCTGACCCATGCCCAATATCCGTCCATTTTCATAAATAAAACCGCAGAAAGAGAGGGCAAAGGGAGGGGATCAGAGTTCTAAGAAGAAATGGGAGAAGTTACCTTACCTTTCCTTTGATCTTCCTCCTTCTCTTGATCTCTCACACTCTCCACGCCTCTTTTCTCTCTTTGGGTCGAAGCTTAGGGCAGATATGAGAGAAGAAATGAGTTTGGGCATTTAATGAAGTCTAAATCTCGCTATTTACTCTCTTCCGGACCGACCCTCGCTACGGCGAAAACTAACCTTCGCTATAGCGAGCTCGTGTAATCTGGCTTCGCTATGGCGAGGTGTAACCTTCGCTACAGCGAGCTCGTGTCAATTCCCTTCGCTATGGCTAAATCGCGTTAGTTCCAGACTTCACTCTCGCTATGGCGCACGCTACGGCGAGCAACTCCCTGGTTTCTATATGGACTGCTGCCAGCACTCGCTATAGCTAGAATCGCCTTCGCTGTTGCGAACTAGCTCTCTCGCTGTAGCGAGACCGTTTCTCGCTATTGCGAGAGGACTTGGCAGAAATTCTGGATTCCAAAAATTTCCAGCTTTCATTTTCTTTCTTTTCCCTTTTCTTTTCTTTTTCCCGGTTGTTACAGATGATAAGGGTTTTTAGTTTTTTTTTTTCTCTATACAAGCAAAGGTAGAGAAGTGATAGAGGATATCTTTGTAGTTAGAGAATTCCTTGAGGTTTTCCCTAAGGATTTTAATTTTAGTAGCCTACCTCTTGAGAGAAAGATAGAATTCCCTATTGATATAATACTTGGGGCTAGACCAATGTCTAAATCTCTTATAGGATGGCTCCTACCAAGCTAGCAGAACTGAAAAAGTAAATTGAAGAATTGTTAAAAAAGGAGTTCATATGCCCTAGTGTGTCACCTTAAGGAGCTCTTGTGCTGTTTGTGAATAAAAAAGATGGTAGGCTAAGGTTATATATACATTATAGAGAACTTAATAAGGTTACTATTAAGAATAAGTATCCTCTCCCTAAAATAAATGATTTTTTAGATTAATTAGTAAGGGCATTAGTATTTTCTAAGATTGATTTTAGAACTGAGTATCATCAATTAAGATCTTAAAACATCCTAAAAATGGCCTTCAAAACTAGATATGGATATTATAAGTTTTTGGTGATGCCATTTGGCTTAACTAATATATTGGCTATTTTTATGGACTATATGAACAGGGTATTCAAACTGTATTTAGATACATTCATAGTAGTATTTATTGATGATATTCTTATGTACTCGAGGTCTTTTGAGGAATATGAGAGGCATTTGAGAATAGTCTTAGGGTCCGTTTGGTTCAGGGTTTTTGGGGGGGAGGGGAGGGGAGGGGAGGCCCTCCCCTTGTTTGGTATGAAAAACTTGGAGGGGAGGCCCCTCCCCTCCAAACCCTCCCCTCCAAAAGTGGGGGTTTTTGGAGGGGAGAGAAAATTTGATCTTCATTTGACAAAATTGCCCCTGCTTTTATTTTCATTTAAAATATAATATAAATCTTATTTTTTAAATTGGGTTTAAGATAATTTTTTATAAAAATAAAAAATATTTTTTAAATAAAAATAAAAAATTATTTTTAATAATAAAAAGCAAAAAAAGTTTTTTTTATAAAAATAAAAAAATTAAAAATTCTAATATCATAAGGGTATAATTGTCCATTTAATTTTATCTCCCCTCCCCTCCCCTCCTTAACCAAACAACATATCATTAAAACCCCTCCCCTCCCCTCCCCTTCAAACCAACCAAACAACATATCATTAAAACCCCTTTCCTCCCCTCCCCTCCCCTCCCCTTCATTAAAATCCCTCCCCTCCCCTCCCCTCCATTGAACCAAACACTACCTTAAAATCCTTAAAAAATAAGAGATTGTATGCTAAACTTAGTAAATGTGAGTTTTGGCTAACCGAAGTGAGGATCTTAAGTCATGTTATATCACAAGCAAAAGTTGTAGTTGATCCTTATAAAGTTAAAGCTATGTTACAATGGGATAGGCTTAAAACCATCACTGATGTTAGAAGTTTTCTAGTTTTGGCAGGGTATTATAGGAGGTTTATATAAAGGTTTTCCCATATAACTTTACCATTGATGAGGCTTACTAAGAAAGAAGCACTAATTGTGTGCGATGATAGATGTGAGAGGAGTTTCTGGGAGTTGAAACTCTAGTTGACCACTGCCTCTATTTTGATTATACTTGACCCTTGTAAACCTTTTATGATTTATAGTGATACTTCAAGAAAAGGGTTAGGATATGTATTGATGCAACAAGGTAGAGTAGTGGCATATGGCTCTAAGCAGCTGAGGTCTTATGAGAAAAATTATCCCACTTATGATTTAGAGTTAGCTGTAGTGGTATTTGTCCTCAAAATCTGGAGGCATTACCTGTAAGTACTATAGTAGAGATCTATAGAAACCACAAAATTCTGAAATACCTATTTGATTAAAAAGAATTAAATATGAGATAAAGGAGATGGGTTGAATTTTTAAAAGATTATGATTATACACTAAAATATGATCCAGATAAAGGCAATGTGGTGGCTGATACCTTGAGTAGAAAGTCCATACACACAACATTTATGATGATTAGAGAATAGAAACTCATACAAAAATTCATGGATATGAATATCTCTTGTCATGTGCTCTCAGGTAAGTTGTTATTGAGTAAAACGAGAATAGAGACTGACATGAGAACCCAAATCTTAGATGCCTAAAGAGATCATGATTTATGGAGACAGATTAAGAGTGAAATTTCCTAAGGTAGAACCTTAGAATTCAAAATGTTTGAGGATGTTATGATAGTATACCAAGATAGAATTTGTGTGCTAAATAAAATTGAATTGAGAGAAGAGATTTTAGAAGAAGCACAAAAAAGTAAATATACTATCCACCCAGGTGTCACAAAGATATACTAAGACTTGAAAAGAATGTTTTGACAGCCATGTATGAAAATTGACATAGCCAATTATGTGGCTAAGTGTTTATTATGCCAGAGGATAAAAATAGAACATTAGAGGCTAATTAGGTTATTATAACCCTTAGATATCTCTAAATGGAAATGGGATAGCATAGCTGTGAATTTTATTATAAGGTTACCTCGGACCTCCCCTAGACATGATGTTATTTGGGTAATAGTGGATAGATTGATAAAGTTTGCACATTTTTTACATATTAGGGCTACATATACATTAGATAAGTTAGCTCAGTAATACATAAAAGAGGTAATGAGACTTCATGGATTACCCAGTAACATAGTATTTAATAGACATGGGGTTTATATTAAACTTTTGGAGGTCATTATAAGCAGCTTTAAGGACAAAATTAAGATTAGTACTATTTATTAGCACAAGACAAATGGTCAAATAGAAAGGACCATCCAAACTTTAGAAAACCTATTGAAGGCATGTGTTTTAGAAATGATGAGAAATTGGGATGTGTACTTACCACTTGTGGAGTTTGCTAATAATAATAGCTACCACTCTAGTATTCAAATGGGCCTTTATAAGGTGTTATATAGGAGAAAGTGTAAATCACCTTTTGTATTAGGTTGAGCTAGGTAAAAGGGGTTTAATAGGACTTAAGATAGTAAACTAGACCAATAAATAGATAGAATTAATTAGGAAAAAACTCCTTATAACCTAAAGTAGGCAAAAAAAATTATGCTAATAAGAGAAAGAGGCCATTAAAGTTTGAGACTGGAGACTACATATTCATTCAAGTATCTTCAATTATTGGTGTGGGTCAATCTATTAAGGTGAGGAAGCTTAATCCTAAATACATTGGTCTATTTGAAATCCTTAAAGGAATTAGACCTATTGCCTACCATACAGCCCTGCCTCTTAACCTAATCTAAATCCATGATGCATTTCATGTCCCTCAATTGAAAAAGTACTTATCAAAACCCTCACATGTCATAAAACATTTACATATTCAATTGCAAGATAACTATTCCTATGTGATAGCACTAGAGAAGATCATTGATAAAAAAATCAAACAATGGAGAAATAAGAGCATTTCTCTAGAGGCAACTTGGGAACTTGAGGATGATATGAGAAAGTAACATTCGTAATTATTTAAGTATGGTATAATCCAAATTATAAGGACAATTTATTTTAGGGGTGAAATATAATATTTGATTTTCTAAAAGACAAACTAAAACCCAAATTTTGATAAAAGAAGACCTTAAAGTAAAGCAAATTAAGGCCAATTAAAGGTAGAATGCTAATTAAAGTATTTAGAAATGTGGTTAGGAAACTAAGAATGACTTGGAACTGGAGCCAAAATGACTAAACAGAATAAATAAAAAATCTAGTGGCAAAATTATAAATTTAAGTATCTTTTTCAAAACTTAAATGAATAGGTTTTAAATGGTAAGTCTACTAGGGCTTTCATAGGGCTAAAAAATCATAGAAATTATTAGAATGGTTAAAACCCTTACGGGGTATAATTTTGATCATCCGTTAAGCCGAACTTTAATCAGATTATTTTGGATTGTTTTAAATCCCATAAAATTGAAACAAAATATTTTTGATAAATTAGAGGAGCTAAATTTTATAAGGGAAATGATAGTTTCCAAAAATGAGTTGAAATGATCTAAAATTAGGGAATTAAAGATTGAGGACAAAATTGGAATATGAAAAAAATTATAAAACCCTAAGGTAAGCAAATGTGTAAAATTTACCTATGATGTTATTGTAAGCTCTTTCCTACTCATTCTCTTCTTTTTTTTCTATAATTTTAGTTTTCTAATAGATGGAGTTTAGTGGTTGAACCAATGGAGGAAGAAGCTCTTTAAAGGGAAACAAACACATCATAATAACCTCTGTTAAAAGCCCTTTCATTTGGTATACAATATGGCTTAGAAAACATGCTTCTTCCTTAAATTCTCCCCCCTTAGGTTTGGCCGACATGTGAGAATCCTAGAAGGAATTAATTATTGGTTGAAACATGATAAGAATAGAGGTTCAGGAGTATGGAAATTAATATGGAACAAAGGAAATCTAATCTAATGCTAGAAATAGCAAGATATGATATTTGGGGTTTTGATTACACTTTAGGAAGCTAGAAACTTTAAAAGGATATTTTAAGCCATGTGAAACCATAATTGAACTAGATAGAAGCCAGGGAATATCTATAGGTGCCAAAAATCTCAAGAAGAATCATAAAACTTCTTTAGCTTTCAATGGAGACATAGGTTTAGTCACAAAGGGTAATGGGTACCTAGAAAGAGTTTTCAATGATTCTAAAGTTATAAACAATATAAATATGAATTATAAATACTAAAAGAATCATTGGTTTGAATTTAAAAATCTTATTTTTGAAAAATGAAAGTTTAGGTTTCAATTATATATAAAGAAGTAATTTAGGGCTAAGCTCTTTAAATTAAGTTTTTGATCACTCTAATGAGTTATAATAGAGTCATATAACTTATATTGGATAAGGTCATAGAGCCAAGATATTGATATATAAGAGTTGTTTCATTATGCCATTTAAATTGAACCATATATGAGCCTAAGATTCTAGATAACTTGTATAAGACTTAAATGTGTACAAACATGGTTTCATTGATAATTTTGTACTTCATTTGATGTGTTTAGGCCAAACAAGTGAAATCTCACTCAAGTGTGGGTGTGAGGCCAAGGGACAAAGGGGAATTGAGTTGAACTCTTGTGTTAAGGTAGCTTTTCATCCATTATTGTATATGTATGTTGGTTGCTTAAGTTGTAATAATCAGTATTTTAGAAACTAAACTGACCCATATAAATTAATACTGGAACACCCTAAAGCATTACAAAATGAGATTAATTGAGATTAGGATATTAATTAGGATATTTTAAAATATGGATTAGAGCCTAAGATAAGCCCAGAATTAGAGCCAAAACAGTTAAACAGAAGGCTATAGAGGCCAGTGGCATTTTCATAATTTCAGGCAAGTTTTAGAAAACTCAAATAAGGGATTTTTAAATAGAAAAATTAAGTTTCTCGGAGTTTTTAGAAGTCCTAAAAATTATAAGAACTTCTAAAATAGTCAAAACCTCTCCAATTTGCATTTTAGAGTGTAAATTGACCAAAACTTTAATCGAATCGTTTAGTAAAATTTTAAATCCAATTTGGGTAAAACTAAAATATTTAATGAATTAGAGGACCTAAATTTCATGATGAAAAAGACGATTTTAAAAAAAGAGTTGAAATGAGCCTAAATGGAAAGAACTAAGATGAGGGACTAAATTGAAATTTTGAAAAAGTGTTTTAATGAAGCCCCCATTTCCTTAAATCATATCCCACTCTGTCCAGCCCTCTTAGCTAACATTCCTATAGTCCAAAATAGATTTAAGAGCTATTCAAAGTGGTTCACCAAGTGAGGGATGTAATACTATAGCCTCTTAACTCTTACACAATGGTCCTATAGGCTACCTCAACATACCTTAAGCATATTGGAACCTATACTTTGGCATATGAAAGTCCATTTACAAGAAAGTAACATTTTTACACATAGTTAATTGCATAATGGAAGGCTCATTTTATTCATTTTTATGTTTCATGGGCCATATGAACTCATCAATATTATTTTTTATCCATAACATATCCATGTAAGTCAGAAACATCTCATTTTTTCTCATATGGCTCGAGATTGGAACCATATATAAGAAAAACCAGATTTTGCTCTCAAGTATCCTGTTCCAAATTTCTAATATGACTTTTGGAAATTCATAACTAATTTTAAAAAAATTAAAATCATGCATATGATAGCTTTCTAGGAAACTTTGAATGTTATCTAATGACTAAAAATAGTTCTAGACCAAGAAAACACCATCTGAACCATGAAAAATAGTATAATAGTACCCGAGGTCTCTGCTGCATCTTAATACTGACCATAAATTTCAAAAATTTAGTTCTCCCTCTACATAGCTCTAAATGAGGTGTTCTTAATGCATATGAAAAGCTTATAATATTTAGTTTATGACTGTAAAATCTCATGAGCATTGGACTTTATTTGACCCACGTGTAACATAGAGAAGTAAACTGACTATATGAACAGTGCACATACTAATTCTGTATAATTTGGCCAACTTTAAAATTCATAATAAATTCTATAGATATTTAAATTAAGTGTTTTTTAGCTCTATGAAAAGCTATAGATGAAACCTACTTGTTGGCCAATTTTCATATAAAAACTCATCCATTTGGTAAGACTTTGGTTCAGCTTAAGATTTGATCAAATTTAAAGTCCATAACGGGTTCCATATGTACCAAATGCTCTTCTCATCTTTCCACAACCACTTCAACATGAACAAAAGCATAAACATAGCCTAAGAAAGTATGCCAATTGGTTCAAATCATTATAGAGCTTAATCTCACCTTGCCATTTGCATTTATACATATGCATATAAAGGCTCATGGGTGGCAAAACTCATGTAAACATACATTTGGTTCCAATTTCCATTCATACATGATATTCACATACTTTTATATATGCTTAATGATTTACATGATATAAACTACTCATACATACATACTTTGACATTACATTAAAAACTATTCTATTATCAAAGTGTTGCACATCATGCTCCTTAGCTCTCATTTTTGCTTTTTTGAGCTTCACCTAGACATGGTTAGATGGAAAATGGGAATGAGTGAAATTCAAAGAATTCTAATAGCTCTTAACCCTTTCAAACACACATATATGATGCATTTATATGTCAAAGAATGCATGCATAGTATTTAAACTACTAGTGAACATACATAAAATATTTTCTTTGTCATAGAAACTTATACATATCATACATAAGCTCTTAATGGCATTGGTCTATCCTCACCCATTTTCTTTGAAACTTTTGGATTTGCCTCATCCATTTTCAAAGGATGTTTGACTTAACTTTATTCTTTTTTAGACTTTTTGCTTTGTCTCACTTATTCCTAGGGACTTTAGGCTCATCCTCACCCATGCTAAAGGACTTTTGGCATAACCAAATCCATTTAAGCCACTTTGCATCATAAATATATTTCAAGAAATATAATGGTATCATAACATATAACCATTAGCTAGAAACATTCTTCATAGTTCAAGCATAAACACAAGCATTCAAAGACAAGTAAATATCCAAGTAATGCATGAAAGAAAGGTTAGAGAGCTACTTTTGAAGCAAGATTCACACACTTTTTCCTTTGCTTATATCTTCCCCTCTTTTGGCTACACACTTACAACTAGGTGGCACTTGGTTCTCTTAGCCTAGACATATGAAATGAGATATGATTCAATCATTAGAACAAGCTTTGGCTTTATACAGATTCTATGGAAGCTTACTCCCTTCTATGGCTACATAATGGTTCCATACAAGACCTAATGAAGTAACTATGGGAATCCATAATCTTAATTCCATTTTCTCCTTCAATCTAAGTCTCTTGACTCCATGTAGACTCCTTAGAGCCATCGCAATTTCATTTCAGGGAGCCCTCACCTTAGTTGCTTCTTTATGTCTTACTAAGACTAGAATTCACTGCCTCTTGCTTAAGCTTAAAGCTGGTCAAAACCTCAAGGAAGAAGAACAAACAAAAGAAGCATGAAAGGCTATGGAATTACCTTGTATTCAAGCCTTTTTCAAGAGTTCTTTTCATTGCTTCAAGCTTCCCCTTGAAATTTTGAGTTCTCTCCTCTGGACTAGCCACAAACTAGCCCCAATTAAGCCATTAAAACCATAAGAATGAAGAGGAGAAGGAGCAAAACAAGTTTAGTGAAGGAAGGTACATGAAAAGCTAAGAATTTTCTTACCTTTTTGCTAGTCTATCCTCCCTTCTTGGCTCCCCTCTTGTGCATCCTCCATAGCTCATCTCATCTCTATTTTTAGGTAGAACATATGTCGATTCAAATGAGGAGGAGAAGAGGACGACATATATAAAGCAAGGCTTCTTAAGAAGAATTCTTCTTAAAATTTTCCTTTATATCCCTTTTCCTTGGTTCTTTCTATTTAGGCTTATTTTAGCTCCTTTTTTAGAATCATTTTTTCCATAAAAAAATTTAGGTTCTCTAACTTATAAAATGCTTTTGGTTTGATCTAAATTAGATTTAAAATCTTCTCAAATGAACTGATCAAAATTCAAGTCAACTGACATTCTAAAATGTAAGCCAAATGGGTTTGAACCATTATAAGAGTTCCTATAGTTTTTAGGGCTATGAGAACCCTGGAAGACTCAAATTTTCCATTTAAAAATTACTCCTGTGAGTTTTCTAAAAAGTGCTCAAAATTACGAAAATGCCACAGTGCTTCTTTCAATTTTTATTTAGCTATTCTGGCTCTATTTTGAGGACACCTTAAGCCTTGTATTTCCATTATTTGAAGTCTAAATTATTGATGTAATTTTATTTAGCCTCAAATCTTTCTATTTATAGGACTTCCTTTTATAACCAATTCATTTCTGTCATTTTTATGAAAACTAGATGTTACAAGGGAGCGAGGAAAAGGAAATTTAAGCCAAAAGGTGTAAGAATTCCTTATCTTTTCATGTCTTCTCCTTCACCAACTGTCTTCTCCTCTTCCTCCTCTCTCTCTTATAGTTTTGATGATTTGTTTGGACATATTTTGTGACTAGTTCATTAGAGGAAAGGGAGAGTTTGAAGGGGAACTTTGAAGCATAAGAAAGTGTTCTTGAAAAGATTATAAACAAGGTAAGAAACCATGATTATCTTGCTTCTTCTTAACTCTCATCCCTCTCTATATGTTCGGCCAATTAGGGGTCATATACTAGGGGCCTTATTCTGATCTAAACTTGATAGGAAGTAGGGCTTTGAGGCATGAGAAATCAAATGGAACAATTAGAATTCAAAAGGAATCAATAGATAACAAGTTTTAGCATTCGTGGTTTTCATTGTACCTTGGGGATTATGAAGCTTTCCAATGGTAATTTAGATTGTCTAAGGGTATCTATGAGTTCATAAGATACCTAGGAAACTTCACAAATGGCAAATTCCCTAGAAAAATCAAGAAAACTCCATGGGTTCCAAGTGTATGTGTGTGTCTCAACCTAAGGAGGGAGTATGCACCTAGGGAGAGTTTTTTTTATTCCAAGGTTAGAAATGGTCTAGATATGAATAATAGATACTAGAGGAATTATTGATTTGAATTTAGAAACTATATTTCGAAAGTTGGAAGTTTAGGTTCCCTTTTAAGTATAAAGAAGCAACTTGATATTTAGCTCTTTAGATTGAATTTGTGATGGCTCTAATAACTTTCAATAGAGTCATGTGATTTACAATGAGTGAGAAATGAAAGCCAAAACCTTGAATTATATACGTTGCTTTATTATGCCCTTGTATAGAACCATAACTACGGCATAAGCTAGATGTAGCTTGTGTAGAAATTATATGAGGCTAGAGATGGTTTCATTGATGTATTTGTGTATTATTTGATATGTCTAGGCCAAGCAAACCAAATTCCTCCTAGGTGTGGGTGTGAGGCAAAGCCAAAGAGATAAGGAATCAAAGAGGAAATTGTGCTTTTTAAACCAAGGTAACTCTCTATCCTTTCTTGTGTACATTTCTTGGTTTTATGATTGTCATTGAATACTTGTATATATATCTGAATTATGAGACATGCCATTTGCTATTGGTTTGTTACTTTGGTACCAATATGCTTCTTAAATTGCATGTTAATTGTGAAATTGCTCTTTATGGGTGAGATTGTACCAAAAGTCCTTTAGAATGGGTGAGAAGAAGCTAAAAGTCCCTAAGAATAGGTGAGATAAGGCCAAAAGTCTCTAAAATGAGTGAGGCTAAATCAAAAGTCCTTAGAAAGTGGGTGAAGCTAATCCAAAAGTCCCAAATAATAAAATGAGGCTAGACCAAAAGTCCCTAAAGCTTGTTCTTGATTTTAACATATTTATGTGACATGGAAAACATGATTTGAATGATTTTTAGAAGTGTTTGATATATACTTATATTTTTTGACATGAATATATGCCTTGTATACTTATTTGCAAGGGTGAAAGAGCTATTGGGGTTTACTGAATCCCACTCTCCCATGCTTTCCATCTAATCATGTCTAAATGAAGCCCAAGGAGCAAGGAATAGGAGCCAAGGAGCATAAATTATATTATTTTGACAATAGGATAGCTTTTTATATATGTTGATGTCAAAGTATGTATGTATAAGTTATTTATAAGTTGTAAACCTTTGAATACTTGTAAAAGTATGTAAATATAATGTATGATTCAAATTTGGAGACATATGTATGAGCATACATTATTTTGGCATTTGAAGCCTGGACATGAAAATGCATATATGCAAGTAGGATGGTGAATTTGAGCTCCATGATGATTTAGACAATTTAGAATGTTTCTATATACTATGTTTATGTTTTTGGATGTACTCAAATGGTCATGGTATGATTAGAAGGCCATTTGGTGCAATTTGACCCTATCATGGTCCCAAACTTTGCCACATTCTTGGTTTGAACCACAAACTAACCAAATAAATGAATTTGTGCATGAAATTTGCCCAAAATATAGATCTCATCTAGAGCCTTTTATAGAGCCAAAGAGTACTATTTTGGGCTCTAAATAATTTATTATGATTTTTTAAAATTGGCTAAATTATGCAGAAACTATCACTGTCATTGTTCACATGGTCTATTTGGTTGTAGGTGTCTTTCAAGAGTCAAATGGATTCCAATGCTCATGAAATTTTATAAACATATAGTAGGCATCCTAAACTTTCTATAGCCACCAAGAGCACCTTATTTAGAGCTTTGTAGAGGGAGATATAAATTTTTGAAGTTTCTAATTTGCTGTAGAACGTCCTTTAGACTCGAATCACTGTTCTATTAGATTTCATAGGTCAAATGATGTTGTTTTTATCTAAAATTTTTATAGTAGTTAAGGATTTCCTGAGCTTTCCAGAAAGGTATAATTTACATAATTTGGATTTGTTTAGAATTAGTTATGAATTTTCAAAATTCATATCAGAATATGGAAATAAGGAAAAATGCCTAGTATGCTTCTTGATATTGTGTTGCTTGGCCCAATTTAAATTTCATGCTTCCAATTGTGATGTTTCTGGTCTAATAAATGGGTTATGGATGGAAGATTATATTGGAAAGGCTAAATGGCCCATTTAACCAAAATTGAATTATTTTGGCTTTTAATGACAGATATCTCTATAGTTAAAAGTAGTAATTTGATGAAGATGGATGTTTTATGCCATTTGTAGTATAATTTGAGAAAATATTTTTATATGGTGTGACATGAGTGTCTTGGATTACTTGTATGTATTATTTGTAAATTATGTGTATTATTGATTATTTGATGATCATATGTAATTGCATGACATTTGACTACACTTGGAATTGGTTTTGCTCTTAAATGGGTGAGATTGTGCCAAAATTCCCTTGAAACAGGTGAGGTGAGGCCAAATGTAATGTCTGATTTTTCTAAAAATGAGGAAAATAAGTTAGTTTCAAAAGGAAGTTTCCTAGATAGAGAGGTTTAATGCCAACTAAAATTCAGATAAAATTTTAAATAATGAAAAATGAGAATTTAAGGCTTAGGATGACGATTGGAGCTCAGAAAATTTACCAAAGATATTAGGGACATTTTTGTAATTTTTGAAAAATTTTGAAAACTCATAAGGGGCTTTTTAAAAGAGAAATTTGAGCTTTTTAGAGTTCTCAGAAACTCTGAAAACCATAGAAACCCCTAAAACCCCCTCTAATAAGTGATTTCTGTTGTTGATTGATCAAAACTTTAACTGAATAGTTTGGAATAGTTTTAAATCCAAATTAAGTTATTCCAAAGTCATTTTATAAGATTAAGAGCCTAAATATTATGATGGAAAAGATGAATTTAAAAAAGGAGTTGAATTGAGCCTAAAAGACAAAAGCTAAGAATAGGGACTAAAATGTAAAAGAAAAAGTTTATAAAGTGGACTTCTCACCTTCTTAAAGCACATTCCATTTTAGCCTCTGATTAACCAATGTATTTTTTGCCCGAACCAGAGTGTGCAACCAGCTAAGAAAGGCGTCCAAGAAGGGAGGAAGAAGAAGAGAAAAATCCAAGGAAAAAGGGTAAGAAAAGTGTAGAAATTCATGCTCCTTCCTTTAGTAAACTCATCCTCCTCCTTCTTCACTTTCTTCTCATGGTCTTGTTGAGGTATTTGGTTTTATTTTGAACTCAGACCAGAGGGGGAGAGTTCAAATTTAGAGGGGAAAGCCAAAGCAAAGGAAGAAGCATTCAAAGAAAGATAGAAAACCAAGGTAAAGTGTTGTTTACATGCTTGCTTCTTCTTGCCTCCATACATGTGTGTTTCGGCCATTATATGGACAGCCAAGAGGGATTGAGTTTTGAACCAAGTCAAGAGTAAATCTTAGGATTAGAGTGTAGGAAGCAAGAATGTGTAAAGAGAACAAACAAAAACATCTATGAATTTACAAAGTAAAAAAGCTTGGGGTTTGTGAACATAACCTAAAATTTGATTCTCTTCAAGAGTTCCTAAGCTAATGTGAAGGTTTGTATAAGTTCCTAAGAGCCCTAAAGAGCCTCCCATATGTAGCTCCCATCCAATAAGTAAAGAAATTTCCATGGGTCTCCAAAAGGGGTGCATGTCCTGGCTAAGTAGAGGTGAAGCACCTAGAGAGTGTTTTAATTTATTCTAAACTTAGTTTTGCATCATATATGATGGGAAAGTATGAGAGGAAGCCTTGGAAAAAATTTTAGAAAGCCTGAAAAGTGTGATAGAGGTATAGGTTCCATATTATAGCATAATGCAACAATATATAGTTAGGCCCTTGAAATAAATGTTTGATAGTTCCAAGGAGTCTAAATGGAGTCAAGAGTCATAGATTAAAGGAAAGAATGGAGCCAAGATCATGAATTCTTAGTGTTGCTTCATTAGGTGCCTTATGGAACCATAATCGAACATTATAAGTGTAATATCTAATTTTCTAAAAATGAGAGAAAACGTGATAAACGTAACGTACGATTTCTCTGTAAATGAACAAAACTCATCGAATAGAAAAGGAAGTCCCCTGAAATAAAGTATTTAAGGTCCTAAAAAATTTGGGAAGCATTCTAAACTCCTAAAAATGAGAATCCCAGGCTTAGACGAAAAGAAAAATGGAGCTAGAATGAAAAAATGAAATTGTGACAAAAATTGACGAAATATAATGACATTTTTATAAATATGTGTAACTTTTGGAAAACATATATGAGGGCCTTTCAAATGAAATTTTTGAGTTCAAAGGCCTTGAAAACCATGGGAAGCCCCGGGATAGTTAAATCCCTTTCAGTGGATGTTTTTCAATGTCGATTGACCCGAACTTTGACTGGTTCATTCGGTAAGGTTTTAGCTCCAAATTGAGTGATTTTAAAGGTAATTTATTAAATTAGGAACCTAAATTTTATAATAGAAAAGAAGGTTCTAAAAAAGGAGCTAAAACGAAGATGAAATGAAATTGCCATTACAGAAGGACAAAATTAGAATTTTTAAAAAAGTATGTTTCTAGAAGCTCCCACACACTTCTCCTTTCTTCTCCCATCTTCTTAAGCACAAAATTCTACCTAAAATACAAAATATGATCTGCTCTCTTAGGCTGACAAGAAGGGGAAGAAAAGGAAGAGAAAAATCAAGAAAAAAGGTATGGATTCTTAGTAGTTTTCTATGCTTTCTTCCATCCAAACCTCCTCTCCTCCATTCTCTCTTGTTTCTTTCGATTAAAATGAAGTTTTCAAAACTATTTTAAGGGAGATATTGAGGGAAAGATTCAGATTTGAATAGAGGAACTCAAAGAACACAAAATTCAAGTAAGAAAAAGTAAGAAAATAAGGTAATTTTTCTTTCTATAGTTGTCATCTTTGGTTTCCTCCTCCTAGAAGGACTTGATTTTTAGGTAGAATCAAGGGTGAATATGAGGAAAAAGGGTGTGGAGATTAAGAAAATGCAAAAGGAATCAATAAAAAACTATTAGATTTCAAAATGTAAGTTTTAGGGTTTCAATTGCACCTTGTAAAATCTAACTTTGTATGATGATTCCTAGGCCTAAATAAGAGTTTAAATGAGCTCTTAAGATCCCTAAAAAGCTCTCCACATGCATCCTCCCTTGAGAAAACAAAGCAAACTCCAAGAAACCCCATTTCCTCCATAGCCTCAGCCTAAAGGGGTTTATGTAGTTAGGGAGAGTTTTAAATTTTTCTAAACTCATTCTTGAGTCATATATGATAAATGAAAATGAGGGGAAGTCTTGGGAAAAATTTAGAAGCCATAGAAAGTGAGTTGGTGCTTCATGTTTCATATTATGACCTAAAGAAGCAACATGTAGTTAGGCTCTTAGTTTTAATTGTGTGATGACTCCAAGAGGTTTAAAAGGAGTCAAGAATCATATTTAAAAGGAAAGAATGAAGCCTAGAATTTATTTGAGGGGATTGCTTCATTAGGTGCATTTATGGACCATAATGAGGTTTATAAACCAAGTTAGAATCTAAGCAAGTTGTGTGGCCTTAGAATTAATTCCACGAACCTAATTGGCTTCCATAAATTGTGTTTAAACCAAGAGAAATGATCTCCACCTTCTAGGGTGTGTGAGGTCAAGGGAGAAGATTCAAGGCTTAAAGAAAAAGTGTGCAAAATGCAAATAAGGTAGCTCTCTTCACCTTCTCTCATGCATGGTTGTGTACTTAGCTTGTCTTGAATGTATGTATGTATGTGTATTTTTAAGCTATGAAAAGTGTTCTAGCATGACTTTAATTCTATAGTGCCATGATGTTATAATATGCTCTTATATGATATTTTTTATGTATGCTTGGGTTTGCTTGGGTGTGGTGAGCCTAAGAACCCTTAGCCATGGTAAGGATGAGCCAAGAACCCTTGAGATTGGTTAAGAAAAAACAAAGAGTCTCTCAAAAGTAAGATGGACTCCCAAGAGCATGATTGAGTCTAAGAATCTCTTAAAGAATAGTTAAGGCAAGTCCAATATCCACAAGATATTGGGTAAGGCCAGTCCACTTGCTTGGCAAGCCTTTGTAAGCTATGTATGACTTTCTTAAATGATGAAAATACTTCTTGAATGTTTGCACACGTCAACATGACCATACATGCATTTATGAGACTTGTTTGCATCTATTATGTATGATTGAATGGGAGATGAGTTATTAGGTTTCTTTGAATCTCATTCCCTCCTCTCTAATGTTCTAACATGCTAGATAGATCAAGTGGATAAGGTAATGGAAGCCAACCACTTTGAAGAAGAGAGTTTAACAACATAATGCATGGTTTTGGTTCTTTAAGGCCATATGTATGTGAAATGATGTAACCCACTTGAGAATGTGTAATTATGATAATATGTGATGTATAAATAAATGGATATGAAGTGTGAACCTTAGAATGTAATTTGGGTATGTAATGCCAAGATATGCTTCTTAGAAGTTTAATGTAAGTGTGCATATGTGTGGATGAAAAGTTCAAAATGAGATGCATGAGATCTGAGACCATTTGAGTAGCTCACATAAGTCCTAATTATACTTTTGGACTTGCCTAAAAGGTGCCAAAACTTAAGGAAAGTCATTTGGACAAGTCGGTACCCTATATAGAGCCCAAATTGACTATAAGAGAACCTTATGTCACTTTTTGTCCAAATAACCTCTTCTTGATCTAAGATTTGACACACAAATAGAACTTGTTGAGATATTTCTGGAAAGCTAAAGAGCATAATTTTTAGAGGTCTATAAAATATTTGATGAATTTTCAAAGTTGATAAATTTTCTAGTTTTGGTCATGTCACTATTTACTCAGGTCCAAAAATGAAATCTATTACACAGGGCTCAAATGATGTCCAATTATTATAAAATTTTATACACAAAAATTTGATATTCATAGTGACTTGTGTAAACTAGAACCACCTCATTTTGAGGTCTAGAGAGGGAGATATAAATTTTTAAAGATTCTATCTAGTATCAGGAGTTTCACCCAACTTCAGTAATTGTTCTATTAAATTTCTAGGTCTAAGCGTGCTTGAGGTGGTCTGGAAATATTTTTTCCCTCTAGTTAACATCCATATCTTTCTAGATTGTATCTTTTGCATGGATTGGATTTTTTTGGAATTAATTGGATATTTTGGAAATTTGCTATAGAAATCTATGACAGCACCAATAAGCAGTTGACCTCTAGACCTTTTTGAATGTCAGACATTCTCTATGATGGATGTTATAGTTTAAACATATTTTTACTATGAAGTAGACATCTGTAGCTTTCCAGAATAACCAATAATGCATGATTTTAGTTTTTTTAGAATTAGTTATGATTTTCCAAAGTTTGGTAAGAAAAGAGCCAAATCTGGCCGAAAATGGATATGAATATTTCATACTTCCCTTCGTGATTCGTGAGGTATAGGCCACTTTTAATGATGAAATTGAGTTTTATTCATGTAATTAAATATGGGGATGTGATGTTCAAGCTCATATGGTCTACGTGACACTGAATGAACTTTTTATACGTGACGTAACGCTAAGAAATGCATTAAAACAATGTCATTTTCTTGCCTCTTGTATGAATTGTTTAATATGAGGCATAGATATAGTATGAAATGAGCTAGAAATATATAATGTTACAATGAGCAATTAAGTTCTTTTAGGGTGTGTCTGGCTTTAGTGAATGTTCTAAGAGTATAATTGAAACCATTTGATATGTTTAGGCCAAAGGAATGAAGCTCCACCCTCTTGTGGGTGTTTGGCCAAGAGAGAGGAAGAAATTTTAAGGGTTAAAATGTGTTCTTGTATACAAGGTTGCTCTCTCTCCTTTCTCTCATACATGTGTGAGTGTTTTTTTTATCTTTGAATGTGTGTGTGTATGGTTAAGCTATGAAATATGTTCTAGTATATATGTATATGTCATGGTACCATGACACACGTTTATGTGTTTGAAAGATACTTTATGAATATGTTTTGGCTTGTATGAGCTTGGTAAAGCCAAAAGTCTCATAGTTAGGATGAGGATGAGCTAAAAATCCCTAAGAATGGACAAGACAAAGCCAAAAGTCTCTAGAAATAGTGAAACTTAGTTAAAAGTTCCTTGTAAATAGGTGAGGCAAGTCCAAAGGCCCTAAAGGGAATGGGTTAGGCAAAACCATTGTCATGGCGAACCTATGTGTGTTACATGTGATTTCTTGAATGGAAAAATGATCCATGTATGTTCATGAATTTCAAGATAGCCATGCATGCATTTTTAAACTTGAAATTGCATTTATTATATGTATTTGAAAGGGAGAAGGGCTATTGAAATTTCTAGAATCTCACTTTTCCCTCTCCATTACCTAACATGTCTAGGTGGACTAAGTTAACTAAGGAATAAGAGCCACCAAGCTTGAAGGAGAAACATTAATAAAGAAATGTGTTATTTGTTCTTTTTGTAACCATAATGATGTTAAAGGATGTAATACCATAATATATATGATGTATAACCTTTTGAACACACATAAATATATGGATATGTGATGTATATGTGAGAATGGATAGCATTTGAATGATATGACATGGTTTTGGCATTAAAATACAAGAATGGGAATGTTAGACTCTTATGTATAGCAATAAGTGGGGAAGCAAATTTGTGAGGTCTGGGTTTTTGGACCCTTGGGACATGTTTAGTAGGCTACTTTTATGCTTTCCCACATGCTCAAGTAGTCCTAGAAAAGCTAGAAGCCAAATTGGTCCATTTTTTACCCTTAAAAAGGCATAAAAATGCCATTTTGCAACCCTATATCACAAAGTAACCAAATGAACGATTTTGAGCATAATATTTTGCACACATATAGATCTTATATAGAGACTTTTTTTGGTCTAAGAACCACATTATTTAGAGGTTTATAGAATTTCTTATGATTTTTCAAAGTTTAACTCAAAAGTTGGTTTTGGTCTTGGCACTGTTCACTTGAGCAGATTTCATTTTCATGTCATCCGAAGGCCAAACGAGATCCAATGGTTCTGAAATTATACATAGAGAAACCAGATATTCACATGATCTATAGCAACTGGAAGCACCTCATTCAGAAGTCTATAAAAAGAGAAATAAATTTTTGAAGTTTTGCATTAGAACCAGTGATGCCAATTAACCTTGTGTACTATTTCATTATAATTCAATTCCTAACAAACTTAACATGGCCTAAACCTATTTTTTCCACATATTTAATCCATAGCTTTCCAGAATGGTATGGTTTGTTGGGGTTTGATTTTTCTAGAATTAGTTATGAATTTTTGAATTTCATATTAGTAACTTGTGATAGCAAACCTGGGCAGCCAGATCTTTTGTGCTTTTCTATTGTCAAATGTGGTCTAACTAGGTTTTCATGGCCTAGAATGATTTTTAACCTTTAGTGACATCTAGAGCTTTCTAGAAAACTATCATTTTCTTAATTTTAATTGTTTTAGAATTAATTATATTTTCCAAAGTTGGTGGCAGAAACTTCAATTCTAGACCTGTGGCAAAAACTCTATTTTTTTATGTATGGATCCTAAACCGAATTGTATGGGGTGTTTTGCAATGGTTATGACTTATTTAGATGGAATATGAGTAGGGGATGATATTGGGAAGTCCAGGAGGTCCACAAAGCAAAATTTGAATTTTTAAAGTACTACACAACGCTAAAATATTCCATTATTTTATTGATTTTCCCATGAAACTCATGTATGAAGCATGTATGAGGCTTAATGTATAGGAAAGTGAGGCTAAAATAATATGATGTTACACCAAAAGCCCCTACATGTAAGGGAGACTAGGACAAAATTCTCAATTATGAGTGAGACTAAGTCAAAAACCCCTAAAAGAAGGTGAAACTAAACCAAAAGTCCCAAATTGTTAAGTGAGGTTAGATCAAAAATCTCTAGAACTTATTTTTGCTCTTAATGAAGCCATGTGATCCCTAATGCATGGATATAAATGATATTTGGTTGTATGACATGTATGCTTACTTTGTTTGACCTTAAGTATGCCATATATGTATGCTTAGTTATTAAAATTCGTTGAATCTCACTCTTTCTCATATTTTTTCTAACTATGTCTAAGTGGTTCTCAATGGAGCAAGAATAGTGAGTAAAGAGCCTAAGAGGAATAATTTTGACACTAGTTTAATGTTTCAATGCATATTCTTGCATATATGATATATATATATATATATATATATGTATATTTTGATATATGATTATTCCTACACATCCAAAAGCACAAGACAATGATGTACAAATCATTTTTTGATGTATATATATGAAATTGTGTTATTTGACCTTTTGAGTTCTACATTATGTATATAATGGCAAATGAGAGTGTGATTTTAAGTTGCATGACTTTTAAGACATGTTGGACCAACTATACATGATGCATTTACCAGTTAAAACATACCAAATGGAGACATAGCATAATATGGCTCAATTAGAACCATTTGGACTCAAATTTTTTACGCTTTGAGCCATAAAATGTTCTTGAATCATTGACAAACCAAATGGATAAATTTTGGGTTAAAATTTGGCAGGTATTTAAAGCACATATAAAGCTTTCCATAGAGTTTAAAAAAATATAATTTTTAGAGTTTTGTAGAATTTATTATAAATTTTTGAAGTTGGATGTTTTTTACAGAAATTGCTGATGTACTGTTCATGTGGTCTGATTCTATTTTTGCATATTTTGTAGGACCAAATAAACTTATCTTGACCTATCATTTTTATAATGAATAGTTCTTATTATTAGCTTTCTATGGCCACTGAATTTGCACAAATCAGAGTTGTATATCTCAAGTTATGATTTTTCAAAGTTGGGCCCCTAATATGTATTAAAGTGATGAAATTGTGTATATGATGCAACTCACGAGCTTTATGCTTCTTTTTGTGATATTTTAAGCATAACAAACTTATTTGGTATGAATTTGGAGAATTGAATGATAAAAGTCTTTATTTGTGAACAATTAAACTATTTAAGGCTTCAATGATAGTTATTTCTACTGCCCAAAGTGTGAGATTGAATAAATATTGTTAAAAGAGAAATATGGTATGAGATTTCTGTAACGAAAGTAATTTTTGTAAAATGATGAAATGAGTTGTATAAAAGAAAGTCCTCTAAAATGACCTAAATAATGTCCTAAAAAATTTAAGTAGAGTCCTAAACTCCTAAAAATGATAATTCTAAACTCAGACAAAAAGAAAAACAGAGTTAGGATAGAGAAACAATTTGTGACGAAAACTGATGAAACATAATGACATTTTCATAAATAAGTGCAACTTTAAAAAAAAACATATAAGAGAGCTTTTTAAAAGAAATTTTTGAGTTAGCCAAGGTTCTCAGAGGCTCTAAAAATCATGGGAAGCCTAGGGACTAGTAAAGCCTCTCCGGCGTACGTATTTTAATATCAGCTAACCCAAACTTTGACTGATTTGTTCTATGAGGTTTTAGCTCCAAATTGAGTAATTCCAAAGACATTTTATTAAATTGGAAACCTAAATTTTATAATAAAAATAATAATTTTCAAAAAAGAGCTAAAACGAAGCTGAAACAAAATTGCCATTATAAAAGGACAAAATTAGAATTTTCAGAAAAGTGTGCTTCTAAAAACTCCCACACACTTCTCCTTTCTTCTCTTACCTTCTTAAGCACAAAATTTTCTGCCCAAAATACAAAAGTTGATATGCTCTCTTAGGTGCATCAAAAGAGGAAGAAAAGGATGAGAAAAATCAAGGAAAAAGTAAGGAAATTTGTAGATTGTCATGCTCCATCTTTCTCCAATCTTATTCCTCTCCTTTCCTCCTCTCTTTCCATGGTTTATTTGAGATGAATGGTTCCATTTTTGGTCTAGAAAGAAGGGGAAATTTTTGAATTTTCCAAGGAGAAGAGAACCAAAGAGAAAGACACTTGAAACCTCACTTGAATCCTAGGTAATCTTTGCTTTTTGTTGCATCTTCTCTTCCCCCTCCCTTTATGTGCATTTCAGCGAAGAATAGAACCAAAGGAGGGGAGGATGTTCTTTCCAAATACAAGGAAGGAACAAAGGTTTTAGGCCATAGGGAGATGGAATATGGCAAGAAATTCTAAGAAAAACCAATAGAAAATAAGTTAGAAAAGTGTAGTGTTTTCTAGGGTTTTACAAAATTTAATTTTGTGTGAATATTTTTTTGGCTATTTGAATGTTTCCTTAAGCTCCTAAGACCCTTAGAAACCTCCCCAAATGGCTCTCCCATCAAGAAAAAATTTAAAATTCCAAGAACCCCATATTGCTCATAAGTTCTTCCAAGCTACGATGAATGGGGTAGAGGGGGTTTTAATTTGTTCTAACCTTGGTTTGGAACTTTATATGATGTTAGAAGATGGAAGAAACTATTGGAAAAAATTTAAAAACCATGGATTGGGAGATGGGACAATGGTGTCTATAATGGTGTTTTGTGCAGCAACTTGGTTTTCCAATTGTACAATTGAATGTGTGATGGCTCCAAGGACCTTAAATGAGTCCAAGAAGTTTAGAAATAACAAGAGAATAGAATCTAGAAATTGCATTCAAAGAGTTGCTTCATTAGACTAATTATGGAACTATAATGCCAAGTATGAAACCAAGTGTGTGTCTAAGCTTTAGTTTAATGTCTTGACTTGCTTCAATTATATAATTATGTACTCCTTGTGATGTCTAGGCCAAGAGAACAATCAACCACCTAAGTGATCTTGTGAAATCAAGGAGGGGAAGGAATTAGCAAAATAAAGCTTGCATTAATTGAAAGGTAGCTCTTCACCTCATTCTCTTGCATTCTTATATGCATATGTATGTTTTTGTGTGCTTGTGTATGCTCTTGTGATTTGAAAACATGCCACTTGATGTCTTGAGGTTGCATTGGTACCAAGGTGATGCCAAAAGTCTCTTAAAGTGGGTAAGGATGAGCCAAAAGTCTCAAGGCATGGGTGAGACTAGACCAAAAGTCCCTTGGATGGGTGAGGCTAGGTCAAAAGTCCCAAAACCAAGTGTGAGATAAATCTAAAAATCTTAGGAATAGGGTGAGATAAAATCAAAAGTCCCTAGAGTATGAAAATAGCTTGATGTGGAAATATGGCATGGAAATGTAGTATTATACACTTTATATTTGTACATTTGAGATTTTGATGTATATATGTTTTGAATATATGTGTAAATGGATGTGTGAGCTATTGAGATTCTTAGGATCTCACTTCCTTTTCCCTTTCACTCTTGAAATGTCTAGGTGATGTTCAAAACCAAGGAAATGCAAGCCAAGAACATTAAATGGCTACACTTTGTTCATTTTGTAGTCTAACTTGTGATGGAATGTCAAAGAAGTTTTGTACATATTATTTTTGGTAATGTAAGACTGTGAGCACATGTAATATGATGTATAGACTTTATGTAAACTTTATGTAGCATTAAATCAATGAGATTATATATTTGGATCCTTGAATGGCATGTGTTTAGTGTATTAATGAATGTTGAATGACCAAAATGAGATGTGTGAGATTTGGGACCACTTGGACAACTCCCACAAGTAATAATTATACTTTCAAACTTGCCCAAGAGTGCCAAACTTAAGAGGAGTCCATTTGGACCAAAGTGACTCTTGATAGGGAGCAAAAATAACAATTTCATGAGGCTATATCACTTTTTATCCAAATGAGCTCTTCTTGGTCTAAAATTTGGCATGCATATAGATCTTATTTAGAATGTTTTGGGAAGATAAAGTTGGTAATTTTTGGAGGTTTATGGAATATTTGGCAAATTGTTAAAGTTATAAATTTTTTTAGTTTTGGTCATTGGTATTGTAGCACGGGTCTGAAATTAAATTTTGTCACTTATAGGGCAAATGATATCCAATTGCCACAAAATTTTATATGAAGAAACTAGACATCTCTAATGACTTGTGACAATTAGAAGTATCTCATTTGAATGTCTAAAGAGGGAGGTATAAATTTTTAAGTATTCTATCCAATATTAGGCACTCAAGCTGACCTTAGGTACTATTTGATTGGGTTTCGAGATATGAGCGTACCTGAAATGGTCTAAAGTTATTTTTTTCCTCTAGCTAACATCCATATCTTTCTAAATTGGTATCATTTTCATGGATTGAATTTTTATGAAATTAATTGGACATTTTTCAAATTTGTTGCAGAAACCTGTGACAGTATCAGTGGACAGCCAGACTTTTGGACCTTTATTAATGTCAAACATCTTTTATGTTGTATTTCATAGTTTAGACATATTTTTAGCATAAAGTAGACATGTGTAGCTTTCCAGAATGGCCAAGAATTCATGATTTCTATTTTTTTAGAATTAGTTATGATTTTCTAAAATTTATGACAGAAATGGCAAAATTCTGGCCAAAAATACAAGTATGAGTTTTATGCTCCCTTTTGCTTTCCACGAGTTATAGGCCACTTTTGATGATGAAAATGAGTTGCATTTATAATACCATAAATTTTAGCTCATTTTATGTTATAGGCTTTATATCATCATTCCTATGAGAGCATATGAAAGAGGGAGTGAAAATAATGGGCTTATTTGCATTATGTTATACTCCAAAATTTTGCAATCGGTGTCACGTGGACCATGTGAGATTATGCTATGCATCCTCATATTTAATTATATCATTACAACTCATGGAAACCAAATTGGAGTGTGGAATATGGAGTTTCATTTTCGGCCAGAATTGCTCCACTTTTTTATCAAACTTTGGAAAATCATAACTAAATCTAGAAAAATCGAAATCATGCAATCTTGGTCATTCTGGAAAGCTTAAGATGTCTACTTCACACTACAAATATGCCTAGACTATAACATTCATCATAGAGAATTCTTGACATCTAAAATAGTCTAAAGGCCTGACTGAATTGTGAAGTTGTCACAGAATTCTGTAGAAAACTTTGAAAATATCCAATTAATTCCACAAAAATCCAATCCATGCAAATGATACCAATCTGGAATGTTGTGGATGTTAACTAGAGAGAAAAAATATCTTCAGATCAATTCATCAAGCCCAGACTCCAAAATTTGGTGGAACAGTACTTCTGGTCAGGCAAATTTATTGATACTAGATAGAAATTTCGAAAATTCATATCTCCCTCTCTAGACCTCCAAATAAGGTGCTTCTAGTTGACATGAGTCACTATAATTGTCAATTTCTCTGTATACAATTTTATGGCAATTGGACATCATTTGAGCTTCGAGTGATAGAGTTTAATTTCAGACCAAATGAATAGTGCGGCAAACCAGTAACATAAATTTTGCCAACTTTGAAAAATAATCAAATATTCTGTAAATCTCTAAAAATTATGATCTTTAACTTCCCAAAAAGATCTTAATGAGACTAAATTGTGTGCCAAATTAGATCAAGACTAACTCATTTGGCTAAAAAGTGACATAGGGTTCCATAATGGTCAATTTTTGCTCTATATAGGGTACCAAAGTTGCCAAATGAATTTCCCTTGGTCTTGGCACCTTTTGGGCAAGTCTAAAAGTATATTTAAGACTTATGTGAGCTGCCCAAATGGTCCCAAACCTTATATATCTCATTTTGGCCATTCAACCCACACTTATGCATATTTCCATCATACTTTCACATTGCATAATTTGGCATCTCATGCTCAAAATGTAGGCTAGAGGTTATATATCATATTTATACATTTAAACATCATATAATATCATATTTATACATGTCTCAAGGGTCATGGTACATTCACAACAACATATACATCAAGAAACATAATTATGGTTACAAAATGGCTAAAGCTAGAAACAAACTTGTCATTCTTCCTTCTTTATTGATATTGGCTCCCTTCACCATAGTTACTTGGTCCACCTAGCATGTTAGATAATTGGAAAAGAGGGGATGAGATTCAAAGAATCCCAATAACTCATCTCCTATTCAATCATATATAATATTTGCAAAGTAAGTTTTGTAAATGCATGCATAGAAAAAATGAAAGACATGGATATTTTAAAAGCAAACTTGGCATATGAATAATTCATACAAGACATTCAAGAGCTCATCAAGTGTTTGGATTGACCTCACACTTCTCCTCATGGATTTTGGACTTGCCTCATCTATTCTTTAAGAGTTTTGGACTCAACCATACTCTTGCGAGCCCACTTTGCTTTTGGGAGACTCTTTACTTTATCTCAACTAAGCTCAAGGATTCTTGGCTCATTCTCACCAAAGGAAAGAGTTCTTGGTCCCTCTACACTCAAGTAAACTCATACAAACATTATGTACTCATTTAGGAACATAACATGGCATCAAGAATCATAATATATAAAGGCATCCTAGCATACTTTCCATAGCTTGAAAATATACATACACACATTTTAAAATAAGCTACACACACAGTCATGCATGAGAAAAGGTGGAGAGAGCTACCTTGTATACAATCACACACTTTTTCCTTAGAATTCAAGCCTCCTCTTTCGGCCACACACCCACAAATTGGTGGAGATGGTTTCTCTTGACCTAGATACAATTTATGGGAGCCAATTAGGTTCATAAAACATATTCTAAGGCTACACAACTTGGTTAAACACTAGATTGCTCTATAACCTCCATTATAGTCCATAAATGCACCTAATGAAGCAACACCTCTCAAATGATTTCTAGGCCTCATTCGTTCCTCTCAAATATGATTCTTGACTCCTTTTAAACCTCTTGGAGTCATCACACCATTAAAACAAAAAGCCTAACACTATGTTACTTCTTTAGGTCATATTATGGAACCTAAAGCACTAACTATTCTTTAAACTTCCTAAATTTTTCCCAAGGCTTCCCCTCACATTCATTCATCATATATGACTCAAAAATAGACTTGAAAAAAATTTAAAACTCTCCCTAGGTGCCTTATCCCTTCTTGGCCGAGACATGGGAGCATTTGGCCTTCCATGGGGTTTTATTTGTTTTCATGGAGGAAGAGACATATGGGGGACCTCTTAGGGATCCTAAGAGCACATTTAAATATTCATTTAAACCTAAGAATATTCATGTTAAATCATATTTGTAAGGGAGCATTTGGATCCCTAATGGTTCCATCTTATTTTCTAATGCCCCTTTCTTGATTCTATTAGTTCATTCTTAATCCTTGCCATCTAAAACCTCTAATCCCTCCATGAATTGGACAGAACATAGCCCCTAAAGAGTGGGCTCTTGGCTGGACAAAATGGACAAGGGTCAGGGGGAGGAAAAGGCTACCAAAGGATGGAGAATTTACCTTATTTTCTTAGTTCCTTTGGCTTGTTCTTCCACTTGGTTGGCTTGCTCCCTCAATTTTTGAAATTCTCCTCTCTATTCTGCCCCCAAAATAGCACCAAACTCTCCATTAAAACCATATAAAGAAAATTTGAGAAGAGAGAAGCAAGTTTCAAGAAGGAAGGATATGGAATTTCTTTAAGGTTTTTACCTTTTTCTTGAATTTCTTCCTCTAAAATCTTCCTCCTCTTGTGCGCCTAAGAAGGGCAGCTTTTCCTCTAGTTTTTGGCAGAATTAAGTTGGTCTTAAAGAGTAAAGAAAGAACTTGGCATATAAAGACCCCTTTTAGAAGCTTCCTTTAACACTTTAATTCTAATTTTGCCCTTTCGTCATAACATTTCCGTTTCTCTTTCTTTTAGTTCCATTTTTAGAACCATCTTTTTTATCATAACAAGTAGGTTCTCAATTTAATAAAATACCTTTAGAATCACTCAAATCGGAGCTAAAACCTTCCCGAACGAATCAGTCAAAGTTCATATCAACTGACATTGGAAAACGTCCACCGAAAAGGATTTAACTATCCTAGGGCTTCCCATGATTTTTAGGGCCTCTAAAACCCTGAAAAACTCAAAACTTTCATTTAAAAATCTCTCCTATGTGTTTTTCCAAAATTGTACTTATTTACGAAAATGCCATTAGTCTTTTGGCAAATTTTTTGAATCACTCTAGCCCTAATTTCTAGGCAACTCAAGGCTCAAATTTTTATTTTCTATTATTTAGAATTTTATTCTAATTTTTGTTGGTCTTAAATAACTTACTTCTGGGGACTTGCTTTGAAAATTAACTCATTTCAGTGTTTTACGAAAAAATTAGATGTTACAGTATCTACATAAATAAATATGAAAATGTGGTACATAAGCTCACATGGTTTGCAGGACATCAAACAAAAAATTTAAATGTGATGCAACTCAAAAATAATCTATTATTTAATGTTATTTTTCTTATCTCTTGTGTAAGTAGCATAGTTTAAGGCATGAGTTTAGTATGAAATGAGTTAGAAATATATGGTGTTATAATTTCTATGTAATATATAATGGTATGACAAAAACACTTCCTAGATACTCCATCTTAAGCTTGGCCAAGACATGCACATTATATAGCTTCCATAGGGTTTTGCCTTTTTCTTAAGTAATTTGATAGATGTAAGATATCTAGGACTCTTTTCTAATTTAAATATGGCTTTTGAAGATTTAAAACATCTTCCTAGAACTATATATCTTACATACCCTAAGTGGCATGCTTCTTATAGCTTTCTTTGCAATTTTCTTTGTATAAATCATGCTCTTATCTCTTTAAAACCTTGTTTCAATCGAATTTTCATCAAGCTTAAGCTTTCCTTCCCTCTCTCACTCTAAGCCAAAAGATGAGGAGTCATTGGACTAAAAAAGAAAGCAAATTTTCTAACTTAATACATATCTCATTTAAAAGCTCTCTCTTTATAATTTTTTATGATAAATTTGGCTCCCTCAAAACTCCTTTTTTTCTCATGAGGTCAACCACAAAGTTCACCTTTTTAAGAAACTAAAACTACTATTAGAAAAAGCATGAAGAGAGGAAGAGGCTTCAAAACTAGCATATAGCAAAATTCTACATATTTTCTTTTCTATTTGCCTTGGTTTCCTTCCTCTCTTCTCCTTCCTTCTCACACCATTAGAAACTTGAACTAGAGCTGGAGTAAGTCGACTATGGGGAAGAAATGAGGGTGGCGTGATGATATAATAAGAAAAGAAGATTTTCATACCAATTTAAAAAAATATAGATTATGTCCCTTCACTTAGTCTCTTCCATTTGATTTATTCTAATATCTTTTTTGAAAACCATCAATTTCATATGAAAATTAAGGCTCTTTAGTTTGTTAAAAATATTTACTTTGAAATTTTTGAAATTTAAAATAATCAAGAAAAGCTCAATTAAAATTATAGTCAATCAAAACAAAAAACTATACATCATCAGAGATTTAACCATTCTGATAGTCTCTATGATTTTTAAGACCTCTAAAAACCCTAGAAAGCTTAATTTTGCTATTTAAAACCCTTTTGTAACAACCAGGAAAAGGGAAAAGGAAAAGAAAGTAAAAGCTGAAAAAAATTCGAAATCCAGAAATTGTTCCAAGTCTCCTCGCAATAGCGATCGCAATAGCGAGAAATGGCCTCGCTATAGCGAGAGTGCCTGCTCGCAATAGCGAAGGTGATTCTAGCTATAGCGAGTGCGGGCAGCAGTCCACACAGAAACTAGGGAGTTTCTCGCTGTAGTATACGCCATAGCGAAAGTGAGGTCTAGAACTAACGCGAGTTCGCCATAGCGAAGGTCGAAACTCGCCATAGCGAAGGGAACTGATACGAGCTCGCCGTAGCGAAGGTTACACCTCGCCATAGCGAAGCCAGATAACACGAGCTCTCTATAGCGAAGGTTAATTTTCGCCGTAGCGAGGGTCAGTCCGGAAGAGAGTAAAAGGCGAGAAATTTACAACATTACACGACCCAACTCATTATTTCTCTCATATTTGCCCTAGACTTCGACCTAAGGAGAGAAAAAGGCGTGGAGAGTGAGGGAAACCAAGAGAAGGAGGAAGAGCAAGGGAAAGGTAAGGAAACTTCTCTCATTTCTTCTTAGAACTCTGATCTCCTCTCTTTGCCCTCTCTTCCTACGGTTTTGTTTATGAGTTTAGTGAGGTTTTGGGCATGGGTCAAAAGAGGGAAAGTGGAAAACACCCTTGAATCTCTTTGTTTTCTTTGAAAATGTGGTTTCCACTACCATGAGAGCTTGAGAGAGAGAAAGAGTTGATGGCATTTTAGAGAGAGAGAGAGAACCCTAGGTTCTGGTATGTTAGGAGAATTGCTCTAAAGATTACATTCTAAGAGAGTAATTCTATGTTCTTGATTGTTCCTAGGCTCAAGTGAAGCACCTCCATCAAGGTGTGAGTGTGAACTTAAAAAGGGAGAGGAGAAATTGAAAGGGAAGGCTTGTATTGGCTTTAGCTTATAAGGTAGCTCTCTTCCCACTCTTTCTTGTTGCATTCTTGGATGTAATAATCATTGTATATTTATGTATATGCTTGTTGTGTGGAATATGCCATATACTATTGCTTTGATGCATTGATGCCAATGTGCTTGTGGAAATGTGAGAATTGCTTGGGTGAGGCTAGACCAAAAGTCCCTGGAGCCCATTTTTGGCATTGTTGTATTTCTATAGCATGTACAACGTGTGTTGGATGTTTGAGAATGGCTAAATACTTATTCACATGCCTTGAATTTTTATATGCCTTGATTGCTTTCTTGATTGAGTGCATGAGCTACTGAGATTCCCTGAATCTCACCCCTTCCCCTCCCAACTTAACATGCTAGGTGGAGCACAAGGAGAAGCAAGTGCACACCAAGGAGCCTAGGAGTGTGCTTAGCTAGATATTAGCTTATTTTTAGTTATTTTGATGTAAAGTGGTGCCACAATGAATATGCGCCCACTATTTTTGAGATGTAAAGGTTGTAACAAGTGTAAATGTATAAAAAGATGATTTATATACTATGTTGATAGCCAAAGTAATGCAAATATGGGTTTTGCCCCTTTTTATGAATGAATGTAATAGTGTATTTTTGGCCGTAGCATAGTGAGTTTGGAATGTATGTTGATTTGGACCACATGGACATGTTATATATACTATTGTTATGCTTTTAAACTTGTCCATGAGTAGCTAGAATGTGTGAGAGGCCATTTGGACCCATTTTGGACCTTTTGGGTGCCAAAACCGGTATTTTTGAGAGCTTCGTCAAAGTATGACGGGCTGAGCTCCTCTTGCCATGAAATTTGGCATGCCTCTAAAGTTTGTAGAGAGCTTCTTGAGAAGCTAAAGTTGGTAATATTCGGAGGTCTAGAGAATATTTGGTGAATTATTGAAATTAGGAAATTTCCATGAATTGGTCATGGCACTGTGTAGCTGGTCAGAATTGAAAACTTTGTCATTCATGGACCAAATGGAGTCCAAATGTTGTAAAATTTTACACACATAAACTAGGCAACCATAGTGACCTGTACCAACTAGAATCACCCAAATTGGAGGTCTGTAGAGAGAGATTGAACCTTCTGAAGTTCTGTATCAGCATTAGGGAGGTCACCAGACCTCCGTTACTATTCCATCCGTTTTCGGGGTGTAGGGGCTACTGAACTGATCTAGACTTATTTTTTTCCTCTCGTAGACATCTGTAGCTTTCCAAATTGGTATAGTATGCCTAGATTGGATTTTTTTGGATTTAGTTACGAATTTTCGAAAGTCATGACAGTAAGTTGCACCAGAAACAGTGACAGTCAGACCTCCTTCCCATTTTTGATGTCAAACATGGTCCAAATGCTAATTTTAAGATTGGGAATGATTTTTATTGTAAATTTAACACTTAAATCTTTCCAGAAAGCTAAAGTTTACTAGATTCTCATTTTTCTACAATTAGTTATGATTTTCCAAAGTTAGAGCCAAAATATGACTTTTGGGCCCAAGTGGGAAATTGCATTTTTCTGGTTTTTTGGCTCCATACCCGTGGCTTATGGCTTGTTTTATGCTATGTATGAGTTGTATAAATGGAGTATGAGTAGAGTTAGTAAATGATGGGTTCATCGGACCCACGGGACAAAAGATGAGTGTATGAAACCCCATTTCATAGCATGAAAACGCCACGGATTGGTATTGGTTCTTTGGAAATCATATAGAACCGAGCCCAGTGAGAGGCTAGATAGCGGAAGTAGATTAAGGTGTTATATTTTTGGTATCTGAGCAAAGGTTCAGGCACTTTTGCTCAATGTTAGGCTCTTGAATGATGTGAATTGCTTGTGTTTGGTGTGAATGGTCATAGAAGTTGTAGCATCCTTATGTATATGTGTTGTGATATTATTGTGAACTGAGGATTGCTACTTCTTTCAGAAATGGTTGAGACTAAACGGGGCAAGGGTAGAGGCAGAGGCAGACCGCCCAGGGCTCAGAGAGCTGAGCCAGAGGTTCCTGTTGAGACTGAGGGTCTTCTGCGGGCCATCATGGAGAGACTTGATCGGTATGAGGCCAAGATGGGCCATCATTAAGAGATGCTGGAACAATAAAGATATATTGCCCAGCAGCAGCATGATATGATCATGCATTTGCAAGACACCCTGGCTAGGCAAGAAGAAGCCAGAAGGAATGCCCCTGTACCTCAACCATCTACATCTAGCATTCCACCTGTACCTTCCGAGGAGCCTGCTGCTCCACAGACTCAGACGCCTATCCAAAAAATGTTGAAGCAGTTTAGGCAGAACAATCCACCCTCGTTTGACGGGGAGTTGGATGCGGATAAAGCGGAGGCTTGGGTGATGCAGCTTAAGAAGATATTCTTGGTGATAGATTGTACCACTGAGCAGAAAGCTCAGCTAGCCACTTTTATGCTAGAAAAGGAAGCTGATAGATAGTGGTGTAGCACAAAACCCCTGATGGAGACCAAGAATATACAGATAACTTGGGAGACTTTCTTGGTCGAGTTTTATGAGAAGTATGTCCCGAGTTCGGTGAGGAAGAAGAAAGAGATGGAGTTTATGAGTTTGAGACAGACGGATGAGATGACTGTGGACCAGTATGTGGCCAAGTTTATTGAGTTGTCTCGGTATTCCTCTTACCTCCAGAGGTATGATGATGAACCCTGGAGATATGAGCAGTTTGAGACTGGTTTGAGGCCCCTGATTAGCGACAGAGTCACTCCACAGCGGATCAGAAAGTTTAATACTCTTGTGGAGGTCAACAGGGTGATTGAGACTAACTTGCAAGTTATCATGCCTGCTGCGACTACGACTAGTCACAAGAGGGTTCCAGACCTGAAGAGGTCGAAACCAGAAGAGGGCTCTAGTTTGACACCTAGTACCAAGAAGAGAGGCAAGGGGCCATGGAATAGAAGGCCGCAGCGAGGTGTGCCACCTCCTCGGGGCCAGTCATCCTTCCAGCAGTCTCCGGTAACATGTTTCAAGTGTGGGAAGCCGGGGCACATTGCTAGACACTGTCCTCAGATGGAGACAACGCCTCCTCCTAGACCACAGACCCAGGGCCGAGTGTTCGCCCTTACTCAGCAGGAAGCCAGCGCATCTCCCAGTTTGATCCGAGGTACGCTGATAGTGAATGGCTTTCCTGTAGTTGCTATGTTTGATTCAGGTGCTAGTCACTCGTTTATATCTTATGATTGTGTGAGGAAATTGGGTCTGGTCGTTAGTGTCTTGCCATTTGACTTGTCTGTCATTACACCCACTGGAGGCCACATGGTTACTTCCCATACCTGTTTAAATGTCACTGTTCAGTTTAACCATTGTCATACCACTATTGATTTGGTTTGTATGCCTTTCCATGATATTGCTTTGATTATTAGTATGAACTGGTTGGCGACAAATAATGCCATACTTGATTGTGAATACCGAACTATTTCCCTACCTGCTTGTGGAACCATACCTAGGGTAGGAGCTGAGTTATCCTTTATGACTACTACCCAGGCTGAGAGATATTTAGAGTGTGGATGTTAAGGGTTTCTAGTCTTTTTCTCTATTCAGGCTAAGGTAGAAGAAAGGATAGAGGAGATCCCAATTGTCAGGGAATTCCCAAAGGTTTTCCCTAGAGAGTTTGATTTTAGTGGCCTACCCCCTGAGAGAGAATTAGAGTTCCCTATAGACATAGTGCTTGGGTTTGGACTGGTGTCCAAAGCTCCTTACAGGATGGCTCCCGCTGAGCTTGCTGAGTTGAAAGAGCAGATAGAGGAATTATTAGAGAAAGGGTTTATCTGCCCTAGTGTTTCACCTTGGGGTGCTCCGATGTTATTTGTGAAAAAGAAAGATGGTAGCTTGCAGTTGTGTATTGATTACAGAGAGTTGAATAAAGTTACCATCAAGAATAAATATCCTCTCCCTAGAATTGATGATCTGTTAGATCAGTTGGCTGGGGCATCTGTATTTTCTAAGATAGATCTTAGATCTGGTTACCACCAGTTGAGAGTGAGAACTGAAGACGTCTCTAAGACGGCTTTCAGAACGAGATATGGGCAATATGAGTTCCTTGTGATGCCATTCAGGTTGACGAATGCGCCTGCTGTGTTCATGGATTACATGAACAGGGTATTCAGACCGTATCTAGATCAGTTTGTGGTGGTCTTTATTGATGATATTTTAGTGTACTCCTGATCTTTTGAGGAGTACGAGAGGCATTTGAGACTAGTCCTAGACACCTTAAGAGAGAAAAGGTTGTATGCCAAACTTAGTAAATGTGAGTTTTGGCTGACTAAGGTGCGATTCTTCGGTCATGTGATCTTACGAGACGGGGTCGCGGTTAATCCCCATAAAGTTGAGGCTGTGTTACAGTGGGATAGACCTAAAACGATCACCGTGGTTTGGCAGGGTATTATAGACGGTTTATTCAGGACTTTTCTCGGATGGCCTTACCACTGACGAGGCTAACTAAGAAAGATACACCATTTGTGTAGGATGAGAGATGTGAGAAGAGTTTCCAGGAGTTGAAACTCTGTTTGACCACTACCCTTATACTAATTATCCCTGACCCTAGTGAACCATTTGTGGTTTATTGTGATGCTTCAGGCAAAGGGTTAGGATGTGTGTTGATGCAGCAGGGTCGAGTAGTGGCATATGCCTCGAGGCAGTTGAGGCCTCATGAGGAGAATTACCCCACACATGACTTGGAGTTAGCCACCGTAGTATTTGCTCTTAAAATTTAGAGACACTATCTGTATGGTGCGACCATAGAGATCTATAGTGACCACAAGAGTCTGAAATACCTGTTTGACCAGAAAGAACTCAATATGAGACAGAGGAGATGGATGGAATTCTTGAAAGATTATGATTATGTGTTGAAATATCATCTGAGCAAGGCCAATGTGGTGGTGGATGCCCTGAGTAAAAAAACCATCCATGTAGCCCATATGATGATTAGGGAGCAGGAGCTCCTAGAGAAGTTCAGAAATTTGAACCTCTCTTGTCAGGTGGTATCGGGTAGATTGTATTTGAGTGAAACCCGAATTGAGAATATCTTGAGAACCCAGATCTTAGATGCCCAAAGAGAGGATGATTTCCTGAAACGGATCAAGAATGAGATTACCCAAGGTAAGACCTCATATTTCAAGGTGTCTGAGGAGGGTATGATAGTATACCGAGATAGAATCTGTGTGCCTAGTTAAAATGAGTTAAGAGAAAGTATTTTAGAAGAGGCACATAAGAGTAAGTATACTATCCACCCAGGTGCCACCAAAATGTATCAGGATGTGAAAAGAATTTTCTGGTGGCCAGGGATGAAAAGTGATATGACGGAGTATGTGGCTAAATGCCTAGTGTGTCAGAGGGTAAAGATAGAACATCAGAAACCGGCTAGGTTGTTGCAACCTCTAGATATCCCTGAGTGGAAGTGGGATAGTATAGCCATGGACTTTGTTATGGGGTTACCCAGGACATCCTCTGGACACGATGCTATTTGGGTAGTTGTGGATAGACTGACGAAGTCTGCACACTTTTTAGCTATCAGGGCTACTCATACACTGGATAGATTAGCCCAGTTGTATATCAGAGAGATAGTGCGACTTCATGGAATACCCAGTAGCATAGTTTCGGATAGAGACCCCAGGTTCACATCGAACTTTTGGAGGTCCTTGCAGCATGCCTTAGGGACCAGGTTGCGGTTTAGTACTGCATACCACCCCCAGACGGATGGACAGACTGAAAGGACCATCCAGACATTGGAAGATATGTTGAGGGCATGTGTGCTAGAAATGAAGGGTAATTGGGATGCGTATCTATTGTTAGCGGAGTTTGCATATAATAACAGCTACCATTCTAGTATTCAGATGGCCCCTTATGAGGCTTTGTATGGGAGAAAGTGCAGATCCCCTCTGTGTTAGGATGAGCTAAGTGAGAGGAGTATGATAGGACCTGAGATTGTGGACCAGACCACCCGACAGATAGAGTTGATTAGAAAGAGGCTCCTCACAGCCCAGAGTAGGCAGAAAAGCTATGCTGATAAGCGTAGGAGGCCGTTAGAGTTTAAGATTGGAGACCATGTGTTCATTCGAGTATCTCCAATGACGGGAGTAGGTCGGTCAATGAGGGTAAGGAAGCTCAATTCTAGGTATATTGGTCCGTTTGAAATCCTTAAGAAAATTATACCCGTGGCTTACCGAATAGCCTTACCTCCTAACCTAGCCCAAATCCACAGTGTTTTTCATGTCTCCCAGTTAAAAAAGTATTTGCCAGACCCCTCACATGTCATAGAATATGAGCATGTACAATTGCAGGAAGATCTTTCCTATGTAGTGAAATTGGAGAGAATTGTGGATGCTGAGCTGAAACAGCTGAGAAGCAAGAACATTCCTCTGGTGAAAGTGATCTGGAGAGGTCTGACATTTGAAGAAGCAACCTGGAAATTGGCGGATGAAATGAGGCAAAAATATCCAGAGTTATTCCCTTGAGGTAAGTCTTTAAATTTTGAGGACGAAATTTCTTTTAAAAGGGGTAGAAATGTAACAACCGGAAAAAGGGAAAAGGAAAATAAAGTAAAAGCTGGAAAAAATTCGAAATCCAGAAATTGTTCCAAGTCTCCTTGCAATAGCGAGAAATGGCCTCACTATAGCGAGAGTGCCTGCTCGCAATAGCGAAGGTGATTCTAGCTATAGCGAGCGCAGGCAGCAGTCCACACAGAAATCAGGGAGTTTCTCGTTGTAGCGTACGCCATAGCGAAAGTGAGGTCTGGAACTAACGCGAGTTCGCCATAGTGAAGGTCGAAACTCGCCATAGCGAAGGGAACTAATACGAGCTCGCCGTAGCGAAGGTTACACCTCGCCATAGCGAAGCCAGATAACACGAGCTCTCTATAGCGAAGGTTAATTTTCGCCGTAGCGAGGGTCAGTCCGGAAGAGAGTAAAAGGCGAGAAATTTACAACATTACACGACCCAACTCATTATTTCTCTCATATTTGCCCTAGACTTCGACCTAAGGAGAGAAAAAGGCGTGGAGAGTGAGGGAAACCAAGAGAAGGAGGAAGAGCAAGGGAAAGGTAAGGAAACTTCTCTCATTTCTTCTTAGAACTCTGATCTCCTCTCTTTGCCCTCTCTTCCTACGGTTTTGTTTATGAGTTTAGTGAGGTTTTGGGCATGGGTCAAAAGAGGGAAAGTGGAAAACACCCTTGAATCTCTTTGTTTTCTTTGAAAATGTGGTTTCCACTACCATGAGAGCTTGAGAGAAAGAAAGAGTTGATGGCATTTTAGAGAGAGAGAGAGAACCCTAGGTTCTGGTATGTTAGGAGAATTGCTCTAAAGATTACATTCTAAGAGAGTAATTCTATGTTCTTGATTGTGCCTAGGCTCAAGTGAAGCACTTCCATCAAGGTGTGAGTGTGAACTTAAGAAGGGAGAGGAGAAATTGAAAGGGAAGGCTTGTATTGGCTTTAGCTTATAAGGTAGCTCTCTTCCCACTCTTTCTTGTTGCATTCTTGGATGTAATAGTCATTGTATATTTATGTATATGCTTGTTGTGTGGAATATGCCATATACTATTGCTTTGATGCATTGATGCCAATGTGCTTGTGTGTTGAAATGTGAGAATTGCTCGGGTGAGGCTAGACCAAAAGTCCCTGGAGCCCATTTTTGGCATTGTTGTATTTCTATAGCATGTACAACGTGTGTTGGATGTTTGAGAATGGCTAAATACTTATTCACATGCCTTGAATTTTTATATGCCTTGATTGCTTTCTTGATTGAGTGCATGAGCTACTGAGATTCCCTGAATCTCACCCCTTCCCCTCCCAACTTAACATGCTAGGTGGAGTACAAGGAGAAGCAAGTGCACACCAAGGAGCCTAGGAGTGTGCTTAGCTAGATATTAGCTTATTTTTTGTTATTTTGATGTAAAGTGGTGCCACAATGAATATGCACCCACTATTTTTTAGATGTAAAGGTTGTAACAAGTGTAAATGTATGAAAAGATGATGTATATACTATGTTGATAGCCAAAGTAATGCAAATATGGGTTTTACCCCTTTTATGAATGAATGTAATAGTGTATTTTTTGCCGTAGCATAGTGCGTTTGGAATGTATGTTGATTTGGACCACATGGACATATTATATATACTATTGTTATGCTTTTAAACTTGTCCATGAGTGGCTAGAATGTGTGAGAGGCCATTTGGACCCATTTTGGACCTTTTGGGTGCCAAAACCGGTATTTTTGAGAGCTCCATCAAAGTATGACGGGATGAGCTCCTCTTGCCATGAAATTTGGCATGCCTCTAGAGTTTGTAGAGAGCTTCTTGAAAAGCTAAAGTTGGTAATATTCGGAGGTCTAGAGAATATTTGGTGAATTGTTGAAATTAGGAAATTTCCATGAATTAGTCATGGCACTGTGTAGCTGGTCAGAATTGAAAACTTTGTCATTCATAGACCAAATGGAGTCTAAATATTGTGAAATTTTATACACATAAACTAGGCAATCACAGTGACCTGTGCCAACTAGAATCACCCAAATCGGAGGTCTGTAGAGAGAGATTGAACCTTCTGAAGTTCTGTATCAGCATCAGGGAGGTCACCAGACCTCTGTTACTGTTCCATTAGTTTTCGGGGTGTAGGGGCTACTAAACTGATCTGGACTTATTTTTATCCTCTAGTATACATCCGTAGCTTTCTAAATTGGTATAGTGTGCCTAAATTGGATTTTTATGGATTTAGTTACAAATTTTCGAAAGTCCTGACAGTAAGCTGCACAAGAAACAATGACAGTAGGACCTCCTTCCCATTTTCGATGTCAAATATGATCCAAACACTGAGTTTAAGATTGGGAATGATTTTTAATGTAAAGTTAACACTTAGAGCTTTCCAGAAAGTTAAAGTTTGCTAAATTCCCATTTTTCTATAATTAGTTATGATTTTCCAAAGTTAGAGCCAAAATATGACTTTTGGGCCCAAGTGGGAAATTGCATTTTTCTGGTTTTTGGCTCCATACCCGTGGCTTATGGCTTATTTTATACTATGTATGAGTTGTATAAATGGAGTATGAGTAGAGTTAGTGAATGATGGGTTCACCAGACCCACGAGACAAAAGATGAGTGTATGAAATCCCGTTTCATAGCATGAAAACGCCACGGATTGGTATTGGTTCTTTGGAAATCATATAAAACTGAGCCCAGTGAGAGGCTAGATAGCGGTAGTAGATTAAGGTGTTACACCTTTTTTCCTTAAGTTTTTAAAATTTTGCTCAAATTTATGATTTTGCCACTAATATGTCGATTTATTCTATTTAGCCATTTTAGCTTTGTTTTTACTCTTTCTATTCTTTCCTTTCATCTTATCTAAAATTTTAGTCCCTTATTATCATGGTTATTAATATTTTCTTTAATGTCTAAGGATTTAAAAAATACTAGGTGTGACAAAATTAAATTTGAAAACATTAATTTGTAACTTATCACGTTAACAGACAATCAATAAGTTCACTTAAGCCATCATTTTCCTTAACCATTTTAACTAAGGTTTTTATTCTTTCTTCTTTCTCTTAACATCTCTATTTTATGTAAAGTGTAAGGAATATTTAATTGTCTCATGATTCCTTTCTTCTTTTAATACTTTTTGAATTAATTTGATAAATATTCACATCCTTAGTCATAACTTAAAAAAAATACTATTATCATTATTATTATTTAATATTCGTATCCATTTGATTTTTAACCATATTCATATTGTGTCTAAAGCACTTAAATGCTTTTAACACATAGGAGATTAAATAGACGTGACAATATTGCAAATAATCATCTTGCATTCACACTTTTTGGACCATATATATTAGAATTGATTTATTGTAATGGATTTTTAGTTCTAGTTCTTTTTCCAAATGGTTTTCTAATTTGCTTTACCCACTAAACAACGTTCCCATAGTGACATTTTTGGAATAGAAATGGATCCTACCACTATTTTACTCATTTTCTCTTTACCTATAAGACCTATCCTAATGTGCTAAATATTAATATTCAAAATTAAACTAAAAGCAGAGTATTGGATAAAGCAAATATATTCATAAGTATGCCTAATATAATAAAAAAATTATAGAGGAAACTAAATTATATTCCTTGTCAATGTTTTAATGCCGATGGAATTGTTATAGAAAATCAGCACAAAAACCTAAATTAAGAAGAGAAAGAATGAATGTCAAATTTCATCACATCTTTAAGGTGTATAAAACACTATATAGGATAACAATTTGCCCTCCATGCAAAACCAATTTTGCATGTTCTAATCCCTTTTAATTTTAAATATTATATTGCTTTTTATATAAAGCTATCTGCTTTTGAAAAGTAGCTTATGGTATTTTGTAAAGGATTATCAATCCTTACTACATGATCTATTGTCTCTGACTTATCTTGGTCTGCACAATTACAAGCAAAATAAGCCAAGTATATCACTTGAACTTTACCATGTCAAGCTTTCTTTTCACCATGCTTACCTCTCTTCTTAACTTCTTTCTCGACCTTTATGAAATGTTGGCTAAATCTTTTCTTATTATGAAAATGTTATCCTTCTTATGCTTAGATTTTGAAGTCATAAAAATCTAAATTATGTCAGCTTTTCCATAAGGTCTAGCAATTCCTTTTATCCTTAAGCTATATATGACGAGCAATATCGTCAAAAAACAAAATGATGCTCTTTTTGCTAGTCAAATTCACTTTCATATATTCCTAGTTAAAAGAAAGAGATCTTATGATAACTTAAAACTTAATGCTTATTAGTAAGGATATGACTAATTGTCATTAGTTCCTTAATTGCCAATTTTCTTAGTTTGGTTAAAGAAGTATGACCAAACTTATTCTTAAGGGCTATTCACATGGCTTAAATATTTGGATACAACTTACAATTACACATGACATTTTCAATCATGTTACTTAACACTGTTATGCGAGCAATATTGTTCCTTTCTTTTTTCAATAAAAAATTTCTAGATCTCTCCTTAACTGAGTTGTATTTCTATGTTTAAACTCCAATATGACATCATTCAATGGTTTCTTAGTATTGTATTCTTTTCTAAGATGTAAGAACCTTACAATGCTAGATTTCCTAATTAACACCTTCTAGCTTGTCACTCTTATTAAGTTAGGCAATGATATTCTTAACAGCTATAATCATAATCTAACCTCTACATAGACATGACATAAAATAACTACATATACGCAATGCTAAGTATATACATTTGCAATAAACTTTAACTATACTAATGATGATATTATTATGTTTATGATTAGAAGTTTACATTTATCTTATTTTCATCATATGTATCTTAAGAATGTCATTATATTATTATCAAATTTATTTGAAAATATTATTTTAAGTTATAATTCTTAGATAATCTTAAGTTTACTGTTCTAAAAACTCTCACTTCATAGAGTATATCTTTTATTTTCTTATTAAATTTATCGAATTTATTTCTTATATTAGCCATAATCTATCAAACCAAGAATGCCCACTTAATATGATACTTTCTTTTATATTTATTTAATGTCTTTAATATAATGCATTCATAAATTCCATTACTATAAAATAATACATTTAAAATGACCTTATTTTGAATGTAACACCCCGAAATTAATTAAGGTGTTAATTATGGATTAAGATTAATTAAGGATAATTAATAGAGCATAATTGGGCAAGTTAGTGAATAGGTATTCTAGAGAGATAAATTGTTAATATGGGTTGAGGATTTATTTAGGATGGAGATTTACATCTAAGCCCAAATTAATTAAATCATGATAAGAGGCTAATGGAGGCCCAATGAATTAGAGGTAAACCCAAACTAATTTAATGAGATAGAGGCCCAAGATTTATCTTGTATAGGCTCAATTAAGTGGCCCAATTACCCTTGTGCAGACCCAAGCCCTTGAGCCCTTCAAATTAGGCCCAAAACCTATTAAACTTCAGCAACCCAATAAGTGAAAACTGGCCCAACAGAATTATGTAGCCCAACACTTAAAAACTGGCCTAATAAGCAAAATCTGAAACCCAATTGGATTTGGACTTGGAGCAACCCATGACCCAGCCTTTTGACCCAACTTAAACCCATCTAAACCCTAATGCTTCAGCCACACTTTCATTTTGCTGAAACATAAAGTGAAATTCGGAGGTTGAGAAGGAGGCTAGGGTTTGGGGCAAGGTTTCTGCATTTTCACACACTTAGAGCAAGATTCAGCCAAGGTAATAGTTATACAACTTAATCCCCTCATCTTTCTCTTTAATTTGGTCCGATTAGTTTTTCATTTGGAGAGATTTCATTATACCCAAAATCTGAAAAGTGAGTGTTTGGAGGTTTTGTTGAGGAAATTCGTAGGTTGAGGTTGGGGTTAGTATTAGGTGAGTTTAAACCCCCATTTTGATGCATTTTCTGTTAGTTTGAGACCCCTAAAGTTAACCTATGACATGGGATTTGGTTTCATGTGAAATTACCCAGAAATTAGAATAAACTATGGCAATTTCTGGTGTGGGAAAGTTGGAGTCCAAATTAAATCCCTTAGTGATTAGGTAAGTAACCTCTACTTGTCATTAGTAGTTTAACTCCATGGATATTTGATTATGACTAGAAATGGTGATAATTATGCTTCTTATAGGCTTGGTGTGCACTTGGATCATTATGGTAGCTAGGGCAAGAGTAATTGGCTTCAATGAGGTAACTGGGTTATGTTCCTAATTCCATGTATATGCTCATGTTAATCTGCTATTTGTTACACATGCTTGATTTTGAGATGTTAAATGACTGGTTGACTACTTGATTGTTATTATAATTGGACCTTGTGAGTCCAAGGTGGAGCTGTGGTGCGGCTGCCACCCGTGCATGTGCCACGATCGGGCACCGGGTATGATCAACCCCAGATGCACTGAGCCCTGGTGTGCTCAATGGGGAGTAAGTGCCGTGGACGGGCCTCTCCCAGTGTTAATGGCCTTTAACATGTTGTGTATGATTGCTGGTATGGGACAGTAGTCAATAGTGGTTCAACTAGTTCATTTGCCAATTGAATTGATAATTCTGATATTGATGACATGAGATTGTCTTGGATTGATTGACTTGTACATATATATGGAAATTACCTGTTGTTACTGAGATTGTATATCTCACCCCGTTGTGGGCTAACATTTTCAGGGACCGGACCTCTTAGTGCCGAGGAAGAAATTAATGGAAGACCATTAAATGGTTTGGTAATGCATAGGTTTAGGAGCTTTGACAAAAATGTATTGTAATTAAATTGTTAGTTTTGTATCATTGCTGCATTGCATCATGAGTTGCCAAGTGTAGGGATTGTATATGTAATTCGATTATCATAGAATTGAACCTTATGATTGTAATTGGCTAATAATGGGAAGTGTATCGAATGTTAAATATCAACGGTGAATGATTGGTGTTGTTATTATTTCATAAACTCGCTAATAGAGGGTGATTAGAGAACGGAAATGGGCATGTAAGTTTTGAATTGGTAATGAAAGAATAGCTAAGTAAATAAGGTAGATAAATGCCATTAGAGCTATGTAAAATGAGGGGAAGTGATCTTAGGGTGTCCCTAAGGAGAGAAATAGAGTGTAGGGGGCGAAACATAGGGAAAACAGCTACAGAAGGGAGTCACGCCGCGGCCTAGGGAGTGACAGTGGCGAGGGACGCCGCGGCTTGATAAATCTCGCCGCGGCGCGGAGTGAAAATAATCGCTCAAGGGGCGACAGAACGTAACCTCGCCGCGGCGCAATAAGTCTCGCCGCGGCGCGAGTCGAGAAAATTAATTTGGGAGGTTACAGTAGCAAAACTCGCCGCGGCGCCACATAGGTTGGCCGCGGCGCAGGTCCAACTCGCCGCAGCGAAAGTCAGGAAAATTCCAGAGAGTAACTGGGCCGCGGCGCAAGAGTTCCAGGCCGCGGCGGAGGGCTAAAAACTCAGTTTTTGACCTAGACACCCAGATTTCTTGAATGCTAATGCTAAGGAATGATATAGGAACACTCGTGGGAGGTTTTTGGGTGTTGAAAATGATAAAGGGATGAATTACAAATGCTTGTATACATGTCCCTGTTTATAGTTGATTAGTTGATGACCCTAACAACATCAAGGTTCAAATTTCTCTGTATTTCCGCAAAGTAATTTATTGTAGCAACCCCAAACCTTGATCATTAATTATTAATCACATACTTAACTCTAATTATGATAATTAGAAGTTAGGGTCGTCACATTGAAGATGTTTATTTTCCTAAAATATCTTTTCTTTGGCCATCAAGGTCCTATTTTCAAGTACATGGGTCACTATAGCATATGTTGAAAAAATGCTTCACATGTTTGATCAATACCTTACAGTGCGTACATATTTTTAGGTGTGCACTATGCTTAAAAAAATACTTGAATTTCTCATATTTGAAAATGAAATATTAGAGTAGTTCACTAACATTTGTGATAACACAATGTTCCTTAAGGAGCTTTATCTCTAATACATTTTGGTTAAAGCACAAATTCCCTTTTTCTATTTGACTTAGTAAATTTCTCCTCAAGGTTTTCATTAATTGATATTTACCTAATATCACCTAGAAGTGTATTAATCAAATCTAAGACCCATAATAAATGAGAAAGTTTAATCCCTTACATCTTTAAGTTAATCTAAATATTTCTTATTCTTTGAATGTGTATTTTGATGTACTCACAAAAGTCTATTTTGTAAATATGAGATTTCTTTAGGCTTATAGTAACCTATTAAAGGAAAATTAAATTTATTAATTTGTAATTTAATTTTTTATGATTTTTTATATAAATCTATCACTTTAAGGCCCAAAAACACTACATAATGACCAACAATACTTTAAAAATAGTTAATTTATATATCAAATTGAAACTTGTGAATTCAAGAACTTTAAAAGCAAAAAATCAACCTAAAAACCCATACACACACCCTTATAAGCCTTCTAGTTCACAAATTTTGGAAAATAATAACAATAAGGGGAGATGGCCTCACCTGTGCTTGCACGTGCCACCATCCAGTGCTTTTTTTATGACAATGACTACACTATTGCCTTCCTCTTTTTGTTGGTGCTAAGTTTAGGCCAAATGGAGGTAGGGATAGGTTTCATGTGCCACCTTTGGGAGTGGCCAAACCATATCATCTTTAACCTCCATTATTTAAAAGTTGTAGAATCTTTCAACAAAAACATTTTCGAAAGGCTACGATTGTGGCTTTATATTTCACTATTTTATATTTGTTTTGAACAATTTTGCTGTAGAGGGAAAGCTTGAACAAGCTTTTTATTCATATAAGGCTTACAGCCTATGGTGCCTTATGTGAGGAACACTAGCTCTCGAAAAAGGGCCATCTAACTATGTAAAAACCAAAAATCAAAGTTCAAATCACTCTCTAATAGAGTCTCAATTTTTTTTCTCAAACTTTTCTACAAGTTCCTCCACTATGGCCTTATTCTTCTATGAATTTGGTGATCTATAATGGTTTCTAATATATTCTACTATTAATGGCCTCTAGAAGTCTGAAATTTAAAATATGGAAAAACATGTCATTCAAGCACAATTCTGGTCCCACTTAGTCTAGACATGATCATCATACCTAGGGAAAGCTATTAATTAAGTCAATCATGTTCTAATACCAATGTAAGAAATCTTTCAAGATACCATTGCAATAAAGGGATCTCTCAATTAATTACCCCACATGGTAGATCATAGTCACTTATTAGATTTCGGTCATTGTTCCATGACAAATGCAACAACTTGAATGGTTTTGTACTTTTCTTAGTAAAATTCTCTTCTTCCTAAAGAGAGAGTAATAGAGAGAAAGAGTTGGGAGTATTTTTTAAGAGGCAAACGTTCTTAGATCTCAAGATTTAATCTCACTAAATCTAATCTCTTCAAAAACCTAATAACTCCCTTTTTAATTATTTAAAAATAAATAATTCCATTAAATTAGATTAGATAACTCCCTCTCTCTTATCTTTATTTTTAAATAAAATAATCTTAATAAATGATAATAAATAACCCATAATTCAAAATCTTAATCCAAATAATTAATACTTAATTAATTAATTAACCCTTTTAACTAATTAATCAATTACCTTTCTAATGAAATTGGATCGGGTCATGGGTTAACCCATCATAATAGACCCATTTTCCAACAATTCTGAATATAAAAAGTTGCGCAACTCCATAGTGATTAACTCGGCCTCATAAAATTTTTATCTAGTAAATCTTGAATTTCTTATTTACAATATTCTAAACGTTCTTGTGTTTTTCTACTCTTTTTAAAGAAAATTAATTTGTTGCTACTTTCTATTTATAAGATTTATTGAAAAAATTGTATCTTATTATAGAAGATTAATTTCTTTGGTAAATGGAGGTTTTATCCATGCAAAACAAATTTATTGTATATTTTTGTTGTAATTCTTTTAAAATAACTTTAAAGGAAATAATCTACTGTAAAATGGAGTTCTTAAAATTGCTGGTTCATTAAGAGTTTTAACCAATATGAGTATATTGTTAGAACAAATTCCTTCATTGCAAATATAAACATTAGAAAATTTATATTTTATTTTCATTTTGGAACTATTAGTGGCAAATAAACCTTCCATTGTTTTTTCATTATATTTTGTTAGAATTAATCTTTTATAAATACAATTCATATCAGCTCTTGAATCTATTAAAGTTACAATAGTTTTATAAAATTCTTTCTTGATTACTAATTTCATTTGATAGTACCATTTTTAATAAGTTGTTTCTTCTAATTTTATTGATAAATTTTCTTCATCAAATTTTCTAAGTATTTCTTGATCAATTGAAATAAATATAGATGTAACTAGTTAGTATTAAAATTTTGAACTTTTATTGTCAATTGAGCCTTAATACGTAATATTTGTAGATCTTGAATAAGTCTATTAGATTTAATTTCTTTTTTCTATACTTTTAATTTCATATTGTAAATCTTGTAATGTAATTGGTTGGTGTACATGTTTAAATTTTTTATAAATTTCATTGATAGCCAAAGATTTTATTTTAGTAATAAACTTGTCTTTTTCTTTTAAAATGACTTTTTTCTTGAGTATATTGAATTTTTATTCTTATACGTTCAATTTTATCTATAATTTCTATTAAGATTTGAATATTTTCTTCGAATATTGTGTTAATAGTTTTTACAAAGTCTTCACAATGACAACGACCACTTTGAAAAATATTAGATTCTAAGCTTGATATTTCATCAGTAAAATCATTTCGTTGTATTTATAAGTATGTTTTTCATTGTCGTCTTCATCTAATGAAAGAACTTTATCTTTTGAAGAAAATTCCTCATTTCAAATATTTTTTATTAAATTTTCCTTTAATTCATCACTTAAATTTAATTGTTGAATTTTCTTTTTAATTGTACATTTTGAAGCATAATACCCAAATTGTCCACAATTGTAACACACTACATCTTTTTTATATTTTTTTAATTATATTTTTAGATGATTTTTTCTTAAAATTTTTGTTGTCATCATCATAATTTTTACCATAGTTTTTCTTTTATCTTTTTTTTAATAAGGTTTATATTTTTTAGCATTTTAATTTTTTTTAATTTCTTTTTGTTTTTTTAAATGGACCTTGGATTTTTTTCAAATCCATATTACTCACAACAGTCTCCTAATTGTTTTCTTCTTAATTATTTTTCATGATACATTTTCTTTTGTAGGTTAAGATCATTACATAATATTAATCCTATAATATTTATTAAATTAATTATTTGTCCATAAGCAATGGCAAAACCGAGACCCTAGCTTAAGGGGGCAACCTACTGGTCTCATTTGCAAATATATTTTTTGTATTTTATATCAATTATTAAGATGATAAGTTAAAATTTTAATTGATATTTTGGGTTGATGGCAAATTTTCAAAATTAATTTCAATTTGTTATTGTTAGATATTAAATTCATGAGTTCTAGATGAGAATTATCCCGCTAATGATATTTCTTTTAGAGAATTTTCCCATCTTCTATTCAAAATCTAAAAAATGTGCAAACTTATCACAAATTATGTTTTAATATAACAAAAACTACAATTAAAAATAACCAAGAGTATCACAAATTCACAATGAGACATAAACAAATATAGCATAAAGAATGAATTAAACTTTGTTGCATTGATATTAAATGGTGCAACAATAAAAAATGATATAAATAGAAAAAAAATATTAATAATTTAATAAACACATGTAGTGTTTGACATTTGATTTTTTGCCTTTGTATACTTTGATCGAAAAGTCAATGATTTTTATCTATTTAATATTATGAGATATTCTATAATTTAATAAAACTTGGGCATTATAAAGAAGATTGAATAGCGCATCACATTTTATGTTTAAGATATGCAATTACATAGAAGAAAAAATATGAAGAAAGAAAAGGGGAGAAAAACTCTCACCTTTCTCTCTCATTCTCTCTCTTAAACTCATGCAAGGAACATAATAAGCAAAAAATAAAGATGAAGTTGTAGCAATGCAATTGCAGCACGCCAACACTAACCAGCAGTAAAACGACAAAAACAAGAAGAGAAGAACAATGGTTAATGATCCACAAATGAAGAAAAGTACATGCAATGCAAAAGGCAAGTTATTGAAAATTTGAAATTAAATTGATGAAAATGAAATAAAGTCAACAGCATGAAACACATATGGGGGAGAAAGAATAGGCAATAAGATGTAACATGTTTCATAGAATTGTTGCTATTTTTGAAAAGATAAGAATGGGGAAGAGAAAGATAGTTACTTGTAAGAGTATATAAGGATATTTTAGGGGAAAAAAAGAATAATAATAAATGTTTTATTTTTGAAAAAGTACATATACAATACATATGTATAGGCTTATTGTGTTTAGATTAAAATGTGAAATATTTTTTTTTAAAAAAAATATAATCCAATCGTGCATGTATTGAGTATTGACTCTAGTGGGTGCAAAATTTTGAAGAAGAGGAGGTAGAACATTAAATTTTAATACTATATACATAAAATTTTTAAAAACTAAAAGGGCAAATTGCCCCTTTTCACATAAATGTGACTCTGCCATTTTCCATAAGTAAGATTATCATTAGGTAGGGCATCATTATTTTTTGTTCTAATTTCATTTCACTTTTTCTAAAACTAGTTTTAGAAGTCTAGATACAAATCTTTCCTTCCAAATTTGTACATTTTCATTTGGTTTAGGATAGACTTCTAGAATAAAATTGTCTTTATACCATTTTAAATTAGAAAGTGTAAGACAAGTTAAATTCATAAAAGTGGTAAATTGTCTTTCTTGATTTTCACTTGGATCTTCTACAAAGTTTTTAACTATTGTATAAAGTAAGCAGTTAAACTATCATTAATTTGGACAACTTGCTCTTGATCATTTTGTTCATATCTAATAGCAATGCTTATGATTAATTTATGTTCTAATGTAATTATATTATCCAGCCATCCCCAAAGTGATCTAGTGAAGCTAATAGTTTTAGCTGCTAAAATATCTTCTTCTAATTTCCTTTAACTCTATATATCGTAATTGCCATTGTCATTTTATGGATAAGATTCATAATTTATGATTCACTCATCCAATCTAAATTCTATTCATAAATGTGTTCCATCAAATCTTAATGCAATAAACTAATTTCTTTTTTCAAATTGAAGGTCTAGAAGAAAGAGTAGGTTTGAAATAATAATTTTTTTAAGGGATTATTATTATTGTGTTTTTGAAGGGTTTTACTTTATTAATAAAAAATTCTTCTATGTCCTCTTCAAACTACTCTTCTATTTTTTCCTATAGTGTTATTTAATGTTTTTTAAGAGGTTGATTAATTTTTATTTTATCTAGTCTCTTAGTAATTTCTTGTAATAAATTTTCTCTTTTTCCTAATTTAACTTTTTTAGGTTCATTGGATGGTATTGGATTATGTTTGAATAAAGGTTTATACAGATCTAAAGATATTGATTGAATTTTGGACTTATTAGGTCTAAAGTTGAGTCTATTTGATTTTCTATTTATTTAACTATTTAGCTACTGAATTTAATATTTGATTAATATAATTATTTTGTTATTAGATATTTTATATATCTTTTTTTAGTAATATTTTAGTCTAAATTAGTTAAACCTAGCTTAAATGGTAAAACTACTAAGTCTAGATTATCTCAACTTGTAAAATAAAATTAGTCATCTTGAGTAAATTTTGATCATTTGGATCATATGAGAAACAAACAAATGTACATACATACATTTTAAGATGACTTAGATTGTCAAAATTTGTTCAAAATAATCATTTTTTCCTCCACAAATTTGAGACAATCCAAACTTAAGGCTATTATGTCATAGTTCCCTATTTTAAGTTTTTTTCTTCCAAAGAAGGATGTATTGACATACCTTCACTATTATTGCATTTATCTAGGTTTGAATAATCTCAGTGGTAACATTAGTATTAGAATGATTTCTGCTAAAGGATTAAAAATTTGATTATCAAAACTATACATAGAAAACTATTTTAAAAAGTACATATTTTCTCTAATTTGTTCATTTCAATACCATTGTTTCTTAATTTATTCTCTTTATTGTTCAAAATTATAGAAAAGCCGTTTTCTTTCTTGTTTAGGACTTTCATTATAAATTCTTTTCTTAATAAATCTTTATTAATTGTGAATTTATTATTTTTAAGCATCGTTAGTTAAGATCTTGAGAGTGAAATATTTTGAAATTCCTCTTCTATTTGAGACTAGGTTTCTAAACTATTAGTTTGTTGATAAATTGGTTAAGGCACTATGATTTCAAAATATAATCCTCTAAGATCATATCTCACTACCAAAAAAAAAAGGTTTTTGCATCAAAGGTTTAACCACAATTTAATAAAACCATGGTTAAGGCTTAGAAAGACTTAACCATAGTTTAAATAAACTAGCTTAATCAGGGTTTACAATAACTATGGCTAAGCCATCATATGGTTTAGCCACAGTTTATATATATAATGGTGGTTAAGCCAAGGTTTAGCTGTAGTTTAAATAAACCATAGCTGTGACACCTTAATCTCCTACCACTACCTAGCCTCTCCATAGGCTCGGTTCCATACGATTTCTAAAGAGTCACTACTCTCCTGTGGCATTTACATGCTATGAACCGGGGTTTTATATACTCATCTTTTACCCCGTGGGTCCTGTGAACCCATCTCAAGCATCCTCAACTCAAACTCCATATAGATGACTCATACATAGCATAAAACAAACCATAGGCCACGGGTATAGAGCCGAAAACCATAATAATTTCACTTTTTCACTTGGGCCCAAAAGTCATATTTTGGCTCTAAGTTTGGAAAATCATAAGAAATTGTAGAAAAATAGGAATGTAGCAAACTTTAGCTTTCTGAAAATCTCTAAGTGTCAAATTTACACTAAAAATCATTCCCAACCACAAACAGATCAGTTCAGTAGCTCCTGCACCCCGAAAATCGATGGAACAGTGATGGGGGTCAGATAAGCTCACTGATGCTGATATAGAACTTCAGTCGGTTCAATCTCTCTCTACAGACCTCCGATTTGGGTGATTCTAGTTCCTAAAAGTCACTTTGGTTTTCTAGTTTATGTGTATAAAATTTCACCATATTTAGAATCCATTTGGTCTAAAAGTGCCACAGATTTCATTTTCTAGTTTAGATGAACAGTACATGACCAATCTATTAAATTCTCCCAAATTCAACAATTCCCCAAATATTCTATAATCCTCCGAATATTACCCACTTTAGCTTTTCAAGAAGATTTCTACAAACTCTAGAGGCATGCCAAATTTCATGGCAAACGGAGTTCATCCGGTCATACTTTGACGGAGCTCACAAAAATACCGGTTTTGGTACCCCATAGGTCCAAAACGGGTCTAGATAGCCTCTCACACACTCTCACCCCACATGGACAAGTTTAAAAGCATAAGACTAGTATATCTAACATGTCCATATGATCTAAATCATCATACATTCTATTTTCACTATGCTACGGCCAAAAATACACTACTACATCCATGCATCAAAAGGGGCAAAACCCTCATTTCCATGCATTTGGCTATAAACATAGGTCATACAATATCCTTTCATACATTCATACTTGTTACAATCTTTACATCTCAAAAATAATGGGCACATCTTCATTTGGCACCACTTTACATCAAATATACATCACAATATCAAAAGAAAGTAATATCTCTAATTATGCATGCTCCTAGGCTCCTTGGTGGGTGCTCGGTTCTCCTTGAGCTCCACCTATCATATTAGTTGGGAGGGGAAAGGGGTGAGATTTGGAGAATCTCAGTAGCTCATACACTCAATCCAGCAAGCAATCAAGGCATATAACAAGTCAAAGCATGTGAATAAGCATTTAGTTATTCTCAATCATCCAACACATAATGTACATGCTATGGAATTCACAACAATGCTAAAAATGGGCTCCAGGGACTTTTGGTCTAGCCTCACCCGAGTTTAAGGGACTTTTGGATGGCCTCACCCGAGTTTAAGGACTTTTGACTTGGCCTCACTCGTTTGAGACTTTTGGCCTTGTCTCACCTATCTCAAGGGACTTTCGGCGCTACCGCACCCGAGCAATTCTCACATTTCAACACACAAGCATATTGGCATTCAATGCATCAAAGCAATAACATATGGCATATTCCATACAACAAGCATATACATCATACAATGACTATTACAACCAAGAATGCTACAAGAAAGAGTGAAAGAGAGAGCTACCTTTGGAGCCAAAGCCAACACAAGCTTTTCCTTTCAATTTCTCCTCTCCCTCCTTAGGTTCACAAACACACCTTGACGTAAATGTTTCTTTTGAGCCTAGACACACCAAAAGCATGCAATTACTCTCTTGTAATTTAATTTAGAGCAACCCTCTATCACACACAACCTAGGGTTCTCTCTCTAGAATGCCATTACCCCTTTCTCTCTCTCAAGCTCCCATGGTAGTGGAAAACTACATTTTCAAAGAAAACACAATGATTCAAAAGCGTTTTCCACTTTCCCTCTTCTGACCCATACCCGAAAATCATCCATTTGTGCAAACAAAACCGTAGGAAAAGAGGGCAAAGGGAGGGGATCAGAGTTCTAAGAAGAAATGGGAGAAGTTACCTTACCTTTCCCTTGATCTTCCTCCTTCTCTTGATCTCTCACACTCTCCACGCCTCTTTTCTCTCTTTGGGTCGAAGCTTAGGGTAGATATGAGAGAAGAAATGAGTTTGGGCATTTAATGAAGTCTGATTCTCGCTATTTACTCTCTTCCGGACTGACTCTCGCTACGGCGAAAACTAACCTTCGCTATAGCGAGCTCATGTAATTTGGCTTCGCTATGGCGAGGTGTAACCTTCGCTACGGCGAGATCGGGTCAGTTCCCTTCGCTATGGCGAGATTTACCACTCGCTATGGCGAAATTGCGTTAGTTCCAGACCTCACTCTCGCTGTGGCGCCGCTACAGCGGGCAACTCCCTGATTTTTGTATGGGCTGCTGCTGCCAGCACTCGCTATAGCTAGAATCGCCTTCGCTATTGCGAACTAGCTCTCTCGCTGTAGCGAGACCGTTTCTCGCTATTGCGAGAGGACTTGGCAAAAATTCTGGATTCCGAAAATTTTCAGATTTCACTTTCTTTCTTTTCCCTTTTCTTTTCTTTTTTCCCGGTTGTTACAATGGCTAAACCATTTGAAGGCTTAGTCATAGTTTGATATCTCATGGTTTCTAAACTGTGTTAAGATCGTTTATTTGCCTTACCCCATCCCTTCGTTCATAAAATGCATAAGTGAAGCCCTCCCTCCATTCACAGTTTTGGAATGCCTTAGCAATGAAGATGCAAAAGTTGTAATATTCGGTTCTTTGAAAATGAGAGAAAATGCAAGAAACATAATGTACGATTTCTCCGTAAATGCATGAAATTCACCAGATACAAAAGGAAATCCCCTAGATAGAGTGATTTGAAGTTCAATAAAATTAGAATAATACTCTAGAACTCAAATAGTGATAAGACAAGGCTAGAGATGCCTTGAAACTGGAGCCAGAATAGCCAAACAGATTTTAACGAAAATGTAATGGAACGCAATGACATTTTTGTAATTTCAGGAAATTTTTAGAATACTCATAGGAGAGCTTTTTAAATGATAAATTTGAGTTCTTTGGGGTTTTTAGAGGCCCTAAAAATCATGAAAAGTCCCGAGACAGTTAAAGCCCCTCCGATAGACATTTTTCTAACAGTAGTGAGTCTAAACTTTGACCGATTTGTTCGAGAAGGTTTTAGCTCCAAATTGAGTGATTCTAAAAATATTTTCTAAGATTAAGGATCTAAATTTTATGATGGAAAAGATAGCTCTAAAAAATGAGCTAAAACGAATTAGAAACAAAAATGCCAAGAACGAATGGCAAAATTAAAATTTTGAGAAAAATGAAGCTTCTTGAGTACTCTTTATTATTCACGTTTCTTCTCCCCCATATCTTGACCGACTCATTTTTGCCCTTAAACATGAAAAATAAGGTAGCTCTTAGGTTCACCAAAGGAAGGGATTTTCAAGGGAGAACAAGCAAGAAAAAGGTAAGAAAAGTATGGAATTTCATGCTCTCCCCTTTAGTAAACTTGTTGCTCACATTCTCCCTTTCATTTCTATGGTTTGATTGATGGTTTGGTGATATCTTGGGTCTGGTCTAGAGGACGAATAACAAAATTTGAAGGAGAGGAATTTATCACTTAGAAGAGCACTTAAGAAAAACTAAGAAATCAAGGTAAGTTATCACCTTCTATGCTTCTTCTTCCTTGCTCCTCCTTGTAAGCATTTCGTCCCATATAGAGCCCAATTAAAGGGGGACGAATTCTCATCCTAACAAGGAAGATTCATAGGTTTTGGAGTGTGAAAAGCAAGTAAGTGCAAAGAAATCAAAGAAAGAAGCATGAAAATGCAAGATATAAAAGTTAAGGATTCATGGAGACATTGTGAAATCTGTTTTGATCCATGAATTCCCTAGCCTAGATGAGTGTTTTCTTGAGCTCCTAAGACCCTTAAAGACCTCCCCATATGCATCTCCCATCAAGAAAATAAAGAAAGCCCATTGGTTCCCATTCTTGAAGCTCATTTCGGCTTAAGACAGAACTATAGGTTAGGGATAGTTTTAATTTCATTTAAGCTTAGTTTTGTATCATATATGATAGGAGACTATGAGAGGAAGCCTTTGAAAATTTTTAAATAGTGAGATGGAGGTGTAGGCTCCATAATGTAGCATAATAAAGTAACTCCAAGTTAGGCTCCTTAAAATAATTGTGTGATGACTTCAAAGAGTCTAAATGTAGTCAAGAATCATAGATTAAAAAAGAGAAGGGAACCAAGATTATGAATTCTTGTAGTTACTTCAATAAGTGTCTTATGGAAGCATAATGGAGCCATAGACCATAGTAGTATTATGTAAAGTGCGTACAATGTCAAGATTTGATCCCATGAGTAATTCATGTTTCTTTTCGTATGTTTAGGCCAAGAGAAACAAGCCTCACATCATTGTGAATGTGTGGCCGAGAGAAAGCGTAATTCTAAGAGCAAAAGTGTGCTTGTGTGGCAAAGGTAGCTCTCTCCTCTTTCTCTCATGCATGAATGTATGCTTACCTTATCTTTAAATGTATGTATGTGTGTTTTAAGTCATGAAAAATATTCTAGCATATGCTTATATTCCATGGTACTATGATATTGTAATATGTTTTCAAATAATACCTAGTATGTTTGCTTAGGTTTGCTTGAGTGTGGTGAAATTAAGAACCCTTAACCATGATAAGGATGAGTCAAGAACTCTCAAAAAAGGTTGAGACAAAGTAAAAAGTCTTCCAAGAGTGAGGTTGAGTCAAACTTCTTAGAGTTATTTGTTTGATTATTGTGATTACTTTTGGAAGTTTTAGTGCCTTACTCATTCATATGGCTCATATGTTATGAAGATACATTCATTTGTTTTTTAATTATTTTAACCATGGCTGATGTGTCATTTTGCTTAGATAACTAAACTTGATTCTTAAAAATTCCTTTTAGGTCCATGAAGATACAATTTTAGAGTATAGTAAAATTGCAGTGTTCTAATTCTTGTAAAACCACAATTTTTTATAAGTAATTGGTCACTTGTAATATCCTCCTAAATAGGACTTATGACATTGTATTGAATTTAAATCAGTAAACTTGTAATCATTGCATAAATGAAAGCTTTATATCAACAATATTTATAGCTTTCCAAAATTGGAACTTTATATACCTCTAGTTTGAAATTCAAGAAATTTGTGGGTTTAGATTTAGTTAAATCTAGCTTTGTCCAATTACTTATAAGTGTCAACAACCTATTTGTTCTTAGCCAAAATCAGATGCACAAGACGTTTGAAAAAAACATGTACATTTCTTTAATACTGTATTTACTTAACTTCCAACTAAATTTTTAATAATGTTTGCCATTTTTTTAGTTAGGTCAAAAGCAAAAAAAAATTCTCATTCTTTTTATTTATATATCTCAACATGGAAAATTTAAATTCGTTCAAATTAAAAAAATAATTATAATAGACTAAGTTGATCTAAAACTAATGTCATATGATCATGGATATATATATATATATATTATTCCCATCCTATTGTCAAATTATCCTAATAGGTAATTTGGCACAAATTTCTAAGCAAAAGATTTGAGGCTTTGGTTTTTAAGTGATGATGAATAAGCATATATAGCTTTACTCATATATTGAACTATATTTAAACATGTTTTGTTGGGACAAATAACTCTATTAAAACATTAAGCAATAAGGATTAGTGCTTTAAAGGTTGGTGAATCATATAGTGATTAAGATTTAGGAAATAAGGGGTCCTTTGGAAAACCAATAAAACATCAACAAAACAAAACAAAATAAAAAAGCCTGTTCTTGTGTCCATAAACCCATCATTGTTTGGTAGCGAGTGATAGAAGAATGTATAAAATATTTTCTTTTAAGTGGGATTTCACCATTTGTAAGTAAATTTCCACTTATGTAAAGGGTTGATTAGATGCTTATCATAGCTATAATCATTACCTTATCTTTTAGTTCACCTTGAAGCATAATGTTTATAATTTGCGGCTACATTTTTGAACTCCTCATGTTAATATTATAATAATTTACTTTTAAATTATTTATATCCTAACAAGGAATGGCTTGAATTGTGATATTGCCTATTGTTTGAAAAAGTGCATGGTTTCATGTTTTGAACAATGTCACCATGCTTTAAATACTTGAAAAACTAAAATACTCATATACCAAACACTACTTTAAAAGTTTTAAGATTCCCTATTTCTCTCTCGATGTTCTTCTTTAAGTTCATAGTTATGGTTTATAATCTTTAATGATATGCATCTGAATTGTTTCATTTGCAAGAGGTGGCCAATTTTATATATCAAACAAGGTTTATGAAGAGAATAGTTATTCATGGTATTTACTAATTAGAGGATGTAATTGATAGTCATTCTATATAGTTAGCAGTGATAGTTTTTTTTTCCTTTTCTCTTTGCACCCTATCAATAGATAATTATAGTAATTGATTTTAGTATGTAATTTGGGATTGGTACTTGTGTATGTTGAATTCAATGGATTGCTTTCCTTATTAAGGGAAATGCAAGTGAGTAGTTTTTTTTAATAATAATAACATACATTTCTTATAATTGATTTTGTTTGTGAGCCATAAATGGTGTTTGGCTAAAAAAACAAAATGGACAAAAGATATAATAAAAAGTTTAAAAAAAGATTTAGCAGTGATCAAAACTATCACCTAAAATCACTATATTTTAAACCGTAGTTCATAATAACTATGGTTAGACTATAGTCTAACCATGATTTTGAAAAACAATGATTAGACCATGTCAGTACAAGAAAATACAAAAATTTTATAGTACTTTTTCATAAGAAAAACCCAAAAATTTTATGAAAATCCCTATTCTTGCAAAAATTCTCATGAATTTTAAGTTGCAAAAAAAATAGCCATAGGAATTTAGATTTTTCGTAAAATTTTTCTATGAGAACAATGTTCTTATGGAAATTTTTTGCAAAACATATCCATGACAATAACTTGATCAGAAGTGGTGATAACTTTATGACTTTTTCATAGAATTTCTTATGATAAATTATCGTGAGAACCCTAAAAATTTCAATTTTTTTAGGTCCTCATGGTATTTTACCATGAGAATTAATTCTCATGGTAAAATACCATGAGAACACAAAAAAATTTACAATTTTGTTATGTCACATTAATGTATTGTAAAAAAAAAATTGAAAAAAATTTCTTTTTCTTGTAGCAAATTACTATGAGAATTTCATGTTTTCTTTTTTATGGCTATTCTCATGATATTTTATCATGAGAAATTAAAAATAGCCACAAACAACTATCACAAACCCATAAGTTTTAAAGGACCTATAATCCTTTCAATCAAAAGCACTGCCAATCATAATGTCTTAGCTTACCCAAATTCTCAATGGTTCAAAAGCACTAATTTGAGCGCAAGAGTCCATACTAACATAATTGTTCATCATTTCCTATTAATTCACACATGCAATAGCACCCCTAGGAAAATTAGCCATAGAGATGAATATGAAGCACAATAACATCACAAATGAAAGGGTTTTACTTACCTAATGGATGACTAAGCTTTTTCTTCTACTAATCCACCAAGAATACACCAAAATCCTAACTTTAAGAATCTAGGGTTTTATCCAACTCCACCAAACTAGAAAATATTCAATTCAAATGAAAGAGGAAAAGAAGAGGAACTTTTTCTCTTTACTCCCTTGAGCACCCAAAAATGCTTCCTTCTTGCTAGATTGGAGCTCTAAAGCTTGTCCTAGCACCTTCTCACTCTTTACCTACAAATTTCTTTCTCTTAGGCTAAATGGGAGAATATAGTTGCTGAAAAATAGGGAGTGTTAAGGTTAAAATTAGATTTTTAGTAAGTTGGGTCATGGGTATAAGTCATAAATATGGGTTTTGAACCATCTAAGTTTGGATTCAGTTGAATTTTGAGCTAGGCCTCCTTACAGAATCCACTTTGTGCCATTCTAGTTGGATTTAGATAAACTTCGAGGGATTAATGGGCTCTAATCAACTTTTTTTGTGGTCAATTATTAATTTTTACTAAATTAATTTTAAACCAAAAGAAATTTATTTTCCCCAATTAAACCCTAAAATAATTATTTTCCTCACCAATATTCGTATTTATTTATTTCCTCTTAAAATCTTTAATTAAATTATTTTCTTTTAATTATCCTTATTAACAAATTTTAGGATGTTACAAGATGTGTTAAGAATGTCACAAAGTAAATTAAACCTAAGATAACAATGTACTCAAAATCATAAAGTTACAAATTATAAAACCATAATAATGTTCCATAAACAACAATCCTAGAATCACTTTTCATCATCCTCATTATCATCTTTATCATTCCCATCATCACCACCATCATCATTATCATCATAAGTGGGTTAAGGTTGGATAGTACTACCACTTTCAGTGCCTATCATCAAATGAGACATAATCTTTTTCATGAAGGCATTTATTTTGTCTTTATAGGCTTTTTGCATCTTAATAACAACCTTGGTGAGATTTGTTTAAAAAATTGGGCTTGTGTTAGTCAATTTTTGTCAAAGCTTCTCCTTTAATTTCTTCTCAAAAGAGGATTTTAAGCACTATCTCATTTGAGAAAGCTCATTAAGGCCATATCGAAAGTTTTGTATACCATTAAAACTAAGGAGACTAGCCTCTAATCTAAACCTATATGTAAAGCATCTCTTGTTCTTTCCACCAATAACCTTTAGTCATATGAAAGAATCAATGTCATTTAGCCCTGACTCTTGAGTATGCCTTTTCTATTCATACCGACTCTAAATCAAACAGGAATAGGTAAATATTAAATACATAAATAAATCAACCATATACTTATCATATAATAACAATATTATTTATGAACTAGTATAATGACTTATGTAAGTTTCAAAGACATTTTTGCCAACCTAACCTTCTTTCTTTTCATTGTATTAGATCTTCTTGAATACCTTAGAGATCTAAACCTCTCTACTTAGCTCCACTTCCTATAACACTTAGATAAAATATGTTAGAATTACATCAATTAAAATAATATAAACATTAATCTAATAAAACTAACACATTCAAAGAATGCTTATCATCCTTCTCTTATGTTTTAAGAATGGTGTACGCCTACCTTTTTATAGGTATTCTCTAATATTTATAGCCTTGTTTGCCTTATTGTACATAGGCTTGGCCTTGAACTCAATCTTTTTTTCCAATACCCATTTAGCTCAGCTCAAACTACCTCAAATTACAATTCACATTCGATTTTTCCATTGCAAATATCTTTGAAGGATGCATGCATTACAATGCTACACTTCTTCCCCTATATCTTGTAAGCATGCCAAGCATACCTTTTTTGCATTAGAAACAAACAAAGCTAATTAAATTAAGAATAATAGTAACACATTAACTATGTTTATCATAATAACTAAGGAGTAATGGAATTAGCCCACCTTAAACTTTGTATACTATAAGTTCTTGAAAGTGTCAAGGACTTTAGTGAATTATAGTTATCCATGTTCAAACTTGCTATAAATAATCTCAAACAATATGGTGACTGGTTCAACATGTGGATAAAACTTGCAAAATAGTGAGAGTTATATAGCAAAAGTGCAAATGAAGTAACAATTAAAAAAAAGGTAATGTGCTTAAAGGGTTTTTACTTATCAACACTATGAGGTCTAATAACCAATTGTCTATCACTCAATCTCACCCTTAGCTCAAAATTAATTAGATGAGAAGATGAGTAAGCTACATTTATGCTTAGAATATGTGTAGAAGGTCCCTCTTTGTACCAACAAAAGTGGACTGGTCAAGTGATGTTTGAATGTGCTGAGACAAAAAAGAATATGATGTTGATGTTGATCATAGTAGGATTTCAGCATGTAGAGATAGTTAAAGAGGTGATGACTATGTAACAGCTAATGGTATTCAAATTGGCTCAAACTGTCTCACAGCCTTCCTTTTACCCATCTTACTAGTAGTAGGTCCTTTGCTTTTTGTTGCATCCTCTGTCTAACATCTAAAATAGAAAATAATAAAACATTTTAAAAGTAAACATTAGTAAACAATTCATGCAAGTCAAATAAATTATTTAGTAATGACCACAATAATTTACAAAATTTGATCAATCACTTGCTAATAATAATCACTAGGGAGATCATCTTCAATTTCAGATGAATCACTATCTAATAAAGTTATAGGCTAATTTGGAGAGTAAACCATATTAAAATCTATTATTGAGATTTAAGGTGGTTACATTTTGATTGATGACTCATAGTTAGGATTTTTAGACCTTAACAAGTTTGCATTTAGTGTTTAAAACTTGCTCCAAGAGGTTTGGTAGTAAATGAAAGGATAAAGTATATTTTGGGCATGCCATTTGCTAGTCCAAAAGCTCCATTATTTATAGTTTTCCTGCTATTGATGTAGTCATTATTGCCATGGTTTTTGGGGGCTAGTTTGGCCAAGTTTAAGTATGTTTTTTTGGGTTTCAATAGTTTATTTAGTTAAGAGAGAAAGTAAGAAAAAGTTTCAGCTTGAAACCATTAATCATGGGCAAGTTTAAGCCTATATTGTAGCCTTGAAAACTACAATTTTTCTAGTTTGCTGTCACGGTTGTTAGGAGTAGTGTATAGGGAATTTTTCATCTTGGACAAGTCTAATGTAGTGAACTAAAATGATTACAATTGGTTTAAGGTCAAGGAGACTTTAAATGTGGAAACTGGGTATGCAAAGCCCAGGGTATAGGCCTAAATGGGAGCTAGTATGGTTTGAGGTAAAAAAAAAAAGATTTGAGGTAGCCAAATTTTGACTAAAACTAAAACAATATCCTAAAAATTTTCCCATAGTATTTGTATCCACAAAGTGCTTATTTCATAACAACTATTTAAGTCATAAGCATACTCAGTTCAAGTATGCAACACCAAACATATACATAGCATCATGTAGGACCAAACCAAATTGCAAAAGAACTTTTAAGCATCTAGAAAACAAATCAAATTGTAAAAGAAGTTGTAACTATGCAAATGTCAAATTAAAGTACAAAAGAAGCTTAGTATAGGAGTTCTCAACCAAAAGTTTAACATATTTCCTAGGAGAACTAATTTAACTAATTAATTATTTAAATAAACATGGCCTATGTCTTGGCTCAATTGTTTAGAACATATATTTGTAGATTGCATCATTTTAGAAGGAAATAAACATATAGAGCTAATTTCAATTCTTACATTAAGAGCTTAGGTGGAAACTCACATTTTCTTTTACCAATTGATGACCTACTAGAACACATAAGGTGAAACTTCAAAGGTAATAAGAAGCCTTTTTCTTAAAATTGTGGAAATGGGATCTCCATGTTTCTAACTCCATATATAACCCAAAAAGGAAATAGTATACAAACATCTCATGCAACTTTAACTTGTATTATATGACATTTAAGATATGGGTCTCCTTTTTCCAAAGGCCAAAAGTCCCTTTCCTCTACTGCTACATATGGGAGGCTCTGTGTGGTACTACAATGTATAACCAATGAAGTACTTTCTTTTTTGTTTCATTTTTTGTCTTAGTCTCACTCATAAATATACACATTTAGTAACTACTATATATAATAGAACTATGCTGCATATAAGTTACTTGCTTGGCCTACTGCACATAATTTTTAAATCTCACTCACAAATACACACATGACAACAACATTAGTTATTCTAATTACACGAAATTATTTTTGATAGCAAATTCCCAATTCTTGAACTCCAACATTCAAAATAAAAGAAACATAATTAGTTAAAGCTATATCAACATCTCAATCTAACTTTATTTAGCAAAATCAAGAATTACATTAATACTCATGTACCAATCCTAGCTTCCTTATCATCATCCTTTTCACATGCAAGTGCAAATAACAAAGCAAATATTCTTCTTTCTCGAAATTAGGTTTTGGCCATGGCTATAACAAACACACAATAAATATGTTTTTCCTCAATTTGAGCTTCAATAATAAAATAACAAGATTAGACCATTATACTCACAATTTAAGTTTCAAATTTCCTTCTCTCAAGTTACACAAGAGGTTCCTAAAGCAATTCACCCTTCTCTCTTTACACTACAAATTTTTAGGCAAAATAGTGAATAACCATTGTTATTCATGTCTAATCAAGATGAATTCATTGTGGAAAATTGGTGACTTTGCCTTCAATGTAGCATTCCTTTTCCTTCACAAATCTTAAAACCTAAGATTTTAAACTTCCCTTTTCACATTCTTACTACATGTGCTCAACCAAATAGGGGAAAAGCATAAATGGAGGTTTCAAACCTCAAATCAACTAGCAATAAACTTGAATGGCCCAGAAATTACCTTTCTAAGCTTCAAAGATGGCAAGCAAATGAAGAGAAAGCAAGAGAATTGAAATTGTAGATGCAAAAACACATATCAAGTTATAAACAAAGCTGCCATACCTATAATAATATTATGACAGAGCAGGAAGGAAGAGATTAAGACAAGAAATTGGAGCTTTGAGTTACCAATATCGTCCAAGCTTCGAGACACCAAGAATAGAAGGTTTAAGTATCTTTTTTCAACAAAGAGAAAGAGGGGTTTAAGTAAGAGAGAGAGTGTGTGAGAGAGAGAGGACAGTGGTGATATAAGGAAAAATCTAATCCTAACTTTTTTTATTTTATTTTCGTGATTCTAATGGTGAGAATAAGAAAATTGCAAATTTCCTTAATTCTCATTAGAAAATATTGTGAGAATTAAAATTGCAAATTTTTTTATCCTTACTATAAAATGCCTTGAGAATTAAAACATATTTTACCTCTTAAATTTCACAAAAACTTCTTGAAATTCTCAAAATAAATTGTCGTAAGAATAAAATAAATTTGAAATTATTATTTATGTTTTTTCCATTCTCACAATATAATTCTATGAGATTAAAAAAATCACATTTTTTAAATTCTTATGGTATTTTGTCATGAGAATTGAAAAAAAGTTCAATTTTTTTCTATTCTTACTGTAAAATGCCATGAACATTAAAACATATTTTTTATCTTAAGAAATTTCTCTACTACTCTCATAGTAAAATATTATATCAATAAAAAAGATGAAAATTTACAATTTTTTAATTCTTATAGTAAAATTTTATGAAAATTGAAAAATTATAATTTTTTTTATTCTTATAATATAATACCATGAGAATTAAAATACATTTTACCTCCAAAAAAAATTTGAAATTCTTATAGTAAATTATTGTGAGAATAGAAAATTTGAAATTACTTATTTATTTTTTCTCCATTCTCATAGCAAAAAATAGTGAGAATAGAAAAAAAAATCATTTTTTCTTTTCTCATGATTTTTTTACCACAAAAAGAATAAAAAAATTTGCAAAGTTTATTTTTGTATATTCTAACTATATCTTTTCATGAAATTAAAAAAATATTTTTTCCCATAGAAAAATTCCTTGACAATTATTAGTGCCTTATTCCCGACTTATCATGACATGTTGGTCATGATATTTTTTTTAGAATTCTCTTAAAAAATTCTCATGAAATAAAATACCAAAAAATTTGTGAAAAATTATAAACTGCAAACAATTTTCACAAGAATTTCTCATTATAAAAATTCCACAATAACTTTTCACAAAAAATACCTTGATTTCTTGTAATAGTTTAGTTATAGTTTTAATAACTATGGTTAGTCTGTGGCCTAGCCATGGTTTTGAAAAATCATAGTTATACCATGGTCTAGCCATGGTTTAACTAATCGCGGTTAAAGCCGCTGCTAAAGTCACTAAAAAGACTATGGTTTTTTGTAGTCTCTTAAGGTTAAGGAATGTATTGATCTTCCTAAAGGTTTAGTACTTCTAGTTGTGCTAAAGGTTATTGTTGAATGAGATCTAAGTAAGGATATTAATAATGGTTTAGGGATAACTATCATTAAATTGACTCTTTCATCCAAAGTTTGAGTAACACCACTAATTTGCATGGTTTGTTAAGGTATAGGTGAAGTGACATCTAAAAATTGCAAAGTTTGAGGTAATAATACTTCGTGATACATGAATCTTCATGGTGTCGTTATGGTAGATTGATGAGAATCAATTTCCATACTTATTATTTCATTACTAGGTGATACTTTAATTGAGTCAAAAATTGTAGTTGTTCTTGCAACCTTAAACATTACTTGATAAATGATATTGATGGAAGAAGTCCCTTCAATCCATTTATCATTATAAGTTCCAATATTTAAAGTTAAGGCTTTTTTGGTCAAAGGATTTGATATCTTAGCATAATAATTTGAATAACAATTAAAATAAATAAGTTTATTGCACAAATTAGATTGCAAAATAGATAATAAATTATTATGATAATTGGCATTTCTTTTGTCTCTAATAGCTAAGAGAACAAGAGAATTTATTTCTATATAGTGGTTTGGCTGCAACTTGAATCATTCTTATATTAATATAATTAATATTTTCTTATATTTTTCTATAAGTTCTACTAGATAAAGAGGGATTGACTCATAATTCTTAGTTACACCAAAATCATGTTTTAATTTTAATTATCCATTTTCAAGTAAAGTCAAAAGAAGTTTGTAGTTCCTTTATAAACTTTGTTAATATTATTCATAGGTAAATTCCAATTTTGAAATCTTGAATAATTTTTCTTCATAATTATTTCTTAAGTATTTATTGCTCTTATTGATTTTGTTATTTTAGGTTTAGTACCTCTACTATTTTCAAATAGATTTGACATTATCAAATAAATTTAACTAATTTCGATTAAAACAAGGTTGATTTATGGAAACACCTAGACATGCCAACAAACTTACACTCATTTTGACTTATTAACTTATAAACAATTCTTACGGCTACCTTTACCAATCTTAGTCTTAATTAGCTAAACTTATCTTAATAATATATCCTTTATGTAAACAGCTTTCAAGGCTTTAATATCATAAAATAATAGGATCGACAGAAATAATAATATATAATGAAAGTACCATAGATAGGAGAAATATAATTTTATGATAGAGAAAATTTAATACATGAAATGAAAAGTTCATACTTACAAAAATAACAAAAGTTTTGAAGAAAGGAAGAAAGCTGAAAAGATTATAAGAAGGTTGAGAGCAAAGAATTTTAAGAGTGCAAATTTTTTGATGCAATCCAAAATTTGAAATATAAATATATATATATATATATATATATATATATACACACACATTGAAAGATGGAAAATTGAATCTAATGAAGTCTGTATAGTAAAAACAATGTTTCCTTTAATGAAATAAAAGATTATTTTTTTGTCTTGATGCCATGATGATGTCCTTTGCAAAATAAAGTTCTTCTTGTGTCCTTTGAAATAAAGACAATAATTTTACTAAAACATGTGCTTCTTCTTATGAAATAATTTTTAAGTATAAAAAAGTTTTTAAATAATCTAAACATATGAAATTGTGTTATAAAAATCATATATTTAATATATTTTTATTTAAAAATCTAAGAACTTGATAAGAAAAATATATAAATTATATCTATTTAAGTATAATATGTTTTCCCCTTCTAAATTGCATTAAAAATTTTTATGTTTCCCGTAACAGGTACATTTATTTATTTGGATAAATAATTTTTTATATTTATAGTTTAAATAAACAAATAACAATATATTTTTGTTATTGAGATTTTTAATAAAAATATAATATATAAAAAGAAATTTTATATAATCTAATCATATAACACTGAGTTATAAAAATTATACATTTTACAAACCTCAAGTTATAATCAGACCAATACAGGAAATAGTGGACCACCTGTAATAGACAGAGAAACTGAAATAGGCCAACAAGAATTAAAACATAAAGAACCATTAAAAAAGGATAATGAATTTATGTTTGAAACAATTTATACACCTAATGAAACAAGTAGTTTTCTATCTCTTCCATTAGAACAATATGAAACCAGATCAATCCTAAATGTTGCAATATGGTTAAATTTAGACTGTAATTTAGACCGAGAAAAGAGATTAGAAGAATGGACAAAAGCCCAAGTAATAGCCCTACTACACTAAAGTATAGATACTAATTCAACAAGCCTAATAGTTGAATCTAGTTTTACAGAAATAGTATTAGAATGGTGGAAAAGTCTAACTGAAGAATTTAGACAAAATGTAAGAAACATAGAAAGTTATAACACACGTAAAGAATTTTATGCTTTATTACTAAGAAAATATGAACAAGTATTAAGAAATGAATTTTTAGGAAGAAGTGCAGGATTAAATGAACAAACTAAAATAGATCGAGCTACAAATAAATTACATCAAATAGAAATATGTACACTAGAACCTAATATATTAAATTAATACATATGTGAATATCAAAAATATTATTATAAAGCAAGATTTCGAAATTATGAACAAAAGAGATTTTATTTAGATTTATTTTATCATAAGTTACCCAAATTACTATTCGAAACACTTTTAATTGAATATAGAAAAGCCTTTAATGATAGAATTGATTTAATACCACGTTTAGATACTATGGGTAGACGAGAAGACTATTTAAGAGAATATTTATCAAATAAATGTAAAGAAGTATGGAGAAATAAAAAATATTATAAGACAAATAAGTTAATGCTAAGATGTAGTACTTTCAAAACACCTCATAAATGGAGATGTAAACCTGATAAACCATATAGAAAAAAGAAGAAAAAATTAACATATCCATATAAAAGATATAAATATAAATTTAAGAAACATCTTAAATCAAAATTTCAACAGAAACCTAAGTTTAAGAAACCACGAAAATATTTTAAGAAAGGAAAAAGGAAAATCAACTATAACAAATATCCCACTAAATGTCAATGTTATAATTGTGGAGAATTAGGACATATAGCAACAGATTGTAAAAAATCAAAGAATAAAAAGAATATGAATATTATGGAATTAGTTGAGAAATATGAATTAGAACCGTTAGAATTCAAGAATTATATAAATGAAGAATTAGATCATTCTGATATTGAAATATATAAACTCCAAATCGAATCTGAATCTGAATCCATAGAATTTGAATCTAATAGTGAATTAGATGAATTTCATTATATATCTGAAGAAGATGAAATTTATATGATGCATGGTGAAAGTAGTAGTAATTTATCACTTAATGAAAATGATTATGAAGAATTCCAAGAATTAAGAAATCCTATAGAAGGAATAGTTGAAAAATGAATGATGGTTAGTCAAAAACAATATAATAAAATCCGTGACAAAGAATTAGATCTCACACCAAACGATCTTATCCAAAATAGCATAATTAAACAATTAGGTAAACTAATTAAATCTAAGAAAAAGGAAAAATATGCTTGTGTAGTCATTGAAAAAAAACATCCAATAGAAGCAACACAAACTGAAGGAATATTAAGAATTCCTATAATCAATAAGAATCTCATTGAACAAGAGATTCAAAAATTAGATATTAAAGATGAAATAACTGAAATATATATTCCAGGCGTTCAATTATTAATAAAAGCTTATTTTAAAGCAGGAATAGATACACCAATAGAGTTACTAATTACTGATAATGGAATCATTGATAATGTCCCAAATAGTATTTTAGGAGTATTAAATGGAAATTTAATCTATCAAAAATTAAAACTTATAGTAAATACTAATTTTGCTATCTCTAGAGCCGAAGCCAATATAAATAGAACCTTAGTAATTTATCATAAATTACAAGGAATAAAAATGCCTCCAAGAAGTCGAATTATAAGTATAATAGGAATGGTAGGACTTGTATTTTTCAATGAACATAAAATTTATAAACGAAATATATGAAATATAACAATAAATAGATATTTTATGCCAGTATTAGAAGAATTACCCTTAGATAGATCAAGAATAATAATACCCCGACAATTACAATTAGAATTAGACAATACACGAGAAATAGGGGATAAATATTGTAACACCTTAATCTACTACCGCTACCTAGCCTCTCACTGGGCTCGGTTCCATATGATTTCCAAAGATTCAACACCACTCTGTGGCATTTGCATGCTATGAACCGGGGTTTCATATACTCATCTTTTACCCCGTGGGTCCTGTGAACCCATCATTCGCATCCTCAACTCAAACTCCATATATACAACTCATACATAGCATAAAACAAACCATAAGCCACGAGTATAGAGCCAAAAACCAGAAAAATTGCATTTTCTCACTTGTGCCCAAAAGTCATATTTTGGCTCTAACTTTGAAAAATCATATCTAATTCTAGAAAAATGGGAATCTAGTAAACTTTGGCTTCCTAGAAAGCTCTAAGTGTTAACTTTACAATAAAAATCATTCCCAACCACAAACACAGCTTTTGGACCATGTTTGACATCGAAAATGGGAAGAAGGTCCGGCTGTCACTGTTTCTGGTGCAGCTTGCTGTCATGCCTTTCGAAAATTCATAACTAAATCCACAAAAATCCAATCTGGGCACATTATACCAATTTGGAAAGCTACGGATGTCTAATAGAGGAAAAAAATAAGTCTAGATTAGTTCAGTAACCCCTGGATCCCAAAAACTAATGGAACAGTAACGGAGGTCAGGTAGGCTCCCTGATGCTGATACAGAATTTCAGAAGGTTCATTATCTCTCTACAGACCTCTGATTTAGGTGATTCCAATTCCTATAAGTCACTGTGGCTGTCTAGTTTATATGTATAAAATTTCACCACATTTAGAATCCATTTGGTCTAAGAATGCCACAGATTTTATTTCTGGTTTATATGAACAGTACATGACCAATTCATTGAATTTTCCCAAATTCAACAATTCGCTAAATATTCTCTAGACCTCCGAATATTACCAACTTTAGCTTCTTAAGAAGCTTTCCACAAACTCTAGAGGCATGCCAAATTTCATGGCAAGAGGAGCTCATCCGCTCATATTTTGACGGAGCTCACAAAAACACCGATTTTGGCACCCAAGAGGTCCAAAATGGGTCCAAAAAGCCTCTCACACATTCTCTCTCCCCATGGACAAGTTTGAAAGCATACAACTAGTCTATATAACATGTCCATATGATCCAAATCAACATACATTCCAATCTCACTATGCTACGGCCAATTATACATTATTCCATTCATTCATCAAAAAGGGCAAAACCCTCATTTCCATTACTCTGGCTATCAATATAGTCTATACATCATCATTTCATACATTTACACTTGTTACAACCTTTACATCTCAAAAATAGAAGGTGCATACTCATTTTGGCACCTCTTTACATCAAAATACATCAAAATATCCAAAAATAAACTACTATCTAGCTAAGCATGCTTCTAGGCTCCTTGGTGTGTACTCGGTTCTCCTTGACCTCCACCTAGCATGTTAAGTTGGGAGGGGAAGGGATGAGATTCAGGGAATCTCAGTAGCTCATGCACTCAATCATGTAAGCAATCAAGGCATATAACAAGTCAAGGCATGTGAATAAGCATTTAGCCATTCTCAAACATCCAACACACATTGTACATGCTATGGAAATCACAACAATGCCAAAAATGGGCTTCAGGGACTTTTGGTCTAACCTCACCCGAGTTTAGGGACTTTTGGATGGCCTCACTTGAGTTTAAGGACTTTTGACTTGGCCTCACTCGTTTGAGACTTTTGGCCTTGTCTCACCTATCTCAAGGGACTTTCGGCTTCACCTCACCCATCTCAAGGGACTTTCGGCACCACCTCACCCGAGCAAATCTCACAATTCATCACACAAGCATATTGGCATCAATGCATCAAAGCAATAGCATATGGCATATTCTACACAACAAGCATATACATAAACATACAATGACTATTACATCCAAGAATGCAACAAGAAAGAGTGGGAAGAGAGAGCTACCTTATCAGCCAAGGTCAACACTAGCTTTTCCTTTCAATTCCTCTTCTCCCTTCTTAAGTTCACAAGCACACCTTGATGGAGGTGTTTCTCTTGAGCCTAGACACACAAAAGCATGCAATTACTCTTTTATAACTTAATCTTTCAGATCAAACTCTCCTAACATACCAGAACCTAGAGTTCTCTCTCTCTCTCTAGAATGCCATCAACTCTTCCTCTCTCTCAAGCTCTCATGATAGTAGAAAACAACATTTTCAAAGAAAACACAAAGATTCAAAGGTGTTTTTCACTTTCCCTCTTCTGACCCATGCCCAAAATCCAACCATTTTCCCAAACAAAACCGTAGGAAGAGAGGGCAAAGAGAGGAGATCAGAAATCTAAGGAGAAATGGGAGAAATTTACTTACCTTTCCCTTGCTCTCCCTCCTTCTCTTGGTCTCTCTCACTCTCCACGCCTTTTTTCTCTCCTTGGGTCGAAGTCTAGGGCAGATATGAGAGAAGAAATGAGTTTGGGCATTTAATGAAGTCTAATTCTCACCTTTTACTTTCTTCCAGACTGACCCTCGCTACGGCAAAAATTAACCTTCGCTATAGCGAGCTCGTGTTATCTGGCTTCGCTATGGCGAGGCTTAACCTTCGCTACGGCGAACTCGCATCAGTTCCCTTCGCTATGGCGAGTTTCGACCTTCGCTATGGCGAACTCGCGTTAGTTCCAGACCTCACTTTCGCTATGGCGTACGCTACAGCGAGCAACTCCCTGGTTTTTGTATAGACTGCTGCCAGCACTTGCTATAGCTAGAACCTCGTTCGCTATGGCGAGAAGGCACTCTCGCTGTAGCGAGACCATTTCTCGCTATTGCGAGGAGACTTAGCAAAAATTCTGAATTTCGAAAATTTCTAGCTTCCTATTTTCTTTCTTTTCCCTTTTCTTTTCTTTTTCCTGGTTGTTACAAATATTCTTCTCGAATTATATTTAATAATAGATTAGGAAGTCGAAATATTCGAATTAATACTCCAACTGATATTAATATCAACATTAATCCTCGAAGAAGTGTATAGGAGCCCAGACTTGTAGAAAGACCACTCATAAGATCTCGTAGCCATAGTAATTATGAATCAAATAGATTAGTAGAAATTCCTATAAGATCAAATTTAACTGAAATCCAACTAAATATTCTAGAAATAGATTTAACACAAAGATTAGAAAAATTTATCCTCTTAGAAATAACCTAAGAAGGAAAATGGATAGAAATAATAACTTTAATTAATCCCAAAATCACTAAAAGTACTATTCAAGTTGAATATACAAATAATAATATTGAAATAGATGAAGATGAAACAATAGCCTAAACTATTCTTAGATTTAATAAAAGAGATATAATTAAAATCAAATTATATGTTGAACCAGAAATCAATAATAATCAAAATCATAAAATAATCTTAGGCAAAGATTTCTTAGAAAAAGTATCACCCTATCAAATTCAGGAAAATAGAATATTAATTAATATTGATCATCAAGTAGTTATCCTCAATAAAACTCATTTGATATGAAATTTTATTATATCTTAGTTAAATTCAATTATGTCAAATATTAATCAAGAAAATATTATGCTATGATAGATATAGGAGCAAATATAACAATAGCCAAATATAATATATTACTATCAGAATTATGGAAAAAAGAAAAACCTATTAGGATGAGTAGTGCAGGAAAAGAAATTCATTTTATAGAATTATCAGCTAAAGATATACCTATACAAATAGAAGAATATGAATTAAAAATCCCAATACTATACTAATATAATGAAACTATCCCAGATATAATTTTAGGAATGGACTTCTTAGAACAATATATGCCTTTACATTTTACCTAAAATGCCTTAATATTAACTACACCTTGCAAACATTAAGCATGGGCAATAAGGATTCATAACCCTTATAATAGAACTAATACAGCATTTAGAAGTAATAAAGCATAAAATTCTTTACATGTATTATAACTTTCTATGTCTCTTAGATTTTGTCTAAATTCTTCAGTTAGACTCTTCCACCATTTTAATACTATTCCTGTAAAACTAGATTCATCTACTAGGCTTGCTGAATTAGTATCTATACTTTGGTGTAGTAGGGCTATTACTTGGGCTTTTGTCCATTCTTCTAATCTCTTTTCTCAATCTAAATTACAATTTAAATTTAATCATATTCCAGCATTTAGGATTGATCTGGTTTCATATTGTTCTAATGGAGGAGGTAGAAAACTACTTATTTCATTAGGTGTATAAATTGTTTCAAACATAAATTCATTATCCTTTTTTAATGGTTCTTTATGTTTTAATTCCTATTGGCTTATTTTAGTTTCTCTGTCTATTACAGGTGGTCCACTATTTCCTGTATTGGTCTAATTATAACCTGAGGTTTGTAAATTAGGTGGATTAAAAGGTTGTTCCTCTTGTTTTACAGTTGCTTGCATATTTACTTCATAATTATCTTGAAGATTTAAATATTCTAATTCTTTTTTAATTAGATCTAAATTTGCTTCTTCTTGACCCATTCATTTTTCAATTTCATCTTGTTCTATTTCATCTAATATTTGCAGTAGGACTTGTATTTTCTAATGAACATAAAATTTATAAACGAAATATAGGAAATATAATCATAGATAGACATTTTATGCCAGTATTAGAAGAATTACCCTTAGATAAATCAAGAATAACAATACCCCGACAAGATAATTATGAAGTAAATATGCAAGCAACTGTAAAACAAGAGGAACAACATTTTAATCCACCTAATTTACAAACCTCAGGTTATAATTAGACCAATACAGGAAATAGTGGACCATAAGCCAAAAAATAGATAAAATTAGTCAAATTTTAGGTATCAGGAACACTGTAGAACCCATAATGGAACAGCCAGAAATTAATATGATGAAATTATATAACGAAGCTGTATTTGGTGAAGTAACGGAATTTCAAATCAAAAGCAAACCTATGAATGAACAAATATAGGAAACTAGAGTGATAGTAGAACAATTAAAACATGGACAAGAAAATACTTAATAATAATTTATGGACCATTTATGATGAAATCCATAAACCTATATCTTCACAACCACCTATTTTAGATCCAATAGACTATATCACACCTAAAGAAAGAGAAAGAAATGAAATAAAAATATTACATTAAATTACAACTAAATTTGAATTTCATTTACTATAATAGGATTCTGCAAGGACAATCATACATCTTTAAAGATGATCTTTTAGCGGTGAGAATATGTTTTACTTTGATAATTTTGCCTTTTACTAAGAGTAGTATTGCTCATTTGTGCTAAAAAGTGTCAACATCTCAAGATGAGTACAATCTGGCCATAAAAATGGTGTCGACACCTTAAGATGGCTACCAATTGTCTATATTATTAGAAATCTGAGCTCAAATTCCAAGTCTAAATAGTCATCTTCATTGTCTAGTTCTTGGGTAAAAGATTCAGCATCTGAAGACAAGGCTAGCTGAGAAGTTATTTCTTGTAACTTTTTGTTAAATTTCTCTAGATTTGAAATGGCTACAATTTTGGTCATAATTTTTCTTTTGTTGGTTAAAAATGGGGATACATCCTCTACCTTCTTTAAACACATGGTATTGGATGTAATCTATTTATTCACTTGATTTATATATGCAAATTGTTGATTATATTTCTTCCACCTTCTTTTATCAAATTGTTAAAGTGATAAAAGAAAAATAAAGTCTTTTCTAAATCTAGAAAGTTAGTAGCTATTTTAAAACATTTATATCCTTTTTCTATTGTTGGAGGAAGAATTTTTTATACTAGTCCAAATGCATAGAACCACTACGAAAATCAATTTGGAAAGTCATTAGGGCAATCTTTAGTAAGCTAAATGAATCAAGAATGGTTATAATTTTTGTAATAGAAATAATAATACCATGCTAACTTATAATTTTTAGTCCATGGTAATTTATTGAAAATTTTTTATCTGTAAATGCCAACAATTTCCAAGCATTAAGAGATATAACTTTATTGATTCTAGTTTGTGAGTATTCTCGGCTTGAACTGTCTTTTTGATAGTTGATTATGCTAAACATGTATCAATAAGAGTTAATTTATAATATCTTCTATTTTTTTGGTTGAAATCTTGTAGAATAGAATTCCACATTCCATTTATTTTATGGTAAGGAAAGATAGCTTTAATTGTGTCTTGAATGTTATCTATGAATTGATTTGGCTCCAAATGACATATGTGGATAATATGTTTCTTTGTGATATATTAAGGTTCTTCATTTGTCTATAGGTTTTAGGTTAGTTTTTGCTCATAGGATTAGGTTTGGTTATTAACAAAAAATGGGGCTCGTGTATTTATAGCATAATCTATAGGGGTCTAAATTTTAGCTATAGGTTTTTTGGCTAGTGTTATTAGCTGGATGGTTACACCTTTACTTCCTCCTCTTCTCCCTTGAGAGGAAGAACCCAAACTCACAAGTCTGGATTCGAAAAGGCCTTTTCATGTAAAAACTCTCTTGTAACAAAATCTAGTAAAGAATTGTTTTTACCATTAATAAATTTTATTTTAAAAAAACAATAAAATCACTTGCCATCAAGTAAAAATATGCTTTGAAACTAAATTTTTAATTTATTTTTGTAAAATCCTTTTTGCAACTTTGCAATCTATTCTTAAAAGAAAATTTTGATTTATCAAATTGTTTTCAAATTTTGAAAAACATAAAACAATTGATAAGATTTATTTTTTGATAGTAAAATATTTCTATTGGGTTTCAATCTAAGGTCTTAAATGATATCTAACTATGTTCCTTTTTTCTCCTTTTTTTATTTTAAGATTCCTCTATATCTTATTTATGAAGCATCTATTTTTACTATTTTAGAGGCTTTAGGGTCTAGAATGCCTAAACAAGGTAGGCTCTTGGCTTGCTGTTTTACCTCTATTCTAAGGTTTAGCATAAAATTTGACACATAATTAAGGCATCCTAAAAATCTCTGTAATTGAGTTTTATCTTTAATTTCATCTAAGAATTTGTTTGCAAATTCTATGACTTTATTAGTTGGTTATTGATCCTTGACAAATTTCTATTTCTAAGAATATTATCTTTACCTAAAATAACTTCATCTTTGTGGCTGACACAACTAAACCATTTTGTTTAACTATATCAAAAAATTGATGTAAAAGTTTAAAGTGTTGTTTTATCAAATTAAAAAATGCTAAAACATAATCAATATACCCAATTGTAAATCTTATGTAAGGATTAAATATATCATTTATTATTTGTTGAAATTTTGAAGGTGCATTTTTTAAGACAAATTGTAACAACCTTAACTTCTAACATCGCTAATTACACGTAATTATAACATTGATAATTCATACTTAATGTCTAAAGTAAACTATTATTTACTAATGGGGTGAAAATATGGGAAAATATGAACCTTTTAATTATTAAAAATCATTTTTTAGGTAAGCAAGAAGATTTAAGCCCATATAGAATTTAACTTCTCATTTAATTCCTTCAACTCATTCTTAATTCTAGATCTAGAAGCACAAAACTCATGTGTATTGGTTTTCAAGTCATTAACCATCATTATCACAAGGGGAAACTAAGTTTTAGAATCTAGAATAAGGTTTTAGGAACTTCGGTCACAACTCAGAGGGACTTCACTGTAGCTAAGATGGCTACTAGAACCTTTAAAAGTATTAGGACATATTTGTGCTATGGCGTAGACACTTCCCAAAGTGACTTAATTTGATTTTATAACTAAAAACACAAATTCTCCTAATCCTTTCCACGACTTAAGATTTCTATGCCATGGCGAGATACCCTTTGTGCCTCACTATTCAAATCCTTTTAAGTTTCACTACGATGAACTTACACACTGTGACTCTCCCTGGGCAAAGCTTGTGATTAGCACAATCGATTCTATAAGATCCTTGGGTTGAATTCTCAACTCACACCATGGTAATCTTCAATTCTATAAGAACTCTAGCCACAACTTAAAATACCACTAATCCTAAACATTTATGTTTATGCACCTAATTCTTTACTATCAATAAAAGTTAAACTCTAGGGTCCTTTATGGCTAAATGGCATGGTTCTTATGGCATATGGTCTTCTAACTACCTTAATTGACTAACTTTCATAATTTAAGGATTTAAGGAAGTTTATATCAATTAGACATCACTACATATCAACAAAATTTATCCATTTTGATAGTAAGGAGTGCCTAAAGCCATAAGTGACAAGATCATGATATGTGATTCCCTATCATTGGACCCCAAATTACTTCTAACAAGCTTCATTAGCTCAAATAAACTTACTCCTAATCTCATATTACTAAAGTATCCTTTGGTATATAATATGTGTAACGTTTAGTACTTCATAAAAATATTGTAATGAATCAATTTGAAAAGCAAGTCTCTTGAATTGAATGATTTAATGCCAAATAAAATTAGGATAAAATTTTAAATAATAGAAAACAAGGATTTAAGTGTTGAGTTACTCAGAAATCGGAGGCAAAGTGGTTCAATAAAATTGCTGAAGGTATAATGACATTTTCGTAAATTTGTACAACTTTTAAAAAACTCATAGGAGAGCTTTTTAAATGGAAATTTGAACTTTTTGGGGTTATCAGAGGCTCTAAAAATCATGAGAAGCCCTAGGACAGTTAGCACCCTTTTGGTATACGTTTTTGAATATCGGTTGACTTGAACTTTAACCTTATCATTTGAGAAGGTTTTTAATCCAAATTGAGTCTTTCCAAAGCCATTTTATAAAATTAAGGACCTAAATTTTATGATCGAAAAGAAAATTCTAAAAAAGGAGCTAAAATGAGCCTCAAATGAATTAGCAAAAAGACGGGACATAAACGACATTTTTATAAACAAATTCTTCTTTTTATTGCTTTATAAAGGCATCCCATTCTTCTCCCTTTTAATCGAATTCCTTTTCTGCTCAAAATAGAGGAGAAGACCAAGGGAAAGGTTGTGCAAGAGAGAGGAGGAAAGAGGAAGAAAAACTACAAGGAAAGGTAAGGAAAATGGAAGATTTTCATGGCTATTCCTTTTTTAATGTTGTTCTCCTTCTCTTAATCTTTTTTCCTATGGTTTTGGGTATTCATTTGTGTCTATTTTGAGCTTGGTTCAGAGGGGAAAGATTAGACTTTGGAAGAGGAGGCTATACCAAAGGAAGAAGCTCTTGAAGAAGTAAGGGAATCAAGGTAGATATTCATGTATCTTTGCTTCTTATGTGTGTTGGTTCGGCCAACTTAAGAGCTAGTAGGGGGAGGAATTTCTGACTAAAATCAAGTAAGAAACCTAGGTCTTAGGCTATGGAAAGGTAGGAAATGCAAAGAAATCTAAAGGAAAGCTAGTGAAATTCAAGATAGAAAAGTTAAGAACTCTTGTAGGTAGTGTAAAATCTGGATTGATTTGAGAATTTTCTAGCCTATGTAAGTGTTTATTTGAGTTCTTAAGACACTTAGGAAGCCTCCTAAATGCTTCTCCCATCAAGGAAAAATTTCAAACTTCATAGGCTCCATAATGAGTACTTGTCTTAGCCTAGTACAGATGGAAGGACTGGGGAGTATTTTAATTTGTTCTAACCTTGGTTTGGCACTTTATGCGATGGAAAAAGATGAGAGGAAGTCTTGAAAAAAATTTAGAAGCCATACATTAAGAGTTTAAGGTATAGGTTCAATAATGTAGCCTTAAGAAACAATTTGTATCTAAACTCTAGGAAATGAATTTATGGTGATTTTAAGGAGTTTAAATAGAACCAAATGGCCTAGGTATAAGAAGAAAATGAAACCAAGAGTTTGAATTATGGTAGTTGCTTCATTAGGTATTTTATAGAACTAATATGTGACCATTGAATCAAGTATGCTTCCTTGGTGTGTATTTAATGTTATGGCTTGCTTTAAGAGTATAATTGAATTCTATTTGTCATGTTTAGGCCAAAGAAATCAAGCTTCATTTATTTGTGGGTGTGAGACCAAAAGGGGAAAAGAGTAATCAAGAGGGAAGCTTGTGTTTAATTACTAAGGTAGCTCTTTACTCCTTTTTGTTTGTATTCTTAGATGTATGATGGTCATTATATGCTTATATATGCATTTATATTATAAGACATGCCATTTGATATTGTCTTGTTGTATTGGTACTAATATGTTTCTTGAATTATATTTTGGGTTGTGAAATTTGCTCTTAAGGGTGAAGTGGTGGTAAAAGTTCCTTAAAATGAATGAGGTGAAGCCAAAAGTCCCTAAGTACGGGTAAGACAAGGCCAAAAGTCTCATAAATGAGTGAGGTCAAGTTAAAAGTCCCTAAACCAAGAGTGAGGCTAATCTAAAAGTCCCAAAAATGAGGTGAGACTAGACCAAAAATCCCTAGAACTAACTCTTGGCTTTGATATATTTTTATGACATGTAAATTATGGTTTGAATGATTCTTAATGGGGTTGGATGCCTATTTGTGTACTTGACATGTTTATATGCTTTGATTACTTACTTGAATAGATGTTTGAGCTATTGAGATTTTTTGAATCTCACCCATTTCCCTATTTCATTTAATCATGTCTAAATAGAGCTCAAGGAGACCAAAGTGCAAGCTAAAGAGCGCAATTAGCTATATATTGGTACCAGTGTAGTTTTTGATGTAATGAATTATTAAAGTTTTTATGTACATATTATTTTTGAGATGTGAGCCATTGGGTAAATGTAAAAATGTGTAAAGATAGTATATAAATCAAAGTAGTAGCCAAATGAATGAGAACATGCATTTTGACTACTGGTGGCCTATCCTTGATTGTGTATTCTTGTATATGGTATAGTGAGTTTGAGATGTGTGATGTGTTAGACTACTTGGGAAGCACATATGATGAGAGACCCTCTAGGAACCTTGTCCTAGGAACCTTCAACAAGATGACACTTTGCCCGAGACCGGCTAGAAAACAAGAATGTTGGTCAAAGGAAAGACCCTAAGAGAACTTGTCTCTTAGAACCCTAGCCTCAGGACGCCACAAAGGAAGACCAATCCTTTGATAAGTCACGTGAACTCTCAGAGAACACAAAGAAGCAAAAGCCTCATAAATAATTGAATAATACTCAAATTCATTCATTCATTGTGCAAAATAGAATACAATAGGAAGCCTTTTATAGGCAAAATTTCTAGAGTCCTAATTAAAGTAAAACTCTAAAATCTGATTAGAAATATTTTAAATAATACCTAATATTAAGGAATTAGATTAGGATACTAATTTTAACTTAATCTCCAAGATAAACTCTTTGACCAAGTTCAAAAAAATACTAAAATAATAAAAAATGAAATTTCAAAAAGAATCCTAATCAAAACTAATTAACTTCTTTAAGTTGTCACATGAGATGCTCATGCTTCATTAAAAATCACATGGTTGTCACATGATTCTTAATCTCTTGCAATTGGACTCCAATTGGGCCTTGGCATCTCTTGTGTGTGTATAACTACATTAGGCCTTCAACACATTAGATATTGACTTTAGTTGCTCCATGGCCCTTCTTAGAGCATTGAGCTTCCACTTGGACTTCCACTTTTGCATCTTTAAAGAAATCTCATGTCCAAAATCTAATTCAGCATGTTTTGAATTGATCAAATATGGATATTAGGCTCTAAACTTGGGCCAACGTCCAACATAGATATTATCTTAAGTTCTTTGAAATTTTTGGACATAATGCATAATTTGGGCCTCTTAAGCATAAGCCATCCCTTCATGAGCCATTTGGACTTGAATTATGCTCTTTTGAATGATTTGGGATTCTTGATAGATGAGGGCTTTTTCGAACTTGTAGTGCTCTAATAGACATGCCTATTGATATTGTATCATTAATGATACAATACCAGTAGGCATGTCCATTAGAGCACTACAAGTTCGAGAAGCCCTCATCCATCAAGAAACTCAAATCATTCAAAAGGGTATGATTCAGGTCCAAATAGCTCATGAAGAGATGACCCATGCTCAAGAGGCCCAAATTGTGCTAGTATATGTCCAAAAACTTCAAAGAGTTCAAAATAATCTCTATGTTGGACGTCGACCTAAGTTTATAGCCCAAGATCCATATTTGATCAAGATCTCCTTAAAGATGCAAAAGTGGAAGTCCAAGTGGAAGCCCAATGTCTTAAGAAGATCCATGGAGCAACTAAATTCAATATCCAACATGTTGAAGGCCCAATGAACTATACACATACAAGAGGAGTGCTAAGGCCCAATTGGAGTCCAATTGCAAGAGATTAAGAATCATGTGTCAACCATGTGATTTTGAATGAAGCATGAGCATTCCATATGACAACTTAAAGAAGCTAATTAGTTTTGACTAGGATTCCTTTTGAATTTCGTTTTTTATTATTTTATTATTTTTTGAACTTAGTCAAAGAGCTTATCTTGGAGATCAAGTTAAGATTAGTATCCTAATCTAATTAGGATATATATTAGGTATTATTTAAAATATTTCTAATCAGAATTTAGAGTTTTACTTTAATTAGGACTCTAGAAATTTTGCTTATAAAAGGCTTCCTATTGTACTCTATTTTAAACATGAATGAAATTGACTATTATTTAATTATTTGTGAGGCTTTTGCTTATTTGTGTTCTCTGAGAGTTCACGTGACTTATCAAAGGATTGGTCTTCCTTTGTGGCGTCTTGAGGCTAGGGTTCTAAGAGACAAGTTCTCTTAGGGTCTTTCCTTTGACCAACATTCTTGTTTTCTAGCCGGTCTCGGGCAAAATGTCATCTTGTTGAAGGTTCCTAGGACAAGGTTCCTAGAGGGTCTCTCATCACACATACATGCTATGTTTATACTTTAAAACTTGCTCAAGAGGTGGTAGAGAAATTAAGAAACTATTTAGACCAACTTTAACCTTTATATGGTGCCAAATTTATCATATTCGTGAGCTATGTCAAGATATGACCAAATGAGCTTTTCTTGGCATGTGCATATAGGTCTTATCTAGAGCTTTTTAGGAAAGTAAAGTGCATATTATTTGGAGCTCTAGAGAATTTTTAGTAATTTTTCAAAATTGGCAATTTTTGATAGTTTTGACATTGTCATTGTGCAAATGGTCAGATTTTTTGCCTTTATCATTTATAGGCCAAATGGTATCTAATGGTTATAAAATTTTACAGGCATAAACTAGATATAATAAGCTTTCTGTAGCATTCATGAGCACCTTATTTGGATTTATATAGAGGGAGAAATGAATTTTTGAAGTTTCATATCAATATCAAGAATGCAGTTAGACCTTTGTTACTATTCCACTAGTTTTTATGGCCTAAATGCTTCTGTTTTGGTCTAACTTTATTTTTAGCCTTAAGTTAACATTCATAACTTTCTAGAATAATATGATTTATTTGATTTTGATTTTTTTAGAATTAATTATAATTTTTCAAAGTTGGTATCAGAAATATGTCAACTAAACCCAAGAGCAAATTGCAATTTTTCTGATTTTTAGTTCCAAATATGTGGTTCATGAATTGTTTTATGATATGTATAAATTTTAGAGAAGGAGTATAAGTAGAGAATGTTATTGATGGGTTCACGGGATCTACGGGATAAAATATGAATTTTTAAATCCTTACGTAACATAAAAAATTGTAATATTTTTTATCACTTTTCTTTGAATTCATGTGAAGTCAAGCTTGGATATGAGGATGTGGAGATTAATAAATTATGGTATTACAATATGGCTATGACACCCTACCAACTCTACTCCCTAAGCATAAATATTAGTAGCAATCTTCATATATAAGAAATTTAGACCAAGTATTCAAATGATAGCAAAACCTTTATTTATATATTACCATTTAAGCTTCATACATATATATCAGTTCATAATTACTCAATAATGTCATTACATCATAATCCTTGTAAATTAGAGCCTAATTTTAGGGAATGCATCCCAAGTTACAAAATCCCAAGTTACAGTTTTACTTTTTCAAATTTACATTGTTCATAGAAATTCCATCATTCTAAATTTTCTTATTTCCTATCTAAATACATTTTTCTTTGTATTTTTATGTTATTACAAAATCTTGATCCTACTATATTTATTATGTTTATTATATGTTTGTATGTCATTAATCTATATTTTATTGAACCACCTTGTTTATGTCTTATTTCATTTCTGACTCTTTCTGCAAATATTTTTGGTAATCTTACTATAAATGTTTCTTTTCGAAAGTCTGAATTCTAATCCTGTCTTTGAAATATTTTAAGAGAAAATTATTTTTATATCACTTAAAATTTGCAAGAGTTGGACACCTCAAATTTATTAATTTCTTTAAATATCTTTCTTGTATTCCTATGGGTTCTGCAACAAAAGATTTTGTTATAACATAAACTAATTGGATTATGTTATAGCATAAACTAATGGGAAAATTATATTTAAGGACTAATAAGTGAAAAATTTTATTTTTAAGGACTTGTTACCACTAGATTCTACTGTTTGTTGCTAAATTTAGCAACAATTAATCTAAAGTAAGTGGTAACAGGTTCTTAAAAATAAACTTCTTTACTTTTTGATCTCTTGTTATAATTCTCTCTAAATTGGACTAGATATCTTTCTTCATGTCCTAATTTATTTTCCTATTTGATGAAAATCTCTTGTCTCTTTCCTATTTTCTTCTATTAATATATTTTCTACCATCCTTTAAGGCTTCTTGTAAATCTTTGTGTAAGTGTATCAAATATGTTATTGCTATTATTATTTTCATTGCTATCATTATTTCCTATGTTAAATTCATTATTTTATATTTACTATAAGCATTTAGGTTTTTTGACAATCATAACTTCTAATCATTATAATTAAGGTTAAATACATAATTAACAATCATAACTCTGGATTAAAAGTCATTACAACTAATTACATTCTAAAAATACGAAAAAATTTGAACCTTAATGTTATTAGAGTTATCAACCAAATAATTACATGCATTCATGTACACAAGAGAAACAAATCCTCATTAATAAGTGTTTGATTGTATTACCCATTAATTCCAATTCATAAGAATCTTCTATCAATGTTTCTAAGTCATCCCTTGAGGTTATTATAGGAAAAACTAAAGTTTTTAGGTTAGAATGAGAGTTTGGGACTATTAGCCGTGGTTAAATATCTTTGTGCCATGGATAATTATTCTTAGGTTCACTCTTTTATCTTATCGTTGCAAAGAGTTGGAACTTTGTCGCGACTAACCTACATGGCGTTGTGGCGAGGAGACCTCTTAGAGCCTACCTCGCTCGTCTCTCGTTATTGGCTGTGGCCAATTCCCCCTTTCACCGTGGCTAATTCCTCTTTGGAACACCTGATATATTTTCACAAAATTTCCTTGTGGCCAATTCCCCTTTTCACTGCGATGAATTATCCTCTAGATGACTTCCAATTTAGCCTCTCACATTTTGCCACGGCTAATTCCACTTTTTGCCACGGCGAATTGCTTTCTAATACTATTTTTGGGTAACTTCACCTCTATTGGTCGTGGTTAATAATATTTTAGTCGTGGAAAAATGTCTTCTGATTCTACAACTTCTAAAGTCTTATCTCATACTCTCCACTCTCCCTTCAATGACACCCTAGGGCCACTCTACCTTAATTTGTAGGGCTCCAATAGCTTTTATTAGCTTAATTTAACCATCTTATCTATCATTGCTAGTTTAAGACTTAAGTGTTAATTTCTACTCCTCTAACTATCCTACATCAGCAAGTTCATAGAGTAATGACAACGAGAACTCATGAACTATCAACAATTAACATTCGATACACATTCCGTTAGAGATTTCATACATCAATAGTTCATATCAACATCTAATGTATCACATAATGACATTTTCTATAGTATACCATATCATAAATTCAACAAAATTCATACATCATGTGTTATAGGTTCATACATCCAATACCAAGCTAAGATGAGCCCTAATTGCTCAATAGATACATCCTAAGTAATCAAAATATAAAAGCCTATACTTGGCAATATGATTATATGATGATGTTATACAAAAAAGAATACAAAATTTAACATCTATTCTAGTTAAACCAATCTAAGTGTAGCCTTCTTCACACATGGTTGGAGCTCATGGATTTTCATCCGCTTATCTCCCCTTATCCTTACCCAAAGAGCTTTCACTTAAAGTATGATTCCATGAAACGAGGTGAGATGCGAATATCAGTAATCGAGGAAATTTCCATTCATATAATCCAATTTAATTAACATATATGCATGAATTAAAATTAACATCAGAATCATATCATTCATATCTGTAAAGGAAATGGTTAGGCTACTATGATTACCATCCCATACTAGCAATTATATTTCTACATATTAAAGGCCAATAACACCAGAAGAGGCCCGTTCATGGCACCTACTCCCCAATGAGTACAACCAGGGCTCAGTGTATCTGGGGTTTAATCATAACCTGGTGCCCGATTGAAGCAAATGCACAGGTGGCAGCCGTATTATAGCTCTACTATGGACTCACAAGGTCCAATCACATATAACAAATAGCCAACCAATTCATTTAGCATTAAAATCATAATCATATAGCAAATACAAAATTAAAATAAATATATGCATGGAATTAGCATGAACCCCAGTTACCTTACTTGTAGCCAATCTTCTAAAAGCCAATTGAATGCTACTTCAGTCTATAGATATAAAACTAAGCTATTACTATCTCTAATTACAATTTATATCAGCAAACTTATTACTCAAAGAGTCAAGTTATATAGAACTACTTAGAAACACTTACCTAATTCCACCAAAAACCAAATTCAGATTTGGTTGAGCCTACCCCAGAAATTTCAAAATAATACTTCAAATTTTGAGTAAATTCACATAAAAATAATACCCATATCATAAATCAACTATAGGGGGTCCCAAATTAGCAGATAAAGTATCAAAATGGAGAGTTTATATTTACTTAACAATACCTTTAGCCCCAACCTACGAAATTTCACTAAGAAAATCCCAAACAACTACATTTCAGATTTTGGGTATAGTGAAAATGTTCCAAATGAAAAACTAATTAGACCAAAATGAAGAGAAAAAGAAGGCGATTAAGTTATATAACAAGTACCTTGGCTGATTTTGAGTTTAAAAGTGAGAAATGGTGAATTTCTTGCTTGGAACCTTAGCCTCCCTCTCAAGGTGCGAAAATCCTCTTATGTTTGTGTTTCAGCAAAGTGTGAAGGGGTTGATCCATTTAGGGTTTTAGTTGGGTTTAAATTGGGTCTAATATGGGTCATGGGATGACCTAAAGGTCCAATACTAAGTGAGTTTTAGATTTAAGCCTTGTTGGGCCAGCTTTCATATGTTGAGCTGCAGAATTTTAACTGGGTTTGGCTAAGTTTTAAGAGCTTAATTGATTTGGGTCTGCACAAAGATTGTTGGGCCAATTACAAGAGCTTATATAAGGTGGGTCTTGGATCTCTATCACATTAAATCAGATTGGACCCTCCCTAGGTGCTCTCTCTTAGGCCAAGTCTCATATTAAAAGGTTGGGTCTGTACCTAAAATTATTGGGCCTCCATTAGTCCTTAATCTTAGCATACTTAATTAATTTGGACTTAGATAGGGTTTTTAACTCAATTAAATCTCAAACTCATATTAATAATTTATCTTTCTAAAATTTTCACTCACTTAACTCGCTTAATTATTCCATGTTAATTATTTTTAATTAACCCAAATTTATAATTAACACCTTAATTAATTTTGAGTGTTATATGTTTCACTTATATATGGATCTTCCATCATAATGAGGGGCTCCCATTAATATTTTTCTTCAAACTGTAAATTTGAAAGTGTTGACCTAGGGTAATAATCATATTTATTATAATTATAGCTTTTGTTGTTTTTTCTAATTTTATTTATAGTTAACTTTACAAAATCCTTTGTTATGGAGATTTTTAATAAAAATACAATATATTAAAGGAAATTTTATATAATCCAATCATATGATATTGGGTTATAAAAACTATACATTTTATATAATTTTATTTAAAAACCTATTGATAGAAATATAAAAATTGCATATGAGTTATATGTGTATATATATATACATATATGAAACTGGCATTACTATTTTCTAGATCAAGCCCCTCTCTTTCATTTTATTTTTTTAATCCTCTTATAGTCACCAATTGGGTCTGTTTGGTACATAGAAATTAAAAAATAAAAATAAAAATAAAAAATATGATTTTATTAATGAAAAATTACTTTTATATCCATATTTTAAAAAGTTATAAAAAATAAATATTATTGAATAATAACTATAAAAATATAATAAACATTACCCAATATTTTTTATTTCTCTTTTTTTTTTTCTTTTGAGATTTGTAATGTGAGGTGAGTGAAATAAATTTGGAGTCTACAAAGTAGCCTTATTAAATTTAATATATATATATATATATATATATATGTATATATCTCTCTAAGTTTTGTACAAATCGTGCCTCGCTTCTTATTTTATTTTAAAATAATTTCATATTTAAATTATGTTTTTAGGATAGTTGGTATAAGTGCTAAATTTCTATCCTAATTATAATTAAATTATTTTAGTATCTAAAACAAGATATCTTAACATATAGAAATGGGAATAGTATGCCTCCGGTAGAAAACGAAGGAAGGTTGTGCTGAACTAAGCTGAAGGGGGAAGGTCTTGACTTTAATGAGCGCCTTAAATGGCCATGCTCATCGTTTAGAATAGCCATAGAAAAGACCTCTGCATGGAGTTGGAGATATATTCATTATTTGTTTTTTTACTTGTATTAATCGTGATTCTAACTCATTGATATGGGAACTATAATTTCCCAAAGCCTGAGTTAAATAATTGATAGAATTACTGATATTATTGATATTATTCGTAGTCTGAGATGATAATATACTCAGATTGAGTTCAACGGTATTTACTCGTGAAAATAAATGAGGACGAGGATATGAATTTTCCTCTTCTTGCTGATTGATACCATTCTCGGGGACAGCCTGGAATGAGCGAGATTAGCTACCCATTCAAGGAGTAATTTAGACTTAGGAATATGGGTGACCGAGACTAAACCGGGTCATAGAAGGAACTCTGCCCTCTTTCATACAGAGGTCTTTTCTATGGCTATTCTAAACGATGAGCATGGCCACTCAAGGCGCTCATTAAAGCCAAGACCTTCCCCCTTCACCTTAGTTCAGCACAGCCTTCCTTTGTTTTCTACCGGAGGCATACTATTCCCATTTCTAAGTTACTATTCAAAGGATCTCTAATCCTCATTCTAATATTGACACATCGGCGGATCAATTCATTTATGGACATATAAGAGTTGAAATATTATGCCTAATCTCTGAAGAGAGAGTTTAGCTAGTCATACCTTTATACTTTAAAATAAATTTCTTTATTGATGAAGGCAGGAGAGTACAATGGTTTGAGAGAGAGAGGGTGCTCAGAATTCTCAGAGAGTAATTCAAAGCGAATTCGAGTTCTGCTTACAAATGAAACTTATAGGGCTTTAATAGGCAAGAGGCATACCTCTGCCGCGCTAATTACAATAATTGAGTTACTATTCTGTCAAATCTGGTGCTAAAGTTTTTTGTCTTCTTTGGCTGCTTTGGGTCACTTCAAGTCAAGTCTTCTTTTTCTTTTGTCTTTGTCGGCTTTACTTTTGTCGCTTCATACTTTAGTCACTTCCTCTTTTCCTTTTTTGACTTTTTCCTAGGAATCTTTCTTTTTGCTTTTCTTTTTGTCAATTCTTTCATCTTTTTGTCATGTCGATACTTTATGTCACCTTTTTGTCAATTCTTTGTCTCCTTTGATCAAATCATTCCTTCAGCTTTCGAGGATGTTGATGCAGGTCGGTAGATTATTCTGATCTTCTGCTGATATTTCTTTATCTTTACAGTAGATGCATATGTGGACTGGATAATTCGATAATTGTTGGTAAATTCTCCTTTTGGTGTCTTCGGTATTTTCCATTTTATTGGTCTTAATTTTATCATAAAATTGAGTGAATAGTTTTGGGCTTCGGCTTACTCTTCCAACTGAATATATACATGAATTTGGGCTAGTGAAATAAGTCCATTGAACCTCATCACTGTTTATAGTTCGGTTCATTTCTGAGAAAATAATTTCATATTCTTTGGCTCTTATTTTTGATATAATAAGACGGAATTCCTCAGGGTCGATAGAGGATTTTTCTAATTCTTCAAATTCGAAGGGTTTTCTTGTTGTTTCAAATTTAATAAGGTTAATGGAAGGATAAAATTTTTCTGGAGTTATTTCGGCAATAGTGGAATAACATCTCATATATATGGTATATTGGGTTATGATATCGTGGTAATGTTTAGCTGCTTCTTGGATGGCTTTTGGGAGACGGCTTAATTCTCGGAGGTCATTAGAGGGATAAATACAATGAATTAATCCATAATTGAATAAAGTGTGAACTAATTGAGGGTTTGTACCAGGTTTAATCACAGCTTTGTTAATAGAATAATGGGAGATATATTTGAGGGTAGATGTGGCTATTTGACAGTGGTTGAGTTTTTCAATAATTAATTGGAAATATTCATATTGTTCATGAAGTTTTTTCTGGGCATCGGTCAAAGGATTTGAGGTGGAAGACAAGGTTGCTGTTTGTGGATTGGATTGGGCTTTTTGGGCTTGTTTTTGGGTCTGTTTGATTTCCTGTTCTAGGATAGCTGCAAATGAGGGAGTTTGTGGAATATGAGTGGACTGGCTTTGTGGTGTCAGTGGTGGTGATGGAGTTGGAGATATATTCATTATTTGTTTTGCTACTTGTATTAATCGTGATTCTAACTCATTGACATAGGAACTGTAATTTCCCAAAGCCTGAGTTAAATAATTGATAGAATTATTGATATTATTGATATTATTCGTAGTCTGAGATAATAATATACTCAGATTGAGTTCGAGGGTATTTACTCGTGAAAATAAATGAGGATGAGGATATGAATTTTCCTCTTCTTGCTGATTACTGGTGGCTTTACTTGTCTGAGATGATTGCTCCATCTCTGCTAAGAAAATCAGCAATCAAGTTATTTTTGCCTTGAATATATTCAACAGAATAATCATAATAAGATAAATCAGCTAGCCATCGATATAACATTTTATTTGCGAATAAATTTGTCCGAAGACCTCGAGATAACCACATTTTTACTTGAGTATTATCGGTACGAATAATAAATTGAGAATTAACAATGAATAATTCAAACTTCTTTATAGCTTTTACAATTGCTAAAAATTCTTTCCAAGTTGAATGATAATTAGTTTGACTTTCATTAAATTTTCCACTTGCATATCTAGTAATAATTTCTTTTTCTTCTTGATTTACATGATAAAGGGCAGCGCCCCAATAATTATCTGAAGCATCTGTATAAATAATCCATTTTAGGTTTTCTTGAGTTGGAATAGTTAATTTTGGTAAATTATTGCATAAATTTTTAATTTTTTGAATAATTTGTTTAGTTCGTTCATTCCATTGCCAATTAGATTTTTCTCCTGCTAATTTAGATATTTGAGCAGTATATTTGGATAAATTAGGAATAAAATTTCTAGCTTGATTTACTAGTCCTAAAAATGATTGTAATTCTTTTTTAGTAGTGATTTTCTTAAAATCTTTTACTTTTGTACTAATATGTTCTTGTAATTCTATTCCGTTTGAGGAAATATAATGTCCTAAGAAAGCTATTCTTTCTTTTCTAAGTTTGACTTTTTTAGGTGAAATATTAATTCCTTTTTCTTTTACTAAAGTCATAAGTTGATCTAAATGTTTTTCATGTTGTTCTTTATTTTCTGAGAATATTAAAATGTCATCTATATAAATTATTGCAAAATCTTTAATTAGAGATAGAAGTTTTTGTACATATTCTTAGAATATACTTGGACTATTATGAAATCCCATAGGTAATACATTCCATTCGTATAGTCCTTCGGAGGTTAAGAAGGCAGTGTATTTTTTACTTGGTTCTTCTAACTTAATTTGAAAAAATCCTGATTTACAGTCAAATTTACTAAAGATGTGTTTTTCTTTTATTAAATTAAATAATAGTTCAATTTTTGGAATTGGGTATCGGTTTCTAATGGCTAAATCATTTAATTTTTTATAATTAATAACCATTCTAGATTTATTTCTTCGGATCTCAGCATGACTCATAACAATCATAGCTGGTGAACAATAATTTGATCTACTTTCCCTTATTAAATTATATTGTTTCATTTCATTTATGTGCATAATAAACTCTTATTTATCATTAGGTGTCCATGGGTATGGTTTACTACATATCTCTTTACTATAGTCGAGTAATTCTATTTTAGCATAAGGTTTTGATTTTTCCCAGTGAATTAGAGGATTTTCACTGTAATTATCAATTAATCTTTGTTCAATTGTTTTCTGTCCAATTTTTGATTTAAAGATCTTTTAGCTTCAATTTCTATCGGTTTATTATTAGGGATAAATTGAATTTCATTATTGGATTTCTTTCTTCTAAACATTGTATCTGTTCGATTAAATGGATTTTGAACTCTAATTGCCCATGCTTGGTGTTTACAAGGTGTTGTTAATATTAATGTTTTTTCGGTAAAAGTTAAAGGCATATATTGTCCTAAAAAGTCCATTCCTAGGATTATATCTAGAGTTGTTTCATTGTATTGATATAGGATTGGAATTTTTAATTCATATTCCCCTATTTATATTGGCACTTCTTTTGCAGATAATTCTATAAAATGAATTTCTTTTCCAACACTACTCATTGTAATTGGTTTATCCTTTTTCCATAATTCTGAGGATAAAATATTATATTTAGAGGTAGTAATATTTGCTCCTGTATCAATCATGGTATGATATTTTTGTGATTGATATTTTACATAATTGAATCTGACTAAAATATAATAAAATTTCATTAGTCGATTAAATTTAATTTCTTAAGAATAACTACTTGTTGATCTATATTAATTAAAATTCTATCTCTTTGAATTCTATAGGGTTTTACATATTCAAGAAAATCCTTTCCTAATATAATCTTATGGGATTGGTTTATAATTTCATCTTCAACATATAATTTTATCTTGATAATATCTCTTTTATTAAATCTTAGCATAGTTTGTGCATTGGTTTCGTTTTCAAGAATAATTAGATTGTTATCTGTATATTCTACATGTATAGTACTTTTTGTAATTTCGGGATTAATTAAGGCAATTACTTCTATCCATTTTCCTTCTTTAGTTATTTCTAAGAGGATTAAGTTATCTAATGGTAGGGTTAAATCTATTTCAGGTATATTTGGTTGAAGTTCAGCTAAATTTGATCTTATCGGGATTTCGACTAATCTATTTGCTTCATAATTGTTATGGCTTCTGGATCTAAGTAAAGGTCTTTCTAAAGGTAGTTCTAGAGATCTTAGTTCCTGTATACTTCTTCGAGGATTGATATTGATATTAATATCTGAAGGAGTATTAATCCTAATACTTCGGTTTCCTAGTTGATTATTAAAAGTAATTCTTGAAAAGTTTTCTTTTCCTAATTTTCTTGTCTGATCTAATTCTAATTGTAATTGTCGAGGTATGATAATTCTATTTCTATCTAAAGGTAATTCTTCTAAGATTGGCATAAAGTGTTTATCAATAGTTATATTTCCTATATTTCGCTTATAGATTTTATGTTCGTTAGAAAATACTAGTCCTACCATTCCAGTTATATTTATTATTCGACTTCCTGGAGGCATTTTTATTCCTTGTAATTTGTGATAAATTACTAGAGTTCTATTCATATTAGTTTCAGCTCTAGAGATAGCAAAATTTGTATTAACAGTTAATTTTAATTTTTGATAAATTAAATTTTCATTTAAAGCTCCTAATATACTATTTGGGACATTATCAATTATTCGATTATCTGTAATTAATAGTTCAATAGGTGTATCTATTCCAGCTTTGAAATATGCTTTGATTAATAATTGGATTCCTGGGATATATATTTATGTTATTTCATCTTTTATATCTAATTTTTGAATTTCATTTTCAATTAACATTTTATCAATAATTAGGATTCTTAAAACTCCTTCTGTTAATGTTGATTCTATAGGAAATTTCTTTTTTATTACTACACAAGCAGATTTTTCTTTTTTCTTTGATTTAATAAATTTACTAAGCTATTTAATAATACTAGTTTGTACAAAATCTTGAGGTGTTAAATCTAATTCTTTGTCACGAATATTATTATATTATTTTTTATTAAACTTCATTCTTTTTTCAACTATTCCTTCATTAGGATTTCTAATTTCTTAAAATTCTTCGAAATCTGTTGGGGGAGGATTACTACTTTCTCCTTCCATCATATTTATTTCATCTTCTTCATAAATAGAATTAACTTCTTTGTCTAATTTACTAGATATAATTTTAGTTTCTGATTCTAGGTTGGATCTATTTGTATAATTATATTGATTATATCTAAATTTTTCTTCTTGTTCGTATTCATCTAATATTTGTGTTATATTAATAGATTTTGATTCTTTTATAAGTGGTTCTATTCTAGGAATAAAGGGTAATAATTCTTGGATATCATATTCTAAATGATCCATTAAATGAAATTAAAGTGAAATTAAATAGCAAGAACTAAATACAGATGTGAGAAGCAAAGCAAAAGCAAGAATAATAACAAAAAGCAAGAAAGTACAAAAGCATAGAATAAGATGACTTGAACTAAATTTTTCAGAAATTAAGTTTCATATTTTTATTCTTATCTTTCCATCCATGTGAGGTGAGTGAAATAAATTTGGAGTCTACAAAGTAGCCTTATTAAATTTAATATATATATGTATATATCTCTCTAACTTTTGTACAAATCGTGCCTTGCTTCTTATTTTATTTTAAAATAATTTCATATTTAAATTATGTTTTTAGGATAGTTGGTATAAGTGCTAAATTTCTATCCTAATTATAATTAAATTATTTTAGTATCTGAAACAAGATATCTTAACATATTTAACAAAATAAAATTGTTATATTGACAAATTATTTTTATTAGCTTTAGTAAAATAATACATTTAACAAAAATAAAAGAGGGGAAAAAAATCGCCGTACAAAGCGCGGGTAATAATTTAGCTCATTTTGATAATAAATTATTTAATTAAAAAAGAATGGATGCACAGCCAAGGCATGTTAAACTCGATGTATATGAATCTGAGCCCATCCGATATGCTGTGGTGAGGCTGGGCCTACGCTGTGGGTCAATCGGACTTTGACGTCCTCATTTCCCACTGCCTTAGCCCCCAAAAGCCGCGGCCCTGCGTTGGAGCTTTGACGCTATTGTATGAAACGATTCTTCGGTCGGAAAGGAACGGGAGCTCTGCTCTGCACTCTCCGTAACCCTTTATCTCTTATAGCTCCCACTCCCACTCCCACCTACTTGGCGCCGCCATTCCTTTTCGTCTCTTTCTCTTCTCATCCACCGCTTTCTAGGTTGCTCAACCCTTCTCTCCTCGCCTTCTGTGGGTCTCGTCCTGTTTTGGAAACGTCGTCGTTTCGTTCTCCGTCTTCCTCCTCCGCCGCCACCACCATGCCTGGAGCTGAGAGTGTGGAAATGAAGTGGCCGGCGAAGCGCGTCAGGGACACTTTCATCAAGTTTTTTGAAGAGAAGAATCACGTGAACTGGAAGTCTAGCCCTGTTGTTCCCCTCAATGACCCGACCCTTCTCTTTGCAAACGCTGGTATGATTCTCATCTTCCACGATTCTTTAGTATCAGCTGTAGCGATGAACGCTGCTGTTTCTTGGCATTTTATGTTCTATAAATAAGGATTCCAGGTCATTCTAGCCTTGCTACATGTTCTACTGATCAAAGATCCAAGCTTTTGGCTTTTAACTCGAGAGCAGCTGTTGAAAATTATCATTGCTCTTAAGCTATCATCTGAATTAGAAAAAGAAAGGGGAAAAAAATCTAGTGACGATGGAAGTGTCATTTCTTCTGCCTATTTTTGGTGCTTAGTGTAAACTGGTCTGTTAGGCAAGTTTTCCAATGTGTTGTAAATAATGTGTGAATGTTAGCTGTATATAGATTGTATGCTGACTGTAATATCTGCGAAGTTGGGGTAGTTGAATGTCTTGTCTTGTATCAAGTATCTCTATAAATACAAGACTACATGCGGGTCAGAATTCACTGACTCCATTTCCCATTAAAGGGTTTTCTCTTCATCTTTCTCTCATTTTATATAATGCTAGTTGAAATTTTCAGCTTTCTGCCAGTTTTAAGATGCATTAAACTGGCTTGGTTTCCTAGACTCCTCCCTTTGGTATATGTTCTAGTGGCAGCTTAGTCCATTGTTTTAACATTAATGGAAAGAGGAGGATGTTTTATAGCCTCTCTAGTTTTTGTGAGATGGGTTTTTGACTACATCCTTTTTGTGGTGTCACTCTATTCAAGGGAATGTTTCTGTTGGATATGCAGAGATTGAGCACATTGGCTGCACTCTATGATCTTCCATTTGGATTTGGGTGTTTCCTTTTCCCCACTTTTGTACTACGCTTCTTTTGGTAGTATATCTTATCCTCCTTAGTTTTCCTTTCTTTCTTATAAATCTTTTCTGAAGTGCACTCTGAGGCAACTTGTCCTAGCTCTAACAAATGTCAGTCTTGTGTAAACCTGGTGTGCCTTTTGATGAGGAACAGAGTGGCCATAGGGAAAATGGCAATAAGAGACTAGAAACCCCATTTTGATGATATTTTAAAAGTTCTTTCTTAAATTGTTTTATTGTATATGAATAATTTGAAAAATAGAGATTATAACATCTTTCCTCGACCCCCCAAAAAAAAAATATTAGCACCCTTTCATTTAGTAGATTTTTACTGTTGAAAAATAATGGTGTAAAGTACTTAGAATATATGATAATACTGATTTTGTTCTTCTTTGGAAGTTGGTCACTAAATAGAAGTATAAAAATTAGGATCTGAATATGACCTGTATGTCAAGATATATATATCATATATATTGTGTACATTGTGTCATTGTCATGTTTTATATTCTTAAAAGTTACACGCATCAATGTGTCTATGTTCGTGCTCAAGGTTTAGCCACTCTAAGGTTTTGCCAAAGTAGTCTATTTCCACATGAATAAAAATTTACAACTTTGTAACCTTAATTTTTGATAACTTAGCTCTTTTAATTTCAAAATTTCCCCTTAAGCTAGAAGAATTCATTTAGCAAGGCTAGTAATAGTGCTATCTTGTATGCATTGAAGTTTTGAAATAAAATCGTTTAGCATTTTGCCTGTGCCCTTAGTTAGCTAATCTGCAAATTAAACTTAGTTGCAGATTCTTCAGCTTGAAAATAATGATGGAGGTTGCCAGCATTGTTAATTGGCCATCCTCACCTGACTACCTATTGTTCCTGTTGGAATAGGACAATGAGTCTCATTCAAATTTTCTTATTTCTTATTTGTTTACTTTTTATTATTATTTTATTTCATAAACAATACTCTAATTCATCTTGATTTGTGATATTGTGTTAATTTAAAGTGAGAAAAATTTTCTTTTTCACTATGCAAATACAGTAAATACCCAAAGCTTCATGCTGATGAACATTGCCTTGTATTTCTTTTGTTATATATAATTATCTTTACTAATAGTGTCTTGTTATTTGCTTCCTTCCCTTCAGAAAAGTTTGTAGAATTTACCATTACAATTGGCTTGGGATTTGACAGGCATGAACCAGTTCAAGCCAATCTTTTTGGGAACTGTAGATCCTAACACTGGCTTGAGCAAACTCACTTGTGCTTGCAATACCCAAAAGTGCATTAGGGCTGGTGGCAAACACAATGATCTTGATGATGTAGGAAAAGATACCTACCATCACACCTTCTTTGAGATGTTGGGCAATTGGTCGTTTGGGGATTACTTTAAAGAAGAAGCCATTGGATGGGCATGGGAACTTTTAACAAAGGTATGGATCTTCACTGTTAACAAAGGTATAGTTTGGTATAAATAATTATGCTATGCATTAAATGACTGTGTGCTAGAGAATGATTTGAGCACCTAGCTAGTAACTGACGCCACACCTTTTGGGCTATTTGGGCTTTTTTTTCTCTGAAGTTAGTAGGCTATTTTTTTCCTTAGGATGTGCACATGTTATCTCAGCAAGATGGCCTTGTGGTGTCTAGACTTTGTTAGCAGTTGTATGATATGCTGACATCCTTCTTGCATTAGCAAGTTCTTTCAAGTTGTTGGTCATATTAGATAGTTAGGGATTGATGGATTAAGTGCTGCTTCAACATTGTATTGAATAATTTATAAAGAAAATATGTAGATTTTTCTGTCTCAGTACGACGTGCATCAATTACCCTGAAATCTGGTGTGCTGTCAAATGTTGTTGACAGCCCTTGTGATTTTCTTGACTAGGTTCTCTCAATGGAAAATATGGAGAATTCCTTTGTTGAGAATCAAGAAAGGGACTAGTAAGAGCGATAGATTTTAGCAGTGATAATGAGGGTTGTTAAAAAGTTAGCAATAGAGGCAAAATATTTTGATATAATCCTAAAGGAGGAGGATGCTTTAGGTTGACAATTATGGAATGCAGTAGAGCAGATGTCAATTCAATTTTCTTGTGAGAAGAAGCTACTTGGTGGTTGCTTTTTGTGTTACAGAGTTTAGGAGATGCTGCCCTTGACAAAGGGAAATTTTGAAGAGGCAGGGAATTTGAGAAAGTCTACTTATATATGAAGGGTTGTGATAATAGAGGTTATAACTGTTGGAAATTACGTCTATTTTACTTGAGTTGTTTTTAGTTCTTTTATTTGTTTTGTTTTAATTAAGGTTTATTTGTTTTAGTAAGTTTGGATAATGCCTTTAGACATCTGGGATTACCTTAGGTGATTTGTTTTGATCAAGATAAGAGAATGCCTTAGGTGTTTTATTTTGGTTTATCTCCTATGTTTTAGCCACTTGTTTTATTTTGTTTGGATAGGATTTATCACTTATTCATGTGAGAGATTGGCTTTCCCTCTTATCTTCTATATACGTACTTGTTGTTATTCAATAAAATAAGTTCAAAGGAAAATTAAACCTTAAATTTTTACATGGTATTAGAGCCTTTAGTGGCCTAAACATTATGGTCAAAATTTGCTAGCATTTCGCCATGAACAATTCCATGGTACAAATCGGTCAATACATGGCCTTGAATACCAAAAAAGCTGACTCCTCAAATGAATCAAACTTTCATGCTCCAATTGTACAAAACAGCAACAAATATGTGCCTATTCTAACCACGAAGTACCAACTCACAGGCCAAAATTACTTACAATGGTCATAGAGTATGCTCATGCATATACGAGGCAGAGGAAAAGAAGTATTCGTACTCAACTTAGTTGCGTCAAATACCAATGACCCGAAGTACTAGGTATGGCTAGCTAAGAACAACGTGATAATGGGCCTGTTTGATTTGCTATTTTTAGAACAGTTTTTTGTTTTTAAGAACAAAAAAATAAAAAAAAATTGTTTGATAATGTATTTTTAATAAAGTGTTTTGTAAAACATAAAATTAGAATTGTGTTTTTGGAAACAAAAGAATCAGAATATTTTTTAGATATTTTGTTAACTTTTATTCTATAGAATCAGGGAAAAGGTAGAAAACAACGATTTCTCATAATAATGATTCAAATAGATTTTTTAATTTTTTTGTTTTCAAAATTTGTTCTAAAAAATATCTTTTAAAAACATTAAAACCAGAATAGAATCAAACAAGCCCAATGTCTTTGCTTGTTAACTCCATGACAACAGATGTTATTGAGAATTTCCTTCTGTGTGAGACTGCATTTGAGATTTGGGAGGTTGTGTGAGACACTTTATCATGAACAGAAGCTCCGTTTGAAATCAAAGCCTTTCCCCATGATTTTAGACAAGGAGAGTTTGATGGTAAACAGGTATTATAATATTCTCTTGTGCCATTGGTAACAATTAGACATGTATGAACACATACATGGTCATGTACCACTGATGCAATTAACTTCAGGAAGATAATAATAGAAGAATGTGTGTAAAAATTCCTTCTGGACCTAAAACTCCAATTTTGAAGCTGTAAGGGCAAGGGTCATGAGTATCTGGCAACTCCTTACCCTTAGGGAAGTTTTTTCAAAGGTGACAAGAGAAGAGAGTAGGAGGTTGACCCAAGGAGCATAACGTTACCTAGTGAATTTGGACTCTTCAGCACTGGTTGCATGAGGGCCTTACAACTTCATGATAGACAATAAACAGAAAAAATAGTCCAAAGGATGGTTTGATCATTGCAGTAAACTAGGGCACATGAGAAGCTTGTTGGAAAATTTATGGTAAGTCTCCAAATTGGAAACCAAAACCAAGAGATGAAAACCATTAGTTAATGGTGAACAATGAAGAAACAACTTAGATTGAGACCTAAGAAGCATCGATATGGGTATGCGTATTGGGTATGACACGACACGATACGTGAGATATGGTAATTTTTAAAATTTTAACATACAGGTGCAGGAATATATATATAATTATATATATATATATTCAATAATCTAAGCATGGGCCATTGATGCATAAATTAACGAGGCAGAATTTGGAATAGTCAGATTGAAAATTTTCAATCTTCATCTTCAAATTTAATTGTTCCAAATGGAGAGGCTATTGCTGGCTCTAGGGAGGTAAGCAGAAGGCTATTATTGCCAGAAGCATTAACGAAGCATAAGCATAAATTAACAAAATTTTCAATTAACTATTACTGGTTCTGGGGAGATAAGCAGAAGCATTAACGAAGTAGAAGGATGTTAACGAAACAGAAGCATAAATTAACAAAATTTTCAATTAACTATTACTGGCTCTGGGGAGATGAGCAGAAGCATTAACGAAGTAGAAGTTCTCCATTTACTGACTTACGTACTGGATGAAGAAGACATTCAAGTTGAATGATTCAACTTGAATGATTCAAGCTTTAGAACAAAAAACAAAAACAGAAGCCACCGGAAAGAAGATGCAATGATTCAAGCTTTCAAAACAAAAAACGAAAACAGAAGCCACAGGAAAGAAGACACAATGATTCAAGCTTTAAACAAAAAATGAGAATAGAGGCCATCGGAAAGAAGACTCACCTGCCACAGCCAGAGAAGACGACGGAAATGGATGGCTTGCCAGAGAAGATGATGCAGAACAGAGTGACGAGATAAGCAGCACCGAGGGAGACGCAGCACGGTGAGATGCAGTCGAAACCAAAGGCGAGAGAGAAATGAAGACCGGCTCGATCAGTAGGGTAAATGAGGCACAAAACGTTCCAGGCCGTTTCAAAGCTGTTTTTGCTCCGCTCCTTAGCCGTTTCAAAATGTTTCGGTACGGAAAGAAACCTTTCGAAATGTATGGATGAAAATAGAAACGTACGGGTACATTTTGTACCTGTATGGTACGCGTGTCCGTATTGGACATGTATCTGGTACGGGTACGACAGCTTGTTTGCCATATCGATGCTTCCGAGATTGAGACCAATCCATTTACCAAAGAACAATGGAACTTATTGCAAAAACTACTTGGAAATGACCAGATTATTGCAGAAAAAGTTGTGGGTTCTAGTACTCTTGCTTAAGCAGGAATTGGGTTTGGAGAAGACAATTAGACATGCTAAAAGAATAGTTCTAAGTAGGGAATATTTAGTTTGAAAGGAGGGTGTGGAGATTGGCTTTCCCTCTTATTTTCTATATATGTACTTGTTGCTATTCAATAAAATAAGTTCAAAGGAAAATTAAACCTTACATTTCTACATGGTATTAGAGCCTTTTGTGGCCTGAACATTAATATGGTCAAAATTGGCTTGCATTTCGCCATGAACAATTCTAAGGTACAAATCAGTCAATACATCGTCTTGAATACCAAAAAAGTTGACTCCTCAAATGAATCAAACTTTCATGCTCCAATTGCACAAAAAAGCAACAAATATGTGCCTGTTCTAATCACGAAGTGGTACTCACAGGCCAAAATTACTTACAATGGTCATAGAGTATGCTCATGCATATATGAGGCAAAGGAAAAGAAGTTTTCATACTCAACTTAGTTGCGTCAAATACCAATGATCCAAAGGTTTGGCTTTCCTTCTTATTTTCTATATATGTAGTCGTTATTTAATAAAATAAGACAAAAATTAAACATTGAATTTCTACAATAACCTTGCAATTATTGAATTCTTTGGAGGGAGAAGGCATAATTCAATTATCATCCCTATAGGCCTTGTTGGAGAGGAATGGTAGCAGGTTGTTTCTGCACTTCTTGGTCCCATCAATGTGCAACCGCCAGAGCATCAATCAGGTTGGGTTGTGGAAGAAAGGATTTAATGGAATGAAGATGGATGTCCTCTATCACATCCCATACTAGCTTTGCAGGTGTAGATTGTTGGAATCAAGTTTCAATCAACGTTGCCAATAACAGTCTAGAATATGCAGGAGATTAAGAATAATAGTTTGGTAAATCGTATATCTTTGGGGTGGAGCTACTATCTCAAAGGAATTGTTAGCTATTTTAAATTCAATTCTATGTGGATTTTGTCAACAGAAAGTGGCTAAAATATGTATAAAGATAACATGTGTGAGGGATTTTGGCTTAAGCCCATAATAGTTAAAGTGATTGCTTTTGGTGTTTGTTTTGTCTGTAAGATGTTGTCCAATACATATTGAGAACTTGATGGTTATTCAATTCCATAATTTGCTAATGCATGATTATATCTTTGGTAACCTTTATTTATTTGCTTCCTTTTGGGTTGCAGGTTTATAAATTACCCACAGATTGCATTTATGCAACATATTTTGGTGGTGATGATAAGTCTGGTCTAGCCCCTGATATTGAAGCTAGAGATATCTGGCTTAAGTTTTTGCCTACTGGACGTGTGCTTCCTTTTGGAAGTAAAGTATGTTTTTACTTTGTTTTTATCTAATTATGTGATTTTTATGTTCATCAAGATTGTAGTTAGTGTGAGCTGTGCATGCTGTGTGGGTTTTAAATTTATAATAAAAGTGGATGCATTTTTGCACTGATAGGAGTTTAGAAATAAACCTATATGAGTTTTAGGATTGCACCTACAGCTTGTTTTTGCTTTATTTATCCATGGAGCAATAATATTTCATCATGCATACTTAATGGGTATTAGTGTTGCCACATAAGGAAAAAATACATGGTTGTTTTCTGTTTGTTACTCTAGGAATTTTATGCCTTATCAGTGGTTTGATCTAATAGCAATTTATTATTGGTGGTTATTAAAGAATGCGTAGAGAATTGTATTCAATTATTGAATGAATACTTCTTGATGCATTTACAAGTAATGGCACTGCAATTTATAGGCCTAGAGCTAAAGAGAATTTGCAATAGTATTTGTGAGAGTAAGGTTATTTATAATAAACTCCAAAAACAAAGAAAAAGAAAAAAAATTAGGAATTCTGCATTCCCTCTCAAGTTGGGGAGTATATGTTAATCATGCTCTTCTTAGATGAACAACATCAAACTGGGTTCTTAGAATAGCTTTGGTCAGAACATTAGTTGTTTGTTGATGTGTTGGTGTATAAATTACCTCAATGATTCTTTTTTTTTTTTGGGGTGGGGTGGGGGGGGGGGGGAATAAAATGCCGATCAATTTGTACATGCTTGGTTTTATTCTAATGAATTGGATTTTTTGCAATGCTTATTGCTGCTTGGTTGTCGCGCAATTACTTCATGGATGCTAAAGTAGGAAATTTAAGTTCTTCAAGGAGCTTTTTAACCATACACCTTCACAAATTTCATGAGCCATAGCCTGAATTTTTGTCTCAGCATTGCTTCGACCTACAACTGAATGCTTTTTTATTCCTCCAAGTGACAAGGTTACTGCAGACATAGGTACAATACCTTGAAGTTGATTGCCTATTAATGAGAGATCCAGCCCAGTTTGCATTAGAGAACACCTCTATGCAAATGTTAGTTCCTTTCTTGAAAAACAACTCCTCCCTGGTGTCATTTTTAAGTGCTAGAGGATTTGGTTTATTGCTTTTAGGTGTTTTTTAGTAGGATTGTTTATAAACTAGCTTGTAACACTAATTGCAAAATTGAAATTTGGTATAATGTGGGAAAGATATATCAGTTTTCCTACTAGTCCTTGGTACAACCTTTTTTCAACTAGGCAAAGGTTTCCCTTATCCCAATTTTGTTTGATGGATCCATAGGAGTATTAGCAAACTTGTTACCAAGTATATGGGTTTCCCCTTGCAAATTGAGGGTATATTTCCTTTGGGATATAAAAATCCCTCTGGATCAAGTTATTTCCATACTCAGAAAGTACTTTAATGCCTCCAAGTCTTTAATCTCGAAATTCTAGATCTTATCTTCTGATGCTTTAATGAAAAGGATGTGATCTGTTTGGCCCTATGTGAATGCAAACTAATTAATTACCTTAGTAAATCTTTCAAACCAAGCTCTCCTGCATTACTTAAGCCCATATAGAGATTTTTGCAATTTACACACCAAGTTGTCATTATTGGAATTGTCAAACCCCGGAGATATCTCTATGTAAATTTACTTTGTGTGCTTTTTATAAGATTTGGACTTGGGTTGGGTTGGCAATGCTCTTGGATAGTGCACTGTTGCTCAACTTGCTTATTGCGCCTTGAATATGCCTCGAGATCCTTGCTAGCCCCTTGGTTTAGAATTTCAAGAGTCTTAGGTTTAGTCATAGGCGTAAGTTGAGGTGAGTGGCTGTGCATAGGCTTGGGTGTAGGAGAGATATGGGCCCAAAACTTATATTATTCCTCTTTAATTGCTATATTCTCCCCTTGATGAGTTTTGGGTAGTATGATACCTAATTCAAGAAAGGTAATATCCATGGAGGTATATAATTTTTGAGTGAGAGGTGAATAACACCTGTAACCTTTTTGATATTTGGAATATTTGAGGAAAATACACTTTACAGATTTTGGGTCAAGTTTGCTTCTTTGTTGATGAGGGATATGAACATATGCAACACACCCAAACACTTTTAGGGGAAGGTTAATGCGGATATGGGTTTTGGGGAAAGGCTTTGAGGAGAACTTGGCGAGGAGAGTTAAATTTGAGAATCCTTCAGGGCATGTGGTTGGTAAGATAGGTTGCAATTAGAATGGTCTTACCCCAAAATTGCTTAGGGACATTATTTGTAAACATGAGGGATTAAGCAACTTCAAGATGTTTGTTTTTCCTCTCAATTATACCATTTTGGGGAAAGGCTTTGAGGAGAACTTGGCAAGGATAGTCAAAGTTGAGAATCTTTGAAGGCATGCAGTTGATAAGATAGGTCACAATTAGAATGGCTTCACCCTAAAATTGCTTAGGGATATTATTTGTAAACATAAGGGATTGAGCAACTTCAAGATGTCTATTTTTCCTCTCAGTGATACTATTTTGTTGAGGAGTGTAAGCGTATACCTTAGCATCATTTTGAAAGATTTAAATTTTTGTCTAAAATTGATTTTGAATCGTGGAATGAAAGTTTTGGACAATAGAGGCAATTTTAGACTTATCTTTCATTAGAAAAACTCAAGTGATACGAGTGTGATCATCAATAAAGGAAAGGAACCAGTGGGTACAGGTTATATTTTGAGCATAAGATGGCCCCTAAATATCACTATGAATCATAGAAAAAGGATGTGATGATTTGTAAAAATGATTGGAATAAGTATTACAGTTGTGTTTGGATAACTAACAAACCTCACATTGAAAACTTTTTGGACTTTTATAAATAGAGGGGAACTTCTTGGCCAAATTACATAAAATTTGGGTGTCTTAAGCATTGGTGCCATAAATAACAGTGCAATCTGAATTGTTTGTAGGTGTGGTCACATGGTAGGTATGTGTGACTTAATTATTAACCTTGATCTGGTAAAGACCTTGTTTTCCTTAGCATTGCCATTTGTCCTCCTCGACCAAGTCCTAAAAAAGGCATTTAGAGGAAGAAAACTTAGCAACACACTTCTAGTCATGGTAAGCTTGTTGATTGAAAGCAAAATGTAAGATAAATTTGGAACCAAGAAAATAGATTTTAGTGTGAAGGTCTAAAAACTGTTCACTCTCCCAATACTAGTCATTGTGGAGAAAGATCCATTGGCGATGCACACTTTATAACTATCATAGCCTGGCTTATATTCAAGGAACAATGAGGCATCTCTAGTCATATGATCTGAAGCAGCTAAATCAACTATCCAAGATGCATTCTCTCTTGCTCAAGCATGAAGAGTATTTAAAAAAGTATCTTTCTGTGTTGTAGTTTCAATGGCAACATTAGAAATGGATGATGAATCTTGATTGATAAGCTTTTGAAGCCACTCCACTTGTTCTTTGTTAAGAAAAGCATGTTCATTTGTTGGTTTTTCACTTTCTTTTGAAGTGGCAAGATACCCTTTGTGTTTTTTTTTTTTTTTTCCCTTGGGTGTCTGTTGGGCTTTTGATCTGCTGGTTTTTTGTGTATCTTCCAACATGTTTCACTAGTATGGCCTATCTGTTTGCAATTGTCACACCTAGGCTTCCTCTTCTACGGTTTACTATCATGATTTTGGTTCATACCTCAGGACATGAGGGCATAACCATTGGATGGAATACTAACAGTTGCATTGGTTCCCATCATGAGTTTCTTTTTGCTATCCTCTTTTGCACCTTTGAGAAAGCAACTCTAAGTGGAGGCAAAGGCTTTGAACTAAGGATTCTTCCCCTGTCTTCGTCGAGGGATGAGTTCAAGTCTACAAGGAATTTAAGTACTTTTCTTCCTCCATAATGTCCTTGTATTTCTTTGCATCTTTGGGGTAGGCCCAATTTGGGTTCTCAAGGACATCCAATTGTTGCCACAAACACATTAATTTAGTAAAATATTGGGTCATCGACAATTCACTATGTTTGAGATCAAGAAGAGTAGTTTTGATCTCAAACAATTTAGAAGTGTTGTCTTTATTAGAGTATGTTTCCTTTGCGGCTATCCAGATTTCGTAGATGATGTCATAGAACCTAAAATCCTATTTGATATCATTGTCTATCGTATTGACCAATGTAATAAAAAATGGACTGGACCGATTAGTCAAACCAAAAAACTAGTGAATTGAAGATCAATGTGGTTTGTTTGGATCATAAATTTGTCCCTTAAAAACAAAGGTCAAAAGTTTGAAGCTAAAATTAAAAGAAAAAAATAGACTATGGGCCTTGTTGACAATCCTATAGCCTAGTCCAAGGAAATTATATAGGGTTAGCCTAGCCTTTCCTTTGCTTTTATAAACTCACCTCCCTGCCTTTCCTTTTCACTTAGCCGATGTGGGATTATGGTAAATGGTTTGAGGGTTTACAAGGTTGCGGTGGAAATGAGGCATGGTGATGTTACTCTAACTCACAATTATCACATTGAAATGAAGATGGATTTTTATTTATAAATAACGGGGAACAAATATTTTAGATATTAAAAATTTGGATGTCCTAATATGAGATGCCATAACATTACTTCATTCTTACTAGTACTGGAAATAGAATTAAAATCAAATCTTTTGCCTTCTCAATGCTGAATCTTCTTAAAAGACATAAGTCCTCCAACTTGTCTAGCATTGTCAATCGTTTTGCATGAGGTTAAATCCTAAAATTCACATACAGAAACAGTGAAATTAACTTGACAATTTTGATCATGGGTTAATTTATTGACAAATAAGAGATTACAAGTCAAGTTTTGGACATGAAGGACATCATTGGGGGTAAGATGGGGAGAAATAATAATTGTTCCTTTCCTAGCTATAGTTGAGAGAGAACCGTCTGCTATTCTCTTTTTTTTTTTTAAAGGAAAAAACACATGGTTTATATGATGAAAGTAATTGACCCTGCCATGTGATTAGGTGCACCAGAATCAATTATCCAAGGACAATTTGGGTAAACACTTACAAGAGCAATTGTGAGAAAATTACCATTTTGTGCTAAAGAGCAAGAGGGATTGGAATTGGAATTTACTAACAGTTGAGATGAAACATTTTGTACAAATGGTCCATTTGCTCCTTTGTGAATGGAGAAGTAAGTTGCTACCTTGTTTGATTATTGCTAGCCTGAAATGCTTGAGTTTCTCCCATCTGCTTCTTTTTCCAATTTGTAGGCTTTCCATGATTCCTCCAACAATTCTCATCGGTGTGCCATGATTTTTAACAGTGATCACACCAGGTCTTCTGCCTCCCATTCCTTTTTTCACCTTCCAGATCATGTCCCTTTGAGCAAGACCATATTTTTCTGTATCCAGAGCAAATCTGGTTTCATTTGTAGGTTTCATCATGACATGCCTCCAAGCTTCTTCTTTGTAGACTTTAGAAAACCTCTCTCTAATTGATGTGAGAGGTTTTCTACCCAAGACTTGTCCTCTAACTTCATCAAGATCCTTATTTAGACCTGCAAGAAATGCAATCTTTCAACTTTTTTCTTGTGTTGAATGTTGTTGTTAGGATTTTCCCACTCTTCTTCAAACAGATTGAGTTCTTGCCATATGGTCATCAATTGGTTGTAATAAGTTGGAATTTCTTGATCTCGTTGTTAGGTTCTCCACATCTCGGCATTTAATTCAAACATCTGGGAGTGGTTTTCCATGTTTGAGTATGTATCTTGAGCAACCTCCCATACATCTCAAGCAATAGGAAGAAACATGAAAGGCTTTCCAATCATTGGTTCCATAGAGTGAATTAGCTAGGCAGTCACCATAGAATTTCCTGAACTCCACTTCTTCAGCTTTGGATCATCGTGGTGGCTTGCTTGACTTCTCCATTCATGTATCCAAGTTTCCCTTTTCCATTGATCACAAGTTTGACAAATTGTTATCATTCTAGATAATTTTTTCCATTTAGTTTATGAGTGGTTATTTGAAGAAGATGATCAGAGGAAGACGAAATTGAGTTTTGATGAGAATCTTCATCAAGATGTCTTGAAGAACTCGTTTCTTGAGTGGCATCCACCACAGCATATCTTGTTATTTAGCCTAAGCTCTAGTACCATGATAATTTTATGGAGAGAAAAAAATTGTTCTCTTACTTTATTGCTTCAGGAATTATAGATTAAATACACTGAGAATAGAATCTCAATCTTCTTAGAAAGTAGGAACTGATAAACAGTGAAATAGAATTCTGTTTCTACAATATAGGACCTATCTAAATAGAAAACAGAATCCTAATACTTTATCTATTTAAACATTTATTTAAAATAAATCCTAACTAATAACTCTTATCTTATCGACAATATATATATTCATTTATTCTTTAATTGTCATTGGTTTGACTCTAGTTCAACCGTAGTTGGATTAATAAATTGTGAATAAGTGCTTTTACCAGTTTAATGATTAGTCTGATTTTAAAAACATTGTTATTGACCAATCAGGAAATGACCATATTATTTTCTGCCCTCCATATCTTGTATTTTGGGTGCATCTTTTCTGGTTGGACAGCAACTCTGGTAAGGTAATCATCCTTACCCTTGCATGAGACAAACATCATCAGGGATTTGGCTTATTGCAAGTAGTTATGGCCATTTAATTTGTGTCTTGTGATGAGTTGGATGGAGCCCTCTGTTCCACCATGGATGGAGAGGTCTTGTCTAGAAGACCCACTCGGAATTTGGCTCGCTTCAATGGCCATAAGTTACTGGACAAGGCAGAAAAGGTGGCTGGAGAGGTCTTGAATAGGGCAAAGCTACCGGAGAATAGAGTAGAGAAGGTGGTGAGTTGAACACACCATGAAAAAGGTCCAACTAGGGAGGGAGCAGGATTGGGCTTGATAGTATTGCTCAATGATTAGTTTTGAGTGAATGGCAACTGGAGGGGAGGTTTCACACACCTTTATGCACTGGCACATGGGCAAATTGGAGACCTCACGTGCCAGCAACGTCTGTGGGGATTCCTAATGTGTTTGGACCAATTTGAGACCAAACAGTGATAGCTCAATGACAACTGGAATGAAGCCATTGGGGAATAAGTGGAATGAAGGCCATAGAAGATGAAAGTGAGCCTAATGCTCTAATGCCACAAAGAATGAACGGAGAATTGAATTCAATTATTGAATGAATAATTCTTGATGCATTTATAAGTAATGGGCACCACTATTCATGGGCCTAGAGCTAAAGGGAATTTACAATAGTCTCTGTGAGAGTAATGTTATTTACAATAAACTCCAAAAATAAAGGAAAAAAAAGGAAGAAAAAAAGCAATTCCACATTTATCAATGGTGGATTACTTAATATTGGTTTTCAATTTGATACTATTTGTGGTAGTCATGCAATTCGATTCTTAGGATCAATTCCCCTTTTCCAGATTCCATTTTTCATTCTTTCCTCTGGAACTTGTAAAAATCAAATATTTTGATTAGACATTATTGTATTATCCAATGTTAATAGTAAAACTTTGGATTTTCATATCTAACTGGGTATATATATCTCTCTGGTTAGGACAATTTCTGGGAGATGGGTGATACTGGTCCTTGTGGACCTTGCACTGAGATACATTATGATAGACTTGGTAATCGTGATGCTGCATCCTTGGTCAATAATGATGACCCTACGTGCATTGAGATATGGAATCTTGTGTTTATTCAGGTATGATTTTGACTGTGTCTTTCTGATCCTTTGATTCAGTACCATGTATGAATTTGATCTGGTCAGCGTCCACCACAAGATGCAAACTAATTTTTTCCATTAGAAACTTATATCTAACTTGCTTTTGGGTGAAATACTTGCTGGACTCTTTCTGGACTTATCTTTTTGCTTCCGTTTGTCCTTAACAGTACAATAGGGAGGCTGATGGCTCTCTTAAACCTCTGCCTGCAAAACATGTTGATACAGGCTTGGGATTCGAAAGATTGACCTCTGTACTTCAGCATAAAATGAGCAATTATGACACTGATGTCTTCTTGCCTATCTTTGATGCCATTCAACTGGTATGTTGGTGATGGAATTCGCGGTTCTGGTTTTATTTCATTAAAGGTTTTGAAACAGTAAACTTTTAGCTCCTAAAATTGTATTTATATTTGAATTGTAATTCTTGTATTCTCATGGTACTGGTACATCTCTCCTTTCATAAGGGGGAAGATTCAACACAAAATAGAGATGAGAGAGAACTACCAAAATTGAGAACAGCAACTATCCCTTGGCATAAAGAAGTTTCTGTACAATGGTCCTATGTTAATTCTTGAAAGTTTATTTAGAACTGTAGATGTACGAGGAATTCATTCTTTACTGTACTTTCTTTTAGAAATTCAATTCTTGTATTTCATTAAAGCTGCAATTTCTTATCTCTCACATCATATCTTCTATCAATTTTTTGACCTCAAATAGCATCAGCATAAATGAATGGTGAATTTTACTTTCTACTGTTGAATGGCTTTCTTGTTCTTTTGGAATTGTTTGTGCATTAGTTTTTAAATGTTATTGATATGCGACATTCCATGTAGTTTGTATGTGCATTTACGTTATTAACTGCCTCAATGTTATGAGGATGTGTACAATTTTCAGTTAGTTGAAAAATACTGTCTGACTCAGACAGGCTTTTATGACTACTCTGATTTAGGTTCTTTTCTATGAGGATAGTGTCCCATATGTCAATTCACTTTTCAGTCATCCAAATGATAATTTTACTGCAACATATATGCAGGCAACCGGTGCTCAGCCATATTCTGGAAAAGTTGGACCTGATGATGTTGATAAAGTGGACATGGCATATAGGGTTGTTGCAGATCACATCAGAACTCTGTCATTTGCCATTGCTGATGGATCTCGCCCTGGTATGATATTGTACACTGGGTATCTTTGTAATTCTTTTTTTCATTACAAGAATCTATAGTCATCAAGGTTCTGCATGTTGTCCTTTACTACTATGCCATAAGGTAGGCCTGTTTTATTTGTATTACAACTAGATGTAATATTTTTGCTGTGATTTGAAGTATGAGAAAACACTATCTAATTCTCTCTCTCTCTTTTGCCTTTTATAGGTCACATTTCTACATTACTTATATTTTTTATAATAAAATTAGAACATACTGCCTTAATTGTGTCATGTTTACTTGCTTTCAAGGTAATGAGGGGCGTGAGTATGTTCTTAGGCGTATACTCCGTCGAGCTGTTCGGTATGGACGTGAAGTCCTAAAAGCTAAAGAGGGTTTTTTTCATGGGTAGGTATACTTTTTTTTTTTCCTTTTATGGTTTTTGTTTCAGTGGTTAGCCAATTTGTTTCTTGATGTGTATGAGCTTTTTTGGCAGCATCTTGTACTATAAAATATGAAGTACTTTTGTTTACTTGTTAAGTATTATTTCTACGTAGGTGTACTTATCCTCTCAAAAAAGGGGAAAAGAAAATCTATTAGAAGGAATCCAAGGTTGACTTTAGGTACAGTTGGATTTGTAAATAGACATTGTCCTTAACATATTTATTTATAGTGTGTAGCACACTTGTGGCAGCAAGGGTTCCAAAATGCTATAGCTTGTAGTGCATGGTAATGTGCAAGCTTACATGAAAATGTAGCGCTCAACTTAAAAATTTCAACATATGATTGATAATTGATTAATATTTGTAGAAAATGAAACTCACATTAAAAGGAAAAAAAAGCCTCATAACAACGTAATAATCATCCATAAAATCAGAACATCAAGTACTTTTATCATAAATTACACTGATGTTGAACGAAGTTTTTGAGCCTAAGCTTCATCCTAAGACATCTAAACCAGTTTCTCCTCTTCATCAAATGCAACATCATCATAATGACCATCATGAAGTAATTTCTCTATTTCCTCTTCATCTTTTGAGGTTTCAATTTATTCATCAATCATATCAGGAATATGAGAAGAGGAGGATGACGTTGCCCTCTTGTCATGCTCTTAATATGGTTAATGAATGCTTAATTATTGAATATTAATTGGGCAAGGGCGGGTCAAGTGAATCTGCAGTGTTAGGCTTTGCAAAATCACTCAAATTATTGTTGCCCTATTTATATGTAGTGCCTGTAGCCTGGACTACAGCTACACAAAATAGCTTCTGTAGCATAGCTATAGTTAGCTATATGCAAGTTGTGATGCTACACAAGTGGCGTAGTGCCAGCAACCATAGCATTGAGCTTCTGGCTGTGGCACGAGCTATTAAACTATGGTCCTTAATAGGTTTTTCAGTTCTCAATTTTGTTAATTACAGGCTTGTAAGTATCGTGGCAAATGAGATGGGTGATACTTTTCCTGAACTAAAACAACATGAAGTGCACATCAAGGATGTAATTAAGGAGGAGGAGGAAAGTTTTGGGAGAACCTTGATTAAGGTTAGAATTATCTATGTATGAACTTAAGCGTTAGCATGACGGCTAAGTTTTTGTTTCTGGTGAACTTGAAGACTTATGGTGTTGCAGATAGATTTTCCGGTATTTTGTTCCTTTCTTGCATGGTTAAGACTAAGAGAAAATCTGACTGGTTGTTTTGCCTCTTCAGGGAATTGAGAAATTTGAGATGGCTGTTCGACATGTTCAGGGAAAGATATTGAGTGGGCAGGCAAGTAAATTCTGATCTCTCATCATGGTCATACTTATAATATCTTGTGGCATATTCACACTCATATTTATTAGAACCTGTGAAGCATGAACAACACCACAACCCCCCCCCCCCCCCCAAAAAAAACACACAAAAAAACCAAAAAAAGAAGAAAATAATCAGCCATGTCTGTGTCTGACAAAGGCACTAGTATGGCTAGATTTGTTGGAACTTTTTGAATTATACATGGATACTAAGATAAAAAACAATAAATTTCTAAAATTCCACTTTGTTTTGCGACTGTCTAATGCCATACCTTGTTTATTGTCCTTGGAAAGGTCATCACACAAATCCTTATCCATCTCAAAAAATTAAGATCTATGTGGGTAGCATAGCTGATGTTGATGACTTGATGGCGAACATTTTCTTCATGCCACTGACAAGTTGCTGCAGACAGACCAATTTATGATTTTGCCAAATTAACAATTTGGCAGTGAACTTCTAAAATTTAACTTGGTTTTGCTAATTTCTAATGCTATACCTAGTTGATTGTCCTTGGAAAGGTCATCACTTGAATCCTTATCCTTCTGAAAAAATTAAGACCCATGCACTTGGCTGACGTTCATGACTTGATCGTAAATTTTTTCTCCATGCAAATTTCAACAAGTTGTTGCAGACAGACCTGTCTGTGATTTTTGCCAAATTGTATATTTAACAAATGTCTCTCTTCTGTTGTCAGACTTGGAGGGTAATGGAATTCTATGTTTCCTGTATATTTGTCAAGACTGTCTCAATGTTAGTTTAATTTAATTGGTCGCAAAGCTGCAGTTTAATCACCTTGCTATACTGCATGAGGTTTCAGAATTGTGGATATTTTCATATTTGATAAACAAGCTTCATCCAAATGTTGATTTTCTATTCTGTAAATTGTTATTCAATTTAAACTATTACTCTTATTTGTTATTTTTGAAAATGTCATTTGTTGATTTTTTATTCAGTTATCTCTTGATTGCAGGAGGCCTTTATCTTGTGGGATACATATGGGTTCCCGTTGGATCTCACTCAGGTGGATGGAGTGCTTTGCTGTATACCATATAAAATTGTTGTTACTTTAATCATTTGTACTGTAATCATTCTTCTTACTTTTCCCTTTATCAGTTGATGGCGGAAGAAAAGGGCTTACTTGTTGATGTTGAGGGTTTCAATTGTGCCATGGAAGAAGCAAGAGAGAGATCAAGAAATGCTCAAATAAAGGTATTGTACTTGTTTGAATTACTAAACCTTATTACTTAAGTCTGAAAATTGAAATGACATGCCTGTGTTTGGAGGCACTAAATGAACTAAAGGGTGAAAATAAAACATCACTAACGTTTGTACTGATTTATTCTAATGTCCTTCCCACCCATAATCATCTATTATTATTTCGCAGCAAGCTGGTGGTGTCATTGTCATGGATGCTGATGCTACTTCAGCATTGCACAAAAGGGGCGTTGCTCCAACTGATGATAGCTTCAAGTTTGTTTGGTTTGAGGTGAGTTTTTTTGATTCCTTTTCTTTTCATTGTCTGTCAGATATTTTTTAAAAACACAAAAGAAGAGCAACTTTTTATATAAATATTTCTTAGGTGAAAGGAGAATAATGTGAACAGAAGGAAAAAAAAAAAGAGGGAGAGAAGATTTTTCTTGGAGTACACGCTTGTGTGCTCCCTTTATGTCTATCAATTTACAACTTGAAGTGCTTAGTATGATATAGTTTGTGTAGTACAGCACTGTACTAATGAAAGCTCACGCCGCTTGTTTGATAACTTATTAACTTGAAGATTAGAACTTTCCATCAGGCTTAACATAAATATTGATCATGCCCAGATTGGTATTAGAAGCTCTGTTATTTGCCATTACGTGACTTGGGAAATAAATCTACTAACTGTTTCTGGTATGAACGTAGGTCATGTAAATTTAGATTTTCCTGGACTATTTCCCTTACACAAGGATAGATCACTTCAATTTGTTTTGTTCTATCATAAATCAGTGGATTCATTAGACAACGTATGCATGGCTGCATGGTGATCACACTAATTTCATCGTGAGCAATATCTGAATTCTAAGCTCATTCAAAAGCTGTTGTACCCACATAAGTTTGCATGTGGTTTTAGCCATAGCACAATAGTCCGCTTCACATTGTATTGGGCAACTTTGGTTTGTTTCTTCTTCTTCCATGATGTCAATCTCTACCTACAAACACACAGTATTCTGTAGTTAAGTTTTGATCTCTTGGATCTGACCCAATCAACATCTGTAAAGGCCTTTGTATGGCCATGGTCTCTACATAATATTCACTTTCTTGGAGCTTTCTTCTAGTATTTTACTATTGTATTGATACATTGTAGTGAATGGTAGTTGTAGAAAACATAAATCTGCTAACAACATTGACTGGGAAAACAATGTCTGAATGGGTGGCAATTGTTGAAATTTATGGTTAAAATAAAAGTATGATGAATGGGAATGCTTGCACACACATACACACAATGGCAGTCCCCTCCTTTCTTTTATTGATAATACTTTGAAAACAGAAATTAACTACAAGATCAACTTCTGAAGATAATAAGAGACAACTACAAGACTCTTATACAAATATAAACACCTAATTCTTTAATAGTCCCACATAATTTGTAGGACTTTATCTTTGAATAACTGATAGGTTTCTCAACAGTCTCGTTGCTCAAACTGGATATTGGCATATGTTGATGACCTGCACCTTTACAAACACAATTTGCAAGCTAAAACGAGATATTTTTTTTAGAATGAAGATTTATTAATAAATAGTTATCATTTGAGCGGTTGTATAACTTGTTATAGACTTCTTGCTTTCGTACTAATTATTTACTTGACATTCTTTGTTTTAGACTTTCAGCATTCTTACTAATTCTATACTTGACATTCTTTTAGAATCAGGCTAAGATTTTTTTTAACTATTTTTTTATTTATCGTTTTTCTTAGGATCATGAGAGTGTGGTGAGAGCAATATATACAGGTTCTGAGTTCTTAGATACCGTTGACACTAGTGGAGACGTTGGTGTAGTTCTGGAATCTACTAGCTTTTATGCTGAGCAAGGTGGTCAGGTATTAATAAATATTTAAAACTTATTCTGTTGCTTTTATCAAAGTTATATGACTATCATTCAGTAATGGTAAATATCACTGTATGCTAGTAAATAAAGCATAGTTGCAAGGTCGAGTTCCTTTATTTTTATTTTTTTATTATTGTTTTTTCCTGCTTATGGGATTTGCTTTTATTTTAGCCTCATGAAGCCAATGAAAGACGAAGGAAAAAAATTGGTTTTAGCAAATACTTAATATTATACTTAGTTTTGATTGAGACCGTTAATACTTTGTACAAAAAATGATAGTATTTAAAGTTCGTAGAACATTATTAACCTTTTTCTGATCGACAGATGCTTAATAAATCTAATCTAATGTGCTGCATAGTAAGAACCGTACTGAATGATAGTTGAAATCTTATCAAAACTTATCAATGTTGTATGAAGGCTAACCAAAAAAAAAAAAAATGCCTGGCTTAGGGCATTGGTGTATGAGAAATAGAGTTTGAAGCATGATTACTGTTGATCATAGCGAGCTGTGAGCTTGATTGCTGGAAAAAGTGGACTATTTATATCCATTGTCTTGGTGGTATGAGATGAAGATTCGATTATTAAAAGATTTGAAGTCTAAATAAGAATTAGCAATGTAAGAAACAGTTTATGGTAGGGGAAAATAATTGGACAACTGGTATAAAAGTTACTCCATAAGACAAATTTCAAACTGCATGATGTTATATAATAAATATAATGTCAAAAAATTAGATGAAAGAATTTGAAAGAATGCATACAATACAAAGCAGTTTGATTGTCATTTCAATATTTTATAAATACAACATTTGTTGTTCAAGATGGTTTGAATCAAAAGATAAAATTAGAGCTTTTGCTAGGTTCTGGCTCAAGGAAATTATCAAGCAAATATCCATCCTCCTAAATATGGGCGGAAGACTATTTCATTGAAACATGACCCTAAATACAAGAATCCTAGCTGTTTGGCTGAATCTAAGCTTGCTGAAGAATACGGTTAACCAGAAAGGATAGAGGTTTGCTTAATAGGCCTATTTTATTAAAAATCTGAGTTTCATTTTCATGAAGCATTATTTTGAGATCAACTTTAGCATGAAATGTATATATAAATTGTGTTTGTTGGCCCAGTGTCACATGTTTACAACTTTGTGAGTGGACACTAGTGTGACTCATTAATCTCTACTTCATCATTGTGCTTTCTTTTAATTTGTTGTGGCTCTTTTCTTTGTTAGTCTAGTGTATGAGATCGGTTCTTTTGTCCTCTAGAATTTTGATTGGTTCTTTTGTCCTCTAGATTTTTGATACTGGATCACTTGAGGGCCCACTTGCCAAATTTCAAGTTAGTAATGTACAAGTTTATGGAGGTTTTATTCTTCATATTGGTTCCTTTTCGGGAGTGGCTGGTAGAATCTCGGTGGGTGACAAAGTAGCATGCAAGGTAAAATTCTGTTCTTTATTGTTATAGTTTTTGTCTTTACTTGAAGTTCTCCCTTGTTTAATTATCTTGGAACTTCTGTAGGTTGACTATGAGAGGCGTGCCCTCATAGCCCCTAACCATACCTGCACACACATGTTGAACTTTGCTCTTAGGGTATGATGCCATTGAATCAAGCTGTATTAATTTCCACGAGTTAGTTTATGTTTGTCATTCTTGAAATTTCTTATGATATGAATGCAGGAAGTACTTGGTAATCATGTCGACCAAAAAGGATCTATTGTTCTTCCTGAAAAATTACGATTTGATTTTTCTCATGGTAAGGGTTGTTCAATTGGGCTGTTTGAATTATTCAAATGAAGAGTTATTATTGATAAAGTGAAAATTTAAACAGGCAAGCCAGTTGAAGCTGATAAATTGAGGAAAATTGAATCAATTGTGAATGAGCAAATAGAAGCTGAATTGGATGTATATGCAAAGGAGGCAACTCTTGCTGATGCCAAGCGAATCAATGGTTTACGAGCTGTTTTTGGAGAGGTAAGTAGTTTAATTCTGCCATCCTTTCTTGTCTTATAAGGGTAATGCTCTTCAATATTCTGCTTTGGATGCAGGTCTATCCTGACCCAGTTAGAGTTGTAGCAATTGGACAAAAAGTTGAGGATCTCCTAGCTGACCCAGAAAATGAAAAATGGTTATCCGTTTCAGCAGAATTATGTGGAGGTTAATATCATAGCATATAGATTCTTTGACAGTTTCTTTCTGAATTTCTTTTCAGCATTTCATTTTACTTGATCTAGGTACCCATATATCAAACACACGAGAGGCTAAAGCTTTTGCACTTCTATCTGAGGAGGGAATTGCAAAGGGAATCCGCAGGATAACGGCTGTCACAACTGGTTGTGCACATGATGCTATGAAATTGGCAAAAGAACTTGAGCAGGAGGTAGATGATGCAGCTAAGATAGAAGGATGTGCACTAGAAGAGGTTGGGTTTCTTGGAGATAATTTTTTAGCTTTGTATTTGCTATTTTTGCACTAGAAGAGCCACTACTCCCCCCAAAAGAAGGGGTCATTAAACTGGAAAAAATTGAAAGTGATTTTTTTAAAAAAATAATGAAAAGGTGAATGTTTTTTTTTGGGGGGGGGTTAAGATATAATAGTCTTGGAGAAGATACAAATTTTAGCTCCTATGAAACAGATTTTCACCTTTCTTCCTTTTATACCATAAATTTTTTGAGCTTCTGTGAGTATGTCATAGAAGGGAATGAGCTTAAAAAATTGCCCCCTGAAGAAAAAAAGGTACCTTTTTCCTGGAGAGGAAAAAGTAACAATTTTGAAGAGGCTACAAAATTTCAGCTCCTGAAATAAGCTTGAAAACAAAAAAATTCTGTTCAGTTTTCTAATGAAGCTGAAATGTTTAATCCCCCCCCCCCCCCCCCCCCCCCCAACACACACCAAAAAAAAAATACTAAAGCGTAAAAAAATACTACAATTTCTATGTTTTGTACTGCAATTAATGGAGATCCTTGTTTTCAACTAAGAAATTGATACTTGTGTTCTTAATTACACTAATTGCAATTTCATAGACATTGCTTGAGTTTTTGTTTTAGTTTGTGAATCACTGTTGTCAAGTACCAGATTTTGTGGGCATGTGGTTGTCAACTTCTATTTTATTTTTATTTTTTTGATGATGAGAAGTTGTATTAAAATGTGAAAGAGAGTACAGCAAGTTTGAGGACAAGAAATCCTCAATCAAAGAAAACAAGAAACTCAAGACAAAGCAACCAAAAAACAGCCCTAGAAAGGTCCTCAGTGGAGAACAGCAGTTCAGTCTCTTTCCATGCAGTGATTCCCTTGAAGTATAACACTTCTGCATTAGCGTAGATTTATTGACTTTTGGAGCATACACTTGTTTGGAAACATTGCATGAACTGATTTTAACTGTGTAACAGTGTATAGCTTGGGCTGGCACCTATTGCATTGCTAATGGGACAGAAGGGACCTGCCATTTCCATGTGATTGTGTGAACAGGAGTGGAAGTCAAAGACTAAGAGCTACTCAGACTAAGAGCTACTCAATCTAAATGTTTAAGCTGTTACTGCTGGCCAAAAAATGGTTTTTTAGATTTCTATAAAAAATTTTACATTTTATTGTATCTTTTGAGATTTTCATTGGTAGAAAATATGAGATTTTCATACAAGGAAACTCAATTTTATTTATCATTTTATAATGGAGAGAATATGAACGTGCAGGGATTGTCAATATGAAATCAAGTCATTGCTTCCTTAAGCTGTCATATTTTATTTTTAATATATATTTTGCTTGTTTTCTTAAATAGTCTACTTGGAAGCAAGTGGTTGAAGATCTGATCTTAAAAAGCTTCTTGCTTTTGCTTTATGGTGAATTTTAGGGTTCCTTTAGGCTTGGATAAGAGAGAAATTTTTTGAGATGGAGGTTTAGTCTTGATTTGTTTGTGATAGGGCCTGGGTGTATGAATTTATTACCCAGAAAAATAGCCAGCTAAATTTCGAGTATATGATATCTGGACTTTCAGGCAGAAGCAAATGTTGGGATTTATAGATGATGGGTTGGGATTGTACGAGGATTCTGCAAGAGAAGTTTTGTGATGGATGTGACAGGATGTGCATTGAGTAGCATTGTACAAAACCAAGAAAAAAACTGAAGACGTGGACAAGAGAAGAGGAAGAACAAAGTTGGAACACTTAGTCCTACGCCTTTGACACGCAATTCTTACTAATTAAATTCTGATGGAGGGCTTAGAATTGTTAGTGATCAGCCTAGAACTCCTCAACTGAGGGCTGAGATTTGAACAAACAGTTGGCCCTCCAAAATTCCTTGTCAGAGCCAATACCAAAGGCCAATAGGCTCATGATTATGGCATATTCAGTATAATGGAAAATATGGAATTACTCATAGGTGTGAAAACAAAAAATTTTAGACAGTTAGATCCACCACTTAGTGCATTTGTCCTGTATTAAAAGGCCTTGTCTTTTTAGCTTGGGGTTCCAAAGAGATTTAAACTTGTGAAGCAGACTATGGTTGCTAGTCAGACTTTACTTATGTTAAATGTTGATATTTTTATTCTTCTCTGGAACCCAGATATGTTATTTTTCTCCCTCCCCAGTGCTTAATTGAGTCTATGTATCTTGGTGTCACAGAAAGTCTCTTATCTGAAAAACCGTGTTGAATCGATATCAATTCCTGCTGCCAAGAAAGCTGATATCAAGACCAAGATTGCCCGACTTCAGGTACGGATTTGCGGGCTTCATGCCTTCTTCCCTTTTCCACTTTTGTCTGTTTGTTTCTTATTGTTGTCCTCTCATCTCCTCTTGTATGAACTTGTCCTAAATTGTACTTAATAACCTGTTTTGTAGGATCAAGTGAGGAAAGCACAAAAGCAGATAGGTGAGGAAAACAAACGAAAAGCTGTAAAGCTGACGACCGAGAAGGCTGAACTTGCTGCTTCAGATGGGAAAGCCTTTTGCATTTCGCGTGTAGATGTTGGTCTGGATGCAGTTGCAGTTCGTGAGGCTGTTATGAAAGTCATGGAGCAGAAGGTCATTCCCAATTTCCAAAATAAATAATAATCTAATTGGGCCTCTAGGATTGTATAGAATGATCTTATTGTGTGTTAATGCATATTTGTTTTTTGGGACTCTAATATTAGTAGATTTCATCATATGTATGTATATGCTTCATCAATTATCCTGTGCACCTGTTTCAATTGGATGTTATGTTGACTTAAATTTCCAAGTTGTGATGATGCTGGTTGATCAACAGGAATTATCTGTGATGGTCTTTAGCACTGATGAAACTACAAACAAAGCTGTGGTTTGTGCTGGGGTACCGGAGAAAGGAGATAAAGGCAAGCTGGATGTGTCAGAGTGGCTGAGTACTGCTTTGGGGCCTCTAAAAGGAAGGTGTGGTAAAGGAAAGGGCGGCCTTGCAACAGGACAGGTTAGTATTTGACTCACTGCTTATACAGGTACAGTGAAATACCTGTTGATTTTGGCAAATAGTGTGGAAAAGTTATACTGAATTGTCAGTGCTTTCTATTATTGTACATCACCTTTGGTGTCTCCCTGGTAGTGTATGTAACACAGATACAGGCAAGTGAATTGAATTTAAAAAAGAAAAGGGGAAAAAAAAAGGAAAAATCTATACCCAAATACAGCGATTTTCTAAAAATGTAGGATATGGGTATGAAGGGTTTTTAATTTTCCGAAGTACATATTTATGCATATAAAGGGTTGATAATGTTAGAATTAAACATATTTATACAAAAAGTCAAAATGAACAAAATTTCATCATTGCCAACTTTGATATCAGCATAAAACTAAGCTAATACATCCCAATACGGGGTAGTTACTGTCATCACCTATCCAATATGGGTACACCTAAATAATTTGACTTAGAGCTAAGGAGTTAAATGGAAAGTTGTAAACTAAGCTGTTTAAATGGTTTTGAGGATGGGGGTTAGTGTTTTCATGATTGGACTTTAGTCATTAAGCAAGGTTGTATAACTGTAATCAGTTGTTATTTTAGACTTCTCTCCAGTCGTCTTATTTTATCTGCTGTGAACTGCTTGTGTTCTAAAATCTGTTGACATTGCTGAGGAATGTCTATGTTGATGACATCAGTGTCAATTTTCAGCCATTTTCTTCTATTATTCATCATACAGTGTCATCTGTTCATGGGGCTCGTTCTTCATGGAGTCAGAAATTTGTTACTTCGTACAGTGGGAATACACATTTGGTTCCTGAACTTTGGACTAGCTTTCTTGGCCCTTTAGTTTTTTTTGGTTTCTATTTTGATCTTAATTTTTTTCTTTATTTACATTTAGTTTTTCATCAGATGAGTTATGCTTCTCAGTGGCGACGTATTCTATTGTGAAGCCCTTTGTGTAAAATGAAAACTATCAAGTTGTTAATTGGAGTATTTCTGCAAGCTTGTGGCATGTTTCTTTACTATTAGTTTGTTCAAAACTTACAACATATCAGAAAGTTGTCTTTATTCAATACATGGGAGAAATCAAATGTGGGCCAAATTGGTGCAAAATTATAATTTTGAAGATCAACATTAGTTCAATTACCATGGAATATTGCACCTTTCTGTGGAATTATTTATTTATATTGTGCGTATCACTGCTGTATTTTATTCGTCTGACTGATTTGTGCAAGATTTCTCCTGTTTCAGGGTGTAGATGCATCACATATAAATGAGGGCATGGATCTTGCTGCAACATTTGCGTCAATGAAATTGAGTTAGTTGATTGTATTATTCTCTTCGTCTGGCTAAAGCGCTATTTGGCAAGTGATTGGTACATATAACTACTGTACTTTCTGTTACATATGTTTACGCATTGTTGCCCTTTAGGGTGAGGAAAATTTGATATAGCTTTTATACGCATATAAAGAAATCACAGACACATTGTTTCACAGGGTAGATCCTGTATTATATTCTGAAAATTGCTTAACTGTCATTCTGTAGAGGCATAATCTTTAATTGTGACAGCTTGTGTACCCTTGAATATTTGATTATTTTAACTTATAATTTTCCAATAATCAGGATATTTGGTTTCTTTAATATTAATGCTGATTTTATATGAGTCATCCCATAAAAGTAGAGGTCATTCTATTATATGGAGCCTTATAACTTTAAAATTTATGAGGTTTTTCTACTTGACACCGATAGTTCATTTTATTGTTCAATATATCTTATAATATGTGACGTTATATCGGATGACTTGGAAGTTTTTTTAAAAAAATTGTGTTTGAACCTTCCTATTAAAAAGTAAGTCTGTTTCGGCCTCCTTTCCGGTTTCCCCTTAACCATGCTTTGTTAAAATGCAATCTTGCCCGGGCAAAATAGAAGCCCTGCAGTGACAAAGGACTACCCCACTTCGGAACAATGGTGAATTGAAGGACATACGTGGGATTATATGGACCCATAAAATCGTGTGATCATAACCTATAGGAGAAATTTTTTTAGGTGCACTTGGAGCATGGTGTATTTAAAAAAATCAGTGGATATGATTGAAAATTTGTACAGATGGAGTTCATATGCAGTATTGGTGGAGTTTATTTGCAAAGTAAATTTTAACTGTTGAGTGTATGAATGACATGGCGCATTTGGTGTATGTAAAAATTGCTTCCTATAGGATAATTTTTCTGCCAAGGGTTATGATTAGGTTGACGCATGAGAGAAATCAATATCTCATCGTTAACCTTAATATTTCCTTGAAGTCAGCCTTTTTTTTAAAATCTTATTTTTGATCGAGCTTCACCTTTTAGTCAAGTAGACACTACGACATGGTAAGTTAAGTGTATATAATGTTCATGTTTCAGGATGGGTCTCAGAACAATGGATACATAGACCAACTGTAGGTGAAGTCTCACGCAATGGGTGGAGTTTTTGCTATATTTGAAGTAGATGTCAGGAATACGAAATATAAGGTTTAGGGCCCATCGCTGTTTTTCATGTTTGGAGTTTTTAAATTGTACTGATTATCAAAAAAAAAAAAAAGAGCTTTGGATTGCATGTACAAAATGGAATCAGCTGCGTTGCACAGGTGCGGGATGAGTACAGGTATGGAAATGCGATGATTTTTTTAAAAGTATAAGATAAAATATGATCATATATACTATACAAATAATAAATATTTTATGATATATGCCGATTTTAACAACATAATAAATAAGAAAATAGTGATTCAAACTTTCAAACTATCTAATTCAATCTTAATATTTACACAATTTGATGAAAAGATTTAATTTCAGATCTCTAAAAGTCAAGACTTGAAAATTCGTAAATAAAATTTACAATTTATTCAATATTTTTCCGGACAAAATTTTTTAAACAGAAATTGTATAATACTTGTTTTAGAATACTAACAATACCAAAAAAGTATCTACTGTGACTTGAATCTGAAAATACCCACACTTCATAGAGAATCATTTGTTATATAACCCTTACCACGCAAAGTTACCATCGTTTTATTTATTGTTACCAACCTCTACCAGGAGACTTCTTTTCTGTGTTTTAGGGTATTTAGCCCATATTCATTAATGCAGTAGAATTAATCATCGTGGTCTAATCTCCTGTAGTTGACATAGTATTTCATTGGTGTCCCCTCTTATTAATCGTAAGTCCAAGCCTTATTAAGCTACCATCGTTTATTGTTACCAAATTTACCAATGAGACTTCTTTTGGAGTTCCTGAGCGCTTGGCTTTTTCTTTTGAATTCAAGATAATTAATATTTAATAGTCGTTGTTATCAACGTTACAAATATATATCCTTGAAAATTAGGGTCCAGGAGACTGCCCAACTTTTACAGACAACCAATGTCATTTGAACTCAGGGATTGTTTAATGATTCGGCGAGAGGCCGGTAATAAAGACCCAGTTGGACACTCGATGAGGACAGGGACAAAATATTATATTGATCCTGTGAGCTTTAGACTGACAGACACATCTCAAAATAATTTCTAAAACCATAGTCATAAATATTTCAAAAAATTTTTTGATAGAATCTCCCCATAACAATTACAACCTTCAGCCAATAAGGGAAGCTATACACACAAGCCCTCGGTGATTGCAATCGTTGTCCGTCTGAATCCAAGCTTGCCTCTAAGATGAGTTGCTTGCCTTATTGAAAAGGTGGCAGCCTAGGTGTTTAGGATAGGATGACTGGGTAATCTAGGCTAAAAATTGGATAATATACAAAGGTGAGTTACACAGACTCTATGAGTGGATATAGTTAAAACATCCATAGCTATAATTTTGAGGAGTCAACTTTTAACTATTACATATATCTAATTGAATGTAAAACAAAGTATACTTTACATGTATAAAATCATATAAACATATACAAAACATATACGCGTGTGAAACCAAGTCATCTTTATTATATATGGGTTAGGGTTATGTCTCTTAACTAATTATACTTATCAAACAAGACTTATACACTTATCCTAACTAAATAGGGGTTATGCCTTTTAGGATTCTATAGAACATAGTATTATGTTTCCAAGTCCCCATTAATGGTGAAATAACTAATCAAGGTTGGCTGCCATTGATAAGAGGACCTTAACAATATTAAATTTGGCTATAGGAGCAAATGTCTCTTACTAATAAATTCCATGCATTTGTGTAAACCCTTTTGCCGCTACTTTGGCTTTGTAATGATTGATGTTTCCAATTAGGTTGCATTAAATGGTGAATAATCACTTGCATCGAACTAGCCTTTTCTCCATAGGTCAAACTTATGGTAGATATTAAAACATATAATTCTCTCTACAAATTTATACATGCAACTTTTTAGTTGAAAATTCACTTACAAACTAAAATTTAAAAATTCTCATGGGTGATAAGTCTCAATTATACCTATATTTTTATATCTATTTGGGGGACATTTAATTGGTTTTTAGTTGATATTTTATTAGGCTTTTCTTCAATAATTAGTAGAATTTGAAAATTTACATTAATTTTTAGAAATTAAATAAGTCTAATTGGGGATGTTTTTAATTGTGTAGGAAGGATGTTAGTCACAAGTCAAAGAGTTGACCAGAGGTGTTTTGTGATTGTGAAAAATGGATTTTCTACAACTGCAATGTGAGAAGTCTGAAAACCTAAAAATATGGCAACGCAACTGCAATAGACAGATTTTTCACAACTACCCTAAAGATACTTGTATAGCTATAGAAGTTGCATCTTCTACAATTGTGATATGTGGCAGAGTCATGTTTGACGTGAGGTAGTAGCCTTCGTCTCTCTTTTGCCTATAAATACTTCATTGATATGAGAAATGGGAGGAGAGATGTTGGAGTGTCATTATGCTACTGGAGTATATATTTGACAATCCAAACCACCCACTGCCTAGGGACATATAGGAGCTATGCAAAGTCGAAGATTTTTAGTCTTCTATAGTCAATTGCTTAGGACATCTATCCTAAGCAACGTATCCCTTCTTTCTCTTCATATTTTTTTCCACTTGTACTTTTTATTTTATTGTATTAATTTAAGTTTAGTACATTTGATACTAATGTATAGATTGTTGTGATGATTTATGTCATGATTTTATTATGTAGAGTGTGTATTTACACTTAAAGCTTTTGTTGTTATAATTTCTTAGTTAGATTAATTATCACTATTTAATTTCGTTCAGTTAGAAGTGGTTAGATAATGATATTAATATTAATTTTGAGATAATTTTGCAATTAAGTCCATATATTATTGGGTTTGCTTTGTCGGCTAATGCATAGGGATGATTAATGATAGATGCATCCCATATATTGTCTATGATGGGTGTAGTTTAGTATTAATATACTTGAATTGATCCTAGTAGGAGTTTAATCATTTATAGTTAATCCTGAATTCACTAAACCTCATAGAGTCTTATAGTTAAGTCTAGGTGTGATTTGTATCTAGTTTACTTAGGTTGAAGTTAGCTATAGGATAGTTTAGTAGACCCACTTTGTCGACTATGACATCCCTTAGATTAGCTATTTAATATATATATATATATATATATATATATATATATATATATAAGGTGAATTAAGTAATAGATGTTTGATTATTAATTTCATAAGATAATATAAGAATGTCCTAAATTTTGGATATAAGGAGAAGTGATGGATTAATTAAGAATTTAATAGGAATTATCATGTGATTTTTAACATTTTATCATAATGACTATTTTGCCCTCATAATGTACTTTTTCTCCATTGTAGCCTAATTTTGTGTTTTCTAAATCTGAATGCTCAATATCAAATCTTGAATACTCTTTTACATAAAAAGTAAAATTTCATAATTTTTAGAAACTTAAAATAGCTCAGTGTAGTTAAAACTCTATTTGTCTCATTTTTATTTTATTTTTCGTGTCATCAATATTTTATACCATAATGACCTCTCTAGCTAAAGTACTCATCCTCTACTTTCATATTTTGATGAAAAAAAAAACCAATTTCTCTTATTATATTTTAAGTTATACACATCTTTAATTTTTTTTTAGCTTTACAATTAAATTGACTCATTTTTCTCTTGTTTTATCTTTCCTCTCACTTTTACCCTTTCCTTTCATTTTAGTTAGTCTTTGAATCTCTCTTTATCATCTTTCCTTTAATATCTAATGGCTTACAGAAATTACTAGTTATGACAACAATGGGAGTAAATTTGAACCTAAAGAAGTTCATGAGCTGTAAGTAGTTAAAGAACTTAAAAAGATTGAGAATATAGAACAAATTGTTTGTCAAGGCCACTTGAAAAATATGGTTAAATTTTAAAGAATGACCTCGAGACTCATAGAAATGGTGATTCCTCGACCTACAATGAGGCAATGTCTAACATTAACTTTGGGAAGTGGCTAAAAGCCATGAAACATGAAATGGAGTCTATGCACATTAATCAAGTTTGGACTCTGGTAGATCCATTAAAAGATGTTGTATCTATAGGTTGTAAATGGATTTACAAAAGAAAGGTAGGAGGTGATGGACAAGTAGAAACTTATAAAGCTAGATTAGTCACAAAAGGTATATTTAAAAGCTTATTAGTAAACTTCTACACCAGTGGCTATGCTTAAGTTCGTTAGTATTTTGCTTGCAATAGCTACATACCATGATTATGAAATCTAGTAGATGGATGTAAAAATTGCATTTTTGAATGGAAACATCAAGAAGAAATTTATATGGCACAACCTGAGGGTTTTACATCTAATGATCAAAAGGTGTGTAAGCTTCAACGATCCATTTATGGATTAAAGCAACCTACCCAAAGCTAGAACATTAGTTTTAATGAAGAAATCAAATCATTTCATTTTTCTCAAAATGTGGATGAATTGTGTGTATACAAGAGAGTTAATGGCATTGTAGTTATTCTTCTAGTACTATATATGGATGACGTACTATTAATTAGGAATGATGTAGTTATGTTACAATTAGGGCTGTTCATGGGTAGGGTTGGATTGGGCATTTAGTGGGCCCGATGGTTGACCCCATTAAGACATTGGGTTTGTTTTTATATCCATGGCTTAACCCGGCCTAAACTAACCAAGTTTTATGTTGGGATAGAGCAGGTTAGGGCTACTCGGGCCAATTTTTTTCTCATGAAATGATACTTGCAATATAAAAATATTTTTTTGCACATTTATAGGCATATATTTTAAAACAATAGGCTTCTGGAATCCTTATATTTTGATCAGTAAAATAATTTCAATAAGAAAATAGTTCAGTATTATCAAGCAAAACATAAACTACATTAGCATAATTAACCTTTGGTAAACATGTGCTTTCATTGTTCAACGAAAAAATTATTAGCAATCATGCACATCAATGACAAAAACAATAAAGAAGTAGGGAAGGTTTGGATGGGTAATGAAAGCTACAATCTATAAAGAGAGTTAGACCAAATAAGAATAAAGAAAGGTATAAAATTATAAGATGTTAATAACTAAAAAAAAAGAGTAACTATTGGGTTGGGTTGGGCAAAACATATTTTTGTTCGTGGCCCAACCTGACCCTGTATAGTTTTGTTAAAGTTATGACCATTTATATTTTTGGTCCAATCCAACTCGACCCAATTAGGCCAGGTTAGGGCAGGCCCTTTAGGCTAATTGGACGAATGAACACCCCTAGTTACAATTAGTCAAGGTTTAACTTTCAACTACAATCTCCATGAAGGAGTTGGGAGACGCATTCTACATTTTTAGTATTAGACTTCATATAGATAGGTTTAAAAGGTTGCCTGGATTATCCTAAATTTTAGGCATAGTGTAACAACCGGGAAAAAGAAAAGAAAGGAAAAGAAAGAAAGTAGAAAGCTGGAAATTTTTGAAGTCCAGAAACTGTGCTAAGTCTTCTCGCAATAGTGAGAAATGGTCTCGCTGTCGCGAGAATGTCTCCTCGCAATAGCGAATGAGGTTCTAGCTATAGCGAGTGCTGGCAGCAGTCCATACAAAAACCAGGGAGTTGCTCGCTGTAGCATACGCCATAGCGAGAGTGAGGTCTGGAACTGACGCGAGTTCGCCATAGCGAAGGGCAAATCTCGCCATAGGGAAGGGAACTGATACGAGCTCGCCGTAGCGAAGGTTATACCTCGCCATAGCGAAGCCAGATAACACGAGCTCGCTATAATGAAGGTTAATTTTCGCCATAGCGAGGGTCAGTCTGGAAGAGAGTAAAAGGCGAGAATTAGACTTCATTAAACGCCCAAACTCATTTCTTCTCTCATTTCTGTCCTAGACTTCGACCCAAGGAGAGAAAAGAGGCGTGGAGAGTGAGAGAGACCAAGAAAAGCAGGGAGAGCAAGGGAAAGGTAAGTAAATTTCTCCCATTTCTCTTTAGATTTCTGATCTCCTCTCTTTGCCCTCTCTTCCTACAGTTTTGTATGTGAAAATGGTTGGATTTTGGGCATGGGTCAGAAGAGGGAAAGTGGAAAACACCTTTGAATCTTTGTGTTTTCTTTGAAAATGTTGTTTCCACTGCCATGGGAGCTTGAGAGAGAGAAAGAGTTGATGGCATTCTAGAGAGAGAGAGAGAACTCTAGGTTCTGGTATGTTAGGAGAGTTTGATCTGAAAGATTACATTATAAGAGTGTAATTGCATGCTTTTGTGTGCCTAGACTCAAGTGAAGCACCTTCATCAAAGTGTGATTGTGAATCTAAGAAGGGAGAAGGGAAATTGAAAGGAAAAGCTAGTGTTGACCTTGGCTGATAAGGTAGCTCTCTTTTCCCACTCTTTCTTGTTGCATTCTTGGATGTAATAGCTATTGTATGTTTATGTATATGCTTGTTGTGTGGAATATGCCATATGCTATTGCTTTGATGCATTGATGCCAATATGCTTGTGTGATGAATTGTGAGATTTGCTCAGGTGAGGTAATGCCGAAAGTCCCTTGAGATGGGTGAGGTAAAGCCGAAAGTCCCTTGAGAATGGGTGAGACAAGGCCAAAAGTCTCAAACGAGTGAGGCCAAGTCAAAAATCCTTAAACTCGGGTGAGGCCATCCAAAAGTTCCTAAACTCGGGTGAGGCTAGACCAAAAGTCCCTAGAGCCCATTTTTGGCATTGTTGTGATTTCCATAGCATGTACATCGTGTGTTGGATATTTGAGAATAGGTAAATGCTTATTCACATGCTTTGACTTGTTATATGCCTTGATTGCTTACTTGATTGAGTGCATGAGTTACTGAGATTCCCTGAATCTCACCCCTTCCCCTCCCAACTTAACATGCTAGGTGGAGCACACGGAGAAGCAAGTGCACACCAAGGAGCCTAGGAGCATGTATAGGAGAATGTTAGTTTTATTTTGATCTTTTTGATGTAAAGTGGTGCCAAATGAATATGCGCCCACTATTTTTGAGATGTAACTATTGTAGCACTTGTATATGTATGAAAAGAGGATGTATAAACTATGTTGATAGCCAAAGTAATGCAAATATGGGTTTTGCCCCTTTTTATGAATGAATGTGATAGTGCATTTTTGGCCGTAGCATAGTGAGTTTGGATTGTATGTTGATTTGGATCATATGGACATGTTATATATCCTAGTTTTATGCTTTTAAACTTGTCCATGAGTGGCAAGAATGTGTGAGAGGCCTTTTGGACCCATTTTGGACCTTTTGGGTGTCAAAATCGGTATTTTTGATAGCTCCGTCAAAGTATGACCGGATGAGCTCCTCTTGCCATGAAATTTGGCATGCCTCTAGAGTTTGTAGAGAGTTTCTTGGGAAGCTAAAGTGGGTAATATTCAGAGGTCTAGAGAATATTTGGTGAATTGTTGAATTTGGGAAAATTTAATGAATTTGTCATGTACTGTTAATATAAACCAGAAATGAAATCTGTGGCATTCATAGACCAAATGGATTCCAAATGTGGTGAAATTTTATACACATAAATTAGAAAATCAAAGTGACCTGTATCAACTAGAATCACCCAAATCGGAGGTCTGTAGAGAGAGATTGAATCGTCTGAAGTTCTGTATCAGCAACAGGGAGCTCTCCTGACCCCATCACTGTTCCATCAGTTTTCGGGGTGTAGGGGCTACTGAACTAATCTGAACTTATTTTTCTCCTCTAGTAGACATCCGTAGCTTTCCGAATTAGTATAGTGTGCCTAGATTGGATTTTTGTGGATTTAATTATGAATTTCCGAAGTTCATGATAGTAACTTGGGCCAGAAACAGTGACAGTCGGACTGCTTTCCCATTTTCGATGTTAAAAATGGTCCAAATGCTAAGATTTTGATTGGGAATGATTTTTATTGTAAAGTTAACACTTAGAGATTTCCAGAAAGCTAAAGTTTACTAGATTCCCAATTTTCTACAATTAGTTATGATTTTTCAAAGTTAGAACCAAAATAAGACTTTTGGGCACAAGTGAGAAAAGTGCATTTTCTGGTTTTTGGCTCTATACCCATGGCTTATGGTTTGTTTTATACTATGTATGAGTTGTATAAGTGGAGTTTGAGTTGAGAATAGGTATGATGGGTTCACAGGACCCACGGGGCAGAAGATGAGTGTATGAAACCCCGTTTCATAGCATAAAATTGCCACGGATTAGTATTAGTTCTTTGGAAATCATATGGAACCGAGCCTAGTGAGAGGCTAGATAACGGTAGTAGATTAAGGTATCACACATAGACAAGGTGCTAAAAAGTTGTAGCATGGAAAACTCTAAGAGATGTGTTTTACCATTTAGATATGGTATTCATTATTTTAATAAGATGCCTCCTAAGGATGATAAGTATAACATTCAATATCCTTAGACTGGGTTAAACCCTAAGACCAAGGTTAAGACTTAGACATGAGGAGCTTAATTAATATGAGAAAAAATGGCCACTATTGGTTTAAAGAACAAAAAGTGGCATTGGATTAGCTTGTAGTACATAAAGGGAAAAATAGTAATTTTGAGAAAATTATAGTGTCCATCATTTTAATTAAACTGAACCCTAGTACAATATGAGGTAGGACATGATAAGAGTATAATAACAACTAAGATGTCAAGAAATGAGGTTATGAGATCATTTATGGTGTGAAAATGGTGCCAAAATAGCTGTATACAATAAAATGACAAACTATTGGTAAAATAATAATTTTGAACGAAAATTTAGAAACTTAAGAAAAAGGATTTTAAATGTTAAAATTAAACTCATTAGAGTTTTCAGGGGTCCTAAAAACCATAGGGATGGTTAGAAACAATTAAAACGTTTATGGCATGTGAAACAAGACAAACAATGCTGTAACCATAAGCGAAACTATTTTTGATTGTTTTAAGCTATTGAGACCCCAAAAACAATGTTTTTGTATAAAAGAGCACTCAAAATTATGTAAGGAGTAGTTAGATCTTGAAAAAACTGAAAAATGAGCTAGAACGAAATGAATTAATACCTAGGGATAAAATGGTCATTTAAAAAAATTATAAAAGAGGCTTATAAGAGAAGCCACATGGTCTTCATCTTCCTCACACCATCTTAGAAGCTTGGAGAAGTCATCCATAGTGTTAGCTTGTGGGAAGAGAGAGAGAGAGAGAGAGAGAGTTCAAAGCCTCGTTTAGGTTACTAAACGTGCCCTGTTCATTTAGTTGCAGTTGGAAAAGTTTACCTCTCTGAGGGCTATTTAATGGCTGTAAAATTTTCATGAAAGGGTGAAGTTTAGATCTGTCCCAAGGTAGAAAATTGCTCTTTTCAAGATTCTAATTGGAGAAAAAGATTCTATGCAAAGAGTATTCCAAAATAAGATAGGATTCCATATTTAAAACTTAAAGAAATCATGGAAAACCAAGCTTAAAATTTTAGCTATGAAAGAGAGAATCCTAGAGCTAATATTCTCTTAATGCGTTTAAGGGTTTTTAAGGCATGAGGATCATGAATCTACCACCCATTTAGCATAAATAATTGAAAACTCCAATATACAACACCACAGGTGTAGTTTAAGCCATTCATGAGATGAAGCACCAAGGATGTTTCTTTGATGATTCTAAGGTTAAAAGAGGTCTAGATATAAATTATAGAGATGAATGAAAGCATTAATTGCATCAAATTGGCCATATTTTGAAAAGCCAAAATCTAGGGTCACATATAAGGCATAGTTGAGCAATGTGTAAGACTTAAGTTTTGGCAAGCATTTTATGGCTTAATTATGTTCTTTGAGAATCAAGTAAGTTATATACAAAGTTAAAGTAAAGTTTAAAAGCCAAGAAACTTAAATTAGTAAATGGAGATCTAAGAACCCAATTGTGCCTAAGTGAGAAATGTGACCACATAAAGGAGTTTTGGCAAGTGAAATGGTCATTTTGAGCAATAGGACAAATTTTAACTAATGAGCTAGTTTGCTAGGCTAGTTAAGTTATAAGAACTTTGCCATAGCAAGAAGATCCATAGAAATCTCAAGTCAATGTATTAAGTTGCTAAAACAGAACCATTATGAGCAAGAAAGTGTAGATAAGCACTTGCAAGGTCTTAGAGGTTAAGTTTTAGGCTGAAACTTGGCATGTGTTTAGAAGACATATAGAGGTTTAAATTGAGTGAAAGTTGGTAATTTTTGGAGCTTAGTAGAATGAATTTTCAAAATTTACCTTGTATAAGTTTTGGTCTCTAGACAGCCCTAAGTTTTGACTTTTTTTAAGGACCAAATGATCTAATTTAAACCTGAAATTTTTACGATACTTAGGACACATCAAGAGCTTTCTAACAAGTTTTAGTTTTTCCAATTTGGACACTCCTAGTCAATGTTATAAATTTCCAAAATTGGCATTAGAAAACTATCCTAACAGCAAGGATTGGCCATTATTTTGCATTTTTTGGAGCATCAAATGAATTCAATTGAATTTAAGATTTTTATAGTAAAAAGTACATATTATAGGATTTCTAGAAAGGTATAATTTGTCTAATTTGAAGGTTTCTAACTCAAGTTATGATTTTTTAAAATTTGGGATTAATTGTGGCCAAAATGAGTTTCAAGTGAGCTTGAGTAGGGAAGTGTGTTTAAATGGCCTTTAACGTATGTCTAACACTTTATGTTGATGATTTAAGACAATTTGAATTATGTTTGACCATTACCTTGCCTAATTTAATGTTTTAAACCAAGCTAGTGGGACCACTCATATAGAAGTGGTAGGACTGAATTAGAGCTAGTAAAATGATCAAGTTTAAGTAAGTGGTTTTAGAACTGGGTTAAGCATATTTTAGGTAACTTACTCTTCTTTTTCTTTATATGCATAATGATATGTTCAAGCTTTGTCTTGCATTGTGTGTTTTGGTTGCTACTAGTAACATGCTTTCATGTTGTCTTGAGTTGGTTATGTTTCTATGATCACATGCTTAAATCACTTGATAGCTTATGGCTAAGAGCAAAAAAGGCATTGGATGAATGTTGTGACGACCCTAAGTTCTAACATCGGTAATTATAGTTAAATACATGGTTAATAAATAATGATCAAGGTTTGGAGTGGTTGCGACTAATCACATTAAGAAAATATAGGGGAAATTTAAACCTTGATACTACTAGGATCGTCAACTAACAACCATAATGAAAACATGCATAAAAGGGTTTGTACCATCATTAAGGTTTAGGATTCATCCATTAATCAATTCCAACTCACAAAACATCCCACCAATGTCCCCATGCTACTCCCTAATATTAGCCTTACTGAAATTAGGATTTTTAGGTCAAATATAGAAGTTTGGGGACCTGCGCCGCGACCTGGAACTTCCCCGCCGCGGCTAAGCTAGGTTATGGAGCTCGAAAACCAAGTTTTTAAACTTGCGCCGCGGCCAAGTTGCTCTCGGAAATTTTCCTGACTTTCGCCGCGGCCAACCTATGTGGCACCACGGCGAGTTTTGCTACTGTAACCTCCGTAATTAATTTCCTCGACTTGCGCCGTGGTGAGGTTACGTTCTGTCAACCCCTGGGCGATTATTTTCACTCCGCACCACGGTGAGATTTCTCAAGCCGCGGCGAAGCCTTCCTGGCCGCGGCGTGACTCCCTTCTGTAGCTGTTTTCCCTATATTTCGCCCCCTACACTCCATTTCTCTTCTTAGGGACACCCTAAGATCACTTTCCCTCATTTTATATGGCTCTGATGGCATTTATCTACCTTATTTATTTAGCTATGCTTCCATTACCCATTCAAAACTTATATGCCCATTTCTTTCCTCTAATTACCTCCTATCAGCAAGTTTATGGAATAATAACAACACCAATCATGCACCGTTGATATTTAACATTAGATACACTTTCCATTATTAGCCAATTACAATTATAAGGTTCAATTCCATGATAATCGAATTACATATACAATCCCTATACTTGGCAACTCATGATGCAATGCAGCAATGATACAGAACTAACAATTTAATTACAATACATTTTGTCAAAGCTCTCAGACCTATGTGCTACCAAACCATTTAACAGGCTCTCGTTAATTTTCTCCTTGCCACTAAGAGGTCCGATCCCTGAAAATGTTAGCCCACAACGGGGTGAGATATACAATCTCAGTAACAAAAGGAAATTTTCATATATATGTACAGGTCAATCAATCCAAGACAATCTCATGTCATCAATATCAGAATCATCAATTCAATTAGCAAATGAACTAGTTGAGCTACCAATGACTACTGTCCCATACCAGCAATCATACATAACATGTTAAAGGTCATTAACACTGGGAGAGGCCCGTCCACGGCACCTACTCCCCATTGAGCACAACCAGGGCTCAGTGCATCTGGGGTTGATCATATCCAGTGCTCGATCGTAGCACATGCACAGGTGGCAGCCGCACCACAGCTCCACCATGGACTCACAAGGTCCAATCATAATATAATCAAGTAGTCAACCAGTCATTTAACATTTTAAAATGAAGCATGTGTAACCAATAGCAGATTAACATGAGCATATACATGGAATTAGGAAAATAACCCAGTTACCTCAACGAAGCCAATTACTCTTCCCCTAGCTACCATAATAATCCAAATGTACACCAAGCCTATAACAAGCATCATTATCATCATTTCTGATCACAATCAAATATTCAAAGAGTTGAACTACTAATAACAGACTAGAGGTTACTCACCTAATTATCAAGGGATTTAACTTCGGATTCCAATTTCCCCACACCAGAAATTTTCATAGTTCACTCCAATTTCTGGGTAATTTCACATGAAACCAAAGCCCATATCATAGGTCAACTATAGGGGTCTCAAACTAACAGAAAATGCATCAAAATGGGAAGGAGACACTCACTTAATAACACCCATATCCTCACCTCCGAAAATCCACCATGGAAGCACCAAAAATCGCATTTCAATCATCAAGCCCATCAAATTCAGTTTTTCACCATTTTCTCCTTGTAATCTCACACAATAATAGAACCCATTATGATAATACATCCTTAGGGGCATTTTCTAGCAAAGTGATTCACAAAATGGAAGGGAAAAGCTTACCTAATCCTCCCTCTAACCTCCAAGTCCGAAAATCTTGCAAGGAATCACCCAACACCAAATTTCAGATTTGAGATGAAGATGAAAATGCTCAAACCCAGAAATTAATTGGACCAAAATGAAGAGGAGGATGAGAGGGTCAAGTTATATATAACTTACCTTGGCTAAATCATCCTCTAGAAGTGAGAAATGGAGCCTCCATGTTGGTGGAACCCTAGCCTCCCTTGAACCTCCGAATTTCCTCTCTTGAGTTTCAGCAAAATGAAGGAGAGGCTGAAGGGTTAGGGTTTTAGATGAGTTTGGGTCAACCCTAAAGCCCAAAATCCACTTAGGTTCAGATGTGTGCTTATTGGGCTTTTGTTTGGTGAAGTGGGCTGCAGAACAATTTCAGTTTAAGTGAGGTATGCTGACCCAATGGCCCAATTCCTTGTAGGTTCAGATTTTTGCACTTGTTGGGCTTTGTTTCATGAATTGGGCTACAGAAATTTGATTGAGTTAGGCTAAATTCCAAGAGTCAATCCAACTTAGGTCTGCATAATGGGTGTTGGGCCCGCTATAAGAGCTCATGTAAATTGGGTATTGGGCCTTTATTTCACTAAGTCAAATTGGGCTATTGCTAGGGGATCCCTCTCGGCCCAAGTCTTATGATAAGGAGTTGAGCTTGCATCTATAATCATTGGGCTTTTATAAGCCTCTTCTCATGATCCCCCTACATTAATTTGGGCCTAGATATAGTTTCTATCTCAATTAATTCTCGACTCATATTATTAATTTATTTCTCAAAATTACCATTCTCTAAACTTGCCTACTTATCCCATATTAATTATCCCTAATTAATCTAAATCCATGATTAACACCTTAATTAATTTTGGGGTGTTACAAATGTAGTGGTTCACCCAAGGCCTAACAGAAAAAGCTTAAGCTGAGCTTAAGACAGTCATGGCCATGATAGAATAAGATAGAGTATATGTAAAGTTATAAATGAATATGTTTCATGCTAACTCTATGCTTTATGTTATATGTCATACATGCTTGTATTTACATACTTAACTATCATATGTGTGTATCTAGATATGAATAGTGTAACACCATAAATTTCTAACTTGTCTTATGCTATTCCCATGCCTTATGCCATGTATCTCACAAAGGAGGCAAGAAAATAACATTAAAAAAGTGAATAAATTTGCGTTGCATAGCATATGAATTTTTCATTTGATGTCCCATAGACCATGTAAGCTCATGTATTATATTCTCATATTTAATTACATAGATACAACTCAATTCCATCACTAAAAGTGGTTTAGAACTCATGCAAGTGCAAGAAACACATAAAATACCATAGTGGAGCCTCAGCCAGAAATTCATGTTTTCTGTCATAAACTTTGAAATATCATAGCTAATTCTAAAAAATCAAAATCATGCATTCTTTACCATTCTAGAAAGCTAAAGATGTCTACTTTATGGTATAAATAATTCCAAGTCATGGAACATCAAGTAGAAGATGTTTGACATTCGAAAAGCACCTAAGGTCTTAGCTACTTGTGCTACTGTCACAAGTTATTGTCATAAATTTTGGAAATTCATAACTAATTCTACAAAAATCAAAATCATTCAAATTTGGTCAATCTAAGAAGAAAAGATGCTAAATTTGGGGAAAAAATATCTCCAAACTATGCCAAGTCCATTTAGGAACTAAATTATGATGGAATAGTACTAGAGGTCAAGTGACGTTACTGGTACTGACATTAAATTTAAAAAATTTATAACTTTCTGTTCAAACCTCCAAATGAGGTGATCTTGGTGGCCAAAGAAATATTATGACCTCTAGTTTATACCTGTAAAATTTCACAAGCATTGGGCTCTAGTTGGGCCTTAGAGGAGATAGAATACAAAAATGACCATATAAATAGTACATGCACCAGAACAATAGAAAAAAATCTCAACTTTGAAAATTCATAATTAATTTTGTAGAGCTCTAATTTTTCTTAACTTTAGCTTACCAAAATGATCTCAATGAGCCCTACATGTCTGCCAAATTTCATGGGAAGATTCATCCATTTAGTCAGTTTGTGCTATAGAGTTCTAGTTAGGTCATTTTTATGGTCTCTACAAACATCAAAGTGTCCAATTTGCTTTCTAAGCTTGTGTGGCCACTTGAGCACATGGGATTGTACCAAAATGATATTCTAAACTTGTCTCAAAGGTGCACAAACCCAGAATTTGAAAACTCACACTCTTCCCACATGCCATACACAAGTTTACATAATGCTAGTCTTGCCATTCCATACCCAATTTACATTGTAACATTCACATGACATAAATTCTCATTTGTACATGATATATTAGCATAATTACACAAGTTCATAAGGTCATAGTACATATACAATAATAGGTTACAACATTTGCCACTCATATGGCTATAAAGAAACAAAATCTATACAAATTGTTATCAATCTCTTATTTTCCAAGTTGTTAGCTCCCATTACCTTATCCACTTGGCCCACCTAGCATGTTAGAGCATTTGAGAGGAGGGAATAAGATTCAAATAATCCCAATAGCTCATCTCCCATTTCAACCATACATAAAGTATGCAAACTAAGTCTTACAAATGAATGCATGGACATATTGAATAACATGAATATTCAAGAAGCAATCTTGGCATGTGAGTAAGTCATACAAGGTATCCATAGGCTTGCCAAGTAAGTGGATTAACTTCACCCATTCACTTATGGATTTTGGACTTGCCTCACCCATTTTCTCAAGGAGGTTTTGGCTCAACCTCATTCATAGGAGACACTTTGCTTTGTTTCAACCATTTCTAAGGGTTCTTGGCTCATCCTCACCATGGCCAAGGGTTCTTGGCTTCTTCACACTCAAGTAAACCCAAGCAAATATCATAAATATCATTTGAAGACATAATACATCATCATGGTACCATGGAATAAGAGCTCATGTTAGAACATTTTTCATAGCTTAAAACACACATACACACATTCAAAGACAGTAAAGTATACATTCACGCATGAGAGAAGAAGGAATGAGCTACGTTGGTTGCAACCACACACTTTTCTTCTTGAATTTGCTCTCCCTTCCTCAGCCTCACACACATAAAGGTGTGGGGTTGGTTTCTCTTATCCTAAACATAATTTATGGAAGCCAATTAGATTCATGGAATTAATTCCTAAGGTCACACATCTTCCTTTAACACTAACTTAGTCTATTAACTCTTTTGTGGTTCTAAGAATACACTTAATGAAGCAACACCTATCAAATGAGTTCTAGGCTCTATTCTTTCCTTTAATTTATGATTCTTGACTCCTTTTAAGCCTCTTGGAGTCATCATACAATAAAAACAAAGAGCCTAACTACATGTTTCTTCTTTAAGTTATATTATGAAACTTAAGACACCAATTCATTTTCTAGCCTCCTAAATTTTTTCCAAGATTTTCTCTCATTTTCATTCATCATATATGACTCAAAAATAGACTTGGAACAAATTAAAACTCTCCCTAGGTGCCTTAACTCATCTAGGCCGAGACTATGATTGGTTTTGGCACCTCTGGACTTTGCTTTGTTTTCTTGGTGGAAGATGCATATGGGGAGACTTCTAGGGATCTTAGGAGCTCATTTAAACACTTATTTAGGCCTAGGATTAAGGCATCAAATCAGATGTTACAAGGAACACATGAAACCCTAGATTTGCTATCTTGAATTTCCATGGTTATTTGTTAATTCCCTTTGCATATTCTTATTTTCCACATTCCTTTTCCTAAGATTCACCTTTGGTTCTGCCTAAAATCCAAGCTCTCTTATAGCTTCTCATGTTGGATGAAACAAGGAAGAAGAGGGAGGAGGAGTGGCTACCATAGGATGGAAGATTTACCTTGTTTTTCTTTGTTTTCTTACTTGATTCTTCCTTTCTTTGGCCTCTTCTCTTCAAATCAGAATTTTTCCCTCTATTCTTCCCTTAAAAAAGATCCATAAACTTCAATATAATCATAGGAAAGAAAGGAAAATGGAGGAGAAAAGGTTTGCTAAAGAGAAAGTATGAAAAAACCAAGAAATTCCATACCTTTCTGCCTTGGATTTCTCTTTCTCTTCTTCTCCCTTTTGTGCACCTCAAACTCTAGCTCTCTCCTCTAGTTTAGGGTAAAAAAAATTGTCTCTAAATGAGTGAGGAGGTGGGGTGCCCTATATATATATAGGTAGGAGGAAGAAAGATTTTTCAAAAATTTCAATTTTGCCCTTTTGTTTTGGCATTTTTGTTTCTGATTTGTTTTAGCTCCTTTTTGAGAACCTTCTTTTCTATTATGAAATTTAAGTTCCCAATTTAGTAAAATACCTTTAGAATAACTCAAATTAGAGCTAAAACCTTCCCAAATGAATCTGTCAAAGTTTGCGTTCACATCATTGGAAAACGTCTACTAGGGGAGTTTTAACTGTCCTAGGGCTTCCCATGGTTTTCAGGGCTTCTAAGAACTTCGAAGAACTTAAAAATTTCATTTAAAAAGCCCTCCTATGTGAATTCCTAAATTTGCTCAAAATTACGAAAATGCCATTGCGTTTCATAAGTCTTTCGTCACATTTCGTTTCTTCATTCTAGCTCTATTTTTCTTTCCATCTGAGCCTGGAATTCTTATTTTTAGGAGTCTAGAATGTTACTTATTTTTTTCATGACATTAACTAATTCATTTTAGAGGACTTACTTTGAAAACATACCTGTTTCCATCGTTTAACGAAAACTGGATATTATAGATAGAGTATTGTTACTGAGATTCTCTTCAAAATCTTACCCTTTCTCCATTTTCCCCATTAACAAGTGTTAGGTACAAGATGAGCTAGATATAAGGGCACGTAGGGAGCTTATAGCCGTGAGCTATGTGAAAATAGCTATATTAATTAGTTTTATTTCTATTATTAGAGGATTGCAAGAATATGTATATAAAGTCATGAGTTTTTTTTTTGGTAAGCATTGTATTACGTGATGTTATGCCATAATAAGTATGCAAGAGGAGTGACAAAATGAGTGTGATGTTTATAAGTATTGAGTTGGGCTAGTTGATAATTGAGCCCTAAAGTGCAAAATTAGATAGTTAAGTATAAGGTATTTATGTATATGTTATAGATTGAGAAATTGGGTTGTAAATGTGGCCTTTTAATGGCCTAGAAGCCTTAAATCTTAAGGGGAAGTTCTGCCAAATTTCATTTAGGATTTATTTTATGTTATTTTATGGTTAGCATAGATGTATTTAGGAGTTAAAATGAGCTTTTAAGTTGATAGTAAGGTCATAGGCTCAATTTAATGTCACTAAATGAATAAAGGAGATGAGTTAAAGTGAACAAAAAGTTTCCTCAAAATTTTGTTAATTGATAATTGTCTATTATATGAGCTTAATTAACTAAGTAAAAGACCTAGATAAGCTAAGGTGTTATAATAAGGAGAGTGAAGATATGAGAAGAGTCACTTATGCTTCAGCAATAGGGAACATAATGTAGGCTATCCTATGTACAAGACCTGACATGAGGCATGCTATTAGTGTGAATAGTAGGTACCAAGTTAATCTAGGTTTAGAAAACTAGATAAATGTTAAAAATATACGTAAGTACTTGAGAAGGACTAAGTATATGTTTTTGCTATGTAGTGAAGGAGAGTTAAAAGTTGAAGGCTAATGGATTCAAATTTTATGTCTAACGTTGATGATACAAAATCTAATTCTGGACATGTATTCAACCTAAATGGTGGAGCAGTCAGTTGGTGCAGTGGCAAGCAAAATACTCTTACAAATTCCACCACTAAAGTTGACTATATTTCTGCTTTGAAAGCTACCAAGGAAGCTATTTGGTTTAAGAAGTTCACTACTAAACATAGAGTGGTTCTTAGCATTCTTGACCTAGTTACACTCTATTGCAACAATAATGCAACAATTGCACAAACTAAGGAACCTCGATATCATCAAAGATCTAAACACATAGAGAAATGTTTCTATTTTATTAGAAAGATCATTGGAAGAAGAGGTATTAGCATTGAGAAGATTAACATGTCAGATAATGTAGTTGCCTAATGACTAAGCCTTTGACATAGAAATAGTTTGAGAAACATCTTGAGAAGATGGGTATTATATACATGAATGATTAGCTTTAGTGTAATTGGGAGATTGTTAGTGTAAGCGCCTTAAAGGCAATCATTGACTGTTATTATTTTATTATCAAAAAAGCTTTGGCATTATATCGACATTACTAATAATATAGTATTGTCCTTAGATTAGGAGGTAAAGAACAAAAGTGATAATTTGAATATCTCAAAGGAACTTATGTTCTTAATAAAACTTAAGTAGTTTATTATCAAGGATTATAATTTAGGGAGGTTATAATTCAATAATATTAGCACATGGCTAGATCTATTTATTTAAATGAGAATGACCTATGCTGTTACACCTGACTATATCTCATTTACTTAGTACCATTTAGGTAAAAACATACAACACATATCCCTTTAGCATTGAAATTTAGCTATCAAGTACATTAAATCGGCTCACGATGCTCTGCAAATAGTTTCTCTGCAATTCTCACGCATAATTTACATATCTATTTCTATGCAAAATATTATATATGTAAAGCTCAAACACATAAAAGGGACCATTTCCTTACTTTAGCCATAATGCACATAATCAAGCATAAATTTTAAAAATTCATAATTTGAGTTACACAATTCTGATTAAGGTATAATAGGTGTCATTTTAAAGCTTATGATATTAACTTTATATTGTAAAAATTTTAGGTCAAAATGAATTAATTGGTCTCTTAAATCATGCAAAAACCAGATATGGTGTAGAATGAATAGTACCAGACCAAAACAACTGTTTTGGGCCAATTTTAGAAATTCGTTAAATGCTTTACAAAGTTATGAAAAATTCAAACTTTGGCTCTATAGGAAGCTCTAAATGTCTTTTAAGTGCTTACCAAATTTTAGCCACAAATTCGTTCATTAAGAGAGTTAGAGATAAATGGATATTTTATAACTCAATTGATCAAAATTTTGGTTCCAAAATGCCCTAATTGAGGAATATGCCACTTCTTGCAATAAGTAAATTTCAACTCATATATGTATTATCTATGAATGGTTCTTCATATGAAATTTGCCTTACATCTAAAAATCATCACTTCAGTTGAAGATACTTGCATCTAAAAGTCATCACTTCACTTGAAGATATACATGTAAATTCAATGGATTTCCAAGTATCAAAACATATTCCCATGTTGTATACATACCTCAAATTGTCATGCATTCATAATCTAATACTTCTGAACAAATTGCTATTACATTACATCAAAATATACTTTTATATATCTACATATACATTATCAAATTTTCGTACTAGTATCTTGATAAACTTAGTCTTTTTAAGCCTTTGTTTCATCTTTCTTTTTGTTTTGCTCTTTACCTATCCATAGTTAGTAAGATAAAAAGGGTAAGGTTTTGGGAAGAATTTTAGCAGCAATACTCTACTATTCCACTACATACAATAGATAATTCAAGAATGAAATGCAAGCATGCATGGTCATTTACATATAAAACAACATAAAATATTAAATTGGCATAAAGTATCTAAACTTGTTTAGCCATGCATAAAACATAATAATTGGGCTCTGGATTAGGGAAAAGCTACTGTGCTCAATTCCCTGCCACTCTTACTAAGTGCCAAATACATATTTTATATGTAACACTATAATTTCTAGATCATCTCATAACATTCTTATGTATCACATTCTCAAATCTGTGAAGGAAGTAGAAAAAGTCTATTAAAATAATACATTTAATTACGCTGCGTCATGTATAAAAATTTCATTCGGTGTCATGTGGATCGTGTGAGCTCCTACCATACTTTTCCATATTTAATTACATGAATACAAGTCATTTGGATCATAAAATATGGCTCACAACTCATGGAAATCAAAGGAAAGCTCAAAATAATCAAGCACATTTTCGGCCAGAATTTGGCTCTTTTCTTACCAAATTTTAAAAATTCATAACTAATTCTAAAAAAATCGATATCAAACATTCTTGGCCATTTTGGAAAGCTACAGATGTCTGCTTCATACTAAAAATATGTCCAGGCCATAAAATCTATCACAGAGGACGTTTGACATCCGAAAAGGTCTAGAGGTCAAACTGCCTTCTGATGCTGTCACAGATTTCTACCGCAAACTTTGAAAATGTCTAATTAATTCCACAAAATTATAATCTATACAAATGATATCAATCTAGAAAGATGTGCTAGAGGAAAAAAATATTTTCAGACCAGTTCAGGCATCCCAGACCTTGGAATTCAATAGAACAGTAATTCAGGTCGGGTAAAACTCTTAATACTAGACATAATGTTTAAAAATTCATATCTCCCTCTCTAGACCTCCAATAGTGCTTCTAGTTGGCATAAGTCACTAGGAATGTCTAGTTTCTTTGTATAAAATTTCATGGCAATTGGACATCATTTGAGCCGTGTGTGACAGATTTCATTTTCAGACCAAATGAATAGTACAGTAGACCAAAATCAAAAAAATTGTCAACTTTAAAAATTCATCAAATATTCTGTAGACCTCCAAAAATTATGGTCTTTATCTTTTCGAAAATCTCTCAACAAGATCTAAATTTTTGCCAAATATCAGATCAAGAAGAGCTCATTTGGCTAAAAAATGATATAGGGTTCTATTATGGTCATTTTTAACTCCATATGGGATACTAAAGTGACCAAATGGTTTTCCTTTGGTCTTGGCACCTTTTGGGCAAGTCTAAAAGTATATTTAGGACTTGTGTGAACTGCCTAAATGGTCCTAAACCTCATACATTTCTTTTTGGCCTTTTCATTTACCCATATGCACATTTACATCAAACTTCCACAAGGCATATCTTGGCATTACATATCCAAATTACATTCTAGAATTCATACATCATGTTCATTCATTTATACATCACATATGTGACGGCCTTAACTTATAATCATTATAATTAAGGTTAAATATGTGATTAATAGTCATAAATTGGGGTTACAAGATATTACGACTAATTACATTGAGAAAATGCAGGAAAATTTGAACCTTAATGTCATTAGAGTCATCAATCATATAATTACAAACACTTATGTACATTAGGGAAATAAACATTCATTTATAAGCCTTCGATTCTATTACCCATTGATTTTGACTCACAAAAATCTTCTACAAATGTTTCTAAGTCATCCCTTGGGGTTACTATATGAAAAATCAAGATTTCTAGGTTAATATAAGGGTTTCAGGATGTTCGCCAGGGCCAAATTTCCCTTAGCCATAGCCAATTACTTTTGGGTTTACTTATTTCATTGTCACTAATTTTGCCGCAGCCAGTCTACATGGCATTGCGTTGCGGTGAGAAATCCTCCTAGAACTTACCTCGCTTGCCTCTTGCTATTGGCCGTGGCCAATTCCTCTTTGGAATGCCTGGCAAATTCTCACAAAAGTTTTCCGCAGCCAATTCCTTTTTAGCCACGGTGAATTCCCCTATGGACGACTCTTAGTTTTGCCTCTCACCTTTCACCGTGGTTAATTCCACATTTTGCTATAGCGAAATTGCTCTCTGGTACTCTCCCTGGGCAACTTTGCCTCTATTGGCCGTGGCGAAGTGCCTTCTGATCCTACAACTCCTAAAATATTATTTCATATTCTCCACTCTCCATCTAGGGACTCTCTAAGGCCATTCTCCCACTTGTCATGGGATTCTAATAGCATTTATCTAGCTGATTTACCCCATCCATTGTATCATTACCCATCTAACATTTAAATGTGGATTTTCCTACTCATTCATTGGTCTTATATCAGTAAATTTATAAATTTCCCACAATGGTCATTCAATCATGTTTTCATCAAATAATTCATCCATTGCTAGCTCAAATTCACAATCCATATATCACATGATTTCATTAGTCAATTAGTCAATTAAAACACAGGTTTATAAGCCATAATAAGTGTCATAAACTCATACATCCATCAACAACTAATATGAAGCCTATTTCTCATGATTACATTCTATGTTATCAAAATACAAACTCCTACACTTAGCAATACAGATACATGATGATGCTATACAAAGGTTAATAAAATTAGTATCTACTCTATTCCACTCGCACCAAGTGTAGATCCCTACACTAGGCTTTCACTCATGGATGTTCATCCACTTGCTTGCCCTTATCCTTACCTAAAGAACCTTCACCTGAAATGTTTAATCCCATGAAACGGGGTGAGATGCAAATCTCAATAACCAAGGAAATTCCATCATATATTCCTGTTTAATTAACATACATGCATGACTTCACATAAGCATCAGAAAATATACCAGTCATATCAGTAAATGAAACAATTAGACTATCATGATTACTATCCCATACTAGCAATCATATTTCCACATGTTAAATGCCAATAACACTAGGAGAGGCCCGTCCATGGTGCCCATTCCCTAATGAGTACAACTAGGGCTCAGTGCATCTGAGATTTGATCATAACCCGGTGCCCGATCAAAGCACATGCACGGGTGGTAGCTACACCACAACTCCACCATGGACTCACAAGGTCTAATCACATATAACAGATAGCCAACTAATTCATTTAGCATCAAAATCATAATTATTCAGCAAATACGAAATTAAAATAGAACATATGCATGGAATTAGTATAAACCCTGGTTACCTCACTTGTAGACAAGTTGGGAAGCTATAGCAATACCAAAATCCTCTTAAAATCACATCAGAAAATGTTCATTTTTTAGCAGTCCATTACTATCTCATTCATCATTTGTGGCAATAACCCAATGCTTAAAGAATTAAGTTACTAATAGTTATCTAAGGGATACCTACCCAATCGCCAAGAGCCTCAAATTTTGGATTTTACCTTTCTTAGACCAGAAACATCAATATATCATTCCAAATCACAGGAAAATTCGCACAAAATTAAGGCCCATACTATAAGTCTACTATAGGGATCTTAAACCTGTAGAAATGCATCAAAATGGAGAGTTTATACTTACTTAATAACACCTTCAGCCCCAACCTACGAAATTTCACAAAAAAAACCCAAACAATCACATTTCAGATTTTGGGTATGGTGAAAATACTCCAAATGAAAAACTAATCAAGCCAAAATGAAGAGAAAGAGAAGGGGATTAAGTCATACAACTATTACCTTAGCTGAATCTTGTTCTAGAAGTGGGAAATGATAGATTTCTTGCCCCAAACCCTAACTTCCCTTCAAACCTTCGAATTTCTCTTTTATGTTTCAGCAAAATGGGGAAGAGGCTGAAGTGTTTAAGGTTTTAGTTAGGTTAAGTTGGGTCTAATGTGGTTCATGGGCTGACCCAAGGGTCCAATGGCAAGTGGGTTCTGATTTACACCTTGTTAGGCCAGCTTTAATGTGTTAGTCTGCAGAAATTCAATCGGGCCAGACCAAGTTTAAGGGACTCAATTGATTTGGGTCTGCTCAAGGGTCATTGGGCCAATTATATGGGCTTATGCAAGTTGGGTCTTGGGTTTCTAAATCATTAAATTGAACTGGGTCTGCACCTAACTTATTGGGCCTCCATTAACCTCTTATCATGATCTCTTACATTAATTTAGGCCTAGATGAAGTTTCTATTCCAATTAAATCTCAAACTCATATAAATAATTTATCTCTCCAAAGTTTCCATTCACCTAACTTGACCAATTATCCCATATTAATTATTCTTAATTAACCCAAATCTATAATTAACACCTTAATTAATTTTAGGGTGTTACAACATAGACCATATATATCAAAGGGTTACAATATTTGACATAAATATGGCCTTAAAGTGACAAAACTCAAGCACTTGGTTGTCAAACTCTTTCCTTCAAGGTGGTTGGCTTCCATTACCTTGTCCACTTGGTCCACCTAACATGTGAGATCATTGGAGAGGAGGGAATGAGATTCAAAGAATCCCAATAGCTCATCTCCCATTCAATCATACATAATATATGCAAAGCAAGTCTTGAAAATGCATGCATGGATAAAATGGAAGTCATGAGTATTCAAGAAGTAAGCTTGGCATGTGAAAAAGTCATACAAGACATCCAAAAGCTTGCCAAGTGGATGGATTGGCCTCACACTTTTCTTATGGATTTTGAACTTGCCTCACCTTTTCCTTAAGAGAATTCTTGGACTCAACCATACTCTTGGGAGCCCACTTTGCTTTTGAGAGACTCTTTGCTTTGTCTTAACCAATCTTAAGGGTTCTTGGCTCATCCTCACCATGGTTAAGAGTTCTTGGCCTCTCCACACTTAAGCAAACTCAAACAAACATCATAGCATCATTTGAAAGAATAATATATCATCATGAAATCATGACATATAAAATCATGCTAGCATACTTTTCATGGCTTGAAAATACATATACACACATTCTAAGACAAGCTAAACACACATCTATGCATGAAAGAAGGTGGAGAGAGCTACCTTGAACACAATCACACACTTTTTCTCTTGAAATTCCCTCCTTTGCTTTTTCCACACACCCACAAACTTGTGGAGATAGTTTCTCTTGGCCTAGATACAATTTATGGAAGCCAATTAGGTTTATGAAACAAATTCTAAGGCCACACAATTTGCTTAAACACTAAGTTGTTCTATAAACCCTAGTATGGTCTATAAATGCACCAAATTAAGCAACACCCCTTAAATAATTTCTAGGCTCTATTATTTTCTTTCAAATATGATTCTTGACTCCTTTTAAGCCTTTTGGAGTCATCATACAATTAAAACAAAGGGCCTAACAACATGTTTCTTCTTTAGGTCATAATATGGAACCTAAAGCACTAACCCACTTTCTATGGGTTCTAAATTTTTTCCAAGGCCTCCCCTCATATTAATTCATCAAATATGACTCAAGAATGGCCTTAGAAAAATTTAAAACTCTCCCTACCTACCCCAACCTTGTTTGGCTGAGACATAGGGCTTCCTTAGCCTCCTTGGAATTCTCTTTGTTTTCTTGAAGGAGGAAGCATGTAGGGAGTATCTTAGGGATCTTAAGAACTCATTTAAACTCTTAATTAGGCCTAGGAATCATCACACAAGGTCATATTTTACAAGGTGCACATAAAACCCTAGAATTTACATATTGAAATCTAATGATTTTTTGTTAATTTCCTTTGCATATTCTTAATCTCCACACCCTTTTTCCTTAGATTCATGCTTGGTTCTGCCTAAAAATATCTCCTCCTAGGGTTCCATAGGTGTGTCAAATTAGAGAAGAAGAGGAATAAAAAATAGCAACCATAGGATGAAATTTTACCTAGTTTCCTTGCTTATTTTTGCTTGAATCTTGCTTTCTCTAAGCTCCTCTCTTCAAATCCGAAAATTCCCTTGAATTTCTCCCTTGAATCAGATTTATAAACTCCATTTCAATCAAAGGAATCAAAGGAGAAGGGAGGAAAGGAGGCGTGGATGAAGAAAAGCATGAAAAACTACCATGGAAACATACCTTCAAGCTTGGATTTCTTCTTTTCTTCTTCTTCCCTTGGTGCGTCTCTCTCATAGGGTTTTTCTTCTGATTTTGGGCAGAATAATCTGAAGCTAAATGGAGGGGAAAGTGAGGCACCACATATATGTAGGGGTAAGAATGTAACTTTTTCAAAAATTCCAATTTTGCCCTTCGTTCTTTGCATTTTCGTTTCTCCTTCGTTTTAGCTCCTTTTTGAGAACCATCTTTTCCATTATAAAATTTAGGTTCCTAATTAAATAAAATGCGTTTGGAATTACTCAAATCGAAGCTAAAACCTTCCCGAACAAATTTGTCAAAGTTCAGGCACGCTGATGTTGGAAAACGTCCACCGAAGGGGATTTAACTGTCCCAAGGCTTCCCATGATTTTTAGGGCCTCTAGGAACCCGGGAGAACTCAAAAATTTTATTTAAAAAGCCTTCATATTTGAATTCCAAAATTTTCTGAAAATTACCAAAATACCATTACGTTTCATTAGGTTTCTATCAAAATTTGTTTCTTCATTCTAGCTCCATTTTTCCTTCTGTCTAAAGCTATAATTCTCATTTTTAGGAGTCTAAAATGTTACTCAAATTTTTTGGGACCTTAACTAATTTATTTTAGGGGACTTGCTTTAAAAATGTACCCGTTTTCGTCGTTTAACAAAAACTGGATATTACATCATACACACATAAAAACTCATACTAGTATAGCTAACTTATGCATAAACTCAAGCAACTTACAAAACAACTAACACACATAATGCATCTTAACTTGTGTACATCTAAATGCATGCAAGGAATGGAGAGTAAGCTACCTATAAAGCCAAGAATCTTGATCGAGAACTATTTAACTTGCTCTTTCTCTTTTTCTTTACTTTTCTTGGTTTTACTTGCTTTTTCTTGCTTGGCCTAGACACATCAATTAAGATATGAAATAAGATACAAAACAACCAACTATGACCTATTCCATCTCATTCTATCAATATATGTACATATTAGAACTTACAGTATAATTTTAGGTTATTTTAAAAGTGTCAAGGTGCCTTTTCGCATTTGCTATACTGCATGTAGCAATTCTATCATTCATTTATCTCATTTTACTCACTTTTCATGGATAAAATAAGTCTAAAAACTTACCCACATTACTCATTCCATTCATAGGGCATTTTAGGGTCTTTATGGAACCATTCTTTTAACATCGTCAAATTCATTCTTTTTCTCAAACCAATGATTTATCCATCCTCTATATCACTCACTTAGGCTTCTAAATTCATTAGACTAAATTAAAAACTTCCCTAAATGTTCTTTCCTTGCCTTGGCCACGACTCCATTCCATGGTCCCAACCTTGAGATTTTGTTTGTTTAAGAAGGGTTTTGAGGTTTTAGGATATTGATAAGCATGATTTTTATACATTTTAATCCTCTTAATTTAAGCATTTTGATGATGAAATATGGCTTTAGAGGTTTAATTAGGTGGAATTTGATTTCATTAGCCATTTATGCACTTTATGAATTAATTTGCAAAATTATTGAGTTTTAATGCATGAATTTCTTTTAAATAATTTTATGGATATTTCTACTTAATATTTTCTAATCATTTTGTGTAGGCTTTGGGCAATTTAATTCTAAGGGTTGGAGGAGAATTTAGGAGGTGATGGAGGTTTTAGAAGAAGGAAGGAGCTTATGTAAATTTATTCATATCCATTCCATTTAGTAGCTCACTTGTACATGGTTCTTGTTTTTCCACGTGACCACTCACACTTTCAGCTTTACATATCACTCACAAGTTCAGCCCATCAATCATACTATGCCATTCATTCCATTTTCTAGCTCAAACTCACATGGTTTCTCATTTATCCATGCACTTGTCTAGCCAATCACTTACACTCTACAACACTCTCACTTTGCACCCACAATTCCCACGTACATATTATTTTCTATGAAGCATTCATCCACGTCATTCACTCATTCATGCGTGGGCACACATTCCACGTAAAACACTCACACAAAGCCACATGTCCAGCTCACTTACATGACTTTATACATATACACACACACATCAACTCACATGGTTAGGACAAAGAAGAGACAACACAATGAATGGAGCTGCATGAAGGGAAGCTAGAGGAGAAATATGAGCTGGATAGAACATGGAAAAGGCTGGAATGTTAAGTAATAAGAGATGAAAGAAGCTTGAAAGGAGGCATGAGCAGAAAACCACGTGAAGTATGAAGTAGAGAAAAAGTGGAAGAAAGCTACAGGCTACAGCAGAAACAAGCAAACAGCATGTTAGAAGCAATGGGTTCTTGATGAGAATGCTTGGGTTTTATGTGCACAAAGAGGAAGCTCACAAAGCTAGAAGAAGTAGGATGTAAGGCTTGCATGAAGAGAACACAGCACACTTGAGCTTGAAAAGAAGAATGCTGCTGCCACTTCACTCTCACAAACATGCAGAAACAGAGGTAGCCATGAGCTTGATAGAAAGATAAAGTAGAATAACTACAAGTTGATGTGGAAAGGTTGCATGTGGTCATGGGTTTGTTCATTCTGTTCATGTACAGTTGGAGCACATAACAAAACACATAGAAAAGGCAAAACGTGCATTTGAGAGAAGGAAGAAGCGTGAGAGAAGCTTCAAGCACTTACGGGTTGGCCTTAAACACAGAAGGAGATCAAATGGAAAGTAGCTAATAATTAAATGAAGCAACACACTCTCTTGGTTGGAGGAGTTGCTGGGCAGAACATGGAATAGAGAAAATGAGTCTGGGCAGAAATAACATGGAGAAAACAAATGAAGAAGTAGAGCTGACGTGGGGCTACAAACACGTAAAGAAACATGTAGAGAAGAAGAAGAACACGTAAAATTTGCTACGGGTTTTGATGAGAAGACCACGTGAGTAGAATAATAAAAGAAACATTGAAGATAACATGGGATTGCATGTGAGAAGCGTGTGAGGAGGGGAGTTTTTATATTATATTTAGCTTCAAAGCAGGGCCCACACTTATACAGACATGAAAGGAGCTGCAGGCAATTGGAATAAGGGGCTGAGCATGTAAAAAATAAAAGAAACCACGTGAGCAGATTAAAATACACTCGGGTAGAGACAGAATTGATTGATTCATTGAATAAAATAACATATCCAGAACCCATCGTCATTCATGCTCCTTCGTCCACTCCATCCAGTAACCATACCATATCCATTTTACACTCCATTCTCCACTATCTCCTTCCATCCAATGAAGCATTAAATCTCCATTTGTGATTAGCTTGGAAGAAGGATCCTTGGTTGAAGCTTGAGTCCATGGAATAGCAAAGGATTTTGGCTAAGTTTCCTATTTTCTTTTCTCTCTTTCTACATTGATTTTTATTATTTTATTTACTTGGTTAAGCTTGTAATTAATTGAATTAATGTAGTTTATGATTAGTAGCTGGTTAGACACTAATTAGGAGAGCAATTGATGTTTAATTGGTTAATTTTAGTATTAGATTTTCATTTTCCTACCATTTTCTATGTGTGCAATCAAGGTGTTTGATGAAATGCATGTGAGAATTGGTGTGCTTAATTGTCTAGTTTGGGGAGTCTTTGGAATTTAATTGGTTAATTGAATCCTTTATGGTGTTAATTCAGAGGCTAATTGATCAATTAATCATTCAATTTAAGTGTTCATTGTTCATAATGACAAGAGTTAGCCATTTGATGCAGGATTGAGGTTTCAATTGAACATTAAATTGTTAATCTCTTGATTCTTATGTGGTAACTCAAGATAATTTGTAGTGGACATAACTAGAGACTCTTAGACTAGAATTAATCACAGTTGAATTAGGATAAGGATAGTGGATGCCAAGGGACAAATCCAAAGCTAGTCATAAGCCTATCATTCACTTCATAATTCATACAATTAGGTGGCAATTAAGAATTTTAATTCGGTTTCATTTTAATTAGTTTAAGTCAATCAAACCCCCCTTAGTTAGGAAAATTTTAGAGTCTTTTAACACTTAGAAAGCCTAATTAAATATTGAATTCCATTTTCAAGGGAGATAACCTAGGTTGTGCACTAGCTATATAATTTCTCAACCTAGTTTTATTTTGAGGGTTGCATGACACGACCCACAGATATTCATGATTCATTTCTAGCTTACTCATGACATTATAAGAATCAAATAGTCCTTTTAGGATTTTGAAATATTCATGCCCTAACTTGAACCCTAGGTAAAGCTACCTTGCCTTATCTTGGTCTTTAGGTTAGTTTCTTTAGATATTCTTATTCCTCACTCTCCTAAACTCTTGATTTCATCAAGCTTTCATTGAATGCATATATTCCTCATTCATTTTCTCTCTCGGTTGAACATGAGAAGGAGTAGAATTCTAAGAAAGAGAAAATTTCCATAGTTAAATCATACTTTGTTTTGAACCTTTTTGGATGTAAGTTCCTTTGGTATAATTGGTTTTTCAAATAAGTTCTTTTACTCAAGGTGACAGCCACAAACTTCACATTTTTTAGAAACTAGACCTACCATGAGAAAGAGCACGAAGAGTAAAGAGTGTTTCATAATTAAATCATAGCAAAATTTGGCATATTTTCTTACCTATTTGGTCTTGGTTTCCCTTCTCTCTCTTTCCTTTTTCATGCCAACCATGGAAATGTTTTTGGAGTTGCCAAAGTAGGTTAAGTGAGGAAGAAAGGAAGAGGTGTGAGACACACACACACACACACATAAAGCTAGAGTTTTTTTTTTTAAATTTTTTTAAGAAATGACTATTTTGTCCTTACACTTTAATTCTTCTATTTGAACTCACTTTTAAATCTTTTTAGAAAATGACTACTCTATAGTAAATTTTTTAATCCTCTTATTCATTAAAAATATATGCTTATAGGTTATAGTGACAAAATAATTTAAAAAAGTTTTGTCTAAAATATTACCACAAGGAATTTTAACTTGTATATCATTAGGGATTTAACCAAATCAATCTCATTTGGTTAATCTGCTAGCTTTATTTTATAACACTATGCTGTGAGCTATACATTTCTCATTTTAATTCTCATATTTTCTAAATTCCTGATTTTTTCCACTTTACAATTGCCTTTATTTAAGGCCTTAACTTAACTTTGATCACTTTTCCTCTTCTTAGTCTTAGTTGGTCTTCTACTCTTTTTATCCTTCCTCTTAATTATTTAAGGAGTTTAGGCTAATTTAGAAATATAAGATATTATAATTATCATTTTCCCTGTATTTCTTTTATTACACTGTGAGTTACTTTTACAATTGTCTAGGCCTTTAGTTAATCCTAAGCCTTATTAGGCTTTTAACCATATATAATCCTTTTTCTTACTCCTATTTAGGAGTTTGGCCATTATAAAATATCAGATATTATATATCCCTTGGTCATTTGTGTAGGTGATACTTAGGTTAGCATGCAATAACTCTAATTCCTAATTAGGCTTAAATGTATGATTAATGATTATAAATTAAGGTCTAAAGTTGTTACAATTAATTAAAATAAGAAAAAGGGTGAGGAAATTTGAACCTTGATATTATTAAGGTTATTAGCTAAACAATCAAAACAATTTGAGTCCACAAGTGATTCCAATTATCAATTGGAAGCCTTTGATTCATTTAACCACTTATTCCACTTTGCAAAATCTTTTTATAAGTGTTTCCAAGTTATCATGTAATGTTATCAAGAGAGAATTCAAGGTTTCTAAGTTAAAACAAGAGTTTGGGAATCTTTGCCATGACTTGGGCATTCTCTGTTGTGGCTAAGTTAGTTATTGGAACTTAAAATCCAAGTTTAGAGACTACCACCCTAACTTGGTATATCCATGCTGCGATGTAAGTGGCTACTGGAGATTAAAATAAAAAAATACGAACCTTGCATTGCGCTCAGGCCTTCAGCCTCGTGGCGAAGGTGCTCTTAGGGAATCTACTAGTCATACCTTCATGATTCTCAGCTGTGGTGAGTTGGTGCCTCACTACAGCGAGCTTGTATGGCGCTGTAGCGAGAGAGCTTCCTAGAACTCTCCACACTCACCCCTGATGCTCATTACGGCAAGCTTGCTCTTTATTACTCTTTTGGGTGAAATTTTAGTCTTGTGACGCAATGCGCCTAGCTATTGGAAGGGATTTGGCCACTATTAAGGAGTTTTGGCTGCGGCTTAACTATATTCTACACCTAGATTCTCATTTTTATGCTCTCTAATTAATTTCCACTAGTCTTAGATGAATTCTAGGATCTTAATGGCTAACATACATGCTCTTTTAGACTTCCTAACTCCCAAATATCATGATTCACTAATCTTCATTGTTTAAGGGTCTTGGATTGAATTTGAGCAATGAAAACTTAATTTGATATCTGTCAATTACCCTCCCACTACAACAAAACTATTTCAACCACAAGGTACATATGGCTAAAGCTTAATGGTTACACAATATCAAGTCATTCAACAAGTATTAGTCAGATAAAATCACAATGTTCAATTTCATGTTGACTATATTACATAGCTAGTCCTTATACTAAGCAATTCATGATGTAATGCGAAAAATACATAAAAATTAGTATTCTCATTACACAAACCCACTATGATAAGGTTTCTATACCTATGTGCTATTAAACCATCCAATAGGCTTCCATTAATTTCTCCTTGCCACTAAAAGGTCCGATCCTTAAAAATGTTAGCCCACAACCAGAGTGAGATTTACAATCTCAGTAACAAGAGGAAAATTTTGTAACACCCCGAGATTAATTAAGGTGTTAATCATAGATTTAGATTAATTAAGGATAATTAATATGGGATGATTGGGCAAGTTAAGTGAATGGGGATTTTTAAAGAGATAAATTATTAGCATGGGTTTGAAAATCATTTAGGATAGAGATTTACATCTAGGCTTAAATTAATGAATCATGATAAGAGGCTAATGGAGGCTCAATTACCCTTGTGCAGACCCAAGCCCTTGAGCCCTTCAAATTAGGCCCAAAACCCAATTAAACTTCAGCAACCCAATGTATAAAAATTGGCCCAAAGAAATTCTGCAGCCCAACACTTCAAAACTGGCCCAATAAGCTAAAATCTGAAACCCAATTGGGTTTGGACTTGGAGCAACCCATGACCCAGCCCCTTGACCCAACTTAAACCCACCTAAAACCCTAATGCTTCAGCCACTTTCCCCCCATTTGCTGAAACACAAAGAAAATTCGGAGGTTGAGAAGGAGGCTAGGGTTGGGGGCAAGAATTCTGCATTTTCACACACTTAGAGCAAGATTTAGCCAAGGTAATAGTTATACAACTTAATCCCCTTATCTTTCTCTTTAATTTAGTCCAATTAGTTTTTCATTTGGAGAGTTTTCATCATGCCCAAAATCTGAAATGTGGGTGTTTGGGGGTTTGCTTGGTGAAATTCGTATGTTGAGGTTGGGGCTGGTATTAGGTGAGTTTAAACCCCCCATTTTGATGCTTTCTTTATTGATTTGAGACCCCCATAGCTGATTTATATTATGGGTATTAATTTTATATGAATTTGCTTAGGATTTTGGGGTGGAATATTGAGATTTGTGGTAGAGGACACTAAAATCCGAATTTAGGATTTGTGGTGGCTAGGTAAATATTCTTAAGGTAGTTAATAGCATTTAAATTTCTTGGGTACTTGTTATAACCGTTAATGATGAATTAGAGTAGTAATTATCTGGTGCTATGGTTATAGGAATACTCTGTACCATTGGTGGCTGGGTCAAGTTGTCTACAAGTGAGGTAACCGGGGTTTACATTAATTCTATGCATGTATCAATTTTAATTTCATATTTGTTGTATATGAATGATTTGAAATGTTGAATGAATTGGTTGGCTATCTATTGCATTATGATTGGACCTTGTGAGTCCATTTTAGAGCTGTGGTGCGGTTGCCACCCGTGCATGTGCTTTGATCAAGCACCGGGTTATGATCAAACCCCAGATGCATTGAGCCCAGGTTGTGCTCAATGGGGAGTAGGTGCCGTGGACGGGCCTCTCCGGTGTTAATGGCCTTTAACATGTTTAAATATGATTGCTAGTATGGGATAGTAATCATGATAGCCTAATCGTTTCATTTGCTAAAATGACTGATATGATTCTGATGTTGAACTTGATTCATGCATATATGTTAATTAAACTGGACTATATGATGGAATTATCTTAGTTACTAAGATTCATATCTCACCCCGTGTTATGGGATTACAATTTCAGGTGAAGGTTCTTCGAGTAAGGATAAGGGTAAGCAAGTGGATGAACATCCATGAGTTGAGACCCAGTGTGGGGATGTTACACTTGGTCTGAATGTAATAGGGTAGATGCTAATTTTGTTAAGTTTTGTATAGCATCATCATGTATCTGTATTGCCAAGTGTAGGAGTCTGTATTTTGATAATGTAATGTGTATTTATGAAGGAGTAGACCTTACTTTAAATTAGAGATTGATGTATGGATTTATGTTATCTGAATGAGCCTTGTGGAATTCATGTTATTATTGTATTACCAATTGCTGATGAATGGACTTGCTGACATAGGGTAATTAGAGGAAAGAAAATGACCCATTAAATCTTGATTTAGAGAGGATAGATTAACTGGTTAATTTAGACTAATGAAGGACATTTGAGCCCCAAAATGAAGATAGAGGAGCCCTAGGGTGTTAATGGAAGGAGAGTGGAGAGTAGGAGGCAAGAAATTCGGAGTTATAGGATCAGGAGGAGTTTAGCCGCGGCTAAAATATGGTTGGCCGCGGCCAATAGTGGCGAAGTTACCCAGGGAGAGTTCCAGAGAGGAATTTGCCACGGCGAACTTTTGAGAAAATGTCCCCGGCATTCCAGAGAGGAATTGGCCGCGGCCAATATCGAGAGGCGAGCGAGGAAGTTCCAGGAGGCTTCTTCGCCGCGGCGCCATGTAGGTTGGCTGCGGCGAAGGTCCAACTCGTCGCGGCTATCGCCGCGGCGAAACTAGTGACGAAGATAGGAGTAAAAACAGAAAGTAATTGGCCGCGGTGAATAGTAATTTGGCCGCGGCTAACATGCTAAAACACTTATATTAACTAGAAAACCTTGGTTTTCCATATGTTAACCATAAGAGATGATCTAGAGTCATTAGGATAAGTTATAATTGATGAGTAACGGAATCCAAGGCTTATAAATGGATGTTTAATTCCCTTATGATCATAAGTGTATGAAATCATATGATTGATGACTCTAATCACATTAAGGTTTAAATTCTTCCATATTTTCATGACCTATAGTGATTAATCACGTGTTTAACCTTAATTATTATGATAAGAAATTAGGGTCGTCACAAATTTCATATATATGTACAAGTTAATCAACATAATGAAACTATATAGAAAAACATACTGAAGACATCAATATCATCAGCAAATGAATTAGTTGGACTACCAGTGACTATTATCCAATATTAGCAATCACCTACAATATCTTAATGGCTAATAACATTGAGAGAGGCCTATCCACTGCGCCAACTCCTAAATGAGTACAACCTAGGCTTAGTGCATTCAGTTGTCTAATCACAACCCAGTGCTCGATTAAAACACAATGCACAAGTAGTAGCCGCACTATAACTCCACCATGGACACACATAGGGTCCAATTACAACATTCAAGTAGCCAACCAAATATTTAGCATTTCAAAATTATAAATTTGCAGTAAATATTAGATTAAAATGAGCATATATATAGAATTAGGAAATTAACCCCAGTTACCTCAATGAAGCCCAATTACTCTTCTTCTAGCTACCATTCTAATCCAAATGCACACCAAACCTAAAACAAGCATAGTCATCATCATTTAACCTTCATTAAAAAGAAATTTCCTATCCATTGATCAAGTTCATCAAGAATCCATTAAGAATCACTTACCCAAGCTTTCCAAGACTATATTATACCAATTCAAAGTCAAGACATCAAAACTCACAATAGGTCACTCTCCATATCTCCATTTTCACACATGTACAAGGCATGCACCAAAAATCAATCTGAATGGTAAAATTTCAACACATAACTCACAAACATGGTTGAAGGCACTTACCTAATCCATTGATGACTCCCAAAATTTAGATTTGAGTCATCAAATCCAGAAACTATAATGTTTCACTTCCATCTCCTTGCATTTTCAACCTATAGCAAAAACTATTATGGAAATCAACCCTTGGGCTATTTTCCAGCAAAATAATACATAAGAAGAGAAGGAAATGCTTACCCAATTGCTCATTCTAATTTCTAGCTCTACAATCTTGTAAGAAATCATACAAAGGCTAGATTTCATATTGAGAAAGAGGTGAAAATCTCCCAAATGACAAACTAATCAAACCAAAATGTAGAGGAAGAAGAGAGAATCAAGTTCTATAAAACCTACCTTGGTTGAATCTCCTTCTAAGAGTGCAAATCTGAGCCAAAATGCTGGAAAACCTAAGCCCCTCTTTAAAGGTGCGAAAATTCCTTGTGTGTTCAGCAACCAAGCTTATGTTTCAACATAAGAATAATGAGTGGTAGCCTCCTTTTAGGGTTTTAGTGTAAGTAGGCTGGTCTCATAGGCCCATAATTCTAAGTAGGCTGATGCTTAGCATGTTGGACTATGATATATGGGTATAATTGGGTTTGAAAGTGGGTTGGGCTTCCATGAAATGAAGTTGGACCTCTATAAGAATAAAATTGGCCTTCTAATAATGTTCTTAGCATACAAAAAGTAATCATGGGCCTAAATCATGCTTAAACCCAAACTCATTATTTTACTTCCTTTAAAATTATCCAATTAATAATTATTATGTTAAAATACTCAAATTTGTCATTTTCCTTAAGACTTCTATCTCCTCATAAATTTTTCTTAAATCCTTTTTAATAATTTCATAATCCCCAAATAATCACTATTAATTATTCTAGGGCTGTTACATAGCACATGGTTTCTTATAACAAGATTAAGTACACTTGCCAAGAATAGCTAATAGAATTTTTTCACTAACATATTAATAACTATTCTTAGTTAGCATAGTACAATTTTCCTTTGACCTAAATGACCATTGATATCTTATATATCCTGTATATTATATTTTGATACTACTGGGTTTTGGTTTTAGTAATGAGTCAAATTAAAAGTAGTTATCGGATATGATGTCACATGTAAGAAGATATGTGAGTGAACTAGTTTAAGATCTATTACTCTTAGTAAAAGAGAGAAATGCTTCATTTGATAAGGATGGCACTAGACAAATTCTATGATCATAGCAAGAGGAAGAGAAATTATAAAAGGTAGTTTTCTAATTTTTTCATCTTAGCCATCATCCAAAATCATGTATGTCATAAACTTAGGGTTTGGCATGTTATTCATACCTAGATGAGTTCATGAAGAAGCATTATGCAATAGAGGGATGTGATTATACACTAAATAATAATAAGAAAGGTTTATTAATTTGCAAACAAATTCACATTATATTAGGGGTCATAATATAGTACTAGATGTCACTTATGATCTATAGGAACCAAAGCGTTATTTAATTGTCATTCTTAAATTAGAAGGATTTTTAATTAAATTAATTAAGGTGTTCAATTATAATTGTAAATTGCTACATTCCCATTACTTATATAATATGAACCTCAGGGGTCATACACAATACAAGGTAAAATAAGAAGGACCAAAATGCAAAAAAGGCAAATTGGTAGTTTGTCTAATTCCTAATAAAATTAAGGTTTGCACTTTATATAAAAGGAAATAGATGCTTAGAGGGTTGGCACTTTCTGGCAGCCACTCTTCTTTAAAACCTTAGGAGGAGTTCTCTTTAGCTAAAGATTGGATCTTTGATATCTCTCAATTTTGCCTTGGTGTGGATACATTTGGAGGCAAAACACTTTTGTTGCCTTCATGAATCATTGAGAACTTTTTTCTTGAATTCAAAAGAAAGTATAAAGTTATACTTTTTTGGGGTAGAGAAAACATGAGCTATCACTAATTAGTGGAATTTCAAAGGGTGCCATAATGTTCCATATAAGGAAGATCAAGTTTGGAGACTTGGAGTTCGTGTTACTTGAGTTCGTGACCTTAGAGCTTGAAGATTTGACCTTGTGGACTAGATCAACCATGAAGTAAGTCATTTTTATCATTTTTTATGATTTTAATATAATTTATGAAGAGATTAGAGGTTAAAAAAAAGCAAAGAAATTTGAAAATGCACAACTTCCACTCCTTTTTCTAGGATTGTTCTAGTTGTGTTTTCTTTTTCCTTTCACTATACCCTCTTAAGGAGAGAATACAACTTGGCAATAGTCCTTAACATGAGCTTCACTCTGGACTTTGGTGTTTTGGTTGTTAGAGCTATTCTTTCTCATTTAGGCTGTGGATCTTAAATGACCAATGAGTTTAGATTTTAGGGAAGAAGCCTCTTACCTAGCACACCATATGTTAGTGTCGAGAGTATGACAAACAAAGAATGAGGAAACTTAGCCTAAGTCAAGAGCTTAGTATTGTTTAGTTCGTTGAATGAGATACCATGAACTTTCTCTCTAAAGTAAGAGGAGTAACAAGAGCTGTCTCTCGTGTATGATATGTTTGCTTGGAATAAAGTGGCTGTTTTCTAGAAATAGTAGTTGAATATAAACTTTTGTCCCTGTGTTTTAGGGTTTGTGTTCTTACATATCTAGGGTTTGATGCTAGTTGCCGCTTGATCCTAGGGTTTTGTATATTATATATTCTTGGGATGAGGGTGACTATTTTCTAGAAATAGTAGTCGTATGTCATGTATGCTTGGTTTTAGGGTTTTGTGATATCTCTTTTGTCTTATGGATCTTAATAAAGTGAATTGAATGACTTTAGGGCTATGGCATTAATATGCCTATAAGGCTCCCATATCAAAAAGTAAATGCTTTTAAAATTTCGATTATGATAGAAGTGAGTACATTTTAATAAAAATGTTTTAAAATAAATATGAAATCCTTTTGGCTCTCCAAAATCCTATTGAAAATTTCATTATTTTAATAAGAATATATAGGTTTTAAAATTTCAAATTTGTCCCAAAAAATAAAATTCTCATAATATTTTTCCATTCTTAAAATTTCATAAAAATTTTAACCATTTTAAAAAAATTACGCTAGATTAAAGTCGATGCTTGGTCATAGGGTTTTGTGATATCTCTTTTGTCTTATGGATCTTAATGAAGTGGATTGAATAACTTTAGGCGTATAGCATTAATATGCCCATAAGGCTCCCATATCAAAAAGTAAATGCTTTTAAAATTTCGATTATGATAGAAGTGAGTACATTTTCATAAAAAGGTTTTAAAATAAATATGAAATCTTTCTAGCTTTCCAAAATCCTATTGAAATTTTCATTATTTTAATAAGAGTATATAGGTTTTAAAATTTCATATTTGTCCTCAAAAAACAAAATTCTCATAATATTTTTCCATTCTAAAAATTTCATAAAAATTTTAACCATTTTAAAAAATTACGCTATATAAAGTAGATGCTTGGTCTTAGGGTTTTGTGATATCTCTTTTATCTTATGGATCTTAATGAAGTTGATTGAATAACTTTAGGCCTATTGATGAGAGACCCTCTAGGAACCTTGTCCTAGGAACCTTCAACAAGATGACACTTTGCCCGAGACTGGCTAGAAAACAAGAATGTTGGTCAAAAGAAAGACCCTAAGAGAACTTGTCTCTTAGAACCCTAGCCTCAAGACGCCACAAAGGAAGACCAATCCTTTGATAAGTCACGTGAACTCTTAGAGAACACAAAGAAGCAAAAGCCTCACAAATAATTGAATAATACTCAATTTCATTCATTCATTCATGTGTAAAATAGAGTACAATAGGGGGCCTTTTATAGGCAAAATTTTCTAGAGTCCTAATTAAAGTAAAACTCTAAAACCTGATTAAAAATATTTTAAATAATACCTAATATATATCCTAATTAGATTAGAATACTAATCTTAACTTGATCTCCAAGATAAGCTCTTTGACCAAGTTCAAAAAAATAATAAAATAATAAAAAACGAAATTTTAAAAAGAATCCTAGTCAAAACTAATCTACTTCTTTAAGTTGTCACATGGGATGCTCATGCTTCATTAAAAATCACATGATTGTCACATGATTCTTAATCTCTTGTAATTGGACTCCAATTGGGCCTTGGCACTCCTCTTGTATGTGTATAGTTCATTGGGCCTTCAAGATGTTGGATATTGAATTTAGTTGCTCCATGGATCTTCTTAAGACATTGGGCTTCCACTTGGACTTCCACTTTTGCATCTTTAAGGAGATCTCATGTCCAAAGTTTAATTCAACTCCAAGATCAACATCTTTATGAATTGAGTGACGTCTAGCATGTTCTAAATTGATCAAATATGGATTTTGGGCTCTAAACTTGGGCTGACGTCTAACATAGGAATTATCTTGAGCTCTTTGAAATTTTTGGACATAGTGCACAATTTGGGCCACTTGAGCTCTTTGAAGTTCTTGATGGATGAAGGTTTCTCGAACTTGTTGCGCTCCAATGGGCATGCCTACTGATATTGTATCATTCCCTCCCTCTTTGAAAAGATTCGTCCTCGAATCTTCGCCATTAGGTGGTTTCTTGGGAAACAAATCTCTACATACCTGCAAGGAGCTAGAACTAACAATAGGCAAAGATGGGTTAAGATTGTTATAGATAAACAAATATCCTTACATATGCTCTCATCCTCTCTTTTTCATCAAATAAGCTCAGACTTATGTTTTTCTCACTTTTCTCACAACTCTCTTGCTCTTTCTTTTCACTCACACTCTTTTCTTTTTCAATCTCTTTGTTTTCTCTCTCTAACTCATATTCTTTCTCTTTTTCTTTTGCTCTCTCTTTTTCCTTCATTTTGTATGCTTGTACTATTCTCATTTGATCCTTATAAGCATCCATAGGATCAAGAGGTACCAATACATGATTTTTTTCATTGAATACAAATGAATAGCAATAGCAATGTCTGTGCTTATGCTTAACATATTTAGCTTTTCTCACATGTTTCCATGGTTTACCAAGCATAATATGTCCATCACATATAGGAGCTACATCACATAAAACTTTATCATGATATTTACCAATGGAGAAAGAAATCAAAACTTGCTTATTAACCCTAAACTCAGCACTACCCTTTAACAAGGTATAGGGCCTAGGATGTTTTATAGTAGGCAAGTTTAATTTCTCAACAAGTAAGGTACTAGCAACATTTACGTAGCTACTATTATCAATAGCCATGCTGCAGACTTTTTCTTTGATAAGGCATCTAGTATAGAAATCAGAAGATGACTTTTCCTTATCTTGTCCTGTAGAGTTGGAGTTGGATTGGAATGCATCTAACCGTGCACAAGTTTGCTTGAATCGCTCTTTGTTAGCCTCTTCAAGAAATTTGTACTCATTAGACATCTTATCACCTGAAAAGTTAGTCAAAGAAAGAAAGAAGAAATAGGACCTCACGCACTCTTCTCACGTGTTTACACTCAAAAGATGATAAGTTCACTCGTGTTTAACTCTCTTTTTGGCTTTTTTTTTTTTAATGTTAATTGCACTCTTGCCTTTTACCACTTAATAATTTGCTTCTTACAAGTGTTCTAAGCAAGTCACAAGCAAATCAAATGAAAAGATCAAACTAGTGGCAATCCAAAAACTAGAATCCTAAAATATAAATTCCCAAAGAATCAAACAAAGGAGAAAAATAGGTGTGTAACAAAAAGGAAAAAGAAGGAGTAAGGGAAGGTCTGGAAGGAAAGAGATGAACAAAAAGATAAAAAAAATCTGAAAATAAGAAACCTTAAGAATAGAAAACTACTTGCAATTCAAGTTTCAAACAATTAGAAAACAATATCCTTTCTTGAATGCAAATAGGTAAGTAGAAAACTTGGTAGCCACTTAATGCAATTAAATTAGGAAACAAACTCCAATTAGGAAATTGACCCCAATTAAGAAACTTACTCCAATTAGGAAATTGACTTTAATTAGGAAACTAACTCCAACTAGGAAATTGACTCCAATTAGGAAATTAACTCCAATTAGGAAATTGACTTTAATTAGGAAATTAACTCCAACTAGGAAATTGACTCCAATTAGGAAATTGACTCCAATTAGGAAATTGACTCCAATCTTGCTTTTAATTTTGAATTGGCACAACTTGCAATTTTGAATTCTGCAATCTGATTTTTTTTTTTTGACTCCCTTTTTTTTTTCACTCTTTTTTTTTTCGAATTTTTTTTTGAATTTTTTTTTTGGAAGTATCACACTCTCTTCTCTTTTTCTTTTTGGAGTATCACACTCTCTTCTTTTTTTTTTTTCTTTTTTTTTTTGAGGATGGAGGAACACAACAATGGAAGACAAAAGAAGATAAAAGAAAAAGATGAAGATGAAAAGGATTAATGGAAAGAGAGAAAGTATGAAGAACAATGAAAGGGAAAACACAAAAATATACCTTGTACTAGCGACCAAAGCTCTGATACCAAATGATGAGAGACCCTCTAGGAACCTTGTCCTAGGAACCTTCAACAAGATGACACTTTGCCCGAGACCGGCTAGAAAACAAGAATGTTGGTCAAAGGAAAGACCCTAAGAGAACTTGTCTCTTAGAACCCTAGCCTCAAGACGCCACAAAGGAAGACCAATCCTTTGATAAGTCACGTGAACTCTTAGAGAACACAAAGAAGCAAAAGCCTCACAAATAATTGAATAATACTCAATTTCATTCATTCATTCATGTGTAAAATAGAGTACAATAGGGGGCCTTTTATAGGCAAAATTTTCTAGAGTCCTAATTAAAGTAAAACTCTAAAACCTGATTAAAAATATTTTAAATAATACCTAATATATATCCTAATTAGATTAGAATACTAATCTTAACTTGATCTCCAAGATAAGCTCTTTGACCAAGTTCAAAAAAATAATAAAATAATAAAAAACGAAATTTTAAAAAGAATCCTAGTCAAAACTAATCTACTTCTTTAAGTTGTCACATGGGATGCTCATGCTTCATTAAAAATCACATGATTGTCACATGATTCTTAATCTCTTGTAATTGGACTCCAATTGGGCCTTGGCACTCCTCTTGTATGTGTATAGTTCATTGGGCCTTCAAGATGTTGGATATTGAATTTAGTTGCTCCATGGATCTTCTTAAGACATTGGGCTTCCACTTGGACTTCCACTTTTGCATCTTTAAGGAGATCTCATGTCTAAAGTTTAATTCAACTCCAAGATCAACATCTTTATGAATTGAGTGACATCTAGCATGTTCTAAATTGATCAAATATGGATTTTGGGCTCTAAACTTGGGCTGACGTCCAACATAGGAATTATCTTGAGCTCTTTGAAATTTTTGGACATAGTGCACAATTTGGGCCACTTGAGCTCTTTGAAGTTCTTGATGGATGAGGGTTTCTCGAACTTGTTGCGCTCCAATGGGCATGCCTACTGATATTGTATCACCTATGGCATTAATATGCCAATAAGGCTCCTATATCCAAAAGTAAATGCTTTTAAAATTTTGATTATGATAGAAGTGAGTACATTTTCATAAAAAGGTTTTAAAATAAAAGTGAAATCTTTCTGGCTTTCTAAAATCCTATTGAAATTTTTATTATTTTAATAAGAGTATATAGGTTTTAAAATTTCAAATTTGTCCCAAAAAAAAATTCTCATAATATTTTTCCATTCTAAAAATTTCATAAAAATTTTAACCATTTAAAAAAAATTACACTAGATTAAAGTATATGTTTATTTATTTTTTTCTCCAAAACTTTAATTTTCTTTCATTTCTTAAAGCTCTATTTAAATTTTATTATTATAAAAAAATTATATTAAAATTTATAAAAAGTAACTATCTTAAAATTTGGGTTGAGATAAAAGTAAGTTTTCAAAAATTCAGAAATTTAAATTTGTTTAAAATTAGGGAAAAAATATAATTTTGTATGATCAGAGGTATTCTCAAAAGTTTTTGAACTGAATATCTCACTCAAACGAAAATTTCAAAACAAATTTCTTACAACAAATTTTCTTTTTGTCGCAATCAACGTAAACAGAGAACACAAACAATAGTGACGTTCTAAAGAGTTGAAATGCGTTTACAGTAGAATGAGAGTAAAGAGAAAAGGAGAGGATTATCATGCTACAAAGCTATTTGACACGACAAAAATTTAAGTGATAGGGTGAAGAAAGACAATGGTCATGACTACTTCCCATTGTCTCTATTTCTCTCTCAATTGTCCTTTCATTGTCACGTTATTATTTCTCATAATTGCCATCTCCGTTGCCATTTTCAGTAGTTTTTGAATTAATATTAGCTTTTAGGTTGACTTATCACTAGCTTCCCCATTGAGGTTCCTCCATGAAGGGAGGGAAGAGAGAAGAGGGAAAAGAAAAGGTGAGAAAAAGATAAAGTGAGAGAAGAAGAGGATAGTGAAAATAGAAAAATATTAATAGCTAAATAAAAATGTATCATTTCAAAACCTTTTAAAAAGTTAAAGGAAGTTTATAATGATTTTAAAAAATCAAAACCCAAAATAATGAACAAAGTATCCAAAATTTGAACTAGACTAGTTCGCTTGTTAAACGAGTCAAAAATGCCCAATTTGACTTGTTAGTAGGGTTAAAGTGGTTAATCAATTTAACCCACAGGAAAATTTTAAAAAATAAATTGATAGCAAATAACATTAAACATTGCAACAAATAATGAAACAAAGTATCCAAAATTCAAACAATTAGCTTAAACCAAACTTTAAACACTTGAACATCTCTTTCAATCATCCAAAACAAAGTAAAAGAAGTAATAAAAATTTGAAAAAAAATTGAAAATTAAAAATTTCTTGATGGGTCTAGTGGTATTAAGATATCTGTTTTTTTTTTTTTAAAAGTTTTGGGTAGAGGGGATGGCATGAAGTCGGCTGGGCCAAAATGACCCCCAGAGTTCTACGGATTGATAAAATCTAAACCCATCCCACTAATTTAATAGGTTAAGCAGGTCAATTTAGTGGATTTAACTGATTTTAACAGCTCTAGTTAATCCCATACAAAATAGACACAACCCTACACTTCTGTTTTTTCACTCCACTGGAATTTTTTTTTTTCAAAACAAACCTAATAGGGGGAAGAAATGGAATTTAGGTACAACAATTGTAACATTTTTTTTCCCCAGTGGAATCGAATATACAGAGGGGAAAGACATTCAGGGATCTAAATTTACAAAACGATGTTTATATCTAGAGCTTTAAGTAATGAATAGCCATTTGTTTGACCAACACTTGGCCTCCAGAGCTTAGTCCATCTCTCCGTTCCTCTATTAAGCTCTGAAGTTTCTAAGGCAAATCATTCTCCACAATCAACTTCTTCGGTTGTGGATGGTGTTCATAAACAGCCTGCCAAAACAATTATAGTCCCTTTCAGTGTTGCTGTGGGGTCAAGCACGTTATTAGAACACAAGCTTACAATCACACATTAAAATATATTTTATCATTCTGAGCAATGTAAAAAATAATATAATCACGTTTCAAGAAAAATACAAATATTATGGACAATTGCTTCTCCAAAATAATAAGTACAAAAAGAAGCATATCTTGAGCAATGATGCATTCTGGATGAGGCATTTAGATGGGCATCACCTGGGGGTGATAGATCATAGAAATTAGGAAGAGCAACTCAAGACAGCATCTTAAAAAAATATGAGAAAGAAAATCAAGATCTTACAGAATATGAATAAACAACTTAAATGCTGCACCACATTGATATGCCCTTACTTCGAAACATGAATGAAGTAAAATAATTTGTAGTTTCAGAAAATGGGGATGCGTAAGCAGGAAGTCTTCCACCATAAACTCATTCAAGACATAATGAGGGTCAAGCAAAGAAGTAACCTGTAAAGAATAAAAGAAAGATAAAGAATGCTTCGGAAAACCACGCTAAAGGGAGTCTTGAGTTGCATATATTTATAGTAAAATCTTGTATAGTTTGAGATACAACGAACGTAGGACTTACGTAGTCTAATTAAATAAAGAAGAATGATGGACTAATGCTATTCTAACAACCCCTCAAATTGGAGCATACTGAAGGAACTTTTGTATTTTACTTAAACAATCACACCTAGATCAGAAGAACAAGATAGAATTGAAGAAATACAGTAGGGAACAAATGAAAAAAAACAAAGAGGAAGAGAAATGAAAATGGTCCTCTAGCATTCGAGAGGCTAGAGTCTCTCCACATTGGTCTGCGTAATTTCTGCCTGCTTTTCTTCTCATAGGTCTCTCACCATATATCACCCCTTCCCACCACTTCTTATCTCTCTGCCAGCTCACCCCGCTTCCCACTAGGTGCTTTATAGTTAGTTACATGACTCTCTTTCTTGGCTATTCTAGAATAGGTTCTGACCCCTTCAAGCCTAAATCTCTTTTCTACATCCTTTTTTCTGTTATAGGTCCTCAATACCCAAGGCCTAATAATTTTGGGTCCATCATTTCCCTCCCCTTCAAGTCCTACCTTTTGCTCAAGGTGAAAATTTGATGGTTGGATCATAACAACGCCAGGCATCGTCCCCAATCTAATACCATTAAAATTACCCTCTTTTTAAGCTTTCACAAAATTACAAGATAGCTTAAGTTCATCCCACAGTAGAATAAAAATATAGTGTTGAAGCATCTCATCTATATTTTTCTTGAACTTCATAGCAATCCCTTGAACCTAATTTTTAGTGATGAACATGCCTTGAGGACCACCAAAACTACCACTAATTCTCTTTGTTTTTGAAACTTTCTTTAATGTATAAAGGCCAAGAACAAGAGAAACATACTTTTGGTGCTTCTGCGGGGTCTGAGTAGATAAAATCTTTTGGACTTCATTCCCCCTGTCCACTATCGACATCACCCTGTTATGTGGCGCCAAATACTGACCAGATTGAAAACAATGATCCACATCACCTTTTCTCCAACATCTCTCTATATTAATACGAATTTTTTTAGTATTACCCGAGTCTTATATCGGCAAGATGGCTGGGAACTCTTTATACTCAGCATAGATCTTCCTTGTTGCTAGTTTTGTATTTTCTTGAGTATTGACAGCAACTCCTCCTATGTCAGAGTCAACAATCTTCCCCTCATGCAAGTCATCTTTCAAGAGTTGACTAGCCAAATGCTCAAAGAATTTCTTTGAGGAATGATCCTGTCCAAATGGTTCTACACCAGGGCCATCCCAGTTAGAAAAATAGAACACACACTGCACTACATTCCCTTTACTCACTATCGCTTGCAAGAGTGTTTCAATAAACCCATTGGCACCTTTAGTTGTTTTGGCCTTAATATCATTATTTCCAGTAAGTGCAAGTGAAAAATATCCTCTTGTGGAACTTCTTGAATCAGGTGTGTCACTCTCTTTGGCCTGGTCAGTTGGAGTTGCTGCCTCAATAATCACATGCTTATGCATTGGTTTATCAATTATAGGCCCCTTAAGCCAGTGAAATTGTAGGTTTGTTAAGGTAGCCATGCTCTGCCTCAGTTGAAATTCTATAGAAGTAGGCAAGGAATACTTCATCTGTAGCAATCCAAGCTTAGCCGATCCCATCTATTCTTGCTTAATGGAACAAAAGGTTCTCATCCTAAAGCCAAATGGCTAGAACAGAAAATCCAAATATGTGGGGTCCTTACCCATGGCCAATACTCCCTCTGTGGCCATGGAATAGAGTAACTTTGGTGCCATGCTCATTGTAAGCTGTTATGACATGTTCCCATGCTTTGTAAAGTTCCCAAGTAGTAGTGAATCTCCTAGCATCTTGTGCATTTTTCTAAAAAACTCCACCACAAGAACATAGCTCACATTTGAAGCTACTGAAGTCACATAAGTTCTAAGTAACTCATGCCCTTTTGATGTCCCTATGAAAACTTGTGGTTCAATGACTACCAAGCTTGTGCTTTCCTCACAGTATATTTTGCATTTATTGCTTGTTGTTAAAGGAAATTGAGCAAAAAAGGTCATAATGGTAGAACTGGAAAGATGGTCTCTACATTTTGAGTGAGGAAAACTCCTTTCCACCAAGAAAAGAATCCTTCCTTCCTTGTTCTTGTGGGTGCTCGAAAACCTCTATAGTCTTTCATTAATGAAGAATATATGCTATTGCTGTTTGGGGCCTTAAACCCACCTCTTCTAATTGCATTAAGACTTTTTCTTGATCCTTGGGCAATATTTTAGATTAGGTCAAGTATACAAACAACCTATAACAACCTGGTCTTAGTCCCATTGAAAGTTGGGCCAGAACAACTTCTGTATTCCTTCCCAAACTTGACTTCAAGTGTGTTCTCTACTATTGCACTCGTTTCTTTAGCCTTGTGGATCTTCAATCTTCTTAGCTCAGCCCAAATTCCTTTGTTAAACCTCTTTTGAATTGCTGCGTTCAACAATTCCTTAAAAGCTTCCTTCAACGGTATCTATACACGATGCACCTCCTCTTGATCTTCCCTGAGCATTTCACTATAACTGAAAACCACCCTCTTCTTCCTTCTTCTTACTATATCACCATCATGCTGGTGAGAAAACTCCAATCACTTACTCAAGGCTGTAAATAAGAATGAAGCTTCCATTTTAGTTACATAATGCTGCATTTTAGCATACGCAATGAGATCCATGAGTTGGGTGGATTTTATCAAGCTATAGGGTTAGGTAACCCAATAGTGATAAGGCATATTGAACTTTCCTTCCAAAAAACATTTTGGGCTCCTAGCTCATCTGTAACATCATAAATTCTAACTCATTTCATGACATTCATAAGCTTCACATCATCATTTCCATAAGAGCACATGAAAAAAGGCATGAAAATAATGAATTTATTTGCATTACGTCATACCTAAAAATTTGCAATCAGTGTCACATGGACCATGTGAGCTCATGATATGCATTCTCATATTTAAATACATCATTATAACTCATGTGCATTACAAAATCATGCGCATAACTCATGGAAACCAAAATGGAGCATGGAATGGGCTTATTAAATTTCAGCCAGATTTGCCTCTTATTCTGTCCAACTTTTGGAAATTCATAACTAAATCTAAAAAAATAAAAAACATGTATTCTTGATCGTTCTGGAAAACTTAGGATGTCTACTTTATACTAAAAATATTCCCAGACCCTAACATTCATCATGTAGGACGTTTGACATCCAAAAAGCTACAGAAGTCGCTGGCTGCCTAGGCTGTTGTTCAGTTTACTGATATAAAATTATAAAATTCATAACTAATTCTATAAAAATTGAAATCACACAAATTAGGTCATTATGGAAATCTAAAAATGTTAAATTGATAGTAAAAATAATTTCAGAATAAAACAGATATATTTAGCTATTGGAATCTTATGGAACATTAACTGAACTCCCGGTGGGCTACTGGTACTGACAGTTAATTTCAAACATACATAACTCTCTGCTCATACCTCCAAATGAGGTGATCTAGGTGGCTACAGAAATCTTATGACCTCTAGTTTATTAATATAAGATTTAATAATCATTGGACACCATTTGGCCATTGAGTGACATAGAATACAAAACTGCCAGTATGAATAGTACCCATACCAGAATCCATGAAAAATCCCAACTTTAAAAATTCATCAAATATTTCCTAGGTCTCTGAAAATTATGATCTTTAGCTTCTCAGAAATCTCTCAATGAGACCTAATTTCATGCCAAATTTCAGGGCAATACTAACTCATTTGGCTAAAAAGTGACATAGGATTCCATTATGGTCAATTTTGGCTCCATATTGGGTATTAAAATTACCAAATGGATTTCCCTTGGTCTTGGCACCTTTTGGGCAAGTTTAAAAGCTTATTTGAGACTTGTGTGAGCTACCCAAATGGTCCCAAACCTCATGCATCTCATTTTGGCCATTCAACCCACACTTATGTATATTTCCAACAAACTTTCATATTGCACAATTTGGCATTACATACTCAAAATAGGTTCTAGAGGTCATATATCATATCTAGACATTTAAACATCATATAATATAATATTTACATATGTCTCAAGGGTCATAGCCCATTTACTACATCATATATATTATATGGTACAATCATGGTCTTAAAGTGGCAAAGCTAAACACGATTATCATTCTCCTTCCTTTAGTGTTATTGGCTCCCATTAGCATATCCACTTAGTTCACCTAGCATGTTAGATAATTGGAGAGGAGGGGATGAGATTCAAAGAATCCTAATAGCTCATCTCCCATTCAATCATATATAATATGTGCAAAGCATGCTTTTCAAATGCATGCATGGTGAAAATGTAAGACATGCACATTTTAAAAGCAACCTTGGCATGTGAATCAATCATACAAGACATCCAAGAGCTCATTAAGTGTTTGGATTAGCCTCACACTTCTCCTCATGGATTTTGAACTTGCCTCACCTATTCTTTGAGAGCTTTAGACTCAACCATACTCTTGGGAGCCCACTTTGCTTTTGGGAGACTCTTTACTTTGTCTCAACCAAACTCAAGGGTTCTTGACTCATCCTCACCCAAGGGAAGAGTTCTTGGCCTCTCCATACTCAAGCAAACTCATACAAATATCATGCACTCATTAGAAAACATAACATGGCATCAAGGATCATAGCATATAAAGGCATGCTAGCATACTTTTCATATCTTGAAAATACACATACACACATCTAAAACAAGCTAAACACACATCCATGCATGAGAGAAGGTGGAGAGAGCTACCTTGTATACAAACACACACTTTTTCCTTTGGACTCAAGCCTCCTCTTTCGGCCACACACCCACAAATTGGGGGAGATGGTTTCTCTTGGCCTAGATACAATTTATGGGAGCCAATTAGGTGTATGAAGCAATCTCTAAGACCATACAATTTGCTTAGATGCTAGATTGCTCTACAAGCTCCATTATGGTCCATAAATGCACCTAATGAAGCAACACCTCTCAAATACTTTCTAGGCCTCATTCTTTCATTTCAAATATGATTCTTGACTCTTTTTAAGCCACTTGGAGTCATCGCATCATCAAAATAAAAGGCCTAGCACCATGTTGCTTCTTTAGGTCATAATATAGAACTTAAGACACCAAATTACTTTCTATGAGTTTTACATTTTTTCCAAGACGTCCCCTTACTTTCATTCATCAAATATGACTCAAGAATGGTCTTAAAAAAAATTTAAAACTCTCCCTAGCTAGGAGAACCCATCTAGGCCGAGGCTATGAAGCATATTAGGTCCCATGGAGCTTTCTTTATTTTCTCAAGGGAAGAAGCATATGGGGAGCCTCTTAGGGATCTTGGGAGCTCATTTAAACTCTTACTTAGGCCTAGGAATCTGATAAACACATATTTTATTTATTTTTATCCTCCTAAACTTAGACATTTTAGTTCCAAATATGGCTTTAAGGCTTTAATTAAATAAGATTTTATTTTAATAGCCATTTTCTGCACTTTAAGAATTTAAATACAAATAATTGATTTTAAATGCATAAATCATTTTAAATGAATTTTGTGATTTTTCTCCTTTGTTTTTATGCAAATTTTGGGCAATGGAATTTAAAGGAGAAAATTTATTTGAAGAAGAGAAGAAACAAATGAAGTAGTCATGGGTTGTTGGAACGAAGGTTCAGAAGCAAGAGGGATTTGAGAAAGAGTCAGCCACAAGCAGAACACGATAAAGTACTAGCTCAAGAAGGTGGGGCTTGACGTGGAAAATTCATGGAAGCTGCAAAAAGAAGCTACAGGGCTGGAAGAGCAAGTTACACGAGCTGAGCAGAACAAAACAGAAGCAGCTCATGCAGAAACAGATTTGAAGTCTGGAATGAGCTGCAGAATTAAAGAGTTGAACAGAGGATGAACTCGAGTAGCTGAAACAAGGAAATCTGGGCACAAAGGAAGAAGAAAATCACGTGGAGAATGGCTAGACAGCAGCTGCAGAACGACGAAGAAGCAGAGGACAGCAGCTGTAGCTGAACGAAGGAAACGTGAAGACAGCCATAGTTTGGGAAAATGAGCTGAAGGCAACCTGAGTTACGTGAGAACCAGAACAACATCACATGCAAAGAGAAGCAACGTGGAGCAGAGCTCGAGTTCTACGTGCTGGGCTGATTGAAGAAGCCACATTCTGGTTGCATGAAGATGCTGAAGTAAAACGTGAAAAGGAGAAATGGGCAGAGTTTCATGTGGAATATAAAATAAAGTGGGGCCCATCTCATGCAATGCAAGCTTCAGCCGATGGAAATTAGAGAGGGGAGCACGTGAAAATTTAAGCAAGCCACGTGAAAATGAAGCACAAGGGGCAACACGTGACTCACCTCCGTAAAATTCCAGTACGTCATTCAGCCCAGCCCATTGAACATACATCATACACGACGTGATTCTCTCCATTCAAAACACAAGCCCTAGCCGTCATTCAACCTCTCACGACGCCTCCATTCACCACACGCCTTCGCCATCATCCATCTCCATTCCATATTCCATCTCCATCCACCGAATGAAGATCTAATCTCCATCTTGAGGCTAGCAAGGGAGGAAGCTTTTGGCTGAAGCTTGAATCCTTGGAAGAATGCAGAATTCTGGCTAAGATTTCTTTAATTTTCCTACACTTTTTCTTATTCTGTACAATCTCGGTTGAGTTGTATTTGATTTGGAATTTGTGTAATTAATTAGTGGCTGGTTAGACACTGATTAGGAAACATTTTTTGTTGATTAATTGGTTGGATTTAAATATGATTTTTCATTATTCTCTCTAATCTCCCATGTATGCCACGAAGGTGTTCGATGAAATGCATGAGTGAGGTTATGTGCTTAAATGTCTAATTGAGAATTCCTTGGTGTTTAGTTGGTTAATTAAACATTTTTGGATGATGAATCAGAGGCTAATTAATCAGTTAATCAATCAAATTGGATGTTCATTGATCTTAAGGACAAGAGTTAACGGTTTAATGCGGGATTGAGGTCTCAATTCAACATTAGATTATTAATCTCTTGAATCTTGAATGGTCATTCAAGATTATTTGCTAATGAACATAATTAGGAATTCTTAGGCTAGAATTAATCAAAATTGGATTAGGATAAGGATAGTGGATACCAAGAGACCATTCCTAAGCTAGTCACAAGACCATTCTCCACCCATAATTCATCCAAATAGGTAGTGTTTAGGAATTTTAATTCAATTTAGTTTTAGGTTAGTTTAATTAAATCAAAAACCCCCCAAATTAGACAGTCTTAGAATTCTTTAACATTTAGAAAACTCAATTAAACATTGAACTCTATTTCCAAGGGAGATGACCTAGGTTGTGCCACTTGCTATATTTAATATTCAACCTAGTTTTATTTTGAGGGTTGCACGACAAGCCCGTCAGAATCATCATACAAAATCAGATTTTACAAGGTGCAATTGAAACCCTAGATCTTGCATATTGAAATCTAATGGTTTTTTGTTAATTCCCTTTGCATATTCTTAATCTCCACATCCTTTTTCCTTAGATTCATGCTTCATTCTGCCTAAAAATCATCTCCTCCTAGGGTTTTCTCAAGTGGGGCGAAATGATGGAGAAGGGAACCAAAAATGACAACCATAGGAAGAGAAATTACCTTGTTTTCTTGCTTTTTTTCACTTGAATCTTGTGTTCTTTGAGCTCCTCTCTTCAAATCCGAATTTTCCCCTCAATTTCTTCCTTAAAACAGATTTATAAACTTCATTTTAATCATAGGAAACAAAGGAGAATGGAGGAGAAGAGGTTTGGAAGAGAAAGAGCATGAAAAACTACTAATTTTCATACCTTAAGCCTTTGATTTCTCCTTCTTTTCTTCCCTTTCTTGTGAGCCTCATCCCCTAGGGTTTTCTTCTGGTTTTAGGCAAAACATGGTCGTGCATAATGAAGGGAGGAGAAGGGTGCATCATATGTATAGGTGGGAATAAGTTACACCTTCAAAAATTCCCATTTTGCCCTTCATACTTTGCATTCTCGTTTATCTTTCGTTTTAGCCCCTTTTTGAGAACCATCTTTTCCTTTATAAAATTTAGGTTCCCAATTAAGAAAAATTCCTTTAGAATCACTCAAATCAGAGCTAAAACCTTCCCGAACGAATCCGCCAAAGTTTGGGCATACCGACATTAGAAAACATCCACCGGAGGTGCTTTAGCTGTCCTGGGACTTTCCATGGTTTTTAGAGCCTCTGAGAACCCCGGAGAACTCAAAACTTTCATTTAAAAAGCCCTCCTGTGTGTTTTTCAAAAAGTTCTCATATTTATGAAAATGCCACTGGCCTTTTGGCAAATTTTTCGAATCACTCTGGCCTTGATTTCTGGGCAACTCAAGGCTTAACTCCTCATTTTCTAATATTTAAAATTTTATCATAATTTTAGTTGGCCCCAATTTCTTTTATTTCAGGGATTTCCTTTTGTATCTAGCCCATTTCTGCCGTTTACGGAGAAACTGAACATTGCGTTTCTCACGTTTATGAAGGGACTGAATGTTACACCATCTAGCCTCTCTGACCTGATCCATGACCGAGTTTCTTTCCACCTATTTGCTGTCTTGATCTTTGTCCTCTTCCATCAACAGAGTTATTTGCTATCAATCACTGCTCCCTCATTTTATCTCTGTCTTTCTTCCATCACCACTATGCTTCAGTTTTATTCTCCTAACTGTCTTATAATTAAGAGGTTGTTGAATTGCTCGAGATCTGATTAATGCAAAAACTATAGAGTTCTCTCCATTACCTCGTTGCACTTCCTTATGCATTGAGGATGTAAGAATCGGTTTAATTTATTGAAGCTTAGATTTATCAACGGTGGCTGATTGTACCTCTCCTATTGTCTGTTTGGTCCTGACTTGATAGGTGTGGAGATGAGAAGAATTTCTGGTTTCATATATTCTTTTAGGCTGTTTTGGAAAGCATCTAAGCCCATTGAAGCCTCTTGACCTGGTACATTTTCATTCATTCCTTCTTCATGCATCTTCTTTTCAGTAGCTTCCTTTACATCCCTTTTAGTTTCTGATTTAGCCAAGTTTTCTTCCTTATCTGATCTCCCCTTTATGAGATTTAGTATGTCATTCATTATTTCTTTAATATCCTTAATCACTTGTTTCATCTTTGCCATGTCCCTTTGCCATTTCTCCTCTTGCAACTCCTTCTTCCATCTGGCAAACACTTTTTCACTTTCTTCATTAAAAATTCCCATAGTCTCAGATTTCCTCAGACTGTCATAGCTTTGATACCAAATTGATGGAACTTCTATATTTTACTTAAACAATCCCACGCAGATCAAAAGAACAAGATAGAATTAAAGAAATATAGTAGAGAACAAATGAAAAAAACAAACAGGAAGAGAAATAAAATGGTCCTTTAGCATTTGAGAGGTTAGAGTCTTTCCACACTAGTTTGCAAAATTTTTGCCTACTCTCTTCTTCACAGGTCTCTCACCATATATCACCCCTTTCTCACCACTGTGTCTCTCTCTGCCAGCTCACCTTGGTTTCCACTAGGTGCTTCATAGTTAGTTATATGACTCCTTTTCTTGGCTTTTCTAGAATAGTTTCTGACCTCTTCAGGCCCAGATCTCTTTTCTACATTCTTTTTTCTATTATAGGTCCTTAATACCCAAGGCCCAATAACTCTGGGTCCATCACATACACACCAAGCTTGTTACAAATATGCAACCCTTGAGATTCCAAGAATTTAGATAAAGACAACTAGCTAATAACACTCCTTGACGAAAAAATTTGTAAGCATCATGTTGGCACTATGAACCTAAGATAGCCAAGGCATGACCTGGAATAAGGAACATAGATATGAAAATAGATCAAACACACAAAAAATGAGCATGGAATATTACCAAGGAAGTAGCAGAATAGGTAAACACACTAGTATAATGCACAATGAAATTTAGATAAAGAAAACTAACTAATAACACTCCTTGAAGAAAAATTTTGTAAGCATTATGTTGACATTATAGACCAAAGACAGCCAGGACATGACCTGGAATAAGGAGCACAGATTTGAAAATAGCTCAAACACACAAAAAATGAGCATGGAATATTACCAAGGAAGTAGAAAAATAGGTAAAGACATTAATATAATGCACAACAAAAAGTGGTTGGAGTAACATGTAGCTAAAAAAGTCTTCTAAAAAAGAAGTTCCTCTATAAAAAAAAGGTCATCTAAAGAAGCCAAATGTAAAAGGACCATTAGATTCCTATTTAACACTAGATCCTGAAGAGATAGTGAAACAAAGGAAGGCTACAAAAGGAAGGTAAACTGCCATAGATAATGCTTATAAGAAGGAAGTAAGAGAGAAAGCTTGTTTGCAAATTGCAAAGTGGGTATATGATGCTAGAATTCCTTTTGTTGGAAACCATAATTTTCTACACATAATTATTAGAAATTTTTCTCTTAATTATTAGTCAACTATCATCATTATGTGAGCCATTATTGCTTTTCCTTAATTTGTTGCTTCTACTGTAAAGGTTTGTCTCTTTTACTTTTGCTTGATTTAGGGCTTATTTCAAGGGATTCTAATGGCAAATATGTTGCCATAGTCCCTATACATCCTTCAATTTCATTCAAATGAACTAAGCTACTCTAAGCTTTCTTAGTCTAAAGATTCTACATGGTATTAAAGCCTATGGCTTGTAGCCTCTATTTAACCTAATCTGGCCAAGCTATGGCCATTCACCTAAATAAGGTAGAAGCTTCTCATGAAGATGCTACATATACCAATGACATTAAAAGTAGGGATTCTTATTCTATTGCCATGGATAACAAAAAGGTAGTCATATGCCCTTTTATTGTGTCTAGAAGGTTTTGGTTGGCCAAATAGTCTTGATGCCATACACCATTCCATGGAACACCATCCTTACCTACCTTGTGCATCACACGCCAACATGTAAGAGCATGTGAGATGTTGTCATTTGCCCCTACTTAGCCAAAAATGGTCAATGTGGCCACTTCTGTTAATCAGTGGCATCTGTTTGTCCTTTCTAAGACCATAGATAAGGCCACCATACTTGATCATAATTTCTATCAAGCCTATATAGTATATTACATCACAGATCAAAACTAAACTTAAAAATAATGAGAAATGGTCATCGCTGTTGATGATAAGGAATGAATCTCGAGCAACATTTGAAAAATATGTTTATGGCTAGCATATAAAAACCATAAGTTAGTGGTTAGCATAGAAAAACATATGTTGATGGTTAGTAAAACTTAAGATATCTACCTCACAAAAAGGCCAAGGAAAAGATGCTTAAAGTAAAAAACCTTACTAGAAAGTTAGAGAAAGAAGACAGAGCTAGAATTCAAAATCAAAATGCCATGAATGAAGAATATTAGCAATATTAGCTTTAAGTTGCACCCATCTTGAAGGGGTGTGTTGCAAATAATAATTTTCTACACATAATCATTAGAAATTTATCTCCTAATTATTAGTCAACTATCATCATCATCATGTAGGCCATTATTGCTTTCCCTTAACTTATGGCTTATCATGTGGAGGTTTATCTACCTTACTTTTTCTTGATTTGTGGCTTATTTCATAAGGATTTTAGTGGCAATCATATTGCCATGGTCCCTATAAGTATTCTTCCCTTTCATTCAAATGAACTACATTATTGTAAGCTTCCTTATTCTAAAAATTCTACACCTTTCAATGAAGTTAATTATGATAGCTTTGCTAGCATAATCGAGGAGGCTATTGACAAAAAAAAATCTGGGTATGAGACCACCTACTTATCTTGAGTAAAAAGTTCCATTTCACAAAAAGGACTCAGCAAACATAGGATATGATGAAAGAGTGTAAGGAATAATGGGCAAAAGTAGGATGTTCCATTATGGCAGATGGTTGGAAAGATAGAAGGGATAGGACTTTAATTAATTTCTTGGTGAATAACCTAAAGAGTACTACATTGATTGAATCTATTGATGCCTCATCTTATGCAAAGAGTGGACACAAAATATTTAAGTTGCTTGATAGTTTTCTCAAAAAGATTGGTCCAGCAGAATGTAATTTAAGTGGACATTGATATTGCATCAAAAAACGTTTATGTTGATAAGTTCATTCTTGGTTATCTTTTATAAGAAATTATTTAGTTAATAATGTTGCTATATTGGCTAACTTGTATACTTCATAATTCCTTTTAGGAGGATTGTACAAGTCAACTTATCTACATTTATATTGGATTCCATGTGCTACTCATTGCTTAGACTTTATGTTGGAGGACATTTGGCAAATTCCACTTCTCTCATCCACCATGAAAAAGGCAGTGACATTAAATTGTTATATATAAAACCATATTGAAGTGTTGAATATGATGAGGCATTTCACCAACCAAATAGAGGTACTTAGGCCTGTAAAAACTAGATTTGCTACTACCTTCATTACACTTTTTAGTATTAACAATCAAAAGAATAATTTGAGAAAAATGTTCATTTAATAAGAGTGGACAATGAGTAAATAGTTTAAAGAAAGACAAGGAAAACAAGTAACCAGGTTGTGCTTAACACTGGATTTTGGAACAATGTTGTCTATTCTCTAAATGTTGCTGGTCCTTTAATCTATGTACTTCGATTGGTTGATGATTCGAAGAAGCCTCCAATGGACTATATTTATGACATAATGGATAGAGCCAAAAAAATTATTGCCAATACTTTTAATGGAAATCAAGATATATATAAGGATGTTTTTAGAATCATTGATCATAGTTGGGAAGTGTAACTTCATAGCCTTTTTCTGCTGACATTTCATAAATCTAAAATTTTACCATGCAAATCACTTCAAGATGGACAAAGATGAAGAAATTAACAAAGGTTTATTAAAATGCTTGCGAAGATTGGTTCTCAATGTGGTAACTCAAGATAAGATCTCAGAGGAATTGAGCACATATAGTAAGGCTAAAGTGCTTTTAGGAAACCTATAGCTGTCAAGCAAAGAACAACAAGGGCACCATGTATAAATGTTTTAATCGTTTAGTCATTCCTCTTTCAATCATGCTACAAATATGCCAAGTACTAACAAGCATGATATCAATTGATAACCAATTGGTGGCTTGCATAGGGTTCATCAACTCTTAAGTTGCAAAGTTTTGCTATAAAGTTCTTTGCCTTACTTGCAATGCATCATGGTGTGAAAGAAACTAGAGTATGTTGAGAATGTAATTTTACTACATCACAAATTGATGAAGAGCATTGCCTTTACTAATAGAAAATAAATACTTATACTGTTTACAACTATTCTTTAAATCACAGCTTCACATTAAAAGGAGGAATAGGCTTGCACAATCGAAATTGAAAAATTTAGCATTCATCAAGTATAATAGGGTTTTAAGGAGAAGATTTAGTTCCTGTGATACCATTGACCCAATCTCATTGAAAGAGATTAGTGATAAAAATGAGTTGTTGATTGGCACAATAGGTAAAGGACAAAACAAGGATGGTGTTATATTTGAAGGTGATGATTTGACTTGCGATGATATAGCTTTGGCTATTGGAGCTGAGGAGCCAACCTATTGTGTTCAATCATTCATTTCCACTCCCACTTTAACTTTAGTAGCAAGAAGGACAATGGCATCCTCCTCCTTCCATACTCTTGATGTGGTTAATGAATATGTAAAATCAAATGATGAGGAGGAAATTAAAGGAATGCCTAATGATAACAATTATGAGAATTTTGCATTTGATGACAAGGAATTGGTCTAAAGATCTTAGGACAAAGCTTAGAACCTTATAAACTTAGTTAAATATTGATGTCTTTTTATGATCAAGTACTAGATGATATGATTAATGGATGATTATTATGTTATGTGCTTTTTTTAATGAGTTTATTTTTTCATATATATTAGTTATTATAAATTATATTATGAATACTTTTAATGGTGTGAGCTACATTTTCAAATAGTTGGGTGCTATCAGTGGGATATGCACTATAGCATTTTAAAATCCTCAGCACTAGTGTTATAAATAACTATGGTTACAACTTGTTAGAAATTATAGTATAAGGCAAATTCTTATTTTATTCCTTTAGCCAAAAAAAAAAAATGTAATACAAAGTTGCTTTGAATTAGGAATGATTACAATAAAAACTAAATCCCTAAAACTAAGGAATTGTGGCCAATAGAGTTATTTACACTTAATACATATTTAATACATTCAAATTTCAATGATTCTAGCACTCCTTTTCAAGTAAGGGTGTAGATAGTTGTCATCCCAAGCTTGCTTATTATCCTTTAAAATGCTGAGCTTGGCAATCTTGTCATTAAAAGTGAAGATAAATAGGAAAATAGAGACAAAGTAGTGAAAAATGTTCAATCTTATTCAAACAAAGGAGGATACATGACTAGGGAAGTATAGCTATAGATAGCTACTTGAATCCCTTCAAATAAAATGTAGTAATGGGAATTAGACAAAAAGGTGCTAAAAAGGAAAGGTAATGTTGAAACCAAAATAGAAAATAAAAAGTAGTCAAACTGAAGACCGTCAGAGCAGAGATTATAAGAAATGCTGGAGCTAAAGAAGGAAAAATGTTATTGGTTTATTCATATTGAAATCATGATTTCAATGAAGCCTAATGAAACAAACCATAACCCAATGCCCAATGGTTCATAGATAGGGCCCAGAAGTTTTTAAATCACCAACACTCCTCCTTAAGTTGGGGAGTAGATATTAATCATTCCCAACTTGGCTCTAAGTTCTTCAAATCTGACTTGAGTTAAGGTTTTAGTGAGGACATTAGCCACTTGTAACTTAGTTAGTGTGTGATTAAGTTCATGTAGGCCATTACCAATTTTTTCCTTAATGAAGTGCCTATCAATTTTAACATGTTTGGTCTTATGATATTATGTTGGATTCCTTGCAGTGCTCAAGGTGGCTAAATTGTCACAAAAAACTTGCATAGGTACTTCACAATCAACCCTTAGTTCTTTAAGAAGTCTCTTTAACTGCAATCCATCACATATTCCTTGAGTTAAGGCTCTATACTCAACTTTAGCCTTTTCCTTGCCACCACAGATTGGTTTTTACTTCTTCATGTAGCAAGTTTACCTTATACGTAGATACAGTAGCTTGAAGTGGAGCTCTTATTTGAAATAGAGCTTGCTCAATCAACATTACAATAGATCTCAATGCCATGATATGTGCCCTTTTTGAAGTATATCCCCTTTTTAGGGGCCATCTTCAAGTACTTAAGAATTTTATAGGCAACTCCAAGATAAACTTTAGCTAGTTTGCTCATACACTGATTGATGACACTCATAGGAAAACTTATATTTGGTCTTGATTGGGTAAGGTAGATAAGTTTCCCAATGAGTTTTTGATATCTTTAAGTATCAGTGGGAGCATTTTTTAGAGAGAATTTGCTTTTATAATTGGCTTCTATAGGAGTATTAGTTGGTCTACATCCTAGCATCCCAATTTCACCAAGGAGGTCAAAGTATACTTCTTTTGGAAGATAATGATTCCTTTAAAGGATCTAGCCACTTCTATACCAACGAAATAATAAAAGGTCTAAAGTCTTTAATTCAAATTACTTGGCTAAGACACTTTCAACTTCTTGATTCTTAATTCAACATGATCCCCTGTGATAATAATACCATCAACATCCACAATCAAGATAGGTGTCTTCCCATTAGCAAACTTGTTGAAGACAACGTGATTAGCTTACCTTTTAGTGTACCCTTGGTTTTTAATGGATTTAGTATTGCTGAGCCCAAACTAAAGACATATGTGAGAAAGAAAAAAGGGGATAAGAGCCTGAATGGTGTTGGTGAGCCCATACTAAAGACATAAGAGATAAAGAAAAAGAGGGACAAGGGGCTGGATAAAGGCCTAGCCTAAGAGGTGGAATTTAGGTGGTAGTTAAGAGGAAGAATGAAACAAAATAGCATAACCAATGGATTTGAGGTGTAAAGAGAGAGAGTGGAGGTTTTTGCTTAGGAATATACGCAATGTGGGTGAGGAGAATTCTAAGCCTTTGCATTTCTTTTTCTTATCTTTTTCTTTGCTGTAAACACCAAAATTCTATCTCTTGTAATTCTATCTCTTGTAATTCTAGCTAAATTAAAAGGAATACTTAGCTCCTTTGCACACAAATAAGGCTAATTTATAGTTAAGTTTCATCAATTTTTTATGGCAATAGTAAATTTTTCAAACCAAGTACGGGGAGATTGTTTAAAGCCATAAAGAGATTTGTTGAGTTTGCAAATTTTCCCTTTTCTCTAGTTTTAAAAAATCACACTTTTTTTGAGGGGTTTAGTCATGTAAACTTCTTCTTGTAGGTCCCCATTCAGTAAGGCATTTTTGACAACAAATTAGTAGATAAGCCACTCTAAATTAGCAACAAGGGAAAGAAGAACTTTTATAGAGTTAAACTTAGCTAGTGTAAAAGTTTCTTGGTAGTCAATTCCATAGGTTTGAGTGAAACCTTTTGCCACAAGTATCACCTTGTATTTGCTTATGCTCCCATTAGAGTTATATTTGATGTTAAAGATCCATTTGCAATCCACAACCTTTTTTCCTTTAGGAAGCTCCACAAGTTCCTATGTCTCATTGTTTTGAAGGGTACTCATTTCTTTAGCAATAACCCTTTCCATTCTTCTTATTTCAAAGCTTCACAAATATCATTAGGAATAGTTCCCTTAGACAGATTAGCAACAAAAGCTTGATAGGAGGGAGATAGTCTATCAAAGGTAACAAAATTGCCAATAAGATGTTTGATGCCTTTCTTTATGGAGATCCAAACAATCTTCCTCATTAGAACTTATAACAAGACTAGAACTAATAGAGTAATCTGTTCAGGAGAAGAATTGAGCTCTACCTCTTAGGGTTTATGTCTTCTAAAATAGACACGAGGTTCCTTTTGAGGCATATTAGTAGCTCTAGACATATTATGTTCAGCAATATGAGTAGGTTCAGATTCATTAAGTATTTGAAACTCATTATCACTAGTTATCTTATTAAGAAAGGTTTGATTGGTCTCGGGACTATTAGAGGCAGCGCACAAGTTGGGGACATTAGGAGGGACTTCTTCCATACAACAGCACTAATCCTTTTGGAGTTCACTATAGCTCCCCTCTTGAATAGAGGTTTTGGGGAAGTAAGGCTAATTTTTCAAAAAGGTGACATCCATAGAGACAAAATATCTTTATAAGGTAGGGGAATAGCACCCTAACTTTTTTGGGAGGTTGAATACCCAACAAAGATGCACTTGTTCACTTTAGGATCAAGTTTGGTACTATTGTGGATGTGAATATAGGTGGTACAGCCAAAAAAGTTTCACTAGTAAGGTAGAATGTAGGGAAGTTTGATGGTAATAAGTAAAGAGAAAGGCACATGGGGTCTTAAAGTTTAGGGCCTTGGGGGGCATTTTATTGATGAGCTAAACCAACGTTAAAATAGCATTGCCTCAAAACCTTTTAGATACATTCATAGTGAATATGAGAGATAGAGCAACTAAAAGTATGTGCCTATTTTTGTAATTGGCTATCCTTTTCTTTTTTGGAGCGGGCGATGGGCACATGAACTTTGGTGGTGGATGCCATAGGCAGTCAAGTAAGAGGTGAGTTGAGTATTAAAGTATTGTTTTTCATTATCACTATGTAAGACCTTTATAGAAGTCTGGAATTAATTTAAAATTAGTTGATGAAAATTTTTAAATATGTGTGGAACTTCAAAATTTTCCCTTATAGGGTAAACCCACATAATTCTGGTGTGGTCATCTGCAAAGATTACAAACCACCTAGCCCTAGTAAGAGTATTAACTTTATATGACCCGTAGACACCACTATGTATAAGTTGGAAATAATGGAAGGTTTCTAAGTATATGGAGGATAAGTAGATCTAGTTTGCTTGGCTAATTAGCAAGAGTCACAATAAGGAATAGTAGAACTTTTATTAAATAAAACAGATACATCTTTTTCATATAAAGAAGATTGGGTTCCTAAGTCTATTGTGCCATAAAAGAATCTTAGAACTACTAGCTAAAAGAGCCATTTTATTAAATGTAGTGGTACCCAAGAGATAAAATTCATCCACCTCCTCAGCACTGCCAATTATTCTTTTTGACTCAGAGTCTTGAAACACACATCCATCATCAGTAAAACTAACTAAACAATTGTTGTCTTTGAGGATTTTACTTATGGATAACAAGTTACAAGCAATTGTAGGAACTAGGAACATTCTTAAGAACTAAATTTTTTGAAATATAAATAGTACCAAAGCTAGTGACATTGACTAGGGACCCATATGCTATTTTGACCCTTATAGGTTTAATACATGGGTTGTAGTGTTCAAATAATAGGGGGATGTTGGTCATGTGGTCCAAAGCATTAGAATCCACAACATAAGCATGGGCAAATAGATTTTAAGTGGCTAAGGCTTAGGAAAAGTTAATTGAAAGGCCAATATTACTAGTAATATTGGTACCCTTTTTCTCATTAGTGGAGGTGTTTTGAGACAAATTTTCTAGAGCATCTCAAGTTGTTCTCAACTGAAAATAAAGGTTTCAGGGCCTATAATAGTGGCAGTACTAGCTGTGTAAGCTTTAATGTTTCCTTTTGATTTATTCTTCCACTTGGTTGGCTTCCCTACTATTTTTCAACAAGTATCCTTAGTGTGACCACTTTTGCAGCAATGTTCACACCATCTTCCACCTTGTTTGGTCTGTTTATTGTCAACATCATGGGCAACATCTTTATAGATTAGGGTAAAAGCTTCATTGAGGTTGGTCCAGAACTTTGCACCACCTTTTTTGTAACACCATAAATTCTAGCTTATCTTATCATGTACACATGCCTTACATCATTCTAAACATGGAAGTATAAGGAAAAAGGGGAATAGAATATTGACATTCTTTGCGTTGTGTCATACTTAAAAATTGAAATCGGTGTCACGTGGACATTGTGAGCTCATACTATACATTCTAATATTTAAATACATCATTAAAACTTATTTTCATCACAAAATCATGCCCACAACTCATGGAAACCGAAATGGGGCATGGAGAATGGAAGTTCACTCTCAGCCAGAATTGCTCCACTTTCTGACCAAACTTTGGAAAATCATAATTAAATCTAGAAAAATTGAAATCATGTAATTTTGGTCATTCTAGAAAGCTTAGGATGTATGATTTATACTAAAAATATGTCTAGATCATAAAATGCATTACAGAGAATGTTTAACATCCAAAATTGTCCAAATGTTCGACTAAAATCTGGAACTGTTACAGAATTCTGCAGAAAATTTGAAAATGTCCAATTAATTTCACAAAAATTCAATCCACACAAATATACCAATATGGAAATCTGTGGATATTAAATAGAGAGAACAAATATCTCCATATCAGTTTATCAAGTCTAGACCTTAGAATTCAATGGAACAGTATTTCTGGTTGGGCAAAATTACTGATACTGGATAGAAATTTCAAAAATTCATATCTCCCTCTCTAGACCTCCAAATGAGGTGGTTCTAGTTGTAACGAGTCACTGTGATTGTTTAGTTTCTTTGTATAAAATTTCATGGCAATTGAATATCATTTAGGCCTCGTGTGATAGAATGCAAATTCGGACAAAAATAAATAGTGCAGCAAACCAGAAACCATGAAAATTGCCAACTTTGAAAAATCATCAAATATTCTGTAGACCACAAAAAATTATGATCTTTGACTTCCTAAAAAGATCTCAATGAGACCTAATTGAATGAAAAATTTTAGATCAAGACTAGCTCATTTGGCTAAAAAGTGGCGTAGGGTTTTGTTATGGTCAAATTTGGCTCCATATAGGGTACCAAACTTGCCAAATGGCTTTCCCTTGGTGTTGGCACCTTTTGGGCAAGTCTAAAAGCACATTTAGGACTTATGTGAGCTGCCCAAATGGTCCCAAACCCCATGCATCTCATTTTGGCCTTTTAACCCATACTTATGCACATTTTCATAAACTCATTCATGAAGTTATCTTTACCATACATGCTTAATTCACATTCCATCAATTACATAACACATATTCTCATTTCTACATTGTAGAATAGCATAATTGCATGTGTCTCAAGGGTCATATGCCATTTACAATATTCATATACATCATTTAATATCATTATGGTTCCATAAAGTAAAAACTAGACATATGAATGTCAATCTCCTTCCTTTAGTGTTATTGGCTCCCATTGGCATATCCACTTGGTTCACCTAGCATTAGAAATCATTGGAGAGAAGGGAATGAGATTCAAAGAATTCCAATAGCTCATTTCCCATTCAATCATACATAATATGTGCAAAGCAAGCTTTACAAATGAATGCATGGAAAAGTGGAAGTCATGGACATTTTAAAAGAAAACTTGGCATATAAACAAATCATACAAGACATTCAAGAGCTCACCAACTGTTTAGATTGGTCTCACATTTATACTTATGGATTTTGGACTTGCCTCACCCGTTCTTTGAGAGCTTTAGACTCAACCATGCTCTTGGGAGACTCTTTACTTTGTCTTAACCAAGCTCAAGGGTTCTTGGCTTATCCTCACTAAAGGGAAGAGTTTTTGGCCTCTTCACACTCAAACAAACTCATACAAACATCATGTGCTCATTTGAAAACATAACATAGCATCAAGAATCATAGCATATAAAGACATGCTAGCATATTTTTCATAGCTTGAAAATACACATACACATATTCTAAAATAAGCTCAACACACATCCATGCATGAGAGAAGGTGGAGATAGCTACCTTGTGTACACTCACACACTTTTTCCTTGGATTTCAAGCATCTTCTTTCGGTTACACACACACAAGCTTGTGGAGATGGTTTCTCTTAACCTAAATACAATTTATGGGAGCAAATTAGGTTCATGAAAAAATCTCTAAAGCCATACAATTTGCTTAAAATGCTAGATTGCTCTATAAGCTCCATTATGGTCCATAAATGCACCTAATGAAGCAACACCCCTCAAATAATTTCTAGGCCCCATTATTTCCTTTCAAATATGATTCTTGACTCCTTTTAAGCCTCTTGGAGTCATCACACCATTAAAATAAAGGGCCTAACATCATGTTGCTTCTTTAGGTCATAATATGGAACTTAAGACACCAAATCTCTTTCTATGAGTTCTAAATTTTTCCAAGGCCTCCCTTCATTTTCATTCATCAAATATGACACAAAAATGGGTTTGGAAAAATTAAAACTCTCCCTAGCTACTCCATCCATGCTTGGCCGAGACTATGCCCCTTTTTGGCTTCCTTGGAATTCTCTTTGTTTTCTTGAAGGAGAAAGCATGTGGAAAGCATCTTAGGAATCTTAGGAGCTCATTTAAACTCTTAATTAAATCTAGGAATCATCATACAAGGTTAGATTTCACAAGGTGCACACAAAACCCTAGAATTTGCATCTTGAAATCTAATGGTTTTTTGATAATTCCCTTTGCATATTCTTAATCTCCACACCCTTTTTCCCTAGATTCATGCTTGGTTCTACCTAAAAATCATCTCCTCCTAGGGTTTTCTCAAGTGGGGCGAAATGGTGGAGAAGGGAACCATAGATAGCAACCATAGGAAGAGAAATTACCTTGTTTTCTTGTTTTTTCTCACTTGAATCTTGTGTTCTTTGAGCTCCTCTCTTCAAATCTGAATTTTCTCCTTAATATCTCCCTTAAAACAGATTTATCAACTTCATTATAACCATAGAAAAGAAAGGGGAATGGAGAAGGAGAGGTTTGGAAAGGAGAAAGCATGAAAAACCATGAAATTCCTTACCTTTTCCTTACTTTTTCTCCTCCTTTCTCCTCCTCCTTGGTGTGCCTAAGAGAGCTGGTGTTTTTTATGGTTTTTGGGCAGAATGGGTCGTGCAAATGGAGGGGATAAGAAATAAGAAGCTTAAAGTGTGTTCAAGAAGCTTCCACTTTCTCAAAAATTCCAATTTTGCCCTTCGCTTTTGGCATTTTTGTTTCTCCTTCGTTTTAGCTACTTTTTGAGAACCGTCTTTTCCATTATAAAATTTAGTTCCCAATTAAATAATAATGGCTTTGTAATCACTCAAATTGGACCTAAAATCTTCCCGAATGAATCAGTCAAAGTTTGGATTAACCGACGTTAGAAAACATCCATTGGAGGGGTTTTAACTGTCTTGGGGTTTCCATGGTTTTCAAGGCTTCTGAGAACTCCAAAGAACTTAAAAATTTCATTTAAAAAGCCCTTTTGTGTGAATTCTAAAATTTGCTCAAAATTACAAAAATACCATTACGTTTCGTAACCTTTTTGTAAGAAATTGTTTCTTCATTCTAGCTTCATTTTTCTTTTCATCTGAGCCTGAGATTTTCATTTTTAGGAGTCTAGAATACTTTTCCAATTTTTTGGGACCTTAAATATCTCATTTCAGGGGATTCCCTTTTGTATCTAGGGAATTTCATTCATTTACGGAGAAACTGTATGTCACGTTTCTCACGTTTTCTCTTATTTTTAGAGCGCTGGATGTTACATTTTTCCTATACTCTTCAAGCCTAACTTCAAGAGGGAAAAATTCATCAATAGAAGGGAAGGGAATATGGGCCAAAACTCTCCTTACCTCATCAAACTTATGATTAAAGCCAATGAAAAATTGATAAATCCTTTACTTTTCAACAATCTTTTTATAAGTGGCAGCATCTAAAGTGTATTGCCAAGTGATGGTTTCCAAAGTATCCAATTGCTGCTAATATTTTATAAGAGTATTAAAATATTGGTTTACTTTCATATCTTCTTGTTTTAGCTCTTGAATTAGACTTCTATTCTTATAGGACTCAATTGCACTTTCTTGAGTGGAGTAGGATTCACAAACACTCCTAAATCTCATTTGCTATTTTATAAAACATATAATTTTCTTTGATGTCTATGACCATTAAAGTTACTAGCCAAGACATTACAAGATTGCTTTTAGCATTCCATAATTGAACTTTGGATCGCTTCTGGAAGGTTGCATTGCTTCATCGGTTAAGTAGTCTTCTTTACCTCTTCCACTCACAAACATTAGCATAGACTAACTCCATTGGAGGTAATTTAGTCCATTGAGCTTATGGGTAGTGATGAAACTAAGCTAGTGAGACTTGAAAATGCTAAGAAGCTTCAAAATTCCAAGGGCAATGACTTGAGATATCATCTTTGTGGAGGAAGTTGCTACATCTACAACGTCTCAAGTTGTTTGGAGATTATATTTAGGCATACGAATATATATCAAGCTAAAAAGCTATGATACCATAAAGATAAATAGGAAAACTAAGATAGAATAGTGCAAAATGTTTAACCTTATACAAATAGAGGGTAATCATGACTTCTATAGGGAAGCAATCCTTTTAGATAAAATATAATAGTGGGAATTAAAAAAAGAGCTATGAAAAAGGAAAGGCAATGTTGAAACCAAAGAAGGAAATAAAAAGCAATCAAACAAGGAAGATTGTTGGAGCAACAACAAAGAGAAATGCTAGAGCTAAAGAAGAAAAAAAATGCTATCAGTTCATTCATATTGAAATAATGATATTAATCATGATTTCAATGAAGCCAATCAAAACAAACCACATCTCAATGCCCGATTCATAGACAAGGCCCAAAGGTCTCTAAATAACCAATAAAAACATATAATAACTACTTTCCCGTAGGAATATAAACGATGTAAATCAGCCCACTTTCAAGTTTTTTCTTTATAAAATGTTTATCTACCTCCACGTGTTTAGTTCTGTCATGCTAAATCAGATTATAAGCTATATTGATTGTTGATTTATTGTCACAATATGATTTCAATGGAGCCTTCCATGTAATTTTGGAATCTTCTAAAATTATCTTAAGCCACGTCGACTCATAAATGCCTAGTGCCATTGAGTGAGATTCCACTTTTACATTGGATCTTGCCAAAACTAGTTGTTTCTTACTTCTCCATGTTACCAAGTTTCTCCCAAGAATGTACATTACCCAAATGTAGACCTTTAGTCTATGACTGAGCCAACATAATCATTATTAGAATAAGCTTCTATTTTTGTTCCTATGCTTTTCTTGAAGAGAAATCCTTTTTTTGGGCTTGCCCTTCAAATAGTGTAATATTTTGTGTATAGTACTAAGGTGTGTAATATTATTAGTAATATTTTTTGAGATTTTGCATGAATTCGATAACTAATTTTGTTATAATAATTATTCCCTATAGTTATAAATAGAATAGTATCTTGCAAAGATAAGTTTGAATAAAAATTTCTCTTCCATAGTTCTCTTTTCCCATTGTCTAATGTCAATCTAATATCAAAGTTAGTCTTTAGTCACGTGTGGCATTGGAGACATGAACACAAGACTGTATGGAAGTTTGATTAGCATCTAGAGCAAAATGTCATGTATCTAGAGTAGAACACGGCATAGGTGGTGGGGTAGTATTAGTTGATCTCATGCATTAAAGGTTTTACCATTGACATGGGTTGTGAAGATTGCCTAGATGTCAACAAATGGACATGTTAAGGGTACAGTAGTGATGTTGAGCACAAACAAGATGCCCAATTATCCTTATCCTCAATTTAGGTCATTCAATAGAACCCAAGGTGACCACTATTCATTACCAACAAAGCACTGCAGAATTGAGTTCCCAAGGTTTAATGGTAATGAATTCCATAGATGGACATATTGTGACAATTTCATCGACATTAATGAAATTCTAGTAGACCAAAGGATACATCTTCTTAGTGTGCATTTGGAAGGAAGAACACTTTAATGGCACCTAAATTTTATGGAAAGGAGGGTAAATGAGGTAAGTTGAGAGGAATATTTCAAGAATATGGCAATGAGGTTTGGATATTACAAAGGTAGATGCCATGCGAGAGATCAAGAACTTGAAGCAAGATGATTTTATTATAAACTATCCAAAAGTTTAAGAAGCTACTAACTAAAGTTGATTTACCAAAGGAGATAGCAATGAGTTACTTCATTAGAGACCTTCGTTTAAATATCTAGATAGCAATGAAGCTTTTTAATCCTACAACCTTAGCCAACACCATGTATCTAGCTTATCTTCAAGAATCCTCCATTAAAGCTTTACACATTGATGCCTTACCCTCCTTTAGAAGATACAGCTCAAATTCTGAATTTACCAATCTAAGAAACCAATATAACAACCAAGACCTATCTTTCAAGAGCCAATCCTACCAAACACATCAAACAACACCATATTCAGCCAATCCGACCTCTATTGACAAAACCATTGCTAGTTGAGCTTCTAATAAGAATACCAATTAGATGAAGTGATTAACCAAGAAAGAAATGGAAGAGAAAAGAAAGGGTTATGCTATTGGCATCTAGACGCTAAACAATTTACCATAAATGTAATAGCTCCTAAACCTCCATGATAATGGTTCAAGAAGAAGACTGGAAATTTTAGGTTGCTTTTTCGATTGAAGAAGAGTTAAAAGATGAAAGTGTATAGGGAGTTCAACAATTTCGTTAAATGCAATTGAGGAACAAGAAGGGTGTTCAACAATAAAGGTGGAGGGAAGGATTAAGAAGCAATTGGTGACAACTTTAATGGATACAGGCAATACACATTGATGGAATCTAGAGATCAATGATTTGATTCTCTCCTTATTCAAGTTTGAAATAGAGGTACATTTATAAAAAGGGGCAAATAGCCTTCCAAGAAAGGAAATGATAGGGAAATAAATGCATAATAAAAGATTTAATTAACAGATAGATTCACACCCTCTAACAAAGGGGAAAAACATAGAAATTAAGGTCTAATTACAATCACTTAGAAAAAAGAAATAAAATGTTGACCCAACTAGCAAAATAAAGAAATAAATAAAGGCATTAACATTTGAAAATAATCATACGTTAAATATGATTAGTAGCAAACAATCACATATTAAAGATCTCAACACTCTCCTTTAAGTTGGAATAACTTAGAACTAACATTGCCATTCTTCTTTCTTGGCATTTAGAGGTTGTTTGAAAATTTTCTTCCTTATTATAGAAATACAAACCTAATTAAAGTTTAATTTTCTTCCTTGTCTTCTTCATTACTCCTTGCTATAGAGTCTCCACAATTTTTTCCCGCTTCCTCACCCCATTTTGTAGTGAGGGTCTTGGTTTTTGGCATCCTCCCCTCACTTTTTGTGAGATAGATGTCTTGATTTTCTCATTCTAACCATTAACGTATGGTTTTCTCATGTTGACCATTAACACATTTTGTCATTCAGACTTTGTAGGCTCTGATACCGTGAAGGAATTTATAGATCAATGCTTTGATTCTTTTCTTATTGAAGTTTGAAAGAGAGGAAATAAAGGAACATTTATAGAGAAGGGTAAATACGCTCCAAGAAAGCAAAAGCAAGGAAATAAGTGCATAATGAAATACCTAATTAATAGACAAATTCACATCTTTCTATAAAAGAAAAAAACAAAGGAATAATGACCTAATTAAAGTCTAATTACAATCACTTAAAAAAGAAATAAAATGTTGATCTAGCTAGAAAAATAAAAAAAATAAATGAAGGTATTGAAATCTAAGAATAATTACATGTTAAATATGATTTGAAATAAATAATCACATATTAAATATGATTTCTAACAAATAATTTCTTGGATTCATTATTAGCCATAACACGAATTGAGAAATTCTTGTGTATATTATTTGATCAAGGTACACAGGTATTTATACATAAAGAATGAAGCTATTTTAGGAGAGAAAACTATTCTAAGAAACAAAATAAATAAGAAATAAAATCCTATCAAATCTTTAACAATTAGGAAACTAATTCCCAAGGTCAACTTTTTAATATAATTACAAAGATAATTATAAAATCACAATAGCTCATACATTCCAAGTGCCATTGATCTAAACTTGGCTTTCGCACTCGATCTTGCAACCACATTTTGCTTTTTTCTTCTCTAAGTAACAAGATTTCGTCCTGCAAAATCTGTATCAATATAAGCCTCAAGAGTCAATCCCTCACCTTTTTTAATTGAGTTCTATGTAATGATCAATAATTTCAGTTTAATTCTATATTTAGACATATCAAAATTCTAGCAACAATTTATTCTATAGATATTTAGATATTTGGACTAGAATTAATGAACAACCAATACCAATAATAGTGTTTATTAGTGTCAAATAGAAATAAAAATGGGGTGTGGCCAAGTGGTAAGGCTGTTCTTTCCTTGGTATACCCTTCAAATATTATAATATTCTATGAACTACTCTGAGGTGTGATTCTTTTGGATCATACATAATTTGACTCACAACACTCATAACATAGGCTATATCAGGCCTAGTATGAGACAAGAAAATAAGTCATCTTACAAGCCTCTGATAAGAACCCTTATCAATTGGTGTATCTTTAGAAGCTTCGCATAGTCTATGATTCAACTTTGTAAGTGTTTCTACAAGTTTACATCCTAAGTTGCCTATGTCTGTCAATAAGTCCAACACGTACTTGCATTAGGATATGAAAATGCCCTGCTGTGAATGAGCCACTTCAAGGCTGAGAAAGCATTTTAACTTGCCCAATTCTTTGATTTCAAGCCCTTTTATCAATTGCCTTTTTAACAACTCAATCCCCTCATGGTCATTCCCAGTGACTATGATGTCATCCATATAAACCAAGAGTACAATTACTCCTCTTGAGGTTGTCTTACAAATAAAGTTTTATCACCTTGATTCTACTTATACCTCGTTCAAATCATGACTTTAGAAAATCTTCTAAACCATGCTCATGGGGATTATTTTAGCTCATAGAATTCCTTCTTAAGCTTACATGCCATGTTTAGTTTATCATGAGAATTGAATTCTGGGAGTATCTCCATGTAGATTTCCTCCTCTAGATCACCATGTAAAAAGGCATTCTTGATATTGAATTGCTATAATATCCAACCCATATTAGTAGCTCTAGAAAATAATACCTGTATTGTATTCATTTTTGTAAAAAAGGCGAAAGTTTCCATGCAGTCAATGCCATATGTTTGGGTATATCCTTTTGTAACAAGTCGAGTTTTGTATCTTTCCAAGTTATCATCTAAATTATATTTAGTGGTAAATACCTAACAATAGCCCACTATTTTCTTTCCTTTTGGCAATCATGAGATCCCAAGTTTCATTTTTTCAAGTGTTTGTATCTCAACCTGCATAGCATTGATCCAATTCTCATTCTTGAATGCCTTAGATAAGGTTTTGGGAATAGGAATGGCATTTAGTGTATTGAGAAAGGCTTTGTGATTAGGAGACAGATGCATACAAGAAAGAAAGGAAGATAGGATATGTTGTGCAAGTTTGTGTGCCTTTATGTAAATCAATAGGAATATCATAATCATTGTGATCTATATTACTAGTGGGTAAAGAAAGTGCCTCAACCTTTTTAGGAGCAAAAGAGGGTGATTGGATTGGCTCTGGCAGAGAACATGATGCCTTCTTTTGAGATTATACTTGTAATGGACAAGTAGGGTTTGAAGTTGTTTTTTGCTATAATGGAGGCTCAGGTGGATTTTCTAGTGATAATTGGGGCTCAGGTAATGGTAAGGTATGAGTAGGAAATGATGAGAAATCAAAAGGAAATAAGTTCTTGGATCTATTTTGAATAGAAGGATCAACAACTGTGTTACCCTCATCGTGGAAGTAGGAATCAGATTTAGTAAATGTGATATTAGCAGACACATAAAATTTCCTTATAAGAGGATGATAACATTTATAATTTTTTTTGGGTGAAAGAATATATAAGGAAAACACATTTGAGGGCTTGAGGATCAAGTTTGGTTCTATGGTGACAATGCACATGGACAAATGCTGAACATCCAAATATTCTAGGTACAAGGTTGTTAAATACATTAAAACTTGGAAAAAACTATGTGAGAACTAGCATGGGACTTTTGAAATCAAGCACTTGAATAGGAAGTTGATTAATAATATGAGTAGCAGTTAAAATAGCTTCCCTCTAATATTTCTTTGGAACATTTTTTTGAAGCAATAGAGCCCTTGTATTAGCCAGAAGATGGTTGTTCTTTCATTCAGCCTCTTGATGATCGTGTCGCACAATCTCAAATAAAACTAGGTAGCAAAATAAATTTGTAGATAATGGTGCAACCTAGGTCATCCTTCCAAGGAGTTTGTGCCTTAAATTGTTTAATGAAGAGTGTTCTAAGTATTACTAATTAGGACTTATTTTGGGGGGTTTGATACGCTAGAATTTAATTGAACTAAAATTAATTGACAAGAATTAGAAATCTAAAACTAAGTTCAAGTGATTAGTCAAGTAAATGTGGTAACTAGCTTTCAATTGAATTCCCTAGAGTTCAATTATCCTTGCTCTTTTTAGCTTACCAATTTTGGATTAAGTTCTTGCTCTTTAGTGCATTCCTCATAAGGCTCTTGAATAACCATCCAAGATTCAATTCATCAATTGTTCAAAGAGTTTTGCAACCACAAGAAACCTTAAATAACTAATTAATTGAATTAAAAATAAGAACACACTACACTAATTTTGATTGATTTATGAAAGCCACTATACAATTCACTCAAGATGCTAATTCACCAATTAGATTAATTAATCCTTCAAGCAATTAATTGCACAAAAGTTCCAGCTAACTAATCCAATAACCATTGCATCAATTAGCCTAAAATCAAGAGGAATTTAGAGGTCAATTGTACAACATTAATTTTGGAACTTTTACAAACAAATAATGATCACAAATAAAATTCCGAAATTCAATTTAAGATCAATCCAAGAATTAACTCAATCCAGTAATTTCAGTAATTAAATTCCTTAATCAATAAGCTAAACCTAGTCAAATTAATAAAAGAACTAATATTGAAATTAAAAGATTGAGCAAGAGGGTTTTATCCAAATTGATGAAAAGATGTGGAGCTCAAATCTTCATCTAGGAGAATCCAATCTTCAGCTAGCCACCAAAAGGAATTCAAGCTGCCATGGAGGAATCAATTGGAGGAGAATCGATCAAAGAGACTGCAGCCATTGAGAAAAAAAATTCTTCTCCTTCAGCGCTGGAACCTCTCGTTCTTTTTCTGCCGTCTCGCGTTTTCTCTCCCAGCCGCTGGAACTCACAGCGTCCTTTTTATCTCATTCCCCCTCTCTCCGTAGCGTTCTCTAGGTTTTTTTTCACATTCTCCTTAATTAATCACGTGCCCTTCAGCTGAAGTCACGCCTCCTCCATATTTTTCATGTCAGCCCTTGGATGAAAAAGTGATGATCAAACGTAGGGTCTGGATTAGATGGAGAATGTAAGCCACTGCCCGATGAATCATCAACGCTTAGCTCACGTGCTCAGCTCCTTATTTCAGCTTCCTTTACTTCCATGCTGCAACTCGTTATTCACTAGCCCGAATGTGTCTTTGATTATGTGAGTGTGGGCCCCATTGAATATATTAATCACCTTCCACGTTGATTCTGTTCACATGCACGTAACTTTTGCTGTAACTTCTTCGTGCAGCTTCTTCTTCATGGCTGTTTCTCGTCATTTTATCCTTTCCAACACTGCAGCTGGTTCTCTTTTAAACCCAGCTCATAGCTTCTTTCATGTGGTTTTCTCTTCATTCTGCTGCTGGAGTTTCTCACGTAGCTTCATCTCTGTTCTGCATCTTCTATCCAGACTCTAACTCATTGCTTCCTTTTCTCCCATGCGGCTCCTACGTGAATACCTCACTTTCGTTCTGTAGCTTGTGTGTGAATCATGAAGCTCCTTGCTCTGTTTCTGCATGTACGTAGCTTCATCTCTCACGTTGCTTCTGTTGCTTATACCACTTCTTGCTCATGCAGCTGCTCCTTTGTTTAACTTGGCTCCTTTCCATTCTAACATGCTGCTTCATTCCATGTTCAGCTCGAGTTGTGAGCTGCTGTCTTCTTCGTTTTGTGTTTCTTCTGCTCATGCTTTATGTTTTGTTTCAGCCACTATAACGTCTTGATGCTCCATAGATGAAGGCCTATACATGATATGTATGTGCAGACCAAGTGGGTGAGAGATGTGAGAATGAGAAGATGGAATGCATGGCTTCCTTGGACTTGGCAAACCTCCACTTCTCCAAAACAATCTCTTATTCAAATACCAATTGTCCAACAAAAATTCTGCACAAAAGAATAAAAATTATTGAGTAGAATTATCCACAAGATTATTTAAAAGAAATTCATATATTAAAACTCAATAATTTTGCCAATTAATTCACAAAGTGCATATGGGGCTAATGAATTCAAATTGAATCTAATTAAACCTTTAAGACCATATTCCATCGTCAAAATGCCCAAGTTAAGAGAATTAAATTGTATAAAAATCATACTTATCACCTCTCGATTTTGTTGAGGTGTATGAATGTAAGAGGATTCATGTATTATTCCTTTTTTATAAAAAAAAAAGGTAGAAAGAAATTGATTAAAAAAATCCTTTGCATTGTTAAATCGAAACCTCTGTATTCCTATTCCAAATTGAGTTTGAATTATATGATAAAAAATAGGAAATATAAGACTAACATCAGATTTTTGTTTTCAACAAGTAAATCCAAATTAATCAAGTGCAATCATCAATAAATGAAATAAACCATTAAGCTCCAAAAATATTTGAAATCGAGGCAAGGCCCCGAATATCACTATGAATCAAACTAAAGGGAATAGAAGTTCTTTTATTACCAATTGGAAATGAAGCACATTTATGTTTAACAAGTTCACAAGTCTCACAATGTAAAGTTTCAATTTCTAATCCTTTCAACAAAGCAAGAAACATAATTTTGATAATATTTATGGATGTCCAAGACAAAGATGGTGAAGCCAAATCTTATCTTTATTGAATTGGAAAGATTTAGAATGAAAAGACATATGTAACAAACTTTGGACTTTATTACATCCATTATTTTATGCAAGATGATATAACCTATCCTTCTCCTTAGCAAGTCTAATCATCTTCCTTGTGCCCTGTTCCTAAAATACACAATGAGAAGGATAAAAGTTCACAGTGCAATGGGAATTAGTTGTAAGTTTTTAGATGGAAATAAGATTGGTGCAAAGTCTTGGAACATGGAGAACATTCTTAAGCACGATATTAGCATTTAAACATACATCTCCCTAACTGGCCACAGTAGTGACTAATCCATTTGCTGTAGTGATTTTTCAATTACTAGGACAAGGAGTATATGAGAGAAAATGCTGAGAAGAATGGGTTATATGGTCAGTGGCCCCAGAGTCAATGACACAAGAGGCAGAAAAAACCTTATTTGAGATATTAAGGATGAAATTATAGGTAGATGAAGAGTGAAATGAAATACCTGAGAAAATCAAAGAACAAGTACTTGTGGTAGATGGAAGGCTTTTCTCCATGGTTCTTAAAAAGACTTCATAACTTCTTAATCTCCTCATTGAAATTAGCCACAGAAGAAGTATCCTCACTGCTGGAATTGGTGGTCGCCGTATGAGCTTGGTCGGGTCACTTCTTCATGTGTGGATGCTTACCATAGAGTTTCTAGCACTTCTCCTTAGTATGGTGAGGCTTCTTGCAATAGATGCACCATAAGGCGTCTTTATTAGACTATTGAGGGTGTTTGGATTGTTCTTTTGCTGCATCAGAATATGACCTAAAATGTTTGGAAAGTAGAGTAGAACTCTTTAATTGTAGGGCATCAAGCATGACATTATGTCTACCTTACTCGACCAGGACAAGAGCAATAGCCTCATTCAAGGGTGGTAACTCCTCCCATCCTAGTATCTAAACCTTAACAACATCGAAGTCAACATGGAGACTAGCAAGGTATTCATAAATCCTATCTTTCTCCATAAGATGCTTAAGAATAATGGTGTCATAAGTACATTTCATCTGAATACACTGGTAGTGTAACACCATAAATTCTAGCTCATTTCATGACATTCATAAGTTTCACCTCATTATGTCCATAAAAGCATATAAAGAGGGGGATGAAAATAATGGGTTTATTTGCGTTGCGCTATGCTTAAAAATTTACAATCGGTGTCACGTGGACCGTGTGAGCTCATACCATGTATCCTCATATTTAATTACATCATTATAGCTCATTTACATCCCAAAAAATGCCTACAACCCATGGAAACCAAAATGAGGCATGGAAAATGGGAGTTTATTTTCTGCCAGAATTGGCCTCTTCCTTGGGCAAATTTTAGAAAATCATAACTAAATCTAAAAAATTAGAAATCATGTAATCTTGGTCACTTTGGAAAGCTTAGGATGTCTACTTCATACTAAAAATATGTCCAAGTCACAAAATTTATCACACAAGACGTTTGACATCCAAAAAGCTACAGAGGTCCGACTGAAATCTGGAACTGTCACAGAATTCTGTAGAAAATTTTGAAAATGTCCAATTAATTTCAAAAAAATTTAATCTATGCAAATGTTACTAATCTGGAAATCTGTGAATGTTAACTAGAGAGGAAAAATATCTCCAGATTAGTTTGTCAAGCCCAGACTCTGGAATTCAATAGAACAGTACTTCTTGTCAGGAAATTTCACTGATACTGGACAGAAATTTCAAAAATTCATACCTCCCTTTTTAGACCTCCAAATGAGATGCTTCTAGTTGGCATGAGTCATTGTGATTTCTTAGTTTCTGTATATAAAATTTTGTGGCAATTTGACATCATTTGGGGCTCGTGTGATAGAAAACAATTTCGGACCAAATGAATAGTACAGCAGACCAAATCCATAAAATTTGCCAATTTTGAAAAATCATCAAATGTTCTATAGACCTCCAAAAATTATGATCTTTAGCTTCCCAGAAAGATCTCAATGAGATCTAATTTCATGTCAAATTTCAGATCAAGACTAGCTCATTTGGCCAAAAAGTGACATAGGGTCCATTATGGTCACATTTGGTTCCATGTGAGGTACCAAACTTGCCAAATGGTCTTCCCTTGGTATTGGAACCTTTTAGGAAAGTCTAAAAGCATAATTAAGACTTGTGTGAGCTGCCCAAATGGTCCCAAATCTCATGCATCTCATTTTGGCCATTCAACCCACATTTATACACATATTCATCAAACTTTAAACTTGCATACTATGGCATTACATACTCAAAACATGTGTTAGTGGTCATATATCATTTCCATACATCTAAACATCACATAATAGTATCTTTACATATGTATTAACATTCATAGTACATATACAACATCATATACATGATAAACCATCATTATGGTTCCAAAATGGCTAAAACCAAGGCATAAGTTTGTCAATCTCCTTCCTTTAGGGTTGTTGGCTCCCATTAGCATATCCACTTGGTTCACCTAGCATGTTAGATCATTGGAGAGGAGGGGATGAGATTCAAGGAATCCCAATAGCTCATCTCCCATTCAATCATACATAATATGTGCAAAGCAAGCTTTTCAAATGCATGCATGGTGAAATTGGAAGGCATGCATATTTTAAAACAATCTTGGCATGTGAATCAATCATACAAAACATCCAAGAGCTCACCAAGTGCTTGGATTGGCCTCACACTTCTCCTCATGGATTTTGGACTTGCCTCACCCATTCTTAAGAGCTTTGGACTCAACCACACTCTTGGGAGCCCACTTTACTTTTAGGAGACTCTTTACTTTGTCTCAACCAAGCTCAAGGGTTCTTGGCTCATCCTCACCAAAGGGAAGAGTTCTTGGCCTCTTCGCACTCAAGCAAACTCAAACAAACATCATGTACTCATTTGAAGACATAACATGGCATCAAGAATCATGGCATATAAAGGCATGCTAGCATACTTCTCATAGCTTGAAAATACACATACACACATTCTACGACATGCTAAACACACATCCATGCATGAGAGAAGGTGGAGAGAGCTACCTTGCACACAATTACACACTTGTTCCTTTGGACTCAAGCCTTCTCTTTCAGCCACACACCCAAAAATTGGTGGAGATGGTTTCTCTTGGCCTAGATACAATTTATGGGAGCCAATTAGGTTCATGAAACAATCTCTAAAGCCATACAATTTGCTTAGATACTAGATTGCTCTATAAGCTCCATTATGATCCATAAATGCACCTAATGAAGCGACATCCCTCAAATACTTTTTAGGCTTCATTCTTTCCTTTCAAATATGATTCTTGACTTCTTTTAAGCCTCTTGGAGTCATCACATCATCAAAACAAAAGGCCTAGCACCATGTTGCTTCTTTAGGTCATAATATGGAACCTAAGATACCAAATCACTTTCCATGAGTTCTAAATTTTTTCCAAGGCCTCCCTTCATTTTCATTCATCAAATATGACTCAAGAATGGCTTTAGAAAAATTTAAAACTCCCCTCACCTACACAATCCCCTCTTGGCCGAGACATAGACACCATTTGGGCCATATGGAGTTTTCTTGGTTTTCTTGAAGGGAGAAGCTTGTGGGGAGCATCTTTGGTGTCTCAAGAACTTATTTATACTCTAACTTAGACCTAGGAAGCATTATACAAATTCAGAAATTGGAAGGTGCACTTAAAACCCTAGGTTTTGCATCTTAATTTCTAATGCCTATTTCTTGGTTTTCTTTGCATATTCTTATTCCTCTCCATCAAATACCTAAGAATCACCTTTTTTTTGGTTAAAAATCTGACTCCTTAGGTCTGTCTAAGTCTAGGTCAAAATGGAGAAGGAGTGGGATGAAAGGTATCAACTATAGGATGCATTTTTACCTTGTTTCCTTGCTTAATTTTGCTTGAATCTTGATTTCTCCAAGCTCCTCTCTTCAAATCCAAACTTTCCCTTGAATATCTCCCTTGAATCAGATTTATAAACCTCATTTTTATCCAAGGAAAGAAAGGAGAAGGGAGGAGAGGAGGTGTGGATGAAGAAAAGCGAGGAAAATCACCATGAAAACAAACCTTAAGCTTGGTTTTCTTCCTCCTTCTTCTTCCTCTCTTAGGCGCCTCTCCCTTAGGGTTTTTCTTCTGATTTGGGGCAGAAGATGGTCATGCATAATGAAGGGAGGAGAAGGGTGCATCATATATATAGGTGGGAATAAGTTACACTTTGCAAAAATTCCCATTTTGCCCTTCATACTTTGCATTTATGTTTCTCCTTCATTTTAGCTCCTTTTTGAGAACCGTCTTTTCCATTATAAAATTTAGGTTCCCAATTAAGAAAAATGCTTTTGGAGTCACTCAAATTGGAGCTAAAACCTTTCCGAACGAATTCGTCAAAGTTCAGGCATATCGACATTGGAAAACATCCACCAAAAGGGGATTTAACTGTCTAAGGGCTTCCCATGGTTTTCAGGGCCTCTGAGAACCCCAGAGAACTCAAAAATTTCATTTAAAAAGCCCTTCTATGTGTTTTCAAAAAGTGCCCATATTTACGAAAATGTCACTGGCCTTTTGACAAATTTTTCAAATCACTCTAACATTGATTTATGGGAAAATCAAGGCTTAAATCCTCATTTTTTAATATTTAAAATTTTATCATAATTTTAGTTGGACCCAATTCCTTTTATTTCAGGGACTTCCTTTTGTATCTGGCCTATTTCTGCTGTTTACGGAGAAATCGAACATTGCGTTTTTCACGTTTACAGAAAGACTGGATGTTACAGGTAGTGATCCAGTTCTTACCAAATACTTTTTAGGAGATTAGAATATGCAATGATAGATAAGGACCCTTGTTTGGTATGGGTAATTTTCATCTTGATATCATCAATTTGTGCTGCATCTCAAACTTTAGAGTAGGTTTGCTGAACAACCTCCTATATCTTGAATCAAACGTAGGAATATACAGGTATCACTAATATTATGGAATATAAAAAAAATTAATCAAGTCATAATTATGGAGTCTTCTTTATCCTAAGCAAGAAATTTGGGATCATCGAGTTTTGGACCAGTACCAAGCAAATGGCTAAGCATGCCTCGACCCTTCAAAAAGGTGTAAACTAACTGAGACCACTTTAAGTAGTTCTTGCCATTCAACCAATATGTCATGGGAATGTGTTGCACTCTATAAGACCAGAGGAGTTGCCCATGGTTGAATCAAAAGGGTGGCTAATGAAAGTAGACTCAGACATGGTCTAGAACACATAGGAATAGCAAACTCTGTGGAATAGAGGAATAAACAACAGCCAACTAGTGTTAAAGAACCCACGTAGAATGAGAATGAGCACACACAGACCCTAAAGAGGACCGAATAACACTAAGGACAAATAAGGGAAGGTGAGGCAACTGGATCTAGAAAAAGTGGTGGTTGGAAAGGAGGTACATGAGCTTGCACACGCCAACGTATAAGAAATGCTCTAGAAAACTTGTGGCGGTGTGTAGTGGCACATGGGAAAGCTAAACAGGGTCCAGTCACCAAGAAAATGCCAGTTGGTGTGGTCTGAGGGCTCTGGTGGTGGTAGGGTTGAGTAGGTATGCACAAAACATAAAGAGGCAGTAATATTGAAGGTTTCATTAAAAACAAACAGCAAGGAAGGCTTGAAAAAGAAGGGTAGATGTCCTAGAAACTCTAAGACTTTAATACCATGACATAAATTAAGAAATTCTTATGTGTATTACTTGATCAAGGTACAAGGGTATTTATACAAAAAGAATGAAGCTATTATAGGAAAGAAAATTATTCTAGGAAATAAAATAAATTAGAAATAAAATTCCATCAAATATTTACCAATTAGGAAACTAATTCCTAAGGTCAACTTTCTAATATAATTACAAGGATAATTACAAAATCACAATAATTAATAATAAAGAAATAAATAATAAGGAAATAAAGACTGATCGCTAACAAGCCAATAGATTGAAGTTAAAGTTATAGAAAGTTGAGGGAGTTAAAGTTTCAGTTGCAAATGGACAGAAATTAGTTGTTGACAAGAAGTGTGTTTAATTAGAATGGACTATGTAGGGGGAGGTATTCAAAACTGATTTCTTGGTGATGCAGTTAGGGGGATATAATATAGTCTTGGAAGTTCAATGGCTTTCTACTATAAGGAAGATTGAATGGGAATTGACGCAAAAGATCATGAATTTTGTGTTGAATGGTAGATTTTATGAAATTACAAGGGCCACATGAATTAGGGCTGGAGTTGAAGAACATGTTTTACAAGGAAGGCATTAGGAGCTCTATAAATCTTCCTTGTTCAGATCATCCATTCTAAGGAGAATAGATTGATGTTGACTAAAAAAATGAAGGAAGTTGAAAAATAGCAGTAGGAATTGAAAGCAATTTTGACAAAATTTGAAGATATATTTGAAAAACCTAAGCCACTCCCACCTTTGAAACCATTTGACCATCCCATTTGCTTGGAGGACCAATCAATAAGTTCAAAACCATATAGGTATGGTCTTGTCTGGAAAACAAAAATTGATATTCAAGTTCAGCAAATGTTGAAAAAACAGAATAATAAGGGACAACAATAGTGCCTTTGCTTCCTCTGTGGTGCTAGTAAAAAAGAAAGATAGGTAAAGATAGTTTTGTATTGACTATAGAAGGTTGCATGATTAAACAATAAAGAACAAATTCCCTATACCCATTATAGAAGAATTGCATGATGAGTTATATGGAGTCAAGTTCTTTCTTAAGCTAGATTTGAGGGTTGGGTATCACCAAATTTGAATGAAGACTTAACACATCCATAAAACAACCTTTCGTATCCATGAAGGCCTTTATGAAATCTTATTGATGCCATTTGAGCTCACCAATGCTCTAACAACCTTTCAAGGGCTAATGAATGTTGTTTTTAAGCCATTTTTTAGGAGATTTATACTAGTACTTTTTAATGACATACTAGTGCATAGTATAGATTATAAGACATGCTTACAACGCCTATAGGTTACATTAGAAACACTAAGGTAGAACACGTTTGCTAAGAGAAGTAAATGTACCTTTGGAGCCACTCAAGTAGATTTTTTTAAGGTAGTTTATTCTTACCAAAAGTGTTAAGGCTGATTCAAAAAAGATAGAAGCCTCATGGCCTACACCATCTTCTATTAAAGCTTTAAGGGGTTTTCTTGGACTCAAGTTACTATAAAAGATTTGTGAAGAATTATAGGAGTTTGAGTAAGCCTCTAATATGTTGAAGAAGAATGAAAGTTTTGTTTAGAGTTTAAAAGTAGACAATGCTTTCCAAGCACTTAAGGCAACTATGACATATACTTTAATTTTGTCTCTTCCTAATTTTAAGAAAATGTTTGTACTTGAAATAGATGCATTAAACATTGGCATAGGGGCATTATCATCTTAACAAAGGCATACTATAGCTTTTGCAAGCAAGGTTCTCTACCTAAGTAAGAGAAACTTATTTGCCTATAAAAAGGAACTAATGGGCATTGTTTTTGTAATTAAACAATGGAAATTATACCTTCAAGGACAGAAATTTATCATCAAAATAGGCCATTTATCGCTTAGATACTTGCTAGAACAGAAGATACTTTCTTTAGAATAGTACAAACGCATGCACAAAATGTGGGGTCATAGCTATGAAATTGTTTATCGCAGAGGAAAAGATAATGGAGTTGTAATGCTCTTTCTCAAAGAGAGCATCCATAACTAGTTGGCTCTTTTTAACTCAACTTTTACACTACTCCTTGTAACAACTGGCTGCTTCTTGCCTTTCCATGTAATTAGATTGCCCCATACAATGGTGCAATACCTAGATATAGACCTTTTATCTGTCACTAAGCCTGCCTAGTTTGTATCATTGTATATTTCAATGTCGCTATGTCTCCCCTTTTTTAACGAACAGGCCTTTACTGAGTATCATTTTCAAATACCTCCAAATTCTATAAACTCCTTCCACACTATATTTAGTTGGCTTGTTCATAAATTGATTAGTCACACATCGACATTAGGACATGTATGAGAATGGGAAATCAACTTAACTACCAACTTTTGGTATCTTTTAATATCTATCAATATACCTTCCTTCATAAGACACAACATGTAGTTGACTTCCCTTAGGGTGCCTGCTACTTTGCAACCTAGCATGCTGAACCTTCTAGAAAATCTATAGTATATTTTCTTTAAGAGATAGTAACACCTCTTCTTTTTCTTACTATCTCCATACCTAAGAAACACTTAGCTATCTAATGAAAAATGAGAAAAGAATAGAAAAGCTATTATTAATTATTTATAAATTATGGATTAAGAATAAATATGAGAAACAATATTTTATTGAGATTAGAATTAGGATTAGTTATTTTTTTAGGTTTTAATAATTATCTTTTTTTAGTTTTTAATTATTTTTAAGATTAGGCATTTGACTTTCAATAGAATTAGGATTTTATATATTTATCTTTTATTATTAGAAGTTATCTTTCATTAGGATTAGGATTCTATAAATATAAGTCTTTATAATTGTATTTAGAACCTAGCCTTTAATTGATAATAAAATATTTTCAGAATATCTACATCTCCTTCTCTCTTCTTCCTTTTCCCCCTTTATTTCTTCCATATCCCTTTCCTTTCTTCTATCTTCTCTTCCTTTTCTCCCTTGTCTTATGTCAATTTGGTACCAGAGCAAGGTTGCAATTCCAAACAGCTTCCCTTGTTGCCTTTCAAGCTCATATATTTTTTTTTTCATTTTTCTTCATTTTCCAGCCATTTTTTTCATCCCTTTCAAACTTAGATCTCAAAAGTCATTATTTGAGACTATTATAGGGGTAATATCACTAATTTTGGCTTTCTAAATTGCTATGTTAAGGTCTACAATAGAACAAAATACCCAAGTTATTCAATATAGTATGAACAACTTCAAAAAAAGTTTAGATCATTGTTTTGATAAACTTAGTAGTGCTATCAATCAACTTTGTATACAAGTTACTGGCAAAAACTTAGAAAAACTAAAGGCGCAAGAAGAATGTTGTCTAAAGCTTAAAGTATTAGATGAAGATGTCTTAATTGAATCCAATGTTATTATTGTGGAACCCTTTCATTGCCTATCAGACATTGATGATGATGGTTCCATCATAGGGTTTGAAGAACAATTGGAAATAAATTAGGGATGTGAAGAAATCAATTCTGATAAGCAGTTTGAAGTTCAACCAGAAGTTGTAAAATGTGGTGTTCAAATTCAATCAGTTCAATTGCTTCACTCGATCGACTTTGTCATTCCCAATGTATTGCTAAATCCAAAACTATCTTGGCTATCATATTTTAAAGTAGTGGTGTTCATCCTACTTGATACTCCAAAATGGATTATTTTAATGCTTTTCTATTTTAAAACTCGAGGATGAGTTTTCTCCAACCAGGGGAGAATAATGGAGAATGAGAAAAAAAATAGAAAAGCTATTATTAATTATTTGTAAATTATAGATTAAAAATAAATAAAAGAAATAATATTTTATTGAGATTAGAATTAGGATTAGTTATCGTTTTGTTAGGCTTTAATAATTATCTCTTTGTTAGTTTTTAATTATTTTTAAGATTAGGCATTTGACTTTCAATAGGATTAGGATTTTATATATTTATTTTTTATTATTAGAAGTTATCTTTTATTAGGATTAGGATTAAGGTTCTATAAATATAAGTATTTGCAATTGTATTTGGAACCTACCCTTTGATTGATAATAAAGTATTTTCAGAATATCTACATTTCCCCCTCTCTTCTTGCTTTTCCCCTTTTATTTCTTTTACATCCCCCTCCTTTCTTCTATCTTCTCCCTCTTCTATTCCTTGTCCTACATCAATATCCCAAATCTTTTATGTCCAATTTAGTAGCAAGTGAGCTCTTGAGTATGATTGTAACAAACGTAATTTTTGTAAAACAATAAAATGAGCTGTATAAAAGAAAACACTCTAAAATAAGTTAGATAATGTCCCAAAAATTTTTGGATAAAGTTCTAGGCTCTTAAAAATAATAATTTTAGGCTTAGACGGAAAGAAAAATATACCTAAGATGGTGAAACAAATTAGAATGAAAACTGATGAAATATGATGGTATTTTTGTAAATAAGTGAAACTTTTGGAAAAACACATAGGAGCGCATTTTAAATGGGAAATTTGACTTGCCTAATGTTCTCAAAGGCCCCAAAAATCATGAGAAGTCCCGAGACTAGTAAAGCCCCTTCAGTGTACGTTTTCCAATGGTGATGAGCCCAAACTTTGACAGATTTGTTCAAGAAGGTTTTAGCTCTAATTTGAGTGATTCCATTGGAAACCTAAATTTTATAATGGAAAAGACGGTTCTAAAAAAGGAGCTAAAATGAAGTCAAAATGAAATTGCCATTATAGAAGGATGAAATTGGAATTTTTGAAAAAGTGAGTTTCTTATTGCTTCCACACACTTCTCCCTTCTTCTCACTCTCATATAACATGACTTTCCTCTGCGTAAAATACAGAAAATGACCAGCTTCTTGAGGCGGACCAAGAGAGGAAGAAAAGAAGGAGAAAAATCAAGGAGAAGGTAAGGAAATTTGTAGAATTTCATGCTCTTTCTTCCTCCAACCTTGTTCCTTTCCTTCCATGCTTTCTTTCTATGATTTAGTTGAGCTTTTAGGTTCTGTTTTGAATCCAGAACACAAGGGGGGAGTTCAAATTAATTAAAAGGAGGCTAACCAAGGAAAAAAGCTCTTGAAACTAAGTTGGAATCCAAGGTAATTCATGCTTCAAGTTGCTTCTTCTTCACTTCCTCCTGCTTTGAGTTTTGGCCAACTTAGGGAGGAGTAGGAGAGGTTGGAATTTGGGCAGATTCAAGGGAGAATATTAAGAAAAAGAGTGTGAGGATTAAGATTATGCAAAGAAATTTCAAGAAAAACCAATAGAAATCAAGTTAGAAAAGTGTAGGCTTCTTTAGGGTTTTGAAAAATCTGATTTTGTGAGAGCAATTCCTTAGCTATTTAAGTGTTTCCTTGAGATCCTAAACCTCTAGAAACCTCCCCAAGTGGCTCTCCTATCAAGGAAAATTTTGAAACTCTAAGAAGCCTTTCCATGGTGCTAGTTTCGGCAAAGCTAGTTCATTGGGTTAGAGAGTGTTTTAATTTGTTCTAACCTTGGTTTGAGACTTTTATATGATGTTAGAAGATGGAAGAAACCATTGGAAAAAATTTAGGAGGTATGGATTAGGAGATGGGACAATGGTGTCCATAATGGTACTTTGTGAAGTAACTTGATTCTAAGTTTGTATAAATGATCGTATGAGGGCTCCAAGGACTTTGAATGAGGCCAAGAGGCTTAGAAATGGAAAGAAAGGGGAGCCTAAAGCTTGAATTGTGAAAAGTTTCTTCAATAGGCCATTTATGGAACCATTATGCCATTTAAGGAACTAAGTGTGTGTTTAAGAGTGAGCTTAATTTCTTAGCTTGCTTCATGTAACACCATACATTTCTAGCCTTGCCTCACGTCACTTCTAAGTCTCATACCATGAATTACACTAGAAAGTGGGAAAAATAACATTAAAAATATTACATTTCTTTGTGTTGCGCTATACAGAAATTTTTCTCTCAGAGTCTTGTGAGCCATATGGACTCATACATTACATTCTCATATTTAATCACATGAATACAACTCATTTACACCATCAAAAGTGGCCTACATCTTAAGAAACTCGAAGGGGAGCATGAAATATACATACATATTTTTGGCAAGATTTTTTCACTTTTCTATCATAACTTTGGAAAATCATAACTAATTCAAGAAAAATTAAAAACATGCATTCTTGGCCATTCTAGGAAGCTACAGATGTGTAATTCATACTAAAAATATGTTTAGACTATAACATGCAACTCATAGGATGTTTGACATGCAAAATGGTCTAGACGCCAGGCTAGCCACTGGTGCTGTCATAGATTTCTGCAGCAAAGTTTGAAAATATACAATTAATACCAAAAAAATTTAATCTATGTAAATGATACCAATCTAGAAAGTTATGGATGTTAGCTAGAGGAAAAAAATAACTTTAGACCAGCTCAGGCATGACCAGACCTTAAAATCTAATCAAACAATAACAGAGGTCAGCTAGAGTTCCTAATACTGGATAGAATCTTTAAAAATTCATATCTCCCTCTCTAGACATCCAAATGAGCTGCTTCTAGTTGACATGAGTCAGTAGGAAGGTTTGTTTTTTTGTATAAAATTCTGTGGCAATTGGACATCATTTGAGTCCTGTGTGACAGATTTCATTTGCGAACTTGTATGAATAGTGACATGACCAAAATTAGAAAATTTTTCAATTTTGAAAATTCATCAAATATTTTGTAGACCTCTAAAAATTATGTTCTTTAATTGCATGCCAAATATCAGGCCAAGAAGAGCTCATTTGGATAGAAAATGGTATAGGGTTCTATTATGATCAAATTTGGCTCCATATAGGATACCAAAATGTCCAAATGGCCTCCCTTAGGCTTTGGCACCTCTTAGGCAAGTCTAAAAGCATAATTAGGACTTGTGTAAGCTGCCCAAATGGTCCTGACCCTCATGCATCTCATTTTGACCATCTCATCCACGCCTGTACACAATTGCATAATAACATTCAAGGAGTTACAATGCCATAACATGATCAAATCATAATCTAATGGTCACATAATACATCCTCCCATTCATACATAACATGTTATCATAAATACATGTGTTCATAACATCATAATACATATACATTCATTAATCACATCATTTGCCAATTGTATGGCCTTAAAGTAGCAAAATTCATGTTCTTGGATGTCATACTCTCATCTTCAAGGTGATTGGCTTCCATTACCTTGCTCTCTTGGCCCACCTAGCATGTTAAGACATTGGAGAGGAGGGAATGAGATTCAAAGAATCCCAATAGCTCATCTCACATTCAATCATACATAATGGATGCAAACAAGTCTCATAAGTGCATGCATGGCATGTGGACATGTGCAATCATTCAAGGAGCATTCTTAGCATTTGAAAAAGTCACACATAGCATACAAAAGCTTTCCAAGAAAGTGGATTGGCCTCACCTAATTTCTTATGGATATTGGACTTGCTTCACCCATTCTTTAAGAGATTCTTGGACTCAACCATACTCTTGGGAGCCCACTTTGCTTTTAGGAGACTCTTTACTTTATCTCAACTAATCTTAAGGGTTCTTGGCTCATCCTCACCATAGCTAAAGGTTCTTGGCCTCACCACACTCATGCAAACCCAAGCACACATCATAACATTATTTAGAAACCTTATATGTCATCATGAAACCATGGCATATAAAATCATGCTAGCATACTTTTCATGGCTTGAAAATACACATACACACATTCTAAGACAAGCTAAACACATATCCATGCATGAGAGAAGGTGGAGAGAGCTACCTTGTACACAATTACACACTTTTCCCCTTGGATCTCCCTTCCTTGCTTCGGCCACACACACACACAAAAGCATGGAAAAGATTTCTCTTAGCCTAGACACAATTTATGGAAGCTAATTAGGTTCATGGACTTGATCCTAAGGCCATACAATTTGCTTAAACACTAGTTTGGTCTATAACTTCATTATGGTTCTATATTTGCACCTAATGAAGCAACACACCTCAAATGAATTCTAGGCTCCATTCTTTCCTTTCAAGTATGATTCTTGACTCCTTTTAAGCCTCTTGGAGTCATCACACAATTAAAACCAAGAGCTTAACTACATGTTGCATTTTTAGGTCATAATATGGAACCTAAAGCACCAATTTATTTTCTATGGGTTCTAAATTTTTTCCTAAGGCCTCCCCTCACTTTCATTCATCATATATGACTCAAGAATAGGGTTAGAAAAATTTAAAACTCTCCCTAGCTACACAAACCCCTTTAGGCCAAGGCTATGGAGGAAATAGGGCTTTTTAGAGTTTTCCTTATTTTCTCAAGGGAGAATGCATATGGGGAGCCTCCTAGGGACCTTGAGAGCTCATTTAAACTCTTATTTAGGCCTAAGAATTGTCATACAGAATTAGATTTTATAAGGTGCACTTGAAACCCTAGGTTTTGCACCTTGAAATTCCATGCCCTTTTCTTGAATTTCTTTGCATATTCTTACTCTCTTCCCTTAAATTCAAGGAATTCACCCTTGGTTCCCCTCAAAATTCCAGTCCTCTAGCATCTACATACATGGGGCAAAATATGGAGTAAGAGGGGGGAGGAGTAGCTAGCATGGGATGCAAGATTTACCTTGTTTTCTTACTTTTCCTCACTTGAATCTTGTATTCTTTGAGCTCCTCTCTTCAAATCCAAATTTTTCCCTCAATTTCTCCTTTAAAATAGATTTATATACTTCATTATAATCATAGGAAATAAAGGAGAATGAAGGAGAAGAGGTTTGGAAGAGAAAGAGCATAAAAAACTACTAAATTTCCATACCTTGAGCCTTTGATTTCTCCTCCTCTTTGCCTCCCTCTTATGCACCACTCTCCCTAGGGTTTTCCTCTAGTTTTGGGCAGAACTTGGTTGTGCAAAATGAAGGGAGAAGAAGGATGCATCATATATATAGGTGGGAGGAGGTTACACTTTTCAAAAATTTTCATTTTACCCTTCATTCTTAGCATTTTCATTTCTCCTTCATTTTAGCTCCTTTTTTAGAATAATCTTTTCCATTATGTAGGTTCCCAATTTAGTAAAATGCCTTTGGAATCACTCAAATCAGAGTTAAAACCTTCCTGAACAAAACCATCTAAGTTCTAGTATATTGACATTAGAAAATATTAGTTGTCCTGGGGCTTTCCATAGTTTTCAGGGCCTCTGAGAACCTTGAAGAACTCAAAAATTTCATTTAAAAAGCCCTCCTGTGTGAATTCTAAAATTTGCTCAAAATTACGAAAATACCATTACATTTCGTAAGCTTTTCGTAAGAAATTGTTTCTTCATTATAGCTCTATTTTGCTTTTCATTTGAGCCTAGGATTCTCATTTTTAGGAGTCTAAAATGCTTCCCAAATTTTTTAGGACTTTAAATATCTCTTTTTGAGGGACTTCCTTTTGTATCTGGTGAATTTCATTCATTTATGGTGAAACCGTACGTTACACTTCTCACGTTTTTTTTGGTTTTTAAAGAACCAGATGTTACACTTCAAGTGTGTAATTGTGTATTGTTTATGGTGTTTATGCCAAGAGAACTCCAACCCACCTTGGTGCACTTGTGAGGCTGAAAAAGGAAAGGAGAAAGACTAAGAAAAGCTTGGATAAATTCAAGTTATCTCTCCACCTCATTCTTCTTGCATTCTTGTGTGCATATATATGTTTTTAAGTGCTTGTGTGTGCTCTTGTGATGTGAGAATATGCCACTTGATGTCTTAAAATTGCATTGGTACCAATGTATTGTCTTGAATGCTATTGCTAGTGAGAATAGCTCATAAGGGTGAGGTGATGCTAAAAGCCCTTTAATATAGGTGAGGAGATGCCAAAAGTCTCAAGGCATGGGTAAGACTAGGCCAAAAATCTCTTGGATGAGTAAGGCCAAGTCAAAATTCCCTAAGCCAAGGGTGAGGCATGTAATACCATCAATCCTAGCTCATTTCATAACATTCATAAGCTTCACATCATCATTTCCATGAGAGCACATGAAAAAGGGACAAAAAATAATGGGTTTATTTGCATTGCATCATACTTAAAAATTGCAATTGGTGTCAAGTGGACCGTGTGAGTTCATACTACACATTCTTATATTTAATTACATAAAAAAGAACTCATTTGTATCACAAAATTATGTCCACAACTCATGAAAATCGAAATGAAGCATGGAATATAGAGATTCATTCTCGGCCATATTTGCTCTAGTTTCTAACTAAACTTTGGAAAATCATAACTAAATCTAAAAAAATTGAAATCATGCAATATTTGTTATTATGGGAAGCTATGGATTTCTAATTCACAATAAGAATATGCCTATACCATAAAATTCATTACAGAAGACGTTTGACATCCAAAATGATCCAAAGGTCAAAATGTATTCTGGAACTAATACAGAATTCTACAGAAAACTTTGAAAATGTCTAATTAATTCAAAAAAAATCCAATTCATACAAATGATACCAATCTAGAACTCTGTGAATGTTAAATAGAGAGGAAAAATATCTCTAGACCAATTCATCAAGGTCAAACCTTGAAATGTAATGGAATAGTACTTCAGGTCGGGCAAAATTACTAATACTGGATAGAAATTTCAAAACTTCATATCTCACTCTCTAGACCTCCAAATGAGGTGTTTCTAATTGGCATGAGTCATTGTGATTGTCTAGTTTCTCTGTATAAAATTTCATGGTAATTAGACATCATTTGAGTCTCGTGTGATAGAATTCAAATTCTGACCAAATGAATAGTGCAGTAGACCAAAACCATAAAAATTGCCAAATTTGAAAAATCAAATATTTCAAAAATTATGATCTTTAGCTTCCCAAAAAGCTCTCAATGAGACCTAATTGCATGCTAAATCTCATATCAACACTAACTCATTTGGCTAAAAAGTGACATAGGGTTCCATTATAGTCAATTTTAGCTCCATATAAGGTGCCAAAATTGCCAAATGGCTTTCCCTTGGTTGTGGCACCTTTTGGGCAATTCTAAAAGCTTATTAAAGACTTGTGTGAGCTACTCAAATGGTCCCAAACCTCATGCATCTCATTTTGGTCACTCAACCCACACTTATGCACATTTTCAACAAACTTCCAAATTGCATACTTTGGCATTACATACTCAAATTGTATTCTAGAGTTCATACATCCTATCCATACATTTATAGATCACATAATCTCATATTTACACATGTCTCAAGGGTCATAGACCATTTACAACAGCATATACATCATGAAGCAATATTATGGTTCCAAAAAGAATAAAACTAAGCATATGGTTGTCAATCTTCCAATTTTATTGTTGTTGGCTCCCATTGCCATCCTAGCATGTTAGAGCATTGGAGAGGAGGGAATGAGATTCAAGGAATCCTAATAGCTCATCTCCCTTTCAATCATACATAATATATGTAAAGCAAGCCTTAAAAATGCATGCATGGTTATTATAGAAGTCATGAACATTCAAGAAGCAAACTTAGCATGTGGACAAGTCATGCAAATCATTCAAGAGCTCACTAAGTGCTAGGATTAACCTCACACTTCTCCTCATGGATTTTGGACTTGCCTCACCTATTCTTTAAGGGCTTTAGACTCAACCATGCTCTTGGGAGCCCACTTTGCTTTTGGGAGACTCTTTACTTTGTCTCAACTAAGCTCAAGGGTTCTTAGCTTATTTTCACCATGGTGAAGAGTTCTTTGCTTCTCCACACTCAAGGAAACTCAAACAAACATCATGGATTCATTTAAAAACATAACATAACATCATGAAATCATGGCATATAGGATCATGCTAGCATACTTTTCATGGCTTGAAAATAGTCATACACATATTCTAAGACAAGCTAAACACACATCCATGCATAAGAGAAGGTGGAGAGAGCTACTTTGTATACAATTACACACTTTTTCCTTTGGATTCAAGCCTCCTCTTTCGACCACACACTCACAAATTGGTGGAGATGGTCTCTTTTGGCCTAGATACAATTTATAGGAGCCAATTAGGTTCATGAAATATATTCTAAGGCTACATAACTTGGTTAAATACTAGATTGCTCTCTAACCCCCATTATGGTCCATATTTACACCTAATGAAGCAACACCCCTCAAACCATTTCTAGGCCCTATTTTTTCCTTTCAAATATGATTCTTGACTCCTTTTAAGCCTCTTGGAGTCATCACACCATTAAAACAAAGGGCCTAATATCATGTTGCTTCTTTAGGTCATAATATGGAACCTAAAGCACCAAATTAATTTCTATGAGTTCTAAAATTTTTCCAAGGCCTCTCCTCACTTTCATTCATCAAATATGACACAAGAATGGCCTTAGAAAAATTTAAAACTCTCATCCACTACTAGAACCTTCCTTGGCCAAGACATAGGCATCATTTGGGTTACATGGAGATTTCTTTGTTTTCTTGAAGGAGGAAGCTTGTGGGGAGCATCTTAGGGGTCTCAAGAACTCATTTAAACTCTTACTTAAACCTAGGAATCATCATACAAATTCAGAATTTGGAAGGAGTGCATAAAATCCTAAGTTTTGCATCTTGAATTCTAATGACTATTTCATAGTTTTCTTTGCATATTCTTATTCTTCTCCATCAAATACCTATGGTTCATGCTTGGTTAGGCTTGAAAATTAGATCCTCCTAGGGTCCTTGATGTGTGTCGAAGTGGAGAAAAAAGGGAGATCAATATAGTTACCATAGGATGCAATTTTACCTTGTTGTCTTGGTTAGTTTGGCTTAAATCTTGCTTTCTCCAAGCTCTTCTCTCCAAATCCAAAATTTCCCCTTTTTTCTTCCTTCAAAACAACCCTCAAAACTTCAGAAAAATCATGGAGAAGAAGAGGGAAAAGAGGATAAGAGATTGGCTAAGAGAAAGCATGAAAAATAACCATAAAAACATACCTTTAGCTTGGAATTTCTTCTTCTTCTCCTCCTCCTCTCTTGGTGTGCCCAAAACCCTAGCTCTCCCTTCTGAAATTATGCAATTTTTTTTTATTCCAAATGGGGAGGAAAGTGGGGTCCGACCTATATATAGGTGTAGGAAAATGACTTTTTTAAAAATTTTAATTTTGCCTTTCATACTTTGTATTTTTGTTTCTCCTTTGTTTTAGCTCCTTTTTTAGAACTATCTTTTCCATTATAAAATTTAGGTTCCCAGTTAAGAAAAATGCCATTGGAATCACTCAAATCAGAGCTAAAATCTTCCTAAAAGGATCCGTCAAAGTTCAGGCACACTGATGTTGGAAAACATCCACCAGAGGGGATTTAACTGTCCCGGAGCTTCCCATGATTTTCAGAGCCTTTAAGAACCCCAGAGAACTCAAAACTTTGGTTTAAAAAGCCTTCTTGTGTGAATTCCAAAAATTGCCTGAAATTATGAAAATGCCATTACGTTTCGTAGGTTTTCCGTCAAAATTTTTTTCTCTATTCTAGCTCCATTTTTCCTTTCTATCTGAGGCTAGAATTCTCATTTTTAGGAGTCTCCTCAAATTTTTCGGCACCTTAACTCATTCATTTCGTGGAACTTGCTTTGAAAACGTGCCCGTTTTTGTCGTTTAACGAAAATCAGACAATACAAGGCATATCCAAAAGTCCTAGAAATGGGTGAGGCAAAACCAAAATTCCCTAGAGATTCTTGATGGCTTGATTGTGAAAGTGTGGCATGAACATTTTGTAAATGAGCATTTATGGTTCTAGTAGCTTGTTTATTTGCACACTTGATGTATGTATGCCTTAAATGTGTATGTGAGCTATTGAGATTCTAGGAATCTCATTCCCCTTCCCTCCATCATTTTAAAATGTCTAGGTGGTATTCAAGAGGCAAGGAATGTGAGGCAAGGAATGCAAGTCAAGAACCTTGAGAAGTTGGATTTTGTCTATTATGTAACCTTACTTGTAATAGAATGTCAAAGTGAGCTTCTATATATTATTTTTGTGATGTAAGACCATAGGCTAATGTAAAATGATGAATGGATACTATATATACTTTAAGTAGCCCTAAATCACTGAAATCATGGAAATTGCCTCTTGTATGGTTATAGTTAATTGTGTATTATTGGATGTGGAATGGCCAAAACAAGATGCATCGGGTTTGGGACCACTTGGGAAGTTCACACAAGTCATATTCATATTTTTAAATTTGCCCAAGAGGTGTCAAACATTAAAGAAGGCCAATTGGACAAAGTTGGTACCTCATATGGAGCAAAAATTTTTGCCACAAAATTTCACGGGAAGAAACTAGAAATTCCCAGTGACTTGTGCCAAATGGAAGCACCTCATTTGGATGTCTATAGAGGGAGATATGAATTTTTGAAGTTGCTTTCTAGTACTAGGTGCACTATTAGACCCGTGTTACTGTTTGATTGATTTTCGGGGCCTAAATGCTCTTGCATTGGTCTAACTATTTTTTTCCTTTAGTTAACATATGTAACTTTCTAAATTGGTATAGATTGCACATATTGGATTTTTTTAGAATTAATTATGAATTTCTAAAATTTATATCAATAAACTATATCAGATTTCTAGATAGCTCAACCTCCCTACATTTTTTGTTATCTAACATGGTCCAGATGAGATGTTTATGGCTGGGAATTATTTTTATTGTGCAGTTAACAACTAAAGCTTTCCAACAAGATATATTTTGCTTGATTTTGATTTTTCAAAGTTGCCTCAAATTTTGCTATCCTGGAACCCGAGGCAAAATGTGATTATTTCTGGTTTTTGACCCTTGATTCATGGTTTATGCTACATTTTGAGAATGTTATGATTTGTTTGAGTGGAAAATAATTAGAGAATGTTGTTGGTGAGTTCATGGGGTCCCAGAGACGTGAAATGAAAAATTTATCTGCTACGTAACGCAATTTAATTCATTATTTTAATGCATTTTCTTGGGATTTATTTGAAGAACTTTATAATCCCTCTTGCACAAAAAAGGATCAATGTTAGAAATAATATAGTATTACAATGACGGTCTCTTCCTCATAGCCCCTTGTGACAACAATGTCATCCACATATACTATTAATGTCATAATTCTCCTATTAGATGCAGCTTTGGAGAATAATGTATAATCATTTTGACACTGAACATAACCAAGTCCTTTAACCATATTAGTGAACCTTTCAAATTATTCCTTTTGTAACTGGTTTAAACTATATAAGGACTTATAAAGCTTACACACAGTGTATGGAGTACTTTTAGATTCAAGTCCTAGTGGGCCCTCCACATATATTTCTCCCTCTAGGTAATCATTCAAGAAGACATTTTTCATGTCCAGCTAATGGAGGGGCCAATCTAAATTAGCTACAAGAGATAACAAATTTTTGATGGAGTTGAATTTAGCAGTAGAAGCAAACATCTCTTGGTAGTCAATACCATGACTTTAAGTAAAAACCTTAGCCACTAGCCTGCCTTTATACCTATTGATGCTTCCATCTGAATTGTATTTAATTGTAAATTCCGATTTACATCCTATGGATTTCTTTCCTAATGGGTGTTTAGTCATATCACAAGTTTTATTCTTCTTGAGTGCACTTAATTTTTCATTGACAGCTTGCCTCCATCCTTGTTTTGTATTACCTTAATGAATGTTCTTAGTAGTTTCTCATTGGAAACATCAGTCACAAATGCAAAAAGACTTTTGGACAATTTATCATAACAAATGAAATGATTAATAAGATATTGAGTGCACAATCTTACTCCCTTTCTTAAGGCAATAGGTACTTTTAAATCACCTTTGTTCTTGGCATTTGACATGAGGAAGGATATAGGATCTTGCATAGGGTATGTGCCTTGTTCATCTCTTTTATTCTATTGTCCAACCACTGGATAGTGTCCCTTCTCAAGTATTTCTTACAACTAGCATACCGTATGGCATTTTTTGAAGCATTAAGTTGGGTATCAATGGTGTCCATATCAGGGTTAGTACCATGTGGAGTTATAGGCTGCTGTATGGGCTCCTATATGGGCTACTATATAGGCTGTATGGGCTACTGTATAGGAATGGGTTATACAGGTTGTATGGGACTACCATCATTCTAAAACTCCCATTCTTTGGTGATTCTACTCTCCCCCTAAATGGGTGTTTGCCTATAGAAAAGGATGTTCTTAAAAAATTTACATCTGTGGTAATAAAAAAAATTTCCAATTGGGGTAAGTAACACTTATACCGTTTTTTGAGCATTTCACCCAAGGATCTACATTTAATAGATCTAGGATCAAGTTTTCCCCTCATGATTATTACAAAGAAAATAGGGACACCTAAATATCTTTTGAGGAATTGTGCTCAAGGTTGAAGAGTCAGGGTAAATTTGAAGTTGTTTTTATTGAGGAAAGTGAAAGTCTAAAGTTTTAGAGGGCATTCTATTAATAAGGTATATGATTTTCATGACTACTTCTCCTAAAAAATATTTAGGCATATTTCTAGTAATTAGAAGGGGATGGGCAACTTTTGCCTATTTTTTCTCTCAGCCATTTCATTTTGTTGAGAAGCATATGTACAAGAACTTTATGGTGTAAAATCCCTTATTTTTTCATATATTGTCCTAGAATAGAGTTAAAGTAATCTTTGACATTAGCAGTTCTAAGAATTTTAATGCTTATCTTGAACTGATTTTGAACAAATTTATGGAAAATTTTGAAGATTTGTGCAACCTTATATTTCTCTTTTAAGAGAAATAGCCAAGTTAATTGTGTATGGTCATCAATAAAAGGTATAACCCACCTTGATCTGCTAACATTTTTCAGATGTGAGGCTCTCCATATATCACTAAGCACTAGGTGGAAAGGTTGAGTTGCTCCAATGATGGAAAGACACTAGATGACCCAGTTGCAACACATACAATGTGAGCCTAAAAGAAACTTATTGTTCCAAACGAGATCATGGTTATGATATCATGTAAGAGCATAACAGAAAGAGATGAAAGGAGCAAAAAAAAAAAAAAATACTTTATTGCTTCCACTTTGAACAATCATTGTATGTATATATAGAATGAACAAAACCCAAGTTCCAATCCTAATAGGAGTCAACTATCTAATGCCAATAAAATAGAAAAAATAATCCTAAAGCAACAAAAAAAAAGGCTGATAAACCAATCCTAAAAATAGAAGACAAAAAATATGACAATGGAAACTTCCATAAAAGGTGTGTTAGTTAAAGCTTGATGCTATTACTATGGCTCATCTACTGTATCACGTGTATCACCAAGACTCCTTATAGTTATAAATAGGGAAATATCTTATAAAGAGAAAGTTGAATAAAAATTTCTCTTTGATAGTTCTCTTTTCATATTGTATGGTATTGCCCCTACTTGTAACATCTAGTTCTCTAAAAATAAGAGAAAACGTGAGAAACGTAACATACAGTTTCTCCGTAAACGAATAAAATTCACCAAATACAAAAGGAAGTCCTTTGAAATGAGATATTTAAGGCCTTAAAAAATTTAGGAAGCATTCTAGACTCTTAAAAATGAGAATCACAGGCTTAGAAGGAAAGAAAAATGGAGCTAGAATGAAGAAACAATTTCTTACAGAAAGCTTACAAAACGTAATGGCATTTTCGTAATTTTGAGCAAATTTTAGAATTCATGTAGGAAGGCTTTTTAAATGAAATTTTTGAGTTCTCCAGGATTCTCAGAGGCCCTAAAAACCATAGAAAGCCTCGGGACAGTTAAATCCCCTCCAATGGACATTTTCCAATGTCGGTGTACCTAAACTTTGACGGATTTGTTCAGGAAGGTTTTAGCTCTTATTTGAGTGATTTCAAAGGCATTTTACCAAATTGGGAATCAAAATTTCATAATGGAAGAGACGGTGCTAAAAAAGGAGCTAAAATGAAGGAGAAACAAAAATGCCATGAATGAAGGGTAAAATGGGAATTTTTGAAAAGTGTAACTCCCTCCCACTTATATATATGATGTGCCCTTCTTCTCCCTTCATTATGGATGACCATGTTCTGGCCAAAACCATAGGAAAACCCTAGGGGATGAGGCGCACAAGAGGAGGAAGAAAAGGAGGAGAAATTCAAGGTAGAAAGGTATGTATTTTTATGGTTTTTCATGCTCTTTCTCTTCCAAACCTCTTATCCTTCATTCTCCTTTATTTCCTATGATTATAATCAAGTATATGGATCTGTTTTAAAGGAGAAATTGAAGGGAAAATTCGGATTTGAAGAGAGGAGCTCAAAGAACACAAGATTCAAGTGAGTAAAAGTAAGAAAACAAGGTAATTTCTCTTCTTATGGTTGTCATCTTTGGTTCCCTCCTCCTCTATTTCACCTAACATGAGAAAACCCTAAGAGGACTTGATTTTTAGGCAGAACCAAGGGTGAATCTAAGGAAAAAGGGTATGGAGATTAAGAATATACAAAGGCAATTAACAAAAAATCATTAGATTTCAAGATCCAAGTTCTAGGGTTTTAATTGCACCTTGTAAAATATGATTTGGTATGATGATTCCTAGGCCTAAATAAGAGTTTAAATGAGCTCCTAAGATCCCTAAAAGGCTCCCCACATGCATCTCCCCTTGAGAAAACAAAGCAATGTCCATGGAGAGCAAAAACCTCCATTGTCTCGGCCTAAGGGAGATAGCATAGCTAGGGAGAGTTTTAAATTTTTTTAAGCCCATTCTTGAGTCATATATGATGAATGAAAATGAGGGGAGGCCTTGGGAAAAATTTAGAACTCATAGAAAGTGAGTTAATGCTTTATGTTCCATATTATGACTTAAAGAAGCAACATATAGCTAGGCTCTTCGTTTTGATTATATGATGACTATAAGAGGCTTAAAAGGAGTCAAGAATCATATTTGAAAAGAAAGAATGAAGCTTAGAATTTATTTGCGGAATTTTGCTTCATTAGGTGCAATTATGGAACCATAATAGGGTTTATAAAGCAACCTAGTGTCTAAGCAAGTTATGTGGCCTTAAAATTGAGTCCATGAACCTAATTGGCTTCCATAAATTTTGTCTAGGCTAAGAGAAATCATCCCTACACTTGTGTGTGTGTGGCCAAAAAAGGAAGCTTGCCTTCAAGGGAAAAGTGTGTAATTGTATCCAAGGTAGCTCTCTCCACCTTCTCTCATACATGGATGTGTCCTTAGCTTGTCTTAGAATGTGTGTATGTGTATTTTCAAGCCATGAAAAGTATGATAGCATGATTTCCTATGCCATAGTTTTATGATAACATATTATGTTTGTATGATGTTTTTGATGTATGCTTGGGTTTGCTTGAGTGTGGTGAGGCCAAAACACCTTAGCCATGGTGAGGATGAGCCAAAAACCCTTAAGATTGGTTGAGACAAAGCAAAGAGTCTCCCAAAAGTAAAGTGGGCTCCCAAGAGCATGGTTGAGTCTAAAAATGCATTAAAGAATGGGTGAGGCAAGTCCAATATCCACAAGAAATTAGGTGAGTCCAATCCACTTACTTGGCAAGCCTTTGTATGCTATGTATGACTTTCTCAAATGATGAAAATGTCTCTTGAATGTTTGCACATGTCAACATGACCATACATGCATTTATGAGACTTATTTGTATCCATTATGTATGATTGAATGTAAGATGAGCTATTGAGATTCTTTAAATCTCATCCCCTCCTCTCTAATGCTCTAACATGCTAGGTGGATTAAGAAAGCAAGAGAATGAAAGCCAAGCACATGAGACATGAGAGGATAACATGAAAGTGTTTGAATTTTGTTACTTTAAGGCTACAAGAATGGCATGTGTTGAAATTCATGAATGTATATGTCTTATGAAGTTATGAACATGTATAAATATGTTGATGTATTATGTATAAGTAAGAGATTATGACATGTGAATACTAGAATGTAAAATGAGCTTCTTTTGTCAATGTAGCTTCTTGAATATTAGTATGGAAATGTGTGTAAGTGTGGATGAGATAGCCAAAATGAGATGCATGGAGTTTGGAACCATTTGGGAAGCTAACACAAGTCCTAATTGTGCTTTTAGACTTGCTTAAGAGGTGCCAAATGTAACACCCCGAAATTAATTAAGGTGTTAATTATGGATTAAGATTAATTAAGGATAATTAATAGAGCATAATTGGGCAAGTTAGTGTATAGGTATTCTAGAGAGATAAATTGTTAATATGGGTTGAGAATTTATTTAGGATGGAGATTTACATCTAGGCCCAAATTAATTAAATCATGATGAGAGGCTAATGGAGGCCCAATGAATTGGAGGTAAACCCAAACTAATTTAATGAGATAGAGGCCCAAGATTTATCTTGTATAGGCTCAATTAAGTGGCCCAATTACCCTTGTGCAGACCCAAGCCCTTGAGCCCCTCAAATTAGGCCCAAAACCTATTAAACTTCAGCAACCCAATGAGTGAAAACTGGCCCAACAGGATTATGCAGCCCAACACTTAGAAACTGGCCCAATAAGCAAAATCTGAAGCCCAATTGGATTTGGACTTGGAGCAACCCATGACCCAACCCCTTGACCCAACTTAAACCCATCAAAACCCTAATTGCCTCAGCCACTTTTCCCCCCATTTGCTGAAACACAAAAATAGAAGAGAATTTCGGAGGTGAGGAGAGGAGGCTAGGGTTCTTGACATAATTCTGCATTTTCTCACATTTGGAGTAAGATTTGGCCAAGGTAATAGTTATACCACTTAATCCCCTCATCTTTCTCTTTAATTTGGTCCGATTAGTTTTTCATTTGGAGAGATTTCATTATACCCAAAATCTGAAAAGTGAGTGTTTGGAGGTTTTCTTAGTGAAATTCGTAGGTTGAGGTTGGGGTTGGTGTTAGGTGAACTTAAACCCCCCATTTTGATGCTTTCTTTGTTGGTTTGAGACCCCCATAGCTGATTTATATTATGGGTACTAATTCTATACGAATTTGCTTAGGATTTTGGGTGACACATTGAAAATTCTGGTGGGAGATACTTGAATCCGAATTTGGGATTTGTGGTGGCTGTTGCAATTGTCTGCAAGTGAGGTAACCGGGGTTTACATTAATTCCATGCATGTATATGCTTTAATTTCATATTTGCTATATATGAATGATTTGAAATGTTGAATGAATTGGTTGGCTATCTGTTGTATCATGATTGGACCTTGTGAGTCCATGGTGGAGCTGTGGTGCGGCTGCCACCCGTGCATGTGCCGCGATCGGGCACTGGGTTATGATCAAACCCCAGATGCACTGAGCCCTGGTGTGCTCAATGGGGAGTAGGTGCCGTGGACGGGCCTCTCCTAGTGTTAATGGCCTTTAACATGTTAATTATATGATTGCTAGTATGGGATAGTAATCATGATAGCCTAATTGTTTCATTTGCTGAAATGACTGATATGATTCTGTTATGGATTTTGATTCATGCATATATGTTGATTAAACTGGATTATATGATGGAATTGTTTTGGTTACTGAGATTTATATCTCACCCCGTGTTATGGGATCAATATTTCAGGTGAAAGTTCCTCGGGTAAGGATAAGGGTAAGCAAGTGGATGAAAATCCATAAGCTTCAACCTATGGGGAGATGGCTACACTTGGGCTGACTTAGCTAGTATAGATGCTAATTTTGTATTCCTTAATGTATAGCATCATCATGTATCTGTATTGCCAAGTGTAGGCTTGAACATTTGATTTATTGAGGATGTATGAACTGAGGGGTTAGACCTCATCTTAATTTGGTAGTTGTTGTATGGACTCATGATTTCTGTTGTAATTGGTGCTGACATGTAATATTGCTTATCAATGGAAATGTAACCTTGAGACATTGATATGAGCCCCTAATATATGGAACCCCCATTTATTTTGTATTAAAGGATAGCTGCTGGTAGTTCATGTATATTTTGTTGTTGATACTTTATGAACTTGCTGATGGAAGGTAATTAGAGGAAAGAAACGGGCATATAGGTTTTGAGTTGGTAATGGAAGTATAACTAAGTAAATAAGGTAGATAAATGCCATTAGAGCCATATAAAATGAGGGGAAGTGACCTTAGAGTGTCCATAAGAAGAGGAATGGAGTGTAGGGGGCGAAATAGAGGGAAAATAGCTACAGGAGGGAGTCACGCCGCGGCCAAGAAGGCTTCGCCGCGGCCTAGGGAGTGACAGTGGCGAGGGACGTCGCGGCTTGAGAAATCTCGCCGCGGCGCGGAGTGAAAATAATCGCCCAGGAGGTGACAGAACGTAACCTCGCCGCGGCGAAAGAAGTCCCGCCGCGGTGCGAGTCGAGGAAATTAATTAGGGAGGTTACAGTAGCAAAACTCGCCGCGGCGCCACATAGGTTGGCCGCGGCGCAGGTCCAACTCGCCGCGGCGAAGAAAATTCTAGAGAGTAACTGGGCCGCGGCGCGAGAGTTCTAGGCCGCGGCGCAAGTTTAAAAATGTGGTTTTTGAGCTCCAGAACCTAACTTAGCCGCGGCGGGAAAGTTCCAAGTCGCGGCGCAGGTCCCCAAACTCCTATATTTGACCTAGAAACCCTAATTTCAGTAAGGCTAATGTTAGGGAATGGTATGAGTACATTGGTGGGATGTTTTTGTGGGTTGAAATTGATCAATGGATGAATCATAAACCTTTGATGATGGTATAAACCCTTCTTATGCATGATTCCGTTGTAGTTGATAGTTGATGATCCTAGTAGTATCAAGGTTTAAAATTTCCCTATATTTCTGCAAAGTAATTGATTGTAGCAACCCCAAACCTTGATCGCTAATTATTATCAGCATGTTTAACCTTAATTATCGAGATTAGAAACTAGGGTCGTCACACCAAACCCCAAGGAAAGCCATTTGAACATTTTGGTATCCCATATGGAGCCAAAATTGACCATAATAAAATCATATGTCACTTTTTATCCAAATGCACTCTTCTTGATTTGATATTTGGTATAAAATTATAGCTTGTTGAGAGATTTTTGGGAAGCTAAAAAACATAATTTTCAGAGGTCTAGAGAATATTTCATGAATTTTCAAAGATGGGATTTTCAATTGATTCTGGTATGTGCACTGTTCATATTGACAGATTTGTTTTCTGTGTCATCTGATAGCCAAATGGTATTCAATGCTTGTGAAATTTTATAAGTATAAAATAGAGGTCACAAGCTTTCTGTGGCCACCAAGATCACCTCATTTGGAGGTCTGAGTAAAGATTTATGCAATTTTGAAGTATGCTGTTAGTAGTAGTAGCTCCCCTTGAGTCCAGTTACTGTTCTATAGATTTCCAATGGCTAAAGTATCTGTTTCATTCTAAAATTATTTTTCACATATATTTAACATCTTTATCTTTCCAGAATGACCAAATTTGTGTGATTTCAATTTTTATAGAACTAGTTATGAATTTTTAACCTTCATATCAGTAATCTGACTCAGTAGCCTAGATAGGAGTGACCTCAGTGGATTTTTGGATGTCAAACCTTCTCCCCTTACTGTTTCATGAGCTAAAATTATTTTTACCATGGGTTAGACATCTAGAGCTTTCTATAATGGTAAATTTTGTTGGATTTCAATTTTTATGGATTTAGTTATGAATTTCCAAATTTGTAATAGAAAAACTGAAAATCTGACCGTGACTAATCCGTGGAAATTAGTGTGTTTCATCCACTTGTATGAGTTCCAAGCCACTTTCTTGGATGGTTTTGAATTGTATTAGTGTAATTAAATATGAGAGTTTAATGAGTTCCCTTGGTCCATGGAATGCCGGATGAAAAATTTATCCGCTACGTAACGCATGAAAATGTAATATTTTAATGTCTTTTTCTTGAAAACTCATATGTTTCATGGAGTAAAACCTAGAAATGGCATGAAATGAGTTATAGTATGATGGTGTTACACTACGAATATACACTAAAAAAACATAAAAAGCCCAGTCAATGCAACACTAGAGTACAACAGGCTACTGATATTGATATTGAAATATAGTCACTTCCTTAGGCAAAAGAGTACAACCATAAAGAGTACAAAGCGAGGTATAAATTAGCAGCGGGAACATTGATTCTATATTAAATAAGAGGAATAAAAGTACTGCCACTTACACATATGCCTAGGGCTAATAGCAACCAAAACACAACATAATATAATACACACATCAAGTACAGCAATAGAAGAAAAAAGGGCAAGAAGAAGCAAACAGATGTTGGCTTTCTAGAGGCCAGTGCTCTCCCTCAGTCCTTCTACCAAAAGTTCTCCTCCCTTTATCTCAGGTTGGTCTTCACTCAAAGTACCCTTCCAATGACCTCCAACTAGTCCCTCCTACTCTTGCAGCATGAATTCTTCCTTTTGTCTCCCTTTTCCACTGACCCCTCTAGCGTATACCTTGGTACAATTAGTCTTATTCACAGCCTAATCAATCTTGTCTCTACCTTTAGGTCACTTGTTATAGGTTCTTATGATAGAAGTAGGCTGACAAGGCTGAGTAATCCCATCAACATCTTAAGATTATAATAAAAATATTTATGGGTCTTCACTTAATATCATAAGCTTGAGTTGAAACAGTTCTAGACACAACCAATATGAGACTCACATAGTCTAACTAAATAAAGAAGAAAGATAAAATTATGCTACTCTAACAAAACCCATAAAAGAAACATTTCTCTGTTAAAAAAAGAATTCAAAAAATCATACATGAACTTAGTTTACAAAATTGAGCACAATTTAGTACAATATTGTGAGATCACAAAGGTTATATTATATTCCACATGTTGAGAAGCATCATCCATTCTATCTTCGAATCATTTGCCAAAATTAAACAATACATGATCATTATTAACCATTTATAAATGAAACAAGGCCTTATGAAACATATGCATACGGGACACCACTATGTCCTATGTTTCAACTCTAGTCATTTTCATTGATTAGCTTAAGACTATGGATATTTAGATTTTTAGAGAAACTATTCCATAAAGGTATATTGTATCATTTCACTACAATCTTTGTCTATAGACCAAAACAGATCATAATTAATAACATAATGCATGTAAGCCTATAGTAGAGCATCCAATTTTAAGTTATGCACAATTCCAAAAGTAAATCCCTCCCACCAAGTCCATTCATCTTAGTTTGGCACTTTCACATTTGATGACTTTAAATTCTTCTACTTTTTCTATTTAAATAGTGTAAAATCAAGTTGACCTTTGCAATAGGAGGTTGTAACTGCAATAGTATGCATATTGATAAACAATTATATATACATCGGGGTGAACAAATGATAAAAATGCAAATATTTCCTTTATCAGCTTTAGTAAATTAAGACAAGCTATAGCTTTTTGATGATCAAGCCTTGCAATGAGAAAGGGTGTTAAACCATTTACAGCCAATGTGGCATTGATCTGTGTAGATTTTCTACAAAAAAGTACCATGATCACACAAATGAAAATGAAAATCTAATAGCAAAGAGGGAAAGGAAGGGGATGAAAAGGAAGATAAAGATACAAAATTATTTCCTGATGGCTATATGCTCACATCAAATAATACATAGCAAAGATATCTAGGTATTGTTGTTTTAAGAACCAAATATTAAAGATTGTTTTGGATGCCATGCTCAACGACATCCTAACCCTCTTCACTATACCGTGTCACTAAAATTTGCATAAAAATATATTATTCCTACTAAATTCTGCTGGTATCACCTGAAAGTGTCTCCAAGTTTCAACTCTTCTCATTGCAGTCATTTCCTTTTTTGAGAAGCTCTAGAACCAAGTTACTAAATAGTCAAGAATCCTGGCCTTAACAAAAAAATGCACCTTTTATAACAAATCCATCAATGCTTTATCATACTTTTCTATAATATTACACCCTAAAATGGAACTCGAGGGCTTTAAAGTTGATGATATAATCTATCTCTTCTTAAGCATATCTTCTAAATCTAATTTCCCACGTCATATAAAAGTAACTTTTTCTAATTAGTGGCTGAAGTAGAACAGAAGGAAGGGAATTCTAATTCCTTATATTTTATGTGAGAAGATCAAATACATATATATAGGATAGATGGTTCAAATGGGAATCACATCTTATTCCATTAAGTCAGCAATAGACAATTAGAAAACAAATCCCTCATAACCAATAAAATAATAAAAAGAAAGAATACTGAAAGTTGACCAAAAACATATAGAATCTTTTGACATAAAGACTTTTAAATGAAAATAAACACAGCTTTTGTTAAGGTTGTCAAACTTGGATATAACAATAGCTTTTGTTAAGAGGTCAGCAACTTGAGAATGGGTAAGAACATAAGTTAACTAAAGTACTCCTGAATCACTCTTTTGCTTGAAGAGGTGTCTATCAATCTTCATATATTTCATCCTATCATGGTGAATAGGATTTTTTGCAATTCCAATAGTGCCCGTGTTGTCACATTACACCTTCATAGGAGTGTTAATCTTGATTTTCAACGTGGTAACAAGTCTTTTAATCCAGATCCTTTCACAAATATCAAGATCAAGTGCTTTAAATCCTACTTTAGCATTGCTCTTAGCCACCATTGGTTTTTTTTTTTTTACCTTTCCCAATAACTAAGTTAGCCCACACATAAGTGCAATAACTAGTAGTGAATCTTCAATCAAATTAACCTAGTCTAATCAGCATTAGAAAGGACTTCAAACCTTCTATGGTTTCCTTTTTGAAACACAAACCCTTGCCAAGTGTCATCTTCACATATCCTACTATTCTATACATAGTTTCTAAATGTTCCTCATTTGGTTTGTTCATAAATTGGCTTACTACACTAACTAGGAAGCTCATATCAGGATGTGTATGAGATATAAATTAGTTTACACACAAGTCATTGATACACTCTATTGTCAACCATAACACTTTCTTGCTTGAGTCCCAATTGTAGTGGTTTCCATATAAGTGTTTGCTAGCTTACACTTTAACATCCTTGTCTCCTTCAAAATGTATCTCAAATATCCCAAATCTTTTGCCACAATTTCAATGGCAAAAAACTTCTTCAATTTCACAATTTCATCAAGTAAATCTCTTGTTCTGACAATGTCATCCATGTACACAATTAAAATTGCTAACAATCCATCAGAATCAAATTTAACAAATAAACATGATTAGTTTGGAATTGTAAATAACTGTAGCTTCTAACCACAATAGTGAACCTTTCAAACTAGACCTGAGGTCACTCTTTCAACCTATAGTGAGTTGTGGAGCCCATAAACCTTATTGAAATTCTATTCAATCTCAAATCTCCATGTACACCTCTTGTTTGAAATCACCATTTAAGAAAGCATTCTTCATATCAAGTTGATAAAGAGCCCATTTAAATTCATAGCTATAGAGAGCAATACTTCAATGGTGTTGAACTTTGCAAATGGTGCAAATATTTCTTAGCAATCAATATTCAATGCCAAGGGTCTAAGTGAACTATCACACCATATTATCTATAGCATCAATTTCCTTTATCAAAGAGGAATTACACAATTAGTAAAGAAATCCCAAAAAAATATGCATTAAAACCATGACTTTAATGGCATTACGTCAGGGTTAAAAATTCAAATTTTGATTTATGAGCCTTGAAAACTTGCCAATAACATTATCTAATTATTTTCCATTCATACAAATCATAAACATCTTAAAACTTCACATGAACCACGGATTAAAAACAAAAATTCACAAATTTTCATGTTTTGCCTTGGGTTCCAGGGTGGCAGATTTTGTGGCAACTTTGAAAAATCATAACTAAATATAGAAATATTGAAATCAAGCAAACCATAGCTTTTTGGAAAAGCTTTAGATGTTAACTTTACACTAAAAATAATTCCCAGCCATGCAAATTTTATCTAGGTGACATTTGACAATAGAAAATGCACGAAGGTTAGACTGCCTAGAATACTGATACAGCTTATTGATGTAAATTTTGAAAATTCATAATTAATTCCATAAAAATCCAATTCATGAAAACTATACCAATTTGGAAAGGCCTAGATGTTAGCTAGAGGGTAAAAATAGTTCCAGATCAATCCAAGAGCATTTAGACCCTGAAAATTAATGGAACACTACTAGAAGTCTGACTGGATGCCTGGAATAGAATAGAAACTTTAAAAATTAATATTTCCCTCTCTAGACATCCAAATTGATATACTTCTAGTTGGCACAGGTCACTAAGATCTCCCTGTAAAATTTCACAGCAATTGGACATCATTTGCCCTATGAATGATATTTCGGGCTATATGAACAGTAACACTGACCAAAACCAGAAAAATTCCCAACTTCAAAAATTCTCCAAAAGTTTCACAGACCTTTTGGTCTTTAGCTTCCCAAGATGCTCTTAATAAGCTCTAAATGCATACCAATTTTTAGACCAAGGATAGCTCATTTGGATAAAAAGTGACATAGCTTCACAAATTGACCAATTTTGGCTCCCATAATGCATCAGCTTAGTCCAAATGGCTTTTATTATGGTTTGGCACTTCTTGGGAAAGTTTAAAAGCATGAATATAATGTGTAGGCACTACCCAAGTGGTCCTAAACACATGCATCTCAATTTAGCTATCCCATATCCATTCAGACACCAATGCACATAAGCCTCCAAAGAGTTAATTTACATATTTACATTACTTTGGTGCCATCAAAGGTTCATACAACATTGATACATAATGTTATATTTGCTCAATGATTTACAACTCAAAAATAATATGTACAAGTTCACTTTGACACTCCATTACAAGTAAGACTACATATTGGCAAAAGCATAGCTTTTCAAGACCTTTGGCTTGCATTTCTTGGTTCTTGAACACCACTTAGACATTTTAAGAAGGAAGAAGGAAGAGGAATGAAATTCATGGAATCTCAATAGCTCACACACCCATTCACACACACATTCAAGGCATATACATATCAAAGCACAAGTATGGAAAGTTTGGCAATCATAAAGTATGCAAATTCACAAATTCCATGCCACCAAATCACATTCAAGTCAAGAACATGCTCTAGGGACTTTTGGTCTTGCCTCACATCATTTTCAGAACTTTTGGATTTGCTTCACCGTTGACCTAGGGACTTTTGACTTAGCCTCACCCATTCAAGAGACTTTTGGCTTTGTCTCACCTATGCCGTGAGACTTTTGGCATCTTTTCACCTTCATCAAGAGACTTTTGGCATCACCTCACCCTTATGAGTCATTTCCATAACCAGAGCCATTCAAAAAGATACATTAGTACCAATGAAATATCAAGACATCAAGTGGTATGTTCTCAATTCATTAGAGCATATATGGGCACATAATAACATATATATGCAACCAAGAATGCAAGGGAATAAAGTGGAGAGCTACCTTACACTTTATGTAAGCTTTTCTTTACTTTACTCCTTTCCCTTTTTGTCCTTACAAGCACATCTAGGTGGGTTAGTGTTTTCTTGGCCTAAACACTATAAATAACATGCAATTACACACTTGAAGCAAGCCAAGATACCAAATTTATTCTTAAACACACACTTGATTCTATAGGTGGTATAATGGTTCCATAAATGGCCTATTGAAATAACCTTCACAATTCAAGTTCTAGGCTCCATTCTCTTTTCATTTCTAGGCCTTTTGCCATCATTCAAAGTCATTGGAGCCATCACACATTCATTTTTACAAGCTTACATATAAGTTGCTTCATAAGGCACCATTAAAGACACCATTATTTCATCTTCCAATCCATGACTCCTAAATTTTTTTCAATGGCTCCTCCCATCTTCTAACATCATATGAAGTCCCAAACCAAGGCTAAAACAAATTAAAACATCCTCTAGCCTTATGATCTTGCCGTGGTCGAACCATGCACACAAAAGGAGGTTCATGGAGATTTTGAATTTTTCTTGATGGGAGAGCCACTTGGGAGGCTTTCTAGAGGTCTTAGGAGCTCAATGGAACACTTAAATAGCCTAGGAAATTCATGTATTGAATTAGATTTTACAAAACCCTAAAGAATCCTACACTTTCCTAACTTGATTTTTATTGGTTTTTCTTGTAATTTCTTGGCATATTCTACTTCCCCATAGTCTAAAACCCTAGTTCCTCTCTTGTTTTTGGACAAAAAATCCCTCCCTCATATGGTTCTATTCTTGGCAGAAAATGGGACAAAGGAAGAGCAAGGGAAGGAAGCAACCAAAACAAGAGTTTACCTTAGATTCAAGCTTAGTTTCAAGACTTTTTCTTCTTAGTTTGCTTCTTTTCAAGCAATTTGAACTACTTCCCCTTGTTTTGGACTCAAAACAAAACCAATCCATTCAAATAAACCATAGAAAGAGAGCTAAGAAGGAGAGGAACAAGATTGGGAGAAGAAGTATGAAATTCCATAAAATTCCTTCCTCCTTTCTTTCATCCTCTCGTGCACCTAAGAGAGAGCTTCCTTTTTCTATTTGTTGGGCAAAGAGGGTCGACCTAAATGAGGCGAGGAAGAGTCAAGAAACTTATGGAACATTCAAGAAACTAGTTTTTTCAAAAATTCTAATTTCATCTTTCCGTAATGGCAATTACGTTTTGGCTTTGTTTTACCTCTTTTTTGAAAATCGTCTTTTATATTATGAAATTTAAGTTCCCAATTTAATAAAGTGCCTTTGAAATCACTCAAATTGGAGTTAAAATCTTTCCGAATGAATTTGTCAAAGTTTGGATTCATCGTCATTGGAAAATGTATACTAGAGGGGCTTTACTGGTCTCAGGGCTTCCCATGGTTTTTAGGGCCTTTGAAAACTTTGGAAAACTCAAAATTTTCATTTAAAAAGTCTAATAAATGCTATTTTTATATCTTCTATTCCTCCTAACTTAGTCATTTTAATGATCAAATATGGCTTTAAAGGTTTAATTAGATATAATTTGATTTTATTAGCCATTTATGTACTTTATGAATTAATTGGCAAAATTATTGAGTTTTAATGTATAAATTTCTTTTAAATAATTTTATGGATAATTCTATTGAATATTTTCCATTGCTTTATGCAAATTTTTAAAGGGAAAATGGAATTTAAAAAAGGAATTTATTTGGAGAAGAATTGAGGATTGAATCTATGACGACCCTAAGTTCTAACATCGGTAATTATAGTTAAATACATGATTAATAAATAATGATCAAGGTTTGGAGTCGTTACAACTAATCATATTAATAAAATATAGAGAAATTTAAACCTTGATACTACTAGGATCATCAACTAACAACCATAACGGGAACATGCATAAAAAGGGTTTGTACCATCATTAAAGGTTTAGGATTCATCCATTAATCGATTTCAACCCACAAAAACATCCCACCAATGTCCTTATGCTACTCCCTAACATTAGCCTTACTGAAATTAGGGTTTCTAGGTCAAATATAGAAGTTTGGGGACCTGCGCCACGACCTGGAACTTCCCCGCCGCGGCTAAGCTAGGTTTTGGAGCTCGAAAACCAAGTTTTTAAACTTGTGCCGCGGCCAAGTTGCTCTCTGGAATTTTCCTGACTTTCACCGCGGCGAGTTGAATCTGCACCGCGGCTAACCGATATGGTGCAGCGGCGAGTTTTGCTACTGTAACCTCCCTAATTAATTTCCTCGACTCGTGCCGCGGCGAGACTTATTGCGCCGCGGCGAGGTTACGTTCTGTCACCCCCTGGGCAATTATTTTCACTCCGCGCCGCGGCGTCTCTCGCCACTGTCACTCCCTAGGCTGCGGCGTGACTCCCTTCTGTAGCTATTTTCCCTATATTTCGCCCCCTACACTCCATTTCTCTTCTTAGGGACACCCTAAGGTCACTTCCCCTCATTTTATATGGCTCTAATGGCATTTATCTACCTTATTTACTTAGCTATGCTTCCATTACCAACTCAAATCTTATATGCCCATTTCTTTCCTCCAATTACCTTCTATCAACAAGTTTATAAAGTAGCAACAATAGATTATACATGAACTACCATCAGCCATCCATAAATACTCAATCAATGGGGTTTCCATACATTAGGGGTTCATATCAATATCTCAAGGGTCACATTTCCATTAATAAGCAAGGTTATAGGTCAGCATCAATTACAGTAGAAATAATGAGTCCATACAACAATTTCTAAATTAGGATGAGGTCTAACCCCTCATTACATACATCCTCAATAAATCAAATGTGCAAGCCTACACTTGGCAATACAGATACATGATGATGCTATAGATGACTTAACAAAATTAGCATCTACCCTATTACACTCAGACCAAGTGTAGCCTCCCCACACTAGGCCTCAGCTCATGGATGTTCATTCACTTGCTTACCCTTATCCTTACCCAAGGAACCTTCACCTGAAATATTAATCCCATAAAACGGGGTGAGATATAAATCTCAGTAACCATGACAATTCCATCATATAATACAGTTTAATTATCATATGTGCATGAATCAAAATCAACATCAGACTCATATCAGTCATTTCAGCAAATGAAACAATTAAGCTATCATGATTACTATCCCATAATAGCAATCATATATTTAACATGTTAAAGGCCATTAACACCGGGAGAGGCCTGTCCACGGCACCCACTCCCCGTTGAGCACAACTAGGGCTCAGTGCATCTGGGGTTTGATCATAACCTGGTGCCCGATCGTGGCACATGCACGAGTGGCAGCCGCACCACAGCTCCACCATGGACTCACAAGGTCCAATCATCATACAATAAATAGCCAACCAATTTATTCAGCATTTCAAATCATTCATATATAGCAAATATGAAATTAAAATAGATACATGCATGGAATTAATGTAAACCCCGGTTACCTCACTTGCAGACAATTGCAACAGCCACCACAAATCCTAAATTCGGATTCAAGTATCTCCCACCAGAATTTTCAATGTATCACCCAAAATCCTAAGCAAATTCGTACCAAATTAATGCCCATAATATAAATAAGCTATGGGGGTCTCAAACCATCAAAGAAAGCATCAAAATGGGGGGTTTAAAGTCTCCTAATACCAACCCCAACCTCAACCTATGAATTTCCCCAAGAAAATCCCCAAACACCCACATTTCAGATTTTGGGTATGATAAAAATTCTCCAAATGAAAAACTAATTAGACCAAATTAAAGAGAAAGATGAGGGGATTAAGTTGTATAACTATTACCTTGGCCAATCTTGCTCTAAGTGTGTGAAAATGTAAAATTTTTGCCCCAAACCCTAGCCTCCTTCTCCACCTCCGAATTTCACTTTTGAGTTTCAGCAAATAGGATAAGTGGCTGAAGTATTAGGGTTTTAGATGGGTTTAAGTTGGGTCAAGGGGCTGGGTCATGGGTTGCTCTAAGTCCAAATCCAATTGGGTTTCAGATTTTACTTATTGGGCCAGTTTTCAATTGTTGGGCTGCAGAATTTCATTGGGCCAGTTTTATACATTGGGTTGCTGAAGTTTAATGGGGTTTGGGCCTAATTTGAAGGGCTCAAGGGTTTGGGTCTGTACAAGGGTAATTGGGCCACTTAATTGAGCCTATACAAGATAAATCGTAGGCCTCTATCTCATTAAATTAGTTTGGGTCTACCTCTAATTCATTGGGCCTCCATTAGCCTCTTATCATGATTCATTAATTTGGACCTAGGTGAAGTTTCTATCCCAAATAAATTCTTAACCCAGATTAACAATTTATCTCTCTAGAATACCTATTCACTAACTTGCCCAATTATCCTTGATTAATTATCCTTAATTAACCTTAATCCATGATTAACACCTTAATTAATTTCGGGGTGTTACAGAATCAAGGGAATTTTATATAAGAGAAGTGCACATGGGATGAGAAGAAGTCAAGAAGAGAGATATAAGAAGCAAGAAAAGCCATGTGGGATGGTGTGATGAAGCTAAAGGTAAAGCCATAAGCTGGAGAATAAAAAGAAACATGAGAAGAAGAAGGAACTCGTATAGAGGGAGCTAAGGAAATAGAGAATGTAGCCTCTGGCATGGGAGAAAAGTGAAGGAAAACATAGCATGAGAAGAAGCAACATGAAAATAACGTGGAAGATGAGCTGAAAATAGAGTTGGATGGAGGAAAAGTTGATGTGGAAAAACATAAAGAAACGAGTTAGAGCTGGAAGCAAAACATGAAGCAGTAACATGAACTAATGAAGGGCTGAGTGAGCAAGAACAAAGAAGAAGCTATGGGTTTCTTTTGATGAAAAGGCAAAGCAAGAAGCAAACTCAAAATAGAGGAGAAGAATGCATGGGCAGAACCAAATGAAGCTACGTGAAAAGGGCTACAGAATGGGTGAAGAAAGACGTTGGAAGAATTAAATGAGAGCAACCTCTAGAATTCATGATCTTGGCTCCAATTCCTCATTCAATCTAGGTCATATGACTCCATTTAAACTCAATAAAATCATCTCTAATTCAATTCAAGAAGCCTAAACTCAAGTTACTTCTTTATGCCATAAAAAGGAATCTTGTAACACCATATATTTCTAGCTCATTTTTATCACATTGACATGCTCATATAATACATTCTATGAAGGAAGTAAGAAAATCCACTAAAAATAATACATTTCTTTGCCCTGCATCATATATAAAAATTCCATTCGGTGTCACGTGAACCATGTGAGCTCATTCATCATTTTCATATTTAATTACATGGATAAAACTCATTTGCATTATCAAAAGTGGCCTACATCTCAAAAAACTCAAAGGGAAGCATGAAATAAACACATATTTTCGGCCATCTTTTGTCCCTTTTTGTCCCAACTTTGGAAAACTATAACTAATTCTAGAAACATTACAATCATGTATTCTTGGCCATTTTGGAAAGCTACACATGTCTAATTTATGCTAAAAATATTTCTAGACCATAAAAAAAAAACACAAAGAACGTTTGACATTCGAAATAATCTAGAGGTCAGGCTGTCCACTGGTGCTCTCACAAAATTCTACAGTAAATTTCAAAAATGTCCAATTAATTCCAAAAAAATCCAATCCATGCAAATGATACCAATATGGAAATTTGTGGATGTTAGCTAGAGGATAAAAATAACTCCAAATTGATTCAGGTATTTCCAGACCTCAAAACTTAATCAAACAATAACTAAGGTCAGGTGGAGTTCCTGATATTGGTTAGATTTGTTAAAAATTTATATCTCCCTCTCTAGGCATCCAAATGAGGTGCTTCTAGTTGGCACAAGTCACTGGAAATGTATAGCTTCTCTCTATAAAATTTCGTGGTAATTGGACATCATTTGAGCCCTATGTGATAGATTTCATTTTCGGACCAAGTGAACAGTACATTAGACCAAAATCAAAAAATTTGCCAACTTTGAAAATTTATCAATTATTTTGTAGACCTTCAAAAATTATATTCTTTAGCTTCCCAAAAATCTCTCAACAAACTCTAATATCATGCCAAATCTTAGATCAAGAAGAGCTCATTTGGACAAAAAGTGACATAGGGTTCCATTATGGTCAATTTTGGCTCCATATGAGATACCAAAATGTCCAAATGGCTCTCCTTAGGGTTTGGCACTTCTTGGGTAAGTCTGAAAACATAATTAGGACTTGTGAGCTGCCCAAATGGTCCCAACCCTCATACATATCATTTTGGCTATCTTATACACAATTCCATAATGTCATTCAAGAAGCTCATTTCCCAAAACATGTTCAAATCACATCCTAATAGTCACATAATATATTCTCTCATTCATACATGACATATTATCATAATTACATCTGCTCATGACATCATGATATATATACATCCATGGATTACATTATTTGCTAATTGTATGGTTTCAAGGTAACAAAATTCAGGTACTTTGTTGTCATCCTCTCATCCTCAAGGTGGTTGGCTTCCATTACCTTGATCTCTTGGTCCACCTAACATGTTCAAACATTAGAGGGGAGGGGATGAGATTCAAAGAACCCCAATAGCTCATCTCCCATTCAATCATACATAATGAATGCAAAACAAGTTTCATAAATGCATGTATGGTCATGTTGACATATACAAACATTCAAGAGGCATTTTCATCACTCGAGAAAGTCATATAGACCATACAAAGGCTTGCCAAGCAAGTGGATTGGCCTCACCCAATTTCTTGTGGATGTTGGACATGCCTCACCTATTCTTTAAGATATTCTTAGACTAAACCATACTCTTAGGAGCCTACCTCACTTTTGGGAGACTCTTTACTTTGTCTTAATGAATCTTAAGGGTTCTTGGCTCATCCTCACTGTGGCTAAGGGTTCTTGGCCTCATCACACTTAAGCAAACCCAAGCACACATCAATAGCATCATATGAAAACATATTGTAACATCATGGCACCATGGAATCAAAGTCATGCTAAAACACTTTTCATGGCATAAAAATACACATAGACACATTCAAAGAAAGCTAAGCATATATCCATGCATAAGAGAAGGTGGAGAGAGCTACCTTGTACACAATTATACACTTTTTCCCTTGAATCCAAGCTCCTTTTTTTGGCCACACATACACACAAAAGTGTGGGGATGATTTCTTTTAGCCTAAACACAATTTATGGAAGCCAATTAGATTTATGTAATTAATTCTAAGGCCACACAACTTGCTTAGATACTAGCTTGGCTTATAACCTCATTATGGTTCCATAATTGTACCTAATGAAGCAACACCCTCAAATAAATTCTAAGCTCTATTCTTTCCTTTCAAATATGATTGTCGACTCCTTTTAAGCCTCTTGGAGTCATCATACAATCAAAACCAAGAGTCTAACTACATGTTGCTTCTTTAGGTTATATTGTGGAACATAAAGTACCAATTCACTTTCTATGAGTTCTAAATTTTTTCCAAGGCCTCCCCTGATTTTCATTCATCATATATAACTCAAGAATGGACTTAGAAAAATTTAAAGCTCTCCCTAAGTGTCTTATCCCCTTTAGGCTGAGCCTATGTCTTCTTTTGGCCTCCATGGAGTTTGCTTTATTTTCTACATGTAAGATGCATATGGGGAGACTCTTAAGGATCTTAGGAACTCATTTAAACATTCATTTAGGCCTTGAAATAATTGTTTCAAATAAGATTTTCAAGGGAACCCATAAAACCCTAGGTTTGCTACCTTTAAAATCCATGGCCTTTTCTTGAATTTCTTTGCATATTCTTACGCTCCTCCCTTAAATTCATAGAATTCACCCTTGGTTCTCCTTAAAATTCCAGCCTTCTAGCATCTACATACATGGGGAAAAGTATGGAAATGACGGGGGAGGAGTAGCTACTATAAGATGCAAGATTTACCTTGTTTTCTTGCTTTTTTCACTTAAATCTTGCTTTCTTCAAGCTCCTCTCTTCAAATCTGAATTTTTCCCTTAAAAAAGATTTATAAACTTCATTTTAATCAATGGAAACAAAGGAGAATGAAGGTGAAGAGGTTAGGATGGAAGAAAGCATGAAATACTACCATGAAACCATACCTTAAAGCTTGGATTTTCTCTAAAATTAGGCAGAAAATTTTGAGTCTAAATGAAAGAGAGAGTGGGGCACCACCTATTTATAAGGGGAGGAGAAAGCTTTTTTCAAAAATTCTCATTTTTCCCTTCATTCTTGGCATTTTTGTTTCTCTTTTGTTTTAGCTCCTTTCTTATAACAGTCTTTTCCATTATAAAATTTAGGTTCCCAATTAGTAAAATGCCTTTGGAATCACTCAAATCGGAGCTAAAACATTTCCGAACGGATCCATCAAAGTTTGGATACACTAAGTTAAAAAACATCCACCAGAGGGGTTTTAACTATCCTGGGACTTTCCATGGTTTTTAGGGCCTCTAGAACCTCGGAGAACTCAAACCTTTCATTTAAAAAGCTCTTCTGTGTGAATTCCAAAATTTACTCAAAATGACGAAAATGCCCTTACATTTTGTCAATGTTTCATCACAATTTATTTCTTCAATCTAACTCTGTTTTTCTTTATAGCTAAGCCTCGGATTCTCATTTTTAGGAGTCTAGAAAGCTTCCTAAATTTTCAGAACCTTAACTACATCAGTTCGAGAGACTTTCTTTTATATCTGGTGAGTTTCGTTCGTTAATCAAGAAACCGTACGTTACGTTTCTCACATTTTCTCTTATTTTCAAAAAATCGAATGTTACAAACCTAAACTTCCATCTCATAAACCATGGTTTCTAAATTCAAACCAATACTTCTCTTGGTGTTTATTAATCATATATAGGCCATTCCTACCTTTAGAATCAAAGAACAATATTCCTAGGTGGTCTTTCTTTTCCTTAGCTGAGACATAAAGCAACTTAGGGACCCATGGAGTTTTGTTGTTTTCTTTAGGGAATTTCACCTCCATGAATCTTCCTAGACCTCTTAAGAACTCCTACATACTCTTATATAAGCTAGATTATCTTTGGAAAGCTTCAAGAATTGCTAGGTGCAACAAGAATCCTAGGTAACATAACTTGAATTCTAAAGCTTCTCTTTTAAATGTAACTGCATATTCTTGTTTCTTATGTTCTAAAACCCTTATTCCTACCTTGCTATGACTTGAATTCCTTCTCTTATTAATGCACCTAGGTTTGGTCAAAAGTGGACACTAGAAGAGCAAGCAAGATAAAGCAAGACAAGCCATGAAAATTACCTTGTTTTCTAGCTTTTTCAAGAAGCTTTCAATTACTTCTAATCCTTCCTTCAATTTCTCTCTTCCTCTTACTAAACTAGCCATAGAATAGCCTAAAATCAATCATCAAAACCATGGGAGAAAAAGGAAAAGAAGATTGGTGAAGTAGAAAGTATGAAAAACCTTGAATTTCTTACTCTTTTTGCTAGGTTTCTCTCCTTTTTCTTTCCTCCTTCTTATGCGCCACTCAAGACTTGCTTCGGTTCTATTTTGGTCCAAAAAAGATTTGGTTATTAGGGATGGACAGCAGTGGGGTGTGACTTATAAGAAGAAAGGCCAAGTTATAACATTTCCTAAATTCTCATTTTGTCCCTTTTCTTAGTTATTTCTATTTAGGCCCATTCAACTTCTTTTTTAGAACCATCTTCTCCATCATGAAATTTAGATTCTCTAATTCATAAAATGTCTTTGGTACCCAAAATAAATTTAAAACCTTCCTAAATGAATTAGTCAAAATTTCGATCAACCAACGATCTAAAATGTAAACCGAATGAGTTTTAACCATTCTAGGGATTCCTGTGATTTTTAGAGCCTCTGAGAACCCCAAGAAACTCAATTTTTCTATTTAAAGATTCCTTCTTTAAGTATTCTAAAAGTTAACCAAAATTAAAAAAATGTCACTACTTTGCGTCTAATTTTGTTTAGCTATTTTGGCTTTAGTTTATAGGCATCTCTAGCCCTGTATCCTCATTTATAATTGTCTAGATTGTTACTCTAATTTTATTGAGCCTCTAATTATTCAATTTAGGAGACTTCCTTTGTAATCTCTTTAGTTTAAGGCTTTTAGAATAACGGGATATTATAGTCGGTGCTGTGGATGGGCCTTTCCCTATGTTATTGGTTATTAATGTAACACCCTAAAATTAATTAAGGTGTTAATCATAGATATAGACTAATTAAGAATAATTATTATAGGATATTTAGGTAAGTTATATGAATGGAAATTTATAGAGAAATAAGTTACTAATATGGGTTTAAGATTTCAATTGGATTAAAGCTTAAGTTGGGCCCAAAATTAATTTAAGTAAGCCATGGATAAGGATTTATGGAGGCCCAATGATTTTAGGTGCAAGCCCAACTCCCTATCATGATACTTGGGCCAAGAGAGATCACCTAGCAATGGCCCAATTTGATTGAGTGAAATAGAGGCCTAAGACCCAATTTACATGAGCTCTTATAGTTGGCCTAACACACATTATGCAGACCCAAATTAGATTGACTCTTGGAACTTAGCCTGACCCAATCAAATTTTTGCAGCCCAACTCATGAAATAAGGCTCAAGAAGCATAAAAATTTGAACCCATGAGGATTTAAGCCTTTAGGTCAACCCATAACCCATTTAAGACCTAACTTAAACCCAATTAAACCCTAAAATACACTCAGCTTCCACCCCATTCTGCAGAAAGAACACAAGTGGCAAAGTAAAATTCAGAGGTTTGGAGGGAGGCTAGGGTTTTTCTGCATTCCTCCACCATTTCTAACTTTTAAAGGAAGATTTTTGTGACATTCGATCCCTCCGTAAACGTAAGAAACGCAATGTTCGGTTTCTCCGTAAACGGTAGAAATGAGCTAGATACAAAAGGAAATCCCTGAAATAGAAGGAATTGGGGCCAACTAAAATTATGATAAAATTTTAAATATTAGAAAATGAGGATTTGAGCTTTGAGTTGCCCAAAAATCAAGCCCAGAGTGATTCAAAAAATTTGCCAAAAGGCAAGTGGCATTATCGTAAATGTGGGTACTTTTTGAAAAACACACAGGAGGGCTTTTTAAATGAAATTTTTGAGTTCTCCAGGGTTCTCAGAGGCCCTGAGAACCATGGGAAGCCCCGAGACAGTTAAATCCCCTCCGATGGATGTTTTCCAACATCGATGTGCCCGAACTTTGACGGATTTGTTCGTAAAGGTTTTAGCTCCGATTTGAGTGATTCCAAAGCCATTTTTCTTAATTGGGAACCTAAATTTTATATAGAAAAGACAGTTCTAAAAAAGGAGCTAAAACGAAGGGGAAACAAAAATGCAAAGTATGAAGGGCAAAATGAGAATTTTTAAAAAGTGTAACTTATTCCCACCTATATATATGATGCACCCTTCTCCTCCCTTCATTATGCACGACCATGTTCTGCCTAAAACCAGAAGAAAACCCTAAGGGATGAGGCTCACAAGAAGGGGAAGAAAAGAAAGAAAATCAAAGGCTTAAGGTATGGAAATTAGTAGTTTTTCATGCTCTTTCTCTTCCAAACCTCTTCTCCTCCATTCTTCTTTGTTTCCTATGATTAAAATGAAGTTTATAAATATGTTTAAGGGAGAAATTGAGGGTAAATTTCGGATTTGAAGAGAGGAGCTTAAAGAATACAAGATTCAAGTGAGAAAAAGCAAGAAAATAAGGTAATTTCTCTTCCTATGGTTGTCATTTTTGGTCCCCTTCTCCACCATTTTGCCCCATTTGAGAAAAATCTAGGAGGAGATGATTTTAGGGAGAACCAACCATGAATCCAAGGAAAAAGGGTGTGGAGATTAAGAATATGCAAAGGGAATTATCAAAAAGTCATTAGATTTCAAGATGCAAGTTCTAAGGTTTCAATTGCACCTTGTAAAATCTAATTTTGTATGATGATTCCTAGGCTTAAATAAGAGTTCAAATGAGCTCCCAAGATCCCTAAGAGGCTCCCCATATGCTTCTTCCCTTGAGAAAACAAAGAAAGCTCTATGGAACGCAATATGCTTCATAGCCTCGACCTAGATGGGTTCTCCTAGCTCGGGAGAGTTTTAAATTTTTCTAAGGCTATTCTTGAGTCATATTTGATGAATAAAAATGAGAGGAGGCCTTGGAAAAAATTTAGAACTCATAGAAAATGATTTAGTGCCTTAGGTTCCATATTATGACTTAAAGAAGTAACATGGTGCTAGGCCTTTTTATTTTGATGATGTGATGACTCCAAAAGGTTTAAAAGAAGTCAAGAATCATATTTGAAAGGAAAGAATGAGGCCTAGAAATTATTTGAGGGGTGTTGCTTCATTAGGTGCATTTATGGACCATAATGGAGCTTGTAGAGCAATCTAGCATCTAAGCAAATTGTATGGTCTTAGAGATTGTCTCATGAGCCTAATTGGCTCCCATAAATTGTATCTAGGCCAAGAGAAACCATCTCCACCAATTTGTGGGTGTGTGGCCAAAAGAGGAGGCTTGAGTCCAAAGGAAAAAGTGTGTAATTGTGTGCAAGGTAGCTCTCTCCACCTTCTCTCATGCATGGATGTGTGTTTAGCTTGTTTTAGAATGTATGTATGTGCATTTTCAAGTTTTGAAAAGTATGCTAGCATGCCTTTATATGCCATGATGCTTGATGCTATGTTATGTTTTCAAATAATTATATGATATTTGTGTGAGTTTTCTTGAGTGCGGAGAGGCCAAGAACTCTTCCCTTTGTGAGGATGAGCCAAGAACCCTTGAACTTGGTTGAGACAAAGTAAAGAGTCTCCCAAAAGCAAAGTGGGCTCCTAAGAGTATGGTTAAGTCCAAAGTGCTTAAAGAATGGGTGAGGCAAGTCTAAAACCATGAGGAGAAGTGTGAGGCCAATCCAAACACTTTGTAAACTCTTGAATATCTTGTATGATTGATTCACATGCCAAGTTTGCTTTTAAAATGTTCATGACTTCTATTTTCACTATGCATGCATTTGAAAAACTTGCTTTGCACATATTATGTATGATTGAATGGGAGATGAGCTATTTGAATTCTTTGAATCTCATCCCCTCCTCTCCAATGATCTAACATGCTAGGTGAACCAAGTGCATATGCTAATGGCAGCCAACAACACTAAAAGAAGGAGATTGACAATCATGTGTTTAGCTTTGCCACTTTAAGACCATGATTGTACCATATGATATATATGATGTAGTAAATGGGCTATGACCCTTGAGACATGTGTAAATATGATATTATATGATGTTTAAATGTATAGATATGATATATGACCTCTAGAACCTATTTTGAGTATGTAATGCCAAAGTGTTCAATATGGAAGTTTGTTGGAAATATGCATAAGTGTGGGTGGAATGGCCAAAATGAGATGCATGAGGTTTGAGACCATTTTGGTAGCTCACAAAAGTCTCAAATAAGCTTTTAAACTTGCCCAAAAGGTGCCAAGACTAAGAGAAATCCATTTGGCAATTTTGGTACCCAATATGGAGCTAAAATTGACTATAATGGAACCCTAAATCACTTTTTGGCCAAATGAGTTATTCTTACTCTAAAATTTGGCATGAAACTAGGTCTCATTGAGAGCTTTTTGGGAAGTTAAAGAACATAATTTTTAGAGGTCTAGAGAATATTTGATGAATTTTCAAAGTTGAGATTTTTTATGGATTCTGGTATGGGCACTATTCATACTAGCAGTTTTGTGTTTTGTGTCACCTGATATCCAAATGGTGTCCAATTCTTGTGAAATTTTATATAAATAAACTAGAGGTCATAAGCTTTATGTAGCCAATAAGATCACCTCATTTGGAGGTCTGAGAAAAGAGTTATGCATTTTTGAAGTTGGCTGTCAGTAGCAGTGGCACCCCAGGAGTTCAGTTACTATTCCATAGGATTCCAATGGCTAAATGTATCTGTTTCATTTTGGAATTATTTTTATCATCACTTTAACATTTGTATGTTTCCATAATTATTGAATTTGTGTGATTTTGATTTTTATAGAATTAGTTATGAATTTTAGAAGTTTGTATCAGTAATCTAAATAGCAGCCAGTGACCTCAGTAGCTTTTCGGATGTCAAACATCCTCCATGATAAATGTTATAGTCTAGACATATTTTTAGTGTAAAGTAGACATCCATAGTTTCCCATAATGACCAAGATTTCATGATTTCAATGTTTTTTGAATTAGTTATGATTTCCCAAAATTTGCCGAGGGAAGAGGTCAATTCTGGCCGAAAATAAACTCCCATTTTCCATGCCTCATTTCAGTTTCCATGGGTTGTAGGCATGTTTTTGGGATGTAAATGAGCTGTAATGATGTAATTAAATATGAGGATACATAGTATGAGCTCACACAATTCACGTGACATCAATTGTAAATTTTTAAGCATAACGCAATGCAAATAAACCCATTATTTTCATCCTTTCTTTATATGCTTTTATGGAAATAATGAGGTGAAACTTATGAATGTCATGAAATGAGCTAGAATTCATGGTGTTACAATTTGGCCAAGGTAATCTATGTAAAACATGTCCCTCTCATTCTCTTCTTTGTTTTGGTCCGATTAGTTTATCATTTTGAGAATTTTTCATCTCTTCTTAGGATGAAATATGGTTCTTAGATGATTGTTGCAAGACTTTTGGAGTTGGAGATTAGAAGGATGATTAGGTAAGCATTTCCTTCCATTTTATGTATTATTTTGCTGGAAAATGCCCCTAAGGGTTGATTTTTATAATAGGTTCTGCTATTGTGCGAAATTACAAGGAGATGAAGGTGAAAAATAGAATTTTTTGGGCTTGATGACTCAAATCCGAATTTAGGAATGTCCTATGATGTGTTCTTAGTAATTGGGGCTCAACTCAATCCATTTAACTTCTTAGATGTATGGGTAAGTGATAACCATGATATTTTATATATTTTAATCCCCTAACTTAGGCATTTTAATGATCAAATATGGCTTTAAGGGTTTAATTAGATTCAATTTGAATTCATTAGCCACTTTTGCACTCTAGGAATTAAAATTGCAAAATTCTTGAATTTTAATGCATAAATCATTTTAAATGAATTTTGTGACTTTTCTATTCCATCTCTTTCATTCTTTTATGCAGATTTTTTGTTGGGCAATTTGAGCTTTGAAGGAAAGCCACAAGCTAAAAGGGTTGTAGCCACATAAAGAAGAAGCAAGGAACAGAACCATGCATGAAGGCTGGAACTTTTGAGCAGAAAACACACACACATCAGCCCACATGAACTCCCACTCATGCAAAGCAGAGAAGAAGAGATATGGCTGGACGAAGAAGCTTGTTGAGCTAGATTGGAAGCTATCACGTGGGTGTACAAAGGAGCAGCTGCATGAGAACAGTTTCAACGTGGAAAAGAACGACGGGTTTAAAGCTATGGGCTGCAAAACATGATAAAGAAGGTTGTTAGAGCTAAACAACAATACAAGCTACAGAGCTGGTCATGAAGAACGGAAGAGAGAAAGCAGCTCGTGGTCTATAAACAGAAGCTCGAGAACGTGAAAAGCTAATGGTAAAGAAGAATCAATATGGAATGGCAGCAGCTTACAACTCGAGCAACACACAAACCAGCAGCTAAAGTAGAACGAAGGAGAAACACCAGCACTTAGCAGAGAAGAAAGCAACGTGTGGTATAAACAGAAGCTGCACGAAGGAAGCAGAACCACGTAAAAGCTGCATAATAGAGAAGAAGACGCTGTTGGCAGAAGAACAACACAAGAACCAGCAGGTGCATGAAGGAGCCAACGTGTTCAAGAATAACTCGAGACCAGTAGTATGGAGCTGATGTAATTTCTGGTCTGTGAAGAGAAGAGTTACACACGAAGAAGAAAGCTACGTGAAGAGACATGCAGAAGCTACAGCATGCATATGGAATATTATAAAATAAAATGAATGGGGCCCACACTTTATACACACATGAAGGAGCTTCAGACTTGGAATGAGGAAGGGAGAGCACGTGAAAAATAAATGAAGCACGAGAGAGGCTATTGATATCATTCCATTCAGTCGTCCACTCTCTCAATCCAGCGTCCAGAAAACCCATTCCACTCCATCTTATTCTCTTCATTCATTCGCTCATTCTGTAAATTAAATTCACGCCCGGCCCATTCAACACACATCATACCATTCATTCGCCCTAGCCGTCATTCACACCCCACACCCTCGCCTCCTTCACCTTCACGCCTCCACTCACATAACCATCCATCTATCCTTTCTCTCCATCTCCATTCCATCGTAATATGAAGATTTAATTTCCATCTTGAGGCTAGCAAGGGAGGAAGCTCTTGGCTAAAACTTGAATCCTTGGAGAAGAAGCAGAATTTTGGCTAAGATTCCTTGATTTTCCTACACTTTTTCTTTTTCTGTACAATCTTGGTTAAGTTGTATTTGATTTGAAATTTGTGTAATTAATTAGTAGCTGGTTAGACACTGATTAGGAAACCTTTTTGTTGATTAATTGGTTGGATTTGAATCTGATTTCTCATTATTCTCTCTAATCTCCCATGTATGTCACGAAGGTGTTCGATGAAATGCATGAGTGAGATTTTGTGTTAAATTGTTTGATTTGAGAATTCCTTAGTGTTTAGTTGGTTAATTAAACATTTTTGGATGATGAATCAGAAGATAATTAATTAGTTAATCAATCAAATTGGATGTTCATTGATCTTAAGGACAAGAGTTAACGGTTTAATGCGGGATTGAGGTCTCAATTCAACATTTGATTATTAATCTCTTGAATCTTGAATGGTTATTCAAGATCATTTGCTAATGAACATAATTAGGAATTCTTAGGCCAGAATTAATCACAATTGGAATAGGATAAGGATAGTGGATACCAAGAGATGATTCCTAAGCTAGTCACAAGACCATTCTCCACCCACAATTTATCTAATTAGGTAGACATTAGGAAATTTGTTTCAATTCAGTTTAGGATAGTTTAATTCAATTAAAAACCCCCCAAATTAAATAGTTCTAGGACCTTAGAACACGTAGAGAACCCAATTGAACATTGAATTCCAATTCCAAGGGAGATGACCTAGGTTGTGCCCTATATTGCATTTAATACCCAACCTAGTTTTATTTTGAGGGTTGCACGACAAGCCCGTCAGTAAGTGATTTCTCTCCTTTTATGAGATGTATGTACTAAATTCCCATCATTTAGACTGACTTTTAGTGCATGGCTTGTATATGTGCAAAAATGGAGATGTGGGGAGTGAATCATTGTGAGCTTTGATGTCTTGACCTTGAACTAGTGCAATTGACCTTTTAAAAAGCTAGGTAAGTAACTTTTAGGTAGCCATTGGTGGTTTAACCCTTTGGATATATGATTTATTAATAGAAATGATGATGACTACTTGTTTTAAGCTTGGTGTGCATTTGAATTATAATCGTAGCTAGAAGCAGAGCAATTTGCTTCATTAAGGTAATCGGGGTTATTTTCTTAATTCCATGTATATGCTCATGTTAATTAAATATTTGTTACATATGCTTGATTTTGAAATGCTAAATGATTGGTTGACTACTTGAATTGTTATTGTATTAGACCATGTGGTCCATGGTGGAGCTGTGGTACGACTGCCACCCATGCATGTGCTTCAATCGGGCACCAGGTTGTGATCAAACCCCAGATGCACTGAGCCCTGGTTGTCTCATTATGGAGTAGGTGCCGTGGACGAACCTCTCCTAGTGTTATTGGCCATTAACATATTATGTATGTGTAACACCACAAAATTAATTAAGATATTAATCATGGGTTTAAGGTAATTAAGAATAATTAATAGTGGATAATTAGGCAAGTTAGTGAATGGAATTTTGAGAAATAAATTATTAATATGGGTTTGAGATTTAATTGGGATAGAAACGTCATCTAGGCCTAAATTAAATTGAGTAGGCTAAGGTTAAGATTAATGGAGGCCCAATAATTGTAGGTGCAGACCAACCTTTTTATTGTGAGACTTGGCCCAAGAGAGAGCACCTAGTGATGGCCCAATAACCCTTGTGCAGACCCAAATCCTTGAGCTCTTCAAACTTAGCCCAAACCTAACTAAAATTCAGTAGCCCAATGCATAAGAGCTAGCCCAACAAAGCTCAAATCTGAAGCCCATTAGGAGTTAGATCTTTGGAGCAACCCATGACCCATATTTGACCCAACTTAACCCAACTAAAACCCTAAACACTTCAGCCACTTCCCTATTTTTCTAAAGCACAAAGGAGAAAATCAGAGGTGTAAAGGGAGGCTAGGGTTTGGGGCAAGAATTCCACATTTTCTCACATTTAGAGCAAGATTCACCTAAGGTAATAGTTATATAACTTAATCCCCTCATCTTTCTCTTTAATTTGGCCTGATTAGTTTTTCATTTGGAGTATTTTCACCATACCAAAAATTTGAAATGTAGTTGTTTGGGTTTTTCTTGGTGAAATTCGTAGGTTAAGGCTAGGACTGACATTAAGTAAGTATAAACCCTCTATTTTGATGCTTTCTTTACTAGTTTGAGACCCCCATAGCTGATTTATAATATAAGTATTAATTTTGTACAAATTTGCTTAGAATTTTGGGTGAAATATTGAAGTTTCTGGTAGAGGACACTTCAATCTGAATTTGGGACTTGTAGTGGCTGGGTAAGTGTTCCCTAGGTAGTCATTAGCATTTTAAATTCCTTAGGTACTTGTTGCAATTGTAAATGATGAATTAAAGTAGTAATTCTCTGATGCTATGGTTATAGGGGGATTTTTGTACCATTGGTGGCTTTTGCAAATTTATCTACAAGTGAGGTAACCGGGGTTTATATTAATTCCATACATATATCCGTTTTAATTTCATATTTGCTGTATATGAATGATTTGAAATGTTGAATGAATTGGTTGGCTATCTATGTATCGTGATTGGACCTTGTGAGTTTATGGTGGAACTGTGGTGTGGCTGCCACCCGTGCATGTGCTTTGATCGAGCACCGAGTTATGATCAAACCCCAGATGCACTGAGCCCTGGTTGTGCTCATTAGGGAGTGGGTGCCGTGGACGGGCATCTCCCGATGTTACTGGCCTTTAACATGTGAAAATATTATTACTAGTATGGGATAGTAATCATGATAGCCTAATTGTTTCATATACTGATATGACTGGTATGTTTTTTATGCCTATTTGAAATTATGCATATATGTTAATTAAACTTGAATGTATGATGGAATTTGCCTTGGTTACTGAGATTTATATCTCACCCTATTTCATGTGATTAATATTTCAGGTGAAGGTTTTTCGGGTAAGGATAAAGGGAAGCAAGTGGATGAAAATCCATGAGCTCCAACATGTGGGGAGAAGGCTACACTTAGGCTGATTTATTTAGTATAGATGCTAAATTTTGTATTCCTTATTGTATAACATCATCTTATATTCATGTTGCTAAGTGTAGAATCTTATTTTTTATTACTTAGGATGTATTTATTGAGGGGTTAGGCCTCATCTTTAATTTGATAGTGGATTATGAACTTATAGTATCTGAAATGTAAACCTTGTTGAACTAATGATATGGCTTACCTTTTGGGAATTGTAATCATATGATGCATTAGATATTGATGTAAACCATGGATGTATGAAATCTCTAACAGAATATGTATCAAATGTCAAATGTCAATAGTGCATGAATTTTTGTTGTTGTTATTCCATGGACTTACTGATATAGGGTAGTTGGAGGAGTGGAAATTTACATTTAAGTTTTGAATTGATAATGGTAGAATAGCTGAGTGAATAAGGTACATAACTATCATTAGAGTTGTATAAATTAAGGTAGAATGGCCTTAGGGTGATTTTGGAGGGAGAGTGGAGAGTGTGACACAAGGATTTAGGAGTTGTAGGACCAGAAGACAATTCGCCATGGCTAAAATGGAGTTAGCCACGACCAATAGAGGCGAAGTTACCCAGGGAGAATGCCAAAGAGGAATTTGCCACAACGAAATGTGAGAGGCCAAATTGAGAGTCATCCAAAAGGAAATTCACTGCGGCGAATTGGGGAATTGGCTACGACAAACTTTTACAAAAATGTCCCAAGTGTTCTAGAGAGGAATTAGCTGCGGCTAACAAGGGAATTGGCCACGGCCAATAGCGAGAGGCGAGCGAGGTAAGTTCCAGGAGGCTTCTTCGTTGTAGCGCCAAGTAGGTTAGCTGCGGCGATAGTGACGAAGAAAGGAGTGAAACCGAGAGGAATTGGCTGTGGTGAACATCCTGGAACCCTTATATTGGCTAGGAATTTTTGGTTTTTCATATGGTAACCTCAAGGAATGATTTATAAATAGTGATAGAAGATTTATGTAAGTTGAAATTGATAGGTAATAGAATCAAGGCTTATAAATGAATGTTTGTTTTCCCTGATATACGTAAGTGTTGGTAATTATATGGTTGATGACTCTAATAACATTAAGGTTCAAATTTCCCCACATTCCCATAATGTAATTAGTCTTAATGTCATGTAACCTTGGTTTATGGTTATTAATCACGCATTTAACCTTAATTATCGAGATTAGAAGTTAGGGTCATCATAGTATAATTGCTAGTATAGGATAGTAGTCATTGGTAGCTCAACTAGTTCATTTGCAAATTGAATTGATGATTCCAGTATTGAAGATATAAAATTGCATTGTATTGATTAATTTGTACATATATATGGAATTTACCTCTTGTTATTGAGATTGTATATCTCACCCCCATTGTGGGCTAACATTTTCACGGACCAGACCTCTTAATGGCAAGGAGAAAATTAATAAAAGCTTATTATATGGTTTGGTAGCACATAGGTTTGAAAGCCTTATCAGATTGTATTGTGCAATTAGATTACTAGTTTTATATAATTACTATATTACATCATGAATTGCTAAGTATAGGGACTGTACATGTAATATAATTATTATGGAATTGAACATTATTGTTGTAATTGGCTAACAATGGATGAGTGACTTGATCTTGTATGAATATTAAGCATTGGCCCTACACGCCTTGTGGTCGGAACACTTTTACTGTCACTAAATTATGGAATTTGTTGATGTGTGATAGTTTGGTGAGTAGAAATCAATACTTAAATCTTAAAGTGGATAATGATAGATTAGCTAGGTAAATCAAGTAGATAAATACCATTAAAGTTTCACCAATTAAAGGAGGGTGGTCCTAAAGTGTTCTTAGAGGGAGAATTGGAGTGCAAGGAACAAAATTTAGGAGTTTTAGGAATAAAAGGGAATTGGCCGTGGCCAAAATTTAATTAGCCTAGGCCAAAAGTGAAGAAGTTGCCTAGGGAAGGTAATAGAGAGGAATTGGCTGTGGCCAAAATTTAATTAGCCTAGGCCAAAAGTGGCAAAAAATAAATTAGCTGCGGCCAAATGCTAGAGTCGAGTTTGATAGTGTTCCAAAGAGTAATTAGCCATGGCAAAATGTAGAATTGGTCATGGCCAATACCGGTAAGCAACTTAAAAAGGCTCCAGTGGGTTTTTTAGCTGCAGCGAAGCCCCAAGTTAGCCGCGGCAAAGTCCGTGAAGTTGAGTGGAGTGAACCTGAGAGCAATTGGCAACAACGAAGAGGAATTTGGCCGCAGTTAAGGTCCAAAATTGTCTCCTTTAACTTAGAAACATTGGTTCTTCTTATAGTAATGCTAAGGAATGATTTAGAAACACTTGTGAAAGATTTTTATGAGTTGGAATCAATAGTAAAATGAACAAAAGACATTTAATTGATAATTAGATTCACTTGTGCATTCAAATACCTGTGGTAGTTTAGTTAATGTCTCTAATGATTTGAGGTTTAAATTTTTCCACTTCTTCCTAATGTAATTAATTGTGATGACTTAAAACCTTGATTTATTATTATTAATTGCATCTTTAACCTTAATCACTATAATTTGAAGTTAGGGTCGTTACAATTAACATATTATATGTGATTGCTAGTATGAGATAATAGTTACTGGTAGTCCAAATAATACATTTGCTAATGATATTGACATCTTCGGTTTGTTTTTCTATATAAATGCATTATGTTGATTAATCTGTACATATATATGAAATTTGCCTCTTGTTACTAAGATTTTATATCTCACATCGGTTGTGGGCTAACATTTTTAGAGACTGAATCTCTTAGTAGCAAGAAGAAGCTAATGGAAATCTACCGTGGTAGTTTAGTAATGTAAGGGCTTAAATGCCCCATTTAAATTGGGTTTGTATAGTAGGTATGTTAGCATTGCTCATTGTGTTGTATAATTGTCACATTCCATCATGTATTGCCAAGTATAGGGACCGATTTTATAAGCTACTGGAAGTTGTCACATGTGGTTTCATGCACCTTTGTTGTCAAAATTGAAGTTAGAATGTTTAAATTAGCTTTTAAATATTTAGATTAGGAAAGAAAATTAGATGGAGATTATAGGAATGTAAATCCTTTAATAACCTTGCCTTTTAGCCATTGAAAGACCTTAGAATTGATCTTGAGGTTGTAGCAAGTTGTTAGTTTATTTATTTAAAAGTTTGGGTGCAATAGGTTTTCAAGTCATGGCTAAGTTTTCCCAGGTCACAACCAAAATGTGCTAATAGTGTTCCAATAGCAATTTTTACTACAGCACAAACACTTCATTGCAGCACAAAATATTTTGGCCACGACGTAAAACCATCCAAAAGCTAATTTGGTCATGACATAAGTATTTTAGTCGTAGTGTAAATATTTTTTATCACAGTGCAAATTGTGTCTACATGGAAAATTGGTCCAATCCCGAGTTTAGCTACAGTGTAAATCCTTCAAGTCATGACATAAGCATAGAATTTAGCTTTTAAAGGTTTTAAAGGCCAAGTTAGCCGCAATACAACCATTCTAAGCCATGGCCTAAGTTTTGAAACCCTCAATTTAGCCATTAATTCCTAATTTTCACCATGGTAGTGATGGGTAATGATTTTTAGTCCAACATATATGACTTTCTAGGCTTCTTGGAGGTATTTTGGCTGAGACAAAAATTGATGATAAGAATTTTGAATTCCTAGGAACAATAATCCCATTATACAACTTGATGGTGATTACTAATTATTTAAAGGTTCAAATTTTTCTATATTTTTATTTGTTGTTAACTCATTAACCAAATTAGACCTTAAATGAAATCAATTAAGAACACAATTATATTTAATAAACTTGATTAGTAGTTAGGGTTGTTACACTGTTCATCTGGCTGCAGTTATGAATGTTTATCTACACTGAATGAGCTTTCTAACGGTGGTTTTATTATTATGAAAAGAGGAAGTTTAGGTCTGACCCTACAAGAAAGAGTGCTTTTTTTAAGATTCCAATCTACAGAAAAAGATCTATGTGAAAAGTGTTCTGCACTAAGGTAAAGTTTCATGAATTTCACTTAAGCAATCTTGAGTTTCTAGCCTTAGAGATTTCCAGCCAAGTGAGAGAAAATATGAAATCCAAGATGTTTTTATGTTATTTTGATCCGTATAGTATTTTCAGGCATGAGGTGTAACATACGATTCTTCCATAAATATGAGAAACGCAATGTCCAGTTTCTTCGTAAACGTATGAAATGCACTAGATATAAAATGAAGTCCCCTAAATAGAATGATTTAAGATCTAATAAAATTAGAGTAATAATCTAGACCTCAAATAATAAGGATCCAAGGTCAGAGGTGCTCTGAAAATGGAGCTAGAATAATTAGACGAAATTCAACGAAGATGCAGTGGCATTTTCATAATTTCGGGCACTTTTTAGAAAACTCAAAGAAGGGATTTTTTAAATGGAAAAAATGAGTTTCTTGGTATTCTTAGAGGCCTTAAAAACCATTGGAATCCTTAGAATAGTTTAAACCCCTCCAGTTTATGTTTTAGAGCGTCATTGACTTAAACTTTGATTGATTTGTTCGGGAAGGTTTTAAATTCAATTCGGATAAAACCAAAGGTATTTTATGAATTAGAAAACCTAAATTTTATGATGAAAAGATAGTTCTTAAAAAGGAGTTAAAATGAGCTTAAATAGAGAAAATAGGCATATAGGGGCAAAATGGTCATTTTGAAAAATTATAAAAGAGACTTCTTAAGTAAGATTACACCTCATCACCTTCTCCAAGCTTCCATTTTTAGAAATTTGAGTAGCCATGGCATGACATTAAGAGGACAGAGAGAGAAGAAGTTTAAGCTTCTGTTTAGGTAAGTAAACGGCCTTGTTTCATCCTACGTCATTTAAGAAAGTTGTTCCTCTCTCTAAAAGCTTTCTAATGGTAGTTTTCTTTTCTTAAAAACTTAAAGATTCAGGTCTAACCCAAGTCAAAAAGGGACTCTTTTCAAGAAACCAATCAGTGAAAAATAATCTACTCGAAAAGAGCTCCATTTTAAGGTAAGACTTTACTTGAAACACTTTCAAAATCTTGTATTTTCAAGCCATTTAAGCTTCGGTCTAGAGAAAGAAAGTAAGGAGGAGAGTTTTTCTTTATGTGTTCTTGATGGAACTAAGGGTCTCTCTCTAAGAGCTTTCTAATGGTAGTTTTCTTTTCCTAAAAACTTGAAAATTCATATCTAACCCAAGACAAAAAGGAACTCTTTTCAAAAAACCAATTAGTAAAAAATAATCTACTCGAAAAGAGCTCCGCTTTAAGGCAAGATTTTACTTGAAACACTTGCAAAATCTTATATTTTCAAGCCATTTAAACTTCAATCTAGAGAGAGAAAGTGAGGAGGAGAGTTTTTCTTTATGTGTTCTTGATAGAACCAAGGGTTATGGAGTGTGAGGATTAAGAATATACAACTAGAATTGAAAAGGGAGCTTCAGAATGCAAGTTATAGAATTATAGATTTGGTTGCACCTAGGCTAAGATGAAGCTTCCTAGTAGTAATTTAAGTTGTCCAAGAGTATATATGAGTTCTCAAGACATTTTGGAAGCTTCACAAGTGCCAATTCCCTAAAACAAAGCAAGCAAACTCCATGGGTGCATAATGCTCTTTATGTCTCAGCCTAACCCACTTCATGCCCCTAGGGAGTGTTTTAATTTGTTCTAAGCCTAGAATGGGACTAAATATGATAGAAGAACATTATTGGAAGCCTTGGAAAAAATTTAGAAGTCATGGAATGTGAGATGGAGGTGTAGGCTCCATAATATGACATTATGAAAGAACTTATAGATAGGCTCCTTAAAATGAATGTGTGATGACTCTAAGGAGTCTAAAAGAAGTTAAGAAACCTAGAATGAATGAGAAATGGGAGCCAAGACCATGAATTCTCCTAGTTGCTTCATAAGGTCTTGCATGGAAGTACAATGGAGCCATAGAACAAAGTAGCTTTCGTATAGAGTGTATGATGCCAAGGCTTGTTTCCATGAGTGATTTATGTCTCTTTTAATGTGTCTAGGCCAAGAGAACCAAGGGCCACCTAATTACAAGGCTTAGCAAAAAAAGGGGAAGAAGAATTTCAAGAGAAAGTGTTGTGTTCTTGCTTCAAGGTAGCTCTTTAACCTTTCTCTCATGCATGGCTTGGATGTTTACTTGTCTTTGAGTGCTTATGTGTATGTTGAGCTATGAGAAATGTTTCTAGCCCATGCTTACATGTTATAGTACCATTTTATTTCTCGAAATGTGTTTATGATTGCATTATGGCTTGCTTAGGTTTGGTTGTGCCAAAAGTCCCTTAGCAAGGGTGAAGATGAGCTAAAAGTCCCTAAAAATGGGTGAGACAAAGCCAAAAGTCTCAAGAAGAGTGAGGCTTAATCAAAAGTCCCTCGAAAGTGGGTGTGGAAAATCTAAAAGTCCCAAGAAAGATGGGTGAGGCTAAACCAATGCCCTTGAAAGCTTATGCCTATTATGTATGAGTCATGTGATAAGGAAAATGTCTTGAACATGTTCACTAGTTGCTTGAATATTCATGCAAGCACTCTTTAACTTGTTTATGCATCCATTATGCATGTTTGAAAGGGTTAAGAGCTATTGAGATTCTCTGAATCTCACTCTTCCTCTACACATGTCTAACCATGTCTAGGTGAGCCAAGTAAACAAGAAAATAGAGGCCAACAAGCATAAGAAGCAAGATTATGACAACAAGATAGAGAAATGGCTTATTTAATTGTATTTTGATGTCACACTAAGTACCTATGAGATGCATCTATGATGTAAACCCTTGAGCATGTTTTAATATATGTACAAATAGTGTTGTATCAATATGGAAGCTAGATGAATAAAAATGTGAGAATTTGCCAGTCCTTTACCATTATATAACTTGACGTTCTTATATATGTATGGATATGGCAAAGTGGGATTAAGCTCTATGATGATTTGGATCATTTGGAATGCTGTTATGTATGGTGTTTATGCTTTTAAACTTTCCTAAATGGTTGTGGAATGCAAGAAGGGCCATTTGGTGTCTTGAGATGCCATTTTGAACTTAAATTTTAACCAAATAAATAAGTTTTCTCATGAAATTTAGCCAAAAAATAGGTCTCATCCAGAGCTTTTCACAGAGCTAAAGAGCACTCAATATGGAGCTCTAAAGAATTTATTATGATTTTCTAAAGTTGGCCAAATTATGCAAAAATGGTATAGTTACTGTTCATTTGGTTAGTTTACTTCTCTGTGTCACATGTGGGACAAATGAAGTCCAATGCTTATGAAATTTTAGAAACATAAACTAGACATTATAAGCTTTCCATGACCACTAACATTACCTCATTTAAAGTTCTGTAGAAGGAGATATGAAATTTTGAAGTTACATGATAGTACTCGTAATGTAGCCTGACCTATGTTACTATTCTATCAATTTTCGGTGGCTTAAGCAATTACATTGGTTTGGAGTTATTTTTACTCAAAAGTGGACATCCACATCTTTCTAAAATGGTATGGCTTTCTTAATTGTGAATGTTTTAGAATTAGTTATGAATTTCCAAAATTTGTATCAGAAAATTAAATTCTAAATCCAAGAGCAAACTATGTAATTTATGTGATATAGCTTCAAACCAAAGTGAATGAGATCAAATGTGATGAGTGTAATATTTGGTTCTTGGAAAATGAGATAAAATACGAGAAATGTGATGTGTGATTTCTTCATAAATGCATGAAATTCATCAGTACAAAAGGAAGTCCCCCAAATAGAGTGATTTGAGATCCAATAAAATTAGAATAATATTTTAGACCTCAAATAATGGTGATTCAAAGTTAGTGCCTTGAAACCAAAGCCAGAATAGCCAGATAGTTTTTTACGAAGAGGCAATGAAACGTAATAGCATTTTTGTAATTTTAGACAATTTTTAGAATTCTCATAGAAAGGCTTTTAAATGGTAAATTTGAGTTCTCTAGGGTTACCAGAGGCCCTAAAAACCATGGGAAGCCCCAGGATAGTTAAAACCCCTCCGATGGATGTTTTCTAACGGCGATGAGCCTAAACTTTGACCAATTCATTCAAAAAGGTTTTAGCTCCAAATTGAGTGATTCCAAAAGGATTTTATAAGATTGAAAATCTAAATTTTATGATGAAAAAGATAGTACTAAAAAAGGAGCTAAAACAAACCGGAAACAAAAATGCTAAGACAAAAGGATGAAATTGGAATTTTTGAAAAGTTCTTCCTAACCTACATATATATATGTGGTGCCCCACCTCTTCCTTCATTTAGCTACATTTTTTTTTTCCCCAAACCAAAGGAGAGAGCTAGGGTTTGAGGCGCACTAAGAGGAGAAGAAAGGGAGGAGAAAAACAAGGAAAAAGGTATGGATTTTCTTGATTTTTCATGCTTTTTCCTTAGCAAACTCCTTCTCCTCCATCTTTCCTTCCTTCCCATGATTTTATTAAAGTTCTTGGATCTTTTTTAAGGGTAGAACAAAGGTGCAAAATTTTGGATTTGAGGAGAGGAGGCCAAGCAAAGTGAGAAATAAGCAAGAAAAGCCAAGAAAACAAGGTAAATTTTCATTCCATGGTAGCTACTCCTTCCCTCCTTCTCCTTGGTTTGCCCCACCTAGAGAGCTTCAAGAAGACATGGATTTTGGGTAGAACCAAAAGTGAACCTTAGGAAATTGAGTGTGGAGAATAAGAATATGCAAAGAGAACTAAAAAACAACCATGGAAAATCAAGATAGCAAAGTTAGGGTTTCAAGTGTTGCTTGCAAAATCTGATTTGATACAATAAGTCTTAGACCTAAATGAGTATTTGGATGAACTCCTAAGATCCCTAAAAGGCTCCTCATTTGCATCTTACATCAAGAAAATAAAGAAAACTCCAAGGGTAGCCTTAAGGAGCATAGCCTCGGCCTAGAGTAGTTAAGGCACCTAGGGGTAGTTTTCATTTTTTCAAAGCATATTTTTTAGTCATATATGATTGAAGAGGATGAGAGGAAGTCTTGAAAAAATTTTAAAAGCCATGGAAAGTGACATGGTATCATAGGTTCCATATTATGGCTTAAAGAAGCAACACCTAGTTAAGCTCCTTGATTTGATTGTGTGATGATTCCAAGAGGCCTAAAAGGAGTCAAGAATCATAAATGCATGAAGAGAATGGAGCAAAAATCATGTTTCCATAGGATTTCTTCATTAAGTGCATTATGGAACCATAAAAGAGCCATATGAACCACCTAGCTTTTTCTAGTGAATGTGTAACTTTAAAATTTAGTTCAAGAGTATAATTAGCTTCCATATTATGTGCCTAGGCCAAAGGTAACACATCCCACCTTCTTGTGAGTGTGTGGCCGTGGGAGAGGAACTAAGTTCAAGGAAGAAAGTGTGCAAGTGTGACAAAGGTAGCTCTCTCTCCTTTCTCTCATACATGGATGAATGTTATCTTGTCTTTGAATGTGTGTATGTATGTGTTAAGCCATGAACATGTGTTCTAGCATGATTTTATATGCCATGATACCATGATGTTGTTTTATGCATTCAAATGATGTCTTGTTACTTTGTTTTGGTTTGCTTGAGTGTGGTGAAGCTAAGAACTCTCTAGCCATGGTGAGGATGAGTCAAGAACCCTTAAGAATGGTGAAGACAAAGCCAAGAGTCTTCCAAGAGCAAGGCCTAGTTTAAATACTTAAAGAAAAAGGGTGAGGAAAGTTCAAGATCCTTAAAGAGAATGGGAAAGGCCAAACCACTCACTTGGCAAGCCTATGTATGTTTAATGCGACTCTTTGAATATTAAAAATGCTTCTTGAATGATCACATACCATATGATAGTCATACATGCATTTCTAGACTTGGTTTTGCATTCCTTATATGTGATTGAAAGGAAAAAGAGCTATTGGGATTCCTAGAATCTCATTCCTTCCTCCCCACATGTTTAACATGTCTAGGTGGACCAAGAGAGCCAAAGAGTAAGCCACCAAGCTAGAAGGAGAAAGTGTGACAATTAAGTGTGTAAAAATGCAAATTTGTTGCCATATGAGTGGCACATGATATAATCTCTTATCATATATGTTGTATGACCTTATGAACACATGTAAATTTGTAAATGTATCATGTATATATGAGATTTAATGCCATATCTATAATATAATGCATTTTGGGCATTAGACGGCAAGCCTTGACATGTATGCTCTTGTGTATAACTTGGGGTGGATGACTGAGTTTGAGAACTCTAGGTTTGTGCACCTTTGATACAAGTTTAATAGACCATTTTGGTGTTTTTCCATGTACTCAAGTGGCCATGGTTGTCATAGAAGCAATTTTGGACCATTTGGACCCCTTATAAGACACAAAAATGACCATTATGCAACTTAATGTCAAAATCTAACCAAATAAATGATTTTGCCCATGAAATTTAGCATGCATATAGATCTTATCTAGATATTTTTGGAAAGACAAAGATCATATTATTTGGAGCTCTGTGGAATTAATTATAATTTTTTAAAGTTGGCATTTTTCTACTAAACTGATGCAGACACTGTTCATATGGTTAATAACTTGAGCTGTGTCATTTGAGGGCAAAATGGTGTCCAATTCTCATAAAATTTAATAGGAATAAACTGCACATGATAATATTTCTATGGCCACCAAGATCACCCTAATTGGACATCTGAATAGGGAGATATGAATTTTTGAAGTTAGAGGATAGTACCAGTAGTGACAACGACCTCTGGTACTGTTCCATCAATTTCCAATAGCTATCAGCCTCTTTTGTGGTTGGATTTATTTTTACCATATATTAGACATCTTAGCTTTCCATAATGATATAGTTTTCATGATTTCAATTTTTTTAGAATTAGTTATAATTTTTCAAAGTTTATATCAGAATTTTAGAATTCTACCCGAGGCTGCATCATTGAATTTTATATGAATACTCCTCTTGCACGAGTTCTAGGCCACTTCTTGAGCTTGTTATGAGTTGTATTTGTGCATTTAAATATGAGAATGAAATAGATGAGTCCATATGACACATGGAACACTGGATGAAAATTTTATCTATGACGTAATGCAATTGAATTGAACATTTTCAATGATTTTCCTTGACAAGCTTGCATAGTTGAAGGAAGTGAACCTAGAAATAATATGAGATAAGCCTAGTAATGATATGAGATGAGCTTAGCAAATATGGTGTTATAATGAGTATGACTTGCATGGATGTGCTATGACTAGAAAGTGATGTGGATGAGTTCACATGGTCCATGAAGTATAAGATGAGGAAACGAAACCTTAAGTAATACAAATATATACATTTAAAAATTTAATATTTTCTTTATGTAAGGTATGTTCTTCCTTGAAATGGTGCTACATCATGCATGTTATGAATGAGATAGCTTATGGTACTAATATATAAGGGTAAAGAGACTAAGGTATTACATGAGGAACATGATTCTAGCTTCCATTTCATATGAATCTTAGAAAATATCAAGTTATGGCACATTGAGTATCAATTTGGCCTATTAAGTGTGGGGTTGGAAATTCATGTTATTTTGATATACATTTGATGTATTTAGATGTTCTAAGGTGCAAGGATTATGAATCTAGGCTTAGTTGCACTTGAATCCATGAAAACTCCAAGCTAGGGCATGTCGAATGAAAGGCCTAAGGAGTTGTTTTATTGATTCTAAAGTTTTGAATTAAAGGCCATGAAAATGCCAAGCTAAGGCACATAAGACACACTACAATGGAAGTACTGAATAGAATTTAGAAGCCACATTTTGAAAGTTGAATTTCCAGGGTTCAAAATTTGCCTAATGTGAGATAATGTGGTTCTATGCATGTTTAGGCATGCTTATGATGTCTTTAATAAGTCCTATTTGAATCATATAGATCATGAATGATGAGAATTGGAAGCATAGAAGTTGAATGTGTTAAGCTGTACATTAAAGCCTAAGTTAGCATAATAGGTTTCAAAGGGACCATAGGTAAAAACTAGACCAAATGAATAGTAATGGCCACATGAAGTTTGCCTAGAAATCATGCCTAGTGAATTTCCTAATTATAAGGCTAAGTGAAGGACAATTACTAGAGGGGAGTGAGTCGTAAAGGAATTTCACTAATCTTTGGCCAATAAATGTGGTGAAAATGAGCATAATCAATTATGCAAAGCACCTAAAAAATGTGCATGGGGAAAGTGTCACATAGAGGGCTTTAAGTGCACTTTAAATGGCGTAATTCACAATCTAAGTGTTATAGAAGTAAAGCTAAGCAAGTATGAGTCATTATTGATGATGTTGTGCTTAATCTTTTTGCTATAGGACAAATTAATGGGGACCACTCCACATGGAAGTATTGAGGCCAAATTAGAGCCTATGAGGTGATCAAGTTTGAGTAAGTGGTTTTGGCACTAGGTTAAGCATAGTACAGGTAACTTACTCTTCCTTCTTTGCATGCATTTAGATGTATTTGAGTTGAGTGCATTGTATGTATTTGTTGTTTTATAAGTTACTTGAGTTCATGCTTGAATTGACTATGCTAGTATGATTTTCTACATGTATGAGATATGTTTTTTATAACACCATAACTTTCTAGTCTATTGATAAGTATGATTTATATATATTTTTTATTATCCTTATCTTAAGCATTTTAGTGTCCAAATATGGCTTTAGGGGTTTAATTAGATAAGATTTTATTCAATTAGCCATTTTCTACATTTTAGAAATTAATTTACAAATTATTGGTTTTTAATGCTCAATTTTATCTCAAAGAATTCTGTGAATATTCCTATTTGAATTCTTCTCATTCTTTTGTGTAGGTTTTAATTGGCCAATGAAGCTTGAATGAGAATTTGATTTAAAGAAGAGGTGGAAGCTTTCCAAGTCTAAGGAAGCAACATTAAGAGAGTATGTGAGAGGAGAGCATTCATGGAAAGGAAGAAGTTTGAAGGAGAAGCTATGGTTGAATGGAAAAAGATGCACAACTCATTCATCCACATAGACTCTCACCCACTCACACTTTCAGCTTCATCCAATCACATATGGCACTTTCACAAGACTAACATGTAGCATGTATCCACCTTCGTGAACTCAAGTCCTTCCTTTCCTTCACTTGAATACACTTACACCTAATCCTTCATCTATTCTCCACATTGATTCACTTCAGCCACGTTAATACACTCATTCAAAGGGTAACACGTGGTCACTTACACATTCATCCACATCACACACAACCATGGGTTTTCACTCAATAAGGCAGCACACAAACACACACCTTCCACATATAACACACACATGCAGAAACTGTAATACCATATCTTTCTAGCCTTCCTCATGCGATTAATATTCTCCATAACATGCATTGCTTAAGAGTTGTAAGAAAATAGGATATAAATAATGGATTAAATTCTCATTGCGCTATATCTAAAAATTCATTTCGGTGTCACGTGGACTGTGTGAGTTCATACTATACATCCTCATATTTAATTACATCATTAAAACTCAACTGCATCACAAAATCATGCCCACAACTCATAGAAACCGAAATGGGGCATGAAAAATGGGAGTTTATTTTCGGCCAGACTTGGCCTCTTTTCTGGGCAAACTTTGAAAAATTATAACTAAATCTAAAAAAATCAAAATCATGCAATCTTGGTCATTCTGGAAATATTAGAATGTCTACATCACACTAAAAATACGTCCAAACCATAACATGCATCATGGAGGACGTTTGACATCCAAAATACTACTGAAGTCGCTGCTGCCTGGGCTGTTGTTTCAAATTACTGATACAAACTTCTAAAATTCATAACTAATCCTATAAAAATCTAAATCACACCAATTTGGCCATTCTGGAAATCTAAAAATGTTAAATTGATGTTAAAAATAATTTTAGAATGAAACAGATACGTTTAGCAATCGGGAACCTATGGAACAGTAATTGAACTCCTGGGGCGGCACTACTACTGACAGCCAATTTCAAAAATACACAACTCTCTGCTCAGATCTCCAAATGAGGTGATCTTAGTGGCCACAAAAATCCTATAACCTCTAGTTTATGCCTATAAAATTTCACAAGCATTGGACACCATTTGGCCATTGGGTGACACAAGACACAAAACCGCCAGTATGAATAGTGCCCATACCAGAAACAATAAAAAATCCTAACTTTGAAAATTCATCAAATATTCTCTAGACCTCCGAAAATTATGTTCTTTAGCTTCACAAAAATATTTAAATGAGACCTAATTGCATGCCAAATTTCAAAGCAAGACTAACTCATTTGGCTAAAAAGTAATATAGGGTTCCATTATGGTCAAATTTGGCTCCATATGAGGTACCAAATTTGCCAAATGGCTTTCCCTTGGTCTTGGCACCTTTTGAGAAAGTTTAAAAGCTTATTTGAAACTTGTGTGAGCTACCTAAATGGTCCCAAACCTCATGCATCTCATTTTGGCCATTCAACCCACACTCATGCATATTTCCATCAAACTTCCCTAATGCATAATTGGACAATCAAAACTCAAATTATATTCTAAAGTTCGTACATCATATCCATGGCTCTAAACATTACATAATAGTATATTTACATATGTCTCAAGGTTCATTGTACATACACAATATCATATACAATATGAACTATCACTATGATTCCAAAATAGACAAAACCATGCATAAGCTTGTCAATCTTTCCTCTTCATGGTTGTTGGCTCCCTTCACCATAATTATTTAGTCCACCTAGCATGTTAGATCATTGGAGAGGAGGAGATGAGATTCAAAGAATCCCAATAGCTCATCTCCTATTCAATCATACATAATATGTGCAAAGCAAGCTTTTCAAATGCATGCATGGAAGAAATAGAAGTCATGGACATTTTAAAAGCAAACTTGGCATGTGAATCAATCATACAAGACATTCAAGAGCTCACCAAGTGTTTAGATTGGCCTCACACTTCTCCTCATGGATTTTGGACTTGCCTCACCCATTCTTTAAGAGATTTGGACTCAACCATACTCTTGGGAGCCCACTTTGCTTTTGGGAGACTCTTTACTTTGTCTTAACCAAGTTTAAGGATTCTTGGCTCATCCTCACGCAAAGGAAGAGTTCTTGGCCTTTCCACACTCAAGCAAACTCACACAAACATCATGTAATCATTTGAGAACATAACATGGCATCAAGCATCATGGCATATAAAGGCATGCTAGCATACTTTTCAAAGCTTGAAAATACACATACACACATTTTAAAACAAGCTAAATACACATCTATGCATGAGAGAAGGTGGAGAGAGCTACCTTGTGTATATTCACACACTTTTCTTTTTGGATTCAAGCCTCCTCTTTCGGCCACACACTCACAAATTGGTAGAGATAGTTTCTATTGGCCTAAATACAATTTTTAGGAGCCAATTAGGTTCATGAAACATTCTCTAAAGCCATACAACTTGCTTAAGTACTAGATTGTTCTATAACCCCCATTGTAGTCTATATTGGCACCTAATGAAGCAACACCTCTCAAGTGACTTCTAGGCCTCATTCTTTTCTTTCAAATATGATTCTTAACTCCTTTTAAGCCTCTTGGAGTCATCACACTATTAAAACAAAAGGCCTAGCACCATGTTGCTTCTTTAGGTCATAATATGGAACCTAAGACACCAAATCACTTTCTATGAGTTCTAAATTTTTTCCAAGGGCTCCCCTCACTTTCATTCATCAAATATGACCCAAGAATGGCCTTAGAAAAATTTAAAATTCTCCCTAGCTATGAGAACCCTTCTTGACCGAGACAATGAAGCATATTAGGTTCCATAGAGCTTTCTTTGTTTTCTCAAGGGAAGAAGCATATGGGGGGCCTCTTAGGGATCTTAAGAGCTCATTTAAACTCTTATTTAGGCCTAGAAATCATCATACAAAATCATATTTTACAAGGTACAATTGAAACCCTAGAATTTGCATCTTGAAATCTAATGGCTTTTTGATAATTCCCTTTGCATATACTTAATCTCCACACCCCTTTTCCTTAGATTCATGCTTGGTTCTACCTAAAAATTATCTCCTCCTAGAGTATTCTCAAGTGGGGTGAAATGGTGGAGAAGGGAACCAAAAATGACAACCATAGGAAGAGAAATTACCTGTTCTCACTTGAATCTTGTGTTCTTTGAGCTCTTCTCTTCAAATCCAAATTTTTCCCTCAATTTCTCCCTTAAAACATATTTATAAACTTCATTTTAGTCATAGGAAACAAAGGAGAATGTAGGAGAAGAGGTTTGGAAGAGAAAGAGCATGAAAAACTACTAATTTTCATACCTTAAGCCTTTGATTTCTCCTCCTTTTCTTCCCCTTCTTGTGAGCCTTATCCCCTAGGGTTTTCTCCTGGTTTTAGGCAGAACATGGTCGTGCATAATGAAGGGAGGAGAAGGGTGCATCATATATATAGGTGGGAATAAGTTACACTTTTCAAAAATTCGTATTTTACCCTTCATACTTTGCATTTTTGTTTCTCCTTCATTTTAGCTCCTTTTTTAGAACCTTCTTTTCCATTATAAAATTTAGGTTCCCAATTTAGTAAAATGCCTTTAGAATCACTCAAATTGGAGCTAAAACCTTCCCGAATGAATCTGTCAAAGTTCAGGTACACCGATGTTGGAAAACGTCCACCGAAGGGGCTTTAGCTGTCTCGGAGCTTTCCATGGTTTTTAGGGCCTTTGAGAACCCCGGAGAACTCAAAAAATTCATTTAAGAAGCCCTCCTGTGTGAATTCTAAAAATTGCTCAAAATTACAAAAATGCCATTATGTTTTGTAGGCTTTTCGTAGGAATTTATTTCTTCATTCTAACTCCATTTTTCTTTCCGTTTGAGCTTGAGATTCTCATTTTTAAGAGTTTAGAATGCTTCCCAAATTTTATGGGACTTTAACTATCTCATTCCGGGGGACTTCCTTTTGTATCCGGTGAGTTTCGTTTGTTTACGGAGAAACCGTACGTTACGTTTCTCAAATTTTCTCTCGTTTTTAGAAAATTGGATGCTACAGAAATAGAGACACAAGCTACAGGTTTCATATTGAGGCAGCACTCAAGTTGGATGGGCGAGCTAAATGAAGAAGAGAAGAAGCTTGCAAGTTGAGGTTAGAAGGAGACCACGTGGGAAGTGAATGAAAAGCATGCAGCAACTTAAGTGGAAGAACCACGCATGGGCAGAACCAAATAATGCAAGAGAAAGCTGACGAGATTACTAACCTAGCTGCAGCAGAAAAAAAAAAAAAAAGCAAGCAACTTAGCTAAAACAAGAAGCCATGCCCACATGAAGAATGAAGACAAGAATTCACATGTTGGGCTAGAATGAGCTGTACGAAGAAGCAGAAAAGCCACGGGTTCTGATGCTTTGAAAAGAAGAAGAAGCTAGAAGCATTGTAGCCAACATGGAGAAAAGCACGTGAAGAAGCTGAGCATAATGAAAAAGAACAATGCTGAGCAGAGAACGATGAAGTAGCGTGAAGAGAATCACGTGATGGAGGAGAAAAGCAAGCTGAACGAGAAGAAGAATAAGCTGCATGATTCAAAGAAAGCTATGTGAAAAAGAGCATAGGCTAGAATTCACATGGAAGATTATTATTATATTCACAATGGGGCCCGCCTTATATTCACATGAAGAAGCTATGGGCAGAATTGAAAGAAACCCATGTGAGAAGAAGCTTGAAATAAAAGCTTTTGTAAAAATGAAATTAAATGAGGCAGCACATGGAATCATTAAAAGGAATCATGTGAGAAGGGCATCCATCATATTGATTCCATTCACTCAATAAAACATCAAGAAAATGCGTTTTTATGGGGTTCATTCACGCCTCCCCGTTCATTCACACCTTGGTCCACACTTCGTCCAAAGACCATCCTCTCCATGCCATTTCCACCATGCCATCTCCTCTATTCCCACCCCATCTCCATTTAATGAAGATTTAATTCTCCCCTGTAGCTAGCTAAGAGAAAGATCCTTGGTGGAAGCCTGAATCCATGGAGAAGAACTCAGAATTTTGGCTAAGATTTCTTTAATTTCCTACACTTTTTCTTTTTCTTGTACAAGCTTTATTAAGTTGTATTTGATTAGGATTTTGTGTAATTGTAATTAGTGGCTGGTTAGATACTAATTAGGAAGTCTTTTTATTGATTAATTGATTGGATTAAACACTGAATTTTACATTTTCTTGCCATTATCCAAGTGTGCAATCAAAGTGTTTAATGAAATTCTTGTGAGAATTGGTGTGCCTAATTGTCGATTTGTAGATTCCTTGGTGTTTAGTTGATTAATTAAACATCTTTGGATGATGATTCAGAGGCTAATTAATCAGTTAATCAATCAATTTGAGTGTTCAAAGATCTTAATCACAAGAATTAGTAATTTAATAGGAGTTAAGGTCTCAATCAACATCAACTTGCTAGTCTCTTGAATCTCGAATGGTAATTCAAGATCATTTTCTAATGGACACAATTAGGGACTCTTAAGCCAGAATTAATCACAATTGGATTAGGATAAGGATAGTGGATGCCAAGGGATAAATCCAAAGCTAGTCATAAGACCATCATTCACCCATAATTCATCCAATTAGGTAGAATTTAGGAACTTTATTTCAATTTCATTTTACTTAGTTTAATTCAATCAAAACCCCCTAAATTAGGTAGTTCTAGGATCTTTCAACATTTAGAAAATTTAATTAAACATTGAACTCTATTTCCAAGGGAGATGACTTAAGTTGTGCCACTAGCTACATATTTAGTTCAACCTAGTATTATTTTGAAGGTTGCACGATAGAACCCGTCACTTATCTCATGCTATCTCCATGTCTCACATCATATATTCCATGAAGAAGCAAAGAAAAATGGTATGAAATAATGAGTTTTCTTGCATTGCATATGCATAAATTTTTCTCTTGGAGTCTTGTAGGCCATATGAATTCATGTATCATATTCTCATATTTAATTACATAGATACAACTTAATTCCATCACTAAAAGTAGCCTAGAACTCGTGCAAGGCAAGGGAAGACACAAAATTTATAATAGTAGCCTCGGCAAGAATTTTTCCTTGTATATCACAAATTTTGAAAAATCATAACTAATTCTAGAAACATTGAAATCATGCATTCTTTACCATTCTAGAAATCTAAACATGTATAATTTATGATAAAAATATGTCCAGGCCATGAAACATAACATAGAAAATGTTTGATATTCAAAAAGGTACAGAGGTCTGACTGGCTATTGGTACTGATATAGCTTTCTGCTATGAACTTTAAAAATGTCCAATTAACTCCAAAAATATCCAATCCATGCAAATGATACCAATTTAGAAAGCTACAGATGTTAGCTAGAGGGATAAAGTAACTTCATACCAGTTTAGGCACGTCCAAGCATCAAAAACTAATTAAACAATAACCTGAGTCAGTCTGAATGCCTAATACTGGGCAGAAAATTGAAAAATTCATATATCCCTTTCTAGACATCCAAATGGGGTGCTTCTAGTTGTCACAAGTCACTAGAAGTGTCTAATTTCTCTATATAAAATTTTGTAGCAATTGGACATCATTTGGCCCCTGAGTGACAGAATTCAATTTCAGACCAGTGTGAATAATACCATGAACCAAAATCAACATTTTTCCTTGCTTCAAAAATTCATCAAATATTCCATAGACCTCCAAAAATTCTGCACTTTAGCTTTCCAAAAATCTCTCAACAAGCTCTAAATTTATGACAAATATTAGATGAAGAAGAGCTCATTTGGACAAAAAGTGGTATAGGTTTCCAATATGCTCAATTTTGCCCTATATTAGATACCAAATGTGTCCAAATGACTTCCCTTGGTGTTTGGCACCTCTTGGGCAAATTTAAAAGCATGAACATGACTTTTATGAACCACCCAAGTAGTCCTAAATCTCATGCATCTCAATTTGGTCATTCCACTTCAATTTTTACATACATTTTCATAATGCAAGTTTGCCATCACATGCCCAATTTGTACATTTCCATACATATAACTTTGAATCTCATTTGTATATGATACATTAACATAATTATACATATTGATAGCATCATAGGACACATACAACAATGGATTACATCATTTGTCATTCATATGGTCTTAAAAAGACAAAATCTATACACTTTGATGGAACACTCTCATCTTTCAAGAGGTTGGCTTCCATTCCTTTGTTCTCTTGGTCCACCTAGCATGTTAGAACATTGAAGAGGAGGAAATGAGATTCAAAGAATCCCAATAGCTCATCTCCCTTTCAATCACATATAAAAAATACAAAACAAGTCTCACAAATGCATACATAGGCATATTGACATGTGTAATCATTTAAGAGACATTCTTAACATTTGAGCAAGTCATACATAACATACAAAGGCTTGCCAAATAAGTGGATTCGCCTCACCCATTCACTTGTGGAATTTGGACTTACCTCGCCTATTCTTTAAAAGGTTTTTGGACTCAACCTTACTCTTGGGAATCAACCTCACTTTTGGGAGACTCATTACTTTGTCTCAACCAATTCTAAGGTTTCTTGGCTCATTCTCACCATGGCTAAGGGTTTTTTGCTTTACCACACTCAAGCAAATCAAAGCAAGCATCATAAATATCATTTAGAAATAAAATGTATCATCATGGTACCATGGCATATGAAGTCATGCTAGAATACTTTTTATGGCTTAAAACACACATACACACATTCAAAGACAAGCCAAGCATACGTTCGTGCATGAGAGAAGAAGGAGTGAGCTACCTTTGTAACACCCTAAAATTTATTAAGGTGTTAATCATGGATTTAGATTAATTAGGGATAATTAATATGGGATAAGTGGGCAAGTTTAGAGAATGGTAATTTTGAGATATAAGTCGAGAATTAATTGGGATAGAAACTATATCTAGGCCCAAATTAATGTAGGGGGATCATGAGAAGAGGCTTATAAAAGCCCAATGATTCTAGATGCAAGCCCAACTCCTTATCATGAGACTTGGGTCGAGAGGGATCCCCTAGCAATAGCCCAATTTGACTTGGTGAAATAAAGGCCCAATACCCAATTTACATGAGCTCTTATAGCGGGCCCAACACTCATTATGCAGACCTAAGTTGGATTGACTCTTGGAATTTTGCCTAACCCAATCAAATTTCTGTAGCCCAATTCATGAAACAAAGCCCAACAAGTGTAAAAATCTGAACCTACAAGGAATTGGGCCATTGGGTCAGCATACCTCACTTAAACTGAAATTGTTCTGCAGCCCACTTCACCAAACAAAAGCCCAATAAGCACACATCTGAACCTAAGTGGATTTTGGGCTTTAGGGTTGACCCAAACTCATCTAAAACCCTAACCCTTCAGCCTCTCCTTCATTTTGCTGAAACTCAAGAGAGGAAATTCGGAGGTTCAAGGGAGGCTAGGGTTCCACCAACATGGAGGCTCCATTTCTCACTTCTAGAGGATGATTTAGCCAAGGTAAGTTATATATAACTTAACCCTCTCATCCTCCTCTTCATTTTGGTCCGATTAATTTCTGGGTTTAAGCATTTTCATCTTCATCTTAAATCTGAAATTTGGTGTTGGGTGATTCCTTGCAATATTTTCGGACTTGGAGGTTAGAGGGAGGATTAGGTAAGCTTTTCCCTTCCATTTTGTGAATCACTTTGCTGGAAAATGCCCCTAAGGATGTATTATCATAATGGGTTCTGTTATTGTGTGAGATTACAAGGAGAAAATGGTGGATTTTTGGAGGTGAGGATATGGGTGTTATTAAGTGAGTGTCTCCTTCCCATTTTGATGCATTTTCTGTTAGTTTGAGACCCCTATAGTTGACCTATGACATGGCCTTTGGTTTCATGTGAAATTACTCAGAAATTGGAGTGAATTATGGCAATTTCTGGTGTGGGAAAGTTGGAATCCGAAATTAAATCCCTTGGTAATTAGGTGAGTAACCTCTAGTCTGTCATTAGTAGTTCAACTCTTTGGATATTTGATTGTAATTAGAAATGATGATAACTATGCTTGTTATAGGCTTGGTATGCATTCGAATTATTATGGTAGCTAGGGGAAGAGTAATTGGCTTCATTGAGGTAACTGGGTTATTTTCCTAATTCCATGTATATGCTCATGTTAATCTACTGTTTGTTACACATGCTTGATTTTGAAATGTTAAATGACTGGTTGACTACTCGATTGTTATTGTGATTGGACCTTGTGAGTCCATGGTGGAGCTGTGGTGCGGCTGCCACCCGTGCATGTGCTACGATCGAGCACCGGGTATGATTAACCCCAGATGCACTGAGCCCTGGTTGTGCCCAATAGGGAGTAGGCGTCGTGGACGGGCCTCTCCCGGTGTTATTGGCCATTAACATGTGTGTGATTGCTGGTATGGGACAGTAGTCATTAGTAGTTCAACTAGTTCATTTGCCAATTGAATTGATGATTTTGATATTGATGACATGAGATTGCCTTGGATTGATTGACTTGTACATATATATGGGAATTACCTTTTGTTACTGAGATTGTATATCTCACCCCGTTGTGGGCTAACATTTTCAGGGACCGGACCTCTTAGTGTCGAGGAAGAAATTAATGGAAGACCATTAAATGGTTTGGTAACGCATAGGTTTGGGAGCTTTGACAAAATGTATTGTAACTAAATTGCTAGTTTTGTATCATTACTGCATTGCATCATGAGTTGCCAAGTATAGGGATCGTATATGTAATTTGACAATCATGGAATTGAACTGAACATTACGATTGTAATTGGTTAGTAATGGACAAGTGATTTGACTTTATATAAACATTAAGTATTGACCCCATGCATCTTGTGACCATAATATATTTGCTGTCATTAATCTATGAACTCACAAGTTTATGGTATCTAGAGGGTTAAGGATCCGTATTTGAATCTTGAATCGGTAATGAAAGAATAGCTAAGTAAATATGGTAGATAAGTGCCATTAGAGCCATATAAAATGAGGGGAAGGGACCTTAGAGTATCCCTAAGAAGAGAAATGGAGAGTAGGGGGCGAAATGTAGGGAAAACAGCTTCAGAAGGGATCCACGCCGTGGCCAAGAAGGCTTCGCCGCGGCCTAGGGAGTGACAGTGGCGAGGGACGCCGCGGCGCAGAGTGAAAATAATAGCCCAGGGGGTGACAGAACGTAACCTCGCCGCGGCGCGAGTCGAGGAAATTAATTACGGAGGTTACAGTAGCAAAACTCGCCGCGGCGCAAGTCTAAAAACTTAGTTTTTGAGCTCCAGAACCTAGCTTAGCCGCGGCGGGAAGGTTCCAGGTTGCGGCACAGGTCCCCAAACACCCATATTTGACCTGGAAACCCTAATTTCATTAATGTTAAGGTTAGGGAATAGCTTGAGTACATCAATGGGAGGTTGTAGTGGGTTAAAATTGATAAATGGATGAATTATAAATCTCTAATGATGGTACAAACCTTCCCATGCATGTTCCCGTTATGGTTGTTAGTTGATGACCCTAAGAGTATCAAGGTTTAAATTTCCCCTATATTTTCTTAATGTGATTAACTGTAATGACTCCAAACCTTGATCATTATTTACTAATCGTGTATTTAACTATAATTACCGATATTAGAAGTTAGGGTCGTCACAACCTTGCTTGCATTTACATGCTTTTTCCTTAAGCCTTGAGTCCTCTCCCTTGAACTCACACACCCAAGAAGGTGGAGATCATTTCTCTTGGCCTAGATACATCATATGGAAGCTAATTACGCTCTTGAAACAAGCTAGGACATTAAACTTACACTTAAGAACACACCCTTTGCTTAATGGTCACATAATGGTTTCATTAATAGCCTAATGAAGCAACCACTATGATTCAAGTTCTTGGCTCTATTCTCTTCTCATATCTAGGCCTCTTGACCTCATTTAAGGTCTTTGGAGCCATTACACATTCATTTACAAAAGCCTAGACACAAGTTGCTTCATAAGGTCATATTATGGAAGCCATTGCCTCATCTCCTAATCCATGGCTTTTAAATTCTTTCCAAGGGTTTCTCACATCTTCTACCACCATATAAAGTCCCAAACCAAGGCTAGAACAATTTAAAACACCCCCTAACTTCTCTATATGTCCTAGACTAATATTATAGAAGCTTCAAGGGGTTTCCAATTTTTCTTTGATAGGAGAGTCACTTGGGAGGCTTCTTAGAGGTCTTAAAAGCTCAATGGAACATTTAAATGGCCAAGAAAATTCATAGATTAAATCAGTTTTTACAATTCCTTCAAATGCACTACACTTTTCCAACTTAGTTTTTATTAGTTTTTCTTGCAATTTCTTTACATAATCCAAGTTCCCATAGCCTAATTTATGGATTTCATGCTTGCTCTAAGTCAGAAACTTCCTCCTCCCTTTAGCTCTCAAGGTGGTCAAACTATAGCATCAAAGGAAGAAAAAGGAAAAGCAAAAAGAAATGGAAGCTACCTTGGATTCAAGCCTTTTTCAAGAGTCTTTTTCCTTGCCTTAGCTTTCTCTTTGAATTTCTAACTTTTTTCCTCTATTTCAATGCCAAAATAGAACCATATTACTCTCCAAAAGCATGGGAAGAGAGCTTAAAAGAATAGGAATGAGGTTTGAAGAAGAAGAAGCATAAAATTCTTTAGAAATTCTCACATTTCTTTAGCTTTTTCTCCCTTCTTCCTTACCCTTCTTGTGCATCTCTCTTGGAATCTCCTCTCCCTGGTTTGAATGAAGCAATAAGTCAGTTATAAGAGAGAAAGGAAAGGATGCCATTTATAAAGGGAGAATGGGGAAGAATTTGTTTTGAAAAATTCCATTTATGTCCCTTGTAATTGGCATTTTCATTTTAGCTTCATTTTAGCTCCTTTTTTAGAACTATCTTTTTTATTATGAAATTTAGGTTCCCAATTTAATAAAATGCTTTTGGAATCACTCAAATCAAAGCTAAAACCTTCCCGAATGAATTCGTCAAAGTTCAGGTACACCAACGTTGAAAAACGTAGACCAGAGGGGCTTTAACTGTCTCAAGACTTCCCATGATTTTTAAGGCCTCTAAAAACCCCATAAAAATAAAAAATTTCATTTAAAAAGCCCTCTTGTGAGATTTTCAAAAAATGCCCATATTTACAAAAATGCCACTAGCCATTCAACAAATTTTTTGAATCACTTCGGCCTTAGTTTCTAGCTAACTCAAGGTTCAAATTCTCATTTTGCATTATTTATAATTTTATCCTAATTTTAGTTAGCCCTAAATCCTTCTATTTTGGATACTTCCTTTTATATCTGGCCTATTTTTTACGTTTACGGAGAAACCGAACATCGTGTTTCTTACGTTACGAAGGGACTGGATGTTACATTTTTGGCTCTTAGCAAAACTAATAGGAATTGAGTGCAATAATTCTTCCCTAGCCCAAAGATGAGCCTAGCTAGTATGTTTTATGCCATAGCTAGATGAGTTCAAATGTTTTATGCCAATTCAAAGATTTATGTTGCTTTGTGTAAACATGACCATACATGCTTGCATTTCATTCTTGAATTGTCTATTGTGTGCATTGGAATAGTTAAGTATTGCTATTGAGATTCTCTCTAAAATCTCACCCCTTATATCCTACTAACCATGCCAGGTGAAGTTAGCAAGAAAAAAGAGAAAGATATAGGTTCTTGAAGCTAAGATGTAACTAGAATTCATATATCTATATACATTCTTTTTAATGTATATGAAATGTAATGGCAACATATGCAAAAGTATTAGACCCCAAATATATGACTATCTAATGTATATGTATGACATGGGAACATGATTTGATGTATGGAATTCCCATGAACCTGTATGCATATCTTCAAGTAAAATAGTGATTTTTGTAATATCTAGTTTTTTGAAAACGTGAGAAAAGTTTCTTTGTAAATGAACGAAATTCACCATATACAAAAGCAAGTCCCTCGAAATGACTTAGTTAAGGTCCCAAAAAATTTGGGAAGCATTTTAGACTCTTAAAAATGAGAATCTCAAGCTCAGACGAAAAGAAAAATAAAGCTAGAATAAAGAAACAAATTTGAATGAAAGGTTGACAAAATTTAATGCCATTTTTGTAATTTTGAGCAAATTTTGAAATTCACACAGTAGGACTTTTTAAATGAAAGTTTTGAGTTCTCTAAGGTTCTCATAGGCCCTAAAAATTATAGGAAGTCCCGGGATAGTTAAAAGTCAAACTTTGACTGGTCAAGAAGGTTTTAGCTTCAATTTGAGTCATTCTAAAGGCATTTTACTAAATTGGGACTAAATTTCATAATGGAAAAGATAGTTCTCAAAAAGGAGCTAAAATAATTTTGAAACGAAAATGTCAAAAATGAAAGGTAAAATTGAAATTTTTAAGAAAGTGAAAGCTTCTTGAACACACTTTAAGTCTTTTATTTCTTCTCCCTTTCATTTGCATGACCTATTCTGCCCAAAAACTAGAGAAAACACCAACTCTCTTAGGCACACCATGGAGGAGAAGAAAGGAAGAGAAAAGGCAAGAAAAAGGTCAGGAATTTTGTGGATTTTTATGCTCCTTCTTCTTCCAAACTTGTTCCTCTCTTCGTAAGTTTTCTTTCCTATGGTTTTGCTGAAGTTTTTGGATCTGTTTTGAGGAAAGAACAGATGGCAAAATTCAGATTTGAAGAGAGAAGGACAAGGAAAGTGAGAAACAAGCAAGAAAAGCCATAGAAATAAAGTAAAATCTCCATCCTACTGTAGCTACTCCTCCCCCCTTCTTCCCCCTATTTTGCCCCATGTATGTAGATGTAAGAGGGCTTGAATTTTGGGCAGAACCAAGGGTGAATTATATGAATTTAAGGGATGAGAGTAAGAATATGCAAAGAAATTCAAGAATAGGCCATTGATTTTCAAGGTGGCAAATCTAGGGTTTCATGGGTTCCCTTGAAAATCTGATTTGATGTAATTATTTTTAGGCCTAAATGAATGTTTAAATAAGTTCCTAAGATCTCTAAAAGTCTCCCCATATGCATCCTCCATCAAGAAAACAAAGGAAACATTCATGGAAGCCAAATGCTACATAGTCTCAACCTAAAGGGGATGGGACACCTAGGGAGAGTTTTAAATTTTTCTAAGCCCATTTTTGAGTCATATATGATGAATGAAAATGATAGAAAACCTTAGAAAAAATTTAGGAGGCCTAGAGAATTAATTGGTGCCTTAGGTTCCATAATATGACTTAAAGAAGCAACATGTAGTTAGGCACTTTGTTTTAATTGTGTAATGACTCCAAGAGCCTTAAAAGGAGTCAAGAATCATATATGAAAGGAAATAATGGACCTTAGAACTCATTTGACAAGTGTTGCTTCATTAGGTGCATTCTTGGAACCATAAAGGGGTTAATAGAGCAAGTTAGTATTTAAAAAAAAATGTGTGGCCTTAGAATTAACTTCATGAACCTAATTAGCTTCCATATGATATGTCTAGGCCAAGAGAAGTGATCTCTACCTTCTTGAGTGTGTGAGGTCAAGGGAGAGGACTCAAGACTCAAGAAAAAAGTGTGTAAATGTAAGTAAGGTAGCTCTCTCCACCTTGTCTCATGCATGGATGTGTGCTTACATTGTCTTCAAATATGTGTATATATGTTTTGAGTTATGAAAAGTATTTTAGCATGAGCTTTTATTCCATGTTACCATGATGATGTTTAATGCATTCAAATGATGTTTTATATGTTTGCCTTGATTTTCTTGAGTATGGAAAAGCCAAGAACCCTCTAGCCATGGTGAGGATGAGCCAAGAACCCTTAAAGTTGATTGAGACAAAGTAAAAAGTCTCCCAAAGTGAGGTTGACTCCCAAAAGTAAGGTTGAGTCAAAAAATCTTAAAGAAATAGGTGAGGCAAGTCCAAAATCCACAAGTCAATAGGTGAGGTTAATCCACTTACTCGGCAAGTCTATGCATGCTATGTATGACTCGTTCAAATGCCAAGAATGTTTCTTAAATGCTCACATTGTCAACACGTCCATGCATGTATTTGTAAGACTTGTTTTGCATCTTTTATGTGTGATTGAAAGGGAGATGAGCTATTGGGATTCTTTGAATCTCATCCCCTCCTCTCCAATGTCTTAACATGTTAGGTGGACCAAGAGAATAAGAAAATGGGAGCTAACCACTTAAGAGATGAAAGTATAACATTGAAGTGTATGGAATTTGTTTCTTTAAGGTCATATAAGTGGCAAATATTGTAGCCTATCATTGTATATGACTTATGACCACTTGAGCATATGTAATTATGTTAATATTTTATGTATAAATGAGAGCTAAGGTTATATGTATAGAAATGTGTAATTTGGACATGTGGTGGCAAACTAGTGTTATAGAAATATATGCATAAATGGAAGTGAAATGGCCAAATTAAGATGCATGAGGTTTAAGACCACTTGGGCAACTCATACAAGTCATATTCATACTTTTAAACTTGTTTAAGAGGTACCAAACATCAAAAAAGACCATTTGGACACATTTGGTATCTAATATGGACCAAAATTGACCATATTGGAAACCTATATCACTTTTTATCCAAATGAACTCTTCTTAATCTGAGATTTAGCATGCATTTAGATCTTGCTGAGACCTTTTTGGAAAGTTAAAGTACAGAATTTTTGGAGGTCTATGGAATATTTGATAAATTTTGAGATTTGGGAAAATTTCTGAAATTGGTTTAGGATACTGTTCACTTAGGTCCGAAAATGAATTATGTCACTCAGGGGGCAAATGATGTTTAATTAGCACAAAATTTTATAAGGAGAAACTAGACATTTCTAGTGACTTATGCCATGGAAGCACCCCATTTTGATGTCTAGAGAAGGAGATATGAATTTTTAAGGTTTCTACCCAGTATCAGGCGTTCAGACAGACCTCAGGTACTATTTGATTAGTTTTTGAGGTTTGAATGTGGCTGGATTGGTTTCAAATTATTTTTTCCCTCTCACATCCGTAACTTTCTAGATTGGTATCATTTGCACAGGTTGGATATTTGTAGAATTAATTGAATATTTTTTAAGTTTATAGCAAAATGTCATATCAGTTCCAGTAGTTAGTCAGACCTCTGCACCTTTTTGAATGTCAAACATTTTTTATGTGATGTTTCATGACCTAGACATATTTTTAACATAAAGTAGACATCTGTAGGTTCCTAGAATGGTAAAGAATGCATGATTTTAGAATTATTTATGATTTTTCAAAATTTGTGACAAAAGTGGGGAAATTCTAGGCAAAATGACAACTATGAATTTTATGCATTCCCTTACCTTGCATGAGCTCTAGGCCAATTTTAGTGATAGAAATGAGTCATATCTATGTAATTAAATATGATGACATGGTACATGAGTTCACATGATCTACGGGACACCAAAAGAAAAATTTTCACGCTACATAACACTAAAATATTCATTATTTTATATGCCATTTTTTGTGATTCTTGAGAAGTGCATGGCATGAGGCATAGAATTTACATGAAAAAGACTAGAAATTCATGGTGTTACAATTTTATATGCAAGACAACTCTCATATGATGAACTATTTATAAATGATACATATATGATTTGAAATTTGCTTATGGTAAGAGATGTCATATCAAAACTGAACCAAAAATTTGTCCAATTAAGCCATCAAATGTCCGTTTACCCCTAACTACCTTAATGGTAGAATTTGGAGTTGAAATTTGGTAAGTATTTAAAGGACATTTAGAGCTTTTCTATAAAGTGAAAGTTTGCATTTTTCAAAGTTTTGTAGAATATTTGATGAATTTTTAAAATTAACCTTAAAAAGCTATCATGACAATTACTATTCATATTGCACTAGAACTAATTTTGATAGGATTTGAGGGACCAAATGGATTCATTTTGACTTGAAATTTTTATAGTGGAAAGTTCACATTATAAGCTTTAAAATAACACATAATTTGCTTTAATCAAAATTGTATGGTTCAAGTTAAGAATTTTTGAAATTTATACTACAATATATGACTATGGCTAAAATGGACAATTTGTTTCCTTTTTGTATATGGGAGCTATATAAATGATCAATTGGATGAGACCAGATATGTGATTGTGAATTATGAATTAGAATTGAGAAAAATATCATTTCTTGGTATTGGAAGTCCATTTGAAGTATTTAGTAATTGATTTTCTACTACTAAAAGTTTTGTAATGAATACTTTTACATAAATGGGCATACCAAGTAAATGAGATATAGTAGGTTGTAACATTTGTAGTCTTTCATGTTAAATTTCTCAAGAACTTTCTCGGTGCAATCTTTTTTAGAAAGATAAATTAATTTCTTTAAGCTATTTCTTTGTATTTTAACTCCAAGAATGTACTTTGCTTCACCCATGTCTTTCATCTCAAAATTCAAAGATAATCATTCTTTAATAGTTAAAATCGAATCTAGATCATTTCCAACCAAAACTATGTCATCTATGTAAAGAAACAATATAACAACATTTCCATCAAATCACTCAATATAAACACAATGGTCTTCATCAATCATTTGGAGTTCATACAAGATTATCACTCGATTAAATCTCAAGTACTACTGTGTAAATGACTATTTTAACCCATAGATAGACATTTGGAGTTTACAAACCTTTTGTTCCATCCCTTTTCCAATGAGACATAAAGGTTCTTCCACCATTTAAGAATATGGTTTTAACATCCATTTGATGTAGTTCTAAGTCTAAACTGGTAACTATAACTAGAATTAATCTAATCAAATTGAATCGCACAACAAGTGAGAAGGTATCTTTGTAATCTATATCTTTATGTTGTGTGTATACCTTAGCAACTAAACAAGCCTTGTATCTTTCAATAGACTCATTTGCTTTTCTTTTAATTTTGAGAACCCATTTGTTCCCAATTGCTTTTTTGCCAAATGGTAAATTAACTAAGTTCCAAACTTCATTTATCATCACTGAATCCATTTCTTCTTCCATTTCCCTTTTCCATTTTTACTTAGCAAGACATGACAAAGCCTCTTGAACTATATTTGGCTCTTCATCATCTTGTGGAGTAACTACAATTGTTGCTCATTCAATCTTAAACCAAAGTTTGGGCATTCTTTCTTGGTTACTACTACATGGTAGGGTAGCTTATGTAACATTTCACTTTGTTCAAGATTCTCATCTTATTATGTGAAGCTCCCACTATGATCATTAGATTGACATAAAATTACTTGTTTATCACTTTCTTGATCATGTATCTTATAAAGAGATGTACTCCTATTAGTCTCCCTTAAACTAGGAAATTCATTTTTTAAGATTGTTGTGTCCCTAGACCTAATCTCAATCAGACTTCCATCTTCATTTTCATCAACAAAAATATACCCTTTTATTGTTTAAAGTATCTATTAAAGATACATTTCTTACCTCTTGGACTTAATTCCCATATTTATAAGAAGTATCATAAATATAAGTTGTAACACTATAAATTTCTAGCTTTGTCTCATACCACTTCTAAATCTCATGCCATAAAGTACACAAGAATAAGAGTAGATGGCATTAAAATAAGGCATTTCCTTGCATTGCACTATGTATAAATTTTTCTTTCGGAGTTCCATGGCCATATGGGCACATACTATACTTTCCCATATTTAATTACATCAATACAACTCCTTTCCATCACAAAATCATGCCCACAATTCATGGAAACCAAAATGGAGCATAGAACATGGAGTTTCATTCTCGGCCAGAATTGCTCCACTTTCTGACCAAATTTTGGAAAATCATAACTAAATCTAAAAATATTGAAATCATACAGCCTTGGTCATTCTGGAAAGCTTAGGATATCTACTTCACACTAAAAATATTTCCAGACCATAACATCCATCACAGAGGACGTGTGACATCCAAAATGGTCCAAAGGTCCGACTGAATTCTGCAACTGTCATAGAATTCTATACAAAACTTTGAAAATGTCCAATTAATTCCAAAAAATTCCAATCCATGCACATGATACCAGTCTAGAAAGCTGCAGATGTTAACTAGAGATTAAAAATATCTCTAGATCAGTTCATCAAGCCCAAACCTCATAATTCAATGGAACAATACTTTTGGTCGGGCAAATTTACTAATACTGGAGAGAAAATTTAAAAATTCATATCTCCCTCTCTAAACCTCCAAATGAGGTGCTTCTAGTTGTCACAAATCACTGTGATCATCTAGTTTCTTTGTATACAATTTCGTGGCAATTGGACATTATTTGGGCCTTGTGTGACAGAAAACAATTTCGGACCAAATCAATAGTGCAGTAAACCAGAAACCATGAAAATTTCCAACTTCAAAAAATCATCAAATATTTTGTAGACCTCCAAAAATTATGATCTTTAATTTCCCAAAAAGATATCAATGAGATCTAATTGCATGCCAAATTTTAGACTAAGACTAACTCATTTGGCCAAAAAGTGACATAGGGTTCCATTATAGTCAATTTTGGCTCCATATGAGGTACCAAACTTGCCAAATGGCTTTCCCTTGGTGTTGGCACCTTTTGGGCAAGTCTAAAAGCACATTTGAGACTTGTGTGAGCTACCTAAATGGTCCCAAATCTCATGCATCTCATTTTGGCCATTCAACTCACACTTATGCATATTTACATCATACTTCCACATTGCACAATTTGGCATCTCAAACTCAAAATATATTCTAAAGCTCATACATCATATCCATAGATATAAACATCACATAATAGCATATTTATACAAGTCTCAAGAGTTATAGACCATTTACAACATCATATACATCATGAAACATAATTATGGTTCCAAAATGGATAAAGCTAGGCATAAGCTTGTCAATCTTCCTCTTTCATTGTTGTTGGCTCCCTTCACCATAGCTACTTGGTCCACCTCGCATGTTAGATCATTGGAGAGGAGGGGATGAGATTCAAAGAATCCCAATAGCTCATCTCTCATTCAATCATACATACTATGTGCAAAGCAAGCTTTGCAAATGCATGCATGGAGAAAATGGAAGTCATGGACATTTTAAAAGCAAACTTGGCATATGAACAAATCATACAAGACATTCAAGAGCTCACTAAGTATTTGGATTGGCCTCACACTTCTCCTCATGGATTTTGGACTTGCCTCACCCATTCTTTGAGAGTTTTAGATTCAACCATACTCTTGGGAGCCCACTTTGCTTTTGGGAGACTCTTTACTTTGTCTCAACCAAGCTCAAGAGTTCTTGGCTCATCCTCACCAAGGGAAGAGTTCTTGGCCTCTCCACACTCAAGCAAACTCAAACAAACATCATGTACTCATTTAGAACCATAACATAGCATCAAGAATCATAGCATATAAAGGCATACTAGTACACTTTTCATAGCTTGAAAATACACATACATATATTTTAAAGCAAGCTAAACACACATCCATGCATGAGAGAAGGTGGAGAGAGCTACCTTATATACAAACACACACTTTTTCCTTGAAATTCAAGCCTCCTCTTTCGACCACACACCCATAAGTTGGTGGAGATAGTTTCTCTTGGCCTAGACACAAATTATGGGAGCTAATTAAGTTCATGAAATAATTTCTAGGGCCATGCAACTTGCTTAAACCCTAGGTTACTCTACAACCTCCATTATGGTCCATATTGGCACCTAATGAAGCAATACCCCTTAAATGAGTTCTAGGCCTCATTCTTTCCTTTCAAATATGATTCTTGACTCCTTTTAAGCCTCTTGGAGTCATCACACCATTAAAACAAAAGGCCTAGCACCATGTTGCTTCTTTAGGTCATATTACGGAACCTAAGACACCAAATCACTTTCCATGAGTTCTAAATTTTTTCCAAGGCCTCCCCTCATTTTCATTCATCAAATATAACTCAAGAATGGCCTTAGAAAAATTTAAAACTCTCCCCCTCACCTAGAACTCTTCTTAGCCAAGACATGCCTAGGTTTAGGGCTTCTTGGAGTTGTCTTTGTTTTCTTGAAGGAGAAAGCTTGTGGGGAGCATCTTAGGTGTCTCAAGAACTCATTTAAACTCTAACTTAGACCTAGGAAGCATTACATAAATTCAGAATTTCAAAGGTGCACTAGAAACCCTAGGTTTTGCATCTTGAATTCTAATGCCTATTTCATGGTTTTTCTTTGCATATTCTTATTCCTCTCCATCAAATACCTAAGAATCATCTTTGGTTGGGCTTGGAAATCAGATCTTCCTATGGTTCTTAGGCTAGGTCGAAATGAAGAAAAAGTGTGATGAAAGGTATCAACCATAGGATGCATTTTTACCTTGTTTCCTTGCTTTATTTGGCTTGAATCTTGATTTCTCCAAGCTCATCTCTTCAAATCCGAACTTTCCCTTGAATATCTCTCTTGAATCATATTTATGAACTTCATTATAAGCATAGGAAAGAAAGGGAAATGGAGAAGGAGAGGTTTGGAAAGGAGAAAGCATGAAAAACCATGAAATTCCTTACCTTTTCCTTACATTTTCTCCTCCTTTCTTCTCCTCCATGGTGTGCCTAATAGAGCTGGTGTTTTTTTCTGGTTTTTGGGCAGAATAGGTCATGCAAATGGAGAGGAGAAGAAATAAGAAACTTAAAGTGTGTTCAAGAAGCTTCCACTTTCTCAAAAATTCTAATTTTGTCCTTCTTTTTTGGCATTTTCTTTTTTCCTTCGTTTTAACTCCTTTTTTAGAACCGTCTTTTCCATTATGAAATTTAGGTTCCCAATTTTGTAAAATGCCTTTGGAATAACTCAAATTGGAGCTAAAACCTTCCCGAATGAATTAGTCAAAGTTTGGGTCAACCGACATTAGAAAACACCCACAGGAGGAGTTTTAACTGTGCCAGGACTTTTCATGGCTTTCAAGGCCTCTGAGAACCCCAAAGAACTCAAAACTTTCATTTGAAAAGCCCTCCTATGTGAATTCTAAAAATTGCTCAAAATTACGAAAATGCAATTATGTTTTGTAGGCTTTTCGTAAGAATTTATTTCTTCATTCTTACTCCATTTTTTCTTCAGTCTGAGGCTACAATTCTCATTTTCAGGAGTCTAGAATGCTTCCCAAATTTTTTGGGATCTTAACTACATCATCTTGGAGGACTTCCTTTTGTATCTGGTGAGTTTTGTTCATTTACGGAGAAACCGCACGTTATGTTTCTCACGTTTTCTTTAGTTTTCAGAAAATCAGATGTTACATAAGTAGCCCATCCAATGGCCTTAATTTCCTTAAATCAAGTTTTCTACTTGTCCATAACTCATAAGGTGTGGAAGTGAAAGACTTAAAGGGGACTTGGTTAAGTATAAAAGCAATAACTAACAAAGCACTCCCCAATAGAGAACAGGCAAATTTGCTTTAGCCATTATTAACTTAACCATTTCAAGTAATGTCCTTTTTCTTCTTTTAATGGCTCCATTTTATTGTGGAATGCTAGGGATCATTAATTGTCTAATTATTCCTTTTTCTTTACAAAGTTCTTTAAATTGTTTAGATAAATATTTGCATCCTTAATTAGCTCTTAATGCTTTAATTTTGTTGTTCAATTAATTGTCAATCTTACCTATATAATGTTCAAAACACTCTAGTACTTCTGACTTATAGGCAATCAAATAAACTTCACCATATTATGAATAGTCATTAATAAATGTAATAAAATACCATGCTCTATGTCTTACCCTTACACTCATCAAACCACATATATCATAATCGATTCATTGCAATGGGAATTTAGCTCTAGTTCTTTTACAAAATAGTTTTTTTAGTTACTTTACCTATTAGGCAATACTCACATAAAAAGGTCTTTAGATTATAGATTGTTTCTAGCATTTCTTTTTTTACTAGTCTACTTATTTGTTCTTAGCCTATATGGTCTAATCTAGTATGCCAAACATTCATATCTAAATTTGAATTAAAAGCAAATGATGCATAAAGCAAACATGTTCATTTATATTACAAATATTATCATAAATTGTATCCAATACAATAAAACCATTCAATAAAAAACCATAACCATAAAATATTGTCCCCTTGAAAATGTCTACTAAGCCATGATGAAAATTAATAGTAAAGTCAAACTTCAGAAAATAAATAATAGAAACCAAATTCTATTAGATTTCTAGTGCAAATAAGACATCAGGTAGGATAAGGGTTTTTCCACCACGCATGACAAACTTGCATGTTCTGATTCCTTTAACTTCCACCCTAGCCTTATTTCCCACATATAGCCATCTGCTCTTGTTAGGCAACTAACAATATTTCATAAAGGATCCATATTGTTTAGCTACATGGTCTATGGCTCTTCAATTTACAATTTACAAAGGATGAGATTCAACAATCAAAATAGTACTAGAAACATTAATAAAATGTGGAAAAAATATATATTGCATGGTATTATCTCGTTTTGCTCAATCAATTACAAGCAAAATGACCTATCTTCTTATATGCATAAAACTTGGCCTTTGCCATGTCAAGTTGCCCACCACCATACTTGTCTCTCTTCTTAAAGTCCTTCTTGGCCTTCTTGAAATGCTTAGTAGAACCTTTCTTCTTTTGAAAGTAATTGCCCCTAGGGGTTTGAAGTTCCAGCATTCTCTATCATGTACGCATGACTAAAGGATCTAATAACCTCTAAGCACTCATCTTCAAGCTCCAAGTGGTGAGCAACATCATCAAAAGTCATGATATTCTCATTATAGTTCAAGTTCACCTTTATATGTTCCTACCTAGCAAGGAGAGACCTTATAATAGCTTGAACTTGTTGTTCCTCTATAAGGGATGTTAGCTAACTTTAGCTCTCGTATCATATTTGACATTTCTCTCAAATGTTGTTTCATTAAGTTATTAGGGTGCAACTTATAAATGTCAAACTTAATAGTTAGCCCTCTAATTTTAGTGTAGGAGTACCACAAACTTGTCTTTTAGTGCTATCTATATAGCTTGTGTGATTGAGTAAGACTTAAACTCACATATTAAGTCAACAATCATATAACTTAGTATCATGATGCGAGCTATGCTATCTTTTCTTTTCCAACTTGGAAAGCCTCAAGATCCCTTTTATGCTAAGCTGAGTATCTATGTTTAGTCTCTAAAATGACATTATTTATTGGCTACTTAGCATCTTGCTCTTCAAGGATGTAGGAAACTTTATGATGTCAAATTTTTCAATTATCATCGTTCAGTTTCTTACCCTTATTAAGCTCAACAGCTATTATATGCTTAGTGGCCATATTCACTAATTCATATATCTACATAGATATATCACAAAATTAAAACATATACACGATACCATTTATTTCTAATAAATTTTAATTAGACCAACAATGGAATTATTAGGTTCATGATCAAAAGCTAGCATTTATCTCACTTTTATCACATGCATCCTAGAAAATGACAATTTTTTTCTATCAAATTTATTAACAAATTATTTCTTACTTTTAGTTCTAAGATACCCCATGTCAACTTGTCTAAGAACTCCCACATAATCAAGTATTTCTCAATTACAACAATTGTGATATAATATGCACCAGAAATAAATAACATGTAAAATAAACTGCATTTATCAAAATATTAAAGACAAACACATGGTCGTTGATTAAATCAACATAAAATATTCTAAACATGAACATTAATAATTTTAAATTGACTAAGTTTTAAAGATGCTTCATCTTCTCAAAAGGTATTTGGTCTTCTTTATAATTCAAACACTCCATATAATTGTTAATAGGATTATTCAGTATATTGAATAAAGACTTTGCATGTATAATCACTCCCTTAAGATGAATCCCTTTCTCATATGGACTATGTCCAAATTTCCTTGCACTTCTCACATTAGGAAATTGTGAAAGCAAAATGGATCTCCTAATGTTCACAACAAGGTTAAATTCTTCAACAAGTCCAATCTCAACAGCACCTAAATAAAAATTCAACCCCTTTCCAACTTGTTTCTTTGTTAGGCTTATATTTTCTCTCAACTCAACCTTGACTGGTGTCCAAAAAATGTCATCTGGGAGAAAGTTAGTGAATCTTAGGACCAATTTAGAAGGTCGGATCTTGGGTTTTGAACCGATGTAGTTTTTTCTATTCATTACAAACTAGAAATTTCCTATGTGTCTAATATGGTGCTAGATGTTATGGTTTGGATCCATTTTGTAGTTCATCTATGTAATGCCCTAAAATTAATTAAGAATGATTATGATTAATTAGGGAGTAATATGGGTTTAATTAGGAAAATTAATTAAGAGAAGAGAACATTAAATTGGACCTTATAATTTATTTAATTATTGATTTAGGTTAAGTGTAGAAGCCTAATATTAGCCTTATAAGATCCAATTCCAGTTCTTATAGGCCTAATATTTATTTGTGTAAATCCAAATGTTAATGGACCTTTTTCAGCTTGGCCCAACTCTTATCTAACTCTTGTAATCCTAGAATCCATGGCCCAACAAGCATAAAACTGAATCCACTTAGAATTGGGCCTTTAGGTCAGCCTAAGACCCAAACTTAAACCTTAAACCCTTTGTAGCCCTTCCACGATTCTGCAAAAAACAAAACACACAAAAGACATAAGCATTTTCGAAGGTTTAAGGTGGAGGCTAAGGTTCTTCGTATAAATCTACTATTTCTCACTTCTAGAGTTAAAATCAGCTAAGGTGATTACTATATAACTTAATTCTCTTCTCTTTCTCTTCAATTTAACCTGATTGGTATCTCATTTAGAGCATTTTCACCATACCCAAAACCAGATATGGATCATTTGATGTTTCCTTGGAGGATTTTTAGACGTTGAGGCTAGGAAGGATATTGGGTAAGTGTAAACTCCTCATTTTAATGCATTTTCTGCTAGTTTAAGACCCCTATAGTTGATTTGTAGTATGGGTATTAATTTTGTATGAATTTGCCTAGGATTTAGGGTAATACTTTAAAGTTATTGGTGGGGGACACATTCAATCTATATTTTGTTTTGTAGTGGCTAGATAAGTGTCCTCTAGGTAGCTATTGGTGGTTTAATTCTTTGAGTATTGAGTTGTTGCTATCATTGATGAATAGGAATGATGATGGTATAATTTTTGTGTTTATAGGCTGAGGTAGCATTGTTGTTGGCTCTCAAGAAATTTTTTACAAGTGAGGTAACCAGGGTTGATATTAAATTCTATGCATATATCTAATTTAATTTTATATCTACAGTACATTTATAATTTTGAATGTATAATAAATGCTTGGCTATCTATTATATTGTGAATGAATCTTATGAGTCCATGGTAGAGCTATGGTACAGCTACCACCCGTGCATTGTGTTTCGATCGGGCACTGGATTATGATCAGACCCCTTGTATGCACTATGTAACATCCAGTTCCCTGAAAACAAGAGAAAACGTGAGACACGCAACGTATGGTTTCTCCATAAATGAACGAAACTCACCAGATACAAAAGGAAGTCTCCCGAAATGATTTAGTTAAGGTTCCAAAAAATTTTAGGAGGTATTCTAGACTCCTAAATATGAGAATCCCAGGCTCTGACAGAAAGAAAAATGGAGCTAGAATGAAGAAATAATTTCTTATGAAAAGCTTACGAAACATAATGACATTTTCATAATTTTGACAAATTTTGAAATTCACACAAGAAGACTTTTTAAATGAAATTTTTAAGTTTCCTAGGGTTCTCAGAGGCCTTGAAAACTATGGGAAGACCCGGGACAACTAAAGCCCCTCCGGTGGACATTTTCTAATGTTGGTATGCCCGAACTTTGACGAATTCATTCAAGAAGGTCTTAGCTCCGATTTGAGTGATTCCAAAGGCATTTTATTAAATTGGGAACCTAAATTTCATAATGGAAAAGATAATTCTCAAAAAGGAGCTAAAACAAGGGAGAAACGAAAATGCAAAGAACGAAGGGTAAAATGGAAATTTTTTAAAAAGTGTTTCTTCCTCCCTTATAAATAGGTGGCTCCTCACACTCTCCCTCATTTAGCTTCAGATTGTTCTACCCAAAATTAGAGGAAAAACCCTAAGAGAGTGGCGTACCAAGGGAAGAAGAGAAGGACAAGAAATTTAAGCTTAAAGGTATGGTTTCTTGGTAGTTTTTCATGCTTTCTTCCATCCAAACCTCCTCTCCTTTGTTTCTTTTGATTAAAATGAAGTTTACAAATCTGTTTTAAGGGAGAAGCATAAGGGAAATTTCGGATTTGAAGAGAGGAGCTTGGAGAAAGCAAGATTCAAGTGAGAAAAATCATGAAAACAAGGTAATTTCTCTTCCTATGGTTGTCATCTTTGGTTCCCTTCTTCTCCATTTCGCCTAACATGAGAAACCCTAGGAGGATTTAATTTTTAGGCAGAACCAAGGATGAATCTAGGGAAAAAGGGTGTGGAGATTAAGAATATGCAAAGGGAATTAACAAAAAACTATTAGATTTCAAGATGCAAGGTTTCAATTGCACCTTGTAAAATATGATTTTGTATGATGATTTCTAGGCTTAAATAAGATTTTAAATGAGCTTCTCCCTAAGAGGCTTCCCACATGCATCCTCCCTTAAGAAAACAAACCAAATTCCATGAAGGCCAATAAGCTCCATAGCCTCGGCCTAAAAGGGGTTATGCAGCTAGGGAAAGTTTTAAGTTTTTCTAAGCCTATTTTTGAGTCATATATGATGAATGAATATAAGGGGAAGCCTTGGGAGAAATTTAGAAACCATAGAAAGTGAGTTAGTGCTTTATGTTCCATAATGAGACCTAAAGAAGCAATATGTAGTTAGTCTCTTTGTTTTAATTGTGTGATGACTCCAAGATGCTTAAAAGGAGTCAAGAATCATATTTGAAAGGAAAGAATGGAGCCTAGAAATTATTTGAGGGGTGTTGCTTCATTAGGTGTATTTATGGACCATAATGAGGTATAAGCCAATCTAGTATCTAAGCAAATTGTATGGCTTTAGAATTGAGTTCATGAACCTAATTGGCTTCCATAAATTGTGTCTAGGCCAAGAGAAAGCATCCCCACACTTTTGTGTGTGTGTGGCCGAAAAGGGGAGCATTCTTTCAAAGGGAAAAATGTGTGATTATGTGCAAGGTAGCTTTCTCCACCTTCTTTCATGCATGGATGTGTATTTAACTTGTCTTAGAATGTGTGTATGTGTATTTTCAAGCCATAAAAAGTATGCTAGCATGATTTTATATGCTGATGAAGGGGCCTGTGAGCTTGTAGACAAGGGAGCATGGTGTATTGACCTAAAAGAGCATAGAGGGTGTGCAAGAGAGCCCAACATGCAAATGGATCCATTACAAGGCATAGGAGGCCCAATGACTAGAGGAAGAGCTAAAGCCATGAAGCAAGCTTTGAGTTGCATTGTCCAAAAGGTTCAAGAGCTTAAACCCATGTTTTTGCATCAATTTAAAGAGTTACAAGGCCCAAGGGACTTGATCCTCATTGTCCAAGCCCAACAAGATATGCTGCAAGGTCCAAATAGAGTCCAACTTGAAGAAATCTATTAAAAAGCATATGCAAATCACATGGGCAATAAAAGTGACGTGAATAGTAGTTTTATATCTTATTAGGATGTCTTTTATTTGCTTTTCATTAGTTTCCATTTCCATTAGTTTGAACAATGCCATTTAGTCAAGACTTAGGATTTAAGTTTCAGATTTTGTTTATTTCTATTTTCGTTAGTTGCTGAAAATTTATTACTTTCTTTCCTTTTCTTTAGGATTTCTTGTAGTAAATGGTATCATCTCCTCCCATTAAAATCAGATTCTTTGTTTCCTATTTCTTGGAGGAGAATTCTTACAGATTAAGTTAGGTTTAGGGTTTTCTTTTATGCCTATTTAATAGGCCACCTAATGTACTTTTGGAGATTGGAATGAATTCAGAATTTTATTTCTCATTGTGAGAATTCTTGTTTCTATGTGTTCTTCTATAGAATACAAGTGACTTATCAAAGGAGTGGTCTCCCTTTGTGGCGTCTCAAGGCTAGGGTTCTAAGGGACGAGTTCTCTTAGGGTCTTATCCATTTGACCAACATTTCTTGTTCTTAGCCGGTCCCGGGCAACGTATCATCTTGTTGAAGGTTCCTAGGACTTATTCCTACGAGGTCTCTCATCATTTGGTATCAGAGCTCTAGGTTTGCAAGTCAAGGTGTGATCTTTTCTTGTCTTTTATTTGTGTTCTTCATTTTTTTTTTCTTTCTATTGTCTAGATCTAAAAAGTTCTTACTTGTCTTCTTGTTTTCTAGCTGGTCCTTGTATGTGACTTATGTTGGTTAGGGTTCCTAGAGCAAGTCGTTTAGTGGGTCTCACATCTCAAGTATGACCTACGTTGGTTGAGGTTCCTAGAGCATGTCGTCTAGTGGGTCTCACCTCAGTTGCTTGTCTTCTTGAGTGCTAGAACTCAAGGTATTATTTGTGCGTTCTATGTTTTCTTGTCTCCTTTATGTTTCTTTTGGTCTCTTGCTAGTTGTCATACTTGGGTGTGAGTTTTGTCCTCTTTGCATATTTTCATTTTTTTTTCTTCAAAAAAAAAATAGTGTGTGATACTCCAAAAAAAAATTCAAAAAAAAAATTCAAAAAAAAAGTGAAAAAAAAGAGCTTAAATTAGAAAAGAAAAAAAAAATTAGAAAGTTTTGCATATTTTGATTTGTTTCTTATTTGGTTTGTAATTCAATTAAGTAACATCTAAGCAATATTTTTCTTTCCTATTAACATTCAAGAGAGATTCGAGGACGAATCTTTTCGAAGAGGAAGGGAATGATAGAGTACCATGGAGCTCTTATGACCACCTTCAAGGAGATCATACATGGCATAACCATCAAGGAAGGCTTGGACAAGTTGCTGAACGTGAGCATCAATTTTCAGACCATGTAGAAAGTTTCTATTTTAGTTTTTGAATAAGACCATGTGGTCAAAACTTATGTTTAAAGAATAAGTTAGTTTCTTTCCTTTTTCTTCTTTACAGTTTCTTTCCTTTTTATGGCACCAATATTAACTTTTCAAATTCTTGTAATAAATAGTGCCATCTTTTAAGGAATTATTTTAGAAACTTTTAGGTCTTTCATTGCCTATATAAAGGCATCATATGTACTTAGAAAAAGGAGGAATAAGATGAATAAATAAAATTTTCTTTTCAGGACTTATGTTCTATTTGTGTGAGGTTCCTCTTGCTTTTGAGCGATGGAGTGAATTCAAGCCAGACTTATCAAAATGATGAGAGACCCCGTAGGAATAAGTCCTAGGAACCTTCAACAAGATGATACGTTGCCCGGGACCGACTAAGAACAAGAAATGTTGGTCAAATGGATAAGACCCTAAGAGAACTCGTCCCTTAGAACCCTAGCCTTGAGACGCCACAAAGGGAGACCACTCCTTTGATAAGTCACTTGTATTCTATAGAAGAACACATAGAAACAAGAATTCTCACAATGAGAAATAAAATTCTGAATTCATTCCAATCTCCAAAAGTACATTAGGTGGCCTATTAAATAGGCATAAAAGAAAACCCTAAACCTAACTTAATCTATAAGAATTCTCCTCCAAGAAATAGGAAACAAAGAATCTGATTTTAATGGGAGGAGATGATACCATTTACTACAAGAAATCCTAAAGAAAAGGAAAGAAAGTAATAAATTTTCAGCAACTAACGAAAATAGAAATAAACAAAATCTGAAACTTAAATCCTAAGTCTTGACTAAATGGCATTGTTCAAACTAATGGAAATGGAAACTAATGAAAAGCAAATAAAAGACATCCTAATAAGATATAAAACTACTATTCACGTCACTTTTATTGCCCATGTGATTTGCACATGCTTTTTAATAGATTTCTTCAAGTTGGACTCTATTTGGACCTTGCAGCATATCTTGTTGGGCTTGGACAATGAGGATCAAGTCCCTTGGGCCTTGTAACTCTTCAAATTGATGCAAAAACATGGGTTCAAGCTCTTGAACTTTTTGGACAATGCAACTCAAAGCTTGCTTCATGGCTTTAGCTCTTCCTCTAGTCATTGGGCCTCCTATGCCTTGTAATGGATCCATTTGCATGTTGGGCTCTCTTGCACACCCTCTATGCTCTTTTAGGTCATTACACCATGCTCCCTTGTCTACAAGCTCACAGGCCCCTTCATCATATGCCATGATTTCATGATGACACAATATGCTTTTAAATGATGCTATGATATTTGTTTGAGTTTACTTGAGTGTGGAGAGACTAAGAACTCTTAACCATGGTGAAGATGAGCCAAAAACCCTTAAGATTGGTTGAAACAAAGCAAAGAGTCTCCCAAAAACAAAGTGGGTTCCCAAGAGTATGGTTGAGTCCAAGAATCTCCTAAAGAATGGGTGAGGCAAGTCCAAAATCCATGAGGAAAAGGGTAAGGTTATTCCATCTACTTGGCAAGCTCTTAAATGTCTTGTATGACTTATTCACATGTCAAACTTGATTCTTGAATGTTCATGATTTCCATTATACCCATGCATGCATTTTCAAGACTTGCTTTGCATATGTTATGTGTGATTGAATGGGAGATGATCTATTGGGATTCTTTGAATCTCATTCCCTCCTCTCCAATGTTCTAACATGCTAAGTGAATCAAGAGAGCAAGGTAATGGAAGCCAACCACCTTGAGGATGAGAGGATGACAACAAAATGCTTGAATTTTGTTACTTGAAAACCATACAATTGGCATATGTTGTAATTCATGAATGTATATGTCATATGAAGTTATGAATATGTATAAATATGTTGATGTATCATGTATAAGTGAGAAATTATAGTATATAAATCCTAGAATGTAAAATAAGCTTGTAATGTTAGTGAGGCTTCTTGAATAACATTATGGAAATGTGCATAAGTGTAGATGAAATAGCCAAAATGAGATGCATAGAGTTTGGGACTATTTGGACAGCTCACACAAGTCTTAATTATGCTTCCAAGAGGTGCCAAACCCCAAGGAAAGCTATTTGGTCACTTTGGTACCCCATATGGAGCCAAAATTAACCATAATGGAACCCCATGTCACTTTTTGGCCAAATGAGCTCTTCTTGATTTGAGATTTGGCATGCAATTAGAACATGTTGAGAGCTTTTTGAGAAGCTAAAGACCATAATTTTTTGGAGGTTTACAGAATATTTGATGAATTTTCAAAGTTGGTAAATTTTCTGGTTTTGGTCTGATGTACTATTCATTTGGTCTGAAAATGAAATATGTCACACAGGGCTCAAATGATGTCCAATTGCCATAAAATTTTATACATAGAAATTAGACATTCACAGTGACTTGTTCCAACTAGAAGCGCCTCATTTGGAGGTTTAAAGAGGGAGATATGAATTTCTAAATATTCTATCCAGTATCAGGGATTTCAGCCAACCTCTGTTGCTGTTCTATTGAATTCTAAGATCTAGGCTGCCTGAGCTGGTCTGGAGCTATTTTTCCCCTCTAGCTAACATCCACAGCCTTCCAGATTAGTATCATTTGCATGGAGTATATTTTTGTGGATGCTTGAGCTGGTCTGGAGCTATTTTTCCCCTCTAGCTAACATCCACAGCCTTCCAGATTAGTATCATTTGCATGAAGTAGATTTTTGTGGAATTAATTGGACATTTTTAAAATTTGCTGCAGAATTCTGTGACAGCATCATGAGGCAATCTAATCTCTGGATCATTTTGCATGTCAAACATCCTCTGTGATGGATATTATGGTCTAGACATATTTTTACTGTGAAGTAGACATCTGTAGATTTTCAGAATGGCAAAGAATGCATGATTTCAATTTTTCTAAAATTAGTTATGATTTTTCAAAGCTTGTGGTAGAATTGAGCAAAAATCTAGCCAAAAATGAATATGCTTATTTCATGCTTCCATTCGCATTTCTTGAGATGTGGGCCACTTTTGATGATGCAAATGAGTTGTATCCATGTAATTAAATATGAGAATGTGTTGTATGAGCTCACATGGTCCACGTGACACTGAATGAAATTTTCATACATGATGCAACGCAAGAAAATACATTATTTTAACTCCCCCTCTTTTTTTAGCTCTTTCATGGAAATTATGAATGTGAAGCATGTGAATGTTGTGATATAAGTTAGAAATATATGGTGTTACACACTGAGCCTAAGTTGTACTCATAGGGGAGTTGGTGTCATGGACGGGCCTCTCCCAGTATTATTAGCCTTTAACATGTAGAAATGTGATTGCTAGTATGGAATAATAGTAATTAATGGCCCAATTATTTCATTTGCTAATATGACTGATATAATTTCTAATGCTCATCTTAATTCATGCATAGATGTTAATTAAATTGGAATATATGAATGGAATTTGCCTTTGGTTATTGAGACTTACATCTTACCCTATTTCATAGGACAATAATTTTAGATGAAGGATCTTCGAGTAAGGATAAGGGAAAGCAAATAGATGATAATCTATAAGCTCCAACCATGTATGGGGAAGGCTACATTTGGACTTATCTAAGTAGAGTAGATGCTAAATGTAATATCTGGTTCATTCAAAATGAGAGAAAATCTAAGAAACGTAACATACAGTTTCTTGGTAAAAGTACGAAATTCAACGAATACAAAAGGAAGTCCCCCAGATTGAGTGATTTGAGGTCCCAAAAATTTTATGTACCATTATAGACTCCTAAAAATGAGAATCCAAAGCTCTAACAGAAAGAAAAACAAAGCTAGAATGAAGAAACGAATTTGAACGAAAAATTGATGAAACATAATGGCATTTTCATAATTTTTAGCAAATTTTGAAATTCTTATAGGAGGGCTTTTTAAATGAAATTTTTGAGTTCTCTAAGGTTCTCATATGCCCTGAAAACCATGGGAAGCCCTAGGATAGTTAAGATCCTTTTCAGTGGATGTTTTCTAACGTCAGTTGACTTGAACTTTGACCGATTCATTCAAGAAGCTTTTTAATTCAATTTGGATGAAATCAAAGGCATTTTATGAATTAGAGGACCTAAATTTTATGATGAAAAATACGGTTCTCAAAAAGGAGTTGAAATGAGCCTAAACGGAGCAAATAGGCGCATAGTGGCAAAATAGTTATTTTGAAAATTTGTAAAAGAAGCTTCTAAAGTAAGATTACACCTCATCACCTTCTCCAACCTTCCATTTGCAGAAAATTAAGCACCCATGGCATGACATTAAGAGGGGAGAGAGAGAAGAAGTTTAAGCTTTCGTTTAGGTAAGTAAACGGCCCCGTTTCATCCCACACCAGTTAGGAAAGTTGTTCCTCTCTCTAAGAGCTCTCTAATGGTGGTTTTCTTTTCTTGAAAATTTGAAGATTCAAGTATGACCCAAGCCAAGAAGGAACTCTTTTCAAAGAACCAATCAATGGAAAATAATCTACGAAGAGAGCTCCATTTTAAGGTAAGACTTTACTTAAAATACTTGCAAAATCTTATATTTCCAAGCCATTTAAGCTTCAGTCTAGAGAGAGAAAGTAAGGAGGAGAGTTTTTCTTCATGTGTTCTTGATGAAACCAAAGGTTATGGAGTGTGAGGAACAAGTGTATGCAAAGAAATCCAAGAAAGAACCATTGATTTGCAAGATATCTAGCCTAGGGTTTCACTTGCACCTTGCTTTGTAGGAAGCTTTCTAGCCATAATTTAAGGTGTCTAAGAGTTTGTGTGAGTCCCTAAGACACCAAGAAAGTCTCCCACATGCTTCTCCCATCAAAGAAATCAAAACAACTCCTTTGGTGTCCTTAAGAAGCATAGCCTTGGTCAAGGAGGGTTCATGCACCTAGAGAGTGTTTTAATTTCTTCCAAACTTAATTTTACATCATATATGATGGGAGAGGATGAGAGGAAGCCTTGGAAAAATTTTAGAAGCCATGGATACTGAGATGGTATCATAGGTTCCATATTATGGCTTAAAGAAACAACACCTAGCTAAGCTCCTTGATTTGATTGTGTGATGAATCCAAGAGGTTTAAATGATGTAACACTATAAGTTTCTAGCTTTGTCTCATACTACTTCTAAATCTCATGTCATAAAGTACACAAGAATAAGAGAAGATGGCATTAAAATAAGGCATTTCCTTGCATTACGCTATGTATAAATTTTTCTGTCGGAGTTCCATGGCCATATGGGCACATACTATACTTTCCCATATTTAATTACATCAATACAACTCCTTTCCATCACAAAATCATGCCCACAATTCATGAAAACCGAAATGGAGCATAGAACATAGAGTTTCATTCTCGGCCAGAATTGCTTCATTTTCTGACCAAACTTTGGCAAATCATAACTAAATCTAGAAAAATAGAAATCATCTATTCTTGGTCATTTTGGAAAGTTTAGGATGTCTACTTCACAATGCAAATATGCCTAGACCATAACATGTATCACAAAGAACGTTTGATATCCAAAATGGTCCAAAGGTCCAATTGAATTCTAGAACTGTCACAGAATTCTATAGAAAACTTTGAAAATGTCTAATTAATTTCACAAAAATTCAATCCATGTAAATGATACCAATCTGGAAAGCTATGGGTGTTAAATAGAGAAAAAAAAATATCTCTAGATCAGTTCATCAAGCCCAAACCTCATAATTCAATGGAACAGTACTTCTGGTTGGGCAAATTTACTTATACTGGACAAAAATTTAAAAATTCATATCTCCCTCTCTAGATCTCCAAATTAGGTGCTTCTAGTTGATACAAATCACTGTGATCATCTAATTTCTCTGTATAAAATTTCATGGCAATTGGACATTATTTGGGCCTTGTGTGACAGAAAACAATTTCGGACCAAATGAATAGTGCAGCAAACTAGAAACCATGAAAATTGCCAACTTCAAAAAATCATCAAATATTCTGTAGACCTCCAAAAATTATGATCTTTAGCCTCTTAAAAATATCTCAATGAGATCTAATTACATGCCAAATTTTAGACCAAGACTAACTCATTTGGCCAAAAAGTGACATAGGGTTCCATTATGGTCAATTTTGGCTCCATATAGCGTACCAAACTTGCCAAATGGCTTTCCCTTGGTGTTGGTACCTTTTGGGCAAGTCTAAAAGAACATTTAAGACTTGTGTGAGTTGCCCAAATGGTCCTAAACCTCATGTATCTCATTTTGGCCATTCAACCCACACTTATGCATATTTACATCATACTTCCACATTGCACAATTTGGCATCTCATACTCAAAATATATGCTAAAACACATACATCATATCCATAGATATCAACATTATATAATAGCATATTTATACATGTCTCAATGGTTATGGACCATTTACAACATCATATACATCATGAAATATAATTATGGTTCCAAAATGGATAAAGCTAGGCATAAGCTTGTCAATCTTCCTCTTTCATTGTTGTTGGCTCCCTTCACCATAGCTACTTGGTCCACCTAGCTTGTTAGGTCATTGGAGAGGAGGAGATGAGATTCAAAGAATCCCAATAGCTCATCTCCCATTCAATCATACATAGTATGTGCAAAATAAGCTTTACAAATGCATGCATACAAAAAATAGAAGTCATGGACATTTTAAAAGAAAACTTGGCATATGAACAAATCATACAAGACATTCAAGAGCTCACTAAGTGTTTGGATTGACCTTACACTTCTCCTCATGGATTTTGGACTCGCCTCACCCATTCTTTAAGAGCTTTGGACTCAACTATACTCTTGGGAGTCCACTTTGCTTTTGGGAGACTCTTTACTTTGTCTCAACCAAGCTCAAGGGTTCTTGGCTCATCCTCACCAAAGGAAAGAGTTCTTGACCTCTCCACACTCAAGCAAACTCAAACAAACATCATGTACTCATTTAGAACTATAACATGGCATCAAGAATCATAACATATAAAGGTGGAGAGAGCTACCTTGTGTACACTCACACTTTTCATAGCTTGAAAATACACATACACATATTTTAAAGCAAACTCAACACACATCCATGCATGAGAGAAGGTGGAGAGAGCTACCTTGTGTACACTCACACATTTTTTCCTTGAAATTCAAGCCTCCTCTTTCGGCCACACACTCACAAATTGGTGAAGATGGTTTCTCTTGGCCTAGATACAATTTATGGGAGCCAATTAGGTTCATGAAACAATTTCTAAGGCCATACAACTTGCTTAGATGCTAGATTGCTCTATAGGTTCTATTATGGTCCATAATTGCACCTAATGAAGCAACACCCCTTAAATAAATTCTAGGCTCCATTCTTTCTTTTCAAATATAATTCTTGACTCCTTTTAAGCCTCTTGGAGTCATCACACAATCAAAACAAAAATCCTAACATCATGTTGCTTCTTTAGATCATAATATGGAACCTAAGGCACCAAATCACTTTCTATGAGTTCTAAATTTTTTCCAAGGCCTCCCCTCATTTTCATTCTTCAAATATGACTCAAGAATGGCCTTAGAAAAATTTAAAACTCTCCCTAGCTAGGAGAACCCATTTAGGCCAAGGCTTTGAAGCATATTAGGTTCCATGGAGCTTTCTTTGTTTTCTCAAGGGAAGAAGCACATGGGGAGCCTCTTAGGGATCATGGGAGCTCATTTAAACTCTTACTTAGACCTAAGAATCATCATACAAAATCAGATTTTACAAGGTGCAATTGAAACCCTAGAACTTGCATCTTGAAATCTAATAGTTTTTTGATAATTCCTTTTGCATATTTTTATTCTCCACACCCTTTTTCGTTAGATTCATGCTTGGTTCTGCTTAAAAATCATCTCCTCCTAGGGCTTTTTCAAGTGGGGCGAAATGGTGGAGAAGGAAACCAAAGATGACAACCATAGGAAGAGAAATTACCTTGTTTTCTTACTTTTTCTCACTTGAATCTTGTATTCTTTGAGCTCCTCTCTTCAAATCCGAATTTTCCCCTCAATTTCTCCTTTAAAACAGATTTATAAACTTCATTATAATCATAGGAAACAAAGGAGAATGAAAGAGAAGAGGCTTGGAAGAGAAAGAGCATGAAAAAGTACTAATTTTCATACCTTAAGCCTTTGATTTTTCCTCCTCTTTGCCTTCCTCTTGTGTGCCACTCCCCCTAGGGTTTTCCTCTGGTTTTGGGCAGAACTTGATCGTGTAACATGAAGGGAGAAGAAGGGTGCATCATATATATAGGTGGGAGGAAGTTACACATTTCAAAAATTCCAATTTTGCCCTTCATTCTTGGCATATTCATTTCTCCTTCATTTTAGCTCCTTTTTTAGAATCATCTTTTCCATTATGAAATTTATCTTCCCAATTTAGTCAAATGCCTTTGGAATCACTGAAATTGGAGCTAAAACCTTCCTGAACGAATCAGTCAAAGTTCGGGTCAACTAACATTAGAAAACGTCCACCAATGGAGTTTCAACTATCCCGAGGGTTTCCATTGTTTTTAGGGCCTTTGAGAACCCCAGAAAACTTAAAAATTTCATTTAAAAAGCCCTCCTGTGTGAATTCCAAAATTTGCTCAAAATTATGAAAATGTCATTACGTTTCGTAAGCTTTTCATAAAAAATTGTTTCTTTATTCTAGCTCCATTCTTCTTTCTGTATGAGCTTGGGATTCTCATTTTTAGGAGTCTAGAATGCTTTCCAAATTTTTTGAGACCGTAACTACATCATTTCGGGGGACTTTCTTTTGTATCCGGTGAGTTTTGTTCGTTACCGGAGAAACTGTACATTATGTTTCTCACGTTTTTTTTCATTTTCAGAGAACCAAATGTTACAAATGGAGTCAAGAATTATAAATGAAGGGAGAGAATGAAGCCAAGATGATTTTTTCTTAAGGTTGCTTCATTAAGTGCATTATGGAATCATAAAAGAGCCATATGAGTTACCTAACTTTTCTAGTGAATGTATGGGCTTTAAAATTTGATTCAAGAGAGTATAATTGGCTTCCATATGATGTGTCTAGGCCAAGAGAAACAAGATTCGAATCACTGTGAATGTGTGGCTGAGAGAGGAAGCATAATTCTAAGAGAAAAAGTGTGCTTGTGTGGCAAAGGTAGCTCTCTCCACTTTCTCCCATGCATAAATGTGTGCTTAACTTGTCTTTGAATATGTGTATGTGTGTTTTAAGCCATGAAAATTGTTCTAGCATGTGCATATGTATTATGGTACCATGATGTTGTAATATGTTTTTCAATGATGCTTAGCATATGTGCTTAGGTTTGCTTGAGTGTGGTAAAGCCAAGAACCCTTAGCCATAATAAGGATGAGCCAAGAACCCTTAAAATTAGTTGAGACAAAGTAAAGAGTCTTCCTAGAGTGAGGTTAAATTAAAACGTCCTAAAGAAAATAGGTGAAGCTAATCCAAAATCCACAAGAGAATGGGTGAGGCTACTCCACTTACTTGGCAAGCCTATGTATACTTTATATGACTTGTTCAAATGCCAAGGATGCTTCTTGAATGATCATACATGTCATTAGGCTTGTAACACCATGAATTTTAGCTCATTCTAACTCATCAAATGCCTTTACATAACTTAATATCATGAATCATGTGAGTTTTGCATGAGAAAGGCAACGAAATAATGCTCATTTTAGCATTGCACTGGGTCTCAAAATTCCATTCGGTGTCACGTGGACCGTGTGAGCTCATACTATACTATCTCATATTTAATTTCATCATTACAACTCATTCACATCACAAAAACATGCTTACAACCCATAAAAACCGAAATGGGGCATGGAAACTTACAGATCATTCTCGGCCAGAATTGATCCTTTTTCTGGGCAAACTTTGAAAAATTATAACTAAATCTAGAAAAATCAAAAACTATGCAATCTTAGTCATTTTGGAAAGCTTGGGATGTCTACTTCACACTAAAAATATGTCTAGGTCACAATATTTATCACCCAAGACATTTGACATCAAAAAACCTATAGAGGTCTAACTGAAATCTAGAACTATCACAGAATTCTGCAGAAAACTTTGAAAATGTCCAATTAATTCCAAAAAAATCCAATCCATGTAAATGATACCAAACTAGAAATTAAATATTAAGTAGAGAGGAAAAATATCTCCAGATCAGTTCATCAAGCCCAGACTCCGGAATTTAATAAAACAGTACTTCTGGTCGGGCAATTTCACTGATACTGAACAGAAACTTCAAAAATTCGTATCTCTCTCTCTGGACCTCCAAATGAGGTGTTTCTAGTTGGCACGAGTCACTATGATTTCCTAGTTTCTTTGTATAAAATTTTGTGGCAATTGGACATCACTTGAGCCTCGTGTGACAGAAAACAATTTCGGACCAAATGAATAGTGCAGCAGACCAAATCCATAAAATTTTCCAATTTTGAAAAAACATCAAATATTCTATAGGCCTCCAAAAATTATGATCTCTCAATAAGATCTAATTGCATGCCAAATTCTAGATCAAGACTAGCTCATTTGGCTAAAAAGTGACATAGGGTTCTATTATGGTCAAATGTGGCTCCATATGAGGTACCAAATTTGCCAAATGGTCTTCCCTTGGTATTGGCACCTTTTGGGCAAGTCTAAAAGCACATTTGAGACTTGTGTGAGCTGCCCAAATGGTCCCAAACCTCATGCATCTCATTTTGGCCATTCAACCAATATTTATATGCATATTCATCAAACTTTAAACTTGCATATTATGGCATTACATACTCAAAACATGTGCTAGTGGTCATGTATCATTTCCATACATCTAAACATTACATAATAGTATCTTTACATATGTCTTAATGTTTATAGTATATATACAACATCATATACATGATAAACCATCATTATGGTTCCAAAATGGCTAAAACCAAGGCATAAGTTTGTCAATCTCCTTCCTTTAGGATTGTTGGCTCCCATTAGCATATCCACTTGGTTCACCTAGCATGTTAGATCATTGGAGAGGAGGGGATGAGATTCAAAGAATCCCAATAGCTCATCTCCCATTCAATCATACATAATATGTGCAAAGCAAGCCTTTTAAATGCATGTATAGAGAAAATAGAAATCATAGACATTTTAAAGGCAACCTTGGCATGTGAATCAATCATACAAGACATTCAAGAGCTCACTAAGTGTTTGGATTGGCCTCCAACTTCTCCTCATGGATTTTGGACTTGCCTCACCCATTCTTTAAAAGAGCTTTGGACTCAACCATACTCTTGGAAGCCCACTTTTCCTATGGGAGACTCTTTACTTTGTCTCAACCAAGCTCAAGGGTTCTTGGTTCATCCTCACCCAAGGGAAGAGTTCTTGGCCTCTCTACACTCAAGCAAACTCATACAACCATCATGAAATCATTTAAGAACATAACATGGCATCAAGGATCATGGCATATAAAGGCATGTTAGCATACTTTTCAAAGCTTGAAAATACACATACAAATATTCTAAAATAAGCTAAACACACATCCATGCATGAGAGAAGGTGGAAAGAGCTACCTTGTAGACAAGCACACACTTTTTCCTTAGCTTTCAAGCCTCCTCTTTTGGCCACACACCCACAACTTGGTGAAGATAGTTTCTCTTCGCCTAGATACAAATTACGGGAGCCAATTAAGTTCATGAAACAATTTCTAGGGCCATGCGACTTGCTTAAATCCTAGATTACTCTACAATCTCCATTATGGTCCATATTGGCACCTAATGAAGCAACACCCCTTAAATGATTTCTAGGCCTCATTCTTTCTTTTCAAATATGATTCTTGACTTCTTTTAAGCCTCTTGGAGTCATCACATCATCAAAACAAAAGGCCTAGCACCATGTTGCTTCTTTAGGTCATAATATGGAACTTAAGACATCAAATCACTTTCTATGCGTTCTAAATTTTTTCCAAGGCCTCCCCTCACTTTCATTCATCAAATATGACTCAATAATGGCCTTAGAAAAATTTAAAACTCTCTCTAGCTAGGAGAACCCATCTAGGCCGAGGCTATGAAGCATATTGGGTTCCATGGAGCTTTCTTTGTTTTCTCAAGGGAAGAAGCATATGGGGAGCCTCTTAGGAATCTTGGGAGCTCATTTAAACTCTTACTTAGACCTGGGAATCATCATACAAAATCAGATTTTACAAGGTGTAATTGAAACCCTAAAATTTGCATCTTGAAATCTAATGGTTTTTTTGTTAATTCCCTTTGCATATTCTTAATCTCCACACCCTTTTTCCTTAGATTCATGCTTGGTTCTGCCTAAAAATCATCTCCTCCTAGGGTTTTCTCAAGTGGGGTGAAATGGTAGAGAAGGGGACCAAAAATAACAACTATAGGAAGAGAAATTACCTTGTTTTCTTGCTTTTTCTCACTTGAATCTTGTGTTCTTTGAGCTCCTCTCTTCAAATCCGAACTTTCTCCTCAATTTCTCCCTTAAAACAGATATATAAACTTCATTTTAATCATAGGAAACAAAGGAGAATGGAGGAGAAGAGGTTTGGAAGAGAAAGAGCATGCAAAACTACTAATTTCCATACCTTAAGCCTTTGATTTCTCCTTCTTTTCTTCCCCTTCTTGTGAGCCTCATCCCCTAGGGTTTTCTTCTGGTTTTAGGTAGAACTTGGTCGTGCATAATGAAGGGAGGAGAAGGGTGCATCATATATATAGGTGGGAATAAGTTACACTTTTCAAAAATTTCCATTTTTCCCTTCATACTTTGCATTTTCATTTCTCCTTCATTTCATCTCCTTTGGAGAACATCTTTTCCATTATCAAATTTAGGTTCCCAATCAATAAAAATGCCTTTGGAATCACTCAAATTGGAGCTAAAACCTTTTCGAATGAATCTGTCAAAGTTCGAGCACACCAACATTAGAAAACATCCACCGGAGGGGCTTTAACTGTCTCGAGGCTTTCCATGGTTTTTAGGGCCTCTAAGAACCCCAGAAAACTCAAAACTTTCATTTAAAAAGCCCTCTTGTGTGTTTTTCAAAAAGTACCCATATTAACGAAAATGCCACTGGCCTTTTGACAAATTTTTCAAATCACTCTAGCCTTGATTTCTGGGCAACTCAAGGCTCAAATCCTCATTTTCTAATATTTAAAATTTTATCATAATTTTAGTTGGCCCCAATTCCTTCTATTTCAGGGACTGCCTTTTGTATCTGGCCCATTTCTGTCATTTATGGAGAAACTGAACGTTGCGTTTCTCACGTTTACGGAAGGACTGGATGTTACATTCCTCCCCCCTTAAATAAATTTTGTCCTCAAATTTTAGGGGTACACTTTCTCTTACGCTTATAGTGTAGCTAACTGTTCTTTTTCTTTTTCCCTTCTTCCTGGTTCTAGACGCTTTCTCAGCGATTTCATTCTTTTGAATTTTCTTTCAACCAGGAAACTTTTATTGCTAGCTCTTAATAAAGGCTCTACTGCTATAAAATACTAGCTAGTTCTTTCTCATAGGGGAAAGAAATTTCTGACTCTGGAGGCCTATCCTGGGAGAGCTTACTAATCATATCGGGTTAATGTTAACCCATTCGCAGGAGTAATATTTCTTTCAGTGGACTCATTTACACATCAGGAGGTGCTTATTTACATATTTTGTCCACTATTTATCTCTGCGTTCTTTCTCACTAGCTCATTCCATAATTATAATTTGCATTTCTTTCTGTCATAAGCCTCACATCTTAGTTACTTACTGGGATTACAACTCCTTTGAGGAGTTTCTGCTTTTAATGATCCTAGTTTCTCTATTTATTACTACATCTGTCTTTGTAGGCCGGGACTTTTTCTCACTTTCTTTGCTCACTTATAGTGGCATTTCATAGTCCCTCATTTTAATACTGATTGGCCTAATCTGTGTGTCTCATACTGGCACCGAAGAGCTACTGCCACTGACTCTGCTGAGTTCTGCTGGGATGCTAGCTATTCTTACAGTTTTACTCACTGGAGATATACTGTACCACTTACCTTATGTAATATTGCACCTGACTCTTTTCTAAGTACATAAGCTAGCATGCAGGGATCTCTCTATCCCTTAGTCAGGGCTACTATCTGCTAGGTAATGGTTCATCTAGCTTTAACTTTGAAAAGCTAATTTCTTACTTTTCTTATCCCATACACTATGCTCATCTCTAAAGAGAGCTAGCCAGTGGTCTCACTATCTGAGTAAAGCCTTCATATCTCTATGGCAATGGTTTACCAGACTCAGGAGATCTCTAGTCTCTGAGATAAAAGCTAGCTGAAATTGTACCAGTCTCTGAGACTAACTACTCTGTAAAAATATCTCAGGCTGTCATCTCTACCAGAGATCTATCATGATGTGGCTAGGGCTCTTTATAACTCTGTGGGGTCTACTGTGACCCCTAGGTCTACTGCGACCTCTTAGAGCCCTACTAGGGTCTACTGTAACCCGTTATGCTATGCTGGGATCTACTGTGATCCATCTCTAGGAGATGTCAAAGCCTAAGATTACTGTATCTGATAGTAAAATATATGCTCACTAAGTCCAGTTACCATCGCTCATAATAGCTAAGGCTAAACTCAGAAGTACATCATGCTCTTCATGCGAAGTGGGTTCTGTGTCATCTCATTCTCTAGGATCCCGTCATACTAATACTAGGGAACGTTTTAATTTTCGTTCATGGCTCCTCATTGGATCCTCATATTCCCACTTCAGCCCCTTTTTCACTTGGACTTTCTTTTCTTACTCTATTAACTTACTTACTTTTATATATGCTTGTTCTAGCCTTCCTCTCATATCCTACAGTTTCTAACTATGCCCATGTTCTGCTTTTAAATGCCTTAGCACTAGGGCATCTCATACTGAGTGTGGTTAACATCTCTAGCAGGAGAGAGGCTATGTCAGAGGCTATGCACTGGTCCCTCTTTATTTCATTTATACATACTATAAGGGACTCAAGCTATGCATACTAAATCTAAACATCCTCTACTAGGGACCCCTTTTTCTGCATGATTTCCTTACTATTTTGATATTACTGGAATCCCTTTACCTTTCTCTTCTGACTCATTTCTTTCTCTAACTAGGATGCCTTTCGATTATTGGGACACTTTGGTGATTGATATCATCGTTTGCTATGCACTTAAGCTACATTACTACTAGGTTGGCCAGACCTAATATCACGTAGTCTCTGTTGCAAGCAAACCATAACATCAAACACTAATACACAGGCACCTCATGATTGAGCTCAAAGCCATTATCGCCTGTATATTGCAAGTTTCCCAATAATCTAAAGTACCCCTCTTTTACTTTTCTCTATCTACCCTATTCTCATAGAGTACTCGGGGAAAGTAGGGTTCTTCCTTTACTACATCCCGAGATTTCTCGGTATTGCCTGGCTATTTCTATTTTGGGCAATATCATGCTAGAAGGGCATCTATGCCAAGGACAAGTGTGCTTTCTTAAGCACTCAAACACATTAACTGAATATTTATTTTTAATCTGATGTGTCCTCAGCTTGAACACTGTCACATCTTTTCTTTCTATTTTTCTCATCCTCTTACTTAGGTAAAAGGATATTCTACTACTGGCTATTTCTGTTGCCAGTTCAGGTTTCTTTACGCTTAAGAGCACCTGCATTTTCCCAAGGTTCCTCCACTTAATCACTCTCTGTAACATCAAGGGGGTCTACTTTTTACTCATACTCTTGCTCTGCTCTTAGCTAGACTATCCCTTGGTAAGGAGGATTATGTTTCATAAAATCCTAGGAATGTCATTCTATAGTGCTCTTGGTTTACATTCTTTCTCTAGGCTTACCTTTTTTCTCTATATAAAATGAGGCTTGCCTTCTTAGGCGATCTCTAACGCTCTCAAGCTTTCTTGAAGGTATTAAAGCACTAACTGTCTATCTTAGCTTATTTCTACATTCGGATCAGAGTTAGGCTTTTTCTCTGTTTAGCCCCTATAACCTCATCCCTAAGAGCACAGTATGCTATTTCTAGGGTTCTGCTAACTCAATCCCAAACACATATTCTCAATGTCTGGATTCTACTTCGCTGAAGCTCATGCTCTACTGGGTGCTCTGACTATGTGCCTTAACTCTGTACTATTCTCATATTAGGGAGCTCATCTAACTAACTATCAGACCCCTATCCGTTTACCTTTCTGAGCTTAATCTGTACATTTAGTTGTAACTAAAGCGAGGGCATATCTTCTATGGTTAATTTCTCAGCTCTTCCTTGCTTCTTTACTCACTATACTCTACAATCGAGGGGTCTATCTAAGGGACTTTACTAACCACTACTGGGTAGTTTTCTCCAACTTAGAATGTCTCATCTTCCCTTTTTCGCTTCAGGGAGAACTTTCACTGAGCCTTTCATTCACATATCTCACCTGGAACGATGCTACTGGTCATCTCCCTTAGGCTTCAGCTTACGCTTAGCCTAGGCTATTTATCTTCTGGTTTTAGGCAGAACTTGGTCGTGCATAATGAAGGGAGGAGAAGGTGCATCATATATATAGGTGGGAACAAGTTACACTTTTTAAAAATTCCCATTTTGCCCTTCATACTTTGCATTTTTGTTTCTCCTTTGTTTCATCTCCTTTTTTAGAACCGTCTTTTCCATTATCAAATTTAGGTTTCCAATCAATAAAAATGCCTTTGTTATCACTCAAATTGGAGCTAAAACCTTTCTAAACGAATCCATCAAAGTTCGGGAACACTGAAGTTAGAAAACATCCACCGGAAGGGCTTTAACTGTCCCGGGGCTTTCCATGGTTTTTAGGGCCTCTAAAAACCCCAGAGAACTCAAAAATTTCATTTAAAAAGCCCTCCTATGTGTTTTTCAAAAAGTACCTATATTTACGAAAATGCCACTAGCCTTTTGACAAATTTTTCGAATCACTCTGGCCTTGATTTCTGGGCAACTCAAGGCTCAAATTTTCTAATATTTAAAATTTTATCATAATTTTAGTTGGCCCAAATTTCTTCTATTTCAGGGACTTCCTTTTGTATCTGGCCCATTTCTACCGTTTACGGAGAAACTGAACATTGCGTTTCTCACATTTACGGAAGGACCGGATGTTACAATGCTCATGCATGCATTTTCAAGGCTTGTATTGCATACTTTATGCATGATTGAAAGGGAGATGAGCTATTAGGATTCTTTGAATCTCATTCCCTCCACTCCAATATCTTAACATGCTAGATGGAGCAAATGAACAAGGTAATGGAAGCCACCAAGTTGGAAGATCGGAGATTGACATCAACGCATCTAGAATTGCCTAGTTTTGTCTCTTTTATAGCCATACCAATGGCATATGATGTAATACTACGATGGGAATGTTGTATAATTATTTGAACATGTGTAATTACTCATATGTATGATGTATGAATGAGAATTAATGCCATATACATGATATAGCATGATTTAGGTATAGAATGGCAAGACTAGACATGTGCATTCTTATGTATATCTTGGGGTGGATGAGTGAGTTTATGAAATTTGGGTTTGTGCACCTTTGAGACAAGGTTAGAATGTCATTTTGGTGCATTCCCACATGCTAAAGTGGTCATGGTTGACTTAGATCTCAAAATGGACCATTTGGACCCTTTGTAAGACTTAAAAATGGTCATTTCACAAAATCATGGTGTTACACTAAATTTTGTATTTCTCCTTGTATAATATCATCATATAATCATGTTACCAAGTGTAGGAGTTTGTATTTTGACTACTTAGAATGTACCTATTAAGGTGTTAGACCTCATATTAAATTGGTATTTGATGTATAAACTTATAACATATCATATGAAACTTGGTTGATCCTATGATATGGTTTACTATTTGGAAATATAATCATGTGATATATTAGACATTCACTTAAACTAGTGATGCATAGAACCTCTTATAGAATTATGTTTGAGTGATAATGTTTGTAGTTTATGAATCATTTGCTGTCATTAATCCATGAATTTGCTTATATGTGGTAGTTAGATGAGTCAAAATCAACACTTAAGTCTTGAATCAGTAATAATAGGTAAGCTGGGTAAATCAGGTCAATGGAAGCTATTAGGGCCTCACAAATTAAGATGGAATGGCCTTGGAGTGTTACTTGAGGAAGAGTTGGAGTGTATAGGATGAAACTTAAGGAGAAATAGTGCATAAAAGGGTCATGTTGTAACCAAGAAAAGCTAAGTCTTGGCAAGGTGTTAGGTAGAGGTGAGGAGCACCGCAATGCGAGGTGTCTTGCAATGGCATAAAATGAAAAAGTTGCCTAAGGAGGCACTATATGAGGCATTGTATAGGAGGAAGTGTAGGTCTCCGATGTATTGGATTGAGCTAGGAGAGCGGAACCTTATAGGCCCAGAGTTAGTGGACTAGACATTTAGAAAAATTGAGACCATTAGAAAGAAACTCCTAATGGCCCAGAGTAGATAGAAAAGTTATACAGATAAACATAGATGACTATTAGAGTTTGGAGACCATGTCTTCATTAGAGTATCTCCGATCATAGAGATAGGTCGGTCCATCAAAAGTAAAAAGCTCAGTCCAAAATACACAGGTCCTTTCTAGATTCTTGATAAAGTAGGACCTGTGGCCTACAGACTAGCCCTTCCCCCAAACTTGAGCCAAATATACAATGTATTCCATGTTTCACAGCTCAAAAAGTACTAGCTTGACCCCTCACGTGTCATAGAATATGAGAATGTGTAGTTTTAGGATGATCTATCATACATGGTATCACCAAATCAGATCATGGATGTTAGACTCAAGCAGTTACGAAATAAGACGATACTGCTAGTGAAAGTGGTTTGAAAGGGGTTATCTCCCAAAGAGGCTACTTAGGAGCTAGAGGATGGTATGAGAAAGAAATATCCAGAACTCTTCCCATAAAGTATGTTATCTAAATTTTGAGGATGAAATTTTTTTAAAAGGGGGAGAATTATAATGTCTGATTTTCGTTAAACGACAGAAACAGGCACATTTTCAAAGCAAGTCCCCTGAAATGAATTAGTTAAGGTCCCAAAAAATTTGTGTGACATTTTAGACTCCTAAAAATGAGAATTCTAGGCTCAGATGGAAAGAAAAACATAGCTAGAATGAAGAAACAAATTTTGATGAAAAACTTATGAAACATAATAGCATTTTCGTAATTTTGAGTAATTTTTGAAATTCACACAACAGGGCTTTTTAAAAGAAATTTTTTAGTTTTCTGGGATTCTCAGAGGCCCTGAAAACCATAGGAAGCCCTAGGATAGTTAAATCCCCTCCGGCTGACGTTTTCCAATATCAATGTACCTAACCTTTAATGGATTCATTAGGGAAGGTTTTAGCTCCGATTTGAGTGATTCCAAAGGCATTTTACTAAATTGGGAACCTAAATTTTATAATGGAAAAGACAGTTCTCAAAAAGGAGCTAAAATGAATGAGAAACAAAAATGCCAAGAACAAAGGGTAAAATGGAAATTTTTGAAAAGTGTTTCTTCCTCCCACCTATAAATAGGTGGTGCCCCACTCTCACACTCACATAACTTCATATTGTTCTGGCCAAATTTGGAGGAGAGAGCTAGGGTTTAGGCGCACCAAAGGGAAAGAAGAAGAAGGAGAAATCAAGGCAAAAAGGTATAGTTTCTTGGTAGTTTTCTATGCTTTCTTCCATCCAAACCTCCTCTCCTCCATTCTCCTTCATTTCCTTTAATTAAAATAAAGTTTACAAATCTATTTTAAGGGAGAAATTAAGGGAAAAATTCGGATTTGCATAGAGGAGCCCAAAGAACACAAGATTCAAATGAGAAAAAGCAAGAAAATAAGATAATTTCTTCTTCCATGGTTGATATCCCTTCCTCCTCTTCCTCTACCATTTCACCCCACTCAAGAAACCCTAGGAGGGTTTGATTTTTAGGTAGAACCAAGGGTGATTCTTAGGGAAAAGGGTGTGGAGATTAAGAATATGCAAAGGGAATTAACAAAAAACCATGAAATTTTAATATGCAAATTCTAGGGTTTTAAGTGTTCCTTCCAAAATATGATTTGATCTCTTAATTCCTATGCCTAAATGAGAGTTTAAATGAGTTCCTAAGATCCCTAGAAGTCTCTCCATGTGTTTCCTCCATCAAGAAAACAAAGAAAAGTTCATAGGTGCCAAAACCATGCATAGATTCGGCCAAGAGAGGTTATGGTAGCTAGGGAGAGTTTTAAATTCTTCTAAGCCCATTTTTGAGTCATATATAATGAATGAATATGAAGGGAAGCCTTGGAAAAAATTTAAGAAGCTTAGAGAATGAAATTGTGCTTTGTGTTCCATAATATGACCTAAAGAAGCAACACGTAGTTAGTCTCTTGGTTTTGATTGTGTAATGACTCCAAGAGGCTTAAAAGGAGTCAAGAATCATATTTGAAATGAAAGAATGGAGCCTAAATTTATTTAAGAGGTGTTGCTTCATTAGGTGCATTTATGGAACCATAATGAGGTTTATAGATCAAGCTAGTGTCTAAGCAAGTAGTGTGGCCTTAGAATTAATTCTATGAACCTAAGTAACTTCCATAAATTGTGTTTAGGCCAAGAGAAATCATCCCTACACTTTTGTGTGTGTGTGGCCGAAGGAGGGAGCCTTGATTCAAGAGAAAAAGTATGTAGTTGCTTCCAAGGTAGCTTTCTCCACTTTCTCTCATGTATAGATGTGTGCTTACATTATCTTTGAATGTATGTATGTGTATTTCAAGCCATGAAAAATGTTCTATCATGAGCACTTACTCCATGGTACCATGATAATGCATTATATCTTTAAATGATATTTGTTTTGGTTTGCTCGAGCATTGGTGAGGCCAAGAACCCTTAGCCATGGTGAGGATGAGCCAAGAACCCTTAAGATTGGTTAAGACAAAGTAAAGAGTCTCCCAAAAGTGAAATTGACTCCCAAGAACATGGTTGAGTCCAAGAACCTCTTAAAGAATGGGTGAGGCAAGTCCAAAATCCACAAGCAAATGGATGAGGCCAATCCACTTGCTTGGAAAGCCTTTGTATGCTATGTGTGACTTGATCAAATGATGAAAATTCTCCTTGAATGTTTGTACATGTCAACATGACCATACATGCATTTATGAGACTTGTTTACATCTTTTATATATGATTGAATGGGAGATAAGCTATTGGGATTCTTTGAATCTCATCCCCTCCTCTCCAACGTTCTAACATGCTAGGTGGACCAAGAGCGCAAGGTAATGGAAGCCAACCACCTTGAAGATGAGAGCTTGACATCACAATGTATAGTTTTTGTTCTTTAAGGCCATATTGATGTCTAATGATATAATTCATTGTTATACATGGTCTATAACATTTGAAACATATGTAATTATGATAATATGTCATGTATAAATGGGAGACTATGATATGTGACCATTAGAATGTAATTTAAGTATGATATAGCAAAGTAGCTTCTTGAATGGTATTATGGAAATGTGTATAAATGTGAGTGAGATGGCCAAAATGAGATAAATGAGGGTTGGGAGCATTTGGGCAGCTCACACAAGTCCTAATTATACTTTTAGACTTGCCCAAAAGGTGTCAAACCTCAAGAAAAGCCATTTGGACATTTTGGTATCCTATATGGAGCCAAAATTGACCATAATGAAACCCTATATCATTTTTTATCCAAATGAGCTCTTCTTGATCTAAGTTTTGGAATGTAACTAAAGCTTGTTAATATCTTTTCAGAAAGCTAAAGAACATAATTTTTGGAGGTCTAGAGAATATTTGATAAATTTTTAAATTTGGCAAAAATTCTAGTTTTGGTCATGTCACTATTCACTTATGTCGGAAAATGAAATCTGTCACACAATGCCCAAATGATGTCCAATTGTTATAAAATTTTATACAAAGAAACTAGACATTCCCAATGACTTGTGTCAACTAGAAGAACCTTATTTGGAGGTCTATAAAGGGAGATATAAATTTTTAAAAATCCTACCTAGTATCAAGCCCCCCAACTGACCTTAGTTACTGTTTAATTGAGTTTTGAGGTCTAGGCATGCCTGAACTAGTCGAGAGTTATTTTTCCCCTCTATCTAACATTCACAACTTTCCATAATGGTATCATTTGCATGGATTGAATTTTTGTGGAATTTTGTGATAGCACCATTGTACAGCCTGACCTCTGGACCTTTTCAAATGTCAAACGTCTTCTGTGTTGGATGTTATGGTCTGGACATAATTTTAGTATGAAGTAGACATGTGTAGCTTTTCAAAATAGCCAAGAATGCATGATTTTGATTTTTTAAAATTAGTTATGATTTTCCAAAATTTGTGACAAAAATGAGAAAAATCTTACCAAAATTATATATATGTGTTTTATGCTTCCATTTGGTTTCCACGAGATATGAGCCACTTTTGATGATGCAAATGAGTTGTAATCATGTAATTAAATATGAGAATATGATACATGGGCTCATATGGTCCACGTGATACCGAATGAAATTTTTATACATGACGCAACGCTAGAAAAGTCATTATTTTAATCCCTTTTTTCTTGCTCTTTCATGGGATGTATGAAGTGAAGCATGTAAATGTGATGAAATAAGCTAGAATTATAAAGTGTTACATTGAACAAAGGTGAGGGTAGCGCATTAGTGGCCATGAAAATTGTCCTTCAACCTCTCATATTCTGCAACTTTCCTTTAAAATTACAAAAATGCCATTTTCAACAGCCATGTTCAAATTGCAACTCACTTGTATTAACTTTGATTTAAGAAAATTAGGTGTCTTTGAAAAACTCTCTAAACAAGCTTTCTATTCACACCAACAATTACAACCTAAAGTTCACCAAGTGAAGAATGAATGCCCTCAAAAATTGGCTATTCAAACATGCAAAAAACTAAAATGTTAAATTGTAATTTCTCTCCTATAGATTATTAGTTTTTTAAGAAATTTTTTTTATAAGTTCCTTTATATATAGCCTTCCTATGGTCTAAAATTTGTGTCTTATAATTGTCTGAGTATTTTTACCATTTATGGCCATTTATATCCCAAGTTATATATATATATATATATCATGTTATTCATACACAATTATTTTCCTAACCAATCGAGATAAGAGAATTCAACCAAGGGAAGACAATTTCATTGAGCCAAACCTGGCTCTGATATTAATGATGAATATTAAAAAAATAATTAGATTGAAAAACTTACTTGCAACAAATCTTTTCTTCGATAATTGTCCCACGGAGTTGATTTAGGTCAAAATTCAGACTCTAATGTTCATGGTAGACAACAACAATTTGCTAGAGGAGTCTTTTCTCTAAGAAAAATGTTTTTTTCACCTTTTTCTTTTTCTGTCCACCTATTTTTCTAAGTCTGTTTTTCATTATAACCTATAATCCCCTTAATGAATGCTCAATTATTTTCCTCTAAAATAATTGACCTCATTTTTAAATTTTGAATTTAAAAAATAATATCTTAAATTAATTAAATAATATTTATTTATTTATTTATTTATTTAATGTAATTTATGTATATTAGGGGGTTTTGGGTCAGCCTATTATAGATGGCCCAATAACCCAACATAATCCCATACTTACAATGAGGCAACTTAGATATTGGCCAATAAATCTTGGAAGAAAAGGCTTATTGTAATGAGCACAATTTTCGTAAAATGACGAAATGAACAATATAAAAGTAAGTCCTCTGAAATGACCTAGATAATATCCTAAAAAAATTGGGTTGAGTCCTAGACTCCTAAAAATAATAATTCTATGCTCAGAAGGAAAGAAAAGCAAAGTTAGGTTGGAGAAATAATTTGCGACAGAAACAGACAAAACATAATGGCATTTTTGTAAATAAGTGTAACTTTTGGAAAACCACATAGGAAGGCTTCTTAAATGAAATTTTTGAGTTGCCCAAGGTTCTTAGAGGCCCCAAACACTACGGGAAGCCCCGGGACTAGTAAAGCCCCTTCGGTATATGTTTTTCTATGTCAGTTGACCTGAACTTTGACCGGTTTGTTTGGGAAGGTTTTAGCTCTAAATTGAGTGATTCCAAAGGTATTTTATTAAATTGGGAATCTAAATTTTATGATAGAAAAGACAGTTCTTAAAATAGAGTTAAAACAAAGCCGAAACGAAATTGCCACTATAGAAGGGCAAAATTAGAAATAAAAGCTTCTAGAATGTCCTAAATACTTCCACACTTTTCTTCCATCTTCTCCCTTTTATTGAGCACGAAATCTTCTGCCCAAAATACAGAAGTTATTCTGCTCTCTTACGCGCACAAGAAGGAGGAGAAAAAGAGGAAGATAACCAAGGAGAAACTAGGTAATTTCAAGGATTTTCTTGCTCCATCTTCCTCCAATCTTGTTCTCCTCTCTTCCTCCTTTCGTTCCATGGATTTTTTGAATCATTTGGTTCTGTTTTTGGTCTAGACCTAAGGGGGAAAATTCGAATTTGCCAAGGAGAAGGGAACCAAGGAAGAAAAGCTTTGAAAACAAGCTTGAAACTAAGGTATTTTTCCATTCTTGATACTTCATCATGGTTGCTCCTCCTTGTGGTAGTTTCGGCCAGCCTAGGGGGGATAGAAGGAGATGAATTTTGGGTAGAACCAAGAGAGAAACTTAGGAAAAAGAGTGCAAAGATTAAGAATATGGCAAGAAATTCAATTAAAAGCCAAAGGAAATCAAGATAGAAAAGTGTAGCTTTCTTAGGGTTTTGTAAAATATAATTTTGTGTGAGTAATTCCTTGACTATTTGAATGTTTCCTTGAGCTCCTAAGACCCCTAGAAACCTTCCCAAGTGGCTCTCTCATCAAGGAAAATTTTGAAACTCCAAGAAACCCAATTATGTGCTTGTCTCGGCCAAGGAGGATTCATAGGGTTAGTGAGTGTTTTAATTTGTTCTAGCCTTGGTTTGGGACTCCATATGATGTTAGAAGATTGGAGGAACTATTGGAAAAAATTTAGGAGCCATAGGTTCAGAGATAGGATAATGGTATACATAATGGTGTCTTATGAAGCAACTTGGTCTTCCAATGGTGCAACTAAATATGTGATGGCTCCAAGGACCTTAAATGAGTCCAAGAAGTCTAGAAATAACAAGAGAATGGAGCCTAGAACTTGGATGATATGACTTGCTTCAATGGACCATTTATGGAACCAATATGCCCATTATGGAACCAAGTGTGTGTTTAAGAGTGAACCTAGTGTCTTGGCTTGCTTCAAGTGTGTAATTGTGTGATGTTTGTGATGTATAGGTCAAGAGAACCCTACTCCACCTAAGTGCTCTTGTGAGACCAAGGAGGGAAAGGAATTGGCAAAGTAAGCTCGCATAAATTAAAAGGTAACTCTCCACCTCATTCTCTTGCATTCTTGTGTGCATATGTATATGTTGTGTGCTTTTATATGCTCTTGTGATTTGAGAACATGCCACTTGATGTCTTAAAATTGCATTGGTACCAATGCATCTTTTTGAATGACTATGGTTGTGGAAAGAGCTCATAAGGGTGAGGTGATACCAAAAGTCCCTTGATAAAAGTGAGGAGATACCAAAAGTCTCATGGCATGGGTGAGACAAGGCTAAAAATCCCTTGAATAGGTAAGGCTAAGTCAAAAGTCCCAAGGCTAAGAGTGAGGCAAATCCAAAAGTCCTAGAAATAGGGTGAGGCTAAACCAAAAGTCCCTAGAGTATGAAAGTGGTCTTGACATGTTGATGTGGCATGAAATGGGATTTATTGCACACTTTATGCTTGCATATTCATATATGTGATGTATGTATACCTTGAATGTGGTATGAATGGGTGTGTGAGCTACTGAGATTCTTGGAATCTCACTTCCCTTTCCCTCTCATGCTTAAAATGTCTGGGTGGTGCCTAAGGCCAAGGAAATGCAAGCCAAGAACACTAAATAGCTACACCTTGTTTACTTTGTAGTTTAAATTGTAATAGAGTGTCAAGAAGCATTATACATATTATTTTTGGTTGTGTAAAACCTTTAGCATATGTAACATGATGTATAGACTATATGTATAATATATGTAGTATTAAATCAATGAAATTATGTAATTGAACTCTTGAATGGCATGTGTGTTTAGTGCATAAATAGATGTTGAGAGACCAAAATAAGATGCATGGGGTTTGGGACCACTTGGTTAGTCTCTACAAGTCATATTGGTGCTTTGAAACTTGCCCAAGAGGTGCCAAATAATTAAGAAAGCCATTTGGACAAATTGGTAACCCATATGGAGCAAAAATTTATCATTTTAGGAGGCTATACCACTTTTTGTCCCAATGAACTTTCCTTAGTCTGAAATTTGGCATGAATCTAGAGCATATTGAGAGCTTTTTGAAAAGCTATAGTTGGTAATTTTTAGAGGTCTGTGAAATATTTGGTGAATTGTTGAAGTTAGAAATTTTTCTAGTTTTGGCTCTTGGTACTGTAACACTGGTCCGAAATTAAATTCTGTCACTCATGGGGCAAATGATTCTCAATTGCCACAAAATTTTATACAAATATACTAGACATTCATAGTGACTCATACCAACTAGAAGCACCTCATTTGGAGTCTAGAGAGGGAGATACGAATTTTTGAACATTCTGTCCAAAATCAAGAATTTTACCCGACCTGAGTTACTATTTCATTAAACTCTAAGGTCTGGGCTTGATGAACTAGTCTGAAAATATTTTTTACCTCTACCTAACATCCACAGATTTTTCATTTTTGTATTATTTGCATGGATTGGATTTTTTTGAAATTAATTGGACATTTTCAAATTTTGCTACAGAATCTGTGACAGCATCAGGAAGGAGTTTGACCTCTGGACCTTTTTGGATATCAAACGCCCTCTGTGATAGATTTTATGATATGGGCATATTTTTATTGTGAATTAGACATCCGTAGCTTCCCATAATGACTAAGATTGTATGATTTTGAGTTTTCTAAAATTAGTTATGATTTTCCAAATTTTGGTTAAAAAAAGGGCCAAATTTGGCCGAAAATACACTTGATTAATTTGAGCTCTCCTTTGATTTCCATGAGTTGTGGACATGATTTTATTATACAAATGAGTTGTATTAATGTAATGAAATATAATAATATATAGTATGAGTTCACACAGCCCACGTGACACTGAATAAAATTTTTAAATATGACGCAACGCGAAGAAATGTATTATTTTACCCCCTTTTTCCTTACACTCTCATGAATGGGATGATGTAAAGCATGTGTACATGATGAAATGAGCTAGGATTTATGGTGTTACACTTATTTCCTTAATTTTGAAAACATAAAAGAAAAGGGCAAGAACATTTCTAGTTCATTTTCATAAGAGCAACTTATATCATTCAATAACATAGCATTATCATAGAACATTCATATATCAAAAGAAAGAAATTTTAATACAACTCATATTTTATGGAAAATACTAACTACCTTGACAAACTTGAACTTCATAAAGAAGCTTCACTTCTGTTAGAAAATTCCAAATGGCAATGAAAGCTTCCTAGTTTACAAGTCACAATTATAAACAATTCACAAATTAATAGCTTATTTCTTATAAAGTCTAAATTTACCTATTGATTTCCAAGTATCAAATTCTTCTTCTTCTTCAAAATTCGATTACTCCAAATAGTATTTCTATTCCTTAAATTCTAAATAACAAAGTCATAAATTTCTAAACAAATTTTCATTTTTTCCAACATCAATTGAATTAGATCAAAATAAGAAAAATAGGTCAAATGGGATTTTACCTAATTTTCTCTTCTTTTTCTCTATCCTTTCAAGCCAATTTACAATTCAAGTACTCAAATTCCAATCACCCTTAGTTTTGGATAGCCCGCACAAAACCCTTAAATTCTTGTAAAAATGAAATTCAACCTAGTTCAAGAATTAAGGTACAGAAAATATGCCTTGAAGCTTACCTTCCTTAATCCTTCCTTTCCTATTCTATCAACACCAAGACTTCAAGAACCAACTATAGAGTTTGGAGATGAAAGTGGTGCCAATGAAAAGCTCTCACCATTTTACACATTTTTGTCTTGTAGAGAAATTGAAAAGGTAAAGATTTCTACCTCATGCAACAAGGTTTTGTTGTCTCTTTCCTCAAGCTTAAAAATGGCATCCTTTCTCTCTCACTTGTCAATATGGTTCAACCAAGATGAAATGAATGAGAATGTGAAGTTTTTTGGCCAAGTTAATGGAGGAAAATGATAGGGTTTGACTAGAATTTGGATTAGGCATCAAGTTGTACAATTCACATGACCGTTAGCAAGTGACTTATGCATAAACTCTTGGTTAGTGGCGGTAGGTAGAAGTAGTCACTAACATGAATTAGCATAGTGATTGATCTTATGAAAATCTCTTTGTTTGACTAACCACCATCAAATGGAATTGGAAAAAATGTATTTTATTCAATTCATTCATTCCCACTTGATAAGTGCTCGACCATACTTCAAGAAGTGAAAAATTGGCATCCTATAATTCATGTAATATACTTTTTTTTTTTTTTTGCTAAAATAACATAAATAAAAAAAATTACATATGTCCAAATTCAAAATGAAAAAACAACTAACAAGAACTCTGAAAACATTTCACCAATTGATCTAGAATTAAACAAACACTAGATGAAGAAAACCATCCTAATAATTCAAGGATATCCCATTGTATGACTTGTAGAGAAACTAGTAAATAAATTGACCTTGAAAGAGCTAATATTGAGACCTAGAAAAAAGTCAAAAAGTTAATAGGAAATTCTTGAGGGTTAAAAATAAGTTCATGCCAAAGAGTAAAATTCAAAGCTTGCCTAATAGCCTCATACACCATTTTGTTTTTGGAATGACAAAATACACTCTTACGACCCCAAGTTTGAAACATAGCCTAATCAAACCAAATAACAATGAAATTTTGATACTTAATTCTATGTGTACATTAATTCACCACCAACAACATACATACTAGTGATCATTAACCAAAACACCATTCCAAACTAGTAGGTTATGAAAATGGGACCACTGTTGCTATCTTTGTTAGTCCTTCTGGTAATATTGATGAAAAACCTATTAATCAATTTCATAACAAATTCCAGGCAATAATCATTATTTGTAAAGACTTTCTAATTACAATACAACCATATAATGTAAAGGGTGATCATAAAAAAGGCTCATTGTTCCTTATCCTTAACTACCCTCAAAGAATTAAAATTCAATTAATCTTAAACCCATTTCATGATGTAACAACTAGAAAAAAGGAAAGAAATAAGAAAGCTGAAAATTTTTGAAATCTTGAAATTTTTCTAAGTCTGCTAGCTACAGCCTAGCTATAGCGAATGTACCTGTTCGCTATAGCGAGAATGCTTCTAGCTATAGTGAGTGCGGGCAGTCCATACAAAAACTAGGGAGTTACTCGCCGTAGCGCACGTTATAGCAAAAACGGGGGTCTGGAACTGATACGTGCTCGCCGTAGCGAAGGTTAAAGCTCGCTATAGCGAGGGATAGTCTGGAAAAGTGTAAAAAGCGAGAATTTGACTTCTTTAAACATCCCCATTCACTCTTTCTCTCTTATTTGCCCTAGACTTCGACCTAATGAGAGAAAAGAGGCGTGGAGAGTGAGAGAGACCAAGAGAAGGAGGAAGAACAAAGGAAAGGTAAGCAAATTTCTCTCTTTTCTCCTTAGAATTTGGTTTTCCTCTCTTTGCCCTCTCTTTTTATGGTTTTACTTGTGAAATTAGTGGGGTTTTAGGCATGGGTCAGAAGAGGGAAAGTGGAAAACACTCTTGAACTTCTTATTTTCCTTGAATATGTTGATTATCCTACCATGAGAGCTTGGGAAAGAAGGAGAGTTGATGACATTCTAGAAAGAGAGAGAATCCCTAGGTTCTTAGATGTTAGGAGGGTTTGATTTGAAGAACCTTTAAGAGTTGTTAAGTTATAAGAGAGTAATTGCATGCTTTTGTATGTCTAGGCTCAAGAGAAGCACCTCTATCAAGGTGTGAGTGTGAAACTAAGAAGGGAGAAGAGGAATTGAAAGGGAAGGCTTGTGTTGGCTCCAAAGGTAGCTCTTTCCACTCTTTCTTGTTGTATTCTTGGATGTAATGATCATTATATGCTTGTATATATGCTTATTGTGTGAGATATGCCATATGTTATTGCCTTGATGCATTGGTACCAATAGGCTTATGTGTTGAATTGTGAGAATTGCTCGGGTGAGGTAGTGCCAAAAGTCCCTTGAGATGGGTGAGGTAGAGCCGAAATTCCCTTGAGATAGGTGAGACAAGGCCAAAAGTCTCATAACCGAGTGAGGCCAAGTCAAAAGTCCCTAAACTCGGGTGAGGCCATCCAAAAGTCCCTAAACTCGGGTGAGGCTAGACCAAAAGTCCCTAGAGCCTATTTGTGGCATTGTGGTGATTTTCATGGCATGAAACTTATGCATTTACATGATTGAGAATGGATAGATGCTTAATTGCATGCTTTGACTTGTTATATGCCTTGATTGCTTCCTTGATTGAGTGCATGAGCAACTGAGATTCCATGAATCTCACCCCTCCCCCTCCCATCTTTACATGCTAGGTGGAGCTCAAGGAGAACCAAGTGCACACCAAGGAGCCTAGAAGCATGTTTAGCTAGATAATAGCTCTTTTGATCTTTTTGATGTAAAGTGGTGCCAAAATGTATATGAACCTACTATTTTTGAGATGTAAATGTTGTAGCAAGTGTAAATGTATGGATATATGATGTACAAACTATGTAGAGGGCCAAAGTAATGAAAATGTGGGTTTTGCCCTTTTTGTGGCTTGTATGTGGTAGTGTATTTTGGCCCGTTGATGATCGTGTCGCGCAATCTCAAATAAAACTAGGTAGCAAAATAAATTTGTAGATAATGGTGCAACCTAGGTCATCTTTCCAAGGAGTTTGTGCCTTAAATTGTTTAATGAAGAGTGTTCTAAGTATTACTAATTAGGACTTATTTTGGGGGATTTGATATGCTAGAATTTAATTGAACTAAAATTAATTGACAAGAATTAGAAATCTAAAACTAAGTTCAAGTGATTAGTCAAGTAAATGTGGTAACTAGCTTTCAATTGAATTCCCTAGAGTTCAATTATCCTTGCTCTTTTTAGCTTACCAATTTTGGATTAAGTTCTTGCTCTTTAGTGCATTCCTCATAAGGCTCTTGAATAACCATCCAAGATTCAATTCATCAATTGTTCAAAGAGTTTTGCAACCACAAGAAACCTTAAACAACTAATTAATTGAATTAAAAATAAGAACACACTACACTAATTTTGATTGATTTATGAAAGCCACTATACAATTCACTCAAGATGCTAATTCACCAATTAGATTAATTAATCCTTCAAGCAATTAATTGCACAAAAGTTTCAGCTAACTAATCCAATAACCATTGCATCAATTAGCCTAAAATCAAGAGGAATTTAGAGGTCAATTGTACAGCATTAATTCTGGAACTTTTACAAACAAATAATGATCACAAATAAAATTCTGAAATTCGATTTAAGATCAATCCAAGAATTAACTCAATCCAGTAATTTCAGTAATTAAATTCCTAAATCAATAAGCTAAACCTAGTCAAATTAATAAAAGAACTAATATTGAAATTAAAAGATTGAGCAAGAGGGTTTTATCCAAATTGATGAAAAGATGTGGAGCTCAAATCTTCATCTAGGAGAATCCAATCTTCAGCTAGCCACCAAAAGGAATTCAAGCTGCCATGGAGGAATCAATTGGAGGAGAATCGATCAAAGAGACTGCAGCCATCGAGAAAAAAAATTCTTCTCCTTCAGCGCTGGAACCTCTCGTTCTTTTTCTGCCGTCTCGCGTTTTCTCTCCCAGCCGCTGGAACTCACAGCGTCCTTTTTATCTCGTTCCCCCTCTCTCCGTAGCGTTCTCTAGGTTTTTTTTTTCACATTCTCCTTAATTAATCACGTGCCCTTCAGCTGAAGTCACACCTCCTCCATATTTTTCATGTCAGCCCTTAGATGAAAAAGTGATGATCAAACGTAGGGTCTGGATTAGATGGAGAATGTAAGCCACTGCCCAATGAATCATCAACGCTTAGCTCACGTGCTCAGCTCCTTATTTTAGCTTCCTTTACTTCCACGCTGCAACTCGTTATTCACTAGCCCGAATGTGTCTTTGATTATGTGAGTGTGGGCCCCATTGAATATATTAATCACCTTCCACGTTGATTCTGCTCACATGCACGTAACTTCTGCTGTAACTTCTTCGTGCAGCTTCTTCTTCATAGCTGTTTCTCGTCATTTTATCCTTTCCAACACTGCAGCTGGTTCTCTTTTAAACCCAGCTCACAGCTTCTTTCACGTGGTTTTCTCTTCATTCTGCTGCTGGAGTTTCTCACGTAGCTTCATCTCTGTTCTGCATCTTCTATCCAGACTCTAACTCATTGCTTCCTTTTCTCCCATGCATCTCCTACGTGAATACCTCACTTTCGTTCTGTAGCTTGTGTGTGAATCATGAAGCTCCTTGCTCTGTTTCTGCATGTACGTAGCTTCATCTCTCACGTTGCTTCTGTTGCTTATACCACTTCTTGCTCATGCAGTTGCTCCTTTGTTTAACTTGGCTCCTTTCCATTCTAACATGCTGCTTCATTCCATGTTCAGCTCGAGTTGTGAGCTGCTGTCTTCTTCGTTTTGTGTTTCTTCTGCTCATGCTTCATGTTTTGTTTCAGCCACTATAACGTCTTGATGCTCCATAGATGAAGGCCTATACATGATATGTATGTGCAGACCAAGTGGGTGAGAGATGTGAGAATGAAAAGATGGAATGCATGGCTTCCTTGGACTTGGCAAACCTCCACTTCTCCAAAACAATCTCTTATTCAAATACCAATTGTCCAACAAAAATTCTGCACAAAAGAATAAAAATTATTGAGTAGAATTATCCACAAGATTATTTAAAAGAAATTCATATATTAAAACTCAATAATTTTGCCAATTAATTTACAAAGTGCATATGGGGCTAATGAATTCAAATTGAATCTAATTAAACCTTTAAGACCATATTCCATCGTCAAAATGCCCAAGTTAAGAGAATTAAATTGTATAAAAATCATACTTATCACCCGTAGCATGGTGAGTTTTAAATGTATGATGATTTGGACCACTTGGACATGTTATATAGACTATTTTTATGCTTTTAAACTTATCCATGAGTTGTTGGAACATGTGGGAGGTCATTTGGACCCATTTGAACCATTTTGGGTGCCAAAACTGCCAAGTTTGTGAGCTCTGTCAAAGTATGACCAAATGGGGAGACTTTTAGGGATCTTAAGAGCTCATTTAAACTCTTATTTAGGCCTAGAAATTATCATACAAACTCAGATTTTAGAAGGTGCACTTGAAATCCTAAGTTTTACATCTTGAATTCTAATAGCTAGTTTGTTGTTTTTCTTTGCATATTCTTGTTCTTCTCCCTCAAATACCTAAGATTCACCCTTGGTTTGGTTGAAAACTTAGCTCCCTAAGGTTGCCCTTACCTAGGTCGAAATACCCATGAGAGAAAGGAGGAAGAAGATCAAGTGGAAGAATTGCATGATACCTTATTTTCCTTGATTTTCTTGCTTGTTCTTTGCTTTTCTTGGTTTCCTCCCTTGAATTTTGAACTTTCCCTTCTATTCTTCCTTCAAAACAGCCCTCAAAACTTCAAAGAATTCATGGAGAAGAAGAGGGAAAAAGAGGAGAAGAGATTAGCTAAGAGAAAGCATGAAAAACAAGCAAATTTTCATACCTTAAGCTTGGATTTTCTCCTCCTTCTCTCCTTCCCTTGGTGCACCCAAAACCCTAGCTCTCTCTTTTGAAATTATGCAAAATTTTCTGATTCTAAATGGGGGAGAAAGTGGGGCACCACATATATATATATAGGGAGGTTAATAGCTTTTTTCGTTTCTCCTTCAATTTAGCTCCTTTATGAGAACCGTCTTTTTTATTATAAAATTTAAGTTCCCAATTAAATAAAATGTCTTTGGAATCACTCAAATCAGAGCTAAACCTTTCCCAAATAGATCCGTCAAAGTTCGGGTATACCGACGTTGGAAAACGTCCACCGGAGGGAATTTAACTGTCCCAGGGCTTCCCATAGTTTTTAGGGCCTCTGAGAACCCCGAAGAACTCAACATTTTTATTTAAAAAGCCTTACTGTGTGAATTCTAAAATTTGCTCAAAATTACGAAAATACCATTATGTTTCGTAAGGTTTCCGTCAAAATTTGTTTCTTTATTCTAGCTCTATTTTTCCTTCCATCTAAGGCTAGAATTCTCATTTTGAGGAGTCTAGAATGTTGTTCAAATTTTTTGGGACTTTAACTAATTAATTTCAGGGGACTTGCTTTGAAAACGCGCCCGTTTTCGTTGTTTAACGAAAATTGGACATTACACTCAATGGGTGAGGTTGTGCCAAAGTCCCAAGACTTGGGTGAGGTGAAGCCAAAAGTTCCTAAGTAAGGTTGAGATAAAGCCAAAAGTCTCAAGGAATAAGTGAGGCTAAGTCAAAAGTCTCTAAAAATGAGTGAAACTAATTTAAAAGTTCTAAATAATTAGGTGAGACTAGACCTAAAGTCCCTAGGGCTTTTTTTTTATCTTGATGGATCTATATAATTTCATAAATATGATTGTGTTTGATATTTGGATACCTAAGATGCATGCTTACTTTTTTGTACATTATAACATGCCTTATAAATGTGCTTGAAGGGTGAATGAATTATTGAGGTTCATAGAATCTTCCTTTCCTCCATATTTACTTCTAACCATGTCTAAGGAACTTTTAAGGAGCCAAGACTTGAGACCAACAAGTGCGTTTGGCATACTTTGATAATAGTTTAAGATTTTATGTATTTCAATGCACAAAAATGGTTGTATATGATATTTTTATAATGTAACCATTCCCACAATTGTAAAAGCATGGAATTATGATGTGAATGACAATCTTGAACGTAAATGTACAAGAATGAGCCATTTGACCATGTGTGTGCCATGGGAAGTATGTGTATATTGACAAGTGGATGAGTCATTTTGAGAAACATGATATTTAGGACCTAATGATATGGTCACACATGTTGTAATTCATGTTTCAGACGTGCTCAAATGGTCACATTCATTGAAGAAATCCATTTTGAATCTTTTGAAACCATAAATATACCATTATAAGCCACTTTCTACCCCTAAATTCAAAATTAAGCAAATGGATGAGTTTTTGGATGACATTTGATAGGCATTTAGATCTCATTTATAGTTTTTCACAAATCTAAAGAACATAATTTTTGGATCTCTGTAGAATTTATTATGATTTTTCAAAGTTGGCTAAAAAATATAAAATTACATGGGTACTGTTCATTTGGTCAATTATGGTTTTTCAGGTATTTGAGGTGCCAAATGCACTCCAATGCTCATAAAATTTTACAAGCATATATTTGGTATTATAAGCTTCCCATAGCCACCAAGTTCATATAAAATAAATTTGTGTAGCCCAAGATATGCATGCTCAAAGTTTCAAGTCTGGGCTGAGTCTAAAATTCTAATGCAATTACTGTTCCATTTGATGTTCGTGAACCAAATGAAATTTTTTTATCTAAAATTTTTACAGCATATAGGTTATGTCCTGAGCTTTCCATAGAATCTTAATTTGTGGAAATTAGAGTTTCCTAACTCAAGATATGAATTTTTGAAATTAGTAATTGAAATTGTGAACTTATGAGAAATGATCCCATTATGCTAGTTTGTAATGCATGGCTTAGCATCCAAATTTCCTGCTTCTTTTCATGATGTTTCTAGTTGAACAAACTTGCTAAGGATCAATTTTGAGATCTATATACAAAATTCATGCGTTTATACTTAAATAGACAATTTAGACTTTTAATATTAGTTTATTCGGCCGCTAAAAGTAGTAAAAAATGAGAAAATTGAAATTGTAAGCATATAATAATAAAAATTATGTGCTATCTTGTTATGGTATGACAGGTAGAGTGGTCTTTGGGTAAGAAGGCCAAGAAGTGGGAAATTAAACTAGTAAAGGCCAAGTAAAAGAGACAAGTGAATAAAATAGACAAAACAAGAGGTAAAGTAGAAGGTTTGGCATAAATTCTCCATCTTCCAAGTAACATTTCCTCTTCTTTGTATGCATGCTTGTTACTTTGAGTAGTTGGATGCTTGTGTGTTATGGCATGTTTTATGATACTATGTTTGAATGTTTGAGTTAATTTGATGTAACACACTATGTTTAGTATGTGTTATAATATTAAGGATGTCCAGAGAGGGAATTGAGCATAATAGCTGTTCCCTAAATGAAACTCAGTTAATTTATGTTTTAAGTGTAATGTCCTATTTTCGTCAAAATGACGGAAATGGATACGTTTTCAAAGCAAGTGCCTTGAAATGAATTAGTTAAAGTCCTAAAAAATTTAAGTAGCATTTTAGACTTCTAAAAATAAGAATCTCAGGCTCAGATGAAAAAACAAACGGAGCTAGAATGAAAAAATGAATTTTAACAAAATGTTGACAAAACATAATGGCATTTTCATAATTTTGAGCAAATTTTAGAATTCTCATAGGAGGGCTCTTTAAATGGAATTTTTTAGTTTTTCAGGGTTCTCAGAGTCCCTAAAAACCAAGTATCGAGATAGTTAAAACCCCTCCGGTGGGCATTTTCTAACGTCAGTTAACCCGAATTTTGATGGATTCATTCAGGAGGGTTTTAACTTCTATTTGAGTGATTCCAAAGGCATTTTATAAAATTTGAAACCTAAATTTCATGATGGAAAATATAGTTCTCAAAAAGGAGCTAAAATAAAATGCCAAGATGAAAGGATGAAATTGGAATTTTCAAAAAATTCTTCCTAACCTAGCTATATATATATGTCACGCCCCATCTTCTCCTTCATTTAGCTCATTTTGTTTCAGCCTAAAACCAGAGAAGAGAGCTAGGGTTTGATGCGCACAAGAAGGGGGAGAAAAAAAAAAAGGAAAAAGGTATGGATTTTCTTGGTTTTTTATGCTTTCTCTTTAGCAAACTCCTTCTCCTCCATCTTCCCTTCTTTCCTATGATTTTATTGAAGTTCTTGGATCTGTTTTAAGAGCAAAACAAAGGTGGAATTTTTGGATTTGAGGAGAGGAGGCTAAGGAAAGGAAGAATCATCTAAGAAACTAAGGAAAAATAAGGTAAATCTTTACTCCATGGTAGCTATCTCGTGTTCCCTTCTTCTCCTTGGTTCGTCCCACCTAGAGAACTTCAAGAAGGCATGGATTTTGGGTAAAACTAAGGGTGAACCTTAGGGAATTAAGTGTGAAGAATAAGAATATGCAAGGGAAACAACAAACTAGCCATTAGATTTCAAGATAGAAAACCTAGGGGTTCAAGTGTCCTTTGCAAATTCTGAATTGATATAATAATTTCTAGGCCTAAATGAGTGTTTGGATGAGCTCCTAAGATCCCTAAAAGGCTCCTCACATGCATCTTCCATCAAGGAAACAAAGGAAACTCCAAGGGTGCCAAGGAGAAGCATAGCCTCGGTCTAAGGACTTGGAGTACCTAGGGGTAGTTTTAATTTGCTCCAAACTTATTTTTGAGTCATATATGATGGAAGAGGATGAGAGGAAGCCTTGAAAAAATTTTAGAAACCATAGGAAGTGAGATGGCATTATAAGTTCCATCATATCACCTAAGGAAACAACATGTAATTAGGCTTCTTGTTTTAATTGTGTGATGACTCCAAGAGGCTTACAGGGAGTCAAGAATCATAAATGAAAGGAAAGAATGGAGCCTAGAACTCAATTGATGGATGTTGCTTCATTATTTGCATTTTGGAACTATAAAAGGCTATTAGACCAAGTTAGTGTTTAAGGAAGATGTATAGCTTTAGAAATGATTCCAAGAATTTAATTGACTTCCATATATTGTGTTTAGGCCAAGAGAAATAAACCCCACACCCTTGTGTGTATGAGGCCGAGGGAAAGGATTCAACATTCAAGGGAAAGGTTTGCAAGTATAACGAAGGTAGCTCTCTCTACTTTCTCTCATGTATGAATGTGTGCTTACCTTGTCTTGAATATGTGTATATGTGTTTTAAGCCATGAAAAAGTATTCTAATATGTATTCATATACCATGGTACCATGATGTGATATTATATTTCAAATGATGTTTAATATGTTTGCTTTGGTTTGCTTGAGTGTGGTGAAGCCAAAAACCCACTAGCCTTGGTGAGGATGAGCCAAGAACCTTTGAGAATGCTTAAGACAAAGTCTAGAGTCTCCCAAGAGCAAGGCTAGTTCAAGGCCTTTAAGAAAAAGGGTGAGGCAAGTCCAATAACCTTGAAGAGAATGGGTGATGTTAATTCACTTACTTGGCAAGCCTATGTATGCTTTGTATAACTTTTTCAAATGTCAAGAATGCTTCTTGAATGATCACACTTTCTATTTTGCTCGTGCATGCATTTTTAAGACTTGAATTGCATTCTTTATGTATGATTGAAAGGAAGATGAGCTATTGGAATTCTTTGAATCTCATCCCCTCCTCTCCAATGTCTTAACATGCTAGGTGAACCAAATGAGCAAGGTAATGGAAGCCACCAAGATAGGAGATGAGAGAAGGACAACAAAATGTCTAATTTTGTCTCTTTTGTAGCCATATAAATGACATATGATGTAATCCTATGATGGAATGGTTGTATAATCATTTGAGTATGTGTAATTATCCAAATATTTGATGTATGTATGAGTTTTAGTGCCAAATGAATGGTAATATACATTTTGGGTAGTGAATGACAATTTCAAGTGTATACATTCTTGTGTATGCATTCTTGTGTATGACATGGGGTGACAGAGTGACTTTTAAATTCCTAGGTTTCTGCACCTTTGAGACAAATTTAATAGACTATTTTGGTGCTTTTCCACATGCTGAAGTGGTCATGGTTGCCTTAGAAGCTAAAATGGACCATTTAAACCCCTTATGAGACACAAAAATGACCATTTTACAACCCAATGTCAAAATCTAACCAAATGAACAAATTTGCCCTTGAAATTTGGTATGCATATAGATCTCATCTAGATCTTTTTAAAAAGCGAAAGACCAGATTATTTGGAACTCTATGGAATTAATTATGATTTTTCAAAATTGATATTTTTTTGTTGAATTGATGCAGATACTATTCATTTGGATAGTTTCTTGGGCTGTGTCATTCGAGGGTCAATAGTGTCCAATAAACTAATAAGCTTTCCATGGCCACTGAGATCATCCCAATTGGACCTCTGAGTAGGGAGATATAAATTTTTGAAGTTGGAGGACAGTACCAGTAGTAACAATGACCTCTGGTATTGTTCCATCAATTTCTGGTGACTAATAGCCTTTGCTATGGTCTAGATTTATTTTTAGCATAAATTAGACATCTGTAGCTTTCCAGAATGGTAAAGTATGCTAAATTTCTACTTTTCTAGAATTAGTTATGATTTTTCAAATTTTATGACAATAACCTAGAAATTCAACCCAAATCTACATTCTTGAATTTCATGTGTACACTTCATTTGCACAAATTCTAGGCCACTTCTTGAGATGGTTATGAGTTGTATTTGTATAATTAAATATAAGAATGAGACGGATGACTTCATATGGTCCACGGGACACTGAATGAAAAATTTATGCACGACGCAATGCAACTTAATTGTATTTTAATGGCTTTTCCTTGAGAATTGATCTATTTCATGGAATTGAACCTACAAATGGTATAAGATAAGTCATAAGATTACGGTGTTACATTAAGAGTCATGGTCACTAACTAATTGAACAAGTATGTGTATGCTAGTTTTGGTATTTTATAAGTTATGTTGAATGTGCACTTATGTTCCTTATACTTAGGGTGACTTGATATATGCATTGAATGTGGATTATACTACTAAAATTCTTTGGAGAGTCTCACTCCCCTCTCTATTTCCCATTAACCTATGCTAGATAAAGAAAACCAAAGCACCAAAGGAAAGCAAAGTTGCCTAATGGAGCACTTAATTAAGAGGAGAGAACAAATTTTGTTATTTAGCTTTATAATGATGTATTCATATTTATAAGATGTATAAAAAGAAATCCCTAGTATAATATGATTTATGAAAGTTATGTATAAGAAATATAATCTAATAGTGCATGTGATGACAAATTCTAGTTTGAGATGATTATGATATGAGTTGAATGTATTCAATATACAGTAATCCAGATATTGTGAAAGGTTATGAATTATTGAAATTGTGAATGTAGAAAGTGTTGTTATATAGCCCTTAGGGTGGCCTAGATCCTCTAGTTATAAGGGGAAGCTCTAGCAAAATAATTTTCCTAAAATTTATATATTTTTGCTTTTAGTTATTTACTAGTATTTGCGATAGTAAGCAAATGAATAAGAAAAAAACCTAAAAGAATCATATTGTAACATTGATGAAGCACCATTGTTAAAGGAAGCACATTTCTTAGCAATCACCATAAGAAAACAATCACTTAACATGGCAATTGAATTTTCAAAATCTTTGCACAAGCTTGAAATTGCAATTGATTATCACTATGACTTTCTTATAGTCTATATCCATTCAATACTTTCTAATTACTCAAAGAAGCACCAATCCAAACTATGGAATCTTTCCAACCTATTATTGAAAAAGGAGTGTGGACAATCTATTTAACACAATCTAAAGAATAGAGTTGGTTTAATAGTTGTACATTCTGCCTACTCTTGTCATGCATAATAAGGTCACTTACCCTATCATACTGGACTAACTTATCTAACTTCATTGTCCACCAATAATGGCTAAATAAAGATATATTTCTCCCATCCCCAATTATCCATTGTAAATTGTCACAGACCAAAAAACTAGACTTAGTAACACCTTTCCATATCCAAGATTTGGTCAAATGAGATTTTAAGCAACCATCATATTGATTCAGGTAATATTTAAGTCTAAGAATACTAGCCAAAAAATACCCAATATTATCTGGCAGTAACCATCAAATGTGCTTTGCTAAAAGTACTCTATTAAATAATTGTGTTGCTTAATTCCTAGACCTCCTAAAAAATAGGGTGACATATCTTAGACTATCTTAACAAATGCACCTTTGGTTTGACCTTAAAGTATCCCCCAAAAAACTAGCCAATTTCATCTTACTTTGCTAACAATACCTCTTGGAAAGCTCAGAACAAGATAAAGGATATGTTAATAAAGATTCAAAACAAATGTAATTAAAGTAAGCCTCCCTACTTGAAATAGCAAATCCAACTTTCAAGTCTGTAATTTACGATCAATTTTTTCCATCACCTCCCAACAGATTGCATTCTTATCTTGTCCCATAATTCATGTAATATACTATATTCCTACATGATCATAAGAGTGGTGTCCTACATGTCTTCAAGTGATAATGTCATGAAGTTGAATTCTTTAACTTATTTAAACTCACTAAAATCAATACTTTAATATTCATAATTATTAAATAAATAAATCCTACCTCATAATTTCCTTTTCTTGACTATAATGAGAATTTCTTAAATTGTTAGGGATTATTCTTGTTGGGAATAATAAACTGAAATTATTCTTCATATCAATAATACGATCATTTATATTTGTCAATTTTCTTTATTCTTTAAATTAGATAATTTATTTCTCAGATCCCTAATTTTTGCTGGCGATCTAGGTTAGAAAAGTTGATGGCAAATTGCTTTGTTGGTATCAACAATTGATGTTATATTTCAGAGACAAGGACTCTGCTATTGCAGAACTACTGAGAATGAAACCTGAACGCATAATACCAAGTGCTTAGTGAAAGCACAGTATCTAGAAATGATTTTTTTGCTTCATGAAGGTAACATCTTGCAGTTGAAGGGTAAACAATAAACTATAATATGCTTAGACCTTAGCTAGTTTAATCTATAATTTTCAGAAAACCCACTTATGTTCCAAAACCATTCATCTCTTGTTAGGGAGTAGAAAAAATGTCATATTCTGTGACAACACTTGAAGATATCTGGAGTTGGACAAATTAGTGTACCGAACTATTCTTAGATGATAAAAAAACATAGTTTGCGCACAATCTAAATAACAATTGTGAGTGAATGTCTATAAATCTTTTTCTCTACCTTGAGGTAAATGATTTTTTAATCAATTATTGTAAAATTGTTTCCTCTGATTTTATATGAATAAATTTTAGATAAATAAGTCTCCATTTCAAAAAAAAATTACTCTTTAATTTTTTTTCAGGTTAATGGTCCAAATTCAAGGATTTAGGATCCAATGAAAAAAGGAATAGTGATTGAATTTATTACCTGCTAAGATAAAGATAAGGAATATTATATTATAATACTTTACCATATCCTACCCATATATATTCCTACTTCTAAAAGGGATGATCATAAATAAGATATGAGTTTTATAGCTCCCATCCCTAAATTCATAGTTTAGTGGGTAATAAATTCAATCCACATCTTTCCTCGTTGAATCCCTAAATCCTCAACCCAGACATATTTATCGAAAACAATTTTCAAATTCAGCAATTTTTTCTTACAATCAATATAACTTGAAGCTATCTAGCCTCAATATTTTAAAATTAATTCCAAGAATGTATAATGACATACCCACAAAAATAAGGACAAAGAGGATACCATTCTACCAATTCTCAGATCTCCTTTAATTTTGAACTCTCTTTTTATTCACATGCCTACATTCCAACAGATAAATTTTACAAATACCCTTAATTTTAATAAAACAAATTATAAGTAACTTTTTATATGTTTATTATCAAGTTTTTCAATTAAAATATAATAAATGTAATTTTTATTAATACTATAAAAAATGTATAATGATTACAATCGAATTTATAACTTATTACATGATCGAAAGTTTGAAAAAAAAAAATACGCTACAATTTTAACAAAAATCTTGATATCAAATATATATAGAATTGTAGTTAAATATAATTCATGTTTACAATCCCTGACCACAAGTCAAAGTTAAGCCCACAATTTTCCTTGCTTGTTATGCCACAGTTCCGAAATTGTGCTTCACTTTGGGGGTCCAAATCTTGCAAAATGACAACTTTTTGTTGGATATTACAGCCTATTGTTCCGGACAACAATTACTCAACTTTTCTGATTTCTGAAACATTAAAAACAGTAAATAAAAGTTCAAGCCTATTCAAAACATCTATTTCCATTTATAAAATAATTAAAGAAATTCACATCTAAAATTACTTTAAAGAAACCTCATCTGCAAAATTTCGTTCACAACGTTACGGATACGCTATTTTAATTAGGTAGCATTAATATCATCTAACTGAAGAATGTTATAAAGCCCAGAGTTCTCATTCTTTGCTTTTGTTTTTTGGGGGGGAAAGAGGAGGGGGCTTGGGGGGGGGGGCTTGGGGGGGGAGGGGTTGGACTAGTAGGGGGGCAACAAATATAGTAACCATCATCCACTGAATATATATTTAAATATGCTTCAATACTATAAATAGAGTATTATCTCCGAACAAAACTGCAGAGCTTGAAGAGCTACAAAAATACCAAACGAACACAGGATTGCTAAATTCCCAAGAATTCGCAATACCCTCCATTTTTATGAAAGTACAACCAATTGTCATAACTGAAGCAAAGAAAGTAATAAGTAATCAACAGAAAATTCTCTATATCTCTTGAACTAATCATCATCCGCGAAAGTGGTCTTTGTCCCTGATTTAGCAGAAAATGGAAGCAAATATATTAGATTTCACATTTAAAACAAATAATGCTGATCATGATATAATTTATCCAAATAATAAATAAAGAACTAAACTTGAGTACAATTTCTTATATTCTTATTAGATTTCTCAACTAAAATATAACAAATCTATAATTTTCCAATCAAAATATAACAAATATATAACTTAATTGAAAAATCATTCCGTTATGCAAAAACTATACATTTGTCATGTTTTAATTGAAAAACTATATCCTTATTATGTTTTGATTGAAAACTGGACAATAAGGATATAAGACTGTATATTAGTTTTTCCATAAAACAAATCACAAATTAACCAAGTTTTGTAAGGATCAGAGGATACAAAAAAACTGATAGACAGGACAGATAGAGAGTAACATAGTACTGCAAAAATTGATGAACTAAACATGCTCCCAATTATTACCATCAATCAAATACCAAATTAGGCAATATAACGCAAGTTACAATGAATCAGATAAATTTCAATGTTATAATTTGGTGTCAGAAAAACATTAGGCATAAAATAGCAGTACGCCTCAGAAATGAATCTCCATCTATCAACAGTAATTGATTTAAATACAATAGGGACAGATCAAAGGTAATTCAATCAAGATACTGAGATATCTTTGGCAAAAATAAATCATCCACCAGTAAGTTTTGATGACAGATGAGTTTTACCTGTGCCTTCAGCAACAAAGCTAGGTTTATTGGGTGTTCCACGCCCCCTGCCGCCACCACCTCTTCCACGACCACCTCTGCCGCCAAATTGACCACCACCATCTCTACCCCAGCCCCTTCCACCACTTCTACCCCCACTCCTTCCACCAAATTGACCAACACCATCTCTACCCCAGCCCCTTCCACCACTTCTACCCCCACTCCTTCCACCACCTCTACCACCACTTGCACCTTGATTGTCAGGTCGAGGTTTTGCTTCTTCAACTGTCAAGTAATAACCTCCAAGCTCACTTCCATTCAATTCGAGCGCTGTGTTGAAGCCACCAGCATCCTTGAAGTCTATATAGGCATACCTACAATTCTTGCAATTTGAGACTGGGCAACAAGACTAATTTTGGCATGCATTATGATTTCTGTTTTCCTAAAATCTAGGATCTAACAAGCACAATCAAAGTGGCCATGCAAGTTAATATATTTTGAGGACCAGTAGGAGAGAATCACATGGATGGTTATAATGAAAGGTTATAGAAAGTGTTGCGTTGAACATCAACAAAGGGATGCACAGAAGGAAATAAGAAAATAAAAAAATGTGAGCCCATTAATGTTTGTGGATCTCTATTCAGTCTGCCAGGATAACTTCGTGCCTCATGAATTTTTTTTCTTATTTTGGATTTTAGGGAGGGATTATGTTTTAAAGGTTCCAACCTGAGCAAATAAGAATGACCAAATACTTTATGGAAATGATGTAAACCAAAACCTAATGTAAATATCAAGAGACAAATTTCTGACTCAATGGTGTGATGAAATAAGACTCAAATTGTAAGATAATCCCTTCCAGAGAAGAGACAAGAGAAGAGGCCTCAAATAGTTCAGCTTGATTTAACATCTAAAATTACTCAATGACTTAAAATATTACGTTTAGAAGCCTAGGCAAGCTTTCAGGTGATAGTAACAGATTCCATTGGTCAACTATGGCCCTAAACTAAAGCTACCATTTCCATTATGCAAAGTCTATCAGTTCCCTTCTACGGGCATCACCAAGCTATATTGGACTTAAACAAGACCTAGCGTTCCTAGGTGCCAAGCAATGCTACAATCTCCAAAAAAGACAGATTGAGGAATTCAAAAAACACACGAATGAAGAATTCTCAGTATCATTTGCCAAATGGTGATAAGCCCATTAGAAAGTAAGACCAAGAAGAGTATAAGAAGACATACAACAAAGGGGCACTGGATACAACTTCAAACTTACTCTTGGCTCCCAAGAATTATTTCTGCACCCCCAAAGTGATAAAACCTACCTTCTATCTGCCCAAAATTGCTTTTAGGAGATTTTCAAAAAAAGCAAAGGCATGACGAAATTTTCGAAAGCATATCACCTCCAAAGTAGCAAAATCTACCTTCTAAGTAGCCCAAAATAACTATTAGGAGGGTTTCAAAAGAAGTAAAGGCATGATGAAAATTTGTATAGTTTGTCAACATCATAAAATCTAGCAGACTAAAAGGTGGATAATTATAAATGACAGAGCAACATACCCCTTAACAGCATGAGTGTCAAAATCTTTTGGAATTGATATCCTTGTAATCTCTCCACAACTGAAATGCTCTCCCAGGTTCATTCTAATCTGAAAGTACAGAGTTGGATAAATTAACAGCTAAGAAAAAAATTATGCCATCCAATTATGCAACTCAGATAGATGAAAGCAATTTTGGTGCAGGAACTGAAGCACCAGTCAATACGCAAAAAATAAACTTACCTCATCTACCCCTTGGGATGAATCAAAACCCTTGACAAATATTGTGTGCGCTTGAGCTTGTCCGCCCTTCTGGAATGAGTTGCTCCAGTTGCTACAATTATTAACAAGAACAATGCAAAAAAGAAAGATAATTTAAAATCAGGTAGAGGAATTAAAAATAAAAATAAAACAAACATAAAGCACTTAGAAAATACCCGCTATTTGGGGTATATGCCCCCCTTTCACGAGCTAAATCAAGTTTAACAGGACGCTGCAACAATTGTTTCCCATTTAACTCAAGGGCCTGTTATCACCAAAAAAAAAAAGGACTGTTCAGGCCAATATAGTTGAGCTACATAAAAACAAATCAAAAAAGCAGACTTTTACACAAATGCCACTATATACATATATGAACAGATAAGACTAGAGGTATAGCTAGTCAGCAAAACAGGGACAGATAAATAAATAAATAAATAAAATAAAATAACCTCCCACATAGCTAGAATTATCTATTTATACCACCATTACTGATAAGCGCTAATGATTATGCAGGGCTACATGAGTACAGCGTAGCTTTATATGAGTTTTTTGGATAACATTTAAAATGGTATATCCAAGAACATATACCACAGAATCACCAACCTATCTACACAAACAAAAATACACGATACATTTACAACTACCTCAAAACATAGATACCCAAGGCTATTAAAAAGTTCTAGGTCAATAAAAATATATAAACTGGTAAAAACATTATAGCTTTTGTTTATTCACAAAGTTCCTAAAGAAATTATATAAGAGCACATGAAGGGATTTATAGTACAATATAAATAGTAATTACAAAGTAAGTTTTGACACCAATCCAGCAATAATTTCCAAACTCAAGGCATTTTTTAGGACAAGAGATAAAGATATGCTCAAAAACTGACTTTTAATCTCAGAAGAACAGCAATAAAGCCAAATACAGTTTTTGGTTTCAATACATATTGCTTCTATCAAAGGTAACAAGCACATATATGTCGCTCAGTTTCAAAGTCGGTTGGTGCTTACATTTTGTGCTGCTTCTGCTGTGGCAAATTCAACATGTCCATAGCCTTTAAATCTCCCCTCATCATCTGAGGAGAGACGGATATCAACCACTTCTCCACAATCTTTGAAGAAATTTTCCCTGAACAATTGTGAAATCAGAAAACAAATACAGAAAATGTCTGTCAAGCACTTGCACGGGGAACAGTACATACACGTCAGCCTGTTCTACTGTATATGACAAGTTTCCAACAAATAGTGTCTTTGACAAGCCATTTTGTACTTTTGGAGTAGCTGGGGTTTTAGGCTGCAAAATTTTATGAAACAACGCATCATATAACTGATAAAACATCATGTTACAGAAAAGCAAATACAAAGGGATAATGATCATACAGCTTTCTTTCCCTTTGACTTCATTGAAACAGCATCAACCATCTCCACAACCTTAGACTGTTTTACACTTAAGTAAGCTATATACTCCAAGGAATCACAAGTTTAGATGGAAATGAAGATTTCAGAAGCTACACAACTGTGATATACGCTTACATTTTTCTGAGGAGTCTTGGAAGGTTTCTCATTCTCCTCTTCACTGTCATCTGAACTATCACTGCTTTCTTTTGAAGCTTTTAGAGGCTGTAGTGAAATAAAGCTAAGATATTAGAACTCTGCAGCAAATAAAGCATGATATGCGCAACAGACTACCACTAGAACTATCCTTTTTAACACTTTTAATGCATCTGAGACAGCATACAGATTTAGAATAATAAATAATAACAAATAATATTAGATGAAAAATATTAAGCATAATCAGTAACCAACAAGGGAAAAAAGCTCTCATGCAAAAAATCAGCATACCAAGGCTTTCACCTTTTTCTTCGCTGGCTCTTCATCAGTTTCTTCAGAACTACTGTCCTCATCAACATCCATCTTATCCTGAAGTAAAGATGTTCCATAATCTTTGTTACCCCTCAAAATGTAATGAATCAGTTAATTCTATTACAAATTGTCAAATGTGCACCCTTATAAATAGCAATTTACATTAGGGACAAGTGAGCAACTCAAAAGCACGATCTCATATATATTCAAAACATTAGCCTTTTTAAGAGAAAAAAGCCTCCACATTTGTGTATGCTGTGCTGTACCTCATCTTCTGAGGAGTCGTCTTCAGATGAACTTCCACTAGACTCCTTTTTAAGGGTCTTCACACCAGCTGCTGCTTTAATATTAGCCTTGGGAGCAGTTTTCTGCAAAATATAATGAACCAATTAATTCTACTACAAATTGCCAAATGTCCAGCCTTATAAATGGCAATTTAAATGTGGCAAAAGTGAGTAGCTCTAAAGCATGGCATTACATATATTCATAAACTTAGCCCTTTAGAGGGAAAAAATTTCACATTTATGGATGCTCAGCTATACCTCATCTTCTGAAGAGTCATCTTCAGATGAACTTTCACTAGACTCCTTTTTAACGGTCTTCACCCCAGCTGCTGCTTTAATATTAGCCTTGGGAGCAGTTTTCTGCAAAATATAATGAACCAATTAATTCTACTACAAATTGCCAAATGTCCCGCCTTATAAATGGCGATTTACACAAGGGAAAAGTGAGTAGCTCTAAAACATGGCATTACATATTACATATATTCAAAAACTTAGCCTTTTAGGAGGTTAAAACTTCACATTTGTGGATTCTCAACTATACCTCATCTACTGAAGAGTCATCTTCAGATGAACTTTCACTAGACTCCTTTTTAGCTGTCTTAACACCAGCTGCTGCTTTAATATTAGCCTTACGAGCAGTTTTCTGCAACGTAAAGATAAATCACAAATTGAGATCACTTATTTCAAAATGTTCAATAAATAAAAAGTTCAAACAAAGAGTAACATATCAATTGTAACAGTATCCCAACAAAAAAGATCAGACAAACCTTTTCATCCTCAGAATCACTGTCAGAGGATTCCTGTAGATGCACAGATAAATAACACAAATTAAATAAGGCAACACCTACAAAGAAAATTGAATTTGAAAGTTCAGATTAAAGACACGACTGTGAATATAGTAAGAATGAACTACTTACCTCTTCCTCATCAGAACTATCCTTTGACTTAGAATTCTTTTCAGAAGCCTTTGCTAACTTGAGATTAGAAGCAGTAGCAGCTCCCTTTTTCTAAACCAACCAAAAAAAAAAATTTCAACTTGCCTTCACAAGTGGCAGAACAATTTCTTTAAGCAAATTTAAAAATTATGGATAATAGCTATTTCATTACAATATACAGATATCATGCAGAAATAGTGAAATGTTATTTGGAATGAAGACCAGAAACCCATATCCTTAGCTACACTTGAAATCCAAAGGCAAAAAATAATACACTTGTAATGACTTGCCCAACATTTTAATCTCAGGTGATCAAGATTTATCAGTCTGCTAAGTGGTTTAACCCCCATCAGAACACAGAGTCTAACATAAAAAATTGATTCAACTGAGAACACTTATAGTGAGATGCACCACATTCTTAGATATTCATACCATTAATAAAATTGTCACAAACCTATGTGCATGTAAAACAATTATCATTAGCAAAAGTATAGTTGTTAACAGCATGTCACATTGCACCATTGAAGTGAGGTGCATAATATGAAATAATTTAAAATAAAAATAAAGGACAAGAAAAAATTTACATTATTGTTGTCTTCCTCAGAGCTACTGCTATCAGAATCTGAGCTGTCACTTGATTCAATCTTCTTTGGAGTAGCAGAAGGCTTGGACACTGCTTCGACAGTAGACTTTGTACCCTGCACCTAAGCATCCAGAAATGGTTAGAATATTGCAGTCCAAAAGTATATCAATAAATAAATAAGAGGTTATAGCAATGAACCCAAAGATTACATTATCTCCATCGGAGCTTTCACTTGATTCATCATCTGAGCTGTCACTGCTCTCAACTTTCTTCTTTGAAGCACCTGCTGTAGCAGGCAACTTCTTTGATGCTGCAGGTACCTGTGTTTCCAGATCCTATAGAACATACCAGATTTTAATATGAGGAAATCAAAATAACAAAGGCAATCAGACAAAATCCAACAGAAGGCTTACATCATCTTCATCTGAGCTACTATCAGAGGTTGTGCCATCACTTGACTCAATTTTTTTGGCAGGTATACCCTTACCTCCAGCACGAGCAGTGGGCAACTTCTTGGACGACTTAGTTACCTGGGATTTCAACAGCAAGCTCCTATATTACAGAATTGCATTCAGAATAATATAGTATTATAGGAAGGTCAGTAACTCAGCATTTACATCATCCTCATCAGAGCTGCTGTCAGATTCTGAGTCACTATCCGACTCAACTTTCTTAGCTGCAGCAACAGGTGACTTCTTGGACAATGGGGCAACTTTAGTTCTCAGATCCTAGAATCATCGGCCAGATATTACTAAAATACAGCATCTGACATTGTCAAGTGTGATTAAAAGACAAGATCTTAAATTTACCTTTTCTTCATCTGAGCTACTATCAGTATCTGAGCTGCCACTTGATTTCTTCTTTGTGGCAACAGTTCCATTCTTACCAGCAGCAGAGGCCACCTTGGGTTTTCCAGCCTAAAACAATGTCAAAAATATGCTATAAGTTTGGAACAAGGCATTCCAGATATTCCAACTAACATTATAGCACCAGCCAATATTGGAAGTGTTCACTATTTGAATCTTCACAAGTAACTTTTACTCACATCATCATCATCAGAATAATCATCAGAGGATTCAGAAGAACCGGAACTACTAGCTGGCTTGCCTTTGTTGGCCCGAGCACCTAGAGTACCATTCTTGGCAGGTTGTGTCTTTGAAGGAAGAACAGCTTTCGTGGCAGGTTTCTGAACCCCAAAATAAATAAATAACATAAAGAGACATACGCAGCAAAAATATACAAAAATTTAAAATAATCAAAGCAGATACCTTGTCTTCCTCAGAATCTGATGAGGAGGAATCATCTGAACTACTTTCCTTCTTATTCTTCTGCACCTTTGCTTCCTTCTTCTTCCCAGCAACCTCATCTCTCTTCTGCTTCTTTGCACTCACTTGCTTCTCAAGTTCAACCTTATCTCGCTTCTGCTTCTTTGCATTCACTTGCTTCTCAAGTTCATCCTCAGCTTCCCTCTTGCCTTAACAGTGAAGAAATATTACAACTATAAATTATCTTATCAGAAGAAATCACATTACATTTAAAACAACCAAAGCAATCAACAGGTTAAATTCTACCCCACTAAATCTCTCTGCAGGACGTACACCCAATTGTCAGTTTCGCAGGCCAAAAGTTTGGCTTATCAAATAATATACAACATTAATACCGGTGAGCTTCACAATGAGCATAAAGGTAAAAGCCAAAGCAACTTTGTATACCCAAGGGAAAAGAAAGACACTATGTCAGCCTACAAATCAAGAATACAGTGGGGGACCAAAAAAAAAACCCTCATCAGAAGAACCCACAAACGAACATAAAATCGTACATACAAATATATAACAACGAAAGTCGAAACACGACAGCAGAATAGATTTAAATCTCATACCCTTCTTAGCAGACTTTGAAGGCGGAACAACAGCCGGAGCAACGTCAACCTACAAGGGAAAAAAGAAAAAAAATCAATATCTTACGCATTTAAGTGAATCAAATATTCAATGAGAAGAGGTACAAAACGATTCGCCAAAACCATACTTTGGGAGCTGATTTCTTGCTGGACTTGCCCATCTTAGAGACGCAAAAAGAATAAACTAAAGGAATTTCAAAACTTGGAAAGCAACTAGAAGCTCGACAAAACCCAACGTTTGCGTTTGCAGAGTTCTAGGGTTTTGGTGAGCAAACGTTTGAATGAAAGCATACAGCTGCTCTGCTTTTATATCCGTGCATTAGCGGCTACTCGGTTAGGGGTTAGGGTTTTGGCATTCAGTATCAACTACGCGCGCCTATGCTGTGCGTTTTTATTGCCGAATTGGTGAGCTCAGATTTTTAACGTCTATGGTCAAAATTGTCATTATATATAAAAAAAATGGACCACCGAATAAGTAGATAACTAATTTTAAAAGAAAATTTAACATTAACATCAATTAACTTCAGTAATGCTATTTTTAGCATGGTCAAATCAGCCGGTCCGTTATGGCCAACAAAAAGAAATTAGCTGGTCCGTGACATTCTCCTGCTGAAAGGAGTGGAGCCAGGTTTTTCCGTCTCTTACGTAGGTTGAAAAAAAAAAACAAAGGAACTTAATCTAATATTATGAGTTTTAACAAAGCAATCTTAAACCCATGCGATGGGAGAGTATCTCTTAAGTCTTGACATTAAACTAGAAGTTAAATATATATTTTGTCCAAGTTCAGAATATACATATTTTGTTATCTAAAAATCAGAATTAGACTTATTTTGAGCCCAGGACATTCAGATCATGCCCAAAATTGGTGAAAATGTAATCATTTGAAAGGCCTATATGTTTATTTTCATTTGAATTATATTTCATGTTATTTCAAATTTTCTAGAATTAATTATGCTATTTTATTAATAGACTATTAGAATAATTAATGTTTTCATTTAATTCTTTAGTGGAATAGCTTTTGGAACTAACACCAGTTTGACATGCACAAAAATAGGATTTTGATATTGTTATTTCTTATGTTTGAATGGCTGTTCCAAGTTATCAATGGATAGCTCTTTCATATACGTTGTTGTTTAGGAGACTTGATATTTTGGTTAATCAAAAAATTTGAAGAGCTTTAATGCTTCTTTCTCTTTGTCCTAAATATTATTTGTAGATTCCATTGAGTAATGAAATAAACCCTAGAATTTTTGTATCTCTTTGAAGAATTCCATTAAATGGTAAGTAACAAAATTTATCATCTAACTCTATCTCTAAAATAGTGACCTAACTTATACTTTTTAAGCGGTAAACTTTGTTCTTTTACTATTTGTTTACTATGCATCATTTCTTTGTCTTCCAATATTAGATGTAAGTGATTTTGATGTCGATCTTATATTTCAAAATCTCAACTTTTACATTACTTTTGAAAACACCATTATTACAATTTTATACAAGGAATTCTATTTATTTTCAATTAAGTGATGATTCATTTTTTGAAATGCCCATTTTGAATTCCCTCCCGATTTTTTCTTCTATCATCAAGAGCTTTGGTTTAAATGGCATCTTTCCTTCATAGAAGTATCAAGAGGTCTCCATGTACATGGGTTCATTCTTAGAGTGATCTTTTTTAGAAAGCACTTCTAAAAATAAAAGGTACATTGCTTTCTAAAATTAATAGATCAATATTTTTTGAAAAGGTACATCTAAAAAATGTATTAAATTCAATTTTCTACATCTAGAATAAATGAAAGGCTATGCTCCTTACTGACATGCAGAGGTAGATAGGGCATGTCAAGTTTGCCCTTCCTGATACCTTGGATTTCATAAATTATGATGGATGTGAGATCTTATATTTGTGTGTGTGTGTGTGTGTGTGTGTGTGTGTGTCATGTGTTTTCAATCCTACTTTTGGAAAATAGGGTGCTTTCTTAATAATCATATCCTCTTAAGTAAGGGCTTAGGGTATAAAGGAGGAACCTTTTTAATTTTCACTGTAATTGCTTTCAAAAAGTATAATGAAATGATAATAAATATGGTAGGAGGAAATAAAGCAATTAACAAAAAGGCCATTGTAGAAAACTCTATGGCAATTCACTAGTAATACCAAACAAGCCAACTTATCACAAGACTAGTCATAAACGAGCTAAAAAATGAAAGTGCATAGCCATCCATTTTAATTAGAAGTTAAATGGGCCAAATCCAGGAGTTAGCACATAAATAAGCAAGCTTTTTTTTTTTTAACCTTATTTTGTAACACCTTTAATTTACTTCACCTTTTATTCATATTAGATTAGCACATTTAAGAAGTATTCTGAAAATTTATTTTTATTTACTTAGGAATTGATAAATGCTATTTTTATATCTTCTATTCCTCCAAACTTAGTCATTTTAATGATCAAATATGGTTTTAGGGATTTAATTAGATACAATTTGATTTCATTAGCCATTTGTGCACTTTATGAATTAATTAGCAAAATTATTAAGTTTTAATGTATTAATTTCTTTTAAATAATTTTGTAGATAATTCTATTTAATATTTTCCATTCTTTTGTGCAGAATTTTTGATGGGCAAATAGCTTAAGTGGAAAATTGAATTAAAGAAGAGATGAAGACTTTATGTATGAATTTAAGGGAAAGTATAAATGATATTCATCACACTCATGCAATGGAGCTGAGAGCAAAGCATGTAGCAGCTGAAGAAGCTTGTAAGGAAGATCATGTTTCATTTCACACAACCACAAAAACAAATGAAGACACATACTCGAGCAAAACAAGGAGAAGCCGTGGTTTTGAAAGAAGAGAAAGCTGTGGAGAGTAACGTGATTGAAAGGATTAACTCGAGCAGCTCCAGGATCATCCACACTTCACATTGCAGTGTACATCCATTATCCATGCAGATGAGTTTCATGCAAGGTTCCATGTAGCAGCATATCCCCACATCACGAGGAAGCAGAGCATGAAGAAGCAACGAGTCCAAAAGAATAACACGAGAATGATAAAGGAAGCTTGAAGATAGAATTTTGAGCTTGAGAGGAAGTTCACAAGGGAAGAGAAGAGAAGAAAACGCGAAGAAGGGATCTACATGAAGCATGAAGGGCTACCAGACATACACATGCAGAAAGTGAAGGAATACTATGGTCTGGAGAAGAACAGCTCACGTGGAGGGCACACTCAAGCAGAATAGGGTTAAGATGCCACAAATGCATGAGCTGAGATGAAGCTAAGAAAACAAACATGCTACGCATTAAGAGGATGGAATGGAAGATTTTTGTGAACAGAACCATGGGCAGCAGCAGAAAATGAACACATAAAAGCTACACGTTGATATGGAGAAGGAAACTTACCACACATGCAGAAACAGAGGAAGAGCACATGGTTGGAACAGACGTTGAATAAGATGAGAGAAGGCTGGAGCTAGGGGAAAAATAATAACATGAGCTGAGGGCTAAATAGCAACGCAAAAATAGACCAGAGACAGAGCTATGGGCTTATTTGTATTAATGAAACACGAGAATGGAGCGTGCAAACCCACATTTATACACTCATGAAGGAACACGTGGTGCTGACATGGAAAATGCAGAAGGAGAACACGTGAATTTGGCTAAGGAGGAAGAAACACGTAATTAAAGGAAGCATGAGGACAACACATGTTAAAGTGAGCCAATGTGGAAAGAAAAGAAAAAAATGCAAGAATGAAATGAAGCTACTAAACAAGAAGGAGGTTTATGTGATGAAGGCTTCAAACACCATGCAAAGTTGATGTGAAAGAGAAAAAGATGAGGGATTAAATGAAGGAAACACATAAGAAGCATGTCAATTAATGAATTAAGAATGAAGCAACGTCAGAACATGTGGTGTGCAATTAAAGAAAAAGAAGGCATGTTAAATGAATAAAGAAACACGTGAAAAGCTCCAGGAGGAGGGAGGATTCCATTGATCGAATAAAAATAACACATCCATTGTCATTCTGACCGATTCACAGAACATGCCATATTCATTCACGCCCCTTCATCCAGCAGCCACTCCACACCACTCTTCATCCCATTTCCTCCATTCTTTCACCCAATGAAGCTCTAATTCCATCTGCGATTAGCTAGGAGAAAGGCTCTTGAGTTGGAGCTTGAATCCAAGGATTAGAATCAGAATTTTGGGCAAAAATTCTCTTATTTTTCCAGTACTTTTCTTTTCTTATATTCTCTTAGTTAAGATTGTATTTGATTGGGAATGTGTATTGTCTATAGTTAGTGGCTAGTTATGTAACACTTCAAAATTAATTAAGGTGTTAATCATGGATTTAGATTAATTAAGAATAATTATTATAGAATAATTGGGTAAGCTATATGAATGGAAATTTATAGAGAAATCAGTTATTAATAAAGGTTTAATATTTCAATTAGATTAAAGCTTAATTTAGGCCCAAAATTAATTTGAGTAAGCCATAGATAAGGATTTATGGAGGCCCAATGATGTTAGGTGCAAGCCCAACTCCCTATCATGATACTTGGGCCAAGAGAGATCACCTAACTCTTGAGTTGGAGTTTGAATCCAAGGATTAGAATCAAAATTTTGGGCTAAAATTCTCTTATTTTTCCAGCACTTTTCTTTTCTTTTCTTTTCTTATATTCTCTTGGTTAAGATTATATTTGATTAGGAATGTATGTTGTCTATAGTTAGTGGCTAGTTAGACACTAATTAGGATACTTTTTGTTGATTAATTGATTAGATTAAACACTGAATTTTTCATTATTCTCTAATTTCTTATATATGCAATGAAAGTGTTCGATAAAATGCATGAGTGAGATTATGTGCTTGATTGTTTGATTTAAGGATTTCTTGGTGTTTAGTTGGTTAATTAAATATCTTAGGGTAATGATTCAAAGGCTAATTAATCGGTTAATCAATCAAATTGAGTATTCATTAATTTTAAAGATAAGAATTGATTATTTAACGCGGGATTGAAGTTTTAATGCAACATTACTTTGTTAATCTTTTGATTCTTGAGTAGTGACCTGAAATAACTTATTATGAACACAATTAGGGACTCTTAGACTAAAATAATCACAATTGAATTAGGATAAGAATAGTGGATACCAAGAGATGAATCCAAACCTAATCACAAGTCTATCATTCAACCATAATCTATACAATTAGGTAGCAATTAGGAATTTTAATTCGATTTCATTTTAATTAGTTCAAGTCAATCAAACCCCCCTTAGTTTAGGAAATTCTTAGAATTTTTTAATACTTAGAAAATCTAATTAAATATTGAATTCCATTTCCAAGGGAGATGACCTAAGTTACACCACTAGCTATATATTTTATCAACCTAGTTTTATTTTGAGGGTTGCAAGATACAATCATTAAAATTTGGCGCCATTGCTAAGGAATTGGAGTCTTAATTGTTTAAGGAAGTTTTCTAGGTGTTTAATGTAAAGTCCCACATCGGCTAGAAGGGGCCTGTGTTGAGCGCTTATAAAGGGGTGCGAAGCGCTCTCTTCCAGACGCGCGTTTTCTCGTGAGTTAAGCGGGCAAGCGATAAAACCCACTGAACCGAGAAGGCTGGGTCTGTGACCCTCGAACCGGGAAGGATAGGATGCGCTCAGCACAGGCCCCTTCCAATCAATATGGGACTTTACATTTAACCTCTACTTTTGTTCTGTTTTGGTTTGATTTTTCCCCTATTTTAAGCTTGGAATTTTGGATCATTTAGATGTTACGTATCAATTGTCCTAGTTGTTGGAATTTTTTTTAAAGTGTCCAGAAAATTCTCAAACTCTGTTTTCTAAGGTTTTTAGTTGTTTTAAGCAAAAATAATAGCAAAGCTATTTTGTGCACCATTTGTTCGCCAAATTCCAACATTTAAGATACTTTTTCTAATTTTTTAATATTTTTTTTAGGAATTTTTCAATTTTTCTGGATTTAATTTCTTTATTTTTTGTGAATTTATTTTGTGCGATTAATCTCTGTTTTAGAATGTTTTTTATTGTTAGGTAAGTCTTAGTTTTTTTGGATTTTTGTTTACTTGATTTAGAGTTAATTTTAGTTATAGTTTGTTTGTGATTTATTTTGTGTTGAAATTCATTTAACTTCTCATTTTGTTGGCTTTAAATGGATCCTTTTTATTCTAATCAAGGTGTATATGATTCTTGTGCAAATGATAGGATTTTTTGGAAGTTGGATGAAGCCATGTCAATGCTTCAAGGCCTTCTTGAACGACAAAGATAAGAACAACAAAGCCAATAATACCAATAAGTCTAACAACCATGCTACCAACCACACCATCATTCTTGTGAAGTTTACCCTAATTACATTGAACCATACCACAATCCATATGAGATTCACCCCACTTACCACTATCATTATGAGCCATACCACAACTTCCATGTGTAAGAACCAGAATATCATCCTTACAACTATCATGAGGGGTATATGCAACAAAAGGTCTAGAGGGAACCAAGTTGGGAAGAGAGAATGATGCAGCAAATGGAAGCTTGCAATATTAAAAAACAAAAACAAATGCAGTAAATGATCTAACAAGAAACTGAACGGTTGCATCTTGAAAATCAACAAAGGTTTAACAACCTTATGAAGGATTCAAGATTTCAATTGAATCAATCAACTTTAAGTGCTACTAAAGTGACTAAAGAGCAAATTAGAGAGGAATGTATAGAGGAAGAAGAATCTTATTCGTTCGGAAATATCCTTTCAACTTCTAACATTTTGCAATTTGTTGGAACTGAATCTAGTTTGCTTGACAGCAATAAGACTATTGATGCATATAATGTTGTTGATTCTGAATTGCATGATGTTGTTGATGAGGAGATTATTATTGAATCTCCTGATTTGGTTGATTGTGGTAATTCATTAAGAAAAATTGATACAATTGTTGATGTTCATGAATCCTTCTGTACTGATGCACTTAGAATTTCTACTCCTAGCTGTGACCATAGTGATGATTTCATTTCTGAGCCAATTAATGATGAATCTATTGAGTCTGGGTAGTAGATAAGTGTGAGGGTGACCTAAAATGTGATTATCATTCTATTCCTGGTGTGGAATTAGTTGATAAGTCTGTTGATGATGCATCTTCAGAGTTTAGGGACAGCATACGATGGGAATCATGTGACATAGCTGATTTGAATGCATCTCTTAATTGTGTATGTGCTGGATCCATTACATGTAATAAATGCTCCCAAATTAATTTTTTCATTGAAACTAGTAAGTTCCTTACACATACTTATCAACATGATTCCTCACTAGCTTGTGATGATATGACTGATGAAATGGTAGATGTAGCATGTGATAATGATTAGACAGTGAAATTGTTGAATAGCTTGTTGTTGATGAATCAAACTCTAATTTGAAATGCTTATGTGATGAATTGCATACGTGTCTTGTATGTGTTGAGATTAATGAGTTTTTGAGGTCTGATAAGTCTATTAAATCCATGAATTCCTTTGTTTACATTGAAATTATTGATAAGACTGATTCTTCTAACCATACTAGTGTTGATAAGAGCATGCATAGAGATAGTGCTGATGTTAAAAATCTTATTGATGCTTGTACTGTTATTAATTCTAGTGAGAGATCCGATTTTGTTGTTGATCATTGTTTAAAATTTTGTGAGCCTACTGTTGTCTCTTTGGTCAGGGAAGATATCGTTTCTCTTATTAAGAGTCCTAAGTAGATTCCTGAAGTTGGTGAAGTAGTTCCCAACAATCAACAGACTCTCCTAGCTAAAATAAAGCATACCTTGGAGGATTTTCACTTAAAGGACTGTGAGAAGTTGCAATTAGATTTTTTTATTGATGCAGTGACTCTTACTGATGAGAGTCAAGTTGATTTTATTAGTTTTGATAGATATTTAGAGAGTTTAGAGTCTAATGTTTTTAAAATTGATTTTAAATTTTCTTTCTTTAATTTTAAATGTCCTAGATTTGATTTTTCTTCTTTTATTGCTTTTGGATATTCTGAATTTGACTTTCCAAGACTACTGATGGTTGAGGAAGTCCATGAGTCATCACTACATAATCAATCAAAATGTTTTAAAGTAGTGAGACTTAAATTTGTTGAATTAAGAATGAATAAAGCTGTTTTAATCTCAGTTTTTCACACTTTATGATTAGTTGATCTTTAATAGAGTTCTTTGTAGTTTAGGATTTAGTTTTCTTTTTCTTTTTTGTATTACTATTTGTTTTGCTTATATTTTGTAGGAAATAAATTGCTAACCAGCTACAAAGGAAATCTGAGCCACTTTTGAGATATTCGATTCAAGTCCATCCGATTGTATTTTTTCCTTTCACTCTTTATATTACGCTGTTTATCTGTTGACTGGATTGTGTGCTGCCATTGAGGACAATGCAATATTTAAGTGTGGGGGGGGGGGGGGAGAGTCATTTCATCTTCCATCTTCTCTTTGTTTTGTTAAACTAAAAAAAAAATTTGAAAAATTTTTAAGAAAAATTTTGGAAAATAGTGTGATTTTTTTTTTTTAAAAAATTCCTGCGAAAGTTGCAAGTTGAGATGATTATAACTTGGATTCACTTAGACATGATAAGCAATGGATTTTGTGTCTTGATTCAAGTAAAGTGGCAATGAATTTGCTTTTAATGAATTATTTGATAGCCATTAGTTGGTGAAGATTTGAGTCGTATCTGTTCATTTCTAGTGTATATTCACCTATCACTGCTTTCACTCTAGAACTTGTCTTAATTCTTTGTTGAGACCACATTTACATTTGCATGCATGAAAATGATAAGGCATTTATTTATTTTATAAGTAGATAGCCAAAAAGCCAACCCTACATGCATTTTATCCATTATTTTAGCCACTTTGAACCTTAATTTTCTTTTCTTGTTGAACCATAGCCGTTAAAAATGTTTTCCACCCTATTTTAAGATGCCTTAGGAATTTCAAGGAGCATTACATCGCATTACATCTAATTAGGATAGGTGAATGGGTGTCTTACATCAATTTAGACCATTGATAGTCAAAGTTAAGGAATTTATTTCAAAAAACAAAAGCACAATGCAAAGAAAAGAAGAGATGGAAAAGCTAAAGAAAGCAATACATTGAAAAAAGAAAAGAGAGGAAGAGCAATTGAAAAAAAAAAATCTTTTGAATTGAGTTCATAGTTGCTTATACTTGATGAAAAAAAAGCCTTGAATACACATTCTTCCTTATCCTAAATCCCCATTGATTGCTCTTGAAGTTCTAAGGTATCCATTTGTTTAGCTGTTCTTATATCCATTCGTTTCATTCCCTAACTCCATTACAACCCTGAATAAAGTCCTATGGATTTATGCATTGCATGGGTGGTGGAGATTTAGAAGCTTGACAAGCTTATAGTAGTAAGGTTTGGATAGGTGAAGTTTGAGCTATACACATCCCTTAAACATTGGAAAGTTGAGAGTAAACACTAACTCATATGAGAGGCTATGCATTTCAATTTATTCTTTTCAAATGAAATTGCCATGGAGCTTATTTCTTGATGCAAGTGAAGTTAGCTTTGATTGTTGAAGTAATGAAAAGTTGTGATTAGTCTCTAACTTGTGATCTTTACACTTCCTTTTTCTTTTCCACTTTCCAATTGTTAATCCACTAGCCTGTCTTTAGATTTTGAGCTTTGCCCAGGAGTGCAAAGGTTTAAGTGTGGGGGAATTTGATAAATGCTATTTTTATATCTTCTATTCCTCCTAACTTAGTCATTTTAATGATCAAATATGGCTTTATGGGTTTAATTAGATACAATTTGATTTCATTAGCCATTTATGCACTTTATGAATTAATTGGCAAAATTATTGAGTTTTAATGTATTAATTTCTTTTAAATAATTTTGTGGATAATTCTATTTAATATTTTCCATTCTTTTGTGCAAAATTTTTGATAGGCAAATAGCTTGAGTGGGAAATTGAATTGAAGAAGAGATGAAGACTTTATGTGTGAATTTGAGGGAAAGTGTAAATGATATTCATCACACTCATGCAATGAAGCTAAGACCAAAGCATGCAGCAGCTGAAGAAGCTTGTAAGGAAGACCACGTTTCTTTTCACATAACCACAAAAACAAATGAAGACACATACTCGAGCAAAACAGAGGAGAAGCCATGATTTTGAGAGAAGAGGAAGTTATGGAGAGTAACGTGATTGAAAGGATTAACTCAGGCAGCTCTAGGATCATCCACACTTCATGTTACATGTAGCAGCACATCCTCACGTCATGAGGAAGCAGAGCACAAAGAAGCAATGGGTCCAAAAGAACAATACGAGAATGATAAAGGAAGCTTAAAAACAGAATTTTGAGCTTGAGAGGAAGCTCACAAGGGAAGAGAAGAGAAGCAAACACGAAGAAGGGATCTACATGAAGCATGAAGGGTTGCCAAACATACACATGCAGAAGCGAAGGAATACTATGGTCTAGAGAAGAGCAGCTCATGTGGAGGGCACACTTAAGCATAATAGGGTTAAGATGCCACAGATGCATAAGCTGAGATGAAGCTAAGAAAACAAACATGCTATGCATTGAGAGGATGGAATGAAGATTTTCATGAACAAAACCATGGGCAACAGCAGAAAATGAACATATAAGAAGCTACGCGTTGATGTGGAGAAGGAAACTTAACACACATGTAGAAACAAAGGAAGAGCACATGGCTGGAACAGACGTTGAATAAGACGAGAGAAGGTTGGAGCTGGGGGAAAAATAATAATGTGAGCTAAGGGCTGGAAAGTAACGCGAAAATAGACCAGAGACAAAGCTATGGGCTGATTTGTATTAATGAAACATGAGAATGGAGCATGCAGACCCACATTTATACACTCATGAAGGAAACACATGGAGCTGACATGGAAAATGCAGAAGGAGAACACGTGAATTTGGCTAAGGAAGAAGAAACACGTAATTAAAGGAAGCATGAGGACAACAAGTGTTAAAGTGAGCCAACGTGGAAAGAAAAGGAAAAAACGCAAGAATGAAATGAAGCTGCTGAATAAGAAGGAGGTTTACGTGATGAAGGCTTCAAACACCATGCAAAGTTGACATGAAAGAGAAGAAGCAGAGGGATTAAATGAAAGAAACACGTAAGAAGCATGTCAATTAATGAATTAAGAATAAAGCAACGTCAGAACACGTGGTGTGCAATTAAAGAAAAAGAAGGCATGTTAAATGAATAAAGAAACATGTGAAAAAGCTCCAGGAGGAGGGAGGATTCCATTGATCGAATAAAAATAACACATCCATTGTCATTCTGACCGATTCACAGAACACGTCGTATTCATTCTGGCCCTTTTGTCTAGCAGCCACTCCACGCTGCTCTTCATCCCATTTCCTCCATTCTTTTACCCAATGAAGCTCTAATTCCATCTGTGACTGGCTAGGAGAAAGGCTCTTGAGTTGATGTTTGAATCCAAGGATTAGAATCAGAATTTTGAGCTAAGATTCTCTTATTTTTCTAGCACTTTTCTTTTTTTATATTCTCTTGGTTAAGATTGTATTTGATTGGGAATGTGTATTGCCTATAGTTAGTGACTGGTTATGTAACACCCCAAAATTAATTAAGGTATTAATCATAGATTTAGACTAATTAAGAATAATTATTATAGAATAATTGGGTAAGCTATATGAATAGAAATTTATAGAGAAATAAGTTATTAATATAGGTTTAATATTTCAATTAGATTAAAGCTTAATTTAGGCCCAAAATTAATTTGAGTGAGCCATGGATAAGGATTTATGGAGGCCCAATGATTTTAGGTGCAAGACTAACTCCCTATCATGATAATTAGGATACTTTTTGTTGATTAATTAATTGGATTAAACACTGGATTTTTCATTATTTTCTAATTTCCCATGTATGCCATAAAGGTGTTCGATGAAATGCATGACTGAGATTATGTGCTTGATTGTTTGATTTGAGGATTCCTTAGTATTTAGTTAGTTAATTAAATATCTTAGGGTGATGATTCAAAGGCTAATTAATCGATTAATCAATCGAGTGTTCATTGATCTTAAAGACAAGAATTGATGATTTAATGTGAGATTGAGGTTTCAATGCAATATTACTTTGTTAATCTCTTGATTCTTGAGTGATGACCCAAGATAACTTGTTATGAATACAATTAGGGACTCTTAGACCAAAATAATCACAATTGAATTGGGATAAGGATAGTGGATATCAAGAGACGAATCCAAAGCTAGTCACAAGTCTATCATTCAACCATAATCCATACAATTAGGTAACAATTAGGAATTTTAATTCGATTTCATTTTAATTAGTTTAAGTCAATCAAACCCCCATTAGTTTAGGAAATTTTTAGAATCTTTTAACACTTAGAAAATCTAATTGAACATTGAATTCCATTTTCAAAGAAGATAACCTAGGTTGCATCACTAGGTATATATTTTATCAATCTAGTTTTATTTTGAGGGTTGTACGACACAATCGTCAAGAATTCTAAGTAAGGCTATGAATACTTAATTGTTTTCTAATGATAAGCCATTGTTAGAAGAAATAAAAATTCAACACATAACATATAAACTATGATGCTATCTGATTATATTTACTCTAGTTACATAATGGCAAATGACAAAGTACCCAAAATACAACTTTCACAAATATATACATAAAAAATTGTGAGAATATCATTCAACATAACAAAATAAATCTCCTACCTAGTTATCCAGTTTCTATGTTGGTGGATACTAATCCACCATAACCCATGCAGTAAGCTAGATGTTTACGATGATGGGCGTGACCTCTAAAAATGAATGTCCACCCACTAAGTCACTTCAAAGGTTAGTCATATGGTTGTTACCTACACACATCATGAAGATAATAACGACATAAATTCTTAGTAAATAATAAAAAAAAGTAAAAACTCATGATAATACTAGCATGGTTATATTGCATTCATAGTAATTGAAAAAAAAAACATTATCTTGTATCATAGGCATAATCATAATGTCATCTCACAATACATATATACTTATGGCAAAATAGTATCATAATGCATACATACTCATGAAAAAATGTAATACTCATGTTAGAAATAACATTTTTATCTTTCTTATTACTTTTTGAATATATCTACCAGTCTAGTAATTATTTGAGTAAATTGGAACCAAATTGCTAAACACTTCCTTCTAATTAAGGCATCCCTTATAATAGATTTATAACGTATAATCAAGCAAGTAAAGGTCATCTCCTTTACTTTTGTCTTTGAGGATCTGCAATTCTCAAGATTTCCTCTCTATATTCTTTTTTCTTTTTAAAAATCCTTTCTCACTTCATATTGTCTTATAAGCATTATCTTTTTTTAATCTTTCATAATAATATCATAAATAGTCTCAAAATAATCCACATATGTTATTTCTTTTTTCAAGGATTTTTCTTAATCATATGAATAATTAACCATAATTCTTATAGCACATAATAAGGACAATACAACATAAAAAATAACTTATAACACTCTCACATGGATATTATATTCTAATTTGAACAAATAAAAGGTATAATTTATTGATCACAATTACTTTAATATATGCATGTAAAATTCTAAATTAACTCAATATTCTAAATTAATTCAAAATTAAATTACATGCAATATTGTTGAACTCTAAATTAAAGGAAAAGAACAACCTAATTAATTTGAGCATAGTTACTTTAACATATTCTAAATTCTAAATTAATCGATGTAAAAATTACTATAACCATGAATTAAAATACTAATTTAATATGTGTGTGTGTGTGTGTGTGTGACTAGATAATAGCATAATACTTTAAAGTGAAAATTTTAAAGAGAAAACCAGAGCGGCGATACTACGCATAGGACTGGTTAAGAGAGAGAGAGAGGTAGATAAAAAGAATTTAATATTGTCTATAAAATTAAAATATTATTACTGTAAATGACTTACAATTCAAATTCAAACTATAGACTGGAATTTAAAGAAGGCTTAAAGGTGAAAGGAAACTCTAAGGTATTTTGAAAGGATAGCTTGTATGGAGCCTTCTTTCAAAATGTTTGAATGCCCTTTTGCTTCAGCCTCAAGCCTTTTTTAGATGCGAAGGCTTTTACATTTGTATTTCATTTTGTTTTAATTTGCATTTGCACTTCATTTTGCTTTATTTTGTATTTCATTTTGTCTGTAGCATCATATTGTTTGAAGAATCTTGCCGCATGCTTTGTTTGCTCTTGGTCAGACCTTTTATCCTTTTGCCTTTTATTTTTTGAATTATTGATTATGTCTGCTGATTTTCAATCTGTAGTGTAGTGTCAGCAATTTTTTGAAGATATCTGTAAAAATATGTCTGTAAATCAATGACTGAATTCTGCTTTAACATTTATGCCGAAGCAATCATCTTCATTTTCTAAGAGATCTTCTTCTTCGTCCTTTTCTTGGGTAGACGATTTGGCATCTGAAGAGATGGCCATTTGAGAAGAAAAATCCTATAACTTTTTTGTAAACTATTCAATATATCCTATGGCTACAAGGTCTGTAAGAATCTTGCTTTTTTTAGGCTAAGAAAGGGGCATTATTGACTGTTCTGAGTCAGGCTATATTTTTTTTAATTTATATATTGACTTGATTTACATCTGCATACTCTTATAAGTATTTCTTCCACCATTTAACTCTAAATCTTTAGGTTAAATAATTTAGAGTAAGGCAGTGAGTAACACCATTAATTACTATAAAAGTCCAACTAAGGATCCAAGGAACCCTAAGCTGGAAAAAGAAGAAAAAAGGTTTTTTTACCTCTTTAAAATCAGTAGTTGTAATATCATATATTTCTAGCTTGCTTCTTATCATTTCTAAGTCTCACATGATGAATTGCACAAAAGGGAATGGAAAAATGGCATTAAAATAATGTCTTATTTTGCGTTGCGTCACGTATGAAAATTCCATTCGGTGTCACGATGACCATATGAGCTTATACATCACATTCTCATATTTAATTACATACATACAACTCATTTGCATCACCAAAGTTGGCCCACACCTCGTGGAATTCAAAAAGGAGCATCAAATTCATTTTATTATTTTCGGCCAGAATTTTAGTTTTTCTGTCACAATTTCGGAAATTCATAACTAAATCCAAAAACATTGAAACCCAACTTTACCATTACAGAAAGAACTAGATGTCTACCCTATGTTAAAAATAATTTCAGCTCATGAATTATTAAGGGAAGAACATTTGACATCCGAAAAGCCACTGAGGTCGTTGTTGTCTGGGCTACTAGTTCAGATTACTGATATAAAGTTTCACAATTCATAAATAAATCTAGAAAAATTGAAATCATGTATTATTGGCCATTATGGAAATATATACATGTCTACTTTATGAAAAAAATATGTATAGGCTATGAAACATAACACAGAAAGTGTTTGACATGCAAAAAGGGGCAAAGGTTCAGACAGTTATTAGTACTGATGCAAGTGTCTGCTATAAATTTTGAAAATTTCCAATTAATTCTAAAAAAATCCAATCCATGTAAGTGATACCAATTTGGAAATCTATGAATGTTAAATTTATGGTAAAAATAGGCTCAGACCAGAGGAAGCATGTTTAGCCACTGAAATTCAATGGAACAGTGACTTAGGTCGTATTGCCCTACTATTATTGTTCCAGAAATTCAAAAATTCATATCTCTTAGCTCAAACCTCCAAATGAGGTGCTTCTAGTTGCTACAAGTCACTATGAATGCCTAGTTTCTATCTATAAAATTTTGTAGCCATTGAACCACGTTTACCCCTCGGATGACATAATTTCACAACTGACCAAATGAACAGTATTGGTGCAAATCCAAAATTCTGATGCCAACTTTGAAAAATCATAGAAAATTACACAGACCTCCAAATGACCTAATCTTTGGCTTGCCAAAAAGTTCTAGGCAAGATCTAAGTGCATGCAAGATTTCAAGTCAAGAAGAGGTCATTTGGTCAGACTTTGCTATAGCTCAAGATTATGGCAATTTTGGTTCTAATAAAGGGGCAAATTTGGTCCAAATGAGCTATCCATTGTTTCACGCATATTTGAGCAACTTCAAAAGCATAAATGTAGCATAAATGAGCCTTTCATAAGGTCTGAATCCTCATGCAACTCAAATTCACCATGCTACTTACATATACATACATGCACAAGTGGGCTCTCAAGTAGTCAAAATACACAATTCTATTTATTAAACTCTATTCTTGATACATACACTAACTTTACCTAGTTTTACAGTTGTTCAAAGTGTCATGGCTCAAAAGTAATATATACATATATTCTTTGACATTTTAGTACATCACAACTAGCAAAATGTGCCAAGAGATGGAGATTTAAGCTCATTGGCCTCCATCCTTTGGATCTTAGACTCCACCTAAATCATATGAGATGAGAGAAAGGAGGGGGTGAAATTCATTGAACCTCAATAGCTCATACACCTATCCAAGTACATTTTCAAGGTATACAATATGTCAAAGGCACAAGTATGCAATCAATCAATTCATGAAGCATTCCACTTTCACATTTTTGTGTCACAAACTCATGTCAAGCATAAGAATGAGCTCTAGGGACTTTTGGTTTGGCCTCACCCCATTTTTAGGACTTTTGGATTGCCTCACTCTTGGTTTTTGGGACTTTTGACTTAGCCTTACCCATCCAAGGGACTTTTGGCCTTAGCTCACCTATGCCATGAGACTTTTGGCATCTTCTCACCTACATGAAGAGACTTTTGGCACTACCTCACCCTTGTGAGCCATTTCCACAATTCAAGGACATTCAAGAAAGCATATTGGTACCAAAAGAGCAACATAGCATCAAGTGGCATGTCCTAAACATACAAATATACACACAAGCACTCAATGATACATATATAATAAGAAAATGCAACAAGAAAAGGTGGAGAGCTACCTTGATGCAAATTCAAGCCTTATTTTGCTTGTTCCTTCTCCTTTTCGGTTCCACAAACACAAGGAGGTGGGGTTGGATTTCTTTGGCCTTGTTTTCTTGCTCTTTCTTGGTTGCTTTTCACTTTCCTTGGTTGCCTCACTCCAAACACAAATTTTTCCTTTCTGTTCTACCCCCAAAATAGCACCAAATATATCAATAAAACCATAACAGGAAAAGAGGGAACGAGGAGAACAACTTTGCTTAAGAAAGAACTAAGAAAATCCATAGATTTCATACCTTTTTCTTAGCCTTTTCTTCCTCCAAAATTCGCTCTCTTTGTGCGCCTAAGATAGCAGCTCCTTTTCTGAGATTTAGGGAGAAGAAAGTCAGTTTAGAGAAGGGGAGGCAGAACGTGGAGTTAAAAAGGGCATTTAGAAGCTTTTTTGTGCAAATTATTTCCATTTTTGCCCTTCCATAATGATATTTCCGGTTTGGCTTCGTTTTAGTTCCTTTTTTAGAACTATCTTTTCCATCATAACATTTAGATTCCCAATTTAATAAAATGCCTTTGGAATCACTCAAATTGGAGCTAAAACCTTCCCGAACGAACTGATCAAAATTTGGGTCAACCAACATCCGAAAGAGTACATCGGAGGGGCTTTACCGGTCCCGGGGCTTCCTATGGTTTTTGAGGCCTCTGAGAACCCTGGGCAACTCAAAATTTCCATTTAAAAAGTCCTCCTAGGTGTTTTTCCAAAATTACACTTATTTACGAAAATGCCACTAGCCTTTCGACAAATTTTTTGATTTACTCCAGCCCCAGTTTCTGGGCAACTCAAGGCTCAAATCCTCATTTTCTATTATTTAACATTTTATCCAAATTTATTTGGCCTTGAATCACTCATCTCAGGAGACTTGCTTTTCAAACCGGCTCGTTTATGTGTTTTTACAACATACCGGGCGTTACAGTAGCTGTCCTGAAGGCTTGATATCTCTCAAGAACTGACTGTGGAAGAATTTGTTGTATAGATCTGAAGACTAAGAACCAGATAAAAAATCATCTTGAAAAATCATTAAGACATTCTTTATCAAAAAAGATAAACCAAGAATGATTATAATTTCTGTAATAAAGAGTATTGTACCACGCATCTCTATAATCATAATAATTATAGGATGTGAGGCCATTATATTCTTTAGAAAATCTTTTTACTGTATAAGGTGACTATTTCCAGGATTGATATGTAAAAAATTTCTTTATTCTAATTTGAGAAAATTCTTTTCCTTTAGATTGGTGGGTGATTTCCACTGAATGAGAATCTATTGAAAAAGGATAAGAAGCATGCTAATTGAAGTATAACTATACTTGTATGAAAGTACCCTAGTTAGGTGTAGAAGATACGAATGGGCAGTCCTATAAGACTATACAATGACATAAAATCCAAAGAAACGACCAGTTGATTTCAAATGAGTATAGATGCTATTAAGTTAACTACTAACGCTTGTAGTAGTTGAAAACTAAGATGAAACACTTAGATCCATTGATCATGGTAGTCTTTGGAATCACATGTATGTGATTATGGTGGTGCCTTCACCAGTGCAAGATACAAATAAAAAAGGGGGATAAGAGAGAGAGAGAGAGAGAGAGAGAGAGAGAGAGAGAGAGAGAAGAGGTCTATTAAGGGTTTTCCTATGTTGGTTACACATACGGACGACAATGGGATTACCTATAATGAACCACTACCATGAATTGAAAATTTTAATGTTGTAGGCAAGTTGTTGAAGCTATGTCATCTAATAGAACACCCACTTGAGCTATGGACTTGTAAGATTTAAGGAAACTCATTCCTAAATCTTAAAAGATTACCTTGATACTGTAGACAAGGTACTTTCACCCTTGAAATCAAGCCTTATAAGGGAATCTAACCTAAACTTGAAGGATCATATTTATTCTTGCTTAAGAGATTATGTTTGATTTCGATTAGATGGAAGGTGACCTTAGAGTATTTGAATGCCTTAAATGGATTAGTCGTAAGATCAGACTTTACATTAATTCCAACCTTTGGGAACCTCAACAAATGAGAATAAGGAACCTTAGGTACTGATTGTAAATGAAAGGGATTTTACACATCTCCAAAAAAATGATAAAAAAAGGGAAGAATAGACCTTTTTCTAATGGACAATAAATGAGGATATAATGTATATAATAATTTTTGAGATAGTTAGACATAAGAACTAGAAACCTAGACTAGATGATCCTATAAAAGGAAAGACTTGGTTCAATTAAGAAGGTTCAGTAAAAGAAATGTGGGAATAATTTGAGTAAGGGACGAATGAAACTCCTTTATGAAGTAAGGTTATTTACCTACATTGCCATTAGTGGAATAAATACTAAAAGGGCTAATTAAGTTGAATCCCTTGTAGTTCTTGGTGTCAACTATTAAGGAGAGTTAGGCTGAAGTATCTCGGAGTTATCTCTTAAATGGATTGAGAATTAAGAAGGAAAAAAAGTTAACATGAACATTCAATGATCAATTATTGGAACAACAACAAAAAAATGAGGGAAGGGAGTAGGAGACGAAAAAGAAAGAGACAGAATAGAACAAAACAAATACTACAAAGAAAGAGAGATTTTAAGATTTATTTGAACTAGGTGCCTAAACTTGTTATAAGGTGATCAAGTGTAACTTGGTCTAGATCTCTTTAGTTCTAGACAAAGGAAGAAGACAGAATATTTAGGTTATTATGTCATTTGACTTGGGTTGATAAAGAAGAAATAGAATTATGGATGATAAGTAAGGTAATAACATAATAAGGACATCTTCTATAGGAAAGTAACGGGGAAAGGACTAGGTTCTTATGAAATTTTGAGAAACCAAAGTGGAAGCTATGAGGATAGATTATCCAACAATAAGTAAGTGATGTATGACTAATTTTGAGGACAAATTCTTAAAAGGAGGAGAGAATGTAACACCTGAAATTTATTAAATGTATTAGTCGCAAATTTAGGCTAATTAAGGAAGAATATGAGGAGATAAGAGTCTTAAGGATAAAGACAATTTGAGTATCTTAACATAACAATTATTAATTGGATAATTTTGAGAAAAGTAAAATAATGATTTTAGGATTTAAGCATGATTTGGCCATGACTAATTCATGTATGATAAGAACATTATTAGAATACCAATTTTATTTTGATAGAGCTCCACCTTCATTTCATGGAAGCTTAACACTAGTTTCCTTATAGGCCTAACTCATATTTAACCCATTTAACACTTAAATCATAGCCCAACTAACACCGACCTTTGAACCCACTAGAATTTGGGCCTTAAGGTCAGCACAATTCATCTTAATTCAAAGTGTTTTGCAGCCCATCTCACCAAACAAAGGCTCAATGACTAAAAAAGAGCCCAAATAGACTATGGGCTAATGGGTCAGCCCATTTCCCCTTAATAACCCTAAAGGTTCAGCAATTTCTTCCCTCATTCAGTAGAAAACACAAAAGGCAAGAGAAAAAATTTGCATGTTAGAAGAGGGTAAGAGTTTCTCAACATTTTGGCTTAGATTTGCACTTTTGGAGAGAGATTAAGCCAAGGTAGGTTCTATATAACTTGACCTTCTTATCTTCCTTTACATTTTGGTCCTATTGGTTTGTCATTTGAAGAATTTTCATCTCTTCTTAGGATGAAATCTAGTTTTTGGATGATTGTTGTAACGACCCTAACTTCTAATAATCATAATTAAGGTTAAGTATGTGATTACTAATCATAAAATTTTAATTAGGGTTGAAAGTCATTACAACTAATTATATTCAAAAAATGTTAGAAAATTTGAACCTTAATGTTATTAGGGTCATTAATTAGGCAACCAGATAAGCGTGATTTTTATACACTTTATTCCTCCTAACTTAACCTTTTTAATAATTAAATGTGGCTTAATGAAGGCAATTGGATGGAATTTGATTTTAATTGGCTATTTTTACATTTAAGGAATTAAGTTGCAAACTATTGGTTTTTAATGCATGAATTCCTTTTAAATAATTTTGTGGATATTCCTACTTAACACTTTCCATTCTTTTATGTAGATTTTAATGGGCTTTGAACACAATCAAGAAAGCTATGAGTTGGAAGAAGTAGGAAGCACTCTCAAGTTGAGCAACATGAGGCAAGCTCCAGCTCCTTTATTCCTCTCGTAGAGAACAACCCACTCATGCACAAACAGAAGCAATACAGAGCAAGAATAAAGAGAAGAAACATGTGAAAAGCTACGTGGTTCATGAAGGGAAACAAAGCCATGCATGAGGACAGTAACTTAAGAAATAATGTGGAAGAATATGCTTCTAGTCTATAAAGAAGGGAAGAAGCTCGAGTTTGCATAAAGAAAAGCTCAAGTTCTGCATGAAACATTCAAGTGGCAAAACAGAGAAAAGCTGTGCCAGCAGCAACGAGAGACGAAGCTTTGGGCAGAATAGACGAAGCAGAAATGAAACCACGGGATCATAAAAGCTTAGCTTGGAAGAAGCGTGAATTTGAAGCTGAAATGGAGGAAGAAAATCACGTGGGGCAGTAGCCAAACATGCACAAAGCAACATGAGCAGAATGCTGGACGTGGAAAGAAGGTAGCTCACATGCAGCAGAAGGACGGGGCAAAACCAAAGTAACACGAAGAAGCTAAGGGCAGCAAAACACACCAGCTGAGCACGTGGTTTTACACGAGTTGAGAGGCTCAAATGCAGAAACAGAGACAGCCACGGGTTCAACGCATAAAAGAAAATGAGGGAAGCTACAGACTTGTGAAGAAGACGCTGTCTGCATGAGAAAGCAACACGAGTCTGGAGCTGGGAAGAACAACGTGGGAAGCATGAATCAGAAAACGCTGAAACCAACATGGATTATTATATTCAAGTGGGGCTCACCTTACATGCACATGCAAGCTTCAGCCGATTGAAATTAGAGAGGGGAGCACGTGAAAAATAAGTAAACCACGTGAGAGGAGATCCATCGTATCCGTTCATCTCTCACGCCTTTGTCACAAGTTATTCCACGCTGATTCACGCATTCCAGAGGAAGTTGCACACTCCGTATTACTCCATTCCATTCACCACATTTCCATCCATTCACGTCACCACACGCCCCCTTCGTCCATTCATCCCCTTCGCCTTCGTCCATTTCGTCCAGACCACTCCATTCCCCATCTCCATCTACCGAATGAAGATCTAAACCTCCCTCTGTGACTAGCTTGGAAGCATCCTTGGTGCAAGCTTGAATCCAAGATTTGGAGTGCAAAATTCTGGCTAAGAATTTCTTCTATTTTCCTACATTTTTTCTCTTTCATCTATTGTCTTGGTTAAGCTGTATTTGATAGAGAATTTATGTAATTGTAATTAGTGGCTGGTTAGACACTAATTAGGATATTGTTTGATTGATTATGTGATTGAATTAGTACTGGATTTTCCAATTTCCTACAATTATCCATGTATGCAGTCAAGGTGTTTGATGAAATGCATGTGAGAAATTGAGTGTTTAATTGTTTGATTTGAGGAATCCTTAGTGTTTAATTGGTTAATTAAACATTTTGGATGGTAATTCAGAGGCTAATTAATCAAGTAATCAATCAATTCAAGTGTTCAAAGATCTTAATCACAAGAATTAGTAATCTAATGAGAGTTGAGGTCTCAATTAACATTAAATTGCTACTTTCTTGAATCTTGGATGGTTATTCAAGATCATTTGTTAATGAACACATTTAGGAACTCTTATGCCAGAATTAATCACAATTAGATTAGGATGAGGAAAGTGGAAACCAAGAGACGATTCCTAAGCTAGTCACAAGACCATTATTACCCATAATTCTCCAATTAGATTGAATTTAGGAATTTTGTTTCAATTTCATTTTAGGTTAGTTTAATTCATTCAAAAAACCCCCAAATCAAGTAGCTTTTAGGATCCTTTAATACTTAGAAACTTAATTAAGCATTGAATTCCATTTCCAATAGAGATGACCTAGGTTGTGCCACTAGCTATATTTTTAGATCAACCTAGTTTTATTTTGAGGGTTGCACGACAAACCCGTCACAACCACAATTATTCAAAAGTGCAAGTGAATTTAATTATTAATAAGGAGTCTTTGATTCTCGCATCCCTTAATTCTAATTCATAAAAACCTCTTACAAGTGTCTCTAAATCATTCCTTAGTATTACCATAAAAGAAATTAAAGTTTCTAGGTGAATATGAGAAATTAAGCACCTTCGCCGCTGCTAAATCTCCTTTCACCGTGGCCAATTACTCTCGGATTCAAGTCCTTACACCTCCATAAATTTCACGCATTTTGCCGCGGCCAAATACCCTCTGGAATACCCCCAAACTTGCTTCCCAAGCTTAGCCGCGGCTAACATCACTATTCACCGCAGCCAATTTCTCTCTGTTTTCTTCCTGGCAGGTTCGCCACATTTGGCCGCGGCCAATTCCTCTTTGTTACCATTTGGCCGAGGCCAATTAAATGTTGGCCGCGGCCAATTCCTTTCTGTTCCTATAACTCCCAAGATTTTATCTCATGCTCTCCAATTTCCCTCCAATATCACTCTAGGGCCATTCTACCTTAATTTATGCAACTCAAGTAGTACTTATGTACCTTAATTAGCCAACTAATCTATCATTACCTATTTAGCATTTAGATGTGGATTTTCCTACTCATCCATGGGATTTTAAGTCAGCAAATTATAAATCTCCCACAATGGTCATTCAATCATACTTTCATTGGGTATTTCTTGCATTAATAGTCAAGTCTATAAGGAACATATCATGGGATTACATTCTATGTTAACAAAATACAACTTCTACACTTGGCAATTTATGATGTAATGCAACAATGGTACAAAACTTGTAAACTAGTTACATTACAATTTGACAAGGCTCTCAAACCTATGTGCTACCAAACCATTTAATGATCTTCCATTAATTTTCTCCTTGCCACTAAGAGGTTCAGTGCCTGAAAATGTTAGCCCATAACAGGGTGAGATATACAATCTCAGTAACAAAAGGAAAATTTTCATATATATGTACAAGTCAATCAATCCAATGCAATTTCATGTCATCAATACCATAATCATAAATTCAATTTGCAAATGAACTAGTTGAACTACCAATGACTACTGTCCCATACCAGTAATCATACACAACATGTTAATGGCCAATAACACTGGGAGAGATCCGTCCACGGCACCTACTCTATAATGAGCATAACCAGGGCTCAGTGCATCGGGGTCTGATCACAACCCAGTACTCGATCAAAGCACATTTACGGGTGGCAGCCGCACCACAGCTCCACCATAGACTCACAAGGTCCAATTACAATAACAATCAAGTAGTCACCAGACATTTAGCATTTCAAAATCAAACATGTATAACAAATAGCAGATTAACATGAGCATATACATGGAATTAGAAAAATAACCCCAATTACCTCAATGAAGCCAATTACTCTTCCCCTAGCTACCATAATAATCCAAATGCACACCAAGCCTATAACAAGCATAATTATCATCATTTCTAATCACAATCAAATATCCAAAGAGTTGAACTACTAATAACAGACTAGAGGTTACTCACCTAATTACCAAGGGATTTAATTTCGGATTCTAACTTTCCCATACCAGAAATTGCCATAGTTCACTCCAATTTCTGGGTAATTTCACATGAAACCAAAGCCCATATCATAGGTCAACTATAGAGGTCTCAAACTAATAGAAAATACATCAAAATGGGAAGGAGATACTCACTTAACAACACCCATAACCTCACCTTTGAAAATCCACCATGGAAGCACCAAAATTCGCATTTCAATCATCAAGCCCAGAAAATTCAGTTTTCCACCATTATCTCCTTGTAATCTCACACAATAACAGAACCCATTATGACAATCCATCCTTAGGGGCATTTTCCAGCAAAGTAATACACAAAATAGAAGGGAAATGCTTACCTAATCATCCCTCTAACCTTCTAACTCTGAAAATCTTGTAAGGAATCACCCAACACCAAGTTTCAGATTTGAGAAGAAGATGAAAATGCTCAAAATCAGAAATTAATCAGACCAAAATGAAGAGGAGGATGAGAGGGTCAAGTTATATATAACTCACCTTGACTAAATCATTTTCTAGGAGTCAAAAATAGAGCTTCCATGTTGGTAGAATCCTAGCCTCCCTTAAACCTCCGAATTTCCTCTCTTAAGTTTCAGCAAAATGACGAAGAGGCTGAAGAGTTAGGGTTTTAGTTGGGTTTAAGATGGGTCATGAGTTGCTCCAAGGTCCAACTCTAAATGGGTTTCAGATTTTTACTTTGTTGGGCCAGCTCTTATGTATTGGGCTATTGAATTTTAATCAAGTTTCGGCCAAGTTTGAAGAGCTCAAAGATTTGGATCTGTACAAGGGTTATTGGGCCACTTATAAGAGCCTATATAAGGTGGATCTTGGGCCTCTATCACATTGAATTGGATTGGATATGCACTTAACTCATTAGGCCTCCATTAGCCTCTTCTTATGATCTCCTACATTAATTTGGGCCTAAATGTAGTTTCTATCTCAATTAATTCTCAACTCATATTATTGATTTATTTCTCAAAATTACCATTCACTTAACTTGTCCAATTACCCCATATTAATTATTCCTAATTAATCTAAATCTATGATTAACACCTTAATTAATTTTGGGGTGTTACAATGATTGCAAAATTTTTGGAGTTGAAAGTTAGAGGGATAATTGGGTAAGCATTTCCCTTCCATTTTGTGTATTATTTTGCTAGAAAATGTTCCTAAGGATTGATTTTCATAATGGGTTATACTATTATGTGAAATTACAAGGAAATGGTAAACCATTGAGGTTTCTAGACTTGATGACTCAAATTTGAATTTTGGAATATCCTATGGTGTGTTCTTGATAGTTGAGGCTAAACTCAATTCATTTGACCTCTTGGGTGTATGGGTAAGTGTTCCCTCTTCTCTTGTGTAGTGTATGTGCTGAATTCCTATATTTTGGATTGACTTTTGTTGCATGGTTTGTACATGTGTGAAAATGAAGTTGTGGAGAGTAAATCATGGCGAGTTTTGATGTATAGACCCTAAATTGGTGTAATAGATCATTAGGAAGCTTGGATAAGAAGTTCTTAATGATTTCTTGTTAAGATTAATTTGTGGATAAGGAGAATTTCCTTGGTAATGATAGTTAAATGATGATAATCATGTTTATGTTAGGTTTGGTATGTTTTGGATCATGGTGGTAGCTAGAGGAAGACTAATTGGCTTCATTGAGGTAACCAGGGTTATTTATTTTAATTCTATGTATATACTTATGTTAATATGATATTTGTTAGACATGCTTGATTTTAAAATGCTAAATGATTGGTTAACTACTTGAATTACGATAATGATTAGACCTTTTGAGTCTATGGTGGAGCTGTGGTGTGGTTGCCATTCATGCATGTGCTTCGATCGGGCACTAAGTTGTGGTCAGACCCTAAATGCACTGAGCCCTGGTTGTACTCATTATGGAGTAGGTGCCGTGGACGGACCTTTCCCAATATTATTGGCCATTAACATGTTATATGAGATTACTAGTATAGGACAATAATCATTGGTAGTTCAACTAGTTCATTTGTAAATTGAATTGATGATTCTGATATTGATGATATAAAATTGCATTGTATTGATTAATCTGTACATATATATAGAATTTGCCTCTTGTTATTGAGATTGTATATCTCACCCCGATTGTGAACTAACATTTTTAGGGACTGGACCTCTTAGTGGCAAGAAGAAATTAATGGAAGCTTATTATATGATTTGGTAGCACATAGATTTGGAAACCTTGTCAGATTATATTATGTAATTAGATTACTAGTTTTATATAATTGCCATATTGTATCATGAATTGCTAAGTATAGAGATTGTAGATGTAATATAATTATCACAGAATTGAATATTATAGTTGTAATTGGCTAACAATGGATGAGTGACTTGATCTTGTATGAACATTAAGCATTGGCCCTACGCTCCTTATAGTCGAAACACTTTCGCTGTTACCAAATTATGGAATTTGCTTATGTATGATAGTTTCATGAGTAGAAATCAATAGTTAAATCCTGAAGTGGATAATGATAGATTAGCTAGGTAAATTAAGTAGATAAATGCTATTAGAGTCTCACAAATTGAGGGAGAGTGCTCCTAAACTATTTATAAAGGGAGAATTGGAGTGCATGGGAGGAAATTTGGAGTTACAGAAACAAAGGGGAATTAGCTACAGCCAAAATGGAATTAGCAATGGCCAAAAGCAACGAAATTGCCTAAGGAAGGAAACAGAGAGGAATTCGCTGTGGCAAATCGTGAAGAAATGCAAGAGACAAGTCTAATGATGTTCTAGAGAGTAATTTGTCGCGGCATAAGGGATATTTGGCCGTGGTGAAATTTGCGAAATTTGTGAAGTTGAACCTGAGAGCAATTGGCCGCGGCGAGAATACATTTGGTTGCAACTAAGGTTTGCAATTTCTTATATTAACCTAAAAAACCTTGGTTCTTTTTATGGCAAAGCTAAGAGATGATTCAAAAACAATCGTATGGGGTTCTTGAGACTTGAAATTAATAAATAATAAATTTAGAGGCTTTACTTGGAAAATTTGATTTACTTAGGTGCTTTAATGGTGTGATTAATTGGTAATAACTCTAATAGCATCAGGGTTAAAAATTTTTCCTCTTTTTTCTAAGTAATCAATTGTGATGACCTTAAACCTTGAATTATAGTTGATATTCGCATATTTAACCTTTAATTATTGTGATTAGAAATTAGGATCGTTACAGGAAAACCATAATTTGATCTTGGAGAATATTATATTTTAATTCTAACTAAAATCATATTTTGAATCCTATATTTTTTAATAATTATATTTAATATTTAAATTTTACCTAAATACTTTTATTTCTCAAACAATTTTCTTTTATTTTTAAGGTCCCAAAAGTCTAGGGAATTTATTGAAATTCTTTTTCTAAGTATTTATTAATTAATTCTCTATTGTTTAATAAGTTAAGATTATTTTCAATTATTTCCTAAAAATTCCTATTAACTCTTAATTAATCCTTAAATTTACTTGATATCCAAAATTAGAAAAATTCCCATGTTATCGCATAAAATCAATGCTAAAAATTTTTTAAATTACCTTGTATTAATTGAATAACTAATTTTGGAGATGTTATAATATCCACTAATTAAAATCAATCAGATTATTTATAAAATATTTTAAAACTAATATATATATATTGATTAAAATTATTTAAATATATCATTAAACTATAATAAATAGTATACGTTACTATTTTATGTGTATATTAATATTAAATTATATATTGATTATAAAATTTTGAAAATCCAACTGAATTTCAATTGAATTTTATCAGAAATTTGATTGAAAGTCACTTAAAAAAATTTCCACTAAATATTCGTCAAATAAAATCTGATTAAAATTAAATTGAATTTTTTTGCAACTGATATTTGATCAGATAATATGACTAAAATTTCAGTTGGATTCTTTTCTTCTGAATTTTAGTCTGATTATCCTACTGATGTTCGATAGGTTAAATGTATTAATATATTAGAATTTCTTATTTAATAAAGATTATTATTTATAATATTAAATACATATAATTTAATGTATGTTATAAAAAATAATAATTAAAAATATATATTATTTTGTACCATTTTATTTTTAAATAAAATTTTATGATTTTTAAAAAATATATTATTTAACAGAATATATGTTGAATTAGATAATTATATATTAATATTTTAAATATATTTATTGAATTTTATTTTTATATTTTTGTAATTTTATTATGCATGTAAAAAATAATATATTTATGTACTAATTATTTCTCTCGTGTTTAACTTTTCATAAATTTAATATTTAAAAAAATTTTAACATATTGAAAAAGCGTACAAGCTCTGAAAGGTATGAACTGTGAACTAAAAGTAAAATTATTTGAAAACAAAAGAAGAAGCCAGCTTTATTTTTTCATTCGCACATTTTATTTTCTATATATATTATCTTTTTTTACCACACTTTCATTGCATTTGGCTTTCATTTTCATTTCTTCTAGCTTTGCTCTTTTGTTTCATTTCTTCTTCTTCTGTTATTTGAATTTATTTCATTTCTTTCTGTTCTGCTCTCCTTTTGTTCTATTTTCTTTGGCCTCATTCTTTTGTCTTTCTCTTATTTCTCTTTCTTTCATTCTTTGTTCTTTTCTTCAATTGTCTCTTCTTTAGTCTTTGATTATTCATAATAGGAGTAATTTGGGCTACTATTTGTTATTTGTCATTTTAAATTTTTGTTTAAAATAACGAACGTGGTTAAAGGAATTATCTTCTGAAGATTAAGGGAAAAAATTAAGCAAAAAGACATTGAAGAAAAAAGAAGAAGATACAGAATAATTTTGAGGACAGATACAGACTAAGAAAAAAAATAAAAGAAGGGAAATTAGAAGCCAAAATAAAAAATATTCATAATATAATTATGAAAAATTAATTAGTGGTGATTGAGGAAATATCAATATAAAAATATAATAAATGTAATATTGAAATATAAATTAAATTATAGTTTTAACTAAATATGATAAATAATGTAATTTAATGATTAATGAATAAGATAATTTATTTGAGAGAAATATACTATTAAATATATATATATATATATATATAACACGTTAAATCAAAATAAATAAATTTTCCCCCACAAATATATCATGCATTAAAACTAAAAATAAATATACCATTAAAATAATTTAATACATGTATTTTTATTTCAAATTTTCAAAAATTTTATCATTTTCGATTTAATTTCAGTTGGATAGTCAAATTAAATATCAAACAAATTTTAATTTATTTTTTTAAATATTTGAATATATTAATAAAATTTAAACAAAATAATATTCTTTTATTTAAAAAATAAATAAAATAAAGCTACAATTGCAAAAGAAAGCTACAGTGTTACAACTTTTTATTGTTTTAATGTTTTTAAAAACTACAAAAGCAGTCACTATTGTTTAGTAACGACGTAAAATTTGACTGAATTTATCAATTATTTTTTTAGTCACAAATTAGTAATTTGCAGAGAAAATTCTTCTTTTTCCTACGACTTTTTTAGTCGCTTTTCATGTTTTTGTTGTAGTGTGCCTAGATTTGTTTGTTTGATTATTGAATTTTATTCTAGTTACATCCAATCAGAGTTATTAGGTATAGATGATTGCTAAGATAATTAGGATAATTAAAAATCAAACTATAGTGTAATTGCATTCAATAGGAGTTCCCACACTAGGGTAAGTAATGATCTAATATGTGCCATTGAATTGAATGACCATTAGGCATTCAACAAAATATCATTTAGATTAATCAAAATTAAACACATTGATAGGAGTGTTTGACGTTCCCTAAATCTAAATTCACTTGTTATTAATACATTCTAAGTCTAATTAAACTAGTTCTTAGGTCAAGATGTGGTGTTAATAAGTTAAAATTGGGGAGATGCACTGTCAAAATGGTATTTCCCTATAGAAAAAAGTGACATATGACATAGATACATGTATCGCATGACAAAATTTTAGAGTATGAGGTATTATTTTGTATGTGATAATAATATTTAACCTGTGTGTCGAAGAGATTTATCAGTAAATTGGTTTGAGAAGTCGAAAAGTAAGTAACCCCATCAAATATATTTAGCCAAGTTGGAGAGTTTTTATGACTGGACGATTCTTGTTGATTGTAGAATATAATTACAACTATATATATTTTAACATGTTAAATGTTGAAAAAAAAAAAACCAAGTTTAAGAATTTGATATTGCAATTGTCAAGTTCGGTAATGGAATATGGATTGAAAATTTTTTGTTACAATTAGGGAGTGACATGAGGTCTTTTTTGTACATAATGGAAAGGAGATCCAATTTAAGACCTTTGTCAAATGACCCAGGCTTAACCACTGTTATTTTTAGGAGCTATCTTAAGTATAATTTAGTTTACAGACATCAGATGGTTAGGATGTACAAACACAATCTTGACCATTCCACAACTGTTTCATGTATGTACACTGCATTATACCCAAGAAAATTTCTTACTTTTAGTCTCTTAGAAGTGATATTTGACAAAGATGAACTATCATATTTTATTTGTATATTTTGATAAAGGTAATTTTCAAATCACGTCAAATCCTCTTTAATTACTCTTAATTATTTTAATTATTATAATTATAATTAAAATCATTATAATTATTAGTTGAGTCAAGAAATTAGTTAATTTATCAATCCCTAATTATTAAAAATTTGTTAGTCATTTATTTTTATTATATAAATACTCATATACTTTCATTTCTTTAATAACAAGAATTTTATAAGTTTTTTACTCTTAAATCTCTTCGAGATTCATGATAAATAATATTTTACCATTATGTACATGAATCTTGAAAAATCTAATGATAGAAAACTTCCACTCCTCTTACCAAATGATCAGTGGAAGCTTAAAACTGAGATTTTAGCTTGGGGTCCACCTTGGACATAAACAGCTACACACTCAGAGCCAGGATTCAAGACCTTAAGCCACTGGGGAAGGACAAAGACATTCTTGTCTTGTGTTGGAGAAAGACCCCATACAGGGCCTGAGAGATTCTCAATCTCAAGCTTTAGATCTGAGATTGGCTTCTGGGAAGTGTTCTTAATTATGACCTTGTGACGGTAATAAGTTGTTACTCCAACATTCCATGAACTTGTAATTGAGTGAAGGAATTCTACTGGGCCACCTGCAACCTTGCCATTTTTCAGTCAGTGTTTGGATACAATTAAACAAAAAAATAGAAAATTAAAAAAGTTAGAGAGCAATAATACTGTGTGTATAAGGCCTAAATTAAATAGATCTCTACAATAATCACCTGCAGATGTTGTAGGTGCTGTTGGTTTCCATGGGCTTGTGCCTGTGAAGCCAGTGGAAAACAAATTATTACAACAATGGCTAAATGGACAACAACTTACACCATATTTGAAGAAAGTCTAGTTCCACGAGTGAGTTTGGATAGGAAATAATAGGAAGGAAAGGAATGGAAATAAAGCGCTTAATTGAAACTTTTTCCTTGTTTAGAAGTTTGTTACAAGAAAGAAAAGAGAATAGAGAATTTTTAACTAGCATTCCAAAAGTTTCCAAAGTTTGAGCAATTCCTCCGTATATATGGTAACAGTTTAGATTAGATCCATAGTCTGGGGCTCACATATGGATTCGGTCCAGAACATTGCATATATATATATATATATATATATATATTACAATGTACACAAAATTTCTTTTAAAGTCTTATTTTATTTGTAATTTTCAATTTTTCTTAGTTTATAATTTTTGAAAGAAAAAGTTTTTATAACCAAGAGAAATGTAAGTTATAATTTGTCATTCCTTTTGGTCCCTTCTCTTTCCTTTGGATTCCTCCCCTTTTCTTTCCTCCTAAACTCTCAAACATACTCATAGATTTTGTCTTGATTAATATAGGGTCCAAGACAAGATCCTTTTTTTTTTTGTTAATACTCACTTGTGATTTTCTGGTGCAGTGGTGACTCATTATGGTAGGAACCTGTGACGAACATGAGGAGATCATTAAAGACCTTACAAAAGCATATATGACAAAATAACAAAAAATATGAGTATAATGAAGGATTTTGCTATATAAAGTTTTCAACCATTTGAAAGTTTGAGCTTTCTACCATTAAATTGTTGAGATTTTTATGTATGTTAATAAGAAGAATAAATTATATAGACATTTTTTTAAAAAAATATATAGATTTTTCATAAAATAAAAAGTTATTCTATATTATAGTGCAATTTTTAATTTTTTTTACTAGAATATCTACTATTAATCTAAATACATATTTTTTTAAACTAAAAACATTTAAATAAAGAATATTTTAGTTAAACAATTTAATATTGAACTAAATTGTAAAATAATATTTTGTTTTAGAAAAAAATTATATATTTTTCAAAAATAAAAAAATTTTATGTAATTTCAACAAAAACTTACAAATTTATATAATTTAATCTAATACAAAATTACATTACACATATATCAATAAAATCCAGAGCTTGAACTCTCCGTAGCATTGTCCTACGAGGAAACGGAGATTAATCCGCTTACCTGCATTGCCATACGAACTCTGTAGCTTAGCAAAGATGCCTACAAGAGGAGCAGAGCCAGAAAGTGTAGGTTCAGTCTGTTCATAATTGGATCTGTCATCCACGAAGTCATCGTTTTCATCAGGTCCTCCCACTAAGCCACCACATATGACATTGGGATTTGGTTCGATGCGGCGATACCAACTCTCGAATCCCTGCACGCACCCAACCTCTGAACGAAGAACAAAGATTGAAGCAATGGAAGCTCCTCTGTGGTGCGCATGAACAGGATATTTTGCCCCATATCCAACCAAGTAGCTCATGCTCTTGGGGTTTCTTCCAAGGATATAGTCAGCCTGTACGTTTCAAAACAATATCTCACCCTATTCATTAACTAGATAAAAATCATCACACTTCACTGGACAAAATGTGAAGTATAAGAGTGTAATTTGAAGTGTTGCTCTATGTCTCGGTACACGTGTCTGATATTTGCAAGAAATGGACTCTATGGTTAAAGTATAATTTTAAAAATATTAAATTTGGTCTAAGTGAATATACGGCTGCCAATTATGCATACAATTTTGACACTCCTAATATGTATGAGCATAGCTCACTTAAATTACTTAGTATAAGTGGCATCATAAGTCACAAATATGAGTGAATTGGATCCTTTATAGTATTATACAAGATGCAATTGAAGAAAAAAAAAAAAAGAGGCTTCCAATATTAAAAGTTGCTTTATGATACTGGTCTAATGCCTTCAGTTTATTTTTCTATAACTTCATGACGTTAATTTTGTCCTAAACTGTAGGGTTTAAATATTTATTTTTACTCTTTTTGTTAACATAAATGATGCACATGTAAAATATTAAGATAATATATAATTGGCTTGTTCAATAGAATTTAATGACAAACTAACAAGTTTGATAACAAGAATCAAATTAAAAATGTGTTAAATTACATAAACACAACTATGAACTTTTAAATTACAGAAAGCATATTGAAGATTGATTAAAACTATTAGAACCCATGTAACAATTTAACTTTTATTTATTAAAAAAATCCATATTTCACAGGATGGGATGTATTGGATACCTGTGACTTAACAAAATTGAGAAGCTCCTGAGGCTGAACTTGGCCTTCGGGGCAGTTGAGATTGGCTTTTGCCGCTGAGAGGTAAGTGGAGTATACAGCTAAGAGAAATGAAGCAGAGGAAACATACTGCATATTGTTCCACTCACGAACATATATTAAGCCACCTAATAAATAACAAACAAGTATTATTTTCTTCAGTGGAAATTCACTAAAGAAAGTGATTAGAAAAGAGGAATTGAAGTGATAGTTCGATTACCTGGAGTTTTTTTGACATTGTAACCATCATTCTTTTGCAAGCAAGCACAAGCAAAGTAATCTGCCTTGGCCTGGTACTGCTTTATAGTAGAGGCGTAAGAACCAGCCTGTCCTTCCAGAAGAACCTGCAAATTGGTTTTGATTTTTGATTATTTATTCCACACTTCATTCAAGTACAATCACTTAAGGCATTCCAGATTTGGATTCTTCCAAATTTGTCACAAGATTGACAGTGTCAAGGCAGAGAGATAGACATATTATATTTACAAGTTAGGACTCAAAATGACTCACCATGCATATGGAATTTATTATACAAGTAGTTGTCATAGATAAGGTGTTTATTTCTTTTTAAAATTAAAAAAACATTTTTAAAAAAATAAATTATAGGGTTCAAACTTCAGATATCCTAATATTCCTTTGTGGTGAACTAATTATATGCTTTGCCAGAGGGGAGCCACACAAGAAACTTAATTTTTCCTCCAAAAGAACCTTTGCTTAATGGCCACTAAGTATATGTAAAGATCCACGTGCAACATGCCAATTCTTTGCGCTTCTTAAAAAGGAAGTGCACGTGATGCATTTTTTATTTGGATTATTTAAATTAAATTTGAATGGTTTATATTTGTTTATTTTATTTTTAAAATTTAATATTCTTTTTATTTTGAAGGAAACAAAGTGTAAGATAAAAATAGTTTTTTAATTATTAAATTTTTTTAAAAATAATAATTTAAATCAAAAAACAAAAATTTAAAATTTAAAATATAGACTATCCAAATTAAATTTACATAGTCCAGATTTTATTTTAAGAAAAACCAAAAAAAAAATTTAAAATTTGAACCATTCTAATCAAATTTAGAAAGTCCAAATCTTATTTCAAGAGCATGCTACTGTTAAATGTAGAGAATTAAAACGTGTAAACATCCTTTAAATTTCTTCCTCACAAATATTTTATAAATTTCATAGAGAAAGTAATATAATAGAATGGAAGAGTTGGGATCATTTCCATTTCTTTTCTCTATATTTCTTACTAACTTCAAAGAGAGATAAACATAAAGCGTTAAGGTTTATTACTCATGTACATCCACGTATTCAAATAAGACTTACCATTTAAGTGGATTCCACGTATTATGTATTGCACACATTATATATCTCTCTCTATCCAAATATATGAAACTCATTTTCTCTTTCTTCATCAATTTCCTTTCTCTCTCTCTCTCTCTCTCTCTCTAAAATTTAAAAAGAGAAAATTTTAAAAATCTATACTCTGATAGCATATTCCATTTCCATAAAGTAATGCTATCTATTCTGCAGTGAAATTACACATAACGTGCAATCATGAAATCACCTAAGTCCAAACTTTATTCATTGCTTTTTTTCCTTAAGAATAATATTTTTCCATACATTTTAAAAGTGATTAGTATTTGCAAAAATTTTAAATTAAAAAAATCTTTACAAAATGTATTTTGCAAGACAAAAATAAGTATTGAGATATCCTTTATTCAATACCTAATGCTTATATCCCTAATTTTTATAAGATTTTGAGTAAATTACTGTTTTCATCCTTGAAACAAGATTAAATTTTCAATTTAGTCTTCTAAAGTATAATATAATTTAGTTCCATAATTAAATTTTTTCCAATGATTTTCATTCTTCCATCTATTAAAGTCATAGGTTTAATTTCTCAATTTGGTCCTCTAAAAGATAAAAATAATTGAGAGAAAATTATTGAGCAATTTAATTGAAAAGGTAATATTTTGGATGACTAAATGGAGAATTTAATGATTATTTAGGAACATAAACAGTAATTTACTCTAAGAATCTTCAAGTATTTCAAAGACTCAATAAATATCCAATACCATATATTTTGGGTGAAGGTATGAAAAAAGATAAATTTTTAATTAGATTCAGATACAGTTTAAATATATGTATCAGATGCTATCTAAAACTTAATCAGATATCTGCGCATTGTCACTCTTATCTCTATTAGCAAAAAGGGATTAAAAACATTGTGGTTACCTTTGATAGGAGGATCTGGACACCGGCATATTTGTTGTCCCAAGAGAACTCTTTGACTGCCCATCCGGTTCCCCCCATACACACGGCATTGTCCACTACATACTTAAGGTAGTATTCATCCCCAGTTGCTCTATGCAGCCAGGCAGCAGCCCATAACAATTCATCCTTCATTACACAGGTGACTTTAGAAGCAAATAAGTACAAAACAATTATGGACACAGATTCCTTGTTGCTCAGTTTGAGCAACATGTAAGTTGGATAGATCTAAACTCTCCATTGTTTCTTTTTTGCTCTTTTGCAATCTTAGTTATCTTTTTTTTTATTTTCATTTTTTTATTTCAAAGAAAATATGCAAGATGAAGATAATTTTTTTATTTTTATTAAACAGACACTTTTTCTGTGAAAATTAAAAGACTGTTTTTGTTTTATATTTTGCTTCCTTAAAAAAATTAGAATAAAAAGATAGATGATTAGAATAAAAAAAAAAGAATAATGTGGGTGTTCAAACTAAGCAATAGAGAATATGTGTCTAATAATTACTCATTCTCAGATTTTCTACAATTTGGGGAGAAATTTACTACAAGCAATTGGAGAGAGAGACCGAGAGTATGAGAAAGTTTTAGTTTTTTTCTCTTTAACTGCACCGTATGCAGAGGGTCCATTCTACAATTTCTTTGGTGAATAAAGAACGGGAAAATTAATGCTAAAATAGACAAGAGCTATTTAACTCACTGAATAACCGGAAGAAGTATAGAACTGCTGAGCAAGTGTAATGGAGTTGTCATATAAACCTCTGAATCTATCTGCGAATGTGAACAGCTGCAACAGATAAAAAGAACATCATATATTAAATAGCTCCATGATTTTCTATTGCTGGAATGGAAATGCTAGCTTCCACATTCTGTTGTGTCCAGGTCAACACACTTCTCATATTATAATTGATCATGAAAAAAAAAAAGAAAAGAAAATTTTTTTTTAAGAGATAGATTATGAATTTCCAAAGCCCTCAATTAATTAACTTGCATTTATTGATTTAACATAACACTTAAATGTCCCTGCATTTATTCTGTTTTTTATTTGATAAAAATAAATTTTTAGCCAATTACACAATGTGAAGTTCTTAACATCCTCCTCACAAGAATGAGAATTCTAACTTTTCTTAAACTTATGAGTCCACCGCTTAAAATGACGTCTATCCATGTCTTTCTCTCTATAAAACTGATACAGTTAATTCCCTTAAAAAAATGAGAAGATGCAAGTTTTCAAGATACATGTAGTTGGTCCAATTTTGAAAAATCAGCTGTAAGGATATGCATATACGTTTACTAAACCATTCTGACATGTCTTATTCCAGCTCCTAATTAGTACAATATGGATGTATCTTGTTCGGCTGCCGGTTATTAATATACCATGTTTTATGTTATGATTAGTGATTCTGATAACTTTGTGTGGGTTCTAATACAACTACCAAAGGACCTGTGACATGCCCGGAGATGAGAGATAGAGAAAGAAGACCAAAGAATTTGAAAGCAAAATACTGCTGTCACTAAAGTATTGGGAAGGGAGGTGTTAGTATCTCCTAAAATATTGCACACCGTGGTGGGTCCTATTTGTATAGGACCCACAATCCTATTTCTTCTACAATACTATACTACACTTGGTATCATTTTTTGCAAGAAAAAGAGAAGAGTTACAAGTAAAGAAAGTCTTTATTTTAATATAATATTTTTTATTTTTTATTATCATTAATTAATGTTATTTATTTTCTGTTATTATTATTATTATTTTATATAGGGTTATAAGAGTCATTTTCTTTCCTTATTTCTTTTTTCTTTCTATACCTAATATTCTTATGTACCAAATGTAGTGTGTAAATATTTTATAAGATTTAAATTAGGAAAAAGACTGAGACTTGAAAGGAAAAAATAGATAGATAAAAAAAAGGCCACTAAGCTTGAAATAAAGTCACAGCTAACACGATTTGTAATGTGTTTGAAAATGCGGTAATTCGTTCCAAAATTACATTTGACATGAAGCAAGATATTAATGTTTCTATATGAACATGGTTTTTCACCGCGATTCCAAATGAGTCCTTAGAAACATGTAGTTGGTCCACAGTTTATATATATATATATATATATATGTATATATTACCTGTTTTGCGTGAACTAGAAGGAGCGAGGAATAAGAAGAGTTGTATGGTTTGAAAGCTATGGCTGCTGCAGCCATGGCAGCTGCAGTTTCAGCAGCGAGATCAGAGCCAGGATGTTGTTCATCAATCTTGTAGGCAGTCCTTGAAGTGGTCATGTCTTCAGGACGTTCCCAGCAGTAATGATCCGAAGCACCATCACCTACCTGATCAAAAATTTCAATACAACAATTAAGTTAATGATTTAGCCTCTAAAAAAACTGGACCTTTAAAGATAAATTATTTTTAATTCAATATTCTAAACATTTTTCTTTAATTAAAATGATTCTTCTGAAAAATATTTGTAGCTTTCTGACTGAAGTCTAACTTTGATGCAAAGTAGCATCATTTTTAAAGTTGAAGACTCTTGAGCAAGTTTATATGGATAATTAACAGCCAATCCTTTTATCATTATAATTGAAAAAAATATTTAATGTAATTAAATTCAGAGACTTATATATTTAAAGAATTAAATTAAAATAAAAGCGATCTAGATATTGACTCATTAATTTATTTTAAATTTAAAATTTAAGATAATTTAATATAAATATCTTTAATTACAATCTTCTCCATCCATTACCTGTCCCCAAAGAACATTAGGCTGAGGGTGTGCTTTCATGAAGTAGTGCGTGCCCCACCTAATGGCCCAAAGAGTGTGACCCATTTGGTTTAAGTCGGTGATCTCTTTCCTGAACTCAATGGCTCCCCACGCCAGAACCGTCATGCTGAAGGCCATTGGCAGCCCAAATTTCACATGGTCCCCTGCGTCATAGTACCCTCCCACCAAGTCCACCTAACATTACGTAACAATCAAAACGAGCGTTAGTTTAAATTCAGCTAATAAAAATAAGAGTCAATTATATATATATATATATATATTATTTTTGAACGATTGTAAAAATTTTAATTTGTTCATTCAAATGTTAGTATCTTAATTTTAGTTCCTAATAATTTTTTTAAAAAATCAATTTAGTTCATTTGAATGTTCAACTACGTGAATTTAATATAACCTAATAGAATGTTTATGTGGTTGTTAAATTGATGAAGTGGCCATATGTTTAATGTCCATATAAAATTCACCAAACTCATAGACTTCATGTAATTTTTTCTGACATTAAGCACGGTCAATTATCATCTAATAGCCATATAATTACTCTGCTAAGGTAAGTCAACAACCCAAATAAATTCGCTTCAGTTAAATTAACAAGCAAAGGAACTTAACTGATTGAGAAAAAAATTATTTGGACACAACAATATTGGAAGGCTAATATTTTAGAGGAGTAACTTTAGAATTTTGTAATTTTTCAAGAACGGTCCATAATTTTTCCCAATCATTTTCTTTCAAAATATAAGTCTCTTACCAATAATTTTTCTCCAGTTAGTCCCTGGCTTGAATTTATTGAAGTTATTGATATGGTCTAATAGGATGCTTATGTGGCAATTAAACTATGAATTAGCCAGGTTTAATGTCAAATAAAAAAAAAAGAGGAGTATTTGAGTCATCAAATTCATGATTTTCCTACTATACGAATATCAAGAATGGCATTTTACAATATACGGCTCCGTAAGTATTTTGTTCGACAAGTCAAATGGGAGACAAATTTGAGAAATTTATATTTTAGAGATCAAATTAAAATTTTTTTAAACTTTTGAAGACGAAAAGTGTAATTTGTTCTAAAAGTAAAAAGTAAACAATGAATTGGATGCTCACTCCTTGCTGAAACCCATCCTTGAGAGCAGAATCGCCTCGCCACTTGACTCGTTGCTGCAATGGTAATTTTCCAGACCTCTGTGCCTCAAAAAACATCAAGCTCTCGTCAAGGGCTTCGCCATAGTTGAATTCTGAGCCTGTACTTGCACCTAATCGCACCATAGTTATTAATAGAAGCATGCACACAGAAATGTTGATGTTGTTCCTCATGATGATATATATGGATGGTGCTTCTGTGGTTGAATTTTGATCAAACAGATACAAATATCCAATGCATAGCTCAAGAGGTTCTTATATAAGAAGAAGAAGAAGAAGAAGAAGAAGAAGAGAAGACCATTGCGATTTGCGATATGTGGTCGCCCTCACGTTTGTTACAAATTAAGGAGACAATGAGAAGAGCTTCCCACGTTAAGACGTGCATATGTGTAAGCTTGAGAAGGCAATGATACAGTGTTGTAGTCGCACCGCCCGTTATTCTAACCGTTAATTAATCATCATTTATGTGATCTGAATTGGAATAATAAAATTATAAAATAAAAAATTTAGCTGCAATTTTTATGTTTTTATTATGACATTTTTTTAATAAAACATAAAAGGTGAATATTAAATTTTTGACTAAAATTTTATTTTAGTCCCTCATGTTTGAGGTATTTCTCAATTTAGTTTCTTATAGAATTATTTTTTTTATTTGGTTCTTTACAAATATGATATTTCTCAATTTAATCTCTCACATATGGATATTTCTTAATTTACTTCTTTACAAATAAAATAATTATCAATAATGTCTTTTATTAATTTATTGTAAATGAAATTAATAGTAGATTAATTAAAAGATATTATTAATAAGTTATAAAAAAATATGTTATATGTCACCATATTTATCAATTTTAATTTACAATAAATTGATGAAAGATATTATTAATAAAGATTTTATTTGTGAGAAATTAAATTGAGAAACCTAATTGAGAAAGAAATTTTATAAAAGACCAAATTAAGAGTATTCAATTGTGAGGGATCAAAATAGGGTTTTACTATTTATTTATTTATTATAGTTTGATATTACATTATTGATTATATATATTATTCTTATTAAAAAATTTAATAATAAAAATATACTAAATTATACTAAATTTGGTCTAATTATAAACGCAAAGCATGCATGTAGGTAGCCAATTACCAACTCAAGAAAAATATTGTCAAGGTAGGCACGCCTGCAGGCGGCAACAATTCATTTGATATATTTTGTGGTATGCATTTGACTTTTTATAAATTGTTACTTCAGGATGTAAACTAAAATATTGGTGGATTAGTTGCTTTTTAATAATTATAATTTTAATATAAGAAAATTAACCATGTTTTATTTTTTTAAAATATAAGTCAAATATTTGATTGCTTCATAGTTTAACTATTTATTCACACAGTCAATTAATCAATTAATGCTAATATTTTTTTATACTTTTAATTAGTTCTAATTTAATTATAATCATAAGTTTATATTGTTAAAACTATCTTTTAAATTGTTATCTTTAGTGTTTTTCATAAGTCATTATAAGCAATAATGTTTTTGAATGTTTACAAAAAGAAAGGAAAAAATTACATCTAAGGATTTAGACATGATAAATTTGCAATAAAAAATCTTAAAAGTTGAAATTATTTTCAAGTATTACAATTATCATCAGATTTTAAGGGATGTATAATTAATTTTAGAAGACTTATTATTAAGTGTAAAAAAATTTAGTATTTTTTTTATACTTAATAATAAATTTCTTAAAATTTAATGATAATTGTGATTCTTAAAGGTAATTTTAATTTTTAAGATCTTTTATTACAAATTTTATAGCATCTAGGTGTTTGATTGTTATTTTTCCGAAAAAAAAGACCCATTATCTAGTAAATTATCGCCACCATGCCACATCCTCGTCTTTTCAACTTGGCTAGAGGAGCACATTAGTATTCAACTCAAGTTTTATGAGCAAGTGGGACAATATCACCCACCGTTGAATTCTATACTTTAATATTCACCTTTTGCCCCTTAATAAATTCTAGAGTAGGATCATATATTGAAGCATCTATCTTCTTCATCTTTGACAATAGTGTTTTTTTTGTTGCGGGTAAAACTGGACATTTGATTCAAGAGTTACAGGATGTAAAGAATTCACAAAGTGAACAATTTGTTTATTCACTTTTTGTTTTTGGAGTGAAATTGTTTATTCACATTTTAAATGAGCTAAAGGCGGCAATATTTTATACTATGTCTTTATATATTAAGAACGAGTCTTTTCTCTTTTAAGCATATAGAAATACTGAGAGGTGTTTATTAATTAAATTAATAATATATTTGGTAAAATATTTTTAAAATAATATAAAATAAATTAAAAATATAAGCTGAGAATAATTAAAACTGAGAAAAAGAATGACTCCACACTAAGAGTATGATAAAAATACAGCAGATGATTAAGACGGAGGCAAGAAATCTCTTTATGGAGTAATTTGAGTCCCTTGTGTTTAGGGAGGTAAATGTATTAGATAAATTTAGAAATTTAAATCATCTTAATTTTTTTTCTTCAATTCTTTTGTTAATTTAGAGAGAGGAAGCGAGAATAGTTAGAATTTATTAAGTGGATCCCACATACTCTCTCTTGGATGCTTTGTCTAAATTAATAGAAAATTGAAAAAATTTCTCCTCACTCACTTTCTTTTTCTTTTAGTCTTTTCAAATTTACCTAGTACATTTACCTTTCTAAATGCAAAGAATCCATCTTTCTTAGCCGAGTGGCCATGTACCATTAGCACAGATTAAGTCTAAGCTATGCAAAATGTACAAATATTAACTATTTATAAATAAATCAATTTTTGTTGTAGTAGTTACAATTTTTCTTGTAGTAGTTATAGATGTATTTTAGTCTGCATGAAATATTAATGCTATAATAAAAGACCAAGGAAGGAAAAAATAATTAGAAGGGTTAATAAATCAACAAAAAAGTAAAATTAATACAGTAATAACAATTAAAAAGTGAATCTATGTACCAAATTGCATAGCACATTTGGATTTAGATTTTTCTACCTATTTGTTAAAGGTTTGGTGATCATCTAGTAAATAATAAGTAGTAGAAGATAAAGAATAATTATTTGTAGTGATAACAAGGTGTGAAAACATCATGAATGATAATTATGCAAGCCAACATATGACTTATGAACTAGGATGTTAACATTAAGATGAAAGTTTGTAAATTCTCCTAAAAATTATTGAGGTAAATGATAAGATAGATAATCCTTTTCAGTTAGACATTGATCATGTATACATGCATTTTCCTTCATGGTTTTGTATCTTCTAGCTGTTCTAGCCATGTCCATTTATGTCAAACTAATCTCTCTATAACTATATTTGAGAATTTATGCTTAATTAAAGAATAACGCAATAGAGTTTCTTCAACAAGTGCTAAACCTTTTTTTGTTTTTTGGCAAATTAAACTTTTAACTTTTGTTTCTTGTTATACGGTTAAAATATTAAGAGAATCCTAAGCCTATTCAAAGATCTTGTCGACAAGATCTTGGATCAAAGTACGATAGTATAACCAAAGATTAGTTATATCAGTTTATAAAGTCTAAAATCCTATTAGCAAGGTCTTTTAGTAGTCTGCAAGATCCTAGATCAAATTTTAAACTTAAATAAGCCAAAAAAAACTTAAAAGAAATTATGGCAACACTTAAGAAATCTAAGTGGGCACTTAAGCAAAACAACAATAGGAATTTCTAAAATTCTTTATAGTCTCAACCACAAAATTATGCTAAGTATAATTTGTTATAAGCATTTAAAAATTCCTAAAATACCTATAAATCCTATAAACAAAGTATTAAACTAATCCATGGCAAAAACAAGAATAATGGACAATAAAATCCACAAAAATCACACCTTTTCCTTATCTAAGCACCCTTGAAATACCATAAAACTTCCTTCAACTATTCTACCTTTCAAAATATACCTAAATCAACATCTCTAGCTTCAAGAATAAAAAAAAAAAAACAATTAAAATTGCCACCTCACATTAGGACAGTAGTTACAAAATTTTTGACAGTAAATATTGTATAAAGAGAGTAAATTGTCATTTAAACCAACTTATAGTCATCCAAAACTCTTAGAACTACTTTCGTACACCCTTAGACATAATATAACATATATTTCTATCCAAGAACCCATAAGAAAGTGAACATAACCGAGTAAGAGATATAGGACAACAAGTATCATACATACAAAACATGACAGCAGCAAAAATGTGTGAAACCACTATAATTCTCAAACTTTTACTCCCTTGAATTCACTCTATGCTCACTAAGACTTCTCCTAAACATTTTGTGTCATCTCTAAGCATGCTAGATAGCCATAAACTCTCAAAATATACTCCAAAGTAACACAGAACCAATATCCTTCTTCTATGACAATACCAAAAGTCAAAAACAAGAAAAATAACACTTAAGTTCTATGTGCTAAGGCAAAAAATTTAACCACATTTCCAATTAGCACCAAACCACTTGGAACAAATTTAAAATACCTTAAAAAAGTTGTCCAAATAGAAAAGTCTAACACTTAGGTCCTAAATCAAATTTTGACCTCTCAACCCTTAAATTTGATACTTTTGGCTTCCAAATAGTCTAATACTTATGTTTTGCATACCAAATTTTGCTAACATTTCCTAAAAGGTTCTAAACCTTGAATACCATTTTTTTTCACTAAAATAAAGTTGCTCAAAAGGTAAAATCATAGGTTTTCTCCATATATAACAATTTGCTGCACTAACCCAAATAAAGCTAGTTAATAATAAAAAGGTCTCAACTTGCACTTCACAAGGTCTAACCACCTCAAACACAAGCCAAAGAACTAAAGTAGACCTAAAATACTTCGAAAGCCAAAAATATTAGCTAGGACACTTGAGGGACACATAACAACCATGCAGTCCTAAAATGTGCACATTCAACTCATACGTGCCTAAAGGTGAAACTAGCCTTTTGTTTTACATATAATTATTAAAACAAGAATGTCCACTATCAAAATGAGGTTATCATACTTCTAGTTCTAAATATATTACATGGTCATAACAAACACAAAGAAAACTACATTATGTATCCATAATTCCTCCATATATAGACTTACATCCCAATGTAGCCATTATGGCCTAAAAATAGAACGTGTGGAATATTTATATGTATACATCATCAAAATTCATATATGCCCATCAAAAGATTATGTACAACCTCTTATGCTTCCCTCTTGCAACCCTACTCAGACTTCAGGTTGTTTCTTAGGCTTTCTATTCAAACTTTCCCTTGAAATGGTGTAAACAGAGTTCTTGAAAGGGTGAGATACAATCTTAGCAATTACCTTACATTTCCAAACATATTTCAAAGTAACAAGGCATAAAGAACTGTTATGGCATGCAAGGAAACATATTTAACATATATAGATAGCATATTTGATTGCATACAAGGGTCATATAATAACAACATACATCACATGTCATCATGAAACTCATCCCAATCATGCTTATCATATATTTTATCATATTTGTAGTGAGGTATGGCCTTCTCACTAATATAATCCTTCCACCATATGAATGATGTGGTGAGGCATGACTTTCTCATTGATTTTAAACATATGCATCATTATCAAACAAAGAGGAATGGCTTTCTCTTTGAACATAATATTCCACCATAAGAACGGTACGGTGAGGCATGGCATTTTCAATAATTTGATCTCATAAATATCTCATAGGAAATCAAATAGCAAAAAAAAAAAAAAAAAACTTATAAACAAGCATTTCACATAAAAATGCTTCGTAAGAAATATATTCAGAAAGGTAAGTAATTGCTTGACTAGCATTGCAAGTGTTCCTTAGCCACTCTCCTATAAGACAAACTCTAATTATTGCTACTAATAAGCCTACCTTAACATAATTATAACCACAAAAAACATAAGCACAAAAAACAACCAAATCAAAATCTAAGTTTGAAATTGCTAATTTAATAAACATGAAGCTATGAAGGTATATTCTTTACCTATGCCATAAATTTCTCCAACTACTTCTAAGTTCATCACTCCCTAATCAAAATTCTCCCTTCAATTTACCATTGCTTAACCATGGTCAAAAGTAGAATAGCCACCTAATCAGTACCAATTTATCATATTTAACAATGGCTGTGGAATATTTTAAGCAAATACTACACCCTTGCACCATTTCTTAAATTCTCATATAACAAGCTAACTCCATGTCTCTTTAACTCACTTTCAGTTCAGATTTACAAAAGCTCATTACCTATGCATCCTTGGCTAACAATTCATAAATTAAAGTCAACTATAATTATACAAAATTCTCTCTCCTTACATCTTCCAAAGCTCAATCCAGTACAACAGCAAAAACACCTTTCATATAACATTATAATACATAATTAGGAGGCGATACTTTGATGAAAAATTCTAGTTTTTCTCCTTCCTTCAAAGCTCAATTGAACCATGAAGCAATACCCTATTTTTCCTTTAAACCATAGTCAAAATTTCCAGCAACAAGACAAGAATCATATTTGAAAACCCTCCAATTTAGCTAAAAAACAACTACCACTTATCTTACAAAACATTCCCCCTTCAACTCCTTTCGTTTGTATGAAGATATCTCCTCTTCACTTAACCTTCTTTTAGTTGAAACTATTATCAAATCAGAAATTAGAACCATCCAAGAGAAGAGCACAAGATGGAGATGAATTTTTGTAGAACTCACCTTGACAAATTCTATCAATTTCCCCTCCATGCATGATCTTTAACCCATGGCTCTATAATGACATGTTTTCTCCTAGGCTAAAGCTTCTTTTGCTGCTTTGGTCATGATTTGGTGAGTATGAGAGAATGAGAGATGATTAGATGAATACTAAATAAGTTAGTAGAGGTAAGGGCATGTTTGGCTGCACATTAATTCCCAAAGTGTTTAATCTTATATTAAGTGCTAACCTTTTACTTAATTCATTTCTTTTAATATATAGAATTTTATCATACCCAATTTCATATTTTAATTTAATTATCTCACTATCAAATATTTAATTTAAATCTCATAAATTTTTATTTTAACTCACTCTCTCCTTAATTTCTAATTAGCTTCATATAGTGGGATGTTACAATTTCTGTGTCTGCAATATCTGTGAGGAAGATTACATTGTTTGGTTTATAAAGGTTAGTTAGAAAATAACATTAATAGCAAGAGGCATTATAGGATTGTGTGTTGCTATATGATGCTGTAATTGAATATGGAAAGGATTAAGACAATGGATTGCAAAGATAAGGAAGTATAATGCTAAAGATTTTATTAGTAGTAACAAATCATTAGTACATGTCAATTGTTTTGCCAGTTCATTCAAGTTTCTATATCTTGTACTTCTCTTTATTGTGTTGCTTTCTAGACCAAAATATATTTAATTCTTGTTGTTCTATTATATGTGTTCAAAAACAAAATTTTAGCTTAAACACAAGTGGGTAATTGGTGATTTTGCATATGTAGGTCTTCAAGTTGTAAGTGTAATCATGCAATTTCACTTACATAAATAGCAATTCAATAAGAATTTAGCCCAAGCAATAAAAGATTACACTAACCACGCTTTATGAATTTGATGCAAAAATCCAAATTCACAAACCAATTTTTAGGTCTGCAATTTATAAACACCTAAAACATAGTAGAGAAATTTGATCTTGTCAAAATTTTTTTGGACAAGTTAAGAGACTTTAGTGATAATGATTTTTAGGGGAGTCTTTCTTATCAAGGAACCTCTCAAAAAGCTTAGAATGGATCAGTTAGAAAATATGTCATATCTTTCCATCAAAGAGAATGATATATTTAGTTGTTTAGAAATAACTAACTACTATAGTCACTTGCCCAGTAATTGCATTATTTAGCAAAAACTAATTTCCTAAAATTAAGGACCAGAATATTTTATAATTTAAAATCAAATAATAGAGTATGGAATATCCCAATATATCCTTATTTAGAAATATTTCAATATTAATTCAATTAAAACAATATTCTAACATTTGTCCACTTGGTTCGAATAAGATTTGCTAGATAGCATGTTATGGGTAAATTACACATATACTATAAGAATCATAGTGGAAGTCATTTGAAAGTAAGTATTACCTTCTATGTATTATATGCAATATGTTTTGAACTTTATAGGGCAATAATCTTTATGAATAAATCTTAAATATCTATTCAATTCCATATTCAAATGTTTATCAGTTTCACAAAATGTATAGAATCATATATAGAGATAACAAGCCATAATTTAAATTCTATCATCTAAACATAGCTCAACTAGACTAATGGTAACTCAATATAATTTAAGTCTTTATATGAGATATATGATCCTTAAACTTTTTTAAATGCATGCTATCAGTTAAATGATCTTTATTCTTTATGTGTTCTATGACCACTTGTATTTATATGTTCATTATACCCTCAATGGGCTTGAAATGAATTCATAATTTGAAGTCCAAAGATGAAACTCTTCAATCAAATTATCTTATGAATTTGCCTCAAAATTGGATATAAATTTGTCCTTTCATGATGGGAGTAGTAATCAACAATTGCTTAACATTCTTGCACTCCTCCATGATTTATTTGATTCAGCAAGCATGAAGATGTATTACAGTGTTGACCTTTTTTAAAATTAACACATCTTACCTACTCTGAATTTATATAACTAACATGGTTCAAATTGTCGGTTCTTCTATATATAAGTACAAAATTTAACGTGCCTTAAGTGTACTTCATAATAATCACTGCAACATTTAATTCAATGATCTAATCTTAAATGGCTTTGATATCTATCCAACATTCCTTTAGTCAAAGTTATATCCAACCTTGTGCACATTTAAATGAACATTATGCTTTTAACTACAAAATAGAAAGAACAATTTTTTTATCTCTTCTCTTTGAAGATTATATTTAAGACATATAAAAAAAATTAAATTTGTTCATTCTCACAATAGGCATCATATTTGGTGAACAACTTTTTATCAAGAAATGTTTAAGTACTTAATTAATATATGTTTCTTATGATAGTCCCAAATTGAAATATATATATATATATATATGGATTGTTATAGGATACCTCACCTATATCTATCATGTCATAGTTCTTGAACAATGGCTATTTTATCTCATGTAACAATCCTAAATCACTAAATATAAGCAATATGTCATCCACATATAGAACTAAATAGATGACTTCACTCCCACTAACTTTGTGGTATAAACAGGGATCCATTATGTTTTCAACAAAATCTAAAAATGTGATCACATCATGGAACTTTAAGTATTACTATCATAGACTTGCTTAAGTTTGAAAATAGACTTCTTAATCTTGCGTACTAAATTCTTCTTTGGCATTTGATAAACCTTTCAAGTTATTTTATGTATCCCTCTTCCTCATAATCACAATTGAGAAAGACCATTTATTCTAAGTCAAAATGGGCAATTAAAGTTATAAAGATATGGAAGGAATCCTTCTTTAATACAAGAGAATGTCTTTATATAGTCAATTCCTTTATACTTTGTGAAACCTTTGACAACCAATTTAGTCTCATAGTGCTTAATGTTGCCTAGTGAATTTTTTTTTGGTTTTGAAGACTCATTTATTGTTAATTGCCTTGACCCTGCCAAATAACTGTACAAGGTCCTAAACATTATTATTTACCATGGATTCCATCTCATATATCATAACATCATGCCACAATTTGGAATTTATACAAATAATTGTTCATGAAAAATGTTATGGGATTATTTTTAATATTTATGCTTTAGTTAAATTTTGTAAGGTACATTAGGCAATAATATAGGAATTGCTAATTTTTTAATCGTTATTAATCTTCTCAATTTAGCCTCTTATGAAGGTTAATGTTTTTCTATGAAAGTATCTTCTCCCATTGGTTAAGGTGCCTTTTCTACATTATGAAATGCTTTATTATGAATGCAAGGACCTTCAAGATGAAGATGTTCCTAATTTCTAACATGATCAACTAGTATTTCAAGAACTTTTTATATTCTACATTAACCCCAATAGGATGGGTGCCATGTGAGGCCAATGTTCCACCATAATTAGTGGAGATCGTTTGTTGTATGTAATGTATGTAATTTTTTTTAGTCACTAAGTTATGCAATTGATCACCGTTTGTTGTATGTAATGTATGTAATTTTTTTTAGTCACTAAGTTATGTGATTGATCACTTCCACTAATTATGTCATTTAAAAAATTTGGCATTCCTAGATGCAATAAAATTCATTGAATGTGAATGATAGTAGAATTTGTAACTCTTAGACTTCTTTATATAGTCAACAAAATATGCAGCAATAATTCTAGGGTCTAGCTTCCTCTCATGTAGGATATCGACTCTTCTATCTATAAGACTATACCATAAACATGAATGTTTCAAATTGGATTTCAATCTCTTTAGATTTAAAAGGTATTTTAGATACAATATTTGTGCATCTCTCCATATAGAAGTAGGAAGTTTAGAGTTGCAAAGCATACTCTTCACTATGTTCAACAATATATGGTTTCTTCTTTTAGTTGCATCATACAAATAAGGTATGTTAGGCATGATATGTTATGTAGCGATATCATGTTCATAAAGAAACTTAGCAAATGGACTAAATGCTTATCCATCATATGTGTACTAGTTAAAATATTCATCTTCTCTATTTGACCTCACTATAGTAATCTATTTGTTAGATTATTTCTCTACTTTTGCTTTATACACTTTAAAAGTATCAAGTTCCCCACTTTAATTATAAAATAGATAAATGTATATATAGTGTTAAAAATCACTAATACAAGGAATGAGATATTTTTTACCTTTAGAACATAAATTAAAACAATATATTAGTGTGTATAATCTCTACAATTCAAGAATTCTTTTAGCTTCTTTAAGTCACATGTTGGTCTACTTACCCTTGAATACAGTCCGCACAAGAATTAGAGTTAGTAGAGTTTAGGGATTCAAGAACTCTAGCCTTTATAAACCTCTTGACTTTTTTCAATGAAGATATGTCTCAATTTTTTATATCACAAACTAGAAGAATTCTTATCTATAATAAGTTAGAACTAAATAAGATTTAAAACACATTAGAGATAAGAGTATATCCTCTATTCTCTAGTTAGACCTTTCTTTTTAAGGTTTCTTTATGGCCTTTCTTCTTGGAGTTAGAAACTAAATAAACCTCATGTAAGAACACACTACCTTCCAAAAATGAGCCTTTTGTTTTTCTTGTACACATATGTCCAATAAGATACTTATTATCCCCTTTTCCTTATGTGTGCTTATAAGAAATCTATAATGGCTTATACTAACAAGTAGCAAATTGAGGGTCATTTGTATTAAGAATAAAAAGGAGATATCTGTCTCAAGAAACTTAAGCTTTGCAACTATGTTTCATCTTCATTTTATGCTTTTGCACATCCTTTAGTGCTAGCTTACTTTATGAAGAATTAACTAATCATCAATGTACTTATTTGATGATTTTTAAATATCATTTATAGCCTATAAATAGTCTTAACCTTCCATATTTAGATATGAACTTAAGATAGGTAGTCTTTAAATTAGATTTTATAAAATTATGCTAAAGTAATTTCTCACTCTTAGCGCTTACACAATAAAATCTAAACTTTTAAACTAGCATTAATGGGTAAGGGAGAGCTTTCTTATTGTAGAGTATGGTGAAGGTAACCCAGAATGAAAGAGGATTGCTTCTTTTTAAACTTTATAATTGTCCCTAATCAAAATGATCTTTTTTAGCAATTTTAGCAATTAAAAAAGATGATAATGCTGCATATTTAATATTTAACTTTGATCATGTTTACATAAATATTATATGAGGCAATCAATCATCACATTTTCAATGTGTACTTATCAATGTAAGACATATCAAAACAAATTTCATATTACTAAAATCTTCTTTTGGGCAAATACCTTAGTATAGTATAAGTTTGTGCATCATTTATAATGAAACTAAAAGGCATTCATTCTTCTTGATACATGTGAATTACTTAGAAAACATGAAGCTATTTCTATTTCATCCCAATCAAGTATATAATTATAATTATCTTCCTCTGGCAAAAACAAGTTATAACTTTATACTTAATTATAATTTATATCCTTAAATCCTTATGTGATATCTATGTTTCAAAAACAAACTAAGAATGCATGTACATAGATATGTAAAGATGCTATGGTTACTTCTTAACTATACATGCTAATCATAAAGACATCTAAGTTCCTTATGTGCATTAAAGACATATATATGCATTAACATAATTATTACATGATGAAAATTATACAATTAATTAATTAATTAACTAAATTATATGTGACTAATTAATTAAAATTCTCTCTTAGGATTGTCCATAATGTGTTAAAGTTGTCCACAATAATTTTTCATAATTTGGACAAAATTAAATGGCACCAAAAATAATTTCCATAAAATTCAAATGTAATTGCCTAAAAATATTTTTCCAAAATAGGACAAATTTAAATGTCACTTAAATTAATTTTTTGTTAAAAAATGTGCCAAAATTGTCCAAAATAATAATTTTTCATAATTTAGGTTAAATTACATGGCACTTCTTTCACAAATATGCCAAAATTAGCCTGATATTTTAAATTCAGGTGTGATCTCTATGATGCTTGTAAGAATAAACAAAGAGTACATGTACATAATTATAAAAGATGCTGAGACTACATTTTAACTTATACATGCTAATAACAAAATATCTTTATTTATTATGTGCAATTAAACATTCATAAATATGAACTAATTAATTTTATCCTAATAAAAATTTAATTAATTAATTAATTAATTAATTAACTAAATTATATGTGACTAAATAATTACCAATTTTCCCTTTATAATTATTCCCTAAATATTAAAAAATTTATCTAGGACAATCCTCTCAAATTTAGACAAAATTAAACAACTCCAAAATGTGCCATAATTGCTTAAAATAAACTTTCTAAAATTTAGACAAATGAAATAGCACTAATAATAGTTTTGCAAAATTCCTAATTGTTAAAATTTCCTAAAATAATTTTCTATAATTTAAAAAAATTAATTAGCACTTAATAATAAATTTTCATAATTTATTAGGTTTAAAAATAGTAATGGGACAAAAACAGAAATTAAAGTAACCCAAAAAACCAAAATAAATTCTGAACAAATCCATAAATAGGCCCAATATATATTTTTTAAATGAAAATGAAAATAAATTCTCAAAAATAGCCTAATATGCATTTCTAACCAAAAATTAGCCCAACAGCCCACAACCCATTGCCTTTTCAAATTTTTTTTAAAAAAAATAAATGTCTAGAAATTATAAATAATATAAGCCCAAAAATTGACCCAAAAAAACACACCAGAAAATGGACCAAAAAATTGAAGCAGGCTTGACCCAACATCCCATTAGTGAAACTGTACGTTTCACTCCTTTAAGCACCAAATGATAAGTCATTTAATTAATGGGTCAAAATGCCTTTTGCATGGACGGCCGAATGACAGTTGTTTAGGCCAGGAGACAAAAATGACCTATTGTTCATGTTGTCTGCTACCTAACCCAAAATCATCTGGGACTCGCCACAGAAGTCTGATAGTTTCCTATTCTGAGCTTCATTTTAAGTTATTCAAAAGTCAAAATGCTCAAATTTCATTTTCAACCATCAAAATGCAAAATCATGTCAAAAAATTATAGATCTAAACATGCATAGAAACGAAAGCTTTCATGCATGGTTTACGTTTTCAACCCCTAGCTTCAATCAGAATCATTATACATCCAATCATAACATTAATTAATATAATTGGAATTAATTAATTTCACAAATTCGAATGTATATGAGAAATTTTCAATTTCTCTTCGTCCATAAATTAGGATTTTTTTTTATGCTCAAATAGTAGGTAGATGCAATTAGAGTTATGTTTTGATAACATATATAAATCTAATCAAGCAATTTCGCTTACATAAATAGCAATTCAATAAAAATTTAGTGAAAACAATAAAAGATTACAAATATCTCTGTCCTTGCTTATGAATCTAAAGAAGAAATCCAAATCCAAAAAGCCAATTTTTAGATCTACAATTTGTAAATACTAGAAAAGAGTAGAAAAATTTTTCTTATCAAAAGTTTTTTTTTAACAAGTTAAGAGACCTGAGTAATAATGATTTTTAAGAGTTTGCTTTTATCAAAAAACCTCTCAAAAAACTCAGAATAGGTGAGTTAGAAAATATATCATATCTTTTCATCAGAGAAAATGATATATTTAATTATTCAAAAATAATTGATCACTAAACCCTACTCACCTGCATTATTTGACAAAAACTAATTTTCTAAAATTAAGGATCGCTAATGTCAGAATATTTTCGAATTTAAAATCAAATAATAGAATATAGAATATCTTAATTTATTCTTATTTAAAAATATTTTAATATTGATTAAATTAAAAAATATTCTAACACGGGCTTCAGTATATTTTTCTCAAGTAAATAGCTACTAGCGAGTAAACAAGGCCCTGTGCTGTGCCTCTTCTTCTTTCCTTTTGTAGCGACCCCTGGATACTTGGACGGTCATGGTTTAGGTGGTGGTGATATGGCCGTCAGATTTAATTGGGTATTAGTTCTTTTTTGGATACATTAGTTTCTCTTTCTCTTGACAATATGTTCTTAAAATTAAAATATGATAAAAATATCTGTAAAAATAATATTTATTTTTTATTTAAAAATATATCTTTTAAAATTTTTATTTTAATGTTATTTATTTTGTATTAAAAAATATAAATTTATTTTATTTTAAAATTGTATGAAATGTACAGAAATTTTTATTATAATATATTTGATACAAATATTATTATTGAAATTAAATAGATGACATGCAATTTGTAATCACTTTTACAAATTGATGGTTTTATATATGTGGATGAGATGGTGATATACCAAATATGTTATTTTTTTTCTTAAGTAATCACGCATTGTTACTATTCAAATAGGTACATGTAGATGTTTTCGTTACACATGTTGATATAATATTTTTTGGGCAATAGTCATGATAGAACATTTGTTTTGTTATCTCACGCGTGGACTTAAAGGTAAGTTGAGTTATCTTGATAATTCTGTGAATGCGCAATAACTTAAGTGAAAATTAGCATGCGTATCACATGTATAACTTTGTTAAATTTTGTACCCACTTATCGTGGGACTGACTAAGAAAAAGTTAGTATACTACTTATTTTTTTGTTTAAAGAATTAGATATTATGTATTAGCTATAGAAACAATAAACACACTTTGTCGATATTAGTTGGTACGATACTTTGTATAAAAGATAATTAATATATGTCATTCGGTGCTGATTTAATCTGGAAAAATGTTTTCTTTGGTTGGAATCTGGCATATCGTGAGACCAATAATAGTGAAATGTTTTATGAGAGGATTATAATTACAATCTTAAAATCATTACATCAATCCTATTTTTCTTAAAAGTACCTTTATATGTCAGATGACATTTATGAAAGGATTTTCACGTTGTTAAGATGTTTATTTTAGGCATATTTGTAATTGATAACATTATAAAATCCTGTGTATACTTTTTGGATTATTTTATGTTCCTAGACATATGAAGATAAGCACGTATTTTTATGGCAATCTAATTCTTTATGTGATCTTATCTCGGTTATGCATCTACCCATTACGAATTAGTTATGGTAAATTATTTTGTGAAGTATATTAATTTTTTTAGTTATTGGATTACATGAAACATATTTTACAAGAAATCAATATATACCCTATCATTATGACATTGTTTGGTATAATCATGGTTTTTTTATTTAAAAAGGGGAGAAATACATAACAAACTTTACCATCCATAACCCAAGGGAGTAAAAGGCAGTATAAATAGAGAACACTGTTCATTAAGAAATCCTATCACATTTCAAATCCTTTGATTTCATAACCAAATTCACTTTCAGTATTTTTGTAAAAATTTCAACATGTTCATTGAAATAAGATATCCCAAATTTTTTTACAAGCAATCATAGTGAATACATCAAAAAGAGATTTGCTCTTAATTCTTATCAACTATACAATGTCAAAAAAAGGATCTTGCATGTGGACAAATTGAGTCACATCTGAAGAACATGGCACATTTCGGTTTACAAAAACAATGTCAAAATGCCCAGGTGAACCAAATACGGGGCTCACTACTTCAAATACCTCCTAAATTCAAGACAAAGGAGACATGTCAAATCTAATTTTACTATTTAAAATGTACAAAAGAGGGTGAGTCACGAGACTCAATGAACAAATAATAAATCACAATAATAAAATATTAATTGATAGAGAAGTAAGATAGACTTAAAAAGAGGTAATAACATACAAAATTTAATGCATTAAAGAGAAAATAAATTAGCTTATTAAGGAGATAATCACATGTAACTTTATTATGTTAACAAGAAATATAAATGTGATTATTAAAAGACAATCACATTTAAACTTTATTTATGCGCTAACAAGAATTAAAATGAGTTCACTCAAGAGATAATCACATTTAAACTTTATTTATTTACGCTAACAAGAAATAAAATGTAACATTACTAGGAGGATCTCATATTCCAACATAACACTGATAGATACATACTCAACATGAAGAAAAGATAAAAAGAACAAATATAAGCGTTAAATTAATTTACTATATAACTAAAAGAAAGGAGAATGTTTTTGCAGGGAATGTATAGTGCGTTTGTGTGAGAGAAATATTAAATAGTGAGAGTTTATCTTAAGAGAGCATAGTGAAATTTTAAGACTAGGATTAGAAAAGATACAAGCAAAGTAAACAAGAAAAGAACATCACAGTGTCTAACAAATGAAATGATTTAACAATTCTGCAGAATACAAAAGACAAAGGACAGCCACAAGGGTCTTTCAAATGGATATCCTTGCACAAAGTTCGAAATCAAACAAGGACACATAGCCCATGAAGATAAATAGCCTTCAAAGAGCATTCAACTTGGTTCTATCTTTGCAATATTCCATTTCTTACCACATGTTGCCCTCACACAAGGTTAGTGTAACACCATATTTACTAAGCTCATCTTATCTCATTTTTAAGCTCCCTTCTTTGGATCATACAAGTTTGCCAAGGAAAAAGTATTAAAAATATACATTAAATTGCGTTACATCTGTGAGTCATATGGACTCATTCATCTCATTCTCATATTTAAATACATAATTACAACTTATAACCATCCTAAGAAGTGGCCTAGAACTCGTGCAAGGGGATGGAATGCATGAAATGTAATGGTGTAGCCTCAGGTAGAATTTTCAGATTTTGTGCCTGAACTTTCAAAAATCATAACTAATTTTAAAAAAATCGAAATCACGCATATTTTATCATTCTAGAAAGTTGCAGATGTTTACTTTATGCTAAAAATAAATCCAAGCCACAACAAAGGCTGCTAGCTATTATAAATTGATGGAACAATACCAGAAGTCGACTGTCGTTACTGATACTGTCCTTCAACTTCAAAAATTCATATCTTCCTGCTCAGGTATCCAATTAGTGATCTCAGTGCCTATGAAAAGCTTATCATGTCTAGTTTATGCTTATAAAATTTCATGAACATTAGACATCATTTGACCTACGAATGACATAGCCAAATTTCTGACTATATGAACAGTGTTTGCATTAGTTTAGCAAAAAAATACCAACTTTAAAAATTCATAATTAATTCCACAAAGCTCCAAATAATCTGGTCTTTAACTTTCCAAAAAGTTCTAGATAAGATCTATATGTGTGCCAAATTTTATGAGTAAATTCATTCATTTAGTTAGATTTTAACATTGGGTTGCAAAATAGTTTCATGAGTAAATTTATTTATTTGGTTAGATCTTAACATTGGGTTGCAAAATAGCTCATTTTGTATCATATAAGGGGTCCAATTTAAATTCTATAGCAACCATGACCATGTGAGCGTATGGGAATGCACCAAAATGACCTTCAAAACTTGTCTCAAAGGTGCATAAATCCAAAAATTGAAAACTCACTCTCTCATCCCATGTCATACACAAGATTACACATGCTTTACATTGCCATCCAAGGTTCAAAATCTACATTATCATTCATTTAGCATCAAACCTCATGCATACATCAAATATATGAGTAATTACACATGTTCAAATGATTATACAAAAATTCCATCGTAGGATTACATCATATGCCATTGGTATGGCTACAAAAGAGACCAAACTAAGCACTTTGATGTCAATCTCTCATCTCCTAACTTGGTGGCTCTAATTATCTTGCTCATTTGGTCCACCTAACATGTTACGACATTGGAGAATGAGATTCAAAAAATCCCAATAGCTCATCTCCCTTTCAATCACACATAAAGAATGTAATACAAGTCTTGAAAATGCATGCATAGACATAATGGAATGTGTAATCATTTAAGAACATTCTTAACATTTGAAAAAGTCATACAAAACATACATAGGCTTGCCAAATAAGTGGATTAGCCTCACCTATTCTCTTATGGATTTTGAACTTGCCTCACTCAATTGCTCTAAGAGGTTTTGACTCAACCTCACTTTTGTAAGACCCTTTATTTTGTCTTAACCAATTTTAAGGGTTCTTGGCTCATCCTCACAATGGCTAAAGGTTCTTAGTTTCACTACACTTAAGCAAACCCAAGTAAATATACTAGACATCATTTAAAAATATAATACAACGTCATGGTACCATGGAACAAAAACATGTGCTAGAACACTTTTCATGGTTTAAAATACATATACACACATTCAAAGACAAAGTAAGCACATATTCATGCATGAGAAAAAATGGAGAGAACTACCTTTGATGCAACTACACACTTTTCCTCTTGGAATTGCACTCCCTCTCTTGACCACACACTCACAATGGTAGGAGACTGGTTTCTCTTGGCCTAAACACATAAAAGAGGAATCAATTATGCTCTTGGAACCATTCACAAAGCTATCTATCTACTTGGAGCTCTAACTTTGTCTTATGGTTCATTTATGGTTCCTAAATGCACCTAATGAAGCAACATCTATCAATTGCGTTGTAGGCTACATTCTTTTCTTTCATTTATGACTCTTGACTCCTTTTAAGCTTCTTGGAGTTATCACACAATTAAAATAAAGAGTCTAACTAGGTGTTGCTTCTTGAGGTCATATTATGGAACCTAGACTACCAATTCATTCCCTAGGCCTCCTAAATTTTTCTCAAGGTTTCCCCTCATCTTCATCCATCATATTTGACTTAAAAATAGGCTTGAAAAAATTTAAAACAATCCCTAGGTGTATGGAACCCTCTTGGCCGAGCCACGCACTTGAGTTGTGCCCAAGGGAGTTGCTTTGGTTTCTTTGATGGAAGATATATATGGGGAGCCTTCTAGGGATTTTAGGAGCTCATCCAAACACTCATTTAGGCCTAGGAATTTTTGTATCAAATTAGATTTTACAAGAGACACTTGAAACCTTAGATTTTCTATCTTGAATTCTAATGGCTACTTTGTTATTTTCTTTGTATATTCTTGTTCTTCTCCCTTAAATTCCTAAGATTCATCTTTGGTTTAGCTAAAAACTCAACCCCCTAGGGCTGGCCATATGTAGATCGAACCACCCACAAGAGAAGGAAGGAGGAAGATTAAGTGAAGAGATGCTAAAATCCCTTGATTTCTTTGGTTCTTGTTTGTTCTTCACCTTCCTTGGCTTTTTCACCTCAATTTCAAAATTTCCCCTCTGTTTTGCCCTTAAATAAGATCCAAGAACTTCAACACAACCATAGGAAAAAAAGGGAAATGGAGGAGAAAATGTTTGCTAAAGAGGAAGTATAAAAAAATCAAAAAAATCAATACTTCTTCCTCGTTTTTCTTCTTCCTTTCTTCTCCTTCTTGTGCGCCTCACCCTTAGGTTTTTTTTTTTTTTTTGATTTAGGACATAAACAAATGTGGCTAAATAAAGGAGGAGGTGGGGCGCCTCATGTATATATATAGGTGGGTTAGGAAGAACTTTTTAAAAATTTCAATTTCACTCTTTGATCTTAGTATTTTCGTTTCTAATTCATTTTAACTCCTTTTTTAAAATCGTCTTTTTTATTATAAAATTTAGATCTTCAATCTTATAAAAATGCCTTTGGAATCACTCAATTTGAAGCTAAAACATTTCCAAACGAAACGGTCAAAGTTCGAGCGTACCGTCATTAGAAAACGTTTATTGGAGGGGCTTTAACTGTCCTGGGGCTTTCTATGATTTTCAGGGCCTCTAAAAACTCCAAAAAACTCAAAAATTTCATTTAAAAAACCCTCCTATGAGAATTCTAAAATTTACCCAAAATTACAAAAATGCCATTATGTTTCATTGCCTTTTTGTAAAAATCTATTTGGTTATTCTAGCTCCGGTTTCAAGGCACCTCTGACCTTGAATCACCAGTATTTGAGGTCTACAATATTATTCTAATTTTATTGGACCTCAAATCACTCTATATGGGGGATTTTTTTTTTGGTATCCAGAGAAATCGTATATTACGTTTCTTGCATTTTCTCCCGTTTCAAAGAACTATATATTACAGTTAGCAACACCCCTAATAGTTGAGGCTATGCCAAGGTGCACTAAGAATGACAACTAGCAACTAATATTCTATACAAGTCCTTTCCATAAGGGACTTGCAATTCACAAGGCTCAAGCTTTCAAGCTTCTTAAAAAATCAAATTCAATAATAAAACCTTATTGATACAACTATTTTACTAAATTTAATTCCAAGAGAAAACATAGGCCATCTCATCATATCACAGTCAACAATCATTCAACCCACAAGATCAAGTATTATTCAAAAGAATCAATGGGACCACATTGTCAATTAGCACAAGAAGTCACTCAACATGTCACAAGAAGTATTGGCTTCCCCTACACCGTTAAACTAGGTACTAGGTCTTCGACATTATATGAAATGTAAAAATAATAAGGTTGAGTTGTGATACTCAGTAAGTAAATAATATTAACTATGCCAGGAAAGGACAAGTAAAGAATGTCAGAGTTTTTCAAAGATGAAAGTTACAGCAATATGAGCATAAACAGAAAAAATTTCATATCTTTATTTCATGGGTTTAAATATGGAATTCACTTAAGTATAAAGTCATCACTTATGATCAAGTCAATATTAAAAACCAAGTAAGCACATGGTAGAAATAAATGATCATTGTAATGTCATTCAACAATACAGTGGGAAGCTTCTAACTAGAATCAAGTCATATTAGAGTACAAGGCTCACATGTTATATTAAATACGACCACAAGGCTCACAACGTATCATATAATATCATATCACATTGTGTCCTTTCATATCCTATCTTATCCTATCCTATCCTATCATGTTATATTCTTTCATGTCAAATCATGTCTTGTCATATCATATCATAGTACACCATGGCTTACAATATTTGCTATTAACTACAAGGTCTTACATTAGACAACTTCCCAAACAATCACTTTTACAAATATGTCATCCTTTAAAACTAGAAATATAAAAAACAGTGAAATTTAAAGAGACATGGAAACTTAAAAAACTTAAGAAATCAACTTTATATTAGACAACCTTTAACTAGATTGACAACTCAAACCTTTTGCCCCAACCACAGGAATTGGCACACTCAAATAATAAATTATGAAGACAACAAATAACACACAAGTACAAAAAATGTCAGCTTACATAAGTAAAAATACCAAAAAATAATGAATTCTAGAGATAGAAACTATAAAATTGAAAGGATCAACTCCATATTAAACAATAATAACAGTACAACATCACAATTCCAGTACATCTTACACAAAGGTGCATTCACTCTTAACAACAGTAAAGCAGAGGACACAGAGAAGAAAACAAGAAAGAAACTTGTGGTATAAGATGGTAAAAGGGTTGCTAGCTTTCAAAACTCTCTCCCAAAATCCCTTTTTCCAAAATTCTCCACCCTTCTTCAGCCATAAACTGCCTAAAAATAAATCTTTAATTACCTATTCTTGCTCTTCTAGATTATCACCCTTTACTTGCACTAACGGGATAGTTATGGAATATACCTTAATGTTAGGCCTACTTCCTTCCTCACTCCTCTTTTTCTGCTTCCCCTCTCTTCTATAGGTCTTAGTGACAGTAGTGGCATGAGTAAGCCCATCACATAATATTATTATGCTCAATAATGATATATGAGAAATATCAATAGACTAGAAACGAAAAGAAATCTAAGGATGGGAAATCAAAATATTGTTATCCATTGCTCCAGCAGCCGGCAACCAAAGTTTACAGAAGGAGACAAAAAGGGAGGGAGGAAGTAGGAAAACAGGGGACTGCTAGTCCAATAAAAGAAAAAATGGTATATGGCCAAAAGAAGCAAGAAAGTAGGAGAGCAAAAGAAGGATGCAATGATGATAAAGAAGGAGGAAGCAGTTGGAAGTAGTTGACTAAAGTATGAAAAGGTGAAGCTGTGTTAGTTTAGGAGACTTTTAGTGAATTTGGATTTGGGAGAGAGCCAACCTCTCAAAAATTAGCAAAGATGATCTATTCCGAGATGTTTGTTCTGTGTAGTTGCAAGTGAGTAAGGAGAGGTACTTGAGTGAATCATTTTTGTGTAACTTGAGAGAAAGATTCACTTATTTTGAGTGTGTTGTAAGCTCTTTTTCAAGAGCATCTCTTATATTAATATCAGTACCTCTATACCTTGCACTGTTCTCTGTGGTGTGGGTGTGTTTGGATATGAGGTTCTTATCAAAGTACTAGAGAATACTAGAGATACATAGATACCATGAAAACACAAGGAACCAATTCTAGATTATACAACTTTGAACAAAATTTATAGCTCAAAACTTTTTTACAGTCCTACTTACAGGAATTGGCACACTTAAATCATAATCTAAAAGAACAAGTAATTGCGCACAAGTAAAAGTACCAAAAATGTCAGATTACAAAAGAAATACAACAATGAATTTTAGAGACATGGAAATGATAAAAACTCAAAGGATGATAATTTCATATCTTAAAACCTTTTTGTAGCTCCACTCATAAAAACTGGTACATCCAAATCATAAACTAAGAAGACAAAAAATAGCTCAGAAGTAATACAAAAAATGTCAACTTGTAAAAGTGAAAATACCAAAAACAATGAATTCTAGAGAGAGATGTAAACTATGAATACTCAAAGGATCAAATATAGATCAAATGACCTTGAATTAAATTTACAACTCAAAACCTTTATGCAACTCTATTCATTAGAATTGGAAAATCAAATCATAAATTAAGAAAACGCAAAATAGCACACAAATAGAAGTTATATATATATATATATATATATCAACCTACAAGAGTAGAACGACCAAAAACAATGAATTTTAAGGAGACATGGAATCTATGAAAACTCAAATCAACTCTAGATTAGACAACTTTGAACTATATTCATAGCAAAAAACCTTTCTACAACCTAATTCACAAGAATCGGTACAACCAAATCATAAACCAAGAATACAAGAAATGGCACACATGTAGAGTGCCAAAAATATCAACTTACAAAAGTAGAAATCCAAAAAAATGTCAACCCACATAAGTAGAAATACCCAAAACAATAAATTCTAGAGAGACATGGAAACTATGAAAATTCAAAGGATCAACTTTGGATTAGGCAACCATGAACTAAATTTACAACTCAAGCCTTCTACAACCCTACTCAAAATTTGGCACACCCATACCTTAAATTACGAAGACAAGAAATAGTACACAAGTACTAATAATATCCATCTGCAAAAGAAATACCAAAAATAGTGAATTCTACACAGATATATAAACTTTGAAAATTTAAAGGATCAACTCTAGATTAGATAACTTTGACCCAAATTCACAACACAAAACCTTTATGGAACCCTATTCACATGAATTGGCACACATAAATCATAAACTAAGAAGACAAAAAATGGCTCATTAGTAAAGTACCAAAAAATGTCAGCTTACAAAAGTAAAAATACCCAAAAAAAAAAAAAGATTCTAGAAATATTTAGACTATGAAAATTGAAAAGATTAACTCCATATCAGACAACCTATAAATAAATCACAACATAAAACTTTTCTGCAAGCCTACTCATAGGAATTGGCACACCTAAATTATAAGCTAAGAGGGCAAAAAATGGTATACAAGTAGAAGTACCCAAAACGTCAGCCTATATAGAAATACAAAAAACAGTGAATTCTAGAAAAACATGAAAACTATGAGATTCAAAAAATAAACTCTAGATTAAATAACCTTGAACTAAATTCAAAATTCAAAACCTTTTTGCAGCATGACTCATAAAAATTGGCACACCCAAATAACAAACAACGAAGGCAAGAAATGGCACATGAGTGCAAGCATAAAAAAATGTTAGCCTACATTAATAGAAATGCCAAAAAAAAGTGAATTTTAAAGAGACATGGAAACTATAAAAATTCAAAGGATCAACTTTGAATTTGACAACTTTGAACTAAATTCACAATTGAAAACCTCTCTAGAGCCCACTCAATGGAATTGGCACAACCAAATTATAAATTAAGAAGATAGAAAATAACACACAAGTAGAAGTACCATAGAAGTCTACCTACAAAAATAGAAATACCAATATCAGTGAATTCTAGATAGACATAGAAACAAAGAAGAATCAAAAGATCAACTCTAGATTAAACAATGTAGGACTAGATTAACAACTCAAAACCTTTCTTCAACCAAACTCAATGAAATTGGCAAACCCTAATCATAAACTAAAAAGACAACAAATGGCTTAGAAGTAGAAGCACCAAAAATATCAACTTAAAAAAGTGAAAATACTATAAACAATGAGCTCTAGAAAAATATATAAACTATGAAAACTCAAATGATCAACCATAGATTAGACAACATTGAACTCGATTTACAACTTAAAACCTTTTTGTAGACAGGAATTGGCACACCCAAATCAGAAACCAAGATGACAGGAAAAGGCTCACAAGCACCAAAACTAACAATTTACAAAAGTAGAAATACCAAATGCAATGAATTCTAGAGAGATATGAAAACTATAAAAATTCAAAAGATTAACTCTAGATTAGGCAACCTTGAACTAATTTCACAACTCAAAACCTTTCTGCTGCCCTATTTACAAGAATTGACATATCTAAAGCATAAACTAAGGAGACAAAAAATGACACACAAGTAGAAATATCAGAAATGTCAATCTACATAAATAGAAATACCAAAAACAGTAAATTCTAAAGAGACATGAAAATAATGAAAACTCAAAGGACTAAGATTAGATTAAACAATCTTGAGCTAGATTCACAACTCGAAACTTTTAGTCTTATTCACTAAAATTGGCACACCCAAATTATAAACTAAAAAAACAAAATATGGCACACAAGTAGATGTACCAAAGAAGTCAACCTATAAAAGTAGAAAGACAAAAATAATGAATTCCAAAAAGATTTAGAATTTATGAAAACTCAAAGAATTAACTCTAGATTAGACAACCTTAAACTAAATTCATAGTTCAAAACCTTTTTGCAGCCAACTTAGAGGAATAGACACAACCAAATTATAAACTAAGAATACAAGAAATGACACCTAAATAAGGTATTAAAAATATCAATTTACAAAAGTAGAAATTCCAAAAACAATGAATTCTAGAAAGACTTGGAAATTACAAAAATTCAAAGGACCAACTCTAGATTAGACAACAATGACCTAAAATCACAACTCAGTACCTTTTGGTGGCTATACTCACAAGAATTGGCCCTCCAAAATCAGAAACTAAGAAGAAAAGAAATAGCATACAAGTAGAAATATAAAAAATGTCAATTGACAAAAGTAAAAAAGAAAAACAAATAGTGAATTTTAAAGAGACATGAAAATTATGAAAACTCAAAAGATCACTTTCAATTTGACAACCTTAAACTAGTTTCACAACTCAAAACCTTTGTTCAACCCTATTCACAGGAATTGGTACACCCAAATCATAAACTAAGAAGCCAGTAAATGGCACACAAGTAGAAATACCAAAAATGTCAACCCAAATAGGTAGAAATACCAAAAACAACGAATTCTAAAGAGACATGAAAATTATGAAAACGCAAAGGATCAACTTTGGATTAGGCAACCATAAACTAGATTCAAAATTCAAGCCTTCTGCAACCTTCTTCAAAATTTGGCACACCCATATCTTAAACTAAGAAGACAAGAAATGGCACACAAGTAGAAATACCACCAAAAAGAACAAAACAAAACAAAAACAAAAACAAAAACAATGAATTCTAGAGAGATATATAAACTTTAAAATTGATCAACTCTAAATTAAACAACCTTGAACTAAATACACAATACGAAATCTTTCTGCAACCCTACTTACAGGAATTAGCATACCCAAATCATAAACTAAAAAGATAGGAAATGACTACTAGTAGAAATACCAAAAATTTCAGCTTACAAAAGTAGAAGTATTAAACACAATGAATTCTAGAAATATATAAACTATGAAAATTCAAATGATCAACTCCAGATTAAACAACCTTAAACTACATTCACAACACAAAACCATTTTTTAAATCTACCTAGAGGAATTGGCACACCTAAATCATAGACTAAGAGGACAAGAAACACAAGCAAAAGTATAGAAAATGTCAGTCCACAGAAGTAGAATTACAAAAAACAATAAATTCCAGAGAGATATGAAAACTATGAAATTTCAAAAGATCAACTTTAGATTAGACAATCTTAAACTAAATTCAAAACTCAAAACCTTTCTACAGCCTTACTCACAAGAATTGGCATGCCCAAATCATATACTAAGGCAAGAAATGGCATGCAAAAAGAAGCATAAAAAAATGTCAGCCTGCATAAGTAGAATTGCCAAAAAGTGAATTCTAGAGGGACATGAAAATTATGAAAACTCAAAAGACCAACTCTAGATTAACAATCTTAAATGAGGTTTAGACATTGGAAGGTCTACAATTGTGAACTTCAGAAACCACTGTGATAATTTGAAGCTGTCTTGTTGATGAACCTTTCATATTCATCGGCTTGCAAGGTGATTTTAACTGCCTTCTTCAATAGGATCAGCTTTGTCTAAACGACACCTTAATCCAACGGGTTTAACAATGATATAAATGTTGCTTTAGAAATGTCAGAAGACAATCATAAATTAGATATTATACATGGATCACTATCATTTTTATTATTAATCTGAGATAATATAATCTCAGAGTCCAGCAGCTGCCAGAGTATTCAGTTTTGATTATATTTATGGAAAACACTTTAATTACAATGAATGCCCACAAAAACGTTACAACAAAGAAACCCACAAGTACCAAAAAGTAAATACATTATTAATAGCTGTGTATAAATCTATGAGTTTTATTTTTCTTGTCTCTTCAATTTATTTTAGTTTATCCAAAATTGTCTCAATAAAATAGACAATGCTTTCACAATTTAGAAACAAACTTATTTTGGTTCTATCAGCAGATAAATGGAACTCTATTATGCTGATTTTTTTTTTTTAAATATTACACGTACATGTCCTCTAATTATTGAGAATTGGCAGAAATTAAACTCAAGAGAACAGTAATATCAATGCAAGTTTGATGTAGAATCCAATAAGTGATTAAGTTTAAAAAATGTTCAATAAGGAAAGATTGGGAAGAATTGGAAAAAAGTCACAGCTGCAGTAATTATATAATGAAAATGAATATGGTCTGTTTAAGTGCAGCTAGTGCAATATAGGCTTGGTGTAAGTATTCATTTTACAAGTGACGATACAATTACAAAAAGTGTACTCAGGATAGAAAACTCATAAATCTATAAGTACAAATACAGTTTTAAAAAAAAGGATTAGTTTCTAATATTATCTGATGTTGTGAGTTATCATTAAGAGGGAAAGCTCATTTTTAAAATTAAAAGTAAAAAAAATCCTAATCAGGGTCATTTTCTTTCTCCTGTCCCCAAAAAAAAAAAATCTATGCATAGGCAAAATCTGTAAGTTTCATTGTCAGGACCTGATAAAAATGAGAGCCAGATCCAATAGCATTTCGATGGTTGGTGGGAATGACACTAAGATATATAATCCAATAGCAATTCAAGGCAGGGCTTGGATGTAAGATGGTCTGATACTCAGATTAGTAAATATTGTGGCCTTCAAAATATTCAAGTTAAAATACACTATACTGAGATAATAATTTGCTTTTCTTTACCATATTTACGAGTCTATTTTACTATTGAGAATAATCCCATCACAGACAAGTGACAGAGTAAAATCTAATAAACATCTCTAGCCAGAAAATTGAGACGAACCATATTAACAAAAACAAAAATAACGACAATAACAACAATAATAACAACACCAACAATATTTTTGTTATTCAGTATAAGAAGTAATCAGGACTTCAACTGTACGCTGTAACAAAAGCAATCACTTGGACTTGAAATTTCTGTTTTAGCAACCAATGAAAATGCCTTAACAAATAATTAATTAAAGTTTCCAGTAAGTTGCTTATGCCTTATAATAGCTCAAGATAGAAGAGGAAAACTAAAAACAATAAAAACATAACACTTTCGGAACTACCCAAGAAAACAGCTTACTCAAATATCAGATATTTGTAGTCCAGGATTGGTGAGACTCTCCAGCCACACAAGCTTAGTCCAAGGTCCAATAGCAGAGGCCACCCTGTCCAGATCACTTGTATTTGCTCATTTGTGCATGCAAGAATTATAACCTCACCACCAATGCAGCTATGCTTCGTGGAATCAATTCAATAATCATTTATTTTTCTCTTATTGACATCATTGTGCTAATTAACTAATAACTATCACCTCAAATGATGAAAACTAATGCATATAATGTTGGATGTGTAGTCTAAGAAGTGATCAAGTTCTAAAAATGTCCAATAAGCAAAGATTTAAAGGGTTGGAGGGAAGAATGGAAAAGTCACAGCTGCAATGATTATATAACCAAAATGAATATTTAAAAGCAGAATGGAAGCTAAACATAGGCAGTAAATATGTCTGACACTTACCTCCCCAGAATTAACATTAATGATATGGGTTGTAAAATTAATACTAACGGAGCATGCAACTCATTCACCTAAAAAGTACACTTTTTAATAGTTAATCATAATTGATGTTGGCAACATTCCCAATGAAAAATTAAAAAGAAAAAAAATCTCATTTTCTCAATAAGGAATTTCTCCTTAAGCCACATAATTGTCATAGAAAATTATAAATCAAATAATTCCATTACCAGGTCGCAAAAAGCTGATCATTCACAGGACACAAAGTAAGACTACTCACCTTCCTCTTGTGTTGACTTGAGATAAGGTTGCTTGATTGACAGTATGCTAAGCATGGTGAAGGACTACTACCTATTAAAGGAATCAATTCATTGTGTTCTTTCTTCTCTGAAAAGCAAAGGAATTTGTTGTGGAACTTAAAATCAACCAACAACAATCTTGAAATGAAAAGTTGAATAATGACGTACATAAAGTCCAGATAAAAGCACAAAACCTTTGAGATGCAAATAAGGGGGGAAAAATGTTTGCTTGGCAAATTTTACCCTCCTCTAATTTGAACTTAACCTGAAATTCACGTGGGTGTATGTCAAACAAATTACCCTCCAAGCTAAGTCAACAAAGGTATGTATTAGTATATTTATGTGTGTGTATATATATATATGTGTGTGTGTGTGTCAAATTACCCTCCAAGCTATAATTATGTATCATGTCTGAGGAATCAAGGAAATATTAATTTAGTCACAAAAACCAAAGGCCTGCTTACCCGAAATTTCATCAATTTACCCAAGATTTCACCGGCTTCTTCTTAGCAGCGGAACTGGAACTTTTCCACATCTTTTCAAGCCTATTAAGTCAATAAAAACTTCAGCACTGAACTTCAGATGAGATGAGAACGCTTGATCAATCAAACAAAAGAATGCTCATGTAATAACTTAGCCATACCACCCAATTTAAAATAAGTCCTTACAAGAAATGGACTATTGTTAATTCAAATAAAAAAGTGGAGCCACCAACTATTGATTGCTGAAAAGTAGTCAAATTCTAATGATTAAGAGTTATCCAAACTCAAAAAACAGATGAGGAACTTACCACAGTAGGTTCATGCACTTCTTCCCCCATTGCAGTTAAAAAAATTGACAGATGATGAACAAATGTAAGTTTTTAATTCTAGTTAAACGCCTAACAAGAGTGACAATCCTTGCATCTCCATGTCCCTGAAAATAAAAATGAAATAGAAACAAAAACATAAGAACAGTGGTGCTCGAGAATAAATATCATAAGGGTATGCAATATCATACTAATTAGCATCATTCACAATATTATATTGCAGAGGTATGCAATGTATAGACAAACAATACATCATAAAGGAGAAGTGGCTAAGTTTTTAATCCTGCTTGAACGCCTGACAAGAGTAACAATCCCTACATCTCCATGTCCCTGAAAATAAAAGTCAAATAAAAACAAACACATTAGAACAGTGATGCTCAAGAATAAATATTGCAAGGGTATGCAATATCATACTACTAATTAGCATCATTCACAATATCACATTGCAAGTGTATGCAATGTATAGATAAACAATATGTCATAAAAGAGAAGTGGTTAAGTTTTTAATCCTTCTTGAACGCCTAACAAGAGTAACAATCCCTGCTTCTCCATGTCCCTAAAAATAAAAATCAAATAGAAACAAACACATAAGAATAGTGATGCTCAAGAATAAATACTTGTTCGCGAATTACAACATAGTATGAATGGGAAGCCCAAAAAAGAAAAGAAAAGAAAAGAAAGACTCACATGCTTGCTTGAGAGTTTCACGTATGTGGTAAAACTTCCATACGAAGCAAAACCACCCATGGATTCTAAAGAGACAAGAGACTCTCTCCTATAGTTCTTCTGTGGCTTCTTCCTTAGAGCTTCATTCTGCTCTTTCAGTACTCTTTGGCCACAATAAGATGAGTTCTTCTGAAAGGTGCTCATTTCTGAAGGGCATGACTCTCCAAGAACATCCATTTCTATAGGGCCATTCCTAAGAGACAGCTTTTCTAGGGAAGCCTCCTCTTTGTGGTTAACATGCAACATCTTAGCCGAGTGAGGTTGCTCCATAGAACTAGTAGCCATTGTTCTCCTTCCTTCATCTTTCTTCCTTAACCACTTGAAAGCTATACCTGCAATTATGGATAAAAAGAGAAGAATAGATGCAACAATAACTGCTTCAACACTAAGAGATTTTTCCTCTAATTTCAATTTTACATCATGATACACTTTGATATGAATTTCAGAGTTCAAATCCAGCTGACCATCAGTATGAATTTCAGCAACTTCAGAGTTCAAATCTGGCAGATCATCATTACAAAATTCAGCAACTTTAGAGTTCAAATCTGGCTGATCCTTAAGGTCCATAATGACAGTAGCATCCTTTTCTAGTGCCTGCTTTGCTTCAAACCCTTCAGTATGAATTTCATAAGTCTCTGAAACTATATCTGGGCAATCAATGTTACTTTCTGAGTGATTGGGTTCACTAACTTCCTTAGATTCTGAAGCAGATGAAGCACTTTCAACCTCAGTAATTCCTATCTCATAAGAATCAATCTTTTTGGCAGCATCATTATAATCCACGGTCTTCAGCATTGGTGGGACTGGTTCCAATTCCTGAACTACTTGTTCTTCATACGCTGAATCATAATGCTCTGCTGGAATATCTCCAATATCCTCATCAGTGTAAGTCTCTGTGAAATCATCATTCTCCTCAACATTCAATATTGGTGTTTCCAGTTGTGGAGCTTCTCCTATTAGCTTTTCACCAAGACCACATATAGGAAAGTGATAAACCTCAATATTTTCTGGCAAACCAGTCAAGTTCCAATAATGCAAGTGGCCCAAATTCTGCACGCCTCTAAATGTTGAAATCAATTCTGAAATTGAGGACATCCACTTGCTAAACCAGATATGACAGTTTCGACCTAATCCATGCAAATTTTCTTTTGCTAGCTCTGAGAAAGGATCAAAATTGGCTCTTGCGAACTGAGAAAATTCAGATGAATCATAAGCCTGAGACAAAATGGCAAGGTCTTTAAATAATGGATCGAAGACTTGAGAATTTGTGAATGAGATTGATACACAAGCAACTGAGAGAAGCAAAAGCAGAATAATGGCTTTTGATCTCATAGAGAAGCCTGGTTTAGCCACCCCTTTTGCTTCAGCAATTTCTTCCTCTAGCACGAGTGTACTATTGATAGGGCTTGCTTCAGAAACATGGCTCTTTTCTTCACTAACTATTTCATTCGAAGAAACTTCTGATTCCTTCTCTGACCCATCAGATAGTGCCTCCTCTGTCAGTTCTGTATCTGAAAAGCTGTCATCTAGCTTCATATATTCCCTTTGCTTGTAGAGTTTAACACTTGGGTTTGGTTTATAATAAAGAAACTGGGGTCTTGGAGAGAGGTAATTCAATATAGGATCATAAGGAGGAAGAGGGTGGACGTCAGGAGGAGCTATGATGGTAGAGTTTGATGAAACTGGTGGGGTAGGAAAAGATGGATCAAGATCAACAACATTCAGGCTCATCAGTCACAGTATCAAATGCTGATTCCGTTTCATTCTCTGACCCATCAGACAGTGTCTCCTCTGTTAGTTCTGTACCTGAAAAGCTGTCATCTAGCTTCATACATTCCCTTTCCTTGTAGAGTTTAACTCTTGGGTTTGGTTTATAATAAAGAAACTGAGGTCTTGGAGAGAGGTAATTCAACATAGGATCATAAGGAGGAATAGGGTTGGCATCAGGAGGAGCTATGATGGTAGAGGTTGATGAAACTGGAGGAGGGATAGGACTAAGCTTAAAAGATGGATCAAGATTAACACAATCAGTCTCATCAGTCACAGTTTCAAAGGCTGATTCTGTTTCACTCTTTGAATGCAAACCTTCAGCTTTCAAATCTTCAGAAACCATGAGAGCCGTATGTTTCTCCGTCTGCTCTTTGATGAGACCATCAGAACAAGTTTGAAACATCCTCACTTCAACAAAATCTGCGAAAGTTACCTTTCGAATAGGCCTTTTTCCTCCAGCTTTCAAACCATCAGAAACCATGGAAGTAGTATGCTTCTCTGTCTCCTTCTTGATGGTCCCATCAGAAAAAGGTTGAAACCTTTTCTGCTCAACAGAATCTATGAAAGTTACCTTTCGAATGGGGCTTTTTCCTTCAGTGGAGGAATATGAAGTTCGTGCAGGCTCATTCCTTTCCATAAGCACTTGCTTTCTTGGAGATTCTGTGATCTTAAAAGAAGCAGAGATAGTTGGAGACATGAAATTTCTCATACTCTTTGTTGACGCGGCTGGAGATCGAACCTTGTCTACAAGAATACGGTCGTTTTCGTTTTCTTTATCATCAAGGTTGCCGAAAGATCCTACGATTTCTCCACCCCAATAAAATTTCTCAGTGGGCAATCTGCAAAAGATCCAGAGCAGTCACGATAATGACTACCGGAAGGACTTGAAACTTCTATGGTAAGAAGACGAGGACTTGAAGCGTTGCGATAGAAAGAATGGTAGGATAGACGAGAGCAGAACGCGGGAGAATAGAGAATCGAGTACGCACAACCTTGTCTACAGTTACTTCAACCGGGGGATTAATGGGCCACCCTTTGATTGACCCTGAATCCAAAGCCCCAAAACAAATTTAATTGATTAGATTAAATTAGGTTAAATTGTGCATAATTTTTTAAATTTAAAATCACATATAAATATCTTTTTAATTTTTAAAATTTGATAATAAATTTTTAAATTTATATAAATAACCTTCTATTATTAATTAATTTATTATTTCAATAATGATACATGATATATTAACGATTATTTGCATATAATCTAAAATTGAAGGAAATTATTTATATATGATTTAAAATTTAAAGAGTTATATACATAAGAAAGAAGTTTAGAAAGTTCATTGTCACTTATTAATTACACTTTATTAGTTAAATAATAAAATATCTAATAGTAAAGAAGTTATCTATATAAATTTAAAAATTTACTGAGATTAAGTTTTAAATATTGGGGATTATTTAAATATGACCTAAAATTTAAAGAAACTTTTTCCTTCAAGGTGGTTGGCTCCCATTACCTTGTCTACTTAGTCCACCTAGCATATTAGGTCATTGGAGAGGAGGGAATGAGATTCAAAAAATCCTAATAGCTCATCTCGCATTCAATCATATATAACATATGCAAAGTAAGTCTTGAAAATGCATGCATGGATATTATGGAAGTCATGAACATTCAAGAAGCAAGCTTGGCATGTGAATAAGTCATACAAGAGTTCACCAAGTGGATGGATTGGCCTCATACTTTCTCTCATGGATTTTGAACTTGCCTCACCCATTCTTTAAAGATTCTTAGACTCAACCATACTCTTGGGAGTCCACTTTATTTTTGGAAGAATTTTTGCTTTGTCTCAACTAATCTTAAGGGTTCTTGGCTCATCTTCACCATAGTTAAGAGTTCTTAGCCTCTCCACATTCAAGCAAGCTCAAACAAATATTATACATTCATTTGAAAATATAATATGACATCATGAAATCATTCCATATAAAATCATGCTAGTTTATTTTTCATGGCTTGAAAATACACATACACACATTCTAAGACAAGCTAAACACACATCCATGCATAAGAGAAGGTGGAGAGAGCTACCTTGTACACAATCATACACTTTTTCCTTAGAATTCAAGCCTCCTCTTTCGGCCACGCACCCACAAACTTGTGGAGATGGTTTCTCTTGGCCTAAATACAATTTATGGAAGCCAATTAGGTTCATGAAATAAATTCTAAGGCCATACAACTTGCTTAGACATTAGGTTATTCTATAAACCCTATTATGGTCTATAAATGCACCTAATGAAGCAACACCCCTCAAATTATTTCTAGATTCCATTCTTTCCTTTTAATATAATTCTTGACTCCTTTTAAGCCTCTTAGAGTCATCACACAATTAAAACAAAGTGCCTAACAACAAGCTCATGGAATTGTTGCTTCTTTAGGTCATTATATGGAACATAAAGCACCAAATCACTTTCTATGAGTTCTAAATTTTTTCCAAGGCCTCCCCTCATTTTCATTCATCAAATATGACTCAAGAATAGCCTTAGAAAAATTTAAAACTCTCCCTAGCTATGAAAACTTGCCTAGGCCGAGACATAGGGCTTCCTTGGCCTCATTGGAATTCTCTTTGTTTTCTTGAAGGAGGAAGTATGTGGGGAGCATCTTAGGGATCTTAGGGGCTCATTTAAACTCTTAATTAGACCTAGGAATCATCACACAAAATCAGAATTTGGGAGGAACACTTGAAACCCTAGAATTTGTATCTTGAAATCTAATGGTTATTTTGTTGTTTTCTTTGTATATTATTGTTCTTCTCCCTTAAATACCTAAGATTCATACTTGTTTTGGCTTAAAAATCAGGTCTTCATATGGCTCATAGGGTTAGGCGAAATGGAGAAAAAGGGAGGGTGAAGACATCAACCATAGGATGCAATTTTACCTAGTTTCCTTGCTTATTTTTGTTTGAATCTTGCTTTCTCCAAGTTCCTCTCTTCAAATTCGAAAATTCCCTTAAATTTCTCCCTTGAATCAGATTTATAAACTTCATTTTAGTCAAAGGAAATAGAGAGAAGAAGGGAGGAGAGGAGGTGTGGATGAAGAAAAGCATAAAAAACAAGTAAATTTTCATACCTTAAACTTGGATTGTCTTCTCCTTCTCTTCTTCCCTTAGTATGCCCAAAACCCTAGCTCTCACTTCTAAAATTAGGCAGAAATTTCTGGTTCCAAATGAGAGAGAAAGTGGGGCGCCACCTATATATAAGGGGAGGTTAATGACTTTTTCAAAAATTTTAATTTTGCTCTTCATTCTTTGCATTTTTATTTCTCCTTGGTTTTAGCTCCTTTTTTAGAACCATATTTTTCATTATAAAATTTAGGTTCCCAATTTAATAAAATTTCTTTGGAATCACTCAAATCAGAGCTAAAACCTTCTCGAATGAATTTGTCAAAGTTCGGGTACACCAACATTAGAAAATATCCTGCAGAGAGGATTTAACTATCCCAGGCCTTCCCATGATTTTCAGGGCCACTAAGAATTCCAAAGAACTCAAAAATTTCATTTAAAAAGCCCTTCTGTGTGAATTCTAAAATTTACTCAAAATTACAAAAATGCCATTATATTTCGTAAGGTTTCCTTCAAAATTTGTTTCTTCATTCTAACTTTATTTTTCTTTTTGTATGAGGCTAGAATTCTTATTTTTAGGAATCTAGAATGTTACTCAAATTTTTTGGGGCCTTAACTGATTCATTTCAGAGGACTTGCTTTGAAAGCATGCCAGTTTCTGTCGTTTAATAAAAACCAGACATTACAAAGAGAGCCTCCCACATGCTTCTCTTATCAAAGAAATCAAAACAACTCCTTTGGTGTCCTTAAGAAGCATAAGCTTGGCCAAGGAGGGTTCATGCTCCTAGAGAGTGTTTTAATTTCTTCCAAACTTAGTTTTGCATCATATATGATGGGAGAGAATGAGAGGAAGCATTGGAAAAAATTTAGAAGCCATGGATAGTGAGATAGTATCATAGGTTTCATATTATGGCTTAAAAAAGCAACATCTAGTTAGATTCCTTGATTTGATTGTGTGATGACTCCAAGAAGCTTAAAAGGAGTCAAGAATCATAAATGAATAAAGAAAATGGGCCAAATATCATGTTTTCATATGGTTGCTTCATTAGATGTATTATGGAACCATAAAAGAGCCACATGAACTACCTAGCTTTTCTAATGAATGTGTAGCTTTAGAATTTGGTTCAAGAGCATAATTGGCTTCCATATGATGTATCTGAGCCAAGGGAAACAAGTCTTACATCATTGTGAGTTTGTGGCCGTGGGAGAGGAAACATTCCAAAAGGAAAAAGTGTGCAATTGTGACAAAGGTAGCTCTCTCTTTTTTCTCTCATGCATAAATGGATGTTTGCCTGGTCTTGAATGTATGTATGTATGTTGTTGAGCCATGAGAAATGTTTTAGCATAAATACCATGGTACCATAATGCTTTGTTATGCATTCATATGACACTTTATGAACTTGCTTTGGCTTGCTTGATTGTGGTTAGGCCAAGAACCCTCTAACCATGGTGAAGACGAGCCAAGAACCCTCAAGAATAGTTGAGACCAAGCAAAGAGTCTCTTAAGAGCAAGGCTTAGTTCAAAGCCTTTAAGGAACAGGGTAAGGCAAGTCCAAAATCCTTGAAGAGAATAGGTGAGGTTAAACCACTTACTTAGCAAGTCTATGGATATTTTGTATGACTTCTTGAATGCTAGAAAAGTTTCATGAATGATTATATGCCATATGATAGCCATGCATGCATTTTTAGGCATGGATTTACATTCTTTATATATGTTTGAAAGGGAGAAGAGCTATTGAAATTTTTAGAATCTCATTCCTTCCTCCCTATATATTTAACATGGCTAAGTGGACTAAGTGAGCCAAGAAATAGAAGCTACTAAACATAAAGGAAGAAGATTGACAACCAAGTGTGTGATTTTGCCATTTTGTAGCCACATGAGTGGTATATGATGTAATCCAATATTGTATATGATGTATGAGCTTATGAACATATGTAATTACATGAATACTTGATGTATGAATGAGATGTGATGCCATATGGATGATATTGCATGATTTGTACATTGAATGCCATAGTTGAGCTTATGTGTTCTTGTGTATACCTTGGGGTGAGAGTGTGAGTTTGTAAAATATGGGTTTGTACACCTTTGAGACATATTTAATAGACCATTTTGGTGCTTTTCCACGTGGTCAAATGGTCATGGTTGTCTTAGAAGCAATTTTGGACCATTTGAGACCCTTTGAAGACACCAAAATGATATATTTGTAACCCAATGTCAAAATCTGACTAAATGAATGAATTTGCTCATAAAATTTGACATGAATATAGATCTCATCTAAAAATTTTTAGGAAGCTAAAGATCAAATTATTTGGAGCTTTGTGAAATTAATTATGATTTTTCAAATTTGACATTTTTTGCTGTTCTGGTATAAGCACTGTTCATATGGTTAGTTTCTTGTGCTATGTCATTTGAGGGCCAAATGGTATCCAATGCTCATGAAATTTTACAAGGATAAACTAGACATGATAACCTTTCTATGGCCATTAAGATCACCCCAATTGGGCATCTGAGTTGGAAGATATAAATTTTTGAAGTTTAGGAATAGTACCAATAATGACAATCGACCTTAGTTACTATTCCATCAATTTCCAGTGGCTAGACGTCCCTGTTGTGGTCTGGATTTATTTTTAGCATGAAGCAAACATTTGTAGCTTTCTAGAATGGTATAGTGTGCTTGATTTTAATTTTTTCTAGAATTAATTATGATTTTTCAAAGTTCATGATAGAAAGTTAGAAAATCAACCCGAGGCTGCGTACATTATTTTCATGTATATACTCCATTAGCTTGAGTTCTAGGCCACTTCTTGGGATGGTTTTGAGTTATATTTGTGTATTTAAATATGAGAATAGGATGGATGGGTTCATATGGTCCACATGATACAAAATAAAAAATTTATCCACTACGTAACGTAAAATAAATGAATATTTTTAATAGTTTTCCATGGCAAGCTTGTACAATCCAAGTAAGTGAGACTAAAAATGATGAGAGATGAGCTTCTATAAATATGGTGTTATAGTGTTATTGTGTTAGGCACAATTATAAACATGAATACTTTACCAAATACTCTACTTTTTAACTAATTTTGGATATAAATATTTGGCATGCTAGGATTTATGTAAAGAGAAAATGAGTAGACTAGCAAAAAAAAGAGATGTTAGGATCTATTTCTAGTTTAGAGATACCATTATAATGATGTTGTCTAACGAGTAAAGCTAATTAAAAAAACCATTTAAAGAAGGAATTAGAGTTTAAAATCTATTACAATTAATTTATTCTGATATATATGGTCAAAAGATTGCAGTATGGTCAAATTCATATAATCTCCTACTTGAATGCTTTAGAAACTATATGAACATGGTAGAGAATTAAATGGATATGCAAATTATAACTATATAAATCCATCTTCCATTAGTTGCATGGTTGTATGTAACTTTAGAATGAACTATTGGTGTATTGCTTAGAAGCTAATCATAAAATGATTATATTTATATACATTTTATTATGTTTTGATAAATAAAGGCATTTCGATTATTATATTTAATGTTATATTTGTGTAATATAAATAAATATATTAATTGTCTCTAAAATAATTTATTATTCTTAAATTGTCCCTAGTTAAGTGTGAATTAGAATAACAATAATATAGTGAGACTAACATATATATTGGTTGATGACCACGGTTATAAATATAAGATATCAAGTCATTACATGGGTACGTAGAAAACAAAGGTATTAGATAGACTTGCAGTGAGAGTGTAATAAGCTTAACTCCTAATTAAGCTAATTATACACATTGTATACCTAATCAATTCTAATTAATATTCAATTTGGATAAAAAGTTAGCAATAGATGAAAATATGAAAAAATTTGAACCTTTGGATCATCAATATTCACCAACAAGGCATATAAGAGGATTCATGTTTATCAGAAGATAAAATTCTCATTTACATTTTTTATCTTATCAAAAAGGCCTCCAAGAAGCATAAAAACTAATATTTACTCATCACCACATGTTGGAAATCACATTTTTATAGTTAAATTAGGGGTTTCAAGACTTAAGCCATGGCTTAAAATGGATAGGCTATGACCAATTTGGCCTTTGAAACTTGTAGAAGTTAAATTTTATACTTGTGCCGTGACTCGGAAGATGCACTCCACAGCTAAACTTGGGATTGGGGCCACAATCCACACCTTATGCAATTCTTGTCATGGCTCAGTATGCCCGTGCTGCAATGAGGTGACCCTTGAGTCCTCTAGGTACATTACACACTCGAACCTTGTTGCGTTCAAGTCTACCTACACTGTGACAAGATAACTTTCAGGAGCCCACAACACACCCCTCTTAATTCTCACCACGGAGAAGTTTACTTATGCGGCGGTGAGATGGCTCTCGGGAGCCTATCTTCCCTAAGTTCGTGCACTATGGCCAAGAACCTTGCACTGTGGCACATTTAGTCTCTCCCACTCTCCCAACTCACTTTGCCATGACTCAAAGATGTTTTGGTCTTGACTTGGCTACCCACTGATCCTAAACTTTCAAATATGCATCCCAACTAGTTGCCACTACCTCAAATCGAATTCTAAGGCCTTTCTAAGACTAAAGTGCAAGATTTTTATGGCATATAACTTCCTATGGACCTTAATTTATGAACTTACATCATTTAAGGATCTAGAGATTGATTAAACTAATCAAATTTTGTATCATATCAGAATAACACCTATGATGACAGTAAAATGGCATATGCAACCTCAAGTGACAATAAGTTCGTTGGGCCAATTAGATATGTTCTTGTCCTTAAAATTCTAAAACAACCTTAAATGCAAAATGTGACTATGGTACTTCTCCAAATCACAAATTAGGTACATATGATGGTAGAAAACCCCATGACAGAACTAAGGCTAATCATACAATTAACGTCATGCTCATAACCTTTGATTGATAAAGTAAACTTCATACATAAATATCAGTTCATAATTGCTTAGTTATCTGCAATTACATTAGATTCTATATAAATTAAAGCTTAGCCTTATTGGGGTTCTTTCTAAGTTACAAAACATCAAAATACCTACACTTGGCAATATGAATGCATCATGATGCTATATAAGTTAAATTACAAAAATTAGTATCTACAATAAATCAAAATATCTAAGTGCGGAGTCCCCACACAAGGCCTTAGACTAGGGGTTTTCATTAATTGACTTCCCTTTTTTCTTAGCCAAAAAACTTTCATGTGAAATTGTTAACCCATAACAGGGATGAGATGTGAACTTTAGTAACCAAGAGAAATTTCATTTATATGTGCAAATTAATTAACATAAATGTATTTCATACAGATAAATATAAGAAGCATGATAAGTAAATTAGCAATTGAGCAAGTTTGACTTTCGGTAACTACTATCCTATACTCGTAATCACATACAACATGTCAATGGCCAAAAAATAGAGGGAAAGTGCACAATCATGACACCAACTCCCTAATGAGCACGCTTATAGCTCAATGCATTCTAATAAGTATGATTATGACTTAATGCACGATCACAACATAATGTACAAGTGGAAGTATAATTACAGCCCTACATAAGGACATGATCATGGTCTAATAACAATAAATAGTCAAACCAATCATTTGTCATGAAAAACATATATGTGCAGCAATTATAAGATTAATATGAACATACACATGAAATTAAAACCCCCTCATTACCTCACTTGGTTTTACCAAATCCTCAAGAGTTACAAACAATTGCCAAACACTCTAAAGTTCATAAATCAGTCAAAATCCAAACTTTAGTCATTATTCACTAATTAAATCAATGACAGTAAATAAAGTGTTGAAAAGAAAATGAGAGGGATAAGAGAGATCAAACACAAGATATTTATTTTGGTTCAACTTATCCACAAGCTTAAATCTAGTCTCTAAGTGTAGTCTTGAGATTTTTCCATTATATCAGCAAGATTTAAGTAGGCACTTGCAACTCACTATAGTAAAGAACTCAAATGAGTCACTCAGACAAGGGTGCCCTTACACTAGGTATTCACCTATGAGATTTCAACCTCAATGTAAGAGGATGATATGAAAATATTAGTAAACAATTTCTCAAAGAGTAAATTTACAATTGAAACTAAACTAGAAGGGGGAGAAAATTATTTAAAGTTAAAAAATGATTTCAAAAGATTAAAGCTAGTTTTCTTGGTGTTTCTTAGTTCATATGTCCTATTTTTTATAGCAAAAATCCTAATAAAGCCATTAGAGAGTGGAAGGAAGTCAAATTGTACAAAAATAACTATTTAAAAGTTGTAACGGCCTTTTTCTTATTACATTAGTTGACTAGTATAACATGATAGTTGATTGGCCCTTACTTTTCCCTTCAAAAAAATTGAAAGTTTGAAAAAGAAGGGAAAATGAAGGCTAGGTAGTTGATTGGTTTGAGAACTTGTCAACTGGGTTGCACTTAACAATCAACTACTCCAAGAAAGGTAGTTGACTGCTTATTTACAATGTGACCTGGTCACTTCCAATAGCATGCCAGTTTATTGCTGTGCTGGGACTAGTCAACTTGTCCAACTTAGAATGCACCTTGTGCACTTTTGAGAAAGGCCAGTTAGCTGGGCATAATACTCAGTAGATTCAGAACCTTGCAGAAGTTCCCAATGACTCTATTAAGTCTTTTAATACTCAAATACACTTAAGATACACTTGAAATCTTGCATGAGTTGAAATCTTGCATGATAAGGTTTCAAAAATGTAATCAAGATCTTTAGTGTCAAAACTAACTTTATGTAAACTCATTTATATAATTTAATCTTAATGGCAACCAGAATGTAACCATTACTAAACCTTTAGTACTTATTTTGGCTTTTCTTATGCTTCAAGTGTCACTATAAGGGTTAAATTTTAAATTTCTTTTCTTTTTCACTCATGACTGCCATAGGCAACTTTACTTTAATCCAAAAGATTAGAATATGGGATCCATTTGCATATGGAAGCTATGTAATTCATTTTGGCCCTTTTAAAATAATCAAGCTTAAAATTTCCAAAATTCATAACTTTGCTATATAGCCTTGATTTATGCAAATTAGATATCCATGGAAAGCTTGTGATCTGAATTTTATGTTGTGAAAATTTTAAGTAAAATTGAATTCAGCTAACCCTTGAAAATATATGAAATATATGAATAGTAACTATTAAAATATGTATAATTTTGTCAACTTAAAAAATTCATAGAATATTCTGTGGAGCTTCAAAAAATACATTCTCTATAGATTTTCTAATTGCATGCCAAATTTCAATTTCAAACTAGGTCATTTGGGTTATCAAGGGTGAAGGTGCAATTTATGGTTCATTAAGACAAAAAAATTGATTTTAAAGTGATTCAAATGGCTTCTAATTTATGCTCTTCCACTTTGAATAAATTTTAATCATTCTAGGCAAATATTCCATAAGGTTCATTACATGAAATGAGACTTGCATCAAAATATGACCCTTCATCATCCAAGTGTACACATAGACCTTATTACTTCACACATACAAGTTTATGTACCAATGATCCAATCATATATCAAAATGGCTTATATTCATGTTCTCAAGCTTATACACATATTTCTATTACATAACCTTGTCATTTACATAAATTTCATCATATATACATATGCTTACTATCCATTGGGGTCTATCATAGACATTAAGCATATTTACATCACAAAAATCCTAATTACTCCGTTTCCTATTGCCTAGCTCTTCTCCATTTCTTTTCTTTTGCTTGGAGAATTTGAAATGGTTAGTGGGAGGAATATGAATGAGATTTTGAAGAAAATTTCAATAGCAAATCTCAACCATATCAATGTATATAAGAACGTCATAAGGAAATGCAATGCATGTGGTGTAAGCATGTGATTCATATGCATTGTGTAACTCTCAAACATAACTTTAGCATGAAGAATTATTTCTCAACAAGTCATGGCATCTAAACATACTATTTAGGATTAACTAAATTCATTTTTAGACTAAGGAAGAGTTACTATACTCAATTCCCCGCCATAAGGAGCTAGGAGCCGAAACATACAATACTCATGCATAAAACTCATTACAAAAACCATATCAAGGTATAACTCATGAATACATCAAGCAACTATATATACAAACATCTCAACTCATTCAAACATTTAAATGCATGCTAGATAGGGAGATAAAGCTACCTTGTGTAGTTAGGAGCCTTAAGCTACTACTAACTCCTAAATCCTTCTCTTTTATTTGGTCCTTTACCTTATCCATTCTCACGTTCATACACACCCACAAGGAATTGCATTAGCTCAGCCTATATATGTCAATTTGAAGTGAAAAACAGTTTATTAAGATCCATTCTAGCTCTTGTTATTAGCACTTATCTATTAGAATTCATTATGCCACTTTAGACTATTTTATGTCCCTTAAGAGGTAACTCATAGATTTCATTCTCTAGACTCCAAAATCTCACTCGCTATAAGTCATATAATTCTAATGGAACTTACTGGGGCTATCATATACTTGATTACACAAGCTAAAGGTTAACTTGCTTCTTTAGGTCCTTTTAAGCCCTAAAATTTCACTTTTTAAAATAAAGATTCTAAATTCAATCTAGTGGTTTTATTAGTGTTTATAATTCATATCTAGACTATTTATAACCTTAGAATTCAAGAAAACTCATTCTAGTCACTTTATCTTTACCATGGCTGAACCTAGCACCCATATTGTCCTAATGGAAGTTTTGTCAATTTTCTTAAGGAGTTTGAGATACATAGAATATCCATGGCTCTTTTCTAGCTCAAGTTTCATCTTAGGCATCTTAAACATTTTTCTAGAGTTACAAAATTTTCAAAGTACAAGGAAAACCCTAGGTACTCTAACTTGGCTTCTAAAGCTTCTTAATGGATTCCTTTTGCATCATCTTAATTTCTATACCCTTATTCCTATCATGTTTCAACCAAAATCAATTTCCCTTTTGGTTTTCTATGTCTAGGCCAAACCAATAAGAGGATGGAACTCAAGGGAGAAGCATGTTTTCTAGTTCAAATCATACCTTGGTTTAATCTTTGTTCAATGGAGATTCTAGTGCTAAAATTGATTGCTTCAAATTTCTTTCTTTCTCCAAGTGGTTAGCCACCAAAATGATTCTTTTAAGAAACTAAAGCTAACAATGAAGAGATCTTAGAGAGGAGAAGAGATTTGGGAACTAACATGTAGTGAAAAAGTACATAAATCCTTACCTAGATACTTCTTTTTCCTCCTCTTTCTTCTTCTCCTTGGACATCCATAAGGTCTAAACAAGAGGCAACTAAGTTGGTTATAACATGAGGGAGGGCTGGTGTGACTCATATAAGAAGAAAGGAAGAGTTTTAAATAATTTCCATAATTCTCTTTATGTCTCGAAACTTTAATTTCTTTGTTTGAACTCATTTTGAATTTTCTTTGAGAATTGTCTTTTCCATCATATAATTAAGACCTCTAGCTTATTAAAAACATTTACTTCCAAATTTTTAGGATTTGAAACAATGTGAAATAATTTGGTTAAAATTCTAGTCAATTGACAACTTAAATCATAAACTGTATGTGTTTTAACCATTATAACAGTTTTTATGGTTTTCAAAGTCTTTGAAAACTTTAATGAGTTTAACTTTACTATTTAAAACTTCTTTTTTTCAGTTTTTAATATTTTGCTCAAAATTATAACTTTCCCACTGCAATTTCGATTTAATCTGTTTAGCCACTTTGGCTTTGGTTTTGGGCCATTACTAACTTCCCATCCCTATTTCTTGATATTTTAAATAATATTGTACCATTGATTGTCCTTAATTCCTTTTACTTTAGGGTCTTTTTTTTTAATCATTATACTAGTTCTAATTCAATTTTTAAAGAACCAGGTATTACATCTAAGATCCTCAAATCCTTTTACAATAATTTAAGATCCTCAAATCCTTTTACAATAATTTCTAAGTCCTATACAAGGTTAAAAATAAAACTAATCATGTATAAAGGTGAGCTTGAACTTCATAAGTTCCTAAGAAGTGCATCCAAGATGTTTGTTATCATTAAAACTCTCAATTTAAAGCATTGGGTCAACACTTGCTGGTAAAAATATTAGTGAGAATTATATCTGTCACAAAAACATTAGCAACAACACTAATTTAGCAATTAAAATGGCCCTTGCTTTATCATCGCCATGTTGTTGTAAATTGTGGTGTGAATGCTTGTGTACTTCCTTTCTCCAAGCCCTAAAAAAGTCAATGACAGATAGCCTAATTCTTGCTAATCCCTTGCTAATTTCCTTGCTAGTCCATCATTAAATCATCACAAAAGTTAAGTGAACATTTATGCTTTTTTTTTTTTCTCTTCCACACTATGATAAATGTGTGAAAGAGTTTCCAATCATTATTACTTCCTCCCTTATTAGCAAGGGAAATTTTTTTTTGTTGAATTCTCTTGCTATTTCATAATTTTCTTGTTATGGATAGAATTCTTATAGAGCAATATAAACTTTTGAAAATGTCAAGGAAATGAGATGAATTGGGTCACCTACAATTTGGGAAATAGATCATCTCAATTTCTTTTTAAAATTGATATTCTCAATCTCAAATAGAGATAGATGAATTGGGTCACCTACAATTTGGGAAATAGATCATCTCAATTTCTTTTTAAAATTGATATTCTCAATCTCAAAGAGAGATAGATTGAATGTGTGGAGTTTACTTAAATAATAAATCATATTGAATTATATATGACTTGTTTGAGTAATGGGCTTTACAATTTATATCTATTTTTCTCTAAAACTAACTCTTTCAATTTTGAAAGAAAATTGAGATGATACATTCTCCTACAACTTGAATCTGTTGGGAGGGGCCTTCATGTGACTTGCATCTTGATGGGAAAGTAAGGGATTGATGATTATTTTATTTGGAAATTGGATGATACTAAGCTGAACTAGCGAGACATGAAGGGAATTAGGTGGAAAGACCACGATAAAGTGGGAAAGCCTGCAACACGTGAAGGTTATTAGAAATTTGAGAATGCACATGAGGTATGGAGTGGCATCATATGGAATAGAAGCACTTGATCAATTTTGGGAAAATATAATAATAAAGAAAAAGGAATATGTAAATGGAAGAATGAAAATGCTAAAAAAAAAAAGAAAAAAAATGAATTTGAAGGAAGGTGCTCCTTGAATAGTTTCTAAACCTAATTGCATTCCTAATATGTCTAGCCCCCATAAAAAATTCTAAATTTAAACTTTTACCATAATTATTTAATTCAACATACTTTTTCCTAATTTTCCTATTAAGTTATTGTTAATTTTTTATCTAGTTCCCTTAACTTTTTTAATATCATGTTCTTTTACTAGGAAGTATCCCAACTAATATTTACTTATTATTACTCACTAATTTCCTAATAAGTGGATATTACAAGACTACTCCTCGCCACATGCTTCAAATTGGTTTGGGCTTGCAAGTTGGGTCGAATTTTGGATTATATTAATTTGGGCTCCTTTTATTTTGGTTCTTTTTATTGTTTTATTAACTTAAAAATTAAACTAGAATTAATTCAAAAATTAAAATGACACAAATTAACTCAAACTTATATAAAAACCCTTATATTAAGATTTATTATTTTCTAGAGATGTTCGGATAAAATATAATATTCACATGACTTGAAATTATGACCTTTAATCAAGACTACTGAGGGTATTTCTATGAAAGCTTTACTATTCCAAAAGCTTAGTCATTCTGCCATTAGATACAATTTAATTTCACTTTACTAATTAATTTCATTTGTACAATAAATTTGTTATCCATGACAATCCATATTTTAATCAATGCCATTTTTGTGTAAAAAAAATGTAGGCAATATATAGACGAGGATAATACTTTAGTTATATGAACATTTTGCAGACCATATTACCAAAAGTATAATTGAGAAAGCATAATCTTTCAAAGTGGATATATTGTAATATCTATAAGTATGATAAATGTACTGGATATTGTAATGGATTTTGATATGAGCTAAGCATTATATGTTTTGGTGTGTCTACATATATACATCTACCATCTGTTGCAATTTTTGTGGACTAAAATATCTTTAAAACAATGGTCTCCTTTTAATTTGATATTCAAACCTCTCCCCAGGATTATTATATTAGTTTTGCTAATAGTTATTAAACACAATTGCATATCAAGAGTAAATAGTTTATTTGACACTCATATTAGCTCTTGAGTTTCGGACATCATAATATGTAAAAAAATGTAGTTTGTGGCTCAAAATTGAACTTTCTTATAGATAGTATTGACCTCTTGATTGTAGCTTTATTATGAAATGGTTTATGTACAATTACATGAAAGAATACATGCATTATTTCATTGATTGTGTACAACTTTTACACATAAACGAAATTTAAATTTAAGAAAGAGGGTGTATAAGCCATGAAAGAATTGAATCCTATTAATTGTTGACTTTTATCTAAAGCATAATGTTGATCTTTTTTTTTTCTTTTCAAATTGTTCTCACTCTTTTCCCGGCCATGTAATTCATGACAATATGAACTCTTTCTCCATTCATCAACTTCAAGGACTAGGCTTGTGATCATAACTATCGATAACAACATCATTAGTAACAAATTTGCTCTAGAACCAATGTGACTTCCACACTATATTCATTTCTTCAATAGCGATGTTCCTTGTCTCAGGGAGGAGTAGAGCAATGAAAATGGTCATTATAAGGACAAAGCTAGCAAAGAAGAAGAAGAGACTAAACATCAAGTGGCAAAGCATAGCTAGAAAGATTTGAGCAATGGCAAAGGTGAACAACTTGTTCACAGCAACATTGATAGCTTGCCCTTCAAAATCAAACTTCAAGAGGGCATGTTTCATTGGGCGTCAACCAACCTGAGGGTCCCACGACCAAGCATACACTATAACATATGTGCATATAAAAAACAAAACGACATTGGCTTCATCTTTGTTAAATGAACCTTCACCATTGACTCCAAACTTCAAAGCTACCATGACACCCATAACAATCTAGAAGCAATTAATGGAAATGTGTCAATAATTAGTAACTCTAACAAAGATTTTAGCATAAAGAGCCATTTAAAACTAAACATAAAAGCCTTAGTTGTATGGTACCTAAAAAATAAGCATTTGGATACTGCCTTCAAGGACCAAAATCCTTCTTCCACACTTATCTACAAAGAATATAAAAACCAATGTGGCTATGACATTAACACCTCCAATAATAACTGCAGACATTAGAGAAGCATCATCACCAAAGCTGAGAGTCTTGAAAAGAATAGGTGCATAAAACGTGATGACATTGATGCCCATTAGTTGTTGGAAGAATGGAATGAAAGAGCAAAAAGTGATTTGAGGCCTATACCTAGGTTGTGACATGTTTTTCCATGGGTGTGTAACTTGCTTAATTGCTTCACTCACTTCAATGAGATCTCAAAGCTCTTCATGAATGTTTTAGGTTCCATGAATCTTTTACAACATTACCTTAACTTGATCATGTTGCCTTCTTTCAATCATGAAGTTTGGTGTGTCATTAAAGAAAAGAGATCTTAGACACAACAAAAATGCAAGCACTTCTCCTACACATAAAGAAGTTCTCCATCTATTTTCATGCTTAAAGGTTGAATAGTTGATAAGATTTTCAATCAAAATACCAATTGTTATTGTCATTTGGAATCCCATGTTGAGTGCTCCTTTGATATTTGTTGGAGCCATTTTAGATAAGTACACTAGAATATACTATTCAGAAAGGAAAGAAAACAAGTTAGGTTAATTCTAAGGCATTTTATGAGTGCTTACAACACTAGAAAGGAAGCACTTGAAAAATGATGATCCTACTGTTTACTTACTTAATTACAATATCCCATACCAAAAGCAAGCAATAAACGGCCAATGATGATCATGTGAACATTTGCCACGAAACCTTTCAGTAGGGCACCTAAAAGGAAAAACAATTCACCAAGAAACATTGAAGGCTTACAACCTAGTATTCTTGTGGTAGTGGAGGCAAAGAAAGAAGCTACCAATGCTGCAAGGCATAGGGATGAGGTGAACAATGTATGGAGTTGGTTATCAAATTTGCAATATATGTTCTCATAGCCCAATCCAACCTTCATTTATTTGTACACAGATGGAAAGAACTTGACCAAGAATGGTTCCATAGAAGTTACTCCTCTTGCAATTCCAAGATCATGACCAAAGAGGATACCTCCCATGGCAACTACAAAGTAAGTGACCAACACGAAAGCTATGACTTTACCCTCATAATGCCTAGCTTTACTTTGATCAACAAAAGCTACTCCTGGCATCTTTGAAATAGTACAGTTACTTCAAATATATGATGTTTAGTTTCGTTTTTTACCTCTTCAAACCTTTTGTCTTTGTCTACACCTCAATTAGCATTGTAGCTTATATAGGATTAGTAGTGATGACAAAATATGAAAGGCTACAAGAGATTTTCTCAAAGATAATCCCATACAAGAGCATTATGCCTTTTAAGATGTGTCATACAATCATAATGTCTTAAATTAGGAGTTCTTTTCATTTAAATTTGTTGTTGAAGTATTGCCACGGGGATATATTCCATAAAAAACAAGTCCTTTGACCTTTTATTTTCTATTTTGAATGGATAACTTTTCCTTACCATTATCTAATAATTATTTAAAGCAAAATTCCAACTAGGTGTAAAAAGCTAGCTTAAAGGACAATATTTCTAGTAATCTAAATGAGGTTCTGTTTTAAAACTAAGGATACAAATGCAATTCTATCTTGGTAATCTAAATTGCTTACCAATACATGATATTTAAATTATATTATATATTATTAACTAATCGAGTATTTGTGAAATTAATGTAAAGTAAAAAGAATATACAACATTGACAAATAAAATGTTAACAATTTAGAAAAAGAAACAGAAAATTATATTTTAGAGTATTGTGGAAGAAGAGATGCAAATGGAACCACAAATGAGTGGTATATTGATATACAAACATATGAAATTTTGTTATTGAAAAAGCTAATTTTTTGATCAAAATATTAACTTATTATGTTACATGACATGTCACATTGATTTTAATTAAATTCACATACTGTTAAAAAAATGGAGGTAAAAATTTCAAATAGCCAAAAAGAAAAGAATTTTAGTCCAAAGCTAAATCTTAAACTTCACAATTAGTGTTCGACTTTGGTTTGCATAAACTTAACTTATTAGAAATCCTACAAAATCCCAATTTAGTGCCACAGATACACTTTTGAAAAAGGGGCAAATCGCTCTGGCCATTTCCAGGGCCTAATTCTTCCTAACATCATTATAATCCCATTCTATCTTAAAAACTTTCAAATATCCTTTGGGATTTTCTTAGTTAGCAACTGGTAATGGTTTTGAAAAGTTTACGTTTAATTTTATTAATAGGTTCAACTCTTTACAATTTGGAAATGATTCACATGAATACTTGAACAATTCATATAGATTAATATATTTAAGCCACTAATTATGATCAAATGATGACATAAATAAATAATTTACGAAAGGCCCAAGATTTCAATATCTACGCTATCATCAAGCTAAAAAATAATTTTAATAATTTATGCATTTATTAGTTATTTCGTTTGCAAATCATTAGCCTTACAGTTATACCTTCAAAACTAAATACATAATCTGGTTGTTGAAAATACTACTAATTGTTGTTAAATACCATTATTTAAAAAAAAAATTAGGGCTTGCTCATTACTAGATTTGGACGTGAAAATTCTCAGTTCATGTTTCTTTGAAATTACTTTGATCAAGATTTTCTAAATTTCCTGCTAGAGTTTGCCAAGGTAGGTACTTTCTAGAGTTCTATACTATTTAATTATGGGTGCCATTGACGATGGGAAGATCAAGTTCTTCCTCTTCTTACTCTAGCACATGTTGCTAGTTGTTGAATGCAGAAAACAATTACTCAATTTATCTTCTCTAGTTTAATAGCATGACCCATTTGTGAGGAATCATTATTATTTGCAATTCCATTGTTATAAATGTCACAATGGATAGACAAAGCTTATTGTGTGTGTTTATGTATAATAGTCAATAATTTAAGATAAGACTCTTTAATCTTAAATTGGCGTCCACTAGTCACCAAAGGATTTCAATTTGTTTTCAAAATATTTATAGTACATTGAGAAATCATTATTACAACTTGTCACCCCTAATAACCGATTGAGGGTTGAACATAATAATGCAAGGGGCACAAGCAAAGGAGAAAATAAATTGATTCTTAAAAATAATTTGAAAACCAATTTAATATAGTTGCCACTAAAACTTTAATTGAAAGGCAAAATTGAAAAAAATAGAAAAAGTAGGTGCTCTACAAACCAAACATGAATTCAAGAGTTGATTTTGTTTGGAAAATATATTAATCAATTGTAATACTTGTTTCTAAGAATGATTAGCTTAAGTCAAGTGTGTAAAATTAACAGTCTTAATTTTATTTTTTACCCTAATTAAAGCATATGTTAAAAGAAAGAAGAGAAAAAGAGAAAAAGAAATTAATTAAAAAATATAATATTTATAAAGTCAAATAAAAATAAAAATAAAAATAAAAATAAAATTTATGAAAACAGACTTGACCAAAGACCTAGTGTTTATGTATCTTAAGGTAGTGATCAAAGTCTATATAGTTTGAATGGATAGAAAACTACGTCACTAAATTGGTGACTTTATTTATCTCGGAGAAAAGAGAAGAAAATAAAAATAAACTTGATTTTGCAAATAAAATAATTTTAAAGTTGGTTTATATATTTTAATTCATGAAATCTAAGTAAACTAGCACTTTTTTGTTCTCTTTATTATTTTTTCTTCTTCTCCTTTTTTTTTTTTGTATTTTTTAATTTTTAAAAACAAGATTTTTTTCCTTTCTGTATTTTTTATTTTGATTAAACAAATGCTTACATGACCTAATTAGCATTAATATTCGCAGAAACTTATTATCACTCAGCTCATTGATTGACATTTTATGTACTTGCAAAGACTTTCACTCACAACATACTTTAAACGACAAAATTAAATTTAAGAAAGAAGATTTTTTTTTGAATTTTTAATAATAATAATAATAATAATTACATGACCTAATCGACGCTGGTATCTCCAAAAACTTACTATTACTCACGGTTTATTGATTGACACTCTTATGTGTTTGTGAAGACTACTTATTATCTCTCATGCTAATCTCTAAAATCAAAATATAATAAATAATAATAATGATAATAAATAAATTAAAAATAAAAGCAAGTAAGATCACGCATGCAATTCCATTGTGTATGTGTGAGCGTGTGAGCATAAATGAGGGAAGTTTTTTGCAAATTTAAGCCAGCACAAGACATAGGGCTGGATTAAAAAAGATGAATTAAAGGACTAATTTCACAAGAGAGTGTCTGGAACATAAGACCAGGAGTAGTTTCTTAAATGGGTGTACTTACGTTAAGCCAAAGCAAATTCCATCTCAAGACATAATCCCTTGGCCTCATGAGGAAAAGCAGCAAGCCACACTCAATTTGTGCTTGCCAAGTCAAACACTATTGCTTTTTCTTTGGAAATTCAATACCCAACTCAAACATGTACACATTCATTTAAAATCCGAACCATTACTCCCCAACATGAATAAAGATCAATCATGGTCAATTTCCAGCCACACAAAATAAAGCACGCTGCATGAATTCTTTAACCCACTTCACCCACAGCACAACATACTATGAATCCATTTGAAAGTTTCTAAACATAAACCCAAAATGAATAAAGAGCAATTATGGTCAATTTCCAGCTACACAAAACAAAGCATTAATCATAGTCAAGACCCAATCACCAAAATAAAGCATGCCACAAATCTTTTAAATTGGAGAAAGAATCCCAACGAGAGAAAAAATGATCAATATCTTCACGTTAACAGTGAAGCACCACAAGAAATGGGGTAGACAGGTATATATTGGGGACATAGGTTCATAACAAGCAATTATTAACTCAATTCCAATACTGTAAAGTTCTTTTAAAGTGGGTGTGACGCAAGAAATATGAGTTTATCTAAGAACCATTTCTTTTATTTTTACTAACTCTCTTCTTTTTTTCCCACCTCTTTCTGACTTTAAAGGCATCTTATAAATTTTACACTTCATAGAATTTAAATTGTGTACAAATTCTCTAAATTTCATTGTGAAATTCGCCAGGTAAATTTCTTTCCGCCGCAGTCGTCCAGTTCCAAACACTTCAGAACCACGGACGTTATCATGCCACGTCAATATTTAACTAGTTGTCCAAAACTCGCTCTTTAAGATACCTCGTCTTTTTTCTGCTCTTTATCTTTGTAAGGCGTTGATTGCTTTTGCTTGAGAGAGAAAGGGGGTAAGCTGATGAGTCCTGCAATTCGATCGGTGGTGATAGCTTGGACTCGGAAAGAAAGGGAGTGACATGGATCTACGGCATGGGAAATCGTGGCTTATGGTGATAATGGTTTTTCTGAGTGGGTCAAAGATGGATTAGAGAGAGATAGACGGAAGATGCCTAACATATAAACACTCAGGGCATGGGAAATCGGTAATTTTTCTAAAACGGGAACTAGGATATTACCATGGAGAAAGTGCACCTATGATAATACACTATAGAACAATACTTTGCTTCTTTTGTTTTTCTTTTTTTTTTTTGGATAGAGGTCATATAGATCAATAAGGTTGAGTAGTTTATTTTAACTGGAGTCACTAAGATCGTGTAAGCCGTTATAGCTAAGGTCGCTGAAGTCGCGTGAACCGTTTTCAATTAAAGTTTCTTAGATCATAATTATTAATGGTATGTATGAATATAAAATTTGGTATTAATTCATTAGTTTACCTAAACTAAGTCCAGTAGTTATGAGAATCATGGTTTACCTCCATTAGAAACCCAAGTTGAGGATGCACCGTGATAAATTGTGGTTAACCTTGCTTCAATTTTAAGCAGAACAAAGGGAATTGTAACAAGCACATTATGCTAATTGAAATTAAGAAGCGTTGTCAAATCATTATTAACCGGCAATTTGAGGTAAATCCTACTTGTTAAAACAATAATGCGTCAAATCCTTACCAAACCATACTATTACCTCCATATGCTATAGATGGGTGAAATTTGACTTCTATGGATCCAATTTTGAGGGAAATGATTGAATTTCATCAAAATTTTTAATTAAAAATTAGACATATAATTAAAAGTTTGTTAGGTTATTTATATAACTAAAAGTTAGTTAATTATGGTAATGAAAGTTAATTGAGTTAGTTGTATGATGTAAAAGTTAGTTATGTTAATTTTGTAATTTTTCTAAAATTAACAAATGTTTCTATTTTTTAATAAATTTTTACATTTTTAAAATTTTTAGAAAAGCTCAAATTTTTTAAAGCAAAATAACTAAAAATTTCCTAAATTTTTAATATTTTTGTACAAAAATTAAATTTTCTTTCATTTCTATTTTTTCCAATAATCCCAACATATTTATTTTTATCCTAACATATTATTCCCATTTAAATTAAATTTTGTAGAGATCAGGCTTAAAAATAAATTCTCTATACATTAATTTAAACCTACATTCACTTTCTATCCAAAATCTTAAATAATGACATTTTTGCAACTTTTTAGTCATTTTGGCAAACACCACCATAACTTATATGTATAAATAAATTTACTTATGTAACAAATATTGGTTATACAATGATTGGCTAATAAATTTAGTTAGACAGTAAATATTCATAATTATTAATAAAGTAGTAATAATTAAAATAATTGTTGATACATTAAATAAATTGCATAAATGAAGATATAAAAAATGAAGAAAATTGTATAAAAAATATTATGTGAAGGGTTAAAAATAATATAATGCACTTTTGCAGGTGTGATAAATTGAAATAATATCATCAAGGCTTCTTCTTTACAATATACAAAAAATAATTTCTTCAATTATATATATATATATATATATATGTAAAATAGTGGCTACTAGTGCCACAATGAACTCTTCACCTTTCACATTACAATCGCTTTTGACCCACAAGTTCTTCATATTCTTGATTTGATGAATTGTTAATAGAATTATTTGGTGGAGTATTTAAATCAAATGTAAGAGAAGAAACTAGCTGAATCGACTATTGTGGAGTAACAAACCCCTGATGTGACGATTTTTTAGTTTCAAAAAATCAACCACCACAGTCAATAATAAAAATGTTCAAATTATCAAATAATGACATGAATAACCCATAATGGAAGGGATTGGGAAATCTAATTTGCAACAATGGTGATGAGGGCACATAATAGGAAGGACCTACACCTTCAAAATTAATATATTAGCCAGTCGGCATAGAAGAAGATTGATCAATAGTGCCAATATCTTATTATGTCATTGCACCTCTAATTGGCATAGACAATGTTGCTGCACTAGTATTAATATAGCATGGTTCATTCTCTATGACAATAGGCAATGGGGCTAACATAACAATCATGCCTCTTGCCAGGCTTACCCTCCAAACTTTCTGGTTATGGTAAATCAGATGCCGGTGGAGTAAGCTGAGAGAACATTGTGAAACATTACTCCCCAAAAACAAGTATGCATACCCAATATTTATGAACTTCTCTTTTAGTTAGTTGTTCCTTGTGCTTTATGGTGGTTAGAAGCCACATGTCGATGGTAGTATACATGATCTCCAATGGTTGTTGCCACCCAACTTATAAATTAGAGACAATAGTCAAAATTGAAGGATGTATATTTGATAACAAGCATATCCCTCTTTTATCCTTTATTACACATGTCTGAAGATTGAAAAGGAACCATAACTAAGCTGACATGTCTCTCTCTTTCTTTATTATAGCAAATACAAGGGGCACGACTTTTTTATCACCATCCTATGATATAGTTATAAGCAGTATGCATTTGTACTTCCCATATAAAAATGTCTTGTTGACCTGGACGATTAGTTTAAGATTGTCAAATGTATCAATGCATAGCTTGAATACCTAGAAAACATGATAAAACATTTCCTCAGGCTATCCATTAGAATTACTTTGTAAGCATTGTTTATTACAAAATTGTACAACCAAATGAGGCATGAAATGTTGAACAGCAACTAATCACTTTAGCAATAAAGCCTATGAGCTTTCCTCATTCTCAAAAGCAATAACAAGGGCTTAATATTTTGCCTTTCATGCCTTCTGATGAGACACATTGTAGCTAAACATGCTTTACATTCTTTCTATGATTAAAGAAACTTTAACCTCAGGATTGTCGGTCACCATTGCCATAATACAAGATGAGATGATATCAGAATGTAACTTTGAGTGATCTTAGGATAATAATATAGAAAGACATGTATGCAATCCACCGTATTTTATAATCTCTTAATGTGTGCTGTTGGCCTTTTTGCATGCTCTAACCCTTCAACTACAATTGTAGGCATAGTTAACACACCAATATTCTTAATTCTTTGTAGAAGAATAATACATGTGAAATGTGTGGTGCACTCTGATGGAGTACTACTTCATTGCACAATGTAATGCTTTTATATTTGTGATAAGTATGATTTTTATTCAATTTAATTCTCTTAACTTGGGCATTTTGACAATGGAATATGGTCTTAAAGGTTTAATTAGATTTAATTTGAATTCAAATGCCCCATATGCACTTTGTGAATTACTTGGCAAAATTATTGAGTTTTAATATATGAATTTCTTTTAAACAATCTTGTGGATAATTCTACTCAATAATTTTCATTCTTTTGTGTAGATTTTTTGTTGGGCAATTGGTATTTGAATAAGATATTGTTTTGGAGAAGAAGTGGAGGTTTGCCAAGTCCAAGGAAGCCATGCATTCCATCTTCTCATTCTCACATCTCTCACCCACTTGGTCTGCACATACATATCATAGGAAGGAGCTTGCCACGGGTTCAGATTAAAACACGAGGGGCAGCAACATACACGTGCAAAATAGAGGAGAAGTAATGTGGTGAAGAAAGGAAAACCTGAAACGAGTTGAAGCCTGTGAGCAGAATCTGCACGAAGGAGAAAACAACACACAAGAGCAGAACACGTTTTCATGAAGAAAGTAAGCTGGATCTAGCTACTGGTTGAGCAGAAACAGAGAAGAAGACGTAAAAGTCTGGGCTGAGAGACAAAGAAGCTGCAGAACGTGGAAGAACAACGCAGAACAGAGCATGGAGCAGAATACGCTGGAGCTGAGGAAGAACGTGAAACCAGCGTGAAAATAATGAGCTACTGGAATAAAAACGTAAGAAGAACATGACGTGTGGGAAGTTTGCATGCAAGGACATCAACACGTCACAGCAGCTTCACATTCATGCACATAAGTCAGAAGCTACAAAGTTGGACGAAGAAGCTTTGTGAGCTGGAGATTGAAGAAGTGCAGCAACGTGATTACAGAACAGAGAAGAAGACACTCCCAATGAGCTACAACACGAACTGCACAAAGAGAAGGAGCTGGAAGCAAAACACAAACCAGCTTTGAAACGAAGGAGTCAGGCAACTCGAGTTAAACGAGGAAGAAGCTCACATGCAGTAACTGAACAGAGAAGAGAAGGAGAATGGGAGCTAAGATTCAAAGAAAGCAAGAGGCTGAACTCGAGCAGCTGATTCAAGGAAGCAACACGAGCTAAGAAAGAAGCAAAAGCTGGGTTGAAGGAGATGGAAACGAAACACAAAACCAGCAGCAAATAAAGAGAAGAATCAGACTCGAAATGCAAAGCCACGAAGCAGAAAGCTACGTATGCAGAAGCTACAGTGTGCATGTGGATTATTATATCCACAATGGGGCCCACATTCACAATAAGCAAAGATGGAAAATAACTTCAGGCAATTGAGATAAGAAGGGCAGCACGAGAGGAGCTGAGCACGTGACTTTTAATGAGGAAGGGATTCGCATAATCACGCCATTCATGCACATCCAGCGTCCAGATTCATCACGCCATCAACCTCGCACACTCCAGCCCATTCACGCCTTCTCCCAATTCCTTCATCCATTCACACAAACCCTAGCCGTCTTTTATAAATTCACGCCTCCATATCATCCACGTCTCATACACCCACGCCTCCATACACAGAACTTCATCCATCTCTCCATCTCCATTCCACGCCAACATGAAGTTCTGATTCATCCTTGAGGCTAGCTAGGAGGAAGCTCTTGGAGAAGCTTGAATCCTTGGAGAAGAAATCAGAATTTTGGCTAAGATTTTCTTATTTTTTCTACACTTTTTCTTATTCTGTATAATCTCGGTTGAGTTGTATTTGATTAGGAATTTGTGTAATTAATTAGTGGCTGGTTAGACACTGATTAGGAAACCTTTTTTGTTGATTAATTGGTTGGATTTGAATTTGATTTTTCATTATTCTCTTTAATCTCCCATGTATGCCACGAAGGTGTTCGATGAATTGCATGAGTGAGATTTTGTGCTTGATTATCTATTTGAGAATTCCTTGGTGTTTAGTTGGTTAATTAAACATTTTTGGATGATGAATCAGAAGATAATTAATTAGTTAATCAATTAAGTTGGATGTTCATTGATCTTAAGGACAAGAGTTAACGGTTTAATGCGGGATTGAGGTCTCAATTCAACATTAGATTATTAATCTCTTGAATCTTGAATGGTTATTCAAGATCATTTGCTAATGAACATAATTAGGAATTCTTAGGCCAGGATTAATCACAATTGGAATAGGATAAGGATAGTGGATACCAAGAAATGATTCCTAAGCTAGTCACAAGCCCATTATCATTCACAATTCACATAATTAGGTAGAATTTAGGAAGTTTGATTCAATTTAGTTTTAGAATAGTTTAATTCATTCAAAAACCCCCCAAACTAGATAGTTCTAGGATCTTAGAACACTTAGAGAACCTAATTGAACATTGAATTCCAATTCCAAGGGAGATGACCTAGGTTGTGCCACTTGCTATATTTTTAGATCAACCTAGTTTTATTTTGAGGGTTGCACGACAAGTCCGTCAAAATTTGGCGCCGTTGCCGGGGAATTTGGAATCTCAATTGTTTGAGAAAGTTTTCTAAGTGTTTTTGTTTTGTTTTATCTTTGTTTTAGTTCTGTTTTGATTTGATTTTCGTTCTGTCCTGGTTGCTGGAATTTTCGTTCAAAGTGCCCAGAAAATTCTCATACTTTGTTCTTTAAGGTTGTTGGGTGAGCAAAAGTAATAGCAAAGCTATTAGGTGCACCATTTTTTGGCCAAATTCCAACGTTTGAGGCACTTTTTCTAATTTTTTAGTATTTTCTCGAATTTTTTAGGAATTTTTCAATTTTTCTGGATTTATCTTCTTTAATTTTTGTGAGTTTGTTTTGTGTCATTAGGCTCTGTTTTAGAGTGTTTTTCATTGTTAGGAACTTCTTATCTTCATTTGATTTTATTTTCTTAATTTTGAGTTAATTTTAGTTATAGTTATTTGTGATTTTACTTTGCGCTAAAAGTAATTGTGCTTCTCATTTTATTTTTACTTTAAATGGATCATTATTATTCTAATCAAGGTATCTATGACTCTTATGCAAATGATAGGATTTCTCGGAGGTTGGATAACACCATGACAATAGCTCAAGGCCGTCTTGAAAGCCAACAATACCAACAATTCCAACCACCATGCTACCAACTATACCACAACCCATATGGAGTTCACCCAAATTACCACTCTCATCATGAACCATATCATACCTTCCATAGGCAAGAGCCACAATATCATCCTTACAGCTACCATGAGAGGTACATGCAACAAGAGCCTCAAAAGGAATCAAGTTCGAAAGAGAGGATGATGCAACTAATGGAAGACTTAGATCTTCGAATCCAACAAAGGGATGCCGAACATCTTCAATTCAAACAAGAACATGAACGGTGGTATCTTGAAATGCAACAAAGGCTTGACAACATGATGAAGGATTCAGGAATTCAATTGAATCAACCGACTTCAAGTGCTAATGAATCAATTGAAGAGCAAATTAGAAGGGAATGTATAGAAGAAGAAGAGTCTTATCCATTAGGTGATATCCTTCCATCTTCTAATGTTTTACAATTTGTTAGAACTGAATCTAGTATGCATGATAGCACTTCGATTCCTGATGCATATAATGTTGTTGATTCTGAATTACATGATGATGATGTTGTTGATGAGGAAATAATTGTTGAATCCCCTGATATGATTGATTGTGGTAGCTCATTGAACAAAATTGACACATTTATTGATGTTCATGAACCCTTGTGTACTGATGCACTTAGGATGTCTACTCCTAGCTGTGATTATAGTGAAAATTTCATTTCTGAATCAATTGATGAATCTCTTGAGTCTAGGGTAGTAGATAAGTGTGGGGGTAACTTGGAATGTGATGATCATGCTATTCCTAGTCTGGAATTAGTTGATAAGCCTATTAATGATGCATCTACTGAGTTTAGGGATAACATGCCATTTGGATCATGTGACATAGCTGATTTAGATGCATCTCTTGACTATATGTGTGTTGAATCTGCTATATGTGATGAATACTCCCAAATTAATTCTTCCATTAAAACTAGTGAATCCATCACATATTCTGATAATCATAATTCCTCACTAGCCTGTGATGGTGTGCCTGTTGAGATAGTGAATGTAGCATGTGATAATGATATAGACATTGAATTTGTTGAGCAACTTGTTGATAATTCAGACTCTAATTCACAATGCTTATGTGATGATATGCATACATGTCCTATATGTGCTGAGATTAATGAATTTCTGAAGTCTGATAAGTCTGTTGAATCCATGGAATCCTTTGCCTGCACTGAAATGATTGATGAGACTAATTCCACTGATCATGCTAGTTTTGATGATAGCATGCATAGTGATAATGCTAATGTTAAAAATCCTATCAATGCTTGTACTATTGTTGATACTAGTGGGAGACTTGATTTTGCTGTTGGTCATTGTTTAGAATCTTGTGAGCCTACTGATGTCTCTTTGGTCAGGGAAGATGTTATTTCTCTTATGGAGAGTCCAAAACAGATTCCTGAAGTTGTTGAGCTAATTCCTAGCAAGCCACAGACTCTCCAAGCTGATAAAAAGCAATTGCCAGATACCTTGAATATCCTGAACTCAAAAGGCTGTGAGAAGTTGCAATTAGATTTTTCTGTGGATGTAGTGACTCTTACTAATGAGAGTCCGATAGATTTTATTGGTTTTGATAGATTTTTAGGGAGTTCAAAGTTTCATTTTGATTTTAAATTTTCTTTCTTTAGTTTTAATTGTCTTAAATTTGATTTTTCTTTTTTTCTTATTTCTAAATTTGCTGAAAATGACTTTCCTAAACTACTGATGGTTGAGAAAGTCCATGAGTCAACACTGCATGATCAATCCAAATGTTTTAAAGTGGTTAGACTCAAATTTGTCCAATTAAGAAGGAATAAAGTAGTTTTGATTTTAGTTTTTGATACTTATGATTAGTCAATCTCTGATAGAGCTCTTTTTAGTTTAGGATTTAGTTTTCTTTTTCTTTTTCGCATTATAGTTTCTTTTGTTTCTATTTTGTAGGAAATAAATTGCTAACCAGCTGCAAAGGAAATCTGAGCCACCTTGAGATCTCCATTTTCAAGTTCATCCGGTTGTATTCTCTCTTTTCACTCTTTATCTTATGTTGTTTATCTGTTTACTGGACTGGTGCTGACATTGAGGACAATGCAATATTTAAGTGTGGGGGAGAGAGTCATTTCATTCCATCCATTCCATCCACCTTTTCTTTATTTTGAAAAAAAAAAAATTGAAAATTTTTTGAAAAATAGTTTGATTCTTTTCAGTTTTCCTGTGAAATTTGCAAGTTGAGATGATTATAATTTGGATTCACTTAAACATGACAAGTGATGGATCTTGTGTTTTGATTCAAGTAAAGTGGCAATAAATTTGATTTCAATGAATTATTTGATAGCCATTAGCTGGTGAGGATTTGAACCTTAATTGTCATTTCTTGTGTGTATCTACCTATCTTTGTTTCACTCTAGAACTTGTCTTGATTCTTTGTTGAGGCCATATTTGCACTTGCCCATGAAAATGATAAGGCATTTATTTCTTTTACAGCTAGAGCCAAAAAGCCAACCATTCATGCATCTTTATCCATTGTTTTAGCCACTTTGGACCTTGATTTTCTTTTCTTGTTAAACCATAGCCATTAAAAATATATTCCCACCTTGTTTTAAGATGCCTTAGAGATTTTAAGAAGCATTACATCTAAATAGGATAGGTGAATGTGTGCTTTGCATCCATTAAGGCCATTGTGATTCAAAGAATTTGTTCTAAGAAAAAAAAAAAGAGAAAAAAAATGCAATGCAAAGAAAAGAATAGAAAAGCAAAAAGAAAGCAAAAAAAAAAAAAAAGGAAAAGTTATTGAAAATCAAAAGAAAGAAGTAATTTAGATTGAGTTTGTAGTTACCCATTGTTAGTTGGAAATAAGGCCTTGAATGCACACTCTTCCCTATTCTAGATTGTCATTGAGTGCTCTTGAGGTCCTAAGGTATCCATTTGTTTAGTTTTTCCCCTTCTTTTTGGTATCCATTCATTTCATCTCCTTAGTCCCATTACAGCCCTAAATAAAGTCCTTTGATTTGTGTATTGCTTTTAGCATAGGTGGTGGAGATTTAGAAACTAAACAAGCTTATGGTAGTGAATTTTGATAGGTGGAACTTGAGTGAAACACATTGCCCATAAACACTTGAAAGTTGAGAGTAAACACCAATCCATGAGAGGCTATGCATTTCAATTCATTCTTTTCAAATGAAATTGCCATGGAATTTGATTTCTTGATGCAAGTGAAGTTAACTTTGATTGTTGAAGTGTTGAAAAGTTATAATTAGTCTCTAATTTGTGATTTTTACTTTCCCTTTCCCATTTTCATTTTTCACTTGCCATTCTACTAGCCGGATGCTTCAATTCATTCTTTCATCTTGGATTTTGAGCTTTGCCTAGGAGTGCAAAGGTTTAAGTGTGGGGAATTTGATAAGTATGATTTTTTTTCAATTTAATTCTCTTAACTTGGGCATTTTGACAATGGAATATGGTCTTAAAGGTTTAATTAGATTTAATTTGAATTCAAATGCCCCATATGCACTTTGTGAATTACTTGGCAAAATTATTGAGTTTTAATATATGAATTTCTTTTAAACAATCTTGTGGATAATTCTACTCAATAATTTTCATTCTTTTGTGCAGATTTTTTGTTGGGCAATTGGTATTTGAATAAGAGATTGTTTTGGAGAAGAAGTGGAGGTTTGCCAAGTCCAAGGAAGCCATGCATTCCATCTTCTCATTCTCACATCTCTCACCCACTTGGTCTGCACATACATATCATAGGAAGGAGCTTGCCACGGGTTCAGATTAAAACACGAGGGGCAGCAACATACACGTGCAAAATAGAGGAGAAGTAATGTGGTGAAGAAAGGAAAACCTGAAACGAGTTGAAGCCTGTGAGCAGAATCTGCACGAAGGAGAAAACAACACACAAGAACAGAACACGTTTTCATGAAGAAAGTAAGCTGGATCTAGCTACTGGTTGAGCAGAAACAGAGAAGAAGACGTAAAAGTCTGGGCTGAGAGACAAAGAAGCTGCAGAACGTGGAAGAACAACGCAGAACAGAGCATGGAGCAGAATACGCTGGAGCTGAGGAAGAACGTGAAACCAGCGTGAAAATAATGAGCTACTAGAATAAAAACGTAAGAAGAACATGATGTGTGGGAAGTTTGCATGCAAGGACATCAACACGTCACAGCAGCTTCACATTCATGCACATAAGTCAGAAGCTACAAAGTTGGACGAAGAAGCTTTGTGAGCTGGAGATTGAAGAAGTGCAGCAACGTGATTACAGAACAGAGAAGAAGACACTCCCAATGAGCTACAACACGAACTGCACAAAGAGAAGGAGCTGGAAGCAAAACACAAACCAGCTTTGAAACGAAGGAGTCAGGCAACTCGAGTTAAACGAGGAAGAAGCTCACATGCAGTAACTGAACAGAGAAGAGAAGGAGAATGGGAGCTAAGATTCGAAGAAAGCAAGAGGCTGAACTCGAGCAGCTGATTCAAGGAAGCAACACGAGCTAAGAAAGAAGCAAAAGCTGGGTTGAAGGAGATGGAAACGAAACACAAAACCAGCAGCAAATAAAGAGAAGAATCAGACTCGAAATGCAAAGCCACGAAGCAGAAAGCTACGTATGCAGAAGCTACAGTGTGCATGTGGATTATTATATCCACAATGGGGCCCACATTCACAATAAGCAAAGATGGAAAATAACTTCAGGCAATTGAGATAAGAAGGGCAGCACGAGAGGAGCTGAGCACGTGACTTTTAATGAGGAAGGGATTCGCATAATCACGCCATTCATGCACATCCAGCGTCCAATTCATCACGCCATCAACCTCGCACACTCCAGCCCATTCACGCCTTCTCCCAATTCCTTCATCCATTCACACAAACCCTAGCCGTCTTTTATAAATTCACGCCTCCATATCATCCACGTCTCATACACCCACGCCTCCATACACAGAACTTCATCCATCTCTCCATCTCCATTCCACGCCAACATGAAGTTCTGATTCATCCTTGAGGCTAGCTAGGAGGAAGCTCTTGGAGAAGCTTGAATCCTTGGAGAAGAAATCAGAATTTTGGCTAAGATTTTCTTATTTTTTCTACACTTTTTCTTATTCTGTATAATCTCGGTTGAGTTGTATTTGATTAGGAATTTGTGTAATTAATTAGTGGCTGGTTAGACACTGATTAGGAAACCTTTTTTGTTGATTAATTGGTTGGATTTGAATTTGATTTTTCATTATTCTCTTTAATCTCCCATGTATGCCACGAAGGTGTTCGATGAATTGCATGAGTGAGATTTTGTGCTTGATTATCTATTTGAGAATTCCTTGGTGTTTAGTTGGTTAATTAAACATTTTTGGATGATGAATCAGAAGATAATTAATTAGTTAATCAATTAAGTTGGATGTTCATTGATCTTAAGGACAAGAGTTAACGGTTTAATGCGGGATTGAGGTCTCAATTCAACATTAGATTATTAATCTCTTGAATCTTGAATGGTTATTCAAGATCATTTGCTAATGAACATAATTAGGAATTCTTAGGCCAGGATTAATCACAATTGGAATAGGATAAGGATAGTGGATACCAAGAAATGATTCCTAAGCTAGTCACAAGCCCATTATCATTCACAATTCACATAATTAGGTAGAATTTAGGAAGTTTGATTCAATTTAGTTTTAGGATAGTTTAATTCATTCAAAAACCCCCCAAACTAGATAGTTCTAGGATCTTAGAACACTTAGAGAACCTAATTGGACATTGAATTCCAATTCCAAGGGAGATGACCTAGGTTGTGCCACTTGCTATATTTTTAGATCAACCTAGTTTTATTTTGAAGGTTGCACGACAAGTCCGTCAATTTGCATCCTACATGCCAACATTCAACTTTATGTTGTCACTTAGATCTATTGGTTCGCCACTTTCAGGGAACTCGAACCACTTGCTACCTCTGTATTGACCTATGAAAAAAATGCAATGGTTGATTCATCATATGCTCTTGTAATTCCACAAATATTGGGACTTGTCAAATCATCCTCACCAACATTGTTCTCCTCATTGGACTTATTGTCATCATCACTATCATCATCATCATGATTGGAAGTCATAGCAAAATTATATTAATCTTTATCCCAAAATTCATCCACTATGTCTTTTGTTGCTATAAGTGGAAACTGAGGTAGAGTATTGTCAACCACTTGATCGGATGAGCTCAGTTGGGACATGTGCACCATGGGAGAAATGTTATATTGTTGACCATAATGTCTCCAAGATAAGAACTAAATAAGGATGTTTGTTCAACTAGCTTATGGATATCACTGGTAGATAGGAGTGTGTATGCAACATGTTCATCCATTAGTTGTGATTTGAGGTTTATATGCAGTTGGTTAGTTAAGATCAAGCATACAACTCAATACCAATCAATTGGAATAGGTATTGCAAGTTTATTTGCCATATCTCCTAAATATCAAAATTGTCTTTTAGGTTACACGCCCTATATTGTGTTGGATTTAAAGAGGTAGGGTACTTATATACCATATTAGACACAAACTAGTTCAAGAAAAGTCATAGATTTTGCCTAACCAACTGCTTCAACCCCTTCAATGTGATCTTTGAATCAACCGTTGTTGCTTTCACTCTGAGACACTCAAATGTCACATCATTTAGACCATTATACAGCCATCCGTTTGTATATATGCACACTATCTCACTCGTATTATTCATTATTTTTTCCTACAATTTGATTTGTAAATAAGATCTTATAGCAATGCATAAATAACAGATTAAATAATAATATTTTAAACTATTTTTATATTTAAAATTACACATTTTATAACAATAATACTATCAAAAAATTGAATTCATTATTTTCTATTGAAAAATTAGCTTATTATATAAAATATGTTACCTTTTTATATTTAAATGCAATATTTTTTATTTATTGTTAAAAAGACTTTACTTATTAATGTAAAATTTAAATTTCTAATAACACTTATATTGATTAAAAATATTAATATTTAATTGTTAAAATATAAAAAGTATTCTATTAATACATGATTTGTGTTTAATCATTATTTATTAATGTTATTAAATAATTTTACTGTTGTTATTTTATAATTCTATTTTGAAAATTATTTATTTTAACATTATTTGATTATATTTTTTCTTTTGATTCCATAAAAGGTTGCATTTTTTTTAAATTAAAAACCTTTTAAATTGAGCTTACTCTTAAAAACATATTTGATTAACATATTAGTTAGTTACATATTTGAAAAATATATAACAATATTGGCAACAATACAATTAATACCAACATAAAGAAAATATATAAATATGCAAACAAAATAAATGCAAATAAAATTAAAAAATTAAATGCAATTATAATTATATAAAAAAGTGCAAATATATAATCTAAAATACCAATACGTCCAAGAAAAATTAACATATTAGTTATTTACATATTTTAAAAAAATTAAGAAAAATATTGGCAAGAATAAAATTATAACCATTATAAGCAAAATATATAAATAAAACAACATACTAAATGCAAAAAAAATAATTACAAACATCATTAAAAATTATATGTACTAATTACACAAAAAAATGCAGACATATAATCTAAAATACTAGTATGTAAAAAAACATATTAGTTATTCATATATTTAAACAAAATTAAAAATATATTGGCAAGAATAAAATTAATACCAATATAAAAATGTATATAAATATTATAACAAAATAAGAACAAACAAAATAATTGCAAATATCATTAAAAAAATTAAATGTTACAATAATTACACAAAAACAAGTGCAAATATATAATTTAAAATATCAATATGTACAACAGAAATAACATATTAGTAAAAAATATATTTAATATAAATTATTTTAACTTATATTTATTGTTTAAAATGTTAAAATTAGTGAAAAAAAAGAGAGTTAAAAGCTTGAACTGATTGATGAAAGTAATATTCAAATAATATAGGTTGAAATTACAGTTTTTTTTCACCAACTCTTGAAGTATTTGGAAAAAAGTTTCAAGATTTTTGAATCAAATGTAGGCTATTTTGTAACACTATACTAGAGTCAAAACGCTACGTTTTGACTTCAGTTGATTTAAAAAAAAAAATAATTAAAACTAAAGTTGAAACCATTAATTAACTTTTAAAAAAATAAATTAAACGTTACACCCCTCTGCTATCATGTAAAGTCAAAATCATAAATTCTGAATTCATATTATTAATAAAACAGTGCACCTATCAACTGACGGGCACATTTATTAAGACATGAAGTCGGAAGATTTAGTTCCTACTTCTGGCTTATTTAATTTTTTTTTCTTTAAATAATCTTAATTATTTCTGATATCAGAGGCTGTACATTCGATTTTGGAACTGTCTATGGCATCTGGAGGTAATTTTTTTAATTGACACGGATTTCACAAAATTTTTTTATTCAAATCATGTTTTTGGCTCAAAAAACCATTATTAACCTCTGTATCTTATCTGGCCTAGAATAGAGCCTAGAGAGTTAGATGTTGCACTCATGGCGAAATTCGTAGAATCAACATATTTCTGTTTTTGGCATCTCCAATGCGAGACAGACTACTTCGGCAATGCTCGAAGGAGGGAAAATTACTTTAGCGTCATAGTTATAATGTTATCTTTAATGTTTAAGGTTTGATTTTTTGTTGGCAGTGTGCTTTTTTCTTATTGTAACGAGAAAAGATAAAAGGGTCATATACCTCTACAGAAAATTCCTTAACGGATGCGTCACTTAGTGTTCATTTACATGCTAGCGACGCTATCGTTATATTTGGTTTAAGAAAGCCGGCTTCTATATTGTCGAACATTCATGGAAAATCGATATTAGAAATATGTCTCCCTTAGTTCTTCTTCAATAACTTTTCTGCGACGCATTGGTCATTCACTTCTATCATTTTCCCACGCCACTTCATAAGATTTAATTGCAACCACATATTTAGACAGTCTAACAATATATCTATAAAAGTAAATCGAGCAAAAAGAACTTCCTGAAGTGACCCGTTTATCAATTTCCAAATACCAACTTGAAAACTGTAAATCAATCATACTGCATGTATCCAGACAAGAGCAAGTCTGTCTATGAACTAGAGGCCTATGAAACTGATATACATTCTCATTTGAGGTGCCCAAACTCAAATAGGTAAAACTACAAATGTGCAGGAAATATAGGTGAACGCTTAAGCTGGGGAAACTGAACCTTTAAGTCCTACATTCGTAACATGATCAGGGGGCAGCCAAGACTAGTTAAGTAACAAAGGAAACAATTTCTAGGATAAAAACGGCATACACATCTGAGATTAAGGGAATGCATTAGTTGATTCTCTTTTAACCTTTTTGCTTTACCTCCTCCAATCTACAATGGCAGATGATACTGGGTTAGCCTGATAAAAGAGACCAAAATTATTTTGATAAGTAACCATAAATTAATCAAGAGCAGCCTTGTTACGTCGGCCTGATATTGGCTTGGGCAAGCCATCAAAGATTGGTTTTGCAATGGCTGCAGTTGACAAGGCCTGTAGATCTGACTTCAAACTCCACCTTGAGGTTGGCCGAATAAATGAGGAGGAGCTGTTATCCTGATCATGTAAACATGATGTGCTTGATGATTTCCTCACACCAGAGGGTACATCAGCCAGATGAGGATCCTTCAAACCTATTGGCACAGGAATCAAGCCACTTGCTTCAGAATTGGTTGGCAACGCAGGTCGGCTTGCTGCTTTCTGCCTCTGAGCTAAGCAATTTCCTGTTCTTGATGAAAATCCACTATTGCTACTATTGTTATCCTCCCTCAAAAGCAACTCTGGTGTACGGGTAAAATCAGCTTCTGATTTTTGATGCCTCAAGAATAACTTACCGTTCCAATTATTGGACCCACCTTTCCCGGCTTCTGCAAGAGGTACAATATCAGACTGCTCCACAATCTCGTTTAAAATCCCATCAACCAAACTTCTAGATTTTCGGTGATGACCAGAAGATTGGTTGGACATAGGTGAGTTCCTGGAAAATGAACCATTTTGGGAAGAACCAAAACCTCCTTTTCTGTACACTGCCATCTCAAAACCTTCGCACATGCTTTCCTTGTCTGTAGGTTTAAGTCCATAGACACCTTGTAAAGAGCTCATAGCTGGTGAAACCTTCCGCTGCGGAGAGGTCACTTTCAGGGACTGGAATGATTCAAACAGTTCACGATGTGCATGTTCAGGTGGAATGGGTCTGAAGTGACAACATTTAAGACCATCAGTGAATTACAAGCTACTAAAAAAGATATCACTAAACCATAATAACATTAAAAACATTTCCACGTAGCATTCAATAGAGATAAAATTCCATTATAATTTTATCATTCCCCATAAGTTTAAACAAAAAACGCCAGTTACCTGTATTGCACATTTATCTTTATTTTAATTTTCATGTAAGCCCGAATTATGTTCGTACCTTATAACCTGTAACTAACTTGTATGTAATAAATTTTAGATAGTGACCCAAATGACAGGTTAATATAGTGATAAGAATGAAGAGTTATTTTATTTATTTCATGATGTAGTTATTATCTAAGATATTTATGAATTTGTGAGTGGATAACTGGGGTAATTAAGATCAGGGATTAAGTTAAGAGTTATCAATAAAGGCCGTTTGAATCTAGGGAGATATTATACTATCATGGTATTTTGATAGGATTGTGATTTTTCATTTTGGTTGCAATAGTTACCCCTCTTATTGATAAATTAAATTAATATTGATTTTGAGAAATTGCAATTTTTCTTTTATTTCCCTTCTGTCCTGCATCAGTTATTGCATAGCCCAGACCAGATGGTACAAATGCAGGAGATAATCTCTTCAGCATGCAATTAATTGAAGCATCGCCTTTGTATGCAAGGCTCTTCAAAAGCAGCATTCAAGAAACAGGAATCTAATTGTGGAGATCACTAGGCAGGCAATACCCAGTACTTCACACCATCTCCACATTGCAATTCCCCAACTCCCACTATAATCACCACCTCATTTTACCATTGCTAAATTGCAGATTGTACACAATCATTACACATTTCATCCTGAAGCATCATCATAACAACTCCTGCTTCCTAATTTCAATGATATGCTTGTTGACAAATGACACACCCACAATTTAACTGCATTACCACCTACATTAGACTCCACCACAAACATGGAGCAGATCAGTTAATCATGGTTATCAGATATCAAGAACACTCTATTCCAATCTTCAGAACAGCAATACAGGACTTGAGCATCATATTGGTTTGAGATAGGGGCGAAGTTCTGATTTGGCATTCCTGCAAAGCACAAAGCCCTTCCACCTCCCTCATCCTCTAGCAGCAGCAAAATAGTTAATTTAAAGGATTATTCTGAATACTGAATTATATATGCCGTGAATTACCCATGGCTTCTGATGGACTCATTGCTTGCAAAGTGTACGAAAGAAGGCCCAAAATAGCCCAGCAGAAGCAAACTAATTGGTGGGGAAAGGTCTATATCAGAAGAAACCAAAAATAAGAAAGGGGAGGTGAGCTGGCAGTTGGAAAAGGATAGAAGAAGAATAATGTAGGGGTAGATTCTAACTAATTTTGTCATGTTGTGGGGTGAGGTACGTGAGGGTGAGCTGGAGTGATATTTTCTGGCGAGGAGAACCAGGGAGGGGGAGTGCAAAGTTACTAGCCCATGGGAGAGGACCTGACCTCTTGAAAGTCGGGTGTTTTCATTTTCCTTTAGTATTTTCTATGATTTTCATCTTGTAACCAGCTATCTCCTTACATTGAAGGGAGCCATAGCTGTAGTTTTTCTGTTAATACAGAACAAATGGAGTGAGTTCCTTTTGGTATCAGAGCTAGTTCTAGTGGGATATGGTGGGGACAAGGATGGAAGGGCGAATAGAAGCAATTGAGAAAAGTGTGGGAGAGTTACAGCGGAGTCATGTAGGGACGAAAGAGGAGCTAACTTCGGTGAAGTTGGCATTGAGAGAGTTGATGGAACAATGGGGAGAATTTTAGGCTGCATTTGGCTCTCTGCGAGCTTGAGAGGAGGGGGAGCACTTGCAGAACACCATGTCAGGTGTGGGAAATACTAGCCAAGAGGCAAATGTAACACAAATAGTGTTAACAACGGCTATGGGAACAAACCCAGAGAAAAATACAATGCAGAACATGACGACAAAGGCAATGAAAACTGATAACAGAACTGTAGTAGTGGATAATGCGATGGAGAAGGAGATTGGAAGGCACCGTTGACTGGAGCTACCTGTTTTTATAGGGGAGGATCCCATTGGGTGGCTATTTAAAATTGAACTGTATTTTAGCATTAATGGGATAGCTAAGTTCGAAAAGATGGATGCAATTGATGTGAGCATGGAAGGAAAAGCATTGAACTGGTTTTAGTGGCTGGAAATGAGATATCCAGTCCATACTTGGGAAGAGTTTAAGAAAGAAGTAATGAACAGATTTCATTGTCACCAAGTAGGGGATAGGTATGAGCGTTTGATGAGCTTGAAACAAGAGCCCATTGTGGAGGAAATCCGTGAGAGGTTTGAACTATTGTCAACTCCACTAGTTGGTGTACCCAAGGAGGTGTTAATGAGAGCTTTTAAGAATGGGTTAATAAAAGAGATCAAAGCTGAGATGAGGTTAATGCAACCAACATTCCCCAAACAGCTCATTGATTTTGCTTATCAAGTAGAGGGGAGAAACTTAGTCATTCAAAAAGCTAGGGAAGAAAGGAAATTCAAAGGCTTGAAGTCTAGTTTGACTAACCAGTGGAGTGGGTTTAACCCTAGTCTATCTAGATACGTGAGCGCAAGGGACAATTCTAAAAGCTTGGGAGGTGGAGCTTTGAGCAAAAATCCAGAGAGTAAAGGAGGGGAGGATACCAAAGCAATGGTGGTAGGGTTACTATACCCATAATATCTGCAACAAGCAGCAACGGTAGTAGCAGTAGCCAAAAGAAGTTGTCTCAATTTGAAATAAATAGGAGGAGGGAATTGGGACTTTGTTTCAAATGTGATGAAAAGTTTGGCCCAAACCATAGATGCAAGAACAAATAGCTTTAGTTGATCATTTTAAATGAGGAGGAGGAAGAGCCATGAGATGGAGGTAAGGGAGGAACAAGACACAGATGAGAATGAGAAAGAGATGAAATCAATAGAGCTTTCTTTAACCACTGTGGTAGGACTTAGAGGTTATAAAACATTGAAGTTGGTGGGAAGAGCTTTTGAGGAAGATGTTCTTGTGTTGATTGATAGTGGGGCAACAGATAATTTTATTTCTACTAAATTAGTAGAAAGGGTTGGCGTACCAGTGCAGGGAACTAAGAGGTACTGTGTTACCATAAGAGATGGAAGGAAGTTGTATATGCAAGGGAAATGTAGAGACGTTAAAGTAGAATTGTAAAGGTTAACTATTACCCGAACTTTCTACGCACTCGGCCTAAGTAATATGGATCTGGTACTAGGTGTAGCCTGGTTGGAGTTTCTTGGGGAATTAAGAGTGAATTCAGGACAATCTTATATGAAAATCAGAGTAGGAAAAAAATGGGCGCGTCTTAGAGGAGGTCCATCTCTGACCTCATCGCAAGCTTCTCTCGAAGACATCTCACAGTCACTTAAAGCAAATCAAGAAGGATATCTGTTGGAATTTGGAGCTGTGAATTTAGAGGAAAAGGCTGGACAGCAAGAGATGGAGGAAGAGTTGTAGAATATCTTGAAGGAATTTCCTAAGGTGTGTGAAGCAAGGGCTGCTCTACCTCCCCACAGGTTAAAAGACCATGCTATTGTAATTAAACCCAATGAGCAAGCCCTTAATATAAAGACCTTATTGTTATGGTCAGTTTTAGAAGACAGAGATTGAGAAGTTAGTCAAGGAAATGTTGCAAGCTAGTATAATACAACCTAGTATCAACCCTTTCTCTAGCCCAGCGCTACTAGTGAAGAAGAAACATGGGAGCTAGAGATTTTGTGTGAATTACCAAGCCCTAAATAAGATAACAGTCCTTGATAGATATCCCATTCTAGCCATAGACGAGCTATTAGTGAACTGGGGGAAGCCACACTATTCTCTAAGCTGGATTTAAAGTCAAGGTATCACCAAATTAGAATCAAGCTGGGGGATCAACCAAAAACAACTTTTAGAATGCATAATGGGCACTATGAATTCTTGGTGATGCCTTTCAAATTAACCAATGTCCCATCTACTTTCCAATCCTTGATGAATGACATATTTCGGGAATATTTAAGGAAGTTCACCTTGGTTTTCTTTGATGATATCCTCATATATATCAAGGATAAGGACTCTCATGTGAAGCACTTAAGGGTGGCTATAGGGGTATTATGACAGCACCAGCTAGTTATTAATTCCAAGAAATGTGTTTTTGGGCAGAGGAAGTTAGAATATCTTGGGCACATAATTTCCAAAGAAGGCGTGTAAGCTAACCCGACAAACATAGAGACTATTGTAAAGTGGCCTATGCCACCAAGAATCTTCGAGCATTGAGAGGATTTTTGGGATTGACTAGCTACTATAGGAGATTTGTCAAAAATTACAGCAAAATTGCAGCCTACCTTACTGATCTGTTAAAGAAAGATTCTTTCTATTAGGGGGAGAAGGCTCATAAAGCCTTTGAGGAGCTTAAGACAGCCATGATAATGGTACTGGTTTTAGCCATGCTAGATTTTACTTTTCCATTTGAAATAGAGGCTGATGCTTTGGCGAGAGGAGTGGGGGCTGTTTTGATGCAAAAAGGGAGACCCATTGCCTATTTCAGCCAGCAACTATAAGAAAAAAGGTGACAAGGTTCAGTGTATAAATGGGAGCTCATTGCTGTTGTGTTAAGAAATGGCACCACTACTTATCAAGACAACCCTTTGTGATAAGGACAAACCAAAGGGCTTTAAAATTCTTGTTGGAACAGAGAGTGATAGAAGTATAGAACCTGATTAGCAAAAGTGGGCTTTCAAATTGATGGGATATAAGTTTAAAATTCAATACAAACCTGGAGCTGCTAATAAAGTGGCAGATGCTCTATCCAGAAGGGATAACACCATGGAAATGATGGCCTTTTCTGTATGGCATTATGAGGGGTTGGAGGAATTCGAAACAGAAGTGAATAAAGATGAACAGATCAAGGAAATTAGGGAGAAAATTCTCGCGGGAATGGGAAATCCTAGCAGATACAACATCAGTAGGGGATATCTGATGTATAACAACAAATTGGTGCTGCCTAAGAGATCACCTAGAACACTGGAATTGATGAAGGAGGATCATAACTCTCCCATAGGAGGTCATTTAGGTTATTTGCGAATTTATAAATGCTTAGCTGAAGTGGTTTATTGGGAAGGTATGAAGAAGGATATCCAGAATTATGTGGCAAAATGTGAGATTTGTCAACGAAATAAATATGAAGCTGAGTCTAGTCGGGTTACTACAGCTACCTATTCCCCAATAGGTGTGGGAAGATATAAGCATGGATTTTGTTGTGGGTCTTCCCAAGGTGAACAGATTTGACACGGTGATGGTGGTGGTGGACAAGCTCACAAAATACAGTTACTTTATTCTACTTTCTCATCCTTTCAATGCAAAAGAGGTGGCTGAAATTTTTGTAGAGGAAGTCGTTAAACTTCATGGCTTTCCCAAATCCATTATGTCAGATAGTGACAGAATTTTTATTAGCCAATTTTGGAGAGAAATGTTTGCATTGGCTGGTACTACCCTTAAGTATAGTTCTGGTATAGAAGTTTTGAAACTGATGTGAGATGTTTTGCAGGAGATAGACCTAAGCTTTGGCTAAGAATGCTTCCATGGGCTGAATATTGGTTCAACACAACATTTAATAGATCCACCGGACTAACCCCTTTCAAGGCTTTGTATGGAAGAGATCCCCCAGCATTGTTTAAATGGCAAGAGGATATATCTCGAGTGGAAGAAGTAAATGAGCTATTGAAGGAGCAGAATTTAATCCTCGCTGAATTGAAAAATCACCTTGAGATGGCACAATTCAAAATGAAAGAACAAGCTTATAAGAAGCGTAGGGATGTGGAGTTCAATGTGGGGGACAAGGTTTATCTCCGTATTCAGCCCTACAAGCTGAAAACTTTAGCCAAAAAGCAGAATGAGAAGCTGTCACCCAAGTTCTATGGTCCCTATAAGGTGCTAGAAAAAGTGGGGAAAGTAGCATACAAGCTCGAACTACAAGAGACAACACGCATATATCTGGTTTTCCATGTCTCCCAGTTAAAAAAATCAGTTCATCCCTCTGTATCTGTGCATCCCATTCCCTCTCACTTTTTGAGGACATGGAACTGAAGATGCATCCGGAATTAGCACAGAAATTTAGAGTATCATCCAAGGGACAGCCACAAGTTCTAATCAAATGGATGGGACTTCTAGGGTGTGACAGTACCTGGGAAGACGTAGATGTTATTAAGGAGCAATTTCCCACTTTTCACCTTGAAGACAAGGTGCCTGTTGAAAGGTAGGGAAATGATGGACCCATTGCTTGTAAAGCGAATGAAAGAAGGCCCAAAATAGCCTAGCAGAAGCAAACTAATAGGTGGGGAAAGGTCCACGTCAGAAGAAATCAAAAATAAAAAGGGGGAGGTGAGCTGGCAGCTGGAAAAGGGTAGAAGAGAAATGTAAGGGTAGATTCTAACTAACTTTGTCATGTTGTGAGGTGAGACGTGTGAGGGTGAGCTGGAGTGATATTTTCTGGCAAGGAGAACCAGGGAGGGGGAGTGAGAAGTTACTAGTCTACAGGAGAGGACCTGACCTCTCAAAGTCAGGGGTGTTTTCATTTTCCTTTAGTATTTTCTGTGATTTTCATCTTGTAACCGGCTATCTCCTTACATCAAAGGAAGCCATAGCTGTAGTTTTTCCATTAATACAGAACAACTGGAGTGAGTTCCATCAGTGTCACAATATTTGGTTGGTCTAGTCATTGAAGCTAAGGAAGGAACCACATGTCCAGCCATTGAAGCTAAGATGTTTGATATTACTTTGGTGAATTCTGGTCAGCTATATTGTCATAGCATTCTGGAATGCAGTAGGGGTTTTATGAATGAGATCTTTCTAGGTACAGAAGATGCTTTTTAGTTGCTATCAACTGTTTGAGAATTAGGGATATCCAGGGCGCTGCTTCATCCATTCAAAGGTGTAGAGAAAACAACAAAATCTACTTAGCAGCTAAAGGGGCGAACCATCAAGGTATCCCATTTTCAGTAACAGAACTTTTCAAAGGTGGAAGGTAAAACACAATTGTGATGCCTGCAAGGTGTATGGAAAAGGGATGGTGGTAGTTTGGAAAAGCTCTTGGCTCACTTTTAGTTCCTTTGCCAGTGGATACAGGAGGTTCCCAATATAGCAGAAAGCAATGTGTAACCCACACAAGTGTAATTAGCTTTGAAGGAACTAATGAGCTTAGTTCAGTAAAATGTAGCAAAGAGGAGCTTGGGCAACTGGGAAGGGAAGAGGTTTCTGAAATTTTCAGGTGGACATATTTGAATTCTGTTGGGTACGAAATTATAAGCTGCAAATGAGGGAAATGGATTGGGCGATTCTAGTCCTTAGACTTCAAATCTGAAAAGATTGCTTCATCTAGTTATAAGCAATGTGGGCCAAAGAAAAATGTATCCACTTTTGAGGAAGGGGGGAAGTCTTTTGCTGGAGAAAGAATGGTAGTTGGACTTGAACCATTTAGAGTGCTTTTACAAGGCTAGTTCCAGTCAACCAGGATATCCAACGCAGCAAGAATTAGGGAATGTTAGGAGAAGGCCCACTTGACTTGGGATGCTCAATCTTTTATCAGTGATGGGTGCCTAAAAAGCTGATCAAGAACGAAGGTATTAGCATTCTAACTAATGTTACTACAGTGATAACTGTTACTGCAAGTGTAAAGCATGCAACAGGTCCAAAGGAAATGCAGGAATTTTCTAATATTCAGGTTCAATCAAAGAGGGCAGGATAGGCTTATACTGAACAATTCTTCTGCGAAGGGGTGAAAGCTCAGGAACAAAAACCCTCAGAACACCCAAAGATTCTGTACAGACTATTAAACTTATGCTAGTTTCTCTGGATTATGCAGTACATACTGGAACAGCACAACTGACTTTAGGAACAGTGGAGCTCAATCATGTATCTGAGACGGAAGTTAGAAGGACTACTGATAGAACAAATCTCAAGGGAAAAAAAAAGGACTGAAAAGTGAAAAAATCTATAGATTGTTGCATGGCTACTTGGAGATCATGTGAACGGAGAGGATGCTTATGTCTCAGGTGGACAAGTTCAGGATCAAATATGGTATACACTGCCAGGTAAAATTATATCTTAGACAGCATCTTCACCAGAAAAGAGTTTCATTAACCTTCTCCATCTTAATTATGCATTTTTCTCTTGCATGTCTGTCATTTTCTAATCTATCTCCTGATATGTCTGATGGATAGCTTACCAAAGGCTATGAAGGGAAGCCACAATCCTAATCTGGGTATCCTCCCCTGCTAAAAGCCATGCTAATTTTTCTTTACCTGCGGTGAGAGGGCCGGCAGATCAACACCCATTAACCTCCCATAACAAACTAAATTTTCTGCTGCTACATAGATTAGGGAGAATTCAAATTATAGGTGACCCTAGGGCTTAAGGAAGAAAAAAGAAAAATGCCCAAAAGGAGTTGTAGAAATATCAACTATGGAGGTTCAAAAGGGGCAAGAGATAAGACTGTTAAGTCATGGGAATCATTAGTTTGACCCTTGATGGATAGGAAAACCATATGAAGTGTAGAAAGATTAAGGAGGTTGCTAATAGAACAAACCCAGATATTGTTCTTTTTCAAAAAACCAAGGTTGGGGAAGTCGATTGACAGTTAGAAGTTTGTGAGATTTGCAGTTCAAGGGTTGGGAATTGATGGAACTCAAACAAACTTAGAGAAAATTACATAAAAATACCTTGTTTCCCACCTATCTATAGCAAGATATAACCATTACAGAATTGAAATAGCAACAAGTGTTGAAGCACGAACACTTCAAAGCTGGAGTTGTGTCCACATTCATATTAAACACAATGCAATCTTATAAACTATATATGGACACTTCAGATTTTGCAGTAATACTTAATTAAGGTACAGAGAGAGAGAGAGGTGAGAATGTAAAGGGTGAAGCTTCAAGACATTAGAAGAGGGGTAGATGTCTTTGGCTTTATCGTGTACGTTAAGGTTTGAGAGAAGAAAAAGAAGGAAATGAATGAAAAAGATTATTTAACCTTTTTCACTCAGAAAAAGAGGTACTCAAAAACATTTAGAAGATCCTCTAGAGTGGAGAATCCAGGGGTGGGTTGCCACAGGAGTAGAGAGAACAGCATTGCTAGTGGCTATCAACAAGTTGAACTCAAAGTGCATGTAAGAGAGAGAGAGAGGAGGAGGTGGCCAAATGTGTTTTTTGTGTGAAAGACCAAAAAGGACGTGAGGGATATGAAGAACTTTGTAAGTTTCCAGAGACAAGGAAAAAACCATTTGATGGAAAAGAAAAAACTAACAAAGTGAAAAGGAGCAAAGAGTGAAAGAGAAGGCATAATGGGTTTGAAAATGACATAGGTAAGCTTATATGAAGCTGAACAAAACTAATAGCACTATTACCATTACATTTTCAAATTCTCCAATTGATCATGCGTTCATGGACAATACTACCTTACTCATTTTTTTTTTAATAGATTAGAAAATGCTTAATTAAATACTACATGTTATTAATAGCGCATAGTGCACTTGTAGCACCAATTGCTAAAAAATACTATAGCGCATAACATTGCATAGACTACATGAAAACATAGTTCACAACTTAGAAAAATCCATAATCACTTAAATACAACCCCAAAAAAAAAAAAAAAGAACTCACATTATAAAGCAAAACTCATCACCAGGTAATAACCATCCATAAATCATAAAATCAAGGGCTCAAATCATTAAATTTGTCAATGTTTGATGAGGTTTTCGAGTCTAAGCTTTACCCTAAAATATCTAAATCAATTCCTCTTCTTCATCAAATGCTACATTATCACAGTGAATATGATCGTCACTAGGCAATCAGTCAATTTGCTATTCATTTCTTGCAAAAGCTCGAGGGTGGTGCTACAAGAGGGTCTGGTCATGGTAGTGGATTTGCCCCAGGCACTTATGTTGGAGGAGTATGTAATGCACATGGTGGTGGTGGTGGTGTTGGAGGAGGAGGAGGAAAAGGAGAAGGTTGGGGTAGAAAGAGGTCTGAATCAACACCAAAGAAAAGAGGAAGAAGAGAGGAGGCTTACTAGACTTTTGTTGCCACTGATGCCAGAGATGGCTACAAGAAGCCTAGAGTGCACTGGTAGTGAAGGTTGGGCTGAAGGAAGAGCCTTCAACCGCTTAATAAAAGAGGTCTAAATCAAGACCAAAGAAGAGAGAAAGAAGAGAAAAAGGCTTACTAGACTTTTGTTGCCACCGAAGCCAGAGATGGCTGCAAGAAGCCTAAAAAGCAATGGTAGTGAAGGTTGGGTCAAAGGAAGAGCCTTCAACTGCTTAAAATGATTTAAAATAGGGTTGGTGCCCTATTTAGCTGTAGCGCAAACTACATCTATAGAAGAATAGCACTTGCAGCATCACTATATCCACACTATAGAAACTTGCAAGGTTATACATGGTGGCCCAGCATAGCTCATAGCACACCATTAATAACTATGACCAGTGCTACTCATGCAAGCCCCTAGAAGTTCAATTCTCAGACATATCATTCTTCTAGTCCTTTGCTCACTTCTCAGGCAAGCAGTGGTTTCTCACTTTAGATTTTGGAACGATCATTGGATTAGTGAGTTATTTTTTCTGGAACTTTTCCTCCTTTGGCACCGTACCATTTAAGTAGGATTTGGGTGTCTATGGCTGGAGAGACATAATAATTTGATATAAGAAATTTCTTCCTCCACACCTTAGACGTGTTTATTTTGGCTTCCCTTTGGATTGCACATAATTTTTTTTTTTTAGGGGATGTCCTTAATGACTTACAAAGGGATTCCAAAGCTCTTTTGAGATAATGTCTTTATTTTATTTTCTGTTTTTGTTATAGGAGAATTCCTTATCCTCTGTAGTTGCACTACTTTTCTTTCTCTTAATAGATTCTTTTGTTACCCAGAAAAAGTAGTATTGTTCAGATAAAGATAAATAGTATTAATTCAGGATAATTGAATTCCATATTAAGGCAAGAAGCTAACATAAATTTGGCTGCTTGATTATATAATATGAACATACTAGCTGGAACAGAAAAAAGGAAAATAGAGTAATTGCTTCTACCTTTTTCTTTCTTCCCTTCCCCATCCCTTTTTTTTTTTTTTTAAATTTTAACAAAAACAGCTATATTATTCCAAAATACTACCACAGTTTCACTTTTCTTGTTTGATAATCGTACCTTAACATTTTATTATGGAATATGGATACATTCTGACATTCAACTTTGAACTGTGCACCAACATGGTTCATGCTCAAATAGTCAAACTCCCTATGTCTAGGTTCAATTTAAGGAAATAAATAAATAAATGTTGCCCCCTGTCCAATAGAAGTTACTTTTTTCAAACCTCTTCATATATAACACAAAAAGGAATAAATCCTAGTTTCTTATATTCAGTATTGTTCACCAGTTGAAAAGAAAAATACATACCCTGTATTATCGGCACCATTTGATAAACAAGGAGATGGAGGGTGCCTTCCAGGAAGTGGAATATGGAGAGACTTGAGAGCAAACATCTGAAGGTCTGTAACAAGGCCATTCATCTTTTTGATGTCTGCAACCTACAATTTCCCACAGCAAAAGAATTGAAGAAAATATGACTTTATTATGTGACTCCAACTTAAAGAAATAAGGGAAGTTAAGAATTCAGGACAGTTTTTCTATTCCTAACATGTTGGAAGAGGATATGAAGCATGGACAATTTGTAAAATGAGCCGTGTGTTGGACACTTGTATTTGAGGAAAATATGACTCTATTGTGTAAGGATCCTTTAAAGTTATGGATTGTAAAATTTTTGTAGAGTTTGGGAAGAGAGTGACATAGAGAGTGGAAGTGTGTGAAGGGCCAACTTCTTTTCTCTCCCACTCTCTCTTTTCTTTTTTCTCTCTTCAAACTCTACAAAAAATTTATAATAAAAATCTTTAGAACATCCGGACTCAACTTTATTATGTGACTCCAACTGAAAGAAATAAGAGAAGTTAAGAATTCAGGACAGTTTTTCTCTTCCTAACGCGGTGGAAGAAGACATGAAGCACGGACGCTTCATAATATGAGCCATGTGTCAAAATTTTGTATTAGACGTGACGGGACAGTGAACAACAATTTAAATTATATATGAACACTTCTATCAGTGCTGCGTCTCGTGTCCATATCCATGGTTCCTAAAGATGGAGTAATCAAAAAATTTTAAAATACAAGCATTAGTAAGTACTTTAGCAAACTCTCAGAAAGAATGAACTATAATTTTCTAAACTCATTTCCAAATACACAAGCATGGGATAGAAAAAATTTTCACTCATTAAGTACAATGACTTTTTCCCCTAGATTTGACTTTTCCTCTATATTTCCTGTTAGCTGTAAGTTAATTTGTCCATGTAAAGAAGTTGATTGCAGCCGAAACTAAAACTTCGGTTGCAACCACAACAAATGCATGCTGTTAATTCACACAACAACGTTTCGGCATCAACTCCGAAAATCAACCCACCAAAGACAAATGAGGAAGAAGGAAAGGGGGAAATATTAAAACACTGTCTGGATAGTCAGAATCAGAAACATGTAACAGAGAGAGAGGGGGGAATAGTAATTAAAAGCGTACCTCAACGCCGTACTTGATCGCGATGCCAGCAAGTGTGTCCAATTTGGAAACAGGATGTTCGATGTAGCCTCCTCTATGAGGAGACAAAGAAACTGGAGATGAAGATTTGTGCAGAATCGATGAGGAAGAAGACATCGCTGGGCTATGCTCTCTGTTGGGTATGTCTTGATCTACAGCGCCATCATAATCAGACAGGAACTGATCGCAATTACCATTACGCTCTTTCCACCTCTCCATTTCCATCTGAATCTGAATCTCTCACATCAACAATCAACAATCCAAATCCATTGGAAACGGTCTTGTTCTATGTGAAAACAATGGGATGTCATCCCTAAAAAGGTGTCAGATTGGAATGCAAAACTTGAAAGACTGAAGAAAAATCCCAGAAATCAGAGAAGTTGATATATTGATCAACTTGAAGGGGAAAAAAAAAAGAGTTTCCGATAATGGAATTCTAATATTGTTTTTCTGATTTTCCTAGTCTGCTTTCTTCCTCAATTACGATCACCGTTTTTTCCACTTTCTCCAGGCAAACGATTGAAAATTGAAGACGTCCTCTCCCCCTTCATTTCACCAAAAAGAGGTAAAAGCTGCTAATAATAATAATAATAATAATCGATATTTTCCTTGAATCACCACCATATGTTTAATTATTAAAAAGAAAAAATGCCAAAAAGTTTGTGAGGACTCCATGCCTAATAATCCAATAATTTCACAAATTTAAAATAATAAGATATTAAAATAAATAAATAATTAATTAATTAATTAATTAAATTAAAGGAATAGAGATTAAATTTAAAACAATTATAAATTAAATTATTGGTGACTTTAAACTTTCCTAAAAAATATTTGTTTAGAAGAATTAACATTTAATAATTTTATTTATTTATTTATTTTTTCTTTCTCATTTACCTTTCCGTGAGCATTTCTCGTCTTAGCCTTACTCTTCCCCTAAAATCTAAAAGAAAAACTTGAATGTAATTTTTTATATTTTGTTAGAATCCTTAACCAAAACATGATAAATATATAATTTTTAATAATAATATGATATGTGTATGGTTTTTACCAACAACTACGTGATTCTTCAATTAAATCATATACTTGCATATGATTATTGAAAAATCATATACTTATCATAATTTGATTAGAAAAGTGACAATAAAAATATAAGGAATTACATATAAATTTAGTTCATACCAAATTGCCTTGTATTAGACTAAAGCTACATGTTGTAATCTTCTTTCATTCATTCATTTTTTTTTTTGTTTTTGATTTTTTACCTAGTGCATCCTCACTTTATGAACTCACTTCTTACCTGGCCGTTATATTTTATTAAAACTCCCACATTTTCCCCTTGTATCCATCAAATTGGATTCTCTTCTTTGTGATGCACTATCACCTGCCATTCCCTTCCATGTTGCTTCCTTTATTTCCTTGGTTCCCTCAAGTCATGTTGCTACAATGTTTGGCAAGGTACAATAGCTCTTCTCTTGTGTTATTTGGAGCTACCCATTCTCCTATTCTATTAGCCATGGCTGAAAGTGTGCAAGTAAGAAAGTGAGCTACTACTTGCTTCATTCTTTCATTGTCTTCCTTGCAAAAATCACTTCCATTCCAACTCGTGTGTTGTCCACCTCGGGTCATTTCTGTGTGCTAGTAGGGTGTGGGATTTGTTGGGATCTCCATTTCCTTTACTCCTCTTTGGCTATACGTTGGGTTGGGGATGGTACTTATGGTTTTAGGTGTTAGCAATTGGTACTTGATGCTATTCTTTCTTTGGTTTAATTGGATTAGTATTTATTAGTTAGCTTGGTTTCCTGCCTTCTCTCTTCACAATTTGAATCCTTGTTATGAGCTCAGTTGGGGATTTTGTTATTGTGAGAGAAAGTGTGTAACTAATTACTTGGATGTGATACCCACTTGCTACAAATCCTAATTTTGGCTACTTAATGTAAATTCTAACTCCTTATTTAATTTGACAATGTAATTAAAAATCCCTAGGGTTAGTGATAGAGTTAAGATAAAGTTGTAAGGGAATGAAAAGTGGAATGGATGATAAATGTATGTAAATTACACTCTAAGATCACTAACTAGAAATTTAGTAAGGGAAATAAAGAATGGGATAATAGAGTGAAGGTATGATTGAGGCATAGAAATTAGAAATATGAGTGGTTAATCAAATTTATTAATATTAATTGTGAGTTGCTACTATATTTAAGGGACTCCAAAGTTGCTCCTCCAATAGAAGTAAAGCCATGAGGTTGTGGAATAATGGGCCATTACCACTTATCCATGTTAATAATTGTACAATAAATGAAGTGGCACCTTTTGTTTACTTCTTAACTATGTTTCCTTATCCTACTAATTCCTTATTTTGTATGGATTGTTTATCTTGTCTAAAATCATCCCAATATGTTTATAAGAAATTCCTCTCTTTCAACCTATGGGGGAAGCAAATCTTTGTTTCTTTAAACCTTCAATTGTGTACTATGTTATTTGTACACACATAGTATGTAATAACTCTAACTCCTAATCACACTAATTGAGTATAATCATACTTTTGATAACCAATACTTAAGATCTAAAGCTTATATTAGTTTATTAATAGATGAAAATATGAGAAAATTTAAACTTTTTAATAATTAATGATCACTATTCATATAAGGTAGAAGATCTAAGTTCATAGGAAATTTAATGTCTCATTTAGGATATTCAACTTATCTGCAAATGGATCTAGAAGCACAAAACTCTTATATATTGTTTACAAGTTATTACTATCATTATCATGGTAAAAATTAGGATTTAAAAGCTAAAATGGAGGTTTGAAGGCTTAAATTATGACTTGGAAAGACCTAGCTGTGGCCAAGCTAGCCATTGAAACCTTTAAAAGCATTAGGATATACTTATACCATGACTTAAGTACTCCCTATCGCGACTTAACTCGCTACTAGAACTAGTAAGTGCAAAATTCATGATCCCCGCCATGACCTAAACTTCCCACGCCACAGTGAGGTTTCCCCCTAGACCTCATTACTTAAAATTTCTTGAGTCTTAATGCGGCGAATTTACATATTGTAATTCCACTGGGCAAAATTCATGACTTGCGCCCATGGTGAAATATATTGTGTTGCGGTGCGGCTCAGTTCTATAACACTCTTGGGCTAAAATTTTTGACTCGTGTTACTGTGCTCCTTGGTTTTGTAAGAGTTCTAGTTATGACTTAAGTAGTTTCAGCCTTAACTCAACCAACCTCTGAATCTAAACCTTCAAGTTCACACTCTAACTCTTTTCCACTACCTTAAATCAAGCTCTAGGGTCCTTCTATGGCTAAAATACATGGTTTTAATGACCTACTAACTTCTATATACCCCAACTCACTAATTCTCATCATTTAGGGACTTAAAGATGGCTTAACTCAATTAGACCTCATTACATATCAGCAATTTACCCATCATGACAACAAGGGGTACTCAGAGCCACTAGTGACAATATCAAAATTTGCAAATCCTTACCATCTAACCTCAGACCACTTTAAATAAGTATCAATAGATAAAATAAACTTGTTCCTAATCTCAAATTGCTAGGGTATCCTCAGATATGAAATATAGCTATAACATACTGCAAATCCACATATAAGGCATCAATATTAGCAAGAATCTTCAATATCAGAAATTTAGGCTAAACATTCATATAATAGCAAAATCCTCATTCATAGTTAGTTATTCAAACTTTATATATTCATTGTAATCCATATTAAATCAAAATTAGGTAAATATATCATATTCCATGTAATTTAAAGTCTAGCCTTTTAATGGTTACAAAAATATCAAAATACCTACACTTGACAATATAAATGCATCATGATGCTATACAAATAAGTTACAAAAGAATAGCATCTACATTAAACTAAGTTTACAAGTGCAGAGTTTTCCACATAAGGTTTTAAGCTAGGGCTGATCATCAACTTATTTCCTTTTTTCTCTAATTGAGGACCCTTCACTTGAAATCATTGGCCCATAAAATAAGGTGAGATGTGAATCTTAATAACCAAGAGGAAATTTCCATACATATGTGCAAAATAATCAATATAAATGCTATTTATACAAAAAAAAAAACCAAAAGCATTAATATAATCAACAAATGAATTAGTAAGGCTACCAATAACTATTATCCATACTAATAATTACATACAATATGTTAATGACCAAAAATAAAGGAAAATGCCCATCCATGATGCCAACTCCCTAATAAGCATGCTTACAACTCAGTGTATGCCATTGAGTCTGGTCATAACTCAGTACATGATCATGACACAATACACAAGTAGTAGCTTGACCATTGCTTCACCAAAGATATGATCACAGTTTAATATAAACAAGTAGCCAACCAATCATTTAGCATTGAAAACATATATGTGTAGCAAATATAAGATTAAAATGGACATATATATATAGAATTAAAATAAATCCTTGGTTACCTCACTTAGTTGCATCAAATTCTTAGAAGTCAAGATTAATTTCCAACACTTTAGATGTCCTAAATTACTAAAACCAATTTCCAAATCATCATCTATTATAGAAATTAGCTATAATTTATTCTTAACATCAAGAACTACTTAAGAATCACTTACCTAACTTCCAATGAATTTTAAATTTGGACTTGAACCTTCCAACACCCGAAACCACAATGTCCCACTCTAATTTCTTGGTATTTTCGCATAAGATCATAACCAAATATGAAAGTCAGTAATTAGGGCCAATTTCTAACATAAAACACACTAAAATGAAAGGGAAATACTTATCCAATGATTCTTATACCTCAATCTCCAAAAATCATGTAAGAAACAACCAAACCCCCACTTTGAGATTTTGAGATGAGATGAAAATTCACTAAACACAAAACTAGTTAGACCAAGATGTAGAGAAATTTGAGAAGTTTAACTTCTATATAACTAAGCTTGGCCAAATCTCCCTTTAAGAGCATAAATCAATGGCAAAATGATGGTGAAACCTTAACCTCCCTTAAATATATGAATTTTCCCTCTTTAGTCTCTTGTGTTTCTACAAAATTAGGAAGGGGGGCAAAGGCTATAGAAGTTTTAGGGTTTTAGAAGAAATGGGCTGACCTAAGAGCCTATGGTCCAATTGAGTCCATTTTTGTAAATTTTTAACCTCTAAAGGAATGAAGTTGGGCCTCTATGGCTAATTCTTGGCATCAATAAATTGATCTTAGGGCCTAAATATTAAATGTCCACTTCACTTAATTAATTTTCTTTATCAACCCAAATACATTATTAAAAAAAATTTAGTCTCACTTAATAATAACCAATAATTATTATTTGTTTCAAAATCCTTAAATAATAGTTTTCTATAATTTATTCCAACATTCCCATAATTCTCTATTTTTCCAAAATTAATTACTTAATTATCCATTATTTTGCTTAATTAATTTCAAGATGTTACATTCTTCTTTCCTTTTAGGAATTGTCTTTAAAATTATACTTATCTTACTTAAAAAGTGTTGGATAGTCTTTTCTTATTGCTTCCTCTGTCTCCCAAGTTGCTTCATCAGGAGTTAATCCTTTCCATGCCACTTTTACTAGGAGGATGTTTTTGCTACACAACTGTTCAACTTTCGAGTCCATAATCCTTTTTGGTTCAACCACATAAAACTAGTTATCTTGAAGATGCACATTCTCATGCTCAATGACATGCAAAATGTTTCAGTGATACATTTTCAATTAAGATATATGGAACACATCATGTAATTAGGCCAAATTTGAAGGTAGAGCCACTTTTTGGGGCATGAGTCCTATTCACTCAAGGATTTGAAGGAGACCAAGATGACAAGGACTAAGTTTTCTCAACTTAATAGATCACCTTACACCTATCACTGGGATAACCTTCAAAAACACATGGTCTTCCACCTCAAATTCTAAAGGTCTCATTCTTTTATTTGCATAACTCTTATGCCTACTCTGAGTAGCTAACAATTTCTTTCTAATAAGTTCAATTTGACGAGTGGTTTGTTCCACTATATCCAGACCTAAAAACGTAAGTACATATCCTATTTCCCCTTTAACTTTACCACACTAGCCTTAAACATATCCTCAAGAGTCTAAATGATCCTTTTAATTTGTCTATCTGATTAAGGATATGCAATGCTAAAGTTAAGATTGGTGCCTAGGGCTTTTTGTAAAGACCTTCAAAATTTAGATGTGCACTTGGGGTTTTTATCTGACACAATGCTATTAAGGAATCGTGCAACCTTACAATCTCTCAGATATAAAGTTGTGCTAGTCTATCTAGAGGATAAGTGAACCTAATAGGCAAAAAGTGCATAGACTTCGTTAGTCTATCCATAATCATCCAAATAGTATCATAACCTAAGGATGTCTTAAGAAAACCTACCACAAAATCTATTGATATATTATTCTATTTCTATTTTGGAATCTTTAAAAAGTGTAATAATCCTGTGGGATTTTAATGTTCAATTTTAACCTTTTGATAAACTAGACATCTAATAATAAAATCCATTATGTCTAACTTCATTCCAAGCCATAAAAAAATTTTCTTAAAATCTCTATACATCTTAGTGGTGTTTGGATAGATGGTATACTTACTCTTATAGGCTTCAGATAGTATTATGTTTCTTATCTTTTCATCCCTAAGTATGCATATAATCTAATTTGTTAAAGTCTTTAACCTCTCCACTTTTCAATTACTCTCTAATTTTATCCAAATACTTATCTAACTCTTGGACCTCCTTAATTCTCTTTCTAAAATCACTCTTTATCCTCAATTCACTTAAAAGAAGAGTATTAGGGTGCACAGTCATGGACAAATTCAAATCTCTCAATTCCTTAATTAACTTTTATTCTCTAAGCATCATCATTGCCATATGAATAGATTTCCTACTCAATGTATTAGCAACCACATTCATTTTTCCTGGATGATATTTTAAGGAGAAATTATAATACTTAAGGAACTCCATCGACTTCATTTGCCACATATTTAGCTTCCTTTGGTTAAACAAATGCTTCAAACTCTTATAGTCACTATACACTCCAAATTATGCACCATAAAGATAGTGCATCCAAATCTTAAGGGCAAAAACCACATTGGCTAACCCTAGATCATAGGTGAGATAATTCTTTTAATGAGGTCTAAGTTGCCTAGAAGCATAGATTATTATCGTATCTTGTTGCATTAAAACACAACCTAAACTTTTCTTAGATACATCACCATAGGTCATAAAGGTCTCTTTAGAGTTTGATATTAGTAGCACAGGTGCGGAGGTTAATCTATTCTTAAGGTCTTGAAAAGCATCCTCATACTTAATATCCCATACAAAAGTTAGTCTTTCCTAGTTAACTTGGTCAATGGCATTACTAGTTGAGAAAATCCCTTAATGAATCTCCTATAATAGCCAACTAGACCCAAGAAACTATGGATTTTAGTCACTATCTTGGGTCTTTCTTAATTCAGTCTTATCTCCACCTTACTAGGATCTACCATTACCTTTTTTTCCAATATCATATAACTTAAGAACTTCATTTCTTGCTGTAACACCCCAAAAATAATTAATAATAATTATTTGGAGATTATGAAATTATTAAAAGGATTTAAGGAAAAATTTTAAGGAAATAGGAATCTTAAGGAAAATGACAAATTTGTGTATCTTAACATAATAATTATTAATTGAGCCATTTTAAGGGAAGTAAAATAATGTTTATGGATTTAAGTATGATTTGGGCCTATGATTAATTTATGTGTGCCAAGAACATTATTATAAGCTCAATCTTATACTTATGAAGACTCAACTTCATCTAAATATAACCCAACTCTACTCTTGGGGAAGCCTAACCCATTTTTAAACCCGATTAACCCATATGTCATGGCCCAACATGTTAAGATTAGCCCACTTGAATAATGGGCCTTTGGGTTATCTCAAATACCTTTAAAAACCCTAATATTAGTCTAGCCACCTTTTTATTTTACAGTTAACACTTGGGATAGCCAAGGGAGAAAGAAAATTCACAAGGGGAGAGGAGGAGTTAAGGTTCTTCATCATTTTGGCTCTAATCTGCACACTCAGAGGAAGATTTGGTCATGGTAAGTTATAAAAAAGTTAATCCCCTCATCTTTCTCTTTATTTTAGTCTAATTGGTTCTTTGTTTGGTGGAGATTCACTCAAACCTTAGGTCTGAAATGTGTGTTTTTAGTGTGTTATTGTAACATTTTTGGAGTTAGAAGTTAGAGGGACATTTGGGTAAGTGTTTGGCTTCCTTTTTATGTATTATTTTGTTGGAAAATATCCCCAAGAATTGATTTTCATCATGGGTTCTGTTATAGTGTCAAAATATAAGGAGATGAAAGCGAAACACTATGGTTTTTGGACTTGATGAGTCAAATCCAAATTTTGGAAGTCATTAAAGCATTGGGTAAGTGCCTTCAACTATTTTGTGAGTTGTATGTGCTGAAATTTTATCATTTAGGTTGATTTTTGGTGTATGCCTTGTACATGTGCAAAAATGGAGATGTGGAGAGTGACCTATTATGAGTTTTGATATCTTGACCTTGAATTGGTAGAATACACTCTTTATAAGCTTAGGTAAGTAATTCTTAATGGATTCTTGATGAACTTGATCAATGGATAGGAAATTTCTTGCTAATGAAAGTTAAATGATGATGATTATGCTTGTTTTAGGCTTAGTGTGTATTTAGATTATAATGTCAGTTAGAGGGAGAGTAATTAGGTTTCATTGAGGTAAATAGGGTTAATTTTCTAATTTCATATATATGCTTATTTTAATATGATATTTGTTGCACATGTATAATTTTGAAAATATTAAATGATTAGTTAGCTACATGGATTATTATATTTTGATCCAGAGTGAGTCCTAGGTGGAGATATGGCGTAACTGTCGCTCATGCATCTTGCTTTGATCAAGTATCGGGTTATGATCAAACCTTTGAAAGCACTAAACCTAGGTTGTGTTCAATAGAGAATTGGTATCGTGAACGGGCCTTTCTTGGTGTTATTGGCCATTGTCACACTTGAAATGCAACTGCGTGGTGGTAAAAAAGAAAAATTTTAAAAACATTTGATGTTTGTCAAAGTGAAAACTGAAATCAAAGTAGAAGTAGAGTCGCCACCAAAATTTTAAATTTTAAAAGGCAAAACTTTGGAAAAAGTCTTTTTGTAAGAAAAATAGTCTATGAACCAGATAATGGATTCAGGAATCAATTGTGAGTGAAGAATGTGTTAGACACTTCACAACACCCGTTACTAAGAATGATTATCTCAAATTAGTTGTGCAAAATTAATATAGTTTTTATTCTATTTTAATTCTCCCCAACAAATTACATGCAAAATAAAATGGAAAGAACTTAAGAAAATAAAATTAAAAATAAAAAAGGAAATAAATTGAGGAAGGAAAATTAAGAGTAAAATAAAATGGTAAGAAATTTAGAAAGTAAAATAAGAAGGAAAGAAATAAAATTAAAAGTAAAATAAGATAAAAAAAATTAAAGAAATAAAAAAAATTATTTATAAGGATAGACTTGATCTAAGATGAGAGTGTAGGACTTATGTACCCTATACCAAAAATCAAAGTCTATATAGTTCAAACGGATAAAATACAGTATCAATAGATTGGTTTTCGTGTTTTCTTTTGTTTTGTTGTGAAAAGAGAAAGAATATGGAAATGATTTAGACTCTCACAATCAAAATGATTTTAAAATTAGTTTGTATGTTTTAATTTATAAAAATTGAATTAATTCCACTTCTTTACTCTTTCTCTCATTTTTTTAATGCCTTTTATTATTATATTTTTTTATTTTTGGTTTTTTTATTTATTTTTAAAATATATTTTAATTAATTTTTTTGTATTTTGTATTTTTAGTTTTTGGTATTTTAATTTTTTTGATTTTAATTGTTTTGATATTTTTATTATTTTTATTTAAGTAAACAAAGGATTTTTTCTCTCTTTTCTTTTTTATTTTTTATTTTAGTTCTTGGAATGACATTTTTACTTAAGTAAGAATTTTTTCAAATATCTTTTTTTTTTTAATTTTTTTGGTTGTTATTTTGTTTTGTTTTATTTGATTTTTTTTTAATTTTTTGAAAATAAAAATTTTACATTTCAACTAACTTTTTGGTGTAAAGAGATTGAGGGGAAAAATTACTTTTGACTTTTACAAATAAAGGAGATTTTAATTTGCAAAAAGACTGAATTCATTTTACCTCTTTACTCTTCATTTTTTATGATTTTTAATGATGATTTTTTCTTTCTTCAATATTTTTTTATTATTACTAATTTTTAATTTTTGATTTTGTCAAATGAAAGTTAGGGGAGAGCTCCAAAGTTTACAAAAAGGATTTTAATTACTTTTTAAGAAATTAATTTTTGTTTATAATTATTTTTTATTTTTGGCTGGAGGTTTGATTTATTTTTTTTAGATATAGGTTATTGGAACCCAAAAAACTGATAAAAGAAGATTATGAAACCTAACAGATATCAAGAAAACTTATTGTCTCACATGATTCTTTGGATAATGCCTATGCACCTGAGGGTTTAAGGAATTCCACATGATAACTCAAATAATAATAATAATAATAATAATAATAATAATAATATCTTATAATGAAGTAACAATTTTTTTACAGGTATATAATAACCTGTGTGGCTGTGTGTGTTTTGTGTCTAATCAAACAAATATCATAATTCCAAACAATATTTACAAAGATGATAAAAATAGAAATTTGCAAGAATTGAATTATGGCCACTTGTTTGTCTTTGCATTCCTCCACTTTCTTAATGCTCTTCTTGATGACCCTTAGCATGAATTGGCATTTGCTCTCATGTCAAACAAAATAAATGCTGGTCAATAAAGTTTAATGGAAATAAGTCACTGAAGTAATAAGCAATTGGCATAAAGATAATTTGTACCAAGACTTTTTGACAAGAATGAGGACAATAATAAGCAAATTTATGTGTAAGTTTAAAGCATCTTCCTTCATGTGTCAGGATTCATTTATCATGCAAAGTTGACCCTAATCTACTTGACTTATTCAAACTTGATCCATTTATCATGCAAAGTTCAATCCAGCCAAAATGAGCAATAGTGCCAGGATTCGTTCAAGATTTAGAGTTATTCTTATCAACACAACAAGATGCATCTTCTTATGAAAACCAAGATTACAAAAACTCATATATCTTCCCTCACAACGCTCTTTGGCAGCCTAAGGCAAGACAAGCAGCGTAAATTTTCCAAATTACTCATATCCCATCATGTAGCAGGATGTACCATGATTTTGCTAAATTCTAAATTAGAAGCTAGGCATGACAGCTCAAGTTCATCAACAAAGATTTAAGCCTAAATTTTTTATGCTAGAGATAAAATCCCATCATGAACATTAATCCAAAAAAATTCAATTTCATTATAACACCATGGTACAGCAAGCCAGATTGGGAATCAACCATTCGAATTCAAACTTATATCAGTGGCACGATCATTAACTTAAATCTAATTATGTTAGCCCAATTCCAATGCCATCATAGGTCAAACCAACATTCATCAACAAGGAGTTAAATTAGAATTATCATGCCAACAGTGAAGCAAAAAAGTTCATATCAATGATAGAGTAAACTATAATCTAATCATAAGCAATGTCCCCAGCATTCGAATCAAATAGCCTTAAACATAGCACATAATTCCCAGATTGTCAAAGATGAAAGACAAATACAAACTGCAATAAAACATACATAAGTGAATTTACTTTCTTTGCCAAACCATAGATACTCATCTTGTTTTCCTGCTGTGCCAAATCTGCTTCCTTCGTTTTGCGAGAAACCCCGTTCTTCGTCTCTGTTGCTATCTTCCTTTTATCCGAATCAATCAATTCCTCGTATTAGCAGAACTCAAAATGCCTTCAGCCATAAAATCCCCTCTTAGTCTTGATCTCCCTCGCATTGAATCATCGAAAGAATCCCAGAGTAAGTCTCTCTCTCTCCAATCTCTCCTTTCAGTTCCTTTCACTCTCCCAGACTCAGTCTCAGGTTCCCTCTCTCTCAATCTCCATCTCTTCGAGCTCTCTCTGCCTCTGATGGTGAAAAAGACGTGAAACAAAGTCAACTCCTTGAGCCTATCCTCTCTTTGTCAGATCTTCTCAAATGTTGGACTGCCACATTCTCGTTTATACTTTCTATTCTGTGTCTTCCTCCTTGCTCTCTGTTATGATAGTCCCCCAAATGGATGAAAGGGGCAGGAATGAATTTTTGGTTAAAACGCAGGCTTCTTGTGTTTTGACACCCTTCTTCTCTTTTTTTTTTTTTTTTTTTGTATTGAGTTGATGGGTTTGAAGGAGTTAGGTTGGAAATTTAGACTAACAAATAAGATGATTAGGTTTTAATTTTTTTTTTAAATTGGGCTAAGGTTTTTTTTTTAAATTTTTATTTTGGGGGCTTGATTTGGTTTTTAATTTTTTAATTTATTATTTTTTTAGTTTGATTTTTTTTTTATATTAGGCATTGAGAGTGATGGGCTTGGACAAATTAGTAAGTTTTGTTACAAACCTTTTTGAGATAACAAGGCTTAAATGATCCATTTAATTGAACGAGCCTGGGCGAAAACTGATAAGATGGCTTTGGGTTTTCATCAATTTTTTTTGTTCTTTTGTCCCCCCTTTTTTTTAATTTCGTTTTCTAATGTATGTTTTGATTTTTTTTCTTTTTTTTTTTTAAGTGTTAAGTTGATGGGTTCAAGGGAATTAGGCTGAAGCTATTATTTTTTTTTTTGAACTTAGGCTAAAATTTTTTTTAATCTTCTCCTTTTCTTTTATTCCCTTTGTTTGTTTGTTTTGTCTATTTTTTTGTTGGTTTTATTTTTTCTTTAATTTGCTTCTTTTTTGTTTTTCTTCTTTTTGGTTGCTTTTTGGTTATTTTCGAAATTTGGAGAAAAGAAATGGATATTCTTCTCTCTTTTAATTTTCTTCTTCTTTTTTTTGGAAGAGAGATGGGTATTCTTTTTTTATTTTTTTATTTTATTTTATTTTCATTTCTTTTTCTTTTTCTTTATTTTTTATTTTTTTCCATATTCATGCTAATTTGATTTTGTCATTATTTTTGAGACATACCCAGACAAAATACGGTGTTCACAGCCATTAACATGTTGTATGTGATTACTAATATAGGATAGTAGTCCAACTAGTTCATTTGTTGATGATATTAATGCCTTTGGTATGTTTTTCTGTATAAATATATTATATTGATTAATATGTACATATATATATGAAATTTGCCTCTTGTTATTGAGATTGTATATCTCATCCCAGTTGTGGGCTAATATTTTCAAAGGCTGAACCTCTTAGTAGCAAGGAAAAGTTAATGGAAGCCTACTGGGATCGTTTAGTAGTGTATGGGCTTGAATGCCTTGTTAAATAGGTTTGTCTAAATGTGTTGTATGATTGCCACTTTGTATCATGTATTGTCAAGTATAGAAACTAATTTTATAATATGAGACATTATGGAATTGGTATTTATGATTGTATCTAGATGATTATTAATAAGCACCCTAATATTCGATGACCTCTAAATAATTAGTATTGTGAAATTGACATTGAGTTATTAGTATAAAAGATTTAGAGGTTCGGGCTAGTTTAAATGTGTTCTTTACACCTGCTTAAGGTGTTTAGAGGAATTTAGAAGCCATTGTTTGGGTTTTGAGTTGTCACTTGAAAGTTTTAGAAGTAACTATTTATTTTTGCTGTCATTATAGTCATTTTGCTGTTATATAAGGTGTAAAGTGGACATCAATGCTCAACCAATTGTGTTTCTGAGTTTGGTTGTGGTTTAGGAGCCTTAAGGGACATGGTTAGGTTGTTTTGGTCATGTTGGTTGAGTCAATCCATCCCCTGGACATATCTCGGCTCATTTTGCTACCATGAAAAGTCATTAGGTGATTTTGTGGATGTTGCATAGTCATATGTTGCATCTGGGGTTAGTCTGGGGTTTTGGGGATAGGGACATGTTTATTTGGTTCATTCAAACTTGTTCAAAGTGGTCTAAGATCAATTGGTAGGAAAAATACATTTATGAAGTTGTCACTTATGGCTTCATGTACCTTTGCTGTTATAATTGAAGTTAGAATGATTAAATTAGCTTTTAATCCTTGAGTTAGGTAAGACAATTGGATGAAGATTTTAGGAATGTAAACCCTTTAATAACCTTGCCTTTTAGCAATTAAAAGACCTAGGATTGATCTTGAAGTGGTAACAAGTTGTTAATTCATTTCTTTTCATGTTTAAGTGAAGTAGGTTTTCAAGTTGCGACCAAAATGAGCAACTAGTGTTCCAGTAGCGATTTTGGCTTCGGCGCAAAAATTTGGCCATGGTGCAAGCTCTTCACTGCTGCATAAAACCATCTATAGGCTAATTTGGTTGCGGTGCAAGAAGTTAGCCATGACATAAATACTTTTGGCCATGGCGCAAATCATGTCTATGTTAAAATTTGATCCAAATCTGAGTTTACCTATGGTGTAAGTTTTTCAAGTCGCAGCGTAAGTATAGAATTTAGCTTTTAGAGGTTCCAGAGGCCAAGTTTATCATAGCGCAACCATTCTAGGCCAAGCCCTAAGTCTTGAAACCCTCAAATTAGTTATAAATCCTTAATTTTCACCGTAGTAGTGATGAGTAATGACTTTTAGTCTAACATATATAAGTTTTTAGGCTTCTTAGAGGTATTTTGGTTGAGACAAAATTGTTAATGAGAGTTTGAATAACTAGAAACAATAATCCTATTATACAACTTGATAGTGAATATTGATTAGTTAAAGGTTCAAATTTTTTTGTATTTTCATTCACTACTAACTCATTAACCAAATTAGACATTAAGTGTACTCAATTAAGAACATAATTATGCTTAATTAACTTTATTAGTAGTTAGGGCTATTACACTTGCAACCAAAACTCACACTTGTTAAGTTTGGTATGCAATTGTTCTCTCAAGGTTTGAAGAACTATTTTAAAATGTTTTTCATGTTCCTTACTACTCCCTAGATAGATAAATATATCATCAATGAACATTACCATAAATCGATCAAGATAAGGCTTGAAAATCCTATTCATATAGTCTTAAAAAATGGCAGGGGCATTAGTTAACCCAAATGGCATGACTAGGAAGTCATAATGGTCATACTGAGTCCTAAATGTAGTTTTAGGTATGTCCTTTGCTTTCACTATAAGTTGATGGTATCCAGACCTAAGATCAATTTTCAAAAATACTAATACTCATATTAATTAGTCATGCAAATCATCAATATTAGGCAAATGATATTTATTCTTAATGGTCACTTAGTTCAATTGTCTATAATTAATGTAAATCCTAAGACTACTATCATTTTTCTTGACAAACAACATTGGTGCTCCCCATTGAGACACACTTAGCCTAATAAATCCCTTTTCAAGTAATTCTTTTATTTGACTCTTCAACTCAATGAGTTCAGTAGGTGCCATTTTATTTGGTTATTAGAGATTAGACCTGTACTAGTAACTAAGTCAATGGAAAATTCTAGCTCTTTCTCTAAGGGTAGACTACTAATCTCTTTAAGGAAAACCTTTAGGTATTCCCTAATCATAGGTATATCCTCCAACCCATCCTCAACCTTAACATGTAAGGAAAAGAATACAAAGAACCCTTGGTAACCATACCTAAGGTACCCCTTGACTTAGGCAGCAAACACACAAGTAAGGTCAGTCACAGGACAAGATTAAGATATATTAGCAGGTAAGGAAATAGTTTGATAGTTGCAATCAAGTATCACATTATTGGCTGTCAACCAATCGATACTAATGATCACATCGATACAAATTAACTTAAGTGTGGTACAATGGCTATCCAATTGTACAACACAGTTAAGACACACATAAGATGTAATTATAGAATATCTAGTAGTGTAGACATAGATAATTCAAATGGTAACAAGCTAATTTTAAAACTCAGACATTGAACACAATCATATGAGATGAATAAATGATTGTACTTGAATCAAACAATGCATTTACAATATAGTTATGGACAAGGAAAGTACCTTAGATTATACTAGGAGATTTACTAGCCTCCTATTGCATAAGTGCAAGCACCCATCCTTATGTAGGTGGTTTAACAGATAAGGCTAACTCTTATGACATTATCCAAGTCTATGCATAGTGTCATTGTTTCTCACAATTATAGTACACGGGGCATAATCCACTTCCATAGTTCTTCCTACACTTGTTACATGTTGATGGGTTACTCACTGAACTCTTTGAGGGTCCTATATTCTTCCTTTAAGAGATATTTCTTAAAGGTGACCTTCTACCCTAGGAGCCACTACCATTATTAGTCCCTTTCTTTCTTTCGGCCTTAAAGGGCTCCACGCCTCAATCACACTTGCTCTTAAGTGCCTTTTTCTTAATTTGAATATCCATTTGGGTCCTTTCCAATACCATACACTTTTCCACTAGCTCGTCAAAATTATGAATTTAAAGGGGCATAATTTTATCCTTTAATTTTGGTTTGAGACCCCTCTCAAACTTGTTACCCTTCCAAGGCTTATCGTCAAACTATTTCAGATATGAGAAGAAACAGGATAGCTAAATGAACTTTGCAATATATTAGTCCACATTTATTTCACCTTGCTTAAGGAAATTAAATTCAACCTCTTTATCAACCCTTAATGATGGTGGAAAGTATTTACTCTCAAAGGCTATTTGAAAGCTTTACCAAGTGAAGGTTATCCCTATTGACGCTAGCAACCTAGATGCACTATACCACTAATGCTTTACCTCACCTTTCAACTTATAAATGACTAATCTAGCCTTTTGTTTAGAGATGCAAGTCATAACATAAAAAATTTTCTCCAACTGTATCAACCACCTCTCAGCCTCCTCAGTTTCCAAATCCTTTAAAAATAATAGAGAATAAGCCTTTTTAAACTTTACCAATACAACTAAGATGTCCTTTGCTCCCTATTGTTGCCCTACCCCAAGGTTTTGGCCTGCACTAAGTTGATTCCCTATGAGCACCTCTTGATTCTGCTTGTTCATGGTCTCATGCAATTGTTGCAGCACTTGAATAGTGGCTACATAGGCCTTGGCTTGCTCTTGAAGTTGATCAGTCATTGCCTTCACACTAGCCTTATAGGCCTCAACTTGCTTTCTTATACAATTGGCCATTGCAGTAATGACTTCTTACATTTTCCTTAACATCTTAGTGGTTTCATGAGATGCAGTCATAGTGCCTTGCAATGCCTTAAGCACACAAGAGGCTCCTCAGTAAGCAACTACCTTAAGGGGCAAATCTAAGTATAACTTCATCCATGGCATGTATACATAGATATAAATGACATTATCAGACCATAATGTTCCTACTCCCAGCATGCATGCATCATAATTGCCAAGTTTTTTAACCATAAAGTTCGAAATTTATCTTAGTTTCTTGAACCATTGCTTTAATATTAAATTTAACAACCCTAACTCCTAATCATGCTAACTAAGCATAATTATAGTTTTGATAATCAATACTGAAGGTCTAAAGCTAATAACTAATTTACTAATGGATGAAAATATGGGAAAATTTGAACCTTTTAATAATTAATGATCACTATTCATATAAGTTGAAAGATCTAAGTTCATAAGAAATTTAATTTCTCATTTAAGACTTTCAACTCATTTGTAAATGGATCTAGAAGCCAAAAACTCGTATATATTCGTTTAGAAGTCATTACATATCATTATCATGGAGAAAACTAGGATTTAGAAGCTAAAGTAGGAGTTTGAGGACTTAAGCCATAGCCAAGCTAGCTACCAGAACCTCTAAAAATATCAAGATATACTTATATCGCGACTTGAGCGTTCCCTCTAACTTAACTTGTGACTTGAGCATTCCCCTGCGACCCAAAATTCACATGCTATGGCAAGGTTTCCTTCTAGGCCTCACTACTCAAAATTTCTTGAGTTTCACTATAGTGAGTTTACATACTATAACTCCACTGGGTAAAATTCACAACTTACGCCATGGCGAAATATATTGTGCCACAATGCAGCTTAATTTTGTAACACTCTTAGACTAATATTTTTGACTTATGCCATAGTGAATTGCCCTTTTATGGCTCTCCTTGATTCTGTAAGAGTTGTGGCCATAACTTAAGTAGTTTTGCCGCGACTCAACTGACCCCTAAATCTAAACCCTTAAGTTCATGTTCCAACTCTTTGCCACTACCTTAAATTAAGCTCTAGGGTCCTTCTATGGCTAAAATACATGACTTTAATGACTTACTAATTTCTATATACCTCAACTTACTAACTTCATCATTTAGGAACTTAAGGATGGCTTAAATTAATTATACCTCATTACATATAAGCAATTTACCCATCATGACAGCAAAAGGTACCTAGAGCCACTATTGACAATATCAAAATGTGCATTTCTCTATCATTTGACCTCAGACCACTTTTGACAAGTATCAATACACTAAAAAAAATTGTTCTTAACCTCAAATTGCTAAGGTATCCTTGAATATGAAATATATTTATGACATACCCCAAATCTACATACAAGGCATCAATATTAGCAAGAATCTTCATGCATAAAAAATTGAGGCTAAACATTCATATAATAGCAAAATTCTCATTCATAGATTAGCCATTCAAACTTTATACATTCACTGCAATCCATATTAGATCAGCATTAGGTAAAGACATCAAATTCCACATAATTTAAAGTATAGCCTCCTAATGGTTACATCCTTGGTTACAAAAACATCAAAATACATATACTTGGTAATATGAATGTATCCTGATGTTATAGAAAATAAGTTACAAAAGAATAATATCTACACTAAACTAAGTCTCTAAGTGCAAAGTTTCCCACATAAGGTCTTAAGCTAGGGATGATCATCCACTTGTTTCCTTTTTCCTCTAATTGAGGAACCTTCACTTAAAATCGTTAGCCTATAAAATGGAGTGAGATGTGAATTTCAGTAACCGAAGGAAAATTTCCATACATGTGTGTAAAATAATCAACATAAATGCCATTTATACAAAAAAAATATCAAAAGTATTAGTATAATCAATAAATGAATTAGTTGAGCTACTAGTAACTACTATTTTATACTAGCAATATCAGACAACATGCTAGTGGCCAAAAATGGAAGAAAAGGCCTATCCATAATGCTAGCTCCTTAATAAGCATGCTCATAACTCGGTGAATTTTATTGAGTTTGGTCACAACTCATTGCACAATTATGGCATAATACAAGGGTGGCAATTTGACCATAGCTCCACCAAGGACACGATCAAGGTCTAACACAAATAAGTAGCTAACCAATCATTTAGCATCGAAAACATATATGTGCAACAAACATAAGATTAAAATGGACATATACAAGGAATTAAAATAAAACCCTGATTACCTCACTTTGTTACATCAAATTCTCAAAAGTCAAGATTAATTTCCAACACTCCTAAAGGTTCTAGATTACCAAAACCAATTTCCAAATTATCATCCATTACAAAAATTAGCTACTCATTCATTCCTAGCATTAAGAACAACTCAAGAATAACTTATCTAGCCTCCAATGAATTTCAAATTCGGATTTGAACCTTCCAACCCTTGAAACCACAATGTCTCACTTCAATTTATTGGTATTTTCACAAAAGATCACAACCCAATATGAAAGTCAATCATTAGGGCCAATTTCTAACATAAAACACATTAAAATGAAGGGAAAATGCTTACCTAATTATCTCTCTAGCTTCAACCTCCAAAAATCATGCAAGAAACAACCAACACCTACGTTGAGATTTTGAGATAAGATGAAAATTCACCAAACATAAAACTAATTGGACCAAAATGTAAGAAGATAAGAAGATTAACTTCTATATAACTCACTCTGGCCAAATCTCCCTCTAAGAGCACAAATTAATGGCAAAATGGTGGTGAAACCCTAACCTCCCTTGAATATCCAAATTTTCCCTCTTAAGTCTCGTGTTTCTATAGAATGGGGGGCAAAGGCTATAGAAGTTCTAAGGTTTTAGAAGAAGTGGGTTGACCCAAGGGCCCATGGTCCAATTGGGTCCATTTTTCTAAGTTTTAGGCCTCAAAAGGAATGAAGTTGGGCCTTTTATAACTGATTCTTGGCATCAATAAATTAATCTTAGGGTCCAAATATTAAATGTCTACCTCTACTTAATTAATTTTCTCAATCAACCTAAATCCACTATAAAAAAAAATTAGTCTCACTCAATAATGGCTAATAATTATTATTTATCTCAAAATGCCTAGATAATAGTTTCCTATAATTTATTCTAAAATTTTTATAATAATTCTCTATTCTTTCCAAATTGATTACTTAATTCTCCATTATTTTTCTTAATTTTAGGATGTTACATAGTAGTTGTGATAATGTTATGGTAGTTGAACTTTGTTAATCATTGTGAAATCATCCGTATAAAAGTTAATATTGTGAGACGTGTTGTGAAGTGAAAATAGTGGTGAATTTCCAAATCTTTTTTACTTTCAATAGTCTATCTCTTTTTTTCCCAATGATGTTTTTTTTTTAAATCCTCTCTTATTCATCCTTCTAACTTATTACTTTGACTTTAATCTTTCTAAATTATTCACTTTAATTGATTTTTACAATTGATTAATAGCTTACTTATAGTTGTATCTGTAATTAATTCTTCTAGTTTATCACTTGTAATTCATTTATATTATTTAAAAGTGATAGATGGGAATCTGGTTAGAACCCCATAGCTATTAAGAAAGTTATTGACCTACATACATGTAGTTGTGATATAAAGTGTAGTGGCACTATGATTATGTGATATATAGTGTACTGGCACTATAAGGATGTGATATGCAATATGGTAGCACTAATTGTCATATAAAGTATGGTGAGACTGGATGTGATATATAGTGCAATGGCACTATAATGTTGTAATATATAATGTGGTGACACTATGATAATGTAATATACAATATGGTGACACTAGATGTGATATAAAGTAGGGTGGCACTATGATGGTATGATATACAGTGTGATGGCACTAGATGTGATATACAATAAGGCACTATGATGATATGATATAAAGTGCAATGGAATTATGGTGATGTAATATACAATGCAATGACATTATGATGATCTGATATGCAGTTTGGTTGAACTAGTTGTAATATAAAGTGCAATGGCAATAGATATGATATAAAGTCTTGCGGCATTAAAATGATGTGATATACATTGTGGTGGCACTAGCTATGATATAAAGTGCGGTGGCATTATAGCCTATAATGCAATATGGTTCTCTTACACAACGTCCATTTCATTCGAGTTTCTAATTTCAAAAGTGTATTTTTACTTGAGTTGTTTACTATTCAAATGACTTTGTTTATTTTTATGCACTTACAAATTAATTTGTTACTTTATTTTTCTTGCTTAGTGTAACATATTGTTATTTTAAAACTAAATTAGAACTAATAGTTTAATAAAAGAGGACCCCAAAGTAAAAAGGAATTAAGGATAAACTAGGGTAGAATATTAATTAGAATATCCATTAACGAGGTTATGAAGTCACTAGTGGCTTAAAAATTAGAGTCAAAGTGGCTAAATAGATTAAATCGATAAAGAAATGGAAAAATTATAATTTTAGGCAAAATTTTACAAACTTAGGGAAGAGAGTTTTAAATACCAAAATTAAGCTCATTAGAGTTCTCAGAGGTTTTGAAAACTATAAAAATCATCAAAATAGCTAAAACCTTGATAGTGTATGATTTAGTGTGTCGGTTGATCGAAACTTTGATCGTGCTATTGTGGGTGGTTTAAATTTTCATAAATTTAAAAATAAATATTTTTAATAAACTAGAGAGCCTCAATTCTCAGAAAGGATTCAAAATGAGTTCAAACAAAGGAATTAATGTACTGAGACATAATAGGAATTTTTGTAATTGTTATAAATCATCTCCCTTCTTATATTAGGTCACGCCACCTATTCCACTCTTATAACCAACCTAAAATGCCTTTGAACCAATAACCAAAGCACATCCAAAAGGAGGAGGAAAGAGAAGGGAAGAAGAAGCAAAATAGGTAAAAGTGCCTAATTTCATGGTATGCTAGTTACCAAACTTCTTCTCCTTTTTAAGCTCTTTCTCTTCATGGTTTTAGTTTTTTGAAAAGGGCATTTTAATGGCTAAACAATTGGAGAAAGTAGGGAGTTTGAAGTAACAAATTTCCTTATAAGAATATCCATTTCATAAGCAATCAAATAAGGTATAATTTGAACTAGAGAACTTACTTTTCCTTTGGATACCTTGCTCTTCTTGGTTTGGCCTAATGAGAGATATCCTAAAAGGAGTTTGATTTTGAACAAAACTTGATTGGAGTAAGGGTTTTGAAGCATGGAGAATAAGATTATGCAAAAAGAATCAAATTAGAAGTTATAGAATACAAGTTAAGGCACCTAGAGTTTTTGTTACCCCTTGAAAGTTTTGAAAACCTAAAAAGATGTTTTGAGGCACCTAAGACCAAACTTGAACCAAAAAGGAGCTACATATGCTTCGCATGTGCCAAATTCCCTAAGACAAAAAGCAAAAACTCCCTTAGCCCACAATTATAGCATAGTCTTGGCCAAGTAAGAAAACATGTACCTAAAAAGAGTTTTCATGAGTTCTAAGGTTTTAAGAGGCCTAAATGTGATCAATAAACAATAATGGAACCATTGGATTGAATTTAGAAGCCTTATTTTGAAAGGTAAATTTTTAGGGTTCATAAAGGGCTTAAAGAAGCAACTTGGTCTTAGGTTTGTTTAACCATGCATGTGATGGCCCTAATAAGTTTCATTAGAGGTATATGGCTCATAGCAAGTGAGATTTTGGAGCTTAGAAAGTGAAAGCCAAAAGTTGCTTCTTAAGGAACCTAAAATGGCTTAAAGTGGCATGTTAAGTTTTAATAGGATTAGGTGATAGTAGAATGAGTAAGAATGGATTTTAATAAGTTCCTTTGCATGATATATTGACATATGTAAACCAAGCTAGCCCAAGTTCACCAATTTATGGGTGTCAAGCCAAGAAAGGCTAAGGAAAAAAAAAAGAATCAAGGGGTTAGTGGTGGTTAGAGCTTTTCAATCCATTAGGTAGCTATCTCTTCTTATTTTCCATGCAATTAGGTGTTTAAATGAGTTAAAATGTTTGTATACTTGTTTGCTTAATGATTTTATGAGCTGTGTTGTAATGATTTCTATCTTGAGTTTTATGTATGGAAAAGGCTATGTTATAGCTCTTAACTACCTATGGTGGGGAATTGAGTGCAGTATGAATGTCACACATACATAGCTAGCATTGGTTTCATATTAAAATTATGTAAAAGTGTCAAATTATATCAATTTTCATGAAATTCACACTTTTAGCAATGGAAATAACTGACATGAAAAGCCAAATTAATGTATTCTTGGCTTAATGGACCATGTGAGCTTACCAAATTTATCTTCTTTCCTTAACACATATGTTCAACCAGAACTAGCATAATTTAGAGCCCAAAAGTCATATCCAAAGCATACATATCAAAATCACATACACTTTGTAATTTTCCTTAACTTCCATAATCTGATATGAACTTTGGAAAATCATAATTAATTTTAGAAAAATCAAAATTATACATACTATAGCTTTCTGGAAAGTTCAGGATGTCCTCTAACTACTATAAAAATTTTAGATCAAAATAACAAGGTTTGCCTTATGAAATTCAATGGAATAGTAACATGGGTCACTGATGTGTCCTGTAGCTGAACCTAAACTTCAAAAATTCATATCTCCCTCCACAGAGCTCTAAATGGGGTGCTCTCAATAGCTATGGAAAGCTTAAGATGAGACTTAATTGCTGTAAAAGCTTTAAGGGTATATGAGTTCATTTGACCCACGAAATCCATTGCATCTAATTTCAAAAATTCATAACTCTCTCTATAAAACTCCTTTTCATGCAAACTTGGTGGTCCTAGAAAACTTATAGTGTTAGCTATATGCTTGTAAAATTTGATGAGTATTTGATTTCATTTGACTCTTGAATGACACAGAAATGCAAAGTGACCATATGAACAGTGATTGAGGCAAGTTTGCATAATTTGGCGAACTTTAAAAATTCATAATAAATTCTCTAGAGCTCTAAAAATAGTGCTATTTACTTCTGTGAAAAGATCTAAATGATATATTCATGCCAAATTTCATACATCAAATCATCCATTTGATTAGTTTGTGGTTCAAGCTCAAGATAATGTCATATTTTGCAACCATAATGGGGTCAAATAGTATCAAATGGCCTTCTAGCCATTCCATAGCCACTTGAGCACGTCCCAAAGCATAAATGCAGTGTATCAAAACTTCTCAAATGATCCAAAATATCATACATCTCAACCACTTTCCTAGTTGTCATTATATGCATGTACATCAAGGTGTTAGGATATCAAAATTCACATAACCATACATTTAGCTCCAAATTCTATTCATACATGATATTTGCATACTTTTATACATGCTCAAAGGTTTACATCTCATATACATCATATGGATCCAAACTTTGACATCAAAACATATAATTTCCTATTCTATTGTCAAAGACACATTCTTTAAGAAGCTTGGCCTCCATTTCTTGCTCCATTTGGCTTACCTAGATATGATTAGACATAATATAGGGAAGAGTGAGATTCAAAGAATCCCAATGGCTCTTTATCCTTTCAAACATACATATATGGTGCATTTTCATGTCAAAGAATGCAAGCATGTCATAAAAGCTTCTTATAAACATACATGAACATATTTCCAAGTCACATAACTCATACAAGTTAAACATAGGCTCTAAGAGATATTGGTTTAGCCTCACCTAAATTTCTCGGGACTTTTGTATTTGCCTTACCCACTTTAAGAGACTTTTGACTTTGCCTCATTCTTTCTTAAGGCTTTCGGCTTGTCTCATCCACTTTTAGGGACCTTTGGCATCTCCTCACCCATGCTAAGGGGCTTTTGGCATAAACATACTCATTCAAGTAACTTTTTCATTCAAAACATGTTTCAAAAAGTATCATAATACCAAAACATTTAATCAATGGTTATAAACATATCTCATAGTTCAAACATACACACAAGTATCCAATGACAATCAAACATCCAAGAAATACATGCAAAAAAAGTTAGAGAACTACCTTGGGTCAAGAACATAACTTTTATTCCTTGGTTATTTTTTCCCCTTCTCGGCCTCACACCTACATCTAGGGGGATCTTGATTTGCTTGGCCTAGAGACATCAAATAAAACATCATTACATCATTGGAATAAGTTCTAGCCTCATATAAACTCTATGCAAGCTTACTTTATCTTATGATATCAACATGGTTCCATATAAGGGCATAATGAAACAACCTTTAGAATTCATGATCTTGGCTTTAATTCCTCATTTATTTTACGTCATATAACTTTATTTAGACTCATTAGAGTTATCTCTAAATCAATTCAAGGAGCCCAAACTTAAGTTGTTTCTTTATGCCTTAAAATGGAGCCTAAACTTCCATATGAACCATGACTTCTAAATTTTAACTAATGGTTTCCTTAGTGCTTAATAATCATATCTAAGCTGTAATGACCCTAACTTATAATCATCATAATTAAGGTTAAGTATGTGATTAATAGCCATAAAATTTAAATTAGAACATTGAAAGTCATCACAACTAATTATATTAGAAAGATGTTGGGAAATTTGAACCTTAATGTTATTAGGGTCATTAATTAAAGAACCATAATTATTCAAATGTGCAAGTGAATTTAATCATTAATAAGGAGCCTTTGATTCTGCCATCCACTAATTCCAACTCATAAAAACCTCTTACAAGTGTTTCTAAATCATTTCTTATTATTACCATAAAAGAAACTAAGGTTTCTAGGTGAATATGAGAAATTAAGCACCTTCGCCGCAGCTAAATTCTCTTTCGCCGCGGCTAATTACTCCTGGGTTTAACTCCTTACACCTCCACGAATTTCATGTATTTCGCCGCGACCAAATACCCTCTGGAACACCCACAGACTTGCTTCTCAGACTTAGTCGCGACTAACATCACTATTCACCGCGGCCAATTTCTCTCTGTTTTCTTCCTTGGCAGGTTCGCCACATATGGCCGAGGCCAAAAATATTGGCCGCAACCAATTCTTCTCTGTTACCATTTGGCCGAGGCCAATTAAATGTTGGCCGCGGCCAATTCCCTACTTTTCCTATAACTCCCAAGATTTCATCTCATACTCTCTAATTTCCTCTCTAGCAACACTCTAGGCCACTTTAACTTAGTTTGTGAAGATTTAGTGTCTTTCTTTTACCTAATCTACCTAACACATCTATCATTACCCATTTAAAACTCAAATGTGAATCCTTAATCCTCTAGCCACTATAAACTAGTGAGTTCATAGATCAATGATAGCAAAGAGTTCATACATTATTCACATTGCTATTCAAATATAAATCCCATTAGAAATTTCATACATCACTAGTTTAAGTTGACATATGATGTATCAAATGATTACAGTCCCTATGCTTGGCAATTCATGATGCAATGTGGCAATTAGATAAAACTAGTAGTCTAGTTATACAAATACAATCTGATGAGATTTCCAATCCTACCTACTAATAAATCATATAATAAGCTTCCATTAATTTTCTCCTTGCCACTAAGAGGTCCGGTTCCTGAAAATGTTAGCCCACAATGGGGTAAGATATATAATCTTAGTAACAAAAGGACAGTTTCCATATACATATACAAGTTAATCAATCTAATGCAATTTCATGTCATCAATACAAGAATCATCAATTCAATTTGCAAATGAACTAGTTGAACTACCAATAACTACTGTCCCATACCAGCAGTATTACATAACATGTTAATGGCCAATAATACCAGGAGAGGTCCGTACATGGCACCTACTCCATAATGAGCACAACCAGAGCTCAGTGCATCTGGGGTTTGATCATAACCCGGTGCTCGATTGAAGCACATGTACGGGTGGCAGCCGTACCACAGCTCCACCATGGACTCACAAGGTCCAATTACAATAACAATTAAGTAATTAACTAGTCATTTAGCATTTCAAAATCAAGCATGTGTAACAAATAACAGATTAACATGAGCATATACATAGAATTAAGAAAATAAGCCCAGTTACCTCAATGAAGCCAATTACTCTTCCCCTAGCTATCATAATAATTCAAATGCTCATCAAGCCTATAACAAGCATAATTGTCATCATTTTTAATCAACAAATCAGATATCCAAAGAGTTGAATTGCTAATGACAACCTAGAGGTTACTCACCTAATTATTAAGGGATTTAATTTCGGGTTCTAACTTTCCCACACCAGAAACTACTATAGTCTACTCCAATTTCTAGGTAATTTCACATGAAACCAAAGCCCATATTATAGGTCAACTATAGGGGTCTCAAACTAACAGAAAATGTATCAAAATGGGAAGGAGATACTCGCTTAACAACACCCATAGCCTCAACTCTGAAAATCCACCATAGGAAATTCCAAAATTCGCATTTCAGTCATTAAGCCTAGAAAATTCAATTTTTCACCATTATCTCCTTGTAAATTCGTACAATAACAGAATCCATTATGATAATCCATCCTTAGGGGCATTTTCCAGCAAAGTAATACACAAAATGGAAGGGAAATGCTTACCTAATCATCCCTTTAACCTCCAACTCCGAAAATCTTGCAAGGAATCACCCAACACCAAGTTTAAGATTTGAGAAGAAGATGAAAATACTCAAAACTAGAAATTAATTGGACCAAAATGAAGAGGAGGATGAGAGGGTTAAGTTACATATAACTCACCTGGGCTAAATCATCCTCTAGAAGTGAGAAATGGTGGAGGAATGTAGAAAACCCTAGCCTCTTTTCTTCCTATGCAAAAATGGAGTTCTCCTTTGCCTAAGATTGAGTTGGTCTATAGAATAGGGGGTAAGGAGCTGAGTAAGTTAGGGTTTTAGATGGGTTTGGGTCAACCCCAAAGCCCAAAATCCACTTAGGTTCAGATGTGTACTTATTGGGCCTTTGTTTGGTGAGGTGGGCTGTAGAACATTTTGAGTTTAAGTGAAGTATGCTGACCCAATGGCTCAATTCCTTGTAGGTTTAGATTTTTATACTTGTTAGGCCTTATTTCATGAGTTGGGCTACAAAAATTTGATTGGGTTAGGCCAAGTTCCAAGAGTCAATCCAACTTAGGTTTGCATAATGTGTGTTGGGCCAACTATAAGAGCTCATGTAAATTGGATCTTGAGCCTCTATTTCACTAAATCAAATTGGGCTATTGCTAGGTGATCTCTCTTGGCCCAAGTCTCATGATAAGGAGTTGGGCTTGCACCTAGAATCATTAGGCCTCCATAAATCTTTATCCATGGCTTACTAAAATAAATTTTGGGCACAAATTAAGCCTTAACCCAATTGAAAACTTAAACTTATATTAATAGCTTTATTTCTCTGTAAATTTCCATTCATATAGTTTACCTAATTATTCTATAATAATTATTCTTAATTATTTTAAATACATTATTAACACCTTAATTAATTTTTGGGGTGTTACATAAGCCATTCCCATCCTTAAAATTAATTAAAACTCTCCCTAGGTGTTTGAAGCATGCCTTGGCTGAGACATATATTGGGTAATGGCATGGAGTTTTGTTAATTTCTTTTAGGGAATTGGCACTTGTGAAGTTTTCTAGATGTCTTATAGACTCATATGTACTCTTACATAAGCTAAATTATCTTTAGAAAGCTTGAAGAATGGCTAGGTGCAACAAAATCCTTAAGTCACACAACTTGAATTCTAATGCTTCTATTTTAATTCTAATTGTATATTCTTAATTCTCATACCTTAAAATCCTTATATCCACCTTCATTTTGGTTAGAAATTATCTCCTCCTAGATAGCCTAGGGTTGGCCAAAGCTATACAAGGGAGAAGAGCAAGAAGAAGCAACAAAGTTTATGGAAATTTACCTTGTTTGCAAGCTTCTCCAAAGGGCTTTCTAGTGCTTCCAAGCTTTCTAGCAAATTCTCTCTTTTCTTTGCCAAACCAATCATAAAACAGCCCTAATTAAATCACCAAAACCATAGGAGAAGATAGAAGAAACAGGAGAACTAGTTAGAAGAAGGAGAAAGCATGAGAAACCATAAATTTCTTACCTTTTTCTACTTTCTTTTCTTCCTTTTTTGCTCTCCCTTTGTGCATCTCTTCAAGCTAGTCTCTCCTTTGGTTTGGGGCAGAAATAAGGTCAGTTAGGTATATGGGAGAAATGGGATGTGATATATAAAAGGGATACTAAGTAAAAACACTTTTTAAAAATTTTCATTTTGTCTCCTTTTCTTCATTCTTTCCATTTAGGTTTATTTCAACTCCTTTTCGAGAACTGTCTTTTTCGTAATAAAATTTAAGCCCTTTAATTCATAAAATGCCTTTGATTTCAACCCATTTGGATTTAAAATTTTTCTAAATGAATCGGTCAAAATTTTGGTCAACCGATGACCAAAAACATAAATAAGAGAGGTTTGGACCGTTCTAGGGGTTCCTATAATTTTTAAGGCCTCTAAGAACCTTAGAAAACTCATTTTTTTCATTTAAAAATCCCTCATTTAATTTTTCTAAAAGTTTCCTATATTTACAAAAATGTCACTGCCTTTTTGCCAAATTTTATTTAGCTATTCTCTCTCCAGTTTTCGAGCATCTTTAGTCTTGTATCCTCATTTTTTGATGTCTAGATTATTGCTCTAATTTTTTTTTTGCCTTAAATCTTTCCATTTATGGGACTTTCTTTTATAACTAATTAATTTCAGGCTTTTTTAGAATAACAAAGTATTACACAATAGCTCTTCCTTAGCCTGAAGTTCAGTTAAGCCTGGCTAGTATGTTTTGATGCCATGACTTAATGCAAATAAAAGTTTCATGCTAAATGTTATGTTTGAGCTATATGATGCATATGAGTGGTATGCTTATATTTCCTCATGACATTCTTTGTGTGCATTGATATGGATTGAGATTTGCCGTTGAGATTCTCCCACAAATCTTACCCCATGTATCTCCCATTAACAATTTCAAGTTCCTCAAGCAAAAAGAAGGAAATGGAGAAAAGTTAGAGCTAGAATAATGACATATTCAAAGCTTTAACATAATTTGTGCATTTGATTATGTATAAGATATGTTAGTAATGAAATATAATGTATATGACAAGGGTATGTAATGGAAACTTGTGTATGAGCTTGAGAACTTATAAATATGTCATTTTGATGCATGAGTTAGGCATTTGTACATGATTTCATATATGAGATGCTATATGGTCCCAATGCATCTTTGGGTCTGAGATGGTCAATTTTATATACTAGGCTCATTTGATGCAATTATTCCCATAGAAATGACACTTGGATGAATTAAAACTTGCTCAAACTAAGAGATTGCAATTTGGTGGCCAAATGGACCATTTTGGAATCAAATTTTAGTTTAAATGAGTCATAAATTACATTGTAAACCCTTGAAAGCCCAAATGACCTAGTTTAGATCTAAAATTTAATGAGCATCTAGAAAATTTGTAGAGCTTTCTAGCAAGTCAAAGATGGTAGTTTTCTAAGCCCTACAGAATATTTTAGGAATTTTTGAAATGGGCCAAAACATATAGATTCTAACAATTACTATAACTAAGATCGTAGTTGTAGTTTTTTAGACTTTTAAGGGATCAAATGAATTCAATTTCACTTGATATTTTTACAACAAAATTTTTAAATTATAAGCTTTTCATAGACACCTAATTTACGTAAATTGGAATTGCACAGCCAAAGTTATGAATTTTTGAAATTTGAGGCCCTTTTATGTCAAAGTGGCCAAAATTGGCTATATGATTCCAAATTGCAAATGGAACCTTTATCATGGTCATATGGGTTAAAACAAACTTGGTGAGGTAGCCTTGAATGAAAATGAAAAGAAATTTAAATTTTGACACTTACGGTTCCATTGGATATATATAGAGGACTAAAAATCACCATATAAAATGTTGTAGCAGTTGAAATTTTGTTGCTATGGAATAAAATGGTATAAGAATGTTTATATGGAGTATGTTATGACACTTTTCAGTATTAGAACAGTGGTTTAGGCATTTTAGCTTTGGGTATAGCTTGGAGATGAGAATTATGTGCTATGTATGAACTTATATTGAGCTCTGGGTGCATATGTTTATGGCATAAATGAAAGTTATGTACCAAAGTATTTGAATTATTTTAGATTAAGATAGTTAACACTAAAAGAGGAAGGCCAGCTAAGGTAGAGCTCAAAGACCCTACAGCAGCAGGTGATGATGCAACTGTAACAATAAGTAATGATGTGGCTATAAGAAAGATTGGTCGAACAAGAAAATGAGAGGCCTAACCCTCCTCAACCATAACACCCAAGTAACCTTGAGAATTCAGAAGCAAATCCCTCGAGCTAAAACCCATAGAACCTGCAGAATTCTTAGACACCCACTTAAATACACCCTATCTAGCCTTAGCTTATCACCCAACAAGTGATAACTTAGTTTAAGAAGTATAGCCTTCCAATATTTGATGGCAAGTTGAATATAGAGAAGGCTGAGGCATGGATCATGCTTTTAAAAAAGATATTTAAAAGATGGAATGCACATTTGAGTGGACGCCCTTGTTGGCCATATTCAAACTAGAGAAAAAAGAATAATACTAGTGGAAGAGTACAAAGCCAATCTTGAAATCAAAGATCATCCTGATCAACTAGGAGACCTTCTTACATGAATTTCATAAGAAATACTTTCCTAGTTCAGTTAGGGATGAAAAAGAATAAGAGTTTATCCTACTGAGGCAAATAGAGCATATGTCTGTAAACCAGTATGTAGTAAAATTCCTTGGTCTCTCTAGACACTCTTCCTAACTCTAGAAGCAAGGTGATGAGAGACAAAAGGCAAATACACTAGAAAAGGGGTTATTTACTAAAATCAGAGATAGGGTTGTGTCCCAGAGGATTAGAGACTTTAATGCTCTAGTAGAGGTATACAAAGTAATAGAAAGTAACTTAAGAAGAATGCAGATAACTCTAAAACTCCCTCTTGAGAACAAAAGACCAAGAAAAGAAGAGATAGCCACCAGTAGTAGTAAAAGAGGTGGCAAGGGGCCATGGAACAATAAGGGCTAAAATAGAAGGAGGCCCAATCAACCAGGTAGTGGTAGTTCTACCCCAGTAGTGTGTAATTAATGTGGTAGGAACCATGGTGGTAGACCATGTTATGCGAGTTAAAACATTTGCTTTAGATGTGGCAAGTTAGGGCATATGGCTAGAGAGTATCCCTAATAAAAGGAGCTAGCTTTTGCACCTACACCATAGACCGAGGATAAAGTTTTTGCCTAAACCCAATAAAAAGCTAGCGGATCCCTATATCTGATCCAAGGTACTATTAAGGTTAATAATTGTGATATAAAAGCTATGTTTAATTCATATGCTAGTCATACATTTATATCTTATGACTGTGGTAAGAGGCTAAGTTTGAGTATTTGTGTATTACCATATGTTTACATGTTTCTACTTCATAAGAAATAGAGTTGTTACCTCCCATGCTTGTATGAATTGTATAGTCTAGTTTAAACTTGACTTAATTTGCATGTCCCTTATTGATATTGATTTGATTATTGGTGTGAATTAGATGTCTGCTAATAATGCCTTGCTTGATTGCTATAATAAGTGTATTATACTACCTAATTATAGAACTATCACTAGTATTAGGACTGAGCTAGCATTTCTCACCACTACCCAAGCTGAGAGATTTCTAGAACATGCTTATCATGGTTTCTTAGTTTCCTTTTTATATAGGCAGAGGTAGAAGAAGGAATAGAAAAGATATATGTAGTTAAGGAATTCCTAAAAGTATTCCCTAAGGAAATTAGTGGATTACACTTCAATAAAGAAGTAGAATTCTTAATAGACATTATGCCTCAGGCAAATTCAATATCTAAGGCTCCTTAAAGGATGACTTTCACTGAGCTAATTGAGTTAAAGAAACAGATAAAGGAATTATTAGAGAAAGGTTTTATTAGACCTAGTGTTTCTCCATAAAGAGCCTCAATTTTATTCGTGATAAAGAAATATATGGGTCTTAGGCTACGTATTGATTATAAAAAGTTGAACAAAGTCACAGTTAAGAATAAGTGCCCTTTGCCTATAATAGATGACCTTCTAGACCAGCTAGTAAGAACATCGATATTCTTTAAGATAGATCTCAGATCAAGGTGTCATTGGTTAAGAATTAAGGGTGATCATATCCCTAAGATAGCCTTTAGGACAAGGCATGGGTATTATGAGCTTTTAGTGAAGTCCTTTAGTTTAATAAATGCACTTGCAATTTTCATAAACTATATGACTTGAGTGTTTAGGCCATACCTGAATAAATTTGTTGTGGTCTTTATAAATGATATTCTCATATATTCCAAGAATAAAGAGGAGCAGGAGCGGCATTTGAAATTGGTCTTGGAAACCTTAAGAAAGAAATAGGTTTATGCCAAATTTAGTAAATGTAAGTTTTGACTTACAAAAATGAGATTCTTAGGCCATGTGATCTCTTAGGTAGAGGTTGCAATAGATCCTTATAAAGTAAAGGTAACTCTTTAGTAGGAGAGACCTAGGACAGTTATAGAGGTCAGAAGTTTCTTAGGTTTGGTAGACTATTATAGGAGGTTTATCCAAGGCTTTTTTCAAATGCCTTTTGTGTGGGATGAGAAATATGAACAAAGTTTTTAAGAATTAAAGCATAGATTGACCACAAGCTCAGTTCTAGTTATCCCTAACCCTAGAAATACTTTTGTATTTTACAGTGATACTTCTAAGAAAAGATTAAGATGTATGCTTATGCAATAGGGCAGGGTGGTAGCCTACACTTTTAGATAGTTGAAATCAGATGAAGAGTGTAACACCCCAAAATTAATTAAGGTGTTAATTATGGATTAAGATTAATTAAGGTTAATTAATAGAGCATAATTGGGCAAGTTAGTGAATAGGTATTCTAGAGAGATAAATTGTTAATATGGGTTAAGGATTTATGTAGGATAGAGATTTACATCTAGGCCCAAATTAATTAGATCATGATAAGAGGCTAATGGAGGCCTAATGAACTAGAGGTAGACCCAAATTAATTTAATGAGATAGAGGCCCAAGATTTATCTTGTGTAGGCTCAATTAAGTGGCCCAATTACTCTTGTGCAGACCCAAGCCCTTGAGCTCATCAAATTAGGCCCAAATCCCATTAAACTTTAGCAACCCAATGTGTGAAAACTGGCCCAACAGAATTATGCAGCCCAACAATTAAAAACTGGCCCAACAAGCAAAATCCGAAACCCAATTGGATTTGGACTTGGAGCAACCCATGACCCAACCCCTTGACCCAACTTAAACCCATCTAAACCCTAATTGCTTCAGCCACTTTTCCCCCCATTTGCTGAAACACAAAAATAGAAGAGAATTTCGGAGGTGAGGAAAGGAGGCTAGGGTTCATGACATAATTCTGCATTTTCTCACATTTGGAGCAAGATTTGGCCAAGGTAATAGTTATACAACTTAATCCCCTCATCTTCCTCTTTAATTTAGTCCGATTAGTTTTTTCATTTGGAGAGATTTCATTATACCCAAAATCTGAAAAGTGAGTGGTTAGGGGTTTTCTTGGTGAAATTCGTAGGTTGAGGTTGGGGCTGGTATTTAGTGACTTTAAACCCCCCATTTTGATACTTTCCTTGTTGGTTTGAGACCCCCATAGCTTATTTATATTATGGATATTAACTTGGTACGAATTTGCTTAGGATTTTGGGTGAAACATTGAGAATTCTGGTGGGAGATACTTGAATCCGAATTTGGGATTTGTGGTGGCTGTTGCAATTGTCTGCAAGTGAGGTAACTGGGGTTTACAGTAATTCCGTGCATGTATCTATTTTAATTTCATATTTGCTATATATGAATGATTTGAAATGTTGAATGAATTGGTTGGCTATCTGTTGTATTATGATTGGACCTTGTGAGTCCATGGTGGAGCTGTGGTGCGGCTGCCACCCGTGCATGTGCCACGATCGGGCACCGGGTATGATCAACCCCAGATGCACTGAGCCCTGGTTGTGCTCAATGGGGAGTAGGTGCCGTGGATGGGCCTCTCCCGGTGTTATTGGCCTTTAACATGTTAAATATATGATTGCTAGTATGGGATAGTAATCATGATAGCCTAATTGTTTCATTTGCTGAAATGACTGATATGATTCTGGTATGGATTTTGATTCATGCATATATGTTGATTAAACTGGATTATATGATGGAATTATTTTGGTTACTGAGATTTATATCTCACCCCGTGTTATGGGATCAATATTTCAGGTGAAGGTTCCTCGGGTAAGGATAAGGGTAAGCAAGTGGATGAAAATCCATAAGCTTCAACCTATGGAGAGATGGCTACACTTGGGCTGACTTAGCTAGTATAGATGCTAATTTTGTATTCCTTAATGTATAGCATCATTATGTATCTGCATTGCCAAGTGTAGGCTTGAACATTTAATTTATTAAGAATGTATGTACTAAAGGGGTTAGACCCCCTCTTGACTTAGTATTTGATGTATGGATTCATATGATTTACTGTAAACTTTGTTGACCTATAATATGGTTGTCAATGGAAATGTAACTCTTGAGATATTGGTATGAACCCCCATTGTATGGAACCCCTATTGACTGAGTATTAAAGGATAGTTGCTGGTAATTCATGTATATTCTGTTGTTGCTATTTTATAAACTTGCTAATAGAGGGTGATTAGAGAACGGAAATGGGCATATAAGTTTTGAATTGGTAATGGAAGAATAGCTAAGTAAATAAGATAGATAAATGCCATTAGAGCTATATAAAACGAGGGGAAGTGACCTTAGAGTGTCCCTAAGAAGAGAAATGGAGTGTAGGGGGCGAAATATAGTGAAACTAGTGACAGAAGGGAGTCACGCCGCGGCCAAGAAGGCTTCGCCGCGGCCTAGGAAGTGACAGTGGCGAGGGACGCCGCGGCTTGAGAAATCTCGCCGCGGCGCGGAGTGAAAATAATCGCCTAGGAGGTGACAGGACGTAACCTCACCGCGGCGCGAGTCGAGAAAATTAATTAGGGAGGTTACAGTAGCAAAACTCGCTGCGGCGCCACATAGGTTGGCCGCGGCGCAGGTCCAACTCACCGCGGCGATTAGGAAAATTCTCGGGAGCAACTTGGCCGCGGCGCAAGTCTAAAAACTTAGTTTTCAAGCTCCAGAACCTAGCTTAGCCGCGGCGAAAAAGTTCCAAGTCGCGACGCAGGTTCCCAAACTCCTATATTTGATCTAGAAACCTTAATTTCAGTAAGGCTAATGTTAGGGAATGGTATGAGTACATTGGTGGGATGTTTTTGTGGGTTGAAATTGATTAATAGATGAATCCTAAACCTTTAATGATGGTACAACCCCTTTCATGCAAGTTCCCGTTATGGTTGTTAGTTGATGATCCTAGTAGTATCAAGGTTTAAATTTCCCTTATATTTCCCTAATGTAATTAATTGCAATGACTCCAAACCTTGATCATTTTTTATTAATCGTGTATTCAGCTATAATCACTGATATTAGAATCTAGGGTCGTCACAAAGAGAGCTATCCTACCTATGATTTAGGGTAAGCGGTAGTGGTCTCTACCCTTAAGATATGGAGGCACTATTTGTATGGTGCAACTATAGAGATATACAGTGACCCCAGAAACCTTAAGTACTTATTTGAGTAGAAAGAGTTAAATATGAGATAGAGAAGATAGCTAAAGTTTCTGAAAGTTTATGACTATACCCTTAAGTATCATCCAGGGAAGGCTAATATAGAAGCATATGCATTGAGTGGAAAGTCTATGCATATGGCCTTTATAATGGAAAGAGAGCAAGAACTTATAGAAAAGTTTAAAATATAAATCTCTCATGTCAAGTGCATCCCACTAAGTTGTTGATGAGTGAAACCGATTTAGAGAATGAGTTAAGGAATTAAACAAAAGAAGCTCAGCAAGAGGATCAGTATTTGAGAGAGATTAGAAACCAGATATCTCAGGGTAAATCCTCAAAATTTAACTTACCTAAGGATAGGATAATAAGATACAGAAATAAGCTCTGTGTGCTAAAAAAGCTAAAGGTAAAAGATAGGATATTAGAAGAGGCACATAAAAATAAGTATATGATTCATCCAAATAGTTATAAGATGTATCATGATTTGAAAAAAAATGTTTTGATGGCCCGAAATGAAAACTAACATAGTAGATTATGTGACAAAATATTTAGTATGTAAGAGAATTAAGATTAAACATCTGAGACTAATTGGGTTTTTTTAACCTTTAAAAATCTCTAAATGGAAATAAAATAGTATAGCTATGGATTTTATTATAGACTTACCTAGAACATCATTGTAGTATGATGCCTTATGGGTGATAGTAGACAAATTGACTAAATCTACCCACTTCTTACCAATTAGAACTACGTATACCCTGGATAAGTTAGCCTAGCTATACAGAAAAGAAATTGTAAGACTGCATGGGGTACGTAAGAGTATAATTTTAGATAGAGATCCCAAATTTACTTCAAATATCTACAAATTATTACGGGATGCCCTAGGAACTAAGCTAAGTTTCAATATAGCCTTCCTACATCAAACAGATAACTAAATAGAAAGAACTATCCAAACTCAAAGGACATGTTGAGAGTTTGTGTCTTAGAAATGAAAAGGAATTGGGATACCTATTTATCATTAGCAGAGCTTGCCTATAATAACAGTTATCAATCTAACATTTAGATGGCACCTTATGAGGCTTTGTATTAGAGGAAATGTAGGTCTCTAATGTGTTTGGTTGAGTTGGAAAGAGAAGCTTGATAGGTCAAGATATAGTGGACCAAACCTCTAGATAAATAAAATTAATCAGAAAGAAACTTTAATGGCATAGAGTAGGTAAAAGAGTATGCAGATAAAAGGAAAAGGCCATTAGAGTTTAAGATTGAAGACCATGTATTCATTAGAGTGTCTCTGATCATAAGGATAGGTAGGTCTATAAAAACTAAAAAGCTCTTTCCTTTGTTTAATATATTGACATATGCAAGCAAAGCTAGCCTAAGTTCACTAATTTGTGGGTATTAAGCCAAGGAAGGACAAAAAAAAGAAAAGAATCAAGAGGGCCAATGGTGATTAGAGCTTCTCAATCCATAAGGTAACTATCTCTCTTTATCTTGCATGCAATTGGGTGTTTGAATGAGTTGAGATACTTGTATGCTTGTTTACTTAATGATTTTATGAGTTATGTGTCGTAATAATTTCTATCTTTAGTTTTATATATGGAAAAGGTTATGTTACGGCTCCTAGACCCCTATGGTGAGAAATTGAGTGCAAGAGCTCTTTCTTAGCTTAGAGTTGAGTTTACTTAAGCCTAGCTAGTATGTTTTGATGCCATGGCTTAATGAAAATGAAAGTTTCATGCTAAACGTTATGTTTGAGCTATATGATACATATGAGTGGCATGCTTGCATTTCTTCATGGCATTCTTTGTGTGCATTGATATGGATTAAGATTTGCTATTGAGATTCTCTTAAGAATCTCACCCCATGTATCTTCCATTAACCATTTCAAATTCCTCAAGTAAAAAGAAGGAAATGGAGAAGAGCTAGAGCTAGAATAATGACATATTTGAAGCTTTAATGTAATTTGTGTATTTGATGATGTATGAGATATGCTAGTAATGAAATGTATATGACAAGGATAAGTAATGGCAATTTGTGTATGATCTTAAGTACTTATAAATATTTTGTTTTGATGCATGAGATAGTTACTTGTACATGATTTTGTATATGATATGCTATATGGTCTGTAATATTCGGTTATTAAAAAAAACCTGAAATTAATCGGTTATAAAAGGAAGTTGCCTAAATGGAAAGAATTGAGGGAAAAAAAATTAGAGTAATGATCTAGACATCAAAAAATAAAAATACAAAGCCAAAGATGCCCAAAAATTAGAGCCAGAATAGCTAAATAAAATTTGGCAAAAGGGAAGTGGCATTTTCGTAAATTTGGGCAACTTTTAGAAAACTTAAAAAGAGAGATCTTTAAATGAAAAAATTAAATTTTTTGGGGTTTTCAGAGGTCCTAAAAATCATAAGAACCCCTAGAATGATTAAAATCTCTCTAGTTTGTAATTTAGAGTGTCGATTGACCAAAACTTTGATTGATTTGTTCGGGAAAGTTTTAAATCCAATTTGGGTAAAACCAAAGGCATTTTATAAATTAAAAGACCCAAATTTCATGATGGAAAATATGGTTCTAAAAAAAGATTTATGAGTCCAAATGGAAGGAAGTAAGAAGAAGGGCTAAATTATAATTTTGAAAAGTTACATAAATGGACTTTTGAGCTTCTTAAAACACATCTCCCTCTCCTCCATTCTTCCAACCAATTTTCATCTGGTCTCAAATAGAACCCAAGCTAGTTTGAAGAGGCACATAAGAAGGGGGAGTGAAAGGAAGGAGAAACCAGGTGAAAAAGGTAAGAATTTCAAGGATTTTCATGTTTTTTCCTTCTTCCAACTTCTTCTCCTCTTTCTCCTCTCTTTTCTTATAGTTTTGATGTTTGATTTGGGGCTATTTTATGGTTAGTTCAGTAAGAGGAAGAGAGACTTTAAAGGAGAGATTAGAAGCTTTAGAAAGCACCTTTAGAAAGCTTGGAAACAAGGTAAGAAACCATGGATTGCTTTGCTTCATCTTGTTTCCTTCTTCTATAGATGTCTCGGCCAGACCTAGGCCTATGAAGGAGGAGAAGATTTTTTACCAAACCAAGGTAGGATTTAGGGTTTCAAAGTATGAGGATTAAGAATATGTAAGTGGAACTAATGAAAAGCTTTGAAATTCAAGTTGTGATATTTGGGGATTTTATTGCACCTAGCCATTTTTGAAGCTTTTTAAGGATGATTTAGTTTATGTAAGAGTATGTATGAGTTTATAAGACATCTAGGAAGCTTCACAAGTGCCATTTCCCTAAAAAAATTTTACAAAACTTCATAGGCTTTCATTCTTGCATATGTTTCAGTCAAGGAGTCCAAGAGGTACCTAACGAAAATTTTCTTTGATTCTAAGGATAGGAGTAGTCTAAATATGATTAATAAATACTAAGGGAGACATTGGTTTAAATTTAGAAGCCATGGTTTATAAGATGGAAGTTTAGGATCCCTTTATGGACATAAAGAAACAATCTAGCATTTGGTTTCTTGAATTGAACTTATGATGATTTTGATGAGTTTAAATGGAGTTATATGACCTAGATTTAATGAGAAAGTGGTTCCAAGATTATGAATCCTAGAGGTTGCTTCATTATGCTCTTATATGGAACCATAACCATGTTATAAGATAAGGTAAGCTTATGTAGAGTTTATGTGAGGCTAGAATTGGTTCTAATGATGAATTTGTGTCTTGTTTGATGTGTCTAGGCCAAGTGAATCAAGATCCTCCTAGGTGTATATGTGAGGCCGAGAAGGGGAAGTGAAGAGCAAAGGAAAAAGTTTGTGTTTCTTGGCATAAGGTAGCTCTCTAACCTTTCTTGCATGCATTTCTTGAATGTTTAATTATCATTGGGTGCTTATGTGTATGTTTAAACCATGCGATATGTTTATAGTTATTAATTAATTGCTATGGTACCATTATGCCTCTTGAAACATATGTTGAATGCAAAATGACTTCAATGGGTATGGTTATGCAAAAATCCCTTAGAATGGGTGACAATAAGCCAAAAGTCCTTAAGAATAAATGAGACAAAGCTAAAATCTCAAGAGTAAGTGAGGCTAAGTCAAAAGTCCCTAAAAGTGGATGAGGCAAATCCAAAAGTCCCAAAGAAAGTGGGTAAGGCTAGATCAACATCCCTTAGAGCCTATGGTTAACTTATATAAGTTTATGTGACATGGAAATATGCTTAAGTATATTTATTAGAAACTTTTATGACATGTTTGCATTCTTTGACATGAAAATGTGCCATATATGTGTGCTTGAAAGGGTAAAAGAGCTATTGAAATTCTTTGAATCTCACTCTTCCCCACATATGTCTAACCATGTCTAGGTAAAGCCCAAGGAACAAGAAATGGGAACCAAGCTACATGAAGAATATGACTTTGACAATATTGTAGGAATATATGTACTTTGATGTCAAAGTTTGTATTTAAATGATGTTCATGAGATGTAATTTATTGAGCATATATAAAAGTATGTAAATATGGAGTTTGGAGCCAAATGTATGCTTATGTGGATTTTTGACATCCTAGTGCCTTGATGTACATATGCATAATGACAACTAAGAAAGTGATTTTGAGATGTATGATAATTTGGACCATTTGGAAAGCTTATAAATGTTGCATTTATACTTTGGGACGAGCTTAAATGGTCATGGAATGGCTAGAAGACCATTGGACACCATTTGACCCCATTATACTTGCAAAATGTGCTATATTCTTGACTTGAACTGCAAACTGAACAAATGGAAAATTTGATACATGAAATTTGACATGAATATAGGTATCATCTAGAGCTTTTCATAGAGTCAAAGAACACTATTTTTGGAGCTCTAGAGAATTTATTTTGATTTTTCAAAATTGGCCAAATTATACAGAAATTGTCACTGTTATTATTCATGTGGTCAGTTTAGTTTTTTGTGTCACTTAGGAATCAAATGAAATCCAATACTCATGAAATTTTATAGGAATATAATAGACATCATAAATTTTCCATAGCCACTAAGAGCACCTTATTTAGAACTCTGTAAAGGGAGATATGAATTTTTAAAATATAGGTTCAGTTGTAGGATGCATCAGTGACTAGTGTTATTTTGCCATTAACTTTTGTGGGGCAAACCTAGTTGTTTTGATCTGAAATTTTTATGACAACTAGATGACATCCTAAACTTTCTAGAAAGCTATAGTTTACATGATTTGGATTTTATTAAAATTAATTATGATTTTTCAAAGTTCATATCAGAATATATAATGTGTGGCAAAATGCAAAAGAGATGCAATTTCGTGTTCTATGCTTTGGACCCAAGTTTTGAGCTTTAAATTGTGATATTTTTGATTGGACGAATGTGTTAGGGATGAAAAATAAATTTGGTAAGCTCCCACAGTCCATTAAGCCAAGAATGCATTAATTTAGCTTTCAATGACATATTAATCCGTTGCTAAAAGTGTTATTTTGATGAAAATTAGTGTTTTAAACCAATTGTGCCATGAGTTGAGACCTATATAACTATGGTGTTACATGGTCCATATGCATATTTGGGTGTGAGATGGTTAAATTTTTATGCTAGTCTTATTTCATACAATGATTCCCATGGAAATAATGCTTGGATGGATTAAAACTTGCTCAAACCAAGATATTGCAATTTAGAGGGTAAATGGATTATTTTGGAACCAAATTTTGGTCAAAATGAGTCATAAATTGCACCTCTATCTTTGAAATCCCAAATGACCTAGTTTGGGGTTGAAATTTGATGAGGACTAGAAAATGTATAAAGCTTTCTAACAAATTAAAAATGGCATTTTTTTAAACTCTAAAGACTATTTTATGAATTTTTAAAATTGGCCAAAATGTGCATATTTTGACAGCTACTATCACAGTTGAGATTTTCTAGACTTTTAAGGGGTCAAATAAATTCAATTTTACTTGCAATTTTTCAGCATAAAATTTAGATAGCTTTCTGTAGATATCTAATTTGCATAAATCGAATATATATAACTAAAGTTATACATTTTTGAAATTTGAAACCCTTTTATGTCAAAGAGGAAAAAATTGGCTATATGATTCCAAATTGCAAATGGAACCTTTATCATGGTCATATGGGGTCAAAACAAACTTGTGTAAGGCAGCCTTGAATTGAAAAAAAAAAAATTCAAATTTTGACCCTCACGGTTCCATTGGATATATATAGAAGACTAAAAATCATTGCGTAAAATGTTGTTACACTTGAAATTTTGTTGCTTTTGAATAGAATGGTATAAGAATGTTTATATAAAGTTTGTTATGACACTTAGCATTCTCGGGTTGTGAAAAACTCATGTGCATGCTTGCTTTACCTTCTGCGCACTTTGTTTATTATGTGCTCACTAAGTCTATAAGACTTACCCTTTGTTTCTATACATTTTAAATCAATAGGTAGTTAAGTAAGGTTCTCTAGGAACCACACACTTCATAGATGCATTAGGTATGCTCTCTTTTGTCAAGTGGCTTCATGTTGTCAGACTCCATGATGTCCCAACAAGTAAATGCTAGGGTGGGTTATGTAGAATGAATGTTGTGATGTTTTTTAAGCCCCATTATGGTTGTATGAATCATATAAGCTTTTGTTTTTTCTTGACAAATCTTATCATTAATGTGGTTATCTATTTGTACAAGGGAAAACGCCAAATTTTTTTTACCAAATTTTTTACCAACCCTATGAAATCTAAGTCAATAAATTGAGTATTTTAAATTAAAGTGCCAAATGTGACATTATTCATTAGTTTTGCTAGACTAAGATCGATGTTGGCTTGGTCTGTGTGCCAATGATGGCTTTGGATTTTGGGTCATGACAAAGTGATATTGAAGCTTTGGTTGTTAAGGTCCTTGTAACTACAAGATTGGGAATATAACATCCAAAAATTTATTAAGGAAAATAATGGAGAATTAAAGATCTAATTAAGGGAGAATAGGGAATCATTATGGGAATTTAGGAATAAATTATAGAAAACTAATATATCTGGGCATTTTGAGATAGATAATAATAATTGGTCACAATTGATTGGAAATAAATTTAATAGTGGATTTGGGCTTGATTAAGAAAAAAATTAATTAAGTGAAGGAAAATATTTAAATTTTAGACCCTATCTGTAACACATAATTTCTAACTCATTTTATAACCTTCTTATACATCACATCAACAATTCCATGAAGGAAGTGAGAAAAGTCTATTAAAATAATACATTTTCTTATATTATGTCATATATAAAAATTTCATTTGGTGTCACGTGGACCGTGCAAGCTCATACCATACATTCTCACATTTAATTACATGAATAAAACTCATTTTCATCATAGAATGTGGCCTACAACTCATGGAACTCAAAGGAAAGCTCAAAATATTCATGTATATTTTCAGCCAGAATTTTGCTCTTTTCTGACCAAACTTTGGAAATTCATAACTAATTCTAAAAAAATTAAAATCATACATTATTAGCTATTATGGGAACCTAAAAATGTCTAATTCATACTAAAAATATGCCCAAACCATAACATCTATCACAGAGGACGTTTGACATCAGAAATGGTCCAAAGGTCAAACTGCTCACTGGTGCTGTCACAGATTTCTGCAACAAAATTTAAAAATATCCAATTAATTCCAAAAAAATCTAATCCATTCAAATAATACCAATATAGAAAGCTGTGGATGTTAGATAGAGTAAAAAAATAACTTCAGACCAGCTCAGGCACGCCAAGACCTCGAAATTCATTAGAACAATAACTGAGGTCGGGTGAAATCCCTGATCTTGGACAGAATCTTCAAAAATTCATATCTCCCTCTCTAGACGTCCAAATGAGGTTTTTCTAGTTGGCACAAGTCACCAGGAATGTCTAGTTTCTATGTATAAAATGTTATGGCAATTGGACATCATTTGAGCCTTGTGTGATAGATTTTATTTTTTGGACTAGTATGACTACATGACCAAAACTAGCAAATTTCCCAACATTGAAAATTCATCAAATATTCTGTAGATCTCCAAAAATTATGTTCTTTAGCTTTCCAAAAAGATGTCAACAAGATCTAATTTAATGTCAAATCTTAAAGCAAGAAGAGCTCATTTGGCCAAAAAGTGATATAGGGTTCCATTATAGTCAAATTTGGCTCCATATAAGATACCAAATTGTCCAAATAATTTTTCTTGGGATTTGGCACCGCTTGGGAAAGTTTAAAAGTATAATTAGGACTTGAATGAGCTGCCCAAATAGTCCCAAACCTCATGCATTTTATTTTGGCCATTTGATCCACACATATGCATAATTCCATCATACCATTCATGAAGCTAATTTGCCATCATATACTCAATTCACATTCTAGTGGTTACATAACATATTCTCTCATTCATACATGGTATAATATCATAATTACACATGTTCAAGAGGTCATAGACTATATACATCATGGGATTACATTCTTTGACACAAATATGGCTTTAAAGAACCAAAAACTATACATTAGGTTGTCAATCTCTCTTCTCCAAGGTGGTTGGCTTCCATTACCTCATCCATTTGGTCCACCTAGCATATTAGATCATTGGAAAGGAGGGAATGAGATTTAAAAAATTCCAATAGCTCATCACCCATTTAATCATATATAATGAATACAAACAAGTCTCATAAATGAATGCATGGCATGTGGATATATACAAACATTCAAAAATCATTTTCATCATTCAAGAAAGAAATACATAGCATACAAAGGCTTGCCAAACAAGTGGATTGGCCTCACCTAATTTCTTATGGATATTGGACTTTCCTCACCCATTCTTTAATGCATTCTAAGACTCAACTATGTTCTTGGGAGCCCACTTTGCTTTTGGGAGACTTTTTGCTTTGTTTCAACAAATTTTAAGGGTTCTTGGCTCATCCTCACCATGGCTAAGAGTTCTTGGCCTCACCACACTCAAGCAGACCCAAGCACACATCAAAACATCATATGAAACATAATATGTCATCATAAAATCATGGCATATGAAATCATGCTATCATACTTTTCATGGCTTAAAAATACATATACACACATTCTAAGATAAGCTAAGCATACATCCATGCATAAGAGAAGGTGGCGAGAACTACCTTGCACACAATCACACACTTTTTCTCTTGAAATTCCCTTCCTTGCTTTGGCCACACACCCACAAAAGTGTGGGGAAGATTTCTCTTGGCCTAAACACAAGTTATGGAAGCCAATTAGGTTTATGAAACAATTTCTAAGGTCACACAACTTATTTAGACACTAGGTTTCTCTATAAACCCTATTATGGTCCATAAGTGCACCTAATGAAGCCACACCCCTCAAATAAATTCTAAGCTCCATTCTTTCATTTCAAATATGATTTTTGACTCTTTTTAATCCTCTTAGAGTCATCACACAATTAAAATAAAGAGCCTAACTATATGTTACTTCTTTAGGTCATAATATCGAACCTAAAGTACTAACTCACTTTCTATGAGTTATAAATTTTCTCCAAGGCCTTTCCTCATTTTCATTCATCATATATGACTCAAGAATGGGCTTAGAAAAATTTAAAACTCTCCCTAGCTATGCTATCCTTGCTTGGCTGAGGCTATGGAGGAAATAGAGCTCCTTGGAGTTTGCTTTATTTTCTCAAGGGAAAAAGCATATGGGGAGCCTCTTAGGGATCTTAGGAGCTTATTTAAACTCTTATTTAGGTCTAAGAATCATCATACAAAATCATATTTTACAAGGTGCAATTGAAACCCTAAAACTTGCATCTCGAAATCTAACAATTTTTTGTTGATTCCCTTTGCATATTCTTAATCTCCACACCCTTTTTCCTTAGATTCACCCTTTTTTCTACCTAAAAATCAAGTCCTCCTAGGTTTTTCTCATGTTAGGCGAAATGGAGGAGGAGGGAACCAAAGATAACAACTATAGGAAGAGAAATTACTTTGTTTTCTTGTCTTTTCTCACTTGAATCTTGTATTCTTTGAGCTCCTCTCTTCAAATCAGAATTTTCCCTCAATTTCTCCTTTAAAATAGATCCACATACTTCATTATAATTATAGGAAAAAAAGGAGAATAAAGGAGAAGAGGTTTGGAAAAGAAAGAGCATGAAAAACCATGAAAATCCATACCTTTCTACCTTGAATTTCTTTTCCTTTTCTTCCTCCTCTTGTGTGGCTCATCCCCTAGGGTTTTCTTCTGGTTTTGGGCAGAACATGGTCATGCATAATGGAGGGAGAAGAAGGGCACATCGTATATATAGGTGGGAGGAAGTTATACTTTTCAAAAATTCCCATTTTACCCTTCGTTCTTGGAAATTTTGTTTCTCCTTTGTTTTAGCTCCTTTTTGAGAACTATCTTTTCTATTATGTAATTTAGATTCCCAATTTAGTAAAATACCTTTGGAATCACTCAAATCGGAGCTAAAACCTTCCTAAACGAATCAGTCAAAGTTCGGGTCAACCGACGTTAGAAAACGTCCACCAGAGGGGTTTTAGCTGTCCTTGAGCTTTCAATGGTTTTCAGGGCTTTTGAGAACCCTGTGGAACTCAAAAATCTCATTTAAAATGCCCTCTTGTGTGAATTCCAAAATTTGCTCAAAATTACGAAAATGCCATTACGTTTCATAAGCTTTTCGTAATAAATTGTTTCTTTATTCTAACTCTGTTTTTCTTTTCGTCTGAGCCTGGGATTCTCATTTTTAGGAGTCTAGAATGCTTTCCAAATTTTTTAGAACCTTAACTATATCATTTCGGGAGACCTCCTTTTGTATCTAGTGAGTTTTATTTGTTGACGAAGAAACCATACGTTATGTTTTTCACATTTTCTCTTGTTTTCAGAGAACCAGATGTTACACTATCATTAATTTATTTATGCCAAAAATCATTTTTAAAGGTTTAACTTCATTTTTATAGAGGCCTAGCACTTAAGAAATGGGCCCAATGGGACCATGAGCTCTTGGATCTGCCCATTGCTACCTAAAACCCTAAAACTTCTATAGCCACCCTAATTCTTTTAGAGACAAAACACTTGTTTCAAAAGCAAAGAGTATTTTCACACCTTAAAAAGAGGCTAGGGTTCCTTCACATTCTTGTTATTAATTTACACACTTAAAGGAAGATTTAACCAAAGTAAGTTATATAAAAGTTAATCCTCTCATCTTCCTTTTGGTCTGATTAGTTTCTTGTTTGATGGGTTTTCATCTCATCTCCAAATTTGAAAATGGGTGTTTGGTTGTTTCACATAATTTTTGGAGGTTGAGGTCAGAGGGATCATTGAGTAAATATTTTCTCTTCATTTTGATGTATTTTATACTAAAAATTGGCCTCTATGACTGGCTTATATATTGGCTTCTGTTATTATGCAAAAATACAAAGAAATTGGAATAGGGCATTATAGTTTCTAGTGTAAGAAGGCTCAAGTCCAAATTTAGGAGTCATTGGAGATAAGGTAAATGATTCCTAGGTAGTGCTTGGAATGAATGAGTTACTAATGTTTGTGATAGATGATGACTAAGAATTTGATTTTAATTAATTTAGGACTTTTAAAATGTTAGCAATTATTCTTGGCTTCCGCAGGAATCGGCACAACTAAGTGGTGTAACCAGGAATTTCTAATTTCATGTATATGTACATTTTAATATGATACTTACTACATATATCCATGTTTTTTATGCTAAATGATTGGTTGGCTACTTATTTGTTTTAGACTGTGAGTATGTCCTTGGTAAAGCTGTGATCATACTGCCACTTGTGCATTGTATTGTGATCGTGCATTAAGTTGTGATCAAATGCATTAAGCTATGAATGTGCTCAATGGGGAGTTGGTGTTATAAACGAGCCTTTCCCTCTATTTTTGGCTATTAACATATTGTATGTGATTGCTAGTATGGGATAATAGTCATTAGTTGCCCAACTAGTTCATTTGCTGATTATATTGATCCTTTTAGTATTTCTCTGTATAAATTGCATTTATGTTGATTAATTTGCATATATATATATGTGTGTGTGAAATTTTCCTTTAGTTATTGAGATTCATATCTCACTCCATTTTATAAGCTATGTTAGCTAATCTTTTTATAGCAATATCTAATGATTTTTATTAAATTATAGAATAACACAACGGAGATCTTTCCTTACACGTTAATTTATTATTATTATTATTTTACTATTATTGTTGTCTAAATTAAGTCTTATACTTTTATTTTTGGTTCTACAATCAAACACTATGAAATCCCAAACCTGCCTGAGGATCTTGTCAATAAGGCCTGAGTCTTGTAGACAAGGTATTAGATCAAGTATTGAATTGTAATCGAAGACCAATCATAGTAATCTACATGGTCTAAGATCCTGTAGACTACTAAAAAGCCTTTTTAATAGGATTGTAGACCTTGTAGGCTAGTGGCACTAGTGTGATTTAGAATATTGTAGACTAATAGAAGATCTTGTCAATAAGATTTTAAACCTTGTATGCTAATGCTACTAACCTAGTTTAAGATCTTTTAGACTACTACAAAACCTTGTCAATAGAATATCCTTGACTATAAGTTTCATACCTAAATGGTTATATAGAATTGACTTTGTTTGTAACATCATATTCTTGACAGACATACTAATACAATCAGATGAAAACTCACTTTCGTATCATTGCAACATAAAACTCATATACATACACACATAGTTGACATCACAATCTTTAAATCTGGCTAGTAGATTAGTATTTACATTTCCAAAAGAATTAGGAAGGTTAACTACACAAATAACACATAAACTAGACATTTCGCTTATTTGCTTTCGATTTGGCCCTGTCAGCATCAAAACTAGCTCTTGAAAAGAAGAATTAATTATATAATGAGATAATAATCCCAGTAGTTAACATCACATTTAAAGAATATATGTAAATGGCATTGAGACAAATTTCAAACCACATTTGATGCATAATTTCTATTGAGAAACCTTCAAGTTGTTAGATAGCAGTTCTTATTCATCTATTAGGCTATCACGCTTAAGTTATTCGCCAACAATAGAGGGACTAGTACCCAAACATTGTTGGAGATTGTGCCCTAGGCCAATCATTATATTATGAACATTGTATTTTATTAAGAAAAAAGGAGTTTCTCTTTTATTACATTTATTATATTGTTTGCATGTTTACTATAATAATAATATCCTTGGATAACTCATATTGATTATCCTAAATGTCCCTAGTCGATCATCTTTGTGGGAATGATGATGAACTAAGGCTAGTTTGATTTTGATTGATGATTATATGTTAATCATGTATGAAAATACGAATCAAAATCATAGGCACTTGTTAGGAAATAGGGTGCTAGATCCACTCGTCATGAGATAACTACATAGATTAAGTCATAAGCATGTCTCATATATAGCTATGTCATTAAACTCTTAGACTTAAGATCACTATAAAATCCTACATGGGGAACACTGTGCTTTGACATAGTCAAAAGTTACTTTTAACTAGGTAATCATAAAGGCTATGATTAGACAGAGTGGAATCCATGTAGAGGAAGATGAGTGGTCAAAATGAAATTTGTCCCTTTCATTAGTGGAAAGATATCTCTGAGTCATTCGATGAATGAGATTGAGAAATGCATGGCCATGCTTAGATGGAAGGGTATTTCATTTACTCTATTAGTCTACTCAAAGATCGAGAAAGTAACGGTCAAGTAAAATGAGGATGACATTTCCATGCCTCATACTTGACCTTGATATTATGTGACGAAAGGGTTATGATAGTGTTGTATGATAGGTTGCATCGGATCACCGATTCTCATATGATTTGGGTAGTTATAATATCTTGCTAGAGGCTACTTGTGACTCGTGGGTAGAATAACGTTATTGGCTCACTGCCAATGTCATATGGGCTTACAAGGTTGCATATAAAAACAAACCAATTCGAGCTAAAATGACCAAATTCATTGAACCTAAAAATGTGTCTAGATTCAATGAATGTAACGTTCAATTTAGGGAGAAGAATTTTATAAATATATTTGATATATATTTTATAAAATTCAAAATATATATATTTGATATATTATATTTTGAAATATATATATCATCTAATTAATTTAAATAAATTAGTTTTAAATTTAATTATATATGATAGATTTAAATTTAAACTATTATGTTTAATTATAATTTGAATTAATTTAAATAATGTATTTAAATTAATCAAATCTATTCTAAAACCCTGATATAATATACCTCTATAAATAGAAAAGCTAGGGTTTTCTAGAATGATGATTTTTTTTTCATCCCACCCTAGAGAGAAAAAAGCATATGGACACTTAGAGAGAGAAAGCATATGGACGATTAGAGAAAGAAAGTGTACAGAAGCATAAAGAGACAGAGAAAAACATCTTCTCTCCTTGAACGTACGAACGTTCGTGTTCAATGGCGCTAGCACGTCATTTAAGTTACAGTGACCATTTGTGTGGATAACGGTAGAAGGAACTGGTCTGAAGCGTCAGTTCCTAAGATTTGATAGTGGAAAGAGAACTTGAAGAATCACATGACAAAGGTAAAAGTCTCTAGCTTTACTCCATTTAAACGACATTGACGAATCCATGAGAGGGATTCATTTTTCTTTAAATTTTCATCGTGCATGTCCCGAGAATCCCAACAAACATCTGCCTTAATCCAAGAATAGATATAAATGCAACTAAACATTTAGTATAGCATAGTTAGATTCATAACTCAGTTCAGTGCATAAACATATATATAAAATAAATGTGCTGCTAACTACTTGTTTAGCTAAGTTCAAGGTTCTATCAAGCTCCTATTATCAACAAGTCATGGACCCACAATCTAGTTCAATTAGAATTGCACATAGATCGATATAAATTAGTTACAACCTTATATAATTCTTATTTGTTAAAAATTAAATTTGAAAGTTTCAAAGAGTCTTACCAAGGCTTAGATCGCTATAGCAATCTAAGCAATTCAACCCCTAATTTTCGTTATCAAAACTTCTTTCCTATAATTACAATCACATAACACCCTAACTAAGGATAAGCCACAACCTAAACTCTAAAATAAGATAAAATTATTAAATTCAAATGTCATGGTTTGCTTCTTACAAATGGAAAAATTAAAATTCCCAATCTAAGGGTCATTCAAATCTCTATTTTTCTCTTCCCTACTAATTTAATCTCACTAGAATTCATTAAAATAAATTCATAATCCTAAAGTCCAACTCCTAAACATCATTTGGATGGCAATTAGGCTCAACCACAAATTTCCTTCTTTACCTTATTAATTTTCTCCCAACTATGGCAACAAATTGCACATATATATATATATATGCTACTACCATGGAGACATATATAATTCCATTTATTATTAAGGTACCCCCATACCCATTCTACTCCTCTCTTTTATTCTAAGCCACAACTTATTAAAGCTACAATTTATTGGCTCAACACATCATCCCAACACAAGCACATGTATCCATCCTTGGCTAGCTATGTCTAAATGGAAAATATTGGATTCTTTACCTTATATGATTCTCCCTTTCATCAATTCAAGTGATAGCCTTCAAGAATGGTTTCCTTCATTTTCCTCATTCCTTAACAATCCTCCATCTCTAAATTCTCAACTGAACCAAAACTAGAATATTTGTAACTAGAAAATTAATTGGTAGGTAAAAAAGCTCTCATAGTTTAAATCATTTTTTCTTTCTACAAGTTTAACTTAAAATAGCTATTCTTACTTCATGCAACCACTCTTTTTCCAGCTCTCTCAAAATGCCATAGAAGCTATGAAAGTATCCTTTCTTTGTTACAGAAGTGGCCTTGGTTTGCTAAGAAGAAAAACAATCAAGTGAGGCAATTTGGTGGTTATCTAGGTGTTGTTGTGCTCTCCATGCATTGTATCAATAAAATTAATATGGTTTAATGTTTCTAATTACTTTTCCTTGCTTCCCTAAGTGACACTAGTTATGCTAAGGTGTCACTTGCTCCATTATGCATCAAAATAGATTATTTAAATGGAATTCCATGGTTTGCATGGCTAAGAGATCTTAATGCCACACCACTAAAACACACACACACACACACATATAAATGAGTAGTACGATGGCCAAGTGCTATTGATTTGAAATTATTTTATTCCCCTTTTTTCTATGCTCTAAACCACTAGCCCCATTATGTGTCATATGCTATAAGATACTTCAAAACATTTCATTTAAATGGTGCTTCATGGCTTTACACGACTAAGAATTTTAGTGCCACCTAACCGAACACACACACACATATATATATACCTATGGCAGAATGGTCAAAGTAGCATTGATTTATGGGTTTGTCTTTTATTCATTTGCTAAATCATTTAAGCCACCAGCTATGCTAATTCCTAATTAATCTTAAACTTTTGCTAAATGTCATTCCTTCCCCAACAAGCACAGGTACATGTTATTTAAGTAGGATTTAGTATGTTTCCTCCATTTCCTTTTTATTTAGCCCATAAAATTCCATTAACCTTAGATTAGTCAATTAACTCCTACTTAATCATGATTAATTCCTTAATATTGGCTCTTCTAATTTCTCTTACTTATTTAGGTGATTACTCTTAATGCCACCCTTTTAGTATTCTCCTTTTAGTGTATATTACAACTTACAAAAAATTTAGGATGTGACATTTCCTCCCTCCTTTAAAAGAATTTTGTCCTCAAAATTCACATACCTTAGGAAAATAACGTTGGATATAACTTCCTCATCTCCTCCTTTGTTTCCCAAGTAGCTTAATCTAAGGATAGCCTTTTCTAGACCACCTTAGTTAGTGAGATGCTCTTATTTCATAATTGTTTGATCCAAGGATCTAAATTCTTGCTAGCCTACAACATAAGATAAATTGTTTTGTAAATGCACAGATTCATGTTCTATGACATGTGAAAGGTCTAGTTCATATTTCTTTAATTGAGAAACATGAAAGACATTGTGGATTTGGGAGAGATTCAGAGGAAAGGCAAGTTTGTAAACAACTAGTCATATCCAGTCAAGAATTTGGAAACAACCCAAATAACAGGGACTAAGTTTTTGAGATTTTAAGAAATGACCCACACCTATGATTGGAGTTACCCTAAAGAATACATGGTCACCTATTTCAAACTCTAGAGGCACCTTCTTTTGTCTGCAAAGCTTTTCTTCCTACTTTGTGCAGTTAGCAGTCTTTTCCTGATGAGTTTTATGTGCCTTGAGGTTCAATCCACAATATCTAGCCCTAAAAGTCTTCTCTCTCCCAGCTTCACCAAACATAAAGGAGACCTACAACTTCTTCCATAAAAGGCCTCAAATAGAGCCATTTGAATACTGGAATGATAATTGTAATGTTTGACTTTTGTAAAAACGATGAAAATGGATATGTTTTAAAAGTAAGTCCCTTGAAATGAATTGGTTAAGGTCCAAAAGAATTATAATAATGATCTAGACATTAAGTAATAAAATTAGGAGGCCAAAGGTGCCCTGAAACAGAGGTTAAAATAACTAGATAGAAATTAATGAAATAACTACGTAATGTAATGGCATTTTCGTAATTTCAGGAAAATTTTGGAATACTCATAGAAGGGCTTTTAAATAAAAATTTGAGTTCTTTAGGGTTCTCAGAGGCCCTAAAAACTATAGGAAACCCTGGAACAGTTAAAACTCCTCCAGTGTATGTTTTCTAATGTTAGTTGACCTGAACTTTAATCCTTTGATTTGGGAAGGTTTTAGATCCAATTTGAGTGATTCTAAAGGCATTTATAAGGTTAAGAACCTAAATTTTATGATGAAAAAGATGGTTCTAAAAAAGGAGCTAAAACGAACTGAAAACAAAAATGCCAAGTTTAAGGGACATAAATGAAATTCTTGGAAACAATTCTTAAACCCTACATATATATACCCAATGCCCCACTCTTCTCCTCATTTGGTTCATTTCATTTCTACCTTAAACCAGAGAAAAGACCAAGAGAGTGAGGTGCACAAGGGAGGACAGAAAAGGAGAAGAAAAATCAAGTTGAAGGTATGGATTTTGATGTATTTTCTTAGTTTCTCCTTAGCAAACTTCTTCTCCTCCTTATTATCTTCTTTCCCATGGGTTTATTGAAGCTTTTGGATCTGTTTTGAGGTCAAACCAAGAGGGGAAATTTCAAAATTTAATAGAAGAAGCCAAGCAAAGAAAGCCAAGAAACCAAGGTAATTTGCTATATTTCAAGTTTGTTCTTCCATTACCTTCCTTTTGTGTATTTCGACTTATATATGACCAGCCATAAGGGGTTGAATTTCTAGCCAAATCAAGAGTGAATCTTAGGAAATGAGGGAGAAGAACAAGAATATGCAAAGAACACAACCAAACAACCATAGAATTTTAAGATAGCAAAGTTAGGGTTTTAAGTGTTTAACCAAAATTTTGATTTGATGCAAGAGTTCCTAGGCCAAAATGGATGTTTGGATGAGCTCTAGAGCTTCCTAGAAAGCTTTTCACATGCATCTCCCATCAAGAAAACAAAACAAATTCCTTGTTTCCTCTCATGGTCCATAGCTTCGGCCTAAGCTAAAAGAAGCATCAAGGAGTGATTTTAATTTATTCCAAGCTTGGTTTTGTATCATATATGATGGGAGAGAATGAGTGGAAGTCTTAGAAAAATTTTAGAAGTAGATGTAGCTGTAGGTTCTATATAGTGACTTAAAAAAGTAACACCTAGCTAGGCTCCTTAAATTAATTGTGTGATAACTATAAGAGGTCTAAATGAAGTCAAGAAGCATTGATGGAAGAAAAGAATGGAGACAAGATCATGATTTATGGATGTTGCTTCATTAGTTGTCTTATGGAAATATAAATGAGCCATAGGAACAACCTAGCTTTTGAAATGAATTTATGGCTTTAGAAATTGTTCCAAGAGTGTAATTGGCTTCCATATCATGTGCCTAGACCAAGGAACCAAGTCTTACGTCCTTGTGAGTGTGTGGCCAAGGGAAAGGAAGAGTTTTCAAGGAAGAAAATGTGAATTTGTAACCAAGGTAGCTCTCTCTTCTTTCTCTCATATATGAGTGGATGTTTATCTTGTCTTTGAATGTGTGTATATATGTCTTAGCCCATGAAAGATGTTTTAGCATGTATTTATATGCCATGGTACCATGATGTTATGTTATGCACTTAAATGATGTTTATGAACATGTTTTGATTTGCTTGAGTGTGGTGAAACCAAAAGTCCCTAGTTAAGGTGAGGATAAGCCAAAAGTCCTCAAGAATAGGTGAGACAAAGCCAAAAGTCTCTAAAGAGCGAGGCATAGTCAAAAACCCTTAAGAAAATGGGTGAGGGAAGTCCAAAATCCCCCAAGAGAAGTAGGTGAGGTTAAACCATCTTCTTGGCAAACCTATGTATGCTTTATATGACTTCTTGAATGCAAGAAATGTTCTATGATTGATTATGCACTCCATGATATTCATGCATGCATTTTTAGACTTGGATTTGTATTCTTTATGTATGGTTGAAAGGGAGAAGAGCTATTAGGATTCCTAGAATCTCATCCCTCCCTCCCCATTGCCTAATATGTCTAGGTGGACTAAGTGAACCAAGAAATGGAACCCACCAAGCTTGAAGAAGAGAGATTGACAAGTAAGTGTGTGTTTTTGTCCATTTTGTAGCCATATAAATGGCATATAATGTAATCCCATGGCGAATATGTTGCATAATCATTTGACCATATGCAATTACATGAATACTTGATGTATATATGATATTTGATGCCATATGAATGATACAACAATTTTTGAACATGGAATGGCAAGATTAAGCTCATGTATTCTTATGTATACCTTAGGGTGAGAGTGTAAGTTTGTGAAATCTGGGTTTATGCACCTTTGAGATATATTTAGTAGACCATTTTGGTGCTTTACCACATGCTTAAGTTATCTTAAAAAATGAGAGATTATGTTATAGGACCATTAGAATGTATATTGAGCATGAAGTAGGGCAGTAGACCAAGTTAATTTAAGGGCTGAGATAACATCTCATTACCTAGGTCGAAGATCTTATTGATAAGATCCTGTAATCTGTAGTGCAAATTCTAAAACCTTGTCGACAAGGTTTTCGCTAGTAAGTACAAGGTCTTCTTGTATAATATATTAAAGCTTGTATGGTATGGAATTGTGTATGAAGGGCTTTTTAAATGAAAATTTTGAGTTCTCCAAGGTTCTTAGAGGCCCTAAAAATCATAGGAAGCCCTAGGACAGATAAAGCCCCTCCGATGGATATTTTTCAATGTCGATTGACCTAAACTTTGACTGATTCTAAAGGTATTTTACTAAATTAGAATCTAAATTTTATAATGGAGAAGATGGTTCAAAAAAAAGAGCTAAAACGAGTTAGAAACGAAAATGCCAAGAATGAAGGGTAAAATAGGAATTTTTGAAAAAGTCATTCTTAAACCCATATATATATGAGGCGTCCTTCTGCTCCCCTCATTTAGGTCGACCAAGCTCTGCCCAAAAACCAGAGAAAGCTCAAAGGAAGGAGGCGCATAAGGATAAGGGAAAGGAGAAGGGAAAATTTCAAGAAAAAGGTAAAAAATTGTTAGAATTTCCTAATTTTCTCCTTAAGAAATCTCTTCTCCTCCTTCTCCCCTTTCTCCTTATGGTTTTCTTAAAGTTTTTGGTGCTGTTTTAAGGTCATACCAAAGAGGAAAAATTCGGATTTGAAGAGAGAAAGCTAAAGAAAGTGAAAATCAAGTGAGAAAATAAGGAAAAATAAGGTAACTTTTCCATCCCATGGTAGATACTTCCTCCCCCTCTTTTTCCTTATTTTGCCCTATGTATGCAAATGCAAGGGGGTTGAAATTTTGAGAAGAACCAAGGATGAATTCTATGAATTTAAGGGAGGAGAGTAAGTATATGCAAAGAAATCCAAGTAAAAATCATGAATTTGCAAGATAGAAAAGTTAGGGTTTTGATTGCATCTTGAGCTCTATCATGAACCCTAGCCATATTTTATGATGTTTAAGAGTTCATATGAGTTCCTAAGATACCAAGAGAGCTTTCTACATGATTCTTCCATCAAAGGAAGTAAGGAAACTCCATTGGTGGCTTATGGAAGCATAGCTTCGGCCAAGGAGAGTCCATGCACCTAGGGAGCATTTTAATTCCTTCCAAGCTTAGTTTTGTATCATGTATGATGGGAGCATGTGAGAGAAAGCCTTGGAAAAAGTTTAGAAGCCATAGAAAGTAATATGGTCTTATATGTTCTATAATATGGCTTAAAGAAGCAACACCTAGCTAGGCTTATAGAATTGAGTGTGTAATGACTCCAAGATTGCTTCATTAAGTTCATTATGGAACCATAAAAGAGCCTTATAAGTCACCTAGCCTTTATAGTAATTGTGTGGCCTTAGACTTTGTTTCAAGAGTATAATTAGCTTCCATATGATGTGTCTAAGCCAAGAGAAATGATCTCCACCTTCTTAGGTGTATGAGATTAAGGGAAAGGATTCAAGACTTAAGGAAAAAGTGTGTAAATGAAAGTAAGGTAGCTCTCTCTACCTTTTTTCATGCATAGATGTGTGCTTACATTGTCTTGAATATATGTATATATGTTTTAAGCTATGAAAAGTATTCTAGCATGATTTTATATGTCATGTTACCATGATGATATATTATGTTTCTAAATGATGTTTATGATATTTGCTTAGTTTGCTTGAGTGGGGAAAAGCCAAGAACCCTCTAGCCATGGTGAGGATGAGCCAAGAACTCTTAGAATCAGTTGAGACAAAGAAAAAGGTCTCCCAAAAGTGAGGTTGACTTCCAAGAGCAAGGTTGAGTCTAAGAATCTCTTAAAGAAATGGGTGAGACAAATCCAAAATCCACAAGTAAATAGGTGAGACTAATTCACTTACTTGGCAAGCCTATGTATGCTATATATGACTTTTCCAAATGCCAAGAATACTTCTTATATGATTGCACATGTTGATATGCTCATGCATGCAATTGTGAGACTTGTATTGCATACTTTATGTGTGATTGAATGGGAGATGAGCTATTGGGATTCTTTGAATCTCATCCCCTCCTCTCCAATGTCTTAATATGCTAGGTGAAACAATTGAGCAAGGTAATTGAGGCCACTAAGTCTAAAAGAAGAAAATGGGCATCAAAGTATATAAGCATGCTTAGTTTTGCCTTCTTTTTAGCTATACATATGGCATATGATGTAATATCATGATGAAATTGTTATGTAACCATATGAACATATGTAAATACCTAAATGTATGATGTATGAATGAAATTTGATACCAAATGTATGAGATAGTATGTTTTAGGTATTTAATGACAAGTTTAGCTCTTGAATGGTTAGATAGATTAATGTAATAATAGAAGTGAAATGGCCAAATTGAGATGCATGAGGTTTGGGACCACTTAGGCAGCTCACATAAGTCATATTCATACTTTTAGACTTGCTCAAGAGGTGCCAAACTCAAGAGGAGGTCATTTAGACTAAAGTGACTCTTGATAGGGAGCAAAAATGACCAATTTATGAGGTTACGTCACTTTTTGACCAAATGAGCTCTTCTTGATATGAGATTTGGCATACATCTATAGTTTGTTGAGAGCTTTTTGAGAAGTTAAAGTACAGAATTTTCAGAGGTCTATAGAATATTTGATGAATTTTCAAAGTTAAAAATTTTTTTAGTTTTAGTCTGGTGTACTATTCACTCAAGTCCGAAAATAAAATCTATCACTTAAGAGGAAAATAATGTCCAATTATCACAAAATTTTATAGTGACTTGTACCAACTAGAAGCACCCTATTTTAAGGTCTAGAAAGAGATATACGAATTTTTAAAGATTCTGCCCAGTATCAGGTGTCTAGACTAACCTCATGTACTGTTCGATTAGTTTTCGATGCCTGGACGTGTCTGAACTGGTCTGGAGTTATTTTTTCCCTCTAGGTAACATTTGTAACTTTCCAAATTGGTATCATTTACATGAATTTGATTTTCTTGAAATTAATTGGACATTTTTGAAGTGTGCTACAAAAATTTGTGACAGTACTAGTAGACGGCTAGACCTCCGTCCCTTTTCAAATGTCAAACATCTTTTGTGTGGCGTTTAATGGCTTGATCATATTTTTAGCAATAGGTAAACACATGATTTTGATTTTTCTAGAATTAATTATGATTTTTCAAAGTTTGTGACATAAAAGAAGAATTTCTGGCCAAAAATGCAAACATGGATTTTATGTGTTCCTTTTCTTTCCACGAGTTGTAGGGCAAATTTGATGATGGAAATAAGTTTTATTTATGTATTTAAGTATGAGAATGTAATAGATGAATTATATGGCCCACGGGACTCTAAAAGAAAAAAATTTTACCCGTATAGAAATACATCTTGAGACATAGCCCCCTATGCCATTATGTTGTCCTCCATAGAAATTATATGAGATGAGGTATGAGAATTGCATGAATTGAGTCTTGAAAGTATGGTGTTACACAAGTGGCCATGAATGTCTTAGAAGCTAATGTGAACCATTTGAGACCCTTAGAAGGCATAAAATTGTCCATTTTGGAATTCAATGTCAAGATCTGATCAAATGAATGAATTTCCATATGAAATTTGGGATGCATATAGATCTCATCTAGAGCTTTTTGAAAAACTAAAGAATATATTATTTGGAGTTTTATAGAATTAACTATGAATTTTCAAAGTTTCTGAATTTCAGCTATTCTGGTATAGATACTATTCATATGGTCAGTTTCTTCTCCTATGTCATTTGAGGGTCAAATGGTGTCCAATACTTATGAAATTTTATAGGCATAAACTAAATATGACAAGATTTCCATGGCCATTGAGATCACCCCAATTGGATGTCTGAATAGAGAGATATGAATTTTTGAAATTTTGTGACAGTACTAGTAGTGCCAGCTGAGTCTGGGTACTATTCCATCGATTTCAAGTAGTTAGGTTTTCCTATTTTGGTCTAGACTTATTTTTAGCATAAAATATACATCTGTAACTTTCCAGAATGGTATAGTATGCTTGATTTCAATTTTCCTAGAATTCATTATAATTTTCCAACGTTCATGATAGAAAGTTGGCACACCAATCCGAGGTTGAACATGTGATTTTTTTTGTATATGCTTTATGAGCTTGAGTTTTTGGCCACATCTTGAGATGGTTTTAAGTTGTATAATGTATTTAAATATGAGAATGGGATGGATGAGTTCATATGGTCCATAGGACATGAAATGAAGATATTATTTAACGTAACACAAAATAATTGAATATTTTAATGGTATTTTCTTTGGAAACTTGTGTGATTCAAGGAAATGTGATTAGAATGACATGAGATAGGCTAAATAAATATGGTGTTACAATAACTATTATTATAAGTCAATTCAGCTAAGGGTAAATATACATTCCAATTCCCCTTAAACTTTAAAACACAAGCTCTAATCATATCCTTATGTGTTTGAATAGTTTTCTCTATCTATTCATTGAATTGAGGATGATAGGCAGTATTAAACCTTAATTTAGTACCTAGATCCAAAATTTAGATGAAAATTTAAGGTCTCTATCTAAGATAATACTACTAGGCACTCTATGAAGCTTTACAATCTCATTAATATAAAGCTAGGCTAGTCCATCAGTGGTATAAGTAGACCTAAATGGTAAAAAGTGAGTAGACTTAGTTAACCAATTTACTATTACCCAAATAGAATCATGTCTTAAGGAGGTTCTAGGTCAACCCATAATAAAGTATATGGAAATGCTATCTTATTTCCATTTAGGAATATTCAAGTGTTGTAACATTTCTGCAGGCTTTTGATGCTCTACCTTAACCCCCTAACAAACTAGACACTTAGACACATATTCCACAATGTCTGATTTCATACCAGGTCACCAAAAATTCTTTTTAAGATCTTGGTACATCTTGGTGGTTCTTAGATATAATGTATACTTACTCATGTGGGCTTTTGTTAATATGGTATCTCTTAGGTCACTCTGCTTAGGTACACAACCTATCATTGTACCAAATCAAACCATCCTTAAATTCCCTAAACTCTAAACTTTTCTTGGGATATCTATTCCCTTACCTTACCCAAAAACTCGTCAGAAGTTTGAGCATCTCTAATTTGATCTTAGAGATCACTTCGAATCCTTAGCTTGCTCACTAAAGGACTACCAGAATGTAAGGAAACAGAAAGATTTAAATCTTTGAAATCCTTTATCAATTTTTGCTCTTTAAGCATCATTAATGCTATGAGCATAGACTTCCTACTCAAGGCATCTGTAACTATGTTTGCTTTACCTATATGGTACTTAAGGGTAAAGTCATAATCCTTAAGAAATTCTAATTATCTCCTCTATCTCATATTCAATTCCTTTTGATCAAAGAGATATTTCAAACTCTTATGATCACTATAAACCTCAAAGTATACACCATATAAGTAGTGTCTCCAAATTTTAACGGTGAACATTATGGCTGCTAATTTTAAGTCATGGGTGGGGTAGTTTTCCTTATGTGGTCTCAATTGCTTGGAAGTATAAGCTACTACCCTACCTTATTACATCAAAACACATCTTAGGCCCTTCTTGGATGCATCACTATAAACCACAAAGGACTCATGTGGATCAGGTATCACTAGGATATGAATAGAAGTCATCCTAATATTTAATTCTTAGAACCTTTCCTTTCATTTATCATTCCAAAAAAATAGTTGATCTTTCTTAGTAAGTCTGGTCAAAGGTGTAACTAATTGGGAAAATCCTTTGATAAACCTCCTATAATACCAAACTAGTCCTAAGAAACTCCTAAACTCAATAACTATTTTAAGCCTTTCCCAGTTTATTACAGCTTCTATCTTTTGGGATCTACTGCCATTTTTTTCTTAGAAATCAAATGCCCTTAAGACTTGACTTTTTTCAACTAAAACTCACTTTTTATGAAATTTAGCAAATAGTTATTTTTCTTTCAAGATTTGAAGAACAGTTCTAAGGTGTCCCTCATGCTCCTTTAAGATTTTAGAATAGATAAGAATATCATCTATGAATATCACCATAAACTGATCCAAATAGGGTCTAAAAATTTTCTTCATATCATTCATAAAAATAGCTGGGGCATTGGTTAAACCAAACAGCATTGCTAAAAGCTCGTAATGCCTATACTTAGTCCTAAAGGCTATTTTAGGTATGTTCTCAGCCTTGATCCTCAATTGATGATATCTTAATCTTAGATCTATCTTAAAGAAAACTGAGATTCCTTAGATCTATCTAAGAGATCATCTATCCTAGGCAGTGGATATTTGTTTTTTATAGTAACCTTACTTAACTGCCTATAATCTATGCATAATCTCATACTCTTGTCTTTCTTCTTGACAAATAAGATTGGTGTAGCCCACGAGGATACATTGGGCCTAATGAAACCTTTATCCAATAGTTTGTTTATTTGCTTTTTCAATTTAGCTAACTTAGCTGGGGCCATCCTATAATGCGTTATAGATATTGGACTAGTACTAGGTACTAAATCAATGGAAAACTATATTTCCCTACTAAAAGAAAGATAGCTAATCTCAATAGGGAATATCTCAAGAAAATCTCTAACAACTATTATATCTTTTATTCCTTACTATTATATCTTTTATTCCTTCTTTAACCTTAGCCTATAGAGTAAAAACCCCTGGTAACCTTTCCTAAGATAACTCTCAGCCTAGATAGTGGATAACAAAGAAGGTTCAGTAAAGGATTGAGAATCAGGAATACAGGGATGAAAGAAATCAATTTACAAGAACAATCAACAATAGCATTATTTTCAAATAACCAATCCATACCAATGATTAAATCAATGCCATTCATAAGAATACAAACTAAGTTAAAAATAATGGATCGTCTATCAAATTGAATCATACAATTCAAACAAACATGAGAAGTAACAACATGCCCACCTGTAGGAGTAGATATAAACAGTTTAAATGGTAATATACTAATTCTCAAATCTAGAATCTTAGCACAGTCATATGAAATGAATGAATGGGTCGCCCTAGAATCAAAAAATGCATTTATAATACATGCAACAAATGGAAGAGATGATAGGCATAATGGCCCAACAATTATAATAAGGCAGAAAGCACACCATGCTATTAATTATTTGAAAGTTCTAATGGCTTCGTAAGACCCTTAGATGTCTGAGTAAAAGATTTGTTCATCTATCTTTATTTAAATTATAGGTTAAGATTTTAAGTCAAGATGTAGTACTATCTTTTAACAATTAGATTAGTAACAAGATAGATGTAGTTGTTGGCTTATAGATGTAGTTGTCCACTTATATAGTTTTCATTATGCTATAGAAACTTTGATTATGTTAATAATTGAGAAGTAGTGAAGGACTAAACCCCACTTTGAAGTAACTGTACAAGATTAGTTAGAATAGGCTAAACAGTCACCACCCTTAGTGATTGAAGTTCCAAAGAAACTTTATATGAAATCTTTAAACTTAAGCTATCTTATTTTTATGCAAGATAATGCTATCAAACTTAAGACAATTCTAGTTTGAGAATCATTTTAATAACATCCCATGAAATCTAGATAAATAATCATTACACAAAGATTTATGTGTCTATGTAAATATGGTTTTGTTATAATGGTCACATATAACTTGTTATGATGACATGTACTATAACTGTGTTCTTTCCATATGGTTGTATTTCTCCAAAGAAAAAAAAGACTTGAATTGTTACTATTTTTGTTAGTGAAAATTTCCTTTCCATCATGTATTATCAATTTGATACAATTAAAGAAATGAAACTATAACAAAATGCATTTCCCTTATAAAGTTCCTCTACTGTAAGTGCTTAAGTAAGATCAAAATCTTCCTTAATAAGACCTTAGAATAACAAACTTAAAATGATTAGCCACATAATCATAAGTAACCCACAATATTTTTGTAGTTTTTGATTTGTGCTTTGTCTTTTTTTTTTCTCCCTTTTGTTTTATGCAGTATAAGTTGCATAATCATGTGCTAATTATATAATTGTGTATGTTGGAATGTTCTAGATAGTTGTAGAAACTAATAACATGAACTTCTAATTCTTTTGTTTTAATACTAATTATATTCTTTTATGATAATTTTGTTTCTTAGTCATTGGCACCTAAAGTTGTATTTGAATGTGTACATTTGGTAATAACTATCTTAATGTCAAATAATTGAACTTCCTAGGCCCTAAACTATTCAAAGGAAATAAGAGTGCCAAAACATTAAATAATGGATTAATAATGCTACTAGCCAAATTCTTGGAAGTAAAATACTAATACACATGTAGAAGTGAATAGGCACTAACTTCTATTTTTGCTTTCTTTCCTAAATTATACTTTATTATTTGAGAATATCATTGATAAAGGTACTTGATTTATGAATTTATTGATCATAGGTTATGATTAAATACTATTGTGAATTACTTATGCTATTATGCCTTCTTTTCTCTTTTTTTTTACCATTCATTCTTTTCGCATTTGTTGTATTTATTGTTTTGTCTCTCTTATTTTCTTACTTCTTATTACTTGTTTTATGTAAGAATTTTCGTCTAATTTCAAAAGCATTATTAGCTTCTTACTCCTAACACTAAAATCACAAATAAAAATATTTACTAATTAGCTAATGATTTTTCTAAAACTAGAAAATATATCAAAAATATTAATTCCTCATCATCGTTGTAACATTTTGAAATTTATTAATATGGATTTATGAGGGAAAATAATTTAATTAAGGGTTTTTAAAGAAAAATAAATAAATAGCGATATTCTTAAGGTAAAATAATTATTTTAGGATTTAATTGAAAAAATAAATTTTATTAAAGGGTTAAAATTAATTTAGCAAAAGTTGATAATTGACCTCAAGAAACTTTATTATAGCTCATCAATCTCTAAGATTTAGTTAAACCCAATTAGAAAGACCCGAAAATGGAGTTTAAAGGAGGCTTAATTAAAAACCCAAATCGATAACCCAAGTTAACCTTAAAATTGATTTTTGGCCTCCCATACTTCCATTTTAATAGCACACTCCCATTCATTCCAAAAGGAGAGACAAATTTGCATAAAGAGACAAGGTGTTAAGGCAAGACTCTGGAGCTCCGATTTGACAATGAGGCATTTTTGGCTAGGTGAGTGAAAAGAAAAATGTTCATCTCTTTCTCTTCTTTCATTTGAACCAAATACCTCTTGATTTAGTGAGATTTGATGAAACCCTAGGTTGGTAATGTTGAGAATTTTAGTGTGTTCTTAGTAAATTTGTGGAATAAGAGGCTTAATCATCTATTGGGTAAATAAACCCCCTTTATTTGTGATGTTATTTTGGTCCATATTCATTTCCATGGCTGATTTTATATAGGTGAACTCACATGTGCAAAAATTGAAGAAGAAGTGATGAACCATTGTGTTGATTTTGACTCTTACACTCAAGTTAGTGCTTTGAACCCTTGAGATCTTAAGTAACCTGAGACTTTATGATTAGAAGTGTTTTTGGTTGATAGAATTATGGTTCTTTTTAAATTGATAACTTATAATGGTTGTTCATGGTTACTCTCAAAACTTTGCATAAACCACGGACCGAGAGCCGAAAACCAAAAATACTCATGTTTTGCCTCGGGTCAGAATTTCAATTTTCTGTTAGTAATTTTGAAAAATCATAACTAAATCTAGAAAAATCAAAATCAAGTACCATAGCTTTCTAAAAATCTCTAGATGTTAAATTTATACTAAAAATAATTCCAAGCCACGAAAATCTCATCTGGACCACATTTGATAATAGAAAAGGCACAAAGGTCGAGTTGTCCAGTATTATTGATACAACTTACTGATATAAACTTTGAAAATACAGAATTAATTTCAAAAAAATCCAATTTATACAAACTATACCAATTTGAAAAGTTATAGATGTTAACTAGAGGGAAAAAATAGTTTCAGATCAATTCAAAAGCATTCAGACTTCAAAAATTGATGGAACAGTGCTAGAGGTTTGACTGTGCACCTAGAATAGAACAAAAATTTCAAAAATTAATAGCTCTCTCTCTAGACATCCAAATGAGGTGCTTTTAGTTGAAAAAGGTCATTGGGAAGGTCTAGTTTCTCCTTATAAAAGTTTATAGCAATTGGACATCATTTGCCCTATAAATGACACAGATCAATTTTTAGATCAAATAAACAATACTAGAGCCAAAACAAGAAAAATTGACAACTTCAAAAAATTTTCAAAAATTTTGTAGACCTCCAAATATTACCTACTTTAGATTTCTAAAAAGCTCTTAATAAGATCTAGATATATGCCAAATTTTAGACCAAGAAGAGCTCATTTGGACAGGTTTTTCCATAACTCACCATTATGGTCAAATTTGCACCATATAAGGTATCAACTTGGTCCATATGGCTCTCCATGGTGTTTGGCATCTCTTGGGCAAGTTTGAAAGCATAAATATAACTTATATGAGCTATCCAATTGGTCCCAAGCTTCATATATCTCATTTTTGTCATTCCACATCCAAGAATACACTAATAATTCCAAACCATTACATAGTCAAATTGCATTAATTTGGTACCAACTATGGTTCATACATCATTCATACATAATATTACATTTGTTCAAGTGTTCACAAACCAAAAATTACATGTACATGTTCACTTTGACATTTGGATACAAAGAAAGCTACATAATGCACAAAGGATGGTCTCTTATGTCCCTTGGCTTGCATCTCTTGGTTCTTGAACACCACCTAGACATATTAAGATAAAGGAGGGGAGAGAAGTGAGATTCCTAGAATCTCAATAGCTCATGCACCCATTCACACACACATTCATGGTATATACACATCAAAGTACAAGTATGGAAAATAATACAACTATAAAGCATGCAAGGTCACAATTTCTATGCCACCAATTCACACCAAGCTCAAGAACATACTTTAAAGACTTTTGGTTTTGCCTTACCCTATTTCTAAGACTTTTGGATTTGCCTTACTTTTGGCTTAGAGACTTTTGACTTTGTCTTACCCATCTAAAAGACTTTTGGCCTTGTCTTACCCATGCCATGAGACTTTTGGCATCTCCTCACCTTCATTAAAGGACTTTTGGCATCTCCTCACTCTTATGAGCTATTTCCACAATTAATGACATTCAAGACAATACATTAGTATGAATGCAATCTCAAGACATCAAGTGGCATGTTCTCAAATCACAAGAGTACATATAAGCACACAATGACATATATATAACCAAAAATGCAAAGAGAATGAGGTGGAGAGCTACCTTGAACTCATGCAAGCTTTTCTTAGCCTAAACATTGTAAATAGCACACAATTACACTCTTAAAGCAAGCCAAGACACTAGACTTTTTCTTAGAAACATAAATGGTTCCATAGTTCACATAATAGTTCCATAAGTGGCTAGGCCTCTTGACCTCATTCAAGGTCATTGAAGCCATCATTTACTCACTTACAAGGACTTAGACATGTGTTGCTTCATAAGGCTCCATTATAGAAGCTATTGCCCTATCTCTTAATCCAAGGCTTCTAAATTTTTCCCAAGGCTTCCTCTCATCTTCTCCCACCATATATGATACAAAATTAAGCTTAGATGAAATTAAAACTACCCTTAAGTGCCCTAACTCCCTTAGGCCAAGACATGCTCTCTTCTTGGCACCCTTGGAGTTACTTTGCTTTCTTTGATGGAAGAGGCATGTGGGGAGGTTCCTAAGGGTCTCTAGAGATCATTCCAACACTCAATTACACCTAGGGATCATTACATTAAATCAGATTTTTCATTAAGCACTTGAATCCCTAATGTTACTATCTTGAAAACTAATGGTTCTTTGTTAATTTTCTTTGCATATTCTCATTCTCCATACTCAATTTCCTAGGATTCACCCTTGATTCTGCCTAAAATCCAAGCCTTCTTGGATCTCCCTAGGCTGGTTAAACATGCAAAAAGGAGGAACAAGGAGGAGCTATAATGGAGATAAGATTTTACCTTGTTTTTCCTTGGTTTCTTGGATGATTCTTCCCTTGCTTGGCTTTTCCTCTCCAAACACGAAATTTCCCTCCTTGGTCTGACCTCAAAATAGTCCCAAATACATTAAAAATTCCATGGGAAAGAAGGGAAAATGGAGGAGAATGAATTTACTAAAGAGGAACCAAGAAAATTCATGAAATTCCTTACTTTTTTCTTGCTTTTTCTTCTCTTTTTTTCTCCTCCTTGGTGTGCCTAAGAGAGCTGGTCTTCTTCGTTATTTTTGAGCAGAAGCAAGTCGATGGAATGGAGTGAAGAAGTGGCATGAAGTTTATAGAGGATTCAAGAAGCTACTTTTTCACAAAAATTTCAATTTTGCCCCTCTATTGTGGCATTTTCATTTTAGCTCCTTTTTTAGAACCGTCTTTTTTATTATAAAATTTAGATTTCCAATTTAATAAAATGTCTTTAGAATCACTCAAATTAGAGTTAAAACCTTCCCGAACAAATTTGTTATAGTTTGAGCTCATCATCATTGGAAAACATACATCAGAGAGGCTTTAATTGTCCTAGGGCTTTCCATGGTTTTCAGGGCCTATGAAAACCCTGGGCAACTTAAAGTTTCCATTTAAAAAGCTTTCTTGTGAGTTTTTCAAGATTTGCACGTATTTACAAAAATGCCATGACATTTCATCAATTTTCGTCATAATTTTATGTCACCATCCTAACTCCATTTTTCTTTCTGTCTGAGCCTAGGATTATTACTTTTAAAAGTTTAGGACACTACCCAAATATTTTAGGACATTATCTAGCTCATTACAAGGGACTTAACCTTGTACAGTTCATTTCATCATTTTATGAAATTTACCATTTGTTACAGTTACTATAGGTTTATATTTCTTCTTGGTTGTTGTTTGTGGTTATTTCAAAAGTTTAGGACACTTGTTGTTTGTTGTTTAAGGTAACTGAGGGTTTAATTTCATTCATATTTGTTGTAGAATCACGTTTATAGCTTATAAATGCTTGTTGATGTTTTATGCACTACCATGTTAAGTTTGACAACTTGTGTATATTTCATTATGGACCTCGCAGGTATTTCTTGATGACTACGATGGACCTTACAAGTGTGTTTTATGTTCTGGTAGAATGTATAGCATATGGATCTTGTGAGTGTGTCTTGACTATTAGTGGGAAGTAGTGGATCTCATGAGTCCTACCCATTGAAAGTTATTAATCAATGACTATGAGAATTATTGTCAGATTTGCTACTTTTGATTTGTTGAACATGGCACGATGAATTAATGATTTTGCCATGTATAGCTCTATACTTATTTTATTATATGATATGAATGGAAGGTGTAATATTCTATGTTTTATAAACCAATATACTCCCTAAAAAAATGGAATGGATTAATTCAAAAGGAGTCACAGGGTAAGAAAAGGTCAGTTAGAATTAACAGGAATCGATATGGGCGAAACCAACGAAAATTTAAGGGTTTTACAAAACATAGAATTGACTTGAGAAATGAATATTTCTCATCATAACATGATCAAACAAGGTTAGTAGAATAACTAGTTAAAATTGGTTTAATTAAATCCTTGATGATGTATAGTTTAGAGCTTCAATTGATCATAACTTTGACTAGACTTTTTTAGATTGTTTTAACTCCCTATAGCCTCAAAGCATATGTTTCTAATCAAGAGGAGAGTCTAAATTTTAGTGTAGAACTATTAGTTTTTGAAAATATGAAGAAATGAACTCAAATGATGAAACTAAAATGTAAGAGCAAAATTGGTATTTTGAAAAATTTAAGAAAACCCTAAAACCCTTTATATATAAGGTGCCACTCATCCTCCCCTCTCCATAACCAACCTTGACAACCCTAAGAAGCTCTCTTGTGGCACGATAAAGGAAGAAGGAAGGAAAGAGGAACAAACTACATATAAGTAAGCAAACATGGCAAATTTGAATATGATGTTATTGTAAGCTTTCTCCTACTCTTTCTCCTCTTTCTCATGATAGTTTTTTTTTCCTAAAAGAGTGAGTTTTGTGGTTGGTACTTTGGGTGAGGAAGCTCTTTTGGGGAAACTAATTATATTAAAATAATCTTCATCAAGAGTACTTTAAAGTAAGGTATGGTTTAAGCTAGGAAAATTGTGTAATCTTAGAACCCTAGCCCACCATGTATTTAGCCAAGAGAGAGGGTGAGGGAAAGAGGTATGAGCTTGGTGAAACTAAGGGTTTTAAAGAGTGAAGAACAATAATATGTGATTAAAATTAATAAAGAACCAAATGAATGACATAGGGCTCACCTAGGGTTTGGTTTTGGCCTTGAAAGATTTAAAACCCTAGAAAAGTTAATTAATCCATCTAATATCCTAATTGGGTTAGAAATAAAGTATGAATACCCTAAAATCTTGAAATTCCTTAAGAATTTAACAAAAACTCCATTATTGGGGAATATGGGTGTGTCTTAGCCAAGAAGGCATTCAAGTACCTAGGGAATTGTTTCATTAATTTAAAGGCTTTGAATGATCTAGATATGAAATACAAATACTAATAGAGCCATTGGAATGACTTTAAGAACTTTATTTTTGTAAGTGAAAAATTAGGGTTCAAAGATGTCTAATGGGACTATATGACTCTAGGCATGTATAATTATTTTTTTGATGGCTTTAATAAGTTCCATTGGAATTATAAGGATCATATATGATAAGATTTTGAAGCCTAAAAGTTGAATTTTGAAAGTTACTATTTAAGGCATCCAAAGTGACCTTAAGTTTTACCTAAAGACTTAGTTTGCATTTGTACCATTAACATGAGGTTGGACATATCCTAATTGATTATTTTCTGCTTCATTTAATGTGTCTAAGCCAAAAAAGTAAGACCATATCAAATTATGTGTGTATATGTGTAAGGCAGTGGAACCAAGAGAAGGAGACCGAGGGGAACTAATTGAATTTGTTTGTTAATGTAGCTTTTCTTTCATTCTTATATATGTGGTTAGTTTACTTGAGTTCTTGTTGCTTGTGTGTATTTTTTGCAATTATGTGACTTATTGATTGTTTAAATAAAATAGGCAAGTGCATGACACTCATTTGCATTTGTGATTGGGGTGGCTCTTTGATAGATGACGCTAGGCCAAAAGTCTCTAGATATTGGATGATATTAGGTTAAAAGCCCCTAGATGTTGGGTGAGACTAGATCAAAAATTCCTAAATGTTGGGTAAGGTTAGGTCAAAAGTCCCTAGAGCATGGATTTGCTCTTCCTTGAGACATTAGATGCTAGAGGATTTATCATCTTGGTTATGGTCATTAATGAGTCCATTTTACTCATACAAGCATATACAAAATTCATAATTTCTAGATACATTCATTAACCTTTCTATGATTCTATGTCTTTCCAATTTAATTAGCTCATTTATTGGTGAACTTTCATTACCAATTACCTTGTTAGTTAGTGGCTGAGAACTTTTCATTATATTCTGGGAAAAATCTGCAGAGTTTCCCCTTATAAACTTAGCCATTTTAAACCTTATAAATGGTCATAATTCAATTCAAAACTTATGGACACAGAAAATACAAATATCATAATCATTAAATATAACTAACTAAACGTACAAGCTTCATCAAATGGTACATAAACTTAAACTGAGTTACATTATTGAATGTTAAAATACTAATCTCGCATTTACATCACTGATGATTTAAACTCATCATTTAAATTCATTATAATAATAATACAACATAAATCAAATATATGCTTAAATAAAGTTTTGTTGTTTTTGGTCATCTTTGCAAACTAGCCTATTCCTTTCCTTTTTTGGTACTGGCACTTATCAGTAGGGAAAATAGAAAGAAGGATGAGATTTAGGAGAATCTCAATAGCTTTACTTAGATTACCTAACACATACATAAAAAGTCAAGCAAAGATTACAAGCATGCAAGATCACACAGATAAACATGAAAACTAATAAATATACTATAACTATTCATCATGGCCATGACATCTAACTTGGCTTAGGCTTTTCCTGTGGGCCAATGGGTGAGCTACTGCATTGAATTTCATGCCTTTAACTCTAGCTATAAACCACAAACTCATCATACAGTACATAGCTTGAAAAACTAGTATAATGATCATAAAACATGTTAACATGTAATCAATACATAACAAAGCAATCAAACTCAACAATCATCATGTATGAAAGGTAAGAGAGAGTAAGCTATCTTGATATAACACAACTAATGCCAAACATTCTTAACTCATATGGATTCTTCCTCAGTCTTACACCTACACTAGTGTATATCTCCATTAGTTTTGGCTTTAAAACATCAAGATTGACACACGTATTATCAATCAAAGCCTATACTTGCTAAATTTTACTTTTATGACTCTTAAACTCAAAGTGCATTTGGGACTCTCATTTTCACTTACCCTTTAGGCACATTTTCTAGGTGGCTTTTGCATCAAATATTATGTTCATTTTTAACTCATTTGGTGGCCTAAAATTTATGAAATTCTTTTAGGATTTAACTCCCCTCAAGTTGTTCTTCACCTAGGCTTTAGGTTAGGGGCCTCACTAAGCATGGATCCTAAGCAAACTTAAGCCTTTAGAATTCATAATTCAAACTACAAATTCCATATTTACTATTCATATAGTCATTGGCACTATTCATTTGGCATTTTTGTTTTCGATATACTTAGAACTCATTATGTAATCTTAAACCTCAAGGGATAACTTCCATGATTCAACTTTTAAGCTTCAAAATCTCATCATATATATTTTGTATGACTTCACTAGGGCTCATTTGAACCATCACAAGAAAGTTTATACATGCATAGAATTACATTGCCTTTTTTAGGCCAATCTTGAACCTTAATTTTTGACCTCTAAAATTATGGTTACTAAATTCATTCCAATGCCTTCATTAGTATTCATATTTCATATCTAGACCATTTAAAACTTTAGAATCAATGAAACAACTCCCTAGGTGGTCCATTCCCTATATGGCCAAAATAGTGTCTATGGTATCCTAATTTGAAGTTTTTCAAGATTCAAGCCAAACCAAGCCTAGATTCATGTTCCTTGCATCTTAAAACATCTAAATACATCTTATATCGTTCAAAATAACTAAATTTCTGCCCCCTCCTTGCTTAGGCCGAAATTCCACTCTTATGATGCTAACTTGTTCCTTTTCATGGATCAAGGCAAACTAATGGTAGATATAAAATCCTCATGGCTTCAAACCCTTGAATACACCAAGATTACATGAAGAAAAATTTCTCTCCTCACTTTCTTTCTCATGGTCGAAACTTTAAGGGCTAAGAAAATCAAGATTTTCCAAGTGTTTTGGACAAAAACTTACTTCAATATGAAGCACTTTTCGCATATATAAATTCCCACCAATTGGAATTCCAAAAGTTGGGTTAGACCTAAACTTCTTCCTATGATGAAGAAAAAATCCCTATTAGAAAGCTTTCTTTAAGTAGAACAATCTTTATAATTGGCAAAAGATGAACGGAGGTCATTTACTTACTTGAAATGGAGCTTAAAATCTTTCTTTCTCTATTCCCTTGTGTGTGGCACCATTAATGGGTACTCCAAACTTCTAAAGTGGCATGGAAAAGAAGATGACATAGTGGCTTCCCTTATAAGCCACCTTTATAATTTTTCTAAATAACCATTTGGCCCTTAGGTACTAAATCACTCCGTTTTTACTCATTTTTTTAGCTTTTTAAGGTCTGACTACTTCCTACATAATTTAAAGTAATATTTCACATAAAAACATTATTTTTAGTGATTAAATGGCTTAAAATAGTGAAAAATAACTTCATTTACAGTCACAGCATTGTGTCTCATTTTACATGCTGTAAGGTTTTTAACTAATTCTAATGGTCCTTATAGTTTTAAGATTTCTAAAAACCCTAGTGAGCTTATTTTTGGCATTTAAAACCCTTTTTTTTAGTTTTTAAAATTTTGTTCAAAATTATGGTTTGCCACTAGTTCACTGTTTAGCCATATATAGCTACTTTGGCACTATCTTCATACCGTAAGTGATCACCTAACCCTATTTCTTGATATCCTAATTAATCTTCTATTCTTATTTAACCTAATTTTATATTACTTTAGGGTCCCTTTACTTGAATTATCGGATCCAATTAAGTTAAGATACCAAATGTTACATTTCACTCCTTGTAAATAAAAAGTTTGTCCTTGAAATTTAGAATGTATCTTACTGAAAAAGCTCTAGATATTTCTCTTTCTTGTCTGCTTCCACTTCCCAAATAACTCCTTCTAGAGTTAACCTCTTCCATATCACTTTCACTAGAGGAATGCTTTTGTTTCTGAGCTGCTTGATCTAGGTATTTATGATTATTTCTAATGTCACAATGTAACAACCTTAACTATTAATCACATTCATTTGACCTAATTAAGCCCTTAATCATTGATGCTTTAAGTCACACATGGTTAATAATTCATTAAAAGGTGGAAATATGGAGAAAATTTAAACCTTTTTAATTATTTCAAGTCACCAATTAGAGGAACAAGAAAAATTCATGGTTAAGGATAATTAAATTCTCATATTAGACTTCCATTACCTTCCTAGATCATTCAGAGAAGCATAAAACTTGTTTATATTGGTTTACAAGTCAATACACGTCATTACCATAGAAAACCAAGATTTCTAAGCTAAATTCGGAGTTTAGAAACTTAGGCCACGACTTGGAGTAACTTCATTGTGGCTGAATTGGTCCTTGAAACTCTTAAAAGCTTCTTAACACACTTACATTGTGATTTAAACACCCCACGCCACGACTCAATGCAATACTGGAGCTATTTTTCCAAAATATCACAATTCTTGCCATGGCTTAGACTCCCTGCGCCATAGCAAGGCACATCTCTAGAATCACTGTTACAAGTTCCTTGATTCTCACTGCAACAAGATCCTCTTGTGCAATGGTGAGACCGCTCTCGGGAACACTCTCCACCAATTCTTCCCAATTCTCGTTGCTGTGAGATTACTTTCTAGAACACTTTCCCTTTTATTTTTCTTGAGTGTGCCATAGTATAATTCAATTTTATTACCCCTAAATGTGATTTGGCAGTGACTTAAGAGGATTCAAGCCACAACTCAACTTTTCTCTAAACCTAAATTCTTTGATGTGTTTCTACTCACTTGTAACTCGCTCCCAACAATGTCAAGGGTCCTTCTAGAGCAAAACACATGGTTTTGATGTTATGTTTCTCTTATCCTCAATAATTTACTAACTTCCATGATTTAGGGACCTAAGCTTGAGTTGGAGTAACTAAACATTGAATTATATCAATAAATCTCCCTCTATGATAGCAAAAAGAAATGTAGAGCCTCAAGTGACTACTGCAAATTGTGGTACGCCCTATCATTTGACCTCAAACCACTTTAGACAAGTTTTGATAGGTCAATCTAACATATTCCCATCTTTTAAGCTTTACAAAAATCTCAAATGCAAATTATGGGTATGACACATCTCAAATCCAGATTCATAAGACATATGACAATAGAAATCTCACATAACCAAATTCAAACTAAACATTTAATCAATTACTTAACCATGTTCTTGGAAATAAATAACATGTTCCATATACCCATAAATATTCATATTTGTTCAGTATCAAGTAGTTACATCAAGTTCTATATAGGTCAAACCTAACTACTAATGATCAATCCATTAGTTATAAAAGTGTCAAAATACCTACACTTGGCAAAAATGAATCCAACATGATGCTATACAAAATTAATTACAAAAGAATAGCATTTATACTAATTTTAGATGTATCCAAGTGTAAAAATCCCACACAAGGCCTTAAACGAGGGATATTCATCTACTTGCTTCTCTTTTTCTTTAACCAAAGATTGTTCACGTAAAATGATTAACCCATAAAAAGGAGTGAGACATAAATCTCAGTAACTAAAGGGAAATTTCACATTTACATTAACCAACATAAATGCATAATGAGCAAGTAAATAACAGATATATCAACATAATCAACAATGAACTAGTTGGGCTATTATTGACTACTATCCTATATTAACAAACATATACAACATGTTAATGGCCAATAATAGAGGGAAAGGCTCGTCTACAATGCTAACTCCCTATCAAGCATGCTCATGGCTTAGTGCAATCTAAAGTCTGATCACAACTCAGTGCCTAATCGAAGCACAATACATGAGTGGCAACATGATCACAGTTCCAACAAGGATGTGATCACGGTCTAAACACAAATAAGTAGCCAACCAGTCATTAACACAGAAAATCATATAAGTGTAGCAATTATAAGGCTAAAAAGCTAAAATAAACATATGCATGGAATTTAAAAATAAATCCCTTGGTTACTTCACTTGTCACGCCAAACTATCAGAAGTCAAGATTGGTTTCCAACACTCTAGAGATCTTAGATTAAATCAAAATATATCCTTAGTCACTAATCACAACATAAATCAGACACCCATCGAATTTAATCATTACAAGCTATTTATGAATCATTTACCCAACCACCAAGGAGTCCTAAATTTGGACTTGAGCCTCCTTACACTAGAAATCATAATGTTTTACTTTAAACCCCCTATATTTTCGCAATATAATAAAGCCTAATAGGTAAGTCAGTCACTGGGGTCATTTCCTAATGTAGAACACATCAAAGGAGAGAGGAAAAGCTTACCTATTGGTCCTTCTAACCTTCACCTCTAAAAATCATGCAAGAAACAACTAAACATCCATGTTTTAGATTTGGGAAAGAAATGAAAATCCTTGAAACACAAAACCAATCAGGCCAAATGCAAAGGAGAATAAGAGGATTAAGCTTTATATAAATTACCTTAGTTAAATCTTCCCTTGAGAGTGTAAATTTAAGCCAAGTAGTTAAGAAACCCTAACCTCCCTCTCCTTGCACGTTTTGCTCCTTTGTTTCTACAGAACCAAGGGTTTTTGCCTCCAATATTTAGTATGGCTATAGAGCCCTTAGGGTTTTAAGGTAATATGGGCTAATCAAAAAACCCATTATCCATTTAGGTCAATTTCCCTTAGTATTGGGCCAAGGTTGGGTGGGCTTAAGTGAGTTGGGCCACATTACAAAGAAGTTGGGTCTCTAATAATGTTCTTAACGTACATAAATTAATCATGGAGCCTAAATCATATTTAAATCCATTAACATCATTTTATCTCTCTCAAAATGATCTAACTAATAATTATTATGTTAAGATACTCAAATTTGTCATTTTCCTTAAAATTTCTATTTCTCATACTTTTCTTAAATTCCTCTTAATAATTTCATAATACCCCATAGTTACTCTTAATTAATTTTAGGTGTTACAATCTCCTTTCTTTTTAGGAATTTTATCCTCAAAATTAGACATACCTTACTCAAAAGGTGCCAGATAATCCTTCTTCATTCCTTCCTGTCATGCTATAATTAAGATGGCATAATTTTACACTTCATTGTGCATATAACATTAATTTTCATATATTCAACACTTTTAGCAGTGGAAAATACTGACATTAAAAATCAAGATGTTTCATTCTTAATTGCACCATTTCAACTTACCAATCTCAAAATACACTTTTAATATAGTTGCTCAACCAGAAATATCACAAAAAGAAACATGGAATTTGGGTTTAAGGTCGAGCATCCCAAACTAGCACAATTACACTATTCCATGTCATTCCATAATTTTGTCACAATCTTCCAAAATTCATAACTTGAGTTAGAAAATTTCCATTTATGGAAATGAGGATTTATGGAAAGCTCATAACATGAGCTATATGCTATAAAAATTTTAGATTGAAACAATCTCATTTGGGCCTTGAAAATACAATGGAATAGTACCACTATCATATTTTCATTCATATGCGAACTTGAAACTTTAACCTTGCATATCTTGAGATACATAACTCCAAATTGAGTGACCTTGATAGCTATGGATAGATTATAATGTCAACTATATGCTTGTAAAATTTTATGAGAGTTGGAGTTTATTTGACCCCTCAAATATACAAAAAATCAGAACTGACCAAATGAACAGTGACAGGACAATTTTGCATAATTTAGCCTACTTTAAAAAAGCATAATAAATTCTAAAAAATTCCAAAAATTGTGTTCTTTTAACTCTATGACAAAATCTAAATGAGATCTCAATGCCTACCAAATTTCACACCAAAACTCGTTCATTTGATCTAATTTTGGTTTAGGGGCAAATTATGGCTCAATTTGATATCAAAGTGGCATCCAATGATCTAAAATGAGATTCTATAATGCAAGTGACCATTTGAGCACATCCAACACATAATTTACATCATATTTAGCTATCATATCAAGTCTAAAATATCATGGAACTCAAAATCACTCTCTCACTTGGATTTATACACACACTTTACAAGCCACATACATGTCAAAAGTTCATGTTCTTGTACAAATGCTTCCAAATATGGTACACTCATTATAATGTCATACTTTTACACATGAGTGAAGTTTACATTTCATAAATACTATATGCACTCATACTTTGACATTAGATTACATAAAATTCTAAAGCATTGTCAAAGTAGCACCAATTATGTTTGTTGGCCTTCATTCCTTACTCCTTGAGAATTCCCTAGATATGGTTAGACATAAAATGGGGAAGAGTGAGATTCAAAGAATTCCAATAACTCATTCACTTTTTTAAACATATATATATGGCATGTTATCATGTCAAAGAAAGCAAGTATACATCAAATGCTTCCAAACATCAAACATAATCATTTATATAAAGCCATATGGATCCATCAAAATCAACAACAAGCTCTAGAGACTTTTTGTCTAACTTTACCTAATTATTTGAGACTTTTGAATTAGCCTCATCTACTTTTAGGGACTTTTAACTTAACCTTACTCATTTTTTAGAATTTTAGTTTTGTCTCACCCTTAATTAGGGACTTTTGACACAACCTCACCCATCAAAAGTCATATCACATTTTCAAAGAATTCAAGAAGTATAATGTCATCAAATTATCAAACAAATAGCAATAGGCATGTTTTCATGATTCAGACACACATACAAGCAATTAATGGTAATCAAACAACCAAGATATACATACAAGAATGGATGAAGAGCTACTTTAAGTCAAGAAGCACAAGTTCTTTCTTTGGTTCTTACAATTCTAGCTTATGACATCCATATGACTCCATTTAATAGCATAATAAAGAAACTCATATAATTCATCATCTTGGCTCCAATTTCTCACTTAATCTAAGTCACATGACTCCATTTAAACTTATTAGAACCATCATAAACTCAAATCAAGAAGCCTAACATCAAGTTGCTGCTTTATGCATAATGGAACCTTAAACTTTCAACTTTCAAAATATGGTTTCTAAATTCAAACCAATGGTTCATTTGGTGTCTATAATTTATATCTAGACCATTTTTATCTTTGGAATCAAAGAAAACTCCCCTTAGGTACTTGGAATCCTTCTTGGCTGAGACATGCACATGACTTGCCATCCATGGAGTTTTGTTTGCTTTTCTAGGAAATTTGGTACTTATGAAACTTCCTAGGTCTCTTATGAACCAATTATACTCTTAAATAAGTTAAATTATCATTAGAAAGATTCATATTCCCTAAGGTGCAACCAAAACCCTAATTTCCATAACCTACTACCAAATGCTTCTTTTTTAATTCTATTTGTTCCACATGATTCTCCATACTTTAAAACCCTACTTTTTTCTAAAATTTGGACCAAGATCAAACTGCCTGCATGGTCCTCTTTTGCTAGCCAAACTACCAAGAAGAACAAGATTTCCATGAAGAAGTTATCTTGTTAACTTCCTTGCAATATGGACTGCCTTAACCTTCCAAGATTTCCTCCAAATCCTCGCTTCCCTCTACTGAACCAGCCATGAAACACCATCATTTAAAGCTTCAAAACCATAGAGAAGGAGAGGAGAAAGAGGATAAAAACATTAGTAAGGAGAAGAGCATGAAAAAATAACAATTCTTTACCTATTTTGCTTGATTTTCTCCTTCCCTTTTCCTCCCTCTTGGTGCGCCACTTCAAGATGGTTTTGGTTCATTTTTTGGTTTGATGAAAGTCGGTTAAGGGGAGAGAAGAAAGTGGGGCGTGCTAAATAAGAAAGGGGAGGCTAGTTATGACATTTTCAAATTTTCATTTTTGCCCTTAAACTTTGGTTTCTCCAATTGAGCTCATTTCAACTCCTTTTTTAAAACCTTCTTTTCTATCATAAAATTTAGTTTATCTAATTTTGTAAAATGTCTTTAGTTTTATCTAAATTAGATTAAAAATCTTATCGAACCATTTGATCAACAATTTCGATCAACTAATGACCTAAAATATACACTGGAGGAATTTTGGCCATTCTAGAGATTCTTATGATTTTTAAGGTCTCAGAATCTTGAGAAACTTAATTTTTTCATTTAAAACTCCCTCATTTGATTTTTTAAAAAGTTACTCGAAATTACGATATTGTCACTATGTTGTTTCTTAAATTCGTTCAGCCATTTTAGCTCTAATTTCAGGTTATTCTTAGGCTCTTGCTCACATTTTTAGATGCTCTAATTAATATCCTAATCTCATTTAGTCTCAATTTTCTTTGCTTTAGGGTGTTCCAGTATCAATTTATTGATTTTAGTTCAGTTTCTAAAAAATCAATTATTACACTTCCTTTGTTTTCCATGTAACTTCATCTAGAGTTAGTCCTTTCCACACCACTTTTACCAAGATGATATTCTTATTACACAGTTGTTTTACTTTCGAGTCCACTATCTTTTCTAGTTTAACCACACAAGGCAAGTTATCTTACAAATACACATTCTCATGCTCGATAACATATGAAGGGTTTGAGTGAGACTTTCTTAACTCGAATATATAGAACACATCATGCAATTTGACTAAATTTAGAGATAAAGCCACTCTATAGGCCATGGGTCTTATCCGCTTAAGGACCTAGAAAGCCAAGATAATGAAGACTGAGCTTCCTTAACTTAATAGATTGCCCTAACCCGTCATCGGAGTAACCTTAGGGAACACATGCTTTCTTGCCTTAAACTCTAGGGGTCCCCTTCTTTTATTCGTATAACTTTTCTACCTACTTTGGGCAATGAGCAACTTCTTCCTAATGAGTTCAATCTGATGAGTGGTTTGATCCACTTTATCAGGACCTAAGAGGCTCCTTTCACCAAGTTCTACCTAACACAAGGGTCACTTATACTTTCTCCCATAAAGTGCCTCAAAAGTGTCATATGAATATTGAAATGGTAACTATTGTTGTATGCAGACTCAACAAACGGCAAGTACACATCTCAATTTTTCTTCAACTCCAACACACTAGCTCTAAGCATATTCTCAAGTGTTTGAATAGTCCTCTCAATTTACCCATCAGATTGAGGGTTATAGGCAGTGCTAAAGTTAAGACTCGTGCCTAAGGCTTCCTGTAAGGACTACTAAAATTTTGATGAAAATCTAAGGTCTCTATCAGACACAATACTATTAGGAACAACATGCAACCTCACAATCTCCCAAACATAAAGTTGTGCTAGCGTATCTAAAGGATAAATAGCTTTAATAAGTAGAAAGTAAGCAGACTTTATCAGTCTATCCCCAATCATTTAAATGGCATCATAACTCGAGGACATTTTAGGCAAACCCATCACAAAATCTGTGTATATACTATCCCATTTTCACTTTGGAATCTCTAAAAGATGTAACAAGCCTATAGGTTTTTGGCGCTCAATCTTTATCTTTTGACAAACTAGACACTTAGAAACAAAATCTGCTATGTCCAATTTCATTTCAAGATGCCAAAAATCTTCTTAAGATCTCTATACCTCTTAACAGTGTCCGGATGCATGGTGTACCTACTTTTATGTGTCTCGAATAGTACTAAATTTCTTATTTGCTCATCCTTAGGTATACATACTTTACCCTGATACTTCACCAATCCATCACTAGATAGGTCAAAGTCCTTACCCTCCCTACTCTCCAATTGCTCTTTAATCCTACCTAATGCTCATCCAACTCTTGGGCTTTTTTAATTCTTTTCCTAAAGTTTTCCATTGACTCAGTTCCTAGTATAAGTCTAATATCTAAGGCCCCATATAGAATGATGCCTGCTGAACTTGTTAAGTTGAAAAATCAAATAAAAAAGTTACTTGAAAAGGGATTCATTAGGCTGAGTGTGTCTCCATAAAGAGCACTAGTATTGCTTATCAAGAAGAAAGATGGTAGTTTTGGGCTTTGCATTGATTATAGGCAACTGAACTAAGTGACTATCAAGAATAAATACCCCTTGCCTTGAATCGATGATTTGCTTAACAATTAGTGAGAGCATCAGTCTTTTCAAATATTGATCTTAGGTTAAAATACCACTAGCTTAGGGTGAAGGATGAAGATATACCTAAAACTACCTTTAAAACATGATATGAACATTATAAGTTCCTAGTCATGCCATTTGAATTAACAAATGCCCCTACATCTTTATAAACTACACGAATAAGATCTTTAGGCCTTATCTTGATTGATTTATAGTAGTATTCATTGATGATATCCTTGTTTACTCAAAGAGTAGTGAGCAACACGAAAAGCATCTTAAGATAGTTCTTCAGACTTTGAGGGAGCATTAATTGTATGCAAAACTTAACAAGTATGAGTTTTGGTTGCGAGAGGTTAAATTCTTAGGTCATATGATATCTAAATAAGGGGTAGCAGTAGATCTTAGTAAGGTGGAAGTAGTATTAAATCAGGAAAGGCCTAAGTCAATGACTAAAATTTATAATTTCTTAAGGTTAGCTGGTTACTATAGAAGGTTCACCAAGGGATTTTCCCAATTAGTGATGCCTTTGATTAAGTTAACTAGGAAAGACCAATCTTTTGTGTAGGATGCCAAATGTGAGGATGCCTTTCAAGAACTCAAGAGTAGATTAACCTCTACACCCGTGTTAGTTACACTTGACCCTAAATAACCCTTTATGGTCTATAGTGATGCGTCTAAGAAAGGATTAGGTTACGTTTTGATGCAAAAAGGTATGGTGATAGCATTTGCTTCTAGGCAACTTAAGTCCCATAAGAAGAATTATCTCACCCATGACTTAAAGTTAGTTGAAATGGCTTTTGCCTTTAAGATTTGGAGGCATTATCTCTATTGTGCATAATTTGATATGTATAGTGACCATAGGAGTTTAAAATATTTGTTTAATCAAAAAGAGCTTAATATGAGGCAAAGGAAATAAATAGAGTTCCTTAAAGGTTATGACTTTTCCTTGGAGTATCATCTACGGAAAGCAAATGTGGTAGCCAATGCCTTAAGTAAGAAATCTATTTATATAACAATGATGATGCTTAAAGAATAAAGATTAATTAAGGAGTTGAGAGATTTAAATTTGTACATTGTGGTACACCATAGTAATCTTTTTTTGGGAGAGTTGAAGATAGAAAGTGACTTTAGGAGAAAAATTAAATAGGCTCAAGAGTTAGATGAACATTTAGGTAGGATTAGAGAGCAATTGGGAAATGAAGAAGCTAAAGACCTTGACTTGTCTAGGGATGGTTTGGTGAGGTATCAAGGTAGAGTGTGCATACCTAAGGAGGAGGAGATAAGAAATGTAGTGTTATCTAAGGCATATAAGAATAGGTATACTATTCATCCAAGCATTACTAAGATGTATGTAGACCTCAAGAAAAGTTTTTAGTGGTCTGGAATGAAATTGGATATAGTAGATTATGTTACTAAATGCCTAATTTGTTAGAAAGTTAAGATTAAGCAGTAGAAACCTGCAGGCTTGCTTAACCTTTTAGAGATTTTGGAATGAAAATAGGATAGTATATCCATGAATTTTGTAATGGATTTACCTAGGACAACCTTGGATTATGATGTTAAATGGGTGATTGTGGATAGATTGATGAAGCCTACCCATTTTCTACCTATCAAAGCCACTTATTCTTTAGATAAACTAGCACAACTTTATCTCCATGAGATTGTGAGCTTGCATAGTGTCCCTAATAGTATTGTGTCAAATAAAGACCCTAGGTTTACATCAAAATTCTAGCGATCTTTACAATAAGCCTTGGGTACAAATCTTAACTTTAGCACCACCTACCACCCTCAGTCAAATGGACAAATTGAAAGGGCTATTTAGACTCTTGAAGACATACTCAGGGCTCGTATGCTAGAGTTAAAAAGAAATTAAGATGTGTATTTGTCTTTAGCTGAGTTTGCCTACAATAATATTTACCATTCCAATATTTAGATGGTACCCTTTAGGCACTTTATGGGAGAAAGTAGAGATCACCCTTGTGCTAAGTAGAACTCAAAGAGAGGAGCCTCTTAGATCCTACTATAGTAAATCAGACCACATGTCAAATTGAACTCATCAAGAAGAAATTTAGTTGCTCAGAGTAGACAGAAAAGTTATATGGATAAAAGGAGGAGACCTTTAGAGTTTGAGGCAGGAGACTATATATTTCTTAAGGTTACTTCAGTAATAGGTATAAGGCACTTTATTAAATCAAGAAAGCTTTGCCCTCACTATCTTAATCCCTTTTAATCCTTAAGCGTATAGGACCCGTGGCTCATAGAGTGGCATTACCTCCCAATTTAGTCCAATTGCATGATGTGTTCTAGTATCCTAGTTGAAAAAGTATTACTCAGACCCTTTAATGCCATTGAACATGAAAATATGCATCTTCAAGATAACTAGTCTTATGGGGTTGAGCTAAAAACGATAGTAGACTTAAAAGTTAAATAGTTGCATAATAAGAACATTCTCTTGGTAAACATGATATGGAAAGGACTAACATCAAATGAAGTTACTTGAGAAAAGAAGGAAGCGATGGGGAAAGACTATCCAACATTTTTTAAGGAAGGTATGTCTAATTTTGAGAACAAAATTCTTAAAAAGAAATGGAGAATGCAACATTCAGAAATTAATTAAAAAGGATTATAGAAAATTATGGATTTATTTTGGGAAAATAAGGAATTATTATGAGAAATTCAAAAAATTATGAAAAAGAGAAATTTTCAAGGAAAATAATTATTTTGGGCATCTTGAAGCAAATAATAATTTTTGGGCAATTTTTGGCAAGAAAATAAATTTAATTGTAGATTAGAATTTAATTAGGTAAAAATTTAATTTCTGCTCTATAATTAATTTAATTATGCTAAGAATATATTATAAGAGCTCAATTTAAGTTTTAATGGAGACCCAACCTAATTGGTCCTATTTGACTATGGCCCAACTATTAGAGACAAAACCCACTTGGATAAAAATGTTCCTATGTCAGCCACTCTTCTTTAAAACCCTAAATTATAAGCTAAACTCCATATAATTCCAACTGAAACACACTTGACCAATAGAGCATTCAAGAGAAAAATGCACATAGAGGAAGAGACTAGGGTTCTTCATCAATTTTGCTCTAATCTCCACACTTAAAAGGAGATTTAGCCAAAGTAAGTTATAAAAAAGTTAATCATCTCATCTTCCTCTTTATTTTGATCTAATTAGTTCCTTGTTTTATGGATTTTCATCCAAACCCTAAATCTAAAAATGGGTGTTTTGGTATTTTCTTGCATGATTTTTGGAGCTTAAGGCTGGAGAAACTATTAAGTATTTCCCTCCCTTTTGATATGTGAGTACGTTAAAGACTGATTTTTGTATTAGGTTTTGTTAATGTGCGAAGTGTGATCCATTGTAGTTTCTGGGGTTGGAGGGCTCAAATCCATACATTGAACTCATTGAAGGCTTGAGCAAATATTTTTTAAGTAGTTTTTAATGATTGGAATGAATGAGTACAACTTAAGTTACATCTTGTTCTTTAATTATCTCTCATTTATAATAAGGTTAAACTAGCTTTTCATTTGTAAAATATGACCTTTAGTTTCAAATTGTTTAAAACACCTAATTTACCCCCTCTTAGGTACCTAGTCATTCCTAACAATAGGGGACTAATGAGCATATGTATCTTGTCACTAATTGAATGTGGTATGAAGCACAAAATTCTATGGGATCATTTAGTGACAGATTGGCAAGAAATAATTCCTCACTAATATACTCTAATGAGTGAAGGATATTTCCCTTGCTATTCCATCAGTATTTTAAATCTTATAACACCCTCATAAGCTCACACAGAAGGTAATACCTCTTTCCCCCTAACCCGACACCCTTTCCTCATTGGCCCTCTCAGTGGTGCCCCTCCTTGGTCATTGAAGGAAGGGCATTAATGCCATTAAAAAGGTTATAAGCCCTTTCGAACATTCAGAAAGGAAAAACATTTTAGTCCCATTATGTAAATAATGAGACTAATTTTGGTTATTGTACAATGTGTAGGTGATATGGAGCAAAAAAGGCCACCCGCAACACCTCTTAGAGTTCTTTCATTATAGAGGGAAAAGATATTTTTCTCTTGTTACACTTATATGTTACTTTGTTAAACTAATTACTCTTGTTTGAAAATAATGATAAATCAATTGATAATTGTTGTCGATGTGTTTTATGCACAACATGAAAGGACTTGGGCCACCTTGGATTTGTGTATGATTTTGTTTGTTACAGGTGTTGTCACATTTGAGATGTGACCATGAGACAAGAAAAAGAGATTAAGATTTTTTAAAATGAAAATCAAAATGAATTGAAGTCAATATCAAAATTTTAATAATAAAGGCTAAACTTTATAAAATCATTTTTAAAGAAAAAAATAATCTACGATTCAGATATGAGTTCAAGAGTCGTTTGTATATGAAAAATGTATTATGCACCCCGTAACACCTTTTCTTAAAAACTGTTATCCTTACTTAATTGTACAAAATTAATATGACCTTGATCTAGTTTTAATTACCTTCATCAATCATATGTGAATAAAATAATGAAAAAAAAATTAAGAAAAGAAAATAAATAAAAAAATTATTTTTTTACAAAGACAGACTTGACATATGATAAAAATTTAAGGTTTACATACCCTAATAACAAAGTCCATGGTAATTCAACTGAATAGAAATCCATGTCAATTGATTAGTGATTTTTCATTTTTTGTGAAAGGAAAAGGAAAAAGAAAATAGGAGTCAATTTTTGCTTTCACAAACAAACAACTTTAAAATTGGTTATGTATTTTCATTTGCAAAAGACCAAATTAATCCCCACTTCTTTACTATTTTCATTTTTCTATATTATTTTTGAAAAGAATATTTTTATTTCAGTTAAAAAAGAACTTTTAAATTTTTGAAGTAATTTTTAATTTTTGTAATTTTTTTAAAAGGACATTTAAGGGAAAATTCCTAAGCATGTGAAAAGGTGGTTTATTTAATTTTCTAAAACTATCTTTTATTTTTTGTATTTTGAAATTTTTTTTTCTTTTTATTTTTTGATTTTTAAAAGAAAACTCCCAAGATATAGGGATTTATTTTATTTAAATAAACTTTTTTTAATTTTTAATTTTTCAATTTTGTTAAAAATTTTTTACAAAATATAAGTCATTGAAACCCAATTTTTATTGATAAAATTCTTATGCGCATCCTAATGCTGTTTTTCCGCAACCTAATGCTGTTTGAGGGAAAATAGGATCTCACATGGATCCAACTAGTTGGCACCTGTGCATACGAGGAGATTAGATCTTACGTGACAACTCTAAAAATAAAATTAGAAAGATAAAATTCAAATCAGAATATTATAAGCATATAATATATGGTGTGTGTTTGTTTTCAATCAAATATTAGAGTTTTCTATCTATCCCATCTTATTCTTACCAAATGAAACCACGAAGCTCAGGCAAAAAGAAAAATAAGAAGTAGGAAGCATCAGACAGGGCTACACCATTTCAGCTTGTGGACTCACTATCAGTGAAGAGAAAAATAAAGAAAAAGCAACAATTGAAAAAAAAAACTCTTTCTATTCCCCTGAACTCCAAAACAGAGTCATGGATATGAACGGCGAATTTACCATGCAGACAGCAATATTAAATCAAAATAACTAGATAGGAAAAGCATTGATGCTATGAGACAAAGTCGAATGGATACCTCTGTAACCAAACTCTCTGCGTGCCGATGAGAAGTTCGAGATCTTCTGAGCCTAATCGCTTTCCTTTCTTTCGAATTTCTTCCCCGAAAATATCTCTCCCAGTTCCTCTCAATCGCTCGATTCTCAATCTTTCTTCCTCTCAATTCTCTTTTCCCGTCAAAATTTCTCCAATCCTTCCAATTTCTCTATGTCTCTTTCTTTCAATCTCCCTCTCTCAATTTTTGATTAGCCCCCTCCATCTTTCTTCCTTTCCCTTTCTCTTTTATACGCCTAGCCGTAAACAATGGTCGAACGAAACAGATCTTATGGGATTTGGCTGCGAGGAGAATCGATCCTCACAGGAGAGAATCCTTCACTCGATCTCTGAGCTCCTTGTCCTGTTCTCTATTTTCATGCTTCTGCACCTGCCGGGCCTCTGTGTTCTTTCTTCTGCTTGGCTCAAGGGAAGAGTTTCCTCTTTTCTGTTTCTTGGATCGCAGAGCTCTGAGGAGGGAGAAAATCTTCTTAGCATTCTCACGTTTCCGCTCCGCTTCAGCGCTGCCTCCCAGCGTTTTGTCGTTGTGCTCTGTTTCTGCGTCTCAGCTCTACCCTTTTACAACTTTTTTTTAATCATTATTTTTCATTTTCGCTTCACCATTTTTCAAATGAGCTCTGAGTTTTGGGCCTGGATCCAAAAAATCTCTTAGGCAGCTTAACACCTAAATTACTTTCTAGTTTTTCTATATTTTTTCTTAATTTGTATTTTTTTTCTTTTCAATCATTTTTATTTTTATTTATTTTTTTATTTTTAGTTCTTGGGTGAGATATGGACTAAAGAGGTCTGGATCCACTAGACTCAATTTGATAAGGTAAAATATTCTTCTAAATTAACTAACACCTAAAAGGTAGGACAAAATATTTCTATAATTTTAATATATTTTTTTCAATATTCACCTTATTTTTTAACAAAAATTTTTTTTTAAAAAAAGCCTAAACTTAATGCAATGTTCACAAGTGTTATTTTATTTGTCACTGAAATATACTATTCCCATGTTAAAACATGTTTTGTTGGTTCTTTGAAATTTCGGTTGTTTGGAAAACATGAACGGGTAGTTGGAAAACATTGTTGTAAATATTTAGATAGGCCCTTTTTATGATGGTATATGTTGCAGCAATTAAAACCATAGTTTCCCATTCATGGTTTGATACAAGTTAGCACATGTATCTTTCAATACATGTGTTTGTGTATTAAATTGTCCAATGTTACATAATTCGAGAAGACTTTCTTCCTTCACTTTAGTAGCAATACCTACAAAACATGTCATATGTTGTACTTGTTGAAATTTTTGAACATTACATTTCGTTTTGTTCTCCATATGCATACCTGATTAGGTTCTTGATCTTACTGTGCACCTAAGAGATCAAAGAAAATGTTACCAAAATTTTTGACATGTACAAGGCGTAAGATTGTTTAGGTAGCACCAACTAAATTCAGAAATGTCTTCTCAAATAGGATATGGGCATGCATTGTTGGATGTGAGGTAATGATGTTATGCACGGACATGTTTTAAAGTATTTGATTTTGATTTATTTTTGGAAAAAATGGGAAAAAAAATGAAATATACTCTCTTATGGTGGTAAGTGAGCCCCACCCTTCTAGGTGGATTTAGACCATGAGATTGTATCATTAGTCTCCTAGTGTTTTGCTTTTGTTGTTGGACTTTTGAATTGGCCAATTGGGGTTGGAGATGCACTTTGAATGGACATAATACTTCATCTTCAATCTTTAAACTTAAAAAAATTTTAAAAATTTTTAAACTTTTAATTTTAATGAATCAATTTTGTGAAGTCACATCTCTTTCATTTGTTGTTTAATTTAGATAAATTTCATGTCATTAAAAAGCTTGTAGAATGAAATTTCTAAAAGCATATAACTTATACTTAATGGTGGTTTAAAAAAGAAATCACAATCTTAAAAATAGACAATTTGAATACGTATTCCAAAAATATATATTCAAAGTCTTTTATTTTGAATTGTAATATCTCACTCAATTTTTATTTAAATTAGATGAAATTGATGACATTAAAAAACTTGTTTAACAAAATTGTCATTCTCATATAGTTTGCACTGATTGGTGATCTATGGTAAGAATGGCAACCCTCAAAATTTAGCTATTTCACAAAGTTTTTTAGAAACTTTAAACTTTAATTTATTCACTAATGGCTAATTCAATTTATACCAAATTTTTACTGCATATTCCTTATCATATAGATTTCATTCATTAATAAAATTGTGGTCTAATATGGGCCCTCTAAAATTATGCCATTAAACGGGTTCAATGCTTCAAACATGAACATATGACCATTTGAAACATAATTGCAAATTCATGAAATAAAACATGAATAAATTACATTTACTACACAGCAATGGAGAAAATTGACCCAACAAGGTTTTGATACCAATAAAAGAAAGTTTGGGTACTTGTGCAGAAACAGGTCTTCTTGAATTCTCTACCCCACGCAGTTTAGACCAAAATCATCACAGTAGATGCACATAGTCTGAGAGTATGGTATAATTCCATAGAGAAAGACTATCTTCTTCTGTATTCTGTGTTCTTTTTGAAAGAAGAGAAACATGCGAAGGAGGGGAGAACTCTTGAAAAATTGATCGTGCACATATTCATTCAACTAGTTTCCAATGTTTTCAAAAAAATAATGATTCCCTCAAAAATCTAATAACCAACCCTTTAATTTTAAATTTAAAAATTCAAAATTCAAATTCAAATAATAACAATAATTTAATTATTAATTAATTAATTAAAATATTTATTTATTTATTAAACTAGATTTGGTTATGGGTCTCTTCGTTATAGGCGACCCAAATTCCAATACCCCTAATCATGGTATGAGAGGTTGGAATCTTGACCCTTCTGGTACTCTCTCTTGTAAGTCTCATTTTCAGTTCCTTACTCATTCTCGTAGAAGCGTCAGGTTTGTTTTTGATAAACCAATTTGGAAATCCTTCAAAGGTGAATTCCTTTGTTTGGATAGCAATACTCAATAGGATAAACACTAAAGACATGTTGCAGGTTCGATGGCCCCATCTCGCTCTTTCCCCAGACGTGGGTAATGTGCAGATCCAAGTCAGAAACTTTGCCCCATTTATTTCTTCACAATCCGACAGTGAGTTGCCTTTGGAATAAGCTCTTTGGTATGGAGAAAATTGGGTGTGTCCAAGTACTTTGGATTAGTTTTTCCAAATTCATTTTAAAGGTTCTAGTACTCAGATGGATAGCGAAACTTCATGGCAGTGTGCAATTTTTGAGATTCTGTGGTTTGTATGGTTGGAGAGGAATGCCCATATCTCCAAGGACTTGTCTTCACCTTTAAATATGTTATGGGATAGAATTGTCTATATGGCTACTCTTTGGGGCTTGGCTCATGGTTTTCTCAAGGGAATTTCCATTCTGAAATGCAAAGAGATTGAACAGCTCTTCTACGTTTTTAGTTTCTAAGGGTTTATGCTACATTGTTCTGTATTTCGGTTTTTTGTTTCCTATTTGGAGGATTTCTTATCCTCAGCACTTTGAACTTTCTCCTCTTTCAGATACAATTTCTTCTATTATTAGAAAAGAAACATTCATGCAAGCCCAGGGAGAAAAAGTATTCAGATAAGAATGTCCAGAAGTCTTAACTTCAAATTTCATTAATTCTTTCAACATAATTAGATACCCTTAACACACAATAACGAGCAATTGTCTCCTGAAGTGACAAATTGTAGCCATTTCTCTTTGGAAAAAAACCAGGGATAAATACATTGGAAAAAAAATCTTTCACTTTTTTCCTCCCTTTGATAGAGACAGCAAAAATTGTAATTGTAAAGTCAAACATTGGAGTGTATTAATGCCATTACTAGCTATCAATGGAAAGGTTAAAGGTAAAGGTTCCGAAAAAGTTAAAACATAAAAGTAGACACCTTTAGAGGTAAACAAGGGTGGCCTATCTAACTTAAAATGGTTAGGCTCAGTTTTGTAGCGCTGGTTGTCACGGCCGATTTAGAAGGAACAACACGGAGGAGGTTTTAGAGTGTCTAGAATCTCCTAAAATCTTTCAGAATGTTCCAAGAAAACTAGAACACTCTTGAACCTCAAACAAGCATTAGAAACTAGAAAATTTTAGAAATGTCCATGTAAATATCTCTTGTAAATATCTTATAAAATATTCAAGAATTCAATATAGACCATTGGATAGGATTGATCTCCACCATCCATTAAGGAGGTGGGAAAGTTCTAGAACTTGGGGGAGGCCTATAAATACCTCTACCCTCCTCATTTGTACACATCCAGAAATTGTGCAATACAAGTGTTCTCTTCAAGTTCTCTCTCTAGCTCTCTAGCTTACTCATCTTGTTTACTTGAGGGTTCGGCTGACTTAGCCAAGATCAAGGGAGTTGATCAAGCTAAGACCGGCATGGTTGAGGATTGGGAGAAAAGTTCTAAGACCGTGACAACGTGATATTAGAGTTTCGGTTCGAGGGAACCTAGTTCTACTGTTGGTTCGAGGGAACCTAGTTCTACTGTTGGTTCGAGGGAGCCATATTTGTAGGCAAGGATGTCTGGCACAACCGAGGAAGTTGCTGTTCGCGTGGAGGGAAGGGGAAGGGAGTCCCAACCACCACACGAAGGAGGCAAGAAAGGGCGAGGCTCTAGTAATGTACATGCCGAGGACTTTGCTACCATGTTCGTGAAAGTCTGCGCACTAAAGGATGCCATTCTGGAGATGGCTTCTAGGGTGGAGAAAGTTGAAGGTGACTTGAGTACTGTGACGACCCTAACTTCTAATCTCGGTAATTATAATTAAATACACGATTAATAAAATAATGATTAAGGTTTGGAGTCGTTACAGTTAATTACATTAAGAAGATATAGGAAAATTTGAACCTTCATATTATTAGGGTCATCAACTAAACAACCATAAATGGGAAAATGTATAAAAGGGCTTGTACCATCATTAAGGGTTTGTGATTCATCTATCCATCGATTTCAACACACAAAAATCTCCCACAAGTGTTCCTATATCATTTCCTAGCATTAGCATTAAAGAAATTAGGGTTTCAAGGTCAAAGGTGAGAGTTTGGGGACCTACGCCGCGCCTTGGGACCTTCCCGTCTCGACTAAGTTAGGTTCTGGAGCTCGAAAACTAAGTTTTTAACTTTGCGCCACAGCCAAGTTGCTCTCGGGAATCACTGGGTAACTTACTCAAATTTCACCGCGGTGAGTTAGATCTGCGCCGCAGCCAACCTATGTGGCGCCGCGGCTAACCTACATGGCGCCGTGGCTAATTTTGCTACTGTACCCTCCTTAATTAATTTCTTTGACTTATACGCGGCAAAACTTATTGCGCCGCGGTGAGATTTCATTCTATCACCCTCCTGGGTATTTTTTCACTCTGCGCCACAGCGAGATTCCTCAAGTCGCGGCGTCCCTCGCCACTGTCACTTTTCAGGTCACGGCGAGGCCTTCCTAGCCGCAGCGTAACTCCCTCCTATAAGTATATCTTCTACATTTCATCCCATGTACTCCAATTCTCTTCTTAGGAACACCCTAGGACTACTTCCTCTCATTTTATAAGACTCTAATGGTATTTATCTATTCTATTTACCTAACTATTCCACCATTACCAACTCAACACTCAAGTACTAATTCTCACTCACCCAACCACCACATGTCAGCCTTTTCATGGGTTAATGACAACACAGATTTATATAATATCAACAATTAACATCTCATACGAATTTCGTTGGAGGTTTGATACATCAATGATCCATATCAATTTCTAATACATCACATAATTATGTTTCTAACAGTATACCATACCATAATTTCAGTAAAATTCATACAACAGATACTATAGGTTCATACAACCTAAATCAAGTCATATTGAGACTTGACTCGTTAACAAATACATTTCAACTAATCAAAATATAGACGCCTACACTTGGCAACATGAATACAAGATGATGCTATATAATAAAGAGTACAAAATTTGTATCTATACTAACTAAATTAGCCTAAGTGTAGCCTTCTCCCCACATGTTGGATCTCATGGATTTTCATCTACTTGCTTCCCTTTATCCTTACCCGATGAACCTTCACCTGAAATTGTAATCCCCTGAAACGGGGTGAGATATGAATCTCAGTAACTAAGGCAATTTCATCATATAATCCAATTTAATTAATATATATGCATGAATCAAAATCAATATCAAAATCGTATCAGTCATATCAGTAAATGAAATAATTAGGCTATCATGATTACTATCCCATACTAGCAATCATATTTTCACATGTTAAAGGCCATCAACACCGGGAAAGGCCCATCTACGGCACCTACTCCCCATTGAGCACAACCAGAGCTCAGTGCATCTAGGGTTTGATTATAACGCAGTGCTCGATCGAAGCACATGCACGAGTGGCAACCGCACCACAGCTCCACCATGGACTCACAAGGTCCAATCATAATACAATAGATAGCCAACCAATTCATTCAGCATTTCAAATCATTCAAATACAACAAATATGAAATTAAAACAGATACATGCATGGAATTAATGTAAACCTTGGTTACCTCACTTGTAGACAATTTGCAATAGCCACCAATGGTACAAAAATCCCTATAACCATAGAATCAGAAAATTACCACTCTAATTCATCATTAACAGTAGCAACAAGTACCCAAGGAATTTAAATGCTAATAACTACCTAAATAACACTTACCCAGTCACCACAAATCTCCAAATTCGGATTGAGCATATCCTCTACCAGAAACTTCAATATACCACTCAAATTCCTAAGTAAATTCGTACATAATTAACACCCATACTATATATCAACTATGGGGGTCTTAAACCAGCAGAAAATACACTAGAATGGATAGCTTACACTTACCTAATGCCAGCCCTAGCCTCAACCTACGAATTTCCTCTAAAAAAACACCAAACAACTCTATTTAAGAATTTGGGTATGGTGAAAATACTCCAAATGAAAAACTAATCAGACCAAATTAAAGAGAAAGATGAGGGGATTAAGTTGTATAAATATTACCTTAGCTGAATCTTGCCCTAAATGTGAGAAAATGTGGAATTCTTACCCCAAACCCTAGCCTCCCTCTTAACCTCCGAATTTTGCTTCTTGAGTTTCAGCAAAATGAGAAAGTGGCTGAAGCATTAGGGTTTTAGTTAGGTTTAAGTTAGGTCAAAGATGGGTCATGGGTTACTCCAAGGTCTAACTCCAAATGGGCTTAAGATTTTAGCTTGTTGGGCCAGTTTTAAAGTGTTGGGCTGTAGAATTTTATTAGGCCAACTCTCATGCATTGGGTTGCTAAAGTTTCATTAGATTTGGGCCAAATTTGAAGAGTTCAAGAATTTGGGTCTGCACAAGGGTTATTGAGCCACTTATAAGAGTCTATGCAAGGTGAATCTTGGGCCTCTATCATATGGAATTAGATTGGGTCTGCACCTAACTCATTGGGCCTCCATTAGCCTCTTATCATGATTTATTAATTTGGGTCTAAATGAAATTTCTATCCCAATTAATTCTCAAACCCATATTAATAATTTATCTCTCTAAAATTCCTATTCACTAACTTATCCAATTATCCTCTATTAATTATTCTTAATTACTCTAAATCCATGATTAACACCTTAATAAATTTTGGGGTGTTACAAGTACTCTCGAGACTCATTCTCTTGGAGAACATGAGAGTCTGAAGACAAGCGTGGATGCCTTGCACAACTCAGAGGAGCAACGTGCTGAATCCATGCAATCATTGAAGGGAGTGGTGATGGATGTCATTATTACTATGCAAAATCAAATAAATTCCCTTAAGGCTTCATTGGAAAGCCAAGGGAGGAATCCATTGGTGGTTGGTACCAGTGGATCAAGGGAAGTAAGGTTGGATCTTCCTAAACCAAAGGAGTTCAAGGGAGTACGCGATGCCAAGGAAGTGGAGAACTTCTTGTGGCAAATAGAGCGCTACGCTGAAGGTTTAGGGTTGAACGATAACTAAGCCAAGGTACGTACTGCTTCTTTGTTCCTCACTGACATGCTATGTTATGGTGGCGAAAGAAGCATGCTGACATAGAAAAGGGCCTTTACACCATTAATACATAGGAAGAAATGAAGAAAAAGTTAAAAAGGCAATTCTACCTGGAGAACGTGGTATATGAGGCACGCAAGAAATTAAGGGAGCTTAAACATAAGACCACCATCTCCGATTATGTTCGTGAGTTTACAACACTCATGCTGCAAATTTCTAACTTGAGTGAAGAAGATTTACTCTTGTACTTCATCGATGGCCTTCAAAATTGGGCCAAGCATGAGTTACAATGCCGATGGGTGAAAGACATGGATGAGGCCATTGCCGTAGCCAAGAGCCTCACATAATATCATAAGGAGAAAGGTGACAACTCTAAGCCCAAGTCTTCCAAACCTAACTATGGAAAAGGTAAGGGAGACAAGGGCAAGGCGGTGTACAAGAATGGTGATGGCAAGCCCCCTCAAAAGAAACAATTTGATAATCAACAAAAGAAGAACTTTAGTTCAACCGGGTGCTTCGTGTGCAAAGGTCCCCACAGAATGAAGGATTGTCCTAAGTTGGGAACATTGGCAGCCATGGCCGAGGAACAAGAAGCTCAAGAAGAAGAAGAAAAGACAGGAATGGGGTCACTCTGACTCCTCAATGCCTTGAAGGCCAAGTCTGTTCCTAAGGTCCCTAAGGGTGAGGGGCTACTTTATATGGAAGCAAAGTTGACTGGGAAACTGGTCAACATAATGCTTGACATTGGGGCAACCCATAACTTCATCACACCAGAAGAGGCCAAGAGGGTTGGTCTTAAGGTGGCGCAAGGAGGAGGATGGTTGAAGGCTATCAACTCTTCTCCAACCCAACTTTGTGGCATTGTGTGTGGAGTTGAGCTACATCTTAGGAGTTGGTGTGGCAAGGTGGACTTCTCGGTCATCCTTATGGATGACTTCAAGGTGGTGCTTGGCATAGATTTCTTAAGGAAGGTAAACGTCTGCCCTATGCCTTACTATGATTCCGTCTGTATTCTAGAAAAATGGGTTACTTGTATGGTACCCGCTTCAAAGGGTAATAGTGGGCCTCAGTTATTTGCCATGCAAGTAAAGAAGGGCTTCAAAAGAGGACAAATCACCTACTTAGCTGCTCTAAGGGAGATGGATCCTATGGACAAGCCAAGTGAAGATATCCCTCCAGTCATTAAGCATGTTCTGAAGGACAACCAAGATATGATGCCACCTGAGTTGCCCAAGAAACTTCTACCTCATAGAGAGGTAGATCATAAGATAAGGTTGGAGCCAGGGGCAAGGCCACCTCCCTTAGCACCCTACCGGATGGCACCGCCAAAATTAGAGGAGTTGAGAAAATAGTTAAAAGGAGTTAATTGATGTTGGGCATGTTCGACCCTCCAAAGCACCTTATGGAGCTCCGGTCTTGTTCCAGAAGAAGCAAGATGGATCGTTACGATTGTGCATCAACTACTGGGCTCTCAATAAGGTAACTATCAAGAACAAGTACCTTATTCCTTTGATAGCTGATTTGTTTGATCGGTTGGGAAAAGCAAGATACTTTTCGAAGTTAGACCTAAGGTCTGGGTATCACCAAGTTCGAATTGCCAAAGGAGATGAGCCCAAGACCACCTGTGTAACACGCTATAGGTCTTTTGAGTGGCTGGTCATGCTATTTGGACTAACTAATGCCCCAGCAACATTTTGCATGTTGATGAATATAATCTTTCATCCACACTTGGACCGATTCGTGGTGGTGTACCTGGATGATATAGTTGTCTACAGTAACTCCTTGGAGTTACGAGTTGTGTTCAAGACCTTGCGAGAGAATGAATTTATATGAACTTTACGTAAAGAAGGAGAAATGCTCTTTTGCAAGGGAGGAGATGCATTTCTTGGGACATGTCATCTCTCAAGGGGCCCTACGTATGGACGAGAAGAAGGTGCAAGCTATCAAGGAGTGAGAGTCACCGACCCGAGTGCCAGAGTTGAGATCATTCCTTGGGCTAGTGAATTACTATTAGCGATTCATTAAGGGCTACTTTACGAGGGCAGCCCCACTTACTGAGTTGCTAAAGAAGAATAGATCATGAGCCTGGACTATAGAATGTCAAAATGCCTTTGAAGACCTAAAGGCAGCAGTAATGGAGGAACCAGTATTAGCTCTCCCAGATTTCTCCAAACCATTCAAGGTACACACAGATGCCTCGGACTTTGCTATAGGAGGGGTCCTTATTCAAGAGAGACATCCGATCGCCTTTGAAAGTCGTAAGCTGAATGATACCAAAAGGAGGTATACTGTACAAGAAAAGGAGATGACTGCAGTGGTGTATTGCTCGCGCACTTGGAGGCACTACTTGCTGGGGGCGAAGTTCGTGATCAAGACTGATAATGTGGCGACGGGTACTTCCAAACACAAAAGAAGTTGACCCCCAAGCAAGCTAGATGGCAAGACTTCCTGGCTAAATTCGATTATACATTAGAGTATAAGCTAGGAACATCTAATGTGGTGGCTGATGCACTTAGTCAAAAGGCCGAGTACGCTGCCCTAAGTCAGGTGGAGGGAGACTTGATGGCCAAGATTAAAGAGGGTATGGCTCAAGACCCCTTGGCCCAGCAATTGGTAGAGCTGGCTAAGGCAAGGAAGACTAAGAGATTTTGGGTTGAAGACGACCTTCTATATATTATGGGACGACGGATCTTTGTTTCCAAGTGGGCTAACTTGAGGAAAGAGTTAATCAAGGAGTATCACGACTCCAAGTGGGCTGGCCACCCTGGGCAAAGGCAAACCTTGGCATTATTGGAGGCAACTTATTTCTGGCCACACTTGAGGGATGATGTGGAGCTCTATGTGAAGAATTATCTTGTTTGCCAACAAGATAAGGTTGATAATCAATTACCTGGAGGATTGTTGGAGCCCTTACCTACACTAAGTCAACCTTGGAATAACGTCTCCATAGACTTCATATCGGCTTTACCAAAGTCCAAAGGGTTTGGATCCATCATGGTGGTGGTGAATCGATTTTTTAAGTATGGTACATTCATACCTGCCCCAACCGATTGCACCGCAAAAGAGGCTGCTTGATTATTCTTCAAGAACATGGTGAAGTACTAGGGGCTTCCAAAAACTATCATCAGTGATAGGGATTCTCGGTTCATTGGGAAGTTGTGGACCAAATTATTCAACATGTTGGGAATGGAGCTATACTTCTCAACAAGCTTTCACTCACAAACGGATGGGCAAACTGAGAGGGTGAATGCCTTGTTGGAGTGCTACTTGACGTACTTTGTAAGTGCCAACCAGAATGATTGGGCCAAGTTGCTTAATGTGGCTCAATTCTCTTACAACTTGCAGAAGAATGAATCCACAGGGAGGAGTTCATTCGAGGCTGTGATAGGGCAACAACCATTCACTCCCCATGCTCTTGCCACAACCTACAAGGGCAAGAGTCCTGGAGCATTTCACATGGCTAAGTCTTGGCAAGAACAAGTGGACGTGACAAGATCCTTCCTTATCAAGGCGGCCAAGAGAATGAAGAAATTCGCTGACAAAAGAAGGCGGGATGTGGAGTTTCAAGGGGGAGATCAAGTGATGGTGAAACTTCTCCTACAACAGTTCAAAGCCTTTCGGAAGGTTCACAAGGGCCTCATTCGAAAAAATGAGGGACCCTCTAAGGTGATCAAGAAGGTTGGGAGAGTTTCTTATAAGTTGGACCTTCCGCCTCATTTGAAGATTTATCCTATCTTCCATATAAGCATGCTTGCCTTTTCATGAAGACAAGGATGACCCAGATAGAGGAGTATCAGCACGTGCACCACCTGTGATGCCGAAGTCATATGATCGACAAGTTGAAGATATCCTCACTCACAAGGTTGTACGTAGGAGATGGGTACCACCAAGGACCCAATACTTGATCAAGTGGAAAGATCTACCAGAGAGCGAAGCAACATGGGAAGTACAAGAAGATCTTTGGCAATTTGAAGACCACCTACGCCGGTACAAAGATGAATCTGTGACGAGGGCGTTACCGGAATAGGTGGGGGAGAGTGTCACTACCGATTTAGAAAGAACAACACAGAGGAGGTTTTAGAGTGTCTAGAATCTTCTGGAATCTTTTAGAATGTTCCAAAGAAAACTAGAACACTCTTGAACCTCAAAGAAGCATTAGAAACTAGAAAATTCTAGAAATATCCATGTAAATATCTTATAGAATATTCTAGAATTCAATATAGACCGTTGGATAGGATTGATCTCCACCGTCCATTAAGGAGGTGGAAAAGTTCTAAAACTCGGGGGAGGCCTATAAATACCTTCACCCTCCTCATTTGTACACATCCAGAAATTGTGCAATACAAGTGTTCTCTTTAAGTTCTCTCTCTAGCTCTCTAGCTTACTCATCTTGCCTACTTGAAGGTTCGGCTGACTTAGCTAAGATCAAAGGAGTTGATCAAGCTAAGGCTGGCACGATTGAGGATTGGGAGAAAAGTTCTAAGACCGTGACATGGTGCTCTTTAGAAGATGCTTGTAGAAGTTACTGATTACAACAAATATATATATATATATATATGCCAATGCTATTTCATCATAAAATAGAAACCATATATATGTTTCCTTTAACCCTCGATCTTCATCGTGTCCAAACCCTATTGGAACACACAAGTATGTAGCAGGTACACAATTGCTCATCCCTAAGTTCTTACAAATACAGAGTCTAAATATGGATGAACTCAAAAAATTGAAAATAATTTGCTGAACCCAACTCTAAGATCACGAATTTTTCTCTTAAGTTTGAAGTCCTATATCATTCACATATAACAGCAGCTCAGTTTGGATAAGTGATAACAGTATGAGTCTTAACAATACAATAGACATGTTAAGAGCTAATACAATTTAACATGTTGGTAAAAGATCTTCAATCATATCCAAGTATGAAATGCAAATTATAATTACTACCCCAATATTATGTATTATACAGAGTAGAGTCTATAACAAGCAAATAAAGGAAATACAACGTCCTTGGAACGAAAGATGCAATATATATACAAAATTCCATGTCATCTCAAAGTAAACCTAGTCAAATCGACGACCTTCGATACCATATTCTGAGGAATAAGGATATCAATATTGCTACTAGACTAAACACTGAAAGGGCACAACAATCTAAATTCAAATTTAGATTTTGATATTGTTCAGCAAAAAAATAAAAAAGAAAGATAACAAACATATCTCTATTTATCTGGACAAAAATTTGAACAACCTCTTTATATCTGGAAAATTCCTCTTCATCCAATCCTTAAGTAAAATTGTTAAATATAAGTTGGCATAAAAAAAAAGATCCATTAAAAAATACTGAGATGCATCTAACAGATGCAGAGTCAAACCCAAAGATAATCGGAAACAATTTAAGGTACAATCAATCAACCAATAAACGATCATACACATAATCCTGAATTAGGATAACCGTAGAATGACAATTTCACATTGAAAATAAAATGGCAGGGTTGGCGCAAACATGGTCTTGCTGTTGCTGCCATGAATAGCTAAGCTATTCAAAAATTTTAATGCATCAATTCCTGGTTTGGTAGCCCGTGTTTGTTGGGAATCTTGCACATTTAGGAGCAAAAATCTCGGTTGATAACTTCATTGTGGGTGGCGACTATGTGGAAATGATTTTCTTGGGTAGCTTAGCAAGAAAAACATAATCATTCAATTTTGTTTTCCATTATAAACATATATGTGAATCTTCTCTTAAAAAAATGTTTGTTGCAATGGAACCATTTTTAATAATTAATTATTAAAAAATAAAATTCTTTGTTTTTAATAATTAATTAATTATTTATTTATCAAATGATGTTACAATTTGTTAGATTTAGAAAAGTAATTATTTTATATTGGTCAAATGTATATTTAATACTTATTACATTGTTGGGTATTTTTATTAAAATAAATGCAATTGTAACTTATATATCTTTTGATACATAGGATATAAATGTAGCGCATCTTTTGGTTTCAGAAAAAAGAGAGTATAATTTTTCATAATAAACATGAAAGTCGTACAATTTGAATATCTTTTAAGTGAAGGAAAGGTAATTTATCCCTTTTATTTTGAAAAAATTATATTTAAGGATAAAAAATAAAAAAATTTATTTTTAAAAATCTGTTATCATTAAGTTTAGGTGTTTGTTATTAAATTAAGTTGTAATTATTTTAAAATAAGTGGTGTTAAAAATAAATTTTTTATTTTTGAGTCTTTTATTATAATTTTTTTTTTTGTGATAAAGATATCAAGAAAAAAAAAAAAAGAAGTACAAAGGCAGAGGATAAGGGAATTCCTTATTAAACCGAAACACCAAAACAGAAACAAGGAAGAAAATAATAGCTCGACAGAGAAAAGCTAAGGAACACAGAAACAGTGTGCTACCACTGACACAGAAGCAAAGAATCTGATGATAAATTATGGCTTACTATCCGCCTATAAACCCCACAACCCGGAAATAAGAGCACGCTTCCAAAGGACCATATAATCTTTGCACCACAGCCTTCCATATTACACTGGATTGGGGGAAAAAAAAAAAATAGTTCCCCGGGGAATGAGGGACCCCGCTTCCCGTAAATTCCAAGCAAGTAATTCCAAAGCTTCCAAGTGGCCCACAGATTTTCTCCTGTCCAAAAGAAGATTTGTTGGGGGAAAAAGGAGATATGAGATGGTGTTCAAGGATCCTGCTTCTTCCAAGGGAGCTAACAATACTAAAAAAGACGGCCAATTGTCTAGGAACTCCACATAACACGTGACGGAAACATTAGGTGAGAGTGCCTTGTGACTGGTGAGATCTTTGTGCAACAAATTATTTGTATTAATCCTATTGAGTACCGGCGTGCAAACAAAATCTCTTGGGCATTCTAAAAGGAAAATTCTAGAACAGTTGGGACCCAGCTGTTTGCTTACCACATCTCTAAAGATTTTTTATAATTCTCTATTGAAAAATTTTTATAGAGAGAGTAAATGATATAAAGAATAAAAATGTATATATAGTCTTTTTTTAAAATTTTTTTCTATCTAAATTTTATATAAGAAATTTTAGAAGATTTAAGCTTAGCACAACATGACCCTCTAAACTATTTATTAGCAACATTTCAACTTGGCATAACAAAAGAATAAGGTGTCGTTTAATACGTAGATTTTAGTTTTTCAAATACTTGGAATTGTGTTTATAAATCTTGGGAGAATTAGATTTGAGAATTTAAAATTAAAAATATTTATTTTAAAAGATTTATTATCATTATTTTAAAGTAAATTATCATTGACTTTAAGTAAAATTTTTTAAATTTAGTGATAATACGTCATTTAAAATAAATATTTTTAATTTTGGATCATTAACTCTAATTCTTCTTAAAATTTTTGGACTTGAAAAAAATAAAAATTTTAAAATTTATGTTCATAAATAATAAGGATATTAATTTTATTATACATCTTATGCCCAATATTTTCTACATATAAAACTAAACTTAGACTCATTCAATGAACAGTCCAAAAATATACCGTTATTTAAATTTTGATATGTTAAATAATATAAAAATAAACATTTTAAAAATAATGGAAAAAGAACATTATTTTTTGATAATAATGGAAAAAGAACATTATAATCAATACTATAGTAATGTCATTGATTCTGTTGGCACTAAACAACTTCTAATCGAAAGGGAGATAGATCAATAAAAACACCCCAAAAGTATCGTTAAATATTAAGTTCAGAATTAGCGCAATCAAATTTAAAGCTCCTCCCTTAATTCAAACTTATCATGACATCTTGAAATAACAATTGGGCTTGACGTCTAAACGTTGAATAGAGAGACATATTCAACTTATATGTTCATACTTGCGCTTCTAACTCTGCAGTTCTTTGCAAAGATGGCACAATGCTTACATTGTTCTTTTAGCAAAACTAAAATTTGGCATCTCAACTATGCCATTTCCTGAGCCAGTTCCTATATTTTGTTTGTTTGGCATTCAACTTTTCTGGTCTCAATTATTCCTAGTAAATAACTGTGCATTAAAATAAATACATTATTAACATGTACTTTTGAAATTAAATTAATAGTCAAAGAAATGTATGGATGCTCAATTTTGCATACTTATTATATATAGAATGAGTATAAAAATTGCAAATGTTCAAGAATAAATAAAAATATATATAAATAGTAATGATAAAATCAATCCCCAAATTATTGGGTTCAAGCATCATTGAAATTTTACTAAATAAATTTACATTAGCAAAGTGCATTCTACTTTCTACCAATTGCATTGAAAAATATTAAAACTTGCACCTGCATGCAACGAAAGTAAAGTTCATCTGCATTATTGCAACTTGAACTGCGGCAAATTTTATTTTCTTAACCACAATATCATAAAGTCCCAGGGTTTTAGATATTTCTTATTTTGAAACTAAATTTAGAGAATGAATATTCTTAGATTCAGACTTTTTATACGAATGCGCTCTCAATCATATTGCAAATTCTATATTAAATGATTGTGACAGAATCTTGATACAATCTATAGTAGTTATGCAAAAATGCTTAGAAGCAGAAGATACAAAGTAAATCAAATTTAAGAAAAATAAGAGATACAAAGACCTTAATTTTAATTTTTGTAATATTGCATTTATATATTAGTTTTGTGAAATATTCAAAGGTTTTATTTTCTGAAGCTTCAATTCCATTCAAATGTAATAAGTACAATTACATAGGCTTCAAGGCATACGATAAGGTTGAACACCAGCTCACCGCCCCAGCTAGTATTGAGCTAGCAACCAAGTCAGGCCGGTGCTAAAAAAAGTTTGCAGGGTTGGGCCGAGTTGGGCCCTAAGAAACTAAAATAAAGAAAAACAGTTTTTTTAGCAGTCATTTTATAATTTTAATTAAAAATTTTTAAATATATTTTATAAATTATAAATAGTTAAGATAGTCAAAGTTTTTACCAAGCATTTGCTAAGTGTGATTGTCACATTTAAATAAGAGAAAACAGGGTGGAAAAAATGGTCTTTTAGCGTTAGAAAGCAAAAAACACAATATTGATATAATAAATGTGCATTTTAAGATAAAATAAACAAGATAATTTGCATCACACCCATGCCAAAAAGTTATCCAACATAAATAAAAAAAATCACCACAATTGAACTACTATGCTTCAAAGTATCACTTTTTAAAGTTTTACCTTCTACATTTGTATTTTTTTTTTTAAACTGACATTTTTTTTTCATTTTTATTGCATAAATCTTGTAAAATCATATCAAAATAAATGATCATATACCTAAAATAGTCAAGTAGCTATAAAATTATAAGCATTCAAATTTTTAAATTTTTGATTTTAAGAAAATCCAATGTTGCCCCGCCTACCAAGCTTGGTCAGACTAAGCCAAATCTTTGTAGCTTATTTGTATTGGGTTGAGCATAAAGCTAACTTGATTCATCTTGGATACATCACTATTTCAAACCACATAAACTTTAATATCTATCATAGAATACATACACTTTAAACTTTCATTTTAAATTGACTTTGTAAATAAATAATTTTTTTATTATATTTTATTGATTTCTTTTTTTTTTTTGGAGAATGTGATTGATCAGGGTTATAAGGGTTACAACGTTCATTTGTGAAAATAAAACTTATACTTGTGAAGATAAAAATGTTAACTGTGAAAAAATTTTAAACTTTTAAAATTTTAACTTATAATACAATTAAATTCAACTACAAAGAATCTATCTTAATGATTAATGATGATTATTAAAACAACTTTAAGACCATATTTAATTTACATAATTAACTTAAGACAATCATTTGTAAAAATAAGTGTTGTAAAATATCTAACACCTTCTCTGTACATAATCAACTCCCAAACCTGTGTTATTTTGACGACAATTTTTCATTTTCCCAAAAAGATTTTTTTCCTCCAAACTTTTACCTTTCATAATTAAAATTTTGATAGAAATTCCACTTCAATTAGTTTTCATTATGAAAAGCACATTTGTTTCTCATGCTATACGATCACATTTTGGGATGCGACAACTACAATTCAAAATGCATAACTTGCACATTTTGTATACAGTCGCATCTAGCTGAAGTTTTAACTTTGCTCCTACTGATCCCAATAGTTTCTTAACTGTGACATATGCAACAGAAGCTCATCTCTGCCAAGTCCAGTGACACTGCTGGTCATAATCCACGGAGGATGTTGCCGGTAATTTTGTCTGATCAGCTCTTGAAAATTCCGGATGTTCTCATCAGGCCTTTTTCCTTTTCCCACCTTCATTTTGTCACATTTTGTGAAAACAAAAGTGATTGGTATCTGAAATCCACAAAAGTACAGAAGATGACTCAGTTCGGTAAAGTAACAAAGATACAGTCAGAGAATCAGAAAGCAACATACATTATTGCGTCCAAGCCAATTAGCACAATCTAAGTCAATTTTTTGAGGATGAACACTTCCATCAATGAGAAGCAAGACAGCAACCAGAGTATCCCTGTTCATGAAATAGCCTTTTGTAAATGAGGACCAATCCATTCTGGCAGCTTCTGGTGCTTTAGCAAAGCTGCATGAAATTTAAAACATATTATATTAGCAGTCATTTTTCCTTTGGTTGGTTTGCACCAGTCTCATTTGGATGGAATAAAAAGGATTGCAACAGTCCTTAGGGAATAACATAGAATAAACAGGATAGCAATACTGCTGGTCGTTCATCAGTTAGATAATATGATTACTCTAGGTAAAGGACCAAAAATATTTAACACACGTAATTTAGGGGACACAATGAAAATGAAATGGAACTATAAACTTATGCCGTGATTGTTTTCCAAACGTTTTTTTTTTTTTTCCTAAGTCAATAGATGAAATTGGGGGTTCTGTGTTCATAAACGTGTTCTGCCCTCCCATCTGGAAAAGAGGTAAACGAAAGAATATATCAGAAAAGAACAGAGACCAACTATAAGTAATGGGCTATACAATCACACATACAATGTTGTCCATAAGCATTTCTTGATATTTCAACTCAGGAAGTTTAAAGACGCTCCATTATTATGAATCAACTCAAGAAACTAGAAGGAACACAGGATGCCTGACTCTATTGAATGCAGTGTAATATTTGTGTCAGAACTCAGAATCAATATTTTCCTTCTTTAAATCCACATAAGTTTTCTACATTTCATAGCCTGAAATTATGATTTAGAATCATGATTGTTTCCCTTCGCATAATACTTTGTAACCACAATCAACTCGGAACGATATTATATTGCTCTTCCACATACATATAAGAAGGAAGTGACAGCCAGTAGAACCTACTAGTCATAACATTTTTCTTTTCCTTTGCCATAATCATAAACTATAACTTCAATTTCTCGTGGGAGATTGTGACTCACCCATATCCAGGCAAATCCACAATATACCAACTTTTGTTCACCAAGAAATGATTGATAAGCTGGGTTTTTCCTATAAGCAACACCCAAATCAGTTTATCTAAAGCATTATAAAAGCTCGAAATAACTAAAGTAGTAAAGAAAGTCGATGTAAAATCAAATAAAACCTGGCTTCTTAGACGTGAGTGCAACTTCTTTCTTGCGAACTAGAGCATTTATGAGGGAAGACTTGCCAACATTAGAGCGACCCAGGACAGCGAACTCGGGTCGGTCATCCTTAGGGCAATCCTTAGCCCGACCACTGCTCTTCACAAACTCGACCTCCTTTATGCGGGCATCGCCGGCGTAGGGTCCAAGGACTATGTTAGACCCCGGAAGAATCATATCCTCGCTGACTTCATTGAGTTCAACTCCCGGCGGAACAAAAAGGAAAGTTCTCACGAACTTCTCTGTCCCAGAAATAGAAGGGTTTTGGGTCTTGGAAGCTGAGGCATGCTGGTTCGGATTACCACTGGTTGAATGTGAAAGAGGGTATCGAAAGGAGAGGAGAGAAGGAGCATCAATTTTCACAAATTTAGAAGAAACCCATGTAAGAGTAAGATTATGGAGGCTCATCACTCGAGTTCTTAGCATCATCTTCGAATTGGAGTCCTGGAATTTTTGCTCGTAGATTTGGAGCTGCAAAAAACAAATTATCAACTAAAAAAATGAAAACAAAACTAATAGGGTTTCATGCAACGACGTCGTTTTAATAAACAATCCAACAAAAATATTAAATATTCTTATAGTATTACATTATTTATATTCTCCCTAATAAAAAAATCTAAATTAAACAATATAAAATTCATCTATTAATATTGTTTGAGATGACCGGAGAGTTGTAAATTTCTCATGGGGATATTTTTTAAAAAAATAAAAATGTTAAATTATAAAGATAGGTAATATATAATATTGTATTAGATTAAATTAAGGCAAAACTTTTCCTTTTTCATCCCAAATGTTTAGGGTTGTTGTCAATTTTATCTTAAAGTATTTTGTGTCAATTTTTTTTATATATTTGTAAAAAATAATCTTAAACATTAACTCCATCAATTAAATTAATAGAAATTGGCCTTACAAAAAAAAAAATGATGATATGTTATTATGCGTATGCAAGTTAAACCTTAAATTCTAAATTAGAGATTTTGAAAGCTCCAATTTTTAACTTAGATGAGTGTTCACTCGATGACAACGGTTTTGTTTGAAGTCTAGAGTTGTGAGATTAATTAGTATGACATTTTATATAGATAGTGTATAATTCACTTTAACATATTATAATGATCATTAATCTATATGTAATGACATATTATCAATTTTTTATTTAACTTAATTAATAAAATTAGTATTTAGAATAACATTGAGAATTTTGATAATATAACAAAATTGATACAAAATAAACATTTAGGATGAAATTGATAATAACTCTACACTTTTGGGACTAAAAGGTGCTTTTGCCTTATATTAGCAAACTAAAAGCTAAAATGTAAAGCACTCCCATAATTTCAAGGATTCGTTTACTTTACCTCCAAACGCCTCCATTGATTGTGAGTTTTTGGGGGATCTCTGTCTCTCTCTCCAGTTTGAGATCCCTTCTCAAATTTTTAATTTTGTACAACATATTTTCTTTGTTTTTTATTTTGTTAAACACCCTAATCTCTCCATACAAGCTAAAAGATGCCAAGTGGGAAAACAAAATGCATTCAAAATGCCATCCCAAATGAGAAACAAAAGCTCCTTTATTGCAATATATATATATATATATATATAGAAGAAAATGACCTCCAAAAAAAAAAAAAGTCCTTACTTGCCGTAGATGGTGAGATATAGTTTTTTTTTCTGTACAAATTTAACCTTTTTCCATTTTTATGGACAAGTACTATTAAAATTTAAACAAAAAAAAATTATTGAAAGTGTTATATTGCACAAAACTAAAAAGTCAAGGGTTTGTAGTTAACTTTTAAAGTTATAAAAAAGAGAAATTATATAACCCTATAAATTCAAAAAGATTATTTGTATATTTTAGTCTAAAATAAATAAAAGTATTTTAATAATTTTCTTATTTTAGGAACCTTCTCATGTCAGGAGGTGCACTCTTTGTCCCTAACCTTAAATTTTTTACATAAAAAGATTTCTTTTTAAAATATAAATTACACAAGCTTTAAATTAAAAGAATCTTTATATTTTAATCTATAATAGATAAAGGTATTTTAATAATTTTCTTACTGCAAGAAGCAATAAGGTATAGTCTTCATTCTCATCCTCGAAACGTTTCACACAAAAAGAATTTCTCTCCACCCTGCATGCAAAAAAAAATTGCTATTCCTGGACATATGTGGTTTTATGATTTTGGGAAGTAGTTTATCTTTGTACAAAGTGAAAAAAAGGGAAATAATATATGTGTTGGAATGTTTGATTGTGTTGAATATATATAAAATTTTTAATATAAAATTTAATTATGTATTTACCTTCTTTTAATACCAATCTTTTAAAGTTGTATGCTAAAATGGCATGTATATTGGAACAAGTTTGACTAAAAGAATAAATAAACAAACAAATGTCATTTATAAATATTAGTGCGTTCTTCGGTACACCCTTAAAATTAGATGTGGATTATACCACTGATGTGTCAAAGTATCACTGGTCCACGTAACTCCTACGTGGAACAGTTCCTGACAAGAAAAGTAGATGTGATAATTGCGAAAGGGCCCAAAACATTGGAAAATTACTAATTTGAATTATTTTTTAGACCCAATAATTCTAATTATTATAAGATAGACCTCCTCTTTTGTAAAATTCAAAAGCACCCAGTGAAATTGTTACCCTTCAGAAAGAGCCTATCCCAATGCTCGGTTGGAAAAGACCCATTTGAAAAATCCCTGAACCAAATCTCCAAAACCCCCGCATTCCATATTGCAGGCTCAAATTTTCTACCGATTGGCGCTAATCTGGCTGAAAGAGGGAAGCAAACCCACTGGTATGAAAAATTGCAACTTTGACTCGCGAAGAAGCTACTGTAGAACTGAAAATTAGATCTCGATGATTGATGAAGAAGCTGCTGCATTGAATCGTGAAGCTGGGTGCCAGCAAAAGCGGTTGGCTCTCACAGAAAGTTGCTGAAGAAAGCAACGAAAGAAGTTGCGACACCCTGAAGTGGTATGTTACTTGCAAATCGAACCCATATATCATATTGTACCCGTTATTAGAAATATTTTCCATGTAGTGACCTGGTATGTTCCTTGTAAATCAAATCCTCGTATGTTCCTTGCAAATCAAACCCAGATCTCATTTTGTACCCCTATTTCTAGAAATATTTTCTTCTTATGGGTAGTTCAAGCAGGCTGCGCTGAAGTAGAACCTGATTTGATTAAGCATTGGAGACATCGGAATCAACGTTGTTGATTCCTTTGGAAAAACACATTTGACAGAAGCGTATGCTCTTTGACTTGTACAAGCACATTCGCACATGTTTTTCTTGACTCACACAAGTTCACTCAACGAAGCATGTCTTTGCTCTGCGTGTGTTATTGTACTTCTTAAGGAAACCATGCTATAGTACGGCTATGTGTTATTTCACCCTCACATAATCACATATTACATAAGCATTTTCCTCTTTGAGACGTATTATCTTTGTAGGGGCAAGATGGAAAAGAATTGCTCTGACCTGTAGCATCTCTTTGCCGAACCAGTTCAATGTAACTAAAATTGTTCTTAATGCTTGACAATGAGATGCTTGGTTTTCTGCAGGGTGAACCATAATTAACTATCTACCACAGACTCCACCCCCTTGACATATAATATGGAGAATCCCGAATGCATTGAATTGGGGCAGATGATGTTTTAAGTTCAGATGAAAATGATAGCCATTTGTCTGATGAGGCGAAAGATAAGGAAGCATATGAAGCTGAAGAGGACACCAAAGCTGGGCACGTGCAATTTGCCAGTGAAGAGCTAACGGAGTTATCAAAATTGACGGCATGTGATGTACAGTGGTTAGAGTTTGGAAGCGAAGACACAGCCTATGAATTTAATCACAAGTATGCACTGTGTGGTTGATTTGCAGTGTGGAAACACTACATCGTAAGAGATGTGAAGGGTTCAATGGTGAATCAGTTATTTGTATGCAGCAGCCATGGATTTAGGGTGCCAAGGTTCTTGGCTACATACGACAGAAAAAGGGAGTTGAGGGCAATGGCGAGAACTAGGTGCAATGCCACGTTACGGGTTGGTTAGGATGGTGCCACAGGGAAGGGGGCTATTACGTGATTTGGAGAAGAAAACAACTGCGGACTTGTACCAGTAAACATGGTGCATCTTGATGCATGACTATTGCAGGATATTAGGGGTACAGAAACTCCAGGTAGGGTTAAGACATGTCACATCATAGGCTTCATGGTAGGAAAAATAGGAGGTTACCCAGATGTTGGATTCTGCAATAGGGACTTGTACAACCACCTCGACAGGGTGAAGCGGGCAAAATTGCTAGTGAAGATGCTCTAGCTACCTTAAGCTACCAGCAGTGCGAGGCAGACAGTGATCTTATGTTTTTCGTGAGGTATATAGCCACAAAAAGGGGGCAATTGCAGAATCTGTTCTAGGTGGACAGTATAAGCCATACCAACTACGAATGTGTTAGGGAAATTGTGTTTTGACAACACCTACTAGGAAGCCTCTTCTTATAGAGTAAATCACCATTGGGCCACCACTGTTTTTGCATGTGTATTGATTGCAGATGAAACAACTGAGATGCACAAGTCGTTGTTGCTGGTATTTTTGGTAGCTTTGTTAAACAAACATCTCAATGTGGTTGTCATCAATGGGGATAAAGCAATGATGAGTGCATTGAAGGAGGTAATGCCCCACAGGTTATGCTTATGGCACCTGAGTCAGAATGTGAAGAAAAAGGCTTAAAAGAAAGGGGTTTCTAGAGAAATTTGGTCATTTCATGTATCACAGCTTTGTGCCTGACGAATTTGGATGACTAGAGTACGATGATTGTTGAGCTGGGTTTATCAAGGAATAAGTGGGTGCACAAGACCTATAGAATGAGGAGGATGTGTGTAACAACCGGGAAAAAGAAAAGAAAAGGGAAAAGAAAGAAAGTGAAAGCTAAAAATTTTCGGAATCCAGAATTTCTATCAAGTCCTCTCGCAATAGCGAAAAATGGTCTCGTTACAGCGAGAGTGCTTGTTCGCAATAGCGAAAGAGATTTTAGCTATAGCGAGTGTGGGCAGCAGTCCATACAGAAACCAGGGGACAGCTCGCCGTAGCGTGCGCTATAGCGAGAGTGAGGTCTGGAACTGACGCGAGTTCGGAATAGCCAATGGTATATCTCGCCATAGCGAAGGGAACTGATACGAGTTCGCCGTAGCGAAGGTTACACATCGCCATAGCGAAGCCAGATAACACGAGCTCGCTATAGCGAAGGTTAATTTTCGCCGTAGCGAGGATCAGTCCGGAAGAGAGTAAAAGGCGAGAATTAGATTTCATTAAACACCCAAATTCATTTTTTCTCTCATATCTGTCCTAGACTTCGATCCAATGAGAGAAAAGAGGCGTGGAGAGTGAGAGAGATCAAGAGAAAGAGTAAGAGAAAGGTAAGGAAACTTCTCCCATTTCTTCTTAGAACTCTGATCCCCTCTCTTTGCCCTCTCTTTTTACGATTTTATTTGTGAAAATGGTTAGATTTTGGGCATGGGTCAGAAGAGGGAAAGTGAAAAACACCTTTGAATCTTTGTATTTTCTTTGAAAATGTTGTTTCCACTACCATGGGAACTTGAGAGAGAGAAAGAGTTGATGGTATTCTAGAGAGAGAGAGAGAACTCTAGGTTCTAGTATGTTAGAAGGTTTGCTCTGATGATTCCATGTTAAGAGAGTAATTCCATACTCTTTAATTGTGTCTAGGTTCAAGTGAAGCACTTCCATCAAGGTGTGAGTGTGAAATTAAGAAGGGAGAAGAGAAATTGAAATGGAAGGCTTGTGTTGGCTTTGGCTCCAAAGGTAGCTCTCTCTTCCCACTCTTTCTTGTTGCATTCTTGGTTGTAATAGTCATTGTATGTTATGTATATGCTTGATATGTGGAATATGCCATATGCTATTGCTTTGATACATTGAATGCCAATATGCTTGTGTGTTGAAATGTGAGATTTGCTCGGGTGAGGTAGTGCCGAAAGTCTCTTGAGATGGGTGAGGTGAAGCTGAAAGTCCCTTGAGAATAGGTGAGACAAGGCCAAAAGTCTCAACCGAGTGAGGCCAAGTCAAAAGTTCTTAAACTCGGGTGAAGCTATCCAAAAGTCCCTAAACTCGGGTGAGACTAGACCAAAAGTCCCTAGAACCCATTTTTGGCATTGTTATGATTTCCATAGCATGTACATCGTGTGTTGGTTGTTTGAGAATGACTAAGTGCTTATTCACATGCTTTGATTTGTTATATGCCTTGATTGTCTACTTGATTGAGTGCATGAGCTACTGAGATTTTCTGAATTTCACCCCTTCCCCTCCCAACTAAATATGTTAGGTGGAGCTCAAGGAGAACCGAGCATACACCAAGGAGCCTAGAAGCATTCTTAGCTAAATATTAGCTTATTTTGGGATATTTTGATGTAAAGTGGTGCTACATTGTATATGCGCCCACTATTTTTGAGATGTAAAGGTTGTAACATGTGTATAAATATGAAATGATATTGTATGAACTATGTTTATAGTCAAATTAATGGAAATGAGGGTTTTGCCCCTTTTGTTGAATGCATAAAATAGTGTATATTTGGCTGTAACATAACGAGATTGGAATGTATGTTGATCTGGACCACATGAACTTGTTATATATCCTAATTTTATGCTTTTAAACTTGTCCATGAGTGGCTAGAGTGTGTGAGAGGCTATTTGGACCCATTTTAGACATTTTGGGTGCCAAAATTGGTATTTTTGAGAGCTCCGTCAAAGTATGACCGGATGAGCTCTTCTTACCATGAAATTTGGCATGCCTCTAGAGTTTGTAGAAAGCTTCTTGAAAAGCTAAAGTAGATAATATTCAGAGGTCGAGAGAATATTTGGTGAATTGTTGAAATTGGGAGAAATATGATAGTTGGTCACGCACTGTTTCTATAGGACAGAAATGAAATATATGTCCTAGATAGACCAAACGGTGGCCAAATGTCATGAAATTTTATACACATAAACTAGATGACCACAGTGACCTGTACCAACTGGAATCACCTAAATCGGAGGTCTGTAGAGAGAAATTGAACTATCTGAAGTTTTGTATCAGCATCAGGGAGCTCTCGTGACCCCCGTCACTGTTTTATCGGTTTTCAGGGTGTAGGGGCTACTGAACTGATCTGAACTTATTTTTCTCCTCCAGTAGGCATCCGTAGCTTTCCGAATTGGTATAGTGTGCCCAGATTGGAGTTTTGTGAATTTAATTATGAATTTTCGAAGTTCATGACAGTAACTTGGGTCAGAAACAGTGACAGTCGGACCGCTTTCCCATTTTCGATGTTAAACATAGTCCAAATGCTAAGATTTTGATTGAGAATGATTTTTAGTGTAAAGTTAATACTTAGAGCTTTTCAGAAAGCTAAAGTTTACTAGATTTTCATTTTTCTACAAATAGTTATGATTTTCTAAAATTAGAGTCAAAATATGACTTTTGGGCACAAGTGAGAAAATGTATTTTTCTGATTTTTGGCTCCATACCCGTGGCTTATGGTTTGTTTTATGCTATGTATGAATTGTATAAGTGGAGTTTGAGTTGAGAATGTGAATAATGGGTTCACAGGACCCACGGGGCAGATAATGAGTATATGAAACCCCGTTTCATAGCATGAAAATGCCACGGATTGGTATTGGTTCTTTGGAAATCATATGAAACCGAGCCCAGTGAGAGGCTAGATAGCGGTAATAGATTAAGGTGTCACATTTTTGGTATCAGAGCAATGGTTCAGGTACTTTTGCTCAATGTTAGGCTCTTGAATGCTATGTTTTGCTGGTGTTTGGTGTGAATGGTCATGGAAGTTGTAGCATCCTTATGCATATGTGTTGTGATATTATTGTGAACTGAGGATTGCTACTTTTTTTAGACATGGTAGAGACTAGACGGGGCAGGGGTAGAGGCAGAGGCAGACCGCCCAGGGCTCAGAGAGCTGAGCCAGAGGTTCCTATTGAGACTAGGGATCCTCTGCAGGCCATCATGGATAGACTTGATCGATACGAAGCCATGATGGGCCAGCATCAGGAGATGCTGGAACAACAGAGATACATTGCCCAACAGCAGCATGATATGATCATGCATTTGCAAGACACCCTGGCTAGGTAAGAAGAAGCCAGAAGGGATGCCCCTGTACCTCAACCATCTACATCCAGCATTCCACCTGTACCTCCCTAGGAACCTGCTGCTCCTCAGACCCAGACGCCTATCCAAAAAGTGTTGAAACAGTTCAGGCAGAACAATCCACCCTTGTTTGACGGGGAGTTGGATGCGGATAAGGCGGAGGCTTAAGTGATGCAGCTCAAGAAGATATTCTCAGTGATGGATTGTACCACTGAGCAAAAAGCCCAGCTAGCTACCTTCATACTAGAAAAGGAAGCTGATAGATGGTGGGATAGTGCGAAACCCCTTATGGAGACCAATAATATATAGATAACTTGGGAGACTTTCTTGGTCTAGTTTTATGAGAAGTATGTCCCAAGTTCAGTGAGGAAGAAGAAAGAAATGGAGTTTATGGGCTTGAGAGACAGACAGATGAGATGACTGTGGATCAGTATGTGGCCAAGTTTATAGAGTTGTTTCGGTATTCCTCTTACCTCCAGAGGTATGATGATGAACCCTAGAGATGTGAGCAGTTTGAAACTAGTTTGAGGCCCTTAATTAGCGACAGAGTCACCCCACAGCGGATCAGGAAGTTTAATACCCTTGTGGAGGTCAGTAGGGTGATTGAGACTAACTTGCAAGTTATTATGTCTACTGTGACTACGGCTAATCAGAAGAGGGTTCCGGATTTGAAAAGGCCGAAACCAGAAGAGGGTTCTAATTTGACCCCTAGTACTAAGAGGAGAGGTAAGGGGCCATGGAATAGAAAGCCACAGCGAGGTGTGCCACCTCCGCGGGGCCAGTCATCCTTCCAGCAGTCTCCGGTGACATGTTACAAGTGTGGGAAGTCGGGGCACATTGCTAGACACTGTTCTCAGATGGAGACAGCGCCTCCTCCTAGACCACAGACCCAAGGCCGAGTGTTCGCCCTTACTCAGCAGGAAGCCAGCGCATCTCCCAATTTGATCCGAGGTACGCTGATAGTGAATGGCTTTCCTGTAGTTGCTATGTTTGATTCGGGTTCTAGTCACTCGTTTATATCTTATGATTGTGTGAGGAAATTGGGTCTGGTCATTAGTGTCTTGCCATTTGACTTGTTTGTCATTACACCCACTGGAAGCCACGTGGTTACTTCCCATACTTGCTTAAATGTCACTGTCCAATTTAACCATTGTCATACCACTATTGATTTGGTTTGTATGCCTTTTCATGAAATTGATTTGATTATTGGTATGAACTGGTTGGCTGTAAATAATGCCATACTTGATTGTGAACACCGAACCATCTCCTTACCTGCTTGTGGGACCATACCTAGGGTAGGAGTAGAGTTATCCTTTATGACTACTGCCCAAGCTGAGAGATATTTAGAGTGTGGATGTCAAGGGTTTCTAGTCTTTTTCTCTATTTAGGCTGAGGTAGAAGAAGGGATAGAGGAGATCCTAGTTGTCAGGGAATATCCGGAGGTTTTCCCTAAAGAGTTTGATTTTAGTGGCCTACCCCCAGAGAGAGAATTAGAGTTCCCTATAGACATAGTGCCTGGTGCTGGACCGGTGTCCAAAGCTCCTTACAGGATGGCTCCCGCCGAGCTTGCTGAGTTGAAATAGCAGATAGAGAAATTGTTAGAGAAAGGGTTTATCCGCCCTAGTGTTTCACCTTGGGGTGCTTCGGTATTGTTTGTGAAAAAGAAAGATGGTAGCTTGCGTTTGTGTATAGATTACAGAGAGTTGAATAAGGTTACCATCAAGAATAAATATCCTCTCCCTAAAATTGATGATCTGTTAGATCAGTTGACTGGGGCATCTGTATTTTCTAAGATAGATCTTAGATCTGGTTACCACCAGTTGAGAGTGAGAACTGAAGACGTCTCCAAGACGGCTTTCAGAACGAGATATGGGCACTATGAGTTCCTTGTGATGCCATTCAGGTTGACGAATGCGCCTGTTGTGTTCATGGATTATATGAACAGGGTATTCAGACCGTATCTAGATCAGTTTGTGGTGGTCTTTATTGATGATATTTTATTGTACTCCCGATCTTTTGAGGAGCACGAGAGGCATTTGAGACTAATCCTAGACACTTTGAGAGAAAAAAGGTTGTATGCCAAACTTAGTAAATGTGAGTTTTGGTTGACCGAGGTGCGATTCTTAGGTCATGTGATCTCACGAGAGGGGGTTGCGGTGGATCCCCATAAAGTTGAGGCTGTGTTACAGTGGGATAGACCCAGAACGATCACCGAGGTTAGGAGTTTCCTAAGTTTGGCAGGGTATTATAGACGGTTTATTCAGAACTTTTCTCAGATGGCCTTACCACTGACGAGGCTAACCAAAAAAGATACACCTTTTGTGTGGGATGAGAGATGTGAAAAGAGTTTTCAGGAGTTGAAACTTTGTTTGACCACTGCCCCTGTACTGATTATCCCTGACCCTAGTGAACCATTTGTGGTTTATTGTGATGCTTCGGGTAAAGGGTTAGGATGTGTGTTGATACAGCAGGGCCGAGTAGTGGCATATGCCTCGAGGCAGTTGAGACCTCATGAAGAGAATTACCCCACACATGACCTAGAGTTAGCTGCTGTAGTGTTTGCTCTTAAAATTTGGAAACACTATCTGTAAGGTGCGACCATAGAGATCTATAGTGATCACAAGAGTCTGAAATACCTGTTTGATCAGAAAGAACTCAATATGAGACAGAGGAGATAGATGGAATTCTTCAAAGATTATGATTGTGTGTTGAAATACCATATAGGCAAGGCCAATGTGGTGGCAGATGCCTTGAGTAGAAAAACCATCCATGTAGCCCATATGATGATTAGGGAGCAGGAGCTCCTAGAGAAGTTCAGAGATTTGAACTTCTCGTGTCAGGTGGTATCGGGTAGATTGTATCTGAGTGAAACCCGAGTTGAAAATATCTTGAGAACTCAGATCTTAGATGCCCAGAAAGAGGATGAGTTCCTGAAACGGCTCAGGAATGAGATCACCCAAGGTAAGACCTCAGATTTCAAGTTGTCTGAGAATGACATGATAGTATATCGGGATAGAATTTGTGTGCCTAGTCAAAATGGGTTGAGAGAAAGCATTCTAGAAGAGGCACATAAGAGTAAGTATACTATCCACTCAGGTGCCACCAAGATGTATCAGGATTTAAAAAAGATATTCTGGTGACCAGGGATGAAGAGCCATGTGACGGATTATGTGGCTAGGTGCCTAGTGTGTCAGAGGATAAAGATTGAACATCAGAAACCGGCTGGGTTGTTGTAACCTCTAGATATCCTTGAGTGGAAGTAGGATAGTATAGCCATGGACTTTGTTATAGGGTTACCCAGGACATCCTCTGGACACGATGTTATTTGGGTAATTGTGGATAGACTGACGAAGTCTGCACACTTTTTAGCTATTAAGGCTACTTATACACTGGATAGATTGACCCAGTTGTATATCAGAGATATAGTGCGACTTCATGGAGTACCCAATAGCATAGTTTCGGATAGAGACCCCAGGCTCACATCGAACTTTTGGAGGTCATTGCAGCATGCCTTAAGGATCAGATTGCGGTTTAGTACTGCATATCACCCCCAGACAGATGGTCAGACTGAAAAGACCATCCAGACATTAGAAGATATGTTGAGGGCATGTGTGCTAGAGATGAGGGGTAACTGGGATGTGTATTTACCATTAGCAGAATTTGCATATAACAACAGTTACCATTCCAGTATTCAGATGACCCTTTATGAGGCTTTGTATGGGAGAAAGTGCAGATCCCCTCTGTGTTGGGTTGAATTATGTGAGAGGAGTATGATAGGACTTGAGATTGTGGACCAGACCACCCGACAGATAGAATTGATTAGAAAGAGGCTCCTCACGGCTCAGAGTAAACAGAAAAGCTATGCTGATAAGCGTAGGAGGCCGTTAGAGTTTGAGGTTGGAAACCATGTGTTCATTCGAATATTTCCAATGACGGGAGTAGGTCGGTCAATGAGGGTAAAGAAGCTCAGTCCTAGGTATATTGGTCCGTTTGAAATTCTTGAAAAAATTAGACCCGTGGCTTACCGAATAGCCTTACCTCCTAACCTAGCCCAAATACACAGTGTTTTTTATGTCTCCCAGTTGAAAAAGTATTTACCAGACTCCTCACATATTATAGAATATGAGCATGTGCAATTGCAGGAAAATCTTTCCTATGTAGTGAAACCGGAGAGAATTGTGGATGCTAAGTTGAAACAGCTAAGAAACAAGAACATTCCTTTGGTGAAAGTGATCTGGAGAGGTCTGACATCTGAGGAAGCAACTTGGGAATTGGCGGATGAAATGAGGCAAAAATATCCAGAGTTATTCCCTTGAGGTAAATCTTTAAATTTTGAGGACGAAATTTCTTTTAAGAGTGGTAGAAATGTAACAACCGGAAAAAAGAAAAGAAAAGGGAAAAGAAAGAAAGTGAAAGCTGAAAATTTTCGGAATCCAGAATTTCTGCCAAGTTCTCTCGCAATAGCGAGAAATGGTCTCGCTACAGCGAGAGTGCTTGTTCGCAATAGCGAAAGAGATTTTAGCTATAGCGAGTGCGGGCAGCAGTCCATACAGAAACCAGGGGACAGCTCGTTGTAGCGTGCGCCATAGCGAGAGTGAGGTCTGGAACTGACGCGAGTTCGCCATAGCGAATGGTATATTTCGCCATACCGAAGAGAACTGATACGAGCTCACCGTAATGAAGGGTACACCTCGCCATAGCGAAGCCAGATAACACGAGCTCGCTATAGCGAAGGTTAATTTTCGCCGTAGCGAGGGTCAATCCGGAAGAGAGTAAAAGGCGAGAATTAGACTTCATTAAACGCCCAAACTCATTTCTTCTCTCATATCTGCTCTAGACTTCGACCCAAGGAGAGAAACGAGGCGTGGAGAGTGAGAGAGATCAAGAGAAGGAGGAAGAGCAAGAGAAAGGTAAGGAAACTTCTCCTATTTCTTCTTAGAACTCTGATCCCCTCTATTTGCCCTCTCTTTCTACGGTTTTATTTGTGAAAATGGTTAGATTTTGGGCATGGGTCAGAAGAGGGAAAGTGGAAAACACTTTTGAATCTTTGTATTTTCTTTGAAAATGTTGTTTCCACTACCATGGGAGCTTGAGAGAGAGAAAGAGTTGATGGCATTCTAGAAAGAGAGAGAGAACTCTAGGTTCTGGTATGTTAGAAGGTTTGCTCTGATGATTCCATGTTAACAGAGTAATTCCATGCTCTTTAATTGTGTCTAGGTTCAAGTGAAGCACCTCCATTAAGGTGTGAGTGTGAAATTAAGAAGGGAGAAGAGAAATTGAAAGGGAAGGCTTGTGTTGGCTTTGGCTCCAAAGGTAGCTCTCTCTTCCCACTCTTTCTTGTTGCATTCTTGGTTGTAATAGTTATTGTATGTTATGTATATGCTTGATGTGTGGAATATGCCATATGCTATTGCTTTGATACATTGAATGCCAATATGCTTGTGTGTTGAAATGTGAGATTTGCTCGGGTGAGGTAGTGCCGAAAGTCTCTTGAGATGGGTGAGGTGAAGCCGAAAGTCCCTTGAGAATAGGTGAGACAAGGCCAAAAGTCTCAACCGAGTGAGGCCAAGTCAAAAGTTCTTAAACTCGGGTGAAGCCATCCAAAAGTCCCTAAACTCGGGTGAGACTAGACTAAAAGTCCCTAGAGCCCATTTTTGGCATTGTTATGATTTTCATAGCATGTACATCGTGTGTTGGTTGTTTGAGAATGACTAAGTGCTTATTCACATACTTTGACTTGTTATATGCCTTGATTGTCTACTTGATTGAGTGCATGAGCTACTGAGATTCCCTGAATCTCACCCCTTCCCCTCCTAACTAAATATGTTAGGTGGAGCTCAAGGAGAACCGAGCACACACCAAGGAGCCTAGAAGCATTCTTAGCTAGATATTAGCTTATTTTGGGGTATTTTGATGTAAAATGGTGCCACATTGTATATACGCCTACTATTTTTGAGATGTAAAGGTTGTAACATGTGTATAAATATGAAATGATATTGTATGAACTATGTTTATAGCCAAATTAATGTAAATGAGGGTTTTGCCCCTTTTGTTGAATGCATGAAGTAATGTATATTTGGCCGTAGCATAGCGAGATTGGAATGTATATTGATCTGGACCATATGGACTTGTTATATATCTTAGTTTTATGTTTTTAAACTTGTCCATGAGTGGCTAGAGTGTGTGAGAGGCTATTTGGACCCGTTTGGACCTTTTGGGTGCCAAAACCGGTATTTTTGAGAGCTCTGTCAAAGTATGACCGGATGAGCTTCTCTTACCATGAAATTTGGCATGCCTCTAGAGTTTGTAGAAAGCTTCTTGAAAAGCTAAAGTAGGTAATATTCAGAGGTCGAGAGAATATTTGGTGAATTGTTAAAATTGGGAGAAATATGGTAGTTGGTCATGCACTGTTTCTATAGGACAGAAATGAAATATATGTCCTAGATAGAGCAAACGGTGGCCAAATATCATGAAATTTTATACACATAAACTAGATGACCACAGTGACTTGAACCAACTGGAATCACCTAAATCGGAGGTCTGTAGAGAGAGATTGAACCGTCTGAAGTTCTGTATCAGCATCAGGGAGCTCTCCTGACCCCCGTCACTGTTGCATCAGTTTTCGGGGTGTAGGGGCTACTGAACTGATCTGAACTTATTTTTTTCTTCTAGTAGACATCTGTAGCTTTTCGAATTGGTATAGTGTGCCCAGATTGGAGTTTTGTGGATTTAATTATGAATTTTCGAAGTTTATGACAGTAACTTGGGCAGAAACAGTGACAGTCGGACTGCTTTCCCATTTTCGATGTTAAACATGGTCCAAATACTAAGATTTTGATTGGGAATGATTTTTAGTGTAAAGTTAACACTTAGAGTTTTTCAGAAAGCTAAAGTTTACTAGATTCCCATTTTTCTACAAATAGTTATGATTTTCCAAAATTAGAGCCAAAATATGACTTTTGGGCACAAGTGAAAAAATGCATTTTTCTGATTTTTGGCTCCATACCCGTGGCTTATGGTTTGTTTTATGCTATGTATGAGTTGTATAAATGGATTTTGAGTTGAGAATGTGAATGATGGGTTCACAGGACCCACGGGGTAGATAATGAGTATATGAAACCCCGTTTCATAGCATGAAAATGCCACGAATTGGTATTGGTTCTTTGGAAATCATATGGAACCGAACCTAGTGAGAGGCTAGATAGCGGTAGTAGATTAAGGTGTCACAATGTGGGCCACTACATAGCTTCAAGACAAGTTCTTTGCTAACATGTTGACAATGTCTTGCTATAATGGTGTAAACTCCTTTGTGAAGAGGTACACTAGGTTGTGGAGTAGTTTGGTGGATTTTCTACACAATTTTGAGTGTGTCAGATGGGAGTATAAGAACAAGTTACGTGCTAATTTTTGAACTACAGCACACTTAACCCATACTAACATCTTTGTTAGAGAGCATTTAGAGGTGTGCTTCCGACTTGTATACTTAAAACTCGTTTAAGAAGTTCAAAGAGGAGTTGTAACGGTCATTTGCTTTATCCCTTTTGAATAGGGAAACAATCTCATGCAACTTATGCTACATTCTAAGATGTTTTGGCTTCAATAGTAGTGGGTTCACTATGCTATATGATTTGCAATGGCATACATTCCATTACAACTATTGCTTGTATGAGTTGTGAGGGATACCATGCTCCCCAAAACATTTAGCTTTATACTGTACTTTTTCATATACTTTAATCTTATTACTACGAATTTCCCATAATTGAGATATTACGCAATGAAAAAAATAATTTTTTTTCAAGAATTTTGCCAAGGTCTCCCTTTGTCTTCTAGGGGTCCCAATCATATAAAAGTCTCAATTTGCAATTCTGCTCATATTATTCATTTTTAACATAAACTAGTTCTTTAGGACTTAGTTAACAACTAGCCTTTTTAGGAAAACTTGTACATATATTTATAACTCAAGACAAGACATAAACTCAATAAGATATCTAGTTGTCAATTATAGGTACAATATTACATCATTTCTTACATAAGTTTCAAATTGTGTATATATATATACACATCAAACTTTCAAAATGCATTTATAATTCCCTTGACAAATCTTTAACCTTTTCATAGTTGCTACTTTACTTTCATTTTCATTAGTCTCTTCACCTGATATGGGTTAGTAGACATGGAAATATGGGATGAGATTTTAGGAAGAATCTTAATGGCAAACTCTACACTCAATGCATGTATAAGTAATTCAAGTATAAGGACACAAGCATACATAAAACATACCTCATAACATACTAGAGTTGGCATAAAACATTCAGTCAATAGCCATGGCTTTTGAAATATTGTACTAGTCTATGCTCTACTTAGGGAAGAGCTACTATGCTCAATTCCTCTCTTGGCATACTTATGCTATAAAACACATTCTCGCCAGAAGTGCATGTAAGACATGATCATACATGCCAATTTAAAAATGAAATATGATCATTATAAAGCATATGTAACACACATACAAACATCTAAACACTCAAGCAACAAATATGCATAGATAAGGGAAGGAGATGCCACTTGAAGGACTCAAACCCAATGCCTTATAACTTGAATTTCTCTTGTTTTACTTCAACTCATTCTCTACTCCAATGGCCCAATAATGCATTAAGATCATTGGAATTGCCTAAATCATCAAAATATATAAATAAGTAGAACACTCATTAACTCATTAGTAACTCAATTATTACTTTTCTTTAAAATTTCACTAATACTTTATTTAAGTCTCTCATTTTAGAAAATTATATCTTGGGTTAGGAACTTCGAAATTTAGCAAATTATAACTTTTTGGAAAGATCTAATCATGAACTATCTACTGTAGAAATTTGAACTCAAAGCTAATCCATTTGGTCCTTGAAATGTATGCAAAATCAAATTTGGTATGGGACAAAAATTTAATGCATGACAGCTTCTCTAAACTAAATTTGAAAATTCATAACTTTAGCTAGGATGTACAAATTGGGCAAACTAAGATTTATTGAAAAACTTTTGATATGTCCTAGCTACTATAAAAATTTCAAGTTTAAGTTAGATCATTGGGTCCCTAAAAGAGTTGAAACTTAGGATTTTCTAAAAATCAAAATTGATACAAGGTAGATCTTCTAAGGCAACTTTGGAAATTCATAAAATATTTTGTACTAATCCAAAAATTACAAACTATGTCTCATGTGAAAGTTTAGAATGTCCCCTAAATGTCTACCAAGTTTTATGCTTAAATTCGTCCATCAAGGTCTTTATGGATAGAGATACATTTCTAGACTCATTATAGGTATATTTTGGTTATTTATGGTTCCGAATTTACCATATTAGCTATTCATGCAATTTTCTCCCTTTGAACAAGTTTCTTAATTAGCAACTAACTCATTTAACTAGTTTCTAAGATAAAATATGGCTTATATAGAAATATAAATATGGCACTTGTTTATTTTGCCTATACTTCTATCATATCATTTTGCACCCTTAGTGGCCATATTGCATTTAATTGACTCTAATTCTAATCTCATAACTTGCACATCATTTTAAAGTTATTTTACACTTGCCAGACTAGCCATATGATCATTTATCATTTTGTGCAAACTTATGGAACTTATAGCTTATTTTATGTCTTATTAAGGTTTATGGTTCTATAATGCAACATCCTATAATTTTAACTAATCCAATGACTCATATGATCTTAAAATCATTCTAGGAAACTTGCTAAATTATCATATTCATTAAAAATATATCATGGCTTCTCTTCAACCCTAAGTGACACTATCTTGCATTCTATGGTTTCCTAGGTGAATTTCTTTTACATATTCTAAATTCTCACCCTTCTTAACCCTTAATTTCAGCAAGCTTGCCTCAAGTTTATCCCTTCTTCCTTCTCTCTCTCTCTTGGGCGAATATGAAGGGGTTTAGGGTTCCAAGGATAATTACTTTTCTTAGCTTGATATATACCTTGTTTTGATGCTCATTGGTTGTAAATTCTTGTGGTGTATTTGGTTTCTTCAACTAACGTATTTTGCTCAAGGTGACAACCATAACTTTTACCTTTTCAAAAAATCAAACCCATCATGAGAAAGAGCACAAAGAGGGAAGACATTTCATAGCAAAATTTTACACGTTTCCTTACCTATTTTGCCTTTCTTTCTCTCTCTTCCCTCTTTTCACACCACCATAGTTCAGCCTAAAATATTACTATTGGAAATCCTAATTCGTATATCATTAGGGATTTAATTGAACTAATGTCATTTAGTTAATTTGCTTGCCTTATTTTATCATATTATAGTGAGGGATATAGGTTTCTTATGTTAATTCTCATGATATTTAAATCCTTGATTTTTCTTACATTGCGATATTGCTACCATCTACTTGTTTTGCACAATTTAAAGATTTTGGCCAAACTGGGATCCTTTAGTTAAAATCTAAATGCTCTTTTACCTTAGGCTAATGAAAATTATCTTTTATCCCCATTTATTTTTCATTTAAAACAAAACTCTAGTTTTTTGTATCATTGTAGTCAAGTTTACAGTTTTTTCACTACATTCATTTCACTCTGATTTTGGTCCAAAAATGTAATCTTTTTGGATAACTCTAAGGCATCAGATTTTTTAAAATCCTTTATATTCATGTAATCAATCTTTGAGTTCACAGTAGCTGAGAATAGTTTAAAATAGTTTAATTATGATTTTACCATTAGTTTCCTTATTTTCCTTACTGTAAAGGTTTTGACCAATTTTATCTACCTTGATTACTCTGTTAATCTCATTTAGTTATATTGAGATGAAAAATATCTTACTTTTTCATTATCTTATTAAATGTTAATCTTTTTTCTAATTTATCCTTGATATGCTGTCAAACCCGTTACTGTTACCTTTTTGGGGCTTGAAACTCGATTTTTAACCTATTTTTCTCTCCAATTGGGCTTTGCTCCTTTTTCTCATCAAGTTTGCTTTGATTTAGGGGTCTAACTCAATGTAAAAATACTAACTATTTTATCTAGTTTAGTGTTGAAATACCGGATATTACACTCCCACATTGTTTTTTCATGAAAGAAGAGTATGTGAACCATGTTCTAACTAGCTTGATATGTGAATGGTGGACAAAGTGTGCAAAGACTCCTAGCGTCCCAAACACGATAGTTGATGAAAGAGATCAACATGGCATGTTGCTAAGGGAAGGTGCATTGTCATTTGCATTCTTAGCTAAAAAGGCTCCTTTGTTATAAGGAATAAAGTAAAAAAATGCAAAACAGTGGTTGAAGTGCAAAACTTTAGGTCACTATGCAAGTACATGTCCCCAAGAGGATGATGCTAACCTAGAGTACGCTAATGGTCACGATGCCTCCTCTATGTCACTTGATGAAGGCAATGACAAATTGAATGCCAATTAAATGCAGGAGCATCTAATCCTTGAATTTAGAATGTAGGTAATCATGGTTTCATAATGGGCTAAGTTGTTTTTATCGTCATATGCATTGACGCCTAAAAGTTCCTGTTAACGATTGTCTATCTGCATTATCCTTATATTATCCTTATTTGTCCTTAAGTGTCCTGCATAAGGGTGCAAAGGGTGATGCACAAGGATGCAAATCAGAGTTGCACCCAATGAATCACAATAGTTGATGGATATAGGGTTGTTAAAATGCAAGCCCTATAGCTCCCAACAACCTTCCATTTGGTGTTGAGCATGTTATGACTTATTCATTTTGTGTGGAAAATGAATGACTTAATGACACAACATCCCCCTTATGACGTCAAGATGTATGAATTACTGTGTTTGTTCAAGACGTTAGAATTATTGAACATCATTGTATTGATTTTTTTGCTTAATATTTATGAATTACTAACTGTATTCCATTAATGATTACTAAATGTGTTCCATTAACAATTACTAATTGTATCCCATCAATAATTATTGTGTTATCAGTTCTTCGTTATGGTGGCAATATTTGTTAACGTTCCACTCCATGAAAATCATAGTAACAAATATATTATATATGGATGAACATAGTAACCCCTTGACTTTAAGGTGTTACACATTCTTAACATTGGATCAGAGTGGTAGAAATATGGCGAAAGTTTTATCTGTTAAAAATGTTTCCTTATTTCATTTAGTTGCATAAATTAAAAATAAATCCAATAGATATTTTCTTAATCACATATCAAATATCTAGTATCAATAATGAGTGTAATACCTTAACCTTCTTACCCTTGCACAATGGTCCCATGGTCTATCCCAATCCATTTCAAGCATATTGGACAACGTTTACAAGAAAACATATATTTTCATACATGAAAAATTGCAAAATTGGGAGACCACATACATGATTCATGGCTTCAGGGACCATGTGAACTCATTAATATTATTTTCTATCCATAACATATCTATTCAAGTCATAAACATTACAACTCATCTCATATACTACAGATTTAGAGCTGAAATTCAAGAAAAAGCAAAGTTGCTCTCAGGTTGGCATGTCTAGATTTCTTATATGAACTTTAAAAATTCATAACTAATTCTAGAAAAATTAAAATCAAGCAAATCATACTATAAAAAAAAATGGCGTTTGGTAGACGAAAATGGATGGAACAATAATAAAGGTCAAGCTGCATTACTAATACTATCACGTAAATTTTAAAATTTGGTTCTCTCTCTACAAAGCTTCAAATGAGGTGATTGCAGTGGCCATGGAAAGCTTATGATATCTAGTTTATGTCTATAAAATTTTATGATCATTAGACTTCATTTGTCTTACGCGTGACACAGAGAAGCAAACTAACCATATGAACAATACACATGCCAATTTTACATAATTTGGCCAACTTTGAAAAATTATAATAAATTCTATAGAGCTTTAAATTGAGTGCTCTTTAGCTTTGTGAAGCTCTAGATGACACTTACTTGTTGGCCAAATTTCATGCAAAAAATCATCCATTTGGTCAGACTTTAATTTAGCTAAAAATTTGGTCAAATTTAAAGTCAATAATGGTATCATAAGGCACTAAATGACTTTCTTCTCATTCCATGGCCACTTAGGCATATCCAAAAGCATAATTACAGCCTAGGAAAGCATGCCAAATGGTTTAAATCATCATGGGGATAAATTTCACCATATCGCATGCAATCATACACATGAACATAAGGGTGCTAGGATGTCAATCTCCAATGTATGCATTCATTTAGCTTCAAGATTGATATACACATCATAAATACATACATTTAAACTTGTTCAAGTGATTACATCTCATATACATCATGTCTTTACAAACTTTGACACCAAATTACATTCAAAGCTATGTTGTTGTCAAAGTATAGCTAATCATACTCTTTGGCTCCTATTTTTGCTTCCTTGAGCTTCACCTAGACATGGTTAGATAGAAAATGGGGAACAGTAAGATTCAAAAAATCCCAATAACTTTTTACCCTTTCAAATATACATAATGGATGCCTATACAAGTCAAAGAATGCATGCATGGTATTTTAGCAACTAGTGAACATATATAAAGCATTTTCCTTGTTATAGAAACTCATACATATCATACATAGGCTCTCAAGGGCATTAGTGTAACACCCCGAAATTAATTAAGGTGTTAATCATGGATTAAGATTAATTAAGAATAATTAATATGGATGATTGGGCAAGTTGAGTAAATAGGGATTTTAGATAGATAGATTATTAACATGGGCTTGAGAATTTATTGAGATAGAAACTTCACCTAGGCCCAAATTAATGAACCATGATAAGAGGTTAATGGAGGCCCAATGAATTAGAGGCAGACCCAAACTAATTTAATGAGATAGAAGCCCAAGATTTATCTTGTATAGGCTCAATTAAATGGCCCAATTACCCTTGTGCAGACCCAAGCCCTTAAGCCCTTTAAGTTTGGCCCAAAACCCATTAAACTTCAGCAATCCAATGTGTGAAAACTGGCCCAAAAGAATTCTGCAGCCCAACAAGTGAAAACTGGCCCAATAAGCAAAATCTGAAACCCAATTGGATTTGGACTTGGAGCAACCCATGACCCAGCCTTTTGACCCAACTTAAACCATCTAAACCCTAATGCTTCAGCCACTTTTCATTTGCTGAACCACAAGAGAAATTCGGAGGTGAGGAGAAGAGGCTAGGGTTCTTGGCTTAATTCCACATTTTCACCCACTTAGAGCAAGATTTGGCCAAGGTAATAGTTATACAACTTAATCCCCTCATCTTTCTCTTTAATTTGGTCCAATTAGTTTTTCATTTAGAGGATTTTCACTTTATCCAAAATCTGAAATGTGGTTGTTTGGGGATTTCCTTGAGGAAATTCGTAGGTTGAGGTTGGGGTTGGTATTAGGTGAGTTTAAACCCCCATTCTGATGCATTTTCTGTTAGTTTGAGACTCCTATAGTTGACCTATGATATGGGCTTTGGTTTCATGTGAAATTACCCAGAAATTGGAGTGAACTATGGAAATTTCTGGTGTGGGGAAGTTAGAATTCGAAGTTAAATCCCTTGGTAATTAGGTGAGTAACCTCTAGTCTGTTATTAGTAGTTCAACTCTTTGAATATTTAATTGTGATCAAGAATGATGATAATGATGCTTGTTATAGGTTTGGTGTGCATTTGGATTATTATGGTAGTTAGGGGAAGAGTAATTGGCTTCATTGAGGTAACTGGGTTATTTTCCTGATTCTATGTATATGCTCATGTTAATCTGCTATTTGTTACACATGCTTGATTTTGGAATGTTAAATGACTGGTTGACTACTTGATTGTTATTGTGACTGGACCTTGTGAGTTCATGGTGGAGCTGTGGTGCGGCTGCCACCCGTGCATGTGCTACGATCGAGCACCGGGTATGATCAACCCCAGATGCACTGAGCCCTGGTTGTGCTCAATAGGGAGTAGGTGCCATGGACGGGCCTCTCCCGGTGTTATTGGTCATTAACATGTTATGTATGATTGCTGGTATGGGACAGTAGTCATTGGTAGCTCAACTAGTTCATTTGCCAATTGAATTGATGATTCTGATATTGATGACATGAGATTGTCTTGGATTGATTGACTTGTACATATATATGGAAATTTCCTTTTGTTACTGAGATTGTATATCTCACCCCGTTGTGGGTTAACATTTTCAGGGATCGGACCTCTTAGTGGCAAGGAGAAAATTAACGAGAGCTTATTAAATGGTTTGGTAGCATATAGGTCTGGGAGCTTTGACAAAATGTATTGTAATTAAATTGTTAGTTTTGTATCATTACTGCATTGCATCATGAGTTGCCAAGTGTAGGGATTATATATGTAATTCGATTATCATGGAATTGGACATTATGATTGTAATCGGCTAATAATGGAAAGTGTATCTAATGTTAAATATCAATTGTGCATGATTGGTGTTATTCTTATTCCCTAGACTTGCTGATATAGGGTAATTAGAGGAAAGAAATGGGCATATAAGTTCTGAATTGGTAATGGAAGTATAGCTAAGTAAATAAGGTAGATAAATGCCATTAGAGCCATATAAAATGAGGGGAAGTGATCTTAGGGTGTCCCTAAGAAGAGAAATGGAGTGTAGGGGGCGAAATATAGGGAAAATAGCTACAGAAGGGAGTCACGCCGCGGCCTAGGGAGTGACAGTGGCGAGGGACGCCACAGCTTGAGAAATCTCGCCAAGGCGTGGAGTGAAAATAATCGCCTAGGGGGTGACAGAACGTAACCTCGCCGCGGCGCAAGAAGTCTCGCCGCGGCGCGAGTCGAGGAAATTAATTAGGGAGGTTACAGTAGCAAAACTCGCCGCGACGCCATATAGGTTGGCCGCGGCGTAGATCCAACTCGCCGCGGCGAAAGTCAGGAAAATTCCAGGGAGTAACTTGGCCGCGGCGCAAGTTTAAAAACTCAGTTTTCGAGTTCCAGAACCTAACTTAGCCGCGGCGGAAAGGTTTCAGGCCGCGGTGTAGGTCCCCAAACTCCTATATTTGACCTAGAAACCTTAATTTCAGTAAGGCTAATGTTAGGAAATAATATGAGTACATTGGTGGGATGTTTTTGTGGGTTGAAATTGATTAATGGATAAATCCTAAACCTTTAATGATGGTACAACCCTTTTATGCATGTTCCCGTTATGATTGTTAGTTGATGATCCTAGTTGTATCAAGGTTTAAATTTTCTCTATATTTCCGCAAAGTAATTGATTGTAGCAACCCCAAACCTTGATCATTAATTATTAATCATGTATTTAACTATAATTACCGATGTTAGAATTTAGGGTCATCACATTAGTCTAGCCTTACCCATTTTCTTTAGGACTTTTGGATTTATTTCACCCATTTTCAAGGGACTCCTCACTTTTCTTGAAACTTTTGGCTTTGTCTCATCCATTCCTAGGGACTTTTGGCTCATCCTCACCCATGCTAAGGGACTTTTGGCATAATCAAACCTATTCAAGCCACTTTGCATACATAAATACATTTCAAGAAGCATAATGGTACCATGACATGTAAGCAATGACTAGGAATATTTCTCATAGTTCAAACATATATACAAGCACTAAAAGACAAATAAACATCTAAGCAATGCATGAGAGAAAGGTCAGAGAGCTACCTTGAAACAAAATCACAAGCTTTTCTCTTTAATTCTTCTTCCCCTTTTTGGACAAGCACATGTAACTAGGTGGAATTTGATTCTCTTGGTTTAGACACATCAAATAAGACATGATTCAATCATTGGAATAAGCTCTAACTTTATATAAACTCTATGGAAGCTCACTTTCTCATATGACTCTATTATGGTTCCATACAAGATACAATGAAGAAACTAGTGGATTTTATGATCTTCGCTCCATGTTCTCCTTCAATCTAAGTCTCTTGACTCTATTTAGACTCCTTGGAGCCATCATAATTTCAATTTTAGGAGCCTAGACACAAGTTTCTTTTTTATACCTTAAAAGGGAACCTAAACTCGCATATCATAAACTATGGCTTCCACATTCAATTTAATACTTCTATTATTGTTCTTATATCATTTTAAGACTATTCGTAATCCAAGAATCCATTGAACAACTTCCTAACCCTTGGAAATTGCTCTTGGCCAAATATGGAACGATAAAACTCTAACTTGCACATTTCAAAGTTTCAATCAATTCTAAGCTTAGATTCTTATTCCTTGCATCAAATAACATCTAAATATACTAATTAGGAATGGAAAATAACATGGTTAGTATAACACGCCAGAATTTATTAATGAGGATTATGGTGAATTAAGAAATTAATACAAGGATTTGGGGAAAAATACGAAAAATAAGGTTTCTAAAGAAATGGATTTGTTTCAGACATTTTGAGCTAATAATCATGTTTAGTTATTGTTAGGTGGAGATATATTAATTACGGTTATGGGGTTTAATTAAGAAATTAACTAAGGAAAGTTAGACATTTAATTTAGGCCTTATGATCAATGTATTTATGTTATAAGCCAAATAAGAAAGCTCACTTCTAGTTTGTAAGAAGGTTCAATCTCATTTCTTAAGAGCCCAACTCTCATTTCATCAACTAAACCCTTCAACTTATTTCCCAATAAGCATATATCTGAACCTAAGTAGATTTTGGGCTTTAGGGTTGGCCCAAATCCATATAAAACCCTAACTTACTCAGCCCCTTATCCTCTATTCTACAGACCAACTCAATCTTAGGTAAGGGAGAACTCCATTTTCGCATAGGAAGAGAGGAGGTTAGGGTTTTCTGCATTCCTTCACCATTTCTCACTTCTAGAGGAAGATTTGGCCAAGGTAATCTATATAAAACATGTCCCTTTCATTCTCCTCTTCATTTTGGTCTAATTAGTTTCTAGTTTTAGGCATTTTCATCTCCTTTTCAAATCTAAAATTGGGTGTTTAGGTGATTCCTTGCTAGATTTTTGGACTTAGAAGTTAGAGGGATGATTGGGTAAGTATTTCCCTTCCATTTTATATATTACTTTGCTGAAAAATGCCCCTAAGGATTGATTTTCATAATGAGTTCTACTATTGTGCAAAATTACAAGGAAATAAAGGTAAAAAACTGAAATTTTTGGGCTTGATGACTCAAATTCGAGTTTTGGAATTTCCCATGGTGTGTTCTTAATAGTTGAGGCTTAACTCAGTCCATTTGACCTTTTAGGTATATGGTAAGTATTCCCTCTTCTCTTATGTGTTATATATATATTGAATTTCCATCATTTGGACTGACTTTTGGTGCATGGCTTTTACATGTGCAAAAATGGAGATGTTAGGAGTGACCCATTGTGAGTTCTTGTTGGTGTGACCTTGAATTAGTGCAGTAGACCCTTAGGAAGCTTAGGTAAAAAGTTCTTAATATACTATTGTTAAGATTAATATGTGGATAGGGAAATTTCTGACTAATGGTAGTTGAATAATGATGATTATGCTTATGTTAGGCCTGGTGTGCTTTGAATCATGATGGTAGCTAGAGGATGAGTAATTGGCTTCATTGAGGTAACCGGGGTTAATTTCCTAATTCTATGTATATGTTCATGTTAATCTATTATTTTTGGCACATATATGATTTTGAAATACTAAATGATTGGTTGACTACCTAAATTGTTATTGTAATTGGACCTTGTGAGTCCATTGTGGAGCTGTGATACAGTTGCCACCTGTGCATGTGCTTTGATCGGGCACCAGGTTGTGATCAGACCCTAGATGCATTGAGCCCTGGTTGTACTCATTATGGAGTAGGTGCCGTGGACGGACCTCTCCTTATGTTATTGGCCATTAACATGTTATGTATGATTGCTGGCATAGGATAATAGTCATGAATAGCTCAACTAGTTCATTTGCAAATTGAATTGATGATATAAAATTGTATTATATTGATTAATCTGTACATATATATAGAATTTTTCTCTTGTTACTGAGATTATATATCTCACCCCGATTGTGGGCTAACATTTTCAGGGATCGGACCTCTTAGTGGCAAGGAGAAAATTAATGGAAGCTTATTATATGGTTTAGTAATAGGCAGGTTTGGAAACCTTATCAGATTATATTTGTATAACTAGACTACTAGGTTTATATAATTGCCGCATTATATTATGAATTGCCAAGCATAGGGACTATAATCATTTGATACATTAGATGTCAACTTAAACTAGTGATGTATGGAATTTCTAATGGGACTTATGTTTGAATGGAAATGTGAGTAGTGTATGAACTCTTTACTATCATTGATCTATGAATTCACTGGTTTATGGTGGCTAGAGGGTTAAAAATCCACATTTAAGTTTTGAATGGGTAATGATAGGTGTGTTAGGTAGATTAGATAAAAGAAAGACATTAAATCTTTACAAACTAAGTTAAAGTGACTTATAATGTTGCTAGAGAGGGAATTGGAGAGCATAGGATGAAATCTTGGGAGTTATAGGAACAGAAGGGAATTGGGCATGGCCAAAAGTGATGAAGTTGCCTAGGGAGAGTAACAGAGGGTAATTGGCCGTGGCCAATATTTAATTGGCCTCGACCAAATGTGGCGAAGCTGTCAGGGAAGAAAATAGAGAGCAATTAGCCACGGTGAACAGTGAGGTTAGTTGAGGCTAAGTCTGAAAGGCAAATCTGAGGGTGTTCCAGAGGGTATTTGGTCGCGGCAAAATATGTAAAATTTGTGAAGGTGTAAGGAGTTTAACGCGAAAGTAATTGGTCACGGTGCGAGGGAATTTAGTTACGGCGAAGGTACTCAATTTCTCATATTCACCTAGAAACCTTAGTTTCTCTAATGGTAATTCTAAGGAATGATCTAGAAACACTTGTAGGAGGATTTTGTGAGTTGAAATTGATGGATGGAAGAATCAAAGGCTTCTCATTGATAATTAAATTCACTTGCACATTCGAATAATTGTGGTTGTCTAGTTAATGACCCTAATAACATTAAGGTTTCAAATTTCCCTGCATTTTTCGAATGTAATTAGTTTTAATAACTTTCAACCTTGATTTATGGTTATTAATTACATACTTAACCTTAATTATCATAATTAGAAGTTAGGTTGTCACAGTTAGCCGTTGAAGAAGCTTAAGCCGAACCATTACACAATCATAGTCTAGATTGCATCTTTTCATAATTCAAGTAAAACTAATATTAGATATAGAGTCCTTGCATGTTAAAAACCCTTGTTTCCATTAAGAACACATCAAGAAAGCTCTCCTCCTCACTTTCTCTCTCTAGGCTGAAGCTTAAATGATTTGAAAATATAAGATTTTATAAGTATTTCAAGTAAAGTCTTACCTTAAAACGAAACTCTCTTTGCGTAGATTATTTTTCACTGATTGGTTTCTTGAAAAAAATTCCTTTTTGGCTTGGGTTAGACCTAAATCTTCAAGTTTTTAAGAAAAAAAACCACCATTAGAGAGCTCTTAGAGAGAGGAATAACTTTTCTAACTGGTATGGGATGAAACGGAGCCGTTTACTTACCTAAACGGCAGCTTAAACTTCTTCTCTCTCCCTTCTCTTAATGTCATGCCATGGTTGCTCAAAATTCTGAAAATGGAAGCTTGGAGAAGGTGATGAGGTGTAATCTTAAGAAGCCTCTTTTATAATTTTTCAAAATGACCATTTTACCCCTACGTGCCAATTTGCTCTTTTTAGGCTCATTTCAATTCCTTTTTGAGAATCGTCTTTTCCATCATAAAATTTAGGTCCTTTGATTCATTAAATGCCCTTGGTTTCATCCAAATTGAATTTAAAACCTTCCCGAATAAACTGGCTAAAGTTTAGTTCAACCGACGCTCTAAAACGTAAATCGGAAGGGTTTGAACCATTTTAGGGGTTTCTATGGTTTTTAAGACCTTTAAGAACCCTGAGAAACTTAATTTTTCATTTAAAAATTCCTCCTTTGAGTTTTCTAAAAAGTGCCTAAAGTTATGAAAATGACACTAGTTTTCGTTAGATTTTATTTAGCTGCTCTGACTTTGATTTTTGGGCATCTTAAGCCTTGTATTCTCATTTTTTATTATTTAGAATTTTATCCAAATTTTATTTAGCTTCAAATCTTCCTCTTTTGGGGATTTCCTTTTATAATTGGTTCATTTCTATTGTTTTTATAAAAACCAGACATTACAACGAGCATCATAGGTCTAATACTTATAAGAATTACAAGACCATTTGGAAATATTAAAATGTCCCAACATCAGTATATAACTCATCCTTGAACTATAGGACTGAACATAGGTTAATATCTTTCAATTACTTTTACAATTATCTAATATAATAGATAAGGTTAGGTTACTTCATCTTCTTTATGCTATCTTAGATACTTTAATCTACTATTGGCTTCAAATTAGCAAAGCTTGAATCCTTGTTTGAATGTATCACCACTTGTAGTGAGAATTTATATTCTCAGTTAGAAAACTTATACATTTTGAAAACTAGTGATGGTCCAACTACCACGTGTAAAAAAGCCTTTTCTTTCACGTTCCTTTATCTGTGGCATATAACAATAGCTAGCAAAATATAGCAAACCAAGTGCAAATATAACGACATCCATGAATGAGGATGTAACATACAGGGGCATAGAGGACATAGTCCTATGTATATATATTTATCTTGAACCATGTTTAAATAATATTAATCATAATTGTGACATGCTAAGTTTATCTTATGAAAATATCATAGATCATACTATAGTCAATATATCATGTAATTGCATTCATATAATATAAATATGTAGTTCATAACATTTGCATCTAGCTAGATCTTTCAAAACCATCTTTTAAATCACATTGATTTAGTCTTAAATATAACATACTCAATTTTTCATATTTGCGTTTCCTTTAACCTTGTACATATTGGCATACCTTATCATTTAATTCAGAGTCTCTATAGTACTTTAATGAGTACTATTGTGCATGTCCTTTTAATGAGGTATAGATGATCCTACCTTAAAAGTGTTTGTTGCAAAGAAAACACTCTCACAAGCCATATATCAAGTGTCCTATACCACTTGTACAAGTTTGGGTTTCCACAATTATAGGTAATCTACTAAGTATCCCATACTACTTGATATGAGACTTAGTTTTTTAGTATTGTCAAGGAGGAAGACTATAATACCTAGTACTTATATCTACAGATTAATATAACTCCTCGATAATATGATCTCTTGCTAGTCAACTGTGGAAGCTAAAATGCATAATTCATAATATAACTCCAAAATATAAATTCCAAAGTAAAGTCTTACATAACTATATGATAATAAAACTCAATTGTAAAATGGAAACCAAGTTGCAAACAATCTTAAGTACCAAATTCCTTTATTGCATAATCAATCTTACTACAACATTTTACTAAACCAATCTAACTAATGTATTCATTATTTGGCTTCTCCTTATCAATCACGACTCTTCATCCAAAAATGCCATTAACAAAATGTGAGATAAAATCCCAAGAGCTATTAGAGTTCCAAAATTTTGCATTCTCAACTATAAATATAAATCTTTTCTTTTAAAAAGAAGTAATTAGTGAAAAAGTAAAGTAATACATGCAAAGAAAAATATTGTTAAGAAACATTCATCAACTATGATAATCTATAGTTTCTAAATCCATTTTCATTAATAATAATAAAGACTTAGAACATGTAATGCAAACAAAAACCTTACTTCAAAAAAGCATATGCTTGGTGGCACTCACAGGCGAGATTTCACTGCCATAACCCTTACTTTCCATCTAGTGGTATTTGCATTGTGAGCTGATTATACTGTTCACTCATTTGTCCTATACTAAATGAGATCTATGACCTTAAGCCTATCCCATGGCCTAGGGACTTTTAGTTTTGCCTCATCCCATTTCCAGGACTTTTGAAAGTATTTCACTCTTGGCCTAAGGACTTTTCACTTAGTTTCACCCATCCAAGGGATTTTTGGTTTAGTCTCACCTATGCCTTGAGACTTTTGGCACATCCTCACCTATTTCAAGGGACTTTTGGCATCACCTCACGTTTAAGAGTCAATCTCACATTCAAAGGCATTTAAGAGCACACATTGGTACCAATGCAATTTCAAGAGATTATGTGGCATATTACCCAATCACAAGAAGACATACAAGCACACCATGACATACATATGCACACAAGAAAGTATGAAGAATAAGGTGGAGAGCTCTCTTTCAATTTATGCAAGCTTACTTTGTTAATTCTTTCCCCTCCTTGATTTCATAAGAGCACTTAGGTGGTTGGTTGTTCTCTTATCCTAGGCATCACAAGGAACACACAATCACATACTTGAAGCAAGCCAAGACACTAAACTAAAGCTTAAACACACACTTGGTTTTATACTTGGCATTATGGTTTCATAATTAGCCTAATGAAGCAACTCTTGGAATTCAATTTCTAGGTTCCATTCTCTTGTTATTTATAGACTTCTTGGACTCATTTAAGGTCCTTGGAGCCATCACACATTCACTTACACAATTGAAAATCTAAGTTTCTTCATAAAGCACCATTATGGACACCATTAGTCCATCTCTCATTCCATGGCTCCTAAATTTTTTTCAATGGTTCCCTTCATCTTCTAATATCATATGAAGTCTCAAACCAAGGCTAGAACAAATTATAACACTCCCTAGCCCTATGAACTATGCTTGGCCGAGGCATACCTATCAAAGGAGGTTCTTGGAATTCAAAATTTTGCCTTGATGGAAGAGCCATTTGGGGAGGTTTATAAAGGTCTTAAGAGCTTAAGGAAACATTCAAATAACCAAGAAAATATTCACATAAAATCAAATTTGACAAAACCCTAGAAAATTTCACACTTTCCTAACTTGATTTCTATTGGTTTTTCTTGAAATTTCTTAATATATTCTATCTCCCCAAGGTCTAAAACCTTTTTTTCCCTCTTGGTTTTGGACAAAAAATCCCTCCCCCATATGGTTCTGGTCTAGGCCAAAAATCCCCCAAGAAAGAAGCAACAAGGAGAAACAACAACAAGAAGTAGTTACCTTGGTTTCAAGTTTGCTTCTAAAGCCTTTCTTCCTTGGTTCTCTTTTCCTTGAAAAATTTGAACTCTCCCCCTTCCTTCTGGATCAAAATAGAACTAATCATCTAAAGAAAACCATAGGGAAAAAGCCAAGAAGGAGAAGAAGAGAATTGGAAGAAGGAAGAGCTTAAAATTCTATGAATTTCTCACCCTTTCTCTTGATTTTTCTTCTTCTTCTTCTTCTTCTTCTCCTTTTGTGTGCCTAGAAGAGAGCTTTCATTTCTGAAATTTGGGCAGAAGAAAAGTCGTGCTTAATGAGGGAAGAAAAAGGGAGAAACATGTGGAAGGTTATGGAAGATTCAATAAGCTCATATTTCCAATTTTGCCCTTCCATAATGGCAATTTCGTTTTGGCTTTGTTTTAGCTCCTTTTTGAGAAATGTCTTTTTCATCATTAAATTTAAGTTTCCAATTTAATAAAATGCTTTTGGAATCACTCGATTTGGAGCTAAAACTTTACCGAATAACTCCGTTAAAGATCAGGCTCACTGACATTGAAAAACATACACCGGAAGGGCTTTACCAGTCCCGGGGCTTCCCATGATTTTTTGGACCATTGAGAACATTGGGCAACTCAAAATTTTCATTTAAAAATCCCTCCTATATGTTTTTCTAAGAATTGCACTTATATACAAAAATGTCATTACGTTTTGTCAGTTTTCGTCACAATTTGTTTCTCTATTCTAACTTTAATTTTCTTTTCGTTTGAGTCTAGAATTATCATTTTTAGGAGTCTAGAATTCTATCCAAAATTTTTGGGATATTATCTAGCCCATTTTAGAGAACTTGCTTTTATACGGCTCATTTTGTCATTTTATGAAAATTACGTTTGTTATACTAACCAAGTTGCTCCTTTATGCATAATAGAACCTTAAAATTTCACCTTTCAAAATAATACTTCTAAATTTAAACCAATAGTTTTTTTGATGTTTATAATTTATATCTAGATCATTTATAGCTTTAAAATCAAATAAAACTTTCCTGAGGTGCTCCCATTTATTCTTGCCCAAGATATACCTATATATAGCCTTCCTTGGAATTTTTGTTTTCTTTCATGGGAAATTGGCATCTAAATAAGATCCTTAGCCTCTTCTTAGCTCAATTATACTTTTACATAGCTTAAAACATTATTCTAAGACTTCATAATTTCTAAGGTGCAATCAAAACCTTAGGTTTCCATTTATGCATTTCATGGCTTCTTAATTTGTTCTAATGGCAAAATCTTAATCTCAACATGCTAAAACCTTAATTCCTTACATGATTTCATCAAAAACCAATTTCCTTCACCTCCTTCCTATGTTGGTCGAACCTAAGTAGTGATGGAGAAGTAAAGAAAAGCAATTTTTCCATACCAAAACATATACCAAATGAAAAGGCTTCCCATGGTGATTAATTTGGTGTAATTGGTTCCTTGATAAAAGCTCTTTCCTCCATAAGTTCAAACCTAAGGTTTCATCTTTTGAGATGTCAAAACCATGACAAAAGAGCAGAGAAATGATGGAAACTTGGCAAAAAGAACATAATAGGCAAAATCCTTAAGTTTTGTTACCTTAAGTGGCTTCAACCTCCATTAGCTCTGGAGCTTCCTTAGATGCTTCTCTTGCTTTGTTTGGAACTACTAGAGTTCAACGAAAATGAGGTAAAGAGGATGGGGTGGCCCTTTTGTAAGGAGAAGTAAGCTAGGGTTTCTTAAAAGAAAAATTTTTAATTTTGCCCCTATTTCTTAATTCCGTCATTTGAGCTCATTTTAATTCCTTTTTTAGAACCATCTTCTCTATCATAAAATTTAAGTCCTCTAGTTTATTAAATGCCTTTGGTTTTAAATTAATTGGATTTAAAACAATCATAAATAATCTAGTCAAAGTTTTAGTCAACCAGCAACATAAATTATAACCCAGAAGGTGTGGTTTTTTAGGCTTTTGAAAACCATATTGAATTTAATTTTATCATTTAAAGTTTCCTCCTTTGAGTTTTCAAAAGTAATTCAAAATTATGATTTTGTCACTATATTTATTCCATAATTTGTTCAGATATTTTGTTTCAATTTTGGGCTACCCTTAAGAACCCATATTTTTAAATGTTTTAATTAATATTTTATTCTCAATTAGCCTCAATTTGCCTTGCTTTAGGGTGCTCTTACATTATTATATTAGTTTTAGGTTAGTTTCTGAAAAGCTAGTTATTACATTATGCAAGTTAACTAGACCATTAAGTTCTCATATGGTTTAATTAAGTGGCATAATGAAGTAACTCTTATAATTTAAAATTTTGGCTCCAAGACCTCACCCAAAATAAGTCATAGGACTCTATTATAACTCATTATCGTCATCATAAACTCAATTTAAGGAGTCTAACACCAAATTACTTCTTTATACATAATTAAACCCTAAATTTTTACCTTTCAAAATAAGGCTTCTAAATTCAAATTAATGGTTCCTTTGGTGTTTACAATTCACATATAGACCATTTATAATATTAGAATCAAAGACAACTCTCCTTAGGTATCATTTCTTGCCCTAGGCCGAGATATGCTGTAATATCTGGGTTTCATTAAAACAACAGAAACAGATACATTTTCAAAGGACCCTTTGAAATGAATTGGTTAAGATCAAAAATATTTAGAATAATAATCTAGACATTTAATAATGAATTTAGGAGCCTAGAGGTACTATGCAACAGAGGCTAAAATGGTTAAATAAAATTTAACGAAATGGTAACGAAATGTAATGGTATTTTCATAATTTCGAGCACATTTTAGAATTCTCATAAAAATAATTTTTTAAATGGAAAATTTAAGTTCTTCGGTGTTCTCAGAGGTCCTAAAAACTAAGGAAGCCCCAGGACAGTTAAAATCCTTCTTGTGTACGTTTTCTAATGTTAGTTGACTCAAACTTTGACCCTTTCATTCAGGAAGTTTTTAACTTTGATTTGAGTGATTCAAAAGGCATTTTATAACATTGAAGACTTAAATTTTATGATGGAAAGATGATTTTAAAAAAAAGAGCTAAAAAAGAGCTAAAACGAAAGGGCAAAATTGAAAATTTTAAAAAGTGGAAGCTTCTTGAAACTTTTTTAAGTTTCATGTTTCTTCCCCTCATCATTTCCACAACTTTTTTCTGCCCTTAAACTAGAGAAAGAAGGAAACTCTTAGGCACACAAAGAAAGGAGATTTTGAAGGGAGAAAAAGCCAAGAAAAGGTAGAAAATTCCATGGAAATTCAAGCTCTCTCTTTAGCAGGTTGTTGCTCCTTCTTCTCCTCTTTATTTTCGTGGATTAGATGATGTTTTTGGGTCTGTATTGAGGGTAGAACAGAGGTGAAAATTTTGAAATTCAAGGAAGGAGGGCAACCAAATGAAGAACAAGCAAAAAATTTTGAAATTCAAGGGAGGAGGCCAACCAAGTGAAGAATAAGCCAAAGAAAACAAGAATCTAAGGTAATTCATGATGTTTTAAGCTTCTTCTTCCATTCTCTTCTCTTGTATGTATTTTGCCTCACCTAAGACTAGCCAAGGGGGGTGGGATTTCTAACCAAACCAAGAGTGAATCTCATGAGTGAGAAGAACAATAATATACAAAAGAAACAATTAAATAGCCATTAGATTTTAAGATAGTAAAGTTAGGGTTTCAAGTGTTCCACCAAAAATCTGTTTTGATGTAAGAGTTCCTAGGTTTAAATGGATGTTTGCATAAGCTCTAGAGACTCTTAGGAATCTCTCCATATGCTTCTCCAATCAAATAAAGCAAAGAAGCTCCAAGCGTGCCAAATAGAAGCTATGTCTCAGCCTAGAGTAGTTGAGACACCTAGAGGTAGTTTTACTTTATTCCAAGCTTGATTTTGTATCATATATGATGGTAAAAGATGAAGAGAAGCCTTAGGAAAAATTTAGGAAGCCTAGAAATTGAATTGATAGCATCGGTTTCATATTATGGTTTAAAGAAGCAACACCTAGCTAGGCTTCTTAATTTGATTGTGTGATGACTCCAAGAGACTTAAAAAGAGTCAAGAATCATAAATGAATAAGGAGAATGGAGCAAAGATCATGCTTCCATAGAGTTGCTTCATTAGATGCATTATGGAATTATAAAAGAGCCATATAAACCACCTAGCTTTTCTAATGAATGTGTAGCTTTAGAATTTGGTGCAAGAGTATAATTGGCTTCCACATGATGTGTCTAGGCCAAGACAAACAAATCCCACCTTCTTGTGGGAAAGGAATCAAATCCAAGAGAAAAGGTGTGCTTGTGTAACAAAGGTAGCTCTCTCTTCTTTCTCTCATGCATGAGTGGATGTTTATCTTGTCTTTGAATGTGTGTATGTAAGTTTTGAGCCATGAAGCATGTCTTAGCAAGTATCTAATTGCCATGGTGCCATGATGTTGCATTATGTCTTCAAATGATACTTTGTGTCTTTGCTTTGGTTTGTTTGAGTGGTGAAGCCAAGAATCTGCTAACCATGATGAGGATGAGCTAAGAACTATCAAGAATGGTTGAGACAAAATTTAGAGTCTCCCAAGAGTAAGGCTTAGTTAAGAGCCTTTAAGAAAAAGGGTGAGGTAAGTCCTAAATTCTTGAAGAAAATGGGTGGGACTAAACCACTTACTTGGCAAGTCTATGTATATATTGAATGACTTCTTTATTGTTAAAAATGCATCTTGAATGATCACATGTTACATAATTTTTATGCATGCATTTTTAGACATAGATTTGCATTCTTTATGTGTGATTGAAAGGGAAAAGAGCTATTGGGATTCTTAGAATCTCATCCCTTCCTTCTCACATGTCTAACATATCTCGGTGGTCCAAGTGAGCTAAGGAATGGAAGCCACCAAGCCTAAAGGAAGAAGATTGACAACCAAGTGTGGAATTTTGCCATTTTGTAGCCATATGAGTGGCATATGATGTAGTCCTTTATTTTATATGTTGTATGACTTCTTGAACATATGTAAATATATGATGTATGTATGAGATTTGATGCCACGTGTATGATATAACAAGATTTGGGTGTGGAATGGCAAGACTAGTCACATGTGTTTTGTGTATATCTTAGGGTGGATGAGTGAGTTTATGAAATATGGGTTTGTACACCTTTGAGACATGTTTAGTAGACTATTTTAGTGCTTTTCCACGTGCTCAAGTGGCCATGGTTGCCTTAGAAGCTAAAATGGACTATTTGGAACCTTTATATGACACAAAAAGAGTATATTTGCAACCTAATATCAAGATTGGACCAAATGAACGAATTTGCTCATGAAATTTGACATGAAAATAGATGTCATCTAGAGATTTTTAGGAAGCTAAAAACAAGATTATTTGGATCTCTGTGGAATTAATTATGATTTTTCAAACTTGGCATTTTTCTGTTGAACTGATATAAAAACTGTTCATATGGTTAGTTTCTTGTGCTGTATCATTCAAGAGTCAAATGATGTCCAATACTCATGAAACATTACAAGCATAAACTATACATGATAAGCTTTCTATTTCCACTGAGATAACCCCAATTGGACATCTAAATAGGGAGATATGAATTTTTGAAGTTAAGGGATAGTACTAGTAATGATAGATGACCTCAGTTATTGTTCCATATATTTCTAGTAGCTAGACATCCTTGTTGTAGCCTAGAATTATTTTTATCATAAAGTAGATATCTGTAGCTTTCTAGAATAGTATAGTGTGCTTGATTTCAATTTTTTTAAAATTAGTTATAATTTTTTAAAGTTTGTGACAAAAATATGGAATTTCAGTCCGAGGTTGAACACATTATTTTCATGTATATATTTCATTTGCTCGAGTCCTAGGCCACTTCTTAAGATGGTTTTGAGTTGTATTTGTATATTTAAATATGAGAATGAGATGGATGAGTTTATATGGTCCATGGGACACGGAATGAACAAATTTATCCACAACGTAATGCAATTTAATTAATTATTTTTAATGGTTTTCCTTGGCAAACATGTATAATTTAAGGAAGTGAACTTATAAATGATATAAGATGAACTAGAGAATTATAGTGTTACATGTGCAACCTAATAGGCTTCCATGGAGCTTTTGTTGCATTCTTAGGAAAATTGGCACCTATGGAAGTTTCCTAACTTCTTCTTAACTTAATTATGCTCTTACATAGGTTGAAATACCATTTTAAGACGTCAAACTTCCTAGGCTTCATTTGGTATGGAGGAAAGTTTTTCTTATGGAACAAGAATGGAAGAAAGATTGGGAATGGAAAGGAATTTTATGTCCTGTAAGTATGTTTAGTATAATATAAGAAGGAATAGAAATGTTAATTTTTTTTATGTTTGATTAAATAAAAATGAAATAAAAAAGATTAAAATACCAAAATACCCTCAAATAATAAAAGTAATAAAATGAGGTTTTTTTTTTAAAAGAAAAACTTGACAGCTACAGACCCATTAAAACACAGCCTCCTCTTTCAAGCCTCCATCTTCATTTTCTAGGAAGCCATTGTAGAGCTCCAATCCACTTCCAAACAACACCATTAGAGCTTTGTTCCACTTCCAAAAACCACCATTAAAACCCCAATCACAAAACCACCATTAAAATAAGCAAAATCGCAAAATAAAAAAAATGACCATTAAAACCAACGAAATCACTCAAACCAGAAAACATTGCAATAAAGACGTGTTAATCTTAGCAAATTGTTATCTTCGTCTTTACTTTTTCTCAATCCTTGTGCATGAAACCAGAGATGTGTTCATCTTTACTACCATATGTCATCTTTGTGATTGTCGTTGATATCGTATCCAAAAGCAAAAAGGTGTTCATTGTTGCCATGGCATGGGTAAGATAGCCTCGAGCAAGAAGATGGAGACCAAGGGCAATTTTGTTGAAGATATCTCTCTCCCACGATAGAGCCAACTCTCCTGTGCCTCACTAGAGGATAGTGCTCTCCTGTGTTTAAAGGAGACAACTTTGCTAAGGATAATGCTCTCCCATATACCAAACATGTTTTTTAAGTAATCCCTTTCCCTCTCCTATTCCAGAATTGTTCTCTCCAGTGTACCAAACAGAGCCCTAAGGTGCAATCAAAACCCTAGGTACCAAAACTTGCATTCTTTGGCTTCTTACTTGCTTCCAATTGCATTATCATAATCTCCATGTATCAAAACCCTAGTTCCCATCAAGTTTAAGCCAAAATCATACTCCCTCTAATCTTCCTTTAGTTAGGCTGAAAAAAAGAGGAGTATGAACACCAAGGAAAAGCTAGTTTTTATAATGGCACCATACCTTGTTTAAAACCTTGTTTAGTGAGGATTTTTGTGGTGCAATTGGTTGCTTCAAACTCCTTCTTTCCCCAAAGTGGTCAGCTATCAAACTCATCTTTTCAAGAAGCTAAGCCTACCATTAGAAAGAGCAAGAAAAAGAGAGCAAGGTTTCTAACTAAAAGAACATAAAATTATGCAAGTTCCCATACCTTTTTAGCTTTATCTTTCTCTCTCTCTCCTTCCATATTTAGGATGGCATGGGTGTTGTTTTAGGAGCTTCTAGGTTGTTTGGAGGAGATGAGGAGGCAGCATGGCTATATATGAGGTAGAGGAAGGGTTTTATAACAAATTTTAAAATTCTCATTGTGCCCCTCCATTTCCATTCCTTTGTTTGAGTTTATTTTGATTCCTTTTTAAGAATTATCTTTTCTATCATAAAATTTAGGTCCTTTAGTTTATTAAAAACATCTTGTTTCAAATTTATGGGATTTAGAACAATCCCAAATGATCCAATCAAAATTTAGGTCAATTGATGATCCAAATTGTACATAGGAAGGGTTTTAATCATTTTGATAGTTCCTATGATTTTCTAGGCCTATAAAAATCTTAGTTCTCTTAATTTTATCATTTAAAACTTGGGCCTCTAACTATATGATTCAATTTTTAGTTTCTTTTAATTCACATTGCCCTTTTTTAGGCTTGTGACCTTGCTTAAATCATTCATTCCACTCTTTAGAAACTATTTTGAATTGTCAAATCGTAGGATATTACATACGATGCCAACTTCCCATTGAGCACGCTCACAGCTCAATGCATTCCATAGAGTCTGGTTACCACTTAATGCACGATCATGGCACAATGCATGGGTGGTAGCTTGACCATAACTTCACCAAGGACACAATCATGGTTCGAAACAATAATCAAGTAGCCAACCAATTATTTAGTATAGAAAAACAGGTATATGCAGCAAATATAAGATTAAAATATACATATGCAAGGAATAGAAATAAGCCCCTAGTTACCTTAATAAAGCCTAATTACTCTTCCTTTAGCCACCCATATGTTCCTAAAAGGCCCACCAAGCCTAAGACAAGTATAGTCATTATCATTTAATTATCATTAGCAAAAAAGCTTCCTATCCTTTGGTCAATTTTATTAAGAATTCATTAGAAATCACTTATCTACATTTTTAAGGAGTCAATTGCGCCAATTTAAGACCAGACCACCATGAACCAATAATGGTTCACTCCTAACATCTTTATTTTCGTACATGTGATAGTGATGCACCAAAAAATCAATCCAAATGATAAAATTTCTACATATACACATCACAAAATTGTATGAGGCAGTTACCCAATCCTCCATATAACTAATGGTGGTAATTTGAGACTAAAACAACTTAAGTCTATAATGGTCACTTCCATCATCTTCATTTTCGCACATATGATAGCCACTAAGTGAGAAACAGTCCATGGGATGGAATTTAAGCATGAACACACATCAAATTGAAGGGGAATACTTACCCAACAACTCCAGTAGCCTACAAGGTCAAATATTAAGTAAGGAAGCATCAAAAACCCCAATTTCCATAATCTAGGGTTTGATGAAAGACCTCTAAATGACAAATTATTCAGTACAAAATGTAGAGAAAAATGAGTAGAATAAATTTCCCTTCATTCATCTTGGCCAAAACTCGCGTCTTCTTAGTAGATCGGAGCTTGAAAGGTGAAGAACCATGTCTCTCTTCTCCCCTATGTGAATTTTCTTTCTCTCTTAGCTGTCCCAAATGTTTTCTACAGAATAAATGAGGTGGCTACACTAATATTAGGGTTTTATGGGAGAATGGCTAACCTAGGGACATTTTTTTCCAAGTGAGTCTTATCTCTGGTAGTTGGGCCTTACTAGATAGGCCCAATTGAAGCAGGTCTATGTTAAAACTAGAATTAGGCTCTTAAAATTATTTTCGGTGCAATTAAATTAATTATGGAGTTCAAATTAAAATTTCACCCTTATTTATGAATTTTTTCCCAATAAATTTCAAATCCACAATTAGTTTTTTTTTGGGAAAAAATTACCAACTAATTATTATTAGCCTCAAAATTCCTAAAATAATTATTTTTTAAAAAAATTTCTATTTTTGATAATTTTTCTTAATTCTCATGATAATTGCTTATTTTTCTCAAATTAGATCTTTAATTCTTCATAATTTCACTTAATTAATTTTAAGATGTTACAAATCTCATAATCATAATCATAACCATCAAGCAAATATTCATCCTTTGATTTTCAACCATAAAGTTCCATCTCAAAGATAATAAAATGAGCATATGTTTGAAAACAACACTTATCAATTCCAAAACCATTTCATCTCAAAAGTTAAATAAATATTAATCATCCACTTTTCACCTCAAGTAAATGGCAACGCCACTATAAGAATAATTCAATCTCAAAGCATAAAAGCATAATTCATCATTTCATAATATAATTCCATCATTTCATAAGGGTCACTACACCATCTCAAATAGTTCAACTTTCTCAAATACTTGAAGGATGAACCACACTTTGCATAAATCAACTTTATAAAATAGAAGAATGCATTAGAATTATATTTATAAACACTAACTACCTTGATATAAAGCCAAGTGCACAATTACCAAACCGCTACCACTACCCTCAAGTTAGGAATCAACAATATATCAATAAAATACATTTAATATCATATATACAAAAAATTATATTTCTTATCTAATTAAATCTATCTTATCTTATCCACTTAGCAGCCAACAAGTCCAACACTTCACACCTCCACTTGGATTCACACTTTGTCTTACATATATCATCTAAAACAATGAATTAAGCTTCCAAATTAATTTAATAATATTAAATATAAATAATTATGGATTACCCAAATTCCATCCTATAAAAAGATCAATTTTCCACCTAAGCTTTTCATCAAAGATTTAGTGTGCAACTTTAAAATGTAATAATAATTAACATCTAATCAATATTCTAACCAATCTACTTGCATTACTAGAGACTTAATTACATTTTTAATTGACTAATTTCAACCTCAATTGCCAAATCCCCAAAGATTCCAATTATCAAGCCCTAGGATTTACATCATCTATGTTAAATTCTAATCAGTTCAAAATGAAGTTAAGAAGGAGTAAACAATTTTTCTCTTCATATACCTTAGCCAAATCCTTAAGCAAGTGCCTTAAATGGAGTTTACAAGCTGAAGAAAATGAAATTGTGTCTTCTTGACTATGTGTAGCATTGGCTTTATAAGGAAGAGTGAGGGAATGTGTTTTAATTTGATGAATAGGGTAATTTTAATGTAAATGAGCATGAGTTATGGACATGGGTATGGATAATGTAACAACCGGGAAAAAGAAAAGAAAAGGGAAAAGAAAGGACATGAAATCTAGAAATTTTCGGAACCCAGAATTTCTGCCAAGTCCTTTCGCAATAGCGAAGGCGATTCTAGCTATAGCGAGTGCTGGCAGCAACCCATACAAAAACCAGGGAGTTGCCCGCTGTAGCGGCGCCATAGCGAGAGTGAAGTCTGGAACTGACGCGATTTCACCATAGCGAGTGGTAAATATCGCTATAGCGAAGGGAACTGGCACGAGCTCACCGTAGCAAAGGTTACACTTCGCCGTAGCAAAGGTTACACCTCGCCATAGCGAAGCCAGATTACACGAGCTCGCTGTAGTGAAGGTTAGTTTTCGCCGTAGCGAGAGTCGATCCGGAAGAGAGTAAATAGCGAGAATCAGACTTCATTAAACGCCCAAACTCATTTCTTCTCTCATATCTGCCCTAAGGTTCGACCCAAAGAGAGAAAAGAGGTGTGGAGAGTGTGAGAGATCAAGAGAAGAAGGAAGATCAAGGGAAAGGTAAGGTAACTTCTCCCATTTCTTCTGAGAACTCTGATCCCCTCCCTTTGCCCTCTCTTTCTGCGGTTTTAATTGTGAAAATGGTTGCATTTTGGGTATGGGTCAGAAGAGGGAAAGTGGAAAACTCTTTTGAATCCTTGTGTTTTCTTTGAAAATGTGGTTTTCCACTACCATGGGAGCTTGAGAGAGAGAAAGGGGTAATGGCATTCTAGAGAGAGAACCCTAGGTTGTGTGTGATAGAAGGGTTGCTCTAAATTAAATTATAAGAGAGTAATTGCATGCTTTTGGTGTGTTTAGGCTCAAGTGAAACACCTCTATCAAGGTGTGTTTGTGAACCTAAGGAGGGAGAGGAGACATTGAAAGGAAAAGCTTGTGTTGGCTTTGGCTTCTTTCACTCTTTCTTGTTGCATTCTTGGATATGATAGTCATTGTATGATATGTATATGCTGAATGTGTGGAATATGCCATATGCTATTGTTTTGATGCATTGAATGTCAATATGCTTGTGTGATGAGTTGTGAGAATTGCTCGGGTGCGGTAGTGCCGAAAGTCCCTTGAGATGGGTGAGGTGAAGCCGAAAGTCCCTTGAGATAGGTGAGACAAGGCCAAAAGTCTCAAACGAGTGAGGCCAAGTCAAAAGTCCTTAAACTCGGGTAAGGCCATCCAAAAGTCCCTTAAACTCGGGTGAGGCTAGACCAAAAGCCCCTGGAGCTCAATTTTGGCATTGTTGTGAATTCCATAGCATGTACATGATGTGTTGGATGATTGAGAATAGCTAAATGCTTATTCACATGCTTTGACTTGTTATATGCCTTGATTGCTTGCCGGATTGAGTGCTTGAGCTACTGAGATTTCCTGAATCTCACCCCTTTCCCCTCTCAACTAATATGCTAGGTGGAGCTCAAGGAGAATCGAGCACCCACCAAGGAGCCTAGGAGCATGCATAGTTAGAGATATTACTTTCTTTTGATATTTTGATGTAAATATGATGTAAAGTGGTGCCAAATGAAGATGTGCCAACTATTTTTGAGTTGTAAAGATTGTAACAAGTATGAATGTATGAAAGGATATTGTATGACCTATGTTTATAGCCAAATGAATGGAAATGAGGGTTTTACCCCTTTTGTTGCATGTATGGAATAGTGCATAATTGGCCATAGCATAGTGAGATTTGGATGTATGATGATTTGGACCACATGGACTTGATATATATCCTAGTGTTATGCTTTTAAACTTATCCATGAGTGGCTAGAGTGTGAGAGAGGCTATTTGGACCCATTTTGGACCTTTGGGGTGCCAAAACCGGTATTTTTTGTGAGCTCCGTCAAAATATGACCGTACAAGCTCCGTTTGCCATGAAATTTGGCATGCCTCTAGAGTTTGTAGAAAGCTTCTTGAGAAGCTAAAGTGGGTAATATTCGGAGGATTATAGAATATTTGGGGAATTGTTGAATTTGGGAGAATTTAATGAATTGGTCATGTACTGTTCATCTAAACCAGAAAATGAAATCTGTAGCACTTTTAGACCAAATGGATTCCAAATGTGGTGAAATTTTATACACATAAACTAGAAAACCAAAGTGACTTGTAGGAACTGGAATCACCCAAATCGGAGGTCTGTAGAGAGAGATTGAACCGACTGAAGTTCTGTATCAGCATCAGTGAGCTTATCTGACCCCCATCACTGTTCCATCGGTTTTCGGGGTGCAGGAGCTACTGAACTGATCTGGACTTATTTTTTTCCTCTAGTAGACATCTGTATCTTTCTGAATTGGTATAATGTGACCAGATTGGATTTTTTTGGATTTAGTTATGAATTTTCGAAAATCATGACAGCAAGCTGCACTAGAAACAGTGACAGCTGGACCTTCCTCCCATTTTCAATGTCAAACTTGGTCCAAACGATGTGTTTGTGGTTGGGAATGATTTTTAGTGTAAAGTTGACACTTAGAGCTTTCCAGAAACCTAAAGTTTGCTGCATTCCCATTTTTCTATAATTTCTTATGATTTTCCAAACTTAGAGCCAAAATATGACTTTTGGGCCCAAGTGAGAAAATGCAATTTTATTAGTTTTTGGCTCTATACCCGTGGCTTATGGTGCGTTTTATGCTATGTATGAGTCGTATGTATGGAGTTTGAGTTGAGGATGCTTGAGATGGGTTCCTAGGACCCACGGGGTGAAAGATGAGTATATGAAACCCCAGTTCATAACATGTAAATGCCACGGGAGAGTAGTGACTCTTTGGAAATCATGTGGAACCGAGTAAGAAGAGAGGCTGGGTAGCGGTAGTAGTTTAAGGTGTCACAGATAATAGGTCAATATCCATTAAAATTTATCTAAGGTAATAGTAATTCATTAAAAGAGTTACTTTTAGTTATTTAATAAATAAAAAACCCGATTCTAATATTTGGCTTTTCTATTTTCATTTATTTTATTTGGACGAGGTGTAGCTATTTAAGCCTTTATCATTTATCCCATCATTTTTTTAAGCCCAAGACACTAAAATAAATTGATCCACTAAGTCCAATATTTCACTCAATAATATATTTTCCTAATATTTAATAATTATATATATATATATTAATTACTCACTAAATCCTCAAATATCCATTAGTAACATAAACTCCCAATCACCCATTAATACCACCAAGGTTAATGCCTAACATGTAAAACTCATGAATAATAATTCCTAATAATTAAATAAATACTATACATCACCTAAACATGCCTTAATAATTAATTATATTTTAATTTAATTATTTATTTAGGGCTTTACAAGGTAGATGGAGATGAATTTGAATTGATGATCATTAAAGCTAGCTAAAGTAATAATGACATGTTTAATTGTATTTTCAAGAAATCTTAGAAACATCCCGATATACAATGCATAGTTAAAAGGAACAATAGAGAATTTCATGATGTCATCCATTACATTGTAAGTAGAAATATCAATGTTCTAAATTGTGGACCATAATTTATGATGCAGCCACAACATTATAACACTCCTTAATTGCAAGGTGATTGCAATTCTCATTTTAATGCTACAATGGAATAGTATATGTCCATAATTCTAATTTTTCACACTTTCTACTATGCTAAGATTAGACAAGAAACCAAACAACAATCGAAGTAGGCCCTTATCTTGTGGCCAATGTTGATTTCCATTCTTCATATTTGCCATATATCATGTCCTTCACTTCTCTTCATCTTTATCTTCACCTAGATCATCTTTAGCATCTCAACATTATTTCCACTCATCCTTGAGTTAAGTAAGTCCAACACTTCTTCAGTTCTTTGGCTAGATTTAGGTTGGTATGAGACAGGATGAGTCAAGCCATGGGGTGGGGGTTGGGATGGTGTTAGGACTTGGAATGGGAGAGGTGAGAAGAAAGCCACATGGAAGCAATAGTAATAATAGTAATAAATAAATAAATAAAGCTTGGGGAAGAGAAGAGTATAGATGAAAGGAAGAAGAAGAGGAAAACATGGTAGGTAAGTATGGGAGTTGTATTGGGAAAGGAAATAACTTATATGTAATTCTTTATGTCCTTATCATTAGGTTCTCTAATTAAAACATGACAAGTGTATGGGTCTCTAATAATAACATGACAAGTGTATGGTTTTTGTAGACAATTATATGGTTTTCCAATTAAATCATATATTTGTCATATTTTAAATTGGGAACTTAATAATAAAGATATAAGGAACTATGTGTAAGTCTTATCTATTGGAAAATAGGAAGCCAAAATGCTACTAAGGTTAGAAGTGTATTTTTTTTTTAGATTTTAGATATTAATATTTAATAGAATTTTATGTTGAGTTGTTTATTATCCATTATAGAATTAAAATACTATTAAATATATTTAAATGCATTCAAATTTTTGATAATATTCATATTTTTATATAAGTGATATTATTATGTATATAATTAAATTATATGATTAAAAATATGTTATTATATATAGATATTCTTATCTAGGATATCACAGATATTATTTAATAATATAAATTATATAAATTTATTAAATATACTATTAATAAGAATTTGAATTAAAAAAATGAAGAAAGAAGATATTACTATACTAATTTTGTGGTAATTAAGATGAAAGCTTTTGGGAATGGGATTGGAAAGCAAGAAGGGTTATTGTTGAGGGAATAAGAATGGACTTCAAATAATTAATGAGAGATTAGGTTGGGGATTGGAGGGAGGAAGAAATTTGGCAAAAATTTATAAGAGGGAAATTATGTACAAGATGGGAAATATGGAAAAATCTTAAAGGAAGAAAAAGTTAAAAAAATAGGAGAGAAATGAAAAAAAATTAAAAGAAGGAATAACAAAATTTTAGGAAGTGGGTATTAATTATAGAAGTGTCTATTTATTACCTGAGGAAGTGGGTATTAATTATACAAAGTGTGTATTTATTGAATTAATATAGGTGTTAGATATGATATGTTACATGTATTTGAGAGTTATACAAATTATATACTTTTTTATAAAAACATTTTGTGCAATTTTAAAAAAAATCATGGCCATAGTAGTTACAACCCACAATGTAGCATCTGCAATACCTATAATCATAATAACCACAATTGTAACCACAACCATAATTCAAAATCTTGAAAAATATTGGCCATGCATATGTTTACATTTCTTCATCACTTTATTTATCTTGAATAATTATTTGATTACTATTCTTGTGCCTTGGATAGACTTCCCACTTGCGTTGATGTTGATACATAAGACCTAAGTTTGATGTATTTTGATCATTCAAAGCATTTTAAGTGTTCATTGTTGACTTTCTTTTATATATTTGAGGAAATTTTGCAATGTGAATGAAAATTACAAGGATGGACATAGCTTATCATGTACGTTTATGTATGATAGTTGAGAATTTTTAATAAGTGTCTTTACTCTTATATTAGGATCCACTAGCAACCAAACAAATTCCATTAGTTCTCAAAGTATTTAAAATACACTAGGAAATCATTATTACAAGTTGAACATACAATCTCTAATGAAGAACACTAAGGATATTTCTATGAAAATTGTGCTATTTGAAAAACTAAGTCATTTCACAATTGATACACTTTAAGATCTTCAACTTACCAATTAATTTCATTTATACAATAAATTTGTCATCCATGACAATCCACATTTAAATCAATGTTGGTAAATAACACCTTACCATTTATTTGTAAAAGTAGGCAACTAACAATACTACTTTTGTGATATAAAAATTTGGTAGACAATATTGAAATAATTATAAAACAAAAAAAATCTCCTACAATTAGAATGAAAAATTGATTAATTGTAATACCAATAAGTATGAGGAATTTACTAAACATGGTAATGGATTTTGATATTGGCTAAGTCTTACAAGTTTTGTTGTGCCTATATATAAACATCCCCATCATCTATATTAATTTTAAAGAACTAAAATATATTTAAAACAATGGTCTCATAAATTGATACTGGAACATCTCTTTAAAATTGTTATATTAGATTTTCTTATAGTAATTAAATATAATGACATATCAAAAGAAAATAATTTATTTGACATTTATTTCAGCTCTTAAGTTTTTGGCATAATAAAATATATTAAAAAAAGGTTTAGGGCTTAAAAGTGAACTTTTTATAGGCATGATTGACCTCTTTGTTGCATTTCCATTATGAAATGGTTTGTGTATAATTATATGAAATAATATACACATAATCCTCGTTGATCATATATAACTCTTACACAAAAAAATAAATAAATAAATAACTTTGCAAAAGAGAGTAAATGAGTCCAATCCCATTTTTGGCTCTTTTCTCAAAGTTATTTTGGCTTTTCTTGATTGTTCTTACTTTCTCACTTGCCATATAACTTAGTACATTGAGAAATCTTCCCCGTACATTAACTTCAAGGACTAGGCTTCTGATCATGGCTATCAATAACAACATCATTAGGAATGAACTTGCCCCAAAACCAATGTGACTTCCACACTTTGTTCATTTCTTCAATAGGGATGTTCTTTGTCTCTGGCAGGAGGAAAGTAATGAAAATGGTCATAATGAGGACAAAAGTAGCAAAAAACAAGAAGAGACCAAACTTCAGGTGGCAAAGCATGGCGAGAAAGACTTGAGCAATGGCAAAGGTGAACAACATGTTCACAGCAACATTAATAGCTTGCCCTGCAGATCGGACTTCGAGAGGGCATATTTCACTAGGCACCAACCAACCCAAAGGCCCCCAAGACCAAGCATATGCTGCAACATATGCGCATATCAAGAACAAAAGGACATCAGCTTCACCTTTGCTGAATGAACCTTTACCGTTGACTCCAAACTTTAATGCTATCATGACTCCCACAGCAATCTAAAAACAATTAATGGTAATGTATCAATAATTAGTAATTCTATTAGGGATTTTAACATACATAAGACATTTGATACTAAACATAAGAGCCTTAGTTGTATGATACCTGGCAAATAAGCATTTGGATGCCACCTTCAAGGAACAAAATCCTTCTTCCAAACTTATCTACAGAGAATATGGAAACCAATGTGGCTAAGACATTGACAACTCCAGTGATAACTGCAGACATAAGAGAAGCGTCGTCACCAAAGCCGAGAGTTTTAAAGAGGACAGGTGCATAAAACATGATCACATTAATGCCCGTCAATTGTTGGAAGAAAGGAATGAAAGAGCAGAAAGTGATTTGAGGTCTATATCTAGGTTGTGATATGTTTTTCCATGGGTGTGCCACTTGCTTAGCTGCTTTGCTTGCATCAATGAGATCTTGGAGCTCTTCATCAACGTTTTGAGTTCCACGAATCTTTTGCAACATTACCTTAGCTTGGTCATGTTGTCCTCTTTCAATCATGGAGTTTGGTGTGTCACCCAAGAAAAGAGATCCTAGACACAACAAAAAAGCAGGCACTGCTCCTACACCTAAAGAAATTCTCCATCCATTTTCATGCTTAGCTGTCCCATAGTTGATAAGGTTTGCAATCAAAATACCAATTGTAATCATCATTTGGAATCCCATGTTGAGTGCTCCTCTGATATTTGTTGGAGCCATTTCAGATAAATACACTGGAACAGACTATCAGGATAAGAGAGAAAACAAATTAGGTTGATTCTAGGACATTTTATTCATGCTTGCAACACCAAAAAGGAAACACTTCAAAATGATGATGCTAATGTTTACTTACTTGATTACAGTATCCCACACCAAAACCAAGCAATAGACGACCAATGATGAGCATTTCAATGTTTACTGCCAAGCCATTCAATAATGCGCCTGCAAGAAAAAACAATCCACCTAGAAACATCGAGGGTTTACGACCTAGTATTCTTGTGGTAGTGGAGGCAAAGAAAGAAGCTACCAATGCTGCAAGGTACAAGGATGAGGTGAACAATGTCAGGAGCTCATTATCAAATTTGCAGTATGTGTTCTCATGGCCTAATCCAACCTTCATTTGTCTATACACAGATGGGAAAAACTTGACTAAGAATGGTTCCATGGAAGTCACTCCTCCTGTAATCCCAAGATCATAACCAAAGAGAAGACCTCCCATAGCAGCCACAAAGCAAGTGATCAACACAAAAGCTGTGACTTTGCCTTCATACTGCCTAGCTTCACTTTGATCAACAAAAGCTCCTCCTGCCATCTTTGAAATTGTATAATTACTTCAAATATATGATGTTTAATCTTGTTTTTCACCTCTTTAAGCCTTTTGTCTTTGTCTACCCACTATTAGCGTTGTGGCATATATAGGATTTACTAGGATGACAAATATGAAATGCCAGAGGAGGCTTTCACAATGATAATCTCATACAACAGCATTGTGCCTTTTAAGGCGTGTCATACAATCATAATGTCCAAAATTAGGAGTTCTTTTCACCCGAATTCGTTGTTGAAGTACTACCACAGAGATCTATTCCATAAATGACAAAGTCCGTTGACTAGTTATTTTTTGTTTTTTTAATAAATTACTTTTTCTTTATATTATCTAATAATTATTTTGATATAAGTAAATTCCTACCAAGAGTTGAAAGTTGGCTAACAGGACACTATTTCTAGTGATCTAAATATGCTCGTCTTTTAGAATTAAAGAAACAAATGCAATTCCATCCTGACAATCTAAATTATTTAACGAGACATGGTATTAAATTTTAATATATATTATTAATAAATTGAGTATTCGTGAAATTTATAAAAAATAAAAAGGATATACCACATTGACAAGTAAAATGTTAACAATTAAAAATAATAAATAGATAATTTTTTGTTAGATTATTGGGAAAGAAGAGATAGACATGACACCACAAGTAGGTGGTATATTAACATATATACATATAAAATTGTGCAACTACAGAAACTAATTTTTTTAAATGAAAATATTCATTTCCTATCTTATATGACATAGAACATTCGTTTTAATTATACTGCAATAATAAATAGAAGCAAAAATGTCAAATAACCAAAAAGAAAAGGATCTTAGTCGAATGCGAAATTTGAAACTTCACAATTAGCGTTCAGTTTTGGTTTGCATAAACCTTACTAGATTAGAAATCTCTTTTATAATTTTACCGTTGTCTTACATTTGGGTATCACAAAAAAGAAAAAAGCAAAAAGCTGGATTAGAAATCCTACATGAGTCAGAATTTAGTGTCAGAATACATTTTGGGAAAAGAATAATGACTTTGGCCATTTCAAGAGCTTTACTATTCATAACATCATTGTAATCCCACTTTCTCTTCAAAATTTTCAAATATCATCTAGGATATATTATGTTAGCAATTTGTAATGGTTTTGAAAAGTTTACATCTAATTTTATTAATAGGCTCCACGCTCTTCACAATTTGGAAATGATTCCTATGAATACAAAAACAATTCATATAGATTAATATATTCAAGCCTCTAATTATGATCAAACGATGACGTAGATAGATAATTTACGAAATGCCCTAGATTTCAGTATCGTTGCCAGCTAAAAAATAATTTTGACAATTTATGCCTTACTAGTTATTTGGTTTGCATATCACTAGTCTTATAGTTAAACCTTTCAATACTAAATACATAATCTGGTTCTTGAGAAATACTACTAATCATTATACCATTAAATTTAAAATTTTTAAGGCTTTCCAATTACTATATTTGGATGTGAAAATTCCTAATTCATGTTTCTTTGATATTATTTTGATCAATAATTTCCAAATGCCCCTTTTGAGTTTGTCAAGGCATTGAATGCAAGACAACATGTACTTTCTAGAGTACTATGCTAAATCACTATGGATGACATTGATGGTGGGAAGCTTAAAGATTTGTGGTCAAGTTCTTCCTCTTCTTACTCTATCACATGTTGCCAAGTGTTTAATGTAGAAAGCAATTAATTTATCTTCCTTAATTTAATAGCATGACCCATTTATAAGCAATTGTTGCCATTTGTAATCCCGTTGTTATCAATATTAAAGGGATAGACATAGCTTATTGTGTAAGTTTATGGATGATAGTTGAGAACTTATAACATGACTCTTCAATCCTAAATTGGGATCTTCTAGCAACCAAAGGAATTCCATTAGTTTTCAAAATATTTATGATACACTGAGAAACCATTATTACAACTTGAACTTACGATTTCTAATCAAGACCACTAAGGGCATTTCTACGAAAGCTCTACTATTTGAAAAACCAAGTCATTTCACCAATATATACACTTTGCAATTTTCAATTTACTAACTAATTTCATTTATACAATAAATTTGTTATCTATAACAATCCACATTTGAATCAATGTCGATAAAACTACAACTTCTTATTTATTTATAAATGTAGCTAATTGATAGACGATGATATTACTTCAGCAATATGAACATTTTGAAGGCACTATTGCAATAATTATACAATAAAAAGCAAAAGGTCCGACAATTAGAATGGAAGGTTGATTAATTGTAGTACGTATAAGTATGACGAACTTACTGAATATGGTAAAGGATTTGAGTTTGGCTCAGTGTTGTAAGTTTTGGTGTGTCTATATATTAACATCCCCACCTTCTGTTGTAATTTTAATGGACTAAAATATCTTTGAAATAGTGGTCTCACTTCTAATTTAATATTCAAACCTCTCCTCAGAATTGTTATATTAGTTTTGCTTATAGTTATTAAATAAAATGGCATATTAAAAGTATATAGTTTGCTTGACTTTTATTTTAGCTCTTGGGTTTTGGGCATCATAATATATTAGGGAAAAAAACTAAGGCCCCAAAGTGAACTTTCTTGTGGGCATGAATGACCTCTTTGTTGCATTTCTATTATGAAATGAATTGTGTATAATTATATGAATGAATATACACATAATCTTCATTGATCGCATACAACTGTTACATAGAAACAAAGTTTAAATTTACAAAAGAGCGTACAAGTTGCAAAAAGAATTGAGTCTCATCCAATTTTTGACTCCTTTTGCAAAGTTATTTTTGCTTTTGTTGATTTTTCTCACTTTTTCACCTGCCACGTAGTACAGTACACTATGAAATATTTCTCAATTGTTCAACCTCAAGGACTAGGCTTGTGATTATAGCTATCAATAATAACATCATTAGGAACAAACTTGCCCGAGAACCAATGTGACTTCCACACTTTGTTCATTTCTTCAATAGGGACAATCTTTGTCTCTGGGAGGAGTAGAGCAATGAAAATGGTCATTATAAGGATAAAACCAGCAAAGAAGAAGAAGAGACCAACATGAAAGCTTGCCTTCATAATGCCTAGATTTACTTTGATAAACAAAAGTTCCTTGAAATAGTATTGTTACTTAAAATATATGGTGTTTAATCTTGCTCTTCACCTTTTCAAACCTTTTTATCTTTGTTTGTACCTCAATTAGCGTTGTGGCTTATATAGGATTTGTTATGAAGACAAATTATGAAAAGCCAAAGGAGGTCTTCACAAAGATAACTCCATACAACAACTTTGTGCCTTCTAAGGTGTGTCATACAATCATAATATACCAAATTAGGTCTACTTTTTAACCGAATTCATTATTGAATTACTACCACAAGGATGTATTCCATAAAAGAACTAGTCGTTTGACTAATTATTTTCTTTTTCTTTAATAAAATTTTTTTTCTTAATTTTAAATAGATAATTATTTTGATATAAGTGAAATTCCAACCTGTAGTAGAAAGTGGGCTTAAAGGACAATATTTTGAGTGATTTAAATGAGCTCTTCTTTTAATATTAAGGATACAAATGTAATATCACTGGTAATCTGAATTGCTTAGTAATAGATTGTATTAAATTTTATTATATATTATTACTTTATTGAGTACTTGTGAAATTAATGAAAAGTAAAAAAAAGATATACAACTTTGACAAGTATAATGTTAAAAATTAGAAACAAGAAACAAAAACTTCCTTGTCCAATTGTAAGGGAAGAAGAGATACAACATGACAACACAAGTAAATAGTATATTAAAATATAAACATGTGAAATTTTGTTAGCATAAAAAATAATTTTTTGATGAAAAAAATTTATTTGTTATGTTATATGGCATAAGACATTCCTTTTAATTGAATTCAAATACAGTAAAAAAATGGAAGTGAAAATTTCAAATAACCAAAAGGAAATGAATTTAGTCGCGAGATCTTGAATTTCACTATTAGTGTTCAATTTTGGTTTGTATAAACTCAACTATATTAGAAATCCCTCATGAATCACAATTTAGCGTCATAGATACACTTTTAGAAATGGTGGAATGGTTTTGGCCATTTCCAGAGGCCTATTCTTTCTAACATCATTGTCGTCCCATTTGTCTTAAAAAATTTCAAATATTATTAAAAATTTTCTATACTGATTGCAAACATCATATTTTATCGGCATATATTTGGAAAACGAAATCTTTACTTTAAATTTTTATTTTATTTTGGTGAAACTTTAGGTTTTCATTTCAATATTTGGTTAATTTTAGTTTGGTTTTGGAGTCAATAAAATAAAGAAATAAAAAAAATGATAATAAGAGGCCGCGTCCAGAAAGCAGAGCACCTGAATTAAGTTGTTCCAAAGATTTAGGCTCAACCCAACTCCAAAGAATTGGAATAATATGTTCGGAGCCCATGAAGGCAAGATTGGCCACCCAAAAAAAAAAAAACCCAGAAAAAAAAAAAAAGAAAAAGGAAAGGGAGAAGAAGAGGAGAGAGAGCGAATTGAGAGAAGCAAAGAGGGAGATCAGGATAGAATTTGCTAATACAAAGAGGGAACTGGGCGGAAAAGGAGAGCAAAATTGAGAAGGAGAGACTGACTGAGAGTTGAGAGAATCAAAGGAAAAATAAATCTTGGCATAGCTCAGTGTATTTCGTTTCGGTCTGAAGGTGTATAGGCTAAGGTTTGGCATGTTCATTTAGGTGCATTTTTTAAGAAAGATTCATTATCTTGAAAATTATGGTAGCTCATGCTTTGTTCTTTCATTGTGTGGGGGATTGATTAAATCCGAGGGTATTCTCGTAAGAGACCTTAGCAATGCTTATAGTAATTTATACTTGGACTCTGTTCTTGCACTGTATAGTTTGGCTTTGTTCTCATGGGTTAAGTTATCATAATATCTCCCTCTTGGTTATTTTTAATGTCTAGGTGAAAATCGTTGGTGTTTTAGAATCTGGGTATGTGCTGTTTGGTTCAATTTTGGGGAGTGAAAGTGTGCCATATATATCCATGTTGTAGTGCAAAATCCTGCGTTAATGACTGCGCAATTCGTGAATAAGTTTTGAGTAAGAAAATACTGCCTATGCCATATTTCTGCATAAGCATTCTGTTAATGGCTGCAAAATTCATGATTCTGTTTTGAGTAGGAAAATCCGGGACATGGCCATATTTCTGGGTATGCTTTGTGTTTAATGGCTGCACAACTCATTATGTTTTGAGTAAGAAAATGCTGCATATGGTCATATTTCTGCATAAGCTTTCTTTGTTTAATGGCTGCACAACTTATGATTCTGTTTTGAGCAAGAGTCATACCCTGTCCTAGCCACTGATCTAACCAAACAATCTCGAATACCTTATCGAATACCTTGCTTGGCTTATCATTCACTGACATTTGATAACTAACTGTAGAGACACATTGTAGAATCATTTGAATCCAATTTCCTATAAATTGCATCATCAATGGCACAATTTGCAAGAAAGTCCAAGATAATTTATTATATGCTTTAACTATGTCTAGCTTATATGTGCACCATCTAGACTGCGAGTGCCTGGTTTGATGCAGTTTATGTAGCAGTTCGAGGGCCAAAACAATAGTACAAAAAATAAGCCTCCCCTTAAGGAAAATTGTTTGATTGGGTGCAATCAAAGCTGGCAAAATCTATGAGTCCATTACAAAGTATCTTAGAAATAATTTTATATGATACATTACAAAAACTAATAGGGTTTTAATCTTTCAGGGTCAGTGGTTATCACTTTTTGAAATTAATGTGATATAAATTCTGTTAGGTTTTTAAAAGAAAGAACCATATTAATGATGTCCCTTTTGACAATGTCCCAAGAATATTGATAAAATTTAGTATGAAAACCATCGGACCTTAAAGCACTATTAGCTTTTAACTAAAAAAATTTCCCATTCAATTTTCAATAGATGAATGGATTCTTGAAGGAGAGCAAACTGTTGCTCAATAAGAGTGGGGGTTGGAAGGTCATCAAGTTCTTGAATAACCATTAAGATCCCTTTAGTTAGTTGGAGCAAAATTGCGCCTAAAATATTCACTGGCAAGGCATTCAATGATACTCGGATTATCTATCCAAATAACTTGTTTTGTTTTACTATGGGAGATATGATTTGTAACTCTAGCCTCTTGTTGCCTAACCCATGAAAACATTTTGTATTATAATCTCCATTTAGTAACGATGTCACTTTTTGAAGTCAAAATATTTTTTTACAATCATACCAGAATTTTAAATTAGCTTTGATTGATTGCTTTAAGGACTTGAGTGAGCCTTCATAGATTAGATAGGGCCTAGTGAAGGCGGTCCTCAAGTTTTTGTATTTGTAATCAAAATTTTTGCACTTTAGTCTTATTCCATTTGCAAGGGCAACTCCTGCATTTGAAAGCTTGTTAACTACTTTATATGCATAGGAACTAGGCTTACTACGTCAGGAGAAGGCTTTGTTGGCAGTTAGTAATCGGAACAAAAAGGGAGGCCTTTGTTGGTGGTTAATTAAAAACTATCAACAAAAGGGGTCATTTGTTAGCAGTTAATTACACACACCCAACAAAGGGTGTTATTTTTGTTAGCAATTTTTTAAAAAATGCCAACAAAGGTCTCATATTTTGTTGTCGGTTATTAAAAATAACTACCAACAAATAGGAATTTGTTGGTAGTTTTACGTTGAATCGCCAACTTTTTGTTTTTTTTTTTCGACATACAATTTACGCACTTGCAGTGCCTTTTGGTATTTGGTTCATCCTTATCCTTTATTTGATTTCAGCTATCAATATTCAGCAACTCAAAATAATCAAAGAACTCTTATTCTTTTAAGAAGAAGTACAAAGAATAATTATAGTCATTTAATTAGAAAAACTCTTATTTCTTTGTATTAATCAATCAAAGAACACTTACAATCAATAATCAAATTAAAACAAAGCTAGAAATTAACACAAGCTAATAGTAAACCAATAGATATTGTTGGAACATGTATTGAGACTACTTTTCTCTAGGTTCATCTATTTGAGTATCAGAGTATTCTTTACAATATGAATTTGGAAAGTACTACAAAATGAAATATAATAAGAACAATTTGAAGTTAGATAACTAGAATTTGGTCAAATTTTAGAAATTTTATTTTAAATTAAATTTTATATCAAAGAAAAATCAGCAACATAACAGCTTAAAAATAAAGATTCCTTGGCTCCTAAGCCCTCTTTTTACAGCTAATAACAACAAATTACATACTAATATCACCAAATACAACTAGTAACAGAAAATTACCAGCAACCAACACCATCCTATAATTAAATTTTTATATACAAGGAAACATAGAGGCAAGGAAAAACATCTAATCACTTAAAGGAACTGAATTGCATATTGTATCCAGGATTGTAGACTATCCATGTGTGATAATATCCTTTATAAATCTTATCACATAGTATCCATAATTTATACTGTTTGGTTGTTTTGTGTAACATTTGGCTTTCTAAAAACGAGAGAAAATGTGAGAAACGTAATGTACGGTTTCTTCGTCAACGAACGAAACTCACCGGATACAAAAGGAAGTCCCTCGAAATGATGTAGTTAAGGTCCTAAAAAATTTAGGAAGCATTCTAGACTCCTAAAAATGAGAATCCTAGCTCAAATGGAAAGAAAAATGGAGTAGAATGAAGAAACGAAATTGTGACAAAAACTGACAAAACGTAATGACATTTTCGTAAATAAATACAACTTTTGGAAAAACATATAGGAGGACTTTTTAAATGAATGTTTTGAGTTGCTCAGGGATTTTAGAGGCCCTGAAAACTATAGGAAGCCCTGGGACAGTTAAATCTCCTCTGGTAGATGTTTTCCCATATCGGTTGACCTGAACTTTGATTGATTTGTTCGGTAAGGTTTTAGCTCCAAATTGAGTGATTCCAAAGGTATTTTATTAAATTGGGAACTTAAATTTTATAATAGAAAAGACAATTCTCAAAAAGGGGCTAAAACGAAGCCGAAACAAAATTACCATTACGGAAGGACAAAATTAGAATTTTTGAAAAATGTGTTTCTAGAAGCGCCCACACACTTCTACTTTCTTCTCCCATCTTCTTAAGCACGAAATTTCTACCCAAAATATAGAATATGATCTGCTCTCTTAGGCTTACAAGAAGGGGAAGAAAAGGAGGAGAAAAATCAAGAAAAATGTATGGATTCTTGGTAGTTTTTTATCCTTTCTTCCATCCAAACCTCCTTTCCTCTATTCTCCTTTGTTTCCTTTAATTAAAATGAAATTTTCAAATCTGTTTTAAGGGAGTTATTGAGGGGAAATTTCAGATTTGAAGAGAGAAGCTTGGAGAAAGCAAGATTCAAGTGAGAAAAAGCAAGAAACCTAGGTAATTTCTCTTCTTATGGTAGCTACCTTTGGTTTCTCTCCTCCTCCATTTCACCTAACGTGAGAAACCCTAGGAGGAATTGATTTTTAGGTAGAACCAAGGATGAATCTAAGGAAAAAGAGTGTGAAGATTAAGAATATGCAAAGGAATTAACAAAAACCCATTAGATTTTAAGATGTAATTTCTAGAATTTCAATTGCACCTTGTAAAATTTGATTTTGTATGATGATTCCTAGGCCTAAATAAGAGTTTAAATGAGCTTCCAAGATCTCTAAGAAGCTCCTTGTAACACCCCAAAAATTAATTAAGGTGTTAATCATAGATTAAGATTAATTAAGAATAATTAATATGGGATGATTGGGCAAGTTAAGTGAATGAAGATTTTAGAGAGATGAATTATTAATATGGGTTTGAGAATTAATTAGGATAGAAACTTCATCTAGGCCCAAATTAAGAAATCATAAGAAGAGGCTAATGGAGGCCTAATGAGTTAGGTGCAGACCCAATCTAATTTCATATGATAGAGGCCCAAGATCCACCTTTTATAGGCTCCTATGAGTGGCCCAATAACCCTTGTGCAAACCCAAATCCTTGAGCTCTTCAAACTTGGCCCAAACTTAATTAAAATTCAGTAGCCCAATACATAAGAGCTGGCCCAACAAAGCAAAAATCTGAAGCCATTTGGAGTTGGACCTTGGAGCAACCCATGACCCATCTTAGACCCAACTTAAACCCAACTAAAACCCTAACTCTTCAGCCTTTTCCTCATTTTGCTGAAATTCAAGAGAGGAAATTCGGAGGTTCAAGGGAGGCTAGGGTTTTACTAACATGGAAGCTCCATTTTTGACTCCTAGAGGATGATTTAGCCAAGGTGAGTTATATATAACTTGACCCTCTCATCCTCCTCTTCATTTTGGTCCGATTAATTTCTGGGTTTGAGCATTTTCATCTTCTTCTCAAATCTGAAATTTGGTGTTGGGTGATTCCTTGCAAGATTTTCGGACTTGGAGGTTAGAGGGAGGATTAGGTAAGCTTTTCCCTTCCATTTTGTGAATCACTTTACTGGAAAATACCCCTAAGGATGTATTATCATAATGGGTTCTGTTATTGTGTGAGATTACGAGGAGATAATGGTGGAAAACTAAATTTTCTAGGCTTGATGATTAAAATACGAATTTTGGTGCTTCCATAGTGGATTTTCAGAGGTGAGGCTATGGGTGTTATTAAGTGAGTATCTTCTTCTCATTTTGATGCATTTTCTGTTAGTTTGAGACCCCTATAGTTGACCTATGATATGAGCTTTGGTTTCATGTGAAATTACCCAGAAATTGGAGTGAACTATGACAATTTCTGGTGTGGGAAAGTTGGAATCTGGAATTAAATCCCTTGGTAATTAGGTGAGTGACCTCTAGTCTGTCATTAGTAGTTCAACTCTTTGGATATTTGATTGTGATTAGAAATGATGATAATTATGCTTGTTATAGGCTTGGTATGCATTTTGATTATTATGGTAGCTAGGGGAAGAGTAATTGGCTTCATTGAAGTAACTGGGGTTATTTTTCTAATTCCATGTATATGCTCATGTTAATATGCTATTTGTTATACATGCTTGATTTTGAAATGCTAAATGTCTAGTTGACTACTTGATTGTTATTGTAATTAGACCTTGTGAGTCCATGGTGGAGCTGTGGTGCGGCTGCCACCTGTGCATGTGCTTCGATCGAGCACTGAGTTGTGATCAGACCCTGATGCACTGAGCCCTGGTTGTGCTCATTATGGAGTAGGTGCCGTGGACGAACCTCTCTCAGTGTTATTGGCCATTAACATGTTATGTATGATTGCTGGTATGGGACAGTAGTCATTGGTAGCTCAACTAGTTCATTTGCGAATTGAATTGATGATTCTAGTATTGATGACATGAAATTGCATTGGATTGATTGACTTGTATATATATATGAAAATTGCCTTTTGTTACTGAGATTGTATATCTCACCCTGCTGTGGGCTAACATTTTCAGGGACCGGACCTCTTAATGGCAAGGAGAAAATTAATAGAAGATCATTAAATGGTTTGGTAGCATATAGGCTTGGGAGTTTTGACAAAATGTATTGTAACTAAATTGTTAGTTCTGTATCATTGCTGCATTGCATCATGAGTTGCCAAGTATAGGGATTGTATATGTAATTTGATTATCATGGAATTGAACATTATGATTGTAATTGGCTAATAATGGATAAGTGATTTGATTTTATATGAACATTAAGCATTGACCCCATGCATCTTGTGACCATAATACATTTGCTGTCATTAATTTATGAACTCACTAGTTTATGGTAGCTAAAGGGTTAAGGATCCATATTTGAATTTTAAATGTGTAATGATAGATGTGTTAAGTAGATTAGGTGAAAGAAAGACATTAAATCTTCACAAACTAAGTTAAAGTGGCCTAGAGGGTTACTAGAGGGGGAATTGGAGAGCATGAGATGAAATTTTGAGAGTTATAGGAACAGAAGGGAATTGGCTGCGGCCAACATTTAATTGGCCTAGGCCAAATAGAAACAGAGAAGAATTGGCCGTAGCCAACAATTAATTGGCCTCGGCCAAATGTGGCGAACCTGCCAGGGAAGAAAACAGAGAGAAATTGGCCGCGGCAAATAGTGATGTTGGCCGCGGCTAAGACTGGGAAGCAAGTTTGGGGGTGTTCCAGAGGGTATTTGGCCGCGGCGAAAAAGGTATTTGGCCGCGATAAAATGCGTGAAATTTATAGAGGTGTAAGGACTTGAATCCAAGAGTAATTGGCCGCAGCGAAAGGGGATTTAGCCGTGGCGAAGGTGCTCAATTTCTCATATTCACTTAGAAACTTTAATTTCTTTTATGGTAATACTAAGGAATGATTTAGAAATACTTGTAAGAGATTTTTATGAGTTGGAATTAATGGATGGGAGAATCAAAGGCTCCTTATTAATGATTAAATTCACTTGCACTTTTGAATAATTGTGGTTGCCTAATTAATGACCCTAATAACATTAAAGTTCAAATTTCCTAATATTTTTCGAATATAATTAGTTGTAATGACTTTCAACCCTAATTGAAATTTTATGCTTAGTAATCACGCACTTAACCTTAATTATGATTATTAGAAGTTAGGGTCATTACACTCCCCACATGCATCCTCTCATGAAAAAACAAAGCAAACTCCAAGAAACCCCATTTCCTCCATAGCCTCGGCCTAAAGGGGTTTGTGTAGTTAAGGAGAGTTTTAAATTTTTCTAAGCCCATTCTTGAGTCATATATGATGAATGAAAATGAAGGGAGGCCTTAGGAAAAATTTAGAACCTATAGAAAGTGAGTTGGTGCTTTATGTTTCATATTATGACCTAAAGAAGCAATATATAGTTAGGCTCTTAGTTCTAATTGTGTGATGACTCCAAGAGGCTTAAAAGGAGTCAAGAATCATATTTGAGAGGAAAGAATAGAGCCTAGAATTTATTTAAGGGGTGTTGCTTCATTAGGTGCAATTATGGAACCATAATAAGGTTATAAGCCAAGCTAGTGTCTAAGTGAGTTGTGTGGCCTTAGAATTAATTCCATGAACCTAATTGGCTTCCATAAATTGTATCTAGGCCAAGAGAAACCATCCCCACACTTTTGTGTGTGTGGCCGAAAGAGGGAGCCTTGATTCAAGAAGAAAAGTGTGTGATTGTGTACGAGGTAGCTCTTTCCACTTTCTCTCATGCATGGATGTGTGCTTAGCTTGTCTTAGAATGTGTGTATGTGTATTTTCAAGCCATGAAAAGCATGCTAGCATGATTTTAATATGCCATGATTTCATGATAACATATTATGTTTCCAAATAATGTTATGATGTGTGCTTGGGTTTGCTTGAATGTGGTGAGGCCAAGAACCCTTAAAATTGGTTGAGACAAAGTAAAAAGTCTCCCAAAAGTGAGATGGGCTCCTAAGAGCATAGTTGAGTCCAAGAATCTCTTAAAGAATGGGCGAGGCAAGTCCAATATCCACAAGAAGTTGGGTGAGGCCAATCCACTTGCTTGGCAAGCCTTTGTATGCTATGTATAAATTTTTCAAATGATGAAAATGTCTCTTGAATGTTTGCACATGTTAACATGACCATACATGCATTTATGAGATTTATTTGTATCCATTATGTATGATTGAATGGAAGATGAATTAGGATTCTTTGAATTTTATCTCCTCCTCTTCAATGATCTAACATGCTAGGTGGATCAAGTAGACAAGGTAATAGAAGCCAACCACCTTGAGGATGAGAGGATGACAACAAAGTGCTTGAATTTTGTTACTTTGAAACCATACAATTGGAAAATAATTTAATCCATGAATGTATATGTATCATGATGTTATGAACACATGTAATTATGATAATATGTCATATATGAATGAGAGAATATGTTAGGTGACCAATAGAATGTAATTTGAACATGCCTTGGCAAATGAGCTTCTTGGATGACATTATGGAATTGTGTATAAGTGTCGATGAGATGGCCAAAATGAGATGCATGAGGATTGGGGCCATTTGGAAAACTTACACAAGTCCTAATTATGCTTTTAGACTTGCCCAAGAGGTACCAAACAACAAGGAAAGCCATTTGGACATTTTGGTATCCCTTATGGAGCCAAAATTGACTAATTTAGAACCCTACATCACTTTTTATCCAAATGAGCTCTTTTTGATCTGAGATTTTGCATGCAATTAGAATTTGTTGAGAGATTTTCAAGAAGATAAAGAAAAGAATTTTTGGAGGTCCATAGAATATTTGATGAATTTTCAAAATTGGAAAATTTTTTGGTGTTGGCCATGCCACTGTTCATACTGGTCTAAAAATGAAATCTGTCACACAGGGCTCAAATAATGTCCAATTGCTAAAAAATTTTATGCAAAGAAACTAAACATTTATAGTAACTTGTACCAATTAAAAGCACCCCATTTGGATGTCTAGAGAGGGAGATATGAATTTTAAAAAATGCTATCTAGTATTAGGAACTTTAGCTGACCTCTGTTACTGTTTGATTAGATTTCGAGGTCTGGATGTGCCTAAGCTAGTTTGGAATTATTTTTTTTCCCTCTAACATACAAAGCTTTCCAGATTTGTAGGGATTGGATTTTTGTGAAATTAATTGAACATTTTTGAAATTTGCTGCAGAAATTTGTGACAGTATCAGTGGACAGTTTGACCTCTGGACCATTTCGCATGTCAAATGTCCTCTGTGTTGGATGTTATGGTTTAGAAATATTTTTATCCTAAAGTAGACATTTGTAACTTCTCAGAATGATTAAGAATGCATGATTTTTATTTTTTTTAGAATTATTTATAATTTTTCAAAATTTGGTCAGAAAAGAGCCAAATCTAACAAAAAATAGATATGAATATTTCATGCTTCCCTTCGAGTTTCTTGAGATGTGTGCCACTTTTGATGATTCAAATGAGTTATATTTATATAATTAAATATGAGAATGTGTTGTATGAGCTTACATGGTCCATGTAACACCGAATGAAATTTTTGTACATGATGCAATGCAAAAAAATGTATTATTTTGATGGATTTTTCTCACTTCCTTCGTGGAATATTTCATGTGAGCATGCAAATGTGTATAAAATGAGTTAGAAATATATGGTGTTATATTTTGGATAATGTAAAAATTTAATACAAAAAATATTAAATTTAAGAAATGGTATGTTGAATAATTGTCTGAATATTGATAAATATCTTTATTCTACTCCTTTTGTATAACATGGCGGGTGTTTTTGACTTTGGCACCTTAAAATCACGATTTGCGTGGAACATCACCACGACTCTACCAAGTAAGTGAAAAAAAATTTAATATAAGAATCTATTTTGAAATTAAAACATACAAATATATAGAAATATATAGAAAATATATGCATATGCTTACTGATTGAATAACTCCTACATTTGCACACGATTTGTTGGGTTGCCATTCACTGGATCCATGAAATATATCTTTGGAGCACATGGATTAATAATGACTAACATCCAGTGTGCCCTAAATAGTTGACATTCAAATTACACATGATTGAAAAAGATTAGTAGTAAGTGATTCACCCTTGCATGTAAGGGGCCAAGAATAACACCTCATTATCGACTCTTGCAATGAACGGATTCGCTATTTGTTGTGATTGACTTATAAGTTGGCTATGCGGCATCTGTGGAGTAAAAGTGGCTATGTCATGGAGATTGATAAACACAAGCCTCCTCATGAGATTGCCAGGGACTAAGAACGTATGATACAAGTACCTGAGATGAAGAAACAAATAGATCAATGATAACTACAATAAACATAGTAAAAAATAGTTTATGAATAGTGGATAAAGTACCTGGCATATAAGTTAATAGCAGTGACCCCCATTATCTTATGCCAGAGGACATCATTTATTACTTCTAGTCTAAGCAGATCCTATGTTTTTCTGTTGTAAATCTCTTTATTGAAATCTATAACTTTTATGTCATCATCCTTTAATATTTGTTTTGCTAACGCTTCAAGAGCCAATCCATATTTATTTGAAACTTGAGGGTTGGGCTTTGGCTTCGATGGTGCTATAATTGATTGCTTGCTAAGTCCTGATACTTTTAGGTGTTTCCCCCTAGACTATGCAACAAAGTGAGCTAGTTTAATTTGGAATTAAGAAAGATTTATAAAGGAAGTGAACCAAAAGTAAGTATCAACTAACAAACTTGTCTTAATGGGCTACTATAATGAGATTGGTGGGCCACGCAATGAAGCTCCCCACTGCTTGTCCTATTGCTCTTACGTCCTTGGTAGGAACAGGTAACTCAGCATTCTCCCCTATAGGGATATTAACTGCTAGTCTGGCATGGTCGGCAGGAAGTATTGCATTGTAAAGTGTGTCTCCTACAATGTTAAACATATGACCCTTTGCAATCATGCGAGGGTGTCTAACAATAATAGACAGTTTGCTTTGCCCTAAACAAATTATAACATAAGAAAGTACTGATAAGTAATGAAAGTACTTAACTATTAACTTAGTAAAAGAAAGTAATTACCTCAGAGAGATGCTGAGAGGGCAGTGTGCAACTATTTTTATAGCTGGGGCCAACTTTCGCTACCTACATCCCCATCATTTACATCTTCATCAAATTCTCAATGAGCCATCGTTGATCCTCTAGTTGCATTCTCAGCTCAGATTGCTCTTACTGTTGTCGCTCCACCTTTTCTCTCAACTCAACAACCTCGACTGAAGAATGCAATTTCGAGCACTTTTGTATCCCAAAATAGTCTCTTTGGCTGATGTCAAAATTAACACCCCTAACACGACGGAGGTACTTTGTGACACCAAGCACCTTACCCAAGATATCCTTACCCCTTGGGAGTACATCACCTTATATGAGGGTCTGTGATAAGGCATCGTATTACACATAAATTAAAAAGTAAATGTTATTAAAAATAACAAAATGAAATAGAATGATTGAAAATTTAAATAATTAGTTAATACTTACACATTTGTTCCAAATTTCAATGATGCACTTATTGTCAATTTCGCCTGCTTTATTGACTCGAGCTACCTTCCAGAGAATATAACAGGATACTGTGCTAACTTTTGATCTCTCTTGCTTGATCTGTGTATTAGGATAAAAAAATAATTTGTAAGTATTACATTATTATATATTTACAAGTAAATGACATATATATTCACGTACCATCTATTGCTCAAGGCTTGAGTATCCCAATTGTCCTTTCTTGTATGGATATGGGATATTCTTTACGCTTTTTTGGTTCTCTTGGTTAATTTCACACTATAATGAACAACTATATATTGTAAAATATAATTACCTAGAAGACTCCTCTTGACATCGGCTGGTAAAAGCATCCCAAGCCTCCTGAGTTATCATAGCTTGAAATAATTCAGGGGGACGCTCAAGGATGTTCCTGTTAGATCTCTCAAGAATCTATACTGAGTATGTACCAGAATGATCATAGTGCCTTACTGGCTATCCCAAGTAGAAATCTCATCTAACTCTGATCAATATTAAAAAAAATCTACAAACCAATAAAATCTACTTGTCAGAGCATGTATATATAAGAAACGACATAAACAAAGTGGTAGAGTATGTTACTACTATTTCATCCCAAATTGTGCTCTTCATGGCTTGGTCAACCCATCACCAATCACTTATAGTGATGGGCACATTCATACGAGCCATAACTCAGATGTACCTGATCAATTTTTTAATTGATTGACCCTTAGCATTCCATTGGACCTTAAATTTTGTCCCAATACTTTTTACGTGGGTCACCTCTTTTATCAAACCTTATTTAATCTAGTTTATCTCCTTGGTCACATTATCTAGAGCATTATCATGACATCCTAGAGAAGCCATTCACCTACAATAAAATTGAAAAACATAAGTTAAAATAATAATCAAAATCAATCTATATCTTAAAGAAAAATTGGTAGTTTAATGGCTTAAAAATGAAAGTTTCCCAAGCTAAACCCTCTCTCCAAACTAAAACTACAATATTCTAGCAGTCCATAATAACTAAGCAATGATAAGAAGTGTTAAGAAACTTATGCTTTATAATTTTTACATAAAATTGGCTTTAACAATGATAGGGGAGTTGATGTTTTATCTCAACTCAGCAACACACACAAAAGCCAAACAATCAACTAAGAACTTGTTATTTGATATGTTCAGTAGACATTTTGGAAAATGTTAGTGAATGATGTATTTGTGGCATGAACAACAATAAGAAAATCATTCAAAATTAAGGAACAAACAAAAATTTTACATACCTCTGTATTCCCAAGAAGAAAACAAGCGAAGAGGAACGAGCTACAGAGGAGGCTGAATGAATTGTAGGCTACAAAACTGATGCTGCTAGTATAGAAGCCATAGGAAAATGAGGAAAGCTAAAGAAAAAAGGGAGAGAAGCATCAATGAATGGCACCAAAGACAATGGGCTGGAGTGGTGGAAGGTTATGGTTGTGTGTGAGCTTTTTCCTGGAAAACACTAGAAACAAGGTTTTGCAAATTGTTCTGACAAAAAAAATAATTTTAAAATGACCTTAGTTGGCAGTTCCATAAAAAATCACCAATTTTAATATGATTTTTGTTGGTGGTTATAAAACAACTACCCACATTCATTAGGTTTTAGTTGGTAGTTAATGCAAAACTGCCAATTAAACTCAATTACATTCTTAAATATTTTTTTTAAAAAAATTGTATAGTTGGCAGTTTTTTAAAAACCGCCAATTATAATAATAGAGTTGGCAGTTCTCTAAGAATTTCCACCTACATCTAGTGTTTTTGTTGGTGATTTTTTTAATCAGCGCTAACAAAAATGTTTCGTTGGCGAATTTTGAAAAACCACCTTGAAGAACCACCAACGAATGTGCGCCAACATATTATATTTCTGTGGTAATGGCTCCCACTGATACCATGTACTATTTATAAGATTTTGTACTAATAAAAAAGAAACAAAAAAATTTTTAAACCTAAAAGTTCACTTTTTCCCCCCACTAGGGAGCCATACATTGGTATCAAGCAAAAGCGGAGCATGGTTAGAGGCATTAAGTGTGCCATTGTTTGGAAAAGTAAGAGGAAAGATAACAAGCCATTCAAAGTTCCCAAGAGCTCTATTTAATCAGACCTAACTACATTACTACCTTGTGTCTATTATTTGTCTAGTATACTATAGGTCATTGGGCTTGATATCTAAAAATCTTAGAATATTTGATTAAAGTCACCAATGAAAATAAGGAAAATTACTTAAAAAGACTTAAACTTTATAAAAATTATAATGAGGGATATTATAAATTGAAATTATTTTATAGGAGCTAATAATTTGTAATACCTTATATTTCTAGCTCATTTCACAATATTCCCATGAAGGAAGTAAGGAAAATCCATTAAAATAATACATTATTTGGCGTTGCGTCGTGTATAAAAATTTCATTCGGTGTCGTGTGGACCATGGGAGCTCATACAACATATTGTCATATTTAATTACATGAATACAACTCATTTGCATCATTAAAAGTGGCCTACATCTTAAGGAACTCGAAAGGGAAGCATAAAATCTACATATATATTTTTGGGCAGATTTGTCCTCATTTTTGTCACAACTTTGGAATATCATAACTAATTCTAGAAAAATTGAAATCATACATTTTTAGTCATTCTAGAAAGATTCTACTTCATGATAAAAATATGTATAGACCATAACATCCAATACAAAGGATGTTTGACATTCAAAATGGTCCAGAGGTCAAGCTGTCCATTGGTGCTATCATAGAATTTTGCAGCAAACTTCAAAAATGTCCAATTAATTCCAAAAACATCCAATATATGCAAATGATACCAATATGAAAAGATGTGGATGTTATCTAAAGGGAAAAAATAACTTCAGACTAACTCAGACATGCCCAGACCTTGAAACTCAATCAAACAATAATTGAAGTCGGCTAGAGTTCCTAATACTGGATAGATTCTTTGAAAATTCATATCTCCCTCTCTAGACCTCTAAATGAGGAACTTCTAGTACAAGTCATAGGGAATATCTAGTTTTTCTGTATAAAATTTTGTGGCAATTGGACAGCATTTGAGCCTTGTGTGATAAATTTTATTTTCGGACCTGAGTGAACAGTGACATGACTAAAACTAGAAAATTTGTCAACTTTGAAAATTCATCAAATATTTTGTATACCTCCAAAAATTATGTTCTTTAACTTTTCAAAAAGCTCTCAACAAGCTCTAATTGCATGCCAAATATCAAATCAAGAATTTAGTTCTATATAGGATACCAAAATGTCTAAATGGCTTTTCTTGGGGTTTGGCACCTCTTGGGCAAGTATAAAAGCATAATTAGGACTTATGTAAGCTTCCCAAATGATCCCAACCATCATACATTTCATTTTCGCAATCTCACTCACACTTATGCACATTTCCATAATATCATTCAAGAAGCCACATTAACATAACAAGCTCATTTTGCATTCTAATATTCACATGCCATAATTTCTCACTTACACATGACACATCAACATATTTATACATGTTCAAGACTTCATAAGAAATATACAACCATGGATTATAACATATGCCATTCTTACAGGCCTGAAAATAACAAAATTCCCACATCTTAATGTCATTTCTTTATCTCTCATGTGGTTGGCTCCCATTGCCCTGCTCTTTGGGTCCACCTAGCATATTAGAAAATTGGAGAGGAGGGAATAAGATTCAAAGAATCCCAATAGCTCATCTCTCATTCAATCACACATAACATATGCAAAGCAAGTCTTGAAAATTCATGCATGGATATAATAGATAATATGAACATTCAAGAAGCAAGCTTGGCATGTGAGTAAGTCATACAAGGCATCCAAAGGCTTGCCAAGTGGATGGATTGGCCTCACTTTTTCCTTATGGATTTTGGACTTCCCTCCCCTATTCTTTAAGAGATTTTTGGATTCAACCGTGCTCTTGGGAGTCTATCTCACTTTTGGGAGACTCTTTACTTTGTCTTAACCAATCTTAAAGGTTCTTGGCTCATCCTCACCATGGTTAAGAGTTCTTGGCCTCACCACACTCAAGCAAACCCAAGCACACATCATAAATAACATTTAAAAATATAATATGTCATCATGAAACCATGGCATATGAAATCATGCTAGTATACTTTTCATGGCTTGAAAACACACATACATACATTCTAAGACAAGCTAAGCACATATCCATGCATGAGAGAAGGTGGAGAGAACTACCTTAGAAGTAACCACACACTTTTCCCTTTGAAAGAATGCTCCCTCTTTCGGCCTCACACACAAAAATGTGTGGGGATGCTTTCTCTTGGCCTAGATACAATTCATGGAAGCTAATTAGGTTCATGAACTCAATTCTAAGGCCATACAATTTGCTTAGACACTACCTTGACCTATAAACCCCATTATGGTTCCAAAATGGTACCTAATTAAGCAACACCCATTAAATAAATCCTAGGCTCTATTCTTTCCTTTCAAATATGATTCTTGACTCCTTTTAAGCCTCTTGGAGTCATCACACAATCAAAACTAAGAGCCTGCTATATATTGCTTCTTTAGGTTATAATATGGAACATAAAGCACTAACTCATTCTCTAAGCTTTCTAAATTTTTTCTAAGGGTTCCTCTCATATTTATTCATTATATATGACTTAAAAATGAGTTTAGAAAAATTTAAAACTCTTCCTAGCTACTCAGACCCCTTTAGGCCGAGGTTATGGAATAATTAAGGCTTCATGGGCTTTGCTTTGTTTGTTTGAAGGAGGAAGCACATGGGGAGACTTCTAAGGATCTTAGACTTCTAGGGATCTTCATCCTTCCTCTTTCCATTTCTTTAACCTTTCATCTATCCTCTTATCATCTTACCAGTTGTTCCTCCGGTCTCATCATTGGTCGCTACTCATAGTCTTGCATTTCAAGCTTTCACATGGAAGAGAAAAGATGATGCGAGCAGAATGTGTAAGGGCTACAGAGACTTATTGATCTAATAACATTGAAGTCCATTTTATGTCATTTAGTGAGTAGTAATTTATATCTTGTATCTCTCTCAAATCTCTATGCATAATGGGTAATGTCTTCTTCTTCTTATTAAGGATTGTTTGCATTATATATAGTATTTAGGCTAAATTTACAAGGACTTTTAGTAGATTTACTACCATTATTTATGTTTGTTACCATATGAAATAATGTAGTAACTATTTGAAATATTATTACTGGCTTTTAGGAATATTACTACCTGCTTTTAGTTTTATTACCACCATTTGTGTGATAATGTTGCTTTGGTTTCAAAAATAATTAACATGCCTGAAACTTTATTTTGGGTGTGTAGTTCCAATAGTTAAAGGATGGAAAATTAGAAGTCAGGTGAGGTGTTTTGCTATTTTCATATTGGTAGACAAATTTTAAGGGATTCAAGCGAGATGCTCCATTATAAAGGGTCAAACAGGTGGAAGATTGATTAAAGAAGATGTATCATTGTAAGAACCAAAGAGAATAATAGGATCACACGTAGATTGTAATGTTAATAAAATGCAATTGAAATACACATTGAAATTTGATGCCTTTGAGCTAAGGGTATTCACCGGGCTCGGCCTTACTTAGTCAAATTGGGGTTGGGCATAAAATTTTTTTTTTTTAAAAAAATTTAAGGCCAGGTTGGGCCGGGCTACAAAATAAGGACCAAGCCAGGCATTGGAGCAACCCTTAGGGCAATAAGGGCTGGGCCAAGCCTGGTCCGAAAAATAAATTTATTTTTTTAAAAAAATATTTTTTTATGAAGATTTATATCAAAATTTTAATTTTTTTAGGAATAAAATATAATTTTATAAAAACTTATATACAAATTTTCTTTTTTAAGTATTATTTTATAATTTTCATAATAAATGTAGGTTGTCTTTAAGAGATATCTTAATCTAATCAAATCTAAAAAAGTAAAAAAAAAATATTTTTTATGAAGATTTATACCAAAATTTTAATTTTTTAAAGATAAAATATAATTTTATAAAGATTTATATAAATTTTTTTTTAAAGTCATTTTATTATTTGTATGATAAATTAAAAAAAATTGTCGAGTTGCCCGCTTTAACCCGGCCCTACCCTATATTACATCGGGCTGGATAGGGTCGAGCTTGGGCCAGGGCAACGAGCTTCAATTTTGAAGCCCCTATACAATCGAGGGGGCTTTGACTATGGCTAAAACCTTGCCCGGCCCCGCCCCGCCCATGTATACCCCTACTTTGAGCTAGTAGACATGGTGAATGATACTGGTGTGCTACAACTGATCAAGTACAATGATCAATTTGCATATGTATATATAATGGATTGGGAACAAAGTAGAGCATCACCATTGTAACACCCCGAAATTAATTAAGGTGTTAATTATGGATTAAGATTAATTAAGGATAATTAATAGAGCATAATTGGGCAAGTTAGTGAATAGGTATTCTAGAGAGATAAATTGTTAATATGGGTTGAGAATTTATTTAGGATGGAGATTTACATCTAGGCCCAAATTAATTAAATCATGATGAGAGGCTAATGGAGGCCCAATGAATTGGAGGTAAACCCAAACTAATTTAATGAGATAGAGGCCCAAGATTTATCTTGTATAGGCTCAATTAAGTGGCCCAATTACCCTTGTGCAGACCCAAGCCCTTGAGCCCTTCAAATTAGGCCCAAAACCTATTAAACTTCAGCAATCCAATGAGTGAAAACTGGCCCAACAGAATTATGCAGCCCAACACTTAAAAAAACTGGCCCAATAAGTAAAATCTGAAACCCAATTGGATTTGGACTTGGAGCAACCCATGACCCGGCCTTTTGACCCAACTTAAACCCATCTAAACCCTAATGCTTCAGCCACACTTTCATTTTTCTGAAACTCAAGAGGCAAATTCGGAGGTTGAGAAGGAGGCTAGGGTTTGGGGCAAAGATTCTGCATTTCCACACACTTAGAGCAAGATTTGGCCAAGGTAATAGTTATAGAACTTAACCCCATCATCTTTCTCTTTAATTTGGTCTGATTAGTTTTTCATTTGGAGAGATTTCATTATACCCAAAATCTGAAAAGTGAGTGTTTGGAGGTTTTCTTGGTGAAATTCGTAGGTTGAGGTTGGGGTTAGTATTAGGAGACTTTAAACCCCCCATTTTGATGCTTTCTTTGTTAGTTTGAGACCCCCATAGCTTATTTATATTATGGGTACTAATTCTATACGAATTTGCTTAGGATTTTGGGTGAAACATTGAGAATTCTGGTGGGAGATACTTGAATCCGAATTTGGGATTTGTGGTGGCTGTTGCAATTGTCTGCAAGTGAGGTAACCGGGGTTTACATCAATTCCATGCATATGTCTGTTTAAATTTCATATTTGCTATCTATGAATGATTTGAAATGTTGAATGAATTGGTTGGCTATCTGTTATATTATGATTAGACCTTGTGAGTCCATGGTGGAGCTGTGGTGTGGCTGCCACCCGTGCATGTGCCACGATCGGGCACCGGGTATGATCAACCCCAGATGCACTGAGCCCTGGTTGTGCTCAATGGGGAGTAGGTGCCGTGGACGGGCCTCTCCCAGTGTTAATGGCCTTTAACATGTTAAATATATGATTGCTAGTATGGGATAGTAATCATGATAGCCTAATTGTTTCATTTGCTGAAATGACTGATATGATTCTGATATGGATTTTGATTTATGCATATATGTTGATTAAATTGGATTATATGATGGAATTACTTTGGTTACTGAGATTCATATCTCACCCCGTGTTGTGGGATTAATATTTCAGGTGAAAGTTCCTCGGGTAAGGATAAGGGTAAGCAAGTGGATAAGAATCCATGAGTTCCCACCTATGGGGAGATGGCTACACTTGGGCTGACTTAGCTAGTATAGATGCTAATTTTATATTCCTTAATGTATAGCATCATCATGTATCTGTATTGCCAAGTGTAGGCTTGAACATTTGATTTATTGAGGAGGTATGAACTGAAGGGTTAGACCTCATCTTAATTTGGTAGTTGTTGTATGGACTCATGATTTCTGTTGTAATTGGTGCTGACATGTAATATTGCTTATCAATGGAAATGTAACCCTTGAGACATTGATATGAGCCCCTAATATATGGAACCCCCATTTATTTTGTATTAAAGGATAGCTGCTGGTAGTTCATGTATATTTTGTTGTTGATACTTTATGAACTTGCTGATGAAAGGTAATTAGAGGAAAGAAACGGGCATATAGGTTTTGAGTTGGTAATGGAAGTATAACTAAGTAAATAAGGTAGATAAATGCCATTAGAGCCATATAAAATGAGGGGAAGTGACCTTAGAGTGTCCCTAAGAAGAGAAATGGAGTGTAGGGGGCGAAATAGAGGGAAAATAGCTACAGGAGGGAGTCACGCCGCGGCCAAGAACTCTTCGCCGCGGCCTAGGGAGTGACAGTGGCGAGGGACGCCGCGGCTTGAGAAATCTCGCCGCGGCGCGGAGTGAAAATAATCGCCCAGGAGGTGACAGAACGTAACCTCGCCGCGGCTCAAGAAGTCTCGCTGCGGCGCGATTCGAGAGAATTAATTAAGGAGGTTACAGTAGCAAAACTCGCCGCGGCGCCACATAGGTTGGCCGCGGCGCAGATCCAACTCGCCGCGGCGATAGTCAGGAAAATTCCAGAGAGTAACTGGGCCGCGACGCAAGAGTTCCAGGCCACGGCGCAAGTTTAAAAATGTGGTTTTTGAGCTCCAGAACCTAACTTAGCCGCGGCGAGAAAGTTCCAAGTCGCGGCGCAGGTCCCCAAACTCCTATATTTGACCTAGAAACCTTAATTTCAGTAAGGATAATGTTAGGGAATAGTTTGAGTACATTGGTGGGATGTTTTTGTGGGTTGAAATTGATTAATGGATGAATCCTAAACCTTTAATGATGGTATAAACCTTTCTTATGCATGATCCCGTTATGGTTGTTAGTTGATGATCCTAGTAGTATCAAGGTTTAAATTTCCCCTATATTTTCATAATGTAATTAATTGCGATGACTCCAAACCTTGATCATTATCTATTAATTGTGTATTTAGCTATAATCACTGATATTAGAATCTAGGGTCGTCACAACCATTGTAATACTTTAACCTCTTAGCTATTATGCCATGGTCTCATTGTCTATCTCAATGTATCTCATATGTATTGGAGCACAAATATAAGGAAACAAACACTTCACATGAAAAATAATGAATATTTAATGGTGTTTAGTTGTGTTACGTAAAATCTCATTGCTTCATCTTATGCTCCATGGACCATGTGAACTTATCAATATCATTTTATATCTATAACAAATCCATACAAGTCATAACACTCATAAAACATCTCAAGAACCTCAGGTTTTAAGCCATATCCTACAAAATCCACGTTTTGGTCTTGGGTTCACTTTATAGATTTCTTATATAATTTTTGAAAATTTATAACTAAATCTAGAAATATTGAAATCAAACAAACCATACCATTATGGAAAGCTATAGATGTTAAATAAAGACAAAAAATAGTTTTAGACCTATGCAATGGCCTTTAACCCACAAAAACTGATGGAATAGTAACTTAAGTTAGGCTGCATTACTGGTACTATCATGAAACTTTAAAAATTCATTTCTCTCTCTACAGAGCTCTAAATGAGGTAATCTTGGTGGCTATAGAAAGCTTATGATGTTTAGTATATGCCTGTAAAGTTTCATGAGTACTAGATTTTATTTGTCCTACATGTGACACAGAGAAGTAAACTGACCAAATGAACAGTAACTATATCATTTTTGCATAATTTAGCTAATTTTGAAAGTTTATAATAAATTATTTGGAGCTCTAAATTAAGTGCTCTTTCACTCTATGGAAAGCTCTAGATGAGATCTACCTATTGGCCAAATTTCATGGAAAAACTCACTTATTTGGTCAGACTTAGGTTTAACTCACCATTTGGTTAAATTTGAAGTCCAAAATGGGCATTTCAAGCACCAAATGCTTTTCTACACTTTCCACTATCACATGGGCTAATTTAAAAGTACATATACAACATATAAAAGTGTGCCAAATGATCCAAATCACCATAGAGCTCAATCTCACCTTGCCACTTGCATACATACGCATGGACATCACATTTCATAAAGACTCTTTGGTGGCAAGAATATACATATTCATTCATCTAGCTTCCACATTAATACATACACTATTTATACATACGTTAGAACATGCTCAATGGTTTACATCATGTATACATCTCATGGTTACATAGTTTGACATCAATATGTCATCAAAATGCCTATTTTTCATAACTCTTTGTCAAAGTCTTGATCCTCAAATTTATTGGCCTCCATTTCTTTGTCCACTTGGCTCACCTAGACATGGTTTGGCATATATGGGGGAAGAGTGAGACTCAAAGAATCCCGATAGCTCTTAACCCTTTCAAACATACATAATGGATGCATATACAAGTCAAAGAATGCATGCATGACATTCAAGCTATCAATGAGCATACATAAAACATTTTCCTTGTTACATAAACTTATACATAGCAAACATAAGTTCTCAAGGGCATTGGTCTAGCCTCACTCATCTTTATTGGGACTTTTGGATTTGCCTTACCTACTTTCAAGAGACTTTTGACCTAGCCTCACTTTTCTTGAGACTTTTGGCTCATTCTCACCCTTGTCAAGGGGCTTTTGGCATAACCAAACCCATTCAAGCCATAATCCATATATAAACACATTTCAAGAAGCATAATGGTACCATAGCTTGTAAGCAAGAGCTAAAAACATTTCTCATGATTCAAACATACACACAAGCACTCAAAGACAAGTAAACATCCAAGCCATGTATGAGAAAAAGATTAGAGAGCTACCTTGAAGCAAGATTTACACACTTTTTCCTTGGCTATTCCTCCCCTTTTTTGGCCACACACTTGCAACTAGGTAGAACTTGATTTCTTTGACCTAGACACATCAAATAGGATACAATTACATCATGAAAACAAGTTCTAGCATCACACACTCTCTATGGAAGCTCACTTTGTTTTATGGTTCAGTTATGGTTCCATAAATGACCTAATGAAGCATCTACTAGATTTTATAATATTGGCTCCAATTTCTCCTTCTATCTATGTCTCTTGACTCCATTTAGACCCCTTAGAGTTATCACAAATTTATTCCCAAGAGCCTAGATACAAGATGCTTCTTTAAGTCCCATTATCTAACTTATACCTCCATCTCACAAACCAAGGTTTCTAAATTTTTTTCAAGGCTTCCTTTGATGTTTTTCTATCATATTTAGTCCCTTTCTACCCTTAGAAAAATTTAAAACTTTTCTTAGGTACTTCTTCTTGACTAGGCCGAGACCATGCACCCTCTTGAGCACCCATGGATTTTGCAACATCTCTTGAAGGAAATGGCACATTTAAGGCTTTCTAGCTATCTTAAGAACCCATATATACTCTTAGACAATTAGAAATACCACTAGAAAGCTTTTACACATACCATGGTGCAATAAAAATCCTAGGTTTTGGAAACCTAATTTTTAATGCTTCTTTTTGGAATTTCTTTGTATATACTTGTTTCTCATCCTAAAAAACCTAGGTTTCATGCTTGGTTTAGGTCAAAAATTACTACCTCTTGGTTGTTCTATATGAGGCTGAAAATCCCCCATTGAAGATCAAGAAGAAGGAAGCAAGGAAAGCCGTGAATTTATCTTGATTTTTTAACCTTTTCTAGAGCTTTCTCCTTGGTTATGGCTTCTCCTTGGAATTTTGAACTTTCTCCCCCTGAAAATGACTCAAAATAGATCCAAATCACACACCAAAACCATAGGAAAAGAGAGGAGAAGGAGGAGAACAAGTTTGCTAAAGGATGGAGCATGAAATTTCAAGGATTTTCTCACTTTTTTACTTAGTTTTTCTTTTCCCTTTGAGCTCCTTCTTGTGTGCCCTTCTTCAGCTGGTCTCCATCTGGTTTAGATAGAAAATAAGTCAGCTAAGTGTGAGGGAGAAGTGGGATGCCTTATATATATAGTTAGGAAACCAATTAAGGCATTTCAAAATGTCAATTTTGCCCTTTATTCTTGGTTTCTTCCCTCAAGGCTCATTTCAACTTGTTTTTGAAAACCACATTTTCCATCATAAAATTTAGGTCTTCTAACCTATAAATTGCTTTTGGAATCACTCAAATCAGGTCTAAAACTTTTTCGAACGAAAAGATCAAAGTTTGGGTCCACTGACATTCTAAAATATCAATTGGAGGGGTTTGAACCATTCTAGGGGTTCTTATAATTTTTAGGGCCTTTGAAAACCCTGAGAAACTCAAAATTTTCATTTAAAGATCCCTTCTATAAGTTTTCTAAAAGTTGCCCAAAATTACGAAAATGCCACTGTATTTCGTCAAATTTTCTTTAGCCACTCCAGCTTTAGTTTTTGGGCATTCTAAGCCTTAGATCCTCATTTTCTATTGTTTATAATTTTATTCTAATTTTATTTAGCCTCAACTCATTCATTTTAGAAGAATTTCTTTTCTATCTGACTTGTTTCTGTCATTTTTATGAAAATTGGGTGTTACAACCATCCCAGCCAATAACGGTGTAAAAAGCCCAGTCCATCTTTATCCTGAGGTTATAGAAGTAGGTACTTGGTGGTTTTGTTTATAAATTTTGTGAAGGAAGTGATTAGTGGTTCTTCGAAGGTCTAGAAGTTAGGTTATTTTTTGTACATGGACAGACATAACTTATTTTTTTGTACATGAATCAATGACAGCTTGGCTATACATGGGAAGTTTACACCTTATTATTACAGTGACATGTTTAGGTTTTTTGTCTTACACCAACTAAAGATGTAATGACGTTATAGTGATTACAAGTGGAGTAAGGTCTAAATGTTTTGGATTCTTAGCAATTGTATGTAATATTTATTTATGTATGTAATAGTTACAAGTAAAGCAACATCTAACTTCATGTTACTAATGAAAATGAAGCTTTATGTTACAAGTGAGTATGTATATATTATTTGTTTATGCCTAATCTCTCCATAACCAATGACATGAATTCACAACATTTTAAGTGATTATTTGTATACAACTTTCGTTAAGGAAGTGAACTACTTAAATTTTTGTGTATATAATAGTCATAGGTAAAGTTGTTACTAATTACATTTAGATTTTTATTCCCTCAATTGTTTAGCCTTCTTAACTAACCAGTGTACATTAATGTATTTACTACCTAGGCCATAGTTACTACTAAATTTCAAGACTATTACTATAAGGTTTATGCATGCTACTATTACATTTATAAGGTTAAACATGCACAGAGCTTTGATACTTGCATCTCATTATAAAATGAAAATGAACCCTGCTTATGCTTCAATACTATAATTATAACTGTAAGGCCTATGTTATAGCTAACATTGTCTTATCCTATATTCAAAATAAGCATGCATACACACTAACACAATTGTGTAAAGTTCAACAATTTATCTTGCTTGTGTCAAATGCAAAATCCAACTAAAGAAAATTTGTTTTAACAAAATGTAAAATACTATAATCTAAGTTTATTTAAGAGCTCTAGGAAAGGTTTATAGCATTTCCTTTTCTTTATATTCTATAGTTTTGGAAAAGAATAGTGCATTTGATTGAGGCATTGTTTGTGGGAGATAGGTGATGGTTCAAGAATGGTAGGAAGAGAAAGAAGCTTTCAGAGTTGAACATTGCAAGAAACCTTCTAAACCTAGGAAAAAAGTTTTTTCGCAACTTTCCCTTCCTTTATATGAATGGACACTAACATGTTAGACATGCATTTTCACTTTTAAAACTAGAATTTGTTATTGCTTATCATAGTTTGACAGGTGCCAATGTACTTTTTTCATTGGCTTTCCATTGTATAGGTATGCTCATCAAGGACTGATAAACTTGCAAGAAAGATTCAACAAATTGGAGCTAGTTCTAACCACCATGTAGATGGAGGCAGTTTTGACTTTCCCCTATAAATTTAGAGTGTTAGAAGGAAGGTTTTGCTATTAGCTACAACATTAAGACCTAACACCGTGTATAGGCAAACTAGTACATGGGTATTGCCCTTGTAGGAAATATGGAGCCTTTGAAGTCAATGAAACTGATTCACCTAGTGATGCATTGAATGACTAGATGCCCTTACATGATCTAAATTCAAAACCAATACTTAGGGCGAAGTATGGTGTTAAGGATGAATACTGTCAATAAAGCATAGTTACTAATGAGGTTTAGAATAGTTACTACTAGGTATAGGGACATTACTACTTAATACAAGGAAATTTACTACCTCATTTTAGGGACTGTGCTTATAAGAATTTTAGGCCCATTGATACCAAGTTTAGGATTTACTACTAGATTTAAGTAAATTTACCACTATATTTAAGGGCATTGGAAAGTGAGTTACTATTGAGTTTTAAGATCTTTACTACCAAGTTTATGGAAGTTACCACTATGGTTGAGAAAATTTACTACTATTGAGTTTTAGGCTTTTTACTATAGAGTTTAGGGTTATTACTACTGGATTTAAGGAATTTGCCGCTATGTTTATAGGTCTCGCAAAGTATAATTGCTTATAAGTTTTGTAATTATTACTATTAGGTTTAGGCACATTACTACTAGATTTAAGGAAATTTACTACAATTATTAGTGACTTTTATAGTTATTCTAGAGCTTCAGGACTGTTACTATCATATTTAAACTATTGGACATTATGAAATTTACTACTATGTTTAGGGACCTTGTAAAGTATAGGTACTATTGAGCATTGAAATCGTTACTACCAAATTTAAGGATGTTACTATTGGACTTTAGAAAACTTATTACCATCTTTAAGGACCTCATAGAGCAATTGAGTTTTAAGACCATAAATCTCAGGTGTAGTGACATTGCTTACTAGATCTTAAGAAAATTTATTATTATACATGTTGACCATTATCAGACATTTATAAGAGAAAAAATATTAAAAACAAAAATTTACTCTTACTAGATCTTAAGTAAATACGGAAGGTGGCGGTAGAAAAAAAAAAATAAAGAACTTTAAGGAACTTCATAATCTTATTATAACCAAAAGCATAAAATATTTATAATAGTTTGTCTACAATATTCACATCAAGATGCTTTTTGTCTATAACCATAATGATACTGAACCAAGTGGATCAAAGAATTAATTAATCACTACATTCTTGTTTGCTTCCACTGGATTGTTGCTAGTGTAAAGGCCATTACATTACCACGACAATTGTTGAGTGGATGGTCAACCAAGTCTCACATAATGTGGACATGAAACTCATTCAACTAATCTTGAAAACCACAACAATCTATACATGAGCCACGAACATTAAAGCATAATAGACAATTGAAAAAGAAGCTCATACTAGAGTATAGGTAGGTATGGTAAGACCTCCCTATTCAGGCTTCAATTCCTTAGTCCAAGATTGTAAGTATTTTATTAGGTAAATCCCACAGTCATCATTGAAAAATGAAAATGAGGTAATAAAGTGAGGTTTCATAAACAAACCACAACATGTAATATAAGTTCAAAGTAGTTCACTTACACATTTAGTTATCACTATTGTAGTTCACTTTCAGGTTCAAAGTAGTTCCAAGTTTAAGTATGTTACTATTGTAACTAAGGAAATTTACCATTTGCATAGCATACTTAGAGTTTTAGAACTCTTATTACTAGGTTTAGGGATATTACCATTAGATTTAAGGACATTTACTACTCACGTTTTAGGGGTTGTGCTTTACTATTGTAACGTCCTATTTTTAGAAAAACAACAGAAATAAATATGTTTTAAGAGTAAGTCCTCTAAAATGAATTAGTTAAGGTCTAAAAAATTTAGAATAATGACCTAGATTCTAAGTAATGAAAATAGGAGGCCAGAGGTACCTTGAAACCAGAGCCAATATAATTAGACAGAATTTAACGAAATAGTTACGTAACGTAATGGCATTTTTGTAATTTTTGGTAATTTTTAGAATACTCATAGGAGGACTTTTTAAATTGAAAATTTGAGCTCTTCAGGGTTCTCGGAGGCCTTAAAAATCATGGGAAGCCTCGGGATAGTTAAAACCCCTCCGATGTACATTTCTAACGACGATTAACTCGAACTTTGACCTTTTCATTCGGGAAGGTTTTAGCTCTAAATTGAGTGATTCCAAAGGCATTTTATAAGTTAGAGAACCTAAATTTTATGATGCAAAAGATGATTTTCAAAAGGGAACTAAAACAAATCAGAAACAAAAATGCCAAAAAGACAGGACATAATAAGAATTTTTAATAAACAATTTTAATTCTCCTCTTTATATATGGTGCATCCCCTTTCTCTCCCTTACTTAGCTGACCTTATTTCTACCCAAGAATAGAAGTGAGACCAAGGGAGAGAGGCACACAAGAGAAGGTAAGTGCAAAAGGAAAAATAAGGCAAGAAAGGTATAAAATACATGGATTTTCTTGGTCCTTTCTTTAGTAAACTTAATCTCCTCCTTCTTCCTATAGTTTTATTGAAGTTTTTGGTGTTGTTTTGAGGATAGACCAGAAGGGGGAATTTGGATTTTGGAGAGGGCAATCAAAGCAAAGGAAGAGCATATAAGAAAAGCTAGGAAATCAAGGTAGTTTTGCTATTTCCATGCTTGCTCTTCCTTGTCTTCCTTCTTGTAGATTTTGGCCACCATATGGACAACCAAGAGGGATTGAATTTTGAACCGAACCAAGAATGAATCTTAGGAATTAGAGTAGGGGAAATAAGAATATGCAAAGAAAACAAAGAAAGAACCATGATTTTTCAAGATGCATAACCTAAGGTTCTAGTTGCACCTTGGTTTATAGGATGATTCCTAGCCATAATTTAAGGTGTCTAAGAGTTCATATGAGTTTCTAAGACATCAAGGAAGCCTCCCACATGTTTCTCCCATCAAAGAAACCAAACAAACTCTATTAGTACCAAATGGAAGTATAGCCTCAGCCTAAAGGGGTTCATGCACCTAGGGAGTGTTTTAATTTCTTCCAAGCTTAATTTTGCATTATGATGGGAGGGTATGAGAGAAAGTCTTGGAAAAAATTTAGAAATCCTAGAAAGGGTGATGGAGGTATAGGTCCCATATTGTAGCATAATGAAGCAACGCATAGCTAGACTCCTTAAAATGAATGTGTGATGACTCCAAGGAGTCAAAATGGAGTCAATAGTCATAGATTAAGGGAGAGAATGGATCCAAGATCATGAATTCCCAAGGTTGCTTCATTAGGTGCTTTATGGAATCATAATTGAACCATATGAGCAACCTAGCCGTTCTAGTATGTGTGTGGTTTCAGTAAATGTTTCAAGAGTATAATTAGATCCCATTTGATGTGTTTAGGCCAAAGGAATCAAGTCCTACCTCCTTGTGAGTGTTTGGTTGAGGGAAAGGAAGAATTTCCAAGAAAGAAAGTGTGTTCTTGCATACAAGGTAGCTCTCTCTTCTTTCTCTCATGCATGGTTAGATGTTTTCTTATCTTTGAATGTGTGTGTATGTTTAAATCATGAAAAATATTTCTAGCAAGTATTTATATGCCATGGTACCATGATGCTTTACTTATGTGCTTGAATGATGTTTTATGAATGTATTTGGCTTGCTTGAGTTTAGTAAAGCCAAAAGTCCTTTAGTTATGGTAAGGATGAGTCAAAACTCCCTAAGAATGGGTGAGACAAAGCTAAAAGTCTCTAGAAGAGTGGGGCTTAGTCAAAAGTCTCTTGAGAAAATGGGTGAGGCAAGTCCAAAAGTCCTAAAGAGAATGGGTGAGGCTAAACTATTATCTTGGCAAGCCTATGTATGTTATATATGACCTCTTGAGTGAAGGAAATTTTCTATGTATGTTTATGAATTTCAAGATAGACATGCATGCATTTTTAGACTTGAAATTGCATCCTTTATGTGTGTTTGAAAGGGAGAAAGGCTATTGGGATTCCTAAAATCTCACTCTTCCTAACATGTCTAGGTGGGCCAAGTAAGCAAGGAAATAGGAGCCACCAAATCAGAAGATGAGAGAATGACAAGGAAATGTTATTTTGCTCTATTGTACATATTTTGTTATCACAAGATGTAATTCAGTAATATATATGATATATAACCTTTTAAACATGTATAAATATATGGATATATGATATATATATATGAGAATTGGAAGTAAATGAATAAGATAACATGTTTTTGACATGGAATGGCAAGATAGAACTTGTAAGTTTCATGTGTACATCCTTAAGTGGGAGAGTGAATTTGTGAGATCTAGGTTTTTAGACCTTTAAGGAATGTTTAATAAGCTATTTTGATGATTTCTCATGTGCTCAAGTGGCTCTCAAAAAGTTAGAAGCTAAATGGAACCATTTGTGACCCTTAAAAAGGCCAAATTGTGACATTTTGCAAACCTATGTCACAAATTGAACCAACGGACAAATTTCCTTGTGAAATTTGGCATGAACATAGATCTCATTTAGATTGTTTTGGGAAGGTAAAGACTAGATTATTTGAAGCTCTATAGAATTAATTATGAATTTTCAAAATTGCCAAAAAGCTATTAAACTGATATAGTTACTACTCATACGGTCAGTTTCTTTTTTGGTGTCATTCGAGGGACAAATGGTGTCCAATCCTTATAAAATTTTAAAAGAATAAATTAGACATAATAAGCTTTCTATATCTACTAAGATCACATCATTTGGATGTCTGAACAAAGAGATATAAATTTTTGAAGTTTGGAATTAGTGCTAGTAATGCAACAGTACCTTTGGTATTGTTCCATCTATTTCTAGTGGCTAAACATTTCTATTTTGGTTTGGAATTATTTTTAGGATAAAGTTAACATCTATAGATTTCTAGAATGGCATAGTGTTCTTGATTTCTATTTTTTTAAATTTAGTTATGATGTTTTGAAATTGGCACTAGAAATCTGGCAATGGAACCCAAGGTTGGTGGTGTTGTTTTATATATGTATCTCCAAACTCGGGATTCTTGTGACATTTTAAGATGGCTTTGAGTTGTATAAATGTATTTTAATTAGAGAATGATATGAATGAGTTAATATGGTCCACAAAAAGTGAAATAAGAAATCTAAGTGCTACGCAACGCAAAATAATCCATTATTTTATTTGAGTTTTCCTTGGAAAGTGCCATGTTAAAGGAAAGTAACTAGGAATGAGATAGGGAAAGGCTAGATGCATATGGTGTTACAACTATCAAGTTTTAGACCCATTACTACCAAGTTTAGGTATGTTGCTACTAGATTAATTGAAATTTACCTACCCCAAATTCAATATTAGTATCAAGGTTTCAAATAAATAAAAAAAATATAATACACAATAGCAATCACCCAAAGCTAGCAGGTGTTTGATATCTAAAATTGTAAATCTAGAGTCTCTCCATTATGGTCTTTCATTGCCTAAATTCCTTTGACTAACAGAACCCAGACATATTGGAAAATTGAAGTGAAAGTATGTAAATCCTAACATTTTAGAGCGAAGGAAATTGTAAACTTTATGAACCATCAAATGAGAATGAGAGTTTCTACTTACTATTGATTGCCATGGATTTGTATAGCACACCAAGATAAATAGAAGGAAAGGTCTTGCACATAAAGGAGATACGGCTAAATGAGAGGCATTGAGATCGAGGGAGAACCTATCAAAGGTGTAACATCCGGTTCTTTTAAAATTAAACTAAAATCAATAGGATAATAAAAGAGGACCCTAAAACTGATGCAAAATCAAAGGGGTGGCCTTATCTTCAAGGCATAGGTTGAAGGATAGATAATGGTTCGTCACCTGATGGAAACAAATAGCCAACTAATGTTATAGGAGTATTAACCTGCTACTTAGATAGCGTGCCCAACCATGAACATGATGAACCAATCTACATAACAACACACTTAGGTCTAAGCATGAATTATAGGCTTTTACAAACTTGAATCACCAACTAAAAGATAGGTTGACAAGATAGAAGCTTTACAAGAGCAAAGGAAAGATAATTCTTTCACAATTGGAGAAAATACTGAGAATAATTCTATTACTTCTAATCTCATCATAAATGGAGGCAAATTACATGTATTCATAGTGTAAATCAAATCTACCCATTAGAGGAAATCTAGGAAACTAACTACATAATATACACTCTAAGACAAATAAAAGTACCACTAGGAAGCTTCATACATATTAAGGTGCAACAAAATCCCTAGGTTTTGGTAACCTATTTTCTAATGCTTCTTTTTGGAATTTCTTTGCATCTACTTGTTTTTCACACTCAAAAATCTAGGCTTCATGGTTGGTTTAGGCCAAAACTCACTCCCTCTTTGGTGTTCTCTAGGTGGCCGAAAATCATCCATGGAGGAACAAGAAGAAGGAAGCAAGAAAAGCCATGATTCATACCTTGTTTCTTAGCCTCTTCAAGAGCTATTCCACTTGCTACAAGCTTCTCCTTCAAATTCTAACTTCCTCCCTCTGAAAAAGACTTAAAATAGTCCTAAATCACACACCAAAATCATAGGAAAAGAGAGGAGAAGGAGGAGAACAAGTTTATTGAAGGAAGGAGTAAGAAACTCCATGATTTTCTTTACCTTTTTGCTTAGTTTTTCTTCTCTTTCTTCGCTCCTTCTTGTGCACCTCCCTTGGTAGAACTTTCCTTTATTTTGAGATGAAATTAGAAAATCTAAAGTGAAGGGAAGAGTTGTAACACCATAAATTTCTAGTTTATCTCATGCTACCTCCATGACTCATACCATGTATTTCATGAGAAAGCAAGGAAATTGGTATTAAAATAATGAATATTTTTGTATTGCGTAATGTATAAGTTTTTCATTCAATATCATGTGGACCATGTGAGTTCATGTATCAAATTCTCATATTTAATTACATAGATACAACTCAATTTCATCACCCAAAGTGGCTTAGAACTCGTACAAGTGCAAGAAACACATAAAATACCATAGTGTAGCCTCAGCTAGAATTTCATGTTTTATGTCACAAATTTTGAAAATTTATAACTAATTTTAGAAAAATTAAAATTATACATTCTTTACCATTCTAGAAAGCTACAAATTTCTAATTTATGTAAAAATAGTTTCAGGTCATGAGACATCAAGTGGAAGATAGTTGACATTCAAAAAGCACCCAAGGTCTCAGCTTTTTGGACTACTGTCACAGGTTACTATCATGAATTTTGGAAATTCATAACTAATTCTAGAAAAATATAAATCATGAAAATTTGGCATAAAAAAATCTATAGATGTTAACTCTAAGAGAAAAATATCTCCAGCCCATGCCAAGTTCATTTAGGAACTGAATTATTATGGAACAGTACAGGAGGTTGAGTGGTGCTACTGGTACTGATATTGAACTTCAAAAATTTATAACTCTCTGCTCAGACCTCCAAATGAGGTGATCTTGGTGGTCATAAAAATATTATAACCTCTAGTTTTTTCCTGTGAAATTTCACAATAATTGGACACCATTTGACCCTCAGATGATACATAACACAAAACTGACCATATGAATAGTACATGCACGAGAATAGCAGAAAAATCCCAAATTTGAAAATTCATAATTAATTCTGTAGAGCTCTAATTTCTCTACACTGTAGCTTCCCAAAATACTCTCAATAAGTTCTACATGTCTACCAAATTTCATGGGAAAATTCATCCATTTGGTCAGTTTATGCTATAGGGTTCCAGTTTGGTCATTTTTATGGTCTCTACGAGTACCAAAGTGTCCAATTTTACTTCCCAAGCTTGTGTGGCCACTTGAGCACGTGGGATTGCACCAACATGACATTCTAAACTTGTCTCAAAGGTGCACAAACCCAGAATTTGGAAACTCACACTCTCACCCCATGCCATACTCAAGTTTACATAATGCTAGTCTTGCCATTCCATACCTAATTTGTATTGTAAGATTCACATAACATAAATTCTCATTTGAACATGATACATTAGCATAATTATATATGTTCATAAGGTCATAGGACATATATAATAATAGATTATAACATTTACCATTCATATGGCCATAAAAAAGTAAAATCTATGTAAATTATTGTCAATCTCTTATCTTCCAAGTTGTTGGCTCCCCTTACTTTGTCCACTTAGTCCACCTAGCATGTTAAAATATTGGAGATGAGGGAATGAGATTCAAAGAATCCCAATAGCTCATCTCCCTTTCAATCATACATAACAGATGTAAAACAAGTCATGAAAATGCATGCATGAGCATAATAGATGACATGAACATTCAAGAAGTAATCTTGGCATGTGAATAAGTTATACAAAGCATCCATAGGCTTGCCAAGTAAGTGGATTAGCTTCATTCATTCACTTATAGGTTTTGGACTTACGTCACCTATTTTCTCAAGGAGGTTTTGGCTCAACCTCACTCTTGGAAGACATTTTGCTTTGTCTCAACCATTTCTAAGAGTTCTTGGCTCATCCACACCGTGGCTAAGAGTTCTTAGCTTCTCCATGCTCAAGCAAACCCAAGCAAACATAATAAACATTATTTGAAAACATAATGCATCATTTTGGTACCATGGAATGAGAGCTTATGTTAGAACACTTTTCATAGCTTAAAACATATATACACACATTCAAAGACAAGTCAAGCATACATCCATGCATGAGAGAAGGAGGAGTGAGCTACCTTTGTTACAACCACACACTTTTCTTCTTGAATTTGCTCTCCCTTCCTCGGCCTCACACACACAAAGATGTGGGATTGGTTTCTCTTGGCCTAAACACAATATGTGGAAGCCAATTAGGTTCATGGAATCAATTCTAAGGCCACACATCTTCTTTAAGTATTAACTTAGTCTAATAACCCTTTTATAGTTCCAAGAGTGCACCTAATGAAGTAACACCCATCAAATGAGTTCTAGGCTCCATTATTTCCTTTCATTTATCATTCTTAACCCCTTTTAAGTCTCTTGGTGTCATCACATAATTAAAACAAAGAACCTAACTATATGTTGCTTCCTTAGGTCATATTATGGAATATATAAGGCCATCTCACTTTTTATGGTTTCTAAATTTTTTCCAAGGCTTTCCTTCATCTTCACTCATTATATATGACTCAAAAATGGGTTTGGAACAAATTAAAACCATCCCTAGGTACCTTATCCCCTTTAGGCTGAGACTAGGAAGCATTTGGCCTCCATGAAAGTATGATTTGTTTTCTTGATAGAGGATGCATATAGGGAGCCTTCTGGGGATCTTAACAGCTCATTCAAACACTTATTTAGGCTTAGGAATTGAGGTATTAAATCAAATTTTGCAAGGAACACTTGAAATCCTAGATTTGCTATCTTGAAATCTAATGGCTAGTTTGTTATTTTCTTTGTATATCCTTGTTCTTCTCCCTTAAATTCCTAAGATTCACCCTTGATTTAGTTAAAAACTCAACTCCTTAGGGCTGGCCATTTGTAGGTCAAAACACTCATGAGAGAAGGGAGGATGAAGATCAAGTGAAGGGATAGCAAAATACCTTGATTTCCTTGGTTCTTCTTGCTTGTTCTTCACCTTCCTTGGCTTCCTCACCTAAATTTTGAAATTTCCCCTTTGTTCTTCCCTCAAAATAGATCCATAAACTACAATATATCCATAGGAAATAACGGGAAATGGAGGAGAAGAGGTTTGCTAAAGAGAAAGCATGAAAAACAACAAAAAATCTATACCTTTTACCTTGTCTTTCTCCTTCTCTTCCTTTCCCTCTTGTGCACCTCACTCTTAGGGTTCCTCCTCTGGTTTAGGGAAAAAAGATATGTGGCTAAGTGGGTGAGAAGGTGGGGCACCCTATATATATTGGTGGAGTCTAAGAAAGACTTTTAAAAAATCTCAATTTTGCCATTTCGTCTTGGCATTTTTGTTTCGAGTTTGTTTTAGCTCTTTTTTGAGAACCATCTTTTTCATTATAAAATTTAGGTTCCCAATTTAGTAAAATACCTTTGGAATCACTCAAATAAGAGGTAAAACCTTCTTAAATAAAATTTTCAAAGTTCGAGTCTACCGTCGTTGGAAAAGCATCCACCGGTAGGGTTTTAATTGTCATGGGGCTTCCTATGGTTTTCAGGGGCTCTGAGAACCTTAAAGAACTCAAAAATTTCATTCAAAAAGCCTTCTTGTGTGAATTTCAAAATTTCCTCAAAATTACAAAAATGCTATTATGTTTCGTAAGTTTTTCATTCAATTTTGTTTCTTCATTGTAGCTCTATTTTTCTTTCCGTTTGAGCTTGGGATTTTCATTTTTAGGAGTTTAGAATGCTACTTAAAATTTTGGGACCTTAACTAATTTATTTCAGGAGACTTGCTTTGAAAACGTATCCATTTCCATCGTTTAACGAAAATCGGACATTACAAGAATGGGACGTGACCTATATATAGCAAGGGATTCATTAAAATTTTTTTAAAATGCTAATTTTGTCTTTCATTCTTGGCTTCTTCCTTTAAGGTTCATTTAAACTCTTTATTTAGAACCGTCTTTTCTATCATAAAATTTAGATTCTCTAACTTATAAAATACCTTTGGAATCACTTAAATTAGATTTAAAAACTTCCCGAACAAAAAGGTTGAAGTTTAGATCAACTAAGATTTTAAAATGTAAATCGGAAGGGTTTGAACCATTCTAAGAGTTCCTATAGTTTTTAGGGCCTTTGAGAATCCTGAGACACTTAATTTTTCCATTTAAAGATCTGATAAACACATATTTTATCTATTTTTATCCTCCTAACTTAGTTATTTTAATAATCAAATGTAGCTTAATGCATGCAATTGAATGGAAATTGATTTTAATAGTCACTTTTGCACTTTAGGAATTAAATTGTAAAATTCTTGAATTTTATTACATGAATTCCTTTTAAATAATTTTGTAGGTATTCCTACTTAACACTTTCCATTCTTTTGTGTAGATTTTAATGGGCTTTGAAGACAATCATGAAAGCCACGTGAACAGTAAACAAGAAGGAGAAAATGAAGAGAAACAGCCACGGGTTTGGGAGGTCCATGAGAGAACACACACATGCTGAAACTAGAGACGTGGTTGAACAAAAGAAAGAGCCAACATGGGAGCTGCAAGATAACACGAATACCAAGTCTGCTAGTAGTAGCCTCTGTTTTGGAAGGAAATAAAATGTGACAGCCTTGCATGGAGAAAAGAAAGTGAGAAGCTTTGAGCTGGACGTGTGGGGCAAACGTGAAGAAGCCTCGTGGTAAGGAAAGAATGCGAGAAGCAGCTACATGGGACGTGAAAAACAAGTTAAGAAGAACGTGGGAAAGCTGCAGAGCGTGGAAGCACTCTCGGGCTGGTTTGTAAGTCTGAACAGAGGAATAAAACTCGTGGAAAAGATGCTGGAACAGAGGAAAGAACAAACACCACAGTCCTAAAGCGAGCTGGAGATGAGAACAGAGCAAGGGCTTCATGATTCACACAAGCTGCAGAACGATGAGGCAGAACCAGAACAACATCACATGCAAAGAGAAGCAACGTGGAGCAGAGCTCGAGTTCTACGTGCTGGGCTGATTGAAGAAGCCACATTCTGGTTGCATGAAGATGCTGAAGTAAAACGTGAAAAGGAGAAACGGGCAGAGTTTCATGTGGAATATAAAATAAAGTGGGGCCCATCTCATGCAATGCAAGCTTCAGCCGATGGAAATTAGAGAGGGGAGCACGTGAAAATTTAAGCAAGCCACGTGAAAATGAAGTACAAGGGGCAACACGTGACTCACCTCCGTAAAATTCCAGTACGTCATTCAGCCCAGCCCATTGAACATACATCATACACGACGTGATTCTCTCCATTCAAAAACACAAGCCCTAGCCGTCATTCAACCTCTCACGACGCCTCCATTCACCACACGCCTTCGCCATCGTCCATCTCCATTCCATATTCCATCTCCATCCACCGAATGAAGATCTAATCTCCATCTTGAGGCTAGCAAGGGAGGAAGCTTTTGGCTGAAGCTTGAATCCTTGGAAGAATGCAGAATTCTGGCTAAGATTTCTTTAATTTTCCTACACTTTTTCTTATTCTGTACAATCTCGGTTGAGTTGTATTTGATTTGGAATTTGTGTAATTAATTAGTGGCTGGTTAGACACTGATTAGGAAGCAATTTTTGTTGATTAATTGGTTGAATTTGAATCTGATTTTTCATTATTCTCTCTAATCTCCCATGTATGCCACGAAGGTGTTCGATGAAATACATGAGTGAGTTTATGTGCTTAAATGTCTATCTGAGAATTCCTTGGTGTTTAGTTGGTTAATTAAACATTTTTGGATGATGAATCAGAGGCTAATTAATCAGTTAATCAATCAAATTAGATGTTCATTGATCTTAAAGACAAGAGTTAACGGTTTAATGCGGGATTGAGGTCTCAATTCAACATTAGATTGTTAATCTCTTGATTCTTGTGTGGTAACTCAAGATAACTTGTAATGAACTTAATTAGGAATTCTTAGGCCAGAATTAATCACAATTAGAATAGGATAAGGATAGTGGATACCAAGAGACAATTTCTAAGCTAGTCACAAGCCATTATCATTTACAATTCACACAATTAGGTAGAATTTAGGAATTTTGATTCAATTTAGTTTTAGGATAGTTTAATTCATTCAAAAACCCCCCAAACTAGATAGTTCTAGGATCTTAGAACACTTAGAGAACCTAATTGAACATTGAATTCCAATTCCAAGGGAGATGACCTAGGTTGTGCCACTTGCTATATTTAATATTCAACCTAGTTTTATTTTGAGGGTTGCGCGACAAGCCCGTCAAGATCCCATCCATTGACTTTTCTAAAAAGTACCCAAAATTATGAAAATACCACTACGTTTCATCAGATTTTATTTAACCACTCTGGCTCTAGTTTCTGGGCATCCTAAGCCTTGGATCCTCATTTTTTATCATTTAAAATTTTATCCTAATTTTATTTGGCCTCAACTCATTCATTTTAAAGGACTCTCTTTTATAACTGGCTTGTTTCCATCGTTTTTATGAAAACTGGGTGTTACATAACCCATGCCTCAACCTTCTACGTATTGAATTCACCATTAAATGCAAGGGATTATACTTTCTAAATTGTTGTATTGCTTGCTAAGTAATAAGCTGAGATTAGATAAAATAAGCTGGGAGTGCTATCTGAGACCTTATGGGTTGAGGTTCAAGTTTAGATGAATGTGGCACTTATCTTGGGAAAACCTCCCAGTGGGTACCAATGGATGCTACATTTGTAGGGTGTTTTCCCTTTCACTCTTTTTCCTAGGGTCTCCTAAACTTATTGGATCACTTCTTATTATTGCAACAACATTGCTTATTACTGATCTAGGCATTAGACAATCTCTCATAGAATTCTTACTATAGGGTCTTCTAGTTCTTGTCTTGTTGAAATGCTAGCTAGTCTACCTCTCCTTGTTGTTACCATATGAAAATCAGAGGTTTCAACACATATTCCATAGATATCACAAATATCTAAATCATCCAAAATTCTTCAATCAAAGCACATATATCAAGTTTTTCAAACAAGATATACATTCTCATCCATTATAAAGTATCAATGCTTGAACCATTACTCTAATACAAAAAAAGTAACACCTTAGCTATCTAGCTCTTATACTATGGATCAACAGTAAGTCCATTTACTGATGAAAGAAAATATTGGATCCAAAATTTTCAGAACTACAAGCACTTGCCTTTTTCATAATTTCCATGTCCATTAATTTTAACCATAATAGTAAAACATACATAATATTCTAAGGAAAATCCAGTAGAGTTTTCCCTTATAAAATTGACTATTGAAACTAATAAAATGGTCACATTTTAGCCCTAACTCATGGACATGAAAAAAATACAGATAATAACATTATCATATATCACAACCTGGGCATAAAACATCCTCTAAATCTAAATAACATAAGCTGGAGTTACATCATTGTTAATAGTATTCTAATATACATAATACATCACGGTGGAGTGACGATTATGTCGCGTAATCTCAAATAAAACTAGGTAGCAAAATAAATTTGTAGATAATGGTACAACCTAGGTCATTTTCCCAAAGAGTTTGTGCCTTAATTTGTTTATGGAAGAGTATTCTAAGTATTACTAATTAGGACTTATTTTGGGGGTTTTGAAATGCTAGACTTTAATTGAACTAAATTTAATTGACAAGAATTAAAAACTTAAGACTAAATTGAAGTGAATAGTCAAGCAAATGTGGTAGCTAGCTTTCAAATGGATTCCCTAGAATTCAATTATCCTTGCTCTTTTTAGTTTACCAAATTTGGATTTAAGTTCTTGCTCTTTAGTGTATTCCTTATAAAGGCTCTTGAATAACCATCCAAGATTCAATTCATCAATTATTCAAGGAATTTTGCAACCACAAGAAACCTTGAATAACTAATTAATTGAATTAAGAACAAGAACACACTACAACCAATTTTAATTGATTGATAAAATCTACTGCACAATCCACTCAAGATGCTAATTCACCAATTAGATTAATTAATTCCTCAAACAATTAATTGCACAAAAATTCCAGCCAACTAATCCAATAACCATTGCATCAATTAGCCTAAAATCAAGAGGAATTTAGAGGTCAATTGTACAGCATTAATTTTGAAATTTTTACAAACATATAATGATCACAATTAAAATTTCAAAAATCAAATTAAGCTCAATCCAAAAATCAATTCAATCCAGTAATTTTCAGCAATTAAATTCCTAAATCAATAAGCTAAACCTAGTCAAATTAATAAAGGAAATAATGCTAAAATTAAAAGATTGAGCAAAGAAGTTTTTATCCAAATTGTTGAGGAGATGTGGAGCTCAAATCTTCATCTAGGAGAATCCTATTTTCAGCTAGCCACTAAGGGGAATTCAAGCTACCATGGATGATTTAATCGGAAGGCATTTGATCATCGGAGCTTCAGCCATGGAGAATTGAAGTTTTATTCCTCACCCTGGAGCTCTCGTTCACGTCGTGTTCTTCGTCTCTGCCCGATGAATCTCCAGCTCATTCTCTCTTTTGCTGAATCATGTTTTTTTTCTCTTTTGCTTCAGCACTTTTTTTCTTTCATTAATTAATCACGTGCCCCTCAGCTCCTCATTTTGCAAGCTGAAGTCATGCCTTTTTTCTCATCTCCCAGCTCACGAAGTCTCCAGCTCACTTCATTAATGTACGTGTTCAGTAGCTAAGTTCCAGCTTATGATTCATTAAAATCTCACGTCAGCCCTCTCTAAACGCCAGCTCCCAACTCATTCATTAATCCATGTGTTCAATAGCTAAGTTCCATGTTTAAGTGCTGCCTCATCATTCTTCCCTTACCCGTAGCTAAATCCAGCTCGTTCTTTCGCTGATGTTCTTCATGCAGCTTCCTGACTTCGTGGCTTCTCCATCGTTTCAGCTCATTCTTCTCCTCAACAAGTACCAGAACCTGTAGCTTTGTATGTGTTTCTTCTCCTTGTTCAGCAGCTATGTGTGTTAATGTGAAAATCCTTCTCCTTCACCACGTTTGCAGCTCCAGCGTCTTCGTTCAGCTTAAAGCTTCTTCTCGAATCCAGGCCCGATGAGAACCTCTGTTCTGCTTGAGCTTGTGAGCTACTACCCAGACGTAGCTTCTGTATGATTGTTCTTTACTTCCATTTGGAACCTTCTCAACTCGAAACCTCTTCTCAAAGCTCTCTTTTCGTCTTGCTTCCTCCTCTATTTTAGCCACTTGAATGTGTGTCTTGTTTCATCACTCAAATCTCCATTCCATCTTCTCTTCCTTCATTCATTTCTCTTCTCCCTTTAACTTTCATATCTACATGTTTTAGCTGGCTTTATGTAGCTTTTTTTTCTGCCCATTCAGCTATTGTCTTCACAGACCAGAACCCACACTCTTCCTTAAGACCTTACAAGCTCCCAAGCTCCTTCAACTCTATTTGTGCTCTGTTCTGCTCGAGTTTCCTTGCCATGTTAACTTCTGTTCTGCATGTGTGTGTATTTGTATCCAAGCTTTAACCCATGGCTTCTTCCTCACACACACATGTAACTTTTCTCCTTTTCATGCAATTGAGGAAATCCAATTAAATCTACACCCAAGGAATAAAAGCAATTAAGTAGGAACAAATTACAAAATTAATTAAAAGGAGATTTATGCATTAAGAATTCAAAATTTTGTAAATTAATTCCTAAATTGCAAACATGGTCAATAAAATCAAATTTCATTCAATTAGATTCCCTAAGCCATATTTAATTATTAAAATGCCAAAATTAGGAGAATTAAAAGGTATAAAAATCATGTTTATCAAATTCCCCCACACTTAAGCTTTTGCACTCCTGGGCAAAAGAAAACTAAAGCTCCAAGGAAGAGATAATGGAAAGGAAATCAAGAGAAATGGAGTTGTATACGTCACTTAGCACAAGGAAGCTCAAAGAAAATCAATAGCTCAATTCTCCAAGTCATGTCACTTGCATCAATGAAACAAGTATCATGGCAATACACTTAATCAAAAATGAAATGCAATGAAAGTCCCTCACTTGGATTAGTGTTTATCACTGTACTCTCCAGTGTTTAGGATGAAGTGATTACTCTCAAATTCTATCCCATCTAACTTTACTACCATAAGCTTGACAATCGTCTACATCTCCACCACCAAAATCAAATGCCACTGAATGAATCAAAAGGTCTTTATTATGGTTGTAATGTAGGCTAAGGTATGAAACAAGTGGTAAACAAAAGAATGAAGGAAATTCAAAAAGCAAATTAGATGCTTAAAATCATCAAAGGCATTAAAATAAGACTAAGGATGGAGTGAAAGTGCATCTTAAGGCCCTATTAACCACAAACAAAAAGATATGCACTAAGAGAACAACTTTACTTTCCTTTTTCTTCTTTTCCTTTTTCAAAATTTTTTTTTCTCTTTTTTTTTGGTAGTATTTCAAATGCTTTTCTTTTGCTTTGTTTCTTTTTTTTTTTCCATTTATTATCATCATTTTTTTCTTTTTTTCTTCTTGGAATATTTTTGAAGAAGAACAAACAAATGGCCTATAAATGATGTGAAAAGTTCACCTCCATGAACCTTAACAACATACAATGCCCTTAATAATTGAAAGCATCCTAATCAAGGTAGGAAGAACATTCATTTGATTTTCATGGCTAAAAGGCTAAAAAGGAAAAATATATGGCTCAAAAGAGGTAAAACAAATGGATTAAACACAAGTAGAATAGCTTTTTGGCTCTAGCTAAAACAAAACAACAATGAATGCCTTAATCCTTTTCATGCATGGCAAATGAATAAATGTGGCCTTGAATAAGATTCAAGCCAAGTTCTAGAGTAAAAGTAAGATAGGGGATACACACTAGAAATGAATAAGTAATAGGTTCAAAAATCTCACAAGGTAAATTGACTATCATCAAGTTTCATTAAAGCAAAGCTAATTGCCACTTAACTTGCATTCTTAACACAAGTCAATTCCTCATCAAATCAAACATATCAAAGCTAGGATCCCCTTAATGCTAGCAACTTACACAAAAGCATAGTTTTTTTTTTTTGACTGAAAAATAACACAAAACTTCAACACTCTAAAAGTAAGACTAAAAGCCTAGAAACTAGAAAAATCAACTAACCAAAACTAAACTAAACTAAAAATTTATTTGTATCCCCCCCACACTTAAACATTACATTGTCCTCAATGCCAACACACAGTCCAGTAAATAGATAAAGATAACACAATATAAAAGGGGAAAGGGAAAGAGTACAACCGGGGCTCAGGGTGGGTCATGAAGTTGGAGCTCCTCCTTGTCCTCCCTTAGAACTCCTTCATAAAATTGTTTGAGCCGATGTCCATTAACTTTAAATTTAGCTCCCATCTGCTCATCCAGAAGCTCAACTGCACCAAAAGGGGAAACATCAGAAACTATATAAGGACCTTCCCATTTGGAATGAAGTTTACCTGGCATAAGCTTCAAGTAGGATTTATATAGTAGGACTTTTTGGCCGACAGCAAACTTTTTCCTTTCAATCATCTTGTCATGGAATGCCTTTGTCTTTTCTTTATAGATCCTTGCATTGTCATAGGCTTCCAATCTGATCTCCTCAAGCTCTTGGAGTTGGAATTTTCTATGAGATCCTGCTTCATTCAAATCCAAATTGCATTTCTTTATAGCCCAGTAAGCTTTATGCTCCACTTCGACTGGTAAGTGACACGCTTTTCCAAATACCAGTCGATAGGGCGACATGCCAATAGGAGTCTTGTAGGTAGTCCTATAGGCCCAAAGTGCATCATCTAGCCTCTTGCTCCAATCTTTCCTATTCGGCTGCACTGTTTTCTCTAAAATTTGCTTCACCTCCCGGTTAGAAATTTCTGCCTGGCCATTTGTTTGAGGGTGGTATAGAGTAGCTACTTTATGCACAACACCATACTTGCTAAGCAAGCTATGCATATTCCGATTGCAAAAGTGAGTGCCCTGGTCACTGATAATGGCTCTAGGAATACCAAACCTACAAAAAATGTGAGAGTGAACAAACTCTACAACCACAGAAGAATCATCAGTCCTAGTGGGTTTGGCTTCCACCCACTTCGAAACATAATCAACAGCCAATAAGATGTATGAAAAGCCAAAAGAAGTAGGAAAAGATCCCATAAAATCAATGCCCCACACATTAAAAACTTCACAAAATAAAATAGGATGCTGTGGCATTTTATTTCTCCTAGATATGTTACCTGTTTGTTGACACCTGACACATCTTTTACAAAAATCAAAAGCATCACGAAACAAAGTAGGCCAATACAATCCACTAACTAGAACCTTCCTAGCTGTGCATTTTGGACTAAAGTGACCTCCACATGCAAGTGTGTGATAAAATTCAAAACAGAATCAAATTCTATATCAGGCACACAACGTCTAATTACTTGGTCACTGCATAGTCTCCACAAATATGGATCATCCCAAATATAATACCTAGCTTCACTCTTAAACTTATTCAACTGATGTTTAGTCAAATCAACAGGCAGTTCAGAAGCAGCTAGATAATTCACTAAGTCTGCATACCATGGATAAAAACTATGCACAGCACACAAATGCTCATAAGAGAAATCATCATTAATAGGTAAGGAATTTACCTTTGAAGCTTCAATTCTACTCAAGTGGTCTGCCACCAAGTTTTCAGCTCCACTTTTATCCCGGATGTCAATGTCAAATTCTTGAAGTAGAAGCATCCATCTGATCAATCTTGGTTTTGCATCAGGCTTCTTTAGTAAGTACTTCAAGGCTGCATGATCAGTAAAAACAATGACTTTAGCATTAAGCAAATAAGATCTAAATTTATCCAAAGTAAAAACAATAGCAAGAAACTCTTTTTCTGTGGTTGTATAATTTGCTTGGGCCCTATCCAGAGTCTTGGATGCATAAGCAATCACATGGGACCTCTTATTCACTCTCTGGCTCAAGACTGCACCTACAGTAAAATTAGATGCGTCACATAAAAGTTCAAATGGAAGGGTCCAATCAGAGCGTTTAATAATGGGTGGGGAAGTCAAGCATTTCTTAAGATCATTAAAAGCTATTTTACATGTATCATCAAACTGGAAATCAACATCTTTTTGTAACAGCTTAGACAATGGCAAAGCAATTTTACTAAAATTCTGAATGAATCTTCTATAAAAACCTGCATGACCTAAAAAAGATCAGACCTCTCGAACACATGTCGGGTATGGTAGAGAAGTGATAACATCTATCTTAGCTTTATCTACCTCTATGCCCTGTTCAGATATAATATGACCCAATACAATTCCTTTTCTAACCATAAAATGACACATTTCAAAATTAAGTATAAGGTTCTTCTCTATGCATCTAGCTAGGACTCTATCCAGACTACACAAGCAATCATCAAAAGAGTTCCCATATACAGTTAAATCATCCATAAAAATTTCTATACAATGTTCAAGGAAATCACTAAAAATGGAAACCATGCACCGCTGGAAGGTTCCAGGGGCATTGCAAAGACCAAAGGGTATTCGTCTGTAGGCATATGTTCCAAACAGGCATGTGAATGTCGTCTTCTCTTGATCCTCCGGGGCTATGCATATCTGGAAATACCCTGAAAATCCATCCAGAAAATAGTAGTGAGATTTACCAGCTAAACGCTCAAGCATCTGATCAATAAAAGGGGGGGGGGTAATGATCTTTTCTAGTGACTAAATTAAGCCTCTTATAGTCAATGCAAACCCTTCAACTATTTTGTACACAGGTGGGCACCAATTCATTATTCTCATTTCGGACCACTGTGATCCCTGATTTCTTTGGAACCACCTGCACAGGACTAACCCATTGACTATCAGAAATAGGATACATAATACCAGTAGATAAAAGTTTAGAAACTTTCTTTTTAACCACATCTAGAATAAATGGGTTCAGTCGCCTTTGAGTTTGCCTTACTAGCTTTGCTCCATCTTTTAACAAAATTTTGTGCATGCATGTATCAGGGCTAATGCCAGGTATGTCAGCCAAGGTCCACCCTATTACTTGTCTTCTCCTCTTTAAGACCTCTAGAAGCTTTTCTTCTTCCTCTGGAATAATGTCACTAGCTACAATCACCGAAAGCTTCTCATCTTCTTCCAAATAGGTGTACTTAAGACTATCTGACAGTGGTTTGAGCTCTAAGGTAAGGGCTTGCTCAACCGACGGTATGAGTTGTTTGATTTCAATCTCTTCCATGCTAAATACCTGTTCAGACAACTCATAGATAGAAGAAACAACTTCCCTATCTTTGGGAATATCAGTAGTATGGGAAGAATCAAAAGAATCAGTAGTCAAGTGAATATCAGCATGTGTGTCTCGAAACCTCTTCTCAAAGCTCTCTCTTCTTCTTGCTTCCTCCTCTGTTTCAACTACTAGAATGTGTGTCTTGTTTCATCACTCAAATCTCGATTCCATCTTTTCTTCCTTCATTCATTTCTCTTCTCCCTTTAACTTTCATATCCACATGTTTTAGCTGGCTTTATGTAGCTTCTTTTTCTGCCCATTCAGCTCTTCTCTTCACAGACTAGAACCCACACTCTTCCTTAAGACCTTACAAGCTCCCAAGCTCCTTCAACTCTGTTCATGCTCTGTTCTGCTCGAGTTTCCTTGCCACGTTAACTTCTGTTTTGCATGTGTGTGTATTTGTATCCAAGCTCTAACCCGTGGCTTCTTCCTTACACACACATGTAACTTTTCTCCTTTCCATGCAATTGAGGAAATCCAATTAAATCTGCACCCAAGGAATGGAAGCAATTAAGTAGAAACAAATTACAAAATTAATTAAAAGGAGATTTATGTATTGAGAATTCAAAATTTTGTAAATTAATTCCTAAATTGCAAACATGGTCAATAAAATCAAATTTCATTCAATTAGATTCCCTAAGCCATATTTAATTATTAAAATGCCAAAATTAGGAGAATTAAAAGGTATAGAAATCATGTTTATCATGGAGTTAAACATAATCCATATACATTCTTTATACATTACAACAAAATTAGCTACAAAACATTCATATAATTTTGCAAATCCAAATATCATTCTTTTTTTTTTTGGTTAGCATTAGAGCTTTCACCTAACACTAGTTAGTGGAAAATAAAGATGGGGGTGAGATTCGGGAGAATCTTAATTGCAACACCCAATTCCTCCGTAAATGGCCTAAAACTAATTAGTTATAAAAGGAAGTCCCCTAAATGGGAAGAGTTGAGGCCAAATGAAATTAGGACAAAATTCTAAATAATAGAAAATGAGGATTTAAGACTTCAGATATCCAAAAATCAGAGTCAGAATAGCTAAATAAAATCCGATGAATACTAGTAGCATTTTCCTAAATTTGGGCACTTTTTAGAAAACTAAAAGGAGAAAATTAAGTTTCCTGAGGTTCTCAGAGACCTTAAAAACTATAGGATCCCTTAAAATAGTTAAAATCCATCCAATTTATGTTTTAGAGAGTTAGTTGACCCGAACTTTGACCAATTTGTTTAGAAATATTTTAAATCTAATTTGGGTGAAACCAAAGAAATTTTTTTGAATTAGAGGACTTAAATTTTATGATGGAGAAGACAGTTCTCAAAAAGGAGCTAAAATGAACCCAAAAGAAAATAACTAAGAAAAGAGGATAAAAATAGAATTTTTAAAGGAAAATTTTAAGACACCTCTCTTTATATTACACGTCCCTCCTCTCCTCTACATGTAACCAACTTTGTTTCTATCCAAAGCAGAGGAGATCTTAGCCAAGGAAGATGCACAATGAGAAGGGAATTCGAAGGAGAAAGATTTGTAAAAAGGTAAAGAAATTCTTGGATTTTCATGGTTCCTCCCTCACAAATGTTGTTCTTCTCCTTCTCTTCTTCCTTCCTATGATTTTAATGATTCATTTAGGATTGGTTTAGAGGGAGAGAGTTAGAATTTAAAGGATAAGCTTAAAGCAAGTGAAAGAGCTCTTGAAAATGTCTTGAAACAAGGTAAAATCCTTGGCTATTTGTGCTTTCCCTTGCTTGCTCTCCCTTAAGTGATTTTTGGCCAACTTGAGCCTAACCAAAAAGGAGTGAATTTTGGTCCTAGCAAAGAAGAAACATAGGTTTTAGAGTATGAGAAACAAGATTATGCAAGGAAATCCAAAAGAAAGGTGCTAGAAATTAAGTTAGCAAAGTTAGAGATTTTATTGCACCTTGATATGTAAGAGACTCTCCAATGATAATTTAGGTTGTATAAGAGTGTGAATGAGTTCTCAAGATACCTAAGAAGTCTCCCAAGTGGCAATTCCCTAATGAGAAGCAAGCAAACTCCATGGGTGTATAATCCCATGTATGTCTCAGCCTAGACCACTTCAAGCACCTAGGGAGTGTTTTAAATTTTTCTAAGGCTAGAAAGGGACTAGATATGATAGATGAATATCAAAGGAAGAATTGGAATAAATTAGAAAGCATGTCTTGTGAGATAAAGGTGTGGGCTCCATTTGAAGACATAAAGAAGCAACTTCTACCTAAGCTCCTTGAAATGAATTAGTGATGACTCTGAGGAGTCTAAATAGAGTCAAGAGACTTAGATAGAAGGAGAAATTGGAGCCAAGATTATGAATTCCAACAGTTATTTTATTGTGTCTTGTATGAAACCATAATTGTGTTTTAAAACAAAGTAGCCTTACATAGAGTATGTGAGATGCTAGAGCTTGCTCCAATGACTGAAATATGTCTCATTTGATGTGTCTAGACCAAGAGAATCAATGCATCTAGGTGCAAGTGCTTGGCTGAAATAGGGAAGAAGAATTAAAGAAAAAGTGTGTGATAATTGCTTCAAGGTAGCTCTCTAATCTTTCTCACATGCATTGCTTGGTTATTTTCTTGTCATTGAATACTTGTGTGTATGTTTGAACTATGAGAAATGTTTTGAGCCATTTTTTATATGTATAGTTCTATTATGTTTCTTGAAATGAGTTTATGTATGTAATATGGCTTGAATGGGTATGGTTATGCCAAAAGTCCCTTAGCATGGGTGAGGATGAGCTAAAAGCCCCTAAGAATGGGTGAGACACAGGAAAAAGTCTCAAGAAGAGTGAGGCTAAGTCAAAAGTCCCTTGAAAATGGGTGAGGCAAATCCAAAAGTCCCAAAGAAAATGAGTAAGGCTAGATCAATGCCCTTGAGAGCCTATGCATGACATGTATGAGTTTCTATGACAAGGAAAATGCTTTATGTATGTTCACTAGTAGCATAAATGCCATGTATGCATTCTTTGACATATATATGTATCCATTATGTATGTTTGAAAGGGTAAAAAGCTATTGGGATTCTTTGAATCTCACTCTTCCCCATTTTCCATCTAACCATGTCTAGGTGAAGCTCAAGGAAGCAAAAATGGGAGCCAAGGAGTATGATTAGCTATACTTTGACAATAGCATAGCTTTGAATGTAATTTGATATCAAAGTTTGTAAAGAAATGATGTATATGAGATGTAACCACTTGAACAAGTTTAAATGTCTGTAATTATGATATGTATATCAATCTTGAAGCTAAATGAATGCCTATATTGGAGATTGACATCCTAGCACCCTTATGTTTATGTGTATGAATGCATGTGGTATGGTGAGATTAAGCTCTATGATGATTTGAACCATTTGGCATGCTTCCCTAGGCTGTAATTATGCTTTTAGACTTGCTCAAGTGGTTATGGAAAGATGAGAACAACATTTGGTGCCTTGTTATTCCACTTTGGACTTCAAAATTGACCATTTCTTAAGCTAAACCAAAGTCTAATCAAATGGATGCATTTTTTATTGAAATTTTTCTAGCAAGTAGGTCTCATTTAGAGCTTTTCATAGAGTTAAAGATCAACTAATTTGGAGCTCTAACGAATTTATTATAATTTTTCAAATTTGGCCAAATTATGTAGAATTGGTATGTGTACTATTCATATGATTAGTTTGCTTCTCTATGTCACACATAGGTCAAATGATGATATCTAATGCTTATGAAATTTTACAAGCATAAACTAGACATCATAAGCTTTCTATAACAACTGAGAGCACCTTATTTAGAACTTTGTTGAGGGAGAACCAAATTTTTAAAGTTTCAAATCCTGGAGCTATTTGAGAACTAACTTGAAGTACTGTTCTATTACTTTTGTAGGTTAAATGCTTCTGTCTTGGTCTAGAGTTATTTTTAGTCATTATTTAACATCCATTGCTTTCTACAAAGCTATCATATTTATGATTTTGATTTTTTTAGAATTAGTTATAAATTTTCAAAGTTCATATCAAAAACTTATGACAGCAAACCTGAGAGCAAATCTGGTTCTTCTTGAATTTGGGCTTTAAATCTATGATGTAGAGATGAATTATGGTGTTTATGTCTTCAATGGATATCCTATGGATGGAAAATGATATGGATAAGCCCACATGGTCCTTAAGGCATAAAATGAATGAATCAAGCTTCCTATTACGCAATTATTCATGCATATGTGTTGGGATAACCTATGTGACCATTGTGTAAGGGCTAGGAGGTTAAGGTATTACATAAATAGCTATGCTTAAATTATCAAAAACAAACATAAGATAATTAAGCTAGAATAATGCAAGTATACATGGTCATGGAAAACTAACATAAATGCTTTATATGTTTATTACATACTCTATCATGGCCATGAATCTTAGCTTAGCTAAGGCTTTTCTTTTGGGCTTAGGAAAATTGCTGCATTTGCTCCCATTACCACTCTTTATCTTATAGCCTTATGTCATTAAACATAACATGCAAAACATGACATATAACTGATGCAATGCAATAAAGTATATACTGTGATAAAACAACTAATACAATCTAATGCATATTAAGTTCAAACAAGTCTACATGCAACTAGATTGTGAAAAGTAAGCTACATTGTATAGATGATAGAAACCTAATAAAACTTTTGACTTTTCCATTCTATTTTTAGCTCTGTTTCCTTTTCTTTCTTAGCTCTACACTTACAATGAGATAGAGCTTCATTAGTTTGTTCTAAAATATCATATAGACATATCATTTACATCTACAACTTAAAACTACTTCTCTTAGGCTTCTTTGTCTTTTAACTACACTTTAGGCCACTTAAAGTGCACTTAGAATCCCCTCTTATTGGGTGACAATTATGTTATCTAAAATGCTCAAATTTAACCATATTCAAGGGCCTAAATTTATGAAATTTCTTTTGGATTTTTGCTCACTATAATTAGTTCATCACTTAGGCTTTAGGTTAGGAATTTCACTAAACTTAAATCCTAGGCCAACTTATACTTCTAGAATTCATAATTCAAGCTACAAATTCCATATTTACCAAATCCTAGGCCAACTTATACTTCTAGAATTCATAATTCAAGCTACAAATTCCATATTTACTATTCATTTGGTCATTGACACTATTTATTTGGTATTTTTACTTTTATATATAATGAAACACATTATATAACCTTAAGCCTCAAGGGGTAACTTTTAAAATTCAACTTCTAAGCTCCAAAATCTTGTTATACATGATCTATATAGCCCCATTAGGATTTATTAAAAGCATTACAAGTTTGCTCACATAACTTAATACCAATTGGTTCCATATTACCCTTTCTTGAACCTTAAATTTCCAACTCCAAAATCTTGCTTCTAAATTCAATTTAATTCTTGCATTATTGTTCTAACATCATTTTAAGCCTATCCATACCCCAAGAATTCATTGAACAACTCCCTAGCTCCTTGAATTTCTCCATGGCCGAAATGGTACCATAAAAGCCTAACTTGGAGATTTCAAGTTTTCAATCAATTCTAGGTTTAGATTCTTATTCCTTGCATCATAAAACATCTAAATATATTAATTAGAAGTTGAAAATAACATGGTTACCCATTCATCTAGCCTTGGCTGAACCTATAACACTATAAATTCTAGCTCATTTCATAACATTCATAAGCTTCATATAATCATTTCCATGAGAGCACGTGAAAAAGGGACTGAAAATAATGGGCTTATTTGTATTGCGTCATACTTAAAAATTTCAATCGGTATCACGTGGACTGTGTGGGCTCATGCTATGCATCCTCACATTTAGATACATCATTATAACTCATTTGCATCACAAAATCATGCCCACAACCTATGAAAACCGAAATGAAGTATGAAATGGGCTTGTTTAATGTCGGCCAAATTTACTCCATTTTCTGACCAAACTTTGGAAAATCATCAGATATTCTGTAAACCTCCAAAAATTATGATCTTTAGCTTCCCAAAAAGCTCTCAATGAGACCTAATTGCATGCTAAATCTCAGATCAAGACTAACTTATTTGGCAAAAAAGTGACATAGGGTTCCATTATGGTCAAATTTGGCTCCATATGAGGTACCAAATTTGCCAAATGGTTTTTCCTTGGTTGTGGCACCTTTTGGGCAAGTCTAAAAGCATATTTAAGACTTGTGTAAGCTGCCTAAATGGTCCCAAACCTCATGCATCTCATTTTGGCCATTCAACCCACACTTATGCACATTTCCATTAAACTTTCAAATTGCATACTTAGGCATTACATACTCAAAATAGGTTCTAGAGGTCATACATCATATCCATACATTTAAACATCACATAATAGCATATTTGCATATGTCTCAAGAGTCGTAGACCATTTACAACATCATATACATTGTGAAGCATCATTATGGATTCAAAAAGAATAAAACTAGGCATATGCTTGTCAATCTCCTTCTCTCATTGTTGTTGGCTCCCTTCACCATAGCTACTTCATCCACCTAGCATGTTAGAGCATTGGAGAGGAGGGGATGAGATTTAAAGAATCCTAATAGCTCATCTCCCAGTCAATTATATATAATATATGCAAAGCAAGCTTTACAAATGCATGCATGAAGAAAATGGAAGTCATGAACATTTTAAAAGCAAACTTGGCATATGAACAAATCATACAAGACAATCAAGAGCTCACCAAGTGTTTGGATTGGCCTCACACTTCTCCTCATGGATTTTGGACTTGCTTCACCCATTCTTTAAGAGCTTTGGACTCAACCATACTCTTGGGAGCCCACTTTGCTTTTGGGAAACTCTTTACTTTATCTCAACCAAGCTCAAGGGTTCTTGGCTCATCCTCTCCAAAGGGAAGAGTTCTTGGCCTCTCCACACTCAAGCAAACTCAAACAAACATCATGTACTCATTTAGAAATATAACATGGCATTAAGAATTATAGCATATAAAGCCATGCTATCATACTTTTCATAGCTTGAAAATACACATACACACATTCTAAAACAAGCTAAATACACATCTATGCATGAGAGAAGGTGGAGAGAGCTACCTTGCACACAATTACACACTTTTCCTTTTGGATTCAAGCCTCCTCTTTCGGCCACACACTTACAAATTGGTGGAGATAGTTTCTCTTGGCCTAGATACAATTTTTGGGAGCCAATTAGGTTTATGAAACATTCTCTAAAGCCATACAACCTGCTTAAGTATTAGATTGCTCTATAACCCCCATTATGGTCTATAAATGCACCTAATGAAGCAACACCCCTCAAATAATTTCTAGGCATTATTCTTTCCTTTCAAATATGATTCTTGACCCCTTTTAAGCCTCTTGGAGTCATCACACCATTAAAACAAAGGGCTTAACATCATGTTGCTTCTTTAGGTCATAATATGGAACCTAAGACATTAAATCACTTTCTATGAGTTCTAAATTTTTTCCAAGGCCTCCCTTCATTTTCATTCATCAAATATGACTCAAGAATGGCCTTAAGAAAATTTAAAACTCTCCCCCACTACAAGAACCCTCTTTGGTCGAGACTTTGGGCTTCCTTGGCCTTCTTGGAGTTCTCTTGGTTTTCTTGAAGGAGGAAGCTTGTGGGGAGCATCTTAAGTGTCTCAAGAACTCATTTAAACTCTTAATTAAGCCTAGGAATCATCATATAAAATCAAAATTTGGAAGGTGTACATAAAACCCTAGAATTTGCATCTTGATTTCTAATGGTTATTTTGTTATTTTCTTTGCATATTCTTAATCTCCACACCCTTTTTCCTTAGATTCATGCTTGGTTCTACCTAAAAATAATCTCCTCCTAGGGTTTTCTCAAGTGGGACGAAATGGAGGAGGAGGGAACCAAAGATGACAACCATAGGAAGAGAAATTACCTTATTTTCTTACTTTTTCTCACTTGAATCTTGTGTTTTTTGAGCTCCTCTCTTCAAATCCGAAATTTTCCCTTAATATCTCCCTTAAACCAGATTTATAAACTTCATTATAATCATAGGAAAGAAAGGGGAATGGAGAAGGAGAGGTTTGGAAAGGAGAAAGCATGAAAAACTATGAAATTCCTTACCTTTTCCTTGCTTTTTCTCCTCCTTTCTTCTCCTCCATGGTGTGCCTAAGAGAGCTGGTGTTTTCTCTAGTTTTTGGGCAGAATGGGTCGTGCAAATGGAGGGGAGAAGAAATAAGAAAATTAAAGTGTGTTCAGGAAGCTTTCACTTTCTCAAAAATTCCAATTTTGCCCTTCGTATTTGCATTTTCGTTTCTCCTTCGTTTTAGCTCCTTTTTGAGAACCGTCTTTTCCATTATAAAATTTAGGTTCCTAATTAATAAAAATGCCTTTGGAATGATTCAATTTAGAGCTAAAACCTTACCGAATGAACCAGTTAAAATTTTAGGTCAATTGACATTGGAAAATATCCACCGGAGAGGATTTAACTATCTTGGGGCTTCCTATGATTTTCAGGGACTTTGAGAACCTTGGAGAACTCAAAATTTTCATTTAAAAAGCCCTCCTATGTGAATTCCAAAATTCACTCAAAATTACGAAAATGCCATTACATTTTGTAGGCTTTTCGTAAGAAATTGTTTCTTCATTTTAGCTCTATTTTTCTTTCCGTCTAAACCTGGGATTCTCATTTTCAAAAGTCTAAAATGCTTCCTAAATTTTGTGGGACCTTAACTACATCATCTTGGGGGACTTCCTTTTGTATTCGGTGAATTTCATTTGTTTACGGAGAAACCATACGTTACGTTTTTCTGGTTTTCAGAGAACCGGATATTACAAAACCCATCCATTAATATGGTTCAAATTGCTTCCATTCATGATTGAATGAAAACCAATATTAGATATGAAATCCTTGTAGGCTAAAGCCCTTGGTTTCATTAAGAACTCATGAAGAAAAACTCTTCTCCTCACTTTCTCTCTCTTGGCCAAAACTTACAAGGCCCAGAACACAAAATGTTTACAAGTGTTTGGGATAGAAACTTATCTCATTACGATGTACTCTCCACATAGATTAATTTCCCCTTATTGGTTTCTTGAAAAGAGGTCCTTTCTAGCTTGGGTCAGATTTGAATCTTCAAGTATTTTTGAAAAGAGAATCACCATTAGAAAGCTCTTAGAGAGAGAAATGATTCTCTTAACTAGCGCGAGGTGAAATGGGGTCGTTTAATTACCTAAATGAAAGCTTAAAGTTTCTCTCTTCTCCCTCAATGTGATGCCATGAATGGTCTCCCAAGGTTTGGTTTTAAAAGATGGTGAGGTGTGGCTAACCTAAGAAGACTTATTTATAATTTTTCAAAATGACCATGTTGCCCCTACCCGTATATACTCTCTGTTTGAACTCAATTTTAGGCTTTTTTCTGACTACTCCTTACAAATTTTTGGGTGCTTTTTCATATAAAAACATTATTTTTGGTGTTTAGATAGCTTAAAATAGTAAAAAAAATAGCTCTGCTTAAAGTTCCAACACTGTCTGACACTTTCAGTACATTAGAAGGATCTTATCTGACTCTGACTGTCCCTATGATTTTTAAGACCTTTGAAAACCCTAGTGAGCTTAATTTTAGGCTTTAAAACTTTTCTCTTTAAGCTTCTTAAAATTTGCAAAAAATTATAATTTTGTCGTTGATAAGCCATTTTTCTCTGTTTAGCCATTTTTGCTTTGTTTTCTTTCAATGTACGATTTTTTAACCCCATTTCTTGATATGTTGATTAATATTTTACCCTTATTTAGCCTTAATTCCATTTACTTTAAGGTCCCCTTTTATTAACATATAGATCCCAGTTCATTTAAAAAGCCAATTGTTACAGCCATGAGCTCTTTAACTTGTCTTTGAAGCTGCTTTGTCTCCTTCAGGTTAGTTCTATAAGCTGGCAGTGTGATGACCCTAACTTCTAATATCGTAATTATAGTTAAATATACGATTAATAAATAATGATTAAGGTTTGGAGTCGTTACAATTAATTACATTAAGAAAATATAGAGAAATTTAAACCTTGATATTATTGGGGTCATCAACTAAACAACCATAAATAAGAAAATGTATATGAGGGTTTGTGATTCATCAATCCATCGATTTCAATACACAAGAACCTCCCACAAATGTTCCTATATCATTCCCTAGCATTAACATTAAAAGAAATTAGGGTTTGTAGGTCAAATATGGGAGTTTGGGGACCTCCGCATGACCTAGAACCTTTCCGCCGCGGCTAAGTTAGGTCCTGGAGTTAGAAAACTAAGTTTTTAACCTTGCACCGCAGCCTAGACCTTTTTCGTCATGGCTAAGTTGCTCTCGAGAATCACTGGGTAACTTTCTTGACTTTCGCCACAGCGAGTTGGATCTGCGCCGCGGTGAGTTTTGCTACTATACCCTCATTAATTAATTTCCTCGACTCGCGCCGTGACAGGACTTATTGCGCCGCGGTGAGGTTTCATTCTGTCACCCTCCTAGGCGATTTTTTCGCTCCACGCCGCGGCGAGATTTCTCAAGTTGCAGCGTCCCTCGCCACTATCACTCTTCAGGCCGCAGCGTGACTCCCTCCTATAGCTATATCCCCTACATTTCGTCCCCTACACTCCAGTTCTCTTCTTAGGGACACTCTAAGACCACTTCCTCCCTTTTTATATGTCTCTAAGGGTATTTATCTACCTTATTCACTTAGCTATTCTTCCATTACCAATTCAAAACTTATGTGCCCATTTCTTTTCTCTAATTATCCTCTATCAGCAAGTTTGTAAGGTAACAATAATAGAAAATATATAAACTACCAGCGGCTATCTTTTAATACACAATCAATGGGGGTTCCATACATTAGGGGTTCATATCAATATCTCAAGGGTTACATTTCCATTAATAAGCCATATTATAGGTTAACATAGTTTACAGCAGATATCATGAATCCATACATCAAATACCAAATTAAGATGAGGTCTAACCCCTCAATACATACATCCTCAATAAATCAAATGTGAAAGCCTACACTTGGCAATACAGATACATGATGATGCTATACAAGACTTAACAAAAATTAGCATCTACCCTATTACACTCAGACCAAGTGTAGCTTCCCACACTAGGTTTTAGCTCATGGATGTTCATCCACTTGCTTGCCGTTATCCTTACCTGAGGAACCTTCACCTGAAATTGTAATCCTATAAAACGGGGTGAGATATAAATCTCAGTAACCAAGGCAATTCCATCATATAATCTAGTTTAATCAACATATATGCATGAATCCAAATCAATATCAGAGTCGTATCAGTCATATCAGTAAATGAAATAATTAGGCTATCATGATTACTATCCCATACTAGTAATCATACTTTCACATGTTAAAGACCATGAACACTAGGAGAGGCCCGTCCACGGCACCTACTCCCCATTGAGCACAACTAGAGATCAGTGCATCTGGGGTTTAATCATAACCCGGTGCTCGATCAAAGCACATGCATGGGTGGCAGCCGCACCACAGCTCCACCATGGACTCACAAGGTCCAATCATAATACAATAGATAGCCAACCAATTCATTCAGCATTTCAAATTATTTATATACAACAAATATGAAATTAAATTATATACATGCATGGAATTAATGTAAACCTCGGTTACCTCACTTGTGGACAATTTGCAACAGCCACCAATGGTATAAAAATCCCTATAACCATAGCATCAGAAAATTACCACTCTAATTCATCATTAACAGTAGCAACAAGTACCCAAGGAATTTGAATGCTAATAACTACCTAAATAACACTTACCTAGCCACCACCAATGCCCAAATTCGGATTGAGTATGTCCTCTACCAGAAACTTCAATATATCACCCAAATTTCTAAGCAAATTCGTACATAATTAACACCCATACTATAAATCAACCATAAGGGTCTTAAACCAGCAGAAAATATACTAGAATGGATAGTTTACACTTACCCAATGGCAGCCCCAACTTCAACCTACGAATTTCCTCTAGGAAAACACCAAACAACTCTATTTCAGAATTTGGGTATGGTGAAAATACTCCAAATGAAAAACTAATTGGACCAAATTAAAGAGAAAGATGAGGGGATTAAGTTGTATAACTATTACCTTAGCTGAATCTTGCTCTAAATGTGAGAAAATATGAGATTCTTGCCCCAAACCCTAGCCTCCCTCTCAACCTCCGAATTTTGCTTCTTAAGTTTCAGCAAATGAGAAAGTGGCTAAAGCATTAGGGTTTTAGTTGGGTTTAAGTTGGGTCAAAGATGGGTCATGGGTTGCTCCAAGGTCCAACTCCAAATGGGCTTCGGATTTTAGCTTGTTGGGCCAGTTTTAAAGTGTTGGGCAGCAGAATTTTATTGGGCCAACTCTTATGCATTGGGTTGCTGAAGTTTAATTAGGTTTGGGCCAAGTTTAAAGAGCTCAAGAATTTAGGTCTGCACAAGGATAATTGGGCCACTTATAAGAGTTTATACAAGGTGGATCTTGGGCCTCTATCACATTAAATTAAATTGGGCCTGCACCTAACTCATTGGGCCTCCATTAGCCTCTTATCATGATTTATTAATTTAGACCTAGATGAGGTTTCTATCCTAATTAATTCTCAAACCCATATTAATAATTTATCTCTCTAAAATTTCTATTCACTAACTTGCCCAATTATCCTCTATTAATTATTCTTAATTACTCTAAATCCATGATTAACACTTTAATTAGTTTTGGGGTGTTACAGGCAGGTTGGGAATTGTTTCTCCTAAAATGAAGTCAATATGATGTGCAATGCTTTTAATGGTTGGCAACCTACTAGGAATATCTTCAAGAAACACATCCTTAAATTCTTGCAACAAAGAATCAACAACACTAGGAAAAAAAAAAGGTTAAGGTCGTCAGTGTTAAAAAAGGCCTCCTTATAAATAAGTATAAGCAAAGGCTGAATAGTAAGATAAGCACTCCTTACTTCACTTTCTTTTACATAAAAATTCACTTTTCTTTTTCTTTGCTCTCCACTTTCTACTCATTTATTGTGAATTTCTTTTTTGGAGATCTTAGCTTTTCTCTTATTTCTCCATTCATTTCTTTTTTATCTATCCCCCTCATTTTTTAGATCACTCTCTTTCTTATCTTTCTCTTTCTTTATCTTAAGCTTATCTTCATACACTTGCTTTGGTGTCAAAAGTACAAGAGTAATGGGTTTGTTATTCATTACAAATGAATATTTGTTAGTAAACCCATCCTTAGTAACCCTTCTATCAAACTCCTAAGGCCTTCTTAAAAGTATATGTGCAGCATGCATAAGAAGAACATCACAGAAAACTTTATCATTTTATTTGCCAATTAAGAATGAAACTAGAACTTGTCTATCAACCTTAATTTCCACGCATTCATTCACTGCAACTTGTATGGTCTAAGGTGTCTAACAGTAAACAAATTTAGTTTCTTAACTAAAGTGGTACTAGCAACATTGGTACAATATCCACCATTAATAATCATACTTCATACCTTGTTGTTTATAAGGCAATGAGTATGAAAAATGTTCTCTCTTTGTTGCTTCATGTCATCATTTTTTACTTGAGAATTTAAAGCTCTTTTAGTCATAGGAACTTCATCCTCCACTACATACTCAACTCTATCATCACTAGCATCTTTAAGCGAAGGCATGGAATCATCACTTTCACTTTCAGTCACCATATCCCTATTATCTTTCATGACTATGACTTACTTGTTGAGACATTGTGTAGCTATATGACCTATTCCTAAATATTTGAGATGTTTAATATCTCTATTTCTAAAGGGTTGGGAATTAAATTTACCTTTGCCCTTTATTGAAGCCTTATCTTTGCTTTTGGAATTCTCCTTAGATATAGCTTTGTCGTCCTTTTTCCAATTTAGCTTCAAAGAAGAACTAGAGCTCGAGGTGTATTTTGCTACTCCTTTGTGCTTGAGTTACCTTTCAATCTTTATTACCATATGCATCATGTCTTCTAACTTCATATAATGTTGCAACTCTATTATGTTAGCTATATCTCTATTCAACCTACTCAAGAATCAAGCCATTGTGACTTATCTATCTTCCTTCACATTAGCTCTTATCATAACCACTTCCATCTCCTTATAATCTTCCTCCACACTCTTAGAACCTTGTGTGAAGGTCAGTAACTTTTGATAAAGGTTTATATAATAATGGCTAGGTGATAAGTGTTAATTTTTATATATTTTTATCCACATTTATTATTATTTTTAATGATTAATTTGAGCTTAAATGGATTTATTATTCAATATTTGAATTTTTGGTTCATTTTGGAAAATAAAATAATTTTGAATTAATAGGAGAATTTTTGGATTTTAATTGCTAATACTTTATTTTCCATATTTTTTGAGGGATTAAATATTTTCAATCTTTAAAATGTTTATTAATTTTGTGCAGAATTTTTGGGCAAATGAATTGAAATTAAAAATAGATTAAAGGAAAAAATGGAGTAGAATTATTGTTATTTTTATTATTTGGCTTGATGGCATTTTTGTAAATAAAATTAGGTTTTCATTTCTTTGGTTTTTTGTTTTGTGAGGAGTCAGCATTCAGGAGCTGGAGGACGCCGAAATGGGAGAGAGGCTACTGTTGCATTGATTGAATTCTTCTTGCCTCTGCACACAGCGCCGAAAAGCTGGAGGAGGGAGCTGGCTTCTGGTTCTGGAAGACGTTGGGAGTGAAGAGTGAACTGCATGAAGGAGGACGCTGAAACAGTGGGGGAGACTACACACTCAGCGCCGAAAAGACTTAGAAGTGGAGGCTACTGGATTGATTATTCTTCACTGGTTCTTTGCACGAGAGACGCTGGACGAGCAGAGGCAGCTGGAGCTTCTTCTTAATTGATTCCTTGTGTTTTTCTGGACTGACGCATCAGCAGCAAAGATACTAGGCAGAGGGACGAAGAGCATTTTCCTTCATTATTCATTCACTTTCTGGGCAACAGAGGGATGCCAGACCCAAGACGTAGAGGAAGGAGCTGCTACTTCTTCTTCTTTTCATGCTTGAAGGGAGTAAACGTCTGGAGCAGCTTCATTTATTCACTCTTCTTCAGCACCTGGACTTCACGCAGAGACATTGGAGGCAGAGCACCATCATCCAGTTTCTTTCCTCTATCCAGCACGTCTCCCTCCCAGCTGAATTATCACCATCTATCTCATTCTCTTTGACCATATCTTCATGGCAGAATTGTTGAAGGAGTTTAGAGAAAAGAAATTCATGGAAGCTTAAATGAGGGGGTGGCACCAAGGTGGAGCAAGGAGGAAGATGGTTTGAGCTCTGAATTTTAAATGGATTGAAGACCATTGGGGAGTTTATTTTTCCTACCTTCTCCTCTTTCAATTTCAAGAACTTAGAGATTTTCTAGTTTTAGGAATTTCTATGTGGATTTAATGTTAAGACCTAATTTTAGGTTGGATAATAATTTTATCTTGAATTGTAATTGGAGTTGGTGTTATTTGGGACTGAAATTATGTTTTGTGATTGCTGAAATTTTAGTTTTTAGACCTTATAATATTGATTGGATTGATGTTTGAGTTCTCTTGCATTAATTTGATTAATGTTATGATTTTAATTGCATATCTTGGTCTCTTGTGCTACTTGATTGTTGAATTGGGTAGTATAATTGCTTAATTGTTTAATTAGGTAATTGAAACCAAAAATTTCAGAATTAATTGAATCTATTTGTTGAAAGATTTGATGAAATTTAATTGGCTTAATTACTTGCAAATTGCTTGAATTAGCTATGGGTTTCCTAGTTAAGTTAAGTGATAGGCATTTGAGCTTAGGGTTTCCTATCCTCGGATTAAGTTAATTAGATTCATTGATCTATTGTTTAATTACTTCTCTTAGTCTCAATCAATCTTTAGTGAGTAATGAGAGCCGAAATCCCCTTGCAAAACCTTGGTTGCCTTCTGTTTGACTTTGCATTTTCACAATCATTTTTATTTCAATTTAGAGCATTCTAGTTTAGTTACTTGTTTAGTTTTTTCTCTTTTAGTTGAAATTAAATTTCTTAATCAAACCCCCCCCCAATTTGCATAAACTTTTAAATATCAAATAATCACCTAAATTCAATCTAATTAACCCCTAAATTGCTTCTTGGGAAGAATGACCTAGGGTTGATCTATACTGCATTAAATCAATCTTAGTTTAATTGAGTGCCTAAGCGACTAAGGCAACATCACTAGGAATAAATCTCCTTCTCATAAGAGCTTTCATTTCCCTCTATGTTTCTACAAGTCTCTCGCCATTTCTCCCACTATTTAGAACTAATTTATCTCACCAAACGATTACATAATCAGTCAATTCAATTACAGCTAACTTCACCTTTTTTTGTCAAAATAATTATGACCTTTAAAAATCAACTCCATCTTTTTCTCCCACTCCAAATAAGCTTCAGGATCATTTTTACCCAGGAAAGAAGGTATTTTGATTTAATGTTCCCAAGGTTTCCATCTACCTTATTTATATTTCTTAGAGTATTTTTGTTATGTCTCCTTTCATACCTAATTCCTTTGGGCCTATTTCTACCTAGTTTAACTCTAGAATTAAAATCTTCTTCAATACTACCTTTACTTCATTTTTAGATTCAAACTCATTTATAGACACATTCCTATGCCTATCATGATTAGGACTTATAGCAAGTTGCCTTCTTTGCAAGTTTGCAATCATTGTATCTTGCCTATCAATTCAATCCCTTATTCTTCCAAGAACAACATTGAGGCATTCAAACTACTGTTGCATGGCTTTTACAACAAAGTCTATGTTTTGCTGACCTCAATTGGATGTTTCCTCCCTATTAGACATTTTGGAAAGTTACAAGAAATTTTATTAGTGAAATAAAGTTTCTCATAATTTTTCCTCACATGTTTGCCCTCAAGAGATGAACTCTACACTTGTGTTTTATAGGCTTTTCTTGATACTAGTCTCATACCTTTTTGCCTTTTTCCACACTTAAGTTCCTCTTTTGGCTTTTTAAGGTAACCAGTCAACCCAATCAAAGGCTTTCATAGTACCCATAAAACTAACTCAACACTTAAAGATTTTAAGATAGCAAAAGGTGGATATTGAGAATTAGGGAATCAATAATTCAATCAGCAGAAATTTTTGTAGAATTTTAGCCCAGGTTAAGTAATATTTCCAGAACAACACAATTTTTTTTTCTCTTTTTCTTGTCTTTTTTTTCTTAGAGTAACATAAAATTCTCATTTTTTTTTCTTTTTTTTGTTGTTGTGTCCCTTCCTTTTTTTTATTTTCCTTTTTTATAATTGAAAGATGAAGAAAATACAAAAATTACACAAATAGGACATAAACAACTAAATCAATTCAAAATGTCTTGAATGACATATCTAACTAGAAACAACTATATCTCGCTCTAGAAAACTCTAATTTATGTGATTCCAAAAAGACCAAAAAGATGAGATTGTAAACTATGAAAATGACCTATTAAACATAAAAAACTAAAAGGAAAATAGATTAATAGAAGCACAAAGAAAGGAGATGTCCAAACACAAAGAAGATGAATAGACACAAAAATAAAACACACAATTTGAAAAAAAAAATGAAGACATAGAAAAACACTAGGATATGACTAAAGTTTAGGACCAAAGCTCTATTCTCTTTCTACATTGATGGTGAAATGAACCACCTTACTTATCATAGTTAGGTTAATTTTCTTTGATCTTCAAGATTAGTGACACTAAAGTCAAAATTCCTTACCTTAATATGATTAGGAAAATTGGAAATGCTAAAGTATATACACTGCAAGAAAGCTAAACAAAGGTCTAGAGATCTACTTGGAACCCTTAAGAATGGATGAATAAGGATCCTGAGTATTGGAGATGCCACAAGGTTGATCAAGTCTTGATAAGTCAATTAGTCTTATGAAGAACCCTAGAAAGAATCCACTCTCAAGTCTAGAATCTCTAGAATTAAAATTTCATTCATTCATACAATTTGATTACAAATGGAGGCAGAATATATGTTTATATAATGTAAGTCAAATCTTCCTTTTATTAGCCTAAGAGGAAAACTAAGGGAAATAACTACATAATCCTAACTTAATGACCTAAGAATCAAGAATTCAAAATAGTCAAATCTTGAAAATGAAAAAGGAAATAAAAATCTGCCTAATTAATTTTAATTTTTACCCAAATGCATCAAGCCTTTTAGAAGTCAACATATTAAGTTCACAATAGCATTATTTAGGCCCAAATTAGTCAATCCATGTATGGTCCTTGGTCCAAGCTCTTTAATTTGTAATGTTTTGACTTAAAATAGCTCCAGTAACTCCATCTTTACCACAAAATGTTAAGGACGTCTTGATTAATGTTTGAATTAGATTTGTGAACATTTTTCTTAGCATAAGTCTCTTGAGCAAGTCCACTCAATGTTTCTTTAAGTCTTTTAGCCTAGCCCTTGTAATAGGTCCAACTGGAAGATGCAAGGGATCATTTGACAGTTTTAAGTTAACTCATTCTAGATCAGTATATAGCATTTTTGACTTAGCTCATTCTTTATAGCTAATTGATTTTGTCCCATGATTTGCATCAACCTATATTCTACGAAAGCTAAATCATAATATCTGAAATATCAATTATAGTTACTTGTAACCATAACCTATAGAAATAAATTTGTTAATAAGCTAATTCATACTATGTTTCATTTGTTGCTGCTAATATAATCACATGCTTAGTTTTCTAGTTTTCTTCTTCATAAAAAGAAAGGTAAACTAAAAGAGGTTACAAGAAAAGGAGGAATTGTTAAAAATATAACATTTTTATTGCTCCTATCGGTGAAAGCCCTCAACTGCTATAACTCTAGGTAGTTCTCTTGACTTCTTGTGATTATAATGAAAAGTAGTATTATTCTTAATAGAAAGGAAAATCATAAATTAAGTTGAAATAGTCCAATCACAAATAATCAGCTAAACAATATGAAACCATCATGAAGCCACAAACAAAATCAACCATGATAGAACTTTTAGTACTTGAAGCTAACCATCCCTCACAAATAACTTTAGACAAGTAAAATGATATGAAAAACAACAACAAAATGGTGATCAGTAAAACAACACAATAGAGACACAAACTTAAAGAGCAACAAGTTAATCTTCAATTTCTCCTTAACTTAATTCAATCTTAAAAATTCCTCTCCAAATTCCTAATTGCCATATAATACATAACATAATTCAAACGAAATTTGTAGCTCTTAAATGACACTAGAATAATTAAGTAAAGCTCAAATCAGAGAATGGGGACTAAAGGAAGAAAACTATGAAATAAAGAAAATCTTAGATGAAATTGGTAGCTCACAATGGCAATCTCAATGGCTTCGAGTAAGAATTGTGACAATGGCAAAACAATGCATCAAAACTTAAAAGGAAGATGCCATGACAAATAAAATAAAAGGCAACACAATGATTAAAGCTTCTTCTCTTTGATAGCTTCCTCATGTCTTTTTGGCAATGATGAAAGAAAGAATGACATTGGATGTTTGAGAATGACAAGGGAATGATAGTGGGTTATTCAATGGAGGGAATAGGTCTTAACGATGGGTTCATGTACTGCAACCTCCAAACTTCACCTAGACATGATATATTCATTTCAAATTCAAGTTTTACATTTGTATCCATCTAGAACTCAAATAAACATAGTTTTAGTATAATAACATCATCTAATGCTAAGCAAAATAGTCATAAATGACATGGACCTTTAATTACTTAAATAGATTGCTCCTTATAAATACTAATAGGTCATTCAAGTAAATTAATTCTTAGGCATACATGTACACATGGAGGTAAGATAATCTTTAAACATATAAGTACATTATATCCTTAAATAATCACATAATTCGTCAATTTTGGTATAAGGTGTACATAAATTATAATTTCAATAAGAACTAAAATAGTAATTTGAATTAACACATAGGCTACAACTTTAGATTCCCTAGCTAGGATATGGTAATAATAGCCCTCTGTATGTGAAGTGTGCTAGCTAGGTACATAATTTCACATAATATTCCACTATTTCCCAATCCTATATCTATTTCATAAACATATTGTGATAATCAGTAATTTTTGTAAGCCTTTAAATGTTAAAAGAAAGATAATAAAGAGGGATTAGAAGTCTAACTAAAATGAAAGAAAAAGTTAAAAGTGAAAGGAAAAACAAAAGAAAAAAGGGCTAGTTTAATCACAAAGTGAGAAAAATTAGGGTGCATAACTTAAAATATGGCAAGAGACACTAGTTTTTCTCATTAGAATATAAAAGTAAAGGATGAGTACTTCAACTAGAGGGGTCATTATGGCATAAAATATTAATGGCATGAAAAATAAGAAAAATGATATATATACAATTTTTTTTGCACTAAGCTATTTTAAACCATTAAAAATTATAAAATTTTAATTTTTATGTAAAAGAGCATTTAATATTTTACGTGGAGTAGTCAAATTCAGAAAACACTAAAAAATGAGTTAGAACAGAGAAAAAGTACACTACAAAGGCAAAATGGTCATTTTGGAAAAGCAATTGTTATATTGACTTTTAATTGCATTATCTCTTTGTCTCCTTCATCGTCTAACACCATACCACCAGAATGAAGCTTGAAGAGGTGAAATTGAAGCCTTAGAGAGAATGAAGAGAGAGAAAATTTCAAGGAAAGTTTTAGGTGTGTAAATGACACTTTCTAATTCTCTCATAGTTATGAAACATCTACTCCATGGGAGCTTTCTTTTGATCCAAATATCATCTTAAAAGGTTGAAGTTAGTGGCTATCCAACAGGGAAAAATTGCTCCTTTAAAAGATCAAACATCATACCTAGCTTCATTCAACCCTTTTTCCTTATTCTTAAACATCAACCATAGAATCCATAACTAAAAACGTACAATTACTAGCAAAATTAACCCGTTGACATACCAAAGGGAGCTATAGGAGTTCGATTTTGGTTCTTTCTTTTTCTTTATTCATATTTATAAAAAATACTTGTTTTGATCCATTTTATCATGAATAGCATGTGGAATACCCTAGGACTATCTTAAACCCAAATAATATAAATACCATAATTTTGTACTAATTTTGAAAATCATAACACAGGCTATGTAACCCTGATTTGTGCAAATTAGGTGTCTATGAAAAGCTTATAATGTAAACTATATCCTATAAAACTTTCAAGTGCAATCAAGTCCATTTTGACCCACTAAAGATGATGAAGAACCAAGGCTATGCAAGGTGGACAACATTAGACCAACACATACATTAGACCCCACTTCATAAATGTATCATTTTAGCTACATAACTCCGATTCATGCAAACTCAGTGGCTACAGAAAGCTTATAATGTTAACTATAGCTTATAAAATTTCATGAGTAAAAAAGTTCATTTGACCCCTTAAAGACATGAAAAACCAAAGCTATGCAAAAAGAACAGTAGTAGGGACCAATTTATAAAATCTGCTAAACTTTGGAAATTTGTGAAATATTTTATAGGACTCCAAAAATTCTAATTTTGTGCTTGTTAGAAATCTCTGTTAGTGATCTAATTTCATGCCACATTTTAGACTCAAACTAAGTCATGTGGGCCACTTTCGACATGGATAACATTTAGGTCTCCTTTATGTCATATTTTAAGTCTCAAATGGCTTAAATGGTATCCAAATTGATTTCTTCCACTTTGAGCACTGTGAACACCATATTTTGTCCTGGCATTTAATAAAAAAATATAAAAAAGTAAAAAATCAAAACCAAAAACTAAAAGAAAATCAAAGGGAAAAAATAAATATTTCAAAAAAAAAAAAGAAAAAAAAGAAAAGAGAAAAAAGAGTAAAACTAATTGAAAAAATAAAATAAAATAAAAGTTACCCACTACAGCCCAACTTGTTCAAGCCCATTGGTACTACCCCTTTCTCAAGCCCATTAATCTCAATAAAAAAAAATATACAAGCAAATCAAAAAAATACCTTCAGCCTAAAAAAAAAAAGGAAAAGTAATCCAAATTTGAAAAGGAACCCGTAGCCAACTCTCTTAAACCCAGCCATCAACTCAGACAAAAAAAAAATGGATATAAAAAAAATAATAAGAAAATAAAAAAAAAAGAGAATATAGACTTTTTTTGAAGAAAATTAAAAATACAAGAAAATGAAAGAAAAAAAAAAGAGAAAGAGGCCCAAAGTGCTACACCAAAAAAAAAAAAGAGAGAGAAAAGAGAGGGATGTGAGACCAAATTTTGGACCCCAAAACCTCCATCCTCGGATTGGGCCTTTGGGCCATTGGGCCAGATTCAATTCTTCTGATTGGGTCATTGGGCCAACCGGATCAACCCATTACCCTACCCATATCTCTCTCCCTGGCAGCCTCAAACTCACTCCTACCCCAAGACACACAAGACGACACACACAGAGGGGCAGAGCATCGAAGCACAAAAAAGGGGAGATTCAACGTCTCAGGAGAACAGACACAGACACGACTAGAGAGTTCAGAGGAAGCAGACCACAATGCCTCAGAAAAGTCCAGGCGACAGGCTGGCAGCGAAGGGCTCAAGGAGTTGACTCCCTCCTCATGTCGCCTTCACCATCAAAGCCGAAAGAAAGGGACGAGAAACGAGAATGGAAAAGGGGGCGGAGACAGCGAGAGATTGAGAGTAGGACGAGAGGATAAGGAGAGAGCAGGAGAATGCAAATGGGGGAGGAGGAAGGATTTTCAAAATAGGAAGCAGCGGAGGAGGTGGAGTGGAAAAAATCGGGAGAAGGCAGAGGGAGATCGAGGGGACAGAGAATGACTAGAAAAATCGGAGAGCGGGAGAGACCAAAAAGAATTAGAAAGGGGAAGAGATTGGTCTTGGGGGAATCATATTTAAGTAGGAATGAAGGCAGGGGAGATTGAAAAAAATCAAGTGAGGGAGTGAGAGATTGAGACGACTGCAAAATGGAGACTGGATTCAAAAAATTGAGAGGCAGAGAGGATTCAAAGGAGAGGACTCGGTTTCAGACGAAGGATAAGGACTGAGGGAGTGATGAACAAATTCAGTCAGGAGGAAGCCATATGGGGATTTGATCTTATTAGCATAAGAGGTACGCTCCCTTTATCTTCTATTTTATGAACCAGTAGCTGGTTTGTGTACTTAGGAATCTAGATTTCTTGTGGGTATGCATGTTTAGAATGTTAGAAATGGAGTTTTGTTGTTCTGAATGAATTTTTTTGGATGGCTTCTGTTGTGGAATGCCGAGATGTGCTTAAGATTGGGAATTGGTCAAGTGAATTAGTAAGCCCCAGTCTCGTTCCTCTGTGATTGATGATGGTCTGAAATGATAATGGGTGATTGAGTTAGCATCCTGGTATTAGGTAGCCATAGTCGAAGTTTAGGAAGCCTTCCTCCAGACGACCCTAAGGAATGCACAGCAGGTGCTCGACAAAAGGTTTGATAGAGGGCTAAGATGGATTTTGGTGTCTAATTGAAATTGCTTGATTTGCATTGTGAACTAATGGACATTGTAGCATCGTGGGGAATTTTTGGCCTTGATTAGAATATAGATAGCCTTATTTCAATGCGTTTGACCTTTAAGCCGGTGATAAATTTCATCTGGGTGCCTATTCATTTCGATGATTCATGTATGATTTTGCTTTGCTGGATTTGACAATTCTGTTATTTTGTTCTTGAATCAAAGACTGATTGGTCTTAGGCTCGTTGATATCTCTACTGCATATTAGCTTAAGGGTGTATTTCAGTTTCATCTCAGTCTTTAATAATCATTTCACAGTCGTGCATTACTGATATGTGAGTGTTGCTTCTGGTTGATGGATTGAGATAAGGGATAAAAGAATGAAGATGAGTAGATAGGATTTTGAAGTTATTTTTTATTTTTATTCTTTTTTCTTTTCCTCCCTTCATCTCTGAGACTATATAAAATCTGGGTGCATGAAACTTGAACTTAGTATATCATATGCGAACTTGAAGCTCAAATGTTTATGCACTTTTGTTGAAAGATATCGTGGGTTTTATATCCATGGGGTGGCGTGTCCATTGATTAAATATAATCTCTGTGAATGCACCCATGTTGTTGCAAAGAGGTTATGTGGGTTTCCTGCATGTTGTTCAAATATCCTGACCCCTGCTTTCCCCCTTTGTTTTCTTTTTGTCTCTTTGCATGAACCTTGCGTGAGGGTGAGGATGAGGGAGGTGAAGAATGGAGGAGGCTTACCAAATGGAGCAAAGATCAATGAGGAAGCAAAAGAGGTGGGCTTCACTGCAGCATATAAAATTTACGAGTGGCCTTGCGGAGTTAATTGGTTTGAATCTTTTTTTTTATCCTTGAAATGTACTGATGGGTGATATTTGGCTGGTTAGACACAAGATACACACTACCACCAATTATCATGTACTAGTAGGCATTTTGGCCTTGTTACATTTTATTTTATTTTATTTATTTATTTTTGTTTTTGGAATTGCCGTGTGAGATCTCATGTCTTCTCAAGCATATAAAAATCATCTAAGGCTGTGTGTGACAATAAGTCTCCTCAGTTATCAGATTGCGTCACAAAGCGTTTCCAAATTCGGGGTTTCAATGGCGCATAACACTTGAATGTTGTTTTCAAAGGGGTTTTGAAAAAGAGAGAAGCAAGTAAATAAATTTTCTTTTGAATATGTACAGTTTTTGAGAAAAATAAAATGTTTATTTTTGTGAAAGAAAAGGGGTTCAAAACAAAAGGAAAGAAAAAGGGGACTTTCAAAGAGTGGAATATGTTTTTTTTTAATCATAAAAGATTAAAAAAGAAACTAATTAATTAAATCAAGAAACTTAAAATAAAAGTGAAACCACTAAAAAAAATTTAATTAACAAATCAAATCATCCCAAGGTCAAATAAAAAAATGCTTATTAGGAGAAAAGATCAAAAAAAAAAAAAAAGAAAAAGAGAAAAATCTTCTTTACTTAAAACGTCATTCCTAACAAAATTAAAAAAAGGGTAAAATCAAAAATCAAGGAGGATCAAAAGGAAAATTGTGAAAGAATTGATAAAAATCATCCAAAAACAAAACACAAGAAGAACAGAAGGAAGAAAAGAGTCAAAGAATGAAACGAGACAAAACTAGTGAGACAAAATTATAGTTTAAAAAAAAAAGAAAAAAAAGAAATGAAAAGTAGAAAACAAAAAAATAACAACAACAAAAAAACAAAAAAATAGAAATATAAAAAAAAAGAAAAACAAAAATAAAACAATAACAAAAGAGAGCGTAAAAGTAGATAAGAAATTTTTCTCTTTTCAATCTTTTAAGTTTTTCTCAAAGTTTTTTTTAAAAAATAATAAAAGGAAATAATTAAAAAAAAAGACAACTAAAAAAAAAACAAAAAAAAAAAATCAAAAACAAATGAAATGTCAAAAAATGAATAGAAAATTGAAAATGAGTGAAGAGTAAAGGAAGTAAAACTACTTTTATTTTTAGCAAATTAAAACACACCAACTCATTTTAAATTCGTTTTGTTTGTTAAAGGTAAAAGTAATTTTTATTTTCTTTTTCTTTTCACAAAATAAAAAAAAAAACAAAACAAAACAAAAACGAAAGGGAACAAAAAACCTAAAAAAACAAATAAACCCAGTCTCCGATCGAACTACGTGGACTTTGATCCTTCCGAAGGGTACGTAGGCCCTAGGCTCTTATCCTAAATCAAGTCCGTCCTTGTAAATAAAGTTTTCTTTTCAATTTTCATTTTTTTAAAATTCTCTTCTTTTATGTTGTTCTTCCCATTTTGTTTCTTTAATTTCTTTCTTCCTTTTTATTTTATTTTATTTTATTTTTTGATTTCGTCTCTTTTATTTCTGTTTCTTATTTTGCATGTGATTTGTTAGGAGAATTAAAATAGACTAAAGGCCATATTGATTTTGTATCACTGACTTAGGGTAACCGTTCTTAGCAACGGGTGTTATAGGGTGCCTAACACCTTCCCCACTCACAATCGACTCTCGAACCCATTTTCTGATTCGTAGACCATTTTTTCTTATTTCCCAAATAAAAGGCTTTTCTAAAGTTTTGCCTTTTCACAAACTAAAATTTTGGTGGCGACTCTACTACTTATCTTAATTTCAATTTCAGTTTTCATTTTCTCTGAAAATTGAATCGAAATTTCTTCTTTTTAAAATTTCTTTTTAAAAGCGCCACGCGGTCGCATTTTCGGGTGTGACAGTATGGCGACTCCACTGGGGAGAGTTTGAGGGTCAAGCCCAATTTTAAGTTAGTTGTACAAGATATTATGGCCTCCTCTTTATTTTGATTCTCCTTTTGATTGTTGTTTGCCTGACATGGTTAGGATAGACAACATGTCTTTCACATACTTGCTTTATATGTTTTATTTCCTTAATTGTATATATGACATGTGTTAGGATGGATAATATGTGGGATAAAATTTTAGGGTAGATAACCATACTTGCACACTTTATTTATTTATCTACTTATTTATTTATTTATTTATTATTATTATTATTATTATTATTATTATTTTACTTTTATCTGTATATATGCTTTGCTCTCCCAATTGTTCTGTCAATCTGTCTAGCAGATAAGGATGGGGTAGTTCATAAGGTGAAGAGGTGAATGCTCTCCTCACACACATCCCCGAGACACAAATAACGCACACACATTATGGGCCTTATACCCGGGTCTGAGTGTTCCCTAGGTTAGCAGAGGTTTATATTGATTTCCCTATGAAGCCTTGTGCTTCCTGAGGCTATCATGAAGACCTCACTTAAATTGTGCCTTATTATATGGGTTTGACATGTGTAGGATCTTTTTCCTCTCAAGGTCAAATTTATATAGTGAGATTTTCACCTCATGGTGGGGGCAATATAGGGACCATATTTATGAGTTATAGATCTGTCATGAAAATTTACACTGATAGTCAAGCTATAGATGCCTCCTAAATAGTTAAAGTCAGGCTCCCATGACCACAACCTAGGATCTATCCATATTAGGACAAAGGAGGGCACTTTTAATTGTTTGTTCATCACATCTATACATCCAATGAAACCCATAGGGAAGGTGACACACCGTCACTGTCTACTGGAGTAGCTAACGAGATGTCACCACATAATTATATATACGTTAACTATGATGAAAGTAGGAGCTAATTAAACCAACCTTTGCCTAGTGGGTTTCCAACCTTGAATAGGCCACAACCACATTCATCATAATCCCTTGAAAGGGAGACCTTCAACACACATCTGTCACATGCATAAAAGAAGTAAAATAAAATAATAAGGGATTCACAATCCAATTTTATAAAATATATATATGTATATATATATCATATTTTTAAAATTTTCTCCCTACAAAATAACAAATCTCTCACGAAAAAGGAATACTTTCAAAACTTTAGGGGATCACAATATCCATAGGTTTTGAAGCATCAATGATTGAGTATCATGTCTTAAGTAGAGATGGGAACCATGTTTAGGACATCAATTATGTAGAGGGGTATATTTCTCTCAAATTGATTACCAACTACTTTTTTTTCAATGAAGCAATAAGTTTCTCGAGAAAAAGTATAAAGTTTTTACCCTCTTCTTATACTAAGACATTATTCCCAATGAGGAACCACCCGTTCTCAAGTTGAGCGATAAGGCACAACTCTTCACAGAGTAGTAGGCTCCTATCGAGATGTAAAAATATATATATATATATATATCAACTAACACTAATAACCTACTAACTAATTAAAAAAAAATTCAAATAATATCCACAAAGATAATAAGTTTCAACACAAGGCCACTAGTTTGGTGTTAAAAATAAATAAGAATCAAATTGATTATAAGAGTCAAGCTGGTTGAGTGCCTAACTCGAATTGCCCATGAAGGAATTAAAACTCTTTGCAAGTTAATGTTGTTAATCTCATTCCTTATCATGAAACCATACAGCCCTGAAGGAAGTTGAAGGATTTGAAAATGACCCTATAAGTTGTCAAAAGAAATCCAAATTGGCTAGACTTTTCCTTAGACAGCATCCATGTGGAATTTAGCATATTCCCTTAGGATGAATTGCCAATTTTGTTCATCCCTGTGTGCAATAAGCACCTGAGGAGAATAAATGTTCAATAATAGAAATGGTCACCATAAATGAAAAGGGGAAAGGCCTAGTTTTCCTTTTGAGTCAATTTTTAGTTCCAATATACCTCATAGAGGCAACAGATTCCTAAAAAAAAAAAGGAAATAAAGATCCCTGACTCTGAAGGACCCTCATACCAAATACATCCATTAATTCATAGGTTAGACAACATAATAAACTTGCATTCATGTATAGTCATAAGACATTCTTAAAATTTGTGAACTATGAGATTTTTGGCCTTTTGCAATGGAAAGATCCACTCAAACAAAATCTAAAAAAGAAAGAAAGAAAGATGTACTCATGAATAGCTAAAATGTGAAATTGAGGTATAGGGGCAAAAATTGATGAGGTGTTAATTGGTTAGGCAAAAAGAAGTTGTCAAAGGTCTTGATAGAGTTGCTTATTACTTCCTAACCTTTCATACCACCATATCCTTCAGTTTATGACTATTGCCCACCACCATCCTGGCCACTTCAAAAAAAAATTGGAACCTTTCATATCTAAACTCATCAGCACCTATCAACTCGATCATGCAAAGCACCACAAACCCTTTCAATTAAAACACTTGTCACCTACTTCAACAATGACACTAGCCATTTGCCTAACTTTCACATGAGCAGTTTCAACAAAGACAAGATGCTTCCTTCGCTAGTCTTTAACATCTACACCCAAAATGGCATTGCCCAAAAAATTGTGAGCTTAATCCTGAGGCCATGGGGCACCCTAAAAAAAAAAAAAGAGGAAAGCTACAACCTCTTCATGAACAAGGTATAAAAGGACATAAGAAATAGAATTTCATGGGGATTTATTGGTGATTGAACTCTCAAAGAAATTGTTTGTCATATCATGATCAGCTGATGCTTGTTCAGTCAATATCCTTCTGTATAGCTAAAATTCAAAGCTAATAGGAGTTTATTATTCCCATTGGACCTTATTTTATTTAACTTTGTCAATACCATGATCATATGTTTCTGTTTCTCCCTCTTTGTCTATCCTTCTATTTCATCAGCCATGGTGACACAATTTCTTTCATCCCATGTCTTTCCTAAATGACCACAAACCCAAAAATAATAATGTCCAGAACTCCGTATGAAAAGATTTAATCGATGTGGAGAATGGTTAAATCTAAGACTAATTATATGCCCCAAATTCAATTACCAAAAAAAAAACCAAATCAGATATATCGATGCATGTCTTACAAGCAAACTATGTCTAGGATACAAGGCATTCTTTGTCTTCCCAGATATAAAGGAGTAACCTCGAGTTACCTCAATTGAGCCAGGAGTGATGTTCATTTCCTTCACCTTAATCATGAAACACTTGGGATGGGGAGTCTTTAACAGATCTTTATGCTGATAATTCAAATGTCAAGAGAGGGTCAAGTTCTTTCAATTATCCAAACACTGCTTAACCATTGCTAACCACTTTGGGCCTTATATAAAAAAAAATTCTTCAAATACCAAACGTGAATTGAACCCAAGGAGCAATGAGAGTTCTACAAAGAAAAGCAATTTTGGCACCATAGTGGATTCCTTCTAGAAAAAAGATTAAATGGAAGAAAAGGAAACAAATTGGAGGAAGAAAAGAAAAATTACAGGAGGAAAGAAATTCTCAAAAAGAAAGCCCCCACAGATTAAATTTTGAAAAAGCAAAAACTTTTAAAAGAGAGCTTCACCTTAGCATGCAATTAAGGGCCAAAATTCTCAAAGAAGAGTCTTATGTGGCATAAGAGGTCAAAAAAAAAAAAAAAGGAGGGAGAAGTCTTCAGAGGAGAGTTGAGCTGAACAAAAATATCTTTTAAAAGAAAAGGTTGAGTTAACGGTCATAAGCTAATTGGTCCTGCCAAGATGGTACAATTACTAGGCAAAATTCTCATTGTGAACTTACATAAATGTTTGGGCCTTGTCACCTTTCTTTCTTAAGCTACAATTTTACCCATTAAACCCCATTACAACCTTGAGACTTCCTCTCTTGCTAAGTGAATTTCGAGTATAGAATTTTGTTAAAGCAATAGGAGAAGGAGGTTAATAGGAGACTTGACGGGGGGATGTTAATTCTTGATCCTAATATCTCTTATTTCATAAACTCTTTTACTAAGGCCACACTACAAGCATCAAAAGTCCTTGTTGAGATTTAGCTTGTTTGAAAAAATAATGGGGCAGATTTTCTTGAAGGAAACAATTAAAAAAAAATCAAAATAATTGAAATTGGGCAAAAAGTTTGATTCAAAGCAATTTTTTTTTAACCACATTCATTATTTCTTTCAAAAGGAGTTTAAATCCAGAAGCAAAGCTTCTCTCTATCCTATCATATCCATATCCTTAGCATCTCACTTCTTTATTGTCCAAAAGCGAATACTTCTAGCGTAGAACTGGGGCATCTTCCCAATCTGGTACATTATGCCAAGCCATTGTCTATTCCATTTCTCCGCTCCCAGAACATTTTACATGACCCCTGTTCTTCACTAGCCCTTGCACCCCTTTAATGTTAGGGGCCATTTTCTGTCTTAAGCTGAGGCATTTGTATCCCTTAACACATGACTACATTGACATTGTTAAATAAAGTAAGTGTGGATTTAACTTATTGACCTTTCAAGCATTAATGATGAAGAGTTAACGAGAGGAGATTGCCTTGTCAAGTTAATCGCCCAAGGTTGATGACAAACAAACCACTAGGAGAAAATTATTTAAAAATGAGTCAAACCAAGAGTCTAGGGTCTCCTTAGCTTAGGACACTCCCTCCGGGGCATTTTTGGCTAGCCAAAAGGCATCAATAAATTTCATCGTCCAAATAACAAAGGGCAAATTTGGTAGCATAATTAAAAGTTTAACCTTTCTCATTGTGACAGGTGAAGAGCTAATGTGTAAAATTTTTCCAAAAGCAAAGGGTTAAAAATCCTACGTTTCATAAATTTTGGGATTTCTTATGCATCATATGCTTGCATTAAATTTGTGCATGGACAAAGCATATTTTTCCTTTTCAAGTAATTTTTTTTAAAAAAGGTATTTTTTTTTAAAAAAAGGTAAGATTACATTTTTTCCATCAATTCATTAACAAAAAAAAGGATCATATTTAGCCTCGTCAATCCATTTAAAAAAAAATAGAAAAGATCACATTATTTCTCATCAGTTTATTTTCTCACAAAATAAAAAGTCCAAAATTTCAAATCAGTTTAAGGGCATTAAAAAATAATGCTCGTTTTCTTCCCCTTTTCATTTGAGATGATTCTATTTACAAAAAAAAAAAAAAGGAAAAAAAAAAGTTCAAAGTTTAAAATCAATCTAAAAACATTGAAAAAAAAAACTTTTTCTATTTCGTTTTCTTTTGAGGTGATCTTGTGAAAAAAAAAAGGAGTTCAACACTCCAAATCAATTTTAGGATATTTAAAGATGATATCCTCATCTTTTGCTCTATTTGGAGTTAAGTTCACTTGCATAAATTGTGCATATTCTAGAAATAAAAAAAATTCAAGCTTAAAAGTTAAAAAAAAACAAAAAAAAACAAAACAAAACAACTTGCATCTCATATGCATTACATATTTCCAGATCTATACAGAGGTAAAGAAAAACATACATTTGAGGGAAGTATAACAACTTGCATCTCATATGCATCCTGCATCCCATATTTGCATACATCACATAGCCTCTAGTTCACACTGGGGCAAGGCAAAAGCAAACATTTGCATCTCATGAAACAAAATATCACATATGCTTTTTGCACCTCATACATGCATACACTATGTGAACCCTGAACTCATATTGGGGCAAGCAAAACAAGCATTTTGCATGTTATAAAGCATTTTATATGCTTCGTACATCCTCCATAGGCTTTCATTATGGGTACCTCAAATTCATATTAAGGCAAAGAAAAAAACAAAAAATCTACATTTCATAAGTTGTAGCATCCCACATATTTCATGCTTCTAACATCTACAATGACCCCGATTTATATCGGGGCAAAATTGAGTTGTTGAGCTCAAAAGTTAAGCATATTGCATACATTGCACATTTGCATATAAGTACATTACCTTGCATAAAACTTAGATAAATGAAGCAAAGTTCTTATATTTAGAAAAATTCCCAAAAAAAGAGATGATCTTTAAAGACCTGCACAAGTCAGGCAATCTCCTTAAAGCCCTACATTGGCCAAGCACCCTTCAAGCCCTGCATTGGCCAGGCACCCTTCAAGCCCTACATTGGCTAGGCACCTTTCAAGCCCTACATTGGCTAGGCACCCTTCAAGCCCTGCATTAGCTAGGCACCCTTCAAGCCCTACATTGGGTAGGCACCCTTCAAGCCCTGCATTAGCTAGGCACCCTTCAAGCCCTTTCAAGCCCTACATTGGCTAGGCACCTTTCAAGCCTTACATTGGCTAGACACCCTTCAAGCCCTACATTAGCTAGGCACTTTTCAAGCCCTACATTGGCTAGGCACCCTTCAAGCCCTACATTGGCTAGGCACTTTTCAAGCCCTACATTGGCTTGGCACCCTTCAAGCCCTGCATTGGCCAGGCACCCTTCAAGCCTTACATTAGCTAGGCACCTTTCAAGCCCTACATTGGCTAGGCACCCCTCAAGTCCTACATTGGCTAGGCACCCTTAAAGCCCTGCATTGGCCAGGTACTTTTCAAGCCCTACATTGGCTAGGCACTTTTCAAGCCCTACATTGGTTAGGCACCCTTAAAGGCCTGTATTGGCCAGGCACCCTTCAAGCCCTACATTGGCTAGGCACCTTTCAAGCCCTACATTAGCTAGGCACCCTTCAAGCCCTACATTGGCTAGGCACCCTTCAAGCCCTACATTAGCTAGGCACTTTTCAAGCCCTACATTGACTAGGTACTTTTCAAACCCTACATTGGCTAGGCACCTTTCAAGCCCTACATTGGCTAGGCACCCTTCAAGCTCAACATTGGCTAGGCACTTTTCAAGCCCTACATTGGCTAGGCACCCTTCAAGCCCTACATTGGCTAGGCACCCTTTAAGCCCTACATTAGCTAGGCACTTTTCAAGCCCTACATTGGCTAGGCACCCTTAAAGCCCTGCATTGACCAGGCACTTTTCAAGCCCTACATTAGCTAGGCACTTTTCAAGCCCTGCATTAGCTAAGCACTTTTCAAGCCCTGCATTGGCCAGGCACCCTTAAAGCCCTACATTGGCTAGGCACCCGTAAAGCCCTGCATAGGCCAGACACTTTTCAAGCCCTGCATTGGCCAGACATCCCTTCAAAGCCCTGTACAGGCTAGGCACACCCTTTCAAAGTCCTGCACAGGCCAGGCACACCCTTAAAGCCCTGCATAAGCCAGGCACCCCTTTCAAAGCTCTGCACTAAAAAAAAGGTACCAATAAAAGTTCTGTTTTAGAACAGGCATCCTCTTCAGAATTACATTACTTCTTTTCTCTTTAATCAGGTCACGATATTTTCAGGTAAGGTAGCTCCCCAAACAAAATCCATATTTTCATCTTTATTTATTCTTAAGTTAAGGATATCAAAAATTATATTTTTGCTCTCCTTACTTAAAGAATAAACAAAGAGGGGCAACTGTAAATACCATATTTTGTTTGGGTCACTTTCTCATCCTAGACAAAATACGTGTTCTTGTCTTTACTTGTTTCTTATGCAAAAATATCAAAAATTACATTTTTAATTTCCTTGCCCAAGAAACAAGTAAAGAGGGGCAGCTGTGAACACCGTATTTTGTCCTGATATTTAATAAAAAAAATATAAAAAAGTAAAAAATCAAAACCAAAAACCAAAAGAAAATCAAATGGAAAAAATAAATATTTCAAAAAAAATAAAAAGAAAAAAAGAAAAGAGAAAAAAGAGTAAAACTAATTGAAAAAATAAAATAAAATAAAAGTTACCCACTACAACCCAACTTGTTCAAGCCCATTGGTACCACCCCTTTCTCAAGCCCATTAATCTCAATAAAAAAAATATACAAGCAAATCAAAAAAATACCTTCAGCCCAAAAAAAAAAAAGGGAAAAGTAATCCAAATTTGAAAAGGATCCTGTAGCCAACTCTCTTAAACCCAGCCATCAACTCAGACAAAAAAAAAATGGATATAAAAATAAATAACAAAATAACAAAATAAAAAAAAAGAGAATATAGACTTTTTTTTAAGAAAATTAAAAATACAAGAAAATGAAAGAAAAAAAAGAGAAAGAGGCCCAAAGTGCTACATCAAAAAAAAAAAAAGAGAGAGAAAAGAGAGGGATGTGAGCCCAAATTTTGGACCCCAAAACCTCCTTCCTCGGATTAGGCCTTTAGGCCATTGGGCCAGATTCTATTCCTCTGATTGGGTCATTGGGCCAACCAGATCAACCCATTACCCTACCCATATCTCTCTCCCTGGTAGCCTCAAACTCACTCCTACCCCAAGACACACAAGACGACACACACAGAGGGGCAGAGCATCGAAGCACAAAAAAGGGGAGGTTCAGCGTCTCAGGAGAGCAGACACAGACACGACTAGAGAGTTCAGGGGAAGCAGACCACAATGCCTCAGAAAAGTCTAGGCGACAGGCTGGCAGCGAGAGGCTCAAGGAGTTGACTCCTTCCTCATATCGCCTTCACCATCGAAGCCGAGAGAAAGGGACGAGAAACGAGAATGGAAAAGAGGGCGGAGACAGCGAGAGATTGAGAGTAGGACGAGAGGATAAGGAGAGAGCAGGAGAATGCGAACGGGGGAGGAGGAAGGATTTTCGAAATAGAAAGCAGCGGAGAAGGTGGAGTGGAAAAAATCGGGAGAAGGCAGAGGGAGATCGAGGGGACAGAGAACGACTAGAAAAATCAGAGAGCGAGAGAGACCAAAAAGAATCAGAAAGGGGAGGAGATTGGTCCTGGGGGAATCATATTTGAGTCAGAATGAAGGCAGGGGAGATCGAAAAAAATCGAGTGAGGGAGTGAGAGATTGAGAGCAACTGAAAAATGGAGACTGGATTCGAAAAATCGAGAGGCAAAGAGGATTCGAAGGAGAGGACTCGGTTTCAGACGAAGGATAAGGACTGAGGGAGTGACGAACAAATTCAATTAGGAGGAAGCCATCTGGGGATTTGATCTTATTAGTATAAGAGGTACGCTCCCTTTATCTTCTATTTTATGAACCAGTAGCTAGTTTGTGTACTTGGGAATCTAGATTTCTTGTGGGTATGCATGTTTAGAATGTTAGAAATGGAGTTTTGTTGTTCTGAATGAATTTTTTTGGAAGGCTTCTATTGTGGAATGCCGAGATGTGCTTAAGATTAGGAATTGGTCTAGTGAATTAGTAAGCCCTAGTCTCGTTCCTCTGTGATTGATGATGGTCTGAAATGATAATGGGTGATTGAGTTAGCATCCTGGTATTGGGTAGCCATAGTTGAAGTCTAGGAAGCCTTCCTCCAGACGACCCTAAGGAATGCACAGCAGGTGCTTAACAAAAGGTTTGATAGAGCGCTAAGATGGATTTTGGTGTCTGATTGAAATTGCTTGATTTGCATTGTGAACTAATGGACATTGTAGCATCGTGGGGAATTTTTGGCCTTGATTAGAATATAGATAGCCTTATTTCAATGCGTTTGACCTTTAAGCCGTTGATAAATTTCATCTGGGTGCCTATTCATTTCGATGATTCATGTATGATTTTGCTTTGCTGGATTTGACAATTCTATTATTTTGTTCTTGAATCAAAGACTGATTGGTCTTAAGCTCATTGATATCTCTACTGCATATTAGCTTAAGGGTGTATTTCAGTTTCATCTCAGTCTCTAATAATCATTTCACAGTCGTGCATTACTGATATGTGAGTGTTGCTTCTGGTTGATGGATTGAGATAAGGGATAAAAGAATGAAGATGAGTAGATAGGATTTTGAAGTTATTTTTTATTTTTATTCTTTTTTCTTTTCCTCCCTTGATCTCTGAGACTATATAAAATCTGGGTGCATGAAACTTGAACTTAGTACATCATATGCGAACTTGAAGCTCAAATGTTTATGCATTTTTGTTGAAAGATATCGTGGGTTTTATATCCATGGGGTGGCGTGTCCATTGATTAAATATAATCTCTGTGAATGCACCCATGTTGTTACAAAGAGGTTATGTGGGTTTCCTGCATGCTGTTCAAATACCCTGACCCCTGCTTTCCCCTTTCGTTTTTCTTTTTGTCTCTTTGCATGAACCTTGCGTGAGGGTGAGGATGAGGGAGGTGAAGAATGGAGGAGGCTTACCAAATGGAGCAAAGATCAATGAGGAAGCAAAAGAGGTGGACTTCACTTCAGCATATAAAATTTACGGGTGGCCTTGCGGAGTTAATTGGTTTGAATCTTTTTTTTTATCCTTGAAATGTACTGATGGGTGATATTTGGCTGGTTAGACACAAGATACACACTACCACCAATTATCATGTAGTAGTAGGCATTTTGGCCTTGTTACATTTTATTTTATTTATTTATTTATTTTTGTTTTTGGAATTACCGTGTGAGATCTCATGTCCCTTCAGGCATATAAAAGTCATCTAAGGCTGTGTGTGACAATAAGTCTCCTCAGTTATTAGATTGCGTCACAAAGCGTTTCCAAATTCGGGGTTTCAATGGCGCATAACACTTAAATGTTGTTTTCAAAGGGGTTTTGAAAAAGAGAGAAGCAAGTAAATAAATTTTCTTTTGAATATGTACAGTTTTTGAGAAAAATAAAATGTTTATTTTTGTGAAAGAAAAGGGGTTCAAAACAAAAGGAAAGAAAAAGGGGACTTTCAAAGAGTGGAATATGTTTTTTTTTAAATCATAAAAGATTAAAAAAGAAACTAATTAATTAAATCAAGAAACTTAAAATAAAAGTGAAACCACTAAAAAAAAATTTAATTAACAAATCAAATCATCCCAAGGTCAAATAAAAAAATGCTTATTAGGAGAAAAGATTAAAAAAAAAAAGAAAAAGAGAAAAATCTTCTTTACTTAAAACATCATTCCTAACAAAATTAAAAAAAGGGTAAAATCAAAAATCAAGGAGGATCAAAAGGAAAATTGTGAAAGAATTGATAAAAATCATCCAAAAACAAAACATAAGAAGGACAGAAGGAAGAAAAAAGTCAAAGAATGAAACAAGACAAAACTAGTGAGACAAAATTATAGTTTAAAAAAAAAAGAAATGAAAAGTAGAAAACAAAAAAATAACAACAAAAAAAAAACAAAAAAAATAGAAATATAAAAAAAAAGAAAAACAAAAATAAAACAATAACAAAAGAGAGCATAAAAGTAGATAATAAATTTTTCTCTTTTCAATCTTTTAAGTTTTTCTCAAAGTTTTTTTTTTTAAAAAAATAAAAATAATAATAAAAGGAAATAATTAAAAAAAAAGACAACTAAAAAAAACAAAATAAAAAAAATGAAATGTCAAAAAATGAATAGAAAATTGAAAATGAGTGAAGAGTAAAGGAAGTAAAACTACTTTTATTTTTAGCAAATTAAAACACACCAACTCATTTTAAATTCGTCTTGTTTGTTAAAGGTAAAAGTAATTTTTATTTTCTTTTTCTTTTCACAAAATAAAAAAAAAAACAAAACAAAACAAAAACAAAAGGGAACAAAAAACCTAAAAAAACAAATAAACCCAGTCTCCGATCGAACTACGTGGACTTTGATCCCTCCGAAGGGTACGTAGGCCCTAGGCTCTTATCCTAAGTCAAGTCCGTCTTTGTAAATAAAGTTTTCTTTTCAATTTTTATTTTTTTAAAATTCTCTTCTTTTATGTTGTTCTTCCCATTTTGTTTCTTTAATTTCTTTCTTCCTTTTTATTTTATTTTATTTTATTTTTTGATTTCGTCTCTTTTATTTCTGTTTCTTATTTTGCATGTGATTTGTTAGGAGAATTAAAATAGACTAAAGGCCATATTGATTTTGTACCACTGACTTAGGGTAACCGTTCTTAGCAACGGGTGTTGTGGGGTGCCTAACACCTTCCCCACTCACAATCGACTCTCGAACCCATTTTCTGATTCGTAGACCATTTTTTCTTATTTCCCAAAAAAAGGCTTTTCCAAAGTTTTGCCTTTTCAAAAACTAGAATTTTGGTGGCGACTCCACTACTTATCTTAATTTCGATTTCAGTTTTCATTTTCTCTGGAAATTGAATCGAAATTTCTTCTTTTTAAAATTTCTTTTTAAAAGCGCCACGCGGTCGCATTTTCAGGTGTGACAAGCACATTTCAATCATCTAAAGAATACATTTTATGTGATTCAACACATAAAAATAAGCTTGCATCAAAATATGGCCATCTTAGTTTCATATATGCACATATGCTCTATAGCTTAACATAGTCAATAATACATATAAATGGCCATATCCTACCACAACATAACATACATTCATGTACTCGAGTTCATACATGTAATTCCATTATAAGTATCTTCAAATGCATGAGTATTCACTATACATACATAAAGTCTTTAGCTATTCCATTACACTTTGCACAAAGTAGCCATATTTACATTACATAAGCTTCATCACCTACTTTTTCTAGAGTCTAATACTTCTCTATCTCCTTCTCTTGGCTTGAAGAGCCTAAAATGGTTAATGGGAAGACATGGGTGAGATTCTTAGGAGAATCTCTATAATATTCCATGTTTTAATAATTGAAGAGGTCCCTAGAGGGAAGAATCATAATTAGAGTATTCTAAATTAAGGATTTGAAATCATGGATGGCCTAGAATCAAAGCAAAAATGGTTGAATGATTTAAAGGATAAATGTAGTGGCAAAATCATAATTTTGAAAAATTTTTGAAAAACTTGAAGGAGGAAATTTTTAAATGATAAAATTGAGTTCATTAGGGTTTTTAAAAGCCCTGAAAACCATAGGAATCATCAAAATTCCAATTTATAATTTAAGCTGTCAATTGACCTAAACTTTGACTAGATTTTTTGGGATTGTTCTGAATCCTATAAGTTTGAGGTTAATCATTTTTAATACATTAGAGAACCTATATTTTATAATGAAAAATATAGTTTCTAAAAATGATTTAAAATGAGCTCAAACCACGGAAATAAAGAACAGGGGCAAAATTGGAAATCTTTTTCTGAAGAAACCCTAGCTAACCCTTATAAAATGCCACCCCATCATCTTCCCCTTACTTTGGCCAAACTTCAACACCTCTAATTAGGCCAAGAAAGGCATCCAAGGAAGCTCCAAAGCCAAGGGAAATTGAAGCCACCTAAGGTAAGAAAATTCAAGGAATTTGCCTATGATGTCTTTGTTGCCTAGGTTTCATTCTTTCTTCTCTTTTTCTCCATGGTTTTAGCTTCCCAAAAGGAGGGACTTCTTGGCTAAAACTTGGGCAAAAAGGACTGTTTCAAGGAAATCAAACACACCATGTTAATCACCATGAAGAACCTTTCCATTTAATGTATAACTCATGGCATAGGAATGGCATTTCCTTGGTTCTCCATGCCTCTATGACTTTGGCCAACCTAGGGGGAATGTGGGAGGAGTTGGCTTTTGATTGAACCATGATGGGAATTTGGGTTTTGAAGTGTGGAGATTAAGATTTTGTCATTAGAACAGATTAAGAAGCCATGGAATGCATAAATGGGAACCTAGAGTTTTGATTGCACCTTAAGAAGTATAAGGTTTTATAATGATATTTTAAAAGAGTATAATTGGACTAAGAAGAGGCTAGCTCTAACATCCGATTTTCAAAAAATGAGAGAAAATGCGAGAAGCGTAATGTACGGTTTCTCTGTTAACGAATAAAATTCATCGGATATAAAAGGAAGTCCCTCGAAATGACTTAGTTAAGGTCCTAAAAAATTTGGGAAGTATTTTAGACTCCTAAAATTGAGAATCCCAGGCTCAAATGGAAAGAAAAATAGAGCTAGAATGAAGAAATAAAATTGTGACGAAACATTAATAAAATGTAAGGGCATTTTTCTAATTTTGAGAAAATTTTGGAATTCACATAAGAGGATTTTTTAAATGAAAATTTTGAGTTCTCCAAGGTTCTTAGGGCCCTGCAAACCATGGGAAGCCTCGAGATAGTTAAATCCCCTCCGATTGATGTTTTCTAATGTCAGTACACCCGAACTTTGACAGATTTGTTCAGGAAGATTTTAGCTTTGGTGGATTCCAAAGGAATTTTACAAAATTGGGAACCTAAACTTCATAATGGAAAAGATGGTTCTAAAAAAGGAGCTAAAACAAATTAGAAACAAAAATGCCAAAAATGAAGGGCAAAATTGAAATTTTTAAGAAAGTGGAAGCTTCTTGAACACTCTTTTAAGTTTCTTATTTCTTCTCCCTTTCATTTGCATCACCCATTCTATCCAAAAACCAAAGAAAACACTAGCTCTCTTAGGTGCACCATGGAAGAGAAGAAATGAGGAGAAAAAGCAAGGAAAAGGTAAGGAATTTCATGGTTTTTTATGCTTTCCTTCTTCCAAACCTCTTCTCCTCCATTCTCCTTTATTTCCTATGATTATAATAAAGTTTATAAATATGTTTTAAGGGAGAAATTGAGAAGAAAATTTGGATTTGAAGAGAGGAGCTCAAAGAACACAAGATTCAAATGAGAAAAAAAATAAGAAAACAAGATAATTTCTTCTTCCATGGTTGATACCCCTTACTCCTCTTCCTCCACCATTTCGCCCCACTCAAGAAACCTAGGAGGGTTTGATTTTAGGTAGAACCAAGGGTGATTCTTAGGAAAAAGGGTGTGGAGATTAAGAATATGCAAAGAGAATTAACAAATGGCTATGGATTTTCAAGGTAGCAAACCTAGGGTTTTATGGGTTCCCTTGAAAATATGATTTGATATAATTATTCTTAGGCCTAAATGAGTACTTAAATGAGTTCCTAAGATCCCTAAGAGTCTCCCCATATGCATCTTCCATGTAGAAAACAAAGCAAACTCCATGGAGGCCAAAAGGAGACACAGGCTCGGCCTAGATGGGTTTGTGTACCTAGGGAGAGTTTTAAATTTTTCTAAACTCATTCTTGAGTCATATGTGATGAATGAAAATGAGGAGAGGCCTTGGGAAAAATTTAGAACCCATAGAAAGTGAGTTAGTGCTTCAAATTCCATATTATAACCTAAAGAAGCAACATGTAGTTAGGCTCTTGGTTTTAATTGTATGATGACTCCAAAAGGTTTAAAAGGAGTCAAGAATCATATTTGAAAGAAAAGAATGGAGCCTAGAATTTATTAGAGGGGTGTTGCTTCATTAGGTGCAATTATAGAACCATAATGAGGTTTATAGAGCAAGCTAGTGTCTAAGTGAGTTGTGTGGCCTTAGAATTAATTTCATGAATCTAATTGGCTTCCATAAATTGTATTTAGGCCAAGAGAAACCATCCCCACACTTTTATGTGTGTGTGGCCAAAAAAGGGAGCCTTGATTCAAGAAGAAAAGTATGTGATTGTGTACAAGGTAGCTCTCTTCACCTCTTCTCATGCATGGATGTGTGCTTAGCTTGTCTTAAAATGTGTGTATGTGTATTTTCAAGCCATGAAAAGTATGTTAGCATGATTTTATATGCCATGGTTTCATGATGACATATTATGTTTCTAAATAATGTTATGATGTGTGTTTGGGTTTGCATGAGTATGGTGAGGCCAAAAACCCTTAGCTATGATGAGGATGAGCCAAGAACTTTTAAGATTGGTTGAGACAAAGTAAAGAGTCTTCCAAAAGCAAAGTGGGCTCCCAAGAGTATGATTAAGTCCAAGAATCTCTTAAAGAATGGGTGAGGCAAGTCCAATATCCACGAGAAATTGGGTAAGGCCAATCCACTTGCTTGGCAAGCCTTTGTATGCTATGTGTGACTTTTCAAATGTTAAGAATGCTCCTTGAATAATTGCACATGTCCATATGTTATGGATGCATTTACGAGACCTGTTTTGCATCCATTATGTTTGATTGAATGGGAGATGAGCTATTGAGATTCTTTGAATCTCATCCCTTCCTCTCCAATGATCTAACATGCTAGGTGGATCAAGTGGACAAGGTAATAGAAGCCAACCACCTTGAAGAAGAGAGCTTGACAACATAATGCATGGTTTTGGTTCAGTAAGGCCATATTTATGTAAAATGATGTAACCCATTATTGTATATGGTCTATGACCTCTTGAGCATTTGTAATTATAATAATATGTCATATATGAATGAGAGAATATGTCATGTAGCCATTAGAATGTGATTTGAGTATATGATGGCAAACTAGCTACATTGATGGTATTATGCAATTGTGTATAAGTATGGATGAGATGGCCAAAATGAGATGCATGAGGGTTGGGACCATTTGGGAAACTTACACAAGTCCTAATTATGCTTTTAGACTTGCCCAAGAGGTGCCAAACCCTAAGGAAAGCCATTTAGACATTTTGGTATTCCTTGTGGAGTCAAAATTGACCAATTTAGAACCTTATATCACTTTTTATCCAAATGAGCTCTTCTTGATCTGATATTTGGCATGAAATTAGAAGTTGTTGAGATCTTTTTATGAAGCTAAAGAACATAATTTTTTGAGGTCTACATAATATTTGATGAATTTTCAAAGTTGGAAAATTTTTTGTTTTTGGTCATGTCACTGTTCATACTAGTCCGAAAAGGAAATCTATCACACAGGGCTCAAATGATGTCCAATTGCCATAAAATTTTATACAAAGAAATCATACATATCCAGTGACTTGTTCCAACTAGAAGCACCCCATTTGGATGTCTAGAGAGGGAGATATGAATTTTCAAAGAATCTGCCCAGTATGGGGAATTTTAGCTAACCTCTGTTATTATTTGATTGGATTTTGAGGTTTGGATGTGTCTGAACTGGTCTAGAGTTATTTTTATCCTCTAGCTAACATCTACAGCCTTCCATATTGGTATCCTTTGCATGGATTGGATGTTTGTGGAATTAATTGAACATTTTTTAAGTTTGCTGCAAAATTCTATGACAGCACTAGTGGATAGCCTGACCTCTAGATCATTTCGCATGTCACGCGTCCTCTGTGTAGGATGTTATGGTTTGTACATATTTGTAGTATGAAGTAGACATATATAGCTTTCCAGAATAGCCAAGAATGCATGATTTTGATTTTTCTAGAATTAGCTATGATTTTTCAAAATTGTGACAGAAATGAGGACAAAGCTGGTCGAAATTATATATGTATATTTCATGCATTCCTTCGAGTTTCTTAAGATGTAGGCCACTTTTGATGATGCAAATGAGTTGTATTCATGTAATTAAATATGAGAATATTTTGTATGAGATCACATGGTCCACATGACACAATGAAATTTTTATACACGACGTAATGCCAAATAATATATTATTTTAATAGAATTTTCTTACTTCCTTCATGGAATCTATGTTGTCAAGCATGATAATGTTATAAAATGAGCTAGAAATATATGGTGTTACACTAGCAAAGCTCTAGAGGTCCAAAATCCCCTAAGAACAAAACAAAAAATCCATGCACCCTATTCTTGAGCATAGTCTCTGCCAAGACCAAGTGGGAGCACCTAGGTCTAGATATAAAAATACCCAAGAAACCATCGGTTTGAATTTAGAAGCATTATTTTGAAAGGTGAAAGTTTAGTTTCCATTATGCATAAAGAAGCAACTTAGTATTAAACTCCTTGAATTGAATATGTAATGACTCTAATGTGTTTAAAGGAGTAATATGGTTTATATTAAGTGAGAATTTGGAGCCAAGATATTGATTTACATAAGTTGCTTCATTATGCCCCTAAATGAAGTAATATGGAAACATAAAGCTAAAGCTAGCTTATGTAAAGCTTACTTGAGTCCAAATATTATTCCATTGATATAATTGTGCCTTATTTGATGTGTCTAGGCCAAACAAATAAAACTCCCCTCAAGTGCTTGTGTGAGGTTAAGAAGAACAATCAAGAGCAAAGGATGAATTAAATTTGATTTTTGTACAAGGTAGCTCCTCATCCATTCTTACATCTATATGTTGGTTGTTTGTTTGGTCTTGAATTGCTTGTATATCTTAATTGCTATTTATGTATGTTATTATTTGATTGGTGATAATATGCATTTGTTTGATAATGATTGCATTTGGAATGAATTTGCCTCTTCAATGGGTGAGGTTGTGCAAAAAGTCCCTTGAATTAGGTGGTTGAGGCCAAAAGTCCTTAAATATGGGTGAGATAAGGCCAAAAGTCTCAAATATAAGTGAGGATAAGTCAAAAGTCTCTAAAGAAAGGTGAAACTAAACCAAAATTCCTAAATTATAGGGTGAGATTAGATCAAAAGTTCCTAGAGTTTGTTTTACTCTTAGTAGAGCCATATGATCCCCTATGCATGAATATGATTGATTTTGGATGGTATAATAAGCATACTTGCTCTTCTTGACCTTGAACATACCATATATGTGTACTTGAATAATGAATGAGCTATGGGAATTTCTTGAATCTCATTCCTCTTTATATTATTTATAACCATATATAGGGAATCATCAAGAAAGCAAGGATGGAGACCAGAGGGCATGAAATACTTTACTTTGATAATAGTGTAGGTTTTTTTGTATTTTGTTGTATACAAAGGGATGTATATGATTAATTTGAGATGTAACTTTTTCCACATATTTCAATGTATGGGACTGTGATGTATGTATCATTTTTTAAAGTAAATGTGGAAGATTATGCAAATTGACCATTTATGTACCATGGATTACATGTATGTAATGGCAAGTGGGATAGTGAAATTGGATTGTATGATGTTTAAGATATGATAAACTAGCCATATATGCTATGTTTTTCATTTGAGACATGTCCAAGTGATCACATGAACTAAAGTGGTCCATTTTAAACCATTTGGACCCAAAATTGTATCACATTAAGCCATATTTTGCATCTGAACTATATACTAAGAAAATGGATGAATTTTTGGATGAAATATGGTAAGAATTTAAAGCTCATTTGGAGATTTCCATAGAGCTAAAGAATACAATTTTTGGAGCTCTATAAAATTTATTATGAATTTTCAAAGTTGGCTTTAAATTACAAAAAATCATTTGCACTATTTATATGGTCCAAATTTGATGTTTTATGCATTTGATGATCTAAATGAACTCTAATACTCATGAAATTTCATAGCAATATGGTTGGCATTATAAGCTTTCCATAGCTATCGAGTTTGTATGAATCAAAGTTGTATAGCCAAATATATACATTTTTAAACTTTTAGTTCTGATTTATGCTCGGTTACTATACCAGTGTTATTGTTCCATTGAATTTTGTGAGTCAAATGAACTTAATTCTACTTGGAAATTGTAACATCTGATTTGTCGTAAAATACTGAAATGAAATAAGAGCACCTACATTTTTCTGGGGTTCCTCTATTGATTTACTCTCTGTAACATCAAGGGGGTCTACTTTTTACTCATACTCTTGCTCTGCTCTTAGCTAGACTATCCCTTGGCAAGAAGGATTTTAAGCTTATGAATGTCATGAAATAAGCTAGAATTTATGGTGTTACAGAAATTCTTTAGCAAATATAATTCATATCCTGAGCTTTCTGTAAACACTTAATTTTCATGAATTGGAATTTCCAAGCCCAAGATATAAATTTTTAAAGTTGACTTACAATATATGTAATTGTGTAAAAGTGGGGATTTAAGACATGTGCAATGGAATCCAAAATTTATGCTTCTTTGTGTGATATTCTAAGCCTATCAAATTTGTTTGGCATGAATTTTAGAAACTTTGATGAGGATAATTATTTAGGCACAAATAGAGAAATTTGTGTTTTAATAACAAAAATTTTCGTTGCCAAAAGCATTAATATAAGTAGTTGTTGTTATAAAAGGAATATGGCTTAGGATATATGTGTATTCTTGTATAGTATAACAATCTTAGTAGCCAATCTCAACCAATCAATGCACACATAAACACTTTGAGGAAATGTAATGTATGCTGTGCAAAGATGCTATGTATATGCCTCATGTAATTCAAATGCATCATATAACATAAAATCTTATTCTTTCTCAAGCCATGTCATCATCATAAACTAGCTGGACTCAACTAATACAACTTGGGGCCAAAGAAGAGCCACAGCGCTCAATTCCATGCCTTAGGGAGTTAGGAGACTTCATATAAGTTTTTCATATACATATAACTCATTTTGGAAAATATAACGTAACATATCTTATGAATGCATCAAGCAACAATACATATAAATATTTCAACTCATTCAAGAATGCATATGCATGTAAGAAAGGGACATAAAGCTACCCTAGGACTTGTGGAGCTTTAAATGCCATTAACCCACTTGGTATTGGCTTTTCTCTTGCTTTTCATTCACTTGGTGTCTACATCTTGGTGAGTTTAGACTAGCTTGGCCTGCACATGACAATTACAAGGCTAATTAATTCATTTGGACTCATTCTAGGTCTTATACTTATCACTTAGTCTCATTAGATCTTAATAGGCACTTTAAAGCTAGTTTAAGCCCAATAAGAAGCAACCTTTGGTTTTCACTTTCTAAATCCCAAACTCTCATTTGCTATGAGTATTCTAACTCTAAAGAAACTCATTTGAATCATCATAGGCTTGGTTAGAGGGATTTAAAATCAACTTGCTTCTTTAACCTCATTTAGGCCCTAAAAATTTAATTTTCAATTTGGGGTTCTTAAATCCAATCCAATGCTTCCATAATGTTTTATTCATCATATTGAAGCCTCTAAATTTATTAAAACTTAAGAAAACACTCTCTCGATACCTTAACTTTAGCTTGACTGAACCATGATGCAATAGGGCTCTAATTAGAGCTTTATGTCTTCTCTTCAGGAATTTGGTGCATTCACACATTTCTTGGTTTCTCTATAACTTAATTATGAATTCATATAGCTTAAAATACCTTTGAATGGTTCCAAAACTCCCTAGGTGTAGTAGATACCCTAATATCCATAAGTTGTATTCTATGGCTTTCTTCTTGATTTTAAGTACATAATCTTACTTTGAACCCCTTATAACCCCTATTCTTAACATGTTTCAACCACAAACCTATTCCCTTTATCATCCCCATGGTGAGGTCGAACTAATAAAGAAGAAAAACACAAGAAAAAAGCAAGTATTCTAGCTTGTATTTTACCTTGGTTGATTCCTTATTCAACAGAGAATTTGGTGCTATCAATGGTTTTATCAAATCCTTTCCTTCTTCTAAGAGACCATCCATAAAAGTGCTCCTTTCAAGAAGCTAAAACCACCATTAGAGAGAGCTCAGAGAGAAGAGGAAGGTTAGTGAAAGCAATGCCATGAAATTTTGTAAGTTTTCATACATATTTTGCCTTATGCTTCCTTCTCTCTTCCTCCTATTTGGACACCATTTTCAAACCTCTTGAATCTAGTATAGGTTAATTCTAATGCCTGAAGGAGGTGGCATAGCTTTATGATAAGGAAGGGAGGATATTTTAGAATAGTTTCAAAATTCCATCCATGCCCTTGAACTTTGATCACTCCATTTGTGCTCATTCTATATTCTTTTTGAGAAACATCAATTCCATGTAAAAATTTAGATCCTCTAGTTTATTAATCACATCTACTTTCAAATTTATGGGGTCCAAACTTTATCGAATCATCTAGTTAAAATTTAAGTCAACCAATGGCCTAAATTACCCACTAGAAGAGTTTTAGTCATTTTGACCATTCTTATAGTTTTTTGGGCCTCTAAGAATCATAGAAAACTTAATTTTGCCATTTAAAACTTCCTCCCTTGAGCTTTTAAAAATTTGCTCGAAATTACAATTTTGCCACTTCTTATCGGTTTCTTTGTTTAGCCCCTTTTGCTCCGATTTCAAGCCATCATTAACTTTGTATCCTTATTTCTAAATGCCTATATTATTATTCAATCCTTATTTCATCTCTTTTCATTTTATTCTAGGGTCTTCTTTTAGTATCTAATTGATTTTAGTTCAGTTTTAGGGAGACTAGATATTATATTCCCCCCTTAAATGAAATTTCATCCTTGAAATTTATGCGATATAGGCATTATTTTAAGTTTCTTATGCTTTTCGAGGCTAATCTTTACCTTTTTTTTGGTCTACCTTTTTCTTTCTTTTTCCAATGACTACTCCCTTCTAAACCTTTTCTTTACCAGAAAGTTCAAATACTATTCCTTTCGTCTGGTGTTACTTTTACAAGCTTATAATTGCTAGTTATTTTTAGTCTAAGTTCTCATCAAGATTGGGACTATTTCCTAACACTAGAACATGTTCCAGTAACTATGGTCTATCATTAAGAGAGCTTACTATTATATATCTAAAGACTAATTTATATGGGTTAAGCTATTCTATTTAATGAACTTTCTTTCATTTGTAATTGGAAACATCCTACTAGTACCAAATCTCCAATATCACATTTTAATGGCTTTCTGCAAAGTCTCTTTATCTTCCTTTGTTCATTTTAAGTTATTAGAAATTCCTTCTTGTCTAACTTATCTTGCTTAAATGTTTAGTCCACTATTGACCTTTACTTTCTTTCTTACTAGCTCATCCTATAATAAAGGTTTATGTCTTCTCCCATCTTAGGCTTCATACACTATCTAATGATTGGGACTATAGCTCTTCTAATGAGCTCGTAGTTTTTTATTATCCCACTTCCTTATTTACTACTATACTTCCTCTTTTTTGGTTTGAAATTTCCTTTACTCTCTTTAGCTACTTAAGAGTGAGAGCATTATTCAAATTCTTAATTTTACTATTAACTTTCCATAATCCTTAACTCTTCTATGCTAATATTGACGAGCAACTACCATTGATTAACACTGTATTCATGTGGGATACTGATTTTTTATAGCCTCAGTTTCTAAAGGAATATTCTACACTTGACCTTTTTTTTGGATATGCACTCTAGTATACTGAAATTTCTCTCTCTCTTGGTCAAGCTTAATAACTAGTGGGCAGTGGTTCATCTGGCTATAATTCTAAAAAGCTACTCTCTTGTTTTCCTCATCCCACATACTGTACTCAACTATTAAGGAAATCTAGCCAGTGGCTTAGCTGTCCGAGTAAAGCTCTAATAACTCTACTGTAACAGTTTGCCAGACCTAGGAGATCTTTGACCTTTAAGACTAAATCTATCTAAAACTTTAGTGGTCTTTGAGACTAAACTAATTTGCAAAAACTATCTTAGATCATCGTCTCCCAAGAAAATTACTATAACTATAACTATAGGCTCTTCATAACTTTGTGGGATCTACTACGACCCCTGGTCTATTGTAACCTCTCTAAGCCCTACTAGGGTCTACGATGATCTTTTTGCATTATGTTAGGATTTACTATGATCCATCTTTAAGAGATTTCAAAGCCTAAGATCACCATCTTTGCAAATAAAAATCATACTTGCTAAATCTGTTAACTACCATTCACAGTCTTCGAGGCTAAACTTAAATGGTTAGTGTACTCTTCTGAATGCTTTTCATATGAAGTGGGTTTTGTAAAACATTCTCACCTCTTTAACATCCTATAGTAATGATACTCAGGAGTATTTCATACTTACTTATTACTCTTTGTGGGATTATTAATTTCCTACTTCTAGCCTCTGATTACTTGATTTATTTATTCTGACTAGCATATTTTACTTTACTCAGTAATGTATTTCAAGCTCATATTGTATGTGAATTCATTCTACCTGTTCTTTTTTATCTTGTAATCTTTAATTTGACTCATATTTTACACTTAAGGGCTTTTAGCATGAAGTTTCTCTGTATCTCATAATGTATCTTACACATTTAAGTATGTTTATCTATGTTTACAAGATAAGTTTTACACGTTGGTCCATTTTGACATTTAATGTTGATTATCCCATAAAGGATCCATGCTATATTCACTAAATTCATACTATTCAATTTCTAAAACTTTAGTGATGAGAGACCCTCTAGGAACTTTGTCCTAGGAACCTTCAACAAGATAACACTTTGCCCGAGACCGGCTAGAAAACAAGAATGTTGGTCAAAGGAAAGACCCTAAGAGAACTTGTCTCTTAGAACTCTAGTCTCAAGACGCCACAAAGGAAGACCAATCCTTTGATAAGTCACGTGAACTCCCAGAGAACACAAAGAAGCAAAAGCCTCACAGATAATTGAATAATACTCAAATTCATTCATGTTCTTCCAAAATAGAGTACAATAAGAAGCCTTTTATAGGCAAAATTTCTAGAGTCCTAATTAAAGTAAAACTCTAAAATCTTATTAGAAATATTTTAAATGATGCCTAATATTAAGGAATTAGATTAGGATACTAATTTTAACTTGATCTTTAAGATAAGCTCTTTGACCAAGTTCAAAAATAATAATAAAATAATAATAAAATGAAATTCAAAAAGAATCCTAGTCAAAACTAATTAGCTTCTTTAAGTTGTCACATGGAATGCTCATACTTCATTAAAAATCACATGGTTGACACATGATTTTTAATCTCTTGCAATTGGACTCCAATTGAGCCTTAGCACTCCTCTTGTATGTGTATAGTTCATTGGGCCTTCAACATGTTGGATATTGACTTTAGTTGCTCCATGGCCCTTCTTAGAACATTGGGCTTCCACTTGGACTTCCACTTTTGCATCTTTAAGGAAATATCATGTCCAAAGTCTAATTCAGCATATTTTGAATTGATCAAATATGGATCTTGGGCTCTAAACTTGGGCCGACGTCCAACATAAATATTATCTTGAGTTCTTTGAAATTTTATGATATAGTGCACAATTTGGGCCACTTGAGCTCTTTGAAGTTTTTGATGGATAAGGGCTTTTCAAATTTGTAGTGCTTTAATGGGTATGCCTACTGATATTGTATCATTTAGTGCTTTAGATACCTTTAATTTATAGTCCATTTATATCTAGAATTCCTTCTCAGTACTTTTCTTTAGCTTATCCAACTTAACTAGCTATGACACTCTTCGATTATTAGGACACTCATTATGGTTCATACTATCATTTGCTATGTACTTAGGTTGTATTACTATTGAGTTGGCTAGACCCAATATCATGTGATTGCCATGGTAAGCAAATCATAGTATTAATCACTAATAAATGGGTGCATCATGATTGAGCACTTAGCCATTATTGCTAATATATCACGAGTTTTCCAACAATCTAAAGTATCCTTTTATTACTTTTTGGTAATTTTCTTTATTCTAGGTGATACCTAAGAGAGAAAGGAAACTCGTTCACTAATCTCTTACATGTATTTTGTATTATCCCAAAGCTATCTTATATTGCTCCATAATTTCTACTTAAGGCATTAAATATACTATATAGGCAAGTATACCAAGGTCAACAGTACTTTCTAGTACACTCAATTGTGTTGCTTTTTCATTTGTTAACAATTTTACTGTATCTTTGCCCCTGATATTGCTACATCCTTTCTCTTTAACTTATACTTTCATTTTACACATGTGATTTCTCATTAGTACTTTATCTATTCATGCTTAAGATCTTGCTCTTACTTTCTGGGTTTATCTTAACTGACTTATTTTTTATAAAAATGGAGGGGGTCTAGTTCCTCTTATTCTTATTCTCTAATCTTCAACTGGACCATTCCTCTAAGAAGGAACTCATTCTATGTGGACTTTATAGTTCATATTTCTTAAAGCTCATGAGCTTAAATAGTTATTCTTTTGTATTCTAGAACTTACTAACTTAATTCATTCTAAAATGTCTATAGCTTCCCTGAAATTATTAAGGCACTACTTGCCTGTCTTAGTTCACTTCTTCATTCTGATTAAAGACTATAATCTTTTTTTACTCAAGCTTTTCTATCTGTGTATTCAAGAGTATAATTTTACTAATCTTTGGGCCTTACTGACCCGATTCAGGTCACATATTTTTAATAATCTTAAATCTATTCTATTGAGAACTTTATGCTCCTGTGATTAACTTGGCTATCATGTGTCTTTACAATGTATTTAGCTTATACTAGGGAGGTTCATTTGATTTAGAGTAAATTCTTATCCTTTCATTTATTGGATTTTAACTATCCTTTACATCTACTTTTGCTTTATCACATAATTACTACTAGAATGAGGGTATTTCTTTCTATGTATTGGTTTCTTAGCTCTTTCTCATTTTTCTTAAGCCTTTGTCAAGTTCAGGGTCCTATCTCTTAAAACAACACTGACCACCCACTAAGTGGTTCTTTAATTCCTTATACCTTACTTTCTTCTTATTAGACTAGAGAGAATCTTCTTTTAATTAACTATCTAAGCCTTTTGCTTTCTTGGATTAATAGTTTTCTCTCTTACTTATCTCATTTTGTATCTAGATTACTTTTCATTATCGTTCTTAGGCTACTGCTCATAACTTAGTTTAAGGCACTTGTCTGATTAAATGTGTGATTTGAAGTTTTCCAGATAGCCACTCATTATAAGTCTAACTAATTCACCTGAGCTTGCTGTATACTATCATTAGATTCTCTTAAACTTTCCTCTTCTAATCTCATTCTCTTTTCTAGATTTAAAGGTGGACCGAAACATCCTCAGTGTCATTTGAGTATCAATTTTTCCTAAATATCTGACACTGAACTACCACATAGGTTAGCATTCTAGGTTGGAGTCAATGCCTTAGAGGCAAGCTTTACAACTTCTATTTCTCTTGTATATACTTATCTTTATTGTAAATTATTACTAATTTAGAAACACCTTGGGCTCAATCAAAAGCACTTCAGTCTTTTTCTAAGACTTATATACTACTAGTACTTATCTAATCACTATTAACTTGTTGAATCTATCATTCATTTATCTTTCATTTCTTTCTAACTATGGGCCTTTGACTTTGCTTTCTTTAATTCACCCCTAGTAATCTACGTGTCTCATTAGCCTGAATATGACCAACAAGGCCTTCTGTTTCAAGATACACTTCAAGACCTGGTGCTTTTTTTTTTTTTCAATCCGAGCCTCAATTATCTCTGTATTCCATTCACCATCAAGGTTAGAAAATTTAACATTCTATGTTATGCACTTATTGGTCAAATGGTGGATTAAGGCTAGGCAAAAATTAGTAGAAGGAAACTTGTAGGCTATGGCTTGCAAGGATAGTTTTTTGGACTTTCTAGTTTATCAAGGTGTTAAGGTGTCATATCTGTAGGAGATATATCTCTATCTCATTTTTACCCCCTAAATTCCTTTCTCTTTCAAGGGTAGTCTCATTCCCTACTGTGCTACATCATCGCCTGCTATTGATTTAGGTGAAGCATTACAATCTACAGAGTTGCTAGCTTAAGATTCATAAGCGCTATTCTAGCTGGCCTTACATTTTAAGACTCATCATTCATATCTAGGCCAACTAAAGTTTTCGATATATCCTTTGGTATATGACATACTTATACACCACACATTAGCACCTAGAACCTTCATTCGAGTCAAAACATAACCCACAACTCTTAACTTTAAACCACATCCAAAGCTACAATGCCTGAACCATTGCTCTGATACCAACTGAGATGTCATACTTAACTTCATTAAACCCTTTTTCCTTATTCTTAAACATCAGCCATAGAATCCATACTTGAAAATGTACAATTACTAGCAAAATTGACTTGTTGACATACCAAATAGAGTTATAGGAGTCTAATTTTAGTTCTTTTTTTTCCTTGATGCACATTTATCATAAACAAACTTGTTTAGATCCATTTTATCATGAATAACATGTGAAATACCCTAGGAGTGTCTTAAACCTAAATAACAAAAATACTATAATTTTACATTAATTTTGAAAATTCATAACTCAAACTACATAATTTTAATTTGTACAAATTAAGTCTATGGAAAGTTTTGAATGTGAACTATATGCTTTAAAACTATCAAGTGCAATTGAGTCCATTTAGCCCACTAAAAACCATGAAAAACCAAGGCTGTGCAGGGTGGACAGTATCAGACCAAAATGTACATCATACCACAACTTCAAAAATGTATAACTTTAGTTACACAACTATGATTTATGTAAACTTAGTGGTTGTAAAAAGCTTATAATGTTAAATATATGCCTGTAAAATTTCATAAGCAACAGAGTTCATTTAGCCCCTTAAAGACATGAAAAACCATATTTGTACAGAAGGAATAGTACCAGGACCAATTTGTAAAATCTACTGAACTTTGGAAATTCATGAAATATTCTGTAAGATTCCAAAAATTATGATTTTTAGCTTGTGATAAAGCTTTATTAAGTTTCTAATTGCATGCCAAATTTTAGACTCAAACTAGGCCATTTGGGTGACTTTTGACATAGATAACATTTAAGTCTCCTTTACATCATATTTTAAGTCTCAAATGGCTCAAATGGCATCCAAATTGAATTCTTCCACTTTGAGTGCATTTCAATCATCTAAAGTATACATTCTATGTGATTCAACACATAAAAATAAGCTTGCATCAAAATATAGTCATCTCACTCCCATATATGCACATATACTTTATAGCTTAACATAGTCAATAATACATATAAATGGCCATATCGTACCACAACATAACATACATTCATGTACTTGAGCTCATACATGTAATTCCATTATAAGTATCTTCAAATGTATGAGTATTCACTATACATGCATAAAGTCTTTAGCTATTCCATTACACTTTGCACAAGTAGCCACATTTACATTACATAAGCTTCATCACATACTTTTTCTAGAGTATAATACTTCTCTATCTCCTTCTCTTTGCTTGAAGAGCCTGAAATGGTTAGTGGGAGTACATGGATGAGATTCTTGGAAGGATCTCAGTAGCTAATATCAACTAATCAATGCACACATAAACATTTTGAGGAAATGCAATGCATGTGACGCAAAGATGTTATGCATATACCAAATGTAATTCAAATGCATCATATAACATAAAAACTCATTCTTTCTTAGGCCATGGCATCATCGTAAACTAACTAGGCTTAACTAATCTCATCCCAGGGTCAAGGAAGACCCACTGTGCTCAATTTCATACCTTAGGGAATTAGGAGCTGTCACATAAGCTTTTCATACACATTTAACTCATTTTGAAAAACATAACATAACATATCTCATGAATGCATCAAGTAACAACACAGACAAGCATTTCAACTCATTCAAGCATTCATATACATGCAAAAAAGGAGATAAAGCTACCTTAAGACTTATAGAGCTTTAAACACCACTAACCCACTTGGTCTTGGCTTTTCCCTTACTTTTCTTTCATTTGGCGCCTACATCTTGGTGAGTTTAGACTAACTTGGCCTACACATAACAATGACAAGGCCAATTAATTCATTTGGACTCATTCTAGGTCTTATACTTATCACTTAGTCTCATTAGATCTTAATAATAAGTACTTTGAAACTGGTTTAGGTCCAACAAGAAGTAACATTTGGCTTTCACTTTCTAAACTCCAAACTCTCATTTGCTATGTGTAATATCCGATTCTCTGAAAATGAGAGAAAATGTGAGAAATGTAACGTACAGTTTCTCTGTAAATGTACAAAATTCACAAGGTGCAAAAGGAAGTCCCCCAGAGAGAGTGAATTAAGGTCCCAAAAAATTTATGTAGCATTCTAGACTCCTAAAAATGAGAATCCCAAGCTCGGATAGAAAGAAAAACAGAGCTAGAATGAAGAAATGAATTCAAACAAAAGGTTGACAAAACATAATGACATTTTTATAATTTTGAGTAAATTTTAGAATTCTCATAGGAGGGCTTTTAAATGAAATTTTTGAGTTTTTCAGGATTCTCAGAGGCCTTAAAACCTATGGAAAGTGTCGGAACAGTTAAAACCCCTCCGGTGGACGTTTTCCATTGTCAGTTGACCTGAACTTTAACTAATTCATTCGGGAGGATTTCAAATCCAATTTAGATGAAACTAAAAGCATTTTATGAATTAGAGGACCTACATTTTATGATGGAAATGACAATTCTTAAAAAGAGTTAAAATGACCCTAAACGGAGTAAACAGACGCACATGGGTAAAATTGTCATTTTGAAAAATTGTAAAAGAGGCTTCTTAAGTAAGATCACACCTCATCACCTTCTCCAAGCTTTCATTTGCAGAAAATTGAGCAGCCATGGCATGACATTAAGAGGGGAGAGACAGAAGAAGTTTAAGCTTCCATTTAGATAAGTAAACGGTCTCGTTTCATTCTGCGTTAGTTAGAAAAGTTATTCCTCTCTCTAAGAGCTCTCTAATGAAGGTTTTCTTTTCTTGAAAAATTGAAGATTTAGGTCTAACCCAAGCCAAAAAGGAACTCTTTTCAAGAAATCAATCGGTAGAAAATAATCTATGCAAAGAGAGCTTCATTTTAAAGTAAGACTTTACTTGAAACACTTGCAAAATCTTGTGTTTCTAAGCCATTTAAGCTTTGGTCTAGAGTAAAGAAAGTAAGGAGGAGAGTTTTTCTTCATGTTTTCTTGATGGAACCAAAGGTTATAGAGTGTGAGGATTAAGAATATACAACTAGAATTGAAAATGGAGTTTTAGAATGCAAGTTATGGAATTTAGGGATTTGGTTGCACCTAGGCTAAGATGAAGCTTCCTAGTAGCAATTTAAGTTATCTAAGAGTATATATGAGTTTCTAAGACACCAAGGGAGTCTCCCACATGCTTCTTCCATCAAAGAAATTAAAACAACCCCATTGGTGCCATATGGAAGCATAGCCTCAACCAAGGAGGGTTCATGCACCTAGGGAGTGTTTTAATTCCTTCCAAGCTTAGTTTTACATCATGTATGTTGGGAGAGTATGAGAGGAAACCTTGGAAAAATTTTAGATGCCATGGATAGTGAGATGGTATCATAGGTTCCATATTATGGCTTAAAGAAGCAACACCTAGCTAGGCTTCTTGATTTGATTGTGTGATGACTCTAAGAGATTTAAATAGAGTCAAGAATCATAAATAGATGGAGAGAATGGAGCTAAGATGATATTTTCTTAATGTTGCTTCATTAAGTACATTATGGAACCATAAAAGAGTTATATGAACCACCTAGCTTTTCTAGTGAATGTATGGCCTTAGAATTTGATTTAGGAGTATAATTGGCTTCCCTATGATGTGTCTAGGACAAGAGAAATGATCTCCACCTTCTTGGGTATGTGAGGTTGAGGGAAAGGATTCAAGGCTCAAGGAAAGAGTATGCTTGTGTGGCAAAGGTAGCTCTCTCCACCTTCTCTCATGCATGAATGTTTGTATGTGTGTTTTAAGCTATGAAAAGTATTCTAGCATAATTTTATATGCCATGGTACCATGATGATGTTTTATGCACTCAAATGATGTTTTATATGCTTGCCTTAGTTTGCTTAAGTGTGGAGAAGCCAAGAACCCTTTAGCTATGGTAAGGATGAGCCCAAAACCCTTAAAATTGGTTGAGACAAAGTAAAAAGTCTCCTAAGAGTGAGGTTGAATCCCAAGAATAAGGTTGAGTCAAAACTTCTTGGAGAAAATGGGTGTCGTAATTCCAAAATCTATAAGTGAATGGGTGAGGCTAATCCACTTACTTAGTAAGCTTATTTATACTATGTATGACTTGTTCAAATACCAAGGATATTTCTTGAATGCTCACACATTTCAATATACCCATGCATGCATTTTCAAGGCTTATATTGCATACTGTATGTGTGATTGAAAGGGAGATGAACTATTAGGATTTTTTGAATCTCATCCCCTCCACTCCAATGTCTTAACATGCTAGGTGGAGCAATTGAGCAAGGTAATGGAAGCTACTAAGCCAAGGAGAAGAAGATTGACATCAAAGTGTATGAAATAGTCTAGTTTTATCTCTTTTGTAGCCATACACATGACATATGATGTAATCCCATAATGAAATTGTTATGTAATTATATGAACATGTTTAAATACCCAAATGTATGATGTATGAATGAGAATTGATGCCAAATGTATGAAATAGCATGACTTGGGTATGGAATGGCAAGACTAGACATATGCATTCTTTTGTATAGCATGGGGTGGATGAGTGAGTTTAAGAAATATGGGTTTATATACCCTTGAGACAAGTTTAAAGAGCAATTTTGATGCATTCCCATGTACTCAAGTGGTCATGGTTGCCTTTGAACTTGAAATAGACCATTTGGACCCTTTATATGACACAAATGAGCCATTTTGCAACCCAATATCAAGATCTAACCAAATGAATGAATTTACCCATGAAATTTGGCACACATGTACATCTTATCTAGATATTTTTGGGAAGCTAAATATTAGTGTATTTGGAGCTTTGTGGAATTAACTATGAATTTCCATAGTTGCCATTTTTTTGCTGAACTAATACAAGTACTGTTCATATGGTTAGAAACTTAGGCTATGTTATTCATAGGATAATGATGTCCAATGCTCATGAAATTTTACAAAAATAAACTATACATGATAATATTTCCATGGCCACTAAGATCACCATAATTGGACTTCTGAGCAAGGAGATATGAATTCTTGAAGTTAAAGGTCAATACTAGCAATGATAGTCAACCTCTGGTATTGTTCCATCAATTTTTGATAGATAGAAGCCTCTGTTGTGGTTTGATTTATTTTTATCATAAATTAGGCATCTTTAGCTTTCCATAATGGTATAATATGCCTAGTTTTAATTTTTCTATAATTATTTATGATTTTTCAAACTTCAGGCATAGAATCTGGAATTTACCCATGGCTGCATCATTGTGTTTTATGTATCTACTCTCTTTGCTCGAGGTATGGACCACTTTTTAAGCTTGTTATGAGTTATATTTGTGTATTTAAATATGAGAATGAGATGGATGAGTCCATATCAGTCACGGGGCTTTGAAAGAAAAATTTATCCGTGACATTATGCAAGTATGTTCATTGTTCTAATGCTATCCTTCTTGCTTCCTTGTGAAATACATAGTATAAGACCTAGAAATAACATGAGGCAAGCTAGATATGGCAGTGGGAATGGTATGATTTGAGTCTTAGAATTATGGTATTACATTTATTAGTATCAAAGCAAAGTTCCAAGCTCTCTCTAAGGTTGGATTTGGATTGAGGATGTGGCAATAGGGTTATATAAAAGTTTGTATAGTTATGTAAAGCCTTGTATGAGATATCTTAGGTGTGTGAAAGTAGTTCATGGCTATGTTTATGATAAGTAAGTTATAGAATGGTCTTAGAGTAGATAGTGAACATTTGGAAAGGCTGGCCTCTAGAATAGTTTGAGCAAAGCTAAGTGATCTGACGATTGGAGCTCTATGAGATATGATAGCTCACCGGGAAAAATAACAAGCCCTAGGTATGAACAATAAGAAATGATCTCGTTAACATGAAGAGGCTTGCCAAAAAAAGTATATGAGGCCTAATTCTCCCTAGTGGTCATACTCAGACCATTCTGAGATGTCTTGCTTAATACAAAGGCAAGTAACATGGTAGCGCAATATGAGATGAAACTATAGCTACATAGGACTAGTTTAGAGGGGAAGTGAGAAAAAGTTATCCTTTAGCCACAACACCCAAATGTCTAGATGAATTTTAAAACTTGAAAGGTTAATTCCCTCAAGCAAGAGGTTTGAGTTATAAGCTACACTCCATAGAGCCCTGACAGCCCAGAGGTGATAGCTAGTTATGCATGAATGAAGCAAGAGGTAGAACTCTCTAGCTTAATGATGGGTTGGATATAGAGGCAATAAGGCTCGAGTTTTGTAGCTAAAGATGAAGTTTCTAATTCATGAAAAAGCAATTCAATCAAAGGAAGTTAGCCATGGCTAATTATTTCATGAAGCAACTAAGCAATCCAGAGAATTTCTCACTGTGGCTAATTAAGAAATTAGTCGTAGTCAATACTTAGATAGAAAATTAGGGTAAACCCAAGACTAATTAGCTGCAACGAATGATGTGTTAGCCACAGTGAATGGCTATATGACAGGCCTTGTTGGTCATATTCAAGCCAACTTGAGAAATGAACTACTAAAGGATCAGTTGATCCATACAGAGTGGAAACCCCTAGTATCAGTAGAGAAAAAGAGTAGTAAATGGTTATGAAAAGTTAGTAAGAAATTAGAGGGCCTAATAGTTGAGATTGAAAAAGGACTCAATGTTAGAGAATGTTAGACACAGGAATAATAAGGTTGTTGTGACCCACCTTTATGGCATTGACTCCAATCTAGAGTGCCACCTTACGAAACACTAAATGATAGGATGTTAATGTAGCCTTAAAGTTAACATAAGGTAAGGCTACTAGTAGTAAGGGATATAGTGAGTGCTCTAGAAGGGTGTACCTTATAGGTAACACTTAAAGATCAGTATAATTAGCCCAGTGATAAAGGCTCAGAAGAGAATAAGGATAGTTTAGAAAGCACTAAGTTATCGTAAGCCTATATGAGTTAATGGGGCTTATTGTAAGCTATAGGTATGATGAAATAAGTAGCCCAGGCTAAGTATAAGCTGAAGCCTAAGGGAAATGACTAGTAGCATTGTCCAGGTGTAATGCGTAGAAGAAAATACAGTGTAAAAGGAGATATTAATTTGACTAAAGGCTCAGCAAAAGTTCTTCCTGGATCAAAAAAGGAGAGACAAGACATCCTGAGTCAAGGAGGCCATTCATTAGTGGTTAGTAAATTCCCCTAAATAGACCCCCCTAAAATGTAGAGTACAATGATAAAGGAAGTGAGAAAAAGCTAGGAAATTAGCCATAAAAAGATGCCCTCACTTTAGTAATGACTAAATGATTAGACTGAGCCCAAAAAAGTATATAGATATAGGTCAGATAGTTAGTTGGATAAGCTCCCTAATATGAGAAGGATATAGGGTTAAGGCACTAATTAGAGCACCTAATAGAGCATAAGTCTTTAGTGAGGCAGAATTCGGACATTGAGAGTAGGTGTCCTAGACTGGGTCAGTAAAACCCTAAAATCAATATACTGTGCTCCTGGGGATGAGGCTAAAGAGGCTGAACAGAGAGAGAAATCCTAGCTCTGATTCGAAAGTAGAAACGAGCTGAGACAAATGGTTAGTGTCTTAGTACCCTTAAGGAAGCTCGAGGGAGTTAGGGACCACCTCAGAAGGCAAGTCTTGCATTATACAGAGAAAGAGTGTAAGCCAAGAGTGCAATAAAATGTAATTCTTGGGATTTCATGAAATAGAATCTTTTTTACTGAGGGATGGTCTAGTTAAGATCAAACCAAGAGTATGAAAGAAAGTAGAACCCCTCGATGTTATAGAGAGTGAACAAGTAGAGGAACCTAGGAAAAATACTGGTGCTCTTAAGTGTAAGAAAACTCGAACTGGCAACAGAGACAGCTAGTAGTAGAGCATCCTTCTACCTAAGTGAAAGGATAAGAAAGGTAAAGAGAGAGAAAAGATATGACAGTGTTCAAAACAAGGACATAATAGATTGAGAACAAATATCGAGCTGGAATATTTGAGGAAGCACACTTATCCTTGGCATAGATGCCCTTCTAGTATGATAGTGCCCAAAGTAAAAATAGTTTGGCATTGCAAAGTGATTTCAGGATGAAATAGAGGAAGAATCCTATTTTCCCTGAGTATCCTATGAGAATAAGGCAGATAAAGAAAAGTAAAAAAGAAATACTTTAAATTATTGGAAAACTAATAATATACTAGCGATAGTGGCTCTGAATTCAATCATGAGGCCCCCGTATATTAGTGTTTGATGTTATAGTTTGCTTGCAATAATGGTTACATGATATTAGGTTTGGTCAACCTAGTAGTAATGTGACTTGAGTGTGTAACAATCGATGGCATCAATCACCAAAGTGTCCTGATAATCAAAAGGTATTCCAGTCAGTTAAATGACGAGATGAGTCAGAAAAGAGAGGTAAAGGGATTCCAGGAATATTAGAATAGCAAGAAAAGCATGTAGAAAAGGAATACCTGGTAAAGAATGTTCAGATCCAAATAGCACAAGTTCAGTATGCATAGCCTGAGTCCCTTACAGTACATGTAAACAAAATGAGAAGGGACTAGTGTATAGCCTCTCTCCTGCCAGAAATGTTAGGTACACTCAGTGTATGAGATGCCCTGGTGCCAAGGCACTCAAAATTAGAATGTGGGTATAGTAAAAAATAGTATGATATGAGAGGCAAGATAGAACAAGTATAAATGAAGCAAGGTAAGTCAGTAGAAGTAAGGAAAGAAGCCCAAGTAAAAATGGCTGAAGTAGGAACCTAAGGATTCCATAGGGAGTGATGGATAAAAGTTCAGACACTCTTGAGTATCAGTATGATGGGATCCTAGAGAATCAGATGACATAAAACCCACTTCGCACGAAGAGCATGATGTACTTCTGAGTTTAGCCTCAGTCATTATGAGTGATGGTTATCGAACTTAGTGAGTATGTATGTTACTGTTAGATATAGTGATTTAGGCTTTTACGTCTCTCAAAAATGGATCACAGTAGATCCTAGCATAGAACAATGGGTTACAGTAGACCCTAACGGGGCTCTTAGGGGTCACAATAGATCCCAAAGAGTTACAAAGACCCACAGTTATAGTATGATAATTCTCTGGTGAGATGACAACCTGAAATAGTTTTTCCAGATCAGTTAGCCTCAGAGACCAATATAGTCACAGACAATTTTATCTCAAAGACTAGAGATGTAACACCATATATTTCTAGCTCATAACGCAACATTTAAATGTCTCACATTATCAATTCCATGAGAGTGTAAAGAAAAAGGGATAAAAATAATGAATATTTTCGCGTTGCGTCGTGTATAAAAGGCCATTCAGTATCACATGGGCCATGTGAGCTTATACTATACTTTTTCATTTTTTAATTACATGAATACAACTCATTGGCATCATAAAATGTGGCTTACAACTCAAGAAAACCAAAATGAAGCATAAAATATGGATGTTTAATTTTGGCCAGCTTTTGCCTCTTTTCTGTCCAAATTTTGGAAAATTATACCTAATTCTAGCAAAATCAAAATCATACATTCTTGGCCATTTTGGAAAGCTACAGATATCTACTTCACACTAAAAATATGCCTAGAGTATAACATCTATCATAGAGGGCATTTGACATCCGAAAAGGTCTAGAGGTCAAACTGCCTCCTGATGCTGTTATAGATTTCTGCAGCAAAATTTGAAAATATCCAATTAATTTCAAAAAAATCCAATCCATGCAAATGATACTAGTATGGAAAGTTGTGGATGTTAGCTAGAAGGAAAAAATATTTCTAGACCAGCTCAGGCAGCCCATACCTTGGAATTTAATGGAACAGTAACTCAGGTCGGCTGAATTCCTTGATACTGGATAGAATTCTTTAAAATTCATATCTCCCTCTCTAGACATCCAAACAAGGTGTTTCTAGTTGGCAAAAGTCATTGTAATTCCTAGTTTCTTTGTATAAAATTTCATGGTAATTAGACATCATTTGGGCCCTATGTAATAGATTTCATTTTTGGACCAAATGAATAGCGTAGCAGACCAAAACCAGAAAAATTGCCAACTTTGAAAATTTATGAAATATTCTGTAGACCTCCAAAAATTATAGTCTTTAGCTTTCCGAAAATCTCTCAACAAGCTCTAAATGTATGCCAAATCTCAGTTCAAGAAGAACTCATTTGGCTAAAAAGTGATATAAGATTCCATTATGGTCATTTTTAGCTCTATATAGGATACCAAAGTGACCAAATGATTTTCCTTTGGTCTTGACACCTTTTGGGCAAGTCTAAAAGCACATTTAGGATTTGTATGAGCTGCCCAAATGGTCCCAAACCTCATGTATCTCATTTTGGCCTTTTCATCCATACTTACGCATATTTCCATAAAGCCATTCATCAAGCTATAATGCCATAACATACTCAATTTATATTCCATCATTCACATAACACATTCTTTTATTCCTACATCACATAATATCATAATTACATATGTCTCAAGGGTCATAGACCATTTACACAATAATATACATCATTAAGCATCATTATGGTTTTAAAAAGGCAAAAGCTAGACATATTGATGTCAATTTTCTTTCTTCAAGGTGGTTGGCTCCTATTACCATATCCACTTGTTCCACCTAGCATATTAGATCATTAGAGAGAAGGGGATGAGATTCAAAAAATCCCAATAGCTCGTCTCCCATTCAATCATACATAATATATACAAAGCAAGCCTTACAAATGCATACATGAATAAAATGGAACTCATGAACATTCAAGAAGCAAGCTTGGCTTGTGAACAAGTCATACAAGACATTCAAGAGCTCACCAAGTGTTTGGATTGGTCTCACACTTTTCCTCATTGATTTTGGACTTGCGTCACCCATTCTTTAAGAGATTCTTAGACTTAACCACACTCTTGGGAGCCCACTTGCTTTTGGGAGACTCTTTGCTATGTCTCAACCAATCTCAAGGGTTCTTGGCTCATCTTCACCATGGTTAAGAGTTCTTAGCCTCTCCACACTCAAGCAAACTCAACAAATATCATATACTCATTTGAAAACATACTATGTCATCATGAAATCATGGCATATAAAATTATGCTGGCCTACTTTTCATGGCTTGAAAATACACATACACACATTCTAAGACAAGTTAAACACACATCCATGCTTGAGAGAAGGTGGAGAGTCTACCTTGCACACAATTACACACTTTTCCCTTTGGACTCAAGCTCTTCTCTTCAGCCACACACCCACAAATTTGTGGAGATGGTTTCTCTTAGCCTATATACAATTTATGGAAGCCAATTAGATTCATGGAACAATTTCTAAGGAAACACAACTTGCTTAGACACTAGGTTATTCTATAAATCCCATTATGGTCCATAATTGCACCTAATGAAGCAACACCCCTCAAATGAATTCTAGACTCCATTCTTTCCTTTTAAATATGATTCTTGACTCCTTTTAAGCCTTTTGGAGTCCTCACACAATTAAAACAAAGGGCCTAACATCATGTTGCTTCTTTAGGTCATAATATGGAACCAAAAGCACCAATTCACTTTCTATGAGTTCTAAATTTTTTCCAAGGCCTCCTCTCATTTTCATTCATCAAATAAGACTCAAGAATGGCCTTAGAAAAATTTAAAACTTTCCCTAGCTACAAGAACTCCCTTTAGCTAAGACATAGGGCAATTTTAGCCTTCATGGAGATTTATTTGTTTTCTTGAAAGAGGAAGCATGTGGGGAGCATCTTAGGAATCTCAAGAACTCATTTAAGCCCTTAATTAAACCTAGGAATCATCACACAAGGTCAGATTTTACAAGGTGCACACAAAACCCTAGAATTTGTATCTTGAAATTTAATGGTTATTTTGTTGTTTTCTTTGCATATTCTTGTTCTTCTCCCTCAAATACCTAAGATTTATGCTTTATTGGGCTTGAAAATCAGATCCTCCTAGGGTTCCTTATGTGTGTCGAATTAGTGAAGAAGAGGAATTAAGAATAGCAACTATAGGATGAAATTTTACCTAGTTTCCTTGCTTATTTTGGCTTGAATCTTGCTTTCTCCAAGCTCCTCTCTTCAAATCCGAAATTTCCCTTGAATTTCTCCCTTGAATCAAATTTATAAACTCCATTTTAATCAAACAAAACAAAGGAGAAGGGAGGAGAGGAGGTGTGGATGAAGAAAAGCATGAAAAATAACCATGGAAACATACCTTAAGCTTAGGTTTTCTTCTCCTTCTTCTTCCTCTCTTGTGTGCCTCTCTCCTAGGGTTTTTCTTCTGATTTGGTGCTGAATAATCTGAAGCTAAATGAGGGAGAGTGTGAAGCGCCACCAATTTATAGGTAGGAAGAAATGGCTTTTTCAAAAATTTCAATTTTGCCCTTCGTTCTTTGCATTTTTGTTTCTCCTTCGTTTTAGCTCCTTTTTGAGAACCGTCTTTTCCATTATAAAATTTAGGTTTCCAATTAAATAAAACCCCTAACAACCATACCCTAGAGATCTCCCAACTTAGCAAGTGGTCATGACATATAACTCAACCCTCGTACTAGGCATAGTCCCACACTCAGGTAAAGTAATACATCTGTGGCTACAATCTAGTGTGACATTATTTGCAGACATCTAGTTCATGATAATAATCATATCAATATTAATAAGGGGCATAAAAATCAAATCAAGGATGGTTAGGTAATGATTAAACTAGATCACACAATTCAAACAAGTATGGGAGGTAATGGCTCAGTTTCCTGTGGGGGTAGATACGAGTAAGTCATATGGAAGTGTATGCATACTCAAACCTAACCTTTTAGCACAATCATATGATATAAAAGAATGGCTAGGACCCGAATTGAATAATGCAGTCATAGAAAAATCATTTATTCTAATAGTACCTTGAATCAGACTTGGGGACTGGCTAGCCTCCTGCTGTGACAGGGCAAAGACTCTACCCTGGGTCTGAGGTCTAGGAGGAAGAGCCATCTCCCTTTGCTGTGTGATCTGTAAAGGAGCCTAGGTACAATTGCTGGCCATATACCCTGGCCTACCACACCTAAAACACACGTTCTGCCCCGCGTAGCATGGTTTGGTTCCGTGGTTCCTACCACACTAGGGACATATGCCAGGTGTGAAACTGCCTCTGCTTGACTGGGTCCTCCATCTCTTCCCCTTTTAGCCCCACTGGCCTCTACCACTTCTCCTGCTAGTCACTGCAGCCTGTGATTCCTCTCTAGGTCTCTTGGGCTTAGGGAGGGGTGGTCTAGCACTGGAACTAGACTGCATCATCCTAAGATTTATTTTTATGACTCTGCATATCCTAACAAGGGTATTAAAGTGCCTAATCCTCTGTGGCACCACCCTGTCTTTGATCTTAAAGAGCAAGCCTTTCTCTAATCTATCTGCTCTCCACCTCTCATCATCATGTCTTTGTAAATAGGAGGAATATCTAGAGAGCTCAACAAACTTCACTACATACTGGTCCACAGACATCCCCTCAGTCTGCATAAAGAGAATAAACTTTGATTCTTTCTCATCTCTGATAGAATTGGGGATGTATTTCTTATGGAATACCTCGAGGAATGCCTCCCATGTAATCGGGGAGTTCCTCACCCTCAGAATCGGCTCGGTGCCCTTCCACCAATAGTCTGCTTCTCTCTATAACTGAAAAATAGCCATCTTGGCTCTCTACTCAGACGTGTACTCCATCACCTTGAAGATTTTCTCTAACTGCATGATCTAGATCTCAGCTTTATCTCAGTTCATCTCACCATCAAAGGTGTGAGGCCTAAATTTTCTGAATTGAGTAATAATCTTTCTGGTCGAGGGCTGCTACTGAGTAGGAGGCATCTGAGTGGTGGAATAGGGGCAACTGCTTGCATGTGTGGTTGTGGATCTGAATGAGTCACCCCTAAATACTCAGGACAATTTGAGTGTAGAGGTGGCTGAGGAGGAGTAGGTGTAGGGCCCTGGCTATCTCTCTCAGCAAGCCATTCTTGAAGCTGCATAATGACGGCCTGCTGCTGATCTACACGAGCCATTATAGACTATAAGGCTCTAGCTATAGGATCACTAGGCCCAGCTTCATCAGCACGAGCCTCTCTAAAAGGCCAACCTCTCCTAGTATTCACCATTGTGCTGAAACATCATAACAAACTATAATATGAAACAATGGAACACTTCCACCATCAAACACACTCAATTCATCTGAAAACAAGCTCATATGCATTTAGGCAACTCATAAACACAAGCCATAACCCACATCAAGAGCTTGAACCAGGCTCTGATACCAATAAATATAACACCATATATTTCTAGCTTATAATGCAACATTTACATGTCTCATGTCATCAATTCCATGAGAGTGTAAAGAAAAAGGGATAAAAATAATGAATATTTTCGCATTGCATCGTATATAAAAATGTCATTCGGTATCACGTGGACCATGTGAGCTCATACTATACTTTTCCATTTTTAATTACATGAATACAACTCATTGGCATCATAAAATGTGGCTCACAACTCAAGAAAACTGAAATGAAGCATAAAATATGGATGTTTATTTTTGGCTAGCTTTTGCCTCTTTTCTATCCAAATTTTAGAAAATCATAACTAATCTTAGAAAAATCAAAATCATACATTCTTGGCTATTGTGGAAAGCTACTGATGTCTACTTCATACTAAAAATATGCCCAGACCATAACATCAATCACAAAGGGCGTTTGACATTCGAAAACATCCAAAGGTCAAACTGTCTCCTGATGTTGTCACAGATTTTTGCAGCAAACTTTGAAAATGTCCAATTAATTCTACAAAAATTCAATCCATGTGAATGATACCAATATGGAAAGATGTGGATGTTAGCTAGAGGGAAAAATATTTCTAGACTAGCTTAGGTAGCTCAGACCTCAAAATTCAATGGAACAGTAACTCAGGTAGGTTGAATTCCCTAATACTGGATAGAATCTTCAAAAATTCATATCTCCTTCTCTAGACATCCAAATGAAGTGCTTCTAGTTGGTACCAGTCACTATGAATGCCTAGTTTCTTTGTATAAAATTTTATGGCAATTGGACATCATTTGAGCTTTATGTGATAGATTTCATTTTTGGACCAAATAAATAGTGCAGTAGACCAAAACCAGAAAAATTGCCAATTTTGAAAATTCATCAAATAATCTATAGACCACAAAAAATTATGGTCTTTAACTTCTCAAAAAGCTCTCAACAAGCTCTAAATGTTTGCCAAGTCCTAGATCACAAAGAGCTCATTTGGCTAAAAAGTGACATAGGGTTCTATTATGGTCATTTTTAGCTCTATATGGGATATCAAAGTGACCAAATGGTTTTCCTTTGGTTTGGACACCTTTTGGGCAAGTCTAAAGAACATTTAGGACTTTTATGAGCTGCCCAAAGGGTCCCAAACCTCACGCATCTCATTTTGGCATTTTCATCCACACTTATGCATATTTCCATAAAGCCATTCATTAAGCTATAATGCCATAACGTACTCAATTTATATTCCATCATTCACATAACACATTCTTTCATTCCTACATCACATAATATCATAATTGCATATATTTCAAGGGTCATAGACCATTTACATAATAATATACATCATTAAGCATCATTATGGTTCTAAAAAGGCAAAAGCTAGACATATTGATGTCAATCTTCTTTCTTCAATGTGGTTGGCTCCCATTACCATGTCCACTTGGTCCACTTAGCATATTAGATCATTGGAGAGGAGGGGATGAGATTCAAAGAATCCCAATAACTTATCTCCCATTCAATCATACATAATATATGCAAAGTAAGCCTTACAAATGCATGCATGAATAAAATGGAACTCATGAACATTCAAGAAGCAAGCTTGGCTTGTGAACAAGTCATACAAGACATTCAAGAGCTCACCAAGTGTTTGGATTGGCCTCACACTTTTCCTCATGGATTTTGGACTTGCCTCACCCATTCTTTAAAAGATTCTTAGATTCAACCACACTCTTGGGAGCCCACTTGCTTTTGGGAGACTCTTTGCTATGTCTCAACCAATCTCAAGGGTTCTTGGCTCATCCTCACCATGGTTAAAAGTTCTTGGCCTCTCCACACTCAAGCAAACTCAACAAATATCATACATTCATTTGAAAACATACTATGTCATCATGAAATCATGGCATATAAAATTATGCTAGCATACTTTTCATAGCTTGAAAATACACATACACACATTCTAAGACAAGCTGAACACACATCCATGCATGAGAGAAGGTGGAGAGAGCTTCTTTACACACAATTACACACTTTTCCCTTTAGACTCAAGCTCTTCTCTTCGGCCACACACCCACAAATTTGTGGAGATAGTTTCTTTTGGCCTAGTACAATTTATGGAAGCTAATTAAGTTCATAGAACAATTTCTAAGGCCACACAACTTGCTTAGACACTAGGTTATTCTATAAATCCCATTATGATCCATAATTACACTTAATGAAGCAATACCCCTCAAATGAATTCTAGGCTCCATTCTTTCCTTTCAAATATAATTCTTGACTCTTTTTAACCCTCTTGGAGTCCTCACGCAATTAAAACAAAGGGCCTAACATCATATTGCTTCTTTAGGTCATAATATGGAATCGAAAGCACCAATTCACTTTCTATGAATTCTAAATTTTTTCCAAGGCCTCCCCTAATTTTTATTCATCAAATACAACTTAAGAATGGCCTTAGAAAAATTTAAAACTCTCCTTAGTTATAAGAACTCCCTTTGGTCGAGACATAGGGCAATTTTAGCCTTGATGATTTCTTTGTTTTTCTTGAAAGAGGAAGCATGTGGGGAGCATCTTAAGGATCTCAAGAACTCATTTAAACCCTTAATTAAACCTAGGAATCATCACACAAGGTCAGATTTTACACGTGTACACAAAACCCTAGAATTTGCATCTTGAAATCTAATGGTTATTTTGTTGTTTTCTTTGCATATTCTTGTTCTTCTCCTTTAAATACCCAAGATTCATGTTTGATTAGGCTTGAAAATAAGATCCTCCTAGGGTTCCTTATGTGTGTCGAATTGGAGAAGAAGAGGAATCAAGAATAGCAACCATAGGATGAAATTTTACCTAATTTCCTTGCTTATTTTGGCTTGAATCTTGCTTTCTCCAAGCTCCTCTCTTCAAATCCGAAATTTCCCTTGAATTTCTCCCTTGAATCAGATTTATAAACTCCATTTTAATCAAAGGAAACAAAGGAGAAGGGAGGAGAGGAGGTGTGGATGAAGAAAAGCATGAAAAATAACCATGGAAACATACCTTAAGCTTGGGTTTTCTTCTCCTTCTTCTTCTTCTCTTGTGCACCTCTCTCCTAGGGTTTTACTTCTGGTTTGAGGATGAATAATTTGAAGCTAAATGAGGGAGAGTGTGAGGCACCACCTATATATTGGTAGGAAGAAATGGCTTTTTCAAAAATTCTAATTTTGCCCTTCGTTCTTTGCATTTTCGTTTCTCCTTTGTTTTAGCTCCTTTTTTAGAACCGTCTTTTTCATTGTAAAATTTAGGTTTCCAATTAAATAAAATGCCTTTGGAATCACTCAAATCGAAGCTAAAACCTTCCCGAACAAACCTGTCAAAATTCGTGCACATCGACATTGGAAAATGTCCACCGGAGGGGATTTAACTGTCTCGGGGCTTCCCATGGTTTTCAGAACCTCTGAGAACCTTGAAAAATTGAAAACTTTCATTTAAAAAGCCCTCTTGTGTGAATTCTAAAATTTGCTCAAAATTATGAAAATGCCATTACGTTTCGTAAGGTTTCTGTCAAAATTTGTTTCTTCATTCTAGCTACGTTTTTCCTTCCATCTGAGGCTAGAATTTTCATTTTTAGTTTCTGTCATTTAACAAAAATCAAACTTTAGAAGAGACCTTTTGAGTCTAGTAGACCATTACCACAGAGATATAAAGGCTTTACTCAGATAGTTAAACTGCTGACTAGATCTCTTGAAAGATGAGCATAGTGTATGGGATGAGGAAAGCAAGAAAGTAGCTTTCTAGAGCTAAAGCCAGATGAATCACTACCCAATAGATATTAGCCTTGATCGAGGGATAAAGAGATCCCTATATGCTAAACTATGTATTCCAAAAGGGGTCAGGTGCAGTTTTTAAATGAGGTAAGTGGTACAGTATGTCTCTATTGATTTGTTTGATTTGAGTTTTCCTTGGAGCTTGATTGGTTAATTAAACATCCTAGGTTGACAGTTTAGAGGCTAATTGATCGATTAATCAATCAAATTAAGTATTCATCGATCTTAAAGGCAAGAATTAATGATTTAATGTGAGGGTTGAGGTTTCAATTCAACATTAACTTATTAATTTCTTGAATATTGGTTGGTAATTCAAAATCATTTGCCATGAACACAAGTAGGGATTCTTAGACCAGAATTAATCATAATTGAATTAGGATAAGAATAGTGGATACCAAGAGACGAATCTAAAGCTAGTCACATGTCTATCATTCAACCATTAGTTCATGCAATTAGGGAGTAGTTAGTCATTTTGTTTCAATTTAATTCTAGTTAGTCTAATTAGATCACAAACCTCCCTAAATTAGGTAGTTCTAGGATTCTTTAACACTTAGAAAACCCAATTAAACATTGAATTCTATTTCCAAAGGAGATGACCTAGGTTATGCCACTAACTATAAAATTTAATTAAACCTAGTTTTATTTTGCAAGTTATATGACCCGACCTTTCAGTTAGTGGTAGTTGCTCTTCGATGCTAGTATGAGGAATATAAATTAGGCCTACCAGTATTAAGATGAGGGACTACAAAATGTCCATTCCGCAGTGAGCAAAAAGAGTAAGAAAAAGTCTCGACCTAAAGAGACAAATGCATTAGTAAATAGAGAAACTGGGATCATTAAAAGTGAAAACTCCTCGAAGGAGCTGTAATCCCAATAAGCAATTGAGATATGTGGCCTATGATAGAAAGAAATATGAGTTGTAATCATGGGATGAGCTAGTAAGAAAGAACGCAAAGATAAACAATGGATGGTATATGTAAATAAGTAAGTCGACAGACAAAAATCTCCAATGGCTGTAATGATCAGAAAAAGATGATGAGACCTTATGAGAAGCTATTGGGAGAGGATACGAGAGATTTGATACTAAATAAGTTACCTCTCGAGATATGTAAATGAGTCAACTAAAAAGAACGTTAACCCCTACAAACGAGTTAAGGTTGACCCGATATGATTAGTAAGCTCTCCCAAGATAGGCCTCCAGAGTCAGAAACTTATTTCCCTTATGAGAAGAACTAGCTAGTACCCTATAATAATAGAGCCCTCATTAAGAGCTAGTAATGAATATTCCTTGGCAAAAAGAAATTTAAAAGAGCATAATCATTAAGAGAAGCGTATAGAGCCAGGAAGAAGGGAAAGAAAGGAATAGTTAGCCAGCATATAAAAGTGAGAGGAAAGAGTATCACAAATTTTGAGGATGAAATTTATTTAAGTGGGGAGAAATGTAATATCTAGTTCTCTGAAAACGAGAGAAAACACGATAAATGTAACATACGGTTTCTCCATAAATGTACAAAATTCACTAGATACAAAAGGAAGTCCCATAAATAGAGTGATTTAATGTCTCAAAAAATTTATGTAGCATTCTAGACTCCTAAAAATGAGAATCCCAGGCTCAGACAGGAAGAAAAATGGAGCTAGAATGAAGAAACAAATTTAAACGAAAGGTTGATGAAGCAAAATGGCATTTTCATGATTTTGAGCAAATTTTGGAATTATCACAAGAGAGCTTTCTAAATAAAATTTTTGAGTTCTCTGGGGTTTTCAGAGACTCTAAAAACTATGAGAAGCCCCAGGACAGTTAAAACCCCTCCAGTGGACGTTTTCTAGAGTCAGTTGACCCAAATTTTGACTAGTTCATTTGGGAGGGTTTTAAATCCAATTTGGATGAAACCAAAGGCATTTTATGAATTAAAGTACCTAAATTTTATGATAGAAAAGACAGTTCTCAAAAAGGAGTTAAAATTAAATGGAGCAAATAGGAGCGTGGGGTAAAATGGTCATTTTGAAAAATTGTAAAAGAGGCTTCTTAAGTAATATTACACCTCATCACCTTATCTAAGCTTTTATTTGTAGAAAATTGAGTAGTCATGGCATGACATTAAGAGGGTAGAGAGAGAAAAAGTTTAAGCTTCCGTTTAGGTAAGTAAATGGCCCGTTTCATCCCGCACCAGTTAGGAAAATTATTCTTCTCTCTAAGATCTCTCTAATGGTGGTTTTCTTTTCTTGAAAACTTGAAGATTTAGGTTTAACCCAAGCTAAAAAGGAACTCTTTTTCAAGAAATTAATCGGTGAAAAATAATCTACATAAAGAGAGCTATTTCAAGATAAGACTTTACTTGAAACACTTGCAAAATCTTATATTTTCAAGCCATTAAGCTTTGGTCTAAAGAGAGAAAGTGAGGATGAGAGTTTTTCTTTATGTGTTCTTGATTGAGCCAAAGGTTATGGAGTGCGAGGATTAAGAATATACAACTAGAATTGAAAAGGGAGCTTTGGAATGCAAGGTATGGAATTTAGGGATTTGGTTGCATGTAGGCTAAGATGAAGCTTTCTAGTAGTAACTTAAGTTGTTTAAGAGTATATATGAGTTCCTAAGACACTAAGAGAGCCTCCCACATACTTCTCCCATCAAAGAAATTAAAACAACTCCATTGGTGCCATATGGAAGTATAGCCTCAGCCAAGGAGGGTTCATGCACCTGGGGAGTGTTTTAATTCCTTTCAAGCTTAGTTTTACATCATGTATAATAGAAGAGTATGCGAAGAAGTCTTAGAAAAATTTTAAAAGTCATGGATAGTGAGATGGCATCATAGGTTCCATATTATAGCTTAAAGAAGCAACACCTACCTAGGCTCATTGATTTGATTGTGTGATGACTCTAAGAGGTTTAAATGAAGTCAAGAATCATAAATAGATGGAGAGAATGGAGCCAAGATGATATTTTCTTAAGATTGCTTCATTAAATGTATTATGGAACCATAAAAGGGTTATATGAACCACCTAACTTTTCTAGTGAATGTATGGTCTTAGAATTTGATTTAGGAGTATAATTGGCTTCCTTATGATGTGTTTAGGACAAGAGAAATGATTTCCACCTCCTTGGGTGTGTGAGGTCAAGGAAGAGGACTCAAGGCTCAAGGAAAGAGTATGCTTGTGTGGCAAAGGTAGCTCTCTTCACCTTCTCTCATGCATGAATGTGTGCGTGCTTACCTTGTCTTTAGATGTGTGTATATGTGTTTTAAGCCATGAAAAGTGTTGTAGCATGATTTCATATGCCGTGGTACCATGATGATGTTTTATGATTCTAAATGATGTTTTATATACTTGCCTTGGTTTGCTTGAATGTGAAGAAGCCAAGAGCCCTCTAGTTATGGTGAGGATGAGCCAAGAACCCTTTAAATTGGTTGAGACAAAGTAAAGAGTCTCCCAAGAGTAAGGTTAAGTCAAAAAATCTTAGAGAAAATGGGTAAAACAAGTCCAAAATCCATAATTGAATGGGTGAGGCTAATCCACTTATTTGGCAAGCCTATGTATGCTATGTATGACTTGTTCAAATGCCAAAGATATTTCTTGAATGCTCACACATTTTAATATGCCTATGCATGCATTTTTAAGGCTTGTATTGCATACTTTATATGTGATGATAAGCTATTGGGATTCTTTGAATCTCATCCGCTCCTCTCCAATATCTTAACATGCTCGGTGGAGCAATTGAGCAAGGTAATGGAAGCCACCAAGCCAAGGAGAAAAAGATTGACATCAAAGTGTATGAAATGGTCCAGTTTTGTCTCTCTTGTTGCCATACAAATGGTATATGATGTAATCCCATGATGAAATTGTTATGTAATTATATGAATATGTGTAAATACTTGAATGTATGATGTATGAATGAGAATTGATGCCAAATGTATGAAATAGCATGACTTGGGTATGGAATGGCAAGACTAGACATATGCTTTCTTATATATAGCAGGGGGTGGATGAGTGAGTTTGAGAAATCTGGGTTTATGCACCCTTGAGAAAAGTTTAGAAAGCCATTTTGGTTTATTCCCACGTGCTCAAGTAGTGATGGTTGCCTTAGAACTTGAAATGGACCATTTGGACCCCTTATATGACACCAAATGAGCCATTTTGTAACCCAATGTCAAGATTTGACCAAATGAACGAATTTACCCATGAAATTTGGCATGCATGTACATCTTATCCAGATTTTTTTAGGAAGCCAAAGACCAGAGTATTTGGAGCTCTGTGGAATTAATTATGAATTTTCAAAGTTGCCATTTTTTTGCTAAACTGATACAAGTATTGTTCATATGGTCAAAACTTTGGCCTGTGTCATTCGTGGGTCAAATGATGTCCAATGTAACACCATAAATTCTAGCTCATCTCATACTTTTAAATGGCATAATACCATGAATCATATTGGTTGTCCATGGAAAAGCCAAAGAAATAATGATTATTTTCGTGTTGCGTTGTATCTAAAAATTCATTTTAGTGTCATGTAGACCGTGTGAGCTCATGCTATGCTTCCTCGTATTTAATTACATCATTACAACTCATTTACATCCCAAAAATATGCCTACAACCCATGGAAACCGAAATGGAGCATGAAAAATGGGAACTCATTCTCGGCCAGAATTGGCCTCTTTTCTGGGCAAACTTTGAAAAATCATAACTAAATCCAGAAAAATTGAAATAATGAAATCTTGGTTATTCAGGAAATCTTAGGATGTATACTTCAGACTAAAAATATGTCCAGACCATAACATACATCATGGAGGACGTTTGACATCCAAAAAGCTAATGAAGTCGCTGGCTATATGGGCTACTATTTAGATTACTGATATAAAATTCTAAAATTCATAACTAATTCTATAAAAATTTAAATCACAAATAGTTGGTCATTCTAGAAAGCTAAAAATGTTTAATTGATATAAAAATAATTACAGAATGAAAAAGATACTTCTTGCCATTGGAATACTATGGAACAGTGACTGAACTTCTGGGGCGCCACTGCTACTAACAACCAACTTTAAAAATGCATAACTCTTTGCTCAGACCTCCAATTGAGGTGATCTTGGTGGCCACAGAAATCTTATGACCTCTAGTTTATGTCTATAAAATTTCACAATCATTAGTCACCATGTGACCATCATGTGACACAAAACACAAATCTGCTAATGTGAACAGTGCATATACCAGAATCAATAGAAAATCCTAACTTTAAAAATTCATCAAATATTCTCTAGACCTAAAAAAATTATGTTCTTTAGCTTTCCAAAAATATCCCAATGATACCTACTTGCATGCCAAATTTCAGAGTGAGACTAAGTCATTTGGCTAAAAAGTAACATAGGGTTCCATTATGGTCAATTTTAGCTCCATATTGGGTACCAAAGTTGCCAAATGAACTTCCCTTGGTCTTGGCACCCTTTGGGCAAGTTTAAAAGCTTATTTGTGACTTGTGTGAGCTGCCCAAATGGTTCCAAACCTCATGCATCTCATTTTGGCCATTCAACCCACACTTATGCATATTTCTATCAAACTTCCATAATGCATAATTAAACATTCAAAACTCAAATTGTATTCTAAAGCTCATACATCATATCTGTGGCTCTAAACATTACATAATAGTATATTTACATCTGTCTCAAGGTTCATTGTACATATACAATATCATACACAATATGAACCATCATTATGGTTCCAAAATGAACAAAACCATGCATAAGCTTATAAATCTTCCCTCTTCATGGTTGTTGGCTCTCTTCACCATAATTACTTAGTCTACCTTGTATGTTAGATCATTAGAGAGGAGGGGATGAGATTCAAAGAATCTCAATAGTTCATCTCCCATTCAATCATACATAATATGTGTAAAGCAAGCTTTTCAAATGCATGCATAGAGAAAATGGAAGACATGCATATTTTAAAACAATCTTAGCATGTGAATCAATCATACAAGACATCCAAGAGCTCACCAAGTGCTTAGATTGGCCCCACACTTCTCCTCATGGATTTTGGACTTGTCTCACCCATTCTTTAAGAGTTTTGGACTCAACCATACTCTTGGGATCTCACATTGCTTTTGGGACACTCTTTACTTTGTCTCAACCAAGCTCAAGGGTTCTTAGCCTCTCCACACTCGAGCAAATTCACATAATCATCATGTAAGCATTTGAAAACATAACATGGCATCAAGCATCATGACATATAAAGGCATACTAGCATACTTTTCAAAGCTTGAAAATACACATACACACATTCTAAAACAAGCTAAACACACATCAATGCATGAGAGAAGGTGGAGAGAGCTACCTTATATACAACCACACACTTTACCTTTAGGATTCAAGCCTCCTCTTTTGGCCACACACCTACAAATTGGTGGAGATGGTTTCTCTTGGCCTAAATATAATATATGGGAGCCAATTAGGTTCATGAAATAATTTCTAGGGCCATACAACTTGCTGAAACACTAGGTGGCTTTATAACCCCCATTATAGTCCATATTGGCACCTAATGAAGCAACACCCCTCAATTGACTTCTAAGCCTCATTCTTTCCTTTCAAATATGATTCTTGACTCCTTTTAAGCCTCTTGGAGTCATCACACCATTAAAACAAAAGGCCTAGCACCATGTTGCTTCTTTAGGTCATAATATGAAACTTAAGGCATGAAATCACTTTCCATGAGTTCTAAAATTTTTCCAAGGCCTCCCTTCAATTTCATTCATCAAATATGACTCAAGAATAGTCTTAGAAAAATTTAAAACTCTCCCCTCCTACACAATCAAGCCTAGGCAGAGACATAGGCTTCCTTAGCCTCCATGGAAGTTTCTTTGTTTTCTTGAAGGAGGAAGCTTGTGGGTAGCGTCTTAGGTGCCTCAAGAACTCATTCATACTCTAAATTATACCTAGGAAGCATCACATAAATTCAGAATTTAAACGGTACACTAGAAACCCTAGGTTTTGCATCTTGAATCCTAATGCCTATTTCATGGTTTTCTTTGCATATTCTTATTCCTCTCCATCAAATACCTAAGAATCATCCTTGGTTTGGTTGAAAATCTAATTCCCTATGGCTATCTATAGCTAGGTCGAAATATGCTTGAAGGAAGGGAGGAAGAAGACTAGGTGGAAGAATGGCTTAATACCTTGTTTTCCTTGGTTTCCTTGGCTTGTTCTTGCTGTCCTTGGCCTCTTCACTTGAATTTTGAAATTCCCCCTCTGTTCTCCCTTCAAAACAGCCCTCAAAACTTCAAAAAAATCATGGAGAAGAAGAGGGAAAAAGAGGAGAAGAGATTGGTGGAAAGAAAGCATGAAAAACAAGGAAAATTCCATACCTAAAGACTTGAAATTTTCCTCCTTCTTCCCTTTTCTTTGTGTGCCACTCTCCAAGGGCTTTGCTTCTGATTTAGGGCTAGAAAATCTGAAGTGAAATGAAAGAGAGTGTGAGGCACCACCTATATATAGCTAGGGCAAAGTGACTTTTTCAAAAATTCTCATTTTGCCCTTCATACTTTGTATTTTCGTTTCTCCTTTGTTTTAGCTCCTTTTTTAGAACCATCTTTTCTATTATAAAATTTAGGTTCCCAATTAATAAAAATGCCTTTAGAATCACTCAAATCGGGGCTAAAACCTTTTCGAACGAATCTGTCAAAGTTCAGGCATATCAACATTGGAAAACGTCCACCAGAGGGGATTTAACTGTCCCGAGCTTTCTCATGGTTTTCAGGGCCTCTGAGAACCCTAGAAAACTCAAAACTTTGATTTAAAAAACCCTCCTGTGTGAATTCCAAAAATTACCCGAAATTATGAAAATGCCATTACGTTTCGTAAGGTTTCTATCAAAATTTGTTTCTTCATTCTAGCTCCATTTTTCCTTCCGTCTGAGGCTACCATTTTCATTTTTAGGAGGCTAGAATGTTACACAAATTTTTTAGGACCTTAACTAATTCATTTTGGAGGACTTTGGACTTGCTTTGAAAACATGCTCGTTTCTATCGTTTAACAAAAACTGGACATTAAATCCAATGCTCATAAAACTTTACAGACATAAACTATATATGATAAAATTTCCATGGCCACTAAGATCACCCAATTGGGCCTCTAAGTAGGTAAATATAAATTTTTGAAATTGGAGGTCAGTACTAATGATGACAGTCGACCTCTGGTACTGTTCCATCAATTTTCGGTAGCTAACAGCCTCTTTTGTGGTCTGGATTTATTTTTATCATAAATTATACATGTTTATCTTTCCATAATGGTATAGTGTGCATGATTTTGATATTTCTATAATTAGTTATGATTTTTCAAAGTTTAAACATAGAATCTAGAATTCTACCTGTGGCTGCATCATTGTTTTTTGTGTATCTACTCCCTTTGCTTAAGGTATAGACACCTTTTTTAGCTTGTTATGAGTTGTATTTGTGTATTTAAATATGAGAATGAGATGGATGAGTCCATATGGCCCATAGGACTCTAAAAGAAAAATTTATCCATGACATTATGAAAATTATTCATTGTTCTAATGCTATCCTTCTTGTTTCCTTATGAAATACATCGTATAAGACCTAGAAATAGCATGAGGCAAGCTAAATATGGCATTGGGAATGGTATGAGTTGAGTCTTAGAATTATGGTGTTACACTATGACTTTTCTTGTCTAAAAAAACTCATTTGAATCATCATATGCTTGGTTAAAGGGGTTTAAAATCAACTTGCTTCTTTAACCTCATTTAAGCTTTAAAAATTTAACTTTCAATTTAGGGCTCCTAAATTCAATCCAATACTTCTATAATTATTTATTAATCATATTTAAATCTTTAAATCCATTAGAACTCAAGAAAATACTCTTTAGGTACCCCAACCTTAGCTTGGTCGAACCACAATGCAAGAGGGCTTCAATTGGAGTTTTGTTTCTTCTCTTTAGGACTTTGGTGCATTCATATATTTCTTGGTTTTTCTATAACTGAATTATGAATTAATATAGCTTAAAATACCTTTGAATGGTTCCAAAACTCCCTAAGTGCAACAGAAACCTTAATATCCATAAGTTGCATTCTATAGCTTTCTTCGTGATTCCAATTACATAATCTTACTCTACACCCTTCATAACCCCTATTCTTAACATGTTTTAGTGACAAACCTATTGCCTATGGTGAGGCTGAACCAATAGGAAAGAAGAACACAAGAAAAGAGCAAGTATTCTAGCTTGTATCTTACCTTATTTGATTCTTATTCAATAGAGAATTTAGTGCTATTAATGGTTTTCTCAAATCCTCTCCTTCTTTTAAGAGACCAGCCATAAAACTACTCCTTTCAAGAAGTTAAAACCACTATTAGTGAGAGCTTAGAGAGAAGAGGAAGGTTAGTGAAAGCAATACTATAAAATTTTACAAATTTTTATACCTATTTTGCCTTTTCTTTCTTCTCTCTCCCCCCTTTTTGGATGTGATTTTCAAACCTTTTAAATTTGGTCTAGGTCAGTTCTAATGGTAGTAGGAGGTTATATAGCTTTATGATAAGGAAGGGAGGATATTTTAGAACATTTTTAAAATTTCATCCATGCCCTTGAACGTTGATCACTTCATTTTCCTTTTTAAGAAACGTCAGTTCTATATAAAAATTTAGATCCTCTAGTTTCTTGAAAACATTTACATTCAAACTTATGGGCTTTAGAACCTTAACAAATCATCTTGTCAAAGTTCAAGTCAATTAACGGCCTAAATCGCCCACCAGAAAAGTTTTGGTCATTCTTACTATTCCAATGGTTTTTAGGGCCTCTAAAAGCCCTAAGAAACTTAATTTTGCCATTTAAAACTTTGTTCTTTGATCTTCTAAAAAGTTACCTAAATTTATGATTTTTCCACTACATTATCGATTTCTTTGTGTAGCCACTTTTGCTCTAATTTTGAGTCATCATTAACCTTGTATCCTCATTTCTGGATGCCTAGATTATTATTTAATCCTTATTTCATCTCTTTTCATTTTATTTTGAGGTCTTCCTTTAATATCTAATTAGTTCTAGTTTAGTTTTAGGAAGACTATATATTACATTAAATTTCACCACTAAGAGCTCTTTCAAATAAGGTATGATTAAAGCCATGGAACTATGTAAATTTGAAACCTTAAAGGCCTTGTAATTTTGACTAGAAAGAGAGAGAGGAAAGGTGTGATGTTTTTCTTTGTGGAGCTTGGTGTTTATGATGGTGAGAATATTGATTATGATATGTATTTAGCTTGAAATCTTGCAAAAAAATAAGTTTGAAGTATGCATAGTCATTTTTTACCAAATAAAGAATCATGAGCTATTGTAACACTCGATTCTTTAAAACTAAACTAAAACTTCTATGATAATGAAGGAGGACCCTAAAGCAAGATGAATTAAGGAAATTAAGGGTAAAATATTAATTAAAATATCTAGAAATTAGGTTATAAAATATCTAATGACTTGAAAACCGGACCCGAAATGGCTAAATAGATTAAACAGATAAAGTAGTGACAAAATCATAATTTTTTGTAAATTTTTAGAAACTCAAAGAAGAGGGTTTAAATGCTAAAATTAAGCTCACTAGTCTTTTAGAAGCCTTGAAAACTATAGGAATTATGAAGATGGCTAAAACCGTAGCGATGTACAGTTTAATATGTCAGTTGACTAAAACTTTGATTGAATTTTTCTAGATTGTTTTACATCCCAAAATTTTCAAAGTAAATTTTAAAACCTCCTTCTTCCTTTATATATGAGTCATGCCACCCTCTACCATATTAGAATGGCCTATTTCAACCCCAACCAATAGCCAAGGATGTGAGATGAAGGAGGAGGAAGTATAGGGATGAAAGCCATATAAAGGCAACTAAACATGCCAAATTTGCCTATGATGTTATTATGAACATTTATCTACTTCATTTCCTCTTTCTTTTAGTAGTTTTGGTTTCATAAAAGAGTGAGTTGAACTCTTGGATGAAGAAACTCTTTGGAGGAAACCAATTGCACTAAAATATTCTTCATCAAGAGTTATTTCAAGTAATATATGGATTAGGCTAGAGAGCTTACTCTTCCTTTGAGTTCTTCTCCCCTCTATGTTTGGTCTAGATGTAAAAATCCTAAAAGGAGTTTGATTTTGGCCAAAACTTGATAGGAATAGGGGTTTTAAAGAATAGAAATTAAGATTATGCAAAGAGAATCAATTAAGAAACTATAGAATTCAAGTTAGGGCACCTAGGGTTTTTGTTACACCTTAGAAGTTTTAGAACTCTAAGATGTTATAAAACATCCAAGACCAAATTTGAACTAGAAAAAGGCCATGGATATTGGTAAACACCTTTTCTATATATTTTATTCTCCTTAATTTGGACATTTTAATAATAAATGAAGGTTTGATTGATTTAATTGGAGGATATTTGATTTTATTGGCTATTTTTGCACTTTAGGAATTTTTTTGCAAAATTATTAGATTTTAACGCATAAATTTCTTTTAAAATAAGTTTGTAAATTTTCCTACTCAATATCTTGTATGATTTGTGTAGACTTTTTAATGGAAAATAAAAAAAGATGAGAAGAAGTGGATATATGAAGGGAATGGCACGAATTGAAGACTCATGCATTAGATTCATACCACACACTCCAAGGCTCTCTCACATCCATGTCCAGCCCACTCATGTTGCTACATACTTCATTCATGCTCACACATATAAAGTCATGACACTTAAATACACATAGCACTTACACAAGTCCAGGTCATATATACATGGCTTCATCCACTTCAATACACATAGCAACTCCATGTAGTAGCTCGTCACACCTCTAGGTTGCACACATCAGTACAAAAGAAGCTAAATGAAGCATGCATAGGCTCACTAATCACACATTTGTTGCACTCCATTTTCTTGCTCACTCTCATGTTGATAGACATACCTTCTCCAACTCTCATCTTACATAGATACATTTCACTCATTTCACTCTTTCACCTAAAAACAAGAGGCACATGTCCAGGCCATACACTCATACGTAGTAAGCATTCTATGTAGATAGCTTCATATATTCACACACTCTTTCCATGCATCACACTCTCATGTCATAAGAAGCAGCTCCAAGTTAGCCATGACATTCACAAATACATTTATGAGTTGACATGGAAATGGCATATAGGTAGCTCACTCCATAAGTTCACACGCACAGAGTAGGCACTTCCACTTTTGTTTGGCACTCTCTCATCACACACAAATGCCATGGCCCCACTCTATTATTCATGCATTCATTCTTTCACTTATACATGTGGACTCACACGAAGAGAGAAGCAGTATAGGGTAGAAGAAACACACACAGCAACTGCATGTAAGAAATCACATGATGAAGGCTGAGGTGGAACTATGGGATCAAAAGAGTAAGCAACAGATAAAGCCACAGGCTGAAAGAGAGCATGTGAGGCTAGAGTGGAGAGTGGAGATAAGCATCTTGGGTTCACTAAGAATGACATGGAGAAGAGAAGAAAACTAAATGGGAATGAATATAAAAGATATACTTGGGCAAAAGGTTATTAGGGAGAGAAGGAAAGAAAGGCACAGGTTGAGAGGACATACATGAAAGGTGAAAAGAAGAAGAAACAAACACTGATAAAATGCACGTAAATGCATATGGACGTTCATGCACGGGCCCAAGATGTGATGGAATGGAGAAACAACATACGTGGAAGATGAAGCCATAGGCATGTAAAAGAAGAAACAAGTACATGAGGGAGTGTAAATGAGAAATATATGACTTGAGAAAGGAAGGCACGTGATTTAAAAAGGAAGCTTGGGCAGATCCAAGGATCATCCACAAATCAATCAATCATCCATCCATTCTAGTTTTCCATCATCCATTCTCATCTCCCTTTAGCCATAGCTTCTTCCATCCATGTCTCCTCCATTAATTTCCAATCTATGAACCACTAATCTCATCTTATGGCTTGTAACACAGTAAAATTAATTAAGGTGTTAATCATAGATTTAGGTTAATTAAAAATAATTATTATAGAATAATTGGGCAAGCTATATGAATGGGAATTTATAGAGAAATAAATTATTAATATAGGTTTAAGATTTCAATTGGGTTGAAGCTTAATTTGGTCCCAAAATTTATTTTAGTAAGCCATGGATAAGGATTTATGGAGCCCCAATGATTATAGGTACAGACCCAACTTCTTATTATGAGACTTAGCCTAAAAGAAAGACCACTTAGCATTGGCCTAATTGGGTTTAGTGAGGTAGAGGCCCAAGACGTTATTTACATAAACCCTTATAGTTAGCCTAACTTTCCTTATGTAGACCTAAACTAAGTGAACTCTTAAAACTTGACCCAACCCAACTAAAAATCTAAACTCTTGTAGTTGGCCCAACAAATTAAAACATTAGCCCAACAACTAGTAGGAGCCTAATAGGTACTTGGGCTGATAGATCAACCTATAAGCCATGTAAGACCTAACTTAAAACCCTAGAATCAGTTTGGCCACTCCCCATTCTGTAGAACCATAAGAAACATAAGGCAATTTTCGAAGGTCTTAGAGAGGGGCTAGGGTTCTTAACATATTTTCATCATTTCTCACTTATAAACTCAAAATCAACCAAATTAATTGTTATATAACTTAATTCTCACCTCTTTCTCTTTCATTTGACTTGATTAATATTTCATTTGGAGCATTTCACCCATACCCAAAATCTAAAACTTGTTTTGTGGTGTTTTCAAGGTGAAATTTCGTAGGTTGAGCTTAGGGGTGTTGTTAGGTAAGTATAAACTTCTCATTTTGATACTTTCTCTACTAGTTAGAAACCCCATTAGCTGACTTATGATATGGGCTCTATTTCTATGCTAAAATAATCATAATGTAGGGCGATATTTTGAAATTTTTAGGCTAGGGAAGGTAAAATCTGAAATTGAGTCTTTTGGTGGCTGAGTAAGTGTCCCTTAGGCAAGTATTGATGGATTAATTCTTTGATTATTAGGTTGTTGCCATAATTGATGAATGGGGATGGTAATAGACTGACTTAGAGTGGTAATTTTTTGATATTATGAATATAGGAGGATTTTAGTACTACTGTTAACTTCCCAAATTGGCAACAAGTGAGGTAACTGGGAATTATATTAATTCCATACATATATCTACTTTAATTTTATATTTGCTACACATGAATGATTTGAAATGCTAAATGAATTGGTTGGCTATCTATTGTATTGTGTTTGGACCTTACGAGTCCATGGTAGAGCTGTGGTGTAGTTGCCACCTATGCATGTGCTTCGATCAGGTATCGGGTTATGATCAGACCCTAGATGCACTGAGCCCTAGTTGTACTCATTGGGGAGTGGGTGCTGTGGACGGGCCCTTTCCGATGTTATTGGCCTTTAACATATAGAAATGTGATTGCTAGTATGGTAGGGTAATCACAGTAACCTAATCGTTTCATTTGTTGATATGATTGATATAATTCTAATGCTCATTTTGATTCATACATTTTTGTTAATCAAATTGGATTATATGAATGAAAATCACCTCGATTATTGAGATTTGCATCTCACCTTGTTTCATAGTCTAACCATTTTAGGTGAAGGTCCTTCGGATAAGGATAAGGGAAAGCAAGTGGATAAGAGTCCATAAACTCCACCATGTGTCGGGGAGGCTACACTTGGGCTAAGCTGGGTAGAGTAGATACTAAGCTTTGTATTTTTCCTTGTATAGCATCATCATGTAATCATGTTGCCAAGTGTAGGAGCTTTATGTTTTCGTAACTTATGATGCATCTAATAGGAAGTTAGGCCTTATACAATCTAGTATTTGATGTATGTGCTTGTGTATTTGATTTGAGACCTTGTTGACCTTATGACATGGTTCGCTATTTGGAAATGTAACCATGTGATGCCTTGATGGTAACTCAAACTAATGATGTATGAAACTTCCAATGAGATATGTATCTAAATAATATTGGTTGTTTATGAATCTGGATGTTCATTAGTATCACATAGAACTTACTTATATATGGTAGATTGACAAGTAGGAATCAATACCTATATCTTGAAGTGGACAATGATAGATTAGCTAGGTAAATCAAGTAAATAAATGCCATTAGAGTCTCACTAATTATAGGAGAGTGGTTCTAGAGTGTTCTTAGAGGGAGAATTGTAGTCCATGAGAGGAAATTTGAGAGTTACAAGAATAGAGGGGAATTGGCCATGGCCAAAATGGAATTAGCCACAGCTAAATGTGAAGAAGTTGTCCAGGGAAGGAAATAGAAAGGAATTGACCGTGGTGAAGAGTAATGTTACCTGCGGCAAAATGTGAGAGGCAAGCTTAGTGGTGTTCCAAAGGTTTATTTGCCACGATGAAAGGGGTATTTGGCCATGGCAAAATGTGCGAAATTCGTGAAGGTGTAAGGAGTTGAACCCGAGAGTAATTCGCCACAGCATAAAGGCATTTAGCTATGGCAAAGGTTCTTAAACTTTTATATTAACCTAGAAACCTTGGTTTTTCCTATGGCAACATCAAGGGATGACTTAGAAACACTGGTGAAGGGTCCTTAAGAGTTGAAAAATAATGGGTAATAGATTTAAAGGCTTGTAATTGGGGATTTGTTTCACTTATATATATGAATAGTTGTAAATATTTGGTTAATGACTCAAATAACATTAAGATTTGAATTTCACTACTTTTTCCTAATGTAAGTAATTGAAATGACTTTAAACCTTAAATTATGATTATTAATCGCGTCTTTAACCCTAATTACTATGGTTAGAAGTTAGAGTCATCACATTTGATATTAGAGCAATGGTTTAGGTAATTGTGTTTGATTTACAACCTTGTAGTTAGAAAACTTAACAATCATAATGCATGCATGATAGGAATAGGAACATTTTGACCTGGTAATGACTCCTATACTTGTAAATACCTACTATAGGTGGAGTTGTGTTTGAATTGTCCTTGGATTATAACTTAATAAGGGATGCTTGTAATTGTGCTTATGGCATTACAGAGTAAGATGGTTGCATGTAGAGAAACTGTTAAGATACTAAGAGAAATGTAAGAGGCCATGGCTATAATAGCCAACCGAATGAGAGAACAAGCTGAGGCCTATAAAGCTACAGTTAGGGCAATGACTGATCGACTTTAAGAGTAAGCCGAGGCTCATGCAGCAACTGCTTAAGTGCCACAACAGCTTCATGAAACCATGAATAAGCAGAATCAGGAAGTGTCGATAGAGAATCGTATGGATGCTAATAAGAACCTTGGTTTGAGACACCAAGGGGAGGATGGTGACCTCTCTTTTATGTTAGCCAAGTTTAGAAAGGCTGATCCTCCATTGTTTTTAGGGAAGTTGGACCCTGAGAAGGTTGAGAGGTGGCTTATGCTACTATAAAAGATCTTTGAGGTCATGACATACACCACAAAGTAAAAGGCAAAGTTGGCTATATATAAGTTAAAAGGTGAGGCTGAGCATTGGTGGAGCTATTGACTTCAAGGGGGATACCCTTGACTTGGGAGAGTTTCCAAACCACCTTTGAGAGCAAGTATTTCCCACCTTCAGTGAGGGCTGACAAGGAAGCCGAGTTTAACTTCCTTGAACAAGGGGACATGAATGTGGATCAGTATGCGGCCAAGTTCATTTAATTGTCTCACTTCTCCTCCTACTTAAAATGATTTGATGATAAGCCATGGAAGGCTGAAAAATTTAAAAGAGGCTTGAAACTAAAATTGAAGGACAAAATTGTATTCCTACAAATCCATAATTTTGATGAATTGGTGGAAAAGTGTAGAGTAACAGAGAGGCCATGATGGAAAGTGAGGCTAAGAGGAAGAAGACCATGGAGGGTAAATGTGACTAGGTCATAGAACCCTTTAGGGCTGGAAGTAAAAAGGGAGCCAACAGTGAAAGTGGCTCTTGGGGTAAGAGACCACCCTTAAGAGATGTTCCTTAAAGAAGGAGTATGGGACCCTTAAAGAGTATAGTTAGTGTCCCATCAACTTGTGACCAATATGAAGAGCCATGGTAATAGACTATGCCTGGTGTGCTATAATTATGGGAAACCTGGACACTATATAAGGACTTGCTCGATGTTCAGAGAGTCGGCCTTATTTGTTAAGCCACCTACCCACGGAAGGGTATTTGCACTTACGCAGCAAGAGGTTAGTAGATCCCCTAGTCTGATCTGAAGTACTTTATTTGCCCATAATCATGTTATAGATGCATTGTTTAACTTAGGTACGACCCAATCATTCATCTCATATGACTGTGTCAAACGTCTGGGTCTTAAAATTAGCTTGTTGCCATTTGAACTAGCTGTGTCCATCCCTACTGGATATTTTATGATTACATATGATGTATGCTTGAATTGTATTGTACAATTGGATAGCCGTTATACTACCCTTGACCTGATTTACATCCCTTTATATGATTTTAATGTAATCATTGGTATGGACTAGTTAACGGCTAATAATGTAATACTTGATTGCAACCGTAAGACTATTTCTTTACCTGCCAATATACCTAAAACTTGTCCTGAGGCTGAGCTTGCTTGTGTGTCTGCCACCTAAGCTTGGAGGTACCTTAGGCATGGTTACTAAGGGTTTCTAGTATTCCTTTCATTACATGTTGAGGTTGATGATGGGTTAGGGGATATACCTATGATTAAATAGCTCTCTAAGGTTTTCCCTAAGGGGTTTAGTGGACTACCTCCAAAGAGAGAGCTAGAATTTTCCATTGATTTAGTACCCAGTATAGGTCTAATTTCTAAGGCCCTGTATAGAATGGTGCTTGCCAAGTTAGTTGAGTTGAATAGTCAATTAGAAGAGTTACTTGAGAAAGGGTTTATTAGGCCAAGTGTGCCTTCATGGGGAGCACCAATGTTGTTTGTCAAGAAGAAGGATGGTAGTCTCAGGCTTTGTATTGGCTATAGGCAATTGAACTAAGCAACCATAAAAAATAAATATCCTTTGCCTAGAATTGATGACTTACTTGATCAATTAGCTGGAGCGTTGGTCTTTTCAAAGATTGACCTTAGATCAGGATATCACTAACTTAGAGTTAGGGCTGAGGATGTACTTAAAATTGCCTTTAAGACTCAATATGGCCATTATGAGTTCCTAGTTATATCTTTTGGGTTAACCAATGCCCCTACCATTTTCATGGATTACATGAATAGGATTTTTAGGCCCTATCTTAACCAGTTTATGGTAATGTTCATTAATGACATCCTTATCTACTCTAAAAGCAGTGAAGAGCATGAAGAGCATCTTAGGATAGTTTTTCAAACATTAAGAGAATATCAATTGTATGCTAAGTTGAGCAAGTATGAGTTTTGGTTATGGGAAGCTAAATTCCTAGGCTATGTAATATCGAAACAAGGGGTAGCGGTAGATTTTAGAAATGTAGAAGCGGTATTGAATTGGGAGAGACCCAAAACGGTAATCGAAATTTGTAGCTTCTTAAGTCTAACTGGTTACTATAGAAGATTCATTAAGGGATTTTCTTAATTAGCCATGTCCTTGACTAAATTGACTAGGAAGGACTAACTATTTGTGTAGGATGCCAAGTGTGAGAATACCTTTTAGGAGCTTAAGGATAGGCTTACCACTGCACCTATGTTAGTGATACCCAACCCTAAAGAGAAACTCACAATCTATAGTGATGCTTCTAAAAAGGGATTAGGGTGTGTTTTAATGTAATAAGGTAATGTGATAGTCTATACTTTTAGGTAACTTAGACCTCATAAGGAAAATTACCCCATTTATGACCTTAAAGAAAATTACTCCACCTTTGACCTAAAGCTAATGGCTGTAGTTTTTGCCCTTAAGATTTAGAGGCACTATCGCTATGGTGCACAATTTGAGGTATATAGTGACCACAAGAGTTTGAAGTATCTATTTGACTAGAAAAAGTTGAACATGAGGCAAAGAAAGTGGATAGAATTCCTTAAGGACTATGATTTCTCCTCAAAATATCATCCAGGGAAGGCAAATATAGTCACCGATGCCTTGAGTAGGAAATCTATTCATATGGCAATGATGATGCTTAAAGAGTAAGAGTTGATTGAGGAATTGAGAGATTTAAACTTATCCATTTAAGTACATTCTAGTAGCCTTCTTTTAAGAGAATTAAGGATAGAAAATGACCTTAAGAAGAGGATTAAAGAGGCCCAAGAGCTAGATGAATACTGAGGAAGAATTAGAAAGCAATTGGGGAGTGGTGAGGTCAAAGATTTTGACCTATCAAAAGATGGCTTCATGAGGTACCAAGGTAGAGTGTGCATACCCAAGGATGAAGAGTTGAAGAATATAATGTTGTCGAAAGTTCATAAGAGTAGGTACACCATTCATTTGGGTACTATTAAGATGTATAAGGATCTTAAGAAGAGTTTTTCGTGGCCTGGGATGAAGTCGGACATAGTGAAGTTTGTTGCTAGATGTCTAGTTTTTCAGAGCGTTAAGATTGAACACCAAAGACCCATAAGTTTGTTACACCCTTTAGAGATTCCAAAATGGAAATGGGATAGCATATCCATGGATTTTATGATGGGTTTACCTAGAACATCCTCAGGTTATGATGCTATTTGGATGATTGTGGATAGATTAATGAAGTCTACCCACTTTCTACCTATTAGAGCCACTTATCCTTTGGATAGATTAGCCTAGTTGTATGTTTATGAGATTTTGAGATTACATGGTGTCCCCAATAGCATTGTGTCAAAGAGAGACCTAAGGTTCACATTGAAAATTTAGTGGTATTTATAAGAAGCTTTAAGCACTAGTCTCAATTTTAGCACTACCTATCATCCTCAGTCAAATGGATAGATTGAGAGAACTATTTAAACCTTTGAGGACATGCTTAGAGCTAGTGTGTTAGAATTGAAAAGGAACTGGGATGTATACTTGCCCTTAGCTAAATTTGCCCATAATAATAGTTACTATTCCAGTATCTAGATGGTACCATTTGAAACACTTTATGGGAGAAAGTGCAGGTCATCCTTATGTTAAGTAGAGCTCAGTGAGAGGAGTCTTTTAGAACCAGACATCATGGACTAAACCACCTATCAAATAGAACTCATTAGAAAGAAGTTGTTGGCTGCCCAGAGTAGGCAAAAGAGTTATACGGATAAGAGAAGGAGACCCTTACAATTTGAGGTAGGAGACCATGTGTTTCTTAAGGCTACTGCGGTGATGGGTGTAGGATATTCTATCAGGACAAGAAAGCTTAGTCCTCATTATCTTGTCCTTTTCAAACCCTTAAAAGAATAGGACCTGTGGCCTATAAAGTTGTTGTACCTCCAAACCTAGCCAAATTGCATCAGTGTTCCACGTGTCCTAATTGAAAAAGTATAACCCTAACCCTTCGCATGTCATTGAGCATGAGAGTGTGCATTTATAAGATATTTGTCTTATGTGGTTAAGTCAGAAAGGATTGTGGACTCAAAAGTCAAACAACTACGTAATAAGGACATCCTTCTGGTAAAAGTGGTATGGAAGGGACTTACTCCAAATGAAGTAACTTGGGAGACGGAAGAGGCAATGAGGAAGGATTATCCTACATTATTTGAGTAAGGTATGTCTAATTTTGAGGACAAAATTTCTAAAAGGAGGGGAGAATGTAACATTCTAAAATTAATTAAGCTGTTAATTATAAATTTAGGTTAATTAAAAATAATTATTATGGAATAATTGGGCAAGCTATATGAATGAGAATTTATAAAGAAACAAATTATTAATATAGGTTTAAGATTTCAATTAATTTAAAGCTTAATTTAGGCCCAAATTTATTTTAGTAAGCTATAGATAAAGATTTATGGAGGCTTAATGATTATAGATGCAGACCCAACTTTTTATTGTAAGACTTGGCCTAAAGAAAGACCACTTAGCCTTAGCCTAATTGGGTTTAGTGTGGTAGAGGCTCAAGACCCTATTTACACAAACCCTTATAGTTAGCCCAACTTTCCTTATGTAGACCCAAACTAAGTGAAATCTTGAAACTTAGCCCAACCCAACTAAAAATTTGAACTCTTATAGTTGGCCCAACAAATTAAAATATTAGCCTAACAACTAGTAAGAGTCCAATTGGTCCTTAGGCTGATAGGTCAACCTATAACCCATGTAAGACCTAACTTAAAACCCTAAAATCAGTTTGACCACCCTCCATTCTATAGAACCATAAGAAACATAAGGCAATTTTCGAAGGTCTTGGAGAGGGACTAGGGTTCTTGACACATTTTCACCATTTTTCACTTCTAAGCTCAAAATCAGCCAAGGTAATTGTTATATAACTTAATCCTCACCTCTTTCTCTTCAATTTGACCCGATTAATGTTTCATTTGGAGTATTTAACCTACACCCAAAATGTGAAACTTGTTATTTGGTGTTTTCATATTGAAATTTCGTAGGTTGAGGCTAGGGGTGTTGTTAGGAAGTATAAACTCCTCATTTTGATGCTATCTCTGCTAGTTAGAGACCTCATTAGCTGACTTATGATATAGGCTCTATTTCTGTGTGAAAATAATGATAATGTAGGGTGATATTTTTAAGTTTTTGGGCTAGGGAAGGCAAAATCCAAAATTGAGTTTCTTGGTGGCTGGGTAAGTGTCCCTTAGGCAAGTATTAATGGATTAATTCTTTAATTATTAGGTTGTTTCCATAATTGATGAATGGGGATGGTCACAGACTGACTTAGAGTGGTAATTTTCTAATGTTGTGAGTATAGGAGGATTTTAGTACTACTGTTAGCTTCCCAAATTGGCTACAAGTGAGGTAACCTGGGATTATATTAATTCCATGCATATATCTATTTTAATTTTATATTTGCTGCACATGAATGATTTGAAATATTAAATGAATTGGTTAGCTATCTATTGTATGGTATTTGGACCTTGTAAGTCCATAGTGGAGCTGTGGTGCAGTTGCCACCCGTGCATGTGCTTTGATCGGGTATTAGGTTATGATCATGCCCCAGATGCACTGAGCCCTGGTTGTGCTCATTGGGGAATGGGTGCTGTGGATGGGCCCCTCCCAGTGTTATTGGCCTTTAATATATGGAAATGTAATTGCTAGTATGGGATGGTAATCACAATAGCCTAATCATTTCATTTGCTGATATAACTGATATAATTCTGATACTTATTTTGATTCATGCACTTATGTTAATTAAATTACGTTATATGAATGGAAATTACCTCGGTTACTGAGATTTGCATCTCACCCTGTTTCATGTGTTAACCATTTTAGGTGAAGGTCTTTTGGATAAGGATAAGGGGAAGCAAGTGGATGAGAATCCATAAACTCCACCATGTGTGGGGGAGGCTACACTTGGGCTGAGCTGAGTAGAGTAAATGTTAAGTTTTGTATTTCTCCTTATATAACATCATTATGTAATCATGTTGCCAAGTGTAAGAGCTTTACATTTTTGTAACTTATGATGTATCTAATAGGAAGTTAGGCCTTATACAATCTAGTATTTGATGTATGTGCTTGTGTATTTGATTTGAGACCTTGTTGACCTTATGACATGGTTCGCTATTTGGAAATGTAATCATGTGATGCCTTGATGGTAACTCAAACTAATGATGTATGAAACTTCCAATGAGATATGTATCTAAATAATATTGGTTGTTTATGAATCTGGATGTTCATTAGTATCACATGGAACTTACTTATATGTGGTAGATTGACGAGTAGGAATCAATACCTAAATCTTGAAGTGGACAATGATAGATTAGCTAGGTAAGACAAGTAGATAAATGCCATTAGAGTCCCACTAATTGCAAGAGAGTGGTTCTAGAGTGTTCCTGGAGGGAGAATTGTAGTGCATGGGAGGAAATTTGAGAGTTACAGGAACAGAGAAAATTGGCCATGACCAAAATGGAATTAGCCATAGCCAAATGTGACAAAGTTGCCCAAGGAAGGAAACAGAAAGGAATTGGCCGCGGGGAAGAGTGATGTTAGCCACTGCGAAATGTGAGAGGCAAGTCTTATGGTGTTCTAGTGGTTAATTTGCCACGAAAAAATGTGCAAAATTCATGAAAGTGTAAGGAGTTGAACCTGAGAGTAATTGGCCACGGTGTAAAGGCATTTAGCCGTGGCAAAGGTTTTCAAACTCTTATATTAACCTAGAAACCTTGGTTTTTCCTATGGCAACATCAAGGGATGACTTAGAAACACTAGTGAGGGGTCTTTGAGAGTTGAAAATTAATGGGTAATAGATTTAAAGACTTTTAATTGGAGATTTGTTTCACTTATATACATGAATGGTTGTAAATATTTGGTTAATGACTTTAATAACATTAAGATTTAAATTGCATTACTTTTTCCTAATGTGAGTCATCAAAATAACATCAAACCTTAAATTATAATTATTAATCACGTCTTTAACCCTAATTACTATGGTTAGAAGTTAGGGTCATCACATGGCTAGCTAGGATGAAGACCTTGATTAAAACTTGAATCCATGGAGATTGTTAAAGGATTGAGCTAAGATTCTTATTTCATTTTTTTTCTCTCTTTCTACATCAATTCTTATTCTTGAACTTGCTTGGTTGAGCTTGTAATTGACTAAGATTAGTGTGGTTTGTAATTGATAGCTAGCTAGATATCAATTAGGAGAGTAATGATGATTAATAGATTAATTTAAGTGCTAGATTTTCCATTTTCCTTCAATTTTTTATTTATGCAATCAAGGTGTTTGATGAAATGCATATTAGAAATTATGTGCTTAATTATCTGAATTAAGGATTCCTTGGAGTTTAATTGGTTAATTGAACATCCTAGGGTGGAAATTCAAAGGCTAATTAATTGATTAATCACTCAAATTAAGTGTTCATTAATCCTAAAGACAAGAATTAATGATTCAATGTAGAGTTGAGGTTTCAATTTAACATGAAATTGTTAATGTCTTGAATCTTGCATGATTACTCAAGATAACTTGCATGAACATAAATAGGAACTCTTAGACTAGAACCAATGACAATTGAATTAGGATAAGGATGGTGGATACCAAAGGATAAGTCCAAAGCTAGTCACATGTCCATTAGTTATTCTTAATTCATGCATTTAGGTAGTAGTTAGGAACTTTAATTCAATTTAAATTCTAGTTAGTTTGATTAATTTAAAACCCCTTTTAATTAGGTAGCTTTTAGGTTTATCTCACACTTAGAGGGCTTCTTTTAAATATTGAAATCCATTTTCAAGGGAAATGATCTAAGTTGCACCCTATATTACAAATCTTTTTCGACTTAGTTTATTTAAGGTTACTTGACACAATCGTCAAATTTGGCACCATTGTTGGGGAAATTGGATTTTCAATTGTTTGAAAAGGTTTTATATATGTCTTAGCTCTATTTTTGTTTGGTTTTTACCCTGCTTTGGACTTGGTTTTTGGTCTTTTTCGGTTACTTGAATCAATTACTCTGCTTGCTAGAATTTTTATTTAACTTGCCTAGAAAATTCTCAAACTTTGTTTTCTAAGGTTTTTAGGTGTTTTAAGTAAAAGTAATAATTATAAATTATTAGGTGCACTATTTTTAGGCCAAATTCCAACATTTAAGGTAATTTTTCTAATTTTTTAGTTTTTTTTTTAATTTTTTAGGATTTTTTCAATTTTTCTGGATTTATTTTCTTTATTTTTGGTGATTTTATTTTGTATGATACTCCTCTATTTTTTAGTGTTTTTTATTGTTAGGTAGTTGTTAGTTTCAATTGATTTTAATTTTCTTGCTTTAGAGTTAATAATAGTTGTAGTCTATTAGTGATTTATTTTGTGCTTAAGGTAATTAAGCTTCTCATATTCTTTGCTTAAAAATGGATGGCTATTATATGTCTAATCAAGGTGTCTATAATTCTTGTATAAATGATAGGATTCTTTAGAAGATGGATGAAGCTATATCAATGCTTCATGATATACTTGAGCAACAAAGACAAGCATAACAAGTTCAATGGCTATGCTACCAACCTTACCATCATCATTATGAGGTTCACCCCAATTACATTGACCCATATCACAATTTCCATGTGCAAGAGCTAGAGTATTATGGTTACAACTATCATGAGAGGTATATGCAACAAGAGCCCCAGAGGGAACTAAGTTGAAAAGAGAGGATGAAGCAATTCTTTTAATTTTCAACTCCAATAGGAGAATGAACAATTACATCTTCAAAACCAACAAATGATTGATAACCTCATGAAGGATTTGGGAGTTCAAATGAATCAATCTAGCTCAAATGCTATTGAAGTGAAAGAAGAGCAAATTAGAGGAGAATGTATAGAGGAGGAAGAGTCTTATTCATTGGGAAATATGCTTCCATCTTCTAATACTTTGCATTTCATTAAGCTTGACTCTAGTTTACATGATAACACAATGAATACTAATGCAAATGATGATGTTGATCCTAAATTGCTTGAGGATGATGATATAAATGAAGAAATTATTGTTGAATCCCCTGATATGATTGATTGTGGTAATGCATTGAGCAAAAATGATACATGTGTGGATGTTAATGAGTCTTTGTGTACTGATGCACTTGGTTTTTCTACTCCTAGCTGTGACCATAGTGATGAATTCATTTTTGAGCTAGTTGATGATAATTCTATTGAGTCTAGGGTAGTAAATAAGTGTGGGAGTAACTTAACATGTGATGACATGATTGATAAAATAGTAGATGTAGCATGTGATAAGGATATGGATAGTAAAATTGTTAAGGAGCTTATTTTTGATAATTCAAACTCTACTCTTAAATGCTTATGTAATGAATTGCATACATGTGCTGCATGTGTTGAGATAGATGAGTTTCTAAGGTCTGATGATTTTATTAAGTCCATGGATTCTTATGTTTGCACTGAAACTATTGATGAGATTGATTCTACTGATCATACTAATATTGATAAAAGCATGCATAGAGATGATCACGTGGATAGTGTTGATATTCAGAATCCTATTGATGCTTGTGTTGTTGTTGACACTAGTAAGAGAATAAAGTTTGTTGTTAATCATTGTCTAGAATCTTGTGAGTTTATTGATGTCTCTTTGGTCAAAAAGGATATTATTTCTTTTGCTGAAACTTCTGAACAGGTTCATGAAGTTAGGGAAATAGTTCTCCACAAGCAACAGACTCCCCCAGTTGAGATGAAGTAACCACTAGACATCTTGAAGGATTTTCATTGAAAGATTGTGAGAAGTTACAATTGAATTTTTCCATTGATGTAGTGACTCTTATTGATGAAAGTCCAATTGATTTTATTGGCTTTGATAGATATATAGAGAGTCTAGTGTTTGATACTCATAAACTTGATTTTAGATTCTCTTTCATTAACTTTAAGCATTTTAAATTTGATTCTTCTTCTTTTACTACTTTTGAAGATGCTAAATTTGACTTTCCAAAACTACTAATGGTTGAGGAAGTCTATGAATCATCATTGAATGATCAATCAAAGTGTTTCAAAGTGGCTAGACTTAAAGTTGTTAAACTAAGGAGAAATGAAACAATTTTAATTTTGGTTTTTGACCCATATGATTAGTTGGTCTTTTACAGAGCCTTTTTTAGTTTAGTGTTTTTTTTATCTTTTCATTTCTACATTATTGTTCTATTTTGTTTTATGTTGTAGGTAATAAATTGCTAACCAGCTATATGGAAATTTGAGCCACCCTTGAGATGTCATTTTATTTGGTTGTACACTTTTCTTTCCACCTTTTTATATTATGCTGTCTATTTGTTAATTGGATCTTATGCTAGCATTGAGGATAATGCAATATTTAAGTGTGGGGACAGAACCATTTCATTTCATCTTTTCTTGTTTTGAAAAAATAATGTTTGAAAAAAAAATTTAGACAAATAGTGTAATTTTTTAAAAATTTTTGTGGAAGTTGCAAGTTAAGATGATTATTGCTTAGATGCTTTTTGACATTACAAGTGATGGACCTTGTGTTTTGATTCATGTGAAGTGGCAATGAGTCTGATTTCAATTAATTATTTTGATAGCCATTCGCCAGTGAGGATTTGAGCATTAATTATTCATTTCTATTGTGCATTCACCTATCATTGTTCTCGCTTTAGAACTTGTCTTGATTCTTTGTTGAGACCATAATTGAATTTGCATACATGAAAATAATAAGTGTAACACCATATTCATTTACCTCATCTTATACCATTATAGCTCGCATTTCTTTAGCCAAGCACACATTCTCAAGAAAATAGTATTAAAATATTGGATTATTTTGTATTATGTGGCAGATAAATTTTTCATTTCATGTTCTGTGGACTATATGAACTCATCCATCTCATTCTCCTATTTAAATATACACATAAAACTCAAAATCATCTCAAGAAGTGGACAAAAACTCAAGCTCATGGAACATATACATAAAATTTTCATGTGCAGCCTCGGGTTAGTGTGCCAACTTTTTGTCATGAATTTTGAAATAGCATAACTAATTCTAGAAATATCAAAATAAAGAATACTATACCATTTTGAAAAGCTACAGATGTCTATTTTATGTTAAAATAAGTCTAGACCATAATAGGGATGTCTAGCCATTAGAAATCGATGGAACAATAACAAAAATTACCTAGCACTATTGGTACTATCATAGAACTTTAAAATTCATATCTCCATGCTCAAACATCCAATTGGGGTAATCTCAGTGGCCATAAAAGGCTTATCATGTCTAGTTTATTTTTATAAAATTTCATGAGTATTGGACATCATTTGACTCTCAAATGATATAGGAGAAGAAATTGACTATATGAACAATAATAATACCATAATAGTTAAAATTTAGCAATTTTAAAATTTCATAATTAATTCCACAGAGCTCTAAATAATTTGGTCTTTAACTTCCTAAAACCTTCTAGATGAGATCTATATGCATGCCAAATTTCATAAGGAAATTTATTCATTTGGTCAGATCTTGACATTAGATTCCTAATTGGTCAATTTTGTGCCTTTAATGGGTCTCAAATAGTTCAAATTATCTTCTAAGACATTCATGGCCACTTGAGCACATGGGAAAGCACTAAAATAGTCTATTAAACATGTCTCAAAGGTGCATGAATGCAGATTTTACAAACTCACTCTCTCACCCCAAGGTATACACAAGAACATATAAGTTATATTTTGCCATTCAATGTCAAGAACTTGCTACAACATTCACATAGTATCAAATCTCATACATACATCATGTATCCATGTAATTACATATGTTCATAAGCTCATACATCATATAGAATATTGAATTACATCATATGCCATTCATATGGCTACAAAATAGACAATTTCACACACTTTATTGTCAATCTCTTTCCTTTATGCTTGGTGGCTTCTATTCCATGGCTCACTTGGACCACCTAGTTATGTTAGACAAATGGGGAGGAAGGGATGAGATTCTAGAAATCCAATAGCTCTTCTCCCTTTCAACCATTCATAAAGAATGCAAATCCAAGTCTAAAAATACATGTGTGGACATCATGGCTTTCATAATCATTCATGGAATATTTTTAGCATTCAAGAAGTCATATAAAACATATATAGGTTTGCCAAGAAGATGGTTTAGCCTCACCCATTTCTCTTGGGAGGATTTTGGACTTGCCTCACCCATTCTCTTAAAGGGTTCTTGACTAAACCTCACTTTTTATAGACTTTTGGCTTTGTCTCACCCATTCTTGGGGTTTTTGGCTAATCCTCACCATTGTTAGGGGACTTTTGGCTTTACCACACTCAAGTAAACCAAAACATGTTCGTAGATATCATTTAAGTACATAACATAACATCATGGTACCATGACATATAGATGCATGCTAAAATATCTTTCATGGCTTAAATACACATACACACATTCAAAGACAAGGTAAACATCCACTCATGCATGAAAGAAAGGAGAGAGGGCTACCTTGGCTACAAATGCACACTTTTCCTTTCAAGAATGCTTCCTCTCCCTTGGCCACACACTCACAAGGATGTGAGACTTGGTTCCTTTGGCCTAGACATATAATATGGAAGCTAATTATACTTTTGGAACAAATTCTAAAGCTACACATTCATTTCAAAAGCTAGGTGGCTCTTATGACTCATTTATGGTTTCATAATGCACCTAATGAAGCAATCTTAGGAAAATATGATCTTGGCTCCATTCTTTCCATCTATTTATGACTCTTGACTCCTTTTAAGCCTCTTGGAGCCATCACACAATTAATTTGAAGAGCTTAGTTAGGTGTTGCTTCTTTAAGTCACAATATGGAACCTATGACTACATTTCACTATCCATGACTTCTTAAATTTTTCCAAGTCTTCCTCTCATCCTCTCTCATAATATATGACACAAAACTAAGCTTGGAATAAATTAAAACTATCCATTGGTGCTTCATCCTCCCTAGGCCGAGCCTATACATCAAGAGAGCACCAAAGGAGTTTGTTTTGTTTTCTTGATGAGAGATGCATATGGGAAGCTTTCTAAAGATCTTAGGAGCTTATCCAAATATCCATTTTGGTTTAAAAACTCTTGCATCAAAATAGAATTTTGTTGGAATACTTGAAACCCTAATTTTGCTATCTTAAAATCTAATGGTTGTTTTGTTATTTTTTTTTGCTTATTCTTATTCTTCTCCCTCATCTTCCTATGATTCACTCTTGGTTTGGCTACAAGTTCAACCCTTTATGGCTGGTCTTATATAGGTTGAAAATTACAAGAGAAGGAACAAGAAGAATCAAGCTTGAAGCATAGCAAATTACCTTGGTTTCTTGGCTTCCTTTGCTTGGCTTCTTCTCCTTAAACTTGAAATTTCCCTCTTAGGTCTGACCTCAAAATAGACCTAAAAGCTTCAATAAATCCATGGGAAAGAAGAGAAGAAGAAGGAGAAGAAGTTTGCTAAGGAGAAACTAAGAAAACCATGAAAATCCATAACTTTCTCTTGCTTTTCTTCTTCATTTCTCTCCTCCCTTGTGCACCTCACTCTCTTGGTCCTTTCTCTAGTTTAGGGCAGAGATGAAATGATCCAAATGAAAAGAAGAGTGGGGCATGGGGTATATATAGCTAGGTTTAAGAAATTGTTTCCAAAAATTCTAATTATGTCCCTTAATCTTGGCATTTTCATTTCCTATTTGTTTTAGCTCTTTTTTAAGAACCATCTTTTCCATCATAATAGTTCTCAATCCTATAAAATGCCTTTGGAATCACTCAAATTAGAGCTAAACCTTCCCGAATGAAAGGGTTAAAGTTTAAGTCAACCGACATTAGAAAACATACACTAGAGGGGTTTTAACTGCCTCGAGGCCTCTCATGGTTTTTAGGGCCTCCAAGAACCCCATAGAACTCTAATTTTCCATTTTAAAAGACCTTCTGTGAATATTCCAAATTTTGCCCAAAATTACAAAATTGCCATTACATTATGTAATAATTTTGTTAATTTTCGTTTGATTATTTTAGCCTCTGTTTCAAGGTACCTTTGGCCTTTTAATTTCATTACTAAATGTCTAGATCATTATTTTAATTTTTTTGAGCCTTAACTAATTCATTTAAGAGGACTTGTTTTGAAAACATATTGTTTTCGTCGTTTTTACGAAAACTAGACATTACATTTCTCCCCCTTTAAATAAATTTTATCCTCAAAATTAAGATAATATACCATATGGGAAGAGCTTTGGATACTTCTTCCTCATCTCTTTTTCTAACTCCCAGGTAGCTTCTTCAGGAGATAACCCCTTCTAAATCACTTTCACCAGCAGTATCGTCTTATTCCATAATTGCTTGAGTCTAACATCCATGATCCGATCTGGTGATACTATATATGATAGATCATCCTGCAACTGCACATTTTCATATTTTATGACACGTGAAGGATTGGGCTAGTACTTTTTAAGCTAAGATACATGGAATACATTATGAACTTGGCTCAGATTTGGAGGAAGGGCAAGTTTGTAGGCTATAGGTCCTACTTTATCAAGAATATAAAATGGACCTGTATAGTTTAGACTGAACTTTTTACTTTTAATAGACCGACTTATCCTTATAACTAGAGATACTCTAATGAAGACATGGTCTCTAACCTTAAACTTTAACAGCTTTTTCTATCTATCTGTATAATTTTTCTGTCTACTCTGTGCCGTTAGAACTTTCTTTTTTATGATCTCAATTTGTCTAAAGGTTTTGTCCATTAATTCTAGGCCTATCAGGCTTCTTTCTCTTAGCTCAACCTAACACATTAGAGACCTACACTTCTTCCCATATAATGCTTTGTATGGTGCCATCTAGATATTTACATGATAGTTATTATTATAGACAAACTCCGCTAGAGGCAAGTATGTATCCTAGTTTCTTTTCATCTCTAATACATATGCTCTCAACATATCCTCTAAGGTTTGGATGGTTCTCTCTATTTGATCATCTGTTTGGGGGTGATAGGCTGTACTAAATCTTAATCTAGTACCTAGAGCATCCTGTAATGATCTCCAAAAGTTTGAAGTGAACCTTGGATCTCTATCTAACACTATGCTCCTAAGCACACCATGTAACCTCACTATCTCCCGAATATGTAGCTAGGCTAACTTATCTAAGGTAAAAGCAGCTTTCATTGTCAAGAAGTGAGTTGGCTTCGTTAATCTATCTACTGTTACCCATATGGCATCATGCCCCGATGATGTCCTGGGTAAACCCATGACAACTATGCTATCCCATTTCCATTCTGAGATGTGTAAGGGCTGAAGTAACCTAACTGGCTTTTGGTGTTCTATTTTGACTCTTTGACATACTAGACATCGGGAGAAATATTATGCTATGTCTGCTTTCATCCCAAGCCACCAAAACATCTTTTTCAAATCATGATACATTTTATTACTACCTGGATGAATAGTGTATTTACTCTTGTATGCCTCATCTAGTATTCTCTCTTTAATCTTTCTTTAATCTTAGATTTCTAGGCACATACAGCCTATCCCTATATCTCATAATGTCATCCTCAAAGAGATTGAACTCTTGAGTGCTACCTTAGGCTATCTGGGCTCTAATATTTCTTATATGGTCATATGTTTGCTAGGCCTCTTTTATTTGGTCCTTCAGGTCACTTTCTATTTGGGTTTTACTCATTAACAATTTCCCTGAGTGCACCTTACATGAGAGATTTATATCCCTGAACCTCTCAATCAACCCTTGCTTTCTGATCATCATATAGGCCATATATATAGATTTTCTACTTAGGGCATCAGCTACCATATTAACCTTACCGTGATGGTATTTTAGGTTAAAGTCATAATTTTTCAAAAATTCTAACCATCTCCTCTATCTTATATTCAATTCTTGCTGTTCAAATAAATATTTAAGGCTATTGTGGTCGCTGTAAATTTCTATAGCTGCCCCATACAAGTAGTGTTTTCATATTTTCAAAGCAAACACCATTACAGCTAGCTCTAAGTTGTGTGTGGGATAATTCTCTTCATAAGTCTTTAATTGTCTAGAGATATAAGCTATCACTCGGCCTTTTGGCATAAGCACACATCCTAACCCTTTCTTAGAAGCATCATTGTAGACTATAAAAATCTCTCTCGGGTCAAGAAGCACTAAAACAGGGGCCATGGTTAACTTATGTTTCAACTTTTGAAAACACTTCTCATATTTTTCATCGCACACAAATGACACATTCTTTCTAATAAGCCTACTCAATGGCATTACTATCTTAGAAAAGTCCTGAGTGAACCTCTTATAGTAACCTGCTAAACCTAAAAAGCTCCTGATCTCTATCATTGTCCTAGGTGTCTCCCACTGTAAAACTACCTCTACCTTCTGAGGATCTACTGCGACCCCTATTTAGGAGATCATAGGGCCTAGGAATTGAACTTCAGTAAGCTAGAACTCACATTTACTAAATTTAGCATATAACTGTCTCTCTCTTAAGGTCTCTAGAGCTAATCTTTAGTGTTGCTCATGTTCTTCCCAACTCCTTGAATAGATGAGGATATCATCTATGAAGACAACTACAAATCTATCTAAGTATGGCCTGAATACTCTATTCATGTAATCTATGAATACTGCAGCTGTAGTCATCAACTCGAAGGGCATGACTAAAAACTTGTAATGCCTGTATCTAGTTTTAAATGCCATCTTAAGAATATCCTTAGCCTTAATCTTGAGTTGATGATATCCCGACCTGAGGTCTATCTTAGAAAAGACTGATGCTCCTACTAACTAATCTAAAAGGTCATCTATGCAGGGGAAAGAGTACTTATTCTTAATGGTTATCTTATTGAGTTTCTTTTAATCTATGCATAGTCTAAAGCTCCTGTCCTTCTTCTTTACAAATAAGACTGGAGCGCCCTATGACGAGACACTGGGTCTAATGAAACCCTTCTCTAAAAGCTCTTCTATCTATTTTTTAAGCTTAGCTAGCTTCATGGGAGCGATTTTATATGGGGCCTTAGATACTGGGCCCACCCCAAGTACAATATTTATGGGAAAATCAACCTCTCTTTCTGGGCTTGGTCCACTAATTTCTTTAGGAAATACCTTTGGAAACTCTCTTACTACTAGAATTTCCTCTATACCCTCTTCTACCTCAGCTTGAACTAGAAAGAAAACTAGGTATCCCTGACAACTATGCTATAGAGACCTCTCAATCTGGGAAGTGGTCATAATAGATAATTCAGTCCTCATACTAGGCACAGTCTCATATTCAAGCAAGGTAATATATTTACAAAAAAAAATCAAGTGTGGCATTATTTATAGCTATTCAGTTCATACCAATAATCAAATCAATGTCAATAAAGGGCATACATATCAAATCAAGGGTAGTATAGCAATGATTAAATTGGACCATACAATTCAAGCAAGCATGGTAGGTAATAGCTCTGTTTCTTTAGGGGTAGATACATGCAAGTCATGGAATAGTGTATGCATACTCAAACCTAACCTCCTAGCATAGTCATATGATATAAAAGAGTGGCTAGCACCCGAATCAAATAAAGTAGTCATAGAAAGATCATTAATCTTAATAGTACCTTAAATCAGACTCGGGGACCGGCTAGCCTCCTGTTGTATCAAGGCAAAGACTCTACCCTGGATTTAAGGTCTAGGTGCAGGAACCATCTTTCTCTGCTGTGAAAATTACTGGGGAGCTTGAGTGCAGTCCTTGGCCATATGCCCTGGCCTACACATCTGTAGCATACATTCTGCCTCATATAACACAGTTTATTCCCTTGATTTTTGCCACATTGGAGACATACTGTGGGTACGAAACTGCCTCTATTAGACTGAGTTCTTCTTCTCTTGCCTCTTCTATTCCATTGACTTCTACCACCTCTCCTACTAGACACTATGGCCTGTGTCTCTTCTCTAGGTCTCTTAGACTCAGGAAGGGGAGGTCTAGTACCAGAAATAGGCTGCATCATCCTGATATTTGCTTCTGTAACTCTACAAATCTTAACTAGGGTATTAAAGTTCCTAATTCTTTATGGAACCACCCTGTCTCTAATCTCTAGTAGCAAATCTTTCTCTAATTTATCTGCTCTCCAATGCTTATCATCATGTCTCTGTAAGTATGAGGAATATCTAGAGAGCTCAACAAATTTGGCCACATATTGGCTCATAGACATTCCCTTAGCTTGCCTCAGGATTATGAACTCTAACTCCTTCTGATCTTTGATGGAGGTAAGGAAAATACCTCTTATAGAAGGCCTGGAGGAATGCCTTTCAAGTAATCGAAAGGTTCCTCGATCTCAGAATCGGCTCAGTGTTCCTCCACCAATAATCTGCTTCTTTTTCTAGCTAGAAAATGCTATCACGGCCTTTTACTCAAAAGTACACTCCATCACCTGGAATATCTTTTCAAGTTACATAATCCAGGCCCCATCTTTCTTTGTGTTCAACTTACCATCAAAGGTGGGAGGCCCAAATTTCCTAAACTGTGTTATAACCTGCCGGATAGAAGGCTGCTCTGGGGCTGAAGGTGTCTGAGCTAGTGGAGTTTGAACAATCTACTGTATCTATATGTGTGGCTATGGATTGGAATGAGTCACCCCATAATGCTCGGGATGATTTGAGTGTTGTGGTGGCTATGGAGGAGGAGGTGTAGGGCCCTCACTATCTCTCTGTGCAAGCCATTCCTATAACTGCATAATCACGACTTGTTGTTGATCTAGGCAAGCCATAATAGCCTGGAAGGCTCTAGCCATAGAATCGTTAGGCTCGGCTCTATCCTCTACATGAGCCTCTTTAGAAGGCCTCCCTCTCCTAGTGTTCACCATTGTTATGAAATATCATTAGCAAACTTTAGCATCAAATAGGAACACACTCACCACCATTACACTCAATTCATCCGAAATAAACTCATGTACAAAGGCAAACTCATATTCACAAGCCACAACCCATATCAAAGTACCTGAACCTTTGCTCTGATACCAATAAAGTGTAACACTATATTCATTTACCTCATCTCATACCATTATAGCTTGCATTTCCTTAGCCAAGCACACATTCTCAAGAAAATGGTATTAAAATATTGGATTATTTTGCATTATGTCGTGGATAAATTTTTCATTTCGTGTCCTGTGGACCATATGAACTCATCCATCTCATTATCCTATTTAAATACACACATACAATTCAAAACCATCTCAAGAAGTGGCCAAAAACTTGAGCTCATGGAACATATACATAAAATTTGCCTGTGCAACCTCGGGTTAGTGTGCTAGCTTTCTATCATGAACTTTGAAAAATCATAACTAATTCTAAAAAAATTGAAATCAGGCACACTATACTATTATAGAAATTCAAAGATGTCTATTTGATTCTAAAAATAATTTTAAACCATAACAGAGATGTCTAACTACTAGAAATTGATGGAATAGTAACCAAACTCATTGGCACTACTGTTACTATCATAGAATTTTAAAAATTCATATATCCCTACTCAAACATCTAATTCAACTGATCTTGGTGGCCATAGAAAGATTATCATGTCTATTTTATGCTTGTAAGCTTTCATGAGCATTGGACACCATTTGACCCTTGAATGATATAGGAGAAGAAACTTACTATATGAATAGTAACCATACTAGAATAGCTGAAATTTGTCAAGTTTGAAAATTTATAATTAATTCCACAAAGCTCCAAATAATTTGGCATTTCACTTCCTAAAATCCTTTAGATGAGATCTATTTGCATGCTAAATTGCATGAGGAAATTCGTTCATTTGGTCAGATCTTGACATTGGGTTCCAAATTGGTCAATTTTATGCCTTCAATGGGTCTCAAATGGTTTAAATTAACTTTTAAGACATTCATAGCCACTTAAGCACATGGTAAAGAACCAAAAGGGTCTATTAAACATGTCTCAAAGGTGGACAAACCCAGATTTCACAAACTCACTCTCTCACCCCAAGGTATACACAAAAACACATAAGCTATATCTTGCCATTCAATGTCAAGAACTTGCTACAACATTCACATACAATCAAATCTCGTATATACATCATGTATCCATGTAATTATTGGAAATTGTGCCCTAGGCCAATCATTGTATTGCAAACATTGTACTTTATTAAGAAATAAGAGCTTTCTTTTATTATATTATTATATTATTTGTATGTTCTATATAATAATATTCTTGGATAAATCCTATTGATTATCCTAAATATCTCTAGTCGATCATCATTGTGGGAATAATGATGAACTAAGACTAGTATGATCTTGATTAATGATTATGTGTTAATCATATATAGATACGAATCAAAATCATAGGCACTTGTTAGGGAATAAGATATTGGATTAACCCATCATAAGATAGCTACATGAATTAAGTCATAAGTGTATCTCATATATAACTGTGTCATCGAGCCCTTAGACTTGAGATCACCATAGTTTCTAACATGAGGAACACTATGTTTTAGTATAGTTAAAACTTATCTTTAACCAGGTGATCATAAAGGCTATGATTGAGCATAGTAGAATTTATGTAGAAGAAGATGAGTGGTTAAGATGGAATTTGTCCCTCTAATTAATAGAGAGATATCTCTGGGCCTCTTGATGAGTGAGACTAAGAAATGTATGGGCCTACTCAAATGGAAGGGTTTCCATTTGTACTGTCAGTCTATATGTAGATCGAAAAAGCAACGATTGAATAAGATGAGGATGACGTATATATGCCTCATACTCGATCTAGATATCATGTGACAAAAAGGATGTGATAGGATTATATGATAGGTTGAATTAGATCACCGATCCCTATATAATTTGGGAGGCTACTTATAATCTCATATTATATTTTAACATTGAATCTCTTCTCACAAGTGAGATTATGCAACTCATTCAAGAAATCTCAAGAAATACATTAAAATAATAAATTTAATTGCATTGTGTATCGGATAAATTTTCATTTCGTGTCTTCGGGCCCCCATGAACTCATCAACAATATTCTCTAATTATTTTCCATACATACAAGTCATAACATTCTCAAAAATTGGCACCAACCAAGGATCAAAGGTCAAAAATCCAAAAATTTATTCATTTTCCGTGGCTGTATAGTGGCAGCTTCAAGGGCAACTTTGAAAAATCATAACTAAATGTAAAAAACTTGAAATCACACAAACCATAGCTTTCTGGAAATCTTTGGATGTTAACTTCACATAAAAATAATTCTAAGGCACGAACAAAACTTTGGACCATGTTTGACAATGAAATAGCCACAAAGGTTCAACTATCCCTGGTACTGATACAGTTTATTATCATAAAATTCAAAAATGTCCAATTAATTTCACAAAAATCCAATCTATGTAAATGATACCAATTTGGAAAGCTACTAATGTTAGCTATAGGGTATAAATAACTCTAGACTAGTTTAGACATATTCAGGCCTCGAAAACTAATCAAATAATGACACAGGTATGATTGGATGCCTAATACTGGATAGCAAATTCAAAAATCAATATCTCCCTCTCTAGACATCCAAATAAGGTGCTTCTAATTGGCATAAGTCCCTTGGAAGGTCTAGTTTCTCCTTTTAAAATTTTTGGCAATTGGACATCATTTACCCCATGAATGATAGAGTTTCATTTCAAACTAGAATGAACAGTACACTGAACCAAAACTAAAATTTTTGCCAACTTCAAAAATTCATTAAATATTCTATAGGCCTCTAAGTAATATCAAATTTAACTTTCTAAAAAGCTCTTAACAAGATCTAGATGCATGCCAAAGTTTAGACTAAGAAGAGCTCATTTGGACAAAAAGTGACAGCTTATCCATTTGGTAAATTTTGCCTCTCATAAGGTATCACTTCGGTCCAAATGGCCTTTCTTTGAGTTTGGCACCTCTTGGGCAAGTTTAAAAGCATAAATATGACTTCTAGAAACTACCCAAGTGGTCCCAAATACCATACATCTCATTTTGGCTACCTCACACCCAAGAATGCATACATTCAAGTGTGCACTCAAGTGTTCAATGTCCATATTTCCATTGTCTTGGCACTATACAAGGTTCATACATTATTCATACATAATGTTACATTTGTTCATGGTCTTATATTACAAAAATAACATGTATAATATCACTCTCACATTTATATACAAAGAAAACTACAAAAGTTTAAAGTATAGCCCTTCAAGGTTCTTGGCTTGTTTTCTTTGCTTCTTGTGAGCCATTTAGGCAATTCAAGATGGAAGGAGAAAGGGGAGTGAGATTCTAAGAATCTCAATAGTTCACATACCCATTCACACACACATTCAAGGCATATACATATCAAAGCATATGTATGAGAGGTTTGGCAACCATAAAGTATGCAAAGTCACAATTTTCAAGCCACTTATTCACATTCAAGCCAAAATCATGCTTTAGGAACTTTTGGTTTTGCCTCACCCCATTTCTAGGACTTTTGGATTTGCCTCACTATTGGCCTAGGGATGTTTGACTTGGCCTCACCCTTTCAAGAAACTTTTGGCCTTGTCTCACCCATACCATGAGACTTTGGGCATCTCTTCACCTTCATTAAGGGACTTTTGGCATCACCTCACCCTTATAGGCCCTTTCCACAACCAAGCTATTCAAGGAAACACATTGGTACCAATATAATGTCAAGGCATCAAGTGGCATTTTCTCAAGTCACAAGAGCATACACAACACATAAAGACAAACATATGCACACAAGAATGCAAGGAGAATATGGTGGAGAGCTACCTTGGATTTATGCAAGCTTTTCTTGATCCTTTCCTTCCCTCTTTTTGGCTTCACAAGTGCACCTAGGTGGGTTGATGTTCTCTTGGCCTAGCCACCATAAGCAACACACAATTACACACTTGAAGTAAGCCATGACACTAAACTAAAGCTTGAATACATACTTGATCTTATCAATGACATAATGGTTCTATAATTGGTCCAATGAAGCAACTCTCATATTTGAAGTTCTAGGCTCCATTCTCTTGTTATTTCTAGACTTCTTGGACTCATTTAAGGTCCTTGGAGCCGTCACACATTCATTTGCACAATTAGAAAATTAAGTTGCTTCTTAAGACACTATTATGGATACCATTGCTCCATCTTCCAATCCATGGCTCTTAAATTTTTTCCAATGGTTTCTCCCATCTTCTAACATCATATAAAGTCCTAAAATAAGGTTAGAACAAATTAAAACACTCCATAGCCCCTTAAACCTAGCTTGGCTGAAACTAGTACCATGGAAGGGCTTCTTGGAGTTTCAAATTTTTCCTCCATGGGAGAGCCACTTGGGAGGGTTTCTAGAGGTCTTAGGAGCTCAAGGAAACATTCAAATAGCCAAGAAATTACTCATACAAAATCAGATTTTACAGAACCCTAAAGAAGCCTACACTTTTCTATCTTGTTTTCTATTGGTTTTCCTTGGAATTTCTTGCCATATTCCATCTCCCCATGGGCTAAAACCCTTGTTTCTCTCTTACTTTTGGATAGAACTCCCTCTTCTCTAATGGTTCTGTACAAGGCCAAAATCATACACAAGGAGAAGTAAGAGGAGAAAGCAACATAAACAAGGATTTACCTTAGGTTTAAGCTTGTTTTCAAGACTTTTTCTCCTTGGTTGGCCTCCTCTCAATTAATTCAAACTCTCCTTTTGTGTGTTGGACCAAAAACAGAATCAATCATATAAAGAAAACCATAGAAAAAGAGGAGGAGAAGAGAGGAACAAGATTGGAGGAAGAAAGGGCATGAAATTCCATGGATTTACTTACCTTTTCCTTAATTTTTCTCCTCCTTTTCTTCCCCTTCTTGTACTCCTAAGAGAGTAGATCATATTCTATATTTTGGGCAGAAAATTTTGTGCTTAAGAAGGTGGGAGAAGAAGGGAGAAGTGTGTAAGAGCTTCTAAAAACACACTTTTTCAAAAATTTCAATTTCATCTTTCTGTAATAGCAATTTCGTTTCGGCTTCGTTTTAGCTCCTCTTTTAGAACCGTCTTTTCCATTATAAAATTTAAGTTTCAAATTTAATAAAATTTCTTTGGAATTACTCAAATTAAAACTAAAACCTTACCGAACGAATCCATCAAAGTCTAGGCTCACTGACATTGGAAAACATATACCGGAGAGGCTTTACTAGTCCCGAGGCTTCCCATGATTTTTAGGGCCTTTGAGAACCCTGGGCAACTCAAATTTCCTATTTAAAAATCCCCCTTATGTGTTTTTCCCAAAGTTATACTTATTTACGAAAATATCATTACATTTCATCAGTTTTCGTCACAAATTATTTTACCATCCTAGCTCCATTTTTCTTTCTGTCTGAGCCTAGAATTACCATTTTTAGGAGCCTAGGACTCTATTCAAATTTTTTGGGACATTATCTAGCTCATTTCAGATGACTTGCTTTTATACTGCTCATTTCGTCGTTTTACAAAAATTATGTTTGTTACACCGCTTGTGACTTGTGGGTTAAATAGTGTCATTAACCTACTACCAATGTTATATGGGCCTACAGGGTCGCACACAAGAATGAGTCAACTCGAGTTAGAATATCCAAATTCATTGAATATGAAATTGTGTCTAGATTTAATGAATGTCATGTTCAATCTAGGGTGGAAGAATTTTATAAATAAATAAATATATGATATATATATATAGTTTATAAAATTCGAAACATATATATTTGTATATATTTATATGTTCAAAAAGTATATATATTCTTTAATTAATTTAAATGAATTAGTTTTAAATTCAAGTTTATATGATGGATATAAATTTAAACTAATATGATAATTTAAATTTAATTTATGAGATAAATTAAATTTGAATTTAGTTCTAGATTTAGATTAAATTTAATCTATTATATAGATTTAAATTTAAACTAATTTATTTAATTAAGATTTGATTTAATTTAAAATAATATATTATAAATTAATCAAATATATCTAAAGCCCTAATGAGATACCTCTATATAAAAAAAAAAAAAGAGAGAGAATCTAGGGTTTACTAGAATGACAGAAAAAACTCTAGAGAGAGAAAGTGTACGAATAGTGTACAGACACTGTATGACCGCCTAGAGAGAGAAAGATGAGAGTGTTTTTTCTACCAAGAACATGTACGGACATTGGTCAAAGGCACTAGCATGCTGTTCGAGTTGAGCAATCATTCGTGTGCATACTGGTAGATTGAGCAAATCTAAAGATCAATTCCTGAGATTTGACGGTGAAAGAAATATCACGTAACAAAGGTAAATATTTCTAAATTTACTCAATTTAAACGACATTGATTGATCCACAGGAAGGAATTCGGGGTTTTAATTTTTCGCTGCGTGTCCTAGAATTCCCAACAGTAGTTACATATGTTCATAAGCTCATACATCATATACAATATTAAATTACATCAAATGCCATTCATATGGCTACAAAATGGACAATTTCACACACTTTATTGTCAATCTCCTTCCTTTATGCTTGGTGGCTTCCATTCCTTTACTCACTTAGACCACCTAATCATGTTAGACAAATAGGGAGGAAGGGATGAGATTCTAGGAATCCCAATAGCTCTTCTCCCTTTCAACCATACATAAAGAATGCAAATCCAAGTCTAAAAATGCATGCATAGACATCATGGCTTTCATAATCATTCATGGAATATTTTTAGCATTCAAAAAGTCATATAAAACATACATAAGTTTGCTAAGAAGATGGTTTAGCCTCACCCATTTCTCTTGGGGGAATTTTGGACTTGTCTCACCCATTCTCTTAAAGGGTTCTTGACTAAGTTTCACTTTTTAGAGACTTTTGGCTTTGTCTCACCCATTTTTGAGGTTTTTAGATCATCCTCATCATTACTATAGGACTTTTGGCTTCACTATACTAAAGCAAACCAAAACATGTTCATAAACATTATTTAAGTGCATAACATAACATCATGGTATCATGGCATATAGATGCATGCTAAAATATCTTTTATAGCTTAAAACACACATACATGCATTCAAAGATAAGATAAACATCCATTCATGCATTGAAAAAAAGGAGAGAGAGCTACCTTAGCTACAAATGCACACTTTTCCTTTCAAGAATGCTTCCTTTCCCTTGGCCACACACTCACAAGGATGTGAGACTTGGTTCCTTTGGCCTAGACACATAATATGGAAGCCAATTACAGTCTTGGAACAAATTCTAAAGCTGCATATTCATTTCAAAAGCTATATGGCTCTTATGACTCATTTATGGTTCCATAATGCACCTAATAAAGCAACCTTAGGAAAATATGATCTTGAATCTATTCTTTACATTCATTTATGACTCTTGACTCCTTTTAAACCTCTTAGAGCCATTACACAATTAATTGGAGGAGCCTAGCTAGGTGTTGCTTCTTTAAGTCATAATTTGTAATCTATAACTACATCTCACTATCCATGACTTCTTAAATTTTTCCAAGGCTTCCTCTCATCCTCTCCTATCATATATGACACAAAACCAAACTTAGAATAAATTAAAACTACCCCTTAGTGCTTCATCCTCCCTAGGTTGAGCCTATGCATCAAAAGAGCACCAAAGGAGTTTGTTTTGTTTTCTTGATAGGAGATACATATCATAAGCTTTCTAAGAATCTTAGGAGCTCATCCAAACATACATTTTGGCCTAGGAACTCTTGCATCAAAACAGAATCATGGTGGAACACTTGAAATCCTAACTTTGCTATCTTAAAATCCAATGGCTGTTTTGTTGTTTTCCTTGTATATTCTTGTTCTTCTCCTTTATCTTCCTATGATTCACTCTTGGCTTGGATAGAAATTCAAACCCTTATGGCTGGTCTTATATAAGTTGAAAATCACAAGAGAAGGAACAAGAAGAATCAAGCTTGAAGCATAGCAAATTACCTTGGTTTCTTAGCTTCCTTTGCTTGTTCTTCACTTTGCTTGGCTTCTTCTTCTCAAACTCGAAATTCCCCTCTTAGTTCTAACCTTAAAACAGACCCAAAAGCTTCAATAAACCCATGGGAAAGAAGAGAACAAGAAGGAGAAGAAGTTTGCTAAGGAGAAACTAAGCAAACCATGAAAATCCATGCTATTCTCTTGCTTTTTCTTTTTCCTTTCTCTCATCCCTTGTGCTCCTCACTCTCTTGGTCCTTTCTCTGGTTTAGGGCAGAAATGAAATGATCCAAATGAAGAGAAGAGTGGGGCATGGGGTATATATAGCTAGGTTTAAGAAATTATTTCCAAAAATTCCAATTATGTCCCTTAATCTTGGTATTTTCATTTCTGGTTCATTTTCGCTGCTTTTTTAGAATTATCTTTTCCATTATAAAATTTAGGTCCTCAATCCTATAAAATACCTTTGGAATTACTCAAATTGCAGGTAAAACTTTCCCGAATGAAAGGGTCAAAGTTTGGTTCAACTGACATTAGAAAACGTACACTAGAGGAGTTTTAACTATCCTAGGGCCTTGCATGGTTTTCAAGGCCTCTGAGAATCCTAGAAAATTCAAATTTTTCATCCTATGAATATTCCAAAATTTACCCAAAATTACAAAAATGTCATTATGTTATATAATAATTTCGTTAATTTTCATTTGGTTATTTTAGCCTCTGTTTCAGGGTACCTTTGGTCTTTTAATTTCATTACTAAATGTCTAGATCATTATTTTTTTTCTAGACCTTAACCAATTCATTTTAGAGGACTTACTTTGAAAACATATCTATTTCCATCGTTTTTACGAAAACCAGGCATTATAATAAGGCATTTCTTTCTTTTATAGCTAGTTAGCCAAAAAGCCAACCTTTACATGCATTCTTTCCCTTGTTTAGCCACTTTAGACCTTGTTTATTTTCTTGTTGAAGCCATAGCCATAAAAAATGAAAATAAACATATCCCCTCCTTGTTGGAAGGCACCTTATGGATTTCAAGAGCATTACATTTGATTAGAATGGGTAAAGGTGTGTTGATAAACACATATTTTTATCTATTTTATTCTCCTAAACTTGGGCATTTTAATAATGAAATATGGCTTTAAGACTTTAATTAGATAAGATTTCATTTTAATAGCCATTTCTATATTTTAGGAATTAAATTGCAAAATGATTGATTTTAATGCATAAATTTCTTTAAATGATTTTGTGAATTTTCCTATTAAATTGTTCTTATTATTTGTGCAGATTTTTTGTTGGGCAATTAGAGCTTTGAATGATAAATTAATTTGAAGAATAGAAGGAGATAGTCTCACGTTTAAGAGGCAGAATGTGCCACGATTTGAAAGGGAAGAAACGCAGTTGCACAAGGAGAAACAAACAAGCAAGATTCTGACATGGAAATTACGTAAGGAGTAGCTGCAAGAGGAAGAACAATGCAAGAAGAAACACATATACAACTTTCATACATCCAGCAGTTCACAAACACAAGCAACTCATGAAGTACGAAGAGAAGTAAAGAGCAAAATGAGAGGAAGCAACGTGGCTAGAACTCGAGGAAGCATGAAGAAGTGATGTGATGAGCAGATTTTAAAGGAGCTAACAGTGAGAAAAATGACATGAAGAAGCAGCTGAAGCAAGAAGCTACTATTTTGATGTGAAGAAAGAGTCAAAGGAGCCTCTTATTAACACACATGCTACAGGTTTGAAGGAACAAAAGAAGGCAAAGCAGGGAGGTAGAAATAACGTGGAAGTTGAGCTAAAAACAGAGCTGGATGGGGCAAAAATCAATGCAAAAGAGATTGGGTTGAAGATAAAGCCATGAGCTCGATTTAATGGAAGCAACACGAGCTAAGAAAGAAGAAGGAGCTGGGATTTGAAGCTATCTCTAAGCTAAGGGTTAAAGTTCCATGATGCAAAACACCCTCATGAGATGCTGCCACTTCACTCACACACACACGTAAAAATAGAGGTCTCGAGTTTGACGTGGATGAGAAGGTGGAGTTTGGGCTAAACAGATAAGCTATGAGCAGAATCTACACAAAAGAAGCAATGTGAAAAGAAGTTGTGTGGGAATCATTGCAAGCTCAAGCTACTGGAATAAAAATGCAAGAAGAAAACTACATGGGAAGTGAATGAAAAGGATGTAGTAACTTAAGTGTAGGAAACATGACGTGGAAGAGCTGCATGATTCGAAGAAAAGCCACGTGGAAGGTACATGGGTTGAGCTGGGCAAAAAGCAACATGTTAGGATAATTAAATAACTCTCATGAGGAAAGCACATATGGAGAGAAGAAGAGAATACACTCAAACATCATCTCATTCTTCAGCACGTGAATAACGCATTAATCCATCCATCCATGCTTCATCTAAATACGTGGATTGCTACGAACAATTGGCACAAGGTTAGCACGTGAAAATGAGCATGAGAGGGGCACATGACTTCTTAAAACATGCTGGACACACCTTTAGGCAGAGGCAGGAGAATAAAAGATATATCCATTCATTCCATGCTTGATTTATCACGTCATTCATCCATTCACCTCTCACGCCCATTCCCTTCGTCTTTTTCCATTCACAAAACTCATCCCCTTCGCCGTAGCACACCACGCCATTCCATTCCATCTTCCATTCTTCCACTTCCATGAAGCTCTAATCCATCAATGACTAGCAAGGAAAAAGGACCTTGGAGAAGCTTGAATCTATAGGGAAGAACTCAAAATTTTGGTTAAGGATTTCTATTTTCCTACACTTTTTCTCTTTCATATATTGTCTTGGTTAAGTTGTATTTGATAGAGAATTTGTGTAATTATGATTAGTGGCTGGTTAGACACTAATTAGGAAGCCTTTTGTTGATTAATTGGTTGGATTAGAATCTGATTTTTCATTATTCTCTAATTTCCCATGTATGCCACGAAGGTGTTCAATGAAATACATGAGTGAGATTATGTGTTTGATTGCTTGATTTAAGAATTCCTTAGTGTTTAGTTGGTTAATTAAACATTTTTGGATAATGAATCAGAGGCTAATTAATTAGTTAATCAATCAAATTAGGTGTTCATTGATCTTAAAGACAAGAGTTAACGATTTAATGCGGGGTTGAGGTTTCAATTCAATATTAGATTGGTAATCTCTTGATTCTTATATGATAACTCAAGATATATTTGTATTAAACACAATTAAGAACTCTTAGGCCAGAATTAATCACAATTAGATTAAGATAAGGATAGTGGATACCGAGGGACGATTCCATGTGTTTTCATCAATTTAGGCCATTGTTATTAAGAGTTGAGGAAAGATGTTCAAAATTAAAAAAAAAATGGATAGAAAAGAAAAAGAAAAATAATGAATGAAAAATAATAAAAAAAATCAAAGAAAGAAGCCTTTGAAGTTTTTGTTTGTATTCCCTTATGCTAGAAAGAAAGCCTTGAATTGCATATTCTTTCTTATCATAAGTTTTCATTTTAGTGTTCTTAAGATTTTAAGGTATCCATTTGTTGTTTGTTTTTCCTTGTTTTTGTATACCCATTCATTCCATTCCCTAGCCCCACTACAACCTTAAATAAAGTCTTTTTGATTTGTGCCTTGCATTTGGCATAGGTGGTGGAGATTTAGAAAATAGACAAGTCTATGGTAGTGAGGTTTTGATCGGTAGAACTTGAGTGAAACCCATTTCCTTAACCATTTGAGAGTAGAGAGTAAGAACTTATCCTATGTGAGGGGCTATGCATTTTAATTCGTTCTTTTCAAATGAAATTGCCATGGAATTTGCTTTCTTGATATAAGTGAAGTTAATTTGATTGTTGATATGTTAAGGAGTTGTGATTAGTCCTTAACTTGTAATTTTACACTTTCCTTTTCATTTCCATTCTCCACTTGCCATTTTATTTTCTTTTTGGATTCTAAGTTTTACCCAAGAGTACAAAGGTTTGAGTGTGGGGGAGATACTCCACATGTACCAAATTCCCTAAGAGAAATGCAAAACTTCCTTAGGCCATACTGATAACCATGATATTTTATATATTTTAATCCCCTAACTTAGGCATTTTAGTGTCCAAATATGGCTTTAGGGCTTTAATTAGATAAGATTTTATTTTAGTAGCCATTTATACACTTTAGAAATTAAATTGCAAAATGAATGATTTTAATGCATACTTTTCTTCTAAATAATTGTATGAATTTTTCCTACTTAGTTTTTCTTATTTTCATGTGCAGAATTTCAATGGGCTAATAATATTTGAATGAGCATTTGATTTAAAGGAAAGAAGAAGTGTTGATTATGGACAGTTTTGAGTTGAATAAAAAGAGAACCAGCTGTGCATGAAGACTTTGAACAGAGGAAGGAGGCTGCCACATGCATACACGATCCCTTCGTCCATTTTTTCTCCATCCAGCAGCTGCAGAGTGAGCAAGAAACAAACTCAAAACAGAGCCATCCACGAAGCAACACAGACCAAGAATGAAAGGAAGAGTTAACGTGGAATGAAGGGCTGGACTGGCTGGAACAGATGAAGACGTTTGAAGCTAGTGAGCGTCTGCACGTGGTGAAGAAAAAGAAGGGCTAAAGGCGGGCTGGACAGCAACACGAACAGCTCATACACTCATGCATAAATTAACGTGGAAAGCTACGGGTTGAAGGAGATGGAAACAAAATACAAACCAGCAGATGATGAAGAAGAAGATACATGAAGGAACTGACGTGGAGCTATCCAGAACACATGAATGAAGCTGCAGAATAAACGTGATTACAGAATGTGAAGAAGCTGCAGAAACAGGGGAGAAGTAACGTGATAGAAACGAAGGATGAAGCACAGCCAACATGGAGAAAAACACGTGAAGTCTGGACATGAAAGCTTGCGTGAGAAGCTTGAGTTTAGGTGCTGTGAACAGAAGCTTCGAGCTAAAAAAATGAAGAAAGCCATGGTCTGGTTCGAAGAAAGAGCTTAAGCTACGCTTGGATAGCAACGCACGAAGAAAGAAACACATGCAGAAGTTACGTGTTATGGCTGGGCTACGTCTGAATGCATATGGAAAATAATAATAAAATAAAATGGGGCCCACATTCACATAAGCAAAGAAGAAAAACGCATTTGGGCTGACGTGGGAATTGAGCTGGAAGATGAGGATTAATTGCGTAACTTCAGCGTGCAAAATCAGAAGCTGAGGGGCACGTGATTAATCAGAAGAAGGTGAAAATAAAACCTAGAGAGACGCTACGGAAGAAGCAGAACGCGAGACGGCAGAAAAAGAACGAGAGGTTCCAGCGCTGAAGGAGAAGAATTTTTCTTTCTTGATGGCTGCCTCTTTGATCGATTCTCCTTCAATTGATTCTCCCATGGCAGCTTGAATTCCTTTTTGTGGCTAGCTGAAGATTGAATTGTCCTTGATGAAGATTTGAGCTCTACATCTCCTATTGAATTTGGATAAAACTCTCTTGCCCAATCTTTTAATTTTAGCATTATTTCCTTTATTAATTTGACCAGGTTTAGCTTATTCGTTTAGGAATTTAATTGCTGGAATTACCGGATTGAATTAATTCTTGGATTGAACTTCATTTGAATTTTGGAATTATTTGTGATCATCATGCGTTTGTAAAAATTCCAGAATTAGTGCTGTGCAATTGAACTCTAAATCCCTCTTGATTTAGGCTAATTGATGCAATGATTATTGGATTGGTTGGCTGGAACTTTTGTGCAATTAATTGCTTGAGGGGTTAATTAATTTAATTAGTGAATTAGCATCTTGAGTGAATTGTGCAGTAGCTTTCATAAATCAATCAAAATTAGTGTATTGTGTTCTTAATTTTTTAATTCAATTAATTAGTTGTTTAAGGTTTCTTGTGGTTGCAAAATTCTTTAAACAATTGATGAATTGAATCTTGGATGGTTATTCAAGAGCCTTATGAGGAATGCACTAAAGAGCAAGAACTTAATCCAAAATTGGTAAGTCAAAAAGAGCAAGGATAATTGAACTCTAGGGAATCCAATTGAAAGCTAGTTACCACATTTACTTGACTAATCACTTAAACTTAGTTTTAGATTTCAAACTCTTGTCAATTAACTTTAGTTCAATTAAATTCTAGCATATCAAACCCCCCAAAATAAGTCTTAATTAGTAATACTTAGAACACTCTTCCATAAACAATTTAAGGCACAAACTCCTTGGGAAGATGACCTAGGTTGCACCATTATCTACAAATTTATTTTGCTACCTAGTTTTATTTGAGATTGCGCGACACGATCATCACATACCAAGAGCTTAGTCTCAACCAAGCTAGAGAACAAGTACCTAGAAAGAGTTTTGATGAGTTTCAAGGTTTTAAGAGGCCTAAATATGATGAATAAACAATAATGGAACCACTGGATTGAATTTAAAAGCCATATTTTGAAAGGTGAAATTTTATGGTTCAAAAGGGTCTAAAGAAGCAACTTGACCTTTAGCTTGTTTAGTCATGCATTTGATGGCCCCAATGAGTTCCACTATAGTTAGCAGCTCATAACAAATGAGATTTTGGAATCCAGAAAGTGAAGTATAAGAGTTACCTCTCAAGGAACCTAAAATAGGCCGAAGTCATATATTAGGTTTTAATAGGGTTAAGTACTATTAACATGAATTAAAATAGATCCTAATGAGTTATTTTGCATTGCAAATTGATATATGTAGGCCAAGTTAGCCTAAAGTTCACTTGTTTATGGGTGTCAAGTGTAATATCCTATGATTCGGTAATTCAAAATAATTCTTAAAGGGTAGAATAAATCATTTAAATGGGGTGATGGATCTAGAGAAAGGCAATGTGAATTAAGAGGAATCAAAATTAGAACCATGGTTAATGAAGGAGGATTTTAGAGTAAAATGAATTGAGGCAAATTAAGGTTGGAATGCTAAATAGAGCATTTAGAAATGAGGTTGGAAAATCAAGGATGGCCTGAAATCATAGCTAAAACAACTAAACAAAATAAACTGTAAATGTAGTGGAAAAATTATAATTTTAGGTAAAATTTTATAAACTTAAAGGAGGAAGCTTTAAATGATAAAATTGATCTCACTAGAATTTTTAAAGGGTCAAAAAATCATAAAAGCTATTAGTATAGTTAAAACCTTTTTAGTATATAATTTAGGTCATTAGTTGGCTTAAACTTTGACCAGGTCATTATGAATTGTTTTGAACCTATAAATTTGAAACAAAATATTTTTAGTAAACTAGAAAGCCTAAATTTTATGATAGAAAATATGGTTCTTAAAAAGGATTTAAAATGAGCTTAAACAGAGGCATTGAAGTGGAGGGGATTAATAGGCATTTTGGAAAATATTATAAAACACCTTTTCTATCTTTATATCAGACCAACACATCCCTTAGCCCCTATAACCGACTTAACTTTGCCCAAATTCAGAACAAGGATGTAGAGAAGAAATCAAGGAAGAGGAAGGAAAGAACCTTTATAAAGGTAAGTAAATATAAAGTTTTGGCTTCTATAGCTCTTATAAAAGCTTTTTTACTCCTTCTCCTCTTTCTTTCTATGGTTTTATTTTTCTAAACAGTGGAATTTTATACTTGAAACTTTGAAGGAAAGGGCTCCTTTAAGGAAACTAAATATACCATATTAATCTTCATCTAAAGCCTATTCAATTAATCTGTAACATGACGCATGAAAATTGCTTTTCCTTGTTTGTCCATGGCACTCAAGGTTTAACCAACCTAAGATGAATATAGAAGGAATTGGTTTTTGATTGAAACATGATGGGAATTAGGGTTTTGAAGCATAGAGATTAATATGGAACCTAAAGAAGCAACTAAAAAGCTATAGGTTACAAGATTGGATACCTAGGGTTTTGACTAAAGGAAGGATGAAGCCTTAAAATGGTATTTCAAACTATGTAAGAGTATAATTGAACTAAGAAGAAGCTAAGGAAGCTTCATAGTGTCATTTCCCTAAAAGAAATGAACAAAACACCATGAAAACCATTCTTAAAGCTTGTCTTGGCCTAGAAGAAAAGTGGCACCTAAGGAGCTATTTTGTTGATTCTAAAGTTATAAATGGTCTAGATATGAATTATAAATATTAAAGGAATCATTGGTTTGAATTTAGAAGCCTTATTTTGAAAAGTAAAAAAAATATAGGGTTTAATTAGGTCTAAAGAAGCAACTTAGTGCTAGGCTCCTTAAATTATGCATATGATGGCTCTAATGAGTTTCTATTAAATTGTGGGAGCCAAAAATTTAAATTGTGGGAGTTGCCTCATTAGAGGCCATGTGAGTGTATAAATAGTTTGCATGCATAAGGCTAAAATGAATATGAGTATGGTTCCATTGATTGTTTTATGCTCTATTTAATGTCTCTAAGCCAAAAAATGGAGAGCATAATCAAGGATTATCATAAGTTCATGGGATCAAAAGAAAAGATCAAGAAGAATTAATGGAAATTTATGCAGCAAGGTAGCTTTTCCTTCATTTTTATGTGTATGAATGGTTTGCTTAAGTTTCTTGGTTACTTGCATGTATTGTATGTTATTCATATGATTTGTTGATTGATCGGATATGTTATGTAATTGCAGGACATTAGATTACATATAAGAAAGGAATGGCTATTGAATGGGTGAGGTGAAGCCAAAAGTCCCCAAGTGAGGGTGAAACTAGACCAAAAATTCTAATTATGGGTGAGGTTAAGTCAAAAGTTCCTAAAAGTAGGTAAGGCTAAACTAAAAGTCCTTAAGTATTAGGTGATGTTAAGCCAGACATCTCTAAAGCTTAATGTTGCTCTTAAAAGAGCCATAAGATCCCTAGAGCATGATTTATTATTTTGTTGTGATTGTATGACATGCATACTTGTTTTCATATACTTGTATGAACCATATATGTGTCTTTGAATGTTGGATTAGCTACTATCATTTTTTGAATCTTACTCTTTTCCTTATTTTCCCTAACCATGTCTATATGGCTCTCAAGGAAGTAAAAATGAAGAGTAAAAAGCATAAGAAGAGCTACATTGACAATAGTTTATGGTTTAAGACATATTCTTGTATTTATGACTATGTATATATGTAATTTGATGTATAATCATTCCAACACACTTAAAAGTACAAGAATATGATGTATAAACCATTTATGAATGCCAATATGCAATATTATGTAATATGACCCTTTAAGTTCTTGTTCATATGTGTGTAAAATGGCATGTGGAAAGGTCATTTTGAGATGTATGGTATTTGAGACATGTTGTGTAATATCCAGTCTCTAGAACTAGATTGAAATTAATGAGTTATAAAAGGAAGATCCCAAAATCAAAGGAATAGAGGCTAAATTAAATTAGAATAATAATCTAGACATTTATAAATGAGGACACAAAGATAAGGACGCCTTGAAACCAAAACCAAGATAGCTAAATAAATTTATCCAAAAATGTAGTGACATTTTCATAATTTTGGGCAACTTTTTGAAAACTCAAATGAAGGAGTTTTAAAATGATAAAATTGAGTTTCTCAAGGTTCTCATAGGCCCCAAAAATCATAGGAACCCTTAGAATGGATAAAACCCCTTCGGTGTACGATTTAGGACATCAATTGACCCAACTTTTGACCAAATAGTTTGATAAGATTTTAAATCCAATTTGAGTGAAACCAAAAGTATTTTATGAATTTGAGAACCTAAATTTTCATATGAAAAAGATGGTTCTAAAAAAGGAGCTAAAATAAGCGAAAATGGGAAAAAGAAAGTTGAAAGGCAAAATAGGAATTATGAAAAATGTTATAACTCAACCCCTTCCTTCTCAATTCTGTCCAGCACAACCCAAACCTCTCAAAACACAACCTAGACCATCTAAACAAAGGAGAGAGGCACACCAAGAAGAGGAAGAAGAAGGAAAGAAGGCCAAGAAAAGGTAAGAAAATAGTACTCTTTCATGCTCTTGCCTTCACTAACTTGGTTTTCCTCCTTGAGCTCTTTCTTTTGTTGGTTTCATTTTTTGAAAGAAGTATTTTTGTGGCTCGTTTGTTAGAGGAAGGAGAGAGTTTGAAGAAACTAAGCCAACCATTAAAGTTCTCTCTTGAAAAACATTAGAACAAGGTATGTTTTATGGCATGATTGTGCTTCACCTTGCCTCCTCCTTCTTCATGAGTTTCGATTAGACCTAGGGCCATATAAAAGTGGATGAGTTTCAGTAGCAAGGTAGGAACAAGGGTTTTAAAGCATGAGAAATAAGAATATGCAATTGAAACCAAAAGAAAAACTTTAGAATATAAGATATGGAAGTTAGGGTTTTAGTTGCACCCTAAAAATTATGGCATCATTGGAAGGTATTGGAGCTATATGAATTCATGTCTAAGATGTATAGAATCCAAGGATTTTGGCTATCCATCAAATTCCTAGCAAGAATCAACAAAAATCCATGTTTGCTTATCTTATTATGGTGTCTTGACCAAGCTATGGAAGAGGCACTTAGGGAGTGTTTCTTTGAATTCTAATGAATTTAAAGACTTAGACATGATAAATAAATAATTATAGGAGCATTAGATTGAATTTAGGAGGCCTAAAATGAAAGTTGAAATTTTAAAGGCCTAAATGAGGTTAATGAAGCAAGTTGATTCTAAATCCTTTTACCCAAGCATGTAATGAATCATATGAATTTCTCAAGAGTTATAAGACATGTAGAAAGCAAGAGTTTGGGGTTTAGAAAGCAAGAACCAAGGGTAGCTCCATTATGGACCTAAAACTAGCCTTATGTAGCATATTGAGTTCTAATGAGATTCAAGAAAGATAGTGAAGCCTAGAATAAGTCCTATGGGATTATCTTGTCTTGAAATTGCTATATGTAGGTCCATCTAGCTCAAACAGTCCTAAGTGTAAGTGTCAAGAGAATGAAAATCAAGAGAAAAGCTATAGTCAAGTGGGTTAGTGGCTAATTGAATTCTTACAAGCTTCAAGGTAGTTTTCTCTCCACTTCTTGCATACAATTGAATGCTTGAATAAGTTGATATGTTTATGTGTATTTTTGCTTGATGCTTTCATGAAGTATGACCCATTATGTTTTCATATGAGCTTTATGAGCACCTTATGAGCACCTTATGTTTATGAAACGTTTATGTAATGGCTCCTAGCTTTTTATGGCATGAAATTGAGCACAGTAGCTCTTCCTTGGTCATGGGTTGAGATTGGTAGAGCCTAACTAGTTTTATGATGTTGCCATGGTAAGAAATGAGTGAGTTTCATATTATATGATGTATATGATTTGCATGATGCATGTGCATAGCATTCTTCCACCACATACATTGCATTCACACATGGCATTCTTGCTTGCATTAATTTAGATGAGTTATATTACTGATATTCTCCTGAATCTCACCCCCTAAGCTCCCACTAACCAGTTTATGTTCATGAAGTCAAAGCCAAGATCAAGAGAGAGCATAAATACTAAGAAATTATTACATTCGCCATCATGTTGTAATAGATTATGTTATATGTATGAATATGATGCTTTATAAGTACTATGATAGACCTATGATGTATATGATGATAATATGCCATGTCTTTAAATGGAACCATATGTAAAAGTTGAAGATTAGCAATGTATTCTATTTCTAGCAATGTACATGTATTATGGTAGAGTTTGATATATGTGAAATTAATAATTATTAGGAAAATAGGTTTATCTTCTGCACTTCACCAAGCCCTTATCCCGATAAATTCATCCCTGGATGCATGTAATCTTAGGTATCAAGGGTCAAATCTTGATCTAATTATGTTGGCATGCTATGAATGATTAAAAATGTTGTATAGGATGAAAAAAATGTGCTCAAAGTGGAAGAAGACTAATTAGATTCCAAATGATCCAAATTGGAGCTAAAGTTCATCTTAAAATTTCTATAAACAACTCCTATGTCAAAAGTGGCCTAAATGATGTATATTGAACCTAATATTTGGCATGCATTTAGATCCCTTCTAGAGCTTTTTGTCAAGACAAGAATCATAATTTTTGGAGTTGTATAGAATATTTTATAAATTTTTGAAATTGGACTGAAATTTCAATTAGGTCCTGTCACTGTACACACAGAACAACTTTGGAATTTTGTTTCCTTCAAGGGCCAAATGAAGTCCAATGTTCACAAAATTTTATAGACATATAGTTGTAAGCTTTCTAGGGCCACCAATTTTGCATAAAAAGGAGTTGTATAAAAAAAGTTATGACTTTTTGAAGTTGAAGGTCTATTATGCCCGAGTACTGTAGCAGCCACTGATATGCCATGTCTTTCCTAGGACAAATGAACCTAGATACTCTTGAAATTTTTATATCAATTAGGCCTCATTTCAATCTTTCTATGGCTACTAAGACAACCCAATTTATAGTTGTGTAGCTCAATATATGCAATTTCAAAATTCAAGTTTACTACATGCCTCCATTTCTAACCTTTGTTATTTGACTAGGAAAATGAATTCAGTTTCACCTAAAATTTTTGTAACATATATTTCACATCGTAAGCTTTCCATAGACACCTAATTTGTATGATTTGGAGTTGTACAACCCAAGTTATGAATTTTTAAAGTTAGTATAAATTTTGTGTCTTTGTTGTCATTTCGGGTTCCATGGGAAATTCATGTGTTCCATGAGCTAACTAAGGTAAAATAGACACAAACAAACTTATTTATAATGAAAATAAGTTAAGGAAAGGAAAGAATCAAGTTTGGACCTTTATAACATAAAATGACTTGTAAATGGCCCGATTTCGGTGTTAAAAGCTTATGGATGAATGTGGCACTTACATGTAACTTTATATTTGACATGTATGCAATAGTGAAAGCTAGGTATGACATTTTAGTTGGTATTATAGCAGTGGTTCAGGCATTATAATGCTAGTTACAGCTTGATGATGTGATTTTTCAATTATGTATGACCTATACAGGCCATTTGGAGTGCTGAAGTATGGCATAGGATTAGGTTTTATGTCAAGTTATGTTAGAATGGTATCAGATGAGATGGTGAGCATTAGAAAAGGTAGGCCTCTAGAGTTTCTAGAGCAAAGCCAATTGATCCTATGGCTAGAGTCCTACAGGGTGTGGTAGCTCACCTGGATCAATAGCAAGCCATGATGTAGTAACAGCAAGAGGTCATTATGCCGCTATAAGAAAGGCTTCCCCAGAGAGAAAATGAAGGTCCAAATCTTCCCTGATCACCATAATCAAACCATTTTGAGATGTTTTGCCTATTGTAGAGATAGGCACTAATACAACGCAGTATAAAGTAAAACTGCAGTTGTAATGGAAATGAGTTTAAAGGGAAAAACGAGAAAGAGTTACTCCCTCAGCCATGACACCTAAATGTCTAGATGAACTAGAAAGTCTAAAAAGTTATTTTGTCTAGTCAAAACCCACAAGCATCACTCCATAGAGCCCTGACAGCTTTGATTTACCATCTAGCTAATGAATGAGTAATACAAAATGTAAAAACCCTAGTCTTGATGGTGGGCTGAATATAGAGACAGTTGAGGCTCGGATCATGTAGTTAAAAAAGGTGTGCCAAGTAATAGAGTGTATTTCAGAATAAGAAGCCTTGTTGGTCATATTCAAGCTAATGTAGGAAATGAACTACTATAGGTACAATGGAGAAAAGAGAAAAAAAATCAAAAAGGAAACTTTAAAAGAGTCTAGTAACTGTAAACAGTAAGCTTACATGAGCTAACTGGATCCATAGTAAGTTGCAACCTTAGTGAGACAAGTGCCTTAAACTGAGTTGCAAGTTAAAGCCTAAGAAAAGCAATAAGTAGAGTTTCACATGCAAAATGAGATAACTAGAAAAGAGAACCTCAATCTAAAGAGAAGACGATTCAGAAAGATAATTAAATAAAAGTTCTCCTTAGTTAAGAAGAAAATAAGATGTAATGGGATGGAAGACCACCTAGTTAATGGTCAATGACACTTCAGAGGATAAACCCCTGATTTAGTAATTATAGAGATATAAGAAAGTGAGAAAGAGTTAAGAAACTAGTACATAGAAAGAGATACCCTCATTTTAGTAGTAATTAAAAGAGAGTTAATAGAATAAGCATAGTAAAAGCAGACAGATAAGAATTCAGCATTTAATCAAATGAGCTTCCCTAATATGAGATTGGTGTAATGTAAAAGCACATGAGTAGTAAGAGTACTAAGTTGAGCATAAAGTAACCGGCAAAGTAGATTCAAGACATTAAGGATATGTGACCTGAATCAGGTTAGTCAAACTCTAAAATTAGTAAACTATGCTCCTAAAAATGAAAGTAGAAAATCTAAGCAAAAGGAGAACCTAGTTCTTTATTAGAATGTAGAGAAAAGCTTAAGTAAGCAGCTAGTACTTCAGTGCTCCTAGGAAAGCTAGGGAAAAAAAAAAAGTTTAAAGTTATCTAAATGGTGAGTTCCAAGACATAAAAAAATATAGCTATATAAGCTCAAGAGTTTTAAGGAAGACAAGCCCTAGGGTTCACATGAAATAAGCTTTTTCCAAGAGGAATGGTCTAGTTAAGAATAGAGGATGAGAATAAGATGAATTAGACCTCTTCAATTTTTATAGAAAGTAAGTAAGCAAAGGTAAACCCAGAAAACATGTGACAACATCAGAACTGATGACATAATAAATTGAGAACAAATAAAGAGGTAACACAAATGAGTGCATTGAAAAGCACTATTGTTCTTGGTGTAGTTGTCCATAAGATATGATATAATATTCTAAGTAGAGATAACTAGGCAATATAAAATGATCTTAGGATAGAACAGTAAATTATGTAAAAGATTAGAGGAAGAGTTTCCTTTCTTTCCCAAGTGCCATATGATACAAAGAAAGATATAGAGAAGTAACAGAAAGGTACTTTAGATTGTTGGGAAACTTGTAATATGCTAGTAATAGTGGTTTGAACTCAGTCATAATGCACCTGTATATTGGTGATTGATGTTATAGTTTGCTTGTAGTGATGGTTACATGATATTGAGTTTGGCCAACTCAATCGTAATATAACATAAGTGCATAGCAAATAATGGCATCAACCATAAAGAGTGCTTGATAATCGAAGAGTATCCTAGTTAGTTAAATTAAAGATAAGCTAAAGAAAAATAAGCTAAGGGATTCCAATAATGCTAGAACTATAAGAAAAAGGTATTAAGAATGAATCCCTAGCATATAACAATGTAAAGGAAACATGCTTGCAGTATTAGAATTAAAAAAAACAAAACAAAACTAAGTACTATTAGTTCAACATGCGTAGTATGAGTCCCTTATGATATAATTGAATGAAATGAAAAAGGACCAATATATGGTACCTATCTTGTGAGAGATATTAGATACATGTAATATGTGAGATGCCCTAGTGCTAAAGGCACTTGAGTGAAGAATGTAATACCCTAAAATTAATTATGGTGTTAATCATGGATTTGGGTTAATTAAGAATGATTAATATAGAATAATTGGATAAGTTATATGAATAGAAATTTTAAAGAGATAAATTATTAATATGAATTTGAGATTTAATTAGGTTAGAAACCTCATCTAGGCCCAAATTAAAATTAAATAGGTTATGGTTAGAGACTAATGGAGGCCCAATGATTTTAGGTGTAGATCTAATCTTTTAAATGTGAGACTTGGCCCAAGAGAGAGCACCTAGTGATGGCCTAATCAGATTTAGTAAGATACAGGCCTAAGACCCAACTTACATGAACTCTTGTAATTAGGCCAATATCCCTTATGCAGACCTCAACTAAATGAGCTCTTGAAAACTTGACCCAACCTAACTAAAAGTCTGAATTGTTAAAGTTGGTCCAACAAATTACAACTTTAGCCCAATAACTAGTGGGAGCCCAATAGGTCCTTGGGCTGATGGGTTAACCCATAACCCATTTAGAACCTAACTTAAAACCCTAAAAACTAGTTTGACCACCCCTATTCTGTAGAAACATAAGAAACAAAAGGGAAATTCGGAGGTCCAAAGAGGATGCTAGGGTTCTTCACACATTTATACCATTTCTCTCTTCTAGAGCAAGAATCAGCCAAGATACTTATTATATAATTTAATCCCCTTTTCTTTCTCTTCATTTTGGCATGATTAGTTTTTCGTGTGGAGCATTTTCACCATATACAAAATTTGAAATGTGGTTGTTTGAGACTTTCTTGGTGAAATTTTGTAGGTTGGGGGACTAAGGGTGTTATTAGGTAAGTATAAACTCTTCATTTTGATGTATTTTCTATTGGTTTAAGATCACCATAGTAGATTTATAGTATGAGCCTTAATTCTGTGCGAATTTTATGAGGGTTTGAAGTGATATTTTGATGTTTCTGGTTTAGGGAAGGCAAAACCCAAAATTAGAGGCTCTTGGTAATTAGGTAAGTGTCCTTTAGGTAACTATTGGTAATTTAATTCTTTGAGTATTGGGTTATTACCATAAATGATAAATGGGATAGTGATGGACTGATATAAAGTGATAATTTTCTGATATTATGATTATAGGAGGATTTTGGTAATGCTGTTAACTTCCTAACTTATCTACAAGTGAGGTAATTGGGATTTATACTAATTCTATGCATATGATTGTTTTAATTTTGTATCTACTACATAATTATGATTTTGATGCTAAATGAATTGGTTAGCTATCTGTTATATGTTATTAGACCTTGTGAGTCCATGGTGAAGCTGTGGTGCGACTGCCACCCGTGCATGTGCTTTGATTGAGCACTTGGTTGTGATTAGACCCCAGATGCACTGAGCCTTAGTTGTGCTCATTGGGGATTAGGTGCTATGGACAGGCCTCTTCCAGTGTTATTAGGCTTTAACATGTTGAATTGTGATTGCTAGTATAAGATAATAATTATAGATAGCCTAATTATTTCATTTACTGATATGGTCGATATATTTTTTTATGCTTATATGAAATCATGCATATATGTTAATTAAACTAGAATATATGAATGGAATTTGCCTTGGTTATTGAGATTTGCATCTCACTCCATTTCATGGGATCATACTTTCAGGTGAAGGCCCTTCGGGTAAGGATAAGGAAGTGAATGAAAATCCATGAGCTCTAGCCATGTATGGAGGAGGCTACACTTAGGCTAATCTGAGTGGAGTAAATGCAATTATGCTATTCTTTTATATAGCATCATCATGTAATCATATTGCCAAGTGTAGGTGTTTGTATTTTAATTACTTAGGATGTATCTATTGAGGAGTTAGGCCTCATTTTAGCTTAGTATTGGATGTATGAACTTATAACATCTGTTATGAACCTTGTTGAACCTATGATATGGTGTATTATTTGGGAAATGTAATTATACGATACATTGGATGCAAACTAGAATTAATGATGCATGAAATCTTTGACGGAATATGTATTTGAATGATAATTATTGCTAGTTCATGAATTATTACTGTTATCACTTAATGAACTTGCTGATATAGGGTAGTTAAAGGAGTAGAAATTAATACTTAAGTCTTGTACTAGTAATGATAGATACATTGGGTAAATTAGGCAAATGAAAACTATTAGAGCCCTACAAATTGAGGTAGATTGGTCCTAGAGTGTCTCTAAGGGTAGAATTGGAGTGCATGGGACAAAATTTGGAAGATGTAGTTATAGGAAGGGGTTACATCGCGGCCAGGAAGGTTTCGTTGCCGCCAAGAGTGTGGCAGAGGTGAGGGGAGCCACGGCGCGAGGAATCTCGCCGTGGATCAAAGCAAAAATGTTACCCAGAGAGGGTGATAGAGAGGAAACTCACTGCCGCATAACATGTCCCACAGTGACTCAAGTCGAGGAAACTAGGCAAGGAGTGTCCAATAGCTAGTCTCGCCATGGCGCAAGTGTATCACGTCGCGGCGAGAATCATAGACTTCAAATAGTAGCTCCAAGAGACATTTCTACGCGATGCCATGTAGGCTCGCCACAGCTAGGGTCCAACTCACCGCGGTGATAGACGAGGTAAGACTCATGTGAATTGCCAAATAAGATTCCCGAGAGTAACTTAGCCATGGAGCGAAAGGTTGAGGCCGCGGCGGAAAGTGAAAAACTTAGTTTTTGAGCTCCAGTGACTAACTTAGTTGCAGCGGGAGAGTTTCAAGTTATGGCGAAGGTTCCCAAGTCGCTAACTTTAACCTAGAAACCTCAATTTCTCTGGTGGTAATGCTAAGGAATGATGTGGGAATACTTGTAGAAGGTTTTTATGCGTTGGAATTGATGGATAGGTGAATCACAAATCCCTCATGATAGTACAATTTCTCTTATGCATCCTCACATCTGTGGTTGTGTAGTTAATGACCCTAATATTATCGAGGTTCAAATTTTCTTATATTTTCACGATATATTTAATTGTAATGACCCTAAACTTTGATCATTAATCATTAATCACATATTTAATTATAATTACTATGATTAGAAGTTAAGGTTGTTACAGTTGGTATCAAAGCAATAGTTTAAGTAATTGTGTATGATTTACAACTTTGTAGTTAAAAAACTTGGCAATTATAATGCATGCATGATAGGAATAGGAACATTGTGACCTGGCGATAACTCTTATACTTGTATATACCTGCTATAGGTGGAATTGTGTTTGGATTGCCCTTGGATTGTAGCTTAATGGGGGATGCTTGTAGTTATGCTTGTGACCTTGCAGAGTAAGATAGCTGCACATAGAAAATAGTTGAGATGCTGAGAGAGATGTAAAAGGCCATGGCTGCAATGGCCAACTAAATGAGAGAACAAGTTAAGGCCTATGAAACTACAGTTAGAATAATGACTAATCGGCTTCAAGAGCAAGCCGAGGTTCATGCAGCAATTGTGCAAGTGCTACAATAGCTACATGAAAACATGAATAAGCAGAATCAGGAGGTGCTGGTGGAACCATATTGGTGCAGGTCAGAACCTTGGTGTGGGACACCAAGGGGAGGATGGTGACCTCTCTGTTGTGTTAGCCAAATTTAGAAAAGCTGATCCTCCATCATTTTTGGGGGAGTTAGATACTGAGAAAGCTGAGAGGTGCCTGATGCAACTAAAGAAGATCTTTGAGGTTATGACCTACACCACAGAGCAAAAGGCAAAGTTAGCCATATACAAGTTGAAGGGTGAGGCTTAGCATTGGTAGAGGAATGCCTCTAGATTATTGATCATAAAGGAGATACCCTTGACTTAGAAAAGCTTCCAAACCGCTTTTGAGGGCAAGTATTTCCCACCATCAGTGAGGGCTAACAAGGAAGCCGAGTTTAACTTCCTTGAACAAGGGGATATAAATGTGGATTAATATACAACCAAGTTCATCCAATTGTCTCGCTTCTCCTCCTACTTGAAACAATTTGATGATGAGCCATGGAAGGCTAAAAAATTTAAAAGAGGCCTAAAATCGGAGATTAAGGACAAAATTGTATCTCTATAGATCCGCAATTTTGATGAATTAGTAGAGAAGTGTAAAGTAATAGAGAGGGCCATGATGGAAAGTGAGGCCAAGAGAAGACCCAAGAGGGTAAGTGTGACTGGGGCATAGAGCCCTTTAGGGGCAGAAGTAAGAAAGGAGCCAATAGTGGAAGTGGCTCATGGGGTAGGAGACCACCCCCAAGGAATGTTCTTCAAAGAAAAAGCATGAGACCACTAAGAAGTGCAGTAAGCACCCCATTGACTTGAGCCAAGTGTGGAAAGAACCATGGTAATGGTCTATGCCTGATGTGCTATAATTGTGGGAAGCTTGGACATTATGCACAGACTTGCACAGTATCACGGGAGGCGGCCTTATCTATTAAACCACCTACCCAGGGAAGGGTGTTTGCCCTTATGCAACAAGAGGCTAGTAGATCCCCTAGTCTTATCTGAGGTACTTTACTTGTCCATAATCATGTTATGGATGCATTATTTGATTTAGGTGTGACCTACTCATTCATCTCATATGACTGTGTTAAGCGTCTAAGTTTTTAAATTAGCCTGTTGCCATTTGAATTATCTGTGTCCACCCCTACTGGATATTCTATGATTACATCTTATGTATGCTTAAATTGCACTATACAATTGGATAGCCATTGTACTATCATTGACCTTATTTGTATTCCTTTGTGTGATTTTGATATGATCATTAGTATGGATTGGCTGTCAGCTAATAATGTAATATTTGATTGTAACCGTAAGACTATTCCCTTACCTGCAAATATACCTGAAACTTATCCTGTGACTGAGCTTACTTATGTGGCTGTCGCCCAAGTTAGGAGGTATCTTAGACGTGGTTACCAAGGGTTTATAATATTCTTTTCATTACATGTTGAGATTGATGATGGGTTGGAGGACATACCTATGATTAGGGAGTTCTCTAAGGTTTTCCCTAAGGAATTTAGTGGATTACCCTTAGAGAGAAAGTTAGAATTTTCCATTGATTTGGTACCCAGTACAGGTCTAATTTCTAAGGCCCCATATAGAATGGCACTTGCTGAGTTAGTTGAGTTGAAAAGTTAATTAGAGGAGTTACTTGAGAAAGGGTTTATTAGGCCAAGCGTGTCTCCATGGGGAGCACCAGTGTTGTTTTCAAGAAGAAGGATCGTAGCCTTAGGCTTTATATTGACTATAGGCAATTGAATGAAGTGACCATCAGGAACAAATACCCTTTGCCTAGGATTGATGATTTTCTTGACCAACTAGCTAGAGCATCAATCTTTCCAAGATAGATCTTAGGTCAGGATACCACCAACTTAGAGTCAAGGCTAAGGATGTACCTAAAACTGCCTTTAGGACTCGATATGGCCACTACGAGTTCCTAGTTATGCCTTTTGGGTTAACTAATGCCCCTACCATTTTCATGGATTATATGAATAGGATCTTTAGGCTCTATCTTGACTAGTTTGTGGTAGTGTTCATTGATGACATTCTTATCTACTCTAAAAGTAGTGAAAAGCATGAAGAGCATCTTAAGATAGTTCTTTAAACATTGAGAGAGCATTAGTTGTATGCTAAGCTAAGCAAGTGTGAGTTTTGGTAACGGAAGGTTAAATTTCTAGGTCATGTGATATTAGAACAAAGGGTAGGGGTAGATCCTAATAAGATATAAGTGGTACTAAATTGGGAGAGATCCAAGATAGTGACCGAAATCCATAGTTTCTTAGGGCTTGCCGGTTACTATAAAAGATTTATTAAGGGATTTTTTTAGTTAGCCATGCCTTTGACTAAGTTGACTAGAAAGGACCAACTCTTTCTGTAAGATGCCAAGTGTGAGATTGCCTTTCAAGAACTTAAGGATAGGCTTACCACTATACCTGTATTAGTGATACCTGACCCTAAAGAGACATTCACAGTCTATAGTGATGCTTCTAAGAAGGGATTAGGGTGTGTTTTAATGCAACAAAGTAGGGTGATAGCCTATACTTCTAGGTAACTTAGACCCCATGAGAAGAATTATCCTACCCATGACCTAAAACTAGCGGATGTAGTTTTTGCCCTTAAGATTTGGAGGCACTATCTTTATGGTGCCCAATTTGAGGTGTATAGTGACCACAAGAGCTTGAAGTATCTATTTGATCAGAAGGAGTTAAACATGAGGCAAAGAAGGTAGATGGAATTCCTTAAGGACTATGATTTCTCCTTAAAGTATCATCCAAGAAAGGCGAATGTGGTCACCGATGCCTTGAATAGGAAATCTATTCATATGGAAATGATGATGCTTAGGGAGCAAAGGTTGATTGAAGAGTTAAAAGACTTGAATCTATCGATTTCAATAAATCCTAATAGCCTTCTTCTGGGAGAATTGAGGATAGAAAATGACCTTAGGAAGAAGATTAAAGATGCCCAAGATGTAACATCCGGTCCTTCCGTAAACGTGAGAAACGCAATATTCGGTTTCTCCGTAAATGGCAGAAGTAGGCTAGATACAAAAGGAAGCCCCTGAAATATAAGGAATTGGGGGCAACTAAAATTATAATAAAATTTTAAATATTAGAAAATGAGAATTTGAGCCTTGAGTTGCCCAGAAATCAAGGCCAGAGTGATTCGAAAAATTTGTCCAAAGGCTAGTGGCATTTTCGTAAATATGGGCACATTTTGAAAAACACACAGGAGGGCTTTTTAAATAAAATTTTTGAGTTCTCCGGGGTTCTCAAAGGCTCTAAAAACTATGGAAAGTCCCAGGACAGCTAAAGCCCCTCCGGTGGATGTTTTCCAACGTCAGTGTGCCTGAACTTTGACGGATTCGTTCGAAAAGGTTTTAGCTCCAATTTGAGTGATTCCAAAGACATTTTATTTGATTGGGAACCTGAATTTTATAATGGGAAAGATGGTTCTAAAAAAGGAGCTAAAACGAAGGAGAAACAAAAATGCAAAGTATGAAGGGCAACATGGGAATTTTTGAAAAGTGTAACTTATTCCCACCTATATATATGATGCACCCTTCTCCTCCCTTCATCATGCACAACCATGTTCTGCCTAAAACTAGAAGAAAACCCTAAGGGATGAGGCTCATAAGAAGGGGAAGAAAAGGAGGAGAAATCAAAGGCTTAAGGTATGGAAATTAGTAATTTTTCATGCTCTTTCTCTTCCAAACCTCTTCTCCTCCATTCTCCTTTGTTTCCTATGATTAAAATAAGGTTTATAAATCTGATTCAAGGGAGATATTCAAGGGAAATTTCAGATTTGAAGAAAGGAGCTTAAAGAACACAAGATTCAAGTGAGAAAAAGTAAGAAAACAAGGTAATTTCTCTTCCTATGGTTGTCATTTTTGGTCCCTTTCTCCACCATTTCGCCCCACTTGAGAAAACCCTAGGAGGAGATGATTTTTAGGCAGAACCAAGTATGAATCTAAGGAAAAAGGGTGTGGAGATTAAGAATATGCAAAGGGAATTAACAAAAAACCATTAGATTTCAATATGCAAGTTCTAGAGTTTCAATTGTACTATGTAAAATCTGACTTTGTATGATGATTCCTAGGCCTAAGTAAGAGTTTAAATGAGCACCCAAGATCCCTAAGAGGCTCCCCATATGCTTCTTCCCTTGAGAAAATAAAGAAAGTTCTATGGAACGCAATATGCTTCATAGCCTCAGCCTAGATGGGTTCTCCTAGCTAGGGAGAGTTTTAAATTTTTCTAAGGCTATTCTTGAGTCATATTTGATGAATGAAAGTGAGGGGAGGCCTTGGAAAAAATTTAGAACTCATAGAAAGTGATTTGGTGTCTTAGGTTCCATATTATGACCTAAAGAAGCAACATGGTGCTAGGCCTTTTGTTTTAATGGTGTGATAACTCCAAGAGGCTTAAAAGGAGTCAAGGATCATATTTGAAAGAAAAGAATGAGGCCTAGAAGTCATTTGAGAGGTGTTGCTTCATTAGGTGCCAATATGGACCATAATGGGGATTATAGAGCAATCTAGTACTTAAGCAAGTTGTATGGTCTTAGAGATTGTTTCATGAACCTAATTGGCTCCTATATATTGTATTTAGGCCAAGAGAAACCATCTCTACCAATTTTTTGGTGTGTGGCCGAAAGAGGAGGCTTGAATCCTAAAGGAAAAGTATGTGTTTGTATACAAGATAGCTCTCCCCACCTTCTCTCATGCACGGATGTGTGTTTAGCTTATTTTAGAATGTGTGTATGTGTATTTTCAAGCTTTGAAAAGTATGCTAGCATGCCTTTATATGCCATGATGCTTGATGCCATGTTATGTTTTCAATTGGTTACATGATGTTTGTATGAGTTTGCTTGAGTGTGGAAAGGCTAAGAACTCTTCCCTTTGGTGAGGATGAGCCAAGAACCCTTGAGCTTGGTTGAGACAAAGTAAAGAGTCTCCCAAAAGCAAAGTGGGCTCCTAAGAGTATGGTTGAGTCTAAAGCTCTTAAAAAATGGGTGAGGCAAGTCCAAAATCCATGAGGAGAAGTGTGAGGCCAATCCAAACACTTGGTGAGCTCTTGAATTTTTTATATGATTGATTCACATGCTAAGTTTGCTTTTAAAATGTCCATGTCTTCCATTTTCCCCATACATGCATTTGTAAAGCTTGCTTTACACATATTATGTATGATTGAATGGAAGATGAGCTATTGGGATTCTTTGAATCTCATCCCCTCCTCTCCAATGATCTAACATGATAGGTGAACCAAGTGGATATGCTAATGGGAGCCAACAACCCTAAAGGAAGGAGATTGACAAACTTATGCCTTGGTTTTAGCCATTTTGGAACCATAATGATGGTTTATCATGTATATGATGTTGTATATGTACTATGAATGTTGAGACATATGTAAATATACTAATATGTGATGTTGAGATGTATGATTCTCATATATGACCACTAACCCATGTTTTGAGTATGTAATGCCATAGTATGAAAGTTTAAAGTTTAATGGAAATATGCATAAGTGTGGGTTGAATGGACAAAATGAGATGTATAAGGTTTAGGACCATTTGGACAGTTCACACAAATCTTAAATAAGCTTTTAAACTTGCCCAAAAGGTGCCAAGACCAAGGGAAATCCATTTGGCAATTTTGGTACCCAATATGGAGCCAAAATTGATCATAATGGAACCTTATGTCACTTTTTAGCCAAATGAGCTAGTCTTGATCTGAAATTTGGCATGCAATTAGGTTTCATTGAGATATTTTTAGAAAGCTAAAGATCATAATTTTTGGAGGTCTAGGGAATATTTAATGAATTTTCAAAGTTGGAATTTTTCATGGATTTTGGTATGGGTACTGTTCATACTGGCAATTTTGTGTTCTGTGTCACCCGATGGCCAAATAATGTCCAATGCTTGTAAAATTTTATATACACAAACTAGAGGTCATACGCTTTCTGTGGCCATAGAGATCACCTCATTTGGAGGTCTGAGCAAAGATTTATGTATTTTTGAAGTTTGCTGTCAGTAACAGTGGCGCCTCCAGAGTTCAGTTATTGTTCCATAAGTTCCCAATGGCTAAACGTATCTGTTTCATTCTAAAATTATTTTTAGTATCAAGTTACATTTTTATCTTTCCAGAATGATCAAATTTTTGTGATTTTGATTTTTATAGAATTAGTTATGAATTTTAGAAATTGGTATCAGTAAACTGAATAGCAGCCTAGGCAGCCAGCGACCTCTGTAGCGTTTTGGATGTCAAACATCCTGTGTAATGAATTTTGTGACGTGGGCATATTTTTAGTGTGAAGTACACATCTTAAGCTTTCCAGAATGTCTAATATTGCATAATTTCGAATTTTTTAGATTTAGTTATGATTTTCCAAAGTTGGTTCAGAAAATGGAGCAAATCTGGCTGAAAATATGCTTGCTTATTTTGAGCTCCTTTTTGGTTTCCATGAATTGTAGACATGTTTTTGTGATGTAAATGAGTTATAATGATGGAATTAAATATGAGAATGCATAAGATGATCTTACATGGTCCACGTGACACTGAATGAAATTTTGAGACCCAGCGCAATGCTAAAATGAGCATGATTTTTCTTGCCTTTTTCATGCAAAACTCACATGATTCATGATATTAAGTTATGTAAAGGCATAAGATGAGTTAGAATGAGCTAGAATTCATGGTGTTACACAAGAGCTAGATGAATACTGGGGAGGAATTAAAGTGCAACTAGGGAGTAGTAAGGTCAAAGATTTTGACTTATCAAAAGATGGCTTGGTGAGGTACCAGGGTAGAGTGTGCATACCCAAGGATGAAGAGTTGAGGAATATAGTGTTATCAGAAGCTCATAAGAGTAGGTACACCATTCATCCGGGCACCACTAAGATGTATAGGGATCTTAAGAAGAGCTTTTTGTGGCTTGGGATGAAGTTAGACATAGCAGAGTTTGTTGCTAGATGTCTAGTTTGTCAAAGGGTTAAAAGTGAACACTAAAGACCCGCAGGTTTGTTACACTCTTTAGAAATTCCGGAATGGAAATGGGATAGTATATCCATAGATTTTGTGATGGGTTTGTCTAGAACATCTTCAAGTTATGATGCTATTTGGGTGATTATGGATAGATTGAAGAATTCTACCCACTTTTTACCTATTAGAGCCATTTATACTCTAGATGAACTAGCCCAATTGTATGTTCATGAGATTGTGAGATTACATGGTGTCCCTAATAGCATTGTGTATGATAGAGACCCAAGATTCACATTAAAATTTTAGTAATCTCTACAAGAAGGTTTAGGTACTGGTCTTAACTTTACCATCACCTATCATCCTCACACTGATAGACAGATTGATAAGACTATTCAGACCCTTGAAGACATGCTTAGGGCTAGTGTGCTGGAGTTAAAAGGGAGTTAGGATGTGTACTTACCTTTAGCTGAGTTTACTTATAATAATAGTTACCATTCCAGTATCTAAATGGTACCATTTGAGGCACTTTATGGGAGGAAGTACCAGTCACCCTTATGTTGGGTAGAACATGGTGAGAGGAGTCTCTTAAGGCTGGACATAGTAGACCAAACTACTCATTAAATAGAACTCATCAAAAAGAAGTTGGCTACCTAAAGTAGGTAAAAGAGTTATGCGGATAAGAGAAAGAGACCCTTAGAATTTGAGGTAGAAGACTATGTATTCCTTAAGGCTACTTTAGTGACATGTGGAGGATGGTCTATCAAGACAAGAAAGCTCAGCCCTTATTATTTTGGTCCACTCCAAATCCTTAAAAGGATAGAACCTATAGCCTATAAAGTTGCTTTACCTCTAAACTGGCCAGATTGCATGATGTGTTCCATGTGTCCCAATTGAAAAAGTATCACCTAGACCCTTTACATGTCATTGAGCATGAGAATGTGCATCTACAAGATGATTTGTCTTATGTGGTTAAGCCAGAAAGGGTTGTGGACTCAAAAGTGATGGCCTAATCTGATCTAGTGAGATACGGGCCCAAGACCCAACTTACATGAACTCTTGTAATTGGCCCAATATCCCTTATGCAGATCTTAACTAAATGAGCTCTTGAAAACTTGACCCAACCTAACTAAAAGTTTGAATTGTTGAAGTTAGTCTAACAAATTACAACTTTAGCCCAACAACCAGTAGGAGTCCAATAAGTCCTTAGGCTGATGGGTTAACCTATAACCCATTTAAAACCTAACTTAAAACCCTAAAAACCAATTTGGCCACCCCCATTCTATAGAAACACAAGAAACAAAAGGGAAATTCAGAGGTCCAAAAGGGAGGTTAGGGTTCTTAACACATTTCCACTATTTCCCTCTTCTAGAGTAAGAATTAGCCAAGGTACTTATTATATAACTTAATCCCCTTCTTTTTCTCTTCATTTTGGCCTGATTAGTTTTTCATTTAAAGTATTTTCACCATACCCAAAATCTAAAATGTGGTTATTTAGGACTTTCTTGGTCAAATTTTGTAGGTTGGGACTAAGGGTGTTATTAGGTAAGTGTAAACTCTTCATTTTGATGTATTTTCTACTAGTTTAACACCTCCATAGTAGGTTTATAATATGGGCCTTAATTTTGTGCAAATTTTCCTAGAGTTTGAAGTGATATTTTGATGTTTCTAGTCTAGGGAAGGCAAAACCCGAAATTAGAGGCTCTTGGTGATTGTGTAGGCATCCCTTAGGTAACTATTAGGAATTTAATTCTTTGAGCATTGGGTTATTACCATAAATGATGAATGGGATAGTGATGGACTGATATAAAGTAATGATTTTCTAATATTGTGATTATAGGAGGATTTTGGTATTGCTATTAACTTCCCAACTTGTCTACAAGTGAGATAACTAAGGTTCATGCTAATTCCATGCATATGACTGTTTTAATTTTGTATTCACTGCATAATTATGATTTTGATGCTAAATGAATTGGTTTACCATCTATTATATGTGATTGGACCTTGTGAGTCTATGGTGGAGCTGTGGTGCGACTGCCACCAGTGCATATGCTTCAATCGGGCATCGGATTGTGATCAAACCCCAGATACACTGAGCCTTGGTTATGTTCATTAGGGAGTAAGTGCCATGGATGGGCCTCTCTCGATGTTATTGGCCTTTAACATGTTAAATTGTAATTGCTAGTATGGGATAGTAATCATAGATAACCTAATTATTTCATTTACTGATATGGTCGGTATATTTTTTTATGCTTATATGAAATCATGCATATATGTTAATTAAACTGGAATATATGAATGGAATTTGTCTTGGTTATTGAGATTTGCATCTCACCCTATTTCATAGAATCATACTTTCAGGTGAAGGCCCTTTAGGTAAGGATAAGGGGAAGCAAGTGGATGAAAATCCATAAGCTCTAACCATGTATGGAGGAGGCTACACTTGGGCTAATCTGAGTAGAGTAGATGCAATTTTGTTATTCTTTTATATAACATCATCACGTAATCATATTGCCAAGTGTAGGTGTTTGTATTTTGATTACTTAGGATGTATTTATTGAGAAGTTATGCCTCATTTTAGCTTGGTATTGGATATATGAACTTATAACATCTATTATGAACCTTGTTGAACCTATGATATGGTGTATGAATTGGGAAATGTAATTATGCGATACATTGGATGCAGACTGGAATTAATGATGCATGAAATCTTTGATGGAATATGTATTTGAATGATAATTGTTGCTAGTTCATGAATTCTTGCTATTATTACTCTATGAACTTGCTGATTTAGGGTAGTTGGTGGAGTAGAAATTAACACTTAGGTCTTGAACTAATAATGATATATACGTTAGGTAAATTAGGTGAATGAAAACTATTAGAGCCCCACAAATTAAGGTAGAGTGGTCCTAGAGTGTCTCTAGGGGTAGAATTAGAGTGCATGGAATGAAATTTAGAAGATGTAGTTGCAGGAGGGGGTTACGCCACCACCAGGAAGGTCTCGCCGCAGCCAAGAGTGTGACAGAGGTGAAGGGAGCCGCGACATGAGGAATCTTCCTACGGCTTAAAGAAAAAATGTTACCTAGGGAGGGTGATAGAAAGCAAACTCCCCGCAACGTAACATGTCTTGCTGCAGCTCAAGTCGAGGAAACTGGGTAAGGTGTGTCCAATAGCTAGTCTCACAGTAAAGCAAGTGTATCCTGTCGAGGCGAGAATCATGGGATTTTAAATAGTAGCTCCAGGAGGTATTTCTGTTGCAATGCCATGTAGGCTATCCGCAGCTAGGGTCTAACTCACTGCAATGATAGATTCGCATGAATTGCCCAATAAGATTCCCAAAAGTAACTTAGCCATGCGCAAAAGGTCAAGGTCGCGGTGCAAAGTGAAAAACTTAGTTTTTGAGCTCCAGTAACTAACTTAGCTATGGCTGGAAAGTTTCATGTTGTAGCAAAGGTTCCCAAGCCCCTACCTTTAGCCTAGAAACCTCAGTTTCTCCAATGGTAATACTAGGAAATGATGTAGGAATACTTGTAGGAGGTTTTTGTGTGTTGGAATTGATAGATGGGTGAATCACAAACCCTTTATGATAATACAATTTCTCTTATGCATCCTCACATCTATGGTTGTGTAGTTAATAACCCTAATATTATCGAGGTTCAAATTTCCCTATTTTTTCATGATGTATTTGATTGTAATGTTCCTAAACCTTGATCATTAATCATTAATAATGTATTTAACCATAATTAATATGATTAGAAGTTAGAATTGTTACAAAGAACATGGGCATAGTTAAAAATTATAGGATAAAAGAAAAAAGACAAAATAAAGATATGTAAAGCGTAAGTCTAGTTTGCATATCAATCAAAGAAAGTAAAGTAATGCAATCTTATGAGAGTGAAGAAAGAAAGCATGATTAAAATACTAGAAGTAGAAACTTGATGATCCCATTGGAAGTAGTAAGTAAAAGGCAAAATACTCTTAAGTATCATTACTATGGGATCGACAAAGAAATAAATGATATAGAACCCACTTCACATGAGGAGCGTAGCAGGAACTTAAGTTTAGCCTTAGAGATTATGAGTAATAGTGGCCAAACTTAGTAAGCATGCATGTTATTTATAGATATAGTGATCTTAGACTCTAAAACCTTCTAGAGATGAATTGCAGTAAATCGTAGCATAGTATAGCGGGTTGTAATAGATCCTAGTAGGGCTCTGAGAGGTCGTAGTAGATCCCACAGAGTTACAGAGAGCCCCCAGTTATAATATAGCAATTCTCTTGGAAGATGATAGCCCAGGATAGTTTTTACAGATCATTTTAGTCTTAGAAACCAATACAATTTCAAACAATTTTCATCTTAGAGACTAGAGACTTCCTAGGTCTGGTAGACTATTAACATAGAGATATTAGGGCTAAACTCAAGATTATTAGTCAAAAATCAAGCTTTACGTGCACCCCTACAATCGAACAACAAAGCACAAAGAAGAAGGATCAAGCTTTTTGGGTAGGGTTCTCAAGGTGGCTAGATGAGCATAAATAATGGAGTTTCAATCTTGGATAGAAATGATAGCCAAAAAGATGAACAACATGTAGCAAAATGGAGGATGGCTATAGGTTTTTTTTTTTTTTAGTGAGAGAGAAAGAGAAGGAGATGAGTGATGAGAAAATAAAAAGGAAAGAAAAATGATTTTAGCCTTTTTCTTAGTCAAGATGTAGGTCAGATTTTTTTTTTTTCTTTTGGAGTGGCAAGTTAGTAAGTTTAAGGAAGAAAGTAAGAGAAATGATGAAAAAAATAAAATAATGTGGCCCTAAGTATAGAACACATGCTCACAAACCACTTGAACTGTCGCTAAGGCTTCAATCTAACTCCTCCTTTAATTAGAATTAAGCTTGTGTTCTATTTTGGGTTAATTTAATTAATGACACCTTTATTCTTCTTTTTCCTCCAACTTACCAAATTTCTAAACCAATTCTCAAAAGATATTTTTCAATACCTTAAAATTTACTTGACTCATCAATTAGTAGTAGTAGTAGTAATAGTACTAGTAGTAGTAAAAGTATTATTATTATTATTATTATTTTGAAACTTATATCCATCATATATCCAATTATTACAAATGACCTTGCCATCTATATGGAGGCTAATGCTGCAATGCTAGTCCGTTCTTAAAGATAGTTTAGGCTGGTTGGTGCAATGGCTTTATGGCTTTCCATTGCCCTTCAATTTAGTGAATTTGAATGTGTCAAAGGGAAATGAAAAAGAGGGAAGGGGTCAAGGTCTGTGAACTTGTGAGGTGCCAAAGGACTTTTGGTGTGATAAATTGTAGGAACTCAAGTGTTTAATTTAATATAAATAATAATTCTTTTTTTTTATCAGAATATAAATAATAATTCTACTAATAATTAATTTAACTATTTAGTATATATTATTTTAATAATTTGATATAAGACTTTGTTGAATTTTTAATATTGAAAACAAAATTAGATTTTCAACATTCATCCTTTATCATTTTTATTTTTCCAATTCAACATTCAACTAGTAAATATTATTTTAATAACCCCAAGACAAATTGCAAAATTTATTTAAATTAACTAGTCATTATTTTCTACTTTAAGTAATTTATTTTATATTAATAGACATTATTTTTTTAATTCCCCACTTAAATTTTTAACTAATAGAAATTTTATTATAAGTTAAAAGTGTTACACAAGTATTTCTTAAAATATTATTATTCATCCAACAACTTAGATTTATTCTTCTAAAATTTATTTAACCTAAATATGCCCATAAGCTAATTTAATTTAGATTGAATACATTACTTTTCTTAGTTAAATCTTCTTCTTAAGTGCAAATTAATTCTTTTGATCTAGATTAATGACCAAGTTCTCGTTATATTTTATTATTTTATTTTATTTCATTTTATTCTATTTCTTTTAAGGTTATTATAAGATTAACTTTCATATGACTCAACTTGGGCAATTCTTACTCCATCCCCTGTCTGCAAGCTTGGAAAACCATCAATGGAAACCTTCACTCTCTCATAACATGGTCTCTCCCTCCTTAATGCATTGAACATCCATGTAAGGGAATGAGTGTAACAACCCTAACTAGTAATAGAGTTAATTAAGCATAATTGTGTTTTTAATCAAGTGCACTTAAGGTCTAATTCGATTAATGAGTTAGCAGTGGGTGAAAATATAAGAAAATTTAAACTTTTAAGTAATCCATATTCACTATCAAGTTGCGCAACAGGATTTTTTTTTTAATTATTCAAAACTCTCTAACAATTTTGTCTCAACCAAAATACTTCTAAGAAACTTAGAAACTTATATATATTGGACTAAAAGTCATTACTCATCACTACCATAGTAAAATTAAGGATTTATAATTAAATTATGGGTTTCAAGACTTAGGTCGCGACTTAGAATGGTTGCACTGTGGCTAACTTAGCCTCTAGAACTTCTAAAAGCTAATTTCTACACTTGCGCCATAACTTGAAGTATTTATACTGTGGCTAAACTTGGGTTTGGATCAAATTTCAACACAGACACAATTTGCGCCATAGCCAAAAATATTTACACCACGACCAACTGCTTGTGCCGGAGCTAAATTAGCCTTTGGATGATTTTGCGTCATGGCCAAAATATTTTGTGTCACAGTGAAGTGCTTGTACTGCAGCCAAAAATGTTTGTGCCGCAGCCAAAATTGCTACTAGAACACTATTAGCTCATTTTGGCCATAAGTTGGGAAAACTTAGGCGTGACTTGAAAACATATCACACTTAAACATTTAAAGAAATGAACTAGCAACTTACTACCACTTCAAGGTCAATCCTAGTGTCTTTTAATGGCTAAAAGGCAAGGTTATTAAAGAGTTTACATTCCTAAAATCTCTATCCAATTGTCTTACCTAACTTAAGGATTAAAAGCTAATCTAATTATTCTAACCTCAATTATAATAGCAAAGGTACATGAAGCCACAAGTGACAATGTTAGAAATGTATTTTTCCTACTAATTGTCCTTAGATCACTTTGAACAAATTTCAATGAACCAAATAAGCATGTCCCTATCACCAAAACCCCATAACAACCTTAGATGCAACATATGATTATGAAATATCTACAAAATCACCCAATGACTCCACATGACAGTAAAATGGGTCAAGGTATGCCCAGGTAATGGATTGACTCACAACTAACATGACCAAAACAACCTAACCATGTCCCTTAAGGCTCTTAAACCATAACCAAACTCAGAAACACAATTGGCTAGTGTTTATGCCCACTTTACACCTTATATGATAGCAAAATGACTATAATGACAACAAAAACACAGAGTTATTTCTAAAACTTTCAAGTGACAACTCAAAAGCCAAAGGATGCTTCTAAATTCCTTTAAACACCTTAAGCAATGTAGAGAACACATTTAAACTAGTCCAAACCTCCAAATCTTTTATACCAATAGCTCAAACATCAATTTTATAATACTAATTGTTTAAAGGTCATCCAATGTCAGGGTACTCATTCATAATCATCTAGATACAATCAAAAGTACTAATTTCATGATGTCTCATATTATAAAATAAGTTTCTATACTTGGCAATACATGATGCAAAGTGGAAATCATACAACACAAATAACAATGCTAGAATACATGCTACACAAACCCATTCAAACAAGGCATTCAAGCCTATATACTACTAAACCATCCCAATAGGCTTCCATTAACTTTTCCTTGCTACTAAGAGGTCCAGTCCCTAAATATGTTAGCTTACAACTAGGGTGAGATTTACAATCTCAATAACAAGAGGCAAATTCCGTATATATATATATATAGATTAATCTGTTAGAAACGTATTGTACACGTAGCAGAAATTTTAATTCGTTTCTTCCCATGGATCTGTTGACTTGATTAAATCGAGTATGAGATAAAATATTACCTTTGCAACACGCTTTGTCCTTTCAGATCTCAGGAACTGATGTCTATGCAAGCCCCCTCTACCGGTATCCACACGAACAATCTGGCAACTTGAAAGGCTTGCTAGCACCTTCGTTCACCACGTCTGTACACGAATTGACGAGAAGACAATCTTCTCTCTCTAGGCATCCGTACAATTTATCTCTCTAGGTGTATAGCCGCGTTCTCTCTCTCTAGGGTGATGACTTAAGGTTTTAGAAAGCTTACTCTTAAGTGTATCTAAACCCTAGCCTACCTCTCCTTTTATAGAGGTATATTTAGATTAAATTAGTCAATTTAAATACATTATTTAAATTAATCCAAATTAATCTTAAACAAATTAGTTGAAATTCGAATTTATCTCATAAATTCAATTTTAACTAATTCATTTATAAATAAATATATATATATTGAAATACATAATACACTATATATATATTCATATCAAATATAAATATATATATTTCGAATTAATTACTTATGTATATATATATATCATATATATACATATATAATTATCTCACCCTAATTAAGCATAACATTCATCAAATCTAAACATAATTCTAGGTTCAATGAATTTGGACATTCTTATTCAAGTTGATTCGTTCTTATGTGCAACCCTGTAGACCTATATGATATTGGCAGTGGGCCAACAATGTTATTGTACCCACAAGTCACCAGTGCCCTCTAGAAAGACATAGTGACTACCCAAATCACATAGGGTTTGGTGATTCGATACAGCCTATCGTATAACCCTGTCACATCCCTTTTATCACACGATATCTTGATCAAGCATGAGGCATGGAAATGTCATCCTTATCTTATTCGATCATTAGTTTTTCGATTTACGTGCAGACCGATAGAACGAATGGAAAAACCCTTCTATCCAAGCATGGTCATGCATATTTCAGTCTTACTCATCGAGGGGTCCAGAGATATCTCTCCATTAACCAGAGGGATAAATTCCATCTTGACCACTCATCATCCTCTACATAGAGTCCACTATGGCCAACCATAGCCTTTATAATCACCCGGTCAAAGGTGACTTTTGACAATGCCAAAACACAGTGTCCTTCATGTTAGAATCTATGATACTCTCAGGTATGAAGGATTAGTGACACGATTATATATGAGGTATGCTTATGACCTAATCCATGAAGTTACCTCATGACGGGTCGATCCAGTGCCCTGTTCCCAACAGGCGCCTATGATTTTGATTTGTATCTCCATACATGATTAACACATAACCATCAATCAAAATCATACTCGTCTTAATTCATCATTATTCCCACAATGATGATTGACTAGGGATATTTAGAATAACTAATATAATGTATCCAAGGATATAATTATTATAAAAACATGCAAATATAATAATTGTAATAGAAAAACTCTTATTCTTAATAAAGCACAATGTTTACAAATGATTGGCTTAAGACACAATCTCCAACATAATCAACATAATGCATTTTCATCTCATCAAATACTAGAATTATTAATTCAATTAGCAAATCAATTAGTTGAGCTACCAGTGATTGTTATCTCATACCTGTAATTACATATAACATGTTAATGGCTAATAACACCGAGAGAGACCTGTCCACAACACCAACTCTTCCAATGAGCACAACTTGGGCTCGGTGCATTCAGGGGTTTGATTACTACCCAGTGCCTGATCGAAGTATGATGCATTGGTGGCAGTTGCACCACAGCTCTACCATGGACTTATAAAGTCCAATCACAATATAACAGATAGTGAACCATTTATTTAGCATTCAAAATCGTACATGTACAACAAGTATTAGATTAAAATGAGCATATACATGAAATTAGGAAATTAACCTTGGTTACCTCAATGAAGCCCAATTACTCTTCCTTTAGTTACTATTATAATCAAAATGCAAACCAAGCTTAAAACAAGTATAGTCATCATCATTTAACTATCATTAGTGAGGAAGTTCCTATCTATTGATCAAGTTCATCAAGAATCTATTGAGAATTGATCACCTAAGTTTCTAAAGGATTCATAGCACCAATTTAAGGTCAAAATACTAAGAATCTACAATAAGTCACTCCTAACATCTCCATTTTCACACATGCAAAAGCCATGCACGAAAATCAATTTAAATGATAAAATTTCAACATTCACACATCACAAAATGGTAGGAGGCACTCACCCATTCCCCTTAATGAGTTCCAAAATTCATATTTGAGTCATCAAGCCCAGAAAATCTAGTGTTTCACTTCCATCTCCTTGTATTTTCATACTATAGTAGAACCCATGATGCAAATCAATCCTTGGGGACATTCTCTAGCAAAATAATACATAAAAAAAGAAGGAAAATACTTACCCAATCATCCTTCTAACTTTTAGCTCTGAAAATCTTACAATAATCTTCCAAACACTAGATTTTCTATTAAAAAGAGATGAAAATTTCCCAAATAATAAACCAATTTGACCAAAATGTAGATAAAGAAGAGAGGATTAACTTATGTATAACTTACCTTAGCTAAATCTCCCTTTAAACTTGCATACTAGAGCCTAGAAGGTGAGGAACCTTAGCACCCTTCTCATATGTGCGAATTTCCCCTCTTATTCTATAGAACCTTATGTTTTCAACACCCAAATGAAATGCAAATAGGCTGTTTACGGTTTTACTATAAGTGGGTTGGTCCAGTGGGCCCTATGTTCCAAGTGAGCTAATGCTTAACAAGTCGAGCCTGGCTATATTGGTTAATTGAGTTCAAAATGGATTGGGCTTCTATAAAAGTAAAGTTAAGTCATCTTAAGATGAAGTTAGGCCTCTAATAAGAATAACATTGGGCTTCTAATAATGTTCTTGGCACACATAAATTAATCATTGGCCCAAATCATATTTAAATCCATAAATATTATTTTACTTTCCCTAAATGATCTAATTAATAATTATTATGTTAGGATACTCAAATTTGCCATTTTCCTCAAGATTCCTATCTCCTCATAATTTTTCCTTAAATCTCTCTTAATAATTTCATAATCCAAAAAATCACTATTAATTATTTTGGGGGAGTTACAATGAAGTAGATGGGTTAGGCACTTAGGTGTTTTTGGGGCCAATAGGTTTTAGCATTATATTTAGACTTTTACTCCTTTTAAAAGCTTGGGCTATCACAATAAAATTATTTGTTTTTTTAATTTTTTATTAATGATTAGATAATTCATAAAATTAGATAAAGAATAAATAAATTGAAACTATCAATAATTCATATATAAATAAATAATAATTTAAGTGATAAATATATTTTTTAAGATCATTTAAACTGTATTAATATTAATTTTTATGAGATAATTATTAAAATTTTAATAAATATGGTATAAATTTACTTCATAATTATCCTTTTATTAGAAATTAAATAATTATAATAGAATTATCTATTTGGTCTATTTTTAATTTTTTTTATCAATGATTAGATCATTCATAAAACTAGACTAAAAATAATTAGAAAGAAACTACCAACAATTATTAAAATAAAAAAATAGTTTATATGATAAATATATTCTTTGAGATTATTTAAATTAAATTAATGTTGATTTTTATGAGATAATTATTAAAATTTTAATAAATGTTGTACAATAGAATTATTTATTTGGTTTATTCTTTTATTTTTAATTAAAGTGGGTTGTTGGAAATTTATAGAAAAATATATTTTTAAAATATCTTAAATATATTCTTATTAAAAAATAAAGGCATAGAGGTGAGAAAGCTCAACTTTTGCCGACCTAAAAAGGGTAGTTTTAAGAATGCAAGATCTTTCTAGAATCTTTTGTGTGCATCATCGTGAAAGAGGCAATCATTATGGCGAGGCCAGACTATGCAAAGGACTATGCGAAGTACTGGAGGAGAGTGTTTATTAAATATATATATATATATATATAATTCTTTTTGTTTATGAGAATAATTTATTAGTACTTCTTAATTTTTTTTAAAAAAATAAAATCTATGATAAATATTTAAAATTTATTAGCAATAAAAATATATTTATATTATTTATTATTTATATGTTTTCATATATGCAAAAAATATGTAAAATTTTTAGTGGTGATGTATATTGATTTTTTATGCAAATTTTTTTTTTCTTAAAAAAAAAATTCAAAACTTTTGGTGACAATATTTGGTTATCACTAAAAGTGACTAAAGTCGCTATTAAAAGTGATTTTTTGTGTAAATTTTTTTTTTCTCAAACAAAAATATGTAAGATTTTTAGTGGCCACCCAATAAAGTGATTTTATTGGGTGAAAATTTGCCAAAAAAAAATGTAAAACTTTTAGTGGTGACATCTGCATGTGGCCATTAAAAGTGCTCTTTTTTGGTTAATTTTGCAAAAATATATATATATACTCTACCTTGGGTTGCCACTAAAAATGATTTTTAGTGCCAACATATGCATGTTGCCATTAAAAGTAAATTATAAATTTGTATATATATATATATATATACACATATATATGCAAAATTTTTAGTGGTCCGCCATGGGTTGCCACTAATAGTAACATTTAGTGACAATATATGAATCTCACTACTAAAAGTGATTTATAGTGGTGACATTGAATTGCTACTAAAAGTTTTGACATAAAAAATATTTACAAAAATTTTAGTGATAACAAAAAGTCGCCATTAAAAATTATTTTTAGTGACAATCTTTTCTTTGTTGCCACTAAATATGTTTGCTAAAATATAGAATGGTATTTAGCAATAATTTTTAGTGACAACCTAAGTTTGTAGCTGTTAAAGTGAATTTTTAGCAATGACTTTTTTTAATAGTTACTAAAAATGTTTTTCTTTTTTTAGTGCTAATGGATACCAAGAAGAAGAAAAAACAAATACACATATATTCAGGAAAAATTTAACATGCATGTCAAAGGTTATTTGAAAAGCCTCTGGTAACCCATGAAAAAGTTTAAGAAAAGACCTCGCATTATATTACCCCACCTCACTAATTATGTTGGCAAAAAGTTTATAGATTAATATAAATATACTACTAAATTTATTGAAAGATAAATAGCAAAATAAAATCATTTATAAGTACAATTAGATAAACAAAAAAGAAATAATTAAAAATAAATTATATAAATAAGAAAGATGGAATTAACTTAATAGTTAAATATTTAAAGTAAATTATATTGGTATATAAGAGTATTGTCAAATTAAATACATTATTAACTTAATTCAAAAAATACATAACAATTACAAATAAACAAGTGATAAACGAAATAAGAAACTATAATTAAAAAGATAATTAAAACAAAATAAACTTGAGAGTATCACACCCCTTATCGCATTTTGAGCGCGTATGACTAATTTTTATGGTATTCAAATGATTTTATTAGAAAATATGTACAACATGTTTGAATGCCTATTATTTGTCATATATATGACCAAAATTAGCCGTCTATGTGAGGTTCATTGACTTTGGATTTTTTTATATGATATCTATGATGATAATGTCATGAAATAAAAATGAATGAGTTTTCTTGGCCAGAAAAAAAAAAAAGAATAATTAATTGATAAATAAAAATGTCTCTGTCTTTTTTTCGTGTATAATCAACAAAATATCATTTCTTCCCATGATGAACGTGCTTGACATCAACATCGCGTGACACCCACCCAACTGCCTATTAAAGGAGAGAAAAATGTGGTGAAGACGCCACTGGCTGCCAGAAGATTGACTATTCTATTCACATTATAGACAGCGCCGAACAGCCGCTATCAAACGGCAATACCAAAGGACCACTTAGTTAGATGAATTTTCATAACGTGCCCCTGTGGTTTCTCTCAAGAAGTCCCTCCAATATCACTTTCTTCTTGTAAACCTTCGAATCCAAATCCAAGTCCTTTGAATCCGTGTTGAATTTCTCTATCTCGTTTTCATTGGTCATTCGAAAACGGGGGAAGATATACAGCCACGCGGATGTGCAGAAAATAGCACATAAACGACCCCACACTATCATTATAACCAAAGTCACGAGAACAGCAGACATACCAAACGCTGCGTCGTATCTCTTTGCGTTTTCCCACCGAACGGGCTGGTTCAACGTCGTTTGAGGTTGCATTGACAGGGACGACAGGCGTCTTACCTGCCGTTTCGAATCAGGCATAGAGACTGAGTATGACATGGCCGAGGTTGACGTGTCCTCTTCAGAAGAAGCCACGTGATGCGAACGATTACGATTTTCTAGGTTGTTACTAGCGTGGTTTTGCTGTGGTCTTTGTCTGTGCCTTGTCTAAAAATGAAAGGAAGAGAAAATGGAATCCAAGCCAGCGTTAACTTGAACTGAACTTTCAAATTTAATATCGATACTCATATAACATGGACATAATACAAAATAGAATATCACAAGACAATAAAACATATAATATAAAATATCATATCATATTTATTTAATTAATGAAAATGTGAAACAAATTCCTAAACCTTCTGCAATATTATATTATGTGCCGTATAAGAGTAAGTAATACAAGAAAAGTAAAAATATGTTATAAGACTCCTTTTTTTTTTTCACTATCTTTTTTTTAATCTTTCTCCAAGGTGGAACATTTCCTTGCAAAATATAAAACATTCCGATACCTCGAATAGAGATATATAAGACTCTTTGAAGCATCGGAGGTTAGGTGTCATAAGTTTGTATTTGCAAATGAACCAACATACCCGTGGCGGTGTCTGATTGGGTGTGACATGGATCACCGGCTGCGTCTGACATGGCAGTGCGAGATTGGTTGCTGGAGTTTGAGATTTTATCAGGGAAGGTTCTTGGGGGTTTGACTTTGACTTCGACTTCCATCTCCACTTCGATGAATGAACTTGATCTAGACTGCGTTTATGATCAGACAAAGAGGCATCGAGCGGCACCCTCTTCTTTCGAATCCTTCGCCATGAAAACCAGCGAATCTTTTGTTCGGGGTTATGATTAGATTCCATGGAAGTTTCATGGGAAAAAGATCCAAGGCAACAGAAAAAGAAAGAGGACTTGGGTTTGGATTTATGGGTTTTATTGAGTGTTTTGGCCATGGGGACAGAGAGACGAGGAATAGAAGGGCATGATGAAGGAGTTTGAAGAGTAGGGCAGGAGATTGAGAATAATGGGTTGTATATGGGAGCATCATTCAAATAAGAAATGGTTTTAAGGAATTTGATTAGTTTATAGTATTTGTTAGATTTATACAGCTATGGTTTGGAGGAAAGACTTGGACTTCGTCTCTCAGTCTAGTCCATATATACACGTTTGCGCCATCCTCACGTTCCCTACGTTCATATGTCCAAGGATTATGTTAGAGTAAATTATATTAATTTTTCTTGAAATTTAGTTAAATTATACTTAGTACCTCTTTGTTTTAAAAATTATATGTAACTTTCTTCTAATTTACTTTTAATCAATGAAATTAACTTTTTACAAAATAAAAATTTTTTCTTAAAAAAATTAATTACTTAACGTACAATTTTTATTGTCATATCAAAAATAAAATCATAATCTCAAGTTAAATTTCAACATCAACTTAATTAATTATCTTTATTATCATATTAAGAATAAAATTATAATTTTATATTATGCAAAAAATTAACATTTTCAACGAAATATAAATTGAAGGGGAGAGGTTTTCTATATATATATATATATATATATTAGGAGAGACAAAGATAATTTTTGAAATAAAAATATTAAATGTAATTTAACTAAACTTAAGGGGAGATTAGCATAATTTACCCATTAATATATTAGAAGGGTCGTTTTGAAGTATACTCTCTGGTCTACGTGCATGCCTTAAGCCTTAAGTTTTACTTATTTTCCTTTTATTTCTATTGATAAGAGATATAGAAGAATCATGCAATTCACAAATATTAATTTTATAAATTGTTCAGCTATTTCTAAATTTTGTGCGAGATTTTTGCAAATGAAGATAGATCTATATACATCTTTAGTCTTTTTTTTTTTTTTTTTTTTGGGGGGGGGGGGGGGGGGGGGGGGGTGGGTTTGGAAATTCCGCCGGGCTAGGTGGGGCTTAGTATGTGGGGCGTCATATGTATGTTTGCCCTTGGGTAGCTTCCATTTGTATCATCCTATAACTGTCCTTATTCAAGTAGATTTGAGATTTCATTAAATAAATATAAAAAAGACCGTATGATTTTCTTTTATTTGGCTATATAATATTGAACCCCTGAAACAATATATTTAAAAAAAGAAAAAGGTGTTGGCACAAGTTATTGAGGAATAAAATAAAAGAATGCATAAAAATTGAGTGAAAAATTATGTGTCTATTGCTTTGACGAAGTAAGTTTAAATAAAGTGCAATCACAAAAACTAATGTCACAAGATTTGAACTTCAAAAAGATAGATAAATAGAGCAAGAATGACAACATAATTCAATAACATAATTAATATGAAATACTACAACAGTTCATCTTAACTAACAAACCATTTTTAGCCGTGAGGAATCCTATGGTCAAATAAGATATTCTTCTCATGTTTTATATTTATTCGCAACTTTCTTATCGAATAGCCAATTGCTCCATAATAAAATTCTCATCTTTTGTTAGGATTATAACATTTTGAATAAATTTAATTATATTAACTTCACCTGAAGTTAAGCTAAATTATATCTTAAACTTTTCTTGTTTTAGAGTACTATAGAAATCATAATGAAGGGAGAAAAAAAATCTCATTGATAACTTCACTATAAGATGTAGGACTTTCAATGGTGAAATTCTTAATCACACAAAAAGTTGCCACTACAAATGGAATTTCAATGGCAAAGTTGCCATTGGATGGCAAATTTTATATACTTTTTGTGGCAACTTTTAAAAGTTACCATAAAAGGTTTTACTTTTAATGGCGACCATAAATAGTTGCGAAGGAAGCCCATTTTATCCACCTATGCTAGATGAAAAATTGGCAGAAAAAAGGTTCCATGAAGAAGAAGTGAGAAAGTGAGTTTTAAAGCTTGAAATTCTATTTTGTTGAAAACTAAGTCTTAATTGATAAGCGAAATTCCCTTATCCTAATTTGTAAATTTGGAATTTTAATGGGAATTAAGATTGAGTATTGTGTTTCTTACATTTGGCCAATTTGATGAGATTGAGTAGAAAATTTGGGTAGTCCTAAGAATTGGAAGTTTAAGTCTTTGATCAAATTAGGTATGTGTATGTGATTAGGAAAATTGTGCCTTTGTTGGTTAAGAATGATGAAAGAGTAGTAATTGATATGAATGAGTTTATTTGTTTAAGAATAGGCCCTGCTGGATTGCTTGTGATATAATACCAGTAGGCATACCCATTGGAGCACAACAAGTTCGAGAAACCCTCATCCATAAAGAACTTTAAAGAGCTCAAGTGACCCAAATTGTGCACTATATCCAAAAATTTCAAAGAGTTCAAGATTATATCTATGTTGGACGTCGGCCCAGGTTTAGAGCCCAAGATCCATATTTGATCAATTCAAAACATGCTGAATTAGACTTTGGACATGAGATTTCCTCAAAGATGCAAAAGTGGAAGTCCAAGTGGAAGCCCAATGCTCTAAGAAGGGCCATGGAGCAACTAAAGTCAATATCTAATGTGTTGAAGGCCCAATGCAGTTATACACATACAAGAGATGCCAAGGTCCAATTGGAGTCCAATTGCAAGAGATTAAGAATCATGTGTCAACCATGTGATTTTTAATGAAGCATGAGCATCCCATGTGACTATTTAAAGGAGTTGATTAGTTTTGACTAGGATTCTTTTTGAAATTTCGTTTTTTATTATTTTATTATTATTTTTAACTTGGTCAAAGAGCTTATCTTGGAAATCAAGTTAAAATTAGTATCCTAATCTAGTTCCTTAATTTTAGGCATAATTTAAAATATTTCTAATCAGATTCTAGAGTTTTACTGACATTAGGATTTTATAAATTTTGCCTATAAATGGCTCCCTAGTGTACTCTATTTTGAAAGATTATGAATGAAAGAATTTGAGTATTATTCAATTATCTGTGAGACTTTTGCTTCTTTGTGTTCTCTGAGAGTTCACGTAACTTATCAAAGGATTGGTCTTCCTTTATGGCGTCTTGAGGTTAAGGTTCTAAGAGACAAGTTCTCTTAGGGTCTTTCCTTTGACTAACATTCTTGTTTTCTAGCCGGTCCTGGGCAAAGCATCATCTTATTGAAGGTTCCTAGGACAAGGTTCCTAGAGGGTCTCTCATCAGCTTGAGTATTGAGAATTTGTTGTTGAAATTGTTGACTTGCTTATACAAGTAGTTATATATCTTTCTTGATATATTAACTCAGATTTAAGACTGTTATGATTTTATATGATAGCTATGCTTATTTAATTGCTTATGATGTATGAGCTCAGGTTTGAGACTAAGGTTACTCTGCCTATGGTTCTATAATGATTAAGCTTTGGTTGAGACAAAGGTTGTTCTTCTCATAGTACAATAATGATGAATGAGATAGGGATGAGACAAAGGTTGCTCTTCCTTAGGTATTCTTGTGCAAAATCTACTAGCACATGGGTCGTACGAATAGTATAAAATAGAATGGAGTATCGTCCATTAAGGAAGGTTAACCAAGTATTGATTTTTTAAATTAATTCTTATTATTTAAAATATTCATTAAATTAAATGAAGGCAACTGAACTAACTAATATCTAAGAAATTGATCACAAATCACACAAGAAATAGTTTATTACTAATTTATGAAAACTTTAGAGTTTGGATTTCAACGTTGCTTCATGTGAATAATTAAGAACAACTCATGTAATTTATTTTTATCCTAAGTAATGACTGATTCCCTAAATTATGTGAAATTTTCTTCTAAATAGAGTGCATTATTTATACTAGGCCTACATCTACTTTTATGTTCATACATTCTAACATAAACCCTTTAAGCTCTATAAATTTAGTATACCCTTGCAAGTAGTAGCTTGGCATGCATGGGGGTAATAATCCATCTAGGCAAGATTATTATTTCTAAAAAGTTTAAACCTAAGTTTATTATCCAAGTTGTAGCATTTGGCTTTTAAACTAAACTAGAATCAATATGTTAATGAAAGAAGACCCTAAAGAAAAATGAATTAAGGATAAATAAGTGTAAAATATTAAGTAAGAACATATGAAAATAGGGTTATGAAATCACCAATAGAATGAAAACAGAGCCAACAAGGCTAAACAAAGTAAAAGGACCTAATAGTGACAAAATCATAATTTTAAGCAAAATTTTAGAAACTCAAAAAAGAGAGTTTTAAGTACCAAGATTAAATTCACTAGGGCTTTTAGAGGTCCTCAAAACCATAGGGATCGTCAGAATAGTTATATCCCTAATGGTGTATGGTTTAGGGTTTTAGTTGGCTATAACTTTGACCGAGCATTTTCATAATATTTTAAGTCCTAAAAATTTTAAAGTAAATATTTTTAATAAACTAAAGAGTTTAAATATTATTATGGAATTGATGATTTTCAAAAAAGACACAAGATGATCTCAAATGGAATGGTTAAAGTGTAATGATGTAAATAAAAATTTGAAATTATTTTAAAATGCCCTTTCTCATTTTATCTAGGTCATGCCAGCCATGCCACCTTCTTAGAATTGACATAAACACTTCTAAATCAAACTAAAAAAGGCATAGAAAGAGGAAGAAAGAGAAGGGAAGAAGAAGCCAAGTAAGTAAGAAAATATGTCTAATTTCATGATATGTTAGTCACCAATCTTCTTTTTCTCTTCAAGTCCTTTCTAATAGTGGCCCTAGTTTCTTGAAAAGAGGAATTTGGTGGCTAACCATTTAAGAAAAAGAGAGAATTTGGAGAAATAAATTGTAGCATAAGAATCACCACTTCATGAGCTTCCAGATAAGGTATGTTATCAATAGGAAATTTGCTAGAGAGAGAGGCAAATGAAAGAGCCTTTGTTTGATGGAAAATTTGATAGAAATAAGGGTTTTAAAGGGAGTATAGTAAGATTATGAAAAAAAAATGCCATAAGAAGCCATAAAGATCAAATTAAGGCACCTAGGGTTCCAATTGCTCCATGGAAAATGTAAAACCCTAGGAAGATGTTTTGAACCATTGAAGACCAAACTTGAACTAGAAAAAAGCTAAGGATATTCTATATTCATCAAATTCTCTATGGAAGAGGCAAAACTCCAAAGTGGTGGTGGTGTGTATGTATGTGTCTCAGTCTAGAGATGGATGAGACACCTAGGAGAGTGTTTCATAAGTTCCAAAGTATTAAGAAGTCTAGATGTTGGCAATGAACACTAATGGAACCATTAGAATGAATTTAGAAGCCCTAGTTTGAAATGAAAATTTAAGGTTTAAAAGGGTCTAAGGAAGTAACTTGATATTTGGCTTGTTTAAACTTGCATGTGATGGCCCTAATAAGTTCTATTAGAATCATATGGCTTATATCAAATTAGATTTTGAAGTCCAGAAATTGAATTATAAGAGTTTCTATTTAAGGAACCTAAAATAGTTCAAGTTGCATATCAAGTTGTACTAGGCTTAAGTGCTAGTAATGAGTTAGAATGAATCTTAATAAGTTACTTTGCATTGTGAATTGATGTATGTGGGCCAAGTTAGTTCAAATCCATTAACTTATGAATGTTAAGCCAAGAAAGGCCAAGGAAAAGAGAAGAGTCAAGTGGGTTAGTGGTAACTTGAAACTCCTAGCTCCATTAGGTAGCTATATCTTCCTATCTTACGTACATTTGAGTGTATGAATGCATGGAAATGCTTGTATATTTGTTTATTTGATGATTGCATGAATTATGCTTTAAAATGGATTTTATCATGAGTTTTATGCATGTATGATGTTATGTTTGGCTTCTAGCTCCCTATGATGGGGAATTGAGTGCAATAACTCTTTCTTAGCTCAGAGTTAAGTCTAGCTAGTATATTTTGATGCCATGGCTAGATGAGAATTGAATTTCCATGCTAAATTTTATGTTTGAGCTATTTTATGGATATGACCCATATGCTTGCATTTCCTTAAGCAAAGACAAGTACTACAAGCTAAACCCTAAACTTTAAACCATGACAAGTACTATAAGTAAAGATAAAGAATCGAAGAATACTTAGAGCACTAGGACATTTAGTAGGGAGCTTTTATGTATATATAATTGTAATGTATGTATTGAAACAGTTAGTAGTATACCATGTTGTGTATGATGAAGAATTATGATAAAAAGCTATGTACATGTATAAGACCATGAAATGATGCTACTTCAATGTGTATATGAGCTTTTAGAACATGATTTGTTATATGTGTAATGTATGACTCCATGTGGTTAATGGCAAGTAGGATGGTAAATTTTAATAGTTAGCCTTATTTCTTGTATTGACCTCTAGGGAAATGAAGTATAAATGGATTAAAATTTGCTCAAGGAAAGAGATTGTATAATAGGGCCCAAATTGACCACTTTACAACCAAAATTTGGTCCAAATGAGTTATACATCACAATTACAAAAAGCTTATGATATGAACTTTGTGCTATAAAAATTTCAAGTGAAAATAATATCATTTGACCTCTGAAAAGACACGAAATTGAGGCTGTGATAGTATGAATAGTAACTACATAATTCCATAAAATTTAGACCAGATTCAAACATTTATCAAATATTCTATGGAGCATAGAAATATAGATCTTTAGTTTTCTAGAAAGTTTTATAAATTCTTTATATGTGCACCAAATTTTAGCCCCAAACTATGTTATTTAGGTTGTTAAGGGTAAAAATGTAATTTATAGCTCATTGGGACTAAAATTTAGTTCTAAAATGGTCCATTTGGCCTTTAAATGGTATACTTTTTGTTTGAATAAATTTTATTCTACTCATGCTTCATTTCCATGAGGACCATTGCATGAAATAATGATAGCTATTAAAAATCACTACCTCACTCCCTATATTGCATATAGAGCTTGTATTGCACAACATAGCAATTCACATTCCATACTCTAGCATTTACATCAAATGACATATTATCATGTTCATAATCTTATACATGAGGACTAACTACATATTATCATAGTATACATCATGTTGCTACCTATTTGATGCCATGCTAGACATCACTCTACCATATGCCAATTAGGTAACAAACAATGTTCTAAATTCCAACTCTTGCATCAAAATAATATATATGCATATTCTCAAGCTTGTACAAGGATTATATTACATACTATCATCATAGACATCATAGTTAATCATTGTCTCATCTCATGTCATACATTAAGCATATATATATGTATGTGCCATGAATATCCATTTACATAAAAGCTTTCATTTATGCTTCCTAAGATTCTAGTTCTTTCTTGTCTTCCTTCTCTTTGGTTGTAGTACCTATTATAGTTAGTAAGATATGAATGGAGTGAGATTCTTAGAAGAATCTCAGTAGTAAATCTCAATCTATATCAATGCACTTAATAAATACAAGTGAGAAAATGTATGCATAGAGGCTATAAGCCTCAAATAACTCAAACATGTTAACTCTAATCTAGCCATGGTATGAAAACATATTAGCTAAGTTCAACTAAATTCAACTCTGGGTTAAGAAATATCTACTAGACTCAATTCCCCTTCATAAAGAGCTAGGAGCCATTCGTATCATCATAAATGCACAGAACTTACAATAGAAGCCGATTCAAAGCATAGCTCATAAAATCATTAGATAATCAAACATATAAGTGTCTCAACTCATTAATATATTCAAATGCTTGTAAGATAGGGAGAAATAACTATTGTGTCAAGTTAGGAATTCTGATCCACCACTAACCATTTAATTCTTATCTTTTGCATCTTGTTCTTCTTTGGGTTCACATACATATAAGAAGGAAGTTGCTTTAGCTTAGCCTAAATACATCAATTCAAATGCGAAGTAACTCATTAAGATTCATTCTAACTCATTTTACTATCTCATAAATCTCTTATAACTTGAAATGCAACTTGGAATCATTTTAGGTCTCTTAAGGAGCAACTCTCATAATTCAATTTCTAAGCTCCAAAATCTCATTTGATATGAACCATATAACTCTAATGAAACTCATTAGAGCCCTTATATACTAGTTTTAACAAGCCAAATACCAAGTTACTTCATTAGCCTTTTTTGAACCTTAAAATTTCACTTTTCAAAATAAGGCTTTTAAATTCAATCCAATGGTTCCATTAGTGTTTATTCATCACATTTGAGCCTCTTAAAACCTTGAAATTCATAAAAACTCTTCCTAATTAGTACTTCTAGGGCTTGGCTAAATCAACACCTACTAGACTTAGAAGTTTTGCTTTTTCCATGGAGAATTTGATGAATACCAGATATCCTTGGCTCTTTTCTAGTTCAAGTTTTCCCTTAAATGACTTAAAACATCTTCTTAGAGTTCCATAATTTTCATGGTGCAACTAAAACTGTAAGTACCCTAACTTGATTTCTATGGCTTCTCATGTAATTCCATTTGCATAATCTTAATTTACATCCTTCAAAACCCTTGTTTCTCTCGAGTTTTCATCAAACTAGAATCTCCTCCTCCTTTTGTATATTGAGACCAAGCTCACCTTACCCTTAGGATTTAATGAAAATCAATTTCCTTTACTAGTACATACCTTGTTTAGAAGAACTTCCAATGATGAGTCTTGTGGCATAGTTGGTTGCTCTAAATCCCTTCCTTTCTTCAAGGAGTCAGCCATTAAAATCATCCTTTCAAGAAATTAAAACCACTATTAAAAAGAGCTTGAAGAAGAGAAGAAAGTTCCTAACTAGCATAGTATGAAATTAGGCATGTTTCCTTATCTTTATTGGCTTACTTTTCCCTTCTCTCTCTTTCTATTTTCATGCCATTTTCATCTAGTTTAAAGGCCGTGTATGTCAATTATGGAAGGTAGGATGTAACATCCCTAAAATTTGGATTTTCCAATTATTTAGTATTTTAAGAAATGAATTTATTTTAATCTTAAATGAATACATTAGAATGAAATAACTACATATATAAGAAGTATGAGACAAATAGGACCCATAAGATTTTTTTAGGCTTAAAAGGGGTCCAAGGGGTCTAGAGGCAAAATTGTCATTTGTCACCCAAACAAATTTTGATAATTTTTTTTGAAAGGGTAGAGAGTTAAGAACTAGTATAATATATATATATATATATATATATATATATATATATATGTCATTAGTTAGAAAATAATGAGTAGAAAATTATAAAATTCTATAAAATTTTGAGATCGTTAGGATAAAAAATAGCTCGAATGATCATATGAAACCAAACTAGGCCTTGAAGTTCAAGTTAACTACTTCAAAAAATTCAACACGTAAAGAGCTACTGAATGGTGGTGATGGAATTTGAAAATGTGAGGTTAAAACGAAGACATGAGAGCAAAACAAATAGAGGTACTTGTTTGTCACTCTTCCACTAGGGACAAAATGATCATTTGGACCCTAAAATAATAAAATAATGAGATAATAAATGATAATAAAATATATGATGAAATAACTTAAATGGGATCCACATAAGTACAAATAATATTAAAATAAAGTAGAGAACTCAAAGATGCAGGTTGAATAAAATATTATGTAGAACTTACAAAAGGGCATATTAACGAAATAATGGCATTTTCATAAATTATGGCCGAAAAGGAGATGATGTGTAACACCATGAATTCTAGCTTATTCTAACTCAATAAGTGCCTTTACATAACTTAATATCATGAATCATGTGAGTTTTGCATTAAAAAGGCAAAGGAATAATGCTCATTTTAGCATTGCACTGGGTCTCAAAATTTCATTCTGTGTCACGTGGACCGTGTGAGCTCATACTATACTTCTTCATATTTAATTTCATCATTACAACTCATTCACATCACAAAAACATGCTTACAACCCATGGAAACCGAAATGGGGCATGGAAACTTAAAGATCATTCTCGGCCAGAATTGGTCCTTTTTCTGGGCAAACTTTGGAAAATCATAACTAAATCTAAAATGCTCAAAACTATGAAATCTTGGTCATTATGGAAAGCTTGGGATGTCTAATTCACACTAAAAATACGTCCAAGTCACAATATTGATCACCTAGGACGTTTGACATCCAAAAAGCTACAGAGATTCGACTAAAATCTGGAACTATCATAGAATTCTGTAGAAAACTTTGAAAATGTCCAATTAATTCCAAAAAAATCCAATCCATGCAAATGATACCAATATGGAAAGCTGTAGATGTTAAATAGAGAGGAAAAATATCTCTAGATCAGTTCATTAAGGCTAGGCTCCGGAGCTCAATAGAACAGTACTTCTAGTCAGGCAAAATCACTTATACTGGACAGAAAATTCAAAAATTCTTATCTCTCTCTCTAGACCTCTTAATGAGGTGCTTTTAGTTGGTATGAGTCACTATGATTGCCTAGTTTCTCTGTATAAAATTTTGTGGCAATTGGACATCATTTGGGCCTCTTGTGACAGAAAATAATTTCGGACCAAATAAATAGTGCAGCAGACCAAATCCATAAAATTTACCAATTTCAAAAAATTATCAAATATTCTATAGACCTCCAAAAATTATAATCTTTACCTTTCCAAAAATCTCTAAATGAGATCTAATTGCATGCCAAATTTCAGATCAAGACTAGCTCATTTGGCTAAAAAATAATATAGGGTTCCATTATGGTCAAATTTGGCTCCATATGAGGTACCAAATTTGCCAAATGGCCTTCCCTTAGTTGTGGTACCTTTTGGGCAAGTTTAAAAGCATATTTAAGACTTGTGTGAGCTGCCCAAATGGTCCCAAACCTCATGCATCTCATTTTGGCCATTCAACCCACATTTATACACATATTCATCAAACTTTAAACTTTTATACTATGACATTTCATACTCAAAACATGTGCTAGTAGTCATACATCATTTCCATACATTTAAACATGACATAATAGTATATCTATATATGTCTCAAGGTTTATAATACATATACAACATCATATACATCTTGAACCATTATTATGGTTCCAAAATAGACAAAATAAAGCATAAGCTTGTCAAGCCCCTTCCTTTAGTGTTGTTGGCTCCCATTAACATATCCACTTGGTTCACTTAGCATGTTAGATCATTGGAGAGGAGGGGATGAGATTCAAAGAATTCCAATAGCTCATCTCCCATTCAATCATACATAATATGGGCAAAGCAAGCCTTTTAAATGCATGTATGAAGAAAATAGAAATCTTAGACATTTTAAAGGCAACCTTGGCATGTGAATCAATCATACAAGACATTCAAGAGCTCACCAAGTGTTTGGATTGGCCTCACACTTCTCCTAATGGATTTTGGACTTACCTCACCCATTCTTGAGAGCTTTGGATCTCAACCACACTCTTGGGAGCCCACTTTGCTTTTAGGAGACTCTTTACTTTGTCTCAACCAAGTTTAAGGGTTCTTGGCTCATCCTCACCAAAGGGAAGAGTTCTTGGCCTCTCCACACTTAAGCAAACTCACACAAATATGATATATTCATTTAAAAGCATAATGTGGCATCAAGAGTCATGGTATATAAGAGCATGCTAGCATACTTTTCATAGCTTGAAAATACACGTACACACATTCTAAAGGAAGCTAAACACACATCCATGCATTAGAGAAGGTGGAGAGAGCTACCTTGTATACAAGCACACACTTTTTCTTTAACTTTCAAGGCTCCTCTTTTGGCCACACATCCACAATTTGGTGGAGATAGTTTCTCTTGGCCTAGATACAAATTATGGGAGCCAATTAAATTCATGAACCACACTCTAAGGCTACACAACTTAATGAAACACTAGATTGCTCTATAGGTTCCATTATGGTCTATATTAGGACCTAATGAAGCAACACCCCTCAAATGATTTCTAGGCCTCATTCTTTCCTTTCAAATATGATTCTTGACTCCTTTTAAACCTCTTGGAGTCATCACATCATTAAAACAAATGGCCTAGCACCATGTTGCTTCTTTAGGTCATAATATGGAACCTAAGACACCAAATCACTTTCCATGAGTTCTAAATTTTTTCTAAGGCCTCCCTTTATTTTTATCCATCAAATATGACTCAAGAATGGCCTTATAAAAATTTAAAACTTCCCCCACCTGCACAATCCCATCTTGGCCGAGACATAGACACCATTTGGGCCATATGGAGTTTTCTTGGTTTTCTTGAAGGGAGAAGCTTGTGGGGAGCATCTTTGGTGTCTCAAGAACTTATTTATACTCTAACTTAGACCTAGGAAGCATCATACAAATTTAGAAATTGGAAGGTGCACTTAAAACCCTAGGTTTTACATCTTGATTTCTAATGCCTATTTCTTGGTTTTCTTTGCATATTCTTATTCCTCTCCATCAAATACCTAAGAATCACCTTTGGTTTGGTTAAAAATCTGACTCCTTAGGTCTGTCTAAGTCTAGGTCGAAATGGAGAAGAAGTGTGATGAAAGGTATCAACCATAGGATGCATTTTTACCTTGTTTCCTTGCTTAATTTGGCTTGAATCTTGATTTCTCCAAGCTCCTCTCTTCAAATCCGAACTTTCCCTTGATTATCTCCCTTCAATCAGATTTATAAACTTTATTATAATCATAAAAAAGAAAGGGAAATGGAGAAGGAGAGGTTTGGAAAGGAGAAAGCATGAAAAACCATGAAATTCCTTACCTTTTCCTTACTTTTTCTCCTCCTTTCTTCTCCTCCATGGTGTGCCTAAGAGAGCTGGTGTTTTTTCTGGTTTTTGGGTAGAATGGGTCGTGCAAATGGAGAGGAGAAGAAATAAGAAACTTAAAGTGTGTTCAAGAAGCTTCCACTTTCTCAAAAATTCTAATTTTGCCCTTTGTTTTTGGCATTTTCGTTTCTCCTTCGTTTTAGCTCCTTTTTTAGAACCGTCTTTTCAATTATGAAATTTAGGTTCCCAATTTGGTAAAATGCCTTTAGAATTACTCAAATTGGAGCTAAAACCTTCCCGAAAGGATCCGTCAAAGTTCAGGCACACCGACATTAGAAAATGTCCACCGGAGGGGCTTTAGTTGTCCCAGGGCTTTCCATGGTTTTTAGGGCCTCGGAGAACCCCGAAGAATTCAAAACTTTCATTTAAAAAGCCCTCCTGTGTGTTTTTGAAAAAGTGCCCATATTTACAAAAATGCCACTGGCCTTTTGGCAAATTTTTTGAATCACTTTGGCCTTGATTTCTAGGCAACTCAAGGCTCAAATTCTCATTTTCTAATATTTAAAATTTTATCATAATTTTAGTTGGCCCCAATTCCTTCTATTTCAAGAACTTCCTTTTGTATCTGGCCCATTTTTGTCGTTTACGAAGAAACTGAACATTGCGTTTCTCACGTTTATAGAGGGACCGGATGTTACATGATGCGATGCCATGTGCAAGGAAAGGGATGATATGGCACCATGTGCAGGGCAAATTTTTAGAGACTGCATGTGTTATAGAGCAATGATGATGCTTACCTCAGCAAATCTTGGTAAAAGATTGTGATTGCATGTTTTACGAAAAAGTTACCACTAATGTTGTTGCTGACATAAGATGACATTGTCTCTTACTTTGGCTAATAAATGCAAAGTTACTTTCATAAAAAATGAGAAAAGTAACTATGGTTAAAATCTAGCAGCTAATATTCATTCTTAAATTAAGATACAATCTCAGTTGTTGAAGTGATCTAATGGTTCAAATTCTTTTTACTTTTAAAGGTCAAATCACAACTATTCATCTAATTTAAAGGTTCACATCTAATTTCTAATATTAAGATTAAATCCTAGCATCCATTTAATCTAATGGCTTGGATCTATCATCATAAAAAAACTTTTAAATAATAGCCATCCATTTAAAGCAAAATTTATGTTAAAACTCACACACACTTTATGCCACCTTCATTCATAAGAACACACACACACATTTGGCCAAAAGAGGGAAAGAGAGGGAGAGCCACAACTAAGCAAGAAGAAGAAGAAGAAGAAAGGAAGGAAAAAAGATAAAAGAGAAAGGCAACTGGGGAAAGAAAGTACTGTAGATTCGAGGTAACATAGAGTACTCTTCTTCTTAGTTTTTCTTTCATTTTGCATCATGGAATTTTCTCTTCCTTCCTCTTTAAAATTTTGGCCATGGCAAGAACAAAAGATATAACATCCAGTTCCTCCGTAAATGTAAGAAATGTACTGTTCAGTTTCTCCGTAAATGTACAAAATATACAGGATATAAAAAAAAGTCCCCCAGACAGAATGATTTGAGGTCTAATAAAATTAGAGTAATAATTTAGACCTCAAATAATAAGGATCCAAGGTTAGAGGTGTCTTTAAAACAGAGCTAGAATAAATAAACAAAATTTAACAAAGATGTAGTGGCATTTTCATAATTTCGAGCACTTTTTAGAAAACTCAAAGAAGGGATTTTTAAATGGAAAAAATGAGTTTCCTAGGATTTTCAAAGGCTCTAAAAGTCATAGGAACCACTAAAATGGTTTAAACTCCTCCAATTTATGTTTTAGAATGTTAGTTGACCTGAACTTTGACTGATTCGTTCAAGAATATTTTAAATTCAATTTGGATGAAACCTATCACACCATATTATTTCTAGTATTACTTTACTCATTCAAGAGGAATTTCACATATTATTAAGAGAAATTCAAGAAAATCCATTAAAATAATAAGTTTAATTGTATTACGTCAAGGTTAAAAATTTAAATTTTGATCCGTGGACCCTGGAAACTTACCAATAACATTCTTTAATTATTTTTCATTCATAAAAATCATAAATATATCAAAACTTCACATAAACCACAAACCAAGAGCTAAAAACCACAAATTCTCATGTTTTGCCTCGGGTTCCATGGTGGCAGATTTTTTATGCAACTTTGAAAAATCATAACTAAATCTAAAAAAATCAAAATCAAGCAAACCATAGCTTTCGGGAAAGTTCTAAATGTCAAATTCACATAAAAATAATTCCCAGCCATGAAAATCTCATATAGGCCATGTTTGACAACAAAAAAAGGCACAAAGGTCAGACTGCCCAGAATTACTAATATAACTTACTGATATAAATTTTAAAAATTCATAATTAATTCCATAAAAATTCAATTCATGCAAGCTGTACCAATTTGCAAAGTTTTGCATGTTAACTAGAGGGAAAAATAGTTCTAGATCAATCCAAGAGCACTCAGACCTTGAAAATCAATGGAACGGTGCTGAGGATCTGGCTGTGCACCTGGGGCAGAATAGAAACTTCCAAATTCATATCTCCCTCTTTAGACATCAAAATGAGGTGTTTCTAGTTGGCGTAAATCACTGGGAAGGTCTAGTTTTGTCCTATAAAATATCACAGCCATTGGACATTGTTTGCCCTATGAATAACAAAGATTAAAATTCGAACCATATGAACAGTACTAGTAGCAAATTTTGAAATTTTAGCTAACTTCAAAAATTCACCAAAAATTTTGTAGACCTCCAAATATTACCCACTTTAACTTCCCAAAAAGCTTGTAACAAGGTCTACATGCATACCAAGTTTGAGACCAAGAAGAGCTCATTTGGACCATTTGTGCTATAGCTCACCATTATGGTCATTTTTGCACCATATAAGGTATCAACTTGGTCCATATGGCTTTCCATGGTATTTGGCTCCTCTTGGGCAAGTTTAAAAGCATGAATATGACTCATATGAACTGCCCAAGTGGTCTCAAACCTCATACATTTCATTTTAACTATCCCACATCTAATAATGTGTCAGTAACTATAAGCCATACAAGAGGCAAATTACACATTTCCATTAATTTAATGCCACATAAGATCTATACAATATCCATATATCATTTTACAATTGTTTATGGTCTTACATTCCAAAAATAATATATACATAATCACTTTGATATTCAATTACAAAATAAACTACATAATGATCCAAATATAGCTTTTCAACTCCCTTGGCTTGCATTCTTTGGTTCTTGCCCACCACCTAGACATATTAAGATAGAAGAGGGAAGGGGAATGAGATTCATGGAATCTCAATAGCTCACACACCCATTAACACATACATTCAAGGCATACATACATCAATGGCATAAGTATGCAAGCTACTTTAACTACAAATGCACAAAATCCCTATTTCATGCCACATTTGTACAGCAAAGCCAAAATTAAGCTCTAGGGACTTTTGGTTTTGCTTCACCCTATTTTTAGGTCTTTTGGATTTGTCTCACCCTTGGACTAGGGACTTTTGACTTGTCCTCACCCATCCAAGAGAAATTTAGCCTAGTCTCACCCATGCCTTGAGACTTTTGGCATCTCCTTACCTACATTAAAGGGCTTTTGACATCATCTCACCCTTATGAGCCATTTCCACAACCAAAGCCATTCAAGAAGACATATTGGTACCAATGCAATATCAAGACAATCAAGTGGCATGTTATCAAGTCACAAGAACATACACAAACATACAATGACATACATATGCACTCAAGAATGCAAGGAGAATAAGGTGGAGAGCTATGCAAGCTTGGCTTCACTTTATTCCTTCCCTTTCTCGGCCTCACAAGTGCAATTAGGTGGGTTAAGATCTTCTTGGCCTAGACATCATAATTAACACATAATTATACACTTGAAGCAAGCCAAGATACTAAATTCATTTTTAAACACACATTTAATTCTATAGGTGGTATAATGGTTCCATAAATGACCTATTGAAGCAACCTTCACAATTCAAGTTCTAGGCTCCATTCTCTTTTCATTTCTGGGCCTCTTGCCATCATTCAAAGTCATTGGAGCCATTACACATTCATTTGTACAAGCTTAATTACAAGTTGTTTCTTAAGGCTCCATTATAGACACCATTATCTTATCTCCCAAACCAAGGCTCCTAAATTTTTTCCAAGGGTTCCTCCTACCTTCTCCCATCATATGAAGTCCCAAACCAAAGTTAGAACAAATTAAAACACTCCATAGCCTATTTGCTCTTGCTTGGCTGAGACACCCTCTAAGAAAAGGGTTCATGAGCTTCTTAATTTTTTCTTGATGCGAGAGTCACTTGGGAGGCTTTTTAGAGGTCTTAGGAGCTCAACTGAACATTTACATAGCTTAGGAAATTCACACACCAAATCAGATTTCACAATTTCCTCAAGAACTCCACACTTTCTTGACTTGATTTCCATTAGTTTTTTCTTTAATTTCTTTGCATAATCTTAATCCTCACACTCTTTTTCCAAGGATTCACCTTTGGTTCTGCCTAAAATCCATCCCCTCCTACTCCTCCCTAGGTAAGTCGAAACTCATAGCAAGAAGGAACAAAGAGGAGAAGCAATTCAAAGCATGAAGTACCTTAGATTCTAGCTTGATTTCAAGAGTTTTTCTTCTTACTTTGCCTCTTCTCAAGCAATTCGAACTGCTCCCCCTTGTTTTGAACTCAAAATAGAATCAATCCATTCAAATAAACCATAAAAAGAAAGCATGGAAGGAGAAGAGCAAGATTAGAAGAAGAAAGAGTATGAAATTCCTTAGCTTTCCTTACCTTTTCCTTGGTTTCTTCCTCCTTCTTCTCCTTCTCTTGGTGCGCCTAAGATTTCTGCTTCTTTTTCTATTTTTGGGCAGAAGGTGTCAACCTAAAGAAGGTGGAGGAAATGGCATGAAAGTTATAGAATGTTCAAGAAGCTAACTTTTTCAAAAATTCCAATTTCATCCTTTCGTAATGGCAACTTCATTTTAGCTTCGTTTTAGCTCCTTTTTGAGAACTGTCTTTTCTATTATAAAATTTAGATTCCTAATTTAATAAAATACCTTTAGAATAACTCAATTTAGAGCTTAAATCTTCCTAAATGAATCCATTAAAATTCGGGTTTACCATTATTGGAAAACATACACTATAAGGGTTTTACTACTATCAGGGGCTCCCATGGTTTTCAGGGCCTCTAAGAACTTTGGGAAACTCAAAATTTCCATTTAAAAAGCCTTCCTGTGGGTTTCTCACAGAATTGCACATATTTGCAAAAATGTTATTACGTTTCGTCAGTTTTTGTCACAATTTGTTTCATTGTTGTAGCTTTTGTTTTTTCTTCTATCTAAGCCTAGGATTATTATTTTTAGGAGTCTAGGACACTACTCAATTTTTTTGGGGACATTATCTAGCTCATTTTAAGGGATTTACTTTTATATAGCTCATTTTGTTGTTTTACAGGATTTATTATTCATTACAAAACCAAAGATATTTTATGAATTAAAGGACCTAAATTTTATGATAGAAAAAATGGTTCTAAAAAAGGAATTGAAATGAGCCTAAACAGAGCAAATAGGCCCATAGGGGAAAAATAGTTATTTTAAAAAATTATAAAAGAGGCTTCTTAAGTAAGATTACACCTCATCACCTTCTCTAAGCTTCCATTTTCAGAAATTTGAGCAGCTATAGCATGACATTAAGAAGAGGGATAGAGAAGAAGTTTAAGCTTCCATTTAGGTAAGTAAACGACCCCCTTTTATCCCACACCAGTAACAAAAGTTATTCCTCTCTCTCTAAGAGCTCTCTAATGGTGGTTTTCTTTTCTTGAAAACTTGAATATTCAAGTTTAACTTAAGCCAAAAAGGAATTCTTTTCAAGAAACCAATCGGTGGAAAATAATCTACGTAAAGCGAGCTCCATTTTAAGGTAAAAATTTACTTGAAACACTTGTAAAATATTATATTTTCAAGCCATTTAAGCTTTGGTCTAGAGAGAGAAAGTGAGGAGGAGAGTTTTTCTTTATGTGTTCTTGATGGAACCAAGGGTTATGGAATGTGAGAATTAAGAATATACAACAAGAATTGAAAAGGAAGCTTTAGAATGCAAGTTATAAAATTTAGGGATTTAGTTATACCTAGGCTAAGATGAAACTTCATAGTAGTAATTTAAGTTATTTAAGAGTATATATGAATTCTTAAGACATCTTGAAAGCTTCACAAGTGCCGATTCCCTAAAAGAAATGGATGCATAATGCTCTTCATGTCTCACCCTAACCCACTTCATGCTCCTAGGCAGTGTTTTAATTTATTCTAAGCCTAGAATGGGACTAAATATGATAGAAGAACAATAGTGAAAGCATTAGAAAAAATTTAGAAGTCATAGAATGTAAGATGGAGGTGTAGGCTCCATAATGTGACATTATGAAGCAACTTATAGCTACGCTCCTTAAAATGAATATGCGATGATTTCAAGGAGTCTAAAGAGAGTCAAGAGACCTAGAATGAATGAGAAATGGGAGATAAGACCATGAATTCTCCTAATTGCTTCATAAGGTTTTGTATGGAAGCATAGTGGAGCCATAGAACAAAGTAGCTTCACATAGAGTGTGTATGATACCAAAGCTTGTTTCCACGAGTGATTTATGTCTCTTTTAATGTGTCTAGGCCAAGAAAACCAAGGGCACCTAATTGCAAGGCTTAGTTGAAAAACGAGAAGAAGAATTTCAAGAAAAAATATTGTGTTCTTATTTGAAGGTAGCTCTTTAACATTTCTCACATGCATGGCTTAAATGTTTTATTGTGTTTGAGTGGTTGTGTGTATGTTTGAGCTATGAGAAATATTTCTAGCCTATGCTTACATGTTATGGTACCATTATATTTCTCGAAATGTGTTTATGATTGCATTATGGCTTGCTTGGGTTTGGTTGTGCCAAAAGTCCCTTAGCAAGGGTGAAGATGAGCCGAAAGTCTCTAAAAATGGGTGAGACAAAGTTAAAAGTCTCAAGAAGAGTGAGGCTTAGTCAAAAGTCCCTTAAAAGTGAGTAATGCAAATCCAAAACTCCCAAGAAAGATTGGTGAGACTAGACCAATGTGTAACACCATACTTCTAAGACTCAATTCATGCAATTTCCATGTCTCATCTTATGTTTGTTCTATGGAAACAATATAGTGACATAGGGAGTTATGAAGTAAAATACATTTCTCTACAGGTAAAATTTTTCTTTCAGAGTCCTATGGCCATATGAATGCAGCCATCACATTCTCATACTCAAAAACATGAGTATAGCTCATTTCCATCATCAAATTTGGCCTACAACTCGTGGAAAGCAAAAGAACACATAAAATCCATGTTTACATTTTCAACCAGAATTTCCTCTTTTCTGTCACAAATTTTGGAAAATCATAACTAATTCTAAAAAAATTGAAACCATATGTTCTTTACCATTCTGGGAAGCTTCGGATGTCTACTTCACATTAAAAATATTCCCAGACTATAACATTCATCATGTAGAATGTTTGATATCTAAAAAACTACTGAGGTCGCTGGCAGCCTAGGCTACTATTTAGATTACTAATACAAATTTCTAAAATTCATAACTAATTCTATAAAAATCAAAATCACACACATTCAATCATTCTGGAAAGCTAAAAAATGTTAGCTTGATACTAAAATAATTCTAGAATGAAACAGATACATTTAGCCATTGGGAACTTATGGAACAGTAACTGAACTCTGGAGGCGCCACTGTTACTGACAGTAAACTTCAAAAATACATAACTCTTTGCTCAGACTTCCAAATGAGGTGATCTTAGTTGCCACAGAAATATGCATGTAAAATTTCACAAGCATTGGGCACCATTTTTCCATCGGGTGACACAAAAAACAAAACTGCTAGTATGAAAGTGCACATACCAGAATCCATAAAAAATCCCAACTTTGAAAATTCATCAAATATTCTCTAGACCTCCGAAAATTATGTTCTTTATCTTCCTAGAAAGCTCTCAAGGAGACCTAATTTCATGCAAAATATCAAATCAATACTAGTTCCTTTGGATAAAAAGTGGTATAGGGTTCCATTATGGTCAAATTTGGCTCCATATGAGATATCAAATTTGACAAATGGCCTTCCCTTGGTTGTGGCACCTTTTGGGCAAGTCTAAAAGTACATTTGAGACTTGTGTGAGCTACCCAAATGGTCCCAAACCTCATACATTTCATTTTGTCCTTTTAACCCATACTTATGCACATTTCCATAAACTCATTCATGAAGTTATCTTTACTATACATGCTCAATTCACATTCCATCATTCACATAACACATATTCTCATTTCTACATCATAGAATAGCATAATTACACGTGTCTCAAGGGTCATATGCCATTTACAATATTCATATACATCATTGAACATCATTATAGTTCCATAAAGCAAAAACTAGACATATGATTGTCAATCTCCTTCCTCTAGTGTTGTTGGCTCCCATTGGCATATCCATTTGGTTCACCTAGCATGTGAGATCATTGGAGAGGAGGGGGTGAGATTCAAAGAATCTCAATAGCTCATCTCCCATTCAATCATACATAATATGTGCAAAGCACGCTTTTCAAATATATGCATGGTGAAAATGTGAGACATGCATATTTTAAAAATAATCTTGGCGTGTGAATCAATCATACAAAACATCCAAGAGCTCACCAAGTGCTTGGATTGGCTTCACACTTCTCCTCATGGATTTTGGACTTGCCTCACCCATTCTTTAAGAGCTTTGGACTTAACCATACTCTTGGAAGCCCACTTTGCTTTTGGGAGACTCTTTACTTTGTCTCAACCAAGCTCAAGGGTTCTTGGCTCATCCCCACCAAAGGGAAGAGTTTTTGGCCTCTCCACACTCAAGCAAACTCATACAAACATCATGTAGTCATTTGGAAATATAACATGGCATCAAGTATCATGGCATATAGAGGCATGCTAGCATACTTTTCAAAGCTTGAAAATACACATACACACATTCTAAAACAAGCTAAACACACATTCATACATGAGGGAAGGTGGAGAGAGCTACCTTGCACCAATTCACACACTTTTCCCTTTGAATTTAAGCTCCTCTTTTCAGATACACAACCACAAAAGTCTGGGGAAGGTTCCTCTTGGCCTAGATACAATTTATGGAAGCCGATTAGGTTCATGAAACACATTCTAAGGCTACATAACTTGATGAACCACTAGATTACTCTATAGACTTCATTATGGTCCATAATGGTACCTAATGAAGCAACACCCCTCAAGGGAATTCTAAGCCTCATTCTTTCCTTTCAAATATGATTCTTGACTCCTTTTAAACCTCTTGGAGTCATCATATCATTAAAATAAAGGGCCTAGCATCATGTTACTTCTTTAGGTCATAATATGGAACCTAAGGTACCAAATCAATTTCTAGGAGTTCTAAATTTTTTCAAGGGTTCCTCCCACCTTCTACCATCATAAGAAGCCCCAAAGCAAGGCTAAAACAAATTAAAACAGCCCTTAGCCTAATGGCTTTGTCTTGGCTGAATTGATGGAGGGAGGAGGAGTCCATGGGCTTTTTGATTTTTCCTTGATGGGAGAGACACTTGGGAGGCTTCCTAGGGGTCTTAGAAACTCAAATAAACATTTACACATGCAAGAAAATTCATGGATTAAATCATTTTTTACAAAGTGTCCAAAGCTCTACACTTTTCTAACTTGATTCTCATTAGCTTTTCTTCCAATTTCCTTGCATCTACTAACTCCTCATGGTCTAAAACCCACAATTCCTTCTTATTTCTGGACAAAAAGCCTCCCCCCAAGATGGTTCTATTCTGGCAGAACTCCACACACAAAGGGCAAGAAAAAGGAAGCAACCAAGATAGAAAAATCACCTTGATTCCAAGTTTTTCTCAAGAGCTCTCTTCCTTGCTTCAACCTTTTCCTTGAATTTTGAAATTTCTCCCTCATTTATGGGCTCAAAACAGAACCAAACATCTCACTAAATCCATAGGAAGAGAGGAGGAAAGGAGGGGAAGAGGTTTAACAAGGCAAGGAGTAGGAAAAAGTGGCTAAAACTTACACTTTTCAAAGCTTCTTCTTCCTTCCTTGGCCTCCCCTCTTGTGCACCACTCTCAGCCCTTCTTACTTCTATTTTAACGTGTGAGAGAGTGGGTGAGGAGATCTGAGCAAAGGAGGGACGTTTTTATAAGCTAGGGATTCATTTAAGTAACTTTTAAAATTTGCAATTTAGTCCCTCTTTATAGTTTTGTTCATTTGGGCTCGTTTCAACTCCTTTTTGAAACTTTCATTTTCCATAATATTCCTTAGGCTCTTAATCATAATAATTGCCTTTGGAATCACTCAAAAAGGATCTAAATCTATTCTAAACCATTCGGTCAAAATTTCGGTCAACTGACAGTCAAAATCACTCACCGGAGGGGTTTCAATTGTTCTAGGGGTTCCCATAGTATTAAAGGCCTCTAAGAACCCTAGAAAGCTCAATTTTTTTGTTTAAAAAGCCCTCCTATGAGTTTTCCAAATTTTTCAAAAATTACAAAAATACCCCTACTTCCCTCAGTAAATTTTCTGATCTCATTTGGCTCTAGTTTTTGGGCATCTTAAATCTCAAATCCTCATTTTCTAATATTTAAAATTTTATTATAATTTTAGTTGGCCCCAATTCCTTCTATTTCGAGGACTTCCTTTTATATTTGACCTATTTCTAACGTTTACGGAGAAACCAAACATTGTGTTTCTCACGTTTACGGAGGGACCAGATGTTACATAATGCCCTCGAAAGCTTCTACTTGTTATGTATGAGTTATGTGACAAGGAAAATGTCTTGAACATGTTCACTAGTTGCTTGAATATCATGCACGCATTTTTTGACTTGTTTATGCATTTATTATGTATGTTTGAAAGGGTTAAGAGCTATTGGGATTCTTTAAATCTCACTCTTCCCCTACACATGTTTAGCCATGTCTAGGTGAGCCAAGTAGACAAGGAAATGGAGGCCAACAAGCAAAAAAAGCAAGATTATGACAGCAAGATAGAGAAACGGCTTGTTTAATTGTATGTTGATGTCAAACAATGTAACCATGAGATGTATTTATGGTGTAAACCCTTGAGCATATTTTAATATATGTACAAATAGTGTATGTATCAATATGGAAGCTAGATTAATGAAAATGTGAGATTTTGTCACTCATTTGCTATTATATAACTTGATGTTCTTATATAAATACGGATATGGCAAGTTAGGATTGAGCTCCATGGTGATTTGGATTATTTGGCATGCTTTTATGTTTTGTGCTGATGCTTTTAAACTTGCCCAAGTGGCTGTGGAATGCAAGAAGGGCCATTTGGTGTCTTGAGATGCCATTTTGAACTTCAATTTTGACCAAATGGTGTGTTAAACCAAAGTATGACCAAATGAATAGTTTTTTTCCATGAAATTTAGCTAGTAAGTAGGTCTCATCTAGAGCTTTTCAAAAAGCAAAGAGCACTCAATTTGGAACTTTAAAGAATTTATTATAATTTTTCAAAGTTGGCCAAATTATGCAAAAATGGTATGATTACTGTTCATTTGGTCAAGTTGTTTCTCTGTGTCACACGTGGGTCAGATGAAGTCCAATAATCATGAACATTTACAAGCATAAACTAGACATCATAATATTTCCATAGCTACTAAGATCACCTCATTTAGAGTTCTGTCGAGGGGGATATGAAGTTTTGAAATTGCATGACAGTACCAGTAATGTAGCCTGACCTATGTTACTGTTCCATCGATTTCTAGTAGCTTAAGTCCACTACATTGGTATGGATTTATTTTTATTCAAAAGTAGACATCCACAGACTTCAAAATGGTATGATTTGTTGATTTTGATTTTTCTAAAAATGGTTATGAATTTCCAAAATTTGTATCAAAAAACTAAATTCTAAACCAGAGAGCAAACCATGGAATTTGTGTGATGTAGCTTCAAACCCGATGTGAATGAGATCAAATGTGATGAGTATGACTTGTATGAATGTGCTATGACTAGAAAATGATGTGGATGAGTTCACATGGTCCATGGAGTATAAGATGAGGAAATGAAACTTTACATAACACAAATATATACATTTAAATATTCAATATTTTCTTTATGTAAGGTATGTTCTTTCTTGAAATGGTGCTGCATCATGTATGTTATGAATGAGATAGCTTATGGTACTAATATATAAGGATAAAAAGACTAAGCTATTATATTTATTGATATTAGAGTAAAGTTCAAGGCCTTTTAGGGATGTTTATTGCTTGAGAATGTAGCGATAAGGTTGTGTAATGGCTTGTCTAGTTATGAAAAGCCATGTATGAGACATTTTTAGGTGTCTAAAAGTGGTGTATGTCTATGGTTATGCTAAGTGTATGGTGGAGTGGTGTTAGTGTAGGCCATGAACATTAGGAAAGGTTAGCCTCTCGAGTTGTTATAATAAAGTTGAGTGATCCTATGGCTAGAGCACTATAGGCTATAGTGGCTCATCAGGATCTGTGGCAAGCCTTGTGTATTAGTAGCAAGAGGCTATTACTATGTCATTGCAAGAGAGGCTTGCTTAAAGAGAGACCATGAGAGGCCTAATCCTCCCCAGTTGTCACACTTTAACCATTCTTAGATGTTTTGTTTGGGGCAGAGATAGGTAGTGACACAGCGCAGTATGGGATGAAACTATTGCTACCCAAGAATCAGTTAGAGGGGAAATGAGAGAGATCTATTCTCCCTCCACGATACCTAGATGTTTAGATGAATTAGAGAGCCTAGAAAATTATTCCCTTAAGACAAAGGTTAGAGTTTATAGGCAACACTCCATAGAGCCTTGACAACCCAGGTGTATCGTTTGGCTGTACATGAATAATGTAAGGGGTAGAACCCTTTAGTCTTGATGATGGGCTAAATACAAAGGCAATTGTGGCTTGAATCATGTAGCCAAAAAGGAAGTACTAGTGATGATAGAGTGTATTGCCATATGGAAGGCCTCGTTGGTCATATTTAGATTAATATGAGAAATGAATTGTTATGGGGTTGGACAGAGCCTAGAGAATAAGACCCCTAGTGTGAGCATGATGAAAGAAAGATAAATGACCCACTAGCTAATGTCAAGAATAATTAAGAATAGATGAACAGTGGGCTTAGTACATAAGTTTAAGAAAGAGACTAGCCTAGCTTATGAATGAGCCTGAGAATGTTTAAGATTGAGAAGCACCTAGAGCTAGCGTATTAGACATGGGAGTAGAAAGGTTATTGAGACCCACCCATAAAGTGTTGACTCCAACCTAGAATGCTATTCTATATGTTAGCAAACGACGAGCTTTCACCGTGAGCCTATGCAAAGCATGGTATGGGTATATGTGTAAAGGAAGGATACATCTGTATAAAGGAACAAGTGTCATACCCTCATATATTATATGTTATTAGTCACTGTTAAAAGATCTTATACTCACTAGCAGGAAAACCCTATTGAGAAGGTCTCAAAATTTGCATTACAAAATGCAAGACCTTGTCAACAAGATCCTAGATCTTAGTGACAGGATGTCCTCGTAGCCATTGAATTAACACGATTTAATGCTAATAGCATTAAGAATGTAATGGGTTTATGAGAAGGGTATACTTTAGGGATGATACCTTAAGACAAGAATGAGATGTAATGAGATAGAGGACCACCTAATTAGTGGTCAGTAACTCTCCAAGAGGTAAAGCCTTGATTTAGTAATTACAGTAATAAGGGAAGGGTGAGGAAGCATCGAGAAACTAGTACTTAGCAAAAGATACCCTTGACTTAGTAGTGACTAAGGAGAGTTAATAGAGTAATTATAGTAAAGATAGTCAGGTAAGAGTTTAGTACTTTGACAGATGAGCTTCCTTAGTATGAGACTCGTGTAATGTGAAAGCTCACGAGTAGTAAAGAATACTAAATGGATAAAGTTACTTGTAAAATAGATTCAGGATATTAAGAAGACATATAACCTGAATCAGGTTAGTATAATCTTAGAATTAATGAAGTATGATCCTAGAGATAAAGGTAGAAAGTCTAAATGAAAAGAGAGAGAAGCTAAGTAAGTAGTTAATACCTTAATGCTTCTAGGGAAGCTAGAGAAATTTAAAAGTCACCTAATAAGGTGAGCTATAGGATTATGTAAAGTAGTAAAGTAAGCCTTGAACTTTAAAGAGAGCAACCTCTAGGGTTCATAAAGAATAATTCTTTACGGAGGAACAGTTTAGTTAAGAATAAAGCACAAGAATAAAAGGAATTAGACCTCTCTCCCATTTGTATAAAAAGGGAGTAAATAAAGGTGGACCCAGGAAGATAGAGATGTATAAAGAAAGTATGTGACAATGTCAGAATCGAGGACATAATGAATTAAAAATAGATAAATAGATAACATGAATGAGTGTATTAGTAAGCACCATTGTCCTTGGTACAGATGTCAATAAAGCATGATGTAATGCCCTAAATAGAGACAACTAGGCAATATGAATGACCTCAAGGTAGTACAGTAAATGATGTAAGAAATTAGAGGAAGAGTTCCCTCTCCTCAAGTGTCATTTGAAATAAAGAAAGATAGAGCATGGTACCAGGAGGGTACTTTAGATTATTGGGAAATTCATAATATACTAGTGATAGTGGCTTAAGCTTGGTCATGATGCACTTATGTATTAGTGATTAATGATATGGTTTTCTTGTAATGATGGTTGCATGATATTGAGTCTGGCCAACTCAATAGTAATGTAACTTGAGTGTGTAGCAAATAATAGCATCAACCATAAAGAGTTTCCCAATAATCGAAGAGTATCCTAGTTAGTTAAATCAAGAGTTAAGCTAAAGAAAGAGAGGTAAAGGATTCCAGTAAGATCAAAATAATAAGAAAAGTATGCAGAAAGGAATCCCTAGTAAAGAACAATAATGCAAAAGGGAACAACTAGTAATATTGGAATGTTAAAAGTCAAAGTCCCTTGTGATATAACTAAATAAAGTGAAAAGGGACTAGCTTATGACCTCTATCCTGTGAGAGATGTTAGACACACTTAATGTGTGTAATGCCCTGGTGCGAAAGGCACTAGAAAGCAGAACAGGGACACAAAAATTACAAGATATGAGAGGAAAGATAAAAAGAGTACAAGTAAAGTGTAGTAAACTAGTAAAAGTGAAGAAAGAAATCTCAAGTGAAAAATCTTGAAGTGGGAACTTGAGGATCCTATAAGGAGTAGTAAGTGAAAAATTAGAATACTCCTAAGTATTGTTCCAATGGGATCAACAGAGAAATAAGTGACATGGAACCCCCTTCACATGAAGAGCATAGTAGACATCTGAGTTTAGCTTTAGTCATTATGAGTGATGGTTACTAGACTTAGTGAGCATATATTTTATTGTCAGATACAGTGACCTTAGGCTTTGACATTCCCTAGAGATAGATCATAGTAGATTCTAACTCAATATAACAGGTTGCAGTGGACCCTATCAAGGCTCAAAGAGGTCACAATAGACCTAGAGATCATAATAGATCCCACAGAGATACAGAGAGCCCACAATTCTAGCACATTAGTTCTTTGAGAAGATGACAGCCTGAGATAGTTTTCCCAGATCAGTTAGTTTTAGAAACCAATATAGTATTAGATAGTTTTCGTCTCAGAGACTAGAGATCTTCTAAGTCTGGTAGACTATTGCCACAGAGATATAAAGGCTATACTCAGATAGTTAAACTACTAACTAGACTTCATTAAGGGATGAGCATAGTGTGTGGGATGAGGAAAGCAAGAAAGTAGTTTTCTAGTAACATAGCTAGATAAACCACTACCCAGTAGATATTGGACCTGACCAAGAGATAAATAGATCCTTATATACTAAGGTCATATGTTCAGAGGGCTCAAGTATAGTTTATCTTGATAGGGTAAATGGTAGACTATGTCTCCAGTAGCTAAGATTATGAAAAGTCAGTATCCCACAAGAATTCAGTGATAGTCAGTGGTAGTTACTCTTCAATGTAAGTACAAGAAAGAATATGAGTTATGATGATCAGCTATTAAACTGAAAAGTTAAATAATACCCACTCTCAAGTGAATAAAGAGAGTAAAACACAGTTCAAGCTTGAAAAGGCAAGGGTCAGAGTAAGAAATGAGGCTGGGACGATTAAGAATAATAGCCCTTTTAAAAGGAACTATGATCCCAATAAGTGATACAAATATGAGGCCTACAATAGAAAGAAATATAATGATGAACCATGGGATGAGTTAGTGAGAAAACAAACAAAATTTAATAGTGGACTAAATATCTACGTAAGTTAAGTAAGCAGACAAAGGTCTCTAATGACATTTAATGAACAGATAAAGATAATAAAACTTTATAAAAAGCTATTAAGAGATGATTTAATACTAAGTAAGTAATCTCCTAAGTCATGTAAATAAGTCTACTAAGCAAAAAAAAAAGATAACCCCTATGAGTAAGTTAAGAATAATCATATGTGAAATAGTAAGCTCTCTCAGGAAATAGGCCAGAATTATGAGGGTAGGATTTACAGTCAGAAATTCTTTCCCTTATAAGAAAAGCTAGTATATGCTCTATAGCAATATCACAGAAAAAGATAATCAGATACAGTAAACTAATGATGTAAATTCCCTAGCAGAAGAGCTTAGTCTCTAAAGGAAGTAAATAAAGCCAAGAAGAAGGGAAAGAAAAGGCCAGTTAACGAGAATATGAGAAAAACTAGATGAAGTTATACCCTTAAATTTTGAGGACAAAATTTATTTAAGAGGGGAGGAAATGTAACATCCGGTTCCTCTATAAACGTGAGAAATGTAACATTTGATTTCTCCATAAACATACAAAATGCATTGGATATAAAAGGAAGTCCTCCAGATAGAATGATTTGAGGTCTAATAAAATTAAAATAATATTGTAGACCTTAAATAATGAGAATCCAAGGTCAGAGGTGTCCTAAAAATAGAGCCAAAATAATTAGACAAAATTCAACGAAGATGCAATGGCATTTTCGTAATTTTGGGCACTTTTTAGAAAACTCAAATGAGGGATTTTTAAATGGACAAATAAGTTACCTAGGGTTTTTAGAAGCCCTAAAAACTATAGGAATACCTAAAATGGTTTAAACCCTTTTAGTTTATGTTTTAGAGCATCAATTGACTAAAACTTTAACTAGTTCATTCGAGAAGGTTTTTAATTCAATTTGGATAAAACAAAAGGTATTTTATGAATTAGAGGATCTTTATGATGGAAAAGACGGTTGTAAAAAATGAGTTGAAATAAGCCTAAACGGAGAAAATAGTTGCATAAGGGCAAAATAGTTATTTTGAAAAATTATAAAAAAGGCTTCTTAAGTAAGATTACACTTCATTACTTTCTCAAAGCCTCCAGTTTTAGAAATTTAAGAAGCTATGGCATGACATTAAGAGGAGAGAGAGAGAAGAAGTTTAAACTTCTGTTTAGGTAAGTAAACGGTATCGTTTCATCCCGCGCCAGTTAGGAAAGTTGTTATTCTCTCTAAGAGCTCTCTAATGGTGGTTTTCTTTTTCTTGAAAACTTGAAGATTTAAGTTTGACCCAAGCCAAAAGGAACTCTTTTCAAGAAACCAATAGGTGGAAAATAATCTATGTGAAGAGAACTTCGTTTTAAGGTAAGACTTTACTTGAAACACTTACAAAATCTTGTGTTTTCAAGCTATTTAATCTTCGGTCTTGAAAGAGAAAGTGAGGAGGAGAGTTTTTCTTCATGTGTTTTTTATGGAACCAAGGGTTACAGAGTGTGAGGATTAAGAATATACAACTAGAATTGAAAAGGAACCTTTAGAATGCAAGTTATAGAATTTAGGGATTTGGTTACACCTAGGCTAAGATGAAGCTTCCTAGTAGTAATTTAAGTTGTCTAAGAGTATATATGAGTTCTGAAGACATCTTGGAAGCTTCACAAGTGCCAAGTCCCTAAAAGAAAGCAAGCAAACTCCTTGGGTGCATAATACTCTTCATGTCTCGGCCTAACCCACTTCATGTACCTAGGGAGTGTTTTAATTTGTTCTAAACCTAGAATGGGACTAAATATGATAAAAGAACATTAGTGGAAGCATTGAAAGAAATTTAGAAATCATGGAATGTGAGATGGAGGTGTAGACTCTATAATGTGACATTATGAAGTAACTTATAGCTATGCTCCTTAAAATGAATGTGTGATGACTCCAATGAGTCTAAAGGGAGTCAAGAGACCTAGAATGAATGAGAAATGAGAGCCAAGACTATGAATTCTCCTAGTTGCTTCATAAGGTCTTGTATGGAAGCATAATGGAGCCATAGAACAGAGTAGCTTTACATAGAGTGTGTATGATGCCAAGGCTTGTTTCCATGAGTGATTTATGTATCTTTTAATGTGTCTAAACCAAAAGAAAATATAAGAGAAATAAAAGGTGTGAACTTAGTTTTTTTTTGTATTCTTATTTTTCATTATGTCTTATCTCCTAATAACATTTCTTTTAAATATCATGGTATTTGGACAAAATTACTATTTACTTTTTTTAATTTTTAATAATAAATAGAAACTTGATATAATTTGGGAACTTTAAAAATTTGATATTAAATACTCTTAATTTTTAATTAAAAGTAGTTTTTATTTTTCAATTAAAAATAATTTCTCTAAGATCTTAAGAAATATTGAATTAGTAATTAAATATTTAAAATTTACTAATATTTATTTGTTATATTAAAGATTTAATATATAAAATTTTTAAAAAATATATTTAATTATCATTGATTCAACTAGTGCTCGACTATAGTTTGACCAATAAATCATGAACCAATACCTTTACCAGTTCAGTGACGAGTTTGGTTTTAAAAACATTGATATGGTATGATATACTTCACATGCTATTTGGATTATGCTGATATTTATTCTATAATTTTTTAAGCCTATTTGTGAAAGTTAAAAATTTATGAAGTATTTTATTGATATTTGATTAAATAGTGAATATTTGTTCTAGAAATATGCTGCTTATTGTCTAATTTCATGATACCAAGGATATAGGTTGTTTGGCAAAGGACTAGCCTATATATATTGTAATACCTTAACTTCTTAACCTTTACACAATTATCACATAGGCTATCTCAACACATATTTGGCATATTGATATACATTTGTAAGGATGAGACACTTTTATACATGGGTAATTGTGTAACGAAATGCTAAATTAATTCATTTCATGCTTTAGGGACCATGTGAGCATCATTTATATCATTTTCTATCTATAACATATCTATTCAAATTGTAATATCATATTATAATCTAATATTGAACCTCCTCTTACAAGTGAGATTATACGATTTATTCAAGAGATCTCAAGAAATACATTAAAATAATGAATTTAATTACATTTCGTAGCAGATAAATTTTTCATTTCGCATATTTGGGACCCTATGAACTCATCAACAACATTCTCTAATTATTTTCCATACATACAATTCATAACATTCTCAAAAATTGGCACCAACCATAGATCAAGGGTAAAAAATCTCAAAATTCATTCATTTCCTGCGACTCTATAGTGATAGATTTCAGAGGCAACTTTGAAAAATTATAACTAAATGTGAAAAAGTTGAAATCACACAAAGAATAGCTTTTCTAGAAAGCTCTAGATGTTAAATTCATAATAAAAATAACTCTAGGACATGAGCATAGCCTTTAGACCATGTTTGACAACAAACTAGCTACAAAGGTCTGGCTGTCCCTAGTACTAATATAGTTTACTATCATAAACTTCAAAAATATTCAATTAATTTCAAAAAAAAATCTAATCTATGCAAATGATACCAATTTGGCAAGTTACAGATGTTAATTAGAGGAGAAAAATAACTTTAGACCAGTGCAGGCACATATAGATCTCGAAAACTAATCAAATAGTGACATAGGTCTAACTGGACGCTTGATACTGGAAAGCAACTTCAAAAATTAATATATATATCTCTCTAGACATCCAAATGAGGTGCTTCCAATTAGTACAAGTCATTGGAAAGGTCTAGTTTCTCCTATAAAATTTCATGGCAATTGGACATCATTTGTCCCATGAGTGATAGAGTTTCATTTCGGACCAGAATGAACAATGCACTGAACCAAAACTAGAAAAATCCCCAACTTTGAAAATTCACCAAATTTTCTATAGACCTCCAAAAATTCTGTACTTTGGCTGTCCAAAACCCTCTCAACAAGCTCTAGATGCATGCCAAATCTCAGACCAAGAAGAGCTCATTTGGGCAAAAAGTGACATAGCCTCACAAAATAGTCACTTTTACTCCATATGAGGTACCAACTTGATTCAATTGGCCTTCTTTAGTGTTTGGTACCCCTTGGGCAAGTTTAAAAGCATGAATATGACTTGTATGAACTGCCCAAATGGTTCCAAACACCATGCATCTCAATTTGGTCATCCCACATTCAAAAATGCATACATTCAAGTGTGTACCCAAGTGTTCAATTTCCATATTTCCATTATCTTGGCACCATACAAGATTCATACATCATCCATATATAATATTACATTTGTTCAATGATTTACAACTTAAAAATATCATGTACATTTCCACTTTGACATTCCATTACAAGTAAGGTTACATGATAACAAAATGTAACTTCTCATGGTGCTTGACTTCCTTTCCTTGCCTTTTGAATATCACCTAGACATTTCAAGATAGTAGAGGGAAGGGGAATGAGATTCCTAGAATCTCAATAGCTCACACACCCATTCATATACACATTCAAGGCATATACACTTCAAGGCATATGTATGAAAGGTTTGGTAATGATAAAGTATGCAAAGTCACAATTTCCATGCCACTTATTTACATTCACACCAAGACCATGCTCTAGGGACTTTTGGTTTTGCCTCACCCCATTTCTAGGACTTTTGGATTTGCTTCACTCCTGGTCTAGGGACTTTTTGTGACAATCTTAACTTCTAATCATTGTAATTAAGGTTAAATATGTGATTAATAATCATAAATCAGGGTTAAAAGACATTGCGACTAATTACCTTCAGAAAATGCAGGGAAATTTAAACCTTAATGTTATTAAAGTCATCAACCAAATAATTACAAGCATTCATGCACACAAGAGAAACAAACACTCATTTATAAGCCTTAATTCTATTACTCATTAATTCTAACTCCTAAGAATGTTCTACCAATGTTTCTAAGTTAATTGTATTACTCATTAATTCTAACTCCAAAGAATCTTCTACCAGTGTTTCTAAGTCATCCCTTAAGGTTACCATAGGAAAAACCAAGGTTTCTAGGTTAAAATGAGAGTTTAGGACTGTTAGCCGCATCTAAATATCCTTGCATTATGGCTAATTGATCTTGGCTTCACCCTTATATCTTCACAGCTTTCGCTATGATGCCTCTTGGAGCCTATCTCACTCGCCTCTCTCTATTTGCTGCAGCCAATTCCCCCTTTCGCCGCGGCTAATTCTTCTCTAGAACACTTAACATATTTTCAAAATAGTTTTCCATGGCCAATTCCCATTTAGCTGCGGCAAATTACCCTTTGGATGACTTCTAGTTTGGCCTCTCATATTTCATCACAGCTAATTCCACTTCTCGCCATAGCAAATTGCTCTTTGGACCTCCCTCTGAGCAACTTCACTTCTATTGGCCACGGCTAAGGCTATCTTGGCCGCGGTGAAATGCTTTTTGATCCTACAACTTCTAAAATCTTGTCTCATACTCTCTAGTCTCCCTCCAATGACACCCTAAGGCCTCTCTACCTTAATTTGTGGGGCTCTAATACCTTTCATTAGCCTAATTTACCTAGTTGATCTATCATTACTAGTTTAAGACTTAAGTGTTAATTTCTACTCCTCTAACTACCCTATGTCAGCAAGTTCATAGATTAATAACAGCAGAATTTCATAACCTACCAATAATCATCATTCAAATGTATATTCCATTAAAGATTTCATGCATCACTAATTTAGGCCTACATCCAATGTATCACATAATTACATTTCCTAAATGGTTTACCATATCATAGGTTTAACATAGTTTATAACAGACGTTATAAGTTCATATAACCTATATCAGCTAAAATGAGGCCTAACTCCTCAATAGATACATTTTAAGTAATCAAAATACAAACATCTACACTTGGCATCATGATTACATAATGATGCTATACAAAAAGAATACCAAATTTAGCATCTATTCTAGTTAAACTAGTTTAAGTGTAGCCTTCTCCACATATGGCTGGAGCTCATAGATTTTTATCCACTTGCTTCCCCTTATCCTTACCTGAAGAGCCTTCACCTAAAAGTATGATCCCATGAAACGAGGTGAGATGCAAATCTCAGTAACCAAGGCAAATTCCATTCATATATTCTAGTTTAATTAACATATATGCATGATTTCATATAAGCATCAGAAAATATACCAACCGTATCAGTAAATGAAATAATTAGGCTATCTATAATTACTATCCTATACTAGCAATCACAATTTCACATGTTAAAGGCCAATAACACTGAGAGAGACCCATCCACGGCACCCACTCCCCAATGAGTACAACCAGGGCTCAGTGCATCTGGGGTCTGATCATAACCCGATGCATGATCCAAGCACATGCACGAGTGGCAGCAGTACCACAGCTCCACCATGGACACACAAGGTCCAATCACATATAACAGATAGCCAATCAATTTATTTAGGATCAAAATTATAATCATGCAGCAAATACAAAATTAAAACAATCATATATGCATGGAATTAGCATGAACCCTGATTACCTCACTTGTAGACAGGTTGGGAAGCTAACAGTAGTACCAAAATCCTTCTATAATCATAATATCATAAGATTATCACTTTATATCAGTCTATTACTATCTCATTCATCATTTATGGTAATAACCCAATGCTCAAAGAATTAAATTACTAATAGTTACTAAGGGACACCTACCCAATCACTAAGAGCTCTAATTTCAGGTTTTGCCTTCCCTATACCAGAAACATCAAAATATCATTCCAAACTATAGGAAAATTTGCACAAAATTAAGGCTCATACTATAAGTCTACTATGGGGGTCTCAAACCAATGGAAAATACATCAAAAACTTAATAACACCTTTAGTCCCAACTTACGAAATTTCACCAACAAAATCCCAAACAACCACATTTCAGATTTTGGGTATGGTGAAAATGCTTTAAATGAAAAACTAATCAGACCAAAATGAAGAGAAAGAGAAGGAGATTAAGTTATATAACAAGTACCTTGGTTGATTTTGAGTTTAGAAGTGAGAAATGGTGGATTTCTTACTTAAAACCCTAGCCTCCCTCTTAAGGTGCGAAAATGCCTCTTGTGTTTGTTTTCAGCAAAGTGTGGAGGAGGAGCTGATGTGTTTAAGGTTTTAGTTAGATTTAAGTTGGGTCTAATATGGGTCATGGGCTGACCCAAAGGTCCAATTCTAACTAGGTTTCAAATTTAAGCCTTGTTTTGCCTGCTTTCATGTGTTGGGTTGTAGAATTTTAATTGGGTCAGACCAAGTTTGAAAAACTCAATTGATTTAGATCTGCACAAGGGTTGTTGGGTTAATTATAAGAGCTTATATATGATGGGTCTTGGGCCTCTATCTCATTAAATCAGATTGGGCCCTCCCTAGGTACTCTCTCTCTCTTGGGCCAAATCTCACATTAAAAGGTTGGGTTACACCTAAAATTATTAGGCCTCCATTAGTTCCTAACCTTGGCCTACTTAATTTAATTTGGACCTAGATGGGGTTTCTAACTCAATTAAATCTTAACTCATATTAATAATTTATCTCTTTAAAATTTTCACTCACTTAACTTACCCAATTATTTTATATTAATTATTCTTAATTAACCCAAATCTATTATTAACACCTTAATTAATTTTAGGGTGTTACACTTTTGACTTGCCCTCACCCTTCCAAGAGACTTTTGGCCTTGTCTCACCTATGCCATGAGACTTTTAGCATCTCCTCACCTTTATTAAAGGACTTTTGGCATCACCTCACCCTTATGAGCTATTTCAATAACCATAGTCATTCAAGAAGACACATTGGTACCAATGTAAAGTCAAGGCATCAAATGGCATATCATCAAGTCACAAGAACAACACAAGCATACAATAACATACATATGCACACAAGAATGCAAGGAGAATGAAGTGGAGAGCTACCTTAAATTTTGCAAGCCTTCCTTTGTCTTATTCCTCTCTCTTTTCGACTTACAAGTGCACCTAGGTGGGTTAGTGTTTTGTTGGCCTAAACACCATAAACAACACATAATCACACACTTAAAGCAAGCCAAGACACTAAAGATACTCTTGAACACACACTTAGTTCCATAAGGGGCATAATGGTTCCATAATTGGCCTATTGAAGCAACTCTTACATTTCAAGTTCTAGGCTCCATTTTCTTGTTATTTTTAGATTTATTGGACTCATTTAAGGTCCTTGGAGCCCTCACACATTCACTTGCACAATTAGAAACCTAAGTTGCTTTATAAGGCACCATTATGGAAATCATTGCTCCCTCTCTCATTCTATGGATCCTAAATTTTTTCCAATGATTTCTCCCATCTTTTAACATCATATAAAGTCCTAAACTAAGGTTAGAACAAATTAAAACACTCCCTACCCCTATGAACTTCATTTGGCCGAGGTATGTACCAAGGAAGGGGTTTATGGAGTTCTTGATTTTTCCTTGATGGAAGAGCCACTTGGGAAGGTTTTTAGAGGTCTTAGGAGCTCAAGGAAACATTCAAATAACCAAGAAAATATTCACACAAAATCAGATTTTATAAAACCCTAGAAAACTCTACACTTTCCTAACTTGATTTCTATTGGTTTTTCTTAGAATTTCTTGTCATATTCCTCTTTCTCATGATCAAAAACCCTAGTTCCTCTCTTATTTTTGGGTAGAAAAACCTCCCCTTATATGGTTCTATTCTTAGCCGAAATCATACATATCCATGGAGTAAGGAGAAGAAGCAACTACAACAAGTAATTACCTTAGATTCATGCTTGTTTTCAAGGCCTCTTCCTCTTGGTTTGCTTCTCTCCAAGATTTTCGAACTATCCCTCTAAGTTTTAGTCCAAAAATAGAACCAATCATCTCAAGAAAACAATAAAAAGAAAGCATGGAAGGAGAGGAGCAAGGTTAGAGAAAGAAAGAGCATGAAATTCCATAGATTTACCTACTTTTTCCTTGATTTTTCTCCTCCTTTTCTTCCCCTTCTTGTTCACCTAAGAGAGCAAATCATATTCTGTACTTTGGGCAGAAAATTTCATGCTTAAAAAGATGGGAGAAGTGTGTGGGAGCTTATAGAAATACACTTTTTCAAAAATTTCAATTTCGTCCTTCTGTAATGGCAATTTCATTTTGGCTTGTTTTAGCTCCTTTTTGAGAACTATCTTTTCCATTGTAAAATTTAAGTTCCTAATTTAATAAAATGTCTTTAGAATCACTCAATTTGGAGCTAAAATCTTATTAAACAAATTTTTCAAAGTTCAAGCTCACCGACATTAGAAAATGTACACTAGAGAGGCTTTACTGATCCTAGGGCTTCCCATAGTTTTTGGGGCCTCTGAGAACTCTAGGCAACTCAAATTTCCCATTTAAAAAGCCCTCCTATGTGTTTTACCAAAAGTTGTACTTATTTACAAAAATACCATTACATTTTGTTTGTTTTCGTCACAAATTGTTTCTCTATCCTAACTCCATTTTTCTTTTTGTCTGAACTTAGAATTATCATTTTTAAGAGTCTAGGACTCCACCCAATTTTTTTGAGACATTATCTAGCTCATTTCTGAGTACTTGCTTTTAAATGGCTAATTTCATCATTTTACAAAAATTACATTCGTTACACAAATCATAAACATCACAATTCACCTCAAGCATCTCAGATTTAAAACCAAATTTGAAGAAAAACTGGAATTGCTCTTAAATTTACTATCTAGATTTCTGATATGAACTTTGAAAAATTATAACTAATTCTAGAAAAATTAAAATCATGTATAGATAGCGTTTTAGAAAGTTCTAGATGTTAAATAATGATTAAAAATAGTTTTAGATCAAAATAGTAGCATTTAGCCCACAAAACATAATAGAACATTACATCAGGTTTGCTCTCGATAGCTCCACGACTTGTAAATTTTTAAATTTTGTTCTCTCTCTATAGAGCTCCAAATAAGGTGATATTAAGGGCTATGGAAAGCTTATGATGTCTAATTTATGCTTCTAAAATTTTATGAGCATTGGACTTTATTTCGCCTACAAGTGACACAGAGAAACAAATTGACCATATGAATAGTATACATACCAATTTTGCATAATTTGACCAATTTTGAAAAATCATAATAAATTCTCTAGAGCTCCAAATTGAGTAATATTTAGCTCTATGAAAATCTCTAGATGAGACTTACTTACTGGCCAAATTTTATGTAAAAATTCATTCATTTAGTCAGATTTTGGTTTAGCTCAAGAATTGGTCAATTTTGAAGTCCAAAATGGGATAACAAGACACCAAATGCTCTTCTCATCTTTCCACAACCATTTGAGCAAGTTTAAAAGCATAATTATAGTCTATAGAAATATGCCAAATGGTTCATATCATCATAGAGCTCATTCTCACCTTACTACTTGCATTCATACACATAAACATAAAGGCTCATGAGTGGCAAAAACTCATTCATTCATTCATTTAGCCTCCAAATTAATACATACATCATATTTACATACATTTAAATATGCTCAAAGGTCTTTGTAATATCTAGTTTTTGTCAAAATGACGAAAATGGATACGTTTTCAAAACAGGTCCCCTGAAAAGAATTAGTTCAGGTCCTGAAAAATTTAAGTAGCATTCTAGACTCCTAAAAATGAGAATCCCAGGCTCAAACAGAAAGAAAAATGGAGCTAGAATGAAGAAACAAATTTGAACGAAAGGTTAACGAAATGTAATGGTATTTTCGTAATTTTGAGCTAATTTTGGAATTCTCATAGGAGGGCTTTTCAAATGAAAGTTTTGAGTTCTTTGGGGTTCTTAGAGGCCCTGAAAACCATGGGAAGCCCTGAGACAATTAAAACCCTTTCGATGGATGTTTTCCAACGTTAGTTAGCCTGAACTTTAACAAGTTTGTTCAAAAAGGTTTTAACTCCGATTTGAGTGATTCCAAAGGCATTTTGTTAAATTGGGAATCTAAATTTTATAATGAAAAACATGATTCTAAAAAAGGAGCTAAAACAAACTAGAAACAAAAATTCCAAGACAAAGGAATAAAATTGAAATTTTTGAAAAGTTCTTCCTAACCTACCTATATATAAATGTCACGGCGCACCTCCTTATTCATTTAGCCACATTTGTTTTTGCCCTAAACTAGAGGACAGAGCTAGGGTTTGAGATGCACTAAGAAGAGAAGAAAGGGAGGAGAAATACAGGAAAAAGGTATAGATTTTCTTGATTTTTCATGCTTTCTCTTGAGCAAAATCCTTCTCCTCCATCTTCCCTTCTTTCCCATGATTTTATTGAAGTTCTTGGATCTATTTTGAGGGTAGAATAGAGGTGTAAAATTCAGATTTGACGAGAAAAGGCCAGGAAAAGTGAAAGACAAGCAAGATGAACTAAGGAAATCAAGGTATTTTGTCATCTCTTCACCTAATCTTCCTCCTTCCTTCTCTTATGGGTGGTTCAACCTACATAAGATTAGCCCTTAGGGGTTGAGTTTCTACCTAAACCAAGGATGAATCTTAGGAATTTAAGGAAGGAGAACAAGAATATGAAAAGAGAATTAACAAACAACTATGGAAAATCAAGATAGCAAAGTTAAGGTTTCAAGTGTCCCTTGTAAAATCTGATTTTGATACAATAATTTTTAGGCCTAAATGAGTGTTTGGATGAACTCCTAAAATCCTTAGAAGGCTCCCTACATGCATCTTCCACCAAGAAAACAAAGCAAGCTCCATGGGTGCCAAAAAGAAGCATAGTCTAGGCCTAAAGGGTTCAAGGCACCTAGGGATTATTTTCAATTTTTCCAAGCCTATTTTTGAGTCATATATGATGGGTAAAGATGAAGGGAAACCTTAGAAAAAATTTCGGAGGCCTAGGGAATAAATTGGTGTCATAAGTTCCATAATATGACCTTAAGAAGCAACATGTAGTTAGGCTCTTTGTTTTAATTATGTGATGACTCCAAGAGGCTTCAAAGGAGTCAAGAATCATAAATGAAAAAAAATAATGGAGCCTGGAACTCAATTGATGGATGTTGCTTCATTAAGCGCATTTTGGATCCACAAAGGGGCTATTAGACCAAGTGTTTTAAGGAAGATGTATAGCTCTAAAAATGATTTCAAGAACTTAATTGGCTTCCATATATTATGTTTAGGTCAAGAGAAACAAATCCCACCCCCTTCTGTGTGTAAGGCCAAGAGAGAGGATTTAAGGCTCAAGGAAAAAATATGCTTGTATGGCAAAGGTAGCTCTCTCCACTTTCTCTCATACATGAATGTGTGCTTACTTTGTCTTTGAATGTGTGTATGTGTGTTTTAAGCCATGAAAAGTATTCTAGCCTAAGACTATATTCCATGGTGCCATGATATTGTATTATGTTTTCAAATGATGCCTAGTATGTTTGCTTGGGTTTGCTTGAGTATGGTGAAGCCAAGAACCCTTAGCCATGGTGACGATGAGCCAAGAACTTTTAAAAATGGTTGAGATAAAGTAAAGGCTCTTCCAAGAATGAGGTTGAGTCAAAACCTCTTAGAGAAAGTGGGTGAGGCAAATCTAAAATCTATAAGAGAATGGGTGAAGCTAATCCACTTACTTGGCAAGCCTATGTACGTTTTGTATGACTTGTTCAAATGCCAAGAATGTTTTTTGAATGATCATATATTTCATTATGCTCATGCATGCTTTTTTAGGACTTATATTGCATTTTTTATGTGTGATTAAAAGGGAGATAAGCCATTTGGATTCTTTGAATCTCATTCCCTCCTCTCCAATATCTTAACATGCTAGGTGGACCGAATGAGTAAGGTAATGGAAGCCACTAAGTTGGGAGATGAGAGATTGATAACATAGTGCTTAGTTTTGCTTCTTTTATAGCCATGCAAATGGCATATGATGTAATACTATGATGGAAATATTGTATAATTATTTGAACATGTGTAATTACTCATATATTTGATGTATGTATGAGGTTTGATGCCAAATGAATGATAATGTAGTTTTTGAACCTTGGATGGCAATGTAAAGCATGTGTAATCTTGTGTATGGCATGGGGTGAGAGAGTGATTTTCTAATTTTTGGGTTTATTCACCTTTGAGACAAGTTTAGAGAGTTATTTTGGTGTATTCCCATGTGCTCAAGTGGTCATGGTTGCCTTAGAACTCAAAATGGACCATTTGGACCCTTTGTAAGACTTAAAGGTGACCATTTCACAACCCAATATCAAAATCTGACCAAATGAAGGAATTTGCCCATGAACACATATAGATCTTATCTAGAAACATTTTGAAAGCTAAAGACCAAATTATTTGGAGCTCTATGGAATTAATTATGATTTTTCAAAGTTGGCATTTTTTTGTTGAATTGATGCAGACACTGTTCATTTGGTCAGTAAATTAGGCTGTGTCATTTGAGGGCCAAATGATATCCAATGCTCATGAAATTTTAGAGGCATAAACTAGACATCATAATATTTCCATGGCCATTGAGATCACCCCAGTTAGACCTCTATGCAGGGATATATGAATTTTTGAATTTGGAGGATAGTATCAGTAATGACAGTCAACCTATGGTACTATTCCATCAATTTCTAGTGGCTAGTAGCCCTATTATGGTATGGATATATTTTTTACATAAAGTAGACATTTGTAACTTCCTAGAATGGTAATGTATACATGATTTTAATTTTTATAGAATTAGTTATGATTTTTCAATATTTGTGACAGTAACCTGGAAATCCTTCCCGAGGCTGCACTTATTATTTTTATGTATCAACTTTTCATGCTCAAGTTTTAGGCCACTTTTTAAGATGGTTTTGAGTTGTAATTGTGTAATTAAATATGAGAATGACTTGAGTGAGTTCATATGGTCCATGGGACACAAATAAAGAATTCATCTACTACGCAACATAAATAAAGTGATTATGTTTATTGAATTTTCCTTGCTCTTCTTGTATGATAATGGAAGGAAGCTTAACATTCATTTGGAATGAGTTTTAGAATTATGGTGTTACACTTTATTGGCATCAGACCAAGGTTCAGGCTCTTAATGTGGGTTGTGGCTCATGTTTATGAGTTGCCTTGATGTATATGAGTTATTTGTGGATGAATTAAGTGTGTAATGGTGGTGGAAGTGTTCCCTTTGATGCTAAAGTTTGTTATGATGTTTCAACAAGATGGTGAACACTAGAAGAGGTAGACCATCTATAGAGGCTCATGTAGATGATAAAGCTAAGCCTAGTGATCCAGTAGCTGGAGCCCTTCAGGTTATTATGGCTCATCTGGATCAGCAGTAGGCTGTGATCACACAGTTACAGGAACGACTTGCTAAGAGAGATTGCCAAGGCCCTACACCTCCTCCTCCATAGCCACCATAACACTCAGATCATCCCGAGCATTTAGGGGTAACTTACCTAAATCTGTAACCATATATCTAGATAGTTACTCCTACTCCACTAGCTCAGACACCTCTAGCCTCGGAGCAGCCCTCTACTAGATATATTATCACATAGTTTAGAAAATTAGGGCCTCCCACCTTTGATGGTGAGATAAATATAGAGAAAGCCGAGGCCTGAATTATGTAGTTAGAGAATATCTTCTGGGTGATAGAGTGTACGTCTAAGTAGAAAGCCACTATAGCTATTTTTCAGCTAGAAAAGGAAGCAGATTACTAGTAGAGGGGCACAGAGCCTATTTTAAGGGTGAGAAACCTTTCGATTACATGGGAGGTGTTCCTCCAGGCTTTTTATGAGAGATACTTCCATAGCTCAGTTAGAAATGAGAAGGAGTCAGAGTTTGTACTCCTGAGACAGATAGAGGGGATGTCTGTGGACGAGTATGTGGCCAAATTTGTAGAGCTCTCTAGATATTCTTCGTATTTACAGAGGCATGATGATGAGCGCTGAAGAGCAGATAAGCTAGAGAAAGGTTTGCTTCCAGAAATTAGAGACAAAGTAGTTCCACAAAGAATCAAGAACTTTAATACCCTAGTTGAGATATACAAAGTGACAGAAGCAAACCTCAGAATGATGCAGCCCACCTCCAGTGCTAGACCACCCTTCTCTGAGCCCAAGAGACCTAGAAAGGAAACACATGCCACAACTACTAGCAGGAGAGGTGGTAGGAGCTAGTGGAACAGATGAGAAAAGAGAAGGAGAACTTAGTCCAACAAAGGTAGTTCTAGGCCTATAATTTGTTCCCAGTGTAGCAGGAACCATAGAAATAAACCATGTTACACGGGGCAGAATGTGTGTTACAGATGTGGTAGGCCAGGGCACATAGCCAGGGACTGCACACAAGCTCCTCAGCAATTCATACAATAGAGGGAGATGGCTCTTACTCCCAGACCTTAGACCCAGGGTAGAGTCTTTGTCCTATCACAGTAGGAGGCTAACCGATCCCCAAGTCTGATTCAAAGTATTATTAGAATAAATGAATTTTTTGTAATTGTATTATTGTATTATTTGATTCGGGTGCTAGCCACTCTTTCATATCATATGACTGTGCTAGAATGTTGGATTTGGGTATGCATACATTACCATATGATTTATATGTATCTACCCTTATAAGAAACTGAGCCATTACCTCCCATACTTATTTGAATTGTGTAGTCCAGTTTAATCATTGCCATACCATACTTAATTTGATTTATATGCCCCTTGTTGATATTGATTTAATCATTGGCATGAACTGGATGTCTACTAATAATGCTACACTAGATTGTAGCCACAAATGTATTACTTTACTTGAGTGTGGGACTGTACCTAATATGAGGCCTGAGTTATCTATTATAACCATCTCCTAAGCTGAAAGGTCTCTAGGGCATGATTGTCAGGGATACTTAGTTTTCTTTTCAATTCAGGCTAAGGTAGAAGAGGATATAGAGGAAATTCCAGTAGTGAGAGAGTTCCCAGAGGTATTTCCTAGAAAGATTAGTGGACTATTCTAGAGAGAGGGTCAAATTTCCCATAGACATTGTACCTGGGATAGGTCTAATGTTTAAGGCTCCATATAGGATGGCTCCCACTGAGCTAGTTGAGCTTAAAAAGTAGATAAAATAGCTTTAGAAAAGGATTTTATCAGACCCAGTGTCTCACCGTTGGGAGCTCCAGTCTTATTCATAAAGAAGAAAGACGGGAGCCTTAGACTATGTATAGACTACAAGAAACTCAATAAGATAACTATTAAGAATAAGTACCCTCTCCCTCATAAAGATAACCTCCTAGATCAATTAGTAAAAGCATCAGTATTCTCTAAGATAAACCTTAGGTCAGAATATCATCAGCTTAAAATAAAGGCTGAGGATATTCCTAAAATAACATTTAAAACTAGATACGGGCATTATGAATTTTTGCCCTTTAGGTTGATGAATGCACCTATCATGTTCATGGATTACGTGAATAGAGTATTCTAGCCATACTTAGACAGATTTGCAGTTGTCTTCATAAATGACATTCTCATCTATTCAAAGAGCAAAAAAGAACATAACCAACATCTGAGATTAGCCTTGGAAACCCTGAGAGAGAAATAGTTGTATGCTAAACTTAGTAAATGTGAGTTCCAGCTCACTGAAGTTCAATTCATAGGCCATGTAATCTCCCAGGCAGGGGTTGCAATAGATCCTCATAAGGTAGAGGTAGTGCTACAATGGGAGAGACCTAGGACAGTGACAGAGGTTAAGAGTTTCTTATGTTTAGTAGGCTATTATAGAAGGTTTATTCAAGGCTTTTCTCAGATAGTGATGCCACTAATTAGGCTAACTAAAAAGAATGTGCCATTTGTGTGGGATGAGAAGTGTGAGTAGAGCTTTCAGGAGTTGAAGCATAAGTTATCCATAGCCCTAGTTTTAGTACTTCCTAACCCTAGAGAGACTTTTGTAGTCTATAGTGATGCCTCTAAGAAAGGGTTAGAATGTGTACTTATGCAGAAAGGTTGAGTGGTAGCTTATGTTTCTAGATAATTAAAACCTCATAAAGAAAATTACCACACACATGACTTAAAGTTAGCTGCAGTGGATTTGCTTTGAAAATATGTAGACACTACTTATACGAGCAGCCATAGAAATTTATAGTGACCATAAGAGCCTTAAGTATTTATTTAAGCAGAAAGAATTGAACATGAGACAGTAAAGATGGTTAGAATTTTTGAAAGATTATGATTTCACTTTGAAATACCATCTCGATAAGGCTAATGTGGTAGTTGATGCCCTGAGTAGAAAATCCATACACATGGCCTGTATGATAATCCAAAAGCAAGAGTTGATTGAGAGATTTAGAGATATGAGTCTCTCAGGTAAGGTGCATTTAGGAAAGTTATTAATGAGTGAAGCTCAAATAGAAAATGACTTGAGGAACCAGATAAGAGAAACCCAATAGATAGATGACTATGTAAATAAGATTAGATCTCAGATAGCCTAAGGTAGTATTCAAGACTTCAATATATTTGAGGATGACATAGTGAGGTACAGGGATAAGCTGTATGTGCCTAGAAACACATAAATCAGAGAGAGAATATTAGATGAGGCACATAAAAGTAAGTACACCATTCATACAGGTAGTAATAAAATGTATCAAAATTTAAAGAAAATGTTCTGGTGGCCTGAAATGAAAATAGATATAGCAGAATATGTCTTCTGATGTTTAGTATGCCAGAGAGTCAAGATAGAGCATTAGAAACCAGCTGGGTTACTTCAGCCCCTAGATATCTCGGAGTAGAAATGGGATAGTGTAGCTATAGATTTTATCATGGGTTTACCTGGGACATGATTGGGGTATGATGCAATATGGGTAATAGTGGACAAATTAACAAAGTTAGCATACTTCTTAGTGATGAAAACCACTTATACCTTAGATAAATTAGTCCAGCTTTATATCCAGAAACTAGTTAGATTACATAGTGTATTTAAGAGCATAGTATTAGACAGAGATTCCAGATTCACTTCAAATTTTTAGAGATTGTTATAGGATGCTCTAGGTACCAAGCTTAGATTTAACACAGCTTATCACCCACAGATAGATGGACAAACAGAGAGAACCATCTAAACCCTAGAAGACATGTTGAGGACATGTGTGCTAGAAATGAAAGAAAATTGGGATACATACTTGCCTCTAGTAGAGTTTGCCTATAATACCAGCTATTATGCAAGTATACAGATGGCACCACATGAGGCATTGTATGGAAGGAAGTGTAGGTCCCTAATGTGTTGGGTTGAGCTAAGAGAGTGGAGCTTAATAGGCTTAAAATTAGTGGACCAGACTTTTAGACAAATTGAGACTATAAGAAAGAAACTGATAATGGCCTAGAATAGACAAAAGGGTTATGTAAATAGACGTAGACAACCGTTAGAGTTTGAGATTAGAGATCATGTCTTTATTAGAGTTTCTCCAGTTACAGAGATAGGTCGATCCATTAAAAGTAAAAAGCTCATTCTAAAATACATAGGTTTGTTCTAGAATCTTGATAAAGTAGGACCTATAGCTTATAGACTTGCCTTTCCCCAAAACCTGAGCCAAGTACATAACATATTCCATGTATCCCAACTCAAAAGGTACCAGCTTGACCCTTCACATGTCATAGAGTATAAGAATGTGAAGTTGCAAGATGATTTATCATATATAGTATCACCAAATCAGATCGTGGATGTTAGACTCAAGCAGTCATGGAATAAGATGATACCGCTAGTGAAAGTGGTTTGGAAGGGGTTATCTCCCGAATAAGCTACCTAGAAGCTAGAGGAAGAGATGAGAAAGAAGTATTCAGAGCTCTTCCCATAAGGTATGTTATCTAAATTTTGAGGATAAAATTTATTTAAAAGGGGAAGAATTGTAATATCCAATTTTCGTCAAAACGATGAAAATAGATATGTTTTCAAAGCAAATCCCTTGATATGAATTAGTTAAAGTCCCAAAACATTTAAGTAACATTCTAAACTCTTAAAAATGAGAATCCCAGGCTCAGATAGAAAGAAAAACAGAGATAGAATGAAGAAACGAATTTGAACAAAAGGTTAATGAAATTTCGAGCAAATTTTGGAATTCTCATAGGAGGGCTTTTTAAATGAAAGTTTTGAGTTTTCTGGGATTCTCAGAGGCCCTAAAAACCATGGGAAGCTTGGGACAATTAAAACCCATCTAGTGGATGTTTGCTAATATCAGTTGACTCGAACTTTGATAGATCCGTTCGAAAAGGTTTTAGCTCAGATTTGAGTGATTCCAAAGGTATTTTATTAAATTGGTAATCTAAATTTTATAATGGAGAACACGACTCTAAAAAAAGAGCTAAAACAAACCAAAAACAAAAATGACAACCTCCTCATTCATTTAGCCATATTTGGTGCATTTTGGCTTCCATATATTATGTCTAAAATGAACTCAATTGATGGATATTGCTTCATTAGGTGCATTTTGGAACCACAAAGGGGCTATTAGACTAAATTAGTGTTTAAGGAAGATGTATAGCTCTAAAAATGATTCCAAGAACTTAATTGGCTTCTATATATTGTGTCTAGGTCAAGAGAAACAAATCCCACACCCTTGTGTGTGTGAGGCCAAAGGAGAGGATTCAAGGCTCAAGGAAAAAATGTACTTGTATGATAAAGGTAGCTCTATCTACTTTCTCTCATGTATGAATGTGTGCTTACTTTATCTTTGAATGTGTGTATGTGTGTTTTAAGCCATGAAAAGTACTATAGTATAAGCCTATATTCCATGGTACCATGATGTTGTATTTTGTTTTCAAATAATGCATAGTATGTTTGCTTGGGTTTGCTTGAGCATGGTGAAGCCAAGAACCTTTAGCCATGATGAGGATGAGCCAAGAACCTTTAAAAATGGTTGAGACAAAGTAAAGAGACTCTCAAGAGTGAGGTTGAGTCAAAACCTCTTAGAGAAAGTGGGTGAGGTAAATCTCAAATCCATAAGAGAATGGGGGAGGCTAATCCACTTACTTGGCAAGCTTATGTATACTTTGTATGACTTGTTCAAATGCCAAGAATGCTTCTTGAATGATCATACATTTCATTATGCTCATGCATGCATTTTTAAGACTTGTATTGCATTCTTTATGTGTGATTGAAAGGGAGATGAGTTATTAGGATTCTTTAAATCTTATTCCCTCCTTTCTAATGTCTTAACATGCTAAGTGGACCAAATGAGCAAGGGAATGGAAGCCATCAAGTTGGGAGATGAAAGATTGACAACAAAGTGCTTAGTTTTGCTTCTTTTGTAGCCATACAAATGGCATATGATGTAATACTATGATGGAAATGTTGTATAATCATTTGAACAAGTGTAATTACTCATATATTTGATGTATGTATGAGGTTTGATGCCAAATGAATGATAATGTAGTTTTTGAACCTTGGATGGCAATGTAAAGCATGTGTAATCTTGTGTATGGCATGGGATGAGAGAGTGAGTTTCAAATTTCTGGGTTTATGCACCTTTCAAGCAAGTTTAGAAAGTCATTTTGATACATTCTCATATGGTCAAGTGGTCATGTTGCCTTAGAATTCAAAATGGATCATTTGGACCCTTTGCAAGACTTAAAAGTTACCATTTCACAATTCAATGTCAAAATCTGACCAAATGAAGGAATTTGCCCATGAAATTTGGCACACATATAGATATTATCCAGAGATTTTTGGGAAGTCAAAGATCATATTATTTTGAGCTCTATGGAATTAATTATGATTTTCCAAAATTGACATTTTTTTGCTGAACTGATGCAAACACTATTTATTTAGTTAGTAACTTAGGCTGTGTCATTCGAGGGCCAAATGATGTCCAATGTAACACCCTAGATTTTTAGCTTTGTCTCATGCTAATTTTAAGTCTCATGCCAAGCATTACATATGGAAGCAAGAAAAATGGCATTAAAATATTGAGTTTTTTTGCATTGCGCTATGCATAAATTTTTCATTTGGGTTCCCGTGGACCATGTGAGCACATTTATCATGTTCTCATATTTAATTACATAGATAAAAATCAATTTTATCACCAAAAGTGTCCTAGAACTCGTGCAAGTGCAAGAAACACATAAAATTTCATAATGTAGCCTCGACCAAAATGGCATACTTTCTGTCACAAATTTTGAAAAATCATAACTAATTGTAGAAAAATCAAAATTATGCATTCTTTACCATTATGGAAAGCTACAGATATTTAATTTATACTAAAAATACTTTTAGGTCGTGGAACATCAAGCAGAAGGCATTTGACATTTGAAAAGTACCTAAGGTCTTAGTTGTCTGGGCTACTATCACAGGTTACTATCATGAACTTTGGAAATTCATAACTAATTCTAAAAAAATCCAAATCACACAAATTTAGATGTTAAATTTAAGGGAAAAATATCTCTAGAGCATGCCAAGACCATCTGGCAACTGAATTATAATGGAATAGTACTGGAGGTCCAATGGCACTACTAGTACTAACAGTAAACTTCAAAAATTTATAACTCTCTGCTCAAACTCCAAATGAGATGATCTTAGTGTCCAGAAAAAGCTTATAACCTCTAGTTTATTTTTGTAAAATTTTACAAGTATTGGACACCATTTGTCCCTTAGATGACGTAGAATATAAAACTGACCATATGAACAGTACATGCACCATAATAGCAGAAAAATCCCAACTTTGAAAATTCATAATTAATTCTGTAGAGCTCTGATTTTTCTACACTTTAACTTCCCAAAAATCTCTCAATGAGCCCTACATATCTGCCAAATTTCATGAGAAGATTCATCCATTTGGTCAATTTGTGCCATAGGGTTTTGGTTTGGTCATTTTTATGGTCTCAACTAGCATCAAAGTATCCAATTTTGCTTCTTAAGCTTGTGTGGCCACTTGAGCACGTGGAAATGCACCAAAATAACTTTCTAAACTTGTTTCAAAGGTGCATAAGCCCATATTTCTCAAACTCACTCGTCCACCCCATGATATACACAAGACTACACATGCTAGCTCTTACCATTCAATACCCAAAACATGTTATCTCATATATTTGGCATCAAATTTCATTCATACATCATATATTTGGGTAATTACATATGTTCATATGATTACATAATAATTTCATCATGGGATTACATCATATGCCATGTGTATGGCTATAAGAGAGACGTAATTAGGCCATTTCATATATTTTGATGTCAATCTCCTTCTCCTTGGCTTGGTGGCTTCTACTACCTTACTCAATTCATTCACCTAGCATGTTAAGACATTGAAGAGGAGGGGATGAGATTCAAAGAATCCCAATAGCTCATCTCCCTTTCAATCACGCATAAAGTATGCAATATAAGCCTTGAAAATGCATGCATGGGCATATTAACATATGTGAGCATTCAAGAAGCATCCTTAGTATTTGAACAAGTCATACATAGCTTCATAGGCTTGCTAAGTGAGTAGATTAGTCTCACCCATTCACTTATAGATTTTGGACTTGCCTCACCCATTTTCTCTAAGAGGTTTTAACTCAATCTTACTCTTAGGAGTCAACCTCACTCTTGGGAGACTCTTTACTTTGTCTCAACCAAGTTTAAGGGTTCTTGGCTCATCCTCACCATGGCTAGAAGGTTCTTGGCTTCTCCACACTCAAGCAAACTAAGGCAAGTATATAAAATATCATTTGAATGCATAAAACATCATCATGGTACCATGAAATAAAAGCTCATGCTAAAATACTTTTCATAGCTTAAAACATATATAGACACATTCATAGACAATGTAAGCACACAATCATGCATGAGAGAAGGTGGAGAGAGTTACCTTTTTCGCACAAGCATACTCTTTCCTTGAGCCTTGAGTCTTCTCCCTCGACCTTACACATACAAGGAGGTGGAGATCATTTCTCTTGGCCTAGACACATCATATGGAAGCTAATTATACTCTTGAATCACATTCTAAGGCCACACATTCACTAGAAAAGCTAAGTGACTCATAAGGCTCTTTTATAGTTCCATAATGCACTTAATGAAGCAACCTTAAGAAAGCATTATCTTAGCTCCATTCTATCTATTCATTTATGATTCTTGACTTCATTTAAACCTCTTGGAGTTATCACACAATTAAATCAAGGAGCCTAGTTAGGTATTGCTTCTTTAAGCCATAATATGGAACATACAAGGCCATCTCACTTTCTATGGTTTCTAAAATTTTTCCAAGGCTTCCTCTCATACTCTCCCATCATACAAGATTCAAAAAAAAGTTTAGAATAAGTTAAAACTACCCCTAGGTACCATTTCTACTCTAAGTCAAAGCATATACTCTTTTTAGCATCCTTGGAGTTTCTTTGCTTCCTTTGATGGGAGAATCATGTAGAAAGCTCTCTTGGTGTCTTAGGAACTCATATGAACACGTAAACATCATAAAATATGGCTAGCGTTCATGGTAGAGTTCAAGATGCAATCAAAACCCTAAATTCCATAACTTGCGTTCTAAAGCTCCTTTTTCAATTCTAGTTATATATTCTTAATCCTCATACTCCATAACCTTTGGTTCCATCAAGAAAACATAAAGAAAAACTCTCCTCCTCACTTTCTCTCTCTAGACCAAAGCTTAAATGGCTTGGAAACACAAGATTTTATAAGTGTTTCAAGTGAAGTCTTACCTTAAAACGGAGCTCTCTTCGCGTAGATTATTTTTCACAGATTGATTTCTTGAAAAGATTTCCTTTTTGGCTTAGGTTAGACCTGAATCTTCAAGTTTTCAAGAAAAGGAAACCACCATTAGAGAGCTCTTAGAGAGAGGAACAACTTTCTCAACTGGCGCAGAATGAAACGGGGCCGTTTAGCTACCTAAACAGAAGCTTAAACTTCTTCTCTCTCTCTCTCTCCCCTCTAAATGTCACACCTTGGCTGCCCATTTTTCTGCAAATGGAAGCTTGGAGAAGGTGATGAGGTGTAATCTTACTAAAGAAGCCTTTTTTACAATTTTTCAAAATGAACATTTTGCCCTTACGAGCTTGTTTGCTCTGTTTAGGCTCATTTTAACTGCTTTTTTAGAAACATCTTTTTCATCATAAAATTTAGGTCTTCTAATTCATAAAATTCATTTGGTTTCATCCAAATTGGATTTAAAACCTTCTCGAACAAATTGATCAAAGTTCAGGTTAACTGATGCTAGAAAATGTCTATCAGAGGGGCTTTAACTGTCTCGAGGCTTCCCATGGTTTTCAAGGCCTCTGAAAACCCTAGAGGAGTCAAAACTTTCATTTAAAAAGCCCTCCTATGAGAATTCCAAAATTCGCTCAAAATGACAATAATACCCTTACGTTTCGTTAACCTTTTGTTATATTTTATTTTTTCATTCTAGCTCTGTTTTTCTTTCCGTCTGAGCCTAGGATTCTCATTTTTAAAAGTCTAGAATGCTTTCCAAATTTTTCAAGACCTTAACTAAGTCATTTTGAGAGACTTCCTTTTGTATCCAGTGACTTTTGTTCGTTTACGGAGAAACCATACGTTACGTTTCTCACGTTTTCTCTTATTTTTAGAGGACTAGATATTACATCCAATGCTCATGAAATTTTACAGGCATAAACAAGACATGATAAGATTTCCATGGCCGCTGAGATCACCCTAATTGGACCTCTGAGCAGGGAGATATGAATTTTTGAAGTTGGAGGATAGTACCAGTAATGATAGTCAACCTTTGATACTATTCCATCAATTTCCAGTGGCTAGCTGCCCCTGCTGTGGTTTGGATATATTTTCAACATAAAGTAAACATTTGTAACTTCCTAAAATGGTAAAGTATGTATCATTTTGATTTTTCTAAAATTAGTTATGATTTTTCATTCGTGATAGTAACCTGGAGATCCTACCCAAGGCTGCACCTATTGTTTTTATGTATCCACTTTTCATGCTCAAGTTTTAGGCCACTTTTTAAGATGGTTTTGAGTTGTAATTATGTAATTAAATATGAGAATGACTTGAGTGAGTTCATATGGTCCACGAGACATCGAATGAAGAATTCATCTACTACGCAATGCAAATAAAGTGACTATTTTTATTGAATTTTCCTTCCTTTTCTTATATGATAATGGAAGGAAGCTTAACATTCATCTTGAATGAGTTCTAGAATTATGGTGTTATAGTCTACATCATATATACACCATGCAATTACAAAGTTTGACATCAAAATGCCTAATTTTCTATCCCTTTGTCAAAGTGTTGCTTCTCAAGATGATTAGCCTCCATTTCATGGTCCACTTAGCTCACCTAGACATAGTTAGACATATGTGGGGGAAAAGTGAGATTCAAAAAATCCCAATAGTTCTTAACCCTTTCAAACATATTTAATAGATGCATATATATGTCAAAAAATGCATGTATGACATTTAGGCTACTAGTAACCATACATAAAGCATTTTTCTTGTCATATAAACTTATGCATATTAAACATAAGCTATCAAGGGCATTGGTCTAGCCTCACCCAACTTCCTTGGAATTTTTGGATTTTCCTCACCTACTTTCAAGGGACTTTTGACTTAGCCTCATTCTTCTTGAGACTTTTGGCATTGTCTCACCCATTCTTAGGGACTTTTGGCTCATCCTCACCTATGTTAAAGGACTTATAGTATAAGCAAACTCATTCAAGCCACTTTACATTCATAAACACATTTCAAGAAACATAATGGTACCATAACATGTAAGTAATGGCTAGAAACATTTCTCACAGTTCAAACATATACATAAGCACTCAAAGACAAGTAGACATCCAACTAATGCATGTGAGAAAGGTTAGAGAACTACCTTGAAGCCAAATTCACACACTTTTTCCTCTAATTCTTCTTCCCCTTTTCTGCCAAGCACTTGCAACTAGGTGGCACTTGATTCTTTTGGCCTAGACATATCAAATGAGACATATTTCAATCATTGGAAGAAGCTCTAACTTCTCACAAACTCTATGTGAAGCTACTTTGTTCTAAGACAATTATGGTTCCATACAAGATACAATGAAGCAACTATTAGAATTCATGATCTTGGCTCTAATTTCTCCTTCTATCTAAGTCTCTTGACTCCATTTAGACTCCTTTGAGTCATCACAAATTCATTCCAAGGAGCCTAGATACAAGTTACTTTTTTATGCCTTAAAAAGGAATCTAAACTCCCATCTCATAAACTATGGCTTCTAAATTCAATTTAATGCTTCCATTATTGTTTTTATATTATTTTAAGACTATCTATAGTTTAAGAATCCATTGAACAACTTCCTAACCCCTAGAAATTGCTCTTGGCCGAATATAGAACCATAAAACTCTAACTTGCACATTTCAAAGTTTCAATCAATTTTCAACTTAGATTCTTATTCCTTACATCAAATAACATCTAAATATACTAATTAAGGTTGGAAAATAAAATGGTTAGCCATTTAAAAAGCCTAAGCCAAACCATTACACAATCATGGTCTAGATTGCATCTTTTCATGATTCAAGGAAAACTAATGTTAGATATGGAATCTTTGCATGTTAAAACCCTTGTTTCCATCAAGAACACATGAAGAAAAACTCTCCTCCTCACTTTCTCTCTCTAGGCCAAAGCTTAAATGGCTTAGAAACATAAGATTTTACAAGTGTTTCAAGTAAAGACCTAAATCTTCAAATTTTCAAGAAAAGAAAGCCACTATTAGAGAAGTCTTAGAGAGAGGAATAACTTTCCTATCTGGCGTGGGATGAAATGGGGTCATTTACTTACTTAAATGGGAGCTTAAACTTCTTCTCTCTCTTTTCCCTTAATTTCATACCATAGCTCTCTAAAATTCTAAAAATGGAAGGTTGCAAAAGATGATAAGGTATAATCTTACCTAAGAAGCCTCTTTTATAATTTTTTAAAATGACCATTTTGTCCCTACACACCTATTTGCTTCGTTTAGGCTCATTTCAACTCTTTTTTGAGAACCAACTTTTTCATCATAAAATTTAGGTCCTCTAATCCATAAAATGCCTTTGGTTTCATTCAAATTATATTAAAAACCTTCCTTAATGAATTAGTCAAAGTTTGGGTCAACTAATACTCTAAAATATAAATCAGAGAGGTTTGAAGCATTCTAAGGGTTCCAATGGTTTTTAGGGCCTTTGAGAACCTAAAAAAACTCAAATTTTCCATTTAAAGATCCCTCATATGAGTTTTCTAAAAAATGCCTAAAATTACAAAAATAGCACTACCTTTCGCAAGATTTTATTTAGCTACTTCAGCTTTGGTTTTCAGGCATCTTAAGCCTTAGATCCTCATTTTCTATTATTTAAAAATTTATCCTAATTTTATTTGGCTTCAATTCTTCCCATTTAGCAGACTTCCTTGTATAATTGATTAGTTTCTGGCCATTTACAGAGGGACTGAGTATTACATATATTACGATAGAGTTGCCTTGATGAGGGGATGAGCCTTATGTGTGCTAAAGTTAGCATTAGATAACTGTTGTTTGTATGGGATGTCCAATTTTAATTAATTAATATACTTAAAATATTTAAAATAACTAATTAAGGCTAGTAAAGGCCATTAGAATATCTTAAACCTATTTGGGCTTATTGGGCCTTACTAAGCCTTATTAAGCATTCCCTATATTTGAATAAGCCTTTTACGATTATACTAGACCTTGATAATATGCTATCCAAATTATTTATGATGCACAGAGTTGTGTAAGGTAGTTATTTTCCAAACATATCTATTATGTCTTAATCAAATGATGGTTTGGATGACATATTATTGTGATAATCTGATATTATCATACCATGAAGGAATATACATACATCTGATACCATATTCCTTTAATGGCAATTTCTCATATTAATACTTTTGGCAACAAAATTTATCGTTATTAAAACATCAATTTCTCAAATTTTTGCACAATTAATTTTTTCATCATAGAAATTTCCAAATTTAAGCCATGCAAGTTTGTTAGGCTTAGAATATCATAAAAGGAAACTCAAAATTAGGATATTGCCTTATATATACAAATTTACAATCTTGGCACATGTTAGACATCAAACTTTGAAAAATCATATCTTGGGCTACCAAAATCACATTTGCATAAATTAGGTGTCTGCAAAAAGCTTAGATGTCAACTATATACTAGAAAAATTTCAAATGCAAATGAATCCATTTGACATAATAAAATCCACGGAGATCAGAGGCTACTTCAGTAAACAACCATAACCAGACCATGAACTTCAAAAATGTATATATTTGGTTATACAACTCCAATTTATGTAAATGCGATGGTTATAGAAAGTTTAATACCAACTATATGCCTTAAACATTTCATTAGCATCATAGTTCATTTGGCCCTTCAAATGCACAAAATATTATAATTGACCAAATGAATAGTATCAAGGACTAGTCTGTATAATTTAGCTAATTTTAAAAATTCATAAAATATTCTACAAAGCTCCAAAAATTACATTCTTTGCCTTTATTAAAAGCTCTCAATGAACTCTACTTGCCTACCAAATTTCAACCTAAAATTCATTCATTTAGTCTAATTTTGGTTTAGATGCATATTATAGCTTAAAAAGTGATATGTTAGGTTCCAAATGGTCTATTTTGAGTCATATCATACCACATCTTCATTTAAGCAAATTTTAAATGGCAAATGCAACATATATGGCTAACCCAACATGTCCCAAAAGCCATGCAACTCAAAATCACACTCCTACATGCTATTATACATATGCAAAATCAAGAACTCAATTGGTCAAATTACATAATATCATATATTTACATCCAACAATGATTTATACATTATTGTCTTATACTTTTGGATGTGTGGGAATGATCACATCTCACAATATGCATATAATTTCCATATATGCTAGAAAATACACTAAAACTTAAATTAGTGTCAAAGTGGTTCTTCTCAAGCTCTTTATTCATTTTCCTTACTTTCTTGAGAATTACCTATACATGGTTAGGGAAATATAGGAAGGAATGAGATTCAAAGAATTCCAATAGCTCATTCATCATTCAAGAATATATATATGGCATACTCAAGGTCAAAGAAAGCAAGCATGCATGTCACACAACCAAGTATCATTCATTTTCAAGTATTAAGGATCTCATGACTCCATCAAAAGCAAAACAAGCTCTAGGGACTTTTGATCTAGCCTTACCCACTAATTAAGGACTTTTGGTTTAGTCTCACCCTCTTTTAAGGACTTTTAACTTAGCCTCAATTGTAATTGAGACTTTTAGTTTTATCTCACTCACATTTAGGGACTTTTGACCTATACTCACCTTATAATTTAGGATTTTTAGTTTAGCCTCACCCTCTTTTAGGGACTTTTAACTTAACCTCACTCATATTTGAGACTTTTGGCCTTGTCTCACCTATATTTAAGGACTTTGGGTCTCACCTTATATAATTCAAGGGACTTTCGACATAACTTCACCCATTCAAGAGCCAAATTTATTCCAAATGCAATCATTTTCAACAAATACATATTATCATCAATCAAATAATAACATATATAAATAGCAATCAAGACATACAAGCAATTCAAAACTAAACAAACAACCAACATATATATGCAAAAATGGATGAAAAGTTACCTTATACAAGCACTTGAAGGGAGTTTTACTTGTTTGTCCTAGATACATAAAATAAGGTACAATTATATCAAAGGACCACATTTAGACTCAAGTAAGCCTTATATAAGCTAGCTTTAGCCTTAGGTTTCCATATGGCTCTATTTAGTGGCATAATGAAACAACTCTTACAAATCAATGTCTTGGCTCCAAAATCTCACCTAATATAAGTTGTATGACTCCTGTTAAACCCATTAGACTAATTACAAATCCAATTCAAGGAGCCTAATACCAAGTTATTTCTTTATGCATAATAAAACCCTGAACTTTCACCTTTCAAAATAAAGCTTCTAAATTCAAATCAATGGTTCCTTTGGTGTTTATAATTCATATCTAGACTATTTCTAACCTTAGAATCAAAGAAAACTCTCCTTAGGTGTCATCTCTAGCTCTAGGCTGAGACATACACTAAGGATGGCATTCTTAGAGTTTTGTTTATTTCTCTTAGGGAAATAGTATCTATAAAGCTTCCTTAACCTCTTATTGACTCAATTACACTCTTACATAAATTAAATTATCATTCTAAAGCCTCACACTTCCTAGGGTGCAATGTAAACCCTAGGTTCCAATTCTTGCAACCTATGGCTTCCTATTTGATTCTTTTGGTTCCATATTAATCCCTATGCTTTAAAACCTCATTTCCTATCAAGTTTAAGCTAAAACCAACCTACCTTTACTCTACCCTTGGTCTGGCCAAAACTTTAAGTTGATGGAGAGATAAGGAGAGCAATTTTCCTACACCAAAGGGTGGTGCACAAGAGGGAGCTTCAAGGGAGGAGAAAAACCTAGGAAAAGGTATGGAGAATTAAGGAATTTCTTGCTCCTTCCTTCATTAAACTTGTTCTTCTTCTTCTCCTCTTTCTTTCCATGGGTTTGATGTATGATTTGGATCTTCTTTTGAGCCTTGTATAGAGGGGAGAAGTTCAAAATTTTCTAAAAGGAGTGAAAGTAAGGGTGAACCTCTTGAAAAGGCTAAGGAATTAAGGTATTTTCATGGCTTTCCTTGCTTCTTCCTTCTTGTTCCTCCATAGCTAAGTTTTTGCCTCCTATAGAACAAGCAAGAGGGAGGAAAATCTGATCTAAACCAAGCATGAAACCTAGGTTTTTAAGGGCGAGGAATAAGTAGATGCAAATGAATTCCAAAAAGAACCATTAGTTTTCAAGTTTCCAAAACCTAAGGCTTTCTTTGCACCATGGTATGTATGAATCTTTCTAGTGGTATCTCTAATTGTATAAGAGTATATATGAGTTCTTGAGATGCCTAGAAAGCCTTACGTGTGCCATTTCCTTCAAGAGAACAAAGCTAACTCCATAAGTCCAACAATGAGTCCATGTCTTGCCCAAGCATGGTTTTTGTAAAACCATAACTTTCATACTCAAAACATGTGCTAGTAGTCATACATCATTTCCATACATCTAAACATCACATAATAGTATATCTACATATGTCTCAAGGTTCATAATACATATACAACATCATATACATCTTGAATCATTATTATGGTTCCAAAATAGACAAAATAAAGCATAAGCTTGTCAAGCTCCTTCCTTTAGTGTTGTTGGCTCCTATTAGCATATCCACTTGGTTCACCTAGCATGTTAGACTATTGGAGAGGAGGGAATGAGATTCAAAGAATCCCAATAGCTCATCTCCTATTCAATTATACCTAATATGTGCAAAGCAAGTTTCACAAATGCATGCATGGAGAAGGTAGAAATCATAGACATTTTAAAAGCAACCTTGGCATGTGAATCAATCATACGAGACATTCAAGAGCTCACTAAGTGTTTGGATTGGCCTCACACTTCTCCTCATAGATTTTGGACTTGGCTCACCCATTCTTTGAGCACTTTGGACTCAACCATACTCTTGGGAGCCCACTTTGCTTTTGGGAGACTCTTTACTTTGTCTCAACCAAGCTCAAGGGTCTTTGGCTCATCCTCACCAAAGGGAAGAGTTCTTGGCCTCTCCACACTCAAGCAAACTCATACAAACATCATGTAATCATTTGAAAACATAACATGGCATCAAGCATCATGGAATATAAAGGAATGCTAGCATACTTTTCAAAGCTTGAAAATACACATACAAGCATTCTAAAACAAGCTAAACACACATCCATGCATGAGAGAAGGTGGAGAGAGCTACCTTGTATACAAGCACACACTTTTTCCATAACTTTCAAGCCTCCTCTTTTGGCCACACACCCACAATTTGGTGGAGATAGTTTCTCTTGGCCTAGACACAAATTATGGGAGCCAATTAAGTTCATGAACCACACTCTAAGGCTACACAACTTAATGAAACACTAGATTGCTCTACAGGTTCTATTATGGTCCATATTGGCACCTAATGAAGCAACATCCCTCAAATGATTTCTAGGACTCATTCTTTCTTTTCAAATATGATTCTTGACTCCTTTTAAGCCACTTGGAGTCATCACCTCATTAAAACAAATGGCCTAACACCATGTTGCTTCTTTAGGTCATAATATGGAACCTAAGACACCAATTCACTTTTTATGAGTTCTACATTTTTTCCAAGGCCTCCCCTCACTTTTATTCATCAAATATGACTCAAGAATGGCCTTAAAAAAATTTAAAACTCCCCCCACCTACACAAACAAGCCTAGGCTAAGACATAGGCTTCCTTTAGACTTCTTGGAGTTCTCCTTCTTTTCTTGAAGGAGGAAGCTTGTGGGGAGCATCTTTAGTGTCTCAAGAACTCATTTATACTCTAACTTAGACCTAGGAAGCATTATACAAATTCAAAAATTGGAAGGTACACTTGAAACCCTAGGTTTTGTATCTTGATTTCTAATGCCTATTTCTTGGTTTTCTTTGCATATTCTTATTCCTCTGCATCAAATACCTAAGAATCACCTTTGGTTTGGTTAAAAATCTGCCTCCTTAGGTCTGTCTAGGTCTAGGTCGAAATGCTCAAGGAAGGGAGAAAGAAGACCAAGTGGAAGAATGACAAAATACCTTGTTTTGTTTGAATTTCCTTGCCTGTTCTTGCTTTCCTTGGCCTCCTCACTTGAATTTCGAACTTTCCCCTCTGTTCTCCCTTCAAAACAGCCCTCAAAACTTCAGAAAAATTCATGGAGAAGAAGAGAAAAAAAGAGGAGAAGAGATTGGTGGAAAGAAAGCATGAAAACAAGCAAAATTCCATACCTAAAGTCTTGAATCTTTCCTCCTTCTTCCCTTCTCCTTGTGCGCCACTCTCTAAGGGTTTTGCTTCTAATTTGGGGGCTGGAAATTCTGAAGTGCAATGAGGGAGAATGTGAGGTGCAACCTATATATAGCTAGGGTAATGTGACTTTTTCAAAAATTCCCATTTTGCCCTTCATACTTTGCATTTTCGTTTCTCCTTCGTTTTAGCTCCTTTTTTAGAACCGTATTTTCTCTTATAAAATTTAGGTTCCCAATTAAGAAAAATAGTTTTGGGATCACTCAAATCAGAGCTAAAACCTTTCCGAATGAATCGGTCAAAGTTCGGGTCAATCGACATTGGAAAAATTACACTGGAGGGTCTTTACCAGTCCCGGGGCTTCCCATGGTTTTTAGGGCCTCTGAGAACCCCAGAGAACTCAAAACTTTCATTTAAAAAGCCCTTCTGTATGTTTTCCAAAAATTCCACTTATTTACGAAAATGCCACTAGCCTTTTGGCAAATTTTTTGAATCACCCCAACCTCGATTTTTAGGCAACTCAAGGCTCAAATCCTCATTTTTTATTATTTAAAATTTTATCCAAATTTTATTTAGCCTTGAATCACTCATCTCAGGAGACTTACTTTGAAAACGTGCCCGTTTCCGTCATTTAACGAAAACTGGACATTACAGTTTTTGTGTCTAGGAAGAGTTTTAAATTTTTCTAAGGGTGAAAAGGGACTAAATATGATAAAAGAACATCAAAGGAAGGCGTGAAAAAAATTTAGAAGCCTTGGCTTGTGTCTAGGCTCTTGGGAATGAAATTTTGATGAGTCCAAGAGACTTAAATAGATTCAAGAGACCTAGATGGAAGGAAAAAATAGAGCTAAGACCTTGAATTCTAGCACTTGCTTCATTAGGCCTCATATGAAACCAATATGTAACCATAGAATAAAGTGAGCTTCCATGGAGAGTATGTGATACTAAAGCTTGTTTACATGATATAATTGTGTCCTATTTGATATGTTTAAACTAAGAAAATCAAGCTTCACCTAGTTGTAAGTGTGTGGCGAAAAAGGGGAAGGAATTGCTAAAGGAAAAGTGTGTGAATCTTGCTTCAAGGTAGCTCTCTAACCTTTTTCTCATGCATGGCTTGGATGTTTGCTTATCTTTGAGTGCTTATGTGTATGTTTAAGCCATGAGAAATGTTTCTAGCTTATGCTTACATGTTATGGTACCACTATATTTCTTGAAATGTGTTTATGAATGCTTTATGGCTTGCATAGATTTAGTTGTGCCAAAAGTCCCTTAGTAAGGGTGAGGATGAGCTAAAAGTCCCTAAAAATGGATGAGACAAAGCCAAAAGTCTCTAGAAGAGTGAGACTCAGTCAAAAATCCCTTGAAAGTGGGTGAGGCAAATCTAAAAGTCCTGAGAAAGATGGGTGAGGCTATACCAATGCCCTTGAGAGCTTATGCTTGTGTATAAGTTTATGTGACAAGGAAAATGCCTTAGACATGTTCATTAGTTGCTCGAATATCATGCATGCATTCTTTGACATGTTTTAGCATCCATTATGTACGTTTAAAAGGGTTAAAAGTTATTGAGATTCTTTGAATCTCACTTTTCCCCCATATATGTCTAACTATGTCTAGGTGAGCTAAGTAGACAAGGAAATGGAGGCCAACAAGCATGAGAAGCAAGTTTGTGATAACAAGATAGAGAAATGGCTTGTTTAATTGTATTTTGATGTCAAACTATATACCCATGAGATGTATCTATGATGTAAACCCTTGTGCATGTTCTAATGTATGTATAAATAGTGTATGTATCAATATGGAAGCTAGATAAATGGGAATGTGAGATTTTGCCACTCCTTTACCATTATGTAACTTGATATTCTTGTATATACATGGATATGGCAAGGTGAGATTGAGCTCCATGATAATTTGGATCATTTGAATACTTTTATACATGTAATTTATGCTTTTAGACTTGCTCATATGGTGGTGGAAAGTGTAGAAGAGCATTTGGTACTTGAAATGCCCATTTTGAACTTCAATTTTGACCAAATGGTGTGCTGAACCCAAGTATGACCAAATGAATGAGTTTTTCCATGAACTTTGGCCAAGAAGTAGGTCTCATCTAGAGGTTTTTATACAAATAAAGAGCACTCAATTTGGAGTTTTATAGAATTTATTATAATTTTTCAAAATTGGCCAACTTATGCAAAAATGGTATGGTTATTATTCATTTGGTCAATTTGCTTTTCTATGCCATGCATGGGCCAAATGAAGCCCAATGCTCATGAAATTTTACACCCTTAAACTAGACATCATAAGCTTTCATAGCCACTAAGATCAACTCAGTTGGAGGTTTGTAGAGGGAGATATAAATTTTTGAAATTATATGATAGTACTAGTAATGTAGCCTAACCTAGGTTACTGTTTCATCGATTTCTAGTAGTTTAAGGATACTGCATTGCTCTGGACTTATTTTTAGTCAAAATTAGACATCCACGAATTTCCATAATTTCATTATTTTCTTGATTTCAATTTTTTTAGAATTAGTTATGAAATTCTAAAATTTGTATGAGAAAATTGAAATTGGAATATGAGGACAAACCATGAGCTTTGTGTGATGTAGCTTCAAACCTAAAATGAATGAAGTCAATTATGATGTGTATGACTTGTATAGATGTGTTATGCCTAAAAAATGATGTTGATGAGTACACATGGTTCATGGAGCATAAAATGAGGAAATAGGATCTTACATATATTGCTTTTTTTCATGAAAAGTGTCTGTTCCTTTCTACATTTGTGCTCCATTCCATATGAAATGCATTGAGATGGATAATGAGACCATGGTATAATAACTAAGAGGTTAAGGTATTATATTTATCCTTTATTTCATTCAGCAATTTTGGCATTTATTTTGAGCAATCTATGGTTTCTAATTCCTAATTTTAGATGCTTTAATTAGTATTCTATTCTTTAGGGACTTTGATTTGCTTTGCTTTAGGGTCCTCTTATGTCATTATATTGATTTTAGGTTAGTTTCTGAAAAACTAGTTATTACATTTCATCCCCTTAAAATAATTTTTGTCTTCAAAATTTGAAAACGTACTTTAGCAAAATAGCTGTGAATGCTGCTTCCTCATATCATTCTCAAGTTCTCAAGTTGCCTCATCAGAAGAGAGGCTCTTCCAAATCACTTTCACTAGAGGAATACTCTTGTTTCTCAATTTTTTGATTTTGATATCAATGATCTTCTTTGGTGGTACCACATAGGAAATGTTATCTTGTAATTGAATATCATCCTAGCATACTACTATACCACCCTCAGATACTTTAAACTTTGAGGTCTTACCCTGGGAAATTTCACTCCTAACCTGACTTATAAATAATCTTTTCTCTAGGCATCTAAAATTTAGGTTCTTAAATCAATTTCTATTTAGGTCTCACTTAGTAATAATTTTCTTGTAAGCGCATGGCAAGAGCTATTCATATCTCTAAATTTCTCTATGAGTTCCTATTCTCTAATCATCCAAAATTGAATTATTTTGGCTTATGATGACGGTTATTTCCGCTGCTAAAAGTGTGAATTTCATAAAAATGAACATATTTGCCAATTATGTTATAAATTATGGGATATCTTGATATGGTATGATAGAACATATCTGAAACTCCAAGTTTTCAAGAAAAGAAAATCGCCATTTGAGAGCTCTTAGAGAAAGGAAATAACTTTCTTACTATCGTAAGGTGAAATAAGGCCATTTACTTACCTAAATGGGAGTTTAAACTTTTTCTTTCTCTTCCCTTAATGTGATGCTATGGCTGAGTTTTTTTTTTTTTGAAATTTGGAAGGTTGAATAAGATGAGGGACATGGCTTACATTATAACCTCCATTTTTATAATTTTCAAATTGACCATTTTACCCCTATGTGTCGGTTTACTCCATTTGGACTCATTTTTCAGGCTTTTCAGGATTTGGCTATGCTCTACAAATTTTTAGGTGCTCTTTCACATGAAAACATTAATTTTGGGGTTTGAATGGTTTAAAATGGTAAAAAATAGTTTTGTCTAAAGTTTCAACACTTTTCAACCTTTTCAACATCTCATAAGGGTCTTAGCTGATTTTAACTATTCCTATGGTTTTTAGGACCTCTAAAATCCCTAGTGAGCTTAATTTTTTCTCTTAAAACTCTTCCTTTTAATTTTTCAAAGATTTTCTCATAATTACAATTTTGCCACTAATACTTCCTTTTTTACTGTTTAGCCATTTTTGCTTTATTTCCATCTTATGTATGATTTCCTATCCCCATTTCTCAATACACTGATTAACATTTTGCCCTTATTTGGTCTCAATTTCATTTACTTTAGGATCCTCTTTTATTAACATACCAGTCCTAGTTCAATTAGAAAGCTAGTTGTTACAAAAGATGGAATAAAAGATATGCTCGTTGTTAGAGATTTTCCTGAGGTGTTCCCTATTGAGATTAGTGGTCTTCCTCTTAATAGGGAGATAGAGTTTTCCATTGATTTAGTGCTTGGTACTAGTCCAATATCTAGAGTGCCCTATAGGATGGCCTTAATTGACCTAGCTAAACAGAAAAAGAAAATAGAGGAAATGTTAGAAAAGGGCTTCATTAGACCCAATGTATCCCTGGTGGGGTACACCAATCTTATTTGTCAAAGAGAAAGATAGGAGTATGAGATACCTATTACCTATAATAGATAACCTCTTAGATCAATTAGCAAGAGCCTTAATTTTATGTAAGATAGATCTAATATCAAGGTATCATCAGTTAAGAATCAAAGTTGAGGATATTCCAAAAACTACCTTTAGGACTAGATATGGGCACTATGAGTTTAATTTAATCAATGCCCCAACTATCTTTATGGATTATATGAACAGAATTTTTAGACCCTACTTGGATCAGTTTTTGGTGATCTTAATGGATGATATTCTCATATATTCTAGGAGCATAGAGGAGTATGAAGGACACCTTAGAATTACCTTTCAAATCTTGAAAGAAAAGTAACTATTCGTTAAACTCAGTAAATGCAAGTTTTGGTTAAAGGAAGTTAAGTTTTTAATGCACGTAATTTCTGAAAAAAGGGGTAGTGATGGATCCTAATAAGATAGAGGCTGTAATAAATTAGGAAAGGCCTAAAATAGTTATTGAGATTAGGGGTTTCTTAGGACTAGATAGGTACTATAAGAGGTTTATCAAGGGATTCTCTTAATTAGTCATACCCTTGACCAAACTAACCCAAAAGGATCAACCATTCATTTGTGATGGCAAATGTGAGGAGAGGTTCCAAGAATTAAAGACTAGATTAACTTCCATTCCTATCTTAGTGATACCTATGATACCATCATAGGAGGTACATATATCTAATCTCATCTTCCTTTAACAACATCAATTTCTCATATTAATGGTTTAGCAGCAGATTTTTTCATTATTAAAACATCACTTCCTCAAATTTTTTATAATTAATTATTCTCATTATAGAAATTCTCAAATTTATGCCACTCAAGTTTGCTAAGCTCATAATATCACAAAAGAAGCTTAACATTTGGATTTCACTTCATTAACTCACTTTTACAACTTTAATCCATGATATGCATCAAACTTTGAAAAATCATAACTTGAGCTATAAAGATTCACACACATTAGGTGTCTATAGAAAGCTTAGGATGTCAACTATATGCTGTAAAAATTTCAAGTGAAATTGAGATCATGTGATCCATAGAATTCAATGGAACATCACCTATTGAGGAGATACAATTTATATAACAGACTATAAACTTCAAAAATGCATATCTTAAGCTAACAACTTCAATTTTTGCAAACTTGATGGCTATAGAAAGCTTATAATGCCAACTTGATACTTGTAAGATTTCATGAGTATTGAAGTTCATTTGACCCCTTAAATGCATGAAACATCATATCTGAACCAATGGAACAGTGACAAGGACTAAAAAGAAAATTTTGTAGGACTTTGAAATTTCGTAAAATATTCCATAGAGCGATAAAAATTATGTTATTTGGCTATGTAGAAAGTTCTAGATGAGCTCTAATTGCTACCAAATTTCATCCAAAAACTTATTCATTTGTGTCAAATTTGGTTCAAGGATTGATTATGTTTCAAAAGTGGCTCAAGTGTGGTGTAACCATACCATGCCAAGTCACGTTTTAGACGAGTTTTGAATGGCAATTACAACCCAGATATCTACTCCATCATGCTCAAGAGATCATACAACTCAAATTCACACTTTCATTTGCTATTACACACATGTAATCCATGGTACATACATGGTCAATTTGCATAATCTTCCACATTTGCATTAAAAAATGATACATACATCATAGTTCCCTACTTTCGAATATATGGGAAAAGTTACATCTCGAATTAATCATATACGTCCCTTTGTATACAACAAAATACATAAAAACCTATACTATTTTCAAAGTATGGCATTTCATGCTCTTTGGTCTCCATCTTTGCTTCCTTAAAGATTCCCTAGACATGAAAAGGAATATTATAGAGAAGAATGAGATTCTAGAAATCCCAATAGCTCATTCACCCTTCAAGCAAACCTATATGGCACACTTAATGTTGAAAGAAAGCAAGTATGAAATTCCAATAGCTCATTCACCCTTTAAGTACACTTATATGACACACTTAATATCAAAGAAAGCAAGTATGCATATTTAACCACTCAAATACCATACATATTCATATATGAGGACTCATAAGACTTCATGAAGACAAAAGCAAGCTCTAAGGTCTTTTAGTATAGCCTCTCCCAACCATTAGGAACTTTTAGTTTAGCCTTACCCAAATTTAAGGGCTTTGACTTAGTCTTACCTATATTTAAGACTTTTGGCCTTGTCTCACCCATATTTAGAGACTCTTGGCTTCACCTCACCTAAATCAAGGGACTTTGAGTATAACCTCATCCATCAAGAGCTATTTCAATTTCAAATGCATTCAAGTGTCACATAATTGCATAAAATCATCAAGCCAATAGTAATAAGCACAATTTCATAATCCATACACACACAAGCAATCAAAGACTCTCAAGCAACCAAGATAAGCATATAAGAATAGGTGAAGAGCTACCTTTATATGAAAATTCAATTTAATTCCTTTCTTGCTCTTAGTTAGCCCTCTCAGCCTCACACCCACACTTGAAAGAGACTTCACTTGCTTGGCCTAAACATACCAAATAAGGCATAAAATCATTAATGGAACCATATTTGGACTCATTGAAGTCTTATATATCTAATTAAGACTTTAGGTTCTTATACGACTGCATTAAGTGGTATAACGAAGCAACCTATGTAAATCAATATCTTAGCTCCAAATTCTCACCTAATACAAGTTATATGACTCCATTTAAGCTCATTAGAGTCATCACAACTCAATTCAAGGACCCTAACACCAAGTTGCTTTTTATGTGTAATACCATATTACTTTGGCTATTCCTTTTCATGTCTTAGTTCCATTTCCTTGAAATAGCCAAATTCCTTCAAGAAATTGCATTAAAATAATGGCTTATTTTGTGTTACGTAGGGCTTAAAATTTTTGTTTCACATTCCGTGGCCCACACGAACTCATCCATTTTATTTTCTATTCCAAATACATGTATACAAGTCAGAACCATCCCAAAATATGCCATTTTGCCTGAGCTTAAGACAACCACACTCAAAAATACAAGATCAATCTTGGGTTCTAGGGTTCAAGTTTCTGTCATCAATTTTGAAAATTCATAATTAAATCTAGAAAAATTGAAATCAAGTAAATATAGCCTTCTAGAAATCTCTAGACATCAAATATAGGTTAAAAATAATTTGAAGCCATGAAATCCTAGCTAGACTATGATTGACAATAAAAAAACACTAAAGGTCTAGTTACCTTGGTTTGTTGTCACAAATTATTGATATAAATTTCAAAAATTCATAAATAATTTTAGAAAAATCAAAATCTAGCAAATTATATCATTTTGGAAAGCTATTGATGTTAACTTAAGGTAAAAATAAGTTTAAACTAGAATAGAAATGTTATACTATTGGAAATCGATGGAACAATATTGGGGGTCTGACTACATTACTAGTACTAATAATCAAGTTCAAAAATTCATATCTCTCTGCTCAGACCTCCAAATTAGATGATCTTAATGGCCATGGAAAGCTTATTAAGTATAGGTTATTATTGTAAAATTTCATAGCCATTGGATACCATTTGACCCTAAGATGATATAGGACAAATAATTGACCATATGAATAGTGTCTAGACCATTTTAGTGACTTTTTGCCAATTCTGGAAATTTATAATTTATTCTTTAGAGCGCCAAATAATGTGGTTTTTAGCTTTCTAAAAGTCTCTAGATGAGACATATATGCATGCCAAATTTCATAGGAAAATTCGTTCATTTGGTCAATTTGTGAAATAAGATTCTAAAGTGTCACTTTTATGTCTCCTAAAGGGCCAAATATGGACCATTTGCTCTTCTACTCCAACCAAGGCCACTTGAGTACATGGAAAAGCATAAAAACAATCCTCTAAAAATGCCCAAAGGGTCCAAATACTTATACATCACAAATTCACTCTCTCACTTACCCATATACATGAGATCTTGCTTTCAAATCTTTGCATTTCAATGTCAAAAGCATTAAATCTTGTTCATAGGCTACCAATTCTCATACATACATAAGATATCCATACATTTGCAAATGTTCAAGGGGCTATACATCATATACATCATGAGATTATACCATTTGACAACAAAATAGTTATAATACAAGCATTTAACAACTCCTTTATCAATCTTCTTACCTTTAAGTGTGGTGACTTTCATCTCTTGCTCATTTGGTCCATCTAGACATGTTTAGGCAATGGGGAGGGAAGAGTGATATTCTAGGAATCCCAATAGCTCTTCACCTTTTTCAATCATACATAATAAATGCAAAATTCAAGTCCAAAGATGAATGGATGACAATCTAGTGATTTATGAACATACATGAACCATTTTTCTCATTCAATTCTCATACATAGGCTTGCCAAGACAATGATTTAGCCTCATCCATTCTATTTGGGACTTTTGGACTTGCTTCACCCACTTTCAAGGGATTTTTAACTAAGCCTCACTCTTTTAAGGACTTTTAGCTCTGTCTCACCCATTCTTAAGGACTTTTGGCTCATCCGTACCCTTGTAAGGGACTTTTGGCTTCACGAAATTCATGCAAGCTAAAACACATTCATAAAACATCTTTCAAGAGCATAAACAAAACAACATGGTACCATGGCATGTGGACATTTGTTAGAAACATGTTGCATAGCACAAATATGCATACACATATCTAAAGACAAGAAACCATTCAAGAATGCATGAGAGAAAGGAGAGGGAGCTACCTTGAATGTAAGAACACATTTTATCCTTTGGAGTTCCTTCCTCTCCCTTGGCCAAACATCTACAAAGAGGTGGAGCTTGATTCCTCTGGCTTAAACACATCAAATGGTATCTAATTACACTCTTGATACAATCTCTCATGCCACACACACTTTAAAAAAACTTTGGCACTTATATGGTTTAATTATGGTTCCATAAAGCACCTAATGAAGCAATACCAATAATTCATGATCTTGTGTAACACCATATATTTCTAGCTCATATCACAACATTCACAAGCTTCACATTCATAATTTCCATGAAAGAGCAAGAAAGGGGAGTTAAAATAATACATTTTCCTGCATTGTGTTGTGTATGAAAATTTCATTCAGTGTCATGTGGATCGTGTGAGCTTATACAACATATTCTTATATTTAATTACATGAATACAACTCATTTGCATCATCAAAAGTGGCCCACATCTAAAGAAACTTGAATGGAAGCATGAAATAGGCATATTCATTTTCAGTCAAATTTTGCTCAATTCTGCCACAAAATTTAAAAAATCATAACTAATTCTAGAAACATCTAAATCATGCATTCTTGGACATTCTGGAAAGCTATGGATGTCTACTTCATGATAAAGTTAAAAATATTTCCACACCATAACATCTATCATAGAGGATGTTTAACATCCGAAAAGGTCCAAAGGTCAAGCTGTCCACTAGTACTGTTACAGATTTCTGCAGTAAATTTTAAAAATATCCAATTAATTCTACAAAAATCCAATTCCTAAAAATGATACCAATATGAAAATATGTGGATGTTATCTAGAAGGGAAAAATAACTCTAGACTAGTTCAGGCATGCTTAGACCTCAAAATCTAATCAAACAGTAACAAAGGTCGGTTGGAATTCTTGATACTAGATAGAATCTTCAAAAGTTCATATCTCCCTCTCTAGACATCTAAATGAGGTGCTTCTAGTTGGCACAAGTCACTGTGAATGTCTAGTTTCTCCATATAAAATTTCATGACAATTAGACATCATTTGAGCCTTGTGTGACAGATTTCATTTTTGGACCAAATGAATAGTGCAGTAGACCAAAATCAAAAAATTTGCCAACTTTGGAAATTCATCAAATATTTTGTAGACATCCAAAAATTATGTTCTTTAGCTTCTAGAAAGCTCCCAATGAGTTCTAATTACATGCCAAATCTCATATTAAGAAGAGCTCATTTGACTAAAAAGTGATATAGGGTTCCATTATGGTCAATTTTTGCTCTATATAGGGTACCGAAATGTCCAAATGGCTTTTCTTTAGTTTTGGCACCTTTTGGGCAAGTCTAAAAGCATATTTAAGACTTATGTGAGCTGTCCAAATGGTCCCAAACCTCATGCATCTCATTTTGGCTATTTCATCCACACATATGCATAATTTCATCATGCCATTCATGAAGTTACATTACCATAATATACTTAATTTGCATTCCATCATTCACATAACACATTCTTTTATTTCTATATCATATATATCATAATTACATATGTTCCAAGGGCCAAAGACCATTTACAATAATAATATACATCATTAAGCATCATGAAGGCTTTAAAACCATTCCTGCCCCTGTCCAATCCTTATCATTCGGATGGGTGACACAGCAAGCTACCTCAGATCCATTTTTACATGACTGCCTCGCAACAGCATAACCTTACACTGGAGGCTAACCAGTCAAGCCCTCGAGAGCTAAGAGCCAGTACTTTGTCATAGGGTCATACTATGAGAATGCACTCTAGAGGTTCCGAAAGTTTATAGCCCTCTTGTCTATATGGCTCTAATACCATTCTTGGTCCCGACACGAGATTAGAGCACATTCGTTTCCATCTCTTTCATTTGAGATCATTCCATTTCTGGAGATCTTCTTCTGAGAGACATATTTCAGGAGATCTTAGAATACTCCAATACTCTTGAACATACTCTAAAGTGAAAGGAGGACAAATTTCATTTAATGCCTTCCTTTCCTCAGGAGTTAGCTAACCAATACAATCTGGACAAGAATAATTAAGAGTGTGATTGACACACTTATCCTATAAACAACGCGAGATAGGTTTAATGCCTTGTTGTCTTAATGAAAAATATTTAAGTCGAGTATTCCAATTAGAGTCACCAGAATCCTTTTCTAAGTATGCATATGCTAACAGCCACTCTTTCTCTTATAGGCTTTCGTGCACTAGCCCTTTAGGACCAAGGATTCTGTTGATCTTTTTAGAAATATGTTTTAACATAGAACTAGGCAAGGTAATTATTGTCATCCAGATAGTATGGGAGTCTTAACACTTTCTGATACACAAGATCCTCAAGAGAAGTAAGTGTAGAGCATATTAATTTATAGATAAGATAATCGTAAAAGATCTACTGATAAAAGATTTCAAAAGATAAAGAAACTTAGAACGAAGTCATAAGAACACTGGAGTTTATTTCAAACTTTGTTTACAAGGAGACTTTGTTTACAAGGAGAAGAGAGGCTTAGAGGAGTTCTGCCTTCTTCAGACTTTAAGACCCTTCTTATAGCTAAGGTTAGGAGATAACAAGACAAACAACTTTTACAAAAGAAAAACACACTGGCCGACAAACTTTTCTAAAGTGGCCTTGAAGGACGAAAAAGTAAAGTGGTTCACATACTAAATAGTAAACACTCATAATTATACAATAAAGCATGAGCTAGCAAGATAAACTTCAGGATAAGGCTCATCCTTTCTGGATTGGCTCATGAGATGGAGACAAGTTAGGGTCGTCATCAGTATCAGTGGAGTCAGGGTCCTTTGGTGACTTTTTGAAATAGGTGGTGAACCATTCTTCAAACTCTTTTAGAGCAACAGATTCATAAGGGTCTTGTGAGTCTTGCATTATTGTGTCAGGATGTGGTTGAGTTGTTGAAGAAGATGAAGCTCCTAGGTCTTATGAACTGGTTTCTGTGAGGAATTTAACCATTTGTTATAGAGTCTATTGTTATATATTAGGCAGATTCACTTCTAGAAAATGAGGTTCTCGAGGGATAAATTCTTCAGGGTATGGTCCCAATGAAGTGTAAAATATGAACGGATTAGGCTGATAATTATTAATTTCACATAAAAATAATTTCAAAGCCTTTATGGCACTAGATGATTGGTTTGGCCAGTCTAAAAATGTATTCTATTCATATGTATAATTCTGAGTAAAGAGCATATTTTATTTGTTAACCTAGTAAAGACAATGAAGGATGAAAATGTTGAACACCTATTTATTAGTAGTAAGTATTTTCCAAAGGTTGTGACGGTTAATGAGGCGTCAAGTTCCACTAGGGTAATGGAGAAAACCATTCTAATAGGGTCCACAAATTAGAGTCCCTATTTTCAGAGGTGGTGAGGTGCTGGAAAATCATAAGTGGTGAAAAAGCTATGGCACCAGAGTAGAGGGCAGTGAGTGCCCAGAGAAACCAAAGGGCATCATCAATTACATGGTCTGTGATTTGAAATAGAAGCAGAAATGGGGTTTGAACTTCTGCAAAAGTAGTTGGCCGTGGTTCCCCAAGAGGGAAATCCTTTTTCAGTTAGGGTTAAGGATAGTGAATAGTGCATCCAAGGATTGAATGAGCCATATGGATGAGAGGAACATGTTTAGCTTGAGTGATGAGATTAAGGGTTTTTGGTGGTCTGGAAAGGAAGTCGGTTAGGGTATTATGGCATCCTTTGATGTGTTCAACTATGAATTTATAGTGGGAAAACTAGTCTTTCCAACACATCAATTACTTATCCAAAAGAACTTTTTTGGTAGACTCTAAGATTTTAGGGAAGGAAGAGTTATCCATCTGCACAATAAAATCATGTGAGCATAAGTGGAAACTGAACTTTTCTATCCCTCTTTTGACAGTAAGAATCTCTTTGTAGATTGCATGATAATCTTTTTCAGAGTCTTTGAATTTTCCATTAGAATGGCTATAATAATACTTCTTTCCATCAATCTCTTCAAGTAGGACAGTGCCCTAAAAATCTTCACTAGCGTCTGTTTGGAGGATCCTTTTATCCTTATCAGGAATCTTTAAAGGTAAAGGCACTTGAGAGACTCTTTTGAGGTGTCTCACTACTGCAGTTTGAGAAAGTCCCTAAGGAGGGGGTCCTTTCGGAGGAGTTTAGACAGCTAGCTTGTATGAGGGTGGTTGGCTTCCATTACCTTATCCACTTAGTCCACCTAGAATATTAGATCATTAGAGAGGAGGGAATGAGATTCAAGGAATCCCAATAGCTTATCTTCCATTCAATCATACATAATGGATGCAAACAAGTCTCATAAATGCATGTATGGTCATGTTCGCATGTGTAAATATTTAAGAGATATTTTCATCATTTGAGAAAGTTATACATAGCATACAAAGGCTTACCAAGTAAGTGGATTGGCCTCACCCAATTTCTTGTGGATATTGGACTTGCCTCACCCATTCTTTAAGGGATTTTTGGACTCAACCATACTCTTGGGAGCCTATCTTATTTTTAGGAGACTCTTTGCTTTATCTCAACCAATCTTAAGGATTCTTGGCTCATCCTCACCATGGCTAAGGGTTCTTAGACTCACTACACTCAAGCAAACCCAAGCACATATCATAAACATCATATAAGAGTATATTACAACATCATGGCACCATGGAATCAAAGTCATGCTAAAACACTTTTCATGGCTAAAAAATACATAAACACACATTTAAAGACAAGCTAAGCACACATCCATGCATGAGAGAAGGTGGAGAGAGCAACCTTGCTAGCATTTGTACACTTTTTTCTTAAGCCTTGAGTCCTCTCCCTTGACCTCACATGTCCAAGAAGGTGGAGATCATTACTCTTGGCCTAGACACATCATATGGAAGCTAATTATACTCTTGAAATAAAGTCTAAGGCCACACAACTTGCTTAGATACTAGCTTGGCTCATTAGCCCCTTTATGTTTCCAAGAATGCACCTAATGAAGCAACACCCATCAAATAAATTTTAAGCTCCATTATTTCCTTTCAAATATGATTCTTGACTCCTTTTAAGCCTCTTGGAGTCATCACACAATTAAAATAAAGAGCCTAACTACATGTTGTTTCTTTAGGTCATATTATGGAACATATAAGGCCATCTCACTATCTATGGTTTCTAAAATTTTTCCAAGGCTTCCTCTCATATTCTCCCATCATACATGATGCAAAACTAAGCTTGGAAGAAATTAAAACACTTCCTCGGTGCATGAACCCTCCTTGGCTGAAACTATGTTTCCATAAGGCACCAATGGAGTTTTCTTGCTTTCTTTGATGGGAAGATCATGTAGGAAGCTCTCTTGGTGTCTTAGGAACTCATATGAACATTTAAACATTGTAAAATATGGCTAGGGTTCATGATAGAGTTTAAAGTGCAATCAAAACCCTAACTTCCATAACTTGCACTCTACAGTTCCTTTTTCAATTCTAGTTATATATTCTTAATCCTCACACTCCATAACCTTTGGTTCCATCAAGAACATATAAAGAAAAACTATTTTCCTCACTTTCTCTCTCTAGACTTAAGCATGAATGGCTTGGAAACATAAGATTTTACAAGTGTTTCAAGTGAAGTCTTACCTTAAAACGGAGCTCTATTCGGGTAGATTATTTTCCACCAATTGATTTCTTGAAAAGAGTTCCTTTTTGGCTTGGGTTGGACCTGAATCTTCAAATTTTTAAGAAAAGAAAACCACCATTAGAGAGCTCTTAGAGAAAAGAACAACTTTCCTAACTGGCGCGGGATGAAATGGGGCCGTTTACTTACCTAAACAGAAGCTTAAACTTCTTCTCTCTCTCCCCTCTTAATGTCATGCCATTGCTATGCATTTTTCTGCAAATGGAAGCTTGAAGAAGGTGATGAGGTGTAATCTTACTTAAGAAGTCTCTTTTACAATTTTTCAAAATGACCATTTTGCCCCTATGCACCTGTTTGCTCCATTTAGGCTCATTTTAACTCTTTTTTGAGAATCATCTTTTCCATCATAAAATTTAGGTTTCCAATTAAATAAAATGTCTTTGAAATCACTCAAATTGAAGCTAAAACCTTCTCGAACGAGTCAGTCAAAGTTTGGGTCAACCGACATTGGAAAACGTCTACCAGAAGGGCTTTAACTATCCCTGGCCTTCCTAGGGTTTTAAGGGCCTCTGAGAACCCTAGAAAACTCAAAACTTTCTTTCAAAAAGCCCTCCTATGAGAATTCCAAATTTTTTTTCAAAATGACGAAAATGCCCTTATGTTTCGTCAATCTTTCGTTACCTTTCGTTTCTTCACTCTAGCTCTATTTATATCTAGTGAATTTTATGCGTTGATGGAGAAACCGTACATTATGTTTCTCATATTTTCTCTTATTTTCAGAGAACCAGATGTTACATTTCTCCCCCTTAAATAAATTTTGTCCTTAAAATTTGGGGTATACCTTTCTTCTTACTCTTTTCTTTTCTGGCTAACTACTCTTTTTCATTCCCTTCTTCTTGGCTCTATACTCTTTCTTAGTGATTTCATTTTTCCAGATTTTTCTCTTAGCAGGGGATTTTTCCTTGCTAGTTCTTAATAAGAGCTCTATTGCTATAAAATACTAGCTAATTCTTCTCGTAAAGGAAAGAAATTTCTAACTCTGGAGGCTAATCCTAGGAGAGCTTACTAATCATATCGAGTTAATGTTAACCCGATCACAGGATTAATGTTTCTTTCAGTGGACTCATTTACACATTTTGGAAGGTAATTTATTTCATATCACATCCTCCATATCCTCTCTCAATGGCTTCTCATAACGTCTGATCATCTTTTCTAATCATTATAGTCATTGGAGGTTTCTGTTTGTCTATTTACTTATTTACATGTATCATGCACTACTTATCTCTTTGTTCTTCCTTACTAGCTCATCCCATGATTATAATTTGTAATGTCCTAAACAACGAAAACGGGCACGTTTTTAAAGCAAGTCCCCTGAGATGAGTGATTCAAGGCCAAATAAAATATGGATAAAATTTTAAATAATAAAAAATGAGGATTTGAGCCTTGAGTTGCCTAAAAATTAAGGTTGGGGTGATTTAAAAAATTTGCCAAAAGGCCAGTGGCATTTTCGTAAATAAGTGGACTTTTTGGAAAACATACAAAAGGGCTTTTTAAATGAAAGTTTTGAGTTCTCCAGGGTTCTCAGAGGCCCTGAAAACCATAGGAAGCCCCGAGATCAGTAAAGACCCTATGGTGTAATTTTTCCAATGTCAATTGAACCGAACTTTGACTGATTCATTCGGAAAGGTTTTAGCTCCGATTTGAGTGATTCCAAAGCTATTTTTCTTAATTGGGAACCTAAATTTTATAATGGAAAAAACAGTTCTAAAAAAGGAGCTAAAACGAAGGAGAAACAAAAATGCAAAGTATGAAGGGCAAAAGTGGAATTTTTGAAAAAGTCACTTTCTCCTCCCTATATATAGGTGGCGCCCCACTTTCCTCCCTATTTAGAATCAGAAAATTTTGCATAATTTCAGAAGGGAGAGCTAGGGTTTTGGGCACACCAAGAGAGAAGGAGAAGGAGAAGAAATTCTAAGGAAAAGGTAGGTTTTTATGTATGTTTTCATGCTTTTTCTCCACCAATTTCTTCTTCTCTTTTTTTCCTCTTCTTCTCCATGATTTTTATGAAGTTTTGAGGGCTGTTTTAAAGGGAGAACAGAGGGGAAAGTTCGAAATTCAAGTGAGGAGGCCAAGGAAAGCAAGAACAAACAAGGAAATTCAAGGAAAACAAGGTATTTTGTAATTCTTCCACTTGGTCTTCTTCCTCCCTTCCTTGAGCATTTTGACCTAGACCTAGACAGACCTAAGGAGGCAGATTTTTAACCAAACCAAAGGTGATTCTTAGGTATTTGATGGAGAGGAATAAGAATATGCAAAGAAAACCAAGAAATAGGCATTAGAAATCAAGATGCAAAACCTCGGGTTTTAAGTGCACCTTCCAATTTCTAAATTTGTATTATGCTTCCTTGGTCTAAGTTAGAGTATAAATGAGTTCTTGAGACACCAAAGATGCTCCCCACAAGCTTCTGCCTTCAAGAAAAGCAAGAGAAGTCCAAGAAGCCCAAAGGAAGCCTATGTCTTGGCCTAGGCTTGTTTGTGTAGGTGGGGGGAGTTTTAAATTTTTCTAAGGCCAGTCTTGAGTCATATTTGATGAATAAAAGTGAAGGGAGGCCTTGGAAAAAATTTAGAACTCATAGAAAGTGATTTGTTGTCTTAGGTTCCATAATATAACCTAAAGAAGCAACATGGTGCTAGGCCTTTTGTTTTGATGATGTGATGACTCCAAGAGGCTTAAAAGGAGTCAAGAATCATATTTGAAAAGAAATAATGAGGCCTAGAAATCATTTGAGGGGTGTTGCTTCATTAGGTGCCAATATGGACCATAATGGAACCTATAGAGCAATCTAGTGTTTCATTAAGTTGTGTAGTCTTAGAATGTGGTTCATAAATTTAATTAGCTCCCATAATTTGTGTCTAGCCCAAGAGAAACTATCTCCACCAAATTGTGGGTGTGTGGCCTAAAGAGGAGGCTTGAAAGTTAAGGAAAAAGTGTGTGTTTGTATACAAGGTAGCTCTCTCCACTTTCTCTCATGCATGGATGTGTGTTTAGCTTGTTTTAGAATGTGTGTATGTGTATTTTCAAGTTATGAAAAGTATGCTAGCATGCCTTTATATGCCATGATCCTTGATGCCATGTTATGTTTTAAATGAATCCATGATCCTTATATGAGTTTGCTTGGGTGTGGAAAGGCCAAGAACTCTTCCCTTGGGTGAAGATGAGCCAAGAACCTTTGAGCTTGGTTGAAACAAAGTAAAGAGTCTCCCAAAAGCAAAGTGGGCTCCCAAGAGTATGGTTAAGTCCAAAGTGATCAAAGAATGGGTGAGGCAAGTCCAAAATTTATGAGGAGAAATGTGAGGCCAATCTAAACACTTAGTGAGCTCTTAAATGTCTTGTATGATTGATTCACATGCCAAGGTTGCTTTTAAAATGTCTATGATTTCTACCTTCTCCATGCATGCATTTGTGAAACTTGCTTTGCACATATTATATATGATTGAATAGGAGATGAGCTATTGGGATTCTTTGAATCTCATTCCCTCCTCTCCAATGATCTAACATACTAGGTGGACCAAGCAATTATGGTGAAGGGAGCCAACAACCATAAAGAGGGATAATTGACAAGCTTATGTGTTATTTTGCTCCGTTTTGGAACCATAATGATGGTTCATCATGTATATGATGTTGTATATGTACTATGAATGTTGAGACATATGTAAATATACTAATATGTGATGTTGAGATGTATGATTATCATATATGACCACTAGCCCATGTTTTGAGTATGTAATGCCATAGTATGAAAGTTTAAAGTTTGAAGGAAATATGTATAAGTGTGGGTTGAATGGCCAAAATGAAATGCATGAGGTTTGGGACCATTTGGTCAGCTCACACAAGTCTCAAATAAGCTTTTAAACTTGCCCAAAAGGTGCCAAGACCAAGGGAAATCCATTTGGCAATTTTGGTACCCAATATGAAGCAAAATTGACCATAATGGAACCCTATGTCACTTTTTGGCCAAATGAGTTAGTCTTGCCCTGAAATTTGGCATGAAATTAGGTCTCATTAAGAGATTTTTGGGAAGTAAAAGAACATAATTTTTGGAGGTCTATGGAATATTTGATGAATTTTCAAAGTTGGTATTTTTCATGGATTCTGGTATGGGTACTATGCATACTGGTAGTTTTGTGTTTTATGTCACTCGATGGCCAAATGGTTTCTAATATTTATGAAATTTTATATGCATAAACTAGAGTTCATAATATTTCTGTGGCCACCAAGATCACCTCATTTGGAGGCTTGAGCAGAGAGTTATGCATGTTTGAAGTTAAATGTCAGTATCAGTAGTGCTCCAGGAGTTCAGTTACTATTCCATAGGCTCCTACTGGTTAACGTATCTGTTTCATTTTGGAATTATTTTAGTATCAATTTAACATTTGTAGCTTTCCAGAATGATGGAATTTGTGTGATTTCAATTTTTATAGAATTAGTTATGAATTTTAGAAGTTTGTATCAGTAAACTAAACAACAGCCCAGGTAGTCAGCAACCTCTATCACTTTTTGGATGTCAAAAGTCCTTTTTAATGAATGATTGACTTGGGAATATTTTTAATGTGAAGTAGACATCATAATATTTCTAGAATGACCAAGATTGCATGATTTCAAATTTTCTAGATTTAGTTATGATATTTCAAAGTTGGGTCAGGAAATGGAGCAAATCTGGCCAAAAATATGCTTGCTTATTTTGAGCTCCATTTCAGTTTCCATGAATTGTATGCATATTTTTGTGATATAAATGAGTTATAATGATGGAATTAAATATGAGAATGCATAACATGAGCTCACACAGTCCACGTGACACCGATTGCAAATTTTTAAGTATAGCGCAACGCAAATAAACCAATTATTTTCATTCTCCTTTTAATATACTCTTATGGAAATAATGAGGTGAAACTTATAAATGTCATGAAATGAGCTAGAGGTTATGGTGTTACATTTATTGGTATCAGAGCAAAGGTTCAGGCTCTCATTGTGGGTTGTGGCTTGTGTTTATGAGTTGCCTATATGCATATGAGCTTGTTTTGGATGAATTGAGTGTGTAGGATGGTGGAAGTGTTCCCTAGCTTATGTTACAGTTTGTTATAATATTTCAGTACGATGGTGAACACTAGGAGAGGTCGGCCTCCTAGCCAGGCTCATGCTGATGAAGCCAAGCCTAGTGATCCAGTTACTGGAGCCCTTCAATCTATCATGGCTTGCCTGGATCAGCAGCAGGCCGTTATTATGCAGTTACAGGAACGGCTTGCTGAGAGAGATAGCCAGGGCCCTACACCTACTCCTCCTTAGCCACCTCCACACTCAAATCATCCCGAGCATTCAAGGGTGACTCACCCAGATGCACAGCCACACACACAGATGGTTGCCCCGATTCCACCAGCTCAGACGCCTCCTGTATAGCAACCTTCGACCAGAAAGGTGATTACACAGTTTAGAAAATTCGGGTCTCCCACTTTTGATGGTGAGATGAACGCAGATAAAGTTGGGGCCTGGATTATGGAATTAGAGCAAATCTTTGAGGTGATGGAATGCAGGTTTGAGCATAAAGCCAAGATGGCTGCATTCCAGTTACAGAAAGAAGCAATTTACTGGTGGAAGGGCACAGAGCTGATCTTGAGAGCGAGGAACGTCCAGATCACATGGGAGGCATTCCTCGAGGTGTTCCGTAAGAAATACTTCCTCGATTCTATCAAAGATAGGAAGGAGTCAAAATTCATTCTATTTAAGCAGACTCTGGGGATGTCCGTGGACTAGTATGTGGCAAAGTTTGTTGAGCTCTCCAGGTATTCCCCATACTTGCAGCAACATGATGATGAGAGGTGGAAAGTAGAGAGGTTAGAGAAGGGCTTGCTCCCTGAGATTCGAGACAGGGTTGTGCCACAGAGAATCAGGCACTTTAATACCCTGATTCTTAATCTTCACACTCCATAAACTTTGGTTCCATCAAGAACACATAAAGAAAAACTCTCCTCTTCACTTTCTCTCTCTAGACCTAAGCTTGAATGGCTTGGAAACACAAGATTTTACAAGTGTTTCAAGGAAATCTTACTTTAAAACGGAGCTCTCTTAGTGTAGATTATTTTTCACCAATTGATTTCTTGAAAAGAGTTCCTTTTTGGCTTGGGTTGGACCTGAATCTTCAACTTTTCAAGAAAAGAAAACCACCATTAGAGAGCTCTTAGAGAGAGGAACAACTTTCCTAACTGGCGCAGGATGAAACGGGGCCGTTTACTTACCTATACGGAAGCTTAAACTTCTTCTCTCTCTCCCCTCTTAATGTCACGCCATTGCTATCGATTTTTCTGCAAATGGAAGCTTGGAGAAGGTGATGAGGTGTAATCTTACTTAAGAAGTCTCTTTTATAATTTTTTAAAATGACCATTTTTCCCCTATGCGCCTGTTTGTGCCATTTAGGCTCATTTTAACTCCTTTTTTAGAATCATCTTTTCCATCATAAAATTTAGGTTCCTAATTAAATAAAATGCCATTGGAATCGCTCAAATCAGAGCTAAAACCTTCCCGAACGAGTTAGTCAAAGTTTGGATCAACCAATATTGGAAAACGTCCACCAGAGGGGCTTTCGTTGTCCCGGGCCTTTCCATGGTTTTAGGGGCCTCTGAGAACCTTGGGAAACTCAAAACTTTCATTTAAAAAGCCCTCCTATGAGAATTCCAAAATTTTCTCAAAATGATGAAAATACCCTTATATTTCGTCAACCTTTTGTTACCTTTCATTTCTTCACTCTAGCTCCATTTTTCTTTCTGTCTGAGCTTGGGATTCTCATTTTTAGGAGTCTAGAATTCTTCCCAAATTTTTCACGACCTTAACTATGTCATTTTGGGGGGCTTCTTTTTGTATCCAATGAATTTTGTTCGTTGATAGAGAAACCGTACGTTACGTTTCTCACATTTTCTCTTGTTTTTAGAGAATCGGATGTTACATCTTGGCTCCATTCTATCCTTCCATTTATGGTTCTTGACTCCATTTAGATTCCTTCATGCCATCACACAATTAATTTAGGGGGCCTAGCTACATGTTGCTTCTTTAAGTTACAATATGGAACCTACACCCATCTCACTTCCTAATCTTTTAGAAATTTTTCTAAGGCTTCCTCTCATATACTCCCATCATATATGATGTCAATCTAGACTTAAAAGGAATTAAAACACTAGCTTGGTGGGAGAACCCTCTTTGGCTGAGACATAGGAAGCTTAGAGTACCCATGGACTTCTCTTTGCTTCTTGGATGGGAGATGCATATGGGAGGCTTCCTTGATGTAATATCTAGTTCCCTGAAAATGAGAGAAAATGTAAGAAACATAATGTACGATTTCACCATAAATATACAAAATTCACTGGATAAATAAGCAAGTCCCCCAGATAGAGTGATTTGGGGTCCTAAAAAATTTAAGTAGCATTCTAAACTCCTAAAAATGAGAATTCTGGGCTTTGACAAAAAGAAAAATGAAGGTATAATGAAGAAACTAAATTGAATGAAAGATTGATGAAACGTAATGGTATTTTCGTAATTTTGAGCAAATTTTAGAATTCTCATAGGAAGGCTTTTTAAATGGAAGTTTTGAGTTTTTTGAGGTTCTCAAAGGCTCTAAAATTCATGACAAACCCCAGGATAGTTAAAACCCCAGGACAGTTAAAACCCTTCTAGTGGATGTTTTCTAATATCAGTTGTCCCAAACTTTGACGAATTCATTCGGGAAGGTTTTAGCTCTGATATGAGAGACTCTAATGGCATTTTATTAAATTAAGAACCTAAATTTTATAATAAAAAAAATAGTTCTCAAAAAGGAGCTAAAACGAAGTGGAAACAAAAATACCAAGACGAAAGGGCAAACTTAGAATTTTTGAAAAATATTTTTTAAACCTACCTATATATATAAGGCGGGCCATCTTTTGTAACATCCGATTCTCTGAAAATGAGGGAAAATGTGAGAAATATAACAAACAGTTTATCTGTAAATGAATGAAACTCACTGGATACAAAAGGAAGTCCCCAGAAAAGATGTAGTTAAGGTCCCAAAAAATTTGGAAAGCATTCTAGACTCTTATAAATGAGAATCCTGGGCTCAAACAGAAAGAAAAATGGAGTTAGAATGAAGAAATAATTTCTTACAAAAAACTTATAAAATGTAATGGTATTTTCGTAATTTTGAGTAAATTTTGGAATTGACATAAGAGGGCTTTTTAAATGAAAGTTTTAAGTTCTCTAAGGTTCTAAGGGGTACTAAAAACCATGGGAAGCCCCAGGATAGTTGAATCCCCTCCGGTGGATGTTTTCCAATATCAGTGTAGTCGAACTTTGATAGATTAGTTTAGGAAGGTTTTAGCTCTAATTTGAGTGATTCCAAAGGCATTTTACTAAATTGGGAACCTAAATTTTATAATGAAAAAGACAGTTCTAAAAAAAGAGCTAAAACAAAGTAGAAACGAAAATGCCAAAAATGAAGGACAAAATTGAAATTTTTAAGAAAGTAGAAGCTTCTTGAACACTCTTTAAGTTTCTTATTTCTTCTCCCCCTCATTTGCACTACCCATTTTGCCAAAACACTAAAGAAAAAACTAGCTCTCTTAGGCACACCATGGAGGAGAAGAAAGGAGGAGAAAAAGCAAAGAAAAGGTAAGGAATTTCATGGTTTTTCATACTTTCTCTTTTCCAAACCTCTCCTTCTCCATTCCCCTTTCTTTCTTATGATTATAATGAAGTTTACAAATCTGTTTTAAGGGAGATATTAAGGGAAAATTCGGATCTGAAGAGCAAAGCTCAAAGAACATAAGATTCAAGTGAGAAAAAGTAAGAAAATAAGGTAATTTCTTCTCCCATGGTTGCTACCTTTTGTTCCTCTCCTTCTCCATTTTGCCCCACTTAAGAAACCCTAGCAAGACTTAGTTTTTAGGCAGAACCAAGGGTGATTCTTAGGAAAAAGGGTGTGGAGATTAAGAATATGTAAAGAAAATTAACAAAAAACCATGGAATTTCAAGATGCAATTTCTAGGGTTTCAAGTGTTCTTTCCTAAATTTGATTTGATCTCTTAATTCCTATGCCTAAATAAGTGTTTCAATGAGCTCCTAAGATCCTTAGAAGTGTCTCCATGTGCTTCCTCCATCAAGAAAACAAAGCAAACTCCATGGAAGCCAAAGTCTTCCATAGCCTCGGTCTAAAGGGGTGTATATAGCTAGGGATAGTTTTAAATTGTTCTAAACCCATTTTTGAGTCATATATGATGAATGAATATGAGGAGAAGCCTTGGAAAAAATTTAGGAAGCTTAGAGAATAAGTTGGTGCTTTATGTTCCATAATATGACCTAAAGAACCAACATGTAGTTAGGCCCTTTGTTTTAATTGTGTGATAACTCCAAGAGGCTTAAAAGGAGTCAAGAATCATATTTGTAAGGAAAGGATGGAGCCTAGAACTTATTTGAGGGGTGTTGCTTCATTAGGTGTATTTATGGAACCATAATAAGGTTATAGATCAAGCTAGTATTTAAGCAAGTTGTGTGGCCTTAGAATTAATTCCATGAATTTAATTAGCTTCCATATGATGTGTCTAGGCCAAGAGGAATGATTTCCACCTCCTTAGGTGTGTGAGGTCAAGGGAGAGGACTCAAAGCTTAAGGAAAAGTGTACAAATGCTAGCAAGGTAGCTCATTCCTCCTTGTCTCATGCATGATTGCTTGCTTTACTTATCTTTGAATGTGTGTATGTGTGTTTCAAGCCATGAAAAATGTTCTAGCATCAGCTCTTATTCCATAGTACCATGATGATGCATTATGTTTCTAAATAATGTTTATGATAGTTGTTTTGGTGTCCTTGAGTGTAGTAAAGCCAAGAACCCTCTAGCCATAGTGAAGATAAGCCAGGAACCCTTAAGATTGGTTGAGACAACGTAAAGAGTCTCCAAAAAGTGAGGTTAACTCCTAAAAGCAAAGTTGAATCCAAGAACCTCTTAAAGAATGGGTGAGGCAAGTCCAACATCTACAAGTAATTGGGTAAAGCCAATCCACTTGCTTGGCAAGCCTTTATATACTATGTATGACTTGTTCAAATGTTGAAAAGGCTTCTTGAATGTTTACACATGACAATATGCCCATGCATGTATTAGTAAGGCTTATTTTGCATCTTTTACGTATGATTGAGTGGGAGATAAGCTATTGGGATTCTTTGAATCTCATCCTCTCCTCTCCAATATTCTAACATGCTAGTTGGACCAAGAGAGCAAGGTAATGGAAGCCAACCATACTGAAGATGAGACCATAACATCAAAGTGTCTTGAAATTGTTACTTTAAGGCCTTATGGATAGCAATTGATGAAATCCCTAGTTGTATATGACTAATGATGTTATGAGCATGTATAATTATGTTAATGTATTGTGTATAAATGAGAGCTAGGGTTATATGTATGGAAATACTCATTTTGGTTAAGTAATGGCAATTTTGCATTATGGAATTTCATGTATGAATGGAAGTGAAACAGCCGAAATGAGATGCATGAGGTTTAGGTTCATTTGGGCAATTCACACAAGTCCTAATTATGCTTTTAAACTTGCCCAAGAGGTGCCAAACCCCAAGGAAAGCCATTTGGACATCTTAGTATCCTATATAGAGCTAAAATTAATCATAATGGAATTCTATGTCATTTTTTATCCAAATGAGCTCTTCTTGATCTAAGATTTGGCATGAAATTAGAGTTTGTTGAGAAATTTTTGGGAAGCTAAAGAATATAATTTTTAGAGGTCTAGAGAATATTTGATGAATTTTCAAAATTGGAAAATTTTCTAGTTTTGGTCATGTCACTATTCATACTAGTCCGAAAATAAAATTTATCACATAGGGCTCAAATGATGTCCAATTATCACAAAATTTTATACAGGGAAATTAGACATTCCCAGTGACTTGTTCCAACTAGAAACACTTCATTTGGATGTCTAGAGAGGGAGATATGAATTTTAAAAATTCTATCCAGTATCAAGAACTCCAACTGACCTCAGGTACTGTTTGATTGATATTTGATGCCTGGACGTGCCTGAGCTAGTCTAGAGTTATTTTTTCCCTCTAGATAACATCTATAGATTTTAATATTGGTATCATTTACTTAGATTAGATCTTTTTAGAATTAATTGAACATTTTTGAAGTTTGCTGCAAAATTCTATGACAGCACCAGGGGATAGCCTGATATCTGAACCTTTTTGAATATCAAGCATCTTCTGTGTTAAATGTTATTGTCTGTATATATTTTTAGTATGAAGTATGCATGTATAGCTTTTCATAATGTATAATAATACATGATTTTGATTTTTCTAAAATTAGTTATGATTTTTTAAAATTTGTGATAGAAAAGAGAAAAATCTAGCCGAAAATGTACACATGTATTTTATGCTTCCCTTTGAGTTCCACGAGATGTAGGCCACTTTTAATGTTACAAATGAGTTGTATTCATGTAATTAAATATGAGAATGTAATGTATGAGCTCATATGATCCACGTGACACTAAATGAAATTTTTATACATGACCAACGTTAAGAAATGTATTATTTAATGCTATTTTTCCTTACCTCTTTGTGAGTTGCTTGATATGAGGCATAGAGATAGTATGAAATAAGCCAGAAATATATAGTATTACATTTATTGGTATTAGAGCAAAGTTCTAGGCTCTCTCGAATTGGATTTGGCTTGAGGATGTAGCAATAGGGCTATGTAAAGGCTTGAATAGATAGGTAAAGTCTTATATGAGACATGTTGGGTGTATGAGTATAGTTTGTGGCTTTGTTCATGATGAGTAAGTTGTATGATAGTCTTAGAGTAGCTAGTGGACATCAGGAAAGAGTGCGCTCTAGAGTAGCTTTAGCAGAGTTAAGCTTAAGTAAAGATAAGGGATCCCACGGCTAGAGCTTGATGAGATGTGATAGCTCACTGGGATCAGTGGCAAGCCCTATATATAAACAATGAAAAATGATCTCGTTGATAGGAAGAGGCTTGCTAGAGAGAGTATGTGAGGCCTAATTCTCCCTAGTAGTCATACTCAAGCCATTCCAAGATGTTCTGCTTAATGCAAAGACAAGTAGTGATATAACGCAGTATGAGACGAGACTGCGGTTACACAGGACCAGTTTAGAGGGGAATGAGAAAAAGAGTTATCATTTAGCCACAACACCCAAATGTCTAGATAAGTATTAGAGCTCAAAAGGTTAATTCCCTTAGGCTAGAGGTTGAGTTACAAGCTATACCCTAGAGCCCGACAGCCCTGAGATAACAGGTAGTTATGTATAAATGAAGCAAAAGGTAGAATCCTCTAGCTTGATGACGAGCTAGGTATAAAGGCAATGAGGCTTGAGTTGATAGCTAAAGATAAAATTCCAATCCATGAAAAAGTAAGTAAATCAGAGGCCGTTAGCTATAGCTAATTAATTACTTAGCAGTGGCCAATTATTCCATAAAGTAGCGAGGCCATCCAAAGAGTTCCTCGTCACGACCAATTAAGAAGTTAGCTGTGGCCAATGCTCAGATAGGAAACTAGGGTAAACCTGAGGCTAATTAGCTACGGCAAATGATATGTTAGCTATGACGAATAGCAATATGAATGCCTTGTTAGTCATATTCAAGCCAACTTGAGGAATGAACTGATAAGGGGTTAGATGACCCATAGAAAATGGGAACCCCTAGTATAAGTAGAGAAAAAGAATAATGAATAGTTATGAAAGGTTGTAAGAAATCGATGGGCTTAGTAGTTGAGACTAAGAAAGAGCTCAACCCAAAGTAGGTTAGACACAAGAATGATAAGGTTGTTGAGACCCGCCTTTAAGACGTTGACTCCTACCTAAGATGCTACCTTATGAGACACTGAATGATAGAATGTTAGTGTAGCCTCAAAATAATATAAGATAAGACTACCAATAGTGAGGCATATAAAGAATGGCCTAGAAAGGTGTACCTGATAGGTAACACCTAGAGGTAAGTATGAGTAATCTAGTAACTGAGACTCAGAAAAGAATGAAGATAGTTAGTAACCTACAGGTCTGATGAGATGGCTAGCTTAGGCTGAGCAAAAGTGAAAGCCTAAAGGAGATGACTAGTAGCATCATTCTAAGTGAGATATGTGAATGAAAGACTCAGTGAAAGTCCTCCTTGGATCGAGAAAGAAAAAATGAGACATCTATATGTCAGGGAAACTACCCAGTAGTGGTTAGTAATTTCCCCTAAATAGAGCCCCCTGAGTCATAAAGTATAGTGATAAGGGAAGCGAGGAAGAGCTAAGAAACTAGCTATAGAAAAGATACCCTCACTTTAGTAATGAATAAATGAGTAGACTAAGCTCAGAAAGATAAATAGATAGAGGTCTAATAATTAGTCATACGAGCTCCCTAATATGAGAATGATATGGGGTTAAGGCACGTGAATGATTAGAGCATCTAGTAGAGCATAAATTTTCAATAAGATAGAGTCCAGACATTAAGAACACGTGTCTTGGATTGGGTTATCAAAACCATAGAAATAGTATATTGTGCTCCTGGGGATGAAATTAAAAAGGTTGAATAGCGAGAAAGCTTAGCTTTGATTCAAATATAGAAATGAGCTGAGATAAATAGCTAGTGCCTTAGTACCCTCAGGAAAGCTTGAGGGACGTAGAGACTCTGGTGAGTCTTGTATGATACAGGGAAGGAGTGTAAGTCAAGAGTGTCATAGAATGAAATTCTTAGGATTATATAAAATAGAATCCTTCTTACCAAGGGATGGTTTAGCTTAGAGTAGAGTAAGAGTATGAGCGAAAAGTAGACCCCCTAGAGGAACCTTGGGAAAATGTAGGTGCTTTTAAGTATAACGAAACCCGAATTGGTGATAGAGATAGCTAGTAGTAGAGTATCCTTTTACCTAAATAAAAAGATAAGAAAAGTAAAAAGAGAGAGAAGATATGACAGTGCTCAAGCTGAGGACAAAATAGATTGAGAACAAATATCGAGTTAATGTACTTGAGTATGTGAGAAAGCATACTTGTCCTTGGCATAGATGCCTTCTATCATGATAGAGTCCGAAGTAAAAATAGTCGAGCAATACAGAGAGATCTCAGGATGAAACAAAGGAAGAATCCTATTTTTCCTGAGCACTCTATGAGAATAGGGTAGACAAAGAAAAGTAAAAAAAAGAATACTTTAGATTATTGGGAAACTTGTAATATATTGGCGATAGTGACTTTGAGCTCAGTCATGAAATACCGGTGTATTAATATTTGATGTTATGGTTTGCTTGTAACAGAGGCTACATGATATTAGGTCTGGCCAACCTAGTAGTAATATGGCTTAAGTACATAGCAAATGATGACATCAATCACCAAAGTGTCCCAATAATCAAAGGGTATCTTAATTAGTTGGATAATGAGATAAATTAGAAAAGAAAGGTAAAGGGATTCCAGTCATATCAAAATGATAAGAAAAGCATGTAAAAAGGAGTCCCAGTAGAAAAATGTTCAGATTCAATATACATAGCCCAAGTCCCTTAGAGTATATGTAAATGAAATGAATAGGGACAATGTATAGCCTCTCTCTAGCCAGAGATGTTAACCACACTTAGTGTGTAAGATACCTTAGTGCCAAAGCACTTAAAAGCAAAACGTGGGCATAGTTAGAAACTGTAGGATAGAATAAGAGGGCTAGAACGAGTATACATAAAGTAAATAGTCAATAGAGTAAGAAAAGAAAGCCCAAGCAAAAAAGAGCTAAAGTGGGAACCTGAGGATCCTATGAAGAGCGATGAGTAAAAATTAAAATGTTTCCTAGTATCAGTATGACAGGATCCTAAAAAATTAGATGACACAGAACCCACTTCACATGAAGAGCACAATGTACCTTTGAGTTTAGCCTCATCTGTTATGAGCGATGGTTACCGGACTTAGTGAGCATGTATTTTACTATCAAATATAGAAATCTTAGGCTTTGATGTCTCCTAGAGATGGATCGCAATAGATCCCAGCATAGCATAGTAGGTTGCAGTAGACCCTAGCAGGGTTCTAAGAGGTCGCAGTAGATCCCATAGAGTTACAGAGAGCCCGCAGTTATAGCATGACAGTTCTTTGGTGAGATGACGGCTTGAGATAGTTTTTACAGAGCAGTTAGTCTGAGAGACCAGTACAGTTTTAGTTAGCTTTCGTCTCAAAGACTAGAGATCTCTTGAGTCTGGTAGACTGTTGCCACAAAGATATGAAGGCTTTACTTAGATAGTTAGACCACTGACTAGATCTCTTGAGAGATTAGCATAGTGTATAGGATGAGGAAAGTAAGAAAATAGCTTTCCAGAGTTAGAGTCAGATGAACTACTAGTTAGCAAATGTTAACCCTAACCAAAGGATAGAGAGATCCCTACATGTTAGACTATCTATTCAGAAAGGGGTCAGCTGTAGTTTTTACATAAGGTAAGTGATGCAGTATACCTTCAGTGATCGAAACTGAGTATAGCTAGCATCCCACTAAAACTAAGCAATAGCTAGTGGTAGTAGCTCTTCGGTGCTAGTATGAGATACATATGTTAGGCCTATCAGTATTGAAATGAGGGACTATAAAATGCCACTATAAGTGAATAAAGAAAGTGAGAAAAAGTCTCAGCCTATAGAGACAGATATAGTAGTAAACAAAGAAGTTGGGATCATTAAAAATAGAAACTCCTCAAAGGAGTTGTAATCCCAGTAAGTAACTAAGATGTGAGGCCTATGATAGAAAGAAATGTGAATTGTAATCATAGGATGAGTTGGTAAGAAAGAATATAGAAATGAAAAGTGGACAGAACATGTAAATAAGTAAACAAACAGACAGAAACCTCAAGATATGTGATACAAAATATGTTACCTCCTAAAATGTGTAAAAGAGCCCACTGAAAGAAACATTAACCTCTGTGAACGAGTTAATACTAACCTAATATGAATAGTAAGCTCTCCCAAGATAAGCCTTTAGAGTTAGAAATTTCTTTCCTTTATAAGAAATGGGCATGTACCTTATGATGGTAGAACCCTCATTAAGAGCTAGTAATAAAAGTTCTCTGGTTGAGAGAAAATTCAAAAGAATGAAATTACTGAAAAAGTATATAGAGCCAGGAAGAAGGGAAAAAAAAAGAGAAATTAGCTAGAAAAGAAAAGAGTAATAGGAAAGCATACCCTAAATTTTGAGGACAAAATTTATTTAAAGGGGGAGAAATGTAACATCTGGTTCTTTGAAAATGAGAGAAAATGTGAGAAACGTAACATATAATTTCTCCGTAAATGAACGATACTCATCGGATACAAAGGAAGTCCCCTGAAAAGATGTAGTTAAGGTCCCAAAAAAATTGGGAAGCATTCTAGACCCTTAAAATGAGAATACTAGGCTCAGATAGAAAGAAAAATAGAGCTACAATGAAACAATAATTTCTTACGGAAAACTTACGAAACGTAATGGCATTTTTGTAATTTTGAGTAAATTTTAGAATTCATACAAGAGGGCTTTTTAAATAAAATTTTTAAGTTCTCCAAGGTTCTCAGGGGCCCTGAAAACCATGGGAAGCCCCAGGATAGTTGAATCCTCTCGGGTGGATGTTTCCCAACGTTAATATACCCAAACTTTGACGGATTAGTTCGGGAAGGTTTTAGCTCTGATTTGAGTGATTCCAAAGGTATTTTACTAAATTGGGAACCTAAATTTTATAATGAAAAAGATGGTTCTCAAAAAAGAGCTAAAACAAAATAGAAACAAAAATGTCAAAAACAAAGGGCAAAATTAAAATTTTTAAGAAAGTGGAAGCTTCTTGAACACTCTTTAAGTTTCTTATTTCTTCTCCCCTTCATTTGCACAACCCATTCTGCCAAAAAACTAGAGAAAACACCAGCTCTCTTAGGCACACCATGGAGGAGAAGAAAGGAGGAGAAAAAGCCAGGAAAAGGTAAAGACTTTTATGGCTTTTCATGCTTTCTCCTTTTCAAACCTCTCCTTCTCCATTTCCCTTTCTTTCCTTGGATTATAATGAATTTTACAAATATAATTTAAGGGGGGTATTAATGGGAAAATTCGGATTTGAAGAGAGGAGCTCAAAGAACACAAGATTCAGGTAAGAAAAAGCAAGAAAATAAAGTAATTTCTTCTCCCATGATTGCTACCTTTTGTTCCTCTCCTTCTTCATTTCACCCCACTTAAGAAACCCTAGGAAGACTTGGTTTTTAGGTAGAACCAAGGGTGATTCTTAGGAAAAAGAGTGTGGAGATTAAGAATATGCAGAGAAAATTAACAAAAAATCATAGAATTTCAAGATACAATTTCTAGGCTTTCAAGTGTTCCTTCTAAAATCTGATTTGATCTCTTAATTCCTATGCCTAAATAAGTGTTTCAATGAGCTCCTAAGATCCCTAGAAGTCTCCCCATGTGGTTCCTCCATCAAGAAAACAAAGCAAACTTCATGGAAGCCAAAGTCTTTCATAGCCTTGGCCTAAAGGAGTTTATATAGCTAGGGATAGTTTTAAATTGTTCTAAACCCATTTTTGAGTCATATATGATGAATGAATATGAGGGGAAGCCTTGGGAAAAATTTAGGAAGCTTAGAGAATGAGTTGGTGCTTTATGTTTCATAATATGACCTAAAGAACCAACATGTAGTTATACCCTTTTTTTTTAATTGTGTGATGACTCCAAGAGGCTTAAAAGGAGTCAAGAATCATATTTGAAAGGAAAGAATGGAGCCTAGAATTTATTTGAGGGGTGTTGCTTCATTAGGTGCATTTATGGAACCATAATGAGCTTTATAGATCAAGCTAGTATTTAAGTAAGTTGTGTGGTCTTAGAATTAATTCCATGAACTTAATTAGCTTCCATATGATGTGTCTAGGCCAAGAGGAATGATCTCCACCTCCTTGGGTGTGTGAGGTCAAGGGAGAGGATTCAAAGCTTAAGGAAAAGTGTACAAATGCTAGCAAGGTAGCTCACTCCTCCTTCTCTCATGTATGCTTTACTTGTCTTTGAATGTGTGTATGTGCGTTTCAAGCCATGAAAAATATTCTAGCATGAGCTCTTATTCCATGGTGCCATAATGATGCATTATATTTCTAAATGATGTTTATGATGCTTGTTTTGGTTTGCTTGAGTGTGGTGAAGTCAAAAACCCTCTAACCATGGTGAGGATGAGCCAAGAACCCTTAAGATTGGTTGAGATAAGTCCTAATTATGCTTTTAAACTTGCCTAAGAAGTGTCAAACCCCAAGAAATTGGACATTTTGATATCTTATATGGAGCCAAAATTGCCCACAATGGAACTCTATAACACTTTTTATTCAAATGAGCTCTTCTTGATCTAAGAATTGGCATGCAATTAGATTTTATTATGAGATTTTTGGAAAGCTAAAGTGCAAAATTTTTGGAGGTTTAGAGAATATTTGATGAATTTTCGAAGTTGAAAAATTTTCTGGTTTTGGTCATGTCACTGTTCATATTGGTCCGAAAATGAAATCTGTCACACAGAACTCAAATGATGTTCAATTATCACAAAATTTCATATAAGAAAACTAGACATTCACAGTGACCTGTGTCAACTAGAAGCTCCTCATTTGGGTGTCTAGAGAGGGAGATATGAATTTTTAAAGATTTTGTCCAGTACTAGGAACTCCAACTAACCTCAGGTACTATTTGATTAATTTTTTATGCCTAGACGTGCTTGAACTAGTCTAGAGTTATTTTTTCCCTCTATATAACATCTATATATTTCAATATTGGTATCATTTGCATAGATTGGAATTTTTTGGAATTAATTAGATATTTTTGAAATTTGCTACAGAATTCTATGACAGCACCAGGGGACAGCCTAACCTCTGGACTTTTTTAAATGTCAAACGTCCTCTATGTTAAATGTTATAGTTTGGACATATTTTTAGTATGAATTAGACATGTGTATCTTTTCTAAATAGCTAAGAATGTATGATTTTGATTTTTCTAGAATTAGTTATGATTTTCTAAAATTTCTTACAAAAAAGAGGAAAATCTGGCAAAAAATGTACACATGTATTTTATGCTTCCCTTTGAGTTCCATGAGATGTAGGCCACTTTTAATAATACAAATGAGTTATATTCATGTAATTAAATGTGAGAATATAATGTATGAGCTCATATGGTCTATGTGACACCGAATGAAATTTTTATACTTGACACAATACTAAAAAATGCATTATTTAATGCTATTTTTCCTTACCTCTATGTGAGTTGCTTGATAAGAGGCATAGAGATAGTATGAAATGAGCTAGAAATATATGGTGTTATATCTCCTCCTTCAATTAGCCACGTTTGTTTCTGCCTTAAATCAAAGAAAGAACCCTAAGTGTGAGGTGCACAAGAAGGAGGAGAAAGGAAGAAGAAAAACAAAGAAGAGGTATGGATTTTCTTGGCTTTTTTCATGCTTTTTCTTTAGCAAACCTCTTCTTATCCATTTTCCCTTCCTTTCTATAGTATTATTGAAGTTTTTGGATTTATTTTGAGGGAACAATAGAGGGGAAAATTCGGATTTGAAGAGAGGAGGCCAAGAAAAGAAAGAAACAAGCAAGACATCAAGGAAAAACAAGGTAAAATTTCCATCCCATGGTAGCTACTTTTTCTCCCCTTTCTTCCTTGTTTCATCCAACATATAGAGGTCTAAGAAGGCATGGATTTTGGGTAGAACAAAGGTTGAATCCTAGGAAATTGGGTGTAGAGAATAAGAATATGCAAAGAAAATTAATAAAGAACCATTAGTTTTCAAGATAGCAAAGTTAGGGTTTCAAGTGCTCCACAAAAAATATGACTTGATGCAATTGTTCTTAGGCTTAAATAAGTGTTTGGATGAGCTCTTGAAATCCCTAAAAGGCTCCTCATATGCATCTTCCATCAAGAAAATGAAGCAAACCCACTTGGTACTCATATGAAGCATAGTTTCAGCCTAGGCTAGAAAGAGTACCAAGGGGAAGTTTTAATTTGTTTCAAGCTTATTTTTGAGTCATGTATGAAGGAAAAGGATGAGAGGAACCCTTGGAAAAATTTTAAAAACCATAGATAGTGAGATGGTATCATAAGTTCTATATTATGGCTTAAAGAAGTAATATCTAGCTAAGCTCCTTTATTTGATTATGTAATGACTCCAAGAGGTTTAAATGGAGTCAAGAATCATAAATGAAGAGAGACAATGAAGCAAATATTATTTTTCCATAGGGCTGCCTCATTAAGTGCATTAAGGAACCATAAACGGGTTATATGAACCACCTAGCATTTCTAGTAAATGTATGACCTTAGAATTTGATTCAAGAGTATAATTAGCTTCCATATGATGTGTCTAGGCCAAGAGAAATAATCTCCACCTCCTTGTGTGTGTGAGGCCAAGGAAGGGAGCATAATTCTAAGAGAAAAAGTGTGCTTGTGCAATAAAGGTAGCTCTCTCCATTTTCTTTCATGCATGATTGTGTGCTTACCTTGTCTTTAAATGTGTATATGTATATTTGAAGTCATGAAAAGTATTCTAGTATATGCCTTTGTTCTATGGTACCATGATATTGTAATATGTTCTCAAATGTTGCCTAGTATGTGTGCTTGGGTTTGCTTAATTGTGGTGAAGCCAAGAACCCTTAGCCATGGTGAGGATAAGCTAAGAACTCTTAAAAATTAGTTAAGATAAAGTAAAGAGTTTTCCAAGAGTGAGATTGAGTCAAAATCTTTTAGAGAAAAAGGGGTGAGGCAAGTCTAAAATCTATAAGAGAATGGGTGAGACTAATCCACTTGCTTAAGCCTATATATGCCTTGTGACTTGTTCAAATACTAAGAATCCTTCTCGAATGATTACACATTCCATTATGCCCATGCATGCATTTTCAAGACTTGTATTATATTCTTTATGTTTGATTGAAAAGGAGATGAGCTATTGGAATTCTTTGAATCCCATTCCCTCCTCTCCAATGTCTTAACATGCTAGGTGGACCAAATGAGCAAGGTAATAGAAGCCACAAAGCCTAGAAGAAGAAGATCGACAATCAAGTGTATGAAAATGCCAAATTATAGCCATATGAGTGGCACATGATGTAATCCATTGTTATATATGTTTTATGGCTTCATGAATACATGTAAATATGTAAATATATGATGTATGAATGAGAATTAATGCCACATGTATGAAACAGCATGATTTAGGTATGGAATGACAAGCACTAACATGTACATTCTTGTGTATGACATGGGCTGAGAGAGTGAGTTTTTAATTTCTTGGTTTAGGCACCTTTGAGACAAGTTTAGAGAGCTATTTTGGTGCATTTCCACGTGCTTAGGTGGCCATGGTTGCCTTAGAAGCAATTTTAGACCATTTGGACCCCTTTGATGACATAAAATGAGCCATCTTGCAACCCAATATCAAGATCTGACCAAATGAATGAATTTTCCCATGAAATTTGGCACACATTATATATTATCCAAAGCTTTTTGGGAAGTCAAAGACTAAATCATTTGGAGCTTTATAGAATTAATTATGCATTTCCAAATTTGGCATTTTTGTATTGAACAGATACAAACACTATTCATACAGTCAAAAAATTAGGTTGTATCATTTGAGGGGCAAATGATGTCCAATGTTCATGAAATTTTATAGGCATAAATTAGACATGATAAGATTTCCATGGCCACCATGATCACCTTAATTGGACCTCTGAGTAGGGAGATATGAATTTTTGAAGTTGGAGGTTAATACTAATAATGACAGTTGACCTTTGATACTATTCCATCAATTTCTAGTGGCTAATAGCCTCTATTATGGTCTGAATTTATTTTTAATAAAGTAGACATCTGTAGCTTTCCATAATAGTATAGTGTGCTTGATTTTGATTTTCCTAAAATTAGTTATGATTTTTCAAAGTTCAAGCATAAAATCTAGACTAAGTATCCAAGGATGCACCATTGCATTTTATGTATCCACTCCCTTTGCTTGAGTTTTAGGCTACTTCTTGAGCTTGTTATGAGTTGTACTTGTATATTTAAATGTAAGAATAAAATGGATGAGTCCATATGGTCCACGAAACACTAAATGAAAAAATTACCCATGACGTAATGCAATTTGATTGTATTTTTCTATGACTTTTTCTTGAGGAATTCATGCGCTTCAAGGAAATAAGCCTACATATGATATTAGATGACTCATAGAATCATGGTATTACATTTATTGGTATCAGAGCAAAGTTTCAGGCTTTCTAAGGTTGGATTTAGCTTGAGGATGTGACAACAAGGCTATGTAAAGGTTTGTATAGTTATGTAAAGTCTTGTATGAGACATCTTGGGTGTGTGAAGGTAGTTCATGGCTATGTTTATGATAAGTGAGTTGTAGAATGGTCTTAGAGTAGATACTGAACATCGAGAAAGGTTGGCCTCTAGAATAGCTTAAGCAAGGCTAAGTGATCTAACGGCTAGAGCTTTATAAAATATGATAGCTCACCAAGATTAATAACAAGCCCTAGGTATGAACAATGAGAAATGATCTTGTTGATATGAAGAGGCTTGCCAAAGAGAGTATGTGAGGCCTAATTCTCCCTAGTAGTTATACTCAGACCGTTCTAAGATTTCTTGCTTAATGCAGAGATAAGTAGTGATGTAATGTAGTATAAGATGAGACTACAGCTGCACAAGACCAATTTGGAGGGAAAATGAGAAAAAAGAGTTACCCCTTAACCACAACACCCAAATGTCTAGGTGAATTTCAGAACTTGAAAGGTTATTTCCTCAAGCCAGAAGTTGAGTTACAATTTACACTTTATAGAGCCCCAATAGCTCAAAGATGACAGTTAGTTATACATGAACGAAGTAAGAGATAGAACCCTCTAGCTTTGATAAACGGTACAATATGTCTCCAGTGATCGAAACTATAAGTATAATTAGCATCCTACCAAAATTCAACATTAGTCAGTGGTAGTTGCTCTTTGATGTCAGTATGAAGAATATAAGTTAGGCCTACCATTATTAAGATGAAGGACTATAAAATGCCCACTCGTAAGTAAGCAAAAAGAGTAAGGAAAAGTCCCAACCTAAAGAGACAAATGCATTAGTGAACTGAGAAATTGGGATAATTAAAAATGGAAACTCCCTAAAGGAGTTGCAATCCTAGTAAGCAATTGAGATGTGAGGCCTATGATAGAAAGAAATGTGAATTGTGATTACGGGATGAGCTAGTAAAAAGAACGTTAGCCCCTGCGAATGGGTTAAGACTAATCAAATATGATTAGTAAGATCTCCCAAGATAGACCTCTAGAGTTAGAAACTTCTTTCCCTTATAAGAAGAACTAGCATGTACTTTATAATAATAGAGCATTCACTAAGAGCTAGTAATGAAAAGTCTTTGGCTGAGAGAAACTTAAAAGAACGAAAGCACTGAGAGAAGCATATAGAGCCAAGAAGAAGGGAAAGAAAGGAGCAGCTAGCAAGAATATAAAAGAGTAAGAGGAAAGAGTACCCCAAATTTTAAGGACAAAATTCATTTAAGGGAGGAGAAATGTAATATTTAGTTCTCTAAAAACAAGAGAAAATGCGAGAAACATAACGCATGGTTTCTCCATAAATGTACAAAATTCACCGGATAAAAAAGAAAGTCCCCTAGATAGAGTTATTTGAGGTCCAAAAAATTTAAGTAGCATTTTAGACTCATAAAAATGAAAATCCCAGGCTCAGACGGAAAGAAAAATAGAGCTAGAATGAAGAAACCAAATTGAATAAAGGTTGACGAAACGTAATGACATTTTTATAATTTTGAGCAAATTTTTGAATTCTCACAGGAGAGCTTTTTAAATGGAAGTTTTGAGTTCTCTAGGGTTCTCAAAGGCTCTGAAAACCATGGCAAGCCCCAGGACAGTTAAAACCCCTCCGATGGATGTTTTCTAAAGTCGATTAACTCAAACTTTGACGGATTCATTCGGGAAGGTTTTAGCTCTGATTTGAGTAATTCCAAAGGTATTTTATTAAATTGAGGGCCTAAATTTCATAATGAAAAAGATAGTTTTCAAAAAAGGAGCTAAAAATAAATTGGAAACGAAAATGCCAGGATGAAAGGGCAAAATTAGAATTTTGGAAAAGTGTTTCTTAAACCTTCCTATATATATGAGGTGCCCCATCTCCTCCTTCAATTAGCCACATTTGCTTCTACCTTAAATTAGAGAAAGAACCCTAAGGGTGAGGTGCACAAGAAGGAGGAGAAAGGAAGGAGAAAAATAAGGAAGAGGTATGGATTTTCTTGGCTTTTTTCATGCTTTTTCTTTAGCAAACCTCTTCTTATCCATTTCCCCTTCTTTCCTATGCTTTTATTGAAGTTTGTGGATCTAGAAGAATAGAGGGAAAATTTGGATTTGAAAAGAGGAGGCCAAGAAAAGGAATAAACAAGTAAGAAATCAAGGAAAAAATAAGGTAAAATCTCTATCCCATGGTAGCTACTTCATCTACCCTTTCTTCCTTGGTTCGTCCAACATATGGAGGTCTAAAAAGGCATCGATTTTGGGCAAAACCAAGGTTGAATCCTAGGAAATTGGGTGTGGAGAATGAGAATATGCAAAGAAAATTAACAAAGAACTATTAGTTTTCAAGATAGCAAAGTTAGGGTTTCAAGTGCTCCACCAAAAATCTGATTTGATGCAACTATTTCTAGGCTTAAATGAGTGTTTGGATGAGCTCTTGAGATCCCTAGAAGGCTCCTCATATGCATCTTCCATCAAGAGAATGAAGCAAACCCACTTGGTACTCACATGGAGCATAGTTTCGGCCTAGGCTAGAAAGAGTACCAAAAGGAAGTTTTAATTTGTTCCAAGCTTATTTTTAAGTCATATATGATGGAAAAAGATAAGAGGAAGCCTTAAAAAAATTTTAGAAACCATGGATAGTGAGATGGTATCATAAGTTCCATATTATAGCTTAAAGAAGTAACACCTTGCTAGGCTCCTTGATTTGATTGTGTGATGACTTGAAAAGGTTTAAATGGAGTCAAGTATCATAAATGAAGGGAGAGAATAGAGCAAAGATCATGTTTCCATAGAGTTGCTTCATTAAGTGCATTATGGAACCATAAAAGGGTTATATGAATCACCTAACTTTTCTAGTGAATGTATGACCTTAGAGTTTGATTCAAGAGTATAATTGGCTTCCATATGATGTGTCTAGGCCAAGAGAAATAATTTCCACCTCTTTGTGTGTGTGAGGCCAAGGAAAAGAGCATAATTCCAAGAGAAAAAGTGTGCTTGTGTGGTAAAGGTAGCTCTCTCCACTTTCTCTCATGCATAAATGTGTGCTTACCTTGTCTTTAAATGTATGTATGTGTGTTTTAAGTCATTAAAAGTATTTTAGTATATGCCCTTGTTCCATGGTATCATAATGTTATAATATGTTCTCAAATGTTGCCTAGTATGTGCACTTAGATTTGCTTGAATGTGGGGAAGCCAAGAACCCTTAGCTATGATGTAGATGAGCCAAGAAACCTTAAAAATTGGTTGAGACAAAGTAAAAAGTCTCCCAAGAGTGAGATTTAGTCAAAACCTCTTTGAGAAAAAGGGGTGAGGCAAGTCTAAAATCCACAAGAGAATGGGTGAGGCTAATCCACTTGCTTGACAAGCCTATGTATGCCTTGTGTGACTTGTTCAAATGCTAAGAATCCTTCTAAATGATTACACATTCCATTATGCCCATGCATGCATTTTCAAGACTTCTATTGCATTCTTTATATGTGATTGAAAAGAAGATAAGATATGGGGATTCTTTGAATCTCATTCCCTCCTCTTCAATGTCTTAACATGCTAGGTGGACCAAATGAGTAAGGTAATGGAAACCACCAAGCCTAGAAAAAGAAGATTGATAATCAAGTGTATGAAAATGCCAAATTGTATCCATATGAGTGGCACATGATGTAATCTATAGTTATATATGTTGTATGACTTCATGAATACATGTAAATATATAAATGTATGATGTATAAATGAGAATTAATGCCAAAAGTATGAAATAGCATGATTTGGGTATGGAATAGCAAGCACTAGCATTACATTCTTGTGTATGACACGAAGTGAGAAAGTGAGTTTTTAATTTCTAGGTTTATACACCTTTGAGACAAGTTTAGAGAGCTATTTTGGTGTATTCCCACGTGCTCAAGTGGCCATGGTTGCCTTAGAAGCAATTTTGGACCATTTAGACCCCTTTAATGACACAAAATGAGCCATCTTGTAACCCATTGTCAAGATCTGACCAAATGAATGAATTTTCCCATGAAATTTGACACACATTAGATCTTATCTAAAGCTTTTTGAGAAGTAAAAAACTAGATCATTTGGAGCTCTGTGGAATTAATTATGCATTTCCAAAGTTGGCATTTTTCTGCTGAACTGATGTAGACACTATTCATATGTTCAGAAACTTAGGCTTTATCATTTGAGGGCCCATGCTATCCAATGCTCATGAAATTTTATAGATATAAACTAGACATGATAATATTTCCATGGCCATTAAGATCACCCTAATTAGACCTTTGAGCAGGGAGATATGAATTTTTGAAGTTGGAGGTCAGTACTAGTAATGATAGTCAACCTCTAGTACTGTTCTATCAATTTTTGATAGTTAGAAACCTCTATTATGGTTTGAATTTATTTTTAACATAAATTAGACATATGTAAATTTCTAGTATGGTATAGTGTGCATGATTTTGATTTTTCTAAAATTAGTTATGATTTTTCAAATCCAAGCATATAATCTGGACTGGGTACCTGAGGCTGCACCATTACATTTTATGTATCCACTCCCTTTGCTCGAGTTCTAGGCTACTTTTTATGCTTGTTATGAGTTGTATTTATATATTTAAATGCAAGAATGAAATGAATAAGTCTATATGGCCCATGGAATACCGAATGAAAAAAAATTACCCGTGATGTAATGCAATTTAATTGTATTTTTCTTAACTTTTTCTTGAGGAATTCATGTACTTTAGGGAAATATGCCTACATATGATTATGAGATAAGTCATAGAATCTTGGTGTTACACTTGATGTCTTGGGAACCTATACAAACTTAGACATCTTAAACTATGGCTAGAAAGCTTCTTACAAGTCAAGGTATAATTGAATCTCTAAGTTATGCATATTGCAAATTCATGGCTTTTTCTTTTTTCTCTTTGCACCATCTTGCTTCCCACACTCTAAAACATAAGTATCACATTTGGCTTAGTTCAAAATTAATATCTTCTTGGCTGACCTCTATGAGGCTGAGACACACACTCATGGGAGCAAGGGAGAAGAAGCATGAAAGGCAACCAACTCACCTTGATTTCTAGCTTTTCTCAAGAGTCTTTTCCCTTGCTTTGGTTCCTCCCTTGAATTTTGAATTTCTCCCCTTTGAATAGAGTTCAAAACAAAACCAAACCCATCAATAAAACCATAGAAAGAAAGGTGGGAAGGAGGAGATTCAAGTTGCTAAAGGAAAGACCATGAAATTCCATCAATTTTCTTACCTTTTCTTTGAGTTTTCCTTCCTCTTTTGCTCATATCTTGTGTGCCTCTAGTTTAAAATAGAAACAAGGTTGGCTAAATGGAAAGGAGGAAGGGGCATGACATACAAGGAGCAAGGTCACTTAATGAACTTTTCAAAAATTCCCATTTTGTCCTCTTTTCTTGGTTTTTTTGTTTTAGGCTCATTTCAACTCCTTTTCGAGAACTATCTTTTTATCATAAAATTTAGGTTCTCAAACTTATAAAATCCTTTTGGAATCACTCAATTTGGATCTAAAACCTTCTCAAATGAGCTGGTCAAAGTTCGGGTCAACCGATGTTGTTAATTGTCAACCGAAGGGGTTTTAACTGTTTTAGGGGTTCTAATAACTTTTAGGACCTCTGAGAACTTTGAGAAACTCATGTTTCCTATTTAAAAATCTCTCCTTTGAATTTTCAAAAAAGTACCCAAAATTACAAAAATGTCATTGCATCTTTGTTAAATTTCATCTAATTATTCTGGCTCCGTTTTCAGGGCACCTCTGACCTTAAATTCTCATTATTTGAGGTATAGATTATTAATCTAATTTTATTAGATCTCAAATCATTCTATTTGGGAAACTTCCTTTTATATCAGGTACATCTCACACATTTACGAAAAAATCAGACATTACATTTCTCACGTTTACAGTGGAACAGGATGTTACATTATGCATAATGGAACCCTAGACTTTCACCTTTCAAAATAATGCTTTTAAATTCAAACCAATAGTTCGTTTGGTATTTATAATTCACATCTAGACCATTTCTAACCTTAGAATGATAAAAAAAAAAAAAAAATCTTTCTGGGTGTTCCAACCCTTGCTTGCTCGAGATGTGCTTATCATTAGGAATCTATAAAGCTCTTGTCTTATCTCTTGGGAAATTGTCACCTAGGTGAAATCTTTGGCCTTTTCTTAGCTTAATTATACTCTTACATAGATTAAAAAATCAATTTAAGGCCTCATACTCTCTAAGGTGCTATCAAAACCCTAGGTATGGAATCTTGCAACCTATAGCCTTTTAATAGTTTCTATTGGTTTCATATTAATCTCTACACTCCAAAACCATTAACCCCATCATGGTTTAATGAAAAACTAACTCCCTTTCAGATTGGCCGAACTTATAGGTTTATGGAGAAATAAGTGTAATGCCATATTATTTCTAATATTAATCCCTCTTTTGTAAATAAGGATATGCACTTTGTCAAGGAAATCTCAAGAAAATGCATTAAAATAATGAATTAAATTGTATTGCGTAGCAGATAAATTTTTCATTTCATGTCTTTGGGATCCTATAAACTCATCAACAACATTTTCTAATTATTTTCCATACATACAAATCATAACATTCTCAAAAATTGGCACAAACCACAGATCAAAGGTCAAAACTCCCAAAATTCCTTCATTTCTCACGGCTGTACAGTGGTAGATTTTAAAGGTAATTTTGAAAAATCATAACTAAATGTAAAAAAATTGAAATCATACAAACCATAGATTTCTGGAAATCTCTAGATGTTAACATCACACTAAAAGTAATTCTCAGACATTATTCTAGCCTTTGGTCCACTTTTGATAGTGAAATAACTACAAAGGTCTGGCTGTCATTGGTACTGATACAATTTACAATCATAAACTTCAAAAATGTCTAATTAATTTCAAAAAAATCCAATCCATGAAAATGATACCAATCTAGAAAGATACAGATATTAGATAAAGGGAAAAAATAACTCCAGACTAGTCCAGGTATGTTCAGGTCTCAAAACCTAATCAAATAGTGACATAGGTCTGACTGGAAGCTTGATACTGTACAGCAAGTTTAAAAATTAATATCTCCCTCTATAGATGTCCAAATGAGGTGCTTCCAATTGTCATAGGTCATTGAAAGGTCTAATTTCTACTTGTATAATTTTGTGGCAATTGGACATCATTTGCCCCATGGGTGACAGAGTTTCATTTCGAACCATAGCTACAGTAATAGTGACCAAATCAGAAAAATTTTCCAATTTCAAAAATTCACCAAATATTTCATAGGCCTCCAAAAATTCTAGACTTTAGCTTCCTAAAACGATCTCAACAATCTCTAGATGAATGCCAAATCTTAGACCAAGAAGAGCTCATTTGGGTAAAAAGTGATATAGCCTTACAAAATGGTCACTTTTGTTCCATATGAGGTACCAACTTGGTTTAATTAGCCTTTTTTAGTGTTTGGCACCCTTGGGCAAGTTTAAAAGCATGAATATGACTTGTATGAACTGCCCAAATGGTTACAAACACCATGCATCTCAATTTGGTCATCCCACATTCAAAAATGCATACATTCAAGTATGCACCCTAGTGCTCAATTTCCATATTTCCATTTTCTTGGCACTATACAAGGTTCATACATCATTTATATATAATATTACATTTGTTCAATGGTTTACAACTCAAAAATATCATGTACATATCCACTTTGACATCCCATTACAAGTAAGGTTACATGATAACAAAATGCAACTTCTCTTGGTGCTTGACTTGCTTTCCTTGCCTCTTGAATATCACCTAGGCATTTCAAGATAATGGAGGGAAAGGGAGTGAGATTCCTAGAATCTCAATAGCTCACACACCCATTCACACACACATTCAAAGTATATACACATCAAAGCATATGTATGAAAGGTTTGGTAACCATTAAGTATGCAAAGTCATAATTTCAATGCCACTCATTCACATTCAAGCCAAGATCATGCTCTAGGGACTTTTGGTTTTTCCTTACCCTATTTCTAGGACTTTTGGATTTGCCTCACTCTTGGTCTAGGGGCTTTTGACTTAGCCTCACCCTTCCAAGAGACTTTTAGCCTTGTCTCACCCATGCCATGAGACTTTTGGCATCTCCTCACCTTCATTAAGGAACTTTTGGCATCACCTCACCCTTATGAGTCATTCCCATAACCATAGTCATTCAAGAAGATACATTGACCAATGTAATGTTAAGGCATCAAGTGGAATATTATCAAGTCACAAGAACACACACAAGCATACAATAACATACATATATACACAATAATGCAAGAAGAATGAGGTGGAGAGCTATCTTGAATTTTGCAAGCCTTCCTTTGTCTTAGTCCTCCCTATTTTTGGCCTCACAAGTGCACGTAGATGGGTTGGTCTTCTCTTTGTATAAACACCATAAACAACACATAATCACATACTTGAAGCAAGCTAAGACACTAAATATACTCTTAAACACACCCTTAGTTCTATAAGTGGTATAATGGTTCCATAATTGGCCTATTGAAGCAAATCTTACATGTCAAGTTCTAGGCTCCATTCTCTTTTTATTTCTAGACTTCTTGGCCTCATTTAAGGTCCTTGGAGCCCTCACACATTCACTTGCACAATTGGAAACCCAAGTTGCTTCTTAAGGCACCATTATGGACATCATTGCTCCATCTCTCATTCCATGGCTCCTAAATTTTTTCCAATAGTTTTTCCCATCTTCTAACATCATATAAAGTCCCAAACTAAGGCTAAAACAAATTAAAACACTCCCTAGCTCTATGGACTAGCCTAGGCCGAGACAAGCACACTAAAGGGAGTTCTTGGAGTTTTGAAATTTCCCTTGATGGAAGAGCCACTTGGGAAGGTTTCTAAGAGTCTTAGGAGCTCAAGGAAACATTCAAATAACTAAGGAAACATTCACATAAAATTAAATTTTACAAAACCCTAAAGAAGCCTACACTTTTCTATCTTGTTTTCTATTAGTTTTCCTTAGAATTTCTTGCCATATTCCATCTCCCTATGGCCTAAAACCCTTGTTTCTCTCTTTTTTTTGGATACAACTCCCTCTCATCTAATGGTTCTATGCAAGGCTGACTATGACACAAGGGAGAGCAATAAAGAAGAAGCATCAAGAATGGGAAATTACCTTAGATTCTAACTTGGTTTCAAAACTTCTTCTCCTTGGTTCTCTTCTCCTCAAGTAATTCGAACTCTCCCCTTGTGTGCTAGACCAAAAACAGCACCAATCATGTTAAGAAAACCATAGGAAAAGAGGAGGAGAAGAGATGAACAAGATTAGAGGAATATAGAGCATGAAATTCCTTAGATTTCCTTACCTTTTCCTTAATTTTTCTCCTCCTTTTCTTCCCCTTCTTGTGTGCCAAAGAGAGCAAATGATATTCTATATTTTAGGCAAAGGAAAATCATGCTATATGAGGGGGAGAAGAAGGGAGAAATATGTGTAAGCTTCTAGAAACACACTTTTTCAAAAATTTCAATTTTATCCTTTCGTAATGGCAATTTTGTTTTGGTTTCGTTTTAGCTCTTTTTTGGAAACTGTCTTTTTCATTATAAAATTTAGATTCCCAATTTAATAAAATGGCTTTGGAATCACTTAAATTGGAGCTAAAAGCTTCCCAAATGGATTTGTCAAAGTTTGGGCTCACCATTGTTGGAAAACATACACTGGAGAGGCTTTACCAATTATGGGGCTTCCCATGGTTTTTAGGGCTTCTGGGAACCCTGGGCAACTCAAATTTCCCATTTAAAAAGCCTTCCTATGTGTTTTTTTCCAAAAGTTACACTTATTTACAAAAATGCCACTATGTTTTGTCAATTTTCATCACAAATTGTTTTACTGTCCTAGCTCCATTTTTCTTTCCGTCTAACCCTAGAATTATCATTTTTTAGGAGCCTAGGACTTTAGAAATTTTTTAAGACATTATCTAACTCATTTTAGAGGACTTGCTTTTATACGACTCATTTCGTCCTTTTACAGAAATTACGTTTGTTACATTTTCCACCCCCTTAAAATAAATTTTGTCCTCTAAATTTAAATACATACCTTAAGGAAATAGCTCTGAATGTTTCTGTCTCATCTCATCCTTTAGCTCCCAAGTTGCCTCTTCAGATATCAGACCCTTCCAAACCACTTTCACCAGAGGGATGTTCTTGTTTCTCAGTTGTTTCAGTTTAGCATCTACAATCCTTTCTGGCTTCACTACATAGGAAAGATTTTTTTGCAATTGAACATGCTCATATTCTATGACATGTGAGAGGTATAGTGAGCACTTTTTCAGTTAGGAGATATAAAAAACATTATGGATTTAGGCTAGATTAGGAGGTAGGGTTATTTGGTAAGCCACAGGTTCAATTTTCTTAAGGATTCCAAATGGGCCAATATACCTAAGACTGAGCTTCTTTACCCTCATAGACTGACCTACTCCAGTCACTGGAGACACTCGAATGAACACATAGTCTCTAATCTCAAAGTTTAATAGCTTCATTCTTTTATCGGATAACTTTTTTGCCTATTATGGGCCATAAAGAATTTCTTTCTAATTATTTCTATCTGCTGGGTAGTCTGATCCAATAACTCAGGCACTAGTAAGCTCCTCTCACTTAGCTCAACCCAACATAACAGAGATCTATACTTTCTCCCATATAGAGCCTCATAAGAGGCCACCTGGATACTAGAATGGTAGCTGTTATTGTAAGCAAACTCTGCTAATGGCAGATACACATACTAGTTACCCTTTATCTTTAACACACATGCCCTCAACATGTCCTTTAAGGTTTGGATGGTCCTCTCAGTCTGACCATCTGTCTAGGGGTGGTAAGTAGTGCTAAACTGCAACCTGGTCCCTAAGGCATGCTATAACGACCTTCAGAAGTTCAATGTGAACCTGGGGTCTCTATCGGATACTATGCTACTGGGTACTCTGTGAAATTGTACTATCTCACGTATATATAACTGGGCTAATCTATCTAATAAATAAGTAGCCCTGATCGCTAAAAAGTGCACGAACTTTGTCAATCTATACTACCCAGATAGTATCGTGTCCAGAGGATATCCTGAGTAACCCCATAACAAAATCCATAACTATACTATCTCATTTCCACTCTGGGATATGTTGGGTTTGCAACAACCTAGTTGTCTCTGGTGTTCTATCTTAACCCTCTAACACACTAAACATCTCGCCACATAATCTATGATGTCAATTTTCATTCCTGGCCACCAGAAAATTCTTTTTAGGTCTTGATACATTTTTGTGGCACTAGGGTGGATAATATATTTACTCTTGTGTGCCTCTTCTAGAATTCTCTCTCTCAAATCATTATTACTAGGTACACAAATTCTATCCTAATATACTACCATACTATCCTCAGATATCCTGAACTCTAAGGTCCTACCTTGGGAAATCTCACTTTTAATCTGTCTCAAAAACTCATCCCCTCTCTTGGTGTAATGTCCAATTTTCTTTAAACAACGAAAATGGGCGCATTTTTAAAGCAAGTCCCCCAAAATGAATGAGTTAAGGTCCCAAAAATTTTGAGTAATATTCTAGACTCCTAAAAATGAGAATCCCAGGCTCGGACAAAAAGAAAAATAGAGCTATAATAAAGAAATGAAATTTAACGAAAAACTTACGAAACGTAATGGCATTTTCGAAATTTTGAGCAAATTTTTGGAATTCACACTGGAAGACTTTTTAAATGAAAGTTTTGAGTTCTTCAGGGTTCTCAGAGGCCTTGAAAACCATGGAAAGCCCTGAGAAAGTTAAAACCCCTCCAGTGGACATTTTCCAACGTCAGTGTACCTGAATTTTGACGGATTCGTTAAAAAAGGTTTTAGCTCTAATTTGAGTGATTCCAAAGGCATTTTACTAAATTGGGAATCTAAATTTTATAATGAAAAGATGATTCTAAAAAAGGAGCTAAAAAAAATTAGAAACATAAATGCCAAAAACGAAGGGCAAAATAGAAATTTTTGAAAAATCTTCTTTCCTCCATTTATATATATAGGGTGCCCTACTCTCCCATTCATTTAGCTTCATATGTTTCTTCCCTATACTAGAGGAAAAACCCTAGGAGAGTGGTGCACAAGAGGAATAGGAAGCAGATGAGAAATCAAAGCTTGAAGGTATGAAATTTTGATAGTTTTTCATGCTTTTTGCTTTCCAAACCTCTTCTCCTCCATTTTTCTTTATTTCTTATGATTATATTGAAGTATATGGATCTGTTTTAAGGGAGAAATTAAGGGAAAAATTTGGATTTGAAGAGAGAAGGCCAAAGAAGACAATATTCAAGTGAGAAAACAAGGAAAAACAAGATAATTTCTTCTTCTATAGTTGCTACCCCTTGCTCCTCTTCTCTCCATATTTAGCCCCGCTCAAGAAGCCATAGGAGAGCTTAGTTTTTAGGCAGAACCAAGGGTGATTCTTAGGAAAAAGAGTGTGGAGATTAAGAATATGCAAAGAAAATTAATAAATAGCCAAGGAAATTCAAGATGCAAATTCTATGGTTTCATATGCTCATTGTAAAATCTAATTTGATACCTTAATTTCTATGAGTTTAAATGAGCTCCTAAGATCCCTAGAAGTCTCCTTATATGCTTCCTCCATCAAGAAAATAAAGTAAAGTCCATGAATGCCTAAATGCTTCCTAGTCTTAGCCTAAATGAGTTTGTATACCTAGAGAGAGTTTTAAATTTTTCTAAACCCATTTTTAAGTCATATATGATGAGTGAAGATGAGGGGAGGCCTTGGGCCAAATTTAGAAACCATAGCAAGTGAGTTGGCCTTATATGTTCTATAATATGACCTAAAGAAGCAACATGTAATTAGGCTCTTTATTTTAATTGTGTGATGAATCCAAAAGGCTTAAAAAGAGCTAAGAATCATATATGAAAGGAAAGAATGAAGCCTAGAATTTATTTAATAAGTGTTACTTCATCAGGTGCATTCTTAGAACCATAAAGGGGTTAATGAGCCAAGTTAGTGATAAGCAAGTTGTGTGGCCTTAGAATTAATTTCATGAACCTAATTGGCTTTCATAAATTATATTTAGGCTAAGAGAAATCATTCCCGCACCTTTATGTGTGTGAGGCCAAGGAAGGGAGAGCAAATCCAAGAGAAAAAGTATATGGTTGCTTCCAAGGTAGCTCACTCCTCCTTCTCTCATGCATGAATGTATGCTTGGCTTGTCTTTGAATGTGTGTATATGTGTTTTAAGCCATGAAAAGTATTCTAGCATGATTTCATATGCCATGGTACCATGATGATGCATTATATTTTCAAATGATGTTTATGATGCTTGCTTTGGTTTGCTTGAGTGTGGTGAGGCCAAGAACCCTTAGCCATGATGAGGATGAGCCAAGAACCCTTAGAATTAGTTGAGACAAAATAAAGAGTCTCCTAAAAGTGAGGTTGACTCCTAAGAGTAAGGTTGAGTCCAAAAACCTCTTAAAGAATAGGTGAGGCAAGTCCAAAATCTACAAGTGAATGGGTGAGGCTAATCCACTTACTTGGCAAGCCTTTGTATGCTATATATGATTTGCTCAAATATTGAAAATGTCTCTTGAATGATTGCACATCCTATGATACTCATGCATGCATTTTCAAGATTGGTTTTGCATCTTTTATGTGTGATTGAAAGGGAGATGAGCTATTGGGATTCTTTGAATCTCATTCCCTCCTCTCTAATATTCTAACATGCTAGGTGGACCAAGAGAGCAAGGAAACGGGAGCCAACCACTTGAGAGATAAAAATATGACATCAAAGTGCATGGATTTTTTTTTTTAAGGCCACATAGATGGCAAATGATATAATCTATGGTTGTATATATCCTAGGATGTTATGACCATGTGTAATTATGTTAATATGTGACATATAAATGAGAGATTATATTATATGAATACTAGAATATCAATTGAACATGTAATGGCAAGTTTAGCTCTTTAAAAGCTTGATGCATTAGTGTTTAAGTGGAAGTGGAATGGCCAAATTGAGATGCATGAGGTTTGGGACCACTTGAACAGTTTATACAAGTCATAATCATGCTTTCAAACTTGCCCAGAAGGTGCCAAACACTAAGGGAAGTCATTTGGAGACATTTGGTATCTAATATGAACCAAAATTGATCATATTGGAAACCTATACCACTTTTTATCCAAAAGAACTCTTCTTGATCTAAGACTTGGCATGCAATTAGATATTGTTGAGAGCTTTTTAGGAAGCTAAAGTGAAGAATTTTTGGAGGTCTATGGAATATTTGATGAATTTTCAAAGTTGGAAAAAATTCTGATTTTGGTTTATGGTACTGTTCACACTGGTCCGAAAATGAATTCTGTCACTTAGGGGAAAAATGATATCCAATTGCTATGAAATTTTATAGGAAGAAACTAGATACTCCCAATGACTTGTACCAACTAGAATCACCTCATTTGGATATCTAGAGAGGGAGATATGAATTTTTAGAATTTCTACCTAATATCAGGTGTTCAGACTAACCTTAAATATTGTTTGATTGGTTTTCGAGGTTTGGACGTGCCTAAACTGGTCTGAAGTTATTTTTTTCCTTTATCTAACATTTATAACTTTTGAGATTGGTATCATTTGCATGGATTATATTTTTTTGGAATTAATTAGATATTTTTTAAATTTATAGCAGAAACCTATGATAGTACTAGTAGCCAGTCAAACCTCTGTACATTTTTGAATATCAAACACCTCTTATGTTGTGTTTCATAGCTTGGACATTTTTGTAGCATAAATTAGAAATGTGTAGCTTTCCAAAATGACAAAGAATGCATAATTTTGATTTTTTTAGAATTAGGTATGATTTTCCAAAGTTTGTGACAGAAGTGGGGAAATTCTGGCCGAAAAGGAAACTATGAATTGTATGCACTCTCTTGCCTTGCACGAGCTCTAGGCCAATTTTAGAGATGGAAATAAGTTGCATCTATGTAATTAAATATGAGAATGTGGTACATGAGCTCACATACTCCACGGGACACCGAATGAAAATTTTATATGTAACGCAACACTAAGAAATTCATTATTTAATGCCATTTTTCTTGCCTCTTGTGTGAGTGCATAGTTTAAGGCATGAAAGTAGTATGAAATAAGGTATAAATATATGGTGTTACACTAGGCATCTAAGATCTAGACTCTTAACTTATTCTCAATATGGGTCTCACTTAAATATAATCTACTTGATACCAGCTGGCAAGAGATGTTCAATTTTCTAAACTTCTCTAGGAGCTTCTACTCCCTAATCATCATATGGTCAGTGTGGATAGATTTGCTACTCAAGGCATCGGCCACTATATTCACCTTACCTAGATGATATTTTAACATATAGTCATAATCTTTTAGGAACTCCATCTATCTCCATTGTCTCATGTTGAGCTCCTTCTGATCGAATAGATATTTCAGACTTTTGTGGTCACTATAAGTCTATATACTCGCACCATACAGATAGTACCTCTAAATCTTAAGAGCAAATACTACTATGGCTAACTCTAAGTTATATGAGCATCATAGGCAAATTCTACACCCTTACTTGCCTTAGGTAGGTTCAATTTCCCTTGGCTTTTGGTGCTTACTTGGATGCCTCCATAGTCTAGTTTGGTGCTACAAAATTTTTAGCCAAAGTGAGGAGAACATTGTAATGTCCTATTTTCGTAAAACGATGAAAGTGGATATGTTTTTAAAGAAAGTCCCCTGAAATGAATTAGTTAAGGTCCTAAAAAAATTTTGTAGCATTCTAGCTCCTAAAAAAGAGAATCCAAGGTTCAAACGGAAAGAAAAATAGAGTTAGAATGAAGAAATGAATTTTTCATGAAACGTTGATGAAACGTAATAGCATTTTTGTAATTATTTGCAAATTTTGGAAAACTCACAAGAGGGCTCTTTAAATAGAAATTTTAAGTTGCCTAGGACTCTCAGAGGCCTGAAAACCATGGGATGTCCCGAGACAATTAAAACCCTTCCAGTATACATTTTCTAACGTTAGTTGACCTAAACTTTGACATATTTGTTCAGGAAGGTTTTAGCTCCAATTTGAGTAATTATAAAGGAATTTTATAAAATTTGGAACTTAAATTTTATGATGGAAAAGATAATTCTCAAAAAGGAGCTAAAACGAAATCAAAACAAAAATGCCAAGATGAAAGGGCAAAATTGAAATTTTTAGGAAATGGAAGCTTCTTGAATGCTCTTTATAACTTGCCTTCCTTTTTCCCTTTTCTAGACTGACTTATTTCTGCCCTCAAACCAAAGAAAGAAGCCAACTCTTAGGTGCACAAGGAGAGGAGATTTTGAAGGGAGAAAAAGCCAAGAAATGGTAGAAAATTTCATAGAATTTCAAGCTCTTTCTTTAGCAAGTTGTTTCTCCTTCTTCTCCTCTTTATTTTCATAGGTTTGATGATGTTCTTGGATCTATATGGAGGGCAAAACAGAGGTGGATATTTAGGAGAGGAGGCCAAGCAAGGGAAGAATCATCTAAGAAACCAAGGAAAAACAAGGTAAAACTTCATTTAATGTTAGCTCTTCCTTCTCCCCTTCTCTTCTTGGTTCATCCAGCCTAAGAAACTCTAAGAAGGTATGAATTTTGGGTAGAACCAAGGGTGAATCTTAGGAAATTGAGTGTAGAGAATAAGAATATGCAAAGAAAATTAACTAAGAATCATTAGGTTTCAAGATAGGAAGGCTAGGGTTTTGGTTGCACCTTGAACTCTACCATGAATCCTAGCCATAAAAGGATACAAAGAAGAAGCATAGCCTCGGTCTAAGTGACTTAGGGCACCTAGAGGAAGTTTTAATTTGTTCCAAGCTTATTTTTGAGTCATATATTATGGAAGAGGATGAGAGAAGGCCTTGGAAATTCCATGGACCATGTGCACTCATCCATATCATTTGCTAGTCTTAACACATCCATACAAGTCATACACATCACATTTGATCCCATTCATTTTGGGCTTGGAGCTATATCTCAGAAAATTAATAATTTGCTCTCAAGTTCAACTTTTTAGCTTTTTGATACAAAATTTGAAAATTCACAACTAATTTAGAAAAATCAAAATCTAGCAAACCATACTATTCTAAAAAGCTATGGATGTCTATCTTTGACTAAAAATAATTCCAGACAATGCCGTGGACTTAAACTCATAGAATTCCTTAGAATAGTAACTCTAATCAAGCTGCATTACTAGTATTATCATGCAATTTCAAAAATTTATTTTTCCCTTCACAGAGCTCCAAATGTAGTGATCTTGGTGGGTATGGAAAGTGTATGATGTTTAGTTTATGCCTATAAAATTTTGTGAGTATTAGACTTCATTTGGCCCATGTGTGATACAGAGAAACAAACTGACCAAAATGAACAGTAACCATACCATTTCTAAATAATTTAGCCAACTTTGAAAAATTATAATAAATTATTTAAAGCTTCAAATTGAGTTCTATTTAACTCTATAGAAAGCTCTAGATGAGACCTACTTACTAGCTAAATTCATGGAAAAACTCACTCATTTGGTCAAGCTTTGGTTCAGCACACAAAATGGTCAAATTTGAAGGTTCAAATGGAATTTTAAGACACCAAAAGTTTTTCTTGAATTTTCACAACCACTTGGGCAAGTCTAAAAGTATAAATACCATATATAAAAGTATGTCAAATGATCCACATCCTTGTGGAGCTCAATGTCACCTTACCATATGCATACATACACAAGTACATCATATCACATAAGGACAAATGCGTGGCAAAATCTCACATTCTCATTTATCTAGCTCTCACATTGATACATGCACCATTTATATATACATTAGAACATGCTCAAGGGTTTACATCAAGTATACATCTTATGGTTACATAGTTTGACATCAATATGACATTAAAATGCCTATTTTTCATATTTATTTGTCAAAGTCTTGATCTTCAAAGTTGTTGGCCTCAATTTCTTCGTCCACTTGGCTCACCTAGACATGGCTAGGCATATGGCATATGTAGGGGAAGAGTGAGATTCAAAGAATTCTAGTAGCTTTTAATCTTTTCAAGCATACATAATGGATGCATATACAAGTCAAAGAATGCATACATAACTTTCAAGCAACTAGTGAGCATACATAAATTATTTTCCTTGGCACATCAACTCATACATCACAAACATAAGCTCTCAAGGGCATTGGTTTAACCTCACCCATCTTTCTTTGGACTTTTAGATTTGCCTCACCTATTTTCAAGGGACTTTTGACTTAGTCTCACTCTTTTTGAGACTTTTAACTTTGTCTCAGTCATTTTTAGGGACTTTTGGCTCATCCTTACCCTTGCTAAGGGACTTTTGGCATCACCAAATCCATGCAAACCATAATGCAACCATAAACACATTTCAAGAAACATAATGTTACCATAACATATAAGCATTGGCTAGAAACATTTCTTATAGCTCAAACATACACACAAGCCTTAATGACAAGAAAACAACTAAGCTATGTATGTAAGAAAGGTTAGAGAACTACCTTGATGCAAGAACACAACACTTTCCTCTTGAGCTCTTCTCCCTTTTCTCAGTTAAGCCTTGCTATTAAGTTGTCCTTGGTTTTCTTGGCCTAGACATATCAAAAGAGACATAAATCACTCATAGAAACAAGCTTTGGTATCATACACACTATATGTGAAGCTATTATGTTCTATGGCTCCATTATGCTTCCATACAAGACCTTATGAAGCAACTATGAGAATTCATGATCTTGGCTCCCATTTCACATTTTTTTAAATCTCTTGACTCCATTTAGACTCCTTGGAGTTATCACAAATTCATTCCCAAGAGCTTAGACATAAGTTACTTTTTTAAGTCTCATTTTGGAGCCTACACTTCTATCTCACAAACCAAGGCTTCTAAATTTTTCCAAGGCTTCCTTTGATGTTCTTCCATCATATTTAAGCCCTTTCTAGCCTTAAAAAAATTTAAAACTCTGCATGAAGAGCTCTTGGCTGAGACTATGCAAGCATATAGCACCCATGGAGTTTGCTTGCTTTCTCTTAGGGAATTGGCACTTGCGAAGGCTTCCTAGATGTCTTGAGAACTCATATATACCCTTAGAAAACTTAAATTACTATTAGGAATCTTCATCTTGACCTAGGTGCAATTAAATCCCTAAGTTTGCTAACTTACAATCTAATGCTTCTTATTTAATTTCAATGGCATATTCTTAATCCTCCACTCCATAACCCTTGGTTCCATCAAGAATTCATAAAGAAAAACTTTCCTCCTCACTTTCTCTCTCTAGGCCAAAGCTTAAATAGCTTGGAAATATAAGATTTTACAAATGTTTCAAGTAAAGTATTACCTTAAAATGAAACTCTTTTTGCGTAGATTATTTTCCATCGATTGATTTTTTGAAAAGAGTTTATTTTTGGCTTGGGTTAGACTTGGATCTTCAAGTTTTCAAGAAAAGAAAACCACCATTAAAGAGCCCTTAGAGAGAGGAACAACTTTCCAGATTGGTGCAGGATAAAAACGGGCCATTTACTTACCTAAATAGGAGCTTAAACTTCTTCTCTCTTCCTTCCCTTAATATCATGCCATGGTTGCTCAAAATTCTAAAAATGGAAGCTTTGAAAAGGTGATGAGGTGTAATCTTACTTAAAAAGCCTCTTTTACAATTTTCCAAAATGACCATTTTGCCCCTACACACTTGTTTGCTCCATTTAGACTTATTTTAACTTCTTTTTGAGAATCATCTTTTCCATCATAAAATTTAGATCCTCTAATTCATAAAATGCCTTTGGTTTCATCTAAATTGGATTAAAAATCTTTCTAAATGAACCGGTCAAAGTTTGGATCAATTGGTGCTCTAAAATGTAAACCAATGGGGTTTAAACCATTTTAGGGGTTCCTATGATTTTTAGACCCTCTGAAAATCCTAAGAAACTCAATTTTCCTATTTAAAAATCCCTCCTTTGAGTTTTCTAAAACATGCTTAAAATTATGAAAATGCCACTGCATCTTCTTAAATTTCATCTGGTTATTCTGGCTCCATTTTTAGAACACCTCTAGCCTTAGATCATCATTATTTGAGGTCTAGATTATTGCTCTAATTTTATTAGACTTCAAATTATTCTATCTGAAAGACTTCCTTTTATATCTGGTACATTTTATACGTTTACAGAAAAATCAAACATTACATTTCTCACGTTTATGGAGGAACCGGATGTTACATTGCTATTCTAAATCAAAAAGTTCTCATTTAAGATCAAGGAGTTTTACCACTAAAGTAAATACTAGTCAACATTTCATATTTCTAATGCTATCTTGTAATCACAATTGCACTATACATGATACATGGCAATACAACTATTGATGGAAAAATCAAGCATTGCCTTTAATTGTCATAACTAGCTTCATTAAAATATTTTCACTTTATCTATTCTTAAAAGCAACAAAAAAGATTCCATTACCAAACTTTTGGTAGCAGTTTTGGTTCATTTTACACTTCAACTGTGACTAGAGGGGTCAAAATTTGAATTTTCTTTCTCTTTTTACTCATGGTACCATAGACAACTTTGTTTTGATCCATAGGATTGGAACATAAGCCTCATTTGCATATGGAAGTTATATAACTCATTTTAGCCATTTTGACATAATAAGCCCTCAAACTTCAAAAATTCATAACTTTTTTCTATTTAAGTCTAATTTACACAAATTAGATCTCTATAGAAAGCTTGTGATATGAACTTTATGCTATAAAAATTTTAAGTAAAATTGAACTTGTTTGGCCTCTGAAATAGTACAAAAATAGTGGTTACTGTAGTATGAACAATATTGGACCAAATCCATAATTCTGCACTAATTTTAGAAATTCATAAAATATTCTGTATACTTCCAAAAATTCCCATTCTTTGCTTGTTAGAAAACTTTATAAATTCTCTAGTTGCATGCCAAATTTCAACCTCAAACTCAACCATTTGGGTTATCAAGGGTAGCAGTACAATTTATAACTTTTTTAGACCAAAATTTGGTTCTAAATTGGTCCATTTGACCTCTAAATTGCATTCTCTTCTTTTGAGCAAGTTTTAATTCATCCTTGCTTCCTTTCCAACAAATCCATTGCATGAAAAATGGCTCATATAAAAAATTGACCATTCCACACCTAATTATGCATATAGATTATATGGCATAGCATATGTAAAATTATGTAGTAAAGGCCATCTCAAGCATTCAAATAGCATATATTCATGTTTTCAAGCTCATTCACATGTTACCATTTCAAATCCTTATCATATACAAAACAATTTACTTCGAATGTGTCTTATACATAATCAATCATAGTGTTACAACAAAAGCTCCTAATACATTTTTTCTAAACTCTAATACTTCTCATTTTCTTTCTCCTTACTTGAGGAACCTGAAATTGTTAGTAGGAGATGTATGGGTGAGATTTTGGGGAGAATCTCAATAACCAATCTCAACCATATCAATGCATATAAGAATGCTATGAGAAAATGTAATACATCTGGTGTAAGCATGTGAATCATATGCAACATGTAACTAAAACAAAGTTTTAAAATAAAATCTCAATTCTCATTAAGCCATGGCATCTCAATATACTGGCCAAGCTTAACTAAGCTTAACTCTGGGCCAAGGAAGAATTACTACACTTAATTCCCTGCCATAAGGAGTTATGAGCCAAAAACATATTGGTTGGCTGAACTAAACTCATTTCTAGGCCAAGGAAGAGTTATTGCGCTCAATTTTCTATCATAAGGAGCTAAAAGCCAAAAACATACAAGGCATAAGCATAAAACTCATGATAAAAACCATAGCAAATCATAACTCATGAATACATTAAGCAACAACATATATAAACATCTCAACTCATTGAAACTTCAAACATGTCTAATTAAACCATTGAAACCATAGGAGAAGAGAAGAGAAAGAGGGGAAGAGGTTTAGTGAAGGAGAAGACATGGAAAAGTAAGGCTTTCTTACACTTTTTAGGCTTCTTCTTCCTCCCTTGACTTCCCTTTTTGGTGCACCTCTTGGAGCTACCTCAAAATCTATTTGGACTAGAAGCAAGTTGGTGGTAAGGGTTAGAGAAGAGGGGGACGTGATTTAAGAAGCCTAGGTGTCTATTTAACACTTTTTCAAAATGACAATTTAGACCCTTAATTTGGTTTCTTTCATTTGGGCTCATTTCAATTCTTTTTTTAGAACCGTCTTTTGTATCATAAAATTTAAGTCCTCTAACTTATAAAATGCCTTTGATTTCACCCAGATTGGATTTAAAACTTTATTGAACGAATTGGTCAAAGTTTGAGTTAACTAATACTCTAAAACATAAATCGAAGGAGTTTAAACCATTCTAGGAGTCCCTATGGTTTTTAGGGCCTCTAAGAACCTTGGAAAACTTAAATTTTCAATTTAAAGATCCCTTCTTTGATTTTTCTAAAAAGTGTCCAAAATTACAAAAATGCCACTTGTTTCGTCAGATTTTATTTAACTACTTTGACTCTAGTTTTTGGGCATCATAAACCTTGTATTCTCATTTTCTATTAGTTAGAATTTTGTCCTAATTTTATTTAGCCTCAACTCTTCCCATTTAGGAGACTTTCTTTTACGACTGATTAGTTTCAAGCCGTTTATAGATAAACTGGATATTACACTTCAAATTAATCAACATATATGCATTAAACTAGATAAGCATAAGAAATATCATAATATCAGTAAATGAAATAGTTGGGCTACTAATAACCACCATTCCATACGATTAATCATATACAATATGTTAAAGGCCAATAACACAGTGAAAGGCCCGTTCATGGCACAACTTCCCTATTGAGCATAACCAGGGCTCAATGTATTCAGGGGTCTGATCGTAACCTAATACTTGAACAAAGCATGATACATGGGTGGCAATCACACCACAACTCCACTATAGACTCACAAGGTCCAATCACAACATATCAAATAACTAACCATTCATTTAGCATTCAAAATCATACATGTACAGCAGATGTAAGATTAAATTGGACATATATAAGGAATAAAAATTAACCTCAGTTACCTCACTTAGTTGACAATTCTTTGAGCCAATAAAAATGCTACTTCAACCTATGCACACTATAATATCTAGTTCTTTGAAAACAAGAGAAAATGCGAGAAATGTAACGTGCGGTTTCTTTGTAAATGCGCAAAATTCACTGGATATAAAAAGAAAGTCCCCTAGATAGAGTTATCTAAGGTCCAATGAAATTAGAATAATATTCTAGACCTCAAATAATGATGAGTCAAGGCTAGAGGTACCCTGAAATGGAGACTAAAATGGCCAAATGGAATTTAACGAAACAGTTACGAAATGTAATGGCATTTTTGTAATTTTGAGTAAATTTTAAAATTCTCACAGGAGGGCTTTTTAAATGGCAAACTTGAGTTTTTTAGCCCCGAGACAGTTAAAGCTCCTCCAGTACACATTTTCCACTATCAATTGACCCAAACTTTGACTAATTCATTCAGAAAAGTTTTAGCTCTAAAACGAAAATGCCAAGACAGAAGGGCAAAATTAGAATTTTTAAGAAAGTGGAAGCTTCTTGAACCCTCTTTAAGTTTCATGTTTCTTCTCCTCATTATTTGCACAACTTCTTCTACCCAAAAACTAGAGAAAGACCAGCTCCCTTAGGTGCACCAAGGAGAAGAAAGGAGGAGAAAAAGTGAGAAAAATATAAGGAATTTCATGGATTTTCATGCTTCTTCTTCTTCCAAACTTGTTCCTCTCATCTCAAGCTTCCTTTCCATGGTTTTAATGAGGAGTTTAGTTCTATTTTCAGGGTAGAATAGAGAAAGGAATTTTGTGTTTAAGGAAAGGAATTTCACTACACGGTCCACGTGTCACCGATTTAAAATTTTTAAGCATGACACAACATGATTAAATCCATTATTGTTGGTTCCTTTTCCATATACTCTTATGAAAATGATGATAGGGAGCTTATGAATGCCATGAATAGGGTTAGATATATATATGGTATTACAACTTGTATCTAAACTTCTTGAATTGAATTTGTAATGACTCTAAAGAGTCTAAATGGAGTCAAGAGACTTAGATAAAAGGAGAAATTAGAGCCAAGATCATGAATTCCAATAATTTCTTCATTGTGTCTTGTATGGAACCATAATTGTGTCTTAGAACAAAGTAGCCTTACATAGAGTTTATGAGAAGCTAAAGCTTGTTCCAGTGATTAAAATATGTCTCATTTGATGTGTCTAGGCCAAGAGAATCAAGTGCCACCTAGTTGCATGTGCTTGGCCGAAAAGGGGAAGAAGAATTAAAGAGAAAAGTTTATATTCTTGTTTCAAGGTAGCTCTCTAGCTTTTCTCACATGCATTGCTTAGATGTTTACTTGTCTTTGAGTGTTTGTGTATATGTTTGAATTATGAGAAATGTTTTCAGCCATTGATTACATGATATGGTACCATTATATTTCTTGAAATGTGTTTATGAATGCAAAATGATTTAAATGGGTTTAGTTATGCCAAAAGTCCCTTAGCATAGGTAAGAATGAGCCAAAAGTCCCTAGGAATAGGTGAAACAAAACCAAAAGTCTCAAGAAGAGTGAGACAAATCAAAAGTCCTTTAAAAGGGGTAAGACAAAATCCAAAAGTCCCAAAGAAGTTGGATGAGGCTAGACCAATGCCCTTGAGAGCTTATGTTTGATATGTATATAAATTCATATGATAAGGGAAATGATTTATGTATGTTCATTAGTAACTTAAATGCCATGTATGTATTCTTTAACATGAAACTACATCCATTATGTATGTTTAAAAGGGTAAAAACCTATTAGGGTTCTTTTAATCTCACTTTTCCTCCACATATGTTTAACAATATTTGGGTGAGACAAGTAGACCAAGAAATGAAGGCCAACCACCTTGAAGGGCAAGACTTTGACAATGAAGTAGAAAAATAAGCTTTTTAATAGTATTTTGATGTCAAACTTTGTAACCACATGATGTATATATGATGTAAACCCTTGAGCATGTTCAAATATATATAAATATGATGTATGCATCCATTTTGGAGCCAAATAAATGAATACATGAGTTTTTGCAACCCATTAGCTATTATGTCCATGTGTATAAATGCAAGTGGCAAGGTGAGAATGAGCTCTATGATTATTTGAACCATTTGGCATGCTTCCATATGCTGTAATTATGCTTTTGGATGTGTCCAAGTGACCATGGAATCATAGGAAGGTCATTTGGTGCCTTATGAAACCATTATGAACTTTAAAATTGACGATTTTCCAAGTTGAACTAAAATTTAACCAAATGAATTATTTTTTGCATAAAATTTGGCCAAAAAATATTTCTCATCTAGAGCTTTTCATAGAGCTAAATAACACTCATTTTAGAGCTCTAAAGAATTTATTATGATTTTTCAAAATTGGCCAAATTATGCAAAATTAGTAAAGGTATTATTCATATGGTCAGTTTGTTACTCTATGTCACTTGTAGGTCAAATGAAGTACAATCATAAACTAGATATCATAAGCTTTCTATAGCCACTAAGAGCACCTCATTTGGAGCTCTATAGAGAGAGAAACAAATTTTTGAAATTCCAGGTCCTGTAGTTGTCTAAGAGCAGACCTAATGTATTGTTCTATGCTTTTCATGAGTTACATGCTATTGTCTTGGTCTAGAATTATTTTTAGTCATTATCTAGAACTTTCCAAAAAGCTATCATATGCAAGATTTTTATTTTTCTAGAATTAGTTATGAATTTCTAAAATTCATATCAAAAATCTGGGATAGCAAACCCGAGAACAAAAATCTAATATTGTGTTGTGTGGTCCAAAATCTATGATTATGAGATGAAATGTGATGTTTATAATTTGAATGGATATTTTATGGATGGAAAATGATATTTGTAAGTCCACATGGTCCCTAACGCAAGAATGATGGATATAGCTTTCCAACTATGGAAATAACCATGGATAAAAGTGCCACTTTCTTGCAAATGTGTACCAATATGCCAAGTATGTGTTACGATAGCCTATGTGACATTTGTATAAGGGCTAAGAAGTTAAGGTATTGCATATATTAAGGCCTAAATGGATCAAATTAAAATCACATTTTGGTTCAAATAAACCATAAATTACAACCTTACCCTTGTCAGACCAAATGACCTAGTTTAAGATTGAAATTTGGTGGATATAGAGCTTTTTAACAAGGTAAAGACGGTATTTTTCTAAATTCTATAGAATATTTTATGAATTTTCAAAGTTGGTCCCAAAAAGTTATTTTATGCAGTCACTATTCACTCTAGTCTAGTCTCAGTTTTCATGTCTGTTGAAGGGCCTAATGGATTCATTTTCACAGGAAATTTTTATAGCATAAAGTCCAAATTATATGCTTCCTATAGACATTTAATTTGCATAATCAAATTTATATAACCAAAGTTATAAATTTTGAAGTTTGGCTCATATTATGTCAAAAGAGGCCAAATTTGGTTATATACCTCCCTTATGCAATTAGGTATTGTATGATGATCTTGTAGGTCAAAATAAATGTTCTATAGAGTTTAGAAATTAAAATGGAAATAAATTCTAATTTGGACACCTATATGCTCATTTGAAGTATGAAAACTGTATAAAACTGCTACTAAAGGTTTGCTACAATTGTATTTCATTGCCATCGAAAGTAAATAATATAGAAATAACCATATAAAGTATATTATGATACATAGTTCTTCAATGTTATAGCCAATATTTGGTCAAGATAGTAGAAAAAATGATAACCTTAAAGATATCCAAATAGCACATGATATCATCAATCCAAAGGCTGATATCAAATCACATACTAAAGCCTATAAATATTATACTAGATTGATACCTCAAGGAATCCCTCCTTTTCCTTCATCTAAGCCAAAGATCTTCCCATCCAAAATGTAACTTAGATTATACAATTAGTATCAAGATGAAGCTTAGAGAACTCTACACATCTTTCCCTTTTGGCACTAAAGGAGAAGAGCTTGAAATTCTTCTTTTTCCCTTTAAGCTCTCTTCAATGGAGTTTTTGCCTTCCTCTTACTCTCTTCTCTCTCTCTCTCTCTCTCTCTCTCTATATATATATATATTTGATCAACAAATGAACAAGATGAAGGGATGTTAACCTATATGTTAGAGATATAAAAGTGGGCGAAGTTAGTGAAGGGTAACGTGGTGCCACTTTAGAAGGAGTTAATAAATGGGTTTTCTAGATGTGAGATAATAGGGATAAGTATGATTATTTTAATATAAAATAGGTAGTGGGATTTTAATGAAAATCCATAATACATGCAATTAACATTTGAGTTAAAAATACAATATGCATAGGTTTTATTAAATGGTAGTAGGGTACTAAATGCTCTAATTCCCAATAAAGCAACATTATCTCTAATGGGGGGTTTCAATTCCTTTTACTCACACTTCCCTTTCTCAATCATCATATTCTTGTAATTAAGAGAAGTGCTAAGATACTTTTATGCATATGGCAACATACTAATCATTATCAACTCTTCTCTTTTAGGGTGCACAAGTGATTTGTCAAAAAGTAGTTATTGTGATTCTAGGGCATTTTGCAACTGCAATATCACATCCCACTACTGCTACACATACCATTTCTACAATCTTGCCATAGCCTATTATTACCTCAGGCAATTCACAACAACATAGGACTTTCAAGGTTTGCCCTAGTAGGTCTGCCCCATCTAATGTTCACCAAATTACACAAAAGAACCATAATCTCAACATGTATACATAATATCACAGCATACTTAATAAAATAACTATTCCTGATAAGTTCACATTACATTTACAAATAATGCAAATGCACCCTAAATCCATTATTCCAAAGCTAAATCATAGAGCTAAGTTGTGTAACACCATATTATTCTAGCCTCCCTAGTTCATCTATAGGCATACATGTGCTTGATTTCATTGGAGAATAAGCAAAAATCCATTAAAATAATAGATTAAATCGTTACATGGTGCTTAAAATTTTCATCTCACATTTCATGGCTTAAATGAGCTCACTCATATCATTCTCTAATTAAAATACACTTATACAAGTCAAAACCATCACAAAATAGCACAAGAATACGAGTTCATATCATTCATCCATCAAAACTTCATGTCCAGCCTCGGGTTGATGTGCTAGGTTACTATCATGAATTTGAAAAATCATAACTAATTCTAAAAAAATTAAAATCAAGCATACTATACCATTCTGGAAAGCTACAGCTGTCTACTTTACACTAAAATTAAGTTCAGACCAAAAAAAAATGTTTAGTCACTAGAAATCAATGGAATACTACCAAACATACTGTTATGCTACTAGCACTATCTCTAAACTTCAAAAATTCATATCTCGCTGCTTAGACCTCTAAATGAGGTGATCTTAATGGCCATAGAAAGATTATTAAGTCTAGTTTATATTTGTAAAATTTCATGAGTATTGGATGTAAAACCAGGACTTCTAGCTCATCTCATGCTTTCAAATGGCATAATATCATGAATCATATTGATGTTCCATGGAAACGTTAAAGAAATAATGATTTTTTTCGCATTGCATCATATCAAAAAAAATTCAATTCGGTATCACATGGACCGTGTGAGCTTATACTATACTTCCCCATATTTAATTTCATTATTTCAACTCATTTCCATCACAAAAACATGCCTACAATTCATGGAAACTGAAATGGAGCTTAAAATAGACAAGCATATTTTCGGCCAGCTTTGCTCCATTTCTTGACCCAATTTTGGAAAATCATAACTAAATCCAAAAAATTCAAAATCATGCAATCTTTGTCATTCTAGAAAGCTTAGGATGTCTAATTCACACTAAAAATATGACCACATCACAACATTCATCACACAGAACGTTTGACATCCAAGAAGCTACAGACTCGCTGGCTGCCTGGGCTGTGATTCAGGTTACTGATCTAAACTTCTGAAATTCATAACTAATTCTACAAAAATTGAAATCACACACATTTAGTCATTCTGGAAAGCTACAAATGTTACATTGACACTAAAAATAAGTCCAGAATGAAACAGAAAGGTTTAGACATCTGGAACTGATGAAACAGTGATTGAGCTCTGGAGATGCCACTGTTACTGACAGCAAACTTCGAAAATTCATAACTCTCTGCTCAGACCTCCAAATGAGGTGATCTCGATGGCCACAGAAAGCTTATGCCCTCTAGTGAGGTGCCACCTATATATAGCTAGGGTAAAGTGACTTTCTTTAAAAATTCTCATTTTGCCCTTCATACTTTGCCTTTTTGTTTCTCCTTTATTTTAGCTCCTTTTTAAGAACCGTCTTTTTCATCATAACAAATAGGTTCCCAATTTAATAAAAATGGCTTTGGAATCACTCAAATCGGAGCTAAAACCCTTCTGAACGAATCGGTCAAAGTTCGGGTCAATTGACATTGGAAAACTTACACCGGAGGGTCTTTACCGGTCCCAGGGCTTCCCATGATTTTTAGGGCCTCTGAGAACCTGGGCAACTCAAAATTTCCATTTAAAAAGCCCTCCTAGGTGCTTTTCCAAAATTGCACTTATTTACGAAAATGCCACTGGCCTTTCGGCAAATTTTTCAAATCACTCCGACCCCGGTTTCTGGGCAACTCAAGGCTCAAATCCTCATTTTTTATTATTTAACATTTTATCCAAATTTTATTTGGCCTTGAATCACTCATCTCAGGGGACTTACTTTGAAAGCGTGCCCATTTCCATCGTTTAATGAAAACGGGAAATTACATTGGACACCATTTGGCCCTTGAATGACACAAGAGAAGAAACTGACCATATGAATAGTAACCATATCAATTCAGCAGAAAATTGTCAACTTTAAAAATTTATAATTAACTCTACAATACTTTAAATAATCTGGTCTTTAGATTTCCAAAATCTCTAGATAAGATCTATATGCATGCCAAATTTCATAAGAAAATTCATCTATTTGGTCAGTTTGTGCCACAGGGTTGCATATTGGCCATTTTAGGCCTCTTAAGGGATCACATTGGTCCATTTTTGCTTCTACCTTCTTTAAGGCCACTTGAGCACTGGGAAAGCATGAGAATGGTCTACTAAACATGTCTCAAGGGTTCAACAACCTAGATTTCATAAACTCACTCTCCCACTTGATGCTACACACAAGAGACATACATATGCATTCTTGCCATTCAAGATCAAAACCATGCAATATCATACATTTGCTTCCAATCCTCATATATACATCACATATTCATGTAGTTACACATATTCAAGAGCTTATAAATCATATACATCATGGGGATACATCATTTGACAACTACATTACTATAATACAAACATTTTATAACCCCATTTGTTAATCTTCTTACTTCTAAGTGTGGTGGCTCCCATTTCCTTACTCTCTTGATCCACTTAGACATGTTAGGTAATGGGAAGGGAAGAGTGAAATTCTAGGAATCCCAATAGCCCTTCTCTCTTTCAAGTACACATAATGGATGCAAATTCAAGTCTAAACATACATGCATGGCTATCATGAAGTTCTCAAACATACATAGAACATTTTTTTCATTCAAAAAGTCACATATAACTTACATAGGCTTGCCAAAGCATTGGTTTAGTCTCAGCTATTCTTTTTGGGACTTTTGGACTTGCTTTACCCATTTTTAAGGGATTTTTGACTAAGCCTCACTCTCTCTAGAGACTTTTGGCTTTGTCTCACCTAACCTTAGGGACTTTTGGCTGATCCTTACCCTAACTAAAGGACTTTGGCTTTACCAAACTCATACAAGCCAAAGCATTTTCACAAAGCATCATGGTACCATGGCATCTACATACTTGCTAAAAACATTTTACATGGCTCAAACATACACATACACATTTAAAGACAAGAAAAATTCCCAAATGCATGAGAGAAAGGAGAGAGAACTACCTTGCATATAATAACACACTTTAACCTCCTGAAATTCCTTCCTCCCCCTCAGCCAAACACCCACAAAGAGATGGAACTTGATTCCTTTAGCCTAAACACATTAAATAAGATCCAATTATACTCTTAGAACACTTACCAAAGCCACACACACACTAGAACAACTTAGGCACTCATATGGTTCAATTATAGTTCCATAAGGGACCTAATGAAGCAACCTTAGGAAATCATGATCTTGGCTCCATTCTCTCCCTTAATCTATGACTCTTGACTCCATTTAGACTCCTTGGAGCCATCACACAATTATTTTAAGGAGTCTAGCTATATGTTACATCATTATACTACAATATGGAATCTATAGCTCCATCTCATTATCTTTGACTTCTAAAATTTTTCCAAGGCTTCCTCTCATATTCTCCCATCATATATGATACAAAACCTAGCTTAGAAGAAATTAAAACACCCCCTAAGCATTGGTTCTATCCTAGGCTGAGACATGCTTCATTAAAGGGGACCAAGGAGTTTTCTTTGTTTCCTTGATGGGAGATGCATGTGGGAAGCTTTCTCGAGGTGTTTAAAGCTCATACAAACATTTACTTTGGCCTAGGACCTCTTGGATAAAATCAAAATTTTGCCTAAGTTCACAAATCCCTAACTTTGCTATCTTGCAACTTCATAGTTCTTTCTTTGTTTTCTTTGCACATTCTAGCTTTCCACACCCTAATTCTTAAGATTCACTCTTGGTTAGGTCAAAATTTATTCTCTAATGGCTAGGCTTTATCTTGGCTCAAATACATATATACAAGAGTAAGGGAGAAGGAGCATGAAAACTACCATATTACCTTGGTTTCTTAGCTTTCCTTCAATGCTCTTCCTTTTGCTTTTCTCTTCTCCTTAAATTTTGAGTTCTCCCCCTCTGGTCTAAGCTTAAAACAGAACCAAAAACCTCAATAAGACCATGAGAAGAAAGAGGAGGAGGAGGAGGAGGATTAGTTTTTTAGAGGAAGGAGCATCAATTTCTACACTTTCCTTACCCTTTGTCTTGGATTTGGACGCCCCTTTCCTTGGCTTCTTTCTCTACTTTAGGTAGAACCATAAGTCAGTTATGGGAGGCTAGCACTAGGACACCACATATAAACATAAAGGGAACTAATTAAAACATTTCAAAATGCCACTTTTATCCTTTGATCTTGGCATTTTCATTTCCAATTCATTTTAGCTCCTTTTTTATAACCGTCTTTTCCATCATAATATTTAAGTCCTCAATCTCATAAAATGCCCTAAACCATGCTTTACATAGTGGTATATGGTATGGCTATATTTGGACAAGTTAATTTTGGTAGTGTTCAAACACACATTGGAGACATAGGAGACTCTTTTGATTGACCTACATATCAAAATCACTTTTCATGGATTTTATGTTTCATGAGGACACTCTTGAATGTTGATTACATATAATTATCACCTAGTGGAGAATTTTAAAAACTTGTAACTCTTGGCAATTATGAAATCTCTTAATGATGTCTGGCTTAGTTGTTAGAGATGGTGCCCTAGCCTTATGAATTTACTGTAAGCATTATCTTGATTTAATAAAAGAGTTTTATTATTATTGTATTGTTTACATATTTGCCATATAATAAGATCATTGGGTAATTATAATTATCCTAAATGTTCCTAGTCAATCATCATTGTAGAATCAATAATGAATTAAGAATAGTATATTTTGATTGATGATCATGATATGATCATGTATGTAGATACAAATCAAAATCATAGGCACTTGTTAGCAACCAAGGTGTTGGACCGACCCGTAATAAGATAGCTACATGGACTAGGTAATAAGCATATCTCATTTATAACCACATCACCGAGCCCTTAGAACCGAGACTGCCATAGATTCCTATATAATAATTGTAACACCATAATTTCTAGCTCATCTCATGCCTTTAAATAACTTATTTCCAAGAATCATGAAAATTCTCAAAGAAAAAGGCATTAAAAATATTGATTATTTTAACATTGCATCGCGTATAAAAATTTTAACCAGTGTTACATGGACCATGTGAGCTCATACATCACATTCTCATATTTAATTATATGAGTACAACTCATTTTCATTATCAAAAGTGGCTTACATCTCATGGAACTCAAAGGGAAGCTTAAAATACACATATATAATTTCGGCCAGATTTGCCCTCATTTCTATCACAATTTTGGAAAATCATAACTAATTTTCAGAAAATCCAAATCATGCGTTCTTGGCCATTCTGGAAAGATACACATATCTCCTTTATGATAAAAATATTTCTAGACCATAACATCCAACACAAAGAACGTTTGACATTCGAAATGATCTAGAGGTTGGGATATCCACTGGCGCTATCACAGAATTCTGCAGCAAATTTCAAAAATGTCCAATTAATTCTAAAAAACCCAATCCATGTAAATGATACTAATATGGAAAGATGTAGATGTTAGCTAGAGAGGAAAAATAATTACAGACCAGTTGCTCAGACCTCGAAACTTAATCAAACAATAATTGAGATCAAGTTAAGCGTCTAGTACTGGATAGATTTTTTGAAAATTCATATCTTCCTCTCTAAACATCCAAATGAAGTGCTTCTAGTTGCCACAAGTTGCTGCAAATGTCTAGTTTCTCTATATAAAATATTGTGGCAATTGGACATCATTTGAGCCCTTTGTGACAGATTTTATTTTTAGACCTGAGTGAACAGTGACATAACCAAAATCAAAAAATTTGCTAATTTTGAAAATTCATCAAATATTCTTTAGACCTCTGAAAATTCTATTCTTTATCTTTCCAAAAAGCTCTCAATAAGCTCTAATTGAATACCAAATCTCAAATCAAGAAGAGCTCATTTAGATAAAAAGTTACATAGGGTTCTAAATTGGTCAATTTTGGCTCCATATGGGATAACAAAATGTCCAAATGGCTTTCCTTAGGGTTTGGCACCTCTTAAGCAAATCTAAAAGCATAATTAGGATTTGTGTGAGCTGCTCAAATGGTCCCAACCATCATACATCTCATTTTGGCCATCTCACTCACACTTATACACAATTCCATAATATCATTAATGAAGCTAGTTTGCCATTATATACTCAAATCACATTTTAATGACCACATAACATATTCTCTCATTTATACGTGACATATTATCATAAATACATATGTTCAAGAGGTCATAGACCATATATAATAATGGGTTACATCATTTGACATAAATATATCCTTAAAGAACTAAAAACTATGCATTATGTTGTCAAGCTCTCTTCTTCAAGGTGGTTGGCTTCCATTACCTTGTCCACTTGGTCCACCTAACATGTTAGATCATTGGAGAGTAGGGGATGAAATTTAAAGAATCTCAATAGCTCATCTCCCATTCAATCATACATAATGAATGCAAACAAGTCTCATAAATGCATGTATGGTCATGTTGACATGTGCAAACATTCAAGAGGCATTTTCATCATTTGAAAAAGTCATATATAGCATACAAAGACTTGCCAAGTAAATGGATTAGTCTCACCTAATTTCTTGTGGATGTTAGACTTGCCTCACCCATTCTTTAACAGATTCTTGGACTTAATGACGGTTCTGTCAACAACCCTCAAAATAAAACTAGGTTGAAAAATTATATAGTTAGTGGCACAACCTAGGTCATCTCCCTTGGAATTGGAGTTCAATGTTTAATTAGGTTTTTTAAATGTTAAAGGATCCTAGAACTACCTAATTTATGAGGGTTTTTGATCGAATTAAACTAAGTAAATTGAAATTGAAATAAAATTCCTAGTTGCTATTGATGAATTATAGTTGAATGATGGACTTGTGACTAGCTTTGGATTTGTCCCTTAGTATCCACTATCCTTATCCTAATCTAATTGTGATTAATTCTGGCTTAAGAGTCTCTAATTGTGTTTATAATAAGTTATCTTAGGTTACCACTCAAGATTCAAGAGATTAACAAAGTAATGTTAAATTGAAACCTCAATCCCGTATTAAATCACTAACTCATGCCTTTAGGACCAATGAACACTCAATTTGATTGATTAACCAATTAATTAGCCTCTGAATCATCATCCTATAATGTTTAATTGACCAACTAAACACCAAAGAATCCTTAAATTAAACATTCAAGCACTTGACCTCTCACATGCATTTCATCAAATACCTTAACTGCTACATGGATAATTGAAGGAAAATGAACAATTCAGAACTTGTTTCAATCAATTAATCAACAAAATAATCTCCTAATTAGTGTCTAACCAGCTACTAATTATAGATAATACAAATTCCCAATCAAATATAACCTTAACCAAGATAATACAAGAAAAGGGAAAATGCAAGAAAATAGAAAATCTTAGCCAAAATATGTTGCTCATCCATGGATTCAAGCTTGCACCAAGGGCTTCTTCCAAGCTAATCATAAGATGGAGGTCTAGAGCTTCATTAGAGGTGGAATGGAGTGGGAATGGAGGATGAGAGGTTATTGGACGAAGTGGTGTGACAGTGGGCATGAATGTGGTGAATGTCCTTGACGGAATATGCGTATGAGTAAATATGAAGATGGATGCCTCCCCTCACATGATTTCTTTTAATGATTCCATATGCTGCCTTCATTTGCCAATTGCTCGTAGCTTTCTTCATGTATGTATGTATATATATCTTACATGCTGGAAATTTGTGGGCCCCAATGTGATGCTGATGAATTATGAAACGTGGTCTTTTCTTTCATTTATCCACGTCACTTTCCTTCTCAACTAAGTGCTGCTACTCACATGGACTTCTAAGCTCCCCTCTTACATTTTTAGCTCCCTTTTACGTGTTTCAATTCCCAGCTCCCAGCTTATGCTTCTTTTAAACTTTAGCCCCTTTCATTTTCAACTCGTTCCAGCCCTTCATTCCACATTGATTCTTCTTTTCATTCTGCCCAACCCGTAGCTAGTTCTCTTAGCTCATTCTTCCCCTCTTTATGTTTTGCTTTCTGCATGTCAACTGTGTATGTTAGCTCTTCTTCATTTGCTTCTTCATCTATTCACGTTCTGCTCTTCGTTCTAGCTTTTTCCAAAATAGAGGCTGCTTCCTTTTCTTTCTCTTTTGCATAAAACTGTGGCTTCTTCGTTCAGCTCTTCTAGCTTCAGCCCGTATCTTTCTTCACCCATTGCTTCTCCAGTAACTCGTAGCCATCCATGTAAATATTCTACATGTTATAGTTGCTTCTCCTTCTTTGTTTAGCTCTTTACAGCCTCACCAAAATAAGGCATCATCCATGTGAGTTGATGTGTGTATGAAGTGGAAGCTTGTGTGACATTTTTAATGTGAAATGTGTGCCTATGCATGAATGAGTGAATGACGTGGATGCATGCTTCATAGAAAATAATATGTACGTGGGAAATGTGGGTGCAAAGTGAGAGTGTTATAGAGTGTAAGTGAATGGCTAGACAAGTGCATGGATAAATGAGAAACCACACGAGTTTGAGCTAAAAAATGGAATGAGTGACAGTGTGTGATTGATGGGTTGAACTTGTGAGTGATATGTGAAGCTGAAAGTGTGAGTGGGTGATGTGGAAAAACAAGAAACCATGTACAAGTGAGCTGCTAAATGGAATGGATATGAATAAATTTGCATAAGCTCCTTCTTTCTTCTAAAACCTCTATCACCTCCTAAATTCTCCTCCAACCCTTAGATTTAAATTGCCCAAAGCCTGCACAAAAACATTAGAAAATATTAAGTAGAAATATCTACAAAATTATTTAAAAGAAATTTAAGCATTAAAAACCAATTATTTGCAAATTAATTCCTAAAATGTGGAAAATGGCCAATTAAAATAAATTCTATTTAATTAAACCTTTAAATCCATAATTGGACACTATAATGCTTAAGTTTAAGAGGATTAATATATCTAAAATTAGCATGTATCACTCAACTATACTCTTAGGAGTCCATCTCACTTTTGGGAGACTCTTTATTTTGTCTCAACCAATTTCAAGGGTTCTTGGCTCATCCTCACCATGGCTAAGGGTTCTTGGCCTCACTACACTCAAACAAATCTAAGCACACATCATAAACATCATGTGAAGGCATATTGTAACATCATGGCAGCATGGAATCAAAGTTATACTAGAGAACTTTTCATGGCTCAAAAATACATATACACACATTCAAAGACAAGTAAAGTAAACAATCATGCATGAGAGAAGGAGGAGTGAGCTACCTTGGACACAATTACACACTTTTTCTCTTGAATCCAAGCTTCCTCTTTCGGCCACACACACACAAAAGTGAGGGGATGATTTCTCTTGGCCTAAACACAATTTATGAAAACCAATTAGGTTCATGGAATTAATACGAAGGCCACACAACTTGCTTAGGTACTAACTTAATCTATAAACCTCATTATAGTTCCATAAATGCACCTAATGAAGCAACACCCCTCAAATAAATTTTAAGGTCCATTCTTTCCTTTCAAATGTGATTCATGACTCCTTTTAAGCCTCTTGGAGTCATCACACCATTAAAATAAAGAGCCTAACTAGATGTTGCTTCTTTAAGTCGTATTATGGAACATAAAACACCATCTCACTTTCTATGCTTCTCAAATTTTTCCTAAGACTTCCTTTCATATTTATTCATCATATATGACTCAAAAATGGGCTTAGAAAAATTTAAAACTCTCCTGAGGCACCCAAACCTAGCTAGGCCAAGACTATGCATGATTTTAGCCTTCTTGGACTTTACTTGGTTTTCTTGAAGGAGGAAGCACATGGGGAGACTTCTAGGGATCTTAAGAACTCATTTAAACTCTTATTTAGGCCTAGGTATCATTGTACAAAATCATATTTTACAAGGTGCAATTGAAACCCTAGAAATTGTATCTTGAAATATAATAGCTCTTTGTTAATTTCTTTTATATATTCTTAATCTCCACACCCTTTTTCCTAAGAATCACCCTTGGTTCTACCTAAAAATCAAACCCTCCTAGGGTTTCTTAGATGAGGCAAAATGGAGGAAGGAGGGAAACCAAAGGTAGCAACCATAGGAGGAGAAATTACCTTGTTTTCTTGCTTTTTATCACTTAAATCTTGCTTTCTCCAAGCTCCTCTCTTCAAATTAAAAATTTTCCCTTAACATCTCCCTTAAAATAGATTTGTAAACTTTATTTTAATTAAAGGAAACGAAAGAGAAAGAAGGAAATGAGGTTTGGATGGAAGAAAGCATGAAAAACTACCAAGAAACCATACCTTTTTACCTTGATTTCTCCTTCTTCTCCTCTCCCTTTGGTGTGCCTAAACCCTAGCCTTCTTCTTTGAATTTGGTCAGAAACAATTGTGTCTAAATGAGTGAGGAAGGGTGGCACCACCTATTTATAGGTGGAGGAAAATGACTTTTATAAAAATTTCTATTTTGCCCTTCGTTCTTAGCATTTTTCTTTCTAATTTGTTTTAGCTCCTTTTTTAGAACTATCTTTTCTATTATAAAATTTAGGTTCTTAATTTAGTAAAATGCCTTTGGAATCACTCAAATCGGAGTTAAAACCTTCCCGAATGGATCCGTCAAAGTTCAGGTACACCAACATTGAAAAACCTCCACTGGATGGGATTTAACTGTCCTGGGGCTTTCCATGGTCTTTAGGGCCTCTAAGAACCTCAGAGAACTCAAAAATTTCATTTAAAAAGTCCTCCTATGTAAATTCCAAGATTTGTTCAAAATTACAAAAATGCCATTACATTTCGTAATATTTCTGTCCAAAATTTGTTTCTTCAATCTAGCTCCATTTTTCCTTCCGTCTAAGGCTAGGATTCTCATTTTTAGGAGTCTAGAATGTTACTCAAATTTTTTGGGACATTAACTAATTCATTTTAGGGGACTTGCTTTGAAAACATGTCTTTTTCCATCATTTAACAAAAATTAGACGTTACAATGATCAGGTACTTTGACATAATCAAAAGTTGCCTTTAATTGGGTGATCATAAAGGTTATAATTGGATACAATGGGATCTATGCAGAGAAAGATGAGTTGTCAAGATGGGATTTATTCCTCTCATAGAAAGAGAGATATCTTTAGGCCCCTCGATAAGTAAGACTGAAAAATGCATGGTCGGGCTCAAATGAAAGGAGTTTTATTTATTTTGATAGTCTATAGATATTGAGAAAACGTGGTCAAGCAATGCAAGGATGACGTCTCCATGCCTTGTGCTTGACTTAGATATCGTGTGACAAAAAGGACTTGACATGGGCTATAGGATAGGTTGCATCAGATCATCGATCCTCATATAATTTGAGTAGTCATAATGTCTTGCTAGAGACCACTTATAACTTATGGGCTAAAAAGTACTTTAGGCCTACTGCCAACATTATATGGGCCTATAGGGTTATACACAAGAATGGGCTAATATAAGTTAGAATGTCTAAATTCATTAAACCTAAAAGGCATCTAGATTCAATGAATATCCAAATTCATTGAACCTACAAAGGCGTCTAGATTCAATAAATGTAGTGTTCACATTCGATGCATTTACTCTCTAGATTATTTCCTATTTTGAATAGGAGATTTTTTTTTTTTGTTAGGATAATATATTTTCTCTTGATAAAGTGATGGACAAATTTAATATATTTCATATATATTAATTTTGAAATTCAAAATTTGATAAGTTTAAATTTTACTTAAACTTTAATTTTGAAATTAGTTACTTGATAAGTTTAAATTCTATTTAAACTATAATTTCGAAATTAGTTACCTAATAAGTTTAAATTCAATTTAAACTATAATAAGATATATATTTAATATATTTGAATTAATTTTGAAATTGTTACCTGATAAGGTCAAATTCGATTTAAACAATAATTTAATATTATTTTTGGCTTAGAGACCAAGCAAAGCTCTTTTACAAAAAGGGGTGCTGGGATTTTCTATAAGACATAATTTTTAAGCTACAACAATGCACCACCTAAGAGAGAAAGAGAGAGAGATGACTTCTGCCATACACTAGAGAAGTCGTGTGGTTTTATAGATGATCTTAGAGAAGGACATTCATGTAACATGGTGCTAGCACACCATTCATGCTAAAAATTATAACATCTGGTTCTTTGAAAATGAGAGAAAATGCGAGAAATGTAATGTACTGTTTCACTATAAACGAACAAAATTCACCAGATACAAAAGGAAGTCTCTCAAAATGACTTAGTTAAGGTCCTAAAAAATTTGGAAAGCATTCTAGACTCCTAAAAATAAGAATCCTAAGTTCAGACGGAAGGAAAAATGGAGCTAGAATGAAGAAACGAATTTGAACGAAACGTTGACGAAACATAAGGGCATTTTTGTCATTTTAAGCAAATTTTGGAATTTACACAAGAAGGCTTTTTAAATGAAAGTTTTGAGTTCTTTAGGATTCTCAGGGGCACTGAAAATCATAAGACAGTTAAAGCCCCTCCGGTGGACGTTTTCCAACATCAGTGCACCCAAACTTTGACGGATTCATTCGAGAAGGTTTTAGCTCTGATTTGAGTGATTCCAAAGGCATTTTACTAAATTGGGAATCTAAATTTTATGATAGAGAAGACAATTCTCAAAAAGGAGCTAAAATGAATTAGAAACAAAAATGCCAAGAACAAAGGGCAAAATGAAAATTTTTGAAAAGTCTTCCTTCCTCCACCTATATATATAGGGCGCCCCACTCTCCCACTCATTTAACTTCATATGTTTCTGCTCCAAACCAGAGAAAAACCCCTAGGAGAGTGGCACACAAGAGGAAGAGGAAGAGGAGGGGAAATCAAAGCTTGAAGGTATGAATTTTTGGTAGTTTTTTATGCTCTTTCCTTTCCAAACCTCTTCTCCTCCATTTTCCTTTATTTCCTATGATTATATTAAAATATATGAATTTGTTTTAAGGGAGAAATTAAGGAAATTTTTCAGATTTGAAGAGAGGAGGCTACAAAAGGGAAGATTCAAGTGAGAAAACAAGGAAAAATAGGATAATTTCTTCTTTTATGGTTGCTATCCGTTGCTACTCTTCTCTTCATATTTCACCCCTTGTATGTAGATGCAAGAGGGTTGGAATTTTGAGGAGAACCAAGAGTGAATTCTATGAATTTAAGGGACGAGAGTAAGAATATGCAAAGAAATTCAAGAAAAGGCCATGAATTTTCAAGGTGGCAAACCTAGGGTTTCATGAATTTCCTTGAAAATCTGATTTGATATAATTATACCTAGGCCTAAATGAATTTTTGAATGAGTTCCTAAGATCCCTAGGAGTCTCCCTATAAACATCTTCCATGTAGAAAACAAAGCAAACTCTATAGAGGCCAAAAGGAGGCATAGGCTCGGCCAAAGGGGGTTAAGACACCTAAAGAGAGTTTTAAATTTTTTTTAAGCCTATTTTTGAGTCATATATGATGAATGAAAATAAGGAGAAACCTTGGAAAAAATTTAGGAGGCTTAGAAAATGAATTGGTGTCTTAAGTTTCATAAAGTTAGGCTCTTTGTTTCAATTGTGTGATGACTCCAAGAGGCTTAAAAGGAGTCAAGAATCATATATAAAAGGAAAGAATGGAGCCTAAAATTTATTTGACGGATGTTGCTTCATTAGGTGCATTCTTAGAACCACAAAGGGGTTTATAGATCAAGTTAGTGTTTAAGGAAGATGTGTGGCCTTAGAATTAACTCCATAAACCTAATTGGCTTCCATGAATTAAGTTTAGGCCAAGAGAAATGATCTCCACCTTTTTGGATGTGTGAGGTCAAGGGAGAGGATTTGAGACTCAAGGAAAAAAATGTATGAATGCAAGCAAGGTAGCTCACTCCTCCTTCTCTCATGCATGAATGTATACTTGGCTTATCTTTAAATGTGTGTATGTGTGTTTTAAGCCATGAAAAGTATTCTAGCATGATTTCATATGCCATGGTACCATGACGATACATTATGGTTTCAAATGATGTTTATGATGCTTTTTTTGGTTTGCTTGAGTATGGTGAGGCTAAAAACCCTTAGCCATGGTGAACTCCATAAACCTAATTGGCTTCCATGAATTAAGTTTAGGCCAAGAGAAATGATCTCCACCTTTTTGGATGTGTGAGGTCAAGGGAGAGGATTTGAGACTCAAGGAAAAAAATGTATGAATGCAAGCAAGGTAGCTCACTCCTCCTTCTCTCATGCATGAATGTATACTTGGCTTATCTTTAAATGTGTGTATGTGTGTTTTAAGCCATGAAAAGTATTCTAGCATGATTTCATATGCCATGGTACCATGATGATACATTATGGTTTCAAATGATGTTTATGATGCTTTTTTTGGTTTGCTTGAGTATGGTGAGGCTAAAAACCCTTAGCCATGGTGAGGATGAGCCAAGAATCCTTAGAATTGGTTGAGATAAAGTAAAGAGTCTCCCAAAAGTGAGGTTGACTCCTATGAGTCTAAGAACCTCTTAAAGAATGGGTGAGATAAGTCCAAAATCTACAAGTGAATGGGTAAGGCCAATCCACTTACTTGGTAAGCTTTTGTATGCTATATATAACTTGCTCAAATGTTGAAAATGTCTCTTGAATGATTGTACATTTTATGATACTCATGCATGCATTTTCAAGATTGGTTTTGCATCTTTTATGTGTGATTGAAAGAGAGATGAGCTATTAGGATTCTTTGAATCTCATTTGCTCCTCTTCAATGTTCTAAAATGCTAAGTAGACAAAGAGAATACGGAAATGGGAGCCACCCTCTTGAAAGATGAGAGTATGCCATCAAAGTGCATGAAATTTACTTTTTTAAAGCCACTTAAGTGGCAATCATTGTAACCTATTATTGTATTTGATCTATAACCTCTTAAGCATGTATAATTATGTAATGTATCATGTACAAATGAAGTTTAAGGTTGTATGTATGGAAATGTGCATTTTGGTCTTGTAATGGCAAGTTTACATTATGGAAGTGCATGTGTAAATACAAGTGGACTGACCAAATTGAGATGTATGAGATTTGAAACCACTTGGGCAATTCATACAAGGCATAATCATGCTTTCAAACTTGCCCAAAAGGTGTCAAACACCAAGAGAAGTCATTTGGACACATTTGGTCTCTAATATGGAGCAAAATTTACCATATTGGAAACCTATACCACTTTTTCTCCAAATGAGCTCTTCTTGATTTGAGATTTGGCATGCGTTTAGAGCTTGTTGAGAGCTTTTTGGAAAGCTAAAGTGAAAAATTTTTGGAGGACTATGAAATATTTGATGAATTTTCAAAATTGGAAAATTTTCTAAAATTGGTTAGGTTACTGTTCACACTGGTCCGAAAATAAATTCTATCACTTAGGAGCCAAATGAGGTCCAATTCCTACAAAATTTTATAGTAAGAAACTAAAAATTCCCAGTGAAGTTTACCAACTAGAAGCACCCCATTTGGATTTCTAGAGAGGGAGATATAAATTTTTAAAGTTTCTGCCTAGTATCAGGCATTCAGACTGACCTCAGGTACTATTTGATTGATTTTCAATGCTTGGACGTGCCTAAACTAGTATAGAGTTATTTTTCTCCTCTAACTAACATTCATATTTTTCTAAATTGGTATCATTTTCATGGATTGGATTTTTTGGAATTAATTGGAAATTTTTGAAGTTTGTAGCAGAAACCTATGACAGTACTAGTAGCCAGTCAGACCTCTACATCTTTTTTAATATTAAACATCTTTTGTGTTGTATTTCATGGCCTATGAATATTTTTAGCATAAAGTAGACATATATAGATTTTCATAATGGTAAATAATGCATGATTTTAATTTTTCTAGAATTAGTTATGCTTTTCCAAAATTTGTGACAAAAAAGGGAGAATTCTATCTGAAAATGAAACCATGAATTTTGTATATTCCCTTACCTTGCACTAGTTGTAGGTCACTTTTAGAGGTGGATTTGAGTTGCATCTATGTAATTAAATATGATAATGTGATACATAAGTCCATTTGGCTCATGGGACTCTGAAAGAAAAATTTATACATAGCACAACGCAAGAAAACTCAATATTTTGCTTCCCTATGTAATGCTTAGCATGAGACTTAAAATTTGTATGAGGCAAAGCTAGAAAGTTATGGTGTTATAGAAATTCCATTCATGTGGATACCGGTATAGGGTGTTGGTTCGTGAAGAGCAACGTCTAGAGATCCAAACCTGATTAATCTAAAGGAGAGACAAAGTTTCTTTTTTTTTTTTTTTTTGCACTAGAGGCATAATTCTTCTACCTTACTTCGATTTAAGCAAATATGATAGATCCATAGGAAGGATTTTTCTTGCATGCTCTATCTAATTTTTTTTGTTGCATGTGTTACAAATCCCAACAATGGTATCAGAGCTATATCATACATTTGCTTAAATCGAAGTTTTGTATGTATTCTTAATAAAGTTGTTGTCTTGAATATGATTCGCATGTTTCAATCCAAATATGTATTGCATGTTTAGATAATGTATATATGAGATATATATATATATATATGCATTAAGCATGGCATGAATAAGATTCGCATGTTTGGATAATGTATATATATGATATATATGTTCGTTAAGCGTGGTGTGAAATTCATGCAATAGGATTGACAGATCTAATCCTAGCGCTTTATATTCTAATTGAATATTAAAATAAAATTCAAAATATCTTATTACCTGTCATGACTATTGGAATATTCATATTGTATGGATATATTTGTGATTTGTTTTCATGGATGGGTATGGTGTATGGTATGACCCTAGGTTTTATTACATGGTTTTGTAATTCTAAATATGACCTATGTGTCCTACCTCTTTCTATTGTCTCTTGATATACATTCTCTTCTCATCTCACTTCCCTTGAATGTAACTCGAGGTTTCTTTATAAAATATATATAATTTTGGTGGAGAATTGACATAAGGAGCAAATTCATGCCGACATATGATGTGCAAGCTGAGGACTTGAAAATCTTGTTCTTTTCTTTTTCTTAGAGGTGTCCTCTCAGTGGCGTGAGAGGACATAGGTTAGATAGGCCATACTATGTCACATTTATTTTTTACATTATTCTTGGATGAGATCATTTATATATGCGTATAAGATGCCATGTATAATAGCAATGCAAGCTCATGTGATGATTAAATGAATGATCAAATAATAAATAAATAAAATCCCTCGCTTGAATGTTAAGTCAAATGCCACCCATTGATGAACACCTGTCAAGGCTTCGATCACCCAAATATAGGATTTGTCAAAGCAAAATGCACTTGGGTTATCTTAGCAAGACAGTTTTGGGTGATAATGCTACCCATAAAGTTCAAAGATGGTTTGACTTAATTAGGACTATTAAAATGGTTTTGGGTCTCATGGCATAAGATTGGATTAAATATGCTGGAACATGTGATGTCTAAATCCCATAAAGGTCTAAGAGTAACATGAAATGTAATTGGTAAAGGGTTACCTACCTAAATAACTTAATTTTAAGCATCTTCCCAAAGCAGACTTAGAATTAAATGAAAAATGGGTCTTAGCCTGGTAAAATATAATTGAGGGTTATTAATTTTTGTGGGAGTTTAACTAATTGAAATTTGTATATTTTATTGTAGATAAATGACTACAAACAATACTTCTACACTATCATTGCGATCCCTCCTTGAGAATGACAAACTCAATAAGACCAACTTCTTTGATTGGTTCAGAAGCTTAAAAATTGTTCTTAAGCAAGAAAGGAAGTTATATGTTCTTAATGATCCCATTCTTGAGAAACCACCAGCCAATGTTCCAAGAGCTCAAAGGGATGCATATAACAAGCACCTCAATGACTCTGTAAATGTAGGATGCCTAATGTTAGCTACTATGGTTCCAGAACTTCAAAAGGATCTAGAACATATAGAGGCTTATGAGATGATTATGCATCTCAAGGAAATGTTCCAGCAACATGCTAAGCAAGAGCAATTTGAGACTACTAATTCCTTACACTCCTGTAAGATGGCTGAAGGACGGTCAGCTAGCGCTCATGTTTTAAAAATAAAAGGCTATATTGATCATCTTGAGAGACTTAGATTTCCCATTAGCCAGGAGTTAGCTATAGATTTGATCTTAAACTTACTCATAAATAGTTATGACCAGTTTGTCATGAACTATAATATGAATAATATGGAAAAATTAGTTTCTAATATGCATGGGATGCTTAAAACTGCTGAGTAGAATATCACGAAAAAGCCTAACCCAGTCTTAATGGTTCAGAAAGAAAAAAGAATGAAAAAGAAAGGTAAGGGCAAGGGGAAGAGCTCAGACAACAAGTCCAAGGAACAAGCCAAACCCAAGCCCAAGGTCAAGAAGGAAGAGCCTCCAAAGGAGGGAGTTTGCTTCTTTTACAATGACCTAGGTCATTAGAAGATAAATTGAAAGCTCTACCTGAAAGATTTAAAGAAAAAAGAAAGGTAGTGAGACTACTACTTCAAATATTTGTGTTATAGAAATTAATCCTTTTACTTCTACTTCATAGGTATTGGATACTGCATGTGGATCTCATATTTGTATAAATGTGCAAGGTCTCAAAAGGAGTAGAAAATTACAAATGGGTGAAGTAGACCTACGAGTTAGAAATAAAGTAAGGGTTACTACCTTAGCTATAGGAATTTGTTAGTTATCTTTGCCTAGGACTTTTGATAGTTTTGAACAATTGCTATTATATTTCTACTTCGAGTAAAAACATTGTTTCACTTTCATATTTGGATAAGAAAGGTTTTACTTTTAACATTAGGAATGGCAAATGCCCTATTTTTTGTGATGACATTTTTTATGTAGATGGTGATTTGTATGATGGTCATTATTTCTTAAATCTTGAAGTACTCAATAATGAATCAATCTATAACATATTTATTAAAAGATTCAAATCAAATGATTTGAATCCAAACCACTTATAGCATTGTTGGCTAGGCCATATAAATGAGAAGCACATATCAAAACTCCATCAAGATAGATTGCTAAGCTCATTTGATTTTGAATCATTTGACACTTGCAAATCTTGTTTATTAGGAAAGATGACAAAGGCGCCTTTTACTAGTTAAAGTGAGAAGGCCATTGATTTATTAAGGCTGATACATACAGATGTATGTGATCCACTAAACATTTCTACCAAAGAAGGATACCAATACTTCATTACCTTTATAGATGATTTCAGGAGATATGGATATGTCTACCTGATAAAACATAAGTCTGAATCTTTTGAAATGTTTAAAATTTTTCAAAATGAAGTACAAAATTATCTTGGTAGAAATATCAAGGCACTTTGATCTGATCGGGGTAAAGAATATTTAAGCCAAGAATTCATTGAGCATCTTAGGAGTTATGGGATCGTTTCACAACTAACTCCACCAGGAACACCATAATGGAATGGCATTTCTAAAAGGAGGAATTGAACATTATTATAGCCTTGCCCTAGAAACAGCTATGTTCACATTAAATAGTATTCCATCTAAAGTGGTTCTAAAGATACCATATGAGATGTGGACTGAAAAAAGGCCCAGTTTTTCTTTCCTCAAAATTTGGGGATGCGAGGCATATGTCAAATAACAAGCCTCAAATAAGTTAGCACCCAGATTTATAAAATACCTTTTTGTGGGTTATTCCAAAGAAACCAAGGGATACCACTTCTATTATCCCCTTGAGAACAAAGTGTTTGTTACTCGAAATGGTATTTTTCTGGAAAAAGAATTCATATCCAAAAGAACCAATGGGAGCAAGGTGCATCTCAAAGAAGTTTGAGAAGTACAAAATGGCATTGACCTAGAGATGGACAATCAAGGGGACTCACAAGGAATTGTTGGGCCTACTCAAGCAATACAAGGCCTGCGAAAGTCTAATAAGGCAGGATGCTAACCAAAGATATATGAATTTCTCATGACTGAAAGTCATAAAGTGTTACTCATATAACAAGATGAGCCAGTTACCTATCAAAAGGCTATTACGGGACCAGATTTTGAGTTGTGGCTAGACACCATGAAATCTAAAATGCAATCAATGTATAACAATTAAGTTTAGACCTTGATTGATCCACCTGGAGGTATTAAAACTATTGGGTGTAAAGGGGTTTTTAAGAAGAAAACCAACATGGATGGCAAAGTGCATACTTTCAAAGCATGGTTGGTTGCAAAAGGATTTAAATAAACCCATGGTAAAGACTATGATGAAACCTTTTCACCAGTTGCTATGATTAAGTCAATCAAGATCCTTCTTGCCATAGTTACGTATTATGACTACGAGATTTGGCAGATGGACATCAAAACTACGTTTCTTAATGGAAACCTACTTGAGGATGTGTACATGACATAACCTGAAAGTTTTGTTTGTCCAGAGGATAATAGAAAAGTTTACAAGCTTCAAAGATCCATTTATGGATTAAAGCAAGCATCTCGGAGTTGGAATCTTCGTTTTAATGAAACAGTCAAATAGTTTGGTTTCATCCAAAACAAAGATGAACCTTGTGTTCACAAGAAGTTTAGTGGGAGTGCAATTGTGTTTCTAGTGTTATATGTTGATGACATCCTACTCATTAGAAACGACATTCTTACCCTGTAGAATATCAAAGCTTGGTTAGGAAAATATTTTTCAATGAAAGACTTAGGAGAGGCAAATTATATTCTAAGGATTAGGATCTATAGACATAGATCTAAAAGGATGATTGGCCTAAGTCAAAGTGCTTATATAGACAAGGTATTGCATAAATTAAGTATGTAAAATTCCAAGAAGGGGTACATACCAATGTCTCATGGCATCAATCTCTACAAGAGTCAATGTCCTAGTACACATGATAAGCGAGATAGTATGCGCAAGATTCCATATGCTTCAGCCATTGGATCCATTATGTATGCCATGTTATGCGCTTAACTAGATTTTCATATGCCTTGAGTATGACCAGTAGATACCAGTTGGATCTAAGTGAGAGTCACTAGATAGCTATCAAAAACATCCTTAAGAACTTGAGAAGGACTAAAGATGCGTTCTTGATATATGGAGGATTAGAAGATGAGCTTATTGTTAAAGGTTACACATATGCAAGTTTCCAATCCGATAAAGATAACTTTAGATCAAAATTAGGATTTGTGTTCATTTTAAATGGTGATGCAGTAAGTTGAAAGAGTTCCAAACAAAGTACAGTAGTAGATTCTACAATGAAGGTTGAGTACAAAACAGCATCAGATGTAGCTAAGGAGGCTATTTAGATCAAGAAGGTCATTGCTAAGCAAGAAGTAATAACTAGTATTTCAAATCCAATGATCTATTTTGTGATAACAATGGTGCAATCGCACAAGCACAGATCACATCAACGATCCAAACACAAACTCAGACATTATCACCTCATTCAAGAAATTATTGAAAGAGGGGATGTTAAGATATGTAAAGTACCAACATATGACAATGTTGCCGATCCTCTTATAAAACCTTTTACACAAGCAAAACATGAGCGCCATGTTAGGTCATTGGGCATTAGATACATGCACGATTAGACCTAGTACAAGTGAGAGGTTGTTAGAGATTGTGCCCTAGGCCTATAAAGTTACTATAAGCATTGTCTTGATTTAATAAAAGAGTTTTATTATTATATTATTTACATATTTGCCATATAATAAGATCCTTGGGTAATTATAATTATCCAAAATATCCCTAATCAATCATTATTGTGGGAACAATAATAAATTAAGACTAGTATGATTTTGATTGATGATCATATATGTAGACACAAATCAAAGTCATATGCACTTGTTAGCGACCAAGGTGTTAGACTGACCCGTCGTGAGATAGCTACATGGACTAGATCATAAGTGTATCTCATTTATAGCCATATCATGGAGCCTTTAGACCTAAAACCATCATAGATTCCTATATGATGATCATTGTACTTTGACATAATCAAAAGTTGCCTTTAATCGGGTGATCATAAAAGTTGTGATCGGATACAATAGGATCTATGTAAAGAAAGATCAGTGGTCAAAATGGGATTTGTTCCTCTTATAGAGAGAGAGATATCTTTAGGCCCCTCCATAAGTAAGATTGCAAAATGCATGGCCATACTCAAATAAAAAGAGTTTCATTTGTTTTAACAGTCTACTTAGAGATCGAGAAGGCGTGGTCAAGCAATGCAAGGATGACATCTCCATGCCTTGTGCTTGACCTAGATATTGTGTGAGAAAAAAGACTTGACATGGGCTATAGGATAGGTTTCTTCGGATCATCGATTCTTATATAATTTAGGTAGTCATAATGTCTTACTAGAGGCTACTTATGACTTGTGGGCTAAAAGGAATTTTGGGCCTACTGCTAATATTATATGGGCCTACAAGGTCGTACACAAGAATAGGCTAATATGAATTAAAATGTCCAAATTCATTGAACCTAGAAGGTGTCTAGATTTAATGAATGTCCAGATGCATTGGACCTAGAAAGGTGTCTAGATTCAATGAATATAATGTCCATATTCGATGTATTTACTCTCTAGATTGTTTCCTATTTCGAATAGGAGATTATCCTCTTTTTTTTGTTAGGATAATATATTCTCTCTTGATAAAGTGGTGGACAAATTTAATATATATTAATTTTAAAATTCAAAATTTGATAAGTTTAAATTTTATTTAAACTTTATTTTCGAAATTAGTTACCTGATAAGTTTATATTTTATTTAAACTATAATTTTAAAATTAGTTACCTGATAGATTTAAACTATAATAAGATATATATTTAAATTAATTTTGAAATTGTTACCTGTTAATTTTATATTAATTTTAGCTTGGAGACTAAGCAAAGCTCTTTTATAAAAAGGAATGTTGGGGTTTCCCATGAGACACAATTTTTAAGCCATAACAATGCACCACCTGAGAGAGAGAGAGAGAGAGAGAGAGAGAGAGAGAGAGAGAGACAACTTCTTCCATACACTAGAGAAGTCATGTGGTTTTGTGGACAAGCTTAGAGAAAGACACTCGTGTAACATAGTGCTAGCACACCGTTCATGTTGGAAATCCTATTCGTATGGATACCGATAGAAGGCGTTAGTTCATGAAAAGCAATGTCTAGAGATCTAAACCTAATTAAAGGAGAGACAAAGCTTTTTTTGTGCTAGAGGTATAATTATTCTACCTTACTTCAGTTTAAGCAAATATGATGGATCTGTGGGAGGGATTTTTTTTGCATGCTCTGTTTAATTTTTTCGCTGTATGTGTCCACAAATCCTAACATGTAATGGGAGTCTGAGTTGTGTTTTAAAGGATACTTTGATATATTTTGACATTTGGTGAAGCCAAGTGTTTTAGACTTTATTAACTATTCCATTTTAATTTGGACTTAAAACTTTGTTGGCATTTATGACATTGTTTTCCTTATTGATCTCAATGTTATTGGTTTATGTTTCACTGCTAAATTTTATGGTCTAATTGTTTATTAATTATTTGATATTCTTAGTATATATGGATTAATCTATTCTTGCCTTTGTCCACAAATTATATTTAATAATATCAAATAATTAATTTAGTATTTAGCACTAACTAAATTGATTGGTTACACATTTATAGATAGCTAGTAATAAGTTAAGCTATCCATAAGCCAATTAAAGAAGAGACCCTAATTTACTGTCCATTTTAAGCTAGTTACTCTATTTATAATGGCAAAAGACTTTTTTTATTATATATATATATATATATATATTATATAACTATCTAACCTATAAAGCAAGTCAAATGGTGTATATATATATATATAAGTTATAACTTTGTTAATTGAATGTAATGGAGAAAATTATGGGCAAAATAAGTTGTAGTTCTCTTCCTCTAAACTTTTCTCTATGTATTTGATTGATTCAATTGATGGATTCAAGCACAATTATAAGTAAAATTTATAATCCTATCTTTTAATCTCCCATGCAACACTTAGCAATCACAACCACCTTAGTTCTTCATATTTAGGTTTCAACAATATCAAAGTGTACTCTGTCATTATTTCTCTCTTTGTTTAAGTTTTGGAAAACTTAGTTACAAAATAATATTTAAGTAATTTTTCTAAAATAATGCAAAGCTCTATATCAAGTTGCAACTTTGTGAAAGACAAAATATAGATATAATTTTTATGTTTGATCAAGTCATTTAATAAGAATATAACACGTGAATAGTTTTTACACTTCTACATCATATGATTTGATCCTTAAAAAAAATCTCATCCTTATATCATATTTTTTATTAGAGAACTTGATAGTAAATGCTTTAAAATCTTTACTTAAGTTTAGTTTTTTTATAAAACACACCTTGCTACTTCTTGGTATCTATTGATTGGACAGGATTTTGTTATAATCAATATATAATAATTTTTGTCTTTCTTGCATAGAAATTTGATTTCCCTCCGACTTTGGATGGGATTGAGATTGCTTAAAATCAGGGAATCTTCATTATCACACCCTAGTAGCTATTCAACTTAAAATAATAAAGGAATGGATTAATTAAGGAATTAGAAAGGAATAAGCAAAATTAGGAAATTTGCCTAATTAATTAGGGACTAGGTAAAATAATATTAAATTATAATTTGCTTAAGTAACTCTTTAAATATGAGAGACATCAAGTGTAACACCATATTTATATAGCACATCTCATCCTTTTAAAAAGCTCATTACCAAGAATCATACACATTCTCAAAGAAAAAGCATTAAAAGTAATAAGTATTTTAGCGTTGCGTAGTGTATAAATTTTTCATTCAGTATCCCGTGGACCATGTGAGTTTATGTATCACATTCTCATATTTAATTATATAGATATAACTCAATTCCATCATCAAAAGTAGCCTAAAACTCGTGCAAGGGGAGGAAATACATAAAATTTATAGTTACAGCCTCAGCCAAAATTTCTCACTTTCTGTCACAAACTTTGAAAAATTATAACTAATTCTAGAAAACTTGAAATCATGCATTATTTACTATTCTAAAAAGTTACAGATGTCTACTTTATGTTGAAAATATGTCCAGGTCATGAAACATCAAATAGAGATGTTTGACATCCGAAAAGGAACAAAGGTCTGACTAGCTACTGGTACTGATACAGATTTTTGTTATGAACTTCAACAATATCCAATTAATTTCATAGGAATCCAATCTATGGAAATGATACCCATATGAAAAGCTATGGATGTTATCTAGAGGAAAAAAATAATTTTAGACCATTCTATACATGTTCAGGCTTCGAAAACTAATCAAACAGTAACATAAGTCTGGCTAGACGCCTGATACTAGATAAAAAATTTAAAAATTTATATCTCTCTCTCTAGATATCCAAATGAGGTGCTTCTAGTTGGCACAAGTCACTAGGAAGGTCTAGTTTCACCTTGTAAAATTTTGTGGCAATTGGACATCATTTGCCCTATGAATGATAGAGTTTCATTTTAGACCAAAATAAATAATGCACTGAACCAAAATTAGAAAAATTCTTAACTTTAAAAATTTATCAAATATTCTATAGACCTCTAAAAATTCTACACTTTAAATTCCTAAAAAGCTCTCCACAAACTCTAGATGCATGCTAAATTTCAGATTAAGAAGATCTTATTTGGATAAAAAGTGGTATAACTTTCCAATATGGTCTATTTTGTTTCATATGAGATACCAAATGTGCCCAAATTGTCTTCTTTGATGTTTGGCACCTCTTGGGAAAATTTAAAAGCATGAATATGACTTGTATAAACTGCCTAAATGGTTCTAAATCTCATGCATCTTAATTTGGACATTCTACTTCTATTAATACACTAATACACCAAGCTATCAAGAAGCTAAAATCTCCATTTCTATTGATTTCATACCATATATAGTATATACAAGAGTCATACATCATTTTATATTCATACATGAGCTTACATCTCAAAAATAATATATACAAAGCCACTTTGCCATTCATATGGCCACAAGAAAGAAAAATTCATGCACTTTGTTGTCATAATCTTATCTTCCAAGGTGTGGGCTCCCATTATCTTGTCCACTTGGTCCACCTAGTATGTTAGAACATTAGAAAGGAGGGAATGAGATTCAAATAATCCCAATAGCTCATCTCCCATTTCAACCATACATAAAGCATGCAAACTATGTCTTACAAATGCATGTATGGGCATATTGACTAACATGAACATTCAAGAAGCAATCTTGGCATGTGAGTAAGTCATACATAGTATACATAGATTTGTCAAGTAAGTGGATTAGCCTCACCCATTCATTTGTGAATTTTGGACTTACCTCACCCATTCACTTATGGATTACTCTTGAGAGTTAACCTCACTCTTGGGAATCAACCTCACTCTTAGGAGTTTCTTTACTTTATCTCAACTAATTTTAAGGGTTCTTGGCTCATCCTCACCATGGCTAAGGGTTCTTAGCTTTATCGCACTCAAGTAAACCCGAGCATACATAATAAACATCATATGAAAGCATAATGTAACATCCTAGCACCATGGAATAAAAGCTCAAGCTAGAATATTTTTCATAATTTAAAACATACATACACACATTCAAAGACAAGCCAAGCATACATTCATGCATGAGGAAAAAAAGAGTGAGCTACCTTAGATGCAACTATACACTTTTTCTCTTAGATTTGCTCTCCCTTCCTTGGCCTCACACACATAAAGGTGTGGGATTAGTTTCTCTTAGCCTAAACACAATTTATGGAAGCCAATTAGGTTCATGGAATTAATTCTAAGATCACACGTCTTCCTTAAATATTAATTTGGTCTATTAACCCTTTTATAGTTCCAAGAATGCACCTAATGAAGCAACACCTATCAAATAAATTTTAGGCTCCATTCTTTCCTTTCATATATGATTATTGACTCCTTTTAAGCCTCTTGAAGTCATCACATAATTAAAACAAAGAGCCAAACTATATGTTACTTCTTTAGGTCATATTATGGAACATAAGACACAAATTTATTCTCTAGGCCTCTTAAATTTTTCCCAAGGCTTCCTCTCATTTTCACTCATCATATATGACTCAAAAATGGGTTTGAAAAAATTTAAAACTCCCTCTAGGTGTGTTAACCCTTCTAGGCCGAGACTAGGAAGTACTATGACACCAATGGATTTTGTTTTGTTTTCTACATGGAAGATGCATATAGGGAGACTTTTAGAGATCTTAGGAGATTTAAACATTCATTTAAGCATAGGAATTAAGGTATCAAGTTAGATTTTACAAGGAACACATAAGCCCTAGATTTTCTATCTTAAATTTCCATAGTTATTTGTTAATTCTCTTTGCATATTCTTATTTTTCACACTCATTTTTCTAAGATTCACCCTTGGTTCTGCCCAAAATCCAAGCCCTCCCATAGTTTCTTGAGTGGGGCAAACCAAGGAGAGAAGAGGAGTAAGGGGTAGTTATCATGGAAGGAGAAATTACTTTGTTTTTCCTTATTTTCTTGCTTGAATCTTCCCTTCTTTGACCTCCTCTCTTCAAATTCAAATTTTCTCCTTTGTTCTTCCCTTAAAACAGATTCCTATATTTCAATATAATCATAGGAAAAAAAGGAAAATGGGGAAGAAGAGGTTTGCTAAGGAAAGAGCATGAAAAACAACCAAAAATCCATACACTTTTGCCTTTGATTTCTCCTCCTCTTCCTCTCCCTCTTATGTGCCTCTCTCCTTACGGTTTTTTTCTGGTTTAGGGAAGAAACATATGTGGCTAAGTGAGTGAGGAGGTGGGCCGCCATCTATTTATAGGTGGGAGGAAGAAAGACTTTTCAAAAATTTTTATTTTACCCTTCGTTCTTGGCATTTTCGTTTCTAATTCATTTTAACTCCTTTTTTAGAACCGTCTTCTTCATTATAAAATTTAGGTTCCCAATTTAGTAAAATACTTTTGGAATTACTCAAATCGGAGTTAAAACCTTCTCGATCGAATTTATCAAAGTTTAGGTACACCGACATTGGAAAATATTCACTGGAGGGGTTTTAACTGTCTCAGAACTTCCCATAATTTTCAAGGCCTCTGAGGATCCTAGAAAACTCAAAATTTCCATTTAAAAAGCCCTTCTATATGAATTCCAAAATTTGCTCAAAATTATAAAAATATTTTGTAATTCTTTTGTTAAATTTCGTTTCTTCATTCTAGTTCCGTTTTTCTTTTTATCTGAGTTGGGATTCTCATTTTTAGGAGTCTAGAATACTATTTAAATTTTTTGGGATTTTAACTAATTCATTTCAAGAGACTTGCTTTGAAAATACACATGTTTCCGTCATTTAACAAAAACTGAATATTACATCATGAGAATTTAATTAATGAGGATTAAGGAAAAATTAGGTAAGTATAATTTATCTCTAAGTTTAATTTAAAATTAATTTAAAAAGTATCCTAATACCAATGCATTAAATTAAGAGCTACCTAACCTACCAACTTTGCATGCAGGATCACTAGAAATCATTACTGATTGCATTACATTAAGAATATGACAACTACTTTTCATTAATGACACCTACCTTCCCTTTACATGACCAACGAAATGAAGCAAAACCTCTAAGTTTATATCATGCATTGAGCAAGTCAACCAAAGCTACCTATTACCATTCACTTAGTTGACTAAGACAATTACAAAACCCATTAATCTTATTTCCTATTTCACAAAATGAATTAGAAGTTAGAGAGAGGAGGAAAGAACGTGAAAACTCCATGGAAGCAAACTTTTGAAGTAGTGAACCAGAAGTGAGAGAAAGGAGGAGAGAACATGAAAACTCTATAGAGTTAAACTTTTAAAGCTTTGAATGTAAGGGATTTTGAAGGATTTCGCTAGGTACGTTAAAGGGAAGGTATTCTTCTCCTTGTGAGCTTCAATTTGAAACCAATTGGAGAATTGGGAGTTTTATGAGCTAAAGTTGAAGAAGAAACTAATTGGAGAACTAGGAGCTTTAGGAGCTGATGTTGAAGAAGAAGAAGGAAGTGAGTATGATAAGTTAATTTTCCACCATCCACCATTCTAGCTCCTATTCTTGAAACTATTTTAAGATGGAAATAAGAAGAAGAAGAAGAAGAAGAAGAAGAAGAAGAAGAAGAAGAAGAAGAAGAAGAAGAAGAAGAAGAAGCAGAAGGAGGAGGAGGATGAAATGAGTTTGGTAAGTTAATCTTCTACCATTCTAGCCCTTATTCTTGAAATTGATTTGAGATGGAAATAATCCTACTCTTCCAACAAGAAGAAGAAGAAGAAGAAAGTGAGTCTGGTAAGTTAATTTTCCACCATTCTAGCTCTTATTCTTGAAATTGTTTTAAGATGGAAATAATCCTACTCTTCCATGGGCAGACAAATTTTTAGGAGAAAAATCAAAATTTAAAGCTTTAGATTTGAGGTAGCAACTTGGAAACTTGGAATAATTATGCTACGTAATTATCTCTACTATCAATAACTTTAGGAAAATTGGTTATATTATATGTTAATCTTCTCTTTTGGACTAAATTGTAGGAAATTGGAAGTTAATAATTGGAAAGTTAAGTGCTGAATTTATTGATTGGGAATTGAGATTTGAATTAGGTAAATTGTAAATTTAGTTGAAATTGTCACTGAATTTAATTAGGATATTTTGATTATAATTGTTTTGGCGTTCAGAATTTAGGCCTCACTACTTTGCTTGAGGGATTTGGTAGCTACTTAGTAGAATTAGGACTTCTACTTGAGTCAAGTAACCCATGTTTTTATCCCTATTATATACACTTTTGAAATAAATTGATAATTGTTGAATATGCTGCTATGCATGAGTTTGGTTACTGATATGAGTATTGTAGGGGAGTAAAAGCTAGTTTAACTCCTCCTAGAGTCAACATATTTAAGGAGTAGAAGCTAGTTGAGCTACTTCCAGAGTAAGCATTTTCAAGGAAGTGAGCTCTTCCCAAAATTAGGATGTAGAGATTATAAGTGAACTTAATTTACTAGCTCCTAAAATTCAATGAACTCTAATTGCTTGGATAGTTAACTAAGACTTCGGGTAGCCCTAAAGAAGTCCGTTAATGTGACTAAACTATTGCATCCCATGTGAAAGAAAAGCACAAATAATGTGTTAAAGGTAACCTCCTTGTTAATAACCCTGCTATTATTAAGGAACTTAACTATAAAGTATTAGTTCTGATGTCCGTAGCCTAAGAGATTTGATTGATGCATACCAAACACAAGCTTAGCTAGATTCCATCTCTCTCTCCTACTCCATCCCTTGGATGTAAAAGGTATCAAATGTGACTATTCTCTATACCAATATAGCATAATAGTTTAACGTCATGTTAGGAGAAATAGTTTATCTATTCTGTGCTCCAATAGGTCACAACTCTATCATGCTCCGTCAACTTTATAATTAAAGGATCAATATACATGTTGTCACCCAAATAAAATAAAAAAAAAACACTAATGCACATCTACAAAAACAAAAATTCTAAAAAAAAATGGCCTAATGTACCAATGAAGTATACGTGCTAGAAATAAAAAATAAAAAATTGCATTACATATGAGATAAAAATTTTTAATTATTCATTATTAAAGTCTTTAATAAAATAATAATTTTTTGCTTTAAAAATACACAATTATGCACAAAAATATTCATATATCATAATTTTATAAAGCCACTTATAATCTAAAGATATTAAAACATATAACATTGATTAAAACTTTATTTAGTGTCATAAGATATTTTTTAAAATTTGGTCTTTTATTAAAAAAATTTTCCCAATTCAATCGATTAGAAATAAATATTTCTTAATTTATTTCTTTATAAAATTACTATAATGTCCTCTTATTAATCAAATAATTGTATAAGAAACTAAATTAAAAATATTTTATTTATAAAGAATCAAATAAAAAAATAAATTTATGAAAAATTAAATAGATTTAGATATAATTTTTTATATTTTTATTATCATATTTTATAATTAAAATATAGTAAATATATAATTCTATTATGTATATATTTATTATATTTTAATTAAAAAATATAATAATAAAAAAAATAAAAAGCTATACAACAAGTCTTGAATAATACGAAGGGATGTCAAGAATCCAGTCACTAAGTATTTTTCATTTAAAATTACACGATCCACCAAATACAAAATGATATTTTAGTCGTTGAAACATTCACTTCGTCTAATTTTGTCTTAGCTCTCTTTATTAAATCTTCTTCACTTCCAAACCTACTTTTTTCTGTCTCCCTTTGTTAGATGTGTGGAAACATGATCTGAATCTGACGGAGTTTGCAACATAAATCCCTTCAAATTCACCTCGAAATTGCCGAAAAATGCAGTATCTTCAGTCCTGCATACATTATAGATTTTGACCTTCATTCTTGCAAGACCCTTGCGTAAAGTTTCTGTAAATCATAGTCTCTGAGTCTCTGGCTATGGTTTTGAAGCCAATGGCTGCGACAGCCGGCGATCTAAGCCTCTTCTGCCACTTTTCTGTTGATAAAAACCTGGGAGTGCATTTCAAAACTCGGGATTTTGGTACCAGGGCTCTAAATCGAGGGTTTTGTTCTAATAGAGAAACATTGAAGAGAAAGCCAGGGATTAAGGTACGTGCAGCTCTGCAAGAGAATCTTGAGACATCAAAGAAGAGTAATGCTTATGCCCTTGGGCTGGACGTGGTTTCAGAAGGGGAGTTAAGGGATAAGGGGTTTATGGGATTGAGGAAGACGAAGTTAGTGTGCACAATTGGACCCGCATGCTGGACATTGGAGGATTTGGAGAAGTTGGCTTTGGGAGGAATGAATGTTGCTAGGCTTAACATGTGCCATGGGACTAGGGAATGGCACATGGACGTCATTAGGAAGATCAAGAAGTTGAATAGCGAAAGAAATTTTTCTATTTCCGTGATGATTGACACTGAGGGTAGTCAAATTCATGTTGTTGATCACGGGGCTCCTTCATCTGTTAAAGTAGAGGTAAATTTCGTATTAGTATTTGTCATTTGCTATGAAGCACCGGTACTTAAAAAGAATGAAGTTATGTCATGTCCTACATATATCCAACACTCGTATTAAATATGCTGCAACACTTCAAATTTGCATTTAAGCTCTTTATATATAGTGGTGTCACAATGTCTGTATCGTATCGTGATTTATATTCATTCAAGTATTTGTGCTTCCTAAGCCATTTGGTGTGGCGGACTCTTCTTTTAATTAGGAGAAAGGTTGATCAAAGGTTTTAGAATTTGCCAATTTCAATTTTGAAGCATGCACTCGAGTCTTGACTTGACAAATGTCTCTTTCTTCTTTCAATGTCAGGATGGTTCAGTTTGGCTTTTTACTGCTGAACAGTTTAAGGGTTCTCGTCCATTCACCGTTCAAGCAAACTATGAAGGTTTTTCTGAAGGTCCTAAAATTTTGTTAATGACTTGAAGAATCAAACCTTCTGTTTTTTTTTAAAAAAAAAATCTCCTATTGAACTTCATCATTGGCTTGTACTAAGCTTAGATCATAAATGTTTGTCAGGTATTGAAGTGGGCGATGAACTTGTTATTGATGGTGGAATGGCATGCTTTGTAGTTATTGAAAAAACTGGAAGTGATTTGCGTTGTAAGTGCACAGATCCTGGTCTTTTCCTTCCCGGAGCCAAATTTAGCTTCTGGAGAGATGGAAAGCTTGTGAGGAGGAATTATGAGCTCTCAACTCTATCAACGAAGGTATATATGTTGCAGATTACATCTTTCACTTATTAAGTGACGACCATGGAGGACAAATTTTGATTATGATTTATGAACGACTACTTGTATGGCATATGTAGTATTTCTTTATCTATGGGGCACTAATCTCCGGAGGCATCCTTAAACTCAATGTCAAATGGTTGTCACATTTGGTATATGATGTTTTTGTTAGTAATTAATAAATAATATATAGTGCACAGGAATCCATGCCGTTACATTTGTCAAGGCTTGTAGAAATTCCATAGGATATTCTTCCAATCCTTGGAGGGTCTTCAAAAGAGAAGGATGAACTATTAAGCTGATGATTCTTCAAGTAATAATTTGCCATCCCTTGTTAAAGTTTCAATCAATGGTGAAAGTTGTTTTCCTTAATGTTTGTAATTAATTTTTCACAAGTGACAGTCGCAACGCAACAGATGTAGCACACAACAATTATATATCTTCATAATCTAGACTTTGTTTTTTTGATAGTTGTCATTAATAAAGTTTTTGCCTGTGAACTATTTTATAATAAACCTAAAATATTTTTCATTTTTGTTCTCAAAAAATTCACACTGTTTCTATCCACAGGATTGGGCTGACATTGATTTTGGAATCTCTGCGGAAGTTGATTATTTTGCGTTGTCATTTGTCAATCATGCTGATTCTATTAAGCATCTAAAGAAATACCTCTCTACCAAAACAGCCAAGTAAGGAAGTACAAATTCACAAAATCAACACACATGGAGTTTTATGCTTGTAACCAATTACTTCCCTTAGATAATGGTGGTGTAACGCACTTGAACAAAAATGTCGTGTAAGCATCTAGGAATGTGTTCTGCATTAGAGGCCTTAAATTATTTTTTCTTTTTTTTGTGGTGTACCCTTTTAACTCCTAGGACAATAACCTGAGGCAAGTTATAGCATTGTGACAGGGATGTTATGCAATTATGTTATCATCAAATATTATTGTTTCTGTATTATTATTTCATCTTCTATTTGAAATCATATGGATTTGCAACTGCTAGAAATCTCATAAGTTGATTTTTAATTCTCCAATGAGATATTTGAAAGTGACGAGTTCAACTCAATGGCCGACATTGAATTTGCACCTATTTTTATTTATGAACTGCATTTATTGGATTATTAGTATTGGTGGCCTGCTAATTTCTGCCGTTACTGTTTGAGAATTTAGCTGTTAAAAGCATATCTGTTCAATAGCTCATGGCCTCAAGTATTCCAGACGTCAATGTTCTTCTCTGCTATAAAAATGCTATTCAAGATATATTTTAATGCAAATTTCCTAGTATGTTCCAAATTGGAATATAAAGAATGGAATATGGTTGTTGCAGACCTATTAGAGTATTAGCAAAGATAGAGAGCTTAGAATCCCTTTATAACCTGGAGGATATAGTGCAAGCTTCTGATGGAATCATGGTGGCTCGGGGTGACCTTGGGGTTGAACTACCACTTGAACAGATTCCGACAGTCCAAGAGAGTATAACTTACATTTGCAGACAATTAAACAAGCCAGTAATTGTAGCTTCTCAGCTTCTTGAGTCAATGGTTGAATATCCAACACCAACACGTGCTGAGGTAATATCAATTTGTTGTCTGGACGGCATCTTAAGTTGAAGAAAAGATTTTTCTAGAACAAATTCTCCTTTTTTTTATTTCTATGATGATAGGTTTATCCAGCCTGAATGTTGAATTCTATGTGATAATATCTGCTTTTATGAGAAAAGGTTGCAGATGTTTCTGAAGCAGTTAGACAGTATGCTGATGCCTTGATGTTGTCGGGTGAGTCAGCTATTGGTTCATATGGACAGAAGGCTCTAGCAGTCCTGGATATGACTAGCAGTAGAATGGAATCATGGAGTCGGGCAGAGAACAGACAAAGTCTCAATTACCATCAACTCGGAGTATCCCTGCCAGATTGCGTTGCTGAGCAGATATGCAATTGTGCCGTTGACATGGGTAATTTCCTATTGTTCCCACAACCTCTGATTTAACAGTTCTGTGGTTGATTTAACAGTTCTGCGCTAGTGAAATCTGCAAAATGGCTTGTTCACATTTAAAAGAATAAGAAAAATAGTCGTCAAAATTTTACTCATTTTTGTCATGTGTTTGCAGCCAACAACCTTGGCGTCGATGCAATCTTCGTGTACACAAAGCATGGACACATGGCATCACTCCTATCACGCAACCGACCAAATCCTCCCATCTTTGCTTTCACCAGCGATAACAATACCCGTATGGCTCTAAATGTGCAATGGGGTGTTGTTCCCCTCTTTGTTGATTTATCAGATGATGCAGAATCTAACATCTCAAAGTCCATTGAGCTCATGAAATCCAAAGGATTGATTAGGCAAGGAGATATTGTTCTAGTGGTCTCAGATGTTACTCCAACACCTACAACTCCATTGTCTTTCCCGTCAATTCAAGTGAAGACCATTATCTAGAAGAAGAAAATTAGGTACAGGGTTTAAGTGTTTGTCATCCAATTTTCCGATTAAATTAGGACAAATGGAGATTTTCTTTCAGCTGAGCACTACATAAATTGGTCTTCCAAAGAATTTTCTTCACATGCAATGTTTTTATTAGAAGACTTGATAATAAAAACCTAAAAAATTTTACCTATCTAGAATGCCCGCAAAATTTCTCCTGGGCCATTGTTGAGATAGGTGTCTGTATATTTCCCTAGTGCTTGCTCTTTGTTCAGCAGAGTACCCCTAATATTCATTCTTAGCACCATTTAAGTTTGCGTCATGACTTTGTGAACCTATTTTGAGGGGTCCAATTTAATTACGCTTTATGTCATAACCTATCTTGCAGAACTATATCAACTTTGATTATGATGATTGGAGTTGCTTTGCCTTGAGCAACAATGGTAAGCTGCTTAGCTCACACGCAAATCCTGAACCAAGCTTCTTCTTTCCTTATTGTTCTCTCGAAATGGGATCTGCGCTGATTGTCACCAATTATTAGCTTAGCTATTTGTTTAGCAGATTTAAAACAAAACAAAACAAAAGATGGAAGTTGATTTTACACTTAAATGGAAAAAAGCAAATTTCATTTTTACTCTCTTCTTTAGTTTGTCAATATGATTTTTCATTTATATCAAAAAGTTCATTGACCTATATTTAAGAAACAAAATGAGAATATTAGCAATGTTAGGCGTGTAACAACGCATATATCATATTTGAAAGCATTCTCAATTTCTATTCCTCTTACATTTTTCTCATATCATCACCATACAATAGTAACTAGTTTGCTGATATTTATAAACGTTTGTTATAAGCGTATTGTGTTATTTTGAAAAATTAATTTTACAAGAGATTGAATTTTAGAAAAGTGACCAACCATAAACCTCAAACCTCAATTTTTAATCCTCTGGTTCACGCCACTCCCTGTATTTTCTACCTTTCCATTATAAATTTCAAATCAGACCCCTCACCTCGCGGAGCTCAATCTTGGGATATTGGCGCAGGTGTCTTGGCAAAAAAACTTTTGAAAAAATTATAATTAAAAACTTCAAGTTGAAGGTATCTATGAAACTTTAAATTTTGAAATTATCCTAAAGAGTTTAAGAGTTAAAAATTTTAACTTAGGTCATGAAATATATTTTTTTCCTATATAATTTAAAATTTTAATTATTGGGTCATTCAAGATAATTTTAAAATTTAAGATTTTTTTAGTGTAAATATTTTTAATTTGAGATTTTTAACTGAAATTTTTTCAAAATTTTTTTTGTTTACTGTCAGAGTCTGTACAATCAACACAGCTAATTAGGTTTATAAGTGAATCTTACACGTATAGATTTAATCTTATCCGTTAATTGTATGTATCAGGAGTATGCAAAACTTATTGTTACTAGTACATTTTTCATTTTTGTTGTTGCAAATGTATGATCATAGCAATAAAACTTATTTAAGTTATTATTAATTTATTTAAAGTTCAGGTAGATCTAGACTATCTTATCCTCAGCTCAACAAAATTATCATTTATAGTAACAAGCTACTTTGTTAAGAATGTATGATCTGGTGGGACATTTAAACAAGCAATCTGCTTTCTTACAGTTGGGAAGAACTTAACACCAGCATCCACCACTTATAATGTGCTTTGAGCTTTAAATCAAGTTGTAGGAGGTAAAGCAATGGGCAATGCTAGGTGTCTAATACAGTATCCAATAAAAATACTGTTCTTTCTCTCTTAAAGTGTCCCTACCTCATAATCTTTAGCAAACTTTTCTAAAGAATTAAATTGCAAGTTAATTACATGGATCTTTCTCAATTTTGTTGAAATTACATAAATCTCTCATTTATTTTCAAAATATATGCTTTAGTCTAAAAAAATTAAGTGGTAAAAAAAATACTCAGTGAATCAAAAAGCTTTGGACATGGATATAAAAAATTTTGGTGATGAAATGTAAGCCTGTAAAATAAGGTTAAGGTTAAAAAGAAGTATTATAAAACTTGTTCTTTTGTATAAGAGTGATAAAAATTAGTTAAAATATATAGTAGATAAAAAAGACACTAAGATGATAGTGAGCGAAGCAAAAGTTAGGGCACTTGATGGATTATACCAATCTTTAGGTACTCAAGTTGGAGAAAAAAGTACTTACAAGTTAGTTAAAAGAAAAGAAAGAAAAAGAAGAAACGTAGATAAAGTGAAATGCATTAAGGATAAAGAAAGAAAAATTTTGGTTACGAAATAAGATATCAAGAAATAGTAGAAGGATTATTTTTGTAAACTATTTAATGAAGAACACTAAATTTTATTACACTAGAATAGGCTAGACACTAAAGACAATGACTAAAATTATATTTTTTATAGTAGGATTCAAGAGTCAAAGGTAAAAGAAACACTAAAGCAAATGAAAACTGATAGAGTAGTTGGACCGAATAATATACTCATTGAGATATAGAAGGATTTAAAAGTGAAAAGTATAAATTGACTCACAAAGTTATTTAATGAAATTTTGTGGTCTAAAAGAATGTTGCATGAGTGGAAGATAAGTACTTTAGGCCCTATTTATAAGAACAAGAGAAACATACAAAATTGTACAAATTATAGAGGAATGAAATCCATGAGTCACACTATAAAGTTATAAGAAAGGATAATTAAGCGAAGATTAAGGCAAGAGACTCAAGTTACGAAAAATTAATTTGATTTATTCTAAGAAAGCCAACTATAGAAGTGATATACTTGGTACGAAAATTGATAAGGAGGTATCAAAGGGATGAGATTTATACATGGTGTTCATCGATTGGAAAAGATATATGATATGGTGCTAAGAGAGGTTTTATGAAAGGCTCTAGAGAAAAAAGGAGTTCATATAATTTATATTCGAACAATTTAGAATATGTATAATGGGGTTACAACTAATATAATAACAAAAAGTAGACCCATAGCAGAGCTTTCGATAACTATTAGTCTGTATCAAGTGTCAACTTTGAATATTTATTCTTTTACTTTAATCTTGAATGTATTCATTGAACATATCCAAGAACCGATGTCATAATGTATACTTTTTACAAATGATATAGTCCTAATCAGAGAATCAAAAGAAAAAAATAAATAAAAAGTTAGAGATATGGAGACTAGTTTTGAAAATATATAAATCTTGTTAAGTGGAAATAAAATGGAGTATATGAAAGTAAGTTTAATAAGAAATGCATTAGTTGTAGAGCAAAAGTGAAAATTATAGAACATACCATACTACAAGTCATACAGTTTAAGTATCTTGGGTTCAGCATACAATATGATGGGGAAATAAAAGAATATGTAAAACATAGGATTTAAGCGTGGTAGATGAAATAGAAGAGTGTTTCGGACATTATTTGTAATAGAGGTGATAAATACATATTTTTATCTATTTTATTCTCCTAAACTTGGACATTTTAATGATCAAATGTGGCTTTAGAGGTTTAATTAGTTGAAATTTGATTTCAATAGCCACTCTTTGCATTCTAGAAAATAAGTCACAAGATCTTGGATTTTTAATGCATAAATTTCAATAAATAATTTTGAAGCTTTTTCTACTTAATCTTTCTTTCCTTTCTTGGTGTGCAGATCATTGGGTCTTCTTAGTTTCATACATGGGATGGACTTCCACATGTGGCTCCATTTATAGCAATCACACACCAAAACAGAGAAGCACGAAGCCACAAGCTGAAGCTAGAAGAGTTGGGTCAACGTGGAAGCTACAGACGTGGAAAGCAACAAGAAGAACAACGCTGAGCAGAGAATGATGAACTAACATGATTGAAGCTTCAGGTTTGCATGATGTATGTGCTGAATGAACTGACCACGTTGAAAGCATGAGTAACACGAGCTGTACGAAGAAGATTATATCGGAACAGCAACTTACAACTCGAGCAAAACGTGGAGAAAAGTACGTGAAGAGCATGAAGAAAGAGCTGAACATGGAATGAAGTAGAAGACGCTGTCAGCAAGAGAAGGAAACCAATGAGGAGAACATGTAGAATAGAAAGAGCTAGTCTCGCGTTTAAGAGGCAGAATGTGCCACGGTTTGAAAGAGAAGAAACGCAGTTGCACAAGGAGAAGGCAAGAGACGCTGTGATTTCTGGTTTGAGGAAGAAACACGAACAGAATCTGAAGCTCGAGTAAAGCTGGAAAATAAGAAGCCATAACGCAGCTGCATGAAAAAGAGCAAGGAGCTGACGTTAAAGGAGAAGGCTACCACGTGAAGAAGCTGCAGAAACTGAGAAGAAAATAACGTGGAACAGCGTGGAGAACATCACGATGAAAGAGCTGAAGCTACGCCTGGACAGCAACGTGAAACAGAGACAGTAACGCACGAAGAAAGAAACACATGCAGAAGTTACGTGCTGTGGCTGGGCTACGTCTGAATGCATATGTGAAATATATAATAAAATAAAAGCAATGGGGCCCACATTCACATAAGCAAAGAAGGAAAACACATTTGGGCTGACGTGGGAATTGAGCTGGAAGATGAGGATTAATTGCGTGATTTCAGCGTGAAAATCAGAAGCTGAGGGGCACGTGATGAAGGAGGAGGATGTGAAAATAAAACCTAGGGAGAACTCTACGAAGAGAACAAGGGGAGGAAGAGAAACAACGCGAGACGGCAGAAAACAGAAGAGAGGTTCCAGCGCTGAAGGAGAAGAATTTTTCTTTCTCGATGGCTGCCTCTTTGATCGATTCTCCTTCATTTGATCCCTCCATGGCAGCTTGAATTCCTTGTGGTGGCTAGCTGAAGATTGAGTTCTCCTAGATGAAGATTTGAGCTCTACATCTCCTATTGAATTTGGATAAAACTCTCTTGCCCAATCTTTTGATTTTAGCATTATTTCCTTTATTAATTTGACTAGGTTTAGTTTATTGGTTTAGGAATTTAATTGCTGGAATTACTGGATTGAATTAATTCTTGGATTGATTTTAAATTGAATTTTAGAATTTTATTTGTGATCATTATCTGTTTGTAGAAATTCCAGAATTAATGCTGTACAATTGACCTCTAAATTCCTCTTGATTTTAGGCTAATTGATGCAATGGTTATTGGATTAGTTGGCTGGAACTTTTGTGCAATTAATTGTTTGAGGGGTTAATTAATCTAATTGGTGAATTAGCATCTTGGGCGAATTGTGCAGTAGCTTTCATAAATCAATCAAAATTAGCGTAGTGTGTTCTTATTTTTAATTCAATTAATTAGTTGTTTAAGGTTTCTTGTGGTTGCAAAAATTCTTTGAACAATTGATGAATTGAATCTTGGATGGTTGTTCAAGAGCCTTATGAGGAATGCACTAAGGAGCAAGAACTTAATCCAAAATTGGTAAGCTAAAAAGAGCAAGGATAATTGAATTCTAGGGAATCCAATTGAAAGCTAGTTATCATATTTACTTGACTAATCACTTGAACTTAGTTTTAGATTTCTAATTCTTGTCAATTAATTTTAGTTTAATTAAATTCTAGCATATCAAACCCCCCCCCAAAATAAGTCCTAATTAGTAATACTTAGAATACTCTTCTATAAACAATTTAAGGCACAAACTCCTTGGGAAGATGACCTAGGCTGCACCATTATCTACAAATTTATTTTGCTACCTAGTTTTATTTGAGATTGCGCGACACGATCATCAAGAGGAGTATCACTCAAACTTAAGTTTAAATTTTACCGCACAACTATAAAACTTACAATATTATATGAAATTGAATGTTAGGTAATAAAAAGTCAATAAGAGAATAAATTCAATAATATTACAGATATGAGAATGTTGCATTGAATGAGTAAACATAGTAGACAATATAGAATTAAAAATGAATGCATGAGAGAGAAAGTAGAGGTCGCACTTATTGTGGAAAGATTATAAAATCACAACTTAAATGGTTTGAGCATGTGTGAAGAAGACTAATAGAAACCCCAGTTAGAAAAGTAAATCAGATGGAGAGTAGTCTAATAGTTAAAGATAAAGGGAGACAAAAAAAAAGTATAAAAGAAATCATTAAGAAAAAATTTAACTTAAATAGTTTGTCTAAAAATATAATTTATGGTAAGATTTTATGGTGTCAATTGATCCATATAGCTGACCCTACTTAATGAGAAAATGTTTTGTTATTGTTGTTGTATACTTTAGTCTAATTTTAAATTCTTTGATTAAAACACCCTTTTAAATAATGCAAGGTTAATTAACTAGGTATTTTGTTTAATGAATTATATCTAGTTAGAAAATTTAAAATTGAGTTAAAGTGTAGTACAATTTTTTGTTTTAAAAAGAATTTGTATATATTTTGAAAATAAGATAGAAATTTGTATAATTTCAATAAAATTAAATAAAGATATATGTAATTTACTCATTAAATTATACATAGATTACACTAACCTCACTCAAACTTTGCTCAAATTACAAATCTTCCTTTTATTTTTAAATATGCAGTTGTCTAATTTTAATTGTTTTTTATTAAAATGTCTTCTATAAAAAAAAATGTAAAATGGTATTTTAATTTAAAAAATATATGCATTTAGATTAATAGATAATATTTATCAAAAAATTAAAATTAAATTAAATATAGTACAATTTTTTGTTTTAGAAAAATTGTGTATAAATTTTTAAAATTAAAAAAAATTTCATATAATTTTAAGAAAATGTAAAAGAAATATATATAATATACTTTTAAATTATTGGGGTAAGTCATCTACTACCCACTACCATTCTAGGTGGGGAAATTTTGTTCTTTTCAAAGAGGTATGACATTACAGAACGTTTGTTTATTCTATAAGGTGCGTGAAATTTTATCAGTTATGTTTAAGAAATGCCAAGTATTGAATCCTGACTATTTGTTCTTTTTATAACTACGCACAAAGTTAATGAATTCAAATGCATATTGACACAGGCATGCTATGGAAGAAGATCCTGGAAGCTTCTAGAATCCTCTACACAATTCTTCATACAAATATTCATGTAAAATCTAGATATTTCTAGAGAGAATTCTAGAGTATTCTAGGTATATCTAAATCTTTGTAAGTATCCTAGAATTTCTCAAGAGTGATTATGGACCATTAGATTGAATTGATTTCCACCATCCATTGAGGAGGTGGGAAGCTATAAATACCCCCAAGGTGCTATAGGGGAAGACACTTCAGTTTGTACTCTCATTCTTGCAATACACAAGGCATTCTCCAAGCTCTCTTGTCTAAGTTTTCCTCTCTCAACTTTCTGACTAGCTTCTTCTTATGATCAAGTCTCCTAGTAGGGTCTAAGGGAAAAAGGCTGACTTAGGTACTAGCTGGGTGTATCTAAGTGCCATACGGTCATTGGAAAAGCCAAGTCTGTGACAATTGGTATTAGAGCTCAAGTTCATCACTTTGAGAGAAGCTCTTGCTAACGTGAAGATGGCAAGCGAGACTACTCACGTTCATGGTATAGAACAAGAGAAGGCCTTAAAGAAGAAAGGAAGCAAGTCAAAGTCTGAGGAACCATCTAAGGTGGAGGACCTAGGGGATTTTGACAAAGGCTCATGAGGATGGAGATCGCGGTTGCTGAAAGTCAAGATAAGTTCAAGGAGATCAATGCTCAAATGTAGGAGCATGATACTTGCATAGAGGAGCTCGAAAAGGGGAATGAAGAGCTTTATGGGCAGATTCAAGGAGCCTTGAACGAGGTGACGGAGCAACTTACATAGTCAGGTGAGGCCATGCATAACTCCCTTCTCAATGAACTTACTTCTCTTAAGAATGAGAATGCTACTCTTAAGGAGGAACTTTAAAGGATATTAAGGGAGTTTGGGGAAATAAAGAGTGAGGTGACTCTAGTAAAGATGGCAATCGCTAAAGATGGGGGAGCATCCACCTTTACTCTAACTCCCACTCCTTCGAGGGCGGACATGCCTAAACCCAAGGCGTACAAAGGGGAAAGGAATGCGAAGGAGATTGATAACTTCCTATGGAGTATGGAGCAATACTTCCATACACTAGGCATCATGGAGGATGCCAAGAAGATTGATAGCACATCCCTCTTCCTAGAAGACACCGCCATGTTGTGGTGGAGGAGGATTCCAGAAGCTTTCAGGATCTTCTTCCATAGTATGCTCGTGTCATTCTCTCCCACCTAATTTTGCAACGCCTTCGTCAAGTCTTCGTATTTTCGAAGCAAGTCTTTGTCCTTGTACAAAGACAACTCGTGCTTCTAACTTGCCTCACTATCAGGCAAGTCCTTCCAATGAACCAAGTACTCTATGTAGCTCGGGTGAGTACCCCTCCTTGGGATGACTCGATGCATCAAGATCTCTTGGGCCTCTAGTTCATGTGTTATGGTGATAACAGTGGTAGCTCTCTTTGATTCATTTCTACCCTCATCCTCCTTGTCAGCATAGTACGGTTTTAAAAAGCTCACATGAAAGACGGGGTATGCCTCAATATGGGGTGGCAAGGTAACTCTGTATGCAAGCTTGCCAACCCTCTTCTCGATTAGGAAAGGCCCTTCATATCTCCTCAACAACCCTTTATGCACTTTCCCATAGGAGCGAAGAGTGTGAGGGAGGAGTTTCACTATAACTAAGTCCCCTTCCTCATATTCCACGTGCCTCCTCTTCTTGTTGGCCTACTTTTTCATCTTCTTGGCTGCCTAAGCTAGATAGGCCTTAGCTATCTCAGCTTTCTCTTTATGCTCTTTGGCAAAGAAGAAGGTACTTGGACTCTTCCCAAAATATGTCTTAGCTAACGTTTGGGGAGTCAATGGTTATTGCCCAGTGGCTAACTCAAACGGACTTACCCCAGTTGACTCACTTCTTTAAAGATTGTATGAGAATTAGGCCACATCCAGCAACTTGACCCAATCTCGTTGATTGGCACTCACAAAGTGCCTCAAGTATAACTCCAACAAAACATTTACCCTTTCAGTTTGCCCATCAGTTTGAGAGTGAAAGCTAGTAGAAAAGTTCAATTCAGAGCCAAGCAGTTTGAATAACTTCGTTCAAAATCTCCCAGTGAATCGAGTATTTTGGTCACTCACGATCGATTTTAGAATGCCCAAATACTTCACCACGTGATTGAAGACTAGTCTTACCACATCTTCAGCATTATACTTCATCGGCATGGGGATGAATACTCCATACTTGCTAAATCGATCGACCACGACCATGATGTTGCCAAAGCCATCCACATTTGGCAAGCCAATGATGAAATCCATCGAGATACTTTTCCATGGTCACTCAGGGATAGGTAATAGCTCCAATAATCTGATAAGCTAATTTTCTCCCCCTTGTCTTGTTGGCACATAAGATAAGTCCTCACATACAGTTCTACATCATCACGTAGTTGAGGCCAATAGTATCCTCATTCCATAAGTGCCAACGTGCAATGTGTACCTAGGTGACCAGCCCACAACGAATCATAACACTCCTTTAAGATTTCCTTCCTCAAACTATCCCACCTCGGCACATACAAGCATCCTCCTTTGGTACGAAGCAACCCTTCCTCTAGCCAAAACTTCCTTGTCTTGCCTCCCTCCGCCAACTTTACCAAGTTTCTGGCTTGTGGATCCTTCTCAAGACCCTCCTTGATTTGCTCTACCAAGGGGAAGCTAGGTTGAGTTAAGGCAGCAAGTTCAGCTCTCCTACTCAAAGTGTTTGCCACTAAGTTTACCCTTCCTGACTTGTACTCCATCATGAAATCAAACTCAGCCAAGAAATTTTACCACCTAACTTGCTTCGATGTCATCTTCTATTAGTTGAGGAAGTAGCTTGTTGCCACATTGTTGATCTTCACCACGAACTTAAACCCTAATAGATAATGCCTCTACTTTCTTAGGCAATGTACCACGGCGGTCATTTCCTTTTCTTGCATAGTGTACTGCCTCTCAGTATCATTCAACTTTCTACTTTCATAAGCTATGGGGTGTCTTTCTTGTATCAACACACCCCCAATAGCAAAGTTTGAAGCATCAGTGTGCACCTCGAAGCTCTTAGCGTGGTCGGGCAACGCCAACATAGGTTGCTCCATTATAGCATGCTTCAGCTTCTCAAAGGCCTCTTGACACTTTCTATCCCATTTCCAAGAATGACTCTTCTTTAGTAGGTCCATTAATAAGGCAGCCAAAGAGGAGTAGCCATGGATGAATCATCTATAGTAGTTCACTAAACTAAGGAATGATCTCAGCTAGGTGATTCCCTGAGGAGGCTTTCAATCTTGTATTACTTGAACCTTGGACTCATCCATCCTCAATTGTCCCTTGCCAACAACGTACCCTAGGAACACCACTTCTTCTTGAGCAAAGGAACACTTCTCCTTCTTCACATACAATTCATTGTCTTGCAAGACCTTGAAGACTTGACTAAAATGTTGAATATGATCCTCCAGGGTCTTACTATAAATAACTATGTCATCCAAGTACACCACCACAAAAGCGATCTAGGAAAGGTTGAAATACTTTGTTCATGAGAGTGCAAAATGTGGCAAGTGCATTGGTGAGTCCAAAGGGCATGACACAGAACTCAAAGGAGCCATAGCGAGTGACACACGTTGTCTTTGGCTCATCTCCCTCAACAATGCGAACTTGACAATAACTGGACCTCAATTCAAACTTAGAGAACCATCTTGCATCTCCAAGTTGATCAAATAAGTCGACGATGAGAGGGATTCTTCATAGTAATCTTGTTTAGTACTCGGTAGTCGATACACATTCGAAGCAACCCGTCATGCTTCTTTTAGAATAACACCAGAGCACCATATAGAGCCTTCGACGGTTGGATATACCCAGCATCCAATAACTCCTTCAATTATCTCCTTAACTCCTCTAGTTTAGGAAGTGTCATCCTATATGGTACAGCAGCAGAAGGCCTTGCACCAGGTTCCAATTCAATCTTATGGTCCACCTCTCTTCTTGGTGGTAACTTATTGGGTAACTCCGTAGGCATAACATGGTTGAACTCCTCCAATACGCCTTGGACCTTCTTGGGCAACTCAGAGGCATTGCTCCTTTTTTCTCCCTTGAGTGCCACTAAGAATGTAGGTTGTGCCTTCTTGAATCCCTTGCTAAGTTGTATGGCAGATAGGGATCTAGCTTGACTCATCTCACCCGTGTCAAAGGCACCATGAGCAAGTTCCCCTCTTCTAGAATGCACATAGTGTCGGCAAAGGGAATTGGCACAGCTTTTACTTTGTCCATAAAGTCTATGCCCAATATAATCGGATAATCATCTATAAGAACAACAGTAAAGTCTACCAGTCCAGTCTACTCACCTAAGCAAACTTTGACATTGCATGCTACCCCACGGATCATCCTTGGAGGAGAGTTCACTGCCTTAAGCCATCCCAACTTTTGCTCATACTTGATCCCCAATCGGTTTGCCTTTTTCCATTCTAGGAAGTTGTTCATGGCACCAATATCCACCAAGGCTCGAACTTTATCACCACCAACCTTGGCTTGTACAAACAAACGCCCCTTCTTGAACTTGGGCACCTCTACCTTTGTTTTGATGGCATTAAGGACTTGTAACGAGTCCACTTCCCTTTGTTGATGTTCTACTTCTTTCTCCTCGATCAATGCAGAGAGCTTACTCTTCTTAGGGCAATCTTAGACTAAATGAGGACCCTCACAAAGGGAGTACTTTGGTGGTGGCATTTCACCATTCTTCTTGTACTTTGGACCCTTCTCCTTAGGTTTGAAACACTTGAAAGCACTATCCTTGCCTTGTTTGGCTTCTCCCCCACCTTTACCCTTGTCCCTTTTAGCCTTACCTTTGTCAGGCTTTTGAATCTCAATGAGGGATTCAGCAATGGACATGGCAATGGCAAGATCTTTTGCATTGCGTCGTTCTAATTCTAGCTTGGCCCATGGTTACAATCCATCCATAAAGGCAAAGAATGCCTCAAAGTCGAGATAGTCAAGGATCTCTAAGAGCACCTCAGAGAACTCCTTCACATAATCTCGAATGCTTTCCTTTTGTGTAAGACGCCTTAGCCTTGCTCTCGCATTTCTTTCAGCGTGCTCAAGATAGATTGCTTCTTAAGCTCTAAATTGAACTTTTCTGTTGGCTTTCACCCTCAAACTGATGGGAAAAATGAAAGGGTGAATGCCTTGTTAGAGCTATAGTTGAGGCACTTTGTGAGTGCCAATCAACGAGATTAGGTCAAGTTGTTAGATGTGGCCCAATTCTCATACAATCTTCAAAGAAGTGAGTCAATTGGGGCAAGTCCGTTTTGTAACACCCCAAAATTAATTAAGGTGTTAATCGTGGATTTAGAGTAATTAAAAATAATTAATAGAGGATAATTGAGCAAGTTAGTGAATGAAAATTTTAGAGGGATAAATTGTTAACATGGGTTTGAGAATTAATTGGGATAGAAATTTCATCTAGACCCAAATTAATAGATCATGATGAGAGGCTAATGGAGGCCCAATGAGTTAGGTGCGGATCCAACCTAATTTAGTGTGATAGAGGCCCAAGATCCACCTTGTATAGATTCTTATAAGTGGCCCAATTACCCTTGTGCAGACCCAAACCCTTGAGCTCTTCCAACTTGGCCCAAATCCCATTAAAACTTCAACAACCCAATGTATAAAACTGGCCTAATAAAATTCTGCAGCCCAACACTTAAAACTGGCCCAACAAGCTAAAAGTCTGAAGCCCATTAGGAATTGGACTTGGAGCAACCCATGACCCATCCCTTGACCCAACTTGACTCCACTAAAACCCTAAAAACTAACCAGCCACTCCCCCATTCAGCAAAACACAAAAAACACAAGGGAAATTCAGAGGTGAGGAAGAGAGGCTAGGTTTCTTAGCTTAATTCCACAATTTCTCACATTTGGAGCAAGATTTAGCCAAGGTAATAGTTATACAACTTAATCCCCTCATCTTTCTCTTTAATTTGGTCCAATTAGTTTTTCAATTGGAGTATTTTCATCATACCCAAAATTTGAAATGTGGGTGTTTGGGGATTTTCTTGGTGAAATTCGTAGGTTGAGGTTGGGGCTAGTATTAGGTGAGCTTAAACCCCCCATTTTGATGCTTTCTTCATTGGTTTGAGACCTCCATAGCTTATTTATATTATGGGTAGTAATTTTGTACAAATTTGCTTAGAATTTTGGGTGGAATATTGAGATTTCTAGAAGATGACACTTAAATCCGAATTTGATATTTGTGGTAGCTGGGTAAGTATTCTTAAGATAGTTAATAGCATTTAAATCTCTTAGGTACTTGTTGTAACTGTTAATGATGAATTAGAATAGTAATTATTTGATGCTATGATTATAGGGAGACTCTGTACCATTGGTGACTATTGCAAATCTGTCTACAAATGAGGTAACCAGGGTTTACATTAATTCCATGCATATGTCGGTTTAAATTTCATACTTGCTGTATATGAATGATTTGAAATGTTGAATGAATTGGTTGGCTATCTATGGTATGATGATTAGACCTTGTGAGTCCATGGTGGAGCTGTGGTGCGGCTGCCACCCGTGCATGTGCTTCGATCGAGCACTGGATTATGATCAAACCCCATATGTACTGAGCCCTGGTTGTGCACAATGGGGAGTAGGTGCCATGGACAGGCCTCTCCCGGTGTTAATGGCCTTTAACATGTTAAAAATATGATTGATAATATGGGATAGTAATCATGATAGCCTAATTGTTTCATTTTCTGAGATGATTGATATGATTTTGATTCATGCATATATGTTAATTAAACTGGATTATATGATGGAATTGCCTTGGTTACTGAGATTATTATCTCACCCCGTTTTATGGGATTACAATTTCAGGTGAAGGTTCCTCGGGTAAGGATAAGGGTAAGCAAGTGGATGAACATCCATGAGCTGAGGCCTAGTGTGGGGATTTACACTTGGTCTGAGTAGAATAGGATAGATGCTAATTTTTGTTAAGTCTTGTATAGCATCATCATGTATCTGTATTGCCAAGTGTAGGAGTCTGTATTTTGATAATATAATGTGTACCTATTGAGGAGTAGGCCTTACTTTAAATTGGTATATTGATGTATGGATTTATGATACCTGTTGTAAACCTTATTGAACTTGTGATATGACTTACCATTTGAGAATGTAACCTTGAAATATTGATATGAATCACTGATGTATGGAACCTTTAATGGAAAGTGTATCTAATGTTAAATGTCAATGGTGCAAGAATTGTGTTGTTGTTATTCCCTAGATCTACTGATATAGGGTAATTAGAGAAAGGAAATTGACCCTTGAATCTTGAATTAGAGATGATAGATTAGCCGGATGAATTAGGCTAATGAAAGCTATTTGAGCCCACAATTAAGGTAGAGGGGCCCTAGGGTGAGATTGGAGGGAGAAAGGAGAGTATGAGTCTAGATTTTCGGAGTGTAGGACCAGAAGGTATTTCGCCGCGGCTACAATGGAGTTGGCCACAGCCAATAGAGGTGAAGTTGCCCAGGGAGAGTGTCAGAGAGGAATTAGCTACGGCGAAATATAAATTAGCCGTGGCGAAATGTGAGAGGTCAAACTGGAAGTCATCCAGAGAGAAATTCGCGGCGGCAAATTATGGAATTGGCCACGGCGAACTTTTAGGAAAATGTCCCCGGCATTCCAAAGAGGAATTAGCTGCGACGGAAGGAGTAATTGGCCGCGGCCAATATTGAGAGGCGAGCGAGGGAGTTCCAGGAGGCTTCTTCACCGCGGCGCCATGTAGGTTGGCTGCGGCGAAACTAGTGATGAAGAAGGGGTAAAACAGAAGGGAATTAGCCGCGGCTAAGGGTCATTTGGCCGCGGCTAACATGCTGAAACACTTATATTAACTAGAAAACCTTGGTTTTCCATATGTTAATCACAAGGGATGATCTAGAGTCATTAGGATGGGTTATAATTGGTGAGTAATAGAATCCAAGGCCTATAAATAGATGTTTAATTCCCGTATGAACATAAGTGTATGTAATCGCATGATTGATGACCCTATTCACATTAAGGTTTAAATTTTTCCACATTTTCATGACCTATAGTGATTAATCACGTGTTTAACCTTAATTATCGAGATTAGAAATTAGGGTCGTCACAAGTAGTGGTAGATCCTAGCAAGGTAGAGGCGGTACTGAATTGGGAGAGACAAAAAACGGTGACCGAAATCCGTAGCTTCTTAGGTCTAGCCGGCTACTACAGAAGATTCATTAAGGGATTTTCTCAGTTAGCCATGCCTTTGACCAAATTGACTAGGAAGGACCAACCATTTGTGTGGGATGCTAAGTGTGAGAATGCCTTTCAAGAGCTTAAGGATAGGCTTACCACCACACCTGTGTTAGTGATACCTGACCCTAAAGAGGCATTCACAGCCTATAGTGATGCTTCTAAGAAGGGATTAGGGTGTGTCTTAATGCAACAAGGTAAGGTGATAGCTTATGCTTCTAGACAACTTAGACCCCATGAAGAGAATTGCCCTACCCATGACCTGGAACTAGCTACTGTAGTTTTTGCCCTTAAAATTTGGAGGCACTATCTCTATGGTGCCCAATTTGAGGTGTATAGTGATCATAAAAGTTTGAAGTACTTGTTTGACTAAAAGGAGTTGAACATGAGGCAAAGGAGGTGGATGGAATTCCTTAAGGACTATGATTTTTCCTTAAAGTATCATCCAGGGAAGATGAATGTGGTCGCCGATGCCTTGAGTAGGAAATCTATTCATGTGGCAATGATGATGCTTAGAGAGCAAAGGCTGATTGAGGAGATGAGATATTTGAATTTGTCAATTTCAATGAGCCCTAGTAGTCTTCTTTTGGGAGAGTTGAGGATAGAAAATGACCTTAGAAAAAGGATCAAAGAAGCCCAAGAGTTAGATGCCTACTGGGGAGGAATTAGAGAGCAACTGGGTAGTGGTGAGGTCAAAGATTTTGACCTATCAAAAGATGGTTTGGTGAGGTACCAAGGTAGAGTGTGCATACCTAAGGATGAGGAGTTGAGGAACATAGTGTTATCAGAAGCTCATAAGAGTCGGTACACCATTCATCCGGGCACCACTAAGATGTATAGGGATTTAAAGAAGAGCTTTTGGTGGCCTGGAATGAAGTCAGACATAGCAGAGTTTGTGGCTAGGTGTCTAATTTGTCAGAGGGTTAAAATTGAGCACCAAAGACCCGCAGGTTTGTTACACCCTTTAGAGATTCCAGAATGGAAATAGGATAGTATATCCATGGATTTTGTGATGGGTTTGCCTAGAACATCCTCGGGTTATGATGCTATTTAGGTGATTGTAGATAGATTGACAAAATCTGCCCACTTTCTACCTATTAGAGCTACTTATCCTCTTGATAGACTAGCTCAACTGTATGTTTAGGAGATTGTAAGGTTACATGGTGTCCCTAATAGCATTGTGTCAGATAGAGACCCAAGATTCACATCAAAATTTTAGTGGTCTCTACAAGAAGCTTTAGGTACTAGTCTTAACTTTAGCACTGCCTATCATCTTCAGTCTGATGGACAGATTGAGAGGACGATTTAAACCCTTGAGGACATGCTGAGAGCTAGTGTGCTAGAATTAAAAGGGAGTTGGGATGTGTACTTGTCTTTAGCTGAGTTTGCTTATAATAATAGTTACCATTCCAGTATCCAAATGGCACCATTTGAGGCACTTTATAAGAGGAAGTGTCGGTCACCCCTATGTTGGGTAGAGTTGGGTGAGAGGAGTCTCTTAGGTCCAGACATAGTTGACCAAACCACCCACCAGATAGAACTCATCAAAAAGAAATTATTGGCTGCCCAGAGTAGGCAAAAGAGTTATGCAGATAAGAGAAGGAGACCCTTAGAATTTGAGGTAGGAGACCATGTGTTCCTTAAGGCTACTCCGGTGATGGGGGTAGGACGGTCTATCAGGACAAGAAAGCTCAGTCCTCGTAATCTTGGTCCTTTCCAAATCCTTGAAAAGATAGGACCAGTCACCTATAGAATTGCTTTACCTCCAAACCTGGCTAGATTGCATGATGTGTTCCATGTGTCCCAACTGAAAAAGTACCACTCGGACCCTTTGCATGTCATTGAGCATGAGAATGTGCATCTACAAGATGATTTGTCTTATGTGGTTGAACCGGAAAGGATTGTGGACTCAAAAGTCAAACAGCTACGTAATAAGGACATCCTCCTGATAAAGGTGGTATGGAAGGGACTTACTCCGGATGAAGCAACTTGGGAAACAGAAGAAGCCATGAGGAAGGATTATCCTGCATTATTCGAGTAAGGTATGTCTAATTTTGAGGACAAAATTTCTAAAAGGAGGGGAGAATGTAACACCCTAAAATTTATTAAGGTGTTAATCATGGATTTAGGGTAATTAAGAATAATTAATAGAGGATAATTGGGCAAGTTAGTGAATAGAAATTTTAGAGAGATAAATTATTAATATGAGTTTGAGAATTTATTTGGGATAGAAACTTCACCTAGGCCCAAATTAATAAATCATGATGAGAGGCTAATGGAGGCCTAATGAGTTAGGTACAGATCCAACCCAATTTAGTGTGATAGAGGCCCAAGATCCACCTTGTATAGGCTCTTATAAGTGGCCCAATTACCCTTGTGCAGACCCAAACCCTTGAGCTCTTCAAACTTTACCCAAATCCCATTAAAACTTTAGCAACCCAATGTATGAAACTGGCCCAATAAAATTCTACAGCCCAACACTTAAAACTGGCCCAACAAGCTAAAAGTCTGAAGCCCATTAGGAATTGGACTTGGAGCAACCCATGACCCATCCCTTGACCCAACTTAACTCCACTAAAACCCTAAAAGCTAACCAGCCACTTCCCCATTCAGCAAAACACAAAAAAACACAAGGGAAATTCGGAGGTGAGGAGGAGAAGCTAGGTTTCTTAGCTTAATTCCACATTTTCTCACATTTGGAGCAAGATTTAGCCAAGGTAATAGTTATACAACTTAATCCCCTCATCTTTCTCTTTAATTTAGCCCGATTAGTTTTTCATTTGAAGAGTTTTCATCATACCCAAAATCTGAAATGTGGGTGTTTGGGGATTTTCTTAGTAAAATTCGTAGGTTGAGGTTGGGGCAGGTATTAGGTGAGTTTAAACCCCCCCCATTTTGATACTTTCTTTGTTGGTTTGAGACCCCCATAGCTGATTTATATTATGGGTAGTAATTTTGTACAAATTTGCTTAGGATTTTAGGTGGAATATTGAGATTTCTGGAAGAGGACACTTAAACTCGACTTTGGTATTTGTGGTAGCTGGGTAAGTATTCTTTAGGTAGTTAATAGCATTTAAATCCCTTGGGTACTTATTGTAACTGTTAATGATGAATTAGAGTAGTAATTATTTGATGCTATGATTATAGGGAGACTCTGTACCATTGGTGGCTGTTGCAAATCTGTCTACAAGTGAGGTAACGGGGGTTTACATTAATTCCATGCATGTATCTATTTTAATTCTATACTTGCTGTATATGAATGATTTGAAATGTTGAATGAATTGGTTAGCTATCTATTGTATGATGATTGGACCTTGTGAGTCCATGGTGGAGCTGTGGTGCGGCTGCCACCCGTGCATGTGCTTCGATCGGGCACCGGGTTATGATCAAACCCCAGATACACTGAGCTCTGGTTGTGCTTAATGGGGAGTAGGTGCCGTGGACGGGCCTCTCCTGGTGTTAATGGCCTTTAACATGTTAAAATATGATTGCTAGTATAGGATAGTAATCATGATAGCCTAATTGTTTCATTTGCTGAGATGATTGATATGATTTTGATTCATGCATATATGTTAATTAAATTGGATTATATGATGGAATTGCCTTAGTTATTGAGATTTATATCTCACCCCATTTTATGAGATTACAATTTCAGGTGAAGGTTCTTCGGGTAAGGATAAGAGCAAGCAAGTGGATGAACATCCATGAGCTGAGGCCTAGTGTGGAGAGCTACACTTGGTCTGAGTAAAATAGGATAGATGCTAATTTTTGTTAAGTCTTGTATAGCATCATCATGTATTTGTATTGCCAAGTGTAGGAGTCTGTATTTTGATAATGTAATGTGTACCTATTGAGGAGTAGGCCTTACTTTAAATTAGTATTTAATGTATGGATTTATGATATCTGCTATGAGCATTGTTGAACTCTGATATGACTTACCATTTGGAAATGTAACCTTGAGACATTGATATGAATCACTGATGCATGAGACCTCTAATGGAAAGTGTATTAAATGTTAAATATCAATGAGGCATGAATTGTGTTATTGTTATTCCCTGGACTTGCTGATATAGGGTAGTTGGAGGAAATGGAAATTTACATTTGAGTTTTGAGTTGGTAATGGTAGAATAGCCAGTTCATAACTACCCTTAGAGTTGCATAAATTAAGGTAGGATGGCCCTAAGGTGAGACTGGAGGAAGAGAGGAAAGTATGAGTCTAGATTTTCAAAGTGTAGGATCAGAAGGAATTTAGCCGCGGCTAAAATATAGTTGGCCGCGGCCAATAGAGGCGGAGTTGCCCAGGGAGAGTGCCAGAGAGTAATTCACCGCGGCAAAATGTGAGAGGTCAAACTGGAAGTCATCCAGAGGTAAATTCGCCGTGGCGAATTATAGAATTGGCCGCGACGAACTTTTAGGAATATATCCCCGGCATTCCAGAGAGGAATTGGCCGTGGCGTAAGGAGGAATTGGCCGCGGCCAATATCGAAAGGCGAGCGAGGGAGTTCCAAGAGGCTTCTTCGCCGCAGCGCCATGTAGGTTGGCTGCGGCGAAGGTCCAACTCGCCGCGGCGAAACTAGTGATAAAGAAAGGGGTAAAACAGAAAGGAATTGGCCGCGGCTAAGGATAATTTGGCCGCGGCTAACATGCTGAAACACTTATAATAACTAGAAAACCCTAGTTTTTCATATGTTAATCATAAGGGATGATCTAGAATCATTAGGATGAGTTATAATTTATGAGTAATAGAATCCAAGGCCTATAAATAGATGTTTAATTCCCGTATGAACATAAGCGTATGTAATCGTATGATTGATGGCTCTAATCACATTAAGGTTCAATTTTTTTTCATATCTTCATGACCTATGATGATTAATCACATGTTTAACCTTAATTATGACGATAAGAAATTAGGGTCATGACACATTTGAGCTAGCCACTGGGCAAGACCATGCGGCACTTAGATATACCCAGCTAGTACTTAAGTTAGCCTTTTTCCCTTAGACCCCACTAGGAGGCTTGATCGCAAGGGGAAGCTAGTCAGAAAGTTGAGAGAAGAGAATTTAGATAAGAGAGCTCGAAAAATGCTTTGTGTATTGCAAGAATGAGAGTACAAACTAAAGTGTCTTTCCCCATAACACCTTGGGGGTATTTATCTCCTCCCACCTCCTCAATGGACGGTGGAAATCAATTCAATCTAACAGTCTGTAATCACTCTCTAGAAACATCTAGGATATTTACAAGGATCTAAATATTTACAGAATTACCTAGAATACTCTAGAACTCTTTCTAAAAATTCTAGATTTTACATTAATATTTGTATGAAGAATTGTGTAGAGGATTTCAAAAGCTTCCAGGATCTTCTTCCATAGCACACCCGTGTCAATATGTATGTGCAATTTAAAAGGAAAAGATTATAAGTTTTAAAATATTATAACTTTATGCTACTTTAAAAGATTATAAGTTTCTAAAGTTAAAAATTACTTTTAATATTAAAAATTATTGTCTAAAATATTAGCCAACACTTGTAACTATTTCTCTTTAATTATATTATATAAATTTACCACTAAATTACAGAGCATTCAGATTGGATTCTCTACCTTCTTCTACACTGTCAAACATTAGCTACTTTAATGATTTTCTCTTCTACACGATCTAACCATGCTAAATTGGATTTAAGTTGTGAAAAAAAAAATTTGTTAAGAACAACATCGAATCAAATTAAATTAAATTTCATCAATGGAACTTCAATAAAACTTTATAAATGAAAAGTATACTTCTAAAAATATATTACAAACGGATAGAAAATACAATTTGAGCACTACCATCATGAGTGATCCAATTAACAGAGAATCAACATCAACTCCATTATTTAGGATTATCTCCTTAAGATTAGCTACTTTAAGTTCCAGTTCTTTATAGTAATGCTCAATGTGCAATAAGAAAAGGAATAATGCCAAAAAAAAGTGTATTGGTTCACTTTATCTCTTTCGATCTACTTTTTTTTTAATTATTTTTCTTCAATTGCACATTATTTATTTTCCTGTTAAATGTAAAAAATTTGTATACTACTTTAAAACACTTCAATTATAATACTCTTCAAATACCTAAAAGGAAAAGAAAGAAAAAAAATGTAAAATATAATATATCACATGAATCATCAATCTCTATAATAAAACAATCATGAATTCACTAGATACTCTCTCTCTTAATAGCATGGCCCATTTGTCAGCAATAATTGCCATTTGTAATTCCATTATTGTAACAACCAAAAACCAAAAAAAATCTATTAGTTTTCAAAATATTTTATAGCATATCGAGATATCATTATTACGACTTGAACTAGCAAACTCTATTGGAGTCCAGGGTATTTCTATGAAAGCTCTATTGTTCAAAAATTAAGTCATTAATCTCACTGTTAGATTCACTTCAAAATTTTCACCTTACTAATTAGTTTCATTTATACAATAAATTTGTTATCCATGACAATCCATGTATTAATCAATGTCAATATAATTACACCTTATCATCTTTTTAATAAAAAAGATTAGGCAATTGATAGATTATTGACCAAGTCATGGAGAGGGTGGCAAATGCCTCCTTCAATTTTTTCAAAATTGCATTTATATAATATTAATTTTTAATATTATGCCTCCAAGTCCTTTAAAATTTTAAGTGTACTGAAGTTATAAAATTTACCCCACGCACCCCTCCAACACGCACACATATATATTATTTGACATTTTAAAGTTAACTCTCTAAATCTATAAGTTTTTTTTTTTCCCTTTTCATTTCATTTCTTTGTCTTTTGCCTATATTTTTCTTTACCTTTCTTCCTTTTTTTTCCATTTCTCCCCCATTTTTCTCTCTCTTATTTTTTTTAAATTGTCTTTATCTTATTAAACTTTATATATTGATTCTTCTCTCTCCCTCAATTGCTCCTTGCCCAATATTTCTTCTATTTATTAATTTATATTTAACCAATACATGCCTTTGATACATTTTGTAATTAATTAGTAGTTCTACAAGAATTAAATAGAATATAACCAAATGCAAATATTAATATATTACTTTTAGTTAGACCAATAATTGTTTATGAAATAGTGCAAAAAAAAAATTTAAGTATCGTTAAATAAAATAGTTTTAGTTGTGCTTTATATAGATATATATATATATACACACGTACATTCACAAATTAATAATCATAAATTATTATACTTTATCAAATGAACTTTTGTTCCTTCAAAATACTATTTTGAGTGGTTCATGAAATTATTATAATGTTATTTTTGTAGTATATCATTGTTAACATTATATTAATCTTGAGTAAATATACAACTATATCCTCATGTATAAATTGTGAAATTATTGATATCAATATGAAAAATAATTCTTAGTACATTGTTTATTTGAATTCAAATTTTTTCCTAAATTTAGGAGAAAAAAAGTAAAGTTATTGTTAACAAGTTAATTTCATTTAGATTTATGCAAAAGTTTGAGAAGAAATATTTTATTTAAACAATATACTATAAAAGTATAATTTTTTTAAATAGGATATAAAATAATTTCTATAAAAGAATGTTGTTTACCTCCCATAACCCTAGGTCCTAGTTCAACTACTGTGATAGACAATGATACTACTTCAATAATATAAAAATTTTGCAGACAATATTGCTATAATTATAAATTAGAAAGCAAAATCTTCCATAATTAGAATGAAAAGTATATTAATTGTAATACCTATAAGTATTATGAATTTACTAAACAAAGTAATGGATTTTGATACTAGCTAAGTGTTATAAGTTTTTGTGTGTTTATATATAAACATCCTCACCATCTATTGTAATTTTAATGGACTAAAATATCTTTAAAACAATGATCTCTTTCTAATTTGATATTCAAACCTCTCCTTGAATTGTTATATTAGTTTTGCTTATAATTATCAAATACAATGGCATATCAAAAGTAAATAGTTTAATTAACATATATATTAGCTTGAGTTTTGAGCATCATAAAATGTAACCCAAAAAAGAAAAAAGTTTACGGCTTGAAAGTGAACTTTCTTGCAAGCACGATCGACCTCTTGGTTGCATTTCTATTATGAAATGATTTTGTATATAATTATATGAATGAATATGCTCTTAATCCTCATTGATGGTATACAATTCTTACACAGAAGCAAAAGTTTAAATTTACAAAAGAGAGCATATGAGTTGCGAAGAGAATTGAGTCCTACCCAATTTTTGACTCTTTTCTCAAAATTATTTTGGCTTTTTTTATTGTTCTTACTTTTTCACCTGCCACATAATTTAGTACACTGTGAAATCTTTCTCCATTCATCAACCTCATGGAATAGACTTGTGATCATTGCTATCAATAACAATATCGTTAGGAACAAACTTGCCCCAAAACCAATGTGACTTCCACACTTTGTTCATTTCTTCAATGGGGACATTCTTTGTTTCTGGGAGGAGTAGAGCAATGAAAATAGTCATTATGAGAACAAAGCCAGCAAAGAAGAAGAAGAGACCAAACTTCAAGTGGCAAAGCATAGCAAGAAAGACTTGAGCAATGGCAAAGGTGAACAACATATTTACAGCAACATTGATAGCTTGCCCTGCAGATCGGACCTCAAGAGGGCATATTTCACTAGGTACTAACCAACCCAAAGGTCCCCAAGACCAAGCAAATGCTGCAACGTATGCGCATATCAAGAACAAAAGGACATTGGCTTCACCTTTGCTAAATGAACCTTCACCATTGACTCCAAACTTCAAACCTATCATGACTCCCACAGCAATCTAAAAGCAATTAATGGTAATGTGTCAATAATTAGTAATTCTAACAAAGATTTTAACATAAATGAGACATTTCATATTGAAAGTAAGAGCCTTAGTTGTATGATACCTGGCAAATAAGCATTTGGATGCCACCTTCAAGGAACAAAATCCTTCTTCCAAACTTATCTACAGAGAATATGGAAACCAATGTGGCTACAACATTAACTACTCCAGTAATAACTGCGGACATGAGAGAAGCATCGTTACCGAAGCCGAGAGTCTTAAAAAGTACAGGTGCATAAAACATGATGACATTGATGCCCGTTAGTTGTTGAAAGAATGGAATGAAAGAGCAAAAAGTGATCTGAGGCCTATATTTAGGTTGTGAGATGTTTTTCCAAGGGTGTGCCACTTGCTTAGCTGCTTCACTTGCATCAATGAGATCTTGGAGCTCTTCATCAACATTTTGGGTTCCACGAATCTTTTGCAACATTGCCTTAGCCTGATCATGTTGTCCTCTTTCAATCATGGAGTTTGGTGTGTCTCCTAAGAAAAGAGATCCTAGACACAACAAAAATGCAGGCACTGCTCCTACACCTAAAGAAATTCTCCATCCATTTTCGTGCTTAGCGGTCCCATAGTTGATAAGGTTTGCAATCAAAATACCAATTGTTATCATCATTTGGAATCCCATGTTAAGTGCTCCTCTAATATTTGTTGGAGCCATTTCAGATAAGTACACTGGAACAGACTGTCAGGATAGGAAAGAAAACAACTTAGTTTGATTCTATGACATTCTATGAATGCTTGCGACACTAAAAAGGACGCACTTGAAAATGATAATGGTAACATTTACTTACTTGATTACAGTATCCCACACCAAAACCAAGTAATATACGGCCGATGATGAGCATGGAAATGTTTACTGCAAAGCCATTCAATAGTGCACCTACAAGGAAAAACAATCCACCAAGAAACATTGAGGGCTTACGACCTAGTATTCTTGTGGTACTAGAGGCAAAGAAAGAAGCCACCAATGCTGCAAGATATAAGGACGAGGTGAACAATGTAAGGAGTTCATTATCAAATTTGCAATATGTGTTCTCATGGCCTAATCCAACTTTCATTTGTCTATACACAGATGGAAAAAACTTGACCAAGAATGGTTCCATGGAAGTCACTCCTCCTGTAATCCCAAGATCATAACCAAAGAGGAGACCTCCCATGGCAGCCACAAAGCAAGTGACCAACACGAAAGCTGTAACTTTGCCCTCATAATTCTTAGCTTTACTTTGATCAACAAAAGCTCCTCCTGCCATCTTTGAAGTAGTATAATTACTTCAAATATATGATGTTTAATCTTGTTTTTCACCTCTTTAAACCTTTTGTCTTTGTCTGTGCCTCAATTAGCATTGTGGCTTATATAGGATATGTTGTGATGACAAAATATGAAAAGACATAAGAGGTTTTTACAAAGATAATCCCATACAACAACATTGTGCCTCTTAAAACGTGTCATACAATCATAATGTCCTAAATTAGGAGTCTTTTTCACCCGAATTCGTTGTTGAAGTATTGCCACAAGGATGTATTCCACACAAAAAATAGTCCTTTGACTAGTTATTTTCTATTTTTGAATGGGGAACTTTTTCTAAATAGTATCAAATAATTATTTTTGATGCAAGTGAAATTCCAACTAGGAGTAGAAAATTAGCTAAAGGGACAATATTTCCAGTAATCTAAATGAGCTCCTATTTTAAAATTAAGGATACAAATGAAATTCTATGCTGGCAATTTCGGATTGATTACCAATACATGGTATTAAATTATATTATATATTATTAATTGATTGAGTACTTGTGAAATTAATGAAAAGCAAAAGGTGGAAAGCGTTGACAAGTAAAATGTTAACAATTAAAAAAAATAAAATTTTGTCAAATTATTGGGGAAGAAGAGATACAACATGGCATACCACAAGTAATGGGTATATTAATATACAAACATATGAAATTTTGTCACCACAAAAACTACTTTTTGGATTAAAATATTTATTTATTTTGTTATATGACATCCGTTTTAGTTAAACTCACATTCTGTAATAAAAAATGGAGCTGAAAAATTCAAATAACCAAAAAGAAAATGATTTTAGTCGAAAGCGAAATCTTAAACTTCACAATTATTACTGTTCAGTTTTGGTTTGCATAAACGTAATTAGATTAAAAATCCTCTTTATAATTTCACTGTAGTCTTACACAATTGGGTGTCAGGGGGACAATACATTTTTGGAAAATGGGCGAATCGCTTTGGCCATTGTAAGAGGCGCCTTATTTTTCTTAACATCATTGTAATCCCATTTTATCTTCAAAACTTTCAAATATCATGTGGGATATATGATGTTAGCAATTGGCAATGGTTTTGAAAAATTTACATTTAATTTTTATTAATAGGCTACATGCTCTTTGCAATTTGGAAATGATTCATATAAATACTTGAAGAATTCATATAGATTAATATATGCAAGCCACTAATTATAATCAAAGGATGATATAAATAAATAATTTATGCAACTACTTAAATTTCATAATATTCGTTATCATCTAGCTAAAAAATAATTTTAATAATTTATGCATTATTAGTTATTTTGTTTGGATATTCATTATCTTTATATTTAAGGGTGCGTTGACTGATTTTCCTAATTTTTCGTTAGTTAAATCAATTGTCTCACATATTGGCGCGCGCGCACACTCAATGTATCACATAAGGATAGAAAATACAATAATTTAAACAATTCATACCTTTATGAATAGTCCAAGTAACGGCATAATAAACATCCAAATAATCCAAGTAGCAGCATAATAAACATCCACTCCATTATTCAGGTTTATCCAGCCCTATATCCCATACAGTGGATGAAATCTCGGCCGTCTAACTAATCCAACACCATACAACAAGGCGCATCGCATCCCCTTTTTTTGGTTGTTTTTTCCTCATAAAGGAACCCAAAACGGCACCGTTATACACCTATTTTTCCGTTCTCCATCTCCGTCCTTCTTCTTAAAACGCAAACCTGTCATGCCCCGTCGCAACTCTGTCGAAGCTTGGTGGCACGAATCTTCCCAATCGAAGCTCGAAGCAACTCCATCTCCATCTATAAGAAGTGCATTATCGTAAGAAGAGCATTATCATCTCCATCGAAGCTACGAGACCTTACCTATCTCCGTCAAGGCAAGGATTTGTGCTTACTGGAGCAAACTTCTGCTCCTTGTAGGAGTAGAAAGGTTATCTAGTGCTGCAGTAAAATGCTGATATGATTTTGTCGCAATTCTTTTGGGTGCTAGTAGATGATACTGTGTATTGATATAGGTATTCCACCAGTTATATTGAGGTACGCTTTAGAAGCACTAAAGCTGCTAGTTCTGGTAGTCCTAAGACAAAGCAAGTCAGAGGGGGCAAGGTAAAGTGGTGGCCAGGGTGTGCAGTTGGCTGAAGAAGGATGGAGGAAAACGGATGGAGACGGTGAACGGAAAAATAGGTGCAAAACGGTGCCGTTTTGCGTTCAGCTCTAATAGAAAAAGCAGATGCAACGTGGCTAGCTGTGTGATGTTGGATCAGCTGGACGGCCGAGATTTCATTAATTACATGAGATACAATCAGTTCCTCAACTGTAGAGAATCTCAACACCTCTTTATCACACCTCAATTAATTAATACTTTTCAGGTACCTAAAAAGAAATAAGGAAAAAAGAAAGAAAATAAATGTAAAATACTGTATCTCTTATCAGTCCATACAATAAAAATAATTAAAAGCAAGGTAAAAGTTCAGTTTAACTAATCTTCAAGTATCTTTGAATCTGCTGAGTATCCCTCCTGTAAAGGTTGACTTTCAATCCATGTTTCATGTACATAGTCAAAGCAAGCTTTGGCAGCACAGGGTGGTTCTGAACCACCTTCACATGGTAGCGATAAATGATGGTGGCAGCGACATATTTCATCTGGTAATATGCAAAATCCTTGCCTAAACAAAGACGAGGTCCTCCATTGAAGGCACTGAATTTGTATGCAGACTCACTCATGAAATGACCTTTGTTATCTCTTAGCCATCTTTCTGGTCTGAACTCCCTGCAATCTTTTCCCCATATGCCTTCCATTCTCCCCATTGCATAAATTGCATATATCACTTTCGTCCCCTTCTTTAGCTCTGTTCCATCTGGGAATCTGTCATCTTCAGCTACCTGAAAAAGCATAATTAATCAATATTTATATCAGTTAATATGTATTGTACTCCCATACTACTAAAAAACTGAATATTATCCTTATTCATATTTTAACAAGTAAGTAATTTTTGTTCAAAATTTGAGACTTTAGTAAACCATCAATTAAAATTGAATCATATGACTTTGACCAAAAAAATAAAAAAAAATTGAATTACATAATAATATATATAAGATAAAATAGCACTGATTGCTCATTAATACAGGACTAATAAAAAGAATTAGATTTGGGTGATATTTCTTATATTTTTCCTATTATGTTCTTTAATTAAAAATATGATAAGTATATAATTTTTCAATAATAACATGTAATTATATAGTATAATTAGAAAATCATATACTTTTTATGTTATTATTAAAAAATTATCTATCTATTATATTTTAACTAAAAAATTTAGCAACAAAAACATAAAGATATGCATATAAGTTTTATTTTTTATATAAGATAAAATAGCTAATTACTATAGGATTAATAAAAAGAATTAGACTTAGGTGATATTCTTTATATATTTACTATCATGTTCCTCAATTAAAAACATGATAAATATATGATATTTAATAATAACATGACAAATATGTACTTTAATTAGAAAATCATACATTTCTTTACAAAAATCATACACCTATGATGTATCATTAAAAAACCATACATTTGATATATTTTAATTAAAAATTTTAGTAACAAAAATATAAAGATATGCATATAAATTTTTTTTCCTAATATAAAGATATGCATATAAGATAAAATAGGCAATAGCTCATTACTACGAGATTAATGAAAACAATTAAACTTGGGTGATATTTCTTATATCTTTATTATTTTATTTTTTGATTAAAAATATAATAAGTATATGATATCTAATAATAATATGATAAATATATAATTTAATTAAAAATCTATATGCTTCTCTAAAAAAAAATTATACACTTCTCATGTTATTATTAAAAAATAATATATTTATGATATTTTAATTAAAAATTTAATAACAAAAATATTAAGATATGTATGTAAGTATTTTTTTAAATAAAAAATAAACTCCAGCAAATGAAATTGAATCTGGAATTCCAAGCTGCGCTCAATGTGACCTCGTGTTGTGCGATCTCTTGCGAAACAATTGGCCAAATGGGGTGGTCTAGCAGATTGTGATAGGTTCAAGATGTCCAATAAATTAAAATTTGACCTATACTTGAGGTCAAATTTAAGTCTTAAAGCCTGATCATAAAAGTTGCAGATACCTAACGACCTAGAAGTTCTTCCTTTATATTTAGGAATTAATATTTTATCGTTATTGGTCACCTATGCCTAAGTTTTAAGACAGGAAGTTGACCAAATAATGCTTTTTTTGTTGTATCTCTTCAACGTAGAAGTGTCAGTCTGAAGAATTTAACGGCTATTGTTCGGAACGAAATGATCAAATAGTTACAATTTAAAGGGGCTAACCTTCACACTAGTCGAGGTAAGCAATTATTAAATGTGGTAATTTAATCAAAATACTCACTTTTTACTAATAAAAAAATATAAGAATAATTTAAATACCTTACGTCAAATATGCTTTCATGAGAATATTATCCAAATAACCCCGAAATTAGATTGTGTTTGAGTGAAAGAGTGACGATTTTTGGTCAAAACATTCTATTCTGAGATCACTAATCTCCACACATAATGCAACATTCCCCTAATTTGTAAATACAATCAACATGTAGGTCTAAAGAAGAATTTTAGTAACAAAAAAGTAGGATCTTCAATAACAAAAAGTGGATAAGAGTAAAATCATGAGTTTGTTTGAAGTTTGAATAGTTACCTCCTTGTGATCCACAGGGACAGAAGGGTATAATCTGAGAGCCTCTGATAGAGCAGCTTGCAAATAATGCATCTTCTTTATCTCATCCGCCCTAAATGTCAAACAATCTTCAAAATGGCCCTTGCTTGCGTCTCCTCTCTCACTCACAACCTTGCATATTTCTTCCAGTATTTTCTCCTCCACTTGATGATTCTGATCAATCAACCAGAAAAACCAGCTCAAAGCTACTGAAGAAGTGTCTCTCCCTGCTAATATGAAGTTCACACATATATCCCTCAAAAACTTATCTGAGTACGCTACTCCATTCTCATTCTTCATCTTCATAAACACCGTTAACAAATCCGACCTTTGCTTCTCATTGTTCTTGAGATAATCACTGGGTAAAGCTAGCTCCTTCTTTCTAGTCCTAATAACACTCTCAGCAAACTCATCAACTCCTTTTATTGCTTCCTTCAGCTTTCTCTCCACCCCCAAGTTCAGAAACCTCATGGCCTTCCATAAGAATGTTGGCGTAACGAAACGAAGCACCGTGGCTTCCGTCGCGTCCTCGAAGGCTCTCGCAAACGGTATATTCGGCAAACCAAGTCGCAAACATCCTGGATCGACGCCGAAGGCGATAATACATACGTTATCAAAAGTCATCCTTAGCAGGATGTCTTGAAGGTCGATAGAGGTCGAGTTGTCAACCGCTGAATCTAAGACAGGAATGAGCCTCGATTGGACGAGTTCGAACAAGGACTCCGTCGTTAACTGCCGGAACTTCGTGGAATGAAACTCGATGCTCGCCGTCTTCCTTTGTTTCTGCCACGTCTCGTCGTCGGCGTTAAATATTCCGTCGCCAAGAAGGTCACGTACAGTGTCCCTAAAGTACATTCCTTTAGGGAAAATGGAGAACTTGGTTTTGAGAAGATGTTCGAGGTTGCGAGGATCAGACGTGACAACGCAGTTGAGGCTGCTAAACCACGGCCCTTTGAATCGAAACGTCCCGTTTTGCCGGTTAAGGACGTCGGAGATCCATTCGTACATGTTGCTTCGTAGTCCCGTGACCAAGGAAGGTAACATTCCAAGGACTGGCCAAACGGGCAAGCCATTGTGCCTCTTTTGCCTCTGTGAATGAATGACTATGAAAACCATGACAGCAATGAGAATCTCCAGAACTTGGACATCTTGCAAGAGAAGGAGGCCGATGCCCATGGCGGAATGGCCATGGGAGCAGGAGTAGAAAGAAGAAGTAAGGTTGAGATTATTGCTTGGATAGGTCATGATGCTGGAATGATATGCCATGGTAAGTTTCAAGCTTGAAGGGTAATAATGATAGTGGTGGTGTGGTCATGTAGGTTATATTGGGGGTGAGGTTAAGGTTTTCTTGGCAAGCAGTTTGATTTGGTGAGCTGAAATGTTAAGGTGAATTGAGTAACATAACTGGTTGTGTAGCACTTTCACTAGAACAAGGTTTCTGTTTTCTTTTGGAATAAATGTGTTTGCTTGGTGAGCATAGGAATTTTAGTGTGGTATTGGCTTGAGTGTCAAACAAGAGTTTTTAAAATGGATGTCAACTTTTTGTAATCAGTGTGAGAAGTGGGTGCAGCTGTTTACCCAAGTAGCAACTATTTTTATACTTTTAAAGTCCTAAGTTTCCTTAATTATAAAAGTCCACTTGTTCATATATGCATGCTTTATTGGACTGTCACTTGGCCGATACTCATGTTTAGTATACACACATGTTCTCTCACTGTATGATCCTCGCAGTCATGTAATTCAGGCTTGTACAGGTCAACAAGCGAACGAATTTTGCGTTTTTTTAGGTTAATTGTATGTAATTTGAGATCTAACCATTTGATTTCTGGAATAGCCTTTCAAATGAATGACGCAGCAGTCCATTTTTACTTTTTTTGGTATCTTTTGATAACTAAACTTCTCAACGATCCCTCTTTAAGAATAATATATAGTAATACTATAATCTTTTTTTTGGAAAATTTGTCTATAATTAATATGACTTTGGGCTATTTATGTCTCTTGGTCTCACAACTAATACAAAAATTAAATATAAATGATAATGCATAAGATAGATTCTATTTGTTACTTTTAAAATAAAAAAATTAGTTCCACTTTTTATTAAAATATTATTTAAAAACGAATTAAAAAAATATAACATGCACTTTAATTAGTGTACTTGTTTGTTTAATTATATATAGACTAAAATATACTTTTAATTTATTACCTTTATCTCAAATTTTATTTCATTTTTTAACTTTATTTTTTTAATGATATTCCTTAATTTTATTTCAAATTTTATTTTATCTCTTAAATATATTGTGTTCCAATATATATGATCCTTTGCGTTATCTTAGATTTTATTTTTGTCTCTTAATTTCATTTTTTTTATTATAATTTGGTACTTTAACTTACAAAAGCCTCTTAAACTTTTTCTTCTACCTAACACAACCAAGTTATTTGATAGAAAGTTTATTAAAGTTAATTCAACAAGGAACTATACAAAACTCTTTGTTTTGGAAACATTTTAATTTGGCAATGTTTGAGAACAAAATAAAATTAAAAAAAGAAAGTGAAACTTAAAATAAAGTTAAAATGTCAAATTGAAATAAAATAAAATTAAAAGACTAAAAAACTAAATTAACACTAAATAAAATTAAAAGATGAAAATAAATCCTTACATAAAATTAAATGACCAAAATGTATTTCCCCCCTCCTCTCTCTCTCTCTCTCTCTCTCTCTCTCTCTCTCTCTCTCTCTCTCTCTCTCTCTCTCTCTCTATATATATATATATATATAAGTATATATATGTATATTTATGTATAAACATATTAAGCATAATGTTCTGAGTGTGACATTACATACGTCATTAAAATACCGGTTCTCTCTCTCCTTCATTGGCATATTAATTTGCAGTTGATATTTCTCATACACAAAGGAAATTTCTTAGGAATGCGTTTCTGGATTTGGTCGTGGCTTTATAATCAAGCGTTTTTTTTTTTAAATGGAAGACAAATTAACAATTATTGTTTTCACTATGAGATAATTTAGAATACATTAACTTCACCATATATATATATATAACAAGCCAAAAAGGAGCATTGAACTTTATTAGTTTTTGCTACAATATAATATTGATCGAAGTGGTTGATGGTTGGTTAAGAATTTGAATGATCCAAATTTAAATGTGTGGTTCACTACAAATTTAACAAATGTTTAAGATCAAATGCAAATACAAATTCGAGAAAGGAATGCGCATGAGGCGTGGACCCCGTTGCTCACCTAATATAACACAAATTTGTTAAGAAATCATCTTCCACGTCACTTGGAGTGATTGGATATCGCAAGTAATTAATTTGAAATTCTACTAATATTTTTCTTAAAATAGGAGGATTTGAATTTATTATTATTGCTGATGTTGTTGTTATTATTTGTAAATTATCTAAATTCAGATCACCGAATTATTAACATTGAAGAATTATATATTGGACATTTTTTTGTCATGATCAATTGCTATGCTCCAAGTGGGTTATTAAGCAAATTACAAAATGCGTACAAATTCCACAGGAATAAGTTCTTATCAGGAGAGATAAAAACAAAATAAAAGTTGTTATTGAGTGAGAGATGTGCGTAAGGGAATTGGGCCCTTTTACGTATGTTCATAGTTTTACATCGTCATTGTTAATTCCTCACTTAAATCACATGAAAATTAATAGCTTTCAATTTGGAGTTAGCTTAGTTAATAAGAAAAAACAATATGTCTCTGAAATAATCGTCACCCAAAAAAAAAATAAAAGTAATTTTTTTCCTTTTGCATTAGCGGCGGTTTAAATCAACACTAAATTGATCAGGGCTAATGCGCACATCGAGAGGCATTTTACAACTATTTCTCTCCAACTGCTGACTAACCGTCAGGATTTGAATCCCGTATCTCTCATTTTCTCTCATGTCCCTCACAAACTTCTTTTTTTTTTTTTAATTTTTGGAGAGAGAATAACTCCTCTTATTAAAAATAACATGAGCAAGTATGAACATTTACAACATGAGCGAATCCATTTCCCTCACTATCGCTATTGGTAGATTGTCTATTTGCATATTCACTGCAGTGGAAAATTGTTTTTTTGTTTGTTTTTTTTTCTCACTATCTGTAACCACTAGGAATTGTTGCTACCAGAATTCAATATTTTCTTAATTGATTTTATTCTTTTTTTAATAAAATTTGAGTTAGTCAGACACTTGAGTATTTATTATTGAAATTCTTTTTTAAATTGTCAGCCATTACTAAATTACCAAATCATATATATCAAAGAAAGATAATTTGTACATTTATTAAGATAAAAATGGTCAATATTACAAAATCATAATCCTTAGTTGACAAGCTACTTGTTCCTGGTGTAGTTCCGATAAAACAAAATACAAAAGGACCATGGTTTAAAGAAAACGAAAGATGTGAATAACCTACATCTTTTTTTTTTAAAAAAAAAAAAAGAAACATTGAATAAAACTATGTACATAAGATATATATCATCTTATCATTTCTAGGAAAAGAAAGAAAGAAACGGTAAATAAAGGTAAAGGGTTGGTATAAATTAAAAAAAGGGGGAAAAAAGCTATAAAGTGATGTTTCTTAAAAAAAAAAACCACGGAATTTCTGTTAGGCCATCAGTCAGAGTTATCTTTTTAGTTTTTTAATCATTTTCGCTTTTTTTTCTAAAATCAGTCTCATATCTATATTTTTGTAAATAAGCATTTTTAAAATTTTATCATTTATCTATTTTATTTTGTCAAGCGTATAATTTTTTTAAAATTTTAAAATCACAAAGTATTATTTATAATTTTGAATAATTATTTTTCTATAATTCTATTACGTTGATGTTTAATGTTATGAGTCAATAACCTTTTAATTTTAATAATGGTCTCTTTCTTTTTCTTCTTTCTCTTCATTTTTTTTAATTGTCCTCGTTATTTATTTCATTCTCCAATTCTATTGTCTGTTAACTCATAAACCTCAATCAATATGTGCAAATATATATATATATATATATATACCCTTATAGATGAACGATCTGCCAAAAAAAAAGTTGAATAAAAAAGTGAGAGAAGAAGGAAAATACAAAAACACATTAAAAACTTGATGATAAAGAAATAACAAAAAAGAAGAACGAGAAAGAAAAGAAAGATAAAAAAGAAAAGAGCAGGAGTGGAAAACGAGAAAAGAAGAATGAGGAGGGAAAAAAAAAAGACAAAATTTTATACGTCGCGGCTCTTTCCATTTCGTGCTTTTTAGAAAATGGGTTTGCGCCTTTTTCAAATATATAAAAAAAATATATCTTTTAAATTTGTATATTGTATATTGTATATTAAGTTAATATATGTTAATTATATATATATATATATATATATAATATAGAAGTTAATAAACCTAACTGTTATTTTTGTTTAAATATTAGAATATGATTAATTAATATAACATTATTATGTGAAATAATATATTTTATAAAAATTATCAATTTTATATAAAATAAATAAGGTATAAAAATGTAGTTTATTTAAAAGAAAATTTAAATTTAAATTTTATTTAAATTTTAAGTAAAACTTAAAATGGTCAATAGGAATTCAATCACTTTGGCCGACTCAATTTTAGTCTGCCAAAGTAATGTTTTAATTTTATTTAAATGTATAATTTGTTATATTAATTTTAACAGCTATAAATATGTTTTATATTTTTATTTAATATATAATTTAATTCTAATTCAAAAATAAAAACATTTACATAATTTATTTTTATATTTTAATAATATATTGAAATACTTTAATTTTAGATATATTTAAGTACTAGTATATATCATTTTAAAAATATATATGATATATATTATTGTGTTTTTAATAATATAATTAAATACTTTAATTTAATATATTTAAATATGAACCAATATCTAATTATAAAAATATTTTTTTAAGCGCTTTGAGTAATTGTTATGTTTGTGGGAATATTAACCAAATAAAAGTTACATAATTAATTAAAATTTCAACACATAATTCTAATAAAATTAAACCATTATATATATATATATATATTAATTGTACAAAGTGAAATAAAATTACAATAAATTAAAAAATAAAATTTCAGTTTGCATTATCATCATCATTGTTATCTTTAGCATAAGAAATGTGTGGCTTATGTAAATATATATTTTTTGACAATCCAGGCCAACATTTTGTTGTTGAGAATGTTGTTAATAAAATCTTGTTAACGTGTCAAGTTGATTTTGCATTTCTTGCATTTTTGTCCTCTACTCTTAAAGTTGATTATTATAAGTATGTTTTGCAACATCAACAAATTAATTTCTTATTGTTTCTTATACATATGATAGGTGAGTGTATAGTTAGCACCTTCGAATTGTGAGTGTATCCCATAATTGAATTTCTGGCTATAGTAGGTGAGTAACTTCTTGAGTAACTTCCCAAACTATACAGTACTGTATAACATTTTTTTTCTTTTAGAGTGCTACTTATCATGTTACTTTATTAAAGTAGTGAAAATTTGAATTTGAAATTTTTCACTCTATATTAAATAACTAATTTCATACATCTCATATTCATAAATTTACAAATAGTATTAATAATGTCCAAATAACAATACATAATTCATTTCTAGATTATAGGATTGAGTACCTTGATTACTATTACAAATATTCAATAAATAAGATTCATGTGTTATCATAATACTATTCCTTAGGTATTGGAAGGGTGTTTTATTCCAAGCGCTTCAATCTATTAGTGTGGTTTTGACAATACTGAAATTCCTATTTGAGCATATTACCAAATGTAATAAGAATTTTTATTCTTGATAAGAGCACAATTGAATATTAGTAATAATTCAGTTCCATATGTGCATAAAACTTTTTTTCTTTTGGTTTCCTTCTTGTACCTAGCATATAAGGATAATAGACAAAACATAGCATAGGAACATCCAACAAAAAAAAACATACATATATTTATTTCAATGCATGTTCAGATCACTTTATAAAAACATTATTGCATATGAAACAATGTGTCAAAGGTGCCAGATTTAGATATCACAAATTTATGGCATAATTAATATAACTGTGCTTAGGATAATCAACATATCTCACAAATTTGCACTACACATAATCTCATTCAAGTGTAATACCAAGCACATTACATATAAGCACGATACACATAATTGCATTCAAATATAATAACACTCAAAATTCATTCATCATTTTTAGGTTCATACTTTTAAGTAATATGCCACAAGCTTAATTCATTATTTTTTAGTACTATATAATCTTGGTATATACCAGCATGCTTCATTATTATACTCATAAAACCTTATTATGGTTTATATAAAATAGCACTTGAATGAGTACATCATAACATTATCATTTTATATTGTTGTGCATATCTTTTTAAGAAGACGCATATGAACATGCCTTGAAAATGCTACTCATGTGGAAAGCAATTTCTTAACTACCATATCAAGTATTTCATATTATTTGATATAGACTTAGATTTTTGTAATCATAAGTAACCTACCAAGTATTCTATATTATTTGGTATGAGACTTATGTTTTCAGCATTATCAAGGAAGAAAACTATTCTTTCTAGCCTTTATAATTATTGGAACATAAAATCATGGATAATAGTAAACATTATTAGGGCATCTCTTAAAGTGGATCCACAAACTCAACTTAAAACTTGAACATAAAGCCACATGAAGGTCTCCCAACTTTTAGTGACCTCCTGTCATAATCTTGTTTTGGAGAGAATGGGACGTTAATATGAGAGGGACTCAAACCCTTTTTGTTTCTTGTAGCGTTTCAATTCTCTGAGAACACTATCTTTAAAAGACTATTTCCAAATTGAGAGATGAGAATCTCATTTTCTAGAGACCATCTTTTGTTAGGATTCCATTTTTTGATAATCCCATTTCTTTTTTAAAATTCCTTTAACAAGAGAAAACTATTCTCCATAGTAGAATAAGCACTAAGTATCATATAATTTAAATATACACAATCTGGTGCAATCCCATAAGAGCATGGCTACATAGAAGTAATATATCACTTAAATTTACCTTTTAGGTTATCCATGTCATATTCATCAGTGTAGGAAATCTTTCTTTACAGGTATTGAATTGTAATAAATACATGTATATGATGGATCAAGAATACAGACGTATGTTGGTATCATAGATAATGTGTGCAGGATGTATGCATATATGTATATATAACGATTCAGACAGGCATATAGTATAATAAATCAATCATGCATACTAGTCTAGTCTTGTACATGAAATATCCATCAACAGTTGCCTATACCAATTTTGATACAACCTTTTTCATTTTATTGTGTGTTTTAGTAACTATAGTGCTTTAGTTAAATCCATATAAGGTCCATATATAGGGGGTATTCCAAGTGCTAAAGTTATCTATGCACGTAAATGATTCAAAATTCAGTAATTTATGCATAGGAATTATGATAAAATTATTAAGTTTGTTCGATTATCCATATATAGGATCAATTTATTTTTTCGGTCATTTCTATATGGGGTTTGGAATATCTCCTTATTAAGGAATTAAGTGACATATTACATGATTTAAATTTTTAGAGTTCAGAGAGAATTTATAAAAATAAATAATAAATCCATAAATTAAACATATAAAAAACTATAATAATTTTTAAATTAGATATACAAAATATTTAATAATAATTTCTTAAATTAAACACACCAAACATTTAATAATAAATTTTAAATTAAACATACTAAGCATTTAATAATAAATTCTTAAATTAAACATAACACAAATTATTTTTAAATACTTTATAAACATAATTTTTAATTTTTACTTATTTTTGCAAACTTTTTTTTTCCCTCGCCACTCACTCGCTTCCTCTCCCTTTCTCACGTCTTCATTTTTTCTTTTTATGCCGTACTGGGCGTCGAAAATGGGGAAACATTGAGCTACGCACAGGAAAGGAAATGCAATAGGAATTGGCCAACTGGTCTCCATAATCATTTTTAGTTTTAAATGCATGTTAGCGTGTCCAGCCACTATTTCCCAATTTATTTCACATATTGCAATATAATGAACTTCTCCAGCAAGTATTAGGTGGCATTTTTCCTCAAGCTTATTTCATATAATATGTTCTATCCTAATTTCGCTATGGGGCGTTTATGTATTGTTTCTTTAACTATTGTTTTACAGATTATATCCACACAAATATATATATATGTGTGTGTGTGTATGTATATATAAAAGGTGTCAAGCAACTAATGCTTCATTTGAATAATAATAATTATTATTATATAAATATATGTATAAATAGATGTTTATATGTTCACTTATATATGTTAAATTAAGTTAAGATGTATTACTTTATCTCATAAGAATAATTTTCCTATTTTAATTCGATAGTGATGCTACATATATATATATATATATATATATATATATATATATCAATATCCTAAATAAAATAGTTTTAGAGATATTTTATTAAGTCTATTTATTATTTAACAAGATATTAAATCAATTCTAATTTCACCAAATAATTAATATATGATTATATCATTATTTAGCGCAACTTTTCTAACATGTGTCTACTGAAATTTTAATTAAACACAAAAATATCATATAAGTAAAATTTCACAATCACAAAATTCAAATAATTTATAATAATACTTATCCATATAAGATATGCTAATTAAATAGGCATTTTAATACACACAACTTTATTTATATCACATAATTAATATTTTAATTAGAAGGGAATGTTTCAAATCTTAAGCTTGTTGCAGCCTTAGCGTGTGTTTGGAAAAATAGTGGGAGTCTTAAAACCATGTTTGCTTATCCACTTTTATCAAAAGTAACACTTTGTTACTTCTCCCGAAATGCGATTTGGAGGACGGCAATATTTTTCCAAACATGCACTTAGAATTGTCTTACTGTGCAAGCCAAAAAAAAGAAGTTTACTTGATATGAGATATTGCATGAATGAATGTCTTCTCCTGCACGTAGCGTATAAAGGAGTCAATTTTTTCATTTGACTAAAATTGTAATTTGACTTTAGTGAAAATTATATATTTTTGTCTTAAAATTTTATTTTAATTTTTAAATTTTAACTCAATATTTTTTATTTTTTAAATAATTTTTTTATATTTTTAAAACTTTAAATGTTTAAGAAATTCATGGAAATTCCCGTTTGAAAAATTTGTTGATTAGTTCTAATTAATTCATAGAAATTTCTAAAAATTCTTATTAAACTTTAAATTAAGCTCATAAAATTTTGTTATATTCCTAATAAATTCCTGATATTAAAAAAGATCAGGTATTACTTTATGTAATTATCAACTAGATATTCTTTATTATTTAATTAGCCTAATATTAATTTAATTAATGGTCTACTTTTAAGAATGTTACACATTTCATCTTTTTTTTTTGGCCATTGGCACATTGTATCCATAAATTCAACTCTAATAATAGAGGACTAGAACTCTCTCCTACACTTTTACGGCTCATATAATCATTTTGAAAAGTCAAAACATGTAAAGGTACAATGAGATGTATAAATTAGATATAAAATTATGCTTACATATATAGTTTTCAGTTTTTGTCAAGCCAACTATTATCTAGATCTTGAGTTGCAAAAGAATATCTCTATTAGTGTAGGTGGCCTACCTAATTCTTGTATTTTTTATGCATAACATAAAATGTCAATAGTTAAATATATAATTTAAATAATATATAATTAGTTAAAAAATAAAACTAGTTACTAATTTTTTAACGTGCTTTATTATTGAAATACATCCTTTAATATGTAAGATGAGACAAAATTAAAAAGTAAATGCTCTATTTTTTATCTTTTGTTGACTGTTTGTCGAAATTTCATTGTATACACAATTCAATTCAATTCAAATGGATTATCTAATCCAAATTAGTCATTTCATGTCTTCTGGTGCATTACTGGTCAAATCTTTCAAATAATTAATTGCTTTTAACTTGAAGTTCTTCCAAATTTGATGATGATATTGGGGTTACCAACAATAATATTTCTACAATTTTCAATTATTAATAAGTTATAATATATAATATTACAATTATGTGATAAACAATGATGAAATGCACCTAAAATTATCTAAAATCATAATTCTTTTAGAGGGTTAGGAACTTCCAACTAACAATTTCACGGGCTCTCGTATTTATTTTTTATATTATTGACTTACAAGTAACGACATTGCTATGATTTGGTAGAAACTTGATCATTCGGAGTAATCTCTTATTTTTTAATTGTCCCTTGAGTTTTAGATTTATTATGAACCAGAGGAGTCATGTGAACTTTTGGTTAGTTTTTGAATGAGAATGATGAAAAACTCCGTTAATACATTTAGATAAAACAATATAAAATTTGAGTTATATCTTTTAACAAAAGTTTTTAAAATTCAATCGGCCCAGAGTAATTAAAATACAAATTAATGAGATACTCCTGATCCTTTTACAAAGAAATCTGAAGAGATTTTTTTAATTTTAAAATATAAGAAATATGGTATATTTTTTTACTTTATTAAATAATATATTTTTTTACCCTTTTATTTATTATTACACTTAATAAATTTAACAATGCATAACATTTTCTTATATAAAATAAAAATAGATAAAATAGGAAAAAATTATTAAATTTAAACCTAATCAATGAGTTAAATTAATATTAATTATTTTTTTAATATTAGTGAAATAATTTTTTATTTTTAATAAAAAAACTGGAGGAAGTAATTACCAAAGGTTCAACAATTTACCTCGTAAAAATATAGAATGAAAGGAAGTTGGGTGAAACGTAAAAGAAGTTGAAAAAGAGAATTCAAAAAAGGAGGGAAGTGAGGGTGAGGTAAGGAACACGAAGACATCATAATACATACCTACACACACACAATATATATGAAAAAAATCTAATAAAAGAAACAAAAAGTTCTCATCTCATTTCAATCATTTATAAGCTTCGTTAGTCTTCATAAACTTCACATGGTTATAAAGAAAAAATTAAATATTCTCAACAATAAAACATAAGAATTTTATACATGATTTAGAAATATTTAATATAAGTAAAAATAAATAAATATTAAAATTCATTCATCGCCGTTATTATCGTTGTTTTCTTAATCTCTTTGTTAATTTGGACATCCAACCTTTCGAAAAATCGGATACGAATCTCAAATTAAAAAGAGAGAAGGGTCCATTTGAAAAAGAAAGCCCGTTTTATAAACCCTCCACAGCCGACGGCGGTAATCAGGGAGCCAGCAACGACTGATTTAGTTTCGTGCTTCGGGCTGCGTCTTTCTCTTCTGCCTCGTCTTCGTGCTTCCTCTTCTGCAGATCAGGTACCCATTATCCAATTAGCCATAGCTTCGTGCCTAATTTCAGAGATCTATGAACTTTCTTCTGATTTAGCTTGGTTTATGGCTGCTGCTCATTTTGCTAAGATCTGATGTGTGCTTTTAGTATGGTGCTCCCTTTTTGGCAAAGAGAAATAAATTCTTTGAATTTCGTTTTTCTTTCGTGGCGCTGCAATCATATAAGTCCCTGTAACTGCAATCATTTCTCTGTTCATAGTGTTGCCCTCCTAATTTGATCAGTATCAAATTTGTCCTTGGAGTTCACAAGGGGTGGCTACGATGGGGGCAAAAACAGCGGGGTTTAGCAGCTCAATTAATGGTGTCTTTTTTCATCCAATTGCATTACAACAGCTCAACACAGAAAACGGATAAAAGAGTTGCAGATAGTGTGTGCAACTTGTATTATATTTATTAGCATTTGCTTTTGATTTATCTTACAAATATATGCAGTTGCAGTGAAATTGATAGTAGATTGTAATTTGTAATGGTTAAGTTGAAAAAGCGTGACTGGAATATTTGGATATTACTTATTTAATTATTCTTTTCAGTTCAGTTGCAAGAGAGGGCGGGGGTGTGAAAAAGAAATTCCTATTTATTTATAAACAAAACGCTTCAAATGCGTGCTTCTGCTCAACGTTGGAACAGAGGGACAGCAACACTATGATCATTAACAGGCCGGGCTGGGCTCGAATTTATTGCTACAGTATGAGACCCGAGCCCGGGCCTTTCTTTCTATACGCTTGACCCGTCTTTTCACAAGACCAACCCATGATCAGAATTAATTTTATGCCCCATCTCCTGTGTAGATTTGCTGCTATACCCATGGCCTCGTATGGGTAAAAAATTGAGGCGTAGGTTCGGGCTTCTCTACCGCTCGTCCGAAGCTCTGTTCCGATAGCGAATGCTCTCTGTGTCTCTAGTCTGAACTCGTCAAAGCTCTGTGCCTTCTGCAGCTATTCTGTCCAGCTTTGGAGTTCAAGGAAGGAAAGTGGGACGTTGGGATTTCAAAGCCATTACTTCTCGCTTCTGCATTCTTCCCTGGGTGCTTAAGATGCATTTTGAGGCTGAAATTTGATTCTAACTTTGTGCTTTCCTGGTAGATTTTATTTTTATAGAACATAGCCTTTTGCACCCCGAGCTTTAGAATTGTAATTTCAGATTTGTGTTCCCTTGTCTTTAAAAATCCCCCTCCTTGTGAGGGTTCATCTGTCCGTTATAGTATAGAGTATTTAGCTTGTTGCAATATGGTTCGCCCAAGGGAAAATATCTATGTAACGTGTCCCACCTTTTGAAATATCATCTCTTAAATATTTTACTCAATGGGTTGGATCACCCTTTGACAATTAATGAAATGAGGATCCTTTCATCGATGCCCCCTTCTGTGTTTGATATAATTCACATGAAAAGAAAAAAATAGCTGGTGATAAATTTGTACTTTTCCTTATCCTTGGAAGCTATTGATAAGAGGGATTTTATTATGAACCAGGATGGTAAGAGTGCTGTGAAACAGAGTAGTCTACAATGTCATGCTCTTTCTTTGTATATTGAGATAATTGTACCAGTTGCATAACTTTTATACTTTATGATTCTTTTTCAGGGATGACCCTATGTGTTCCCATTTTTGTTTGTTAGAAGTTCTGACTTTATGATTCTTTATTGGATATAGTTGAGCTTATATGTTGGAATTATCATTCTTAATCATTGGCTGGAAATACATATCTACCAATTTGAGTGCTTTCTGTTTCTGCTTTGTGGCCTTTCTTCGAGTGCTGTGGTCAGATATAGTTGCAGATTATGTTAGATTGACTAGTAGGCATATATCCATTATCTTAATTTTGTTTGCTTTAAGTTGTGATTATGAAAGAAAACTACTTTTCTTCCAGATTATCAGATTCTCAAGTTCGTCTGCAATTTTCTGTTTCATGTTTGAACTTATCAATGTAACAGGCGGCAGTGCTTTGAATGCATTGATCTGCTTTCTATTTCATTGATTGCCTAAAATAACTTGTTTTCAGGGAATGATAGTTATGTGGTTTTCTTCATTAATGTGAACTTTGAACATCTTATTGGGAAGCTTTGATCTATTTGAACTCAAGTTAAGACTCTTGTATTATATCTTCTTTAAACTGGGGTATTAATTGTTTTGATTATTTTTTCTTTTTGGCCTACATGCTCGGGCATTTCTTTGAGTTTATAATGGTAAATCACATTTTAAGATCTTTTTGATTTATGAAGTGGATGTGTCTTGGCTTTTGATAAATTGATTAGTTGTCTAGAATGTAGGTTGTGTGGATTGAACCACCTGTGGAATACTTTCTGTTTTTCTATGGTCATAAACAATTAGATTCCAATATCTTGTAGTTTTAATTTTAATCTTTTTTTTTTTTAAGTTAACTTGTATGTTTTGATGACAATGGGCCACAATTAATATGGGCCTGGGCCTAAGCCTGGCTCAACTGATGAACTGATCTAGTTTATACTGCATAGTGTTATATGGTGAACGTAGTTTTAATTTCAATCTTTTCTTAAAGAAGTTGACTTGTATCTTTTAATCACTAAAAAATAAATTGTGACCACATTGTGTTGTGCTGAAATTAATATGGGCTTGGGCCTGGTCCAAGCCTGGCACACCCCATGAACGGTTCTAGTTTATACTGCATAGTGTTATATGGTGATAGCCATATGAAAGGTCTTGACTGGATAAGTTTAAACAATCCACCGTGCATGCCAAACATCATATAAGGTCTTATTGCATTTATATTTTCTAGTCCAGTATTATACAATGCACCCAAGATGTCTAATTTCGTTGTTCCTCTACTGCTTGTTGGAATCACTTGTCCACGTGTATTTAACCTGTGAATTCAATTTTGGTTGCAATCCAATCTAGCACAGTACTAAAATGTCTAGAATCATATTGAAATTCATAAGGAAATCTTGCCAGCCATATTATGGCCAACAAATTAGAAAATCAAAATGGTCAGAATGTCCCTCAGCCCTGATATTAAAATTTCATTAAATTCAATATTTTGTAAGAATCCAAGCAACCTTCTAGACATTAATATGGTAATTTAATCTAATCCAAATTCCAAAGTAAAGGGTTTAAGGATCAGCTCAATTCTCAGTCTTTCATTGCTTTTTAAACCTGCACTTTCCTGATACTCTTTCTTCCTTCATAATTTTGTCTTTGATGTTATGGATATGATTACTCACCTATTTTTTACAGCAATTGCAGGACGCTTGGGTTTGCCCAGTTTTCCGATTCAATACAGTGCAACTCATGTTTGTGAGAAGTTTAAGCAATTGAAAGGTAATATTATGGAAAGTCCCCATTCTGTCAACAGTCCTAGAAGAATCCTCAGTCTGTCAAAACAGCGGTGGGCAACTGTCTCCTTTCAAGATCCAGATGACAAAACTGGGTTTGGATTATCCGGAGAGCATGGACCAAAGCCTTCAGAAGTTTATGGTTTTGTGGGATGCATAACGATTGTTGTTGCTTCAGGTCTTGTTTAATATCATGCTTTTGATAAATATAACTTGACTAGCTTCTTTTTGTCTTTATTTGAGTTCTTTTTGATAATGTGACTTTGTTAGAATACCTTACTTTTACAATTACTACTGAATGATGGCAGATATTTTTGTATCTTGAATTTGTTTGTAACTGGTCTATGTTTGCCAGGCATAAGGCTATTTATTTTTAAGAAGTTAGTTACTTTCTTGAGTTGGAAGTCAATACATTTATAACTGTATTGATAACTGTCCTACATATGTTTTAGTTTCATTCGGTTGTCATCTATTTATACTTGTGGCATATCAGTGTGATTCATTGATCAAGTCTGAGGTGGTTTAAATGTACACTGGTATCTAGACCTTTTATGTATCTCATGAAGTCAACCATGTATAATTAAAATAAAGCTGGTTTACTTATCATATTAGGGGTTTCAGGCGGAGTAAAGTGAAAGGCTTTTTGAAGTTTGTATTGTATGCTGATATTTGGTGTCTATGGGTGTAGAATAATACCTGATTTTGTGGGAAGAGGGGATCTTCTTGGCTTTGATGAGGACCATGAAGTCCTCTAACGGTAATTTTAGAGGGGTTCTTTTGTTGGATGTGTAGAGAGATTGTTTGTTCTCTTCTCTTTTAATCTTTTTCCTCACCTTTCAGGAGGGTAACTTATCCTTTTCTCTTGTACTTCTTTCATTCTTATTACTAATAAAATAACAAATGTTGGTTTACTTATTGTTATATGCATTTAAACAAAATTGTTTTTATAAATACTTTTCTTTGTTGAACTGGAATATTTTTTAAGTACATACTGACCTTCAAGCAAAATCTTGGTATGATATGTCATATATTTATTAATATTTTGCTTCTGACACTACTATTTTTTTTTTTAAAAATTAACAATGAAAAGAATGCTATTCTGTGTATTTTTTACTTTTTCTTGGTGGATAATAGTAATACTATAAGATATAACATTAATGAGATTAAGTAGAGTAAGGTTATTTGCATAATCGTTCTTAAAATATTTAATAAATTTTATATTAAGTGTTTTATGAGCTAACTTTCACTATTTGATATAGTTTGCTACTTTTGTATGAGTTACCTCATGTCTTGGATTATAGGTGCACAAGCTCTTTATCTTTGATTGTAACTTGAAACAAGGAAAAAATAGTTGGCTTTGTCACTCAATGTTCTAGTGATGTTCATCCAGAATTTCATGATTTTTAAATATATTTCCAATTTTCTTTATGAGTAGTTATCTTCTTGCTATGGGCATATGTTCCGGAGTCTTGGCTACACTCTATTGGGATCTCATACTACCCAAGCAGGTTAGACCGCTCGACTCCTGCTATTATTAGAAGCTTAGGCAACTTTCAGGGCTCCCCTCTGCTGTATTTAATTGTTTTGTTGCATGATAAACTAACAAATTCTTTGAGAATAATTTCAAATGAGATGAATTTTAGACTGGTTTCTTTTGGTTGTACTAAGGTAAACTCTGTCAAGTTTCATGAAACAGGTGTAATCAGGTAATTAGCTCTTCATTTAGCTGTCACATGAAGTACGGCTTTGGGTTGAGGGGGACCTATCTCTCAACTCTTTCTCCTAGGAGTTCATAAAGAAAATAAATGGAAAAGCATTGCCAATTCAACTGTTTATGACAAAATATATGGAAAACTTTAGCTACTTTTGCTTTACAGATATTGGGCTCTGGCAGTGCCAACCTATGCTATGGTGACTATTGTGTTAGGGCTGGGATTCTACATTGGCCTCAACTTTATGTCAACACCTTCCCCTGCATCTTTGAACACAATTTATGGTGAGTTAGATATTGATTTCTTTGGTGATACAGGTCTAGTTATTTTTTCATAAGCTGTTTGTCCTTTTCTGTTCAGTGGATTACTTTTTATGTATCTCATGTGAATAACTTTCACAATTTGTTAGTTTTCTGTTTTAAGGCCTTTTGGAAATGGAGGCTTTTATTCTGATTTTTCTGTTGTTAAGGTGGTGCTGTTTGGATCTAATACATTTGTTATAGTTTCATGATAATTAATTTCAACATTTCTTATTTCAGATGAATTTAGTAGGGATCCCTTGTTTCCTGATTGTTCTGTAGAGGGAGATGAGAAGGCCATTGAGTCCATTTCAGATATCGGTATTGACAGAATCAATGATATTATGTTCAATGCAACCTAATAATTCTTGTGGTATACCTGTCTTCGATGCTATGGTGGGTTTTACCTTCTGCCATGGTTGCTGCTGATATGGCATGTTGCATGTGATGATTTTAATGGTTAGATATGAAAAGTAAGCTCTTTTTGTTTAGGAAAGACTAGTTTTGAACCTACCATTAGAATTTCTTTTTATTGCTTGTCATATAATTTTAGTTACAATTTGGTAAAACTTGAGCATTGAGAGTAATCCTTCTATATGTTGGCCTAAAGATTGTTTGCTTGCGATTTAAAGCAACTGTAACTATGGTTAGAGCACCGTCGGGGAAGCCTGTAACACCTCTATCACCTAGTATTTGTAAACTTCCCATGATATCATTAAAATGTAAGTATTCCTCTCCTACCAAATACTCAAACTGTTGAGGCTGCACACCACTAAAGGATTTTTGCCTTCTTATTTATACCAAATCCTTAAGATCTTTGAGGAGAATCTACTCCAATGACGAAGGGCAAGGCCACTGTTCACCCAAAACCTTGAAGACTTGTTCCACAAGGTAGCTGTTAAGAAACCTATTGAAGTGCAACTCCTAAAGATTATGTGCTATAAAGCACGGACATTCCTATTTATAGGTGTGTCAGATATCAACACCTTTCTGGCGCACTGGCATCTTGTGTTCATAAGTATAGATGTGTCAGTAAAATAATATCTTTTTATGGTTCAGATTCGCACATAGATGACCTAAGAAAAGGGAAAAGGACCAGAAAATAAATTAGAACGAGAGACTAAATACCCTTATCTTGATGATATAAGTAAAAGTTCTCATTTTTTTTATTATACATGAATAATTTGATTGAATGATATAGTTCAACAACTTTTATTTTGTGGATTCTTTTTTTTTTTTAAGAAAATAACAGTGTAAGATGCATAGAATATAGAATATTTATGATTGTATTTTTCTTTAAAAGTATATCACTAGAGGAAGGTTTAAAAATACCATAGGATTTTATATGTGTGTATGTGTGTGTGCGTCGCCATGTTGCATCATATTTTTTATTTTTTGAAATTTGGGATGTTGATGTGTTTGTGCTTCATAGATTATGAGTTTATTATTATCTAGGAGTCAGTGTTTATTATTCTCTTCTAGTCTTAAAATTATCTTTTATTATGTTCACGAGTTTAACTTCTTGTTAATCTCTATTTTCAAAGTATTGTGATTAAAAGAAGAGGAGAAGGATGCCACAGTGAGTGTGTGCACTCCATCCTTATTCCTATGCACCATCTTTTTGTTTTAACCTAAATTTCAACATGGTATTAAGGCCTTATCATCCATCATACTCGTAACTTCTGTTTTGGTAGGCATGATTTTTTATGTGTCACTTTTTCTCCCCATCTTTTTTTATTGGCCATTGTTGTGAATTCTACCAATAATATTCTTATCCTTACTTTTTTTCAGTTTGACCAGCCCTCCTTGACTCCCTTCTAGCCTCTGTTTGTCTTGGATCATGACCCTTCATGGTGTTTCGGTCTTGGTCTAGCTTCTTTGGTGTGTTTCTTGGCCACTTTCTCATATCCCAATACGATGTCGTCTATTTCCTGGCTTTTTTACTGGCCATTGTTGTGAATCCTACGAACAACCATGACCCATTGATTGTGCATCCTTCTAGTCATGGTTAGCACTATCTTAGGTTTGTTTAATTCTTTCTAGCACTACCTTTCATCTAAAATTGTATGTTGACTGACTCCAGCCTCTTTTCTAATGGTTTTTTAGCCACTCTTCTCTCTAGCTACGCACCTTTCTGGCCACTCTTCCTTTGGTGCATCATAATGGCTACACTCTTATCTGATTGTTTCTTCGGCTGTGCATCATTCTAATTGCTGTTCAGTAGTGTTATTCACTTAACCTGCGCTTAGAAATGTTGTTCTTGGTCTTTTTATTGGCACAGCTTCTTTGCAGGCATTTGCATTCTATCCTAAGCCGTTGTTTGCACTTATTCAACGTCCTTGGTGATGTTCCTATTTAGGTGTTGCCTTTCACACCCTTCTCAATTTTTGTTGTCTTATTAGCAGAACTTTGTTGGTGAAGTGCAACATTTTAAACGCCCTCAAACTGGCATGTGGCGACTTTGTGTGTTTTAGCCAATTTATAAACACTTTTTTTAATTTTTTTAATTTTAGGTCATCTTGACACTTCGTAGGGGCTTACTTCTATCCATAAAAGTTGACATGTTGCTCATAGAATTATTTCATTAAGGAGAATGCTGGTTTCTTTTATTTGAGTTGGTTGTTCCTTGCCCTGCACTCATTTGAGTTTTCATTTGTAAAAAGCTGAAGCTTACACAACCTTTATGAGTCACAAGTTTATTATTGTTAAGTCTTGTATTTATCTTTTATCATTATTAGCTTATACCATAGTTAATCTTTTTTTTCAAAGTTAATTATTGTCAAGGAGTCCAACATTCATTGTATTTGACTTTTTATTCTAAATTTCTTTAATAACCAATGGACAGTTTACAAATAAATGCCTTGTAACCTTAGACTATTAGATCTATGAACCTGCAAGATGTCATTAGTGTAAGTCGCGTATGCTGTATAGATGACTGATTTAGCTTTAAAAGGAGCCTTTGGATTGTAAATCGTATCCCTAGAATTAGGTGAATGTGTGAGAATTGAAGAGCATATTGGATGAGCTTCTTTTTTCTACTCCTTAATCGTCAGAACTCTTATCCTGGACAACATCCCTAACCTTGTTTACTGGCTCTAACCACTTTGCAGGATAGGTCGATCAACTTTCTTTATCTCACCAAAACCATCGACTTGCCTTTCTTAGAATTTTGAGCCTTTTTTTTTTAAATTAAAATATTATTTCTTGTTTAAAATCATATCTGACAAAAATATTTATCTCATATTTTTGAAAATGCTAGTGATACAACTTTCAACTTTTTCATCTTTTGTTTTTTTGAATATTTAATAAGAATTTGGAGGCTAGGCTATGCCTTTGACTTCCTCTAATTCATACTAAACTAGGGGAAAATTTGTTGTTTGTAAGATATAAAGAGGGCTTTGTTAATTTCTTACTATTATATATATTGTGAATGGAGCTGCTTTATCTAAGGAAAATTTTAATTTAAAGGAATAATTGGGATATAAAATAGAAGACTGAGTTAAAGTGAAAGTGTTATTTGATTGGAAATATCACTTATTTGTATATAGTAACGAGAAATTATTTTTTAAAATTGCAATTTATTTAAAAATTATAAATTTTTTATTTTATTTTGTAATGCTATTGCATTATAGTTATACGGGCTATTAGCACCTTATCATGACACATTCGAAAGGGGCAACATAGAAGAGGTTTTAAAGTGTTTAGAATCTTTCGAAGTGTTTCAGAATATTTCAGAGGAGACTAAATTACTCTTGAATATATGAGAATCTTAGAGAATTAGAGAATTCTAGAAGTGTGTATATAAATATCTTTTGTAGTCTTTGTAAATATCTTGTAGAACGTTCTAAAGAGTAATGTAGATTATTGGATATAATTAATTTTTAACGTCTATTAAGGAGGTGGGAATAGTATAGAACTTAAGGGAAGCCTATAAATACCTCCACCCTCTCATTTGTAACACATCCAAGATTTGAGCAATACCAATTTTTTTTCAAGAGCTCTCTTATAGCTTTTCAATCTCTCATCTTGCCTATTTTGAGGGTTCGGCTGACTTAGCAAGATCAAGAGAGTTGATCAAAGCTAAGGATAGCACAGTTAAGGATTTGGGTAAGAGTTCCAAGACTGTGACAACATGGTATCAGAGTTTTGGTTTGAGGGAACTTAGTTCTAACCTTGGTTCGAAGGAGCCATACTTATGGGCAAGGATGTTTGGCACAATTGAGGAAGTTGCCATCTATATGGAAGGAAGGGGAAGGGGAAAGGGAAGGGGGTCTCAACCCCTACATGAGGGAGGCAAGAAAGGGCAAGGCTCTAACAATGCTATGTTGTGGTGGCATCGCAAGCACTCTAATATGGAGAAGGGCCTTTGCACTATCAATATGATAGAACTCTATCTATTTAATCAAATAGTATAAGGAAATATCCTCCATAATGGTGGATTACAAGAAAAAAGTTTAGAATAGCAAAACTAGCTTTCGAGAGGCTAGACTCTCTAATTCTCTATTGACAACCTGGCTTCCCTTACAACTCCGCTCATCCTTTATTATTTCTCTCTCTCTCTCTCTCACACACACACCTCCAAAGGCTTGGTCCCTACCATAAATTGCTACTCCCTATTGATTCTTCTTTATTCACGCTGCCCTTATGATAATGCCACCTCAACCTTCTTTTTTTTGCCTAAAATAAGTATTTTGCACGTGCTGTGGCTGTGGTTTTGTACCTCCATCACTACCCCCCAATCAGTTGCACCTTGTCTTCAAGGTGAAAATCTAGAAATTGAGAATTAATAACATTATAGGCTTCCCATGTGCTGTCATCAGCAGATAAATTAGTCCACCTAATAAGGACTTCGAGTGGCCATTAGTTAGACGACGAATCTTGAGAACATTTTCAGGTTGAACCCATAATTCTATGTCTTCACTGAGGAAAGGAGGGATGTCCTGTGTATGAACTGATGGATGTAGGGCCTGTTTCACTTGAGATACATGAAACATAAGGTGAATTTGCAATGTAGGAGGTAATTCCAATTTGTAAGCCACTGTTTCATACTTTTGCAGAACTTTGTAGGGACCATAGTACCTGGGGCTTAATTTCTCATTAGTCTTTTTAACAAGAGACTTGAGTTTATAAGGCTGTAACTTTAAAAAAACCATGTCCCCCACCTCAAAATGCACCTCACGTCGTCTCTTATTTGCTTGTTTTTTCATGTGTGCTTGAGTCAACTTCAGATTAGATTTTAATTCAACCAACTCTGCATTTTGAGCTCAAATATGGTCATTCACTTCCTCTACCCCAGATGGATCATCTTCCAATTTAAATGGAGTAGGTGGTTCCCTACCATAGAGTGCCTTAAAGGGACTCATGCCAGCAGATTTATTAAAGGTACTATTATACCAATGTTCTTCCCAATTTAACCACGTAGCCCACTATCAAGGTTTACCACTATTCAAACATCTGAGATATGTTTCCAAAATTTGGTTGATGACCTCTGTTTGTTCATTCGTTTGAGGATGATAACTAGAGTTGTATTGTAGAGTGGTCCTAGATTGTTTAAACAATTCACATTAAAAAAGACTGATGAACACTCTATCTCGATCCGATACAATGGACTTAGGGAAGCCATGTAGACAGACCACATCTCTAATGAAAATGGCAGCTACATCCTTTGCTGAAAATGGGTGTGATAGAGATAAAAAATGAGCATATTTGGTAAAACGGTCCACCATCACCATAATTGTATCATACTTTGGGGATCTAGGAAGTCCAGTGATGAAATCCATATTTAAGTCCTCCCAAACTTGTTGAAGTATTGGCAAGGGTTGAAGATCTACTAGACTTAGAGTTTGATACTTATTGCGCTAACAAATGTCACATTTAACCACATATGCTTGAATATCCTTCTTCATGCCATCCCAATGAAATAGAGTAGCCAACCTATGATAGGTTCTCAAATATCCCGAATGTCCTCCAAGAGGAGAGTCATGAAATTCTTTAAGTAGGAGTGGAATCTTTGTTGATTTTTTTTGGAATCTTCAGCTTGCCTTTCTACAATAACCAGCCACGTTAAAGGCTATATTCTGGGGGGTGTATGCTAGCCTGTTATTATTTGTTGTATAAGGGAGGATAATTCATGGTCTTGCAAGACCTCTTGTTCCTATTCTTCCCAATTTTTCAGCTGCCATAAGGAGAAAGTATTGAATTCTAGTGTGGTGCATCTCCTGGAAAGAGCATCTACCAAAGAATTCTCTTTTCCAGATTTGTATTGTATAGTAAAATTATAGACCATCAATTTAAAGATCCATCTCTGTTGGTTTGAGTTAATTACCTGCTGTTCTAACAAATATTTAAGGGCTTTTTGGTCAGTTTTGATGATGAATCGATGTCCTGTGAGGTAGTGATTCCACTTTTTCATTGCCAAAACAATAGCTATAAATTCTTTCTTATAAACTGAACATGACCAGGATTTTAAAGATAAGGTTTGGCTGTGATAAGTAATAGGACGTCCATGTTGCATTAAAACTGCTCTTATCCCTTGACTTGAAGTATCAGCTTCAATAACAAAAGGTTGAGAGAAATCTAGAAGTGCTAAAATTATAGTAGTCATAGCTAATTTCAGAGCTTCAAAAGCACTTTATGTAGCTTCACTCCATTGAAATGCATCCTTCTTAAGTAAATTAGTCAGGAGCAGCAATTTTTCCATAATTTTTCATAGACTTGTGGTAATATCTCGTAAGGCTGAGGAATTCACGCAGAGCTTTCAAATCTTTTGGGATCGGCTATTTTTCCATACTTCCAATCTTGGATGGATCAAGGTGTACTCCTTCCCCTGAGATAATATACCCTAAATATTCTAACTTTTGTTGAGCAAAAACACATTTCTTGGTGTTGATGACAAGCTTATGCTGTTGTAACACTTGGAAAGCTTCCTAAAGGTGCAATAGATGAGATTGAAAATCCCCCTTATAAACTAGAATGTCATAAAAAAATACCAATATAAACTTTTAGAGATATGCTCGAAAAACATCATTCATCAAAAATTGAAATGTTGAAGAGGCGTTAGTTAAACCAAAAGGCATCATCATAAATTCATAGTGACTCTCATGAGTCTTGAAAGTTGTCTTATATTCATCCCCCGGTTTCATTCTAATATGATGATACTCTGCTATTAAATCTAATCTAGAAAACATTGTGGCTCCCCCAAGTTCATCTAACAATTCATCAATGGCTGGAATAGGGAATTTATCTGGTACTATAATTTTATTTAATGCGCGATAGTCCACGCAAAACCTCTAACTCCCATCTTTCTTTTTGACTAAGAGTACAGGATTAGAAAATGGGCTGCAACTTGGTCTTATAATACCAACCACTAGCATTTCTCTCACAATTCTTTCAATATCAGCCTTTTGAGAATGAGGATACCTATAAGGTCTGATATTAGGTGGTGATACCCCTAGTTGCAACTCAATGGCATGATCTTTGAATTTGTGAGGTGGTAATTCTAGGACTTGTTCTTGAACAACAGGGAACTCTTTTGACAAAGCTTGAATTTCAGGTGCCAATGGTGGTGTAGCCAAATTTGTGAGAGTCATCTCACCAAACTCCATTAGAAAACCTTGCTCTCTTCCCTTCAAAGTATGCATTATAGTTTTTAAGGACATCAGCATTTTGGATAAGCAAGGATCTCCCTGTAAGCAGACCCATTCTCCTCCCATATTGATCTTAAGGGTAGATTTTCTCCAATCCACCCTGACGTCCCCTGAAGACTCCAACCAATCCTCTCTTAGAACTACATCAGCACCTCCTAACTCGAAGGGGTAAAAGGTTTGTTGTATCCTCAGCCTTTGCATCTCCATTACTACATTGTGACAGACTCCAAGACCCTGTACACAGTACCCATCCGCCACCTGAATTCCAAACAAGTTTTTGTCCAGAGTAAGACCCAACTCTTTTACTAATTTAGTGGCTGTAAAATTGTGAGTAGCTCCACAATCAATTAACACTAAGATCTCAATGTGCTTCATTCGTCTTATTAACGTCATGGTTTTGTTGCCTGTAATTCCCACTATGGAACTCATAGATAGTGCCATGGTCGTTTCCTCTGTTTCTTTCTCTTGCATTTCCACTATTGTCTCCTCTTTTTCCAGTTCAGGTTCTGCTTTCTCATCATTCACTTCCGATAGTATTACCAGTTGGAGTTCCTTCTTTTTGTATTTGTGATTTGGCCTAAATTTTTCATCACATTTGAAACATAATCTTAACTCCCTTTTTTTGGCTATCTCTGCATCTGTCATCCTCATAGAATTACTACTCCCTGAAGAATAGGTCACAAGAATATTGGTGGCCTTGGAATCCTATCCTCCTTTAACATCTGGACTCTTATTGGTACTGACCATAACAATATTCCTAAGCAATTATGAGAATCTAGTAAATCTACTAGGATTATTGGTACTGGACTTGGGACTCATCCAGGCTTCGCTGGAATAATTTTTAGCCCCTCTATTATACCTTAACTCCTTAGTTTTTTCCAAAACTAGATTTCTGTCTTAAATTCTCTAGGCCATATCCATCAACTCTTGTAAGGATTGCATTCGAAGCATCTTTATCTCAGCTTTGATTTCATCTTTTAATTCATTTTTAAATGCTCTAATTAGAACATCATTTGGAGCTTCTTTTAATGAAGCTATAATAAGCTCAAACCTCTCTATGTACTCGATGACCATCCCTTCCTACTTTAGCAACATTAACATCTCATGTGAATCTCCACATTGTGAACAATGGAACTTGACTATAAGGTCCCTTTTCAGTTCATTCCATGAGTGTATTGGTTGCCGCGTCTCCTTGCATTGGGACTAGTTTAAAGCTCGTCCTTCTAAAAATATAGCAACAGCGTCCAGCATTTCATTGTCACCCACCCGATTCAAATGGAAATACCATTCCATTTGAAAGACCCATCTTAGAGGATCTTCTCCAACGAATATCGGTAACTCCAACCTTCGAAATCGGTGAGCGTCTTTTTCTGATGTTCCACTAGTTCCACCAATCTTTATTGGACTTAACACTGGTGTTGTTTGACCTGGTAAAGAAGCTTCAATTATCGCCTTTCCTTTTTCTTCGATGCATTGTCCACTTCTGACTTCATTCAAGATTTTAACCAAGACGTCTCTCACCGACATCACCTCCTTTTCCAAGTTTGTGACACTCTGTTCCACCCCAGCTACTCACATTTCCATATTTTCCATTCTCCCTTCATTTCGTGTATTAACCATTCCTCGAGAAAGAGCTCTAATACCACAATTGATAGAACTCTATCTATTCAATCAGATAGTATAAGGAAATATCCTCAGTAATGAAGGATTACAAGAGATAATTTTAGAATAGCAAAACTAGCTTTCGAGAGGTTAGACTATCTGATTCTCTATTAACAACCTGCCTTTCCTCACAACTCCCCTCATCCTTTATTATTTCTCTCTCTCTCTCTTACCTCCAACGGCCTAGTCCCCACCATAAACCGTTACTCCCTACTAATTCTTACTTATCCACGCTGCCCTTGTGATAATGCCACTTCAGCCCTCTTCTTTTTTTGCCTAAAATAAGTATTTTGCACGTGTTGTAGCTGTGGTTTTGTACCTCCATCATAATACTTGGGAGGATTTTAAAAGGAACTCAAAAGGTAATTCTATTCAGAGAATGTGGTGTATGAAACATGTAAGAAGCTGAGAGAGCTTAACCACAAGACCCCATGGACGACTTTAAGGTGGTATTGAGCATGGAGTTCCTCAGGAAGGTAAACATCTGCCCTATGTCCTACTATGATTCAGTTTGTGTGTTGCAAAAAAGGGTGACTTGCATGGTGTCCACTACAATAAGTAGTGGTGGGTCGCACTTGTCAGCCATGCAAGTGAAGAAAAGCATCAAGAGAGGAGAAGTTACCTATTTGGCTGCCCTGAAGGAGATGGACTTAGGGGATAAGCCAAGTAAGGAAGTCCCCAAAGTTATCCAACAAGTCTTAGAGGAGAATCAAGAGATGATGTCGCTTGAGTTACCTAAAAAGCTTCCACTACGTTGAGAGGTAAATTACAAGATAGAGTTGGAGCCTGGGATAAGGCCACCTACCTTGGCAACTTACAGAATGGCACTACTGCAATTGGAGGAGTTAAGGAAACAATTGAAAGAGTTGATTGATGCTGGACACATTTAGCCCTTTAAGGCACCTTATAGAGCACCGGTCTTAGTTGGAGCTTAGGACAAGGCCACCCTTCTTGGCATCTTATAGAATGGCATCATTGGAATTAGAGGAGTTGAGGAAACAATTGAAGGAGTTGATTGATGCTGGACACATTTGGCCCTCCAAGGCACCTTATAGAGCGCTAGTCTTATTCTAAGAAAAGCAAGATGAATCGTTACGACTACGCATTGACTACTGAGCTCTAAATAAGGTAACTATTAAGAACAAGTAGCTTATTTTGTTGATAGTTGATTTATTTGATCGGTTGAGCAAGGCAAAGTACTTTTTTAAGCTTGATATAAGGTTTGGGTATCATCAAGTTCGAATTGTCGAAAGAGATGAGCCTTAGATTACATTGGTGATGCGTTATGGGTCTTTCGAGTGGTTGGTGATGCCATTCGGTCTAACTAATGCACCGATTACATTTTGCATTCTTATGAATGAGATCTTTCATTCATATTTCGACCGGTTTGTGGTGGTATACCTAGATGATATAATCATCTATAGTAACTCCTTAGAAGAGCATGCTGATCACTTACAAGCTGCGTTCAAGACTCTAAGGGAGAATGAGCTATATGTGAAGAAGGAGAAGTGTTCATTTGCAAAAGAAGAGGTGCACTTCATTGGGCACGTTATCTCCCAAGGGAGCCTTCACATGGATGAAAAGAAGATACAAGCTATCAAGGAGTGGGAGTTGCTAACTCGTATACTGGAGTTAAGATCATTCCTTGGGTTGGTGAATTACTATTGGTGGTTCATCAAGGGTTACTTTGCGAGGGCAGCCCCTTTTATTGAGTTGTTGAAGATCATGGGCCTAGACAACATAGTGTCAAAAGGCCTTTGAAAATTTGAAAGTGGCAATGATGGAAGAACATGTGCTAGCTCTCCCAGACTACAGTGATTCATTGCTTGCGCACTTGGAGGCATTACTTGCTTGGGGCAAAGTTAGTGATCAAAACTGATAATGTGCCAACAAGATACTTTTAGACACAAAAGAAGTTAACTTCTAAGCAAGCTAGATGGCAAAACTTCTTGGTTGAGTTTGACTATATGTTGGAGTACAAGCCAAGAATAAATGTTGTTGCTGATGCACTAAGTAGGAAGGTTGAACAGGTAACCATGAGTTAGGTGGATGGAAACTTGATGGCCAAGATTAAGGAGGGCATGATTCAAGGCCCTATGGCCTAACAACTAGTGGAATTAGCTAGGGAAGGGAAGATTAAAAGATTATGTGTTAATGATGAACTTTTCTATACCATGGGACGACGGATCTTTGTCCTTAAGTGGGCCAACCTAAGGAAGGAACTAATGAAGGAGTGCCATGACTCCAAGTGGGTTGGTCATCCAAGAGAGAAGCGGACCTTGGCGTTGCTAGAAGCAGCCTACTATTGGCCACAAATGAGGGATGATGTGGAACTTTATGTGAAGACTTGCTTGATATGCCAACAAGACAAAGTGAATAACCAATTACCTAGAGGGTTGTTGGAGCCTCTACCTACAGTTGGCCAACCTTGGGAGAGCGTCTCTATGGATTTCAAATCAGCTTTGCCTAAATTTGAGGGGTTTGCTTCGATCATGGTGGTGGTGGATTGGTTTTTTAGATATGCTACTTTCATACTAGCCCCAACGGATTGTATGGCGAAAAAGGCAGCTTGATTATTCTTTAAGAATGTAGTGAAGTATTGAGGGCTTCTTAAAACTATCATAAGTGACAGAGACCTCCAATTCACTAGGAAGCTATGGACCTAGTTGTTTAACTTACTGGGGACTAGACTATGCTTTTCAATTAGCTTTCACTCATAGACAGATGGACAGACGGAAAGGGTGAATGCTCTATTAGAATGCTATCTTAGGCACTTTGTGAGTGCCAACCAAAGGGACTAGGCAAAGTTGCTGGATGTCGTTCAGTTCTTTTGTAACTTACAGAGGAGCAAGTCCATTGGAAAAATTCCATTTGAAGTGGTGTTGGGACAACAACCACTCACTCCTTATGCACTTGCCTCAATTTATAAGGGGAAAAGTCTTGGAGCCTTCCATATGGCTAAATCCTGGCAAGAGCAAGTAGATGTCACTGGTGGTGCTCGTGTGGATACTCCTTAATCAAGTTCATCTTTTTCTTCATGGAAGGGTTTGAGTATGCTCACGTGGAAGACAGGATAGATCTTCAAGTTAGGTGGAAGGTCCACCTTATAAGAGAGATTTTTTTACCTTTTTGATCACCTTTTAAGAACCTTAATATTTTCGACTGAGGCCTTTGTGGACCTTTCAAAAGGCATTGAACTGTTGTAGGAAAAGTTTCACCATTACTTGGTCCCTTACTTGGAATTCTATGTCACGCCTCATTTTATCAGCAAATCTCTTCATTCTCTTGGCTGCCTTGATAAGGAAGGATCAAGAGGAGGTTTTAGAGTTTCTAGAATCTTCCGAGGTGTTTCAAAATGTTCCAGAGGAGACTAAATTACTCTTAAATCTATGAGAAGCCTAGAGAATGAGAAAACTCTAGAAGTATGTATGTAAATATCTCATGTAGCATTTGTAAATGTCTAGTAGAATGTTCTAGAGAAGTAATGTAGACTGTCGAATAGAATTAATCTCCATTATCTATTAAGAAGGTGGCAATTGTTTAGAACTTAGGATTGGCTTATAAATATCTCTACCCTCTTCATTTGTAAGACATTCAAAAGTTGAGTAGTACAAGTTCCTTTTCAAGAGTTCTTTTCTAGCTTTCTTAATTTCTCATTTTGCCTACTTTGAGGGTTCAATTGACTTAGTAAGATCAAGAGGGTTGATCAAAGCTAAGGTTGGCACGGTTAAAGATTTGGGTAAAAGTTCCAAGACTGTGACAATGTGATAGCAAGTGGGCCTCACAGTTATTGTCAGGATGGATGGTGTTCGACTCCACCGTGGATCGAATGGTGGGCCATTCGTGATGTGGACGTCATAAATTGGGCAAGTGAGTATGTCATGAGTCCTACATTGGATAGGCTTGGGGTTGATTTTGGACATATAAACAAGTGTATTGCACATCCCACTAGGTTGACATTTTAGGGAGAGGGTAATAACCTTATAACAAAGTGGTATGAGAGCATGCTTCATAGTCATTACTAGAATGGATGGCGTCTGACTCCACCGTGAATGGAATGGTGGGTCATTCGTAACATGGACGTCACAGATTAGATAGGTGAGTATGTCACGAGTTCCACATCGAATAGACTTGGGGTTGGTTCTGAGCATATAAACAGGTGTGTTATATACCCCACTAGGTTGATGTTTTGGGGAGAGGGGAATGACCCCGTGACAAAGTGTCAGTAGCTTGCAAGGAAGGCGGAACTTGTGTTATTAACTTAAAAAAAATAAGTTGTAATTAAATATTTTTGACTAATATGGTTTTATATAATAAAATATTTTAATAAAAAAAGGTAAAAAATCCTACCATTCTCTCATCATCAAGGGAGTAATCGAAGTCCCAACCACCATGTGCTCGGTTCGAGCAGAATTATTTTTTGAGTAGACATGAAATCCCGATCACCATACTCGACCTCACTACTATTGACCAAGCTCCTTAAGATTTGCCTAGAAACCGTGGGTAGGAAAATGTTAAGAAAGAGGCTAGAGCATGATGTACAAATAGAAAACCTACCTAATTTTTTAAAAGAAAAGTTAGCAGAGTCACTCGACAAGATGTAAACAACCAAGAGCCTAGAAGAGGATGGTAGGACTACCAACTAGCGAAAAAACACAAGAATGAAATAGTTACGAACAAGTAGCCTAGGTAAGATGAAACGTCCACTGGAAGACGATGCAATAACAATTAAAAGCATTTGGGAGTGTAAAGAAACAACTCACAACACAAGAATACTTCAAAATGCACAGCTTTAGAGAGCAAAGGTGAAGGGTGAAAGATGCAAGAAATAACAAGCTTATATGTTTCAAGATAATGGTTGATCTTCAGATTCCAAACATTTGAAGATATTTGAATTCAAATATGAGCAAAAGTTCAAAGATACTCTATTGTCAATGGAATGTCTGTCACACCATCCTTGAAGAGTGCAAATGTTACAACTTGTCAAAATGTGATATTTAGATATTTTCAATTAGGAAGATTCTTCATGGGTCAATTGCCAAGATTAAATATAGATAATTTAAATTTTAAGTTTTATTTTAGTCTCAAACTTTTTTTTTATAATTTGTAATTAAAAGATTATTTTTATTTTGTGCTCTACTTTATTTAAAGTATATATAAATATATGTATCAAAATAAATAAAAAAATAAAATCTGAACCTTCTAGAATTAGACGATCTACATCTTAGTAATTGACCAATTGAGAATTCTCTTAATTGAGAAGATTTGAATTGCAACATGTGACATGAAGAGGAAAGGCCGTGCATAATAACTCAGTTGGTACAAGAAAATCAAACAAGTCCACATTAGGCCATGTGAGAACTTGTGGGGTTAGTAATAAATATGATTTTGAACTCTTGGTCCATTATCAATGGATTGGGCCGAGTAAGTGATCTAGTAACAAACTGAATGCTTGTTGAGGTACACAAGAATTGTGTGTTGCGTTGTTTCCATCCCTTCCCTCCATTTGCACTACATTTCACAAGACCAAAAAGCTTGCACCATAAGTTGTACTATTTGTGGTTATCTGACTAAGGATGTTTATGACAATGCTCTCAAACTTCACCTACAAATAGATTGGAGATCCTTTATATGATTTACGCAATGTGAAAATTTATAATCAAACATCTTAAAAATTAAATTTATAATCTTTTTAGGGCCAAAAGATCTGACGTTGATCTAGATTAGATGAAAATGTCCTTATCTAAAAGTTACAACAAACTTTTTAAAAAGTTATAATAAAGTTTTAAAGAACCATAAGTTATTATTAAGTTTTAAAAAAGTTATAAGTTATAACAAAATTAAAAAAAAAAGTTACTATCAAATTTTAAGAAAGTTATTATAGATTTTTATAAACCATATACCTAGTATTAAGAAACTTACAATTTTTAAGAGTTATAACTTAAGTTTTACAAAGTTACAAAAGACTTTAAGGAAAGTTACAAGCTTGCACTACATGTTGTGCTATTTGTGATTATTTGACCAAGGATATTTATGACAATGCTCTTAAACCTCACTTACAAATAGGTTGGAGATCTTATGTATGATTTATGCAATGTGAAAGTTATATATGCGGATCTAAATTTTTCAAAATTTATAATAAAATATCTTAAAAATTAAATTTATTTATAAGGATCAAAAGACTTGATGTGGACCTTGATTAGGAGAAAATACTCTTATCTAAAAGTTGTAAGGAAGTTTTAGGAAAGTTACAACAAAGTTTCAAAGAACTATAAGTTACTATTAGGTTTAGGAAAGTTACAAGTTATAAGAAGGTTTTAGAAAAGTTATTGTCAAGTTCTAACTAAGTTTTAGAAAATTTACAACTCTTGAGTTATAACTTAGACTTGTCAGAGTTACAATGGACTTTTAAAAAAGTTATTATTAAGTTTTAAGGAATTTGCAACCTTACTTCCCAATTTTAATTTACACCAATATTAAGTCACAATGTTTGAGAGTTACAACCTAAATTTCTTAAAGTTATGAGAGACTTTTAGAAGAGTTACTACTTGGTTTTAGGGAATATATAACCTTGGTCCCAACTTTTGTTCATATCAATAAGTTACAATATTTAAGGGTTACAACTTAGGTTCTCAAAATTTAAAGGTGCTTTTAGCAAAGTTACTATTCAATTTTAGTAAACTTACAACTTTACAATTAGTGATGTTGGAATAATTGAGTGACATTGAGGAAAAATTATTGTTTTAAGAGAGTTATTTATGATTATAATAAACTTGTATGAGATAATACCTAGTTTAGTAATAGAAACAAAAATTTGATCACAAATTGTAGCTTAATTGACTTCCTCCGAGATCAATGCCCAATTCTAACAAAATGAAGGAAAAACTAGTTATTCTTAATGTTGTCCAAACTATTTCTATTCAAAACTAAAATGCTAATGAACTAAATGGCAACATCAAAGCTAAAATCATTTCTATTCTAGCTTAGTATTATTTACTTAATGCTCCTTGTGAATTATGATCTCTTTGATTTGAAGATCGGACATATCAAATAAGGCAAGGGTTTTGTAATCAAAGTAGAGAAAATTATTAGTTAAGAAGTAAACGATCAAGAAATCCTAAGATGTTAAACCTTTTTTTAATGCTCAAAATGAGATGGTGCTAACTCAAAGGAAAGCTTGTATCTTTATCTCCTTTCCATGCAAATTTGTAACATTCCTAAAACTTGATAATAACTTGTGTTTCCTTAAAATTTGTTGTAATTTTTTTAAAGAGTCCTTTGTAACTTGTAGGTGAAGGCATTTATTTTTATCCAATTCAGGTCAACATCAAGTCTGTTGATCCTTAAAAATAATTTTAGTTTTTAAAATTTTTATTATGCATGTTAGAAAGTATGACTCTTTTTATGTAATTTTTCTTTACACAATTCATACTCTCATAACCCTTTAGTTAGCTACGAACCTAGTTGTAAGACTAATGGAGGAGTCAGGACCCCATGGCATCCCTTTTGTAAATATGTTTTTCAAATCTTATTTTGGTCATTAAAATAATAAGTTGAAATTTTAATTTATTTTTCTAAATTTGATAGCAAATCTTTTAAATTCATTTCAAATTTTTCTTGTTAAAAAATAGATTTATAAGGTTTAGATGAAGAGTATTGGTTTGATGTCATTTTTTTTTTAGAAATATCATTTCTCATTAAAAAAAATACTTTTGTAATATATATTGATTAAAGAAAATGCTATTTATTTCTTTACTTCCATATCAATGATAGATAATAAAACTATAACACAATTAATATACTTAGCATTCAAAATTAGAGTGATTGACTTGAGTTTTCAAATTTTAATTTGAATTTGAAGATTACATCAAAAAATTAAAAATTGAAGTTTGGAGGTGTGGATAACATACTTTAAAAGCTTACACCCAAAAAGAAAGAAAATAAGGTTAGGATAAAAAAAAAAAAAAGAGAACGAAAGGAGGAAGTAGTAGTAGTAGTAGTAGTAGTAATAATAATAATAATAATAATAATAATAATAATAATAATAATAATAATAATAATAGCAACAAGAAGAAGAAGAAGAATAATAATAATAATAAAGTTTTGTTTAAAGTTATAAATATTATATAAAAGCAGGTTTAGTGAGTTCAAGTTAAAATGTCAAATAAAAAAAATTATATCATAGATGTATGGGTAGTTTAAATTTTTAAGAAATATAAGGTATAATATTAAAACTCAATGTTATATACGTATAATTATCAAAAATTGACCTAAATGTGGCTTTACCATGATACATCCTTTTTTAAAGTTAAAATAATTCATTTGATTCTTAAATTTTTGTCATCTAAAAAAATTAAATACCAACCCAATGTAATATATAGGCAATATGGAAAACAAAGCTAAAGTACTCAAAGAATTAAATATTATAACATTTTTTAATTTTGCCTATATATAAGGTCTTATTTTTCTTTTCAATTTTATAAATGATGTGTCAGTCTTTACAAAAAAATATAAAGGTAGGAGAAGAGAGAAGCAATTATGTTGTGTGAATAAGTGAAGATATTTTAGAGAAAAAAATTTATAATAAAGGCTTTTTTGTGTGAAAATTATATATATATATATATATAATACATGTGTAGGTTTATTTGGTTCAAATTAAAATGTCAAATAACTTTTTAAAAAATTATATAATCTAATTATGTATATATACGGCCTCAATAGGTTTAAAATTTTGAAAAATAGGGAGGTATAATATCAAAATTTAATATTATATATATAAAATTTTTGAAAACTTAGATGAATATAGAGAGAGAAATACAAACATGCGCACACACAACCTATTCTAACAAAACCCATTTAAAAAATGGCAAGTAAATTAAAATTATATAATCTAATTATGTATATATATGGCCTCAATAGGTTTAAAATTTCAAAAACTAGGGAGGCATAATATCAAATTTTAATATTATATATATATATATATAATTTTTAAAAATTTAGGACAGTTCTTTTATGTAAATATAGAGAGAGATATACAAACATGCCCACACACAACCCATTCCAACAAAACTCATTTCAAAAATGGCAACTAAATTAAAATTATATAATTTAATTATGTATATATATGGCCTCAATAGGTTTAAAATTTCAAAAAATAGGGAGGCATAATATCAAATTTTAATATTATCTATATAATTTTTGAAAATTTAGGGCAGTTCTTTTATGTAAATATAGAGAGAGAAATACAAACATGCGCACACACAACCCATTCCAACAAAACCCATTTCAAAAATGGCAACTAAATTATTCACCATTATTGCACCTAGAATACGTAAACCCTTCCAATCAAAAAAAGAAAGACTACGTAAACCCTTTAACCCTTTCCTTTGCCATATTCTAAGGCACGTTAATTTTTTTCCTTTTGGCTACATTCATTATGATTAAATTAACGAGGGCGGCAGACAATCTTGGTATAGAATCTTCTATTTTGTTCTAATTATTATCAGTACTAGACCAAGACTTTATATTGTGCATGTGAAACTACACTAAAACTTCTTTTTTTCTTTTTTAGTAATTAGTACCTATATTGTCTTTTATATATATTCAAAGACAAAGAGAAGAGATTTATCAATATCAATGTAAATCAAAATTAATCTTATATTATACTAAATATTTGTTTATGATGAATTATTTTACAAAAATATAGTTTACGATTGAAGTATTTTATCATGAATGTCATATTCAAAAAATATTAACAGCATCATAAAATTGTTTTATATACTTCATCAATATTTTATTAAATTAATGTATAATATGTTTTTCAGACATAAGGAATTACCACCTATTTGACAACACAAGATTAGCATGGTAATTAATTATTTTCAGTTCAATGATTCATTGCATAAAAATCATGTTGCATATAGAAAAGACAATGAAAGATGTAAATATATTTAATTTTACACCGTTGTGAATTGATTTATGAAGAATGCTACACCTTGTGTATATTAGCAATCATCAATTTGTCTTTAAAATTTTATGATTTTAAAGACAAATAGTTGACCAAAATAAAATTTAAAGGATGCTAATTGTATATTTCATTAAAATATATACAACATATTTCACGAAACAATATATAATACATGCAAAATCTTGTTGTTCAGGTTTTTCAAAATTTTGTCAAATTTTAAAGACAAATAGTTGACCAAAATAAAATTTAAAGGATGCTAATTATATATTTCATCAAAATATATACAACATATTTCACGAAATAATATATAATATAAGCAAATTCTTGTTGTTCAGGTTTTTCAAAATTTTGTCTAGAAAAAAAAAATTAAAAACGTTGTTGTATAAATATTTGGGAAAAAGTAAAATAAAAACTTTGTGCTCATTTGATACATTATATAAGATAAAGTTTGATAAATAAGGCTTGATAAAATATAATTTAATAAAATTTTAAGATTACGTAGTGTTTAGTGTGATATTATATAAAATAATATATTATATAAGATAATATTATCTTATATTTGGTAATACATTGTATAATATTGGATAGAATACAAATTAATCCTTTAATAAAAATACTTTTTACTTTAAAATATATTATATCTATATAAATTTATTATATTATATTAATTTTTAAATAAAAGATGGCACACATAAGTAGTATTTCACATGGTGCTTGACAACTTGGCCAACCCAACCTCATTTGGTCACATCAGGTTGGGTTGAGCTAGAACCAACAAAAAAAAAATTTGGGTAGACTAAGTCAGACCACTTGATCGTGCATTTGGTTGGCCATGTTAACAAGTTTGGCTTGGTCTGAACTAGTCTTATAATTTTTTTTTTTAAAATTATAAGAACTTGTATAAAAATTTTATCTTTTTGTAAAGATAAAATATAATTTTATAAAAATTCATATAAAAATTTTATTTTTTAAGAATTATTCATAATTTTTTCCAAAAGATTTTGCAAAAAAAAAAAAAAAAAAGGCTCCACCAATTCAAGAAACTAGTCTAACTTAACCCAATACTACCCCATCTAGGTTGAGTTCAAACTTTGAGATAAAAAATAGTCATCTAGTGCAAATCTGAGTTGGACAATAGGCTAACCCAAGAGTTGACTCGGCTTGACCAATGATCACTTATATAGATGAGAGTTGGCATTGGAAAGAAAGGATAAAATCATATTTATCAAAATTTAACTAAGTCTAATTTCACTTTTCAAGACCTGATTAGATTATATATTATTTTAATGTATAAAAAAATTTTATATTTAAATTTATAAAATACATTATATACCATACACCAAACAAGTAATAACATATGAAGGATGGATGCAAACTTTCACGCATAACATTTAAAAGAATAAAGGAGAAGGTTACGTTCCAATGCATACATACAGGTCAGATTCATAATGCTAACGTATGTGGTGGCCCTCTAGTTCTCAGCAGATATTCAAAGATTTGAATCCCAAGCAGTTGACCAAAGCGCAAATTATGGCCGTTCTGCTTCTTGGATGATACAAAATACCACTCATTGAAAGATTTGAAAAAGTCGAACTTTTGGCCTTTATTTACAGTGGAAGGAACATCATAGGCCCTTTATACTCTCAGGCATGCTTCCAAATAGGGGTATCTTAATGAAACTTTTCTACATTTGTCATGCTTATTTAATCACACTTAATGGATTGAACCTACATATTTACATCTTCTCTTGCTTTTATTCTTATTATTTCTTTGATATAAAATAATAAATAATATAGATAAATTATAATTATTTGCCTGTAATAAACATAAAAATAATATGAATTTAATTGTGTAAAAATAATACAACTTTAATATAATACACATGACTGAAAAGGGTTAGCTCACTAGAAAGAAATAATCTCTCTTCCTAACCATCTTAATTCAATTTTTTTTTTCTGGAGAGTATTTTAGAATTAAATCTTAAATATAAACTAGGCTAATGTGATCAGGGAATGCATCCTTAAAATTATTTTGAGGAGGAAATAATCGGACAAAATTCAAAAATAGCAGGTTTAGATCCTCTTCCATATTGAATGTTGCGTAATTGTAGAGGGAAAGAAAAGGAGTGGGACTAATATTTGAATCATCTACATTTATTAAGTAAATATACAACATATAGTTAAAGAAAAATGGAGAGGGAAAAGAAGTAGATGGAAAGAAAGGAAATAAATATCATATATATTTTTATTTATTTGTGTCACTTTCTCTTTTATTGCGCATAATACAACACTATAGTGTGATACTAACATGTGCCCCACTTGAATGAAGCTCACACTCGTATTTCTTTCTCTCTCTAATTTTACACATACTCAAATTTGAGAATCCCTTGACCTATAATAACATTTAAAAAAAAAAAATCAAAACAAAACACATGACTCTGACCTGTCTTGAACTCTTTATTTAAAGCAAAGTGCACGCCCCGCATGAATGTGTGTGTAAAGAGAAAGAAACTGTCTCTAGGTCTGTAAGAAACTGAGGAGGCAAGAGAGAGAGAGAGAGTGAGAGTTTACGAAATGGGCTTGTGTTCATTATTTTCTTTGAACCTTCTTTTCCAAGTGGTGCTTCTTCTGTGTCTAGCCAAAGAAGGTATAGGTGTGTCAAACAAGGAGATATTAGCACAGCAAGAAGCAGATAGAGTGCACAGATTACCAGGGCAACCTGCAGTAAAGTTCAAGCAGTATGCAGGTTATATCACTGTTAATCAAACTCATGGAAGAGCACTGTTCTATTGGTTCTTTGAGTCCACAAATAAACCAGAAGAAAAACCTGTGCTTCTATGGCTCAATGGAGGTATGTGTATATCATTTTTACCATTTACCATAATCATTCGTCATCTCCTTGAAGCTTTGCCACAAAAATCATGACAATTATTTTTAGTGTTTCTCTCTTATCTTCTCTTCATTCATTAGCTTGTCTAGCTGAAATCATTCAAAATGTGGTGGTCATTTTTTCATTGAGTTATTTTCATATTTCATGTAGGTCTAACCAAATTTATGATTGATAATGAAAGTGTTGGCCTATTCTTGTGTATGAACACATCATTTTGTCCAAAACTTGTACTTATTATAGGAAGAAATAAATAAAATTATATATATATATATATATATATATAAACAAGTATTATTATCAAAATACGTCTTTGCGTGAATATGTACTTGTGATTCACTTTCTTGACCATTGACCAGTTGTAGCAAAATGTCCCTATCCGTTAAAATTCAACAACACAAAACAATAAGTAAGGTTTTCAAGAAAAGTAAATTAAATACGTATACAGCAAAAGCATAATACGAAATTTTATTATCATAAAAATTAATAACTTAAAAAATTTAGTAAAGAGTAAATTACTATATTAGCCACTAAAAGATATCAGTGGGATAATATTAGTTTTAGCGTTCTAAAGAGTATATCAAATAAATCATCCCGTCAAACCTCACTCTCAAAAAAAAAAAAATACAAATAAAAATAAAAGTCAAACTTATCACTATCAAAACTGTCATTTTGAAACTGGCTCGTAATGAGCTAGTTTATAGAATTGATGATGCTCTATGCAATTTTTTGGACAATAAAGTCAAATAGGTTGTTAAATTAGTCACTATACCCGTTAAGATTTATTGATGTACTTCTAAAATATTAAGACTTAGTTTTGTAGAACCAAATTGATGACAATGATATTTTTAAGAAACCAATAAATCCAAAATCCAATAGCATAATAACTAATTTTAGTTTTACATAAATTAGTTGTCTTACACTAAAATTATTTAAAATAATATGTTGAATAGATGATGTAAACTTTTAGCAATAACATTAGTAGCTGTATTTGAATTAGTTGTTTATTGCAAGTTGTGCTGTGCTGTCCAGTGCTGGTACGTTATTTATTTATTTATTTAGTTTTATGTCTTATTTTGGCACCAAACACAATAAAAGAATTCTAATATTTTTTGGTAATAAACTAATTGTATATTATCTAGTTGAAGATAGAGAGAAAAGAAGGAATAGAAGTGAAAAAAAAAACCTCTTATATACTCCTTTTTGTGTTAATTTTTTTTTTGAAATTGCATAACTATATGACAGTAAAGAATTTAATTTCAAATTAAAAAGCTAAAGATTTTAGATGCAGATGTGTAAGTGGTGATTCAGCTGATTTAGGTCATAATTTTTGTTCAAAAAACAACTAACTTATGGGCTTAATTCTTCTAAATATAAATCACCCAGTATAGTTTTTTAAAATGATTTTGATTTAATAATTTTTGTCTCTTGGAAGTTATTAAAATAAAAATACTTTTATAAAAATAATTAAAAAATATTCAGAGATTAAATTGAAAAGATTACACTTTAATAAAAAAAACTAAAAATTAAATTATCTTTTAAAGATAAACATAATATATATAAAATAAATAAATTATAACAACAATGGAATGTAGTCAAGCATGCATGTGGGCATTGGTAATTTGGATCTCCACTCTCCTTGTGTTATTATGTTTTAAAAAAGATAAAAAAATGTGACATTAAAAAATAGAAGGGCGTATGGGTCTCATTTCCTTTACGTCTATCCCCTTTCTCTTTTTTTTTTTTTTTTAAATTTAATAAAAATAACATCTTATTTGTGAATAAGAAAAGATCTAGACTTATTTGAAAAATTTGACCAAAAGTCTTCAATCGATGGCTTCAACTTGCAGCAGAAACAACCATAATGAGAATATTGATGGAAGTAATGAATGTTGCTTTGCATCCAAGTGAATCCACTTTTTCAGGCTATTGATATTGGTAGGAACATAGAAGTTAAAAGCCCAGGAAACTTTACTACTTTAATCTCTAGTAACGACAGAAAATTATTAATTATTATGTCATTCAGGGTATGTCAACAAAATTTCTAATAGCGATGTGTATAACTAATAATAAATTTTAAGTTTAAATTTTTGTTCTATAATAAACAATGTGTTAGTACATAAAAATTATAAATGATTTGCACATATCTTTTGAATTTGTCTTTGAATTTGCCTTCATCATGGGTAATTAATATGAAGTTCTTTTATTTTATATTATTCAATTATTATTTAGTTTAAATGTACGAAATTGTAAGGATTAATTCAAGTTAAAAATTAATTGAAACTATATATAAATATTAAATTTTTAATTAAACTTTTTTTTTTTCAACTTATAACTGTTCTAAATCGTGACTGACGTGAGTTCTTTTTTATTTTAAAAAAGTAAAGACTATTTTTTTATTTAATTTTTAAAATAGATAATCTTTTATAGTATAACGCCTGAATTTACTTTTTTATGATTTTTAGTTAATCAATTAATTTTATATTTTAGTCATTATGCCATCATGAATCATGTCCTTTTAACTAAATTATTAACGTAGCATCTTCTGCTAACTTTTAAATTTGAGGAAAATCCTACTAATTTAATCTTTGATAAATAGGTATATTTTTCATGTCGTCATCCATGAATTATTTTTTTAATTTAATTCTTCAATCACATAAATGCTTTTAATATTATCATTTTATCTTATTTTTATCTAAAAATTAATGTCAAATTTAAGATATCATTAACTTGAACATTTATGACTTATCTTGTATTGTTAACTCACACTTGCTTAACTCAAGTCAACAATCTGTTAAATTCGACATTAACTTTTTTAATGAAGGACAATGTTAACAATATTTTAATAATTGAAAATTAAATTAAAAAATATTATTGAGGAAAAAATTAAAATTATATCCATATGTCGAAACTGACTTAAGGTTTTCCTCTATTAGTTTAATGAAAATTTGTGTTTTCTTCTTTTAGCGTCATGTTAACTATGTAGTTAAGTTATGATTTGATTTAATGTAAGATTTAAATTGATTAAAAAATTAAATTCAGAAGATTGAGAAAAAGATTAAATTAAAAATATATTCTTTTTAAAATTTAAAATATTAATATAATGGAAGAATTAATTCTTTAGAATAATTATTTCCCAAAGGAAACACTCAATATGTGGGTGTAACTTCCATATGTTCATAGGTTGTCAAATCCCATAATGATGTATTGCTTGAAAGTTTAGCCCGCAAACAACCTCATTATGATACATTCTATCAATTTGTAAGCACATATAATTATTAGGGTAGATTAACTTTTTTTCACCTTTAAAGAGATGTTTAAATAACATAATCTTTTACTATAAAAATATAGATAAATTTTTTTAAAGTAAAAAAAGATATCAAAATACTTTTAAAGATAATATTAATTTTTTACTAAAAATAAAAATCATAAACATGTATTTTAATTTTTTTATCTAATTTTAATGTTACTTATTTTGTATGAAAAACTATAAATTTAATTTATTCCTTAAATTTTTTGAAATGGTTCTAAATTAAAAAAAAAAGTGTCTATTTTATATTGGTCAAATATATTTTTAATTCTTGTATATAAATAATAAAAATAAAGATATTTTGGTTGAAACAGATGTAATCGTAATGTATTTTTTGTTGCAGGAGAAGCGTATATTAGATTTTAAGAATATTTAAATAATATACACGCGGTAAAAGTTGAAACTTTACCAAAAAATTTCATTTTCTAATATCAAATAACATAGAGAACATTGATTAATGACTAAATCCTTATTTTTGCCCTTTAGAAATAGAGAGTATTTTATAATTTAGTCTTATATATATATATATATATTAATTTGATTCCTCATAGATAAAATATTTTGATATTGAGTCTTCCAAATTTCTATTTTGTAAATTTTTTGTAAAATTAGAGAAAAAAAAAGTGTGTAGGACTGATTGAGTTTTGATAGATTATCACTTAGTTATTATTATATAATAAAAGAATTAACAAAATGTAATGACATATCAAATATTTTTTGATATGCTATCACTTAATTACCATTATATAATATGTAGATGAACAAAAAAGATATTATTGCTAATGGTTTTATTTGCAAGAGAATGAATTAAGAAATATATATATATATATATTGTGTTTGTGAGAGGCCAAATTAAAAAAAAAAATTACTAGGGATTAAATTGAAAAATGTCTTATTTATTAAGAATAAAATTTTTTTAAAAAAATTTATAAGAGATCAAATAAAAAAAAATACTCTATTTATAAAATTTTAGTCATTTGATTAATTTCAAACCTTCAAGGCTTCCACCCTCAGGACCAATAACTTAATTGCACCAAAACATCTTTGTTTGGCCAACCAAAAATATTGTTTAATCAAACCCCCTAACAGCAAGTTAATCATAATTCATAGGTTGGACCACAGAATTGGACCAAACAACTTTGACTGTGACTTTCAGCTTTAGCCAGAGTACGCAATCTCTAAAACTATGGTGAAACTTCACCAACCTAACATCGTTCTAGAAGGACATCGCAATAAGCATACCATGTCATGTGTTTCTACAGTTTGATTAGGGAAAAAAAGTAAAAATTAGTTCAATGTTTTCTAATGTAATCATAAAGGGTTTCATTTTCAGTACCTTTCTAGTAGCTGGCAATTGGTGTTAGTGTTACTCATATATTGTCATATAATTTATTTTTAATTTTTGTCAAAATTAATCATGGTTGACCAGTTAAGTTGGATCTCAAATTTTAAGATAAAATATATTTCGATATCATGTAATTTGATTTTTTTGTACTTTGATTTAAAAGTTTGTATTTGGATATTCTATTATTCAAACTATTAGCACATTATTGATATCCTGTGATTCTATTATGTTATTTTCTGGACAGAAACTAGCATAAGCATATCTGGTAACCTCTAAATTGGCCAAATTTGGTCGAAATTAATTTTCAAAAAACTTAATTTCCAAATTGTTCCAAACTCTCTGGACAATATTAGAGATTTTATAGGAACATTAAAAAAAATCTGGACAATATACATATATAATGTGACTAATTTACAGATCTTTTCAATTATACCACAACATGCATGCAAACAAGGAGACGTGGTTAGGGACAATTTCTTACATATGCTTTTTACATAAAAACTCTTCAAAATAAAATTTTCAATGAATTTCACATCACCCTCATTCTGTTAAATTTTTATTGACTCTTCGAACGTAAAGATGATACCCAAATCATCTCTAAAATTAAAGATTCAGGTCCAAATCATAGTCAGAACCAAAAATTAACACTATATATATATATATATATATATTTTCAAACAATGCACATTTGATGGTTGAGTGATGGAAATTACATGAATGTTTCAGGTCCTGGATGTTCCTCAATTGGGTATGGAGAAGCAGAGGAGCTAGGACCCTTCTTTCCCCAGAACAGCACCAAACCAAAGCTAAAGTTGAACCCTTATTCTTGGAACCAAGGTTCATTTCATAAATCCATAAGTCTCTGTTTTTTACAATAGAAATTACTCAAACCAATACTTAATTTCATCATTCTGTTCTCTGCAGCTGCAAATCTCTTGTTTCTGGAATCCCCTGTTGGAGTTGGATTTTCCTACACCAACGTCACCGCTGACATCAAACAACTTGGTGACGCAATCACTGGTATTGTTGCAATTATATAATTAAAGAAAAAATATTTTATTTTGATCCTTGATAAATAAGTATGATTTTAATGCCGTCCTATATATCATTTCTTTCAATTTAGTTTTTTAATAATTAAAATATTTTTAATTTTACTCTTTCATCCTATCTCTATATAAAAAATTAACCCCAAATTCAATTCATTATTAACTTGAAGTGAGTAGCTAGTTTGTGGTGTGAGAAAATGATGTTAGATGGATAAACCATAAATGTCTGGACCAGCAATTATTTAGGTTTGGCATTAATTTTTATGATAAAAGGTAACATGGGAGAGTAAAATTAATATTATTTTAATAATTGAGGGACTAAATTAAAAATATATTTATTTGTGAAAGACTAAAACTTTTTTTTTAGAAATCAAATTATTTCTACACTCAATGATTCCCTTCATATGACATTCCTTGACGTGGAAATTGGATTTTTCATTTTCAGCTAAGGATTCACACACCTTCATCGTCGAATGGTTTCGTCGTTTTCCACAATTTAGATCCCATGAATTCTACATTGCAGGGGAAAGCTATGCAGGTATATATATATGCATTGTGATTGAGATGTATTCAACGCGATACTATACTTTAAATTATATTTAAACATTGAATATATTTTGCCGTATCATAATAGTGTTATGTTGTATATCTTTGCCGTTAAAAATCAATTTGGTTTATACTGACATTTCAGGGCACTACGTTCCCCAACTTTCAGAGCTCATTTTTGACAATAATCATAATTCCACCAAGGAAGACTTCATAAACTTCAAAGGGTTCATGGTGAATTTTGCTCTTTCTTAGACTCGTGTAATGAATTAAAGTATGAAGGCAAAGAAAAATGGAATTATTAAGATTTGAGAGTGTTTGGTTGTGCAGATTGGGAATGCATTAATGGATGATGAAACAGATCAAAAGGGAATGATAGATTATGCTTGGGATCATGCAGTGATATCTGATGCTTTATACCGTAACATCACAAGCAAATGCAATTTCAGCCTTAAAAATCAATCAAAAGAGTGCACAGCTCAACTCAACAATTACTTCGCTGTGTATAAGATTATTGACATGTATAGCTTGTACACTCCCACGTGTACCTCCAACAACACCAATTCCAGAAAAGAAGCTCCTCTTATCAAAGGCGTAGCCCCCCATTCCTTTTCACAATTTGTGAGTTTTCTTCATTTCAGTTCTCTTTCTACTTTATGGTACATAAAACTCTTATGTATGTTACAAGACACACGGGAAAAATTGACTAGGAAACAACTTCAGAGTAAAATTACATGCATATATATCACCAGGACACACAATTGTACATAATTAAACATAACAATATTTGTTTCTTTTTTAGATGAACAGTGTTAATTTTGGAAAAAAATAGATATAGTTGAGTGATGAGTTTTACTTGAATGGTAAACACTACAACATATATGAATCTCATACACTCTGTATTTATTTTTTAAAAAAATTAATACTATCAATGTTAAAAAAAATTAGTTTAGAGAATCCAAATGTCATCTCTCCATACTCAAATAGCTTAGTGAAAAGTCAGTGAAGGATCACAGCTTAACCTCTTACTTTAAATATAAATAGGGTTACTTGTATACTTGTTCCCAATTTATGCACATAAGTTGTAGACAACTTAATAGACTTTTTGGTGAAGATAGACAGATTTGGTCACACTCATACATAACTAAGTAGAATTATTTCTAGATACAAAGATTTATTTTCAAAATTTGCACTAAAATTAAACAGACAGAATTTAAGAAGAAAAGTATATCTTTTTTTTTAAAAAATACGTTAAGAGTATTTTTGATTTAGTTTGTGCATATCGATCTAGATTAAATCTCTTTCAGGGCAATCTTAATGACCTCAAGCATTTAGACTCTTAAATATTGTTGGCCTTAAGGTTTGAACCCCATCTATATATTTATAAACCTTGTAAGAAATTATTACTCTTTAACAACTTTAGAACAGTAACGACTTTCTTTGTTTCGGACTCTGCTTTTTTTTTTTTTTTTTCTGAATCTGTTTTCAAATTTTTAAATTTTTTATGGTATTGAGACCCGTGCTAATAGCATGGCCCCTTCTAGTTACTTAAAATAGATATATAATTTCTTAACTACCAGACCAAATGAGTTGAAATATACCCATTTGCTTAACTCAAATTTTATTAGAAAAATATCTATCTGTATATTTATTTTTAGAATGCACAATCCTTTTTTTTGCCCTTCTTGAAAGGGCTATCATTTGAAAAAAAAAAAAAACAGAAAGAATACAGCTTCATTCAGGACCTATTTAATCCTTTATAAGTGATATTATTTACGTCGTATAAATGTCACAAATTATATATAATAGCTAAAATAGTTTATTGATCGAATGATAGCCAAAGTAGTTGTAGTTGAGTTTGACATAACAATTACACAAAGTTTATTTGAATATATATATATATATATAATTGCGTAAGCTAGTCCTTTTAAGTATATGGCAATGTTTACAATTTTTTAAAATAAAAAGGTTAAGAATTTCCTTTGTTTTTTTCTTTTTCTTTTGAGTTTATCAGAAAGAATGGCATCAAAGACCAGAAGGATATGATCCATGTGCATCGGATTACACCGAAGTGTACCTAAACAAGCCAGAAGTGCAGAAGGCATTGCATGCCAATACTACTAACATTCCTTATCCATGGACTCATTGCAGGTTCTCCTCAACCTTCACCCTTTTTCTTTTTTCTTTTTGATTTTTAAAATTTTTATTTATAATATATTTGGGTACTATTAATTAAATTCAATAATTCAGTTGTTTCAAAAATAAAATAAAATTCTAATAATATTTTTCATATTTAATGCTTTGATAAATCATGTAATTTTAGTTTTGGAAAACTCCATTCAACTTTTAACAAGTGACATAATCAACAACGAAGTTAAAATTTTGATAATTAAGGGACAATAAAATTTAGGTAAAATGTTTTCTTCTCTGTTCAGAGATAGTTTAATTACATAGATCTTCTATCTTTAATAAAAATTTCTCCAAACCTTTCTTAAAACGAGAAGAAAAGCTACAATTTCACTCATTCTAATCAAAATATCCTTACACTATTACTATATAATATAAAGAGTGTTAAATAAATATTACTATTCTAAAGCTAGAAAATTTTAAAATAATATGATAAAAAATAAATTTATTATTTAAGAAAAAGAACATATTCACAAAACTTTTCTAAAGACATTAAAACAACTAAAAGGTAATAATTAATAATATATAATTTTAACAATACTATGTGTATTGAATATATATTAATAAACACAAACTCTATTATAAATTTGATAAAATTTTAAAATAAATTAAGTTTATTGGGCTTTAACACAAATAAATAATATTAACAACTTTTTAAAAATATAGTTTTAAAAAGTTATACTTTTAATTAAAAAAAATCAATTTTATGTTTAAGGGTATATTGTTATCTTTAGGTTTCGGGTTATTTACATATATTTTTACAATAGAGAGAAGAATATAAAATTAAGTCATATTTTAAGAGAAGGGAGAGTAATTAAACTATCTTAACATTTGTGCTAAAATTTGATATTATTTTTATTGGTAGAATGAGGAGCACAAATTCTACACATGCAGCAAAATATTTAACCCCCTAAGTGAGCTTTAAGACATAACGAATTACCAAGATTAAGGTCTTAACATTCAAGGCTCAAAAGAGGAATAAAAGGGGTGAATAAAATAAGTTATAATCTTTTAAACTCATGGACTAATATAAAGAAAAAGTGTTTATGTCTCACTAATATACAAATTTGATTATCCATCCCTTAAACTTGTTTATGACTGAAAAATTAACACTTTAAAGTTTCATTTTTTGGATCTTAATGCTACTATTTTTTCATGATTTCAAGGCAAAACTTTACCCACTTTCTTAAATACTTAAGTTCACCATTAGAGCATATAGGCTACCTCAAAACTTAATTGAAACAATCTTATAGTCCATGATAACAATAACAGTAAAATGACAGCAAACTAGCTAATTCAATTGAGCAAGATGCCTCTCAAAAACCAATTCTACAAGGTTATATGCCCCCAAACCTTTTCCCACAAGTCATCATTATCTAATTAAGTATGTCTAAACTTAGAGCTCTCAAAAACTATGAAGAATTCTAATTTGAAACCTACCACAACTCTCATAACATGTTAAAAAGTTTATGACAACAAAAATACCATCCTTGGTTACCTAATAGTATACATAATTTAAGTTATAAATCTCATAAATTCACCAAGCCACCTTAAGCAATTTTTTAAATACCTAAAGAAATATGTCCAAACATAAAATTCCTTATAAAAACTTATAAAACAAAATATGATTTCCTCAAACCTCATTTTACACCCAAACATGCATGGCCAACAATTTTAATCTTCTTACCATTTGGATTTTACATGCCTATAATTCATAATTTAAGTCTAATTGACTTCAAACCACCTCCAACAACCTTAAAACACTAAAATAAAATTGTCCAAGCCATTAGAACTCAATTCAAGAACTAATGTTAAAAAGTTATCATGCCAATTTACACACATAACATGGAATGTTAAAATCAACATAATCCCCTTTTTCTTTGTCACTATTAACATACAAAATTCACACTTTACACATACATGGAAGTCCATATATATCTAATATCATTTAACTAAAATATAAGGCAATTTGAAAGCATAATTTTTTTTTTGAGGGAGAAAATTAAAAACAGATTAAAAACTTAATGAGAAAGTCTTGAGAAAAGATTCACCCATAATGAAAGATCACTTAAGATTATAAGCAATCTAAGTAGTAATATGGGTTTCTTGAGTGAGATTATCCTTCATGGCTCAAGGTCATAGCTTTTTATTGCTCAAAATGAGGTTATTCTTCTTGTTCCCTTTAAGTGAGTTTTCTTACACAAAGGGCGAGGTTATCCCTTTCTCCCTTCCTATAAAATGCTTGTTAAACAATAGGAGAAGTTATTCGTCTTGTTCACCTTGAATTAAAATTTTCAAGCGAAGTCATCCATCTTGGCCCATAACACTTGTGTAAACCTTATAACCTTCCTATGTTTATCTATCTCTTCCTAGTTCCTATATTTATCTTCCCTAGTTCCTATAACAGGCAAGGTCATCCTTCTTGCCTGTAATATAATATAACTACTTAATAGGTGGAATTATCAATTTTGGACTAGAGTGTAGATACAATTTAACTTATAATGGGCAAGGTTATCCATCTTGCTTGTGCTAACATATAATAATCATATAACATCTTATTAGTGATATGAAACCTAAAAACAGAGCAAATAACTTAAAAGCAAGAGAACAAGATAAGCATATAACATCAAGGAGCAGATATCTATATGAATTCATGACTACAAGTAGGATAAGCTCAATGAAATTATCATGATAAACGTTAGGGTTTTGAATCTTATTTAGATTTCTTGATGTAGATGAATTAGAAGGGATGATCTTGATTATCAGTTATGACTTTCTTGACTCCGATGTGAAAGTAAGTTGTGATATCCCCTTCTTGGCACACTAAGTGTTTCCATATGTGTCAGAAATTAGCCTTGGGAAGCCACAACTTACAACTATGGATTATGATTGAATCATGTGGTGAGAGAGAGAAAGAGAAAGAGAGAGATGGATATGATAAAGAAACAGTAACTTGTATTAAGGAGTCCAAAGAGATAATGATACAATATTTAGACAAAGCTACAACTATGATTTTTAGGCTTAGCAAGAGTTGAACATATGAATGTGTGTATTTGTGTGTCCTTCCTTAGTGTAGTTGCAAAGGTCTCTATTTATAAGCTTAAGGGGTAGTGGGATGATGATGATAGATAAACCAAGTTGTTTAGTGAAGCCATAGAAGCCATCTAAGCTAGTGGCTTACTGCATTAGAACTATTTTGTTTAGAGCAATTTAGACAATTTGCTATGTCAATTTCTTAATAAGGCTCAATTAATGGTAGTTGTTAATTGCCTTGAGTCTTTTAAAATTAGGTTTGAACTGAGTTGGACTAATCCAAATTCTTATGGTTGAACAGTACCCATAATACTTTTTTTTTTTTGTTTTAAAAACTATATTTTGCTCACTTGATATTTTGATATAAATTACAAAAACCTTTTGTCCAATTTTTTATTTATTGAAAAGTTAACTCTCTACATAATATGAGAAGGTAATTTTATTCTTAATATGATATTAAATATAACTAAGTTAATGTTAAATTTTCATATGAGATTGAGAATTTATTTTTAATATTTTAGTAAAGATAATTAAGTAATTTTATTCCTGGAAAAAACATACATTGTATAAAACAAAAAATAAATTAGAGGGAAGCTATATGTTATTTTTACAATAAAAAGGATATGAGCTGTAATTTAACCAAATTTTAAGAAAGGATAATTTAACTTATTCTAAAAAAAATTCTATATGATCAATAACCATAATAGATATAGGAAATGTAAATCGTAAGATTTGATTAAATTTTTTAAACACAGACACACACACATACATAAATATTGATACTATACTTTTTTTGCTCTTTAGCAACAATATCACATTTTGGAAGGATTCACCTTCGTCAATGCTTCCTCTTATCAAGAAGCTTACAGCAGGGGGTCTTCGCATTTGGGTTTACAGGTAAATTTCAGTACTTTTATTAGTTTCTCATAGGGTGTGCATGTGAAATCCATCAAATTTGAGAATTTAATTTGATTTCTCTTTTTTTTTTTTTCAAAATTTAACTTTTATGAAAAATAATTTATAATAGAATTCAATTTTATTTCCTCCAAAAAAAAAAAGCGTTACCATGATTTTTAAATTTTACCAAAATTGAGAGGATTTCATTTTAAAATTAATTTAGTGACAAAACACTTATTTATCCTATCATTATTTCTTTGGGCAACGGAAAAAAAGAGATATTGTTGCAAAATTAACAATATAATTGAGTTGTACAACTTTAAAATGTATTCCAAGGAATAATGCTACTTAAAAAATTTGTGTACCTATATATAGCTGTTGTATAAGGATATGTTCAGAATCAATTCTATCAAGAATTCAATTAAATTTTTATTAATGAATTCAATTGAATTCTTTTAGTTAATGAAATTTTGTATTTAAAATAAATCTTAAATTTAGTAGAATTCATATTGGCTACATTAAATCCACTTTTTTTTTTTAATTTCATATATAGAATTTTATATAATTATGGAATAGTTGTGAATCTAACGATTGTATACATATAGCATTATTCCTTACTTTTCAGTTTTATTTTAGTTTTTATTAGTTCATTTTTTAAAAATATTTTATATATAGTGGAGATACCGATGGAAGAATTCCAGTAACCGCAACGAGATACACACTAAGAAAATTGGGGCTCAGAATTATTGAGGATTGGACTCCCTGGTACACCAGTAAACAGGTAGTACTCTAGCTTTGAGAATATGTTTAGATTAAAAAAAAATTAATTTATCTATTTTTATCTTAATAAAATATTTTTTACATCTCATTTTTTATTTAACTATATTAAAAGATAAAGGATATTAAATTTAAATAAAAATATTTAAATTAAAAATTTATTTTTAAAATAATGACAGTAAAAATTTTTAGTTGAAAATATTTTATTAAAAGACATTAAATTTTGAAGTCATTTTAAAAGATCCAAAGAGAGAAACGTTTAATTTGGAATTTTTAATTATAATTTTTTTTTGTATAGTTTAAATTTTTAGTTTTTAAGATCATTCAAAACAATTTTAAAATTTAAGATCCTCAATTATAATTTTTCTATTATTTTTTTTTCTATCTTTTCATTCTTAATAATCCAAAAATGTGAAAATTTACGGAACCCCAAGCTCTGAGGAAGAAATGTTAAATTGTGAGATTTTGAATAATTGCAGGTAGGCGGATGGACGGTTGTATACGATGGGCTCACTTATGTGACCATTAGAGGTGCAGGCCATCAGGTTCCTACTTTTGCTCCAAAGCAATCTCTTCAGCTAATTGGACACTTCTTGGCCAATAATAAATTGCCAGCTCAACCACTTGCATAGTTTCTTTCGGATTACTTTACCTTTTTAATGTTAAAGATTTGATTTCTGTTTTTTTTTTTTTTCAAAATCTTCCTTTCATTAAACTGATTATTGTATCACATTATGTATGTTCTGAATGTTTCTTAAATATTGATATTGGAGAGTGCATCAGTTTCCGTTTGATTTGAATTTTTCAATTTATTGACTACACCCTTCTTCTGCCTCTCTAGCTTGCGTTTTCTTTTTTCTTCCTTTAATTGAAGGAAAGAAAAGAGAGCGGAAAAAAATAAAATAAAAAAAAGAGGTACAAGATAATAAAACTGGACTCGAGTTTGTTGCTATTCAATTAGCAGCTATTGTCCATCCCAAGGCAAAACGGGAAGAGATTGTGGCATGAGTGAATTGGAAGTCCGCTTCAAGGATGTTTCAGTGAAAGAGCGTCTGCTTGCTGTGATGAAACGACGCCGTTTTGCAAGTTTTTAATCGAATGTTCTGGGAGAATCTGGGCCGTCCAGTTGAAGCAATCTATTCTGTCCATTTAAACACACAAAAGCATGCCGTTTTGATCAGCGGAATGCTCCACAAATACGCAGCGTTCGACTCCCTTCTTCCCTGTTCTTTTTGTAAATTGGATAACATATTCCATTATTATTATTTTCTTAAATATATTGAATATGGTAATCCACTCCAGCAGATTAGCATATTGAATATGGTAATGCCCAAACCGTTTAGTTTAAGTCTATCATCCAGCATATTGAGGCCCTGTATTCGATATTGAATATGGTAACACATGCCCGCAATTTATGCAAGCAATTTCGAAATTTAGCAAGCAATCACAGCTTCATAAATGCCAAACACCAAACATACAAACATTAGAGACATATTCAACTCAGTAATTTCACAATTTCAGCAATCCCAATCTTCACAAAAAGCAGCCAAATTCACACCGAAACCGAATATCAGGGATATCGAAAACAAGTAATCAAACGAACACCAAAGAATGTGCATGAACAACATCAAGCAAACAACTAAGCGGATTCAAATTTCGAAAATTAAAAAATCAACTGCAGATCTGCATTTCTTTGACTATAAATGCCAATAGAGGGGTTTCAAGCTATTTGGTTATGACGGAATCAGCTATGGGTTTCACTGGTGGTCATGGAGCCAGTTCCTCGAAATGAACTTTTACTGCTAGTCCAAATAAGGCGATCTTTTTTATGAAAAAAGGAGTAGGTGTGACTAAGAATCAAGTCCCTAGTTTGAGGAGGGTAAAAAAGGTCTAAAAGATCTTTGTCCTCTTGTCATGTAGAATAAGGTTTGAGGCCGTGAGGAGATCATAGTCTTGACTTAGCTACATTGGCCACTATAGATGATAGTTGATAGAAATGTTTCCGCTAGAACCTACTTGTCGTTTAAGCTTAAGGGAAATCAAGGAGCTAGATTTAGCTATCCCTCTTCATATCCAAGAAGCGTTTGCGTGCTTATAAGTTAGGCCTGAGAGAACTTTGCGACAATAGTTAGATCTCATGATTTTAGTAAAATGAAAACTTTGATTATGGTCTAATAGCCTCCAAACGCGTTTGGCAAGATGAGCTTTATTGAAGTAATGTATAGGTAGAAACCTTAAGCCACCTTTAACAGAAGGTAAACAAATCTTTTTCAAATTAGTAAGGTGCATTCTATTTTTGTCACCATTAAACACCCAGAAGAAATTAGCAACTTTGCTGTCAATAGTTGAATAAAGACTTTTGGGTAGATGAATGAAAGATAGATGGTAGATGAGTTTAGAACGCAAGATCCATTTAATAAGAGTCATTTTGGCTGCCTAAGAGAGTAATGTAACTTTTCAAGCTTTTAGCTTGAATTACTTTTCTCTTTTAGTACTTGATAAATCTAATTCTTATGTTTACCATAATAAACTTAAGTGCCTCGGTACTTACCAAGTCTAGAGGCATATTTTACTTTGAAAGTCCCTAACATAATCTTATTGAATTTGTGAGGGGTATTTGGGCTAAAAATGATTTTAGCCTTGGATTATCGATAATTTGCCCTAAGAGGCTCCCATAAAGACTTAAGGTATCATTAACCACTTTACATGCCTCAAGGTTCCCTTAAAAAGCAAGGTAGTATCGTTAGCATACATTAGAAGGTTGATTAGTTTCGAGTCTTTGCTAATTTTGATTCTATTCTAAGATCTTTTATGCTCTTTATTTGCTATCATGTAAGATAAAATGTTGGCATAGAGGATGAAAGTATATGGGGAGAGAGGATTAGCTTGCCCAATTCCTTTGTCAAGAAGGATAAAGAGGCTCCTACTGATGAGGATTTGGTAGGTGAGAGATGAAAACATTGCATGATCATAAGGATCCATTGGGGTATAAATTTCATTTTGATGAGAATAAATTGAATAAAATTCCAGGACAATGAGTCATAAGCTTTTGAGATGTCAATCTTAAAAGCACATTACCTTTTGTTATTGAACCTCTTTTTATGAATTTGATACATGACCTTTGACACGAAGATTATGTTATTAGAGATGAGGCGACCTTTAAGAAACACACTTTGATTAGGAGCAATGTAGTCATCTAGAATCTTTTGGATTCTATTGTAAAGAATGTTGGCAATAATTTTGTATACTATATGTAGTGACTGATTAGTCTAAAATCTTTCCAAGTTTGAAGGTTATTGCATTTGGGAATAAGGGTGATCAAAATCTTACTAATACTTTCAAAAGAAAACCATTCTTTTGATCTTGACCATATCTACCACATCTAGGGAGATCAAGTCCCAAGAAGCATGGAAGAAGTGGCCATGGAAACCATTTGGCCTAATGATGTTATTTTCTTTTAGCTAAAAGGTTACTTTCTTTAGTTTCAAAGAAGCAAAAATTGTTAGAGAGAGAGAGAGTGTTAATCAGCCCCCAAAAGAGTAGGAACATTAATCTCATTTAGGTAAGAGAGAATGCCTTAAAGGAGGCTATACTTTCATTAATGAAAATGTTATAAGAGTAATTAATAACAATGTACTCAATTTCATAAATATTGTTCACCCAGTCTCCTTAAGAATCCTTGGACATCTGAATTTTGTGAGTGACTCTCCTAGATTGGAAAATTGTATGGAAGTACTTAGTGTTTTGGTCACAATTCACAAGCCAAGGTTGCTTAGCATTTTAGACCCAAAGGATTTCTTCACAAATCATAAAAAAATTCCAATTCATGTTTAAGAGATTTATTTGCTTTGGGAGTGAAGGAAGGATCATTTATGGCCTAAAGCAAAATCAAAGTTTTTAATGTAGATGTTGCCAATGTGGTGTTTATTGTAGTCATGTAAGGTAGTAATAGTTGAGGAGAGTTTGGAGTAAATTCTATATGTCACTGAGCCAAGAATAGACTTAACCCAAGATTGTTAAATAATGGTTAAGCAATTATCAAACTGAAATAAAAAATTTTCAAACTTCCTAGGCTTGCACTTGGAAGAAAAGGTAAGGGTAGTTGACAACACAAGAGGGGCATAATTTGATGCTACTATAGGAAGAAAACTTTGTCTAGTCTTGCACAGACCTCCTCATTTCATCTTTATTATTATTCTAAGTGAACCAAATACCTTTGTGGAAGATTACTAATAAGGCACATGATCCCATCATCTCCTCAAATTGATTTACACTAAGAATAGAAGAAGAAAAGCTTTCTTTGTCTTGATAGGAGCTACCCATGTATGAAGGAGATAAAATAATTATTTCCTTGGGAATTCAACACTTCAATATGAATCCAATTAGTCGTTACATCGAGCATGATAAAATTGATATATATTTTTTAAGGCTAAAACAAGGCTATCTTTGTTAAGAATATCCACACCACAAAATAATCAAAACCAAAAGATCTTAATTTAAATTCAACATTACAAACTTGTAGCTTAGTTTCATGAAGAAAGAAGAAAGAAGAAAGAAAGACATTATTACAAATTAATTTTTTCAAACATTAAATTGTCTAGGTTTTCTTGAATCCTCAATAATTTCAACTTAAACAACTTATAACAACCTTGGGTTACTTCCTTAGCCCTTGTGATAAAAAGACATTGTAACTAGCCAATTCCATGACTAATCCTGTTAATTTGATAGAGTCGTTCGGTAAGGTTTTAGCTCCAACTTAAGTAATTCCAAAGGCATTTTATTAAATTGGGAACCTAAATTTTATAATAGAAAATATAGTTATCAAAAAGGAGTTAAAACAAAGTCAAAATGAAATTGCCATTATGAAAGACAAAATTGAAATTTTTGGAAAAGTATGTTTCTAGAAACTCCCACACATTTCTCTTTTTTTCTTCCACCTTCTTAAGCACAGAATTTTCTGCCCAAAATATAGGAGTTGGTCTGCTCTCTTAGGTGCACCAAAAGGGGAAGAAAAGGAGGAGAAAAATCAAGGAAAAGATAAGGAAACTTGTAGATTTTCATGCTCTATCTTTCTCCAATCTTGTTCCTCTCCTTTCCTCATTTCTTTCCATGGTTTATTTGAGATAAATGGTTCTGTTTTTGGTCGAGAAAGAAGGGGAAAATTTTGAATTTGCCAAGGAAAAGAGAACCAAGGGGAAAGACACTTGAAAGCTCACTTGAATCCTAGGTAATCTTTGCTTTTTGTTGCATCTTCTCTTCCCCCTCCCTTTGTGTGTATTTCGGCCAAGAATAGAACCAAAGGAGGGGAGGATGTTCTGTCCAAATACAAGGAAGGAACAAGGGTTTTAGGCCATGGGGAGATGGAATATGGCATGAAAGTCCAAGAAAAACCAATAGAAAACAAGTTAGAAAAGTGTAGTTTTTCTAGGGTTTTGCAAAATCTAATTTTGTATGAATGTTTCCTTGGCTATTTGAATGTTTCCTTGAGCTCCTAAGACCCTTAGAAACCTCCCCAAATGGCTCTCCTATCAAGAAAAAAAATTAAAACTCCAAGAACCCTATTATTGCTTATAAGTTTGGCCAAGCTAGGATGGATGGGCTAGAAGGTGTTTCAATTTGTTCTAGCCTTGGTTTGGGACTTTATATGATGTTAAAAGATGGGAGAAATCATTGGAAAAAATTTAGGAACCATGGATTGGGAGATGGGATAATGGTGTCCATAATGATACTTTGTGAAGAAACTTGGTTTCCCAATTGTGCAATTGAATGTGTGATGGCTCTAAGGACCTTAAATGAGACCAAGAAGTCTAGAAACAACAAGAGAATGAAGCCTAAAACTTAAAATGCAAGAGTTGCTTCATTAGGCCAATTATGGAATCATAATGCCAAGTATGAAACCAAGTGTGCGTTTAAGCTTTAGTTTAGTGTCTTGGCTTGCTTTAAGTGTGTAATTGTGTATTATTTCTGTAATATCTGACTCTTTGAAAATGAGAGATTATGTTATGCAACCATTAAAATATATATTGAGTATGAAGTATGGCAGTTGACCAAGTTAATTTAAGGGCTAAAATAATATCTTATCACCAGGATCGGAGATCTTGTCGACAAGATCCTGTAATCTGTAGTGCAATTTCCAAGACCTTGTCAACAGAGTTTCTGCCAGCAAGTACAAGGTCTTTTTGTAAAATATGTTAAACTTGTGTGGTTTGGAATTGAGTATGGAGGGTTTTTTAAATGAAAGTTTTGAGTTCTCCGGAGTTCTCAGAGGCCCTAAAAACTATGGGAAGCCTCAGGACAGTTAAATCCCCTCCAGTGGACGTTTTTCAATGTCTATGTACCCAAACTTTGACGGATTCATTCGAAAAGATTTTAGCTCCAATTTGAGTGATTCCAAAGGCATTTTACTAACTTGGGAACCTAACTTTTATAATAGAAAAGATGGTTCTAAAAAAAGAACTAAAACGAAAGAGAAACAAAACTACGAAGAACAAAAGACAAAATAGGAATTTTTGAAAAAGTCATTCTTAAACCTATATATATATGAAGTGTTCTTCTGCACCCCTCATTTAGATCGACCAAACTCTGTCCAAAAACTAGAGAAAGCTCAAGGGAAGGAGGCGTACAAGACTAAGGCAAGGGAGAAGGGAAATTTTCAAGAAAAATGTAAGAATTGTTAGAATTTCCTAGTCTTCTCCTTAAGAAATCTCTTCTCCTCCTTCTCCCCTTTCTCCTTATAGCTTTCTTAGGGTTTTTGGTGCTGTTTTAGGGTCAGACCAAGAGGGGAAATTTCGGATTTGAAGAGAGGAAGCTAAAGAAAGTGAGAAACAAGTGAGAAAATAAGGAAAAACAAGGTAAATCTCTCATTCCATGGTAGATGCTTCCTCCCCCTTCTTCTCCCTATTTCGCCCCATATATGTAGATGTAAAAGGGCTGAAATTTTGAGGAGAACCAAGGGTGAATTCCATCAATTTGAAGGAAGAGAGTAAGAATATGCAAAGAAATCTAAGTAAAAACCATGATTTTGCAAGATAGAAAAGTTAGGGTTTTGATTGCACCTTAAGCTTTATCATGAACCCTAGCCATATTTTATGATGTTTAAGTGTTCACATGAGTTTCTAAGACATCAAGAGAGCTTCCTACATGATTCTCCCATCAAAGGAAGCAAGGAAACTCCATTGGTGCCTTATGGAACTATAGCTTCGGTCAAGGAGAGTCCATGCACCTAGGGAGTGTTTTAATTCCTTCCAAGCTTAGTTTTGTATCAAGTATGATGGGAGAGTATGAGAGGAAGCTTTGGAAGAAGTTTAGAAGTCATAGATAGCAAGATGGCCTTATATGTTCCATAATATGACTTAAAGAAGCAACACCTAGTTAGGCTCCTAGAATTGAATATATGATGACTCCAAGAGGTTTAAATGGAGTCAAGAATCATGAATGAATAGATAGAATGAAGCGAAAATGATGCTTTCTTAAGGTTGCTTCATTAAGTGCATTATGGAATTATAAAAGAGCCTTATGAGTCATCTAGCATTTTTAGTAATTGTGGGGCCTTAGACTTTGCTTCAAGAGTGTAATTACCTTCCATATGATGTGTCTAGGCCAAGAGGAATGATCTCCACTTTCTTAGATGTGTGAGGTCAAGGGAGAGGATTCAAGACTTAAGGAAAAAGTATACAAATGCAAGCAAGGTAGCTCTCTCCACCTTCTTTCATGCATGGATGTGTGTTTAGCTTGTTTTAGAATGGGTATATATGTATGTTCAAGCTTTGAAAAGTATGCTAGCATGCCTTTATATGCCATGATGCTTGATGCCATGTTATGTTTTTAAATGAATCAATGATATTTATATGAATCTACTTGAGTATGGAAAGGCCAAGAACTCTTCCCTTCGTTGAGGATGAGCCAAGAACCCTTGAGCTTGGTTGAGACAAAGTAAAAAGTCTCCCAAAAGCAAAGTCGACTCCCAAGAGGATGGTTGAATCCAAAGTGCTCAAAGAATGGGTGAGGCAAGTCCAAAATCCATGAGGAGAAGTGTGAGGCCAATCCAAACGCTTAGTAAGCTCTTAAATGTCTTGTATGATTGATTCACATGCCAAAGTTGCTTTTCAAATGTCTATGATTTCTAATTTTTTCATGCATGCATTTGTAAAACTTGCTTTGCACATATTATGTATGATTGAATAGGAGATGAGCTATTGGGATTCTTTGAATCTCATCCCCTCCTCTCCAATGTCTTAACATGCTAGGTGAAACAATTGAGCAAAGTATTGGAGGCCACCAAGCTTAGAGGAAGAAGATAGGTATCAAAGTATATGATTATGCCTAGTTTTGCCTTCTTTTTAGCCATATACATGGCATATGATGTAATCTCATGATGAAATTGGTATGTAACCAGATGAACATATGTAAATACCCAGATGTGTGGTGCATGAATGAAATTTGATGCCAAACGTATGAGATAACATATTTTGGGTATTGAATGGCAAGTTTAGTTCTTGAATGACTAGATAGATTAGTGTAATAATAGAAGTGGAATGGCCAAATTTAGATGCATGTAGTTTGGAACCACTTGGGAAGTTCATGCAAGTCCTATTTATGCTTTTAAACTTGCCCAAGAGGTGCCAAACACCAAGCAAGACCATTTGGGCACACTTGGTCTCTAATATGGATCAAAATTGACCATATTGGAAACCTACATTACTTTTTGCCCAAATGAGCTCTTCTTGATTTGAAATTTGGCATACATCTAGAGCTTGTTAAGAGATTTTTGGAAAGATAAAGATCAAAATTTTCGGAGGTCTATAGAATATTCGATGAATTTTCAAAGTTGGGATTTTTCATGGATTCTGGTGTGTGCACTGTTCATACTGACAATTTTGAATTCTATGTCACTTGATAGCCAAATGGTGTCCAATTCTTGTGAAATTTTATATGCATAAACTAGAGGTCACAAGCTTTCTGTGGCCACTAAGATCACCTCATTTGGAGGTCTAAGGAGAGAGTTATGTATTTTTGAAGTTTGCTGTCAGTAACAGTGGCGCCTCTAGAGTTCGGTTACTGTTCCATAAGTTTCCAATAGATGAACGTATCTATTTCATTCTGGAATTATTTTTATTATCAATTAGCATGTGTAGCTTTCCATAATGACTAAATATGTGTGATTTATAATTTTATAGAATTAGTTATGAATTTTAGAAGTTTATATCAATAATCTGCACAATAGCCCAGGCAACCAGTGACCTCAGTAGATTTTCGGATGTCAAAAGTTCTCCATGATGAATGTTATGGTCTGGGAATATTTTTAGTGTGAAGTAGACATCTGAAGCTTCCCATAATGCAACGAACACATGATTTTGATTTTTCTATAATTAGTTATGATTTTCCAAAGTTTGTGATAGAAAAGAGCAAATTCTGGCCGAAAATGCAAACATGAATTTTAATGTGTTCCTTTGCTTTCCACGAGTTGTAGACCAAATTTGATGATGGAAACGAGCTATATTTATGTATTTAAGTATGAGAATATAATAGATACATTCATATGGCCCACGGGACTCTGAGAGAAAAATTTTACCTATAGAGAAATGCATTTTAATTCATAACTCCCTATGCCACTATATTGTTTCCATAGAACAAACATAAGATGAGGCATGGGAATTGCATGAATTGAGTTCTAGAAGTATAGTGTTACAGTTTCTGGTGGCTAGGCCAAGAGAACATCCAACCACCTAGGTGTACTTGTGAGGCCGAAAAGAGAGAAGGCAAGGATCAAGAAAAGCTTGCATAAATCTAAGGTAGCTCTCCACCTCATTCTCTTATATTCTTGTGTACATATGTATGTTTTTGTGTGCTTGTGTATGCTCTTGTGATTTGAGAACATGCCACTTGATGTCTTGTGGTTGCCTTAGTACCAATGTGTTGTCTTGAATGCCATTAATTGTGAGAATGGCTCTCAAGGGTGAGGTGGTGCCAAAAGTCCCTTAAAGTGGGTGAGGATGTGTCAAAAGTCTTAAGGAATAAGTAAGACTAGACCAAAAGTCCCTTGGATGGGTGAAACTAGGTCAAAAGTCCTAAGATCAAGAGTGAGGCAAATCTAAAAGTCTTAGAAATAGGGTGAGGCAAAAGCAAAAGTCCTTAGAACATGAAAATGGCTTAATGTGGAAATGTGGCATGGAAATGTAGTATAACACACTTTATGCTTGCACACTTGTGATTTTGATGTATGTATGTTTTGAATGTATGTGTGAATGGATGTGTAAGCTATTGAGATTCTTGAAATCTCACTCCCTTTTCCCCTTCACTCTTGAAATGTCTAGGTGGTGTTCAAAACCAAGGAAATGCAAGCCAAGAACATTAAATGGCTACACCTTGTTCATTTTGTAGTTTGACTTGTGATGGAATATCAAAAAAGCTTTGTAAATATTATTTTTGGTAATGTAAGACCTTGAGCACATGTAATATGATGTATAGACTCTATGTAAATTTTATGTAGCATTAAATCAATGAGATTATGTATTTAGACCTTTGAATAACATGTGTGTTTAGTGTATTAATGGATGTTGAATGGCCAAAATGAGATGTGTGGCATTTGGGACCACTTGGGCAGCTCCCACAAGTCATAATTATGTTTTTTAACTTGTCCAAGAGGTGTTAAACTCAAGAGGAGGCCATTTGGACCAAAGTGACTTTTGATAGGGAGCAAAAAAATGACCATTTTATGAGGCTATGTCACTTTTTATCTAAATGAACTTTTCTTGGTCTGAAATTTGGTATGCATCTAGAGCTTATTGAGAGCTTTTTAGAAAGCTAAAGTTGGCAATTTTTGGAGGTTTGTGGAATATTTGGTGAGTTGTTGAAGATGGAAAATTTTCTGGTTTTGGTCATTGGTACTGTAACACTGGTCCAAAATTAAATTCTATCACTCATAAGGAAAATGATGTTCAATTACCACAAACTTTTATACAGAGAAACTAGACATTCCCAGTGACGTGTGTCAATTAGAAGCACCTCATTTGGATATCTAGAGAGGAAGATATGAATTTTTAAATTTCTTGCCTAGTATCAGGTACCCCAACTGACCTCAGGTATTGTTTGATTGGGTTTCTGGGTCTAGGCATGCCTAAATTGGTCTAAAGTTATTTTTTTCTCTCTATGTAACATTCACAGCTTTCTAGATTGATATCATTTGCATGTATTTGATTTTTTTGGAATTAATTACACATTTTTGAAATTTGCTACAGAAACTTGTGATAGTATTAGTGGACAGTCAGACCTCTAGACTTTTTCGAATGTCAAATGTCCTCTATGTTATGTTTCATAGTCTAAATGTATTTTTAGCATAAATTAAACATTTGTAGCTTTCCATAATTGTCAAGAATGCATGATTTCAATTTTTTTTAGAATTAGTTATGATTTTTCAAAATTTGTGATAGAAATGGCAAAATTCTAACCGAAAATACAAGTACGAGTTTTATGCTCCCCTTTTCTTTCCATGAGTAATAGGCCACTTTTGATGATGAAAATGAGTTGTATCTATGTAAATAAATATGATAATGTGATACATGAGCTCACATGGTCTGCGAGATATCGAACAAAAAATTCAAATGCGACACAACGCGAAAATAATCCATTATTTAATGCTATTTTTCTTACCTCTTGTGTAAGTAGCATGGTTTAAGGCATGAGATTATTATGAAATGAGTTAAAAATATACAGTGTTACATTCTTTCCCTTCCTTTCCTTCTTCTTTTTCATGCCTCCAAGAGAGCTCTAATGGCTACCTTTGGTCGACCAAAATGAAGAAGAAGGAGTGAGGGTATTTATATGAAGGAGCTAGGATTTTATGACTTTTCAAATTTTCAATTTTGCCCTTGCAATTTAATTCCACCATTTGTGCCCATTTCTTAGTGTTTTTAAAAATTAACAACTCTATAATAAAATTTAGACTCTCTTCATCAATAAAAGAGTCTATCTTAAGGTTACAAAGACTTAAAACAATTAAAAGAAGTTCAGTTAAAGTTATGGTCAATTGAAACCCTAAATTGTACTCCATCAGGGATTTAATAAAACTAATCTTAGTTGGTTAACCTACTGACCTTATTTCATCATATTATGATGACGAGTATTGATTTCTTGAGCCAATTCTTATGTTTTCCTAAATCCCTGAATTTTCCATTGATTAGGCTCGTATTGATATCCTTTAACTCTGACTGATCTTTCTTGACCCTGTGACCCCATTTTAATTAATCCATTTTGTTCTATAGGGACTATTTTGATTTACAAAATATAAGATATTACATAACTTGATTGCTTTGGTTCAAGTTTTGAGGCACTATAAAGTTGTAATTTTTTTTTTAACTTTTTGTCCAGAATTACACATTGAACAAGACAAAAATTGGTGTGAGGATTAAGACTTGAACTAATATCCTAGTTTCTATAGGGATGGATTTGCATTTTAAGCAATGTTTTAAAAACTAAATTGGTTGTTAAATAGGTGAAAGGAATGGTTCATAATTTAATAGTTAGATCATAATTGAACTGTAGTTAAACTGATTTAATTAATTTATTTAATCATTGCTAAAGATTAACTATTCTTAAGGAGCTCAGTTCAATTTTATTATTGTCATTGTTTTGTTGTTGTTATTGTTATTGTTATTGTGACGTAATAAATAGTTTTTATTTTGGTTTTTTCCTATATTTACTACTAACTAAATTTTGGTTCAATTTAAATCAATGTACTTTTGCATAAAGTTTATCTGATACTTGAATTTGTGAAGAAATCCATGGTGATGATCTACTACATGATACTTCAAACTATTTCTTACAATATTCTTAATAGTTGGTGATTGTTGTAATGTTCAATTTTCGTTAAACGACAGAAACAAACACGTTTTTAAAGCAAGCCCCCTGGAATGAATTAGTTAAGGTCCCAAAAAATTTGAGTAACATTCTAGACTCCTAAAAATGAGAATTTTAGCCTCAGACGGAAAGAAAAATAGAGCTAGAACAAAGAAACAAATTTTGACAGAAAACCTACGAAACATAATGGTATTTTCATAATTTTGAGAAATTTTTGGAATTCACACAGAAGGGCTTTTTAAATGAACGTTTTGACTTCTCCAGGGTTCTTAGAGGCCCTGAAAACTATGGAGCCCAGGACAGTTAAATCATCTTTGGTGGATGTTTTCCAATGTCGGTGTGCCCGAATTTTGACAAATCAGTTCGGGAAGGTTTTAGCTCTGATTTGAGTAATTCCATAGGTATTTTATTTAATTAGGAACCTAAATTTTATAATGGAAAAGACAGTTCTCAAAAAGGGGCTAAAACGAAGGAGAAACGAAAATGCAAAGTACAAAGGAAAAAATTAGAATTTTTGAAAAAGTCATTTTTCTCTACCTATATATAGGTGGCACCTCACACTCTCCCTCATTTAGCATCAGATTTCTTAGCCCCAAACTAGAAGCAAACCCTAGGAGAGAGGAACCTAAGAGAGGAAGAAGAAGGAAGAAGAAATCCAAGCTTAAGGTATGTTTCCATGGTGATTTTTCATGCTTTTCTCTACCCATACCACCTCTCTTTCATTCTCCTTGATTTCCTTTGCTTAAATTGAAGTTTATAAATATGATTCAAGGGAGAAATTCAAGGGAAATTTCGGATTTGAAGAAAGGAGCTTGGAGAAAGCAAGATTCAAGCCAAATCAAGCAAAGAAACTAGGTAAAATTGCATCCTATGGTTTATATCTTCCATCACCCTTCTTCTCCATTTCGCTTAACCCTAGGAGCTATAGGAGGATCTGATTTCTAAGCCCAATCAAGCATGAATCTCGGCATTTGATGGAGAAGAATAAAAATATGTAAAGAAAATAACAAAATAATCATTAGATTTCAAGATGCAAATTCTAGGGTTTCAAGTGTTCCTTTCAAATTCTGATTTTGTATCATGCTTCCTAGGTTTAATTAAGAGTTTAAATGAGTTCTTGAGACCTCTAAGATACTCCCCACATGCTTCTTCCTTCAAGAAAATAAAGAAAACTCCAAGAAACCCTAACCTAGGCATAGTCTCGGCCAAAGCATGTTCATATAGCTAGGGAGAGTTTTAAATTTTTCTAAGTCCATTCTTGAGTCATATTTGATGAATGAAAATGAGTGAAGGCCTTGGAAAAAATTTATAACGCATAGAAAGTGATTTAGTGCTTTAGGTTCCATATTATGACCTAAAGAAGCAATATGATGTTAAGCCCTTTGTTTTAATGGTGTGATGACTCCAAGAGGCTTAAAAGGAGCCAAGAATCATATTTGAAAGGAAAGAATGAAGCCTAGAAATCATTTGAGTGGTGTTGCTTCATTAGGTGCATTTATGGACCATAATGGAACCTATAGAGCAATCTAGTATCTAAGCAAGTTGTATGGCCTAAGATATTGTTTAATGAATCTAATTGGCTTCCATAAATTGTATCTAGGCCAAGAGAAACCATCTCCACAAGCTTTTGTGTGTGTGGTCGAAAGAGGAGGCTTGAAATCCAAGGAAAAAGTGTGTAATTGTGTGTAAAGTAGCTCTCTCCACCTTCTCTCATGCATGGATGTGTGTTTAATTTGTCTTAGAATGTGTGTATGTGTATTTTCAAGCCATGAAAAGTATGCTAGGATGATTTTATATGCCATAATTTCATGATGTCATGTTATGTTTTCAAATGAATGTATGGTGTTTATTGAGTTTGCTTGAGTGTGGAGAGGTCAAGAACTCTTAACTATGGTGAGGATGAGCCAAGAACCCTTGAGATTGGTAGAGATAAAGCAAAGAGTCTCCCAAAAGCAAAGTGGGCTCCCAAGAGTATGGTTAAGTCCAAAGCTCTTAATGAATGGGTGAGGCAAGTCCAAAATCCATGAGGAAAAAGTGTGAGGCTAATCCAAACACTAGGTGAGCTCTTAAATGTTTTGTATGACTTCTTCACATGTCAAGCTTGCTTCTTAAATGTTCATGACTTCTATGATAACCATGCATGCATTTTTAAGACTTTCTTTGCATATATTATGTATGATTAAATGGAAGATGAGCCATTGGGATTCTTTGAATCTCATTCCCTCCTCTCCAATGATCTCACATGCTAGGTGGACCAATTGGATACACCAATGGGAGCCAACAATATTGAACAAAAAAGATTAACATCCATATGTTTAGCGTTTACCTTTTGAAAGCCATAATGAACCATAATGATGTATATTATTGTTGTAAATGGCTTATGACCCTTGAGACATATGTAATTATGATATTATGCAACGTAGAAATGAAAGAATGTGTTATGTGAATGATGGAATGTGAATTGAGTATGTATGGCAAAGATAGCTTCATAAATGAGTTTATGAAAATGTGCATATGTGTGGATAGAAAGGCCAAAATGAGATGCATAGGGTTTGGGACCATTTGGGTAGCTTACACAAGTCCTAAATATACTTTTAAACTTACCCAAAAGGTGCCAAAACCAAAGAAAAGCCATGTGGCAATTTTGGTATCCTATATAGAGTAAAAAATGACCATAATGGAATTCTATATTACTTTTTGGCCAAATAAGTTATTCTTAATCTAAAATTGGCATGAAATTAGGCCTTATTAAGAGCTTTTTGAGAAGCTAAAGATCATAATTTTTGGAGGTCTACAGAATATTTGAGAATTTTTCAAAGTAGGCAATTTTTCTAGTTTTGGTCTGTTGCACTATTCATTTGGTCCAAAATTGAATTTTGTCACACGAGGTTCAAATGATGTCCAATTGCTATGAAATTTTATATAGAGAAACTAGACATTCACAGAGACTCATGTCAACTAGAAGCACCTCAATTGGAGGTCTAGAGAGAGAGAGATATGAATTTTTGAACATTCTATCCAATATTAGTAGTTTTGCTCGACCTAAGTTACTGTTCTATTGAATTCTGAGGCTTGGGTATGATGAACTGGTCTAGAAATATTTTTTCCCTCTAGTTAACATCCACATCTTTCTAGATTGGTATCATTTATATGGATTTGATTTTTTTCGGAATTAATTGGACATTTTCAAAGTTTTCTACAGAATTCTGTGACAGTTCCAGAGTGTAGTTTGAACTCTGGATTATTTTGGACATCAAACATCCTCTGCAATGGATGTCATGGTCTAGGCATATTTTTATTGTGAATTAGACATCTATAGCTTTTTAGAATGACTAAGAATGCATGTTTTTTATTTTTTTAGATTTAGTTATGATTTTCTAAATTTTGGTTAGAAAAAGGGGCAAATCTAGCAAAAAATAAATAACCACATTTCATGCTTCATTTTGGGTTTCATGAGTAGGAGGCATGATTTTGTGATGCAAAAGAGTTGTATTGATGTAATTAAATGTGAGAATGTATAGCATGAGCTCACACAGTCCATGTGACACCAAATGGAATTTTAATATACGACGTAGTGCAAAGGAATCCATTATTTTATCCTCTTTTTCATATGTTCTCATGAAATCTAATGATGTAAAACACATGAGTATTATGAAATGAGTTAGAATTTATGGTGTTACATTTATTAGTATAAGAGTGATGGTTCAGGCTCTTATTGTGGGTTGTGGCTTGTGATTATGAGTTGCCTAGATGCATATGAGCTTGTTTTTGGATGAATTGAGTGTGTTTGATGGTGGAAGTGTTCCCTAGCTTATGTTACAGTTTGTTATGATATTTCAGTACAATGGTGAACAATAGGAGAGGTCGACCCTTTAGAGAAGCTTATACTAATGAAGCCGGGCCTAGTGATCCAGTAGCTGGAGCCTTACAATCTATCATGGCTCGCTTGGATCAGCAGCAAGCCGTCATTATGCAGCTTCAAGAACGGCTAAGGCTTGTTGAGAAAGATAGCCAGGGCCCTACACCTACTCCTCCTCAGCCACCTCCACACTCAGATCGTCCCGAGTATTCAGGAGTGACTCACCCAGATGCACAACCATACACACAGATGGTTGCCCTAATTCCACCAGCTCAGACACCTCCTGCACAGTAGCAGCCCTCGACCAAAAAGGTTATTACTCAATTCAAGAAATTCGAGCCTCCCACCTATGCTGGTGAGATGAACTCAGATAAAGCTAAGGCTTGGATTATGCAGCTAGAGAAAATATTCGAGGTGATGGAGTGCACGTCTTAGCAGAAAGCCAAGATGGCTGTATTCCAGTTATAGGGAGAAGCAAATTATTGGTGGAAGGGCACTGAGCCTATCTTGAGAGCAAGGAACTCCTCGATTACATTGGAGGCATTCCTCGAGGTGTTCCATGAGAAGTATTTCGCCGATTCTATCAGAGATGGAAAGGAATCAGAATTTATCCTATTTAAACAGACTGAGGGGGTGTTCATGGACTAATATGTAGCAGAATTTGTTGAGCTCTTTAGATATTCCTCCTACTTATAGAGACATGATGATGAAAGATGGAGGGTAGATAGATTAGAGAAGGGCTTACTTCCTGAGATTAGAGATAGGGTAATGCCACAAAAAATCAGGCATTTTAACACCCTCGTTGAAGTGTGCAGAGTAATAGAAATGAATCTTAGGATGATGCAGCCTACCTCCAGCACTGGACCACCCCTTTCCTTCTTTGAGCCCAAGAGACCTAGAAAGGGGTCCCAGGCTGCAATTACTAGCCGTAGAGGTGGAAAGAGTCAGTGGAGCCAAAAGGGCAAGAGATAGTGGAGTTAGTCTAATAAAGGCAGTTTCACACCTATCACATGTCCTCAGTGTGGCAAGAACCACAGCACCAGACCATGCTATGCGGGGCAGAAGGTATGCTTCCAGTGTGGTAGGCCAGGGCACATGGCCAGGGATTGTACCCAGGCTCCTCTACAGATCACACAGCTGAGGGAGATGGTTGCTCCTCCCAGACCACAGACCTAGGGTAGAGTCTTCGCCCTATCACAGTAGGAGGCTAGCCGGTCCCTAAGTCTAATTCAAGGTACTATTAAAATAAATGATTTTTTTGTGGTTGCATTATTCGATTCGGGCACTAGTCACTCTTTTATTTCATATGACTGTGCTAGAAGGTTGGGTTTGAGTATGCATACATTTCCATATGAGTTGCATGTATATACCTCAATAGGAAATCGAGCCATTACCTCTCATGCATGTTTAAATTGTGTGATCTAGTTTAATCATTTTCTGACCACCCTTGATTTGATTTGTATGCCCTTTATTGATATTGATGTAATTATTGGCATGAATTGGATGTTTGCAAATAACACCACACTAGATTGTAGCCACAGGTGTATTACTTTACCTGAGTGTGGGACTATGCCTAGTACTAGAGCTAAGTTATCTGTTATGACCACCTTCTAGGTTGAGAGATCTCTAGGGCATGGTTGTCAGGGGTATCTAGTTTTCTTTTTAGTTTAGGCTAAGGTAGAAGAGGGTATAGATGATATTCCCATAGTGAGGGAGTTCCCAGAGGTATTCCCCAGAGAGAGAGAGGTAAAGTTTCCTATAGATATTGTAACTGAGGCAGGTCTAGTGTCTAAGGCCCCGTATAGGATGGCTCTGACTGAGCTAGTAGAACTTAAGAAACAAATAGAAAAGCTATTAGAGAAAGGTTTTATTAGACTTAGTGTTTTGCTATGGGGAGCTCCAGTCTTATTTGTAAAGAAGAAAGATGGGAGCCTTAAATTGTGTATAGATTACTGGGAACTCAATAAAATAACCATTAAGAATAAGTACCCTCTCCCTGGCATAGATGACCTCCTAGATCAGTTAGTAGGAGCGTCAGTGTTTTCAAAGATAGACCTTAGGTTGGGATATCATCAGCTTAGAATAAAGGCTGAAGATATTCCTAAGACAACATTCAGAACTAGATATGGCATTATGAATTTTTAGTTATGCCCTTCGGGTTGACGAATGCAGCCACAGTATTTATGGATTACATGAACAGAGTTTTCAGGCCATACTTAGATAGATTCATAGTTGTCTTCATAGATGATATCCTCATCTACTCAAAAAGTAGAGAGGAGCATGAGCAATACCTGAGATTAGCCTTGGAGACCCTGAGAGAGAGACAGTTGTATGCTAAACTTAGTAAATGTGAGTTCTGGCTCACTGAGGTTTAGTTTCTAGGTCATGTGATCTCCCAAGCAGGGGTCGCAATAGATCTTCATAAGATAGAGGCAGTATTATAGTAGGAGAGACCTAAGACAGTGACAGAGATCAGAAGCTTCCTAGGTTTAATAGGCTATTATTATAGGAGGTTCATTCAGGGCTTTTCTCAAATAGCGATGCCACTAACCCAGCTTACTAGAAAGAATGTGCCATTTGTTTGGAATGAAAAATGTGAGAGGAGTTTTCAGGAATTGAAGCATAAGTTAACCACAGCCCCAGTTTTAGTACTCCCTAACCCTAAAGAAACTTTTGTAGTATACAGTGATACCTCTAAGAAAGGGTTAGGATGTGTGCTTATGCAGAAAGGCCGAGTGGTAGCTTATACTTCAACATAGTTGAAACCTCATGAGAAAAACTACCCCACACACTACCTAGAGTTATTCGCAATGGTATTTGCTTTGAAAATATGGAGACACTACTTATATGGGGCAGCCATGGAAATTTACAGTGACCACAAGAGCTTCAAATACTTGTTTGAATAGAAAGAGCTAAATATGAGACAACAGAGGTAGCTAGAATTTTTAAAAGATTATGATTTTATACTGAAATACCATCTTGGTAAAGCTAATGTGTAACACCATAAATTATAACTCATTTCATGATAGTCATAAGCTTTATATCATTAATGCCACAAAGGAAGTAGAAAAATTTTCTTAAAATAATGAGTTTAATTGCATTGCGTTGTATTTGAAAATTTCATTCGGTGTCACGTGGACCGTATGAGTTCATACTATATAGTCTCATATTTAATTACATTAATAAAATTCATTTGCATCATAAAATCATGTCCACAATTCATGGAAATCGAAATGGAACTCAAAATCACTAAGTGTAATTTTAGCCAGATTTGCTCCTTTCTCTGACCAAATTTTGGGAAATCATAACTAAATCTAAAAAAATTGAAATCATGCAATATTTGTTATTATGGAAAGGTTTGGATGTCTACTTCATATTAAGAATATGTCCAGACCATAACATCTATCACATAGGACGTTTGAAATCCAAAATGGTCCAGAGTTCAGACTGCACTCTGAAGCTGTCACAGAATTATGTAGAAAATTTGGAAATGTCCAATTAATTCCAAACAAATCCAATCTATACAAATGATACCAATCTAGAAAGCTATAGATGTTGATTAGAGAAAAAAAATATCTCTAGACCATTTTATTAAGCCCAAACCTCAAAATTCAATAGAATAATACTTCTAGTCGGGCAAAATTACTGGTACTAGACAGAAATTTCAAACATTCATATCTCCATCTCTAGACCTCCAAATGGGGTGCTTCTAATTGTCACGAGTCACTATGATCTTTTAGTTTCTTTGTACAAAATTCCATGGCAATTGGACATTATTTGGATCTCATGTGATAGAATGCAAGTTTGGATCAAATGAATTATGTAGCAAACCAGAAATCATAAAAATTGCCAATTTTGAAAAATTATCAAATATTCTATAGACCTCCAAAAATTATGATCTTTAACTTCCTAAAAAGCTCTCAATGAGACCTAATTGCATGTCAAATCTCAGATCAAGACTAACTCATTGGTCAAAAAATGATATAGGGTTCTATTATGGTCAAATTTGGCTCCATATGAGGTACCAAATTTGCCAAATGGCTTTCCCTTAGTTGTGACACCTTTTGGGAAAGTCTAAAAGTACATTTAAGACTTGTGTGAGCTACCCAAATGGTCTCAAATATCATGCATCTCATTTTGGCCATTCAACCCATACTTATGCACATTTACACCATACTTCCACATTGCATACTTTGGCATTATATACTTAAAATATATGCTAGAGGTCATACATCATATTCATACATTTAAATATCACATAATATCATATTTACACATGTCTCAAAGTTCATAGGCCATTCATAACATTATATACATCATGTACTCATTTAAAAATATAACATGGCATAAAAAATCATAGCATATAAAGGCACGTTAGCATACTTTTCATAGCTTGAAAATATGCATACGCACATTCTAAAACAAGCTAAACACACATCCATGCATGAGAGAAGGTGGAGAGAGCTACCTTGTGTACACTCACACACTTTTTCCTTGAAATTCAAGCCTCCCTTTTGGCCACACACCCACAAATTGGTGGAGATGGTTTCTCTTGGGCTAGATAAAATTTATGGAAGCCAATTAGGTCCATGAACACATTATAAGGCTATATAACTTGATGAAACACTAGATTGCTCTATAGGTTTCATTATGGTCCATAAATGTACCTAATGAAGCAACGGCCCTCAAATAATTTCTTGGCCTCATTCTTTCCTTTCAAATATGATTCTTGACTCTTTTTAAGCCTCTTGGAGTCATCACACCATTAAAATAAAGGGCCTAGCATCATGTTGCTTCTTTAGATCATAATATGGAACCTAAGACATTAAATCACTTTCTATGAGTTCTAAATTTTTTCCAAGGCCTCCCCTCACTTTCATTCATCAAATATGACTCAAGAATGGACTTAGAAGAATTTAAAACTCTCCCCCACTACAAGAACCCTCTTTGGACGAGACTATGGGCTTCCTTGGCCTTTTTGGAGTTCTCTTAGTTTTCTTGAAGGAGGAAGCTTGTGGGGAGCATCTTAGGTGTCTCAAGAACTCATTTAAACTCTTAATTAAACCTAGGAATCATCATACAAAATCAGAATTTGGAAGGTGCACATAAAATCATAGAATTTGCATCTTGATTTCTAATGGTTTTTTTGTTGTTTTCTTTGCATATTCTTAATCTCCACATAATTTTCTTACATTCATGCTTGGTTCTGCCTAAAAATAATCTCCTCCTAGGGTTTTCTCAAGTGGGGCAAAATGGTGGAGAAGGGAACTAAAGATGATAACCATAGGAAGAGAAATTACCTTGTTTTCTTACTTTTTCTCACTTGAATCTTGTGTTCTTTGAGCTCCTCTCTTTAAATCCAAATTTTTCCCTTAATTTCTCCCTTAAAATAGATTTATAAACTTCATTATAATTATAGGAAAGAAAGGGGAATGGAGAAGGAGAGGTTTGGAAAGGAGAAAGCATGAAAAGCTAGGAAATTCTTTACCTTTTTCTTGCTTTTTCTCCTCCTTTCTTTTCCTCCATGGTGTGCCTAAGAGAGCTGGTGTTTTCTATGGTTTTTGGGCAGAATGGGTTATGCAAATGGAGGGGAGAAGAAATAAGAAACTTAAAGTATGTTCAAGAAGCTTTCACTTTCTTAAAAATTCCAATTTTACTCTTTGTACTTTGCATTTTTGTTTCTCCTTCATTTTACCTCTTTTTTGAGAACCGTCTTTCCCATTATAAAATTTAGGTTCCTAATTAAGAAAAATGCCTTTGGAATCATTCAAATCGGAGCTAAAACCTTACCGAATGAATCGATCAAAGTTTGGGTCAACCAATATTAGAAAACGTCCACCGGAGGGGATTTAATTGTCACGAGGCTTCCCATGGTTTTCAGGGCCTTTGAGAATCTCAGAGAACTAAAAAATTTCATTTAAAAAGCCCTTCTATGTGAATTCTAAAATTTTCTCAAAATTACGAAAATACTATTACGTTTCTTAGGCTTTTCTTAAGAAATTGTTTCTTCACTCTAGCTCCATTTTTCTTTCCTTTTGAGCCTGGGATTCTCATTTTCAGGAGTCTAGAATGCTTCCCAAAATTTTTGGGACCTTAACTACATCATCTTGAGGGATTTCCTTTTGTATCCGGTGAGTTTCATTTGTTTACAAAGAAACCGTACGTTACATTTCTCATGTTTTTTTTCTTATTTTTAGAGAACCGGATGTTACATAATGTGGTAGTTGATGCCCTGAGTAGAAAACAGGAGTTCAATCTGTTTGAGGATAATATAGTGAGATACAAGGATAGGCTGTATGTGCCTAGGAACACATAAATTAAAGAAAAGATATTAGATGAGGCATATAAAAGTAAGTACACCATTCATTCGGGCAGTAATAAAATGTATCAAGATTTGAAGAAAATGTTCTGGTGGCCTGGAATGAAAATAGACATAGCAGAGTATGTCTCTTGATGGCTAGTATGTCAGAAAGTGAAAATAGAGCACCAAAAACCAGCTGGGTTACTTCAATCCATAGATATCCCGGAGTGGAAATGGGATAGTATAGCTATGGATTTTGTTATAGGTTAACCTAGGACATCATTGGGGTATGATGCAATATGGGTAATAGTGGATAGATTAATAAAGTCAATACACTTTCTACTTATGAAAGCCACTTATACCCTAGATAAGTTAGCCCAATTGTACATCAGAGAGATAGTTAGACTGCATGATGTGCCTAGAAGCATAGTATCAGATAGAGATCCTAGATGCATATCGAATTTTTGGAGATTATTACAGGATGCTCTAGGTACTAGACTCTGATTTAGCACAGCTTATCACCCTCAGACAGATGGACAGACGGAGAGAACCATTAAAACCCTAGAGGACATGTTGAGGGCATATGTGCTAGAAATGAAAGAGAACTGGAATACATACTTGCCTCTAGCAGAGTTCACCTATAATAATAGTTACTATGCAAGTATACAGATGGCGCTGTATGAGGCATTATATGGGAGGAAGTGTAGGTCCCCAATGTGTTGGGTTGAGCTAGGAGAGCGGAGCCTTATAGGCCCAGAATTAGTGGACCAGACTTCCAGGCAAATAGAAACCATTAGAAAGAAACTTCTGATGGTCCAGAGTAGACAGAAAAGTTATGCAGATAAATATAAACGGCCATTAGAGTTTGAGATTGGAGACCATGTCTTCATCAGAGTATCTCCAGTCATTGGGATAGGTTGGTCCATAAAAAGTAAAAACCTCAGTCCACAGTACATAGGTCCTTTCTAGATTCTGGATAAAGTAGGACCTGTGGCTTACAGATTAGCCCTTCCCTCAAACCTAAGCCAAGTCCACAATGTATTCCATGTCTCTTAGCTTAAAAAGTACCAGCCTGACCCCTCACATGTCATAGAATATGAGAATGTGTAGTTATAGGAAGATCTATCATATATAGTATCACCAGATTGGATCGTGGACGTTAGACTCAAGCAGTTATGGAATAAGACGATACTGTTAGTGAAAGTGGTTTGGAAGGGGTTATCTCCCGAGGAAGCCTCCTGGGAACTTGAGAACGATATGAGGAAGAAATATCCAGAACTCTTCCCATTCGGTATGTTATCTAAATTTCAAGGAAAAAATTTTTAAAAAGGGGGAGAATTGTAATGTCCAATTTTCATTAAACGTTGGAAACGGGCACGCTTTCAAAGCAAGTCCCTTAGAATGAATTAGTTAAGATCCTACAAAATTTGAGTAACATTCTAGACTTCTAAAAATGAGAATTTTAGCCTTAGATGGAAGGAAAAATGGAGCTAGAATGAAGAAACAAATTTTGACAGAAAACCTACGAAATGTAATGGCATTTCATAATTTTGAGCATTTTTTGGAATTCACATAGGAGGGCTTTTTAAATAAAAGGCCCTGAAAACTATGGGAAGCCTCAAGACAGTTAAACCCCCTTCGGTGGACGTTTTCCAATGTCGGTGTGCCTGAATTTTGATGAATCCATTCGAGAAGGTTTTAGCTCCAATTTGAGTGATTCCAAAGGCATTTTAATTAATTGAGAACCTAAATTTTATAATAGAAAATATGGTTCTCAAAAAGGGGCTAAAAAAAAGGAGAAACAAAAATGCAAAGTATGATGGGCAAAATTGAAATTTTTGACAAAGTCATTTTTCCCTACCTATATATAGGTGACGCCTCACACTCTCCCTCATTTAGCATCAGATTTCTTAGCCCCAAACCAGAAGAAAAACCTTAGGAGAGAGTAAATAAAGTTAAAACAAAATTGCCATTATGGAAGGATGAAATTAAAATTTTTGATAAAACTAGTTTCTTGAATGTTCCATAAGCTTCATGCCTCTTCCTCCCCTTATTCAGGCTGACTCACCTTCTACCCAAAAATAGAAAAAGAAGCAAAATTCTTAGGTGCACCAAGAGGAGGAGAGAAGGAAGGAAGAAACCAAGGAAAAAGTAAGGGAATTTAAGAAATTTCATGCTCTTTCTTCTTCTAATCTTGCTCCTCTCCTTCCATGCTTTCTTTCTATAGTTTGTTTGAATGGATTGATTCTTTTTTGAGTCCAGAACAAGGGGGAGTAGTTTGAATTGCTTGAGAAGAGGAAAACCAAGAAGAAAGACTCTTAAAAATAAGTTAGAATCCAAGGTACTTTATGCTTTGAATTGCTTCTCCTTTTTGCTTCTTCTTGCTATGGGCTTCAGCCAACTTAGGGAGTAGTAGGAGGGGATGGATTTTAGATAAAACCAAAAAGTGAATCCTAGAAAAAAGAGTGTGAGGATTAAGATTATGCAAGGAAATTAAAGAAAAAACCAATAGAAATCAAGTTAGGAAAGTATAGGACTCTTTAGGATTTTGTAAAATCTGATTTAATACATGAATTTCCTAGGCTATTTAAGTGTTCCATTAAGCTCTTAAGACCTCTAGAAAGCCTCCAAAGTGGCTCTCCTATCAAGGAAAAATCACGAAGTCCATGAACCTCCTTCCTCCTCTATGTCTCAGCCAAGCTAGGTTTAATGGGTTAGGAAGTATTTTAAATTTTTCTAGCCTTAGTTTGAGACTTCATATGATGTTAGAAGATGGGAGGAACCATTGGGAAAAATTTAAGAGCCATAGATTAGAAGATGGGACAATGGTGTCCATAATGATGCCTTAAAAAGCAACTTATAATTAAGCTTATGCAAATGAACGTGTGATGGCTCCAATGACTTTGACTGATGGCAAGAGGCCTAGAAATGAAAAAAGAATGGAGCCTAGAACTTGAATTGTGAAAGTTGCTTCAATAGGTCATTTATGGAACCATTATGTCACTTATAAAATCAAGTGTGTGTTTAAGAATAAATTTAGTATCTTGGCTTGCTTCAAGTGTATGATTGTGTATTAATTATGATGTTTAGGCCAAGAGGATCTTAACCCACCTAAGTGCTCTTGTGAAACCAAAAAAAGGAAGGAACAAAGTAAATCCAAGCTTGTAAAAGTTCAAGGAAGCTTTCCACCTCATTCTCCTTGCATTCTTGTATGCATATGTATGTCATTATGTACTTGTATGTGCTCTTGTGATTTGAGAATATGCCACTTGATGTCTTGATATTGCATTGGTACCAATGTGTCTTATTGAATAGCTTTGGTTGTGTAAATGGCTCATAAGGGTGCATAATGTGGGTAAGGAGATGCCAAAAATCTTAAGGCATAGGTGAGACTAGGCTAAAAGTCTCTTATATAGGTGAGGCCAAGTCAAAGGTCCTTAGGCCAAGGGTGAGGCAAATCCAAAAGACCTAAAAATGGGGTAAGGTAAAACCAAAAGTCCCTAGAGCTTAATTTTGGCTTTGTTGTGCAAGTGTGGCATGAAATTGTGGTTATGTGCATTTTAGTTAAAGTAGCTTGCATGCTTGTGCCATTGATGTATGTATGCCTTGAATGTGTGTGTGAATTGGGTGTGTAAGCTATTGAGATTCCATGAATCTCATTTCCCTTCTCTTTTCTATCTTAATATGTCTAGGTGGTAGGCAAGAACAAAAAAACACAAGCTAAGGGAGTTGAAAAGCTATATTTGGATCATTATGTAGTTTATTTTGTAATTGAATATCAAAGTGATTATGTATATGTTATTTTTGGGATGTAAAATGTAATATCTAGTTTTCTGAAAATGAAAGAAAATGTGAGAAACATAATGTACGGTTTCTCTGTCAATGAACGAAATTCACTAGGTATAAAAGGAAGTCCCCCAAAATGATATAGTTAAGGTCCAAAAAATTTGGGAAACATTCTAGACTCCTAAAAATAAGAATTTTAGACTCAAACAGAAAGAAAAACGGAGTTAGGATGGAGAAATAAATTGTAACAGAAACTAACAAAACATAATGGCATTCTCTTAAATAAATGCAACTTTTGGAAAAACTTATAGGAGGGCTTTTTAAATGAAAATTTTAAGTTTTTTGGGGTTCTCAGAGGCCCCCAAAAATCATAGGAAGCCCTAGGACTGGTAAAACCCCTCTGCTGTACGATTTTCAACGTTGGTTGACCTGAACTTTGATCGGTTCGTTCAGTAAGGTTTTAGCTCCAAATTGAGTGATTCCAAAGGAATTTTATTGAATTGGGAACCTAAATTTTATAATGGAAAATATGTTTCTAAAAAAGGAGCTAAAATGAAGCCGAAACGAAATTGCCATTACGGAATGACAAAATTAAATTTTTTGAAAAAGTGTGTTTCTAGAAGTTCCCACACACTTCTCCTTTCTTCTCCCATCTTCTTAAGCACGAAATTTCTGTCCAAAATACAAAATATGATCTGCTCTCTTAGGCTCACAAGAAGGGGAAGAAAAGGAGGAGAAAAATCAAGAAAAAGGTATGGATTCTTGGTAGTTTTCTATGCTTTCTTCCATCCAAACCTCCTTTCCTCCATTCTCCTTTGTTTCCTTTAATTAAAATGAAGTTTACAAATCTATTTTAAGGGAGATATTAAGGAGAAATTTCGGATTTGAAGAAAAGAGCTTGAAGAAAGAAGGATTCAAGCGAGAAAAAGCAAGAACACAAGGTAATTTCTCTTCCTATAGTTGCTATCTTGGTTCCCCCTTCTCCATTTCGCCTAACCTAAGGAACCCTAGAAGGATTTGATTTTTAGGTAGAACCAAGGATGAATCTAAGGAAAAAGGATGTGGAGATTAAGAATATACAAAAGGAATTAACAAAAAGCCATTAGATTTCAAGATGCAATTTTTAAGGTTTCAAGTGCACATTGTAAAATCTGATTTTATATGATGATTTCTGGCATAAATAAAAGTTTAAATGAGTTCCTAAGATCCCTAAGAGGCTTCCTATATGCCTTATTGTCTCAGCTAAAAAGGGTTTCCATAACTAGGAAGAGTTTTAAAAATTTTTAAGCCTATTTTTGAGTCATATATGATGAATGAATATGAGGGAAAGCCTTAGAAAAAATTTAGAACCCATAGAAAGTGAGTTAGTATTTTATGTTCCATAATATGACCTAAAAAAGCAACATGTAGTTAGGCTTTCTATTTTAATTGTGTGATGACTCCAAGAGGCTTAAAAGGAGTCAAGAATCATATTTGAAAGGAAAGAATTAAGTTTAGAAATTATTTGAGGGGTGTTGCTTCATTATGTGCAATTATGGAATCATAATGAGGTTATAAGTCAAGTTAATGTCTAAACAAGTTGGGTGACCTTAAAATTGATTTCATAAATCTAATTGGCTCCCATAAATTGTGTTTAGGCCAAGAAAAATCATCCTTACAATTTTGTGTGTGTGTGGTTGAAAGAGGAAGCTCAGATTCAAGAGAAAAAATGTGTAATTGCCTCCAAGGTAACTCTCTCCACCTTCTCTCATGCATGATTGCTTGCTTTACTTATCTTTGAATGTGTGTATGTATTTTTAAGTCATGAAAAGTTCTCTAGCATGACTTTAATTCCATGGTGCCATGATGTTACAATATGTTTTCATATGATATTTATGATGTATGCTTGGGTTTGCTTGAGTGTGATGAGGCTAAGAACCCTTAGCCATGGTGAGGATGAGCCAAGAACCCTTAAGATTGGTTGAGACAAAGTAAAGAGTCTCCTAAAAGTGAGATGGACTACCAAAAGCATGGTTAAGTCCAAGAATTTCTTAAAGAATGGGTGAGGCAAGTCCAACATCCACAAGAAATTGGATGAGGCCAATCCAGTTGCTTGGCAAGCCTTTGTATGTTATGTATCACTTTCACAAGTGATGAAAATATCTCTTGAATATTTGCACATGTCAATATGATCATACATGCATTTATGAGACTTGTTTGCATCCATTATGTATGATTGAATGGGAGATGAGCTATTGAGATTATTTGAATCTCATCTCCTCCTCTTCAATGATCTAACATGCTAGGTGGACGAAGAGGGCAAGGTAATGGAAGCCAACCACCTTGAAGAAGAGAGCTTGACAACAAAGTGTTTGAATTTTGTTACTTTAAAGCCATGTAAAAGGCAATTGATGTAACTAATGGATGTATATGTATTATGATGTCATGAACACATGTAATTATGATAATATGTCATGTATGAATGAGAGAATATGTTATGTGACCATTAGAATGTGATTTGAACATATTTTAACAAACGAGCTTCTTGGATGGCATTATGAAAATGTGTATAAGTGTGGATGAAATGGTCAAAATGAGATACATAAAATTTGGAACCATTTGGGCAGCTCACACAGGTCCTATTGATGCTTTTAAGCTTGCCCAAGAGGTGCCAAACCCTAAGGAAAACCATTTGGATATTTTTGTATTTTATATGAAGCCAAAACTGACCATAATGGAACCGTATATCACTTTTTATCCAAATGAGCTCTTCTTGATCTGAGATTTGGCATGCAATTCTATTTTTTTAAGAAATTTTTGGGAAGCTAAAGAACATAATTTTAAGAGGTCTAGAGAATATTTGATGAATTTTCAAAGTTGAAAAATTTTCTAGTTTTGGTCAAGTCACTGTTTATACTGGTCCAAAAATGAAATTTGTCACATAGGGCTCAAATGATGTCCAATTGCTACAAAATTTTCTACAAAAAAACTAGACATTCCCAATGACTTTTGACAACTAGAAGCACCTCATTTGGATGTCTAGAGAGGGAGATATGAATTTTCAAAGAATCTATCCAGTATCAAGAACTCCAGCCGACCTCAGTTATTGTTTGATTAAGTTTCAAGGCCTAGGCATACCTAAACCAGTATGGAGTTATTTTTTCCCTCTAGCTAACATCCATAAATTTCTAAATTGGTATTATTAGCATGAATTGGATTTTTGTGGAATTAATTGGATATTTTTGAAATTTGCTGTAGAATTTTGTGACAGCATGAATGAATAGCCCAACCTCTAGATATTTTCAAATGTCAAACACCTTCTGTGATGGATGTTATGGTCTGTACATATTTTTAACATTAATTAGACATGTGTAGGTTTCCATAATAACCAAGAATGCATGATTTTGAGTTTTTTAAAATTAGTTATGATTTTTCAAATTTTATGACAGAAATGTGAAAAATCTAGCCGAAAACATATGTATGTATTTCATGCTTCCCTTTGAGTTCCACAAGATGTAGGCCACTTTTGATGATGCAAATGAGTTGTATTCATGTAATTAAATATGATAATGTAATGTATGAGCTCACATGATCCACGTGACACTGAATGAAATTTTTAATTGCGATGTAACGCTAAAGAAGTCATTATTTTAATGCCTTTATCTTTGAGAATTTACATAATTCTTGGAAATGAGTTATTCAAAGGCATGAGATGAGCTAGAAATATATGGTGTTATATAAAATCATGAACAATTGTAAAATGATGTATGGACATTATATAGATCTTATGTGGCATTAAATTTATGAAAATGTGTAATTTGCCTCTCGTATGGCTTATAGTTACTAATGCATTATTGGATGTGAGATGGTCAAAATGAGATGTATGAGATTTAGGACTACTTGGGAAATTCATATGAGTCATATTCATGCTTTTAAACTTGCCTAAGAGGTGCCAAACCATAATAAGAGCCATTTGGACTAAGTTGATGCATTATGGGAACCAAAATTGGCCAAATTGTGAAGCTATGTCACTTTTTATCCAAATGAACTCTTCTTGGTCTGAAACTTGACATGCATCTAGAGCTTATTAAAAGATTTTTGAAAAGCTAAAGTACAGAATATTTGGAGGTCTATGGAATTTTTGGCAAATTTTTGAAATTGAAAAGTTTTTTGGTTTTGGTCAATGCTATTGTTCATCTAGTCCAAAATGAAATTCTATCATTTTAGGGCAAACGATGTCCAATTGCTATGAAAATTTTCAAGCAGAAACTAAATCTTCCTAATGACCTGTGCTAACTAGAAGCACCCTATTTGAATGTCTGGAGAGGAAGATATGAATTTTTGAATTTTCTGTTCTATTCCAGGCGCACATCCAGACCCTTAGTATTGTTCTATCAATTTTCGAGATATAAATGCTCTTGGGTTGATCTAGAACTATTTTTTTCCCTCTAGTAACATCTTTAGCTTTCCAAATTGGTACAATTTGTATGAATTAAATTTTTGTGGAATTAATTATGAATTTCCAAAACTTGTGTCACTAAGTTGTATCAAAATTCTAGACAGCCTAACCTTTGTGCCTTTTCTGATATCAAGCATAGTCCAGATGATATTTTCATGACTGAGAATTATTGTTAGTGTAAATTTAACATTCATAGCTTTCAACAAGTTATGGTTTAATTTTGATTTTTCTAGATTTAGTTATGATTTTTCAAAGTTGCCCTAAAAATCTGTCACCATGGAACCCGAGGCAAAATGTGAGAATTTGTGAATTTTAGCTCTTGGTCCATGGTTTGTGTAGGATTTTGAGATGTTTATGACTTGTATAAGTATAAAAGAATTAGAAATGATGTTAGGGAATTCACAGGGCCCATATGATGCGAAATAAAAATTTAATCCCTAATGTAACGTAAATAAATTCATTATTTTCAAGGACTTTCATTGGACTTTCCTTGAGAATGTATGTAAGCCATCTTGAATTGAGAAATATGGTACTAGAATATTATGGTATGACATTGCTAACTTGCATTTCAATGCTCCTTATTCAATTTCAATAGTATCTTTTTAATTCTCACACTCCATTACCCTTCTTCCTACCTTAGTTTGGACAGAATTCATCTCTCTATAGATGGGCTCTAAGCTGGCCAAATAGTACCCAAGGGAGAACAACAAGAAAATACAAAGGAAGCTAGAAGAATTACCTTGTTTCTTAGCCTTTTTCAAGAGTTCTTTCCATTGCTTCAAGCTTCTCCTTGAAATTCTAAGTTCTGCCCCCTAGACTGGCCACCAAACAGCCCCATATGAGTCACCAAAGCCATAGGAAGAAAAGGAAGAAGGAGGAGAACATCTTTTGTAAAGAAAGAACCATGAATTTCCATACCTTTTCTTACCTTTTGCAAGCTTTTTCCTTCCTCCCATGCTCCTCCCTTGGATGCCTCTTAGAGCTGGTATCCTTTCTATTTTTAGGTAGAACATAAGTTGGTCTAAGGGAGAGGAGGATGGGACGCCACATATAAGAAGGGGTTGCCTTAAAATTGTTGCTTAAAAATTCCCTTTACGTCCCATTTCTTAGCTTTTTTTTTTTTTTGTTTTAAGCTCATTCTAGCTCCTTTTTAGAACTAATTTTTCCATCATAAAATTTAGATTCTCTAACTTATAAAATGCCTTTGGAATCACTCAATTTAGATTTAAAACCTTCCTAAACAAAAAGGTCAGAGTTTGGGTCAATCGACATTTTAAAACGTTAACTGGAGGAGTTTTAACTGTTCTGAAGGTTCCTATAGTTTTTAAGGCTTCTGAGAACCCTGGAAAATTTATTTTTCTTATTTCAAAATCTCTCCTTTGAGTTTTCTAAAAAGTGCCCACAATTATGAAAATGCCCTACATTTACATTAAATTTCATCTGGCTATTCTGGCTCTATTTTCAGGGCATTTTTTGCCTTAGTTTTTCATGTTTACAGAGGAGTTAGATGTTACAATTTATTCTACTAAACATTTGAGAAACTTTAACTATTATTGTTCTATAAAGTAGTAAAAGAATGATATTGTCAATAGACAAAAGACCAAAAAATAGAGAGTTAGTGAAATTCAAATATATAAACAGTGAATGACAATCCTAAGAGTTAGGTTAGAGTGTACAGCCATCCATGTACAATTATCCAAAAGAAATATAAAGCAATTAGAAAACTTAAACACTAAGGGTCAGATGGGCCATACATGTCTTGGGAAGCCAGATCATGTGGAAGGACAATAATGGGAGATTGAAGTGCTTTTGAATGTGGTGGTGGAGGGTTAGGCATCAGATAATCTACTAACATTTGCAGTTGCTCTTGCATAGAAAGTACATGACCTTCTAATCTTTCAATGACTCTCCCACCTAGCCCTCAAACTGTGTCTTAGGTGGTGCATCATGAATCATGGGTTCTGGTGCCTCCTTTTGCTGAGGTAGAGGTGTAGGTATCTCCTGCTGCTGCCATGCTTGAGGTCTTCTAGGCCTCCTAGGCTTATCTTATATTGTCATATTTGAAGGCACCCTTGGGCTTGAATTATGCATCATTTTTAGACACTTAACTACCCCTCATTTGAAGCAACTCAGAAAACATGTAGGGGTAAGCCAAACAAACCCTCTTAGATCGTGCCACTTGAAATTCAAAATCATGAGGTAAGGAATATCCACCCACTTTCTCATCATAAAACCATAAGTAAGAAGAGCTCTCTCCTGATTCATGTCTAATCCATAGGAGCTAGTCAAAAAATTACTTGTAATGAATTGAAGCCAATAACAAGCAGGTTTCTTCAATTGGGCTATAGTATATACTTCGTTGGTCACTTGAGCCCATCGTTCATTGGCTATTGTGACTTCAACCTCCTCCCATGGAATATACTACTGATCCTCCATATAAGCTTGATAGACACAATGCTTAATATTAAGTAATTCATAGAAATCTTGAATAACCTTCTCATTAATCTTAACCTATGCCGTCTTACAACAGTAATCATCCTTATCTTCTTCTATGTCTTCAAAATTTGTATAGAATACTTGTATCATCATAAGAATGCGATGCATCAACTTCTTAGTAAAGCCTTGCAGATGATGCCATTTAAAATCACTAAAAGTGAGATCCATTAAATGAGGCTCATAATATCTATCTTCAGTGACACCTCGATTTGAAAAGTTATGCTTAAAACAAAATTCACCCCTAGTAGATGCAAATCTATCATTGTCATAACTCTTTTTCTTTTGTTTGGAAGAAGATGTTTGAGTTGTCTTGGCTTGCTTCTTAGGTGCCATGAGGTCTACCAAAGTGATAGAAAAGTCAATGTAAGAACAGTGAGGCACAAAGAAGAGAAACAAGCATCCTTGGCAAGATAATAAAGCAGTGAATGATATGTAACTAATAGCCTAATCATTAAAAAGGTTAAAAGTAAAGAAAAGTAAAGCAAATGAAAAAAAAATCATGTTTTAGGCAAGGACAAGGAATCCTAAACAGAATCGTATGTTTAAATGAGTTAGTCAAGGATAAAATAAGAGTAAACAACATATTCAAAGAAAAGGAAATAAAACAGAACATGTTAAATGGTGCAGGGAATAGGAATATGAATTTATGCAATTTGTATTCATATTTGTTGTAGCAAGGTCATCCTTATAATAGTGAGGAAGAATAAAAAATGCAGAATCAAATTTCTAAGTTCAAAACACCTGAACAATTGAAGACAAATGCATAGAAAGATACAAACAACACACCTACAACCATTATTATAATCATAGCAACCTACATTTAACAAATCAAAGCCATACAACTTGTGCAGAAAAATAGAGAGAGGAATAATGAAGACATACCTGATTATTAACTGAAAGAATGAAGAAGATGGTGTGAGAAAATTTCAAGCAAAAGTTCACAGAGAAAAAGAAGTTAGAAGAGGAAGGGAGCAAAAATGTTATAGCAAGGAAGAAGGTAGCGAAAACTTTTTTTTTGGTTGTTTTTATTTTATTTTATTTTATTTATTGATTGTATTTTTTTTTATTATATTATATTATTAGTTTATTTTTTTCTTTTTTTTTAATAAAAAATCTGAAACCACCAAAGAACCTCATTATTACTCAAGCAATTGTGAACTATTCTCTGGTATATGTACCAAGCAACAAAACTACCCTATTTCGTAATGGTGGAGGTATCCTCTCTCAGTGTGGAGACCACTTGCATGTTTTGGTCAGCCATAAAGTCTTATTATAGCAAGAAAGTCTTTGGAATTGGTACTAGGCTAGAAAAACAAAGGTCTCATTATGGCAAAAAGGCAAGTAAGTAATAGTGAAAACACTTGTATGTTTTGGTAAGCCATAGAGTCTTGCTATAGCTTGGGCTATAGGAAGAAAGCATTTAGCTTTTGTACCAGGTTGGAAAAACAAGGGTCTCGCTATGGCAAAAAGGCATGTATGCAATAGCAAAAACACTTGCATGTTTCGGTCAGCCATAGAGTCTCGTTATAGTGGGGGCTATAACGAGAAAGTGTCAGGAATTCGTACTAGGCTAGAAAAATAAGGGTCTCACTATGGCAAAATGGCATGTACACAATAGTGAGAACACTTGGGAATTAGAAACATGCAATTTCTCACCATTGCTGACGCTATAACGAGGAACTCCCTAGATTTTATACCAAGACCCAGAATAAGGTACTAGCAATAGTAAAACTGGGTACTCGCAATAGCAAATAATGAAACTATAGAAACTTAGAAAATTTTACGAAATTTTGTTTAGGAAATTTTAAGAAATTCTGTTTCACTCTTCAATTCCTTTATATTAAAATTAAAATAAAATATGACAATAAATTAATAATATAGACCAGTTTAGTACTGTCAACACAAAAACTAACCCATACTAATACAGTAGAGAGTATAAATACTTTTCAAACAGATTATTTTGATTTTAAAAAATGTTTGAAATATTAAATTAACAACCCTAAATAATCAAATTAGAAAAATAGTAATCTTTAAAAAACTAAATAAAAAAGCTTTGACTTTTGCAATCAAATTATATATAAAAAATCTTTCAAAGGCTAAATCCATTAATAATTTACTCTTAATACATTAGAAAAATATTTGGTAGAGTTTTCTTAATGACCTAGTTTTCTTTTCACTAAGTTGCATCCAAATTTGTTACATTAAGCAAGTAATAGGCATACAAAAAAAAAACCTGTTTTATAGCTAACCCAAATTTCTTTTGCCCCACCTCAGAAAGAAACCCTAAGAAAAAGCATTTAGGTCTTTGAGTTACGTGGCTTTTGCATTTTGATTCATCCAACTGGTGAGTTTTGCTCCTCTATTTTCTGCATATATGTTTTGTCCTTTATGTAACCCATGACCTTAATTTTAGTTTGTCATAATCTGTTCGAATCTGAGGAGATTGGGTGCAAATTGTAACGTTGGAAAACGTCCACTAGAGGGGATTTAACTGTTCCATGGCTTTGTATGGTTTTTAGGGCCTCTGAGAACCCCAAAGAACTCAAAATTTTCATTTAAGAGGCCTTCCTATGTGAATTCCAAAATTTACTCAAAATTATGAAAATGCCATTACATTTCGTAAGCTTTTCATGATAAATTGTTTCTTCATTCTAGCTCCATTATTTCTTTTCGTCTAAGCCTGGGATTCTCATTTTTAGGAGTCTAGAATACTTCTCAAATTTTTCAGGACCTTAACTACATCATCTTAGGAGATTTCCTTTTATATCTGGTGAGTTTCTTTCGTTAATGGAGAAACTGTACGTTACGTTTCTCACGTTTTCTTTCATTTTCAAAGAACCAGATGTTACATTTCTTCCCCCTTAAATAAATTTTGTCTCGAAATTTGGGGTACACTTCCTTTTACTCTTTTCTTTTCTAGCTAACTGTTCTTTTCTTTCTCTTCTTCCTGGCTCTATATGCTTTCTCAGTGATTTCATTCTTTCTAATTTTCTTTCAGCCAAGGAACTTTTATTACTAGCTTTTAATAAGGGCTCTATTGCTATAAAATACTAGCTAGTTTTGTCTCATAAGAGAGAGAAATTTCTAACTCTGGAGGCCTATCTTGGGAGAGCTTACTAATCATGTCGGATTAATATTAACCTATTCGTAGGATTAACATTTTCTTTCAGTAGACCCCTTTACACATCTTGGGAGGTAACTTATTCCATATCACGTCTCCTATATCCTCTCTGAATGGCTTCTCATAACATCTAATCATCTTTTCTAGTCATTAGAGCCATCAGAGATTTTTGTCTATCTGCTTATTTACATGTTCTGTCCACTATTCATCTCTGCGCTTTTTCTTACTAGCTCAACCCATGATTACAATTCACGTAAATTCTAGTTCATTCTAACTCATCTCATGGAGGAGAAGAGGTTTGGAAGAGAAAGAGGATGAAAAACTACTAATTTCCATACCTTAAGCCTTTGATTTCTCCTCTTTTTCTTCCCTTTCTTGTGAGCCAAAACAAGTATATGTAAGTAAGTAAGTCAATAGAATAAAAAAAGAAAGTCCAAGAAAAAAAGAGTTGAAGTAGGAATCTGAGGATCCTATGAGGAGGGATGAATGAAAATTTAAAATGCTCCCTAGTATTAGTATGACGGGATCCTAGAGAACTAGATGACATAGAACCCATTTCGCACGAAGAGCACGATATACCTCTGAGTTTAGCCTCAGCTATTATGAGCGATGGTTGCTGGACTTAGTGAGCATGTATTTTACTATTAGATATAGTGATCTTAGGCTTTGACATTTCCTAGAGATAGATCGCAGTAGATCCCAGCATAGCACAGAGAGTTGCAGTAGACCCTAGCAAGGTTCTAAGAGGTCGCAGTAGACCTAGAGGTTACAGTAAATCCCATAGAGTTATAGAGAGCCCTAGCCATAGCATGATAGGCCTCTGATAAAGATGACAGCTTGAGATAATTTTTATAGAGCAGTTAGTCTCAGAGACCTGTATAGTTTGTCTTAGAGACTAGAGACCTCCTGAGTCTGGTAGACTGTTGCTACAGAGATATATAGGCTTTACTCAGACAGTTAGACCACTGACTAGCAATCTTAGAGATGAGCATAGTATATAGGATGAGGAAAGCAAAAAAATTAGCTTTCCAGATTTAGAGCAAAATGAACCACTACCTAACAGATAGTAGCCTTGACCAAGAGATAGACAGATCTCTGCATGCTAGCTTATGTATTCAGAAAGGAGTCAGGTGCAGTTTTTATATGAGCTAAGTGGTACAGTATGTCTCTAATGAGCAAAATTATGAGAATAGCTAGCATCCCATTAGAGCCCAATAGTAGTCAGTGGTAGTAGCTCTTCAGTGCCAGTATGAGACATATAAGTTAGGCCTATCAATATTGAAATGAGGGACTATAAAATTCCACTACAAGTGAGCAAAAAAAGTGAGAAAAGTCCTGGCCTACAACGACAGATGTAGGATGGTCTTGGTCTTGGCACCTTTTGGGCAAGTTTAAAAGCTTATTTGAGACTTGTGTGAGTTGCCCAAATGGTTCCAAACCTCATGCATCTCATTTTGGCCATTCAACTCACACTTATGTATATTTCCATTAAACTTCCATAATGCATAATTGGACATTCAAAACTCAATTTGTGTTCTAAAGCTCATACATCATATCCATGGCTCTAAATATTACATAATAGTATATTTACATATGTCTCAAGGTTCATTGACTATCTACATCATCATATACATCAAGGTACATAAGTATGGTTCCAAATTAGCTAAAGCTAGACATATGCTTGTCAATCTCCCTTCTTCATGGTTGTTGGCTCTCATTGGCATATCTACTTAGTCCACCTAGCATGTTAGATCATTGGAGAGGAGGGGATGAGATTTAAAGAATCCCAATAGCTCATCTCCCATTCAATCATACATAATATGTGTAAAGCAAGCTTTACAAATGCATGCATGGAGAACATGGAAGTCATGGACATTTCAAAGGCAAACTTGGCATATGAACAAATGATACAGGACATTCAAGAGCTCACCAAGTACTTGGATTGGCCTCACACTTCTCCTCATGGTTTTTGGACTTGCCTCACCCATTCTTTAAGAGTTTTGGACTCAACCATACTCTTGGGAGACTCTTTGCTTTATAATCAAGTTCAAGGGTTTTTGGCTCATCCTCACCAGAGGGAAGAGTTCTTGGCCTCTCCATACTCAAGCAAACTCATACAAACATCATGTGTTCATTTGAAAACATAATATGGCATCAAGAATCATGGCATATAAAGGCATGCTAGCATACTTTTCATAGCTTGAAAATACACATACACACATTCTAAAACAAGATAAACACACATTGATGCATGAGAAAAGGTGGAGGAGCTACCTTGCACACAATTACACACTTTTCCTTTTGGATTCGAGCCTTCTCTTTTGGCCACACACTCACAAATTGGTGGAGATAGTTTCTCTTGGCCTAGATACAATTTTTGGGAGCCAATTAGGTTCATGAAACATTCTCTAAATTCATACAACTTGCTTAAGTACTAGATTGCTCTATAACCCCCATTATGGTCCATAAATGCACCTAATGAAGTAACATCCCTCAAATGATTTCTAGGCCTCATTCTTTCATTTCACATATGATTCTTGACCCCTTTTAAGCCTCTTGGAGTTATCACATCATTAAAACAAAAAGCCTAGCATCATATTGCTTCTTTAGGTCATAATATGGAACCTAAGGCACCAAATCAATTTCTATGAGTTCTAAATTTTTTCCAAGGCCTCCCTTCATTTTCATTCATCAAAATGACTCAAGAATGACCTTATAAAAATTTAAAACTTCCCTAGCTATGAGAACCCTTATTGGCTGAGACAATGAAGCATATGAGGTTCTATGGAGCTTTCTTTATTTTTTCAAGAGAAGAAGCATATGGGGAGCCATAAATTCTAGTTCATTCTAACTAATCTCATGCCTTTACATAACTTAATATCACGAATCATGTGAGTTTTGCATGAAAAGGCAAGGAAAATAATGCTTATTTTGACATTGCGCTGGGTCTTAAAATTCCATTTAGTGTCACGTGGACCGTGTGAGCTTATGCTATGCATCCTCATATTTAATTATATCATTACAACTCATTTACAGCCTAAAAATATGCCTACAACCCATGGAAACCGAAATGGGGCATGAAAAATAGAAATTCATTTTTGGCCAGAATTGGCCTCTTTTCTGGGCAAATGTTGGAAAATCATAACTAAATTTAGAAAAATTGAAAACATGTGCTCTTGGTCATTCTGGAAAGCTTAGGATGTCTACTTCATACTAAAAATATGTCCATATCATAACATGAATCATGGAAGATGTTTGACATCCGAAACTCTGTTGAGGTCGCTAGCTGCCTAGGCTGCTGTTCAGATTACTAATACAAATTTCTAAAATTTATAACTAATTTTATAAAAATAGAAATCACAAAAATTTAGTCATTTTGGAAACCTAAAAATGTTAACTTGATACTAAAAATAATTCCAGAATGAAACAGACACGTGTAGCCATTGGTTCTCTGAAAATGAAAGAAAACATGAAAAAGTAACGTATAGTTTCTCTATTAACGAACGAAACTTACCGGATATAAAAGGAAGTCCCCCAAGATGATATAGTTAAGGTCCCAAAAAATTTGGAAAACATGCTAGACTCTTAAAAATGAGAATCCCAGGCTCAGATGAAAAGAAAAAATAGAGCTAGAATGAAGAAACAAATTTTCATGAAAAGCTTACGAAATGTAATGGCATTTTCGTAATTTTGAGCAAATTTTGGAATTCATATAGGAGGGCTTCTTAAATGAAAGTTTTGAATTCTCTAGGGTTCTTAGAGGCCTCAAAAACTATAAAAAGCCCGGGACAGTTAAATCCCCTCCGGTGAACATTTTCCAATGTCAGTTGACTCGAACTTTGATTGATTCGTTCGGTAAGGTTTTATAATAGGAAAGATAATTCTCAAAAAGGAGCTAAAACGAAGCCAAAATGAAATTGCCATTACCGAAGGATAAAATTGGAATTTTTGGAAAAGTATGTTTCTAGAAACTCCCACACACTTCCCCTTTCTTCTCCCATCTTCTTAATGTAGAGACGAGAAATAGTGCAGCGTGGTATGAGATGAGACTGCAATTATATAGAACCACTAGCCACAACACCCAATTTTCTAGATGAATTCCAGAGCCCAAAAGGCTAATTCCCTCAGGCCAGAGGTTGAGTTACAAACTACATCCTAGAGCCCTAACAGCCCAGAGGTAATAGCTAGTTATGTATGAATAAAGTAAGAGGTAGAACCCCTAGCTGAATCATGGGCTAGATATAAAGACTAGGAGGTTCGACTTAGTGGCTAAAGATGAAAATCCAATCCTTGAAAAAGCAATCCAATTAGAGGCTGTTAGCTGCAGCCAATTAATTGCTTAGCCGTGGCCAATTATTTCAGATAGCAGCGAGGTAATCCAGAGAATTCCTTCCTACAACCAATACTCAGATAGGAAAATTAGGGCAAACTCGAGGCAAATTAGCTGTGGAAAATGATGTGTTAACCGTGGCAAATGGCACCATGAATGCCTTATTAGTTATATTCAGGCCAACTTGAGAAAGGAGTTAATAAGGGGTCAAACAACCCACAGAGAGCGAGAACCCCTGGTATTAGTAGAGATAAGGGTATTAAATAGTTGCGAAAGATTAGTAAAAAATTTGTGGGCCAGGTATTTGAAACAGAGGAAAGAGCTCAACATAGAGAAAGTTACTTAAGGATGATAAGGTTGTTGAGACTACCTATGAGGCATTGACTCCAACCTAGAATGCTACCTAGTGAGACATTGAATGATAGAATGTTAGTGTAGCCTCGAAATAACATAAGATAAAACTATGACCAGTAAGACATATAGTGAGTGTATGAATCCATCTTCTTCCTTTGGTTTACTAACTTCTTGATTGGTAAGTACGCTTTCTTTTATTTCTCTATTCACCTAATTGCTTCATTTCTTTTCCTTTGATAGTGGTTGTTACATTAAGCAAGTAAAAGGCATACAAAAAAAAAAACTACTCCCACTATAGCTGCACCCAAATTTCTTTCATCCCACCTTAGAAAGAAACCCTAAGAAGAAGAATTTTAGTCTTTGAGTTGCGTAGCTTTTGCATTTCGGTTCCTCTAATTGGTGAGTTTTTCCCCTCTATTTTCTACGTCTCTATTTTGTTCTTTGTGTAACCCAGGGCTTTAATTTCAGCTTGCCATAATCTGTTCGAATCTGAGGAGATTGGGTGCGAATCCAACTTCTTCCCTTGGTTTACTAAATCCAACTTCTTCCCTTGGCTTACTAACTTCTTCATAGGTAAGTGGGTTTTCTTCCATTTCTCCATTAACCTAATTGCTTCATTTCTTTTCCTTTGAAATTTCTCGCAAACCATGTTAGAGTAGACGTAAGGGTTAACTGTAGAAGTTATTAATTTATGTTCATGATACATATTTGTGATACCCTGATACTTCTTATGGATGTCATAAAGTGGCAATATATATATATATATATTATAATTATCACAAAAAGTTAGTTTAGACAATGATAAGGACTTATAGTAGCCATGAGTTAATTAGATTGAAAATCTTGAGTAGATAGTAGAAACTATGGGCCTCTATAGGATTTTTTTAAAAAAAATATGTTACAAATAATGAGATAAGATAGCATATGAGAAGAAAAGAACAAAAACTTAATGTTTGAAGTATTTCTTTTTATTAAATGATTAGGTGCTTCAATACAAAAAATTTCAATAGAAAATTCTAAAATATAAGCAACTAATTTGAGACATGTTTGCATGACTAACAAACTCCTAATATGCTACCACTAATAGTTACATGAAATCCTTATGTAAACAAAAAAAAAAAAACACCTAAAAGCATGGAAAAACTTCAACAGCCATTTTCGAAGACCACTTCCACAGCTATTGAAGCAAAAATCAACATTCATCCTTACTCTAGTGGCTGCAGATCCCAAGCTTCTCTCTCAGAAACTCAAACTTGCTTTTTGGCAAAGCTTTAATAAACATGTTTGCTAGTTGAAAATCAGTTTTGCAATACTTCGAGCTAATAGAACCATTCTTTTGCAATTCTCTAAGAAAGAATAATTTAATATTAAAATCCTTTGTTTTGTCATGGAAAATAGGATTATTAGAGATAGCTATAGCTACTTAGAACACCAAGAGAAAGTTCCTAAACCAAGACTAAAACAATAACCATAGGTGCTTTTCATGTCATCCAGAGACCCAGCCTAATCACTGTTAGAATATTCTTGCAACTTGCAATTCTGCCTTGCACAAAATTTAATTCCAAAAACATATATATCACTCTTTTTGTTACCTTAAGATGAGTTTCAATTGCACAATTTGTAAACCTTGACAGCAAACTTATAGCATGCAAGATATCTGGTTTTCTTACAGTAAGGTACATTAAGCAACCAACTAAACTTTTGTATAAAGTTTCATTTGCCCCTTCAACTTCATCATGCTTACTCAACTTCTCCTTTTGACACATAGGAGTAGTCATACTCTTGCAATCCTCCATCTTGAATTTTTTTAGGATTTCTTTTGCATACTTTTTCTAACTAATGAAGACCTCATCTTTTTTTTTTTTTTTTTTCTGTTTGATCTTTATTCCAAGAAAGTAAGCCATATCCCCTAGATTAGTCATTTCAAATGTTTGCTACAAATCTTTTTTAAAATTCTGAATAAGTTCAGCATTGCTGCATATCAGAATTTTCTTTTATTTGGCTGGAAAATTCTATAAGCCTTTAATATTTTCCTTTGTTTAAATTTAGTGGCAACTTGGAGTTGGATTTCTGATATTATTGAGTGATTAGCTGGTACTGTTTAATGTTAATATTTATGCTATTTTGTAGCTATCTAATATCACTAAGTTAGATTTCCCACACTTTTGAATTCATGCTATATTCATGCTAAGTAGATAAATATCATTTTTTTTCAAGATAGGATTATTGAATACATGCTATGTAATTGTTTCAGACCTTGACTCTAATGCTATTGGGTGCCTTGGTTATGGTGCACATAAGTCATATAACATATGGCAGCATGGCAAGGCATATAAAGAGTTGTTATGATGCCAATCTTTTTCTTAGGCATTCTTATCTAGTCACACACTAGCTAAGGGGATAGAAGAAAGGTTATGATAGTTACAAGAAGAATAAGGCAACCAAAACATAGAGAGAACCAAAGTTAAAGTCTCTTGAGACTCTAGACTTCCATCCCCATGTCCTATATACTTTATAATTGATATGTGAGCTTATGTATCCAAATATATATATATATATATAAACACCAAGGGTTAAATACTAGAACAATCGTTAACATTTTTAACCAAGCATGATAGAACATATAGCCATGAGAATCCAACTTTAATATTCACAAACACTACTAAATCCTTTCAGAACTTCATCTAACTTTTCGATACTCAAACATATTCTTAAGTTAACATTTAAACCAACTAAAATCATAATAAACTACTTTACATAGCCCCCAATGTCATACCATCACATATTATATGCTATAACTTACTGCCAAAAGACCTTGTACTTGTTGTCAGAAAACCTTGTAACAAGGTCTCAGATTTCACATTATTAAATGTAAGATCTTGTTTATAAAATCCTAAACCTTGTCGATAAGATATCATCTCAACTTTTAAATTGACATGATTTAATGCTAACTCATCCTTGTATACTTGCTCAATCAAAATATCACGAAAAGAAGTATGGATCTTGGGTTTAAGTCAAGCTTTATATACTAACATCATTACACCCTTTTTCATGTCAATCTATAATTCTGTCAAAACTTCAAAAATTCATAACCAGAGTTAGAGTACTTCAAATCTTATGAATTAGGACTCTATGGAAAGTTTAGGATGTATGCAACATGCTATAAAAATTTACATCAAAATAATAACATTTAACTGATGAAATTCTAATGGAACAGTAACTGGATCTAGTTCTTATACTACAACAGACATGTATCTTTAAAAATTCATATCTTACTTTATAGAGCTCCAAATTGAGTGATCTTAGTAGTTATAGAAATCTTATAATATCAACTATATGTTTATATAATTTTATAAGATTGGACCTCATTTGGCTGTTCAAAGACATAAAAAACTATACTAACTAAATGAACAGTTCCTATATAATTTGGCCAACTTCAAAAAATTATAACAAATTTTATAGAGCTCTAAAAAAAGTTTTCTTTGACTCTATGAAAAGCTTTAGATGAGATTTATATGTTTGCCAAATTTTATTCAAAATTTGTTTATTTGGTCTAGTTTTAATTTAGGGAAAAATTATGGTCAAATTTAGTACCAAGATGGCACCAAATGGTCCAAAATGACTTCCTATATAGACCATGATCATTTGAGCATGACCAAAAGCTCCAACATAGTATACAAAAGAATCATAGTAGGTCTAGATCATTATGGTATTGAATTTCACCATGCCGCTTATTCATATTCGCATGCATAACATTGTTCAAGGATGTCAAAAACTTACATTCTCATACATCTGGCTCTATATCTATTACATACATCATATTCATATACTTTTACATATGATCAAAAGTTTACAACTCATAAATAACTTATACATACATACTTTGATATCATTTTACATTAAAAGCTATCCCATTGTCAAAGTAATATAAATTACACTCCTTGACCTCTAGTCTTGGTTCCATGAGCTTCACCTAAACAAGACTAGATGGAAAGTAAGAGAGAGTGAGATTTTAAGAATCTCAATAGCTTTTTCCCATTTTAAGATGTTTTAATTAGCAACCTAATCTTAATTAGTCTCAATTTGCATTTCTTTAGGGTGTTCCCATATTAATTTATAAGGTTTAGTTTAGTTTCTAAAATATCAGTCATTACACCCAATATGCTGTGACATAAAGTGCAAACCATGATAATAAAATTCTATACAAAGTGAGCTTCACACCACCCAAAGCACCACATATGTGTAACCACCTAGGATCACTTCCAACCAACCTTAGGCATTACCTATGTGTAGAATTCTACAAGAAAGTGAGGAAAACTAAGATAGTGAAGCAGGGCAGCAAAGGTACACATAACTAGTAGATAATTGCAAAATTGCACAAAACTACTCCATATACAAGCCATAACTCTCCATAAAGTATTCAATACTCACTATAAACCTTCATAAAACTTATTGACCAACTCCATAGCACTTAAAATGACCTTTGTAACACCCTAAAATTAATTAAGGCATTAATTATGGGTTAGACATAATTGAGAATAATTATTATGGAATAATTGGGCAAACCATGTGAATGAGAATTTAGAGAAGAATAAATTATTAATGTGAGTTTGAGATTTAATTGGGTTAGAAACCTCATCTAGGCCCAAATTAAATTAAGTAAGGCATGGAGAGAGACTAATGGAGGCCCAATGATTATAAGTACAGACCCAATTTCTTATTATGAAACTTGGCCTAAGAGAGAGACCACTTAGCATTGGCCCAATTAGATTTAGTGAGGTAGAAGCCTAATTATGCCATGAGCTTAGTAGGAGGGCCTAATACTAGTCTCCTTGTGGGCTTAACTTAAATTTTCTGGAAAGACTAAAATTTATTGGTGAATTTAAGTAAGACAAGAGCCCATTTAGCCTTAACCCAAACTTGGGAAAGTGAGGGCAATTAGGTCTTGGGCTATTGGATCAACACACTCCATCCCCAACATAAAAAAAAAAAAAATTCTACAACCCAAACCAATGAATCTTGGCCCAATTCTGAAAATAAATCAGACCATGGGTAATATTTGGGCCCTTAAGGTAGCCCAAACCTACCATAAACCCTCCAACTTGTGGCCCAATAAATTTTCACCATAATTCAAATGGATTTTTGGGCCTATAAATCAGTACACTCTCCCCAACCCTAAGAGTTTCTGCAGCCCATCTCACCTAGCACTAGCCCACTTGGAATAATTGACCCATTGGACCAACCCATCTTTACTAAAACCCTAAAAAGCCTTCTCCCCACCTATTTAGCTGTTAAGACACTCATGTTTTGTAGACTTAGAAAGCTATTTTCGCACTTGAGAAGAAGGGCTAGGGTTTTTCTTTATTCTTCCACCATTTCGTACTTTTAGGGGAAGATTTGGCCAAGGTAATCTATATAAAACATGTCCCTCTTGTAACACCATAACTTCTAGCTCATCTCATGTTTTTGAATGGCATAATATCATGAAATATTAGGATTCTCATAGAAAAAGCAAGAAAAAATAGGATTATTTTCGCATTGTGCTATATCTAAAAATTCCATTCGATATTACGTGAACCGTGTATACATCCTCATATTTAATTACATCATTACAACTCAATTGCATCACAAAATCATGCCCACAACTCATAGAAACCAAAATGGGGCATGGAAAATAGTAGTTCATTCTTGGCCAGAATTGGCCTCTTTTCTGGGCAAACTTTGGAAAATCATAACTAATTCTAGAAAAATCAAAATCATGCAATCTTGGTCATTCTGGGAAGTTATTGATGTCTACTTCACATTAAAAATATGCTCAGACCATAACATCTATCATAGAGGATGTTTGACATCCAAAATGATCTAGAGGTCAGACTGCACTCTGAAGCTGCCATAGAATTCTGCAAAAAACTTTGGAAATGTCCAATTAAGTCCACAAAAATCCAATCCATGCAAATGATACCAATATGGAAATATGTAGATGTTAAATAGAGAGAAAAATATCTCTAGACCTGGTCAGTAAGCCCAGACCTCAGAATTCAATGAAATAGTACTTCTGGTCGAGCAGAATTACTAGTACTAGACATAAACTTCAAAAATTTATATCTCCCTCTCTAGACCTCCAAATGAGGTGCTTCCAGTTGACACGAGTCACTATGATTGTCTAGTTTTTTTGTATAAAAGTTCAAGGCAATTGAACATCATTTGAACCTTGTGTGATAGAATGCAAATTCAGACCAAATGAATAGTGCGACAAACAAGAAACCATGAAAATTGCCAACTTTGAAAAATCATCAAATATTTTGTAGACTTTTAAAAATTATGATCTTTAGCTTCTCAAAAATCTATCAATGAGACCTAATTTCATGCCAAATCTCATATCAAGACTAACTCATTTGGCTAAAAAGTGATATAGGGTTCCATTATGATCAAATTTGGATCCATATGAGGTACCAAACTTGCCAAATGACCTTCTCTTGGTTATGACACCTTTTGGGCAAGTATAAAAGTACATTTGAGACTTGTGTGAGCTGCCCAAATGGTCCCAAACCTCATGCATCTCATTTTGGCCATTCAACCTACATTTATTCATATTTCCATCATACTTTCACATTGCATAATTTGGCATCTCATGCTCAAAATGTAGTCTAGAAGTCATACATCATATTCATATATTTAAACATCCTATAATATCAAATTTATACATGTCTTAAAGGTCATGATACATTTACAACAACATATACATCAAGAAATACAATTATGGTTCCAAAATGGCTAAAGCTAGACATAAACTTGTCATTCTTCCTTCTTCATTGATGTTGGCTCCCTTCACCATAATTACTTGGCCCACCTAGCATGTTAGATCATTGGAGAGGAAGGGATGAGATTCAAAGAATCCCAATAGTTCATTTTCTATTCAATCATACATAATATGTGCAAAGCAAGCTTTACAAATGCATGCATGGAGAAAATGGAAAACATAGACATTTTAAAAGCAACCTTGGCATGTGAATCAATCATACAAGACATTCAAGAGCTCACCAAGTGTTTGGATTAGTCTCACACTTCTCCTCATAGATTTTAGACTTGCCTCACCCATTTTTTAAGAGCTTTAGACTTAACCATACTCTTGGGGGCCCACTTTGCTTTTAGGAGACTCTTTACTTTGTCTCAACCAAACTCAAGGGTTCTTGGCTCATCCTCACCAAAGGAAAGAGTTCTTGGCCCCTCCACGTTCAAGAAAACTCAAGCAAACATCATGTACTCATTTAGAAACATAACATGGCATCAAGAATCATAGCATATAAAGGCATGCTAGCATACTTTTCATAACTTGAAAATACACATACACATATTCTAAAACAATTTAAACACACATCTATGCATGAGAGAAAGTGGAGAGAGCTACCTTGCATATAATCACACACTTTTTCTTTAGATTTTGAGCCTCCTCTTTTGGTCACACACCCACAAATTGGTGGAGATGGTTTTTCTTGGCCTAGATACAACTTATGGGAGCCAATTAGGTTCATAAAACACATTCTAAGGCTACATAACTTGATGAAACACTAGATTGCTTTATAAGCTCTATTATGGTCCATAATTGCACCTAATGAAGCAACACCCCTTAAATGATTTCTAGGCCTCATTCTTTCCTTTCAAATATGATTCTTGACTCCTTTTAAGCCTTTTGGAGTCATCACACCATTAAAACAAAAGGCCTAGCATCATATTGCTTCTTTAGGTCATAATATGGAACCTAAAGCACCAAATCAATTTCTATGAGATCTAATTTTTTTCCAAGGCCTCATTTTCATTCATCAAATATGACTCAAGAATGGCCTTAGAAAAATTTAAAACTCTCCCTAGCTATAAGAACCCTTCTTGGCCGAGACAATGAAGCATATTAGGTTCCATGGAGCTTTCTTTGTTTTCTCAAGGGAAGAAGCATATGGGGAGCCTCTTAGGGATCTTACGAGCTCATTTAAACTCTTATTTAGGCCTAGGAATCATCATACAAAATTAGATTTTACAAGGTGCAATTGAAACCCTAGAACTTGCATCTTGAAATCTAATGGTTATTTTATTGTTTTCTTTACATATTCTTAATCTCTACACCCTTTTTCCTTAGATTCATGCTTGGTTCTACCTAAAAATCATCTCCTCCTAGGGTTTTCTCAAGTAGGGCAAAATGGAGGAGGAGGGAACCAAAGATGACAACCATAGGAAGAGAAATTACCTTATTTTCTTGCTTTTTCTCACTTGAATTTTGTGTTCTTTGAGCTCATTTCTTCAAATCTAAAATTTCCCCTCAATTTCTCCTTTAAAATAAATCCATGTACTTTATTATAATCATAGGAAATAAAGGAGAATGAAGGAGAAGATGTTTGGAAGAGAAAGAGCATAAAAAATCATGAAAATCCATACCTTTCTACCTTGAATTCCTCCTCCTTTTCTTCCTCCTCTTGTGTGCCTCATCCTCTAGGGTTTTTCTCTGATTTTAGGCATAACATGGTCGTGCATAATGAAGGGAGAAGAAGGGTACATCATATATATAGGTGGGAATAAGTTACACTTTTCAAAAATTCCCATTTTGCCCTTTGTTCTTGGCATTTTCGTTTCTCCTTCATTTTAGCTCCTTTTTTAGAACCGTCTTTTCCATTATAAAATTTAGATTCCCAATTTAGTAAAATGCCTTTGGAATCACTCAAATTGGAGCTAAAACCTTCCCGAACAAATCCATCAAAATTCAGGTACACCGATATTGAAAAACGTCCACCGGAGGGGTTTTAACTATCCTGGGGGTTTTCATGATTTTTTGGGCCTCTGAGAATCTCAGAGAACTCAAAACTTTCATTTTAAAAGCCCTCCTATGTGAATTCTAAAATTTTCTCAAAATTACAAAAATACCATTACATTTCGTAGGTTTTTCATAACAAATTGTTTCTTCATTCTAGCTCCATTTTTCTTTCCGTTTGAGCCTAGGGGTCTCATTTTTAGGAGTCTAAAATGCTTCCTAAATTTTTTGGGACCTTAACTACATCATCTTGGGGGACTTCCTTTTTATATTCGCTGAGTTTCGTTCGTTAACGGAGAAACTGTACGTTACATTTCTTACGTTTTCTTTCATTTTTAGAAAACTAGATGTTACACCTTTCATTCTCCTCTTTATTTTAGTTTGATTAATTTATGGTTTTGGGTATTTTCATCTCCTTCTCAAATCTAAAATTTGATGTTTGGGTGATTCCTTGCAAGATTTTTGGAGTTTGGAGTTAATAGAACCATAGGGTAAGTGTTTGCTTTCATTTTGTGGTGTAACCCTGCTCAGATTTCATATTACAAGCTAACTTTGGTATATGGCTAATTCCATATGCAAAAGTCCAAGTTTTAAAGATGGCTCATAGTGTGCTCTTAGTAGTTAAGGCTCAACTCAATCCATTTGACCTCTTGGGTGTATGTGTAAGTGTTCCCTCTTCTCTTATATGATGTATGTGTTGAATTCCCACATTTTAGATTGACTTTTGCTATATGGTTTGTACGTGTGCGAAAATGGAGTTATGGGGAGTGAAACATGATGAGCTTTGATGTATGAATCCTAAATTGGTGTAATAGATCATTAGGAAGCTTAGGTAAGAAGTTCTTAATAATTTCTTGTTAAGATTAATCTATGGATAGGGAAAATTTCCTTGTAATGATAGTTAAATGATGATAATCATGCTTATGTTAAGCTTGGTATGCTTTGGATCATGGTGGTAGATAGAGGAAGAGTAATTGGTTTTATTGAATTAACTAGGGTTATTTTTCTTAATTCCATGTATATGCTCATATATGATATTTGTTATACATGCTTAATTTTGAAATGCTAAATGATTAGTTAGCTACTTGAATTATGACTGTGATTGGACCTTGTAGTTTATAGTGGAGCTGTGGTGCGGCTGCCACCTATGCATGTGGTTCGATTGGGCACCATGTTGTGATCAGACCCTAAATATACTGAGCCCTGGTTGTGCTCATTATGGAGTAGGTGCCGTGGATGGACCTCTCCTAGTATTATTGGTCATTAACATGTTGTGTGTGATTGCTGGTATAGGACAGTAATCATTGGTAGCTCAATTAGTTCATTTGCAAATTGAATTGATGATTCTAGTATTGATGATATGAAATTGCATTGTATTGGTTAATTTGTACATATATATGGAATTTACCTCTTGTTACTGAGATTGTATATCTCACCCCGATTGTGAGCTAACATTTTCAGGGACCAAACCTCTTAATGGCAAGAAAAAAATTAATGGAAGCTTACTATGTAGTTTAGTAGTAGGTCAGTTTGGAAACCTTGTTAGATTGTATTTATATAATTAGACTACTAGTTTTATGTAATTGTCACATTGCATCATGAATTGCCAAACATAGGGACTATAATCATTTGATACATTGATGTCAACTTAAACTAGTGATGTATGAAATTTCTACTGGGATTTATGTTTGAATAGAAATGTGAGTAGTGTATGAACTCTTTGCTATCATTGATATATAAACTCACTATAAAAGTGGCTAGAGGGTTAAGGATCCACATTTGAGTTTTAAATAGATAATGATAGATGTGTTAGGTAGATTGGTTAAAAGAAAGACACTAAATCTTCGCAAACTAAGTTAAAGTGGCCTGGGGTGTTACTAGAAGAGGAATTAGAGAGCATGAGATGAAATCTTGGGAGTTGTAGGAATAGAAGGGGATTGGTTGTGGCCAAAATTGAATTAGCTGCAGCTAAAAGTGACGTAGTTACCCAGGGAAAGAAACAAAGAGGAATTTGCCACGGCAAAAGGTGTAGTTAGCTGCAACGAAATGTGAAAGGTAAGTCTGGTGGTGTTCCAGAGAGTAATTTTCCATGGTGAAAGGGGTAATTAGCTGTGGCAAAATGTGCCAAATTTTATGAAGGTGCTCAATTCCTCATATTCAATTAGAAACCTTAGTTTCTCTTATGGCAATGTTAAGGAATGATGTAGAAACACTTATAGGAGGTTTTTGTGAGTTGGAATTAATGGATGGAGGAATCAGAGGCTCCTCATTGATAATTAAATTCACTTGCACATTCGAATAATTGTGGTTATTTGGTTAATGACCCTAATAACATCAAGGTTCAAATTTCCCTACATTTTTCGAATGTAAGTAGTAGTAATGACTTTCAACCTTGATTTATGATTATCAATCCTGTATTAACCTTGATTATGCTGATTAGAAGTTAAGAACGTTACAACCTTCAACTCCTTAAAATTCCCCAAAAATAGATCAAAACCATAAGACACACCCCATGATAGCAAAGGCGCAAAAAATAGTAAAATTGGCTACTTGCAAGTTTATATGGAATGTCCAAAAATCAAACCACTTTTCCATATGGCCCCATACCATTTGGAGCAAGTTTTACATGCCTAAAGAAAGTTGTCTATATAATAACCCTAATTCGTAATTACAGTGATTAACTTAATTACATGATTAATGATCATAAATCCTAATCAAAAGTCATTATAATTAATTAAATTAGGAAAAAATAAGAAAATTTGAATCTTGATATTATTAGGGTTACTAACTAAACAATTAAAATCATTTGAGTTCATAAGTGATTCTAATTATTAATTAACATAGTTGATTCACGTTACCATTGATTCCAAAGTCACCAAATCATCTTATAAGTATTCCTAAGGCATTACATAACATTATCATAGTAAATCTTAAGGTTTCTAAGTCAAGAATAGGAGTTTGGGAACCTTCGCCATAACTTGGACCTTCCCTGCTATAGTTAAGTTAGTTATTGAAACTTAAAAACCAAGTTTAAGAACTTCTGCCCGACTTGGTATACCCACGATGTGGCATAAGTGGCTACTGGAGCTAAAAATCAAAGATACGAACCTTGTGCCGCGACTTAGGACTTTCACGATTCTTGCCATGGTGGTCTTCTGGAGCTTTCCAAGCTCACCTCCTGATAGTCCCTGCTGCAAGACTACTCTCTATTACCCTTTGGAGCTAATTTCTTACCTTGCGCCATGACTTAAGTCACCTTAGTCGCGGCACTCCTAGCCTTTATTACCCCAAACTTCAATTTTAGCTGTAGCCCAAGTCCTTTAAGCCACAACTTCGCCCCTTCTTAATGCTCTTTTTTCATTCTCATGCTTTCCAACCCTTTACCACTCATTCTAAATGAATTCTAAAGCTTCCGTGACTAACATGCATGGTTTTCTAGACCTCCCAACTCCCAAATATCATGATTCATTAATCCTCATTGTCTAGGGGTCTAAGATTGAATTAAGCAATAAAAAATTAATTTCATATCAGTTAACACCCATTCCATGACAACAAAAATGGTTCAACCATAAATGTTTACAGGGCTAATGCTTAATAGCCATAAAAGATTAAGTCATTCATCAATTATTAGTCAATTACAATGACAATGTTCAATCTCATGATAATTATATTACATAGATAGTCTTTATACTTAGCAATTCATGATGCAATATGGCAAATACATAAAAACTAGTATTTTCATTACACAAGCTCAATCTGATAAGTTTTCAAACCTATGTGCTATTAAACCATACAATAGGCTTCCATTAATTTCTCATTGCCATTAAGAGAATCGATCCCTGAAAATGTTAGCACATAACCAAGGTGAGATATACAATCTTAGTAACAAGAGATAAATTCCATATATATGTATAAATTAATTAACATAATGTATTCTCATATTATCAAATATTAGAATTATCAATTTAATTAGCAAATAAACTAATTAAGCTACCAGTGATTACTATCCCATACCAATAATCATATATAACATGTTAATGGCCAATAACATTAGGAGAGGCCCATCCATGATACCAACTACCTAATGAGCACAACCTCGACTCAGTGTATTCAGGGGTCTGATCACCACCCAGTGCTCAATCGAAGCACGATGCAGGGTGGCAGCTGCGCTACAACTCCACCATGGACTCACAAGGTCCAATCATAACATATCATATAGCCAATCATGTATTTAGCATTCAAAATCATACATGTACAACAAGTATCAGATTAAAATGAACATACACATGGAATTAGGAAATTAACCCTGGTTACCTCAATGAAGCCCAATTACTTTTTCTTTAGCTACCTTTATAATTCAAATGCATACTGGGCCTAAAGCAAGCATAGTCATCATCATTTGACTATCATTAGTGAAGAATTTCCTATCCATTAATTAATTTCATCAAAATCCATTAGAAATCACTTACGTAAATTCTCAAAGGATTCATCACACCAATTTAAGGTCAAAATACCAAGAATTCACAATGGGTCGCTCCCAAGATCTCCATTTTCACATATGCAAAGACCATCATTTACACATCATAAAATGATAGAAGGCACTCACCCAATCCTTTAATGACTCCCAAAATTTGGATTTGAGTCATTTACACATCATAAAATGATAGTATTTCACTTCTATCTCCTTGTATTTTTACACTATAGCAGAACCCATTATGAACCTTTGAGGCTACTTTCTAGCAAAATAATACATAAGAAGATAAGGAAATGCTTACCTAATTGCCCCCTCTAATTTCTAGCTCTACAATCTTGCAAGAAATCATCTAAATACTAGATTTTAGATTGAGAAATAGATAAAAATCCCTTAAATAACAAACCAATCAGACTAAAATGTAGAGAAATAAGAGAGGACCAAGTTCTATAGAACCTATCTTGGTTAAATCTCCCTCTAAGAGTGCAAATCTAAGCCAAAATACTAGAAAACCTAAGCCCTTCTTCAAAGGTGCGAAATTCCTTGTGTGTACAGCAACCAAGCTTATGTTTCAGTATAAGAATAATGAGTGCCAGCCTCCTCTTAGGGTTTTAGTGCAAGTGGCTTGATCAATGGGCCTATTATTTTAAGTGGGCTGATGCTTAATGTGTTGGGCTATGATATATGGGTATAATTGGGTTTAAAAGTGGGTTAGGTTTCCATAAAATGAAGTTAGACCCCCATAAGAATAAAATTAGGCTTTTAATAATGTTCTTAGCATACATAATTTAATTATGGGCTCAAATCATGCTTAATTCCATAATTATTATTTTACTTCCCTCAAAATTATCCAATTAATAATTATTATATTAAAATACTCAAATTTACCATTTTCTTTAAGACTCTTATCTTCTTATAAAATTTCCTTAAATCCCTCTTAATAATTTTGTAATCTCTAAATAATCACTGTTAATTATTTTCGGGATGTTAAACTCTAAATCTTAAAACTTCACTATTGGGTTCTAAACTAAAATTTAACCTCTTAAACCCCCCACTTAGAGCTTTTAACTTAAAACTAGCCTAGTCATTAGGTTATGCATACCCATTTTTTGCTAACACTTTCTAATAGGCTCTAAACCATATCCAACCTTTTTCTCCCACTAAATTAAATTTGGTCAAAAGATAAAATCACAATTTCCCCATCAAATGATCATAGAGCTACACTAACCCATATATAAGCACCCTTTAAGTGACAATGGAGTCAAACTTGTATATATAAGATTTCACTTTGCCTAATTGATCCAAACACAATCCAAGTGACATAAACAAAGCCGATAAACTATCATAAACCTTTAGAAAACAAGCCAAGATAAATGCGTTATAGCCACTATGATCATAGTTACGCATTCTATCACATTCTTGCATAAGTATAGAGGCTAGTTCCTTACAACACATGCATATATTCAACATACTATTTTCATCTTCAAAAGAATTCATATGTTCAATACTATGCGATAAACATAGCATTGATTGAAAGCTAAGTTATGCAATTTCTTGGTATAAGATGCTGAAAATATTATTCTTATTACTGAATTTTTACTGCATGTGGTTTCCAATGTAGGATATAAGGATGGACAAAAGTTGGATAATGATTAAGAATAAAGCTAATCCAACATAGATACAAGGAGTAGATAGTTTTCTCCAATGGGCATTTAATCAATCAAGGGTTAGCAATATAATTTGTTGTTCATGCAAAGTGTACGGGAACATAGAGTTTAAATTGTGACATAAAGTAAGGGAAGATCTATTCAAGAAGAGTTTTTGTAAGAGTTACCAAGTGTGGGATTCACATGGAGAGCTTTTTTGTTATGCCCAAAATCACCCATAAGAGACTAATGATGATGTGCAAGAATATAATGCTGATATGGATGACATTATTGATATGATAAATAATGCATATGAATATACAAATGGAGAAGGAAAGAATTGTGGCTTCAAATATAATGAGCCACCAAATATGCATGCTAAAAAATTTTTCGAGCTATTAGAGGATGCTAAGACTAATCTATATCCAAGTTGTAAAAAAGTTATCAAATTGTCTTTCATTGTTAGGCTACTTTACTTAAAGTGCTTCAACCATTGGAGCAACACGTCCATGGATGCCTTGCTTAGGTTATTCATGGATGTACTTCTAGAGGGGACATTAGTAATAATTCATATTATGAAGCAAAGAAGGTTATTCAGTGTAACATCTGATTTTCTAAAAACCAGAGAAAACGTGAGAAACATAACGTACGGTTTCTCTATAAACGAACGAAATTCACCAGATACAAAAGGAAGTCCCCCAAGATGATATAGTTAAAATCCCAAAAAAATTGGAAAGTATTCTAGACTCCTAAAAATGGGAATTTTAGCCTCAGACAGAAGAAAAAATAGAGCTAAAATGAAGAAATAAATTCTTACGAAAAGCCTAAAAAATATAATGGCATTTTCGTAATTTTGAGCAATTTTTGGAATTCACATAGGAGGACTTTTTAAATGGAAGTTTTAAGTTCTTTGGGATTCTCAGAGGCCCTGAAAACTATGGAAAGCCCCGGAACAGTTAAAACTCATCTGGTGCACGTTTTCCAATATTAGTGTACCCGAACTTTAACAGATCTGTTCGGGAAGGTTTTAGCTCTGATTTGAGTGATTCCAAAGGCATTTTTCTTAAATGGAAACCTAAATTTTATAAGGGAAAAGACAGTTCTAAAAAAGGAGCTAAAACGAAAGAGAAACGAGAATGCAAAGTATGAAGGGCAAAATGAGAATTTTTAGAAGTGTAACTTATTCCCACCTATATATATAATGCACCCTTCTCCTTCCTTCATTATGCACGACCATGTTCTGCCTAAGACCAGAAGAAAACCCTAGGGGATGAGGCTCACAAGAAGGGGAAGAAAAGGAGGAGAAATCAAAGGCTTAAGGTATGGAAATTAGTAGTTTTTCATGCTCTTTCTCTTCCAAACCTCTTCTCATCCATTCTCCTTTGTTTCCTATGATTATATTGAAGTTTATAAATCTGTTTTAAGGGAGAAATTGAGGGTAAAATTCGGATTTAAAGAGAGGAGCTCAAAGAACACAAGATTTAAGTAAGAAAAAGCAAGAAAACAAGGTAATTTCTCTTCCTATGGTTGTCATTTTTTGTCCCCTTCTCCACCATTTCGCCCCACTTGAGAAAACCCTGGGAGGAGATGATTTTTAGGCAGAACCAAGCATGAATCTAAGGAAAAAGGGTGTGGAGATTAAGAATATGCAAAGGGAATTAACAAAAAACTATTAGATTTCAAGATGCAAGTTCTAGGGTTTCAATTGCACCTTGTAAAATCTGATTTCATATGATAATTCCTAGGCCTAATTAAGAGTTTAAATGAGCTCCTAAGATCCCTAATATGCTCCTCACATGCTTCCTCCTTCAAGAAAACAAAGTGAATTCCAAGGAGGCCAAAAAAGGGCATAGTCTTGGCCAAGCAAGGTTGAGGTAGCTAGGGAGAGTTTTAAATTTTTTTAAAGCCATTCTTGAGTCATATTTGATGAATTAAAATGAGGGGAGGCCTTGGAAAAAATTTAGAACTCATGGAAAGTGATTTGGTGTCTTAGGTTCCATATTATGACCTAAAGAAGTAACATTGTGCTAGGCCTTTTGTTTTGATGATGTGATGACTCCAAGAGGCTTAAAAGGAGTCAAGAATCATCTTTGAAAAGAAAGAATGAGGCCTAGAAATCATGTGAGGGATGTTGCTTCATTAGATGCCAATATGGACCATAATGGAACCTATAGAGCAATCTAGTGTTTCATTAAGTTGTGTAGCCTTAGAGTGTGGTTCATGGACTTAATTAGCTCCCATAATTTGTATCTAGGCCAAGAGAAACTATCCCCACCAAATTGTGGGTGTGTGGCTGAAAGAGGAGGCTTGAATCCTAAAGAAAAAGTGTGTGTTTGTATACAAGGTAGCTCTCTCCACCTTCTCTCATACATGGATGTGTGTATAGCTTGTTTTAGAATGTGTGTAAGTGTATTTTCAAGCTATGGAAAGTATGCTAGCATGCCTTTATATACCGTGATGCTTAATGCCATGTTATATTTTCAAATGATTACATGATATTTATGTGAGTTTGCTTGAGTGTGGAGAGGCCAAGAACTCTTCCCTTTGGTGAGGATGAGCCAAGAACCCTTGAGCTTGGTTGAGACAAAGTAAAGAATCTCCCAAAAGTAAAGTAGGCTCCCAAGAGTATAGTTGAGTCCAAAGCTCTTAAAGAATGAGTGAGGCAAGTCCAAAATCCATGAGAAGTGTGAGGCCAATCCAAACACTTGGTGAGCTCTTGGATGTCTTGTATGATTTATTCACATGCCAAGATTGTTTTTAAAATGTGCATGTCTTACATTTTCACCATGCATGCATTTGAAAAGCTTACTTTGCACATATTATGTATGATTGAATGGGAGATGAGGTATTAGGATTCTATGAATCTCATCCTCTCCTCTCCAATGATCTAACATGCTAGGTGAACCAGGTGGATATGCTAATGGGAGCCAACAACACTAAAGGAAGGAGATTGACAATCATGTGTTTAGCTTTGCCACTTTAAAACCATGATTGAATCATATGATATATATGATGTAGTAAATGGGCTATGACCCTTGAGACATGTGTAAATATGATATTATATGATGTTTAAATGTATAGATATGATATATGACCTCTAGAACCTATTTTGAGTATGTAATAGCAAAGTGTGCAATATGGAAGTTTGTTGGAAATATGCATAAGTGTGGGTTGAATGGCTAAAATGAGATGTGTGAGGTTTGGGACCATTTGGGCAGCTCACACAAGTCTTGAATATACTTTTAGACTTGCCCAAAAGGTGACAAGACCAAGAGAAATCCATTTGGCAACTTTGGCACCCTATATGGAGCCAAAATTGATCATAATGGAACCCTATGTCACTTTTTAACCAAATGAGCTAGTCCTGATCTGAAATTTGGCATGAAATTAGGTCTCATTGAGATATTTTGAGAAGTTAAAGATCATAATTTTCAGAGACCTAGGGAATATTTGATGAATTTTCAATGTTGGGATTTTTCATGGATTCTGGTATGGGTACTGTTCATACTAGTAGTTTTGTATTCTATTTCACCCAATGGCCGAATGATATCCAATACTTATGAAAGTTTGTATGCATAAACTAGAGATCATAAGATATCTTTGGTGACCAAGATCACCTCATTTGGAGGTCTGAGCAGAGAGTTATGCATTTTTGAATTTAACTATCAGTACCAGTAGCTCCCAGAAGTTCAATTACTGTTCCATAAGTTCCTGATAGTTAAACACATCTATTTCATTTTGGAATTATTTTTACTATCAAGTTAAAATTTTTAAATTTTTAAAATGACTGAATTTGTGTGATTTCAATGTTTATAGAATTAGTTATGAATTTTAGAAGTTTATATCAGTAATCTGAACAGCAGCCTATGTAGCCAACAACCTCTGTACCTTTTGGATGTCCAAAATCCTTTTTGATGAATTTTGTGACTTGGAAGTATTTTTAGTGTGAAGTAGACATCCTAGCTTTCCAGAATGACCAAGATTGTATGATTTATAATTTTATAGATTTAGTTATGATTTTCCAAAGTTAGGCCAGAAAATAGAGCAAATCTAGCCAAAAATATGCTTACTTATTTTGAGCTACACTTTGGTCTCCATGGGTTGTAGGCATGTTTTTGTGATAAAAATGAGTTTTAATAATGAAATTAAATATGAGGAAGCACAGTATGAGCTCACACAGTCCACGTGACACCGATTGCAAATTTTTAAGTATAGCGCAGCGCAAATAATCTCACTTTTTCTTGCTTTTCCCATGGAAATCCTATATTGTTCATGATATTATGCCATTCAAATATATTAGATGGACTAGAATCTATGGTGTTACATTCAGGATCTTAGATTACATTATACTAAGATAGATGCATGTCAGAATGGTTGCATCTTGTTTTAGAAGGAGTACGTTGATGAACAAAGACATCCTAGGTGCAATATGTCCAGATGAAAGTCAGTTAGGCATAAAGGCAAGAAAGTCCCCCAAAAAGTATTGCACTATTTTCCCATAATGCCTAGGTTGCAAGGGCTATATATGGCTTGCAACATAACAAAAGACATAAGGTGGCACCATGACACACGTAAGGATGACAGTGTGCTAAGACATTTATCTAACTCTATCACATGGATGACCTTTGATAAGGAGCATATTAACTTCTCCAGTGAGCCTAAAAACATTTGCTTAGGCTTGGCAAGTGATGGGTTCCAACCTTATCATAAGGATGACAGTGTGCTAAGACATCATCTAACTCTATCACATGGATGACCTTTGATAAGGAGCATATTAACTTCTCCAGTGAGCCTAAAAATGTTTGCTTAGGCTTGGCAAGTGATGGGTTCCAACCTTATGGCAAGATGAATGTATCGCATAGTATTTGGCTAGTGGTTCTAGTTCTTTACAATTTGCCACCTGGCATTGCTTGAAAAAATTGTACTTTATGATGACACTCCTAATTTAAGGCCTAAGTGTCTAAGGGATGAAATAGATGTGTACCTACAGCCAATGATTGAAAAGCTTCAACTTTTGTGGGAGGAAGGGGTAGAAACATATGATGCCTATTCATAGTCTAATTTTAGAATGTAAGCTATTGTATTGTGGATAATAAATGACTTCCTAGCATATGAAAACCTCTCAGGGTGGTCAACTAAAGGGAAGTTGGCTTGCCCTTATTGCCACAAGGACTGATAACTCAATTTTTCTCTTCATTTTTTCCTATTAATTTTGGACTTTTTATTCATGAATTGATGATATTTTAAGCTTTAAATTGAATATTACTTAGTTTAGAAAATAATCTCAACTTTTAAAATTTTGTTGAATAAATTAGGATTTTTAATGATTTTTATTTTACTTTATTTTATTTCATTTTCTTAGATAATGATTTCCTTTTTATTTTGTTTTATCTTATCTTATTTTCTTTAATTTTATTTTATTTTGGGCTTTGGTTTATTTTATTATTTTGTTTAGATAATAAGCTCATGTCATCACACGCTAGCCTCGAGCAACCATTCACATACACACACATACATATACACTTCCTTGTAAATACAACACATGCACACTTCCTCATAAATACAAAACATGCATTAAGAAGAGATGCAATCTTCATGTTTTGTTCTTTCTGCAGAGGAAGAAACCACGAGGTTGAGATTGAAGAAGAAGTTGCACAAAGGAGAAACACATGTATATGAAGCTAGGGTATTAAGTGGAGCAGAGGAGAAGAAACACACAAGGCAAAAGCTATAGGGTTGAGGAGAAAAGAGCTACAGACCACATGAGCAAGACGTGGAAGAAGCAGAGAGCAAAATGCAAAGTAAAGATGGAGTAGATGGCTGAATAATGACGTGAAGAAGGAGCTTGGTTTTGACATAAAAGAAGCAAAGTGAGCTGAACCATGTAGAGGCTTACGTGGAAAATACATGGAGCATTAAGGCAGCACATGAGTTGGGGAAGGCTAAGCACGAGGAAGCATTAGTTGCTTGTAGGGAGAAGAAGCCACGTATAGAAGAAGAATGAGTTGGGAGCTAGGAATTAAAACATGTAAAAGACGGTAGAGCTGACGTGTGCAAAGCATATTATTAAAATGAAGAAATCATGTGGAAATGACACAAATGAAGCTACAAGCAATGAGAAGGAATGAGAAGGTTGAGCACGTGGAGCTGACGTGAATAATAATGCAAAGAAGAAAAGAATGTGATTAGGGGGCTGAAGCTGGGAGCTTATGGAATAAAAATGCAAAGAAGAAAAGACGTTGAAGGAGCAACATGGGATTGCATGAGAGAAGTGTGTCACGAGGGGAATTTTTTTATATCATATTTAGCTTCAAAGCGGGACCCACACTTATACACATGTGCATAGACACGTGAATAGTGAGAAGAATTTAGCTTCAAGCACAATACACACAAGCAGCGTTATGTAGAACACTAAATCATCTCACATTGAAGGAATGAAGCAACACGTAAGAAGCAATGTGGATTGCTACGAGCAAGTGGAATGAAAGAAGAAGAATGTGAAAGTGAGCATGAGAGGGGCACGTGACCTATTAAAAATACGCTGGACGATCATCGAAAAAGAGATACACATTTTCATTTGCAATGGGACGTCATTCATTCAACACTCCATCCTTCGTCCAGAGACCATCCTCTCCATGCCATTTCCTCCATTCTCCACCTCCATCCATTCTCCAATAAAGCTCTAATCTCCATCTTGTGATTAGCTAGGAGGAAAACCCTTGGTGCAAGCTTGAATCCATGGATGAGCAATATGAATTTGGCTAAGATTTCCTTAATTTCCTACACTTGTTATTTTTCTTGTACAAGCTTTGTTAAGTTGTATTTAATTAAGAAGTTGTGTAATTGTAATCAGTAGCTAGTTAGACACAAATTAGAAAGCCTTTTTGTTGATTACTTGGTTGGATTAAACATTGAATTTACATTTTCCTTTAATTTTCCATGTGTGCCACGAAGGTGTTCGATGAAATGTATGAGTAAAATTATGAGCTTTATTATTTGATTTAAAGATTCCTTAGAGTTTGGTTGGTTAATTAAACATCCTAGGGTGTTAATTCAGAGGCTAATTGATCAATTAATTATTCAATTTAAGTGTTCATTGATCCTAATGATAAGAATTAGCGATTTGATGCGGGATTGAGGTTTCAATTCAATATTAAATTGTTAATCCCTTGATTCTTGCATGGTAACTTAAGATAATTTGTATTGGACACAAATAGGGACTCTTAGACCAGAATTAATTACAAATGAATTAGGATAAGGATAGTGGAAATCAAGGGGCGAATCCAAAGCTAGTTAGAAGACCCTAATTCACCCATAATTCATACAATTAAGTAGCAATTAGGAATTTTATTTCAATTTCAATTTACTTAGTTTAATTAGATTAAAAACCCACCTTAGTTTAGAAATTTTTAGAGTCTTCTAACACTTAGAAAATCCAATTGAACATTGAACTCCATTTCTAAGGGAAATAACCTAAGTTGTGCCACTAGCTACATATTTAGTCCAACTTAGTTTTATTTTGAGGGTTACGTGACAGACCCGTTAAAATTTGGCATTATTGCTGGGGAATTGAAATCTCAATTGTTTGAGAAAGTTTTCTAGGTATTTTAACTCTTTTTTAGCTCTTTTTTTGTTTAGTTTTTCCCTTGTTTTAAGCTTGGATTTAGACCATTTCGGTGTTATGTGCCAATTGATTCGCTTGCTAGAATTTTTGTTTTAAGTGCCCAAAAAATTCTCAAACTTTGTTTTCTAAGGTTTTTAGGTGTTTTGAGCAAAAATAATAGTGTTGCTATTAGGTGCACCATTTTTTGGCCAAATTCTAACGTTTAAGGCATGTTTTCTAATTTTTTTAGTATTTTCTTGAATTTTTTAAGGGATTTTTCTGGATTTAATTTCTTTATTTTTTATGAGTTCATTTTGAGTGATTTACCTCTGTTTTGTAGTGTTTTTTATTGTTAGGAAGTTCTTAGCTTCATTTGAATTTTATTTTCTTGATTTAGAGTTAATATTAGTTCTAATTTGTCACTGATTTTTCTTGTGCTAAAAGTGATTGAACTTCTCATTTTATTTTCTTTAAATGGATCCATATTATTATTCTAATCAAGGTGTTTATGATTCTTATGCAAATGATAGGATCCTTAAGTAGTTGGATGATCTCGAGACAATGCTTCAAGGCCTTCTTGAACGACAAAGATGAGAACAACAAGTCCAACAATACCAACAAGTCTAACAACCATGCTACCAACCACACAATTATTCTTGTGAAGTTCACCCCAATTACCACCATCATTATGAACCATACTGCAACTTCCATATGCAAGAGCCAAAATATCATTCTTACAATTATCATGAGGGACACACGCAACAAGAGGTCCAGAGGGAACCAAGTTGGGAAGAGAGGATGATGCAGCAATTGAAAGCCTTTGATCTTCAAAACCAATAAAGGGATGCCTATAATCTTCAATTTGAACAAGAAATTGAACGGTTGTGTCTTAAAAATCAATAAAAGATTGACAACATTATGAAGGATTTGGGAATTCAAACGAATCAATCTACTTCAAGTGCTAATGAATTAATTGAAAAGTAAATTAGAAGGGAATGTATAGAGGAGGAAGAGTTCTATTCATTAAGTAATATCCTTCCATCTTCTAATGCTTTGCAATTTGTTAGAACTGAATCTAGTTTGCTTGATAGCACTGTGACTACTGATGCATATAATGTTATTGATTCTGAATTGCATGATGATGTTGTTAATGAGGAAATTATTGTTGAATCTCTTGATTTGGTTGATTGTGGTAATTCATTGAGCAAAATTGATACATTTGTTGATGTTCCTAAATCCTTGTGTACTGATGCACTTGGAATTTCTACTCCTAACTGTGACCATAATGATAAATTCATGTCTGAACAAATTGATGAATCTATTGAGTCTAGGGTAGTAGATAAGTGTGGGGGTGACTTAAAATGTGATGATCATTCTATTCCTAGTGTGGAATTGGTTGATAAGTCTGTTGATGATGCATCTTTTGAGTTTAGGGACAGCATGCCATCTAGACCATGTGACATAGCTGATTTGGATGCATCTTTTAATTACGTTTGTGCTGGAACCACTACATGTGATAGATGCTCCCAGATTAATTATTTCATTTAGACTAATGAGTTTCTCACATATTCTAATCAACATGATTCCTCACTGGCATGTAATGATGTGACTGATGAAACAGTGAAAGTAGCATGTGATAATGATATAGACAATGAAATTGTTGATGAATCAGACTCTAATTTGAAATGCTTATGTGATGATATGGATACATGTCCTATATGTGTTGAGATTGATGAGTTTTTAAAGTTTGATAAATCTGTTGAATCCATGAATTCCTTTGTTTGCATTAAAGTTGTTGATAAGAATGATTCTACTGATCATACTGGTATTGATGAGAATATGCATAAAGATAGTGCTAATATTGAACATCTTGTTAATCCTTGTGCTATTGTTGATACTAGTAGGAGACTTGATTTTGTTGTTGATAATTGTTTAGAATATTATGAGCCTACTAATGTCTCTTTGGTCAAGAAAGATACCATTTCTCTTATTGAGAGTCCTGAACAGATTCCTAAAGTCAGTGAGCTAATTTCCAACAATCAACAAACTCTTCCAACTGAGAAAAAGCAACTGCCAAATACCTTAGAGGACTTGAACCTAAAAGGCTGTGAGAAGTTACAATCTAATTTTTCTATGAATGCAATGACTCTTATTGATGAGAGTCCATTTGATTTTATTGGTCTTGATAGATATTTAGAAAGTTTAGAGTCTAGTGTTTTTAAATTTGATTTTAAATTTTCATTATTTGCTTCTGAATGTCCTAAATTTCATTTTCCTTCTTTTCTTGCTCTTGAAATTGCTGAATCTGACTTTCCTAACTACTGATGGTTGAGGAAGTCCATAAATCATCTCTAAATGATCAATCAAAATGTTTTAAAGTAGTGAGACTTAAACTTCTTGATATAAGGAGAAATAAAGTAGTTTTAATTTTGGTTTTTGATACGTATGATTAGTTAGTCTTTGATATAGTTCTTTTTCGTTTAGGATGTAGTTTTTTCTTTCTTTTCTGCATTATAGTTTACTTTGTTTTTTTTTTTATAGGTAATAAAAGGTTGCTAACCAGCTACATAGGAATTTGAGCCACCTTTTAGATCTTCAATCAAGTCCATGGTTGTATACATTCCTTCCACTCTTTTTACATTGTGCTATTTATCTATTTACCGAATTATGTGCTAACATTGAGGTAAGTGTGGGGGGAGAATCATATCATTCCATTTCTTCATCCCTTTGCTTTGTTTTGCTTAAAAAAAAATTTTCAAAATTTTTTAAAAAAATTTTGAAAAATAGTGTGATTTTTTTTTTTTTCAATTTTTCTGTGAAAGTTGCAAGTTAAGATGATTATAGCTTGGATTCACTTAGACATGATAAATAATGGACCTTGTGTCTTGATTCAAGTGAAGTAACAATGAATTTGATTTCAATGAATTATTTGATAGCCATTAGTTAGTGAGGATTTGAGTCGTATCTATTCAATTCTAGTGTGTTTTCACATATCTCTGTTTTCACTCTAGAACTTGTCCTGATTCATTGTTGAGACCACAATTGCATTTGCATGCATGAAAATGATAAGGCATTCATTTCTTTTATAGCTAGTGAGCTAAAAAGCTAACCTTGACATGCACTTTATCCATTGTTTTAGCCACTTTGAACCTTGTTTTATTTTCTTGTTAACCCATAGCAATTAAAAATGCATCCCACCTTATCTTAAGATGCCTTAGGGATTTCAAGGAGTATTACATCTAATTAGGATAGGTGAATGTGCGCTTTGCATCCATTAGGCCATTAATAGTCAAAGTTGAGGAAAATGTTCAAAGTTAAAGAAAAGAAAAGATAGAAAAGCTAAAGAAAAGCCATTAAAAAAAAAGTCATTGAAAATCAAAAGAAAGAAGTGTTTCAAATTGAGTTTGTAGTTTCCTATTGCTAGTTGGAAATAAGGCCTTGAATGCACATTCTTACCTATCCTAGATTTTCATTGATTGCTTGTGAAGTCCTAAGGTGTTCCATTTATTGTTTGTTTTTCCTTTGTTCTTGTGTATCCATTCGTTTCATTCCTTTACCCAATTACAACCATAAATAAAGTCCTATTGGTTTGTGTATTGCATTTAGCATGGATGGTGGAGACTTAGAAGTTTGACAAGCCTATGGTAGTGAGACTTTGATGGGTGAAGTTTGAGTGAAACACATTGCCTAAACAAGTGAGAGTTAAGAGTAAACACCAATCTATGTGAGGGGCTATGCATTTTCAATTCATTCTTTTCAAATGAAATTGCCATGGAACATATTTCTTGATGCAATTGAAGTTAGCTTGGATTATTGAAGTGTTGATAAGTTTTGATAATTCTCTATCTTGTAACTTTCTACACTTTCCATTTTCTTTTTCCTTCTCCATTGGCCATTACACTAACTTTTCTTTATGATCTTAAGCTTTGCCCAGGAGTGCAAAAGTCTAAGTGTGGGGGAATTTGATAACTCAATTTTTCTCTGCATTTTTACCTATTAATTTTGGACTTTTTATTCATGAATTGATGATATTTTAAACTTTAAATTCAATATTACTTAGTTTAGAAAATAATCTCAACTTTTAAAATTTTGTTGAATAAATTAGGATTTTTAATGATTTTTATTTTACTTTATTTTATTTCATTTTCTTAGATAATGATTTCATTTTTATTTTGTTTTATCTTGTTTTTTTTAATTTTATTTTGGGCTTTGGTTTATTTTATTATTTTGTTTAGATAATAAGCTCATGTCATCACATGCTAGCCTCGAGCAACCATTCACATACACGTACACTTCCTTATAAATACAACACATGCATTAAGAAGAGATGCAGTCTTCATGTTTTGTTCTTTTTGCAGAGGAAGAAACCACAGGGTTGAGATTGAAGAAGAAGCTGCACGAAGGAGAAACACGTGCATATGAAGCTGGGGTATGATGTGGAGCAGAGGAAAAGAAACACACAAGGCAGAAGCTACAAGGTAAGGTTAAGGAGAAGAAAACTGTAGACCACGCGAGCAAGACGCGGAAGAAGCAGAGAGCAAAATGAGAAGTAAAGATGGAGTAGATGGTTGAATAATTATGTGAAGAAAGAGCTTGGTTTTGACATAAAAGAAGCGAAGTGAACTGAACCATGCAGAGGCTTATATGAAAAATACGTGGAGCATTAAGGCAGCACATGAGTTGGGGAAAGTTGAGTACGAGGAAGCATTAGTTGCTTGTGGGGAGAAGAAGCCACATATAAAAGAAGAATGAGCTGGGAGCTGGGAATTAAAACATGTAAAAGATGCTGAAGCTGACGTGTGCAAAGCATATTATTGAAATGAAGAAATCACGTGGAAATGACGCAAATAAAGCTATGGGCAATGAGAAGCAATGGGAGCTGTCTATTTAACCACTAACTTTCTATGTAGATATTTGTAAACACTCAAATCCTATGTTCGTAACAAGGCTCATTTAGAAGGTTCAATTGCAGAAGGTTATTTGGTAGATGAGTGACTTACCTTTTGCTCTTGTTATTTAAAGAATATCCCTACCAAATTTAATTAGATTCCTAGAAATGATGATGGACCCATAGACAATGGCAATAAATCTAGCTTCCAGCAAATTGGGAGGGCAAATGGGTGTTATAAATCCATTACTTTACCCTAGGTAAAGTTCAAGCAAGCATGTATGTATGTGTTGTAGAATTATGCAGACATTTAGCCATTCATAGAGTAAGTTATCATGACTTTGCCAATCTTTATGATAGAAACTAGTTAACGAACATATCTTAACTATCTATTACAATGTAGGGAGCACCAATTAGAGATTGAATCTCAAACTTCAACTATCGAGAACTTTCCCAATTGGTTTTGTGCACAAGTAGGTTCCTTAAGAAATATATTATCTATAAATGATTACCATATTTTGAGTCATCATATTCTCTATAAGCACTAACAAAAGATGTTTAATCTATGCAGGTTTTGCAGTTACATGCACAAGGCCAAGCTAGTAAGGACCTCATCAGTCTAGGTCTTGGCCCGACTAAAATGATACACTATTTTTTTACTTGTGTGGTTAATGGATTTAGATTCCACATAAGAGTAAAGAGTACTATGGTTCCTTATAAGACATATATGAACTTTCATATATTGGAAATAAGAAAGTATATCTCTTTAAGTGCTACTGGTAGGACGTGGGTCAATTAGAAAGAGGATACAAGGTTAACAAATTTGGCATCACTAGCGTGAATGATCAAAATTCATTAAATACAAATGAGCCATTTTTCTTGGCAAGCCAAGCAGAACAAGTGTTTTACTTGAGAGACATTGTGGATACAGAATGGCTAGTTATTGGGAAGACTAATCCTCGTGACCTCTTCATCCTTTCAGAGGTGGATGAAAGTGAAGGATGTGAAGAAAATAACCTCCTTGTTAATGAGGCAGTCCAATTGAATCCAATTTGAAATAATGATATGGGCATTAACCTTATAGTCCTTTTGCATAGGGATGATGTTGAACAAAAAATACTAAATCACTCAAGTATACATGCTCGAATAAGTGGGCATAATGCAATAGATATGGTAGATGATTTTATTGATGACAATGATGAGATTAGGTGTAACTTTTAGTTCCTCTGTAAATGTGAGAAACATAATGTTCAGTTTCTTCATAAACGTATGAAATTTGCTAGATATAAAAGGAAGTGCCCGAATTAAAATGATTTGAGGTTAAATAAAATTAAAGCAATATTCTAGAACTTAAATAAGGAGGATTCAAGGCTAGAGGTGCCCTAAAAATAGAGCCAGAATAACCAAATGAAAATATAACGAAACATAATAGCATTTTTGTAATTTCGGGCACTTTTTGAAAAACTCAAAGGAGGAATTTTTAAATGGGAAAAATAAGTGTCCTGGGGTTCTCAGAGGTCTTAAAAATCATAGGAACCCCTAAAACAGTTAAAATCCCTCCGGTTGATGATTTCTAATGTCAGTTGACTCAAACTTTGACATTTTTCATTTGAGAAGGTTTTTAATCCAAATTGAGTGATTCCAAAGTCATTTTATAAGTTAAAGGACCTAAATTTTATGATGGAAAAGATAGTTCTAAAAAAAAACTGAAACAAATCTAAAACAAAAATGCCAAGAACGCAAGACGTAAATGGAATTTCTTTGCAACAATTTTAAGTCTTTCTTCCCTTAAATGAGACATCCTCCCCTCTCCCTTATTTAACTAGCTTAATTTCTACCTAAGACTAGAGGGAAGTTCTACTAAGAAGGGAACACCATAGGAGGAGAAGAAGAAGCAGAAAAATAAGGAAAAGAGTATGGAAAATCTTGGAATTTCAAGCTTCTTCCTTCTTTAAAGTTGTTCTACTCCTTCCCACCTCTCTTCCCATGGTTTTGATTATTTGTTTGGTGCTGCTTTGGGTCTGTTCTAGAGGAGGAAGAGTGGAATTTGAAAGAGAGGAAGTCACCAATTGAAAGAGCATTTGAGATAAGCTAAAAACCAAGGTAACTTCAATGCCTTCCATGCTTCTTCCTTGTTGTTTCTTCTTAGGTGTGTCTCGGCCTCATATAGGATAGCCAAGGGGGGATTATTTTTTAACCAAAACAAGAGTGAAACCTATAATTTAGAGTATAGGAGACAAGATAATGCAAAGAAATCTAAGAAAGAACCATTGAAATTCAAGATACCAAGCTTAGGGTTTCAATTGCACCTTGGCTTGTAGGACATTTTCTAGCCATAATTTATGATATCTAAGAGCTTATATGAGTCCCTAAGATATCTAAGAAACCTCCCAAATGCATCTTTTATCAAAGAAATAAAATAAACTCCATTGGTGCTAAATGGAACCATAGCCTTGGCTTAGAGGGGAAATAGCACCTAGGGAGTGTTTTAAATTTTTCTAAGCCTAGATTGGGACTATATATGATGGGAGAATATGAGAGGAAGTCTTGGAACCAATTTAGAAAGCCTAGGTTGTGAGATGGAGGTGTAGGTTCCATAATATAGCATAATAAAGTAACTTTGAGCTACGCTTCTCAAAACAAATGTGTAATGGCTCTAAGGAGTCTCAATGGAGTCAAGAGTTATAGATTCAAGGAAGGAATGGAGGCAAGATCACAAATTCTTATAGTTTCTTCATTAGGTGCTTTATGGAACTATAATTGAACCATATAAGAAACCAAGCCTCCTTAGAGTGTGTTGAGGCTAGAGTTTGTTTTAAGAATGTAATTAGATCATATTTAATGTTTCTATGCCACAGGAATCAAGCTCCACCTCATTGCAAGCATGTGGCCAAAAGAGGGGAAGAGAATCCAAAGGGAAGTTTGCATTTTTGCCTTCAAGGTAGCTCTTTAACCTTTCTCTCATACATTCTTGGATGTTGCACGTCTTTGGATGTGTGTATGTATGATTATGTTGTGCAAAATATTTCTAGCAGATGTTTACATGCCATGGTACCATGATGCCTTTGTTATGTTCTTTGAAGATGTTTTATGAATGTGTTTTAGCTTGCATGAGCATGGTGAAGCTAAAAGTCCCTTAGTAAGGGTGAGGATGAGTCAAAAGTCCTTAAGAATAAGTGAGACAAAGCCAAAAATCTCTAGAAGAGTAAGGCTTAGTCAAAAGTCCCAAAGAGAATAGGTGAGGCCAAACCATTACTTTGACAAGCCTATGTATGATGTGTATGATTTCTTGAACATGAGAAATGTTTTATGTATGTTCATGAGTTGAAGATTGTCATACATCCATTCTAAGACTTGTAAATTCATCCATTATACATGTTTGAAAGGGTGAAGAGCTATTGAGATTCTTGGAATCTCACTCTTTCCTCTCCAATGTCTAAATATATCTAGGTGGACTAAGGAAGCCAAGAAATGGAAGCCACCAATCTTAAAGATAAAGACATTAACAAAGAAAATGCTAAATGGTGGTTTTGTAAACATATGGTGGTCAAATGATGTAATCTTATGTTGTATATGATGTATATCCTTTTGAACACATGTAATTATATAGATATGTGATATATGTATTGGCTTTGGAAGCATGGGAATGGGAATGAATGTTTTTTACATCTTTATGCCTTGATGAGCTTGTATACTCTTGTGTATAAGAAAAAGTGAGGTAGTGGTTTTATGATGCATGAGCATTTGCACCCCTTGTACAATTTTAGTAGGCTATTTTTAGCTTTCTCACGTGCTTAAATGGTCATGGACAAGGTAGAAGCAAGATTGGTTCATATTTGACCCTTTAGGATGCATAAAATGGCTATTTTGGAACCCTATATCACGAACTGCCAAATGAATGAATTTTCCCACGAAATTTGGCTTGCATATAAGTCTCATCTAGAACATTTTGAGAAGCTAAAAACCAAATTATTTGGAGCTCTAGAGAATTAATTATGAATTTCCAAAGTTGGCAAAAAGTTACTAAAATGGTCAGTTTACTATTTACATAGTCAGTTTCTTTTCCTATATCATTCAAGGGCCAAGTGTTATCCAATATTCACTAAATTTTACAAGCATAAACTAGATCTAATAAGCTTTCATTGACCACCAAGATCACCCCATTTAGAGGTCTCTAGAGGGAGATATACATTTTTAAAGTTTAGAGACAGTACCAGTAATGTAGCATGACCTTGCTATTGTTCTATTAGTTTTCATAGGCCAAATGCTTTTTTTCCAGTATAGAATTATTTTGTCCCCCTAGTTAACATTCACAGCTTTCTAGAATGGTATAATGTGCTTAATTTTGATTTTTCTAGAATTAGTTATGGTTTTTCAAAGTTGATGATAGAAAGTTGTTTTACTAAACCCGAGGCTAAATACATTGTTTTGTGTATGGATGTTCTAAACTCGAGAAGAATGGATTGTTTGATGATGGTTCTAACTTTTATAGATGTAATTTGAGTAGAGCATGATATCAATGAGTTCATATGACCCACAGGATGCGAGAAAAAAATTTTAGATCCTATGTTACACAAAATAATGTGCTATTTTTATTGATTTTCTTGAGAAATTGTGAAGCCAAGCAAACATAATCCTATAAATGAAAAGGGAAGACTATAATCATATGGTATTACATTGGGTCCACTGATAAAGAAGAGGGAGAAGACTTACTTAATGATGATGATGATATGGATGACATTGAGGATACTGAATGTAGTCAAGATTAGTGTACTACTTACTGTCATTTTTTAAGCACTAATAGTCATTGTATAACCATACAATCTAATGGTTGGAAAGTACAAGGCCCTTTCCCATTTTCATTTATTTTAATTTTGCTATTCTCTTGTATTGTGTATGCTATTTATTATTTGTTTTTATGTTTCCTTGTGCTTTAACTTAATCATTAATCATGTGTGATTCTTATGTATGCTAGTTATTGCTTATTTTCATGTTGTCTTGTGATGTTATTTTACAAATCTTGTTACTTATGTTATATTTGCACAAAAGATATCAAATGTCAAGTATTGGATGAGGTAGGCTAGGAAGTTGAGGCAAAAGAGGCATTGGATAGGGTAATGGCCAGGGCCGACGTGACCCTGCTGGAGAGGTGACATCACCCATCGGTACACAAGCTCCACAAGAGGAGTTAAAGCTAAGAGGTGCACTTTCGCCACTTTTAGAAATAAGCAATGAACAAACTTTCCATAATGATTCTCCTCACACACAATGATCATGGGTGCCAAATAATTCAGGTATCACTTTATACAAATAATGCTTTTTTCTACTACAATTTTTCCTCATTTATACAATAACGACAATATGTTTTCTTTTTCCACATGCAACAGCTTCTCGTAGCATAATAAAAAAGGGTAGGGGAAAATACAAGAGTATATCAGTAGACATGAAGACAAAATATGATTTCAAGATTAAAGTTTACATCCCCCTAGACAAAGACAAAGCTGTTGGAGACAGGGCCTGTGACTTTTTTAATTACTATAGATATGTAGTGCAGACCACAGTCTCTCTTAAGGAGGATAATTGGACCAAGGTTTATGCCAAATATGGAGACACCTTGTTGTTGAAAGTAAAGATATAGTGTTACATTTGTGGGTTTTTTATCTTTATATTGTTCATAGTATTCCTTTATTTAATAACTATCTTGCTTTTTTATGCTCTGTTTAGGATAAATTTGAATGTCGTGATGGTTGTCAAGAAGAGCAATTAAATAAGGCTTCTTATGTGACAATGCGTGAAAGGCTGATATACATGTAGATTATGCTATGTGTGAAACACGTGAGGAGAAGGAGGCTGCTCAACCGAATAACATCAGCCATGAAGATTGGGAGTGGCTGATGCAGTACTAGAAGAGTCCTGTGTTTAAAGTAGTATGTTTCTAACACATTAACATAAAAGATTTTTTGCTTTATTTTTATATCATTTGAAGGTTTCATGGTTATAATACCATCTAACTACAAAGCTACAAGTAGCAGGAGCAAGGTAAATTGGGCAAAGCAGGTTACAAAGTATATGTGTAGTACTTGATCATTTGCAGAGGTTGAAGAGTCTACAGTAAGTACTTGTTTTTTATGTTTTGCCTACTCTAGATATTTGTCCATATGTTGTTCTTTCTATTATAACATATTTCATTATCTAATGAGTATTGTAAAGAGATCCTGTCATCGGAGAAGTGGCACCCCCTGACTGAGTTTGGGAACTTCAACACACCTGTAAGAACAAGGATGGAGAGATGGAATGGGTAGATCCCCGATCATAAGAAATCCATGTAAGTTGTGATAAATTCAAAAACTTTAATTATTTAAACCACTAGCTTATTGTCTATAGCATTTACCCTTTGCTGTACTTTCAAGGGCGTATTCAGGAACTTGTTCTCTATCAACAATCAAAAGATAATGAGAATCCATTGACAAGAGATCAAATTTGACTCACTGTGCTTGGGGAGAGTCAGGGTATGTTAAGGGAAAAGGGTATGGATAGAAAAGAGAATTATGGACTTAGCTAAAGTGGATTCAAGGGTGGAACAAATGCAAATTGAGATGGAGAGAAAAGTGCAAGCTGAATTGGAGAAGAAGTTTCAAGAAGAACGTGCTACAATGCAACAACAGGTTCAAGTAGAGATTCAAGCTCAATTAACTAGCCTTATGGCCATTATGCAATAGGTATTTATAACTGATCTTCTACCATGTCATGTTAAACAATGACAATATGTGATTAGCATTATCTTTATCAACAGGGACAGAATGCTTCAGTTGACGCCTCCTCTCACAAACAAGCTAGGTGAAGTGAATAGAAGGCAAAGTTTTTGTTAATGTCTCGCTAAAGTCTATGGAAATATGTTTTTTTGTTGATGGCCATCTTGGTATTTGTGTTTATGCCATCACCTTATGTTCTCATTGTTATTTTGACATTGATTCTAACATGTAAGACATCATCTAAATACCGACTTACAATTAGAATGATAATTATTATGATATGAAATATTAGGAAATTGATGCCTATAATTATGTCTTAGATTATTTATGTATGCACATCCCTATTATGGTAATTGTCTCTTTTTACTTAACATTGAATGTTGATTATAAAATGCTGCATTCTCTAAGTTAATTCCACTATCTGCCCAATCCCTCTCTTTGTTGTTGGTTTTAGTGTTATAAGATGCAATGTTTAAAGATACAACCTTCTGCATAGGAAAGCAATGGATGATAAAATATCTTTAGATGTGCCTACATGTTGCATTCAAAGTTATGCATGAGGTTGCATTTTGGAAAAGATTGCAAGGTTAACTTTATAATGTTGATGTAGTGATGCTTAAGTTTGTTCAACTCATGGTTTGTATGCAATGACAAAGATGTTCCTATTAAGATCATTGGTTTGCCAATAAAGCTTAAAAACTATTTTTTCCACCTTTTATGAAATTTGTATCATTATGAACTTTTTAGACTTTGTTATACTAAATATTCAATTTTATTGTAAATGTCAATTGATATTTATAAATTAATTTTGTGTATTTTATTTATTGTCTTAATTCTATTTAATGTTAATCAACTTTCAATGTATTGTCTACATTTTCAAAATAGTTAAAAAATTTTGGCATTATACCTTTAGTGGCGACATATTCTGCCACTAAAAAGTGTCAGTTGCCACTAAACATGTATAGTGACAACATAATGCTGCTATTAAAACTTTTTTGCAACGACAATAGTTGCTACTAAAGATCATTAGGGAAAATAGAATGTCATGGCTATAAATCTTTAGTAATGACAGTAATATCACCCCTAAAAGTCTTTAGCGGCGACAACACTACTGCTACTAATTATAATCTTTTACCTACAAAGAATAAATTGCTCTTTAGTAACAACTAATTATTATTACTAAAGATATACTTATGATGACAACTAATGTCGCAACTAAATATACATATTTAATGGCGACCTAAGAATGTGTTTGGATGGGGGTTTTTGGAGGGGAGGGGAGGCAAATCTCCCTCCCCTCCAAATTGAGAGGTTTTGGAAAGGAGGCGAGGGGAAGAGAGGAGAATTTTTTAATTTTTAATTTACTTTATTGTCTCTTAATGTTTTAATATTTTAATTTACTTTATTGTCTCTTAATGTTTTAATATTTTAATTTTTTTAATATATTAACATTTAATAAAAATTAAGATAAATTTTTTTTTCATCAAGAATTAAAAATAAAAAAAGATTGGAATTCATAATTTCTTTTTAAAAAATATTGATATAAATAACTTTTTTATAAAAAAAATGTGCCTATTAACCTCCTCTCCCCTCCCCTCCGTTGAACCAAACAAAACCTAAATGTTGTTACTAAATACAACTTTTTACTCACATAATAGGTGCCCATTAAATATATTTAATGGCAACAACAACTGTGTTACTAATTTCTTTTTGCCTGCAATATATAGTCATTACTGAAAGTATTCATATAATCACAACTTTTGTCGCTGCTAAATATATAAATTTAGTGGCGACAAGATGACATTGATATTGTTGCCACTAAATATATAGATTTAGTGACAATTGTCGCCATTAATTATACATATTTAGCGGCAACTTTTTGTACCAATTGAATTGTATTAGGTTTTAGTGGCGACATTTGTAATACCTTAACACCCTAACTTTCAAGTTACATTACATGGGCTTATCTTAACATAATTGCATGAAAATCATACTTTTAGCAATGAAAATTTGTGTTATTGAAAGCCCAATTAATTCATTTTCGGCTTTAGGGACCATGTAAGCTTACCAATCTCATTATCCATTCATATGATTCTCATTCATATAAGAAACATCACATTTCATCATATAAAACTCGGCTTTTTAGACCATACATTACCATATCAAAATTTTGCTCTCAAGTTGGTGTTCTAGATTTTTAATATGAACTTTGAAAATTCATAACTAAGTTTAGAAAAATCAAAATCATGCATATCATAGCTTTCTAGAAATCTCTAGACTAACGACTAAAAATAATGCTAGACTAACACAATAATGTTTAACTTATGAAAAATAATGGAACAATACACCAAATTATGCTCTCGGACAAAAGCAGACCCTGGAACCTCAAAAATTTGTTTCTCCCTCTACAAAGCTCCAAATGGGGTACTTTCAATGGCTATAGAAAGCTTATGATGTCTAGTTTATAGTTGTAAAATTTTATAAGCATTAGATGAAATACCATATCTTTCTAGCCTTTCTCATGCAATTCATATGCTCCATAACATGCATTGCTTGGGAGTTGTAAGAAAATGGGATATAAACAACAGATTAAATTTATGTTGCGTTATATATGAAAATTCCATTCGATGTCACGTGGGTCGTATGAACACATATTATACTTTTTCATATTTAATTACATCAATAAATCTCCTTTGCAGCATAAAATCATGCACACAAATCATAAAAACTGAAATAAAACTCAAAATAAGCAAGTCTAGCTTTAGCTAGAAATGGCCTTCTTTCTGGTCAAATTTTGGAAAATCATAACTAATTCTAGAAAAATTAAAATCATGCAATCTTGATCATTCTGGAAAACTATGGATGTCTAATTCACACTGAAAATAGGCCCAGATCATAACATTCATCACAAAAGGCGTTTGACATCCAAAATTGTCTAAAGACTTGACTTAATTCTGGAGTTGTCACAGAATTCTATAGAAAATTTTGAAAAAGTCCAATTAATTCCCAAAAAATCCAATCCATGCAAATGATATCAATCTTGAAAGATGTGGATGTTAGCCAGAAGGAAAAAATATTTCCAGACTAGCTCAAGTAGCCCAAGTCTCAAAATTCAATAAAACAGTAACTTAGGTTGGGTAAGGGTCCTGATACTGGATAGAATGTTCAAAAATTCATATCTCCCTCTCTAGACTCCAAATGAGGTGCTTCTAGTTGATACAAGTCACTGGGAATTTCTAGTTTCTTTGTATAAAGTTTTGTGGCAATTGGACATCATTTGCCCTATGAGTGATAGAATTTAATTTTGGACTAGTGCTACAGTACCAAGGACCAAAACCATAAAAATTCTCAACTTCAACAATTCGCCAAATATTTCACAGACCTTCAAAAATTACCAACTTTAGCTTCCCAAAAAGATGTCAATAATCTCTAGATGCATGCCAAATTTCAAACCAAGAAGAGCTCATTTGGATAAAAAGTGGTATAGCCTCCTAAAATGGTAAATTTTTGCTCCATATGGGTAACCAATTTATCCAAATGGATTTCTTAATTGTTGACACCTCTTGGACAAGTTTTAAAGCACAAATATGAGTTGTAGAGACTGCCCAAATGGTCCCAAACCCCATGCATCTTATTTTGGTCTCTCAACATCTATTTATGCACTAAACACACATGCCATTTAGTCTATACATCATATTACATATGCTCAAGGTGTTACACAACCCAAAAATAACATGTACAATACTTCTTGACACTCCATTACAATGTACACTACAAATTAAACAAGGTGTAGCCATTTAGTGTTCTTGGCTTGCATTTCCTTGGCCTTGGGCACTACCTAGACATTTTAAGCATGAGAGGGAAAGAGGGTGAGATTCCAAGAATCTCAATAGCTTACACATCCATTCACACCACATTCAAGGAATACACACATCAAATATATGAATATGCAAGCATAAAGTGTGCAATAAATCTCATTTCATGCCACATCAACAATATGTCAAGACCACTTTCATGCTCTAAGGACTTTTGGTTTAGTCTCACCCCATTTCTAGGACTTTTGGATTTGTCTCATTCTTGGCCTAGAGACTTTTGACCTAGCCTCATCCATTCATGGGACTTTTGGCCTTGTCTCACCCATGCCATGAGACTTTTGGCATCTCCTCACCTTCATCAAGGGACTTTTGGCATCACCTCACCCTTATGAGCTCTTTCCATAACCATAGTCATTCAAGAAGATACATTGGTACCAATGCAATTTTAAGACATCAAGTGGCATGTTCTCAAATCACAAGAGCATATACAAGCACACAACATATACATATACACACAAAAATGCAAGAGAATGAGGTGGAGAGCTACCTTTAAATTTTGTGCAAGTTTACTTTGCCACTTCCTTTCCCTTCTTGGTCTCACAAACATAAGAGCACTTAGGTGGAGTAGGGTTCTCTTGACCTAGATATCACAAACATCACACAATTACACATTTGAAGCAAGTCAAGACACTAGGTTCACTCTTAAACACACACTTGGTTCCATAATGGGCATATTGGTTCCATAAATGGTCCATTGAAGCAACTCATATCATCCAAGTTCTATGCTTCGTTCTCTTATTATTTCTAAACTTCTTGGACTCATTTAAAGTCCTTAGAGCCATCACATACTCAATTGCACCATTAAAAGACCAAGTTGCTTCATAAAGCACTATTATGGACACCATTGTCCCATCTCCCAACCTATGGCTCTTAAATTTTTTCCATTGGTTTCTCCCATCTTCTTACATCATATAAAGTACCAAACCAAGGCTAGAGCAAATTAAAACATCCCCTAGCCTAATGGACCTAGCTTGGCCGAAATATGCACCATAAGGAAGGTTCATGGACTTTGTGATTTTTTCTTGATGGAAAAGCCACTTGGGAGGCTTTCTAGAGGTCTTAGGAGCTCAAGGGAACATTCAAATAACTAAGGAAACATTCACGCAAAATCAGATTTTGCAAAACTCTAGAAAGCACTACACTTTTCTAACATGTTTTTCTTTGGTTTTTACTTGAATTTCTTGCCATATTCCTAATCCTTGCACTCTTTTTCCTAAGTTTCTCCTTTGGTTCTACCCAAAATTCATCTCCTTCTATTCCCCCTAAGCTGGCCTAAACTACCACAAAGAGGAGCAATCAAGATGAAGCATCAAGAATGGAAAAATACCTTAGTTTCGAGCTTGTTTTCAAAGCTTTTCTTCTTTAATTCCATTCTCCTTGGCAAATTCGAATTTTCCCCCTTAGTTTTGGGTCAAAAATAGAACCAAATCATTCAAAAAATTCATGGAAAGAAAGGAGGAAGAGAGGAGAACAAGATTGGAGGAAGATGAAGCAAGGAAATCCATGAAATTACCTAGTTTCTCCTTAGTTTTCTTCCTCTTTTTCTCCTCCTTCTTATGTGCATAAGAGAGCAGAATAACTTCTATATTTTGGGCAGAAAATTTCGTGCTGAATAAAAGGGATAAGATGGAAGAAAAGTGTGGAAGTGTTTAGGACATTTTAAAAGCTTTTATTTTCAACTTTGCCCTTCTATAATGGCAATTTCGTTTTGGCTTCATTTAAACTCCTTTTTTAGAACCATCTTTTCCATCATAAAATTTAAATTCCCAATTTAATAAAATACCTTTGAAATCACTCAATTTGGAGCTAAAACCTTACCGAACGAAATAGTCAAAGTTCAGGTCAACTGATATTGAAAAATGTACACTGGAGAGGCTTTACCAGTCCCGGGACTTCCTATAGTTTTTAGGGCCTCTAAGAACCTTGGGAAACTCAAAATTTTCATTTAAAAAGCCCTCCTATATGGTTTTCCAAAAGTTACACTTATTTACGAAAATACCATTACATTTCATCAGTTCCCGTTGCAAATTATTTCTCCATCCTAACTCTATTTTTCTTTCCGTCTGAGCCTAGAATTATCATTTTTAGGAGTCTAGGACTCAACCCAAATTTTTTGGAACATTATCTAGGTCATTTCAGAGGACTTACCTTTACATGACTCATTTTGTCGTTTTACAAAAATTATGTTCGTTATATTTTCCACCCCCCTTAAAATAAATTTCGCCCTCAAAATTGAAATACATACCTTAGGAAAATAGTTCTGGATATTTCTGTCTCATCTCATTCTTCAGCTCCTCGGTTGCCTCTTCAGACGTCAGACCCTTCCAGATCACTTTTACCAGAGGGATGTTCTTATTTCTCAGCTGTTTTAGCTTGGCATCTACAATCCTCTCTAGTTTCCCTACATAGGAAAGATTTTCTTGCAATTGAACATGCTCATATTCTATGATATGTGAGGGGTCTGGTAAGTACTTTTTAAATTAGGAGACATGAAAAACATTATAGATTTGGGCTAGGTTTGGAGGTAAGGCTATCCAGTAGGTCACGGGTCCAATTTTCTCAAGAATTTCAAAGGGGCCAATATACCTAGGACTGAGCTTTCTTACCTTTATAGACTGACCTACCCGAGTCACTGAAGACACCCGAATGAATACATGATCTCTAATCTCAAACTCTAATGACCTCCTTCTCCTATCGGCATAACTCTTCGTCTACTCTGAGCCGTAAGGAGTTTCCTTTTAATCATCTCTATTTGCTGGGTGTTCTGGTCAACTACTTCAAGTCCTAGTAAACTCCTCTCACCTTGCTCAACCCAATATAATGGAGATCTACACTTTCTCCCATATAGAGCCTCATAAAGGGCCATCTGGATACTGGAATGATAGCTGTTATTATAAGCAAACTCTGCTAGTGATAAATATATATCCCAATTACCCCTCGTCTATAATACACATGTCCTTAACATGTCCTCTAGGGTCTGGATGGTTCTCTCAGTCTAATCATCTGTCTGGGGGTGATAAGAAATGCTAAATCGCAACCTGGTCCCTAAGGCATGTTGTAATGACCTCTAGAAGTTCGATATGAATCTGGGGTCTCTATCAGATATAATGCTACTGGGAACTTTGTGAAGTCACACTATCTCACGTATATACAATTGGGCTAATTTATCTAATGAATACATAGCCTTAATCGCTAAAAAGTATGCAGATTTCATCAATCTATCTACAACTACCCAGATAGCATCGTGTCCAGAGGATGTCCTGGGTAACCCCATAACAAAATCCATAGCCATACTATCCCATTTCCACTCAGGGATATCTAGGGGTTGTAATAACTAAGTAGGTCTCTGATGTTCTATCTTAACCCTCTGGCACACTAAACATCTTGCCACATAATCTGTGACGTCATTCTTTATTCCTAGCCACCAAAAATTTCTTTTTAAATCTTGGTACATCTTGGTGGCACCTGGGTGGATAGTATATTTACTCTTATGTGCCTCCTCTGAAATTCTCTCTTTCAAATCATTATTAATAGGCGCATAGATTCTGTCTCGATATACTATCACACCATCCTCAGATATTCTGTAATCTGAGGTCCTACCCTGGGAAATTTTGCCTAATTTGTTTCAATAATTCATCCTCTCTTTGGGCATCTAAGATCTAGGTTCTCAATTCACTCTCAATTTAGGTCTCACTCAAATACAATCTACTCAGTACCAACTAGTAAGAGAGGTTCAAATTTCTAAATTTCTTTAGGAGTTCCTATTCTCTAATCATCATATGCGTAACATGGATGAATTTCCTACTCAAGGCATCGACCACCATGTTGGCCTTGCCTGGATGATATTTCAATACATAGTCATAATCCTTCAAGAATTCCATCCATCTCCTTTATCTCATATTGAGTTCCTTCTAATCGAATAAGTATTTCAGACTCTTGTGGTCACTATAGATTTCTATACTTGCACCATATAGATAGTGCCTCCAAATCTTAAGAGCAAATACTACTGCAACTAACTCTAAGTCATGTGTGGGATAATTTTCCTTGTGATGCCTTAATTGTCTAGAGGCATACGCCACTACCCTACCTTGCTGTATTAATGCATATCCTAACCCTCTCCTCGAGGCATCACTATATACCACAAATGGTAAACTAGGGTGAGGAATGACTAGCACAGGGGCAGTGGTCAATCGGAGTTTCAACTCCTGGAAACTCCTCTCACATCTATCATCCCATATAAAAGGTGTATCCTTTTGAGTCAGCCTCGTGAGTGGCAAGGCCATTTGAGAAAAGCCCTGAATAAATCGTCTGTAGTATCCTGCCAAACCAAGAAAACTCTTAACCTCAGTGATAGTCCTAGGTCTATCCTACTATAACACAGCCTCAACTTTATGGGGATCTACCGTGACCCTATCTTATGAGGTTACATGACCTAAGAATTTCACCTCAATTAGTCAGAGCTCACATTTACTCAATTTGGCATATAATCTCTTATCTCTCAAAGTCTCTAGGACTAATCTCAGATGCCTCTCATGCTTCTCAAAAGATCTGGAGTACACTAAAATATCATTAATAAAGACCACAACAAATTTATCCAAATACGGTTTGAATACTCTGTTCATATAATCCATAAACACAACAGGCCTATTCGTTAGCCTGAATGGCATCACAAGGAACTCATGATGCCTATATCTAGTTCTGAAGGCCGTCTTTGGGATGTCTTCAGCTCTCATCCTCAGTTGGTGATACCTAAATCTAAGATCTATCTTAGAAAATATTGATGCCCCAGCTAACTAATCTAACAAGTCATCTATTCTAGGGAGAGGATACTTATTCTTAATGGTAACTTTATTCAATTATCTATAATCTATGCACAATCTCAAGCTACCATCTTTCTTTTTTACAAACAACACTGGAGCTCCCCACGGTGACACACTAGGGCGTATGAATCCTTTCTCTAACAACTCCTCCATCTATTTCTTTAATTCAGCAAGCTCAGTGAGAGTCATCATATAAAGAGCCTTGGATACTAGTCCAACCCCAGGCACTATATCTATAGGGAACTCTATCTTTCTCTCAAGGGTAGGCTATTAAAGTCAAAATCTTTAGGGAAGACCTCTGGGAATTCCCTAACTATCAAGACCTCTTCTATCCCTTCTTTTACCTTGGCCTGAATAAAGAAAAAGACTAGAAACCCTTGACATCCATGCTCTAGGTGTCTCTCAACTTGGGTAGTAGTCATAAAAGATAACTCAGCCCCTACCCTAGGTATGATCCCACAAGAAGGTACAGATATGGTTTGGTGTTCACAATCAAGGACAACATTATTAGTAATCATCCAGTTCATGCCAACAATTAAATCAATATCATGAAATGACATACAAATCAAATCAATGGTAGTATGACAATGATTAAACTGTACAGTGACATTTAGACAAGCATGGGAAGTAATAACATGGCCTTCAGTAGGTGTGGTAACAGACAAATCAAATGGTAGAGTACTAATGGCCAGACCCAAATGTCTCACATAGTCATAGGATATAAACAAGTGACTAGCACCTGAATCAAACATTGCAATCATAGGAAAATCATTTACTATGAGCGTATCTTAGATAAGACTGAAAGACGCACTAGCTTCCTGCTGAGAAAAGGCAAACACCCTACCCTTGGTTTGTGGCTTAGGAGGAGGTGGTCTGAATGGAGGCATTAAATCTACCTGAGGGCAGTTTCTGGCAATTTGCCCCAGCTTCCCCACCTGTAACACATCACCGTGGATTGCTGTGTGGATGCCTGAGTCTTCTGAGGCTGTACCTTCTTTCCTTTTGGTGGCTTCTTGCTCCACTGCATCTTGCTCTTCTTTTTGCTAAAAGATGCGGAGTTGGCTCCTTTCTCTGGTCTCGGTCTCTTTGTAACACCATGAATTCTAGCTCATTCTAACTCATCTCATGCCTTTACATTGGAATTTTTCATGGATTCTGGTATAGGTACTATTCATACTGGCAATTTTGTGTTTTGTGTCACTCGATGGCCAAATGGTGTCCAATGCTTATGAAATTTTATCTTTATAAACTAGAGTTCATAAGCTTTTTGTGGCCACCAAAATCACCTCATTTGGAGGTCTGAGTAGAGAGTTATGCATGTTTGAAGTTAACTATCAGTATTAGTAGCGCCTCAGGAGTTCAGTTACTGTTCCATAGGTTCCCGCTGGCTAAACGTATCTGTTTCATTCTAGAATTATTTTTAGTACCATGTTGCTTCTTTAGGTCATAATATGGAACCTAAGACACCAAATCGCTTTCTATGAGTTCTAATTTTTTCCAAGTCCTCCCTTCATTTTTATTCATTAAACATGACTCAAGAATGACCTTAGAAAAATTTAAAACTCTCCCTAGCACCATGGAACATGCTTGGCTGAGACTATGGCATTATTTGGGCTTCTTGGAGTTCTCTTGGTTTTCTTGAAGGGAAAAGCTTATGGGGAGCATCTTTGGTGTCTCAAGAACTCATTTATACTCTAACTTAGACCTTGGAAGCATCACATAAATTCAGAATTTGAAAGGTGCACTTCAAACCCTAGATTTTGCATCTTGAAATCTAATGGTTATTTTGTTGTTTTCTTTGCATATTCTTGTTCTTCTCCATCAAATACCTAAGACTCATGCTTGGTTGGGCTTGGAAATAAAATTCTCCTAGGGTTCCTAGTGTAGGTCGAAATGGAGAAGGAGTGGGATGAAAGGTATTAACCATAGGATGCATTTTTACCTTGTTTCTTACTTAGTTTGGCTTGAATCTTGATTTCTCCAAGCTCCTCTCTTCAAATCCGAACTTTCCCTTGAATATCTCCCCTAAATTAGATTTATAAACTTCATTATAATCATAGGAAAGAAAAGGGAAATGGAGAAGGAAAGGTTTAGAAAGGAGAAAGTATGAAAAACCATGAAATTTCTTACCATTTCCTTACTTTTTCTCCTCCTTTCTTCTCCGCCATGGTGTGCCTAAGAGATCTGGTGTCTTTTCTAGCTTTTGGCAGAATGGGTCGTGCAAATGGAGAGGAGAAGAAATAAGAAACTTAAAGTGTGTTCAAGAAGCTTCCACTTTCTCAAAAATTTCAATTTTGCCCTTCGTTTTTGGCATTTTTGTTTCTCCTTCGTTTTAGCTCCTTTTTGAGATCCGTCTTTTCCATTATGAAATTCAGGCTCCTAATTTGGTAAAATGCCTTTGGAATCACTCAAATTGGAGCTAAAATCTTCCCGAACAAATCAGTCAAAGTTCGGGTCAACAGACATTAGAAAAGATCCACCGGAGGGGTTTTAACTGTCCCGGGGCTTTCCATGATTTTCAGGGCCTCTGAGACTGGAGAACTCAAAACTTCCATTTAAAAAGCCCTCCTATGTGAATTCCAAAAATTACTCAAAATTACGAAAATACCATTATGTTTCGTAGGCTTTTCGTAAGAATTTATTTCTTCATTCTAACTCCATTTTTTCTTTCATCTGAGGCTAAACTTCTCATTTTTAGGAGTCTAGAATGCTTCTTAAATTTTTTGGGATCTTAACTACATCATCTTGGGGGACTTCCTTTTGTATCCAGTGAATTTTGCTTGTTTACAGAGAAACCGTATGTTACGTTTCTCACATTTTCTCTGGTTTTCAGAAAATCGAATGTTACATTCTTCAACTCCAGGGTTCCCCTTTGGCCAGATGCTGTGACAGTAGGTATAATCTGTCTCAAATTATTCTCAATTACCCTACTAATCTCCACAATAGCATTAAAGTTTTTAATTCTATGTGGAGTCACTCTATCTCTGACCTAGGGTTTCAACCCGAGCTCAAACTATTCGCACCTCCAAGGCTCATCATCATATCTCTGAAGGTAAGAAGAATACTAAGAAAATTCTATAATTCTTACCACATACTAATCTACAGTCATGTCATCAGTCTACTTCAATTCCATAAATTGCACCTCTTTTTGTTTCCTCACAGAACTAGGGAAATACTTATCATAAAATTGTACTAAGAAGTTTTCCTAAGTAATCTGTAAATTTCTAGCCTCCATTAAGGACTTTGCACTGAGCCACCAATTATCAACTTCTTTTTATAACATAAAGGTAGCTAGTTGAACTTTCTATTCTGAGGTGCAATCCATCACTGTGAAGATTTTCTCTATCTCCCTCCCAAACCTCCGCCTTGTCTATATCTAGCTCTCCTTCAAATACGGGCGGGTTGTTTTTTCTGAACTGATTCAGTTGTTTCTGAATTGATGGCGAAGTCTGAGCGAACTCTTGGGGAGGCAGGGGTGGAACACCTGAGGTGGAAGGCTGTGGGGTGCCAGAAGGCTGAGGCTGAGGCTGAGGCTGAGGGACCTCTCTCCTGGCTTCCTCCTGCTTAACCAGGGACTCTTGCAACCACATGATCATCTCATGCTGCTATTAGATAAGATACTGTTGCAGGGTCATCATATTCTCAAATCTATTAATCTGATTTATGACAGTCCGTAAGGGGTTCACAAACTCAACTTTCGGTTCTTTAGATGGTCTGCCTCTGCCTCTGCCTCTGCCTCTTCTTGTCTCAACCATTTTCATTGAAAAATAATCACAATCTTAGCCGCACAACACAATTGAAACACATATACATCAATATTCCACCTAAAAGCAAATCAATTACATCACTCAAGAGCCAAATACTGAGCAAAAGTGCCTAAACCTTTGCTCTGATACCAATAAATGTAATGCCATATCTTTCTAGCCTTTCTCATGCAATTTATATACTCCATAACATGCATTACTTGGGAGTTGTAAGAAAATGGGATATAAACAATGGATTAAATTTGTGTTGCGCTACATATGAAAATTCTATTCGATGTCACGTGGGTCGTATGAACACATATTATACTTTTCCATATGTAATTACATCAATACATCTCCTTTGCAGCACAAAATCATGCCCACAAATTATGGAAACTGAAATAAAACTTAATAAGCAAGTCTAGCTTCGGCTAGAAATAGCTTCTTTTCTTGTCAAACTTTGAAAAATCATAACTAATTCTAAAAAAACCGAAATCATGCAATCTTGATCATTCTGGAAAGCTATGGATGTCTACTCTACTTCACACTAACAATATGCCTAGATCATAACATTCATCATAGAGGGCGTTTGACATCTAAAATGGTCTAAAGATCTGACTGAATTCTAGAGCTGTCACAAAATTTTGCAGAAAATTTTGAAAATGTCCAATTAATTCCCAAAAAATTCAATCCATGCAAATGATATCAATCTAGAAAGATGTGGATGTTAGCTAGAAGAAAAAAATATTTCTAGACTAACTCAGGTAGCCGAAGTCTCAAAATTCAATAAAACAGTAACTCAGGTTGGGTAAGGGTCCTTATACTGGATAGAATGTTCAAAAATTCATATCTCCCTCTCTAGACCTCCAAATGAGGTTCTTCTAGTTCGTACAAGTCACTGGGAATTTCTAGTTTCTTTGTATAAAATTTTATGGCAATTAGACATCATTTGTCCTATGAGTGACAGAATTTAATTTCAGACCAGTGCTACAGTACTCCGGACCAAAATCAGAAAAATTCTCAACTTCAACAATTCGCAAAATATTCCACAGACATTCAAAAATTACCAAATTTAGCTTCCCAAAAAGCTGTTAATAATATCTAGATGCATGCCAAATTTTAGACCAAGAAGAGCTCATTTGGATAAAAAGTGGTATAGCCTCCTAAAATGGTAAATTTTTGCTCCATATGGGTAACCAATTTGTCCAAATGGCTTTCTTAATTGTTTGGCACCTCTTGGACAAGTTTTAAAGCATAAATATGAGTTGTAGAGACTGCCAAATGGTTCTAAACCCCATGCATCTTATTTTGTTCTCTCAACATCCATTTATGTACTAAATACACATGCCATTCAAAGGTCCAATTATATATCTTCATTGATTTAATACTACATACATTATACATATAGTCTATACATCATATTACATATGCTCAAGGTGTTACACAACCCAAAAATAATATGTACAATGCTTCTTGACACTCCATTACAATTTACACTACAAATTAGATAAGGTGTAGCCATTTGGTGTTCTTAGCTTGCATTTCCTTGGCCTTGGGCACCACCTAGACATTTTAAGCATGAAAGAGAAAGGGGGTGAGATTCCAAGAATCTCAATAGCTCACACACCCATTCACACCACATTCAAGGTATACACACATCAAATATATGAATATGCAAGCATAAAGCGTGCAATAAATCTCATTTCATGCCACATCAACAACATATCAAGACCATTTTCATGCTCTAGGGACTTTTGGTTTAGCCTCACCCCATTTCTAGGACTTTTGGATTTGCCTCACTCTTAGCCTAGGGACTTTTGACCTAGCCTCACGCATTCAAGGGACTTTTGGCCTTGTCTCACCCATGCCATGAGACTTTTGGTATCTCCTCACCTTCGTCAAGGGACTTTGGGCATTACCTCACCCTTATGAGCTCTTTCTACAATCATAGTTATTCAAGAAGACACATTGGTACTAATGCAATTTCAAGACATCAAGTGGCATGTTCTCAAATCACAAGAGCATATACAAGCACACAACATATACATATGCATACAAGAATGTAAGAGAATGAGGTGGAGAGCTACCTTTTGATTTTGTGCTGCAAAGGAGTTGTATTGATGTAATTAAATATGGGAAAGTATAATATGTGTTCATACGACCCATGTGACATCAAATGAAATTTTCATATATAGCGCAACACAAATTTAATCCATTGTTTATATCCCATTTCCTTACAACTCCCAAGCAATGCATGTTATGGAGCATGTGAAATGCATGAGAAAGACTAGAAAGATATGGTATTACATTAGACTTTATTTAGCCCATAAATAATACAAGAATGCAAACTGACAATATGAATCTTGACAATTTTACATAATTTAGCCAACTTTAAAAAATTATAATTAATTCTCTAGAGCTCCAAATTGGATACTCTTTGGCTCTGTGAAAAATTCTAGATGAGACCTATTTACTGGCCAAATTTCATGCAAAAAATCATCAATTTGGTTATACTTTGGTTCAACTCAAGAAATAATCAAATTTGAAGTCCTAAAAGGGTTCATAAGGCACCAAATGGCTCTTTTATCATTCCATAACTACTTGGGCATGTCCAAAAGCATAATTACAACATATAGAAGCATGCTAAATAGTTCAAATCATCATAAAGCTTATTCTCACCTTGCCACTTACAATTATACACATGAATATAATGGTGTATGAATGGCAAACTTTCATATATTCATTCATATGGTTCCAAAATAGATACATACATCATATTTACATACATTTGAACATGTTCAAGGGTCTACATTACATATACATCATATGATTACAATTTCTGACATTAAAATGCCATCAAAATGCCTAATATTCTACTTCATTGTTAAAATCATGCTCATCAAGATGTTTTGCCTCTATTTCTTAGTCTACTTAGCTCACCTAGACATGGGTAAATATATATGGGAGAAGAGTGAGATTCCAAGAATCCTAATAGCTCTTTACCCTTTCAAACATGCATAATGAATACATTTATATATCAAAGAATGCATGCAAAAGGCATTTAAACTACTAATGAACATACATAAATCATTTTCCTTGTCATATGAATTTATACATGTCAAACATAAGCTCTAAAGGGCATTAGTCTAGCCTCACCCAATTTCTTTGGGACTTTTGGATTTGTCTCACTTACTTTCAAGGGACTTTTAACCTAGTCTCACTCTTCTTGAGACTTTTGGCTTTGTCTCACTTATTCCTAAGGACTTTTGACTCATCCTAACCCATGCTAAGAGACTTTTAGCATAACCATACCCATTCCAACTGCTTTACATTCAAAAATATATTTCAAGAAATATAATGGTACCATAACATGTAATCAATGGCTAGAAATATATCTCATAGTTCAAACATACACATAAGCATCTAATGACAAGCAAACATCTAAATAGTGCATGTGACAAAGGTTAAAGAGCTACCTTAAAGCAAGATTACAAACTTTTCTCTTTAATACTTCTTCCCCTTTTTAGCCAAATATATGCAACTAGGTGGACTTGATTCTCTTAGCCTAGACACATCAAATGAGACATGATTCAATCATTGGAACAAGCTCTAACTTTATAGAAACTCTATGCATGCCTACTCTCTCATATGACTCTATTATATTTCCATACAAGACACAATGAAGTAAATCTTGGAATTCATGATCTTGGCTCCAATTTTTCATTTAGTCCAAGTTTCTTGAATCCATTTAGACTCCTTAGAACCATCATAATTTCAATTCAAGGAGCCTAGATGCAAGTTACTTCTTTATGTCTTAAAATGGAGTCTAAACCTCCATCTCACAAACCATGATTCCTAAATTCATTCCAACGCTTCTTTTGATGTTTACTAATCATATCTAGTCCCTTTCTAGCCTTAGAACTCATTAAAACTTTCCTTAAGTGCTTGGGGTGGTCTTGGCCGATACATGCACATGGTTATAGACCCATGGAGTTTTGCAAATTTTCCTTAGGGAATTGGCACATGTGAGACTTGCTAGTGTCTTGGGAACTCATACACACTCTTAAACAACTTAAATTACCATTGGAAAGTCTCATATTTGCTAAGGTGCAACAAAATCCCTAGCTTCCATAACTTACATTCTAATGCTTTTCTTTTGAATTTAATGGCATAATCTTGTTTCTTATACTCCAAAACCTTTGTTCCTTGCTTGGTTTTGGTTAGAACTCAATCCTTCCTAAGTGGTCTATAGTTGGCTGAAACTCTCCCTAAGAAGAACAAGCAAAAGAAAGCAAGAAAGGCTATGGTTCTTCCCTTGGTTTCAAGCTTTTTCAAGAGTTCTTTCACTTGTTTCTAGCTTCTCCTTCATATTCTACCTTTCTCCTTCTAAAACAGTCTTAAAATAGTTCCAAATTAATCATTAAATCCATAGGAAAAGATAGGAGAAGGAGGAGAACAAGATTAGTGAAGGAAAGAGCATGAAAAATCATAAATTTCCTTACCTTTTTGTTAGGTTTTCTCCTTCTTCCCTTCCTCTTGTGCATCTCTCTTGGCTAAGTTCTCCTTTGATTTAGGATAGAACATAAGTTGGTTAAGAATGATGAGAAAGGAGGGCATGAGATATAAGAAGCCAAGGTACTAAAACATTTTTAAAAAATTCCTAATTTGTCTTCTTTTCTTCATTCTTTCCTTTTAGGGTCTTTTCAACTCCTTTTTGAGAATTGTCTTTTTCATTATAAAATTTAGGTCCTCTAACTTATAAAATACTTTTAGTTTCACCCAAATTAGATTTAAAACCTTCCCAAATGAATCAGTCAAAATTTAGGTCAATCGATATTATAAAACATAAACTAGAAGGGTTTCAACCATTTAAAGGGTTCCTATGATTTTTAGGGCCTCTAAAAACCTTGAGAAACTTAATTTTTCATTTAAAAAATTCTCCTTTGGGTTTTCTAAAAAGTGTTCAAAATTACGAAAATACCATTATATTTTTGTCAATTTTCATTTAACTAGTCTGGCTCTATTTTCAGGGCACCTTTGGCCTTAGATTCTCGTTTTCAAGAGTCTAGATTATTGTTCTAATTTTATTTAGCCTCAAATCTTTTTATTTAGGAGACTTTCTTTTATAACGGGTTCATTTCCATCGTTTTTACGAAAATCGAATATTACAACATTTGTCGCCACTATATAGTTTTAGTAAGGCCAATTGTTGCCATTATATCCTTTTAGTGTCACTTTTTAGTAACAAGCTTTTATCGCTATTAAAAAGATTTAGTGTTATTGGAATAGTGTGACAAACCAAGTGTCGCCATTAAAACTAATCAATACGACATAATAACTTTTAGTGGTGACTTTAGTTGCCACTAAAAGTTAATTCTTTTGTACTATAAAGCTGAACACATGGGTTTTTATAGCTTTTCTTCTCTCCACATGTTTTTTCCATGTACTAAGTTTTTCAACAAGACTCCTAAAAACTCTCCCTAAGGTTTTTCTCAAACTTCTTCAAAACTCTCCTTTAACTTTTTCTCAAAACACCAAGAAAACTCAAGGTCAATGAAGATTTAAGTTAAAATCACAAACTCTCTTGATTCTCAGAATTAAAGTCTAACTTAGATAGGGCAATTATACATTAAAGCACAACTTAGAACTTCAAAGAGTATGCATTTAGTGTTCTGTTCTCTCTTCTTAATAACTTCTTCAAATGGTCTTCAATATATATATATATATATATCAACCTTTAACTTAGTGACAGCAATTTCCTTCATTAATGTGCAGATATGCTCCATCGTTCAAGAATCTATCTTGAATGCTTCATATGTATTTGTAATGACTTCTTCTTATATCAAGCAGCCAATTAAATATAAAGTTCATTGTTTCCATATATTGTCTCTAAAAGTTAGTAGTTTTGAATTAATCTTCATCAATGTAGTCTCATTTCTATTTCCTTCAATTAGCAAAACTTCTTTATATGGCTTCCTTAATTTTTAACTTGCCTTGTTTGCTCCTAATAAAAAATATAGCATTAAAAGCATAGGATAACAAATCAATATGAGGTCAAAATAAGATCTTCCCCTATAAATAACTTGACCAATATATTTTGTAAACTTTCCATAAATATTCAAATTAAATCCAAGAGATATAATCAATTAAAAACTTTCTTTATAAATGACCTTCATAATTCTATAAATTATATTATTCTTATTTCAAGATCTTTCCACATAAAACATTTGACTCATTAATTTCAAATTTGAAAAACTTACCATAAGTGAAATATTTCATAAAATATAAATCTTTGTTAATTAATTATAAAAAACATGATTCAACCTATTAACAAATATCTTTTGTTCCAAAAACAATATAACAATTTCAACCCATTTTTAAAAAACACATACTTGAATATGTTTGATATATTTCACAACCAAGAGGCCCAAAAATAATTTATCCAATAGCCTATATCCTCTTGAACAATATTAATTTGGGCCTTGTTGTTATCACCCTTGGATAAGACAAGTTCAACGTGGACCAATTCAATGCTTGAACTAGTGTTGGTTTGCATGCAAAATTGCCTAGTCAGACCCAATTTTTTACTAACATTGACTAATTCTCTCACACACCAGTTCAAAGGATTGTTCGATCTTGACCATGAACCAATATTTTGGTTGAATCGACCAATCTAGTCCAATTTTGCCGACAATGTTAGCTACTAAATGAAAGGGATAAAGGAGCTTACTTTCGTTGCTTCCCAATATTTAAAGAATAAGGATGCAGTTACATACGGTGTTTTCTTGTGTGAATGGATTTTGTCACCTACATTTAAAGAAAAGGTAGCTAACATAATGGAGGCTTGAAGAAGATTATACGTGTAACTCATTGATTGGTACATGTACAAGAAGGTGTGATCATGCGTCCCTTATATCAAGGCCCAACATACAATAGCAAATGGCACGATCTAGAATTAATTGTGCTTGTTGGAATTGTTTTGATATATTATAATATAGAGATAGATTTATTAAGTCCATATATTACAAGTAATAGTCTCTTTTTCTTCATTTTGTCAAGGAATGAGAACTAGGATAACTATTTATTCCACTACTCATGTTTGTGATTGACTAATCTATGGTCAATCTTGAATCTAAGATAATTTTTTAAAACAATCCCTTAATTATAGCCTCGTGAATGGTTTTGTAAAAGTAGACCTCTTGAGTAGTTCTTGCAGGAAGGGCTAAGATTTCAATGGTAGTTTATATCCATCTCCTATGTAATTTTGAGCAAGCCAAAAGGCGTATATGAATGCTCCAATGTTGAAATCAATATTAATTTAAGGTAAAAGGAGGAGTCTATATTAGGCAATTCATACCTGAGGGAATCTCTAAGCCTTATATAGCTAGGTGATAGGATAGTAAATTCTAAGGCTGGATGCTGCAAGGTGGTTGGACACATGGCAACCCTTGGTTCAGCTTAAGATATAATAAAAATGTAACTAAACATTACAGGAAATGGTTGCATGTCTACAAGTATACAGTTTGTACATTATCCTTGCTAGTGAGTCATGTTTGGGTGCAAGTGTGTGTAGCATAGATTGTGGAAGTCCAAGATGGATTGGGCTTAACCCCTTGCTTAACTAGGTCATCATAGTCTCCTAGTGGACTAGTGCTATTGTCCATGTGTTGTTATTGAGCCTATTAGGCTGGATTGACCAAGTTAGTATTCATCATAACCTCGTTATAACAATGATACATGAACTATAAAAATATTAAGCTTTATCTCTTGAATTATCACAGAAGGTAAAAATTAAACCATAACATTTAATAGCCACTTGATTAGTATAAGTCAATTTTTGAACCTTTGAAAGTTGACTTTTGCTATTAATTAGGAGGGAAAAAAAACCAATTTTCAAAGTGATATCAACAATAGTCCACTTTCATGCTATAAAAAGTTGACTTCTTATAAGAAAGAGGATGGGATTTTCCTATTACTTTTGTAGTTATTAAATCTAAGGAGAAAGACCATTCACTTTTAGAAGTTTGATTTGAAAATCTCATGTTCTTAAGAATGGCTACATTCCTAGCAATGATAAAAATACTTTCTTAAAACCCATAAGACTAGAAGTGTAAATGAACCAAATTGTTCATTAACTATTCAAATTTAGGTCGTTGAAGCCTAAATTAAGCTTGGCTCATATTAAATAAAAAAAATCAAAATATTAAACTAATTTTAATTAAATAAGCTAAGCTTGAAATTTTGATGTTGGACTTGTTAAGCTTTCCATAAATAGCTCAATTAGTAATAAAGTATTATTTTATATAATATATATTATATTTCATATATAACTTTATTAAAGATTATAAATAAATTACAATAGTTTATGCATCATTAATATATTATGATATATATTTGAGCAAGTTACATTAACCTCCTTTTGAGATTTAGCTAAATTACACTTAATACTCATGTTTTTAAAAATTACACTCTTCTCCCTCTAATTTTATTTTCCATCAACAAAGTTTATTGACTTTCTATACAATATGTATTCCTTCTAAAAATAAAATTATTTAACTATTTGTACTATCATATTAATAAAAAAATCACAATATCATGATAGAGTTTAATATTAACTTAATTATATTTACTATCATATTAAGAATAAAATAATAATTTTATCTTATTTAGAAAGTTAACTTTTTATAAAAAATAAATTAGAGGGAAATTTTCTATAATATATATTAAAATATCAAGATAGTGGAATATAATTTCTTAAAATAGTCCTACTACTAATTTCAGCAAAGTTAGGTATGCAAACTCAATGGTAACAAGTAATATTAAGTCACAGTGGCATCCTTAAAGTAAAAATTACCTTAAATAACCATAAATAGAAGTAAAACTTACATGACTACTAATTTGGAAGTTGACATCATTAACAAATTTATCATTAGCTCACATCCACAAAATTGAATATATAGTGATCAATTATACAAAATTCAACAAGTTAGGGAAAGCACAAAGGTGTGTATCTTTGCACTAAGGAAAACTAATTAATTATTAAAACTAGTAGCCAATCTTTTCATATTGTATTACATAGTGTCCATTTCAATTCATCTTATAATGATAAAAAGCAACAAACACCCTAATGATAATAATAATAATAATAATAATAATAATAATAATAATAATAATAATAATAATAATAATAATAATAATAATAATAATAATAATAATAATAATAATAATAATAATAATTGAGAAGCTAGTTTCAACTCACGTCAAGCACCTACCTACATGCCTATCTACCTTTTATTTGATAAAATGCCCCAATGAAAGTAGTAAAACACTTCTAGGAAACTACACATAATAAAAAACTAAATAATTTTCCAAAATTTTATCAGGAAACAAACAATTGGAAAATTATTCTCTTTGTCACATTTAGCTTTCCAACTAGTCACACTAGAAACACTTTTTAAACCTAATAATATCCTACTAATCCTAAAAAAAAATTCTACAATATTTTGTAGAATGTATTAAAATACAGTTTGAAATTATCAAGAAACAAACCATATTTTAATACCTTATGCAAAACATTCCCATATTATTTTACCATTAAAATTTTTTCAAACCCCTACAACCATTGAAAATATTACTCATCAAGCACTCAGCTAGCTAAAATTACCTCATTCTTGAGTGGCATCCAAAAGGAAAAACCTCCCACATTTAGCTATCCAACTAGTCATATCATCTTTTGTAAAATTTGGCAAATCAACCTTCATGAATCTAGTAGCTACTTAATATCCTCTATTGCCTTGGTTCACTTCTACTCAACCACCTCAATCTTGCATTTTCTTCATCAACTTAATAACTTAAAATGATAGACCTTGAATCAATTCTTGTAATCTTGTAACTTGCTACTCAAATCCAACCATTCATTGATCTAATGGAGATCTTAACCTTTAGTCTCTTTAATCATATGTTTGCTTTAATTGTTTTTCAATATCCTTTAGAAAGCCTTGCAAGTGAATGGCACTTGCCATGTCCAAAGATCATAAGCTTTAATACCAGTGATATGTTTAAGAATTATACAAAAAAAGAGATGAAGATAAAGAGAAAGAAGAAAAGTGAAAAAAAATGTAGAAGAAATGAAGAAGAAATCACATTTCAATTGTGCCTTCCAAATTTCACATGAGTGTTACATATACAGCTCATCAACTAAAATTAGTTGCCAAGAAAGACTTAAATCCCATTACTAACTCATTAATTCTTACCAAACTACCCTTCACCCTACTTAGCTACTTACTTTTATATCGTAATTACTCAATTGACTATATAATCCCTTTCTTTCACAAATGTGCCCCTCACTTACTCTTTATAGGCTATCACTACCCCCCAATTAGAAGACCCTTATCCCTAAATGGGAAATTTCTTCACTTTTCTTGTGTACATCAAACCAAATGTCCCGTGTAGTATCTTCTATTGGTTCACCCTTCCATTGCACTAAAACTTCAATGATTGCTCAATGAACAATTCTCCTATCCGATATCACCTTAGGTTCCCTTGTAGAAAAAGGAGTAGGCTAAAGTTTAGGTACATGTTGTGGCCTAATATTAGAATCAAGACTATGTTTCAACATGGAAACTTGAAAAGTGGGGATGAATCTTCAATGTTGGTGGCAACCCCATAATATAAGCTATACGGCCAATCTTCTTTACTATCTCATATTGTCTATAGTACTTTAGTGCTAGTTTTCTAACTATCTTTGCTCCACTGAATGCTAATAAAATGGTTGTAATTTGAGGAAAACAAAATCTCTTATTAAAAACTCTCTTTTAGATCTTCCCTTGTTAGCTAGTTGCTTCATGTGATTCACTACTTTTTGCAAGTTTTGCATTCTCTTGCAGTAAAACTCCAATCAATTACTTTAAACTATGACTGTTGCGACAAATAAGGTAAATGTAATAGAGATGGTTAGCCAGACACAACCTCATAGGGACTAGCATTGATGGCTAAGTGGTAGTTAGTGTTATACCACCATTCACCTAATGGTAACCACTTGTGCCATTCATTAGGATTTTGCCAAGTCAAGCTTTTTAGATAGGTTTTAAGGCATCTATTCAAAAGCTCACTCTAACCATCACTCTGGGGATGATAAGAGGAAGATAAACTCTATGTCACTCTTAATTGGCCTAAAAATGCCTACCAAAACTTGGTAAAAACAAAGAATCCCTATCACTAACTATATTAGTTGGTGCTCCATGTGGTTCATAAATACAATCTTAGAAAACTAAGGCTTATTGCATTGTTATGAAAGGATAAGATAATGCCAAGATTAGCTAGGCACTCTTTATGGGTTTCAATATGATATGAGCACTGGCATAACTACTAATAAAGCTCAAGGGACCTTTCTTTCTAAGTTGTTGGCTCTAGGCATATTACTGAACAGATCCACTATCACCTAGATCACATCTTTTCCTCTTGCTTCAAGTAATTCCTCTATGAAGTCCATGGCTATGCTATGCTAAATGCCATGAGGATTAAGGAGTGGTTGAAGGAGTCCTAGTTTGGCCACAATTTTGTACTTTCTCCTTAAACATATTTCACAATTCTTAATAAAATTCCTTACATCAACCAACCTACACTTCCAATAGAAAAGGGATCTAATCATTTTTCAATGACTTTAACTTCAAAATGTCCCAATGGGGTGAAGAATGTAACCATTGCAAAATAATCCTTTAAATTTTAGAATTTTGACTAACCACCAATTTGTTTTTTCTAGTATGCACTTCACAACTCCATTTGTATTTAGGATGCACTACTACATCTTGTTGAATTTCTTGAATCAATTGTTGTAGCTAAGGATCTTTTCCCAATCTTACTTAATCAACTCTCATAATTTAGATGAAACATAAGAAATTGAAAGTTGCAGTAACTCCCTATGTTGTGCCCTTGAAAGTGCATTTGTAGCAATGTTTTCCTTTCTCCTTTAGTAGCAAATTTCATACTCAAGCCCTTTCTACTTATTGACCTAATTGTATAGGGATAAAGTTGATGACTTTTTCTAGTAAATATATTAAACTCTATTGATTGGTTCTAATGGTAAATGGCCTTAAACTCAAATACTGATACAATTTTTCTATAGCATACACAATGGCTCTCTCATCAACAAAAAGAAACTGGTTCCTTAGGGAGAACATCTTACTAATGAAAGCTACAAAATGGTTTTCTTACATTAGGATTGCTACAATACTTGTGTTTGAAGCATATGTTTCTACCAAAAAAAGGTTTCTCCAAATTTGATAATGCCAATACTAAAGCAAAACTTAATCATAGAATGGTCTTTAAGCTTCCTCATTCCATTGAAAATCCCCCTTCTTCAATAAGTTTGTCAAGAGCCTAGCTATACTATAAATTTTCACAAGCCTTTTGTAATATCTTGCCAATCACCAAACCAAAAAAAGTAGTCTCAATTGTTTAACAAATATAGGTGGTGGTCATTCAATAATAGCTCAAATCCTAATAAGACTAATTGTTGTAAGCAAAGTGTCCTAAGTATTACACCCTCTTTGTAGCAAAAGTGCACTTCTTTTTACAAAATAGTGGTTTTTCCTCAATAACTCTCATACTCTTCTCAAATGAGTCAAGTCTTCTATCTCACTACTACTATACACTAAAATGTCATCAAAAAAGACCAACCTTCCTTAATTAGTCTTTAAAAAGAACATTCATGGCCCCTTGAAATGTCAGAGGAGAATCAGTCAACTTAAATGGTATGACCGACAATTCATAATGGCCAAAATGAATTTGAAAGCTATCTTTTCTATATCCCCTTCCTTCATTCTTATCTAATAGTATCCAATCCTTAAATTAAGCTTTGAAAATATCAGTGCTCTACCTAATTTATCCAACAAGTCTTCCACCAATGGTGTAAAAGATCTATTCTTCACTATAATCTTGTTGAGAGACATAATCTATACACATCCTCTAGTTACCAACCTTCTTTTTCACCAACACTACTAGAGAAGCAAAAGGTGAAGAATTGTAAGCATCTCATTCATCAACTTTACTATTACATCCTTCTAATTTGTTAAGTACCTATAATGCCACTAATTGATAGGATTGGATGCCTCTTGTAAGACAATTTGATGATCATAGCTCACACAAGGAGGAGCAAAATCCTTTTGTTCTTTAAACACATCATAGTTCAATCATAATTGTTCCATAGCTTCTTATAAATATGATTCTTCATTTACTTTCACTATGCAACAAATAACTTTAGACTGGTAAGGTACAATTTGCATCATGAAGGCATGAGGATGATTGGCTATTAATTTGTGCTATCTAACACCAATTATCTCTTGGTTTTTGCCCTTTTTAACTCTACTATTCAAACCTTTCTCCCACCCTTTTTAAATTCCATTACCAAATTCAAACAATTTAATTTAAAAACTCCAAGTGTTCTAAGCCATTACATACCAAGCATCACGTCAAGACCCACAAATAGCAACGGTATAACATTAGTTTTAAACTTAACCCCATATGTTGACCACTTGATGCCTTCACACATTTTTTTCCTTTTATTTTATCTTTGTTAGCTACTATCACTTTTACTATTTCTATTGGTTTTTCCTTCCATAAGTTTTCCTTGCAAAATTTATCATATAGAAAATTATGTGTGCTACCAGTGTCAATCAAATATGTTACATTTTATGACCCACTACACCCACCAATTTTGGCAAATCAACCTTAGTGAATCTAGTGGCCACTTGCTACTCCATAAATTGCAATGACAAACCTTGAATCAATTCTTGTAATCCTAAGACTTGTTGCTCAAATTCAACCATTTGTTGATGAAATGCAAATTTCAACCTATAATCTCTCTAATCATAAGTTTGCTTTAGTCGTTCTTTGATATCCTTTAGAGAGGCTTGCAAGCAAGTGGCATCTACCATGTCTAGAGATTGTAAGCTTTGTTAAAAGTGATACATTCAAGAATTATAAAGAAAAAAATGAAGAAGAAGAAAAGATTAAAAAAACACAAAGAAGAATGTAGAAGAAATAAAAAAGAAATTACATTTCAATCATGCCTTCCAAATCTCACACGATCATCAACCAAAATCAGTTGCTAGGTAAAGACACAAATACCCCTACTAATGCATTGTTCTGACCAAACTACACTTTACTCTACTTAATTACTTACTATTATATCATAATTACTTAATTGATCCTATTAACCCCCTTCTTTAATAAATAGGCCCCTTACTTTCTCTTTATAGTCTATAAGGGGGTGGCATGGTAGTCACCTAGACTTGGTCTTTCCGGAGAAGCTATACATAGCAAAGGTAGAATGGATGGCCTATTTCTACTTTAAACAAATTCAGCTATGAGCTTTGACAAAGATGGAGGTTTCTTAGTTTTTTTTTTTTTCATTTTATTTTTTGGTCTTCAATGGCAAATTAAGGTTGCTACCCTTCGAAGCTCGAAATGGGAAAGGGGAAATGGTGGGAACCAAACAAGGCTGTTAGGTGGAAATGATGGCACTCTCATATGAACCTTTGGAGAGCCAAAAACTCTACTTCTAACGTGAAAATGCCTAATTTTTCCCCCTTCTGAACACTTTATGGCACCACTAAGATAAAGTTGTCACATTAGAATTTTATCTAAAGTCAATGGAGACAAAAAAATTGGCACAATTTTCAGCAAATACTTTTCATGTGTCATTTCATAAAGCTATACAACCAATAAGTTGGTTTCATGGCTTAAAATATTATAAGCAATAATAACATCTTTCAGTGACGACCTTTTTATGGCCATTCAAAACCTGAACCTGTTTTCTTATAATGTATTTTTACTCTTAAATAAAGTTTCCATATGTTTCAAAAATAAACTGGAAGCATATATGAGATTTAAATATATATATATATACACAAACACACACACACACAGAGGTTTGAAAATAACAACCTCACACAAGGAATGATTTGACAATTCATTTCATGGTCCGCCATAAAGTAGTTCGTAGTAGTAGCGAAAGGATGCAACTTGGTACTCCAATCCCTTGAAACATTACATAATCAAAACGTACTAGGCAACATTTTTAGATAATGTTCAAAGCTCAAATCTCATTTCCGTCCCTTATTCCCTCCCCCGTTTCTCCTGGGCTTTTTTCTCTTCCCATTCATACATTCCCCACTTCTTCCACTTCCTGAATTGTTTACAGCTCCTGAAGCTTTTGATACATTTTCTTCTGTTGCCTCCAAATTATTTTCCCCATGGTCATGGCTTGATGAGCTACTGGATTGTAATGCCTCACAGTCAAGGATGATATTTTTCTTGGGAACCAAGATTAACTGATCCAACATGTGATTTACTTTCGGTCTTCTTGACAGTATCCTCTTAGAAAGTTCCTTAATAACTGAAATGTTGCTCTTTATCACTGAATTACTGTGGAAGAAGCAAAAGGGAAAAGTAAATGACCCAATATTAATAAGATTTCAACATCTATAGCATGCAAAATAAATTTTCTAATTAAAAATGAGTAGAAGAAAATAACATACCTCACACTCAATGTGGCAGAAAGCTGCTTCATTTCATCAAGCATGCTAACCACTTCACCCAATTCATTTTTGTTTTCCCGGTTGACAGGATTTTGTTGTGAATTTCCAGTTATCAAAGAAATCAGAAGTTCAATGCAATTATCCACACAATCCTGAGGACAAATGCAGAACAATAGAGATCAAGAAAAGATATTGGTAATTTGGTATACACTTGACTGAAGCCCACAATTAACTTTTCCCAAGCACAATGCAAAACAATTTGGCTTACCTTTATCTTTTGGCAATTGTACCAATGATCGTGTGATTCATCAGTTGCCGACTGAAGATAGCCCAGTGCCTTCCAGAAGCAGTCAATATCCATTGGCATGCCAGTTTCAAACTTTGGAAGACTGGAACAATTTGAAGAAGGGAACACTTTATCAGCTGAGTTAGAATCGTTTGCTGTAACTGCTGAAGTTTCACCATGCACAGTTCCAACTCTTTTTGGAAACAGCACTTGTATTATGTCATCCTTGTTCTGCCTGATCGTGATATCCACAAAAACAGCATCTGGGCATAATATCTCTGAAGAATTGTTCCATAACTTGGCAATTACAAGAGGATTTTCAACCATTTTAAATGCCTCAGCAAACACTTTCAGACTCAAGTGCTTCCTTCTTCTACGAAGAACATTATAAAACTCATATGGCAGAAGTTCCTTTATATGGCTTTTACCCAACAAATCATAAAGTAACTCTAAACAGTTCCCAGAGCTCAGATTAAGCAAACATAACGAAACAGCCAACCTCAATATCAGTAATGGCAAATATTCCTTCTCTTTCAACCCAGAATTTCTCATCCAATTCACGGTATCATTTTGATTATAAAGAAGTTGAACCAGAACACGTCCAATGAACTTATGGACACCTTCTAAATCTGGATTTACTCGAGCCGTCAAGCTCAAATTTGCAAGTGCACTGCCATCCTGATAGATAAGCCATTCAATAAAAGATGACTTTGTGGCAAAAATTAAACCCTTCCAGAGGCATGTCAAAATCAGAAGTCGTTCAATAAGATACAGGAAACAACTGGGAGAGATATAATCAATTTCCTTTATCCAGTTTGCATTATAAGTGTCTTGCAAAGCTTCATAAAGCCTAAACATAGTCTGCACCTCTTTAAGTGCTACATTGCCTTGTGAATTTTCCAGTCCTGCGTTCAAAATGAAGCTCCCAATGAATGCTTTCCAGGGTGGATTGTTATCAAGTCTTCCCATAATTTCCACACAAAGTTCTTCTTTTGGCCAGCCCATACCCAGAATCATAACTGCCACCTTTCCAATTTGCCCATAAGTCAGCCTATCTTTCCTTCTTATAATTTCATAGATGACATCTTTTGCCAGATCCTGGCAAGCCTTGGTTCCCCGCAAAGAAACCATGCTCATTGTTAGTGGTTTCTGCCAGTCAACAGAAAATATCAAGCCAAAGACCCTGCGAATTGGAAGTCTGAAATAATTATCCAGTTGCTTCATCAAATTACGACCGTGGGTGAAAAAACTGCATTCCAAGAGAAACTTTGAGACCTCATAGAAAAGCATTAGAGACCTGCCTTGGCAAAATATTGAATGAGGTTTATTAATTGATAACTTGTAGAGTGCCTCAAAGTTACTCAAGACATCCATACCAACGGAAAGCAATTCTGAACACCAATAACTCTGACCCTCGAAGACTAAAATGTGATCACTGACAGACACTAGCCTTCCACTCTTCAGAAATCTGTCATCCAATTTTTTCACCCAGAAAGCATTAGGAAGGAGCAAAATGTGGATCTCATTAAAATTACATATCTGCTTCCGAACACCTAAATAATTCAAAGCAAACTGTCCATAACTTTCATACTCATTAACAGATTTGGTTTTCAGACATGAAAGATACTTTAGAATGTAAACAATCTTGTTCTTCCAACTATCCCAAGAGTAGAACAGTGTCTCAACAGAAAGCTGATTCTTTAAAATCATTCCTTCCATGTTTCCCAAAGAATCAACAACAAATTCATCTTGCCAGGCATACTTTGAGCAGTTCATCTGAAAATGAGCATCTAAAAGTTTCCTTAAACATAAAATTTCACCAACAATACTCTTGTATCTTCGTGAAGAGTTCAGCTGAGTCATTATCATGAGAATGTTACTATGCTCATTTGACAATATTTCAGCTTCAGTACGAACAAGCTCATGATAGCTGCATGACTCTCTATTTGCCACCGACAAGGCTCTGGTTAAAATATCCCCCTTCTGTTCAAACACTTTTAAAGGCCAGCCCTTGCTTCCTTCAGACCAAAGGGAGTTTGCAAGCACATAGAAAAGCAAAAGTTTTGATGCTTCCAAAAATTTCCCAGCTTTTTCAAGCAGATCAGCCTCAAGTAGAATATCACCCATCTGTTTTGCAATGTTCGCTGCCTCCATGAAATTCCCTAATTCCTCTTCTAGCAAGAGTAGCTCATTAAGTAAACCCGAAGAGCATAAGAAGTTGCGCTTTGAATCCACAGAATGAAAAGCTTTGACAAATTCATCATGGATCTTGTATCTTTATGCTCAAGATAATGATGCGCACAACTTTCAAGAAACTTCTGTTCAATCTCGTTGAGTTCCAATCTGTTAACTGCACTATGGCCATCAGTTTTATTGTCTTTCCAGTGCTGAATGTAACCTAAACCAATCTCAAACATTCTTCCTTTTGCACAAACAGTCAAACAATCAAAGAAGAACCCCTAGCATACACTTCTGCCGCAATCTCGTAACATCCTGCCAAGAAAAAGCAATCCCCTGCTCTTTTCAGATGAGGTTCCTTACATTTCTCCAAATACAGTTTCCCTGGGAGAAGAAAGTGTTAATTTGGAAAGGAAAACCTCAGAGTCTAAAAACACTGAGTTAGAATGCAAACATTTGTGCAAGCTTTGGTGCCAGATATGCTTTTAATATTAGTAGTAAACTGTGCAGTGAACTATATGTTGGCTAAATTAGCCACTCCGTTCAATTTTGCCAATCAGTATCTTTATTCTTTCATTTTTATATCTTTCAAAAGAAAAAATAAAATAAAATAAAAGGACACCATTATGGAGGAGACCTTAATTTTATTCATTCCTTTCTTCCTCTCCATGCAAGTCTCTTATAGTTTGTTGCCTTTTTTTTTCTTTTTGGCTTTTTATGAATGAAACTGTTGGGGATCTGATGGGACCCCCGACAATTTCTACAAGAAACAGCACAGAAAACACAAAATGCCACTGATATGGAGAAGGGAACACAGTCACTTCATTAGACAAAACAGTTGCACCACTCCAAGCTCACACAAACTCTACAGACCATAGCAACACAAGCTTCACACAAATCACAGCAACTCAAGACACAAATACAGATACACAACAACAACAAAATGATAAAGAGGAACAAACAGATGCTAGCATTCAAGAGGCCAGCTCTCTCCCAAGTCTCCCTTCCTGAAAGTTCTTTTTCCCTCTTCCCTCATCAGTCTCTTCCTTCAAATCTCCAACTGCCTCTGCCGCTTTATCATCATGAAGTCCCCCTTTTGCCCTTGTACTTTTCTGTTTTATTTGGGTATAAACCTCAGAACTTTCTACTGGTCCAGCAGTTCCCCCTTTTCTTCCCTCTGTCACTCCCTTATGCCTCCTGCAGTATGTTTTGCCGCAGCAGTGGGTTGGGACCCATCAAGAAGACATGATTCTCTAGTACTGAAAATCACAAGATTCACTTAGCATTAATCCTCTTTTATTTTGTTATTGGTCAACAATTTGTTTCCTATTCTTTGGCTCCTAGATTTTCGGTTTTTATCGCCCTTACTTTCAAATGGCTGATTTCATGTGATTAAATGGCAGGGCTGTTGCCATCTCTCCTCTATATGTACTCTTGTATCTTTTACATTGAAATTCAAATAATCAGAGTACATTTGTGATCCATGCTAAAAGTAAACACACAATTATTCAAATCATTCCATACTCTATCCATACATCTATCACTTATTGTACAATTGAGATTTCCTAACAAAACCAACAGCCTAACCAATCCAACTAACCAACCACACAACAATACTTCCCCCATTAAAATGATCCATGTTCTTAAGGATCAGTGCAAATTCAGCACTTAAAAAAAGAAAAAAATTTGATATTGTTCTTAAAATTTGGTTGATGGATCTGGTATTGTTGAGGCCAAACTACAGATGTACATGAGAAAGAAAGAAAGGGGTAAGAGGCTGAATGGTGCTGGTGAGCCCATATTAAAGACGTAGGAGAGAAGGAAAAAAAAAAAGGACAAAGAGCAGGATAAAGGCCCAGCCCAATAGGTGGGGTTTAGGGGGCGGTTGAGAGGGGGAATGAGACAAAATAGCATAGCTAACAGGTCTGAGGTGGAGAGAGAGAGAGAGAGTAGGGGTTGTTGCTAAGGAACATATGCAGTAGGGGTGAGGAGGAAGGCAAGGAACGTCTAGGTGGAGAGACATTAGCCTCTTGAATGCTAGTGAGGAGAATTCTGAGCTTCTACATTTTGTTTTCCTATCTTTTCTTATCTTTTCCTTTGATGTAAACATCAAAGCTTTATTTCCTATAATTCTTGCTAAATTAGAGGGAATATTCAGCTCCTTTTCATATAAATACTATTGAACTCAAGTGAGTTTCATCAGATTTGTTATCAGAGCTGGTTTTGATCTAGGTATGGTTGGAACCAAAATGGAAGGGCGAGTAGAGACACTGGAGAAGAAGCTTGAATCGGTGAGCAGATACGTGGCAATGATGAGGGACTTCATGATGGAGTTGTGCGACAAGATAGATGGGCTGGAGATGAGAAACAGAAATGGAGATAGAGGTAAGGAGAAAAGGGGAAATAATTCTTTGATGCCTGGCGAGTCCAATGGGCGTGAAAATGGGATGAATGATACAACAAGGATATGGGGTGGACTGACGAAGAAGGAAGTGAACCATTATAGGAAGTTGGAACTCCCTATTTTTTTGGATCCTATAGGATGGTTATTTAAAGTGGAAAGGTATTTTACAGTCAACAAGATGGGGGAGAATGAGAAGATGGAAGAGAATGACATGGTGTTAGGAATTTCTTGGCTAGAATCCTTACGAGAAGTAAGAGTAAAATGGGGGACATGTACCATGAAAATTAAAGTGGAAGGTAAACGGTTCTATTTGGTAAGAGATTCATCATGGAAAAAAACTTGGGTGTCTTATAATTCCATTATACATTCATTAAAAAAAGGGAGGATCAGGGTTTTCTGGTGGAATACATAGGTATAATAGCATCTGTAGTTGCAGGACAGTCACAAATGAAAGAGGAAAATAAAAATGAAGTACTGCAGCAGTTGTTAGAGGAATTTAAAGATGTTTATGAGCCACCAATAGGCCTACCACCCCATAGAACCAGGGACTATGCCATCATGTCATCGTGTTGAAACCTGAAGAATAACCCCCAAATGTACAACCTATAGGTATGCTCATTCACAACAAACAAATATTGAGAAAATGGTAAAAGAGATGTTAAGGGCCAAGATCATAAGAGAAATGTGAGCCCATTTTCTAGCCCCATCTTGTTAGCAAAGAAAGAAGATGGGAGTTGGCATTTTTGCGTTGAATAGAAATAAGGCTACAATACTTGATAAGTTTCCTATTCCAGCAATTGATAGACTTCTGGATGAGCTGGGAGGGGCCACTATTTTTTCAAAACTGGACTTCAAGGCTAGGTATCATCAAATCAAGATTAAACCAGGTGATGAGGAGAAAATAGCTTTTAGAACACATAAGCGGCATTATGAGTTTTTAATCATGCCTTTGGGCTTCACAAATGCTCTCTCTACCTTTCAAGAATTGATGAATGACATTTTTAAAGCCCACTTAAGCCAATTCATCCTAGTGTTCTTTGATGGTATTTTAGTCTATAGCTCTAATTCCGAGTCACAAATGAAGCACTTAAGAGTGACCAAGGGAACATCAACTTGTTATCAATGTGTTTTTTGGCTGAGATAAGTTAAGAGTATTTAGGCCATATAATCTCAACAAAAGGAGTGCAAGCAAACCCTACTAAAACAGAAGCCAAGATGAATTGTCCCATTCCTAAAGATTTGAAGACTTTAAGGGGAATTTTAGGCTTAACAAGGTACTACCACAAATTTGTAAAGAATTATGGCCATATCATTGCTCCTTTGACAGAATTGCTTCAAAAGGATTCCTTTAAGCAGAACCATGAAGCCCAAAAAGCTTGAGTCTCTCAAGGAAGCTATGACTATAGTACCAGTCCTAGCCACGCGAAATTTCAAATTACCCTTTGAAGTGAAAGCTGACACCTCTGGTTATGTAGTGGGGGCTGTTCTAATGCAACAAGGCAGACCTTTAGCTTATTTCAGCCAAAAGCTTTCAGAAAGAAATTAGCAAAGCTTGGTTTACAAAAGAGAATTAATAGCCATAGTATTAACAGTCAAAAAATGGCAACATTATCTGATGAAACACAAATTTATTATCAAGACAAACCAAAAGGCCCTAAAATTCTTATTGGAGCAAAGAATTATAGACCCCGACCAGCAAAAATGGGTCTCAAAGTTAATAGGTATCAATTTGAAATCAAATATAAACTAGGGAAAGAGAATAATTGATGGCCCCATAAATAACAAACCCAGATTTGGAAAGGTCTACGTTAGAAGAACCAAGAGGGCAGGGACTAGTGTGGGTCAGGTAGCAGGGAGAGAGAATAACCTATAACTAACTCTCACGTGTGTTGGCATTGTGGAGTGAGAGAAGGAATGATTATGATGGGGAAGGCCATGCACAGGGGGAGCTAGGTAGTTAGTGTTGTCGGGGAAGAGAGCTCTGGCCTCTTGAAAACAGAGGTGGAATCTCTATGTGTGTGTGTGTTTGTTTACTTGAGTGAACTCTGCTATAATCATCTTCTTCCATCAAAGAAGACGTTCTATTCTAAGCAAGTAATAACAAACTTGAAAGTTTCCATCAATTTTGATATCAAAGCATCAATTCCTGGGGTATAGTAGGGACCAAAATGGAAGGATGAGTAGAAGTGTTAGAGATAGGATTCAGTGACTTGCAAAAGAGCCATGAGGAGGTGAAAAAAGAGCTTACATTGATCAAACTGTTGATGCGTGAGCTTCGAGATCAGTTAGGTGATTTACGTTCTACTCCAAATGTGGACAGAGGAGGAGATGTGATGAACGGTGCTTCCTAGAACCTTCCAACGACTGCAAATGCAACAACCCCTATTGTGGAAGTGAATGGGATTCCACAGAAGGTGCCAACAAGCCCAACAACTGCTACAGCTGCAACACAAGTTTTGGGAATTAACAAAATCGGTAGCAGTAAGGATTCAGGCAAGTATAGACGGCTAGACCTACCGATATTTTCTAGAGAAGATTCGATTGGTGGCTGGTCAAGGTTGAAAGGTATTTCTTAGTCAATAATATTGAGGAAATTGAGAAGTTGGATGCTATGGCTGTTAGTCCAGAAGGCAAGACTTTAAACTGGTTCTAGTGGTTGGACGCTCAGGCACTAATACATACTTGGAAGAAGTTTAAAAATGAGGTATTGGATCGGTTTTATTGGTTTCACAATCCTTGAGGATGCTAAAGTCATTGTTAGAAAATCGAAGATCTAGATGGAATGGAAATGAGAGAGAAGTCATCCTCTCCACATCGCAAGAAAACAAAGACAATGGAAAAACAAAGCCAATCTCCATCCCTTTGATAAACACCTTAGCATTAGCTGCTTTGTTGGTGCTTTTGTAAAACGAAATAGCCACCATCTTAATCAAATTTTCTTCACTTTCACTGATTTTCCCCTGTTTTCCTTCACCATGTCCAATCTCCACCATCTTAGTCTGAATCACCTCCTCCATACTTTGTCTTTCCATTTATTAGCGCCTCATGAATTTGGTGAGGAAGATCCTATGCATTAATCAGCCCATTTGGTATCCTCTCTGCAAATATAATCCTTTTACATAATTCCCATGCAATGTTTATTATACTTTTATTATCATTACTCAACACCTTTTTATTACTTTTTTAAAGTAAAAGCACAAGAGTTATTTCCATCCTCAAAATCAACTTTTTTCATTTCCTCCACAACTGTATTCCCTTTACATTCTATATAACAAATGAGCCCAATGCCTTCACCATCCTCAACTCCCAAGTTTTCTTCTTGATCTTGAACTTTCTGGAATTCAATCCCTTCTGAGTTGTCGGCATCAACTTTGGTTGAATTCTCTTCTTGAATTTCCACCGACAGAGAATTTTGAAGAAGGGTGGTTTATTTTTGCTTTCCAGACTTCATCTCCAATACAAATGCCATCTTCTTCAGTTGCTTCTCTATCCGCACCACTGATTTCTTCAACTTGCCAATATGGATGTTATTCTTCTGCATACATTGCTCAATCTTATTGATTCAGTCCTGTGGCCAATTGTCTGGTGCCATCATGTGCCCCGAAAGGAGCTTTGATACCATTTGATACACGGTAAAAGTAAACACACACACTTATTCAAATCATTCCACACTCTATCCATATATTTATCCTTGTTTATATTAATAGGGATACAATTAAGATTTCCTAATAGACCAATAGACTAACTAACTAATTCCAATGAACTCCCCACATAACAATTTGCTCTGAATTTCTTCAAAATTCATGTACTATTTGTTGGGGTCAAGGGTGAGTAAGAATGGGAAAAAGTCCCACATTAGATAAAATTGGACTAAAGGAAGAGTATATAAGTGGAAATGACTTATAGACTTAATGCTACATGGTTTTAGGTCAAGAGATAGTGTCAAACTCATTTATATAGTTCCTATCAAAGTCCAACAAAGAAAGCCCAGTGAATCTCTCCAATGTCTAAGGCTCTCCCGGGCCCCAATCCTATTTACTGTCATTTTGTTGGCCTTGAGTAAGAGTGGGTTGAACTCAACATAGGTTCAGTTTAGTCCTCACTAATGCTTTCAACACTAACAGAACTTCTCTATTAATAGCTTCAGTTTTTTCAAGTTAGCTGCATTAACAAATTGATATAAGCTTGGGGCAGGGGCAGGGGTAGGGGCAGATTGAGACACAGATAAGCTGCCAAAAAACCACAATTAAACAGAACCTTCCAAGTCAAAAAGTTAAACTGCTGCACATGTATTATCTAAGCTCAAATTCATACTACATTTCTTCATTCAGATTAATACGAGTAGAAGCCAACATACCTTCAATATGACTTTTAGACCTAATTTTAATATGATAGGAAAAAAAAATACCTATTGCTTGTACCATAGGAAACAGAAGGGTTAATGTCAAGGATTGAGATCAATTCCAGACTTGGCCATTCTACCTTTACCTTTACCTTTACCCACGCTGCCCCTGTGCACCCACCCCCCCCCCCCCCCAAAAAAAAAAAAAAGCAAACTAAAATCCACATGCATTCATCTACAATGGTCCAACAACAAACTACTCGCAACTGGATCAATTATGGTAATTTATATTATGACAGTAGGCTTCTATCAATATAACAAACATTTCAATTAAATAGAATATCACAATAGCCACTGCTGAAGCTTTATCTAGATGGAAGTTAGCATAAAACAAGTCTTTCATCTGTAATAACCTTTTGTGGCTGCACTTCTGTAATGAAATTGGCATTTATTTAAATTAGTTAGTTTTGTAGAATTTCATTTACAAACATACAAGAAAAGTAAATAAGAGTTAAGCAACAAGCACATCACAATATCTTGTTAATTTACCTGGACACTTATTTTGAAGTGCACCCTTAAACTATCATGGTGACCTTCTAAACTTTCGAGGTAATCAAACACAGAATAATGTTCTGCTAAAATATCAAATAAATGTTATGAATCCTGAACTTTGATGTTGAAGATTAGATGTTTAACAACATAAAATTTACTAGAAAATTTAGAAAGTTTTCCTAACAAGTAGATGTACAGCGATCATTACTATAACTTCTAGACACAAAGGAAGTCAGATTGCAAAATATAGATTCTAAAAATCATAGTCATACCAGCTCTTTCATGATCCCCCAAATCAGAAAAACACTGAGCAGAAGAATCAGCCATTCCTATTCCTTCAAATATTTCAGCAGCTTCCCTCAAGATTGCCCTTGCATCTTCAGGATTTAAATCCCATAAACGGTTTGCAGTTGCTTTAAGACCAGAAGCCTTAGACTTTCTCTCCCAGTAAGAGTCCCCAGCTCTCTCAAAACACATTGTTGCCATCTCATAATTATTTTGATAATAAAGCTGCAAAGAGACCGTAAAATAATAGGATATCATTTGGAAAAAGAACAAAGGATGCTACACAGAAGGGGGACATAACAAATAGCTCAATACCTCACATAGACCTGAACTAATTGTTATAATAGGGTGTCATAAGAAACAATACTAAAAGTCAAAGTTGACTAAATGATTCATACAACTGCATTGTCAGTTGATGTGACAAATCATAATAAGCAACCTGAGAAAACCCCAATAACAATAGATTCAATCTAATAAAAAATAAATCAGGTCTTTCATCTTTTAATCAAATTTGAAAGTTGCATATTGAACATAATGGAATAAGTATAAACAGAACCTTTATGCCACGCAACTTCCATTCTTCTTGACTGCTTGCAACTTTCATGGCCTGTGCAAGTGAATCACCTAGTTCTTTTGTTTGGACAAGACCCTTCTTTTTCCAATAGTCAAACATAGGTTTGGAAAATTCTTCTGTATTCTCACAAATCCACAATCTCTGCCTTGCACGAGTTACAGCCACATACAGTTGCTTGAGTTCAGAGCACAAAATATTGTGTTTAGAATCACTGAACCTCGTATAGGACATCTTTGTCGCAGAGTCCAGCATATCCTGTTCCTTCATATACTCATATATCAGCCTCCATTGATTTCTCAAGGGTGAAGAGCCATAAAAGTTGTGGAGCAACACATCCTAAAAATTGCCACAGGACAAAATAAGTAGTGTTCATAAAAATAGTATAGAAAAATAATTAAATATGTCTGGAGTGACAACCTGGAACTCAAGGCCCTTGCACTCCAAAATGGTTAATACAAGAGCCTGTTTACCCACATATTCTATGACACTGTTCCGAGCAGAATCATCTCGTACCAAAATAACTTGCTCAGCCCCAAAACCAACAATTTTTCCACCCATATTTCCACTATTTCCAAAAATTGTTACAACTGCATTTTCTCTCTTTCCAGATTCAAGTAAAACTGGGGCTTCCCTATATATCAAACTAGTCTCAGGCTTCAAGACATCAACAGAATGAGGAAAGAAGCGAAAAAGAAGTTCAATGATGCTCTGGGATAATTTCAGCACTCCAGCATGAGTCCGAAAGTTCTGACTCAAGAGAAAAATTTCTGAAATTTTCCCTTTCTCATTTCTTATGTTATTCATGCTGCTCCTTGATTCTTGCACAAACTTCTTGTAGAACAGGGTTCGAATATCTTGAAATCTGAAATCAATTCCCCTTGCAATTGTTTGTGCCGTGTCCCTAGAGAAAACAAAACCCTCGTCTACATTTGGGCAGATATATTTAAACAAAGCAATTTGACTCATAGTTAGATCCTGTACCTCATCAATATATATGAAATGCATCTCATCACCCTCATATCTTTTAGTTCTCAATCGTGCATGGAGATCAATTACAATATCAGCCAAATCAAATTCACCATTTTCCATCTTCATTTTTTCATAATTCTGATAAATATCATATACAACATCTCTTCTCTGGCAGCTTAAACTTGATGCTCTGTTTTCAGATAGCATAACATAGCCCTCACGGCTTAGCCTACCATCCTCAGAATCTAAAGCTCGTATTCCTCCTTTTATATGGGATATAATTTCAATGAACACTCTGGAAGAATCAAGCTTCTTAATTAACTGGGAATTAAAATGGGGCCAATATACTGAAGCAAACCTGTCATAATTTACTTCCTTCCTCCTTATGAAGCTTTCCAATGAAACTGACCTTGAACCAAGGTTCTGACTATAAGAAGAATTTTTAAGTCATGAAATCTCTCAAAATAGGATTTACCCAGAGTCCCATCAAGCATCATCAAAAATTTGTGAAATGTTATCACAAGTGGATATAAGTTGGGCGGAAGATCAACAAATGAATCAGGGAGATTCTTAAATTGTACTGATGTATCAACAATATCTTCATCAGTTGACCTGCTTTCTGCTGAAATACGGCCACCATAAATGGATCTGTACTGATAACAAGGCCTAAAATTATATATCAAATGCACCACTTACAATAACTATAAAATAATTGGCACTTAATTCAACCCAGTGAAAGTACATGAGAAACTAAGTACTCAAACAATATAGAAAACTTCATAAAAGTCAGGTAGTTACAATGGTGCGATTTTAACACCACTACTTGGTCTATTCTACTGAAAACAAGGTGACAGACTAAAAATTTTTGCAAGAACTTTCCAAACTCCTGCTTGACTGGTCATATAGTGAAATGACAAGATATATGGTTTCTCAAAATAATTGTGCATATACTGCCCCTAAGAAAAGTTAATATTTTAGCTGAGAAGTCAGGAAGAGTGATTATAAGATAATCTTAACAGATAAATTTAGTATATAAAGTCTTAGGAAAATACACAAGCAGATGCAAGGCCTGACCCACGTAGAATCAGCTTAAAAACCTTTCTAGGCTCTTCTTTGAGCCTATAAATCAAAATACGTCAACAAGAAACGCTCCTAGCACTTTACTTTTTTATTAAAACAAAACGGAAAACACAGGCCTTCTATGAAGACTTATTTGGCCCTTTTCTTTCTTCGTTATTTATGGGCTGTAATCACTTCATCCTTTTAACAAATAATAGGTATACTTAAATCATTTTTATAATAGTAAAAAACGATAGGCATGTTATTTTAAATGACAACATTATGTAGATTAATTAAATTTTTTATTTTAAATATTTATTTTTAATTTAGGATTCACTCAGAATTTTATTTCCATAAATGGCTACTTTAATATTTGCTAATGACCCCTTAGATATATTTTTCTATGGTTAAAACACCTATGATTGATATCAGCATAATTGATCTTGTTTATAAACTTCATCCATAAATTGCTACAAGTACCAATAACCGGAAAAAGTTGCAGTAATGCTATATCTAATCTGTTACAAAAATTGATAACAGTTTTTTTTTTATAAAATTAATTATGATAAAAGTAAAAGTTGTATGATATAAATCATTACATTTTTTATGATATATGCACAATAATACATTATTCTTTCAGATTGATCCATTAAGATTTCCCCCCAGTGTAAAATTGTCCAGCTATGCCCCAAACAGATGCTTGTGACAGATATAGAGTACAACAAATCAAAGGTAACTGAACTCCAAATTTCACTTATATTCTTTTTCCACATTACCACATGGAACTATGATCCATTTGTATGATAAAATTAAAAAGTAATGAGACACTAAGCTCCCAAAAAATAAATAAATAAAAGAGATCAGTCAACTCAATGAGACTGATTGCTCATCGTTTTACCAATTAAGGGCTCAATCATTCTTATATTTAAATATTACTTAAAAACAGCATTGATTCTTCAAAGATAGAGGGATGTAAGTCTTAGAAACCAAATCAATGATAAAAATCTGTCTACCTAATTCATTATGTCATTTGCACCATTTGCAGAATTCATATTAAATTACCTTAAAAAAACAGGTCAAAATTCAGTGGTTTCCTTCATTCTGCCAATCAATATAACCAAAACTAATGCAAAGTTTTGTACCCAAAATATTAATATTAAAAGACAAAGTTGTTAGTCGTTAACTATTGAGCAATAAAATCTGTGTCGTAAATCAATTAATGACAGATTTCGATTCACTAATTAAATGATATTTTAAGAATATTATTAAAAACCACTTCAACCAGAGAATCCAAACTGTTATACAAAAACCCATAAAGTGTTATAGTAATAGCTCTAACAAAGTAAATTAAAAACAAAGGACGTTCACCTAACATGATGATCAACCATGAAGAAAAGGAAGGAGGAGTTTGGCAATTTGCAGTATTATGGTTCCAGGCAACAGAGATGCAAACACCAATTGTAAGAGGCAAGATTTTAGCAAGTACGGTGGGAATCAACATTTTTTTTTCCCATTAATAGCCATAGGCAACACTGAAAGTTGTGACCCAAGAATTCATCATATGGCCTGTAACTATCATATATAAATGTCAATTTGAGACTATGGACTTGCATTTTGGCAGGTGAGATCATTGAAGAGCATAGAATTTTGCCACCAATGATCTATGACAAGGCTAGACCAAGCAAAAGCATTGAGTTAAATAGCCCACTTTTTTTTATCCATTTGGGGGTCAAAACATTTTGACTTCGACATATAAATCTCAGTAAAAGAATAGATGTGTATTCCTATCTTTAAGAGCAGCACATTTCTTCTTCTAATATCGAGCTTTTCTTTTTTCTGGTGAAGACAAAAATTAAACTTTAAAACTCTAGAATAATGCTACACCCACATAAACTTGCATCCAACTGGAGAAAGATTAAAAAAAAAAGGTAAGTTCTGCAGGCCATTGTTCTCATGAACAGTCAGTTGATAGAGTTGTGTTTTTTAGTAAAGTGATTTGCAAGTCATTACTCTAGACTTGAACACACACACGCACACACACACATATATATAGGTAAGGAGGGATCAATTGACACTGGTGTAAGAGTTGACTCTTACATCAATCTCTAGCCATTAATTCTACAATGATCTAATGGCCAAGAATTACTTTGTAAGTTAGCGGAGTCTGACTAGAAAAGAGAAACTCTACTAAATAACTATCTTAACCCTTTTTCTCTCATCAGAAATTCATTATTCTTACTCTTTCTCATTTATCTCTTTAATTTATTAAGAATAATTATATAAATTAAATAGTCATAACATATTTGATTTATTACATTATTTTAAAATTGAATAGTTGCAATTTCATTGATCACAATATAATTTTATAATTTTTGTTTTACTTTTATTTTTTTTCATTCATAGAACAGTTTCAAAAGTTAATGAAATGAGTCTAATTATTTTATTTATGACAAAAAGATTTATTTTCTGAAATTTTTTAGATTAAAAATTATTTATGATAAAATTCAAAATTGAAATAGGTTTACTATATTTACTTTAAAATTAAGTAACTGCATTATTAATTTTTTGTTTGATGAAGTGTAATAAAATATTGGGTAGCACAAATAATCCCGGTGATATATTTTGAAAAAAAAAAAAGTTTCACATAGGTCTTGATTTGTGAAATAGCTATTAAAATTAATGACATAAAAAGTAAAACAGTATATGCTTTTATAATATTTTTGTGTCAATACTCAGCAAATCTTCAACAAGAAAAATTTGCTTTTAGTGCTCAAACTGAATATTGAGTCTTGGCCAGATTTTTTTCATTTTTCATTCCATTAGAGAGAGAGATGAGAGAGAGCAAAGATGGTTCTTAAATAAAAACTCTTTCCTAATCAAACTCTACCATAGTTTCAATCAAAATTAATCTTACACCATTAAATAACTTCTTATAGGATGAATTTTTAACAAAATCCAACATTGGATTAATTGTTCTTATCATGAAGATTATCCTAATAAGATTTGACATTAATCCAAAATTGTTTCATACCCTATCCCTAAATCTAAAAATTAACATACAATATATATATTTCAAATATAAGAAACTTTTAATTATTCGATAGACAACTTAAAGTTATCTGATATGTATAAATTTTCAAATGGAAGATCAACATAATAATATTGAGGGATGTAAAGCTAGCTACTGCTATGAGATTGCCTCTTACATTCATGAGGAAAGAAAAAAGAAGGTTCCAACAAATAATTAATGGAACAAGTTACTGACCTTTTCAATCGAGTAACATGATGTTTGACTGCTTGACACAGTTTAGGACTCACTGTCACAAATAACTGATGCAAGACTGGCTTGCCAGTTTCAGCAGTATTCTCCTTCAACTCTTTATCCTGACCTAAACAACAAGCCCCAGAGCTCTCAGCTCCATAGGTTCCTTCAACAGCCATATGGTGCAAGCACTCTTTCTGAAATAACTTCATGGTCAAAACAGTGGTTTTTCCAGTACCAGAGTGCCCCAGCACAAATGTACTTCTTGGAAAGAAGATTATTTCCCGTCCTTCATCTGTTACTTCAAAAGGAAGATCCAATTCTATACCATCACAATTAGAAAGCAAATGGTTTACTACACCTGATGATAAGGAGTAGAACTTCATCAATAAGAGACTCTCCTCAACCTTTGAATTCTCTACATAACTTCTACCGTCAGAGGAACATACAGTTAACTCAGCCTCATTTCCATTATTATCAAGACTCTTAAATTTGATGATTTCTGCAGAGTTTGCCAAGTCATAGGAACCTCCAAATTCCTAGGCACCGAGAAAGAAGCCAAAAGCATTGAATCGGTAAGTTATAACAACTATGGTCAAATAGATTACAATTGAATTAACTTACCGCTCAGAATATTTCTCTTTGCAAAGAGTAATGAAGTCATCAGTGTAGCTTCTGAATATAGCATCCAGACGCTTGACCAATTTCGGGATATCCTCTAGAGACAATATGTCCCATATTTTCAAAACTTGGGTATACCTTGATTCTTTTACTATGTCTGTTGAACAAACAACATAAAGACCTTCAACCTTGAATTGTTTCAATATTTGTGAAGAACTTCCACAAAGCAAGCCCACTTTCTTCTTTTTAGGTCTCCACCCACTGGAAAGATTGAGTAGAAGGATTATAACTGATTTTTCATTCGCTCTGACCGCAACTTTTTAAATGATTTAAGGAAATTATCACTGAAAAGAACCTGCAAATATGGATAGATGGATGGACAGGTGAAGTAAAAATTTAGTAGATAATGAGAATATCAAGAACAGGAATAAAAACTAAAACTATAAGGTCCATAATCATCAATATACCTTCCACCTGGAATTTCTGAAAAGTACACTATCTGAATTAAGCAAATCATCAAATTGATCCATCTCCTTCTTGACATTTAAGATTGCTTTTGCCAAATCCTTGTCTTCATCAGCATTAAAGAAACATTGGCGTTTCTTAGCATTAAGCACCAAAGCTTTCCAAACATTTTCTTGACTTGTTAGTGTCCTTTCATTCCCCAAAATCCATAAAGCATGCCTGGTGAATATTAAGACAACAGCAGCTTGTCACCATATAATGCTCCATAGACATACATAAACTTAAACGAATAGTATATAATGAGTTCTACCTAGCCCTCGTGAGAGCAACATTACACCTCTGGGGACTGGAAATGAACCCAAGTGACCAATTGCCATTAGTTCTTACAGTTGATAATATTATAATTTCCTGCTCCCCACCCTGGAACCCGTCAACTGACTTCACGTTCACATCAAATCCATCATGGCTATCATACATGTGTCCAAGTTTCTCTTGAATAGCAACAACTTGTGCAGAATATGGAGACACGATACCTATGCGGAGGTTCTCCTTTGAACCAAGCCATGCTGAAGACAAGGCAAAACCAGCAGTACAGCATAATTGAATACAAAAGATGTGTGCTTCAAAAAAGTATAAGCTTCTTGTAAAATTTCACATATCTTGTACGTTTAGCATTTTAACTTTTATATTTCAACCCTTTTCTTTGGGCTGTTTGTAGCAATGGATAGGTAAAAATCCCACAAATGCTTTTCCCAACAAAGATATAAACTGTTAATATATGATCATTATACAAATAGTTGAGAAATTCACTTCATATAAACATGTAGCCTAGAACAAAAATTTTATTAAACAATCAAAAGATTTCTTTTCTAAATATTGAATCAGAAGAAACAAGAAAACAAACCTCTATACAAATTCTTCACAATTTTCATCACAAGTGCCACCTCAACCATGTTCTTCCGGCTTCATCCAGCATCATCAAACTCTTCTCTTCCACCAACAACATTTATAAAAGAACAGGGACCAAACATTGGCCATGGGAGATATTGCTTTTCATAGCTCTTTCTTTCTACATTTCGGGCATTAAGTATTTGGTTGAAATAAAAATATAAATTAGGGAAAAAACTTATTGCTGGATGCATCCTGTACTGTATATTGAGAAGATGCTTTAGGTGATTCAGAGAACTCAGCCTCTCAAATAAGCTTCGCCCAAAACCAGCTTTAGAAGAAACCTTAAAGAAAACAGGAAAAGTATGTGTTAATTGGCAATGGGGAAATTTTATGTTTGGGGATTTTTTGAAAAGAGGTAGTGGGAAGCAGGGTAGAATTTACCAAATGAAACATAAACATTAAAACATACATAAAAACAAAATAGAATCTACATACATCACTTTCAACCATTGCTGGTAGCTGGCATTCATCTCCAACAAGAATGGCGTGGTTTATGCCTGGAAGTAGTAAGGGTATGATTGATTCACATTCTTTTAATTGTGCCGCTTCATCAATCACCAAAATGTTCAGTGGCGGCTTCATGGAAACAGAATGTAGCTTATAGGAACTAGAAGCAGTGGAAAATATTAAGAACGATGTCTGGAAACAGAACTCTTTAATTGCTTCTTCATTCAAAAAATTTGGCAGTTTGACCTGCCCAAGCGAATCTTTCAGAGTTCTTGAAACAGACAGACATTCAATCCTCTTCTTGTATAATGGATGTGCAGCACCTACAAATGACCAGGTAGAATTCTCCGGCAATTCTGGAAGAGAAAAAACTTCTTCCAATGCTTCACAACTTATATTACTTCGAAACAACAAAGCTTGAAAGGAATCAAGTATCTCAATTAGGGAGACCAAGTTCTGAAAGTTGTGTTCCAAAATGTAACTTCTGGATATATGAGTACATAAGATAGAAATGCAGTATCTGAGTGGCAATGCTATAGCAACAAACCTTTCTCTTAGAAACTCAAGAAAGGATTTGCAACTCCCATCGCTATTAAGTTCATCCTCATCAGCGTGTTCTTTCCCCTTCATCAATTCATTTTCAATGAATATATGATAATGGGAAACACAATTTTCAAGAAGATCAATGATTGAAGTAAAACAATAGCTCCAACAGTTGGTGCAAAGCACTTTGTGAGCTGTTTGACACGATAGTCCAGATATATGTCTTGAATGTCTGCACCTACTTTGAGCCGCTCATGACTCCCAAATAACAGCACATCCCCCGATGAACAGAATAAAGCATCAGATTCCATATCAAATGATTCTCTGACCATGCTCAACACACGTGATGCCACCTCTTTAATGGCAACATTTGTTGGGGCACAAGCAAGGATCCTATATTTCAATTTAAGTAGAGCAAAAAGTAGTGTAGCCAAAGTGTTGGTTTTTCCAGTCCCTGGTGGACCCCAAATAAGCTCAATAGTAGACTTGTGATTGCAACAGAGGCTAGAAAGGCAGGCACGAATTGCCATATCTTGGGAATCATTCAACTCAGATGACAAACTCAAATAAAATCTATCATCCCTTAATGCATCAGTTTGCAGAGAGAGATGATCACAACTTTCCTCAACCTGTTCCCCAACATACATCTATCAATCACAGGACCAGTTTTAAAATTAGAGTTATCTGGAAATGGCACATAACCTTCATTAAAATTAACAAATAAATATCTTTTACAAGTTAAGGAATGATGAAACAGCTCCATGTGGTTTTTCAGGTCCATAAGTACGAATGAAGGTCAATTAAAATAAAGATAGACACAGTGTTCCACCATACATTATGTATAAAATGATACATATAAATATCATAGAGAATTAGCACCAAATGTAAATATACCCTGACTATTAGAAACAGTTTTAGCCTTATAGTAGTTAAACTTGGTATGCACTTTATAAACCTACAATAGTGAATATAACTTTAAATCATTGTATTAAAGCCACAACATAAATTAAGATTCTTACCATGTCACCATTGCACAAAATTTTCTCAATTAGCTTTGAATTTTGAGACATGTGCAGTGCATTCCACATTCTTCTGTTGGGAATTATATTTGTCAAGAAAACAACAAACAGAGATTTCTGCCTTCCTTCATACAGATCAATGTCCTTTGAAGCCTTCACTTTTAGATAAATAGGCATAATATCATCCTCGTTCTCATCATTTGGGATCTTAGCTACTGATAGGAAAGTTCACTTTCTTCCCTTTCTTTGCAAATCCTCTACAGTTTCAGGTTTAAAATCAGCCAAAACAAAAACATCCCCAGGCAATGTTTTGTATGGCTCTTTACCACGATCACTGAACCTGTTTTTCCAGGTACTGACTCTCACATCATACAGTTTATTTCCATATGGTTTGGCCTCCTCAAGAGCAATCACCTCTGCAAAAGGCGCATTAAACAAAATTTCCATACTTGAGCACAGTTGTGCTCGAGTTTCCTCCAATAAAGGGTAGACATATGATGCAAAGTAATGGCTAACAGATTGGAATGATAGTGGAATATCTTTCACCTGAAAATTTTAACGATTGGTTCAAAATGAAAGTTCAATCTATGTGGGAGTATAAACACAACTCTATAAATTGAAAATTTTAAAAGCAAGGCACTTCAATCATAATCTATGTTATGACAATAAAGTAGATAATTGAAAATTTAATGGCACACAAGTGGAAAACTGTAAACATTAATAAATACCTTAAATTTTCTATCAAATATCAGAGTGTAGGAGTAAAAACTTTTAGATGCGACTCATCATTAGTTGTAGAGCCTCATACAGATTTATTCACTCATCAAATGAATAATGACTACCAAATTCAAGAATTAGAATATTTCTTGTGTTTCTGTTCTGTGTAACCCATGTGTCTATGCAGAAGCAGAAGATACATGTTGTAAGCCTAATTTTGTTTTTCAATTTCCTCTTTAGATAAATTCTTAAAATTCAGTTTCTCCCAAATAAATAGATATCTGAATGGCAAGTTCAAGAAAGAAAAATACGAACAAGACTATGTTGGTAATTGGCATCTTCATTGGTTTGATATTTAATATACAATATCTATGCAGCATCGCTGCAGCCCCATATATAAATTAATGACAAGCATCACTCCACACGATTGGTTCACTACATAGTTAAATTATCCACAAGAGAATTAAAAAAAAAAAAAAAAGAGGGGACCTTTTGTAATATCATATATATCACCAAGAAATGATTAGAGGGAAATAATGGAGGGAAAGACAGGAGGAGGAAAACCTCGAGGCGAGGCGCATGAAGGATTTTCAAGTAACCTTCCATGATCCTCCCTCCTTCATATTTTGAAGTTCTTTTAGAAGATTCCAGACAAGGGAAAGAAAAATTATTATTGAACCATTCATTCCCCATCCTTCTTTCTCATTCCATTTTCTCTAGAGTCACAGACAAGCAGCAGAATATGAAGCACTACCACTAGCATATCTCCAAAAAACAAAAACAGTAGAATACACAAAGAATAGTACCCACCTGGTGCTTGTAAAGATCATCATTGTGAATGTCTTCGATGGACCAAGAAAATATAATGTCGGTGAAGCCATGGTCTCTGTTGTTGACCCTCTTCTTGCTTGAACTCTCACCTTCCATCATTTTTCTGTTTCCTCAGTTTCCGTCTGCGCCAAGAATCGCAAATTGTTTGCTTTGATCAAAGACCCATTTTGACTTGGTGAAGACTTGAGAGATGGGTTTCTTAGCCGAAAAGAAAGGTGAACTTGAAAATGATTAGCCTCGGACAAGCAGTAGTGGGTTTTCAAGCAAAAGTTAAAAAGAAAAAGAAAACCGAAAGATGACAAGTGGGTTTCGAAGAAAAATGTGAAACAAAATATACGTGAAAAAATTCCCAGTAAGGGAAGAAGAAGCCAAGTAGGCGCTCTCTTCTATAAGTAAACTAGTCGCGTGTAGGCGTATGAGAATTTGTGTCAATTAATTAAATTTAAAAAAATAAGTTCTAGCAAAAAACACTGATGCAAGCAATGCTTATAAATAATATTTATTGTTTGTCAATACTATTTATAAAGATTGTTTATTTTAATCTAAAGATTATATATATAGATTATTGATATTTATTTTTTTGGGAAGGCCATATATTATATTTTCTATGTTACTTTTTGCCTGTTTATCTTCCCTGAAGAACTTAGAGAGAGAAAAAGAAAACATTGACTTCCATTGACTTAATTTATTTATTTGAAAGGTGAATTTTTTTATTTGGTGTAGGAAAAAATAATCTTGTCTTTAATTATTAGGCTTGTTTATGGAGAGGTTGAGCTTTTTGGCTCCCTACAATCAGATGGTTTTGAAATTTCGGATGACGAATTTAAAATTTGTAAGAATAAATATTTTATAATATACATAAATATTGGGATGCAAATAATTAAGGACTCGTCATATCGAAACTTATAATTATTTATTAAAATGATATATTTTTTTGATAGTGTAAATGATAATGTAGATGGATTATTTAACATTATAAATTAATGTGTTAATGGCATGTTTAAGATCTTGTCACCCCACACTTATATTTATTAGTTTTATAGTTTTATGTTACATATGTTTGGTATTTTGGTGTATAAATCAATGTAAGGGTAAAGCTTTCCATTAGTGAATAGAGATTCATCTAATCGGAAGTCAAGATTTTTTTAAAGTGGATAATTACTAACATAATCTCCTAACATTAAGAGAATCAAACGCACATAACATATTTACCAAAAGATTAAATTTAAATATAATTTTTTATATTTTTATTATTAGATTCTTCAATTAAAATATAAAAATTATAAAATTCTCTAATAATACTATAATAAGTATATAGTTTAATTAAAAAATCATATAATTACTTATAAAAAGTATACACTTGTTATAATATTATTAAAAATTATACATTTATCATGTTTTAATTAAAAAAATTAATAGTAAAAACATAAAAAATTAATTTTTATTTTAATGAATAAATAATTTTTACTTAAAATTTAAAATCTAACTCAATTGTAGTTAAAAATTAAATTACATAATTTTAATAAAATTAAATAAAATTACATAATAATAACAACAAAAATTAATGCTCAAAACTGCATTTTAGAAAAATGCGCCCCTAGGGGATGGTTGTGCTGCAGTGTTATTATTCATCAAGACCCAGTGGCTAATTTTGAAAACATGCTCCTCTCCTTAATATATTGACGTGGAGGTTGAAAATAGCTATAGTAATCGTTTTAGTACATGTTTGGCTGCACATTGTGTAATTACGTTAATGTAAAAGCTTTTATTTTTTTGCTTCATATCAAAAGAGATGTAATGTGTATCCAAATATACTATTATTCTAACTAGCATTGAACCTCGTGTTTTTGCATGACAGGCACATCACAATTTTAAAAAAGTTTTATAAAAAAAAAAAGGAAATGACATGGAATCTAATTGAAAGGAATTCCGAAACCAATGCTCCTTGTACTTTTATATAATATATATGTGTGTACGGATAAAATATTTAAAAATATTGAAAATGTGGATCAGCATTTCATTCTGGTCATGTAAATTCTCACGCATTCAAAAAGCAAAATAAAGACGCTTTTTGCAGCACATCATAATGCTTGCTTACCGGGGTAAGTTCTGAAGGGGAAAAGAAAAATAATAGTTGATATGCCAAAAAGGAAAAAGTGTACCATTATTCTTGATAAATAATTTAGAGCTGAAGGATAAAACAAAATGAAAGTCAGAACTAAAAAGGTTTATACGATCAAAAGAAAATTTTGAAATTGATCAACAATATTTTAAAAAAATTTATATTTAATTACTTTGTCACACCTGAAAATGTGACCGCGTGGCGCCATAAAAAAATCAAAATCAAAGTTAAACGTAAATATAGATGTTCAAATAAGTAGATAGGGTATAAATATATAGGGTTCAGGAGTCGCCACCAAAATTTATTTTTGAAAAGGCAAAACTTTGGAAAAGTCCTTTTTTAGTTTGAAAAATGGTCTGCGAACCAGATTTGGATTCGGGAGTCGATTGTGAGTGGGGAAGGTGTTAGGCACCCCACTACACCCATTCCTAAGAACGGTTACCCTAAGTCAGTTGTGTAAAATTAATATGGCCTCTATTTTATTTTAATTCTCCCTAACCAATCACATGCAAAGAACAGAAAGAAAAATTTAAAGAAATGAAATTAAAGAAAAGAAAAAAAATTAAAGGCAAAACAAAAAGGAATTCAAAGAAAAGGGAATAAAATAAAAGAAATTAAAAAATAAAATTAAGAGAAAATGTTTATTTACAAGGGCGGACTTGACTTAGGATGAAAGCTTAGGATCTACGTACCCTCTGAAAAGAATCAAAGTCCACGTAGTTCGACTAGGGATTGTATTTGGTTGGTGTGTGCTTTTTTTATTATTATTATTTTTGGTTTTTTGTCTTGTTTTTTTTTTTCTCCTTCTTTTTTTTTGGCAAAAAGATAAAGAAAATAAAAATTACTTTTTCCTTTAACAAATAAAACGATTTTGGAAATTGCTTGATGTGTTTTAATTTGTTAAAGGCAAATTTAATTTTACCTTTCTTGCATTTTGGCTTTTTCCCTCCTCTTTTCTTTATCATCTTTTCATTTTTCATTTTCGTCTTTTTTGTTTTGTTTTGTTTAATTTATTGTTTATATTACTTTTTTTTGTTTTTATTACCCCTTTCTTTGCTCTTTTTTTTTGTTTTTATTTTTATTTTCTTTTTGCTTTTTTTTTGTTGTTACTTTTTTGTGTTCTGTTTTTTTCTATGTTTATTTATTATTTTTTTGGTTTTGTTATTGTTGTTTTTTTTTTTTTGTTATGTTTGTTTCTTTCTTCTTTTTTTTTGTTAATTTTTATTTTATGTTTTTATTTTATTTTATTTTTATTTCTGTTTATCTTTGTTTTGTATGTATTTTTGTATGATTTTTTTTAATCTTTTTAATTTCTAATTTGTTCTTTTTTTTATTTATTATTCTTCTTCTTCTTATTTTTTTTTTAAAAGAGAAATAAAAATAAAAATTATTTTAGACTTTCATCAAAAAAACAAATTTTAGATTGATTTGTATGTCCTAATATGTAAAAACTAAATTGACCCTACTTCTTTATTCTCTTTCTTTTCTTTTCTTTTTAATGTTCTTTTTTTTTTATTTAATCTTTGATCTTTTAGTCTTTCAAAAATTTTTAGTGATCGAGTTGCATGTTTTAGAACTTTTTGTCTTTTTGTTTTTCTATTTTTTTATATTTTCTTTAGGAATGATGTTTTCATTTTTGTTTTATGTTCATTTTTTTTTCCTTTCTTTTCCATGAAGCATATTTTAATCTCTGATTTTTGTCCAAAAGAAAATTTGAGAAAATCATTTTGATTTGTTTTTTCCTTTTTGTTTTTTTTTTGTTTTTGTTTTTCTTAATTGAAAAGGGAAAGTTTATTTGATTTTCTATCAATCATAGATTTTAATTAGCATTTGAACTCCTTTTTTTTTTATTCGAAAAGAAGCACACTTTGCTTTCTAAAAAACCTATTTATTTTGTTTTACGAAACCTTTTTTTGAAAATTTACCCTTTTTACATTTTTTTTCTTAATGGGTTGATTGTTAAATCCCAAAATTTGTCCAAAAACATTTGATAACCCAATCGAATGACTGAGGAGACTTATTGTCACATACAGCCTGGGATGACCTCTATACACCTGAAGAGATACAAGACCTCACACGGTAATTCTTAAAAAAGAAAATGAAATCTATAAAGAGAGATAATATTCGCAAGCATAAAACATTTGTGCTGGTGTGTGTTCTTGTAGTCAATCAAACCAACATCACAATTCCAGACAATATTTACAAAAAATGATAGAAATAGAAATGTGGAAAGATTAAACCACAGCCAATCGTTTATCTCAGAGTTCCTCCATCTTCTTAATGCACTCATTGATGTCGCATAGGGTACCTCTTCCAACCATCTCCTCACATAGCTTCTTGCCTTCTTGTTTTCATCAGATCACGAGCCTCCAGTTCATGGGCCTCGCACAAAGAGAGAGAGAGAGAGAGAGCATAATACATATTAGTTCCCATGACAAGCATAAAACAGTATATCATCATGTTTGCCCATATGTTAAATGAGACCGGGAATAAGTCCAAAACGAGGAAGGCCAAGCAAGTAAGGGGACACTTATCAGATTTCATGTCCCATTCAAGACATTTCAAGACCTAAATGAAGTTAAATTCCAATAGACCACGATGAAAAACACAAAGTTCCTGTTCAAACATGTATCCAAACATTCCAGCCCATGACAAATGCATCTTATGGAAGGGACTATATTACAATTATTGAGAACATCATCAAATCTCTCAAACAAAAGGAAGTCTCAGTCCCAAAAGGATTTATATTTACCATTTCAAGCAAAAGTTAATAGCTGGACAAAACCCACATATACTTCGTGAACTGAAGCCTGCATCTTATTCGAGTGCAAAAATGTTTTGCAAACATCCCATCATGAGATTAAGATCCTTCATTTAACAAAGCAGACAAAACAGCACATACAGAGGATAGGTACCACGAGTTTATACCAATATGACCTCTCAGACTTCATGTCATAATTATAGAACTTGGACAAGGGATAAAAACTCCTTTTAATCTCGTTAGTTCATATCAGTAGGAAATTTCTAGGTCATCAGATGAAAATTGAAATGGATCTCCCGAATGAACCACATATGTTATCAACGACAAGCATTATCCAAGCAAGAGAAAAAAAAAGCAGAACAACATAGACAATATATGGAAAGCTTGGAGAGCTTCTTTTAATTACATCCATTCGGCAGATTGATTCCCAATGCAGATCATACAACCAGAAGTAAAACCGAAACTAGCACAGAGTAGAACCAAGATTAAAATCAGAATCGAGCATATATAGAAAGGCAAAACCAGAGCCATTACTTTTCATTCCATTAGATCCAACTAGACAAATGAAGCAAAGCCATAAGAACTTACGTTCTTCTCTTTTTACTGCTTCCAGCATTTCGGATTGGAGATTCTAGGATTTCCTTTTTCCGTCTTAGCTGCTCGTCATCTCTGAGCTAATCTCCTCTGATTCCCCTTCTTTTTCTGTCGATGGCAATTTCTCCGAGCACTGCCAACCTCCCTTGCCTCTCAACTCACTCTTTTCTCTCGGTCACTGTCTTTCGAAGCCAATCAAAGCCTCCTCTCTGAAGCCAACTCTCTCGGTTGTTGTTGGCTCAGACTCCTCTCCTTCACGCCTGACTCCCCTTCGGTCTATCTGCTCTTTCGCTCAATCCGAAAAACCCTCAAGCCTCTCACGCGTTCAGAATCGCTTCCTTCCATCCTCTCTTGCCCCTTCTCCATTTCAGGTCCCCTCAGATCGAAAAATGGAACCAGAGCCCCTCAAATGTTTTTCGCCTTCTTCTCCATTCCCAGTGCTCACAGCTTCCTCGCTCCGAATTCCCCTTCTCTGTGTTTTCGAATCCGCTTTTCTGTTCCTTCTCCGTCTCCTTCCTCCTCTCTCAGTCTTCCCCGACTCTCTACCTCTTCCCTTGCCTTTTTTTTTTTCTCTGCCTTTTTTTTCGTCTCACCCCCACTCTCCCCTTTTTCGTACTCCCATCGTGCTCCCCCTCCTTTTTGTCCGTCTCCCCCCTCTGTGTGTCTGCCTTCTGTGTGTTTTGTTCGTCCGTCCTTTTTCTGGTGGCAGCGAGCGAAAATATGAAAAAGGAGAGGCTGGGGTCAAAACGCAGGAACCCTGCGTTTTGAACCCCCATTTTCATTTTTTTTTATTTTTTATTATTCTTGTTTTTTTTTATCTCTTTTTATCTTTGAATTAATAAATCAGATCTAAAAAGATTGGATTGCAAATTTTTTTTAATTTAGTATCTTGAAGCTTTCTTTTTCGGCTCTCTCTCTTTTTTATTTCTCTTTTTTAATTTATTTTCTCTCTTTTTTTCCAAAAATTTCCTTTATCTTTATTCTTAATCTTCTTCTTTTATTTTTGTTTTTTTTTATATATATATATATTTTTGCTTCCCTCTTTTTTTTTTTTTATAATTTGGACCCTCTTTATCTTTTTTTTTTTTTTGGCTCCTTTCCTTTTTTTTTTTTTTTAACATATATCTTTTTTTTACTTCCTCTTTTTTTTATTTGTTTTTCTATACCTTTTTTTTATGATTTTTTTTTTTGCCTTTTATTATTATTTTCTTTTAATTATCTTATTCCTTTTTTTTATTAGTTTTTTTTAATTAACTTGTTTTTAGCTTTTTTTTCTCTCTTTCTTTGTGAGTTTTTATTTTCACTCTTTTTTTTATTCATCATTTCTTTTCTTCTTTTTTTTTTGTTTCTCTTGGTCCCTGGTGATTTTTATTTCCCTCTTTTTTGGATTTTGGTTATTCCCTCTTTGATTTGTATTTGTATTTGTATTATTACTTTTTCTTGTTCTTGTTGAGCTAAAGAACCTATTTGTTTTTTTTGGTTTTTTTTTTTGTTTTCTAATTTTTTATTTTTATCATAATTTTTGGAGTATGTCTGGACAAAATACGGTGTTCACATACTTATATTTTTATTATTATATTTTTTAATTAAAATATGATAAATATATAATTTTTTAATAATAATATAACAAATATATAATTTTTATAAATAAATATGTAATTTCTTTTAAACTATATATTTATCATATTTTAATTAAAAATTCAATAATATAAATATAAATAATTAATATTAAAAATTAGTTAATTTAATTTATTAAAAATAAAGGACGGGGAAATTAGTCAAATATAAATACTTTTTAGACGCCCAAAATCAATATCAACACCAATATCAATATTCTTGGATCTGACACCAAATCGAAATAGACACAAATTTAAACTTTTTAATGGTCAAATCCAATATACTTTCTATAAAAGATGGCCAAAATAATTAAATTTGCCAAAATCAAATTAGATATATAAATACTTTGTAATGGTTTTAGATAATGAATTCAGGGTGCCCAAAAAATGTTCAAAATTAATACCCAAAATTTATGAAATTTTACATTACTTTATAATTTTTATATATTTCTGATGATGAATATATGATAACCTAATTACAATTAGATACCAAAATCATAATTAAATGAAAAATTATAAATGGTTTAGATTATTTTAAGTATCTATCTTTAGTGGGGTTGTAAATATGGAGAGATGCTTCGGTCCAATTAAACCTGTCCAATCATATCGAACTAGGTAAAAGAAAAAAAAATTAACCAAGGTAAATATTTGATTAACCATATTAGTTAATTTTACCTAACATAATCTAGTCATATATATTTAGAAAAAAAAATAATTTATAGATATATATATATATATATATATATATATTGTAGGAGCAACATATAATTATATAAGAATGTATATAAAATTTTTCTAAAATTATTTTTTTAACTTTTATCAAAAAATGATTTGGGATTAATCTACTTTTATCCAACCCAACTTAGTTGGTCCAAACCAGACACTAAACTTAAAAAATTTTGCTTAATCCAAACCAAGTTGAACATCAAACTAATCAAATGCTTAGTTTTGTTGATTTTTTTAATACCTGAAATTATTTCTCAAAACGAAATTAAAGAAATTTCTTTACCACTAAACATATTGTGTTACCAAATGATAGAAGAGTGGCGTTACCTTTAGGGAAAGAGATGAAATAACTCCTCTGAAACCATTTTCGTCTTTCGTAATTGGTCTAGAAATTTGTGAAAAAATTATACCTTTAGACTATAAATTTACAATATTTATTATAGAATTTTTAAAACTTTAAATTATTTTAAAAATTTAAAAGACAAGAAATTTTAACCGTAAAAAAAATATTAGACTTCATATTATAAAATTCATAAGTCATTTTTGCTGTTCATCTAGGTTTTATTTTATTTCTTTTCACTATTAATAAAGGAATAATTTCTCAAAATTAAAATTTTTAATTCTTTAAACCTTTAAACTAATTTTAAAATTGAAAATATTTTATAATAAATACTTTCAACATATATTTTGAAGTGCAATTTTTCCCCTTTTTTTTCCTTTACATTTGGAAAAATGTTATGTGTATTTTAAGATTTGCTTTGTGACAGTATTTTAATTAGGATTTCTTATCAATTTTGTCCTAGAATATAGTGCTCTCCTAGTTTTTTTAGTAAAATGCTTTAGCGATAAGTTGTTTTATCATTTGGACTAGAAAAATGAATTTTTTTTATTTTTTTAAACTAACAATATTAATTTAGAGAAAAATCAATAAAATCTGTAAAATTTATTACTGAAATGAGTCTTACCCATTCAAATAAAATTTACTGATTAAAAGAACCGCACATATTTTATTTTTATATCTTTTTTAAAATTAATATATTAATTTGTAGAAAAGAAATTGAGAGCACATAAATTATTTTAACCACCGCCTGTATTGAAGATGAAAGTTGAGGAGAAAAATAAAGTTGGCTGGTAAAGACAAAGGGGTGAATGATTTGGTATTTTTAAAGTAGAATATGGGTATTGAAAATGGTGTGAAAAACCGTATGCTTCTTGACCATTTAGTTAGTGGTGATACCCTTATCTTCCTTCCTTGGATTCAATTTATAGCTACTAATATTAACTTTGTTAAATATAGTTTCTATGTCTCCATGTCTTCTTTTGTATTAATGTTTCCATGTCTTATGTGAGATATAGTTAAATTATAGTTGATATTTTTTATTTTAAAAAAATTACTTTTGAGATCTATTTAATTATTTTTTGCCATTAAAATTAACTCTTTTATATAATATGTATTATTTCAAAAAATAAAATAAAATTATTTAATTACATTCCCTATCACATTAAAAATAGAATTATAATTTCATATTAGAGTTTAGTATTAGTTTAATTCTCTTTGTTGTTGTATTAAAAATAAAATTATTATTTTAATTTATGCAAAAATATTTAATTTTTAAAAAAATAAATTGGAAAAAAGTTTCTATAATATATTAAAATATTAAGAAAATTAAATATAATTTTTTTAGCAAAATCTAATGTATAATTTATCTAAACCACAATAAATATTAGTATAAATTACTCTTAGATGAAAGAACAAAAGTATGTGAATATAAAGAATAGTTGAATGCTAAATATGTTAAAAGAATAAATTAGAAAATAAGATTAGATCATAGGATGTTGCAATTTACATTCAAATCGAAAATCCAATGAATTAGAGTCTGTTTTTCAAATAAACTAATAGATAATCAAGTTACTACAAGTTACACACAATATAAAAAAAAATGATGTCAAATATAAAATTAATTTATTTAACATTATTAGAATTAAATTTATTAATTAATCTAATTAATTAATTAATACTCATTAATATATTCGAACAAAAACTCCTCATCCTCGACTTTCAACTCCCAACGCCCCTCGCTTTTTCCATGGAAAAAATTAATATTTGTCTTGTCATTGTACTGAGAATTGAGTACTAATCCCACCCAATATTTGCCAATTGACTCTCAAAGTCCTGGTTTCTTTTAACAAGATTTCCCTTCAACTGTGTCGAATTAATCATACGTTTGAATTTTGTGTTCGGGAAAAGTTTCGAAAGCTGTTTAATTCATCAATGGGAAATGCAGCAGTAAACCCATTAGCGTTCCTCTTTTCTCTCAACTTTAGGGAATAGAGTTTGGATTTCTCAATTTTTCTCTGGAATTAAAATTAATACTATTAATTTAAAAAATAAATATAAAATATGTAAATTTTACTTAAATAATAAATCTTATTTAAATATATGAAACTTGTTTGAATAATTAACATCACACCGTCATGTCATTGTCGATAGATTTATTTGAGGGTTAACCTTCTTGGCTGCTCTCACGTTACTCGGAGGTTCCCTCCCAGGAAAAGCCTGAAGCTTGACTGGGGCTGTAAAGATTGCGTCCCTGCAAGCCTTGCATGTCTTCGTATAGTTTTCTGTTTCTCTGGGCCTTTATCTGCCCCCCTTGGCTCACCCAAAAAGAAAATGATGTAAGAAAATAAATTACATGGCAAAAATTTAGTTGGGGAGCACTAATATTCTCACTAAGATAAAAGGATATAAAAAGTTTCCGTTCTCCATGCTTTTGAAATTACAGTACACACACACACACACATATATATTCCAGTATAATTCGGAATTTTGTTATATTTTTGAAGAATTAGATTTACAGTATGTGTATGTGTATATATGTGAATCTGCTACGAAATGCTTTGAAGAATTATCATTTATGTAGTTATCTATGTTCTATTTCTATTCATTCACTTATTCTAATTCTTTTTAAATGATTTTTTTTTTTTTTGCTTAAGAAGATTATTTTATCCTATTTGATCATTTAAGCATTACCTCAATAGCATTTAATGTAGTAAACTAGTATAAAAAATTCGTTGTGTGAGTCAATTTAGTTAAATATTCTCTCATTGTCTTACTTAGTATAAGGTATTAAACAAGTATAAGAAAAATATTACAAACATAAAGAAAAAAATATCACACTTAATGAAAGTTTACTTCTAAAAGTTATCCAAAGCAACTTAGAGGATTTCACTTAACTGTCACACCCGAAAATGCGACCGCGTAGCGCCTTTAAAAGATAATCAAAATAAAAATGCTCAAGAAATAAATAGGGTTCAGGAGTCGCCACCAAAATTTTATTTTTGAAAAGAAAAAACTTTGAAAAAACTTTTTTTAGTTTGAAAAATAGTCAGCGAACCAAATTCGGATTCGGGAGTCGATTGTGAGTGGGGAAGGTGTTAGGCACCCCACTACACCCGTTCTTAAGAACGGTTACCCTAAGTTAGTTGTGCAAAATTAATATGGCCTCTATTCTATTTTAATTCTCCCTAACCAACGACATGCAAAGAACAGAGAAAAAATTAAGGGAATAAAACTTAAGAGAAGAAAGAAAACTAAAAGCAAAACAAAAAGAAATTCCAATAAAATAAAGAAAAGGGAATAAAATAAAAGAAATTAAGGAAAAAAATAAAATAAAATTAAGAGAAAATGTTTATTTACAAGCGCGAACTTGACCTAGGATGAGAGCCTAGGGCCTACGTACCCTTAGGAGGGATCAAAGTCCACGTAGTTCGATAGAACATTGTGTTAAGGTTTTTTTTTTTTCTCTTTTTTTTCTTGTTTTGTTTTTGTTTTTGTTTTTTTAATTTATTTTTGTCAATTAATTTTCTTTTTATATTTTTTTTTGTTTGGATATATTTTTTTTTGCGAAAAGACAAAGAAAATAAATTACTTTTTTCTTTAACAAATAAAACAAATTTTGAAATTGGTTAATGTATTTTAATTTGCTAAAAGAAAATTTAATTTAATTTTCCTTGCATGTTCAATTTTCTTTCTCTCTTACTTATCATTTCTTTTGTTTTTCTATCATTTCATTTCATTTTCTTGTTTGTTTTTTTTTATTACCCTTTTTCATTTTTTTTTTGGGTCTTATTTTGTTTTTGTTTTTTCTTTCTTTTTGTTGTTACTTTTTTGTTTTTTTATTTTTTTGTTTTCTATTTTTGTTTCTTTTGGGTTTTTCTTTTTGGTTTTGTTATTGTTGCTTTTTTTTGTTAATTCTATTTTTGTGTTCTATTTTGTTTTTATTTATCTTTGTTTTGTTTGTGTTTGTTTATTTTTTTTTTAATTTTTGTGTATTTTTTTTATTTTTGTTTGGTTCTTTTTGTTTTATTATCATTATCATTATTATTATTATTATTTTAGAAGAGAAAAGAAAATAAAAATCATTTTAGATTGTTACAAAGAAAACAAGTTTAATATTGATTTATATGTCTTAATTTGTTAAAACTAAAATGATCTCATTTTCTTTACCATTTTTTCTTTTCTCTTCTTTTTAATGTTTTTTTTAATTTAATCTTTGATCTTTTAATCTTTTAAAATTTTTTAGTGATTGATTTGCATGTTTTAGGACTTTTTGTCTTTTTGTTTTTTACTTTATTTATTTTATATTTTATTTAGGAATGATGTTTTCATTTTTGTTTTATGTTCTCTTTTTTTTTTTTTTTTTTTTTATTCCCCCTTTTTTTTTTTATTCCCTTTCTTTTCCATGAAGCGTATTTTAATCTCTCATTTTTGTCCAAAAGGGAATTTGAGAAAATCATTTTGACTTGTTTTTTTTTTTGTTTTTTTTTTAAAAGAGAAAGTTTATCTGATTTTCTATCAATCATGTATATTAATTAGCATTTGAACTCTTTTTTTTATTTGAAAAGAAGCACACTTTGCTTTCTAAAAAAAACCTATTTATTTTGTTTGACGAAACCCTTTTTTTCTCCCCGAAAATTTACCCTTTTTATATATATATATATATATTTTAATGTGTTGATCGTTAAATCCCAAAATTTGTCCAAACACATTTGATGACCCAATCGGATGACTGAGGAGACTTATTGTCACACACAGCCTTGGATGACCTCTATACACCTGAGGAGATACAAGATCTCACACGGCAATTCTAAAAGAGAAAATGAAACCTATAAAGAAAAATAATAATATTTGCAAGCATAAAATATTGGTGCTAGTGTGTGTTCTTGTGATCAATCAAGCTGACATCATAATTCCAAACAATATTTACAAAAAATGATAAAAATAGAAACGTGAAAGGATTAAACCGTGGTCAATCATTTGTCTCTGATTTCCTCCATCTTCTTAACGCCCTCCTTGATAACCTTGGATATCTCTTCCAACCATCTCCTCGGGTAACTTCTTGCCTTCTTGTTTTCATCAAATCATGAGCCTCCAGTTCATAGGCCTCGCACAGAGAGAGCAAACAGAATGTGTATTAGTTTCCATGAAAAGCATGAAACAGTGTATCACCATATTTACCCATAAAGCGGCATGCCATCCGTAAATTAACGCAAGGTCAGTCAGCCAAATTGGCATTTTAGCAGCTAAAGCAAACAAACAAACTAAGATAGCAACAACATGGTTTTCATGATAACATTTCAGCAAGTAAAAGCAAACAAGAGATTTATTGCCAGAATCCATGCTCAAACGAATTCATATTTATGGCTAATTCATACTAATATAGCACCCCTTCCCATGTAGCCACTGTAGCATTTTAGAACCAACCACCTCAAGCTATATCATAAGATAGAAAAAAAAATGATTAAATATCCAATAGGATGTTAACAGCGGGCCTCATATCCAAAAAAGTTTCCAGCAAGCATGCCCACAAGAACTCCATTACCTTTAAATGGCGTTGAAAGGACTTTCGAGAAGAATTAGGGAAACCGAATAAGATTAATGGACAAAACCAGCACACACATAACTTGCAATAACTATTTCACACAAAAACCAGACTACCAAATCCCAAACAATTATAAACTGTACAGTCTTGAGTCTTTTACCTTAACGAAAGTGGCATGCAAATAAGAGCATAGATGATACGTCGAGACAAAACAAAATTGACCAGCACCCGAACTGAAACAAAACTGATCGAAATAAAAGGATATGACCCGTAAATGATACTCCTGTACCAATAAAACTAAAGGTAACTAATCTCTCCACAGCGACACTCCAAATGCAAGTCTCATATCATATGAACCAAGATTACCCTGCTAATGTCTACACATAAAACTTTACAACAAAACATCAAAACCATAGGATTTGTTTATTGGAGAAGACCAAAATGGTGTCAAGTCAGGCAAACAGAAGTTTCCACTATTATAATAGCGAAACTAGACCACACATTTCACGGCCTAAATGATCTCGAAAAACCCTAGGCTCAACAGCCATTCAATGTAAAGTTAATCCTATTTTCCTAGTAACAGAATCATATCATCTTCTCCTTATGCAGTACAAACCAAATCAGCCAATAACAAACACATGATTAAAGACAATAAGAATAGATGCTGGATTTAGGTAAGCTGTTTCATCCCAATCATGAGATCAGAAAGATGGATTTTGACTTCTATCCAAAGTAAGATAGTTCCAGCAAAATGAATCTCAACCAGAGCATGCCAGTCACTCGGAGGGGGGGGTTCATTGAAACACAATAGAATCCATGAACTCAGTAACTCTAACAAAATGCACAAAGACCCATTCAACCAAAATTGAAAACCACAAGAGAATCAGACCCTAATTTTGATAAGCAAAAACTGAAGGGACCAGATTTTCAGCAAAAGATCAAGCATTCATACATAGAATCAGATTACACCATATATGGGGTATATGAGCAATGGAACCGAATCAATACCTCTATTGTCGTGTCTTTGGGCTTCCTTCCCTCTCAGGTTGCTGTCATGCACATCCGAGAAAGTTCCTCTTCTTTTTCGTTTCCTTTTGTGCGTCTCTGTTTTGTGTATCCCTGTTTCTATCCGCTGTGCTACCCTTCCCGGCCTCTTATGTCTTAATCCTCAACTTCTCCCTCTCTGCTCCTGATTTTTTGTTTCGGTCTCTTCCTTGGTTCTCCTCGATTCAAATCGGAGAAAATGATCCTCCTCCCCTGCTCCTTCTTCCCCGATTTTCGCTCTCTCGAGTCTCTCCCTCTGATCCTGAAAGCTCCCCCCTGCTTCCTTCTCCCTCGGTGATCCTCTCTCGGCCCTCTCTGCGTCTCGCGTCTCTCTGTTTATGTTTGCGTGTGTCTGCTTCTTCCTCTCGACTCCCTCTCCGTGTCTCTTCAGCTCGAAAACCTTCAGCTCCTCCCTCCGTATCTCTCTAATTCGATTTTTTGGATCTCTCCCCTCGATTCCGAATCCCTTCTTTTGTTTCTGCTGTCCTCCCCTTTATTCTTGTCAGCCTCCCTTCTCCCTTTTTTCTCTCTGTGCTCAGAGCGTTTTCCTTTCGTGCCTCTCGCGTCTCCATTTCCTCTTTTTTTCTGTACCTTTCCTGCGTCTCTTCCCCATTCTCCTTTCTGCCTCTGTCCTCTCGTGTTTCTGCCTTCTGTCCGTTTTTTCCGTCCGTCCTTTCTCTGGTGGCAGCGAGCGAAAATACGGAAAGGAGAGGCTAGGGTCAAAACGCAGGGTTCCTGCGTTTTGAACCCCCATTTTCATTTTTTTTTTGGTTTATTATTCTTGTTTTTTTTTATCTCTTTTTATCTTTGAATTAATAAATCAGATCTAAAAAAATTGGATTGCAAATTTTTTTTTTAATTTAGTATCTTGAAGCTTTCTTTTTCGGCTCTCTCTCTCTCTTTTTTTTATTTCTCTTTTTTTTAATTTATTTTCTCTCTTTTTCCAAAAATTTCCTTTATCTTTATTCTTAATCTTCTTCTTTTATTTTTGTTTTTTTTTATATATATATTTTTTTGCTTCCCTCTTTTTTTTTTTTTTTTATAATTTGGACCCTCTTTATCTTTTTTTTTTGTTTTTGTTTTGGGCTCCTTTCCTTTTTTTATTTTGACATATATCTTTTTTTTTTGCTTCCTCTTTTTTTATTTGTTTTTTTTGTTATACCCTTTTTTTTATGATTTTTTTTGCCTTTTATTATTATTTTCTTTTAATTATCTTATTTCCCTTTTTTTTTTAATTAGTTTTTTTTTAATTAACTTGTTTTTAGTTTTTTTTCTGTCTTTCTTTGTGAGTTTTTATTTTCACTCTTTTTTTTTATTCATCATTTCTTTTCTTCTTTTTTTTTTTGTTTCTCTTGGTCCCTGGTGATTTTTATTTCCCTTTTTTTTTGGATTTTGGTTATTCCCTCTTTGATTTGTATTTGTATTTGTATTATTACTTTTTCTTGTTCTTGTTGAGCTAAAGAACCTATTTGTTTTTTTTTGGTTTTTTTTGTTTTCTAATTTTTTATTTTTATCATAATTTTTGGAGTATGTCCGCACAAAATATGGTGTTCACAGTGAACCAGATTCGGATTCGGGAGTCGATTGTGAGTGGGGAAGGTGTTAGGCACCCTACTACACCCGTTCTTAAGAACGTTTACCCTAAGTTAGTTGTGCAAAATTAATATGGCCTCTATTCTTTTTTAATTCTCCCTAACCAACGACATGCAAAGAACAGAGAAAAAATTAAGGGAATAAAACTTAAGAGAAGAAAGAAAACTAAAAGCAAAACAAAAAGGAATTCCAATAAAATAAAGAAAAGGGAATAAAATAAAAGAAATTAAGGAAAAAAAATAAAATAAAATTAAGAGAAAATGTTTATTTACAAGCGCGGACTTGACCTAGGATGAGAGCCTAGGGCCTACGTACCCTTAGGAGGGATCAAAGTCCACGTAGTTCGATAGAACATTGTGTTAAGGTTTTTTTTTTTCTCTTTTTTTTCTTGTTTTGTTTTTGTTTTTGTTTTTTTAATTTATTTTTGTTAATTAATTTTCTTTTTATATTATTTTTTTGTTTGGATATATTTTTTTTGCGAAAAGACAAAGAAAATAAATTACTTTTTTCTTTAACAAATAAAACAAATTTTGAAATTGGTTAATGTATTTTAATTTGCTAAAAGAAAATTTAATTTAATTTTCCTTGCATGTTCAATTTTCTTTCTCTCTTACTTATCATTTCTTTTGTTTTTCTATCATTTCATTTCATTTTCTTGTTTGTTTTTTTTATTACCCTTTTTCATTTTTTTTTAGGTCTTATTTTGTTTTTGTTTTTTCTTTCTTTTTGTTGTTACTTTTTTGTTTTTTTTATTTTCTTGTTTTCTATTTTTGTTTCTTTTGGGTTTTTCTTTTTGGCTTTGTTATTGTTGCTTTTTTTTGTTAATTCTATTTTTGTGTTCTATTTTGTTTTTATTTATCTTTGTTTTGTTTGTGTTTGTTTGTTTTTTTTTTTAATTTTTGTGTATTTTTTTTATTTTTGTGTATTTTTTTTATTTTTGTTTGGTTCTTTTTGTTTTATTATCATTATCATTATTATTATTATTATTTTAGAAGAGAAAAAAAAATAAAAATCATTTTAGATTGTTACAAAGAAAACAAGTTTAATATTGATTTATATGTCTTAATTTGTTAAAACTAAAATGATCTCATTTTCTTTACCATTTTTTTCTTTTCTCTTCTTTTTAATGTTTTTTTTATTTAATCTTTGATCTTTTAATCTTTTAAAATTTTTTAGTGATTGATTTGCATGTTTTAGGACTTTTTGTCTTTTTGTTTTTTACTTTATTTATTTTATATTTTATTTAGGAATGATGTTTTCATTTTTGTTTTATGTTCTTTTTTTTTTTCTTTTTTTTTATTCCCCCTTTTTTTTATTCCCTTTCTTTTCCATGAAGCGTATTTTAATCTCTCATTTTTGTCCAAAAGGGAATTTGAGAAAATCATTTTGACTTGTTTTTTTTTTTGTTTTTTTTTGGAAAGAGAAAGTTTATCTAATTTTCTATCAATCATGTATATTAATTAGCATTTGAACTCTTTTTTTTATTTGAAAAGAAGCACACTTTGCTTTCTAAAAAAAACCTATTTATTTTGTTTGACGAAACCCTTTTTTTCTCCCCGAAAATTTACCCTTTATATATATATATATATATATATTTTAATGTGTTGATCGTTAAATCCCAAAATTTGTCCAAACACATTTGATGACCCAATCGGATGACTGAGGAGACTTATTGTCACACACAGCTTTGGATGACCTCTATACACCTGAGGAGATACAAGATCTCACACGGCAATTCTAAAAGAGAAAATGAAACCTATAAAGAAAAATAATAATATTTGCAAGCATAAAATATTGGTGCTAGTGTGTGTTCTTGTGATCAATCAAGCTGACATCATAATTCCAAACAATATTTACAAAAAATGATAAAAATAGAAACGTGAAAGGATTAAACCGCGGTCAATCATTTGTCTCTGATTTCCTCCATCTTCTTAACGCCCTCTTTGATAACCTTGGATATCTCTTCCAACCATCTCCTCGGGTAACTTCTTGCCTTCTTGTTTTCATCAAATCATGAGCCTCCAGTTCATAGGCCTCGCACAGAGAGAGAAAACAGAATGTGTATTAGTTTCCATGAAAAGCATGAAACAATGTATCACCATATTTACCCATAAAGCGGCATGCCATCCGTAAATTAACGCAAGGTCAGTCAGCCAAATTGGCATTTTAGCAGCTAAAACAAACAAACAAACTAAGATAGCAACAACATGGTTTTCATGATAACATTTCAGCAAGTAAAAGCAAACAAGAGATTTATTGCCAGAATCCATGCTTAAACGAATTCATATTTATGGCTAATTCATACTAATATAGCACCCCTTCCCATGTAGCCACTGTAGCATTTTAGAACCAACCACCTCAAGCTATATCATAAGATAGAAAAAAAAATGATTAAATATCCAATAGGATGTTAACAGCGGGCCTCATATCCCAGCAAGCATGCCCACAAGAACTCCATTACCTTTAAATGGCGTTGAAAGGACTTTCGAGAAGAATTAGGGAAACCGAATAAGATTAATGGACAAAACCAGCACACACATAACTTGCAATAACTATTTCACACAAAAACCAGACTACCAAATCCCAAACAATTATAAACTGTACAGTCTTGAGTCTTTTACCTTAACGAAAGTGGCATGCAAATAAGAGCATAGATGATACGTCGAGACAAAACAAAATTGACCAGCACCCGAACTGAAACAAAACTGATCGAAATAAAAGGATATGACCCGTAAATGATACTCCTGTACCAATAAAACTAAAGGTAACTAATCTCTCCACAGTGACACTCCAAATGCGAGTCTCATATCATATGAACCAAGATTACCCTGCTAATGTCTACACATAAAACTTTACAACAAAACATCAGAACCATAGGATTTGTTTATTGGAGAAGACCAAAATGGTGTCAAGTCAGGCAAACAGAAGTTTCCACTATTATAATAGCGAAACTAGACCACACATTTCACGGCCTAAATGATCTCGAAAAACCCTAGGCTCAATAGCCATTCAATATAAAGTTAATCCTATTTTCCTAGTAACAGAATCATATCATCTTCTCCTTATGCAATACAAACCAAATCAGCCAATAACAAACACATGATTAAAGACAATAAGAATAGATGCTGGATTTAGGTAAGCTGTTTCATCCCAATCATGAGATCAGAAAGATGGATTTGGACTTCTATCCAAAGTAAGATAGTTCCAGCAAAATGAATCTCAACCAGAGCATGCCAGTCACTCGGAGGGGGGGTTCATTGAAACACAATAGAATCCATGAACTCAGTAACTCTAACAAAATGCACAAAGACCCATTCAACCAAAATTGAAAACCACAAGAGAATCAGACCCTAATTTTGATAAGCAAAAACTGAAGGGACCAGATTTTCAGCAAAAGATCAAGCATTCATACATAGAATCAGATTACACCATATATGGGGTATATGAGCAATGGAACCGAATCAATACCTCTATTGTCGTGTCTTTGGGCTTCCTTCCCTCTCAGGTTGCTGTCATGCGCATCTGAGAAAGTTCCTCTTCTTTTTCGTTTCCTTTTGTGCGTCTCTGTTTTATGTATCCCTGTTTCTATCCGCTGTGCTACCCTTCCCGGCCTCTTATGTCTTAATCCTTAACTTCTCCCTCTCTGCTCCTGATTTTTTGTTTCGGTCTCTTCCTTGGTTCTCCTCGATTCAAATCGGAGAAAACGATCCTCCTCCCCTGCTCCTTCTTCCTCGATTTTCGCTTTCTCGAGTCTCTCCCTCTGATCCCAAAAGCTCCCCCCTGCTTCATTCTCCCTCGGTGATCCTCTCTCGGCCCTCTCTGCGTCTCGCGTCTCTCTGTTTATGTCTGCGTGTGTCTGCTTCTTCCTCTCGACTCCCTCTCCGTGTCTCTTCAGCTCGAAAACCTTCAGCTCCTCCCTCCGTATCTCTCTAATTCGATTTTTTGGATCTTTCCCCTCGATTCCGAATCCCTTCTTTTGTTTCTGCTGTCCTCCCCTTTATCCTCGTCAGCCTCCCTTCTCCCTTTTTTCTCTCTGTGCTCAGAGCGTTTTCCTTTCGTGCCTCCCGCGTCTCCATTTCCTCTTTTTTTCTGTACCTTTCCTGCGTCTCTTCCCCATTCTCCTTTCTGCCTCTGTCCTCTCGTGTTTCTGCCTTCTGTTTAGGCATTTCTTCATACTGCCTAGCGGGCTTCTCTTTTCCTTTCTCCCCTTCTTTTCCTTTCTTTTCTTACTCTTCTTTTCATTTTTCATTCATTTTTTGGCTCTAATTTTTGCCTAGGCTACCCTTTCGGGTTTTCAGCCTAGCGAGCTTCCATTGTGCTCTAACTTTTGCCTAGGTTGCCCATTTGGGTTTTCAACCTAGCAAGCTTTTCTCTCTCCTTTTTTTTTATGCAAAATATTTCTTTATTGCATCTAAATTGAAGGGTTTAGTCAATTCATGACCGTCCATGTCCATCAAAACTAACGCCCCCCCGAGAAGGCGTGCTTTACAACATAAGGCCCTTCGTATATAGGAGCCCATTTGCCCCGAGCATCATCTTGATTTGGCAAGATTCTTTTAAGAACAAGTTCACCAGCTTTGAATTCTCTAAGACGAAGCTTTTTGTCGAAAGCTCTTGCCACCCTCTTTTGATACAACTACCCATGACAGATGGCGGTGAGTCTTCGCCCCTCAATCATATTCAATTGCTCATATCGAGCTCTCACCCAATCACTTTCATCTAAATTGGATTCGATCAATACTCGTAAGGACGGGATTTCAACCTCAATTGGTGTAACAGCTTCCATTCCATAAACCAGAGAGTACGGAGTTGCCTCGGTCGATGAACGCACAGTCGTGCGATAACCGTGCAATGCATATGGAAGCATATCATGCCAATCTTTGTAAGTGATCGTCATTTTAGCAATGATTTTCTTTATGTTCTTATTTGCCGCCTCCACGGCTCCATTCATCTGTGGTCGATACGGCGCTGAATATGATGCTTGATCTTAAACTGTTCACAGAGTTTGGAGATCTCTGTTCCATTTAGGTTGGCAGCGTTATCTGTAATAATTTTTTCAGGTATTCCATAACGACAAATGATGTTCATCTTGAGAAACTTGCAAAAGGCTTTTTGAGTGACACTAGCAAAGGAATTAGCCTCTATCCACTTGGTGAAATAATCGATGGCAACCAGAATGAAACGATGTCCATTTGAAGCCTTTGGATTGATCGGGCCGATTACATCAATGCCCCACATGGAGAATGGCCAAGGTGCCACCAAATTGTGTAACGGAACTGGTGGTGCATTGATTTTGTCTGAGTATACTTGGCATTTGTGGCACTTACGAACATGATCGATACAATCCTTCTCCATTGTAAACCAAAAATATCCACATCTCTGGACCTGTTTAGCCAACATGAGACCATTTGTATGTGTACCACATATTCCCTCATGCACTTCTGTGACTATCTTCTGGGCCTCCCTCGCGTCTACACATCGTAGCAATGTGCCATCATGACTTCTCTTATACAAGATCCCATTACTGATGAAGAAGTTCATGGCCAGGCGCCGAATGGCCTTTTTATCATTTTCTGTGGCTTCAATTGGGTATTCCCTGCTTGTCATATAAGTTTTAATGTCATAATACCAAGGTTGCCCATCGTGCTCTTCCTCTATGTTTAGGCAATACGCAGGTAAATCTCTGACTTCCACTTGGAGCGGCTGGACTTGGATTCCATAGTCGAGCCGAATCATCACTGCTAAGGTAGCTAAAGCATCTGCAAATTGGTTTTTGTCTCGGGTGATATGATGAAAGTTGATTTCTTCGAATTGTTCGATTAATTGAGCCAGAAATTTCTGATATGGAATCAGTTTTGGATCCTTAGTTTGCCATTCCCCGGTCACTTGATGAATTATAAGAGTTGAATCGCCAAAAACTTCGAGGCTTTTTATACCAAGAGTTACTGCAGCATTTAACCCATTGATGCAAGCTTCATATTCAGCTACATTGTTGGTGCATTCAAACTCCAATTTAATAGCTACGGGGAATTGCTTTCCTTCAGGGGATATAATTACTGCTCCAATACCATAGCCGTGCATGTTTGCGGCTCCATCAAAATACATTTTCCACCGTGCATCATTATCGCCTCCCTCGTCTTCATCCCCCTCTACAACCAGTATGTCCTCATCAGGGAAATGGAAATCCAAAGGTTGGTACTCATTCAAAGGATTTTCAGCCAAGTGATCCGCTATAACACTACCTTTCACAGACTTTTGTGTCATGTGCTTGATATCATATTCGGATAGAATCACCTGCCACTTTGAGACTCTCCCAGAAACATGTGGGCTTTCAAAGATATATTTGATAGGATCCATTCGAGAGATTAGCCAAGTGGTAAAATAAAGCATGTACTGGCGCAAACGCCTAGTAGTCCATGCTAACCCGCAACAAGTTTTCTCTATCAAAGGGTAGCGGGCTTCACATTCATTAAATTTCTTACTCAAGTAATAAGTTGCTTGCTCCTTCTTTCCGGAGTTATCATGTTGCCCTAATACTGCCCCCATTGATCGCGGCAGGATGGTCAAATAAAGGATCAAAGGTCGTCCTTGTGTGGGCGGAACCAGAATTGGGGGGTTCAATTGATAATCTTTAATCTTGTCAAAAGCTTGCTGACAGTTATTATCCCATTCTCCAGTGTAGTTCTTTTTTAGCAATCTAAAAATCGGCTCACAGGTTGCAGTTAAGTTGGCAATGAATCTTGCTATGTAGTTTAATCGACCTAGAAAACTCCGCACTTCCTTTTCTATTTGGGGAGATGGCATTTCCTGAATGGCTTTTACTTTGTCAGGATCCACCTCTATTCCCTTCTGGCTCACCATGAAGCCCAATAGCTTTCCCGTTAAATCCCCAAAGATACACTTGTTAGGGTTTAAGCGAAGTTTGTACTCACGCAACCTTTCAAACAGTTTTCTCAAAACTGCCACATGGCTCTCCCCTTCTTCAGATTTAGCCACCATATCGTCGACATATACTTCCACCTCCTTATGCATCATATCATGAAAGAGTGCCATCATGGCCCGTTGATAAGTCGCTCCTGCATTCTTTAACCTAAATGGCATCACTCTGTAACAATAGGTTCCCCATGGCGTAATGAATGTAGTTTTCTCTTTATGGTCTTTATGCATAGGGATTTGATTGTACCCCGAGTAACCATCCATGAAGGAATACCGATGAGCTCGAGCTGTATTATCAACTAACACATCAATATGAGGCAGCGGAAAATCATCCTTAGGGCGTGCCTTGTTCAAATCCCTGTAATCAACACACATACGAACCCTTCCATCTTTTTTAGGGACTGGCACAATGTTTGCTACCCATTGAGGGTATGTGGACACTTGGAGGAACCCTGCTTCTAATTGTTTTATAACCTCTTCTTTTATTTTCAAAGACATGCCTCACTTAACAATCATGGAGCCCTCTCTTTCAAGAGTGCCTGAAAAAGGTTTCATAGAGTATGGGGTTTTGTAAAAAAAATTTTCATCATCTATCATAAATGTTAGAATCAATTAATTATAAAATTGATTCTAAACCATCCAACTTTTTTTCACCAAAGTTGAAATTCAATTTCAATTATATTGGTTGAGTGCCTTTGCAAATTATCTCCTCATTTTAATAGTCATTTAAATGTTATATACTACAATCTCATAACTACTCAATGCAACAAGTACCAAAATTAACAAATCTTTAAATTTTTAAAATTTCTTTTGCCAACCAATCAATTACAATTTGGACTAATTGATCGATCTATCAAAGGCTTCCAAGAATCCCTCTACATCGAACCAATCAAATGAGAGTTGGTTCTTAGTTGACTGGTGTCTTTGATCAATCGACTAGTCCTTTGTTAATTTAGGATTTTTTTAATAGGTTTTTCAAATTATTCTCAATAATCATTCACTTAGTATGGAAAAACTAATTAATTCCTCTTTTTATAAAATCATGCATAAAGAAAGGTATTTTTTGACTTAGGCCTTCTATTAGTACATATAATTCAAAGTCTTAACAAATTGATGGTTGTTTTGAAATACTGAACCACAATTTTTCAGATAAAATTGGAACTATCACACATATGACCTTAAATTCCTTTACCAAGGCTCACATAAAACTAACATGTATTTAGTCATGTGTTACCATTATAGTTCATAAACATTTCCAAACATTTAATTTCTATCTCTGAAGAGAGTGGCTCCGCTTTTTGATGTTCACATAAGTGAAATTCCTTCAAAACCTTGTAAGTTTATCTTAATTTTATTAAAAGTATAACACTCACCCTTTTGACCTTATATACGCACTATTCTTGAATTAATCAATAATTCCTTACTACCCTTAGTCACTTATTGGTAATTTTTTATTACCATATTGAACTTCTTAACTAAATCTAGTCTAAAATAAAGTTGAATTTCCATTACTTTATGTTATTGGTTTCACTCCCATTCCTCTTAAAACTTTCTCATAATTTTTTGAGTTCCTTTCAAAGCACATCTACCATGTTATTTATTAGCCTTGGATGGTGAATTTGTGATTAAACTATCACAAATTAATAATATATATTTCAAGCTATTATATCTAGAAGTTTGTTGAAATTCATAATATACTAGACATTATACTTCACATACACAATACAAAGAAATGATTGATTTTAGTGGTGGTCACAACTCTTAATTTTCAATCATTTTTTCTTTGTGGTCACAACTCTTAATTTTCAATCATTTTTTCTTTGTCCACTATTTTACATTTTACTAACTATATTCCATGATAGAATGAGTTACACTCATCTTTCTATCTAGAAGTAAAATTATCCTTTGACCATATGGATAAACACCAACAATACATAGACAAATTCATTTTATATACACTAGTTACCCAACTAGTGCAAAAGTTTATCCATCCAATACCATATGAAAGTGTTTAATATTTTAGTCCTAGATTTATATTCCTCTATTATATTCTAAGACAATCATTTACTTTCAATAACTAGGGCTTGCCATTTATCTTATAGGTTGTAAATTATGAAACACATTTATCTTCAATACAACTCAAAATGTACTCATTGTAAGAATCCAATGGCTCTAATGATATATGTGTGAATCACCATAAGGGGTCATTTATCTCTTACAACCAAGTTATTAAATTTATTGACCTTTAATAACTTCAAGGATATACCCCACTATGTTTTTTACTTTAAATTTAGGATAAAATCTATCTCGCAAATGTTTTTTTTCATTTATGATGATAGATACTTTCTATATAAATTTACATGAACTAATTTGTTTCAAACTACCATTCGTAATTTCTAAATATAGAAACTAGTAGATAAATTTAAACCTTATCTCACACCTTATGGTATATTTAGTTAATCATAAGATAAATTAGACAAGTACTATTTAAAATATTTTGTCCATTAGATATAACTATGTTTATAACAAGTTTGCAATTATAAAATTCCAAAATCACATACTTTACAAAAATCATGAGCATATAATCTCAACATATTATTTTACTATTGATCTTGTCTATATATATATATATATATAAAATCATCATCCATTCTAATTAAATTATAATTTTATAAGATATTGTCAATCAATCTAATCCAAATTATAATTTGGCAAGATAATTATCAATTATTCTAATTAATTAACACTAGAAATTCACATTATAATCATCAATCATACACATATATTATTATTTTTAAGTTTATATAAAACATATCTAATTTTCCATAACTAGATTAGATAAATTAACACTTAGTGAGGGATATATAATTATCAACTTTTAAGTTAAAAGGGAATATAAAATATGAATTTTTTTTTATAAATAACTCTTTTTAACAGTTGACTATCTCTATTTCATCTTCTTCAAATTTATTCTCCAAAGACTTCTTCTCCATCTTTGATATCTAGTTAACACTTTCGTAAGGTTAGACTTCCTTAAATTGAAACACACATCACAACATAATTATAATCATAATTATAACTATTTACGTACAAACATATCATAAACAAGAAGAGATAAGAAAGAGGAGATGAGACCAAAGCTACAGGTATTACTTGCCTCAATCAATTAGGAGGCCTAGCACTGTTCAAATTTAATATTGAATTTGTTATAAAGAAACCAACAAAACAATGCCATCTAGCATAATACAATAGAAAACAAAAAAATCTATTCTAAGCAATATAAACATGTATAAAGGTTAGTAAAATATGTAGCTATATAATTAAGAAAATGCAACTACTAAAAAGATTAGCTAAATACTTATGACTTAACACCCCCCGTTAAACGAGAGGGTGATAAGACCACCCCAAGTTTGTCCTTGAAAAACCAAAACTTGGAGTGAGATAAAGTCTTGGTGAGATAGTCAACTACTTGGTTTGAAGAAGGAACATACTAAATAGAAAATTGATTAACTAAAACTTGATCCCTGATGTAATGCATATCAATTTCGATGTGTTTAGTCCTAGCATGGAAAACGAGATTTACAGCTAGGGCACTAACACTAATGTTGTCACACCAAGCAATCGGTTGTTGCTTTGTTAGAAAACCAAGTTCAATCAATAAAGATCGAATCCAGGCTATTCAATTGCTAAATCTATTAGAGACTGATACTCTGATTCTGTACTTGAACGAGATACAACTTTTTTACTTCCTAGATGACTAAGCAATAAGAGAATCACCAAGAAAAACATAATGTCTTGCCATTGATCTTCTATCATCTTGACATGTAGCCTAGTTAGCATTCAAAAAACCAAATAAAGATAGAAATTTTAATGGTTTAAGATGAATCCTAAAATGCTTTATGCCTTTGAGATGCCTCAGTATCCTTTTTGCTGCCAGCCAAAGAGCCATTGTTAGACAACTAAGAAATTGACTAAGTTTATTTATAGAGAAACAAATGTCAGGCCTTGTATTTGTTAGGTATTGAATTGCACCTATTAGACTCCTATACATAGTTGGGTTTGTTAAACTTTCACCCTCAGATTCAGAGATTGTCCTCCCTACAACCATAGGAGTTGGAACTAGTATGGCTCCTTCCATATTAAATTTCTTAAGTAAATTTGCAATATACCATCCTTGACTTAAATGCATTCCTATACCATTTGTAACACATCAAAATTAATTAAGAATAATTCAGATGCATTAAGAAATTAATATGGGTAATTAGTAAAATTAATTAAGTGGAAAGGGAGATGGATATTTAATTTAGGCCATATGATTAACTTAATTAAGCTTTAAGCTAAATGAGGAAGCCCAATCTTAGTATAGAAGGGTCTAATTCCACTTCTTAGGGGCCCAATCATAATTTTGTGCAGGCCTAATTTAAATGGACCTATATAGTTAGCCTAATGTGCCAAAATTCTAAACCCATTTGGATCTTGGGCTTTTGGATTAGTCCACAACCTAACTAAACTTTAAATCCTTAAATTCACTTTTTCCTCCACTCTATAGAACACATAAGAAATTTAAGAGAAAATTCAGAAGTCTTAAGAGAAGGCTAAGGCTCTCTGCATAATTTCATCTTCTCCCACTTTTAGAACAAGATTCAATTAAGGTAACCTTTATAAAACTTAATCCTTTCTTCTTCCTCTTCAATTTGACTCGATTGGTTTTTTGTTTGGAGTATTTACACCTTGCACCCAAATGTAAAACTTGTTGTTTGGTGCTTTTATGGTAGATTTCAAAGGTGAGGCTGGGAGGGTTATTAGATAAGTGTTTTCTTCCCATTTTGATGCATTTTCCACTGGTTTGAGACCCTAATAGCTGAGTCATGATGCGAGTTTGGATTTTGTGCTAATTTACCCAAAATTCAGAGTGGTATTTTGAAGTTTAATGTATAGGACAACTAAATCTAAATTGGGAATCTTGTGGTGGTTAGGTAAGTGTTTCTTAGGTAATTGTAATGATTGGATCATATGATATCTAAATTATATTGCAATTAAAATCAAAGAGTGTGCGTGATTTGATTTAGGATTCTAGAGTGTGAAAATTCATCTTTGGCTTTAGAACTTAGCTTAATTAATTGAGGTAATTGGGATTAATTATAATTCCTTGCATGTGATCAATTTAATCTTTTATCCTCTGCACATGTATGATTTTGAATGCTAAATGAATAGTTGACTATCGAATTATTGTATCAGACTATGTGTGAGTCCTTGGTGGAGCTGTGGTGTGGCTACCACCCATATATTGTGTTTCAATTGGGTACTGGGTTGTGATTAGACCCCTGATACATTGAGCCCAAGTTGTGCTTAATAATGAATTAGTGCTATGGACGAGCCTTTCCTGGTATTATTGGCCTTTAACATGTTGTATATGATTACTAGTATAGGATAGTAGTCATGTGTAACTTAATTATTTCATTTGCTGATATGATTGATGTTTCTGATGCTCTTCTGATTAAATGAACATATGTTGATTAACTTGGTACATATGAATGGAATTTACCTCTTGGTTACTGAGATTTATATCTCACCTTGTTTTATAGACTAAATATTTCAAGTGAAGACTTCTCGAGTAAGGATATGGGAAAGCAAGTAGATAACACCCATGAGCTAATACCATGTGTGGAATTCTACACTTGGACTGATTTGATTTAGAGTATATGCTAGTTTTTGTACCTTATTTTGTATAGTATCATCATGTAATCATATTGTCAAGTGTAGGTGTTTTGTTTTTTGGTAAACTATGATGTAACTAATAGGGAGTTAGGTCTTGCACAATTTGAAATCTGATGTTTGTATCTAAGGATGAGCTGATATGAATTGTTATTAATGTAAAACCATTACTTAATCACCTAAGATCTTGATTATGCCATGCAATGAATGTTTATCCCAATTAGTGTTATATGATAGCTCAGTTGGAATATTTATATGTCCATCTAAATGGTGTGCTAAAGACCTTGGTTACAAATTGCTGTCATAATATGATCTTGTGCTGATATGTATGTTGGTAATCAATTATCATGAATTCCCTTTGAACCTTTGATTAGTGTGAGTAGAACTTGGGGCATTTGGGAACTATGTGGTATAGAGAAATTAAGAATGATGGTTAGGGATGTAACACCCCAAAATTAATCAAGGTATTAATAATATATTTGAAATAATTAAGAATAATTATTATGAAATAATTAGGCAAACTATATGAACGGAAATTTACAGAGAAATAAAGCTATTAATATAGGTTTAAGTTTTCAATTGGGTTAAAGCTTAATTTGGGCCCAAAATTTATTTTAGTAAGCCATGGATAAGGATTTTTGGAGGCCCAATGATTCTAGATGCAAGCCCAACTCCTTATCATGAGACTTGATCTAAGAGAGATCACCTAGCAATAGCTCAATTTGATTTAGTAAAATAGAGGCCCAAGACCCAATTTACATGAACTTTTATAGTTGGCCCAACACATATTATGCAGACCCAAGTTGAATTGACTCTTGGGATTTGGCCTAACCCAATCAAATTTCTGCAGCCCAACTCATGAAATAAGGCCCAACAAGCATAAAAATCAGAACCCATGAGTATTTAGGCCATTGGATCAACCCACAACCCACTTGGGACCCAACTTAAACACAACCAAACCCTAAATACACTTAGCCTCCTCCCCATTCTGCAGAAAAACACAAGAGGCAAAGCAAAATTCGGAGGTTGAGAGGGAGGCTAGGGTTTTCTGCATTCTTCTACCATTTCTCACTTCTAGAGGAAGATTTGGCCAAGGTAATCTATATAAAACATGTCCCTCTCATTCTCCTCTTCATTTTGGTCCTATTGGTTTGTCATTTTGAGAATCTTTCATCTCTTCTTAGGATGGAATATGGTTCTTGGATGATTGTTACAAGATTTTCGGAGTTGGAGGTTAGAAGGATGATTAGGTAAGCATTTCTCTTCCATTTTGTGTATTACTTTGCTGGAAAATGCCCCTAAGGATTGATTATCATAATGGGTTATGCTATTGTGTGAAATTATGAGGAGATAATTGTGGAAAACTGAAATTTCTGGGTTTGATGACTGAAATCCGAATTTTGGAATTTCCTAAGGTGTGTTCTTGATAGTTGAGGTTCAACTTAGTCCATTTAACCCCTTAGGTATATGGGTAAGTGTTCCCTCTTCTCTTATGTGATATATATGTTAAATTTCCATCATTTTGACTGACTTTTGGTATATGGCTTTTACATGTGCGAAAATGGAGTTGTGGGGAGTGACTCATGGTGAGCTTTGATGTATGGACCCTGAATTAGTGTAATAGATCATTAAGAAACTTGGGTAAGAAGTTCTTGATAACTTCTTATTAAGATTAATCTATGGATAGCAAGAATTTCTTTGCTAATGATGGTTAAATGATGATAATCATGCTCATGTTAGGCTTGGTATGATTTGGATTATGGTGGTAGCTAGGGGAAGAGTAATTGGCTTCATTGAGGTAGCTAGGGTTATTTTCCTAATTCTATGTATATGCTCATGTTAATCTACTATTTATTACACATGCTTGATTTTGAAATGCTAAATGAATGGTTGACTACTTGATCGTTATTGTAATTAGACCTTGTGAGTCTACGGTGGAGCTGTGGTGCGGCTGCCACTGGTGCATGTGCTTCGATTGAGCACCAGGTTATAATCAAACCCCAGATGCACTGAGCCCTGGTTGTGCTCATTATGGAGTAGGTGCCGTGGACGGACCTCTCCCAGTGTTATTGGCCATTAACATGTTATGTATTATTGCTGGTATGGGACAGTAGTCATTGATAGTTCAACTAGTTCATTTGCAAGTAGAATTGATGATTTCTGGTATTGATGACATGAAATTGCCTTGGATTGATTGACTTATACATATATATGGAAATTTCCTTTTTGTTACTGAGATTGTATATCTCACCCCGTTGTGGGCTAACATTTTCAGGGACTGGACCTCTTAGTGGCAAGGAGAAAATTAATGGGAGCTTGTTAAATAGTTTGGTAGCACATAGGTTTGGGAGCATTGTCAAATTGTATTGTAACTAGATTACTAGTTTTGTATCATTACTGTATTGCATTATGAGTTGCCAAGTATAGGGACTGTATATGTAATTTGATTATCATGGAATTAAACATTATGATTGTAATTGGCTAACAATGGATAAGTGATTTGATTTTATATGAACATTAAGCCTTGACCCCATGCACCTTGTGACCAGAACACAATTGTTGTCATGGATCTATGAACTCACTGGTTTATGGTGGCTAGAGGGGGTTAAGGATCCATATGTGGGTTTTGAATGGGTAATGATAGATATGTTAGGTAGATTAGGTAAAAGAAAGACACTAAATCTTCACAAACCAAATTAAAGTGGTATAGAGTGTTGCTAGAGGGAAAATTGGAGAGCATGAGATGAAATCTTGTGAATTGTAGGATCTTAAGGGGTTTTACCGCGGCTAAAATGAAGTTAGCCGCGGCCCATAGAAGCGAAGTTGCCCAGGGAGAGTGCCAGAGAGAAATTCGCTACGGCGAAATGTGAGAGGCTAAACTGGGAGTCATCCAGAGGGAAATTCACCATGGCGAAAGAGGGAATCGGCCGCGTAAACTTTTGTGAAAATAAGCCAGGCATTCCAAAGAGGAATTGGCCGCGATGAAAGGAGTTATTGGCCATGGCCAATAGTGAGAGGTGAGCAAGGTAAGTTCCAGGAGGCTTCTTCGCCACGGCGCCATGTAGGTTGGCCGTGGCGAAGGTCCAACTCGCCGTGGCAAAATTAGTAACGATGCGAGGGGTGAAGCCGAAGGGAATTGGCCGCGGCTAATGGGAAATTGGCCCCGACAAACATCCTGAAACTTTTATATTGGTTAGGAAATCTTAGTTTTTCATATAGTAATCTCAAAGGATGATTTAGAGACATTGGGATGAGTTATAACTGATGAGTAATAGAATCAAAGGCTCATAAAATAAATGATTAGTTCCCTTATGAACATAAGTGCTTGTAATCGTATGATTGATGACTCTAATCACATTAAGGTTCAAATTTTCCCGTATTTTCATAACGTAATTGGTCGTGATGCCTTGTAACCCTAATCTATGATTATTAATCATGTATTTAACCTTAATTACAATGTTTAGAAATTAGGGTCGTCACAAGGGAGGCCTTGTAGCTCACCTAGAGCGATGAGTTTATGATTAGGAAGTCTAAAAATAAGAGTATAAGACCAAAAGGGATGGAAGCCATGGCCAAAGCTATCGTGGCCAAGGGACTTCCAAAGGCTAGAAGTGTCGCGGCATGAGACGTCTATAGCCCAAAAAGCTTGAGTCGTGACGCAAAACGTGTATTTTTGGTCTCAAGCTCCAGTAACCACTTACGCAGTGGCATAGAAATACCAAGTCATGATGTAAGTTTTCAAACTTGGTTTTTAAGTCCTAGTAACCAACCTAGCCATGGTGGAGAAGGTTTAAGCTATAGCCTAAAACCCCCAAACTCTTATTTTTGCTTAGAAACCTTAGTTTTCACTACGGGAATATTATGTAACGGCTTGGGAACCATAATGAAAGGATTTTATGATTATGGAATCAGTGGTAACTTGAATCAAAGGTCTTAATTGATAATTGGAATTACTTGTAGGTTCAAATTGTTTTGGTTGTTTAGTTAATAACCCTGGATAATGTTAAGGTTCAAATTTTCTCACTTATTCCTAACTTAATTAATTGTAATAACTTTAGGCCTTGATTTATGATTATTAACAGTGCAATTAAGCTTAATCACTATAATTAGAAGTAAGGGTTGTCACACCATCTCTAAAAACTTCAATTCCCAAGTAGTAATGCAAATCACCAAGATCCTTGAGAGAGAATAATTTACTTAGTTTTTGAATGAATAATGCCAAGCTGCTAGAGTTATTGCCTGTAGCTATTATATCATCCTCATATCAAGACAATTAAAATTTGGGATTGGTCTCTAAAGAAGGCAAGAGAACTATCACTTTTTGCATTATGAAACTTCCAACTTAGCAAAGTATCTTTAAGTCTCTCAAACTAAGCTCTTGGAGCTTGTTTGAGACCATAGATAGCTTTAGATAGCTTACACACATGATTGGGTTTCTCTAGATCTGTAAAACCATCAAGTTGTTTCATAAAAATAGTTTCTTGCAAGAAGCCATTGAAAAAGGCATTATTAATGTCTAGTTGTCTCCCTTGCCAATTAAAAGTTACAGCCAAAGCTAGCACTAATCTCACTATTGAAGCCTTTACAACTAGACTAAAAGTCTCTCCAAAATCTATACTTGGGTTTTGTTGAAAACGTTTAGCCACAAGCCTTACTTTATGTCTTTGCACATTGTCATCTGCATTAAACATGGTTTTGAAAATTCATTTGGAATCAACAATATTCTGTTGATTAGTAAAGGGAACTAGAACCTAAGTTTGATTTCTCACTAGTGCATCAAATTCAGATTGTATAACATTTTTTCAATGAGGAATTTGTAAAGCTAGTTCAACATTACCTAGTTCATCATTTGGATCAAACTTTCTAGCAGTAGTAACCATGTCAATGTAAGGAAACTATGGTTTAAGAAACCTCTTTTACTTCTAGTTGTCATTTGATGACCTTGAGACTTTATTTTTGCTTTTGGTATAGAGTCCAGGCCTTGATCAGCATTGTCCTCATGGATCATGCTAATATGATCTCCTTCATGTAATGCACTAGGATTGAAAGAGTTTAGTGAAGATGCCAAATTAGAATCATGATGTATATAACTATTTATGAGATTGTGTGAAGAAGAATCCTAAATTACTACTTCATTTAGATAAGAAACTAATGCATTTTCTTAGGATTTAGACAAAATAGTTGCTAAACCACATGTACCTTGAGAGATAGAGGGAAAGAATACTACAAGCATAACATCAAGTTCTGATTCCTTTCTCGTGTTCAAAAATCTAGAAAGAAATGAAAAATCAAGCTCATTAAATACCACATGCCTTGACACAAACTTTTATTGTTGGACTTAGACATTTGAACCCTTTATCGGAGGAACTATAACTAAGAAGAACATACTTTATTATGTGAAATTATAGTTTATGATGGTTATAGGCTTTCAAGCAGGGAAAGCAAGCACAACCAAAAGTTTTCAAAGTAGTATGGTCAGGTTTGGTATTGAACAACTTAAGAAAAGGTGATGAGCTTTTTAAGACAGGTGTAGGTAACCTGTTAATGAGAAAAATAGTAGTTGAGAAAGCTTCCCACCAGTAATATAGAGGCATTTTGGCCTGAGCAAAAAGTATTAATCCAATTTCTACAACATGTTTATGTTTTCTTTCTGCTATACCATTCTGGGCAAAAGTATATGGACAAGATTGTTTGAATAAAATACCAGAGGACTAAGCTAGTTGTATAAAGCTTCTATACTCACCCCCAGTCACTTTGCAACACTTTAATTCTTCTTTGAAGCTAATTTTCAACAAGGGTCTTAAAGTGAATAAATGCTGTTAGTGCTTCGCTTTTAGCCTTTAGAGGATATATCCAAGTGTGTCTATTATAATTATCTAAAAATTGAATATAATAATGATAACCATTCTTAGATTCAATGGGAGATGGGCCCCATACATCAATATGTTCTAAATCCAAAAGATGCTATGCATGAGAAAAGGATAGGGAAAAGGGAAGATTAGGAGACTTTCCATTTGACAAGCATCACAAAAGCTAAATTTTTCATTGACTTTAAGCTTGACATTACAATCTTGTAATACTTGAGCTAAAATTCTATTAAAGGGATGACCTAATTTTCTATGCCAAACTTCTTGAACTAAAATAAAGGCATGATAAAAATAAGGTACATTATCGTAAGAATGCTGCACTAAAGAAACACTTGTTGAAGTGGATTGAGAAGATGACAGGGAGGGTTTAGAAGTATGTACAATCCTTGATCAAGCATCCTTTGAAGTAAAATCTAGCCTATTTATTTGTCCTTCATAAAACATTCATGAGAATAAAATTCAACATAGATATTATTATTAGTAGTCAACTTTGACACTTAATAGATTTGTTGCTATATTAGAAATAATTAAAACATCTTTCATTAATAAAGGCTTGCCATGACAGTGAAAATTAGTTGAACCAATATTCTGAATAGCCATTTTTGCTCCATTGCCAACTATTAAATTCATCTTACTAGGGAAACAAGTTGTGTTTTCAGTTGAGTCGAATCATTAGTGACATAAGTGCTAGCTCCACTATCAAAATGCCATGTAGGATCATTAATTGAATTTGGGGAAGCTATGAAAGCAACAGGCGATGCTTGTTGATACCCATAAGATGGTTGTTGACAAACAAAGTCATTCCTTTTGTTTAGTTTAGGTGGTGTACCTACATAGGATTTATCAAATCGATAGTAACATGTGGTAGCAACATGTCCTAATTTTTCATAAACTTGACATGTCGGTTTAGTGTTCCTAAAATTTTCGCCACGTCCTCTGCCTCCATAAAAATTTCTCTGACCAAAACCTCTCCAGGAACCTCTACCTGATTCAAAACTTTGACTGTGAGTATTTGACTTAGCAAAATTAGCCACAGATTGACCAATACTAAGATTATTGAAATTGTTGAGTTGTTCTAGTTAATTTTCAAGGGTAAGCAAGGTTGCTTGAAGATTTATCCAATTAAGCCCTTCCTTTTCAGTAAGCTGAACAACTATAGGATTGTATTCGTTATCAAGTCTTGCAAGTGTTTGAGAAATAATATTAGAAAGAGGAATTGGATTTCTAGCTAAAGTAAGATTATCAGATATTCATTTCATTTTGGTTAGGTACTCCTTAATCTTGAGGGATCTTTTCCTAGTGCATTGTAGTTCTCCTTTGTAAAGAGTCATCCATGAGCGTGTATAGGCTTCAGAGAGATCCCTTGTCGTTTGTAACAACCTTAATTCCTAATTATAGTAATTAAGTTTAATTATATAATTAATAATCGTAAATTAAGGTCTAAAGTCATTACAATTAATTATATTAGGAAAGAGTGAAAAAAATTTAAACCTTGATATCATTAGAGTCATTAGCTAAGTAACCACAACTAATCGAATCCACAAGTGATCATAATTATCAATTAAGACATTTGATTCATCTTACTATTGGTTTTAACTCACAAAAACCTCTTATAGATATTTCCAAGTAATTATGTAATATTATTATAGTAACTCTCAAGGTTTCTAAGTAAAAAATGGGAGTTTGGGAATCTTCATTGTGACTTGGACCTTTCTCACCTTGGCTAAGTTGGTTACTGAAACCTAAAAACTAAGTTTGGAGACTCCCATCATGACTTGGTGTATCCGTGCCATGGTGTAAGTGTGATGATTGTGTCGCCCAATCTCAAATAGAAATTAGGTAGCAAAATAAATTCTATAGATAATGGTGCAACCTAAGTCATTTTTCCAAGGAGTTTGTGCCTCAATTTGTTTATGGAGGGATTCTAAGTATTGCTAATTGGAACTAGTTTAGGGGGGTTTTAAAATGTTGAGATTTAATTGAACTAAAATTTAATTGACAAGAAGTAAAAACTTAAGACTAAATTGAAATGAATAGTTAAGCAAATGTGGTAGCTAGCTTTCAATTGGACTCCCTAGAATTCAATTATCCTTGCTCTTTTTAGTTTTCCAAATTTGGATTTAAGTTCTTGCTCTTTAATGCATTTCTTATAAGGCTCTTGAATAACCATCCAAGATTCAACTCATCAATTATTCAATGAATTTTGCAACCACAAGAAACCTTGAACAACTAATTAATTGAATTAAAAACAAGAACACACTTCAACCAATTTTAATTGATTAATAAAATCTACTACACAATCCACTCAAGATGCTAATTCACTAATTAGATTGATTAATCCCTCAAACAATTAATTGTACAAAAATTCCAGCCAACTAATCTAATAATCATTGCATCAATTAGCCTAAAATCAAGAGGAATTTAAAGGTAAATTGTACAGTATTAATTCTGGAATTTTTACAAACATATAATGATCACAATTAAAATTTCAAAAATCAAATTAAGTTCAATACAAAATTCAACCAAATCCAGAAGATTCCAGTAATCAAATTCCTCAATTAATAAACTAAATCTAGTCAAATTAATAAGGAAAATAATTTTGAAATTAAAAGATAGAGTAAGGAGTGTTTATCCAAATTGGTCGAAAAATTATGGAGCTCCAATCTGCATCTGGGAGTTCCAAGCTTCAGCTAGCCACCATTGATGATTTAAGCTGCCATGGATGATTTAATCGGAAGGAAATTGATCATCGATGCTTTAGCCATGGAGAATTTAGCTTTCTTTTTCAGTGCTGGAGCCTTCTCGCTATTTACGTCATCATCTCCTCTGCCCGATGAATCTCCAGCTCTCCAATTCTTTTTGTTGAATCACGCTTTTCTCCCTTTTTTCTCCAGCATTTTTTTTTTCTTCTTTCATTAAGTAATCACGTGCCCCTCAGCTGAAGTCACGCCTTCTTCACGCTGTACGCATTTTTTCCTTCAGCTCCTTATACATGCTCCAATCACGTTCTAGCTTATGATTCATTAATCCACATGATCTGTAGCTCCACATTTCAGCTTTCTTAATTCCACGTGCTCAGCTCCACGTTTAAGTGCTGCCTCATCATTCTTCCCTTGCCCTTAGCTAAATCTAGCTCGTGGCACTCTCACTGACGTTCTTCTTTTGGTTTTCCACGTGTTCACTTACCAGCTGTTGCTTCATTACTCATGGCTTACTTCCTTCGTTCTGTTTTGCTCTCTTTCCACGTAGAATTCCTTTTCTATGCATGTGAGCTTCTTCGTGTGCTTCTTACTTCTTCTTCTTTGAGTTCGAATGAGTGTTTGCATGTGGCAGCCTTCATTCACTTTCATATTTAGCTCGTTGCTTTCTCTCAAAGAACCAGAACCTATTACTTCTTTATTTAACATAGCTCCCAGCTTCATTTATTTGCTTCGTCCAGCTGCAGCTTCCTTTCCTCTATTCAACCACATGCAGCTCATTCCAGCCCAACACGTTATTCTTCAGCATTCTGCCCAACCTATAGCTAGCTTTCTTGATGAACCCGTGGAAGTGTGTGTTGCTGAAGGAGAAGAAGTGGCTGTCCTGCTCGAGTGTTGCTTCTTCCTTTCTCTGCTGCATGTGTGTTTTTATTTCTGCTTAAAAGCTCCAGCCCTCGCGTTGTTTCCACGTTCTTCTTCAGCATTCGTTTATTCTGCAGCTTTCCCATGTGGTCTCCTTCCAAACTCAGCTTGCAAGCTTCTTCTCTTCTTTAATTCAAATTCTTATTCAAACATCATTTGTCCATTGAAAATCTACACAAAAAGAATGGAAAGTATTAAGTGGAAATATCCAAAAATTATTTAAGATAAATTTAAGGATTAAGAATCCATAATTTGCAAATTAATTCCTCAAATGTAAAAATGGCAAATCAAAATCAAATTCCACTTAATTAAATTCCTAAAGGCATATTTGGACACTAAAACGCCTAAGTTAAGGGATTAAAATATATAAAATACCATGCTTATCAAAGTGGCTACTGGAACTTAAAACTAAAGTTTCATGCTTTGCACCGTGGCTCAGGATTTTCGTGTAGTGGCGAAGTTGCTCTTGGGAACTTACTATTCAACCTTCACAAGCAGTGAGTTGGACCTTCATTGCGGCGAAAGAACATCTTGGAGCTCTCCAACCTCGCCTCCTGATGCTCATTGTGGTGAGCTTTCCTCATGCCATGGTGAGATTACTTTCTGTCACTCTCCCTGGGCAAATTTCTCATGTTGTGCCGCGACAAAGCATCTTGCACTATAGTGCACCTAGCCTTTAGAACTCCTTTAGCCATGACTTATGTGACAACCCTAACTTCTAATTATTGTAATTAAGGTAAAATATATGATTAATAATCATAAATTAGGGTTACAAGACATTACGACTAATTACATTCGAAAAATGTAGGAAAATTTGAACCTTAATGTTATTAGAGTCATCAACCAAATAATTACAACCATTCATGTGCACAGGGGAAATAAGCACTCATTTATAAGCCTTTGATTCTATTACCCATTAATTCCAACTCACAAGAATCTTCTACCAATGTTTCTAAGTCATCCTTTGAGGTTATCATATGAAAAACTAAGATTTCTAAATTAAAATGAAAGTTTGGGACTGTTAGCCACGGCTAAATATCTTTGCGCTGCGACAAATTGTTCTCGGGTTCACTCTTTTATCTTCACAGGTCTCATTGCGGCTTTGGAGCTTCACCATAGCTAACCTACATGGCACTGCGGTAAGAAAATCTCCTGGAGCCTACCTCGCTCGCCTCTCGCTATTGGCCGCGGCTAATTTCCCCTTTTGCCATGGCTAATTCCTTTTTGGAACACCTGACATATTTTTACAAAAGTTCACTATGGCCATTTCCTATTTAATCACGGTGAATTACCCTCTAGACGACTTCCGGTTGGGCCTCTCACATTTCGCCGTGGCAAATTACTCTCTGATACCTTTGTTGAGTAACTTTGCCTCTATTGGCCGCGGCTAATAATATTTTAGTTGCGGCTAAATGCCTTCTGATCCTACAACTTCTAAAGTCTATCTCATACTCCCCACTCTCCCTCCAATGATACCCTAGGGCCTCTCTACCTTAATTTATGGGACTCCAATAACTTTCACTAGCCTAATTTACTCAGCTTATCTATCATTATTAGTTCAAGACTTAAATGTTAATTTCTACTCCTCTAACTATCCTATATCAGCAAGTTCATAAAGTAATAATAGCAAGAATTCATGAATTATCAACAATTAACATTCGATACCCATTCCGTTAGAGATTTTATACACCAATGGTTCATATCAACATTTAATGTATCACATAATGACATTTCCAATAGTATATCATATCATAAATTCAACAAAATTTATACATCATGTGTTATAAGTTCATACATCTAACACCAAGTTAAGATGAGGCCTAACTCTACAATAGATATGTCCTAAGTAATCAAAATATAAAAGCCTACACTTGGCAACATGATTACATCATGATACTATACAAAAAGAATATAAAAAATTAGCATCTATTCTATTTAAATTAGTCTAAGTGTAGCCTTCTCCACATATGGTTGGAGCTCATGGATTTTCATCCACTTGCTTCCCTTTATCCTTACCCGAAGAACCTTCACTTGAAAGTTTAATCCCATGAAATGGGATGAGATGAAAATCTCAATAACCGAGGCAAATTCCATTCATATGTTCCATTTTAATTCACATATATGCATGATTTCATATAAGTATCAAAAAATGTACCAGCCATATTAGTAAATGAAATAATTAGGCTATCTATGATTACTATCTCATACTAGCAATCATAATTCCATATGTTAAAGGCCAATAACACCGGAAGAGGCATGTCCACGGCACCCACTCCCTAATGAGCACAACCAGAGCTCAATGCATCTGGGGTCTAATCATAACCTGGTGCTCAATCGAAGCATATGCATTGGTGGCAGCCGAATCATAGCTCCACCATGGACTCACAAGGTCCAATCTCATATAACAGATAGCCAACCAAATCATTTAACATCAAAATCATAATCATGCAGCAAATACAAAATTAAAACAGACATATGTATGAAATTAGCATGAATCTCGGTTACCTCACTTGTAGATAAGTTGGGAAGCTACAACAATACCAAAACCTTCAAAAAATCACAATATTAGAAAATGATCATTTATATCAGTCCATTACTATCTCATTCATCATTTATGGTGATAACCCAATGTTCAAAGAATTAAATTACCAATAGTTACCTAAGGGACACCTACCTAATCACCAAGAGCCTTTAATTTTAGGTTGTGCCTTTCCTAGACTAGAAATATCAAAAGATCACTCCAAATCATAGGAAAATTTGCATAAAATTAAAGCCCATACTATAAGTCTACTATGGGGGTCTTAAACCAATAGAAAATGCATCAAAATGAAGAGTTTATACTTACCTAATAACACCCTCAGCCCCAACCTACAAAATTTCACAAAAAAAAAATCTCAAACAATCACATTTCAGATTTTGGGTATGGTGAAAATACTCCAAATAAAAAACTAATTAGGCCAAAATAAAGAAAAAGAGAAGGGGATTAAGTTATATAACAAGTACCTTGGCTAATTTTGAGTTTAGAAGTGAGAAATGGTGAATTTCTTGCTTAGAACCCTAACCTCCCTCTCAAGGTGCGAAAATCTTCTTGTGTTTGTATTTCAGCTAAGTGTGGAGGGGCTGATGTATTTAAGGTTTTAGTTGGGTTTAAGTTGGGTCTAATATAAGTCATAGGCTAACCCAAAAGTCCAATTCCAAGTGGATTTCATATTTAAGCCTTGTTGGGCCAACTTTCATGTGTTGGGTTACAGAAATTTAATTGGGTTTGGCCAAGTTTTAAGAGGTCAATTGATTTGGGTCTACATAAAGGTTGTTGGGTCAATTATAAAAACTTATATAAGTTGAGTCTTGGGTCTTTAAGTCATTAAATCAGATTGGGCCCTCCCTAGGTACTCTTTTAATAATTTATTCCTTTAAAATTTTCATTCGCTTAACTTGCCCAATTATCCCATATCAATTATTCTTAATTAACCCAAATCCATGATTAACACCTTAATTAATTTTGGGCATTACAACTTAAGTGGTTTCGACCGCGGCTCAACTCTTCTCTGCACCTATGCCTCCCCAATTTCATCCCCAACACTCCAACACTCCCTTTAATGGCATCCTAAGGTCATTTTACATTAATTTTTAAGGTTTTAATGGCATCCAACAAGCTAAATTACTCAGCATTTCTATCATAACCAATTGGAGGTTCAAGCAATAATTTCAAATATATCTAACCACCACACATCAACAAAATCATGTATCTATATAAGCTACAAGATTCATAAGCCACTAGTATAATCATTCATGGTACTAGAAAGCATACTTTCAAGAATCAAGTCATATATTCACACTAATAAGGTTCACATCAGATACCATATTTGTAGAAGGCCTAACTCCCTATTAGATACATCATGGGTTACCAAAACATAAAGCTCTTACATTTGGCAATATGATTACATGATGATGCTATACAAAGAAACAACAAAATTAGTATCTACCTTAAATTAACTCAGCCTAAGTGTAGCTTTCCACACAAGGCTTCAACTTATGGATGTTTATCTACTTGCTTTCCCTTATTCTTACCCGAAGAGCCTTCACTTGAAAGTATTATCCCATGAAACGGGTAAGATGTAAATCTCAGTAAAGAAAGTAAATTTTATTTATATATTCTAATTTAATTAATATATATGCATGAAGTTAGATAAGTATCAACAAAATATACTAGTCATTTTAGCAAATGAAACAATTAGGTTATCAGTAACTACTATCCCATACTAGCAATCACAACCCACATGTTAAAGGCCATTAACATCAGGAGAGGCCTATCCACAACACCTACTCCCTAATGAGCACAACTTGGGTTTAGTGTACTCAAAAGTTTGATCATAACTCAGTGCCTGATCAAAGCATGATGTATGGGTGGCAGTTGCACCACAGCTCCACCATGAACTCACAAGGTCCAATCGCAACATAACAGATAGCCAACCATTCATTATGCATTCAAAATTATAAATTGTGTAGTAAAGATAAAATTAAAGTAGACATGCATGGAATTTAACATTAACCCCGGTTACCTTACTTGTAGACAGTTCTTTGAAAGCCAACAAAAATGCTACTTCAGCCTATGGATATAAAACCAGACTATTACTATTTCTTATAATCATTTATAGTAGCAAACCCATTACTCAAGGAATAAAACCATAAAGGGCTACCTAGAGAATATTTACCCAATCACTACAAGAACCAAATTCAGATTTAGTTGCGCATACACTAGTAATCTTAGGACAATACTCTAAATTCTAGACAAATTTACATAAAATCACCACTCATATCATAAATTAGCTATAGGGGTCCTATATTGGCAGAAAATGCATCAAAATGAGAAGTTTATACTTATCCAATATCCCTCTTAACCTCAACATATGAAAATCCTCTAAGAAAATACCAAATATCCATATCAAATTTGAGGTGCAGGTGAAAATGCGCCAAATGAAAAATTAATCACGTCAAATTGAAAAGGGAGGAAGGGCTTTGCCTCTTGTGTTTCTTCTACAAAATGGTGAAAGGGAGGAAGGGCTTCTCTTAGGATTTTAGTGAGGAATGGGTTGACCCATCAGCTAAAGATCTAATTAGGCTTCCTTCAAGTTGTTGGGCTATAGTTTTTAGGGTTACAAGAGTTAGATAAGAGTTGGGGCAAGTTGAAAAGGGTCCATAAATATTTGGGTTTGCATAAATAAATATTGGGTCTCTAAGAAATGGAATTGGATCTCCTTAAAGCTAAGATTGAGATTTTACACCTAACCCAAAGCAATAATTGAATTAATTATAAGGTTCAATTTAATGTCTTTCTCTCTTAATTAATTTTCTTAATCAAACTATATTAATTCTTAATTAATTATAATTATCTTTAATTAATTTCGGGGTATTACACCATTGTCCATAGCTCTTGTGAAGTTGTACATTTCAACATTTAAGAAACAATTTTGACTGTCATAGTATTATAAAGCCGTCCTAGTAAAAGCTAATCAGTAGTTTGCCATTCTTCATACTCTGGATTCTTATTTTTCTTTATAACATCAAAAAGGAATTCTGGTGAACAAGGTTTGGTGCCAAAAATATGGCCTTTAAGTCTATTGCCCGTGATAATAGGAAGTGTAATGGAGTGCCATAACAAGTAGTTGCTTCTGTTTAACTTGACAGAGCACACCTTGGGAAGCGAAGAAACCAGAGAAGATGATTTAAGGGAAGATGAAGAAGATAGATTTGAAATCTGTTGGTTAGAAGCCATGGTGTTGTGATCCATAGTAGCAAAAGAAAGAAGAGGTATAGTGGAAACAAAAGAAGTGGGAGAAAAGCCTTAAAAGCTGTTGAAGCAACAAAGGTACGAAGTAGAGAGAAGAAAGTGGAGAAGAAACCTCTGATACCAAGATAAGAGGAGATAAGACCACAGCTACAGGTATTGCTTACCTTAATGAATCAAGAGACCTAGCACTATTCAAATTTAATATTGAATTTTTTATAAAGAAGCAAACAAAACAATGCCATCTAGTTGAATACAACAGAAAACAAAAAAATATATCTATTCTAAGCAATATAAACGTGCATAAAAGTTAGTAGAATATATAGCTATATAATTAGGAAAATGCAACTACTAAAAAGATTAGCTAAATACTTATGACTTAATAAGAAGAAATTATTGCCTCGTCATGCCGATTCTTATGAAACAAATATTACTTAAGTCAAATTTTGTTTTAAGAATCAACACTAATCCCGTGCTCAATAGTTATTCCAAAATTTCAAAGTTGTTTTATTCCTATTGTGAATTTGTATAACTTTTCCAATATTAATATAAGGATATAGCAAATCATCAAACAAAGCTACGATGCCTATTCCAATACCATGCTTATATATGTGCAAGACAAGCTCATTCATCATAATGTCACATATGAATTGGAAATATGTGCAAGATGTTTCTTTCATCCTCTATCATTAAATATTATTATAATATTTAAAACAAACCAATCCTTCATATCTAGATAGTACATGAATGTGAATGATCCTATTAGAAAATGATAATTTCAAAATTCAAATTGAATCTATAGCATCAATTTTGTTTCTTTTGTGAAACCCATTATAACTGTAGATGGTGATCAATAGAAATAGAAATTTCATCTTTATCTCAAAATAATTTGATGCAACTAAAGCAGTGTAGATTCAATTTTCTTTCAAATTTTATAACTGCAAGTAAATTGCATACTTTTCCTTGTGTTTGAATTTTCATGCATCAAGGGATATCAATATCTAGACGACTCACCACCTCTTTCGAGTGACCAAACTTTATCTTCCATAAATACACAAAATCTAATGCAGACATGTGGGATGAAAAGTAGTCACCTTGTTTGGCATGTTGAGTTTTGATTTCAAGAACAAAACTTTGGTTTTCCTCTAAAGATCAAATAAAAAATGAATAAATAAAAGATTTAAAACTTACCTTTTATTTTTCCTTGCAATGAACCAAATGATTTATAGGAGATTTCATCACAAATATTGCTTTAAAATTTTTAGAAATTTGGGATTGCAATGGAGTCATAAAACACAAAATAGACCTTAAAAATTTATCAGTGACGAAATAAGAATAACATATCAAAAAGCTTTGAAATGTGTTTTAGACATATTGTTTTTAAAGCAATATTTGTCCTTATTAGTTGCTATCGGGTTCAGGCAAATTTGCTTTAACGAGTTATTCAAAACACTATAAAGAATTTTACCAAAGTTGAAATTTAATTTTCAATTATGTTGGTTGAGTGTCTTTTCAACTTTTCTACTTATTACAATAGTTATTTAACTATTAAATAGTAAAACCTCATGATTGCTCAATTTAATAGGCACTAAAACCAACAAGGTTTCAAGTTTTTGAAGTTCCTTTTACCAACTAATAGATTGGCATTGGACATCAATCGACTATTGTTTAGACCAATCGATTTTTTTGTCTCAACAAGCTTCCAAGAATTTCTTTACATTGGACAAGTTGACTAGAAGTTGGTTCCCAACTAACTAGTGTCTTGAACTAGTGAACTGGTCTTTGTCATCCAAAGATGAATTTTTTTTGTTTCTTATTTTTGAATTGTACCAGTCAATTGGTTTTTGCGAGTCCTAAATTTTCTATTGTTTTTTTTTAACTATCCTTAATAGAATTCAAATCCAATTGAAGGATTTGAAGTGGAGAAATAGGTTGATATGGTGTTATGAACTCTTGCTATTGTTCGTGTAATGATCTTTCATGTTAAAAATTTGATTGTTGTGCTTGGCACTAAATATTAATGAATTAGAAAATAGTGTCACAAACAATCAATAGCCATATTACATTTGCTATGGCATTAGGGTATAAAATGATCGCTTAAGAGCTCTAAAGGGAGAATATAGCAACAACACTACATAATACGAGGAATCAACATATCCAAAGTCTATGTGGTAGGCTTGACATTACAATAAAATCTCAATTTATTGATTAAAGACTAAACTACCAGTCAATAAACTTAAAATTTCAATCTAAAATTAAGTAATCTATTAGTTATTTTACTATTAGTATTTTATTTTGATAGTAATTTAGTCAAAATATAATACATTTCTCTTTTTCTTTCTCTTGTCCCATTAATGGGTAGCTTTATAATTTTTAAATACAAATTATATTTAATATATAATAAATAAATAAATAACTTATAATGTTAAAAAAATTTAAATAATAAAATAAATAAATAATATTAATGAAAATTGATATAAATGATAAATATAAAATTTCAAAAATAAAATTTTAAAAATGATTGATGTTTATTTAATTATTTAAAAATAAAATTATAAATTTTTAAATTTGGTTTTATAAAAAAAAAATATTACATGCCTTTCAGAAATAAATATTTCCAATAAATATCTTTTGTCGCAAAGAGCTTTCTGATAGAAGATTGGTCAAACATGTGTCCAACCAAGCTACTATTAGAAGCTCTTTTTTACTTTCTTTTTAATCTTTTTTAGATACAATTATTAATGCAATACACTAATTTATAATCAATAATAATTTATGTTATATTTATTTTAGTTTATCTATATTATTATTATTATACTACATTTTCTTGCATATAGTTCCTCATCTTTTGCATCTTTTAGGTATCTATTCTTTAGTTTTTGTCTTCATTTTGATCTTCCTATTTTGTTCTTTCTCCTATTATGTAAACCAAATAAAAAAAATTAATAATCAAAATAGATTCTTAGAAGGAAAAAAAACTAGATAAAAAAACCTCAAATAAAGTAACAATAAAAATAGATTTATCCACATTACAAACAAATTAGCAGACATGGAAAAAATGAGATATAGGAGTAATTAAAACTAATTCCTATCCACATTACAAACAAATTCCAATCTAATTTTAGAAAGCAAAACTTCAATGAAAAATATTTCAACCAAATATAAAAATGTTTACTTGTAAAAAATAAAAAGAGAAATCAATAATAGAAAAATGAAAAATAAACGAAAGAAAGGAGATAATTAGATAGGAAATGAGAAAAAAGAAAATTAACTAAAGAGAAATGAAGAATGAAACCTGAAACTACAAGAGAAAAATGATGAAGCGATTGAACCAGTCAAAAAGATCAACAAATGAAATAAGAGTGAAGAGAAAGCAGAAAAGATGGCTAGATAAGTTGAAATGAGAGAGATGAAATTTATATAGAAAGGAAGAAAAAATTTTTTAGTGATACTCCAATTGTTGAATGATACATTCCTGAAGGAATACAATTGCCAAAATCTTAATATGAAGCAAGAAAGATCTTTCAAGATCTTGGGTTAAATTATATAAAGATCGATGCTTGCAAAAAAGATTGTATGCTATTTTGAAATGTGTAAAACCATAACTTTTTAGCATTTCTCATGCAAATGCTATGCCTCATGCCATGCACTTCTCAAGAATCACAAGAAAATGGCATATAAAAAGTGAATATTCTTACGTTACTTAAGAGATGAAATTTTCATTTGTTGTCCCGTGGGCCATGTGAGCTCATGTATTACATTCTCATATTTCATTACATAGATAAGACTCAAATCCATCACCAAAAGTGGCTTAGAACTCGTGCAAGGCAAGGGAATACACAAAATCATAGTTGCAACCACACCCAGAAATTTTCCTTTTCTATCACAAACTTTGAAAAATCACAACTAATTCTAGAAAAATTGAAATTATACATTCTTTACCATTTTAGAAAGCTACAGATGTCCAATCTATGATAAAAATATGTCCAGGGCATAAATAATTACATAAAAGATGTTTGACATTCGAAAAGGTGCAAATGTCTGATAGGCTACTGGTACTGATATAGATTTCTGCTATGAACTTTAAAAATGTCCAATTAATTTTACAAAAATCCAATCCATGCAAGTCATACTAATCTAGGAAGCTACATATGTTAGATAGAGTAAAAAAATAACTTTAGACTATTTTAGGCACATCCAGACCTCGAAAATTAATCAAATAATATTTGAGGTATGTTTGAACTCTTGATACTGGGAAGAAACTTTAAAAATTCATATCTCCCTCTCTAGACATCAAAATGGGGTGCTTCTAGTTGACATAAGTCTCTAGGAATATCCAATTTCTCTTTGTAAAATTTTGTGGCAATTGGACATCATTTGCCCCATGAGTGATGAAATTCATTTTCAGACCTAAGTGGATAGTACCCTAAACTAATTTCAAAATTTTTTCCAACTTTGAAAATTCATCAAATATTCCATAGACCTCTAAAAATTCTACACTTTAGCTTCTAAAAAATTTCTCAACAAGCTCTAAAGGCATGCCAAATATCATATCAAAAAGAGCTCATTTGAACAAAAAGTGGTATAAGTTTCCAATATAGTCAATTTTGGTCCATATGAGATACCAAATATGTCCAAATGGCTTCTCTTGATGTTTGGTACGTCTTGGGCAAGTTTAAAAGCATGAATGTGACTTGTATGAACTGCCCAAGTGGTTCCAAAGCTCATGCATCTCAATTTGGCCCTTCCACTTTCATTATTATATACATTCTCATAATGCTAGTCTGTTATCACATATCCAAAATGCATATTTCTATACATATAACCTTAAAACTCAATTATACATGATACATTAGCATAAATATATATGTTTATAACATCATAAGACATATACCATCATAGATTATAACATTTTCCATTCACATAGCCTTAAAGTAACAAAATTTATACACTTTAGTGTCATACTCTCATCTCTCAAGTGGTTGGCTCCCATTTCTTTGATCTCTTGATCCACCTAGCATGCTAGAATATTGGAGAAGAGAGATGAGATTCAAAGAATCCCAATAGCTAATCTCCCTTTCAATCACACATAAAGTATACAATACAAGCCTTAAAAATGCATGCATAAACATATTAAAACATGTGAGTATTCAAGAAACATCCTTGACATTTGAACAAGTCATACATAGCATACATAGGTTTGCTAAGTGAGTGGATTAGCCTCACCCATTCACTTGTGGATTTTAGATTTACTTCACCCATTTTCTTTAAGAGGTTTTTGATTCAACCTCACTCTTGGGAGCCTCTTGACTTTGTCTCAACCAAGTCTAAGGTTCTTGGCTCATCCACACCATGGCTAGAAGGTTTTTAGCTTCTCCACACTCAAGCAAACTAAGACAAGCACATAAAACATTATTTGAATTCATAAAATATCATCATGGTACCATGGAGTAAAAGCTCATATTAAATTACTTTTAATAGCTCAAAACATGTATACAAACATTCAAAGATAATGTAAGCACACATTCATGCATGAAAAAAGGTGGAAAGAGCTGCCTTACTTGCATTCACACACTTTTTTCCTTGAGCCTTAAGTCTTCTCCCTTGACCTCACACACCTAAGAAGGTGGAGATCATTTCTCTTGGCCTAGACATATTATATGGAAGCTAATTATACTCTTGAATTAAATTCTAAGGCTATACAATCACTAGAAAAGTTAGGTGACTCATAAGGCTCTTTCATGGTTTTATAATGCACTTAATGAAACAACCTTTGGAAAACATCATCTTGGCTTCATTCTCTCTATTTATTTATGATTCTTGACTCTATTTAAACCTCTTGGAGTCATCACATAATCAATTCTAGGAGACTAGCTAGGTGTTGCTTCTTTAAGCCATATTATGGAACATATAAGGCCATCTCACTATCTATAATTTCTAAAATTTCTGCAAGGATTCCTCTTATACTCTGCTATCACACATGATACAAAACTAAGCTTGAAAGGAATTAAAACACTCCCTAGGTACATGAACTCTCCTTGGTCGAAGTTATGCTTCCATATGGCACCAATAGAGTTGTTTTAATTTCTTTAATGGGAGAAGCATGTGGGAGGCTCTCTTGGTGTCTTAGGAACTCATTTATACTCTTAGACAATTTAAATTACTACTAGGAAGTTTCACCTTAGCCTAGGTACAACTAAATTCCTAAATTTCATAACTTGCATTCTAAAGCTCCCTTTTCAATTCTAATTGTATATTCTTAATCCTCACACTCCATAACCTTTGGTTCCATTAAGAACATATAAAGAAAAACTCTTCTCCTCACTTTCTCTCTCTAGACCTAAGTTTAAATGGCTTGAAAACACAAGATTTTGAAAGTATTTTAAGTGAAGTCTTACCTTAAACCAGAACTCTCTTTGCATAGATTATTTTTTACTGATTGATTTCTTGAAAAGAGTTCCTTTTTAGCTTGGGTTAGACCTGAATCTTTAAGTTTTCAAGAAAAGAAAACCACCATTAGAAAGCTCTTAGAGAGATGAACAACTTTCCTAACTGACGTGAGATGAAACGGGGCTGTTTACTTACCTAAACGGAAACTTAAACTTCTTCTCTCTCTCCCCTCTTAATGTCACGCCATTGCTACCCATTTTTCTACAAATGGAAGCTTGGATAAGGTGATGAGGTGTAATCTTGCTTAAGAAGCCTCTTTTATAATTTTTCAAAATGATTATTTTGTCCCTACGCGCCTGTCTGCTCTGTTTAGGCTTGTTTTAACTCCTTTTTTAGAACTATCTTTTCCATTATAAAATTTAGGTCCTTTAATTTATAAAATACTTTTGGTTTCATCCATATTGGATTTAAAATCTTTTCAAATGAACTGGTCAAAGTTTGGGTCAATTAATGTTGAAAATTGCCCATCGAAGGGGCTTTAACTGTCATAGGGCTTCCCATGGTTTTTAAGGCCTTTCACAACCCTAAAAAACTCAAAACTTTCACTTAAAAAGTCCTCCTATGAATTGTCTAAAATTTGCTCAAAATGACGAAAATGCCCTTACGTTTTGTCAACCTTCCATTACATTTTGTTTCTTCATTCTAGCTCTGTTTTTCTTTCCGTCTGAGCTTGGGATTCTCATTTTTAGGAGTCTAGAATGCTTTCCAAACTTTTTAGGACCTTAACTAAGCCATTTTGGAGGACTTGCTTTTGTATTCGGTGAATTTCGTTTATTTACGGAGAAACTGTACGTTACGTTTCTCGTGTTTTTTCTAGTTTTCAGAAAACTGGATATTATAGAATGAGCATTCAAAACTAGATTATTGTGTGGTTTGTGGCACCTCTAGATGGAAATCTAAAAATAATAATTCTAAGTGTAAAAAAATTCCTAAAAAGCTTCTTTGTTATTTTCCTATAACTACAAGATTGAAAAGATTGTATACATCAAATAAGATAGCATAAAAAATGACATGGCATTATGACAAGCATGTGGACAATGGTGTTTTAAGACACCCATTTGATTCAAAAGCATGGAAAAAGTTTGATGACTTACACAAGTCCCTTGTTTCTGAGCCACACAATATTAGGCTTGGTTTGGCTAGTGATGGATTTAATCCTTTTGGCAGCATGAGTATTAAATATAGCATTTAGCCCATGGTATTGATTTCTTTTAATTTATCACCTAAGAAGTGTATGAAGAATCCATATATGACGTTATCATTACTCATTCCTAGGCTAAAAGGTCTAGGAAATGATATTAATGTATACTTACAGCTTTTAATAAATAAGTTAAAAGAATTATAGGAAATGGGGGTTGAAACTTATGATGCATCACAAAACAAAATTTTAGCATGCATGCAACAATTTTATGGACAATTAATGACTTTCTAGCATATAGAAACTTATCTGAGTGGAATACTAAAGGAAGCTTGGCTTGCCCATCTTATAACATGGAGACTCATTCTATGTATTTAAAAAATAAAAAAAAAATATTGTTTTTTGGGACATAGTTGCTTTCTACAATTAAACATAGATGGCAACATCAAAAAAATTTGTTTGATGGCACAAAGGAGGTTAGACATCCTCCTAAGCAACTTTTTAGGGAAGATGTGCTTCATCAAGTTCATGATCTAGAAGGGTTAGTGTTAGGAAAATATGCCAAGAAGAGGAAGAAAAATGAAATAGAGCATTCAATTGGTTGTCTTAAAAAAAGTATCTTCTTTCAATTTCCATATTGGACTACTTTGTTGTTATGACATAATTTGGATGTCATGCATATTGAAAAGAATATCTATGATAATATTATGAGGTGAATGTTTTAGGAAAAACAAAGGATAATTTGAAAACTAGATTGGACTTGCAAGCCTTAAGCATTAAGGCTGACTTACATCCCATACATCAGGGTGATAAAGTGTCAATACCAGCATCTGTTTACATGTTCACTAATAATGAAAAAAGCATTTTGTATGATTTCTTGAAGAATGTCAAAAGTTCCAGGGGTATTCTTCTAATGTTGCTATATGTGTGAAAACAAAAGAGCAAAAAATCTTTAGATTAAAAAGTCATAATTGTCATGTTCTCATGGAGTGCTTCCTTCCACTTGCACTACATGGACTCTTTGCAAATAACAATATTCATAGTTTGTTAATTGATTTATGTTGCAAAGTTCTTGTTATGGAAAAGTTGGATCAAATTGAAACTCAAATTGTTTATACACCTTGCAAGCTTGAAATGATATTTCCTCTTTCATTGTTTGATGTCATGGTCCACTTACCAATACACTCAACACAAAAAGCTAAGATTGCAAGGCCAGTCCATTATCGTTGGATGTATCCAGAAGGTTTTATTACAAAAGGATATATTGCAAATGAATGTTTGATGTTTTGCTCAAAATACTTTCATGGAATTGAAACTAAATTCAATCATGTTAGGAGAAATTAGGATGGTGGTCCTAGTGAAGTATCTGAGCTATCTATCTTTGTGCAATTTGGTCACCCTACTAGAGTAAGTAAAATATCAAGAAAATTAAGTATGGAAGAAGTGAATCAAGCTCATCTTTATATCTTAAAAAATTATGAGGAAGTTATTTCATTTATTGAGTAAGTATATTTATTTTCAACTCATACATTATCTTATTATATGTTCTTATCAATGAACATATTGGTTTTATATATATATAAGAAGCATAAGTTGGAGATTAAAAGAGAAAATCTTAAAAATGTTGAAAGACGACCTAATCAACAATTTTTCAAGTGATTTGGAAGTCATGTAGGTAGCACACTTTTTAAAGTATACTTAATTTTCTAATAACATTTTAATTTTAAGCTTTTTGCATTGCTATGTAGGTTACATAACTTTACAATAAAGGAAGGGATCAAGTAACATAGCAACTCCTATATTTAGCTCGTGGTCTTTCACAAGAAGCCATATGTTATAAAGGATTTGTTATTAATGGTTTTGTGTTTCGTACAAAAGAATGTGACAATACTAGGAAAATATAAAATAGTGGACTTATGATAAAAAGATATTCTAATAAAGAGTACTATGGTGTCATTGTGGTTACTTTTGAATTGTCTTACATAGGAAATAATAAAGTTGTTGTCTTACAAATATTTTTTGTGAGATGTAGAAAACTATGGTAGGGGAGTAAAAGTAGATAAATATGGGACAACAATTGTGAGCAAAGGGTGAAGATTGAACACAATTTAACCATTTGCTATGGCATGTCAATGTGAGCAAGTCTTTTATGTAAAAGATATTACTAAGTCTAATTGGTTATGTGTGGTTAAGGTTGCACCTCGAGATTACTTTGATATGCCTATACTTGAAGGTGAAAAAGAAGATTTGGAAGTGGTTATCCTAGAACCATTCCAATATTATATGTCTTAGAATCTCAATAGTTCACACACCCATTCACAAACACATTCAAGTCAACACATACATCAATAGCACAAGTGAACAAATTACTTCGGTCATAAAATGCATATATTCATAATTCCATCCCACACTTTGACAACCAAGCCAATAGAAAACTTTAGGGACTTTTGGTTTTGCCTTACCCTATTTTTAGAACTTTTGGATGTGCCTTACCCTCAGCTTAGGTCACCCATTCAAGAGACTTTTGGCCTAGTCTCATCCTTTCCTTGAGACTTTTGGCATCTTCTCATCCACATTAAGGGACTTTTGGCATCACCTCACCCTTATGAGTTCTCTTTCATAATCAACAATATTCAAGGCAGCACATTGGTACCAATGCAATCTCAAGACATCAAGTGGTATGTTTTCAAGTCATACAAGCATGCACAAGAGCTCAATGACATACATATGCACAAGAGTGCAAGAAGAATGAGGTGGAGAGCTACCTTGAATCTTAGACAAGTTTTACTTTGTTTGTTCCTTCCCCTTTTTGGTCTCACAAGTGCACTTAGGTGGGATGGGAGTCTCTTGACCTAAACACCATAAACAATACACAATAATATACTTGAAGTAAGCTAAGACATTAATCTTACTCTTAAGAACATACTTAATTTTACAAGTGACATAATGGTTTCATAATTGGCCCATTGAAGCAACCTTCACAATTCAAGTTTTAGACTCCATTCTCTTCCTATTTCTAGGCTTCTTAACCTCATTCAAGATCCTTGGAGCCATCACACATTAGTGTAAATCCAAGTTGATTCATAAGGCATCATTATAAACACCATTATCACATCTCCCAATCTATGGCTCCTAAATTTTTTCGAATGGTTTTTCCCATCTTCTAATATCATATGGAGTCCCAAACCAAGGCTAGAACAATTTAAAACACTCCCTAGGCTTCTCTTCCTAGCTTGGCCGAGACATGCTTCAAGAAAAAGATTCAAGGAGCTTTTGATTTTTCCTTGATAGAAGAGGCACTTAGGGAGGTTTCTAAGAGTCTTAGGAGCTTAATGGAACATTTAAATGGGCAAGGAAACATACACACAAAATCAGATTTCACAAAACCCTAAAAGATCCTACATTTTCCTAGCTTGATTTTCATGGGTTCTTCTTGTAATTTCTTAGCATATTCCACTTTTCTGTGATCTAAAACCCTAGTTCCTCTCTTGTTTTTGGATAGAACTCCCTCCCTTCTCTTGGTTTTGGTTTGGCCGAACTCACACCAAAGGAAAAGCAAAGGAAGAAAGCAACTAGGAACAAGATGTAACTTGAATTCAAGCTTGATTTCAAAACTTTTTCTCTTTGGTTTGTCTCCTCTCAAACAATTTGAACTCGTCCCCTATGTTTTGGATCAAAAATAGAACCATTCATCTCAACAAAGCCATAGAAAAAGAAAAGGAAGGGAGAGGAACAAGATTGGGAGAAGGAGGAGCATGAATTTCCTTGAATTTCCTTACCTTTTTCTTGCTTTTCTTCCTCCTTCTCTCCCTCTCTTGGTGTGCCTTAAGGTGCTGCTTCTTTTTCTGTTTTTGGGTAGAGGATATGTCAGCCTAAGAAAGGAGAAGAAGAAGCTTGAAGTGGCATGAAGAATGGAGAGGATTCAAGAAGCTTCTTTTAGAAATTTTTTTCCAAATTTGCCTTTTCATAATGGCATTTCTAGTTTGGCTTCGTTTTAGCTCCTTTTTTAGAATCATCTTTTCCATCATAAAATTTAGATTCCCAACTTAATAAAATGCCTTTGAAATCACTCAAATTGGAGTTAAAACCTTCCCAAACAAATCCGTCAAAGTTCAATCTTACCGCAGTTAGAAAATATGCACCAGAGGAGCTTTACCAGTCCCGAGGTTTCTTATAATTTTTAAGGTCTCTGAGAACTTCCTGTGAGTTTTTTAAGAATTGCACTTAATTATGAAAATACCATTTCGTTTCGTCAATTTTTGTCACAATTTTATTTCACCATCCTAGCTCCATTTTTCTTTCTATCTAAGCCTAGGATTATTATATTTAGGAGCCTAGGACATCACCTAAATTTTCATGGACATTTTCTAGCTCATTCCAATAAGCGTGCTTTTATATGGCTCATTTTATCGTTTTATGAAAATTATGTTCGTTACATTTCCTAATTTAGAAAATGTGATTTAAAGGTAGGTAACTTGGTAGCTACTCTTCTAAGTCATTCTTGTACTCATAACTCCCTTGTAAGTTCCCAATACCCTTCTAAATTAGTTCCACACTCATTGCCTGTAACTTAGCTAACTTGGTAGCATTAATTAATGTTTGAGATAGGATAAGTTTCACTCCTAATGCTCTTTCTAGCTTGAATCCAGCTACATAACAACTTAGCTTCTACTTCTCTGATAACTCTACGTTATAAGCAAGTTTATCAAAGGATTCTCCCATGTCATTCTACCATTAAAACCCTTTTCAAACCCTTTCAACCATTGAAAACCTTATTCATCAAGCATCAAGCTTTGCTAAAATTACTTATTCCCTTATAATGTGCCATCTAAAAGGAAAAACCTCTCACACTTGGCTATCCAACTAGTCACATCATCTTTCATAAATTTTGGCAAATTAACCTTTGTGAATCTAGTGGCCACTTGCTACTAAATAAATTGAAATGATAGACCTTGAATCAATTGTTGTAATCCTGAGACTTGCTGCTCAAATCTAGCCATTTGTCGATCAAACATAAATTCCAACTTTTAATCCCTTTGATCATAAGCTTGCTTCATTCATTCTTTGATATCCTTTAAAGAGGCTTGCAAGCGAGTGGCATCTACCATGTCTAAAGGTTGTTAGCTTTATACAAGTGATATGTTCAAGAATTATAAAGAAAAAGAGATGAAGAAGAAGAGAGAAAAGAAGTGCAAAGAAGAACGTAGAAAAAATGAAAAAGAAATCACATTTCAATTGTGCCTTCCAAATCTCACAGGGGTGTTATATATACAACTCATCAACCAATATCAATTGCTAGAAAGAGACATGAAGACCCCCATGAATGCATTATTCTTACCAAACTACCCTTGACCTTACTTAACTACTTATTATTATATAGTAACTACTCTATTGATCCTATGAACCCCTTTCTTTAACAAATATGCCCCTCACTTTCTCTTTATAGTCTATCAAGGGGTGGTGTGGTAGACATCTAGACTTGATCTTTCCTGGAAGCTATATTTAGCAAACGTATAGTGGATGGTCTATTTTCTACTTTAAACAAATTTGGCTGAGTTTTGAAAAAGATGGAGAGGCTTCTTTATATTTCTTTCATTTTATATTTTGGTCTTCAATGACAAATTAAGGTTGCTACCCTTCAAAGCTTGAAATGGGAAAGGGGAAGTGTTAAGGGGGAAATAGTGGGAACCAAACAAGGCTATATTAGGTGGAAATGATGGCACTCTCATATGAACCTTTGGAGAGCAAAAAACTTCTAATGTGAAAATGCCCTCTGAATACTTTATGACACCACTAAGATAAAGTTGTCACAATAGAATTTTATCTAAAGTCAATGGAAACAACAACAAAAAATTGTCGCAAAATTTTCAGTGAATACTTTTCATGTTACTACGTAAAGCTATACCACCAATAATTTGGTTCAAGGCTTAAAATATTATAAATAATAATGACATTTTTAGAGACAACTTTTAATAATAAACCGGAGGCATATATGAGATTTAAATATACATATATATATATATATATATAGAGAGAGAGAGAGAGAGAGAGAGAGAGAGAGAGAGGTTTGAAAATAACAACCTCTCACGAATGATTTGACAATTCATTTCATGGTCCGCCATAAAGTAGTTTATAGTAGTAGCGAACAGATTCAACTTGCTACTCCAAATTCCTTGAAACATTACATAATCAAAACGTACTAGGCAACGTTTTAAGATAATGTTCAAAGCTTAAATCTCATTTCCGTCCCTTATTCCCTCCCTTGTTTTTCTTGGGCTTTTTTCTCTTCCCACTCTTACATTCCCCGCTTTTTCCACTTCCTGAATTGTCTACAGCTCCTGAAGCTTTTGACACATTTTCTTCTGTTGCCTCCAAATTATTTTCCTCATGGCCTTGGCTTGATGAGCTGCTGGATTGTAATGCCTCATTTTTCCTGGGAACCAAGATTAACTGATCCAACATGTGATTTACTTTTGGTCTTCTTGACAGTATCCTCTTAGAAAGTTCCTTAATAAGTGAAATGTTGTTCTTTATCACTGAATTACTGTAGAAGAAGCAAAAGGGAAAAGTAAATGAGCAAATATTAATAAGATTTCAACATCTAGAGCATGCAAAATAAAATTTCCCATTAAAAATGAGTAGAAGAAAATAACATACCTCACACTCAATGTGGCAGAAAGCTGCTTCATTTCATCAAGCATGCTAACCACTTCGCCCCATTCATTTTTATTTTCCCGGTTGACAGGATTTTGTTGTGAATTTCCAGTTATCAAAGAAGTCAGAAACTTAATGCAATTATCCACACAATCCTGAGGACAAATGCAGAACAATACAGATCAAGAAAAGATATTGGTAATTTGGTATACACTTGACTGAAGCCCACAATTAACTTTTCCCAAGCACAGTGCAGAACAATTTGGCTTACCTTTATCTTTTGGCAATTGTACCAATGCTCGGGCAATTCATCAGTTGCCGACTGAAGATAGTCCAATGCCTTCCAGAAGCAGTCAATATCCATTGGCATGCCAGTTTCAAACTTCGGATGACTAGTACAATTTGAAGAAGGGAACACTTCATCAGCTGAGTTAGAATCGCTTGCTGTAACTGCTGAGGTTTCACCATGCACAGTTCCAACCCTTTTTGGAAATAGCACTTGTATTATGTCATCCCTGCTCTGCCTCGTCATCATATCCACAAAAACAGCATCTGGGCATAATATTTCTGAAGAATTATTCCATAACTTGGCAATTACCAGAGGATTTTCAACCATTTTAAATGCCTCAGCAAACACTTTCAGATTCAAGTGCTTCCTTCTTTTACGAAGAACATTATAAAACTCATATGGCAGAAGTTCCTTTATATGGCTTTTACCCAACAAATCATAAAGTAACTCTAAACAATTCCCAGAGCTTAGATGAAGCAAACATAACGAAACAACCAATCTCAAAATCAGTAATGGCAAATATTCCTTCACTCTCAATCCAGATTTTCTGATCCAATCCATGGTGTCATTTTGATTATAAAGAAGCTGAACCAGAACACGTCCAACGAACTTATGGACACCTTCTAAATCTGGATTTACTTGAGCTGTCAACCTGAAATTTACAAGTGCATTGCCATCCTGATAGATAAGCCATTCAATAAAAGATGACTTCGTGGCAAAAATTAAACCCTTCCAGAGGCATGTCAAAATCAGGAGTCTTTCAATAAGATACATGAAAAAGCTGGGAGAGATATAATCAACTTCCTTTGTCCAGTTTGCATTATAAGTATCTTGTAAAGCTTCGTAAAGCCTAAACATACTCTGCACCTCTTTAAGTGCTACATTGCCTTGTGAATTTTCTAGTGCATTCAAATTGAAGCTCCCAATGAATGATTTCCAGGGCGAGCTGTCATCAAATCTTCTCATAATTTCCACACACAGTTCTTCTTTTGGCCAGCCCATACCCAGAATCATAACTGCCACCTTTCCAATTTGTCCATAAGTCAGCCTATCTTTCCTTCTTATAATTTCATAGATCACCTCTTTCGCCAGATCCTGACAAGCCTTAGTTCCCCGCAAAGAAACCATGTTCATTGTCAGTGGTTTCTGCCAGTCAATGGAAAATATCAAGCCAAAGACACTGCGAATTGGAAGTCTGAAATAATTATCCAGTTGTTTCATCAAGTGATAACTGTGGGTGAAAAAACTGCATTCCAAGAGAAATTTTGAGACCTCATAGACAAGCATTAGACACCTGGCTTGGCAAAATATTGAATGAGGTTTATTAATTGATGACTTGTAGAGTGCCTCAAAGTTGCTCAAGACATGCATCCCAACAGAAAGCAATTCTGAACACCAATAACTCTGACCCTCAGAGACTAAAATTTGATCATTGACAGACACAAGCCTTCCACTCTTCAGAAATCTGCCATCCACTTTTTTCACCCAGAAAGCATTAGGAAGGAGCAAAATGTAAATCTCATTAAAATTACATATCTGCTTCCGAACACCCAAATAATTCAAAGCAAACTGTCCATAACTTTCATACTCATTAACAGATTTGGTTTTAAGACACAAAAGATACTCTAGAATGTAAACAATCTTGTTCTTCCAACTATTCCAAGAGTAAAACAGTGTCTCAATAGAAAGCTGATTCTTTAAAATCATTCCTTCCATGTTTTCCAAAGAATCAACAATAAATTCATCTTGCCAGGCATAATTTGAGGAGTTCATCTGAAAATGGGCATCTAAAAGTTTCCTTAAACATAAAATTTCACCACCAATACTCTTGTATCTTTGTGAAGATTTAAGCTGAGTCATTATTGTGAGACTATTACCATGCTCATTTGACAATATGTCAGCTTCAGTACGAACAAGCTCATGATAACTGCATGACTCTTTCTTTGCCACTAACAAGGCTCTTGTTAAAATATCCCCCTTCTGTTCAAACACGTTTAAAGGCCAGCCCTTGCTTCCTTCAGACCAAAGGGAGTTTGCAAGCACATAGAAAAGCATAAGTTTTGATGCTTCCACAAATTTCCCAGCTTTTTCAAGCAGATTAGCCTCAAGTAGAATATCACCCATCTGCTTTGCAATGTTTGCTGCCTCTATGAAATTCCCTAATTCCTCTTCTAACAAGAGTAGCTCATTAAGTAAACCTGAAGAGCATAAGAAGTTGCGCTTCAAATCCATGGAATGAAAAGCTTTAACAAATTTCATCATGGATCTTGTATCTTTATGCTCAAGATAATGATGTGCACAACTTTCAAGAAACCTCTGTTCAATCTCAATGAGTTCCAATCTTTCAACTGCACCATGGCCATCAGTTTTGTTGTGTTTCCAGTGCTCAATGTAACCTAAACCAATCTCAAACATTCTTCCTTCTGCACAAACAGTCAAACAATCAGAGAATAAACTGCCCCTAGCATACACTTCTGCCGCAATCTCATAGGATCCTGCCAAGGAAAAGCAATCCCCTGCTCTTTTCAGATCAGGTTCCTCACATTTCTCCAAATACAGCTTCCCTGGGAGCAGAAACAGGGTTAATTTAGAAAGTAAAATCTCTCGGTCTAAAAATACCTAGTTAGAATGCAAACGTTTGCGCAAGCTTTGGTGCCAGATATGCTTTTAATGTTAGTAATAAAGTGTGCAGTGAACTATACGTTGGCCCAATCAGCCACTGCATTCAATTTTGTCCAATCTGTATCTTTATTCTTTCACTTCTATATCTTTCAAAAGAAAAATAAAATAAAATAAAAAACAAAGGACACCATTGTGTAAGAGAGCTTAATTTTATACATTCCTTTCTTCCTCTCCATGTAAGTTGCTTACAGCTTGTTGCCTTTACCATATTTTTTTTTTTGGTCTTTTTATGAATGGAACTGTTGGAGCCTGACAATTTCTACAAGAAACAGCACAGAGAACACAAAATGCTAATGGTATGGAGAAGGGAACACAGTCGCTTCATTAGACAAAATAGTTGCAACACTCCAAACTCACAAACTCTACAGATCATAGCAACAAGCTTCACACCAATCATAGCAACTCAAGGCACAGACACAGATACACAACAACAACAACAAAATGATAAAGAGGAACAAACAGATGCTAGCTTTCAAGAGGCCAGCTCTTTCCCAAGTCTTCCTTCTTGAAGGTTCTTTTTCTCTCTTCTCTCATCAGTCTCTTCCTTCAAATTTCCAACTGCCTCTGCCACTTGATCATCATGAAGTCCCCCTTTTGCCCCAGTACTTTTCTGTTTTATTTGGGTATAAACCTTAGTACTTTCTACTGATCCAGCAGTTCCCCCTTCTCTTCCCTCTGTCACTCCCTTATGTCTCCTGCAGTATGTCTTGCAGCAGCAGTGGGTTGGGACCCATCAAGAAGACATGATTCTCGAGTACTGAGAATCACAAGATTCACTTAGGATTAATCCTCTTTTAATTTGTTATTGGTCAACAATTTGTTTCCTACTCTGTAGCTCCTAGATTTTCAGTTTTTGTCAGCCCTTATTTTCAAATTTCAAATGGCTGATTTCATGGGATTAAATGGCAGGGCTGTTGCCATCTCTCCCCTTTATATACTCTTGTATCTTTTACATTGAAATTCAAGTATTCAGAGTACATTTGTGATACATGCTAAAAGTAAAACACACAATTATTCAAATCATTCCACACTCTATCCATACATCTATCCCTTATTTATACTAATTGGGGTACAATTGAGATTTCCTAACAGAACCAACAGCCTAACTAATTCCAATTAACTAACCATGTAACAATACTTCCCCCCTTGCAATGATCCATGTCCTCAAGGATCAGTTCAAATTCATCACTTAAAAAAAAATTGATATTGTTCTTAAAAGTTGGTTGATGGATTTGGTATTGCTGAGCCTGAACTAAAGACATGTGAGAAAGGAAAAAAGCGATAAGGGGCTGAATGATGCTGATGAGCCCATACTAAAGACATGAGTGAAGGAAAAAAAGGGACAAAGGGCTGGATAAAGGCCCAGCCCAGTAGGTGGCATTTAGGTGGCCATTGAGAGGGTGAATAAGACAAAATAGCATAACTAACAGGTCTAAGGTTGAGAGAGAGAGAGAGAGAGTAGAGATTGTCGCTAAGGAATATATGTAGCGGGGGTGAGGAGGAAGGGAAGGAATGTCTGGGTGGAGAGACACTAGCCTCTTGAATGCTAGTGAGGAGAACTCTAAGCTTCTGCATTTCGTTTTCGTTTTTTTTTTCTCATCTTTTCCTTTGATGTAAACACCAAAGCTTTATTTCCTATTATTCTTGCTAAATTAGAGAGAATATTCAGCTCCTTTTCATATAAATACTACTGAAGTAAAGGCGAGTTCTATCAGATTTGGTATCAGAGTCAGTTTCGAGCTCGGTATAGTTGGAACTAGAATGAAAGGGTGAGTAAAGATGCTGGAGAAGAAGCTTGAATCAGTGGATGTGGCGATGACGAGGGATTAGCATGACAAGATAGATGGGTTGCAGAAAAGAATCAGAAACAGAGATAGAGGTAAGGAGACCAAGGGAAATAATTCTTTGATGCCTAGTGAGTCCAGTGGGGGTGCAAATGGGATGAATGATATGACAAGGATAAGGGATGGATTGAAGGAGAAGGAAGTGAACCATTATAAGAAGCTAGAACTCCTTGTCTTTTCAGGTGAGGATCCTATTGGATGGTTATTTAGAGTGGAAAGGTATTTTATAGTCAACAAGATGGGTGAGGATGAGAAGATGGAAGCAATGGCAATGAGCTTGGAGGAGAAGGCTTTAAATTGGTTTCAATGGAGAGAAACCAGGGCTCCCATAGCTTCTTGGGAGATGTTTAAGGAGTTGGTAGGAAGGTTTCACCATAAACAAGTGGGTGATAATTATGAAGTGTTTCATTAAGGCAAGATGGAAGAGTTGCTGAATATATAGAAAAATTTGAGCTGGTGTCAACTCCACTTGATAAGGTCTCAGATGAAGGGGCTTTTAAGTATAGTTTGAAGGAGGAGATAAGGGCTGAAGTGAGGTTAATGCAACCCCAATCACTAATACAGTTAAGGAATTGGCACAACAAATTGAAGAGAGGAATATGGTGCCAGATAAAGTTAGGGAGGCAAAGATAACTAGGAGCATGAAGACAGCGATTAATCCCAAGCCGGGAGGACTTAAACCTATGTATCAGAGATTTTCCACCGTTACTGAGGTTGACAAGGTATGAATTCCTATTAGTGGGGGAAAATCTTATTCAAAAGGGGCAATAGATTTAAAAAGTAATAGTGTCTCTGTCCAAAGCTCTTTTGGCTCTTCTGGCAAAGGGAGTGCCACTTCAAGGAGGTTATTTGAAGCTGAAATTAATAGGATGAGAGAACTTGGGTTGTGCTTCAAGTGTGAAGAAAAGTTCGGGCCTGATCACAAGTGTGAGAACAAGCAACTTTAGCTGATGGTAATGACAGAGGAGGGAGAAGATGAGGTGAAGGAAGATGACTGCGTGTTAGAGAAACAAGGAGTTGAAGAAGTGTTGGGGGAAGAAATGAAAGAGACTGAAATGTGTATGGAATTATCAATACATTCCATAATCGGGTTAGGAGACAACAAAACCTTAAAGATGGTAGGAAAATTACAAGTGGTAGTGTTGATTGACAGTGGTGCTACTCACAACTTTGTGGCTAACCAATTGGTGGAGAGGCTGAAGTTAACAACCACACCAACAGAACTCTACAAGATTACTGTTGAAGATGGGTTTCTAAGGTATAATAACAGTAGGGTGTGTGAAAGGGTAAAATTGGAGTTACAAGGATTAAATGTCACACAAACCACCTATCACTTTGCATCAGGAGAGAATGACATGGTGTTAGGAATTTCTTGGCTGGCATCCTTAAGGGAAATAAGAGTAAATTGGCGGACATGTACCGTGAAAATTAAAGTGGAAGGTAAATGGTGCTAGCTGGTAGGAGATCCGTCATTGACAAAAACTTGGATGTCTTATAATTCCATTATACATTCATTAAAGGGGAAGGATCAGGGTTTTCTGGTGGAATACATGAGTATAATAGCATCAGCAATTGCAAGACAGTCACAAATGAAAGAGGAGAACAAAAATGAAGAATTGTAGCAGTTGTTAGAGGAATTTAAAGATGTTTGTGAACCACCAATAGGCCTAGCACACCATAGAACCAAGGACCATACCATCATGCTAAAACCTAAAGAACAACCCCCAAATGTATGGCCTTATAGGTATGCTCATTCACAAAAAATAGAGATTGAGAAAATGGTAAAGGAGATGTTAAGGGCTAGGATCATAAGATTAAGTGTGAGCCCATTTTCTAGCCTAGTCTTGATAGTAGAGGAAAAAAAAAAGGATAGAAGTTGGCATTTTTATGTCGACTACAGGGCTATAAATAAGGCTACAATACCTGAAAAGTTTCCTATTCAAGCAATTGATGAACTTTTGGATGAGTTGGGAGGGGCCACTACTTTTTCAAAGCTAGATTTAAAGGCTGGGTATCATCAAATCAGGATTAAACCAAGGAATGAGGAGAAAACAACTTTTAGAACACATGAGCAACATTATGAGTTTTTCATCATACCTTTTGGCTTGACCAATGCTCCTTCTACCTTTCAAGGATTGATGAATGACACTTTTAAAGCCCATTTAAAGCAATTCCTCCTAATGTTTTTTGATGATATTTTAGTCCATAGCTTTAATTTCGAGTCACACATGAAGAACTTAAAAGTGACCTTGGGCATTCTAAGGGAACGTCAGCTTGTTATCAATAAGAAAAAGTGTGTTTTTGGCCAAGATAAGCTAGAGTATATAGGTCGTATAATTTCAACAGAAAGAGTGCGGGCATACACAGCTAAAGTGGAAGCCATGATAAATTGGCCCATCTTTAAAGATTTGAAGGCTTTAAGGGGATTTTTAGTCCTGACAGGATACTACTGAAAAATTGTCAAGAATTATGGCCGTATTGCTGCTCCTTTGGCAGAATTGCTTAAGAAGATTCCTTTAAGTGGAATCATGAAGCCCAAAAAGCTTTTGAGTCTTTTAAGAAAGTTATGACCACAATACCAGTCTTGGCCATGTGAAATTTCAAATTACCCTTTAAAGTGAAAGCTGACACCTCTTGTTATGCAATGGGGGCTGTTCTAATGCAACAAAGCAGACCTTTAGCTTATTTTAGCCAGAAGCTTTCAAAAAGAAATCAACAGAGCTCGGTTTACAAAAAAGAATTAATAGTCATAGTATTGGCAGTTAAAAAATGGCAACATTATTTGTTGAGACACAAATTTATTATCAAGACAAACCAGAAGGCCCTGAAGTTTTTATTGGAGCAGAGAATTATAGACCTAGATGAGCAAAAACGGGTTTCAAAGTTAATGGAGTATCAATTTGATATCAAATATAACCAGGAAAAGAGAATAATGTAGTTGATGCTTTGTCTAGAAAAAAAGGAAGGTGGAATTGTTCGCATAATCTTTATGGCAACACGAAGGAGTGGAAGAATTAGACCAAGACCCTAAGTTGGCTATTATAGTACAAAATTTAATTGCTGGATAGGACGTTCCAACTAGGTACAACCTTAGAAAGGGATGTTTGACTTATCAGGACTGATTGGAAGTTCCAAGAACTTCTCCAAGAGTGGTGGCTCTAATTAAAGAATTTCATGACTCTCCCCTAGGAGGGCATTCGGGCTACTTGAGAACTCATAAGAGGATAGCTCAAATTTTGTTTTAGAAAGGAATAAAGAGGGATGTACAAAAGTATGTCGCTAGGTGTGAGGTTTGTCAAAATAAGTTTGAAGCTCTATCTCCTGCTAAGTTGCTTCAACCACTCCCTATCCCTCAACAAGTGTGAGAGGATATGAGTATCGATTTTATTACTAGGCTATCAAAATCCCACAAATTTGATACGATCATTGTTGCGATAGATAGACATACAAAATACAACCATTTTGTAGCCTGATCTCATCCACTTTCTATGAAGGAAGTCACTAAAATCTCTATTACTGACATTGTGAAATTGCAGGGTTTCCAAAATCCATTGTTTCTAGAAGGAACCGAATCTTTGTTAGCCACTTTTAGAGGGATTTGTTCAAGATGGCTGGGACTACTTTGAATTATAGTTTAGGCAAGCACCCTAAATCAGATGGGCAAACCAAAGTAGTAAATAGGAGCTTGAAAACCTATTCAAGGTGTTTCATAGGGGACAAACCTAAACAGTGGCATAAATGGTTGGCATGAGCTGAGTATTGATTTAATACCAGTTACAATCGTTCCACTGGAATGACTCCATTCAAGGCTTTATATGGAAGAGACCCTCCTTCCATTTTTACATAGGAGGGTGATTTATCTGCTGTAAAGGAAGTGAACATTAATTTGAGGGAGAGAAATTCAATTTTGCAAGAGTTAAAACAACAACTTGAGAAATCTCAGGATTATATGAAGCATAGGGCTGATCAGAAGAGGCGACATATCCAATTTACAATAAGGGACATGGTGTATTTGAAGTTAAGACCCTACAAATTAAAATATCTTGCCAAGAAACAAAATGAGAAACTTGCTGCTTGGTATTATGGCCCTTATAAAGTGATGGAGAAGTATGATATAGTAGCTTATGAGCTGGAATTACCCAATATAGTGAAAATACACCTTGTATTTCACATTTTCCAGCTTATAAAATCACTAAATTATATGGTTAAGCCAGAAGAACTTCCAGCAACACTCACTGACGATATGGAACTTAAGGTGGAACCAGAACTGATCAAGAAAGAGAGGAAGTTAACCAATGACTACGTGGAAATCCTAGTCAAATGGAAAGACTTGCCTGAATTTGAAAGCACATGGGAAGATTATGAAATTATACAAGCTTAATTTCCGCAATTCCACCTTGAGGACAAGGTGAAACTTGTTGGGGGAGGTAATGATGGATCTAGTATTGTTGAGCAATAACTAAGAAGTATGTGAGAAAGAGAAAAAGGGATAAGGGGTGAATGGTGCTGGTGAGCCCATACTAAAGAACTATAAGAGAAAGAAAAAGAGGGACAAACGGCTAGATAAAGGCCTAGCCTAGTAGGTGGTGTTTAGGTGGCAGTTGAGAGGGAGAATAAGACCAAATAGCATACTAACAAGTCTAAAGTGGAAAGAGAGAGAGTTGTTGCTAAGGAATATACATAACGAGGGCGAGGAGGAAGGCAAGGAACATTTGGGCAAAGAGACACTAGTCTCTCGAATGCTAGTGAGGAGAATTCCGAACATCTTCATTTCGTTTGCCAATATTTTCTTATCTTTTCCTTTGATGTAAACACCAAAGCTTTATTTCCTATAATTCTTGCTAAATTAGAGGGAATATTCAGCTCCTTTTCACATAATACTACAAAAATGAAGTTGAGTTTCATCATTAGTACTGTTCTTCAGTGGTTAAAAGAAATTCCTTACTCTGGCCTCAATTGCCCCATACACTGATGGCCCTTTTAATTGGGCCTTTTAATGTTCCTAATGCAGTGAATTTCCTGGGCCACTAGAACCCAATTGCTTGCATAGCTGCCCACACTCCACTTGGTTGATCTCCATGTCGTACCAGACCCCATATAGGAACACAGATAAAACATTTGAATCTAGCTACAAGAACCTTTTAGGTGTAAAGACATGTCACTAATGGCAACTAGAAGGAAAAACTCTTCAGCTTAGTTACAGGCCCCCCAAACCCCTTGCTCTGGCCTGCTGAATCAAAAGGGGGAAGTAGGTGAGCCGTTGATAGATGGCTTTTGCGAAGCCATGGCAGAAAGATGGAAGAAGAGGGAAATCAAGATCCCTTCTCCAAAGCAATGGCCTCAGCCATGTGTGGAAAAGCCTTCACTTGAGATGCAGATGCTTCCATCTAGTGCTGGTTCTAGTACATCTCACCCCAGTGTTATCATCATACACATCCATCATTCGATGATCAATTATCTCTTCATGTCGAAGACCAGTTTGTTGCCTTTCATTCTCTCCCCCTTCCCACCTTTGATGCAAACTTTGCCTCTTTCGATGAACGATGAGGAGGCTACAACCATGGGGATCTATAAGGACAAGTTTGTCCTTATCATGATCGTCAATCCATAGGAGTCAACCCAGAAGACAAGTTGGCCGTTGCAATCATAGATGGTGAAGCCATCATCAACGAAAAAGAGATTTTGACAACAGTGAGATAGTTTTCTTCTTTGAAGACATAGCTATCTTGCATGATGTGGGCCTCCTTTCTTGTCAGGTGCTTCGACTTCTAGCTTTCATTGGTTTCACCATCTTTGAGGATGCTGAAGTCATTGTTACAGAATTGAAGATCTAGATGGAACGAAAACAAGAGTGAAGTCAAACTCTCTACATCGCAAGAAAACGAAAACAGCGAAAAGACAAAGCCGATCTCCATCCCTCTGAAGAACACCTTACCATTAGCTACTGTGTTGGTGTTTCTATAAAATGAAATAGCCAACATCCTCATCAAATTTTGTTCACTTTCACTGATTTTCCCCCATTTGCCTTTGCCATGTCCAAACTCTACCATCTTACTCTGAATCACCCCACTCCATAGTTTATGTCTTTCCATTGATTAGCACCTCATGAATTTGGTAAGGAATTAATCAGCCCATTTGGTATCCTCTTGGCAAAGGTAATCCTCACTTTTTTAATTTCCTTCCCAAATGTATTCCTTTTACATTCTACGTATCAAACGAGTCCAATGCCTTCACCATCCTCAACTCATGAGTTATCTTCTTGATCTTGAACGTTCTAGAATTCAACCTCTTCTAGGTTATCAGCCTCAACTTTGGTAGAATTCTCTTCTTGAATTTCCACCGATAGAGAATTTTGAAGGGTGGTTTATTTTTGATTCCCAAACTTCATCTCCAATACAAATGCCATCTTTACTCCTCTATTCGCACCATTGATTGCTTCAACTTGCCAATATGGATGCTATTCTGTTGCATACATTGTTCAATCTTATCGATTCAGACCCTCATGTGCCCCAGAAGGAGCTCTGATACCAATTGATACATGCTAAAAGTAAACATACACTATTATTCAAATCATTCCACACTCTATCCATTACATCTATCCTTGTTTATATTAATAGGGATACAATTAAGATTTCCTAATAGAACCAACAAACTAACTAACTAATTCCAACTACCTAATCACATAACAATTTGCTCTGAATTTCTTCAAAAGCTGTGTACTATTTGTTGGGGTCAAGTGTGAGTAAAAATGAGAAAAAAGTCTGACATTAAATAAAATTGGACTAAAAGAAGAGTATATAAGTGGAAAGTACCCATAAACCTAATGCTATATGGTTTTGGGTTAAGAAGTAGTATCAAACTCATTTATATAGTTCCTCTCAAAGTCTAACAAAGAAGGTCCAATGAATCTCTCGGATGTCTAAGGCCACCCCAGGCCCTAACACTATTTATTGTCATTTATTTTGTTGGCCTTGAGTAAGAGGGGGTTGAACTCAACATAGGTTCAGTTTAGTCCCCACTAATGCTTTCAACATTAACAGAACTTCTCTGTTAATAGCTTCAGTTTTTTCAAGTTAGCTGCATTAACATATTGATATAAGCTTGGGGAAGGGGCAGGGGCAGATTGAGAGACAGATAAGATGCCAAAAGACCACAATTAAACAGAACTTTCCAAGTTAAAGTGCTACGCATGTATTATATAAGCCTCAAAGTGATACTACATTTCTTCATTCAGATTAATACAAATAGAAGCCCACATACCTTCAATATGTCTTTTAAACCTAATTTTTTAGTGATAGAAAAAAAAATACCTATTCTTGTACCATAGTAAACAGGAGGGTTAATGTCAAGGATTGAGATCAGTTCCAGACTTGGCCACGTTACCTTTACCCCAAGAAAAAAAAAAAAGGAAAGAGGGGCAGGAGGTATATGTGATTTTGTACATACTTCTGTTAGACAGCATCAGAAAAGAAGTCAAACCCCAAACTAGAATCCACATGCATTCATCTACAGTCGCACAACCTCAATTGGGTCAGTTATGGTAATTTATATTATGACAGTAGGCTTCTATCAATATAACAAACATTTCAATTAAATAGAATATCACAGTAGCTACTACTGAAGCTTTATCTAGATGGAAGTTAACATAAAACAAGTCTTTCATCTGTAATAACCTTTTGTGGCTTCACTTCTGTAATGAAACTGGCATTTATTTAAATTGGTTAGTTTTGTAGAATTTCATTTACAAACACACAAGAACAGTAAACAAGAGTTAAGCAACAAGCACATCACAATATGTTGTTAATTTACCTAGACACTTATTTTGAAGTGTACCCTTAAACAATCATGGTGACCTTCTACACTATTGAGGAAATCAAACACAGAATAAAGTTCTGCTAAAATGTCACACAAATGTTATGAATCCTGAACTTTGACGTTGAAAATGAGATGTTTAACAACATAAAATTTACTAGAAAATTTAGAAAGTTTTGCCAACAAATAGATGTACAGCTATCATTTCTATAATTTTTAGACACGAAGGAAGTCAGATTGTAAAATATAGATTCTAAAAATCATAGTCATACCAGCTCTTTCATGATCCCCCAAATCAGAAAAACACTGAGCAGCAGATTCAGCCATTCCTATTCCTTCAAATATTTCAGCAGCTTCCCTCAAGATTGCACCTGCATCTTCAGGATTTAAATCCCACAAACGGTTTGCAGTTGCTTTAAGGCCAGAGGCCTTAGACTTTCTCTCCCAGTAAGAGTCCCCAGCTCTTTCAAAACACATTGTTGCCATCTCATAATTATTTTGAAAATAAAGCTGCAAAGAGACAGTAAAATAATAGGAAATCATTTGGAAAAAGAGCAAGGATGCTAGACAGAAAGGGGACATAACAAATAGCTCAATACCTCACATAGAATTGCATTAATTGTAATAATAGGGTCTCGTAAGAAACAATACTAAAAGTCAAAGCTGACAAAATGATTCATACAACTGCATGGTCAGTTGATGTAGCAAATCATGATAAGCAACCAGAGAAAACTCTAATAACAATAGATTTAATCTAATAAAAAATAAATTGGGTCTTTTATCTTTTAATCAAATTTGAAAGTTGCATATCAAACATAATGGAATAAGTATAAACAGTACCTTTATGCCCCGCAACTTCCATTCTTCTGCACTGCTTGCAACTTTCATCGCCTGTGCAAGTGAATCATCTAGTTCTTTTGTTTGGACAAGACCCTTCTTTTTCCAATAGTCAAACATAGGTTTGGAAAACTCTTCTGTATTCTCACAAATCCACAATCTCTGCCTTGCACGAGTTACAGCCACATACAGTTGCTTGAGTTCAGAACACAAAATATTGTGTTTAGAATCACTGAACGTTGTATAGGACATCTTTGTTGTGGAGTCCAGCATATCCTGTTCCTTCATATACTCATATATCAGCCTCCATTTATTTCTCAAGGGTGAAGAGCCAAAAAAGTTGTAGAGCAACACATCCTAAGAATTGCCACAGGACACAATAAGTAGTGTTTATAAAAATAATATAGAAAAATAATTGAATATGTCTGGAGTGACAACCTGGAACTCAAGGCCCTTGCACTCCAAAATGGTTAATACAAGAGCCTGTTTGCCCACATATTCTATGATGCTGTTCCGAGCAGAATCATCTCGTACCAAAATAACTTGCTCAGCCCCAAAACCAACAATTTTTCCACCCATATTTCCACCATTTCCAAAAATTGTTACAACTGCATTTTCTCTCTTTCCAGATTCAAGTAAAACTGGGGCTTCCCCATATATCAAACTAGTCTCAGGCTTCAACACATCAACAGAATGAGGAAAGAAGTGAAAAAGAAGTTCAATGATGCTCTGGGATAATTTCAGCACTCCAGCATGAGTCCGAAAGTTCTGACTCAAGAGAAAAATTTCTGAAATTTTCCCTTTCTCATTTCTTATGTTATTCATGCTGCTCCTTGATTCTTGCACAAACTTCTTGTAGAACAGGGTTCGAATATCTTGAAATCTGAAATCAATTCCCCTTGCAATTGTTTGTGCCGTGTCCCCAGAAAAAACAAAACCCTCATCTACATTTGGGCAGATATATTTAAACAAAGCAATTTGACTCATAGTTAGATCCTGTACCTCATCAATATATACGAAATGCATCTCATCGCCCTCATATCTTTTAGTTCTCAATCGACCATGGAGATCAATTACGATATCAGCCAAATCAAATTCACCATTTTCCATCTTCATTTTTTCATAATTCTGATAAATATCATATATAACCTCTCTTCTCTGGCTGCTTAAACTTGATGCTCTGTTTTCAGATAGCATAACATAGTCCTCACGGCTTAGCCTACCATCCTCAAAATCTAAAGCTTGTATACCTCCTTTTATATGGGATATAATTTCAATGAACACTCTGGAAGAATCAAGCTTCTTAGTTAACTGGGAATTAAAATGGGGCCAATATACTGAAGCAAACCTATCATAATTTACTTCCTTCCTCCTTATGAAGCTTTCCAAGAAAACTGACCTTGAGCCAAGGTTCTGACCATAAGAAGAATTATTTAAGTCATGAAATCTCTCAAAATAGGAATTACCCAGAGTCCCATCAAGCATCATCAAAAACTCGTGAAATGTTATCACAAGTGGATATAAGTTGGGTGGAAGATTAACAAATGAATCAGGGAGATTCTTAAATTGTACTGATGTATCAACAATATCTTCATCAGTTGACTTGCTTTCTGCTGAAATACGGCCACCATAAATGGATCTGTACTGATAACAAGGCCTAAAATTAGATATCAAATGCAACAGTTACAATAACTATAAAATAATTGCACTTAATTCAACCTAGTGAAAGTACATGCAAAACTAAGTACTAAAACAATATCAAAAACTTTACATTATGCAGTCAGGTAGTTGCAATGGTGCAATTTTAACACCACTACTTGGTATATTTTACTGAAAACAAGGTGACAGATAAAAATTTCTTGCAAGAACTTTCCAAACTCCTGTTTGCCTGGTTGTATAGTGAAATGACAAGATATATGGTTTCTCAATATAATTGTGATATGTGCACAATAAACTACATTATGCTTTCAGATTGATCAATTGAGATTTCCCCCCAGGGTAAAATTGTCCAGCTATGCCCCAACCAGATGCTTGCAACAGCTGTTGCATATATATAGAGTACAACAAATCAAAGGTAACTGAAGTCCAAATTTCATTTATATTCTTCTTCCACATTACCACATGGAACTATGATCCATTTGTATGATAAAATGTAGAAAAGGAAATGAGACATTAAGCTCCCCAAAACAACACCCCCCCCCCCCAAAATATTAAAAAAAAGGATGTCAGTCAACTAGAAGAGACTAATTACTGGTTGTTTTGCCAAGTAAGAGCTCGATCATTCTTCTATTTAAATATTACTTAAAAACAACATTGATTCTTCAAAGACAGAGGAATGTAAGCCTTAGAAACCAAATCAATGATTACAATCTATCCACCTAATTCATTACTTCATCTGCACCATTTGCAGAATTCATGTTAGATTACTTTAGAAAACAGGTCAAATTTCAGTAGTTTCCTTCATTCTGCCAATCAATAGAACCAAAACTACTGCAATGTTTTGTAGCCAAAATATTAATGTGAAAAGACAAAGTAGTTACTCGTTAACTATTGCGCAATGAAATCCATGCCATAAATCAATTTATGACAGATTTCAATTCACTAATTAAATGATATTTTAAGAATATTATTACAAATCACATCAGCCAAAAAATCCAAACTCTTAAACAAAGACCCATAAACAGTTATAGTAATATCTCTAACAAAGTAAATTAATGACAAAGGACGTTCACCTAACATGATGATCAACCATGAAGAAAAAGAAGGAGGAGTTTAGCAATTTGCAGGACTATGGTTGTAGGCAACAGAGATGCAAACACCAATTGTAAGAAGCAAGATGTTAGCAAGTACGGTGGGAATCAACATTTTTTTCCCCATTAACTGCCATAGGCAACACTGAATGTTGTGACGATAGAATTGGTCCTATGGTCTGTAACTATCATATATAACTGTTGATTTGAGACCATGGACTTGCATTTTGGCAAGTGAGATCATTGAAGAGCATAGAATTTTGCCAACAGTGATCTATGACAAAGCTGGACCAAGCAAAAGCATTGTGTTAAATGGCCCTCTTTTGTTTATCCATTTGGGGGTCAAAACATTTTGACTTCAACCTATAAATTTCAGTAAACGAATGGAAGTGCATTCCTATCTTTAAGAACAGCGCATTTCTTCTTCTTAATGAAAGCATAATAAGCAACCAATGATTCCATAAATCAGTCTCTTCTAATATTGAACTTCTCTTTTTTCCGGTGAAGACAAACATTAAACTTGCTACTCCCACATAAACTTGGGTCCAACCCCCGCCGCCCCTTTTGGTAAAGTGATTTGTAAGTCATTACTCTAGACTTGATGGCCGAGAATTATGTTGTAAATTAGTGGAGTTCAACTAGAAAAGAGAAACTTTACTTGATAACTATCTTAATCCTTTCTCTCTCATCAGAAATTCATTATTCTTATTTCTTCTCATTTATCTCTTTAATTTATCAAGAACAATTATATAAATTAAATAATCATAACATATTTGATTTATTACATTATTTTAAAATTGAGTAATTGCAATTTCATTGATCACAATATAATTTTCTAATTTTTGCTTTATCTTTTTTTTTTCTTAATTCATAGAACAGTTTCAAAAGTTAATGAAATGAGTCTACTTAATGTATTTATAACAAAAAGATTTATTTTCTGAATTTTTTAGATTAAAAATTATTTATGATAAAATTTAACATTGAAATAGATTTACTATATTTACTTTTAAATTAAGTAATTGCATTATTAATTTTTTGTCTGATGAAATGTAATAAAATATTGGGTAGCACAAATAATCCTGGTGATAAAGGAAAAAAAAATGGTTTCACATAGGTCTTGATTAGTGAAATAGCTATTAAAATTAATGACATAAAAAGTAAAATAGTATATGCTTTTATAATATTTTGTATCAATACCCAGCAAACCTTCAACAAGAAAATTTCATTTTTTGCGCTCAAACTGAGTATAGAATCTTGGCCAGGTCTTTTCCATTTTTCATTCCATTAGAGAGGGAGATTAGAGAGAGTAAGGATGGCTCGTAAATAGAAACTCTTTCCTAATCAAACTCTACTATAGTTTCAATTAAAATTAATCTTACACCATTAAATAACTTCTTATAGGATGAATTTTTAACAAAATCCACCACTGGATTAATTGTTCTTATCATGAAGATTATCCCAATAAAATTTGACATTAATCCTAAATTGTTTCATACCCTATCACTAAATCTAAAAATTAACATACAATATATATTTCAAATATAAGAAACTTCTAATTATTTGATAGCAAACTTAAAGTTATCTGATATGTATAAGTTTTTACATGGAAGATCAACATAATAATTACTTCTAATCCAACGGTTTGATCAATGAAAGCCACACCCTATAATAAAATATTGAGGCATGTAAACCTAGCTACTGCTATGAGATTGCCTCTTACATTCATGAGGAAAGAAAAAAGAAGGTTCCAACAAATAATGGAACAAGTCACTGACCTTTTCAATCGAGTAACATGATATTTGACCGCTTGACACAGCTTAGGACTCACTGTCACAAATAACTGATGCAAGACTGGCCTGCCAATTTCAGCAGTATTCTCCTTCAACTCTTTATCCTGACTTAAACATTGAGCTCCAGAGCTCTCAGCTCCATAGGTTCCTTCAACAGCCATATGGTGCAGGCGCTCTTTCTGAAATAACTTCATGGTCAAAACAGTGGTTTTTCCAGTACCAGAGCGCCCCAGCACAAATGTACTTCTTGGGAAGAAGATTATTTCCCGTTCTTCATCTGTGACTTCAAAAGGAAGATCCAATTCTATACCATCACAATCAGAAAGCAAATGGTTTACTACACCTGATGATAAGGAGTAGAACTTCATCAATAAGAGACTCTCCTCAACCTTTGAATTCTCTACATAACTTCTACCGTCAGAGGAACATGTAGTTAACTCAGCCTCATTTCCATTATTATCAAGACTCTTAAATTTGATGATTTCTGCAGAGTTTGCCCAAGTCATAGGAACCTCCAAATTCCTAGGCACCAGGAAAGAAGCGAAAAACATTGAATCAGTAAGTTATAACAGCTATGGTCAAATAGAGTACAATTGAATCAACTTACCGTTCAAAACATTTCTCTTCACAACGGGCAATGAAGTCATCACTGTAGCTTCTGAATATAGCATCCAGACGCTTGACCAATTTCGGGATATCTTCTAGAGACAATATGTCCCATATCTTCAAAACTTGGGTATACCTTGATTCTTTTACTACATCTGTTGAACAAACAATATAAAGACCTTCAACCTTGAATTGTTTCAATATTTGTGAAGAACTTCCACAATGCAAGCCTACTTTCTTCTTTTTAGGTCTCCACCCACTGGAAAGATTGAGTAAAAGGATTATAACTGATTTTTTCATTCGCTCTGACCGCAACTTTTTGAATGATTTAAGGAAATTATCACTGAAAAGAACCTGCAAATATGGATGGATGGATGAACAGGTGAAGTAAAAATTTAGCAAATAACAAGAATATCAAGAATAGGAATAAAAACTAAAACTATAAGGTCCATAATCAATATACCTTCCACCTGGAATTTCTGAAAAGCACACTATCCGAATTAAGCAAATCATCAAATTGATCCATCTCCTTCTTGACATTTAAGATTGTTTTTGCCAAATCCTTGTCTTCATCAGCATTAAAGAAACATTGGCGTATCTTAGCATTAAGCAACAAAGCTTTCCAAAGATTTTCTTGACTTGTTAGTGTCCTTTCATTCCCCAAAATCCATAAAGCATGCCTGGTGAATATTAAGACACCATCAGCTTTTCATCATCTAATGTTTCATAGACATATGCAAACTTAAAAGAATAGTATATAATAAGTTCTACCTAGCCCTCGTGAGAGCAACGTTACACCTCTGGGGACTGGAAATGAACTCAAGTGATGAATTGCCATTAGTTCTTACAGTTGATAATATAATAATTTCCTGCTCACCGCCCTGGAACCCATCAATTGACTTCACGTTCACATCAAATCCATCATGGCTATCATATATGTGTAAAAGTTTCCCTTGAATAGCAACAACTTGTGCAGAATATGGAGACACGATACCTATGCGGAGGTTCTCCTTTGAACCAAGCCATGCTGAAGACAAGGTAAAACCAGCAGTACAGTGTATTAGAATACAAAAGATGTGCTCCTCAACAAAGTATAAGCTTCTTGTAAAATTTCACATATCTTGTACATTTAGCATCTTAACTCTCATATTTCAACCCTTTCCTTTGGGCTGTTGATAGCAATGGATCAGTAAAAATCCCACAAATGCTTTTCCCAACAAAGATATACACTGTTAATATATGATCATTATACAAATAGTTGTGAAATTCACTTCATATAAACATATAGCCTAGAACAAAAATTTGGTTAAACCACCCAAAGATTTCGTTTCTAAATATTGAATCAGAAGAAACAAGAAAACAGACCTTTATACAAATTCTTCACAATTTTCATCACAAGTGCCACCTCAACCATATTCTTCCGGCTTCGTCCAGCATCATCAAACTCTTCTCTTCCACCAACAACATTTATAAAAGAATAGGGACCAAACATTGGCGATGGGAGATATTGCTTTTCATAGTTCTTTCTTTCTACATTTGGGGCGCTAAGTATTTGGTTGAAATAAAAATATAAATTAGGGAAAAAAATTATTTCTGGATGCATCCTGTACTGTATATTGAGAAGATGCTTTGGGTGATTCAGAGAACTCAGCCTCTCAAATAAGCTTCTCCCAAAACCAGCTTTAGAAGAAACCTTAAAGGAAACAGGAAAAGTATGTGTTAATTGGCAATGAGGAAATTTTATGTTTGGGGATTTTTTGAAGAGGGGTAGTGGGAAGGGGGTAGAATTTACTAGATCAAACATAGACATTAAAATATACATATACATAACAACAAAATAGAATCTACATACATCACTTTCAACCATTGCTGGTAGCTGGCATTCATCTCCAAAAAGAATGGCGTGGTTCATCCCTGGAAGGAGTAAGGGTATGATTGATTCACATTCTTTTAATTGTGCCGCTTCATCAATCACCAAAATGTTCAGTGGTGGCTTCATGGAAACAGAATGTAGCTTATAGGAACTACAAGCAGTGGAAAATATTAATAATGATGTCTGGAAACAGAACTCTTTAATTGCTTCTTCATTCAAAAAATTTGGCAGGTTGAGTTGCCCAAGTGAATCTTTCAGAGTTCTTGAAGCAGACAGACATTCAATTCTCTTCTTGTGCAATAGATGTGCAGCACCCACAAATGACCAAGTAGAATTCTCCAGCAGTTCTGGAAGAGAAAAAACTTCTTCCAATGCTTCACAGCTTATATTTCTTCGAAACAACAAGGCTTGAAAGGAATCAAGTATCTCAATTAGGGAGATCAAGTTCTGAAAGTTAGGCTCTAAAATGTAACTTCTGGATATATGAGTACATAGGATAGAAATGCAGTATCTAAGTGGCGATGCTATAGTAACAAACCTTTCTCTCAGAAACTCGAGAAAGGATTTGCAACTCCCATCACTATTAAGTTCATCCTCATCGGTATGTTCTTTCGCCCTCATCAATTCATTTTCAATGAATATATGATAATGGGAGACACAATTTTCAAGAAGATCAATGATTGAAGTAAAACAATAACTCCAACCAGTACTTGGTGCAAAGCACTTGGTGAGCCGTTTGACACGAGAATCGAGATATATGTCTTGAATGTCTGCACCAACTTTGAGCCGATCATGATTCCCAAATAACAGCATGTCCCCCAGTGAACAGAATAAAGCATCAGATTCCATATCAAATGATTCTCTGACCATGCTCAAGACTCGCGATGCCACCTCTTTAATGGCAACATTTGTTGGGGCACAAACAAGGATCCTACATTTCAATTTAAGTAGAGCAAAAAGGAGTGTACCCAAAGTGTTGGTTTTTCCAGTCCCTGGAGGACCCCAAATAAGCTCAATAGCAGGGTTGTGATTGCAACAGAGGCTAGAAAGGCAGGCACGAATTGCCATATTTTGGGAATCATTCAACTTAGATGACAAACTCAAATAAAATTTATCATCCCTTAATGCATCAGTTTGCAGAGAGAGATGATCACAACTTTCCCCACAACTTTCCTGAACCTGTTCCCCAACGTACATCTATCAATCACAGGACCAGTTTTAAAATTAGAGTTATCTGGAAATGGCACATCGCCTTCATTAAAATTAACAAATAAATATCTTTTACAAGTTAAAGAATGATGTAACAGCTCTGTGTGGTTTTTCAGGTCCATGAATGCAAATGAAGGTTAAGGTCAATTTAAATAGAGATAGAAACAGTGTTCCACCATACATTATGTATAAAATGATACATATAAATATTAGAAAGAATTAGCACCAAATGTAAATATACCCTGACTATTTGAAACAGTTTTAGCTTTATAGTAGTTAAACTTGGTATGTACTTTATAAGCCTATAATAGTGGATATAACTTTAAATCGTTGTATTAAAGCCACAACATAAATTAAGATTCTTACCATGTCACCATTGCACAAAATTTTCTCAATTAGCTTTGAATTTCGAGACATGTGCAGTGCATTCCACATTCTTCTGTTGGGAATTATATTTGTCAAGAAAACAACAAACAGAGATTTCTGCCCTCCTTCATAGAGATCAATGTCCTTTGAGGCCTTAACTTTTAGATAAATAGGCATAATATCATCCTCGTTCTCATCGTTTGGGATCGTAGCTACTGATACAAAAGTCCACTTCCTTCCCATTCTTTGCAAATCCTCTGAAGTTTCAGGTTTAAAATTGGCCAAAATAAAAACATCTCCAGGCAATGTTTTGTATGGCTCTTTGCCATCACTGAACCTGTTTTTCCAGGTACCGACTTTCAAGTCATACAGCTTGTTTCCATATGGTTTGGCCTCTTCAAGAGCAATCACCTCTGCAAAAGGTGCATTGAATAAAATTTCCATACTTGAGCACAGCTGTGCTCGAGTTTCCTCCAGTAAAGGGTAGACATATGACGCAAAGTAATGGCCAACAGATTGGAATGATAGTGGAATATCTTCTACCTGAAAATTTTAAAGATTGGTTCAAAATGAAAGTTCAATCTAATGTGGGAGTATAAACACAACTCTATAAATTGAAAATTTTTAAAGCAAGGCACTTCAATCATAATCTATGTTATGACAATAAAGTAGATAATTGAAAATTTAATGGCACACAAGTGGAAAACTGCAAACATTAATAAACACCTTAAATTTTCCATCAAATATTAGTGTGTAGGAGGAAAAACTTTTAGATGTGACTTATCATTAGTCGTAGAGCCTCATACAGATTTATTCACCCATCAAATGAATAATGACTACCAAATTCAAGAATTAGCACATTTCTTGTGTTTCTGTTCTGTGCAACCCATGTGTCTATGCAGAAGAAGAAGATACATGTTATGATCCTAATTTTGCTTTAACTTCAATTTGTTCTTTAGATAGATTCTTAAAATTCAGTTTCTCCCAACTTAATAGATATCTGAATGGCAAGCTTAAGAAAGAAAAATACGAACAAGACAATGTTGGTAATTGGCATCTTCATTGGTTTGATATTCAATTTATAATATCTATGCAGCATCTCTAATTTCTCTTCTGGAAATATGGAGCGTGGAGGGCGAGGATTAAGCAGTACAACGAATATGAGAACTGCCTTATATAGGAGGCACTGACAATCATATGAGCATAAGTAAACCTTCTCATGCAAAAGCTTCAGCATAGCTACACCTACAACTCCGTTGCAGCCCCATATATAAATTAATAACAAGCATCACTCCACAAAGATAATTCAAGATTGGTTCACTACGTCGTTAAATTATCAAGAAAAAAAAAAAAAAAAGAGGGGACCTGTTGTAATATCATACACATCAACGAGAAATGATTAGAGGGAAATAATGGAGGGAAAGACAGGAGGAGGAAGAAAACCTCGAGGCGAGGAGCATGAAGGATTTTCAAGTAACCTTCCATAATCCTCCCTCCTTCATATTTTGAAGTTCTTCTAGAAGATTCCAGACAAGGGAAAGAAAAATTATTATTGAACCATTCATTCCCCACCCTTCTTTCTCATTCCATTTTCTCTAGAGTCACAGAGAAACAGCAGAATAACAAGCACTACCACTGGCATATCCCAAAAAAATAAACAGTAGAATACACAAAGAATAGTACCCACCCGGGGCTTGTAAAGATCATCATTGAGAATGTCTTCGATGGACCAAGAAAATATAATGTCGGTGAAGCCATGGTCTCTGTTGTTGACCCTCTTCTTGCTTGAACTATCACCTTCCATCATTTTTCTGTTTCCTCAGTTTCCGTCTGCGCCAAGAATCGCATATTGTTTGCTTTGATCAAAGACCCATTTTGACTTGGTGAAGACTTGAGAGATGGGTTTCTTAGCCAGAAAGAAAGGTGAACTTGAAAATGACAGGCCAATAGCCTTGAATCCTCGTACAAGCACAGGCGGGTTTCCAATCAAAAGTTAAAAAGAAAAAAAATAAAGAAAACCGAAGATCACAAATGGGTTTTAAAGGAAAATGTGAAACAAAATATAAGTGAAAATCCCCAGTAAGGGAAGAAGGAAGTCGAGTAGGTGTTCTCTTCTTCGGTGCATGTAGGCGAACGAGAATTTGCGTCAATTAATTAAATTTTTAAACAAATATTTTAGTAAAAAGGATTGATGCAAACAATGCTTATAAAATAATATTTATTGTTTATCAATACTATTTATAAATATTGTTTATTTTAATTTAAAGATTATATATATATATAGTTGATTTTTTGGGAAGTCCATATATTATCTTTTCTATACGACCTTTTGCCTGTTTATCTTCCCCGAAGAACTTTGAGAGAGAAAAAGAAAATATTGACTTCCATTGACTTGATTTATGTATTTGAAAGGTGAAATTTTTTATTCGGTGCCGAAAAAAATAATGCTTTCTTTGAAATAACTATTAGGCTTGTTTACGGAGAGGTTGAGCTTCTTGTCCTCTACAATCAGATGATCTTGAAATTTCGGATGATGGATTTAAAATTTGTAAAAAGAAATATTTTATAATGTACATAAATATTGGGATGCGAATAATTAAAGACCCGTCATATCGAAACTTATAATTATTTATTAAATTTAATTTTTTTTCTTTTGATAGTGTATATGATAATGTAGATAGATTATTTAACATCATAAATTAATGTGTTAATAGCATTGTTTAAGGTCTGGTCACCCCACATTTATATTTATTAGTTTTATATTACATATGTTTGCCATTTTGACGTATAAATCAACATATGGGTGGAGCTTACCCATGAGTGAATAGAGATTCATTTAATTGGGTGCCAAAAGATTTTTTTTGAAAATGGACAATTACTAACATAATCTCCGAACATTAAGAGAATCAAACCCACATAACATATTTATTAAATGATTAAATTTAAGTATAATTCTGTATATTTTTGTTATCATATTTTTTAATTAAAATATAATAATTATGTGATTCTTCAATAACAATATAACAAATATATAGTTTATTTGAAAAAACAAATTATCATCTACAAAAATTATATGCTTGTTATGATATTATTAAAAATTATATATTTATCATATTTTAATTAAAAAATTTAATAATAAAAATATTAAAAAGACTGATTTTTTTTCTCCTTTGCCAAATCGTTAATGAGTCTAAGCCTTTTAAATTTTTGTTATTTATATTTTGATAAATAAATAATTTCTACTTAAAATTTAAGATCTAACTCAATTATAATTTAAAATTAAATTACATAATAATAACAACAGCAACAATAATAATTAACGCTCAGAACTGCATTTTGGAAAAATGCAGTCCGAGGGGATGGTTGTGCTGCCCTGTTATTACTCAACAAGACCCAGTAGCTAATTTTGAAGACATGCTCGACTCCTTAATATATTGAAGTGGAGATTGAAAATACTTATAGTTAACATGTTATTCTATCTAGCATTGAATCTCGTGCTTTTGCATGATAGGCCTATGACAATTTTAAAAAAGTTTATATAGAAATTAAAAAAAAAAAAGAAGTGACATGGAATCTAATGTAATGGAATTCCCAAACCAATAAACAATATAGGCTCCTTATACTTTTATAATATATATGGATAAAATATTAAAAAAATATTGAATATGTGTATCAGCATCTCATTTTTGTCAGATAAATTCTCACGCATTCAAAAAGCAAAATAAAGACGCTTTTTGCAGCATATCATAGTGCTTGCTTACCAGTGAAGTTCTGAGGAGGAAAGGAAAAAATAATAGTTGATATGTCAAAAAGAAAAAAGTGTAGAATTATTCTTGATTAATAATTTAGACCTGAAGGATAAAACAAAATGGAAGTCAGAAGTTAAAAGGTTTATACGATCAAAAGAAAATTTTGAAATTGATCAACAATATTTTAAAGGAATAAATTTATATTTAATTATTTATATTTTTATTATGAAATTTTTAATTAAAATCTAATAAATATATAATTTTTTAATAATAATATAATGAGTATATAATTTTTACAAATAAATATACAGTTTCTCTTAAACAATATATTTATTATATTTTAATTAAAAATTTAATAACAAAAATATAAATAATTACACTTGAATCAGCCATATTAAAAATTAGTCAATTGAATTTATTAAGAATAATAGAGTGAGAAATTGGTCAAATATAAATACTTTTAAGACGCCCAAAATCGGTATCAACACCAATTTCCATATTCTTATACCTGACAAGAAATGAGACACAAATTTAAATGTTTTAGTTGTCAAATCCATAATACTTTCTATTCAAAACGGCTCAAATAATTAAATTATCCAAAATCAAATTAGAGATATACTTTGTATAGTACATTTGACTACGTATTTGAGAAAGGCAAACCACGTTTACAATCTCGTTTATTCAAAAGCTACAATTTTTTATTTCTAACAAAATCACGTTTTGTCGACTCGGAGCCAAACACAGGCGTAATAGTTTCAAATAATGTATTCATGGTGCCCAAAAAAGTTCAAAATTAATGCCCAAAATTTATAAAATTTTACATTACCTTGTAATTTTTATACATTCCTGGCGATGAATATCGGATAACCTAATTACAAAAATTAGATGCCAGAATCCTAATTAAATGAAAAATTATAAATAGTTTAAATTATTTCCAGTATTTACTTTTTGTAAGATTGTACATATAACCCGATGGTCCCATGGATTCAAACCTGTCCAATAACATTGAGTAGGGCAAAAGGAAAAAAAAAAATTGACTAGTTCAGATATTGGGCCAACTGTGTTAATCAATTTTACTTAACCTAATCTAGTCATATAAATTTAAGAAAAAAAAACTAATTTATAGAGATTTATTCGAATTTTTTTAAGAGTAATATGTAATTTTATAGATATATATATATATATATATATATGGCGGGGGCAATATATAATTGTACATGAACTTGTATAAATTTTTTTTTAAAATCATTTTTTAATTTTTGTCAAGAGATGATTTGGTCAAGCTTGATCAATTTAATCCAATTTAGTTGGTTCAAGATAGACATTGAGCTTAAAAAATTTTGCTCAGTTCAAACAAAGTTAAACATTAAACCAAGCAAATGTTGAGTTTAACCTAACTCATATACACTTAATTTTTAGTAGTTTAAATTGATTATCTTTATTAGTCTTGTTGACTTGTTTAATACCCAAAATTATTTCTCAAGGCGAAATTATAGAAATTTCTTGCCGGCAAACATGTTGTGTTACCAAAAGATACAAGAACGGCATTACCTTGGGAAAGGGAAAGAGATAAAATAACTCCTTTGAAACCATTTTCGTTTTTCGTAATTGGACTAAAAATTTGTGAAAAAAATGATATCTTAAAACTATAAGTTTAAAATATTTACTATAACATTTTTAAATTTCAAAATTATTTTGTAAGTTTAAAAATAAAAGTTTTAGCTCTAAAAAAATGGCATTTCTTATTATAAAATTCATAAGCCATTTGTACTATTCACCTACTTTTTATTTCCATTCCTTTTACTAATGATTTCTCAAAATAAAAAAATTTTATTCTTTAAACTTTTAAAATTTAAAATTTTTATAATAAATATTTTCAACATGTAATTTAAAGTATAATTTTTTCCATATGTTTTCCCTTTTCATTTAGAGAAATGTTATGTGTCCTTTAAGATTTGCTTTGCGACAGAATTTTAATTAGGATTTCTTATCAATTTTGTCCTAGAATATAGCCTCTCTTGGTTTTTCTAGTAAAATGTTTTAGCCATAGGTTCTTTTTATCTTTTGGACTAGAAAATGAATTTTTTTATTTTTTCAAACAATATTAGTTTTAGAGAAAAATAAATAAAATCTGCGAAATTTATTACTGAAATGTGTCTTACTCATTCAAATAAAATTTACTGATTAAATGAACCCCATATATTTTATTTTTATATCTAAAGAAATTGAGAGCGCATAAATTGTTTTAACCACCACCTTTTATTGAAGATGAAAGTTGAGGAGAAAAATAAAGGTGATTGGTAACAATGACAAGGTGAATGATTTGGTATTTTTAGATTCAAATATGGGTATTGAAAATGGTGTAAAAAACTGTATTCTCGTTGACCGTTTGATTTGACAAAATTATAAACACAATCAAATCTGTTCATAGGTAAAAGATGAAATATGTATTAAAGTCTTGGTACATACTGTGGAGATAAGTGACAAAATGTTCATGTTTTTTTTTTTTTTTAATTGTGGAGAGGACTGTGAGTATTTACAACAGGACACGGATGGATTTTTAGTCTTTTACTAATAATTACTGTCCACATCATGATAAAACACACATAATTTGGTTAATGTTCAAGTTTGTTCTATTTTATTGGAAGGTCCTTTTATTTTTCTTTTCTTTATTGATCGCAAATGAGGCCTAATGTTTGCAAGATTTCTCGAAAAGCCTGCTTCAAATAAAGATTCTACTTGGTTATGTCTGAGTAACTGAAGTGAATTCAATATTTTTATTTTTATGCAATGGATAAATAGTAAAAGAAATTTACTTCATCCGATCTCATGTATAAATTTTTTTTTTAAATTTTGATTTAATTTTACATATAAAAAATAAATTATTTATATCTGATATATTAATTATAACATTTCAATTATATCTTTCGTTAAATAAATCATTTAAATTATAAGTAATTATTGTTATTAATTTTAAAGAAGAAAGTATACATATTAAATAAAGATATTTTTTAAAAATAATTTTTATTTGAGACAAAATTAAAAAAAAATTAATTAATTTTAACTAATTTTTTTAATACTTATAAGTTAATTATTTATTTTTTATATATAAAATCCGAAATAGTACTAAATAACTTGCCAAATATACCTTCAAGGGGATGGGCCCATTTAGTTATCGGTGAAATCCTCATCTTCTTTGAATTCAAGTATAGCTGCTAATATTAACTTTCTTAAATATAGTTTATTTTTCTCAGTATCTTCTTTTGTATTAATTTTCCATGTATTATGTGAGATAGAATTCATATTAATTTTTCCACATCTTATGTTTATATTTTAACTATACTTGATTTTCTTATTTTAAAAATTACATTTGAGCTATCTTTAATTATTTTCTGTAATTAAAATTAACTTTTTACATAATATGTATTTTTTAAAAAATAAAATTATTTGACTGTATTTACATATCATATTAAAAATGCAATCATCGTCTCATATTAGAGTTTAATATTAATTTAACTATATTTGTAGTTATATTAAAAATAAAATTATATTTTCATTTTGTGCCAAAAAAATTAAATTTCTGGACCAAAAAATCCAATGTTTAATTTTTCTAAACCACAATAAATATTAGCATAGATGACTTTTTGGTGAAAGAATAACACCATGTGAATTCAAAGAGTATTTGAATCCTAAATGTATTAAAAAAATAAAAGGGGAGATAATATTAGCTCATATTAAATATATCAAATACGATGCTACAATTTATAATTAAATTGAAAATTTAAGAAGTAAATGACAATATTTAAAGAAAAAAATAGAAATATGTTATAACTCATAATAAAGATATTAAAAAAAATCTTTAACTAATATAAATAAAAGAATTAATTCTAAATATATTATAAATTATAATATATTTTTTAAATAGGCTAATAGTAGTCAAATATATTAGAAACTATACATAACGTATAAATCTAACTTATCTATATAATGTCAAACGAAAAATTAATTTATTTAATATTATTAAAATTGAATTAATTAATTAATACTAATATATAATTCATTAATATATTCGAACCAAAACCCCTCATCCTCAACTTCCAAGTTCCAACGCCCTTCACTTTTTTCATGGAAAAAATAAATATTGCCTCGTCATCGTACTGAGAATAGAGTATTGCCCCCGCCCAATATTTGCCACGTAATTTACTTTCCCACATTACCTTTTGACATGAATCCGATAGAAATTGTGCAATGCAATAATTTTTCCTCCTCCGTCCAGCGAATTGAATCTCAAAGTCGTGCTTTCCTTGAACAAGGTTTCCCTTCTACTGTGTCAAATTAATCATACTTTTGAACTTTGTGCTCGGGAAAAGTTTCAGCTTGGAAAAGTTTCGAAAGCTGATTGGTTCATCAATGGGAAAGGGAGCAGAAAACCCACTAGCAGTTCTCTTTTCTCAATAAATTTAGTTTATAATTAAAAAAATATATTATAACTCAAATATGACAAATTAAAATTTTTAATTTATATATATTTACATATATTAATTATAATTTTTATTACTTTAATATTGAGTTCAATATTTTTTACCACGCCTATTTGATTGTTCATTAATTTTTTTAAAATTATTACTAATTATCAAATTTTTTAAAAATTAAAATTCATCTTTTTTATTACATTTTTTTAAAATTATTATTAATTATCAAGTTTTAAAAAAATTAAAAATTAAACTACTTAGTTATTTTTTAATAAATTTTATTTATATTATTTTTAAATTAGTATAAATGATATTTAAATTAATTTTTTAATATTTTTTATTTATTAACTAATTCAGTTATTACAACTAAAAATTTTCACAAGTATTAAAATTTTAAATCTTCACATTTATATTTATTATATAAAGAAAAGTCAAATAACTGTGAGTATTAACTACGCAAAAAAAAAATTTATATAATATGAGTCATAGTTATTATTTAAATATGATCTTTCAAATTTTTTTTTTAATTTTATATGGGTTGAGCAATAACTATTTTAAAAAAAATTAATGGCTGTGCATACGTGAAATTACAATTTGCGCTGTTATTTGAGAGTCAAAAACCCTGTTATTCTAACAAGCATTGAATCTCGTGTGTTTTCGCATGATGGGCCATCACAATTTTAAAATAGTTTATATAAAATTAAAAAAAAAAAACGACGTGGAATCTAACGTTTAGGAATTCTGAAACCAATAATTTATAACATGTATATATATATATATGGATAAAATATTAAAAAATATTAAAAATGTGAATCAGCATCTCATATGTGAAAATTTGGTTAGGTGCACTTGAAGAATATAGTGCATCTGCACCTAAATAAATTAGTTGATAAAATTAAATTTATATAAGTGGAGTATATATAATATAAGTAAAATTTATGTATAGAGTAAATATGACGCAGCAAGCGTATAGAAGAATTGCTCCTCATTTGTGTCAGATAAATTCTCACGCATTCAAAACACAAAATAACGACGCTTTTTGCAGCATATCACCCTATCATAGTGCTTGCTTACCAGAGAAGTTCTGAAGGGGAAAAGAAAACTAATAGTTGATATGCCAAAAAGAAAAAAGCGTACAATTATTCTTGATTAATAATTCAGAGCCGAAGGATAAAACAAAATGAAAGTCAGGACTAAAAAGGTTTATACGATCAAAAGAAAATTTTGAAATTGATCAACAATATTTTAAAGGAAAAAATTTATATTCAATTACTTATATTTTTATTATCAAAATTTTTAATTAAAATATGATAAATATATAATTTTTTAATAATAATAATATAAAAAGCATGTAAATTTTATAAACAAATATATAGTTTCTCTTAAATCATATATTTATAATATTTTAATTAAAAATTTAATAATATAAATATCGATAATTAATATTAAAAAATATTTAATTTAATTTATTAAAAATAATAGACTGGTATATTGGTCAAATATAAATACTTTTTAGACGTCCAAAATCAATATCAACTCCAATATCAATATTCTTAGATCTGAGACCAAATCGAAATAGACACAAATTTAAACTTTTTAGTAGTCAAATCCAATATACTTTCTATAAAAAATGGCCAAAATAATTAAATTATCCAGAATCAAATTAGATATATAAATACTTTGTAATGGTTTTAGATAATGAATTCAAGGTGCCCAAAAAATGTTCAAAATTAATATCCAAAATTTATGAAATTTTAGATTACTTTATCATTTTTATATACTTCTCATGATGAGTATAGGATAACCTAATTACAAAAATTAGATACCAGAATTATAATTAAATGAAAAATTATAAATGGTTTAAATTATTTGAAGTATCTACTTTTAGTACGATTGTACACATGGACAGATGGTTCAATCGATTCAAATCTGTCCAATCATATTGAGTTAGGTAAAACAAAAAAACTAATCAAACTAGATATTAGACTAACCATATTAGTTAATTTTACCTAACCTTAATTAGTCATATATATATATATATATATATAGATATGTATATTGTAGGAGCAATATATAATTATATAAGAACTTATATAAAAAAAAATTAAATTATTTTTAATTTTTATCAAAAGATGGATTGATCAAATTTGACCCACTTAGTCCTATCTAACCTAACTCACGCCAGACACCAAACTTAAAATACTTTGTTTAGTCCAAACAAAGTTGAACATCAAACCAATCAAATGCTCAGACCTAATTTGTATATACTTAATTTTTAGTTTTTAAATTGATTATCTTTATTAGTTTTGTTGATTTTTTAATACCTGAAATTATTTCTCAAAACGAAATTATAAAACTTTTTTACCAATAAACATATTGTGTTACCAAATGATACAAGAACGGCGTTACCTTGGGAAAATGAAAGAGATGAAATAACTCCTTGGAAACCATTTTCGTCTTTTGTAATTGGTCTAGAAATTTGTGAAAAAATTATATCTTAAGACTATAAATTTACAATATTTGTTATAGAATTTTTAAATATTTAAATTATTTTAAAAGTTTAAAAGACAAAAAATTTTAATTGTAAAAAAAATATTACACTTCATATTAAAAAATTCATAACCAATTTTTACTGTTTATCTAGGTTTTACTTTATTTCTTTTCACTATTAATTAAGGAATGATTTCTCAAAATTAAAGTTTTTTATTCTTTAAAATTTTAAAATAATTTTAAAATTAAAAATATTTTATAATAAATATTTTCAACATATAGTTTGAAGTGCAATTTTTCCCTTTTTTTTCCTTTACATTTGCAAAAAATCTTATGCGTCTTTTAAGATTTGCTTTGTGATGACAGCATTTTAATTAGGATTTCTTATCAATTTTATTATAGAATAGAGTGATTTCCTGGTTTTTTTAGTAAAATGTTTTAGCAATAATTTTTTTTATCATTTGGACTAGAAAAATGAATTTTTTTATTTTTTTAAACTTATAATATTAATTTAGAGAAAAATCAATAAAATCTATACAATTCATTACTGAAATGAGTCTTACCTATTCAAATAAAATTTACTGATAAAAAGAACCCCACATATTTTATTTTTATATCTTTTAAAATTAATATATTAATTTTAGAAAGAAATTGAGGGCATGTAAATTATTTTAACCCCCGCCTGCATTGAAGATGAAAGTTGAGGAGAAAAATAAAGATGGCTGGTATAAACAAAGAGGTGAATGATTTGATATTTTAAAATTAGAATATGAGTATTGAAAATGGTGTAAAAAACTGTATGCTTCTTGACCATTTAGTTAGTGGTGATACCCTTATCTTCTTTTCTTGGATTCAATGTATAGCTACTAATATTAACTCTGTTAAATATAGTTTCCATGTCTCAATGTCTTCTTTTGTATTAATGTTTCCATGTCTTATGTGAGATATAGTTAAACTATAGGTGATATTTTTTATTTTAAAAAATTACATTTGAGCTCTATTTAATTATTTTTTGCCATTAAAATTAACTCTCATATAATATCTATCCTTTCAAAAATAAAATAAAATTATTTAATTACATTCACTATCACATTAAAAATAGAATTATAATTTCATATTAGAGTTTAATATTAGTTTAATTGTCTTTGTTGTTGCATTAAAAATAAAATTATTATTTTAATTTATGCAAAGATATTTTATTTTTTTAGAAAAATAAATTAGAAAAAAGTTTCTATAATATATTCAAACATTAAGAAAATTAAATATAATTTTTTTAGCAAAATCTAATGTATAATTTATCTAAACCACAATAAATATTTGTATAAATTACTCTTAGATGAAAGAACAAACGCATGTGAATATAAAGAATAGTTGAATGCTAAATATGTTAAAAAAATAAATTAGAAAATGAGATTAGATCATAGGATGTTGCAATTCACATTCAAATCGACGAAAATCCAATGAATTAGAGTCTGTTTTTCAAATAAACTAATAGATAATCAAGTTATTACAAGTTATACACAATATACAAAAAATAAAGTCAAATATAAAATTAATTTATTTAATATGATAAAAATTAAATTAAATAATTAATATAATCTAATTAATTAATACTCATTAATATATTTGAACAAAAACTCCTCATCCACGACTTCCAACTTCGAACGCCCAAAAATTAATATTTGTCTTGTCACTGTACTGAGAATTGAGTACTAATCCCACCCCATATTTGCCACGTAATTCACTTGCCGACATTATCTTTTTTGACATCTCACTTTATTGTCTGAATCCGATAGAGATTGAATTACTTTTTACTCGGTTTTTCTTTTCCTTCTTCCAGCCAATTGACCCTCAAAAGTCCTGCTTTCTTTTAACAAGATTTCCCTTCAACTGCGTCGAATTAATCATACATTTGAATTTTGTGTTTGGGAAAAGTTTCCAAAACTGTTTAATTCATCAATGGGAAACGCAGCAGTAAACCCATTAGCGTTCCTCTTTTCTCTCAACTTCAGGGAATATAGTTTGGATTTCTGAATTTTTCTCTGGAATTAAAATTAATACTGTTAATTTTAAAAAATAAATATAAAATATGTAAATTTTACTTCAATAATAAATCTTATTTAAACATATGATACTTGTTTGAATAATTAACATCACACCGTCATGTCATTGTAGATTTATTTGAGGATTAACCTTCTTGGCTGCTCTCACGTTACTGGGAGGTTCCCTCCCAGGAAAAGCCTGAAGCTTGAGTGGGGGTCTAAAGAGTACATCACTGCAAGCCTTGCATGCCCTTGTATTCTATGGGCCTTTATCTGCCCCCTTGGTTCACCCAAAAAGAAAATGACGTAAGAAAATAAATTACATGGCAAAAATTTAGTGGGGGAGCACTAATATTCTCACTAAGATGAAAGGATATAAAAAGTTTCCGTTCTCCATTCTTTTGAAATTACAGTACACACACACACACACACACACACACACACACACACACACACACACACATATATTCCAGTATAATTTGGAATTTTGTTTTATTTTTGAAGAATTAGATTTACAGTATGTGTATGTGTATACATGTCAATGTACTACGAAATGCTTTGAACAATTATCATTTATGTAGTTATCCATGTTCTATTTGTATTCATTCACTTATTCTAATTATTTTCAAATGATTTTTTTTTTTGGCTTAAGAAGATTATTTTATCCTATTTGATCATTTAAGCATTAGCTCAATAAAATTTAATGTAGTAAACCAGTATAAAAAATTCGTTGTGTGAGTCAATTTAATTAAACATTCTCTTATTGTCTTACTTAGTATAAGGTATTAAACAAGTATATGGAAAATATTACAAACATAAAGAAAAAAGATAACACTTATTAGACGTTCACTTCTAAAAGTTATCCAAAGCAACTCAGAGGACTTCACTCAACAACCATGGAGCCCTCTCTTTCAAGAGTGCCTGAAAAAGGTTTCATAGAGTATGGGGTTTTGTAAAAAAAGATTTAATCATCTATCATAAATGTTAGAATCAATTAATTATAAAACTAACATGTATTAATATATAATTCAAAGTCTTCACAAATTGATGGTTGTTTTGAAGTATTGAACCACAATTTTTCAGTTAAAATTGGAACTATCACACATATGACTTTAAATGCCTTTAACAAGGCTTACATAAAACTAACATGTATTTAGCCATGCGCTACCATTAGAATTAATAAACATTGCGAAAAATTTAATTTCTATCTCTGAAGAGAGTGGCTTCGCTTTTTGATGTTCACATAAGTGAAATTCTTTCAAAACCTTGTAGATTTATCTTAATTTTATTAAAAGTATAACATTCACCCTCTTGACCTTATATATGCACTATTCTTGAATTAATCAATAATTCCTTACTACCCTTAGTCACTTATTAGTAATTTGTTATTACCATATCGAATTTCTTAACTAAATCTAGTCTAAAATAAAGTTGAATTTCCATTACTAATTACTTTATATTATTGGTTTCACTCCCATTCCTCTTAAAATTTTCTCACAATTTTTTGAGTTCCTTTCAAAGCACATCTACCAAGTTATTTCTTAGCCTTGGATGGTGAATTTGTGATTAAACTATCATAAATTAATAATATATATTTCAAGCTATTATATCTAAATGTTTGTTGAAATTCATAATATACTAGACATTATACTTCGCATACACAATACAAAGAAATGATTGGTTTTAGTGGTGGTCACAACCCTTAATTTTCAATAATTTTTTCTTTGTCCACTATTTTACATTTTACTAACTATATTCCATGATAGAATGAGTTACACTCATCTTTCTATCTATAAGTAAAATTACCCTTTGACCATATGGATAAACACCAACATGACATAGACAAATTCATTTTATATACACTAGTTACCCAACTAGTGCAAAAGTTTATCCATCCAATACCATATGAAAGTGTTTAATATTCTAGTCCTAGATTTATATTCCTATAATATATTCTAAGACAATCATTTACTTTCAATAACTAGGGCTTGCCATTTATCTTGTAGGTTGTAAATTAAGAAACACATTTATCTTCAATACAACTCAAAATGTACTCATGGTAAGAATCCAATGGCTCTAATGATATATGTGTGAATCACCATAAGGGGTCATTTATCTCTTACAACCAAGTTATTAAATTTAATGGCCTTTAATAACTTCAAGGATATACCCCACTATTTTTTTACTTTAAATTTAGGATAAAATCTATCTCACAAAATTTTCTTTTTTCATTTATGATGATATATGCTTTCTATATAAATTTTCATGAACTAATTTGTTTCAAACTACCATTCATAATTTCTAAGTATAGATACTAGTAGATAAATTTAAACCTTCTCTCGCACCTTATGATATATTTAGTTAATCATAAGATAGATTAGACAAGTACTATTTAAAATATTTTATCCATTAGATATAACTATGTTTATAACAAGTTTGCAATTATAAAATTCAAAAATCACATACTTTACAAAAATCATGAGCATATAATCTCAAAATGTCATTTTACTATCGATCTTGTCTATATATATATAATCATCATACATTCTAATTAAATTATAATTTTATAAGATATTGTCAATCAATCTAATCCAAATTATAATTTGGCTAGAGAATTATTCTAATTAATTAACACTTGCAAATTCACATGATAGTCATCAATCACACACAGATATTATAATTTTTAAGTTTATATAAAACATATCTAATTTTCCATAGCCAGATTAGATAAATTAATACTCAATGAGGGATATATAGTGCATGTTTGGATTGGCGTCGGGGAGGGAAGAAAATCACGTTTGTAACCCATCAAACGCAGAAGCAATAAAAAGATGCTTTTATCAAAACGTGGTTTTGAGGCAATGAAATGCTAAACCAAACATACCAATAATTATCAATTTTTAAGTTAAAAGGGAATATAAAATATGAATTTGTTTATAAATAATTCTCTTAATAGTTGACTACCTCTATTTCATCTTATTCAAATTTATTCTCCAAAGACTTCTTCTCCATCTTTGATATCCAATTAACACTTTCGTAAAGTTAGGCTTTCTTAAATTGAAACACACATCACAACATAATTATAATCATAATTATAAGTATTTATGTACAAACATATCATAAACAAGAAAAGATAAGAAAGAGGAGATGAGACTGAAGCTACAAGTATTGCTTGCCTTAATCAATTAGAAGGCCTAGCACTATTCAAATTTAATATTGAATTTGTTATAGAGAAACCAATGAAACAATTCCATCTAGCATAATACAACAACAACAACAAAAATATTCTAAGCAATATAAACATGCATAAAAGTTAGTAGAATATACAGCTATATAATCAGGAAAATGTGACTACTAAAAATATTAGCTAAATACTTATGACTTAACACCCCCCATCAAACAAGAGGGTGATAAAACCACCCTAAGTTTGTCCTTGAAAAACTAAAACTTGGAGTGAGATAAAGTTTTGGTGAGACAATCAGCTACTTGGTTGAAGAAGGAACATACTAAATAGAAAGTTGATTAACTAAAACTTGATCCCTGATGTAATGCACATCAATTTCAATGTGTTTAGTCCCAACATGGAAAATGAGATTTGTAGCCAAGGCACTAACACTAATGTTGTCACACCAAGCAATCGATTGTTGCTTTATTGGAAAACCAAGTTCAATCAATAAAGATCAAATCTAGGCTATTTCAGTTGCTAAATCTGCTAAAGATTGATACTCTGATTTTGTACTTGAACGAGATACAACTTTTTACTTCCTAGATGACTAAGCAATGAAAGAATCACCAAGAAAAACATAATGTCCTACCATTGATCTTCTATTATCTTGATATGTAGCCTAATCAGCATATAAAAAACTAATTAAAGATAGAATCTTTGATGGTTTAAGATGAATCCCAAAATGCTTTATACCTTGGGGATGCCTCAGTATCCTTTTTGCTGCCATCCAATGAGCCATCGTTGGACAACTAAGAAATTGATTGAGTTTATTTACAGAGAAACAAATGTCAGGCCTTATATTTGTTAGGTATTGAAGTGCACCTACTAGACTCTTATACATAGTTGGGTTTGTTAAACTTTCACCCTCAGATTTAGAGATTGTCCTCCCTGTAACCATAAGAGTTGGAACTAGTGTGGCTCCTTCCATATTAAATTTCTTGAGTAGATTTGTAATATACCATCCTTAACTTAAATGCATTCTTATACCGTTTGTAACACATTAAAATTAATTAAGAATAATTAAGATTCACTAGAAAATTACTATGGGTAATTAGTAAAATTAATTAAGTGGAAAGGGAGATGGATATTTAAGTTAGGCCATATGATCAACTTAATTAAGCTTTGAGCTAAATGAAGAAGCCCAATCATAATTTTGTGTAGACCCAATTTAAATGGACCCATATAGTTAGCCCAATGCGCCAAAATTCTAAACCCATTTGGATCTTAGGCTTTTGGATCAGTCTACAACCCAACTAAACTTGAAATCCTTAAATTCACTTTAGCTTTTTCCTCCACTCTACAGAACACACAAGAAATTCAAGAGGAAATTTAGAGGTTTTAAGAGGAGGCTAAGGTACTCTGCATAATTTCATCTTCTCCCACTTCTAGAGTAAGATTCAATCAATGTAACCTTTATGAAACTTAATCTTTTCTTCTTCTTCTTTAATTTGACCTAATTGGTTTTTTATTTCGAGTATTTTCACCTTGCACCCACATGTGAAATTTGTTGTTTGATGCTTTCATGGTAGATTTTCGAAAGTTAAGGCTGGGAAGGTTATTGAGTAAGTGTTTCCTTCCCATTTTGATACATTTTCTATTAGTTTGAGACCCCAATAGCTGACTCATGATGTGAGCTTGGATTTTGTGCGAATTTACCCAAAATTTGGAGTGGTATTCTGAAGTTTTTGGTGTGGTGACAACTAAATCCGAATTGGGAATTTTGTAGTGGCTTGGTAAGTATTTCCTAGGTAGTTGTAATGATTAGATCATATGATATCTAAATTATATTGTAATTAGCACCTAAGAGTGTGCTTGATTTGATTTAGGATTCTAAAGTGTGAAAATTCATCATTGGCTTTAGAACTTAGCTAAATTAAGGTAATCAGGGTTAATTATAATTCCTTGTATATGTTCAATTTAATCTTATATCTGCTGCACATGTATGAATTTGAATGCTAAATGAATATTGACTATTTGAATTATTGTATTGGACTATGTGTGAGTCCTTAGTGGAGCTGTGGTGTGGCTACCACTTATGCGTTGTACTTCAATCGGACACTGAGTTGTGAATAGACCCCCGAATACATTAAGCCCAGGTTGTGCTTAATAATGAATTGGCGCTATGGACGAGCCTTTTGTCATACCTCATTATATAACACCTTTCCTATAACTAATACCTCATATATAACTTAGAAGAGTCAATAGAAACATAAATTGATTAAATTTTTTCTTTTAAAAACTTTCTCATACAATTTCACTATTCATTTGGTCATTCCCAAAATTTTGTCCAACTTTAAAAATACATAATTAATTATAGAAAAATTGTATGTGGTCGGTTTAAGGCTCTAATTCTAGCTCTCTAAGTTCTTTATAAGGGAAAAATACTTGCTCAACATAATACATATAAATTCATATAAAAATGTCCTTACAAAAACTAGATGATTTTACCCCTCATTTGACATAGTATTATTATTATTATTATTATTATTTTGCCTTTATATGCACATGCATCTTTGCATTTTAAGCACGCTAGTCACATTTTTTTTACTTAAGGGTTAAGTATATACATGACTTTCTATTACATACCTGAGTACCTTACAGCATCATACTATAACTCATACATACAATAATCCAAAATATTTAATTACATGACAAAATGTGATATATAAAAGTAAGGTCCTCGATTTATGCCTCCATACCCTTTATCCTTTCTTTGCTTGAACTCAAACCTAGCATGAGTTATATTTGGAGTGAAATTATGAAATCTTAGTAGTAGTAAACCAATCTCATTCATTAATAAGTACGTAAATATATAACATAATGCCAATCAACGTGCCATATAGCACTTAGTGATGCAAGGAATTTCATACAAGGCCAAGCACAATCCAAACATACATGTCTCATCTTATAGCATAAATGACACTTGATATAACATAACACTTATCATTATACAAATATACAAGCTTAAAGGAAGAGAAAGGAAAACTATTACCTTAACAAACTTTGCTCCTCAAGCCTTGGAACTTGGTTCACTTATTCTTGGAGTTCCCAAACAAATATCAAACCCTATAATCATAATGATAATTCATTACAATCAACATATAGACCTTAACTCCTAAAGTAATATGACCCTTTTAAACTTTATTGGAACAATTGGAATTAGAAAAATCCTATTCCTTCCCTTCCAATCCACTATGGCCGAATAATGTACATTTCTTGGCCAAAATTAGTAATTTTATTTCATGAGTTTTGGGGGCTTTCCCATAGATATTCCTTGCTAAAAACACCCTTTTGAATATATTGGAATGCTTAAAATTATCAAATTCCAGCCCCAACAATATATTTTGGTCATAACATAACTTAGCTTCATTTTAGGTTCAAAATTGAGTTTCTTTAGTTCTAAAAATTCTATAACCTTTTTCGTTATGTTTTAAGACCTAAAATTTGGTATACATGACTTTAGGACATCAAGAAAACACCATAAAAATTTTGAGAAAATTCAGACAACATCTCCCCATGATTTCCATTTTCCCAAAAATTATAATATTTGTGTTTTTCAAAGTTCCAGCACATAACAACAATGATTAAGCTCATATGGCCTTCATATTTAACATATAAACTCCATCCATATGGCCATCATATTCAACATATAAACTCCATTTCTAATCATCCATATACTGTCTAAGAGTGACCTATAACTAGGGTTTAACAAAACTAACTTAAATTATATGATTTTCAAGTGCAAAGTGGAGAAAACTTACTTTTTAAGCTTAATCCTTGCTTCCTTTGCTTTTCTCACACTAAAATCCATTCTTTTCCCACTTAGGCCAACATGCCACCTTGAAGAAAGGATGAAGATGCAACTGTCCTTTGGAGAAAATGATTGGAGGATGAAGAAGTTTTAGTAAAGAATGATGGTATTTTTACTTGATTTTACTTCCTCTTCCACTTTTCCTCCCTTGCTCTATCTCTTTTTCTTGTGTGTGGTGTGAAAATGGCTGAATGGAAGGGAAGAAGATGAACTTAAATGAAGTTAAATGGTCATGCCAAATTTGGGCCCTTGGATTAACCTTTTCAAGATCAAATCTGAACCTTCCATTCTTTTTCTTTTGATTTTCTAATTTCATGACTAAATATCTCCTTCACAAAATTCCTTAGCCACACACTTAGATGTTTATTCTTAGCTCTTAAGTTATAGTAATTTAATAGTTAGTAACCATGGTTTATTTTTTAACTCAACCATGGTTAATTTCTAACTTAACCATGGTTAATCCTTTAAACTAACTAAAAATCCTTTCTTTTTTTTTTTATATTAATATTTAGGTTTCATCTTCTCTAAAACCATAATTATATCTTCTTTTCTCTTATTAGGCCTTTAGAATCAACTATCGAGCCTTATAACAGTCCAAATCAAAGTTCAAGCCAGATTAAGGTTTTACAATATAATGTATACTTTTAGACTTTCTAAAATTTATAACTATTATTTTCTTTACTTTTTGGCCATACTGAGCCTAAAACATGGATTAGAGGCCTTCAACCTTGATCCTCATAAATTTTGGTGTTAATAAGATATTTGAGTCTTTATGTGTCATTTCCATTGTTCTGCATTATGATTGTGCCATAAAATTTTCATTTATTGCAATTTAGTCCCTGAAACTCCTTGAGGGTTTTCTAGCCCTTTAGCTATTCCTATTTCCATGGGTGTTACAACTTCCTCTTTCCATTTTGGTCATGGCTACTGATCGGGCTAATTGAATCCCGGGCTGGATCCTGCCCGGCCATCCATATAACGTGGCGTCATGAACTCATTTCATCAAACAAAGTTTAATTGTGAGTTATAGATTTCTAAAATTCCTGCTCGATGTTTTGATATTCATGCCTAAAGCCACGAATAGAGGGTGAAATTAAGGTTCCTTGAACTTTTGGGCAATCTATACATTTTGCTCGGCTCATAACTTTTCTTTACATTTTAGTCCTTGGCACCTTTATACTTAGCCTTCAAGACTCTTCGGGACCTTTTTCTAATTTTTTTCCATATATTTTGGCCTTATCATCTCAGTCTTAAGCCTTTTCCTTTTTTTTATCCGGGCCTCATGATTATTATTTTTAGCCCTATTTTAGCTAATTCTCAGCGTAAAAAAATGACGGATGTTACACTTTTCCTAATATTATTGGCTTTTAACATGTTGTATGTGATTACTAGTATGGAATAATAGTCACGTATAACTCAACTATTTCATTTGCTAATATGATTGATGTTTCTAGTGCTCTTTCGATTAAATGCACATATATTGATTAACTTGGTACATATGAATGGAATTTACCTTTTAGTTATTGAGATTTGCATCTCACCCTATTTTATAGGCTAACTATTTCAAGTGAAGGCTTCTCAGGTAGGGATAAGGGAAAGCAACTAGATGAATATCCATAAGCTAATACCATGTGTGGAATTTTACACTTAAACTAATTTGATTTAGAGTAAATGTTAGTTTTTGTACCTTTTTTTGTATAGTATCATCATGTAATCATATTGTCAAATGTAGGTATTTTGTGTTTTGGTAGACTATGATGTAACTAATAAGAAGTTAAGCCTTGTACAATTTGAAATATGATGTTTGTATCTAAGGATGATCTGATATGAATTGTTATTAATGTAAAACCAATACTTAATCACCTGAGATCTTGATTGTGCCATGCAACAAATGTTTATCCTAATTAGTGTTATGTGATCGCTCAGTTGGAATATTTATATGTCCATTTGAATTGTGTGCTTGAGACCTTGGTTACAAATTGCTATCATAATATGATCTTGTGCTGATATATATGTTAGTAATCAATTATTATGAATTCCCTTTGAACCTTTGGTTGGTGTGAGTAGAACTTGGGGCATTTGGGAACCATGTGGTATAGAGAAATTAAGAATGATGGTTAAGAAGGCCTTACAGCTCACCTAGAGTGATAAGTTTACAGTTAGGAAGCCTAAAAATAAGAGTATAGGACTAAAAGGGATAGATGTCATGGCTAAGGGACTTCCAGAGGTTAGGAGTGCCACGGCACAAGACATCTTGCCACGATATGAGACCAAAATTTTGCCTAGGGGGAGTAATAGAACCAAACTTTGCCATAGCATGGGCTTCTTAATCATAGTGAAATTTAAGAAAATAGGTGGGATGGGTTCTAGAGAGCAACTTCATTATGGCATAAGTGGGACTTGCTGTGGTGAGAATCAAGAAGAGTGTTCCAGTAGCTCACCTCACTACGATGTGAGGAAATCTCATCATGGCAAAGATTGTGGAAAATTAAACAATAAGTTCTAGAGGGTAATCTCACTGTGGTGTGAAAAACCTGAGTCGCAGCTCAAAACATGTATTTTTGGTCTCAAGCTCCAGTAATCACTTATGCATTGGTGTAGAAATACCAAGTCATGATGCAAGTTTTCAAGCTTGGTTTTTAAGTCCCAATAACCAACTTAGCTATGGCAAAGAAGGTTTTAGTTGCGGCCTAAGACCTCTAAACTCTTATTTTTGCTTAGAAACCTTAGTTTTCATAATGGAAATATTATGTAATGGCTTGGGAACCATAATGAAAGGATTTTATGATTATGGAATAGTGGTAACTTGAATCAACGATCTTAATTGATAATTGGAATTACTTGTGGGTTCAAATTGTGTTTGGTTGTTTGGTTAATAACCCTGGATGATGTTAAGGTTCAAATTTCCTCACTTCTTCCTAACTTAATTAATTGTAATAACTTTAGGTCTTAATTTATGATTATTAACAGTGCAATTAGGCTTAATCACTATAATCAGAAGTAGGGGTTGTCACATCATCTCTAAAAGCTTCAATTCCTACGTAGTAATGCAAATCACTAAGATCCTTGAGAGAGAATAATTTACTCAGTTTTTGAATGAATAACATCAAGCCCTTAGAGTTATTGCCTATAACTATTATATCATCCATATAAATCAAGACAATTACAATTTAGGATTAGTCTCTAAAGAAGAAAAGAAAACTCACTTTTTGCATTATGAAACTTTCAACTTAGCAAAGTATTTCTAAGTCTCTTAAAATGAGCTCTTGGAGCTTATTTGAAACCATAGATAGCTTTAGATAACTTATATACATGATTGGGTTTCTCTAGATTTGTAAAACCATCAAGTTGTTTCATAAAAATAGTCTCTTGCAAGAAGCCATTGAGAAAGGCATTATTAATGTCTAGTTGTCTCCCTTGCCAATTAAAAGTTACAGCCAAAGCCAGTACTAATCTCACTGTTGAAGCCTTTACAACTAGACTAAAAGTCTCTCCAAAATCTATACTTGGGTTTTCTTGAAAACTTTTAGCCACAAGCCTGACTTTATGTCTTTGCATAGTGTCATCTGCATTAATCTTGGTTTTGAAAATTCATTTGGAATCAACAATATTTTGTTGATTAGTAAAAGGAGCTAAAACCCAAGTTTGATTTCTCACTAGTGCATTAAATTCAGATTGCATAACAATTTTTCAATGAGGAATTTGTAAAGCTAGTTTAACACTACCTGGTTGATCATTTGGATCAAACACTCTAGCAGTAGTAACCATGTTAATGTAAGGAAACTTAGGTTTAAGAAACCTCTTTTACTTCTGGTTGTCATTTGATGACCTTGAGACTTTGTTTTTGCTTTTGGTCTAGAGTCCAGGCCCTAATCAGCACTGTCCTTATGGATCATGCTAATATGATCTCCTTCATGTAATGCACTAGGATTGAAAGAGTTTAGTGAAGATGCCAAATTAGAATCATGATGTACAGAACTATTTATAAGATTGTGTGAAGAAGAATTCTGAATTATTGCTTTATTTGGATAAGAAACTAATGCATTTTCTTAGGATTTAAACAAAATAGTTGCTGAACCACATTTACCCTAAGAAATAGAGGGAAAGAATACTGCAGGCATAACTTCAAGTTCTGATTCCTTTCTAGTGTTTAGAAATCTAGTAGCAAATGGAAAATCAAGCTCATTAAATACCACATGCCTTGACACATAAACTTTCCTTGTTGGACATAGACATTTGAACCTTTTATGGGAGGAACTATAACTAAGAAGAACATACTTTATTGTGCAAAATTGTAGTTTATGATGGTTATAGGATTTCAAGTAGGGAAAGCAAGCACAACCAAAAGTTTTCAAAGTAGTATGATCAGGTTTGGTATTGAACAACTTAAGAAAAGGTGATAAGCTTTCTAAGACAGGTGTAGGTAACCCATTAATGAGAAAACAACCATTGAGAAAGCTTCCCACCAGTAATATAGAGGCATTTTGGCCTAAGTAAGAAGTGTTAATCTAATTTCTACAACATGTCTATGTTTTCTTTCTGCTTTACCATTATGGGCAAAAGTGTATGGACACGATTGTTTGAATAAAATACCAGATGACTGAACTAGTTGTATAAAGCTTCTATATTCACCCCTAGTCACTTTGCAACACTTTAATTCTTCTTTGAAGCTAATTTTCAACAAGGGTAATAAATGCTATTAGTGCTTCACTCTTAGCCTTTAGAGGATATATGCAAGTGTGTCTATTATAATCATCTAAAAATTGAATGTAATAACAATAACCATTCTTAGATTCAATGGGAGACGGGCTCTATACATAAGTATACACTAAATCTAAAGGATGCTGTGCATGAGAAAAGGATAGGAAAAAGGGAAGATTACAACACTTTTCCATTTGACAAGCATCACAAAAGGCAAGTTTTTCATTAACTTTAAGCTTGACATTACAATCTTGTAATACTTGAGCTAAAATTCTATTAAAGGGATGACCTAATTTTCTATGCCAAGCTTCTTGAACTACAACAAAGGTATGATAAGAATTAGGTACTTTATTGTAAGAAGACTACACTGAAGAAGCACTTGTTGAAGTGGATTGAGAAGATGACAAGGAGGGTTTGACAAGTTTGTACAATCCTTGATCAAGCATCCCTTGAAGCAAAATTTGGCCTATTTGTTTGTCCTTCACAAAACATTCATGAGAATAAAATTCAACATAGATATCATTATTAACAGTTAACTTTGACACTTAATAGATTTGTTGCTATATTAGGAATAACTAAAACATCCTTCATTAATAAAGGCTTGCCATGACATTGAAAATTAGTTGAACCAACATTTTGAATAGCCATTTTTGCTCTATTGCCAACTATTAAATTCATCTTATGAGGGAAACAAGTTATGTTTTCAAGTTGAGCAGAATCATTAGTGACATGAGTGTTAGCTCCATTATCAAAATACCATGTAAGATCATTAATTGAATTTAAGATAGCTATAAAAGCAATAGGTGATGCTTGTTGATATACATAAGATGGCTGTTGATAACCAAAGTCATTCCTTTTGTTTGGTTTAGGTGGTGTACCCACATAGGATTTATCAAATTGATAGTAACATGTGGTAGCAACATGTCCTAATTTTTCATAAACTTGACATGTTTGTTTACTGTTCCTAAAATTTCTGCCATGACCTCTGCCTCCGCAAAAATTTCTTTGACCAAAATCTCTCTAGGAGCCTTTGCTTAATTCAAAATTTTGACTGCGAGTATCTGACTTAGCAAAATTAGCCATAGATTGACCAATACTAAGATTATTGAAATTATTGAGTTGTTCTAGTTAATTTTCAAGGATAAGCAAGGTTGCTTGAAGATCTATCCAGTTAAGCCCTTCCTTTTTAGTAAGCTGAACAACGATAGAATTGTATTTGTTATCAAGTCTTACAAGTGTTTGAGAAATAAGATTAAAAAGAGGAATTGAATTTCTAGCCAAAGTAAGATTATCAAATATTCATTTCATTTTGTTTAGGTACTCCTCAATCTTGAGGGATCTTTTCCTAGTGCATTGTAGTTCTCCTTTGTAAAGAGTGATCCGTGAGCTCGTGTGGGCTTTAAAGAGATCCTTTGCCATTTGTAACAACCTTAATTTCTAATTACAGTAATTAGGTTTAAGTGCTTGATTAATAATTGTAAATCAAGGTCTAAAGTCATTACAATTAATTACATTAGGAAAATGTGGGAAAATTTGAACCTTAATATCATTAGGGTCATTAGCTAAGTAAGTCCTCTGAAATGAACTAGATAATGCCCAAAAAATTTGGGTTAAGTTCTAAACTCCTAAAAATAATAATTCTAGGCTCAGATAAAAAGAAAAATAGAGTTAGGATGGAGAGATAATTTGTGATGGAAATTGACGAAACATAATGATATTTTTGTAAATAAATGTAACATTTGAAAAACCATATAGGAGGGATTTTTAAATAAAAATTTTGAGTTGCCCAAGGTTCTCAGAGGCCCCAAAAACTATGGGAAGTCCCAAGATTGGTAAAGCCCTTCTGGTGTATGCTTTTCAATGTCAGTTGACCTGAATTTTGACCAGTTCATTCGGTAAGGTTTTAGCTCTAAATAAGTGATTCCAAAGGTATTTTATTAAATTAGGAACCTAAATTTTATAATGGAAAAGACGGCATCTCAAAAAGGAGTTAAAACAAAGTTGAAACAAAATTGTCATTATGAAAGGACAAAATTGGAATTTTTGGAAAAGTATGCTTCTAGAAACCCCTACACATTGCTCCTTTCTTCTTCCACCTTCTTAAGCATAAAATTTTCTGTCCAAAATATAGAAGTTGATCTGCTCTCTTAGGTGCATCAAAAGGGGAAGAAAAGGAGGAGAAAAATTAAGGAAAAGGTAAGAAAACTTATAGATTTTCATGCTCCATCTTCCTCCAATCTTGCTCCTCTCCTTTCCTCCTCTCTTTCTATGGTTTAGTTAAGCTTTTTGGTTTTGTTTTAGGTCCAGAACTAAGGGGAGAATTTCGAATTTGCCAAGGAGAAGAGAACCAAAGAGAAAGACACTTGAAAGGTCACTTGAATCCTAGGTAATCTTTGCTTTTTGTTGCATCTTCTCTTCCCCTCCCTTTGTGTGTATTTCAGCCAAGAACAGAACTAAAGGAGGGGAGGATGTTCTATCCAAATACAAGGAAGGAACAAGGGTTTTAGGCCATGGGGAGATGGAATATGGTAAGAAATTCTAAGAAAAATCAATAGAAAACAAGTTAGAAAAGTATAATGTTTTCTAGGGTTTTGCAAAATTTAATTTTTGTGTGAATTTTTTCTTGGCTATTTGAATGTTCCCTTGAGCTTTTAAGACCTCTAGAAAGCCTCCCAAGTGGCTTTCCCATCAAGAAAAAATCATAAAGTCCATGAACCTGCATTATGATGCGTATTTTGGCCAAGCTAGGTTCATTAGGCTATGTGACGTTTTAATTTGTTCTAGTCTTGGTTTGGGACTTTATATGATGTTAGAAGATGGGAGAAACCATTAGAAAAAATTTAGGAGCCATAGATTGGGAAATGGGACAATGGTGTCCATAATGGTACTTTATGAAGCAACTTGGTTTTCCAATCGTGCAATTAAATGTGTGATAGCTCCAAGGACCTTAAATAAGTCCAAGAAGCCTAAAAATAATAAGAGAATGAAGTATAGAACTTGAAATGCAAGAGTTGCTTTATTAGGCCAATTATGAAACCATAATGCCAAGTATAAAACCAAGTGAGTGTTTAAACTTCAGTTTAATATCTTGGCTTGCTTCATTTATGTGATTGTGTACTCCTTGGGGTGTCTAGGCCAAGAGAACAATCAACCAACTAAGTGCTCTTGTGAAATCAAGGAGGAGAAGGAATTAGTAAAGTAAAGTTTGCATTAATTGAAAGGTAGCTCTCCACCTCATTCTCTTACATTCTTGTGTGCTTGTGTATGCTTTTATGATTTGAGAACATGTCACTTGATGTCTTAAGGTTGCATTGGTACCAATGTGTTGTCTTGAATGCCATTGATTGTAAGAATGGCTATCTAGGGTGAGGTGATACCAAAAGTCCCTTAAAGTGAGTGAGGATGTGCCAAAAGTCTCAAGGTATGGGTAAGACTAGACCAAAAGTCCCTTGGATGGGTGAGGTTAGGTCAAAAGTCCCAAGACCAAGAGTGAGGCAAATCCAAAAGTCTTAGAAATGGGGTGAGGCAAAACCAAAAGTCCTTAGGGCATGAAAATAGCTTGTGTGGAAATGTGGCATGGAAATATAGTATTATACACTTTATGTTTACACACTTGAAATTTTGATGTATGTATATTTTGAATGTATGTGTGAATGGGTGTGTGAACTATTGAGATTCTAGGAATCTCACTCCCCTTCTCTTCATTATCTTGGAATGCCTAGGTGATGTTTAAGAAATAAGGAGTGCAAGTCAAAGACCTTGAGAGATTATATTTCGTATATTATGTAACCTTACTTGTATTGAATATCAAAGTGAGCTTGTACATATTATTTTTGTGATGTAAGACCATAAACAAATGTAAAATGATATATGAATATGATGTAGACCTTATGTGATACTAAATCCATGGAATTATGCAAATTGGCTCTTGGATGGCTTGAGGCAACTATGCATTCTTGGATGTGGAATGACCAAATTTAAATGCATGGGATTTGGGACCATTTGGGCAGCTCCCACAAGTCATAATTATGCTTTTAAACTTGTCTAAGAGGTGCCAAACTCAAGAGAAGGCCATTTGGACTAAAGTGAATCTTGATAGGGAGCAAAAATGACCATTTCATGAGGCTATATCAGTTTTTATCTAAATGAGCTCTTCTTGGTCTAAAATTTGGCATACATTTAGAGCATATTTAGAGCTTTTTGGAAAAATAAAGTTGGTAATTTTTGGAGGTCTTTGAAATATTTAGTGAATTGTTGAAGTTGGGAATTTTTTTGGTTTTAGTCCTTGGTACTGTAGCACTAGTCCAAAATTAAATTCTGTTACTCATAGGGCAAATGATATTCAATTATCATAAAACTTTATACAAAGGAACTAGACACTTCTAAAAACTTGTGCCAACTAGTACCACCTCATTTGGAGGTCTAAAGAGGGAGATATGACTTTTTGAACATTCTGTCTAGTACTAGGAGTTGTATTCGACCTGAGTTATTGTTCTATTGAATTTTGAGGTGTAGGCTACCTAAGCTGGTCTGGAAATATTTTTTTTTCCCTCTAACTAACATCCATAGCTTTCTCGATTGGTATCATTTGCATGCATTGGATTTTTGTAGAATTAATTAGACATTTTCAAAGTTTATTGCAGAATTCTGTGACAATTCCATAATGTAGTTTGACCTCTGGACCTTTTTGGATGTCAAACGTCCTCTATGATAGATGTTATGGTCTAGAAATATTCTTAACGTGAAGTAGATATCTGTAACTTTCCATAATGACTAAGAATGTATGTTTTCAATTTTTCTAGAATTAGTTATGATTTTTTAAAGTTTGGACAGAAAAGAGGCCAAATCTATTCGAAAATAAACCTCCATGTTTTATACTTCATTTTGGTTTTCTTGAGTTGTGAGTCACATTTTATGATGCAAATGACTTGTATACATGTAATTAAAGATGGGAAAATATAATATGAGCTCACACGGTCCATGTAACACTGAATAAAATTTTTATACACGACGCAACACAAAAATATCCACTATTTTATTCCTTTTTTTTTACATTCTCATGGAATCAATGATGTGATGCTCACAAATGTCATGAAATGAGCTAAAATTTATGGTATTACATTTATTGGTATCAGAGCAAAGATTTAGGCACTTTTGCTTGGTATTTGGCTCTTAAGTGATGTAATTAGTTTGCTTTCAGGTGGAATATCTATGTATATATATTTAAATTGTGTTGTGGGGCTAAGATTGTGATTATTTTTAGTGAAAATGGTTGAGACAAAAGAGGTAGAGGGGGCAGACCACCTAGAGAACCAGAAGTTGAGTCTGCGAACCCTTTGCGGGCTATCACAGATTGGATTGATAGTTTTGAGAACATGATGACCCAGCAACAATACTTTATCCAACAGCAGCATGAGATGATCGTGCGGCTGCAAAAGTCCTTGGCTAGATAAGAGGAAGCCAGGAGAGAGGTCCCTCTGCCTCAACCTTAGCCTCAGCCTTCCACCTTGAGTGTTCCACCCTCACCTCCCTAATATTTAGCTCAGACTCTGCCATCAATTCAGAAACAACTGAGTCAGTTCAGAAAGAACAACCCGCCCGTATTTGATGGGGAGTTAGATGCAGACAAGGCAGAGGCTTAGGTTCAGAGTGATGAATTGCAGCTCAGAATAGAAAGCTTAATTAGCTACCTTTATGTTACGAAAAGATGTTAATAATTAGTGGCTTAGTGTGAAGTCCCTAATGGAGACAAGAAATTTACAAATTACCTGGGAGAACTTCTTAGTACAATTTTATGAGAAGTAATTCCCCAGTTCTGTGAGGAAACAAAAAGAGGTGCAATTTATGGGATCAAAGCAAACTAATGACATGACTATAGACCAGTATGTGGCAAGATTTATAGAATTTTCTTGGTATTCTTCTTACCTTCAAAGATATGATGATGAGCACTGGAGGTGTGAACAATTTGAACTCGGGTTGAAACCACAAATCAGAGATAGAGTGACTCCACATAGAATCCAGAACTTCAATGCTATTGTGGATATTAGCGGGTAATCAAGAATAATTTGAGGGAATTCCTAGAGGTCTTCCCTAAAGATTTTGACTTTAGTGGCCTGCCTCCTGAGAGAGAGATAGAGTTTCCTGTAGATATAATGCCTGGCACTCGACCGATGTCCAAGGCTCCTTATAGGTTGACTCCCACCGAGCTCACTGAGTTAAAGAAATAGATAGAGGAGTTGTTAGAGAAAAGATTCATATGCTATAGTGTGTCACTCTAGGAAACTCTAGTGTTGTTTGTGAAAAAGAAAGATAGTAGCTTGAGATTGTGTATAGATTATAGAGAACTAAATAAAGTTACTATCAAGAATAAATATCCTTTCCCTAGAATAGATGACTTGTTATATCAGTTGGTTAGGGCATCGATATTTTCTAAGATAGATTTTAGATCAAGGTATCACTAATTGAGGGTGAGAGCTGAAGACGTCCCAAAGATAGCCTTCAGAACTAGATATGGGCATTATGAGTTCCTTGTGATGTCATTCGGGCTAGCAAATATACCTGCTGTGTTTATAGATTATATGAACATAATATTCAGTCTATATCTGGATAAGTTTGTTGTGATCTTTATTGATGATATTTTAGTGTACTCCAGATCTTTTGAAGAGTATGAGAGGCATCTGAGATTAGTCCTAGAGGCTTTAAGAGATAAGAGATTATATGCTAAACTAAGTAAATATAAGTTTTGTCTAACTGAGGTGAAATTCTTAGGTCATGTGATCTCACGAGACGGGGTAGCGGTAGATCCCCATAAAATTGAGGCTGTGTTATAATGGGATAGACCTAGGACTATCACTGAGGTTATGAGTTTTCTTGGTTTGGCAGGATACTATAGACGATTTATTTAGGTTTTTTCTCAGATGGCCTTGCCACTCACAAGGTTGACTTGGAAGGATACACCTTTTGTGTGGGATGATAGATGTGAGAAGAGTTTCTCGGAGTTGAAACTCCAATTAACCATTACCCCTGTGCTAGTTATTCCTTACCCTAGTTTACCATTTGTGGTGTATAGTGATGCCTCAAGGAGAGGGTTAAGATGTATGTTGATGCAGCAAGGTAAGGTAGTGGCGTATGCCTCTAGACAGTTGAGGCCTTACAAGGAGAACTATCCTACACATGACTTAGAGTTAGCTGTAGTAGTATTCATTCTTAAGATTTGGAGGCATTATCTATACGGTGTGAGTATACAAATCTATAGTGACGACAAGAGTATCTATTTAATCAGAAGGAACTCAATATCAGACAGAGGAGATGAATGGAGTTCCTAAAAGACTATGATTATGTATTGAAATACCATCCAGGAAAGGCTAATGTGGTGGCTGATGCCCTGAGTAGGAAATCCATCCACGCTACCTATATGATGATTAAGGAGCAAGAGCTCCTAAAAAAATTTAGAAATCTGAACCTCTCTTGCCAGCTAGTATCGGATAGACTATTTTTAAGTGAGACCCGGATTGAGAATAAGTTGTGAACCCAGATCTTAGATGCCCAGAGAAAGGATAAATTCTTGAAACAAATTAGGAGCGAAATTTCTTAGGGTAGGACCTCAGATTACAGAATATCTGAGGATGGTGTGATAGTATATCAAGATAGAATTTGTGTACCTAGTAATAATGATTTGAGAGAGAGAACTTTAGAGGAGGCATACAAGAGTAAATACACTCTCCATCCAAGGGGCACTAAGATTTAAAAAGAAATTTCTGGTGGCCAGGAATGAAAAATGATGTCACAAATTACGTGACGAGATGTTTAGTGTGCTAGAGGGTTAAAATAGAGCATCAAATGGATTATTGCAACCCCTAGATATCCCTAAGTGGAAATGGGATAGTATAGCTATGGATTTTATTATGGGGTTACCTAGGACATCCTCTAGACAAGATACTATGTGGCTAGTTGTAGATAGATTAATGAAGTTCGCACACTTTCTACCGATTAGGGCTAGTTATTTATTAGATAGATTAGCCCATTTGTATATATGTGAAATAGTGCGACTTCACGGAGTACTAAGTATCATAGTATCTGATAGAGACCCCAGATTCACATCGAACTTCTAGAGGTCATTACAACATGCCTTAGGGACTAGGTTGTGATTTAGCACTGCTTGTCACCCCTAGACAGATGATCAGATCAAGAGGACCATCCAGACCCTAGAGGACATGTTAAGGGGATGTGTATTAGAGACAAGGGATAACTGGGATGCATATCTGCCACTAGCAGAGTTTGCTTATAATAACAACTACCATTCCAATATCTAGATGGCCCCTTATGAGGCTTTGTATGGGAGAAAGTGTAGATCTCCATTATATTGGGTTGAGCTAGGTGAGAGGAGTTTACTAGGACCTGAATTAGTTGACCAGATCACCCAACAAATAGATATGACTAAAAGGAAACTCCTTACGGCCCAGAGTAGACAGAAAAGTTATATTGATAGGAGAATGAGGCCATTAAAGTTCGAGATTAGAGACCATGTATTCATCTGAGTGTCTCCAGTGACTGGGTTAGGTCAAGCTATGAGGGTAAGAAAGCTTAGTTCTAGGTATATTGGCCCATTTGAAATCCTTGAGAAAATTGGACACGTGGCCTACTAGATAGCCTTACCTCCAAACCTAGCCTAAATCCATAATGTTTTTCATGTCTCTCATTTGAAAAAGTACTCACCAGACCCTTCACATGTCATAGAATATGAGCATATTCAATTGCAAAAAAATCTTTCCTATATAGTGAAACCAGAGAGAATTGCGGATGTCAAGCTAAAACAGTTAAAAAATAAAAGCATTCCTTCGGTGAAAGTGATATGGAAGGGTTTGATGTCTAAGGAGGCAACCTAGGAGCTGGAGAATGAGATGAGATAGAAATATCCAAAACTATTTCCCTTAGGTATGTATTTAAATTTCAAGGATAAAATTTATTTTAAAAGGGTGGAAAATGTAATAAACGTAATTTTTGTAAAACGATGAAATGAGCCGTATAAAAGTAAGTCCTCTGAAATAACCTAGATAATGCCCCAAAAAATTTGGGTTGAGTCCTAAACTCCTAAAAATGATAATTCTAAGCTCAGATAAAAAGAAAAACGGAGTTAGCATGGAGAGACAATTTATGATGAAAATTGACGAAACGTAATGATATTTTTGTAAATAAATGAAACTTTTGAAAAATCACATAGGAAGGCTTTTTAAATGAAAATTTTGAGTTTCCCAAGATTCTTAGAAGCCCCAAAAACTATGAGAAGTCTCGGGATTGGTAAAACCCCTCTGGTATATGTTTTTCAATGTTGGTTGACCTAAACTTTGACTGGTTAGTTCTGTATGGTTTTATTGAGTGATTCTAAAGGCATTTTATTAAATTGGGAACCTAAATTTTATAATGGAAAAGATGACATCTAAAAAAGGAGTTAAAACAAAGCCAAAACAAAATTGTCATTATGGAAGGACAAAATTAGAATTTTTGGAAAAGTATGCTTCTAGAAACTCCCACACACTTCTCCTTTCTTTTTCTACCTTCTTAAGCACGAAATTTTCTGCCCAAAATATAGAAGTTGATCTGTTCTCTTAGGTGCATCAAAAGGGGAAGAAAAGGAGGAGAAAAATCAAGGAAAAGGTAAGAAAACTTATAGATTTTTATGCTCCATCTTCCTCCAATCTTGTTCCTCTCCTTTCCTCCTCTCTTTCTATGGTTTAGTTAAGCTTTTTCGTTTTGTTTTAGGTCCAGAACCAAGGGGAGAATTTTGAATTTTCCAAGGAGAAGAGAACCAAGAAGAAAGACACTTGAAAGGTCACTTGAATCCTAGGTAATCCTTGCTTTTTGTTGCATCTTCTCTTCCCCCTCCCTTTGTGTATTTCGGCTAAGAATAGAACCAAAGGAAGGGAGGATGTTCTGTCCAAATACAAGGAAGGAACAAGGGTTTTAGGCCATAGGGAGATGGAATATGGCAAGAAATTCAAAAAAAAAAAAAAAACTAATAGAAAACAAGTTAGAAAAATGTAGTGTTTTCTAGGGTTTTGCAAAATCTGATTTTTGTGTAAATGTTTCCTTGGCTATTTGAATATTCCTTTGAGCTCCTAAGACCTCTAGAAAGCCTCCCAAGTAGCTCTCCTATCAAGGAAAAATCACAAAGTCCATGAACCTCCATTATGGTGCATATTTCGGTCAAGTTAGGTTCATTAGCTTAGGGGATGTTTCATGTAACACCATACTTCTAGGACTCAATTCATGCAATTCCCATGCCTCATCTTATGTTTGTTCGATGGAAACAATCTAGTGGCATAGGGAGTTATGAATTAAAATGCATTTCTCTACGGGTAAAATTTTTCTTTCGGAGTCCCGTGGGCCATATGAATGCATCTATCATATTCTCATACTTAAATACATGAATATAGCTCATTTCCATCATCAAATTTGGTCTACAACTCGTGGAAAGCAAAGGAACACATTAAATTCATGTTTGCATTTTCGTCCAGAATTTCCTCTTTTCTATCACAAATTTTGGAAACTCATAACTAAATCTAGAAAAATCGAAATCATGTGTTCTTTGTCATTATGGAAAGCTCAGGATGTATACTTCACACTAAAAATACGTCTAAGTCACATAATTCATCACACAAGACGTTTGACATCCAAAAAGCTACAGACTCACTGGCTGCCTGGGCTGTGATTCAGGTTACTGATGCAAACTTCTGAAATTCATAACTAATTCTACAAATATCGAAATCACACACATTCAGTCATTATGGGAATCTACAAATGTTAAATTGACACTAAAAATAATTTCCAAATGAAACAGATACGTTTAGGTATATGGAACTGATGGAACAGTGATTGAGCTCTGGAGATGCCACTGTTACTGATAGCAAACTTCAAAAATTCATAACTCTCTGCTCGGACTTCCAAATGCGATGATCTCAGTGGCCACAGAAATCTTATAACCTCTAGTATATGCATATAAAATTTCATAAGCATTGGACATCATTTGGCCATCGAGTGACACGAAAATCAAATCTGCCAGTATGAACAGTGCACATACCAGAAACCATGGAAAATCCCAACTTTGAAAATTCATCAAATATTCCCTAGGTCTCCGAAAATTATGTTCTTTAGCTGCCCAGAAAGCTCTCAACAAGACCTAATTGCATGCCAAATTTCAGGGCAAGACTAACTCATTTGGCCAAAAAGTGGCATAGGGTTCCATTATGGTCAATTTTGGCTCCATATTGGGTACCAAAATTGCCAAATGGATTTCCTTTGGTCTTGGCACCTTTTGGGCAAGTTTAAAAGCATGTTTAAGACTTGGGGAAGCTGACCAAATTGTTCCAAACCATTTGCATCTCATTTTGGCCTTTTCACCCTCACTTATACACATTACACCAAGCTTTTCTCAAGTGTATACATTAGCATAAACACTCAATTTATGTTCTAGAGTACATACACCATACTCATTCATTTATCTATCACATAATATCATTTTTACATTTGTCCAAGGGGTCATAGACCATTTACAATAATAATATACATCATGAAGTCTATCAAAAGACCAAAAATCGAGCATAAGGATGGCAATCTTCTTTCTTCAAGGTGGTTGGCTCCCATTGCCATGTCCACTTGGTCCACCTAGCATATTAGGACATTTAAGAGGAGGGAGTGAGATTCAAGAATCTCAATAGCTCATCTCCCATTCCATCACACATAATATGTGCAAGCAAGTTTCACAAATGCATGCATGGAGAAAGTAGAAATCATAGGCATTTTAAAAGCAACCTTGGCATGTGAATCAATCATACAAGACATTCAAGAGCTCACTAAGTGTTTGGATTGGCCTCACACTTCTCCTCATGGATTTTGGATTTGTCTCACCCATTCTTTGAGCACTTTGGGCTCAACCATACTCTTGGGAGCCCACTTTGCTTTTGGGAGACTCTTTACTTTGTCTCAACCAAGCTCAAGAGTTCTTGGCTCCTCCTCACCCAAGGGAAGAGTTCTTGGCCTCTCCACACTCAAGCAAACTCATACAAATATCATGGATTCATTTAAAACATAACATGGCATCAAGGATCATGACATGTAAAGGCATGCTAGCATACTTTTCAAAGCTTGAAAATACACATACAAGCATTCTAAAACAAGCTAAACACACATCCACGCATGAGAGAAGGTGGAGGAGCTACCTTGTATGCAAGTACACACTTTTTCCTTAGCTTTTAAACCTCCTCTTTTGGCCACACACCCACAATTTGGTGGAGATGGTTTCTCTTGGCCTAAATACAATTTTTGGGAGCCAATTAGGTTCATGAAACATTCTCTAAAGCCATACAACTTGCTTAAGTACTAGAGTGCTCTATAATCCCCATTATGGTCCATAAAGGCACCTAATGAAGCAACACCCCTCAAATGATTTCTAGGCCTCATTCTTTCTTTTCAAATATGATTCTTGACTCCTTTTAAGCCTCTTGGAGTCATCACATAATTAAAACAAAGGGCCTAACATTATGTTGCTTCCTTAGGTCACAATATGGAACCTAAAGCACTAACTCATTCTCTAAGCTTCCTAAATTTTTCCCAAGGTTTCCCTTCACATTCATTCATCATGTATGACTCAAAAATGGGCTTGAAACAATTTAAAACTCTCCCTAACTATGCCATCCCTACTTGGCCGAAAGTTAGAGCATAAATGGGATTTCATGGCTTCTTGATTTTTCCTTGATGGGGGAACCATTTAGGGAGGTTGTTAAGAGTTGTAGGAGGAAACACTTAAACAACCAAGGGAACTTATAGATTAAATCAGTTTTTACAATCTCCTTAAGTGCTCTACACTTTTCCAACTTTTAGGTACATGACTTTCCATGGGGTTTTGTTCATTTTATGGAGGAAGAGACATATGGGGGACCTCTTAGGGATCTTAGGAGCACATTTAAACATTCATTTAAGCCTAAGAACATTTATATAAAATCAGATTTGCAAGGGAGCATTTGGATACCTAATGATTCCATTTTGTTTCCTAATGCTCCTTTCTTGATTCTATTGGTTCATTCTTAATCCTTGCCATCTAAAACCCCTAATCCCTCCATAAATTGGACAGAAAACAGCCCCTAAGAATTGGGCTCATGGTGGTCAAATTCGTGCAAGAGGAAGGGGAAGGGAGAAAGTACCAAAGATTGGAAGTTTTACCTTGTTTTCTTGCTTCCTTTGGCTTGTTCTTCCACTTGGTTGGCTTACTCCCTAAATTTTCGAAATTCCCCTCTCTGTTCTGCCCCAAAAACAGCACCAAACTCTCCATTAAAACCATAGAAAGAAAGCTTGAGAGGAGAGGAGCAAGATTCAAGAAGGAAGGATATGAAATTTCTTAAAGTTTCTTACCTTTCTCTTGAATTTCTTCCTCCAAAATCCTCCTCCTCTTATGCGCCTAAGGAGCTGGAGTTCTCCTCTGAAAATGGGCAGAAGCAAGTCGGTTTGGAGAGGGGGAGGCAGAACGTGGCATATAAAGAAGAAGAAAGAAGCTTCCTTTAACACTTTAATGCCAATTTTGCCCTTCGTTCTTAGCATTTTCGTTTCTCCTTCGTTTTAGCTCCTTTTTGAGAACCGTCTTTTCCATCATAACAAATAGGTTCCCAATTTAATAAAATGCCTTTGGAATCACTCAAATCAGAGCTAAAACCATCCCGAACGAATCGGTCAAAGTTCGGGTCAACCGACATCGGAAAGAGTACATCGGAGGGGCTTTACTGGTCCCAGGGCTTCCCATGGTTTTTGTAGCCTCTGAGAACCCTGGGCAACTCAAAATTTTCATTTAAAAATCCCTCCTAGGCGCTTTTCCAAAATTACACTTATTTACGAAAATGCCACTGGCCTTTCGGCAAATTTTTCGAATCGCTTCGACCCCGGTTTCTGGGCAACTCAAGGCTCAAATCCTCATTTTCTATTATTTAAAATTTTATCCAAATTTTATTTGGCCTTGAATCACTCATCTCAGGGGACTTGCTTTGAAAACGTGCCCATTTCGATCGTTTAATGAAAACGGGACATTACAATTCTCTCCCCCTTTTAAAAATTTCGTCCTCGAAATTTAGAGGTATACTTTCTCTTACTCTGTTATATTCTGGCTAACTGTTCTTTTCTTTCCCTTCTTCCTGGCTCCATATATTTTTCTCTCTGGTTTTGCTTGTTTAAGTTTTCTCTCAGCCAGGGAATTTTCATTGCTAGCTCTTAATGAGGGCTCTATCATTATAGAGTACATGCTAGTTCCTCTCATAAGGGAAATAAATTTCTGACTCTAGAGGCCTATCCTGGGAGAGCTTACTAATCACATCGGGTTAGTCTTAACCCGTCGTAGGAGTTATCGTTCTTTTCAGTGGACTCGCTTACATATCTTGGGAGGTAACTTATTTTGTATCAAATCTCCCGTACCATCTCCTAATGGCTTCTCATAAGGTCTCATCATCTTTTTCTAATCATTAGAGCCATCGGAGGTTTCTGTCTGTCTACTTATTTATTTACATATTCCATCCACTTTTCATCTCCGCGTTCTTCTTACTAGCTCATCCCATGATTATAATTCACATTTCTTTCTAGCATAGGCCTCATATCACAACTGCTTACTGGGATTACAGCTCGTTTGAGGAGTTTCTACTTTTAATGATCCCAGTTTCTCTATTTATTACTATATCTGTCTTTATAGGCCGGGACTTTTTCTCACTTTCTTTGCTCACTTATAGTGGCATTTCATAGTCCCTCATTTTATTACTGATTGGCCTAATCTATGTGTCTTATACTGGCATCGAAGAGCTACTACCACTGACTATTGCTGGGCTCTGATGGGATGCTAGCTATTCTCACAGTTTTGCTCACTGGAGACATACTGTACCACTTACCTCATATAAGAACTGCACCTGACCCCTTTTTTGAATACATAAGCTAGCATACAGGGATCTCTCTATCCCTTGGTCAGGGCTACTATCTGCTAGGTAGTGGTTCATTTGGTTCTATCTCTGGAAAGCTTATTTCTTGCTTTCTTCATCCCATATACTATGCTCATCTCTAACGAGAGCTAGTCAGTGGTCTAACTGTCTGAGTAAAGCCTTCATATCTTTGTAGCAACAGTCTACCAGACTCAGGAGGTCTATAGTCTCTGAGACAAAGACTAGCTGAAACTGTACTGGTCTCTGAGACTAACTGCTTTGTAAAAACTATCTCAGGCTGTCATCTCTACCAGAGATCTATCATGCTGTGGCTAGGGCTCTCTATAACTCTGTGGGATCTACTGTGACCCCTGGGTCTACTGCGACCTCTCAGAGCCCTGCTAGTGTCTACTGCAACCTGCTGTACTATGCTGGGATCTACTGCGATCCATCTCTGGGAGACGTGAAAGCCTAAGATTATTGTATCTGACAGTAAAATAAAGACTCGCTAAGTCCAGTTACCATCGCTCATAATAGCTAAGGCTAAACTCAGAAGTACATCAGGCTCTTCGTGCGAAGTGGGTTCTGTGTCATCTAGTTCTCTAGGATCCTGTTATATTATAGCATTTTAATTTTTATTTATCGCTCCTCGTAGGATCCTCATATTCCCACATCAGCCCCTTTTTCACTTGGGCTTTCTTTTCTTATTCTATTGACTTACTTACTTTTACATATACTCGTTCGAGCCTTCCTCTCATATCCTGCAGTTTCTCACCATGCCCACGTTCTATTTTTAAGTGCTTTGGCACTAGGACGTCTCACACACTGAATGTGGTTAACAGCTTTAGCAAGAGAGAGGCTATACACTGGTCCCTATTCATTTCATTTACATATACTATAAGGGACTCGGGCTATGCATACTGAATATGAACATCCTCTACTAGGGACCCCTTTTTACATGCTTTCTTTACCATTCCGATATTACTAGAATCCCTTTTACCTTTCTTTTCTGACTCATTTCTTTCTCTAACTAGGATACCTTTCGATTATCGGGACACTTTAGTGATTGATGTCATCATTTGCTATGCACTTAAGTCACATTACTATTAGGTTGATCAGGCCTAATATCATGTGACCATTGGTGCAAGTAAACCATAACATCAAACACTAATACACAGGCGCCTCATGACTGAGCTCAAAGCCATTATCGCCTATATATTGCAAGTTTTCCAATAATCTAAAGTACCCTTCTCTTACTTTTCTCTATTTGCCTTATTCTCGTAGAGTACTCAGGGAAAGTATGATTCTTCCTCTACTACATCCTGAGATTTCTCGGTATCGCCCAGCTATTTACACTTTGGGCAATATCATGTTAGAAGGGCATCTACGCCAAGGACAAGTGTGCTTTCTTAAGTACTCAAGCACATTAACTGAATATCTATTCTTAATGTAATATGTCCTCGACTTTAACATTGTCATACCTTCTCTTTCTACCTTTCTTATCCTCTTACTTAGGTAAAAGGATATTCTACTACTAGTTGTTTCTGTTGCCAGTTCAGGTTTATTTACGCTTAAGAGCACCTATATTTTCCCAGGATTCCTCCACTTAATCACTCTCTGTAATATCAAGGGGGGTCTACATTTTACTCATACTCTTGCTCTACTCTTAGCTAGACCATCCCTTGGTAAGGAGGATTCTATTTCATAAAATCCTAGGAATGTCATTCTATAGTGCTCTTGGCTTACATTTTTTCTCTAGGCTTACCTTCTTTCTCTACATAAGACGAGGCTCGCCTTCTTAGGTGGTTTCTAGCTTTCTCGAGCTTCCCTGAGGGTACTAAGGCACTAACTGTCTGTCTCAACTTGCGTCTATATTTGGATCAGAGCTAGGCTTTCTCTCTATTTAGCCTTTTTAGCTTTACCCCAGGAGCACAATATACTATTTTTAGCGTTCTGCTAACTCAATCCAGAACACATACTCTCAATGTCTGGATTCTACGTCACAGAAGCTGATGTTCTACTGGGTGCTCTAATCACTCATGTGCCTTAACCCTATATTATTCTCCTAGTAGGGAGCTTGTCTGACTAATTATCTAACCCTATCTGTTTATCTTTCTAAGCTTTGCTTACTCATTTAATCATGACTAAAGCGAGGGCATCTTTTCTGTAGCTAGTTTCTTAGCTCTCCCTCGCTTCCTTTTATGACTCAGGGGGGTCTATCTGGGGAAATTTACTAACCACTATTAGGTGGTTTCCCTGACATCAGGATGTCTTATCTTTTCTTTTTCGCTCCAGGGAGAATTTTCACTGAGCCTTTCATTCACATATCTCACTTGGAACGATGCTATTGGTCATTTCCTCTAGGCTTTAGCTTCTGCTTAGCCTGGGCTAACCATTTTGTTAGACCTATAGCTTACTCTCTGTCACTGGGCTACTCATACGTACCTCTTAGTGTTACCGATAAAGTACACCTTTCGAGGTCACTCACTATATGCCCCACTACTAACAGCCTTACCTTATATAAGTTTTAAGGCTATATTAATATTTTGTCTACAGGGTCTAGGATCTTGGCAACAAGATCTCGTATATTGCCATGAGAAATTTCAAAACCCTGGTAACAAGGTTTTTCCTAGCAGTGCCTATGTGGCCCTAAACTCATCATATCACCCATCGTCATATTCATAGGGTTAACATTCTAGGTTGGAGTCAACACCTCATAGGCGAGTCTCAACAACCTTACTGTCCTTGTGTCTAACTTTCTCTGACATTGAGTTCTTTCCTAGTCTCACTGCTAGGCCCACTAATTTCTTACTATCATTTGCTGTGGCTAATTAGCCTTGGGTTCACCCTAATTTCCTGTCTAAGTATTGGCCATGACTATCGGTCTCTGATTGACTTACTTTTTCATGGATTGGATTTTCATCTTTAACTACCAACCCGAGCCTTATTACCTCTATCATCAAGCTAGAGGATTCTACCTCTTGCTTCGAATTGTCATCTCAGGGTTGTAAGGCATGTAGATTGTAACTTTAACCTTTAGCCTGAGGGAACTAACCTTTCAGTTTCTAATACTTATCTAGACATTTAGGTGTTGTGGCTAGGGGGTGACTCTCTTTCTCACTTCCCCTCTAAACTAGTCCTGTGTAGCCACAATCTCATCTTATGCCATGCTGCATCGTTACTTCTCTCTGCATTAAGCAGGACATCTCGGAATGGCTTGAGTATGACTACCAGGGAGAATTAGGCCTCACATACTTTCTCTAGCAAGATCGTTCATATCTAGGGCTTGCCACTGATCCCAGTGAGTTATCATATCTCATCAAGCTCTAACTGTTGGATCTGTCAACCCTGCTCAAACTTAACTCTGCTCAAGCTGCTCTAGAGGCCACTCTTTCCCGGTGTCCACTACTACTCTAAGACCATCCTATAACTTTCGCATTATGAACAAAGCCACAACCATCCTCACACACCCAACATGTCTCATACAAGGCTTTACCTATCCATTCAAGCCTTTTACATAGCCCTATTACAACATTCTCAAGCCAAATCCAATCCGGGAGAGCCTGGAAATTTGCTCTGATACCAATAAATGTAACACCATACTTCTAGGACTCAATTCATGCAATTCCCATGCCTCATCTTATGTTTGTTCGATGGAAACAATCTAGTGGCATAGGGAGTTATGAATTAAAATGTATTTCTCTACGGGTAAAATTTTTCTTTCGGAGTCCCGTGGGCCATATGAATGCATCTATCATATTCTCATACTTAAATACATGAATATAGCTCATTTCCATCATCAAATTTGGTCTACAACTCGTGGAAAGCAAAGGAACACATTAAATTCATGTTTGCATTTTCGTCCAGAATTTCCTCTTTTCTGTCACAAACTTTGGAAACTCATAACTAAATCTAGAAAAATCGAAATCATGTGTTCTTTGTCATTATGGAAAGATCAGGATGTCTAATTCACACTAAAAATACGTCCAAGTCACATAATTCATCACACAGCATGTTTGACATCCAAAAAGCTACAGACTCACTGGCTGCCTGGGCTGTGATTCAGGTTACTGATGCAAACTTCTGAAATTCATAACTAATTCTACAAATATCGAAATCACACACATTCAGTCATTATGGGAATCTACAAATGTTAAATTGACACTAAAAATAATTTCCAAATGAAACAGATACGTTTAGGTATATGGAACTGATGGAACAGTGATTGAGCTCTGGAGATGCCACTGTTACTGATAGCAAACTTCAAAAATTCATAACTCTCTGCTCGAACCTCCAAATGCGATGATCTCAGTGGCCACAGAAAGCTTATAACCTCTAGTATATGCATATAAAATTTCATAAGCATTGGACATCATTTGGCCATCGAGTGACACGAAAATCAAATCTGCCAGTATGAACAGTGCACATACCAGAAACCATGGAAAATCCCAACTTTGAAAATTCATCAAATATTCCCTAGGTCTCCGAAAATTATGTTCTTTAGCTGCCCAGAAAGCTCTCAACAAGACCTAATTGCATGCCAAATTTCAGGGCAAGACTAACTCATTTGGCCAAAAAGTGGCATAGGGTTCCATTATGGTCAATTTTGGCTCCATATTGGGTACCAAAATTGCCAAATGGATTTCCTTTGGTCTTGGCACCTTTTGGGCAAGTTTAAATTATTTGGCCTTGAATCACTCATCTCAGGGGACTTGCTTTGAAAACGTGCCCATTTCGATCGTTTAATGAAAACGGGACATTACAATTCAATTTGTTCTAGCCTTGGTTTGGGGCTTTATATGATGTTAGAAGATGAGAGAAACCATTGGAAAAAATTTAGGAGATAGGACAATGGTGTCCATAATGGTGCTTTGTGAAGCAACTTAGTTTTCCAATTGTGGAATTGAATGTATGATGGCTCCAATGACCTTAAATGAGTCCAAGAAGCCTAGAAATAACAAGAGAATGGAGCCTAGAACTTGAAATGCAAGAGTTGCTTCATTAGGACAATTATGGAACCATAATGCCAAGTATGAAACCAAGTGAGTGTTTAAGCTTTAGTTTAATGTCTGGGCTTGCTTCAATTATGTGATTGTGTAGTCCTTGTGGTGTCTAGGCCAAAAGAACAATCAACTACCTAAGTGCTCTTGTGAAACCAAGGAGGGGAAGGAATTAGCAAAGTAAAGTTTGCATTAATTGAAAGGTAGCTCTCCACCTCATTCTCTTACATTCTTATATTCATATGTATATTTTTGTATGCTTGTGTATGCTCTTATGATTTGAGAACATGCCTCTCAATATCTTGAGGTTGCATTGGTACTAATGTATTGTCTTGAATGCCATTGATTGTGAGAATGGCTCTCAAGGGTGAGGTGATGCCAAAAGTCTCTTAAAGTGAGTGAGAATGTGCCAAAAGTCTCAAGGCATGGGTGAGACTAGACCAAAAGTCCCTTGGATGGGTGAGGCTAGGTCAAAAGTTCCAAGACCAAGAGTGAGGCAAATCCAAAAGTCTTACAAATGGGGTGAGGCAAAACCAAAAGTCCTTAGGGCGTGAAAATGGCTTGATGTGGAAATGTGGCATGGAAATGTAGTATTATACACTTTATGTTTGCACACTTGAGATTTTGATATATGTATGTTTAGAATGTATGTGTGAATGGGTGTGTGAGCTATTGAGATTCTAGGAATCTCACTTCCCTTCCCTCCATTATCTTGGAATGCCTAGGTGATGTTCAAGAAATAAGGAGTGCAAGCCAAAGACCTTAAGCGATTATATTTTGTATATTATGTAACCTTACTTGTATTTGAATGTTAAAGTGAGCTTGTACATATTATTTTTGTGATGTAAGACCATGAACAAATGTAAAATGATGTATGAATATGATGTAAACCTTATGTGACATTAAATCCATGGAATTATGCAAATTGGCTCTTGGATAGCTTGATGCAACTATGCATTCTTGGATGTGAAATGACCAAATTTAGATACATAGGGTTTAGGACAATTTGGGCAGCTGCCACAAGTCATAATTATGGCTTTTAAACTTGCTTAAGAGGTGCCAAAATCAAAAGGAAGCCATTTGGACCAAAGTGACTCTTGGTAGGGAGCAAAAATGACTATTTCATGAGGTTATGTTACTTTTTTATCCAAATAAGCTCTTCTTGGTCTGAAATTTGGCATGCATCTAGATTTTGTTGAGGTATTTTTGGAAAGCTAAAGTTAGTAATTTTTGGAGGTCTTTGGAATATTTGATGAATTGTTGAATTTGGAATTTTTTTTGGTTTTGGTTCTTGGTATTGTAGCATTGGTCTAAAATTAAATTTTGTTAGTCATAGGGAAAATGATGTCTAATTACCACAAATTTTTATACAAAGGAACCGGATATTCTTAGTGACTTGTGCCAACTAGAAGCACCTCATTTGGAGGTTTAGAGAGGGAGATATGAATTTTTGAACATTCTGTCTATTACCAAGAGTTTTACTCGACCTTAGTTACTACTCTATAGAATTTTGAGGTCTGGGCTGCCTAAGCTGGTCTAGAAATATTTTTTCTTTCTAGCTAACATCCACAGATTTCTAAATTGTTATTATTTACATGGATTATATTTTTGTGGAATTAATTGTACATTTTCAAAGTTTTGGTGCAGAATTCTGTGATAGTTCCAGAATGCAGTTTGACCTCTAGATGTTTTTGGATGTCAAACGTCCTCTGTGATGGATGTTATGGTTTGGACATATTTTTAGCATGAAGTAGACATCCATAGCTTTTTAGAATGACTAAGAATGCATGTTTTTAATTTTTTTAAAAATTAGTTATAATTTTTCAAAGTTTGGATAGAAAAGAGGCAAAATTTGTCTGAAAATAAATCTCCATGTTTTATGCTTCATTTTGGTTTTCTTGAGTTGTGAGCCACATTTTATGATGCAAATGACTTGTATACATGTAACTAAATTTAGGAAAGTATAGTATGAACTCACACGATCTACGTGATATCGAATAAAATTTTTATACACGATGCAACGCAAAAATATTCACTATTTTATTTATTTATTTTTTTACATTCTCATAGAATCGATGATGTGAAGCTCACGAATGTCATAAAATGAGCTAGAATTTATGATATTACAGCTTCCTCCTTTAGAAAATTGAAGAAGTCTTACAAAAATCCCCAATTTTACTTGAACATATATAGTCCATGTTAAAATTACCCATTTATATGGCTTGCTTGTATAGGCTTACATGGCTATGTAAATTTACATAAACTTTACATGTGTAGTATTAGTTTGCTCAAAACTTTCATATTTTACATGCCTGTGCTCACCAACATAACTAGTTCATATTCCTTGTTGAATATGCTTGATTTCCCACTAATTCACTCATGCTTTTCACTTTTCCTTTTATTTGATAAAATCCTACAAAAAGTAAATAAAAACCATATAATCTGGATTGAATTACTTAATTTTATCTTGGGAATAACATGCAAATTTAATCCTCATCTAGTACAAGCCCTAATTAGATCATATAGAAAGCCTCACAAAAGCCCTAAATTTGGTCAATCATGAGCAACCTATGTTGAAATCATCCATGTATACAAGTTGCCTATATAGCTTTACATGGCCATGTAAATTTACATAGCCTACTTATGTGCTACACTAGTTTGCTCAAAACTCCTATCTTTTACATGCCCATGCTCACTAATACAAATAGCTTGTGTTCTTTGCTAAATATGCTTGATTTTCTACTGATTCACTCATGCTTTCCACTTTCTTTTGAGCCTGATTAGATCATATAAAAAGCAAATAAAAATCACACAATCTAGATTTAATTACTAAATTTTATCTAAAAAAGAAACATGTGAATTTAACACACATCAAACTCTCCCAAACTTGATTCTTTGCTTGCCCTCAAGCAAATTAAATAATCTACTAGCTATGCTTATATTTTGCTTATGATACTTGAATAAATACTAAGTTATTAGATGCAAATCTTAATCAATCACGTTGATCAAATTCAAAAATAGGTATGGTACCAAGTAAACATAAAATTAAACACATTCCTGTCATTTCATTTCAATCCATAGATACTTTTGCACAATCATCTAAATTTAGTAGCTAACATAACTAAATAGTGCATAAATTAAAAAAAAAAAACATTTCCTCTCCTTTTAGGTTTAATAAAAAATACAAGAATTCTATAAAAATATTAATACCTCTTTTTTTTTTTCCTAATGCATTACTTTTACTCTCTATCTTATTTCTCTTTCTCTTACCTTTTTGATTATGAGTGAGTGCATTTTACTTCCATATCAATTTACCACAGGTTCTTACAAATGTGTATGTTTTATACTCCCTCTCATTTGTAACATATGATTTGTCACATCATATCTAGCTAGTATTTAATTTGCATCATAAATAGCTAAAAGCATCAAATTGTTTTAAAAAATTACTTTTGGTAGCAGAATCTACCGTTATTAAAAGCCAAAATAATTCATTCTTGGCTAAATAGACCATATAGGCTTACCAAACTCATTTTTTATCCATAACATACTTAATCAATCAGTAACATCACAATTTGGGGCTTAAAACTCAGGTCCAAGGCATATAACATGAAATAACATCATTCTTGCCTTTTTTTCTTGAAGTCCATTTTTTGATACAAATTTTGAAAATTCATAATTAATTCTAAAAAAATTTAAATCATGCAAATTATAACTTTCTAGAAAGCTCAAAATGTCATCTAATTACCATAAAAATGTTAGATTAAAACAACAATGTTTGGCCTATGAAATCAATAGAATAGTGATTCAGGTCCAAAGGCCAAACTAGAATTTTCAAAAATTTATTTCTCTCTGTGTAGATTCAAATTGAGTATTCTCAATGGCTATGGAAAGCTTATCATGCCAACTATATGCCTGTAAAATTTCATGAGTATTAGACTTCATTTGGCCCTTAAATGATATCAAAAACTAAATTGACCACATGAACAGTAATAATGACAGTTTCTACATAATTTGGCCAACTTTAAAAAATTATAATAAATTCTCTAAAGCTCCAAAAATTTTGTTCAATGGTTTTGTAAAGCTCTAGATGAGATCTAAATGTTAGACAAATTTCATATCAAGACTTATCCATTTGGTCAAATTTTGGTTTAGGGCAAAATTATGGCTCAAAATGAATACATAATAGCTTCAAGTGGTCCAAAATGACTTTCCTCTTGAACCATGACCACTTGAGCACATCCAACACTTCAGTTACAGCATATAGAAGCATCAAAATAAGTCCAAACCATCATGGAACTCAAAATCACCTTTCCATTTATTCTTGTATACATATACATCAAGGCTCATGGATGTCAAAAACTCCCATACTCATACATTTGGTTCCAAAGATGGTTATACATCATATTTATATACTATTACATATGCTCATGGGTTTACATCTCATAAACATCATATACATATAAAATTTGACATCAAAATATATAAATTCCTATTCTATTACCAAAATTTCATCCTTCAAGTTCCTTATCTTCCATTTCTTACTCTTTGAGGTTCACCTAGGCATGATTAGACATAATGTGGGGAAGAGTGAGATTCAAACAATCCCAATAACTTCTTTACCCTTTCAAACATACATATATGGCACATTTCCATGTCAAAGAATGCAAGCGTGCATTAAAAGCTTCTAGTAAACATACATACTCATTTTTCAAGTTATATAGACTTAGTCAAATCAAGCATAAGTTCTAGAGACTTTTGATCTAGTCTCACTTAATTTCTTTAAAAGTTTTGAATTTGCCTCACCCACTTTTAGAGACTTTTGACTTAGTCTCACTTGTAACACCATATATTTCTAAGTTGCTTTCTATCATTTCTAAGTCTCACATTAGGAATTGCACAAAGGGAATAGAAAAATGGCATTCAAATAATGCCTTATTTCGCGTTGCGTTGAGTATAAAAATTCCATTCGGTGTCATGCGAACCATATAAGCTTATACATCACATTCTCATATTTAATTATATAAATACAACTCATTTGCATCATAAAAGTTAGTCCACAACTCGTGGAATTCAAAGGGAAGCATCAAACTCACACTATTATTTTCAACTATAATTTCAATTTTTCTGTTACAATTTCATAAATTCATAACTAAATCCACAAAAATCAAAACCCAACAAAATTTACCATTCTAGAAAGCTCTAGAGTGGTAAAAATAATGTCAGCTCATGAATCATTAAAGGGAGAATATTTGACATCTGAAAAGCCACTGAGGTCGCTGCTGTCTAGGTTACTAGTTCAGATTACTGATATGAAGTTTCAAAATTCATAACTAATTTTAAAAAAATTGAAATCATGCATTCTTGGTTATTATGGAAAACTACACATGTCTAATTTATGCCAAAAATGTGTCCATGCCATTAAAAACATAACACAGAAAGTGTTTGACATGTGAAAAGAGGCAAAGGTTTGGACAGCTGCTGGTACAGATGCAAGTGTCTACTATAAATTTTGAAAATGTCCAATTAATTTTAAAAAATTATAATCCATGCAAAATACTAATTTGGAAAACTATAAATGTTAAATTTATGGTAAAAATAGACTTAGACCAGAGTAGTCACGTTTAGCCATTGAAATTCAATGGAACAGTGACTCAGGTCGTGCTACGCCACTGTTACTATTCCAGAAATTCAAAAATTCATATCTCTTAGCTCAGACCTCCAAATGAGGTGCTTCTAGTTGCTACAAGTCACTGTGAATGTCTAGTTACTACCTATAAAATTTCGTAGCCATTGGACCCCGTTTGTCCCTTGGATGACCCAATTACACAACTGACCAAATGAACAGTACTGGTGCAAATCTAAAATTCTGATACCAAATTTGAAAATCATAGAAAATTTCATAGATGTCCAAATGACCTGATCTTTGACTTCTCAAAAAGATCTAGAAAAAATCTAATTGTATACAAAATTTCAAGTCAAGAAGAGGTCACTTGGTCAGACTTTGCTATAGCTCAAGATTATGATACTTTTGGTCCCAACAAGAGGCATGTTTGGTCCAAACAAGCTTTACATTGCTCCACACACATTTGAGTAACTTAAAAAGCATAAATATGGCATAAATGAGTCTCTTATAAGGTCTGAATTATTATATCACTCAAATTCATCATACCACTTCCATAAACATACAAGAACAAATGGGTTTCAAAGGGGTCAAATTGCACAATTCCATTCATTTAACTCTATTCTTAATACATATACTATCTTTATATAGTTTTACACTTGTTCAAAGTATCATGACTCAAAAATAATATATACATATATTATTTGACATTCCAATACATCAAAAATAACAAAATTTGCCAAGAGATGGATATTTAAGCTCCTTGGCTTCCATCTTTTAGATCTTGAACTCCACCTAGATCATATGAGATGAGAGAAAGAAGAGAGTGAGATTCATTGAATCTCAATAACTCATACATCTATCCAAGCACATTTTTAAGGCATGTAACATGTCAAAGGTACAAGTATGTAATCAATCAATTCATGAAGTATTCCACTTTTACATTTTTGTGTCACAAACTTATGTCAAGCATAAAAATGAGCTCTAAGGACTTTTGGTTTGTCCTCACCCGATTTCTAGAACTTTTGGATTACCTCACTCTTAGTTTTTGGGACTTTTGACTTAGCCTCACACATCCAAAAGACTCTTGGCTATGTTTCATCCATGCCATGAGACTTTTGGCATCTCCTCACCCACATTAAGGGACTTTTGGCACTACCTCACCCTTATGAGCCATTTCCATCATTCAAAGACATTCAAGAAAGCATATTCATACCAAAATAGCAATATAGCATCAAGTGGCATGTATCAAACATATAAACATACACACAAGCATACAATGACACATATGCAACAAAAAAAGGTGGAGAGCTACCTTGGTGCAAATTCAAACTTTACTTTGTTTGTTCTTTCTCCTTTTCGGTTCTATAAGCACAAGGAGGTGGGGTTGGATTTCCTTAGCTTATTCATAATAAATAACACTTAATTATACTCTTGGAACGAGTTATGACATCCAACTTACTCTTAAGACTACACTTTGTTCTATTTGTCACAATATGGTTCCATTAAGGATCTAATGAAGTAACTACCCTAATAAACCTTCTTGGTTCCATTCTATAATACCATATATATCTAACCCCATTCATGGCATTCATAAGCTCTCTATCATCATTTTCATAAGAGTACATGGAAAATGAGCCAATAATAATGGATTTAATCGTATTACGTTACGTTTAAAAATTTTAAATCAGTGACACGTAGACTGTGTAGGTTCATACCATACATCCTCATATTTAAATACATTATTACAACCGATTTTCATCACAAAATCTTGCTCACAACTCAAGGAAACCAAAATGGAGCATGAATGGAACTCAATGAATTTTGGCCAGATTGGCCATTATTTTGTCCAAAACTTTGGAAAATCATAAGTAAATCTAGAAAAATTGAAATAATATAATTTTGGTTATTTTAGAAATCTTGGGATGTCTACTTTATGATAAAAATAGGTACAAGTCATAACATCCCACACACCAAATTTTTGACACACAAAATGGTCTAGAGGTCGGACTGGATCTTGATGCTGTCATAGTTTACTGATATAGACTTCAAAATGTCCAATTAATTTCACAAAATTCCAAATCGAGTGAATGATACCAATTTGGAAAGCTGGGGATGTTAACTAGAGTAGAAAAATAACTTTAGACCAGTTCAAGCTCTCCTAGACCCTGAATTTTGATTAAACATTGACTAAGGTCTGGTTGGATGCCTGACACTGACTTTAGACCAGTTCAAGCTCTCCTAGACCCTGAATTTCGATTAAACATTGACTAAGGTCTGGTTGGATGCCTGACACTGGATTGAATCTTTGAAAAATTGTATCTCCCTCTCTAGACCTCCAAATAAGGTGCTTCTAGTTGGATCAAGTCACTGGGAATTTTTAGTTTCTTTGTATAAAGTTTTGTGGCAATTGGACATCATTTTCCCTATGAGTGACAGAGTTTAATTTCGGACCAATGCTACAGTACCAAGGACCAAAACCAGAAAAAATCTCAACTTCAACAATTCGCCAAATATTCCACAGATCTCTAAAAATTACCAACTTTAGCTTCCCAAAAATCTCTCAATAAGATCTAGATGCATGCCAAATTTCAGACCAAGAAGAGCTTATTTGAACAAAAAATGATATAGCCTCATGAAATGATCATTTTTACTTCCCATCAAAAGTCACTTTGCACCAAATGGCCTCTTCTTGAGTTTGGCACTTCTTGAGCAAGTTTCAAAGCACAAATATGACTTGTAAAGACTGCCCAAGTGATCCCAAACCTCATACATCTCATTTTGGTCTTTCAACATCCATTTGTGCATAGTTACATTAGACCATCAAAGAGCCAATTTGCATAATTCCATTACTTTTAGTGTCATATAAAATCTGCATCATGTTCATACATCATTTTACACTTGTTTATGGTCTTACATCACAAAAACATTACATGCATCATTACTTTGATATTCAACCACTACTTAAAGTACATAATACATCAAAATAAAGATGTTTAATATCCTTGGCTTGCATCTCCTTGACTTGGAATACCACTTAGACAATTCAAGGATGGGGGGAAAAGGGGAGTGAGATTCCAAGAATCTCAATAGCTCACACACCCACTCACATCACATTCAAGGCATACATACATCAAATTTATACCATGTAAGCATAAAGTATGCAATAAATTCCATTCCATGACACATTCACATGTCAAGATCACTTTCACGCTCTAGGGACTTTTAGTTTAGCCTCACCCCATTTCTAGGACTTTTGGATTTGCCTTACTCTTGACCTAGAGACTTTTGACATAGCCTCACCCATTCAAGGAACTTTTGGCCTTGTCGCCCCATGAGTGACAGAGTTTAATTTTGAACCAATGCTACAGCACCAAGGATAAAAACAAAAAAAAAATCTCAACTGCAACAATTTGACAAATATTCCACAGGCCTCAAAAAATTACCAACTTTAGCTTCTCAAAAATCTCTCAATAAGATCTAGATGCATGCCAAATTTCAGACCAAGAAGAGCTTATTTGGATAAAAAGTAATATAGCCTCATGAAATGGTCATTTTTGCTTCCCATCAAGAGTCACTTTGCACCAAATGGCTTCTTCTTGAGTTTGGCATCCCTTGAGCAAGTTTCAAAGCATAAATATGACTTGTAAAGACTGCCCAAGTGATCTCAAACCTTATACATCTCATTTTGGTCTCTCAACATCCATTTGTGTATAGTTACATCAAACCATCAAAGAGCCAATTTGCATAATTTCATTACTATTAGTGTCATATAAAGTCTATATCATGGTCATACATCATTTTACACTTGTTCATGGTCTTACATCAAAAAAACATTACATACATCATTATTTTGACATTCAACCACGACTTAAAGTATATAATACATCAAAATAAAGATGTTCAATATCCTTGGCTTGCATCTCCTTGACTTGGAACACTACCTAGACAATTCAAGGATGAGGGGGAAAGGAGAGTGAGATTCCAAGAATCTCAATAGCTCACACACCCACTCACATCATATTCAAGGCATACATATATCAAATTCATACTATGTAAGCATAAAGTGTGCAATAAATTCCATTCCATGCCACATTCACATGTCAAGACTACTTTCATGCTCTAGGGACTTTTGATTTAGCCTTACTCCATTTCTAGGATTTTTGGCAGTTCTTGATGGATGAGAGTTTCTCGAACTTGTTGCGCTCCAATGGGCATGCCTACTGATATTGTATCATTCCTTCCTTCTTTGAAAAGATTCGTCCTCGAATTTTCGCCATTAGGTGGTTTCTTGGGAAACAAATCTCTACATACCTGCAAGGAGCTAGAACTAACAATAGGCAAAGATGGGTTAAGATTATTAGTAGATAAACAAATATCCTTACATATGCTCTCAACCTCTCTTTTTTCATCAAACAAGTTCAGACTTATGCTTTTCTCACTTTTCTCACAACTCTCTTGCTCTTTCTTTTCACTCACACTCTTTTCTTTTTCAATTTCATCTTTTTCTCTCTCTAACTCATATTCTCTCTCTTTTTCTTTTGTTTTCTCTTTTTCTTTCATTTTGTATGCTTGTACTATTCTCATTTGATCCTCATAAGCATCCATAGGATCAAGAGGTACCAATACATAATTTTTTTCATTGAATACAAATGAATAGCAATAGCAATATTTGTGCTTATGCTTAACATATTTAGCTTTCCTCACATGTTTCCATGGTTTACCAAGCATAATATGTCCATCAAACATAGGAGCGACATCACATAACACTTTATCATGATATTTACCAATAGAGAAAGAAATCAAAACTTGCTTATTAACTCTAAATTCAGCATTACCCTTCAACAATGTATAGGGCCTAGGATGCTTCATAGTAGGCAAGTTTAATTTCTCAACTAGTAAGGTACTAGCAACATTTATATAGCTACTATTATCAATAGCCATGCTACAAACTTTCTCTTTTATAAGGCATCTAGTATAGAAATCAGAGGATGCCTTTTCCTTATCTTGTCCTGTAGGGTTGGTATTGGTTTGGAATGCATCCAACCTTGCACAAGATTGCTTGAATCGCTCTTTGTTAGCCTCTTCAAGGAATTTGTACTCATTGGACATCTTATCACCTGAAAAGTTAGTCAAAGAAAGAAAGAAGGAATAGGACCTCGCGCACTCTTCTCACGTGTTTACACTCAAAAGATGATAAGTTCACTCGTGTTTAACGCTCTTTTTGGCTTTTTCTTTAATGTTAATTGCACTCTTACCTTTTACCACTCAATAATTTGCTTCTTACAAGTGTTCTAAGCAAGTCACAAGCAAATCAAATGAAAAGATCAGACTAGTGGCAATCAAAAAAACTAGAATCCTAAAATGTAAATTCCCAAAGAATCAAACAAAGGAGAAAAAAAAAGTGTGTAACAAAAAGGGGAAAAAGAAAGGAGGAAAGGGAAGCCTGGAAGGAAGGAGAAGGAAAGAAAAAAAAAATCTAAAAATAAGAAACTTTAAAAATAGGAAACTACTGGCAATTCAAGTTTAGTACAATTAGAAAAGAATATCCTTTCTTGAATGCAAATAGGAAAGTAGATAACTTGATAGCTACTTAATGCAATCAAATTAGGAAACAAATTCCAATTAGGAAATTAACTCCAATTAGGATACTAACTCCAATTAGGAAATTAACTCCAAACTTGCTTTCAACTTTGAATTGGCACAACTTGCAATTTTGTATTTTGCAATCTGAATTTTTTTTTCATTTTTTTTTCGATTTTTTTTTTCGAATTTTTTTTATTTTTATTTTTTTTGGAGTATCACACTCTCTTCTTTTTTTTTTTCTTCTTTTTTTTTTTTTTTTGAGGATGGAGGAACACAACAATGGAGGACAGAAGAAGATAGAAGAAAAAGACGAAGATAGAAAAGGTAATACTAATGGAAGGAGAGAAAGTATGAAGAATAATGAAAGGGAAAACACAAAGATATACCTTGTACTAGCGACCAAAGCTCTGATATCAAATGATGAGAGACCCTCTAGGAACCTTGTCCTAGGAACCTTCAACAAGATGACACTTTGCCCGAGACCAGCTAGAAAACAAGAATATTGGTCAAAGGAAAGACCCTAAGAGAACTTGTCTCTTAGAACTCTAGCCTCAAGACGCCACAAAGGAAGACCAATCCTTTGATAAGTCACATGAACTCTCAGAGAACACAAAGAAGCAAAAGCCTCACAGATAATTGAATAATACTCAAATTCATTCATGTTGCAAAATAGAGTACAATAAGAAGCCTTTTATAGGCAAAATTTCTAGAGTCCTAATTAAAGTAAAACTCTAAAATATGATTAGAAATATTTTAAATGATGCCTAATATTAAGAAATTAAATTAGGATACTAATTTTAACTTGATCTCCAAGATAAGCTCTTTGACCAAGTTCAAAAAATACTAAAATAATAAAAAATGAAATTTCAAAAAGAATCCTAGTCAAAACTAATCAGTTTCTTTAAGTTGTCACATGGGATGCTCATACTTCATTAAAAATCACATGGTTGTCACATGATTCTTAATCTCTTGCAATTAGACTCCAATTGGGCCTTGGCACTCCTCTTGTAGAATGGTTAGCATGATCACATCTTTTACATCTTCTTGGGCCTTCTCTTGACTTAAATGAATGGGTTCTAAGTTATGAAGCTTATAAATTAAACAATTGAAGGTTTCTTTCATTGCTTTAACTTTAGCTCTTGTTATTGGGCCTTTAACATATTGGATATTGACTTCAGTTGCTCCATAGACCTTCTTAGGACATTGGGCTTCCACTTAGACTTCCACTTTTGCATCTTTAAGGAGATCTCATGCCCAAAGTTTAATTCAACTCCAAGATCAACATCTTTATGAATTGAGTGACGTCTAGCATGTTCTAAATTGATCAAATATGGATTTTGGGCTCTAAACTTGGGTTGATGTCCAACATAGGAATTATCTTGAGCTTTTTGAAATTTTTGGACATAGTGCACAATTTGGGCCACTTGAGCTCTTTGAAGTTCTTGATGGATAAGGGTTTCTCGAACTTGTTGTGCTCTAATGGGCATGCCTACTGATATTGTATCATAGCCTCATCAATTGAAGGGACTTTTGGCCTAGTCTCACCCATACCATGAGACTTTTGGCATCTCCTTACCTTCATCAAGGGACTTTTGGCATCACCTCACCTTTGTGAGCTCTTTCCACATTTATGGTTATTCAAGACATCACATTGGTACCAATGCACAACAAGGATCAAGTGGCATGTTATTAAGCATAAAAAAATGTATGCAAGTACACTAAAACATACATATGCATGCAAGAATACAAAGAGAATGAGGTGGAGAGCTACCTTTTAATTTATGTAAGCTCACTTTGCAATTTCCTTCCCCTCCTTGATTTCACAAGAGCACTTAGGTGGAGCAAGGTTACCTTGACCTAGACCTCACAAATAACACACAATCACATCCTTGAAGTAAGCCAAGACATTAAACTAAAGCTTGTCACAAACTTGGTTCCATATTGGACATATTGGTTCCATAAATGACCTATTGAAGCAATTCACATCATTCAAGTGCTAGGCTCCATTCTCTTGTCATTTCTAGACTTCTTGGACTCATTTAAGGTCCTTGGAGTCATCACATATTCAATTGCATCATTGAAATACCAAGTTACTTCATAAGGCACCATTATGGACACCATTGTCCCATCTCCCAATCTATGGCTCCTAAATTTTTCCCAATGGTTTCTCAATATCATATAAAGTCCCAAACCAAGGCTAGAACAATTTAAAACATCCCCTAGCCTAATAAACCTAGCTTGGCCGAAATATGCACCATAATGAAGGTTCATAGATTTTGTGATTTTTCCTTGATGGGAGAGCCACTTGGGAGGCTTTCTAGAGGTCTTAGGAGCTCAAGGAAACATTCAAATAGCCAAGAAAATATTCACACAAAATCAGATTTTGCAAAACTTTAGAAAGCACTACACTTTTCTAACTTATTTTCTTTTAGTTTTTACTTGAATTTTTTGCCATATTCTTAATCCTTGCACTCTTTTTCCTAGGTTTCTCTCTTGGTTCTGCCCAAAATCCAACCCCTCCTATCCCATCCTATGTTGGCTGAAACATACAAGAAGAAGGGACAAGAAAAGGCTGCCATTGAAATGAGATTTTACCTTGTTTTTCCTTAATTTCTTGGATGTTTCTTCCCTTGATTGGCTTCTCTTCTCCAAACACAAAATTTCCCTCCTTGGTCTGACCTTAAAATAGAACCAAATCTTTCAAAAAATCCATGGAAAGAAAGGAGGAAGAGAGGAGAACAAGATTGGAGGAAGATAGAGCAAGAAATTTTATGAAATTGCCTAGTTTCTCTTTGGCTTTCTTCCTCTTTTTCTCCTCCTTCTTATGTGCCTAAGAGAGCTAAATATTTTCTGTATTTTGGGCAGAAAGGGTAGTGCTTATTAAAGAGAAGAAGAAGGGAGAAAAGTGTGGAACTCTTTAGAACATTCAAGAAACCATAAATTCCAATTTTGCCCTTTTGTAATGGCAACTTCATTTCGGCTTCGTTTTAGCTCCTTTTTGAGAACCGTCTTTTTCATCATAAAATTTAGATTCCCAATTTAATTATCGAACGAATAGGCCAAAGTTTAGGTCAACTAATGTTGAAAAATATACATCGGAGGGGTTTTACCAGTCCCGAGACTTCCCATAGTTTTTGGGGCCTTTGAGAACCTTGAAAAACTCAAAATTTTCATTTAAAAAGCCCTTCTATGTAGTTTTGCAAAAGTTACATTTATTTACGAAAATATCATTACGTTTCGTCAGTTTCCGTCGCAAATTATTTCTCCATGCTAACTCTATTTTTCTTTCCATTTGAACCTAGAATTATCTTTTTTAGGAATCTAGAACTCAACCCAAATTTTTTGGGATATTATCTAGGTTATTTCAGAGGATTTACTTTTATATGACTTATTTCGTCATTTTATAAAATTTACATTCGTTACACATTCTCTTGCCATATTTAGACCTTTTGACCTCATTTAAGGTCTTTGAAGCCATCACACACTCACTTTCACAAATCTAGGTCCATGTTGCTTCATAAGGTTGCCTTATGGAAGCCATTGTCTCATCTCTCAACCTAAGGCTTCTAAATTTTTTTCAAGGATTTCTTCTATCTTCTTTTATCATATAAAGTCCCAAATCAAACTTAGAACCATTTAAAACAGAAGAAAGTCAATTTAGGGAGGGAGAGAATGAGCATGGCTTAAAAAGGAGAATTTAGAAGCTTCCTTTGACAATTTGTTTCCATTTTTTCTCTTCTATAATGGCATTTTCGGTTTGGCTTCATTTTAGCTCCTTTTTTAGAACCATATTTTCATTCATAAAATTTAAGTTTCCAATTTAATAAAATACCTTTGGAATCACTCAAATTAGAGCTAAAACCTTCCCGAACGAATCGGTTAAAGTTTGGGTCAATCGACGTTAGAAAGAGTATATCGAAGGGGCTTTGCTGGTCTCGAGGCTTTTTATGATTTTTGGGGCCTCTGAAAACCTTGAAAAACTCAAAATTTCCATTTAAAAGCCCTGCAAGGTGTTTTTCCAAAATTACACATATTTACGAAAATACTACTGGTCTTTCAGTAAATTTTTCAAATCACTCCGGCCCCGGTTTTTAGGCAAATCAAGGCTTAAATCTTCATTTTCTATTATTTAAAATTTTATCAAAATTTTATTTGGCCTTAAATAGCTCATCTCAGGGGACTTACTTTTCAACTCGGCTTGTTTCGATGTTTTTATAATGTACCAGGTGTTACATCACTTATTCTTGAGACTTTTGGATTTGTCTTATTTATTCTTAAGGACTTTTGATTTCCCCTCACCCATTCTAAGGGATTTTTGGCACAACCTCACTCATAAAGAGCCATACACATTTAAATCATCATTCAAGAAACATAACAGTACTAAAGCACTGAATCAATAGCTATACATATATCTCATAGTTCAAATATACATACAAGCATTCCAAGACAATTACATAACTAAGAAATGCATATGAGAAAGGATATAGAGCTATCTTGAATCAGTAAACACAAGTTTTCTTCTTTAGATATCACTTTCCCTTCTCGATCTCACACACACACCTAGAAGGAGCTTAATTTGCTGGGCTTAGACATATCAAATAAGACATAATTACATCATTGGAACCAATTCTAACCTGACATGAACATTACACAAACCTATGGCAGTTTATGGCATGGTTATGATTCCATACAAGGATATAATAAAGCAACTCATATAATCCATGATCTTGACTCCAATTTCTTATTCAATTTAAGTCATATGACTCTATTTAAACTCATTAGAGTCATTACAAGTTCAATTCAAGAAGCCAAATACTAGGTTTCTTTGTTATGTCCAAAAAGGGACCTAAACTTTCATCTCATAGAATATAGTTTCTAAATTCAGACCAATGGTTCTTTTAATATTTATTATTCATATCTAGACTATTCCTATCCTTGAAATCAAAGAAAACTCTCTCTGGGTACCCTTTAGACCTGTGGTCAAGACATGACCCTAAGTGAGGACTTATAGAGTTTTCTTGATTTTCCTAGAGAATTTGTCACTTGTAAAGCTTCCTAGACCTCTTATGAACTCATACATACTCTTACATAAACTAGATTATCATTAGAAAGCTTAAAAAATTACTAGGTGCAACAAGAACTCTAAGTAACATAACTTGATTTCTAAAGCTTCTCTTTTAATTCCAATTATATACTCTTATTTCTCATCCTCCAAAACCCTTGTTCCTACTTGATATAGTCTGAATTCACTCTTTCCTACATGGGCCTAGGTCTGGCTGAAACCTTTCATGAGAAGAACAACCAAGGAGATGCAAGAAAGCCATGAGAATTTACCTTAATTTCAAGCTTTTCCAAGGAGCTTTTTAAAGCTTCTCATCTCTCCCTCAAATTCTCTTTTCCTTCAATTGAACCAAACATGAAATAGCTCTAAATAAGTCATCAAAACCATTAGAGAAAAGAGGAGAAAGAGGAGAAGAATATTAGTGAAGGGAAAGGCTTGAAAAAGTTGGCAAAATCTTACACTTTTGGCTTAGTTTTCTTCCTCCCTTCTTCCTCTTCTTGTACCCCTCCTTAAGTTGGCCTAAGTTTTGTTTTGGAGTACAATGAAGTCAGAGGAAATAAGAAGAGGAGGTGGGGCGTGATATATAAGAAGCAAGACTAAATTATAACACATTTTAAAAATTCTCATTTTGTCATTTTTCTTGGTTCTTTTCATTTAGGCTCATTTCAATTTCTTTTTGAGAATTTTTTTTTCATTATAAAATTTAAGTCTTCTAATTCATAAAATACTTTTGGTTTTACCCAAATTGAATTTAGAATCTTACCGAACAATTCAGTCAGAGTTTTGGTCAACCGATACTTTAAAATGTAAACCGGAAGGGTTTTAACTATTTTAGGGTTTCTATGATTTTTAAAGCCTCTGAAAATCCTGAGAAACTCAAATTTTCCATTAAAAAAATTGTCTGAATTTACAAAAATAACATTGCCTTTTTGTCAAAATTTATCTAATTATTCTAACTCTGTTTTCAAGGTACCTTTAGCTTTGTATTCTCTTTTTTAAATGTCTAAATTATTACTCTAATTTTATTTGGCTTCTAATATTTTAATTTAAAGGATTTTCCTTTATAATTGATTAGTTTCAAGTCTTTTTAGAATAAGTAGGTATTACATGATTAGACATAAATTAATCTTTTTTACATGAATTAAACCTAACTCAAGAGGAAAATTTTCAAAATTTATTACAGAACTCAATTATACTTATGCTACTAAATTCCTATGTAAAAAGTATTATTTTAATCTATTATTAAAAAAGAAAAATGCTTAACTTAATTTTAAAACATACTACACCTTTTAATTTTAGCAGTGTGAATTATACCATACTACTTTTTACAATCTTAGCATGAAAATAATAGTTTACTCAATTTAAAGATAATAGAATCTATTCATATCAATCCTCTCCCAAACTTAAACTTTGCATTATCATTAATACAAACAAATAATACAATTAATGATAAAAAAGTCAAAATATTCCTCAAGTATCACTGTAATTCTAATAAGAGCAAGAGGATATGGAGCTTGATTAATTGACAAAATATATTAGTAAAATAGAGGGATCAATGAGATAATCAGCATTACATCAAAAGAGAGTATATGTTAATTCTAAAAACCAATACATCAATTAAAAGATAATCATAAATATAAGCTAAACTATGGCAAACATAAAATCAAGGGAAGGACAGATCAACTCTCAAGTGGTGATGATGAGAGTGGATATGGACTTGAAAGTGGGTGTGTATTTAATGGAATAGGGTTAATGGGAATATGTTACTAAAATGGGTGGCAAGGTTGGGTAAGGTTTGTATTATTGGTGTAATATTCAGAAATTAATTAAGAGGGATTATAAAGAATTAAGGATTAAATTTGGAAAATAAGGAATTATTATGATAGATTCAGAAAATTATGGAAAATAAAGTTTCTAAGGAAAACTTTGAAAATAATAAATTTTAAGAAAAATAATTATTTTGGGCATTTTGAGACAAATAATTATTATTTGAAAATTTTTTGTGAAAAATAAAATATCATTATGGATTTGAATTTAATTAGGTTATAAATTTAATTAGAGCTTCATAAAATCTTATGTCTTTTATTAAATAGCCTATAAAAATAACCCTTTCACGTTTTCATATATTTTGTTTTATGACCAAGACTTTTCCTTCTTCATCCTTAATATATTTCACTTAGTCTATGTCTCTTATTTTTCTTTCTTTACTTTTATCTAGCCTGTAAATACTTTTTTCTCTAGTTTTAGTACCTAAAGATTGGTATAATCCATCAGGGGTCCTAACTCTTACTTCGTTCGCTGTATTCTTAGTGTCTTTCTTAGTTACCATATACTTTTCACAATTTTCATTATTCTTATACAAAGACTACGCTTTATAACATTCCCTTTTAATTTTAACCTTATCTTACATGCTTGTATCCCAGTGCCAAGAATCTTTATTCTTAAGTCCAAAGCCTTTTAATTCATCAAGTATCTCCTTTGTCAGCTTCCTAATCTCTTTAGTTATCTCATCCTACATATCGTTGGTACTTCCTTGTACTTTCCAAGATCTTTCCTCTAAAATCCTTCTTTATAAGTTTTTTTTTTATCTTTCTTCAATTGCCACCACTTGATCTGACACCCTATTTTGGCCTTTGTTTTTTTACTTTTCTCTTAACTTAAAAATCCATAACTAAGACTCTATGTTAGGTAGTTAAGCTCAGCTCTCTCCGAGTATTAATTTACAATCCATGCAGAGTTTTCTATCTACTTTCCTTATTAGAAAAAAATCAATTTGAGACCATGTCCCTCCACTTTTATACTTAATAAGATGCTCCTCATATTTCCTAAAATAAGTGTTAGCTTAAGTAAGGTTGAATGCTACTAAAAAGTCTAGAATATTTTTACTCTCTACATTTACTTCCCCTAAGCCATGTCCCTCATGCCCACCCTCGTAACCTCTAGATGCATTCTCCACATAACCATTAAGATTTTCTTTTAAGAGAATCTTTTTTCCTAATGGTATTTCCTAAACTAAACTTTTTAAATCCTCTCAGAACTTTATCTTGTAATGTTCTTTTAACCCTACTTGTGGTGTGTAAGTACTAATAATATTAAATGTTTTCTTTTTCATTATAAACTTTAACGTAATGATTCTATTTTTTAACCTTTTTACATCCACCATAACACTTATCCAATATTTATTTACAATTATACCTACTTCATTTCTAGATTTAGCCTCACCAGTATACCAGAGTTTAAAACCTGATGTATCTAATTCTTTCACTTTTTTTTTCTACCCATTTGATTTCTTGTGGCCACATAAAATTAATCTTTCTTCTAATCATAATATCTACCATTTCTATTGATTTACCCATAAATGTACCTATATTCCAGGTGAATTTTACTCTCATAAACTAGCTTCTTTGCCCATATTCTTTTATGATAATATGAGAATCTTTACTTATTTTTCATTATACTTGAGTGTCAGTGCAGTGGCTTTTACTCGTTTGACACTATACTCAAGTTATATGTCGTGTTATTTTTAGACAATAACCTAGTATTACCTTTAATACATCAATAACTCATATCATAAAGATTTGACAAAGTTTTATATTAGCTGTTAACTATCTAACACAACCCTCATCTTTTTTTTTGGATTTGGAACTGGCTATGAAAAATATTTTACATCAAAGTACAGAGCAAACGGAGTTGCAATAAACCATCCTATAAAAGGAAAAAAAGAAAGTTACCTTCTTCTTGATAAGTTGTTGAATTAGGTTGGCTTAGGACTCTATAATCCTCAAAAGCATCAATCGTGGCTATTAAATAAGATTCTTAGGTGCATTTGATCAAAATACGAAGATGGTCTGCTTGTGTGATATTCCTAACAATTGTGACAAGTTTCAAATGTTGAGGAGTAAAAGGCACTGTGAAGATGCTCACATTATTAAAAGTAATATCCATGACCTTTTTTTAAGCTCTTGCTTGCTGCTCAAAATTGAAGAAGTGAAGGTAGATGTAGTACACATAGGACCTATCGGTGTGGATCAAAGTATATTTCCAATGAAGAGACTGTATTGCAGTCCTCAATGCTTGCGTTGGTAGTTTATCAGTATTTTCTATTTCATCAGAATCAATAGCTACTGATGTGTTGATCATATTTGAATTGCCGATGTATTTATTAAACCACTCGCGCGCGACCATACATATCATCCTTATACATGCATTTATAGACGTAGAAGCAAAAATTCAAAAGTTTCACAACACATGGATATATCATTTTTGCTTCTCTATATATGCTTATATTATTTGCATAAAACTTTTTTTCTTGTAAAATTTGGGTTTCATATAATTGAAGTTGGCCATTATAACTAATAGGTGAGCTGATCAACATTCACATTTTGTGATGTTTTCTCAATCTATATAGGAAAATAAGTAGAATTAACCAAATTGTTTAATCTCACGTGGGGCATTTAGTGAGGTAGATTTGGTAATTCAATAACATTCCTCATCTAGCAAATTGTTTATGAAATTGAAAAGCCATGAAAGCTTCTCATAACCAAGATTAATGCATGCAATTTCATTGCTAAAAAGGCACCATAATAGGGATAATATTTTTGACAGATAAGAGAAAATCATGATAAAAAGTGCACAATTTTTTGAAAGTAATTAGTGTACACTGAAATCACTCCTACAAAAAATAAAATGACACTGCAATTGATTTATACGCACAAAAGCATGTTTCCAAGGCCACAGAATACATGAAATCAAGTAAACTATATATGATCCTGCCCTCGACTAAATAGTTAATAGAGCTCAAAGCAAGATCATCTTGATGGATTATCTAACCACCGGTGGCATTGTCCCCCTAGTTTGTGAAAAATCACAATCAACTTTCTAATCTATTTGTGCCATTGAAATAATATCCCCTTGTCCAAGTTAAATCTAATTGAGTTAAATATATGTGCGTTGCATATACCTCTTTCTCTACCGGCACATTATTTTCCTTCGCCAATTTACCCCTATGATGGACAGCTTATCAAATATTGGGGAGCGGCAAAAGAGACTTTTCGCCCATGTTACACTAAACTAACATGTGGGCCTGTGCAGATGTATAACGACTGAAAAAACTGAAGGAAAAATTATAAAATGAGATTGCAGTATGAAAAAAAATTGTCATATAATGAACAATTTAAGAACAGAATGTAAGGAAAACCATTTTTTGTATAAATAATAGATTAGATTCAATGCTTGATTTAGCCAGTAATGGCCCCAGGGGGCTATTGCAATGGAACAAATAAATGAAATGGTCAATGGCAATAGTTTATAGTCTGAGAGGAATATTGCAAACGGAAACAAAGATATAATTTCTCCTAAATCTTATGTATTTTTGCACGGATACAGTATATTTATACCTGATGAACATGGCGTCTTCGGACATGCCAAGGTTAGACTTTGTCATGACATCCGCGAAGCGAGCTGGAGATTTGATAAGTAGAATTATTGAGAAGCCATAATTCCAAGGACGAAATAAAAGCAACTCCTTTTCCGATGTTCACAAGACACACACTTATGGTGTCTGTTAAGGCAACATGAATAACATCAATAGGAAAATACGAGAAGAGATTTTCAAACTCAATGGTCTTCCAGTGATGCCGGTGTTGTATTCATCGCGTTATAGTTTCTATAAGTAAAGAGAGCTCTGACTAGGTACTTGTCTTTACCCTGTTTGGGTGTGAGGGTATAGCAATTCCTATCTCCATCGGGGAAGCTTCTCATTGTGTTGAGTAATTTGGTGTTCATGGAAGCTATAATCGCGCCCGGATCTAGTGCAGTGACATGCGCATAGTGTGGAGTCTAAATTATATATATATATATATATATATATATATTATTTTATTTTAAAGGATAATTAAGATAGTTTTACGATTATCAACTATAAAGAATAAAATTTCATATTAAAATATACCAGAAAATATTTATGAAATTTAGAGTGTTTAAATTTAATATAGACAATCTACGGTGCATTTTCGTCTTATTTGCAAAGAATCCAGGTTCGCTATAATCTAAGGGTAATGTGTGATTTTGGCTAGTTTCTACGAAACTTGAGTTTGGTTGGCACCGAATGTTGCTCTCGCTGTCAGTGTAGGCCTCGTCTATCCCCCAATCTATGCTTATGTAACCTAGAAATGTTCAAGTCAAAGTTATCAAAACGTAAGTTACGTTGATTTGCAACGAAATCTTCAATTTTTGTCTCCCCCTTCAAACTTGTGAGTTGAAACATGACCGGACCTGCTTGATAACGTGTTGCTCTAACTAGCAATTTTTGGGAAGGACTAAACTTGCGTTTGTTATTCAATTTTTTAATAAAAATATAATATGTGAAATTTCTTTAAAAAATTTAATCATATAATTATAATTGTGAAAAAGATAAACATATTATGTTGTTATTAATTTAAAATTATTACATAATAGAAAATTCATCATTAATTTTACTTATATTTTGTAAAGGTATTTACGAATCTAGTTAGATTGAATTTTGATCTAACTCAATGTCTAACTTAATTTATGTGAGCTAGTTGGTCAAATCACTTACTCACCTCTAATATTTTGACATAAAAGACCTTAGGTAATATAAATTTTGATAGCTTAGGCTATGTCGTGGAACACTTTAATTCAAATTAAACCTATGTAGTTAAATTATAGAGGGACATGTTTATTATGGTAGACCCATCATAGACGTCTTATGCAGGCTGATGAATTTATAATATATTGTAGAAAGGAGAAACAAGACATACCTGATATCATGTTCAGAAAGTATCACAAACTCTAGAGCTTCATCAGAAGCAGGAAATAAAGAACGGTGAAATTAAAAAAAAAAAAAGATCATGTTTATCGTGCCTAAAAATTTGAGAAAACAACTAAATCTAAAAATATTAATGAAGTGAAATTATTATAGGAATCTGTGACTTTATTTATTACATTCTCAATTTTGCTAACAAGTCAACCCTCGATGAATTTAAGTTTATTATTATCTGTATACTTAGTTTTTTTTTTTCTAAAATTTTTCTTCGAAATTTTTCTTTTTTTTTTAAAAAAAAAACAACGTATTTGATTAATACAATTTAGTATTTACTCCACCATGGGATCTTTTATTTTTAAGGTAAATTATATCTTGTGATTTGACCTATTTATATTTAAGTATCTAGTGGTTTAAATATATAAATTATAGTACCTTTTGATTTAAACAATTAGCATATTAAAATTATATAATTTTATTTTGTTATCTTTTAGATAAAATATTTTAATTTTTTTTTTAATTTTTAATTTTATAATAAAAATTTTAATTTTCTATTTCTTTCTCGGTTAATTAGAACTCTAAATTTAATACACATAATACAATATTTCTCAAATTTTGTCCCTAAAACGAAATCCTTAATTTTTGTCTTAATTTTTTTAATTTTCTTACGAAACTCCTTGTAACCTCCTTGAGCCAATTGAAATCCTAAATTCAAAAACATAACATAATATCTTTTCGAAATTTTGTTAATAAATAGACTGCCTAATATTATCTCCAATTTTACCATAAATTCTTAGTTTTCTAAGCAGGGAAGATCAAAATTTCTCCTTTAACCAATTGAAAATTTAAATATCATAGACAAAACATAATATTTTTTTCCAAATTTTGCCCCCAAATGATATTTCTAATTTTGTCTAATTTCCCAATTTTTCAATGAAATTTTTGAGTTGGCATGCAGTGAAGACTAAAATTTCTTTCTTGGCCTTCTCTTTTTATAAGAAAATTGAGAAATTAAGACAACATGAAGGACAAAAATTATGTTGTGTATATAGTAGGTAAGCAAAGTGCTAAACAATAATAATAATAATAATAATAATAATAATAATAATAATAATAATAATAATAATAATAATAATAATATTTATTATTATTATTATTATTATTATTATTATTACTAAAGTACAAATGTAGTAGCATTTAATAAATTGGATCCTTTCAGTCAAACTCCCCCTCAATTGCTCTATTACAAGGATTTAGATTATTTAAATTGATCTAGACTGTTTATATTTTATATTTTTATGTTTATTTTGACAATTTTTTTTAAAGAAAGCATATTGCAAAATAAAAATAGTTTTTCAACCACAAACTTAAAAAATAATAATTTATATTTTAAAAAATTTAAAATCGATTCAAATTATTCAATTATGTAATTGAAAGAATCCAAATTGAATATTTAAATCACATGATATTAAAATACAAATTTTCAAACTACAGAATTCTTGAATGCAATGAACCATCACATGTTACTGAATTTACCCTTATTATTATTACCTTGTTGCGTTTTCATTTCTTCCAAAACGCGGATGGGCGGCTAATGTGAATTTGTTAGTATATGCGTCCTTAATTTCCAGTACTGTAAACCATATATTTATAAAACATAAAAGAAACACAACGACATATGTATTGACATACTCATCACACAATACCAAGATTTTAAGGAAGAAGCTTGGAACATATGACTGAGAGTTATGTGATCAAGCTGATTAAATGTAGTTAATGGTGAAAAATATTAGTAATTAATAAAAAAAATCAATTTTCAATTTCCATCCATCAAATGTATACTATAGAAAAAGGAAAAATGAAAGCAATCTTAAAATTTTGAATTTTTTAATCTTCTATGTGACAATTATGGAGAGGTTATTTACCTGAATTGACAGTGGCAAGCTTCCTATGAGGTGGGACATTAATGGCATTGGTGTCTGACGTTACCAAGCTTGAGTTGTGAAGAGCGATTAAAAAAGCAAGCAGCATCAATTTTGGTGCACTCTTCAAGTTTGACACAGCCACTTTCAAATACGTAGAGGCTCATATAAATGCTATAATAGTCGAACCCAAATAGAAGAGGAACCACTTGTTTGGGTGAAGCACCAACTAATTAACGTCCTAATCGCAAGAAACTAGATTGACTTGACTAAATAATAACACCTCCTCAAACTATTCAACTTGACAACTGGCCCTTCTACGTAAGAGAAAAAATTACACTTGAGAATTATAAAATAAAATTATTTACTTTAAATTTTTTACATTTTAAAATTATTTTAAAGAAACTCAAAAACTTAATATTTAAAGTATTAGGGAAAAGAAAATCTTAAATGACATTAATGATTAGATAATAACACTTTTTCAAACTGTTCAACTTGATGACTCGCTTATTAATATAAGAGGAAAAATTATAATTGAGGATTATAAAATAAAATAAAATATTATTTTATTTAAAAAAATTTTATATTTTAAAATTACTTTAAAAGATTTAAAGACCCAATATTTAAAGTATTAGGACAAAAATACTTGAAATGACATTAGTATCTAAAATAACAAATATTTTGTTCTTTTAATTTTTTTTAGTCTCTAGTTTGGATTTTTTCTTTTACAAGAGGAAGTCCAACGGGAGAAAGTGTTATTTTACGAGATTAGGGCCTACACAGATGGATTTCACTAGGCCTCATTCACTTATTTACTTTCTCTCTTACAGGATTTCCTCTTGTACAAGAAAGGATCCAAAATCCTTAATCATGACAAGTTGTCTCAATTCTCTACAAAACAATCTTCCATGCACTATGCATAGCACGTCGTCCTATGCATCACTTAAAATTATGTTATCACGTGTCATCCTCTAGAAAGGAATATATAAGAAAGTCATTTATGTTGTTGTAGTTAAAATTTTAGGTTTTTGGGTTATTAAAATATTTTTAAAATATAAGATCATTTAGAGTAAATAATTTTATTTCATGGTCCTCAATTGTAATTTTCTCATATAAGAAAGTTGTATTAATATAATTATTTGATTGTTCGTTTTATATTATAGAGTAAATTATATAGATTTTCTATAAGTTTTGTTAAAATTACACGTATCTCTTCTATTTTTAAAATGTACATAGACTTTCTCTAAAGTAAAAAGTTGTTACACTTTAATATAATTCTAAAATTTTTTTACTAAAATATTCTCTATTAACCCTCTCACAACTTTCTTTCTTGAAGGGTATTTTAGTTAAAAAGAAAACTAAATTAAAGTATATATTTTAAGAAGTTTTTATAATTAATTTCAACAAAATTTAAGAAAAAATTATAATTTACTCCATATTATATTATAAATTACATGATTTTTTGTCATAAAAAAGAGTTTATTTGTTCATCACCTATCTTTGGTTGGGTGTGAAAAATAGGGTTGCCATGTTTAACAAGCTGACATCCTCAAATTGTGGAATTTGCCCAAAATTGAACTATTCACGTAATCCAATGGAGAAAGCTGAGCCATGTCTCTTATGGAAGAACAAAACGTAGGAACAATAATTACAATGAAATGCACTATTTTTGGTTGCTAATGGAGGCTTCTAAAGTGTGTTTTATAGAGGCATATATGGAACTAGAATGCTTCCTTCCACCTGTGTTATTTCTTCCTTCTTTAGTTCAACATCTTCCCGCCATCATTTCTCCATAAATTTTTTATGCCATTTTGTATTCTGACTTACATTACATGTTACAACTAAAGTGGTTACAACAAAATGAAACTTTTATTGTCTCAAAACTTGTCAGTTTGAGAGAGTTTCCTACCTTAAAATTACACATATAATTCAACTAGAAATAAACTAGAGTGCTTAAAAACGATTAAAGATAAGAAATGAATAATGATCCCTAACAACTTTTTTACTTGGTCTAGTAACTCCTTTCATAAATTTTGTTTATGTATTTCTATGCAGAGATTTGCATTACGATTAGGGGTATGTATGGGACAGGATGGGTCAAGAATAGAGTTAACTTTGGGCTCATCTTGATTTAGGTTTCAGGACTAATTTTATCACCCAAGTCCCTTCCTAGCTTGATAAGGCCCAATTTCAAATCAAGCCTAATTGAACTAAAATGTGTCGGGATGGGATAAGGGAAAAAGAAAGGATAATAGGAAATTTAAAATTTCCCTCTACAAAACTGTTAAGCCTATCAATTCAACATGGATCACATAATTAAACCAAAGGCAGATAGAAACCATGGGACTATAAGACACTATCAGTCCAAGTAAAGATCAGATTCCAACTAAAACATGGACTAGAAGTTGTCTAAAAGTATTATTGCATTGGAACAAAATCTTTTAATAGGGAGTTGAAAATCCTACATCACACTTAAGAAAATTAACTGAAAAAATTAATTATTGATAAAACGTTTACACTTCTAAACTTCTCTATTAGTAAAAAAAAAAAAAAAAAACCAAGTAACAAATATTTAAAGATAATATTCTCAACATCAACAATCATAATGCATCTAACATGTATGATATGCATAGTTTTACATGTTTTCTTTGATTGCCACTAGTCATAAGTTACCTCATATAGACATATTGATACCATTTCAATTCAATACTAGCAAAAATACAATTGTTACTAAACATGTGGCTATGTTTTGGCCCTTAATACTTCAAGTGGAACTATAGGAGTCAAATTTTCAATTCTTTCTCTTTTTCACTCATGGTTGCCATATACAAGTTTACTTTGATCCATAAGACCCAAATGTGAGACCTATTTGCATACAAAAGCTATATAGCCCATTTTAGCCATTTTGACATTATAGGGTTTAAAATTTTAAAAATTCATAACTATTGCTATATACCTTCATTTTGCACAAATTAAGTGTTTATGAAAAGCTTTGATTTGAACTTTATGTTATAAAAATTTTAAGTAAAATTGAATTCATTTGCCCCCTGAAATAGTATGAAATTTAAGGCTGTGATAGTTGCTACAATAAGTGTCAAAATCTGTATAATTTGGCTAGATTGAAAAATTTGTAAAATATTATGTGAAGCTTAGAAAAATTTCATCTTTGGTTTGTAAAAAGCTCTATAAATTATACTCACCAAATTTCAGCCCCAAACTCATCCATTTAGGCTGTCAAGATTAAAAGTACAATTTATAACTTATTTGGACCAAACTTTGGTTCTAAAATGATCCACTTGACCTCTAATTTACACTCTCTCACTTTGAGAAAATTTCAATCTATTCAAGCTTTATTTCCATAGGAATCATTGCATGAGATAAGGTTAGTTACTAAAAATCACTATCTTATATCTATCCATACATATACATCAAGTAGTCTCTCACATATGGATTCATGTACCAATAGCCACAACATGCATCAAAATAACATAGATTCAAGTGCTCAAGCTTATATGTCATATCTAGCTTCATTAACTTATTAATACCATTTATATGCATTAGCAACCACTTATGCAATCATTGCAATTCTTTTAGTAATGGATTTTAGTCTGTTTATATATCAATTGTAGCTATAGGGGCTAAAATTTGAATTCCCCTTCCTTTTCACTTATAATAACTGTAGACAAGTTTGTTTTGGTCCATAAAACTAAGACTTGAATCCCATTTACATATGGTAGCCATATAGCCTAATTTGGCCTTTTTGACATAATAAGACATTAAATTTCAAAAATTCATAACTTGGGCTATGTAACTTTAATTTATGCAAGTTAGGTGTCTACAGAAAGGTTATCATGTGAAATTTATGATGTAAAAATTGTAAGTAAAAATGAATTCATTTGACCCCTAAAAAACAATGAAAATAGAACCTTCACTAGATGCTATAGTACCTGTCATTTTTGCATAATTTTGCCAACTTTGGAAATTTATAAAATATTCTATATAACTCCAAAAATTTTCATTCTTAACTTATTAGAAAGCTCTATAAATTCTCTAATTGCATGCCAAATTTCAATCCTAAACTAGGTTATTTAGGCTATTAAGGGTAAAGGTGTAATTTATAGTTTATTTAGACCAAAATTTAGTTTTAAAATGATCCAATTGGCCTTTAATTTGCACTCTCTCACTTTGACCAAATTATAATCATCCTAGGTATCATTTTTATATGGTCCAATGTATGAAATAAAGCTTACATCAAAAAATGACCATTCCACATCTAAGTATACATTTGGTCCATATTGCTTCACATACATGAGATTATAAACTCATGGCTATATTATGTATCAAAATGACTTATAGTCATGCTCTCTAACTCATACACATGGTTCCATCATAAAACATTGTTATATACATCATGATTACATTATGTACACTAGTTACATGGTTCCAATACATACATCAAGTTCATGTACATTCAAAATCCCTATTACAATATTCTTTAATGTCTAACTCTTCTTTACTTCCTTTTCCTTGCTTGGAGAATCTGAAATGGTTAGTACGGATACATGGGTGAGATTCTAAGGAGAATCTTTGTAGCAAATCTCAACCAAATCAATGCATATACTAATGCCATGAAAAAATAAAATGTGTGCGGTGCAAATATATCATTTATATGCCTCATAAAACTCAAATGCAACTTTTCGCATGAAAACTCATTTCTCATTAAGTCATGGCATCTAAACATATTGGCTAGGCTTAACTAAATTTATTTCTAGGCCAAGAAAGAACTATTACCCTCAATTCCCTACCATAAGGAACTGGGAGCCAAAAACATATCAAACTTATGCATAAAACTCTTAATAGAAAGCATATCAAAGCATAGTTCATCAATACATCGAGCAACAATACATACAAGTATCTTAACTCATTTCAAAATTCAAAAGTATACAAGATAGGTAATGTTATCTTATCACTTTGGAGACTTGAAACTACCACTAACCCACTTGGGTGTTATCTTTTTCTTAACTTTTTTTAGCTTGACACTTACAAATATGTAATCTTAGGCTAGCTTGACCTATATATAGTAATTGCAAGGCAAAATAAGATTCGGATCCACTTTAACCCATATTATCATCGTATAATTCTATTAGTACCCAGCGTGCCATTTTAGGTCATTCTAGCTGCCTTAAGAGGCAACTCTTGGATTTTGCTTTCTTAGTTCCAAACTCTCACTTGCTATGAGCCATAGAATATCTAATAGAACTTATTTGGACCATCATTTGCAAGATTACACAAGCTTAGGGCCAACTTGCTTCTTTAGGCCCTGTGGGTGCCTTAAAAATCCACCTTTTAAAATAAAGTGTTTAAATTCAATCCAATAATTCCATTAGTATTTATAAACCATTTGTAATCTTAGAATCAAAGAAAACTCTTTCTAGATACCATATCCATAGCATGGTTGAACCTATGTCATAGGGGAGTCTAATGGAGTTTTTGTTATTTCTCTTAGGAAGTTGATACGTGTGGAGGTTCCTTTGTCCTTTCTAGTTTAGATATGATCTTACATGGCTTCAAATGACTTCCTAAGGTTCAAAAACTCTTAAAGTGCAAATAAAGCCCTAAGTAGTCTATCTTGGCTTTTAAAGCTTCTTAATTAATTCTAATTATATATTCTTAATTTTCATGCTTTAAAACCCCTAATCCTATCATGTTTTAGCCAAAATCAATCTTCCCCTGGGATAGCTACATGATGGCTAAACCATAGAGGGCAAGAGAAGCAAGGAAAGAGTAAGTTTCTAATATAAGATCACACATCGTTTGATTACTCTTGGAATGGTGCTTCCTACAGTGCAATTTGTTTCTTTGAACTCCCTCATTTCCTTAAGTGTTTAGCTACCAAAGTGCTCTTTTCAAGAAGCTAAAACCACCAAGAAAAGGAGCTCAAAGAGGGGAAAAGGTTTTATAACTATTATAACATGAAAAATGCACAAAACCTTACCTTTTCTTGGATTTTTTTCCTCCTCTTTCTCCTTCTTCTTGTGTGACTAAAAGTTCTAAAATAGAAGCTAATATATTGGTTAGAAGAAGCTAGAAGGTGGCATGGCTGAATATAAAGAGTAGGGGGTGATTTATAACAAATTTAAAAATCCTCATTACATCCTGTAACTTCATTTCCTCTATTTAGGCTCATTTTATATCCTTTTTTAAAACTATTAGTGTCACATGAAAATTTGGGTTCTCTAGTTTCTTAAAAGTATTTAGTTTCAAATTTTTGGGATTAAAAACAATCCAAAACTGCTTGATCAATGTTTTAGTCAATTGACACCTTATATATAGTACACTAGAAGGGTTTTAGCTATTTTGACGATTCCTATAGCTTTTAGAGGTTTTAAAATCCCTAGCGAGATCAAATTACCGTTTAAAACTTCTTTCTTTGAGTTTCTAAAATTTTTCCTGAAATTATGATTTTGCCACTATATATAATCCTTTTAACTCATTGAGCTATTTTGACTCCAGTTTTGGGCCATTCTTAGTTTCTTATTCTCATTTCAAAATGTACTGATTATTATTTATGCTTACTTGGCCTTAATTCATTTTATTTTCTGGTCCTTTTTTATTATCTTACTGATTCTAGTTTAATTTTAAAAGGATCAAATGTTACATTATACATAAATTACCATTGCATAACCTTATTGTATATACATGGTTCATCACTAATTATAACATAATTCATCACTCATGTGTCATACATACATCAAGTTACATAATTACATCAAAATACTTCTACTACATCATTCTTAGGCCCAAATGCTTTTCGGGCTCTTACTCCTTGATGGATATACCTATCATGGTCAAGGGGAGATAATGGGGCTGAGATTCTTGGGAGAATCTCAGTAGTATATCTCAATCTATATTAATACATGCAAGAATGTCATGAGGAAATACAATGTATGTAGGGGCAAGCAAGTGAATCATATGCATTATATAACTTAAACATAACTTTTAGTATGAAATCTCAATTCTCATCAAGCCCTGGCATCAAAAATATTGGTTGGGCTTAACTAAGCTCAACTCTAGGATAAGAAAGAGTTATTACACTCAATTCCCCACTACAAGGAGCCGAGAGCCAAAACATAGCAATACACATGCATAAAACTTAGGATAAAAATCATATCAAAACATAACTCATAAATGCATCAAGCAATCATACATATAAGTATCTCAACTCATTCAAACACTTAAATGTATATAAGATAAGGAGAGATAGCCACTAGGAGCCTCAAGTTGCCACTAACTCCTATACTTCTTCTCCTTTGTTTGGTCCCTTACATCCTCATTTTTGGTTCACACCTTCATCAAGTGGACTTACATTTGCTTGGCCTAAATGCATCAATTTAGATGTAACACAATTTATTAGAACTTATTCTAACTCACTTCTTTATTATATAAACTTGCTAGAACTCATAAGATAACCTTAGGTTATTTAAAGCCCTTGAGAGGTAACTTCCCTATTTCAAATTCTAAAGCTTAAGATTCCACTTAATATGGGTCATAAGACTCTAATGGAACTCTTTAGAGCCATCACAAATAAGTTTAAAAAGCTAAATACCAAATTGCTTCTTTATACCATTTATGAATCTTAAAATTTTACCTTTCAAAATAAGGTTTATAAATTTATTCCAATGACTCCATTAGTATTTATTGCTCATATCTAGACCTTTTAAAATCTTAGGACTCATCAAAACACTCCCTAGCTACTCTTTTCCCCCCTTGGCAGAGCCTATGCACATAATGGAGCTTAATGGGGTTTTTGTCCTTCTTTTGGGGAATTTGATACCTATGGAGTATTGTTTGCTCCTTTCTAGTTTAAGGGTGATCTTAAATGGCTTAAAACATCCTCTTATGTCCCATAGTTCTCATAGTGCAATTGAAACCCTAGGTGTCCTAATTTGAATTCTATAGCTTTTTAATTGATTCCTTTTGTATAATCTTACTCTACTCCTTTCAAAATCCTTAATTTCATCATTTTTTAACCAAACTCACTTTCCCTTTTGGTTTCTCTCTCTAGGCTGAACATGAAAGCCATTAGAATTCAAAGGAAAGCAAGTCTTTATAGTTTACTACATATTTTGCTTGAATACTTGCTAAATAGAGGTTCTTATCATGCAATTGGTTACTCCAAATTCCCTCCTTCCTTCAGATGTTCAACCACCAAAATGCTCCTTTCAAGAAGCTAAGACTACCATTAGAAAGAGCTTAGAGGAGAGAAAAAATTTGCTAACTACCATGGCATAAGATTAGGCATGTTTTCTTACCTTTGTTGACCTTTCTTTTCCCTCTCTTTCTTCTTCCTCTTTCATGCCATGGTTGATCAGTTCTAAAGCAAAGAATGTCAATTATGAAGATAAGGAGGGCTAGTGTGATTATATAAGAAGGAAAATAGATTTTTATGACAATTTTAAAAATACCAATTTTGTCCCAAAATTTTGACTGCTCCATTTGAGTTCAATTTAAACCCTTTTTTGAGAACCATTAGTTCCATATAAAAATTTAGGCTCTCTAATTTATTAAAAGTATTTATTTTAAAATTTTTAGAATTTAAAACAACTTGAAAAAGCCCAATCAAAGTTTTGATTAACTAGAACTATAAATCGTATACCATCAAGGATTTTGCTATTTTGGTAGTCCCTATGGTTTTCAGAACCTCTAAAAACCTTAGTGAGTTTAATTTTGACATTTAACACTCCTTTATTTGATTTTCTGAAATTTTACTCAAAATTACAAATTTGTCACTGGTATGGCATTATTTTGCCACTTTGACTCCATTTTCGCTCTTTCTGCTCTTTTCTTTTATATTATCTAAACTTCGAGTCTCTCATTATCATGGTTATTCACTTTTCTTTTGGTGTTTTAGGATTTAGAAAACACAGGATTTCACCTTTGAAATTTGGGGACATGGTCATTACCTTGCATTCCTTATATTTCTTCTGACTAGTTTTTCCATTTATTTGTCTTTGCTTACTTTTCTTAGCAACTAATTCCTTCCAAACCTTTGTCCCACCAAAGAATTACTCTCATTAATAAGTTTAGATCTCACTATAAATTTTTTTTTTTTTGGGTGTTATTTCTACAGAGCATATGATTTGCTCACTATTTACTCTCTTAGCTCTTGTCGAAGGGACTCCTTTCTGATACTGAACATGTTCTAATAACTCTAGCCTATCATTGGGAGAGCATACTATTCATGGCTAAGCCATATAGAGTTGAGCTTTTCCAAGTTAGTGGACTTGTTGGCATCTATAATTTGAGATGTTTTACTAGGTATTGAATCTCCAATCCTTTATTATAATGGCTTCCTATTTTTATCTTTTTTATCTTTCTTTACATATTCTAAGTTGTTAGGAATTTCTTGCTATCTAACTTAGCTTACTTAAATATTCCGTCCACTAGTAAACTTTTACACTTCTTACTAGCTTATTGTAACATCCTAAAATTAATTAAGAAAAATTAAGGAATTATTATGAGACATTTGGAAAAAATTATAAAAATAGGAATTTTAAGGAAAATAATAACTTTGGGCACCATGAGGCAATAAGTATTTGTTAGGTTATTTTTTGAGGAAAATAAAATGATATTAGTATATTTAAATTTAATTAGATCAAAAAATAAATAAATTTGGGCCTCATGATTAATTTATTTATGCCAAGAACCATTTATAGAAGCCCAATTTTAGTTTTATGGAGACCTAACTTGATTAGGCCTACTTGAACCCATGTATCTATAACCCAATATACAGATTATGGGCCCAATTGGACCAAGGGCTCTTAGGTTAGCCCATATTCCTTCAAAACCCTATGAGTAGGTTGCCATTCATCATTTTTTAATTAAAGCAAAGTGTGGGCAGCACAACAAGGAGAGAAAAGCATGCATAAAGAGGGAGGCTAAGGTTTTTCAACATCTTAGTTTCGATTTGTACTCTTAAAGGGAGATTCAGATAAGGTAAGTTATACAAAAGTTAAGCCTTTCATCTTTTTCTTTATTTTGGTTTGATTAGTTTTGTGTTAGATGAAATTTCATCTCAACCCCAAATCTGACAATGGGTGTTTTGATGGTTTCTTACATGATTTTTAGAGCTTAAGGCTAGGAGGACTACTGGGTAAGTATGTCCCCATATTTTGAAGTTTTATTCTATTAGAAATTGGCCATAAAGACTGATTTTCATGTTAGGTTCTATGTTTGTGCGAAAAACCAAGGAAATTAGAGAGAACCACTATAGTTTCTAGGCTAAGAGTCTCAAATTTGAATTTTGGAACTCATTGGCAGCTGGGTAAGTGATTTCTACATAGCTCTTAGTAATTTAATTCAATGGGTATTTGATTCATATAGTGAGTAATGACTAAGAGTTGTATTTTGGTTGATTTAAGACCTTTAAGGTGTTTTGGCATTGTTGATTACTTAGGAGATTTTGATAATGCATGATTTTTTAGGTAGACTGAGTGGAAAAGAGCTTACATAATTGTTGCCATATTGTAGATGTAGATTCATATCCTAGGAGCTCAGGTAAAATTGATCAGCTTAAAGAGGACAATAACTATGAAGTAAAAGTAGAGTCTTGTTATTTGTAGATTAAAAATGTAGGATTCTTAATTTCATAGCCTTGATTGCCTTGAACTTTTGTATGAAAAGCTTCAATACTAGCATCCAGATAAGTGTATAATCAATGTTGTTTGACCATGAGATACACTTGTTGTTTCTAAAGCAAGAAATTGTTTTCATTTAGTCTAATTGTAATCTTATTGTTGGAGAAGACCTTTGAAAAAGATACAGAAGATGTAAACAAGGAATTTACTTAATTTCCATTATTGCTCATAACACTGATTCGAGTTCTTGTAGACATTTATCAACTTACAATTGTAGATCTAATGAGGACTTGCTTCATTGGTTGAGTGATCTAAAGCTTTTAGCCAATTTGCATCAGAGCAATCTAGCTAGAGTAAAAATCTGATATCATCTTAGAGAAATAGAGTGATAACAAGATAGATAAAATTCAATATTCTATTGATCAATCATAATTCAACAAAGAATGACTTGAAGCTAATATACTATAGATAAGGACTTCTTAATGTAGACATTAAAACAACAAAAGAAATAAAGACATATTGAAGATAAAATATGACAATAAGCCACCACTAGCAAGTTGCCCCATGGTAGCATGAAAGAAACTAGATAAGGGTATATGAAACATTGAAATGCAATAATTAAATATTTAAGCCAAAATGAAATTTCCATGACAATTAGCCATCTACATTTAAAATTCATGTGTTAAAATGAAAAGTATAATGCTATAAAGAAAATGCACAAGTAAAAAGATAAATATAAATGCATAAAAAAAGATACAATAAAGAAGCACATATGTAATCCAATTAAAAACCCATATACAATTTGTTCAATATGGAGATATGGCCTTCAAGTATCAACTCGACCCAGAATTGGAAACATCCAATTCCTTCAATAAGATCAATCCAATTAAAAACCCATATACAACAAACATATAAACTTAAGTAATTGGAAGAAGGAAGGATCCAAACACAAAGGTAAAGGGATTAGCATAAAGGTAAAGGGATCTAAACACAAAGGGAAGGATTGGATAAAAGAGCCCAATTTAAATAAAAATTTGATAAACTAGACCTACAAGAATAGCATAGAGGCAAAGGGATTCAAACATAAAGGAAAGGAAATGAGGAAGGAGATGACAAGAATGGAAGTGTTTAGATCTTAGGAAAACATAGTTCTGCGATTGCACATAGCCATCATTACCCTCTCACGCAATGCACCATTTTTCTGTAGCAAGAAAAACACATTAGTTTTGCCTAAGCAAAACACATTGTTTCATTAAGCAAAATGGTGCATTTTGCTTAATTGATAGGCAATTAATCAAATCCTCAATTCATAATTGTTGGTGATGGTGGCAATAAAATTGTCAAATTTGGAGTCATGGGCTCATTTTTCTAATCACCATTGATGAGAATGAGAGATGGAAGTAAATAATTTTTTTAAAAAAATTATTGTAAATAGTTTCATTGCCATCTACATCATAATAACACTATAAAAAAAAAATTTTATGATAACTTTTAATGGTAATTTAAAAAAATTGTCACTAAAATTACAATTTTAGTGGCAATAAACTTAAGTTGTTACTAAATGCTACTCTTCATTTTAATAAAAGCTTTTAATGGTGACACAAAAAAGTCACTACTAAAAGTATACTTAGTGGTGATACAAGAAAAGATTACTATTAAAACTTTTGCAAACTTTTTGTGCTAAGACAAATAGTGGGGACTTGGGGTTTACACTAAAAGTAACTTTTAGTGGCAATTGTGCTTGCCACCAAAAGCTTGCAAAATTTTTCCTTAATAAACAAAATTTTGGTGCAAAGACCTTTAGTGGCAACCTTTAAGTGTTATCACTATGGTCACCACTAAAAGCTTGAATATTTTTCTTGTGAATAAAAATTTTGGTGGGAAAACCTTTAGCAACAACCTTGGCATGTCACCATTAAAAGTATGTTTTAGTGTTGACTTTGGGTCAACACTAAAAGCTTATGAATTTTTGGGAGGGAACAAAAATTTTGAAGCAAAAACCTTTAATGGTGACCCTAGGATATTACCACTAAAAGTATGCAAATTTCTTAAAGGGAATAAAAGTTTTGGTGTAAAATCCTTTAATGGCAACCTTGGTTGTTACCAGTAAAAGCATGCAAAGTTTTGTTTTTGGAAACAAAAATTTTGATATGAAAATTTTTAGTGGTGACCTTGGTATGCTGCCACTAAAAGTGAGTTTTAGTGGTGACAAGATTGCCACTAAAAGCATATGAATTTTTTGGAGGGAATAAAAATTTTGGTGTGAAACCTTTTAGTGAAGACCTTGAGATGTCACCATTAAGAGTGAGTTTTAGTGGCGAATTTAGGTTGCCACTGAAAGTATGCAAATTTTTTAGACTAACAAATATTTTGGTGTGAAAACCTTTAGTTGTGACCCTAGTATGTCACCAGTAAAAGTGTGCAAATTTTAGGAGGGAACAAGAATTTTAGTGTGAAAAGCTTTGGTGGTAACCCTAGTATGTTGCCATTAAATGTGAGTTTTAGTGGCAAGTTTGGTTCACCACTAAATATAATGCAAATTTTCTACAAATTTTCAAAATGAACCATGTTAGGATTCAAACATAGATCATATATGTATAATGTTAGAATGCTTGACCGTTGCTCCCAAGATACACCTCTGATATTCTAATACAAACTATTATATAGATAAACACAAAATTAACAGTATTTAATATAAATATATTCTTAGCATTGATTTCTTTATTTTTTTATTAATAAAAATATTTAATATATTTTTTAAAAATAAAAAATGAGTTATCATATTTCTTTTTAATTATTTTTATCTAGTTTTATAAGTTATCTAATCACTAATCAAAAAGTACAAATAAATCAAATAGATAATTATATTATAATTGACAGCATGAGCACTCAAACCAATGGCTTTATAACAAATTGCAACCATTTTTATCAATCATGCTATGCATTGTTTAATATATATAAATTTTTAAAGAAAATAATATAATTATTTTATTTAGAAATAAATCAAACATAAAAAATAAATCAAATCAATAATTTTATTAGAATTATTTAATTCCTAAATAAATAATTACAAATTACAAATTCATGAGCATCTATCAAGGTTACCCTTTCTGCACTCTTCACTTTCCTTTCCCAAACCCTGCTTTCAATCTCTTTCATCCCTGCACCTAAACTATCAACTTCACTACCGTGTAAGATGTAACAACTGGAAAAAGAAAAGGAAAAGAAAGAAGAAAGCTGAAAATTTTTGAAATTCTGAGATTTTCCCAAGTCTTCTCGCAATAGAGAGAAATGGTCTCGCTACAGCGAGAGTGCCTGTTCGCAATAGCGAAAGTGATTTTAGCTATAGTGAGTGTGAGCATTCCATACAAAAACCAGGGGCTGCTCATCGTAGCGTGCGCCATAGCGGAAGTGGGGGTCTGGAACTAATACGAGTTCGCCATAGCGAAGGTTAAACCTCGCCATAGCCAAGGGAACTGATACGTGCTCGCCGTAGCGAGGGTCAGTCCAGAAAAGAGTAAAAAGTGAGAATTTGACTTCTTTACACGACCCAACTCATTTTTTTCTCTCTTATTTACCCTAGACTTCGACCCAAGGAGAGAAAAGAGGCGTGGAGAGTGAGAGAGACCAAGAGAAGGAGGAAGAAGAAAGGAAAGGTAAGCAAGTTTTTCTCATTCCTTTTTAGAATCTTGATCTCCTCTCTTTGCCTTCTCTTTCTATGGTTTTGTTTGTGAGATTAGTGGAATTTTTGGCATGGGTCAGAAGAGGGAAAGTGGAAAACACCCTTGAACCTCTTTGTTTTCCTTGAAAATGTGTTTCCACTACCATGAGAATTTAAGAGAGAAGAAGAATTGGTGACATTCTAGAGAGAGAGAGAGAGAACCTCTAGGTTCTTAGATGTTAGCAAGGTTTGCTCTGAAGAACTCCTAAGAGTTGTTAAGTTATGAGAGAGTAATCTATGCTCTTTGATGTGTCTAGGCTCAAGTGAAGCACCTCCATCAAGGTGTGAGTGTGAAACCAAGGAGGAAGAAGAGGAATTGAAAGGAAAAGCTTGTGTTGGCTCATAAGGTAGCTCTCTTTCTACTCTTTCTTGTTGCATTCTTAGATGTAATAGTCATTGTTTGTTTATGTATATGCTTGTTGTGTGAGATATGCCATATGATATTGCCATGATGCATTGTTACCAATGTGCTTGTGTGATGGATTGTGAGAATTGCTCGGGTGAGGTAGTGCCAAAAGTCCCTTGAGATGGGTGAAGTAAAGCCGAAAGTCTTTTGAGATGGGTGAAACAAGGCCAAAAGTCTCATAACCGAGTGAGGCCAAGTCAAAAGTCCCTAAACTCGGGTGAGGCCATCCAAAAGTCCCTAAAATCGGGTGAGGCTAGACCAAAAGTCCCTAGAGCTTTCTTGTGGCATTGTTGTGATTTCCATGGCATGTACAACATGTATTATGTGATTGAGAATGGTTGGATGCCAAATTACATGCTTTGACTTGTTATATGCTTTGATTGCTTTCTTGAATGAGTGCATGAGCTACTGAGATTCCATGAATCTCACCCCTTCCCCTCCCAACTTAACATGCTAGGTGGAGCTCAAGGAGAAGCAAGTGCACACCAAGGAGCCTAGGATTTGGTCTTTTGATGTAAAGTGGTGTCAATATGAATATGCACCTACTATTTTTGAGATGTAAATGTTGTAGCAAGTGTAAATGTATGGATATATGATGTACAAACTATGTAGAGAGCCAAATTAATGGAAATGTGGGTTTTGCCCCTTTTGTTGAATGTATGTGATAGTATATTTTGGCTCGTAGCATAGTGAATTTGATATGTATGATGAATTAGACCACTTGGACATGCTATATAGACTATTTTCATGCTTTCAAACTTGTCCATGAGTTGTTGGAACATGTGGGAGGCCATTTGGACCCACTTTGACCGTTTTGGCCGTTTTGGGTGCCAAAACTGCCAAATTTGTGAGCTACGTCAAAGTGTGACCAAACGAGCTATTCTTGCTATGAAATTTGGCATGCCTCTAGAGTTTGTAGAGAGCTTCTTGGGAAGCTAAAGTGGGTAATATTTGGAGGTCTAGAGAATATTTGGTAAATTGTTGAAATTGAAAAAAAAATTGATGGTTTGGTCATGTACTGTTACCATAGGTCTGAAAAGAAATCCATGTCATTCATAGACCAAATGGAGACCAAATGTCATAAAATTTTATCCACATAAACTAGAAAACTACAGTGACCTATATCAACTGGAATCACCTAAATTGGAGGTCTGTAGAGAGAGATTGAATCTTCTGAAGTTCTGTATCAGCATAAGGGAGCCCATCCGACCTCCGTTACTGTTTCATCGGTTTTCGGGGTCTAAGGGCTACTGAACTGATCTGGACTTATTTTTCTCCTCTAGTACTGTAGCTTTTCAAATTGGTATATTGTGCCCAGATTGGATTTTTGTGGATTTAGTTATGAATTTTCGAAATTCATAACAATAAGCTGCGCCAGAAACAGGGATAGCCAGACCTCTGTCCCATTTTCGATGTCAAACATAGTCTAAACACTGAGATTACGATTGGGAATTATTTTTAGTATAAAGTTAACACTTAGAAATTTCCAGAAAGCTAAGGTTTGCTAGATTCCCATTTTTCTATAATTAGTTATGATTTTCCAAAATTAGAGCCAAAATCTGACTTTTGGGCCCATGTGAGAAATGGCATTTTTCTGGTTTTTGGCTCCATACCCATGGCTTATGGCTTGTTTTATGCTATGTATGAGTTGTATAAATGGAGTGTGAGTAGAGAATGTGAATGATGGATTCACAGGACCCACGAGGCAGAAGATGAGTGTTTGAAACCCCGTTTTATAGCATAAAAATGCCACGGATTGGTACTGGTTCTTTGGAAATTATATGGAACTGAGCCCAAAGGGAGGCTAGATAGAATTAGTACATTATGGTGTTACATAAGGTCCAACACTTTGTCACTCCTCCTTCTCCCTTTGAGGAAAAATTATTGGCCATTAGATGTCCTTATATGTGAATTATTGATAGTTTCTTTTTATTTATTTTTTATCTAGTTTCATAAGTTACCTAATCATCTATTAATCAAAAGTAAAAAAAATCAAATAGATATTTACATTTTATTATTTAATTTATAATTTAAAAGATAATTATTGAAAGACAGATATAATATAAATTAAATTTAAAAGTTTAAACTAATGATAACTAGATAAATTTAAAAGAATAAAAATATAATATAATATAATTAGATAAATTTAGTTTCAGATAATAAATTTTTTTTCATATCTATCATATTTTATTTAAAAACTTCAAATAAAAAAATAAATTAAATTCACATTTTAATTATAAAAAAATTTATAAAATTTCTTTTAACCAAAATGCTTGAAACCTTGTGTTTTGGTGAAAACATAAAACACAAGTTCAGAGTTCTTCCCTTATAGCCTCACTCTTCTTCAACCACTTGAGCCTTTTTATCTCCTAAAGCCCTAAGTTTTCCTTCCCTTAGCCAATGACTTAACCACCTTCTTTAGTGATAACAACAACAATAATTGGCCTCCTCTTTCTTTGACAACAATTCCATTGATTGGTCCATCTTCTTCATCCATCTTAGTTCTTTGTTCTTCTACTTCTTCATTATGCCAAGTAGCATTTCAAGATCTCCTTCCCCTATAGTGTTTCTTTGATTGTATCTTTGCTCGGCAGCATTGCTCTTTAGCCATTTTGGAGTCAAGTATAGTTGTTAGGGTTGGATTAGGTTACTGGAATCCACCTCTTTCCTAGCCTTTTTTGATCTTGTAGTTTAATATAATTTTCTATTTTGGAACTTTTTCTATTTTATAAATCTAGATAATAGCTTTCAATTTGAAATAAGATATGGTTGTTACAGGTATTTTTTTTTTTTTTCAAAATTTTTCCTTTTGCCATATCCTTTTCTTGCAAACTCATATCTTGGTTTGTTTCTTCTCCCTCTCTTTCTATACTTTGAGTTTCAAGTTTGAACTTTAATCTATTAATTAGAGTGCCTTCCAAATACTTGTTAAAATGCTTCTTTAAGCGAGCTTCAATTTCGGTGCCAATGTCCTTAGTAGACAACTGTGAACACAAAGGTAAAACATTAATTGAACTTTGACTTTGAATTTCTTTTTTGTTTTTAAATTTTTGTTCATATGTACTAGAACTCTCCTCCTATTGACTGATTAGTAATGTAATAATGGCATTTTTATTCCTTTTCAACAAAATATTTGTGTTTTTTGCCAATCTATATGTGTATAGCATGTGTTATTTTGCCTCTAGGATTTGATTGCTTGTATTTGCACAAATTAATATTTTTCCCTTGGAAAAGGACCACTTTTTTATTTGATATGAAATGAACAAATTGGACACATTTGCTGCTTGAATATATAAACTCTAAGTCCTTGTTTGATCTTATGTTTTTATTTGTTAACTTTTATCAAATGTTTTTTTTCCTAGTATTTAGGTGTAACTTAGTTTTTTTTTTTTACTTATTCAACTTTTGTTATATTGCTTAATGTTGATTAAGTTTAAATTCTATGCTAACACAATATTATGATGCAAGATGTGGTTACGAAACTAAAAAGCTTCTTGATTAAGGCCCTCTGTATGTGTAGTATCACACTTACTCCCATTTGTTGATGAACGAATATCTACAAGTCGAATATCTTGGGGATAATTTAATAGCCCATGGTTTTCAGTTGTTTTGGCAATGATACAGTTTTAACAAATTGGTAGAGCATTAAATGAATTATGTAAGAGAAAACTTATTTACTTTTTAAATATGTTATTTCAACACTTGATACTTCAAATTTTCTTTGTCTAACCATTCACTTTTTAAAAACCACCCCTTTGATGCTTCATTATTTTATCTTTGGACCCAATTTATGTTTGCTATCTTTTTCATTATAGATTTTTTCAAAATATCCTTATATAGATCAATTTAATGGGCTCGTTTCAACTTATATACCTTATAATAATGTTAAATTTAATCACTCATAAGTGGTTTACTTGAATGAGACATACAAGGGACCTAGAAATTCCATACCCTTCAGGTTCCAAAAATGGTCCCCTATAAATATGAAAAGTCAAAAGAATTATGCAAAGGCCCAAGAAACTCCATACCCTCAAGGTTCCAAAAATCTAACTATGTTAAATCTCTAATTTTTCTATTTTTGACAACAAACAGTTCCTATATTTGGGTGGTTCCTAAAAATTTCCTTTCTTCCAAATCTCTTCAACTTGGACCTTTTGCCTAAAACTCCACATATCTAAACCATAATTTAGGAACCAAGGAACAATTCCAACTCACCATAACAGCCCCATAAAGAAATGACAATAAAATTGCACAATGACAACAAAACACAATCTATAATTCACAAGTGGCCTAACCAAAAATTAATCTACAAGGCCATTCACCCTTAAGCCTCTTCCAATAAGTCACTAACACCTAAATGAATATAACTAAGCTTGGAGCTCTTTGAAACTATAAATGACAGCAAAATTACTCACTTTTAATCATCACGTGCCATACTTAAATGAAACTATACTTTTCCTATATTCACTAAATCCTTTGAGTGACTTTCAATTATCTAAAGAAGTTTGCTCAAATCCAAAAGTTATACAAAAGCACTTTATAGCAAAATGCAACCATTTTAAACCTCTCTTTTCTTACTAACTCCAAAAACCAATACTTATAGCTTTTTGCCACTTGTGCTCTACCTACCCAGAATTTCAATTGTGATTCAAATTACTTAAAACCACCTAAAAAAAATCTTATATTCCTAAAATAAACTTATTCCAAGGCTAAGCTTCTCAAAATAAAAAATTTTATATAAGTTAAATGAAAGTGGCAAATTGGTAATATGCAAAAGTTATAGGCTACTCTAATGTTTTATACCTTGACTATGTGCATAAAAGATATTTGGAGGAGGTTTCTTCCAACAACATTTTTTATGTTAAGATATTAGACTCAATCATATATAATGTGCCTTTTCTCTAACATGTTAAGGAATAAATTAGTAAAGTTTTAATTGTGTTTTAGGTCTATTTGCCAAGTATAGATCAATTAAGGAATTGAGCATTGGACAACCTAAATTTTTTTATTGAACAACCTATCATGTTGATTTTGCTAAATTTATTGGGGCGCAATTTGGTTGCACTAAGCCATAATTTTTGGCATCAATATGTTAGGAATCATGTATATTTTTTTTTATATTTTTCTAGGTTGCTTTGATTGGTTAAATACATACATTTCTAGATATAGGTTAAAATGCCCTATTTTCAATGTTTCTTGGATGTAATTTAACTTGGCGAAGTCTTTGGGAATAATATAGACATGAATTTGCTCTTAAATTTTTAATACAATCTTTTCCATATGTCTAGTTTTATAAATAGTATTGTTTTTCCTAGACTATCAGGTCTTGTTTAGCAATTTTTTAAATTTTCAACTTTGTTCTTTGAATTTTTTGGAATAATTTTTATGGAATTTTCAGTTGAAATTTGGCATGATAGTTCTTTTATATATTTATTTTGTTGAAAAAAATTGGCTTGATGTTTAGAACATGTTAGCTCTGCCATTTTGCTTGTGGATAGCATTATTTTCATTTATTTTTTTGATGAGTGTTATCATTTACTTTTCTTTTTCTATAGGTACTTTGGATAGGTTAGATAAATTTGTCTTAGTCTATAATTGGTCCAAGTAAATATAAGTAAGTAGTATATTAAATTTTAAAAATCTTCTTTAGTCATTGTTTATTCTATACACTATTAATGGAATGCCTAATAGAAATGGGAGAATGAAGTTGTTATTTAAAGTTAGAGCCTATTCATGTTAATGTTGTTACTTTTATGTTCTTGTGAGCCAATTAAGATATCGTCAACTTTGAAACTCTTTTGTGATTTGCTTTGCTTTGTCTCTTGTGAAAGAAAAAGTAAAGAAGTGATTATTTTGATTTGGATTTTAATGTGTCTTAATTTTGTTTCACTTTAAGTTTGTGTGATGGTAGGTAAAACTGATAATATTATATAATGGATAAGGAGTTTCAATTGCCATTTTTTTTTCTTTTCATTGCTAAAGTAAAATATTGAAGCATATATTTTAGTGTATTGGTTGCCTTGATAAATTTAAATTTGAATTTGATAGTATTGAGTATGAAATTAGATTAAACTCTATATGGGCAACCAAAACATGAAATAAATTTAGAAAAACTAAAAACTCTTTAATAACCACTAAAAATTATTGTAAATTAAGTAAATAGTTAGTCATTGCTAAAAGTACCTTTTTGTGGTCATCATTAAATGGTAAGTCCCACTTTAGTGCTGATAGGACTTTAATGGCAACTATTGTCAACACTAAAAGTCATTTTTAGCGGTAATCTCATGTGTTGCTATAAAAAAAAAAAGTACTTTTAGAAATAACTTTTTATAAAAAACAAATTAATAAAGCTTTAGTGGCAACAATAAGTGTTGCTAAATAGTTTTAACGATGACTTTTGTCATCACTAAATATTATTTTTTTGGTGGTAACTTTTTTTTTATTATTAAAGACATTTTTTTATAAGGATATTGGCCTTAACCTAGTGGCGACTTTTTGACGGATCTTACCATTTCCAAAGTAACAAGAGTTACATCTATTTTTCCATTTCAATTCAAGAGTTCTTATGTTAGCAATGACTAAGCCTATTTTTTATAATGTAAATTTTCCAAAATTCTCCTTCATCAATTTGGTATTTATATTAAAATATTAAGTATAACTATGAAAAGACATTTGTTAAATGTTTTAAAGAAAATGAAAAGGCTAACAAAATTAAATATTCATAAAATTAACATGTTTGCAGATAATACAAAAAAGTTTAATTATTCTAGTTAATTATTTTGTTAAGTTTGTTTAAATTTCACTTGCTTCCTTTCTTAGTTTAAAAACTATACCATTTTATAAAAGGAAAAAAAGGACATAAATTGTAACTTTATCAACTTCATTTTTCATGCCATCTTTGTTCCATATTTTGAATATCTTCCAATAATTTTGAAATTGTAGAAATGTTTGAAATGCTAATTTCCTCAAGGTGCTAATTGTGCTACCTGTGTTGGCATCAAATGTTGCATAAATCACAAGAAAATAATGAGATAGTGAGAAAATTTGCTGAAAGAATAATTGCCTCACTAATTTAGCTAGTACTTAGCAAGCACATAAAATTCACTTGTGGATTTACCACAATTTGGAGAGAGAAAAAGTGCGAAAGATTTATGCCATCTTTTGCAACTACATCATGATAGAATGACTAGTAAGGATTCCTTCACTAAACTATTTAGTAAGGGACTTTTCTCTTGTTAAAATTTTATTAATATCCTTCATTGATAGATCACTATTTTGAATCAAAATCTATTCTTAGATGGAGTTTGTTTGAGCAATTGCATTTTCTACACCTTTACAAGGCAAGTATGGTTTATCCCTTGTAAGAGAATAAAAGAATCGGAAGAAATTTTTCCTCTAAATAAAAGGGTGCCCCTATTTGAGTGAGATAACTCAAGGTTAAGTTGAATGTTGTAAAAATTTACAAGTGGCTATTAAACTTTGGGATTTAGTAGAAATTGAAACATGAAAACTAGGCATAGACTTGGATTAGAGTCAAATCAGGATAAATTTTCAAGTATGATTCTCTCTTTCTCTAAATTTTTTATATTTCAACCTCTTTAAATGCTTGGTTTTTCCTCTGATATTGTTGCACTAGGTAACCAATTAATATAAATCATTTTTACTAAATACGTTTTTCTATATCTATTTTAAGAAAAACAAATCGTTGCACATATTCTAATATTGTTCTAGGCACTTGGAATCAAGCTCTTCCATGCATAAAGTATATCTATATATAGTTTAGTGGTCTATTTTGAAATAAAAGATGTGCTCTTCAGACACTAAGCATTAACATAAAGCTTTCTTTGATTGGTATTATTATTATTTTGCTTTATACTCACTAAAGTAACTTCAATAGCAATCATTGTGAAAAAGAATCTTGAAAATAACTTAAATTTTGAAAAAAAAAGTTATTTTGAAAATTTGAAATAAAAAAATTTATGAATGTTGAATAATGGAAATATAATAATTAAAAAAAACTCTAGTTTGTGCAGCCACTAAAATATTTATTTGATACATTAATCTGCTAACTCAATAAGGAACTTTTGCGTACACTTTGCATATCCCCTTAATCTGCCGTCAACTCAATGGCACAAGTCATATAATCCCATCACTCATCCAAGAATACATTGGCCGTATCCTTACACATACTAGCAAGAGTATCCATATTGTTCAACATACGACATGCCTAAGAATAAGAATAATACATAGAACATTGCTTATTCAAACTAATTTGTGATAGTGGTGCATAGATTTATCAGTTTGAAAGGTTTAAATTTAACTTGTAGATAGTATCTATCTAGCAAACGGCATAAACTCTGAATCAAACTGAAAAGAACTCGTATTCAGGGAATTGCTTGAATTTGTGCTACGCCTGGTCCTTTCCACAGTTATTTCCAGATCTACGCATTCCTTTAGTTCTGCTACTACATGACTTATATCAGGCCTTTGAATTGCAGAAGGTGAAGTGCAAGACATGGCTATCTCTAAAAATTTCCAAGCTGAATTAGCACTGTATTTTCCTTGTAACCTTGGATCAACGATGGATTGGATATCCCCTGTTTCAAGTTTAGGGGTAATCCATTGTCGTATGGGAATGGGACTGCCGTCAGGTTCTCTTCTTATTGGTGGCTTCCCTGTGATTAGCTCAAGTAAAATTATCCCAAAACTATAAACATCACTCCTTTTGGTCAGGTTTCTTGAAGTTTGGAATCTGCGAGAAAATAACTAGTTAGATCTCAGAAAATATCTCCCCATTGTAAGTTATTTAATCATACATCCAAATCAAGCCAAAAAAGTGCAAGGGAAGTACCTTAGTTGTAAAGATAACCCTTTCTGATCAACCATAGTTAATTCTTCAAGTATTGTAAAACTAGAATTTTAAATACATTATGTGAATTATGCAATCTTAAAATTTTGTTCCAAAAAGAAAAAATTGTTTCGGACGAAGTTTGAAGATCCTCTGTCTGTAATACTAAGAAAAAAGGGGGAAAAAAATGTAAACACCTCTTTTAACTTAGAGCCATTTGCAAGCACTCTCCTAAGATTAGGAAACCGAAAGACGCCCTCTCAACTTCTATTACTCTTCGAAATTGAAACCTTTGGTTCATTTTTATATTAGCAAAGATGGCACAACGGACTCTTCATCAAGGGATGTGTTGTTTAATGGGAGGAGGTCACATCACAAATGACTGAGTCTAATGTAGCATCTCCCTTTTAAAGACAAAATGTGTAAAAGGATTTAAATCTTGAAAGACGAAATATAGTTGAGGGAGGTCTTTTCTTGTTTTCAAAGTTGAGAGAAGTGATTGTAAATGATTTAAAATTAAAGGTTGTATCTGCATCTTTTCCAAAAGGAAAAAAGAAAATCTGAAGTATAGTATGCCACGAAATGTGTCTAATTAGTCTGTCAATCCAAATGCCCTCTTTATTGCATTGATTTATCTTAAATGCAACCTAATATTAATTTGTTGGAGATTTTGGTCGAAAAAGAATTGCATTATAGAAGCACTTACTCAGGATCAACATAACCAGGTGTGCCAGCAAGAAAAGTTACTGATACATGAGTGTCAATATCATTTGCAAAAGCTCTGGACAACCCAAAATCGGCAATCTTGGCTTCCATGTTTTGGTTTAGCAAAATATTAGCAGTCTTTAAATCTCTATGTACTATTGGCGGCTTACAACCGTTATGGAGATACTCCAACCCTGCAATTCCATTCATCAATCAAATATATTCTATACTACTACTGACATACTAGATAGGAAAAGAAGCAAAGCAAAATGGCAGAAAACTATCATAATAACTCATAAAGATTTGACATAGTTTTACTAACCGTATGCTGCGTCCAATGCAATTTGAACCCTCTCATTCCATTTCAAAACATTTTGTTTCTCACCTGCATAACGAATCGAAATAGATCATACCCTATAAAATTGGTCAAAGTATTAAAATGGACTCCTATCCCATTGTAGATAGAACCTACATATATGTGGGTTGCGATGGCTATCAATAATGAAATGATTAATAATAATTCCAGTGTGAACCAATTATAGATCAAGTTTAACAACATTAAAAAAAAAAACCTCATCTCATCGTTATTAACTTCAACTACTACCATAACGAATGGTTTTGTTTTTATAAAATTACTTATTTTTAGGTCTAGCCCAGCCCACCTAATGGATTTAGATGGAATGGACTTATTTACATAATCGAATTAGGTTAGCTTGTGGACCAGGTCTATTTTGACTGAGAACAGGTCTAATCTGGCTTCTAGACATAAAATTCCATATATATACAAATACCTGATAAATGTTGGCGAAGGTCGCCATTAGCCATATATTCATAAATTAATGCCCTCACGCCATCTTCACAGTATCCAATTAGGGAAACCAAGTTTCTATGATGAACAACCATTAAGAGTCTTGCCTGCAATTAATCCAGATTGAACTTTATCTAGCATATGAGAATGAACTAATATCAAAGATATTATGTTTCCAAATGTCCTCGTAATATAACCAAAAAAATTCCATTACCAAAAATTAAAAAAATTAGTTTAACTCTTGGACTTGAATCTAACCTCTGATCGAAATTCCTTGTCACCTTGCATTGATGATTGAGAAAGTAACTTCACAGCAACTTGAGTATCATTCTTGAGAGTGCCAAAATAAACCTTCCCAAATCCTCCTTCCCCAATCAAGTCTTGTAAGTTATTAGTGATGCTGAGAACTTGGGGGTAAGAAAATGCTCGATTTTGGAGTTCCAATGATTGTTCCTTTGTGGAATTAGTAGAAACCACTGCAACATGAATGATAATAATAAGAACTACGCACCTGTGTGTGTGTGTGTGTGTATTCTAATAGGTAGCAGTAGGTATTTAAACCCTCTTATATGAAAATACGTGTCAATTTCACTCATGCCATCTGAGCTATTAGCTTATTGGTCCTCTCGTGCATAATTAGGCAAATAAAGATTGCAAAATAAATAAATGGAGAGAAATAATGTCAAGGTATGCTTGGATGAAGGATAAAGAAAAGGAGATAAAGAAAAGGAAGGGAACAGAAGGAAAAGTTCCATTGAAAACTCATTTGTTTGCGGGTTTTTTAATAAGGAGAGAAAAAGAATGGATTTTGAACTAATCCTCCAAACTTGTCCAAAGTCTTCTCTCCTTTATAATTTTAGGGAGTGTTTGGTTCAATGGAGGGGAGGAGAGGGGAGGGATTTTAATGAAGGGGAGGGGAGATAAAATTAAATGGACAATTATACTCTTATAATATTAGAATTTTTAATTTTTTTTATTTTTATAAATTTTTTTTTTTTGCTTTTTATTATTAAAAATAATTTTTTATTTTTATTCAAAAAATATTTTTTATTTTTATAAAAAATTATCTTAAACCCAATTTAAAAAATAAGATTTATATTATATTTAAAATAAAAATAAAAAGCGGGGACAATTTTGTCAAATAAAAATAAAATTTTCTCTCCCTTCCAAAAACCTCCACTTTTGGAGGGGAGGGTTTGGAGGGGAGGGGACAACTTTTTCTCCCCTCCAACTTTTTCAAACCAAACAAGGTGACTCATTTCCCTCCTCTCCCCTCCCCTCCCTTCCAAAACCTTCAAACCAAACAGACCCTTAAATTCTCCCAATTTAAAAAATTGAGGGTGCTAGTTTTTCCGAATAAGGAGAAGGAAAATTATCATTTAGCCATTCCTTCCTTTCCCCTCTCGACCCCACAACATCAAGCGTAGCCATCACATCTCAAATATCTCTATACCAAATTAAATGGACATGATGAATAAACTTTGAAAATGATTTTTTTTTTTTTCTGAGACAGTTACTATTATAACACAAAATAGATCATAGAAGAAATAAAACGGCCTTTAATCTCTAATCCACGAGATATATATATATATATATATATATAGCAAAAATAATTGCAGAAAGATTACAAGAAAAAGCGATCGTGAGTATGACCACATAGTAATGCTCAACCATGACAAACAAGCAATATATTTTCATACCTTTTAGCTTTTTCGTTTTGGAGATCCAAATTCCTAGAGAAACCAAAAGGATTACAACAATCGAAGCTGAAATAGACGCAACAAGTGGAATAACAAACTTATGCTTTTCGCATGAATCCATCAGACAGAGACCGGGATTGTCAGCCAAACTGAAGGATAAGTCAAATAATAAGTTAGTAATATTGTACGGAGTTTAATTATATAATTATAAATCTTTTCTAATTGCCTCAAGACAAGAGTCAAGACAATTAAAATTTGCTCGACCATATTTTTAAACATATCCAGTTTAATCACATTATATTAATATTAATGAATTGATTTTAATTTTATTCAAAAAAGGTAGTCACGAATGAGCAATTGCTATAGATTAAGAAGAGCAACCTCAATTGCAAATCTGGCTTATCTTTAAAAGCCTTGGGAATTGAACCCGTAAGCTTGTTGCCACTCAAATTACTGCAAAAATATCATGAAATACATCGACTTAGTAGCTGAGCCTGAGGTTATCAACATACGTACTGGTGAATCCCAAACAATATTGTTAACTCCTCAAACTTACAGGATTTTTAACTTTGGCAAATCAGCTAGAAATTCTGGCAGCGATCCCGACAAGTCATTACCTGACAAATCCCTGAAACAAAGCAATATTTTACATGATGAAATTCTAACACTAAATATTTTGTCCTAACTAAATTACTATATATGTATATGCTATTTATATACTTACAGGGACTCTAACTCTGTAAGTTGTGAGAACGACGTCGATATGTGCCCTGCCAGTTTGCTCGTGCTCAGGTTCCTGCTTGTGATGATGATCATTTAGATACTAAGGCAGGTGATTAGGGAGTTTTGTTAAGTATAGTTTAATTAATAGTTAATACACTTGGGACGAGATCAAATTGGCCCGCGTGAATTTTACAGTTGAGTATCAAACATTTGGAACAAGGAGTGGAACTGATCATACGGTGGATACTGCATCTAGGAATGCTTACAATGAATAGAAACTAGTACAATACTTATAGATCCAAACGCTTGTAAATTAATTCAGAAGAAGCGAAATACTTACACTGAGGTGATCCTTGCTTTGGAGTCATTGACGCCAGAACTGCAGCCTAGTCCCTCCCATCTATTTTCATTTGGAACACATGGGTCGCCCTGCCAATCTAATTTGGAGATCTTGTATGTGTTTTTGACGTCCAGGATAGCATCCACTATTATTACCAATAATAAATTAGGATCTCAGAATTCAAAGCCCCAAAAAAAAAAGAAAAAGAAAAATAAAACACACACACACACACACACACACAAATGTCAGAACTGCAGGAAACAGTTGAATGAGGCATAGAGGCATACCATCTCTTTCATCCGTTGGGGAAGATAGCGGTTTCGATTTATAAATCTCAAAGGCATTGAGGATGGGGGGAGCATCGGATTTTGATGTTGCACTTATGCTAAAACGAACATTACCTTGAACTGCATTTTCAGCAGTAACTGTCAGTGGCTTCAAGTATTCAAGAATTATAGGCTCCGAGACGATTTTTTTATCATTAACAGTAATATCAATTACTCTTTTCTGCCCGGGGCTAAGCTGCTTAATTTCAGCAAAGTGAAAGTAGACATAATATTTGGAAGACTTTTCAAGGTTGATCCAGGCAGAGTCATAATCATAGTTTAAAGCATAGGAGCTATTAAATGGTTGGGCTGCAGATCTCAGCACTTGTGCTGGTAATTTATAAGAATCGTTTGTGCTTCCAGGATCAATGTCTTCAGATCCATTGATCGGGTACCAAAGTGGTACATCAGTTTTGCGCCACAGACGATCGTAGATGTCATCCTTGTACCTATGCTTGCATTGATTAGTGGATAAACGAATTTGGGAATTACTTCCATATGCAAGGTAAGCATGAAATAAACCATTCATGAACCTTCTTTTTTTAATTATTCCTTATTTTTATCATCAAATTCATAAGAAGAGTTAGATTGTGACGAAAAATTAATGGGGTAAATCGCATATAGCACCCAACGAAAACATGCAAACACAACTAGCGAGAGAACACAAAAATTGGGTTCACCTGCTGTGCCAGGCTAAACTAGTGGAGGCAACATCAAATCTTCCGTCATTGATTAAAAGTGATTGAGAAGGCGTAGGGGTTTGATAAATAGAACTACTGAGAGGTCGTAGTTCCAATGCTGAAATGAAAGGTATTCCTCCTGTGACAGTTTTTACAAGGCACACATGTATTTTGTCGGTTGTGGGAGTATGAATAATCTCCGGAATCAAGTAATAATTATTTTCCAAGTTAACAGTCTCCCAGTGATTGACGCCAAGGTACAAGTCAAATATTGGAGTTTGATTTTTGCCGTCGTAATTTCCATATGCGAAGTAAGCTCTGATGAGGTAAGTGGTGTGCTTGCCCTGTTTTGGTCTTAGCGTGTAGCAGTTCCTTTTTCCTTCTGGAAAGATTCTCAGCGTCTGTAGTAGTCCCCCAAAATAACGATAATCTAATTTGTCTCTTAATGCAGGTGCAACCATAGAATTTTCTCCACTTTCCGCAAAATTGGCGTCTGTCTGGTACCAGAAGCCAGTATCTGTGTCTGTGTATTCATCGCTTGCTCCACAGTCAATACTTATGAAATCTATGCGAGCAAAAGTTGATACTAATTAATTAAAGTACAACAGAATATGGGTGGTTTAGAGGAAAACTTGTTTACCAATGAAGCTTAAGGTTGGCCGAAGGCAAGTCATAAGCTTTAGCTGAAACGTTGAAGATAGAACATTATCTCACATACATAGTACTTCGGGCGCTTACCAGGATTCGCGTCGTTGTTGGTAAGCTTCCTTCCAACTAGCATTGTGTTGCCAAGATTAAGGAAAAGTTGGATGAAGGCCAGCCATAAGCTTAAGGACAGAATCCATTGTGGTGCCCTCTCCATGTGATCTGTTGTATATACAAGCAAGCTCTAGTTCACATTATATTATCATAAATATATAAAAGAATAGCAGTTAAGTGGAAGATAAAAAGAACCATAGCAATGAACTCACCGAGAGCATGAGAAGTGATTTGGGTATTCTGGTAAAATCTTTATATATAAAAAGCCCTTCAGCGCTATAAGAATGGTCATGGTTGACTTGGTCAAGAGCTTATTTTTGGGGCTGGCTAGAATGGACTTTTTGACGTGTGTGTGCCTGTGTCTGTGTGTATGTAAAAGAAAAATAAAATTTAAATATAATTAACTATCAAAATATATTTTATAATATATAAATAATTTTTTTTATTAGAACACAAAGCATGTTGCTTTTTAAATTTTTTTAATATGTATGAGGGACACAAAGCCATCCATTAATTTTTTTTACTTTTTTATTTTTATAACGGAATTATATTTTTATATAATTTAATTTTTGTAATTTGATTTGAACATTTTGGTTAAAAATTTTTTTTAATTTAATTTCAACAAGAAATTTATTATTTTTTATTTATAAAAATTTATTTAATATAATTCTTTAGAAATATTATTTATTTAAATTAAAATTTTTTAATTTTAATTAAGTTTTTATGAGTATTACTTGTTTAAATTAAATTATAACTTAATATATGCATTTTTAATAAGTTTATTAATTGATTATAATGTAAATAAATATTGGCTCAGTAAGGAAATAACAAATATATTACAAAATGAAATTAAAAGTATAATTAAATAATATAAAAGTATAATTAAATAAATATATAAATTGAAACAAACAAACAAACAAAAAGAAAAAAGTGATATTAGTCGTCATCTGTAATGGTTCTCTATCTCACATTAAGATCTTCTTCTTATTCATTACGGTCGATACTGTGCTTATTGTTCTTTCTCCTTTTCTTCATCTTTTTCTTTGTCTTCTTCCTTTTTATTGTTATCATCATCTTCTTCTTCAAATGATTCACTTTCCACCTAATCACAAACCAATTAAGAATTTGAGTTTTTTTGAGGAGACTAAATAGGTGTGATCAATTAATTTAGGGTAAAAAAGCTCTGTTGTGGTTGGTAGAACAATCCCTATTATCTAAAAGAAGCATTAACATACTTAGTATTAAATGCAAATGGATTTATAAATAATAATGTGAGTGATATCCCATTATATTACATTAGCTATGTTGTTGGTGTGAAAAAGGATGGCTTCACATAGAAAGATAAAGGTATTGGTGGTGTATAATAAGGTGCTAAGGAAGACTGAGTAGCACCTCTAATTTCTATGAATGGTGAAAAAGAAAAAGAATCAATACCTCCATTATTTGTGAATAGTGGAATGGAAGAAGAACCAGCACATCTAAAGGGTCACCATGTAATAGGATGATGATAACACACTTGCATCAACTCCACTAATATTGCCACCAAACATTAGTTCTCTTGATAAGATGAACCCATGTCCTCTCTTTCTTGGTCTAGTCTATAGAGGTCTAGGTATATCGGATGTCAATAGAACAAGTTGGAAAACAAGTATATCTTGATATTCGCCTAAGACGTGTAGCATAGGTTGAATATCACTACTTGCCCTATTGCCATAGCTAAGCATTTGGAGGGTCAATAATAACAAGCCTATATAAGTCCTTCAATACATAGGCTTGTAAAATGAAAAATTGATCGTTAAATGTTTAGATAACATAAATATATATAGAAGGAGATAAAATTCAAATATGAAAACTAGGTAAAATCTGGTTTTGTAGGATGGATCTACTGTCACATATATCTCCAATACTAATGCTTGTAATTTGACATGTGGTCCATAAGTCTATCCTCAAGGTTATTCTAGGCCACCAGTTAAGGCCATGAATTCCATGCTACGATGAATATCATGTGCTCTCACTATTAATCTTTATAACATTTCCTCTTAATTAAAGTGTGTGCAACGATTTTATGTTGAATGGCTTCTTAAGGATATACTACATGCTACCCAACTAGGGGAGAACGTGGTCAATGTGATGGTACTCGATGATCCAAACAAAAACAATATGGGGACAAATACACGTCACATATCGAGTATCGCAAAACAATACTCGAAAATTAGTTAAAGGACGTTTGGTGAGTCATATAGAAACCAAATTATCTATATAAAAAATTGTTAATTTGTGTTTTTTTTTTTAGTTCTTTCTTTGCCGATTTAAACTCTTGCCTTCCCAATTAAGTGTGTAACACACCAAACCAGCAAGTCACAAGTCCTTCTTGCTTAATTTGTGTTATAATCATAATATGTAGAACATTAGTTCATCCTTTATTTGATATAGTAGTATCTTATACTGTCATAAAGTTTCTATGGTTAACAAGAGATTATGTGGGCTATGTCACCACCTATGAAGGATGTGAAAACACATGTTAATCTATTTATCATTAACAAGTTTGAATTTATACAAAAATATTAGTTTATACTTAAAGCCTAATAGTGATCTAATGGGATAGATAGTCATATATGGGTCAAGTTGTTGGGGTCTTTGTGAAGTAAGGCAAGGGAATCAATCCTTTACTCATACATGAAGTAAGGTTAGACAACCACCTATGTCAACCTCTTCATAATATGTGGCATTACACATCTCTCGATATAGTTGGGATAACACAGCTAAACCTTAACTATAGTGACTAGCCTCCTCAAAGTCAGCAAGCAATGGAAGGTACATCAAAATCACTTTATGTCCAATCTTGTCTGACTTCAGCTACCCCCTGATCAAGTGTAAGATGTATGCTTTCATGAATACTTGTGTGAGCAAGAAGACACTTAACCTTTGTCCATCTAGTGTCCTTTATAGTGGTGTCACGCTAATGACTCATTACACACAATATAATGCATCCCCTATGCATGATAGACCCAATTGTATGGCAATGTCTTAAAGTATAATTGTACACTCACCTTTGGTAAGGTAGAAGGGATGTATCTTTAGTCCTCGCCTCTCAACAAGGACTGACACAAATGTGGCATTAAAATCAAAATGTCCAAGTCTTAAGATGCCATAGAAACTAGCCTATACAAGATATGGAACAATTACAAACTGGGGATCAAACATATGATCTTCTTGAGCTATTCGCTGTATGCACAAGATTCTATCTTCTTATGTCATTGCAATGGAGGTGCTATCATAAATTTAGTTAAACCATTAAGAAAACAAAGCAATTTTTAACTTACTCATTCTTACCAAATAGTTAGAGAGACGTGGCAAGACTAAAGTGTAGTAGAAAATCATCTTTTGGTTCTAGATTGATAGCAATGTGACAAACTTCCATTATAGGTTATAGAAATTGAAATGTCTATCATAAGTAATTCAACATAGATATATATAACAAGCAATTCATTTTTTATCATATACGTAATTTAACACAAATATATATCATAAGCAATTCATTTTTTATCACATCAATAATTCAACATCAATATGTATCGTAGGTAATCAAATACATTTTATTAATAAGTCAATTCAATTCAAATACAAGTAATATGTGATTCAACACAAATTTATACCATATGCAATTTAGTTCTATATTTATGGCTATTTGCATGGCTGATAAGAGGGACAAGTGGTGCAATTATATCTGGTTTGTCTGCATAACTCACATCTTTGGTGGTCTTTAGAACTATTTTATCAATCCATCTCATTTTGTATTCATAAAGATCTAGGTTGACTTTTGTCATGAATCATTAAAAGGTCAATGACCAATCGAGATCTAGTCGTATGAGGCAAATAAACTTTTCCTCCCATATTATGAAACTCAGTCTTATATGCATTAAATATAGTCTCAAATTGAAAGACATTGTGTACAAATTGTAGTGAGTTGATACAGGTCTTAGCATATGCTGTAAAGACATGTTAACAAGAATGCTTCTAGAGTTGAAACTTTCTACAGTTGCATATTTTGTTCATAAGGTTGACCTTACAAATTTGCCCATATTATTTGTTCGAAAGATCATATAGCTTTTCAATCTTGAACTCTAATGACCTTCTATTGAAATTACATATTGACAAGATAGATGCTCTTGTAATTCTTATCAAAAAAATTTTTTTTTTCTCTGGATTTCCTAAAAAGCAAGTCTCCCACCAACATCTGTGTAAATGCGGTTTGTGCTCATTCAACCTAGTATTTATTCAACTGGCACACGGTTGCCTTGACCAAGCCAATCATTAGCAAGAACCTAACACTTTTAAAGACACTATTTATACACTTGGCTAAGTTCATCATTATGTGCACCTAATGATGCTCATCTGCATCATATGCATGCAACCACTTACTCTTTGGTATGTCTTTTATCTAGTTGGCTACCTTTACATGCAATTGTGGTAATTATGCCAAATGTTCGTCAACCAAGTGGCACTCGTTCAAGCATCCAATGTTGATGAACTTTTTTTTAACCACTCACTCTTACATGTTGTATTCAAACTACCTGTACTGTGCTGTAAACAAAACATGTGATATATATGAGTGGTTGCCAACCATTTTATAGGTCTATGACAACTGATAATATTTTTGGATGTCAATCAGATATCAAACAAATGCCTTACTTGTTCAGCACAATTTGCCATCTCATGCTATTAAGAAACCAGCCCCCACACCTCATATGTTTCCTTTTTAAAAATGGTGAATGCAAGGAGCATAACTTTTCTTGCCCCATTTTATGAACTTGTAATTAGCAATATCCCCTTATACTTCCCATATGGAAACGTACCATCAACTTGGATAATCATCTTCAAGTAGTCAATTGCATTAATGCATGGCTTAAACATCTAAAACATGCTATGAAATATAACCATAAGCTTTGTATTTGATGTTGCATATAGGCAGTCCTTAGTAACGTATTCAAAATATGAACTTAGATTGAAGTGTTATATGAAGGACAACTATCTCAGTAGAACAGTATATAATTGCTCCCAGTTCCCATAAGCGATTGTAATTGCTCATTGCTTACCAAATTGAAGGGTTAGTATTGCATATTAATAGTTTGGACAAACTCTGTTGAGATATGTGGTTAACTAGTAGCATTTGTTAGGTATTGAAAGGTTGAGGCTCAAATGGGTGAACATCTCTTAGGTAGAAGCTAAATAAAGAAACCTATTTATTAGGTCCATTAATGTGACTTTTAAATGGGTTTATTAATAGTTCACATATATTATTCTCCTTCATACTTGGATCGGTATCACTGGCAAGGATGTGTGTATATAGTTTTGGCACCCCTATTGGTTTGGAAAGTGCTGGTTTGCTTGTTACATTGATTGGATGTCTGAGTCGTCTCCCACGGCACATGGCAAATACTAAGTTAGATTAAGTGACCATGGGTATTTATATATCATCTTGAATACAAACTGTCTTGACTCAACTTGTAATTTTTCCCTAACTATGACTTTCAACTATTTGAGACTAATGTTAGGGTAGACTTTTAACAGTTTTGATTTATCACATATGAAGGTTGCCCCTTCATTGCTATAAAAAGTTCTTCTATTTGCATAAATGCATATGATTTCTTTCATTTTTCTCATTATGAATCCTATCCCAATTTTTGTGTGTAAACACATATAAATCACCTTTATGTTCAACATATAAATATGTAATAATTAAATTTTTTATTATACACAACATATTAATATTTCATATATTAAGATTTTATATATGCACAAATTTATATAAATAATTAATAATATAAACAATAACACTTTAAATTCAGGGAAAATTAGAACAGAGGACCTAGACCAAGTAAATATTATTATGAAGGACTTTAAAAATCAATATTATTCTTGAGGACCAAATGAAATTTGGTGGACAAAAATTCCCTCGATTAATAAGCCTTATGAAACCCACATAATTTACTCCATTGGGTTCTCTCTTGCCATTTTTGTTCCCCACGAGGTCTAACTACCTCTACGATCATCCTCTTTTATTTCTGGAGTTGTCTATCCTTTAGTTCATCATCCTTCTTTCCTTCATTTCTTCATTCATCCTCCCTCTATTTTTTCTACCTGTCATCAGGTTCTCTTATCATCCTTCATCTTGTTATTTATAGCTATTCATAGTTATGGTGTGAGCAGGGCAAAACAAAACGACCCAAATCTGCTAATAGTAAAGGCATTTTTGTATGATTGAGTAAGTAGCAATTTATGATATACTACATTTCTCAAATTCTCATGGTTAATGGCAACTTCTTCTTCCTATACTTGTTAAGGATAGTCTGCACCTAGAGTTATAAGGAGCTTTAGACATTTAATAGGTTTACTATCATTATTGATATTTTGTTCCATCTAAGAAAGAATGCAATAACTGTTAGAAATATTATTACTTCTTTTTAGGAATATTACTACCTACTTTTAACTTTATTCCTACTGATATTATTGTTTTAGTTCTAAAAATGACGAGTAAGTCTAAAACTTTCTTATTTTTTTAGGTGTAGTTGTGATGAGTATAGGATGGAAAATCAAATGTTAGGTGAGGTGTTTTGCTACTTTTATTTGGGTGGACAAATCTCAAAAGATTCAAGCGGAAAGATCTACTATGAGGGGGATCAAATGGGGGGAAGACTGATAAAGGAAGGTATATTGTTAAAAAGACTAAGGAGAGAAGTAAGATTATGCATGGACTGTGATGACAATGTGTGACAACCCAAACTTCTAATCATGGTAATTGAGCTCAAACACACGGTCAAAAATCATAAACCAAGGCAAGAAATCATTTCAAATCATCAAATTAGGAAAAATTGAGAAAATTTGAACCTTAATGCTATTAGGGTCATTACCAATCAATCATAACCTTTCATGTATATAAGTGAAACAAATTCTCAATTAAAAGCCTTTAAATTTATTACCCATTAACTTCTAACTCCTAAGAACCCATTACAAGTGCTTCTAAGTCATTCCTTAATGTTGTCATAGGAAAAACTAAAGTTTCTAGGTTAATATAAAAGTTTGAGAACCTTCGCCATAGCTAAATAATTTCTTGCTACGGCCAATTGCTCTCGAGTTCACTTCTTACATCTTTGCTGCGGTGAGCCTATATGGTGCCATAGCGAGAGGGCCTCCTGGAGCCTACCACATTCACCTCTCATTATTGGCCACGGCTAATTTCCCTTTTCATCGCAGCGAATTCCTCTCTAGAACACCACTCGACTCACACCTTGACTCTTACAGCAGTGAGTTCCATTTCACATCGTGGTGAATCACTTTCTATTACCCTCCCTAAGCAACTTCACCACTTTTCACTGCAGTGTAGCCTATTTTGGCTGTGGTGAAACCCTTTATGTACTTATAACTTCTAAAATTTTGTCTCATATACTCAAACTCTCCCTCTAGTGACACTCTAGGATCACTCTCTCTTAATTTATGAGACTCTAATGGCATTTATCTACTTCATTCACCTATCTAATCTATCATTACCTATACAAGAGTTAAGTGTTCATTCTAACTCATTTATCTATCATATAATCTTAACTTCATGAATTAATGACAGCAACAATGTATAACTATCAATAATTGTCATTCTAATACATGACTCATAGGAGGTTTCGTGTATTACTAGTTTGAGTCAACATCAATACATCACATGATCATATTTTCAAGAAAGTAAACCATATTATATGTAACAACCAAAAAAAAAGAGCTAAAAATTTTTGAAGTTAAAAAATTTTCTAAGTCTACTAGTTATAGCAAAAAAATGGTCTAGCTATAGCGAGAATGCTTTTAGGTATAGCAAGTGCGGGCATCCCATACAAAAATTAGGGAGTTCCTTACAATAGCATGCCATAGCAAAAATAGGGGTCTGGAACTGATATGTACTCGTTATAGCGAGGGTTATTCTTCGCTATAGTGAGAGTTAGTTGGGAAAAACATGAAAAAAGAGAATTTGACTTCTTAAAGCATTATAATCCCTTCTTTTTCTTTAAACCGACTTACGCTTCAACCAAGACAGAGAAAAGGGCTGAGGAGAGAGAGAGAGACCTAGAGAAGGAAGGAAGAACAAGAAAAAGGTAAGCAAGCTTGAGATTTTCATAGCTTTTCTTCTTAGAGTTTTGTTCTTCTTTCTTTGCCCTCTCTTTCTATAGTTTTGGTTGTTGAGTTGGCTTTGTTTTGGGCCTAAATCAGAGGGAGAAGTGTAAGGATTTGAGGAGAAGATTTATGCAAAGGAAGAGCCTCTTGGAAAGAGCTTTATTTAAGATAACTTCTTCCTATTTTATTGCATCTTCTCCCCTTGCTTTCCTTGAGTATATTGATTCTACCAACTTGAGAGCTTGAGAGAGGAAGGAAGTTTGACTTAAAGCAAGCAAGAGATCCTTGAATTAGAGTGTAGGAAGTAGAGAAAATACAAAAGAACTAGGATAAGGGCTAGTAAAATTTAAGAAGGGAAAAAACTAGTGTAAAGTCCCACATTAGCTAGAAGGGGCTTGTGCTATAAGTGGGAGTAAAGCTTTCCCTACCAACGATGCGTTTTCCCAACGAATGGGGAAGGTTGGGTCAAATACCCTTGAACCTAGAAGGTAGGGAAGAACAAAACCCCTTAGGCTAGCGTGTCGCTCGTGGACAATATCGTTGGAAGCTCTGTAAGTTGTTTGGTATCAGAGCAATCCTGGCCCATGTGCGACCCAAGGACAGGTCGACCCCAAGGGGGATAGATTGTAAAGTCTCACATCAGCCAGAAGGGGCCTGTGCTAAGGACTTATAAGTGGGAGCGAAGCTCTCCCCACCAACGACATGTTTTCTTAACAAACAGGGAAGGCTGGGTCAAAGACCCTCGAAATCGGAAGGCAGGGAAGAACAAAACCTCTTGGGCCAACATGCCGCTCGGGGACAATATCGTTGGAGGCTCTGTAAGTTATTTGGTATTAGAGCAATCCTAGCCCATGTGCAACTTGAGGATGAGTTGGCCCCAAAAGAGGTGGATTGTAAAGTCCCACATCGGCTATAAGGGGCCTGTGCTAAGGGCTTATAAGTGGGAGCGAAGCTCTCCCCACCAACGATGCATTTTCCCAACGAACGGGGAAAGCTGGGTTATGTCACAGATAAATTTTTCATTCAGTGTTTCATGGACCATATGGACTCATCCATTTCATTCCCATATTTAAATATACAAATAAAACTCATAACAAGCTTAAGAAGTGGCCTAGAACTCATGCAAATGGATGGTATACTAAAAAATATAGGATGCAGCCTCAGGTAGGATTTCCAGATTTTGTGCCTAAATTTTGAAAAATCATAACTAATTATAGAAAAATCAAAATCAGGCACACTATACCATTTTGAAAAGTTACAGATGTCTAATTTATGTTATAAATAATTTTAGATCATGAAACATCAAGTAGAAGACGTTTGACATTTGAAAAGCACCCAAAGTCTTAGCTCTCTAGGCTACTATCATAAATTACTATCATAAAATTTGAAAATTCATAACTAATTCTAAAAAAATCCAAATCATACAAATTTAGTCATTATGAGAAGCTATAGATGTTAACTTTAAGAGAAAAATATCCCCAGACTATGCCCAAGTTCATTTAGAAACTAAATTATGATGGAATAGTACAGGAGGTCAAGTGGCGCTACTGGTATTGACATTAAATGTAAAAAATTCATAACTCTCTCCTCAGACCTCCAAATGAGATGATCTTGGTGGTGACAAAAAATTATGACCTCTAGTTTATGCCTGTAAAATTTCACAAGTATTGAACACCATTTGTTGCTTAGATAACATAGAACACAAAAATGACCATATGAACAATATATGCACCATAATAGCAGAAAAATCCCAACTTTGAAAATTTATAACTAATTCTATAAAGCTCTAATTCTTTTACAGTTTAGCTTCCCAAAATTTCCTTAATGATTTCTACATCTCTGCCAAATTTCATGGGAAGATTCATCCATTTGGTTAGTTTGTGGCATATAGTTCTAGTTTGGTCATTTTTATAGTTTTTATTAGCATCAAAGTGCCTAATTTTGCTTCCAAAGCTTGTGTGACCACTTGAGCCCATGGGAATGCACCAAAATGACATTCTAGACTTGTCTCAAAGGTGCATAAATCCAAATTTCTTAAACTCACTCAACCACCCCATGATATATACAAGAATGCATATGCCTAATCTTGCTATTCCATACCTAAATCATGCTATATCATGCATATGGTATTAATTCTCATTCATACATCATACATATGAAGAATTACATATGTTCAAATGATTATACATCAATTCTATCATAGGATTACATCATATGCCATTGGTATGCCACAAAAGAGACAAAACTAAGCTATTCTAGATACTTTGATATCAATCTCCTACCTTCCAACTTGGGGCTTCCATCACCTTGTTCATTTGGCCCACCTAGCATATTATGACATTCAAGAAGAGGGAATGAGATTTAAAGAATCTCAATAGCTCATATCCCTTTCAATCACACATAAAGTATACAATACAAGTCTTGAAAATGTATGCATGGACATATTGAAATGTATGAGCGTTCAAGAAACATCCTTGGCATTTGAACAAGTTATACATAACATACATAGGCTTACCAAGTAAGTGGATTAGTCTTACCTATTCTCTTGTGGGTTTTGGACTTGCCTCACCCATTTTTTCTAAGAGGTGTTGACTTAACCCACTCTTGGAAGACTTTTTACTTTGTCTCAACTAATTTTAAAGGTTCTTAGCTCATCCTCACCATAGCTAGAAGGTTCTTAGCTTCTCCATGCTTAAGCAAACCAAGGCAAGTATATGAAATACCATTTGAATGCATAAAATATCATCATGGTACCATAGCATATAAAATCATACTAGAACACTTTTTATGGCTTGAAACATGCATACACACATTCAAAGACAAGGCAAGCACACATTCATGCATAAGAGAAAGTTGAAGAGAGCTAACTTTGCCATATAAGCACACTTTTTCTCTTAGAATTATGCTCCTTCTCTTAGCCACACACTCACAATGGTGTGAGGTTTGGAAAGAGCATAATTCTAAACATTTACTAGAAAAGCTAGGTTACTCATATGGCTCTTTTATGATTTCATAATGCACTTAATGAAGCAACCTTAAGAAAACATTATCTTGGCTCCATTCTCTCCATTTATATATGATTCTTGACTCCATTTAAACTTCTTGGAGTTATCACACAATCAAATTAAGGAGCCTAGTTAGGTGTTGCTTCTTTAAGCTATAATATGGAACCTATAAGTTCACCTCACTATCTATGACTTCTAAAAATTTTTCAAGACTTCCTCCCATCCTCTTCCATCATATATGACTCAAAAATAAGCTTGGAACAAATTAAAACTACCCCTTGGTACTCTTTCTAGCCTAGGCCGAAACCATGTTCCATATGAATGCCAAGTGGGTTTGCTTCATTTTCTTGATGGAAGATGCATATGAGGAGCCTTCTAGGGATCTCAAGAGCTCATCTAAACACTCATTTAGGCCTAAGAACAATTACATCAAATCCAATTTTTGGTCGAGCACTTGAAACCCTAACTTTGCTATCTTGAAAATCAATAGCTTTTACTTAAATTTCTTTGCATATTCTAAATTCTCACACCCTAATTCATATGATTTATTCTTAGTTCTACCCAAAACACTCTCCCCTTAGCTGGCTATAGGGAGGACAAAATGCGCACAAGAAGAACAAGAAAAGTGAAGCATGGAGACTAAGAATTTCACCTTGATTTTAAGCTTTCCTTGCATGCTTACCCTTTTCTTCTAGCTCTCCTCTCCAGATATAAATTTTTCCCTTGGGTTTACCTTCAAAATAGCACCAAAAACCTTAACAAAATCATGGAAAAGAAAAGAAGAAGGAGAAGAAAAAGTTTAGTGAAGAAAAGTGCTTTAAAAACCAAGATTTTCATACCTTTCTTACCTTACTTTTCCTCTTCTTCTTGCCTCCTCTTGCATGCCATTTCCCCTTGCTCTCAATTCTGTTCTTGGGTAGAAATAAGGTCAGTTCTAAGAGGGAGAGAAGGAGGGCATGATTTAAGAAGGGGTTTCTTGAAGCTTTTTATTAAAATTTCTAATTTTGCCCTTCATTCTTGGCATTTTTATTTCTAATTCGTTTTAGCTCCTTTTTGAGAATAGTCTTTTCCATTATGAAATCTAGGTCCTCAATTTAATAAAATGCCTTTGGAATCACTCAATTTGGAGCTAAAACATTCCCGAATGAATTAGTCAAAGTTTAGGTCAACCAATGTTAGAAAACGTCCACCAGAGGGGCTTTAACTGTCCCAAGGCTTTCCATGGTTTTCAATACCTCTAAGAACCCCCAAAAATCCAAAAATTTTATTTAAAAAGCCTTCCTATAAGAATTCTAAAATTTGATTAGAATTACAAAAATGCTATTATGTTTCGTTAGCCTTTTGTTCAAATTTGTTTCTTTATTCTAGCTCTATTTTTCTTTTCGTCTAAGCCAGGGATTCTTATTTTTAGGAGTCTAGAATGCTACATTACTTTTTTGGGACCTTAACTAATTCAATTTGAGGGACTTCCCCTTGTATCTGATCGTACATTATGTTTCTCATGTTTTCTCTCATTTTCAAAGAACTAGATATTACACTATGGACACAAAATCAAGCCATTACTAACCCTAATCATCATTTATATTAGCAAGCCCATCACTTAAGGAGTTACACTATAAAGAACTACTCAGAAACACTTACCTAATTACCATAAGAACTAAATTCGAATTTGGTTGAGCCTACACTAGTAACCTCGTAACAACACCTTAAATTCTAAGTAAATTTGCATAAAACAATGCCCATATCATAACTCAGCTACAGGGATCCCAACCTAGTAGAAAATGCATCAAAATGAAGAGTTTATACTTACCTAATAACACCCATAGCCTCAACCTATGAAATTTCACCATGGAAACATTAAATAGCAAGTTTTAGATTTTAGGTGTAGGTGAAATGCTCTAAATAAAAAACTAATTAGGTCAAATTAAAGAGAAAGAGGAGTGGGTCAAGTTATATAACACTCACCTTGGCTAAATCTTATTATAGGAGTGGGAAATGATGGAATTTTGCTGTTAATGCTAGCATCCCCTTTGGACCTTCAAATTTGCTTCTTGTGTTTGTGTTTCAATAGAGTATGGAGGGGGCTACAGATGTTTAAGGTTTAGTTGGGTTTAAGTTGGGTCATAAATGGGTTATGAGCTAACCCAAAGGTCCAATTCCTACAGGGTTTCAAATTTAAGCTTTGTTGGGCTGTAGAATTGTAGTTGGGTTAGTCCAAATTTTAAGAGCTCATTTGATTTGGGTCTATATAAGGGATGTTGGGCCAATTATAAGAGTTCATGTAAATTGAGTTTTGGACCTCTATTTCCTTAGACCAAATTGGACTATTGCTAGATAGTCTCTCTTGGGCCAAGGCTCACAATAGGAAGTTGGGTTTACACCTATAATCATTGGGCCTCTATTAGTCTCTAACCATAACCTATTTAATTTAATTTACACCTAGATGAAGTTTTTAACCTAATTAAATCTCAAATCCATATTAATAATTTATTGTTCTAGAAATTTTCATTCCCATAGCTTGCTCAATTATTCCATATTAATTATTCTTAATCAACATAAATCCATGATTAATACCTTAATTAATTTTGGGGTGTTACACAATGAAATAGAAATAAAATACATTTTGAAATTTGATGCCTCTCAGTTATTAGACTTGGTGGATGATAATGGTATTTAATAATAGATCAAATACAATGATCAATGTGCACATATATATATAATCAATAGGAAACAAACTAGAACATCACCATCCTACTTTGTAATAGGGTGAGAATTAGTCTTTTATGACTTGTCTAGTAAATATCTACTATACGTTATAATTTTAATTTGTATATTTGGGTATTACCCCTAGACTAACAAAATGTGAAATGAATGAAAATACATAATGCATTTAAATTTAGTTCATTCCACTACTGGGTCTCTTTCCAACCAGGAACTTGTACTTCATCAATGTGCAATACAAAGTGTCTGTTCACTAATGACTAAATTAAATTCTACCAAATGGATAGATTTGATTATTAGGTGCAGGCAAATTTTTTCGAATGTTATTGAATTTAGGCAAGCACTATACAAGTATAGTATTGCTCATAAATTTGGATATACTTTCCTAAAGAACAGCCCCCACAAGATGATTGTCAAGTGCAATGTGGATGGATGCAAGGGGAAGCTAACATCATATGTAGTGGCTAAAAGCACACGCTTCCTAAGTGTGCAAATCTTTTATAGTGAGCATGTGCATTCAGCACAAGATAACTTGGTAGTATCTCATAAGCAAAGGGCAGACTTAATAGCATCCATAATGGTTGAGGAGTCAGATCAAGTAGAGATAAAATGTCAAATGATAACTGTGGTAAGCTGTTCAGAGAATATGGATTGGCATTAAGTTACCATCAAGCATGAAGGGGGAAGGAGAAAGCTTTAGCTGATATTGATGAGCTAGTAGATTGGTCATACATGCTAATCCCTTGGCTGTGCAACTATTTAATGGAAATAGATTTAGAAACTATTACAACATGGCTTTCATCGACGAACAACCATTTTGAAAGGTTGCTCATTGCATGTGGATACTATATAACTGCATCTACGTATGATGTAGATAATGACTTGTTTCCACTTACTTATGCAATTGTAAGTGCAAAAACACATGATGATTGGGTGTGGTCCCTTCGAAAGGTTAAAGACTTAATTGGTGGTATAAAAATAACTCTAGTTTCAAATTGCTACAATGCCATCATTGGTGTAGTAAGAGAAGTGTTTGGTAGGGAGAGACGTGCATTTTGTTATCAACATATAAAGGAGAATTTTAGTAGTGAGTTTTTAAAAGTTTGTAGAGGGCAAAGAAGATGGTGTAAGGATGATGCATTGAAATTGCTAGATGGGATTACGTATGCTCAGTTTGACTGATGTTAATAGGTGGGCATTTGCCAGATTTCCATATTGACAATGGGATAATATCACAACTAACCTTGCATAGTCTTTTAATGCATGGATAGTGAAAGAAAGGAAGGATAATGTTTGTTTATGAATCAATGAGCATAGGGATAAGCTAGCTAAAAAACTATATGCTAGCAAGGAAGGCATGGCTAAATGGACAAATAGCGTGGGTCCAAGGATTGAGGTAATACTGAAGGAGAATATTGTAAAGGTAGAAAATATGATAGCAGAGCACTATAGTATTAATCGGCTTTTAGTTCGAATAAGAAGCAATGGAATATGGCATTAAGAGAGTGTACTTGTCAAGCTTGGTAAATGTCTGGCATCCCATGTCCTTATGCATGTGCAACAATAAAGAAGGTGCATGAGACTGTGTACTCATATGTGAAACAATACTACTTACTGAGCTCACAGCAAAAGATGTATATGAATACTATGATTCCTGTAGAGACTCATGATCTGCCAAACCTGAACAATCTTTTGATTGATGATTATGCTAGTAACACCTTCTTACTATCACCCATCACAGCCCATCTAGCTAGAAGATTGCAGAAAAGGTGATGTGAATCACAATTTCAAGATAAGACTCAATACCGGTGTTCTTGTTGTCAAGAGGCAGGGCATAACAGAGTTAGGTGCAAAACCCCCAATCCTTCTTTATCCTGATGCTATAAAAGTAGCTCTTGGGTGGTTATATATTAGTGCTTTCTGAAGGAAGTGGTTAGTAGTATTGTAAATGTGTGAAAGTTAGGCTCTCTTTGTATATGGATAAACATAACCTATTTTTATTTGAAGGTCTAGAAGTTGGGCTCTTTTGTACATGGGTAGACAAACCCTATTTTTTGAAGTTATGAAAGTTAGGCTCTCTTTTATACATGGGCAAATATAACTGATTTTTTTGTACATGCATCAGGGACATGTAAAGGTTCTTTGTAGTTGTTAAAGGGAAGTAAAGTCTAAATTTGTTAGGCTATTGGCAACTGTACGTAATACGAATGAAAAGTAATAAAAATGAAGCTTTGTGTTACAAGTGCTATATGTATATAATATTTGTTTATGTCTAATTTTTGTGTACAGGTTATGAAAAGAATGTATAGTATATTAGTATTTGATTGAACTGATTTTTAATGCCTTTACTGCAAGGTTTAGGTGTAGGCATTTTTGTGCATCACTATGCCATTTTTTGTTAATTTTGCAACTTTTCCTTCTCTTATATAAGTGGATGTTGATATGTGGGACATGCATTTTCACTTTCAAAACTAAGATTTGCTATTGCTTATCATAAGTTGATCATTTTTAACTTTTCTTGGGGTCTGGAGCAAACAAAGTAAAAATCCCTATATAACAGACCACACATTTTCATGATCTTGTACTTAATGATGAGTCCATGCATGGAACTCCTGCACTTGAGGTACTCAAGTCATTTTATTTCAAGGGCATGGCTGAAAAGAATTTGAATGCAGTCATTGTTTATTGTTGCATCAGAACTCTAGCTTATTTTACTGATCTTCACGTGAATCACAGTATTAGCTGCAGCCAACATTGTTAGTTTGCACCCTCTATGCTTGATTAATGAAACAACAACAACTGGCTTAGCTTATGGGATTTATAACACATAGCTTCCTGAAAATGATCAACCCAGATAGTATCATACATAGTAGATCCAGAGGCACCTCTGAACTTTGAGGATTTATCAAGCTAGAGAAGGATGTCAGGGAATTCAGCCAATGTGAGGATTTTGAGCAACTAAGTGTTCAGATTTTGGATTCTATTTGGTATTAATGGAACTGATATTACAATCCACCATTGGCTTAAATTGCAAAAGAAGACCAATATTACAACCATATGTTAGCAACCATATGTCAAGAATGGAGCACTTATGTATAACACCAAAAACAATCCAACATTGGCAAGTCAATAGAAAGAAAGAAAAAAAATACAACCAAATGATCAATTAACAACAAGTTCTATGCATAGGTGGTCCATTACAGCATTGCATATTCATAACCAATTTTAAGGAAATTTATGCTCTTTTCTTAAACTTGTGAATCCTTGGGTGGAGAGATTTTCTCCTTTGGTTTTTATTTTTGTAAACCTTTGTTGTTCATAATCCAATGGTATAGAGTTTTAGGACTATTACCATAAAGTTTAGAGGTATTACTACTAGATTTAAGCACATTTCCATCCACTTTTGGAAACCCTCTAGAGTATAATTACTAGTGTTATTTAGACCTGTTACTATATATTTTTAAGATATTACTAGTGGACTTTAGGGATTTTACTAACATATTCAGGTTATGAGTTTAGGACATTAATGGCAAGCTTAGTGATATGACTCAGTGACCCTTAAGAAAATAGACGATTATATTAACAAAAAAAAAGTAACTCAAGGAATTTTATAATTTTATTATAATCATAGTAATCAAATATTTACAACCATCAGTTTACAAAGTCTATAAGGCTGATAGAATGTTCTTGTCTATCACTACAATAGTACAAAGTCTTAGGGAGAAAATTATCAATGCATCACGACTTTTTGGTTTGCTTCCCTTTGATTGTTGCCCTTGCCACTGCCATTACATCACCTCGGCACTTGTTCTATAGATGATTCACTAGGTCCTACATGAGTTGGGCACGAAACTTATCCAACTCTTCCTAAAACTATAACCATTTACCCATAAGCCACCAGGTAGTAAATTATAATAAACAATAAAAGAGATACTCAAACCAGAGTATATGTTGGCATGATGAGCCCTTCCAACTCAGGCTTTGGTTCCCCAATCCACAGTTGCAAGTATTTAATCAAATATATTCTACAATCATCATTAACCAACAAATGAGATATCATAAAGTCAGGGTTATACATACAGTACTAGAAATATTGAAAGTTCAAAGTAATTCACTTACATGTTTGGTTATTGGGGCAACTTAACATATTTCACGGTGATAATTGGGCCTGCGGCCACGAATCTCTCTAGTTTCAACAGCTTTAATAGTGTGGCCAACCGATCTTTCTATTATATCACTCAGAAAATATCACACACAGCTTAACCATTACAATTAACTTTAAAAATTACATGCCAGTAAAACACAACATAATTTTACCATGATATGGGCTATCTTCTTCTGGCTTGTGTTGGTCCTTTGACTCAATGAGTCAATGATGTATAGAATGTATACATAAAGATCCAGAGTAAAGTAGAACCAGTAGTTCAAAAATAGCACAAGGGTGAATACCTGTAACCATTTCCAAATAACCAACACTTTCCAGGGGATAGGCCAATAGAAAATAACAAATACCCTACAAGTACATTACCAAGATGCAATCATGATGTTATAGCCCACTTTGTCAGGCCACAGTTTTTCAAGCAAATCATCCACATTGTACTGCCTTATAGGTTTTAAGAGGGTTCTCTATACCAATAATTTCATAAAGTGTATCAAAGCAAGATTTAAAGCAAAAGATCATTAACAGTGCTATGAAAGGAAAGACATATTAGTCACCATGAAATCCTCATCCAGAATGTGTCATCTGATAGTCCAGTTCTCTCACTTTTGGTCTTCTATAAGCACTCTGGACACCATGGTTATCACCTATACACACCCAATAAAGGTAAGCATAACATAATCATTTTTAAAAGAATCACACTAATGTAGACATGCAAAAGTTAAACTCACCAATGTGTTGATCCACTTCCATCTACTAAGGCACTGACACTCAGCACGGGTGAAGTAAAAGTCAAACAAATCAACTACTACTCTAGTAACAAAGTAGGCACATTCACTCACTAATATTAGTACATCAAATACATTTTCACTATTAGCGACATCAAATGAAATCACTAACATAAATTCTACAAACATATGAATTTTCCCATACTGATACACATACTCATTGCTGTTTGCTTGGGCAGCCCATGAAGAGCAATATTTATACACTATCTTTTTCTCTTTCTGTGTTCTAGTGTTAAGGGCTTCCTTCATAGATGGTGACCATTTGATGGCCTTATGACGTTGTCTTATTGACCTGTGTGGGTGTTCTTGTCCCTCAACTTTATCCTTTAGGCTAGGGGCATCTATTGTTTTCCTCGTCTTCAGCTTAATCCCACTAGCACTTCTAGATGATTCATCCAATTCATCATTCTCCCCATCTCCACTTGACATACACCTAAGTGATGTGTAACACCATAACTTCTAGCTCATTTCATGCCATTTATAAGCTTTGTATTATTAATCCCACAAGAGCATATGAAAAGGAAATGAAAATAATGGACTTTTTTCGCGTTGCGCTCTATCTAAAAAATTTAATTCGGTGTCATGTGGACCGTGTGAGCTTATACTATACTTTCTCATATTTAATTTCATTATTATAACTCATTTGCATCCAAAAACATGCCTACAATTCATGGAAACCGAAATGAAGCTCAAAATAAACAAGCATATTTTCGGCCAGATTTGCTCCATTTTCTGACCCAACTTTGGAAAATCATAACTAAATATAGAAAATTTGAAATCATGCAATCTTTGTCATTATGGAAAGCTTAGGATGTCTAATTCACACTAAAAATATTCCCAGGTCAGAAAATTCATCACACAGAACTTTTGACATCCAAAAAGCTATAGAGTCGCTGGCTGCCTAGGCTGTCATTCAGTTTACTGATACAAATTTCTGAAATTCATAGAAATCTACAAATGTTGACTCAATGCTAAAAATAATTCTAGAATGAAATAGATACGTTTAGATATCTAGAACTGATGGAACAATAACTGAGCTCCTAGGGTGCTACTAATACTGACAATAGACTTCAAACATGCATAACTCTCTGCTCAGACCTCCAAATGAGGTTATCTTGGTGGTCACAGAAAGCTTATGACCTCTAATTTATGAATATAAAATTTCATAAGCATTGGACACCATTTAGCTATTGGGTAACATAGAATTCAAAACTGCCAGTATGAACAGTACCCATACTAGAATCCATAAAAAATCTCAACTTTAAAAATTCATCAAATATTCCCTAGGTCTCTGAAAATTATGATCTTTATCTTCTCAAAAAGATCTTAATGAGACCTAATTGTATGCCAAATTTCAGGGCAAGACTAACTCATTTGGCAAAAAAGTGATATAGGGTTCCATTATGGTCAATTTTGGCTCCATATTGGGTACCAAAATTGCCAAATAGATTTCCCTTGGTCTTGGCACCTTTTGGGCAAGTTTAAAAGCTTATTTGAGACTTGTGTGAGCTGCCCAAATGGTCCCAAACCTCATGCATCTTATTTTGGCCATTCAACCCACACTTATACACATAACCACCAAACTTTACATTCTCATACCATGGCATTTCATACTCAAAACATGTGCTAGTAGTCATACATCATTTCCATACATCTAAACATCACATAATAGTATGTTTACATAAGTCTCAACGTTCTTAGTACATATACAACCTCATATATATTATGAACCATCATTATGGTTCCAAAATAGACAAAGCAAGACATAAGCTTGTCAATTGTCCCTCTTTAAGGTTGTTGGCTCCCTTCACCACAATTGCTTGGTCCACCTAGCATGTTAGATCATTAGAGAGGAGGGAATGAGATTCAAAGAATCCCAATAGCTCATCTCCCATTCAATCATACATAATATGTGCAAAGCAAGTTTCACAAATGCATGCATGGAGAAGGTAGAAATCATAGACATTTGAAAAGCAACTTTGACATATGAATCAATCATACAAGACATTCAAGACCTCACTAAGCGTTTGGATTGGCTTCACACTTCTCCTCATGGATTTTGGACTTGCCTTACCCATTCTTTGAGTACTTTGGACTCAACCATACTCTTGAGAGCCCACTTTGCTTTTAGGAGACTCTTTACTTTATCTCAACAAAACTCAAGGGTTCTTGGCTCATCTTCACCCAAGGGAAGAGTTCTTGGCCTCTCCACACTCAAGCAAACTCATACAAACATCATGGATTTATTTAAAAACATAATATGGCATCAAGCATCATGGCATATAAAGGCATGCTAGCATACTTTTCAAAGCTTGGAAAGACACCCACACACATTTTAAAACTGCTAAACACACATTTATGCATGATAGAAGGTGGAGAGAGCTACTTTGTATGCAAGTACACACTTTTTCCTTAACTTTTAAACCTTCTCTTTTGGCCACACACCCACAATTTGGTGGAGATGGTTTCTCTTGGCCTATATACAATTTTTGGGAGCCAATTAGGTTCATGAAATATTCTCTAAAGCCATACAACTTACTTAAGTACTAGATTGCTCTATAATTCCCATTATGGTCCATAAAGGCACCTAATGAAGTAACACCCCTTAAATGATTTATAGGCCTCATTCTTTCTTTTCAAATATGATTCTTGACTCCTTTTAAGCCTCTTGGAGTCATCACATCATCAAAACAAAAGGCCTAGCACCATGTGACTTCTTTAGGTCATATTATGGAACCTAAGACACCAAATCACTTTCCATGAGTTCTAAATTTTTTCCAAGGTCTCCCCTCATTTTCATTCATCAATTATGACTCAAGAATGGCCTTAGAAAAATTTAAAACTCTCCCTAGCTATGAGAAACTCTTTAGGCCGAGGCTATGGAGCTTAATGGCCTTCATGGAGTTTGCTTGGTTTTCTTGAAGGGAGAAGCTTATGGGGAGCATCTTTGGTGTCTCAAGAACTCATATATACTCCAACTTAGACCTAGGAAGCATCTTACAAATTTAGAAATTGAAAGGTGCACTTGAAACCCTAAGTTTTGCATCTTGCTTTCTAATGCCTTTTTCTTAGTTTTCTTTGCATATTCTTATTCCTCTCCATCAAATACCTAAGAATCATCTTTGGTTTGGTTAAAAATATGAATCCTTAGATCTATCCAAGTGTAGGTCGAAATGCTCAAGGAAGGGAGGAAGAAGACCAAGTGGAAGAATTGCAAAATACCTTGTTTTCCTTGGATTTCCTTGCTTGTTCTTGCTTTCCTTGGCCTCCTTACTTGAAATTCGAACTTTCCCCTCTGTTCTCCATTCAAAACAGCCTTCAAAACTTCAGAGAAATCATGGAGAAGAAGAGGGAAAAAGAGAAGAAGAAAGTGGTGGAGAGAAAGCATGAAAAACAAGCAAAATTCCATACCTAAAGTCTTGAATCTTTCCTTCTTCTTCCCTTCTCTTTGTGCACCACTCTCCAAGGGATTTGCTTCTAATTTGGGGCTAGAAATTCTGAAGTGAATGAAGGAGAGTGTGAGGTGTCACCTATATATAGTTAGAGTAAAGTGACTTTTTTAAAAATTCCTATTTTGCCGTTCATATTTTGCCTTTTTGTTTCTCATTTGTTTTAGCTCCTTTTTTAGAACCATCTTTTCCATTATAAAATTTAGATTTCCAATTAAGAAAAATGGCTTTGGAATCACTCAAATCGGAGCTAAAATCCTTCCGAACGAATCGGTCAAAGTTTAGGTCAACCGACGTTGGAAAACTTACACCGGAGGGTCTTTACCGGTCTCGGGACTTCCCATGGTTTTTAGGGCCTCTGAGAACCCCAAAAAACTCAAAACTTTCATTTAAAAAGCCCTTCTGTAGGTTTTCCAAAAAGTCCACTTATGTACGAAAATACCACTGACCTTTCGGAAAATTTTTCGAATCACTCTGACCCCGGTTTCTGGGCAACTCAAGGCTCAAATCCTCATTTTCTAATTTTTAAATTTTATCCAAATTTTATTTGGCCTTGAGTCACTCATCTCAGGGGGCTTACTTTGAAAATGTGCCATTTTCCGTCGTTTAACAAAAATTGGATGTTACATGATGCAGCTGCTTCTTCTCCATCCTCTCCCTCATCACCAGCCACGTTACCTGCAGAGGTTCCCTCCATGTCACCCACAAGAGTCACTTCATTGGTAAGGCTTGTAAATTCTATCTGTAGCATCAAAAGATCTTTAGCAAAGCTGTGAGCAAAGTTCAGGAGTCTTTTATACATTTTCTTGATACCTACAAGGTTCCCACAATAATAATTAGTTCAAAGATGCCTAAGAACCCTTAACACAATTGATATTCAAGGAGAATTAGAGTTGAGGATTTAAATATGAAAAAAATTCCTCCGCAGGACCTATTACCACTGGTTTTATGATAGATTACCATTAACTTAAAGTAAAACACCTTAAACCCAGTGGTAATAGGTCCTTCACAGTAGAAAAAACCTCAACTCCAATTCTCCCTTGAGTTGATTCAAATACAAGAAGTGGTACTGAATGGTGAAATGCAGATTCTGAAAGGAATGTGATGGGCCTTTGGTATTAAAGATTCCCTGCATCCAGAAGTAATATCAGACCAGTTGGCAAATTACCAAATAATCATATAAGCTTATATAGTAGTTTACCTGTATTATCATATATAGCTAAATAGAGAGTAGCTTACTTGAACATGCTCCTTCTCAAGCTTAACCCTTTCTTGGATGCATTGTTAGGTCCAAAACTTGATAGCATTAGCATTGCTGGGGATAACTACATCTCTAAGAGGAAAATGCTACAGGAAAAAAATACTGACCAAAATTGAACTTGTTAAATGTGTGAAATAATTGGTCAAATAAATATACAAGTAACAAATCATACCATTAAGAGTGGCAAATATCCACTAATGCTCTTCTTCTCTACTTTTTTATGTAGAGTTATTTTGAAGCTTACCACTTCCTTTATAAGAGTAGAAAGGAAAAATTCTGCCCAGTTATACATGTCTGCATGGTCAATGTCTACAATTGTAGGAAGTAATTTATCATTCAAGTATAAGCTAGATGTCGGGTATAGGAATGTCCCTAAGGCAAATAGAAAAAAAGGTCGCTTGAAGTCTTTGCTAGCCTTGCCTCTTAATATAATATCTTTCAGATCCTTCAATTTTTTTCCTTTGAACTTTCTTCTGACTATAGCTATGCCTTCTCCTTCTAAACTATGCCTATTATGCCATAAACATCTTAGGCTTTAAGTAGTACTCATTTACCTTTGATTGATAGCAATCTAGTTAGAACATCAAAGGCTATAACAAGCTCCATGCACAAGTCCTTTGATAAGGTTTGGAATGCCGAATCTAGCAATTTTTCAAACCCCATTTCCTCCACTAATTTATTATGCACAGTGTTATTTTTGATAAATTTTATAGCTTCCTTAAACTGAGTAGACGAGTACCTTATCCTAATTGGTATCTATAGAACACAAATAATTCAATAACATAGCATGAACTCATTAAATGAGGGATTTCAGGGATGCATAACAATGAATATTTCCTTACACGAGAATTTCTAAGAACATGCTCCTTCTTGTACTCCATTTGCTCTTAGCACATCCTTATACCTCTTTTGCTCACTTGGCTCTAAGTTCTTCCACGCTGCTAAGGCTACAACATTCCCTTGTAAAAGAATAGCAAACAATCTTACTCATTTTTCTACCATATTTTAGACATCATTTGCTCCACAACAATTATGTTGCCTACCTCTTTAATATTGTGGAACTTTCCTTTGTTTTTTTTTTTTATAAAATTCTGCCCTGGAAATGAAAACACCCATCTGATTAAGTCTTTTTTTTATTACCATAAATCATCACCATGTCATAAAATATAAAAAAAGATCACCTAAACTTCTACAATCCAAATTTGTATTTGTGTGAGGTATTGTCTTTATCTTCCATTATACTTTATCCTGACAGTTACAAATCAATACCCTTCAACCACAATCACAAACAACCAAAGAAACCATCAATAATCTCTTCCTATATAAACAACCAAGTGTGATTGACAATGACTCCACACATGCCAGTTACAAGTAATACAACCATTGCATTATAACTAATAAGCAAAATAGGAAATTTGTGTAGTACACATGCTTGTCATATATGTTGCATTATATAATTAAATTATGAAGGTTCTATACTCAACCTTCATTAATAATTCATACATTCATTTTACCACATTATTACTAACTTTAGTGCTATAACCTATTACTACTAGGTTTAGGTGTTACTCCTGTGCTTAAGGACATTTACTACTAGGTTTTAGGAACTGTTATCTACTATTGACTTAGGCACTTTACTTCCATCTTTAGTTATGTTACTACTAAATTTCAGAAAATTTACTATCATATTTAGGGATTTACCATAGTATACTTATAATTTTAGAACTCTTACCCCCAACTTTAAGGACTTTGCTAATGGAATTAGGGAATTTTACACCACTGAGTTCTAACACACATTGCTAGCTACTGGATCATCAAAACTTATCCCACAATTTATCCCATATCCTAAATCCCAAATTCAAGTTTCAAACAATATCTAATACACAATAGCATTTACCCAAAGCCAGAAGGAATTTCACATCCACAAGTCTAAATCTAAAGCCTCATCATTCACTACCTAAATTCCCTTTGCCAACGATACCCATATTTGTTTTTGATGTAAAAGCATGTAAATACTAGCATTTACGAAGGAATGAAAGTGTGAATCTTTGGACCTATCACATGAGAAGCAGAGGTGCTACTTACCTTGCTTATCACAGATTTTTGAGCGCGGAAGAACCTGTCGAAGGCTAGTACTAGCATGCGTCGTTCAAACCATTAAAGGATGCCTTTTCGGTGAAAAGCTGTCTATGGATTTTCAGTAACTGATTGCAAGAGAAAACTCCCAATGATTTTCAGTTACCAATTACAGGAGAAATGGTCGAATGCTCAGCAATGAAAGGAGGGAGAAGTGACTAGCATCTGGAGGGCAAAGAGCGCATTTGGATTCGATTTGATTTAAACAGCTTATTTAATAGAGAAGCAAATGGTATTTTTATCCATCAAATTTTTCTTGGTCCAACAGCGTAATATTAATTTTTCAAGTTCTTCATTATAATATTTGCATTGTTTGAGTTCTTCGTACTAATTTTTCCTTAAATTTATCTACAACATAAAAAAGTTTATCTTTACAAAAGATAAATTGAACGAAATAGGTCCATATAATATTTATAAGTAACAATTATGTGAGAGTAATAATTCAAAATGAAAATTTTCGAATTAATAAGATAGGCCCTCAAAATAAGATAGGCCTTCAAAATAAGAAAGGCCTACACAAATTCCATCAGTAATAGTTATCATAGAGCAATTTGTCAACATAAATTTTGTTATATTAAAGGTAGAGAAAAATATAAGACTACATATATATTTAATACTTACCACAATATATTATTAGAATGTTTTGAAAAATAAGATGCATGAAATTAGAGAAGATGAAAGAATTTGAACAAAAAAAATGAAGGAAACAAGAAAATTAAAATATGAGAACTTAGTCGAAGCAATAAAAGAAACTAAAGCAAAATTATGAACTCAACTTATGAAATTCATGGAATAATATATAGAGAAATTATTGAACGTGAAATATTACATTTTTCATTCATTATTTAATATCACTGACTAGATTAGTGGTCCCTTTTAAAAAAAAAATAAAAAATTATTAATTTAGACATAAAACCACCTTATATAGAAAAATAATAATGGGATGCATAGCTACTATTAAAAAAAATTAATGGGATGCACATCCATTATATTAAATAATAATAATATATTAAATGGGACATAAAACCATCATATTAAAAAGAAAAGGAAAAATTAGAACGAATGACTTAAACTAGCTAAATATTATTACGAGGGACCTTAAAAATCAATATTACTCTGTATGACCAAATGAAAAACCAATAGACAAAAATGTTGTAGCTCTGTTAACAAGCCTTATGAATCCCATGCAATTTACTCTAGCCATTTTTGTTTCTCACTAGTTTTGGCTTCCTCCATGATCATCCTCCCCTTAGTTCTTTAGCTTTCTTCCTTTCAGTTTGTCATCCTTCTTCCCTTCATTTCTTCATCCTTCCTCCCCCCATTTCTTCCACCATTCATCTAGTCCTCTTGTCATCCTATGAGTTTTGCAGCTACGCACAGTCAAGGCATGAGCAAACCAAAATGGGCTAGAGACACTTATTGATATGCTAATATTGAAGGATTTTTTGTAGGATTCAGTAAGAAGCAATCTATGATATGCTATGTCTTTTAAATCCTTATGGTTAATGGCAATGTTTTCTTCTTCTTATAGTCTACATTGTATACAATATTTGGGCTAGAGTTTTAAGGACCTAGATCTGCATTGTATATAGTATTTGTTGTTGCTTATCATAAGTTGATCATTTTCACTTTCCCTTACCTTGTACGGGTATGGAGCTTTGAAGTCCCTGACTATTTCTATCTCATATGGTAGGCTGCAAAGTGAGACTATATCTAGTGATGCACTAGATAAGTGCATTCCTTTGCATGATTTAAAGTAAAAAAACAACACTTAGGCCGAAGTATGGCATTAAAAATGAATGAATGACATCAATAAAGCACACTGATGAAATTCAGGTCAGTTACTACTAAGTTGTACCTGTTACTATAAAGTTTAGAGATATTACTACGGGAGTTTAAGAAATTTACTACTTTATTTAGGCTTTATATAGTGTACATAATTTTAGGGCCATTACTATAAAGTTTAGGGGTGTTACTAATGGATTTAAGGAAATTTACCACTCCTTTTAAGGAGATTTTTCATTTCTCTTCTCTTATTATGCATTTACCATTCTCTTTTCTTATCACTTCATTTACAATCTTAGATTTTTCACTATCAATCAAATCTTTTTATGTTAAATTTGACTTATCCCAAGATTACAATTTGCTTGGGAGAGGTAAATGCAAAATGAAAAGCTAATAAAAATATTATTTTATGCACTTGACTGAAAATTCTAGTTGACACAAACATTGCATTGCTAGAAACTCAAAAAACTACGTAATTTATTATTATTATTAGGGATAAAATTAACAAATTTAAATAACAAAGATGACTAATATCATTTCCTAGAACCAATCACTACATAAGTACAAGGAATGAAAGAAATAAAAATGAAAAATGAGATATTATTGATACAAAATTGACTTATGACCACTTGCAAGTATTCTCAAAGGGATTAGAGATGATTCAAAACAGATTTCCTATCATGCATAATAGGAATGGCTCCCTTCACTTGAATACAAAGAGAAGCTGCTATAGCTATTATGCAAGAGTAAAAAGAAAAAAAAAGAATGCTGCAATGTTATGCTTCCACACCTCCCCTCATTCCATGAATATGCCTATTGGAAATAATAAACTCAACTCACTAAGTAACTAATAGAAAGAAGAACAGAGCAAGAAGTTACCCCTTTATTTTACATATGGTAAGGTTTCTATTACTATATGATAATGACATTGGTTGTGATGTGTTTGTTGAAATGCTTGTTATTGTTATTATTGTTGTCGAAAAAACTTCCACCAGCTTTCTTGAATGGGTTCTCCCTTTATGCATGTGTCTCTCATAGTGCTTTGATCCTAGATATGCTTTCTTTAAGCATCTCCATTTCTTGCCACTTTTTCTTTTGCATCTTCCAAGCTCTGGATATACTTTTCTGTCATATCCCATTTGAAGGCATCCCCATACAACTGCAGCCATATAAAATTAAAAAGAAAAAAAAGAAAAATTAAACCGTAAACCTAAATCAACTAAAAATAATGTGTTTCATTCTTACTGGGATAGAGGGGGAAGAGCCTTGAAAAAGAAGACATTAAAGAGTCTCGGCTTCTTTGGATAGAGTAAACAAGATCAGGTGAGATAGGGTCCCTAAGACCAAGTATTTAAAGATAAGAGCTTGTTGTTCAAGTTCTTGCCATTGAATTGCTGTGAAAGGAGACCTATCTCTTGCACTTGTTGCACTTATCATTTTTTGATACAAAAAGCTTTTATATAAATAAATATTTTAACCATATACTGATGAAGAAGAAGAACTTAGAAAATTTCAAAGACAAAAGGAAAATGGATTTCTTTAATTGTTTAAAGTGAAGGGCATATTTGAAGGAGTCATTCGTTGCAACATCTTCTTTATATGCATGGATAAGACTCATCGCTCTGATGATAGGCTTCTGGGGTTTGTGAGAGAGTTTGAGTCTGCTTTTATAACCATTGCACCTTTGTTGGATTTTGTCTTTTTGCTCTGCAACTACTGCTATTGTCTTTGACATCTTTGCAAAAATCCATAAACAAATATGCCAAATGAAATGGAGAAAAATTAAATTCAAATAAGGGTGACTCCATGCCCCTTTGGTTTTGCAGTCTCAGTGTCTTCTCCTCTGGTTTTCATTTTTGTAAATCCTTCTTCTTATTTTAGGTTCATAATCCAATGGTATATAGTTTTAGGACTATTACTACAAATTTTAGAGGTGTTACTACTAGATTTAAGGAAATTTACACTTATTTTTAGGGACCTTTCAAAGTATAGTTACTAGTATAGTTTAAATCCATTATTACAAATTTTATAGATATTACTAGTGGACTTTATAACATTCAGCTTCTCTGTAAATGTGAGAAATATAATGTCTGATTTCCCTATAAACATGCAAAACGCATAAGATATAAAAGCAAGTTTCCTTAAATGAATAATTTAAGGACAAATAAAATTAGAATAAATTTTAAATAATAGAAAATGAGGATCTAAAGCCCAAGATGCCTAGAAACCAAAGATAGAGTGGTTCAATAAAATTGTCAAAAGTATAATGGTATTTTCATAACTTTGGATACTTTTTAGAAAACTCAAAGGAGGAATTTTTAAATGAAAAAATGAGTTTCTCGGGGTTCTTGAAGGCCCTAAAAACTATAGGAACCTCTAGAACAGTTCAAACCTCTCCGATTGATGTTTTACGATGTCAATTGATCCGAACTTTGACTAGTTTATTTGAGAAGGTTTTAGATTCAATTTGAGTGATTCTAAAGATATTTTATAAGTTAGAGAACCTAAATTTCATAACAGAAAAGACAATTTTCAAAAATGAGTTAAAATGAGCTTAAAATGAAAAAGCCAAGAAAATGGGACATGAATGAAATTTTTTAAAAGAATTTAAGAAGTACTCCCTTATAAAAATGCCCCACCTCTAGTCAAACCTCTTAACTGACTTCCACACATGTTCAAATAGAAGCAAAGAGAGCTGAGAGTGGCACACAAGAGGGAGAGCTAAGGGAGGAAGAAGAAGCTTGTAAAGTATAAGAAATTCTTAGATTTTCATGTCTTTTCCTTTATTAAACTCCTTCTTATCTCTTTTTCTATGGTTTTAACACTTTGATTAGCCTTGTTTGGTGGTTGGATCAGAGGGGAAAACTTAGAATTTCAAGGAGGAGCTTGAAGCAATGGAAAAAGCCCTTAAAAAAGTCTTGAAACAAGGTAAATTTCGTGGCATATGTTGCACTTCTTGCTTATTCTCCTCCATATGAATTTCTTGCAACCTAGAGCCCATCTAAAGGGAGTTGAATTATGACCATATCAAGGGAAGAACAAGTGATGTAGAGTGTGAGAATTAAGACTATGCAATTGGAAACAAAAAGGGAGCCTTAAAATTCAAGTTGGGACAACTTGAGGCTTTGAAATAAATGATGAAATCTGATTTTTCCTAAAGGTATTCTAGCTTATGTAAGACATGGTATGAGTCTCTTAGACCTCTAGAAAGTTGCATATATGCCATCCCCTTCATGAAAGTGAAACAAACTGCATGGGTTCCAAATAAGGAGTATATCATAGCCTAGGTTATGCCAAGCACCTAGGAAGTGTTTTAATTTTTTCCAACCTTAGAATGGGACTAGATATGATGGAAGAATGTCAAAAGAAGCCTTGGAAAAATTTTAGAAGCCATAGAATGTGAGATAAAGGTGTAGGCTCCATAATAAGATATTAGGAAGCAATTTATAGCTAGGCTCCTCATAATGAAGGTGTGATGACTCAAAGGAGTCTAAAGGGAGTCAAGAGACCTAGAATGAATGAAAAATGGAAGCCAAGATCATGAATTCTTATTGTTGCTTCATTAGGTCTCTTATGGAACCATAAGTGTCTTAGAACCAAGCAAGTCTTCATAAAGTTTGTGAGAAGCTTAAACTTATTCCTATAAGTAATTTATGCCTTATTTAATGTGTTTAGGCTAAAAGAATCAAGTGTTATCCAATTCCATGAGCTTGGCCAAAAAGGGGATGAAGAGTTCGAGGAGAAAGTGTGTGGTATTGGCTCTAAGGTAGCTTTCTAACCTTTTTCTTATGCATTCTTAGGTGTTTTCTTATCTTTGAATATGTGTATGTATGTTTATGCTATGAGAAATCTTTCTAACTATTTTCTACATGCCATGGTATCATAATGTTCTTGAAATTTGTTTTGATTTGAATGGGTATAGTAATGCCAAAAGTCCCTTAGCAAGGGTGAGGATAAGGAAAAAGTCTTTAGGATTAGGTGAGACAAAGCCAAAATATTCAAGAAGAGTGAGGCTTAGTCAAAAGTCCATTAAAAATGGGTAGGACAAATCCCAAAGTCCCAGGAAAAATAGGTGAAGCTAAACTAAGACCCTTGAGAGTCTATATATGATATATATATAAGTTTCTTGAGCATGGAAAATAATTTATATATGTTCATGACTAGTCTAAGAGACATGCATGTATTCTTTAACTTGAATTTTAATCCATTATGTATATTTGAAAAGGTAAAGAGGTATTGAGATTTTTTGGATCTCATTTTCTCCCTCCAATGTCTAACTATGTTTAGGTGAGCCAAGTGAGTCAAGAAATGGAAGCCACCACTTATGAAAACAAGGACTTTGACAAGGTGTAACACCATAACTCTCTAGTTTTGCCTCATGCTATTTCTAAGTCTCATGTCATACATTACACAAGAAAGCAAGAAAAATGGCATTAAAATATTGCATTTTTTTATGTCGCGTAACGTATAGATTTTTTATTTGGTGTCCCATGGACCATATGAACTTACTCAACTCATTTTCATATTTAATTACACAAATAAAACTCAAAACCATCCCATAAAGTGGCCTAGAACTCAGGCAAATGAAGGGATTACATAAAATTAAGAGAGCAGCATCGGGCAAAGTTTCTAGATTTCTGTCACAAAATTTGAAAAATCATAACTAATTCTAGAAAAATTGAAATCATACATTCTTTACCATTATAGAAAGCTAAAGATGCCTATGTTATGGTAAAATATTTCCATGTCATGAAGCATCAAGTAGAAGACATTTGACATTTGAAAAGCACCCAAAGTCTCAACTATCTGGGTTACTGTTACAAGTTACTATCATAAATTTTGAAAATTCATAACTAATTCTAGAAAACTCCAAAACATACAAATTTGATCATTATGAGAAGCTACAGGTGTTAAATTTTAAAAAAAATATCTCTAGACCACGTGAAGTTCATTTAGAAACTAAATTATGATGGAACAATATAAGAGGTCAAGTGGCACTACTGATAGTGACTTTCAACTTTAAAAAAATTTATATCTCTTTGCTTAGAGCTCCAAATGAGATGATCTTGGTGGCCATAGAAATATTATGACCTCTAATTTATGTGTGTAAAATTTCATAAGCATTGGACACTATTTGGGCCTTGGATGACATAGAACACAAAATTGACCATATGAACAATACATGCACCAAAATAGCAGAAAATCTCAATTTTGAAAATTCATAATTAATCCTATAGAGCTTTGATTTTTTTTTTTTTCATTTTAGCTTTCCAAAATCTCTAGATAAATCTACATACGTACTGAATTTCATGGGCAAATTCGTCCATTTGGTCAGATTTTGATATTGGGTTGCAAATTGGTCACTTTTGTGCTATATAATGGGTCCAAATGGTTCATATTGAGTTCCAAGGACACTATGACCATTTGAGCACATGGGAATGTACCAAAACGACATTTTAAACTTGTCTCAAAGGTGCAAAAGTCTAGAATTTGCAAACTCACTCTCTCACCCCATGCCATATACAAGATTACACAAGGCTAGTTTTGCCATTCCATACCCAAATTATACTACATCATGCATATACCATTAAATCTCATTTGTACATAATACATTAGCATAATTACACATGTTCATGAGGTCATAGGACATATACAATAATGGATTACAACATTTGCCACTCATATGGCCATAAAGAAGCAAAATCAAGCCACTTTCTTGTCATATTCTTATCTTCCAAGTTATTGGCTCCTATTACCTTGTTCACTTGGTCCAACTAGCATGTTAGAACATTGGAGAAGAGGGAATGGGATTCAAAGAATCCCAATAGCTCATGTCCCTTTCAATCATACATAAAGAATGCAAAAGAAGTCTTGAAAATGCATGCATGAGCATAATGAATAACATGATCATTCAAGATGCATTCTTAACATGTGAGTAAATTATACAAAGCATTCATATGCTTGCTAAGTAAGTGGATTAGCCTCACCCATTCACTTATAAATTTTAAACTTGCCTCACCCATTTTCTTAAGGAGGTCTTTGCTCAACCTCACTCTTGGGAGACACTTTGCTTTATCTCAACCAATTCTAAAGGTTCTTGACTCATCCTCACAATGGCTAAGAGTTTTGACTTCTCCACACTCAAGCAAACCTAAGAAAATATAATAAATATTATTTGAAAATATAACGCATCATCATGATACCATGGAATAAAAGTTCATGCCAGAACACTTTTCATAGCTTAAAACACACATACACACATTCAAAGACAAGTTAAACATATATTCATGCATGAGAGAAGAAGGAGTGAGCTACCTTTGGTGTAACCACATACTTTTCTTCTTAAAAAAATGCTCCCTTCCTCGGCCTCACACACACAAGGGTATGGGTTTGGTTTCTCTTGGCCTAAACACAATATATGGAAGCTAACTAGGTCCATGGAATCAATTTTAATGCTACATATCTTCCTTAAGCACTAACTTTGTCTAATAACCCCTTTATGGTTCCAAAAATACACCTAATAAAACAACACCCATCAAATAAGTTTTAAGCTCTATTCTTTTTTTTCATATATGATTCTTGACTCTTTTTAAGTCTCTTGGATTCATCACACAATTAAAACAAAGAGCCTAATTACATATTACTTTTTTAGGTCATATTATGGAACATACAAGGCCATATCACTTTCTATGGTTTCTAAATTTTTTTTAAGGCTTCTCCTCATCTTCAATCATCATATATGACTCAAAAATAGGCTTGGAACAAATTAAAACTATCCCTAGGTGCCTCATCCCCTTTAAGCCGAGACCATGAAGTATAAGGGCACCAATGGACTTTGCTTTGCTTTGTTTTCTTAATGGAGGATACATATAGAGAGCCTCTTAGGGATCTTAGAAGCCCATTTAAAAATTTATTTAGGTCTAGAAATTAAGGTACAAATCAGATTTTACAAGGAACACTTGAAACCCTAACTTTGCTATCTTCATTTGCCGTGGTTCTTTTGTTGTTTTCTTTGCATGTTCTTATTCTCCTTCATTAAATTTCTAATATTCATCCTTGTTTTAGCTAAAAATTCAACTCCTTAGGGCTGGTCATATGTAGGTCGAAACACCCATAAGTGAAGGAAGGAGGAAGTTCAAGTGAAGAGATGGCAAAATACCTTAATTTCCTTAGTTCTTCTTGCTTGTTCTTCACCTTCCTTGGCTTGCTCACTTCAATTTCAAAATTTTCCCTTTATTCTTCCCTCAAAATAGATCCATAAATTTCAATAAAACCATAGGAAAGAAGGGGAAATGGAGAAGAGGTTTACTAAAGAAAAAGCAAAAGCATGAAAAACAACCAAGAATCCATACCTTTTGCCTTGTCTTTCTCCTTCTCTTCCTCTCCCTCTTGTACACCTCACTCTTAGGGTTCCTCCCTTAGTTTAAGGTAGAAACATATGTGGCTAAGTAAGTGAGGAGGTGGGGCACCCTATATATATAGGTGGAGTTCAAGAAAGACTTTTCAAAAATCTCAATTGTGCCCTTTTGTCTTGGTATTTTTGTTTCTAGTTCATTTTAGCTCTTTTTTGATAATCATCTTTTTTATTATAAAATTTAGGTTCCTAATTTATTAAAATTCCTTTGGAATCACTTAAATCAGAGCTAAAAACTTTCCAAATGAATTCGTCAAAGTTCGAGTCCACTGATATTAGAAAACGTCCACTAGAGGGGTTTTAACTGTCCTGAGGCTTTCTATGATTTTCAGGGCCTTTGAAAACTTCAAAGAACTCAAAAATTTCATTTAAAAAGCCCTCCTGTGTGAATTCCAAAATTTACTTAAAATTACGAAAATGCTATTACGTTTTGTAAGTCTTTCGTTCAATTTATTTTCTTTATTCTAGCTCCATTTCTCTTTTCATCTGAGCCTGAGATTCTCATTTTTAGGAGTTTAGAATGCTATTTAAATATTTTGGGAACTTAACTAATTCACTTCAGGGTACTTGCTTTACACAAGGAATTTGCTATATAGTCATTTTGTTAACATATTAGTGTCAAATGATGTAAGCATATGTTGTGTATGATATGTAGATACTTGACCATATGTAAATGCATGAATATAACATGTGTGTATTGGTTTTAGAACCATAGGAATAAGCATGCATGTTCTTGACATCCTTGTGCCTAATATAGGTTATGAAATCTTATATATATGAACAAGTGAGGAAGTGGTTTTGTGATATATGGGTAAGACTCTTGGACAAGATTTTTATGCTATTTTTGACCATTCTCATGTGCTTAAGAGGTCATGGCCAAGGTAGAAGAGCATTTGGTATAAATTTGACCCTATTTGGTGCCTAAAAAGCCTATCTTGGCACCCTATATCACGAACTAACTAAATAAACAAATTTTTTCATGAAATTTGGCCTGAATATAGGTCACATTTAGAGATTTGTGTAGAGCCTAAGACCATATTATTTGGTGTTCTAGAGAATTAATTATGAATTTTTAAATTTGGAAAAAAGTTGCTAAAATGGTAACAGTACTGGTCATATGGTCAATTTCTTCTCCTATGTCATCTGAGGGTCAAATGTTATCCAATACTTATAAAATTTTACATGCATAAACTAGGAATGATAATATTTCTATAGCACTTAAAAGCACCTCATTTGGATTTATATTGAGGGATATATGAATTTTTGAAATTGATGATCAATACTAGTAATGCAATCAGACCTCTAGTACTATTCCATCAATTTTGTTGAGTTAGATGCATTTTCTTGAATTAAAACTAATTTTAGTCAAAAATATACATTCATAGCTTTCCATAATAGTATAGTTTACTAGGTTTCAATGTTTTTAGAATTAGTTATAAATTTTTGAAGTTTATATTAGTAACTTGTGACAGTAAACTTGGGCAACTAGACCTTTGGTACTTTTCTATTATCAATCATGGTTCAGTTGATGTTTTCATGGCCTAGAATGATTTTTAACTGGTAGTTGACATTCATGGCTTTTCAGAAAGTTATTATTTGCTTGATTTCAATTTTTTAAAATTAATTATAATTTTTCAAAATTGATGTCAAAAAGTTGGAACATGGAACCCAAGGCAAAATTCTAGTTTTGTCTGATATGGTTCCAAACCTGAAATGAATGAGACCTAATGTGATGCTTATGACTTGAATAAATATGATATGGATAGAAAATAATGTTGAAGAGTTCACATGGTCCCTAAAGCTGTAAATCATGAATATGGTCTCCCAATCATGCAACTCTCTATAAAGGAAAACATTGACTCCCTTGTAAATGCCACCTAATATGCTATAAATGGATTAGGATAAACCATAGGACCATTGTGTATATGCTAAAAGGTCAAGGTATTATAAACTTCAACAAATTTATTATCATGTTCTGGCTATCTGAGTTTAGAACTACTAATGCCAAGTTTAGTGACATAATTTATTGGACTTTAAGAAAATAGGCGATTATGGCAACAGAAAAAGGAATTTCATAATTTTATTATAATCATAACAATCAAATATTTACAACCATTCTTTTACAAGCCTCGCAACAAGATATTCTTGTCTATAACTATAATAGTACAAAATCTATGGAAGTAAATAATCAATGCATCATCTCTTTCTAGTTTGCTTCCTTTGTTGTAATTGTAGCTGCCATTATATCATCATAACACTTGTTGCCATTGTAGCTGCCATTCTAGAGTCTTGTCATTTATTGCCCAAATTTTCATCGTTAACAATATCTAGATATATTTTGATTTTGATGTAAAAGCATATAAATACTAGTATTTTAGAAGGAGTAAAATTATGAATCTTATGACCCATCAAATGAGAAGGAGAGGTATTGCTTATCATTGCTTCTCATAGATTTGCAAGTGAGAAAGAACCTATTGAAGGCTAGCTTTGGCATGCGTCATTCAAACCGTTGAAGGATGCTTGTCCAATAAGAAACCATCCAAGGATTTTCAATGACCGATTGTGGGAGAAACCGTCTAAGGATTTTCAATTACCAATTGCAAGAGAAACTATCAAATGATAGGCAATGGAGGGCTAAGAAGGAAGAGATTAGTGTTTGAAGAGCAAATAGTATAACATCCCAAAATTAATTAAGGTGTTAATAATTGATTTAGACTAATTAAGAATAATTCTTAAGGAATAATTAGATAAGCTATATGAATGAGAATTTATAGAGAAATAAGTTATTAATATGGGCTTAAGATTTCAATTGGATAAAAGCTTAATTTGGGCGTAAAATTAATTTTAGTAAGCTATGGATAAGGATTAATTGAGATCCAATGATTTTAGGTATAGACCCAACCCTTATTATAAGACTTGGGCCAAAAGGGATCACCTAACAATGGCCTAATCTGATTTAGTGAAATAGAGGCTCAAGACTCAATTTATATGAGCACTTATAGTTGGCCTAACACACATTATGCAGACCCAAATTGGATTGACTCTTAGAACTTGGCCTAACCTAATCAAATTTCTGCAGCCCAACTCATAAAATAAGGCCCAACAAGCATAAAATCTGAACTCTTGGAGTTGGCTTAACAAATTAAAACCTTAGCCCAACAACTAGTAGGAACCCAATAGGTCCTTAGGCTGATGGGTCAACCCATAACTCATGTAGGACCGAAGTTAAAACCTTAAAAATAGTTTGGCCACCCCCCATTCTGCAAAACCACAAGAAACATAAGGCAATTTTTAGAGGTTCAAAGGGAGGCTAGGGTTCTTAGCAAGAAATCCACCATTTCTTACTTCCAGGCTCAAAATCAGTCAAGGTAATTGTTATATAACTTAATCCTCACCTCTTTCTCTTCAATTTGACCTGATTAGTTTTCTATTTAGAGTATTTTCATCCACACTCAAAATCTAAAACTTTGTTGTTTGGTATTTTCATGGTGAAATTTCGAAGGTTAAGGTAAGGGGTATTATTAGGTAAGTATAAACTTATCATTTTGATACATTTTCTACTAATTTAGGACCCCTATAGTTGATTTATAATATAGGTATTGTTTTTATGTGAATTTACCCCAAATTTAAAGTGTTGTTCTGAGATTACTGGTGTAGGTACAATAAAATCCAAATTTGGTTCTTGTAATAGTTGGGTAAGTATTTTTTAAGTAGTCTTTTACAGCTTAACTCCTTGAGTTATAGGTTTGCTAATATATATTATGATTAGGGATAGTAATGGCTTGGTTTTGTGTCTATATGCTAAAATAGCATTTCATTGGCTTTTAAAGAATTGGTTACATGTGAGGTAACCAGGGATTTTGTAATTCTATGTATATATCTACTTTAATTTTATATTTGCTACACATGAAAGATTTGAAATACTAAATGAATTGATTAGCTATCTATTGTATTGTGTTTGGATCTTGTGAGTCCATGGTGGAGCTGTAGTACAGCTACTACCTATGCATGTGCTTCAATTGAGCACCAAGTTATGATCAGACCCCAGATGCACTGAGCCCTGATTGTACTCATTGAAAAATGGGTGTCGTGAACGGGCCTATCCCAGTGTTATTGGCCTTTAACATGTAGAAATATGATTGCTAGTATAGGATAATAATCATAGTAGCCTAATCATTTTATTTGCTAATATGACTAATATGATTGTGATGCTCATTTTGTCTTATATATATATGTTAATTAAATTGAATTACATGAATGAAAATTACCTCGGTTACTAAGATTTACATTTCACCCCATTTCATAGGCTAACCATTTCAGATGAAGGTTTTTCTAATAAGGATAAGAGAAAGCAAGTGAATGAGAATCCATAAGCTCCATCATATGTGGGGAAGGTTACACTTAGGCTAATCTGAGTATAGTAGATGCAAATTTTGTTATTCTTTTATATAGCATCATCATGCAATCATGTTGCAAAGTGTAGGAATTTGTATTTTGACAACATAGAATGTATCTATTGAGGAGTTAGGCCTCATATTAAATAGATATTTGATGTATGAGTTTATAACATCGGACGTAGAACTTTATAGATCCTATGATATGGTTTACTTTTTGAAAATGTAATCACATGATATATTGGATGTTGACTTAAGCTAGTGATGCATGGAACCTTTAATGGTATGTGTATTTAAATGACAATTGTTAGTACTTTATAAATTATTGCTAGCATTAATTCATGAAATTGTGATTATAGGATAGATGAATAAGTTGGAATCAACACTTAACTCTTGTACAGGTAAAGATAGATTAGTTGGGTGAATCAAGTAGAAAAGTATCATTAGAGTCTCACAAATTGAGGGAGAGTGGTCCTAGAGTGCCATTAGAGGGAGAATTCGAGTGCATGGGATAAAATTTAGGAATTACAGGAACAAAGGAGAATTGGCCACAGTCAAAATGGAATTAGCCGCGGCCAAATGTGACGAAGTTGCCCAGGGAAGGAAACAGAGAGCAATTGGCCACGGCAAAGAGTGACGTTAGCCGCAGTGAAATGTATGAGGCAAGTCTGGTGGTATTCTAGAGAGTAATTCGCCATGGCGAAATGGGTATTTGGTCGCGACAAAGGTGTTCAATTTCTCATATTCACCTAGAAACCTTAGTTCTCTTATGGTAATGCTAAGTAATGATTTAAAAACACTTGTAGGAGGTTTTTTATGAGTTGGAATTGATGGATGGAGGAATCAAACGCTCCTAATTAATAATTAAATTCACTTGCATATTCGAATAATTGTGGTTGTATAGTTAATGATCCTAATAATATTAAGGTTCAAATTTCCTTGCATTTTCTAAATGTAATTAGTTGTAATGACTTTCAACCTTCATTTATGATTATTAATCTTATATTTAATTTTAATTACGATGATTAGAAGTTAGGGTCATCACAAATAGTGTTTTTGGATTTGAGCGACTTGTTTAACAGAGAAGGGCATTTTTATCTATTAATTTTCATTTGGTCTTGTAGAGTAATATTAATTTTTAAAGTCCTTCATAATAATATTTAACTAGTCTAAGTCTTCCGTTCTAATTTTTTTCAAAAGAAAAAGAAGAACATGAAGCAACATGCTTTACATTTTTATAAAAAATTAATTATATATATGGGGAATATGTTTTAGCGATTAATTATATTAATTTTTTTTATGTGTCAAAAAGCTGACTAAAATGAATATGATTTGGCATGTGTAGTTTTGCATTTTTTTTGGAAAACTTTTTAGTTTAAAGTATTATATTATTTATACTTTTTTAATTGAAAAAGTTTGAATTAAATAAAATGAACTTTATCTATTAATAAATTAAATTTTTTATAATAAACAATGGAATATAAATCTCATATAAAATTTTATTTATATGATAATAAAATAATAAATACTTAAATAAAAATTTTAATTATATAACTTGTATTATTTTATTAATAGAATGATTTTATTTTATTTTATTTTATTTTATTTAAATTTTTTTAAAAAAATAAATAATATAATACTTTAAAAAAAATTAAAAATTTATCATATTTTGTTTTAGAAAAAGTTAAATGCATCAACCTTCCATTTGTGCCGACTTCTCCGGCATGTATGCGCTGTACTCAAATAAAGGATAGGTAACATTAAAATAAAGCTCATGAAACAAATTGACTTGACCTGTGGAAATTTGCTCATTTCGAATTTATTTGGATCGTTTACTTGCGTGAATAAAGTAGGTGATTTGCCAGCTCAAATAGTACCATTGCGGATGAGATGCCTTTGGGTTCCGTGGTATCTACGGTTCTCTAGTGGAAGATTACACCAACCATGAATATTTGCCAGCTTCTCTAGCTTATGAATTGTACTCACATAAAAATAGGTAATATTATAATAAAAAATTATAATTAAAATATTAAGTGAAAGATATTTATTAGAAAAACTACACATAAAGATTCAAATTTTTTAAAAAATTATAATAAAAATTTTTAAAGTAATAATTATTTTCAAGATCCAAAAGACTTGATGTTAACTAACTTTAAAAAGGAAAATGACCTTATCTTGTTTTTCTTTTTTTGCAATCAAACAAAACTCTATTTCTTCTTCTTTTGCTATTTCTTCCTTTGACCAATTTGGCTTCTTACTTCTTTCTCCTCCCATTTTTCTCCAGCCATTTCTTCCTCCTCACATTTTTCTCTCATCATTTCATCCTCCTCCCAATTCCTCATTCTAAGATTTGTTATAGAAGATACAAGAGATGGTGCGAGCAATAGAGGTTCGCTATTGGGATTCTTGAAAGTTTATATAAATCAAGAAGTTGTAAATCAAAAAAGGAAGCCAATTTCTAAAGTAAGGAGCATTGTGCAACAAAACACAAAGAGAGTTTAATTGGGGGAAGAAAAAACAGAAAGGAGGTCGAGAACAGAGAAGGCAGTGGGTTTTGAAAAGAAGGGAGTTGAATTTAGACAGAGAGAATGAACACATTGTTGTATGAACTATTTATCCAAATGATCTAGATGAATCACAAACAAACACATTGTTGTGTGATATACTTATGGCTAATGCAATGGAATAGAAAGCATTAGTTATATTAAGAATTTTCCTTCTGTATTCTTGTTTTGAGTAACCCTCATGATTAGCAGGTACAATCACACACATGAAATATCAAATAGTTTGACTTTGCTTCATCCCTTAAACCTAGTAACTTTCCTAAAAGTCTAAATTTAAAGTGTAACTCTCGATTGTTATAACTTTGGTGCCCTATAAAATCATGAAGCAATAATAAGTAACTTTCTTAAAAGTTCCTTGTTTTCTTAAAAATTTCTTGTAAGTTTTTTAAAATCTAACTGTAACTTATTAAGAATCAAGTCTAGGGATCAAAATTATAAGCTCTCTAAAATCTTGTAGTAATTTCAAAGGAACTTAATGATAACTTTTTAAAAAGTCTCTTGCAATTTTAGTTTTGAGAATCAAGGCCATAGAGCAAGGTTGTAAGTTCCTTAGAACTTGCTACTAAATTTTCTAAAACTTGATAGTAAATTTCATAAAACATCATAATAATTTTTCTATAACATAGTAATAACTTTCGAAAGCCAATTTCATAACTCTTGAATGTTGTAAGTTATAACTTAGTTTTTGGATTATTACAACCTAGTTTGTTACTACTTTACTTGCCAAAACTAGGTTGTAATAATCCTAAAATCAAGTTATAATAATTCTAAAACCAAATTGTAACTAACTAATTTTCAATTGAAAAATAATTATAACCTAGTTACATGGAACTTTTAGGAAAACTGGGTTGTAATAATCCTAAAACCAAGTTGCAAGAAAATCTGATTGAAAAATAATTACAACCCAACAATAACAACTTTTAGGATTGTTACAACCTAATTTTAAATTTGTTACCATCTTATTTCCAAATTTTTGCACCCCTATATTGAATATTAATTTCAACCTAAGCCACTTTCTTCCTTTGTTTGGTTGCAAAGATGGAGGATGATCTCTTTGTTGTGTTCTTATGAATGAATGAGAAAATTATAACCTATGCTTCCTCAAATTATAAGGGAATTTTATTATTATTACTACCAAGTTTTAGATTTTTTATGACATTTTTTCTTGTACTTACTTGATTCCATTTCAACAGAGAGTGGAGTAAAGCAAAATAAAACATCAAAACTACACCCACAAGAATTGCCATGAACACAAATATATAGGCCCTTAAAAGATACTATTTGCATATATATAGAAGAAGAAAAGCCATAAAGATATCGAAGGGGAAAAAAAGGAGCACACTCTTTTTTTATTTTTCTGCACTTTCTATCTATTGCAATCTACTTCCCCCTTCTTTTTTTTTCGTTTTATATACAATTATAATTGAACAAAACATAATAGATGGGTTTTCTTCACAGATGGTTCTTCTTAGACCGTGTAAAAAGGGATATTCATGGAAGGATGGGTCTTCTTTGATGGATGAGTCTTCTTCTTTGAAGTTCCATCTAGCTTCTTTGATAGATTTTGGGAGGGGAGAAGGAGAGAAAGGCATAAGGCTGTGTGAGAGTGAAAGAAGATATAGAGATAGACAATAAAACTAAGGAGAAGAGAAAGTGGGAAAACAAAAGTTTCTTGGGAGCAATCACTGATGACTAACGCCGAAGAGTAGGAGAGAAATGGCAAATTTGATAATATTGATAGATCAGGATATCGTGCTTTGATTTAGTAAGATAATAATAAATCAAAGAGCATTTTCATCTCTTCAATAATAAAATAAGTTCATTAGGTCTTGAAAATAATTATGATTTTTAAAATCTTTTATTATAATTTTTAAAAAATTTGGGTCATTATATGTAATTTTTTCATATTGATATTAACAAATTTTTAATTTTAAAATTATTTTAAAAAATTCTAAGACTAAAAATTTTAATTTGAAGTAATAAACTGTAATTTTTTATTTTAAAATTTTTAAAATAATTTTAAAATTTAAGACTTTTAATATAAAAATTTTTAATTTAAAATTTTTAATTATAATATTTTAAAGCTAAAAATAGAAAGACTTGCCCTATGGAAATTTGATCATTTTGAATTTACTTGGATCATTTACTTGCGGGAAAAGTAGGTGATTTGACATCACAAACAGTACCATTATAGGCTAGACGGGTCTGGGGTCCTTGGCATTTGTAGTTCCACTTTTCTCATGAAAGTTTGCATCAATCTTGAATATCCGCGAGCTACTTTAGCGTATTCATAGTGCTCAAAAGAAGGCAATATTAAGCACAAGAAAACAAATTGACTTGACCAATGGAAATTTGATCGTTTCCAATTTACTTGGATCATTTACTTGTGTGACTTATGTGGTTGATCCTTATCAAGAACAAAATCAAATATAGCATTTAAATTAAGGAGAGGCTAAAAGTCTAGGGAAATCTTTGACATAGAATGTCTACAAGATGATTTTATAAATTAAGTGATGTCCGTCATCTTAATTTCAAATAATTATAATTTTTAATTGAAAAGGTTTTGACTTAATATTACATATCAAGGCTGGAATGCATGATTTGGCATGTGTAGTTTTCCATTTTCCAGTGAAAGTTAAATGCATCAACCTTGACTATATGCCAGCTTCGGTAGCATTTACGCGTTGTACTCAAATAAAGGACAGCTAACATCAAAATGAAGCACAAGAAAACAAATTGACTTGACCTGTGGAAATCTTTCGAATTTACTTTGATCATCCCTTCGGGGAAAAGGTCATCTGTCATCACAAACAGGCCCATGACAGACTAGACGGCCTTGGGCTCCTTGCTATTTGTGGTTTTCAACCTTTCCAGTCAAAGCTTGCATCAATATTGAACATTCGCGAGCCGCTCTAGCGTGTCCATTGGGCTCAAAGGATGGCAACGTTAAGCAGAGGAGAACAAATTGACTTGACCTGTGGAAATTTGCGCTGCGTTTAATTTGCGGAATGTAAATGTATTTTCGTTCTATAACCAGTATTAATTTGCTCAGGATCCATGAAAAATTTTTAAAATAAAAAAAAGTTCAAAATAATAGTAATAACTGCACGCGGCTTAAAATATAAAATTTTATTGTTTATGATTTAGAATAGTATAACTTTTGCCAGAATTATATAATATAAAATTTATGTAATATTTATTAGATTCATTTTAAGTCTTATTCTATTTATCAAATTATTATTTTAATTATCAAATTATCATCTTAAAAATAAAAATATAAAAATTAAGTTAACAAAAAGCATGAAAAAAAAAAAGATTAAAACAAAAGAAAAGTTATTAAAAAAGGATTAGGTTTCCTTTCCCACCAAATTCCTAAAGCTCAAATAACTCAATCTAAAAGAAAAAAAATGAAAAAATGAAAAATATATATATATATATATATATAAAGTCAAATAAAAAAAAGTAAAAACCAAAAAGAAACCTAAAAAGGAGAGAAAGACCCTAAATAAATTTTTTTAAAAAAATTAAATCAATCAAAAGATTAAAAAAAAACCTAAAAAAAAAAAAAGGGTCCCTCAGCCTTAGCCTAACACCAATAAATGGCCCAATGCAAAAGAAAAAAAAAAAAAAAAAAAAATAAGACAAATCAAAAGAAAATGGAATTTGCTTGCATTGGCCTAAGATTTGTTAAGTTCAGTTGCCTTAAGCCCACCAAGATTTGTTAAGTTTAGTTGTCCTAAGTCTACCAACAAAACAAAAGCAAAAGAATAAAATAAAGAAAGTAAAAATGAAATGAAACAAAAAAAAGGACAAAAAAGTCAAAAAAAAAAAAGTTGAGTCAAAACGCAAGAGCTCTGCGTTTTGACCCAGTCCTTCCATTCGCTTTTAGTTGAGAATTTATTACCCCTTCCATTTGCTTCAGTCTCTACCATCAGCAAAGAGCTGGATTGAAGCACAGTAGGAGGTGAAATTGGGAAAAGAGCGTTCGGTGTCTCAGAGAATCTGAGAGAGCAAAACAGGGCGATAGGCTCGAGGATTTGACCTCCCTCTCATGTCCCTTTCGCCATCGGAAGTAGGAAATGGTAACGCGAAAACAAAAGCGAAGGATGGAGACACAAATCGAGGAAGGAGAAAGAAGCATCAAAGGGGAAGAGAGCAGTGGAGGGGATGGAGATATGGTCTTAGGCTCGATATAAAAGAAGAGGGGAAAAAGCGAGAAAGGGGGGCTAAAGAGGCAGTGAAAAAAAAGGAGAGGGAGTGAGTGAAGTAAACTGCAGGAGAAATTGGAAAAGAGACGAATGGAAGACAGGGAGATTCAAAGGAAGAAAACATGTCAGAGAGGGGGTTTTCTGGCGGGACACCCTGTCGAGCAGAGAAAGGGATCCAGAGAAAGTTGTGAGAGGGATTAACTGTAAAGGAAAAATCCATCATTCTGTCGTTATCTCTGTAGGTAAGCCACAGGTATTCTTTACATTACTTGTCTATAACGAAGTTTTGCTTGTGATTGTTGATGATGTGAAATGGGAATAGAGGATTAAGTAGCATTCTTGCACTGGGTAGTCATGGATGAAGTTTTAAAAGCTATGCTTTGTACACATCCGTAGGTATGCACAGTAGGTGCTCGACGGAATGCTTGAGAGAAACTTGGATTAAGCTTTGGTATTTGATTATCATAAATTGGTGCTGAATCTATTTGGATTTTCCCCTGCTATGGTTTTGTGATAAATGGATGTATGTTTCGGAGCTAGTGTTTGGCATGAATGTCTTCTGAGGAATGTTTAATCTGTATCTTGAATTGATGGAGATAGCAATATTGTTAGGGACTCCATAACTTGGGTGGACGAATATGTCTGGAATAATAATAGATACCAGAACACACAAACACCAATTATCTGGATATTCATGCTATCATTTGATCATTTTTATTTTATTCTTATTTTTACTTTTGTCTATTTTATTTTATTTTATTTTGTTTTATTTTTTTATTTCTCTTCTAAAATTGTCATGTGGAATTTTTTATCCCTCAGACATATAGGGCCATCGGAGGAATCGCGTGGAACAATAAGTTTTGGTGCTTATTAAGTCTTCTCATTCGTGTTCTAATGAATTTTAGGTTTCAATAGCCCATGCGTAATTAGGTTTTGTTTTTAAAAAAATGATGAATTTCAAGAAAAAAAAAAAGAAAGAAAACTTCAAATTTAAGTTTTTGATAAAAAAAAAAAATTAAAAAAATGGAGAAGAAGAAGGAAAAGGGAGAAAGAACTTTAGGCAAGCTTTTGATTCATAAAAAAATAAGTTTCCAAATTCTAAAAAGGAGGGTAATCAACGAAATACAAAAAATCCAAAAATCAATGAAACAAGTTTTTTTTTTACTCAAACACAAATGAGCAGAAACCAAGTCAAGAAAAAGGAGGAAGGGAGAGAAATCCTCTTTACTTTAATGAAAATCAAAAGTAAAGAAAAATTAAAATATCATTGACAAAACTAAAATACAAAATCAATGCACAGAAAAGGACTATTATTATCAAAACCAACAAAATTAATTAAAAAAATCGTGAACAAGATAGGGGATTAAAAAAAAGAGAGAAAGTTAAAAATTATAAACAAATCAAATACAAAACTTTAAAAATTCAAAAAAAGGAGAAAAAAAAAAAGAAAGAGGAAAAAGAGAAAGGTTTTTTTTTTTCATCAACAAAATCATTAAAATCATAAAAAAAAAAAAACAAAATAAGACAAAATCAAACAAAAAAAAAAAAAGAAAACCAGAAAAAAGGGAAAAGAAAAAGAAAAGAAAAAGGACAAATGATTAAAAAAAAGAGAAAAATAGAAAAGTAAGTGAAGCTTTCTTTTAATGAAAATACAATTCATGGAAATGAAAAGTCCTTTTCAAAAGGGGAATAAAATATGTAAAATCAAAAAAATCAAAACAAAATCTAACAAAAAAATTTTCAAACAAAAATTAAAAGAAAAACAAAAAAATTCATCAAAACAAAAACGAAACACGAGAAAAAACAAAACAAAATAAAAAACCCCTTTAAATGAATGAAAAATCAAGAGAAAAATGAAAACAAAAAAAATGAAATGAGAAGAAAAAAGAGAAAAGTAAAGAAGAGAAAAGAAGAAAAACTAAAAATGGCAAAAAAGTAAGAAAGTAAAATTAATTCTATCTTTAGCATATTAAAACACATCAACTAATACTAACTTTGTTTTATTTGCTAAAGATAAAAGTTGTTTTTATTTCTTTTTCTTTTCTCCAAAACAAAAAATAAAATAAAACAAAAGCAAAAGGAAAAAAAAAGCAAAAAATAAAACAAAAACAAAAACAAAAAAAACAAAAAATAAAGCAAAACAAAACAAAAACAAAAACAAAAAAAAAATAAACAAACAAAAGTGTAAATTTGAAAATATTACTCTAATAACTAAAATCGAAAATCGAAAAGAAGAAGAGACAAAAAACTTTTACTTAAATAAAATTAATAAAAAAATATAAAACAAAAAAATCATTAATGAAAAAGCCAAAAACTAAAAATCAAAAATAAAAAAAATAAAAAATGTAATTAAAATATATTAAAAAAATCAAAAATGGGAGAAAGAATAAAGAAGTGAAATTAATCTAGTTTTTATAAATTAAAACATAAAAGTCAATTTTAAAATTATTTTGATTATGAAAGTCTAAATGATTTCCATATTCTTTTTTTTCTCACCACAAAAAAAAAAACAAAAGCAAAAACACAACAACAACAACAATAATAATAATAACAAAAAAATGAAATAGACAATCGAATACCGTTCAAACTACATAGACTTTAATTCATTTTGAAGAGTACGTAGGCCCTAAGCTCTTATTCTAGATTAAGTTTACCCTTGTAAATAAATATTTTTTGTTAATTTTATTTTTTCAATTTCTTTCCCTTTTATTTTTATTTTTAATTTTATTTTCTTAAATTCTTTATTTCTTATTTTACATGTAATTTGTTAGGGAGAATTAAAATAGCATAGAGGCCATATTAATTCTGTATAACTGACTTAGGGTAACTGTTCAAGGAACTAGTGTAGTAGGATGTCTAACATCTTTTCCATTCATAATCAACTCTCGAATCCAAATTTAGTTCGCAAACCATTTTTCAAATAAAAAAAGTTTTTTTCAAAGTTTTACTTTTTAAATAAATAAAATTTTGGTGGCGGCTCTACTTCTTTTAATTTTGATTTCGGTTTTTATTTTTTTAAAATAAACAATTTCTTTTGAAATTCTTTTCTTTTTTTTAAAGGCACCACGCGATCTTATTTTCGAGTGTGACACTTATCTTCAAACAATTATAATTTTTAATTTAATAAGAGTTTTACTGTTATTATATATTGACCACAAAAAAATTTTTTTGAGCTTGCCCATATGATTTGCCTAATCAAAGTCCTTTATTTTCATGCTTTGAGGGCCACTTTAATTATTTTTCAAAAAATATTAGTATTTTCTACTATTTTTGTTATTTTGCCATAATTAATTAAAATTGGCATATAAATAGTTTTAGTTTAATTTTGACAATAATTATTATTGAATAAAATATTCAAATTTAATCTCTCAATTTGTGTTCAATTTTATTTTTTATTTTAAAGAGTTATTTGATATACAAAGTTGATAGAAATAAAAATAAAAATAAAGGAAAAAATAATTTTGTGAATTGAAAAGAACTCTTATATTCTTACTTTAAAAAAGTAATAAAAAATAAATATTATTAAATAATAATTATAAAGATATAATAAACATTATATATAATGATAAAAACGGCTCAATTGTGCCAAATAGCAATTTTGTTGCATTTCTTCTTTGAGGCCTGTTTGGTAGTATTTGGGAAATGGAAACAAAAACTGAATTCAAAGACAAAACTTACTTTTGGTTGGTAGAGAATTTGAGGGAAAGGAAAATATATTTTTTATGTTAGTTTCCTACAATTGTACATAAGGGCTGTACATCATTTTGTGTGATCTCACAAAATCCCCATTTTGTCCCTATCGTACATCAACTTCAACCTTTAGCTCTCTTTCTCTTTCTTTCTCTTCTTTCCTATGAAACGTGAGTATTCATCAATTCTGAGTTGCAAAAATCTTATCTTTTGGAGCCAAAATCATGAAAGGTTAGCTTTGCCCCTTTTTCTTGTGTGCTCTTCACCCTCATGGGTAAAAACAAAAAACTAGAAATACTACCAAAAAAATATAATAGAAAAAGTAATAAATTGTAAGTATTTATAAAATATAATATAATATTTTAAACTATTAATTACTTATAATACATATTATTTTGTAACCTAAAACAATAATTAATAGTACTTTTAAAAAATAAAAAATTATGAAAATAATTAATAATAGTTATGCCTTAAAAAACAATAAATTTGTTATTAAGTATTAAAATTGAGAAAATTTTTAAAATTATTGCTTCATAAATTTTTTTTTTTTACATTAAAATGTCAACAAAATTATACCGACTGATTGTCAGTTGAAAATACATCCAACCAACCCACCCGTCAAAAATTTTTGATTGAATTCAATAAAAAAATACTATTTTTGACTTTCAGTAAAAAATTTCTAATTGAAATTTAATTGAAAATTCTTAAGTTTGTTTTTTTATTGTAAAAAGTATTTTTATCTTTTATTCTTAACTACGTTCCATTCCATCCATATTTTATCTAATCAAACAAAAATACCCAAATATATTCCTTTTTTCATTTATAGTCATACCAAATATAATTTTTTTACTGTATTTTATTTAGTATTCACTTTTTATTTTTATCCAAGAGAATTCTGTATGCCAATTGGGGGTTAAGTTCTTTGTTCTCACCTGAAATTGAAGCCACATAGGTAATGCCTCCATTCTCAGAACAGCCAAAATTTCAAACGTATATAGCAGCCTCAATCTCCCAATCTACTCTTCTTGCTCCGCCTTTCCTGTCCATGTCTCTGATATAAGCATCCTTATCGTCATTCGCTCTGTGTCATATTCAAATGAACTATCTACCCAATATTCTGCTGTTCTCGATATCTCTTACTCAAACCCATCATCTTTCGGTCCAAATAAATTAGATTAATTTACTGCATTGAACTGAACCTTATATCTTGCATTGAACTGAACCAGTTGCTTTTAACGCAATAAGGTTCGAAGGTTTAACTACTTTTATGCTTATAATGGCAATTAGATGTAGGTTTTATGCTATTATATAGAATGTACGTCAATTAAAAAAAAATTAAAAGGAAGGAAAAAAAATTGAAAAAAAAAAATTAAAGGAAAAAATTAAAAAAAAACCAATGAATAGTTTAAGAATACTATCCATTCTCTGTTTATATATATAATATATGATAATACACGGTAAACCTTAAGTTTGGAGGGTCATATCCCATTAAAAAGATAGTTTTACGAAGGATGCACATCATTTATGCTTGCACAAAGTACCACAAAAAATGTTAATTTGCAAACAAGTCACTCTCACAAAAAGTAAAATAAATAAAAATATTTGAGTGGGTCCCACATAATAGTTTTACGTTAAGCGCCATTAACAAGTCACAATAGCCTGAAATTTAAGAAAATCTCTTCTCTCACTTTTTATATACCACTTTCGGAGTTTTTCTCACATGCAGGCATAAGTATTTTCATATTTCTCACGGGCACAACACTTTTTTTTTTAATTTTTTAAGTACATATAATATATTAATTCGTTGTAGAATAACTCAATGAAAGTTCAAAATGTTAAAAGCACTAGATTTGACCAATATACTCACTTACGTGAATTTTTGTTGTTTTTTACATCAACTGATTATACACTAAATGATTTTCTTTCCCCAAAGAATAGCATAGTATATATTAAGTGAAAACTTAGCGAAGTTTTCTTTCCCCCTCTCCGTTCACTAAGGTTTCATTTGGTTGCTAAAATAGTTGGGTATGGGAATAAAAATGGGAATAGAAATGAAAGTGGCTTTGGTAGAATATCATTATGTATGAAAAGAAATAACCATTTCATTTATTTTTTATATTTGTTGGATGAAAATAATAAAATAATGGAAAAAAATTAAATAAGGATCTATAATATTATGAATGTAAGAAAGTAATAAAATAATAATTTTTTTGTGATCGAGTGAGCTAAATGTTAGTTATCTTAATTTCAAATAATTATAATTTTCAATTCAAAAAAATTTTAATTTTATTACATATCCAAAAAGAAAAATATTTTTTTCGAGCCCATCAACCTTAAATATTTGCCAGCTTCTCTAGCGTTTGTAGTTTGGCATGCGTAGTTTTCCATTCTTCCAGTGAAAGTTCAATGCATCAACCTTCAATATTTGCCAGCTTCTCTAGCGTGTACATTGCACTCAGATAAAGGAGAAGTGACGTTAAAATAAATCACAAGAAAACAAATTGACTTGACCTATGGAAATTTGATCATTTCGAATTTACTTGGATCGTTGACTTGCGTTAATTTAAGTAGTTGGTCCTCATCGACAAGAGGTTGGGTAGCCCCTTCCGATTAGCTTCTTTCCTCTGATGCAAATCAATATATGACTCTTTAGAGCTTGGTTACTTAATGTTGATGATGATTATGGGTTAAAAACTCAATTTATACTTACTTTAAACCTTTTAAGGGTATGATAGGGAGGTAATTAGGCTTGATGTAAATTATGATGTTAAGTGCAACTTGTTGAATAAAAGTTCTAAATTTTTCTTGTATTTTGAATCTTGGGATTCATTAACTAATTTTATGCATTAATAACAACTAATTTAGAACTTAATTATGTTATTTAGTTTAATTAAGAACTGAGAACTTTACATTTGGTATTAAAGCAATGATTTAGAAAAACATTTCTTAAACTTGATTTTTGTGGTTGGAAACTTGGCAATCATGATACATATTTAGTCTAGTGTTAGCTAAGAAGAGTAACTAATCATGTGAACATGCTTTTGTTTACTCTTTATCTCCAGAGAGGAAACATAGAGGAATAATGATAAGATGCTTAAGGTTAATGTTAAAACTAACGTTTCTTGCATTATGTTTATAGGATTACCTACCTTAATGAATATGCCTTTAGCAATAATAGAACACAATAAGATTCTATCTCATATTATTTTAGTGTCATTGATTTAGACTTAGAGGTGTTAGTGCCAATGAAAAGGTTGAAAGTTTACCTTTTTATTCTAGAGTTCAGTTGCTGGTTCTAATACAAATAGTCAACCAGTTAAGGCTTATTACTGACTAACTATGGTTAGATGCACTAGTTACTCATTGTGAGGCACTAGTTAACTGAATTAAAAAGACTTGGTAATTGTTGAAGGTGATAAATAAAGCTACTAATAGTGTCTATAACTAGTTAACTGCCATTTTCTAAGCAGTCAACTAGGTACGATTAGCTAGTTAATTGGTTTATTAAAGTAGTTAATTGATCATAATAAGAGTATCTATTTTTCACATGGGCAAAGTTTTGAGCCTTTCAAGGTGAGGTTAAGAACTTAGAAGGCAATGGTACAAAGCAGAATACTTGGCTAGTTATAGAAACCTCATGGAATGGTAAGATGTGAGCCTTCCTTATGACTTAGAAATTTGCCAAGACGAACTTGGAACTAGGGTATGGTAGACTAGTATGTAGTTGATTAAAGATTTGAGGTTGGTGTATAATCCATAACGAGCTAGAATTTCATATGCTTTAAAAGGTTTCTATAGTTGATGCTTTGTAGGCACAAAGGTCCTAATCTACTTGATTGATCTTAAGTAATAAGGATTGTAATTACTTGATCCTAGCTACCCTATTTTGGCCTAACAAATGATGGTGATAGAAATTAAAGGACATTTTAAATAGTTATATCTTAACCATCGAGGTGTGTAAACTAACTCTTAATGCCAATGATGAGGGAGTAGGATAGGAAATCCTTGAAATTATGAAATCCACTTCTAAGTGAAAAGTAGTGACCTTAAGGCAAGAGGTTAAGTAGAGATAATGCTTTGAAAGGAATCTTGAGAGTTTTAGAGTTTCACTCTTATTGCACAATGACAAAAAGAGGGAAATTATGATAAGGGAAAGATAACTTTCGAGTGTGATAAGGATGAAGTGTGCAAACACGTGGTCCTTATATATATATTGTCTCCCCTATATGGTTCAGTTTGCTTGTTCTATGTGTTGATGTGCATTTGGGTGTGAATATAGGCAGTTTACATACATGATAAACTCCATTCCATGAGTGTAAGATAAGATCTTATAGCACTTCGATGATAAAGGTATATGAGGTGTGCTACTCATCGTGTGTTTGATGAGTTTTAACCATCAAATTAGCATCAAACTAGACTAAGTAGAATCTTTACCTAATAAGTAAGAAAGAGGTCTTTATAATATAGATCCATCTAAAAGAGAATGATTGGTACCCTTGTGTGTACTAGTATTTGAGATATAGCTTGTCATGGAGTGATGAGTGTGTTTACAATAAAGGAAGAGACTTGCCTACTATAATTAGAGGCAATGCTTGCTTCTACCATTAATAATTTTATAGTTATGTATGGTTTGATTGTGATTACAAAGATAGCATCAGAAATCAAAGATGTTGATTAGTACTTACTCTGGTGGTAAAACTCCTTAATCTTAAAGGAGAACTTCCTATTTTAGAATAGTAACTCCTGAAAAAGGATGAGAGGCCACGATAATGTAACCAAGTTATACAGTGACTATGTAACCCTAGTACAATGACTAATGAGGAGGAATGGATCATCAGATGTAAAAGATGCTTGAAACCTCATTTCCCTACTTAATCTTGATGATAACTAGGGAATGTTTGATAATGAAAAGACTTATTGGGTTTCATTACCTTATAGCCTTAACTCCCAATGGTCATGCATGGGTTGAGATAGGAGAGTGAAAGAGTCAACTGTGGTTGGTACATGCCATTATGTGAAAATGAAAATTTGGTTTCATGAAAGAAGGTAAAAGAGAATTCAGTACATCCTGGGAAGGATGGGCAGTATGCCATTTGAAATGTGATTAAACTTGTGTGAAAATACCTTAGCTATGTATAGAGGGTTAAGAATGAGAAGTCCCTTGGGACTATACGATGGCATAGGATCCAAAGAGAGGTTCAGGTGACTTAAAACAAGTATAGATATTGCTAAGCTAACCATTAACACCTATATTAACATACCTCACTATATAATGCCTCTCCTACTACGGATGCCTCACAGAGAACTTAAAAGAGCCACTGGAAATCTGAACTGATGAAAATTTTCTTTTCTTTTTTTTTAGAACTTCCTTATACAAATTTACTATTCATTTGGTCATTCCTAAAATATTGTCCAACTTTGAAAACAAGCAATTAATTATAGAAAAATCATATGAGGTCGGTTCAAGGCTCTAATTCAAGCTTTCTAAGTCCTTTACAAGAGAAAAATACTTATTCAACAGAATACATATGAATTCGTATAAAAATGGCCTCACAAAATCGGATAATTTTTACCCCTCATTTAACATATTATTATATTTATATTGATTTGTCCTTACATAAATGCATGTATCTTTGCATTCTAAGCACGCTAGTCATATTCTCTTTACTTAAGAGTTGAGTATATACATGGCTCGCTATTACATACCTGAGTACCTTACACTACCATACCATAGCTCTTACATACAAGAATCCAAAATACTTAATTACATGACCAAAATGTGATGCATAAAAGTAAGGTCCTCGGTTTATGCCTCCACACCTTTTGCCCTTTCTTTGCCTGAGCTCAAACTTAACGATTATGTTTGGTGTGAGATTATAAAATTTCAATAGTAGTAAACCAATCTCATTCATAAGCAAGCATGTAAATACATAGCACAAGGCCAATCAAGGTGCCATATACCACATAGTAATACAAGGAATTTTATACAAGGCCAAGCACAATCTAAGCATATATGTCTCATCTTATAGCGTAAAGGACAACTTGATATAGCATAACACTCATCATTATACAAACATACAAGCTTAAAGAAAGAGAAAGAAAAATTACTACCTTAGCAACCTTGCTCCTCAAGCCTTGGGACTCGGTCCACTTGCTCTTGGAGTTTCCAAATAATTATCAAATCCTATAATCATAATGATAATTCATTACAATCAACATATAGACCCAAAATCCTAAAGTAAGATAGCCCTTTTTAAACTTAATGGGACCATTGGAATTGGAAAAATCCAACTCCTTCTCTTCTAATGCACTATGGTCGAATAGTATGCATTACTTGGCCAAAATTTAGGAATTTTATCCCATGAGTTTTGGGGGCTTTCCTATAGGTATTCCTAGCTAAAAACACCCTTTTAAATCCATTGGAAAGGATAAAATTATCAAATTCCAGCCCCAACAACATGTTTTGGTTATAACATAATCTAGCTCTGTTTTAGGCCCGAAAGTGAGTTTCTTTGGTTCTAAAAATTCCATAGCCTCTTCCTTTATATTTTAGGGCTTGAAATTTGGTATACATGACTTTAAGACATTAAAAAAACACCATAAACATTTTGGGAAAATTCGGACAGCATCTCCCCAACATTTTCATTTTCCCAAAAATTACAATCTTTGTATTTTTCAAGGTTCCAGCATACAACAAAATGGATAAGCTCATATGGCCTCCATAGCCAATATATAAACTCCATTCCTAGGCCTTCATATTCAACATATAAACTCAATTTCTAATGATCCATATGCAATCCAAAAGTGACTCATAGCTAGGGTTTAACAAAACTTACTCAAAACATGTGATTTTCAAGTGCAAGGTGGAGAAAACTTACTCTTTAAGCTTAATCCTTACTTCCTTTGTTTCTCTCACGCTAAAATCCTTTCTCCTCTCACTTAGAGCACCAATCCACCTTGAAGAAAAGATGAATATGCAGCTGCCCTTTGGAGAAAATGGTTGGAGGATGAAGAAGATGAAGAAATTTGGTGAAGAATGGTGATAGTTTTACTTGATTTCACTTCTTCTTCCACTTTTTCTCCTTTTCTCTCTCTCTTCACGTTTTTCTCTTCTTCTCCCTTGTGTGTGGCGTGAAAATGGTGGAATGGAGGTGAAGGAGATGAGTTTAAATGAAGTTAAATGATCATACTAATTTTGGACCCTTGGATCAATCTTTTCAAGATCAAATCTTAACCCTCCATTCCTTTTTTTCTTTTTTGATTTTCTAATTTCATAACTAAATATCTTCTTTCAAAAATTCTTGGCCACACACTTGGACACCTTTTGTTAGCCCTTAAGTTATGGATAGTAACTATGGTTAATTTTCTTAACTCAACCATGGTTAACTTTTAACTTAACCATAGTTAATTTTTAACTTAACTATGGTTAATTCTTTAAAATAACTAAAATATTTTTTTTCTTTCCTTTTTATTTTATATTTATATTTAGGTTTCATCTTCTCTAAAACCCTAACTATATCTTCTCTTCTCTTTTAGGCTTTTAAAATCGACTATTGGGCCTTACAACTGTCTAAAAAATCAGTGTCCCGGACCCGATTAGAGTTTTACGATACAATACATACCTTTAGACTTTCTAAAATTTATAAATATTGTTTCATCTACTTTTTAGCCATACTGAGCCTCAAACATGGATCAGGGGCCCTTAACCTCAATCCTCATAAATTTCGGTGTCAATTGAACACCTGAGTCTATAGGTATAATTTTTATTGTTCTGTATTATGATTGTGCTATAAAATTTTTATTTACTGTAATTTAGTCCCTTGAACTCCTTTAGGGTTTCTTAGCCCTTTAGCTATTTCTATTTCTATAGTTGTTACAACCTCTTTTTTTTATTTTGCTCATAGCTACTGATCGGGTTAACCAGATCCTGGATCGGATCCCACCTGGCCATCTAGACAATGTGGCATCATTTGACCCATCTCATCAAATTGAGTTTAACTGTGGGTCATAGATTTTTGAGATTCTTGCCCGATTTTTTGATATTCATGCCTAAAGTCATGAATAGAGGGTGAAATTAGAGTTCCTTGAACTTTTGGACAATTTATACATCTTGCCCTGTTCATAATTTTTTTTTTGCATTTTGGTCCCTGACTCCTTCATACTTGACTTTGGAGACTCTTCGGGACCTTTTTCTTATCCCTTTTTTTTTTCATCTATTTTAGCCCCAATTTTAGGGTACCTCTATCCTTGACTCATCATTATTTGCGGTCTAGAATATTATTCTAATTTTATTGGGCCTCAATTTATTCTATTTGGGGGATTCCCTTCTGTATCCAGTAAATTTTGTACGTTGACGGAGAAATCGTATGTTACGTTTCTTGCGTTTCCTTGCATTTTCGAGGGACCAAATATTACAAACACCTATATCAACTGAGAGTTAAGATGGAATGCCTGGACCTATTAATCATGGTAACCTCTAAGAAACACTAACCAATCATTTAGACTTTGTAATGGAAGAAGGTTGATTGTAACACAATTAGGGCATCATATTGTTGGAGCAATTATGATGATTAGTAGCAACTTTGGGCAACATGTTTTTATACCATGCATGAATTTAAAGCCTTTTGACTCATGTTAGCCATTTAAACTATACAAAACACAGTTTCTTTAAATCATTTCTTATGCTATGACAATAAATAAAAGCTAAGGGCAATCACTTTCTAATGTCAATCCTTATCTTCCAAAACTAGTTTTTAGTAATGGGTAATTGCTATATCAAGGGCTAGGAACAAATAAAGTTTGAAAATTCTTATACATGACAAAGACAATAATTCATTGACTGTTACCAATAATGTAGTTTATGAAGAGGATTTTCAAAATTTATGGTAGATAAGAAAACAAAACCTATTTGATTAACTATAATTAATGGCTCTTCATGCTTTTAAATTGGTGTGTTTGATCTTAGTTGTCCTTATATAAATTACATCCTCAAATGTAGTCTTCCTCTATTACTTAAATAATAGTTATTTGTCATATTTTTTTGATCATACAAGATGAGTATATTAACTGCTACACATGTTGTACATAAACATATCATCCACTATGTCATAGAATATTCATTCCATAGCTAAACTCCATCCAAAGAAAGAAACTTGGAGAATTGTTGCTCGAGCATTGAGGATATGGACAATAACATTTTTAAGTACATATTCGATGTTAAAAGTATAGAGCTCTTACTTATTGATGAAAAGGTAATTTGTCTTTTCTTTCTTTTGTGGTGATAAAGTAATGATATTTTTTCACTTTTAAATTATTGTGTTACAATTTATTTGTTAAAAAAAAAGTAAAATAAAATCAAATGAACATGTATTCTTAATTCATTCTTTGATGATGACAAATTAATCTCATTCACATTTGTAATAGTTCAAGATATTTATCATAAAGTTAATTTGAACTTCGACATGCAATGTGATTAAGTTTGAATTTTAATTTGGTCAAACTTTTAAATCCATATCATTTAAAAATTTTTTATTGAATCCTTGAATTAGATAATTAGTGCAAATAGTGGCTCTCACACCATTATATTATAAAGAAAATAAAAAAATATGACATGGATGAAGTGGCAAAACCTAAAAGGAGTTTTAAAAGTCAAAGAGGATACATCATTATCTTGCACTTGATATGTACCACTTTTGATAATCACAAAAAAAAGTGCACTAGAAAACTTGCATCCCCTCACTAATTAATTAAATTTAGTAATATACACAAGTATAATAGCTGCACAATAAAATAAATGTGATTTTATAGCATTATTTTATATGTGCCATTAGATTTTATGTAGGCATGATCTCCCATGACACTCACTGAAGTGAAGAGAGTTATGTAGCTACAGATCCAATCATAGAACCCTACAATAATAAATGTCATAACTTATTCGTAGAAGGAAATTATTATCAAATTGAAACTTTTACTTATGTATATAATTTATTAATGATTGCTATAATTCTGGCTATAAGGTAACAAGATCTAAGCTTCTATTAGCCAAGTTTCTCATTGATAAATGGAAAGCAATATTAGTAGAAGGAAATTGTTATCAAATTGAGGCTTTTGTTATACAAAGCAATGATGGAAATTTCAAATCAAGTCGTCATACATACAATTTTTTTTTAATAGAAGTAATAGTATTAAGGTTGTTCAAGCACCAATCCTTATGTATGCTCTTGAATTTATGCCATTTGAAGATATAATCCATAACACATTTCTTGAAAAGTTTTTAGTTGGTAAGGTTTATTAATCTTATATTTGTATATCCAAAGCAAGAACATTTTGTTCTTTGTATTCTTACTTATTTTTGTATACATTAATTTCTAATTTTGCATGATTCCTATATGTCATTGGTGTGCTAAAATCTTATAGACCAATCTAAGAGCATGATGTCAATGGAACAAAGAGTAAGCAACTCCTGATCTTATTAGGGGATACCATGCATAGAACATACACAGTTACATCATTTAAAACATGTACACACTTAATTTGTCTTTTATAACAAATAATTACTTCATATCCCCATTACTAGAACAATGAATTGAAATGTTCAATTTGGGAATAATATGTTAATCAAGTTTCAAATTTTGCTAAGGAATTTCAAGATGCTATTATTGTTGTTTTCCAACTTGCAAGGCTTAAGTCATCTCAAGGTAAAATGAAATATTTACACCCACCCACTTCTTTCATTTTAAGAATTTTATATACTTACAATTTTTTTTATACTAGAGATGAATTGCAGTCTCAATCCTATAGGTAATATGTTTCTTACAAACTCCTTCACTACCACAAAGTTACTTTTAAATCCAAACCTTTCTCTAGTTGAAAATTTTAGGAATAGATAATTACAATGTCTATCTCATATCCAATCTTATTTATGGAAGCACAAATTAATGTATTGTAGTTGGGATATTAAATGAAAGAACAAAGCAAAGAGAAGTTTAAAAGAACTAATTAAATAACAAAATGGTTAGGGATATAGAACGTATGTATGCAATCCACATTTTTCTAAAATTCAAATGGAAGCTTAACATAGTTATATTGTGAAAGGATATTATAAAGGTTGTTAGAAATAGTAAGGATACAAAATAAAATTTTAGATTAAAGAAATATTGAGTTATTGTTTAACAAGAATATCAATTGAGAATGATAGAATATGCATGCAACATGTTTAGCATTGGATATTATTAAAATCATATATAATCTACTTAATATCTAAATTTATATATTTTCATTCTAATAATGATTTTTATGTCATGTATTTTAAGTAATATTTGAATGTATTCTTTCTAAATTCAAGTTTCCAGTTGAGATTTATTTTCTTTTTTGATTAGATCTCAATTATTTGACAACATAGAAAAAAACCTGTCATAGATATCATTTGCGTGTCTGCTTTAACCTTATTTGCTTGCTTTGTCTTATCTTTATTCCCTTTGCTTTTGTCTCTTTAAAATGCATTTTTTGTTATCATACTTTATTTAATGTCTCTTTTGCATCAAATGGGACATGATTATTTGCACCTTTTTTATATATCTCATATTAATGTTGATAGCAATATTTTATGTCAGGTCTAAGTCAAATGTCTAGATAAACATCTCAAATTAATGATGAATACTTTTTATTGGGAACAAACAAAATAACTCTTAATGAATTAAAGATATCACAATAGGTTCATTACTATTCTATCTACTATTATTTGCAACCCTTTCTCTTTGTGACTGTTTTAACATTTTCTTTCTTTAACACTATGTAGCCTAAAAGATATGTGACATTAGCCACTGTGGGAAAAATAGAAACATCAAATAGTTAGTATTATCATTCAATCAACATGTGATCTAAGAAAGTCCAATTCATTGATTTTGATGGTTATTCCTTCATTGCAAGTGTACACCTGAATGCATCATTCCAAGGTGGCTATATATATATATATATATATATATTTCTCTCTCTCTCTCTCTCTCTCTCTCTCTCTCTCTCTCTCTCTCTCTCTCTCTCTATCTACTTATAATATAATTTTAATTATATCACTTTTAACTCTTACTTGAAACTTACATATATCATTATTTATAAATTGATGTTATAAACTTTTGTACTTGACTCACACACTACCCAACTTTTTTTTCCACTTGCAATTTAGTGTCTTCTTTTTTTTGTTTAATAAACTTTAAAATTTATATGTTGCTTAAGACATTACCTACTTACAGCAAGAATAGTAAAAAGGTATTATACAAATCATTATTTTCATTTAAAAATGATAGCAAGATAATTAATTAATTTTTATTTCTAAAAGACCACATATTATTGAAATGTACTATGATTTAAGTGTCTTTTTAAATTTTTTTTCTAATCACATCAATATAAGTTGGGTCAAATTTCATTGATGTTGGACTTCATTCCAAATGAATAAAATCAACTCATGCATGTAGTGAGTTTTCATTTTGCTTTGCTTACAATTTAGTGTCTATTTCTTTCCTAATAAAGTTTAAAACCATCAAAGATGAAGGTTAATTACTTGTACCCTTTTCTACACTAATACTTTACTTACATCATATTTGTTTTGATGCTTTACTTACATTATATTGATTCATCAAATATAATGAAGGTATAGAATTCAAGTCCTTGTATCTGATCATTCAAGCTATGCTTCTTTTGCAATCTTTGATCGATATGCTATTCCTTTCATAGGAAAAATTTGTAAGTGAACTTAAGGAGCAGTTAACACAGCTGTAAACTTCAATGATCAATGCTTATCATCAAATGAATATAATTCATAGTCCAAATTAATGAATTTCTTATATAATTTATGTAGAAAGGAAATGATAAATCATTTCCTGAGTTGGATATCTTGGTCAATATATAATAGATTCATTTTTAAAGTGCAAACTTCAAACTTCAATATCAGGAATGGATACAAAACATACTCAGTCTGTAAGATGAGTGACAATATCAATATGATACAAATATTTCAAGGTTCCTTAGGCATGTCTCAAGTTCATTTTAAACAAACATTAGTGTAATCTTTTTATATATTTGATTACAAACTAATTTGCTTTGCCTCAGAAAGGAGCAACCATTTAAATGCAACTATTTTGTTTCAATATAGGATCATTCATGCCAAGAACCTTTTAGCAAAGATCCTCCTTCATTTGAAAAGGAACTCCCACTTTGTTGTGTATGTTAATTTTTTGCTTATAAACTTTTCTAATAAATAATTAATATTAAATGTTCATAAAAATTCTTTAATTGCAGGAAGGTTCTTTGTTTTATTATGAGAATCAAAAAGATATTTCATCTTCAAGTGCTAGTATAACAACTCCAACCTAAAGAACAAACCATACAATGCATCTTGATGATCTTAGCTTGATTCGGATGTTAACCCCTCAAATGTCATGTAATAGAGGCAAGAAACATGTCATACTTGAGAAGACTAACTAATGGAATATATGATATCTCTTAATCATTCTATATATGAGATGAACTTATCATAACTTGACTTAACTCTACACTTCTATTTTAGTCTATAACAAGATGACATAAACCAATTTATGCACTAGCTACTTATATTTTGGTTTGAAAAGTAATAGAATGCAAAACTAGCATGCATCTCATTGTTGCTATAAAATTTATAAGTGACACTTTATTAATATTTGATGACAAACTGGTATGTATCTTACTTGTGTCTCTTTATATGAGTTAAAATTTTTTTATAGTTAACTTTTATGTAATATTATTTAACATTGTCATTTTTTTAAAGAAAAATCACATTAAATACCATACAAATAATTTTTAAAAAAGTTCCTATCCAATGCATTGATCAGAAACTAGTTCTTACTATAATACCACTCATTCTTACACGTGAGCTTAAAATGCATTTTTATAACACGTGCGTTTTATAAAGAAAATCACATTACTTATATATATATATTGTCATTTTTTTAGGATCTCTTTTGTGTGAGTTAGATCTTCTTTTACTTGGTGTAAATAGGTTGTTATTTTATTACAATGAAATAGAGAGAAAAAAAGAAAAGAGCAGAAAGTGAGAAAGTGAGCCAAATACACACTATTATTCTTTTTTTATTTCTCTCTAATAGAATGATACACTGTATAGAAAGAGAGAGAGTGTGCCAAGTAATATAATGATATACACTCTTTTTGCTCTTTATCTCTTTCTAATTATATGTCATGCATTTACTTGCTCAATACAAAGTATCATGATCTCTCTTCTTATATTAACGTGAATAACATATGATTGTTCATGTCATTGACATTTAACTGCAATATTACTAAATGGTTATTGGTTAATGTATGGAATTTTGGCTTTAATTGATGAAAGCATTTTAGATAAAATTGTGGTTCAATAGATGTATTAATTGCATCCAAAGAAAAACACACATATTTATTAATTAGTACATATATGCTGTAAGACACATATGTAAAAAGTAATATTCTAGAGAAAACTCTCAGAATCAATTACTAAATTTGATGAGAAGTGCACATTTAAAATTTGCTCAGGGAAAATAATTTAGTTCAGACTAAGTTCAAGAATTTCCCTAAGTATATATAATAGCAAAAAGAAAAGTAAGACTTAATATAATTAAATGAAACTTCAAATACAATGCTTAATTGTCCCTTGACAAGGAGTGAGAGTTCCGAGTAAAAATTGAATTGAACACTGTGAACTTTAGGACTATGAGATCCAACCAATTTCTACATAACGATTCCCTATAAATTATCTTTTTTGTTCTAAATAATTATATTTAATCTCATTGTTCCTTGTCCTTGATTAGCTTCGTTAAATGGCCAGAAAGGTTAATTAAACATTCCTTTTGCCTTCAACATCGCCAAATTAATTGTGCTTACTTCTTCTTCTCCATGTAAAAAAATTAAGGGACGCAATTCCTAGGTACAAATATGCATATAAATAGGCCATCTGGATCCTTTGCATTTAGGAGATAAATATACATATATATATATATATATATATATATATCAATCATACATTTAGAGGGTGAGAAATTGAGAGATGTGGAATCAAGCAATTTTTAATATTAAAAGTTGGAGAGAAAGTTTGGCGTTAGACGTTGTTCAATTTTTTTTTTCTCTCCCACTACATTTCATGCCATGCTATGAATTAGACATGCAAAATGTGAAAACTATAATTTTCATTTTCTTATGGAAGAGTTGAAGTTTACGCGTAGGTAACATGTCGGTCATATATAACTAAGCCACTAATTGCAACCACATGCAAATACGCCAATTGATGCTTTAATTCTGGCAGAGAGATTGTGACTATTTGCCGTTTCCAAATTTATCTATTGGGGTTTACATTTTTAGTTTTTTTTTTCCAAAATTCTCAATTTTTTTTTAAATATGGTAAAGTTCATAATACCCTTTGGACCAAAAATCAAAGGCGTTTTGGTTCTTCAACTACTCTTTGCACTTTATTACACGGAATGCCACCAATAATTCTGAGAATAATCGTCCATTTTATTTTATTGTTATAGAGGTTCTGTAGAATTATTTATGCGACTGTACCAAAAATTGCAAAATTCATCCGCCCTATTTGATGAAAAGGATCCCACGTTGTCAGTTTCATGCACAATAAGCCTTCCTCGGACCTGCACGGCGCTGCAAGCGCTACTGCATTGCAGGGTGTAACATACCAACCCCGCCAAAATGAATGGACATTCACATCCCTCATTGGTTTTTAATGAATTATAATTTTCCAATTTTTTAAAATAATGCGCATTAATTAAAAGAACACAATCATATATATATATATATATATACATAATCAAATTTGAAAAAAATTACACTATTTATAAACTATAAATAGTATAATTTTATGCTGTAATTGCATTTTTTCTTTTAATTTTTTAATAATATTGCTTTTCTTTTCCCAACGTACAGGGTCTTGTGCAAATGTATATGGGTGCCATTTTGGAGCGTATTATTTTGTGTATAAAACTTTTGATCAAATTTAAGTATGGTCTCAGAAAAGGATAAAGTTTATATATAAGTTCTTATAAATATATATATATATGGCCCTTCAAAATTTTTTTTCTATCTCTGTCCTTGTTAATGTTTATAGGACTTACTTAAAGAATTTTATTTAAACAAATTTATTTTTTTCTATCCCTACTGTAATAAATTACTAATGATTAGTAAAAGCAATATTGCAGAGTATATCAGCATTTTTTGTTACTTGTTTTTCTGAGTAAATTAAAAAAAGAGTATGATTAATTTTGTTTTGCTTGATCTTTTCTTTAACTAGTAACTAGTAATATTATAGGGAGAAATAAATTATAAAGGTAGAGAAAGCTAAGGCTTTTGAGATGGGCCATGGATAGATTGATAAAGTGGATCGTCTCCAGTTGCGTGTCGCGATTGGAGACAGTGCATTTGCTGCATCGGAATCATCCACGGAATCCATACATCCACACACTAACACATGGCTCCTTTTAATTAATTTTTTACCTCAAAGTTAATGGTGCAAAATGAATGCATGTTTTGCACCATTTCAATTTGAATTTCTAGGAGCATGTCATGTGTCAGATGTTTTTTTTGGCTTCATATGGTACCAATAGCTAAGCACACACTAATTGGGCTATGAAACATAAAGAATGTGAAGCAAAACACAAAAATGAAATGTGATTTTTGTAACGTTCAGTACAATATAAAACTATTATAACGAGTCAGTTTGAAAAGTAAGTCCCCTGGATATGAGTGAATTAAGGCCAAATAAAATTTGGATAAAATTTTAAATAATAGAAAATGAAAATTTAAGTTTCAAGTTGCTCAGAAACCAGGGCCGAAATGATTCAAAAAAATTACTGAAAGTCTAGTGGCAATTTTGTAAATATGGGCACTTTTTGGAAAAATCATAGGAGGGCTTTTTAAAAAGAAAATTTGAACTTTCCAAGGTTCTCAAAGACCCTAAAAACTATGGGAAGCCCCTGGATAATTAAAGGTCCTCCGGTATATGTTTTCTAATAGCTGTGAGCTTGAACTTTGACTAAATCGTTCAGAAAAGTTTTAGTTTCAAATTTAGTAATTCCAAAGGCATTTTATTTGAGAATCTAAATTTTATGATGGAAAAGATAGTTCTAAAAAAAGAGCTAAAACGAAGCTAAAATGAAAATGCCAATTACAAGGGACATAAATGAAAATTTTTAAACAAATAAATCAAGAAGCTTCTTATATTAGGTGTCCCACCTCTCCTCCTCTCCTTAACTGACTTTCCTTCATCCAAAATAGAGAAGAGGGCTAGAGAGAGAGATGCACCAAGAAGCCAAGGAAGAAAGGGAGAAATTTAAGGAAGAAGGTAAGAAATCTTAAGGATTTCCATGCTTTTTCTTAAAAACCTTGTTCCTCTTCTCTTAAGCTCTCTTTCTATAGTTTTCATGAGTGAAATGGTTCTGTTTTGACCTTAAATCAGAGGAGAAAAGTTAAAAACTCAAAGAGAAGGCTAAGGCAAAGAAAAACACCGTTGAAGAAGGCTTGATTCAAGGTAATTTCTTTCCATTTGGTTGCTTCTTCTTCCTTTGCTTCTCCTTGAGTATTTTGTCCAACTTGAGAGCTAGGGAGAAGGTAAGTTTTTGACTTAAAGCAAGCATGAAACCATTGATTTAGGCTATGGAAACTTAGAATATGCCAAGAACTTACAAGAAAAACCAATGAAATCCAAATTAGGAAAGTGTGGGACTCTTGAACATAATGCAAAAACTATCTAGATTCTTAAATTTCCTTGCATGTGTGAGTCTTTAATGGAGCTCCTAAGGCCTCTAGGAAGCCTCCCAAGTATGTCTCCCATCAAGGAAAAATCAAGAAACCCATGTTCTCTCTCCACCTCCATAAGCTTAGCCAAAGCTAGAGCAATAGGTTAGGAGATGTTTTAATTTATTTTAGCCTTGGTTTGGGACTTCATATCATGGTAGAAGGTGGAAGGAACCCTTGGAAAAAATTTAGAAGTCATAGATTGAGAGATGAGGTAATGGCTTCCATAATATAACCTTATGAAGCAACATATACCTAGGCTTGTAAAAGTGAGCGTGTGATGGCTTTAAGAACCTTAAATAAAGTCAAGAGGCCTAGATATAGGAAGAGAATGGAGCCAAGCACTTGAATTCTGGTAGTTGCTTCATTGGGCCATTAATGGAACCATTATGTGATCATTAAACAAAGTGTATTTCTTAAGAGTGAGTTTATTCTAAGAGCATAATTGGGTGTTGTTTTTTATGTTTAGGCCAAGAAAGATAAACCCCATTTAGTTGTGCTTATGGAGCCGAGAAAAGGAAGGAATAAAGCAACTAGAGCTTGGATTTTCACCAAGATAGCTCTCCACCTCATTCTTCTTGTATTCTTAGTTATGTATATGTCATTATGTACTTGTGTGTGTTTTTGTGTCTTATGAACATGCCACTTGATGTTATAATGTTACATTGGTACCAATATACTTTCTTGAATGTTATTGGTAGTGGAAATTGCTCATAAGGGTGAGGTGATGTCAAGAGTTCCTTAATGTGGATGAGGAGATGCTAAAAGTCTCAATGCATGAGTGAGATAAAGGCAAAAGTCTCATAGGTGGGTGAGGCCAAGTCAAAAGTCCTTAAGTCAAGGATGAGGCAAATCCAAAAGTCCTAGAAATTGGGTGAAGCTAAGCCAAAAGTTACTAAAGCTTATTCTTGACTTTGCTACAACCTTGTGGCATGGAAATGTGACTTTGCTTACTTTATAGTCATGTTAGCTTCCATATTTGTACATTTTACATGTAACATGCCTTAAATGTGTGTTTGAATGGGTGTATGAGCTATTGATGTAATATCATGTCCTTTAAAAACGAGAGAAAATGTGAGAACATAACGTACGATTTCTTCGTAAACGAATGAAATTTTACCGAATACAAAAGTAAGTCCCCCAAAATGAATTAGTTAAGGTCCTAAAAATTTAAGAAGCATTCTAGACTCCTAAAAATGAGAATCCTAGACACAGGTGAAAAGAAAATTGTAGCTAGAATAAAGAAATAATTTTATATAAAAATCTTACGAAACGTAATGGCATTTTCAAAATTTTGAGCAAATTTTTAGAATTTACACAGAAGGGCCTTTTAAATGAAAGTTTTAAGTTTTTCGAGGTTCTTAGAGGCTGTGAAAACCATAGGAAGGTCCGAGACAATTAAATCCCCTCCGATGGACGTTTTCCAACATCGATGTGCTTGGACTTTGACAGATTCATTCAGGAAGCTTTTAGCTCCGATTCGAGTGATACCAAAGGCATTTTACTAAATTGGAACCTAAATTTCATAAAGGAATAGACAATTCTCAAAAAAGAACTAAAAAGAAGTAGAAACGAAAATACCAAAAACAAAGGGCAAAATTATAATTTTTAAGAAAGTTTTTAAGTTTCTTATTTCTTCTCCCCTTCATTTGCACGATCCATTCGCCCAAAAACTAGAGAAAGCCCTAAGGGATGAGGCACACCAAGAGATGAAGTTTTGGAGGAAGAAAAGGCAAGGAAAAGGTATGAAAATTTAGTAGTTTTTCATGCTCTTTCTCTCCCAAACCTCTCTTCCTTCATTCTCCTTTATTTCTTATGATTATAATGAAGTTTGCAAATCTATTTCAAAGGAGAAATTAAGGGGAAAATTCGGATTTGAAGAGAGGAGCCCAAAAAAGACAAGATTCAAGTGAGGAAACCAGGAAAAACGAGGTAATTTCTTTTTTCATAGTTGCTACCTCTTGCTCCTCTTCTCCACCCATTTTGCCCCACTCAAGAAGCCCTAAGAGGGCTTAGTTTTTGAGCTGAACCAAGGATGATTCTTAGAAAAAAAAAAAAGGGTGTGGAGATTAAGAATATACAAAGAGAATTAACAAATAACTATGAAAATTCAAGATGCAAAATTTAAGGTTTCATATATTCTTTGCAAAATCTGATTTAATGTCTTGATTTTTATACCTAAATGAGAGTTTAAATGAGCTCTTAAGATCCCTAAGAGGCTCCCCACATGCATCTCCCCTTGAGAAAACAAAGCAACCTCCATGAAGGCTAAAATCATGCATAGGTTCGGCCAAGACAGGTTAGGGTAGCTAGGGAGAGTTTTAAATTTTTCTAAACTCATTTTTAAGTCATATATAATGAATGAAGATGAGGAGAGGCCTTGGGAAAAATTTAGAAACCATAGAAAGTGAGTTGGCTTTATATATTCCATAATGTGACCTAAAGAAGTAACATATAGTTAGACTCCTTATTTTAATTGTGTGATAACTCTGACAGGCTTAAAAGGAGTCAAGAATCATATTTGAAAGGAAGGAATGGAGTCTAGAATTTATTTGATGAATGCTGCTTTATTAGGTGCTTTTTTGGAAACATAAAGGGGTCAATGAGTCAAGCTAAAGTTTAAACAAGTTGTGTGGCCTTAGAATTAACTTTAAGAATATAATTATCTTCCATATGATGTATTTAGGCCAAGAGGAATGATCTCCACCTTCTTGGATGTGTGAGGTCAAGGGAGAGGATTCACAGCTTAAGGAAAAAGTGTACAAATGCTAGCAAGGTAGCTCTCTCCACCTTCTCTCATGCATGATTGCTTGCTTTACTTGTCTTTGAATGTGGGTATGTGCATTTTAAGCCATGAAAAATGATCTAGCATGAGCTCTTACTCCATGGTACCATGATGATGCATTATGTTTTCTAAATGATATTTATGATACTTATTTTGGTTTGTTTAAGTGTGGTGAGGTCAAGAACCCTTAGCCATGGTGAGAATGAGCTAAGAACCCTTAAAATTAGTTGAGACAAAGTAAAGAATTTCTCAAAAGTGAGGTTGACTCTTAAAAGCAAGATTAAGTCCAAGAACCTCTTAAAGAATGGGTGAGGCAAGTCCAAAATCCACAAGTAAATGGGTGAGGCCAATCTACTTGCTTGGCAAGCCTTTGTATGCTACGTATAACTTGCTTAAATGTTGAAAATGCTTTTTGAATATTTACACATAACAATATGCTAATGTATACATTTGTAAGACTTGTTTTGCATCTTTTATGCATGATTGAATGGGAGATGGGCTATTGGTATTCTTTGAATCTCATTCCCTCCTCTCCAATGTTCCAATATGCTAGGTGGACTAAAAGATCAAGGGAATGGAAGCCAACCATATGAGAAATGAGAGTTTGACATCAAAATACATAGTTTTTGTTCTTTAAGGCTATATTGATGTTAAATGATGTAATCCATTATTGTATATGGTCTATGACCTCTTGAGCATGTATAATTATATTAAAATGTGATGTATAAATGAGAGGATATATTATGTGAATGCTAGAATGCAAAACGAGTATGTTGTGGAAGATTAGCTTCTTAAATGGTTGTATGTAATTGTGTACAAATGGAAGTGAAATGGTCGCATGAGATGCATGATATTTGGAACCACTTGGATAGCTCACATAAGTCATATTCATACTATTAGACTTGCCCAAGAGGTGCCAAATCCCAAGGAAAGCCATTTGGAAATTTTGGTATCTCATATGGAGCCAAAATTGACCATAATAGAACCCTATATCACTTTTTATCCAAATGAGTTTTTCTTGATATAAGATTGGGTATGCAATTAGAGCCTATTGAGAGCTTTTTAGGAAGCTAAAGAATAAAATTTTTGGAGGTCTAGAGAATATTTGATGAATTTTTAAAATTGACAAAAATTCTGGTTTTGGTTTGATGCACTGTTCACTTGGTCTGAAAATAAAATCTATCGCACAAGCCTTAAATGATGTCCAATTGCTAGTAAATTTTATATGAAGAAATTAGATATTCCAATGACTTATGACAAGTAGAAGCACCCCATTTGGATGTCTAGAGAGGGAGATATGAATTTTTAAAGATTTTGCCCAGTATTAGACACTTAAGCTGACCTCAGGTATTGTTTGATTGAGTTTCGAGATTTGGATGTACTTGAATTGGTCTAGAGATATTTTTTCCCTCTAGCTAACATTTGTAGCTTTCTAGATTGGTATCATTAGCATAGATTGGATTTTTTTGGAATTAATTGGACATTTTTGAAGTTTTTTGCAAAAACTTGTGACAGTACTAGTAGACAGCTAGACTTCTGGACCTTTTTGAATATCAAGCATTTTCTATGTGGTGTTTCATAGTCTATACATATTTATAGCATAAATTAGACATGTTTATATTTCCAAAATGGCCAAGAATGCATGTTTTCTATTTTTCTAGAATTAGTTATAATTTTTCAAAGTTTGTGACAGAAGTGAGGAAATTCTAGCAAAAAATGCATACATGTATTTTATGCTTCCCTTTGCTTTCCATGAATCGTAGGCCACTTTTGATGATGGAAATGAGTTGCATCCATTTAATTAAATATAAGAATGTGATATATGAGCTCATATGGCCCACAAGATACCGAATGGAAATTTCATACGTAGTGCAACGCGAATGTAATCCATTATTTTATGCTATTTTCTTGCCTCTTTTGTGGGTTGCTTGATATGAGGCCTAGGGATAGTATAAAATGAGCTAAGAAATGATGGTGTTACAATTGAGATTCCATAAATCTCACCCCTTCCCTCCTTTATCTTAATATGTCTAGGTGGTGTCCAAGAAAAGAAAAATGCAAGCCAAGGAGTTTGAGAGACCTTACTTTGGAAAATATATAGTTTTTCTTGTAATTAGATGTCAAAAGGGACATGTATATGCTATTTTTTAGATGTAAATATTTTGGAAAATGTAAAAGTATATATATGTGATGTATGAACTATATTTGGTGTCAAAACAATGTAAATGGGAAATTTGGCTATGTGATGGCTTGTAAAGGCTTATGCATTCTTTGATGTGGAAGGACCAAATTGAGATGTATGATGTTTTAGGCTACTTAGGCAGTTCATATATGGTGTATTTGTGCTTTCAAACTTGCCCAAGGAGTGCTAGAATATGTAGGAAGCCAATTGGACCATTTTTGACCCCTTGGTAGTCTTAAAATTACCATAATGTTGAGGTATAGTTAAATCTATCCAAATAAACTCCTCTTGGTCTGAAATTTGGCATGAATATAGGGCTTGTCCAAAGCTTTTTGAGAAGCTAAAGTGCATATTATTTGGAACACTAGAGAATATTTGTTGAATTTCTAAAGTTGGCAAATTTCTATAGTTTGGTATTGTCACTGTGCAAATGATCCAAATTTTTACCTCTATCATTCATGAGCTAAATGATGTCCAATGGTTATGAAATTTTATATAGAGAAACTAGATATTCATAGAATTATATCAACTAGAAGCACCTCAATTGAATGTCTATAGAGAGAGATATGAATTTTTAAAGTTTCATATCAATGACAATAGTGTAGACCAACTTTTATTACTATTCTATCAATTTTCAAGGTCCAAATGCATTTGAACTAGTTTGAACTTATTTTTCTCCTTTATTTAACATCTTAGCTTTTCAAATTGGTATAGGTTGCCTCGATTAGATATTTGTGGAATTAGTTATGAATTTTTAAAATTTATACCAGTAACCTATATAAGAAACTCTAGATAGCTTGACCTTTGCCAACTTTCTATTGTCAAACGTGGTCCAAATAATGTTTTCATGGCTTAGAAGTATTTGTAATGTAAATTTAACATCCAGCACTTTCCAGAAAGCCATGGGTTACTTGATTTCAATTTTTTTTAGAATTAGTTATGATTTTCAAAAGTTGCTAGTAGAAAATTAAAATTCTGACCTGAGGCTAAAACATGAAATTCTTAGTTTTTGGCTTTTAATCCATGGTTTATGAAATGTTTTAAGATGTTCCCAGGGTTCATAGATCAAAATTTGAATTTTTAACCTTAACATAACATAAGAAATGTCATTATTTTATTCCCTTTTCTTGTTTTTCTTTGTTTGCACATGAAAGTCACCTTGAATATGGGAATATGGAGTCTAATAAAGTATGGTGTGACAATTTTCTTTTGGTATAGTGAAACATAGCATCGTAGGCTTGGAATAGGCATTTGGTTTTTTCTTCATGCGTGAAAGGCCACTCTCATAATTTGCTTCTTAGAAGCGTGCACCTATACTTTTTAAGTGACTAAATTTGGTTTTCTTCTATTGATTTGCTAAATTTAAGAACATATAAATGTCTCTTTTTAGGTGATAAATGGTTTATGCATTGGTTGTTGATAAATTAGAGTTGCAATAGACATCACCTTGACTTAGAAATATATTTGATAGCACCATGGTTTACTATTGCATCCAAGGTGTTCGATTAATTACCTCAAAGAGCTACTTTCCATTCTTCTCTGTCATTCCTTTTTCTTCTATTTTTTTAAGCATATATTTTTGACATATGTTCTTTGTTCATGCTGTTGAATTGCACTATCAAACTTGGTTCATGAAGAAGCCATTGTAGATGAAATACTGATTGTGAGAAGCTGATTTTCCTAAACAAGAAAGTAGAAGAAAAGAGCTAGGAGTAAATTTGACATTAATGATAGAGATGAAGTTCTATTTAAATATCTTTTGCACTATGATGATTCTAGCAGTGCACAACCTTTGTAATTGAACATTTATTTGTACTTCACAATTTCAATCCAATATAACATGATTTTGGCTAAGTATGTTATACTTGAAAAGTTCAATCATCTCCTATGAACACAACTACACAAAAAATCATCTTGAACATTGTTTATCTTACGCATAGTCCATCTTGAAGAAAGAGTTGTGATCTATACATGAAGTTGTGATCTGGACATGATGTAAATGACATAATGGAAAAAACAAGTGATTCCTATATTAATACTCATATAATGTAAATAATTACATTACTAGGTATGATCCATCCAACCTAAATAGTACTAAGTTGAGATTGCATTTGACTCAAAGATGCATTGTCTATAGACTCTTACATTTGGAAATCTTTGATAATAGGAAGATTTCTTCTTTTCTTCAAGTTATGACCCATCCAACCCATTAGGTGCTGTAATACCATAATTTCTTAGTTCATTCTGTGGTATCTTTATACCTCATATCAATCAATTCTTATGAGAGGCAAGAAAATGACATTAAAATATTGATTATTTTTACGTTGCGTCACATATAAAAATTCCATTCAGTGTCACGTGAACCGTGTGAGCTCATACAATGCATTCCCATATTTAATTATATGGATACAACTCATTTGCATCATAAAATGTGGTCCACGACTCAAAAAAACCAAAATGAAACATAAAATATGGGTGTTTATTTTCGGACATATTTTGCCTCTTTTCTGTCTAAATTTTGAAAAATTATAACTAATTATAGAAAAATAGAAAACATGCATTCTTAGTCATTCTGGAAAGCTACGGATGTCTACTTCACACTAAAAATATGTCTAGACCATAACATCTATCATAGAAGATGTTTGACATCCGAAAAGGTCCAAGGGTCAAACTGCATTCTGGAACTATTACAAAATTCTGCAGCAAATTTTGAAAATGTCCAATTAATTTCACAAAAATCCAATCCATGTAAATGATACCAAGGTGAAAAGTTGTAGATGTTAACTAGAGAGAAAAAATATCTCCAGACCAGTTCATCATGCCCAGACCTCAGAATTTAATAGAACAGTAACTCAAGTCGGGCAAAACTCCTGATACTGGACAAAATGTTCAAAAACTCATATCTCCCTCTCTAGACCTCCAAATGCGGTGTTTGTAGTTGGCACAAGTCACTGAGAATTTCTAGTTTCTCTATAAAAATTTCATGGCAATTGGACATCATTTGCCCCATGAGTGACAGAATTTAATTTCGGACCAGTGCTATAATACCAAGGACCAAAACTAGAAAAATTTTCAACTTCAACAATTCGTCAAATATTCCACAAACCTCCAAAAATTACCAACTTTAGCTTTTCAAAAAACTCTAGATTCATGCCAAATTTCAGACTAAGAAGAGCTTATTTGGATAAAAAGTGATATAACCTCATGAAATGATTTTTTTACTCTCTATCAAGAGTCACTTTGGTCCAAATAGCCTCCTCTTGAGTCTAACACCTTTTGGACAAGTTTAAAAGCATAATTATGACTTGTGGAAGCTGTCCAAATGGTCCCAAACCTCATGCATCTAAATTTGGTCATTCCACATCCAAGAATACATAGTTACATCAAGCCATCCAAGAGCCAATTTGCATAATTCCATGGATTTAATGTCACATAAGGTCTACATCATATTCATACATCATTTTACATTTGTTCATGGTCTTACATCATAAAAGTAATATATATAAGCTCACTTTGACATCCAAATATAAGTAAGGTTACATAATAAACAAAATACAATCTCTCAAGGTCTTTGGCTTGCACTCTTTATTTCTTAAACATCACTTAGGCATTTCAAGATAATGGAGGGAAGCGGAGTGAGATTCCTAAAATCTCAATAGCTCACACACCCATTCACACATACATTCAAAACATACATACATCAAAATCTCAAGTGTGCAAACATAAAGTGTATAATAGTATATTTCTATGCCACATTTCCACATTAAGCCATTTTCATACTCTAGAGACTTTTGGTTTTGCCTCAACCCATTTTTAGGGCTTTTGGATTTGTGTCACTCTTAGTCTTGGGACTTTTGACCTAGCCTCACCCATTCAAAGGACTTTTGGTATAGTCTCACCTATGCCTTAAGACTTTTGGCACATCCTCACTCACTTTAAGGGACTTTTGGCATCACCTCACCCTTGAGAGCCATTCTCATAATCAATAACATTCAAGACAACACATTGGTACCAATGCAACCTCAAGACATCAAGTGGCATGTTCTCAAATCATAAGAGCATATAGAAGCATACATATGCACACAAGAATGCAAGAGAATAAGGTGGAGAGCTACCTTTCAATTAATGCAAGCTTTACTTTGCTAATTCCTTGCCCTTCTTGCTTTCACAAGAGCACTTAGGTGGTTGATTGTTCTCTTGGCCTAGACATCATAAGGAGTACACAATCAGATAATTGAAGCAAGCCAAGACATCAAACTAAAGCTTGGTTTCATACTTGGCATTATGGTTCCATAATTGGCCTAATGAAGCAACTCTTGCATTTCAAGTTCTAGGCTCCATTCTTTTGTTATTTCTAGGTTTCTTGGACTCAGTTAAGGTCCTTGGAGCTATCACATATTCAATTGCACAATTGAAAAACTAAGTTGCTTCACAAAGTACCATTATGGACACTATTGTTCCATCTCCCAATCTATGGCTCCTAAATTTTTTCCAATGGTTTCTCCTATTTTCAAAAATCATATAAAGTCTCAAACCAAGGTTAGAACAAATTAAAACATCCCTTAGCCTAATGAACCTAGCTTGGCCAAAATATGCACCATAATGAAGGTTCATAGACTTTGTGATTTTTCCTTGATGGGAGAGCCACTTGGGAGGCTTTTTAGAGGTCTTAGGAGCTCAAGGGAACATTTAAATAGCCAAGGAAACATTAATACAAAATTAGATTTTGCAAAACCCTAGAAAATACTACACTTTTCTAACTTGTTTTCTATTAGTTTTTCTTGGAATTTCTTGCCATATTCCATCTCTCCATGGCCTAAAACCTTTGTTCCTTCCTTGTATTTGAACAAAACATCCTCCCCTCCTTTGGTTCTGTTCTTGACCGAAATACACACAAAGGGAGGGAAAGAGAAGATGCAACAAAAAGCAAAGATTACTTAGGATTCAAATGAGCTTTCAAGTGTCTTTCTCCTTGATTATCTTCTCCTTGGCAAATTCGAAATTCTCCCCTTGGTTCTAGACCTAAAATAGAACCAAAAAGCTCAACTAAACCATAGAAAGAGAAGAAGAAAGGAGAGGAACAAAATTGGAGGAAGATGGAGTATAAAAATCTACAAGTTTCCTTACCTTTTCCTTGATTTTTCTCCTCCTTTTCTTCCCCTTTTTGATGCACCTAAGAGAGCAGACCAACTTCTATATTTTGGGCAGAAAATTTCATGCTTAAGAAGGTGAAAGAAGAAAGGAAAAGTGTGTGGGAGTTTCTAGAAGCATATTTTTCTAAAATTCCAATTTTGTCCTTTCATAATGGCAATTTCGTTTTGGCTTTGTTTTAGCTCCTTTTTGAGAACCATATTTTCTATTATAAAATTTAGGTTTCCAATTTAATAAAATATCTTTAGAATCACTCAATTTTGAGCTAAAACCTTACCGAACAAACCGATCAAATTTCAGGTCAATTGATATTGAAAAACATACACCAGAGGGTCTTTACCAGTCTTGGGATTTCTTATAGTTTTTGGGGCCTCTGAGAACCTTGGGCAACTCAAAAATTTCATATGAAAAGCCCCCCTATATGATTTTCCAAAATTTGCACTTATTTATGAAAATGCCATTTCATTTCGTCAGTTTCCGTCACAAATTATTTCTCCATCTTAATTCTATTTTTCTTTCCGTCTGAGCCTAGAATTATCTTTTGTAGGAGTTTAGGACTCAACCCAAATTTTTTAGGACATTATCTAGGTCATTTCATAGGACTTACTTTTATATGGCTCATTTTGTCATTTTACGCAAATTATGTTCGTTATAGGTGCCTCTTCCTCCATACACTAACTTTGTACTTGAATCCCTTAGCTTGTGAGGTGATCTCCTTAGCCAATGCTTGGAAAAGTGAATTTTTATTGTTATTGTCCTTGCTACTTTGTTTCAAATCAATCTCTTTAATTTGATTTCTTAAATCTTCCATTGCTTTCTCCACTAGCATGCATTTTTCTTCACAATAGAAGACTTTAATGGCTAATTTTATTAACTGTAGGCAAAGTCATTTATACCTTTAGGTGCTAGCTAACTTAGAATCTCCTTCAACATAATATTCTTTCACATCATATACAACACCATGATGAGCATCTATAATCCACCTTTTCAACGTATACTGCTTAGGAGCCAACTTAACGTCAGTCACCTCATACAAGGCATGACAATGTAGAATACTAAAAGTCTCAAACTTTCTACAACTATAATATATTGAGTTTTCACTAGGATCAAATGAAACTTTCTATTCACCTCTTTTGTTAACTAGGTGGCAACATATTAAAGTAGTAGTTGATTTTTAGTTCTATGCTTATGCAGGCAGCATGTGTTAAGTCAAATGCCTTTTAGAACAAGTCAAAAACTAGGGAGATGTAAGTTTCTACAACCTATCGAAGTATCGGCAAATACTTCAACCTTGGTACATTTTGCTATGACTTAAGCTCTCATTTTAACTTATCATATGATTTTTCCTCCATAACCCTCTTAAAGTTCTTGAAGAATTGAATGATATTAAGGTCCAACTTTATAAATGCCTTAAACCTTGAATTGACACTTTTACTAAGTTGTGTGCTTTTCATACTAAGTGCCAAGACCCACTTCATGAAATATGTTACCCTTTTTTTTCTTGATGGTGTACATTGATCTCATCTAGTTATTTTCCTGGACATTATATTGTACTAGCAAAGTGCTTCACATCATCCCAAATTGTGATTCCTCTTCATGCCTATACATGCATTTGTTAAAGTTAGTTAAGAAATAGGATCCATTCTTCATTAAGTTTCCTAGATGTTTGACTCCATTTCTCATCAAGTGCTAGGTATATATTCTATGTTGGGCCTTAGGCATCACCTTATACAATACTTTGGCCATTACTTGATCTTGATCAGTGAATATAATTTGTGACACTTTTTGTCCACGTGCTTCCAAGAAAGTATCAAAAAGCCACTTGAAGGAGTCTACTATTTCATCATACTCTAATGTAGCCCTAATTATCATTGCTCCCTACTAATGATTAAATCTTAAGAACAAGACAAGTAGTCTGTGTGCACAATTGGTACAATAAGTTGTGTTGAAAGATACCATGTCATCAAAATAGTCGTAGTCATCAACCTAAAACATGCAACATTCTATATTTTGTAAACTAATATATATAGTCTCTAAAGAATGGAAATGAATAATTAAAAAAGGGTTACAAGGAGAGGAAAGACAAGTAAAAGAGCCTATTGGGCCTAACCTACAGGAAAATCAAGGATTTTGAAAACGTGAAAATTGGTTTGAGAAATGAATATCCCTCATCATATACTATGAAATAAGGTTAGTAGAGTAACTAGATGAGACTAGATTAACTAAATCCTTGATGATGTATGGTTTAGGACCTACGATAGCTATAACTTTGACTGGAATCTTCAGGTTGTTTTAAGTCCTATAACCTGAAAATAGATATTTTTAATAAAGACAAGAGACTAGATTTTAGTCTAAAACTATCAATTTCTAAAAATATGAAAAAATAAACCCAGGTAGAATTAAAATGGAAGGGCAAAATCGATCTTTTGGAAAAGTCATAAACCTTAGTTATATGTGTGTGTGTGTGTGTGTGTGTGAGAGAGAGAGAGAGAGAGAGAGAGAGAGAGAAACATGCCACTCATCTCCCCCTTTCCATAACTGACCTAAGGCAACACCAAACTCTCTCTTGGAGGCGTGAAGTAGGAAAAAGGAAGGAAGGGGAAAGAAGCCACTTGTAGGTAAGCCAACTTACTAAATTTGAATATAATGTTATTATAAATATTCTCCTACTCCTTCTCTTGTTTCTCATGGTGGTTTTGGTTTCTTAAAAGGATGAATTTTATGACTAGTCCACTGAGTGAAGAAGCTCACTTGAGGAAACCAATTATACCAAAATAATCTTCATCAAGAGCACTTTAAAGCAAGATATGAATTTGCTATGGAAAATTTTGTATTCTTGGAACCTTAGATTAACCTAGGTTTAGCCAAGAGAGGCAAGAAGGGAAATGGTAGGAACCAACTAGGGGTATTAGATGTGTAACACCTAGTTCTAATTAACGTCCAACTTACAAGTTAAATAAGGAAATTAAGCTAATTAAAGTCTTAATAACACCAATAATATAAACCATTACAACTTTTTATTGTAAACAACTATTATGTTCAAAGCCCATCACAAGATTTATGATTGAGTGCTTAATCTATCAAAAGTATACTTAACTCTTAAAGCACCTCATTAAGTCCTTAAAACACTTATTTAATACCCTAGATTAAAACCTAATTAAAATCCCTATTAAAAACCCTTCTAAAAGGTTCATCCAACCTATAATGACCCCAATTCCTAATTATAGTGATTAGGCTTAATTAAGTGGTTAATGATTATAAATCAAGACTTAAAGTCATTACAATTAATTATATTAAGAAAAAGTGAGAAAATTTGAATTTTGATATTATTAGGGTTATTAGATAAACAACCAAAACCATTTGAATCCACAAGTGATTATAATTATCACTTAAAACAGTTGATTCACGTTACCATTGATTCCAAACTCACCAAATCCTCTTGTAAGTATTCCCAAGTTATTACATAACATTATCATAATAAATCTCAAGGTTTCTAAGTCAAAAATAGGAGTTTGGAAACCTTCACCGCAACTTGGACCTTTCCCACTGCGATTAAGTTGGTTACTAGAACTTAAAAACCAAGTTTGGAAACTCTACTGCAACTTGGTGTACCTGCATTGCGGCATAAGTGACTACTAGAACTCAAAACTAAAATTTCACACCTTATGCTATGGCTTAAGACTTTCGTGCCACAACGAAAGTGCTCTTAGAATCCCCTATTCACACTTTTGTGATTCTCGCCGTGACAATAGAGCCTTCTAGAGCTCTCCAAGCTTGCTTTCGAATACTCGTCGGGGCGAGCTTCCCTTGCACAGTAGCAAGTTTGCTTTCTATTACTCTCCTTGGGCAAATTTCTCACATTGCACCGTGGTGTACATAGCTTATAAAACTCCCTTGGCTGCAACTTCAGTAGTTTTGGTTGTGGCTCAACACCCTACTGCATCTAAACTCTCTAAATTTCATCCCACACATGCCAAACCTCCCTCTAGCAACATCCTAGAGTCATTTTACCTCAATTTATAAGGTTCTAATAGCATCCTACTATCCAAATTACTCAACACAACAATTCTAATCAAATTCAAAACTTAGGGGTTTTCTCTATCCATTCATCTATTATATATCAGCAACTCACATACTTTGACACCAAGGATACCAAATGCCACTACTATTATCATTCAGATATAAATTCTAATAGAGGTTCCATGCAATGCTAGTCTAAGTCAACATTTAAGGCAATACATGATTACATTCTTAAATGATAAATCATAACTCAAAGTCAGCAAGGTTCCATATTAGATTACAAGTGAAACCATACAACATGTTACAACTAATGCAAGGTCTATTCTCTTATTAGTTCCACCTTGATTAAAAACCACAAAAGTTTCTACACTTAGTAAGATGATTACATGATGATGTTATACAAAAAAATAACAAAATTAGCATTTACCCTAAGTTAGATTAACCCATATAAGGTCTCATCTCATGGATATTCATCCACTTGCTTCCCTTTATCCTTACCCGAAGAGTCTTCACCTGAAATAATTAGCCCATGAAACGAGTTGAGATGTAAATCTCAGTAACCAAAGTAAATTCCATTCATATATACCAATTTAATTAACATATATGCAATTAATAAGATAAACATTAGAAATAACAGTCATCAGCAAATGAAACAATTGGGCTATCAATGACTACTATCTCATACTAGTAATCACATTTCACATGTTAAAGTCCATTTACACCAGGAGAGGCTTGTCTACTGCACCAACTGCCCAATGAGCACAACCTGGACTTAGTGCATATAAGAGTTTGATCATAACCTAGTGCCAGATTGAAGTACAGTGCACAGTTAGCAGCCACACTATAACTCCACCATAAACTCATACAAGGTCCAAACATACAATTCAGATAGCCAACTATTCATTATACATTCAAAATTATACTTGTGTAGCAAATATAAAATTAAAGTAGATATATGCATGAAATTAATATTAACCTTGGTTACCTCAATTGGTTGACAATTCTTTAAGAGTTAACAATAATGCTACTTCAACCTATGGATACAAAACTAGACCATTACTACTCCTATTCATCATTATAGTAGTAACCAAATACTCAAAGAATTAAACTACTAAAAACCATCTAGAGGACACTTACCTAGCTAACAAGGAGTCTCGAATTTGGATTTGAGCTTCACCCACCTAGAAACTCCAAGATATCACTCATTTTTTGGGTAAATTCACACAAAATAAAGGGTCATATTATAAATCAATCATAAGGGTCTTATACTAGCAATAATTGCATCAAAATAGGAAGAGAATAATTACCTAACCACACCCTTAGCCTCAACCTCTGAAAATCCTCTATGAAAACTCCAAACAACATATTTTAGATTTAGGTGTAGGTGAAAATGCTCCAAATGAAAAGCTAATCGGGGTAAATTTAAAAGGAAAAAGAGATGGTTAAGTTATATATTAGTTACCTTAGCTGATTTTAGATTTAGAAGGGAAAAATTGTGAAAATATGTAGAAAACCCTAGCCTCCACCTTAAACCTCCGAAAATGCTTTGTGCCTCTTGTGTTGCTGCAGAATGAAAGGGAGAGGGCTAAAGGAACTTTAGGTTTTAGGACTTAGTTGGATTGACTACTAACCCAAAGGCCCAAATCTAAGTCGGTTTAGAAGTTGGTGCTAGTTGGGCCATGATTTAAGTGTTAAATGGGTTAAATGTGAGTTGGGCCTGCAAGAAGACTAATATTGGGCTCTCCTACTTAGTTTGTGGTAGAATTGAGTTGATTATATGGCCCAAATTAATTATCCACCTCTCTTAATTAATTTTCTAATTAAACTTATATTAATTCTTAATTAATCATAATTATCATTAATTAATTTCAAGGTGTTACACAACCACTTTGTATGATCAATGTCACAACTTTACAGGGCCATGTTGTAGTACACCTTACACTAAAATAAAGAGAGTAGGAACCTATTTGATGCCACAACTTCACTTGATTACATTGCAACACATTTCTCTCTATAAGGACTCCACTGTGGCACCCCAAGGCTACATTGCGGCATCTTTGCCCTTGTATGTGCAGTGCCATGATGCCTCAGTACCATGCCATGGCATCACAACACACACCTCAACACCCAAGATAGAAAAACCCGTATGGTGCCACAATAGTAAAGAGTCGTGCCATAGCATCCCAATCATAAAATGTATTAGTAAATGAGAATTGAAAGTTGAGTTAATAATACACCAACCATTTCCAATGGACATGGAACACCTCCAATGGCTCTAATACACTTCCTAATGATGTAAAAACTTAGGGATAAGAGATTAAACACCCACTCCTTCGTCTAAGTGATAAATTTGTAGGGAAAATTAAAAGGATACAAGCATGATAGCAAAAGTAAAATACTAACAACTCACATGCACAAAGTCATCAATACATAATCATTTGATCTCAAACTAAGCCTTTCAAGTTTCAAATGCTAGAAGAAAGTGTTTTTAACCCTTGGAACTACAAAACACTTGCAAACTCAATTTGACATGGTTTCTTACCCACGCTACTCACAACCAATAACTATTATACCATCACTTCCAAAATCATCAATAAAACCAAACTTGAGCAATCCTATTAAACCAAGAAGATAAGGATTAACACCATATAATACCATTAAAGTTAAAATGTCAAATATGCATATAATCCAACATAAAACTTTAGCCAATCCAAAATAAACTATAATTATATGTGAAATTCCTTTACAAAAGTTTAGTATCATCTAAAAATCTTGCCTATCCCCCCACATGTATAATTCATCAAAAGATATTAATCCTTCACTTGACATATCATATCAAAAGTTATAAGCTAGTTAAAAGTTATTAAATACATGAACTAAAATGTAGGCTATCTAAAAAAGTTAGCTTAGTCTAATTTAATCAAACCTTTAGTTGCTTGTCCTTGCCAAAACCCAAAATTTCACCTATAAAATGTTAGCTCACAACTAATGTGAGATATAAAACCTCAATAACTAGAAGCAACTTCTATTCACATTCATATAGGCAAACAAGTATAAAGCTATACATGGTAGAATCATCAATTCATCATGACATATGCTACAAATCAAAAGTAACAAGTTTGACAATAATTCTCATAGTCATTAGTCAAAAACTCTCAATGAGTAGGACACACCTGCAAGGTCCATTACATCCCACCAATGGCCAAGACACACCTACGAGGTCCACATGCTACACATTTTACTAGAACACACTTGCAAGGCCTATGGTAGTCATCAAGATGAGGTCCACGATGAAATATACACAAGTAGTCAAACTTAACATGGCAGTATATAAAATATCAACAATCATATAGAAGCAATAAATAGGGTTCTATAATAAATATGAATGGAATTAAACCCTCTGTTACCTTAGGTGTTAAATTTCACTTCCAAAATAGCTCCAAAAAATAACTAAGAAGAAACACCTGTTTATAGCAACCGTAAATAACCATCATAGCCCATTAATTTAAAAGGACCCATAATCCTATTAATTGAAAACATTTCCATCCATAAAGTCTCAACTTACCCAAGATCTCAAGGTTTCAAAAACATTGCTTTAAGTGCAAGAGTCTAGACCAACACAATGGTTCACCACTTCCTCTTGAATATTTGCACATGTAAGTTCACCTGTAAAAAAATGAGCCATGGAGATGAATATGGAGCAAAATAATATCACAAATAGAAAGGGTTTGTTTACTTAATAGATGATTAAGCCTTTTCCTTCACAAATTCACCAAGAACATACCAAAATCTTCAAATCTACCAACTTAAGATTTTATCAAATTTCACCAAATCAAGAGATGTTTGGTTTAAATGAAAGAAGAGAGGGAGAGGAACACTTTTTTCTTCACTCACCTAAGCTAAAACTCACATTTTCTCACCAATCAAGCTCCAAAGTGCCAAAACCCTAGCTCCCTCTCTTTCTCTCTATGAATTTTCTCTCTCCTTGAACTATTTTTGGATGATTCACTAAGATGAGCGTATAGAAGGTCGATAATCAACTTTAAGGTTTAAGTTGGGTCATGGATCTGAGTTCTAGGCCATTTGGACTTTAGATTTCATTGAATTTGAGTTGGGCCATTTTAAAAATTCACTTGTAAGACATTCTAATTATATTTTATTTAATTTTTGAGATTAATGAACTCTAATAAATTTTCTTGGAAGTCAATTATCAATTTTTACTAAATTGATTTTAAACATATAATAAATTTTATTTTCTTTAATTAAATCCTAAAAATAATTATTTTACTTCTAGAATATACCTTATTTATTTTCTCTTAAAATTCCTAATTTAATTATTTTTTCTCAATAATCTATATTAATAAATTTTAACATGGTAGAAGATGGAAATGATGGCACTCTCATATGAACCTTTGGAGAACCAAAAACTTAATATAAACTTCTACTATGAAAATGTCATATCCTTTTTTGATGTTTTTTTTTTGCTTTTGGGTTCCTCTAAAGACTTTCTGGGGCCACCAATATAAACTTGTTACAATAGAATTTTATCTAGAGACAATGATGACAAAAATTTTCAGCGAGTACTTCTCGTGTCACTACATAAAATTGTACTGCCAATAATTTGGCTTCATGGATTAAAATATTATAAGCAATAATGACATTTTTTAGTGATAACTTTTTTATCACCATTCAAAACCTGATTTTTTGTAATGCATTTTTACTCTTAAAAAAAGAAAGTTTCAACATGTTTTAAAAAATAAATAAAAGGTATATATGAGATTTTTAAATATATATATATATATATATATAAAGAGATTAAAGTATTCTTTTTCAAATTTTCGAAAATAACAACCTCGCACAACGAATGATTCAACAATTCATTTCATGGTCTGCAATGAAGTAGTTCGCAGTAGGAGCGAAAAGATTCAACTTGCTACTTCAATCTCATAAAACATTACATAATCAAAACGTACTAGGCAAAGTTTTTAGGTAATGTTCAAAGCTTAAATCTCATCTCCGTCCCGTCTCCTCTCCCTTGTTTTCTTGGGCTTTTTCTCTCCTCATTCTTACATTCCTTGCTGTTTTCACCTCCTGAATTGTTTACAGCTCCCGAAGCTTTTGACACATTTTATTTTGTTGCCTCATAATTATTTTCCCCATGGTCTTGGCTTGATAAGCTGCTAGATTGTAATGCCTCACAGTCAAGGGTGATTTTTTTTTTGGGAACCAGGATTAACTGATCCAACAAGTGATTCACTTCTGGTCTTCTTGACAGTATCCTCCCAGAAAGTTCCTTAGTAACAGAAATTTTGCTCTCCATCCCTGAGTTACTGCAGAAGAAGCAAAAGGGAAACGTAAATGAGTAAATATTAATAAGATTTTAACATCTATAGCATGCAAAATAAAATTTCTAATTAAAAATGAGGAGAAGAAAATAACATACCTCACACTCAATGTAGAATAAAGATGCTTCATTTCATCAAGCATGCTAACCAGTTCGCCCAATTTATTTTTATTTTCCTGGTTGACAGGATTTTGTTGTGAATTTCCAGTTATCGAAGAAATCAGAAGTTAAATGCAGTTATCCCCACAATCCTGAGTACAATGCAGAACAAAAGAGATCAAGAAAAGATATTGGTATACACTTTACTGAAGCCCACAATTAACTTTTCCCAAGCACAGTGCAGAACAATTTGGCTTACCTTTATCTTTTGGCAATTGTGCCAATCATCGTGTGATTCATCAGTTGCTGACCGAAGATAGTCCAACGCCTCCCAGAAGCAGTCAATATCCATTGGCATGCCAGTTTCAAATTTTGGAAGACTAGAACAATTTGAAGGGAACACTTTTAACAGCTTAGTTACGGTTGTCTGCTGTAACTGCTGAAGTTTCACCACGCACAGTTCCACCTCTTTTTGTAAACAGCACTTGTATTATGTCGTTCCTGTTCTGCCTGATCGTTATATCCACAAAAACAGCATCTGGGCATAATATTTCTGAAGAATTGTTCCATAACTTGGCAATTACCAGTGGATTTTCAACCATTTTAAATGCCTCAGCAAACACTTCCAGGCTCAAGTGCTCCCTTCTTTTACGAAGAACATTATAAAACTCAGATGGCAAGTGTTCCTTCATAAGGCTTTTGCCCAACAAATCATAGAGTAACTCCAAACAGTTCCCAGAGCTTAGATGAAGCAAACATAACGAAACAACCAATCTCAATGTCAGTAATGGCAAATATTCCTTCACTTTCAATCCAGATTTTCTGATCCAGTCCATGGTATCATTTTGATTATAAAGAAGCTGAACCAAAACACGTCCAATGAACTTATGGACACCTTCTAAATCTGGTTTTACTTGAGCCGTCAAGCTCAAATTTGCAAGTGCACTGTCACCCTGATAGATAAGCCATTCAATAAAAGATGACTTCGTGGCAAAAATTAAACCCTTCCAGAGGCATGTCAAAATCAGAAGTCGTTCAATAAGATACATGAAACAACTGGGGGACACATAATCAACTTCCTTTATCCAGCTTGCATTATAAGTATCTTGCAAAGCTGCATAAAGCCTAAACATGGTCCCCACCTCTTTAAGTGTTACATTGTCTGGTGAATTTTCCAGTCCTGCGTTCAAATTGAAACTTTCAACGAATGATTTCCAGGGCGGGTTGTTATCAAATCTTCTTATAATTTCCACACACAGTTCTTCTTTTGGCCAGCCTATACCCAGAATCATAACTGCCACCTTTCCAATTTGTCCGTAAGTCAGCCTATCTTTCCTTCTTATAATTTCATAGATGACCTCTTTTGCCAGATCCTGACAAGCCTTGGTTCCCCGCAAAGAAACCATGTTCATTGTCAGTGGTTTCTGCCAGTCAACGGGAAATACCAGGCCAAAGGCACTGCAAATTGAAAGTCTGAAATAATTATCCAGTGGTTTCATCAAATTACGATGACTGTGGGTGAAAAACCTGCATTCCAAGAGAAATTTTGAGACTTCATAGACAAGCATTAGAGACCTGCCTTGGCAAAATATTGAATAAGGCTTATTAATTGATAGCTTGTACAGCGCCTCAAAGTTGCTCAAGACATCCATACCGACAGAAAGCAATTCTGAACACCAATAACTCCGAGCCTCAGAGACTAAATTGTGATCATTGACAGATACTAGCCTTCCACTCTTCAGAAACCTGTCATCCACTTTTTTCACCCAGAAAGCATCAGGAAGGAGCAAAACGTAAATCTCTTTAAAATTACATATCTGCTTCCTAACACCTAAATAACTCAAAGCAAACTGTCCATAACTTTTATACTTACTAACAGATTTTGTTTTAAGACACGAAAGATACTCCAGAATGTAAACAATCTTGTTCTTCCAACTATTCCAAGAGTAAAACAGTGTCTCAGCAGAAAGCTGACTCTTGAAAATCATTCCTTCCATGTTTTCCAAAGAATCAACAATAAATTCATCTTGCCAGACATATGGGTTCATCTGAAAATGAGCATCTAAGAGTTTCCTCAAACATAAAATTTCGCCACCAATACTCTTGTATCTACGCGAAGAGTTCAGATGAGTCATTATCATGAGAATGTTACTATGCTCATCTGACAATATGTCAGCTTCAGCGCTAACAAGCTCAAAATAGCTGCATGATTCTTTCTTTGCCACTGTCAAGGCTCTTGTTAAAATATCCCCCTTCTGTTCAAACACCTTTAAAGGCCAGCCCTTGCTTCCTCCAGACCAAAGGGAGTTTGCAAGCACATAGAAAAGCATAAGTTTTGATGCTTCCACAAATTTCCCAGCCTTTTCAAGCAGATCAGCCTCAAGTAGAATATCACCCATCTGCTTTGCAATCTTCGCTGCCTCCATGAAATTCCCTAATTCCTCTTCTAACAATACTAGCTCCTTAAGTAAACCTGAAGAGTGTAAGAAGTTGCGCTTCAAATCCATGGAATGGAAAGCTTTAACAAACTTCATCATGGATCTTGTGTCTTTATGCTCAAGACAATGACGCGCACAACTTTCAAGAAACTTCTGTTCAATTTCGTTGAGTCCCAATCTTTTAACCGCACTATGGACATCAGTTTTATCGTGTTTCCAGTTCTGAATGTAGCGTAAACCAACCTCAAACAGTCTTCCTTTTGCACAAGCAGTCAAACAATCGGAGAAGAAACTTCCCTTGGCAAACACTTCTGCCGCAATCTTGTAGCATCCTGCTAGGCAAAAGCAATCCCCTGCTCTTTTCAGATCAGGTTCCTCACATGTCTCCAAATACAACTTCCCTGGGAGCAGAAACACGGTTAATTTGGAAAGCAAAACCTCTCAGTGTAAAAATACCTAGTTCGAATGCAAACATTTGTGCAGGCTTTGGTGCCAAATATGCTTTTAATATTGGTAATGAAGTGTGTAATGAACTATATGTTGGCTCAATCAGCCGCTCCGTTCAATTTTGTCCAATCTGTATCTTTATTCTTTCGTTTCTAAATCTTTGAAAAGATAAAAAAAAAAAAAAGAAAGGACACCATTGTGCCTCTCTATGCAAGTCTCTTATACTTGTTGTCTTCTCCTTCCCTTTTCACTTTTTTTTTTTTTGGCTTTTCATGAATGAACTGTTGAAAATCTGGTAGAACCCCTGACAATTTCTACAAGAAACAGCACAGAGAACAGAAAATGCTACTGATATAGAGAAGGGAACACAGTCACTTCATGAGACAAAATAGTTACAACACTCCGAACTCACACAAACTCTCCACAGACAAGCTTCACACAAATCACAGCAACACAAGGCACAAACACAGATACATAACAACAACAAAATAATAAAGAGGAACAAACAGATGCTAGCTTCCAAGAGACAAGCTCTCTCCCAAGTCTTCCTACCCAGAAGTTCTTTTTCCGTCTTCTACCATTAGTCTCTTCCTTCAAATACTCCTTCCCAACTACTCTCCAATTGCCTCTGCCACTTTATCGTCATGAAGTTCCCTTTTTACCCTTGTACTTTTCTGTTTTCTTTGGGTATAAACCTTAGTACTTTCAATACTTTCTACTGCAGTCTGTTTTGGCGGCAGCAATGGGTTTGGACCCATCAAGATCACATGTTTTTCTAGTGCTGAAAATCACGTGATTTACTTAGGATTAATTCTCTTTTATTTTGTTATTAGTTAACAGTATGTTTCCTTAGCTCCTAGACTTTTGGTTTTTATCAACCATTATTTTCAAATTTCAAATAGCTGATTTCATGGGATAAAATGGCAGGACTGTTGCCATCTCTCCCCTCTTTTTTCATTGAAATTCAAGTAATTAGAGTTATAGTAGTTCTAAATTTCTTCAGAAACTATTGAAATTTGTATTGCCTATGATGAACTAATCTATAACTCAATTAATTAACTAATAATTAGTTTAATTAATTAATAATTAAATTATTATTTATTTAAGTTTGAATTTTGAATTTTAAATTTTTTGGGAGTTAAGTTTTTTAAAAAAAGAAATTGAAAACTAATCAAAAGAATGAAAATGCATGATCAATTTTTCCTCTCTTCTCCCTTACACTCAAAATACACAAATAAGAGCAACAAGAAACACATGCAAGAGTTTTTCTTAATCCTTTCTACCCGAACTATTTGCTTTGTCAATAAGGATTAAAGTCCGCCTTGGGATTTCGGTCTAAACTGCATGAATAGAGAATTCGAGAAGACTTGTGTTCGCACAAGTAAGTACCCATACTTTCCTTCATTGATATGAAAGCTAGATTAGCTCAATTTTCTTTGCTCTTGTGTGTTTATTTCATGAATTTGTAATTAATTATGTCTGAAATGGTCATATGTTCATGTAGGAAGCATTGAATCCCTATAATGGCATAATCTTATAAAAATCATATTAGGACACAATTTTATTACTGAGCAAAGTGCATATGAGAGGGAGTATGTTGTAGAGATTTGTTAGAAATTGGATTAGCTATTAGTGAGTAAATTAAAGCTTTTAAAAAACTTGGTGGAGCAGCCAAATTTTAAGGGTTGGCATTCTTGCCACATACCATCAATCAGTGTAAACCATAAATGAATGGAAAGTTTGTAAAACAAGCCTTCTAATGCCATCAATTTTGTCTAATTTAAATGAAAATTGAGTGACATATAACCATTCAAAGTAAAGACTTTGAATTTATTTTTTTGGAAAACGTGTTCAAACAACCAACTTTCAAAGATTGCCATTTCCTTCTTAGGCTACCATTCTATGTGATCCTTATATTGTTAAAAAGTTCATTTTACAAGCTTTCGAAAAAGACCAACTTTGTTTAATTTGGAGAACAAATGAAAGAGGTATGGTTTCACAAAGTTAGCACCTCAAAAATGCATTTGTAAAAATTTTAGAAATTGTTCCAAGTTGAAAGGTTGAAGATGAAGAACAAAGCCCACCCTTGGGATGGCACGTGTAGCACACCCCACCTTCATTCCACCACAAGAGGATACCAAATGAAGGTACATAGCAAGAGAAGTCCTATGATGTAGGCACAGTTGTCAGAAACACCACCTTCTAGGCACGTGTAAGTTTCCCATTTTTTTCATTTTTCTACATTTGTTAGGCAAAAGCTTGTTGAAGTGCGTGATGATGCATAAGGAGGTTGTTTTGAGTAATTTTTGTTCTTAAAATTCCCTAAAACCACACTCTACATGTTGGTATATGGTATGCCTATATTTGTACAAGTTTTGATAGTGTTTAAATACATGTCAAACACATAGGAGACTCTTTTAACTAACCTAAAAATGAAAACCGCTTCTTATAGGTCTTAAATTTAATCAAGACAATCCCAGATGATGATTATTAGACATCAGTCATAGAGGAACTTAAGGAAACATTTACAAAACCAAATAAATACAAAGAATTTTGTTCTTTAAATGATGTGCATTAAAGATAGAGCTCCTTGAGGAATATTGTATTGTCATGAATGTTAGCAAGTCACTTTGATTTAGCATTTTAAATATGAGAAATAAAAGAATTTTTTAAGTGTAGTGCATATGAAAAAAGTATTGGCCTTAAAGGATTGATCAAACAAGTAACCTTTGTAATTTATAATTAGATGTAAGCCTTTAATTGCCAAAGAGAAGATTTTTTTAAAAGATAAAATATTTTTGGGATGAAGTTTTTTTAAGATGTAATCTTGATAATTAATGTATATGCATGTATTGAATCAGAAACATGGGAAATGCCTTATTATGGTAGATTTTGGCTCATCTAAAGCCTAAATTTAAACAATTAAATAAAAAAAGATTAAAAAAAATACTCTATCAAGTGGGAATTCTTATATTAGTAGCCTAAGGCTTATCTAAAAAGTATAACTTAAATAACATTTGTAGATGAATTTGATAGAAAGATAAGAACATTCTTAAAATACACATAATGGAAATAAGACAAACTTATACTTCCGATCATTAACCTAATAATATTATTATTGGTCTAATTAAAGTTTATTACAAATATATATATATATATATTTATGTGTGTGTGTAACATTGTGCATATGTAGTCATTCTATACTATATCTATGTAAAAATTAGATCATGATTGTGACTATTGAAAATATCATTACTTAATAAGAGTGATAAGCTAAACAATATTAATTAAGAAATTTGGCATCATAAGGTTCTTACATCCTTAAAAGAATAAGATGCTAAGAAATCATTTAACAATGTCATATAGGAGTCTAAACATGGAAATACAACTTAACGAAGGAGAGATATAAAAATTCTTTATTAAAAAAATAAAAAGAAAAATATTACTTTCATAACAGTGTTAAGCAACATAGCTAATAACCTCATATGTAAATGTGAGTTCATATCCAACCATTCATGCCATGTCGATAACCATTAATGACAAGTTTATTGGTATTTTTACAATCAAACGAAGAATGCTAACAATCAAGAAATTAAAGTCAACTAGTCATATCCTTACTAATGAACAATAAGTTTATGACTGCCCCTATGAGACTTCCAACACTTGAACCAACTCTTATCTCAACCAAAAGTAAGCTTAACCAACTCTCAACTGAATCTGAATTTAAGAGCACACTTGCACCTAAACCACTTGAACCTAAAACCTTACATGGACAAAATTCTATATCTAAAGCCAAGAGTAATGGAGATCATTAGAACAAAAAAGGATTTTTAAGGTGTATATAAGAAGAAGGTATCATGAGCCAAGCACACTTTCAAGGATGCACTCCACAAATCCCTTTCCAAGTTCAAAAACTCAAGGGAATGAATCAAAAGAGAAAGATATCCCTATTACCTTTAGAAAGGGGTAAGGTCTAACACTATTTATCCTATTAGAAATTTTCTACTTATGATAGGCTCTCTCTTGATTATCCTACTTTTATTGTTAATATATCTCTTGAGAAAATACCTCAAAATGTTTATGAGGCTCTAAATGAATTTGAGTGGAGAATTGCTATCCAAGAAGAGGTAAATGTCTTGGAGAAAAATGGTACTTAAGTGATTACTAACCTACCTAAGGGAAAAAGCCTGTGAGGTTATAAGTGGATCTTTACTATAAAGCACAACTCAGATGGAAGCATAAACCACCATACAGTTAGGTTAGTAGCTAAGAGCTTTACCCAAACTCAAAGGGTTGATTATCAAGAGACTTTCACCGTTGTAGTTAAATTTAATGCTATCAAAGTTCTTTCCTCAGCTAATAACCTTGACTAGTCATTGTACTAATTTGATATGAAAAATACTTTCTTAAATGATAACTTAGAAGAAATGTATATGGAAATTCCTAAAGGTAAAGTATGCACACTACATAAAATCTTTGTATGGTTTCAAATAATCACCTAGAGCTTGATTTGTAAAGTTCATTAAAGTGATTAAGAGTTAGACGTACAATCAAGACCAAACTGATCATACTTTATTTACAAAATTCTCTTCAAATGGGAGGCTAGTTATCTTAATAGTTTATGTAGATAACGTTATTGTTAGAAGTGACTTTGAATAAGAAATTAAATAGTTGAGAAATGCTCTAGCCAAAGAATTTGAGATCAAGAGTTTTGGTGACTTAAAATACTCCTTAGGAATGGAAGTGGTACAATCCAAGAATGGTATTGTTGTTTTATAAAGGAACTTTATCTTGAATCTTCTAGAAGAAACAAGTATGCTTATGTGTATGCCAGCAAAAACATCTGTGGAAACTACCAACAAGTTGTGTTTCAAGGAAGATAGTCCTCTTGTTGATATAAGGAGATATCAAAGGCTAATTAGGAAACCCATTTATTTATCCCATACTACACCTAACATTTGCTTTTCAATCGATGTTGCTAGCCAATACATGAACAATCCTATTAAAGAACATATGGAGGCCATTAACAAGATTTTGAGATATCTCAAGATGACACCTGGTGAAGATATATTCTTTAAGAAGGGAAATAATAGAAGTGTTAAGGTGTACATAGATATTGGCTGGGTTGGCTCTATAACAAACAGAAGATCTACAATTGGGTTCTGTACTTATAAATGAGATAACCTAGTTTTTTGGGGAAGCAAGAAGTAGTCTGTTGTTGCCAGAAGTAGTGTTAAAGCTAAATATAAAGCTCTGTCTCTTGATATTTGTGAACATGTATGATTGAAATGCCTTCTTGAAGAACTTAGAATACTTTATAAAAGAGCCTATGAAAGTTTCATGTGGCAATATGGTCACCTCAATATTTTGAAAAATCCTATTCATTATAATAGAACTAAGCATGTGGAACTAGATTGAAACTTCATTAAAGAGAAAATTGATTTTAAGATTACTGATCTATTCTACACTCCTACACAACAAAAAGTTGCAAACATCTTGACCGAAGCTTCACCAAGGGTGAAGTTTGAAGATTTGAATAACAAGTTGGAAATGGTCAACATCCATTCTCCAACTTGAGAGGAAGTATTAGTTGTTGTGAGGAATATTCCTTTATTTCTTAGTGGTCAACTCTAATTAATATTTGTTTATCTAGTTTTATCCTATCCTTTATTTTTGGTCTCTCTCTTCTATCTTCACATCTTTTAATTTGCTTTTAACTACTAGTTTATTGGGAATTAGAGCCAGATCTATTTTGCCTCCTTTCCTTTTGATTCCTGATTGTACTCTTAGATTATATCATAATAAAAATAAGTAAATTAAGAACCAAATGCTGCCATAACGCTCTGGTCTTCCTTTGTCTCTTCTATATACTTTCTTTTCTTTCCTTTTCCTCAGAAGCTTTATCTAGATGGAAGTTAGCATAAAATAAGTCTTTAATCTGTAAAAACCTCTTGTGGCTACACTTCTGTAATGAAACTGGCATTTATTTAAATTAGTTAGTTTTGTAGAATTTCACTTACAAACGTACAAGAACAGTAAATAAAAGTCAAGCAACAGGCACATCACAATATCTTGTTAATTTACATAGACGCTTATTCTGAGTTGTACCCTTAAACTATTGTGGTGACCTTCTAAACTTTTGAGGTAATCAAACACACAATAATGTGATGCTAAAATATCACACAAATGTTATGAATCCTGAACTTTGACATTGAAAATTAGATGTTTAACAGCATAAAATTTAGTAAATTTTGTTTAACAGAAAGATTTACAGCTAGCATTACTATAATTTTCATGGATATGAAGGAAGTCAGATTGCAAAATATAGATTCTGAAAAATCATACTCATACCAGCTCTTTCATGATCCCCCAAATCAGAAAAACACTGAGCAGCAGAATCAACCATTCCTATTCCTTCAAATACTTCAGCAGCTTCCCTCAAGATTGCACTTGCATCTTTAGGATTTAAATCCCACAAACGGTTTGCAGTTGCTCTAAGACCAGAAGCCTTAGACTTTCTCTCCCAGTAAGAGTCCCCAGCTCTTTCAAAACACATTGTTGCCATCTCATAATTATTTTGATGATAAAGCTGCAAAAGAGACAGTAAAATAATAGGATATCATTTGGAAGGAAGGAAAAAAACAAACAAACAAACAAACTAGGATGCTACGCAGAAGGGCGACATAACAAATAGCTCTATACCTCAATAGAATTGAACTATTTGTTATAATAGGTCCTCGTAAGAAACAATACTAAAAGCCAAAGTTGACATAATGATTATGCATACAACTGCATTGTCGGTTGATGAAGCAAATCCTAATAAGCAACTTGAGAAAACTCTAATAACAACAGATTCAATCTAATAGAAAAAAAAAATCAGGTTTTCATCTTTTGATCAAATTTGTTATTCATTGCTAGGACAGCATATCAAACATAATGGAATAAAAATATAAACAGAACCTTTTGGCCACGCAACTTCCATTCTTCTGGACTGCTTGCAGCTTTCATTGCCTGTGCAAGTGAATCATCTAGTTCTTTTGTTTGGACAAGACGCTTCTTTTTCCAATAGTCAAACATAGGTTTGGAAAACTCTTCTGTATTCTCATAAATCCACAATCTCTGCCTCGCACGAGTTACAGCCACATACAGTTGCTTAAGTTCAGAACACAAAATATTGTGTTTAGAATCACTGAACGTTGTATAGGAGATCTTTGTTGTGGGGTCCAGCATATCCTGTTCCTTCATATACTCATATATCAGCCTCCATTGATTTCCCAAGGGTGAAGAGCCAAAAAAGTTGTAGACCAACACATCCTAAGAATTGCCACAGGACACAATAAGTAATGTTTGAAAAAATAGTATGGAAAAATAATTAAATATGTCTGGAGTGACAACCTGGAACTCAAGGCCCTTGCACTCCAAAATGGTTAATACAAGAGCCTGTTTGCCCACATATTCTATGACGCTGTTCCGAGCAGAATCATCTCGTACCAAAATAACCTGCTCAGCCCCAAAGCCGACAAATTTTCAACCCATATTTCCACTATTTCCAAAAATTTTTACGACTGCATTTTCTCTCTTTCCAGATTCAAGTAAAAGCGGAGCTTCCCCATTTATCAAACTAGTCTCAGGCTTCAACACATCAACAGAATGAGGAAAGAAGTGAAAAAGAAGTTCAACGATGCTCTGGGATAATTTCAGCACTCCAGCATGAGTCCGAAAGTTCTGACTCAAGAGAAAAAGTTCTGAAATTCTCCCTTTTTCATTTCTTATGTTATTCATGCTGCTTCTTGATTCTAGCACAAACTTCTTGTGGAACAGGGTTCGAATATCTTGAAATCTGAAATCAATTCCCGTTGCAATTGTTTGTGCCGTGTCCCCAGAGAAAACAAAACCCTCGTCTACATTTGGGCAGATATATTTGAACAAAGCAATTTGACTCATAGTTAGATCCTGTACCTCATCGATATATATGAAATGCATCTCATCACCCTCATATCTTTTAGTTCGCAATCGACCATGGAGATCAATTACAATATCAGCCAAATCAAATTCACCATTTTTCATCTTCTTTTTTTCATAATTCTGATAAATATCATATATAACCTCTCTTCTCTGGCTGCTTAAACTTGATGCTCTGTTTTCAGATAGCATAACATAGTCCTCACGGCTTAGCCTGCCATCCTCAGAATCTAAAGCTCGTATACCACCTTTTATATGGGATATAATTTCAGTGAACACTCTGGAAGAATCAAGCTTCTTAGTTAACTGGGAATTAAAATGGGGCCAATATATTGAAGCAAACCTGTCAAAATTTACTTCCTTCCTCCTTATGAAGCTTTCCAAGGGAACGGACCTTGAACCAAGGTTCTGACTATAAGAAGAATTCTTTAAGTCATGAAATCTCTCAAAATAGGAATTACCCAGAGTCCCATCAAGCATCATCAAAAACTTGTGAAATGTTACCACAAGTGGATACAAGTTGGACGGAAGATCAACAAATGAATCAGGGATATTCTTAAATTGTACTGCTGTATCAACAATATCTTCATCAGTTGACCTGCTTTCAGCTGGAATACGGCCACCATAAATGGATCTGCACTGATAACAAGGTCTAAAATTAGATATCATATGTACCAATTGCAATAACTATAAAATAACTGGCACTTAATTGAACTCAGTAAAAGTACATGAGAAACCAAGTACTAAAACAATATAGAAAACTTCTTATTACGAACTCGGGTAGTTGCAACAGCGCGATTTTAACACCACCGCTTGGTCTATTCTACTGAAAACAAAGTGACAGATTAAAAATTTCTCGCAACAACTTTCCAAACTCCCACTTGCCTGGTCGTATAGTGAAATGACAGGATATATGGTTTCTTAAAATAATTGTGCATATATTGACTTGACTGTAAGAAAAGTCAATATTTTAGCTGTGAAGTCAGGAAGAATGATTATAAGATAATCTCAACAGATAAATTTAGTATATAAAGCCTTAGGCAAATGCACAAACAGATGCAGGGCCTAACCCACATTGGATCAGCTTAAAAACCCTTCAAGGCTCTTCTTTGAGCCTACAGATCAAAATGCGTCAACAAGAAATGCTCCTAGCACTTTATTTTTTAACTAAAAAAAAGACTGAAAACATAGGCCTTCTATGAAGACTTTTTTCTATTTTAAATATTTACTTTCAATTTAGGATTCACTCAGAATTTTATTTCCACAAATGGTTACTTTAATATTTGTTAAAATTAGAAGTTGTATGAATAAATTATTAAATTTTTAATGATATATGCACAATAAAATACATTATGCTTTCAGATTGATCCATTAAGATTTTCCCCCCAGTGTAAAATTGTCCAGCTATGCCCCAAACAGATAGAGTACGACAAATCAAAGGTAACTTAACTCCAAATTTCGTTTATATTCTTTTTCCACATTACCACATGGAACTATGATCCATTTGTATGATAAAATGTAGAAAAGGTAATGAGACTGACATTAAGCTTCCAACCATGTTTTCAATTATATGTAGCAACATGCTAATATCGAAAATTTTGTTTTTCTGTTGAAGACAAACATTGAACTTTAGGATAATGCTACTCCCACATGCACTCGCGTCCAACCGGAAGAAAAAGAAAAAGTCTGCAAGCCATTGTTCTTGTGAACAGTCAGTTATCCAACAGCCTGTAAATAGTTTTTTTTTTTTGGTACAGTGATTTGTAAGGCATTACACGTGCGCACGCGCGCACACATATATATATATATATATATATATATGAGGAGGGATCAATTGGCATGGACTCTTATACCAATCTTTGTATGTTAGTGGAATCTAACTAGAAAAGAGAAACATTACTTAATAACTATCTTAACCCTTTCTCTCTCATCATAAATTCATGATTCTTATTCTTTCTCATTTATCTCTTTAATTTATTAAGAATAATTGTATAAATTAAATAGTCATAACATTTTGATTTATTACATTATTTTAAAATTGAATAGCTGCAATTTCATTTATCACAATATAATTTTATAATTTTTTTTAATTCATAGAACATATTCAAAACTTAATGAAATGAGTCTAATTATTTTATTTATAAAAAATTATTTTCTGAAATTTTTATATTAAAAATTATTTATGATAAAATTTAAAATTGAAATAGAATTACTATTTTTTAAAATTAAATAATTGCATTATTATTTTTTTGTTTCATGAAGTGTAATAAAATATTGGGTAGCACAAATAATCCTGGTGATAAAGGAAAAAAAAAGTTTCTCATAGATCTTGATTTATGAAATAGCTATGAAAATTAATGACATAAAAAAGTAAAATTGTATATGTTTTTATCATATTTTTGTGTCAATACCTATACCTAAACCTAAACATTCAACGTGACAATTTTGTTTTTAGTGCTCAACCTGAATATTGAGTCTTGGCCAGGTCTTCTTCATTTTTCATTCCATTAGAGAGAGAGAGATTAGAGAGAGTAAAGATGGTTCTTAAATAAAAACTCTTTTCAAATCAAACTCTACTACACTTTCAATCAAAATTAATCTTACACCATTTAAAAACTTTTTATAGGATGAATTTTTCCTTTTTTAACAAAATCCACCATTAGATGAATTGTTCTTATAATGAAGATTATACTAATAAAATCTATATATATATATATATATATAAATTGTGGTGGAGCGGCACTATAGCTAAGTCAATTACTGTGCAGCCCCACTGGACGATGTGCTGGCATTATTCATATACTATTTATATCCGTATATGTTCTTACAAACACTGGTCACTCACTTTTTTTTTTTTCTTTCTTTGATTTTTTTTTTTGGTGTAGAATCCGAGGGGGGGTTTTTGAGTCCCTGCAAATGCGGGGAAAAGCACTTAGTTTCATATTAATCCTAATACGTTTCATACCCCATCACTAAATCCAAAAATTAACATAAAATATATATTTCAAATATAAGAGACTTCTAATTATTTAATAGCAATCTTAAAGTTATCTGAATTTTATAAATTTTTATATAGAAGATCAATATAATAATTACTTCTAATCCAATAGTTAGATCAATGAAATCCACATCCTATAATAAAATATTGAGGGATGTAAACCTAGCTGTTGCTACATTCATGATTAGGATTCAACGGATAATTAATGGAACAAGGCACTGACCTTTTCAACCGAGTAACATGATGTTTGACTGCTTGACACAATTTAGGACTCACGGTCACAAATAACTGATGCAAGACAGGCCTGACAGTCTCAGTGATATTCTCCTTCAACTCTTTATCCTGACTTAAACATGGAACTGCAGAGCTCTCAGCTCCATAGGTTCCTTCAACAACCATATGGTGCAAGCGCTCTTTTTGAAATAACTTCATGGTCAAAACAGTGGTTTTTCCAGTACCGGAGCGCCCCAACACAAATGTACTTCTTGGGAAGAAGATTATTTCCCATTCTTCATCTGTTACTTCAAAAGGAAGATCCAATTCTATACCATCACAATCAGAAAGCAAATGGTTTACTACACCTGATGATAAGGAGTAGAACTTCATCAATAAGAGACTTTCCTCAACCTTTGAATTCTCTACATAACTTCTACCATCAGAGGAACATGTAATTAACTCAACCTCATTTCCATTATTATCAAGACTCTTAAATTTGATGATTTCTGCAGAGTTTGCCCAAGTCATAGGAACCTCCAAATTCCTAGGGGAAGAAGCCAAAAGCATTGAATCAGTAAGTTATAACAGCTATGGTCAAATAGAGTACAATTGAATTAACTTACCGCTCAAAACATTTCTCTTCGCAATGAGTAATGAAGTCATCGGTATAGCTTCTGAATATAGCATCCAGACGCTTGACCAATTTTGGGATATCCTCTAGAGACAATATGTCCCATATCTTCAAAACTTGAGTATACCTCGATTCTTTTACTATGTCTGTTGAACAAACAACATAAAGACCTTCAACCTTAAATTGTTTCAATATTTGTGAAGAACTTCCACAAAGCAAGCCCACTTTCTTCTTTTTAGGTCTCCACCCACTGGAAAGATTGAGTAAAAGGATTATAACTGACTTCTTTGTTCGCCGTGACCGCAACTTTTTAAATGATTTAAGGAAATTATCACTAAAAAGAACCTGCAAATATGAATGAATTGATGGATAGACAGGTAAAGTAAAAATTTAACAAACAATGAGGATATCAAGAATAGGAATAAAAACTAAAAGGTCCATAATCAATATACCTTCCACCTGGAATTTCTGAAAAGTACACTATCTGAATTAAGCAAATCATCATATTGATCCATCTGCTTCTTGACATTTAAGATTACTTTTGCCAAATCCTTGTCTTTATCAGCATCAAAGAAACATTGGCGTTTCTTAGCATCAAGCACCAAATCTTTCCAAACATTTTCTTTCCCTGTTAGTGTCCTTTCATTCCCCAAAATCCACAAAGCATGCCTGGTGAATTTTAAGACACCAGCAGCTTTCACTATATAATGCCTCATAAACATATGCAAACTTAAAAGAACAATATATGATAAGTTATACCTAGCCCTCGTGAGAGCAACATTACACCTCCGAGGACTCGAAACGAACTCAAGTGATGAATTGCCATTAGTTCTAACAGTTGATAATATAATAATTTCCCTCTCACCGCCCTGGAACCCATCAATTGACTTCACGTTCACGTCAAATCCATCATGGCTATCATACATGTGTTCAAGTTTCTCTTGAATAGCAACAACTTGGGCAGAATATGGAGACACTATACCTATGCGGAGGTTCTCCTTTGAACCAAGCCACGCTGCAGACAAGGCAAAACCAGCATTGCGGCGTATTAGAATACAAAAGATGTGTTCTTCAACAAAGTATAAGCTTCTCGTAAAATTTCACATATCTTGTACATTTAGCATCTTAACTTTAATATTTCAACCCTTTTCTTTGGGCTGTTTGTAGCAATGGTTCTGTAAAAATCCCACATATGCTTTTCCCAACAAAGATGCACATTGTTAATATTTGATCATTATACAAATAGTTGTGAAATTCACTTCATATAAACATATATATATATAGCCCAGTGCCAAAATTTCGTTACACCATCCAAAGATTTCTTTTCTATATATTAAACTTCTAAATATTGAATCAGAAGAAACAAGAAAACAAACCTTCATACAAATTCTTCACAATTTTCATCACAACTGCCACCTCAACCATATTTTTCCGGCTTCGTCCAGCTTCATCAAATTCTTCTCTTCCACCAAGGACATTTATAAAAGAATAGGGACCAAACATTGGCCATGGGAGATACTGCTTTTCATAGTTCTTTCTTTCTACATTTGGGGCATTAAGTATTTGGTTGGAATAAAAATATAAATTAGGGAAAAAACTTATTGCTGGATGCATCCTGTACTGTATATTGAGAGGATGCTTTGGGTGATTCAGAGAACTCAGCCTCTCAAATAAGCTTCTCCCAAAACCAGCTTTATAAGAAACCTTAAAGAAAACAGGAAAAGTATGTGTTAATTGGCAATGGCGAAATTTTATGTGTGGGGATTTTTTGAAGAGGGGTAGTGGGAAAGGGGGCAGAATTTACTAACTGAAACATAGACGTTAAAAATATACATAACAACAAAATAGAATCTACGTACATCACTTTTAACCATTGCTGGTAGCTGGAATTCATCTCCAACAAGAATGGCGTGGTTTATGCCTGGAAGTAGTGAGGGTATGATTGATTCACATTCTTTTAATTGTGCCGCTTCATCAATCACCAAAATGTTCAGTGGCGGCTTCATGGAAACAGAATGTAGCTTATAGGAACTAGAAGCAGTGGAAAATATTAATAACGATGTCTGGAAACAGAACTCTTTAATTGCTTCTTTATTCAAAAAATTTGGCAGTTTGACTTGCCTAAGCGAATCTTTCAGAGTTCTTGAAACAGACAGACATTCAATTCTCTTCTTGTATAATGGATGTGCAGCACCTGCAAATGACCAGGTAGAATTCGCCGGCAATTCTGGAAGAGAAAAAACTTCTTCCAATGCTTCACGACTTATATTACTTCGAAACAACAAAGCTTGAAAGGAATCAAGTATCTCAATTAGGGAGACCAAGTTCTGAAAGTTATGTTCCAAAATGTAACTTCTAGATATATGAGTAAATAAGATAGAAATGCAGTATCTGAGTGGCGATGCTATAGCAACAAACCTTTCTCTTAGAAACTCAAGAAAGGATTTGCAACTCCCATCACTATTAAGTTCATCCTCATCAGTGTGTTCTTTCCCTTTCATCAATTCATTTTCAATGAATATATGATAATGGGAAACACAATTTTCAAGAAGATCAATGATTGAAGTAAAACAATAACTCCAACCAGTGCACTCTTTGAGCTGTTTGACACGATAATCCAGATATATGTCTTGAATGTCTGCACCAACTTTGAGCTGCTCATGATTCCCAAATAACAGCATGTCCCCCAATGAACAAAATGATTCTTTGACCATGCTCAAGACACGTGATGCCATCTCTTTAATGGCAACATTTGTTGGGGCACAAACAAGGATCCTGCATTTCAATTTAAGTAGAGCAAAAAGGAGTGTACCCAAAGTGTTGGTTTTTCCGGTCCCTGGTGGACCCCAAATAAGCTCAGTAGTAGACTTGTGATTGCAAGAGAGGCTAGAAAGGCAGGCACGAATTGCCATATTTTGGGAATCATTCAACTTAGATAACAAACTCAAATAAAATTTATCATCCCTTAATGCATCAGTTTGCAGAGAGAGATGACCACAACTTTCCTCAACCTGTTCCCCAGCATACATCTATCAATCACAGTACCAGTTTTAAAATTAGGGTTATCTGGAAATGGCGCAGAGCCTTCATTAAAATTAACAAATAAATATCTTTTACAAGTTAAGGAATGATGAAACAGCTCCATGTGGTTTTTCAGGTCCATAAATACGAATGAAGGTTAAGGTCAATTAAAATAAAGATAGACACAGTGTTCCACCATACATTATGTATAAAATGATACATATAAATATCATAGAGAATTAGCACCAAATGTAAATATACCCTGACTATTAGAAACAGTTTTAGCTTTATAGTAGTTAAACTTGGTATGTACTTTATAAGCCTACAATAGTGAATATAACTTTAAATCGTTGTATTAAAGCCGCAACATAAATTAAGATTCTTACCATGTCACCATTGCACAAAATTTTCTCAATTAGCTTTGAATTTCGAGACATGTGCAGTGCATTCCACATTCTTCTGTTGGGAATTATATTTTTCAAGAAAACAACAAACAGAGATTTCTGCCATCCTTCATACAGATCAATTTCCTTCGAAGCCTTAACTTTTAGATAAATAGGCATAATATCATCCTCGTTCTCATCATTTGGGATCTTAGCTACTGATACAAAAGTCCACTTCCTTCCCATTCTTTGCAAATCCTCTACAGTTTCAGGTTTAAAATCAGCCAAAACAAGAACATCTCCAGGCAATGTTTTGTATGGCTCTTTGCCACGATCACTGAACCTGTTTTTCCAGGTATTGACTTTCACATCATAAAGTTTCTTTCCATATGGTTGGGCCTCCTCAAGAGCAATCACCTCTGCAAAAGGTGCATCGAATAAAATTTCCATACTTGAGCGCAGTTGTGCTCGAGTTTCCTCCAATAATGGGTAGACATATGACGTAAAGTAATGGCTAACAGATTGGAATGACAGTGGAATATCTTTTACCTGAGAAATTTAAAGATTGGTTCAACTCTACAAATACAATACAACTCTATAAATTGAAAATTTTAAAATCAAGGCACTTTAAACGTAATCTATGTTATGACAATATAGTAGATAATTGAACATTTAATGGCACAGAAGTGGAAAACTGTAAACATTAATAAGCACCTTCAATTTTCTATCAACATCAGAGTGTAGGAGGAAAAAGTTCTAGATGTGACTCATTATTAGTTGTAGAGCCTCATACAGATTTATTCACTCATCAAATGAATAATGACTTCCAAATTCAAGAATTAGCATATTTCTCGTGTTTCTGTTGTGCGTAACCCATGTGTCCATGCAGAAGCAGAAGACACATGTTGTAAGCCTAATTTTGTTTTAACTTCAATTTCTTCTTTAGATAAATTCTTAAAAATTAGTTTCTCCCAGCTTAACAGATATCTGAATGGCAAGTTTAAGAAGAAAAATACGAACAAGACAATGTTGGTAATTGGCATGTTCATTGGTTTGATATTCAATATATAATATCTGTGCAGCATCTCTAATCTCTCTTCTGGAAATATGGAGTGTGTGCAGGGCGAGGATTAAGCAATACAATGGATATGAGAACTGCCTTATATAGGAGACACTGAAAATGATATGAGCATAAGTAAACCTTCTCATGCAAAAGCTTCAGCATAGCTACACCTACAACTTCGTTGCAGCCCCATATATAAATTAATAACAAGCATCACTCCACAGAGATATTTCACGATTGGTTCATTACATAGTTAAATTATAAAAAAAGAAAAGAAAAGAGGGGACCTTTTGTAATATCATAAATATAATCAAAAAATGGTTGGAGGGAAAGACAAACAAAGAAAACCTCGAGGAGAGGAGCATGAACGATTTTCAAGTAATCTTCCATAATCCTCCCTCCTTCATATTTTGAAGTTCTTTTAGAAGATTCCAGACAAGGGAAAGAAAAATTATTATTCAACCTTCATTCCCCATCCTTGTTTCTCAATCTATTTTCTCTAGAGTCACAGACAAACAGCAGAATACAAATCACTACCACTAGCATATCTGCCCAAAAATAAATAAATAATAATAATAATAAATAAATAAATAAACAGTAGAATACACAAAGAATAGTACGTACCTGGTGCGTGTAAAGATCATCATTGAGAATGTTTTCAATGGACCAAGAAAATATAATGTCTGTGAAGTCAGAATCTCTGCTGTCGACCCTCTTCTTGCCTGAACACTCACCTTCCATCATTTCCCTGTTTCCTCAGTTTCCGTCTACGCAAAGAACCCCAAATTGCATGCTTTGATCAAAGACCCATTTTAACTTGGTGAAGACAAAGAGATGGGTTTCTTGGCCAGAAAGAAAGGTGAACGTGAAAATGACGAAGAAAAGCCTTGAATCCTACTACAAGCACCGGGAGGTTTTCAAGCAAAAGTCAAAAAGAAAAAAATAAAGAAAACCGAATGATCACTAGTGGATTTTGAAGAAAAAAGTGAAACAAAATATTGTTAGCTCCAAGATTTAATTATTTTGATGATAACAAAATTCTGAAGTTAAAATTTATACAAGCATTAAAGTCTCAAAGTTGTGTTATTATATTAGAGACTTACCTTTTTACTTTTGCATAACATAAATGATGCATTGGAGAGTGAAATAAGCATTGGACAATGAAAAAGCAAAAGCTCAAGAAACAATAAAGGAACTTGGTGCCATAAAGTAAAAGCAAAAGAAGCTTTGACAAGTCAATCCAACACCAATCAGAAAAGCTGTATCGAAGAAGAAGAGAAGAGCAAGAAAGATGAAAAGAGAAACAGAAATGAAGAGGCAAAGGCCATTGTTGGAGATGAAGGAATATGGGAAATCAAAACACACAAATTTGTGTGCAATCTCTAGTTCATCAAACCAGAAAATTCTGATGCCATAAAGCAAAACGAAATATCTAAAGCTTCATCGAAGAAAGATGAAAAGAGCCAAAAAAAAATAAAGAGGCAAACAAAAATCATTGTTGGGGATGAAGAAGCACAGGAAACTAATACAGTAAGCTCTCCATCCAAGTTTTTCTCTTCATCTGAGCAAAGTTGCAGAGGCAAAGTCGTAAAAAGAAAGGAGAGAGAAAAACAGAACAAGAGAGAAAAAGAGATACAGAAGCAAATATATCTCTGTTTCTGTCCATCCCACATACAATCAGAAAGCTTCATCGAAGAACAAGGGAAACAGAGCAAGAGAGATAAAAAGTTACAAAAGCAAATTTGTGGAAAGAGAAAAGGAAGCTTATCTCTGATTCTGCTGCTCTGAAAAGCTAAAAGCTGTCTTTTTACTGTGACCATGCTTCTGCTCTGTTTCAAAGTCAACCCTTTCCATTTTGTTTACTCATCAAAAGCATAAATATGTTTCACTCTTCTGGATATGCTGAGAAAAGAGAAAAATGGTGAAAGAAGTTCAGAAAAGCCTCTCTGTTCTGCTATAAGCATGACAAGCTCTCAGCTACTGTGTTGATACTCAAGGCTACTGATTTCAAACGGTCAAAAATGAGGGAAATGGAGTAACGGCTATTTTTTTGTGTGCTTATATATGTGTGTAAGAGGTCTGTTTCAGGCACACAGAACACAGAACACAGAACACAGAACGAAAAAAAAAAAGCACCAGAGAACAAAAAAGACAGTGAGAACAGAAGCAAAAAGGAGATAAGTGATTTTATATTGTTCTCCTCATCTTAAATTTTCTGAGCTTAGTTTCTGGATAAATCTAGCTTGTGAGAGCTTTTGAAAGTGAGCTTATTGCAATCCTTTATTGATAAGGATTTCAAACATATTATTATATCATTGTTCTGTAAATCTTTCCTAGGTGTGGGGAAAGTAAGTTTTGGGTAAGCTTGTGCAAAACCCAAGTGTGGTAAGTTTTGGGTAAGCTTGTGTAAAACCCAAGTGTGGTAAAGTTTTGGGTAAGCTTGTGTAAAACCCAAGTATTGTAAAAGTTCTAGGTGAGCTTGAAAACCTAGATTCCGTGGGTGTACATTCTGATTTTATAGTGGAAATCTCTTGTTGTATATCAAGGGGACTGGACGTAGGTCTTGAGGACCGAACCAGGATATATCTGGTGTTTTTCTCCCTTTACTTCGCTTTTTATTCTATTTCAGTCTCTGTGCTAAAACCTTGTCGACAAGGTCCTGTTTTATCTCCTTGATCTTTACTTTTCAGTTATCTTTTAGAAGATCCTGTCGACAAGATCTTAATTTGACTACAAGGTTTCCGCACCAGTACTCTTTATCAAGTCTTTTATTGAAATCATTTGATATTTATGTATAATTGATTTAATTGTCTTTAATTCTTTAATTTTCTGCAAGAGCACCTATTCACCTCCCTCTAGGTGCATTCTTCAATTGGTATCAGAGCTGGTCTCACTTGATTTGTGCTTTACAGCCAAGAGAAAAGATCCTTGTTTATGCAGAAAATGGTGAACTAACAACATGAAGGATCCTACTTTCTTGAAGACTCTTTTACAACAAGACCTCATTGCTTCAATGGAGATCACTACATCCATTGGAAGGCAAATATGAAGATCTTCATCCAATCTAAAGATTATCCAGTTTGGGAAATTATTAGGGATGGCCTAAAGTTTCCTACAAAGAAGAATGATAAGGGAGAAACAATCAAAAAACCGCAGAGTGAATGGGATGAAGATGACATAAAGCTTATCCAAGCAAATAATCGCGCTATCAATACTCTTTATTGTGCTGTGAGTATGCAAGAATTTGACAAGATCTTAAGGTGTGAAACAGCTAAAGAAATATGGGATCAGTTAGAAGCAACTTATGAAGGAATTAGTAACACTATGGAAAATAAGATTAATGTGCTCATCCATGATCAACATGAGCTCTTCCAAATGAAAGATAATGAGGATATAGAGGATGATGAAGAAGCAAAAATGGAGTATCTCTGCTTTATGGCTACTGAAGACAATGAGGTAAAATTCGAAACTTCTTTTAGTAAAGATGAATTAAGAAAATCTCTTAATGGACTTTTCATTGATTTTCAAGAATTGTTTTCAAAATATGAGGAACTTAGTAGAGAAAAATCTAAACTTGAAGAAAGTCTTCATATTATGAAAAATGAATCAGAAAGGGTTATGACAGAAAATAAAGTTTTACTTCAAGAGATTAAAAATTATCATATCTTAGATTTTCAAAAGTTGAAGAAAGAAAATGAACTGCTAAAATAGCAAGTTGCAACTCTAAAACAAGAAAAAGAATATTTGAAAGTTGCTTTGGACAAAAAGAGTTTTGTTTTCTCTAAGAAGGTTAAACCCTATAAGAAATTAATTTCAAAAGTCTTTAGTCCTTTTGTGAAATGTTTTTATTATTGTAGAAATGGACATATATCATACAATTGTGCTCTAAAGAAAAATCAACATGCTTGTTTTAAAGTTTTATGGATACCTAAAGGTACTTATGCACATGAAAAAGCAAAAGCTAACTTTGTAGGACCCAAGATAAATTGGGTACCAAAATATCCTTCTAGTGCTTTAACTGTGCAGAATACTTTTAAAAAGAATGGACAAATTGATCCAAAGAAGAAGGAACCGCCCAACTCTCAAATATATAAAGTGAAACTTGCAAAGTCTAATCTTTATAATGACAAGTGGAATGTGAGAAAAAGGCATTCCTCATGTACCAAGGTTAAGGTATCAAAATATAGAACCTCTTATGTTACTATATTTGATATTCATTGAGGTATATCATTTATAACCTTAGGTATAAGCATTGCATTCATTATGAATATATTGTCTTTGATACATATTTTTCATAACTCATAGACTATTTTGAATAAATTATTAGTGATGCTAAATTTTAATATTCTTATGCTTTTTATTATGCTTATATATCAATAAGGATATTGTAAAATAGATACATAAATATCTATGTGCTTAATCTTGATCAACTATATTGTTGTGATTCATTCAATCCTTTGTTGTACTAGGAGGTCTAGAATGTCAAAGTATATATATAAATGTTATTTTTGAGCCATGATATTTTGAACAAGTGTAAAACTATATAAAGTTAGTATATGAATCATAAATAGAGTTAAATGAATAGAAATGTGCATTTTGACCACTTGGGAGCCCACTTGTGCATGTATGTTTATGGAAGTGGCATGATGAATTTGAGTTGCATGAGAGTTCAGACCTTATGAGAGATTTATTTATACTATATTCATGCTTTCCAAATTGCTCAAATTGGTGTGGAACAATGAATGGCTCATTTGGACCAAATTTGCCTCTTGTTGGAACCAAAAGTGTCATGTTCTTGAGCTATAGCAACATCTGATCAAATGACCTCCTCTTAACTTGAAATTCTGCATGCAATTAGATCTTGCCTAGATCTTTTTGGGAAGATAAAGATCAAGTCATTTGGAAGTCTGTGGAATTTTCTATAATTTTTCAAAGTTGGTATCAGAATTTCGGATTTATACCAGTACTGTTCATTTGGTCAGTTGTGAAATTGTATCATCTGAGGGGCAAACGTAGTCCAATGGCTACGAAATTTTATAGGCAGAAACTAGGCATTTACAGTGACTTGTAGCAACTGGAAGCACGTCATTTGGAGGTCTGAGCTAAGAGATATTAATTTTCGAATTTCTGGAACAGTAGCAGTAGTGCAGCATGACCTGAGTCACTGTTCCATTGAATTTCAATAAATGAACATGCATGCTCTTGTCTGAATCTATTTTTAACATAAATACAACATTCATAGCTTTCCATATTGATATCATTTGTATGGATTTGATTTTTGTAGAATTAATTAGACATTTTCAAAGTTTATAGCAGACACTTGCATCAGCACTAGTAGCTATCCAAACCTTTGTCCTTTTTCGCATGTCAAATGCTTCCTGTGTTATGTTTCATGGCTTATAAATATTTTTGGCATAAAGTAGACATGTGTATCTTTCCATAATGGCCAAGAATGCATGATTTTAATTTTTCTAGAATTAGTTACGAATTTTCAAACTTCATATCAGTAATCAGAATCATTAACCCAGACAGCAGTGACCTCAATGACTTTTCGGATGTCAAATGTTCTCTCTTTTATGATTCATAAGCTGAAATTATTTTTACCATAGGGTAGACATCCAAAGCTTTCTGGAATAGTAAAGTTTGCTGGGGTTCGATTTTTGTGGATTTGGTTATGAATTTTCGAAGGTATGACAGAAAAACTGTGTGACTGATCTCATCCCATGAAATTTGTTTAAGTTGATGAGAAATACATGTTGAATATGTTTGAGTCGAAGATAACTATTTTTGAGCTCCAGTTATTCTTGTTCAACAGCTGTGTGGCAAAATTGATTATCTATATGTTTATAAAACTTGCTTGCCTTGTGTTAACTTAAAGTTAACTATATTTTTTGGTTATTTATCCATAATGCTTGTTAGAGTTATTCACTTGTGTATTTAAAGTTAACTACTTCATAAGAGTAAAAGTCCTTCATACTTGAAATATTCTTATAATTTTTGACTGAATAGTTGGAACTATCCTGAAAGTGCTATTAAATATGGGTGCTGATTCTGTTATATGTTTTACTTAACTAAGTTTATATCCTAGTTAACCAAGTACTGAAATGTTTATGATCAGTGAGTTATCTTAGTTGCCTGAAATAATGAAACTTACTTGATAAATCAGTCATTTGATCTTTTGGTTAACTTAACTGGAAATCTTTTGTTCCTAAAGCTTTGAAACACTTGATAAGCTATTTGATAGAACTAATTCTTCCATGAGAAAAGTTGCGAATATAGATGATGAAGATGTAACAAGTCTGCACATGGCTGAAAATGTTAATCAGAAAGAATAGATTCTGCAACTTTAGAAAAGTATAAAGAACTGCTAAAGAAAAGGAACAAGATTCTGCTCAAAGATCAAGTCAACAAGATCCTACATCCTATCAACAAGATATTCTAAGACAGATTTCAACAGAAGCTACAACAACAAAAATTGAAAAGATATAATGCAGGCCTTCAATCAACTTGAAATACCTAAAATAAATATAGATCTTCCAAGAGAGTGGAGGCATCATTTTTTATACCCTATGCAATACATCATAGGATATTAGGGAGTAAGATTATGAGCATCTATGCTTTAAATTACTATATTTTTTATGCTCTTCTTCTTTATCTTTTCTTTTGTGCTATTTGGTATACTAACCTATTTTTATGATGTCAAAGAAAAGGAAAAGAACACACGCAAGCCATAAAAGGGAGTTTTATGAAATTTTCTAAGCAAGCTCTAATTATTGCTACATATATGTGCACTTGGTATCTATTGAAAACTTTTAGGTGTACATACAAGAGAAGCTTTAAATATATGCAAGGAAGAAGTGGAAGCTCACATTACCTTAGATAGGGGGAGTATAAAACTCTTTTCTATCTTATCATTTTGAAACCTTCATGCAAAATCTGTTTTAAATTGGTTAACACCTTGGTTTATGTTCTAACATCTTATACTTCAATGAGATATCTATATGACTAAAAGGTTGGAACGTACATTGATCTTGGAATGATTTAGTTTGATTTTGTCTTGTAAAATCTATATGATATATGCCTTGGTACATCTTGTAATTATTACATGACTTTGATAATCTTTATGCTTAAGCTTCCACAAGATGACTTCGGTAATACAATATGACAATGTTTATAACTGATAATTCAATGCAAACACTCCTTTTGATCAACATCATCCTTTATCTTGTTTTTTAATTATTTTGATGCTACATTACTTACACTTTACTGGAACTTATATTCTTAAAGTAGTTTGGACAGCTCATATTAAGAGTCTATCCACTTCTTTTGATGAGAGATATTCTGAAAATACATTACCTAATGCTTTTGTATGAGTTTCATTGAGAAATTAGGTATGAAGGTTGCAAGAACACCGAAGAAAATGATCCAAACAACAGCTACTGTATTGGAACGTTTACAACGCATGTTGAACCACCTTTTTGATGATGTCAAAAAGGGGGAGAAATATCTATGGTACAAAATTAAGTTGCTGTTATGAGCAAGTTTCAAGGAGCATTCACATGGTCATCATAAGCTCATATTAAGGGAGAGTTTTAAAAGCAAAGGGAGTATTCAAAACTTAAATCTTGGGGATCTTATATTGTTGTTCTTTACACTTAATGCTTATATAAAATTTTGTACTTAAAGTTTTGTCATCATCAAAAAGGGGGAGATTGTTAGCTCCAAGATTTAATTATTTTGATGATAACAAAATTCTGAAGTTAAAATTTATACAAGCATTAAAGTCTCAAAGTTGTGTTATTATATTAGAGGCTTACCTTTTTACTTTTGCAGAACATAAATGATGCATTGGAGAGTGAAATAAGCATTGGACAATGAAAAAGCAAAAGCTCAAGAAACAATAAAGGAACTTGGTGCCATAAAGTAAAAGCAAAAGAAGCTTTGACAAGTCAATCCCACACCAATCAGAAAAGCTGTATCGAAGAAGAAGAGAAGAGTAAGAAAGATGAAAAGAGAAACAGAAATGAAGAGGCAAAGGCCATTGTTGGAGATGAAGGAATATGGGAAATCAAAACACACAAATTTGTGTGCAATCTCTAGTTCATCAAACCAGAAAATTCTGATGCCATAAAGCAAAACGAAATATCTAAAGCTTCATCGAAGAAAGATGAAAAGAGCCAAAAAAAAATAAAGAGGCAAACAAAAATCATTGTTGGGGATGAAGAAGCACAGGAAACTAATACAGTAAGCTCTCCATCCAAGTTTTTCTCTTCATCTGAGCAAAGTTGCAGAGGCAAAGTCGTAAAAAGAAAGGAGAGAGAAAAACAGAGCAAGAGAGAAAAAGAGATACAGAAGCAAATATATCTCTGTTTCTGTCCATCCCACATACAATCAGAAAGCTTCATCGAAGAACAAGGGAAACAGAGCAAGAGAGATAAAAAGTTACAAAAGCAAATTTGTGGAAAGAGAAAAGGAAGCTTATCTCTGATTCTGCTGCTCTGAAAAGCTAAAAGCTGTCTTTTTACTGTGACCATGCTTCTACTCTGTTTCAAAGTCAACCCTTTCCATTTTGTTTACTCATCAAAAGCATAAATATATTTCACTCTTCTGGATATGCTGAGAAAAGAGAAAAATGGTGAAAGAAGTTCAGAAAAGCCTCTCTGTTCTGCTATAAGCATGACAAGCTCTCAGCTACTGTGTTGATACTCAAGGCTACTGATTTCAAACGGTCAAAAATGAGGGAAATGGAGTAACGGCTATTTTTTTGTGTGCTTATATATGTGTGTAAGAGGTCTGTTTCAGGCACACAGAACACAGAACACAGAACACAGAACGAAAAAAAAAAAGCACCAGAGAACAAAAAAGACAGTGAGAACAGAAGCAAAAAGGAGATAAGTGATTTTATATTGTTCTCCTCATCTTAAATTTTCTGAGCTTAGTTTCTGGATAAATCTAGCTTGTGAGAGCTTTTGAAAGTGAGCTTATTGCAATCCTTTATTGATAAGGATTTCAAACATATTATTATATCATTGTTCTGTAAATCTTTCCTAGGTGTGGGGAAAGTAAGTTTTGGGTAAGCTTGTGCAAAACCCAAGTGTGGTAAGTTTTGGGTAAGCTTGTGTAAAACCCAAGTGTGGTAACGTTTTGGGTAAGCTTGTGTAAAACCCAAGTATTGTAAAAGTTCTAGGTGAGCTTGAAAACCTAGATTCCGTGGGTGTACATTCTGATTTTATAGTGAAAATCTCTTGTTGTATATCAAGGGGACTGGACGTAGGTCTTGAGGACTGAACCAGGATATATCTGGTGTTTTTCTCCCTTTACTTCACTTTTTATTCTATTTCAGTCTCTGTGCTAAAACCTTGTCGACAAGGTCCTGTTTTATCTCCTTCATCTTTACTTTTTAGTTATCTTTTAGAAGATCCTGTCGACAAGATCTTAATTTGACTACAAGGTTTCTGCACCAGTACTCTTTATCAAGTCTTTTATTGAAATCATTTGATATTTATGTATAATTGATTTAATTGTCTTTAATTCTTTAATTTTCTGCAAGAGCACCTATTCACCCCCTCTAGGTGTATTCTTCAAATATAAGTGAAAATCCCAGTGAGAGAGGGAGGAAACCGACTAGGTGTTCTCGTTTTAAGTAAACTAGTAGACGTCCCATATGGGTTATGTTCTATTTCCTTTTTCTTTTCCCAAATGAATTCTGATTTCTGATATTATTCTTCTTGCGATGGAGACAGGCGCACTCAGTTAGACGGAGGTGGGGAGAAAGTTTTAGATTAAATATATGCTTTAAGGAGTGAGAACTCAGAAGGAGAAGGTGAAAAATAGAGGAATGAATAATTCATGCTTTGGGACATACTGTGTCCAAGTATGTTGTCATCGTTCAGCGCTTCATCTTTCCTCTTTCCAGTCGTACAGAGCACACATCTATAAAACTTACAGCAATAGTTTCCTGGAATTAATGGTTAATTTACACGCAACTCACTGTTGGTACCTTTTTTTTCTGGACACTAAGAAGGATGCTGATGCTGGTGTAAAAGCTGATGCTTCTGGGAGAAAGTTAGCATCAATGGTTGGGGAATCAGTATCAGGTTCATGTTTCCACCTAGGCGTTGAATCTTCCAGTGGGAATCCAATTCGTGGAAATGATGATCATCAGGCCGTTGGGGGGAGTTATTCCATGATTGTTTAACAGCGTGGCGTGCATGTGACACCTCCCAGTCCTGATTCCAGAAATGCTGGTTATGGAGTAACACGTCGAAAATGCCAATTGCACCGACTCTGCCAGAGGCCCGAGTCTCCTTTTATTTTTATGATTTTCTTGTGTGCAGGAAGAACAGGGGATGGGCCTCACCAGTCTCCAGAGAATGAGGGTATGAGATGGCTTGTGGGTTTTGAAAGCACTCATCTCTTCTCTACTGTGGTCCTTGTATGATATCTCCACTTACCAGAAGTCTCAACTCAAGTGATGCTGTTTGTAGTATGCCAATGCACTGTCCATTAGAGAAAGGATCGTTGCTTTTGAAGATTATTACTCATCTGCTCATGCTGTAATTTAAAGTTAGGGGTTTTGTTTCCCTTTTTTTAACCACCAGAATAAAGAAGTTTGTGGTGACATCTGCATGTCAGATTAGCTTATGGGAAGCCTTTTTAAATGCTGTCTTATTGCGATTTGGGTCCACACTCTATGATGATCCCAGAGCTGGCTAAAAGAACGCAGGGAATTAGGTTCTGTTGAAGAGTACCAAGCCGAATTTGAAGCTCTTTCCACTAAAGTGCATGTCATCACAGAAACTTGGCTAATCAGTATTTTCATCTCCGGCTTGAAGGATTATCTGCGGTGTGAGCTCCTGTTGGCACAATCCCAAGGTTACTTCCATGTTGTTTCTTTTGATGAACTCCATGAAAAAAAAGAAAAGCACCAACAATTGCAAAAAATCGGTCCATCCTTCACGTTATCGATCTATGACTACTTCTAAGTTTGCCCCCGTCCATAAACCTTACATCATCGTCATTTCAGCCCCGCATTACAGCCCCTGCTACTCCTTTAGTACTTCCACCAATTCCATCCTCCACTATCAATACTTCTAAACCAGGCCACCCTACTTATAAAAACCTTTCTGCTGCAGAAATCAAGCAAAGGGAAAAAGGACCATGTTACTACTGTGACAGCAAGTACACACCTTCCCATAAATGCGAAGCATCATTTTATTTGTTGGCGGATCAAGAAGATATGACCGAACTCCTACCTCCAGTCGATATACCACTCCTTGAGAGCTCAAAGGATACTGAGAATCCTACTTTAGAAGTTAGCATGATGGCTCTAAATGGTGAATTTCACAACAGTGCCATTCGGCTAGAGGGGAGGTGTGCACAATGCTTTGTTCATGTTCCCATTGACACTGGTTCAACTTATGGTTTCATAAAACCTCACGTAGCTCACAAGCTGCAATTATCACAGAGAGAAATTCCTGTGGGAAGTATACTCAAACATGCCCCCAAGTGCCATTAAAACTCCAAGGTCACATGTTTCATATTGATTTACGTCTGCTGGACATTAAGGGAGCTGATACAGTTATGTGGGCGGATTGGTTAATTACTTTAGGTCCTTTGACCACCGATTTTCAGGACTTAAAAATGACCTTCACCTATCAAAACAATCCAATAACCCTGCAAGGTCAACTTTCAGTGGGATCTTGATCATTGTCAACACCCCAACCACAATCTTTAATGATTTCCAATGCCATCTGTTGGAGAATCACGTTGCATTACCCACATGGTTCCTATATTTTGTGTGACCTATTTTCTTTCCATCTTTGATTTCTTCCCTTACATGGCACATAATTTCTTTCCTTAATTTTTTTATTAAATGTAATGATCAAATAAGACTTTATTAGAAAGATTAATTACTTTATTTCCTTGCATAATTTCTAGGCTTTGATTACGAGATTTGTCTCCTATTCTCCCCTATAAATTGTGACTGTTCTATAGAATCAAACATACAGGAGAAATTCTTCTCAGTTTTATGTTTTCTCTCCCTCTTTCTCTCAAAATCTTCATGGTATCAAAGTCAAATGCCTGATCTACCTATCGCTTGTGATAGATATTCTGCCCTCACAACCGAGACCCATGATGGGTCTACTTCCTCCACCACGGTGCCACTTCAAACTAGTCAAAACCTCTCTTCTCTATCCTTTCTTAGGTATGGTGCCTAAACAGCCCAAGTGTCCTCTCTTTTTGGTCTTACCATAGCCATGGAATCCTCTCCAATCATGATCGGGTACAAATTCAATGGCACAAATTGGTCCCCCTTAGTTATGATTTATGTTAAAGGTGAAGGCTGCCTCTCTCATAGGTAAAGTACCTATACCTAAACCTAATGACCTTAAGTGGCTCATTTGGGATGCTAAAAATCATATGATTATGTCATGGCTTATTAACTCTATGATACTTGAAGTGGGGGAAATTTTTTTGTTGTGCAAAACCGCCATTGAAATTTGGGAAGCTATCCATGATACATACTCCTCTAGGGAAAATGCAAATGTCTTAATTGAAATAAAAATATTTCTTCATGAATTTAGACAAAGAGAGCTAACCATGACATAATACTACAATGTCCTCAATCAGCGTTGGTAAGAGCTGGATGTTTATCAAATTTACCCATGGTCTTGTATTACTAACTCTTTGCATTTTAGGAAAATTATTGAAGAAGAATGTACTTAAAAATTTTTTATGGGGCTAAACTCTACATTTGAAAACATAAGGGATAGAATTATAAGCACACGTCCACTACCTAGACTTTGTGACACTATTTTTTTAATTATTCTTGGAAAGCCATAAAAAAAAAAAAATCATGCCAGCTTTAGCTATCCCCCCGACTCCTCTACTCTGCTTGCCCATGGCATGTCATCCTCTCACTTTGATAGTAAAATGCAAAGACCAAATAGCCAGCAATCATGCCTCATATGTGACCACTATCATAAACTTGGTCATACAAAGGACCAATGCTAGAAGTTACATGGCAAACCCACCAATGCCAAGCCCAAAGCCAAATCTAAAGTTTAAGGCAATATGGCAAGTTATGAAGGACCACTTGATCACCCTACTTTTCAGCAATGACCAAATTGAGTTTATGAAAGACTTGTTATGTAATCCTTACACTAACCAATCAATTTTGGACAAATGGCTCTTATCAATAATGCTTCAACTACCTTACTCTCTCAAGCTTAATTGAGCCTACATTGGGTCATAGGCTTTAATACCACTAATTACACAACTGCTAACAAGTCTTATATTGTAAACTTTGTTCCTTGTCTTAACAAATTAGTTGTAAAAATTGCCAATGGCACTTTTTTCTGAGATTAAAGGCATGAATTTAATTACTTTATCTACTGAATTAACATTTACTAATGTGCTTTATATGATTAAGCTGACTTATAATTTACTTTCAATTAGCAAGTTAGCCAAGGATCAAGGTTATATGACTTAATTTCAACATGATGCTTGTTTCTTCCAAGACTTAGCATTAAGAAAGATGATTGGGCATGCTAAGGAGTGAGCAGGACTCTAAATCCTTCAACCTAGTGGCAATCATGACAAGCAATATCTCTTAGTTGTTGACATCAATAATGAGATCATGCTTTAGCATTTTTTATTGGGTCATCCCAACCTTAAGCATTTAAAAATACTATTTCCCAAATTATCCAATAAAAATGCTATCAAAAATCCAAGCATGTCAAACATCACTAATCTCCACGATGATACCAACCTTTTCATCCTTTTACTCTTATTCATAGTAATGTATAGGATCCTTTAAGGATATCTAGTGTTTCTAGAACTAAATGATTTGTTACTTTTATTGATGATCACACAAGAATTACTTGGGTATATTTCATGTGTAAAAAATCTAAAGTTCCCTAAATCACTAAAAATTTTAGCCATTTGATTCAAACCCAATTTTATGCCACAATAAAAGTGCTTTGACCTAACAATGGTAGAAAATATACCAACTCTGATCTATAACATTTTTTTTAACTAACATGGGATAATTCATCAAACCACTTGTGTAAGTACTCATTGACAAAATGAGGTAGCTAAACAAAGGAACAAGCACCTTCTAAAGGTCATTAGAGACCTTCTTATTTCTTCCAATGTTCCGACACACTTATATGGCTTACTGCTACCTACTTGATTAATTGGATGCCCTCAAAGACCCTAAACTTTCAAACACTCTTCCAACACTTCCTTCAATCCTATCCTAACACCCATCTCTTATTCTCCTTACCACTCAAGATCTTTGGTTGTATTGCCTTTGTTAACACTTCCTATAGTAGCAAACTTGAACCCAAATCCCATAAATCTATTTTTCTGGGCTAGTCTTCTGCCAAGAGGTTAAAAAAGTTATTCTCCCACCACTGAATAGTTCTATGTTACCCTTGATATCACCTTCTTTAAGTATCAACCATATTATCCAAAAACCACTATTCAAAGGGAGATTCAAAGAGTGAATGGAGTTTTCTGGACCCAAAAATTAATGAAAATAATAGAACCAGTGGCTGTCTTTTACTTGAAAATAACCAAAATCATCAAAATGATTATCACCTTATTTTGGAAGACCAATTTGTTACTTTTCCCAACATATTTGACTTTATTCCTACCTATAATAGTCCTGATATAGCTTAATTAGAACCTAAACTGAAAAGGAAGAAAAGGAATTTTAATTCTACACTAAAAGGAAGAAGATAGAAGTGCATATGCCTTGCACATCCCTAGAGCATATCCAATAATCCTTATTGAGACCAGGTTTGTCTACTTCTCATAACTCTACTGTGAATACCGTATTTTGTCCAGACAGGCTAAAAAAATTTAATTAAATTGGCAAAAATAAAAAATATTAAAAATTATATTTTCAATCCTTTTGCCAAAGAAACAAGCAAAGAGGAGCAACTGTGAACATCGTATTTTGTTTGGATAGGCTAAAAAAAATCAAATTGATAAAAATACAAACAAAAAAAAGAAAGATAAAATTAAGAGAAAATGAAAGAAAAAAGAAAAAAAAGAAAATAAAAAAATATTATTAAATTAAAAAAAAGGAGCTTAAGAAAATAATAAAAAAAATCAAAAGAAACAAAAATGAAAAATGGCCCAAATCCAAAAAAAATTTGTAGCCCAATCTTTTTTTAAGTTTGATTCATTAACTCAAAAATAAAAAATATAAATGAATAAAAAAACAAACAAAAATAATAATAATAATATATAAAAAAAAAAAAAAAAGAAAAAGGCCCTGCGTTTTGAACCCCAGCCCCCCCTGTCACGTTCTGCTCTCTGCCATCAGGGAAAAGGGAGAACCCTGAGCACGGACAAAAATAAAAAGGCAGAAAAGGATGAGGGAGCAGGCGTATAGCGCTGGAGATGAAAAGGACGCATCTCTGGGGGTTCGGGGGAGATGGTTCTGGGATCGAGGGAGCGAGACTCGAGAAGGAGAAACCAGAGAGCGACAGTAGCAGAGGGATAAAGAGAGAGCAGGAGAGAACGATTCAGAAAAGGGGGAAGAGGAGAAAGGGACGCATCAGACTAGTGGAGCAGACGCGATGGGTCTCTGGGTATGAAAGGACTGAAGGGAGATGTGCAGAGGGGATGGGGCGCGAGGAGTGAGAGAACGGAGGGGGGAAGCCTTCTGATGGAGAGGGGGAACGAAGAGAACAAAAATAGAGGGGTTTTTCGGGTTTGAGAAGCGCAGAACAGAAAGCCGAGAATAGAGAATGAAAGGGAGAAGCACAGAATTTCTGGTTCAGGTTGAGACGCAGACATAGAAGGAGGCGAGAAGTAACAGGGGAACGAAGGAGGAGGAAGAAGATTTCGGGGAGGGAAACAAGAGCATTTCGAAAAGCGGAGAATCAGAGAGAGGGGAATCGAAAAAAGATCGAGAGGCAGAGAGGGAATTCGAGTAGAGGAGAATCGGAGTGAGGGGGACTGGAAAAGAATCGAGAGACAGAGGCGGCTGAGGATTGTGTTGTTCGGATTCGAAAAATCGAGAGGCAGAGGGGATTCGAAGGAGAGGACTCGGTCTCAGACGAAGGATAAGGACCGAGGGAGTGACGAACAAATTTAGCAAGGAGGAAGCCATCTGGGGATTTGAGCTTATCAGCATAAGAGGTACGCTCCTTTTATCTTCTATGTTATGAACCAGTAGCTGGTTTGTGTACTTGGGAGTCCTGATTTCTCGTGGGTATGCATGTTTAGAATGTTAGAAATGGAATTTTGTTGTTCTGAATGAATTTTTTGGAAGGCTTCTGTTATGAAATGCCGAGATTTGCTTAAGATTGGGAATTTGTCTAGTGAATTGGTAAGACCCATACTGCTTTAGGAGTGATCCTCTATTTAGAAGTTAGTCTCTGATGAAACAACTCCGGTAGGATTCTACGCATTGCTTTTTGCTCAGACATGAATATGATGCTTCATTCTGGTGGGATCATTGTTTGCAACAAATAGATGGAGTTTGTCTTTCGCATTATGTGTCGTACGTGAGTAAATATGATTGGCCTGATTGGTAGCTCCTATTGCTGTTTGTCATGTAACTCTGGTATTGGATCGTGCTGGTTCAGATATGTTATCTGTATACGTTTTAAGATACACCCGCCAGATGTTCGATGAAAGACTTGAATGAAACGTCCAGGCCCGAATTAAGCATTTGGCCTTTGCAATTGCTATGTTGATGGTCCCATCCATTGGATCTGGTGGAATCAATGACTAGGGAAATCATTTAGTCAATCTAAACATGTAGGAAATGACCTTGTTAGAAATTCCTCCGTAATGAGAGTGTGGTTTAGGATTTTAGAGAAATAGGTAATTTATGATTGACGTTGCTACTCTCATTTACTGGTTGTGGAAAGTGACTGATTCATGGTTAAGGCGTTTAGCTCCTGTTCTTACTTCAGTTTGGTATGCGAGAATAATGATCCAATTCGCTGTCTTAATAGTACCTTTTGTGTGATCCAGTCTATGAATGCTGGCTGTCCCTATGACTTGAACACTCCTCTTTGGTTATGCTAATATAAATTGGCTATAAATGAATCTCAGTTTTAAGAACAAATTCTAGAAACAAATCTTGTGACAATTTCATGAGGGGAATTTTGCTCGCTGACATTTCAAATAAGTTTATTTTCTTTGGGGTAGTAGCTTCGTTTAAACTCTTTGATGATTGTGGATTTGTTTATTTTCCTATGGAAACTAATGTGAATTTTACCCTCTCTGCGAGGATTATGGCGCGTGGCTCGTGACATCTGAGACGAGATTATATTGGGAAGGTGCATTGAGGACCTCAACGGATGAGTAGGGAAGAAATGTTTATTCTGTTATTTCTATCCGAGGAAGTATACTTAAAAAAAAATGATGGAATGTACAAATGGCACACACACACTCATTAGTTACTTTGTGCCCGCAAGATATATTATTATTTGTATTTTATTTTAACTTTTAGAATCGCCGCGTGTGATCTAGTATCTCCTCAGGCGTTTAGGAGTGATCAAAGTGTTGTGTGGGATAATAAGTCCCCTCAGTCACCGTTGGGTCGTTAAATGTTTTTATATTAAGTTTCAATAATTGATTAAAAAGAAATTAAATTAGAACAAATGAAATGAATTATTTTTAAAGCAAGTTGTACCTTTTTTTCTTAATAAAAGGAGAGCGCAAGAATTAATAAAAACATATAATCTTTGAAAAATTAAATAATTTATTTTTACAAAGCAAACTAAAAAAAGAAGAAAAAGGAAAAGGAAAAGCAGAACAAAAAGAAAGTAACTTTTAGAAGTTAAAGGAAAGAATAAAAAAAAGAAAAAGAGAAACAAAATGTTTAAAAATTCTTCCTTTTAAAAGAAAGGTTTATTAAAAAAAAATCAATTTGAAAAAAAATTATCCCTTTTTGAAAGTTCCCTGTTGAAAATCGAAGGTAATAAATCAAAACAAAAAAATAAAAAATAAAAGAATAAAAAATTAAAATCACTAAAAATGAATTAAGACAAAAAATGAAAAAAATCATAAATTTAAAAAAAAAGGAAAAATGAAAAGCAAACAATGAATGAGAAAGAGAAGGAAAAAAAATACAAAACCAAAGTAAAAAAAAAAGAGAAGATAAGTAAATTAATTAAAAACAAAAAAAAAAGAAGTTTTTTTTCTATAAATAATAAAGGTTTTCAAAATTAAAACGAAGCTTTTTCTTTTCTTGAAAAGTTTGCCAAACCTAAAAGAAATTGATTAAAAAAAGAAACAAAACAAAGACAAAAAAAAAAAAGAAGAAGAAGAGAAAAGGCGTAAATTTGGTTCTGTCTTTTGCAAATAAAAACACCTCAACCAACTTTAAATTCTTTTTATTTGCAAAAGTTCAGATGATTTTTATTCTTTTTCTCTCCAAAAACAAAAATAATAATAATCAAAGATCAAACAAAAGCCCAAAAAAAATAAAAACAAAAACAAATAAAAGACACAAAAAATCCTAAAATAAAAAAAAAACAACAAAACAAAACACACCAAAAAAAAAACAAAAACAGTGAAACAAAATTAAATTTTCTTTTAACAAATTAAAACACCTCAAAACTCGTTTTATTTGTTAAAGGAAAAGGTGATTTATTTTTCTTTATCTTTTTGAAAAAACAACACCCAAATGAAAAAAATTAAATAGAAGAACAATTAAATCAAAAATTAGAAAAAACAAAAGAACAAAAAACAAAAAAAAAACAAAAAAAAAAAAACATAAAGCAAAACAAAACAAAACAAACATAAACCAATACACTTCCTTGGTCGAACTACGTGGACTTTGATCCCTCTCAGAGGGTACGTAGGCTCTAGGCTTTTATCCTAGGTCAAGTCCGTCCTTGTAAATAAAATTTTCTTTTCTTAATTTCTCTTATTTTACTTTTTTAATTTTGTGTGTTTAATTTCTTTCTCCCTTTTTATTTTAATTTTATTTCTTTGATCTCTATTTCTTATTTTGCATATGATTTGTTAGGAGAATTAAAGTAGACTAAAGGCCATATTGATTTTGTACAACTGACTTAGGGTAACCGTTCTTAGCAACGGGTGTTGTAGGGTGCCTAACACCTTCCCCACTCACAATCGGCTCCCGAACCTATTTTCTGATTCGCAGACTATTTTTCTTATTTTCCAAATAAAAAGGCTTTTCCAAAATTTTGCCTTTTCAAAAATTAAAATTTTGGTGGCGACTCTACTACTCATTTTAATTTCGATTTCAGTCTTCATTTCTTTGGAGATTGAATCAAAATTTTCTTCTTTTCAAGAAATTCTCTTTTTAAAAGCCCCACGCGGTCGCATTTTCGGGTGTGACATCTACCTTGGATAATGTTGAGATTTACCTATTGCTTTAAAAAAAGGTATTAAAAGCTGTCAACACCCTATTTGCAACTTTGTATATCATGACAAACTCTCATCTAAATATAAGGCCTTTTTTACACACATCTCTTCTGAAAAAAATTTCATAAAGTACACAGGAAGCTCTTTGTACACCAAAATGGAATCAAGTTGTTAAAACAGAGATGTTAGCCGTTGAAAGAAAATAGGACTCAGGAGATTACTAAGCTTCTTGAAGGAATGGGTGTCTACTATTAAATACAACTCTAATGGAACTATTAACTACCACAAAGCAAGACTTGTGGCAAAGGGATTTATGCAAACATTGAGCATAGATTATCAAGAAGCATTAGCTCCTGTTGCCAAACTCAATACAATCAAATTGTTACTTTCTTTAGCAACTAATTTGAACTAGCAACTTCGTTAGTTGGATGTTAAAAATGCATTCCTCAATAGAGATCTAGAAGAAAAAGTTTACATAACTACCTATTGGCTTTATTTTCCTTCATTGTAAGAATAAATTCTGCAAATTGAAAAAATCCCCATATGACCTCAAGCAATCTTCAAAGGTCTGGTTTGAAAAATTTACAAAAGCTATGAAAAGTTACGATTATACCCAGGGGGAACTAATAACACTTGGTTTCTAAAATTCTCTCTTAAAAAAGAAATTGCCATTTTAATTATCTATATTGATGATATCATTGTGACTAGCAATTTTGAAGAAGAGATTAAGAGATTGGAAGATTTTCTTGCTTGCGAATTAAAGATCAAGAATCATGGGGAACTAAAGCACTTTCTTAAGATAGAGGAGGCAAGGTCAAATAAGAAAATCACCATCTCTCAACTAAAGTACACACTTGACCTCCATAAAGAAATTAGGATAATTGGATGTAAATCAGCTGGCACTCCTAAGGAAACCAATTACAAGTATAACTTTAAATAAGAAGGCATTCTAATTGATAGCAGAAGATATTAAAGATTAGTTGAAAAACTTATTTACCTCTCATACACTAGACTAGACATCAATTTCTCTATTAATGTGGTTAGTTATTATATAAAAATGTAAAATCTGGTTCTCCAAAAACGTGAAAAAACACAAGAAACGTAATGTTCATTTTCTCTGTAAATGTACGAAGTTCACCGAATGTAAAAGAAAGTCCCCCGAAAAGAAAGATTTGAGGTCCAATAAAATTAGAATAATATTCTAGAATTCAAATAATGATGATCTAAGGCTAGAGGTGTCCTGAAACTGAAGTCAGAATAATCATACGAATTTTAACAAAAATGCAACGATACGTAATGGCATTTTTGTAATTTTGAACACTTTCTAGAAAATTCAAAGAAGATATTTTTAAATGGAAAAATTGAGTTTTTCAGAGTTTTCAGAGGTCCTAAAAACCATATATCATAGGAACCCTTAGAATGGTTTAAATTTTTCCAATTTACATTTTAGAGTGTTAGTTGACTTGAACTTGGACCAGTTTGTTTGGGAAGGTTTTAAATTTAATTTGGATAAAACTAAAGGAATTTTATGAATTAGAAAACCTAAATTTTATGATAGAAAATGTGATTCTCATAAAGGAGTTAAAATAAGCCTAAACGGAGCAAACAGACGCATAGGGGCAAAATGGTCATTTTGAAAAAATATAAAAGAAGCTTCTTAAGTAAGGTTACACCTCATCACCTTCTCCAAGCTTCCATTTTCAAAAATTTGAGCAGCCATGGTGTGACATTAAGAGGGGAGAGAGAGAAGAAATTAAGCTTCCGTTTAGGTAAGTAAATGACCCCCTTTCATCCTGCGTCAATTAGGAAAGTTATTCCTCTCTTTAAGAGCTTTCTAATTGTGGTTTTCTTTTCTTGAAAACTTGAAGATTCAGGTCTAAACCAAGCCAAAAAGAAACCCTTTTCAAAAAACTAATCAGTGAAAAATAACCTACGCAAAGAGAGCTCTATTTTAAGGTAAGACTTTATTTGAAACACTTGCAAAATCTTGTGTTTCCAAGCCATTTAAGCTTTAGTTTAGAGAGAGAAAGTGATAAGGAGAGTTTTTCTTTATGTGTTCTTGATAGAATCAAGGGTTATGAAGTGTGAGGATTAAGAATATGCAAAGGAACAAAGAAAAAACCATGATTTTTCAAGATGAATAACCTAGGGTTTCAATTGCACCTTGGTTTGTAAAATGAGTTCTAGCCATAAATTAAGATGTTTAAGAGTTCATATGAGTTCCTAAGACATCAAGAAAGCCTCCCACATGCTTCTCACATCAAAGAAATTAAATAAACTCCATTGGTGCTAATTGGAAGCATAGCCTTAGCCTAAAGGGGTTCATGCACCTAGGGAGTGTTTTAATTTCTTCCAAACTTATTTTTATATCATATATGATGGGAGAGTATGAGAGGAAGCCTTATAGAAGTTTTAGAAAGCCTAGAAAGTGTAATGGAGGTATAGGCTCCATATTGTAGCATAATGAAGCAACACTTAGCTAGGCTCCTTGAAATGAATGTATGATAACTCCAAGGACTTTAAATAGAGTCAAGAGTCATAGATTAAGGGAAAGAATGGAGTCAAGATCATGTTTTCCTAAGGTTGCTTCATTAGATGTCTTATGGAATCATAATTGAACCATATGAGTGCCTAAGTCATTCTAATATGTGTGTGGCTTTAGTGAATATTCCAAAAGTGTAATTAGATCCCATTTCATGTGTTTAGGCCAAGGGAATCAAGCCCCACCTCCTTGTGGATGTTTGGCCCAGGGAGAGGAAGAAAGTCCAAGAGGTTAAAGTGTGTTATTGCATATAAGGTAGTTTTCTTTTCTTTTTTTCATGCATGAATGGATGTTTATCTTATTTTTGAATATGTGTATGTATGTTTCAAGCCATGAAAGATGTTTTAGCACGTATCTATATGCCATGGTACCATAATGTTATGTTATGCATTTCAATGATGCTTTATAACCATGTTTTGGCTTACTTGAGTGTGGTGAAGCCAAAAGTCCTTTAGCCATGGTGAGGATAAGCCAAAAACCCCTAAGAATGAGTGAGACAAAGCCAAAGTCTCTAAAGAGTGAGACTTAGTCAAAAGTCCCTTAAAAAAATGGGTGAGGCAAGTCCAAAATCCCCCATAGAGATTGGGTGAGGCTAAACCACCTACTTGGCAAGCCTATGTATGTTTTATATGACTTCTTGAATGCTAAAAATGTTCTATATATGATTGTGCACTCTATGATATCCATGCATGCATTTTTAAACTTGAATTTGTATCCTTTATGTGTAGTTGAAAGGGAGAAGAGCTATTAGGATTCCTAAAATCTCATTCCTTCCTTCTCATTGCCTAACATGTCTAGGTGGAGCAAGCAAACCAAGGAATGGGAGCCACCAAGTTTGAAGGAGAAAGATTGACAAGAAAGTGTTATTTTCTTCACTTTATAACCATTTTAATGGCATATGATGTAATCCTATAATGAATATATTGTATAACCATTTGAACATGTGTAAATACATGGATATTTGATGTATATATGAGAATTGATGTCATGGGAATGATATAGCAAATTCTTGACATTAAATGGCAAGATAAAGCTTGTATGCTCTTGTGTATACCTTGGGATAAGACTATGAGTTTGTGAAATTTGAGTTTGTGCACCTTTGAGAGATGTTTAATGGACCCTTCTGGTGCTTTCCTGCGTGCTTAAGTGGCCATGAAAGTTTTGGAAGCAAATTTAACCCTTCTGAGACCTTTTAAGAAGCATAAAAGAGCCATTTGGAACCCTGTGGCACAATCTGACTAAATGAATGAATTTTCTCATGGAATTTGACATGTATATAAATCTTGTTCAGAGATTTTTAAGAAGCTAAAGACTAAATTATTTGAAGCTTTGTGAAATTAATTATGAATTTTTAAAGTTGCCAAATTTCAACTATTCTGGTATGGTTACTGTTCATATGGTTAGCTTCTTCTCCGGTATCATTTGAGGGTCAAATAGTGTCCGATGATCATGAAATTTTACAAGAGAAACTAGATATGATAAGCTTTCTATGGCCACTGAGATTACCCCATTTGAATGTCAAAGCAAAGAAATATGAATTTTTGAAGTTCTGTATTAGTACTAGTGGTGCCAACTGAGTTTATATATTATTCCATCAATTTAGGGTAGCTAAATGTTCCTGTTTTGCTCTAAACTTATTTTTAACATAAATTAGACATCTGTAGCTTTCCAAAATAATATAGTGTGTATGATTTTGATTTTTCTAAATTTAATTATGATTTTTCAAAGTTGGCATTCAGAAGCTAGTAGTAGAACTCGAGACAACTATGTAATATTTTGTTGGCCACATTTTGAGATAGTTTTGAGTTGTATGTATGTATTTAAATAGAAGAATGAGATGGATGAGTTCATATAGTCCACGATATATGAAATAAAAAAAATTTTCACGACGTAACACAAATATAATTGAATATTTTAATAGAGTTTTCTTAGAAAACTTGTGATATCCATGGAAGGAAGCTAAGATATGAATAAGGCAAGGTAGTTAAATATGGTGTTACAAACAAGCCCATAGAGAAACATAAGGAGGCAATCTATAGATTTCAAAATATTTAAAAATGACGCCTAGTAAATCAATTTTTCTTTAAGAAAAAAAGGGGGCATAGTAGTCTATACTGATGTTAATTGAGTTGGATCTATCACTAATAGACACTCAACCTTAGGATATTGTACTTATTACATGAAGAAGCAAGAAACAAGTAGTGGTTGCCAAAGCGAAATTTTAAGCTCTTGATCATGAAATATGTGAATTCTTTTGGCTCAAGAGATTAATGGATGAAATGAAGATATCAGTTATTGCCCTACAAAAGCCTTATGTGATAACTGGGCAACCATTAGCATTGTCAAGAACCCAGTCCACCATGATAGAATAAAGCATATTGAGATTAACAGGCATTTCATTGAGGAGAAGCTAGATGCTAATTTTCTCGAAATGACCCACGTCCCTTTTCAAGAACAAGCTACTTATCTCTTAACTAAAGCTTTATCTCAAACAAAGTTTGAAGACCTTACAAGCAAGCTAGGCATGATTGATATCTACCCCACAGCTTGAAAAGGATTGTTAGAGAATCACATTGGATTACCCACTTGATTATTATGTTTTATATGACTCATTTTCTTTCCATCTTTAGCTATTAATTTCTTACATTACTTGGCACGTGATTTCTTTCCTTATTTTCCTCATTAAATGTACCAATCAAATATGATTTTATGAGGAAATTAATTACTTTATTTTCTTGATAACTTTTAGGCTTTGATTAGGAGATTTGTCTATTATTCTCCTCTATAAATTGTGGTTGTTCTATAGAATCAAATATACAAGAGAAATTGTTTTCAACTATGCATTTCCTCTCCTTTTCCCCTTAAAATCTTCACCTTCTCATGCTGTTATTACCTAATTCTAGTCCAATCTTCTCCTAACATTCAATCACCTGCACTACCATGTGAATTTTCTACTTTGTTATCACAATATGCAATAATATTTTAGGAGCCCAAAGACCTTCCTCCACTAAGAGGCATTGACCACCAAATTCATCTACAACTGAGTGCACCCTTAGTGATTGTCAAGCCATATAGATATCTTTATTTTCAAAAGGTAGAAATGGAGCATATGGTGGAAGAAATGCTTGACCATGGCATTATAAGACCAAATCATAGTACATTCTCATCCCCCGTTGACAAATCCCCCATACATATAGCAAAGTAACAAGTGAACTACTTATATAATTCAACATAATATCTCGGCCTTACTCATAGTATGGGGCACAAAAAAATCTCTCATTATATATATATTGAAATAACTATTCTATACATTAATAATATCCATGATCATATATATATTTAGATTTATAGCTATTAAAGTACTTCTATTTAAATTACACCATATATTACTCAATTATTAAAATATACATCAAAATGAGTATACAAGCATATAAATTCCATCTATTCCTTGGCTTCAAAAAGTTATCGCTTTTCCTTTTTCCTTATTGACTTCACCTGGCATGATTAGTAAGAGACAAAAGGTGAGATTCTGGGAAGAATCTTTATAGTAGTACTCAACCATCCCAATGCATATAATAGATAACTAAAAAAAATAAAATGTAAGCATATGTGGCCATTTCAACATCAAACAATATAAAACATAAAATTAGCATAAAATATCTAAACATGTATAACCATGGCATAAAACATACTAGTTAGACTCATTTCTAGGCTAAGGAATAATTATTGCACTTAATTTCCTACAATTCTTACTAAGAGCCAAAAACATATCTCATACATGCATAGAAACTCATACTAATATAGCCAACTTAAACATAAACTCAAGCAACTCATAAAACAACTAATACACACAATGCATCTCAACTCAAGTATATCTAAATGCATGCAAGGAAGAAAGAGTAAGCTACTTGCTATAAGCCAAGAATTCGCTAACCAAAAAACTATTCTAATTGTTCTTTCTCTTTACTCTTCTTGGTTCTATACACACACAATGGAATAGTTATACTAGCTTGGCCTAAACATGACAAATTAAACATAAAAAAGTCAACTACTATATAATAACTCATTTCAATATAAAACTTAGCTTAACATAGACTAAACATAATTTTTAGGCATACTTTAAGTTTCTACATCTCATAATTCTATTTATCCTTTATATAGATATCATACTTTAGAATATCATAATTTGAACTAGGGACCTCGAAATGAAGCAAACTTTATCTTGTTTTGAATTTTTGAATATTTCTTTCTAATTTAAAAATTTTAAGGTAAATGGATTTCATTTGGTTCCTAAAGCTACCCACAACAGAACTTAATTTATACAAAAAAAACTATCATTGATAACTTTTCTAGACCAAATTCAAAAATATTCTACAAGGTTCCAAAAATTACCATCTCAGTCTTAGATTAAACCTCTATATGTCATCTAAGTACATGCCAAAATTTTATTCCAAACTCAAACTTTAAGGTATTCAAGGGTGCATCTACATTTTAGTGCTCATTATAATTCTGCTTTACAATTTCAAAGTGCCATTCTCATTCCTTTTGGAAGTTTTTCATCATGAGCAAATTTCTTAGCAAGCAACCAACTTCTTAACCTAGTTTACTACCTAAAATTAGTCATATTTCTTAAAATGACCATTCTCCTTGCTTATCCAAGACATACCCCACTTTTATATCCAAGTATCTTTATTTCAATTTATGCTATAACAAGAATTTCATCATTCAAAGTATTTATTTTGCTTATTTTTTGTGTTTAATTTTTAATTAAAAGCATGGTTTTCATTCCTTCTCTATTTGCCTTTCATCTAAGGCCTAAATTAAGGTTTTTCTTAGGTATATTTTCTTGACTAAATTAAACCTTCTAAATTCATAAATTTGACCATAAACAACATTTTTATTATTCATTTGGTCTTTAATTGACATATTTATACATCATAACACAACGTTCAACTACAACAAGTGTCATTCTTTTCTCAGCACCTTAGCTTCATTTTCATGAGACTCATTTAGGCCATAAGAGACTCACTTGGATAGCCATAATCACGTCAAAACATAATCTCCATCAATATAGTCATTTAGGTTATTCTTAAGCTCAATTTTTCAACATATCAAACTTATGAGTTTTGGACACCAAATTTCATTTAGATCATCTCTATAATTCATACTTGAGCATCTTTTATTATCAAAATGACAAAACAAACATCATAGCTAACGATCCTTCATTGGCCAAAAGATAACTATATATGTTTCAAACTTGATTTTTCTAAGATTACAAGTCAAATACATATTATATTCAACATTCTCATCATCATAAACACCAAATTTCACTAAAAAAACATCATACTATCTCTCTCTCTAGCCAAAATCAATATGCTTTTAGGGTTTCAATTTGAAAGAGTTTTTGCTGGTGATTCTTTTGGTGAAATCTAATCTTCCAAAACAGTAGCTTTTCCCTATTAGACAACTACTAGCTTCAACATCTCAAGATAATATTTGGATTAAAAGAAAGCTCTTATAGAGTAGAAGAAGTTTAATAACTACAAGAGAATTAAAAAAAATGCCATTTACATACCAAGAATTTGCCTCAAATTTTTCTCTCCCCTCCTTCTCTCCAAGCCTCCATTTTTGCCACTCTTAAAGTCAATTCTGCTAGTTCAAAGTGGAGAAAGGATGAAAGAGATGAAGGATTATTATATTTAGGAAGTCAACATAATTATCATTTTTTTAAAATTATCATTTTGCCCCTATAGTGTATTTTTTCTCCATTCTAACTCATTTTTTAGTGTTTTCTAAATCTGACTATTCCATATCAAATCTTAAATGCTCTTTTATATAAAAAGTAAAATGTCATACTTTTTAGGGACTTAAAATAGCTTAGTGCAATTAAAACTACATCTATTTTATTTTTCTCCTTTTTCATGTCATTAGTATTTTATATCATCATGACCTCTTTAGTTGAAGTACTTATCCTCTACTTTCATATTCTAATTAGAAAAATTAGTTTCTAATACTATATTTAAAGTTACATATATATATATATATATATATCACTCATTTTTCTCACTTTACGATTAAAATGGCCTTTTTTTCCTCTTGTTTTACCTTTTTTCTCTCACTTTTATCCTTTCTTTCATTTTAATTAGGCTTTTAATCCCTTTTTATCATCTTTCTTTTAATATCTAAGGACTTAGAAAAATTATTGGTTGTGACACTTATCCTTTTAGTCAAAAAGAAGGATGGTACTTAATGATATTATGTGGATTATTAGGACATAAATGCCATCACCATCAAAGATAATTTCCCCATTTTGACAATGATGAAATCTTATATGAACTACAAGGGGCTATAGTTTCCTTCAAGTTAGATTTGAGGACCAAGCATCACCAAATCTGCACAACTAAGCATGACATTCATAAAACTACCTTCAAGACACTTCTTAGGCACTATGAATTCTTAGTCATGCCATTTGGTTTAACAAATGCCACCTTCCAATTTGCCATGAATGGATTTTTTTAAACTTTTTCTCCTAAGTCTGTCGCAATTTTTTTTCATGATATACTTGTGTAAAACCCTTCTATGGAGTCCCACTTTATGCAACTCGAACAAGTCTTACAATGCCTTACTTCTCACACCTTATTCACTAAGTTGTTAAAGTGTTCTTTTTGCCAAGGATCCATTAAATATATCAAGCACATAGTCTCTTTTAATAAGGTTAAATTATACCCTAATAAAATTCAAGAAATGTTATAATGGCCATAACCCATAACTCTCAAGCAACTTAAGGGCTTTTTAGGGTTAACTAATTATTATTAAAAAATTTATCAAGCAATATGCTACCACAGCTACACCCTTGACTAATTTATTAAAGAAAAATGCTTATGCTTAGGGAAAATAGCTTAACAAACCCTTAAGAAGCTTAAGGAAGCCATGACTAATGCCCCAATTTTACACTTACTTGACTTTTCTAAAATTTTTTGCATAGAGATTACCTAACTAAACTCTAGGGCTTCAATTATATTTACAAACCTAGTAAGAACAATTTGGTAGCTAATGCCATCTAAAGGTAATTTGAAACGAATGATCATACTCAAGGGTCTTGTAATAGCTTAGTGGTTTTGCAATGTCAGTTGTTCGACATCCTTAAGCAAGACAACATGAATGATCTCGAAATTACTAGGATTCAAGACCAATTGCACCAAGGCACAATAGAATTAGGTTTCTTAATCAATTGAGATTATGTCTTGTACAGAGGCAAGCTATATATACCTTTAAATTCTTCCCTTAAAGGTTTGCTACTAGTCAAGTGTCATTTAACATTGCTAGGGCAACATGTTGGCATCACAAAGACATACAAGAAATTAGTTGAAAAATTCTATTGGATTGAGATGTAGAAGGATGTGTAAAATTTTTTGCTAGCTATACCATTTTTGATAAACTAAGGTAACTTGATTCTAAGCCAGCTAGACTCTTGCAACCCCTCCTTATTTCTACTATAGTATGGATTGATATCACTGTGGACTTCATAGTTAGCTTGCTAAATTCAAAAGGGAAAACCACTATCTTAGTGGTGGTGGATGGATTATCAAAGTATGGTCATTTTGGTATCTTATTTGCTAGCTTTTTAACATCCATAGTAGCCCAACTCTCCTATGACATGGTGGTTAAGCTTTATAGGTTTCTTAATTCCATTATCTTTAATAAAGGCCTTATCTACCTTAGTAAGTTTTAGCAATAGCTCTTGTCTAAAAGCAAGACTACCTTAAAGTGTAGCACTACTCATCGTCCTTAAATGGATAGGCAAATATGGTGCTTAGAGTAATATTTAAGATGTTTCCCTTTTGAATCCCCAAAAACTGAGACAACTTACCTACCATGGGTTAGAATTTTGTTACAACACCTCCTTCCACTCATCCATACAAATGTCTCCATACCAAGCTTTATATGGAAGAGCAACACCAGCTTTACTTGGGTACAATCCTAGTTTTGTATCAATGGCAACAATGGATGAACTTTTAACACAAAGAAACTAACTAGTTAAAGCCTTAAAGTCAAATTTAGAAGGTGCAAAGGGGAGGATGGCCAAGTATGTTAATCAACGTCACCAAGACAAGGAGTTTCAAATTGGCGATTAGATGTTACTCAAGTTGCAACCCTATCAACAACACTTTGTTACCTCTACCTCAAGTCAAAAGCTACCCAAAAGGTTTTATAGTCCATTTCAAGTGGAAGCAAAAATTGGTGCAATGGCTTATAAGCTCACTCTCCTTGAAGGAAGTAAAGTATAGCCAGTTTTTCACATTTCCTTGCTTAAGAAATACAAAGGAGAACCTTTGAACCATACCATTGACAAATTGCCAATACAAACCAACCATCCTAAACCAAATGCCATTTTTGATTAGCGCACCATACATCAAGGAATGTCACAAGTTCTAGTGGAATAACAAGGTCAATTGCATGAAGAGGCCACTTGGGAAAACATAGATCATCTAAAACAATTTGCTTAAATCAACCTTAAGGACAAGGTTCTATCTAAAAGGGTAGATATTGGTACAAATGGGGAGCAGAGAGGCCCATCTACAGCTAGCTGTAATGCCCGCACATTAGCTTTAAGAAACAACAAGCAACCTCCTTAATCAGCTAATTATGTGGTCCCATAAATGAGCATTTGGGATCTTAGGCCTTGTCTTGGATCAAGTAAGAACAAATAGGAATAAGTGCCAATTATTGGGACTAGTCTAATGTTGTTTGTTTTGCAACTTTTGTCAGTTGTAGTTTTTTTTTCTCTTATTCCCACTTTACTCCATTTTTGTTCAATTAGCACCAACAACTAATGTGTTTGGCTATACCTAAGAAAAAAACACTTGTAAGACCTCATTTTGAGAAGTTGAGAAGAACATTGAAGAATATAGCCAACTTTTGAAGTGAAGCTCTCTACTCTAATAGGAGTTAATATCAATTTTCTATTGCTGTAATTTTTCTGGTTTTCTAGTGGCTGACAATTTCCTTCTATTTCATTATGCATAGAATGCCATCAAAGTTGCTCCTTTCAACATTTTGTTCCTTTTTTCGACAATTTGAACTTTTTGCTTTTGGTAATAGCTCCTTTATACTTTTGAGATCCTTTGACATGTCCTTTTTTGTTTTTCATCAACCCAAAGAAAAATGTGCGCAAAACAACACCCTTCAAAAAGAAGGGCATGAGACAGCATACGACGAATAATGGAGAAAAAAGAAAACAACATACTGATTAGTCTAATTTATGGTATCAATGGGATTTTAATAATGAAAATATTTTAGAAACATTTGAATTTTTTAAAGCTTATGCAATCTAAAGAAAAATAAATTAATGATGGTTAAATTTACCAATAAACCAGATCTGGAAGCGAGCTCTTTCATTTTTCTTATTAAAGCAAAATTAAATATAGGTCTTAGCATTAATTTTTTAAAATTTTAAATAGAAAACTGCTCTGTAAGTATATTTAAGATTTTATTGGTTTATTGTGACCTTGTGCTTGTGTTTTAGTTATAGATTCAACAAATCACAGTAATGGAAGCTAAAAATTTGCATAACAGCACCGAGCATGATTATGTGAAGATTGAATATATACACACTGGTGCTGCAAATTGACTTGACATACATAATGCTCCTTTCAAGCAGACTTCAACCTCCAGCATATTTCACAAGCTGTGATAGCATGCACATTTTGCATATCGTAAGATGCAGGACCACCAATCTTCTTGTAGCTGAGGGCAGATAATTGGTCATTACATTGAACATAATCTGCTTTAATTTCTGAAGGCTCAGATCTATTCCATAAAGCACACCTATTAAACTTGGAGTATCCAAGGATATAGCCACTAGGCTGCTTCGCCAAGATCTACGTGACCCCTAAATAAGGCATAATATGATCATCACTTGCATCAGCCTTCCCTTATATTATGTTGGCAAGCTGAAAATAATCATTCTTTTAAGAATATGATAAAGCATTGATGACATGAAAGTCATCAAGAAAGAGAAAACACTAGGGATGAAGCAGTAGTAACATTCTTATATGTCAGAAAAATATAAAGCAATTTTGTAATGAGGTACGCATGAATTACCATCTAGATCTTGTGCACATCCCATGGATGTGCTCAGCATGCGTATCCATCTGGGCTGTTCAGATGTGATCGGGATGGTCCAGATTTTATACAATTTTTTTAAAAATTTTAATTTTTTTTTAATTTCAAAAGATAAATAATACAAAATAAAACCAATTTTATAACTAAAAAGTATTAAAAAAATGATATTTTGCATCAAAACAAATAAAAAAATTTTTATAAAATATGGACTATCCAAATTTAATCTGGACGGTCCAGATTGGGATGGGCACAATGATCTAGACGGTCCAAATTGGGATGGACACAGTGTGCGCATCCCAACCTATGCATAGAGGATCCGGGTTCCATGAATTCTCTAATGCAAAGGTCACACCGAAAAGCAAATGAAGGACATGTTCATTTAATTTTTCAATCACACCATAGTGCTCGACACTCAACAGATTTTATGTCAAAGAAAACTTGAAAAAATAAAATTTTGAATCCTATGAGAACAAATAGAAGACCACAAAAAACCTAGGGCAGAAGAGCAATGCATTCATCAGTGAATTAGAAAAAAAAAACTTTGACATGAGTGTATCAGCAATTCTTATCCATCTTTTTCAATCCCTCCTCTAATTGTTGATAAATAAGAACAAATAATCTACTATCAGGAAGAAACCATATCATATTGATATTTCTATGGATTAAAAAAAAATCACTCTACTATTCATCCATGCCTCCTTATCATATGCAACCACAGGAAATCAATGTATAGTTCCTAATATGTTTTGATTAATAAATCTAATGAATTAAATGGTTCAATATTAACACTCAGAAAAGATCCATCATCAACTTTCCCAGTGAACTAATTTAGTAGCTTTAGAATCCTTGCAGTTCATCTTAGTACCCTCCCAGTTTATGTATATTCAGTTATATTGTCTTGTTGGTTAAAAATTTTGAAGTTAAAGGAAAAGCAGGATTACACTAAAACTGCAAATATATAATTAAAAATTGCAGATTCAACCAAATGCATTTGTTTTATGGATGAGGACCTAATGGTAGTGGATGCTGAATGATAAGTATGTGAGCTGCAACTATCTTCAACCATTCTTAATAGGCATGGCTTCAGAGCAACAACTTCTACTATGTCATTTAATCTATGCCCTTTAAATTTGAGAAGATGCAAACACATATGAGATTGCAAATGCTTTGTTATAAGACTTATTTTATCTAGCCAACACTTAACAGTGTCAAAATTTGGGTCCAGAATTCTAAATGTATGGCGTAGGATCTGTTGAAAACACTCGCATCTACTATTCTGTAATGTTTTGAAAATTGTTCATGGATCATTCCACATTTATCTACATAATCTCTATATTTGCTGTGCAATGCAGGGACGATAATCGCTATGAGGGTTCCTATCACCATTACAAAGGGAAATGTGTAGTTAAGATTATTAAAATAGTTCAAAGAGCTTGTATACAATGACAACCCCTTCCTCTGTATCAAGGCATGAAAGATATACAATAGATATGCTGCTCAACTGACCACCATCATCTCCCACCAAAAACCAAGCAATAAGAAAAAAGCAAGGAAAACCCATAAGGCATCTACTTTTGTTGTATTGTATGAAATTGGTAAGACATAAGGAAAAAACAGCAAGAAAACCTATAAATATATAAGTCTGAGTATATTCAGTTATATTGCCATCTTTAGTAAAAATCATAAGAAATGAGTGACCTATAAAATTGCTAATATAGCACAACTACACGTTGATATAATTGAAAAGAAAATTAAAAATTACTATGACCTGCTTCATCAGTGGAGGCTCTAGGGAAGTAGTCATAGCTCAGTAGTCATAGCTTACTAACAAATTCAAGGTTCCAAGTTCACAAATGGTGAGTGGAGCAGTGTGCCTTTCGTACAACTCACCCAAAAAATTAAAGAACCCAACATTTCAACCTAATAATCAAATACCATTCAACATAACAATCCAACAGAAACTGAGAAAACTGAATCAAAGTAGAAAATTCATTCAAGAAAACATGAGGAAGAGAGAAGAAAATGTTCACATCTGAATGCCATGCTTGAGGTAGTAGGTTCCCACCAAGCGTTTCATTTTCTCAAGACATTAGAAGCAAAAAACAAAAATGGAAGAAAAGCTAGAACGGTGGCGAAAGATTGCGATCGAAAATCGGATCGAAATGCACTCTTCAATTTTCTCAGGATATTAGAAGGAAAAACAAAAATAGGAGAAGAAAAACTAAAACGATGGGAAAGATCAAAGATTAAAAATCGGATGTCTAAACGCCTTTTGAGAAAGGGGAAATGTGAGTGATAGAGAGAAAACAAATTGCTCAAAAGAGAAGAAAGGGAGAAGGAAAAAGAGGAGTAGGCGTTGATTTACATTTTGAATTTTGAAAGAGTATGTGTGGCATAGGAGTTCCGATCCTCTACGCATCGCAGAGATGCACACCGCGTGTGTATCAACAAAATGACATCGTTTCCTTCATATAATCCCAACCATCTGAATAATCCACGGCTCCAGTGCACGACACATAAAAATTGAAATGGTCTATTTTTGGGTCATTGAGTTTTTGTCTCCTTCAACTGTCTGTTCATGCAATACCTTAGCTTTCATCTTTCAGGTTTCTTCCCTCAATTGTTAGTTGCTTTGGATACTGCTACTCTTGCTGCTAACTGTCGCGCATTGATCTCTAGTGCGAGTGGCTTCTCTCTACCCATCATTCCAACCTTTTGTCTATTACTCCTATGGCAGTTGCCCCAACCATGCTCTTGACCGTGGAGCATTTACAGCAATTGCAGGTATGTCTATTTACACTTACCATAATCTGAAGCCATAATTTATTAATCTAAAATGCATATTTTCTAACACTTCTAACATGCTTATTTATATATTTTTATGATTAACTTAATTTAACAGTATCATTTTTTAACCAAATTTAACCTTGTTTCTGAGTACTTGAGATGTTAAGGTTTTCTTTCCCCTCGCCCATTATTCTTAAAAAAACAAAAAGGTTGGGAAAAGTTGTGTCTGATATATATATATATATATATATTAGTGCCACCTACATTATCCAATTGAGATACAAGGTAACTACAATACTTGCTATATGGTGCACTTGGAACCTAGAGCCTTTTGTTTTAAAATTTCTCTTGTTGCTAATTTCTTTTTCCTATTGTTGTCTGTCATCAATTTCTCATTGCAGTGCTGCAACACTCATTTCTGGCGGACATGAGAAAGTAACTAAAATCAATGTTCTTGCTAGGGGTAAAACCTTATTTCTTCAATGGCATCCTGCCCTTTCTTCAATGGCATCCTGCTCTTTTCAGAGAAACTCTTGCTTAATAGTTAGTGTATTGGTACTTAATGCATGTCTTCTCCTAGCTTCCAAATTCCAATATCAATTACACTCTCTCTTTTTTTTTTCCTAACTCCTCCTTTCAACTTTTTCTAATTCATCTTTGACTTGGTAAACATTTGCATTAAAAAAATATGCTTTTGAATTCCAATTAGGTAAGGATTTTGATTGATGCTCTATGTTTGTTTATAGGGATCGTTGTTGTAGCTTTCTTCATGGCTATTGTGTGTCTTCCATGTTACTTTGCAATTCTATTCGCATTTTGTTGTGTGTGCATTTTTAGCGTGGCATGCTGTGCATTTTACTTTTTGTTGAGGGTTGTTACGCTGGTGCATTGAAGGACAGTGTAAATGCTAGCTCATAGAGATGGGATTAGTATAGTAGTTTAATATCCAAATGCTGCAAATAGAGATGAGTGAAAGCCTCAGAACGATTCTGTTTTCTGTTACAAGATGCAGACGTAGCAGCAATAATAAAGGGTAGGGAACTGTAACTTGGTTAAGTCATAAATATCCATTTCTACAAGTGGTGTTTTAACAACCAGAGCAATAGCTTGGTTAAGTCATAAATAAATATATTTTATCAATACTGAAAATGGTTAGAACTAATCCTAGGAATTAGAAAAAAAGAATGAATGATGCTTGGTTAATAGCTTAATATCTCATATCCATTATCTCATGAAATGCACTGTTAGGCCTTGTTAGACAAATTCTGCACCATAATGTCCATCGTGGATGGTGCCGCCATTTTCTTTGCCAAGTTTTGATTTCGGCAAAAGTAGAGAGTTGCCGTGGAGATACCTTGTTCGACTGTGGCTTCGGATTATGGTAAGTGTAAATAGACATACCTACGATTGCCGTAAATGCTCCACAGTCAAGAGAATGGTTGGGGCAACTGCCATAGGAGTAATAGACAAAACGTTGGAATGATGGGCAGAGAGAAGTCACTCGAGCCAAAGATCAACGCACAACACTTAGCAATAGGAGCAACAGTATCCAAAGCAGCCGACAATCGACGGAAGAAACCTGAAAGATGAAAGCTGAGGTTGTGCATGAACAGATCGTTGAAGGAGACAAAAACTCAACAATCCAAAAATGCATCGTTTCAGTTTTTACGTGTCGCACGCTGGAGCCGTGGATTACGTGGATGGCTGGGATTATATGAAGAAAACGATGCCATTTTGTTGATACGTACGCAGTCCGCATCTCTGTGATGCGCAGAGGATCAGAACATGCGGCTTGGATAGGACAAGCTTGAGGGGTGAACACGTTATGAATACTGTACAAGTCATGTCAATGAACAAGTTATGTATATAATAGATAGATAGATTGTTGACTTTGGGGAAAGCCATATATTATCCTTTCTATACTACTTTTTGGACTTCAGTGCTACAGTTTAACTATGCGCAATCAACAAATTAAAAAAAAAAACTTTTTAAGGTTTAAAAATTTTTTGATCGTATTTCAATTTTTTTAAAAATTAAAAAACATTGAATACAGAGAAAGTTTTTTCGCATTCAGCCAAAAAAGTTTCTTTTTTCAAAAGAAAAGATGGCAGTAAAGGCATTGAATTCAATGTTGTAGGTGTCATATTTTTTTATAAAAAGAATTAAAAATTAAAAAAGGAACCGTGTCCACCAAAAGTGGGAGGAAAGAGAAAAGGGAGGGGAGGATTTGAAAGGTGTTCACACACACCTATATATATATTTATTATTTATTATTTAATATAAAATATTAAAATATAATTAATAATAATAAATTTATAAATTATGATTTTATTGATAAGATTATATTTTTAATTTAAAATTAATTATTTTTAATTTTTTTGCATAAAAATATGTATTTAGTCTTATTAAAAATCTTATAAAAAATTTATCCTAACTTATTTAGAATAATAGATGCGTTTAATCAAATAATAAGTTTTTATTTTATCAACTAAATGATACAATATATTATTAGATGAAAATTTGTTAATCACGTATATTGTTCTAAATAATACTACCTCCGGTCTCTTTTATAAGAAAATTTAAAGAGATTTTTTAGTCCCAAAATATAAGAAACATGGTATATTTTTTTATTTCATTAAATAATAAATTTCTTTTTTATCCTTCATTTATTATTACACCCAATACACTTAACAATACATAACGTTTTTTTATGCAAAATAAAGAAGGGTAAAATAAAAAAAAATTATAAAATTTGAATCTAATCAATAAGTTAAACTGATATTAACTGTTTTTTTAATACCAGTAAAATAGTTTTTTGTTTCTAATAAAAAGGATCAGAGGGAGTATAATACAATATAAAAAAAAGAACACTACAATATTGACCATGTTTAAATGAGACATTTGACTAAATTCTAACTAATATGATTATATATATATATATATATATATATATATATTTTAATTGATTATCTCATCTAAAAATTAGTTAAAAATATATTTCAATTGATTTTTAGTCGATTAAAATTAATAGAAGTAAGTTAGAAGATAGCAAATTGAAAGTTGGTTTAAATTTTAAACCTAACCAAAAAAAGTTTTCTATTTATATATAAATTTTTACTCTTCTGATTTTGATTTAATTCTCTTAGCTCCTCCTCCTCCTCCTTCTTCTTCTTTTTTTTTTTTTTTCTTCTTCTGTCTTCATAATTTTCTTTCTTTTTTGCACTTCATCTTCTTCTTCTATTCTCTTTGAATTTTTTCTTTTTCTTCTCTTTCTTTTAGATTTTTAAGTAAGATCTTCATCTTCTTCTTTTTTTTTGTTAATATGTTTATCAAATTCTCTTATTTCATTTTGGAAATTTTTTTATTTTTAATATTTATGTATTTTCTTTATTCATCAATTCCAAATAGTTGTAGTTGCATAGCTAGATAACTACAATTACAATTTTAATCGCCTACAAGTAAAGATTTGTAAAGATTTATTTAAGTCTTTGAATTTGTAATGTTTGTTGTAAATTTTTTATAAATTAACTATTTTAATGTTACAAATTTACCCAAAAAGAAGATGACTAGACGATGAAAATAAGAATGCAACTAAGTGAATCAAAGAATGCTCTCAAACCAAAAATAATGAGAATAAAAATTTTAAAAATAATTAAAAAAATAAAATAAAATAAAAAATGATTGAGTTGTTCTTTAAAAAAATTGTCATGGAAAAAGAAAGTTACGCTGAATAAAAAAGGGGCCATATGGTAGAAAGCACTGTTTAACATTGTTTTTTGACTAATCTTCAGTTGGTACCATTTTCTGAAAAGGAAAAAAATCGATAGATGGGAGGTGATTGATTTTTCAGATAGAAATATATTATTTCCCAGTGAATTTTGACTCTTACCAACTAATACTTCAATTAGTAATTACAATCTTTGTTGTAGTGGAATCTATAATATTATTCATTATTTTGAATAGTAACACATTATTATTAAACTAAGTTTTTTTGTTTATCTCTAGTTTGAAAAGTTTTTCCACTATTAACAAAATTATAAATTGAGCCTTTCAAGTTTTTATTAAAAACAAAAACAAAATATTATCTTTATTTTAAAAAAATTGAAAAAATTATGAATTTTTACTACCAAAACCCAAGCACCAATACCGTTCAAGTTTTTTTTTTAATAAAAATAAGACTTTTTTTTTATAAAAACTTGAAAGGCTAAATTTATATATTTTTTTATAGTAATAAAAAAATTTTCAAATTAAAGATAAACAAGAATGCTTGGTAATGTGTTGTATTATCTAAAATAGGAGATAAGATTACAAATTTTTTTCTCTATAATGTATTGTATTATTTAGAATAATAGATGAGATTACAAGTTATTTTTTCTATAGTGTATTGTATTATTTAGAATAATGGATATGATTATAAATTTTTTTCTCTAATAATGTATTGTATTATTTAACCACATATTATTTAGCTGAGCTAACATATTATTATAAATAAGTTGAGACATATATTCTTTTTAATAAAATTCTCATTTAGATTAAATAAATATTTTTTTATGCAAATAAATTAAAAATAATTAAATTAAAATTAAAAATATAATCTTATCAATAAAATCATAATTTATAAATTTATTATTATCAATCATATTTAATATTTTATATTGAAAATTAAATAATATATTATATATAATAGATAAAGTATATTATATTTATTTTATGTAGTATAACATTGTATATAGAAATATTATTATATAATATGTATACATACACACCTATATTGACCCCCTTCTTTTTTTCCCCACTCCCCTCCTCATCCCAACGCCCTCAATTACCTCCTACCCCATCTCACCTTTGATGAAAGACCTAGCGTTCTTTTATTTTTATTCATTTTATATAAAAAATATCAGATTCACATAACTAAATTCAATTTTTTAGTCTTGTTTAAAAAAAAAAAAAAAGGAGAGGCTGAATGCAGAAGAGTTCCCTCCACATTTATGTGCTTTTTTAATTAAAAAATAAAAATTGGAATGCCTTTACGAAAATTTAAAAGAAAATTTAGCAGTTTTTAAGTTAAATGTTTTCTTCACTGTAATATTAATGTTAAAAGCCCTACATTTTGCCCGTTTCTCTTCCTTGTAGCGCCATTTAAGAACTTTGAGAAAGAAAAAGAAAATATTGACTTCCATTGACTTAATTTATCTATTTGAAAAGGTGAATTTTTTTATTTGGTACAGAAAAAAATAATATATATTTTTTTCAAATAACTTTTAGGCTTCTTTATGGAGAGGTTAAACTTGCTGCTCTTCGCCCTCAGATGGCCTTGGAATTGGGTGCAGCTTCTCTCCAGTTCCAACTCTCTCTTGTCTATCCACTCTCAAGCACAAAGCTTCTTCCCACTCTCTTTTTCTTTTAAAAAAGCAAAAACAAAGTAATAAAAAAGACAAGTTATATCAACTTCACTAACTACAAAAAAAGCACCAACTACAAAGCGAGAGAAGACAGGAGAGAAACCTGTGCCCTTGGAATTGCGAGTTCAGATCATCTCCCGTGTGTCTCTTTTGTGCTAAATCTAGCCGTCTACCTTATCTTATGGCCCGTGGCACGAGATGCAGCATGGATCAAAGAAAATGAAAGGGAAAATTATAATAAATGATCTAAAAATAAATAAATAAAATATTTTTAAAAATATATTACTATTTATTTTAGAATAATTATCACTAATTTTGATTAAATCTAAAGGCAATTCTTAAAAATAAATTTTTCCACGTACATCATTTTTCCAAAATGAAAACCGAAATGGGAGAGAGAAAATGCAAGTCCCAGAAACACATCGCTTCAGCTCGACACCATCACTAGACTCGCCGCCTCCGCTATCCTCCTCTTTCTCCTTGAGTTCTACCGAGCCACCTGCTCAAGACCAAAAAATATCGGTGGATGCTTTCTTCAAGATAACAGAAAGGAAGCATGGCATTTGAAGAAGAAACCCTTCAATTCCAAAGATGAATCTCAACCCAGGCTGATTTAGGCGATGAGATGTACTTGCCCAGTGGGACTATGGCTAGACAGCCGAATATGAACATGAAGGAAACTAGTCTGAGGTAGAGGCCCTCATGTTCGAAGCCTTGGATGTTTTGTTCTAGAAAACCGGGGTTCAACCCAGAGAAATTGACATCCTCATAGCAAATTTTAGCTTGTTCAACCCAAACCCATCTCTCTACGCCATGATTGTGAACCATTACAAGCGCTGAACCAACATCAAAAGCTACAATTTGGGAGGAATGGGGTACAGTAGTTTTTTTCCTTTTTTTTTTTGAAGTAAAGCTTGTTTGTTATGTGGGAGCACTTCAGATTTTTGATCTATATATGCCTTGTATTCTTTTTTTGTAAGGTTCTAACACAATAGAAATTTTTGCCAATATTGAAGCGTGCCTAATGAGTTAAGGATATTTTGATAACATAAAGATCTTATTCTGCTTTAGTGAATTTAAAATTATTTTAGATAAATGAGTTGTTCCTAAAAATAACTATATTACTTTTGAAGATATCTCATTTGCCTTGAGAATTTGTTAGTGGAAACTAAACCAAGTTTCTGGATCAAGGCTTAAATCATTGAACACAAATAACATAAAATGTTTTGATCCAACCATTATATCCTTGTCTTGTTTAATGGCAATGGGAATGTAACTATGATGTAATTATCAAATAGGTTTTGGGAGTGACAGTCGCTTTCCAAACAAATGTGCTCTAAAAACTTAGTTGCAGAAAAGACTTAATGCTGTGTGGTGCAATTGAAATATCAGAAGTACAAAATTTTAGTTACTTAAAAGTCTTAATGTTTTTCTGAATGTTCTTTTTTGTGTGTGTGTAGCTGTTGGGTTGCTTACCTTTAGGTAACTAAGTAGATAAAAAAAAAAGCTAAACAACCTATTTCATCTAAGTCAATGGCGGCACCCAAACTTCACAAAGAAAAAGGAGAGGAGAATAAATTTGCAAAGAAGAATGAGAAATTTAAAGACTTCTCTCAGCCAACCAAGAGATTATGCCTCCATCAAATCGACGATGGCTGGCAAAGACCACCCAAAGGAATTGTAAGGGGTTCGGTATGCCTCACAAGAAAGTGAAGGAAGGAAAGAAGCATCTCTTTATCTTGGACACGAAGATGCTGTCTTGCGTTTTTTCTCTCCTATTTTGGTTTTTATTTTCTTTGATCCACGCTGTAGCTCATGCCATTTGCCACAAGATAAAATGGACGGCTGGATTGGGCGCATGGGAGAGATGCTCACGGAAGACGATCCAGACTCTGGAATTGCGGATGATCGATTCCATATTTGTAGAATGTAATATTTTATAATTATACATAAATTTGAGGTTGCATATAACTAGGAGCTCCCCGTATCAAAACTTATAACTATTTACCAATTTTATTTTTTTGATAGTGTAAATGGTAATGTAGATAAATTGTTTAATATTATAGATTAAAGTGTTAATGGTATACTTAAGATCTCGTCACTTCATACCTACATTTGTCAATCATGTCACATGTTAGATACTTGGGTGTATACATCAGTAGAAAGTTAGGACCTATCAATAAACGAACAAAGGTCCACTTAACTGGATACCAGGAGATTTTTCTAAAATTAAATAACTATTAATATAAACATCTGACATTAAGATAATTCGAACCTACCAGCTTATATGCCAACTTGTTCATGAGTCTACAGCTCCCATATTTTGCTATTTATATTTTGATAAATAAATAATTTTATTTAAAATTTAGAATTTGACTCAATTATAGTTTATAATTAAATTACATAATTTTAAAAAAATTAAAATAAAATTACATCACAACAACAACAACAACAATAATAATAATGATAAACTGTATTTTTAAGAAAATGCACCCTAAGGAATGGTTGTACCCCACTGTTATTATTCATCGCGACCCAGCGGCTAATTTTGAGGTCATGCTCCGCCCCTTAATATATTAACGTGGAGATCCAAATGGAAATAGAAAATATTATAAAATATCATTTTGCCCTTATAATGGCATGTTTGGCAAAGGAAAGGAAAATAAAAATAGAAATAAAAAATATTATAAAATATTTATTTACCTGTTTAATCATTATTTGGTTATTATTTAATATTATTTTATTAATTATTATTTAATTATTAAAAATAAAATATTAAAGTTATTTTTTATCTATAAAATTATTTTTTTATTTCTATTTTCGTATCTAATTTTCTATATGTCAAACGAAATAATTAACATACTATTCTAATTAAAAAAATTAAAAATGAGAAAGGGCATTTCATTTATATTAGATAAATCCTCATGCTCTAAAAAAAATGATGATGCTTTTTTCAGCATATCCTAGTGCTTGCTAGCCTGTGAAGTTCTAAAGAGAGAAAAAAACATACAAATTAGATATGCCCAAAAAAAAGAGTGTACAATTATACATGATCAATGATTTAGAGCTGAAGGATAAAATAAAATTAAAATTAGAACTAAAAAGGTTTATACGATCAAAAGAAAATTTTGAAATTCATCAACAATATCATAAAAGAAAAAATTTATATACATTTACTTATGTTTTTATTATCAATTTTTTTAATTTAAATATTATAAATATATAATTTTTAAAAAATAATATAACAAGTATATAAAATTTATAAATAAATATATAGTTTATCAATTAAATCATATATTTATAATATTTTAATTAAAAAATAATAAGAATATAAATAACTATACCTAAATTTAGTCGAATAAAAAATTGGTCATTTTAACTGATTAAAAATAATAGAGTGGTCGCGCAATATAAATACATTTTAGATGGCCGAAAACAAAACCAATATCAACATCCTTATTCTTAGATCTGACACCAAATCGAAATAGACAGAAAGTTAAACTTTTTAGTAGTCAAACCGAAAATACTTTCTATTGAAAGGGGCTACAATAATTAAATTATCGAAAATCAAATTCTAGACATAGATACTTTGTAATGGTTTCAGATAATGAATTCAAGATACCCAAAAATGTTCAAAATTAATACTCAAAATTTATGAATTTTAAAGTAAAAATATTTTTGATGATGAATATAAGATGATATAATTAAAAAGATTAGATAGCAGAATCCTAATTAAATGAAAAATTATAACAAGTTAAAATTATTTCTAGTATCTACTTTTAGTAGGGCTGTACACATGATTGTTGGCTTGACCAATTCAATCCCATCGAATCATAATGGGTTAGGCCAAAAAAAAGAAAATTGATTGGACTAAGTCACGCAGAATATGAAGCCAACTATGTTGGTTAATTTATCTAGTTTATCTTGATCATATATATTTTTAAAAAAATTATTTCTTAAAGACTTATATTAAAATTTTATTTTTTTATAGGAGCAATATATAATTTTATAAAAATTTATATAAAAATTTTATTTTATTTTTTGTAAGGGCAATATGTAATTGTATATAGATTCATATGAAAACTTTATTTTTTCTAAAGTCATTTTTTAATTTTTATCAAAAGATAGCTTAGTCAAACCTGGCCAACTTAGCTCGATTATACATATTTAGTAAATATTTTTAGTGATTGTTTATCTTTTAGACCCAGAAATGAACTTTTTCCATTTTTTAAAAATGACAATGTTAATTTCAAAGAAGAATAAATTGAATGTGTGGGATTTGTTATTTAAGTGAGTCCTATGCATTTAAGTAAGATTTACGAATTAGGTGGACTCCACATTTTTTTTTTATTTTTTTAAAAATGTATACGTCAATTTTAGAAAAAGAAATTAAAAGGATGTAAATTTTTTTTTTGCCATTGTCTTTATTAAAGATGAAAGTTGAAAATAAAGGTGATTGGTAAAAACAAAGAGTTTGAATGATTTGGTATTTTTAAAATTAGAATATGGGTATTGGAAATGGTATAAAAAATTATATGCTTGATGACCGTTTCATTCGACTAAATTATATATACAATCAAATCTATTTATTGTTAAAGGATGAAATATATATTGAAGTATTGGTACATAATGTAACATTTCATAATATTAAATTAATTAAGAATTTATTGAAAAATTTTAAATTAAATAATTATAGGTCATAGGGATGTATTTAATTATGGATTATTAATTAGTTATTTTTATTATTTTACTGTTTTAAAGAATTACTGTGTTAAATTTAGAAGATAGGAATTTAATAAATATGAAAAATAAGATAGATAGGCAGTTATATTCTATTTTTAATTGGGTTTAGATTAAGATAGGAAATAATGAAATGCCCAATAATGTATTTATAATTATTAAAGCACAATAGACTATTTTAAGTGAATTTAACTCATAACCCATGATCCATACTCATTCATTAGAAATAACCCATATAACTTTTTAATTTCATCTTCTCATTTTCTTATAGCATGAAAATGCAAGGTAGAGAGGGAAAAAAATATATATCTAGACTCTATTGTTGATGATCTTCAAGCTCAATTTTGGATTAGCTCTAGCGGGATTTAATAATGATAAATGAAGAAAAGTTTATTATACTCTCTCAGTATTCATTTCAATTGATTGGCTTTTGAATTAGATGATGTTAGGTTTTCAAGGTTGAAGAGCTTTGGGAATTTTGATTTCAAATAGGTATACTTTCTACTTTATACATTATTTTTCTATGTATTGAATAATTAATTAGATAATGGATTTATGTTGAGTATATTATTATATGGACAAGGTGTATGATAAAAGTTTCAAGAGGCTAAGTGGCATGATTAGGAGTGATTTGGAATGCAAGATGTTATGATTAAGGTAAGTAGATGAATTATGAGAGTTATGTTAGTGATTGATATTAAATTAAGTGCAATGCTATTTATTAGAATTGGTATGGATGAATTGTATAGGTTGTCTATTGGATTGCTCAAGTTAGTTTGTAGATTGGGAGCTTGGTGAATTATTTGAGGTAGTTAGTTCCATAAACAAAATTCTATGAATTGCTTTTTCATATTTATGAAATGCGTTATAAAAATGTTTGATTTCATTTCAAGGATTTAATGAAATGATTATATGGAGATGATGATTTGCATATGATGTGTTTTTATGGAAAGATTATGAAATGAAATGTGGTTTTATTACTTGAAGTAAGTTATTTTGAAATTGCTATATGATGTTTTGAAATATATACTCATCGTTATATTCCTTTCAGGTGGATGCCCAAGGAAGTTCCTTTGGCTATGGATTCCCAAGGAAAAGTTATGAGAAGCTTCTTTGTTTATGGATTCCCAAGGAGAAGTTATGTAATGACATGTTGGATAAGGTTGATGCATGCCTACATACTAGAGTTAGTGGTCACTGGCATTGAGTGATGATATGATGATATGTTATATTCATCTTTTTTAGTATGGGATAGACTAGGTTGGATATCAAGATCCCCACGTGATAGCTATCACACTAGGTAAGATATCATAGTTATGGATAAGTTTTCAAAAATTTCTTGTGGTGGATGCCATTAGGACCAAGGTCTTTTTAAAATAAATTTATGAAATGCAAATGTTTTGTTTTCCAAAATGATTTATAAAAAGGATATTAAAAGTTTGATGATTCGCATAGTAAAAGTAATGAGAAATGCATATGTTTCAATGGCAAGAAGATTATTTATGGAAAGCTTTATGTTTACAGCTTAAAATGCATGCTTTAAAATTCTACTAGATATTAAGATTTTTATCTTATGTTTTTTCTTTCACTAACATTTCTAGGAAAAAGGATGGACTCTAGTAAGAGAAGTACCACAATGAATATCTTAGTTGAAACATGTAACGTCCAATTTTCATAAAAACGATGGAAATGAATCGGTTATAAAAAGAAATCTCCTAAATAGAAAGATTTGAGGCCAAATAAAATTAGAGCAATAATCTAGACCTTAAATAATGAGAATATAAGACCCAAGGTGCCCTAAAAGTAGAGCCAGAATAGCTGAATGAAAATTGATAGAAGTGTAGTGATATTTTTTGTAATTTTGGGCACTTTTTGGAAAACTTACAGGAGAAATTTTAAATGAGAAAAATGAGTTTTTCAGGGTTTTTAGAAGCCCTAAAAATTATATGAAACCCCAGAATAGTTAAAACCCCTCCGATTTACATTTTAGAACATCGGTTGACCTAAACTTTAACTGGTTTGTTCAGGAAGGTTTTTAATTCAATTTGAGTGAAACTAAAGGTATTTTATAAGTTAGAGGACCTAAATTTTATAATGGAAAAGATGATTCTAAAAAAAGAGTTGAAATGGACCTAAATAGCAAAAGCCAAGAAAGGGGTACATAAAGAAAATTTTTAAAGGACAATTTTAAGAAACTTGCTTCTTATAGTTGGCGTCCTATCCTTCCTCTCCATTTAACCAACTTTGCTTCAACTCAAAATAGAGGAGGGTTCAACCAAGAAGCATGCACAAGAGGAGGGAAAGAGGAAGAAGAAAAGCCTTGTGAAAAGGTAAGGAAACCATGAAATACCAGACTTCTTCCCTCATTAATTGTGTTCTCCTCATTTTCCTCTTTCTTTCTATGGTTCTAATGTTTGATTTGGGACTATTTTGGGACTAGTTCAGAGGGAGGAGATTAGAATTTGAAGGAGCATCCTATAGTAAAGGAAAAGGCTCTTGGGAAAGGCTTGAAACAAGGTAACTTCCATGGACTTTCTTGCTTTCTCCTTGTTGTTCTTCATGAGCTCTTGTTCAGCCAACTAGAGAGCATCTAAAAGGGATTAATTTCTGACCAAGACCAAGCAAGAAACCTAGGTTTTAGAGTGTGGGAAGCAAAAAAATGCAATTAAATTCCAAAGAAAAACATTAGATTTCAAGATGCTAAACCTAAGGATTTAGTTGCACTTAAGCCAAGATAAAGCTTCCTAGTAGTAATTCAAGTTGTCTAAGAGTGTGAATGAGTTCTAAAGACATCTAGGAAGCCTCCTAAGTTCCATTTCCTTCATGAAAATTTGCAAAATCCATGGGTGCACCAAGGATGCTCATGTCTCAACCAAACATACTTCATGCACTTAGGGAGTGTTTTATGTAATGAATGGTAAATTTCGTAAAATGAAAAAATGAGCTGTATAAAGGAGTCCCCTGTAATGAGCTAGATATTGTCCCAAAAAATTTGGGTAGGATCCTAGGCTCTTAAAAATAATAATCCTAAGCTCAAACAAAAAGAAAAATAGAGCTAGGATGGTGAAACGAAATTGTGACAAAAGTTGACGAAACGTAGTGGCATTTTTGTAAATATGAGTAAATTTTGGAAAAGCTCATAAGAGGGCTTTTTAAATGAAAATTTTGAGTTTTTCATGATTTTCAGAGTCCCTAAAAACTATGGGAAGCCCCAGAACAATTAAAGCTCCTTTGGTGTATGTTTTCCAACGACGATAAATCTAAAATTTGACAGATTCATTCGGAAAGGTCTTAGCTCCAAATTGAGTGATTCCAAAGGCATTTTATTAAATTAGAAACCTAAATTTTATAATGCAAAAGATAGTTATAAAAAAGGAGATAAAACAAAGCTAAAACAAAATTACCATTATGAAAGGATGAAATTGAAATTTTTGGAAAAAGTTGCTTCTTAAACCTTCCACACAGTTCAAGCCCTTTCTCCTTCCTTCTTTAGGTTGACTCCCTTTGCCCAAAAATAGAAAAAAGGCTAGCTCTCTTAGGTGCACCAAGGAGGAGAAAGAAAGAGGAAGAAAACCAAGAAAAAGATAGGCAAATTCATAGAATTTCATGCTTTTCCTTATTCCAATCTTGTTCCTCTCCCTCTAAGCTTTCTTTCCATGGTTTTATTAAGTTGTTTGCTTCTATTTTGAGTCTAGAACAAGGGGGGATGGTTTGAATTGCTTGAGGAGAATCAAACCAAGGAGAAAGGCTCTTGAAAGCAAACTTGAATCCAAGGTAATTTCGTATTTTGGTTGCTTGTGCACTTTTTGGCCTAAACTAGAACCATATAGGGGGAAGGCTTTTTGTCCAAAAAAAAGAAAGGATCTAAAGTTTTAGACCATGTGGAAGTAGAATATGCCAAGAATTTTCCAAAAAAAAAAAAAGCTAATGGATTTTAAGTTAGTAAAGTGTAGGGTTCTTAAAGGGTTTATAAAATCTGTTTTGATACATGAATTTTCTAGGCTATGCAAATGTTTAATTGAACTCCTAAGACCTCTAGGAAGCCTCCCCAATGGCTCTCTCATCAAGAAAGAATCAAAAGCTCCATGAAACTCTTCCTTGAAGGATGTCTTGGCCTAGGCTAGTAAGAGAGGTTAGGGAGTGTTTTAATTTGTTCTAGCATTGATTTGAGACTTTATATGATGGTAAAAGATTGGAGGAGTCCTTGGGAAAAATTTAGAAGCCTTGGATTAAGAGATAGGGCAATGGCTTCCATAATGGAGCCTTGTGAAGCAACATGCATCTAGGCTTGTGTAAATGAGTAGATGATGGCTTCAAGGGCCTTGAATGAGGTCAAGAAACCTAGAAATGAAAAGAGAATTGAGCCTAGAACTTGAATTATAAGAGTTGCTTCAATGGGCCATTTATGGAACCATTATGTGACCTATGGAAACATTTGTGTTCTTAAGAGTATGTGTAGTGCCTTGGCTTATTTCAAGAGTGTAATTGTGTGCTATTTATGATGGTTAGGCTAAGAGAACAATGACCTACCTAGGTGTACTTGTGGGACTAAAAAGGGGAAGGAGAAAGATCAAGAAAAGCTTGCATAAGTTCAAGATAGTTCTTTACCTCATTTTCTTTGCATTCTTAGTTGTATATATGTCATTGTGTGCTTGTGTGTGCTCTTGTGAATTGAGAACATGCCACTTGATGTCTTGAGATTACATTGGTACCAATGTGTTGTCTTGAATGTCATTAATTGTGAAAATGGCTCACCAGGGTGAGCTGATGCCAAAAGTCCCTTAATGAAGGTGAGGAGATGCCAAAAGTCTCATGGTATAGGTGAGACAAGGCCAAAAATCTCTTAGATGGGTGGGGCCAAGTCAAAAGTCCTTAGGCTAAGAGTGAGGCAAATTCAAAAGTCTTAGAAATGAGATGAGGCAAAACCAAAAGTCCCTAGAATATGTTCTTGAACTTAGTGTGAATTGGTGGCATGGAAATTTTGATTTTGCATACTTTATGGTTGCTTCACTTTCCACATTTATGCTTTGATGTGTATATGTCATGAATGTGTATATGAATGGGTGTATGAGTTATTGAGATTCTAGGAACCTCACTCCCCTCCCCTCCCCTCGTACATCTTAATATGTCTAGGTAGCATCCAAGAAGGAAGAAATGCAAGCCAAGGGTATTGAGAAGGTATGCTTTGACCAATATATAGTCTTACTTGTAATGGAATGTCAAAGTGAACTTGTACATATTATTTTTGAGTTGTAAACCATTGAGCAAATATAATATTATATATAAATGATGTATAGACCATATGTAGCATAAAATCAATGCAAATAAGGAATCTTGACATTTGATGGCATGTATGTATTAGTGTATTCTTGGATGTGGAATAATCAAAATGAGATTTATGAGGTTTGAAACCACTTGAGCAGTTCATATAAGTCATATTCATACTTTTAAACTTGCCCAAGAGGAGCCAAACACCATGGAGAGCTAATTAGACCAAGTTAGTGCCTTATGAGAGGCAAAGTTGATCATATTAGTGAGCTATAGTACAAATTGTCCAATTGAGCTCTTCTTAGTTTGAAACTTGGCATGCATATAGACCTTGTTACAAGCTTTTTAGGAAGTTAAAGTGGGTAATATTTGGAGGTCTATAGAATTTTTGAATTTGGCTGAAATTTTAGAATTTACTACTGGTACTATTCATTTGGTTTGAAATGGATCTTTGTCATTCATATGACAAACAATGTTTAATTGCTGTGAAATGTTATAGGAAGGAACTAGACCTTCCTAGGCTGGAAGCATTTCATTTGAATGTCTAAAGAGGGAGATATGAATTTTTGAAGTTTTTATTCTACTCCAGGTGTACAGTCAGACCTCTGGCACTATTCCATCGATTTTTGAGATCTGAATGCTCTTGGAGTGATTTGGAACTATTTTTTCTCTCTAGCTAACATCCATACCTTTCCAAATTAGTATAGGTTTCATGAATTGGATTTTTTTAGAATTAATTGTGAATTTTCAAAATTTATATCAGTAAGTTATATCAATAATTCTAGACAACCTGACTTTTATGCCTTTTTGGTTGTCAAGCATGGTCCAGATGAGATTTTTGTGACTGGAAATTATTTTGGTGTAAAATTAACATCCAGATCTTTCCCAAAAGCTATGGTTTACTTGATTTTTGATTTTTCTAAATTTAGTTATGATTTTTCAAAGTAGCCTCAGAAATCTGCCACCATGGAACTCGAGGCAAAACGTGAGAATTTGTGATTTTTGGCTCTTGGTCTGTGGTTCATGTGAAGTTTTGAGATGTTTGTGATTTGTATGAATGGAAAATAATTAGAGAATATTGTTTGAAAGTTTTTGGGGTGCATATATCAAAAATTTGAATTTTTAACCCCAACATAATGAAATTGAATTCATTATTTTAATGCATTTTTCTTGGAATTCCGTTGATAATTTGTGTAATCCCATTTAGATAAGGGAAATGGATGCTAGAAATATCATAGTGTGACATTTTAAATTTTTTTAAGGCTAGAATGAGACTAGATATGATAAATGAACATCAAAGGAAGTCTTGGAAAAAAATTTAGAAGCCTTGGTTTGTGAGATGGAGTTGTAAGCTCCATAATGAGACATAAAGAAGTAACTTATAGTTAGGCTCTTTAAAATGAAATTGTGATGACTCCAAGGAGTCTAAAGAGAGTCAAGAGACTTAGATTAAAGGAGAAAATGGAGCCAAAATTATGAATTCCCATAGTTGCTTCATTAGGTCATGTATAGAACCATTATGTAGCCATATGAGGAAGTAAGCTTCCATAGAATTTGTATAAAGCCAAAGCTTGTTCCAAAAATTGAATCATGTCTCATTTGATGTGTTTAGGCCAAGAGAACCAAGTGCCACCAAGTTGCAAGTGTGTGGCCGAAAAGGGGAAAAAGTGTTATAGAGAAAAGTTTGCTTTCTTGCTTCAAGGTAGCTCTCTAACCTTTCTCTTATGCATTACTTAGATGTTCTCTTGTCTTTGAGTGCTTGTCTATATGTTTGAGCCATGAGATATATTTCTAACTATTGCTTACTTGCTATGGTACCATTGTGTTTCTTGAAAATTGTTTATATATGTAATATAGCTTGAATGAGAATGGTTAAACCAAAAGTCCTTTAACATGGGTAAGGATGAGCCAAAAGTCCCTAGAATTAGGTGAGAAAAAACCAAATATCTTAAGAAGAGTGAGGCTAAGTTGAAAGTCCATTGAAAATAGGTAAGGTAAATCCAAAAATTTCAAAGAAAATGGGTAAGGCTAGACTAATACCCTTGAGAGCTTATATATGATATGTATAAGTTTCTATGACAAGAAAAATGCTTTATGTATGTTTACTAGTAGTTTAAAGGCCATTCATGCATTCTTTGACATGTATATGCATTCATTATGTATGTTTGAAAGGATAAAGAGCTATTGAGATTCTTTGAATCTCACTCTTCACTATTTTCCATCCAACCATGTCTAGGTAAAGTTCAAGGAAGCAAAAATGGGAGTCAAGGAGCATGTTGTGCAACACTTTAACAATAGCATAGCTTTGAATGTAATTTGATGTCAAAGCTTGTAAAGAGATGATATATATAAGATGTAACCACTTGAACAAGTTTAAATGTATGTATTTATGATGTGTATATCAATCTTGAAGCTAAATGAATGCATAAGTTGGAGATTGACATCCTAACACCCTTATGTTCATGTGTATGAATGCATGTGGTATGGTGAGATTTAGCTCCATGATGATTTGAACCATTTGGCATGCTTTCCTAGGCTATGTTTATGCTTTTGGACATCTCAAATGGTTGTGGAAAGATGACAAGAGTATTTGGTATATATGGAACCCATTATGGACTTCAAATTTCACTAAATCTTGAGCTGAATCAAAATTTGACCAAATGGATGAGGTTTTGCATGAAATTTGACCAAAAAGTAGTTCTCATCTAGAGCTTTTCATAGAGTTAAAGAGCACTTAATTTAGAGCTCTAGAAAATTTATTATGAATTTTCAAATTTGGTCAAATTATGTAGAATTAGTATGTGTACTGTTCATATGGTCAGTTTGTTTCTCTATGTCATACATGGGCCAAATGAAGTTCAATACTTATAAAATTTTTTAGGCATAAACTAAACATTATAAACTTTTCATATTCACTAAAATCATCTCATTTGGAGCTCTTTAGAGGGAGAACCGAATTTTTGAAATTTACTGTCAGTATTAGGATGTAGTAGAGACCTCTAGTACTATTATATTATTTTTTGTGATTTAGACGGTATTTTCTTGGTATGGAACTATTTTTAGTCATTAGTTGACATTTAGATATTTCCAGAAAGTAATCATATATATTATTTTGATTTTTCTAGAATTAGTTGTGAATTTTCAAAGTTCATACAAGAAAGTTGCCACTGTCAACCCGAGGCTAAAAATTCTAATATGATGTGTATGGTTCCAAACTCGAGCATTTTGAGATGAAATGTGATGTTTCTATTATGGATGGATATGTTATGGATGAAAAATGATATTGATGATCTTATATGGTACATGAAGGCTAAAATGAATTTATTGGGCCTTGTAAGTGTACGAAGTTAAGCCATGTAATGTAATCTAATGCTATTAAATATGTTATTTTCCTTGTAAGTGTATGAAGTTAAGCCATGTGATGTAATGGAAGGGCTAAAGGGTTAAGATATTACAAAACGTGTCATAATGTAGTCAATGTATAGGCTAGAGTTTAGTATCAAAGTTGATGATATGTATGACTTTTAAAAGGTTACTTTTGGTTATGTTTATTTGAGTTCAAAATGGGCATATGTGTAAACCTTGAAGTTTAGAGTAAGTATGCATGTTTTATAATACCATATTCATTTAGCCTTTCCTCATCTCATTTTTAGTCACATTTCCTTGGCATAGCAAGATTCCAAGAAAAAGTCAATTAAAATAATGGATTATTTAAACTCACCCATATCATTTTCCAATTATATTACATTTATAAAACTTAAAACCATCTCAAAATGTCACAAGAATCTAGAGTTGGTAGCATATATACACAAAAATCACATGTACAGTCTTGAGTTTTGTTACTAAATTTCTGGTGCCAATTTTAGAAATTCATAACTAATTTTAGAAAAATAAAAATCAAGCACACTATGCCATTCTAGGAAGTTATAGATGTTAACTTTAGGTGAAAAATAATTTGAGACCAAACTAGAAACGTTTAGCTACTAAAAATTGAGAGAATAATACTAAAGTTACTACTACATTATTGGTACTAACTTTAAATTTTAAAAATGCATATCTCTCTGCTCAGACCTCCAAATGAGGTGATCTCAGTGGCTATGGAAATCAAATTATATCTAGTTTAGTCCTATAAAATTTCATCAGCATTGGATACCATTTGACGCTTGGATAACACAGGAAAAAGAAACTGACCATATAAATAGTAACCATACCATTTTAGCAACTTTTTGGAAACTTTGAAAATTCATAATTAATTCTCTAGAGCTCTGATTAATATGCATTTTAGCTTCTCAAAAATCTCTAAAGGATACCTATGTGCATGCTAAATTTTATGAGAAAATTCATCCATTTGGTCAATTTGTGATATAGGGTTGCAAAATAATTTTTTTTTATGCCACTTTAAAGGTCAAGAATGGTCCATTTTGGCTTCTTGCTTTTTCAAGATCATTTGAGCATGTGGGAAAGTATAAGAATAGTCCTCTAAACATATCTGAAGGGTCTAAATATCCATACATCTCAAAATCAATCTCCCACTTATTGCTATACACAAAGAACTTATATATATAATTTAGCATTCCAATGTCAAAAACATTCCATATATAGGCTTGCCAAGACAATGGTTTAACCTCACCCATTTCCCTTAGGACTTTTAGACTTGCCTCATCCACTTTTAAGGAACTTTTGACTAAGCCTTACCCTTCTAGAGACTTTTGGCTTTATCTCACCCACTCTTATGGACTTTTGGCTCATTCTTACCCTTGTTAAGGGGCTTTTGGCCTTACCAAGCTCATCATGCAAGCTAAAACATATCCATAAAACATCTTTCAAGGACATATACAAAGCATCATGGTACCATGGTATGTAAACATTGGCTAAAAATATTTTTCAAGGCATAGACATATATACACACATTCAAAAACAAGAAAATACTCAAAGATGCATGAGAAAAAGGAGAGAAAGCTACCTTGAATGCAAGAGTACACTTTTTCCTTTAAATTTTCTTCCTCTCCTTCAGCCAAATACTCACAATAGGGTGGAGCTTGATTCCTTTGGTCTAGACACATCAAATAGGGTCTAATTACACTGTTGAAACAATATCTAATGCCACACACACTCTAGAAGGACTTTGGCACTCATATGGTTCAATTATGGTTCTATAAAGCACCTAATGAAGCAACACTAAGAATTCATGATCTTGGCTCCAATCTTTCCTTCCATCTATGATTCTTGACTCCATTTAGACTCCTTGGAGCCATCACACAATCAATTTGAGAAGCCCAGCTATAGGTTGCTTCTTTAAGTCACATTATGGGACCTACACTTCTATCTCACTTTCTAGACTTTCTAAAATTTTTTCAAGACTTCCTCTCATACTTTCCCATCATATATAATATAAATCTAAGCTTAGAAGGAATTAAAACACTCCCTTGGTGCTTATTCTCTTCTTGGTTGAGACCTAGCCTTCCTTGGCCCCATGGAAGTTGTTTTATTTTCTTTGATGGGAGATGCATGTAGGAAGCTTCCTTGGTGTCTTAGGAACTCATATAAACTCTTAAGCACATTAAATTATGGCTAAAAATCTTCCTACAAATCATGGTGCAACTAAAGCCGTCGGTTAGACATCTTGCAATTTCATGGTTCTATCTTTGTTCTCTTTGCATATTCTTGTTTCCCACACTTTAAATCCTAAGTTTCACTCCTAGTTTGATTCAAAAACTATTCCCTCTTGGCTGTCCAAATAGTGGCCGAAGTACACCCAAAGAAAAGCAAGGAGAAGCAAGCATGGAAAACAACAATGCACCTGAAATTCTAGCTTTTCTTGGATGCTCTTTCTTTTGCTTTAGCTCTCTTCTTGAATTTCAAACTTCTCCTCTCTAATTAGAGCTCAAAATAGAACCAAATACTTCAATAAAACCATGGGAAGGAAGAGGGGAATGAGGATAACAAGTTCAGTAAAGGAAAGACCAAGAAATTCTATTATTTTCATACCTTTTTTTTTCCTTGGTTTTCCTCTTCTTCTTCCCTTCTCTTGTGCACCTCTCTCCCTCGGTCTCACTCTCTGTTTTGGGCAATAAGAAGGTTAGTTAAGATGGGCAGAAGTGGGATGCACCATTTAAAGAGAAAAGGATTACAAATTATTTCCTAAAAATTCTTGTTGTGCCCTATTTCCTTAGCATTTTTGTTTTCAATTTATTTTAGCTCCTTTTTTAGAACCGTCTTTTTCATCATAAAATTTAGGTCCTCAATCTTATAAAATGCCTTTTGAATCACTCAATTTAGAACTAAAACCTTCTCGAACGAAAAGTCAAAATTCGAGTCAATTGTCATTAGAAAATGTACATAAGAGGGGTTTTAACTATCTCAAGGCTTCCCATGATTTTTAGGGCCTCTTAGAATCTCAGAAAACTTAAATTTTCCATTTAAAAAGCTCTCATGTGAGTATTCTAAAAAATTCTCAAAATTACAAAAATGCCATTATATTTCGTAACTATTTCGTTAAATTCTGTTTAGTTATTTTGGCTTCGATTTTAGGGTACCTCTAGCCTCCTATTTTTATTATTTGATGTGTAAATTATTATCCTAATACATTTTCATTTTTTTCATTTTTACGAAAACCAAACATTACATGTTTTGTTGAAGTTTGGAGGCTTTTAGTGCAACAACCTAAGAGGAACACAGGTGGGTTGTGTTATTTCACATGGGGCTATGCAGAGCAAGCCATTTTGACATGATTGACATTCCAAAGCCATGTAAATGGGTCATTCCTACACAGTTAGACCATGTTGGCAATCAATAAGGTGCATTTTAGGCTATTTTTTACAATGTTGCTTAGATTTGTATAATTTATAATTGTATATTGTAATTTATAATCCTATATTGTAAATAATGTAAGTGTTTAATTGAGCTTCTAAGACCTCTAGGAAGCCTCCTAAGTGTGTCTCCTATCAAGGAAAAATCAAGAAGTCTATGAATCCTTCCTCCCCCTTATGTTTTAGCCTAGGCTAGTTAAATAGGTTAGGAAGTATTTTAAATTATTCTGCCTTGGTTTGGGACATCATATGATGGTAGATTGGAGGAACCCTTGGGAAAAATTTAAGAAGCCTAGAGAATGAATTAGTGCCTTATGTTCCATAATATGACCTAAAGAAGTAACATGCAGTTAGGCTCTTTGTTTCAATTGTGTGATAACTCTAAAAGGCTTAAAAAGAGTCAATAATCATATATGAAATGAAAGAATAGAGTCTAGAATTTATTTGATAGGTGTTACTTCATTAAGTGCATTCTTGGAACCATAAAAGAGTTAATAGACAACGTTAGTGTGTGAGGAAGATGTGTGGCCTTAGAATTAATTCCATGAACCTAATTGGTTTTCATAAATTGTGTTTAGGCTAAGAGAAATCATTCCGACACTTTGTGTGTGTGAGGCCAAGGAAGGGGAGCAAATTCAAGAGAAAAAGTGTGTGGTTGCACTTAAGGTAGCTCACTCCTCCTTCTCTCATGTATGAATGTATACTTGGCTTGTCTTTGAATGTGTGTTTTAAGCCATGAAAAGTATTCTAGCATGATTTCATATGCCATGGTACCATAATGATGCATTATATTTCCAAATGATGTTTATGATGTTGTTTGGATTTGCTTGAGTGTGGTGAAGCCAAGAACCCTTAGCCATGGTGAGAATGAGTTAAAAACCCTTAAGATTAGTTGAGAGAAAGTAAAGAGTCTCTCAAAAGTGAGGTTGACTCCCAAGAGCAAGGTTAAGTCAAAAACCTTTTAAAAAATGGGTGAGCCAAGTCTAAAATCTACAAAAGTGAATGGTGAAGCTAATCCACTTACTTGGTAAGCCTATGTATGTCATGTATGACTTTTTCAAATGCTAAAAATGTTTCTTGAATGATTGCACATGTCAATATGCCCATACATGCATTTGTGAGACTTGTTTTGCACCTTTTATATATCATTGAAAGGGAGATGAGTTATTGGGAGATGAGTTATTGGGATTCTTTGAATCTCATTCTCTCCTTTCCAATATTCTAATATGCTAAGTAGACTAAGTGGACAAGGCAATGGAAGCCCACACCTTAGAAGATGAAATTGTAACAAGAAAGTGTATAGATTTTGTTACTTAAGGCCTTGTGAATGGCAATTGATGTAATTGATAGTTGTATATGTCCCATGATGTTATGAACATGTATAATTATGCTAATGTATCATGTACAAATGAAGTTTAGGAGTATCTGTATGAAAATGTGCATTTGGACATATGGTGGCAAACTAGTGTTATGGAAATGGCATATTCGAAAATGCGACCGCGTAGCGCTTTAAAAAAGAAATTTTCTTGAAAAGAAATTTTGATTCAATTTTCAAAGAAAATAAAAACTGAAATCAAAATTAAGATAAGTAGAGTTGCCATCGAAATTTTTATTTTTTAAAAGGTAAAACCTTGGAAAAACATTTTTATAAGTAAAATAAAAATGGTCTACGAATCAGATACAAGTTCGGGAGTCGATTGTGAGTAGGGAAGGTGTTAGGCACCCCACAACACCCGTTGTTGAGAACGGTTACCTTAAGTTAGTCGTGCAAAATTAATATGACTTTTAATTTATTTTGGTTCTCCCTAACAAATCACATGCAACACAAGAAGTAAAGAAATTAAATGAAATAAAATTAAGAGTAAAAAGAAGAAGAAATTAAAGAAATAAAATTAAGAATAAGCGGAAAGAAATTAAAGAAATAAAACTAGAAGAGATGTTTATTTACAAAGGCGGACTTGACCTAGGATTAGAGTTTAGGGCCAACGTACCCTATGACAGGGATCAAAGTTCACGTAGTTCGGAAAGAGACTATGTTTTGTTTTGTTTTGTTTTTTGTTATTTTTTATTGGTTTTGTTTTATGCTTTGTTTTTGTTTTTGTTTTAGCTCTTTGTTTTTTCCCTTTTAGCCTTCTTTTTTTTATATTTAATTTTTTTTGTGTTGTTGTTTTTTTGTCTTTATTGAGAAGAGAAAAAGAGAATAAAGATCATTTCAAAGTTTTACAAAGAAAACAGGTTTGAAAGTGATTTATATGTTTTAATTTGTGAAAATTGAAATAATCTTATTTCCTTTATTTTCTTCTATTTTTTTGTTTAATTTTTTTTTGTTTTCTTGTGTTTTAAAAAAGATTTAAACCTAATCCGTAAATATATTAATTTTTTATATGATAACTTTTCCCTTCTCTCTTTTTGTCCTTTTTCTTTTTGACTTTCTTACATTGAAAACTCAAACTTCTAACTTTGTAAACACATATTTATTTTAACACAAATCCATTCAAATTTCTAAAAACTCTTTTTCATGCCTTTGTTTTTTATTCTTGTTCATTATTTTTCATTTTTTTTGTATTGCTTTTTTTTTTTAGTTTTTTTTATGGGAGTGCTCTTTGCTCTCTGAAAAGTTTTTTTCTTCTAAAAAAACTCTCTTCTTGTATTTTTTTTTTTTTAATTTTACTTTTAAAAAGAGGGTTTGAGAAAATTTTAAAAGATTGAAAAAGAGATTAATTTCTCATTCACTTTTGTGTTCTCTTTTTGTTATTGTTGTTATTGTTCTCTTTCTTTTTAAGTTTTGTTGTCCTTTCATTATTATTTTCTTTTTTTTATGTTTTGATGAAAAGAGAAAGAATATGAAAATCATTTAGATTATTGCAATCAAAATGATTTTAAAATCAATTTTTATGTTTTAATTTGCAAAGACTGAATTAATTCTATTTCTTTACTCTTTCTCCTATTTTTGATCTCTTTTTTTATTTTTATTATATATACTTTTTTATTCCCCTTTTCTTCTTCTTCTTTTTTAAATATTTTCTTATGATTTTGGCAAACTTTTGAGAAAAAACGAAAAGCTGGATTTTAATTTGGAAAACTTTCTATTATTTATATAGGAAGACTCCTTTTTTTTTTTGTTTTAAAAGATTTAAACTTAATTCATAAATAGATTGATTTTTTTTTATTTTTAATTTCGTTGATTACCTTTTTCAAGGATTTGGAAAAATATTTTACCATTTCTCATTTTTTTGCAAATAAAAAAATTATTTAATTCCATTTTTTTTGTCAAAGCCTAAATTTGATTTGTTTTTTCTCTTTTTTTTTAATTCTTTTGAAAATAAAATTACGTGTGGGCCATTGAGACCCAAAACTTGTTAAAATATAAATTTAATATCTAATGGATACTAAGAAAGATTATTGCCTCACATGATCATTAGGTTTGCTCCTATATGCCTAATGAGACAAGAAACCTCACACGGCAATTCTAAAGATGAAATAAAAATTGTAAAAAAAAATGTTACAAGCATGCATTGTTTATAATTGTGTGTGCCTCGTATCGTAACCCAAACGCATGTTACATCTTATTCAAAGGGCACGAATTAAAAAAAAAAAAAAAAAGAACCCACAGGGCGTCTGATCTTGCCCCCACCTAATCTCTGCACTGCTCCCCATTCTCTTCACTTCACCAATTCACGAGCCTTGTACATAACAGAAAAAATAAATGTCATTGCAACTTACTTTTCATAAACCATAAAACAATTGAGGTCTCAAATAGGTCAGATTACATTCAAAAATTTCACTTAAACCAAGTTTTAAATACAATCAATCCCAAGAAAAACAACACGGACATTATAACCTCTCAAATAAACAAGTAAAGGTTCCCTACATAACCACGTTTCCAGCAACTGTATAGGCAAAAGAAAGTCTCCAATATAACTTAAAGCATCATCCAAATCCATTTTAACTAATCCTACACATGTTAAACAGAAAACTCATCATCATCAGGAAACTTAAAAGCTAGTCTTGTAAGATCATTTAGTCACTTAAACACAATCTCAAAGTGTATCTGTGGTTATGAACACAGTAAATCTCTGTTAAATCTAAAGGAGTAGTGACAAACTATAGCACAAACATATAACTATCAAGACAGGATTAAAAAATAATAATAATAAATAAATCAATTAATGATCCTGGGATGACATTACTTCATTGTGCTAAAGACTAAGACTCAAAAGGGAAAGTTAACATTAGGCATTTCACACAAAACTGAAAATAGTGGAAAAGTAGCAAGTTTGAAACCAATTTAATGTCCAAATGAAGCTAAAAAAAAAAGAAAGCTAAATCATGTCAGAAGTCACCAACGGGCAAAAGGGAAACGCAGATCAGATTTAAGACTTATACTGGGTAGATAATCAAAGCTAAATGATAATAAGACAGTAACTAAGATCTTCACAAAATCATACTACATGTTGAGCTGAAAACCATGATGGTGGGAATATCTTATACCAAATCTTTGCACAAACAAATATTAGGGATTGAGAACAATAACTGAAAAACTGAAGACACCAATCATATTGAATCAAATAGCAGCATTCCATATTCCAACGATAGGCTCTTAGTTGAATCCAATAGATCGTGCTCTAAAATACAAACTTAGAACAACCATACTTAAAAATCCCACACTGAGAAGAGAAATTGATCCCAAAAATCATTAACTAAAATCTAAACCCCGATCTGATAACAAGTGAAACAAAGAACAATAACAATACCTTTATAAGTGATAGGGAATCAAATGCACGAATGAAATTTCACAGTAAAACATCAAAACCCCAACCTGAAAGCATTAGCCAATATTTAAACCCTAAGCAATATCAAATGGAACAAAAGAATAATCAAGAAATAGGGGACCAAGCATACGAGGTAGGCAAACAAACATTATAGTAACATCAGAACTATCATATTCAGAGTTCATATTCCAGCATAGTCATATATTTTGAAAATGAAGGAATGATGTACCTCCTTGTAAATCTCAGTGCAGTATTCAAATCAAAAGGCTAGTTTCAATTTTATGATGCTCGATCTTAACTCCATCATCACGATTTCCATACTCAGTTTTGCTCTTCCACGGTTTTGCCATTGTGCTTCATCATTGTTTCCCTTCTAGCTGAGTTCCCTAAAAGAAAATACTCCCTCATTTTTCCTTCCTAGTCTCCCCCTTCTCACTTCCCAGAATCTTACCCATCCTCTAATCAAATTCTCCTCCTCTTAATTCACTGATGTATCCTTGGCTTCTCCTTCACCGAATCTTTCTCCTCCTCCCTCAATCCGAGAGCCTCCAACCTTTTTCACCGAATCTTCCTTCCCTCGATCTCTCCTTCTCGTTTTCTCACTGCCTCTTCCCTTCATGCTTTCTGCTTCGATCCCTTTTGTTCTCTGTTCTCGGCCTCTTCCTTAGATTTTTTGGTTTCTATTATTCGAAATCAACTCTCCCTCTCTCTATCCCCTCCTTTTTTCTCTTAATCCCCTTTTAATCTTCTCTAGTTCTCCTTCTCCCTACCTCTGTTTCAGGCTCCATTTCCTTTCTGCCGTCTCCTTTACGTTCATCAATTTGAGTCCCTCTATCTCCTTTCTATTTTCACGTTAATATTTCTCTATTGTGCTTTCTCTCCTCTACCTCGTCGGGTCTCCATTGTGCTCTCTCTCCTCTACCATGTTTGGTCTGTATTCTCTTTGCTAGTGGCAGAGACCAAAAGCGTTAAAGGGAGGGGCTAGGTCAAAATGTGGGGTTCTTGCATTTTTAACCCTTTTTTTTCATTTTATTATATTTTTTTGTTTTCTTTATTTATCTCTTTTGGGTCTCTAAGTTAATAAACTGGATTTAAGAGGATTGGCTACATTTCCTTTCAGGTATCTGGCTGCAGGTTTCTTTTTTGGATTTAGGCCATTTTTCATTTAATTTTGTAGCTTGAAAGCTTTCTTTTTCTTCTCTTTCTTTTTTAATTTCTCTTTTTTAATTTCTTTTCTCTCTCTTTTTCAAAATTTTCCTCTCTCTTTTTTTTTTTTATCTTTAATTTTTAATCTCTCTTTTTTATGTTTTTTTAACCTATTATTGTTTCACCTATTATTATTGTTATTATTATTACCTTGTTTTTTTTTTTCCTTTTTTGTGTTTTTGTTTCGTTCTTTCTTTTCTAGTTTTTTCAAACTTTTCGTATTTTTTTGTTATTTGGGCTTTAGAAATGTGAGAGAAAAGAAGGCTAATACTTTTTTTTAATGACTTTTCCTTATTTTTTATTTTTTTCATATTTTTTGCTAATTTGATTATGTTAGTATTTTTTAGTTTGTCTGGACAAAATACGGTGTTCACAGTTGCCCCTCTTTGCTTCTTTCTTGTGCAATGAGATTGAAAATGCAATTTTGGATATCCTTAACTTAAGAATAAGTAAAGATGGAAACATGTATTTTGTTTGGGGAGCTACTAGATTAAGATGAGTTAACTTACCTGGAAGTGTCATGACCTGATCAAAGAGAAAAGAAGTAATGTAATTCTGAAGAGGATGCTTGTTCTGATGCAGGACTTTTATTAGTACTTGTCTTGGTGTAGGGTTTCGGGTGCCTATTCTGGCGCTGAACTTTGGATGCCTATTCTAGTGTAGGATTTTGGGTACCTGTTTTGGAGCAGGGCTTTGAAAGAGGTGCCTATTTTAGAGCAAGACTTCGGTGCCTATTCTGTGTAGGACTTTGTGGCGCCTATTCTGGAGTAGGGCTTTGAAAGGGGTGCCTGTTCTGGAGCAGGACTTTAAAAGGGGTGTTTGTTCTGGTGCAGGGCTTCGGGTTGCCTGTTTTGGAGCAGGACTTTAGTTACCTATTCTGGTGTAGGACTTTTGGGTGCCTGTTCTGGAGCAGGACTTTGGTTGCCTGTTCTGGTGCAAGACTTTTGAGTGCCTGTTCTGGAGCAGGGCTTTGAAAGGGGTGCCTGTTTTGGAGCAGGACTTCGATGCCTATTCTGTGTAGGACTTTGTGGTGCCTGTTTTGGAGCAGAGCTTTGAAATGGGTGCCTATTCTGGAGCAGGACTTTGAAAGGGGTGCCTGTTCTGGAGCAGGGCTTTGAAAGGACTGCCTGACCTGTGCAGGGTTTTAAGGGTGCCTGGCCTGTGCAGGGCTTTAAAAGAGTGAATGTCTTATGTAGGGCTTTAAAGGTGCCTGGCCTGTGCAGGGCTTTGAGGGGATGCCTGGCTTATATAGGGCTTTAAGGGTACTTAGTCTATGCAGGACTTTGAAAGGGTGCCTGGCCTATGCAGGGCTTTAAGGGTGCCTAGCCTATACAGGTCTTTAAAAAGGTGCCTAGCCTATGTAGGGCTTTAAGGGTGCTTGGCCTGTACAGGGTTTTGAAGGGGTGCCTGGCTTATGCAGGGCTTTAAGGGTAGTGCCTAGCCTATGCAGGGATTTAAGGGTGCCTAATTTGTGCAGGGCTTTAAGAGTGCCTAGCCTATACAAGGCTTTAAGGGTGCCTAGCCTATGCAGGGCTTTAAGGGCCCCTGACCTATTCAAGGCTTTGAGGGGGTGCCTAGCCTATGCAGGGCTTTGAAAGGGTGCCTGGCTTATACAGGGCTTTAAGGGTGGTGCTTGACCTATGCAGGGTTTTAAGGGTGCCTGGCCTATACAGGGCTTTAAAAGGGTGCTTAGCCTATGCAGGGCTTTAATGATGCCTCTTTTTTTAGTGAATTTTTCTAAGTTTAAAAACTTTACTTCATTTATTTAAGTTTTATGCAAGGTAATGCACTTATATGAAATGTGCAATGCATGCAAAATGCTTAACAATTTTGCCCCAATATAAATCGGGGTCATTGCAGGTGTTGGAAGTATGAAGTATGTTGGATGCTGCAATTTATGTAATGCCCATTTTTCATTTTTCTTTGCCCTAATATGAACTTGAGGTCCGCATAATATATGCCCAGGTGAAATGCAAGAAGCATATAAGATGCTTTATAAAATGCAAAATGTTTGTTTTCATTTGCCCTAGCATGAACTATGGTCTATATAATGTATGCAAGTGTGGAATGCATGAAACATGTGATGCTTTATGTTATGAAATGTAAATCTTCCTTTTGCTTGCCCCAGTATGAACTAGAGGCTATGTGATGTATGTAAATGTAGAATGCATGAAACAGCTGATGCTTCCTTTCATGAAATGCAGATTTTTCTTTTGCTTGCCCCAGTGTGAACTAGAGGCTATGTGATGTATGCAAATGTGGAATGCATGAAACAAGTGATGCTTCCTTTCATGAAATGCAGATTTTTCTTTTGCTTGCCCCAATGTGAACTAGAGGCTATGTGATGTATGCAAATATGGAATGCATGAAACAAGCAATGCTTCCTTTCATGAAATGCAGATTTTTCTTTTCCTTGCCCCAGTGTAAATCAGAGTTATTGTAGGTGTTAGAAGTATGAGATATGTGGAACATATGATGTCTTATTTCATAAAATGAAAATTTTTGCATTTACTTCCCTCAATGTGAGTTTAGTTTAATGTAATGTATGCATATATGAGATGCATGATGCATATGAGATGCAAGTTGTTCTACTTCCCTCAAATGTATGTTTTTCTTTGCCTTTATATGGATCTGGCAATATGTAATGCATATAAGATGCAAGTTGTTTTGTGTTTTTTTTCTTACTTTTTAAGCTTGAAAATTTTTATTTCTAGAATATGCACAATTTATGCAAGTGAACTTAACTCTAAATGGAGAAAAAGATGAGGACATCATCTTTAAACATCCTTAAATTGATTTGGAGTTTTGAACCTTTTTTTCTTCCTTTTACAAGATCACCTCAAAAGAAAGAGGAAGAGAGAGAGCATTATTTCTAAATATTTTTAGATTGATTTTGAACTTTAAACCTCTTTTTTTTGGTAATCAAAATCATCTTAAAGGAAAAGGGGAAGAGAAGGAGTATTATTTTTGGATGTCCTTAAATTGATTTTGAATTTTAGACTTTTTGTTTTTTGGGAAAATGAATTGATGAGAAATAATGTGATCTTTTTTAGTTTTTTTTAATGAATTGATGAGACTAAATGTGATCCCTTTTTTTTTAGTTTTTTTAATCAATTTGACTTGAAAGGAAAAAAAATACTTTATCTATGTACAAATTCAATACAAGTGTGATGCATGAAAAATCTCAAAGTTTATCAAAATATAAGATTTTTGGCCATTTGTATTTGAAAAAATTTCTCACACTAGCTCTTCACTTGCCCTGGTTTGATTATCTTACCAAATTTTCCTTTTGTTGTTTGGATGAAGGAATTTATTAATGGCTTTTGGCTAGCCAAAAATGCCTCTGAAGGAGTATCCTAAGCTAAGAAGACCCTAGACTCTTGCTTTGACTCATTTCTAAATGATTTTTCTCCAAGTGGTTTGTTTGCCATCAACCTTGGACTATTAACTTGACAAGGTAATCTGTAATGAACGTAAATTTTGTAAAACGACGAAATAAGTTATATAAAAGTAAGTCCTCTAAAATGACCTAGATAATATCCCAAAAAATTTGGGTTGAGTCCTAGATTTCTAAAAATGACACAATCTCCTCTCGTCAACTCTTCATCGTTAATGCTTGAAAGGTCAATAAATTAAATCCACACTTTATTTAACAATGTCAACGCAGTCATGCATTAAGGGATACAAACACATGAGCTTAAGATGGAAAATAGTCTTTAACATTAGAGGGATGCAAGGGCTAATGAAGAAAGGGGTCATGTAAAATGTTTTGGGAGCGGAGAAATGGAATAGACAATGGCTTGGCAAGATGCCCTAGTTCTACACTTAAAGTATTCTCCTTTGAACAATAGAGAAGTGAAATGCTGAGGATATGGATATGATAGGATAGAGAAAAGCTTTACTTCTGGATTTAAACTCCTTTTGAAAGAAACAATGGATGTGGTTAAAAGAATTTGCTTTGAATCAAACTTTTTGCCCCAATTTCAATTATTCTGGCTTTCTTTTAATCATTCTTTTTGAGAAAACCTGCCCCATTATTTTTCAAACAAGATAAACCTCAACAAGGACTTTTGATGCTTGTAGTGTGTCCTTGGTAAATAGGTTTATGAAATAAAAAATATCAGGCTCAAGAATTAACATGTCCCTGTCAAGTCTCCTATTGGTCTCTTTCTCTTATTGTTTAACCAAATTCTACACTTGAAATTCACTTAGCAAGAGGGGATGTCTCAAGGTTATAATGGGGTCTAATGGGTAAAAATGTAGCTTAAGAAAGAAATGTGAAAAGGCCCAAATATCCATGTGAGCTTACGATGAGAAATTTGCCATGGTGATTATGCAATCTTGGCAATATCTATTAGGCTTGAGCTTTCCCTTCAAAGGATCTTTTTTTTTTTTTTCAATTCTCTTTCTACCTAATCCCCTTCAAAGGATTTTTCTCTTTTGACTTTTTGTGCAATGTAAAACCTTTCCTTGAGGTGAAGTTCCCTTTTGGAAGCTATTGCTTTTTTCAAATTTTATTCTGTAAGAGATTGCTCTTTGAGCATTTTTTTCTCTATGATTTTTCTTTCCTTCTCCAATTCATTTCCTTTTTTTTTTTTTTCATTTACCTTTTTTTGGAAGGAATCTACTATGGTGCCAAAATTGCTTTTCTTTATGTAGAATTCTCATTGCTTCTTGGGTTCAATCCATGTTGGATATTTGAAGAATTTTAAAGGCCTAAAGTTACTAGCAACGATTAAATAGTGTTTGGATAATTGAAAAAGCTTGACCCTCTCTTAATATTTGAATTATTAGCATAAAAATTTGTTAAAGACTTCCCATCCCAAATATTTTATGATTAGGGTGAAGGAAATGAACATCACTCCTAACTCAATTGAGGTGACTAGAGGTTACTCCTTTGTATTTGGGAAGACAAAGAATGCCTTGTATCCTAGACATAGTTTGCTTGTAGGACATGCATCGGTATCTTTGATTTGATTTTTTTTTTGTAATTGAATTTGGGGCATATAATTAGTATTAGATTTAACCCTTCTCTACATCAATTAAATCTTTTCATAAGGAGTTCTGGGCATTATTATTTTTGGGTTTTTTTTATCATTTAAGAAAGACATGCAAGGAAAGAGGTTACATCAACATAACTAATGAAATGGGAGGATGCACAGAGGGGGAGAATAGGGACATATGACCATCATATTGACAAAGTTAAATAAAATAGGATCCAATGGAAAGAATCAACTTCTATTAGCTTTGGATTTTAGCTATACAAAAGGATATTGACTAAACAAGCATTAACTGATTATAATATGACAAGTAATTTCTTTGAGAGCTCAATCACTAATAAATCCTCATGAAATCCTATTTCCCATGTCCTTCTATACCTTGTTTATGAAGAGGTTGCAACTTTTCTCTTTTTTCTTAGAGTGTCCCATTGCCTTAGGATTAAGTTCATAATTTTTTGGACAATGCCATTTTAGGTGTGGAGGTTAAAGGCTAGTGAATGAGGCATCCTACTTTTGTTAAAGCTATTCATGTGAAAGTTAGGCAGATAGCTAGTATCATAATTGAGGCAAATGACAAACGTCTTGATTGAGATGGCTTGGGGTGTTTAACATAGTCAAATTTGATAGATGTTGATGAGTTTTGAGATGGATGGCTCGAACTTTGAACTGGAAAAGATGCAGATGGACAATGAGTTGAAAGATATGGTGGTATGAAAGGTTAAGAAGCAAATAACCAACTTTATCAAGACCTCTGATAGCTTCCTTTTTGCCTAATCAAGTGCCACACCTTTTCTTTTTGCTCTTCTACCTCAGTTTCTTATCCTGGCCATTCATGAGTATAGCTTCTTATTTGAATTTTTAGATTAAGCTAATCTTTCCATTACAAAAGATTAAGAATCCGATATTTTATAAATTTCAAGATTTTTTTTAACATGAAATGCCTTATGACAATGCATGGATGAAATTTTATTATGTTTTTTTACTTAAAAACTAATGGGTGCTTTGATTTTGGCATGAAGGTCCTTTAAGAGGGATCCTAATTTCCTTTTGGGAACCTACTACCCCTATAAGGTAGATTAAGACTACCAATTGATTTAAAAGGGAGACTAGACCTTTTCTGTTTACATTTATGGTAACAATTTTTATCATTGAACCTTTATTTTCCTTAGATGCTTATTGCACACAGGGATAAATAAAGTTGATGAATCATCTTAAGGAAACAAGCTAAATTTCACATGGATGATGTCTATGGAAAAGTCTAGCCAATTTGAATTTCTTTTGATGATCTGCAGGGTCATTTCGGATCCTCCAATGTCCCTCGAGACTGTATAGTTTCACGATAAGGAATAAGATTAATAACATTAACTCTTAAAGAGTTTTAATTTTTTTATGGGCAATTCCATTTAGGCTCTCAACCAGCTTGACCCTTGCAGTCATCTTGACCCTTTTTATTTCAGCAACAAACTGGCAATATTATCTCGCAACTTATTATTTTTGTGGATATTATTTAAGATTGTCTTTCACAATTAGTTAGTAGATTATTAGTGTTTGTTGATATCTTATTTTATTTTATTTTTACATGCCAATAGGATCCTATTGATCTCTACGAAGTTATGGCTCATCACACAGTTTGAGAAGGGATAGTTCATACACAATTGATGCTTAAGAGTTAGCTTTGATAATAAAAATGAGTCAATCTAATGATCCATTGATATATGATGGATTTAGTGTTGCAGACTTGCTCATACACCATTGAGAATAATGTATTGGTCTAACAAAAGGAGAAAAACTTTATACTTTTTCTCGAGAAACTTACTGCTTCATTGAAGAAAAAGTAATTGGCAATTAATTTGAGAGAAATATGCTTTTCTACACAATTGATGTCCTAAAAAATGATTCCAATCTTTACCTAAGACATGATACTCAATTGTTAATGTTTCAAAACTTATGGATATTATGATTCCCTAAAATTTTGAAAGTACTCTTTTTCCATGAGAAATTTGTTATTTTGTAGGGGTGAAAAGTTTAAAGAAATAATTTTTTTTTTATAAAATTGGATTGTGCATCCCTTTTTATTTTATCTTATCTCTTTTATGCATGTGATTGACATGTGTTAAAGGTTTCCCTTTCAAAGGATTATGATGAATATGGTTGTGACCTATTCGAGGTTGGAAACTCACTAGGCAAAGGTTAGTTTAATTGGCTCTTTCTTTCATTGTAGCTAACGTATGTCTAATTGCGCAACAACATCTCGTTAGCTACTCTAGTAAACAGTGATGGTGTGTCACCTTCCCTGTAGGTGTTATTGGATGCATGGAATTGGTAGTGAAACATTTAAAAAAAAAAAGCCCTCCTTTGTCCTAATATGGGTAAATCTTAGGCTAGGATCATAGACTTGCCAAAGTTTGGTTGTAACTATTCTGGAGGCATCTAGAGTTTGACTATTAGTGCCTTTTTTGGGGTAGATCTATTACTCCTAAAATTATTGGTCCCCAAATTGCCCCGACCATAAGATAAGGATCTCATTATATAAATTTGACCTTAAGAGGAAAAAGATCCTACATAGGTCAAACTCATATAACAAGGTATAATTTAGATGAGGTCTTCATGATAACCTTAGGAAGCACAAGGCTCCACAGGGAAATCAATATAAACCTCTACTAACCTAGGTGCACTTAGACCCGGGTATAAGGCCCATATGTGTATGAGGTGATTGTGTCTCAGTGATGTATGGGAGGAGAGCATTTACCTTTTCACCTTATGAACTACCAAACCCTCATCTGTTAAGCAGATTGATAGAACAAAAGGCAGAGAAGTATATATACATGACGGGCTTGTCGTGCAACCCTCAAAATAAAACTAGGTTGGATATTAAATGCACTATAGGGCACAACCTAGGTCATTTCCCTTGGAAATGAAATTCAATGTTCAATTGGGTTTTCTAAGTATTCAAAGATCCTATGATTACCTAATTTGGGGGTTTTGGTTGAATTAAACTAACTTAAAACTAAATTGAATCAAAATTCCTAAATTCTACCAAATTGGATGAATTGTGGGTGGAGAATGGTCTTGTGACTAGCTTTGGAATTGTCCCTTGGTATCCACTATCCTTATCCTAATCCAATTATGATTAATTCTGGCTTAAGAGTTCCTAATTGTGTTCATTAGCAAATGATCTTGAATAACCATTCAAGATTCAAGAGACTAACATGTTAATGTTGAATTGAGACCTCAATCCTACACCAATTCATTAACTCTTGTCTTTAAGATCAATGAACACCTAATTTGATTAATTAACTGATCAATTAGCCTCTGATTCATCATGCAAAAATGTTTAATTAACCAACTAAACACCAAGAAATTCTCAAATAGATAATTAAACACATAACCTCACTCATGCATTTCATCAAACACCTTCGTGGCATACATGAGAGATTAGAGAGAATAATGAAAAATCAGATTCAAATCCAACTAATTAATCAACAAGAAAAGCTTCCTAATCAGTGTCTAACCAGCCACTAATTAATTACACAAATTCCTAATCAAATACAACTCAACCGAGATTGTATAGAATGAGAAAAGATGTAGGAAAATTAAAGAAATCTTAGCCAAAATTCTGCTTCTTCTCCAAGGATTCAAGCTTCAGCCAAGGTTGCTTCCAAGCTAGCCTCAAGATAGATGAATTAAAGCTTCATTAATGGATGGAATTGGAAGATGGAATGGAGGAAAATGGCGTGGTGAATGGTTCTTTGTGGAGGAAGGCGAAGGGTGGAGTGGACGATGACGGAATGGGCGAATATGGAGTGTATATGAATGACGTCGTGAATGATTTGAATTATGATGGATGGATCTGATGGCCTTGAATAAAAGGCGTGATGTGTATTTCGTGGAATGAATGGTTGAGATGAATGCTGGAATGATTTAAGCTCTCACGTGTTCTGCCTCTCTTTTCCATGTTGAAGTCACGTTTTATTTCCTCCTCCAGATCACTAAATCTCCAGCTCTCAAGCTTCATTAATCCACGTGTTCTTCAGCTCCTTAATTCCTTCTTTTGCCGAATGTATTTTTCTTCTTTGATTATTGAGTGTGGGCCCCATTTCAATTTGTATTATAATATTCCATATGCATGCTTTTCCACGTGATTGTTTCTTGCGTTTTTATTCCAGTAGCTCGAGCTCCTCTCTGTTCTGCATGTGTATAGCTTCTTCTTCTTTGCAAAGCATCAGAACCCGTGGCTGCCTTCTTAATTGAATCACGTTGCTGTCCAGCTCTTTCTTCATGCTCTTCACGTGCTTTTCTCCACGTTGATTGCTGTAGCCTAAGCTCCACCACTGTTCATGTGCTCATTTTCTTCCATCTATCCACGTCACTTTCCTTCTCCTTCACCACATAGCCTCCTCTGTTTCTGCTCTTTACTTCTCTTCATAGACCACGAGTTGCTTCTTCTCTCGTTGCCTCTCTTTTGTTCTGCTCAGCTTCTTCACGTGTTGTTCCACGTCCCATGCAGCTCCAAGCTTCCATCTTCTCATACTCTATTCTCGTGGCTTTCATGTAAGTGCTGCAGCTCGTGGCTTCCATCATGCAGCTTCGTCTTTCATTCGTGTTCTTGTTCACAGCACGTTCTGCATGTATATGCAGCTTCTTCTTCTCTATTTCTGCTGCATCTTCATGTGTGCATGAGTTCACGTTGAAAGTCTCGCATTCCATTCTCTCAACACTCTGTTTTTGCTCGTATGTGCATTTGTATCCAAGCTCTAAACCCACGGCTTCCTATCTAGGACTTCAAGAGCATTAAATGGAACCTAGGTGAGCAAAAAAAACCAATAGCTCCTTGCTCTCCACGTGCAGTTCTGCATGAGACAACCCATAGCTCTAGCTTGTAAATTTTTCTCATCAATTTGTACACATGAAGCTATCATTTCTTCTTCAATTCAATTTCCATTCAAGCTATTTGCCATCAAAACTTTTGCACAAAAGAATGGTAAAAATCAAATGGAATTATCCACAAAATTATTTAAAAGAAATTCATGCATTAAGAACCAATAGTTTGCAACTTAATTCCTTAAATGTAAAAATAGCCAATTAAAATCAAATTCCATTCAATTGCCTTCATTAAGCCATATTTAATTATTAAAAAGGTTAAGTTAGAAGGAATAAAGTATATAAAAATCATGTTTATCAATACAGATACAAGTAAAAGAAGTAAAATATGTATAGATATAGTCGTCTACCCTAAGGTTTTATTTCACATGTTATCTAACTCTAACACATATTATATATACAATTAATGAAATAAAACAAGTGAAGCAAGAAGGTTTTATTCCACATGTTATCTAACTCTAACATATGTTATATATACAATCACTGAAATAAAACAAGTGAAGCAAGCATATGAAGGGCATGTTATCTACTCTAATCAAATGAGGCAAATAACAAACAAAAGGAGAATAAAAAATAAATAAAAAGAGCCATAATATTTTGCATAACTAACTTACAATTGGGCTTGACTCTCGAGATATCCCCAGTGGAGTCGCCATACTGTTACACCCGAAAATGCGATCGCGTGGCGCTTGAAAAAGAAATTTTCTTGAAAAGAAATTTTGATTCAATTTTCAAAGAAAATGAAAACAGAAATCAAAATTAAGATAAGTAGAGTCACCACCAAAATTTTTATTTTTTAAAAGGTAAAACTTTGGAAAAACCTTTTTATAAGAAAAACAAAAATAGTCTACGAATCAGATATGAGTTCGAGAGTCGATTGTGAGTGAGGAAAGTGTTAGGCACCTCATAACATCCATTGCTAAGAATGGTTACCCTAAGTCAGTCGTGTAGAATTAATATGGTCTTTAATTTATTTTGGTTCTCCTTAACAAATCACATGCAAAATAAGAAGTAAAGAAATAAAATAAAATAAAATTAAGAGTAAAAAAGAAGAAGAAATTAAAGAAATAAAATTAAAAATAAGCAGAAAGAAATTAAAGAAATAAAACTAAAAGAAATGTTTATTTACAAAAGCGGACTTGACTTAGAATTAGAGTTTAGGGCCTACGTACCCTATGACAGGGATCAAAGTTCACGTAGTTCGAAAGGAGATTATGTTTGTTTGTTTGTTTGTTTTGTTTTGTTTTGTTTTTTGTTTTTTGTTTTTGTTTTTTTTATGCTTTGTTTTTGTTTTCTTTTTTGGTTTTAGTTTTAGCTCTTTGTTTTTTCCTTTTTAGCCTTCTTTTTTTGTATATTTAATTTTTGTTTTTGTGTTTTTTTTTGTCTTTGTTGAGAAGAGAGAAAGAGAATAAAGATTATTTCAGAGTTTTACAAAGAAAACACGTTTGAAATTGATTTATATGTTTTAATTTGTGAAAATTGAAATAATCTTATTTCCTTTATTTTCTTCTCTTTTTTTTGTTTATTGTGTTTTAAAAAAGATTTAAACCTAATCCATAAATATATTGATTTTTTATATGATAACTTTTCCCTTCTTCTCTCTTTTTTTCCTTTTTCTTTTCGACTTTCTTACATTTAAAACTCAAACTTCTTACTTTGTAAACACATATTTATTTTAACATAAATCCATTGAACTTTCTAAAAACTCTTTTTCATGCCTTTGTTTTTTATTCTTGTTCATTATTTTTCATTATTTTTGTATTGCTTTTTTTATTTTTTATTTTTTGTGGGAGTGCTCTTTGCTCTCTAAAAAGTAATTTTCTTTTTAAAAAACTCTCTTTTTTGTGTGTTTTTTTTTTAATTTTATTTTTAAAAAGAGGGTTTGAGAAAATTTTAAAAGATTGAAACAGAGATTAATTTCTCATTCACTTTTGTGTTCTCTTTTTGTTATTGTTGTTATTGTTCTCTTTCTTTTTAAGTTTTGTTGTCTTATTATTATTATTATTATTATTATTATTATTATTATTATTATTATTATTTTAATATTTTGATGAAAAGAGAAAGAATATGAAAATCATTTAGATTATTGCAATCAAAATGATTTTAAAATTGATTTTTATGTTTTAATTTGCAAAGACCGAATTAATTCCATTTCTTTACTCTTTCTCCCATTTTTGATATCTTTTTTTTTATACATATACTTTTTTATTTCCTTTTTCTTCTTTTTTTATAAATATTTTCTTTTGATATTGGCAAACTTTTGAGAAAGACTGAAAAGCTGGATTTTAATTTTGAAAACATTCTATTATTTATAGAGGAAGACTCCTTTTTGTTGTTGTTGTTTTTTTTTTGTTTTTGTTTTAAAAGATTTAAACTTAATTCATAAATAAATAATTTTTTTATTTTTAATTTCGTTGATTACCTTTTTCAAGGATTTGGAAAAATATTTTACCATTTCTCATTTTTTTGCAAATATTTTGTAATTGTCTGTGTCTCGTATTATAACCCAAATGCATGTTACATCTTATTCAAAGGGCACAAATTAAAATAAAAAGAAAAAGAACCCGCAGGGCGTCTGATCTTGCCACCACCTAATCTCTGCACTACTCCCCATTCTCTTCACTTCACTAATTCACGGGCCTCGCACACAACAGAAAAAATAAGTGTCATCGCAACTTACTTTTCATAAACCACAAAACAATTGGGGTCTTAGATAGGTTAGATTACATTCAAAAATTTCACTTAAACCAAGTTTTAAATACAATCAATCCTATAAAAAACAACACGAACATTATAACCTCTCAAATAAACAAGTAAAGGTTCCCCACATAACCACATTTCCAGCAACTGTATAGGCAGAACAATGTCTCCAATATAACTTAAAGCATCATCCAATTCCATTCCAACTAATCCCATACATGCTGAATAGAAAACTCATCATCATCAGGAAACTTAAAAGCCAGTCTTGTAAGATCATTCAATCACTTAAACACAATCTCAAAGTCTATGTGTGGTTATCAACATAGTATTTTTTTTGTTAAATCCAAAGGAGCAGTGACAAACTATAGCACAAACATATAACTATCAGGACAGGATTAAAAAATAATAATAAATAAATCAATTAATGATCCTAGGATGACATTACTCCATTGTGTTGAAGACTAAGACTCAAAAGGGAAAGTTAACATGAGGCGTTTCACACAAAACTTAAAATAGTGGAAAAGTAGCAAGTTTGAAACCAATTTAATGTCCAAATAAAGTTAAAAAAAAAAAGAAAGCTAAATCATGTCAAAAGTCCCCAATGGGCAAAAGGGAAACACAGATCAAATTTAAGACTTATACTGGGTGGATAATCAAAGCTAAATGATAATAAGACAGCAACTAATATCTTCACAAAATCATACTACATGTTGAGGTTGAAAACCATGAGATGGCGGGAATATCTTATACCAAATCTTTGTACAAACATATATTGGGGATTAAGAACAATAATTGAAAAACTGAAGACACCAATTATATTGAATCAAATAGTAGAATTCCATATTCCAATGATAGGCTCTTAGTTGAATCCAATAGATCGCACTCTAAAATACAAACTTAAAATAGCCACACTTAAATCCAATACTGAGAAGAGAAACTCATCCCAAAAATCATTAACTAAAATCTAAACCTTAATCTGATAACAAGTGAAACAAAGAACAATAACAATACCTTTATGAGTGATAGGGAATCAAATGCACGAATGAAATTTCACAATAAAACATCAAAACCTTAATCTAAAAGCATTAGCCAATGTCTAAACCTGAAGCAATATCAAATGGAACAAAAGAATAATCAAGGAACAGAGGACCAAGCATACGAGGAAGGCAAACAAAAATTATATTAACATCAGAACTATCATATCTAGAGTTCATATTCCAGCACAGTCATATATTTTGGAAATGAAGGAATGATGTACCTCTTTGTAAATCTCATTGCAGTATTCAAATCAAAAGGTTGGTTTCAATATTATGATGCTCGATCTTAACTCCATCATCACGATTTCCATAGTCAGTTATGCTTTTTCATAGTTCTGCCATTGTGCTTTGTCATTGTTTCCCTTCTAGTCGAGTTCCCCAAAAGAAAATACTCCCTCATTTTTCCTTCCCGGTCTCCTCCTTCTCACTTTCCAGAATCTTACCCATCCTCCAATCGAATTCTCCTCCTCTCAATTCATCGATGTATCCTCGGATTCTCCTTCACTGAATCTTTCTTTTCCTCGTTCAATCTGAGAGCCTCCAGCCTTTTTCATTAAATCTTCCTTCCCTCGATCTTTCCTTCTCATTTTCTTACTACCTCTTCCCCTCATGCTCTCTGTAACACCTTAATCTACTACCACTATCTAGCCTCTCACTGGGCTCAGTTCTATATGATTTCCAAAGAACCAACATTAATCCATGGCATTTTCATGCTATGGAACGGGGTTTCATACACTCATCTTCTGCCCCGTGGGTCCTGTGAACCTATCACTCGCTTGCTCTACTCATAATCCATTTATACAACTCATACATAGCATAAAACAAGCCATGAGCCACGGGCATGGAGCCAAAAACCAGAAAAATGCATTTCCTCACTTGGGTCCAAAATTCATATTTTGGCTCTAACTTTGGAAAATCATAACTAATTATATAAAAATGGGAATCTAAAAAACCATAGCTCTCTAGAAATCTCTAAGTGTTATCTTTACACTAAAAATAATTTCCAATCATAATCTCAGCATTTGGACCATGTTTGACATCAAAAATCAGACAAAGGTCTGGCTGTCTCTGTTTCTGGCACAACTTACTGTCATGAACTTCGAAAATTCATAACTAAATCCACAAAAATCCAATCTGGGCACACTATACCAATTTGAAAAGCTATAGATGTCTACTAGAGGAACAAAATAAGTCCAGATCAGTTCAGCAGCCCCTAGACCCTGAAAACCGATGGAACAGTAACAGAGGTCAGGTGGCTCCCTGATGCTGATATAGAACTTCAGACGGTTTGTTCTCTCTCTACAGACCTCCGATTTGGGTGATTCTAGTTGGTATAGGTCACTGTAGTTTTCTAGTTTATGTGTATAAAATTTCATGACATTTGGCCACCGTTTGATCTATGTATGACATGGATTTCATTTCTGACCTATAGGAATAGTACATGACCAAACTACCAAATTTTCCCAACTTCAACAATTCACCAAATATTCTCTAGACCTCCGAATATTACCAACTTTAGCTTCTCAAGAAGCTTTCTACAAACTCTAGAGGCATGCCAAATTTCATGGTAAGAGGAGCTCATTCGATCATACTGTGACGGAGCTCACAAAATTATTGTTTTTGGCACCCAAAAGGTCCAAAATGGGTCCAAATGGCCTCTCACATGTTCTAGCCACTCATGGACAAGTTTAAAAGTATAACAATAGTCTATATAACATGTCCAAGTGGTCCAACTCAACATACATTCCAAATTCACTATGCTACGGCAAAAAATATATTATCTCATACATTCAACAAAAGGGGCAAAACCCTCATTTCCATTAATTTGGCTCTCTACATAGTTTGTACATCATCTTTTAATACATTTACACTTGCTACAGTAGTTACATCTTAAAATTAGTGGGTGCATATTCATTTGGCACCACTTTACAACAAAATAACCAAAATAAAGCTAAAGTCTAGCTAAGCATGCTCCTAGGCTCCTTGGTGTGCACTTGCTTTTCCTTGAACTCCACCTAGCATGTTAAGTTGAGAGGGGAAGGGGTGAGATTCATGGAATCTCAGTAGCTCATGCACTCATTCAAGTAAGCAATCAAGGCATATAACAAGTCAAGCATGTAATTTGGCATCCAACCATTCTCAATCACATTACATATTGTACATGCTATGGAAATCACAATAATGCCAAAATGGGCTCCAGGGACTTTTGGTCTAGCCTCACCCGAGTTTAGGGACTTTTGGATGGCATCACCCGAGTTTAGGGACTTTTGGCTTGGCCTCACTCGGTTGAGACTTTTGGCCTTGTCTCACCCATTCTCAAAGGACTTTCGGCTTCACCTCACCCATCTTAAAGGACTTTTGGCACTACCTCACCCGAGCAATTCTCACAATCCATCACACAAGCACATTGACATCAATGCATCAAAATAATAGTATATGGCATATTTCACACAATAAGTATATACATAAACATACAATGACTATTACATCCAAGAATACAACAAGAAAGAGTGGAAAGAGAGCTACCTTATGAGCCAACACTAGCTTTTCCTTTCAACTTCTCTTCTCCCTTCTTAGGTTCACACTCACACCTTGATGGAGGTGCTTCACTTGAGCCTAGGCACAATCAAGAACAAGGAATTACTCTCTTAGAATGTAATCTTTAGAGCAAACCTTCTAACATACTAGAACCTAGAGGTTCTCTCTCTCTCTCTAAAACGCCATCAACTCTTCCTCTCCCTCAAGCTCTTAAGGTAGTGGAAACAACATTTTCAAAGAAAACAAAGAGATTCAAGAGTGTTTTCCACTTTCCCTCTTCTGACCCATGCCTAAAATCCAACCAATCTCACAAACAAAACCATAGAAAGAGAAGGCAAAGAGAGGAGATCAGAATTCTAAGAAGAAATGGGAGGATCTTGCTTACCTTTCCCTTGCTCTTCCTCCTGCTCTTGGTTTCCCTCACTCTCCATGCCTTTTTCTCTCCTTGGGTCGAAGTCTAGGGCAAAAAATGAGAGAAGGAATGAGTTGGGTCGTGCAAAGTAGTAAATTTCTTGCCTTTTACTCTCTTCCGGACTGACCCTCGCTACGGCGAAAATTAACCTTCGCTATAGCGAGCTCGTGTTATCTGGCTTCGCTATGGCGAGGCTTAACCTTCGCTACGGCGAGCTCGTATCAGTTCTCTTCGCTATGGCGAGATTTAACCTTCGCTATGGCGAACTCGCGTTAGTTCCAGACCTCTACTTTCGCTATGGCGCACGCTACGGCGAGCAACTCCCTAGTTTCTGTATGGACTGCTGCCTGCACTCGCTATAGCTAGAATCACCTTCGCTATCGCGAACAGGCAATCTTGCTATAGCGAGACCATTTCTCACTATTACGAGGAGTCTTAGCAAAATTTCTGGATTTCGAATTTTTCCAGCTTTCTACTTTCTTTTCCTTTTCCCTTTTCCCGGTTGTTACACTCTCTACTTCGATCCCTTTCGTTCTCTATTCTCGGCCTCCTCTTTCGATTTTTCGGTCTTTCTTATTCAAAATTAGCTCTCCCTCTCTCAATCCCCTCCTTTTTTCTCTCAATCCCCTTTTAATCTTCTTCAATTCTCCTTCCCCCTATCTCCGTTTCAGGCTCCATTTCCTTTCTGCGATCTCCTTTACCTTCATCAATTCGCATCCCTCTTTGTCCTTTCCATTTTCACGTTAATGTTTCTTTGCTGTGCTCTCTCTCCTCTACCTCATATGGTCTCCATCATGCTCTCTCCCCTCTGCCCTGTTTGGTCTGTATTCTCTTCGCTAGTGGCAGAGACCAAAAGCGTGAAAGGGAGGGGCTAGGTCAAAACGCAGGGTTTCTGTGTTTTGAACCCTTTTTTTTCATTTTATTATATTTGTTTGTTTTCTTTATTTATCTCTTTTAGGTCTCTGAGTTAATAGACTGGACTTAAGAGGATTAGGCTACATCTCCTTTGGGATCTCTGAGTTAATGGACCAGACTTAAAAAGATTAGGCTGTAGGTTTCTTTTTTGGATTTAGGCTATTTTTTTTTAATTTAGTAGCTTGAAAGCTTTCTTTTTCTTCTCTCTCTTTTTTTATTTCTCTTTTTTAATTTCTTTTCTCTCCCTTTTTCAAAATTTTTCTCTCTCTCTCTTTTTATCTTTAATTTTTAATCTCTCTTTTTTATGTTTTTTTTACCTATTATTATTGTTATTATTATTACCTTGTTTTTTTCTTTTTTTGTGTGTTTTTGTTTCTTTTTTTGTTTTTGTTTCGTTCTTTCTTTTCTATTTTTTTCAAACTTTTTGTATTTTTTTGGTTATTTGGGCTTTAGGAATGTGAGAGAAAAGAAGTCTAATACTTTTTTTTTTATGACTTTTACTTATTTTTATTTTTTTCATATTTTTTGCTAATTTGACTATGTTATTATTTTTTAGTTTGTATAGACAAAATACAGTGTTCATAGGAAATGTATGCATAAATGGAAGTGGAATGGCCAAATTGATATGCATGAGGTTTGGGACCACTTGAGCAGTTCATATAAGTCATATTCATACTTTTAAACTTGTCTAAGAGGTGCCAAACATCGGGAAAGACCATTTGGACATATTTGGTCTCTTATATGGAGTAAGAATTGACCATATTGGAAACCTATACCACTTTTTGTTCAAAGGAACTCCTTTTAATCTAAGATTTGGCATCCATTTAGAGCTTGTTGAGAGATTTTTGCGAAGCTAAAGTTCAAAATTTTTAGAGGTTTATGAAATATTTGATAAATTTTCAAACTTAGAAAAAATTCTAAAATTGGTTCAGGATACTATTCACTTAGGTTTGAAAATGAATTCTATCACTCAGGGGACAAATGATGTCCAATTACCATGAAATTTTATACGGAGAAACTAGACATTCCCAGTGACTTGTACCTACTAAAAACACCTTAGTTGGATATCTAGAGAGGGATATATGAATTGTTAAAATTTTAGCCTAGTATTAGGCATTCAAATAGACCTCAAATATTATTTGATTGGTTTTAGAGGTTTGGATGTGCCTAAACTGGTCTAAACTTATTTCTCCCTCTAGTTAATATCTGTAACTTTCTAGATTGGTATCATTTGCATAGATTGTATTTTTGTGAAATTAATTGTATATTTTTTAATTTCATAGTAGAAACCTATATTAGTACTAGTAGCTAGCCAGACCTTTATACATTTTTGAATGTCAAACGTCTTCTATGTTATGTTTCATGGTCTAGACATATTTTTAGCATAAAGTAGACGTGTGTAGATTTCTAGAATGGCAAGGGATGTATAATTCTAATTTTTCTAGAATTAGTTATGATTTTCCAAAATTTGAGACAGAAAAGGAAAAATTCTAGCCGAAATGGAAACTATGAATTTTATGCATTCCCTTGCCATGCACAAGCTCTAGGCCAATTTTGGTGATGGAAATGAGTTATATCTATGTAATTAAATATGAGAATGTAATACATTAGCTCACATGGTTTATGAGACACCGAACGAAAATTTTATATGCAACACAACTTTAAGAAATTTATTATTTTAATGCCATTTCTCTTACTTGTTCATGAATTGCATGACATGAGACATGAAAGTAATATGAAATAAGCTAGAAAAGTATCGTGTTACAAGTTATCCATAAGAGTTTTTAAAAACTATTTTAGTGGTCTATAATTAACATAATAAAGAGTCATTCTACTAATTTTTATGATTTTTAGACATCATTTGATGGGGGAAAGAAATTTCACAAAAACAAGTTCAAAAATGTAGGAAAATTGTGACTATGATAGCTTTCGTTCCCTCATAATGTCATGTTAAATTGTATGGTAACTAGAGGAACAAAGCTTGAATTTGTGTTTCTATGTATATAAGATAGAAATTCCCTAGATATACTAGTACAGATCTTCTAGGTCTAGGATCTTGTTGACAAGATCTTAGATTTTATACTATGAAATTCAAAACTTTGTTGACAAGGTCCTCTGTTAGGAGTACAAGATCCTTCAATATTGTGAGTTATAGTATATGCTAAGCATAGGTATGACAATGACCATGTCACACCCCTTAGTCTCACTGTGGTCAAATTTTGGAAGGGTAACTAATGGGAAACTAAATTCACTCTCTACTACGTTGTCCTTAAAGAATTCCATCGTCATCTTAGTCATGCCAAACATAGTGTGAACCATCTAATTTTTATTATAGCACACAATCTAAAGTCAAGATATAATTAAATCCACCAATGCTACAAACACACTTAAGTAACTCATTCATTTCCAAAATATGCATTTCCATTGTTTTGCACCATATAAAGATCCATAATATAACCCCTGTTCAAAGCATTTACATCAAAGCCAGCTATATCATCCTAATTTCCCATACATCCTATTTACAATTTCCAAAACAATGATATGAGTCCTACTTGGGCATTCATGCATGTTTGCAAAAATAATCCTCAAAATAAAGCTCATAAACCATCTATTTACATGAGTATCAAAGCCACTTGTACAACCCACACAAGAGAAGTATATAAAAGGGTTAGGTGGGGTAAATTGTCTATCACCCACATGCACATAGCTTCAGTCCTTAACTTTATGCTTGAGGCTCCTTTTTGGCACTTATGGCCTCTCCTAAAATGGAATAGAATAATAATCCCCCATAGGTGGTGAGATAGATATCCCAATAGCTATACAGTCATTCCAAACATATTTAAACATCATAAGCATGATCTATGACTAGATAACATGTGAAAGTAACAACATATCATGCAAAGCTATGAATTTAAGGATGTTATACATGCAATCATGCAAGAATATTGGCTAATAAACAAGGGAAGAGCACCCTTTGTCTTAATCCCAAGCTTAATTCAACTACCATAGGAGAGAAACCTTTGTCTCAACCCAAGCTTAGTTCAACTACCATAGGAAAGTAACTGTTGTCTCATCTAAGCTTATGCTTAATTACCATAGGGAGCAACCTCTATCACACCCAAGATATCACATAAACAACATAGCTAATCTAGTACAAGCAAATATATGAGGAAAGATAGATAGCTACCTGACAGGTTAGAATCAAGCAATCCACACACACATGACAAGGCTTAAGATCTCAACAAAGATATATATATATATATATATATATATATATATATCTATATCTATATCTATTTGCACATATATGAATTTTTCAATTCCTACACAAATGTATCATAAGTCAGTTCTCAATTTTTATCTTATTATTATAATCAACAAAGTCATCAAATCTTTCCAATATTACTTACAAATTTAAACTTTCCTTTCTTCTATTCTTCAAACACCATTTACTAAGTTCTCAATTACACTATCTTCAAACTTTCTATAACTTAAATTCTTCAAATGTTAGTGATCATCATTGAAATGGAGCATTTTATTAACACTTTCACACTAACTTAAGTTAATTAAAGACTATACTTACCCACAATCATACTTCTTTACTTAGAGGTCTTTAGCTTTAAATCTTCCAACTAAATTTTCATCAAGTCTTCCTTATCAATTTTGGCCATACAACACCTAAACAATTAACAAAACTCAATCCTCTCAAGTTTAAATGATAATTTTGAACTACATAAATAATTCACTTACTCAAACTTTTAAGGCTCAATCTCCAACTCTTATTGCATCAATTATAGCTTCAAACAAACAAAATCTCCCTTCCCTACACACATTATCTTGAACAGACAAGGACAAAACTGTCAATGAAGATTTCAACCCAAAATTAACATGTATTTGATTCAAGGAGTAAGAAAATCGCTTATAGAAATTTCCTTTTGTCTTCTTTGGTAATTTCAAGCCTAAAGCTTCAGGTGGCCTAACTTCAATCATCAAATTGTCACTAAAGCAAAAACGCAAATGATCAAAATGTAGAGAGGGATGAGAGGAATGACTTTTGTGAAAAGTGTAGTAGTTAAAAATAAAAAAATGCTCACCATGCAATAGCTTCAAGTTGACATGCCATTTAAGCTCCAAATTTTCCCTTTTTTATGTTTGTTTTTGTTGAGCACAAGTGGGAGGACATAAATGTGATTGATTGAGGGAAAATGAGAATGTCTGTTCAATTAATGGGATTGGCTCTTTTTTCACTGGTTCAATTATTGATTGGGCTTAAGAAAAAATAAATGGGTCAAGTGTAATGGATAACATATAGGTCTTTAGGCTTGAATTCAATTAATCATCTTAACTTTGTGGCTCAAAAAACTTAAATAATATTTCATTATAATTTTATACTAACTCTCCAAATTTTAATTTTTCTTTTTTCCCCTAATTAATCTCACTTAAGCTTCACTCTAATTAATTACTCTCTAAGTGGAATGTTACAATATATACTTTTTTGAAGTAAAAATATTAAAATTAAACAAAAAAAAATTAAAAAAAAACTCTAATACAAAATTTGGACATAATTTAATTACATAAATTTAATAAAATTACATAAAATAAAAAAAATAAACAATCATTCATCATCTTCATTGTTATGTCTTATTTGATCTCTAATATGAGATATCTAGCCAATATAGATGTAGATATTCTTGTGAACTTGGGCTAGCATCTTTGTGGGAGTGTTGTTGAAAAGAATTCCTAAATTCATTTAGTTATTGTCTCATTTCTTCTATTTGTTTTCTCTGTTATTCAAATTCATTATCATGATATTGTCTTAGAAAATCAATAATTTCATTTCTTATTACTTCTTGTAAGTATAAGGGGTGAGTGTATGGTAGGAGTTAACCATGGGAGTATCCTTGGTTATATCTTGTAGTCGAATTTCCAACTATATTATGTGAGATGTTTTCCAAACCATATACTAAGCCTTTTTTCTTTCCACCAGTAGCCTTTAACCATAAATCTAGCTCTTCTATACTCTTCCTTGAACTTTCTATCTTATTTTTATAGTAGGTATACTTGCTTTGAAATAATAAAAAAGTGAAAATAAAAAGTTGAAATAACATATATAAATTAAATACTAAATGATACTTACATATATAGCTTCTATTTTTTTGTCTACCCAAACATTGTCTATTTTATGGATTCTAAATAACACCTTAGAATATGTTGGATTTCTCCTTAGTTCTTGTGCCTTTTGTGTGCAAAATAAAGTATTAGTAGTTAAATGCGTATTTAAATCAATAAGTAATTATTTGAAGAAATAAAATTAGTTACCAATATTCTAACATGCTCTACTATTGGAATAAAACCACTATTAGTGTGCGAAGATGAACTAAATTTGGAGTAAAGCTCAATTTTTTTTTCTTTTCATTTGCTCACTTTTTGATTGGAATTATGAAGTATCCCCAACATTAACATAGCTTGTCTAAAATGGATTCTCTAATTTGTTCATGTCATTTTCCATATTTTTGCGAACTTTTGAATGAAGAATTACTTTGCCTTCTAGTTCATCTAGATTTAATGTGATCCTTGGGTTTACAATAATAATATTTCTAAAAATAACAGAGGTTTCAATTATTAATAACATAAAACACACAATATTATAATTATATGATAAATAATTATGAAAATTCACTTGAAATTTTACACACCATAATTCCTTATATTTGCAAGAACTTTGTCTAATTATTCTAGGAGCCTTCATATTTACTTTTAAAAATATTAACTATACATTCATGAATTGTGTTGTTATTTGGTTTAAATTTGATTAGTAGATAAATTAGATATGTATTAATTAAATTTATAAATGATTAAAATTTATAAAGATATTAAATACTATAAAAAAAATTAAATAGTGACCATGAATCATCATCTAGCTCAATGAGTTGTTTTTGGATTGTCTTCAAAGCTTCAGACTTTTTGTGGACTAGGGGAAGGGTGTTCTAAGGTCGTGCTTGGCTTTTACTTGATGATGTACCTCGTCAAGACATCTAAATAAAAAGAATTACATAATTTAAGATATATTCTTTTCAAAATTCTTTTGAATATAAAATCAAAATAATTAAAAAAATTAGTAGAGAAATATCTTGTATCACTTTTTACCCATTAGGAACTTTCAATCCTTTTATCCACTTACAGTGTAACATCCCAAAAATATTTAATATGAATTATAAAGGAAAAATAATTTTAATAAGGGTTTATTGAGAAAAAATAGGTAAATGAGAAATTATTAAGGAAAAATAATTAAATTAGGAATTATTGAGAAAAATAATTTTATTTATGGATTTTGATTAATTGTGTGAAAATTTAATAAGTGACTCTAAAAAAATTAATTTTAACTCATTATTTCCTAAAATTTAATTAAAACATGTTAAAAGAGCCATAAAGTGGAAATAAGATGAAGCCCATCAAGAATAGGAGAGCATATAACTTATAACCCAATTTGGACCCACGACCCAACTTATCTAAAACACTAACTAAACCCAGCCTCTCTCCCTTACTTAACTAAACTCATGCACATACAAGAGAAGGAGCACAAGAAAAACATAGAGAGAATGAGAGGCTTAGGTTGCTACATTCATGGCAAGATTCAAGGGGGAAAAAGTGACATTTAAGTTAGGTGAGTGAAGAGAAACTCAATCTCCTCCTTCTTCACTTCATTTTGGTCCATTTACTTTCTAATTTGGTGGTCGTTTGCAAAATTAGAGGTTAATGGATTTGGAGTTTCTAGAGTGTTTTTAGTGAGAAAGAGGAAGGAGAGGCTAAAGTATGAATTAGGTAAGTATTTCTTTTTTATTTATGATGTTTTTCTACCTAAAATTCATCTTGAAACTTGATTTTATATGGGTGGCTTTCTTATGTGCAAAAATTAGGAGACCCATTGATGAGGCTTGGAATCTTGTGCTCAAATTGGTGTTGTGTGATCTTTGGAAACTTGGATAAGGTAAAATTACTTGATTCATAAAGTTTTTGGTTGTTAGGATTAAGGGTCCTTTTGGATTAATGAGTACATGCTTGTTGTTCATAGTTACTCTAGGCTTGTGTTTTTACTTGGAGGTTGTTAATGTTGGAGATTGTGCCCTAGGCCAATCATTTGTAAATATTGTGCTTTATTAAGAATAAAAATTTTTCTGTTACAATTATTATATTTACATGTTTCTATAATAATTATATCCTTGGATAAATTATATTAGTTATCCTAAATATCCCTAGTCGATCATCATTGTGGGAACGATGATGAATTAAGATGAGTATGATTTTTATTGATGGCTATGTGTTAATTATGTATGGAGATACAAATCAAAATCATAGGTGCCTATTGGGAACAGGGCATTGGATCGACTCGGCATGAGGTAGCATCATGGATTTGGTCATAAGTGTACCTCATATATAACCGCGTCACTAATCCCTCATACCTGAGATCATCATAGATTCCAACATGAAGGACACTGTGCTTTGGCATTGTCAAAAGTCACCTTTGACCGGGTGATCATAAAGGCTATGGTCGGGCATAGTGGACTCTATGTAGAGGATGATGAGTGGTTAAGATGGAATTTGTCCTTCTGGTTAACAGAGAGATATCTTTGGGCAATGAGTGAGACTGAGAAATGTATGGCCATGCTTGGATGGAAGGGGTTTTCCATTCGTTCTGTCAGTCTACACGTAAATCGAGAAACTAATGATTGGGTAAGATAAGGATGACATTTCCATGCTTCATGCTCAATCAAGATATCGTGTGATAAAAGGGATGTAACAGGGTTTTATGATAGGCTGTATTAGATCACCAAACCCTATGTGATTTGGGTAGTCACTATGTTTTGTTAGAGGCCATTGGTGACTTGTGGATGCAATAACATTGTTGGCCCACTACCAATATCATATAGGTCTAAAGGATCGCACATAAGAACGAATCAACTTGAACAAGAATGTCCAAATTCATTGAACCTAGAATTGTGTTTAGATTCGATGAATGTTACGCTTAATTAGGGTGAGATAATTATATATATATATATATATGATATATATATATATATATGTAATTAATTCGAAATATAAGTGTATATATATTATTTGATATATATATATAGAAATTTGAAATATATATATATATATATATTTATATTTGATATGAATATATATATTGTATTATATATTTCAATATATATATATATATTTATAAATGAATTAGTTAAAATTGAATTTATGAGATAAATTCGAATTTCAACTAATTTGTTTAAGATTAATTTGGATTAATTTAAATAATGTATTTAAGTTAACTAATTTAGTCTAAAATATACCTCTATAAAAGGAGAGGTAGGTTAGGGTTTAGATACACTAAAGAGTCAGCTTTCTAAAACCCTAAGCCGTCACCCTAGAGAGAGAGAATGCAGCCGTACACCTAGAGAGAGAAAGTGTACGGACGCCTGGAGAGAGAAGATCGTCTCCTTGTCAATTCACGTATGGATGTGGTGAACGAAGGTGCTAGCAAGCCTTTAAAGTTGCCAAATTGTACGTGTGGATACCGATAGAGGGGGCTGTGCATAGAAGTTAGTTCCTGAGATTCGAAAGGACAAAGTGCACTGCAAAGGTAATATTTTATCTCATACTCGATTTAATCAAGTCGACGGATCTATGGGAGGAAACAAATTAAATTAAAATTTTCGCTGCGTGTACAATACGTTTCTAATAGTTAATAGCTAATTGGGAAGCGATAGACATCGTTAGAGGTAACCGAGGTTTAATTCCATTTATATTTGTTGTGAAATTGAGTTTAATTGCTTGTACATACATATGCATATTTATGTGATGCCTTGATTAAGTTTGATTGCTTATATTATATTTCATCATGGACCTTATTAGTATGTTCCAATGACTTCATACACCTTATTAGTGTGTTCTAATAGAATGGTAAAGTTGTGGGGCCTTTCTATGCTTCTTTATGAGCCTTGCCATGCTAGTATCTAACTACATTTGATGGCTTTGAATAGTGCATTTGAGTTATTAGCCAATGACTATGTTGTCTACATTACTAGTGGGGGATGATAGTGGTATTGTTGTCAAACTTACTCCCTATGATTTATTGAACATGGCATACTTGATGATTTTCCTATGTAGAGCATTAATGTTGGTTATTTTATATAAATGTGAATGGAAGTTGTATATTGGTCATTGAGATTTTATATATAATCCTAGTTGTAGGTTAATATTTTCCATGTGAAAGTTTAAGCTCTGGCAAGGATAAACAAGTGGAGAAATGATTGGCTAGATAAGGCATATTTTGTATAACTTATATTTTGATTCATATATTTTGGTAACTTGTAATCATCTTACAACTTGTGATATGAAATACAAAGTTTAGGACTTTTTATATATTTTGTATTTTGTACATATGAGGATGGTGATTGGGATATTGGATTGTGTTCAATTCTTTTGTAAAGGGATCTCACATATAATCAAGATTTACATTGGTTTGCCTTGTGTAATGATGGTGAATTATGCATATTCATAACTCTTTTAGCTTGAACGATTTTACTTGGTGGTTAACTTTTATCTTGTTGGTTATATGTAAATGCCTTATGGTTGGCTTATGATGATTTAGAAGTGTGGATACAATAGTTAGGTCATTGGGTCAAATTTTGATTCCTAGGAGTTTAGGTCTTAGTTGTATCATTTTAAGGATGTTTGATATATTGAATTTTGTCTTAAAAGGTTTGGGTTGATTTGGGCACGGTTAGAATGAGATAAGAAGTGGTAAAGTGCCACTTAGGCCATTTTGTGCTATTTTGGAAATTTGTGCATTTAAGGGACCAAGTGGTTGAGTTAGAGTGAGTTCAGCATGTCATTAGGTCTTTTTTGGTTGTCCAAGCTTACCTTATAAGTATTTTGTTTTGCTAAAAGGGAGCATACCTTAGAAAGTTTGAGAATTTTCCTTCTTTCTTATGTTTTGCTAGTTTTGATGTGATTAGTTAATTGGCCTAGTTCCTAACTGCATGAGGTGCATTTTGTGAACCACTAATTGACTTGGTGGTCATGGCTAGTAGAAAAGTGGTTGGTTTTATAAGGTACTAGTTGATTGCCTACTCAAGATTAGTTGACCAGAGTGCTTCCATTGTCAGCTTATTGTTCCAAGACTAGCCACCTTTCTAAGGGTTAGATACTAAGCCTTTCAAGAGCTTTTAAGGAAAGTTTTAGGGATCATTAATGGCACAAGGAAGATGAAAGATAGTTTGTTTATCTCAAAAAGCCTATATGAGATTTATAAACAAGTTTCAATTTGAAATAGATTGGCAAACATAAAGGTTTTAATTGGTTCACATTTTTAGTGTTTTATTAATTATGCTTCATAGTAGGTTTCATTTAATCATATGGTTTTAACCTCCTTAATTTAGCTTATTTATAGTATAAGATGTTAGATTTTGGTATCAGAGTAATGGCTTAGGAAAACCTTGCTTAGAAATAGAATGTTAGCTACATACTTGGCATTCATATCACATAGTTGGTTTAACCCTAGTTTAAATGCATTGCTAGCTAGTTCTTACAGCTCTAACTTTCTCTGCCTACATCCTTCAAATCCATCCTAGCTTTCACGTTATTTTTGGTTCTCCCTTTCACATCCATAGTAGCATTAATATATTATCAAACACATTTTTCTTTATGTGTATCACAGCTAAATTATGCCAATTCAATAGATGTTTCCAACATATAAGCTCTCAAAATATACTTTATTTTGTCAAGTTGTAATTTTTCCCATAGCTTGGTAATCTAAAACCCCCTTGATATACTATTCTAAGAAGGGTATTTACATGTCACAATTCTTTCCTATCCAATTTTGGAGGATGAGGATCATTTTCAACTTTATTTTTCTTGAAAGTATCTTTATTCCTTTTAAAAATATGATTCAAAGGTAGAAATTATTGATGACAATCAAATAAAAAATTCTTTACCTTATACTTCAAGGTAAAAGCTTTTGACTTGTCCATACAATAAGGAAAAGCTAACTTTCTAGCAGTACTTCCCCTGACAACATTTCATATACTACAAAGTCATTTATCATCAATATTAATGTTTTTCTCATATGGAAATTTTGCTTTTTTAAGATATCATATGTTGATACTCTTTTCTTCCATAATATTTTTAACTCATCAATTAATGAGTACAAGAATACATCAATCTTAATCTTGGGATTTTATGATTTAGAAATAATTGCAGTAAAAAATAAATAAGGAACAATCATGCCTAATTTAAGAAGAAGATTGTAAGGAATAATTATCATAAGCCAATATGAATATGGTGAAATAGATTGACTATAAGGACTAAACCTATTTGTACAAAAATCCAGTCCAACACTTTGTGGTTCTATGGAAAAATGGGGATATACCCTATCAAAATATTTCCATACTTCTTCATTTGACAAATGACACAATACACCTTTACATCTTCTATTATATGCCATCGCATATGTTTAGCAAAACTCATTAAGACATAAACCATTTATAATATAAGGATAATTAACAAATAAAGCATTTTTTTTAAGAGAATCTCCTTACACTTCAAAAAAGCGACTTTTCATCATCAGCAAGAATCCAATAGTCACCATTAAAGACTTTCAGTAGTGACTAAAGTCAGTAATGGTACTTTTATCACAAAACATTTTTAATGATGACAAAAATGTCTTGTAGAAGCGAAAGTCGCTGCTAAAACTATTTGGCAGTGACTTTTGTCACCACTAAAACCCTAGCAATTTGGCTTTTGTAGAGTGTGACTACTGATTAGGGTACTTTTGGCAGCAATATATGTTCTGGCTAAAATATTTTTTTAATGGTGACTTTTTGTGTTATCACTAAATTTTTTTTTTGTAGCAACCTGTATCGCTGCTAAAAGAGCCTTTTTAATGGCAACAATTAAGCTCATCATTAAAAGTGGCTTTTTTATAGTAATGTTGATTGTCACTAAAAGTGCTTTTATAGTGGCGACATTAATTGTCTCTAATTGACAAAAATATTTGTTAAAGGTCTTTTTTTAAAAAAATTATTACTTTCTTAAATGACTTCATATTGGTAGCTACTAAAGACTTAATGCTAAAAGAAATTTCATACATTAACTAAAAGAATCTACATATATAAACCTTTAACCTTAAACCCGTTATATGAAGTTCCCATCACAAAATTAAGAATCCTAAAAGAAATGCATATATAAGCCTAACACTAACCTTAAATTAGTTCTTGGAATAAGAGTCATAATTAATCTTTTTTGTGTATTATTCTTAGCCAGATCCATCTTCCATCGTTCTATTAAATTTTTTTTATCTAACTCTTCTTGCTTTGGAAAAACTGGAAGGTTATAGGCCTTAATTGGCTAGTTTATTCTTCATTGTTAGCTAACCAAAGATTCTAACTCCTTCACATATGTGGCTTGGTGTGTGTGAATGTTCTAGCCATTATATTCAGTATGATAAAGGCACATACACACATAATCAATTAAAGGAAAACATCATATTTACAAAAACCAAAAGCACTTAAAGGAGGATTGCCTAGGTATACTGTAATACTATATTATTTCTAACATTTATCCCCTTCTTGCAAGTGGGATTACATAATTCACCAAAGGAATTCCAAGAAAATACATTAAAATAATAAATTAAATCGCATTGCGTAGCGGATAAATTTTTTATTTCATGTCTCTGGGACCCCATGAACTCATTAACAATATTCTCTAATTATTTTTCATCCATATAAGTCATAAACATCCCAAAATTTCACATAAACCATGGATCAAGGGTTAAAAACCCCAAAATTTTCTCCATTCATCGTGGCTGTACAGTGATAGATTTCAGGGGCAACTTTGAAAAATTATAACTAAATGTAGAAAAATCAAAATCAGACAAACTATAGCTTTCTAGAAAGCACTAGATGTCAAATTTACAATAAAATAATTTCCAGCCACGAAAATCTCATTTGAACCATGTTTGACAATAGAAAAAGTAGGGACGTTGAACTGTCTAGAAATTTGATATAGCTTACTGATATGAATTTTGAAAATTCATAATTAATTTCACAAAACTCCAATTCATGAAATCTATCCCAATTTGGAAAGCTATATGTTAACTAGAGGGAAAAAATAGTTCTAGACCATTCCAAGAATATTCAAACCCTACAAACTAATCAAACAATAACATGGGTCTGACTGGGCACTTGGTACTGGACAACAACTTCAAAAATTAATATCTCCCTCTATAGACATCTAAATGAGATGCTTCTAATTAGTACAAGTTACTGGAAAGGTCTAGTTTCTCTCTGTAAAATTATGTGACAATTGGATATCATTGGCCCCATAAATGATAGAGAACAAAATGTAGACCATATGAATAGTACCAGTGGCAAATTCTAGTTTTTTAGCCAACTTAAAAAATTCACCAAATATTTCATAGACCTCCAAAAATTCTACACTTTAGCTTCACAAAAATCTCTCAACAAGCTCTAGATGTATGTCAAATTTTAGATCAAGAAGAGCTCATTTGGACAAAAAGTGATATAGCTCACCAAAATGACCATTTTTGTTTTACATGAGATACCAAATCTGTCCAAATGGCCTCTTTTAATGTTTGGCACCTTTTGAGCAAGTTCAAGAGTATGAATATGACTTGTATGAACTGCCTAAGTAATCCCAAACCCCGTGCATCATAAATTGGTCATTCCATTTCCATTAATACATTAATACATCAAGTCATCAAGAAGCCAAAATTTCCATTTCTATTGATTTGATGCCACATGGTCTATACAAGAGTCATACATCATATTACAATTGTTCATGATCTTATATCACAAAAATAATATGTACAAAGCAACTTTGGCATTCAATTACATAACAAGCTACATAACTATCAAGACTTGGCTTTTCAACTACCTTGGCTTGCATTCTTTGTTTCTTGGGCACCACTTCGTCATGTCAAGAGGAAAAAGGGAAGGAGAGTGAGATTCCTAGAATCTCAATAGCTCACACATCCATTCACACATACATTCAAGGCATATACACATCAAGTGTACACATAAACAAGCTATTAGAACTATAAATGCTCATTTACAAGATATTCATCCCACACTTTCACAATCAAGCTATTAAGAAGCTCTAGGGACTTTTGGTTTTGCCTCACCCATTTCTAAGACTTTTGGATATGCCTCACCCTTGGCCTAAGGACTTTTGACTTAGCCTCACTTATCCAAGAGACCTTTGGCCTAGTCTCACCTATGCCATGAGACTTTTAGCACTTCCTCACCCACATTAAGGGACTTTTAGTATTACTTCACCCTTATAAGCCATTCTCACCATCAATGGCATTCAAGACAATACATTGGTACCAATGCAATCTTAAGACATCAAGTGGTATGTTCTCAAATCATAAGAGCACACACAAGCACACAAATACATACATATGCACACAAGAATGCAAGGAGAATGAGGTAAAGAGCTACCTTGGATTTATGCAAGTTTTTCTTGATCCTTTTCCTTCCCCTTTTTGGTCCCACAAGCACACCTAGGTGGATGTATGTTTTTTAGTCCTAGACACCATAAAGGACACACAATTACACACTTGAAGCAAGCCAAGATACTAAACTCACTCTTGAACACACACTTGGGTCCATAAGTGGCATAATGGTTCCATAAATGGCCTATTGAAGCAACCTTCACAATTCAAGCTCTAGTCTTCCATCTCTTTCCATTTCTAGGCCTCTTGGCCTCATTCAAAGTCCTTAGAGCCATCACACATTCATTTGCACAATTGGAAAACCAAGTTACTTCATACGGCACCATTATGGACACTATTACTTCATCTCCTAATCCATGGCTCCTAAATTTTTTCCAATGGTTTCTCGCATCTTCTATCATCATATGAAGTCCCAAACCAAGGTTAGAATAAATTAAAACATCTCCTAGCCTAATGGACCTAGCTTGACTAAAATATGCACCATAATAGAAGTTCATAGAGTTCTTGATTTTTCTTTGATGGGAGAGCCACTTGGGAGGCTTTCTAAGAGTCTTAGAAGCTCAAGGGAACACTCAAATAGCTAAGGAATTACTAATACAAAATCAAATTTTCCAAAACCTTAGAAAATGCCATACTTTCCTAACTTAATTTCTATTGGTTTTTCTTAGAATTTCTTGCTATATTCCTCTTCCTCATGGTCTAAAACCCTAGTTCCTCTTGTTTTTGGATAGAAAATTCCCCCTATATAGTTCTGTTCTTGGCTAAACTACACACATTCATGGAGCAAGGAGAAGAAGCAACAATAACAAGCAATTACCTTAGATTTAGGCTTGTTTTCAAGGCGTCTTCCACTTGGTTTGCTTCTCTCCAAGATTTTGAAACTACTCCCCTTAGTTTTGGACTCAATAGAACCAAAAAGCTCAACTAAATCATAGAAAAAAAGCATGGAAGGAGAGGAGCAAAATTGTAAGAAGATGGAGCATGAAATTCCTTAGATTTCCCTACCTTTTTCTTGATTTTCTTCCTCTTTTTCTTCATCTCTTTTTGTGCCTAAAGAGGCTGAAAATTTTTTGTATTTTGGACAGAAAGGGTTGTGCTTAAGAAGGTGGGAGAAGAGACAAGAACCTTATGAAATATTCAAGAAACTTACTTTTCTAAAAATTCCAATTTCATCCTTCTATAATGGCAATTTTGTTTCAGCTTTGTTTTAGCTCCTTTTTAAGAACCGTCTTTTCCATTATAAAATTTAGGTTCCTAATTTAATAAAATGCCTTTAGAATTACTCAAATTGGAGTTAAAACCTTACTGAACAAATCTATCAAAGTTTGGACTCACCAATGTTGGGAAATGTACACCGAAGGGGTTCACTAGTCCTGGGGCTTCCCATGGTTTTTGGGGCCTCTGAGAACCTTGGGAAAGTCAAATTTCTCATTTAAAAAGCCCTCCTATATGTTTTTCCAAAAGTTGCACTTATTTACAAAAATGTCATTATGTTTTGTCAATTTTCGTCATAAATTGTTTTATTGTCCTAGCTCTATTTTTCTTTCCTTTTGAGCCTGGAATTATCATTTTTAGGTGTTTAGAACTCTACCCAATTTTTTTTAGGACATTATCTAGCTCATTTCAGAGAACTTGCTTTTATGCGCCTCATTTTGTCATTTTACAAAAATTACTTTCGTTACACATACTAAGTCTTAGTGGCTAGCATAGTGTTACACCATAGCATATCATATATTCTCCTTATATGTATAAGTCTATTTGTTGCAAAATAATAGTAACCAAACCTTTAGTAGCATAAATTATAGTCATTAAAAGCATCAAATGGCTCTATAATGCTCAAATATAGATTTTACCATTTCATCTCACATTTTCATGCATAACCAATTTGTTACAACCAAGATAACATGTATATAGAGATTAAACTTATCAAGAGGATCATTTGCTCAAATTGGTCATAGAACACATAATGAAGTCTAACTTTCAAAAATTCATAACTTGAGTTACACAACTCTGATTAATGCAAATTAGGTGTCCTTAGAAAGCTTATGATGTGAACTTTCTATTGTAAAAGTTTTAAGTCAAAATAAGTCCATTTTGTCCCCCAAAATATATGAAATCCAAGTCTAGATTAGTATGAACAGTAATAGGCTTAACAACCTTTTAGGGCCAACTTTGAAAATACATCAAATATTTTATAGAGTTTAAAAAAGTATGATCTTTAGCTTCATATAAAGCTCTAAATGTTCTCTAAATGCTCACCAAATTTTAGCTTCTCGATTATTAAGGCTATCAAAGGTAGAGGGATATTTTATGGCTCAAATGATTAAAATTTTGGTTCTAAATGGTACCAAATGAGCTCTAAAATGCTATTTCTCACTATGAGCAAATTTAAACCCTTAATTGCATCATGTAGCAATGATTCATTGTAACACTCCAAAATTAATTATGGTGTTAATCATAGATTTGGGTTAATTAAGAATAATTAATATAAAATAATTGGGTAAGTTATGTGAATAAAGATCTTAAATAGATAAATTATTAATATAAGTTTGAGATTTAATTGGATTAGAAACCTCATCTAGGCCCAAATTAAACTAAGTAAGCTATGGTTAGGGACTAATAGAGACCCAATGAATTTAGGTGCAAACCCAACTTCCTATTGTGAGTCTTGGCCCAAGAGAGACCACCTAGTGATGGCCCAAGCTGATTTAGTGAGATAGAGACCCAAGACCCAACTTATATAAGCTTTTATAATTGGCCCAGCAACCCTTATGCAGACCCAAACTAAATAGGCTCTTGAAAACTTGATCCAACCTAACTAAAAGTCTGAATTATTAAAGTTGGTCTAACAAATTACAACTTCAGTCCAACAACTAGTGGGAGCCTTATAAGTCATTGGGTTGATGGGTTGACCCATAACCATTTAGAACCCAACTTAAAACCCTAAAAACCAGTTTAACCACCCCCATTCTATAGAAATAAAAGGAACAAAAGGGAAATTCAGAGGTCCAAAGGAGAGGCTAAGGTTCTTGACACATTTCCACCATTTCCCACTTCTAGAGTAAGATTCAACCAAGGTAATAGTTGTATAACTTAATCCTCTCCCCTTCCTCTTCAATTTGACCTAATTAGTTTTTCATTTGGAGCACTTTCACTTACACCCACACCCAAAATCTGAAATTTGATATTTGATGTTTTCATGGTGAAATTTCGTAGGTTGAGGCTAGGGGTGTTATTGGGTAAGTATAAACTCTCCATTTTAACGTATTTTTTGCTGGTTTTAAGACCCCATGTTTGTTTTATAGTATGGGTATTAATTTTGCATGAATTTGGTTAGGATTTAGGGTGATATATTGAAGTTTCTGGTAGAGGACACATTCAATCTGAATTTAGAGATTTGTAATAGCTGGGTAAGTGTTCTCTAGGTAGCCATTAGCATTTTAAATTCTTTGGGTACTTGTTGCTACTATAAATGATGATTTAAAGTAGTAATTCTCTGATGCTATGGCTATAGGGAGATTTTGGTATCACTGGTGGCTTTTTAATTATTTGCAAAGTGAGGTAATCGGGGTTCATGATAATTCCATACATACGTCAATTTTAATTTTGTATTTGCTGCATAATTATGATTTTGATGCTAAATGAATTAGTTAGCTATCTGTTATATATGATTGGACCTTATGAGTCTATGGTGGAGCTATAGTGCAGCTACCACTCATACATGTGCTTCGATCGGGCATCGGGTTATGATTAGACCCTAAATGCACTGAGCCCTGGTTGTACTCACTGGAGGAGTGGGTGCTGTGGATAGGCCTCTCTCGGTGTCATTAGCCTTTAACATGTGAAATTGTGATTACTAGTATGGGATAGTAATCACAGATAACCTAATTATTTCAGTTACTGATATGGTTGGTATATTTTCTGATGCTTATAAGCAATTATGCATATGTGTTAAATAAACTAGAATATATGAATGGAATTTACCTTGATTACTGAGATTTGCATCTCATCTTGTTTTATAGGATCATACTTTCAGGTGAAAGCCCTTCGGGTAAGGATAAAGGGAAGCAAGTGGATGAAAATCCATAAGCTCCAACCATGTGTAGGAGAGGCTGCACTTAGGCTGATCTGAGTAGGATAGATGCTAAATTTTGTATCTCTTTTTATATAGCATCATCATGTAATTATGTTGCTAAGTGTAGGAGTTTGTATGTTGATCACTTAAGGTGTAACTATTGAGGAGCTAGACTTCCTATTAGTTGGTATTGAATGTATGAATTTATAACATCTGCTATAAACTTTGTTAAACCTATGATATGGGTTACGATTTGGGAAATGTAATTAAGTGATACATTGCATGTAGACCTAAACTAGTGATGCATGAAACCTCTAAGGGAATATATATTTGAATGATAATTGTTGGTAGCTTATGAAATTCTTGCTGTCATTAATCCATGAGCTTACTAATATATTGTAGATGGATGAGTAGGAATTTACACCTAAGTCTTGAATTGGTAATGATAGAATAGCTGGGTAAATATAGTAGAGAAATGCCATTAGAATCCTATAAAATAAGGGAGAGTGGCCCTAGAGTGTTCCTAAAAAGAGAGTTGGGGTGCATGGGATGAAATTTGGGAGATGTAGTTATAGGAAGGAGTTAAGCCGTGGCTAGGAATGCCTCGTCATGGCTAGGAGAGTGACAGAGGTGAGGAGTGCCATGGAGTGCAAAATCTTGCCCCAACTCAAAGCAAAAATATTACCCAGGAGGGTGGCAAAGAATAACCTCATCGCGGTGCAACATGTCCCGCTGTAGCCTAAGTCGAGGAAACTAGGTAAGGAGTGTCTAGTAGCTAGCCTCGCTGTGGCGTAAGTGTAACCCGCCAAGGCGAGAATTGCAGGAATTCAAACTGCAGCTCCAGGAGTCATTTCCACCATAGTGCCACATAGGCTCATCATGGTGAGATTCACATGAGTTGCCAAGCAGATTCTTGAGAGTAACTTAGCTGTGGTGCTAAAGGTCGAGGTCACGGCACAAAGTGAAAAACTTAGTTTTTAAACTCTAGTAACTAACTTAGCCACGGCAGGAGAGTTTCAAGTTGCGGTGTAGGTTTCTAAATTCCTACTTTTAGCCTAAAAACCTCAATTTCTTCAATGGTAATGCTAAGGAATGATGTGGGAACACTTGTAGGAGGTTTTTATGCATTAGAATTGATGGATGGATAAATCACAAACCCCTCATCATAGTACAATTTTCCTTATGCATTCTCGCATTTGTAGTTGTATAATTAATGACCCTAATATTATTGAGATTCAAATTCCCTATATTTTCACAATGTATTTCATTGTAATGACTCTAAACCTTGATAATTAAGCATTAATCATGTATTTAACCATAATTACTATGATTAGAGATTAAGGTCATCACATTCATCATAAGAAATTTGTCTTACAACTAAAAATGATGATCCCACATGGACCTTATATGAACTTATATGCCAAAACATGTCCTATCATGCCATACAAACATCAAATGGTCATATAATCATAGTCTAGTACTTTTAAGCATGTTTGCATTTCCATACATTAAAATATAGAATTACATAATTATATATATACAAAGTTATATCTTAAGCTAATTTCTTTGTTATAATGTCTTTTCTAGGGCCTTTTCTCTTCTTTATCTTTGCTTTGCACATCACCTAACCATGGGTAGTGGAGATAAAGAAAAATAAGATTCAAAGAATCCTTATTGCTAATCCAACATTCAAGCACACATATAGTTCACTTAAGCATATGGAAGCACACATGCATATTATGCAATCATAGCCAAATCACACATAAGAGAATAAATCCATGCTTTAGTGACTTTTGACTTAGCCTCACCTAACATGTAAGGACTTTTATCCTGACCTCATTTAACATCTAGGGACTTTTAGTCTAGTCTCACCTTTCAAAAATTATGCAATTGTATATTTTGATATATGATCCTTCCAACACACTTTATAAGATATTTTATAGAGCTCCATAAATGATGTTTACATCATATTCTTATACTTTTAAGTGTGTTGGAAGGGTCATATATCAAAATATACAATTACATATCCATATATGCAAGAATGTGCCTTAAAACATAAACTATTGTCAAAGTAGCCCTTATTTTGCCTTTTGTTCCTCATTTTTGCTTCCTTAAAATCCATCTAACTATGGTTAGTGGAAATAGGGGAAAAGTAAAATCCAAAGAATCCTAATAACTAATCAAACATTCAAGCATATATATGGTTCACTCAAGGTCAAGGAATGCAAGCATACATGTCATACAACCATAGATAACTCATAATCATGCATTGGGGATCCCATGGCTCCATTAAGAATAATCTCATGCTTAAGGAACTTTTGGTCTAGCCTCGCCCAATAATTAAGGACTTTTGGTTTAAGCTCACTTTCCTTTAAGGGCTTTTGACTTAGTTTCATTCACAATTAGGACTTTTGGCTTAGTCTCACCCACATTTAAGGACTTTTGGCCTTACCTTACTTATTTTAAGGGACTTTTGGCAGAACCTCATCCATTTAAGAGCCAAACTAATTCAAAATGCAATCAAATGCCAAGCAATTTCATATGATCATTAAGTAATCAATAATATACATAATTTGCAAACAATACATACAAGCAATCTAAGACACTCAAGCAAACTAAGCATATGTACACAAGAATGAAGGAAAAGCTACGATGATATGAGAATTCCAACTAGTTCTCCTTTGTTTCTTTTTCCTCTTCCAAGGCTTTACACTTACACTTGAATGAAATCTCACTTGCTTGGCCTAGACACATCAAATGAAACACAAAATTAACAATGGAACCATGCCTATACTCACATTAGCCTAATACAAGTCAAGACTTTAATCACCTATATGGCTTACTTGAAGGGAATTATGAAGCAACTCTTATAAATCAATTTCTTGGCTCTAAAACCACACTCAACATGAGTTATATGACTCTATTAGAACTCATTAGAGCTGTCAGAAACTTGATTTAAGGAGTCTAGTACCAAGTTACTTCTTTAGGTATAATTGAACCTTAACATTTTATCTTTCAAATAAGGCTTCTAAATTCAAACAATGGTTCCTTTAGTATTTATAATTTATATTCAAACTAATTAAGACCTTGGAATCATTGAAAACTCTTCCTGGGTACCACTTCAACCCTTTGGCCAAACTTATGTTCTTATTAAGAGCTAAGGAAGTTTTGTGATTCTTCTTAGGATTTTTGGCATCTATGGATATTCTTTAGCTTTTTTTCTAGTTTAATTATGATTTCAAGTGGTTTGAAATACCCTTCTAAAGTTACAAACTTCCCAGTGTGCAATAAACACCCTAATTACCATATCTTGCATCTTATAGCTTCTTAGTTGTTTTTCTTGGTTCCGTCTTAATCTCCATACTCCTAAACCTCTAAAACTACCATGTTTAGGTTAGAATTAATCTTTCCCTAGGTTGGTCAAACATGGAAGGCTAGGGAAAGGCAAGGAGAAGCAAGTTTCTTATGTCATATTATATACTATTTGATTTGAATGGAAATTATTATAGTATAATTAGTTTCCTTTAATGAGCTTCTTCCTCCATGGGTTCAACCATAAAACTCCCTCTTTTAGAAAACCAAAATCATAGAAAGAAAGAGGAGAAAGAGTAGAAAAAATTTTATAAGAGTAAGATAAGTAAAATCTTTATATTCACTTACCTCTGGATGGCTTCTACCTCCCTTCTCTCTTGGTTCTCTATCATGCCTTTTAGTTCTATTTAGAGTAGAAGAAAGTCAGTTTTAGGAGGGTGAGATGTGGCATGGCACTTATAAGGAAGAACGGAGGTGTTTTATAACAATTTACAAAATTCCTATTACTTTTTGCAATTTTAATTCCTCTATTTTAGCTTATTTTAATTCCTTTTTAAGAACCATATTTTCTATTATAAAATTTAGGTCCTTTAGTTTATTAAAAGTATTAAGTTTCAAATTTATGGGATTTAAAACAATCTAAAATAATTTAGTCAAAGTTTGGGTCAACTGATAACTTAATCATACACCAAAAGGGTTCTAATCATTCAGACGATTCTTATGATGTTATGGGCCTCTAAAAACCCTAGTAAGCTTAATTTTTTCCATTATAATCCTCTTTCTTTAAGTTTCTAAAATTTGACTTGAAATTGCAATTTTGTCATTGGGATTTTGATTAATTCTATTTAGCCATTTTGGCTCCAATTTCAGGCCATTTTTATTTTCCTAATGTCATTTTTAGATGCTCTAATTGTTATTCTATCCTCAATTGGCTTGAACTTGTTTTGCATTAGGGTCTTCTTTTATCAAGATATAGGTTTCGATTTAGCTTTTGAAAAGCCAGATATTACACCTTCTCTTTTTGCTAAACACATGATGGGTTAGGGTTCCAAGAATACAAAATTTTTCTAGCCTAAACCATACCTTGCTTTCATGTACTCTTAATGAGGATTATTTTGGTATAATTAGTTTCCTTAAAGAGCTTTCTCACTCGAGAGTTCAGTCATAAGATCCACTCTTTTGAGAAACCAAAACTACCATGAGAAAAAGGAGAATGAGTAAGAGAAAGTTTCTAATAATATCATATTCAAATTTAGAAGGTTTTCTTACCTTTATGTGGCTTTCTTCTTCCTTCCTTCCTACTTCTTCCTTCTTCACACCACCAAGATCCCTTTAGAGTTGCCCTATATTGGTTATGGAAAAGAGAATGAGGGTGACACCTTATATATAGAGAATTCTAGGGTTTCATAACTTTTTCAAAACTACCAAATTTGTCTCTACATTTTAATTTCACTATTTGGGCTCATTTTTTAATATTTTCAAAAACATATAGGTCCACACTAAAATCAGACTCTCCTCTTCATTAAAAATATCTGTTTAGTGGTTACAAGGACTTAAAACAACTAAAAAAGTTTAGTCAAAGTTATAGTTGATTGAAACCCTAAATCGTACACTGTCAGGGATTTAATCAAACTAACCTCATTTGATTAATCTACTAACCTTATTTCATCATATTGTGATGAGGGATATTTATTTCTTAAGTCAATGCTGATGTTTTCTAAGTCCTTGATTTTTCATTAGTTTGGCTTGTATTAGTTTCTTTTAGCTCTGACTAGCCTTTCTTTTCCTTGTAACCCTATTTTTAATTAATCCATTCTATTATCTTGGGACTATATTGGTTTATAAAACATAGGATATTATATTTCATCCCCCTGAAAATAAATTGTCTTTAAAATTTAGAAAATACCTTAATTAAACAATTATAGATGTTGCTTTTCATATCCTTCTCCTATTCCACAGTTGCCTCATCAGAAGATAGTCCCTTTTAGACCACTTTTACCAAAGGAATGCTCTTATTTTTTAGTTGTTTGATCTTGGTATTAATAATTTTCTTAGGTACTATAACATATGATAGATTATCCTGCAATTGAATGCTTTCATATTCTATGGTATATGAGTGGTCCAGGAAGTACTTTTTAAGTTGGGAAACATGAAATACATCATGGATTTAAGGTAGGTTAGGAGGCAAGGCAATATGATAAGAAACAGGTCTAATTCCTTTGAGGATTTCAAATGGACTGATATACCTAAGACTGAGCTTTCTTACCTTAATAGCTCCAGTAATAAGAGATACTCGAATAAATACATGGCCTCCTATCTTAAATTCTAATGCCTTCTTTTATTTACATAACTCTTTTATCCATTCTAGGTTGTAAGGAGTTTCTTTTTATTTAATTCTATTTGTTTGGTGGTCTGGTCTACTATCTCAATCCCTTTTAAACTCTTCTCACCTAATTCAACCTAACACAATGGTGATCTATATTTTCTCCCATACAAAGCTTCATAAGGAGCCATTTGAATACTAGAATGATTGCCATTATTATATGTAAACTGTAATGCCATATATATATAAACCCATTCTTGGCATTCATAAGCTCCATATCATCATGTTCATAAGAGCACATGGAAAAAGAACCAACAATAATGGATTTAATCGCGTTACGTCATGCTTAAAAATTCACAATTGGTGTCACGTGCACCGTGTAGGTTCATACCATGCATCCTTATATTTAAATACATCATTAATACTCATTTTCATCACAAAATCTTGCTCATGAGCCAAGGAAACTGAAATGGAGCATAAATTGAACTTATTGAATTTCGACTAGATTTGCCCCCATTCTATCCAAAACTTTGAAAAATAATAACTAAATCTAGAAAAATCAAAATCATGTAATCTTGGTCATTCTAGAAAGCTTGGCTACTTCATGATAAAAATATGTATAAGTCATAATATCCCACACACAAAGTGTTTGACATGCAAAATAGTCTAGAGGTTGGACTGGGTCCTGATGCTGTCACAATTTACTGATATGAAATTCAAAAATGTCTAATTAATTCCAAAAACTTCCAATTCAAGGGAATGATACCAATATGGAAAGATGAGGATGTTAGCTAGAAGGGAAAAATCACTCTGGACCAGTTGAAGCTTGCCCAGACCCTAAATTTCGATCAAACAGTGACTAAGGTCTGGTTGGACTCCCGACACTGGATTGAATCTTTGAAAAATCATATCTCCCTCTCTAGACATCCAAATGGGGTGATTCTAGTTGGCACAAGTGACTTATAACCTCTAGTTTCTGCCTATAAAATTTCATAGCAATTGGACTTCATTTGGGCCTCATGTGACAGAAAATAATTTCGGACCCAATGTAACAGTGCATCAGACCATTTTAGGAATTTTGGCCAACTTTGAAAAACCATCAAATATTCTATAGATCTCTAAAAATTATCATCTTTAGCTTCTCAAAAATCTCTCAACATATTCTAATAGCATGCCAAATCTCAAATCAAGAATAAATCATTTAACTGAAAAGTGACATGGGGTTCTATTTTGGTCACTTTTGGCTCCACATAGGATACCAAAATTGCCATTTGGCTTCCCTTAGGTTTTGGCACCTTTTGGGCAAGTCTAAAAGCATGTTTAAAACTTGTGGGAGCTGCATAAATAGTCCCAAACCATTTGCATCTCATTTTGGCCTCTTAACATCTATTTATGCATAGTTACATCAAGCCATCTAAGAGCCAATTTACACAATGCTATTGATTTAGTGTCATATAAAGTCTATATCATATTCATACATCATTTTACACTTGTCCACGGTCTTACATCACAAAAATATTACACACATCATTACTTTGACATTTAACCACCACTTAAATAACATAATATACCAAAATAAAGATGTTCGATGTCCTTGGCTTGCATCTCCTTGACTTGGAACGCCACCTAGACAATTCAAGGATGAAGGGAAAAGGGGAGTGAGATTCCAAGAATCTCAATAGCTCACACACCCATTCACACCACATTCAAGGCATACATACATCAAATTTCATAACTATGCAAGCATAAATGTGCAATAAATTCCATTCCATGCCACATTCACATGTCAAGATCACTTTCATGCTCTAGAGACTTTTGGTTTAACCTCACCCCATTTCTAGGACTTTTGGATTTGCCTCACTCTTGGTCTAGGGACCTTTGACTTTGCCTCACTCATTCAAGGGACTTTTGGCCTTATCTCATTCATGCCATGAGACTTTTGGCATCTCCTCACTTTCATCAAGAGACTTTTGGCATCACCTCACCCTTATGAGCTCTTTCCACAATTATAGTTATTCAAGACAACACATTGGTACCAATGCACAACAAGGATCAAGTGGCATGTCATCAAGTATCAAGAATGCATGCAAGCACACTAAGACATACATATGCACACAAGAATGCAAAGAGAATAAGGTAAAGAGCTACCTTTTTATTTATGCAAGCTCACTTTGCAATTTCCTTCCCCTCCTTGGTTTTACAAGAGCACTTGGGTGGAGTAGGGCTCTCTTGGCCTAGACATTACAAACATCACACAATTACACACTTGAAGCAAGCCAAGACATTAAATTAAAGCTTATTACACACTTGGTTCCATAATGGACATATTGGTTCCATAAATGGCCTATTGAAGCAACTCATATCATTTAAGTGCTAGGCTCCATTCTCTTGTTATTTCTAGACTTCTTGGACTCATTTAAGGTCCTTGCAGCCATCATCAATTCAATTGCACCATTGGATGACTAAGTTGCTTCATAAAGCACCATTATGGACACCATTGTCCCATCTCCCAATCCATGGTTCCTAAATTTTTTCCAATGGTTCCTCCCATCTTCTAATACTATATGGAGTCCTAAATCAAGGTTAGAACAAATTAAAACACTCCTTAACCCATTAAACCCCTCCTAGCTAAGACAAGCATGAATTTGGGCTTCTTGGAGTTTCAAAATTTTCCTTGATGGGAGAGCCACTTGGGAAGGTTTCTAAGGGTCTTAGGAACTCAAGGAAACATTCAAATAGCCAAGAAATTACTCACACAAAATTAGATTTCATAAAACCTCCAAGAACACTACACTTTTCTAACTTAATTTCCTTTGGTTTTTCTTGGAATTTATTGCCATATTTTTAATCCTTGCACTCTTTTCCCTAAGTTTCTCCCTTGGTTCTGCCCAAAATCCAACCCTTCCTACCCTATCCTAGGTTGGTCGAAACATACAAGAAGAAGGGACAAGAAGAGGCTACCATAGGAATGATATTTTACCTTGTTTTTCCTTAGTTCCTTGGATGTTTCTTCCCTTGGTTGGCTTCTCCTCTCCAAACACGAAATTTCCCTCCTTGGTCTGACCTCAAAATAGAACCAAATCATTCAAAAAAATCCATGGAAAGAAAGGAGGAAGAGAGGAGAACAAGATTGAAGGAAGATGGAGCAAGAAAATCCATGAAATTATCTAGATTCTCCTTAGCTTTCTTCCCCTTTTTCTCCTCCCTTTAGTGCACCTAAGAGAGCTGAAGATTTTCTGTATTTTGGGCAGAAATGTTCGTGCTCTCTAAAGAGTAGAAGAAGGGAGAAAAGTGTGGAACTCTTTAGAACATTCAAGAACCCATTATTTCTAATTTTGCCCTTCTGTAATGGCAATTTCATTTCGACTTCGTTTTAGCTCCTTTTTCAGAACCGTCTTTTCTATCATAAAATTTAGGTTCCCAATTTAATAAAATGCCTTTGGAATCACTCAAATCAAACCTAAAATTTTCTTAAATGAACTAGTCAAAGTTTAGGTCAACCGACGTCAGAAAGAGTACACCGGAGGGGCTTTACTGGTCTCGGGCTTCCCATGGTTTTTGGGGCCTCTGAGAACCCTGGGCAACTTAAAATTTTTATTTAAAAAGCTCTCCTAGGTGTTTTTTCTAAAATTACACTTATTTACGAAAATATCACTGGTTTTTTGGTAAATTTTTTGAATCACTTCGGCCTGATTTTTGGGTAGCTCAAGGCTGAAATCCTCATTTTCTATTATTTAAAATTTTATTCCAATTTTATTTGGCCTTGAATCACTCATCTCAAGGGACTTGCTTTTCAAACCAACCCGTTTTGGTGTTTTTACAACGTACCGGGCATTACATAAACTCAGCTAATGATAAATACACATCCTAGTTTCCTTTCATCTTTAACGCATATGCCCTTAACATGTCTTTTATAGTCTTGATGATCCTTTCTATTTGACCATCTATCTAAAAGTGATAGGCAGTACTAAATCTAAGTTTAGTCTCTTGATGATCCTTTCTATTTGACCATCTATCTAGAAGTGATAGGCAGTACTAAATCTAAGTTTAGTCTCTAAAGTTTCCTAAAATGACCTCTAAAAGTTTGATATCAACCTAGGGTCTCTATTAAATACAATACTATTAGGTACCTTGTGAAGTCTCACTATCTTTCTAAAATAAAATTAGGCTAATTTTTCTATTGTATATGTAGCCCTAATTAGTAAAAAATGTGAAGACTTTGTTTGTCTATCCACTATTACCCAAAAAAACATCATGTCTTGAGAATATCCTGGGTAACTCTATGATAAAGTCCATAGCTATACTATCCCATTTTCACTAAGGGACATTTAGGGGTTGTAATAACCTAACTAGTTTCTGATACTCAATCTTTACCCTCTAACACACTAGGCATTTAGCCACATAATTGGTTATATTTGTTTTCATCCCTAGTTAGTAGAATAATCTTTTTAAATTCTAATATATTTTTGGGGCACCTGGATGGATTGTATATTTACTCTTATGTACCTCATCTAAAATCTTTTCTCTCAATTCAATTTTGTTTGGCATATAAATTCTATCATGATATATCACCATACCATTTTTAGACACCTTGAACTTTGAGGTCTTACCTTGGGAAATCTTACTCTTGATTTGACTCAAAAAGCCACCTTTTCTAGGCCTTTAAATTTTGGCTCTCAGGTTATTCTCTATTCTGGTATCACTCAATGACAATTTACCTAAAAGCATACAATAGGAAATATTCATATTCCAAAATTTTTTTATGAGTTCTTGTTTTTGGATCATTATATAGGCTACATGTGTGGACTCTCTGTAACACCATAATTTCTAGCTCATCTTATGCCTTTTAATAACTCAAGTTCATGAATCATATGCGTTACCAATGAAAAAGGGAATAAAAATAATGAAGATTTTTATGTTGCGTCGTATAATAAAATTTTATTCGGTGTCACATGGACCGTATGAGCTTATACAACACATTATCATATTTATTTATAGGAATACAACTCATTTAGATCATAAAAGGTGGCTCAAAACTCATGAAACTCAAAGAAAGGCTTGGAATAATCACACATATTTTCGGCCAGAATGTGGCTCAATTCTGTTATGACTTTGGAAAATCATAACTAATTCTAAGAACATCAAAATCATGCATTCTTAGCTATTCTGGAAAGCTACAGATATCTACTTCATAATAAAAATATGTCCAGACCAAAACATCTATCATAGAGGATATTTGACATTCGAAATGGTCTAGAAGTCAAACTGCCTACTGGTGCTGTCACAAGTTTCTGTAGCAAATTTAAAAAATGTCTAATTAATTCTAAAAAAATCCAATCCATAAAAATGATACCAATCTGCAAAGCTTTGGATGTTAACTAGAGGGACAAAATAACTTTAGACCAGTTCAGATAACCCAAACCTCAAAATTCAATGGAATAGTAATTGAGGTCAGGTAAAACTCCTAATACTAGACAGATTTTTTAAAAATTCATATCTCCTTCTCTAGACCTCTAAATGAGGTGCTTCTAGTTGTCACGAGTCATTGGGAATGTTTAGTTTCTTTATATAAAGTTTCATGGCAATTGGACATCATTTGGACCCTGTGTGACAGATTTCATTTTCGAACCAGTATGAACAGTGACATGACTAAAACCAGAAAATTTGCCAACTTTAAAAATTCATCAAATATTTTATAGACCTCCCTTCTGTCTATTTCAATAGGATAAATTCTAATTCTTTTTCATCCTTGATTGAACTGGAAAAGTACTCCTAGTGGAATGCCTGGAGGACCGCCTCCCAGGTAATTGGGGAGTTCCTCGTCCTCAGAATAGGTGTGGTGCCCTTCCACTAGTAATCTGCTTCTTTCTATAATTGAAATATGACCATCTTGACTTTTTGCTCAGACGTGCACTCTATCACCTCAAATATCTTTTCTAGCTACATGATCTAGGCCTCAACTTTATCTGAATTCATCTCACCATCAAAGGTGGGAGCCTGAATTTTTTGAACTGAGTAATAATTTTTCTGGTCGAGGGGGGCTGCTGTACAGGAGGCATCTGAGCTGGTGGAATAGGGGCAACCATCTGTGCATGCTGCTGTGGATCTGAATGAGTTACCCCTGAGTCCTTGGGACAATTTGAGTATGGAGGTGGCTGAGGAGGAGTAGGTGTAGGGCTTTGGCTATCTCTCTTAGCAAGCTGTTCTTGTAACTACAGAATGACGGCCTGCTGCTGATCTAGGCGAGCCATGATAGACTGTAAAGCTCTAGCAACTAAATCACTAGGCCCGACTTCATTAGCATGAGATTTTCTAAAGGGCTAACCTCTCCTAGTATTAACCATTATGCTGAAACATCATAACAAATTTTAACATGAAATAATGGGACACTTCGACCATCAAACACACTCAATTCATCCATACATAGCTCATATGTATCTAGGAAAGTCATAAACATAAGCCATAACCTATATCAAGAGCCTGAACCTTTGCTCTGATACTAATAAAAGTAACACCATAATTTCTAGCTCATCTCTTGCCTTTTAATAGCTCAAGTTCATGAATCATATGCGTTACTAATGAAAAAGGCAATAAAAATAATGAAGATTTTCATGTTGCATCGTGTAATAAAATTTCATTCAGTCACATTCTCATATTTATTTACATGAATACAACTCATTTGGATCATAAAAGGTGGCTCACAACTCATGAAACTCAAAGGAAGGCTTAGAATAGTCACACATATTTTTGCCCAGAACGTGGCTCAATTCTGCTACAAATTTGGAAAATCATAACTAATTCTAAAAAAATAAAAATCATGCATTCTTGGATATTTTGGAAAGCTACAGATGTCTAATTCATCCTAAAAATATGTCTAAAACAAAACATCCATCACAGAGGACATTTGACATTTGAAATGGTCCAGAGGTCAAACTACCTATTGGTGCTGTCACAAGTTTCTATAGTAAATTTCAAAAATATCCAATTAATTCTACAAAAATCTAATCCATGAAAATGATACCAATTTGGAAAGATATGGATATTAGTTAGAGGGAAAAAATAACTTTAGACCAGTTCAGGTAGCCCAGACCTCGAAATTCAATGGAACATTAACTGAGGTCAGGTAAAACTCTCGATACTGGATAGATTCTTTAAAAATTCATATCTCCCTCTCTAGACCTCAAACTAAGGTGTTTCTAGTTGGCACGAGTCATTGGAATGTCTAATTTCTCTATATAAAATTTTGTGACAATTGGACATCATTTGAGCCCTATGTGATAGATTTTATTTTCGAACCAGTATGAACAGTGACATGACCAAAACTAGAAAATTTGTCAAGTTTTAAAAAATCATCAAATATTTTGTAGACTTCCAAAAATTATGTTCTTTAGCTTCCTAAAAATCTCTCAACAAGCTCTAATTTCATGCCAAACCTTAGATCAAGAAGAGCGCAGTTGGCTAAAAAGTGACATAGGGTTCCATTATGGTCAATTTTGGCCCTATATAGGGTACCAAAATGTCCAAATGCTTTTCCTTTGGTCTTGGCACCTTTTGGGCAAGTCTAAAAGCATAATTAGGACTTGTGTAAACTGCCAAAATGGTCATAAATCTCATGTATCTCATTTTGGCCATTCCATCCACACATATGCACATGTCCATCAAACTATTTATGAAATTAATTTGCCATCATATACTCAATTCACATTCTAGTGGCTACAAAACATATCTTTCACTCATACATGGCATAATATCATAATTACACATCTTTAAGTGGTCATAGACCATATACATCATGGAATTACATTCTTTGACACAAATATGGCCTTAAAGAACTAAAAAATATGCATTAGATTGTCAAGCTCTCTTCTTCAAGGTGGTTGACTTCCATTACCTTGTCTACTTGGTCTACCTAGTATATTAGATCATTGGAGAGGAGGGAATGACATTCAAAGAATCCCAATAGCTCATCTTCCATTCAATCACACAAAATATATGTAAAGCAAGTCTTGAAAATGCATGTATGGATAAAATGGAAGTCATGAACATTCAAGAAGCAAGCTTGGCATGTGAATAAGTCATACAAGACATCCAAGAGCTTACAAAGTGGATAGATTGGCCTCACCCATTTCCTAATGGATTTTGGACTTGCCTCACCTATTCTTTAAGAGATTCTTAGACTCAACCATACTCTTGGGAGACCATTTTGCTTTTGAGAAACTCTTTGCTTTGTCTCAACCAACCTTAAGGGTTCTTGACTCATCCTCACCATAGTTAAGAGTTCTTGGCCTCTCTACACTCAAGCAAACTCAAACAAATATCATAACATCATTTAAAAACATAATATGTCATCATGAAATCATGGCATATAAAATCATGCTAACATACTTTTTATAGCTTGAAAATATATATAAACACATTCTAAGACAAGCTAAATACATATCCATGCATGAGAGAAGGTGAAGAGAGCTACCTTGCACACAATTATACACTTTTCCTTTTGAAATTCCCTCCATTGCTTCAGCCACACATAAAAAAACTTATGGAGATGCTTTCTCTTAGCCTAGACACAATTTATGGAAGCTAATTAGGTTCATGAAATAATTTTTAAGGTTACACAATTTGCTTAGACACTAGATTGTCCTATAAACCCCATTATGGTCTATAAATGCACCTAATGAAGCAACACCCATCAAATAATTTTTAAACTTTATTCTTTCCTTTCATATATGATTCTTAACTCCTTTTAGGCCTCTTGGAGTCATCACACAATTAAAACAATGAGCCTAGCTATTTGTTGCTTCTTTAGGTTATAATATGGAACCTAAAGCACCACTCACTTTCTATGAGTTCTGAATTTTTTCCAAGGTCTCCCCTCATATTCATTCATCATATATGACTTAAGAATGGGTTTAGAAAAATTTAAAACTCTCCCTAGCTACCCTTTCCTTGCTTGGCCGAGACATAGGGCTTGTTTAGCCTTCTTAGAGTTTTCTTTGTTTTCTTAAAGGAGGAAGGATGTGGAGAGCATCTTAGGGATCTTAGGAACTCATTTAAACTCTTAATTAGACCTAGGAATCATTGTATAAAATCAGATTTTACAAGGTGCACAAAAAACCCTAGAATTTGCATCTTGAAATCTAATAGTTTTTTGTTAATTTCCTTTGCATATTCTTAATCTCCATATCCTTTTTCCTTAGATTCATGCTCAGTTCTGCCTAAAAATCAACTCCTCCTATGGCTCCTAGTGTTAGGTGAAATGGAGAAGAAGGGAGGATCAAGATATCAACCATAGGAAGAGAAATTACCTAGTTTCCTTAGTTGTTCTTGCTTAAATCTTGCTTTCTCCAAACTCCTCTCTTCAAATCCGAAAATTCCCTTGAGTTTCTCCCTTGAATCAGATTTATAAACTCCATTTTAATCAAAGGAAACAAAGGAGCAGGAAGGAGAAGAGGTGTGGATGAAGAAAAGCATGAAAAACTACCATGGAAACATACCTTTAAGCTTGAATTCTTCCTTCTTCTTCTTCTTCTCTTGTTCGCCCAAAACCCTAGCTCCCTTTTCTGAAATTAGGTAGAAAATTCTGATTCCAAATGAGGTAGAAAGTAGGGCGCCACCTATATATAGGGGTAGGAAAGTGACTTGTTTATAAATTTTCATTTTACCCTTTGTTCTTTGCATTTTTGTTTCTCCTTCTTTTTAGCTCCTTTTTGAGAACCTTCTTTTCCATTATAAAATTTAGGTTCCCAATTTAATAAAATGCCTTTAGAATCACTCAAATTAAAGCTAAAATCTTCCCGAACAAATCGTCAAAGTTTGGGTACACCAATATTGGAAAACGTCCAACGGAGGGAATTTAACTATTCTAGGGCTTCCTATGATTTTTAGGGCCTTTGAGAACCCTGGAGAACTCAACTTTCATTTAAAAAGCCTTCCTGTGTGAATTCTAAAATTTACTCAAAATTACAAAAATACCATTATGTTTCATAAGTTTTTTGTCAAAATTTGTTTTTTTATTCTAACTCTATTTTTCCTTCCATCTGAGGCTAGGATTCTCATTTTTAGGAGTCTAGAATGTTACTCAAATTTTTTGGAACCTTAATTAATTCATTTCAGGGGACTTGCTTTAAAAACAAGCTGTTTCTGTCATTTAACGAAAATCGAATATTACACTCTCTACTCAAAGTATCGGCTACTATATTGGCCTTACCTAGATGGCTTTTTAATGTATAGTCATAATCTTTTAAGAATTCCATTCATCTCTTCTGCCTCATATTCAATTCTTTATGGTTAAAATAGGTATTTCAGACTTTTGTGATCACTGTATATTTTCACCATGGCACTATATAGGTAATGCCTTTATATTTTAAGGGCAAATACCACTGCAAGTAACTCTAAATTATGCATGGAATAATTCTCTTCATGTGGCCTTAATTGTCTAGAGACATATGCCATTATTTTGCCTTTTCTTATGAACACACATCATAACCTTTTTTTCTTTGAAGCATCACTATAAATCACAAAAGGGTTACTAGGGTTGGGTATAATTTATTGGTGTATGCCCTAGGAGCCAATCATGAGATGATTATAATAACATGTATCATATTTTTGAGGCAATTATATTTTGTTTTTATATTTGCATAATATAACTCAATATGGTAATTATCTTTAGATTAATTGTTATTTTTAAATTGTCCCTAGTTTATTATTGCAATATGGGATAGCAATAATATGTCAAGACTAATATGTGTAGTGACTGATAACTTTAAGTCATAGATATGTGATATCAAGTCAATACATAGGTACATTGTTAGAGAACAAATGTACTAGATTAACTTACTATAAGAATGCTACATAGATTATAGAGTGTCATTAGCAATTCTTATGTGACTATAATGAAGGAAGTTCTTTGACTTGAAGTCACTACAATTCTCTACATGAAGGGTTAAATACTTTGACACTATTTTGTGTCACCTTTGACTGGGATGGAGTGATATTCGTAGGCCCAATGATTGAATGAGACTAAAAAAATACATGGTTGTGCTTAAATAAATCAATATATGATATTAATAATTTGTTTTGATTGGTCTACTCATTGTCAAGAACCATATGTTGAGCATTAATGAGGATGACACATTCCAAGCCTCTAGTTCAATCTTGATATCAATACAAAAGGGATTAAATTGCATGGTATTAGTCATAAATTAGGTATATGTCAAATCATAGAAATTCTTGTTACTTGGATGGCAATGATGTATTGCTAGATATACTCATTGTCTATGTAATAAGAATCTATAAGGTCACACACAAGAAGTAGGGATAAAATTAAATATCATAATATTATTGGGGTTTTAGTTAAACTAGAAATTTCAATAACAAAGCCCAATATAATATAATTGGATTATATTATGTGTAATATATTCTTTAATATTAGAGTAATATTAAATAATATTATAGCACATTTATGATTAAATAATAATATAATTACATAATATGATTACAAGGTATTATTTAATACTAAGTTAATATAAAATAATAATATCATATAAGGTTATTTAATATTAAAGTAATATTAAATAATGTTACATTATGTTAAGCCTATCTCTCCTCACTCTCTCGTGGGCTTAGATTAGGGTTTAGAAGTTCAAGTGGGATTATGAGTTTGAGTGGGATTAGAAAAGTGCCAAACCTTAAATATATAAATATAAGATTAAGTCTATAGATATAAGACCAAAGGGGGCAACATAAGATGATGCATAAGATTGCTTCTTGTAATGTCTGGTTTTCATTAAACGACGGAAATGAGCGCATTTTCAAAGTAAGTCCCCTGAAATGAATTAGTTAAGGTCCCAAGACATTTGAGTAACATTCTAAACTCCTAAAAATGAGAATCTTAGCCTCAGACAAAAGGAAAAATGGAGCTAGAATGAAAAAACAAATTTTGACGAAAAATCTACGAAACATAATGGTATTTTCGTAATTTTTGGAATTCACATAAAAGGGATTTTTCAATGAAATCTTTGAGTTCTCTTGGGTTCTTAGAGGCCTTGAAAATCATGGAAAGTCCCGGGATAGTTAAATCCCCTCCGGTGGATATTTTCCAAGGTTAGTACACCTAAACTTTGACAGATCCGTTTAGGAAGGTCCTTGCTCTGATTTGAGTGATTCCAAAGGCATTTTACTAAATTGAGAACCTAAATTTTATAATAAAAAAAAATAGTTCTCAGAAAAGGAGCTAAAATGAAAGAGAAATGAAAATGCCAAGAACGAAGGGCAAAATGAGAATTTTTTAAAAATACTTCCTCCTCCCTCTATATATAGGTGGCGCCCCACTCTCTCCTTCATTTAGAATCAAAATTTTTTGCCAATTTTAGAAAAGAAGGCTAAGGTTTAGGTGCACTAAAGGAGAAGAAGAAGAAAGAGAAATCCAAGCTTTAAGGTATGGAAATTTGCTTATTTTTTATGTTTTCTCTTAGCCAATCTCTTCTCTTCCTTTTCCCCCTTCTTTCTTATAATTTTTTTGAAGTTTTAAGGGCTGTTTTGAAGGAAGAACAGAGGGGAAATTTCGAAATTTGGGTAAGAAGGCAAAGGAAATAAAGAACAAGCAAGAAAAACCAAGGAAATCAAGGTATCATGCAATCCTTCCACTTGATATTCTTCCTCCCTTCTCTTGTGGGCATTTTGACCTATATATGGTCAGCCCTAAGGAGTTAAATTTTCAACCAAACTAAGGGTAAATCTTAGGAATTTAAGGGAGAAGAACAAGAATATGCAAAGAAAACAATAAACTAGCCATTGGATTTTAAGATGCAAAACCTAGGGTTTCAAGTGCACCTTGTAAAATATAATTTTGTATAATGATTCCTAGGCCTAAATAAGAGTTTAATTAATCTCCTAAGATCCTTAGAAGTTCCCCCATATGCTTCTTCCCTTGAGAAAACAAAGAAAGCTCCAAGGAAGCAAAAAATGCTCCTAGTCTTGGCCTTGATGGATTCTCATGGCTAGGGAGAGTTTTAAATTTTTTTAAACCCATTCTTGAGTCATATATGATGAATGAAAATAAGAGGAGGCCTTGGAAAAAATTTAGAACCCATAGAAAGTGAGTTGGTGCTTTATATTCCATATTATGACCTAAAGAAGTAACATGTAATTAGGCTCTTGGTTTTAATTGTGTGATGACTCCAAGAGGCTTAAAAAGAGTCAAAAATCATATTTGAAAGGAAAGAATGGAGCCTAGAATTTATTTAAGGGGTGTTGCTTCATTAGGTGTAATTATGGAACCATAATGAGGTTATAAACCAAGCTAGTGTCTAAGCAAATTGTATAGCCTTAGAATCGAGTCCATGAATCTAATTGGCTTCTATAAATTGTGTCTAGGCCAAGAGAAATCTTTTCCACACTTTTATGTGTGTGTGGCCGAAGCAAGGAAGGGAGATTCAAGGGAAAAAGTGTGTAATTGCTTCCAAGGTAGCTCTCTCCACCTTCTCTCATGCATGGATATGTGCTTAGCTTGTCTTTGAATATGTGTATATGTATTTTTAAGCCATGAAAAGTATTCTAGCATGACTTTGATTCCATGGTACCATGATATTACAATATACTTTCATATGATGTTTATGATATGTGCTTAGGTTTGGTTGAGTGTGGTGAGGCCAAGAACCCTTAGCTATGGTGAGGATGAGCCAAGAACCTTAAAGATTAGTTGAGACAAAGCAAAAAGTCTCCTAAAAGCAAGATGGACTCCTAAGAGCGTGGTTGAGTCTAAGAATCTTTTAAAGAATGGGTGAGGCAAGTCCAACATCCATAAGAAATTGGGTGAGGCCAATCCACTTGCTTGACAAGCCTTTGTGTGCTATATATGATTTGTTCAAATGATGAAAATGTCTCTTGAATATTTGCAGATGTCAATATGACTATACATGCATTTATGAGACTTGTTTATATCCATTATGTATCACTGAATGGGAGATGAGCTATTGTGACTCTTTGAATCTCACTCCTTCCTCTTCAATGTTCTAACATGCTAGGTGGACCAAGTGGACAAGGTAATGGAAGCCAACCACCTTAAAGAAAAGAGTTTGACCATAAAGTGTTTGAATTTTGTTACCTTAAAGCCATGAAAAAGGCGATTGATGTCACCAACGGATGTATATATATTATGATGTCATGAACTCATGTAATTATGATAATATGTCATATATGAATAAGAGAATATGTTATGTAGCCACTAGAATGTGATTTGAGTATATGATGACAAATTAGCTTCATTGATAATATCATGAAAATGTGTATAAGTGTCGATGAGATGGCCAAAATAAGATGCATGGATTTTAGGACCATTTGGACAGCTCACATAAGTCCTAATTATACTTTTAGACTTGCCCAAAAGGTGCCAAATCCCAAGGAGAGCCATTTGGATATTTTGGTATCCCATATGCGGCCAAAATGGACCAATTTAGAACCCTATGTTACTTTTTATCCAAATGAGATCTTCTTGATATGAGATTTGGCATGAAATTAGAGCTTGTTGAGAGCTTTTTGGGAAGACAAAGAACATAATTTTCATAGGTCTACAGAATATTTGATAAATTTTCAAAATTGGAAAATTTTTTAGTTTTGGTCAGTTTACTGTTTACTTAGGTCTAAAAATGAAATTTATCACACAGGGCTCAAATGATATCCAATTGCCATGAAATTTTATATAGAAAAACTAGACATTTCTAGTGACTTGTGTCAACTAGAAGCACCTCATTTGGATGTCTAAAGAGGAAGATATGAATTTTTAAATAATCTATCCAGTAATAGGAACTCCACCCGACCTCAGTTACTGTTTGATTAGATTTCGAGGTCTGAGCTTGATTGAACTAATCTAGTGTTATTTTTTTACTCTAGCTAACATCTACAAATTTCCATATTGGTATCATTTACATCTATTGGATTTTTGTGTAATTAATTGAACATTTTTGAAATTTGCTATAGAATTCTGTGATAACACCAGTGGACAGCCTGACCTCTAGATTATTTTGAATGTCAAACATCCTATGTGTTAAATGTTATGGTCTGAACATATTTTTAGTATGAATTAGACATGTGTATCTTTCTAGAGTGGCAAAGAATTTATCATTTAGATTTTTATAGAATTATTTATGATTTTCCAAAGTTGTGACAGAAATGAGGACAAATCTTACCGAAATTATATATGTATATTTCATGCTTCCCTTCAAGTTCCTTAAGATGTAGGCCACTTTTAATGATGCAAATGAGTTTTATTCATGTAATTAAATATGAGAATGTGATGTATGAGCTCACACAGTTCGCATGACACCGAATGAAATTTTTATACACAACACAATACAAAAATAATCATTATTTCTATTGCCTTTTCATTGAAAACTTGTATGATTCTTGGAAATGAGATATCTAAAGGCATAAGATGAGCAAGAAATTATGGTATTACAACTTTTAAGTCCCAAATTACTTAGAATTTCAAAAAACCCTAACCCTAAATAGTGAGAAGCATATCCTAGTAGAGATGTAGAGGGAGAGAAAGTTTCATTTTTGTGTGGATACTGTAGAGGCACAAATCACTAGATTTACACATGTGATTTGAATCACAGCTCAAACAAAAGGTAATTTTCTTGTCTTATCTTGATTTATGCTTTTGTGCATATTCCTAGAAAGAGGTTTCAATGATAAAACATTTTAAATTTTTACTATTCCTATAAGCATTGAGAAACCCAACATAACTAACACATGGGCAATGGTCAAACAGAGTTTCAACTCTTGGAAACTCCTCTTACATATGTCATCCTACATAAATAGTGTCTCTTTCCTAGTTATCTTGTATAAACTTTCTATAGTAACTTGCCAAATTCAGAAAACTTTTAACCTTACTAATGGTTTCAAGCCTATCCTACTATAACATAGCTTCAACTTTAATGGGATCAACCACAATCCCTACCTATGAGATCACGTGACCTATAAACCTTACTTCAATAAGCTAAAACTTACATTTATTAAGTTTGACTTACAATCTCTTATCTTTCAAGGTCTTAAGGATTACTCTCAGATGCCTTTTATGCTCCTCAAATGACTTGGAGTGCACAAGGATATTATCAATAAAGACCACAACAAACTTATCTAAATAACATCCAAACATCTTGTTCAAGTAGTTTATAGAAATAGCTAAATCATTTGTCAAACAAATGGCATAATAGGAAATTCATAATGCCCATATCTAGTTCTAAAAGTTGCCTTTGGGATGTCTTCAGCTCTAACTCTCAATTGATGATAGCCAGATCTAAGGTCCATTTTAGAAAATAAAAATACCCTTACTAATTGATCTAAAATATCATCAATTCTGGGGAAGGGATACTTATTCTTAACTATGACCATATTTAGTACCTTATAATCTATACAAAATCGTAGGCTACCATCTTTTTCTTTTAACAAAAAACACAGAAGCTCCCCAAGGTGACACACTAGGGCATATGAAACCTTTTTCTAGCACATCTTTAATTTACTTTTTCAACTCTGCTAGCTTGATGGAATCCATCTTATAAAGAGATTTAGACATTGGTCTAGCCTCAAGCACAATATCAATAAGAAATTCTTTCTCTCTTTTAGAAGGTAGACCACTAAAATCAAAATTCTTAGAAAAACTTTTAGGGATTCCCTAACTATAGGGATCTCATCTATCCCTTCCTCTACTTCTACCTACATAGAGAAAAAGATTAGAGATTTTTGGCATCTATATTATAAGTATCTTTTAACTGAGCAATGGATAAGAAAGATAACTCAACTTCAGTATTAAGTAAGGTCCCACATTCAAGTAAGGTAATGGTTTTATGTATATAATCAAGTACAACATTATTAGCACCATTTAATTCATACTAATAATCAAGTCAATGTCATGAAAAGGCATATAAATCAAATCAATGGTAGTGAAACAATGGTTAAACTATATAGTGATATTCAAACAAATATAGAAAGTAATCACATAGTCTTCAGTAGGTGTAGATATAGAAAAATTACATGGTAAATACTAATAACCAAACCTAATTTTCTTACACAATTATAGGGTATAAATGAGTTATTAGCAAAGCACACGAATCAAATATAGTAGTCATATGAAAATCATTAACTTTAATCATACTTTTGATTAAACTAGGAGACGTGTTGGCCTCTTATTGAGTGAATGCAAACACTCTATCATGGGTTTGTGATCTAAGTGGAGGCACCATCTTTGTCTAAGAGCAATTCTAGGCTATGTGCCCATACTTCCCACATCTGCAACAGGTCACCTGTGATGGCTATCTTATGTTAGGTTAAAGCTTCTTCCCTTTCTAACCTTTTCTATTCTAAGAACCTTACCTTTCTTCTTATTGTTAGCAGTAACACTCACATTATCCTTTTACCTTAGCCTCTTTAATTTTGGACTTTTCTAACTAGCTCCTGCTTGCATTATATTTGTATGTTGTCTTTAGTTATCCTACTAACCTCTACAAGAGCATTAAGTGTTCTGACACTTTGTGAAGTAACTCTATATCTAATAGAGGGTTTCAATCCCTTCTCAAAACACTTGCACCTCTATTTTTTATCATCACATTTCTTTAAGAGGGGTATCAAGACAACTTTGTAAATTTAGCAACATATTGTTAATTGTTATCTCTTTCATTTTCTTCAAGTTAATAAATTCCATGTCCTTTTGATCCCTAAGTGAATTGGAAATATATTCTTCATAGAGTTTAGTTAAGAAATTTTCTAGTTAATTAGGATGTTTTGGCTCTACACAATTACTTCCTTCCACTAATGATTGGCTTCTTTTTCTAACATGTGGCTAGTATAGTTTTCTACTTAAAAGAACATCTTATCACTTTAAATGTTTTCTCCAACTGCATAATTTTTCAACAAATAAGGCTGGACAGTTTTTTCTAAATTGATTCAACAATTGTTTATCAGTAAGTTAGGTTTGTATCAGGTCTTCAAAGGGTGTAAGAGGATTTTCAAGAACATTTATTGGTTGTTATGGTTTTGGAGCTTTTTTTCTATCATTATCCTTCCTAGCTAAACTGTCCATTTATTCATTCTCTATAACATCAAGGGGTCTGTTTTTCGCTCATATTCTTACTCTGCTCTTAATTAGACTATCCCTTGGTAAGAAGGAATTTATTTCATATAATCCTAGGAATTTCATTCTATGGTATTCTCGGCTTACATTCTTTTTCTACATAATACGAGGCTCACTTTCTTAGGCAGTTTCTAACTCTCTCGAGCTTCCTTGAGGGTACGAAGGCACTAACTGTCTATCTTAGCTTATTTCTACGTTCGGATCAGAGCTAGGCTTTCTCTCTATTTAATTTCTTTAGCTTTATCCCTAAGAGCATAGTATACTATTTCTAGGGTTCTACTAACCTGATCCAAGACACGTGCTTTTAATGCCCAGACTCTATTTTACTGAAAACTTATGCTCTACTGGGTGCTTTAATCACTCATGTGCTTCAATCCTATACCATTCTCATATTAGGGAGCTTGTCTAACAAACTATCGAACCCTTATCTGTTTACTCTTCTGGGCTTAACTTACTCATCTAACCATGACTAAAGCAATGGCATTTTTTTTTTGTAGCTAGTTTCTTAGCTCTTTCTCGCTTCCTTTATCACTATGCTTTATGACTCAAGGGGTCTATCTAGGGGAATTTATTAACCGCTACTGGGTGGATTCCTCGACATCAGGATGCCTTATCTTTTCTTTCTCGGTCTAGGGAGAACTTTCACCGAGCCTTTCATTCATATATCTCACCTGGAACGATGCTACTGGTCATCTCTTCTAGGCTTTAGCTTATGCTCAGCCTAGGCTAGTCATCTCATAGGACCTGTAGCTTACTAAATATCCTTATTCTTTTTTTAGCCTTTGTCACTGGGCTATTCATACTTACCTCTAGGTGTTACCTATGAGGTACACCTTTCTAGGTTACTCACTATGTGCTTCACTGCTGGTAGCCTTATCTCACATTATTTCAAGGCTACACTAGCATTCTATCATTTAATGTCTCGCTGGGTAGCACTCTAGGTTAGAGTCAACGCCTTATAGGCGGCTCTCAACAACCTTATTATTCTTGTATCTAACCTTTTCTGTGTTGAGCTCTTTCCTTAATTTCAACTACTAGGCCCACAGACTTTTACTGACTTTCATAACTATTCTTTTCCTCTACTTATACTAGGGGTTCCCGTTCTCTGTGGGTTATCGAATCCCTTATCAGTTCTTTTTTCAAGTTGGCTTGAATATAACCAATAAGGCATTCATGGTGCCATTCGCCGTAACTAACACATCATTCACCATGGCTAATTAGCCTCAGGTTCGCCCTAGTTTTCCTGCCTGAGTATTGGCCATGGCTAACTTCTTAATTGGTCGTAACGAGGAACTCTCTGGATTACCTTGCTGCTATCTAAAATAATTGGTAGCAGTGACGGGCTTGTCGTGCAACCCTCAAAATAAAACTAGGTTGAATATTAAATATAGCAAGTGGCACAACCTAGGTCATCTCCCTTGGAATTGGAATTCAATGTTCAATTAGGTTCTCTAAGTGTTCTAAGATCCTAGAACTATCTAGTTTGGGGGGTTTTTGAATGAATTAAACTATCCTAAAACTAAATTGAATCAAAATTCCTAAATTCTACCTAATTGTGTGAATTGTAAATGATAATGGCTTGTGACTAGCTTAGGAATCATCTCTTGGTATCCACTATCCTTATCCTATTCCAATTGTGATTAATTATGGCCTAAGAATTCCTAATTATGTTCATTAGCAAATGATCTTGAATAACCATTCAAGATTCAAGAGATTAATAATCTAATGTTGAACTGAGACCTCAATTCCACATTAAACCGTTAACTCTTATCCTTAAGATCAATGAACATCCAATTTGATTGATTAACTAATTAATTATCTTCTGATTCATCATCCAAAAATGTTTAATTAACCAACTAAACATCAAGGAATTCTCAGATAGACATTTAAACACATAACCTCACTCATGTATTTCATCGAACACCTTCGTGGCATACATGGGAGATTAGAGAGAATAATGAAAAATCAAATTCAAATTTAACCAATTAATCAACAAAAAGAAGTTTCCTAATCAGTGTCTAACCAGCCACTAATTAATTACACCAATTCCTAATCAAATATAACTTAACCAAGATTATACAGAATAAGAAAAAGTGTAGGAAAAATAAGAAAATCTTAGCCAGAATTCTGCATTCTTCCAAGGATTCAAGCTTCTACTCAAGAGTTTCCTCCCTTGCTAGCCTCAAGATGAATGAATTAGATCTTCATTCGGTGGATGGATGATGGAGTATGGAATGGAGAGATGGATGTGTGGATGGAGGCGTAGGAGGCGAGGGTATGATCAGGCGTGAAGACGTCACTGAATGATGGATGCGTGGGTGTTTTTAAAAGGCAAATGACCGAGGGAATAAGGATTAATGAGGCGTAGGGATCTGGAGTCGTGTGATGAATGGAGACGTCTGGATGTGTATTTCTGCTCCCTTTCACGTGCTATTCATTAATCAATTCACGTGCTTAACTCTTCGTTTAAGTGCTGCCTCTTCCCATTATCTGAAGCTCCCTTGTGCGTGTAAAAACGTGGGCCCCAGTATCAATATAATATTCCATGTTGGCTACTGTAGCTTCTGCATGCCTCTTTGTTTATGTTCACGTCGGGTCCTACGTTGCAGCTCATGTGTATTGCTCGAGTCTGCTTCTCTTCCTCGTTTTGCTGCTGTGCTTCATCGTTCTGCTTGTGCTGCTTCATGTGTGTTGCTCGAGTCTGCTGCCATGTGTTTTCTGTTCATATTTCCCACGTTGTTCTTCCCAGCTCTTTGCTTTTTCTTTTCAGATCATGCATCGAGCAACCTGAAGCTCTCTTCTCGTATTTAACTTCCTTTCCAGCCCTCGAGTTCAGCTTCTGCTGTAGCCTGTAACTGTTGCTTCTGCGTGTGCTGTCTAGACGTGACTTTCTTCTTCGTGTTTCTTTACTTGATTCTGCACACAAAACTCGTGGCTGTCTCTGTTTCACATTGCTGTCCACGTACCAATCTCCACATGGATCTTCTTTTGCGTTTTTCTCACCTTAGTTTTTCCTCCATTCTTGCTCTGTTTTGCTTTTCTTCATTTGTTTCCAAACAGAGGCTGCTTCCTAAAAACGTGCTCTGTTTCACGTTATTTTCTTCTCGTTTCAGCCCTTCTGCCTGAGTTTCTCACGTCTCAGCTCTGTTCAGCAGCTTATGTGTGAATCATGAAGCTCCTTGCTCTGTTTCTGCATGTACGTAGCTTTTTCTTCTCACGTTGCTTCTGTTCTTCTTGCTTTAAATCTTCACGTGCTTCTGCTGGTGCATGCATGGCTTTGTTTCTATTTCAGCTCTAAACTCTTCTGCTCATGCTCTGCTCAGCTACTGGCCATGTGCATTTGTGTGTTTCTTCATATAAGTGTTGCCTCGTCATTCTTCCCTGTAGCTATGCAAGACACGAGAGAAAGTTCTGCTCACAATCCTCCTTCAACCCAGCCTCTTTTCACGTGATCTCCTCCCATGCATATCCCTTGCTTCTTTCTCCCACACATACATGCCTTCATCTCTTCTTCTTCTTTGCTCTTCAAAACAAATGCTCATTCAAGCTCCAAATTCATATTAAACTTCTGTACAAAAGAGTGGGAAAAATCAAATGGAATTATCCACAAAATTATTTAAAAGAAATTGAGCATTAAAAACCAAATTTTTACAAATTAACTTCTAAAATATAAAAATGGCTATTAAAATGAAATCTCATCTAATTAAAGTCTTAAAGCCATATTTGGACATTAAAATGCCTAAATTAGGGGATTAAAATATATAAAATATCATGCTTATCAAGCAGCTAAGTAATTAATTGGCAGTGGCTAAGCAATTAATTGGCTGCGATTAAGCAATTAATTGGCTATGACTAACAGCCTCTGATTGGCTTACTTTTTTAGGGATTAGATTTTCATCTTTAGCCACTAACCTAAGCCTCATAGTCATTATGTCTAGCCCATCATTAAGCTAGGGGTTCTACCTCTTACTTCATTCATACATAGCTAGCTGTTACCTCTGGGCTATCAGGGCTCTAGTGTATAGCTTGTAACTTAACCTCTGGCTTGAGGGAATTAACTTTTAAGACTCTGAAACTTATCTAGACATTTGGGTGTCGTGGCTAGGGGGTGACTCTATTTCTCACTTCCTCTCTAAACTAATCCTGTGCAGTCGCAGTTTCATCTCATATTGCGCTGCATCACTACTTGTCTCTGCATTATGCAAGATAGTTGGGAATGGCCTGAGTATGACTACCAGGGAGAATTAGGCCTCAAGTACTCTCTCTAGCAAGCCTTTTCATATTAATAAGATCATTTTCCATCGTTTATATCTAAAGGTTACCATTGATCCCGCGAGCTATCATATCACATTAGAGCTCTAGCCACTGGATCCCTTAACTTCGCTCAAACTTAGCTTTGCTCAAGCTACTCTAGAGGCCACTCTTTCTCAATGTTCACTAACTACTCTAAGACTATTCTATCACTTACTCATCATGAATAAAGCCACAAACAACTTTCTTACACCCAATATATCTCATATAGGACTTTTTATAGTCATACAAGCCTTTTACAAAACCCAATGGCTGTATCCTCAAGCCAAATTCAATCTGAGAGAGCCTAGAACTTTACTTTGATACTAATAAATGTGACACCATATTTTCTAGCTCATTTCATGCCATTCATAAGCTTTATATCATCAATTTCACAAGGGCATATGAAAAGGGAATGAAAATAATGGGCTTTTTTGCGTTGCGCTATATTTAAAAGTTTGCAATCGGTGTCACGTGGATCGTGTGAGCTTAGGCTATATATCCTCATATTTAATACATCAAAAAAGCTCATTTGCATCACAAGAACATGCCTACAACTCATTGAAACCGAAATGGAGCATGGAAAATGAGAGTTCATTCTCGGCCATAATTAGCCTCTTTTTTGGGCAAAGTTTGGAAAATCATAACTAAATCTCGAAAAATCAAAAACATATCATCTTGGTCATTATAGAAAGCTTATGATGTCTACTTCACACTGCAAATATGCTCTGGCCATAAAATTTAGTATAGAGGACGTTTGACATCTAAAATTGTCCAAAGGTCCAACTGAATTTTGGAACTATCATAGAATCTTACAGAAAACTTTGAAAATGTCTAATTAATTCCACAAAAATAAAATCCATACAAATGATACCAATATAGAAATCTATGGAAGTTAAATAGAGAGAAAAAATATATCTCTAGATCAGTCCATCAAGTCAAGACTGTGAAATTCAATAGAACAATACTTCTGGTCGGGCAAATTTATTGATACTTGAAAAAAACTTGAAAAATTCATATATCCCTCTCTAGACCTCCAAATGAGGTGCTTCTAGTTGATACGAGTCACTGTGATTGCCTAATTTCTCTATATAAAATTTCATGACAATTGGACATCACTTGAACCTCGTGGGATAGAAAACAATTTTGGACCAAATGAATAGTGCAGCAGACCAAAACTATAAATTTTGCTAACTTTGAAAAATCGTCAAATATTCTGTAGATCTCCAAAAATTATGATCTTTAGCTTCCCAAAAATTTCTCAATGAGACCTAATTGCATACCAAATTTCAGATCAATACTAACTCATTTGGCTAAAAAGTGATATAGGGTTCCATTATGGTCAAATTTGGCTCCATATAAGGTACCAAACTTGCCAAATGGCCTTCCCTTGGTATTGGCACCTTTTGGGCAAGTCTAAAAGTATATTTGAGACTTGTGTGAGCTGCTCAAATGGTCTTAAACCTCATGCATCTCATTTTGGTCATTCAACCCACACTTATGCATACTTACATCATACTTCCACATTGCATATTTGGGCATTACAAACTCAAATTGTATTCTAGAGCTCATACATCATATCCATAGTTATAAACATCACATAATAGCATATTTATACATGTCTCAAGGTTCATAACACATGTACAACATCATATACATTATGAACCATCATTATGGTTCCAAAATAGACAAAACAAGGCATAAGCTTATCACTCTCCCTTCTTCATTGTTGTTGGCTACCTTCACCATAATTACTTGGTCCACCTAGCATGTTAGATCATTGGAGAGGAGGGAATGAGATTCAAAGAATCCCAATAGCTCATCTCCTATTCAATCATACATAATATGTGCAAAGCAAGCTTTATAAATGCATACGTGGAGAAAATGAGAGACATGAACATTTTAAAAGTGAACTTAGCATGTGAACAATTCATACAAGACATTCAAGAGCTTACCAAGTGTTTGGATTGGCCTCACACTTCTCCTCATAGATTTTGGACTTGCCTCACCCATTTTTTAAGAGCTTTGGATTTGACCATACTCTTAGGAGCCTACTTTACTTTTGGGAAACTCTTTGCTTTGTCTCAACCAAGCTCAAGGGTTCTTGGCTCATCCTCACCAAAGAAAAGAGTTCTTGGCCTCTCCACACTCAAGTAAACTCATACAAACATCATATGCTCATTTGAAAATATAGCATGGCATAAAGAATCATGGCATATAAAGGCTTGCTAGCATACTTTTCATATCTTGAAAATACACATACACATATTCTAAAACAAGTTAAACACACATCAATGCATGAGAGAAGGTGGAGAGAGCTACCTTATATACAAACACACACTTTTCCTTTAGGATTCAAGCCTCCTCTTTCGGCCACACACCTACAAATTGGTGGAGATGATTTCTCTTGGCCTAGATACAATTTATGGGAGCCAATTAGGTCCATGAAACACATTCTAAGGTTACATAACTTAATGAAACACTAGATTGCTCTATAGGTTCTATTATGGTCCATAAAGGCACCTAGTGAAGCAACACCCCTCAAATACTTTCTAGGCCTGATTCTTTTCTTTCAAATATGATTCTTGACTCCTTTTAAGCCTCTTGGAGTCATCATATCAGCAAAACAAAAGGCCTAACACTATGTTGGTTCTTTAAGCCATAATATGGAATCTAAGGCACCAAATCACTTTCTATGAGTTCTAAACTTTTTTCAAGGCCTCCTTTCATTCTCATTCATCAAATATGACTCAAGAATGGCCTTAGAAAAATTTAAAACTCCCCCCACCTACAAAATCCCCTCTTGGCCGAGACATAGACACCATTTGGGCCGTATAAAGGTTTCTTTGTTTTCTTGAAGGAGAAAGCTTGTGGGGAGCATCTTAAGTGCCTCAAGAACTCATTTATACTCTAAATTAGACCTAGGAAGCATCACATAAATTTAGAATTTCAAAGGTACACTAGAAACCCTAGGTTTTGCATCTTGAATCTTAATGCCTATTTCATGGTTTTCTTTGCATATTCTTATCCCTCTCCATCAAATACCCAAGAATCATGCTTGGTTGGGCTTGAGAATCAGATCTTCCTAGGGTTCTTTGTTTAGGTCGAAATAGAGAAGAAGGGGGCTCACCATAGCTACCATAGAATGCATTTTTACCTTGTTTGTTTAGTTAGTTTGGCTTGAATCTTGCTTTCTTCAAGCTCTTCTCTTCAAATCCAAAAATTTCCCTCTATTATTCCTTCAAAACACCCCTCAAAACTTCAGAAAAATCATGAAGAAGAAGAGAGAAAAAGAGGAGAAGAGATTGGTGGAGAGAAAGCATGAAAAACAAGCAAAATTCCATACCTAAAGATTTGAATTTTTCCTCCTTCTTCTCTTCTCCTTGTGCGCCACTCTCCAAGGGCTTTGGTTCTGATTTGGGGCTGGAAAATCTGAAGTGAAATAAGGGAGAGTGTGAGGCGCCACCTATATATAGCTAGGGCAAAGTGACTTTTTCAAAAATTTCCATTTTGCCCTTCATACTTTGCATTTTCATTTCTCCTTTGTCTTAGCTCCTTTTTGAGAATCATCTCTTCCATTATAAAATTTAGGTTTCCAATTAAGAAAAATGCCTTTGGAATTACTCAAATTGGAGTTAAAACCTTTCTGAACGAACCGGTCAAAGTTCGGGTCAACCAACGTTAGAAAACGTCCACCGGAGGGGATTTAACTATCTTGGGGCATCCCATGATTTTTAGGGCTTCTAAGAACCCTGAAGAACTCAAAACTTTAGTTTAAAAATCCTTCATGTGTAAATTTCAAAAATTATCTAAAATTACAAAAATGCCATTACGTTTCATAGGCTTTTTGTAAGAATTATTTCTTTATTCTAGCTCCGTTTTTTTTTTCGTTTGAGCATAGGATTCCCATTTTTAGGAGTCTAGAATGCTTTCCAAATTTTTTGGGACCTTAACTTCATCATTTTGGGGGACTTCCTTTTATATCTAGTGAGTTTCGTTCGTTAACGGAAAAACTGTATGTTACGTTTCTCGTATTTTCTTTCGTTTTTAGAGAACTGGATGTTACAACCACCGTGATCCAAAGTACACTAAGCCTAAGATAAGTATAATTATCAACATTTAACTATCATTAGCAAGGAATTTTCTATCCATTGATTAATTTCATTAAGAATCTATCAAGAATTATTTACTCGGCTCCCAAAGAATCTATTGTACCAATTCGGTCAAAATACTAAGCATTCGTAAAGGTTCACTCCCCACTCCTCCATTTTCACACATGCAAAAGCCAACACCAATAATCAATCCAAATGGTAAAATTCCAACATTTACACATCACAAAATGGTAGGAGACACTTACCCAATGCTTTAGTGACTCAAAAAATTTGGATTTAAGTTATCAAGCTAAGAAATTATAGTGTTTCACTTCCATTTCCTTGAAATTTCACACAATAGTAGAACTCATTATGAAAATAAATCCTTAGGGATATTTTCCAACAAAATAATATACAAAATGGAAGGGAAATACTTACCCAATCATCTTTTTTACTTCTAACTCCAAAAATCTTGCAATAATCATCTAAAGACCAAATTTCATATTTGAGAAGGAGATGAAAATTCACTAAACTAGAAACTAATTTGACCAAAATGAAGAGGAGAATAAGAAAATCAACTTATGTATAACTCACCTTAGCTAAATCTCCCTCTAAACTTGCAAATCGGAGCTTAGAAAATAAGGAACCCTAGCCACCTTCTCACATGTGTGAATTTTCTCCCTTTGTTCTACATAACCCTCAAACTTTAGCACCAAAATAATAAAGTGATAAGTCCCTTAGGGTTTTAGAGTAAGTGGGCTGGTCCATTAGGCCCAATATAACCCATGGTTTGATTTATTTTCAAAATTGGGCTAAAGTTCATTGGGTTAGGCTCTAGAATTTTAAATGTTAGGGATGGAATGTAGCCCAAAACCTATTTAGACTCACTTCCCCAAGTTTGGGCTAAGGCTAAATGAGCTATTGTCTCACTTAAATTCACTCATAAGTTTTAGACTTTCAGAAAATTTAAATTGGGCCTATAAGAAAACTAGTATTAGGCTCTCCTACTAAGCTTATGACATAATTGGGCTTTTATATTAGGCCCCAAATTGAATAATCATAAGGCCTAAATTAAGTATCCATCTCCCTTTCCACTTAATTAACTTTATTAATTACCCAAATTAATTCTCTAATCCTCATAATTAGTCTTCATTAATTTTAGGTGTTATAGTTGAAATAGGATTTTCAGTTACTTTGGATGCCTTAAGGATTAGCTCTCAAAATTCAAATTTTGGCTTAAAAATCTCACCACATATAATCTTCATAATTCCAATAAAACTCATTAGAGCCATTAAAAGTATAATTAAACATGTCTAGAGTCATATTATTGTATTAGGCATTGTTGAACCTTAATTTTTCACTTACAAAAATTGAGTTCTTAAGTTCATTCCAATGGTTTCATTAGTGTTTATATTTCAAATTTAGACCATTCAAAATCTTAGAATCAATGAAATAATTCTCAAGATACTTAAATCCCTTCTTGGCTGAGAGATAGCATTTGATTTCCATTCTTAAAGTTTTGTTTACTTCTTAGGGAATTTGATAATTTTAAGATCTCTATAATTCATTTCTAACTCAATTATGGTATTAAAGGGATTAATTAACTCTATTAGGGTTTTGAATCTCTCAAGGCCAAAACCAAACCCTAAGTGAAGCCATGTGCCAATCCCTTCATTCTTTATCATTTCTATTTGTATATTCTTATTCTTCACCCTTCAAAACCCTTAGTTTCATCAAGTTTTCATTAAGCTCATGTCTCCTTCCCTCATCCTCTCTCTTGGCTAAACACATGGTGGGCTAGGGTTTCAAGAATACAAAATTTTCCTAGCCTACATCATACCTTGCTTTGATGTACTCTTAATAAGGATTATTTTGGTAGAATTGGTTTTCTTAAAAGAGCTTCCTCACCCAAGAGTTCAGCCACAAAATCCACTATTTTGAGAAACCAAAACTACCATGAGAGAAAGAAGAAAAAGAGTAAGAGAAAGTTCATAATAATGTCATATTCAAATTTAAGAGTTTTGCTTATTTATATGTAGCTTTCTTCTTCCTTCCTTCTTCCTTCTTCACACTACAAAGATCCCTTTGGAGTTGCCCTAGGTTGGTTATAGAAAGAGGGTGGCGCCTTATATATAGAGAATTTTAGGGTTTCATAAATTTTTCAAAAATATAGATTTTACCCCTTCATTTTAATTATACTGTTTGAGCTCATTTCTCATTATTTTCAGAAACTGACAACTCAACACTAAAATTTAAACTCTCCTCTTCATTAAAAATATCTTTTTAGAGGTTACAGGGACTTAAATATGGTTTGGAAAAATCTAGTTAAAGTTGTAGTTAATTGAAACCTTAAACTATATACTTCTAGAATTTAATCAAACCAATCTAATCTAGTTAATCTACTAATCTTATTTTACCATATTATGATGAGCGATATTCATTTCTCAAGTTAATTCTCATGTTTTTTAAATTCTTAAATTTTCATCATTGTGGCCTGTATTGGTTCCTTTTAGCTCTAACTAGGTTTTCCTTTCCCTATAACCCATTTTTAATTAATTCATTCCATTCTTTAGAGACTATAGTGGTTTACAAAACATAGAATATTACATACAGGCATAAACAAATGAATAACTAAACTTCATGAAGCAGGGATCCATCAAATTTTTTATATGTAAACATAAAACCTAAAATTGGCAAACCTAAGTAATGAAGTTCACTAACACATAGCTTGTTAATGTTAATTACCATCCATATCTAGCATGCCAAAAATATTCTAGCAATTCCTAGAAATTCAAATTCCAAATCCCAAATCCCAAAAATGTTTAAAATGAAAAATTTCCTAGAAATTCAAAGAGAAAAAAGAAAACAAATACTTATCATTCTCCATTTTTCTTTGTCATCTTCTTTGTTCACCGTCTTCTTCGTCTTCTTCTTCTTCTTCTTCTTCTTCTTCTTCTTCTTCTCTGACGGCCTTGATATCTATCATTTTCTCACTCTCCATTGTTCTCTCATTACTCTTCATCATTCTCTCATCACTCCCACCATTAAGCTTCTATCTGCCAATTGATAAGGGTTGAGGCAAGGGTATAATGAGTGGGAACCTTAGTTTAATAATAAAAAGAATTAGTAGCAACTTCGCTAAAAGACTATTTTAACAAGGACTTATAGTAGTCACCATTAAAAACATCTTTTAGCAACAATGAATAGTTGTTGCTAAAAAGTTTGATGCTACAATTTTTTGGCCTATGTGGAGAAAATTTTGAAAAGAATTAGCAGTGAAATATGGTTGCCATTTAAAGACATGTATCTCTTACCATTGAAGTTATTTTTAGTCACAACAAAGAATTGTTGATAAAAATATTGGCATAAATATTTTAACTTCTTAGGTAAAACTTTGAAAAGATTTAGCTATGATAGATTGTCACCACCAAATTTTTTTTTTAAAGATAACTCTATGTCCCACAAAAAGTCACTTTTAGTAACAATAAAAAAATGTTGCGACTAAAACCGTTTCTACCAACAACAATTATTGCTAAAAATTTGGCCAGGAAAAAAAAATCACAAGACTTAATCAGTAACACATTGTCACCATTAACAATTTTTAAAGGTGACTTTTTGTCGTCACAAAAATACTTAAAGCAGCAACTTTCAAGGGTCGCTAGTAAAAGGAATTTCAATGACCCTTTTATCACCAGAAAAAACATTTAGTGGTGATATTTATTGTATCACTACTACAAGTTTTAACAAAATGAGAAATACTCTTTTAGCCGTAACCTATAATTATCGCTACTAAAAAAAGAACTTATAGTAATGATTCTTTTTAGTTGCTGCTCTGTAGTGTTAGAACTTTGTCTTTAGTTAGGTTGACTAGTTTTATATCGAGGCACTCTACAAAATTAACCCATGGTTTTGTCTATGTCATCTTTGTAATACAATATATATCCATTAATGCAAACATTACTTTTTTGAGTAGATAAACCAAATTTTGATACTAGCTTTTTCATTTTTTACCAATTCTCAAATATGAAATTATCAAGTGGCAACTTTCTTTCATAAGACTTGCTGACTAAAACTTTGTTCTAACATGTTGTTGTTAGATTTAATACTCAATATTTTTATAACAACAAACAATTCAAATTGATTATTGTATCTTAACTATAGTGGTTATTGACACGCATTTAATAAATCAAAAAACTTTAGGACTTTTAAATTTGGTGGTTCTTTAACATGATTAATATTATCCTCATAATCTACTTTATCATAGCTACCAATATTAAAATCAAGACTAGTTACATCAAAGATTATTCTTTCATTTATGTTATTATAGTCTCCTGAAGTAGATGTAGTTCCAATGTGTATGTTAGTTGGTAATGATTCAATCTCATCGTGGCATATTGGACACCAATATCTAGGTTGAAACCCTATTTTATAAAGATCATTTTTTACATGTTATGCATAGTAAGATATGCTCTATTTTTGTGTTTAAAACATGGACATTTAATTTTTTTTTGGTTTCCTAAAATGGGTTTTTTTTTCATAAGCAAAAGTAATAAACTTTTCTATCCTTATAAAAATTTTTCAATATGTCATTTATATCTAGGATTCAATCTATTATACATCAATCTTCGATTATCGAGAATTTTCATTTTTTGTGATAATTAACAATTTAAACATTATCTTACAAATTTTGGTTAAAAGAAACATAATCTTACAAATATTATCAAATAAAAAAATATTTCTCCACTACATTAAATGAGAAAAAATATTATCACAAAAAATTTTAATATTAATTTATAAATATTATCCAATAAGAAATATTTCTTTACTATGTTATCACAAAAATAATAAATAAATAATGACATTAAATAACAAATGATATTTCATAAAAATATTATCAAGTAATTGTTTATACATACCTCTTGAACAAACTAAAATATTTGAATTTGAAACTCCAATTAAACAAATGTTGAGAGAAGGAAGATGAAGAAATCCCAAATGTAGAGTAAAACCACATAAACCATAGAATAAATTTCCAAGCACAGAGTAAACACGAATAAAACGAGAGAAGAGAACATGAGAAAACTAGAGAAGAGAAATAAAATAGAGAAGTGAAATATGGAATGAGAATAGGTTATATAACAATCTATTCACACGGCTATTTTTCCTCAAATAGTTAGTTTTTAACATTAAAAACCTGTTTTTATTTTTAAAAGTTAAAAATACAATAAAAAAATTAAAAAAAATGGACAACTGAACTTGGTTGGCCTGACCAACAAATTTCAATCACAAGGACAACAATTGCAACTTTTTGTCAGCTTGTACAAATCCTTTTTATTGTTCTATTATTATTTACTATTTGGTGATTGAAATTGTTTTATTTATAAAAAATTAGTCAAAAATCATGTAAATGTTAAAAAAAAAATAAAACATCATAACAATTAGAATTTAATCGAAAACGTCAGTTGAAAATCTTCAACATTGTTGTAGTATATAATTCTTAATAATCACCCGTGAACTTTAGTAATGTCTGCACAATGATCACATATAAATTATCCCATTTAGTTACTTTTGTTGTTCAAAATAATTATACTTTCATCTTATTGTTCCTTGTCCTTAATTATCTTCGTTAAATGGTCAGAAAGGTTAATTAAACATTCCTTTTGCCATCAACAAGGCTTATTTAATTGTGCTTACTTCTTCTTCTCCACATAAAAAATTAAATGACGCAAATCCTGGGTTCAAATTTGTATATAAATAAGCAATTTGAATCCTTTGCATTTAGGAGATAAATGCATTGCGTGTAATTGGAAAAAGATAAATTGAGAGTCATGAGACCAAGCAGCTTTTAATATTTAAATTTAGAGAGAGAACTTTCAGCATTCGATGCTGTTTAGTTTTTCTCTTTTCCACTATATTTCACGCAATATTACGGAGGATCCATTAGCTATAAATTGGACATGCAATGTGTGAAAACTATAATTTTCATTTTCTTATTGAAGAGTTGAAGTTTACGCGTTGGTACCTGGTCGCTCATATATGACTAAGCCACTAATTGCAACCACATGCAAATATGCCAATTGATGCTTTAATTCCAGCACAGAGAGATTGTGACTATTTGCTGTTTCCAAATTTGCCTATTAGGGTTTCCTTTTTTAGTTTTTTGATATTTTCAGCATTTTTCTAAATGTGGTAAAGTTCATAATACCCTTCGGACCAAAAATCAAAGGCGGTTTGGTTCTTCAACTACTCTTTGCACTTTATTACACGGAATGCCACCAATAATTCAGAGAATAATTGTACATTTTAATTTTTTTATAGAGGTTCTGCGAAGTTATATATTTATGTGACTGTCATTACCAAAAATTGCAAAATTCATCTACCCTATTTGATGAGATGGACCCCACATTGTCAGATTCATACACTATACGCTTTCCTCGGACCTGCTTGGCACTGCCAGTGCTACTGCATTGCAGGATGTAATATACAAACCACACCAATAGGAAAGGACATTCACATCCCTCATTAATTTTTCATGAATTAAAATTTCTCAATTTTTTAAAAAATTATTCGTATTAATTAAAAAAGACACAATCATATATATATATATATATATATAAACAAACTAAAAAAAAAAACTTATTGTCTTTAGTCACGAACAATATGATTTCATTTTTGGGCCCAAAAATGTATATAAAAGGGTCCATGCAAATGTATATCGGTGCCATTTGGAACATATTATTTTGAATATAAAAATTTTGATAAAATTTAAATATGGTGTTAGAAAATAATTAAATTTGTATATAAGTCTATGTAAAATTATATATGACCCTCCAAAAATTTGTTTCTTCCACCGCCCTTGCTAACGTTTATAGGACTTACTTAAACAATAAACTTTACTTAAATATATATTTATCTCTACAATTTGTGTAAGTCCTACAATTTTTTTGTCTTTTTTAATGCAAAAATTAACTCCATTAAATTTTTAAGAAATTGAGACCATGTCTTCGTCAAAAATGCAAAGGTGTTTGAGGTAGTTTTGGAATTTCGCTTGAGTTCCAGAAATTTTGTTTAGGTGTTAAATAGGCTGAGTTTCAAGTTATTCTGACTCACAAGGAAAGGAAAAGAAGATATTTGAGGTATGCACATTTTGAACTTCACACCTTCCTTTCGCTCTCTAGCTCTCTCTTTCTCTCTCTTCTTGTTAAGAACACTCAAACTCTCCTAAAATACCCGTATGCAAGCTTCCACTTACTTCAACATTTCTTTAATGGCGTCTCTTTAATTCCCTTATTTTAAGAAAACTTCTGTGTTTTTAATTATGCCAAAATTTTTCTATTCTCAACCTAATCTAAGCCAGATTAATTGCTTGCACTAAATTACTATAGTAATAGCTATATTGCAGTGTATATCACCATTTTTTGCTGTAAATTAAAAAAAAGGGTATGATTAATTTTGTTTTTCTTTTGCTCTTTTCTTTAACTGGTAATATTATAGGGAGAAATTAAATTATAAAGGGTAGAGAAAGCTAGGGTTTTTGAGATGGGCCGTGGAAAGATTGAGATCAAGAGGATTCAGAACACCACCACTAGACAGGTCACCTTCTCCAAACGCAGAGCTGGCCTCGTGAAGAAGACCCATGAGCTTTCTGTTCTCTGTGATGCTCAAATTGGCCTCATCATCTTCTCTAGCACTGGCAAGATGTTTCAGTACTGCAGCGAACCTTTCAGGTATCCATACCCTCACTTAATTTCTGGGGTTTACCATTAGATCTCCTTCGTATATGTAATTAACTGTGTATTAACTGTGTATGATAATAAAATATTCTTTATTACAAATCATAAGGAGATCTAACAGTAGAGAGCTTGAGCTCTCTATAATACTGCCCTAATTTCTGTCACGGCTATTCCTACCTCTTAAAATTTATGTTCATATTGTATAGATCTTTGTTTTATTTTTCATATTGATCTGTGAGTTGGAATAAATAGCGTTATTTTTTTATACAATAAATAGCATTATTTTTATGTTATTATAGATTGATTGTTCTTTCTAAAACAACTATATTACTAGCTAGGGTTTGTGTATAAAAATAAAATATTATTTATCACAAATTGTAAAGAGATCCAAAGTTTGAGCTCTCTTTAAAATTTGTGTAGATATTGTATCTTTATTTATCTATTTATTATCATTTTCATTTAATAGTTGGAATGAATAGCATTATTTTTTGTGTTACTTTGGATGTAGATTGATTTTTTCTCTCCGAGACAACGATTACTGACTAGGGTTTGTGTGTGTGTGAGAGAAAGTGATATGTATTATGAGTTTTAGGGCTATGGCTTCCATATTCTGAAACCTAAGGTTGACCCACTTGAGTACCTTGGACTTTTACAGTTTGTGGTTCTGACAGAGAGATCGCACAATATATCATATGAGTTGATCTGATCATGTTAATTTCTTTGTTCAGCAAGCATGTGGTGGTGGATACGTTTCATTTTCAACCATGTCTGTAGTTGCACTTTAAAGAGTCTAGTGTGTATAGTGTGTGTGTCTATATATATATATATATATATATATAAAGAGAGAGAGAAGGGCGGGGGGCGTTTTATATATTCTTCTTGTCTGAACCAATATTGGTGATTGATAGCTAGTGATTTTTTTCTGCAGTTATTTAATTCTTTTGGCTATCAAAATTAAATATATCTCTTCTTGATTTCATCAATTCTGTGTTTAGAAACGCATTCAATCATAAAACAGATTCTCTAAAATTTTATTTATAAATTTGCCTATAAAGTTGAAGAGAAATAGATACATTACAAAATATGATGCCAAACATTAAAACTTAAACAAGGCATGAATTTATACACTCTGTTTATTTCTCTTTGAATTTTATAAAAAAAATATCGAAGAAAATTTAGAGAATTCAGACTTTATGAATCATGCATATATATAAGGCCAAAATTGTAGACGTTGAAACTGAACTTGAAAGGAATCAGGCTTTTTAAAAAAATATATATATTTTTCTTAAGGTATTCATAGTTTTTATGCCATTTAATTACATGGCAGAATCAAATGACTAACTTGTTGATAAACTTGGTATAATTTTTTCAGGATTTGTCCTTTGATTCTTTGAATACCACTGTAATTGATTCGGTATTAAATATATAATTAATGACTTGTATGTATTCATGTGATTAATTATTAACTTGAGATTTAATTTCTCAGAATGGAGCAGGTCATTGAAAGATACCAGAGAGCTACAGGAGCACGCATACCTGAACATGATGACCGGGTATTTATATATATAATAAGACTTATATCAAATATGATATGACTTTTCAAATTACATTTATACTGTATATCTTGTCATATATATATATATATATATATCTCTGTATCGTGTTGTATTCTATGTTCATGTTAATGCTTCTTAGCTTATCTTTCAATTAATACATGAATGAATCATTAATTGAGTGTTGTTTGTGCTTTTTTTTTTTTTATAGGAAGATATATTCAGTGAAATGGCAATGCTGAGACAGGAGACCCTGCGTCTTGAACTGGGAATTCAAAGGTATGTTGGAGAGGGCATGAGCTCTTTACAGTATGAGGAATTGACCAAAATTGAACAAGAACTTGAGAACTCTGTCACCAAGGTCCGAAACCGCAAGGTACATTAACATATCATTATTTTCTTACCTATCTTCCTTCAATTAATTTTTACTTCAATTTCTTTGTTCTAAAAGTTATCATTTTTACATTTTTTTTTCACATGCTTAATTAGAGTGTTATTTCGGTAGTCTTTTTTGGTTTACGAAAAAGAAGATAAATGTGATGGTTGATGAGAAAATCTCTTCAAGGACACTGTAGTCGATAACAGAAGTGTTCATTTCATTAGTAACTTGAATGGCTTAATTAGGATCTCTCCCTTTGTTATTAAAAAATAATTGTCTTCAAATCAATGTGTTAATTTTCTTTTGAAGTACTACTGTATGCAATGCACATAAACTTGTGGTTTCTTTTCCTGACGTATATATATATATATATATATATATAGCTTATCCATACATTATTTTATTTATGAATAATTAAATAAGTGAGAAAGATATATATGGAAAACCACTTAAAATTGCTTTGACGGGGCATGCAGAACGATCTCTTGCAACAGCAGCTGGATAATCTGCGAAGAAAGGTCATATATAATTAATAACTCTCTCTCTCTCTCTGTTACACACACACACACACACACACATGCACCATCTTAAACCTCAATTAAATACACATAATTCTCACCCACACATTCAATTATATTCTTTGATATCCGTTTGTTGTTTAGGAAAGAATCATGGAAGAGGAAAACAGCAATCTGTCCCATTGGGTAAGCAATTTAATTTAAGTGCCGTGTGTGGGATCTGGATCGGTAAATTAAATCATGGCAGTTACACTTGGGAAAATTATTATTTTTTTTTCGTACTGAAGAATTAGGTATTATTATCACTCATATTTTGATAAGTAAACAATATTTTTTCTTAAACTTGAGATCCAACTTAACGATAATTTATTAAATTACTGGGTTATATATAAATGGCAGTAGCATGAATTTCTTTGTACCACAGGAATATCCAAAAAATGCACTCTTTATTTCATTTTCAATACTCTTATAGTACCGACCAATACTATTGTCATTTATATATTGCCATGTAAACTTTTTTTTTTAATAATGTCAGAGTCACATAAAAAAAAAGATTTAAATCGATGATTGAATTGGATCCTAAAATATGAATGGCAATAATACTCAATCTTGGCCAGCAAATATAAGTGGTCATAAGAAAATGAGGGATTTGATTTTGTTAGTACTACGACATTATAAGATTCAGGAGCAGCGAGCAGTGATGGAGTATGGGAAGGCAGCAGTGGAGGATCATCATGATGGAGATGAAGAGCAAATGGTGGAGCAGTTCCCATTCTATGAGGGCCAACCTTCTCTTCAACTTGCCCCTCTCCACCTTCCTCCTCATCTTCACCCCTATCTTCAGCTTGCCCAGCCCAACATTCATGACACTTCTCACCCCCAACAATGGTATATATATCATCATTTCTATCAAAATTTATGCATACACCAAATTAATAACCATATCATCATATCATATGTCACTTTCTCTAAACAATATAAATGTTTGTTGCACATGCTTATGTATTACTTTGTGATTCGTTTATTAGTCTACAAGTGTTTGTAAATCAACTGGCTCTACCAACAAATTTCTTAATTTTGGTATTAACTAACTCAATATGTTCGCTCTCTCTCTCTCTCTTTCTCCCTTCCTCCCACTGTATATTACGCTGTAGAAAGTATATATATGCGCATTCAATCAACACATACAATTATTATAATATTATGTGAGCTCAGTTAACTGTCAGTTAGCATGTGTAATTTTGTCATGTTTTCTCATTCCTTAGAAAGAGAGCATTTTAGATGATTGTTGCAAGTTACTATTCAAGATATATATGTTGGGGGTTCTATTTTTGTTATTGCTGAATTCATGGGTGCATGGCTTTGCAGAGCAAAAGTGGCGATGTTTTGTCGTGGATTATGATGAAGATCCAGATAGAGACTTCTACTGGCTCCGTTCCTATATAAAGGATGCACTTAATTGCTTAACTATGTTCTCTGCTTGAAAAATAACTTGTTTAATTGTCTGCATTTTGCGAGTCTAGAACAGTACATCAACTCTGATAATTCTATGTTTAATGGGTAAGACTTATTTTATGTTTATTTGTTGGAAATATTTGATGGCATACTGTATGATTTTGATTTTAGTTTATGTTTGTTAAAAGAATTTTTTAATTTTTTTAACAAAAAATTTGTTTGGGTACTTTGTTATAAAAACAAATATGAAACTTATAAAAAACTAATTTTGAGAATTTTTCTTAAAATTAGTTTAAAAAATTGAGATAGGTTTTTACCTATAATTTTGTGATAAATTTAATACTAACAAAATAAGTGATAACAAATTTTTTTATTAGAACAATAATTTCTACAAATGAGTGAGTTTGTTGGAAATATATAATGGAATACAAATTTAATCCTATTTATTTTGTAGGGAAATTAAATTTTTTTGAAATTTCTTCTTATAACAAAATTATCTTTTGTTGGATTACTTGAAAAAAAAAGGTGGTAAACAATAGGGTTTAGGGTTAGGTTTGCCAGATAAAAGGATTCAGATTTTGGCTATCAAAACTGGATGATCTTTTATTCCTTGATGATAGGTGTATTTATACATATGTTGTATTCAAAAAGCTAGGAACCAAAAACAAATTTTGGCAAACTCATCTTTATGGATATACTTTCTATGGTTTCATAGATTACAATATAAATAAATTAACAAATCTCCCTTATCTTATGCTAACACTACCCCTCAAGTTGGAGCATAAATTTCTATCATGTTGAACTTGTCAATTGCATTATGGAAGACTTTTGTAGATACTGCCTTTGTGAGAACAGCAGTCAATTGGTTATTAGATTGAACAAATGGGAACCATATTACTCCTTGATCAATTTTTTCTCTTATGAGGTGTCGATAAATTTCATTATGTTTTGTGTGGTCATGTTGCACAAAATTTTGTGCAATCTCAATGGTTGCTTTTTATCACAATGGAGATTCATAAGCCTTGTATATTTAATTCCCAAATCCATCAAAACACCTTTAATTCATAATAGTTCACAAACTCCATGAGCCATAGCTTGAAATTCTACTTCTGCACTTGATCTAGCCATAACTTTTTATTTCTTACTTCTCCAAGTGACAAGATTTCCTTCCACAGACATGAAGTACCTAGATGTAGATCTCCTTGTAGTTTGGTCACCTGTCCAGTCAGAGTTTGTGTATCCTCCAATGCTTAAGGCATTATTCTATGAAAACAACAAGCCTTTTCTTGGTGCACCTTTATGATATCTTAGGATGAGTTACTGCATTCATATGATCCTTGCTCGGTGTGTGCATAAACTGGCTTACAATACTTACTGCATATGTGATGTCTGGTCTTGTATATGAAAGATAAATTAATTTTCCAACCAAACATTGATCTTAACCTTTGTCTGTTGGAATTTGGTCAGGATAAATTCCAAGTTTATGATTCATCTCAATGGGTATGTTTGCTAGTTTGCAATTGAGCATTCTTGTCTCCATAAGGAGATCTTGCACATACTTTATTTGTGACAGAAAGATCCTTGGCTTGATTTGGCTATTTCAATCCCTAAAAAATAATTGAGTTGTCCCAAGTCTTTCTGATGCGGAATCAAAAGGGTGGCCCAATCTTCACAGCGTAGATTAAGTAAAATGATGGTTCGAGACCTGATGGAAGCAAGTGGCCAACTAACGTTAGGGGACATTGACCTGCGACTTAGACTGCACGCCCAACCATGAACACGATGAACCAACCCACACAACGACGCACCCGGGTCGAAGCATGAATTGGGGGCTTTTGTGAACTTGAATCACCAACCTAAGGATAGGTTAACAAGATAAAGGTTTCACAAGAGTAAGGGAAATATAACTCTCACAATTTGGAGAAAATACTCAAAATAATTCTATTACTTCAATCATCGTCCAAAAATTGAATACAAAGATGGTCTATTTATAGGCAAAGGAAATCCAAAACTCGAATACTAAGTAAACCCTAAAAGTAAGACTTAAGAAACTTCCTAAAACATAATTCCTAAAGTTGTGCACTGTTCACGTGCACTGTTCATCTAAAAATAGAAAGAAAATAACCTAAATAAATGGAAAAAAATTAACCCTTAAAAGAAATGGAAACAAATAATTTTGAAATAATAAGGAAATAAAACTTTCAAAAAACTTAATTGACCACATGGCCTTATTCAAATTACTAAAATAGAAACTAATTAATACTAATGAGTTGGACATCTTGCATTTGAAGTACTATTCATGTCCTTTAGCTTCAATGGGCTCTTTAAGCATCAACTTGGGCTTAAATAAGCATGACTAAGGCTCCATTTGCTTCCTCAATGCATGCACTAACATTATGGACTTCTAATTCAGCAAATTGAAATCCAATTGCTCTTTGTAGAAGCTTAACTCTTCCTCTTGTCATTGGGCCATCTATCACCAAGTCCTTCTCCATACGAACATCTTTCTCCACATGAGTCTGGTTCATATCATCCTCCCCCTCTTGAAAAGGAGTCATCCTCGACTCTTCAAAGTCTGCACCAAAGTAAGGGGAAAGGTCAGAAACATTAAAAGTAGCACTCACACCATACTCACCTAGTAAATCTATCTTGTAGGCATTATCATTAATTCTCTCTAGCACCCAGAAAGGCCTATCTCCTCAAGGCATAAGTTTAGACTTTCTTTTGTCAGGAAACCTCTCTTTTCTAAGGTGCAACCAAACCAAATCTCCTGGTTCAAAGACAACCCTCTTTCGCCCCTTATTAGCACGTTCTACATATTGTTGAGTCATCCTCTCAATGTTTTGTTTTGCTTTCTGATGGATTTGCTTAACAAACTCAGCACGTTTCTGTCCATCCATATTGATTCTTTCCTGCAAAGGCAAAGGAACTAAGTTAGTGGGTGCAAGAGGATTAAAACCATATACAATCTCAAATGGTGAATATTTAGTAATGGAATGAACAGCCCTATTGTATGCAAACTCGACATGTGGTAGACACTCCTCCCAATTCTTCAGGTTCTTTTTAACTACAGTTCATAACAAAGAAGATAATGTCCTATTAATAACTTCATTTTATCCATCAGTTTGTAGATGACAAGTAGTAGAGAATAGCAATTTAGTTCCAAACTTGCTCCACAAAGTCTTCCAAGAATAGCTTAGAAACTTAGCATCACGATCTAACACTATAGTCCTCAAAATCCCATGAAGCCTCACAACTTCCTGAAAGAACAAATGAGCAATATTAGAAGCATCATCAACCTTATGAGATGCAATGAAGTGTGCCATTTTAGAAAACCTATCCACCACAACAAAAATAAAGTCCCTTCCCCTCTTAAACCTGGGTAATCCCACAATAAAATTTATGGAAACATCTTCCCAAGATACACTAGGAATAGGGAGGGGAGTATACAGTCCATGGGGATTTAACATCCCTATGCATCTTAGGCCAATAAAAATGCTCATTCAAAACATCAAAGGTTTTAACAATGCTAAAGTGTCCCATTAAACCTCCTGAATGTGCTTCCTTCATTAATAATAGGCGCATAGAACAATTAGGAATGCAAAGCTTATCAACACGAAATAAGAATCCTTGATGCAAGTAAAATTTGTCCCAACCAACTCCAGGCTTACAATAGTTAAAAGCTTCCCCAAAATCAGCATCATTAGTATATAAGTCCTTGATGAACTCAAAACCAAGAACCTTAGAGTCTAACATGGAAAGAAGAACATACCTACATGAAAGTGCATCAGCAACAATATTCTCCTTATCTTTCTTATGCTTAATCATATATGGAAAAGATTCAATGAATTCAACCCAATTGGCGTGTCTTCGATTCAATTTGTTTTGGCTCTTAATATGTTTTAAAGCCTCATAGTCAGAATGTATGACAAATTCCTTGGGTCATAAATAATGTTGCCAAGTTTCTAACACTCTAACTAAAGCATATAGCTCCTTATCATATGTAGGATAGTTAAAAGTAGGACCACTTAGCTTTTCTCTAAAATATGCAATGGGCTTACCTTCTTGCATGAGTACACCTCCTATGCCAATTCCACTAGCATCACATTCAACCTAAAAAATCTTACCAAAATCTAGAAGGACTAATAAAGGTGCATGTATAAGCCTCTCCTTGATGGTTTGGAAGGCTTTCTCTTGAGCTTCTACCCACTTGAATGGAACATTCTTCTTTGTCAACTCATTCAAAGGGGTTGCCAGCGAGTTGAAGTCCCTCATGAATCTCCTATAAAAGCTTGCAAGTCCATGGAAGCTCCTCACTTGTCCAATGGTGGTAGGGGTTGGCCAATCTTGAATGGCTTTGATTTTCTCTTCATCAACCTCAACCCCCTCAGTATTCACAACAAAACTAAGAAAAACAACTTTATTAGTGCAGAAATCACACTTATTCAAATTGCTAAACAATCTTTCTTTTCTTAGAGCCTCTAAGACTTATCTCAAGTGATCTACATGCTCATCCAAAGTCCTACTGTACACAAGGATATCATCAAAGTAAACTACCACAAATTTACCTATGAATGCACGCAAGACATGATTCATCAACCTCATAAATGTGCTAGGTGCATTGGTGAAACCAAAAGGCATAATTAACCATTCATAAAATCCACGTTTAGTCTTAAATGCAGTTTTCCATTCGTCTCCTTCGTTCATCCTAATTTGATGGTAGCCACTTTTTAAATCAATTTTAGAGAAGATAGTGGAGCCATTTAATTCATCAAGCATATCATCTAACTTAGGGATAGGATGACAATATCTTACCGTTATATTATTGATGGCTCGACAATCAATGCACATTCTCCATGTGCCATCCTTCTTAGGCACAAGCAATACTAGTACTGCACATGGGCTAAGGCTCTCCCTCACATATCCCTTTTTCAGCAGCTCTTGCACTTGTCTTTGAATCTCTTTAGTCTCTTTAGGATTAGCTCAGTAAGCTGGATAGTTGGGCAAAGGTGCTCCAGGTATAAAATTAATTTGATGTTCTATCCCTCTACTTGGTGGCAACCCAGGTGGTACCTATTCAGGAAAGACATCTTCATATTCTTGCAAAAGAGACATAACAACATTAGCAAAGTAGAGGTTAAGTCGTTAGTATTCAACATAGCCTCTTTGTAGATAACTACTATGAGGTTTTGTTGAGAAAACAAAGCTTGTTTGATCTCACTCTTCCTTGCCACTAACAAACTTTTCTCTCTTTCTCCCTCTTTCTCTCTTTTACCTTTAGCTCTCTCTCCCTTTCCTCTCTCCTCTCTTAGCGTACCCTCTTTTCTTTTCTCAATTTCACTCTCCTTTTTTTTAGACACTTTTACACACTCACTTTCTCTTTTCTTCTCTCTCTTGATTTGATCTTCTAACACTTGCTTTGGTGACATAAGAAGGAGGGTTATAGGTTCCCCTCTAAGTACAAAAGAATAACAGTTTAGAAAACCATCATGTGTAACATACCTATCATACTGCCAAGGCCTACCTAACAAAATATGGCATGCTTTTATTGGTACAACATCACAAAGCACTTCATCCCTATACTTGCCAATTGAAAACATTACCTTAACTTGCTTGGTTACCCTCAATTTTCCATATTCATTGAGCCATTGGAGTTTGTAAGGCCATTGATGCTTGAAAGTAGACAAATTCAACTTCTCTACTAGCTCAGTGCTTGCCACGTTGCAGTAACTTCCTCCATCTATAATCACACCACATATCTTCCCTTGGATTTGGCAACGAGTATGGAACAAGTTCTCTCTTTGCTCATCCTCTTCCACCATCATCTGGGCGTTAAGGGCTCTCTTAGTTACAAGAAGGTCTCCTTCTTCTACATACTCTCCATCTTCATTTTCCATGAGTAGCTCTTCTTCCTCTATTGTTTCTCCTTCAATTTCCCACTCACCAAGGTTGTTGATATTCATGGTTCGCTTGTTAAGACATTCACTAGAGATGTGTCCTCTCCCTTGGCACTTGAAGCATATTATGTCTCAATTTCTTGAAGGATTAGGCCCACTTTGAACCTTCTTGGGTGGTACAAGAAGCTTTTATTCTTTCTTTAATTCATTCCCCTTTGAATTTGAAGTAAGGGGAATATCTTTCTTTAGGTTGTTCCTTCATGAGTTGAAGGAAGTTGAACTGGAGCTCTTCCTTACAATATTCTTCCTTTTGAGTTGTTTCTCCACCTTGGTAGCTTGGTGGACTAAGCCATGAATCTCAACATAATGGTACATCTCCACAACATCGACTATGGCATGATTGAGCCCATCTAAGAAATGGGCCATTCTTACTTTTGGATCCTCCTCTACATTAGCTCTAATCATGGCCATTTGCATCTCTTTATAGTACTCATCCACACTCTTGGATCCTTGAGTGAGGCATTGAAGCTTATTGTGAAGTTCTCTTCGAAAATAGGATAGAATGAATTGCCTCCTCATGCTAGCCTTCATCTTCTCCCATGTTGAGATAGGGCGCTCTCCATATCTAACTCGCTCTTTTTGCATCTAGTCCTACCAAACAAGAGCATAATCAGTAAACTCAAGAGTAGCTATCTTTACCTTCTTACCCTCAGAGTAGTTATGGCATGAAAATATTTGCTCTACGCACATCTCCCACTCCAAGTATGCTTCTGGATCACTTTTGCCTTGAAAGGAAGGGATTTTTATTTTAACTCCCCCAAGGCCTTCTTCTTCATCTCTAGGCCACCTTGGTGGTCCTCGTTGTCGATTAAGTGGCCTCCTTCTTTGCTGGACCTCCTCCTTTTCATACCCTTCATCATAGCTCTACATGGCATCTTCATCATAGTTTGAGTAGTCCTCTGACTAAAACTACTACCCTCCACTCAATCTAGGCGTTCATGAAGACCCTTTAGCTTCTTATCAAGTATCCTCTCAAAATGGCTCACAATTGCTTGCATTTGCAATGGTGCTAACTCAAGTGGATTGTTCTTTGATTCATTGCTTCATGAGCAACTCCTTTTTCTTGGTTATCTGCCATGTTAGAGGAAAAGAAACAAGAAACAAAGTACATTAGACCTCACAATCACACCCTCACATGTTTCACTTAAATAAGAGATGACACTCCCACTCGTGTTTTCTCTCTCTTATTGGCTTTTTCTGCAATGATCTTACCCACTCTTGCCTTTTACCTCTCAATATCAAATCCCAAGCTCTTATGTTACCTAAGACCTCGTCAAGTGATCAAAGATTGCAAATTCTTGGTTCACCAAGGTATGTGCTGGTGGATGGTATGAAAAGTTATGTTTGGCGTATACAAGTCATAAGTAAGGTTAGGGTTTGGTTAGGCTAGGGTTCCAATACGAAAAAGGGAAGATTTAACCACCTAGTAATGCAAGATCAAGTTTAAAATGCCAAAGAGCCAATTGCAATGATTCTAAAAACCCAAGATATAAGAAATCAATGGAGGATTAGATTAGGAAAGTTCAAATCAAAGGAATAGGAAACAAGTTGAAGTCACAATAGGAAAGTTCATAACACAAGATAAAAGGAAACAATATAGGAATAGGAAAGTGGAACACAAAAATTAGGAAACAAATGGAGGAGGAAACAATGCTGATCACAAATGAAAGAAATTTTATCACAATTTTTTTTTCTTTTTTTCGTTTTTTTTCACTTTTTTTTGGCTAACCTTTTTTTTTTTTTTGGCCTTTCTTTTCCATTCCTTTTCCTTTTCTTTTTGGCCTCTTTTTTTTTGGATCAAATGAAAGAGAATCACAAGATCACACAATAGGAAACAAATCAGATCAGAAAACGTTACCACTAAAAATGACAATAACTCCCTCTAGAGAACTCTGAATTTGATGATTCCAAAACGAAATGAAAGCTGAGATTCTGAAACTTAGGATTGACCTATTAATTGTCCAAAATCTCAAAAGGAACATATAAGGGAAAAACAACAATGTCCAGAATAACAAAAATTTTCTAGATTATAAAATAAATGGCTCTTGTAGCATAAAAACCAAATCGTGCACACTAAGGATCAAATCTAGAAACAAGAGAAGGTAGAAAGGTTAGTATTGTTTTTTTTAATAAAAGGTAGCAATGAATGGATATGGAAAAGGAAAAAAAATATGAAGGCTAGAAAAGAAGTAGAATGGTGGATGATGAATGTATGATAGACAACCTACCGTGTAAATCAAGGCCCTGATACTAAATGATGCGGAATCAAAGGGGTGGCCCAATCTTCACGGCATAGGTTAAGTAAAATGATGGTTCAAGACCTAACAGAAGCAAGTGGCCAACCAACGTTAGAGGAACATTGACCTGTGACTTAGACTGCACGCCCAAGCATGAACACGATGAACCAACCCACACAACGATGCACCCGGGTCGAAGCACGAATTGGGGGCTTTTGTGAACTTGAATCATCAACCTAAGGATAGGTTAACAAGACAAAGGCTTCACAAGAGCAAGGGAAAGATAACTCTCACAATTTGGAGAAAATACTCAAAATAATTCCATTACTTCAATCATCATCCAAAAATTGAATATAAAGATGGTTTATTTATAGGCAAAGGAAATCCAAAACTTGAATACTAAGCAAACCCTAAAAGTAAGACTTAAGAAACTTCCTAAAACATAATTCCCAAGGTTGTGCACTATTCACGTGCACTGTTTATCCAAAAATAGAAAGAAAATAACCTAAATAAATGGAAACAAATAATTCTGAAATAATAAAGAAATAAAACTTTCTAAAAGCTTAATTGACCACATAGCCTTATTCAAATTATTAAAATAGAAACTAATTAATACTAATGGGTTGAACATCTTGCATTTGAAGTACTATTCACGTCCTCTAGTTTCAATGGGCTCTTTAAACATCAACTTGGGCTTGAATAAGCATGACTAAGGCTCCATTTGCTTCCTCAATGCATGAACTAACATTATGGGCTTCTAATTCAGCAAATTGAAATCCAATTGCTTTTTGTAGACGCTTAACTCTTTCTCTTGTCATTGGGCCATTTATCACCAAGTCCTTCTCCACACGAGCATCCTTCTCCACATGAGTCTGGTTCATATCACTTTGATCTCAAACTTGGTAGTTAAGTATTCCTTCAGTGCTTGTATTTCACCTTGTTCATCTCTAATTAAGATCATGTCATTGACGTATACAATTAAAGCTGCTACCTTTCCTTCCTTTCATTTGATGAATAGGGTATGGTTGGTGTTGCTTTTCTTATAGCTGAATTCCTTCATTATTATGGCAAATTTTTCAAATCAAGCATGTGAGACTGCTTCAAACCATATTAAGATTTTTTAAGTTTACAAACTTTATTTTCACATGAAGGATTATACTTAACTTTATGTGACAATTCCATGTAGACTTCTTCCTCTTGGTCTCCATTAAGGAAGGCATTTTTTATGTCAAATTGTTATAGGGGCCAATCTTGATTTGTTGCTAATGATAATAGGATTCAAATGGTGTTAATCTTGGCTACTGTCATAAATATTTCTTGGTAATCCATCTTGTATCTTTGCGTATACCCATAGCCATTAACCTTGCTTTATATTTGTCAATATTACCATCAGCTTTAAGTTTGATTGTAAACACCCACTTTCATCCAATTGTCCTTTTTCCTTTGGGTAAGAAGATCAAATCCTAGATGTTATTTTTCTACAAGGCTTCTAGTTCTTCATTCATGGCCTTTGTCCATTTTGAATCCACTAATGCTTCTTGTACATCATTAGGAATAGAGACAGTAGAAAATTGATTAATAGTAAAAGCATAAGATTCTGCTAATCTATAGAAGGATGTGTAATTGCTAATTGAATATTTGTTCTTTGCCTTAAGATCTAGTTCATATTGTTTCTTTGGAACTCCCTTTGTTGATCTTAGGAAGTTCTTTGCATTTCATGATATGTAGTATGTGCCTTATAAAAAATTTCAAGCATAAGATTTAAATCTACTTGAGATAGGACATTTTGGATTGATTCTTTAATTAGTGGTATAGGCATAAGTGTGGGCAATTCTATAAGTTCTCTATGGTCTAAGTTTTATGGGCCATTGTCATGTTCACTAGGAGTATGACTACTTTCATGATTCTATGCTCTTTCTACTTCAAGATGGCCATGTAAGCTTTCAAGTTCTATAATTTCCTTTCCAATATCAATGGCATGTATCTTCTTTTCGTAGGATGACATCTCCCTCTAAAGAGAAGAGTCAGTTATGTGATAGTATGGTTCAAATTCAGAGAAGGAAACATCAAGAATAGTGTATAATTTGCAATTTTGAGGATCATAACATTGATATCCTTTTTTTAAATTTAGAGTAACCAATAAAGGCACATTTTCTTACAAGGATCAAGTTTGCTACGTAAGGCTTTAGGGACATGAATGTACATAGTGCAACCAAAAAGATAAGGTTCCAGATTAGGAAGATGTGGTATTGTTGGCAACGATTGCATCTTTTGTTGTGGCATTTGGAAGTTAAGCCACTTGATGGTGTTCTAATAAGATAGTAGCAAATTTCACTACCTCTCTAATATGTTTGTGGCATATTCATACTAAAGAGAGAGGCATGAACTACTTTTAGAATTTGTCAATTCCTTCATTCTACAAGCCCATTCTGTTGGGGGGTATAGGTGCAAGATGTTTGATGTCGGATCCTATTAAACTTTAAAAACTCACTAAGTGAGGAATTCAAAAATTCAGTGTCATTATCCAATTAGAGACTTGAATGTTTTTCTAGTATTGTGTTTCAACCATCTTATAAAACTCCTAAAAAACTTGACAAATATCACTCTTGTTTTGAAGTAAAGAAAGCCAAATCATCCTGGTGTACTCATTGATAAAAGTAACAAAGTAATAGGCATTCAAAAAAGAAGAAACCTTTGCAAGGCCCCAGATATCAAAGTGTATAACATAAAAGGTTCAAAGCTTTTATTCGAACTAGGCAAATAAGACACACAATGGTTTTTTGCATATTCACAAATTTCACAATGAAAATAAGAAGCATTTCATATTGAAAATAAATGAGACTTAAGTTTTTGAAGATATCCAAATGAAAGGTGCCCAAGTCACATATGCCATAGCCAAACATCTACTTTGGCTTTTTCTTTGCATCCAACATGATTTACATAGACTTATCCTTGCCCCACAAAATTTGGTAGCTCCAAGTAATAGATTTTGCCCCGCCTAACTCCATAACCAAGAATCCTCTGAGTTAGAATGTCCTAAAACACACAAAATCAAGGCCAGAATGTTATTGTGCAAGAAAGTGATAAGGTGAGCTGACTAACTGATAATAGATTAAATTCAAGTGATGGAATAAGTAGAACTATATCAAGTGTGAGAGTTTTAGATAATGAACATGGTCCTTGTCCCATAACAGGAGATATACTGCCATTAGCCGTAGTGATGGAAGATTAAGACAAAGGGAGAACATATTTCAAATTTTTTACATTATTTGTTATGTGGTCAGATGCACCTATATCAATAATCTATGTGTTGTTCATATGAGGTGTAAAAAGCATCTTACCATAGTGACTTTAGAGCACAATGTTTGCTATGGGATTTGATGGCTCTGTTTGTGAATATTTGTTGCTTCATTTTACGTCAGGTTACGTTGTGGATTTTGATTTTTCTTTATTAGTTGATGTTGCCATAGCTTTTCCTGCAAGGTTTTTTCTTGGTTTCTTTATGAAGTCCCACCAACTAGGATACCCAATGATCTCATAGTTTCATTGCTTGGAGTGACCTATTTCACCTTAATGAGTACCTACAAGTGAGTTAGATTTATGGTTGCGATTTTTCAAAGTACCTAATGTTAGTCCTTGTTGAGCTAATCACATTAATGTTGCTGAGCTTTCTAGAATGGGTTGTGAACTCCCCATAATGTGTCACTACTAGTATTCTCACTGAACGTATGCATACATGCTTTTTAGATCAAGTTTAGGGTCCTTCCTTAGTATCTCACTATGAATGCTATCAAATTCTGAATCAAGTGCACTTAAGAATATATGAACTTGAAGTTGAGCCATGGCCAAATGCAATTGAACTACTTTTGTAATTATATCAGCTTAAGAGTTTTTTTAGTGATGTATTTCTTGAAAAATAGCAACAAGTTCATTATAATAAGTAGATAAAGGTATATCATTCTGTTTCGTCATGAATGATCTTTGGTTTAGCTCAAAGATCATTGTTTCATCAGACCTATCATAGAAAGTTTAGTGCCTCCCAAATCTCCTTTGCAGTGGTTAGCTAAATGAAACATCACATCAGCATTGGGCTCATAGAATCAATGAGCCAACCTTTCACTCTGTGATTTTTGGTGTTCCACGCTCCAAGGGAAGGGTCTCTAGGTTTAAGTTTCTTCACATCTTTGGTAAGATATCCTGCTTTGTTCCATGGTGTAATTTGCATCTCCATTAGTTGAGACCATACTGAGAAGTTTGTTTCATCAAGAATGAGAGTTACAAGGAAGGATGAGGTGTCATGGTTAACAATAATGGATGGTGAAGGGTTTTGCATGTCAGCCATTGAATGTAGCAGAAAGGAAGAGAATTTCAAATGATGTAATATAGGAGGATATGTACAAGGGATTAGGAACATGGCTCTGATACCATGCCAAATAAGAGAATTTAGATTTTAGCTGTTAAAATTGGATGATCTTTTATTCCTTGATGATAGGTGTATATATACATATGTTGTATCTGAAAAGCTAGGAACAAAAAATAAATCTTAGCAAAGTCATTTTTGTGGGATATAATTTCTATGGTTTCATAGATTACAATATAAACAAATTAACAAATACTCCTTATCTTATGCTAACAAGGTTCAAGCATAGAACTTTAATTTTATATTCTTTTTTAGGTCTGAATTTGCCTGAAAAAGTTTGAGTTAGAATTCAGGTCGAATCATTTCAAACATATCATTTTGGTTTGAATTTGACTTGAATACAAATATCTAAATATGGGTTTTTGATTGAAGCTAAAATATTTTCAAATTTTAAAATTTAAATATAACCTTGCTCAATTCAAATAAAAATTTTTGAACACAATTAGCTCAAACCCTAATCCATTTCAAATATTCAAAATTCTTATTTGCTCTATAATTGAAGAGTTCATGTCATACCCAAAAGGCCAAAACTCATTTTATTTTTAAAATTTTCATCTGGGTACAAACAAAAATATTTAGATATGGGGTAGAATTAGATTTGAGCTCAAACCTGACTCAATTTCAAATTTCTTATTTAGGAGTAAGCGCAGCCATAATGGACGTTGATGATAATGTTAGTTAAGAATAAATGAGAGTGGTAATAATAAGCTTAAAGCAAAATTTGAAGCAAAAATAAGCATGATTTGTTTTAAAAAAAATTAAAGTAAAATTTATATTGATAGAAAATTTTCTGTTAAAAGTATTTCTCAATGAAATAAATAGAAGATATGGGAAGATCAAAATACTAAAGTTAAAAATTAAAATAATTTTATGGGTAATTTTGGAAAAACAATTGCTCTTTTGGAAAGAGAAAACCAACTGAAATTTTTCGTTGAGTTGCTACTCAAACTTAATAAGATATATAGCTATTTCTGATAACAAGTGTTGGGATCACTCTCATCTCCGTCACGTTATACACAAAAAGGAAAAGAAAAAGAAAAAGTCTGTAGCCTGAAGAAAGAAAGAGAGAAAATTGGAGAACGATTAAAAAAACAGATCAATGGACATAAAAATTCAACACTTTTTTTTTCTGGTTTTCTCTCTCTCTCTCGCACTATCCCTCACTTCTTATATTAACAGTTAATTAGTCATATTTTATATTGTATATATATTGTGCTGTATTATTTGTGAATTCACGGTAATTAATTTTCAATTTGAAATTATCATAAATTACAATACATGTTACATAAAAACATAAATTACTGTTGTGCTAAATCTAGGATATCATCATTCCATATATAAAATCAAAGTGATTTCCGACTGAAAAAAAGGAGTGGACCACAAATATTCAAGATGAGATTTTTTTTTGTATTTTTTAATAGTAAAAGTTACGAATTTAGTTACGTGATAAACTATATTTGAAAGTGATTCTTCATGTAAATTTTAAAGTAAAAATATAAATTGAAGAAACTTCTTGGAGGATATACTTTTTAAAGTTATCTTGCTTGTAAAAAGAATAACTTGTTGATTATTTAAAAAATCTTCAACTTTCTTAAAGTGACCTTTTCAAAATTGAGTTCCACTTAGCATAATATTCATATTTTTTTCTGTACTTGTTTTTAAAATCAAATTCATTGAATCAGTAAAGATATTAATTCATGGTTTATTTGTTTGATAGTGGTTAAACCAAATTGAGCTAATGATAATTAAATATATATATTTTTAAATTTTATATATTAAAATTTTAATATAACAAATAAATAGTAATAAATTTTAAACATTATTAATGATTAATTTTAAATATTGATGAAGAGGAAGAAGTAATTTTGATTAAACACCTTGATATCTAAAAGAGATGCTACTAAAAAATAGAATATGATGAAAAACAAGTATTAAAAATAGCCAAGTATACATTTTTTGTTTCTCTAATATTTTCTTTTCTTTAAATTTCTCTTTGTTTTAACTCATTTTTTCTTTTTATTGCTTTTTATTTTTAGTATTTCAAATCTATCCAAAATAAAATGAGAAAGAATATATTAAAAAGTTCTAAGTCATTTGAACCTTAAACTGGATTTTATTTTGACTAGTTTAATCAATTTTTAACTGATTTTTTAACAAGTCAATTTCATAAGTCAACCAAACCAGTAAAAACTAGGTCAATGACCAGTTCATCGATTTTTAATTGGTTCGACTAGTTCCAATCTAATTTTGATAATAATGGTATTTAGTCTAATATTATTAGTTTTTAACAAAGTGCTATATAATTCAAAATAGTTTTATTAATTTTTGTTAGATAATGTCTTAAATTTCTTATAGTAACTTCTGTATAGTACTTCCAGCACATGACAACCTCTCTGGTGCATGATGTAATCGATTAATCATTTAAAGGGTAAATTTATGATTTCGTTTCTTAAATATTTATATCTTAATTTTGTCATTTGAAAATAAAACCTTTTAATTTAGTCACCCAATCAAAACGATCCCCTTGTCTTGGGCAAAATTAAAGTCACTTATCAAACTACCTAACATGATGTAATGAAACCATACATGATCATTAACTAACTAATGATATGAAATTACTCATGTGTCATTGTCCCATAAACAACATTGTTTTGTTGGACTTGTAGGCCTCCTTAGTCTAGTAAGATGATAAAAATCAAGCACAACAACATTGTTTGAAAGAAATGACACTCGGACAAATTAGATTATTAGGTAATGGATATACGAACTTTTATTTATATCATACCAGTTAATTTATTAAGTAATCATGACTTTTTTTAATATAAGAGATTATTTTAATTGGAAGAAAATGATCAAGGAATTATATTAAAAGACCTTATTTATAAATGATTAAATTAAAAAAAATATTTAAAGCTTAAATCATTTATTTTCTGTTACTTAAAGTTCCATTGTTTTTAAAATCAAGGTTTTGGAATATGGTACTATTTTCTGTGAAATACATGTATTTATCCTCATGACCTCTTCTGTCACGGTATTTCTTGTCTTTCATTTACAATTTGCCACGTCCTGTATCGGTGCTGCCTTTTGGTAAATGGCCATGGCCTATTAGCCAAAGTTAAATTATGGTATCGGCACGCGCTCTTGAATAATGTATTTTTAGATGATAAGTCTATGTTCAACGTGAGGAAATTGCTCATTGCATGCGAATTACATAAGAATATTTTTATGGATATTTGGAAGGATATTGAATTTAGAGCAAATTACACAACCTCTTTTAAGGTTGGGACAAATTACACATAATATTTTTTTTTGTTTCGGAAATTATACTTGGCACTCACTACAAGAAAATAGGAAATTAGGGGTGAAATTTTTTCCATCTAATCTGTGGCCCTTCCATTACAATTCTGTCTCAAAATGGTAATTTATCTCAAAAAAATTTTAAATGAGAAATGGTTTTAGAGAAGGAATTTTTTGTCTCTTTTATATCTCAAATATGTTTCAAAAATTAATTTATTTTAAGAAAAGAAAATTTGAAATTAGGTACGGAATTTTCCATCTCTAATTCCATCTCAAAGTGAAAATTGTTTTCTAGAAAAAAAAAAACCAATCTTGGAGACAGATTAGGATATGGAATCTTTTGTCTCAAAGTTTTGAAATTAGGGATGAAATTTTTTTATCTTGAATTTCATCACAGAAAGGTTTTAATTTAAAAAAAGAATACTAAGGTTAGAGATGATTTGTGAGTGGAATTGTCAGTATCGAATTCTAATTACACAAATGGAATTTTTTGTCTCAATTCCACCTTAGAATGATCAATGAATTTTTTAAAAAATTAATATTGGAGAAAAATTTCAATACAGGATTTCCATTTAAAAATATTTCATATTAATTTTCCCTTTAATTCTGTCTCAGAATAATTTTATTTTGAGAAAAAAGAATCATACTGATTTGTTCCAAAAATATTGTTTTTAATTTCCCCATGGTTAACAGAGACCAAACAATTACACTTTAAGAACAAACCTTAAAACACAACAAATCTATCCATCCACTCCAAATATGATTATGTTATAGGCGTGACACGCCATAAGTATAGGAAAATTACATATAATAGCCTAGATCTTGTAAAATTTATAACTAAAAAAATCTTAAAAATTGAAATTATTTTCCTACACCCGTAGTAAATTTCTTAAACTCAATAGTAAATCTTTTAAAATTTGATAATAATTATGATCCTTAAGGGTAATTTCGATTTTTTAAAATCCTTTATTGTAAATTTTATGATATTTGGATTCTTGGATGTAATTTTTCCCATAAGCATTTGAATTAGTCCAACAAAGTCAATCCTACTTTTAATAGGCCCATAAGACGAACATGGCAACCATTCATCGAGCTTTATACAAGAAATTGACACAACAGATTGCTCAAATAGCTCTATACTTGATGATTTTATGCACAAGTCACTCCAATTAGGGGGCTTCCAGAGCTCCACTAGACTATATAACCTAACTATTATCATTAAGTTTTGAACACATTTATAAGTTGAACATGACTTATGATTTTAGTTATGATTCAACTAACATCTTAAGTGTATACCAAATTTGAATAAATTAGCTATTTTAATGTCTTGCTCACTAAAACTAAATTCAGAAGTTATCTTTTTATTAGAGCTATTATGATAAGAAATGAAGATATAATTTATTTCCATAAAAATAAGCTGTCAAATTTTTTTAAGTATAGATTTTTTTTTAATAGAGACATGGTATTTTTTAAATTTAATTGTAGATTGGTGGGAAGCAAAAGCTTGACTTTTATTTTTGAAATTAAAGACAAAAATTTGTGTCTAAAAAATCCTATGAAAATCATTTTATTTTGAAAAAAAAAATGAAACTAGAGACAAAATTTACCATATCAAATTAATAGTCAACTTATTTCTAGAAAGGAAAACTAATATTGGAGACATATTTAGACAAGGAAGTTTCTGTCTCAAATTTTAGGTCAATAAAATAGAAACAACATCATTTTTAACTCTTTCCATTAGAGATGGAAAATTCCATGTGTAATATAGAAATGATGTCATTTACTTTAAAAGTCAAAAATAAATTTTTGTGCTAAACGATGTCGTTTGCTCCTATGCTAATTTTACCCTTAATTTCCTTTCCCCCTCGACACTTCTTCTCTCTATAAACCTAAGTCATCGAAAGGAAGAGAAGCGAACCACCCATTTGCCCCTTTAACCCTTTTCATTCTATCATTTTGTTAATAAGAAGATCAATTACTAAAGAAGATCGCTTAGAGTGGAGTCCACTGAGATTATTACTACAAGAAATTGAGGGGTTACCTCTTAAGACTAACTCTCCTCATTTTGTTATCATTGAGAGGCCTAGTTGTTGTCGTATAAGAATATAGTTTGGTTTTGGTTAGTTTTAATTCTTGAATTATATGAGGTTTTGAGTGATAGGCTATTATAAAATCTTACCTTTTTGCCCTTGAAAGATTCTAAGATTGATTTTGGGGTGGTAGCAACTTAACGATTTGCTTATTTAAGTTTTTAGGGTCAATATATATTTAAGTCATGAGTTGAATCTTGAAATCAATATATGACCTTTTAGAGCTCAGTTACTTGATGTTAATGATGATTATGGATTAGAGACTCAACTTATACTCACTTTAAACCTTCTAAAGGGTATTGTAGAGATGTAATTAGCCTTAATAATGTAAATTATAAAGCCAAGTGCAACTTGTTGAATAAAAGTTTTGAATTTTTCCTTGTATTTTTGTATCTTAGTTATTCATTAACTAATCTAATGCATTAATTATAACTAATTTAGGATTTAATTATGTTATTTAGCTTAATTAGGAATTAGGGATGTTACATGAGACATATAATAAACATCTTTTGCTATAATGTCTTACACACATGCAAGACATCTTGTTAAAATTCGTGTGGAAATAAGGCTCAAACTGATAGGGAACCACTAAAAATCCATCATAGAAATCACTTGAGTCAGTTTCTATATTTTTAGATCTTGCCTAAACAAAATAGAGTGTAGAATTTCATAGACATCATTCTTTTAGATAAATAAGAACAAATAATGTAAAAAGATTTCAAAATCAAATTGAAAAGAAGTTTTTTCCAAACAACCCAATTGAATGATATAAGTAAATTGAGGAAAAGAGTTCTAAGAACATAGAAGGGATTCAACAGTGCAATGTTTTCCAAAATAATTTTCGTTTAAGCTTTGTGCATTAGGAAATTGATAAAGTACTTCATTGTTGTAATCATATTCATATAACATCTACCTGCATGTAATTGGTGTCAATTTTTGCTAAGTTCATTGTTTAATTCAAATGCAACCTATAACTTTTACTTCTCAAGTGTTATTGGATTTGTGTCAGCCTTACCTTCCACTAGTAGAAATCTTTCAATTGTATAGGTTAATTTTACTATGCATGTCTAACAAATTAACATATTTAAAGATTATTTTACTACCTACATGTTAAAATTTTACTATTTGTAATTGTATGGGTTTGTTTTACTATTTACAAGTTCATGTTTGTCATTATATGATTTAATTGACTAATATTACACTTAAATAACCAAGTATAACCATCATTCATAAATTTGATGGATAAAACACAAATTGACATAAAGTTTAATATTCAGAACCTCAACAATAGTTATCTGTACAATGCCTGATCAAATGGAGTTATAGAGCTAATCCTATCAACACATATGTCATTATCATTTTTTTTCTTTAAGAAGGATCAATTATTCCATCAAAATATATGGTAAAGTTCAGTAACACTGTTAGCCAAATGAATTTATTGTTTGATCTAATGAAATTTGTTACTACTTACTTTAACTATTCTCTTATCTAAACTTACTTTTGTTTTACATTTTAGTGATCTCTTGCTATTATAGTGTCATATTATAGCCTAAACTAATATTCTTTGTTAACATTTATTGTTGATACATTGTCATAATGTCATATCATTTCCTACATAGATCTATGTTTGTGTCTTTTTTTTTAAACTAGAAATTGTAATGTCTTATTTTCGTTAAAACAATGGAAACAGATGTGTTTTCAAAGTCAATCCCTCAAAATGAATTAGTTAAGGTCCTGAAAAATTTAAGTGGCATTTTAGACTCCTAAAAATGAGGATCTCAAGCTCAAACAGAAAGAAAAATGGGGCTAGAATGAAGAAATAAATTTGAACCAAAGGTTAATGAAATGTAATAGCATTTTCGTAATTTTGAGCAAATTTTGGAATTCTCATAGGAAGGCTTTTTAAATAAAAATTTGAGTTTTTCAGGATTTTCAGAGGTCCTAAAAACTATGGGAAGCACTAGGATAGTTAAAACCCCTCTAGTGGACGTTTTCTAATGTCGATTAACCTGAACTTTGACAGATTCATTCGAGAAGATTTTAAAGGCATTTTATTAAATTGAGGATCTAAATTTTATAATGAAAAAGATGGTTCTAAAAAAGGATCTAAAATGAACCAAAAACGAAAATACCAAGACGAAGGAATGAAATTGGAATTTTTGATAAGTCCTTCCTAACCTACCTATATATATATAAGGCGCCCAACCTCCTTATTCATTTAGCCACATTTGTTTCAACCCTAAATTAGAAAAAGAACCCTAAGGGTGAGGCATACAAGAAGCAAAAAAACAAGGAAGAGGTATAAATTTTCTTGATTTTTTTATGCTTTCTCTTTAGTAAACTTCTTCTCTTCCATTTCCCTTTCTTTCCTATCATTTTATTGAAATTCTTAGGTCTATTTTGAGGGCAAAATAGAGGGAAATTTTCAAAATTGAAGTGAGGAAGCCAAGGAAGGTGAAAAACAAGCAAGAAGAACTAAAGGAAATCAAGGTATTTTGTCATCTCTTCACTTAATCTTCCTCCTTCCTTCTCTTATGGGTGGCTCAACCTACATATGGCCAGCCCTAAGGGGTTGAGGGTGAATCTTAGGAATTTAAAGGAGAAGAATAAGAATATGTAAAGAGAATTAACAAATAACCATAGAAAATCAAAATAGCAAAGTTAGGGTTTCAAGTGTCTCTTGTAAAATTTGATTTGATACAATAATTTCTAGGCCTAAATGAGTGTTCAGATGAACACCTAAGATCCTTAGAAGGCTCCCCATATGCATCTTTCACCAAGAAAACAAAGTAAATTCCATGGATGCCAAGAAAGGAGCATGACTTAGCCAAGAGGGTTTCATGTACCAAGAGATAGTTTTAAATTTTTTTAAACCTATTTTTGAGTCATATATGATGAATGAAGATTAGCGTAAACCTTGGAAAAAATTTAGGAGGCCTAGGCAATTAATTGTTGTCGTAGGTTCCATAATATGACCTAAAGAATCAACACCTAGTAAGGCTCCTTGTTTTAATTGTGTGATGACTCCAAGAGGTTTAAAAGGAGTCAAAAATCATAAATGAAAGAAAAGAATGGATCCTAGAACTCAATTGATAGATGTTGCTTCATTAGGTGCATCTTGGAGCCATAAAAGGGGTTATTAGATCAAGTTAGTATTTAAAGAAGATGTATGGCTTTAGAAATGATTCCAAGAACCTAATTAGATTCCATATATTGTGTTTAGGTCGAGGAAGGGAGCATAATTCTAAAAGAAAAAGTGTGCCTGTGTGGCAAATATAGCTCTCTCTACTTTCTCTCATGCATGAATGTGTGCTTACCTTGTCTTTGAATGTGTGTATGTGTGTTTTAAGTCATAAAAAGTGTTCTAGCATATGCTTTTATTCCATGGTACCATGATGTTGTAATATGTTTACAAATAATGCCTAGTATGTTTACTTAGGTTTGCTTAAGTGTGGTGAAGCCAATAATCCTTAGCTATGGTAAGGATGAGTCAAGAATTCTTAAAATTAGTTGAGACAAAGTAAAGAATCTCCCAAGAGTGAGGTTGAGTCAAAACCTCTTAGAGAATGTGTAACACCATAAATTCTAGCTCATCTCATACTCTTAAATGACATAATATCATGAAGAATGCGAGTCTCTCATAAATAGGCAAGGAAAAATAATGAATATTTTTGCGTTGCGTCATATCTAAAAATTCATTTTAATGTCACGTGAATCATGTGAGCTCATGCAATGCATCCTCATATTTAATTATATCATTACAACTCATTTACATCCCAAAAACATGCCTAAAACCTATGGAAACCGAAATGAAGCATGGAAGGTGGGAGTTTATTTCCGGCCAGAATTGGCCTCTTTCCTAAGCAAACTTTGGAAAATCATAACTAAATTTAGAAAAATCAAAAACATTTGTTCTTGATTATTCTGGAAACCTTAGGATGTCTAATTCACACTAAAAATATGCTTAGACTATAACCTTCATCATGGAGGACGTTTGACATCTAAAAAGCTACTGAAGTCGCGGGTTGCCTGGGCTGCTGTTCAGATTACTAATACAAATTTCTAAAATTTATAACTAATTCTATAAAAATTGAAGTTATACAAATTTGATCATTATGGAAAGATAAAAATTTTGAAATGATGTTAAAAATAATTCCAAAATGAAACAGATACATTTAACTATTAAAATCCTATGGAATAGCAACTGAACTCCTGGGGTGCCACTGCTACTGATAGCCAACTTTAAAAATGTATAACTCTCTGTTCAGACCTCCAAATGAGGGGATCTTAGTGGCCACAGAAATCTTATGACCTCTAGTTTATAACTATAAAATTTCACAAGCATTGGACACCATTTGGCTATTGGATGATACAAAATACAAATCTGCTAGTGTGAACAGTGCACATACCAGAATTAATAGAAAATCCCAACTTTAAAAATTTATCAAATATTCTCTAGACCTTAGAAAATTATGTTCTTTAGCTTTCCAAAAAGCCCTCAACATGATCTAATTTCATGCCAAATATCAGATCAAGACTAACTCATTTGGCCAAAAAGTGATGTAGGGTTCTATTATGGTCAAATTTGGCTCCATATGAGGTACCAAATTTGCCAAATGGTTTTTCTTTGGTTGTGGCACCTTTTGGGAGTCCAAAAGCATATTTAAGACTTGTGTAAGCTGCCCAATTGGTACCAAATCTTATACATCTCATTTTAGCCATTCAACCCACATTTATGCACATTTCCATTAAACTTCCAAATTACATACTTAGGCATTACATACTCAAAATAGGTTCTAGAGGTTATACATCATATCTATACATTTAAACATCACATATTAGCATATTTGCACATGTATCAAGCGTCATAGATCATTTACAACATCATATACATTGTGAAGCATCATTATGGATTCAAAAAGAATAAAACTAGGAATATGCTTGTCAATCTCCTTCTCTCATTGTTGTTGGCTCCCTTCACTATAGCTACTTGGTCCACCTAGCATGTTAGAGTATTGGAGAGGAGGGGATGAGATTCAAAGAATCCCAATGACTCATCTCCCATTCAATCATACATAATATGTGCATGGAGAAAATAGAAGTCATGGACATTTTGAAAGCAAACTTGGCATGTGAATCAATTATTCAAGACATTCAAGAGCTCACCAAGTGTTCAGACTAACCTCTCTCCTCATGGATCTTAAACTTGCCTCACCTATTCTTTAAGAGCTTTGGACTCAACCATACTTTTGGGAGCCCACTTTGCTTTTGGGAGACTGTTTACTTTGTCTTAACTAACCTTAAGGGTTCTTGGCTCATCCTCACCAAAGGAAAGAGTTCTTGGCCTCTCCACACTCAAGCAAACTCATACAAACATCATTTAATCATTTGAAAACATAACATGGCATCAAGAATCGTGATATGTAAAGGCATGCTAGCATACTTTTCATAGCTTGAAAATACACATACACACATTCTAAAACAAGCCAAACACACATCCATACATGAGAGAAAGTGGAGAGAGCTACCTTACACACAATTACACACTTTTCCTTTTGGATTCAAGCCTCCTCTTTTGGCCACACACTCACAAATTGGTGGAGATAGTTTCTCTTGGCCTAGATACAATTTTTGGTAGCCTATTAAGTTCATGAAACATTCTCTAAAGCCATACAACTTGCTTAAGTCTAGATTGCTTTATAACCCCCATTATGGTTCATAAATGCATCTAATGAAGCAACACTCCTCAAATGATTTCTAGGCCTCATTCTTTCTTTTCAAATATGATTCTTGACTCCTTTTAAGTCTCTTGGAGTCATCACACCATTAAAACAAAAAACTTAGCACCATGTTGCTTCTTTAGGTCATAATATGAAACCTCAGACACTAAATCACTTTTCATGAGTTCTAAATTTTTTCCAAGGCCTCCCTTTATTTTCATTCATCAAATATGACTCAAGAATGGCCTTAGAAAAATTTAAAACTCTCCTTAGCACTATGAACATGGTTTGGCCGAGACATAGCATGGTTTAGGGCTTCTTGGAGATTTTTTTGTTTTCTTGAAGGAGGAAGCTTGTGGGGAGCATCTTAGAGATCTTAGGAGCTCATTTAAACTCCTAATTAGGTCTAGAAATTATCATATGGAATCAGATTTTGGAAGGTGCACACAAAACCCTAGAATTTACATCTTGAAATCTAATAGTTTTTTGATAATTTTCTTTGCATATTCTTAATCTCCACACTCTTTTTCCTTAGATTCATGCTTGGTTCTACCTAAAAATCATCTCCTCCTAGGGTTTTCTCATGTGGGGCGAAATGGTGGAGAAGGGAACAAAAAATGACAACCATAGGAAGAGAAATTACTTTGTTTTCTTGCTTTTTCTCACTTGAATCTTATGTTCTTTGAGCTCCTCTCTTCAAATCCTAATTTTCCCCTCAATTTCTCCCTTAAAACAGATTTATAAACTCATTTTAATCATAGGAAACAAAGGAGAATGGAGGAGAAGAGGTTTGGAAGAAAAAGAGCATGAAAAACTACTAATTTCCATACCTTAAGCCTTTGATTTCTCCTCCTTTTCTTCCCCTTCTTGTGAGCCTCCTCCCCTAGGGTTTTGTTCTGGTTTTAGGCATACCATGGTCGTGCATAATAAAGGGAGGGGAAGGGTGCATCATATATATAGGTGGGAATAAGTTACACTTTTCAAAAATTCTCATTTTACCCTTTATACTTTGCATTTTTGTTTCTCCTTCATTTTAGCTCCTTTTTGAGAACCTTCTTTTCCATTATAAAATTTAGGTTCCCAATTTTGTAAAATGCCTCTAGAATCACTCAAATTAGAGCTAAAACCTTCCCAAACGAATCCGTCAAAGTTTGGGCACACTGATGTTGGAAAACGTCCATTAAAGGGGCTTTAGTTGTCCCAGGGCTTTCCATGGTTTTAGAGTCTCTGAGAACCCTAGGGAACTCAAAATTTTTATTTAAAAATTCCTCCTGTGTGAATTCTAAAATTTGTTTAAAATTATGAAAATGCCATTACGTTTCGTAAGTTTTTCATGATAAATTGTTTCTTCATTCTAGCTCCTTTGTTCTTTCTGTCTGAGCCTGGGATTCTCATTTTTAGGAGTCTAGAATACTTCCCAAATTTTTCAAGACCTTAACTATCTCATTCTGGGGGACTTCCTCTTGTATCCGGCGAATTTCATTTGTTTACGGAGAAATTGTACATTACGTTTCTCACATTTTCTCTCGTTTTTAGAAAACCAGATATTACAGAAAGTGGGTGAAGCAAATCCAAAATCCATAAGAGAATGGGTGAGACTAATCTACTTGCTTTCCAAGCCTATGTATGCTTTGTATGACTTATTCAAATGCCAAAAATGCTTCTTGAATGATCATACATTTCATTATGCTCATGCATGCATTTTTAAGACTTGTATTACATTCTTCATATATGATTGAAAGGGAGATGAGCCATTGGGATTCTCTGAGTCTCATTCTCTCCTCTTCAATGTCTTAACATGCTAGGTGGACCACATGAGCAAGGTAATGGAAGCTATCAAGTTAGAAGATAAGAGATTGACAATAATTTACCTAGGTTTGCTTCTTTTGTTGCCATATGTATGGCAAGTGATGTAATCCTATCAAAGAATTGTTGTATAATCATATGAACCTATGTAATTACCTAAATTTTTTATGTATGTATGAAGTTTGGTGCCAAATGAATGATAATGTAGATTTTGAACATTGGATGACAATGTAAAACATGTGTAATCTTGTATATGGCATGGGGTGAGAGAGTGATTTTTTAATTTATGGGTTTATGCACCTTTGAGACAATTTTATAAAGTCATTTTAGTGCATTCTCATGTGCTCAAGTGGTCATAGTTGCCTTAGAACTCAAAATGGACCATTTGTAAGACTTAAAAGTGACTATTTCACAACCTAATATCAAAATCTGATCAAATGAAGGAATTTGTCCATAAACTTTGGCATACATATAGATTTTATCTAGAACTTTTTTAGAAGCTAAATACCAGATTATTTGGCGCTCTGTGGAATTAATTATGATTTTTCAAAGTTGATATTTTTCTGCTAAATTGATGTAAACACTATTCAGTTAGTCAATAACTTGGGCTGTGTTATTAAAGGACCAAATGATGTCTAATGCTTGTAAAATTTTACAAACATAAACTAGGATAAGCTTTCCATGGCCACCAAGATCATCCCAATTGGACCTCTGAGAAGGGAGATATGAATTTTTGAAGTTAGAAGATAATACCAGTAATGACAGTCAACTCTAGTACTATTCTATCAATTTATGGTGGCTAGCGGTCCTTGTTGTGATGTTATGCATGATTTTGATTTTTTTATAATTCATTATGATTTTTCAAAATTTATAATGATAAGCTGAAAATTCTGTCCTAGGTTGCACCTATTGTTTTTATGTATACCATCCACTTGCACGAGTTCTAGGCCATTTCTTGAGATGGTTTTGAGTTGTATTAATGTAATTAAATATGAGAATGAGTTGAATGAGTTCATATGGTCCACAAGACACCGGATAAAAAATTTATCTGCTACGCAACATAAATATATTCATTATTTTAATGTCATTTTTTTGCTTCCTTGTGAAATGCATGGCATAAGATATAGAAACAGCATGAGACAAGCTAGAAATTTATAGTGTTATAGAAATACTATCTTTTCTTTACTTTACTTAATTCCATAAAGAGACAATTTGACTTGACTTAGATCCCACAAACATGTGCACTATTATAAATTTTATCAATATTAAACCTCTTGATATAATTCTGAATTTGGGCTTCTATCTTCTTGATATAGCAAAGGTGCCAAAAAAATGGATACAACTATTGGCCTCATCTTGTCTAGCTAATGATTAGTTGATGATGAGCTTTCCATGCACCTCCACTTCCTCAATACATCTACATCAACATTATCTGACTTTAACCTTTTTGATGTTTTCTCATATGATAGCTTTCTATGCTCCATTGGAATTGTCAATGGTTTGCTTTACTTCAAACAATGCTTACCATATTACACCACTTTCTACACTATGGTCGACCTAAAAAAATAAAATAAAATAAAATGTAAAGAATCCCTAAACCCAACACCAAGATCACATAGGTCAATTCTTACTTTATGCATCCACACTTTTATTCTTGTTATCCTTCTCCATGTTATTTACTCATCCATTTCTTTGTTTCTTAATATCCTTACTAACCACATCATATACATTCAACTACAACCCCACCAAACAAGATAACTTCCTTTTATGTTGATCACTCAGAGTAATGATTCTGACAATGATATTTGGAAGATTTCTTCTTTTCTAAAAGAAAAAAGATGGAAACCATTCCATTATTGCGACCTCAATGAAAGCTTCTTGTAATCTAACACATTAGCTATTAAGAATTTCTAGTGTTGGTAATTGGAAACAACCTATCAAGAGGCTTTAATACTTGGAAATATTTTGGTCTACAATTCCTTAACTAATTCATTCGATAAGATCATGATACCTAGGTTCACATACGATGTCAATGCAAAGTTAGTTAACTATTGTAACATCCAGTCCTTCCGTAAATGTGAGAAACGCAATGTTCGGTTTCTCCGTAAATGGCAGAAATGGGCCAGATACAAAAGGAAGTCCCTGAAATAGAAGGAATTGGGGCTAACTAAAATTATGATAAAATTTTAAATATTAGAAAATGAAGATTTGAGTCTTGAGTTGCCCAGAAATCAAGGCCAGAGTGATTTAAAAATTTTGCCAAAAGGCCCGTGGCATTTTCGTAAATATGGGCACCTTTTAAAAACCATACAGGAGAGCTTTTTAAATGAAATTTTTGAGTTCTTCGGGATTCTCAGAGACCCTAAAAACCATGAAAAGCCTTAGGATAGTTAAAGCCCTTCTGGTGGATGTTTTCTAATATCAGTATGCCCGAACTTTGACAGATTCGTTTGGAAAGGTTTTAGCTCCGATTTGAGTGATTCCAAAGCCATTTTTCTTGATTGGGAACCTAAATTTTATAATGGAAAAGACAATTCTCAAAAAAGAGCTAAAATAAATGAGAAACAAAAATGCAAAGTATGAAGGGCAAAATGAGATTTTTGAAAAGTGTAACTTATTCCCACCTATATATATATATATGATGCACCCTTCTCCTCTCTTCATTATGCACAACCATATTCTACCTAAAACTAGAAGAAAACCCTAGGGGATGAGGCTCACAAGAAAGGGAAGAAAAGGAGGAGAAATCAAAGGCTTAAGGGAAATATTCAAGGGAAAGTTCAAATTTGAAAAGAGGAGCTTGGAGAAATCAAGATTCAAGCCAAATTAACCAAGGAAACAAGGCCAAGAGAAACCATCTCCACTAATTTGTGGGTGTGTGGCTAAAAGAGAAGGCTTGAATCCTAAAGGAAAAGTGTGTGTTTATATACAAGGTAGCTCTCTTCACCTTCTCTCGTGCATGGATGTGTGTTAAGCTTGTTTTAGAATGTGTCTATGTGTATTTTCAAGCTTTGAAAAGTATGCTAGCATGCCTTTATATGCCATGATGCTTAATGCCATGTTATGTTTTCAAATGATTACATGATGTTTGTATGAGTTTGCTTGAGTGTGAAAAGTACAAGAACTCTTCCCTTTGGTGAGGATGAGCTAAGATCCCTTGAGCTTAGTTGAGACAAAGTAAAGAGTCTCCCAAAAGCAAAGTGGGCTCCTAAGAGTATGGTTGAGTCCAAAGCTCTTAAAGAATGGGTAAGCAAGTCCAAAATCCATGAGGAGAAGTGTGAGGCCAATCTAAGCACTTGGTGAGCTCTTGGATATTTTGTATGATTGATTCACATACTAAGATTGTTTTAACATATGCATGTCTTCCACTTTCACCATGCATGCATCTGAAGAGTTTGCTTTGCACATATTATGTATGATTGAATAGGAGATGAGCTATTGGGATTCTTTGAATCTCATTCCCTCCTCTCCAATGATCTAACATGATAGGTGAACGAAGTGGATATGCTAATGGGAGCCAACAACATTAAAGGAAGGAGATTGACAATCATGTGTTTAGCTTTGCCACTTTAAGACCATGATTGTACCATATGATATATATGATGTAGTAAATGGGTTATGACCCTTGAGACATGTGTAAATATGATATTATATGATGTTTAAATGTATAGATATGATATATAACCTCTAGAACCTATTTTGAGTATGTAATGCCAAAGTGTGCAATATGGAAGTTTGTTGGAAATATGCATAAGTGTGGGTTGAATGGTCAAAATCAGATACATGAGATTTGGGACCATTTGGACAGCTCACAAAAGTCTTAAATAAGCTTTTAAACTTGCCCAAAAGGTGCCAAGACCAGGGGAAATCCATTTGGCAACTTTGGTACCTGATATGGAGCCAAAATTAACCATAATAGAACCCTATGTCACTTTTTGGCCAAATGAATTAGTCTTGCTCTGAAATTTTACATACAATTAAGTCTCATTGAGAGATTTTTGGGAAGCTAATGATCATAATTTTCAGAGGTTTAGGGAATATTTGATGAATTTTCAAAGTTGGGATTTTTCATGGATTCTGGTATGGGTACTGTTCATACTGGCAGTTTTGTGTTCTATGTCACTCGATAGCCAAATGGTGTCCAATGCTTGTAAAATTTTATATGCATAAACAAGAGGTCATAATATTTCTGTGGCCACTAAGATCACCTTATTTGGAGGTCTGAGCAGAGAGTTATGCATTTTTGAAGTTAACTATCAGTACTAGTAACGCCCCAGGAGTTCAGTTACTATTCATAGGTCTCGATGGCTAAACATATTTATTTCATTCTAAAATTATTTTTAGTATCAAGGTAACTTTGTAGCTTTCTGGAATGACCAAATGTATGTGATTTTTATTTTTATAGAATTAGTTATGAATTTTAGAAGTTTGTATCAGTAAACTAAACAGCAGCCCAGGCAGCCAGCGACCTCTATAGCTTCTTGGATGTCAAACGTCCTGTGTGATGAATGTTGTGATCTGGGCATATTTTTATGTGAAGTAGACATCCTAAGCTTTCCATAATAACCTAGATTCCATGATTTCAAATTTTTTAGATTTAGTTATGATTTTTCAAAATTGGGTCAAAAAATGGAGCAAATCTGGCTGAAAATATGCTTGCTTATTTTGAGCTCCATTTCGGTTTTCATGAGTTATGGGCATGATTTTGTAATGAAAATGAGTTGTAATGATGTATTTAAATATGAGAATGCATAGCATGAGCTCACACAGTCCACGTGACACTGATTGCAAATTTTTAGATATGACGCAATGCAAATAAATTCATTATTTTCATACCCTTTTTCATGTGCTCTCATGGAAATGATGATGTGAAGCTTATGAATGTCATAAAATGAGTTAAAATTTATGGTGTTACATTTATTGGTATCAGAGAAAAGTTCTAGACTCTCTCGGATTAGATTTGGCTTGAAGATATAGCCATTGGGCTTTGTAAAAGGCTTGTATGACTATAAAATGTCCTCTATAAGAAATTATGGGTGTGTGAAAGTAGTTTGTGGCTTTATTTATGATAAGTAAGTTGTAGAATGGTCTTAGAGTAGTTAGTGGACACCGGGAAGAGTGGTCTCTAAAGTAGCTTGAGCAAAGTTGAGGGATTTGACGGCTAGAGGTTGATGAGATATGATAGCTCGTCGGGATCAGTGGCAAGCCCTAGATATGAACAATGAGAATGATCTCGTTGATAGGAAGAGGCTTGCTAGAGAGAGTATGTGAGGCCTAATTCTCTCGGGTAGTCACACTCAGGCCATTTCCAGTTGTTTCGCGTAACGCAGAGACAATTAATGATGCAGTGCGGTATGAGATGAGACTGTGACTACACTAAACCGGTCTAGAGGGGAAGTGAGAAAAAGAGTCACCCCCTAGCCACAATACCCAAATGCCTAGATAAGTATTAGAGCTTGAAAGATTAGTCTCCTCAGGCCAGAAGTTGAGTTATAAGCTATACCCTGGAGCCTGACAGCCCGAAGGTGATAGCTAGTTATGCATGAATAAAGCGAGAGGTAGAACCCTCTAGCTTGATAACGAGCTGGTTATAGAGGCGGTGAGGCTCGAGTTGGTAGCTAAAGATAAAAATCCAATCCCTAGAATAGTAAGCCAATCAGAGGCCGTTAGCTGTGGCAAATGATGTGTTAGCCGTGGTGAATGGTAGTGTAAACACCTTGTTGGTCATATTCAGGCCAACTTGAGAAAGAAATTGATAAAGGATAAGACAACCCACAGCGAGCGAAAACCCCTAGTATAAGTAGGGAAAAGGGGTAATAAATAGTCACGGAAAGTTAGTAAGAAGTTCGTGGGCCTAATAATTGAGACTGAAAAAGAGCTCGGCATAGAGAAAGTTAGACACAGTGATAATGAGGTTATCAAGACTTACCTTTAAGGTGCTAAGTCCAACATGAGGTGTTACCCTATGAGATGCTGAATAATAGAATGCTAGTGGAGCCTCAAATAATGTAAGATAAGACTACCAGCAGTGAGGCACCTAACGAGTGGCCTAGAAAGGTATACCTCATAAGTAATACCTAGAAGTAAGTATAAGTAACCAGTAATAGAGGCTCAGAAAAGAATGAGAATAGTTAATAAGCTACAGGTCCAATGAGATGGCTAGCCTAGGCTAAGCATAAGCTAAAGCCTAGAGGAAACGACCAGTAGCATCATCTAGGTGAGATATGGGAATGAAAGGTTCAGTGAAAGTTCACCCTGGATCAAAAAAGGAAAGGTGAGACATCTTCATATCAGGGAAACCACCCAGTAGTGGTTAGTAAAGTCCCCTAGATAGACCCTTCGATTGTAGAGTATAGTGAGCAAAGAAGCGAGGAAGAGCTATGAAATTAACCATAGAAGATATACCCTCACTTTAGTCATGATTAAATGAGTAAGCTAAACCCAAAAAAGGTAAATGGATAGGGGTCTGATAGTAAGTTAGATGAGCTCCCTAATATGAGAATAATACAGGGTTAAGGCATATATGTGGTCAGAGCACCCAGTAGAGCATAAGCTTCAGCGAGGTAGAATCCAGACATTGAGAATATGCGTTTTGGATTAAGTTAGCAGAACCCTAGAAATAGCATACTGTGCTCCTAGGGATGAGGCTATAGAGGTTGAACAGAGAAAAAGCCTAGTTCTGATCCAAATATAGAAATAAGTTAAGACAGACAGACAGTGCCTTAGTACCCTTAAGGAAGCTCGAGAAAGCTAGAGACCGCCTAAGAAGGCAAGCCTTGTCCTACATAGAGAAAGACTGTAAGCCTAGAGAAAGAATGTAAGCCGAGAGTGCTATAGAATGACATTCCTAGGATTTTATGAAATAGAATCCTCCTTACCAAGGGATGGTCTAGCTAAGAGCAGAGTAAGAGTATGAGTAAAAAGTAGACTCCCTTGATGTTATAGAGAGTAATTAAGTGGAGGAACCATGGGAAAATGCAGGTGCTCTTGAGCGCAAAGAAACCTAAACTAGCAATAGAAACAGCCAGTAGTAGAATATCCTTTTACCTAAGTAAGAGGATAAGAAAAATAGAAAGAAAAGATGTGACAATGTTCAAGCCGAGGACACATTAGATTAAAAATAAATATTCAGTTAATGTGCTTGAGTACTTACGAAAGCACACTTGTCCTTGGTATAGATGCCCTTCTAACATGATATTGCCCAAAGTATAAATAGCCGGGCAATACCGAGAAATCTCAGGATAGTAGAGGAAGAATCCTCCTTTCCCTGAGCACTTTACGAGAATAGGGTAGATAGAGAAAAGTAAGAGAGGGGTACTTTAGATTATTGAAAAACTTGCAATATACAGGCGATAATGGCTTTGAGTTCAGTCATGAGGTACCCATGTATTAATGTTTGATGTCATGGTTTGCTTGCAATAGAGACTATGTGATATTAGGTTTGGCCAACCTAGTAGTAATATGGCTTAAGTGCATAGCAAACGACAACATCAATCACTAAAGTGTCTCGATAATCGAAAGGCATCCTGGTTAAAGAATGAGATAAGTCAAAAAAGAAAGGTAAAAGGATTCCAGTAATATCATAATAATGAGAAAAGCATGCAGAAAGGAATCCCTAGTAGAAAATGTTCAAATTCAGTATGCATAGCCTGAATCCCTTATAGTATATGTAAATGAAATGAATAAGGACCAATGTATAGCCTCTTTCCTGCAAGAGATGTTTACTACACTCAGTTTGTGAGATGCCCTAGTGCCAAGGCACTTAAAAGCAGAACATGGGCATAGTGAGAACTGCAGGATATGAGAGGAGGGCTAAAATGAGTATATGTAAAGTAAATAAGCTAATAGAGTAAGAAATGAAAGCCCAAAGGAAAAAGGGGCTGAAGTGGGAATCTAAGGATCCTATGAGGAGCGATGAATGAAAATTAAAATGCTCTCTAATATTAGTATGACGGGATCCTAGAGAATGAGATGACACAAAACCCACTTCGTACGAAGAGTATGATGTACTTCTGAGTTTAGCCTCAGCTATTATGAGCGATGGTAACTGGACTTAGTGAGCATGTATTTTATTATCAGATATAGTAATCTTAGGCTTTGACATCTCTCAGAGATGGATCGTAGTAGATCCCAGTACAGCATAGCGGGTTACAGTAGACCCTAGCAGGGCTCTGAGAGGTCGTAGTAGACCTAGGGGTCACAGTAGATCCCACAAAGTTACAGAGAGCCCTAGCCACAACATGATAGACCTTTGGTAGAGGTGACAGCCTGAGATAGTTTCTACAGAGCAGATAGTCTTAAAGACCAGTACAGTTTCAGCTAGCCTTTGTCTCAGAGACTATAGATCTCTTGAGTCTGGTAGACCGTTGCTACAGAGATATGAAGGCTTTACTTAAACAGTTAAACCACTGACTAGCTTTCTTTAGAGATGAGCATAGTATATGGGATGAGAAAGGCAAGAAATAAGCTTTCCAAAGTTAGAACCAGATGGACCACTACCTAGCAGACAGTAGCCCTAACCAAGGGATAGAGAGATCCCTACATGCTAGCTTATGTATTTAGAAAAGGGTCAGGTGCAGTTTTTATATGAGGTAAGTGGTACAGTATGTCTCCAGTGAGCAAAACTGTGAGAATAACTAGCATCCCATCAGAGCCCAGCCGTAGTCAGTGGTAGTAGCAACTCTTTAGTGCCAATATGAGACATACAAGTTTGGCCTATCAGTGTTGAAATGAGGGACTATAAAATGCCACTACAAGTGATCATAGAAAGTAAGAAAAGTCCCGGCCTACAAAAACAAATGTAGTAGTAAACAGAGATTAAGATCATAAAAGCAGAAACTCCTTAAAGGACTTACAATCCCAGTAAATAACTAAGATGTGAGGCCTATGACAAAAAAGAAATGCAAATTATAATCATGGGATGAGCTAGTGAGAAAGAACGCAGAGATAAATAGTGGACGGAACATGTAAATAAGCAGACAGATACCTTTGATGGCTCTAATGATTAGAAAAGATGATGAGATGTTATGAGAAGCCATTTAGAGAGGATACGAGAGACGTGATATGAAATAAGTTACCTCCCGAGATATGTAAATAAGTCCACTAATAGAACGTTAATCCTGCAATCAGGTTAACATTAACCTAACATGATTAGTAAGCTCTCCCAGGATAGGCCTCCAGAGTCAGAAATTTCTTTCCCTTATGAGAAAGAACTAGCTAGTATTTTATAGCAGTAGAGCCTTTATTAAAAGCTAGTAATAAAAGTTCCCTAGCTGAAAGAAAATTTGAAAGAATGAAATTACTGAGAAAGCATCTAAAGTCAGGAAGAAGGGAAAGAAAATAATAGTTAGCTAGACTATAAGAGTAAGAGAAAGTGTACCCCTAAATTTCAAGGACGAAATTTATTTAAGGGGGGAGGAATGTAATATCCAGTCCTTCCATAAACGTGAGAAACGCAATGTTCAGTTTCTCTGTAAATGGTAAAAATAGGCCAAATACAAAAGGAAGTCTCTGAAATAGAAGGAATTAGGGCTAACTAAAATTATGATAAAATTTTAAATATTAGAAAATGAGGATTTGAGTCTTGAGTTGCCTAGAAATCAAGACCAGAGTGATTCAAAAAATTTGCCAAAAGGCCCGTGGCATTTTCGTAAATATGGGCACTTTTTGAAAAACACATAGGAGGGCTTTTTAAATGAAATTTTTAAGTTCTCCAAGGTTCTCAGAGACCCTAAAAACCATGGAAAGCCCCGGGACAGTTAAAGTCCCTCTAGTGGACGTTTTCCAATATCAGTGTGCCTGAACTTTGATGGATTCATTCGGAAAGGTTTTAACTTCGATTTATTGGGAACCTAAATTTGATAATGGAAAAGACGGTTCTTAAAAAGGAGCTAAAACGAAGGAGAAACGAAAATGCAAAGTATGAAGGGTAAAATGAGATTTTTGAAAAGTGTAACTTATTCCCACCTATATATATATATGATGCACCATTCTCCTCCCTTCATTATACATGACCATGTTTTGCCTAAAACCAAAAGAAAGCCCTAGGGGATGAGGTTCACAAGAAAGGGAAGAAAAGGAGGAGAAATCAAAGGCTTAAGGGAAATATTCAAGGGAAAGTTTGGATTTGAAGAGAGGAGCTTGGAGAAATCAAGATTCAAGCCAAATTAACCAAGGAAACAAGGCCAAGAGAAACCATCTCCACCAATTTGTGGGTGTGTGGCTAAAAGAGGAGGCTTGAATCCTAAAGGAAAAGTGTGTGTTTGTATACAAGGTAGCTCTCTCCACCTTCTCTCATGCATGGATGTGTGTTAAGCTTGTTTTAGAATGTGTCTATGTGTATTTTCAAGCTTTGAAAAGTATGTTAGCATGCCTTTATATGCCATGATGCTTAATGCCATGTTATGTTTTCAAATGATTACATGATGTTTGTATGAGTTTGCTTGAGTGTAGAAAGGCCAAGAACTCTTCCCTTTGGTGAGGATGAGCCAAGAACCCTTGAGCTTAGTTGAGATAAAGTAAAGAGTCTCCCAAAAGCAAAGTGGGCTCCCAAGAGTATGGTTGAGTCCAAAGCTCTTAAAGAATGGGTGAGGCAAGTCTAAAATCCATGAGGAGAAGTGTGAGGCCAATCTAAGTACTTGGTGAGCTCTTGGATGTTTTGTATGATTGATTCACATGCTAAGATTGTTTTAACATATGCGTGTCTTCCACTTTCACCATGCATATATTTGAAGAGTTTACTTTGCACATATTATGTATGATTGAATAGGAGATGAGCTATTGGGATTCTTTGAATCTCATCCCCTTCTCTCCAATAATCTAACATGATAGGTGAACTAAGTGGATATGCTAATGAGAACCAACAACATTAAAGGAAGGAGATTGATAATCATGTGTTTAGCTTTGCCACTTTAAGACCATGATTATACCATATGATATATATGATATAGTAAATGGGCTATGACCCTTGAGACATGTGTAAATATGATGTTATATGATGTTTAAATATATAGATATGATATATGACCTCTAGAACCTATTTTGAGTATGTAATGCCAAAGTGTGCAATATGGAAGTTTGTTGGAAATATGTATAAGTGTGGGTTGAATGGCCAAAATGAGATGCATGAGATTTGGGACCATTTAGGCAGCTCACAAAAGTCTCAAATAAGCTTTTAAACTTGCCCAAAAGGTTCCAAGACTAAGGGAAATCCATTTGGCAACTTTGGTACTTGATATGGAGCCAAAATTAACTATAATGGAACCCTATGTCACTTTTTAGTCAAATGAGTTAGTCTTGCTTTGAAATTTTACATGCTATTAGGCCTCATTGAGAGCTTTTTGAGAAGCTAATGATTAAAATTTTTAGAGGTCTAGGGAATATTTGATGAATTTTCAAACTTGGGATTTTTTATGGATTCTGGTATGGGTATTGTTCATACTGGCAGTTTTGTGTTCTATGTCACCCGATAGTCAAATGGTGTCCAATGCTTGTAAAATTTTATATGTATAAAATAGAGGTCATAAGATTTTTGTGACCACTAAGATCACCTCATTTGGAGGTCTGAGCAGAGAGTTATGTATTTTTAAAGTTAACTGTTAGTACTAGTGGTGCCCCAAGAGTTCAGTTACTGTTCCAAAGGTCCTGATGGCTAAAAGTATTTGTTTCATTCTGAAATTATTTTTAGTATCAAGTTAACATTTTTAAATTTCCAGAATGACTGAATGTATATGATTTCGATTTTTATAGAATTAGTTATGAGTTTCAAAAATTTGTATCAGTAAACTGAACAGCAGCCCAGGTAGCCAGAGACCTCTATAGCTTCTTGGATGTCAAACGTCCTGTGTGATGAATGTTGTGACCTGGACATATTTTTATGTGAAGTAGACATCCTTAGCTTTCCATAATGACCAAGATTACATGATTTTGAATTTTTTAGATTTAGTTATGGTTTTTCAAAGTTGGGTCAGAAAATGGAGCAAATCTGGCCGAAAATATGCTTGCTTATTTTGAGCTCTATTTCGGTTTCCATGAGTTATGGGCATGATTTTGTAATTCAAATGAGTTGTAATGATGTATTTAAATATGAGAATGTATAGCATGAGCTCACACAGTCCACATGACACGGATTACAAATTTTTAGGTATGATGCAATGCAAATAAATTCATTATTTTCATGCCCGTTTTCATGTGCTCTCATGGAAATGATGATGTGAAGCTTATGAATGTCATTAAATGAGCTAGAATTTATTGTGTTACAACTATAATGGAAATGAAACTATATTCTTCTACAACATTCACCCAGAGGCAACATACACCATGCAACTTTGGACCTTCAATGTGTCATAACATGCTTTATATAACTAATTCATATCATCTCCTTCTTAAGGCAAAAGAAATGCAACGATTGCAAAACTTTTAGCGATAGTTTCATGCCCGTTTCTAAGTACTAGTTAAAGACTCCCATAGTAGATTTATAGTATGGGCATTAATTTTGTGCAAATTTGCCTAGAGTGTGAGGTGATATTTTGAAGTTTTTAGTATGGGAACAATCAAATCTGAATTTGATTCTTGTAGCGATTAGATTAGTGTCTTCTAAGTAGTTCTTTGTAATTTAACTCCTTAAGTAATGGGTTTGCTAATATAAATTATGATTAGGAATAGTAATGGTTTGATTTTGTATCTATAAGCTGAAGTAGCATTTTGTTGACTCTTAAAGAATTGTCTGCAAGTGAGGAAACCGAGGATTATATTAATTCCATGCATATATATGCTTTAATTTATTTTTGTTCCACATGAATAATTTGAAATGCTAAATGAATCGTTGGCTATTTGTTATATCATGATTAGACCTTGTGAGTCCATAGTGGAGTTGTGGTGCGGCTACCACCCATGCATGTACTTCAATCAGACACCAAGTTATGATCAAACTCCAAATGCACTGAGTCCTGGTAGTGCTCATTAGAGAGTTAGTGATATGGACAAGCCTCTCCTAGTTTAACATGTAGAAATGTAATTGTTAGTATGGGATAGTAATTATAGATAGCCTAATTGTTTCATTTGCTAATATGACTAATATTTCTTATACTCATTGATTCAGGGCACATATATTAATTAAATTGGAGTATATGAATGGAATTTTCTCTCTGGTTACTGAGATTTGCATATCACTATGTTTCATGGGTTAACTATTTCAGGTGAAGGATCTTCTGGTAAGGATAAAGGTAAACAAGTGGATAAGCATCCATGAGCTAAAAACCATGTGTAGGGAAGCTATACTTGGATTAACCTAACTTAAGATAGATGCTAATTTTGTTATTCTTTTGTATAGCATTATCATGTAATCATGTTGCCAAGTGTAGGGGCTTATATTTTGATAACCCAACCTATATTTGTTGAGTGGTGAAGCCTTATATTATGATGTACAAACTTATAATAGCTGATATAGTACTTGGTTAACCCTATGATAGGTTCGCTATTTGGAAATGTAATCATATGTTAACTTATATGATGACTTAGATGGGTAATGTATTGTACCCCACTAGGATTTCTATTTGAATGATAGTATTAGTGGTTATTGTATCGAGTTGCTTAGTATTATCCCATGAAATTTGCTTATGCGTGATAGTTTGGGAGTAGAAACCAACTTCTAAGCCTTGAATTAGTAATGTTAGATTTGTTAGATGAATCAAATAGATAAATATCATTAGAAGTTCACAAATTAAGGGAAGATGGACCTAGAGTGATCCTAGAAGGAAAGTTAGAGTGTATGGGACAAAAATTTTAGGACTTTTAGATATAAAAAGGGTTTCACCATTGCCAAAATAGGCTAAGCCACAGTAAAAATTGATGAAGTTGCCCAAGGAGGGTAATAGAGAGCAATTCGTTATGGCGAGAGTCGAAAGGCTAAATTGGAAGTGTTCCAGAGAATAATTCACTGTGGCGCATAGGGTAGTTGGCCATAGCTAATATCGAAGGCAAGTTAGGGAGGCTCCAGGAAGTCTTCTCGTTAGAGCATTGCATAGGCTCGCTGCGGCGAAATTCAATGCATTTTAGGGCAAGTACCAAGAGGTATCTCACTACAGCGCTACATAAGTTAACCGCAGCAAGACTCGAGTTACTTGCCATGGCGCAAGAGGTGTTAGCCGTGGCAAAGTTCCAACTCACTACAGTGAAAATATGAACAAAAGGTCCCTAAACTCTTATTTTGACTTAGGAACTTTGAGATTTATTTTGATAATGCAGTGTAATGACTTAGAAATATTTATAAAAGGTTTTATGAGTTAAGATTAGTAGTAGGATGAAGACAAGGTCTTAATTGATATTTATAACTACTTGTGGATTCGATTAGTTGCGTTTGTTTAGTTGATGACCCTAATGCTACCAAGGTTTAAATTCTCACACTTTTTCTCTAATCTAATTAATCGTAACATGACTTTAAACCTTGATTTATGATTATTAACTATATAATTAGTGTTCTTTACTAGGATTGAATTCCCTATAAGGGATGATCTTTGATTGCCTTACATAGTGGATCTACCCTAATGGATGTCCTAGTGTGCAATTATTATGCTCATGACATATGCCCGGACTAAGTTATGACAGGCTAAGTATGATTTATGATTATGTTCTTGTCTTAATCACTTATGTTAATTACTGATATTGATACTTAGGTTACACTAATGATAAGTTTATTGATGTTCCATGTATATGACTTATGCTTTCTAATAATCATATTACCTTCTATTATGTGTTATATGAAAAGGTTTCAGGACATATTGAATATGTTGTCATGAGAATTTCACTGATAACTTGCAATTATGGTTAGACGATTGGTATGTTGGTACACTATGACATAAATAGATGATTTTTTTTGTATGTAAATGAAGATATGTATTTGTATGATGCTATTATCTACAAGTAAATAAGAGAAATGAAGTTTGGACCCCCATAGTTCACAATAACCTGTAAATGTGCCAAATTTCGGTGTTAAGTTTTATGAAAGTGGATGTGATTCTTGTATTTATGCTTTATATGTGTATGAATATGCTAAAGAGGATCTAGTTATGACAAAAGGCTCATCCACAGCACCAACTCCCTCTTGCACACAACCTGGGCTTAATGAATTTATGGATCTGATCACAACCCGATACCCAATCAAAGCATAATGCAAGGGCAGTAGCCACATCACAACTCTACCAAGGATTCACTTAGGGTCTAAATATAATAATCAAGTAGCCAACTAATCATTTAGTACTTCAAAATCATAAATTATGCAGCAATTATCATATTAACAAAGCATATATGCAAGGAATTAATTTAAACCCTGGTTACCTCACTTGGTTAAGCCAAATTCTATAGCCAAAAGTATATCCCCACACTCTAAAGGTCCTATGGTATCAAAACCAATTTCTTAGTAATCATCAAACACAAAAATCAGCTACCTATCACTCTTAGCATCTTAAACAATTGAGAAGCACTCACTTAGACTCGAATGAATCTAATTTCGGATGTAAGCCTTCCTATACTAGAAACTTCAAAATATCACCCTAAATTTTGGATATTTTTGCATAAAAATAAAGTCCATATCATAAGTCAGCTATTGGAGCCTCTAACTAATAGTAATTACATCAAAATAAAGGAAGGATGCTTACCTAGTAACCTTCCTAACCTTAATCTTCGAAAATCAACTATGAAACCACCAAAACGAAAATTTTAGATTTGGGAAGAAGAAGAGAATCCATTAAACTAGAAGTTATTTAGATCAAATTATAGAGAAGAATAAGAGGGTTAAGTTCTATGTAGGTTACTTTGGCTAAATCCTCCCTAGAAGTGCAGAATAGAGCTAAAATATTGGTAAAACCCTAGCCTTCCTTAGACCTCCGAATTTTCCTTTTAAGTTTTTCTTATGGTTTTGCATAATAGAGCAAGGACAATGGATCTTTAGGGTTTCATATGGGTTTTGGAGTTGACCTAAAAGCCAACTATTCAATTAAGTCCATTTTCCTAGTGGTGGGCTAAGGTTTAATGGGTTGGGCTACATAACACTTAGGGTTAGGGATGAAATGTGCTGACCTAAGAGCCTAAGACCTATTTGAACCCATTTTCTAAGTTTTAGGCTAAGGCTAAATGGGCTTACTTTGGTTGGGTTTGCATAAGAAGGTAATTGGGTTTCTATTAAAGGTTATTACCATAGACAAAATAATCATAAGGCCTAAATATTTAATGTTCCCTCTTCATTTAATTAATTCTTCTTAATTAAACCCAAATCTATAATTATCACCTTTAATTAAGGGAAAATTACATCAAAGACTCATATCATATAAAATTTATTTTGAAGGACCTTAAAAATTAAAATTACTATTAAGGACCATCATTACTATCAGATTTGAGGAGATTTACTACTAATTTTAAGGGATTTACTACTTGATATAAGAAAGTGCTGAACTTTTCTATACCCAATAGTAAATCCCTTAAAACTAGTAGTAAATCCCCTAAAACCTAATGGTAATTATAGTCCTTGAAAATAATTTCAATTTTTAAAATCCTTTATTGTAAATTTTATATGATATGAGTCCTTGGATACAATTTTCCCTTTAATTAATTTTGGGGTATTACAAAGGATAACCAGCTAGTACCTTCACCTTTGGGTCTAAATATTTGACTACCGTTAGGGAATATCACAGATTCTATGTTTTGTTATTTATATGTATTAACTTTGTTAGTATGGATTGTAATAATATTTTAACTATTATGATGTGGGACTAAATTGATATACTGAAACTATTTTGGAAAAATTATTTAGTGCTAGTAACATAACTCTTTTTATCATTGTTTGATAAGTTATTTGATTGGCTTCTACTTACTTTATAAATAAATAAAATAATGCTATCAATGAAACAAAGTAATCATTAATATGCAAAAGGGGGTTACATTTTTTATTGTCTAGCAATTAATTCATTTGACAATAACTAATTTCAAGGAAATTAAAAAAAAAAAGGCCTTGAAATAAAAATAAAGACGCTGCTACATATAGTGACAATTTAAACCACCACTATTATTCTAGAGACATATTAAAGGCAAAATCATTATTTGTAATTTGTTGAAGAGATTTAGAAACAAAATTATTTGTCACTAATTTATAAATGGATTAGATATAGAATTTTCATATCTAATCCCAAGATGAAATTTTTTTGTCTCTAATTTGGAAATGGATTTACTAATGTAGAGGTAGATTAGATATATAATTTTCCATCTCAAATTTAGAAATGGATTAAAAGACAATTTTTCATTACTAATTTAAAGACGGATTAAGGACTCCAAATAGGGATATCCTTGTCCTAGAAATTAGGGATAGATTCCTTTTGAGATAAAATTTTTTGTCTTTGAATCTTAGATGAAATTTTCATCTCAGTTCTGTTGCAATGCCAAAATTTGAGACAATTTTTTTTTTCATTTTTTATTCCTTCTTTGATTGTTTAGAGATGAATTTTTCTTTATTTAGAGACAAATTTTTTCTGTCTCTAGTCTCATTTTTTCTTGTAATGGCTTTTGACATTTTGCAGAAACCACCATTAAATTTATTTTCTATCAAAGAACTTAATTTTTTGTATAATACAAGATTGCAATTTACTATTAATATGATATTAAAGGAAATTGCTAATGAAATAGTCAACTAGGCCTTAATGGCTAAACAAGTTTGGAGAATTTTAGATAAAATTCAGTTTTCTCACACAAAAATTATAATATCCTAGTTTTGCCATAAAATGCTAGATGGGATTCTCAATAATCATTCTAATACTTTTTGGATACGGAGGGGCATTGTCAAATCTAGTGGAAGGTTGCTACAATGTAAGATATCCTATTAACCACCCTCTTTGGTGAAGAATGCAACTAGATCATAACACCAAGGTTACTAAAGTTTTTAATCTTATTCTATATAATCTATCTAGTTGGGACCTTTTGAAACTTCACTAGCTTTATCCTCTCTAGGACTACAATCAAATAAGACATATTACCTTTTCCATCACGGGAAAGTAGGATACTCTTTATTGGAATGGTAATAACTCAGGTTCTTAGTAGGTTCATTATAATACTCGACCTTTCACAAAATTGAACAAAAATCGATAAACTGATATGAGAGCACCTTAAAGCAAGGCAAATTAAGGCTAATTAAGAATAAGATATTAATTAAAACATCTAAAAATATAGTTAAGAGTCTAAGAATAGCCCAGAATCAGAGCCAAAATAGCCAAACGGAATGAAATGAAGGTCAGTGGCAAAGATATAATTTCTAGTAATTTTTTGAAAACTCAAAGGAAAGAGTTTTAAATGATAACATTGAGTTCATTAGGGTTTTCATAAGCCTAGAAAACCATAGGAACCTTTAGAATGGTTAAAAGCCATTCAATATATGATTTTGGTCATTAATTGATCAAAACTTTGACTAGATGGTTTAGTAAGATTTTAAATTCAATTAATGTGAAACAAAAAGCTTTTATTGTAGAGAAGACGATTCTTAAAAAGGAGTTAAAATAAGTTCAAATAGAGGAATCAAAGTTCAAGGGACATGGTTAGAACTTTGAAAATGTTATAATTGATCTTTTCCCTCTCTTATATCACACCACCTCTCTTCCTCTCATTTAAATTGACTTATTTCCACTCTAAAATAAAACCAAAACCAGCCTTAAGTGGTGTATAAAAGGAAGGAGAAGAAGGGGAAAACCAAGCCTAAAAGGGTAAGAAATGATACCCTTTCATGCTCTTCCCTTTACAAATACTCTTTTCCTCTTTCTCCTCTCTCTTTTTATTGTTTTAAAGTTTTGAATGGTGGTGTTTTATGGTTGGTTCAATAGAAGGAAGAAGGAGTTTGGAGGAAACCTTAGCAACACAAGAAAGCTCATTTGACAAGGAAGTAAACAAGGTATGTTCTTCTATACAAAAATTGATTTTCTTAGTTCTTTCTTTGCTTCTTCAATTCAGCCAGCCTAGGAAAAGTGTGGAGGGCATTGGTTTTTAATGAAATCAAGATCAGAACAAGGGTTTTGGAGTGTAAAGATTAATATGGAACTAATAGAAACCATAACAGAGCTATGGGTTGCAAGTTTCTATACCTAGGGTTTCACCTACATCTTAAGAAATATGAAGTTTTAAAATGATATTTTAGATCATGTAAGAGTATAATTGAGCTAAGAAAAGGCTAAACAACTCATATAGGTGCTAAATTCCCTAGAAGAATGAACAACACTCCAAGGATGACCATGTATGTACTTGTCTTGGCCAAGAGTGGGTTGAAGCATCTAGGGAGATTTTTCTTTGATTCTAAGGATAGAAATGATCTAGATATAAATTATAAATACCAAAGGAACCATTGGTTTGATTTTAGAAGTCTTAATTTTAAAGGTGAAAGTTTAGGATTCCATTATGTATAAAGAAGCAACTTAATATTAGACTCTTTGATTTGAATTTATAATGACTCTAATGAGTTTAATTGGAGTCATATTGTAATACAATAAATTGTAACTCATTTCATTCCAATCAGAAGCTTCACATCATCATTCCCCATGAGAGCACATGAGAAAGGGAATGAAAATAATGGGTTTATTTGTGTTACGTCATACTTAAAAATTTGTAATCGATGTTGCATGGACCGTGTGAACTCATACTCTATTCATTCTCATATTTAATTACATTATTATAACTCATTTGCATTACAAAAACATGCCTACAACTCATGGAAACTGAAATGGAGCATGGAATATGAAGGTTCATTCTTGGCCAGATTTGCTCCATTTTCTGACCAAATTTTGAAAAATCATAACTAAATCTATAAAAATTGAAATCATGCAATCTTGGTCATTATGGAAAGATTTAGATGTCTACGTCATACTAAAAATATGCCTAGGCCATAACATATATCACAAAGGATGTTTGACATCCAAAATAGTCCAGAGGTCAGACTACACTCTGAAGCTGTCATAAAATTCTGCAGAAAAATTTGGAAATGTCCAATTAATTCCACAAAAATTCAATCTATGAAAATGATACCAATCTAGAAAGATATAGGTGTTAACTAGAGAGAAAAAATATCTTCAGACCAGTTCATCAAGCTCAGACCTCATAATTTAATAGAATAGTACTTCTGGTTGGGCAAAATTACATATACTGGATAGAAACTTCAAAAATTCATATCGCCCTCTCTAGACTCCAAATGAGGTGCTTTTAGTTGGCACAAGTCCCTGTGTTTCTCTGTATAAAATTTCATGACAATTGGACATCATTTGAGTCTCGTGTGATAGAATGCAAATTCGGACCAAATGAATAGTGCAGCAAACCAGAAACCATGAAAATTGCTAACTTTGAAAAATCATCAAATATTATCTAGACCTCCAAAAATTATGATCTTTAGCTTCTCAAAAAAACTCTCAATAAGGACTAATTGCATGCCAAATCTCAGATCAAAACTAACTCATTTGGCTAAAAAGTGATATAGGGTTCCATTATGGTCAAATTTGGCTCCATATGAGGTACCAAGTTTGCCAAATGACTTTCCCTTGGTTGTGGCAGCTTTTGGGCAAGTCTAAAAGCATATTTAAGACTTGTGTGAGTTGTCCAAATAGTCCTAAACCTCATGCATCTCATTTTAGCCATTCAACCCACACTTATGCACATTTCCATTAAACTTCCAAATTGCATACTTAGGCATTACATACTCAAAATAGGTTCTAGAGGTCATACATCATATCCATATATTTAAACATCACATAATAGCATATTTACACATGTCTCAAGGATCATAAACCATTTACAACATCATATATATTGTGAAGCATCATTATGGATTAAAAGAGAATGAAACTAGGCATATGCTTGTCAATCTCCTTCTTTCATTGTTGTTGGCTCCCTTCACCATAGCTACTTGGTCCACTTAGCATGTTAAAGCATTGGAGAGGAGGGGATGAGATTCAAAAAATCCTAATAGCTCATCTCCCATTCAATCATACATAATATGTGCAAAACAAGCTTTACAAATGTATGCATAAAGAAAATGGAAGTCATGGACATTTTAAAAGCAAACTTGGCATATAAACAAATCATACAAGACATTCAAGAGCTCACCAAGTGTTTGGATTGGCCTCACACTTCTTTTCATGGATTTTGGACTTGCCTCACCCATTCTTTAAGAGCTTTGGACTCAACCATACTCTTGGGAGCCCACTTCGCTTTTGGGAGACTCTTTACTTTGTCTCAACTAAGCTCAAGGATTCTTAGCTCATTCTCATCAAAGGGAAGAGTTCTTGGCCCTTCCACACTCAAGTAAACTCAAACAAACATCATGTACTCATTTAGAAATAATAACATGGCATCAAGAATCATAGCATATAAAGGCATACTAACATACTTTTCATAGCTTGAAAATGCACGTACACACATTCTAAAACAAGCTAAACACACATCCATGTATGAGAGAAGGTGGAGAGAGCTACCTTGCACACAATTACACACTTTTTCTTTTGGATTCAAGCCTCCTCTTTTGGCCACATACTCACAAATTGGTGGAGATAGTTTCTCTTGGCCTAGATACAATTTTTGGGAGCCAATTAGATTCATGAAACATTTTCTAAAGCTATACAACTTACTTAAGTACTAGATTACTCTATAACCCCTATTATGGTCCATAAATGTACCTAATGAAATAACACCCCTCAAATAATTTGTAGGCCTCATTCTTTCCTTTCAGATATGACTCTTGACTCCTTTTAAGCCTCTTGGAGTCATCACACCATTAAAACAAAGGGCCTAGCATCATGTTGCTTCTTTAGGTCATAATATAGAACCTAAGACACCAAATCACTTTCTATGAGTTCTAAACTTTTTCCAAGGCCTCCCCTCACTTTCATTCATTAAATATGACTCAAAAATGGTCTTAGAAAAATTTAAAACTCTCCCCCATTACAAGAACCCTCTTTGGCCGAGACTATGAGCTTCCTTAGCCTTCTTGGAGTTCTCTTAGTTTTTTTGAAAGAGGAAGCTTATGGGGAGCATCTTAGGTGTCTCAAGAACTTATTTAAACTCTTAATTAAACCTAGGAATCATCATACAAAATCATAATTTGGAAGGTGCACATAAAACCCTAGAATTTGCATCTTGATTTCTAATGGTTATTTTATTATTTTCTTTGCATATTCTTAATCTCCACGCCCTTTTTCCCTAGATTCATGCTTGGTTCTGCCTAAAAATCATCTCCTCCTAGGGTTTTCTCAAATGGGGAGAAATGGAGGAGGAGGGAACCAAAGATGATAACCATAGGAAGAGAAATTACCTTATGTTTTTGCTTTTTCTCACTTGAATCTTGTGTTCTTTAAGCTTCTCTCTTCAAATCCAAATTTTCCCCTCAATTTCTCCTTTAAAACAGATCCATATACTTCATTATAATTATAGGAAATAAAGGAGAATGAAGAAGAGGTTTAGAAGAGAAAGAGCATGAAAAACTATGAAAATTCATACCTTTCTACCTTGAATTTCTCCTCCTTTTCTTCCTCCTCTTATGTGCCTCATACCCTAGGGTTTTCTTCTTGTTTTAGACAGAATATGGTCATGCATAATGAAGGGAGGAGAAGGGTGCATCATATATATAGGTGGGAATAAGTTACACTTTTTAAAAATTTTCATTTTGCCCTTTATACATTGCATTTTTGTTTCCCCTTTGTTTTAGCTTCTTTTTTAAAACCATCTTTTTCATTATAAAATTTAGATTCCCAATTAATAAGAATGCCTTTGGAATCACTCAAATCGAAGCTAAAACCTTCCCGAATGAATCCGTCAAAGTTTAAGCACACCGATATTGCAAAACGTCCACCGGAGGGGTTTTAACTGTTCCGGAGGTTTCCATAGTTTTCAAGGCCTCTAAGAATCTTGGAGAACTCAAAATTTTCATTTAAAAAGCCCTCCTATGTGAATTCCAAAAATTGCCCAAAATTACGAAAATGCCATTACGTTTCATAAGCTTTTCATAAGAAATGATTTCTTTATTCTAGCTCCATTTTTCTTTTCATTTGAGCATGATATTCTCATTTTTAAGAGCCTAGAATACTTCCCAAATTTTTTGGGACCTTAACTATCTCATTCTAGAGGACTTCCTTTTATATCCAGTGAGTTTTGTTCGTTTACGAAGAAACCGTGCATTACATTTCTCACATTTTCTCTCATTTCCAAAAAACCAGATGTTACACATATGACTTATATTGAGTGAGAAATTAGAGCCAAGGTAATGAATTATATGAGTTGCTTCATTATACTACTAAATAGAGCTATATAGAAGCCTAAAGTTAGAATTAGCTTATATAAAGCTTATGTGATACTAGAGATGGTTCCATTAATGCATTTGTGTCTTGTTTGATGTGTTTAGACTAAGCAAGTGGAGCTTCTCCCAAGTGTGTTTATGAGGCCAAAAAAGGGAAGTAAGAACCAAGGAGGGAATTTTGTGCTTCTTAAGAAAAGGTAGCTCTTCATCCATTCTTGTATGCTTATATTAGTTATTTGATTGTCATTGATTGCTTGTATATGTATATGGATTATAAATTATGTCAATTGTTATTGGTTTGATAATTTGATGTAATTATGTAACTTGAAATGCATTTAGAATGTGAAATAGGTCTTGATGGGTGAGGTTGTGCCAAAAGTCCCTTGATTTGGGTGAGATAAAACTAAAAGTCTTTAAGTGAAACAAGGCTAAAAGTCTCAAGAATGAATGAGACTAAGTCAAAAGTCTCTAAAAGTGGGTGATGCTAATCCAAAAGTCCTAAAAAATTAGGTGAGGCTAGACCAAAAGTTCTTATAGCTTGTTTTTATCTTGATAAATCTATATGACTTCACATATTTGATTATGCTTGATATTTGGATGTCTACTTGCTTTCTTTGACATGATAACATGTCTTAAAAGTGTGCTCGAAGGGTGAATGAGCTATTAGGATTAAAAAAATCTTACTCTCCCCTATATTATTTCTAACTATGTCTAGGGAATTCTCAAGAAGCCAATGATGGGAGTAAACAAGCATGAATTGCACCACTTTGACAATAGATTAGGTTTTTATATAATATAATGCACATGAGAGGCTGTACATGTTATTTTTGTAATGTAAATATTCTCACACATCTAAAAGCATGGGATTATGATGTAAGTGTCAATTTTAAATGAAAAAGTACAAGAATATGCAATTTGGGTATGTGTGTGCCATGAAATACGCATGATAATGCCAAGTGGATGAGTGATTTTGAGATGCATGATATTTGAAACCTAATATAATAGTCATATATGCTATATTTTATGTTTAGAACATTCTCAAATGGTCACAAGACTTGAAATAGGCCATTTTGAACTAATTGGAACCAATTGTACACCATTTTGAGTCATATTTTGTCCCTGAATCAAAATCAGGCCAATTGAATAAATTTTAGGATGAAATTTAACAAGCATTTAGATCTCATTTAATTTTTTTCATATAGTCAAAAAATACAATTTTTGGAACTCTATAAAATTTAGTATGATTTTTTAAAGTTGACTAAAAATTGCCAAATTGCTCGAGTATTGTTTATATGGTCAAATTTGGTTTTTCATGCATTTAAGGGGCCAAATGAATTCCAATGCTCATGAAATCTTACAAGCAGCTTGTGACAACCTTATCTTTTTAACATGGTAATTAAGGTTAACTACATGATTAATAATTAATGATCAAGATTTGGAGTTATTACAATTTATTACATTAATGAAAATATAGAAAAATTTGAACCTTAATGTTAGGGTCATCACTAAACAACCACAAATGTGGGAATGCATAAAAGAAGTTATATTATCATGAGGGGTTTGTGATTCATCCATCCATCAGTTTTAACATACAAAAACCTCCCACAAGTGTTCCTATATAATTTTCTAGCATTACCTGCGCTACGACTTGGGGAAACTGGGGTTTCTAGGCTAAAGGTAAGAGTTTGGGGACCTGCGCCATGACTTGAAACCCTTCCGCTGTAGCTAAGTTAGGTACTGAAGCTCGAAAACTATGTTTTTCACTTTTTGCCATGGCGACGACTTTTCGTGCCATGGCTAGGTTACTTTCGAGAATCACTGGGCAATTTACATGAATTTCACCGCGACAAGTTAGACCATCACCGTGACCAGCCTACGTGGCGTCGCGGCGGAAATGCCTCCGAGGACTACTGTTCAAATTCCCACTATTCTCGCCTCGGCGGGAAACCCTTGAGCCACGGCGAGTCTCGCTACTAGATACCCCTCACCAAGTTTCCTTAACTAGCATCATGGCAGGACCTGGGGCACTGCGATGAGGTTTCATTCTGCCATCTTCCTAGGTAATTTTTTTTCGCAGTAAGCCGTAGTGAGATTCCTCAAGCTGTACGTTCCTTGCCACTGTCACTTTTCAAGCTATGACGAGGCCTTCCTAACCGCGGCGTGACTCCCTCCTGTAATTACATCTCCCAAATTTCGTCCCATACACTCCAATTCTCTTCTTAAGAACACCCTAGAACCACTTCCCCTCATTTTATATAACTCTAATGGTATTTATCTATCTCATTTACCTAACTATTCTACCATCACCTATTCAAAACTTAAGCACAAATTCTTACTTGTCCAACTACCACATGTCAGCAAATTCATGGATTAATGACTGCAAGAATTCATGCACTATCAACAATTAACATTCGATACATATTCCATTAATGATCTCATACATCAATGGTTATTAGCAACATCTAAAACATCATATAATTATATTTTCAATAGTATACCATACCATAAATTCAGTAAGATTCATACATCAGGTGTTATAGGTTTATACATCTAATACTAAGCTAAGATGAGGCCTAACTCCTCAATAGATACATCCTAAGTAATCAAAATATAAGAGCTTACACTTGGCAACATGATTACATGATGATGTTATACAAAAAGGAATATAAAAATTAGCATCTATTCTAAATAAACTAGCCTAAGTGTAGCCTTCTTCCCACAAGGCTGGAGCTCATGGATTTTCATCCACTTACTTCCCCTTATCCTTACCCGAAGAGCCTTCACCTGAAAGTATGATCCCATGAAATGGGGCGAGATGCAAATCTCAGTAACCAAAGAAATTTCCATTCATAATATCTAATTTAATTAACATATATGCATGATTCAAAATCAACATCAGAATCATATCAGTCATATCAGCAAAGGAAATAGTTAGGCTGCTATGATTACCATCACATACTAGCAATTATATTTTCATATGTTAAAGGCTAATAACACCGGGAGAGGCCCATCCACAGCACCTACTCCCCATTGAGCACAACCAGGGCTTAATGTATCTACGTTTTGATCATAACTTGGTGTCCAATCGAAGCACATGCACAGGTGACAGCCGTACCACAGCTCCATCATAGACTCACAAGGTTCAATCATAATACAATAGATAGCTAACCAATTCATTTAGTGTTTGAAATCATTCATGTACAATAAATATGAAATTAAAGCAGATATATGCATGGAATTAATATAGTCCCAGTTACCTCACTTGTAGACAAATTTACAAAAGCCACCAGTAGTACAAAATCTCCCCAACCACTACTAATTCCTAAAATTCGGAATGAAGGTGTCCTCTACCAGAAACTTCAATATATCACCCTAAATCTTAAGCAAATTCGTAAAAAATTTATACCCATATTATAGTCCAATCATTGGGGTCTCAAACTAACAGAAATATCTCAAACAGAAGAGTTCATACTTACCTAATGTCAGCCCTAGTCTCAATCTATGAAATTTCACCATGGAAACATCAAATAGTAAGTTTCAGATTTTGGGTGTGGGTAAAAGTGTTCCAAATAAAAAACTAATAGGGTCAAATTAAAGAAAAGATGAGAGGATTAAGTTATATAACTATTACTTTAGTTGAATCTTACTCTAGAAATGGGAAATGATGGATTCCTTGCCCCAAACCCTAGCCTTCCTTCAAACCTCTGAATTTCTCTTTTGTGTTCTGTAGAATGAGGGGTGGCTAAGTTAGTTTTTGGGGTTTAAGTTGGGTTTTTTATGGGTTATGGGCTGCTCCAATGATCCAACCCTAAATGGGCTTCAGACTTAAGCTTTGTTGGGCCAGTTTTCATATGTTGGGCTATTGGGTTTTAATTGGGTTAGGCCAAGTTTTAAGAAGCCAAAAGATTTGGGTCTGCACAAAGGTTGTTGGGCCAATTATAAGAGCCTATAAAAGGTGGGTCTTGGGCCTCTATCACATTAAATCAGATTGGATCTGTACTTAACTTATTGGGCCTCAATTAGCCTCTTATTATGATCTTTTACATTAATTTAGGCCTAGGTGAAGTTTATATCCCAATTAAATCTCAAACTCATATTAATAATTTATCTCTCTAAAATTTTCATTCGCTTAATTTACCCGATTATTCCATATTAATTATTCTTAATTAACCCAAATCTATGATCAACGCTTTAATTAATTTTGGGGTGTTACATAGTTGGCATTATAAGTTTTTCATAGCCACTGAGTTTGTAGAAAACGAATATGTAGCCAAAGATATGCATGCTCAAAGTTTCAAGTTTGGGTTGTGCCCAAAAATTTGATGTAGTTACTATTCCATTGGATTTTCGTAGCCCAAATGAACTTATTTTTAATTAAAATTTTTACAGTATGTAGTTCATGTCCTAACCTTTTCATAAAGTCCTAATTTGTACAAAATTGAAGTCTTCTAACTCAAGATATAAATTTTTAAAATTAGTGGCTAACATGAGAACTAATTGGAAATGGTGCAAAAAGGCTAGTTTGATCCATATGGCTTGAGATCCAAAATTCATGATTCATTTTATGATATTTCAGGTCGAACAAACTTGTTTAATATGGATCTTGGGATTGGTAAGTTGCAATTATATATTTATGCTAAATTAAAGAATTTGGGCCTTCAGTGTCGATTTATTTCGTTGCTAAAAGTATAAAGGATAAGAAATTGATGTTGTAAGCAAGTGGTAATGTAAAATATGTGTTATTTCCTGATGGTATGATATTCATGATGATTCCAAAACTCTCTTGTTTGTTGACAGAAACCCTCCTCCCTTAGACTTTGATGGTTGCAAGAATATTTGGGACATAAAAAAAAAATGTCCCTTTTTATCCAAAATTCAATTAATAAACTTTGGTTGGTTCTATTATTTTAGCTGCTCATCATCTAAATGTGGAAATGATTTGTCCCTTTTGTGGTGAAAAAAGAAAATCCATTAATCATATATTTATAACGTGTAGCTTTGTTAGAGCATTATGATTTGCCTCCACATCAAGTTTGAGAACAAATGGGATTCAACCTCAAGATATAATTGAATGGCTTAAAATTTGGTTTAGCCAAGATCACAAGGCTTTCTCAAAGATGAAGGCCTTTACAAACTATGTTATGGTAATGCTATTTGACATTTAGGTGTTGTGTAACAAAATCATTCATAAAGAAGGCACAGCTAATCCATTACAAACTTTCGGGAAAACTAAATCACTACTTCACTCATCTTTTATTTCAAATGGCACTTAGAACTTATCTACTCAAATTCATAACCCGCACTCCCTATATGAGCATTTGCAATTCAGGATGGTCTATGATTTTATGATTCCAAAAAATAAGGGTAAGAAAAGGTATATTTCAATGATCTTCAAAATTTTCTTCAATGGGAGGCTCATCATAACTTGTGGATGGAAAGACAAGATCTCAAAGAAAGTAAATATTGTCTCTTAAAGGGTGTCCACTTCACCTTTTTTTTGGGTGAAAGAAAATTTGTTCATCAATCTTCCTACCTCCTATTCTTTCTCACTAATTTTCCTAGACACCAATCACTACAAGTACCTTAGTTGGAACCATGCAAATTGGAAATACAAAATCATTCTCAGTGACATCATAGATCTTTCCTTAGATTTCTCTTCTTCAAATGAGGTTTGTTGATGGTGGCTAAGGTTAAGCATTGGAAAGCCATGCTAAAGAAGGAGTCCTTCATGACTAATGATGCTACCATTAGTTTCACTCAATTTATTCCTTTAAGTTGTTGCATATTAATATATATATATATATATATATATCATACTAACATCATTTTTAATATGATAGCAAAGATAATTAAGTAAATTTATTTTTGAAAGAAATGCATATTGTGTAGAAAGTTAATTCATAGACAAAGAATGGCCAATGGTAATTTTAAAATAAGAGGGATTCGACTATTAGTGTACTTTACTCTTGAATTTCTAGTAAAATTATTAACATTGCACTTGTCTTATGGTTTTGAAAAAGAAAAAGTTTTGAGCAAGTTTAGAATGTTTTTGTAATTTTTAGGAGGTGATTTCAAAATTTTTTGAAGCCTTTTTAGACTTTGAAAAAATATATATACCAAGTTATTGATTATATTAAAGCAAGATGTGGAGTGTTAAGGGTACCAGTTGAAAAGGAGGCTTAAGTACTACGCAAAAAAAAAAAAAAAACGCTTTAGTTAAGGCTTTAGTTAAAGTAAGTTATACGAGCCTATGTGCAACTAATTACTTTTGATATTCACGTGATGATTTAAATTAGGCATGTGATCCATATGGAGGTAAAGTAATATCTTAACTTTGTAACGTCAAACCAAACAAATATAAATCATGGACACAACATAAACAAAAAAAAAAAATCAAAACAATATTATAACTATTTATTAGAAATTTTGACATGGTCTCCTTATAAACTTAGTGAATTTCATATTTACAATTTTTTTTTTTTTGACCAATAGTGAGAGCTTTGCTCTTTATATACAAAATACTAGAATTCAATCCTATAACAAATATAAAAAAAATACATAATTAGTTTAAAGTAGAAGACAAACACAAAATCCTATATGGTTGTAAATTACTTATCTATTATCAAACTTGCTTTTATGTTTTTGTCTGAACCATTGCTTTGATACAAAAAAAAAAATATAATACTTAGCTTTTAGTTCCTTAATTTAATACCATCCTAAATAAATATCCAATAATATTCACTTGCAAAAGCTAATTCTAATCATCAACACTGTCTAAATCTAATAACCTTATAGAATAATCTATAATTCAACATAATATTTTCTCATTAAATATCATATAAAAGTATTCAACATTATCCACGTATCTCATCTAGATAACATATTAAACCACAATATTGCATAATAAAATCTCTTATTACATCACATATTATAAAGTTCTCTATTACGTCATTTCTACTAAATAAAAGAAACTAAGATAATATTAAACTCAGATATTCATTGTGCCACTTCCCTTTTCCAATATGCACCTTTCTACCTAAAAATGCCAATTCAAAGAAAGTGTGGATGAGATAAAATCTTAATAGCTAGTGGAGTACTAAAACATACATTTCTAGCCATAAATATAAAGCTTTTCATAAATAGTTTAATTCCAGCAAAACATGAATTTCTCATAACTTTTGTTGTGTGAATCAACAAGCTTTCATAACCATTTTCATAAAAATCAATTTAGAAAAAAATCATTTTATCATTATAATTTCATTTTAAACAACCATAATGTTTAAGAAACGATATGCTCACCTCATTATATGATACAATAGGTGAGACTCTTTACCACTACCTTTGGTTACCAAACATAATACTGCATTATGAGCTGCCAGTACCTCACCCATTTGTCTCCTACTAGAATGAGCTACCCTCACCCATTTGCCTCATACCAAATTGAGCTACCAATAAGGCCTTAAGCCTAGCCCTCAACTTATAATCACTCTTAGGATGTAGGTATATATTAACTTCATCCAACATATACAACCTTTAGCTTGGTCCTTGGCCTCATTGATTGTGGCATTTAGCCATTTCATCATAATCATCAGGTAAATAATCTTCCTTATGTAATACCTTACTCTCTCTAGCATTTCCATTCCATTGCAAGGCCAAAGTCCAACACACTTACAAGGAAATAATGGATTTAATCATATTAAATGTGCATTATGTAAAGCCCAAAAATTTCTTTGCATGGTTTATGGCCTATTGATAAACATGATTTTTGTATATTTTATCCTCCTAAACTTAAACATTTTAATAATTAAATAAGACTTAATGGATTTAGTTAGTGGATAATTGAGTTTATTGGCCATTATTTGCACTTTAAAAATTTATTTGCAAAATTTTTAAACTTTACTGCATAAATTTCTTTGAAATATTTTCTTTGTGAATTCTTCTTACCTAATATTTTGTTTTTTATTTTGCTCCATTTTATTTTATTTTCTTGTATAGATTTTAATGAAAAAAGGAATTTAAAATAAAGTTGAATTGGTGGCGCGTGGAAGGCTCTACATACTTCTTATACATGTCCAAGATGCATATGTTCAGCTCCATCACATTCATTCACATATCCCATGTCTTGTTTCATGTAACAAACACTACAGCTCAAGAACACTTCCACGTAGCAGCTCACTTGTACATGGTTTCATGCACAAACATGTGGCCACTCACTTAAGCTACAGATTAGGGGAGTAAAGCTAGGAAAACAAGCATGAGTCCAACTAGCTATTTGAGGAGAAGATGGAATGGAGAAAATAAGTAAAAGAAGCAGGCAACACGATATAAATGAAGCTACGGGCTAGATTTTTCTTCACGTCACACACACAAAGTTGAGGTGGAAGGGATGCATCAACCACAAATACGTGGAGAAGAAGAAGGCTTGAGAGGAAAAGGATCCACGGGCTAGATAGAACGTGGAAGGAGCTGAGAACGAAGAGAAGTAGAAGCATGAGAAGAACGTGCATGTGAGAAAAGATTTCCACGTGAGGAAATAGAAGGAGCTTCACGTTAATACACACACATGCAAAGGTAGAACGAGGGAAGCCACGTCTCATTCATGCATGATATACACATGGGAAGCTGCATGAAGCACACTGGAAACCAGAACGTGGAAGCACCGGCTGCAGCACGTGATGAAGGGGAATAACGTCAAAAACGCGAAGAGAATAACGCTGGCTGTGAACAGAAGCGTGGAGGAATCACGTGAAGAACTACAGGCGAAGAATGAAGCGCGTAGTAGATTTGAGTTGGGAAGAAGGAACAAGTAGCAGCTTTTAATGACATGCACATACAGAAGGAGACGTGGGAGAGGTTAGAAAACATGAAGGAAAGAGAGGAGAATATCACGTGATTTATGTGAGGAAGGGTAAGGGTAGAACGTGGTAAATGAAGAAGCCTGTGAGCAGATGATGGTTCTAATTTGGACACACAGCTGACGTGGAGAAAAAGCACGTGAGGAGCACCACCAGTTCTGACATAAAGAAGAAGCAGCAAGAATAGAAGGAATGCTACGAGTTAAAGAAGAAGAAAAGTAAAAAAAATGAGTTGGGAATGAAGAGAAATGACATGGGAAGCACAAGAAAAGCTAAACACGTGATTCATTAAACGCACACGGGCAGAATGCAATTCATTAATCTGAGCCACACATCATCTTATGCACGTGACAAATCATCCATTCCATCATATTATTCCAAGGAGAGAGTATCCATATTCGATGGACCCATCCACAACACGTGAGATTCATCCAGAGAGGAAGGCACGTGATTTTTAATAAGGAGGCTGGAGGCAGAATGGGGGATACATCAATTCATCAAAAAAAGACTATCATTCACTCTTCTACGCTCCATTTTACCTCCACGCCATAGCATTCTCTCATCCATGCTGAAGGCAGAATGGGGGATATATCAATTCATCAAAAAAAGACTATCATTCACTCTTCTACGCTCCATTTTGCCTCCACGCCATAGCATTCTTCCATCCATCCTTCTCCATTTTCCCACTCCATCATCCTTCCATTTCCATTCCAATGAAGCTTTAATTCTCCATCTATGATTAGCTTGGAAGAAGACCTTTGGTTAAAGCTTGAATCAAGAGATTTGCAAAGGATTTTGGACCAAGATACCTATTTTATTTTCTTCTCTTTTTACGTCAATTTTAATTATTTTATCTGCTTCGTTAAGCTTGTAAATAATTGAGATTGATGTGGTTTATAATTGATGGCTGGTTATATATTGATTAAGAGAGAATTTGAATGATTATTTAATTGATTTTAGAGCTAGATTTTCATTATTCTTCAATTTACCATGTATGCAATCAAGGTATTTAATAAAATGCATGAGTGAGATTGTGTTCTTAATTGTTTGATTTGAGGATTTTTTGGAGTTTAATTGGTTAATTAAATATCCTAGGGTGATAATTCAGAGACTAATTAATTGATTAATCAATCAAATTGAAGTGTTCATTGATCATAAAAGCAAAAAGTAATGATTTGGTGCAGGATTGAGGTTTTAATTCAACATGAGATTGTTGATTTCTTGAATCTTGAGTGTTAACCCAAGATAATTCGTATTGGATACAATTAGGGACTCTTATACTAGAATTAATTACAATTGGATTAAGATAAGGATAGTAGATACCAAGGGATGAATTCAAAGTTAGTCACATGTCTATCATTCAATCTTTAATTCACGCAATTAGATAGTAATTAGGAGTTTTAATTCAATTTCATTTTACTTAATTTAATTAGATCAAACCCCCATTAATTAGGTAATTTTTTGAGTTCTCTTACACTAAGAAAATCCAATTTAACATTGAATTCCATCTTCAAGGGAAATGACCTAAGTTGTGCCACTAACTATAAATTTTAATTCAACCTAATTATATTTTGGAGGTTGTGCAACACAACTTTCACCTATGTAAAGCCATCAATATCAATTTTTATTCATAAGATATCCATAAAAGCCATAACCATGATAAAACATCTCATGCTCCATGGGTTTAGCATCATGCATAAAAAACATAATGGTTTGCTCTCGGGTTTGCCATAATAGCTTTTTGGTAGGAACTTTGGAAATTTATAACTAATTTTAAAAAAAGTTGAAATTAAGCAAATGATTGCTTTTTGGAAAGCTTGGATGTTAACTAAAAACTAAAAATCATTCCAAACCATGAAAACATCAACTAGATTGCAAAAAATCATAGAACAATACCAAAGGTCCAACTACCAAGTCTACTGTCACAAGTTTTTGATATAAAATTTGAAAATTCATACATAATTTCAAAAAATTCAAAATCAAGTAAACCATATCATTCTGAAAATTTTTGGATGTTTACTAATGGTTAAAAATAATTCTAGACCACGTAAACACCAATTGGACTAAGAAAAAAAATGGAAAAATACTAAAGGTCTTTCTACACTACTAGTACTATCCTCTAACTTTAAAATTTTGGTTCTCTCACTGCAGAGCTCCAAATGAGATGATCTCAATGGCTATGAAAATTTTATGGTGTCTAGTTTATTCTTATAAAATTTCATTACCATTGGACTTCATTTACCCACAAGTGACATAGAAACAAAATTTGACCATATGTATAGTACACATTACCATTTTGCATAATTTGGCCAACTTTAAAAAATCATAATAAATCCTATAGAGTTTCAAATTGGGTGCTCTTTGATTTTTTTGAAAAGCTCTTGATGAGCCCTAGAAGTTAGCTAAATTTCATGCAAAAACTCATTCATGTGGTAAGACTTTGGTTCAGCTTATAATTTGGTTACTTTTGATGATCAAAATGGGCTCATAAGGCACCATTTGAACTTTCTCTTATTCCATAGCCACTTGAGCACGTCCCATAGCATAAATACAGCCTAGGGAAGTATGTCAAATGGTCCAAACTATCATGGAGCTCAAACTCACCATGCCACTTACATTCATACACAAGCACATACTAGCACAAGGGTGGTAAATTCTTACATTTCCATACATTTGGCTTCAAGATTCATACATACATCATAATTATATACATTTAATCTTGCTCAAATGGTTACATCTCATATACATCATATGGATACATTTTTTTACATCAATATGCTATGGAATTGCCTATTTTTCTACTTTCTTGTCAAGAATCATGCTCAAAGGCATTTGGTCTCCTTTCTTTGGACTTCTTGGCTCACCTAGATATGAATAAGTATATGGAGTAAGAAGAGTGAGATTCAAAGAATCTTAATAGTTCTTAACTCTTTTAAATATACATAATGGATGCATTTATAAGTCAAACAATACATGCATGGCTTTCAAGCTACTAGTGAATATATACATAGCATCTTCCATGTTCAAGAAACTCTTACATAACATACATAGGCTCTTAAGGATATTAGTTAAGCCTCACCCATTTTCAAGACACTTTTGACTAAGTCTTACTCTTCTTGAGACTTTTGGCTTGGTCTCACCCAATTCTAAGGACTTTTGGCTCATCCTCAACCTTGTTAAGGGACTTTTAGCATCACCATACCCATTAAAGCCAAAACACATTCATAAAATGCATTTCATGAACATCATGGCACCATGGCATGTAGGAAATAACTATAAATATTTCTTATGGCATAAACATACATACACACATCCAAAGGCAAGAAAACACCTAAAAATGCATGAGAGAAAGGTTAGAGAGTTATCTTGGAGTAAATACATACACTTTTCTCTTAGGATTCTTCTCCCTCTTCACCACTAAGCCTTGCAACTAGGTGGCCCTTGATTCTCTTGGCCTAGACACATCAAAAGAAGTATAAATCACTCATGGAAACAAGCTTTGGCATCATACACACTTTATGCGAAGCTACTTTGTTCTATGGCTCCATTATGCTTCCATACAAGATCTTATGAAGCAACTATGAAAATTCATAATCTTGGTTTCCATTTCTCACTTATTCTAGGTCTCTTGACTCCCTTTAGACTCCTTGGAGTCATCACACATTCATCTTAAGGAGCCTAGCTATAAGTTGCTTCCTAATATCTTATTATGGAGCCTACACCTCCATCTCACATTCCAAGGCTTCTAAATTTTTTTCCAATGCTTTCTTTGATGCTCTTCCATCATATCTAGTCATATTCTAGCCTTGGAACAAATTAAAACACTTCCTAGGTACTTGGTATAGCCTAGGTCAAGACATGCTCCTTGTTTGGAGCCTATGGACTTTGCTTTGTTTTCTTGAAGGGAATGACACTTGGAAGGATTCCTAAATGTCTTAGGAACTCATTCACACTCTTAAACATCTTGAATTACTACTAGAAGCTTCATTTTAGCCTAGGTGCAAGTGAATCCCTAATCTTTGTAACTTTATTTCTAATGCATCTTAATTGGATTTCTTTACATATACTTGTTCCTCACACTCCAAAACTTATGATTCTTCCTTGCTAAGACTAGAATTTTGTCTCCCTTGGCTGGGCTTTAAGTGGAATGAAACACAAAATAAGAGGGACAAGGAAGAATTGCAAGAAGAACAATGGAGTTTACCTTGTTTCTAGGCTTGTTTTAAGAGCTCTTTCACTTAGTATGTTCCTCTCCTTCAAACTCTATCTTCCTCCCTCTGAACTAGACCCAAAATAGTCCTAAATCATTCATGAAAACCATAAAAAGAAAGAGTGTCACAACCATAATTTATCTACCATCATATTCCCTTAAATAAATTGGACCTCATGTGCAAGCAAAGGGAACCTAAGAAAAAGAGAATAAAAATATTGTATTTTCTTACATTGCATAACATTTTAAAAATTCAAATTTCACTACGTAGGTCCCATGAACTCCTCTGTATCATCCTTTATTTATTTTCCATCCATACAAGGCATAAACATCTCGAAAAAATCCATAAATCATGAATGAGAAGCTAAAATCCAGAATTTTTGCATTTTAGTCTCAAGTTCCCAGTGGCAGATTACTAATATCAACTTTGAAAAATCATAACTAATTCTAGAAAAATTGAAATAAAGCACATGATAGATTTTTGGAAATCTCTAGATGTTAACTTTATAATAAAATTAACTCCAAGCCATGAAAACATCATTTGGACCATGTTTGACAATAGGAAAGGGACAGAGGTCAGACTACCCAATGTTTCTGATATAACTTACTAATATAAACTTAAAAAATTTATAACTAATTCCATAAAAATCCAATTTAGGCAAACTATACCAATTTGGAAAGGTGCAGATGTTAAAGAAGAGGAAAAAATAGTTCTAGATCAATTCAAAAGCATTTAGACCCTGAAATTTGGTGGAACAATACTAGGGGTCTGACTATACACCTCGAACAGACCTGAAACTTCAAAAAAAATTTATCTCCCTCCCTAGACCTCCAATTGAGGTGCTTCTAGTTGGTATAGGTCACTATGATTGTCTAATTTCCTTATGTAAAATTTCATAGCTATTGGTCATTATATGCCCCATGGATGACAAAGATGAAATTTCTATCCATAATGCCCAGTGATAGTACCAAAATGAAAAATTTTGCTAACTTTAGAAATTCACTCAATATTCTCTAAAACTCTAAATATTATGTACTTTAGCTTCCAAAAAGTTCTAGACAAGATCTAAATGTAGGCCAAATTTTAGACCAAGAAGAGCTCATTTGCACAAATTATGTCATAGTTCCCAACTATGGTCCATTTTGTATCTCATAAGGCACCAATTTGGTCCAAATCGTCTCCCAAAGCCTCTACCACATTTTGAGAAAATTTCAAAGTATAAAAATAGCTTGTAGGAGGTTCTCAAGTGTTCTAAACTACCATACATCATAATTTTCTGATGCTACATGCAAGAATGCACTGGCATATATAAGCCATCCAAAATTCACATTTACATTAATTTGGTACCAAATGTGGTTCATACATCATCCATACATCCTTTTACATTTGTCCAAATGTTTACAACTCAAAAACAATATATACATAAGCATTGTGGCTTTTCTTTACATTCAAAAGCTATACAATTGACACCATTGTCCTAACATAGCCAATTAGGCTTCATGACTTCCATTCTTTGGCTTTTGAGATCCACCTAGACAATATGATATAGAAAAGGGAAGGGGTTGAGATTCATGGAATCTTATTAGCTCATACACCCATTCAAGTACACATTCAAGGCATGCAACATGTCAAAGAATGCAAGTATGCTTTCTAAATGAACCATAAAGCATTCAAATCACATTTCCATGCCACAAAGTCACAACAAAGTCAAGAATGAGTTCTAGGGACTTTTGGTTTAGCCTTACCCCATTTTTAGGACTTTTGGATAAGGGACTTTTGATTAGTCTCACCCATCCATAAGACTTTTGGCCTTGTCTCACCCATGCCTAGGGACTTTTGGCATCTTCTCACCTATATCAAGGGACTTTTGGCATCACCTCACCCTTATAAGCAATTTCATAAACAAATAGTATTCAATAAAGCATATTGATACCAATTCATCAACATAGCATCAAGTGGCATGTCTCAAGTTACTAATGCACACACAAGCACACAATGACACATACATAACCAAGAATGCAAACAAGAATAGGGTGGAGAGCTACCTTAATGGAAATCCAAGCTTTACTTTGATTATTCCTTCCCTTTCTTGGTTCCACAATCACAACTAGATGGGCCTTGATTTCCTTAGCCTAAACATAACAAATAACACTCAATTATACTCTTGGAATAATCCAAAGCATTAAACTTATACGTAGGAAGCACACTTTGACCCATTAGTCTCATATTGGTTCTATTAATGGCCAAATGAAGCAACTACCATAATTCAAGTTCTTGACTCCATTCTCTTACCATATCTAGGCCTCTTGATCTCATTTAAGGTCCTTGGAGTCATCACATATTTACTTTCAAAAGCCTAGGTACATGTTGCTTCTTAAGGTTACATTATAAAAACCACTGTCTCATCTCCCAATCTATGGCTTCTAAATTTTTTTCAAGGGTTCCTCCCACCTTCTTCCATCATATAAAGTCCCAACCTAAGCTTAAAATGAATTAAAATAGTCCCTAACATATTCTTCTAGCTTTGGCTGAAACTATAGGGGAGGAAGGAGCCCGTGGACTTTTTTATTTTTCCTTGGTGGGAGGGACACTTGGATGGCTTCCTAGGGATCTTAGGAGCTCAAATAAACATTCACATATGCAAAGAATTTCAAGAATCAAATCAATTTTTACATTATGTTCAAGAGCTTCACACTTTTCTAACTTGAATTTCATTAGCTTTCCATCCAATTTCTTTGCATTCCAAAAATTATCCAAAATTATGAAAATGCCATTATATTTTCGACAATTTTATTGAATTACTCTAGCTCTGATTTCTGTGCATCTTAGACCTTGGATCCTCATTTTTCAATATTTAGAATTTCATCCTAATTTTATTTGACCTTAAAATCATTCACTCTAGGGGCTTCCTTTTATATCCGATGCACTTTGCATATTTACGGAGAAACCAAACATCGTGTTTCTTATGTTTACAGAAGGACCAGATGTAATGTCCAGTTTTCGTTAAACAACGGAAACAGGTGCATTTTCAAAGCAAGTCCCCTGAAATGAATTAGATAAGGTCCCAAAAAATTTGACTAATATTCTAGACTCCTAAAAATGAGAATTCTAGCCTCAGACAAAAGGAAAAACAAAGCTAGAATGAAGAAACAAATTTTGACAGAAATCCTAAAACGAAATGGAATTTTCATAATTTTGAGTAATTTTTGGAATTCACACAAGAGGGCTTTTTAAATGAAATTTTTGAGTTCTCCAGGGTTCTCAGAGGCCCTGAAAACTATGGGAAGCCCTGAGACAAATAAATCCCCTCCGGTGGATGTTTTTCAATGTCAGTGTGCCTGAACTTTGACGAATTCATTCGAGAAAGTTTTAGCTCAATTTGAGTGATTCCAAAGGAATTTTTCTTAATTGGGAATCTAAATTTTATAATGAAAAAGACGGTTCTCAAAAAGGAGCTAAAACGAAGGAAAAATGAAAATGTAAAGAATAAAGGGCAAAATTGAAATTTTTGAAAAAGCTATTTTCCTACACCTATATATAGGTGGCACCACCTCACACTCTCCCTCATTTAACTTCAAATTATTAAGCCCCAAACCAGAAGTAAAACCCTAGAAGAGAGGCACACAAGAGAGGAAGAAGAAGGAGGAAGAAATTAAGCTTTAAGGTATAGTTCCATGGTAATTTTTCATGCTTTTCTTCATCCACACCTCCTCTCCTCCCTTCTCCTTAGTTACCTTTTATTAAAATGAAGTTTATAAATCTAATTCAAGGGAGAAATTTAAGGAAAATTTCGGATTTGAAGAGAAGAGCTTGGAGAAAGCAAGATTCAAGCCAAATCAGGCAAGGAAACTAGGTAAAATTGCATCCTATGGTTGATATCTTCCATCAGCCTTCTTTTCCATTTCACCTAACCCTAGGAGCTATGGGAGGATCTAATTTTTAAGCCCAATCAAGCATGAATCTTAGGTATTTGATAGAGAAGAATAAGAATATGCAAAGAAAACAACAAAATAACCATTAGATTTCAAGATGCAAATTCTTAGGTTTTAAGTGTTCTTTCCAATTTTTGATTTTGTGTGATGATTCTTAAGTTTGATTAAGATTTTAAATGAGTTCTTGAGACTCTTAAGATGCTCCCCACATGCTTCTTCCTTTAAGAAAACAAAGAAAACTCCAAGGAACACTAACCTAGGCATAGTCTCGACCAAAGCATGTTCATATAGCTAGGGAGAGTTTTAAATTTTTCTAAAGTCATTCTTGAGTCATATTTGATGAATGAAAATGAGGGGAGGCCTTGAAAAAAATTTAAAAGGAATCGGTAAATCTTGATATGATAGAGGCCTTAGAAAAAATTTAGAACTCATAGAAATTGATTTGGTGCTTTAGGTTCCATATTATGACCTAAAGAAGCAATATGATGCTAGGACCTTTGTTTTAATTGTGTGATAACCCCAAGAGACTTAAAAGGAGTCAAAAATCATATTTGAAAGGAAAGAATGGAGCCTAGAAATCATTTAAGGGGTGTTGCTTCATTAAGTACATTTATGGACCATAATGGAACCTATAGAGCAATCTAGTATCTAAGCAAGTTGTATGGCCTTAGAGATTATTTCAAAAACCTAATTGGTTTCCAGAAATTGTATCTAGGCTAAGAGAAACCATCTCCACAAGCTTGTGTGTGTGTGGCGGAAAGAGGAGGCTTGAAATCCAAGGAAAAAGTGTGTAATTGTGTGCAAGGTAGCTCTCTCCACCTTCTCTCATGCATGGATGTGCGTTTAGCTTGTCTTAGAATGTGTGTATGTGTAATTTCAAGCCATGAAAAGTATGCTAGCATGATTTCATATACCATTATTCATGATGACATAATATGTTTCAAATGAATACATAATATTTGTTTGAGTTTGCTTGAGTGTGGAGAGGCTATGAACTCTTGACCATGGTGAGGATTGTAACACCATAAAGTCTAGCTCATTTCACGACATTCATAAGCTTCACCTCAGTATTTCCATAAAAGCATATAAAGAGGGGGATGAAAATAATGGGTTTATTTCTGTTGCACTATGCTTAAAAATTTACAATCAGTGTCACGTAGACCGTGTGAGCTCATACTATGTATCCTCATGTTTAATTACATCATTAAAGCTCATTTACATCCCAAAAACATGCCTACAACCCATGGAAACTGAAATGAGGCATGGAAAATGGGAGTTTATTTTCGGCCAGAATTGGCCTCTTCCCTGGGAAAATTTTGGAAAATCATAACTAAATCTAAAAAATTTGAAATCATGCAATCTTGGTCATTCTGGAAAGCTTAGGATGTCTACTTTACACTAAAAATATGTTCAGGTCACAACAATCATCACACAAGATGTTTGACATCCAAAAATCTACGGAGGTCGCTGGCTGCCTGGGTTGCTGTTCAGTTTACTGATACAAACTTCTGAAATTCATAACTAATTCTATAAAAATTGAAATCATACAAATTTTGTCATTCTAAATTTGATAATGGAAAAGGCAGTTCTCAAAAAGAAGCTGAAACGAAGGAGAAACGAAAATGTAAAGTATAAAGGGCAAAATGGAAATTTTTGAAAAGTGTAACTTATTCCCACCTATATATATATGATGCACCCTTCTCCTCCCTTCATTATGCACGACCAAGTTCTGCCTAAAACCAGAAGAAAACCCTAGGGGATGAGGCTCACAAGAAGGGGAAGAAAAGGAGGAGAAATCAAAAGCTTAAGATTTGGAAATTAGTAGTTTTTCATGCTCTTTCTCTTCCAAACCTCTTCTCCTCCATTTTCCTTTGTTTCCTATGATTAAAATGGAGTTTATATATCTTTTTTAAGGGAGAAATTGAGGGGAAAGTTCGGATTTGAAGAGAGAAACTCAAAGAACACAAGATGTAAGTGAGAAAAAGCAAGAAAATAAGGTAATTTCTCTTCTTATGGTTGCCATTTTTGGTCCCCTTCTCCACCATTTCACCCCACTTGAGAAAACCCTAGGAGAAGATGATTTTTAGGCAGAACCAAGCATGAATATAAGGAAAAAGGGTGTGGAGATTAAGAATATGCAAAGGGAATTAACAAAAAATCATTAGATTTCAAGATGCAAATTCTAGGGTTTCAATTGCACTTTGTAAAATCTGATTTTGTATAATGATTCCTAGGTCTAAGTAAGAGTTTAAATGAGCTCCCAAGATCCCTAAGAGGCTCCCCATATGCTTCTTCCCTTGAGAAAACAAAGAAAGCTCCATGGAACCCAATATGCTTCATAGCCTCGGCCTAGATGGGTTCTCCTAGTTAGGGAGAGTTTTAAATTTTTCTAAGGCCATTTTTAAGTCATATTTGATGAATGAAAGTGAGGGGAGGCCTTGGAAAAAATTTAGAACTCATAGAAAGTGATTTGTTGTCTTAGGTTTCATATTATGACCTAAAGAAGCAACATGGTGCTAGGCCTTTTGTTTTGATGATGTGATGACTCCAAGAGGCTTAAAAGAAGTCAAGAATCATATTTGAAAAGAAAGAATGAGGTCTAGAAATCATTTAAGGGGTGTTGCTTCATTAGGTGCCAATATGGACTATAATGGAGGTTGTAGAGTAATCTAGGGTTTAAGCAAGTCACATGGCCCTAGAAATTGTTTTATGAACTTAATTGGCTCCCGTAATTTGTATCTAGGCCAAGAGAAACTATCTCCACCAAGTTGTAGGTGTGTGGCCGAAAGAGGAGGCTTGAAAGTTAAGGAAAAAGTGTGCGCTTGTCTATAAGGTAGCTCTCTCCACCTTCTCTCATGCATGGATGTGTGTCTAGCTTGTTTTAGAATGTGTGTATGTATATTTTCAAGCTATGGAAAGTATGCTAGCATGCCTTTATATGTTATGATTCTTGATACCACATTATGTTTTAAATGAATCCATGATGTTTGTATGAGTTTGCTTGGGTGTAGAGAGGCCAAGAACTCTTCCCTTGGGTGAGGATGAGCCAAGAATCCTTGAGCTTGGTTGAGACAAAGTAAAGAGTCTCCCAAAGGCAAAGTGGGCTCCCAAGAGTATGGTTGAGTCCAAAGCTCTTAAAGAATGGGTGAGGCAAGTCCAAAATCCATAAGGAGAAGTGTGAGGCCAATCCAAGCACTCGGTGAGCTCTTGAATGTCTTGTATGATTGATTCACATGCCAAGGTTGTTTTTAAATTGTGCATGTCTTACATTTTCACCATGCATGCATTTGAAAAGCTTGCTTTGCACATATTATGTATGATTGAATGGGAGATGAGCTATTGGGATTCTTTGAATCTCATCCCCTCCTCTCCAATGATCTAACATGATAGGTGAACCAAGTGGATATGCTAATGGGAGCCAACAACACTAAAGGAAGGAGATTGACAAACTTATGCCTTGGTTTTAGCCATTTTGGAACGATAATGATGGTTCATTATGTATATGATGTTGTAAAAGTACCATAACCCTTGAGACATGTACAACTACACCATTATGTGATGTTTATATGTATGGATATGATGTATGACCTCTAGAACCTATTTTGAGTATGTAATGCCATAGTGATCAATATGGATGTTTGATAGAAATATGCATAAGTGTGGGTTGAATGGCCAAAATGAGATGTATGAGGTTTGAGACCATTTGGGTAGTTCACACAAGTCTTAAATATACTTTTAGACTTGCCCAAAAGGTGCCAAGACTAAGGGAAATCCATTGGGCATTCTTGGTACCCTATATGGAGCCAAAATTGATCATAATGGAACCTTATGTCACTTTTTATTCAAATGAGTTATTCTTGCCTTGAACTTTGTCATGTAATTAGGTCTCATTGAGAGCTTTTTGGGAAGTTAAATATCATAATTTTCGGAGACCTAGGGAATATTTGATGAATTTTTAAAGTTGGGATTTTTCATGGATACATATACATCAAACTCTCAAAATGCATTCATAATTCCATTAACAAGTCATTAACTTCCCATAATCGCTGCTTTTCTTTTATCTCTATTAGTCTTTTCATCTAGCATAGGTTAGTAGACATAGAAATATGGGATGAGATTTTAGAAAGAATCACAGTAGCAAACTCCACACTCAATGGATACATAATCACTCAAGCATAAGGACACAAGCATGCAAAAAACACACTTCATAACATACTAGAACTAGCATAAAACATACTCAATTAATGGCCATGACTTCTAAAACATTATACTGGTCTATGCTCTACTTAAAGAAGAGCTACTGTGCTATATAATATCCTATAATTTGGTAATTAAAATAGTCCCTAAAAAGCGAAATAACTTATTTAAAACAGGGTTACAAGGCAAGAGAAGATCAATTGGAGTTGAAAAAGAACTGAGTTGGAATTGGTATATTAATGAAAGAGGACCTCCAAAGTAAAATGAATTAAGCCAAATTAAGGATAGAATGATAATTAAAGCATCTAGAAATAAGGTTAAAAAACCAAGAATAGCTCAGACCCAAAGCCAAAATGGCTAAACATAATGAATTGAAATTATAGTGGCAAAATTGTAATTTTTAGAAAAATTTTAAAAACTCAAAGAAAGAAGTTTTAAATGATAAATTTAAGCTCACTAGGATTTTCAGAGGTTCAAAAAATCATAGGAACCACTAGAATAACTAAAACCTTACTTGTGTGAGATTTAAGACATCAATTGACCAAAACTTTGACCAAGTTGTTCCAATTGTTTTGAATTCTAAAAATTTTAAAATAAATATTTTTAATAAAATATATCTTAAATTTTCATATGGAATTGATAGTATTTAAAAAGATTTAAAATAAACTCAAATGGAGGATTTGAAGTTGCAGGATGTAACAAAAATTATAGAATTTGTTTTAAAACATCCCCTCCTCCCTTATATCAGGCTACACCACTTCTAACACCTTCATCACCAGCCTAGAGCACCTCTGAACCAGCACTCAAAGTCGCACAAAGAGAAGGGAGAAGGAAGGGGAAGAAAGGCTAAGAAAGCATCCACTTTTTCACTTTATACTAGTTAGAAACTCTCTTTTCCTCTTTAAGCTCTTTCCATTGATGGTTTGGTTTCTTGAAAAAAGTTTTTTGGTGGCTAAACTCTTGAAGGAAGAAGGAAATTAGAAGTAACTATTTGTGGCATAGAATTCTCCATTTGACAAGGATTAAAATAAGGTATGATACCATATGAAAAGTTTTTTTCTCCTTTATGTTTTTTGTCTTCCTTGGTTTGGCCTAGATGAGGGTAAGCTAGAGAGAATTTGATTTTTACCAAAACTTAATGGAAATAGGGGTTTTGAAGCATGGATAATTATATTATGCAAAGAGAATCAATTAAGAAGCTTTAAAATGTAAAGTAGGCTACCTAGGGTTTCACTTGCACCTTCAGAGTTTTATAACCATAGGAAGACATTTCAACTCATGTAAGACCATATTCAAACTAAAAAGAAGCCAAGGAACCTCCACATGCATTAAATTCCCAAGAGAAATTACAAAACTCCTAAAGCCTTCCATTATGATATAGGTCTCAGCCAAGCTATAGTTTGAGTATCTAAGGAGTTGTTTTATTGCTTCCAATGTTATGAATGGTCTAGATATGAGTTATGGAAACTAATTGAACCATTTGAATAAATTTAGAAGCTTTATTTTGAAAGGTGAAATTTTAAGATTTAATTAGACCTAAAAAAGCAACTCAAAATTAGGCTTGTGTAATCATACATAAGATGGCTCTAAAGAGTTCTAATAAAGTCGTATGGCTCGGTTTCATTGATAGTTTTGTACTCTATTTGATGTGTCTAAGCCAAATAAGTGAATTTACATCCAAGTGTAGGTGTGGGGCCATAAAAGGAGAAAGAGACAATAAAGGGGACCAATTGGAATTCTTGTGTCAAGGTAGCTTTTCCTCCATTCTTATACATGTATGCTTGGTTTGCTTGAATGTATTAGATTGCTTTTATGCATTGTTTGCCAATTAGATGTATTATTGATTACTCAATGATCATATGCAATTATATGACATTTATTGCATTTGTGATTGAATTAGGTCTTAATGAGTGAGGTTGCACCAAAAGATCCTTAGTAATGGGTGAAGATAGGCGAAAAGTCCTAATTGTGAGTAAGGCTCAAAAAGTGGACATAGTTAAACCAAAAGTCTTTAAATGTTAGGTGAGGCTAAACTAAAAGCCCTTAAAGCATAAAAGTATTCTTGATAGAGCTATAGATTTCTAAAGTACGATCTTTAAATGGGAAAAATTGAGTTTCTTGGAATTTTCAAAGGCCTTCAAAACTATAAAAACCCCTAAAATGGTTAAAACTCCTCTGGTATGTGATTTTGGTTATCGATTAAACAAAACTTTAACTGAATAGTTCAGTAAGGTCTTAAATCTAATTTGGGTGAAACCAAAGGCATTTATGAATTAAAGGACCTAAATTTTGTGATGAAAAAGATGGTTTTCAAAAAGGATTTGAAATGAGATCAAATAGGGGAAAAAATTCAAAGACATAGTTAGAATTTTGAAAATATTATAATACACCCCTCCACCCTTCTTAAATCACAACCCACCTTCCTCCTCTCCTCTTAACCAACATTCTTCTAGCCAAAAACAGAACCAAGGGTAGTCTTGAGTGGTGCACAAGAAGAGGGAGCAAGGTGTAACGTCTGATTTTTGAAAACGAGAGAAAACGTGAGAAACGTAACGTATGGCTTCTCCGTAAACAAACGAAACTCACCGGATACAATAGGAAGTCCCCTAAAATGAATTATTTAAGGTCCCAAAAAATTTGGAAAGCATTCTAGACTCCTAAAAATAAGAATCCCAGGCTCAAATGTAAAGAAAAACTAAGCCAGGATGAAGAAATAATTTCTTATGGAAAACTTACGAAACATAATGGCATTTTCGTAATTTTAAGCAAATTTTGGAATTCACATAGAAAGTCTTTTTAAATGAAAATTTTGAGTTTTTAAGGTTCTTAGAAGTCTTGAAAACCATGAAAAGTCTTAGGACAGTTAAAACCACTCCAGTGAACGTTTTCTAATGTTAGTTGACCCGAATTTTAACTGATTTGTTCGAAAAGGTTTTAACTCCGGTTTGAGTAATTCCAAAAGCATTTTACTAAATTGGGAATCTAATTTCATAATAGAAAAGGTAGTTCTCAAAAAGGAGCTAAAATGAGTTAGAAACAAAAATGCCAAAAATGAAGGGTAAAATTAGAATTTTTGAGAAAGTGGAAGCTTCTTGAACACACTTTAAGTCTTTTATTTCTTCTCCCCTTCATTTGCATGACCCATTCTGCCTAAAAATCAGAGAAAACACTAGCTCTCTTAGGCACACCATGAAGGAGAACAAAGGAGGTGAAAAAGCAAGGAAAAAGTAAGAAATTTCATGGATTTTCATGCTCCTTCTTCTTCCAAACTTGTTCCTCTCTTCTCAAGCTTTCTTTCTTTGATTAAAATGAAGTTTACAAATCTGTTTTAAGGGAGAAATTGAGGGAAATTTTCGGATTTGAAGAGAGAAGCTTGGAGAAAGCAAGATTCAAGTGAGAAAAAGCAAGAAAACAAGGTAATTTCTTCATCCATGGTTGATATCTCTTCCTCCCCTTCCTCCACCATTTCTCCTTACTCAAGAAACCCTAGGAGGGGTTCATTTTTAGGCAGAACCAAGGGTGATTTTAAGGTAAAAGGGTATGAAGATTAAGAATATGCAAAGGGAATTAACAAAAAATCATGTAATTTCAAAATGCAATTTATAGGGTTTCAAGTGCACCTTATAAAATTTGACTTTGTACAATGATTCCTAGGCCTAAATAAGAGTTTAATTGAGCTCCTAAGATCCCTAGAAGTCTCCCCACATGCATCCTCCCTTGAGAAAACAAAGCAAACTCCAAAAACCCCATTTCCTCCATAGCCTCGGCCTAAAGGGTTTGTGTAGCTAGGGAGAGTTTTAAATTTTTCTAAACCCATTCTTGAGTCATATATGATGAATGAAAATGAGAGGAGGCCTTGGGAAAAATTTAGAACCCATAGAAAGTGAATTGGTGCTTTATGTTCCATATTATGACCTAAAGAAACAACATGTAATTAGGCTCTTGGTTTTAATAGTGTGATGACTCCAAGAGGCTTAAAAGGAGTCAAGAATTATATTTGAAAGGAAAGAATAGAGCCTAGAATTTTTTTGAGGAATGTTGCTTCATTAGGTGCAATTATGAAACGATAATGAGGTTTATAGACCAAGCTAGAGTTCAAACAAGTGTATGGCCTTAGAATTAATTTCATAAACCTAATTGGCTTCCATATGATGTGTCTAGGCCAAGAGAGATTATCTCCACCTCCTTGTGAGTGTGTGGCCATAGGAGAGGAATTAAGTCTACAGGAAGAAAATATGCAAATGTGATAAAAATAGCTCACTCCGCCTTCTCTCATGCATGATTGTTTACTTTACTTGTCTTAGAATGTGTGTGTGTGTATTTTCAAGTTATAAAAAGTATGATAGCATGATTTAATATGCCATGGTTTTATGATGACATATTATGTTTTATATGATGTTTATGATATGTGCTTAGGTTTGCTTGAGTGTGGTGAGACTAAGAACCCTGAGCCATGGTAAGGATGAGCCAAGAATCCTTAAGATTAGTTAAGACAAAGCAAAGAGTCTCCTAAAAGCAAGATGGGCTCCCAAGAGCATGGTTGAGTCTAAGAATCTCTTAAAAAATGGGTGAGACAAGTCTAAAATCTACAAGTAAATGGGTGAGGCCAATCCACTTACTTGGCAAGCCTTTGTATGCTATGTATGACTTTCTCAAATGATGAAAATCTCACTTGAATGTTTGCACATGTCTACATGACCATACATGCATTTATAAGACTTGTTGCATCTATTATGTATGATTGAATAGGAGTGAGCTATTGAAATTATTTGAATCTCATCCCCTCCTCTCTAATGTTCTAACATGCTAGGTGGACCAAGAGAGCAAGGTAATGGATGCCAACCACCTTGAAGGTGAGAGGATGACAACAAAGTGCTTGAATTTTGTTACTTTGAAACCATTCAATTGGCAAATGATGTAATCTATGAATGTATATGTATCATGATATCATGAACATATGTAATTATGATAATATGTCTTGTATGAATGAAAGAATATGTTATGTGACCATTAGAATGTAATTTGAACATATTTTGGCAAATGAGCTTCTTGGATGACATTATGGAAATGTGTATAAGTGTGGATGAGATAGCCAAAATAAGATGCATGGAGTTTGGGACCATTTGGTCAGCTCACACAAGTCCTAATTATGCTTTTAGACTTTCCCAAGAGGTGCCAAATCTCAAGGAAAGCTATTTGGACATTTTGGTATCCCATATGGAGCCAAAATTGACCATAAAAGAATCATATGTCATTTTTTATCCAAATGAGCTCTTCTTGATCTAAGATTTGGCATGAAATTAGAGCTTGTTGAGAGATTTTTGGGAACCTAAAGAATATAATTTTCTTGAGGTCTAAAGAATATTTGATGAATTTTTAAAGTTTAAAAATTTGCTAGTTTTGGTCATGTCACTGTTCACTCAGGTCCGAAAATGTAATCTGTCACACCGGGTCCAAATGATGTCCAATTACTACAAATTTTATACAGAGAAACTAAACATTCCAAGTGATGTGTGCCAAGTAAAATCACCTCATTTGGATATCTAGATAGGGATATATGAATTTTCAAAAAATCTGTCTAGTATCAGGAACTTCACCATACCTCAGTTTTTATTTGATTAGATTTCGAGGCCTAGACATGCCTGAACTGGTCTAAAATTATTTTTTTCCTCTAGCTAACATTCACATCTTTCCATATTGGTATCATCTTCATGGATTGGATTTTTTTAGAATTAATTGGACATTTTTGAAATTTACTACAAAATTCTATAATAGTACTAATGGATAGCCTAACATTTGAACCTTTTTAAATATCAAACATCCTTTGTGTTGGATGTCATGGTCTAAACGTATTTTTAGCATAAATTATACATGTTTAGCTTTCCAGAATAGCTAAGAATATATGATTTCTATTTTTCTAGAATTAGTTATAATTTTCTAAAGTTTGTGACAGAAATGTGGAAAATCTGACCGAAAATATATATGTATTTTATGCTTCCCTTTGACTTTCACGAAATGTAGGGCACTTTTAATAATACAAATGAGTTGTATCCATGTGATTAAATATGAGAATGTAATGTATGAACTCTTATAGTCCATGTGACATCAAATGAAATTTTTATACGCGACGCAATGCTAAAATAGTCATTATTTTAATGCCTTTTTCTTTGAGAATGTATATGATTCTTGGAAATGAGTTATCTAAAGGCATGAAATGAGTTAGAATTATGGTGTTACACAAGGGAGAAGAAAACAAGCTTAAAAAGGGTAAAAATTGGTCACTTTTTTATGTTCTTCCCTTCACTAAATTTCTTCTCCTCTTTCTCTTTTCTCTTCTCATGGATTTGGTGTCTTAAATGGCAGTACTTTATTGCTAGGTCAGTAGACAGAAGGGAGAGTTTGAAGGAAACCAAAGCTGTAATGAACGTAATTTTCGTAAAATGACGAAATGAGCCATATAAAAGTAAGTCTTCTAAAACGACCTAGATAATGTCCCAAAAAAATTTGGGTTGAGTCCTAGACTCCTAAAAATGATAATTCTAGGCTCAGACGGAAAGAAAAATGAAGTTAGGATGGAGAAATAATTTGCGACAAAAACTGACGAAACGTAATGACATTTTCATAAATAAGTGCAACTTTTGGAAAACCATATAGCAGGACTTTTTAAATGAATTTTTTAAGTTGCCCAAGGTTTTCAAAGGCCCCAAAAACTATAGGAAGCTCGGGACTAGTAAAGCCCTTCCGGTGTATGTTTTTTTAACATCAGTTAACCCAAACTTTAACCGATTTGTTCGGTAAGGTTTTAGCCCCAAATTGAATGATTTTAAAAGAATTTTATTAAATTGAGAACCTAAATGTTATAATGGAAAAGACGGTTCTAAAAAAGGAGCTAAAACGAAGCCGAAACAAAATTGCCATTACGGAAGGGCAAAATTAAAAATAAAAGCTTCAAGAATGTCTTAAACACTTCCACATTTTCTTCCATCTTCTCCCTTTTATTGAGCATGACTTCTTCTGCCCAATTTACAGAAAAATTAGCAGCTCCTTAGGTGTATCAAAAGGGAAAGAGAAAGAGAAAGAAAACTAAGGAGAAACTAGGTAATTTTATGGATTTTCTTGCTTCATCTTCCTCCAATCTTGTTCACCTCTCTTCCTCCTTTCTTTTCATGGATTTTTTGAATGATTTGGTTCTATTTTTGACCCAGATCTAAAGGGGAAAATTCGAATTTGCCAAGGAGAAGGGAATTAAGGAAGAAAAGCTTTGAAAACAAGCTTAAAACTAAGGTATTTTTCCATTCTTGATGCTTCATCTTGATTGCTCCTCTTTGTGGCAGTTTTGTCCAGCCTAAGGGGGATAGAAGGAGATAAATTTTGGGCAGAACCAAGGGAGCAACCTAGGGAACAGAGTGCAAGGATTAAGAATATGGCAAGAAATCCCAAGAAAAACTAATAGAAAATAAGTTAGAAAAGTGTAGTGCTTTCTTAGGGTTTTGTAAAATTTGACTTTGTGTGAGAGTTTCTTTGGCTATTTGAATATTTCCTTGAGCTCCTAAGACCTCTAGAAAGCCTCCCAAGTGGCTCTCCCATCAAGGAAGAATCATAAAGTCTATAAACCTTCCTTATGGTGCATATTTCGACCAAGCTAGGTTCATTAGGCTAGGGGATGTTTTAATTTGTTCTAGCCTTGGTTTAGGACTTTATATGATGTTAGAAGATGGAAGAAACCATTGGGAAAAATTTAGGAGCCATAGGTTAGGAGATGGGACAATGGTGTTCATAATAGTGCCTTATGAAGCAACTTGGTCTTTCAATAGTGCAATTGAATATGTGATGGCTCCAAGGACCTTAAATGAGTCCAAGAAGTTTAGAAATAACAAGAGAATAGAGCCTAAAATTTGGATGATATGAGTTACTTCAATGGACCATTTATGGAACCAATATGCCCATTATGGAACCAAGTGTGTGTTTAAGAGTAAACCTAGTGTCTTAGCTTACTTCAAGTGTGTAATTGTGTGATGTTTGTGATATCTAGATCAAGAGAACCCTACTCCACCTAAGTGCTCTTGTGAGACCAAGAAGGGAAAGGAAGTGACAAAGTAAACTCGCACAAATTAAAAGGTAGCTCTCCACCTCATTCTCTTGCATTCTTGTGTGCATATATGTGTTGTGTGCTTGATAAGCATGATTTTTATGCACTTTAATCCTCTTAACTCTGGCATTTTGATGATGGAATATGGTCTTAAGGGTTTAATTAGATTCAATTTGAATTCATTAGCCACTTTTGCACTCTAGGAATTAAAATTGCAAAATTCTTGAATTTTAATGCATAAATCATTTTATGCATATTTTTATGCAGATTTTTTGTTGGGCAATTGGAGCTTTGAAGGAGAATTTGTTTTGAAGAGAAGGAAGAAGCCACGGGTTCAAACGCAATAGCTGCATGAAGCTTGGTGGTAAATAAAAATGAAGGAGCTGACGTGGGATGGTGTGATGAGAACTAAAAGCAAAGCCATAAGCTGGAGAAGTTTCAGGTTACACGAAAGCAAAGCTTGGGCAGCTGTCATGCAACACACACAAGCTTAAAACAGAGGAACTGGACATCAAGACGTTGCAGCAGCTGAAACTAGAGACGTGGTTGAACAAAAGAAAGAGCCAACGTGGGAGCTGCAAGATAACACGAACACCAAGTCTGCTAGTAGTAGCCTCTGTTTTGGAAGGAAATAAAACGTGACAGCCTTGCGTGGTAAGGAAAGAATGCGAGAAGAAGCTGTGTTTGAGCTGAAATGAGCCACGTGGAAATGTGAGGAAGAAACGAGAAAATGAGCTGCACGATGAAGAAAAGCTTGTGACGAGCTGAGCAGAACAAAAGAGAGGCAACGAAGAAGCAGCTGAAGCTAAGAATGAAAAGCAACGAGTTGAAGTCTGGACAGCACGAACAGAAAATCAAGGAAGAATCCACGGGGCAGAACAGAGCAAACATGCAAGCTGCAAACATCGTGGAAATGAAGCTACACACGAGGGAAGCTGCAGCTGGACGAACGAAGAAGCTGTGTCAGCAGAAACAGAGAGAAGAACCACGTCAAAAAGAAGAAGCTGCATGGGAGAAAAGCAAGCTGAAACAAGAAGTAAGAGGCTGAACTCGAGCAGCTAAAATAAGGAAATCTGGGCACAAAGGAAGAAGAAAATCACGTGGAGAATGGCTAGACAGCAGCTGCAGAACGACGAAGAAGCAGAAGAGAAATGAGCTGGAGCTCTTGAGCAGAATCTGCAAATACACACAAACAGGAAATGGAGAGGAATTGCAGAAGAAAGCTACGGGTTGCTCGATGCATGATCTGAAAAGAAAAAGCAAAGAGCTGGGAAGAACAACGTGGGAAACACGAAGAGAAACGCTGGAGCAAAATGTGGATTATTATATTCACAATGGGGCCCACACTCATGCATAATAGAAGAAAACTAAACGTGGTTTCGGCGTGCAAAATGAAGAGCTGAAGAGAGCACGTGAAATGATTAAAATCCACATGAGAGATCCATCCCAGACAGCCCATTTCACGACGTCACACACGACGCCTTCACCCATTCACTCTACGCCCTCGTCCACTCCACACAGAACACTCCACTTCTTCGTCCAGACCACTCCATTCTCCATCTCCATCCACCGAATGAAGATTTGATCCATCCTTGAGGCTAGCTTGGAAGCACTCTTGAGTTGAAGCTTGAATCCTTGGAGAAGAAGCAGAATTTTGGCTAAGATTCCTTAATTTTTCTACACTTTTTCTTTTTCTGTACAATCTTGGTTAAGTGGTATTTGATTAGGAAATTGTGTAATTATGATTAGTGGCTGGTTAGACACTAATTAGGATATTAATTGACTGATTATGTGATTGAATTAGTACTGAATTTTCCAATTTCCTACAATTATCCATGTATGCAGTCAAGGTGTTTGATGAAATGCATGTGAGAAATTGAGTATTTAATTGTTTGATTTAAGGAATCCTTAGTGTTTAATTGGTTAATTAAACATTTTGGATGGTAATTCAGAGGCTAATTAATCAAGTAATCAATCAATTCAAGTGTTCAAAGATCTTAATCACAAGAATTAGTAATCTAATGAGAGTTGAGGTCTCAATTAACATTAAATTGCTACTTTCTTGAATCTTGGATGGTTATTCAAGATCATTTGTTAATGAACACATTTAGGAACTCTTAGGCCAGAATTAATCACAATTAGATTAGGATGAGGATAGTGGAAACCAAGAGATGATTCCTAAACTAGTCGCAAGACCATTATCACCCATAATTCTCCAATTAGATAGAATTTAGGAATTTTGTTTCAATTTCATTTTAGGTTAGTTTAATTCATTCAAAAACCCCCAAATCAAGTAGCTTTTAGGATCCTTTAATACTTAGAAACTTAATTAAGCATTGAATTCCATTTCCAAGGGAGATGACCTAGGTTGTGCCACTTGCTATATATTTAGATCAACCTAGTTTTATTTTAAGGGTTGTACGACAAGCCCGTCAGTGCTTGTATATGCTCTTGTGATTTGAGAATATGCCACTTGATGTCTTGAAATTGCATTGGTACTAATGTGTCTTCTTGAATGACTATAGTTGTGGAAAGAGCTCATAAGGGTAAGGTGATGCCAAAAGTCCCTTGATAAAGGTGAGGAAATGTCAAAAGTCTTATGACATGGGTGAGACAAGGCCAAAAGTCCCTTGAATGGGTGAGACTAGGTCAAAATTCCATAGGCCAAGAGTGAGGCAAATCCAAAAGTCCTAGAAATGGGATAAGGCTAAACCAAAGGTCCCTAAAGTATGAAAGTGGTCTTAACATTTTGATGTGGCATGAAATGAGATTTATTGCATACTTTATGCTTGCATATTCATATATTTGATGTATTTATGCCTTGAATGTGGTGTGAATGGATGTATGAGCTATTGAGATTCTTGGAATCTCACTCCCCTTTCCCTCTCATGCTTAAAATGTCTAGGTGGTGCCCAAGGCCAAGAAAATGCAAGCCAAGAATACTAAATGGCTACACTTTGTTTAATTTGTAGTGTAAATTGTAATAGAGTGTCAAGAAGCATTGTACATGTTATTTTTGGTTGTGTAGCACCTTGAGCATATGTAATATGTTCTATAGACTATATGTATAATGAATTTAGTATTAAATCAATGAAGATATGTAATTGGACCTTTGAATGGCATGTGTGTTAAGTGTATAAATGGATGTTGAGAGACTAAAATAAGATGCATAGGGTTTGGAACCATTTGGGTAGTCTCTACAAGTCATATTTCTGCTTTGAAACTTACTCAAGAGGTGCCAAACAATTAAGAAAGCCATTTGAATAAATTGGTTACCCATATGGAGCAAAAATTTACCATTTTAGGAGGCTACACCACTTTTTATCCAAATGAGCTCTTCTTTGCCTAAAATTTGGCATGCATTTAGAGTTTATTGAGAAATTTTTGGAAAGCTAAAGTTGGTAATTTTTGGAGGTTTGTGGAATATTTGGTGAATTGTTGAAGTTGAGAATTTTTTTGGTTTTGGTCCTTAGTACTGTAGCACTAGTCCGAAATTAAATTCTGTCACTCATGAGGAAAATGATGTCCAATTGCCACGACATTTTATGCAGATAAACTAGACATTCCCAGTGATTTGTACCAACTGGAAGCACCTCATTTGGAGGTCTATAGAGGGAGTTATGAATTTTTGAACAATCTGTCCAGTATCAGGAAGCTTACCCGACCTGAGTTACTATTCTATTGAATTTTGAGATTTGGCTACCGAAGCTGGTCTAGAAATATTTTTCCCCTCTAATTAACATCCACATATTTCCAGATTGGTATTATTTGCATGGATTGGATTTTTTCGAATTAATTGGACATTTTCAAAATTTGCTGCGGAATCTGTGACAATATCAGGAGGCAGTTTGACCTCTAAACTTTTTTGGATGTCAAATGCCCTCTGTGATGGATTTTATGGTCCAGGAATATTTTTATATGCCATAGACATCCGTAGCTTTCCAAAATGGCCAAGAATGTGTGATTTTGATTTTTCTAGAATTAGTTATGATTTTTCAAAATTTGACTAGAAAAGGAGCCAAATTTGGTCGAAAATAAACCTCCATATTCTAGGTTCCATTTCGGTTTCCATGAGTTTTGGGCATGATTTTATAATGCAAATGAGTTGTATGCATGTAATTAAATATAGGAAAGTAGAGTATGAGCTCACACAGTCTATATGACACTGAACAAATTTTTTATACGCACACAACGCAAAAATAATTAATATTTTAATGTCATTTTCTTGCCTCTCATATGTATTGATTGATATGAGGTATAAAGATAGCATGGAATGAACTAAAAAAAGTATGGTATTACAAAAGCACCATAAGAAACTACACTTAGTTAAGAATCAATTAAGGTATGTTTCTTCATGGCTAAGTTGCTCTTCTTACTTCCTCCGTGAGTGCACTATTTCAGCTAGCATAAGAGCACCATGTCAAGGGTTTGATTTTGATCTAAACTTGATAGAAATTGGTGTTTTGTAGCTTAAGGAATCATATGGAAGCAATACAACTCAAAAAAAAACCTATAGATAACAAATTATGAAAATAAAAGTTTTGATTGCACCTAAAAATTTATGAAGCTTTCTAGTGATAATTTAGTTCATGTAAGAATATGTTTAGGTTTTCAAGACATCTAGGAAGCTTCACAAGTGGCAAATTTCCTAGGAAAATCAAACTCCATAGGTTCCTATCTTGATGCATGTCTTGGCCAAGGAGTGGTTCTTGTACCTAGGGAGAGTTTTTCTTAATTCTAATTATATAAGTGGTCTAGAAATGAATCATAAATATCAAAAAAACTATTAGTTTGAATTTAGAAACTATATTTTGAAAGTTGGAAGTTTAGAGTTCCTTTAGATATAAAGAAGTAACTTGATGTTTCGCTTCTTAAATGAGTCTATGATGAATTTAATGAGATTAAATGAAGTCATGTGCCTTAGATTGATTGAGAAATTAAGGCCAAGATAATGAATTATATGAGTTGCTTCATTATGCCCTTGTCTGGAACCATATTCATGCCATAAGCTAGAAGTAGCTTGTGTAAGCCTTATGTGAAATGGTTCCATTGATGTGTTTGTGTCTTGTTTGATGTGTCTAGGCTAAGCAAACCAACCTTCCTCCAAGTATATGTGTAAGGCTGAACCAAGGAGCTAGAGAATCAAGGAAAAAATTGTGTTTCTTAGACCAAGGTAGCTCTTCATCCTTTCTTATATGCATTTCATGGTTATTTGATTGCCATTGAATGCTTGTATATATGTTTGAATCATGAGATATGCATATAACTATTGGTTTGATGTTATGGTATCATTATACTTCTTGAATTGCTTTTGAATTGTGAGATTACTCTTTATGAGTGAAGTTGTGCCAAGAGTCTTTAAGAATGGGTGAGACAAGGCCAAAAGTCTTAAAAATAAGTGAAGCTAAGTCAAAAGCCCTTAGAAAGTAGGTGAAGCTAATCCAAAAGTTTCAAATAATAAGGTGAGGTTAGACCAAAAGTCTCTAGAGCTTGATTTTGATCTTGACATGCTTATTTAATCTTGAACACATGATTTGAATGATTCTTGAAACGTTGACATGATTATATGCTATATATGCTTACTTAAAAAGGTGAAAGAGCTATTGGAATTATTTGAATTTCACTCTCCTTCACTTTCCATCTAACCTTGTCTAGGTGAAGTCCAAGGAGCAAAGAATGGGAGCCAAGGAGTATAATTTATAATACTTTGACAATAGGGTAGTTTTTATGTGAATTAATGTCAAAATATATATTTATAAGTTATATATGAGATGTAAACCCTTAAGCATATGTAAAAGTATGTAAATATGTTGTATGAACCAAATTTGGAACCACATGTATGAGAATATATGATTTTGACATCCTTGAGCCATGATGCCTATGTATATATATGCAAGGAGGATGGTGAATTTGAGCTCCATGGTGATTTGGACCTATTAAGATGCTTCTATATACTGTGTTTAAGCTTTTGGACATGCTCAGATGATCATGATATGTTTAGAAGGCCATTTGATATCATGTGATGCCAATTTGATCCCAATTTTTGTCATATTCTTGTCCTGAACTAAAACTAGACCAAATTGACAAACTTTTGCATGAGATTTGGTAGAAATATAGATCTCATCTAGAGGTTTTCATAGAGATAAAAAGCACTATTTTTAGAGCTCTAAAGAATTTATTATAATTTTTCAAAATTGGCCAAATTATATAGAAACTATCACTGTTACTATTCATGAAGTCAGTTTGGTTTTTGATATCATTCTAGGGACAAATGAAGTCTAGTGCTCATGTAATTTTATAAACATATAGTAGATACCATAAGCTTTCTACAGCCACTAGGAGCACCCAATTTGGAGCTCTGTAGAGGAAGATATAAATTTTTTAAATTTCTAATTTGCTACAGAATGCCCTTCAGACCCATTTACTGTTCTATTAGATTTGCATGGGCCAAATGATATTTTTTTTATCTTAAATTTTTATGGTAGTTAGAGGACATCCTGAACTTTCTAGAATATCATAATTTACATGATTTGGAATTTTTTAGAATTAGTTATAGATTTTGAAAGTTCATATTAGAATGTGGGACATGTGGAAAATGCAAGTGTGATGTTCACTTTGAGATGTATGCCTCTAACTCGAAATTTAAGCTTCAAAGTGTGATATTTCTGGTTAAATATGTATGTTATGGATGGAAGATGACTTTGGTAAACCCACATGGTCCATATAACCAACAAGGAATTAATTTGGCTTTTGATCATGGTTATTTTCGCTACTAAAAGTGTTAATTTCATGAAAATGAATGTTTTATGCCAATTATGATACATATTAAGTGTTGTCTTAAGATGGTATTATACATATTTGATCTTGAGAGAGCCATATATGTATTCTTAAATGTTATATTAGCTATTGGGATTTTTTGAATCTCACTTTTTTCCTATCTCTACTAGATATGGCTAGGTAGCTCTTAAGGAAGAAAGAATGATAAACAAAGGCCTAAGAAGAGCAACTTTGACAATGGAATTTGATTTAAGGCATACTCTTGAATATATGATTATGCACTTGTATATCTTGATGTATGATAATGCAAACACATTTAAAAGTGTTAAACTATGATATAGAGACCATTTGAAGGTTGTAATATATGATATAATGCAATTTGGTACCCTAAGTTCCAGTATATACATGGGTATTCTTGCATGTGGGATGATGATTTTTAGTTGTATAGCAAATTTGCCATGATGGATCAATCCTATATGCTGTAATTGTAGATTGAAATTTGCTCAAAATGAGAAATAGCATTTTAGAGCTTATTTGATACCATTTGGAATCAAAATTTAATCCATTTGAACTATAAAATATCCCTTTACCTTTGATAGTCCAAATGACCTTGTTTAGGGCTAAAAATTTGGTAGGCAATTAAAGGACATATACAGCTTTCTAACAAGTCAAAGTTTGTTTTTTTCGAAGCTTTGTGGAATACTTTATGAATTTTTTAATCTAACTAAATTATGTAGAAATTCTATAATATTATTCACACTAGTCTATTTCAGATTTTCTGGTTTTTGGGGGACCAAGTGAACTCATTTTAACTTAAAAATTTTATAGTAGATAGCTCTCATCACAAGCTTTCTAGAATACCTAATTTGCATTAATCGAAGTTACGTAACTCAAGTTATGAATTTTTTAAATTTAGTCCCTATTATGTGTTATAATGTTCTAAATATACAAATGACCAAATTTATGGGTTAATGCTTTTCCATGTGATAACTTAAGCATAATAAATTGGTTATGTATGGATTTGAGAGTTGGAACGATAAGAATCCATGCAATAACACAATCCCTCTTTAGGCGTACTTATGCATAGAGAATACTCTCACCACAAAGGCACATCAGACATAATCATACATGCCAACTCAAACATGAAATATAATCATTATAAAGCATATATAACACATATACAAACATCCAAATACTCAAGCAACAAATATGTACACAGAAGGAAAGGAGATGCTACTTAAAGAACTCAAACCCAATGTAATGTAACTTGAACATCTCCTACACTACTTTAACTCATCTCTTGCTCTACTTTAACTAAAATTGCCTAAATCATCAAAATAGGGAACAATATAAATAACTAGAACACTCACTAACTTAATTCATTATTTTTCCTTAAAATTCTACTAATACTTCATTTAAGTCCCTTACTTTAGAAAATCATTTCATGAGCTATCTATTGTAAAATTTTCAAATTAAAACCAATTAGTCCTTAAAATGCATCAAAAATTAGATCTAGCATAAGGAAAATATCTTATGCATGATAGCTTTTCTGGACCAAATTTGGAAATTCATAACTTTGGCTAGAAGTGTCCAAATTAGGCAAACTAAGACATGTTGGAAAGCTCTTGATGTACCCTAGCTATTGTAAAAATTTTAAGTTTAAACTAGACTACTTATCCTCAAAAAGAGTCAAAACTGAGGGCTATCCAGAGACTAAAACTAATATAGTGTAAATTTTCTAGGGAAATTTTGGAAATTCATAAATTATGCCATGCTAATCCATAAATTACAAATTATGTCTCATATAAAACTTCAAAAGGTCCTCTAAATGCCAACCAAGTTTCATGCCCAAATTCATCCATTAAGGCGTCCATAGGCAAAGATATATTTTTGGACTCATTATAGGTTTGTCTTGACTACTCATGGTTCCAAATTTGCCATATTATCTATTCATGCAATTTTCTCTTTTTAAGCAAGTTTTGTAACTAGCAACTAACTCATTTAACTAATTTCTAACATAAAATATGGCCTACATCAAAATATAAACATGCCACTTGTTTATTTTGCTTAGACTTCTATCTTACCATCTTGCACCACTGGTGGCAATATTGCATTTCATTGATTCTAACTCTAATCTTGTGACTTGCATTCTTAGGTCATTTTACACTTACTAGACCAATCATTTGACCATTTCTCATTTTGTACAAACTTATGGAACCTATAGCTCATTTTATGCCTAATTAAGGTTTACAGTTCCGTAATGCGATGTACTATAATTTTAACCAATCCAATGACTCATGTCTTAACATCATTATAGGAAACTTCCTAAATCATCACATTCATTAAAAATAGATCATGGCTCATCTTAAACCCTAGGTAATGGTATCTCACATTCTATGGCTTCCTAGGGATTTCTTTTGTATATTCTTAATCCTTATCCTTCTTAAACCTTAATTTCAATAAGCTTGCCTCGTGTTTATGCCTTATTCCTTCCCTCTCTCTCTTGGCCAAATAGGAAGGGATTTAGAGTTCCAAGGATAGTAATTTTCTTAAATTGATATATACCTTGTTCAAAAGCTCCTTGGATGTAAATTCTAGTAGTATATTTGGTTTCTTCAAATCACCTCTTTTGCTCAAGGTGACAACCATAATGTAATACCTTAACCTTTTGAGCCTTCCTATTCTATCTTAAGCCTTAGTTTAAAGAATTACATGGAAACATCATATTTAATGTTATTTAATTGCGTTACATAAGACCCAAAATTTTCATTTCATACTTTATGGACCATATGAACCCATTAATATCATTTTCTATTCTTAATGTAACACCATAACTTTTTAGTTTATCTCATGCTATTCTCTTGCCTTGCACTATGTATCTCATAAAAGAGGCAAGAAAATGGCATTAAAATAATGAATATTTTAGTATTACGTAGAGGATGAAATTTCCATTTGGTGTCTTGTGGACCATGTGAATTCATGCATCATATTCTCATATTTAATTACATAGATAAAACTCAAATCCATCATCAAAAGTGGCCTAGAACTCGGGCAAGTGTAAGGAACGCATAAAATATCATAGTGTAACTTCAACTAGAATTCTATGGTTTCTATCATAAACTTTGAAAAATCATAATTAATTTTAGAAAAATTGAAATCATGCATTCTTTACTATTATGGAAAGTACAGATATCTACTTTATGCTAAAAATATTTCTAAGTCATGAAACATCAAGTAGAAGGCATTTGACATTCGAAAACCACTCAAGGTCTTAACTATCTGGGCTACTATCATAAGTTACTGTCATAAACTTTGAAAATTCATAACTAATTCTATAAAAATCCAAATCATGCAAATTTGGTCAATCGGAGAAGCTATAGATGTTAGCTTTAAGGTAAAAATATCTTTAGCCTATGGAATTATGATAGAATAATACTAGAGGTCAAGTGGCATTACTGATACTAATATGAAACTTTAAAAATTCATAACTCTTTTCTTAGACCTTCAAATGAGGTGATCTTTATGGCCACAGAAAGCTTATAACCTCTAATTTATGTCTATAAAATTTCATAAGCATTGGATATCATTTGTCTATTGGATGACGTAGAACACAAAACTAACTATATGAACAGTACATGCACTAGAATAGCAGAAAATTCTCAACTTTGAAAACTCATAATTAATTTTGTAGAGCTCTAATTTTTCTAAACTTTAGCTTCCCAAAAAGCTCTCAATGAGTCCTACATGTCTGCCAAATTTTATGGGAAGATTCATTCATTTGGTCAATTTGTGCTACAGGGTTACGATTTGGTCAATTTTATAATCTCAACTAGCATCAAAGTGTCTAAATTTGCTTCCTAAGCTTATGTGGCCACTTGAGAACATGGGATTATGCCAAAATGACATTTTAAACTTGTCTTAAAGGTATACAAATCTAGAATTTGGAAACTCACACTCTTATCCCATGCTATACACAAGTTTACATAACACTAGTTTTACCATTCCATAGTCAAAATGCATATTTCCATACACATAATCTTAAATCTCATTTGTACATGATACATTAGTATAATTATACATGTTCATAAATGTCATAGCACATATACAACAATAGATTACAACACTTGCCACTCATATGGCCTTAAAGATATAAAATCTATGCAAATTATTGTCAATCTCTTATCCTCCAAGGTGTTGGCTCCCATTACCTTGTTCTCTTGGTCCACCTAGTATGTAAGAACATTGGAGAGGAGGGAATGAGATTTAAAGAATTCCAATAGCTCATCTCCCATTTCAACCATACATAAAGTATACAAACCAAGCCTTACAAATACATGCATAGGCATATTGAATAACATGAATATTCAAGAAGCAATCTTAGCATGTGAGTAAGTCATACATAACATACATAGGCTTGCTAAGTAAGTGGATTTGTCTCATCTATTCACTTGTAGATTTTGGACTTGCCTCACCCATTTCTTTAAGAGGTTTTTAACTTGACCTTACTCTTGGAAGTCAACCTCACTCTTAGGAGACTCTTTACTTTGTATCAACTAACTTTAAAGGTCTTGGCTCATCCTCACTATGGCTAAAGGTTCTTGGCTTCTCCACACTGAAGCAAACCTAAGCAAATATAATAAACATCATTTGAAAACATAATGTATCATCATAGTACCATGGAATAAGAGCTCATGCTAGAACACTTTTTATAGCTTAAAACACACACACTCACATTCAAAAATAAGTCAAGTATATATTCATACATAAGAGAAGGAGGAGTAAGCTACCTTCGATGCAATCACACACTTTTCTCCTTGAATTTGCTCTCCCTTCCTTGGCCTCACACAAACAAAGGTGTAAGGTTGGTTTCTCCTGGCCTAAACACAATTTATAGAAGCTAATTAAGTTTATAGAATTAATACTAAGGCCACACATCTTTCTTAAGCACTAACTTGGTCTAATAACCCCTTTATGGTTCCAAGAATGCACCTAATGAAGCAACACCCATCAAATGAGTTTTAGACTCCATTCTTTCCTCTCATATATCATTCTTGACTCCTTTTAAGCCTCTTGGAGTTATCACATAATTAAAATAAAGAGCCTAACTACATGTTACTTCTTTAGGTCATATTATGGAACATAAGACACTAATTCATTATCTAGGCCTCCTAAATTTTCCCAAGGTTTCCCCTCATTTTCATTCATTATATATGACTCATGGAAAAATGTAAAACTCTCCCTAGGTGTCCTAACCCTTTTAGGCCTAGACTAGCTCCCTCTTTGGCATCCATAGACTTTGCTTTATTTTCTTAATAAGAGATACATATGGGGAGACTTCTAGGGATTTTAGGAGCTTATTCAAACACTTATTTAGGCCTGGGACTTAAGGTATCAAATCAGATTTTACAAGGAATACTTAAAACCCTAGATTTGATATCTTGATTTTCTATAGTTATTTGTTAATTCCCTTTGCATATTCTTATTCTCCATACTCCTTTTCCTAAGATTTGCCCTTGGATTTGTCCAAAATCCAAGCCTTCTTATAGCTTCTTGAGTGGGGCGAACCAAGGAAAGAAGAGGAGCAAGGGGTAGCTATCATAGAAGGAAGAATTACCTTTTTTTCCTTATTTTCTTACTTGAGTCTTCCTTTCTTTAGCCTCCTCTCTTCAAATCCAAATTTTTCCCTCTGTTCTTCCCTTAAAATAGATCCATAAATTTTAATATAACCATAGGAAAGAAAGGGAAATGGAGAAGAAGAGGTTTGCTAAAGTAAAAAACAACCAAAAATCTATATCTTTTGCCTAGATTTCTTCTTCTCTTCCTATCCCTCTTGTGCACCTCTCTCCTTAGGGTTTTTCTTTGGTTTAAGGCAAAAACATAATGAGCTGAATGAATGAGGAGGTGGGGCACCACTTATATATAGGTGGAAGGAAGAAAGACTTTTCAAAAATTTCAATTTTGCCCTTTCATTGTAGCATTTTCATTTTTAGTTTATTTTACTCCTTTTTTATTATAAAATTTAGGTTTCCAATTTAGTAAAATTCATTTGAAATCACTCAAATCAGAGCTAAAATCTTCTCGAACGAACCTGTCAAAGTTCGGGTATACTAACGTTAGAAAACGTCCACTTGAGGGGTTTTAACTGTCCCGGGGCTCTCTATAATTTTCAAGGCCTTTGAAAACCCTAGAGAACTCAAAATTTTCATTTAGAAATCCCTCCTATGTGAATTCCAAAAATTTACTCAAAATTGTGAAAATGCCATTACGGTTCCTTTGTTTTTCGTTCAATTTCATTTCTTCATTTTAACTCTATTTTTCTTTCAGTCTGAGCCTAGGATTCTCATTTTTAAGAGTCTAAAATGATACTTAAATTTTTTAGGACCTTAACTAATTCATTTCAGGGGACTTGCTTTGAAAATGTACATGTTTCCGTCGTTTAATGAAAACTGGATATTACACCGATACAAGTCATAAATATCATAAAATATCTCATATATCTAGGGCTTGGAACCATATATTACATGAACCAAATTTTTGCCTCGAGTTCTATAACACCATATTTATCTAGCTTGCCTCATGCCATTTTTAAGTCTTATTCTATGCATTTCACAATGAAGCAAGAAAGGTAGCATGAGAACAATGAATGTACATGCACTTTGTCACAGATAAAATTTTTTTCTTCAGAGTCCCGTGGGTCATATGGACTCTCACATTCTAATATTTAATTACATGGATACAAATCATTTCTATCACCAAAAGTGGCCTACAACTCATGCAAGATAAGGGAATACACAAAATTTCATGATGTAGCCTCAGCCAGAATTTTTCCTTTTCTATCATAAAATTTGGAAAATCATAACTAATTATAGAAAAATTAAAATCATGCATTATTTACCATTCTAAAAAGCTATAGATGTCTAATTTATCCTAAAAATATGTCTAGGTCATGAAACATTACACAGAGGACATTTAACATTTGAAAAATTGCAAAGATCTGACTGGCTACTAGTACTAATGCAGGTTTCTACTATGAGCTTCAAAAATGTCCAATTAATTCCAAAAATTCCAATTCATACAAATGATACTAATCTGGAAAGCTAGGATGTTAGCTAGAGCAAAAAAATAACTTCAAATCATTTTAGGTACGTCCAGGACTCAAAAACTAATCAAATAGTAACTTAGGTCGGTCTGGACGCCTGATACTATACAGAAATTTCAAAAATTCATATCTCCCACTCTAGACATTCAAATGGGATATTTCTAGTTGGCACAAGTCATTGGGAATGTTTAGTCTCTCTCTATAAAATTTCATGGCAATTGGACATCATTTGCCCTATGAGTGATAGAATATAATTTCGGACCTGAGTGAACAGTACATTGAACCAATTTTAGAAAATTTCACAACTTTAAAAATTCATCAAATATTCCATAGACCTCTAAAAATTCTGCACTTTAGCTTCCCAAAAAGCTCTCAACAAGCTCTAAATGCATGCCAAATCTCATATCAAGAAGAGCTCATTTAGACAAAAAGTGATATAATATGGTCAATTTTGGTCTATATGAGATACCAATTATGTCCAAATGGTCTCCTTTGATGTTTGGCACCTCTTAGGCTAGTTTAAAAGCATGAATATAACTTATATGAATTGTCCAAGTGGTGCCAAATCTTATACATCTAAATTTGGCATTTCCACTTCTATTATTACATACATTTCCATAATGCTAGTTTGCCATTACATGTCTAAGACGCACATTTTCATACATATAACCTTAAATCTCATTTATACATGATACCTTAGTATAATTATACATGTTCATAACATCATAAGATATATACAACAATGGATTACAATATTTGCCACTTATATGGCCTTAAAGAAACAAAATCTATGTACTTTGATGTCATACTCTCATCTCTCAAGTGGTTGGCTCTCATTTTCTTGTTTTCTTAGTCCACCTAGCATGTTAGAATATTGGAGAAGAGGGAATGAGATTCAAAGAATCCCAATAGCTTATCTCTCTTTCATTCATACATAAAAGATGCAAAACAAATCTTACAAATGTATCCATGGGTATATTAACACATGCAATTATTCAAGAGACATTTTTAATACTTGAGTAAGTCATGCATAATATACATAGGCTTGCCAAGTGAGTGGATTACCCTCATCCATTTACTTATAGATTTTGGACTTGCCTCACCCATTTCTTTAAGAGATTTTTAACTTTACTTTACTTTTGGGAGTCAACCTTACTTTTAGAAGACTCTTTACTTTGTCTAAACTAACTTTAAGGGTTCTTTGTAACACCATAATGTCTTAACCTCAATTAATCTCCTTCTTGGCTCGATTCCATATAATTTTCAAAGAATAAGTACAAACCATGGCATTTTCATGCTATAAAACAGGGTTCAAACGCTCATATTTTGTCCTGTGGGTCCCGTGAACCTATCATTCATATTCTCTACTCAAAATCCATCTCATACATAGCATAAAACAAGCCATGAACCATGGATATGAAGCTAAAAACCAAGAAAATACAATTTCTCACATGGGCCCAAAAGTCAGATTTTTGGCTCTAACTTTGGAAAATCATAACTAATTATATAAAAATGGGAATCAAGAAAACCAAAGCTTTCTGGAATTCTCTAGGTGTTAACTTTATAATAAAAATAATTTCCAACCACAATCTCAGCATTTGGACCATGTTTAATATCAAGAAAGAGACAGAGGTCCGGCTATCCCTGATACTAGTGCAGCTTGCTGTCATGAACTTCCAAAATTCATAACTAATTTCAAAAAAATCCAATCTAGGAAAACTATACCAATTTGGAAACCTAAAGATTTTAACTAGAGGAAAAAAATAAGTTCAAGTCAATTCAACAGCCCTTAGACCTGGAAAACTGCTAGAATAGTAATGAAGGTCGGATGGCCTCCCTGATACTGACATAGAACTTCAGAAAGTTAGTTCTCTCTTTACAGACCTCCGATTGAGGTGCTTCTAATTTGTATAGGTCACTGTGGATGTCTCATTTATGTCTATAAAATTTGATGACAATTGGACACCATTGGTTCCATGAATGACATGGATTCATTTTCAGACTAGTTGCACAGTATCATGACTAAAACCATCAAAATTTCCTACCTTTAACAATTTGCCAAATATTCCCTAGACCTCTAAATATTACCCACTTTATCTTCTCAAGAAGCTCTCTACAAACTCTAGAGACATGCTAAATTTCATATCAAGAAGAGCTCATTTGGTTATACTTTGACGGAACTCACAAATTTAGCGGTTTTGACACCCAAAACGGTTCAAAGTAAGTCCAAATGGCCTCCCACATGTTCTCGCACCTCATGGACAAGTTTTAAAGCATGAACATAGTATATATGAAATGTCCAAGTGATCCAAATCATCATACATTTCAAACTCACTATGCTACGGGTAAAAAAGCACTATTGCATACAATCCACAAAAGGGGTAAATCTTACATTTTCATTACTTTGGCTCTCTACATAGTTTATACATCATTTTTCTATATATTTACACTTGCTTCAACATTTACATCTCAAAATAATAGGTGCATACTCATTTTGGCACCTCTTTATATCAAAAGAACTAAAATAAACTAACAACCGTCTAAACATGCTCAACTAGGCTCCTTGGTGTGTACTTGAATCTCCTTGAGCTCCACCTAACATGTTAAGATGGGAGAGGGAAGGAGGTGAGATTCATGGAATCTCAATAGCTCATGCACTCATTCAAGGAAGCAATCAAGGCATATAAATAAGTCAAAGCATGCAAATAGGCATCTAACCATTCACAATCATACAACACATGATTTACATGCCATGAAAACCATATCAATGCCAAGAATGAGCTCTAGGGACTTTTGATCTAGCCTCACCCGATTTTAAGGACTTTTGGATGGCCTCACCCTTGATTTAGGGACTTTTGACTTGGCCTCACTCAATTATGAGACTTTTGGCCTTGTCTCACCCATCCTCAGGGACTTTTAGCTTTACCTCACCCATCACAAGGGACTTTTGGCATTACCTCACCCAAGTAATTTTCACAATCCAACACATAAGCATATTGATACCAATGCATCAAGGCAATAACATATGGTATGTCTCACACAACAAGCATATACACAAGCATACAATGACTATATACATCCAAGAATGCAACAAGAAAGAGTGGAGAGCTACCTTATAAGCCAACACAAGCCTTCCCTTTCAATTCCTCTTCTCCCTTCTTGGTTTCACAATCACACCTTGATGGAGATGCTTCTCTTGAGCCTAGACACAACAAAAAGTATGGAATTACTCTCTCATAACTCTACAACTATTAGGGGTTCTTCATAGCAAACCCTTTCAGCATATAAGAACTTAAGGGTTCTCTCTCTCTCTCTAGAATTTCACCAACTCTTCTTCTCTCTCAAGCTCTCAAGTTAGTAGAACCAACATACTCAAGGAAAGCAAAGAAGTTCAAGAGTGGTTTTCTACTTTCCCTCTTCTGACCCAAGCCTAAAACCTAACTAATTTAATAACCAAAACCATAGAAAGAGAGGGCAAAGAGTGAAGAACAAGATTCTAAGAAAAAAAGAGACAGAAATCTCAAACTTGCTTACCTTTTCTTTGTTCTTCCTTCCTTCTCTTAGTCTCTCTCTCTCCACGCCCCTTTTTACTCTTTTGGTTGAAGCCTAGGTCAATTAAAAGAGAAAGGATGAATTTATATGCTTTAAGAAGTCAAATTCTCCTTTTTTACGCTTTTCCGAACTAACCCTCGCTATAGCGAAAATTAACCTTCACTACGGCGAGCACATATCAGTCCCAGACCCCTGTTCTTGCTACGGCATGTGCTACAATGAGCAGCTCCTTGGTTTTTGTATGGGATGCCCGTACTCGCTATAGCTAGAAGCATTCTCACTATAGCTAACAGGTACATTCGCTATAACTAGACCATTTCTCGCTATAGCGAACAGGTACATTCGTTATAGCTAGGCCATTTCTCGCTATAGCTAGCAGACTTAGAAAATTTCAAAACTTCAAAAATTTTCAGCTTTTTCTCTTTTTTTTCTGGTTGTTACATTCTTCACTCATCCTCACCATGTCTAAAGGTTATTGGCTTCTCCACACTTAAGCAAACGTAAGTAAACAACATAAGCATCATTTAGAAATATAATACATCATCATGGTACTATGGAGTAAGAGCTCATACTAGAACATTTTTCACGGCTTAAAATACACATACATACATTTAAAGACAAGCCAAGCATACATTCATGTATGAGAGAAGGAGGAGTGAGCTAACTTGAATACGATCACATACTTTTCTCCTCAAATTTGCTCTCCCTTCCTTGGCATACACAAAGGTGTAGGATTGGTTTCTCTTGACCTAAACATAAATTATGAAAGCCAATTAGGTTCATGGAGTTAATTCTAAGGCCACACATCTTCCTTAAATACTAACTTAGTCTATTAACTCCTTTATGATTCCAAGAATGCACATAATAAAGCAACACCCATCAAATGAGTTCTAGCCTCCATTCTTTCCTTTCATATGTAATTCTTGACTTCTTTTAAGCTTCTTGGAGTCATCACACAATTAAAACAAAGAGCTTAAGTACATGTTGCTTCTTTAGGTTATATTATGGAACATAAGACACCAATTTATTCTCTAAGCCTCCTAAATTTTTCCTAAGGTTTTCCCTCATTTTCATTCATCATATATGATTCAAAAATAGACTTGAAAAAATTTAAAACTCTTCCTAGGTGACTCAACCATGTTAGGCCGAACCTATGCCTCTTTGGGCCTCCATAGAGTTTGCTTTGTTTTCTTAATGGAGGATGCATATGGGGAGACTTCTAGGAATCTTGAGAACTCATTTAAACATTCATTTAGGCCTAGGAATAATTACATCAAATCAGATTTTCAAAGGAACCTATGAAACCCTAGGTTTGCCACCTTGAAAATCAATGGCCTTTTGTTAAATTTTTTTGCATATTTTTACTCTCCTCCCTTAAATTCATGGAATTCACCCTTGTTTATGCCCAAAATTCAAGCCCTCATAGTGCTACATACATGGGGCAAAATAGGGAGAAGAAGGGAGAGGAAGTAGCTACCATGGGATGGAAGATTTACCATGTTTTTCCTTATTTTCTTGCTTGATTCTCACTTTGCTTGGCCTTCTCTCTTCAAATCCAAATTTTTCCCTCTATTCTTCCCTCAAAATAGATCTAAAAGCTTCAATAAAATCATAGAAAGAAAGCTCAAGAGGAGAGGAGCAAGTTTGGAAGAAGAAGGAGCATGAAAATATATGAAATTCCTTACATTTTCCTTGCTTTTTCTCCTCCTTTCTTCTCCTCCATGGTGTGCCTAAGAGAGCTGGTATTTTCTCTAGTTTTTGGGTAGAATAGGTCATGCAAATGAAAGGGAGAAGAAATAAGAAACTTAAAGAGTATTCAAGAAGCTTTTACTTTCTTAAAAATTCTAATTTTACCCTTTATTTTTAGCATTTTCATTTCTAAATCGTTTTAACTTTTTTTTTAGAATCATCTTTTCTATTATGAAATTTAGGATCCCAATTTAGTAATATACCTTTGGAATCACTCAAATCGAAGCTACAACCTTCTTGAATGAATCACTCAAAGTTCGAGTTAATCGACATTAGAAAACATCCACCGAAAGGGGTTTTAACTATGCTGGGGCTTCCAATGATTTTCAGGGCCTCTGAGAACCCCAGAGAACTTAAAAATTTTATTTAAAAAACCTTCCTGTATGAATCCCAAAATTTTCTCAAAATTACAAAAATGTCATTCTGTAAGTCTTTCGTCAAATTTCATTTCTTCATTCTACTTTTGTTTTTCTCTCTATCTGAGCCTGGGATTCTCATTTTTAGGAGTCTAGAATGCTTCTTAAATTTTTTGGGACCTTAACTAATTCATTTTAGGGGACTTGCTTTTGTATCCGGTGAATTTTATTCATTTACAGAGAAATCATACATTACGTCTCTCGCATTTTCTCTCGTTTTCATAGAACCAGATATTACAAGTTCACTATTCTAGTTTACTAATATGAATTTTGAAAATTCATAACTAATTCTAGAAAATTCAAAATCAAGCAAACCATACCATTTTGCTAAGTTGTAGATGTCTAATAATGGCTAAAAATAATTCCAAATAATATAAACATCAATTGGACTAAGAAAAATAATAGAACATTACCAAAGGTCTATCTGTGATATTAGTACTGTCCTCTAATTTTAAAAATTTGGTTCCCTCTCTACAGAGCTCCAAATAGGGTGATCTAAGTGGCTCTAGAAAGCTTATGGTGTTTAGTTTATGTTTGTAAAATTTCATAGGCATTGGATTTCGTTCAACTCACAAGTGACACATAAGAAACAACTAACCAAATGAATAGTGCTATCACCAATTTTGCATAATTTTGTTAATTTTGAAAAATCATAATAAATTCATTAGAGCTCCAAATTAGATGTTCTTTAGCTATGTGAAAAGCTCTACTCAAGCTCTATAAGTGTGCCAAATTTCATGCCAAGACTAGTCCATTTGGTCAGTTTGTGGTTAAGCTCAAGATTTGATCACTTTAGATGATCAAAGTAGGTTCATAAGGCACCATTTGACCTTCCTCTTATTCCATATACTTATTTGCTATGTGTCTAAAAGAGAAAGAAAAAAGAAGAAAAGTATATGGCAAATGAAAAGTAAAAGAAGGAAAGAGTTGAATGTGTTTGAAAAAGAATTTTTTTGTTAAAGACTCTTGAACTCGATTATATTGTTACAACTAGCTCTACGTAGTCATTCTCATGTCATATATTCTCAAATGCAATAAAAACACAATCGCAACAAACCTTTTAACAGTGGATTATAGCCATTCCTTATGTCAAATGAACCTATGAGGGCCAAAATTAGAATTTCTTTCCATTTTACCTCATAACTTTTATATACACATTTGTTTTAACCCATATGATCATGATACAAGAGCCATTTGCATAATAGAGCCACATAGCCAAATTTGACATTTTTACCAGGTCTTAACTTCAAAAATTTATAACTTTAGCTACACAATTTTAATTTACGTAAATTAGGTGTCTATAGAAAGCTTATGATCTAAATTTTATGCTATAAAAATTTCAACTTGAAATAAATCCATTTGGCCCCTCAAAATTCATGAAATCCAAGAGTTGAACAATATGAATAATAACTAGTATATGATAATTTTTTAAGGTCAATTTTGGAAATTCACCAAATATTCTATAGAGATCAGAAAAATATAAATTTTGGCTTGTTAGAAAACTCTATATATCCCTAATCATATATCAAATTTCAACCCTGAATTAGATCATTTGTGCTATCAAAGGTAAGGTTACATTTTATGACTCATTTGAACTAAATTTTGGTTTCAAAATGGTCCAATTAAGCTTTAAAGTACAATCTCTTCCTTGGAACAAAAATCAATCCATCCATACTTCATTTCTACAGGGGGCAATACAAGAAACATGGCTAGCTCCTAAAAATCACAATCTCACTTGCATTAAGACATATGGAACCATGCACTTCTCATATACCAAAACATGTCATATTTACATGCTTCTATAACAATTTTGCATACATTCATCTTCTCAAACTTGGACATAAAGAGATATTACTTAGTGTTATAATATACATCATAGTTGGTCACTCATTTGTCTTATAATATACAATAATAAATATATACATCAAAAGCTTGCTAATATACTCTCTTTAAACACTAAGTCTTCTTGGTTTCCTTCTCTTTGTTAGTGGTACCTGTCATGATTTATGGGAGATAAAGGGAGTGAGATTCTTAAGAGGATCTCAATAGCCACACTCATTCTAAATTAATGCATATAATGAAGAGTCAATAGGAAATGCAAGCATGTATGGCAAATGCACAAAAACAACTTAAACACAAAATTGGCATGAAATTCTTGTACTCATCTAGCATGGCATATACTCATACAAGCTTGGCTCATCTCTAGGTTAGGAAAGAACTATTGCACTCAATTCCCCATCATCTAACACTAGGAGCCAAAGCTTAACTTGCTTATGCATAAATGTCATTCTAAGATGCCAATTCAAACCATAACTCATGCAATCATCAAACAACCAATACATACAAGCATCTCAACTCATAGACACCTAAATGCATGTAAAAAAGGGAAAGTGAGCTATCTTTAGAAGCTAGAACCCTTGATGCATCACTAACCACTTGGTTCTTTCCTTTTTTTCTTGGATCTTCTCGAGTTAGTGCACACACAATGATGGAATTGCACTAGCTTAGCCTAATTAAATCAATTTAGATGCAAGGTAACCCACTAGAACTCATTGTAACTCATTTCATGACTACATAGGCCTAATAAAACTTAAGTATAAACTTAAGCTACTATATGTGCCTTAAGAGGGAACTTTCATAATTCAACCTCTAAGTTTAAAAATTTCACTTTGCATAAGCTATATAACTTTAATGGAACTCATTAAGGCCATCAAATGCAAAATTTAATATTTTTAACAATAAATTACTTTATTAGGCCTCTTTTAAACCCTAAATTTTCATTTCTCAAAATAAGCTTCAAAATTCATTCTAATGGTTCCATTAGTATTCATAGCTCATATCTAGACATCCATACCCTTATAATCAATAAAATCTTTCCCTAGGTGCTTCCTTTCCCCCTAGGTGAAGACACTCTCACACTTCCCACACATGGAGGTTTTGGCACTTTCATGGAGAATTTGAAAAATATAGAATTCCTTGACTCTTTTCTAGTTAAAGTATGGCCTTAAAGGATTCAAAATATCTTTCTAGGATTTTATATCTTCCATAGTTTATTTGAAACCCTTGGTGCCCTAGTTTGCTTTTGTTGGCTTTCTAGGTTGTTTTCTTTACATTATCTTACTCTCTTCCTTTTTAAACCCTTGTTTCTATCAAGTTTTCATCAAACTCAAGCTTTCTCTATTCTTTCCCTCCCTAAGCCAAAATATAGGAGAAGAAGAAGTTCAAGGAAATACCAAATTCCTAGCTTATGGCATAACTTATTTGGAAGCTCTTGAAATGGTGATTCTTTTGCTATATTTGGTTGCTCCAAATCTCTTCCTTCCTTTAAGAGGTCAGCAACAAAAATTCTTCTTTCAAGAAAATAAAACCACCATTAGAAAAGGCTTGAAGAGGATAAGAGACTTTGTAACTAGTATAGCATGAAATTGTGCAAGTTTCCTTACCTATTTGACTCCTTCTTCCCTTTTCTTTCCTCCTCTTTCTTAGCCATTAGAAACTTGAACCAGAGTTGAATATGTCATATAGAAAGGGTGGAGGAGGTGGCATGGTCATATAACAAGAAAAGGGAGATATTTTTAACAAATTAAAAAATACGTATTACATCCCTTCAATTAAATTCCTCCGTTTGAGCTTACTTTTTATCCTTTTCAAAGATAATCTATTCCATATTAACATTTAAGCTCTCTACTCTATTAAAAATATCTTCTTAAAGGATTCAGGGGTTTAAAATAGTATGGAAGAGTCCAATCTAGAATATTGCAATGGGAAGTTTAATTTGTATATCATCATATATTTAACTATTTTGACTTCATCTAGTTAATCTTCTAATCTTATTTTATCATATTATGATGAGAGATACGAGTATCTCATGTTAAATCTCATGATAATTAAATCTTTGATTTTTCTCACTTTTTGATTAAATTGGCCCCTTTTCCTTCCATTTCCTCTGAGCCTCTAGTCCCTCATTATCATGTCAATTAGCTTCTCTCTTAATGCCTATAAATTTAGAAAATACTGAGTATGACATGTATTCTCTTGAAACTTTGCTCATTATTTCCTTTATCTTTTCATTATGATGAACCTTAACTATAAGCCACATTACAAGTTTTAAAGACCTAACAATCTACGAGTTTTGCATAACTGACATTAGTGGAAAGGAAATAGAAAAACAAGCACATAAAGCTCTTAAGTTAAAGGTTAGGATTTTAGTTCTTTTTGTGCATGCTTAATTATTACACACACATATCAAGTTTCTTAGCTATTTTATTAATTTCTAGTTATTTTTAATCATTTTTAGGGAATTTAATAACGGATAATGGATTCGAGCTTTAATTGTAGATGCTGAGAAAGAGATAGCAGTTGAAAGGAGCATTAAAGGCTTAAGAACTATCAATTTGTAAGGCCTATTGCTTAGGCATTATGTTGCATCATGTAGGTGATGGACAGCTAAATGGAGTGTCTAAAGCCTTGCATCACCTAGGCAATGCAATTGTATCACCTAGGGGATGTGTTAAATTAGTGAATTCCCTTACTGATTTGATTTAAATTCAGATCTAAAGATTCATTAAAGGACTTTTGGCTAAAAGAGGAAATTACATAACAACAAAACATCCAAATGCTAACGTTGAATGTTGATTTAGTGGCTTTAAGGAGGATTCCACCAATTGAAGAGGTGCAAGAACATAGATCTTTGACTTTTCTTGAGTTTAATATTTTCTCTTCTTCTTTAGCAATTATCTCATCTTTGTTTTAGATTTTTATTTTCGTTTTTATAAGATTAATTTAGGATTTTTGTTGATGTAATGGAGATTTGTTGTTATAACAATGGATTGTGATAAGATGTTAATGTTTCCATCACTACAATGTTATATAATTGTTGTTCTTCATGCCATAAATTCCAATTACTTTTCTATAATTTAGCTTAATTGTGAGACATGTCACTACATTACAAAATGTTAGGATGAAATAACAATAATAGAATTGAGGTTAGGTGTAATATAATTCCAAGTCATGTTATTATACTTAGTAATTATGATGATAATTTATGCCATTCTAGTATAATGCATATAACGGGTTTGCTATAGTGCAGTAATAGTTTAGCTAGGTGCAAGGTAATTGCTAGGCACATATGACCACTTAGTTCCATGGAGCACTTAATGCATCTTGTTAATAACCTAAACTTAAGTAGTTGCAAGACATATCCTAAAGGAAGGTTGTTAATGAGATAGGCCAATAATTGTGAGGTATGTTTAACATTGGAGCTTGTTAGCACGTAAAGAAAGAACACTAATATTGAGCATAGACATATCAATGGTATTCATCATAGCAAATAGGTTTGACCTTTAGAGTCTTGAGTCTTTTCTTCTTCTTTTTTTTTTTTTTTTGTACATACTAACCCTTTTGCACAAAGTAATGGTCACTAGCAAACATGCGATTAGGATACTAGGTATATACAAGTTAGTGTAAATATTTAGGTATCCATATTTCATTCCTTTTCTTCCTTATAAAATCAAGAAACTTCCTTAACACTCGCTATCTTAAAGTCCATTTTATACTACTTGAGTGATTGTTGTACTTGCTATAACATCGAATGTTGACTCAATATAGTATATACCATGATATTGATCAAGTAACACCTCTAATGCTTTTGCACTAATAGAGTACAAGAAATATTAAAGCATTGAGTTAGATTCATCAAGGCAACAATGAATTACATCAGCCATGCTACAACCAGAGGGCATATCCATTGTCAATGCAATTTTCTCCTTCAACAATCACAATTGAAGCCAATTAAGACATTTTAATGCATATCTATACATACATCAACCTATAACTATTGCAATTTTAGTTGACCAAGACATCTCCATGGCTGGGCCCATGATATGCGAGCATACAATCACAAGATGCCAAAGGCGCATAACAATTACAAAGTGATGAGAGGTACACAATCACACTCTAAACAGCAATCTCAATATCAATTTCCCAAGATAAAAGTGACAAACCAGGAGTATGAAATTTCAGTTATAGAACACTTAGGTAATTCATCAAAGACATGTAAATATATCACGCTTCAATGTTCTCTAAGGTTTAGAGGTTTCAAACATTCCAAAATAAGGGTTAAAATGCAAGAGAAAAGAGTTTTCAATGAGGTCAAATCAAGGGAAAAACTTACCTCTAGCATTGCGGTGCTACAACACAATTTTTGCTCCGGGATTTTTGTAGTTTCTTCTGATTTCAGCAACTATAGGACAAATATATCAAGATAAATGGCATAAGAATATTCATAAATTAACTATACATTATACCCATGCAAAAATCCACCAAAACAACAAGGTTTCATAAAGATTTATGGGATTGTTTAGCAGGTTTAGCCATAAGAAGTGAAGAAATCAAGAGAAAACTTATCTAGGGATTTCTACCATCAAAGATTCATCTTCCAAGGCTCTCATACCGAGTGATAACTTTGTTAAAGGGAGATAAAAAAAATGGTTAACATGCTAAATCATACTTGAATCAAGCTTTGATCCATGCTCTCTCAAGCCCTTGCAAGCCAATAATGGAAGAAAGAAAGAGAAGATGTAGAGACAAGAAAGAGAATCTGAAAATGAAGAGAGAGAAAGCAACTTACAAGTGACACATCACACGCTAAAGGAACTTCTCACATGTTTATTAGAAGTCATGTGAATTGACAAAATTGCCGTTAGTCAATATAAACAAGATAATTGGCATCTAAAATGTCCTATAAGTTGATATCTCTTTTTAAATGGATTCATAAATGTCTCTACCTATTACCTATTACGGGTTATCCATTCACAAGATGTAATTCGTTTTTAATATAATGCTAAACATAAATGAATTATCTCATATTATTGAACAGAGACTATTAATTAGTTCAACAATTGATTAGTACTAATCCACATTTTAATTAAAATAATTCAACATATACAAGTCCTGATTCGTAGTTGTTCGCTTTATTACTTACAAAATCTTCGGTCCTCTTTTCTTCCGAGCTCTCCAATCAATAGCAATGTTCCATTGAAAAAAAGACCACGGTAAAAGGTTGACCGTACATGTTTTTCCATTATCCTTCTCTTGATTCTGAGTGTGAATTCTCTAGCTTTCACGAAGTTGGGCTTCCCTCAATTTTGAAACAACATGATTTGCTTTGAAAGATAATCAGATTCCAAACATACCACATTGAGCATAATAGGTAGGCAATGTTCTGTATTAGCACAATCAACTCCTCATTTTAATTTTGTATATTCATGGCAAGATTTCGTTAGAGGGATTTGATCCATTCCTTCACATCCTTGTTTTGGAATTATGACTTGTTTATGGGAAAATTTTTCATATTCAAAGTCGGATTGCACAAAGGAAGATATGATCTGGTTGCCGCATTAGATGTGATTTCAGAATTCTACGCTATTGTAGGGTGATGCGATTGGAACACCTATCACATAAGCAAGTGGAGGTGACAACCATGAGTAGTAACCCAGAATCATTTAATCACCCTAGTTAAATTGATTGGGTTCTTAAATAACTTTTGAATTGTAGGTTTTAGTGGATCAACAAATGATTAATCATTAGACCACTCTTAATTTCTTTTTTTTTTTTTGGTTTGGATTCTTTATAGGTCCGGACTGATTCAAAGCTTGGAAAAAGAAGATTGAACGCCCATATGTGTGTATTTTATCTTTGTGGACAATAAAAAGGAGAAAATAATCGGGTTTGGAAGGAGGTTTAAAAATTGGGTAATTTTATTCATTGAGCAATGTTTAGATATCACATTTACCGTTTAGAGATGATGCAACATGATATAATGTCACGTGTGGGAGTTTAAGTCCTTTGAACAGATCTATTGACTATTAGTGAAAAGTTTAAATTGTATAAATTTATAAGTTCAGAAGGTTGATAATCAAATTTTAAAGTTTAGAGAATAAATTGTACAAATTTTTACATAAAAAGAAATTCTATGCATTTTAACCAAAAAGATAAATAAATGATTAGATAATCAAATACTAAAAATATTTTATATATATATATAATTGACCAAACAAAGTTTTAATGCCATGTGCAATTGGGATCCCTATATCTTTGGCAGCCTGTGGGCGAACATGATTCCCCCTCCATTGTTAAACATAGCAATATCTGCTTCGGGCACTATATACTATTTTGCTTTTAAAGAGAAGCTCAAATTTATTACTTTCTTCCCTCGCCAAAAAGGAAAAAAATAGAATACCAAAGCAGATTTTTCCTTTTTTTTTTTACACAAACTTAACCAAACACTCCTTTTTCGCAAAATAGGTACCTTTGTTAAAAAAATAAACACTTAATAAGCAATTTCTTCCTCTCAAAAGCCAACAGTCCAATACATATTTTTCCTAACAGCCATTGGACTTTTTCTCTGGATCTCACATCCTCCACACCATCGAGCACAAAGCAAAAATTTTAAAGACATGTTTCCTCAATAAATGTAACATTTTGAAAACCCACAAATCCAGCTGAATCTCCGAAAATTTCGGGTTTGATTCCAGTGAACGGCAAATAACTTTTTCTGAACCTATTTTAAGAGTAATACCAACAGCAATAAATGATCAAGAACAAGCTCTGACTGCTATCTGTAAAAAGATTTTACAAACTGTTGATAAAGACTGCCCAAGCATTCTAAATGCAAATAGAAAAAGAATAACTTAAGTAAATGCAAAACAGAAAACAGTTCCATCCTTCATTTCTCCCCTGGCTAAAACATTATAACAGTTCTTTGATCACTTCAAAATAGATTTAAAGCAATTAAGCAAATACTTAATTTTTGAAGTCAAACAACCCGATAATAATTGCTTCACTTAGAAAATAGGGCTGCTCACTTTCATGTTCATAACTGCATTTTGTCAATTATTGGACCTTCTTAGTCTCTAATCTTTGTCTAAATCCATGCAAGTGAGCATGAGCACTCAGCATCATTTACAAGGGGGCAATCCCAGTAACAATTGACAAATGCATTCATAAATTTAGATCACATCTATACTACAATCACGCCTATTACGCTTATTCGCCTCACTATTAAGGGGATAGTCCACGTTGCTTGATTTCGTTCACAGAAAACAACCACCAAAGACCCTGCTGCTGAAATATTTTTATCAGGAAAACGTTAAAAGGAGAAAAAGGAGGATTGCATATAATGATGTAAAGCAGCTGAAATATACCAAAAACATAGTCTAAAGAAGAGGCAACAACACTGACAATCTGGTAAAAAAATTAACTAAAATATTTTGTTCATTTATATAGTTACAAGATAATAATCAAATGTTCCTCAAAAAGAATCCGACGTTTCAACCAAAAGCAACCAACCTAAAGGCAACGCAGGGACAAGTAAATACTCTCTTATCACCCTATAAAAGTAGGAGAATTGAAGGGAAATCCAGCAGGTAATAAAATACTTGAACCGAAATCAACATAGATCAATCGACAACAACCCTGGATTATATTGTACCAGTCACAGAAGCAGTAGAATCTTCTTTACAAACTTGAGAACTTCGTGGCATGCATTTTTGCTTCCCGATATAAAATTTTGATATTTTACACACAATGCAAGTACTACTTATTTGACAGTGAAATCAAATTTCATATATGAAATTCATCTATTCTACAAGACCGTCTGTCTTCCTATAGGTTTGACAGCTTGCAGTAAACACTTCACCACTCTATTCATCATCCTCATGATGGCATCTCCGACTCTTTTCAGATTTCTTCACATCCCTGCCCATTCTTGAATCACCCAGACCACTCAAATCACTATCAGATGATGATTCTGCCTTTCTTGTTTTTCGCCTATGCCTTCTACCAGAATCCTCAGATGTTTCAGAATCAGGCTCTGATCGACGGCTTCTCCTTCTCCTCTTCTCCTTCCGACTCTTTCGTCGAATATGCCTATGGTCATGATTGTCATCTGAAGACTTGTCCCTCTTCCTCCTGTGCTCCCTCCTTCTCTTCCTCCTCCTTTCATCTGAATCATCTGAATCACTAATTTCCCTCTTCCCATGCCTCTTCTTTGATCTCCCTCTCTTCTTCTTCTTGCCAGATCGTGTGTCTGACCCATCTTCATCAGAGTCCTTTTTCCTTCTTGAAGAACCTCCCTTCCCACTGATTTTCTTCCCAGATCTTTCAGCAATAATTCTCTCAATCTCTGAGTCTACCTCAGAGTCTGAACTCTCACTCTCATCCTCCTCGTCACTCTCATCTGAGCTCTCAACCGTACTTCTCTCAACCTTTGCTGCTCTCCCCTTCAATTTATCCAGTGCAACCAATGCTGGAACTTGCATAGCTTCTGCATCCTTCTCCACATTATCATCCTTGACTTTTACATAGTTCTTACACTGAAACTTGAGGTGCCCAACACGCCCACACTTCTTGCAGGCTCCTCGATCCACATCCACATTAGAGTTTGATATTTTAGCAAGTGCAAGGAGTCCTTGGAAGTTGGCATATGCATTCTCGGCATCTGGTTCCGCATTTGACACCATCTGTGAAGTATCCTTCTTGTCTTCCTTGTTGGGTGCATAGGGGTCATAGCCAATGGCACTCTGCCATATACCATGGGTTTGAAGGGCTGCACTACTGTGAACCCGATTGTTTGCAGGCATACGAACTCTACCCGCAGTAGCTGGCATCTTGAAATTTTGATATTAATCCCTGTGAGAAACAATCCACAATTTTCAGGAGATTTAACAAAAATCCATTATCAAACAATCATACAATCATAACCTTTTCTATTTAAGATATCCCATTCTCTAAACCCAGCATTAACTCTAGATAAGTTCGTATGCAATAAGAAACAAAAGTTCAGTTATAAAGCCATGGATTTACAAGATGGAAGGATTTAGACCCTGATTTAGAATTTAGACCGACAGGATTTAAATTACCAACTTATTTATCAAGTCTAGAACCAAACTCAAATAAGCAATGAATCATGGAATTCACCAAAGTCTAAACCCAAACCTGAAAGAAAACACATGAAAACTGTATGCCGCAAATTGCAAGCCCAGATTACAAAATCTTAGAGAAATTTAACCAGAAAAAACGTCTCAAACAAGTTAAACACAAAACGATAGGCTCCCAAATTTGCCATCTCAATCAGGTTTACCTAAGAAATAGAAGCATAATTACCAAATTAGTCATGACAGAATTAACACAATACGCAGCAATCTAAATGAAGCAGAGACGGGGGACTTTGCAGACAAAATTATTGCACCTGTGATGAGATAGATGGAAACCGTATGCCCAAAATTGCAAAAGCCCAGATTACAAAATTTCAGAGGAATTTAGCCAACAAACACGTCTCAAACAAATTAAACCCAAAATCAATAGAACTATTAATCTTACTATCTTAATCAATTTCCATAAGAACCAAAGTATAATTACCAAATTAATCATAACAGAATTGGCATAATACCCGATGCCCCAAGCAACAACAAATGAAAAAAAATGTTGATCCTGGAGTTTTGGCCTATTAGATAATGGGCAAGGAATAAGCGTTAGAACACTACTTATATAATTGATTCTTCATATTATACCCGAACAGCAATAGATATACAAGTGTTAATCTGAATCATCTGAAACATATAAGGCTTGGAAGAATAAAGAATTTCTTGATGCAGAAAAGAACAGAGAAAAAACACATAAATGAATCGAGGGAAGAAAATGAAGTAAAACCATTTAGGCTGTTGAAGAACAAGCAGAGATTTAAAGAGAATAAGAAGGTGGGGAACCTAGAAATCGGAGTTGAGCTTCGAATATGCAGACGGTTGTGTGCTCAGATCAACAGCGTCGTCCTTTGCAGGTTGCAGATCGATAGCGTTGGAGCTTCGAAAGTGCTTTAGGGTTTTCCGACTTCGAGGAAATGAGATACGGTGAGAATTGAATCGGGATACATTGTTTCGGCATTTTATAGTATATATGAGGCACGTGCGTTGTACGTGATGACCTTATAAAGCACACTGGCCAACAAAATTACAACAGGAGCATCCGTGCATACCGAGAAAATCTTTTAAAAATAAGACCAACCTTAAAAAATTAATGAATTAGTTATAGCTTTAGTCAGTTTAATTTGCAAAGTTAATTTTAAAAGGTTGATAAAAAAATTTCAGTAAAAATTGAATGGATTAGCATTAAATTGATTAAAATTTGATTCTTTTAACCAGAGTTTTTATACATTGTAATAAATATTTATAATATCTAATAAATCTTATTTAATATACTCTGTATAATTTACTATTATAAACAAAATATTGTAACTAATTTATATATTTTTAAAATATTTTTTATTTATTTAAATATTATTTTATAATATATGTCAATTCAATTATGATATATATATTTAAAAAGTAGTCATTTGATCTTAGTTTGATGATAATTGAACCGTTAAATTATGAAATGTTCTTATTCTAATTTCATAATTGTTATTATTTTTAAATCATTAAAAAATACAATTAATACAAGATTTGCCTTTGAAAGACATTCATATAAAAATGTACCTAAAAAAACAAAGACATCTATGAAGGATCAATTACAAAATTAAAAGAAACATAACTAAAGGAAGCTTTATTAGACTACAACTAATTAAAGTGAAATGATTTTTTTTTTATTCAATGGTAAAGTGAAATGCTTAGGCTCTATTTGGTTCGTAGAATCACAAGCACATTCTTTTTACATAACTTAATGTTTATTATACTCTTATACTTATTATTTTATCTATCAAGTTATCTTTTAAAAAATAAATATAAAACAATCATTTTTTATCTCACATATTCATATTTTATATTCCCTTCATTATTCTATCTTCTAACCAAACATACCCTTACTATCATTGTCAATTGCTAGAGGGAAACAAAGTAGCTCCAGTATTTCCAAATCTCAAGTAGTGAAAATAAAAAAAAAAAATGATCAAAGGTAAAGATAATGTAGCTTCTCTTGGAATTAGAACTTTTTTATAAGATGTAGTTGGAAATAATATAAGTTTCAAAGTGACTACTGTGAACAACATATTTTATCTAAATATGTTTTAAAATAATAATAAAATTAAATTAGTAAAATAAAACATATTTAAAAAATCATTAGTATGAGGCATATTTAATTTTCAAATTCTAACTAAAAATAATGAAAAAATAAAGAGCAAAGACTACACCAAAAAAAAAGAGAAAGAATTAAAAAAAATCAAAATTCAACAAAAAATAAGGAAGCCCTTAACCCACATAATAGGATCCTCTAGCCTATATAGCGTAGCATCCAAATAGCCTAATAAAATTTAAAAAAAAATCAAAATCAAAATTAAAAAAAAAAAAAGTAAAAAAGAAGGGGCAAAAATTCAAAATCAAATCAAAAACATAAAATCAAATCAAAACGTAAAATCAAATCAAAAAATAAAAAGAATCAATCAAAAAGTAAAAACAAAAAAGAAAGGAAAGAACAGGGAGAAAAGACCATCTAAAAAATAAAAAGAACAAAGAACAAATGGACTCAAAGGATCCAATTACCTCAAACAAAAGAAAAGAGGAATACAAACCATACATGAAAAGCCTACCAGTAGAAATCTTTTGGCCCTAATACCCAAAATGACACAAGCCCAATACCTAACGCCAAAAGCATAAAAAAATAATAAATAATAAATAAATAAATAAAAGAGAGATATAAAGGGTCACAATGCAACTTTTTTCATCCAGGCAGTCTCTACCATCAACAAAGAACAAGGCTAAAGTGCAAAATGGAACACAAGAATGGAAGGTAGCAAACACAAAACAGAACAAGAACGCCAGTAGAGCATGGCGATGTGCTCAAGGATTTGACTTTCCTCTCTGGTCCCTTTCACCATTAAAGCAGGGAAGCGACAACATGAAAAGGGGAAAAATGAGGGTGGAGATCGATGAAGGGAAAGAAGGTAGCAAATGACAGACCAGAGGAAAGAAAAGGAGAACAAGGATTGAGAATCAAAGAGTTTTGAAGCCCAATAAAGAGAGGAAGGAAACTAGAACTGAAAGGAGATTAAAAAAAAAAAAAGGAGAAGGAGACTGAGAGTGAAAAAGGGAGGCTTCTAAAGGGAACGAATGGAGAGAAAGGAGATTCAATAAGGAAGGGTTAAGAGAGATACACGAGAGGGGAAAAAAGGTTCGTTGTGTCATACCTAGCTTTTACTAACTCATTTGTGTCAAATAGGGAGTTTTAAGCAAAATTCACCTCCATTCATAAGCTTTTAACATCGAAATCGGGCCATTTTTGGGTCATTTTAAGGTGTAGGGATTCAAACTTAATTCATTCCTTCCTTTAACTCATTTTTATCATAAACAAGTTTGTTCATGCCCATTATACTATGGCTAGCTCTTGGAACACACCAAATCCCTATAGAACTCAAAATGACAGCATAAGTCTCAAAATCTGCATTAACTTTGAAAATTCATAACTTGGATCATACAACTCCAAATTATACAAACTAAAGTATCTATAGAAAACTTAAGATGTGATATATGATGTAAAAATTTTAGCCGAAATTGAGTTATTTGACCAGTCAAATGTAATGGAATAGTAACATAGGTCGGAATTAGAGGCATGTAGCAAACTAGAACTTTGAAATTGCATATCTTGAGCTATACAACTCCAAATTAGGTGCTATTAATGGCCACGAAAAGCTTGAGATGAAACCTAAGTGCTGTAAAAATTTTAAAAGTATTTGAACTCATTTGACCTACAAAAGGCCTTGCATATCAGTAGTTGCTACAATACTTAGACACAATCAGCTCCCTAATTTCAAAAATTCATAACTTCTTCTATACAACTCCTTTTTATGCAAACCCAATGGCCTATAAAGCTTATAATATCACTTCTATAAACTTTTTATGAGCATTAGACTTCATTTGGCCCCTGAAAAACATCAAAGCTATTCTATGTACATAGTATTAGGACATAATTGAAATTTTAGTCTAATTTTAGAAATTTGTAAAATATTCTGTACGAGTCCAAAAGCTATGGTTCTTGGCTTGACAAAAAACTCTAAGAGGGGTCTAAATACATGCCAAATCTTTAGCTCAAACTAGGTCATTTAGGCCACTTTTGACATAGGAGTTGTTTATAAAAATTTTAAGACCACTTTTGGTACCAAGTTGGACAATTTGGTATCCAATTGGTTTCTTTCCACTTTGAACGCATTTCTTCCATTCTAAATGGCTTTTCTAACCATTTCATATCATGCCAAAATGGCTAGATCAAAATTTGACCCCTTGACATCCATTTATACATACATGCACCATACCATCTCACATACCATTTCCTAACATAATACACATACATGGTCATAAATATTCATATATTGTCATTCTCATATTTTTACACATAGTTCCATCATTAAACATGAAATAACACTATCATATACATCATAGGTGTGTCATGGTATATGTAAGGCATCATATACATACATATATAAAAATTTAGTACAAAATAAGATTCTAATATATGATTGCCTAATGTTTATTGCCTCTCATGGTCTTGACCTTGCCTCGAAGAACTTGAAATAACTAGTGGAAGTATGGAGGGTGAGATTTGGGGGAATCTCAGTAGTTAATCTAGACCAATTTAATACATATAAGAACGTCATGAGTGTATGCCATGCATGTGGTGCAAAAATACTATGTTTATACATCATATGAATTAAATGTATCATAAAATAGGGGTATTCATAGGTTGAGTTGGGTAAGGCTTTGGCCAGGCCCGATTTTAAACAGGCTTCAAAATTGAAGCCCGTTATCCGGGTAAGGCCAGGCTAAACTAGGCGGCCCAACATTTTTTTTTATTTATTATAAAAATTATAAGATGACCTCAAAAAAAGAAAATTTTTATATAAATATTTATAAAATTATATTTTATCTTTAAAAAATTAAAAGTTTGATATAAATTTTTATAAAAAAATATTTTTTTTTATTTTTTTTAAATTTGATTAGACTAATATATCCCTTAGGACCAACAAAAGTTTATTATTAAAATTATAAAATAATACTTAAAAAAGAAAACTTTTATAAAATTGTATTTTATCCTTAAAAAATTAAAATTTTAACATAAATCTTTATAAAAAAATTTAAAAAAATAATTTTATTTTTTGAGACGTGTCAGACCAACATAACCCTAAAGGGCTGGCCTGGCTTGGCTTTAAATTTCTTTTTTTAAAAAAATTGTGCTCAACTTAACCTGGCCTGATTTGACCTAGTAGAACCGAGCCCATAAAACATAAAAACTCATTCATTTCTTAGCCATGGTTTCATTATAAGCTTGCTAGGCTCAAATCTTCTTAACCCGGGGGCCAAGAAAGAGCTATTATGCTCAATTCTAAATCTTAAGGGAATTAGGAGCTAAAAAACATCTCATATTCATACATAAGTCTTATTATGGAAAGTATGCTAAACATATTTCATGAATGCATCAAGCAACAATGCATACAAGCATTTAAACTCATTTAAGCACTCAAAAGTATGCAAGAAAGGGAGATAAAGCTACCTGTGACTCTAGGAACTTCAAGATACCACAATCCTACTTATAAGTTTCTTTTTTCTTTACTTTCTTTAGCTTGACACCCACAAATGAGTGAGTTTGAGTTAGCTTGACCTACATAGAACAATCATAAGACAAATTAATCCCATAGAACTTATTCTAGGTTCCAATATACTCACTTAATCTCATCAGGACTCAAAGTACCAATTAAGACTAGTTTAAGTCCATTATGAAGCAACCTTTGGTTCTTGCATTCTAAACTCCAAACTCTTACTTTCTACAAGTCTTATAACTCTCAATAAACTCATTTAGACCATTACATGCTTTGTTAGAAAGCTTTTGAACTAACTTACTTCATTAACCTCATTTAGCCCCTTAAAATTTCAACTTTCATTATAAAGCTTTTAAATTCAATCTAATGCATCTATAACTTTTTATTCATCATATTTAAGTCTCTAAATTCATTAAGACTCAAAGAAACACTTCCTAGCTATCCATTCCACCCCTTGGTTGAACCTTGACTTCTTTGGAAGTTATATAGAGCTTTCTTTGTTTTTCTTAGGAGTTTAATGCATATCCATATTCCTTGGCTTCTCTAGTGCCTAGACATGATTAAATATGGCTTGGGTTATCCTCTTAAAGTTCGAAAACTTTTAAGATGTAATTGAAACCCTAACTTCCATATCTTGTTTCCTAATGCTCATTTCTTGAATCTAATTGCATAATTCAATTCTTCAAACTCTAAAACCCTTGATTCTACGTTGTTACCATCCAAAACATTCTATTCTCCATGGGCCCTATTGTGGCCAAACAAGAGAAGGAGAGAGAAGGCAAGGAGAAATCAACTTTGCACCTTATTTCATATATCATTTTAAAGCTTTTCAAGAGAAGAATTTGGTGCAAAACTTGGTTTTCTCAAATCCTTTCCTTCTTCCACAAGTTTAGCCATGAAAATCCTCCTCTTAGGAAACTAAAACCATGAAGAGAGAGCGTTTGAAGGGGAGAATCATCTTAATGAAGGAAGAAACATGAAAAAATGCCAAAATTCATATCTTTTCTTGGTTTATTTCCCTCCTTCTCTCCCTTCTCCTTGGTGCACCTCTTGCTGCTAGTTCAAATGGTTCAAGTTCTATTTTGAGGGGTTTAGGTTATGCTAAATAGATTTGTCACACCCGAAAATACGACCGCGTGTCGCCTTTAAAAAAGATTCAAATTAAAAGTAAAAATTCCTTTTAGATAAATAGAGTACAAATAGATAAAGTTCAGGAGTCACCACCAAAATTTTGTTTTTGAAAAGGCAAAATTTTGGAAAAACCTTTTTTAGCTTAAAAAATAGTCTGCTAACCAAATTTGGATTTGGGAGTCGATTGTGAGTGGGGAAGGTGTTAGGCACCCCATTATACCCATTCTTAAGAACGGTTACCCTAAGTCAATTGTGCAAAATTAATATGGCCTTGATTCTATTTTAATTCTCCCTAACCAATCATATGCAAAGAACAGAAGGAAAAATTTAAGGAAATAAAATTAAAGAGAAGAAAGAAGCAAAACAAAAAGAAATTCAAAGAATAAATAAAGAAAAGGGAATAAAATAAAAATAAAAAATAAAATTAAAGGAAAATAAAATTAAGAGAAAATATTTATTTACAAGGGCGGACTTGACCTAGGATGAGAGCCTAGAGCTTACGTACCCTTAAATAGGGATCAAAGTCCACGTAGTTCGGTATGAAAAATTGTATTTGGTTGCAGTTTCTTTTTTTTGTTTTTGTTTGTTTTTTTCTTTTTCTTTTTGTTTTTGTTTTTTGTTATTTTATGGTTTTTGTTTGGTTTTTAATTTTTTTTTAATTTTTTAATTTAATTGTTTTTTATATTTAATTTTTTTTGTTTGGGTGTTGTTTTTTTTCGTGAAAAGACAAAGAGAATAAATTATTTTTTTCTTTAACAAACAAAACAAGTTTTGAAATTGGTTAATGTGTTTTGATTTACTAAAGGAAAATTTAATTTAATTTTTCTTGCATTTTCAATTTATTTCTTTTTTCGTCTTATTTTGTTTTTTGTTTTTTCCTTTTGTTGTTCTTTTTTTGTTTTTCTATTTTTATTTCTTTTTGGTTTTGTTATTGTTATTTTTTTTGTTTTTCTATTTTTCTATTTTTTTGGATTAATTTTTATTTTTGTGTTCTATTCTGTTTTTTTTTCTTCTTCTTTTTTTTTTGTTTTAAATTCTATTTATCTTTGTTTTGGTTTTTTTGGTATATTTTTTGTTTTTGTGTTTTTTTGTTTTTATTTTTTTTTTGCTTGGTTCTTTTTTGTTTTATTATTATTATTATTATTATTATTATTATTATTTTAGAAGAGAAAGAAAAGAAAAAAAATAAAAACCATTTTAGATTTTTACAAAGCAAAACAAGTTTAAGACTGATTTCTATTTTGTTTTTTTTTTCTTCTTCTTTTTTGTTTTAAATTCTGTTTATCTTTGTTTTGGTTTTTTTTGGAATATTTTTTGTTTTTGTGTTTTTTGTTTTTATTTTTTTGCTTGGTTCTTTTTTGTTTTTTATTATTATTATTATTTTAGAAGAGAAAGAAAAGAAAAAAAAATAAAAACCATTTTAGATTTTTACAAAGCAAAACAAGTTTAAGACTGATTTATATATCTTAATTTGTAAAAACTAAATTGACCTTACTTCTTTATTCTTTTTCTTTTCTCTTCTTTTTAATGTTCTTTTTTTTTTATTTAATCTTTGATCTTTTAGTCTATCAAAATTTTTTAGTGATTGAGTTGCATGTTTTAGGACTTTTTGTCTTTTTGTTTTTCTACTTTATTTATTTTATATTTTCTTTAGGAATGATGTTTTCATTTTTGTTTTATGTTCATTTTTTTTTATTCCCTTTCTTTTCCATAAAGCATATTTTAATCTCTAATTTTTGTCCAAAAGGAAATTTGAGAAAATCATTTTGATTTGTTTTTTCCTTTTTGTTTTTTTTTTTGTTTTTGTTTTTCTTAATTGAAAAGAGAAAGTTTATTGGATTTTCTATCAATCATATATTTTAATTAGCATTTGAACTCTTTTTTTTTTTTTATTCGAAAAGAAGCACACTTTGCTTTCTAAAAAAACCTATTTATTTTTTTTTACGAAACCCTTTTTTGAAAATTTACCCTTTTATATTTTTTTTTAATGGGTTGATTGTTAAATCCCAAAATTTGTCTAAAAACATTTGATGACCCAATTAGATAACTGAGGAGACTTATTGTCACACACAGCCCTGGATGACCTTTATACACCTAAGGAAATACAAGACCTCACACGGCAATTCTTAAAAAAAGAAAATGAAATCTATAAAGAGAGATAATATTCGCAAGCATAAAACATTTGTGCTAGTGTGTGTTCTTGTAGTCAATCAAACCAACATCACAATTCCAGACAATATTTACAAAAAATGATAGAAATAGAAATGTGGAAGGATTAAACCACAGCCAATTGTTTATCTTTGAGTTCCTCCATCTTCTTAACGCACTCCTTGATGTCGCATAGGGTACCTCTTCCAACCATCTCCTCATATAGCTTCTTGCCTTCTTGTTTTCATCAGATCATGAGCCTCCAGTTCATGGGCCTCGCACAAAGAAAGAGAGAGAGAGAAAGAGAGAGAGAGAGAGAGCAGAATACATATTAGTTTCCATGAAAAGCATAAAACAGTATATCATCATGTTTGCCCATATGTTAAATGAGACCGGGAATAAGTCCAAAACGAGGAAGGCCAAGCAAGTAAGGGGACACTTATCAGATTTCATGTCCCATTCAAGACATTTCAAGACCTAAATGAAGTCAAATCCCAACAGAACCAACAGACCACGATGAAAAACACAAAGTTCCTGTTCAAACATGTATCCAAAAATTCCAGCCCATGACAAATGCATCTTATGGAAGGGACTATATTATAATTATTGACAACATCATCAAATCTCTCAAACAAAAGGAAGTCTCAGTCCCAAAAGGATTTATATTTACCATTTCAAGCAAAAGTTAATAGCTGGACAAAACCCACATATACTTCATGAACTGAAGCCCGCATCTTATTCAAGTGCAAAAATGTTTTGCAAACATCCCATCATGAGATTAAGATCCTTCATTTAACAAAGCAGCACATACAGAGGATGGATACCACGAGATTGTACTAATATGACCTCTCAGACTTCAAGTCATAACTACAAAACTAGGACAAGGGATAAAGAACTCCCTTTAATCTTGTTAATTCATATCAGTAAGAAATTTCTAGGTCATCAGATAAAAATTGAAATGGATCTCCCAAATGAACCACATATGTTATCAACGACAAAACATTATCCAAACAGAACAACATAGAGAATATATGGAAAGCTTGGAGAGCTTCTTTTAATTACACCCATTCGGCAGATTGATTCCCAATCCAGATCATACAACCAGAAGTAAAACCGAAACCAGCACAGAGTAGAACCAAGATTAAAATCAAAATCAAGTATATATATAGAAAGACAAAACCAGAGCCATTACTTTTCAATCCATCAGATCCAACTAGACAAATGAAGCAAAGCCTTAAGAACTTACCTTCTTCTCTTTTACTGCTTCCAGCGTTTCGGATTGGAGATTCTAGGATTTCCTTTTTCGATCTTAGCGGATCGCCTAACTCTCCTCTGATTCCCCTTCTTCCTCTGTCAATGGCAATTTCTCCGAACGCTACCAACCTCCCTTGCCTCTTAACTCACACTTTTCTCTCGGTCACTGTATCCCCGGCCTAGAATCCTCAAAATCCCTTTTCTCGGATTCCCCTCTAAGCCTTTCTTTCTTGATGAATCTCAACTCTTCTCAGTCTCTCTCTTTCGAAGCCAATCAAAGCCTTCTCTCCCTCTGTCCCTCTCACTTCCTCTCTTCCTTGATTTTTCGGTCTCTCCTTCAATTCTGAATCCCCTTTTGTTTCTGTCTGTCCGTTTCTCCTCACCAACCTCTGCTCCACTATCCCCCCTTTTCCCGTACTCCCATCGTGCTCCCCCTTCTTTCTGTCCGTCTCTCCCCTCCGTGCGTCTGTGTGTGTCTGTCTTTTTGTCTGCCAGAGGACAGCATCCAGAGGGGACCAAGGGACCACCGGGTAGGGTTTGGTATCAGGGGGGTTTGGGCTTTTTCTTTGGGCCAGGTTTAATAAAACGGATCCCGAATATGGGGCCTTCATTCTTTGAGCTTCTTTTTTCATTTTTGGCCCTATTCTTTGTTGGTTTTAGGCTGAATTCCTTTTCTTTTGTTTTTTGGTTTGGGTTCTCCTGAATTGTGTTCCAAAATTTTAACTCCTGTTTTTTTTTTGCTTCCCTCCTTTTTTTTTTTTTTACTGTATATATTCTTTTCTTTTTGTAATACTCTTTTGATAATTTTTTTTGGACTTTTATTTATTTATTTTATTATTATCTCCTTTTACTTATTTTTGGATGATTAACTTACTTTTAGTCTTTTTTCTCTCTTTCTTTATGAGTTTTACTTTTTTATTTCATTTTTCCTTTTCTTTTCCTAGTCTTTTTTTTATTTTTATTTTTAAATTCATTTTTTTTAATTTTTGTTACTCCCTCTTTGATTTGTATTTGTATTTTTATTATTATTACTTTTTCGTTTTTGTTGAGCTAAAGGACCTATTTGTTTTTTTTTTCTCTTTCTTTTTCTGTTTTCTAATTTTTTTTATTTTTTTTGTTTTCTAAATTTTTTTATTTTTTTATCATAATTTTTGGAACATGCCCAGGCAAAATACGGTGTTCACAAGATTTAAAAAGGAAGGGGTTAAGTTATAACAATTTCCATAATTTTCATTTTGTCCTTCAATTTCATTTTTCCCGTTTTAGCTCATTTTAGCTCTTTTTTTGAAACCATCTTTTCCATATAAAAATTTAGGTCCTCTAATTCATAAAATGCATTTAGTTTCACTCAAATTGAATTTAAAATATTACTAAATTTTTCGATCAAAGTTTTGAACAACTAATGATCTAAAATGTACATCACAAGGGGTTTTAGCTATTTTAGGGGTTCTTATAGTTTTTAGAGTCCCTGAAAAACTTTGAAAAACTCAATTTTCACATTTAAAACTCCCTCCTTTTAGTTTTTAAGAAGTTATCCAAAATTATGAAAATATCACTGTATTTTCAAATAATTTTATTTAGCCATCTTGATTATAGTTTAAAAATATCTTTAGCTTTCTATTCTCATTTTTAAATATCTAAATTATTATTCTAATCTTGTTTAGCCTTTAATCATTTCATTCAGGGGTCTTCCTTTGTAATGTCGTTAGTTTTGGTCTAGTTCCAGGGGACTGAATATTACAAGTTGGGATTCTCTAGCTAAAACTGGACTTTCTTGGGCGAGTTAAGAGATTAAAGGATTGATTATAAAAGAAAAATTGCTGAAAAGGGAGGTGATTCTGTGTTCATTTTTCTGCATGGTTGAAAGGCTCTAGGTTAATGAATAAGAATTATGGAGGTTTGCTTTACAAAGAAGGATGATGATGAAGCTAGATAATACAAACACAGAGCCACACGGTAAAGGAAAGTGGTTACACGGAGGAAGGAAAATAGAGAGGGAGGATATCCAATAGGTGATTCCCTCCATCTCTCTAACTCTGCTGATTTTCATTCTGCTCAAGGATGGTTAAACAATCATTTGGGTAATCCTACATCCCCTCTTGTTTGAACATAGAATCTAGTATTTAGTTGAAGTTTTATCAAATTGCCTACCTAGCGCATCCTTTTTATTTTGATACGTCAATTAAATTTCTTGATGAGTGCCATACCCATGAGCTTCAGCTCAGTGTCTAAATGAAGGAATTGAGTTCTTGTTGGATGTAAAACTATTATCTATGGTTGGAATTAGTTTTTAACATTGGTTTGTATTTGGTTCAATTTGCATAACAAAGGTGTTAGGCATGACCCTGTAGCAATCAAATTTCCATACAAATAAATCTTGTCTATAAAATGAACCATAATCAGTTAAAGACACATCAAGTGCAACAACAATAGGATGCTAAAGCTTGGTCCTATGAGCTTTAAGTGAGCCCCGAAGCTAAAATACAAATTAATTTGTAATTTGAGTATTTGTGTGGTGGTCATTGTGGCCTTTAAGTTCAGATCATTGATCGTGGTTTAAGTTTTAGATTTATTTTCTCTACCCTTGAAAATCCTGATTCATGCTTCTGTTGCAACTAAAATATTGGTCATACAATTTTTAAGAGAGAACACTTGAGGGGCTCCAACTGAGGATTAAGGGAAGTAGAGGAGAGCTTCATGAGTTGCTTGTTTCATTTTTCATCTCTAGTGTTACTCTGGTCTCGTAATAACATACATATCCAAAATCATTTTTTCAGGTTGATTACCAAAGCACATGTTGACACAAATATTTTAAGCTGGTGTACATTTTGTTTTTTAATTTATTTCTTTACTTTTATTTTCGAAGTAGCTATGTGGGATTCATTTTCCCTTCAGGCTCATAGGATTCAATCAAAGGCATATGTGAGATAATAAGTCTTCATAATGCCTTTAAGTGAATTGTGTCTAAACTAATTTGAGCTCCAATGACCCATATCCAAAGAAAATTGATTTTAAAGAGTGACTTCAAGATTTTTTCAAAGATAAAATAATAAAGCCATTTTTGAAATACAAAAGAAAAACAATGAAAAATGAAAAGAGATTAAATGAAAAGTAAGAAGCAAATTTTTCTTTTAAACTCAAAAAATTTTCTTAGATTTTCCCCAAGAATTAAGAATCAAAATTTGCTTCATACAAAAAAAAAATCCTTTATGCTTAAAATAAAATTGATGTTTAAAAAAAATGAGAGAGAAAACCAAAAATCCAAAGTGAAATCCAATAAAAAGAAAATCAAACAAAAAATCAATCAAACAAACAAAAATCTCAAAAAAAATTAATAAAAATAAAAACCAACTCAAAAATCCTAAAAAACATAAAAAAGAAAGGGGTAAAACAAAATCGTAGAAAATCTCAAAAAGAAAAAGATGAGCAAATCAAAAATCAAAATATGATACGAGAAAAATCATGGAAAAGGAATAACAAGAAGTTATTTTTTTTTTAAATATAAAAAATCAAAAAATCAAAAATAAGAATTAAATAGAAAAAGGCCATTGAAAAAATAATAATAACAAAAAAAAACACATACACAAAAAAAAAGAAAAAAGAGCTAAAAAAAGAAAAATCAAAAATTAAAAATGCAAAATATAAAAATATAAAAATAAAAAAGAGAAGAGTAAAGAAGTAAAATTAATTTCATCTTTTGCAAATTAAAATATATCAACTAATTTTAAAGTTGTTTTGTTTACCAAAAGCAAAAGTAATTTTTACTCTCTCTCTCTCTTTCAAAAAAAAAAAACAAAACAAAACACCAATCAAGATACAATTTCCATTTCAATCTATATGGACTTTAATCCCTTTCAAAGAGTATGTAAACCCTAAACTCTTATCCTAAGTCAAGTCTGCCATTGTAAATAAATATTTTTTAATTTTATTTCCTTAATTTCTTCCCTTTTTATTTTATTCTTAATTTTATTTCTGTAATTTCTTTTGATTTTATTTTACTTGTAATTTTATTTCTTTAAATTCTTTCCTTCTTATTTTGCATATGATTTGTTAGAGGAATTAAAATATAATAAAGGTCATATTAATTTTGCACAATTAACTTAATGTAACTATTCTCAGTAACGAACGTTGTGGGGTGCTTAATAACTTTTCTACTCACAATCAACCCACGAATTCATGATCTAATTCATAAACTATTTTTCTTATAAAAAGACTTTTTCAAAGTTTTATCTTTTAAAAATTAAAATTTTAGCAACAATTCCACTATTTGGTTTGGTTTTTATTTTGACAAAAATTAAATTTTTGAAAAATTTTCCTAATGCCATGCAATCACATTTCGAGTGTGACAGCTATAAATTAAAATTGGAAACAACCACATAAGCTATAATAAAGGTAGCTATAACATAATTTTTCTTAGCAAATTTTTGTTATCCTTTGTTGGTGAGCAAACTAATTTTCAAAAATAATTCATGATAAAAATTAGTGACAATATACCTAAAAAATGGAAATAAAGTGCCTCATTAACTTGCTATTCACAAATTTATTACTGAGATGTAGTTGGAAAGGAAACAATATAAACTTCAAATTTATATATTTACACACACACACACACAATGCAAGTTTATAAAAGAATTTGAAAAATAAGAGATTATTCTTCCATGAACTAGGAGGAAATATAAAAAAACTCATGTAACTTTTTTAAACTACATATTGTTTAGAGCAAATATGAGAGAAGCAAACCTATAGAATCTAACAAAGAAATTTTAAATTAATAACAAGAGACAATATTAAGCACACAAATTAAATTATCTAGATCACTTTCCATTTATATATAATTGGCCAAACTCCCGAACATCACTAAAACCAACTTTACTATTAGATGATGAATGCCAAATGAGGTTCAAGCTCAGCAAGTCTAATGGCCAAATCATTGTAACCAAAGACAGCTCATTTGGGGCTATAATGTAACTCACCCTATTATGCTTGCATTTACGACCCCCGTATACCTGCAAAGCACAAATGTACTACCAATATAACAAACACCCTACACCTGCATACATTACCATAAAGCCAATGATTAACCATAATCGCCTTTATATGGAGACCTTCATAGGAGTTGACATGTGGTCCTTCACCTCGTCATCATCCTCATCACTTGGAGTTAACTTTTGACCATTACAAAAAACATGGTGAATAATAAGAGACTTATTTTTTGCTTTTCCCATACTATACATAGTAGTGGGGACCAACAATTGTATCCTAGTCACTAAATAATGAGGAAATTTTTCCTCTCAATTGTCCCTGGCTATTAGAATGGCAAGAGAGATGTATTTATAAATGTTCAATTTTTTTTTGCAAGAATTCTCTTGCTATATAGTAAGCCATGGCTATTCCCTCTTTGTCTTGAAATCATTCTCTCACTAACCTTTGACATTCCCTTGTTAAATTATGTTTGAATTCATCCATTGGTTTAAAAAAAGAAACTTATCATTGTCTCCTCACTACACCTTAACTATCCTCTAGATATTCCCTAATTAAACCCTAGCTAACCCTTTAGCTATAATTTAAAAATTTTGATGGATTTTGTAACATCTGGTTATCTAAAAATGAGAAACAATGTGAGAAACATAACGTACAATTTCTCTGTAAACGAACGAAATTCATTGGATAGAAGAGGAAGTCCCCCAAGATGATGTAGTTAAAGTCCAAAAAAATTTGAAAAGCATTCTAAACTCCTAAGAATAAGAATCCTAGGATCAGACAGAAAGAAAAACAGAGCTAGAATGAAGAAATAATTTCTTACAAAAAATTTACAAAACGTAATGGTATTTTTGTAATTTTGAACAAATTTTGGAATTCACACAAGAAGGCTTTTTAAATGAAATTTTTGAGTTTTCTAGGGTTCTCAGAGGCCCTAAAAACTATAGGAAGGCCCGAGATAGCTAAAACCCCTCCAGTGAACGTTTTCTAATGTCAGTATACCCGAACTTTGACAGATTCCTTCAATAAGGTTTTAGCTCCAATTTCAGTTATTCCAAAGGTATTTTACTAAATTGGGAACCTAAATTTCATAATGCAAAAAACAATTCTCAAAAAGGAGTTAAAACAAAGGAGAAACGAAAATATTAAGAACAAAGGGCAAAATGAGAATTTTAGAAAAGTGTAACTTCCTCCCACCTATATATATGATGTACCCTTCTTCTTGTAACACGATAAATTATAGCTCATCTTATGCTTTTGAATGACATAATATCATGAAGCATATAGGACTTCTAAAGAAAAGCAAGGAAAAATAGGATTTTATTTTGCTTTGCATCATATATAAAAATTCATTTTGGTGTCACGTGAACCGTGTGAGCTCATACTATGCAATATCATATTTAATTATATCATTATAACTCATTTGCATCACAAAAACATACCCACAACTCATGGAAACTGAAATGGAGCACAGAAAATGGAAGTCCATTCTCGGCCAGAATTAGGCTCCTTTCTGGACAAAATTTGAAAAATCATAACTAAATCTAGAAAATCAACATCATGCAATCTTGGTCACTCTGAAAAGCTTAGGATGTCTACTTCACACTAAAAATATGCTCAGACCATAACATTCATCACAAAGGGCGATTGACATCCAAAATAGTCCAAAGGTCCGACAAAATTCTGGAATTATCATAGAATTCTATAGAGAATTTTGAAAATATCTAATTAATTCCAAAAAAATCTAATCCAAGAAAATAATACCAATATGGAAATCTGTGGATGTTAACTAGAGAGAAAAAATATCTCTAGATCAATTAATCAAGCCCAGATCTCATAATTCAATGAAACAGTACTTCTGGTTGGAAAAATTTACTGATACTAGACAGAAACTTCAAAAATTCATATCTTTCTCTCTAGACCTCCAAATACGGTGCTTCCAATTGGCACGAGTCATTGTGATTGTCTAGTTTCTCTGTATAAATTTAATGATAATTGGACATCATTTGGGCCTTATGTGACAGAATGCAAATTCGGACCAAATGAATAGTGCACAAACTAGAAACCATGAAAAATGCCAACTTTGAAAAATTATCAAATATTCTGTAGACCTCCAAAAATTATTATCTTTAGCTTCCCAAAAATCTCTCAATAAGGCCTAATGACATACCAAATTTCAGATCAAGACTAACTCATTTGGCTAAAAAGTGATATAGGGTTCCATTATAGTCAAATTTGGCTCTATATAGGGTACCAAACTTGCCAAATGGCTTTCCCTTGGTGTTGGTACCTTTTGGGCAAGTATAAAAAAACATTTAAGACTTGTGTGAGCTACCCAAATGGTTCCAAACCTTATGCATCTCATTTTGGTCATTCAACCCACACTTGTGCACATTTACATCATACTTCAAATTTGCATACTTGGGCATTACAAACTCAAATCACATGCTAGGGCTCATAACTCAGATCCATACATTTAAACATCATATAATAGCATATTTATACATGTCTCAAGGGTCATGATACATATACAATATCATATACATCAAGAAGCTTAATTATGATTCCAAAATAAATAAAGCTAGACATATGCTTGTCAATCTCCCTTTTTCATTGTTGTTGGCTCCCTCTACCATAGTTACTTGGTCCACCTAGCATGTTATAGCATTGGAGAGGACGGGATGAGACTCAAAGAATCCCAATAGCTCATCTCCTATTCATTCATACATAATATGTGCAAAGCAAGCTTTTCAAATGCATACATGGAGAGAAATAGAAATTATAGGCATTTTAAAAGCAAGCTTGGCATATGAACACATCATACAAGACATTCAAGAGTTCACCAAGTGTTTGGATTGGCCTCACACTTCTCCACATGGTTTTGGACTTGCCTCACCTATTCTTTGAGCACTTTGAACTCAACCATACTCTTGGGAGCCCACTTTGCTTTTGGGAGACTTTTTACTTTGTCTTAACCAAGCTCAAGGGTTATTGGCTCATCCTCACCAAAGGGAAGAGTTCTTGGCCTCTCCACATTCAAGCAAACTCATACAAACATCATATAATCATTTAAAGACATAACATGGTATCAAGAATCATGGCATATAAAGGCATGCTAGCATACTTTTCATAGCTTGAAAATACATATACACATATTCTAAAACAAGCTAAACACACATCCATGCATGAGAGAAGGTGGAGAGAGCTACCTTGTATACAATCGCACACTTTTTTCTTGAAATCCAAACCTCCTCTTTCGCCCACACACCCACAAATTGGTAGAGATGGTTTCTCTTGGCCTAGATGCAATTTTTGGGAGCCAATTAGGTTCATGAAACATTCTTTAAAGCCATACAACTTGCTTAAGTACTAGATTGCTCTATAACCCTTATTATGGACCATAAATGCACCTAATGAAGCAACACCCCTCAAATAATTTCTAGACCTCATTATTTCCTGTCAAATATGATTCTTGACCCCTTTTAAGCCTCTTGGAATCATCACACCATTAAAACAAATGGCCTAGCATCATGTTGCTTCTTTAGGTCATAATATGAAACCTAAGGCACGAAATCACTTTCTATGAGTTCTAAATTTTTTCCAAGGCCTCTCTTCACTTTCATTCATCAAATGTGACTCAAGAATGACCTTAGAAAAATTTAAAACTCTCCCCCACACATAGAACCCTCCTTGGCCGAGACTATGAGCATTCTTGGGCCACTTGGAGTTCTCTTGGTTTTCTTGATGGAGGAAGCTTGTGGGGAGCATCTTAGGTGTCTCAAGAACTCATTTAAACTCTTAATTAAACCTAGGAATCATCATACAAAATTAGAATTTGGAAGGTACACATAAAATCCTAAAATTTGCATCTTAATTTCTAATGGTTATTTTGTTGTTTTCTTTACATATTCTTAATCTCCATACCATTTTTTCTTAGATTCATGCTTGGTTCTGCCTAAAAATCATCTCCTCCTAGGGTTTTCTCAAGTGGGGTGAAATAGAGGAGGAGGGAACAAAAGATGACAACTATAGGAAGAGAAATCACCTTGTTTTCTTGCTTTTCTCACTTGATCTTGTATTCTTTGAGCTCCTTTCTTCAAATCCGAATTTTCTCCTCAATTTCTCCTTTAAAACAGATCCATATACTTCATTATAGTCATAGGAAATAAAGGAGAATGAAGGAGAAGAGGTTTGGAAGAGAAAGAGCATGAAAAACTATGAAAATCTATACCTTTCTACCTTGAATTTTTCCTCCTTTTCTTCCTCCTCTTGTGCACCTCATCCCCTAAGGTTTTCTTTTGGTTTTAGGCAGAACATGGTCATGCATAATGAAGGGAGGAGAAGGGTGCATCATATATATAGGTGGGAATAAGTTACACATTTCAAAAATTTCTATTTTACCCTTCGTCCTTGGCATTTTCGTTTCTCATTCGTTTTAGCTCCTTTTTTAGAACCGTCTTTTCTATTATGAAATCTAGGTTCCCAATTTCCTAAAATACTTTTGGAATCACTCAAATTAGAGCTAAAACCCTCTTGAACAAACCCATCAAAGTTCAAGCACATTGACATTGGAAAATGTCTACCGGAGGGGATTTAACTGTCCCAGGGCTTTCCATGGTTTTTAGGGCCTCTGAGAATCCTGAAAAACTTAAAACTTTTATTTATAAAGCCCTCCTACGTGAATTCCAAAATTTGCTCAAAATTACGTAAATGCCATTACGTTTTGTAAGCTTTTCGTAAGAAACTATTTCTTCATTTTAACTCCATTTTTCTTTCTTTCTGAGCCTGGAATTCTCATTTTTAGGAGTCTAGAATGCTTCCTAAATTTTTTGAGACCTTAACTACATAATTTCAGGGGACTTCCTTTTATATCTGGTGAGTTTCGTTCGTTAACGGAGAAACTGTACGTTATGTTTCTCACATTATCTTTCATTTTCAGAGAATCGGATATTACACTTCTCCCTTCATTTCCCACAACCAAGTTCTACCCAAAACTAGAAGAAAACCCTAAGGAGAGTGGCGCACAAGAGGAATGTGACGACCCTAAATTCTAATATCGGTGATTATAGCTAAATACACAATTAATAAATAATGATCAAGGTTTGCGGTCGTTGCAATTAATTACATTAAGAAAATATAGGGGAAATTTAAACCTTGATACTACTAGGATCATCAACTAACAACTATAACGGGAACATGCATAAAAGGGTTTGTCCCATCATTAAAGGTTTAGGATTCATCCATTAATCAATTTCAACCCACAAAAACATCCTACCAATGTACTTATACTATTCCCTAACATTAGCCTTACTGAAATTAAGGTTTCTAGGTCAAATATAGGAGGTTGGGGACTTGCGCCGCGGCCTGGAACCTTCCCGCCGCGGCTAAGTTAGGTTATGGAGCTCGAAAACTAAGTTTTTAAACTTGCGCCGCGGCCCAGACCTTTTGCGCCACGGCCAAGTTGCTCTCGAGAATTTTCCTGATCGCCGCAGCGAGTTGGATCTGCGCCGTGACGAGTTTTGCTACTGTAACCTCCCTAATTAATTTCCTCGACTCGTGCCGCGGCGAGACTTATTGCGCTGCGACGAGGTTACATTCTGTCACTCCCTGGGCGATTATTTTCACTCCGCGCTGCGGCGTCCCTCGCCACTGTCACTTCCTAGGCCGCGGCGAAGCCTTCCTGGCCGCGGCGTGATTCCCTTCTGTCGTTGTTTTCCCTATATTTTGCCCCCTACACTCTATTTCTCTTCTTAAGGACACTCTAAGGTCACTTCCCCTCATTTTATATGGCTCAAATGGCATTTATCTACCTTATTTACTTAGCTATACTTCCATTACCAATTCAAAACTTATATGCCCATTTCCGTGCTCTAATTACCCTCTATCAACAAGTTTATAAAGTAGCAACAACAGAATATACATGAATTACCAGCAGCTATCCTTTAATACTCAATAAATGGGGGTTCCATACATTAGGGGTTCATATCAATATCTCAAGGGTTACATTTCCATTAATAAGCAATATTATAGGTCAGCATCAATTACAGTAGAAATCATGAGTCCATACAACAATTACTAAATTAAGATGGGGTCTAACCCTTCAATACATACATCCTCAATAAATCAAATGTACAAGCCTACACTTGGCAATACAGATACATAATGATGCTATAGAAAACTTAACAAAATTAGCATCTACCCTATTACACTCAGACTAAGTGTAGCCTCCCCACACTAGGCCTCAGCTCATGGATGTTCATCCACTTGCTTGCCCTTATTCTTACCCGAGGAACCTTCACCTGAAATTGTAATCCCATAAAACGGGGTGAGATACACATCTCAGTAACCAAGGCAATTCCATCATATAATCCAGTTCAATTAACATACATGCATGAGTTAATTTCAACATTCGAAATCATATCAATCATCTCAGCAAATGAAACAATTAGACTATCATGATTACTATCCCATACTAGCAATCACATATTTAACATATTAAAGGCCATTAACACCGGGAGAGGCCCGTCTACGGCACCTACTCCCCATTGAGCACAACCAGGGCTCAGTGCATCTAAGGTTTGATCATAACCCGGTGCCCGATCGTGGCACATGCACGGGTGGCAGCCGTACCACAGCTCCACCATGGACTCACAAGGTCCAATCATGATACAACAGATAGCCAACCAATTCATTCAACATTTCAAATCATTCATATATAGCAAATATGAAATTAAAGCAGATACATGCATGGAATTAATGTAAACCCCGGTTACCTCACTTGTAGACAAATTTGCAATAGCCACCAATGGTACAAAATTCCTATAACCATAGCATCAAAAAATTACTACTCTAATTCATCATTAATAGTAGTAATAAGTACCCAAGGAATTTAAATGCTAATGACTACCTAAATAACACTTACCCAGTCACTACAAGTCTCAAATTCGGATTCAAGTATCTCCCACCAGAAATCTCAATGTTTCACCCAAAATCCTAAGCAAATTCGTACAAAATTAATACCCATAATATAAATAAGCTATGGGAGTCTCAAACCATCAAAGAAAGCATCAAAATGAGGGGTTTAAACTCACCTAATGTCAGCCCTAGCCTCAACCTACGAATTTCATCAAGAAAACCCCAAATAACCACATTTCAGATTTTTGGGTAGGGTGAAAATCCTCCAAATGAAAAACTAATCAAACCAAATTAAAGAGAAAGATGAGGGGGTTAAGTTGTATAACTATTACCTTGGCTAAATCTTGCTCTAAGTGTGTGAAAATGCAGAATTCTTGCCCCCAACCCTAGCCTCCTTCTCAACCTCCGAATTTTCTTTGTGTTTCAGCAAATGGGGGAAAAAGTGGTTGAAGCATTAAGGTTTTAGGTGGGTTTAAGTTGGGTCAAGGGGCTGGGTTATGGGTTTCTCCAAGTCTAAATCCAATTGGGTTTCAGATTTTGCTTATTGGGCCAGTTTTCAATTGTTGGGCTGCAGAATTTCATTGGGCCAGTTTTATACATTGGGTTACTGAAGTTTAATGGGTTTTGGGCCTAATTTGAAGGGCTTAAGGGTTTGGGTCTGCACAAGGGTGATTGGGCCACTTATAAGGGTTTATACAAGGTGGATCTTGGGCCTCCATCACATTAAATTGGGTTGAGTCTGCACCTAGCTCATTGGGCCTCCATTAGCCTCTCATCATATTTCATTAATTTAGGCTTAGATGCAATTTCTATCCTAAATAAATTCTCAAACTCATATTAATAATTTATCCCTCCAAAACTTCTATTCACTAACTTGCCCAATTATCCTCTATTAACTATTCTTAATTACTCTAAATCCATAATTAACACCTTAATTAATTTTGGGGTATTACAAGGAAGGCAAAGAGGAGGAGATATCAAAGGTTTTAAGGTATGAAAATTTAATAGTTTTTTATGTTCTTTTTCTTCCAAACCTCTTCTCTTCCATTCTCTTTTATTTCCTATGATTATAATGAAGTATATGGATCTGTTTTAAAGGAGAAATTGAGGAAAAAATTTAGATTTGAAGAGAGAAGCTCAAAGAACACAAGATTCAAGTGAAAAAAGATAAGAAAACAAGGTAAATCTTGTTTCCCATGGTAGCTACTCCTCCCACCTTCTTCTCCATATTTCGCCTCATGTATGTTGATGCTAGAAGGCTTGAATTTTAAAGGGAACCAAGGGTGAATTCCATAAATTTAAGAGAGGAGAGTAAGAATATGCAAAGAAATTCAAGAAAAGGCCATGGAATTTCAAGGTGCATGCAAAAACTAAAGTTTCAAGTGTACCTTGTAAAATCTAATTTTGTATGATAATTTCTAGGCCTAAATAAGAGTTTAAATGAGCTCTCAAGAACCCCAAGAGGCTCCCCATATGCATTCTCCCTTGAGAAAATAATGCAAACTCCAAAAAGCTCCATTTCTTCCAAAGCCTTGACCTAAAGGGGTTTGTGTAGTTAGAAAGAGTTTTAATTTTTCTAAGCCTATTTTTGAGTCATATATGATGAATGAATATGAAGAGAATCCTTGGGAAAAATTTAGAAACCATCTAAAGTGAGCTAGTGCTTTAGGTTCTATATTATGATCTAAAGAAGCAACATATAGTTAGGCTCTTGGTTTTGATTGTGTCATGACTCTAAGAGGCTTAAAAGGAGTCAAGAATCATATTTGAAAGGAAAGAATAAAGCCTAGAATTTAATTGAAGGATGTTATTTCATTAGGTACAATTATGGAACCATAATGGGGTTATAAGCTGACCTACTGTCTAAGAAAATTGTATGGCTTTAAAATTGAATTCATGAACCTAATCCATAAATTGTATTTAGGCTAAGAGAAAACTTCCCTACACTTTTATGTATGTGTGGCCAAAAAAGGGAGTTTGGATTCAAAGGAAAAAGTATGTAATTGTGTATAAGGTAGCTCTTTCCACCTTCTCTCATGCATGGATGTGTGCTTAGCTTGTATTGAATGTATGTATGTGTATTTTTAGGCCATGAAAATTATTCTAGCAAGACTTTAATTCCATGGTGCTATGATGTTACAATATGTTCTTATATGATATTTTTGATGTGTGCTTAGGTTTGCTTGAGTGTGATGAGGCCAAGAACCCTTAGCCATAGTAAGGATGAGTTAAGAACCCTTGAGATTGGTTGAGACAAAACAAAGAGTCTCCCAAAAGTAAGATGGGTTCCCAAAAGTATGGTTGAGTTTAAGAATATCTTAAAGAATGGGTGAGGCAAGTCCAATATCTACAAGAAATTAGGTGAGGCTAATCCACTTACTTGGCAAGCCTTTGTATGCTATGTATGACTTTCTCAAATGATGAAAATATCTTTTGAATGTTTGCACATATCTACATGACCATACATGCATCTATGAGACTTGTTTGCATCCATTATATATGATTGAATAGGAGATGAGCTATTAAGATTCTTTGATTCTCATTCTCTCCTCTCCAATGATCTAACATGCTAAGTGGACTAAATGGATAAGATAATAAAAGCCAACTACCTTAAAGAAAAGAGATTGATACCAATATGTATGGTTTTTGTTCTTTGAATCCATAATGATGCCTAATGATGTAAATTATTGTTGCAAATGGTCTATTGCCTTTGGAACATAGATAATTATGATAATATGTTATGTTTAAATGGGAGAATGTATTATGTGACCATTGGTATGCAAATTGAGTATGTATGGGCAATGTAGCTTCTTGAATGTATGGATGAGATGGCTAAAATAAGATGCATGAGGGTTGGGACTATTTGGGCAGCTCACACAAGCCCTAATTATGCTTTTAGACTTGCCCAAGAGATGCTAAACCCCAAGGAAAGCCATTTGGACATTTTGGAATCCCATATGGAGTCAAAATTAACCATAATGGAACCCTATATTACTTTTTATCCAAATAAGTTCTTCTCGATCTGAGATTTGGCATGCAATTAGAGCTTGTTGAGAGTTTTTAGGAAGTTAAAGAACAGAATTTTTGGAGGTCTAGAGAATATTTGATGAATTTTCAAAGTTGAGAATTTTTTTCATTTTGGTCATGTCACTATTCATACTAGTCCGAAAATGAAATCTGTCACACACGGTTCAAATAATGTCTAATTGTCATGAAATTTTATACAGAGAAACTAGACATTCATAGTGACTTGTGAAAACTAGAAGCATCTCATTTGGATGCCTAGAGAGGGTGATATGAATTTTTAAAAATTCTGTCCAATATCAGGAACTCCAGCCAACCTCTGTTACTATTTGATTAGATTTTGAGGTCTATGCATGCTTGAACTAATCTGGAGTTATTTTTTTCCTCTAGCCAACATCCATAGCTTTTCAGATTGGTATTATTTTCATGGATTGAATTTTTTGAAATTAATTGGAGATTTTCAAAATTTGCTATAAAAATTTATGATAACACCAGTGGACAGCCTGACTTCTGGACCATTTCGTATGTTAAACATCTTGTGTGTTGGATGTTATAATATAGACATATTTTTAGTATGTAATATACATCTATAACTTCCTAGAGTGGCCAATAATTTATAATTTTAATTTTCTAGAATTAGTTATGATTTTCTAAAGTTATGATAGAGAAGTGAAAAAATCTGGCCGAAAATATGTATGTATATTTTATGCTTCCCTTCAAGTTCCTTAAGATGTAGGCTACATTTGATGATGCAAATGAATTTTATTCATATAATTAAGTATGAGAATATGATGTATGAGCTCACATAGTTCCCATAATTTTAATAGAATTTTCATACGCAACACAACACAAAGAAATGTATTATTTTAATAGATTTTTCTCACTTCCTTCATGGGATGTATCATATGGGCATGCAAATGTGTATGAAATGAGTTAGAAATATAAGGTATTACATTTATTAGTATCAGAGCAAAGTTCCAGGCTTTTTTGGATTGGATTTGGCTTAAAGATTGGTTGGGAGGCTATGTAAAAGGCTTGTATAATTATGTAAAGCCCTATATAAGACATATTGGGTGTATGAGGATAGGTTGTGGCTTTATTCATGATGAGTAGGTTGTAAAATAGTCTTAGATTAGATAGTGGACACTAGGAAAGAATGGCTTTTAGAGTAACTTAAGCAGAGTTGAGTGATCTGACGATTAGAGCTTAATGAAATATGATAGTCTACCAGGATCAGTGGCAAGCCCTAGATATGAATGACAAGAAATGATCTCGTTGATATAAAGAGGCTTGCTAGAGAGAGAGTATGTGAGGCCTAATTCTCCCTGGTAGTCATATTCAGGCCATTCTGAGATATCCTACTTAATGCAAAGACAAGTAGTGATGTAGCGCGGTATGAAATAAAACTGCAGCTACACAGGACCAATTTAGATGGGAAATGAGAAGAAAGTTACCTCCTAGCCACAATAATCAAATGTCTAGAAAAGTGTTAGAGCCCAAAAGGTTAATTCCCTCAGACTAGGAGTTTGAGTTACAACCTGTGCCCTAGAGACCGACAGCCGAGAGATGACAATTAGTTATGTATGAGTGAAGCAAGAGGTAGAATCCCTTAGCTTGATGATGGGCTTGATATAAAGACTATAAGGCTCAAGTTGATGGCTAAAGATGAAAATCCAATCCTTAGAAAAATAAGCTAATCAGAGGCCGTTAGCCGCAGTCAATTATTCCGAATAATAGTGAGGCAATCCAGAGAGTTCCTCGCTATAGCCAATTAAAAAGTTAGCTGCAACCAATACTCAGACAGGAAAATTAGGGTGAACCTGAGACTAGTTAGCCATAGTGAATAATATGTTAGCCACAACGAATGGTAGTATGAATGCCTTGTTAGTCATATTCAGGCCAACTTGAAGAATGAGTTGATAAGCGATAAGTCGATCCACAAAGAGCAAGAACCCCTAATATAAGTAAAGAAAAAGAGTAGTGAACAGTCATGGAAGGTTAGTAAGAAATCTGTGGGCCTAGTAAATGAGATTGAGAAAAGACCTCAGTATAGAGAAAGTTAGACACAAGGATAATAAGGTTATTGAGACTTGCCTTTAAAGCATTGACTCTAACCTTGAGTGCTACCCTGTGAGACACTAAATGATAGAATATTAGTGTAGTCTTGAAATGACATAAGATAAGACTACCAGCAGTGAACCACTAGAATGGCCTAAAAAGGTGTACCTCATAGGTAACACCTAGAAGTAAGTATGAGTAGCCCAGTAATAGAAACTCAGAAAAGAATGAGAATAGTTAGTAAGCTACAGGTTCGATGAGATGGCTAGCCTAAGCTACGCATAAGCTAAAGCCTAAGGAAGATGACTAGTGGCATCATTCCAGATGAGATATGTAAATAAAAGACTCAATGAAAGTCCTCCTTTGATCAAGAAAGGAAAGATGAGACATTCTAAGTCGGGGAAACCACCTAGTAGTGGTTAGCAAATTCTCCTAAATAGACTCCCCAAATTGTAAAAGTATAATGATAAGAGAAGTGAGGAAGAATTAAGAAAATAGCCATAGAAGAGATACTCTCGCTTTAGTAATGATTAAATGAGTAAGCTAAGCCTAGAAAAATAAAAAGATAAGGGTTCGATAATTAGTTAGACGAGCTCCCTAATATGAGAATGATATAGGGCTAAGGCACGTGACTGATTAGAGCGCCCAGTAGAGCATAAGTTTTAGTGAGGTAAAATATAGATATTGAGGGTACGTGTCCTAAATTGGGTTAGTAAAACCCTAGAAACAGTATACTGTGCTCCTGGGGATGAGGCTAAAGAGGCTGAACAGAGAGAAAGCCTAGCTCTGATCTAAATATAAAATAAGCTAAGACAGGCAATTAGTGCTTTAGTACCCTTAGGGAAGCTCGAAAGGGCTAAAGACCACCTAAAAAAAGGCGAGCCTCATGTTATACAGAGAAAGAGTATAAGCCGAGAGCACCATAAAATGAAATTCCTAGGATTATATAAAATAGAATCCTTCTTATCAAGGGATGGTCTAGCTAGGAGCAGAGTAAGAGTATGAGCAAAAAAATATACCCCCTTGATGTTATAGAAAGTGAATAAGTGAAGGAATCCTAAGAAAATGTAAGTGCTCTTGAGCGTAAAGAAACCTGAACTGGCAACAGAAACAACTAATAGTAGAATATCCTTTTACCTAAGTAAGAGGACAAGAAAGGTAGAAAGAGAAGATATAACAGTGTTCAAGTCAAGAACATATTAGATTGAGAATAGATATTCAGTTAATGTGCTTGAGTGCTTAAGAAAATACACTCATCTTTGGCATAGACGCCCTTCTAGCATGATACTGCCCGAGGTAAAAACAGTCGAGTAATGTAGAGAGATCTTGGGATGTAGTAGAGGAAGAATCCTACTTTCCCTAAGTACTCTACGAGAATAGGGCTGATAGAGAAAAGTAAGATAGGGATACTTTAGATTATTGGAAACTTGTAATATACAGGTAATAGTGGCCTTGAGCTTAGTCATGAGGTGCCCGTGTATTAGTGTTTGATGTTATGGTTTACTTGCAACAATGGTTACATGATATTAGGCCTAATCAATCTAATAGTAATGTAACTTGAGTACATAGCAAATGACAACATCAACCATCAAAGTGTCCTGATAATCGAAGGGTATCCTTATTAGCTAGATAATGAGATAAGTCAGAAAAGAAAGGTAAAGGAATTCCAACAATATCAGAATGATGAGAAAAGTATGCAGAAGGGAATCCCCAGTAAAAAATGTTTAGATCCAAATGACATGAGTTCAGTATGTATGATTTGAGCCCTTTATAGTACACGCAAATAAAATGAGAAGGGACTAATGTATAGCCTCTCTCCTACCATAGATGTTAACCACACTTAGAGTGTAAGATGCCCTAGTGCCAAAGCACTAAAAAGTAGAACGTAGGCATAATTAGAAGTTGCAGGATATGAGAGGAAGGTTAGAACGAGTACATGCAAAGTAAGTAAGTTAATAGAGTAAGAAAAGAAAGCCTAAGCAAAGAAGGTTGAAGTGGGAATCCAAGGATCCTATGAGAAGCGATGAGTGAAAAATTTAAGATGCTCCTAAGTATTAGTATGACAGGATTCTAGAGAATTAGATGACATAAAACTCACTTCACATGAAGAGCATGATGTACTTCTGAGTTTAACCTCAGTTATTATGATTGACAGTTATCAGACTTAGTGAGTATATGTTTTACTATAAGATACAATGATCTTAGGCTTTGACGTTTCCCAGAGATGGATCGCAGTAGATCCTAGCATAGCACAATGGGTTACAATAGACTCTAGTAGGGCTCTGAGAGATCGCAGTAGACCCAGGGGTCACAGTAGATCCTACAGAGTTATAGAGAGCCCTATCCACAGTATGATAGTTCTCTAGTGAGATGATAGCCTAAGATAATTTTTACAGAGTAGTTAGTCTCAGAGACCAATACAGTTTCAGCTAACTTTTGCCTCAGAGACTAGAGATCTCCTGAGTCTGGTAGACCATAGCTATAGAGATATGAAGGCTTTACTCAGACAGTTAGACCACTGACTAGATCTCTTTAGAGATGAGCATAGTGTATGGGATAAGGGAAGCAAGAAATTAGCTTTCCAGAGTTAGAGCTAGATGAACCACTACCTAGCAAATAATAGCCCTAACCAAGGGATAGAAAGATCCTCGCATGCTACTTATGTAATCAAAAAAGGGGTCAGGTATAGTTTTTATATAAGGTAAGTGGTACAATATATCTCCAGTGAGCAAAACTGTGAGAATACCTAACATCCCACTAAAGTTCAACAGTAATCAGTGGTAGTTGCTCTTCGGTGCTAGTATGAAACACGTATGTTAGGCTTATCAGTATTGAAATGAGGGACTATAAAATGCCACTGTAAGTGAGCAAAGAAAGTAAGAAAAAATCCCGGCCTACAGAGACAGATATAGTAGTAAATAAAGAAGTTGGGATTATTGAAAGTAAAAACTCCTCAAAGGATCTGTAATCCCAGTAAGCAGTTGTGATATGAGGCCTGTGACAGAAAAAAAAAATGTGAATTGTAATCATAGGATAAGCTAGTAAGAAAGAATGCAAGGATAGACAGTGGACAGTATATGTAAATAAGTAAGCAGACAAATAGAAACCTCCGATGGCTATAATGGTTAGAAAATATGATGAGATATTATAAGAAGCCATTAAGAGAAGATATAGGAGATGTGAGATAAAACAGGTTATCTCCCGAAATATGTGAACGAGTCCACTGAAAGAAATATTAACCCCTACAAATGGATTAAAACTAACCCAATATGATTAGTAAGCTCTTCCGAGATAGGCCTCCAAAGTTAGAAATTTCTTTCCCTTATAAAAAGAATTAGCTAGAAAATTATAGTAATAGAGCCCTTATTAAGAGTTAGCAATGAAAAATCCCCTGGCTAAGAGAAAATTTAAAAGAATAAAATTACTGAGAAAGCATATAGAGCAAGGAAGAAGGAAAAGAAAAAGCAGTTAGCCAAAAGAATAAAATAGTAAGAGAAAAGTATATTCTAAATTTTAAGGACGAAATTTATTTAAAGAAAGAGAAATGTAACATTTGATTCTCTAAAAACAAGAGACAACGTGAGAAACGTAATGTATGGTTTCTCTATAAACGAACAAAATTTATTGGATACAAAAAGAAGTCCCCCAAGATGATGTAGTTAAGGTCCTAAAAAATTTAGGAAGCATTCTAGACTCCTAAAAATAAGAATCCCAGGCTCAGATGGAAAAAAAAATGAAGCTAGAATAAAGAAACAATTTCTTACGAAAAGCTCACGAAATGTAATGGCATTTTCATAATTTTGAGAAAATTTTAGAATTCAAATAGGAGGGCTTTTTAAATGAAATTTTTGAGTTCCATAGGTTCTCAGAGGCCCTAAAAACTATGGAAAGGCCCAGAACAGCTAAAGTCCCTCCGGTGGACGTTTTCTAATGTCAGTACACCTGAACTTTGACGGATTTGTTCAATAAGATTTTAACTCCAATTTGAGTGATTCCAAAGTCATTTTACTAAATTGAAACCTAAATTGCATAAACAAAAAGATGGTTTTCAAAAAAGAGCTAAAACGAAGGAAAAACAAAAATACTAAGAATGAAGGGTAAAATGGGAATTTTTGAAAAGTGTAACTTCCTCCCACCTATATATATGATGCACCATTCTTCTCCCTTCATTTTGCATGACCAAGTTCTGCCCAAAATCATAGGAAAACCCTAGGGAGAGTGGCGCACAAGAGGAAGGCAAAAAGGAGAAGAAATCAAAGGCTTAAGGTATAAAAATTTAGTAGTTTTTCATGTTCTTTCTCTTCCAAACCTCTTCTCCTTCATTCTTCTTTATTTCCTATAATTATAATGAAGTATATGGATATGTTTTAAAGGAGAAATTGAGGAAAAGATTCAGATTTGAAGAGAGGAGCTCAAAAAATACAAGATTCAAGTGAGAAATCTAGCATCCCATGGTAGCTACTCCTCCCCCCTTTTTCTCCATATTTTGCCCCATGTATGTAGATACTAGAGGGCTAGAATTTTAAGGGCAAACAAGGGTGAATTCCATGAATTTAAAGGAGGAGAGTAAGAATATGCAAAGAAATTCAAGAAAAGGCCAGGGAATTTCAAGGTTCAAAACTTAAGATTTCAAGTGCACCTTGTAAAATCTGATTTTGTATGATAATTTCTAAACCTAAATAAGAGTTTAAATGAGCTCCTAAGATCTCTCAGAGGCTCCCCATATGCATCCTCCCTTGAGAAAATAAGACAAACTCTAAAAAGCCTAATTTCTTCCAAAGCCTCGACCTAAAGGGGTTTGTGTAGTTAGGGAGAGTTTTAAATTTTTCTAAACCTATTTTTGAGTCATATATGATGAATGAATATGAAGGGAAGCCTTGGGAGAAATTTAAAAACCATAGAAAGTGAGTTCGTGCTTTAAGTTCTATATTATGACTTAAAGAAGTAACATATAGTTAGGCTCTTGGTTTTGATTGTATGATGAGTCTAAGAGGCTTAAAAGGAGTTAAGAATTATATTTGAAAGGAAAGAATAGAGCCTAGAATTTAATTGAGGGGTTGTTGCTTCATTAGATACAATTATATAACCATAATGAGGTTATAAGCTAACCTAGTGTCTAAGCAAATTGTTTGGTTTTAGAATTAAGTTCATGAACCTAATTGGCTTCCATATAGTGTGTTTAGGTTAAGGAAAAACTTTCCCACACTTTTGTGTGTGTGTGGCTGAAAAGGGGAGCTTGGATTCAAAGGAAAAAGTGTGTAATTATGTATAAGGTAGCTCTCTCTACCTTCTCTCATGCATGGATGTGTGCTTAGCTTGTCTTGAATGTATGTGTGTGTATTTTTAAGCCATGAAAAGTATTTTAGCATGACTTTAATTCCATGGTGCTATGATGTTACAATATGCTCTTATATGATGTTTTTTATGTGTGCTTAGGTTCGCTTGAGTGTGGTGAGGCTAAGAACCCTTAGCCATGGTGAGGATAAGTCAAGGACCTTTGAAATTGGTTCAGACAAGACAAAGAGTCTCCCAAAAGCAAGATGGGCTTCCAAGAGTATGGTTGAGTCTAAGAATCTCTTAAAGAATGAGTGAGACAAGTCCAATATCTACAAGAAATTAGGTGAGGCCAATCCACTTACTTGACAAGCCTTTGTATGCTATGTATGACTTTCTCAAATGATGAAAATGTCTCTTGAATGTTTGTACATGTCTACATAACCATACATGCATCTATGAGACTTGTTTGCATCCATTATGTATGATTGAATGGAAGATGAGCTATTAGAATTCTTTGAATCTTATTCCCTCTACTCCAATGATCTAACATGCTAGGTGGACTAAGTGGACAAGGTAATGGAAGTCAACCACCTCGAAGAAAAGAGATTGACACCAATATGTGTGGTTTTTTCTCTTTAAATCCATAATGATGGCTAATGATGTAAATTATTGTTGCAAATGATCTATGGCCTTTGGAACATATGTAATTCTGATAATATGTTGTGTTTAAATGGGAGAATGTATTATATGACCACTAGTATGCAAATTGAGTATGTATGGGCAATGTAGCTTCTTGAATTAGTTTATGGAATTATGCATATGTGTGGATGAGATGGCCAAAATAAGATGCATGAGGGTTAGGACCATTTGGGCAGCTTACATAAGTCCTAATTATGCTTTTGAACTTACCCAAGAGGTGTCAAACCCCAAGGAAAGCCATTTGGACATTTTGGTATCCCATGTAGAGTCAAAAGTGATCATAATAGAACCCTATATCATTTTTTATCCTAATGAGCTTTTCTTGATTTGAGATCTGGCATGCAATTAGAGCTTGTTGAGAGCTTTTTAGAAAGCTAAAGAACAACATTTTTAGAGGTTTAGATAATATTTGATGAATTTTCAAAGTTGAGAAATTTTTTTGGTTTTGGTCATGTCACTGTTCATACTAGTCCAAAAATAAAATCTGTCAGATAGGGCTCAAATGATTTCCAATTATCACGAAATTTTATACAGAGAAACTAAACATTCACAGTGACTTGTGCCAACTGGAAGCACCTCATTTGGATGTCTAGAGAGGGAGATATGAATTTTTAAAAATTCTGTCTAGTATAAGGAACTCTAGTCGACCTCTATTACTGTTTAATTTTATTTCGAGGTCTGGGCATGCCTGAACTACTCTAGCGTTATTTTTTTCCTCTAGCTAACATCAATAAATTTCTAGATTGTATCATTTTCATGGATTGGATTTTTTTAAAATTAATTGGATATTTTCAAATTTTGCTACAAAAATCTATGACAGCATCAGTGGATAGCCTGACCTCTGGACCATTTCGCATGCCAAACATCCTATGTGTTAGATGCTATGGTCTAGACATATTTTTAGTATGTATTAGACATCTGTAGCTTCCTAAAATGGCTAAGAATTAATTATTATAATTTTTCTAGAATTAGTTATGATTTTTCAAATTTGAAACAAAAAAGTGAAAAAATCTGGCCGAAAATATGTACTTATATTTCATGCTTCCCTTCGAATTCCTTGATATGTAGGCCACATTTGATTATGCAAATGAGTCATATTCATGTAATGAAATATGAGAATGTAATGTATGAGCTCACAAGATCTACGTGATACCAAATGAAATTTTCATATGCGACGCAACGCAAAGAAATGTATTATTTTAATAGATTTTTCTCACTTCTTTCATGGGATGTATCATATGAGCATGTAAATTTGTATGAAATGAGTTAGAAATATAAGGTATTACAGATTTGATGTATTTTTTTCATTCCATTCCCATATTTACTTGCAACAAAAAGTAGTAACCAAAACACCTATAGAGTAAACGACTTTCTAAGATGACATTTATATTGATAAAATTTCATTTACGTATGATAAATTCTAAATGAGATTTGCATGTTTAAATACATCTATATACTTAGTCATCCTTATTTAAATCCTTATCTCTATCATCCCCATACCACTTTGACCCTTAATGGCCTAAATGACCTAATGTTTGGTGTACACCTAGTAGGTGCAAACTACTACATAGCCAAATCAACTTGAAACCTAGGAATGTTGACACTAAATGTTGGAAATAAGTGGTCCATGACCAAATGGTCCAAAATGCCCCTTTATTTATTGGATCATAAGGATAGGAAGGACCTACTTGGGCTTATGAAGGGGCAGGGTCTAAGCCTAAGCCATCAACAGGTTAGTGGTGTTACCCACTCTTGCTAGGTCAACAGTGTTACACATCTACCCCATAATAATATTATCACCCATTGGCATAGTTCCTATTAGGTTTGATAGATTTATCTAATCTTTGAAGGATTTTGGATATCATGGTGTTGGTCATTATAACATCCTCTTCCTAATTAAGATTTATTAGTATTATTTAAATAAAATAAAACAAATTAAATAATATTATAAAACATTCAAATGGCTTAGTAATATCTAAATAATGATGATTTAGTAAGAGATAAATCTATAAAGTATAAAAGAAAATTTTGGAATTTCATAGAATTTAATAGAAAATTTTTGGAATTTTTAGAAACTAATTGGAATTTTTGGTAATTATGAATTAAGATGGAAAATTCAAAATAAATACCTAGAAATGTAATTTTGAGAAAAGCCTTGGGCCAAAAATACCCTGTAAAAATTTAAAAAAACTTTAGAGTATAAAAATTTTTAGACAAAATTCTGAAGTTAAAATACAATTATTAAAAGTTTATAGCTAAAATTCATAATTTTCGACAGGGTCAAAATGTAATTTTATCCTAGGTCAAAAACTAATTTTTCCCAATGAATGAATGCTATAGAATTAACAAGCACGAAGAGTTAGAAATTTTAATATACATTTTTCCATAATTAGAAATAATTTTATACCTAATACTAAACAAATATAGATAAAATTTTATATGCCATAGTACAAGTCAGGTCAACTGACTTCTGATTAAGTGAGGAAACGTGCTAAGAAAAGGCATGATTCACATGATCCTTCTGAAGATGAAATGGAAGCATTGTACACGGTATTTAAGTCTATTCTCTCAATCATTTGGGAGGCACCATTACACAAAGAGAAAGAGAGTTTAGAGGTAGTGAGAGATGTAGAGAAAGAATAGAGAATTAAAGAGAAAAAAGGAAATGCAAGAAAGAAGGAGAATGCCAATGAAGAAAGGATATTTGAGTTCAGAAACTTGAAGTAAAACTCTTTGTCTTATTGAGATTCTATAGTTATCATCATCATCATCTTCTTCTTCTTCTTCTTCTTCTTCTTCTTCATCTATTTTATTTCTCTCACTAAAGTTGTTGTTAATCCATGGTGAAAACTTGTGTGTTAATTATTGATGGATGTTGTGTGACTAAATGATGCTCTTGTTAAGTTTAAAAGCTTGCTACATGCTCACAATAACTAAAGGACTTCATCATCTTCGTCCCTTCTATTTTCCCTCTATAATGGGTCTTTGAAGTTAAAAATTGTGAAATCATGGTTTTGCTCTTTTAATGTTGTCTAATGCTTAAATGTGTTCTTGTTAAGGGTATATGCTTACTACATGTCTAAATCGTGCAAGAAACCTTTGGAAAGCTTCATTCCCATTTCATCCACATTTCATCATTTTCTATTTCTCTAAAATGGTCCTTTCATGGTGAATTTATGCTCCTTTAGATTTGAAGGTTGTTTTATGATGCAAACCATGTCTTTAACCTTCATGAATGATGGCATTAGAGCTAGAATCTTTATGATTGAGGATAAAATGGGAAGAAAGGATGAAAGTCACTCATTTAAAGTGATTTTCATGCAATAAGGGAAGCCAACACAAGTTGGTGTTAGCCCAACACCAAACCATGTTAGACATGCATCCTACAAGTAATGCTTCTAAGATGGCCTAGTGTTAGTCTAACACAAGGTCATGCCTAACAATGCACTAAGTGGAAAAAATGCATTTCTTTCATGTTAAACACCTACAAATGCCTAAATTTTGAGGAGAACTTTTTTATTTTAAGCCTAGGTAGCTTCCCACAAATCATATTAGTCCTCTAAAATAATTAATTTAGGAAGGTTTTAACATATGATTAATTAGATGTATGTATGATTGAATTTTTGGAATTGATTGAATACTATGAACTTTATGCATGAATAGAAAGCAAAATTTGTGTGATTTATGTAAGTGGTCCACATTACTTCTATAGAACTTAAAAGATTTAAAAAGCTAAATTGTTACTACTAATCTTATAATAATACATATATGCTTAGACTCCATGCATAGAAGATAAAACCTAAATTGTGCCCATGCATGGATGACCATGTTCTTTCTAATTGCCTTGATTCCTATCCAGGAAAGATTGAAATTGAAATACCACTTGTGTTTAGATGACCAATGCTTGGAATATTAGTGACCATGATATGACTAACCTAGGTGACAATTAAAGGACCATAAAATATGAAAGCATGGAAAACATTAAAAGAAATGATAACATAAGTTCCAATAGAATCTATTAGACAACTCTTATGGTTATTATTTGCAAACTTCCTATGCATGTATGATATTGAACTTCTATGCAATCCTTAAGTGATGTATTTAACTGAGATAGGTGATCTCTATAAACCTTTTAAGTATGAAATTCAACAAGTTTCTTATTTATAGACTATGGAAATAGAATTGCTTTAATGCTCAATTGATACAATGTTCTTTGCTGGGATAGAACTCCGTATAGGAGATGGTCTTTAATTGATATGGACAGTGTTCTCTTCTGGGTTAAACTACCAATAGGAGATGATCATTGATGGATTTAGATAGGATTATCTGCTAAAATAGAATTCCTTAGAGGAGATGGTTTCTAATTGATATAGATAGTGTTCTCTGCTAGGTTAAACCACCGATAGGAGATGGTCAGTGATAGATTTAGATAGGATTCTTTATTGGGACATAATTCCTTGTAAGAGATGGTTTTTTATTATTCTATATTATGGATTCAACCAAGGGAATGCCCTAACATGTAATCATTATTCTCATAATTTATGTACAGATTTAACATGTGACAATCTAAGTATGTATGATGAGCTATATTATTTTTTATTATGTTTCTAATTTAGCTATTGACACTAAATATTTGACATTTATACCCAGGCCATATTATGTGCAACTCATGTGTGGTATGATGGCTCTACTTATGGCTTATGTAATTAGCCTATGATTTGTGATATTTTATTCTATTGCCATCAGATAATTTTATTAGCTTTTGTTTATATAATACTACTTATTTTGTTGAAATATGGAACAAGTTGTCATAAGAATCTTATTGATAGCTTATAGATATTGCTTAATGATTTGTGATTTGCTATCAATCTATAAATATATTATATGAGACTTTTGGATTTACTTACATGATGCTATTGTTTCTTAGATAGATAAAGAAATAAATTAGAAAAAAAAGGGATATTTCCTATACCTATGGCAATTAAACCATTATCAGTTTTAAATTATTATTACCTTATTGAGATTTTTATATAATTCTCATATATGTGGTTAATGTGTTCAAATAACTAAGATGCCTATGATACGGTACATTGTAGAGTTTGAGTGGATGATTATAGAGATACCAAATGTGAGACTTATCCAAATTATAGTTAGTTTGAAGGCCACTATGGTCATCAAGGATAGTTAGTCACTATCTCCCCTTTAGGGCCTAACCAGCTGACTTAGCCATAAAGATAACATAGAGCCTAATTTTTTTTTTTTTGGTTATCTATATATTTAACTGTATAACTCTATGAGACTCACTAAATAATGTTTTGTAATTTGGATGTACAATTGAACATGTTTAGAGAAGTGGGCTAATAAGTCCCACCTTATGCAAATATTTTAACATAGATTAGAACCAATATATGCCACTATGTTTAATTCTACCTGTCTAGTTAAAATTTAGCTTCCATTCACTATATAATATTAATCAACTAATGATAATAAGTGAGTAAAATGAATGAGTTAATTAAGGGGCATTACAATCTCTACCATCTTATGGCGAAGAAGCAACTTAGCAGTGATCCTTAAATTGGATTTCACTTTGGACTTTAGTATTATTTGGAATATTGGAGAGATTTTTCCTTGTTTGAGCTATGAACTGAACATTAGATTTACGTTAAGCACCCTACCTAGCATTAGGGATGGAATCAAAAATAATAATATGGCGGCAAAATTTTAATGGATAGATTAAAGCATGTGTTAAACACTTTCAAGAATTAAAGGGGACAAATTAAAAATTGTACAAGTAATACAATAATATTGTATAAATATATAATACTTATCATTGTTTCTTTTTTCTTTTTTTAAGGGGGGAGGCAGTGGTGGTATTTATGTATATAAATACTCACATGTGATTTGATCTATTAAGGATTAAAATAGATATTCCATTAGATACGGGGGTTGCCTTTATTTTGTTGTTAGTGGATCCATCCTTGCCTAGCAAGCCGAATGTTGGAATTGAGATATGGCAAAATAGAAATAAGGAAGGTTAGTTTAGTAAGAAGATAATGTATTGCTTAGAGCATTTGGGGTACAATTTTTTTCCTCTATGAGCTCAAAGGAAAGGAAGGTAGGTTGTTGCCACCAATATATAGTGATATTTTTTGCAAGATAATGAAATCTTATGGATGATGAATGATGTCAAAGTCCTGCTTGAATTAAGCCTCATTTTCCTTTTATACTGAGAGTCCATGCTTACTATTGTTAGCCCCTTGGTGTTATGAAGGGTTGCCCTAGTAACAAAGGTCTTAACAATATGAATTAGATTATTCTAGGCCTATAAGATACCCATAACATAATCTAACAATCCATGATATTGTATAGAAGATTGTTCTCTCATTTTTCCCCCTTAAGATTCTTATCATGGAAATGACTAAGTTATAGATAAATGTATAAATTATTATTTATGAGAAAAAATGCATTAATAACAACAACAATAACACAAGCCTTTCCCACTAAGTAAGATCGACTATATAAATCAAATAATGTCATAAAATTATATCTTAGATTTTATAACCAAACAATTAGTCTCATATAACATTATGAATCTTATTGTTGTATGGTAAAATTTACTTTTAATTTGAGTAGAACTCTTCTATCACAAATAATATTGTCTAACAACATTGATATAAATATTTGATATTGCTTAATATGTAAACTTACATTAATATGTAAACTTACATTAATAATTATATTGCTAAAACATCTTGTGCATCACATGAATACAAATATTAGTAATTTTAATATAAAGTATGATTATTTGATTGGATATCTATTAATAATATATTATTTTGTTAATAATAGCAATTTTTAATATATTCTTTGTTCTCATTCTTCACCTACAACTATAATTCAAGATTTAAAGTATTCTTAAATAATTTAAAAATATAAATAACATTTAATAAGAGTAAACGCTAATTAAAATAGGATTATCTTTTTAATTTTTTTTATTTTCTTTATAGATTTGTTAACAATGTTAAATGGAATGGAATTATCAAAAGTTCAATTTGGCCAAAGTTTATAGATTTTTCATCATGTTTTAATTTTCTCAATATAATCCTATAAATTATCTAATAAAGAAAAAATGAAAGAAAAACTAATTAGATTCTTACAAATATATTTTGTTATGGGTGTTGCTTGACTACAAGAGTTTGGATCAGCCTAACCTAATCCAAACCCAATTCTAGAAGGCTCAAAGTATTCAATTACTATCATTCGTCAAGTTTCATTTAAGGAATTGATATAGCAAGTTGTCAAAGTTGCTCTAAATAAAATAGCTCTAACATGACAAACTCTCTACTTAGATAGTTTCTACTGCTCCATTAGGCAATTTGACCTAACCATTCATCATCATCATCTCATCAACCTTATAACTTATAAATTAAAACCTTTGCAACCTTAGAAAAAAGGCATGAGAAATTCCAATCAAGATATCTCTTAATACACTTATCAACAAGCATTTTAGCATTCTTAGAGCTCTTAAACTTAGGCCTTGCCATCTTAGTTTTCTCTAGCCATTGTATCACTATCTCTTTAGACCTTTTGATAGATGTTATTGTCTCTTTATTATATCTCTCTCTCTCTCCCTCTCTCCCTCTCTCTCTCTCTATCTTAATTCCTTATCACAAACTAGGATTTCTTTATACTAATTTCTAACAACCCCTTACACCTTGAAACACATGGAGTTACTTCTTTTTAACAATTTGATAATTTATAAAATTCAATCTATCTTCAAACTATTTAATTATTTATTTATTTTCTACTTAACTTTTAAAACAAGATAATTTAATTATATTCATTGAATTTATAATATTAACTTTCAAAACTGTGAAAATGATAAAACATAACATATATGATGATTTAAGTATATTTAACTATAAGAACATTTTAAGTAACTTTATTGGGGTATAGGGATAGGAACCTCGCAGGTAGGGTAAGATTCTCATCACCATCTATTTAGAATTAGTATTTGGAATATGGAGTTAGAAAACAAGTTTGTATGCTCTAAAACTTGTGAAATTCACATTGACCTTAAAGCAAGATTTGCCTGCCATTTAATACTACAGTGTATAGGTAGATATGCTTTTAGGATTGATCTAAAGCACCATGGAGAGTTACATTCAACAAGTAATGTAACTCTTACTTTCTATAGTAAGGAAAAGTTTCAAAGAATGAGGAAGATGGGAGAATATTTGCATTAGATTTAACAAAACCAAAACTCATGTATTTATAGATTCACATGTCAACCATTAGGTCTCTCCATTCAATTCAGCTTAAATTCAATGAATATTTTCGAATTAATTGAACTTATCCACAATCGTTTGACCATTTTAAATGAAAGATTATGACTATTCAAACCAAAAAAATATTAAAACTGATAACAGCTTTTCACATTTCTAACATTTTTCATTCAAAAAATCAACTACTCTAGATGACGAGTTGACTATTGTACAACAATCATTTCCAAAATTATTTTATGCCGGTAGACTAGTTGACTAGTTTGATCATTAGTCGACTACTATCATGTGACCAGTTATCAATCAATCATTTTATTACAATAACAAACCTTCATTTGTCCAACTTAGATTAGTCGATTGGCTTATCATGCCAATCAATCGGCACCTGTAGGGACATGACTTATTCCATTCTTTATAGGACCAATCAACTAGTTAATCTCCACCAATCAACTACGATCCTCTAGAAGCTAACCCACTTATTTGTTATACCTCCAATTGACTAGTGTCTTGGGCCAGTTGATTGATCCATATTAAACTTGATTTTTCTTTTTAGTTTTTCAAACTATTATCAACACCATCCATGAAACTTTGATGGGGGAATTATCTCTCCAATCCCCAGCCCATTTGTGTGAAAACACAGGTTTACAAATATAGGTGCATGTTTAGTTTTTTGTTTACAAATAACGTTTGTCCTCCAAACCCCAATTTGCACTAAAATTAAAAAAATTGCTTTTGTGTTAATCCAAAATTACTTTTGATATAAATTAAGATTATCCAAAATTAATGTGCGCAACTCTAGTCCAAACACCTCCATAGAAGTATAATTGGTTTAAATTTTAAAAACATAAGATAATTCATTTAAAGATATTTTAAGATTTTTAAATATAGATTATAGAGTTAACCATTTTTAACATTTTTTTAATTTTTTTTTTAAATTAGAGTTATGTGTGACTTATTTTAAAAATATATAAAAAATTGTTTATGTAAATTTTAAAAATAAAAAAGATGTGTGTAAGATGTAAATAGAAGAAAGATTAGGGTATTTTAGTCTAAATTTAAATATCCAAGCTTACCAAATGGAAAAGCATTTTACCCTAAATTTAAGACGGAACCCAAGTTTCTTATTTCCCAGGAAAAACCAAAACTGACCTGGATTGTAACTGAAGTTCTGGCGTTTGGAAATATGCTTTGAATGCAAATACTACACCAGAGTACCCTTTGATATCAGACGGGAGGAGAAAGACCAATGAAAAAAGATGCTGTGCCATGTTATATTTATTTTTAATTTTAATATTTATTTAAAATATTTGAAATAATCTCAACCATTTATTGTTTGACTGGTTGAGATTTATGCGTTTTATTTTCTAAAGTGAGAGGTACACTTACTAGATATTGATCCACTTTAGAAGATCCTAAATTGATCCACCTTGCGCGTTACCCTGTAAAATGCAGCAGACGAATGATTTTACAGTAATCAAATCAAAAAATAAAAATAAAAATAAAAAATAAAAAGTGGCGTTATTTTCATATCACTAAATTCACACAATCTTTAGCCTCTTCTCACATTATATATTATAAAACTTACCTATATCGTCTGTTATTTTGTATTAAATTAATGATAAATTTAAAGAAATACTTAGATTAAAGAAATGTGGGAAAATAATTATGCTGAAATATCATTAAGAAAAAACTTTTTTTGAAACTAAATTAAATAATTAGATAGGTGAAAATTTAAGTAAAAGATTACAAATTTAATTCTCATTATATTAATTAAAATTTGTCATCACATCACATCACATCCCATCGCAAGAAAGGAAAGGAAAAATATGCCAAGAAAAACTGATCCAATGTTCCAAAATAAAAAATAGAACAGAAAGCAAAACCATCTTCATTCTTATTTGGATTTTCCAGTTGGAATAGTTAATCAGGAAAATGAACTGTCCATCGTATTATTCTTTCACATGAACTTTTTTATTAAAAAATTATTTTTACTCTTGTGTGTGTCCCAAAGTGAAGAGAGGATCGCTTTTTTTGTTTTGTGGTGTACCATTAGACTATCACTTAAAAAAAAAAAAAGAATTCGAATAAAGGATTACAAAATAAAAAAATTTATTTTTAAAGATTTGTTATCACTTATTTTAGAATGATTATTATTGAGTTTAACAATAATAAATTGAATCTAATAATAAAAGTTTTTAAAAATAAATTTTTTTACTTCTTAATCCTTAAATGTAATTTTTTTAAAAAAAATATTTTTTTAAATAAAAATAAAATAGTCAAACATTATTTGCTAATATTGTATAGCCTATTAAACATAACTTAGTGGAGGGTACAGGGAACATTGATATACTAGGGTACTTCTGTTTGGTAAGAAGAAAGGAAAATTGTGTTATACTTAAATTAAAATTTAATTATAAAATAAAAAACATTTATTGAACACCAAACATTAAAACACTATTTTTGGAGATCTTCTGTTATATTTTAAAGTTCAATAAAGTTTTTTTTTTTTTACTTTTAGAAGAATAAAATGTAATTTCTCTAATAAAAAATTCATATCCACAGAAACTATATTTTAACGTAATAACTAACATATAAATTATTAGGCAGAAAGTCGTTCAGAGTGAAATATTTATTTTGCCTTTACGAAAATAACTTGCAATGATAATATTGATTTCTTTTATTAAAAAATATACAATTTTTTATCATAAAAATATACACAAGTTGTTTTTGAAAATAGAAAATGAATAAAATACCTTCAAAGATCATATTTATTTATTTTATTGCAAATATAAACTAATTAAAAAATTTATTTCTTAAACTTTTATTTTATTTTATTGTGTTAAAAGTTATAAATTTAATATATTCTAAAATTTTATTAAATTCATGACAATACTTACATTTATTAAACATGTGATTGTTCAAATTAAATGTTATCAATTATTATCTTTTGATGGATTATTCTTAAGAATTATTTTGGGAATACTTTTTTTGTTTTAATGATTATTTTCTTTTTTATCGAATTCTTTTATAATTTGCTAAATTTAGAAAATTTACCATTTTATATTAGTCAACTATTTATTTAATATTTGGTGTTGTTATGCTTTTTTTTTTTTTTTGGGGAGTCGGGGAAGGAGTGAGTGTCTTAAAAAGGATTGTAGTAACATACAAGATTGGATTGGATGATTGAGAAGAAGAGCGAGTAAGAGAGAAAATGATGAATAGATGATAACTTAGATTAAAAGTTATAATAATATAATGACTAGGCAAAATAAAGTTGTTGATTCATTATCTTACTAAAATGTAAGAAAATGTAAGTCTAAGAGAGACAATGGAAAATGTGCTTATTTGCCAGTAAATATTGCACTTCTCTTGTGTGATTGTAAAAGTCTTTATTTATTTATAGGCTTTAAACGCAATAAGTTAACAATAACAATCAAACTAATTTGTCTAGTGAAGAGTTATATAAACCGTCTAATCAAATGATTTTCTGTGCTAGAGTGATTCTATTCTAAATAACTTGAATAATTTGACATGCCAATGTCTTAAATAAGACTTAATGAATAGCCGTTTTGTACTTTGAGCATTCTATAATTGGATTATATTGGGTTGGATTTATTCAAAGTCTTCTTGTTGAACAGTATCCAAAACAGTTATATTATTGAAATAATAAAGATTATATTTTGAAGAAAATAAATGTAATTTTAATTTAATTTTTGTTGTAAAAAACTGTAGCATATTTGTTTATTTAAAAAAAATGTAATTTTTTAGAACGGAGAAAAAAGCTATACAATTACACCATTTTTCATTGAATAAGAAAATAATTTCCCAAAAAGCTTAACATATTGACCGTCATGAAGAAAGTCGATTGTGAAATAAATATTTGCGTTAAAGAGCATAACTTGCAATGACCGTGAACACAGAATAAGACCTTTTATGCTGAAAACCATATGGAAATCGTATATTCCCTAACTATTCAAGCACATAAAGGAGCTTTTGGATAATAGCTAGCTGGATTGGCCATGATGTGTTGAAACTCGAGCAATATGTTCCACGCCAAGAATTGCAGTTCCAATAACAGAGCATCATTCTACTTTCTATCAGCTTCTCTACCTTTTGCCCTAATTTGACGTTTTATTCTTGATTGCTTGAAATAATACTAATAAAAATATACGTGTAATATGCTATGGATTCAGGAAAATGGATTCCCACAAAGCGAAAAGGAAAATGAATTAATGATGCTTACAAGTTGCAACCACTTGAAGAAACTATTAACAGCGGTTAGATGCTAATTACGCCAAGAGGGCCACCCCATTATGGATCATCGTTAAGCTAAAAGAAGTCCAATACTGATGGAAATGATGACAATAAGTATAGAACAAACATACAATGAGACATGAATTGACACCAATGTCAATAAAACTTAATTTTATATTATTAAATAATTATTTATAAAATTATAAGTTTTTTTATATAAAATTTATTGTTATATCAATCTAACATTGATTCTCCTAAGACAAGACTTAAATTCATTATATATTTATCGTCAAGTTCTTAACTAAATTATAATAATCATATTATTTTTTAATAATAATAATATAGCAAGTGTAGAGTTTTTATAGGCAAGTGTATCATTCCTCAACTGAACTACAAATTTGTCATATTATTGTTAAAAAATTACATATTTATTATATTTTCATTAAAAAATTTGGTGATAAAGATATAAGAAATTACATACAAATTTTTTTATTTGATCATATTCTATCAATATATAAAATCAACATGCATTATATTTTTCAAATATAAAAAACTATTAACTATACAATTCTTTTAAATAAATTATACGGATCTTTCATTATTTTTGCTAAAATTACACAAATATCTCCATTTATTTTCAAAATATACACTATCTTCTCTTGAAGCCAAAATGTGTACTACATTTTAGTCTATTTGATTAAAATACACTTCTCTAAGTTTGCTAAAATTATATCACCCTTCTATCTATTTTCAATATATATATTCCACTTCATTGAAACCAAAAGTTGTATTATGCGTTAGTCTAATTTTAATTTTTTTATTAAAATATCTTTCATTAATCTAAATACATAATAGTTTTTTTTTTCTAAGAATGAGAGACTAGTTGTTTGATAACATGATTACCCTCACCTTCATCATTGTTTTTTGTTAAACTATATTTAAATATGCACAAATAAAAATTAAAAAAGAAAAGTTATTTTGCTTTCATTATATTTAACAAAACCTTAAACTAATTATTATTTAACAACCAACAAATAGTATAACACATGTTTTTCATGTAAGAAAATAATAGTTTTAAAATTTTCCTTTTTTCTCTTTTATGCAAGTTGCTCATGATTAGTTATTACAAATCAAAATTTTTTACCCTACATAATTGTTTAATGTATTTGTTCGGACTTGGTTTATCAATGAATTAGATCTTAAGGTTAGTTTTAAAATTTATTTTGGCTCCAAGCAATAAATTTCCTTAATTATCACCATGTCTACTATTTTGAGTTATTGGATCTAAATGAGTTTATTTTAGTTTTAAAAGATATTTATGTTAATGGAAGGTATTTTAGCCTATTAGATTAAAGTGTAGTGCAACTTTTGATTTTAGGAGGGGGAGTGTCTATGTTGAAAGAGTGATGATGTTATATTTTCAAGAACACCATATTTTCTAGTTATAAAACAATAATTATTAAGTTTTACTAAATATAAATTAAAGTAAATTACATAGATCTCTTTTGAGTTTTGTTAAAACTATATAGACGGACTTCTCTTTTATTTTTGAAATATACACTTTAGTTTAATTTTAAATTTTTTTAACTAAAATATCTTTTATTAACCTAAATATACAAATATGGATTATATCCAAATATGCACTAATAAAAATAAAAAGAGTATAATTTAGTTTTAAATATACACAATAAAAAAGAGCAAATTTTGCATTTACTAAATTTAACAAAAAGAAATATATAAGTTAATAGGGCATATTTCAGTTTAAGAATTTAAAATTTGATTAAAGTATAATGCAACTTTTTATTTTAAAAGAAGTTTATGTATATTTTAAAAATAAAAAAAGCATATGCAATTTCAATAAAACTCAAAGATGATCCATATAATTTACACTATAAAAATATTAATATTTTTCTTATTTTAATAGATTTATAATTATAATTACACAAAAATCAACTTAATTCTTAGGAGCATTAATTATTAAATTACTTAATATTTTAAGTAATTATTTATAAAATATTATTTTACATTTGTTATTATTGTATCATAATTAGAAAATATGATATTCTCTATAACATAGAATCATCAGTCATCGCTTATTTTAAAAATAAAAAAAAATATTGTGAAATTTTAACAAATTTAGGAAAGAGTATTTTATTCCGTTGGACTAAGTGTCTCACAACTTTCGGTTTTAGAAGAAAGGAGTGTATATTTTGAAAATAGGTGGTAAGCTTGCATAATTTTAACAAAATTTAAGAAATATTTATGTAATTTACTTTTTTTTCTCAAAGATTATTATTTATTTGATTATATAATTATCATAATTTATTTTTTTCTAAAACTTAGCATACAAAGTAAACATGATAACTATTTTTAATTTAAAGGTTGAATTAATAAAAATCACTTTTTATAATTAAATATTGAGAGGTATAGTGTGTATTGGTATTCTTAGACTATTATCAATTGATCCTCTCTCTCTCTCTCTCTCTCTCTCTCTATATATATATATATATGAAAAGTAGTAGTTTAGTTTCTAAAATTATAATTTCATCTTTAAAACGTTCTAGAAAGAGAAAGCATAAGGAATAATGAGTATTGATCATAAATGAAAAATAGTAACCATGCTATTTTTGGTAGGTTGAGGTGGATTGATGATGATGGACAAATACACATGGCTTTAACAAGTGGTACGTACGCGTGAATCATATGTCGTAAACTTCCACCATGATGAATAAAAAAGCAAGCAATTAAAAAATCTGAAAAGCTGAATGTGATATGAGGAATATATTATCATGTCTATTCCCCTTGTTTTGGAATATTGTAATATAAATATAAATGTGACTGAATGGAAGAGCACACAAACATCATATAGCACTCTTCCCAAACTCAAAAAGGAAGGGAATTCATGATGTTAATGAATTGCAGTGAAAAGTGGAAGCCAGCTGCTTTGATGATCCTTGTTAATTTAGCTCTGGCTCTGGTAAATTTACTTCTGAAGAAAGTTCTTAATAAAGGAATGAGCTTCTTGACCATCATAACATATCGACAGTCAATTTCAGCCTGTTTCTTGGCACCTATTGCATTCTTCTATGAGAGGTAAGAACCACTTGATTAACCATACACTTGGTTTTAGTCCTTTTGAAGTTCTAAAAGAGATATAGCATATCAATTCGGATCCTTTGCAATTGTCTCCAAAATTGATAGCTTCTAATATTAAAAGATCTTCAGTTTTTTTCTCTTGAATTGCTATGTTGTGTAATATTACAAGGAATGCATTTGCTAAAGCATATATAGTTGTTACCTCGCAGGAAAAGCAAACTTGAGGCTCACATATTATGTCTTCTTTTCCTCAGTGCTCTTGTTGGGTAGGTATTCTATAGGCACACACTGATAGCTCAATATGCTTAAATATGTTGCTTTCACTACTGAAATTAATCAATTTTTTTCAGTGTAACATTCACTCAATACCTATTCCTTCTTGGACTTGAATACACATCAGCCACATTTTCATGTGCATTCCTCAACATGGTTCCTGTATTTACCTTCATCATGGCGCTGCCATTTGGGTGAGTGAAACACAACGATGTCACTTGATTATGGAATATAATTACAGGGAAATCCTATTTTGGTCCAACATAGGTAGGTAGACTTTTAATTTGGTTCTCCACAAATAATTTTTTTAATTTAGTTTCTTAATCATTGAAATGTTTGCAATATTATATCGTTTCATTATATTTCAATAAAAAATTTAATGCCAAACATATCAGTCTTCTAAATTCAATTTTATTTGGTGGCAAATCTGACTCAAAAATGAGTAGAAAATAATGTCTAAGTTATTAGGTTTGGTGTTAAATTTTAGAACAAATTATACAAATTTTTTTGTTTTGTTGAGATTATATAATTTTTTTTAATTTTTAAAGTATATATTTTAGTTTAACTTTCAATTTTTTCTAAAATACTATTTATAAAAAATATGTATGAGTATATTTTAGTTAAAAATGTATTTAAGTTAACTAAGAGCATGTTACTTAGGAGATTTAAAATTGAATTAAAGTGTAACATAATTTTTTTATTTCAAGAGGTTTGTTATATATTTTTAAAATAAAATAAAAATTTGTGTAATTAAAAAAAATGATATAATTTATTCATAAATTTTCCCAAAAAAAATAGATTAAACAAATAACATTGTAAGTATTTTAATGGTTAAAAAACTAAATTAAAAAATTTTTGCAAGACTAAATTAAGAGTTCACCTATCTACCAAGAACCAATATGATTTTCAGCATATGACTAGAATAATTTACCATTTGGTTTGAAATTCTGGTAGCAAAGAGAAAGTGAACTTGAGAAGCTTGAGTGGGAAAGCCAAGGTGTTGGGCACTTTGGTGTGCATTGGTGGAGCTTTATTACTGGGGCTTTACAAAGGAGTGCCCTTAAGGAACCCAACATTCCAAGACACGGCTACCCATGCTACAAGGACATTATCATTAAAGAGATGGGTTGTTGGCTCTATACTTCTTACAGCAGGCTGCCTCTTGTGGTCTTCATGGTTTCTTATACAAGCAAGGATTAGCAAAAGATATCCATTTCAATACTCTAGCACAGCCATTTTGTCACTCTTTGGTGCCTTCCAATCAGCAATCTTAAACTTGATCATCAAGAGGAATCATGCCACGTGGATTCTCAAGGGAAAGTTGGAGATAATGAGTGTCATTTACGCCGTAAGTATATTCTTTTCAGCAATACACACCATTATTTAATAGTTAGCGTGTTTCTGATGAAATGATCCTATTCTGTCATAGTTCAGATTTAAAGGTCAAATTACTATTTTACCATTAATGAATTCACATTATTTTTAATTTGATTCTTATAATTTAAAAAATTATAATTGATTACCAAAATTAAAAAAAATTTTAAATTTAATCTCACATATTAAACTCTTATATGTGATCCATTAAATTTTATTAATATAAATCATAATACTTTAAAACATATATATATATATATCAAAACTATTTAATACATGTGGCATTACAAGTTAGAGGGGATTTGACTTTAATGCGTACTTTTACACTTTTTTTCTTTTTAAAATACAAACCATGTGTACTTTTTAAAAATTTGGATTATTTCCATTTAACTTATATACTAAATAAATTTAGAGAGAGAAAGGAAAAAGAAGAGAGAGAATGAAGAGAGAATATATAAAGCTTACTCAATAAGTTTCACCCACTCTCTCTCTCTCTCTCCATAAATTTACCTAATACATTTAGCAAATAAATGCAAAAGATATTTGACTTGGAATTCATAATACCAAAATAATATACGATTAGTTATATTAACAAAAATTAATAATGTATCCATAAAAAATTAATGATTGAGGCCAAGTTAAAATTTTAAAAATTTAATTACAAATTTTTAAATTATAGAAAATAATTTAAAATAGAGATTAACATAATAATTTAACCAAATTTAAAAATCAATTTACATTTGAAGTAGAAGATTCAATAAGCATCCTTGATTTTTTGCATTTATTTTTTTATCGCGTTTTTGCGTGGAGGCAGGGGTTGGTGGGATCAGGGTTGTGCTATGTGGCAATGTCATGGTGTCTCAAACAAAGAGGTCCAGTCTTTACTGCGGCATTTACACCCCTTGTACAAATATTTGTGGCCGTGCTTGATCTCTGTATCTTGCAAGAGCAAATATACCTCGGAAGGTTGATTCCTTTTACCCTCAATGTTATTTATTTCTTTAACTTTTAAGTTTAAATAAAATGTATTTAATAAATTTGTAATGTTATTACTATTTTTAATAGAGATATAATTAAAAATAAAAATTATGTGTAACTTATTTTCTCTTCTATATAAAAAATAAAATACAATGTAATTTTTCAAAATCCATGTATTATATTTAACATGCTTTTTATAATTTTTTTTATAAATAAATTAAATTATGGAATTAATTACCATAAAAATATAAAGAAAACATTGACACAATATTTTTTATGTCATCAGATGATAACACTTTGCTTAGATAGGATGTCAGTGCTACCCTAATATTACATAAACACTATCATCTAAAACATCATGGCATGTAAGACTGTAGGCTTATCATCGCACTATACCGAATGTTGTGTCTCTTTAGATTGTGTTTCCCCTAACATATCCATGTCTGCAACAAGCAGTGCTGCAGGATCTGGCATGGTTATTGTTGGTATGTATATTCTTCTATGGGGAAAAAGTAAAGAGGAAGAACAATATGTGGTCAGCAACAACAGGCAAGCAAATCACGAAGACGAAGAATGTCATTAGCAATGCCCATCCATGTCAATATATATTGGTCTTGATACTAATCCAAATGTGTTAAGTCTGCCCTCTAATTTAACGGGAACAGCAGTCCTCTGAATTACGGAGTGATAACCAAAAGCTGATATGTTTTTTAGATTTTTTCTGTATGACAGAAAGTCAATAAGTTGAGCTAAGTTGATAATTAATCATCAATTATTCAACTACGAAGACTCAAATTCAAAATTCAATTACTGCATGCCTATTCTTTAATTCTGAAGTTCTTACGTATATATGTACTAATTGGATCCGTCCATCCCAAGCACAAGAGGTCCAACTTTATTGGTAAAGTAAAAATGATAAAATGAAATTCACCTATATGTATAGTATGTAATGCTTACTATATTAAGTAATTTGAATGAGTTGATATAAATAATTTATATTCAAAGTATCAAAATAATATATAATTGACTATGTTAACATAATTTAACATTATATCTATTGAAAGATGTTTAATGATATGATTTAAATAAAAATATTTAAAACCGTGGGATTAAATTATAAACTTTTAAACTACTAAAACTAAATTAAAAATTTAGTAAGACTATGAGGACCAACAATATTATTTAGCATTTTTTTTACAACTTTTTCAATATAAAAAGGATTTTGAATAACAAAAATGAAATGATTTGCCATCATGTCCATCATTAATTTATGAAATTATGGTGTCAAAAAATAAACTATTATAATTAATTGTTTTAATAATGGGAAAATGTGTAAAAATGTATTAAAATTTATAGACTTTTTTCTTTTTCATTTAACCTCAATTTCCTTTTATGTTCATTCTAAAGTTATCAAAATAAAGAGTGATAAAAAATCATCATTTAACTCATTTTTTTCCCCACCCTTTGAGTAGGAAGGTGATAAATAGATAGTTTAGATTGGGACTTAACACTTTTGAATTAAATTTTATAATAGTTAGGCTAAGCTAAAGTTGGGCTTACTTGGACCGAGCCTTTTTAAAACTTTCGAGCGCTTACCACGTTTTCAATCTTACATAATTTTTTTCTTTAATACATTGTTTAGTGTCATAAGAAAAAAAGGAGTTAAAAAAATACAAAACAAGAAAAAAAAAAGAAAAAAAAATAAGTTATTACTAATATTATTTGATATTATACAATATAATAGAAGAGACATTTTTTCCCTTATCTAATCTTATCAAGAAAGAAAGGGAATATATGTAAATAATATATGAAATTACCTTATTATTATCCATTTAATCAAGAGCCATTTAGTGCACACAAAATTAGATATAAAAATTGAAATGAAAAGAAAAAAGTAAATAAAATAAATAAAAAATAACTCATATGCCTTCACTTCAAAAAAGTAATAAAAATTGATAGAAACTATTAAATAATAATTATAAGGATATAATAAATATTACAAACAAAAGAAAGCTAGCCACCAAATGGACTATAAGATATATTTATCATGAAAGAGGGGTAAAGAGGGAAAGATTTCATTTTTGCCTTTTTTTTACATCCAACAATTGAGGAATTGCTAAAATATGGGTCCCACAAATATCTAATCTTTCCCCATCATCTTTTTTTTCCTTCCATTTTATACATGGCAAATAAAAGAAAGATAACATTCTTCTATCATTTCCTTTCCTTTCTTCCTAGTCCTTCTTACCAATCAATGTATAAGTTCACCACATAGAGAGGTTTGAGTGTAGGACATTTGGCTTCAAGTGGATCTTGCTTAGTTCCTAGATGGATCCTCTATAAGCTTACAAAAATGCCCTTGGGCATATAAAAGAAATGTATAGACCATCTTCAAGTAAGCACTTCAAGTATTGAATTTTCACACACAATTCCCATGTTTTATGGTCCTTTTAAGAAAAATCCACATCAATGTCAATCATAGGCCTACAAATAAGGATACTCCTCATACTTGCATCAAGAATTATGTACAACCTCTAAAAGCTTGGTAACATGCATTTAGGTGGGGTAGAGGGTGCCATTTTTATTACCTATATCTTCAATAGAACAAGGGAGTTAGGATTAGACTTTGTTAACTCTTCACAATGGTCATATAGCATTCTAAATTACTCTCTAAATGAGCCATCAATATGTTTCATAACATTGCCCTTTGTTCTACATGCCTTTGACATAGTCACAATAATGTGTCCACTTTTATTTTCATTTTGGGATTTTTATGTTTATTTTTGTACCTTCTTTTTTCAAATCTCTTACTAAACCCCTTAGAACTCATAATTTTTAATTTAAACTCTTTGCTTACGGCTATGCTTGTTGACTAAACTTCTCAATTGTCATGTATTTTCATTCTAAAACCTAGTAGCATGGGCAACTATCTTTTTTTGTTTTTGTTGTGTTTTTTTCCCTTTTACATATTTTTGTTTTTCATTTAGTTCTTTATTAGTTACAGCCTCTTGATCCATCGACTTATTAAAATGTTCATTATTTCCACTTTCATGTCTTGATGTATTTGAGCCATCAAAATCCTTAGTCTTATGGCCTAATCAAATGGTTGGCTTAAACCCACCTTCATCTTGGGCTTCTTCATCCACCCCTTTAACAGGCCTTTATTCCCACACATCATCCTCATCATCTCTCATCCTTTTTTCCATAGCATTAGTATCTTGCATATCCTCATTTACAAGACATCTCCCAACATTGGAACCTTATCAAGTTTGAGAAATATTGTGCACCACATATATCTCCACTTTCCAATGCTTAAAAGTTATGCTAGGGGCATAACCTTTGCTTCTTTTTCATCAACAATAGGCTTGATGTAATATCCAGTCCTCCGAAAACCAGAGAAAACGTGAAAAACGTAACGTACGGTTTCTCTGTAAACGAACAAAATTCACCAGATACAAAAGGAAGTCTCCCAAGATGATGTAGTTAAGGTCCCAAAAAATTTAGGAAGCATTCTAGACTCCTAAAAATGAGAATCCCAGGCTCAGACGAAAGGAAAAATAGAGCTAGAATGAAGAAATAATTTCTGACAAAAAGCTTATGAAACATAATGGCATTTTCGTAATTTTGAGAAAATTTTGGAATTCATACAAGAGGGCTTTTTAAATGAAATTTTTGAGTTTTTCAGGGTTCTCAGAGGTCCTAAAAATCATAGGAAGCCCCGGGACAGTTAAATCTCCTCCAGTGGATGTTTTTCAACGTCGGTGTACCTGAATTTTGACAAATTCATCTGGAAAGGTTTTAGCTCTGATTTGAGTGATTGCAAAGTGTTTTTTCTTAATTGGGAACCTAAATTTTATAATGGAAAATACGGTTCTAAAAAAGGAGCTAAAACGAAGGAGAAACGAAAATGCAAAGTATGAAGGGCAAAATAGGAATTTTTGAAAAAGTCACTTTACCCTAGCTATATATAGGTGGCACCTCACACTCTCCCTCATTTTACTTTAGAATTCCCAGCCCCAAATCAGAAGCAAAACCCTTGGAGAGTGGCGCACAAAGAGAAGGGAAGAAGGAGGAAAGATTCAAGACTTTAGGTATGGAATTTTGCTTGTTTTTCATGCTTTCTCCCCACCAAGCTCTTCTCCTCTTTTTCCCTCTTCTTCTCCATGAATTTTTTGAAGTTTTGAGGGCTGTTTTGAAGGAAGAACAGAGGGGAATTTTCGGATTTGAAGAGAAGACTTTGGAGAAAGCAAGATTCAAGCCAAACTAACCAAAGAAACAAGGTAAAAATGCATTTTATGGTAGCTATGTTGATGTCTCCTTCTTCTCTATTTCGACCTAGCCTAAGAACCATAGGAAGATATAATTTTCAAGCCCAACCAAGCATGATTCTTAAGTATTTGATGGAGAGGAATAAGAATATGCAAAGGAAACCATGAAATAGGCATTAGGATTCAAGATGCAAAACCTAGGGTTTCTAGTGTACCTTTCAAATTCTGAATTTATGTGATATTTTTTAGGTCTAATTTAGAGTATAAATGAGTTCTTGAGACACCAAAGATGCTCCCAACAAGTTTCTCCCTTCAAGAAAACAAAGAAAACTCCATGGAGCCCAAAACCTAGGCATGTCTCGGCCAAGCATGTTCCATGGTGCTAAGGAGAGTTTTAAATTTTTCTAAGGTCATTCTTGAGTCATAATTGATGAATGAAAATGAAGGGAGGCCTTGAAAAAAATTTAGAACTCATGGAAAGTGATTTGGTGTCTTAGGTTCCATATTATGACCTAAAGAAGCAACATGATGTTAGGCTCTTTGTTTTAATTATGTGATGACTCCAAGAGGCTTAAAAGGAGTCAAGAATCATATTTGAAAGGAAATAATGGAGCCTAGAAATCATTTGAGGGGTGTTGTTTCATTAGGTGCAATTATGGACCATAATGGAGCCTATATAGCAATCTAGTGTTTCACTAAGTTATGTAGCCTTAGAATATGTCTCATGAACCTAATTGGCTCCCATAAATTGTATCTAGGCCAAGAGAAACTATCTCTACCAATTTATGGGTGTGTGGCCAAAAGAGGAGGCTTGAATTTCAAGGAAAAGTGTGTGAGTGTACACAAAGTAGCTCTCTCCACCTTTTCTCATGCATGGATGTGTGTTTAGCTTGTTTCAGAATGTGTGTATGTGTATTTTCAAGCTATAAAAAGTATGATAGCATGCCTTTATATACCATGATCCTTGATGCCATGTTATGTTCTTAAATGGTTTCATGATGGTTGTATGAGTTTGCTTGAGTGTAGAGAGGCCAAGAACTCTTCCCTTTGATGAGGATGAGCCAAGAACCCTTAAACTTGGTTAAGATAAAGTAAAGAGTCTCCCAAAAGTAAAGTGGGCTCCCAAGAGTATGGTTGAGTCCAAAGCTCTTAAAGAATGGGTGAGGCAAGTCTAAAATCCATGAAAAGAAGTGTGAGGCCAATCCAAACACTCGGTGAGCTCTTAAATGTCTTGTATGATTTGTTCATATGCCAAGTTTGCTTTTAAAATGTCCATGACTTCCATCTTTTCCATGCAAGCATTTGTAAAGCTTGCTTTGCACATATTATGTATGATTGAATGAGAGATGAGCTATTGGGATTTTTTGAATCTCATTCCCTCCTCTCCAATGATCTCATATGCTAGGTGAACCAAATAGATATGCCAATGGGAGCCAACAATACTAGAGGAAGGAGATTGACATTCATATGTCTAGTTTTTGCTTTATGGAACCATAATGATGTTCAATGATGTATATGAATATTGTAAATGGCATATGACCCTTGAGACACATGTAATTATGCTATTCTATGATATAGAAATGAGAATATGTGTTATATGAATAATGGAATGTGAATTGAGCATGTATGGTAAAGATAACTTCATGAATGAGTTTATGGAAATGTGTATAAGTATGGGTTAAAAGGCCAAAATGAGATGCATGAGGTTTGGAACCATTTGGGTAGCTCACACAAGTCTCAAACATACTTTTAGACTTGCCCAAAAGGTACCACAACCAAGGGAAGGCCATTTGGCAAATTTGGTACCTCATATGGAGCCAAATTTGACCATAATAGAATCTTACGTCATTTTTTAGCCAAATGAGCTAGTCTTGATTTGATATTTGGCATGCAATTAGGTCTCATTGAGAGATTTCTAGGAAGTTAAAGATCATAATTTTTAGAGGTTTGGAGAATATTCGATGAGTTTTCAAAGTTGAGATTTTCTATGGATTATGGTATGTGCACTGTTCACACTGGTAGATTTGTATTTTGTGTCATCTAATAGGAAAATGATATCTAATGCTTGTGAAATTTTATATGCATAAATTAGAGGTCATAAGCTTTCTATAGCCATCAATATCACCTCATTTAGAGGTCTGAGCAAGGAGTTATGCATTTTTGAAGTTGGCTGTCAGTAGTAGTGGTGCCCCAGGAGTTCAGTCACTATTTTATAGGATTCTAATGGCCAAACGTATCTATTTCATTTTGGAATTATTTTTAGCATCAATTTAACATTTTTAGCTTTCTAGAATGACTGAATGTGTGTGATTTCAATTTTTATAGAATTAGTTATGAAGTTTAGAAGTTTGTATCAATAATCTGAATAGTAGCCCAAGCAGCCAGCGATCTCAGTAGCTTTTCGGATGTCAAACATCCTACATAAGGAATGTTATGCTCTAGGCATATTTTTAGTGTGAAGTAGACATCCATAGCTTCCTATAATTACCAAGATTGCATGAGTTTGATTTTTTTAGAATTAATTATGATTTTTCAAAGTTTGACAAGAAAAGAGGCCAAATCTAGCTGAAAATATACTCAATTATTTTGAGCTCCATTTTGGTTTCTATGAGTTGTGGGCATGATTTTGAGAGTAAATGAGTTGTATTGATGTATTTAAATATGAGAATATATAGAATGAACTCACATGGTCCACGTGACACTAAATGGAATTTTTAAGTCCAACGCAACGTAAAGAAAGTCACTATTTTTTCCCTTTTGCCTTATATCTTCATGAATATAATGCTGTGAGGCATGTTTATATATGATATGATAAGTTAGAAGTTATGGTGTTACACTTGAGCCCAAACTCTAAATGTATCTAAGATTTCTATACCTCACTCTTCCATTTATTTACACTAACAATGTTGTAATGGTACAACAGAAAAGAAAAATGAACCAGCAACGAGCCTAGTTGGATAGGACTCGCACTCCTATTCTTTTATCTCTTCAATTATATCATGTGTAATTATTACAAAGAACTTAAGTTAATTTATTTATATCACAAGTTAGGTATTTTTATAATTTGCTAATGCTTCTAGTGTTTATAATAGGTCTAAATGCCTTTCTTAATTATGAATGTATTTAACATTTTTAAAAAAAATTACACCATAGGTTGCCCTAATGAGTGATAGAACCTTTCTTAATTCTCACAAGCAAAAAAATAGGTGAGTTATAAACTACCTATGCCTTCATAGTAAAATATACTATGTAGTAGTGACTACATTAGAGTTGTACGATACAAGAAAAACACAATTCAAAGTCAATGGGACAACATGACCTAAATACAAAGCAAGTAAAAGTGACACATCATCTTACACCTCAAACCCAACAAAAGCAAAGACAACTACACAACACCCAATATTTAACATCAACAATACCACACCACACAAATATATAGCAAGCAATGAAAACCCTAACAAACACCAAACCAATTTTACAAACCACACAGCCCAATGTTTTGAAAACCCTAACCTCATTGTTGTTTAACAAAATGGACCCCCATTATAGAGCCAATATGACCCATTACAAATTATACATTAAAATGGGTTTGCAAACCTAATTATAGGTTAAAAAGTCCACCCGACTCAAAAAATAGATATAAATCCCCTAAAAAAATTGAAAAAAAAAAGCTTATTTTAGAAAGGTCCATTTATAAAATAGGTTGGACTAAGGCTTTTTTTCAAGCCCAGCCCATCCCAAATATTTACTATTTTTAAAAAAGAAATTTATTCTTACCCTAGGAAGTTTGTCCCTCTATCTTTTAAAATGATATATAAGATCATTTCATCTTTAAGTACTATAAAATTGTGTGCAAGGAAATCATTCACAATAGAAATATTTTTGTCAATTCATTTGTTTTAATTGATATATTTCATTTATCTATATTAATGGGTAAAGAGGGATTTTATTTATTTTCTTTTTTTTGGTTAAAGTCTGATTGTCCCTTGTTTGATGAAGATTGAAAAGTAGTGACTAAACATTATCCAGAAATTTGTGCCATATAATAAAACTATGTTGATATTCAACTAAATGAATTATGTGTTGGGTTGCTAATTTTGCTTTATTTTGTTATGTTTCATGGTGTTTGTGAAGCAAAAGGAGTGTTTAGCTGGCAATTGAAGCATTTATTAAAAATAACAAGTATATTGTATTTTTTGGGTTAGGTCAGGCATTACTTGTTTTTTCATTGGGTTGAATTCGATTTTGAACTATTATGAACAATATCATGTTAGGCCCAAGCCCTATTTTAGAGACATTTTCTTTTATAGGCCTAGTTTCTTTTTAGATGAGTCCAACCTATAATCAGGTCAATTTGTATACCATACTTCAATATTACTTTCAATGAAAATCTCACTTGATGTGATATTTCTATCAATCCAACTTAAATTTAAGGCTCAACCTATGATGGATGACGAGAGAGTCGAATTGAAACACATAAACTAACCAAATTTCTTTTTAATAGACAAAAAATCCTTCCTATTCCTAAAAAATTCAAAATGGTGTAGTTTCAGCTTTGTTGAGTTTGGTGTGTGATTGTAATGCCTCCTTTATCTATCCATTTTTAGTAATTTTTTTTGTGCGATTAATTTCTAATTAATTTATGGCTAACTACTTTCTTTCTTTTTAATTGTTCTTTTATGATAAAGGTTTTTTATTTCACATCAATTAAACTTATACATCATAGCGGAATATGAAAATGATGAAAATTAACTACTTGTATCACATATTATTTAAAAAGTTTTGACATAGAGGAGTGCGATCTATATAAATATAAACCAAAGTAAAACATTGGGGATTTAGTTTAAACTACCCAAAGAGAAATCCTGAGAATAAAAAAGAATTGCTAAAGTTAGTCCCCTATTTATACAAAAAGAAATTATCCACTATTAGCAGCTACATATTTTTATGGAAACTGGAGAGGAGATCCACTTATAAGAAATGAGTGAGTTTCCAACTCTCTCCGTACCATAAAAATTACCAAAACAACTCGTACAACATTATCACAGGATATGATATGTATATTATGGATCACATATATCCAACCTTGTAGAGGGAATTGCATCCATTCTGCTTGCAACTCTAATGTCACTCTGTAAGTTAGCATCTAAAAATATAAATCATAGTAGAATAAGAAATAACTTTTTTAGTAACATAGACATGATTAATATAAAATAATAACTATAAAGAAAAGCTAGGTATAAAATGAATAATATGAACAAAATGTTCTATAGAGAATATTCAATTTACAAAATAACGTAAACAGAGAATAATATACTATTTTCGTAATATTTAATATGAATACAAAATAATGAAAACGAAGAGTACCATAGGGTTTTATACAAACATATAACAAAGAATATCGTGTATACTTCAAGGCTTTGCACATGTAAATGGAACGTGATTTAAATACAATTAATAAGATATTAACAGCATTAGAGTTCATCAACCATAAGATATCAACATATATAGAATACAAAAAAAATACAATCAACAACAATTATTTAGCTTGACCATTAGGCCTTGAAAATTGATAGGCTCGATACCCATATTATATTGCACTGCCATGACTTAGCAGGTTCACCCTTACTTCTTTTACTAAGGCATCCCCCAGTGAGTATCTAAGGAAAGTCATATAAAAATATCACAATAAAATGTCATCCAAGTCATCATTTGATCACGATATAATATATGTATTTAGGAAAAAATTGCCTTGCACAATGCTGTGCATAATCAAATAATCTCGATGGCATACTAGAGTTCAGAAAAATTATATTTAAATACTTGAATTTATCTTTTCACTTTTCTAAGTCTAGGTTTGTTCTTGGACCCATCCAGTATCTAACATAGTCCATAATTTAGGATCCAACATCAAGGTACAGAATAAGGTCCAGTATAACCATAAAAGGTTCGTTTAGATATACGAGCAGCTCAATAAAACTCAATAAGTCCAAATAGGTCCAAAATATTTGAATGGCTCTCACCGGTGCTAATTATTATTTTAGATATTTTCAAGTATCTTTATTAATTAAATCGGACATCTAACACAGCAACAACTATCTAGTGACTAACTTTGGTGCGCACACATATGGCTTATCCCTTGAACAAGGCAACTTTGCCATAATACATGCACACACACACACACACACACACACACATATATAGGTTAATCTATTACAAAACAACTCATATTCATGAAATCAGACAATAAATAGTATATTATCCATATTATTAGGAAATCAAATAGCAAGTAGTACAATACTAGAATAAATATTCACAGTATATTCAAATATCAATGTGATGCTTCATAAATTTTTAACTTTCACAAATAGGCTCTAAAATTTGCAGAATAAATATTAGGAAAATTGAGACAACATATAGAACATATTAAACCACATAAATCATCCAAAACATATCAAATAACATAAGTAAAAATTTAAGAAGCTCTTGGTCAAGCCTTTTTTATCAAAAAGTTGACTTTTTATATAATTATTCATAACTCACCAAAATTTCACCATAGGCTTTATTTTTAGTGTAAATTAACTAATTTAATTGGTTTTTGAAAAACTCCTTCCTAGGCATGTTGCATGGTTTAAGCCGAACCTAGGGTGTGTGTTTGTAGGTGTTGTTTTCTTCCATTTTTTCTTGTTAACAAGCCAATAATACATAATCAAGGGAGATAGATAAAAAATCCAAAATAATTCCTAGGAATTCTATGAACATTCTACACTTCTATCACAATTAAATTCAAGAGTTTCTTGCCATAATTTTCATGAAAATCAAGATTATATTAATCTATCTATTCCTTAAGCTTTCTCCCATTATTATCCCATTCATTTTCTCTTCATTTTCTTCCATGGCTTCTTTTAATATGAAATTCCATAATTTATAGAAAAGTTTCCAAGAATAGGAATTTTCTTGAATCACATGAATCTATAAGCTACATATATGAATTCTCTATCTTTTCTTACCATGGATTCATAAGACAACAAGAATTTCCATCTTCTTGCCATGACCAAAACTCAAGGAGTAGAGAAAAGAAAAATTTTTGGAGAAAAATAGAAGAAAACCAAGAAGAAGAGAATTTATTTATATTACCTTTGAATCTGTAATGTTTCTTTTCCCTCGGTGGCTTTTCCTTTCTCTTTTCTCATTCTTCCTTCTTCTCCCTTAGCCGTGGCTCTCTTCCCTCCTTTCTCTCTTGGTTTGGTCGAATGGTGAGTTTGTGTTTTGTTGTGTGTGTAGTGTAAATGTGCGTGTATGTGTGTGTTTTATGTAAGTTTTATTTCTAAATGGATGGTTAGGATTGAATGTATTTTAAGATGGAAGATCTTGGCCTTTGGATCAAATGAATGGTTAAGGTTGAGTCTTCAAATGGGAGAGTAGATGTGAGCCTTTGAATTAGATGGAGGGTTGTGATTTGATCTTAAAAAGTAGAAAAATCTAGGTCATAGGATTAAATTAACAATTAAGATCGTATCTCATTTTATGGATGAATATTAGTTGTTAGATTTTAACCACAGCTAAATTTTAACCATGGTTACTTTTCTCAAAATTTTGTGAAGATAACTTTGCATTTGTTATTGCTTAAATAAGCACTTGTGTCATTCAGTGTCAACAATGACATCAATGGTAACTTTTTTGTAAAATGTGAGATTTATCAAGATTTGCTGACATAAGCCGATGTCATAGTTCCGTAATACGTGTAGTCTTTAGAAAATTCCTTACATATAGCACCACATCACCATTTTCCCTACTTATGGTGCCATATTAGCACCTTCCCAACCAGATTCTTTGAAAATATCTCCATTCTGCCAATGGATCTTTTCATAGGTTTTCCATAATATTTTATTTGGCTTGTGTTCTCTAGGTTCTCCACCATATTTTAATATTATTTAGGCCAATGTGGGCCCTACTTAAGTTCTTTAGTCATATATTATTATTATTATTTATTTTCCTAATATTATATATTTTTTAAGGTCCAAATGATTATTTTGTGTCAATGGAAAGGTAACAAACAAGTATCTCTATTTGTTTTATTGCTTATATCTCCATATTAACCTTTCATCTGCAGATTTCGTCACTACTATCTGGTAGATCTTTCTGTACAAAATTTCCTGACATAGTTAACTTGAGCTTTGAGGTTTAGTTCATCTTTATATAAGTTATTAATCGCTTAGGGCTATTTTTTTATTTTAACGAGTTTAGAATTTTATGGAACAAATTTTATAATTTTCTGCAGATTATTCCTTAACTCTTGATATATATATACATATATATATATATATATATCATGCCATTTTTTCATTGTTTAGTCTTCTAAAAAAATTATCAAAGTTTGTTTAAGTGACAAATGATAATTTTGCCTTAGACGCTCTAAAATATTAAAAATTTCTATAGGTCTTATTTGTCTCATACTTTTCATATATGAAGCTATTTTGTTTAAATTCATCTTATTAAAGTTTAATAAATTCATTTAATAAAATGCTAAATAATTAAAAAATCCTAATTTTTAGGGATGTTACATTTCTCCCCATCTTAATAAAAATTTTGTCATTAAAATTTGAAATCTATACTTGTATTACATAATTCTAGGTACTTCTATCGCATTTCTTCTTCCATTTCCCATATGGCTTCTTCAGGTATCATTCCTTCCCATGTCACTTGTTGGGAATTCTAAGACATGCAATAGAAAATTAAAATTTATAAATCTCGAATTCCTTCCCTGTGGATCTATCAATGTCGCTTAAATCGAGTAGATCTAAAAATATTTATCTTTATTACATGATACTTCTTTCATCGTTAGATTTTAAGAACTGATCTTCAGATCTGCTCCCTCTACCGATATACATATGAATGGTTGCTCAACTTGAACGGCGTGCTAGTGCCTTTGACTAATGTCTATATACGTTCTTGGTAGAGAAGACACTTCTCTCTTTCTCTCTCTCTGTGCATCCATACACTATTAGTACACTTTCTCTTTCTAGGGTTTTTCTTTTCTCTCTCAGAGTTATGTTTTCTCTGTGTTGTTTTAGGAAACTCTAGCCTCTTTTTTTTTATAGAGGTATCTCATTAGGGTTTTAGATATATTTGATTAATTTAAAATACATTATTTTAAATCAAATCAAATCTTAATTAAATAAATTAATTTAAATTTAAGTCTATCTAATAGATTAAATTTATCTAATTATTTAATCTAAATCTAGCACTAAATTCAAATTTAATTTATCTCATAAATTAAATTTAAAATATCATATTAGTCTAAATTTAAATTTATCATATAGATTTAAATTTAAAACTAATTCATTTAAATTAATTAAAGGATATATATATATATATTTATTTATTTATAAAATTCTTTCACCCTAGATTAAACGTGACATTCATTGAATTTAGATGCAATTTCAGATTCAATGAATTTGGACATTCTAGCTCGAGTTAACTCATTCTTATGTGACCCTATAGGTCCATATGACGTTAGTAGTGGGCTAATATACTATTTGACCCACAAGTCACAAGCGGTCTCTAGGAAGACATTGTAACTACCCAAATCATATAGGGATCGGTGATTTGATGCAACCTATCATATAACCCTATTACATCCTTTTTGTCACACGATATCTAGATCAAGTATGAGGTATGGAAATGTTATCCTCATCTTACTTGATCATCATTTTTTCGATCTACGTGCAGACTGACAATACAAATGAAAACCTTTTCATTCAAGCACAACTATGTATTTCTCAATTTCACTCATCGAGGGGCCTAGAGATATCTCTCTATTAATTAGAGGGACAAATTCTATCTTGACCACTCATCTTTTTCTACATGAATTTCACTATGCCTGATCATAGCCTTTATGATCACTGGTTAAGGATGACTTTTGACTATATCAAAACATAGTGTTCCTCATGTTGGAAACTATGGTAATCTCAAGTCTAAAGGCTCGGTGACATGGTTATATATGAGATACGCTTATGACTTAATCCATATAGCTATCTTATGATGGGTTAATCTAGCATTTTATTTCCTAACAAGTGCCTATGATTTTGATTTGTATCTATATACATGATTAACACATAATCATCAATCAAAATCATACTAGTCTTAGTTTATCATCATTCCGACAATAATGATCGACTAGAAATATTTAGGATAATCAATATAATTTATCCAAGGATATTATTATATAAAACATACAAATAATATAATAATGTAATAAAAGAAAACTCTTATTTTTTAATAAAGTATAATATTTGCAATACAATGATTGGCTTAGGACACAATCTCTAACACCACTTTCACTAGAGGAATGATCTTATTCCTTAACTATTTCTGGTCAGTGTCTAAGATTGATATTAGTTTTACCATGTATGTTAAAATCTCCTGAAGTTGTACCTATTCATTATCTTAGACATGTGAAGGATCAAGAATATACTTTCTTAATTAGGATACATGGAAAATGTCATGAAAGTTAGACATGTAAGGTGGTAAGGCTAGTTGATAAGCTACTGAATCAATTTTTTTTTTTTTAAGAATTTGGTAAGGACCAATGTATTGTGGATTCAACTTTTGGTTCAGATAGCTCGCCTACACTAATGGTAAGAGTAACTTTAAGAAAAAATAATCTCCTTCATTAAATTCTAAAGGTCTTCTTCTTTGATTAGAGTAACCTTTTATCTACTTTAGACTATAATTAACTTTTCTTTGATTTTCTTAACTTAATCTGTGGTTTGTTGAACTAACTCAAGTCCTAGCAAAGACTTTTCTCCAACTTTGTACCAACACGAGGGAGATCTATACTTTTGTCCATACAAAGCTTCATAAAGAGCCATCCCAATGCTACTATGGTAACTATTGTTATAGGTAAACTCTGTTAATGGTAAGTACCTATCCCAATTTCCCTTTTGCTCCATCATATAAGCTTTAAGTATGTCCTTTAATGTTTGAATGGTTCTCTCAGTTTGTCCATCAATCTAAGGGTGATAAGCTGTACTAAGGCATAACTAGTCCCAAAAGCAGCCTGAAAAGATTTCCAAAATCAAGAAGTGAACCTAGGGTCCATGTAAGGAATAATACTAGAAGGCACTCCATGTAACTTTATAATTTCTTGTATATACAATTGAGCTAATCTATTTAAAGAATAGATAGTCTTAATGGGCAAAAATGAGTTGATTTGGTCAGTCTATCTATAATGACCTAAATGGCATCATGCCTTAACTGAGTTCTAAGAAATCTCATCACAAAATCATGGATATACTATCTTATTTTCATTCAGGGTTTTCTAAAGGTTGGAACAATCCTGAAGGCTGTTGGTGTTCTATTTTTCACTTTTTAGTATACTAAACACCTAGACACAAATTCAGCTATTTCTTGCTTCATTCCTAGCTACCAGTACAATTTCTTAAGATCATGATACATCTTTGTGGATCCAAGATGAATAATGTATTTGCTTTTGTGAACTTCTTCTAGAATCGATTTCCGTAATTCCTTATTAGGCATACACAGTCTAGCTTGGAACATTATGGTTCCATCCTTAGCTTTAGTGAATTTGAGTTGTCTAATTGGAGCTTGTAAGGTCAAATTAGATCCTTGGGCTTCTCTAATCTGATTTCTCAAATCACAAGAGATTTCAAGCCTATTTTACCTAAAACCTTCAGGTGACCTAATGACGAAAGTTGGTAAATCCCTAATTTGCTCCATTAAATTCATCTCTTTTACCATTAAGGAGGATACATGCAAAGATTCCCCACTTAGAGCATCTGCCACTACATTGATCTTTCTTGGGTGATATTTAACTTAAAGTCATAGTCTTTCAACAACTCTATCCACCTTCTTTATCTCATATTAAGTTCTTTCTGTTCAAACAAGTATCTGAGGCTTTTATGATTATTAAAAATTTGAAAAGTCACCTCATATAGGTAATGTCTCTAAATTTTTAAAGCAAACACTACAACTACTAATTTTAGGTCATAGGTAGGGTAATTTTCTTCATGAGGTTTTGATTACATAGAAGCATAAGTCACTACTCTCTTATCTTTTATTAGTATACATCTTAACTCTTTCTTTGATGCATCATTGTACACTTCAAAGGTTCCTAAATGATCATGTATGGTTAATATTGGAATAGTGGTTAACTTCTCTTTTAAAGTTTGAAAACTTTACTCACACTCAGTGATCCAAATAAAAGAACTTCCTTTCCTAGTTAGCTTGGTCAAAGGTGAAGCTATTTGGGAGAATCCTTTTATAAATCTATGGTAATATCTAGCCAAACCTAAGAAACTTCTAATTTTAGTGACAATCTTTGGTCTTTCTTACTAAAGCACAGTTTTTACTTTATTAGGGTCAACTAACACATCTTGACTAGAGATCACATGACCTAAAAATTTCATGTCAGACAACTAAAATTCACACTTTCTAGTTTAACATATAATTGTTTTTCTTTAAGGATTTGCAAAACCATTCTCAAGTGTTTTTCATGTTCTTTTGTACTTCTTGAATACACCAAGGTATCATTTATAAACACTACCATAAATTAATCTAGATAAAGTTGAAAAATCCTATTCATATAGTCCATAAATATTGCAGGTACATTAGTGAGTCCAATGGCATCATTAAGAACTCATAATGATCATATTAGTTCTAAAGGTAGTCTCAGAAATGTCTTTTTCCCTTACCTGAATTTGATGGTATCTAAATTTTAAGTCTATTTAGAAAATATAGAGGTTCCTCTAAGTTGATCAATTAGGTCATCTATTCTTGGAGAGGGTATTTGTTCTTACTAGTTACCTTGTTCAGTTGTCTATAATGTATACATGGCCTAAGGCTTCCATCTTTCTTGGCTACAAACAACACTAGCGCTCCTCAAGGTGAAACACTTGGCCTAATAAATTTCTTTTCTAACAGATCATTGATTTGGTTTTTTAGTTCTTGCAATTCAAGAGGTAACATCCTATAAAGAGTGATGGAAATTGGTATAATTCCAAGTATAAGGTCAATAGAAAATTCTATTTGTCTTTTAGGGGGCAATAGGAATTTGAGTTATCTTTATTTTGATTCCTAATGAATTCAAGAGGATACTTTTTGGATTCATAAAATCATCTTCTTTTCCATAGGAATTGACAGGGATCTTTGGAGGGATAAAAATAGTCTTCTTATGGAAATCAAGGTAACATGGTTAATAGATAATCAATCCATTCCTAAAATGGTGGCAAGATTAGTCATAGGTAAACAGATAAGGTCAACAACGAAATTTTGCTCATAAACATAGATGGGATAGTGTAGACAAGAATGAAAAGTCACTACTTTTTTAGTAGGGATAACTATAACAAGATCATAGGTTAAAATGGAGATGGAAAATTGTAGATTCCTTACCTAGTTTGTAAAGATAAATGAATGGGTAGCTCCAGAATTAAACAACACAAGCAAAATATTATTTTTAATATAACCTGTACCTTGTATCAATCCAGATGATTAAGCCATATCTCTTTTGTCTAAGGAATAGACTCTCCCTTGATATTGTAGTCGGGTAGGATTCTACTCCATTTTCCACTTATGGACAATCTCTAATGAAATGTCTTGACCACACTTATAACAAGTAGGAAGTCTTGACAAACACAGCTTACCAGAGTGCTGTTTCTTACACCTTTTACACACCATGGCATTATTTGGTTTGAGTTGGTATAGGGCAGGTTTCTTTTCATTTCATAGGTTCTTACAAAAAGGTTTAAATGGTCTTCCCTTCTTCTTCCACTGATTATTCTTAAATTTTTTAGCCTCATCTTCCTTTAAATTCTTTGCTACCACCTTACACCGATTCAGCAACTTTGGATAATGTAACGTCCGATTTTTCATAAAACATCGAAATGAGTCAGTTTTCAAAATAAGTCCCCTAAGGTGAGTTATTTAAGACTAACAAAAATTAGAATAAAATTCTAAATAATAGAAAATGAGAATTTGAGCCTTGAGTTGCCTAGAAACTGGGGCCACAGTGATTCAAAAAAATTATTGAAAGGCTAGTGACATTTTTGTAAATAAGTGTAATTTTGGAAAAACACACACGAGAGATTTTTAAATGAAAATTTTAAGTTCTTCAAGGTTCTCAGAGGCCCTAAAAGCTATGGGAAGCCCCATAATAGTTAAAACCCTTTCCGGTGGATGTTTTTCAACGTCAGTTGATCCGAACTTTGACTAATTCATTTAGGAAGGTTTTAACTCTGATTTGAGTGATTCCAAAGGCATTTTACTAAATTGGGAACCTAAATTTCATGATGGAGAAGACGGTTCTCAAAAAGGAAATAAAATGAAGCTAAAAAAAATGCCACCACGGAAGAGACAAAATGGGAATTTTGTAATTATTCTGTCTTGAAACTTCTTTAAGAAGCACATTTCACTTCTCCTCCACTTTTAGACTGATTTGTTCTACCCAAAAACCAGAGGAAATTCAAGAGGCTTAAGCGCACAAGATAAAGGAGGAAGAAGGAGAAAACCAAGGCAAGGAAGGTAAGATTTCTTAAAAATTTCCATGTCCCTCCTTCTTGAAACTTATTCCTCTCCTCTCAAGCTTCCTTTCTATAGTTTTAATGGGATGTTTGGTGCTGTTTGAGGGCATAATAGATAGGGGAATTTTGAAATTGGAGAGAGCAAGCCAAACAAAGGAAGAGCCTTCTTGGAAGAACTTGATTCAAGGTACTTTCCTTGCAAGATATTGCTTCTTTTTCCTTAGTTTCTTCTCCTATAATTTCGGCCAAAATAGACCCAAGGAGAGGGAAGGGTTTTTGTTCAAGAATCATCAAGAATTAGTGAGATTAAGTTAGAGGAAGATGGAAGATACCAAAAAATTCCAAGGAAATCCATGAAACTAGAAGTTAGAAAAGTGTAGAGCACTTAAGGAAATTGAAAAAACTGATTTAATCCATGAGTTCCTTTAGCTATTTAAGTGTTTCCTTGAACTCCTACAACTCTTAACAACCTCCCTAAGTGGTTTCCCCATCAAGGAAAAATCAAAAAGCCATTAAACCCTATTAAGGCTCCATATTTCGGCCAAGCAATGATAGCATAGCTAGGGAGAGTTTTAAATTTTTTTCAAGTCCATTTTTGAGTCATATATGATGAATAAAAGTGAAGGGAAGCCTTGGAAAAAATTTAGGAAGCTTAGAGAATGAGTTGGTGCTTTATGTTCCATAATGTAATCTAAGAAAGCAACATGTACTTATGCTCTTAGTTTTAATTAGGTGATAACTCCAAAAGGTTTAAAGGGAGTCAAGAATCATGTATAAAAGGAAAGAATGGGGATTAGACTTCAAAGAGTGAGTGTTGCTTCATTAGTGCCATTAGAAACCATAAGTGAATCATAAAATAAAGTTAGAGTTCCAACTAGATAGGTAGCTTTAAGAATGGTTCCAAGAGTCTAATTGGTTCTTATTTTGTGTAATTACGCCAAGGAAAATAAGCCCCACCTAGTTATGAGTGTGTAGTCATGGGAGGAGATCCAATTTCAAGAGAAAAAGTGTGCTTGTATGGCAAAGGTAGTTCTCTCTCTTTTCTTCCATGCATGAATGAATGTTTACATTGTCTTTGAATGTGTGTATGTGTATGTTAAGCTATGAATTGCATTTTAGTATGATGCCTATATTTCATGGAACTATAGTATTGCATTATGTATTCAAATGATACCTAGAATGTTTGCATTGGTTTGTTTGAATATGAAGAGACCAAGAACCTTCTATCTTCGATGAGGATGAGCTAAGAGCCTTTAGAAGTGGTTGAGACCAATAGAAAGTCTCCCAAGAGCAAGGCTTAGTTCAAGGCCTTTGAGAAAAAGGGTGAGGCAAGTCCAAGAACCTTGAAGGAAGTGAGTGAGGCTAATCCATTCATTTGGAAAACCTAAGTATGCTATGTGTAAATGCCAAGAATACATATTTAACCATTTCAAGTGTTATGCTATGCATGCACTTTAAAGCTTGTATTACATTCTTTATGCATGATTGAATGAGAGATGAGCTATTGGGATTCTTTGAATTTCACTCCCTCATCTCCAATATCCTAATATGCTAGGTGGAGCCAATGAACAAGTAAATGGAAGCCACCAAGTGGGAAGATGAAGCCTTAATCCTAAAGCTCTTAATTTTATTTATGTTGTAACTAAAGGAATGGCATATGATGCAATATTTTGATAGAATTGGTAGATAATGAATGGAACAAGTGTAATTATCCTAATAGATGATGTATGTATGAAATTTGATGATAAATGGAATGTATTGCAATTTTTGGGTATTGAATGACCATTTCAAATTCATGTTCCTTAGCATATGGCTTGGGGATGAAGGATGAGATTTTGTATTTTAATTTTCTACACCTTTAAGACAAGTTTAGGGAGTCTTTTTGGGCCATTCCCACGTGCTCAAGTGGGCACAAGAACCTTGGGAGCCATTTTGCACACTTTTGCACCATTAAAATGCATTAAAATGACTCAAATGGCACCCTATGGCACATTCTGAACAAATGAAGGAATTTCTCCATGAAATTTAACAGATATATAGATCTCATTGGGAGCTTTTTAGGAAGCTAAGTTTAGCAAAAACAAAGCTCTATAGAATTAGTTATGAATTTTCAAAGTTAGGATTTTCAATTGGTTCTGGTATGTGCACTGTTCACATTGATAGGTTTGTATTTCTATGTTATTCGATAGGCAAATGGTGTCCAATACTTGTGAAATTTTATAGAAATAAATTAGAGGTTATAATATTTCTGTAGCCACTGAGATCACCTTATTTGGAGGTTTGAGTAAAGAGTTATACAATTTTAAAGTTTGCTGTCAGTAGCAGTAGTGCCCCCTGAGTTTAGTTACTATTCTATAGATTTCCAAGGGCTAAAAGCATCTTTTTCATTCTAAAATTATGTTTTCACATACATTTAACATCTGTAGCTTTCCAAAATGATCAAACTTGTGTGATTTCAATTTTTATAAAATTAGTTATGAATTTTGAAAGTTCATATTAGTAATCTGAACTAGTAGCCCAGACAGCAGCGATCTTAGTAGCTTTTTGGATGTCAAACATTCTCCCCTTAATGATTCATGAGCTAAAATTATTTGTACCATGGGGTAGACATCTAGAGCTTTTTGGAATGGTAAATTTTGTTGGATTTCAATTTTTGTGGATTTAGTTATGAATTTCTGAATTTATGACAAAAAAACTAAAAATCTGGCTGAAAATATGTATAGGTATTTTATGCTCCCCTTTTGTTTCCACAAGATGTAGGCCACTTTTGATGATGCAAATGAGTTGTATTCATGTAATTAAATATGTGAATGTGATGAATGAATTCATATGTTCCACGTGACACCGAATGAAAATTTTTATACGTGACGCAACGATAGAAAATGTATTATTTTAATTCCCTTTTTCTTTCTCCTTCATGGAATGTATGGTCTAAAGCATGGTAATGTGATGGAATAAGTTAGAAATAGAAAGTGTTATAGTTAATTCCTGATTATTAATGGGGATATAACCTTTGTAGTCCTAACTCTAACTTCTGACATTTCCAAGCTTTATCTTGGTTATGCCAAAGATAAGAGGAGAACTTGGATAATTCCTCCAATTTCACCAAATACTATTCGAAGGTCATATTTCTTTAGACTAGTCTGAGGTACCCTATTTCTTTATCATTGTAGATTTCTTTAAGAAAGTATTTTTCATAAAAGACTTCCTGAAAAACTACCCAAGTAATAGGGATACCTTGACTTTTCAATAATTGTCTAGTACTTCCCCACCAATGTTCAACATCTCTAGAAAACATATAAACTACAAATGTTACTTTTTGTTCATCCGAAAATCCCAACACTTGAAAAGTTTTCTCTAGCTCCTTTATCCATTCATCAGTCTTTTTCTAGATCAAAGACTTCAGTGAAGGTAGGGGGTTTAGCTTTCATGAAGTCTGACCACCCTCGTTGGTTTGCTGTTTCTTCCCTTCTTTCATCCCTATTTCTTCCATTTTCATTTTGACCATTCTCTTATAGGTGTTGTTGGATTTGGTGTGTAGTAACGGCCTGCTCTTGAATAGTTAAGGTTCATCCATGTAGAGTCTTGTCAATACTATTTGTATTTCTATTAGCATTTTTTTGGGTCATCATGATTTTCCTATTCACACAAATAAATATTATTGAGCTGATCAAGCTCAACAGTGAAAATCGAAAAATACGACACCTTTATTTATTCATTCATTTTGATAGTACTAACTTAATTAGTATACAAGTAAGGAAACACTAGTAATTTCCTATTTGCACACTAACTCCCAAATGAAGTCCAACCTTAACTTTTTCAGGACTCCACTTAGATCGATCTTAGTTATCATACCCAAAGGCACTGAAAAATCGATATACTCTGATACCAAACAAGTGTAACGCCTCCTTTATCTACCTATTTTTAGTAATTTTTTTGTGTGAATAATTTTTAATTAATTTATGTCTAATTACTTTCTTTCTTTTTAATTGTTCTTTTACGATAGAGGTTTTTGATTTCACATCAACTAAACCAACACAGCGTAGCGGAATATGAAAATGATGGAAATTAACTACTATTATTGCATATTATTTAAAAAGTTCTTATATAAATATAGACCAAAGTAAAACACTAGAAATTTAGTCTAAATTACCCCAAAAAAAATCCCCAAAACCAAAAAGAACTACTAAAGTTAGTCCCTTATTTATGTAAAAAGAAACTATCAACTATCAACAACTACATATTTTTATGGAGAACGAGGGAAAGGATCCACTCATAGGAAATGAGTGAGTCTCCAACTCTCCCAGTGCCAGAAAAATCATCGAAACAGCTCGTACAATATCATCATAGGATATGATATGTATATTATGGATCACATATATCCAATCTCATAGAGGGAATTGCGTCCATTCTGCTTGCAATTTTAACGTCATTTTATAAATTAGCATCTAAAAATATAAACCATAATAGAGTAAGAAATAACTTTTTCAATAACATAGACATGATTAATATAAAATAATAACCATGAAGAAAAGCCAAATATAAAGCAAATAATATAAACAGAATGTTCTATGAAGAATATTTAATTTATAGAATAACGAAAATAGATAATAATATACTATTTTTGTAATATTTAATATGAATACAAAATAATGAAAATGAAGACTAACAGAGAGTTTTATATAAACATATAACAAAGAATATCATGTAAACTTCAAGGTTTTGCACATGCGAATGGAACATGATTTAAATACAATTAATAAGATATTAATAGAATTAAAGTTCATCAACCACAAGATATCAACATATATAGAATTCAGAAAAATACAATCAATAACAATTATTCAGCTTGACCATTAGGCCTCAGAGACTGCCTGGCTCAATACTCAAATCATGTTGCACTGCCATGGCTTAGCAAACTCACCCCTTGCTTTCTTTATTGAGGCATCTCTTAGTGGGTACCAAAGAAAGTCATATAAAAAATAATATGTTATTCAAGCTATCATTTGATCAAGATATAATAGTTGTATTTAGAAAAAAAACTACCTTGCACAACTCTGTGAATAATCAAATAATGCTGATAACATAACAGTATACTGGAATCCTAAAAAATTATATTTAAATACTTGAAGTTATCTTTCCACTTTTCTAAGTTTAGATTTGTTTTAGGGCCCATCTAGTGCCAACATAGTCTATAATTCAGGGTCTAACATCAAGGTATAAAGTAAGGTCCAATATAGCTATAAAAGGCTCATTCAAGTATATGGAAGGCTCAATAAAGCCCAATAAGTCCAAATAAGTTCAAAATATCCGAATGACCTTCACTAGTCCTAATTAATATTTTTAGATATTTTTAAGTATCTTTCTTAATTAAAATTGAATATCCAGCATAACAACAGCTATCTAGTGGCCAAGTCTGACATCCACAGAAGACTTATCCCATGAATAAGGCATTCTATCATTATATATATATATATATAGGCCAGTCCTTTATCAAATAACTCATATTCAATAGTATGTAGCACATTATCCATATTATCAAGAAATTAGACAGCAAGTAGTATAGTACCAAAACAAATATTCATTATATATTTAAATATTAATGTGATGCTTCATAAATTTCTAACTTTCACAAATAGGCTCTAAAAATTGTAGAATAAATATCAGTATAATCTAGACAATATGTAAAACATATTAAACCACTTAAATAATCTAAAACACATCAAATAACATAAATAAATTCAAGAAGTACTTGGCCAACACTTTTCTCAAAAGTTGACTTTTTATATAATTATTTATAATTTATCAAAATTTCACCATAGGCCTTATTTTTAGTGTAGATTAATTTAATTTAATTAGTTTTTGAAAAACTCCTTCCTGATTATGTTGAGTGGTCTTGGCCGAACCTAGGGTGGGTGTGTATAGGTGTTGTTTTCTTCCATTTTTTCTTGTTAACAAGCCAATAATACATAATCAAAGGAGATAGATAAAAGCTCCAAAATAGTTTTTAGGAATTCTATGAACATTCTACACTTTTATCACAATGAAATTTAAGGGTTTCTTGACATAATTTTTATGAAAATCAAGATTATATTAATTTATTTCTTCCTTAAGCGTTTTCCCATTATTCTCTGATTCATTTTCCCTTCATTTTCTTCCATGGCTTCTTGAAATACAAAATTCCATAATTCATGGAAAAGTTCCCAAGAATAAGAATTTTCTTGAATCATATGAATCCTATAAGCTATATATATGAATTCTCCATCTTTTCTTGCCATGGATTCATAAGACAACAAGAATTTCCATCTTCTTCTTACCATGGCCAAAACTCAAGGAGTAGAGAAGAGAACATTTTTAGAGAAAAATAGAAGAAAACCAAGAAGAAGAAAGTTTATTTATGTTACCTTTGAATCTGCAGCGTTTCTTTCCCCTTGTGGCTTTTCCTTTCTCTTTTCTCCTTCTTCCTTCTTTCTCCCTTGGCCTTGGCTCTCCTCCCTCTTTTCTCTTTTAGTTTGGTTGATGGTGAGTGTGTGTTTGTGTGTGTGTGTGTGGTGTGAATGTGTGTGCATGTTTCATGTAAGTTTTATTTATAAATGGATGGTTAGAATTGAATGTATTTTATGATGGAAGATCTTGGCCTTTGGATCAAATGGATGGATAAGATCAAGTCTAGTAATGAGAGATTAGATGTAAGCCTTTGGATTAGATGGAGGGTTGTGATTTGATCTTAAAAAGTAGAAAGGCTATATGATTACATCAATGGTTGAGATCGTATCTCATTTTATGGATAAATATTAGTTGTTAGATTTTAATTGCAGTAAAATTTTAACCACAATTACTTTCTTTGTAATTTATAAAGATAACCATGCATTTATTATTGCTTGAGTCAGCAACTATGTCATGTAATGTCAGCAATGAGTCAACAATAACTTTTTCATAAAACATGAGATTTACCAAGATTTGTTGACATAGGCTGATGTCATAGTTTTGTAATACATGTAGTCTCTAGAAAATTCCCTATACATGGTGCCACATCACCATGTTCCCTACTCATAATGCCATATCAGTACCTTTCTAGCCAGATTCTTTGAAAATATCTTTGTTTTGCTGATGGATTTTTTCGTAGGTTCTTCGTAACATTTTATTTGGCTTGTATTCTTTGCGTTTTTCACTATATTTTAATATTATTTGGATCAATGTGGGTTCCACTTAAGTTCTTTTGTCATATATTTTATTATTGTTTGTTTTCATAATATTTTATTATTTTAGAGTCCAAATAATCATTTTACCCTTAATGGAAGGATAACAGACAAATACCTCTATTTGTTTTTTACTTGTATCTCTAGTTTAACCTTTCATCTCTAGATTCTATCACTATCATCTGGTAGATTTTTTTGCACCGAATCTCTTGAGATTGTTAACACGAGCTTTGAGGTTTAGTTCGTATTTGTATAAACTCTTAATCACTTTAGGCCATATTTTAGTCTTAATGATTTCAGAATTTTACGGAATAAATTTAATAATTTCTGCGTATTATTCTCTAACTCTTGATATATATATATATCATGCCAGTTCTTAATTGGTTAGTCCTTAAAAAAAAATTATCAAATTTTGTCTGAGTGATAAATACGAATTTATTTTGTTTCATACTTTTTATATATGAAGTTATTTTGTTTAAATTCATCTTATTAAAACTTAATAAATTTATTTTATAAAATATTAAATAATTAAAAAAATCTTAACTTTTAGAAATGTTACAATGATTACTTTAGCATGGCAGGGGAAGAGATTTATGAAGCTTGACCTCTTGTTGTGCCGTTGTGCTTCAAAATATGCGTATGTCATAATCATTATATATATATATATATATATATATATGTATATATAAATAATTTTAAAGTAATTACTTAAATCTTCAGATCATTAAATGATAAAAAGTTCAACCTTCTAAAAAATGAAGCTAAGAGTCCTTCATCAAATATATATATATATAGCAAAAATAAATTCTTTTAATTTTTTTAAATTAACAAAGATATAAAATATATGACACTTATTATTTAAACAAATTCAATACATTTAAATGAGAATTATCTCATATATTCTACAGAATCTGATACACTATATATATATATATATATATATATGCACATATCAAACTCATAAGAGTCATGTAGGAGCCACAAAATCCAGACGTGGTAGATTTTTTTCAAGGCAAAATTATACTCTTCCGTTTGACTTCCGTTGAACCAGGCGGGCCTGAAACTATCGGGTCGGGTGCGGAGTTATATGAAAAGGAAGGAAAGCGGGGCTGTACAGAATCGATCTTTTCCCCCAGATCGACCAATCTCCGTCTAAATTCTGTATCCCTTGCACTTTCTCTGCGCTCTATTCTATGGAGAACAACAACACCACCAACAACACCCATGCCAAAGTAGGTTCACCAGGAGGAGCCAAACCCAACAACAACAACAACAACAACAACATCGAAGAGCATTCGAATTTCAATGCCGAGGAACAAATAGAACAAGCGCAAGAAGATGAGGCACAAGGAACTGGATCTGCTCATCCTTCCAGAACCCCTTTCACTAATCTCAGTCAGGTCGATGCTGACCTCGCCCTTGCACGAACCCTCCAAGAGCAGGTAGATTCCAATTCGAATTTTCTTTCTTGGCGTTCTTTATGCTTTTTTTGGGGGGGGGGGGGGTGGGATTATGAATTCTGTACACAGTATGGAAATGAAAGGAAAACAGTATGGAAAAGTAAATTTTAAACGTTAACACTCATTTCAATCGTCGCGGGATATTTCATTCGCTTTTGAACAATGGAATAATGCAACTTGACCTGGGAGTTCTTTTTCAGCCTTTACGTTAAATGAGATGGGATATTCTTACTTATTCAAATTGAAGAAGTATAGAGGTTTCAGACAAGGAAAAAGCTCTATCAAATCCGACACAGAAAGTGTAAAATTATATAGATTAGTCTATTAGATAACCAGAAGGGGTAGATCTATTGTACTAGTTAGCTCATAAAGAACAGCTTCCATATTCTTGTCTCCAGATTTTATGTATTGAGGATGTGGTTGTAGGAAATTTTTAAAAGAATTTGCTTTATGCTCTCTAATAAATTCCCAAACATACAATAGCACCTTTATATCCCTGATTCACATCCTTCTACCTGCCTTTTAGAAATAGCCATTTAATGAAGTTCTGTTGAATATGTTGTATAAAACAAATGAGTTTCAACACCAAGCTGTTTTGGATTGATGATATTTAATGGTTGTTAATTTCAGATTTATTGGTACCTCTTTACTCAGCAACCATATAACTTCATTAACGTGATAGGTTTTGACACAAATACGCTTACTTCATATTTTTTCGTTTCCCATCATATAATTGAATCTAGCATAGTCGCACTTATAATAGAATGCTTTTCCCCTAACATAGATTTTTAATGAGTGGCAACGCAATCTATGGTTCTATTTCTTTATGCAAAGGGAAGTGCACTTGTAGGATGTCATGACTTGATATTAATAGCTGTTCTTACTATCTATCCTGTACTCCAGAAGTTTTCTTCCTACACTTGTACAGGATTTTTTCATTCGATTGTGCACAATGGTATAATACAATGCTACAAGCCTAGAGGAAATCTTCTCCCAAAAGACTAGCTTGTTAGAAAAGTAGAGTCTCTAGACTTATAAGCCCACTTAAGCATCTCATACTATCCAATGCGGGATTCAGTAGGATCCTAACTGAGTCTCGTCCTTCATAGCCAACTTCTATAGTGGTTCCACTGTAGACAACTCACTTGGTCACCTCACTAGTTGCAACCCTGCTAGGTAGCTCTTTTGATACAGTGGTTCTACTCTTGGTAGCTCACTTAGCTATCTTGCTAGCCACAACCCTCCAAGGTAACCCTTTCTGTTTGTGGCGTCTAAAGAAATGAGGTCCACTCTGAAACCATTGTCACAAGCTGGAGGAGACCCTCTCCAAAAGAATAGCTTGTTAGAAAGCTAGAGTCTAGACTTATAAGCCCACTTAGGCAAATCATACTATCCAATGTGGGATTTAATAGGATCCTAAAAGAGCCTTGCCCTTCCTAGTTGATGTTCACGGTAGCTCCACTCTAGCCAACTCTGGGCAATTGATAGGATCCTCTAACACTTCCAGGGAAATAGACACAGAAATAGAAGACTTTGTAATGGAAAACAGCACTGAATAAGAATACTTCATTCAACAATATTCATGTACACAGAGGAACAAGCCCGGAAAAAGAGGAGGGTTGTGTTAGGTAGTCGACAGCCAACGTAAAACTTTGTCGAATCTTTATGACATAGACAATCGATATATTAAACGTAAAGCTAGGTCGTTGCCTGTAAGTAACACGCTGTATAGCTCGAGTACAGTGAGAAGTGAGCAAGAGCCGCTGCATCATCGCCTGGATGTAGTGAAAAATAAGCAAGGGCTACCACATTTTCGTGAACGAATGTGGCTAAAGAAGTTAGTTCATGAGAGTAGGATTCGTTTTGGAACTTGGAATATAGGTACACTTACGAGTAAGTCTATGGAAGTGGTAGATACTATGATTAGGAGAAGGATTAATTTTATGTGTTTACAAGAAACTAAATGGGTAGGAGAAAAAGCGAAAGAATTAGATACTTCAGGTTTTAAACTTTGGTATACTGGTAAATATAAATCTAGAAATGGGGTAGGTATAATTGTAGATAAGTTTTGGAAGAATACGGTAGTAGATGTCAAAAGGTTAGGAGATAGAATCATTGCATTAAAGTTTGTAGTAGAAAAGGAAATCTTTAATATTATTAGTGCGTATGCACCACAAGTAGGGTTAGAAGAATCTCATAAAGTAAAATTTTGGGAAGATTTAGAATGTTTAGTTCAGGAAATACCATTAGGAGAAAAGATTATTTTAGGAGGGGATCTAAATGGGCATGTGGGAAAGGTATCTTCAGGCTACGAGGGTGTGCATGGAGGACATGGTATAGGAGAAATAAATGCAGAGGGTAAAACTATTTTAGACTTTTCATTAGCGTTCGATCTTATATTAGCTAACACTTGTTTTAGAAAGCGTGAAGAACATCTTATCACGTATAAAAGTGGTAGGGTATGTTCTCAAATTGATTTCTTTCTTATAAAGAAATCGGATAGAAAATTTTGCATGGATTGCAAAGTTATACCGGGAGAGAGTTTAACTACTTAACATAGAGTTTTGGTTATGAATGTAAGAGTTAGGAGGAGAGTTAAAAGTAAATGTGAAGGTAGAGTGGTAAGGACTAAGTGGTGGCAACTAAAGGAGGATAAAGAAAAGAATTTGCAGAGAAGGATTATAGAAGAAGGACCTTGGGAAATACAAGGAAATGCTAACGAGATGTGGAATGAAATGGCTAAAGAGATTAGGAAGGTGGCAAAGGAAATATTAGAGGAATCAAAAGGTTTTGGACCTAAGGATAAAGAATTTTGGTGGTGGGATGCAAGTGTACAAGATAAGGTTAAAGTTAAAAGAGAGTGTTATAAAGTGTGGTCATTATGTAAGAGTAATGAAAATTGGGAAAAATATAAGGTAGCTAAGAAAGACACTAAGAAGGCAGTGAGCGAAGCGAGAGCGAGGGCATTTGATGGGTTATACCAATCTTTAGGTACTAAAGTTGGAGAAAAAAGTATTTACAAGTTAGCTAAAAGTAGGGAAAGAAAGACAAGAGATGTGGATCAAGTGAAATGCATTAAGGATGAAGACGGGAAAGTGTTAGTCACGGAACGTGATATCAGAGAACGATGGGAGGGTTATTTTCATAGGCTTTTTAATGAAGGGCACGAGATTTTATTGCAATCGGATAGGCTAGACACGCAAGAAGAGGATCGAAATTATACTTTTTATCGTAGAATTTGTGAGGTAGAGGTAAAAGAAGCATTAAAACGAATGGAGAATGGCAGAGCAGTTGGACCGGATAATATACCCATTGAAGTATGGAAGAGTTTGGGAATGAAAGGTATAAGTTGGCTCACAAAGTTATTTAATGGAATTATGAGATCTAAGAGGATGCCAGATGAGTGGAGGAAAAGTACTTTAATCCCTATTTATAAGAGTAAAGGGGACATTCAAAATTGTGCAAATTATAGAGGAATTAAACTCATGAGCCACACTATGAAATTATGGGAAAGAGTAATTGAGCGAAGGTTAAGGAAAGAGAGTCAAGTTACGGAGAATCAATTTGGTTTTATGCCAGGAAGGTCAACTATGGAAGCAATATACTTGTTGCGTAGATTAATGGAGAGATATAGGGAGAATCAAAGAGATTTACACATGGTGTTTATTGATTTAGAAAAAGCATATGATAGAGTGCCAAGAGGAGTTCTATGGAAGGCTTTGGAGAAAAAAGGAGTTCGTATAGCTTATATTCGAGCAATCCAAGACATGTATGATAAGGTTACAACTAGCGTAGTAACAAAAGGTGGACTTACAAAAGACTTTCCCATAACTATTGGTCTACATCAAGGGTCAACTTTGAGCCCTTATCTTTTTACCTTAGTTTTGGATGTGCTTACTGAACATATCCAAGAGCCGGTGCCACAGTGCATGCTTTTTGCAGATGATATTGTCCTAGTTGGAGAATCGAGAAAGGAAATGAATGAGAAGTTAGAGAGGTGGAGACAAACTTTGGAAGCTCATGGCTTTCGTTTAAGTAGAAGTAAAACGGAGTATATGGAGTGTAAGTTTAGTAAGAGGCACACCACTTCTAGCGTAGAAGTAAAAATTGGAGAACATATCTTACCACAAGTCACACAATTTAAGTATCTTGGATCCATCATACAACATACTGGGGAAATAGAAGAAGATGTAAAGCATAGGATTCAAGCGGGGTGGATGAAATGGAAGAGTGCTTCTGGTGTTATTTGTGATAGAAGAGTACCACTCAAATTTAAAGGTAAATTTTACCGCACAGTTATAAGACCTGCAATGTTGTATGGAACTGAGTGTTGGGCAATAAAAAGTCAACAAGAAAATAAGTTTAATGTTGCAGAGATGAGAATGTTGCGGTGGATGAGTGGACACACTAGACGAGATAGGATTAGAAATGAATGCATTAGAGAGAAGGTGAAAGTCGCACCTATTGTAGAAAAGATTGTAGAATCGAGACTTAGGTGGTATGGTCATGTAGGAAGGAGACCTATAGAAGCCCCCGTTAGGAGAGTAGATGAGATGGAGAATAGTCCAATAAGTAGAGGTAGAGGAAGACCAAGAAAAACTATAGGAGAAATTATTAAGAGAGATTTAGATCTAAATGGTTTGTCTAGAAATATGATTTATGATAGAGATTTATGGCGTCGATTGATCCATGTAGCCGACCCCACTTAGTGGGAAAAGGCTTTGTTGTTGTTGTTGTAGAGGAACAACACTTAAAATAACCTCAAAGTGACTCTCACGGTCAATACACATACACAATACTCACAAACTGCAGGTAACAGCATGAAACAACAAGGAAACAGAGAAATTAAACCCAATTGCTATCATTTGAGAGGCTAGCACTCTCTTTAGACTTCTGTACCAAAATTTTCACGCTCTTTTCACAGCCATCCATTCTGCTAAATACCCTTCAACTGTCACGTTCTCTTTCTCCTCACTCATCACCCCTCAGCCTCTTTAACTTAGTCAGTTTTATTTGTAACTTCCAACTTACCCCCTAAACCACCCCCATGACATGCATATATCCTCTAGAAGATACCAGGGATCTATCATACAACTTGACCCTGGAGTTTTTCTTGTATATTACCTTTAGGGATAAAAGTTATTGCTTTATGTAGTCATATTGAAGAAGTATAAAAGGCTTCAGACAGGGAAAAATCTACATCAATTGCAAACACAACAAGTGCAAAAGTATACATATTCGATTAACAAAAGGATTCTATCCAATGTAACAAAAATTTGTTGCTCTATTGGTATCTTTAAACTGCTTAAACCCCCTTTTCTAGAGCTTAATCTTTCAAAACTAAGTTGAAGCCCTAAATTTTTTACTGAAATTTTTTCCTTTCAATTTTCTATAAAAAAAAGAATCTGCCCTTGGACTCTACTTTGGTAAAGCAACCTAGACCTAACCTTTGCTGGGATTTGCACAAGACCAGGTTATTTTGACTCCTCCAGATGTTAGTGGAAGTGGATTGATCATCTGTTACTGAAATGATCATTAGTTCTGAACAAAACCGTGATAAGTGAGTTAAATTACACTATGTTTATGATCAAATTGAAAGTTGTTGCTTAACATATTGAAATTATCCATTGAAATTTCAAATAAGTTCATTGACAAAGAGCCTTCTGGCTTAAATCATTCTGTTGGCAAAATATGTTTTGAAGTTCATTAAGGGAAGCAGAAATTTAGCACTTAGGAGATTTTTTACAAGCCTTGATTAAAGTTCTAAGTTACTTAATCATGCTCATTGTTTCTCTATATGGCAATCCTTGTTTTGATAACTCAAATGAGTAATTTTATCTGAGTCATTGAGCCCTCCCTTGGAATACTAATGGGTACCTAAGTAAGGTAGGGAACTCTCCCCCAAAAGTTAGCTATTGAGGTGGGAGAACCATCCTACTGAAGTATCCCATGAGTATCCTATATTACTCAATGTGAGACTTTGACATTCCATACTACTTTGGTCTCCATCAATTGGCCGCCCTTGGAAAGCCGATGTCCCGGCGGTTACATTTTGTGACACTTCACTCGATGGCACTTTACTCAACCTTCCGCTGGTTAGAACCCTTCACAGATAGCCCTTTCCGGAGTCGCCAACCACCAGCTCTGATATCAATTGATGGGCACTTAAGTAGGTGGGGAACCTTCCCCCAAAAGCTAGCTATTAAGGTGGGAGAACCACCAAACTTAAGTACCTCATTGAGTATCCCATACTATTCAATGTGAGACTTTGACATCCTATACTACCTTGGTCTCCATCAAACACTATACTATTTGAGAACAATACTAGCCTCCAATTTTGGAAATTGAGCTTCATGATAACTATTATATAAAGAAAGGATAGAAAATTATTTGAGAGGACATGTAGTTAATAAGTCTGACCTACATTTGATTCTCTATTTATAGGAGTACATACAAGACAATGTAATGATGACTAATAAATATAGGATATTACCTTAATTACAGAGTATCCTAATTTATCGCCTTATCAACTACAAAATCATAACCTACCAAAAGTATAATAAAGCACGTGTAAAATATTTACATTTCAACACTCCCCTTCAAGTTGGAGTATATAAATCATACGCTTTAAGCTTGTTACATATGTAAGAGATGCGTGGTCCTTTTGATACTTTAGTGAGAATGTTATCCAACTGATCATTGGAGTTGACATAGTTGGTGATAAGAGTCCTTGATAGGATCTTCTCTTTGATAAGGTGACAGTCAACTTCAATATATTTGATTCTCTTATGAAAGACAGGATCGGACGCAATATGTAAAGCAGCATGATTATCATAGATTAATGTCATCTTGCTTAAATCTCCAAATTGGAGTTCTTGAAGCAATTGTTTCATTTATACTAGTTCACACGTTGCTAAAGCCATGGCACAGTATTTTTGCTTCGGCACTAGATTGGGCCACAACATCTTGTTTCTTCTTTTTCCAAGATACAAGATTCCTTCTAATGAAGATGCAATAACCTGAAGTATTGTCAACTATTGGAGATCTTGCCCAATCTGCATGAGCATATCCAACCACTTTGGTATGTTTATGGTCTCTGTATAGTAAGCCTTTCCTAAGAGCTCCTTTGATGTATTCGAGAATACGTGTTACTGCATTTCAATGGCTAGTCCATGGTGACTGTAAGAATTGGCTTACTACACTCACAACAAAGGATATATCCAGTTGAGGGATGGTTTGATAATTCAAATTTTCAACTAGTCTTCTGTATCTACCAGGATCTATCAAAGGCTCCCCTTGTCCTAGTATAAGTTTAATATTAGGATATATAGGAGTATCAACTGGGCGACAATCTAACATGCCAGTTTCTTCAAGAATATTGAGTGCATACTTTTTCTGAGAGATGACTATTCCAATACTTGATTGAGCTACCTCAATACCCAAGAAGTATTTTAATTTGCCTAAATCCTTTGTTTGAAAGTGATCAAGAAGGTGCTGTTTAAGCTGAGAGATTCCATCTTGATATTGTCAATGATAACAATATCATCAACATAGATAACCAAAAATATATAAAGATTAGAAGCTCGATGTATGTAGAGTAAAGAGTGATCAGTTTCACTTCTAATCATTCCAGATTGTTGTATGACATTGCTAAATCATTCAAACCAAGCTCATGGTGACTGTCTGAGCCCATAAATAGATTGGTGCAACTTATGGACTAAACTACATTTCCCTGGAGCAACAAACCTAGGTGGTTGCTCCATGTAGACTTCCTCCTTAAGATTACCATGGAAAAAGGCATTTTTATTGTCAAGGTGATAAAGGAGTCAGTGTCGAATAGCAGTAATAAATAAGACCACATAGATGGGAGCAATCTTGGCCACTGGGGAGAAAGTGTCGTTGTAATCCAAGCCAAAAATTTGAGTGTAACCTTTAGCTACTAGGCATGTCTTAAGATGATCAATATTACCATTAGGGCCAACTTTATCCTTGTAAACCCACCGACAACATATTGCAGATTTATTAGGTAGTAAGGGTACAAGTTTATAAGTGCCATTTGACTGCATCGCTTGCATTTCCTCAAGTATAGCCTGTCGCCAACCAAGATGAGAGATAGCCTCTTAGATAGTCTATGGAATAGAAATAGAGGACAAAGAGGATACAAAGGCATAGTACGGTGATGACAAACTATGGTAACTTAATTTATAAATAGGATGGGGATTACGAGAAGAACGAATACCTTTGTGAATGGCGATGGGAAAAATATCATTAGGAGCCTGATCTAGAGTATGAGCAGGCAATGGAAGTGTGCGTGAATCAGCAAGGACATCCATAGACTTTGGGGTGCCAAGTGGAGTTGATGTGGAGGAGACATTAGAATTAACAGGAGAGTCAACTAATGAAGGAGGACTAGTATCAAAGGATGGTACAGGAAGAACATCAATGATAGTAGGGGAATCAGAAGAATGGGTTAAGGAATAAAAAGGTGTGGACTTAGAGAAAGTAACATCAGCTGTCATGAAGTAACAATTAATGTTAGGAGAATAACAGTGGCGCCCTTTTTGGAGACGAGAGTAACCTAGGAAGACACACTTGATGGATTTAAGGGGTAGTTTGTCCCATCCTGGAGTCAAATGGTGGACAAAGCAAGTACAACCAAACATACGAGGTGGAAGATGATACTAAGGTTCATCAGGGAATAGAACAGAGTGAGGGACCTAATTGTGTAATATAGAGGAAGGCATTTGATTGATCAAGTAACATGTAGTGAGAACAACATTCCCCCAAAAGTGAGAAGGAACATTGTAATAAAGCAATATAGTGCGGGTTGTTGTAGGGAGATGGCAATTTTTGTATTTTGCTACTCCATTTTGTTGAGTATGCCCTATTCAATCATGAAATTTCTGAAAGGAGCAGAGAAATATTCACGTGCATTATCACTACGGGAAATTTTGGTAGAAGTGCCAAATTGATAATAAATCTCATTGCAAAATTGTTGGAAAATAGAGAATAATTCATGACAACTCTTCATTAAAAATAATCAAGTACAAGAATAATCATCAATAAAAGTGATAAAATATTAAAAACTTAAGAGTAGACCAAGTATGACTTAGTCCCCAAACATTAGAGTGGACAAAATTGAAAGGAGAGACAACTCTAGTGGTATTGCTTTTAGGAAAAGTGATTCGAGAATGTTTATCCAACTGACATGACTTACAATTTAAAGATGACAAAGATGAGAGACTAGGCACCATTTGTTGAAATTTATTAAGATTGGGATGACCTAGCCAATAATGTAGCAGCTCTGGAGAATTTAAAGAGGCGTAGGTAATTGGACATGTCGTCACAAAGAGGTGATAAGAGTCCATGAGATTCATGCTCGGTGCCAATCGTTTGCCTTGTATGCCGATCTTGTATAATCTCAAATGAATTAAGAAAGGTGAAAGTACAGTTAAGCGTTTGATTGGGTTTATTAATTGAAACAAGATTGAAGGGGCAGCCAGGAATATAAAGGATAGAAGTTAAGGGTAAGGAAGGAAGTGGTTAAGCATGATTAATGCCTATAGCAAGTATCTTAGAACTATTAGCAAGAGTAATAGTAGGAAGGGAAGAAGTATCAAGATGTGAGAAGATATGTGGGTTACCAGAGATATGATCAAAAGCATCTAAGTTAAGAATCCAAGGTCAAAGAGAGGAAGACTAGAGAGACAAGCAACAGAGTTACCAGATTGTGTGATAGATGTAGTGGAGATGGTAGCATGTTTGGTGGCCTAATACTGTGAGAAGGCATTGTAGTTGGTTCTAGATAATGTGACTGATGGGGGATCATTGATTTGAGGAATATCAATATTTTCCATTATGATAGCATTGGCTATCTTGGAATGACTATGTAGAGAATAACAACAATCACGAGTATGGCCCAATTTGTTGCAATAAGTGCAGTGAGGTTGTTGTTTGCAGTTGTGGTCACTATTGTTTTGTCCTCCTCGTCCTTGATTCTGATTGTGATCATTATGTTGTGAAACAAATATAGAAGCCTCAGGTGGCACAACTTCATTTATTCTATAGAATAGTTAGTCGTCATAATCGAGTAAGAACATTGTTAAGGGATGGAATGTCAGAACATGAGAGAATTTGATGATGAATAGGAGCAAGGTCCGCCCTCAAACCAAAAAGGGTAAGAACCATGAATAATTTGTCTTGTTGGTGTTCCTGTTCTTGGGCATTGATGGAAATAGGTAGCAATTCATTGAATTCTTGTTTCATAGGCTCCATCCTTCTTACATAAGTATTTATATCTATATCCTACTATTTCAAACTAATCATTTTAGTGACAAGAGCATGAATACGTTGAATGTCATTAGTATACATAGATTTTGCCTTTTGCGAAAAGGTAAAACATATCTTATAATTGTGGAGAATATGCCATAACTTAGGATCAATTGAATGCCATAATAGACCACAAAGTTGATGGTCTATTTTCTTCCAAGTTGGTCAATCTAAAGTGGCCATATCATTAGCTTGTTTTGCCAAATGATTCTCATAGCCTTGGCTAAAGAACCAGAGGTCAATAGAGGTTGCTCAAGTGGTATAATTAGAGCCATCTAGCTTCGCAGGGGTAATAATGGGCTTTCCTGAGAATGTTATGAGAAAAGTATTCATTTTTGGAAAGGAAGGGGCTGGAACGTTAGACATCCTATGTCTAGATTAAAGGGAGCTTTACAAGGTGACAAACAATAAGGGATAGCCAAAAACTTGAGATCTAATGAAGGACAGCCCGAACACTTTGAACAAGGCCTGCTCACGGAAGATGAAGCACTAGGTTGGAGAGAGAAGAGATCAACGATGAGTTCTGGATGGTGATTGGAGTGGTGGCTGCACGCACCATCATGCTTGGGAGAAGGAAGAAGTTGCTTGAGCAGCGTGTGGTGGTGCGTGTGGCTTTGTCTGGTAGTCTGGTGGCGGGCGTTGACCAGTTGGCGACGTCTGAGAAGGCTGGTGGGGTGTGTGTGTTTGAAAGTGTTATGGCACAATGACTGGAATGATGCACAGTCATTGGGAGGGAAGGGACTAACTGAAAAATTGCTTTGATATCATGTAAAGAAAGGATAGGAAATTTGAGAGGAAATGTAGTCAGTGAGTCTGACCTACATATGATTCTCCATTTATAAGAGTATATACAAGATAATGTAATGATGACTAATAAATATAGGATATTACCTTAATTACAGAGTATTCTCATATATCGCCCTATTAACTACAAAATCATAACCTACCAAAAGTATAATAAAGCACATGTTAAATATGTACATTTCAACATATTATTCTTGCAATAATGGATATCAAATAAAGATTGTGTTAGTATTTATGGCTGTATTCTTCATTGCTTCTTTTATTTATCAGTTATCCTTTTATCATATGGTCAAGCTCATGAGTATGTGTCTTTACTTTTAGTTAAAAGTGTCATCTGTTATCAACCCTGCCTCAAAGTTAGTTAGCTGCCAGTAAGGCATCCAAATAATAAGATGTTTATATTACACATTGCTTTCCATATACTGCATAAGACAACACTTTTCAAGAATTAATTCTGTTATGTTAGTTTAGTATTTCGTAATTATTTTTTTAAACTTCTCTTTTTTTGGGCATCTAAAAGGTGGTTCTAAGGCTATGAAGCATAGAAACAGATTAGACTTAGAAATAGTTTCTTATACCTTTGCTATCAAGTATCTGAATTAAAATATAACAAGTATATGATTTTGTAATTAAAATTTGATAAGTGCATAGTTTAATTGGAGAATCATATATTTGTCTGCAAAAATCATACAATTGTCTTGTTATTATTGAAAAACCATATACTTTATCATATTTTGATTGGAAAATTTGATAGCGAGGATATAAGGAATTGCATATAAGTTTTTTTTTTAATTGAAACATCCCTTTTTATGTATTCAACATGTCAAGTACTGGCACTATCTTGACACACTATTGACATGTGTCTGACATGCATTTGTCTGTGTTAGAAAAAAAATATGTTTTTTTGGAAGGCGCCCCATACACACATTAGATATGGTTGTCATAGCTAATCTTGTGAAAAAGGGAAAGAAAACCCAAGAAAAAAAGGATAGAATGAGAGACTAGAGATCCAAGCTTGATGAGATAATAAAAGTTCTTTCCTAATTGTATTTTAATGTGCATGAATAATTTGAACAATATAGTTTAACATCATTTTGTTTAATAATTTTTTGGGAAAGGAATAGTGCAAGATGCTTAGAAGATATGATGATGCCTGTTGTATTATTGTTTGAAGGAAATCATTGAATGGGAATTTTAAAAATTTGGGATTTGATTATGATACATGCACACACACAAGTCTAAGGTGTTATTTTTTAAAAGGTCATTGATTCCTATTTAAGTTTGTTCAGTAAGGGATGATGTCAGAAAGATTTGGCAGCATATTATTATGATAGCAGTTTAATACTTTAATTATTAAAGGATTAGTGACAAGTTGGCAATTTGTTTATTTTGATTATACCATCAGGGAGAAAGAAACTTTTTGCCTAGTTTTTCTAAGCAAGAAATAAGTTGGTGTATTCGTTGTCCAATATTTGTCTCCTCTGATTTGTCACTGATTAACTATTGCTCATATTCTTGATGAATTCTTTTTGACTTTTTATGCTTCTGAATTATATAGCTTTGATATGTTATTTATTGAGTAGGAAAGAGCATATATGATGCTGAGAATGAATAATGAAGAAAGTGATTATGGAAGTTGGGAAGCTGGAAGCTATTTGCATGATGATGGGGATGATTTTGATGATCTACATAATGGCATTGACATGGATGACGATGATGATAATGCTGATGACGACGAGGAATATGAGAGTGAAGAAGCTTTTGATGCCTATGCTCATGCTGTTGCCGGAGAAAATAATAATCCTAGAATTGACTTTGACCCAGAGGTATTCCCAAGTGATGAAGCCTATGCAAGAGTGTTACAAGAGGCTGAAGAGAGGGAAATGGCAGCTAGACTGTGGGCCCTTGTTGGGATAAATGAAAGTAAGTGCTTTTGGCCATGAATTTACACAAGTGAACTTTTTGAAATTATCCAACAGCTAAAACTGCTTGTTATCTTTCCATTTGCAGGGGAGGCTGAGGATATAGAGGACCATCTTACTAATTCTCAGGTATATATTTCTATGCTATTTGTGTGTGCGACACATACATATGGTCTATTCTATGTGTTTGTGGGTATACCAGACAATTATGACAATAACCAGGCATATACTATATTAGTACATGCCCTCTTTTAGATTCAAATCATCATTCCCATTTAACTAGGGGGATATTTTGTCCTTATTTGTAAAATGGTGCTTGTGGGTAATATTAGTTTTAGTCATAGTGTGATGGCATTGGAAGAACACTGTAACTTTTATTAACAATACTTTATTTGAATCTCAATTGGTGTTATGTTGATGAGTTTCATTTAAATCTGTATTGGAGTTGTTATAGATAGGACAAAGTCTAGGTAACAGTGGACTAAAGAATGATTTATTTGTCTTGGTTGTGGCTGCTTTATGAAATATTGAGATGCCATGGCATGAAGAATTTATCCCACCATTCTTGGTGATTCTAGGATGTTTTCTTTTTTCTTGTTCCTTTCTCTGAAGGCCAAAAAAGATATTGTCAGCTTTCCTGAAGGCTAAACACACAAAACTTCCTGTGACTTTGTTCTATATACAAATAGCCACCTGATGTACAGGTAACCAAAAGTTGTAGAAAGAACTTACCAAAATCTCTTTATAGTCAATAATCAAGCAAAAGGTTTTGTGACAGTAGGTTTTTGATTTGGATGTTGGGTTTATGTTAATTATGGTTTTAATTTGGGGAGTTTTTTATAAAATAGGTTTCCTCAAAATGTTTGATTTAGATCTAAATCAAGGGAAGGTGTAAATTAAACCTTCCCTTTCCTTTCCTTCTCCATTCTCCTCAATCCAAACATATGTTTAGGGATTTAATCCTTTGTTTAGACAAAATTTTGCAATTCTAGTTTACTGTTGGTACTTGGTTTGGTTGTGAGTTAATATTCTTTTAGATTGCTTTATTAGAGGGCTATGAATATGCCTCTTATCACAATTTGAGATTTTTTTTTTTAATTGACAAGACAGAAACATTATAGGTTGTTTCTACTGATCTTGCTTCTTTGTTCTGCGTCATCCCCTGACTTTCAATTGTAGCAAGTAGCCCTATCAGCATTTTACAATGTGTCGATTGGCCCTATTGTTTGAACACTGTCCTAATTATAAACAGAATCAAGCTCATGGGCTTTTTCTCTACTGATCTTGCTTTCTTGTTCTGCTTCACCCTGACTTTTTATTTGAGCAACAAACCCTATTAGTATTTTTCAATGTGTCTATTAGCCCTATAGTCTGAATACTGTCCTAATTAATTGTAAACAGAATCTAGCTCATGAGTTTTGACATGAGTACTTATTTCATATTTTCAGCCATGGCTGTACTGCAATTCATCTCTATACTGAATCTGGACTTAAATTTAGTATGAAACTTGTCATTGAAGAGATTGAATTAGAGTTGTTGTTCTAGAAACTTTCAATAGGCCCCTCTCATTCCTCATATTTCCAGTACTGTTTTTATTAATTTCTCATTCTTTGGGGCCGCACTATCAATGCCATCCCCAAGCTGCTTCTTGAACTGTCTCCAAACCCGAGGATTTCCAGTTTCGGTGCTTACCTCATCATCTGTGCAATTACTTCCTCCTCCTTATTGTCATTAATGAAAGCCATAAATCTTTGCCATGTTGCTGCTATTGGTTAGAGATGGCAAAATTGAGGCTGCCCTTTCAGTGTTGCTTGTGATTTACTTTTCAATTCACTTGTATTTAAACTGTCTCCTGTATATATGGTTATACAGGATGCATGCTATGGGGGTTTCACTTCCCTTAATTTGTCCCTGGAGTCTGATGCATTTGAAGGTGAGATGGCCAAATGTTGAATTTGATGCTAGTGTATATTTGAGGTTCAGGGAGGATAGTCTTGTAAATTTTCTATAAGACACTTGTAATGGAGTGTGTTCACACGACCCTTAATTTGTCCTTGGAGTCTGAGGTATTTGAAGCTAAGATGACCCATTTCTTGAATTTAATGTTAGTGTAGATCTGAGGCTTAGGGAGGCTGTTGTTGTCTAACTTTCCAAGACCTATGGTAGGAAGGAGGAGGCAAGTCTAACTATTAAAATTGTCAATTTTGGTGGCAATTACAGAGGTTGGGATGGTTTTGGCAGTCAAATGGGTGTCCTCTAATTGCTGCATATCAATTGTCCAAGGGGCACATTTCCCGCATCAAAGATTGTATTAGTGTAATTGCACGCCCCACCTCAGCTATTGAGTGTATCAAGGGCCTGTTATGCCATTTATGGTTGCAGACAACATAAACCCTTAAAATAATTGCACCAAATTATCTCTGATGATGCAGGAAAATTTTGACCCACATTCATTCTGGACTTTAATTTTCTTGCGAAAGATGTGTTTAATACTTCCTTTCATTTGTATCTGTGGTTGAAGATGAAAGCTGTTATTCGGACATGATGGACTTGTGTTTTTTTTTTATTTTTTTACTATTTTAGATATTGGTCATATTCTTTTGCACTAAAATATTAATTTTAGTGTCATGGTGGTGGATTCTTGGCAGAAATGCTAAATTCGTTTAGGCTACCATAATACTACATGATTGTACTAACATGGGTTAAGCCAAAGAACTAACTAGCAATAAGCAAGGCAATAAATTAGAGGAGTTTTCATATTTGTAGGTAATTAAATTAACACTAATAATATTTCTTTCCACTCAAATTTGGATTAAAGGTTTTACATTTAGGATTCTTCTAGCAGTCTACTTGTTTGGTTTGTGGAATGCTGGCTGAATGTCTAGCCTTGTAAGTGTAAAGGAATAAAGGGAAGTCTTAAGGATGTTACCCGTACACTCTAACTAAAGGGTGTGTTTGATTATTTTTCAATACACACAATATTAATATAAATATGGGAGTAGCTGTCAATGTTAGACATGCCCTTCACTCAATGTTTCTTCTTCCTAACTTTTTTCTAGCTTTTCATGCTCTCTGTTTCCGTAACTTGGTGTCAAAATAAGTTAGCCCTATACCCAGTTTTCAAAAGATATATAACATAAATTGGGTTCCAGCTCATGGATTTTCTAAGGGTGTTTTGGGGACCAGAGAGCTGTTTTGTGCTAATTTCTTCCCCCCCTCCCTCTGGTTCCTTGTATGTTTGTTCTAGGATGATTTGTTAATTTTTGTTGTTGTACTTTTCTCTCTTAATAATATTTCCCCACCCCTTGATGTTTGATTATAGGCTCCTAGTGGCTCCTTACACATATTGTTTGCATCGTTATGCAATGTGGTAATTATTTGCACTTTTTATGCCAATTTTATTTAATTTTTTCAATTGTGGCATAGACAAGGCTGATTTGCACTATTTGTTGTTAAGCTTCAATTATTAAATTATCACTCTTCCCATCAATTAATCATCAACATCGTAATAATCTTATTTGAAATATCCAATCTATAAATTGTCAAGTTGAAATTTGTGTGATCTTTTCCTTCTACGTTCATTAGAATATTTGGGAAATGAAAAGGCAAATAATGCCTCTCACCTTGAGTTCTATGACCTTCTCACCTTGGCAATGTTAACAGGAAGCTGATTTTATCTTCTATATTCGTGCTGTTATATCCAATTTAATGTCTCTATTTGATGCATTTGAGTGTTTTTTTGTTCACTTTCCAAGTTTAGGAATTCTCTTTGAAAATAATATTTTTGTTGTTATAATATTCAAATTATTATTTTTAATTAGATATAACTGGATATTAATAATCTTATACGGTTATTAATCCTTATGCAAAATAATAATTGTTTGAATTTTCGAGATTACAGAAAAATATACGCTGAACAATGAAAAAAAAATGTTTTGCACCCTAAAGTATATCCTAATTACAACTTTAGTATATGAAGTTCAAAATTGCACAAAGAACCCTCCTAAACTTTCATAAAATGTAAGGACATTAATAAGCTGTTAACTTGATCATTTTTTCTCATTTGATAGACATTTTTTTCTCATTTGATAGGCACTTGTTAAAAAGGTAAAGTACACTTTTTTCCCCTGAAGTTTACTTTAATTACAATTTTAGTACATGAAGCTCAAACACCCCACTTAGATTACTAAACTCATAAACTATGACCTAATCGAAAGCTTAAACATTGAAGAAAAAACAGAATGTAAATCCATGACAATTTTTAAACTCATGCTGGGACCTAAATTGAAAACCCAAATTTTGAGTCATGGTGGTCGAATTTTCAATCTTCAATACAAAATTGAAATCACCACAAAAATCTGTAAAACTGAATTATAATTGAGAAAAGAAAAAGGGACTGAAATTTAGTGAAAACAAGAATCAAACTCATGCTAGAGAAATAGAGAGAACAACCTGGGAAGAAGAAATATCTATACTGATCAAATTCCAATAATAAACAAGACGATCTTCATTCCTAAGAAAGACTTCCTTAGGGGCTGTTTGGTTTGAGAGTTTTGGGGGGAGGGGAGGGGAGGGGAGGCCCTCCCCTTGTTTGGTATGAAAAAGTTGGAAAACAAAAGGAAGCCACACGGTAGAGCGAATAGTTTTCTTTCATCAAAAGTGAAACAGCACTTTTGAGTACAAATAATAAGAAAGAAGAAGGAGAACCTGGCCTTCTAACCTTCCCTGGCTTTGAAGCTGATCGAGTGTTTAAGTGCCACAGTAGTTCCTACTCTAAGATATGAAGTAGAGTTAGTGTGCTTACTGCCTGAAAAGGAAGAAAGAATACAGAGAGAGAGGGTGACGTTCAGTAGTTCATATCCACTGGTATGAATGTCATGACGACATCTCCCCTCCCCTCCCCTCCAAAAGTGGGGGTTTTTGGAGGGGAGAGAAAATGTTTTGCTTCATTTGACAAAATTACCCTCACTTTTATTTTCATTTAAAACATAATATAAATATTATTTTTTTAATGGGGCTTAAGATAATTTTTTATAAAAATAAAAAATATTTTTTGAATAAAAATAAAAAATTATTTTTAATAATAAAAAGCAAGAAAAAGTCTTTTTTTATAAAAATAAAAAGAAATTAAAAATTCTAATATCATAAGGGTATAATTGTCCATTTAATTTTATCTCCCCTCCCCTCCCCTCCCCCCCTTTGGTTGAACCAAAAGAAAATAGCTAGAAATTGCCTTCAATCCTTAATTCTGAGAGAAAGACATGGGGGGAAGCTCTGAAAATTTTCAAGCTGCAGGCCCTTACCTAAAATTTGGAACTAGAGAGAGGCCCCAAGACACTAAGTGTAGGTATTCTACCCATATCATTTTCTTTGTTGAAAAACCATTACTTTGGATGTTGTTTAGTATGAGTTTGATTTTATAGTTTAGCTTAAATTTCAGTCCTTTTTGTCTTTGCTCAATTCTAGTTCGTTTTTACTAATATATGTTGTGATTTCAATTTTGTATTAAGGATTGAAGAATTTGATGACCATGACTCAACATTTAGTTAGGTCTTGGCATGTGAGTTTATGAATTGTTTTAAGTTTATGATGGGCACCCAAGCAAGATGGAGAACCCACCTCCAAAAGTTAGTTATTGAGGTGGGAGAACCACCTTATTTAAATACTCCATTCGGCATCCCATACTATTCAATTTGCGATTTTGGCATCTCATGCTACCTTAATCTCCATCAATTGGCCGTCTTTGGAAAGCTAATGTTCTAGTGAGGATACTCTGTAATACTTTATTTGGCGACATTATACTTTGATACTAATAGATGGGCACCCAAGCAAGGTGGGGAACCTTTCCCTAGTCAGAACCCTCCGCAGGTAGCTTTTTCTGAAGCTATCGACAAGCTTTGATACTAGTTGATAGGCACTTAAGGAAAGTTGGGAACTTTTTTCCAAAAGCTAGTTGTTGAGGTGGGAGAATCACCTTACTTAAGTACCCAATTGAGCATTTCATACTATTTAATGTGGAATTTTGGCATCCTATATTATCTTGATCTCTATTAGATTACATTTTGTTTTGGGTTGTTCTTTGTTCAATTAGTTCACAACCTATGAGTTTAAGTCTGAATGGGTCTGTTGAACTATTTTGAACTTTATGTGCTAAAGTTGTAATTGGGGTATACTTTACAGGGATAAAATGTGTTTTCCTCAATATGCTACTTTATATTATTCTTAACCATAAGTATGTGTTATATCTCTCTTTGTAGTTAAAGCTTTAACAAAAGAACATTTTCAAAAAAAAAAAATTAATATATTTTTAAACTAGTAACAACGTTTGAAACAAAGAATGTCATGCATTGCAAACATAGCCTAATGGTAAGAGAAAGTAATTTAAAAAAAGTTCTGAGGTGATCTGGGAGCTACATGTTATTTCCAGCTTTCCCTTTCCTTTACTAAAAAAATTCGCACACATTATACGCTGCTGCTGTGCATGTGACTTTTAATGTTTTTTCCTAAGTTTTAGCTATTTATTTAGTCAACTTTATCTTCTGTTTTGATCGTCTTAGTTTTCACTGTCTTTTATCTTGTATACAAACATGTTTGGTTGGCTGGTACACCAGGAATTTATGGCTCTTTGTTAAGCCTGATCTCCTATATATGTTAGTTGACTACTATGGAATAAGACATATAAATCAGAGAACTCTTTAACTCTGATTCTTTCTACAAAAAGCACCAAATAAACTTTTATGTATTGGTGTGAGTAGCATTGAGTTAGGCTTGGCATGCTACCCATTCTAGTCCATAGTTGTGGCCATCATGTGCCAAGGGCATTGTGGTTCACTTGTTTTACATAATTTTTACATGCAAGGTGTTCTTTCTTACTTTTTCTTATGTTATATTGATTGGTGGTAGGCTTTATGGTGAATGAGAAAATTTGTGGGTGCAAATGTTTATATTTTATTTTTCACATATTATGAAAGCAAGTTGTATGAGTTGTTGCTTAAGTGATAAATATAATTGTCCGAGTTAGGAATTTCATTTCTCTTTATACTTGGTAATTTGAAATTACTTGTTAAGAGAAATTGTTAGAATGATATTATATTTTAATAAAGAACCATGAGAATAGGGTTAATTATTTAGGAAGCATGGACGCTAACACAAATACGAGACTATATAGCACAACAAAATCTGAAGTGTTGTGTAATTCAAGGTATAGCATTGTGTCTAGTACAGGTATCCTTCATGTGTCTAACATATACGGCTCCTTTTTTAAAATCTCTGTCCTTTATATGTATTTCTTTTTTTTCTTCCCCCCTGATCCTAGAAGGAAGGATGAAGTTTTTGTGCAGGAGTGCTCCTAGTAGATTGTGAGGGTGATCACTGGTCAGGTCTGGATGGATACTAGTCATGTAGAAGGAACTCTGATGTATTTGTTTAACTTTATGGTGATTAGGTTATCTGTATAATTGTATGAAAGTTGCTATATTTGTTGCTGTTGTGGTTGTGTGTATGTTAGGTGGAAGGAAAGAGTAGAAGTAGTAGTTAATAATAACAGAATAGTTGTTATGTTCTGTGTGAAAAGTTTGAACCACACATGGTCTGAATATTCGAATAAGCAGAGATACAAATGTATAGGCTTTTTTGCATTAAATCTGCCATGAAGACCAGACTCAAAATACACTAGAAAAGGAAGGAAAATAAACACAATCAATGGCCCAAATAAAAAAGGGAGGAACAGAATTAAATGTTTGACTATGAAGGAAAGAAACTAGCCATTGGAGAGCTAGTTCTATAAGGAAAGAAGCCATTAACCACAAATGTGGAAAATAGCTGTTGTGATCTGGATCAGATATGGGAAGGAAGCCACTGGGCTTGTGATCTGGATCAGATCTGGATCTGGATTAGATCTGAGAAGGGAGCAGTTGGGCTTTGTGATATCTTACACTCCTCCTCAAGTTAGGGAGTAGATGTTAATCATCTCCAACTTGCCTACAAGTTGTTCAATTCTCACTCTAGGTAGAGCCTTAGTTAGCACATCAGCAACTTGAGTCTTAGTTGAGGTATATGATGATTTCAAAATTCTGGAATCAGCCTTTTCTTAGATGAAATAGCAGTTAATCTCCATACATTTGGTACGATCATGATGGATAGGATCCTTGGCTATATTGATAGCTTCCATGTTGTCATTTAACACCTTCATAGGGCCTTGATGCTCAGTCTTGAGTTTGGTGAGAAGGCATAACAGCTACAAGCCTTCAAAAATACCTTGAACCAAGGCCTGATATTCAGCTTTGGCATTACTTCGGGTGACGATAGATTGTTTTTTACTCCTTCAAGTTACCAGATTTCCCTAGACATATGTGCAACATCCTGTGATGGATCTTTGGTCTATGATGGAGGCAGCTTAGTTTGCATCACAATAAACTTCTAAATTACGACTAGTATTCTTTTGGAAAAGAATACCCTTCTTGGGAGCCATTTTTAGGTACATCAAAATTTTGTAGGCAGTATCAAGGTGTACCTCACAAGGTTTATTCATGAATTGATTGAGAACATTCAAGGATAACAGATATTTGGCCTTGTGCAGGATAATTAAATTAGCTTGCCTACTAATTTTTGAAACCTCTCAATGTCCACTGAGGGGCTTTCTTGGGTAAACTTGAGCTGTAGTCTGTTTTCATAAGGGTGTCTGCAAACTTGCATCCTAGCATCCTAGTTTTGGTGAGGAGGTCAAGAGTATATTTGTGTTGAGATATAAGAATCCTGTTTTTTGATCTTGCCACTTCTATACCCAAAAAGTATCTTAAGAGACCGAGATCATTAGGTTCCGTTTGGTTCAACGGAGGGGAAGGGAGGGGAGGTTAATGGAGGGGAGGGAAAGTAATTATATTTGAACAAATTTATCCTTTATATTATTTTAATTTTATTTTTATAGAAAAAGTTATTTATATCAATAATTTTTTTTAAAAAATTATAAATTCCAATCTTTTTTATTTTTAATTTCTGATAAAAAAATTATCTTAATTTTTATTAAATATTAATATATTAAAATATTAAAAAATTAAAAGAGGCAAAAAAGTAAATTAAAACTTAAAAAATACCCCACCCCTCCCCTCCAATTTTATTCAACCAAACACCTTATCTCCCCTCCCCTCCCCTCCCCTCCCCTCTCCTCCCCTCCAAAACACACCCTGAGTCTCAAATTCTTGAGCCAATGCCTCTTTCAAGTTCATTATCTCATTTGTATAATTTCTAGTGATGATGATGTCATCCACATAGACAAGAAGGATAGCAATTTCCCTTTTTGGTGAGGTTTTGGTAGAAATTGTGTAGTTAGCTTGACCTTGTAAGATATCCTCGTCTTTTAATTGCTTTGGTGAATCTTTCAAATCAAGATCTAGGAGATTGTTTGAGCCTGTAGAGAGACTTATGTAACTTACAAACTTTTCCACTAGTTTCTCCTTCAGAGCTAGGAGGTGTAGACATGAACACTTTTTCTAAATCTCCGTTTAAAAATGTGTTTTTGATGTCAAGTTGGTGTAGGGGCCATTGAGGTTGGTAGCAGGTGAGAGGAGAACCTTGATTGAATTCAATTTGGCCACTAGAGCAAATGTCTCTTAGTAATCTATTTCTTGTGTTTGAATGAATCCTTTAGCAACAAGTCTTGCCTTATATCTATTGATGCTACCATTGGAGTTGCGCTTGATGCTAAGTATCCATTTACACCCAACTATGCATTTTCCATGGGGAAGTGTGACAAGCTGCCATGTGTTGTTCCTCTTAAGAGCATTCATTTCCTCCTCAATGGCTTTCCTCCACTGCTCTTTTTTGAAGGTTTCATAAATGTCTTGAGGAATTTTTTCATTGGAAACATTAGTAGCAAAAGCTTTACAGGCAGTAGATAAATTTTCATAAGAGATATAGTTCCCAATAGAATGTTAAGTGCAAGATCTCTTACCTTTCCTTAGGGAAATGGAAAGACCTAAGCCTAAGTTTTCAGTCATTCCTAAACTTGGACAAGAGGTTTCTTGATTTTGCCCAGGAGGTGGTGGCTTGTATGGTTCAGCATCTGTCCCATGGGGTTTCTTTGCTATGGAGTAGACATGTAGATATCTTTGCTGCCATTGCTCAATTTAGTGCTTAGGAGGGCTCATTCTGGTCTTTACTTATCTCAGGATTAGAGGTAGCTCCAGTCTTGGGGGTTTATGGACAGTGTTTTGGTTACTGTTTTCAGGTTCAGAGGCAGCACTAAGGGTTGTATGGCATTGTTCATGGCATTTGGTTGTCATTAAAACTCCATTTATCTTGAGTGATCCCCACCTAAATGGATATTTTTTAGTAATATGGTTTCCTTTCAAAGAATGTCACATCCATGGAAACCAACAATTTCTTAAGAGTAGGGGAGTAGCATATATAACCTATTTTGGAGTACCCAACAGATACATTTTGTGGCCTTTGGTTCAAGTTTGTTATTATGATGATGTTGGACAAAGGCTAAACATACAAAGACCTTTGGTTCAAGTTTCATGAGTTTGCTAATAGACATCAAGTTGCAAGCAAGTTTCGGAACCAATAAAACATCTTTAAGTATGAAATTTTCAGATATAATTACACTCCCAATACCAGTCACATGAGTTAAGGTGCCATCAGCAATTTTAACTTTTATAGGTGTCTTGTAAGGATTCAAGTTGTCAAGTAAAGTAGCATTGTGTGTCATGTGATCAGAGGCTCCTGAATCCACAATCCACTGATTTTCAAGAATTTGAGAGGTGAGGGCAATAGAAAAGTCACCTGACTGGTCTATCTTAACAGCCCCTACCATACCCTTATTATCATTAGAGGTTGTGGTTTGCTGTCCAAACATTTTTTTTGGAGAAGTTCTAGCTGCTCTTGGGTGAATAAGGCAGGTTTGGATTTTGTGGGCTCCTCAATGCCGGTCTTGTAGCTTCTGGCTTCTCCCTTTGGCTTGGGCTTCCAATTAGGGGTTTTGCCATGAAGCTTCTAGCAAATATCTTTAGTGTGACCACTGTCAAGTAGCTTCTGGCTTCTCCCTTTGGCTTGGGCTTCCAATTAGGTGGTTTTCCATGAAGCTTCCCGCAAATATCTTTAGTGTGACCACTCTTATGACAGTGGTCACACCCATTTTTGCCTTGTTTCTTTTGTTTGTTGTTGCTGTTCTGATTTTGAAATCCACGAGTTCCAAGGCCTGTAGCTTCATTGGGGGTTGGGTTGTGATTTGAGCCATACATTGCTGCTCTTCTGCTTTCTTCACGCCTAACTTCCGCAAACACCTCTTTTAGAGTAGGTAAAGGCTTAATAGCAAGAATTCTTACCCTCACATGGTCAAGGCTGTCGTTGAGTCACATTAGGAATTTGTGCATGTGCCTTTTCTCCACAATCTTTTCAAAATTGGCTGCTTCCATGGTACAGCTCCAGGTGTAAGACACAAGTTGGTCCAGCTGCTTCCAGTGCTTTGAGAGGCTGTTGAAGTACTGATTGACCAGCATATCTCTTTGGCTTAACTCATGGTGTTTTGCAGTTCGAATATTTCAGCAGCACTCTCTTGAGCAGAGTAAGCTTCTTTTGCTGATTCCCATATATCATTGGCTGTGTCATGAAACATAAAGTTTTCACCAATATCTATTTCCATGGAGTTTAATAGCCACGCCATAACGTGATGATTTGCAGCTTTCTAGACCTTAAATTTCTGGTCATCTCTTGCTGGTTGGGTGGCTTTTCCATTTGAGTATCCTGCTTTCCCTTTACCTCGATATAAAAAACATGATTGACCGACTTAACAGTGGGTAATTGTACCCATTCAATTTGTGTCCAGTAATGTACATGGGTGTATGGTCAGACAAGCCTTGCTTTAATTGGACCATCATTTCCAACAGAACTTCAGGTGGGTTTGGGGAGGTTTGCAAGCTGTATTTTGGCATGAATGGTGTCAGACCAGTGGGGCTCTGATACCACGTAAGAAGTTTGAATCACACATGGTCTGAATATTCTATTTTATTCAAATAGCAGAGATACACATATATAGGCTTCTGGGCATTAAATCTGCCATGAAGACCAGACTCAAAAGTACACTAGAAAAGGAAGGAAAATAAATACAATCAATGGCCCAAATAAAAAAGGAAAGAACAGAATTAAATGGTTGACCATAAAGAAAAGAAACTAGCCGTTGGAGAGTTAGTTTTATAAGGAAATAAATCGTTAACCACAAATTTGGAAAATAGCTGTTGTGATATGGATCAGATCTGGATCTGGATCGGATTTGGGAAGGAAGCCATTGGGCTTGTGATCTGGATCAGATCTGGGAAGGGAGCAGGTGGACTTCGTGATATCCAACATTTTGTTATGGAGGTTATTTAGTTAGAGTTCTTAACTAACCTTATATAGCTTGCATTGGGCTTGAGGAGACTGTTATGCTAGTTGATTGGAGCATGGCTATAGAAATTGTATGATACTCAATTCAAATCATACGGAACGACTCCATTCAGATGGAGAATGGTACCAATCATTCATTGAATCGGAAATGAACTGAAATTCTATGTCTAAAGCACCAAAACCATGAGTCATGCCATACATGATGATTTGCGGCATCTAGCAATTCAAAACTCTGCAATGCTGTTGGGTCACAAAGTCAGATCCTTTGTGACCCAATGCAACCCATTTCTAAAGGAAGACGATGACCTTTTTTTCTTTTTCCCCCCATCCTTCAATTGGAATGATGTCATTTCAATTAATGAGGGTGATGTCCATTTATCTCCATGTGGCTGCAGTACAATGAAGTATTCCTCAATTGCAAACATCGTCGTTTCATTTGAATCATCACAGATTTTGTTAACACATGTAAACAGTCACGACAAAACTCACGAACACTGTTATTTTTCCTATTTTGAGTGAAACGACATAGTTTCACGTAAATTTAAATATGATTTGGAAAGCAGCCACACATATACCCTATACCTATATATATATATATATATATATAATATACACCCAAGACCAAAATCCATACTAAAGCTATGCCTTATGATTTTGTTTTGTGAGGCTTATGATTAAACTTGTGTCAATTTTTGATTTAAATTTATTATTTGAGCATATTATAGTGGCATATATTTTTTATTTGATATATTTTTAACTATGTTTTTAAATCGTTTTTACGATTCACAATTCAAATATTAGCCTTCCGATTCACAATTTGAATCGTGATTTAATAACTGTGGATTGGAGATTTTCACACTCCTCTCTCCTTTTTCCTATTCTTTCTACCATCTATTTCCTTTTCTACTATCAAGTGGTATCAGAGCAACTGGTTCTCGGACCATCATTGAAGCCACTCATTCACAAGCTTCCAAGCAAGAGCTGGAGGATTGAGTTCATTAGCAGAGAATATTGAGTTTGATGGACTAGAGAATGTTGATGATGGAGCAGAGTTTCGGAATTCAAGAATTGATTGAAGGGATGTTAGCTTAGATGACACAGATGATGAGATTGATGGATTTGAAGAGGAGACCTGGTGTTGGGAGACACAAAGCAGGCTGACAGCTGCAAGGGAATAAGGATTATCAATTGCGCACACGATTGACGAAGATGGAGTTTCCAAAGTTTAATCATGATGATGTCCTAGGTTGGCTTTCGAAGTGTGAAATGTACTTTCTTTTGGATGAGATTTCATAAGAAATGAAGGGCACTGGAGCCAGCTTACACCTCAACAAGAAAGGTTTTAGGTGGAACCAATCACATGAAAGAATCCAAGGAGGTCACCGCATTCCCAAGAGTTGTATTCAGAAGCTATTAAGAAGGAGATTTGGGCTTGTATATGAGGATCCAATGAAGGAGTTAATGCAATTAAGACAGAATGGAAGTATTAATGACTATCAAGATGCCTTTGATGATTTAACATGCAAATTGAAGCTACCAGAGCCTTATTTGATTAGCTATTATATTGCTTGGCTAAAGGACATAGCAGGGGGAGTCAGATTGTTTAGGCCCAGGACTTTACTTGACACCATGAGGATTGCTAAGATACAAGAATTGAATTATCATTCTTCTAGCAAGAATGAAGGAGTCAAGAATGCCTCAAGATTGGTATCTTGGGGTAGTCAGCCATATAACCAAGAGAAGTCAGTAGCTACAAGAACAATGACCATGTGTTCCATGACCAACAACAAACAAGGGAAACAGAGGGGTAATAAGGGAGGTTTCAAGTCACAGAAGGTGCTAATGTAACAACCGGGAAAAAGAAAAGAAAAGGGAAAAGAAAGAAAGTAGAAAGTTGGAAATTTTCGAAGTCCAGAAACTGTGCTAAGTCTTCTCGCAATAGCGAGAAATGGTCTCGCTGTCGCGAGAATGTCTTCTCGCAATAGCGAACGAGGTTTTAGCTATAGCGAGTGAGTTTGGATTGTATGTTGATTTGGACCACATAGACTTGTTATATATCCTAGTTTTATGCTTTTAAACTTGCCCATGAGTGGCTAGAATGTGTGAGAGGCTATTTGGACCCATTTTGGACTTTTTGGGTGCCAACACTGGTAAATTTGTGAGCTCCGTCAAAATATGACTGGATGAGCTCCTCTTGTCATGAAATTTGGCATGCCTCTAGAGTTTGTAGAGAGCTTCTTGAGAAGCTAAAGTTGGTAATATTCGGAGGTCTAGAGAATATTTAGCGAATTGTTGAATTTGGGAAAATTTAATGGATTGGTCATGCACTGTTCATATAAACCAGAAATAAAATCTGTGGCATTCATAGACCAAATGGAGTCCAAATGTGGTGAAATTTTATACACATCAACTAGACAACCACAGTGACTTATAGGAACTGAAATCACCTAAATCGAAGGTCTGTAGAGAGAGAATGAACATTCTGAAGTTCTGTATTAGCATCAGGGAGCCTACCTGACCTCCGTTACTGTTCCATCAGTTTTCGAGGTCCAGGGGTTACTGAACTGATCTGGACTTATTTTTTTCCTCTAGTAGACATCCGTAGCTTTCCAAATTGGTATAGTGTGCCCAGATTGGATTTTTGTGGATTTAGTTATGAATTTTCGAAAGTCATGACAGTAAACTGGACTAGAAACAGTGACAGCTGGACCTCCTTCCCATTTTCGAGGTCAAACATGGTCCAAATGCTGAGATTTCGATTGGGAATTATTTTTAGTGTAAAGAAAACACTTAGAGCTTTCTAGAGAGCTAAAGTTTACTAGATTCCCATTTTTCTATAATTAGTTATGATTTTTCAAAGTTAGAGCCAAAATATGACTTTGGGACACAAGTGAGAAAATACAATTTTTCTGGTTTTTGGCTCTATACCCGTGGCTTATGGTGTGTTTTATGCTATGTATGAGTTGTATATATGGAGTTTGAGTTGAGGATGCGAAGGATGGGTTCACAGGACCCACGGGGCAAAAGATGAGTGTATGAAACCCCGGTTCATAGCATGCAAATGCCACGGATTGGTGTTGATTCTTTGGAAATCATATAGAACCGAGCCTAGTGAGAGGCTAGGTAGCGGTAGTAGATTAAGGTGTTACATTTTTGGTATCAGAGCAATGGTTCAGGCACTTTTGCTCAATGTTAGGCTCTTGAATGATGAGATTTGTTTGTGTTTGGTGTGAATGGTCATGGAAGTTGTAGCATCCTTATGTGTTGTGTTGTGATATTATTGTGAACTGAGGATTGCTACTTCTTTCAGACATGGTTGAGACTAGACGGGGTAGAGGCAGAGGCAGACCGCCTAGGGCTCATAGAGCTGAACCAGAGGTTTCTGTTGGGACTGAGGATCCTCGGCGGGCCATCATGGAGAGGCTTGATCGTTATGAGGCCATGATGGGCCAGCATCAGGAGATGCTGGAACAGCAGAGATACATTGCCCAGCAGCAGCATGATATGATCATGCATTTGCAAGACACCCTGGCTAGGCAAGAAGAAGCCAGAAGAGATGCCCCTGTACCTCAGCCATCTACATCTAGCATTCCACCTGTACCTCCCCAGGAGCCTGCTACTCCACAGACCCAGACGCCTATCCAAAAAGTATTAAAACAGTTTAGGCAGAACAATCCACCCTTATTTGACGCGGAGTTGGATGCGGATAAGGCAGAGGTTTGGGTGATGCAGCTTAAGAAGATATTCTCAGTGATGGATTGTACCACTGAGCAGAAAGCCCAGCTAGCCACCTTCATGCTAGAAAAGGAAGCTGATAGATGGTGGGATAGCGCGAAACCCCTGATGGAGACCAAGAATATACAGATAAATTGGGAAACCTTCTTGGTCAAATTTTATGAAAAATATGTCCCAAGTTCGGTGAGGAAGAAGAAAGAGATGGAATTCATGGGCTTGAGACAGACGGATGAGATGACTGTGGATCAGTATGTGGCCAAGTTCATAGAGTTGTCTCGGTATTCCTCTTACCTCCAGAGGTATGATGATGAGCCCTGGAGATGTGAGCAGTTTGAGACTGGTTTGAGGCCCCTGATTAGCGATAGAGTCACTCCACAGCGGATCAGAAAGTTTAATACTCTTGTGGAGGTCAGTAGGGTGATTGAGACTAACTTGCAAGTTATTATGCCTACTGCGACTACGGCTAGTCAGAAGAGGGTTCCGGATTTGAAAAGGCCGAAACCAGAAGAGGGCTCTAGTTTGACCCCTAGTACCAAGAAGAGAGGTAAGGGGCCATGGAATAGAAGGCCGCAGCGAGGTGTGCCACCTCCTCGGGGCCAGTCATCCTTCCAGCAGTCTCCAGTGACATGTTTCAAGTGTGGGAAGCCGGGGCACATTGCTAGACACTGTCCTCAGATGGAGACAGCGCCTCCTCCTAGACCACAGACCCAGGGCCGAGTGTTCGCCCTTACTCAGCAGGAAGTCAGCGCATCTCCCAGTTTGATCCCAGATACGCTGATAGTGAATGGCTTTCCTGTAGTTGCTATGTTTGATTCGGGTGCTAGTCACTCATTTATATCTTATGATTGTGTGAAGTAATTGGGTCTGGTCGTTAGTGTCTTGCCATTTGACTTGTCTGTCATTACACCTATTGGAGGCCACGTGGTTACTTCCCATACCTGTTTAAATGTCACTGTTCAATTTAACCATTGTCATACCACTATTGATTTGGTTTGTATGCCCTTCCATGATATTGATTTGATTATTGGTATGAACTGGTTGCCTGCAAATAATGCCATACTTGATTGTGAACGCCGAACCAATTCCCTACCTGCTTGTGGGACCATACCTAGGGTAGGAGCTGAGTTATCTTTTATGACTACTACCCAGGCTGAGAGATATTTGGAGTGTGGATGTCAAGGGTTTCTAGTCTTTTTCTCTATTCGGGCTGAGGTAGAAGAAGGGATAGAGGAGATCCCAGTTGTCAGGGAAATTCTGGAGGTTTTCCCTAGAGAGTTTGACTTCAGTGGCCTACCCCCTGAGAGAGAATTAGAGTTCCCTATAGACATAGTGCTTGGGGCTGGACCGGTGTCCAAGGCTCCTTACAGGATGGCTCCCACTGAGCTTGCTGAGTTGAAAGAGTAGATAAAGGAATTGTTAGAGAAAAGGTTTATCCGCCCTAGTGTTTCACCTTGGGGTGCTCCGGTGTTGTTTGTGAAAAAGAAAGATGGTAGCTTGCGTTTGTGTATAGATTACAGAGAGTTGAATAAAGTTACCATCAAGAATAAATATCCTCTCTCTAGAATTGATGATCTGTTAGATCAGTTGGTTGGGGCATCTGTGTTTTCTAAGATAGATCTTAGATCTGGTTACCACCAGCTGAGAGTGAGAACTGAAGACGTTTCTAAGACGGCTTTCAGAACGAGATATGGGCACTATGAGTTCCTTGTGATGCCATTCGAGTTGACGAATGCGCCTGCTGTGTTCATGGATTACATGGACAGGGTATTCAGACCGTATCTAGATCAGTTTGTGGTGGTCTTTATTGATGATATTTTAGTGTACTCTCGATCTTTTGAGGAGCACGAGAGGCATTTGAGACTAGTCCTAGACACCTTGAGAGAGAAAAGGTTGTATGCCAAACTTAGTAAATGTGAGTTTTGGCTGACCGAGGTGCGATTCTTAGGTCATGTGATCTCACGAGATGAGGTTGCGGTGGATCCCCATAAAGTTAAGGCTGTGTTACAGTGGGATAGACCTAGAACGATCACCGAGGTTAGGAGTTTCTTAGGTTTGGCAGGGTATTATAGACGGTTTATTCAGGACTTTTCTCGGATGGCCTTACCACTGACGAGGCTAACTAGGAAAGATACACCTTTTGTGTGGGATGAGAGATGTGAGAAGAGTTTCCAGGAGTTGAAACTCTGTTTGACCACTGCCCCTGTACTGATTATCCCTGACCCTAGTGAACCATTTGTGGTTTATTGTGATGCTTCAGGCAAAGGGTTAGGATGTGTGTTGATGCAGCAGGGTAGAGTAGTGGCATATGCCTCGAGGCAGTTGAGGCCTCATGAGGAGAATTACCCCATACATGACCTGGAGTTAGATGCCGTAGTGTTTGCTCTTAAAATTTAGAGACACTATCTGTATGGTGCGACCATAGAGATCTATAGTGACCACAAGAGTCTGAAATACCTGTTTGATCAGAAAGAACTCAATATGAGACAGAGGAGATGGATGGAATTCTTGAAAGATTATGATTATGTGTTGAAATATTATCCCGGTAAGGCCAATGTGGTAGCGGATGCCCTGAGTAGAAAAACCATCCATGTAGCCCATATGATGATTAGGGAGCAGGAGCTCCTAGAGAAGTTCAGAAATTTGAACCTCTCTTGTCAGGTGGTATCGGGTAGATTGTGTTTGAGTGAAACCCGAATTGAGAATATCTTGAGAACCCAGATCTTAGATGCCCAGAGAGAGGATGAGTTCCTGAAACGGATCAAGAATGAGATTACCCAAGGTAAGACCTCAGATTTCAAGGTGTCTGAGGATGGTATGATAATATACCGAGATAGAATCTGTGCGCCTAGTCAGAATGAGCTGAGAGAAAGCATTTTAGAAGAGGCACATAAGAGTAAATATACTATCCACCCAGGTGCCACCAAGATGTATCAAGATGTGAAAAGAATTTTCTGGTGGCCAGGGATGAAAAGTGATGTGACGGAGTATGTGGCTAGATGCCTAGTGTGTCAGAGGGTAAAGATAGAACATCAGAAACCGGCTGGATTGTTGCAACCACTAGATATCCCTGAGTGGAAGTGGGATAGTATAGCCATGGACTTTGTCATAGGGTTACCCAGGACATCCTCTGGACACGATGCTATTTGGGTAGTTGTGGATAGACTGACAAAGTCTGCACACTTTTTAGCTATTAAGGCTACTCATACACTGGATAGATTAGCCCAGTTGTATATCAGAGAGATAGTGCGACTTCATGGAATACCCAATAGCATAGTTTCGGATAGAGACCTCAGGTTCACATCGAACTTTTGGAGGTCACTGCAGCATGCCTTAGGGACGAGATTGCGGTTTAGTACTGCATATCATCCCCAGACAGATGGTCAGACTGAAAGGACTATCCAGACATTGGAAGATATGTTGAGGGCATGTGTGCTAGTAATGAAGGGGAACTGGGATGCGTATTTACCGTTAGCAGAGTTTGCATATAACAACAGTTACCATTCAAGTATTCAGATGGCCCCTTATAAGGTTTTGTATGGGAGAAAGTACAGATCCCCTCTGTGTTGGGTTGAGTTAGGTGAGAGGAGTATGATAGGACCTGAGATTGTGGACCAGACCACTGGACAGATAGAGTTGATTAGAAAGAGGCTCCTCACGGCCCAGAGTAGACAGAAAAGCTATGTTGATAAGCGTAGGAGGCCGTTAGAGTTTGAGGTTGGAGACCATGTGTTCATTCGAATATCTCCAATGACGGAAGTAGGTCGGTCAATGAGGGTAAGGAAGCTCAGTCCTAGGTATATTGGTCCATTTGAAATCCTTGAGAAAATCGGACCCGTGGCTTACCGAATAGCCTTACCTCCTAACCTAACCCAAATCCATAGTATTTTTCATGTCTCCCAATTGAAAAAGTATTTACCAGACTCCTCACATGTCATAGAATATGAGCATGTGCAATTGTAGGAAGATCTTTCCTATGTAGTGAAACCGGAGAGAATTGTGGATGTTAAGCTGAAACAGCTGAGAAGTAAGAGCATTCCTCTGGTGAAAGTGATCTGGAGAGGTCTGACATCTGAGTAAACAACTTGGGAATTGGCTGATGAAATGAGGCAAAAATATCCAGAGTTATTCCCTTGAGGTAAGTTTTTTAAATTTCGAGGACGAAATTTCTTTTAAGAGGGGTAGAAATGTAACAACCGGGAAAAAGAAAAGAAAAGGGAAAAGAAAGAAAGTAGAAAGTTGGAAATTTTTGAAGTCCAGAAACTGTGCTAAGTCTTCTCGCAATAGCGAGAAATGGTCTCGCTGTCGCGAGAATGTCTTCTCGCAATAGCGAACGAGGTTCTAGCTATAGCGAGTGCTGGCAGCAGTCCATACAAAAACCAGGGAGTTGCTCGCTGTAGCGTACGCCATAGCGAAAGTGAGGTCTGGAACTAACGCGAGTTCGCCATAGCGAAGGTCGAAACTCGCCATAGCGAAGGGAACTGATGCGAGTTCGCCGTAGAGAAGGTTAAGCCTCGCCATAGCGAAGCCAGATAACACGAGCTCGCTATAGCGAAGGTTAATTTTCGCCGTAGCAAGGGTCAGTCTGGAAGAGAGTAAAAGGCGAAAATTAGACTTCATTAAACGCCCAAACTCATTCCTTCTCTCATTTCTGCCCTAAACTTCGACCCAAGGAGAGAAAAGAGGCGTGGAGAGTGAGAGAGACCAAGAGAAGGAGGGAGAGCAAGGGAAAGGTAAGTAAATTTCTCCCATTTCCTCTTAGATTTCTGATCTCCTCTCTTTACCCTCTTTTCCTACGGTTTTGTTTGTGAAAATGGTTGGATTTTGAGCATGGGTCAGAAGAGGGAAAGTGGAAAACACCTTTGAATCTTTGTGTTTTCTTTGAAAATGTTGTTTTCCACTATCATGAGAGCTTGAGAGAGAGAGGAAGAGTTGATGGCATTCTAGAGAGAGAGAGAGAGAACTCTAGGTTCTGGTATGTTAGGAGAGTTTGATCTGAAAGATTACATTATAAAAGTGTAATTGCATGCTTTTGTGTGCCTAGGCTCGAGAAACACCTCCATCAAGGTGTGATTGTGAACTTAAGAAGGGAGAAGAGGAATTGAAAGGAAAAGTTAGGGTTGACCTTGGCTGATAAGGTAGCTCTCTCTTCCCACTCTTTCTTGTTGCATTCTTGGATGTAAAAGTCATTGTATGTTTATGTATATGCTTGTTGTGTGGAATATGCCATATGCTATTGCTTTGATGCATTGATGCTAATATGCTTGTGTGATGGATTGTGAGAATTGCTCGGGCGAGGTAGTGCCGAAAGTCCCTTGAGATGGGTGAGGTGAAGCCGAAAGTCCCTTGAGAATGGGTGAGACAAGGCCAAAAGTCTCAACCGAGTGAGGCCAAGTCAAAAGTCCCTAAACTCGGGTGAGGCCATCCAAAAGTCCCTAAACTCGGGTGAGGCTAGACCAAAAGTCCCTGGAGCCCATTTTTGGCATTGTTGTGATTTCCATAGCATGTACAATGTGTGTTGGATGTTTGAGAATGGCTAAATGCTTATTGACATGCTTTGACTTGTTATATGCCTTGATTGCTTACTTGATTGAGTGCATGAACTACTGAGATTCCCTGAATCTCACCCCTTCCCCTCCCAACTTAACATGCTAGGTGGAGTACAAGGAGAAGTAAGTGCACACCAAGGAGCCTAGGAGCATGTATAGGAGAATGATAGTGTTATTTTGATCTTTTTGATGTAAAGTGGTGCCAAATGAATATGCGCCCACTATTTTTGAGATGTAACTATTGTAACAAGTGTAAATGCATGAAATGATGATGTACAAACTATGTTGATAGCCAAATGAATGGAAATGAGAGTTTTGCCCCTTTTGTTGAATAAATGCAATAGTGTATATTTGGCCATAGCATAGTGAGTTTGGATTGTATGTTGATTTGGACCACATGGACTTGTTATATATCCTAGTTTTATGCTTTTAAACTTGTCCATGAGTGGCTAGAATGTGTGAGAGGCTATTTGGACCTTTTTTGGACCTCTTGGGTGCCAAAACTGGTAAATTTGTGAGCTCCGTCAAAATATGACCGGATGAGCTCCTCTTGCCATGAAATTTGGCATGCCTCTAGAGTTTGTAGAGAGCTTCTTGAGAAGCTAAAGTTGGTAATATTCGGAGGTCTAGAGAATATTTAGCGAATTGTTGAATTTGGGAAAATTTAATGGATTGGTCATGCACTGTTCATATAAACCAGAAATGAAATCTGTGGCATTCATAGACCAAATGGAGTCCAAATGTGGTGAAATTTTATACACATCAACTAGACAACCACAGTGACTTATAGGAACTGGAATCACCTAAATCGGAGGTCTGTAGAGAGAGAATGAACCTTCTGAAATTCTGTATCAGCATCAGGGAGCCTACCTGACCTCCGTTACTGTTCCATCAGTTTTCGAGGTCCAGGGGTTACTGAACTGATCTGGACTTATTTGTCTCCTCTAGTAGACATCCGTAGCTTTCCAAATTGGTATATTGTGCCCAGATTGGATTTTTGTGGATTTAGTTATGAATTTTCGAAAGTCATGACAGTAAACTGGACTAGAAACAGTGACAGCCGGACCTCCTTCCTATTTTCGAGGTCAAACATGGTCCAAATGCTGAGATTTCGATTGGGAATTATTTTTAGTGTAAAGAAAACACTTAGAGCTTTCTAGAGAGCTAAAGTTTACTAGATTCCCATTTTTCTATAATTAGTTATGATTTTCCAAAGTTAGAGCCAAAATATGACTTTGGGACACAAGTGAGAAAATGCAATTTTTCTGGTTTTTGGCTCTATACCCGTGGCTTATGGTTTGTTTTATGCTATGTATGAGTTGTATATATGGAGTTTGAGTTGAGGATGCGAAGGATGGGTTCACAGGACCCACGGGGCAAAAATAAATCATAATGGAGAGTACCCCCCTCGTCTTTGTATTCCTTCTTTTCTTCCCTTGGGCTGCCTATTAATGCTTCTGATTGATTTTTTCTCCTGCAGGATGCATGGGAGGATATTGATCCAGCTGAACTTTCATACGAGGTGATCTAGCTTTATAGCTGAGTTTGTGTAATGCTTGCCATTCCTTCCTCCACTTCTCTCATTTTGTGAGTATTGAGTATGGTTCAATTATTTCAGGAACTTTTGGCATTGGGTGAAGTAGTTGGGACTGAGAATAGAGGCCTTTCAACTGATAATATTGCCTCTTTGCCTTCAGTTAACTACAAGACAGGGAGTGATCAATATGGAAGCAATGATTTGTATGAGCATATTCTTTTACTTTTAACCTTAGCTGCAATCTGCTATACTATTATACCTGATTGTTGTGGCCCTGTTTCAGGTGTGTTGTTTGCCGGATGGACTATGAGGATGGTGAGTCCTTGACAGTTCTTTCCTGCAAACATTTGTACCATCCTGAGTGCATCAACGATTGGTTGAAAATAAACAAGGTATGGTTATGCTCTTCTACAAGCTTACTTTTACTTTGGATATATTCATGTTTTTAAACACTGTAATATACTTGTTTTGTTCCCCTTGCCCCCTCAGCTCCTCTTGTTCACTTACTCTTTTGGTTTCTTTTTCTTGACAATCCTGATGTACTGTTCTAATGGTACATATTGAGAATGGCTTGTTGTTATGCTATTTGTGCTGATGTGCTCCAATTTTAGTCATTTCTAGTTACCATGTGCGTGTTCTAGTTTATGGGTCCTTTAGGTCTATATTGATGCACTTCTGTGCTTGGTGAACGATGTTTTTTGTACCTAAGGGAGTTAAGGGGCATACCAATTTTTATTTGTGGCTTTTAGTCTTGTTCCACATTGTAGGGTGCCTAGAATACGTTGAGTCTTGAACTTTGATGCTTATAAATAATTCCTTGGAACATTGTGTCTCGCTTTTTACTGAAACCCTTGAATCTAAATTCACCCTTGTTCATTATTTTCTACCCAGATACTGCTGCATACGTCTGGCCTTTGGAATTATTAATATGTTTTAAAGCATCTTAATTAGCAATTGCAAATGTTAATGAAGGGTGTTGGTCTCTTTTGGAGATAGTGTTTGTTGAAATCTTCGTAAACCAAAGGTTTCAAAGGCTTCTGGTGATCATTTCTACCACAGTAAAAGTTTTCAAAAACAAGATAATTAGAAAGGTTTATTCAGAATAAATTTAGAGGCATGAAAATGGAAAAAATGATTTATTATGGTGCTTGGTCAATGGCTTCTTAAGAGAGGTCTCTTTGCTTGACATGCAGCAGGATTGATAGGCTCTGCTTCCTTGATGTATCCTAATATCCTTATTAGTTAATGTTTCCTCTCCCCCCCCAAAAAAAAACCAAAAAAAAAAAAAAGTCTGATACATCCAATGCAGAGATTTTGAAATTACTAGAAAGCTAACTGTTAACTGAAAATCTGAGTGATGTTTCTTGACTGACTAGGAAATTTTCCCATTCAATTAACTAGAATAGAAACTACCTGTTAAAAAATTGGTCGGCGACAAATTTAGAGTTAATCATTCACTGACCGTTAATGCAAATATTTTCATGGATGTTATACATGAGTTAAGATGCTTCTGGAAATTTTTGTTTCTTGTGTCAAAAGCTTCAGAATGTCAGTTTCTTCTTTTAATTGTTATTTGTCTAGCTTGGCCTTGTGCGAAATCTAACTGTAATATGTGTCAACAACGTGATAAAAATTTAAAAAATGTAAATTAGCTATATCGAGTTTTTTGCTGTGGAACAGTTGCGGCATAATCCTTGGTTCTTTTATGAAAAAAACAAAAAAAATCTCTGGCTCTATGTCCGCAGGTTTGCCCTATTTGCAGTGCTGAGGTATCTGTTTCTGGGAGCAGCTTGTAGAATTTAATAACTTCTGTTTACTACCATATGAAGAAAATTTGTTTAAGTTGGGGGCCTATATTGTAGTACCTTGTTGTGTTGGGGAGAGAGTCTGTGCTTTTATCAAATCCAGCTCCTTCAGTTTTGATGTAACATCAAACATTTGGAATTAGTTCACTGAGTTGTATATGCCTTTGCAATGGAATGACTGGCATGATAGCCAATTCTTCTGCCTACGTTTGTTTTCTTTCTTGGTAGATTTTTTCCTACATTTGTTTTATGGGAAAACTACACTTTACATCTTGAACCGGACAGCAAGGAACTTGGGTTACATCTTTTTTTCCCTCGTCTGGTTCTCCAATAAAAGTATTATAAGTGTATCGTTTTTATAACTCAATATCACATGATTGAATCTTTAAAAAAAAAATTGACACATTATATTTTTATTAGAAAATCTGATAATAAAAATATAAACGACTGTGGTTAAGTCAAGTTCATACCAAAATTGATATTATCAACTTTAAAATGTGATGAAACATCTTTCTGAACACCAAACACCAAACATTGCTTTGGGGGGTGTGTTGGTACATATTAAAGTTTCTCAAGAGAGGTATTTTGTAATGTTTTAAAGTGCGTGTATCAATTTTGTAATTAGATTATAGTTCAGGAAGTAAAATGTAGTTTTGTGATGGGATGGGATGCTATTATTTTATTTAGTTATTTTCCCATAAATTTGTTTGAAAAGTTGCTTACGGTTGTGGCACTCTTGTTTTGCTCTCACATCTTATAATTCTGACGCATGCTATCTTGGAGAGCAGATTCTCTGCTCATTGCAGAGATTAACGGAGAAATCAGCTTTCAATTAAATTTAGATGATCTTTATTTTATTTCATTTTTTATTTTTCTATCTTAATTATTAATTGTCTTTTCTGAAATTGTTAGTTATAAAACTATTTTTATACGGTCTAGATAAGCAATATAAGAGCAAATTTCTCTGCTCATCTCTACGACGAGTAGGGAATCTGCTTTCTGTTATCGTATGATCGAGGAGACGCCTCCTAACAGTATTTTCTTTTTTAATTTCATTAATTGCATATTTTATTCGTTCCCAACGTCATTTCTTGATATGATTTCATTTTGCAATGGTCGTCACCAATTTTGGTTTGCAAGGTTTGGGTTCATTTTTCCATTTTGGGTTCGATCTATTATGTATTTCTCTGATTCTACTCGTAATATTAGGGTAAATTACAATTTACATGCGTGAAATGAGACATCATTACTCCATGTTATTTTTGTTTGAAAAATGGAGACACGCTCTCCTTTCAAAAGGTACAGAGCTTAACACAGTCTAATTACATGAACACCCCCTAACAGCATGGCATAATTTCCATCATTTTCCAACAATCTCTCTCTCTCCACCTATACCTTCAACTTTAATTCATTCTCAGTCCTCTCGGGTTTCTGATTGCTTGTGTAAGACGCAGAACGCCAGCCTATCCCAAGCCTACCTACCACCAGAAAATCACATGATGAATATATATATATGTTTCAAATTTTCAGAGAGGAAATTAGATACTCCCAGTTAAAGAGTTAATTTTCCCTCCATCCCTCCAAGTTATCTCTCTCTCTCTCTCTCTTTCTCACCCTCCCTGTAATTTTTCATTTACAATCTTCGCGCGGGCTTTGACCCTTAATAGAACATTTGCTCATTTAATTTCATAACTAAATAGATTAAAAAAAGGTATAATCCTTGCCTATATAGATAAGATGCATTGTTGTGAAAACTGGATTGGATCTGTCGATTTGACTAGTTGGATTGGGAATTGGTCTATGATCCAATCTGGTTGACTCTCAAAATCGATGAAACCAACTAAAAATCGATAAGAACAAGAAAAATTAGTCAGGTTATTGGTTGAATAAGTTTGCAGTTTATTTAGCAAAATTGGCAATTTTGTAGTTCGAACTCAAGTTCTCTCGACATGTAAGCGCGTCCTTGCTATTAAGTTAAAATGTATCTTCAATTATAATATGTAATATTTAATATAAATTTTTATTATGATTTTATTTTAAAATATTTTATCATGATTCTATTGTAAAATAGCAAAATAACCAATAACTTATTCGAATCTTGACCATTATTATGATAAGCAATATATTTTCCATTAAACTGTCATTATTGTTTTGTCAATAACTTAAAATTGTAATATAATAAATGAGAAATAAAAATAAAATTCATATGATTTTTATTAAAATTATAAAAATATATTTTAAACCAATTAAAAATTAAAAATTATGTTTTATATGATTTATTTTTATATACAATTAGTCATAACATATTTTAAAATTTATTAATATTTGTTTATTATTATTTATTATCTTAAATTTTTAATGTATAAAATAAAATAAAAAATATATATAATTATCACCAATTTGATTATTGTAAACTAGTGATTTCACCGATTTAATAATTGGCCTAGTTTTGAAAACATTGCATATGCCAAAATAGACTTTCATCTAAACTCATCCAACAGTCCAAGATGAATAAAATGAGAAAGAGTCCAAAAAACGGCTTCTTCCGAGCCCCATTATGAACATTCTGTACTGACCTTTGAAAAATGACCATGATAAACTAAGGGTAATATATTCCATTGCATTTTGAAGAGAATGGACTCAATGGAGTGTAAAGTGGTCCCCTCCCCAACAAAAAAAAAGGTGTATTCGCTAGTCTGTTTGTTTGATGGTATGTTAACGGCAGGGGAGTTTTGTAAAAACTGCATAAAATAATAATGAAGGGTAGAGAAAATTTTCAAACAAGAACGGTATTGAGTGATAAAGCCTCAAATTTTTGGGGAGATAATGTTAATTTACCTATATTTGAAGTACACGCCATAACCATAGCCTTGTTCTCGTTTGGGTCGGGTGCATGATCACGTTTGGTCTTGCTTTTTCTTCTCGGCAAAATGCAGTTTATAATCCTATAGTTTGGCTTATTTGCAATTGACTACTCGTAGTTAAAAGTTTGCAGTCAGAGGTGCCTCTATTTCTTTAGCCCTTTGCTACCCTGGATCATATTCCTGTGACAAAAACAAACGTGATTCGCAGTGATTACAATTTTCATGAAGCTTTTACGCAAAAAAAAAAAAAAAAAAAATTGGGGCCAAAATTAGAGATGTGTTGCCTATGTCAAATTTAGGGTTTTGAATGGTTAAAAAAAGGAAAGTTGGTCTTGACTGTATAAGAAATTGAAGATTTTGTAAGAAATTTGAGAATTTAGAGCAAAGTTACTTCATTTAGGAGCAAATTATAGAGAAGAAATTATGTTGTGTTAAATTTAGAATTTTAATTAGTCGAAGGAGAGATTTTGATTTTCAATATATAGGAAATTAAGGATTTTGTAGAGAAATTGGGAATTCAAGGCAGAATTTAGGAAAAATATTGTATCTTGTGTTTTTAATTTAGGATTTCAATTGGCTATCCTGCAAGGGCTAAGCTGTTACTCTAGTCTTCTTTTCATATCTCTTAGGAAGAGATCTAATATGATACAATTAACCTATCTTTAAATTAATGAGATAGAATATGATAACACACATAGATAACTTATTTTTAAATTGATATGATATAATAACCTATTCTAAATTTTAAAAATTCAAGATCTAAATTAATTACCAGATAATAATTAATTATCTCAACCTTTTAATATAATAATTAATTATCCCAATTGTTAGTTATCTCAATAATTATTCCAATAATTTAATTGATCTAATTAATTAAATTATCAAGTTATATTGGTCACATATTAGGTTAGCTTATCATAAGCACTCCAAAATCAAACAATTATGTTCATGGAATTCATATTTCATGATATAAAAGTTAAAAACGATTTCTTTACCTTTGCTTTCTACTAGATTTACCAAGCACAACAAATTAATTTCATTTGATTTTTTCTACATTTCTAATTAGAAGACTTGTTTCAAACTAGATAGGAAGCAATATATCATATAATTTTGATTCAATGTGAATTTAAATAGCTGCACTTTTGCCTTGATCTAGTTTAAGGCATAAATTTTGGCTGTAAAATTCAACCAATAAAAAACGTAAATGAAAAATAGCAGATGGCGTCAAATACCTGATAGTCATATAGGTACAATTGTCTAAGACAAGTAGCAAAAGGTTAGATTTGGTGATTGTGCATTACAAAGAGGAAGGAAGGAATAAAGGCATGTGTCCCCTTAAATAAGAAAAATCTTTATTTTTCAAGATTTTGTGACCTCTTGCTATCTGAATAGGCCAAAAACGATATCATCATAGGATGTTCAATAAGAAAGACAATAGCCCTTGATTTTCTTCAAGTCCCCAAATGATGATAGGACCTAAACTAAGATAGAGTGAATAACTAATTTTAAACAAATTCAAACTTATTAATTATGAATTTTATTCAAATTCAAACCCATTGTAGCCCTTGTTTTATTTTCCAGAGATTCTTCTCCTCATGTTGGACCTTAAGAGTGCAAGATGGAGCTCAAGAGGTAGAGCAAAGTTGGTCAAGAGATAGAGGCAGAGTAAGAGAGAATATCGATTGGTTACTTGCCACTGTCAAACTTCGAACCCCTCCGTGGAACATTGCACCTTTGTGACTTGGCGTGAAGACAAACCTCATCAAAGGTGAAGAAGGAATCATACCCTGACGTGAAGGAATTGTGAAGATGAGCCTTCATTATCATTTTATTAGTGGAATCTTGTTTATTTTTTATTTTTATTTTTTGATAAATTTTGATTAGGTGCCGTCTTATCATTAAAAAAATTGGGAAAAGTTATACATGGAGGCAGGGACAGACATTAGGGACTTAACAAAGTTCACTTAGAAAGATTTTACAAGATGAATTGGAAACTTAAGAGAACATTTTAAACGTTAAAAAAGTTAGGAGACCATGTTACTATCTCAACCAAAATGGAAAAAAGACATGGTGCAATAAACATAAATGTACTCCATCAATAGGTGCCCAACATTTTTTGATATCAGGAACCATACTTAAAAATATCCTTATGTTTCTAAATCATAACATGTATAAAGGGAATTGAAAGATGCGAAAATGATGATGAGGTATGACATCGACAGATTAGTTATTAGATCAAATTGCTTTTTTTCCTCTGTTTCTAGTGCATTGGCAGCAAGCTTAGCATTATAGCCTTATAATCTTGAAGCCGTGATTCCAAGCCTACTAAAAAATGGCTTTCACGTTAGCTTTTCTCCTTTATACTAGCAAGTTTGGATCTTTTATAACTATTAGCTCAACCTACGAATTATGAAATTGTTTTTTTTCCCCATAAGATATAGAATACTCATCAATGACAAATGGTGCTCAAAGCAAACCATTTCTTGACCACCAATTTGGAAGCCGATGGCAGTATAGAGCAAACAAGTTCAGCATATTCTAAACCTCTTTTAACCTTTATTCGTCTTATTGATAGATTTGCAAAAAATTTGTATCTTTGACGGAGTATATTTTTCCTTTTAATTGAAGCTTTTCAGATTTTGTCTTTTCATAATTCCTAGAATCATATACTATTATGGAACTCTGTGGGTTTGATATGCAAAGCAAACAAATGTGCACTAAAAATGGTGGCTTTTTAATATGAGATATTCATATTGTATAACAATAGAGCTTTTATTTGTAATTTTGTTCAACCAAAAATTTATAGTAGTTTATTTTTTTATTATTAGATTTGAAATTTTTATGATTGTTGTAAGTGTTGATGAGCTTAGCTTTATGTAAAATAAATTTTCTAAGCTTATAGTCTTTTATCAAGGGGGAAAAAAAAAGCTAAGAATGCAAGAAGAAAGAAAGAAGAATTTTCACAAATGATTTCTTATCCATATATTCCTTACATTGTTGGAGTAAAGAAGAGAAGTTGAATATAGATTTAGTGCAATTGTTTCATGTAAAAGAAAAAAAGGGATAGATTTACACAAAGTGACATTGGTGGTATTTGATAAATCTATGATGAAATGTTACAACCATAATTCAAATCTATAATAATTATTCTCAAAAATTGACTTTAGATAGACATAAACAATTTTGCCCATTATCATAACCTAAGCAAAAAATATGTCATGAATTTCAACAACCTAAAATTTAAAGAAAAGCCTCATCTTCGTGATTTAAGAATAACATGGAATTGCACACTAAAATACTAGAAATTATGGCAACTTCAACTAGTAACACCAAAAGTTTAAAGACACACCTGTATTAGAGAGATTATAGAAGTATGAAAATATAAATGATAAAATATCTAAAATATGAATTGGTAGAGTGGCAATGTAGATAGTGGCCCTCCTACATTATGTAATTTTTTTAGACTATATTGCACCTACCAGAATAAAAAGAATTTCTTATTGAATTTAGCTCCATAGTGATATCTACCCCACTCATTCTTTAATGTGGTGATTTCATTGAACAAGCAAGTTCAATCCTAAATAAAGAACATAAGCATTTCACTACATTGGGATGGCTTAGTATCATGTTCTTCCATATATCTTGTGATGTTGCCATTGTATGTTCTAATTCTTTAGAGAGAATAGCTGAGTTCACAATTTGCAAAATTTTAACCATCTTTAAATATATCTTTCGTGGGTCTTCTTCTAGTTAACATCTCTAGAACATGAATGCCAAAGCTATACATGTCACCTTGTATTGACACCTCATAACCCATTTTGTATTCTGAAATATTGTAAGTCTGTTAATGCTCATATTGAATCATCAAATAGAAATGAAAAGGGAAAGTTCTAAAAAAAATGAATTTGCTTGACTTTATAGCCAAAACAATATCAAATGATACCTGGAGGAATATAGCCACTAGTACCTTTTATTCTAGTTGTGCTACTTTGTTTATTAGAGATGCCTAATAGTTGAGAGTAGTCTTGCTAGTCTAAAATCACTCACATGAGCAACCATGTTGCTATCAAGAAGGATATTACTTGGCTATAAATCACAATGAATGACAAGTTGCTCATATTCATAGTGAAGATAATGTAATGCAAAAGTAACATCAATGAGAATATTTAATATTTGATCAATGAACAAGGTTTTTAGATGATCTTCGTTTTCTATACTTGGATGTAACCATTTTTCTAAGCTTCCATTCACCATGTACTCATAAACTAAAGCTTTAAATGGCCGTTGTAATCTGTGTTGGAGCAACATGTTAAAATTTTTACCAAATTTCAATGCCTTGTATTTCTAAGTGCATTACATTCAACAATGAACCTCTTGTGAGCTTTCTTAATTTGAAGGTTGATGACCTTTATTGCAACAACTTCTTTAAACTCAAGACTTCCCTTATATACAAATCCAAAACTCCCAGATCTTATCAAGTTGTTGACAGAGAACCTCTTAGTAGCATTGTGTAAACTTTGGTATGACACTTTAGAAAGCAGGTCAATTGTTGGTGAACTTGAAGAAGATTCCTTTCTTTTTTTTCTCATTTGGTAAGTGGATGGCAGTGGAAGAAAAGCAATCACATAACATATTGCTACTACCAACATGAAATTATGGCATTTTCTTTCTCCCATAACTTTAATAGGCATGGTGGTAGCTTTAGCTTTGATATGCCTCCACAAAGTTTACTATTTTTAGTCAATGATATTGCACTTGGATTGGCTAAATACACCTTTGCTTGGTACCTCCCCATCCAACACATTGAAAGAAACATTTAAGTATTCCAAACAAGTAATATCTATAGGCCTTTTGGAATTGATCTAGGCAAGTCATTTCCTGATAGGTCTAAATATTGTAGACCTTTTAATGAAGCCAAAGATGAAGGGATGGTTTCTTGGAAGGAATTCCCTTGTAAAAAGAAGTACTTCAAGCTTATGCAATCTCCAATGGTTATAGGAATATATCCAAACAAATGATTTTTAGAGATATCCAACTCACTAATATTTTTTTAGCTTTCCTATTTAGGGATACTATCATTGAATGAATTATGTGACAAGTTCAATAAGATTAATAAAGATGAAAGATCGATGATCTTTACTCATATAACTTTGCTAAACTTGCTTTGTGAAAGGTTGAGGTGCTATAAACTTTTGTAATTCTCAATACTTTAAGGAACATGTCCTTTTAACATATTATTTGACAAATCTAAATAACATAACTAAGAGAGGTTATCTATAAAGGATGTTATTTCTTTAGACTATTTGTTTCCTCGCAAAGATAATGCTTGCATATTTTAAAACTTCCTAAAAGTAATTGGGATGATCTCCATTAAATAATTCATGGCCATATCCAATAATGTCAAGTTCATGAGATTTCTGAATGCTGCAAGGATTTTGCTAGATATCTTATTATTTTCAAGATAGAGTTCTATGAGTTGGATGGATAAATTGCCTATGGTACATGGTAAATGACCTCCAAAATTATTGGCATATATTTCTAGGAATTTCTACTTACTATAGTTTATCAAAGATTTTAAAAGCTGTTAGTCTTTAACTAAATTACTTAGATTATTCTAACCCAAGCCTAGAAATAAAAGTCATGTAACTTTGCAAGATTTGGAACTTGCCTTGCAAAATGATTTCGAGTTATTGAAATATGCATAAGCATAGATGCATTTACAATGGAGGTTGGGATTGGACCGAAGAATTGATTTGCTCCAAGTTGCAAGATTTGGAGATTAAGGAGAGGGTGGTGAACATGTTGGTTAGGAGAGAACAATTAATTTGATTCTTTGCAACTACAATGTCACTAAGATATGCCAAATTGTAAAGAGAAGAAGAAATTGCATTGGAAAGGTTATTGACAACTACTTCTAATATTGTCAAATTTTTCAAATGGCCTATTTCTTCAAATATATTTCCCTTAAAGTTATTATAATCGATAGAAAGAATAATAAAGGAAGAAATAGTCCACAAAGCAATTGGGATTTGTCTTGTTAAATTGTTGTTAGATGGATATAATTCTTCAAGCTTATGGAAAAGCCAATTTCCACTAGTATTTTGCAAATAAGATTATTCACAAAAAAAAAGATAAGTACTTGAGTTTAGAGCAATTTGTCACATTGATAGGAAATGTCCCAATCAATGTATTATTGTTGAGATAAAGTACCAATAGCTAGAACAAATGACCTAACTCTTATGGGACTTCTACATAGAAGCTATTGCCTTAAGAGTTCGATAATTCTTAGAAAGAAGAGATTGCCAATATAAGGTGATATAGATCCACGCAATTGATATCCATCTAACTTCAATTGTGTCACTCTTTGATACTTGTAGCTACAAGTGATTCCATAACCGTTGCAAAAGCGTGTTGTAACAACTTAGAATCTATATTAAGGATATAATGAGGTGATGTAATTTAAATTATCTTGGGCTAGAGCTTTGGGAAGCCTAAAGTTTAAATTAAAAAAAAGTTAAATTTTAATACTCAATAATAATAATAATAATAACAACAATAAAAATAAATAAATAAGCTACGAGGCTAAGTTGTATTCTTTAGGTGGGAGCTAGAGTCTAACTATGACTCTAGTGGTAAGAACTATGGCCTAAATCCCTTTGATCTGAGTTCAAACCTTGATGGAGCCGTTCATAATGACATATGTTTATAAATAATTTTTTTTTCCTCCTTTAATTCCTTTCTTCCCTCAGCTAAGATCAGTTTTTATAAGGACCAAAGCTGTAAAATTGAAACTTTCCTTTTAGCCCTCACATTTTCTCTAATTGCTAACAAGACCTTTGGAGATTTGATTCAAGAATGGTCTAGAAGATGCCACGTGTTCCTGTCCTCCTCCTTCCACTTAATATATTACTCAGCATCAATCTCCTTTCAATATACAGACCTCTCTTCTCTCTGTACGCTATGCCTCCTGATGCGTTTTTACCTCTCTGGTTTTGTTCATCTTCTCCATTCCATGAAGCTTAGAAAATTCGTGAGTTTCAAATTTGGCCCAGTGGTGGAGCTTGCCATTTTTAGTGTTCAATCATTCTTGAGTGCTGGCTGAAGCCTCCTTGTTCTGGAACAACACCAGTTTCTATTTCTGGTGGTAGTTTTCCTTCGACCTACAAAGCCTAGTTATGACAGTCTTCTATGGCCTGCAACTCTGAATCCTTTCGCTTATCATTAATTTCTCTATTTCAATTCCATTGTACTTCATCTCCAGGACAGTAGGAATGGCAGTTTTGTGAAACATATTTATCCCTTTTACTGGTTACGATCTTAAGCTCGTGTAAACAAAAGTTTGGCCCATGGTTCTCTTGATATTGATGACTTTGAGAGATGCAAGGCTTAGGTGGGTTGGCAGCAAAATTTGAAGAGCAATGGAAAGCCTCATTATACGTGGTAATATCTTACCTTTTCATTGTTGTAAATCTCAGTTTGAAATAAAAAAAAATCTTATATTTTCCTTTGGCACCACAACTGATAGTAAGCTCGCAAATATTATGAAACGAACCAATAGGAAGTATGAATTAAGTGAGGCTGACAGTATAAGTGAAGACTAAATTTGGTAATAGGACAACCAAACCTAAGCCTAGAGTAATGTGATCATGGTTGGGTATTTAGGTGGAGTGTTCATTGACACAACCTTCATCTAAAACTTTATAAAATAAGAATTAATTTGTTTTTGTGATGCTGTGAATTTACATAAATAATAAACTAATATAAGCTAACACAAAACATATAAATTGCAGTAGGTCGAAGTGGGATAAGTAAAATAATGTTAGGTACTACAACAAGACAAACACTAAATTATAAGTTAATTAGATAGACCTTAATTAAGCTAAATAAACCTTGAGTTATAATAATTTGGCCAAGTGAAATATAAGTTATGAATATAATATATAGAACTAGAAGTTAACATAAGGTAGGTCAATCTGACTACAATGGAGTTTTTTTTTTATGTTGGCTTTGTTTCTTGCATTTATAGGTGGCATCGTAATTGTGTTTAGGAATGTAACCGATTTTTTCCATTGGAGAGATTTGACGGTAGTTCAGTGACAGAAGAGATGATACTGTTACTATTCACCTTTTATAGTAAATAAATTATAAAGTATGATAAATTTCTAATTCTTTTTTCTATTTTACTTTCTCTATTTTTACCTAAACTCTGTGTGTTGGTGAGACGGGCAACCTAAGTAGCGGTTTCTTGTATGTATATTATTTTTATAATATCTTTTAGATTATGATATGTTATATTTGCTTGTATTATCAAATAGATATGAATCGGAATTGGCTAGACATGTTACATTCGGAATTTCAAATGGTGATAAGTTACTTTAATATCTTTTTATGAGTTTGCATAAATGTTTTATGATTACAAAATGTCATATTATTAATTGTGAAATTTTATTGTGAATTAGTTATTTGGAATATTTTAGTATATGAATTTTGCTTAGTATATGATGTTTTATATACACATATAAGGTACGATTCTATAAAACACTAGTTATTAATAGTAGTTTTGTTAACCCTTTTTGTACTTGGGATATTACCACATAGTTTTTGTGACTAAGTATGTGAAGGGTATTGAGTTGGATGTTCTTTAGATGTTTATGGGTTGTAGGGATGGAGGTAAGCAAGAATTATAGTACTAGCTCTGCTTGTGATTCTTGCCTATAATTTTTCGAGATTACATATGTGGTTATTTATTCTTATAGGCTGTGTGCCTACATTAGTATATATATTTCAAAACTTAGAGTTTTGCATGCAACCTTCCAAGTGAAGTTTTTTTTATTAAATTTTTTTAATATAATGATCATTTTTCTATTAAATTAAACTTTTAAATGTTTGAATTTAATTTTAATTTTGTTCATATATTTTAATTACCTTCCATAATTATCTCCTATTAATATTTTTCATCTTGCTCAAAATATTATATGCTTGTACATCATTGTATTTTGTTTCATTAATTACATATGAACCAATTTCATATTAACTCAAATATTTTATTTTTTTTTATTTATACCAATTATTTCATATCTCTTTTTATTTAAAGATTTATAAATTTAATTTTTTTCATAAAAAAGTTTGTTATTTTTTATCATGTCAAAATCTATTTTCATTTAAAAAAACTTTGTGCCTATTCATTTCTTTAGTTATTATACTCTATTTTTGATTCACTAAGTATCACAACGCATTATTTATCATTGCAAAGAATAGAACTGTGTTTGAAAACTTTTTAGTTTAGCTTAAGAGTATAGCTAGTGATGAGCTAGTGGTAAGTTTGTTTGGTATTACTAGTTATTTTCCTTTGTAATTGTATATATGTTTGAACTTTAGAGTCGGCTCCACAAGTTATAGGTAGGATCCTTACCCTACTAGTTATGTCTTTATTTTGATTGATTAAGAGAGTGGAGCTCTCTTGTTGCAAGTCTAGTTAGACAAATTATAGGTAATTCAAGATGTCCTAATTTTAAAGGAAATTGTGCTAGATTTCTTATAATAAGCTAATTTTGATTCAAATGTAAAATATAGTTAAGTTGTGAAATTGTGATTTGGATGAAATGGTGTTTTAATTAAAAAATGTCATACAAAATTTGATCATACTCCGGAATCATATAAGACTTGTGTGTCTATTAAGCTTATAGGTGAGAGGTCTCCTCGTGACTTGTGGCGATCATGTTTCCATCCGGGACATGACGTGTAGAAGTATTCCAAGAGTCCAAGGTTTTATATGGATCATTGGACAATGATTCCTTGAATTTGAATAAGGACAATTGAACAATTTCATTTCCCAATGATGAAGTAGTTGTGTAAGGTTGAAAGATCAAAAGTAAATAAAAGAAGCAAGTGAAGGTATATGGACCAAAATGCAAGTAACATGACATAAAAAAGGGTTCAATTAGTTAAGAAACACCGACTACTTTTGAGAGTTTTATGTAAGGTAATTAGCTAAGAACTCAAAAAAGCACACTTGTTTTTTGATATTAGTCAGACCTAAGTATAGGAGGCCACATATTTTGTGGCATGTTTGTGTGCAAAGCATTATCCTTAAAGTCAATAAAACATTACCTTTTAACTTTGTACAATCTTCTTGTTTTTTTGGTTGAAAAATAATTAAGAACTAAGATATTTACAAATTAATAAACTATTATTTTAAATATTTTTTTATACTATAACTAAAATGCTCCAAAAAAGTTAGGGGGTTAGATATATAGGTATAAGTTCCCATTTATCTAAGTAAAAAAATCCTTATATGACAAGGAAATAGTTTTAGTATATATTAATTATTTGGCAATTTTATAATTCCTTTGTTGCATCGACAGATCCTATAAAAATTTTTATATAAATCCTTATAAAATTATTTTTTGTTTCCTAAAAAAGTAAATTTTTTGTATAGGTCCGTATAGAATAGATTTTTTAAAATAAAATTAATAAGACCAAGATTGGTTGGCTAAACTAACTAACATGGTAACATGAGTTGATCATGTGATTTGTCCTAGTATGTCTTTTTCTTCCTCTTCTTTTTCTTTTGGTTTTAATTTCTCTTTTCTTTTTAGGATTTTTATTTCTTTAAAAATTAATGTAGAATAATAAATTTGGATAAATATGTTTTTTTTTAAGTAAATGACATTTTTGTTAAAATGGTTCATTTTATTTCATCTAGTGTTGTACAATGCATTACCAAATATAAGATAATATTATCTTATACGAGACATTATTTTAGATAATGTTAAATCAAACACTATATAGTCTTAAAATTTTATCAAATTTTATCTTATCAAATTTTATTTTATACAATATAACAAATAAGCTGTTACGAAAATTCAAGTTAAGGAATGGTCTTATAACAATACAGCCTTTATAATAATTAAGTACTATAATAATTAGTAAACTTGTAATATCCCAGTTATTGAGCAATTTACTTAAATACTTAGGTTAAGGAATTTAGCTTAAAAATAAGACGAAGTTTGATTTTAACTTGGGACCCAAGAGTTGGGAGGAAATTAATTTAATTGAGGTTTAATTTGTAGCATTTTATCAAAATTCCCATTTTACCTTTAATGATTTAACTTAACACCACTTTCCTGCTATCAGTTACATTCTACATCCTTTTCATTTGACATTAGCAAAAACAAAATGTAGAAAAGAGAGAGAATATGAGTTTGAAGTTTCTGCATGGTAAGGAATTTGAGGTTTTTTAGCTATGTTGTCTTCATTAAAATTGCTCCTTTCATCTCTCTCTACCTCTTTGTGATTTGGATTTCTCAAATGGTGTTTAAAAGATTAAAGGATCATAAAGGTGGATCTTAGGGCATGAATTTAGGGAAGGAAAAGTTTTGCAAATTAAAGCAAGGTAATTTCCCCATCTTTTTGGTCTCTTGCATGTTAATTAAAGTTTTGCGTTCATGGTGATTGGTGTGTTTGGCCAAAATGGTGGAGTGTAAAAGAAGGGGAGACTTCCATCTAAAAGATTTGAATGGTGCAATAGGAGTTGAAGAGTGAAGCTTGGATTTTGGGTAAGTGAAATTATCCCTGTAGTTTTTGACCATTTAATTGGATGATTGAGTTCAATTAATTTTAGGTATTCTTGTTCGTTGAATTTGATAGGAAATGTAACGTTTGGTTTTCCATTAAATGTCATAATTGAGTCGATTATAAAAGTAGGACCCCTGAGATAAATGATTTATGGCCAAATAAAATTTGGATAAAATTTTAAATAATGAAAAATAAGGATTTGAATCTTGAGTTGCTTAAAAACTGGAGCTAGAGAGGTTTAAAAAATTTGTCGAAAGCATAGTGACATTTTCGTAAATATAGGCACTTTTTGGAAAACTCATAGAAAGGCTTTTTAAACAGAAAATTTAAGCCTTTTAGGGTTTTTAGAGGTCTTGGAAACCATGGGAACCTCCGAGATAGTTAAAATCCCTTCAGTGTATGGTTTTGAATGTCAGTTGACCTGAAATTTGACCGATTCCCTCGAGAAGGTTTTAAATTCAAATTAAGTAATTCCAAAGCTATTTTATAAGATTGAGGACTTAAATTTTATGGTGGAAAATATGGTTATAAAAAAGGAGTTAAAATGAACTTAAAATGAAAATGCCATGAACATGGGGCGCAAATGTCATTTTTTGGAACAATTTCTTCTTGAATCTTCTTTATAAGAAACATCCCCTTTTTGCTCTTCGCTTAATCGACCTTGTTCTATCCAGAATGGAGAGAACTTATGCCCAACCTAGATGCATAAGAAGAAGCACAAGAAGGAGGAGAAAGAAGCTACGAAAAGGTGTGGAAATTCAAGGATTTTATGGCTTTCTCCTTTAGAAAACTTGTTCTTCTCTCTTTGCTCTCTCTTCCTATGGTTTTGGTTGTTTATTTGGTTCTATTTTGACCTTGGTTCATAGGAGAAAGATTAAAAATTCAAGAAGGAAGCTAAAGCAAGAGAAAAGACTCTTGAAGGAGTAAGGAAAAACAAGGTAGTTTCTTCTCTTTGTTGCTTTCTTCTTCCCTTGCTCTTATTATGGGTGTCTTGGCTAATAACAGAACAGCCAAGGGGGAGGAGTTTCTATCCAAAAAAAAGTGAGAACCCTAGGTTTTAGATCATTGAGAGTTAGAACATGCAATGGAAAGCTAGTAAAATTCAAGAATGGGAAGCTAGGGATTCTTGAACACTTTGTAAATTCTATTTTGATTCATTAATTTCCTAGCATATGTTAGTGTTTGTTTGAGTTTTTAAGACCCCTAGGAAGCCTCCCAAGTACCTCTCTCATCAAGAAAAAATGTGAAACTCCATGGGCTCATTCTTCCTCCATTGCTTCTGCCTAGAGCACTTGGGAGGGGTAGGGAGTGTTTTAATTTGTTCTAAGCTTGGTTTGGGATTTTATGCGATGGAAGAAGATAGGAGGAATCCTTGGAAAAAATTTAAAAGCCATAGATTGGGAGATAAGGCAATAGGTTCCATAATGTGGCCTTAAGAAGCAATCTGGACCCTTGGAAATGAGTTTGTGATGACTTCAAGGAGTCTAGATGGAACCAAGAGGCCTAGATATGAGAAGGAAATGGAACCAAGAACTTGAATTATGGTAGTTGCTTCATTAGGCCATTAATGGAGCTATTATGTAACCAATAGAGAAAGTGTGTTTCTTTAGTGCATACGTAATGTTCTAGCTTGCTTCAAGAGTGTGATTGGATGCTATTTGTTTTGTCTAGGCCAAAGAAATCAAGCTCAATCTATTTGTGGGTGTGAGACCGAGAAGGAAAAAGAGAAATCAAACAGGAAGAATTGTGCTTAATTGACAAGATAGCTCTCCAACCCTTTCTTGTGTGCAATATGATTATGTGAATGTCATTTGATGCATGTATGTGTGTTGGAATCTTAAGAAATGCCAAATTCTATTATTTGACTCCTATGGTACCATTATGTTTCTTGATTGGCATTTGATTGTGTAATTGTGTTCTATGTGTGAGGTTGTGTCAAAAGTCCCTTGTGATGGGTGAGGTGAAGCCCAAAGTCTCTTGGAATGGGTGAGACAAGGCCAAAAGTTTCATGGATGAGTGAGGCCAAGTCAAAAGTCCCTAGACCAAGGGTGAGGCTAATCTAAAAGTCCCAAAAATGGGGTGAGGCTAAACCAAAAGTTCCTTGAGCTTGTTCTTAGTTTTGATATGTTATTATGGCATGAAAATTGTGAATGTAACACTTTTTGAAGGTGTGTATAACATTCTTGTATCTTGTGACATGAATATATACCTATTTGCTTGCTTAAAAAGGATGTTTGAGCTATTGAGATTCTTTGAATCTCACCCCCTTCCCTTTCTTATCTCCACATGTTTAGGTGGAGCACAAGAAGCCAAAAATGAAAGCCAAGGAGCATAGTTGGCTATATTTTGACACTAGTGTAGTTTTTGATGTATTCCATTGTCAAAGTTTGTATATATATATATTATTTTTGAGATGTGAGCCCTTGGGCAAATGTGAAATTGTGTAAAGATAGTGCTATGAATCAAAGTGGTAGCCAAATGAATGAGAAAATGCAATTTGACTACTTGGTGGCCTATCTTTGATTGTGTATTTTTATATGTGGCATAGTGAGATTGTGATGCATGATAGTTTAGACCATTTGGGAAACTTGTATATGCTGTATTTATGCTCCCAAACGTGCTCATGTTGTAGTAGAACAATCAAGAAGCCAAATGGACTAGTTTTGATCCATATATGGTGCCAAATTTGCCATATGTGTGAGCTATATTAAAATCTGACCAAATGATCTTAGTTTGAAATTTTTCATGCATATAGGTCTTGTCTAAATCTTTTTGGAAAGCTAAAGTGTATATTATTTGGATCTCTAGAAAAGTTTTGGTGAATTTTCAAAGTTGGCAATTTTTGACCATCTGTCAAAAAGTTTTGCCTTTGTCACTAGTGGGTCAAATGGTGTCCAATGGCTATGAGATTTTATAGACATAAACTAGACATGATAAGCTTTCTGTAGCACTTAACAGAACCTTATTTGGATTTATATTGAGAGAGAAACAAATTTTTGATATTCCATATTAGTATTAGGGATGTAGTCAGGCCACCATTATTGTTTCATTAGTTTTCATGGTCTAATTGATTCTGTTTCGATCTAGACTTATTTTTTCCCTCAATTTAACATTCATAGCGTTCTAGAATATATGTTTTATTGGAGTTTTTATTTTTCTAGAATTAGTTATGAATTTTTGAAGTTCATATCAATAACCTATGATAGCAAATATGGACAGCTAGACCTTTTGAGCTTTTCTAATTTCAATCATGGGCCATATGGATGTTTATGGCATAGAATGATTTTTAACATCTAGTTGACATCTAGAACTTTCCAAAAAGCTATCATTTGCTTAATTTTGATTTTTCTAGAATTAATTATGATTTTCTAAAATTGATGCCAAAAATTTAAATTCTGGACCTATGAGCAAAGGGCAATTTTTCTAGTTTTTGGCTTCAAATCTATGGTTCATGAATTGTTTTATGACATGTATGAATTGTAAGGATGGAGAATAAGTAGAGAATGCTATTGATGGGTCCATGGGGCAAAGTATGAATTGTTAAAATGTTAGGTAACTTATAAAAATACTATTATTTTTATTCATTTTCTTTGGCACCATGTGAATTTGAGCTTAAATGTGAGAATATGGAGATAAAGGGAGGATAATATTATAGGAAAGAATTGAGGAAACTTGAGTTGAGAAGTTGAGATTAAAGACCTTTAAGTAACAAGTGAAACTGTGATATATATATATATATATATAGCCTTTAATTAGCTTGAGTTAGTACTAAGGTGTTATTGAGATACTCCATTTAAATTATGGTTGCCAATAATTGAGATTTTGAATTATGAAAAGCTTGAAATGTGGAAATTAGGAAGTTAATGCATTGAATTGTGAAGAGTAGAGAAAAGAAAAATCCAATAGATAAGTAATCTTTAAATTGTCCGTTGCTTTGTTGATCATGAGTATGATATGAATTTGAGAACTAAGAAATGGTGTGTTTGTGCACATGGCTAAATGCTTTAAAGTGGGGTAAAGAATTTACAAATTGGAAACCGAGGTAGTTATGTATTTGTTTGTTTATTAAAGGCCTTGGTTGTTAAGAAAACCAACATGTAGAAACTAACAAATTCATGTTTATGTATTTAGATATACCTTTGTGGAGATTTCTGAGCCTTGCTGTTGTGTATGGATTATCTTGATTTCATCTTGTTAGGTAGCTATTTATCTTTTCTTATATATTTGCTTTAAACTACAATTAACTATGTCTTAAGTGAGAGGGAGACAGAGGCTACTCACCTTGGTAATTGAGAGCAAGGTTGGGTGAGACAGAGGTTGCTCCCTATGGTAATTGAGAAGTTTGCTGGGGTGAAACAAAGGTTGCTCTCCTATGGTAAGAGGATGAATGAGCTTGGGATGAGACAAATGTTGCTCTTTCCTTGGTTATTGGCCAATATTATTTTGCATGATTGTATGTATGACATCTTTAATTCTTAGTCTTACATGATATGATGCTACTTTCTCATGCTATCTAGTTAATGATCATTTCTATGATGTTCTAAATATGTTTGCAAAAATTATTTAACTACTAGAATATCTATCTCACCCCTTTGGAGGATGTTTCTTTATTTTTCAGGAGAGGCCTCAAGTAAAGGAAAGGAACCTCAAGCTAGAAGTTGAGGATTTGAACTGCTTGAGGGTGCTAGTTTGTTTTTCCTTATTCCCTTACATGTCATATGTGAATTATTTGGATGAATCTTGGGCCTTATTTTGGGGAATATATTTTGTAAATGTACATGAATTCTAAGATAAGTTTAGGAATGTTATTTGGAAATGTACATAGCTATTGGTGTTTAGTAATGTGAATAGTATGATGGAAACATGTTGTGTATGCATTTGTTATATATAGTTGGTTTTATCAATGAATGAAGTTAATGGGAAGAAATCCATGATTTTGATGTGCAAATTACTTAATCTAGAGGTCATGGTATTATTGATAATGTGTGTGGTTTGACAAGGTCGATAAAGTAAATTCCAAGGGATGAAACTAGTATAAATGCATATTCTAGACTTGTTGGTCCTAATGGTCTAGAACAATTTAATTATGTATTTTGGACTTGTCTAGGATGTTTTAGGAACATTTGGAGAGGCGTAACCCATTTTGGGTATGCGGGACTCAATTTGGAAAGTGTTGTTGTGTTGTCAAATTAGCCTTGGTTATCTAGTTGGGGTTTGGCCTACCTATATTTTGGAGTTTCTAGAATTGTTGAGTTCCCTTGGCTTATAACTTTGTGTTTAGATATTTAAAACTTATGGGAATTGGTTTGGAGGTTATGGGATAAGTAATGTGAATTTTGAATGAGCTATTGGTGGAGTTGAAATGCCACAACCTTCATATTTCTTTCTTTTTTTTTTTTTGAAAAAAAAATTACTTCTAAGAAGGACATATATATTACAATACTAAAATACATTATTTAAAACAAAGCATTGAAATGCTCCCTATTTCTTATAAGAGATGTCAAAAACACTGATTTGTTTTCAAGCATCTTATTTTGCATGTCCGAATTTGTCACAATTGCTACTTGGAATAGATAATTCAACATCAAAACACAATATTTAACATGTTGGCCTCAAGATTTCATGATGATTTTAAATTATTTTGATAACAACAAAATTCTTAAGTTTAATTTATAAAAAAAAAGCATTAAATTAAAAATAACTAAATATTGTTTATTGCTTTATTACTTTAAAAGATTAAAAAATTATTTTTAATATGCAGTAACAATTATTCTGAGAGGAATAAAATATATTAAAATAAAGTATTAAGTTAATGAGAATCTAATTAGTTTAATAAATCTATTATTGGGTTTAACCATTTATTTAGGCCTAATATGTTCCTATTAGGCTTAGTGATTACATGGGCCATATTATCAAAATTAAATTGTTGAGCTTCACACCATATGCACTATCTTACTGGCTTTGTTAGTTTACACACTTTTAGCAAAAGAAAATTTTATAATCTATATATATATAAAAGGTCACACCTTTAGCCATCTTGAAGTATCATAACCTAACTATGCCTTTAAGTTAGAAAAAATCTACCAAGAGAAAATATTGAAGTATTTCTTAATGGCTCGCATGTGTCAAGACTAGTCATGAGACTTTCTCTTTTGATACTTGGTGGAAGTGAAGCAAAGAATGGAAGGCAAGGCAACAAGAATGAATTATTATACTTTTCCTAAAGTAAAAAAGAAAAAATATAAGCATAAGTACAAAATGTTGCACCTTTGTCCCTTCCAATAAGAAATTATAAAATACTCTTTAGCTGTTGCCTTTTCTCTCAAGCATATAAGAGCATTAAATGGCATTAAATGAGGGAAGCTCCTTCTTTAGTATCATGTCTACCACATTACACAAAGAAGAATAAGGAGGAAAAGCAAGTCTTCTATTTCTTTCTTTAGATCCACATCTAACATGTTGTAAAATGAGGTAAGGAGAACTTAAAAAAAAATAAAAGAGAAAATGATAAACTATTTTTTGAGCCTCACAAGCATCAGTAAGTAACATGGATGCATTTATGAGACAAGAGGTATAGGCTCTATCTCTTTGTCAAGCTCCATAAATGGTGAAGCAAAAGAATGAAAGAAGATGATCCTTGCAAAAACAAAGAAGAGTTTAAAGCAAGTATATCCTTTAAAGCATTCTCTTTCTAAGCCTTCCATGTCAGATTTGTATTCAATACATGAAAGAGGAGAAGGTTTCATCTCTTAATGGCTATTTGGAAACTATATATATAGAAAAGGTCACAATGAAAGTTTAGAGAGGAAAAATAGAGCATAACATTTACTTTACCCAGTCCTAATCTTGGGTATATCATGCAAAGAAAGTATTTATTGAGTTACCATTGTATCCATTGTTTATAAAGGTTCCAAATCTATTTACATATTTTTTTTTAAAAAATCTTTCTTAAATGTGAAGAGAGTGAGTTTATGATAAATTTAATGAAAAATTCTTGTATAAGAAAAGTTTTGGGTGAGTTTGTGTAAAACTTAAGTGTTGTCTAGTTTGAAGTGAGTTAAAACCTTGCGTTGGTTGTGAGTACATGTAAAATCATTCCTCTTGTAAATTGAAATTAGATTGAGTTGAAGAATATCTCTTAATGTTCAAGGAGACAGGATATAGTACAAGGAGATCTGAGCGAAGATAATATTTAATGCTTTCTTTTTCCTTAACTCTGTATTTATTTTTCTTTCTAGTTATGTTTAAATTGAGTTTTAGTATTGACTCCAATATCAATTAATGAATCTTCTCTCTTTCTTGAAATTTCATTGGAAATGAGACCTAAATCTAAAGCTTCCAGAATTGAAAATGTCCTTGAAACTAGACTTATAAAAGCCATTGAAACTAAACTTACTTTCCTTCAAGACACCAATCCTCATTATATACCTAAGAGTGAACTTATTGTCAATAGTGATCTTAAAAATAGTTGCACTTGTGCACAATAGAAAGAAGAAAGGGACTAAAGTTGAGGTTAGTGCACCTTAGCCAATCTCCCATCTAAGTCCATAGAAGAGTGACAAAAATGATTCAAGGTTGCTTATTGCTTTGAGAAAGGGGGTAAGGTCTTGTACTCAATATCCTTTATGCAATTACATTTCCTACAATAAGTTTTCACCAAACTATTAGAGTTTTATGGCTTGCATTTCTAATGAAAGCTTCTTAAAAGTGTCAATGAAACCATGCAAATTGTTGAATGGAGGAAAGTTATCGCAAAAGAGATGGATGCTCTCAAGAAAAATAGCACATCAGAGCTAGTCAATTTATCGAAAGTAAAGAAGCTTATTGGGTATAAGTGGGTGATCACAAATAAATATAATCCCAATAGGAGTATAGGTTGCTATAAAGCTAGATTCGTGGCCAAAGGATTCACTCAAACTTGTAGAGTTGATTTTCATGAAACCTTCACACCCATTGCAAAGTTCAATACCATAAAAGTTTTTTCATTGGTAGCCAATCATGGTTGGTGTCTTCACTAGCGAGATGTTAAAAATGCTTTTATAAATAGACATTTGGAGGAAGAAGTGTATATTGAAGTCCTACTTAACTTAGACAACAACAATAATCAAGTTTGCAAGATCCAAAAATCATCTATGGGTGAAAAAAGATCTCTAAAGGCATAGTTTGGTAGATTTTCTAAGGTTGTAAAAGGATATGGGTACACTTAAGAGCAAGCAAATCACATTTTGTTCATTAGGTTTTCCCTTGATGATAAAATCTCTATTCTTATTGTTTATGTTAATGATATTGTAATTACATATGCTTACATAGATTAAATAAGGAGACTAAAGAGTGCTTTGGGCCAAGAATTTGATACAAAAGACTAAGGAGAATTGAGATATTTCTTAGGAATGGAAGTTGCTAAGTCAAAAAGGGGCATAGTTGTGTCCCAAAGAAACTATACATTGGATTTACTTTAAGAAATAGGAATGCATGGTTGTAAGTTGGCTAAAACTTCAATGGAGGCAACTTATAAAGTTGGACTTAAGCTTGATAGTCCCTTTATTGACACATGCATGTACTAATAACTTGTGGGCAAATTGATCTACCTTTCACACACTAGACTTGACATTAGTTTTTTGCTTAGTATGGTAAGCCAATTTATAGAAAACCAAATCAAGAACATTTGGATGTGGTTTACAAAAGTCTTAGATATCTAAAGATAAACCTTAGCAAGGCTATCTACTTTAGGAAAGACAAAAAGTGTTGAAGTTTATATACATGTAGATTGGGCTAGTTTAGTTACTAACAAAAGGGCCACCTCAGGTTATCACACATTTGTATAATAGAATCTTTAGACCTATAGGAGCAAAAAGTAACAAGTTATGGCTAAAAGTAGTGTTGAAGCAAAGTTTAGAGCTTTAGCTCAAGATATCTATGAATGTATTTGGTTGATTATACTCCTTAAAGAACTTAGAATTTATGTAGAAGGACAAATGAGAGTGATGTGCAACAACATTGCCACTATTAGCATTGCCAAGAATCTTATTTATTATGACAGGACCAAGCATATAGAGATATACTACCACTTCATTAAAGAAAAGGTGGAGATCAAAACTATTTAACTAGTTTATATTCCCAGTCACTCACAAGTGGTGGACATCTTTATTAAGGCTATATCCAAAGTCAAATTTAAGGATTTGAACTACAAGCTAGGTATGTTAAACATACACAACCTAGCTTGAGGGCAATGTTGGAATCCATTGCGGATGTTTGTCTCCACATGATTCTTGTTTATCATATAGGATATTTTTCTTGATTTCAAATAGCTTCTTTCCTTTTTTGGTTTCCCTTATCATGTGATTTCGTTTTTATCATTATGTGTATTTATGTCTTTTATTTCCTCCATTTATTTCCCTTCTTAGAGAGTGCCTTAGTCTTCTGTATGTTAACCACACTCTATATATATATATATATATATATATGTATTTGCTCCTTGAGATTGGAATATATGAATCACAACACACTACTCCCTATTTTTTTTTTTAAATATTTTCCTTTTTTGTTGTGGTTATTCCATTGTTTAACAGCTGATACACTAGCTAGGGGCAAATTGGAGGTAACTTGTCTCCTATTTTCTCTACTTTCATCTTATAGTCCTGTTTAACTTTTTTTGAGTTTTTAAACCTATTTTGCTATCACAACCATGGTTAGTACAAGAATGGCAAGTAGAATTAATAATTTGGAGGAGTTTGCAAAGATGAAAGGAGAGATGAGTGCGATGAAGGATAACTTACTATAAATATAAAAAGTTATGACTACGTAGGGAAGATAAGTAGCCAAGGGAAATTGTGTTGCTGGCCTAAGGGCATTTAGATTGGCTTTTAAAAGGGATCCCATAAAGGTAATGGAGGAAATCTAAGAGGGTTGCTAAGGGAAATAGTGTTGTTGAACCTAAAAGCATTCATATTAGCTTTTGAAGAGGATCCCATGCAAGTACAAGAGGAAATGTGAAAGGGACAAGCCCCATTGAAATGGAGACCAATTACTACTATTTTTTTAAATTGCCATTGTTTTCATGAGAAGATCCATTAGGATGAACTTTTAGGGTGGAATGATACTTCAATGTGCAACATTTGGCTTTAGACACAATTAATTAAATTATGATATATTAAATATAATTGAATTATGAAATTTTTTTGACATGCTATAACAAGTTAGAATTTTAGTAAATATAATTATTTGATTTTTGGTATTTTATAGGAATATAAATTAAAAGAATAAACTAATCATATGATAACTATTTAATGAGATTAGAATTAATTTAATATCTTGCTAACAATAAATAGATTTTAGTGAGAGTTACATGAGAAAAATGTCTTACTTAGGAGTTTTAAAAATACACTACATAAGTTAAGTTTATTCATAGAAAATTTTATAAATTCTTTATAAAAATTGACTTAACCTAATTATCTAATTAAAATATAACTAAAGACCAAATTAGGAATTTAGTTATAAATAATGACTACAAAATTTAACTAAAGAATTATTATAAAAAGAAATGTATAAAAAATTTAGCATATGATATTATATACTTTGTATATTATAATATATAAAGAAATGACATAATATATATTATAATCCTATAGGTGCAGACATATACGGGTAGTTTGATTAAAAAAATATAAAGATGAAGGGAATATAAAAAATAAGTAGATAGGGATAGATGAGATAGAAAATGATTTTTTTACCTTTATTTTTAACAAGATAATTTGATAGTTAAAATGATAATTTGATAAATAAAATAATAATTATAATGATATAATAAATATTACACAAGCTATATAAATAGAATGTGTTTGCATTGTAGTGAACTAAATGGGGCCATATATAGCCTTGGTTCCAACGAAATGCAATTTGCAAGGGTTGGAAATAATAATAATTTTAAAAATAAACTTTTTAAAAAATAATGCCACTAAAAACTTCATCTTTAGGGAAACATAACCTCCATTTTTAGTAAATATCTATATACGAAATCATGCTAACATAATCAAATATGAAGGATAATTCTTAAGCTTCCATGTAGCAGCACAGCTCACCCTTGCATTAAATATAAGTTATGATTAGAAAGGTAGGAATAACAAAATTTGATTAAACAACCCATTCCTTCCTCCAGTGAAAGCAGTGAGAGTAGAAGCAAAAGGTGAAATAGTGAGAGTGAGAAGAGAGAGATTCAAATGAAGGATAGAGAGAGAGAGAGAGAGAGAGAGAGGCGGGGGGAGAGAGAATGAGAGAAAGAGAAGGAGAAAGAAAAAGAAGCAAAAAGAGAAGAAGGATTTGAGGAAGTTTATTTTAAAAAAATCAAAGGAAGAACACATCTCTTTAGCTAATATATATAAAAGTAATTTATATGATTTTAAGATATCAAAAATTATATATTTAAAGTATTTAAAAATAATTCATGGCATGTTCAATTTAAGAAATTATTAAATATTTATTGTATTTAATTTAAAAATTTATCATTGAATGTTTGATATGTTTAATTTAAGAATTATTATTATTATTGGTGAATTTAATTTATGAGTTATTGATTATTTTTATAAATTCTCTTAGAATTTTGTAAATTTAATTCATATAATATGTTATTTAATTCTTAAGTCAAGAGATATTTTAGACTCCATGCATATAAGATAGAAAAATAAACTATTCTTATGTATGAATCATGGTAATGAATGAAATACCTTTATCATAATTCTTATGCATAGATGATTGAATTTTAAATTATTCCGATATGTAAATGACTTGAGCAATAGGAGTACACCTATATGCATGTAATATGAACTTAATTAAGACACAAAAGACATTAAAAGACACAATAAAAGGAAAAAAAGTTCTATTAGAATTTGTATAGGCAATGAATGATTCCTTAGATTAGCTTTAGAAGCATACATAAATTACATAACTAGCATAATATTTTGTAAATTATTATTTATGATTTATGCTTTTGTTATTTGATTGTTGATACTTAATATGATTATTACCCATTATAATACGTAACCTGGATAACTTTGAATGTGAAAGTTAAGCAATATAATAACACATGAGGTGATGTCATGTTTATGAATATTGAATACTTGTTATATTTAAAACAAGTTTTCTACATGTTAAAAAAAATTTAAGATAAATTCTTGAGAAATGGACTCTTGTTAGAAGATAATCTTCGGAGGTGGGATTCTATGAATTCCTAATTTTATAATAAGTCTCCAAAAAGATAGAGTTCTTAAGGGACGGAATTTTGACAGAAGATGATCTTCATCAACAAAGACAAGTGGTATAAAACAATTTATATGTTGCTTGTGAAAGTGATTTCTATACCAACACTTTCAAGGTGGGATCATTTATGTCTTCTTAGAAGGATATTTATAGAATGCACTCATTAAAGCATAGTGTAAGCTCTATAAATGAAATGATAAGACATGCTAGTCTATGCTAAGTTCAAGGATTACACATATGTGAATAACTTACCCTATTATAATCAAGTTGAATTAATATGGTTTAAAAGATGCTATTGAAAGATCTAACTGGATATAAGTGTTACCGTATTACATATTTGTATTATCTGTATGCAAGCACGTGTAATATATTAACGATGCATGATTTGTGATGCTTAAAGATGATAAATTAAGCCCCTTACTATTATGATTAACATTACTTGAATATGATTCTAGATAAATATACATAAAGGGCTATTTGTTCTATATATTTGTATGTTTATGCACTCATATATAAATATTTTTTCGTTCATAGTTGGTTTGCTATGTTGTATTTGCTACTCTTAGATGTTATGGACAGAGGAATTTAAAGAAAACATTTCTTGTACACATGGTAGTTGCACTATCACTAGTGTTCAAAACTAATAAGAGTTCTTACTAAGATTATAAATTCTCATTATATTAAGTGATGTGTTCAGATAAGGACTTCAGTTCAAAGGTTGATGTGATTGAGATAGGTCAGAGTCAAGTTAACATAGGTATAAATGTCAATCCTAGCAAGCCATGATGACTAGATAATGGTTGTTTTATAGTATTTAAAATATTAATAATGAGACACTGATATGTATTCAGTTATCTAATTTAAGAATCAATTGTACTTTTAGATATATTAGTAACTAAACATTATCATTTGTAGCTATGTAACTTATAAATATTATATGTATGAAATTAGTTAATTACTAGACAATCAAAATTTTTAGTGTTGAAAATTCCAGCATATAAAATTATGAAACTCTGATATAATAACAAGAAAAGTAGCAATTTAAAAGTTAAGTGTTACATAGTGTACATGAGATGGAAAAGAAGGGCAAAAGTTAACCCTTTTATATGTTCAAGGCCAAAGAGCTTAATTGATTCGAACGGCTTGAAACTTGACAACCAGTTCATACATGGTAGGAGTTCAAGAATGAATTGCTCAAGAGGTTTAAATTTTCTAAGTAGGGGGATGGATACAAGCATTTTATAGCCTTGAAGCAAGAAACAAAGGTGACTAAGTACAAGGACAAATGCGAATTGATATCTTCCCTCCAAGAGACACTATCAAGAAGATGCTAATTGGAGCATTTAAAAATGGGTTAAAAGTGCTACATCAACTATATTCCTTATTCTTGACATATATGTACCGTCATTCATGACAAAATAATAGTAACCAAACTTTTAGCAGCGAACATTTTAGTTACCAAAAGCCCCAAATGGCACTAAAATGCTCAAATATAGATTTTTACCATTTCATCTCACAAACTCATCCATAACCAATTTGTTTCATCTAAGATAAGATATAAGTAAAGATTAAATTCATAGAATTAGTTATATGCTCATTTTAGCTATGGGACACATAATAAAGCTCAAACTTTAAAAATTCATAACTTGATTTACACAATTCCAATTAATGTAAATTAGGTGTCCTTAGAAATCTTATGATATGAACTTTCTACTTCAAAATTTTAAGTCAAAATGAAGCCATTTGGTCCCTTAAAGAACATAAAATCTGAGATTAGATCAGAATGAACAGTAACATGCTTGGCAGCTTTTTGGGGAAAATTTTGAAAATTCACCAAATATTCTATAGAGTTTCAAAAATTGTGATCTTTAGCTCTATAGAAAGCTTTAAATGTCTTTTAGTTTCTTGCCAAATTTTAGGCCCAAATTCAGTTATTAAGACTATCAAGGGTAGAGGGACATTTTATAGTTCAAACGATTAAAATTTTAGTTCCAATTGATAAGAAATGACAAATAAGTTCTAAAATGCCATTTCTCACCATGAGCAAATTTAAATCCATGCATCATATAACAATGATTATTCATAAGAAATTTGCCTTGCAATTAGAAGTCACTATCCTATAGGTAAGAATACACATAAGCCTGATAAAACCTCATATGCCAAATCATATTTGATCATATTATACATATATCTAATGATTTAAAACCATGGTCTATTACTTTTAAACACATTTGTATTTCACTAAATCAAAGTATAAGATTATGAAATCATATTTGCAATGTCATATTCTAAGCCAAACTCTTGACATAGTAGCCTTTTTTAGGCTTTTTGCATTTTCTTGTCCTTACTTTGCATATTACCTAGCCATGGTCAAAGGAGATAGAGAAATATGGGATTCAAAGAAAATCAATAGGAAAACTAACATTCAAATAGATATATGGTTCACTCAAGTATATGGAAGCAAGCATGCATGTTATTCAATCATAGACACATCATACACAAGAGAGCAAATCTATGCTCTAGGGGTCTCATAGCTTAAGTAAGAGCAAATATATGTTTAAGAGACTTTTGATCTAGCCTTACCCAATATCTAGGGACTTTTTGCCTAAGGTATAGCAATCCTAAGCTTACACCCTAGCCTCACCCATCAAAGAGCCAACCCAATCACAAATACAAATGAGTGTCATGCAATTGCATATTCTACTTAAACAATCAATAAGTCACATAATTGCCAAAAATATACACAAGCAACCAAGAACTCAAAAAAACCAACCACATATATAAGAACGAAGGAAAAGCCACCATATCAATAAAAAATCAATCAGATCCCTTTGTCTCCTTTCCTTGACTCCATGGCCTTACACACACACACCTTAATGTAATCTATCTTGTTTGGCTAGATACATCAATTAAGGCATAAAACAACTAATTAGGTCATGCTTAAACTCACTCTAGTAGATAAGTGCAAAAATTAAGTCTTAAAGCATGATTTTTGGTTTATTTAAGTGTTCCAAAATAAGCCATTCCATTTGTCACATTTCGTGTAGCGATTCCATCATTAATCTATATCCATTTACTCACTTTTTATGGCTAAAACAAGTCCAACAACCTAGACATATTGTCATAACATACTCTATATAAACATTCTTACACAAATTTCACTCAATAACAACAAAATTCAACTATTACCAAAATTTAAGGCAGCGATTTTTAATCCTTTTTATATATCTCATGGAATCGTGAGGATCAAAATTTGAATTTCTTTTCATTTTCATCCAAAGTTACCTTTAACAAGTGTTTTGACCCATATGACTATGATAAAGGTTCCCTTTGCATATTGGAATCCTAAAGCCAATTCTAGCCTCCTTGACATAATAGGGCCTTAAACTTAAAAAAAATTGTAAGTTTGGCTATACAATTTCGATTTGAGCAAATTAGGTTTCTGCAGCAAGCTTATGATATAAACTTTATACCATAAAAATTTCAAGTAAAATTAAATTCATTGGCACCTAAAAAGTCCAGAAAATTGTGACTATGATAGTAGCTATAGTAACTAGATAATTTCAAGATTTTGGGCTAGATTCAAAAATTCATAAAATATTATGTTGAGTTTAGAAAATTGCCATCTTTGGCTTGCTAGAAAACTCTATAAATTATCTAGATGGTAACCAAATTTTAGCCCCAAATTGGATCATTTGTGCTATCAAGAGTAAATGTGTAATTTATGGATTATTTGGATCGAAATTTGGTTCTAAAGTCACGCAATTGCCCTATAATATGTGATATCTTCTCTTGAGCAAATTTAAACCTATTCATATGTCATTCCTATAAGATCCAATGTATAAAATATAGGTTGCATAAAAAATTAACCATTCTATATCCATTTATGCATAGAGACCATAAAACCTCTCATATATGAAACCATGTACTAAAGGCCAATTCATGCATCAGAATTGTGACGACCCTAATTTCTACTCATTGTAATTAAGGTTAAATGCGCGATTAATAACCATACACCAGGGTTACATGGCATTAAGACTAATTACATTATGGGAATGTGGGGAAATTTGAACCTTAATATTATTAGAGTCCTCAACCATATAATTACCAACACTTATGTATATTAGGAAAAACAAACATTCATTTATAAGCCTTGATTCTATTACCTATCAATTCCAACTCACATGAATCTTCTATCACTATTTACAAATCATCCCTTGAGGTAATCATATGAAAAACCAAGATTTCCTAGCCAATATAAGGGTTTCAGGATGTTCGCCGCAACCAATTTCCCCTTAGCCGTGGCCAATTCCTCTCGGTTTTACCTTTTACTTTGTTACTGATTTCGCTGCGGCTAACCTACTTGGCGTTGCGGCAAGGAAGCCTCTTGGAACTCACCTTGCTCGCCCCTCACTATTGGTCGCGGCCAATTTCTCTCTGGAATGCCTAGCTCATTTTCATAAGAGTTCACCGCGGCCAATTACCCCTTTCTCCGCAGCGAATTTCCCTCTGGACGACTCCCAATTTAGCTTTTCACATTTTGCCACGGCGAATTCCTCTGTGGCGCTCTCCTTGGGCTACTTTGCCTCTGTTGGCCGTGGCTAACTCCATTTTAGTCGCGGCAAAATTCCTTCTGGTCCTATAACTCTGAAAATCTTGTCTCATACTCTCCACTCTCCCTCCAATATCACCCTAGGGACATTTTACCTTAATTTATGCAACTCTAATAGTAGTTATGTACCTTAATTACCCAGCTAATCTAGCAATTACTAGTTCAAGACTTAAGTGTCCATTTCTTTTCTCTAATTACCCTCCAGCAGCAAGTTTGTAGAGTAACAATAATAGGAATTCATGAACTATCAGCAGCTATCATTTGATACACAATTAGTGGGGGTTCCATACATTAAGGGTTCATATCAATATCTCAAAGATTACATTTCCACTAGTAAGCTATATCTTAGTTCAATAAGGCTTATAGCAGATATCATAAATCCATACATCAAATGCCAAACTAAAGTAAAGCCTACTCCTCACTAGATACAAATTATATTATCAAATACAGACTCCTACACTTGGCAATACAGATACATGATGATGTTATACAAAACTTAACAAAATTAGCATCTACTCTATTCTACTCAGACCAAGTGTAGCTCCCTACACCAGGCCTCAGCTCATGGATGTTCATCCACTTGCTTGCCCTTATCCTTACCCGAGGAACCTTCACCTGAAATTGTAATCCTATAAAATAGGGTGAGATATAAATCTTAGTAACCAAGGCAAATTCCATTACACATTCTAGTTTAATTAATATATATGCATAATTTCACATAAGCATCAGAAACGTACCAGTCATATCAGTAAATGAAATAATTAGGCTATCATGATTACTATCCCATACTAGCAATCATATTTTTACATGTTAAAGGCCAATAATACTGGGAGAGGCCCGTCCACGGCACCTACTCCCCATTGAGCACAACCGGGACTAAGTGCATCTGGGGTATGATCATAACCCGATGCCCGATTGAAGCACATGCACGGGTGGCAGCTGCACCACAGCTCCACCATGGACTCACAAGGTCCAATCACAATACAATAGACAGCCAACCAATTCATTCAGCATTTCAAAGCAATCACATACAGCAAATATGAAATTAAAACCGATATATGCATGGAATTAATGTAAACCCCGGTTACCTCACTTGTAGACAATTTGCAATAGCCACTAATGGTACAAAAATCTCCCTATAACTATAGCATTAGAGAATTACTACTTTAATTCATCATTTACAGTAGCAACAAGTACCCAAAAAATTTAAATGCTAATAACTACCTAAAGAACACTTACCTAGCCACCACAAATCCCAAATTCGGATTAAAGTGTCATCTACTAGAAACCTCAATATTTCACCTAAAATCTTAAGTAAATTCGTATAAAATTAATACTCATATTATAAATCAGCTATGGGGGTCTCAAACTAGCAAAGAAAGAATTAAAATGGAGGGTTTATACTTACCTAATGTCAGCCCTAGCCTCAACCTATGAATTTCACTAAGAAAATCCCAAACAACCACATTTCAGATTTTGGGTATGGTGAAAATACTCCAAATGAAAAACTAATCAGGCCAAATTAAAAAGAAAGATGAGGGGATTAAGTTACATAACTATTACCTTGGCTGAATCTTGCTCTAAATGTGAGAAAATGTGGAATTCTTGCCCCAAACCCTAGCCTCCCTTCACACCTCCGATTTTCTCCTTTGTGCTTCAGAAAAATAGGGAAGAGGATGAAGTGTTATGGTTTTAGTTAGGTTTAAGTTAGGTCTAAGATGGGTCATGGGTTGCTCCAAGGTCCAACTCTAAATGGGCTTCAGATTTTAGCTTTGTTGGGGCAGCTCTTATGTATTGAGCTGCTGAATTTTAATTAAGTTTGGGCCAAGTTTGAAGAGCTCAAGGATTTGGGTCTGCACAAGAGTTATTGGGCCATCACTAGGTACTCTCTCTTGGGCCAAGTCTCATAATAAAAAGGTTGGTCTGCATATACAATTATTGGGCCTCCATTAGTCTTAACCTTGGCCTATTCAATTTAATTTGGGCCTAGATGAAATCTCTATCCCAATTAAATCTCAACCCATAGTAATAATTTATCTCTCTAAAATCTCCATTCACTTAACTTACCCAATTATTCCATATTAATTATTCCTAATTAATCTAAATCCATGATTAACACCTTACTTAATCTTAGGGTGTTACAAGAATGACATATATTCATGTAGCAATTCCATCATTCATCTGTATCCATTTACTCACTTTTTATAGTTAAAATAAGTCCAATAACCTAGCCATATTGTCATAACATACTCTATATAAATGTTCATACACAAATTTTACTTAATAGCAATAAAATTCAACTGTTACCAAAATTTAAGGCAACAGTTTTTAATCCTTTTTATATATCCAATGGAATTGCCAGGATCAAAATTTGAATTTCTTTTTGTTTTCATCCAAAGTTGCCTTTAACAAGTGTTTTGACCCATATGATTGTGATAAAAGTTTGATTTGCATATTGGAATCTTATAGCCAATTTTGGCCTCTTTGACATAATAGGGTCTTAAATTTCAAAAATTTATAACTTTAGCTATATAATTCTGATTTAAGAAAATTAGATTTCTATAACAAACTTATGATATAAACTTTATACTATAAAAATTTCAAGTAAAATTAAATTCATTTGCCCTTTGAAAAGTCTAGAAAACCATGGCTATGATAGTAGCTATAATAACTACATAATTTCAAGATTTTGGACTAGATTAAAAAATTCATAAAATATTATGTGGAGCTTAGAAAATTGTCATCTTTAGCTTGCTAGAAAGCTTTATAAATTATCTAGATGCTCACCAAATTTTAGCCTTAAACAAGGTCATTTGGGCTATCAAGAGTAAAGGTGCAATTTCTAGCTTATTTGAACCAAAATTTGGTTCTAAAGTTGCCCAATTGCCCTCTAATATGTAATCTCTTCTATTGAGCAAATTTTAACCTATTCATACGTCATTCCTATAAGATCCAATGCATGAAATATGACTTGCATCAAAAATTGACCATCCTACACCCATTTATGCATATGTCATGTATCAAAGTGACATATATTTATGGTCTCAAGCTTATACACATGTTGACATTACATATCCTTATCATATACGAAATGTTTCATTACTGATGTATCTAATACATCATCAAATGCAAAAATTGATCCATAAACTTCTATTACAACATTCCTAGAGCTCTAACTCTTCTCATTTTCCTTCTCCTTGCTTAAGGAGCTTGTAATGGTTATGGGATACATGGGGTGAGATTCCTGAAAAAATCTTAGTAGCAAATCTTAATCCATATCAATGCACACAAAGAATAGCCTGAGGAAATGCAAGCATACCACTTATATGCATTATAAAACTCAAACATAACATTTTGCATGAAACTTTCATTTTCATCAAGCCATGACATCATAACACACTAGCTAAGCTCAAGTAAGCTCAACTTTAAGTTAAAGAAGAGCTACTGCACTCAATTCCCTACCATAGGGAGCTAGGAGCCGTAAGATAACTATTTCACTTGCAAAAAACTCAAGACGGAATTCATTACATGACATATCTCATGAAATCACTAAGCAAGCAAGTATACAAGCATCTCAACTCATTCAAAGACTTAAATGCATGCAAGATAGGGGGAGATAGCTACCTTATAGATTGAGAAGTTAGAAATTACCATTAACCCTCTTGATTTCCTTCCTTTTGGCCTTGGTCTTTCTCGACTTAACACTTACACAAGAATGGACTTGGTGTAATACCTTATATTTCTATTATCATACTCTTCCATTCCGGGCAATTGGTGCACACTCACAAGATAAAAGTAAAGAAAACTATGAAAATAATACACTTTTATTGTGTTGCGTTGGGGTAAAATTCTTCAATTCGCATTACGTGGGCCCCGTGGATTATCCAACAACATTCTCTAGCCATTTATCATTGGAACAAATCACAAACAGCTCAAATCATCAAGCAATCCATGGATTTCAAGCTCAAAACTTTGAAATTTCATTATTTCTTCTCAGACAACATGTGGCAGATTTTAGAGGTAACTTTAAAAAATCATAACTAAATGTAGAAAAATCGAAATCACACAAAACATAGCTTTTTGGAAAGCTCTAGATGTCAAATTTACATTAAAAATAAGTCCCAACCACGAAAATCCCATCTGGACCAAGTTTGACAATGAAATAGCCAGAAAGATCTGACTACCCTCCTCTACTACTGATAGAGTTTACTATCATAAACTTAAAAAATGTCCAATTAATTCTACAAAAATCTAATCCATGAAATCTACACCAATTTAGAAAGTTACAGATGTTACCTAGAGAAAAAAAATAACTCCAGACCAATCCAAGAACATTTAGACCTTGAAAATTAATCAAATAGTAACACGGGTTTGACTAGTTACCTGATACTGGACAGTAACTTCAAAAATTAATATCTCCCTCTCTAGACATCCAAATGAGGTGCTTCTAATTGAAAAACATCACTGGGAAGATCTAGTTTCGGCCTGTAAAATTTTGTAACAATTGGACATCATTTGCCCCTTGAATGATAGAGAACATATTTCATTCTATATGAATAGTACTAGTGGCCAAAATTAGAATTTTTGCCAACTTCAAAAATTCACAAAATATTCTGTAGACCTCCAAATAATACCCACTTTAGCTTTCCAAAATGCTCTCAACAAACTCTAGATGCATGCCAAATTTCAAACTAAGAATATCTCATTTGGATAGAAAGTGATATAGCTTGCCAAAATGGCCAATTTTGCCTCTCATAAGATATTACTTTGATCCAAATGGCCTTCCTTTGAGTTTGACACCTTTTGGGCAAGTTTAAAAGCATGAATATGACTTGTATAAACTACCCAAGTAGTCCCAAACCTCATGTATCTTAATTTGGTCATTCCACTTCCATTAATGCACTAATACATCAAGCCATCAAGAAGTCAGAATTTCCATTCCCATAGATTTCATGCCACATATGGTCTATGCAAGAGTCATACATCATATTATATTTGTCCATGAGTTTCCATCTCAAAAATAATTTGTACAAAGTAACTTTGGCATTTAAATACATAACAAGCTACATAATGGACAAAGTATGACTTTTCAATGCTCTTAACTTGCCTTCCTTGCTTCTTGGACATCACCTAAGCATTTCAAGATAATGGAGGGAAGGGGAGTAAGATTCCTTGAATCTCAATAGCTCACACACACCCATTCACACACACATTCAAGCAATATACACATCAAAGCATATATATGGAAGGTTTGGCAACCATAAAGTATGCAAAGTCACAATTTCCATGCCACATATTCACATTCAAGCCAAGACCATACTCTAAGGACTTTCGGTTTTGCCTCACCCTATTTTTAGGGCTTTTGGATTTACCTCACTCTTGGCCTAGGGACTTTGGACTTGGCCTCACCCTTTCAAGAGACTTTTGACCTTGTCTCACCCATGGCATGAGACTTTTGGCATGTTCTCACATTCATTAAGGGACTTTTGGCATCACCTCACCCATATGAGCCATTTCCACAACCAAGGCCATTCAAGGAAACACATTGGTACCAATGTAATGTCAAGGTATCAAGTGACATATTCTCAAGTCACAAGAGCATACACAAGCACACAAGAATACAAGGAGAATGAGGTGGAGAGCTCCCTTGGATTTATGCAAGCTTTTCTTGATCCTTTTCCTTCCTTTTTTCGGTCCCACAAGCACACCTAGGTGGGTTTGTGTTCTCTTAGTCTAAACACCATAAACAACACACAATTACACACTTGAAGGAAGCCAAGACACTAAACTCACTCTTGAACACACACTTGGTTCCATAAATGGTATAATAGTTCCATAAATGGCCTATTGAAGCAACCTCTACATTTCAAGTTCTAGGCTCCATTCTCTTGTTATTTTTAGACTTTTTGGACTCATCTAAGGTCCTTGGAGCCCTCACACATTCACTTGCATAATTGGAAAACCAAGTTACTTCATAGGGTACCATTATGGACACCATTGTTCCATCTTCCAATCCATGGCTCCTAAATTTTTTCCAATGATTTCTCTCATTTTTTAACATCATATAAAGTCCCAAACTAATGCTAAAACAAATTAAAACACTCCCTAACCTAGAATTCTTGCCTTGGTCGAAACTAGCACCATAATGGAGGTTCACAAGCTTCTTGATTTTTCCTTGATGGGAGAGCCACTTGGGAGGGTTTCTAGAGGTCTTAGGAGCTCAAGGAAACATTCAAATAGCCAAGGAATTACTCACACAAAATCAAATTTTACAAAACCCTAGAAAACACCACAGTTTCTTAACTTGATTTCTATTGGTTTTTTCTTGGAAATTCTTGCCATATTCCTCTTCCTCATGGTCTAAAACCCTAGTTCCTCTCTTGTTTTTAGGCACAATATCCTCCCCCTATATGGTTCTAGTTTAGACTGAAATATACACCAAGAAGAAGCAAGAGAAGGAAGCAACCAAGGTGAGAATTTACCTTAAATTCAAGTGTGTTTTCTAAGCTCTTTCTTCTTGGTTTGTTCCACCACAAGGAATTCGAACTCCTCCCTTAATTTTTGGACCAAAACAGAACCATTTATCTCAAATAAACCATGGAAAGAGAGGAGGAAAGGAGAGGAACAAGATTAGAGGAAGATGGAGCATAAAATTCCTTAGATTTCCTTTCCTTTCTCTTGATTTTTCTCCTCTTTCTCTCCCTCTCCTTGTGAGCCTAGAAGAGTTGCTCCATTTCTGTATTTTGGGTAGAGGAAGTCATGCTTAAGAAGGTGGGAGAAAAAAGGAGAAGTGTGTAGAAGTTTCAAGAAACACATTTTTTCAAAAATTTTAATTTTGTCCTTCCGTAATGGCAATTTCGTTTTGGCTTCGTTTTAGTTCCTTTTTGAGAAATGTTTTTTCCATTATAAAATTTAGGTTTCCAATTTAATAAGTTGCCTTTAGAATCACTTAAATTGGAGTTAAAATCTTCCTGAATGAAATCGTTAAAGTTTGGGCTCATCGTCATTGGAAAACGTACATCAGAGAGACTTTACCAGTCCCGAGGCTTTTCATGGTTTTTGGGGCCTCTAAGAACCTTAGGCAACTCAAATTTCCCATTTAGAAAGCTCTCTTATATGTTTTTCTAAAAGTTGCACTTATTTACAAAAATACCATTATGTTTCATCAATTTTCGTCACAAATTGTTTCACCATCTTAACTCTATTTTTCTTTCCTCTTAGCCTGGGATTATCATTTTTAAGAGTTTAGGACTCTACCCAATTTTTTTGGGGACATTATCTAGCTCATTTCAGAGGACTTGCTTTTATACGGCTCATTTCATCATTTTACGAAAATTACGTTCATTACACTTGGACTAGCTTAGCCTACACATATCCATTGCAATGTAAAATAACTTATTAAGATTCATTCTAATATTGTTATTAACACTTAAACCTATTAGAACTCAATATACTTCTTTAGCCTAATTTAAGTCCCTTAAAAGGAAACTCTTGCGTTTCACTTTCTTGGCTCCAAAACCTCACTTGATATAAGTCATATAACTCTAATAGAACTTATTGGAACTATCAGGTACATGATTACACAAGCCAAAAGTCAACTTGCTTCTTTAGGTCCTTTTGAACCTTGAAATTTCACCTTTCAAAATAAGACTTCCGAATTCAATCCAATTTTTTCATTTGTATTTATTATTCATATCTAGACCACTTATAACCTTAGAATCAATGAAACAATTCCCTAGATACTTGTACTATGTCTTGGCCAAACCTATGTATTCCACACAGGTTAAGGGAGTTTTATCATTCTTGTTTGAGAATTTGAGACATATGGAGTGTTTTTGGCTCTTTTCTAGTTCAAGTTTGGTCTTATATGGTTCAAAACATTTTTCTAGGGTTCCAAAACTTCTATGGTGCAATTGAAAGCCTAGGTGGCCTAATTTGTTTTTTATAGCTTCTTAATTGATTCCAATTGCATCATCTTAATCTCCATGCTTCAAAACCTCTATTCTTATCAAGTTTTGGCCAAAATCAAATTCCCTCTAGGATCTTGATATGTTTGTTGAACCAAGGGAAGCAAGAATAGCAAAGGAAGAGCAAGCTTCTTATATGGTATCATACCTTGTTTGATTGCTTATAAAATGGAGATTCTTGTGATGTAATTGGTTGTTTCAAACCCCTTCCTTTTTTCAAGTGTTCAGCCACCAAGTTGCTCCTTTCAAGAAATTAAAACTACAAAATAGAAAGGCCTTGAAAAGGAGAAGTTTGGTAACTAGCATAAGGTGAAAACAAACATGAATTCTTACCTTTCTTGGCTTCTCTTCCTCCTTTTTCTCCTTCCTTCTTGTGCAACTATTTCTGCTAGTTCAGAGGTGTGTGAGTCTGTGTGAGTCAGTTAGAAGGTGTTGAGAGGTAGTGTGCTCATATATAAAGGAAGAAGGGAGGTTTCAAACAATTTCCATAATTCCCATTACTTCCTGATATTTTAATTCCTTTGTCTAAGCTCCTTTTAGATCATGTTTTAGAACTGTCTTTTCTATAATAAAATTAAAGTTTTCTAGTTTATTAAAATATTTAATTTGAAAATTTTGGGGTTTAAAACAATCTAGAATGCCTCGGTCAAAGTTTTGCTCAACTGGCATCCTAAATCATACGCCATTAGGGTTTTATTCATTCTAACAGTTCTTATGGTTTCTAGGATTTTAAAAGCCTTAGTGGGCTTATTTTTGGCATTTAAAACTCTCTTTTTTGAGTTTTTAAAATTTTGCCCAAAATTATGGTTTTTCCACTATTATCAACTTAATCTAATTAGCCACTTTGGCTCCTATTTTCAAGCTGTTAGGAACTTCATAATCCCGTTTCTAGATATTTTGATTAATATTATATCCTTAATTGTCCTTAATTCATCTTGCTTTAGGGTCCTCTTTCATCATCCTACTAGTTCTAGTTCAATTTTAATGAAGCGGGTATTACACATATCATCTATTCCATTTCTAAGGCTAATTAGGGTTTTTATAGTACCAAATTTTGCAACATCACCAAATCTTAGTCTTTTTCTTCAAATTAGTGGTTAATTTACCCTTTATAATTCTCATTTAGGTCTTTTAAACCATTAAACCACATTAAAAACTTTCCTACGTACCTATTCTTCCCTTCAGCCCAGACACACTGTAATACCCGATTTTTGTAAAAATGATGGGAATGAATATGTTTTAAAAGCAAGCCCCTTGAAATGAATGAGTCAAGGGCCAAAAAAATTAGGATAATAATCTAAACATTAAATAATGATTTTAGGATGCCAGAGGTGTCCTAAAACTGAGGTTAAAATAGTCAAACAGAATTTAACGAATTGGTTACGAAACATAATGACATTTTCTTAATTTCGGGCAAAGTTTAGAATACTCACAGGAGGGCTTTTTAAATGAAAATTTTGAGTTCTCCAGGGTTCTCAGAGGCTCTAAAAACTATGGGAAGCCAGGGACAGTTAAAACCCCTCCGGTGTATGCTTTTGAACGTTGAGTAGCCTGAACTTTAATCTTTTCATTTGGAAAGGTTTTAGCTCCGAATTGAGTAATTCCAAAAGCTTTCTATAAGATTGAGAACCTAAATTTTATTATGGAAAAGACAATTTTTAAAAAAGAGCTAAAATAAATCTAAACCAAAAATGCCAAGTTGAAGGGATATAATGGAACATTTTAATGAACAATTTTCTTCCTTCTTACTTATATTAGGCGTCCAGAATTCTAGCCCCTTGCAAAAGACTTTTTGGCTGGCCAAAACAAAGAGAGAAAGGTCTGGTTAGAAGGGTGAACAAAACAAGGGAAGAAGAAGGGAAGAATTAAGGCAGGAAAGGGAAGAATTCTTAAGCATTCTTATGCTTCTCCTTATTGAAACTTTGTTCCTCTCCTCTCAAGCTTCTTGTCCATGGTTTTAATGAGAAGTTTGGTGCTATTTTGAGGTCAGAAAAGGGGGGAGAGTTTCAAATTTGGAGAGGAGGATCCAAGGAAAGAAAAGAGCATTCAAAGGAAGCCAAGAATCCAAGGTAAAAGGCTAGTCTTCATGCTTGCTCTTCCTTGTTCCTTTCATGTATGGTTCGGCCAGCCTAGGGACAGCCAAAGAGGAGTGATTTTTGAACCAAACTAAGGATGAATAATAGGAAATAGATAGTGGAAATTAAGACTATGTAAAGAGAATAAAGAATTAGCCATTAGTTTTCAAGATAACAAAGTTAGGGATTCAAGTGTTTAGCTAAAATTTTGTTTTGATGCAAGAGTTCTTAGGCCAAAATGAATGTTTGGATGAGCTCTTAAGACCCTTAGAGACCTCCCCATATGCATCTCCCATCAAGGAAACAAAGAAAGCTCATTGAGTCTCATTCTTGAAGCTTGTTTCAGCCTAGGGCAGAACCAATACCTAGGGATAATTTTAGATTCATCCAAGCTTGGTTTTGTGCCTTATATGATGGAAAAGGATGAGAAGAAGTCTTGAAAAAATTTTAGGAAGCCTAGGAAGTGAAATGATAGCATAGGTTCCATATTATAACTTAAAAAAGTAACATGTAGTTAGGCTCCTTATTTTGATTGTGTGATGACTTCAAGAGGTCCAAGTGGAGTCAAGAACCATAGATGGAAGGAAAGAATGGAGCCAAGATTATGATTCATGGGTGATGCTTCATTAGGTATATTATAGAACCATAAATGAGCCATAAGAACAATTTAGTGTTTAAAATGACTGTATAACTTTAGGAATTGTTCCAAGAATATAATTGGCTTCCATATGATGTGTTTAGGCCAAAGGAAGCAAGTTCCACCTTTTTGTGGGTGCCTAACCAAGGGAGAAGAACCATTTGCAAAGGGAAAAGTATGTTATTGCAAGCAAGGTAGCTCTCTCCTCCTTTTCTCAAGCATGCTTGGGTATCTTTCTTGTCTTGAATGTGTGTGTGGATGTTTAAAGCCATGAAATATGTCCCTAGTGAATGATCACATGCCTTGGTACCATGTTGCTATGTTTATGTATTTAAATGATGTTTTCATGAATGTATTTGGTTTGTTTGAGCTTAGTAAAGCCAAAAGCCCTTAAGCTAAGGTGAGGATGAGCCAAAAGACCCTAAGGTTAGTTGAGACAAAGCCAAAAGTCTCTAGAAAGAGCGAGGCTTAGTTAAAAGTCCCAAAGAAAATGGGTGAGGCCAAACCAATGCCTTGACAAGCCTATGTATGTTATTTATGCCTTTATGAATGCAGAAAATGCTTCTTTTACGATTGAAAATTCCATATTTGACATACACACATTTTAGACTTGAAATTTGCATCATGTATGTGTGTTTGAAAGGGAGATGAGCTATTGGGATTCTTAGAATCTCATTCTTCCCTTTCCATTGTCCTAAAATGTTTAAGTGGACCAAGTGAGCAAAGGAATGGAAGCCACCAAGCTTGAAGAAGGGAGATTGACAAGAAAATGTGTCTTTTGTTCTCTTTGTAACTCTGATGATGTCAAAGAATGTAATATGAAGATGTATATGATATATAGCCTTTGGAACATGTGTAAATATATGAATACTTAATATATGTATGAGAACTAAAGCCAAATGAATGATATTGCATGGTTTTGGTAATGAATGGCAAGAGTAGCATATATGTAATCTTGTATATATCTTGGTGTGGATGAGTGGAATTATGAAATATGGGTTATTAGCCCTTTGATACATGTTTGATAGAGTATCTTGATGCTTTCCCACATGCTCATATGGCCCTAGAAGTAGAGGAAGCAAAATTGGACCCATTGAGATCCCTTTAGAAGCATAAAAGGTGCATTTTGCAACCCGATATCACAAACTAACCAAATGGACAAATTTGCTCATGAAATTTGCCATGAATGTAGAGATTATCTAAAGCTTTTTGATAAGCTAAAGATCACATTATTTGGAGCTTTTTGGAATTAATTATAAATTTTCAAATTTGCTAATTTTCTATTGTCCTAATATAAGCACTGTTCATATGGTCAGTTTGGGTTTCTACGTCATCTATGGGTCAAACGTGGTCCAATAAATGTGAAATTTTATAAGCATAAGCTAGACATTACTAGTGACTTTTAGCAACTAGAAGCACCTCATTTGAAATCTGAGCAGAGAGTTATGAAATTTTGAAGTTCTCTGTCAGTATCTGGAATGCCAGTTGAGCTTAGGCACTATTCCATTCGTTTTCAGTAGCTAAACATATTTGTCTTGGTCTAGATGTATTTTTCCCTTAAAGTTAACATTTGTAGCTTTCCAAATTGGTGTCATTTTTTAGAGTTGGATATTTGTGGAATTAGGTATGCATTTTTGAAATTTATATCAATAAATTATATTAGAAACGTTGGATAGTCTGACCTATGTCGCTTTTCTATTGTCAAACGTGGTCCAAATGATATTTTTATGGCTTAGAATTATTTATAGTATAAGTTTAACATCCAGAGCTTTCCAGAAAGTTATGGATTGCTTGATTTCAATTTTTTAGATTTAGTTATGATTTTTTAAAGTTGCACTAGAAATCTGTCAAATTGGACCTGAGATTGACTTGCATTATTTTGTGTAAATATGCTTTAAGCTTGAGTTTATGGCAACATTCTGAGATAGTTTGGGGTTATATGGATGTAATTAAGTAGGAGAATGACATGGGGAAGTTCATATGGTCCATGAGACGAGAAATGAAAATTTTATCCACTACGTTATACAAAATAATCTATTATTTTTAGTCCATTTTCTTAGAAAAGGTATTGGCCAAAGGGAAAGAACCTTTGAATGAGATATGATAAGCTAGATAAACGTGGTATTACACTTTTTGGTATTAGAGCATCGGTTTAGGCATGTTGTTATGAGTTGTGGCTTGAAATTATGAGATTGCCCTTGTATATGAGTTGTTTATGGATGAGTTAAGTATGGTATGGTGGTGTGTGTTCCCCTTTTGTACTAAACAATGTTATAATGTTTCATAAAGATGGTGAACACATGGAGAAGTAGAGGCAGGCCCCCTAGAACAGCTAGACCATAGTCTAGAGAGGCTCGTGCTGAGGATAAAGCCAAGCCCAATAATCCAGTGGCTAAAGCCCTGCAAGCTATAATGGCTTGCCTAAATCAACAACAAGCCGTGATTATGCAGCTTTAGGAATGACTTGCTGAGGGAGATAGCCAAGGGTCTACTCCTCTACCACAACCACCATAGCCCTCAAGCCTACAGCCACAGACACAGCAAGTGTTGCAGACTCCATCGATTCAAGTGCCTTCCACCTGGAACATTATACCCCAGTTCAAAAAGTTTGGGCCTCCTACATTTGACGGTGAGTTGAATACTAAAAAAGCCAAGGCCTGGATTATGCCAATAGAAAAGATATTTCAGGTGATGGAGTGTACATCAAAGCAGAAAGCCATGATAGCTATTTTCCAACTTGAGAAAGAGATAGATTACTGGTAGAGGGGTACTGAATCGATACTGAGATCGAGGAATCTCCTGCTCACTTGGGAGACGTTCCTCCAGGCCTTCTATAAGAGGTATTTCCTTAGTTCTCTCAGAGATCAAAAGAAGTTAGAGTTTGTACTCCTAAGGCAGACTGAGAGAATGTCCGTGGACTAGTACGTAGTGAAGTTTGTGGAGCTCTCCCGCTATTCCTCTTACCTGCAGAAGCATAATGATGAGTGATAGAGAGCAAATAAATTAGATAAAGGTCTACTGCTAAAGATCAGAGCTAGGGTGGTCCTATAGAGGATTAAGGACTTTAATGCCCTAGTAAAGTTTTATAGATTCATAAAAGCGAACTTAGGACCATGCAAACAACTTTTAGTGCCAGACCTCTCTTCCCTGAGCCTAAGAGACCTAGAGAAGAAACACAGGCCACAGTGAGTAGCAGGAGAGGTGGTAGAAGCCAATGGAGTAGAAGAGCTAAGAGAAAAAGAACTCAATCTAGCAGAGGCAGTTCCGCACTCAGAGTGTGCCCTGATTGTGGTAGAAATACATAAATAGGCCATGTTACATGGGGCAGAATATATGCTACAGATGCAGTAAGCCAGGCTATATAGCCAGAGACTACACACAGGCTCCCCAACAGTTTTTTCAGCAGAAGGATATGAGTCTTGCACTCAGACCGCAGACCTAAGGCAGAGTTTTCACCCTAACATAGCAGGAGGCTGACCGATCTCCGAGCCTGATACAAGGTACTATTAAGATTAATGATTTTTCTATGACTGTATTATTTGATTCTGGTGCTAGCCACTCTTTCATATCATATGATTGTGTTAAGAGGTTGGGTCTGAACATGCACACTACCATATGACCTACATGTATTTACCGCCACTGGAAACAAGGCCATAACCTCCTATGCCTGTTTAAATTATATGGTGCAATTTAATCATTGCTATAAGACCCTTGATTTGATATGTATACCTCTCATTAACATTGATTTGATTATCGATATGAACTAGATGTTTGTAAATAATGTCACACTTGATTGTTATCAAAGATGTATTACTTTGCCTGAATGTGGGATTGTGCCAGTACTAGGATTGAGCTAGCTTTTATGACCACCTCCTAGGCTGAGAGATCTTTAGAGCATGGCTGCTAGGGGTTCCTAATTTTCTTTTCAATTCAAGCTGAGGTAAAAAAAGGTGTAAAAGGAATCTTGGTAGTGAGAGAGTTTCTTGAGGTGTTTCCTTAGGAGATTAGCGGACTACTCCCAGAGAGAGAGTTTAAGTTTGCCATTGATATTGTACCTAAGGCGGGTCTAGTATCAAAGGCTCCAATAGGATGGCTTCCACTGAGCTAGCAGAGCTTAAGAAGCAAATAGAAAGGTTTTATCAGACCCAGTATCTTACCGTGGGGAGCTCCAGTCTTATTTGTAAAGAAGGAAAGGAGTCTTAGGTTATGCATAGATTAGCGGGAACTCAATAATCTAATCATTAAGGATAAATACCCTCTCCCCTGAATAGATGACCTCCTAGACTAGCTAGTGGGAGCGTCGGTGTTCTCTAAGATAGATCTCAGGTCAGGGTATCACCAGCTCAGAATCAAGGCTGAGGATATCCCTAAGATAGCTTTCAGAACTAGGTATGGGCATTATAAGTTTCTGGTTATGCCCTTCGAATTGACGAATGCACCTGCAGTATTCATGGATTACATGAATAGAGTATTTAGGCCATACCTAGATAGATTTATAGTGGTCTTCACAGATAACATCCTTATCTATTCCAAGAGTAGAGAGGAACATGAGCAATATATGAAATTTGTCTTAGAGACCCTGAGAGAAAAATAGTTGTATGCTAAACTTAGCAAGTGTGAATTCTGGCTCACTGAGGTGACATTTCTCGATCATGTGATCTCCTAGGCAAGGGTCACAATAGATTCTTATAAGATAGAGGCAGTGTTACAGTGGGAGAGATCCAAGATAGTGACAGAGATTAAGAGCTTTCTAGGTTTAGCAGGGTACTATAGGAGGTTTATTCAGAGCTTCTCTCAAATAACAATGCCACTAACTAGGCTCACCAGAAAGAATGTATCTTTCATGTGGGATGAGAAGTGTGAGAAGAGTTTTTAGGAACTGAAACATAAGCTAACCACGGCCCCAGTTCTAGTGCTCTCTAACCTTAGAAAATTTTTTATAGTCTATAGTGATGCCTCAAAGAAAGGGTTAGGATGTGTGCTCATGCAGGGAGGCCAAGTGGTAGCTTATACCTCTAGACAGTTGAAACCTTACAAGGAAAACTACCCCACACATGACCTTGAGCTAGCCGCAGTGGTGTTTGCCTTAAAGATATGGAAACACTACTTGTATGGAGCAATCATAGAGATTTATAGTTAACACAAGAGCCTTAAGTATTTGTTTGAGTAGAAAAAGTTGAATATGAGGCAGAGACGGTGGTTAAAGTTCTTGAAAGATTATGATTTTACCTTGAAATGCCACCCAGGAAAGACAAATGTGGTTGCAGATGCCTTGAGTAGGAAACCCATACATATAGCCTATATGATAATCAGAGAGCAGGAATTGATTGAGAAATTCAAGGATATGAGTCTCTCATGTGTGGTGCATTTAGGAAAGATGTTAATGAGTGAAACCTAGATAGAAAGTGACCGAGGGGTCAGATAAGAGAGGCCCAGCAAGAAGATGAGCATATAAGAAAGGTTAGAGGTTAGACATCCCAAGGTAGCATTTCAGAGTTTAACCTGTCTAAGGATGGGCCAGTATGATACAGAGATAGGCTGTATGTGCTTAAGAATGCAGAAAGTTATGAGAGAATATTAGAGGAGGCACATAACAGTAAATACACTATTCATCTGGCAATAACAAGATGTATCATGACTTGAAAAAGATGTTCTAGTGGCCGGGGATGAAGGCGGCTATAACTGTGTATGTCTCTTGGTGTCTAGTGTGTCAGAAAGTTAAAATAGAGCACCAGAAGCCAGTTGCATTATTTCAGCCCCTAGATATCCCAGCATTGGAAGTGGGATAGTGTAACTATGGATTTTATTATAGGTTTACCCAGGACATCATTGGAGCATGATGCTATCTGGGTGATAGTAGATAGATTGACAAAATCAGTACATTTTCTAGCAATGAAAGCCACTTATACCCTAAATAAATTAGCTTAGCTATACATTCGGGAGATCGTGAGATTACATGGGGTACCTAAGAGCATTGTGTCAGATAGAGATCCCGGATTCACTTCGAACTTCTAGAGATCATTACAAGATGCCCTAGGAATTAGATTGAGATTTAGCACAACCTATCACCTTCAGACAGATGGTTAGACGGAGAGAACCATCCAGATCCTATAGGACATGCTAAGGGTGTGTGTTTTAAAGTTGAAAGGGAATTGGGATACATACTTACTTCTAGCAGAATTTGCCTACAATAACAATTATTATGCTAGTATTCAGATGGCATCGTACAAGGCATTGTATGGGAGGAAGTGTAAGTCCCCAGTCTGTTAGATTGAGCTAGGAGAGAAGAGCCTTATAGGCCTAGAATTAGTGGACCAAACCTCTAGGCAAATTGAGACAATAAGAAAGAAACTGCTAATAGCCCAGAGTAAACAGAAGAGTTACGCAGATATACGTAGACGGCCATTACAATTTGAGGTTGAAGACCATGTCTTTATCAGAGTGTCTTCAGTCACAAAAATAGGTAGGTCCATTAAAAGTAGAAAGCTCAATCCGAAATACATAGGTCTATTCCAAATTCTCAATAAAGAAGGACTTGTGACTTATAGACTTGCCCTTCCCCCGAACTTGAGCTAAATACACAACACATTCTATGTATCCAGCTCAAAAAATACTAATCCGACCCTCACATATCATAGAATATGAAAATATACGGTTACAGGATAATCTGTCTTACATAGTATCACCATATCAGATCGCGGATGTTAGACTAAAGTAATTATGAAATAAGATGATACCGCTAGTGAAAGTGATTTGGAAGGGGTTATCTCTTGTGGAAGCCATCTGCGAGCTAGAAGGTGAGATGAGAAAGAAATACCCAGAACTTTTCCCATGAGGTATGTCATCTAAATTTTGAGGATGAAATTTATTTAAAGGGGGAGAAATGTAATACCCGATTTTTGCAAAAACGACGGAAACAAATACGTTTTAAAAACAAGCCCCCTAAAATGAATAAGTCAAGGGTTGAAAAAATTAGGATAATAATCTAGACATTAAATAATGATTTTAGGAGGCCAGAGGTGTACTAAAACTGGGTTAAAATAGTCAAACGAAATTTAACGAATTGGTTATGAAACATAATGACATTTTCGTAATTTTGGAAAAATTTTAGAATACTCATAGGAGGGCTTTTTAAATGAAAAATTTGAGTTCTCTGGGATTCTGAGAGACCCTGAAAACCATGAGAAGTCCCGGGATAGTTAAAATCTCTCTGGTGTATACTTTTGAGCGTTAAGTAGCCTAAATTTTAATCTTTTTATTTAGAAAGGTTTTAGCTTTGAATTGAGTGATTCTAAAAGGATTTTTACAAGATTGAGAATCTAAATTTTATGATGGAAAAGACAGTTCTCAAAAAGGAGCTAAAACTAACCTAAACCGAAAATGCCAAGATGAAGGGACATAATGGGAAATTTTAATGAACAATTTTCTTCCTTCTTACTTATATTAGGCGTCCAGAATTCCAGCCCCTTCTAATCGACTTTGTGGCCGGCCAAAATAGAGGGAGAGGTGTGGTGAGAAGGGCACACAAGACAAGGGAAGAAGAAGGGAAGAATCAAGGCAAGAAAGGTAAGAATTCTTAAGAATTCTCATGCTTCTCCTTCTTGAAACTTTATTCCTCTCGTCTCAAACTTCCCTTCCATGATTTTAATGAGAAGTTTAGTGTTATTTTGAGGTTAGAATAGAGGGGAGAGTTTTAAATTTGGAGAGGAGGATCCAAGCAAAGGAAAGAGCATTTAAAGGAAGCTACGAATCTGAGGTAAAAGGCTAGTCTTCATGCTTGCTCTTCCTTGTTCCTTTCATGTATGGTTTGGCTAGCCTAGGGACAGCCAAGGAGGAGTGATTTTTGAACCAAACCAAAGATGAATCTTAGGAAATAGATGGTGGGAATTAAGACTATGTAAAGAGAATTAAGAATTAGCCATTGGTTTTCAAGATAACAAAGTTAGGGATTCAAGTGTTTAGCAAAAATTATGTTTTGATGCAAGAGTTCTTAGGCCAAAATGAATGTTCGGCTGAGCTCCTAAGACCCCTAGAGACCTCCCCACATGCATCTCCCATCAAGGAAACAAAGAAAGCTCATTGATTCTCGTTCTTGAAGCTTGTTTCAGCCTAGGGCAGAACCAATACCTAAGGACAATTTTAAATTCATCCAAGCTTGGTTTTGTGTCATATATGATGGGAAAGGATGAGAGGAAGTCTTGGAAAAATTTTAGGAAGCCCAAGAAGTGAAATGGTAGCTGTAATGTCCAGTTTTTGTAAAAACGATAAAAATAGATACATTTTAAAAGCAAGTCCTCTTAAATGAAATAGTTAAGGTCCAGAAAAACTAGAATAATGATCTAGATATTAAGTAATGAAAATAAGAGGCTAGAGGTACTCTAAAATAGAGGCTAAAATAACCAGACGGAATTTAACAAAATGACATTTTCATAATTTTGGGACAAATTTTAGAATACTCACAGGAGGGCATTTTAAATGAAAATTTTGAGTTTTTTGAGGTTCTCAGAGACCTTGAAAATCATGAAAAGCCCTAAGATAGTTAAAACCCTTCTAGTGTACGTGCTCTAACATCGGTTGACCTGAACTTTGACCCTTTGGTTTAGGAAGATTTTAACTTCAAATTGAGTGATTCCAAAGGCATTTTATAAGATTGAGAACCTAAATTTTATGATGGAAAAGACAATTCTAAAAAAGGAGCTAAAATGAACTACAAACAAAAATGCCAAGTTTAAAGGACATAAATGGAATTTTTGGGAAACAACATCTAAACCCTACCTATATATACACCACGCCCCACTCTTCTCCTTATTTGGTTGATTTCATTTTTGCCCTAAACCAGAGAAAAGACCTAGAGAGTGAGGCACAACGTAGGAGGGAAAAGGAGAAGAAAAAAGCAAGTGAAAGATATGGATTTTCACGCATTTTCTTAGTTTCCTTTTAGCAAATTCCTTCTCCTTCTTCTTTTCTTCCTTTCCATGGATTTATTGAAACTTTTGGGTCTATTTTGAGGCCAGACCAAGGGGGAAAATTTTGAGATTTTGGAGAAGAAGCCAAGCAAAGAGAAAAGCATTCAAAGGAAGCCAAGAGACCAAGGTAAATGGCTAAGTTTCAAGCTTGTTCTTCCATTGCTTTCCTTTTGTGTGTTTCAGCCATAATAGGGACAGTCATAAGGGGTTGGGTTTTGAGCCAAACCAAGAGTGAATCTTAGGAAAATGAGGGAGAAGAACAAAAATATGCAAAGGAAAGAACAGAACAACTATTAAATTTTAAGATAGTAAAGTTAGGGTTTCAAGTATTTAATCAAAATTCTATTTTGATGCAAGAGTTCCTAAGCTAAGGTGAGTGCTTATATGAGCTCCTAAGATTCCTAAAAAGCTTCTCACATGCATTTCCCATTAAGAAAACAAAACAAACTCCTTGCTTCCCTTTATTGTCCATAGCCTCGACCTAAGCTAGAAGAAACACGAAGGAGTGATTTTAATTTCTTCCAAACTTGGTTTTGTATCATATATGATGGGAGAGAATGAGAGGAAGTCTTAAAAAGTTTTAGGAAGCCCAGGAAGTGAGATGGTATCATAAGTTCCATATTATGACTTAAAAAAGCAACATGTAGTTAGGCTCCTTAAATTATGTGATGACTCCAAAAGCCTTAAATAGAGTCAAGAATCATAAATGGATGGAAAGAATGGAGCCAAGATCATGGATTATGGTGTTGCTTTATTAGGTGTATTATGGAACCATAAATGAGCCATAGGAATAATCTAGCTTTTGAAATGAATATGTAGCCTTAGAAATTGTGCTAAAAGTGTAATTGGCTTTCATATGATGTATTTAGGCCAAAAGAATCAAGACTCTCATCCTTGTGAGTGCTTGGCCGAGGGAGAGGAACCAAATTCAAAAGGAAAAGTGTGCATTTGTAACCAAGGTAACTCTCTCTTCTTTCTCTCATGCATGAGTGTGTACTTATCTTATCTTTGAATGTATGTTTGCAAGTTTTAAGCCACAAAAGATGTTTTAATATGTTTCTATATGCCATGGTATCATGATGTTATGTTATACACTTAAATGATGCTTTATGAACATGTTTTGGTTTGCTTGAGCAGGGTGAAGCCAAAAGTCCCAAAAAATGGGTGAGACAAAGCCAAAAGTCTCTAAAGAGTGAGACTTAGTTAAAAGTCCCTTAAGAAAATGGGTGAGGCAAGTCCAAAATCCCAAAGAGAATGGGTGAGGCTAAACAATCTGCTTGGCAAGCCTATGTATGTTTTATATGTCTTTTTGCGTGCAAAAAATGTCTTATGTATGATTATGCACTCCATGATATCCTGGCATGCATTTTTAGACTTAGATTTGTATCTTTTATGTATGGTTGAAAGGGAGAAGAGCTACTGGGATTCCTAGAATCTCATTCCTTCCTCCCCATTTGCCTAACATGTTTAGGTGGACTAAATGAACCAAGAAATAGGAGCCACCAAGCTTGAAGAAGAGAGATTGACAAGAAAGTGTGTGATTTATCCACTTTATAACCATTTTGATGACATATGATGTAATCTTATGATGAACATGTTGTATAATCACTTGAACATATGTAATTACATAAATACTTAATGTATATATGAAAATTGATGCCATGTGAATGTTGTAGCAAGTTCTTGACATTGAATGCCAAGATAAAGCTTATGTATTCTTGTGTATACCTTAGGGTGAGAGATTGAGTTTGTGAAATCTGAGTTTGTGCACCTTTGAGATATGTTTAATAGACCATTGGTACTTTACCACATGCTTAAGTAGCCATGAATGTCATAGAAGCTAATTTGGACTATTTGAGACCCTTAGAAACAAAATTGACCATTTTGAAACCCAATATCAAGATCTAAACAAATGAACGAATTTCCTCATGAAATTTGGCATGCAAATAGATCTCATCTAGGGATTTTTGGAAAACTAAAGACTAAATTATTTGGAACTCTGTGGAATTAATTATGAATTTTCAAAGTTGTCAAATTTTAGCTGCTCTAGTACGGTTATTGTTCATATAGTTAGTTTCTTCTCCTTTGTTATTCGAGGTTCAAATGGTGTCTAATGCTAATAAAATTTTATAGGCGTAAATTAGACATGATAAACTTTCTATAGCCACCAAGACCACCCCAATTTGATGTTTAAGTAGGGAGATATGAATTTTTGAATTCTATTACAGCACTAGTAGCGCCAGATGAGTTTAGGTACTATTCCATCAATTTTTAGTAGTTAGACATTCCTGTTTTAGTCTGGACTTATTTTTAGCATAAAGTAGACATTTCTAGCTTTTCAGAATGGTATAGTTTGCTTAATTTTGATTTTTCTAGAATTAGTTATGATGTTTCAAAGTTCGGGATAGAAACTTGGAACACCAACCCGAGGCTAAACATGTGATTTTTATGTATATGATTCATGAGCTCGAGTTTTTGGCCAAATTTTGAGATGGTTTTTAGTTGTATGTGTGTAATTAAATAGAAGAATGAGATGGATGAGTTCATATAGTCCACGAGACACGAAATAAAAATTTTATCCATGACGTAACAAAAATAATCTATTATTTTAATGGTATTTTCTTGGGAAACTTGTTCTTGGCCAAGGAAATTAGCTTGGAATAAAATGAGATAAACTAGATAAATATAGTGTTACAGTAGCATAGGTTCCATATTATAACCTAAAGAAACAACATGTAGTTAGGCTCCTTATTTTAATTGTATGACGACTTCAAGAGGTCCAAATGGAGTCAAGAACTATAGATGGAAGAAAAGAATGGAGCCAAGATTATGATTCATGGGTGTTGCTTCATTAGATACATTATGGAACCATAAATGAGCCATAAGAACAATCTAGTGTTTAAAATGAATGTATAGCTTTAGGAATTGTTCCATGAGTATAATAGGCTTCCATATGATGTGTTTAGGCCAAACGAAGCAAGTTCCACCTTCTTGTGGGTGCCTAGCCAAGGGAGAAGAACCATTGGCAAAGGGAAAAGTGTGTTATTGCAAGCAAAGTAGCTCTCTCCTCCTTCTCTCAAGCATGCTTGGGTATCTTTCTTGTCTTGAATGTGTGTGTGGATGTTTAAAGCCATGAAATATGTTCATAGTGAATGATCACATGCCTTGGTACCATGTCGCTATGTTTATGTATTTAAATGATGTTTTCATGAATGTATTTAGTTTGTTTGAGCTTGGTGAAGCCAAAAGCCTCTTAGTTAGGGCGAGGATAAACCAAAAGACCCTAAGGTTAGTTAAGACAAAGCCAAAAGTCTCTAGAAAGAGTGAGGTTTAGTCAAAAATTTCTTGAAAAATGGGTAAGGCAAGTCCTAAAGTCCCAAAGAAAATGGGTGAGGCCAAACTAATGCCTTGACAAGCCTATGTATGATATTTATGCCTTCATGAATGAAGAAAATGATTTATGTATGATTGAGAATTCCATATTTGACATACACACATTTTAAACTTGAAATTTGCATCAAGTATGTGTATTTGAAAGGGAGATGAGCTATTGGGATTCTTAGAATCTCATTCCTCCCTCTCCATTGCCCTAAAATATTTAGGTGGACCAAGTGAATAAAGGAATGGAAGCCACCAAGTTTAAAAAAGGGAGATTAATAAGAAAATGTGTCTTTTGTTCTCTTAGTAACTATGATGATGTCAAAGAATGTAAGATGAAGATATAGATGATGTATAGCCTTTGGAACATGTGTAAATATATGAATACTTAATGTATGTATGAGAACTAAAGCCAAATGAATGATATTGCATGGTTTTGGTAATGAATGGCAAGAGTAGTATATATGCAATCTTGTGTATATCTTGCTGTGGATGAGTAAAATTATGAAATCTGGGTTATTAGCCCTTTGAGACATGTTTGATAGAGTATTTTGATACTTTTCCACGTGCTCATATGTCCCTAGAAGTAGAGGAAGCAAAATTGGACCCATTGAGACTCTTTTAGAAGCATAAAAGGTGCATTTTGTAACCCTACGTCACAAATTAACCAAATGGATGAATTTACTCATGAAATTTGGTACGCATGTAGAGCTTATCTGGAGCTTTTTAGGAAGCTAAAGATCATATTATTTGGAGCCCTATGAAATTAATTATAAATTTTCAAAGTTGCCAATTTTTTGTTGTCCTAATATAAGCACTATTTATATAGAATTGAATTTGATAGTTTCTAACTCAATCATGATATTAGAGGGATTAATTTACTCTACCTAGGGTTTTAAATCTCTCAAGGCCAAAACCCCAACCCTAGGTGAAGCCATAATCCATTCTTTTGATTCTTTAACAATTTTATTTGCATACTGTAATATCCTATAATTTAGACACTCAAAATAATTCCTAAAAAGTGAAATGAATTATTTATAAGGAGTCATGGGCCTAGAAAAGGCCAGTATGAATTAGGAGAAATCGAAATTAGAACCATTTGGTTAAAGAATAAGGAGCTTGGAGTAAAGTGACTTGAGGCAAATTAAAGTTAGAATGCTAAATAGAACATCTAGAAATAAGGTCAGGAAACTGAGAATAGCCTAAAATCAAAGCCAAAACAGCTAAACGAAGTCAATTGGAGCCCAGTGGCAAAATCGTAATTTTGAGATTTTTTTAAAACTCAAAGGAAGGGGTTTTAAATGATAAAATTGAGCTCACTAGGGTTCTCAGAGGCCCAGAAAAACCAAAGGAACTGTCAAAATGGTTAAAACCCTTCTGATATAAGATTTAGGTTGTAAGTTGACTTAAAAACTTTGACTAGATAGTTCGGTAAGGTTTTAAATCTAATTAATGTGAAACCGAAGGCTTTTAATGAATTAGAAAACTTGAATTTTATGATAAAAAAGATGGTTCTATGAAAGAAATTAAAATGAGCTCAAATGAGGTAGTCAAAGTACAACAAACATAGTTGGAATTTTGGAAATGTTATAATTGACTCTTTTTTCCCTTCTTATATCACGCCACATCCCTTCACCTCATCTAAACCAACCTAAACTCCCTCTGAAACACAACTAGAACCAACTCTAAGTGGCGCTCCAAAGAGGGAGAAAAAGGAAGAAGAAACCAAGCCTAAAAAGGTAAAAAATTATGCTTTTTTCATGTCCTTGCTTTTGGAAATGTTCTTATCCTCTTTCTCCTCTCTCTTTTCATGGTTTTGGAATTCTGTATGGTGATGTTTTATGGCTGGTTCAATAGAGGGAAGGAAGAGTTTGAAGGAGACTTTAGCAACACAAGAAACTTCACTTGATAAGGAATCAAACAAGGTATATTTCTTCATGTAAAACTTGCTTCTCTTGATTCTCCTATGGCATGTCCTATTCAGCTAGACCAAGAGCACTATGGAGGGAGTTTGGTTTTGGCCCAAACATGATAGAAAATAGGGTTTTGAACTATGAAAATTCATATGGAACTAATAGAAACCATAAAAGAGCTATAGTTTGCAAGTTTCCATACCTAGGGTTTCACTTGCACCTTAGGAAATATAAAGCTTTAAAATGATATTTTAGACCATGTAAGAGTATGATTGAGCTAAGAAGAGGCTAAGGAACTCATATAGGTGCTAAATTCCCGAAAAGAATGAACAAAACCCCATGGGTGGCCTTCCTTATACATGTCTCAGCCTAAGAGGGTTTGAGGTGCCTAGGAAAAGTTTTCTTTGATTCAAAGGATAGAAATAATCTAGATATAAATTATAAACACCAAAAGAATCATTAGTTTGAATTTAAAACTTTATTTTGAAAGGTGAAAATTTAGGGTTTCATTATGTATAAAGAAACAACTTGGTGCTAAACTCTTTGATTTTAGCTTGTGATGATTATAATGAGCTCAAATTGAGTCATATGACTTATATTGGGAGAGAAATTAGAGCCAAGATAAAAAAATTTATGAGTTGCTTCATTATGCCACTAATGGAACCATATGGAAATCTAAAGCTAAAATTGGCTTATGTAAGGCTTATATGAGTCTAGAGATGATTCCATTGATAAATTTGTGTCTTTTTTTTATGTGTTTAGACCAAACAAGTCAAGTCTCTCCTAAGTGTGTTCATAAGGCCAAGAGTGTGCACCAAGAAGGGAAGGGAAGATTTTATGCTCCATTGAGAAAAGGTAGCTCTTCAACCATTCTTGTATGCTTATGTTGGTTGTTTGATTGTTATTGATTGCTTGTATATATGTATGGATTATGTATTATGTCTATTTCTATTTGATGACTTAATGCCAATATGTATTTTAGAATGCATTGGAATGCGAAGTGGCTCTTAATGGGCGACGTTGTGCCAAAAGTCCTTTGATTTGGGTGAGACGAAGCTAAAGGTCCTTAAATAAAAGTGAGGCAGGGCCAAAAGTCTTAAGAATGAGTGAAACTAAGCCAAAAGTCCTTAAAAATGGGTGAGGCTAACCTAAAAGTCCTAAATAATTGGGTGAGACTAGACCAAAAGTCTCTAGGACTTGTTTTTACTTTGATGGATCTATATGACTTCAAATATTTGATTATAGATGATATTTGGATGCCAATTATGCATGCTTGCCTTCTTTAACATGAAAATATGCCTTATAAGTGTGCTTGAAAGGTGAATGAGCTATTGGGATTCATAAAATCTCACTATCCTCTATATTACTTTTAACCATGTCTAGGGAACTCTCAAAGAGTCAAGGATGGAGATTAACAAGCTTAAATAACATTACTTTGATAATAGTTTAGGATTTTATGTATTTTAATGCAAAAGAATGGTTGTATATGTTATTTATGTGATGTAACCATTCCTACATATGTAAAAGTATGGGAGTATAATGTAAGTACCATGTTTGAATGTAAATGTGCAAGAATGGGCCATTTGACTGTATGTGTGCCATAAAAAGTATGTGTATAATGCCAAGTGGATGAGTGATTTTTAGTTGCATGATATTTGGGACCTGATAAGATAGTCATATATGTTGTATTTCATATTTGGGACGTGCTCAAATGGTCATATGCATTGAAGAAGCTCATTTTGAACCATTTGGTACCATATATGTGCCACTTTTGAGCCATATTTTGTCCCTGAACCAAAATTAGGTCAAATGAATGAATTTTTGGATGAAATTTGGCAAGCATTTAAAGCTTCCCATAGAGGTAAAGAACACAATTTTGTAAAATTTATTATCATTTTTCAAAGTTAGCTAAAAATTGTAGAATTTATTGGGCACTGTTCATATAGTTAGATCTGATTTTTCATGTATTTGAGGGGGTCTAATGAACTCCAATGCTCATAAAATTTTATAGGCATATAGTTGGCATTTTAAGCTTTCTATAGCCACCAAGTTTGTATAAAATGGAGATGTGTAGCCAAAGTTATGCATGTCTGAAATTTAGCTTTTGGTTTATGTCTTAGAACAATAACAGTTAATATTCCATTAGTTTTTCATGGTTCAAATGAGCTTGTTTTGACGTGAAATTTTTACAGCATGTAGTTCATGTCTTGAGCTTTTCATAGAGTCATAATTTGTTCAAATCAGAGTTTTCTAACTCAAGATATGAATTTTTGAAGTTGGTGGTTAAAATATGAACCTATGAGAAATGGTACCTTTGTGCTAGTTTGAAATGCATGGCTTGAGATCCGAAATTTATGCATCTTTTCATGATGTTTCATGTTAAATAGATTTTTCTAGGATGAAATTTGAGATTTCTATGTTGAAGTTATTTATTTATGCTTAATTGAATTATTTATACTTTTAATGTCGGTATTTTTTGCTGCTAAAAGTGATAAGAATAAAAAATTGATGTTATAAGCATGTAGTAATGTAAGATATATGTTATTTCTTTATGAAATGACACATAGTCTTATTCTTTATCCTTTAAAACCCTTAGTTTCACTAAGTTTTCATCAAGTTCAAGTTTCTTTCCCTCACCCTCTCTCTTGGTCAAACACAGTGGACTAGGTTGTCAAGAATACAAAATTTTGTCTAGCTTAAATCATACTTTCCTTTGATGTACTCTTAATGAGGATTATTTTGGTATAATTAGTTTCCTTAAAAGAACCTCTTCACCCAAGATTTTAGCCACAAAACATACTCTTTTGGGAAACCAAAATCACCATGAGAAAGAGGAGAAAAAGTAGGAGAAAGTTTATAATAATATCATATTCAAATTTAAGAGGTTTGCTTACCTATACATGGCTTTTTTCCTTCTCCTTCTTCCTTTCTTCTTCACACCTCCAATAGAGAATTCTAGGTTTGTCCAAGTCGGTTATGGAGTGAGGGAGACAAGTGGCATGTCATGTAACACCCCAAAATTAATTAAAACTAATTATGATGATTAGGAAATTAATCTAGGTAATTAGTAAAGCTAATTAAGAGGAAAGGGAGATGAGTATTTAATTTAGGCTGTATGATTAACCCAATTCCATTTTCTAGAGGCCCAATATTCACTTATGCAGGCCCAAGCTAAATGGACTCTTGAAACTTAGCCCTACCCAACCAAAAATTTGAACCCACTTGGAATTAGGCCTTTGAGTCAGCCCAAGACTCAAACTTAAACCTTAAACCCTCAGCAACCCCTCTTCATTCGAAAATTTCAGAGGTCCCTTGTAGGCTAGGCTTTCCATCATCTTCTTAGCCCAATTTCCCACTTCTAGAGTCAAAATTAGCCAAGGTAATTGTTATATAACTTGACACTCTCCTCTTTCTCTTCAATTTGACTTAATTGGTTTTTGATTTGGAGCATTTTCACCTACACATCAAATCTGATATGGATTATTTGGTATTTTCTTGGAGGTTTTTTGGAGGTTGAGGCTAGGAGGGATATTGGGTAAGTATAAACTTCTCATTTTGATGCAGTTTTTTATTGGTTTAGGACCCCTATAACTTATTTATGATATGAGTGGTGATTTTGTGCGAATTTACCCAGAATTTGGAGTGTTATTTTGAGGTTACTGGTGTAAGCACAACCCAACCAAATCCAATTTTGGTTCTTGTAGTGGCTAGGTAAGTGTTCTATAGGTAGTCCTTTATGGTTTAACTCTTTGTGTATTGGGTTTGCTGCTATACATGATGATTTGGAATAGTAATAGTCTAATTTTGTGTCCATAAGTTGAAGTAGCATTGTTGTTGGCTCTCAAAGAATTGTCTACAAGTGTGGTAACCAGGGTTAATGTTAATTCTATGTATATATCTTCTTTAATTTTATATCTGCTGCACAAGTATAATTTTGGTTGCATAATGAATGGTTGACTCTCTGAATTATATGTTTGGACCTTGTGAGTCCATGGTGGAGTTGTCGTGTAGCTGCCACCCATGCATTGTGCTTTGATCAAGTATCGAGTTGTGATCAGACTCTTGTATGCACTGAGCACAAGTTGTGCTCCTTGGGGAGTTGGTGCCATGGATGAGTTTCTCCTGATGTTAATGGCCTTTAACATGTGTAATGTGATTGTTAGTATGAGATAATAGTCACTGATAGCTTAATTGTTTCATTTGCTTATATGACTGGTATATTTTCTGATACTTATTTGATTTCATGCACATATGTTAATTAAATTAAAATATATGAATGAAACTTGTCTTTGATTATTGAGATTTACATCTCACCCCATTTCATGGGCTAACTATTTTAGGTGAAAGCTTTTCGAGTAAGGATAAAGAGAAGCAAGTAGATGAACATCTATGAGCTGAGACTCTATGTAAGGATGTTGCACTTAGGTTGTTCTAACTTAGGATAGATGCTAAATTTTGGTTATTCTTTTATATAGCATTATCATGTAATCATGTTGCTAAGTGTAGGAGTTGTGTTTTGACAACCTAGAATGTATCTATTGAGGAGTTAGGTCTCATACTAAATTGTTGTCTGATGTATGCAATTATAATATCTTATATGGAACCTTGTTAATCCTAAGTTGTAATTTATTATTTGAGAATGTAATCATGTATTAAAAAGTTGACTTAGACTAGAATGCACATAACCTCTAATGGAATTTATATTGGAATGATAATATTGGTAGTTTATGAATCCTTTTGCTGTTAATACTTCATGAAATTGCTTATGTATGATAGTAGATGAGTAGGAATCAACACCTAAGATTTGATTTGGCAATGAGAGATATGTTGAGTAAATAAGATAGTTGAATTTCATTAAAGTACTACAAATTAAGGTAGAATGGCCCTAGAGTGTTGCTAGAGAGAGAACTGGAGTGTATGGAATGAAATTTGGAAGGTATAGGTGGAGAAAAGAGTTGAGCCACAGCTAAGATTAGCTAAGTCATGGCCAAGAGTCGATCAGAAGGGAGGAGCACTGCAGTGCGAGATGTCTCACCGTGACACAAAACGAAAAATTCGCCCAAGGTAAGTAATAGAGAGCAACCTCATCGTGGCACAAGGGAAGCTCACTGCGAAAAAAGTCGAGAGGCAAGCTTGGAGAATTCTAGGAGGCTTTCTCGACATAACGCTATCGTGAAAGTTTGAATAGTAAGTTCCTGAGGGCACTTTCATTATGGCGTGGAAGGCCTGAGTCGTAGTTCAAGGTTCATAGTGTTGATTTTAAGTTCCAGTAACCAATTCAGCCATCGCAGGGAAGATTCAAGTCACGACCTAAGTCCCCTAAACTTTTATTTTTGCTTAGAAACCTTGGATTTCACTACGAATATGATATATAATGACTTGGAAGCATTTGTAAGAGGATTTTGTGATGCTTGGGATTAATGGTAATGTGAATCAAATGTCTTAATTGATAATTGGAATTACTTGTAGGATCAAATGGTTTTGGTTGTTTGGCTAATGACCCTAATAATATCAAGGTTCAAATTTTCTCATTTTTTTTTATTTTAATTAATTGTGATGACTTTAGACCTTGATTTATGATTATTAATTGCATAATTAAGCCTAATTACGATAATTAAGAATTAGGGTTGTTACATGTCACACACACACATAAAGAGAGAGAGAGAGAGAGTTAAGGTTTTATAATTTTTTCAAAATATTAATTTTGCCCCTACACTTTAATTCCACTGTATGAATTCATTTCTTAGTATTTTCATAAACAGACAACTCCATACTAAAATTTGGACTCTATTCTTGATTAAAAATGTCTACTTTAAGGTTACAAGAACTTAAAATAGTATAGAAATGTTCAGTCAAAGTTATGGTCAATGAGAGCCATAAATCGTACATCGTCAAGGATTTAATCAAACTAACCTCATCTAGCTAAATTGACCTTATTTCTCAAGTCACTTTTCATGTTTTTTCTAAATCCTTGATTTCTCTGTCAATTTAGCCTGAACTAATTCTTTTAGCCCTAACTGGTCTTTTCTCTCCTTGTGAGCTTTTTTAATTATTTCTTTCCATTTTTTAGGGACTATATATTAGTTTACAGGACATAGGATATTACAAAAGGCAATGTTTTAAAACTTGGCTTAAGCATTGACTCAAAGTAAGTGTTAGGTCACAAGTCGATTGGTTCAACTAGATGACATTATAAATACCAACTTCATTAATAAAATATAGACCTGCATAGTCCTTAGTATTGCCAATTGTCTTACCCTAAGTCCTAATAAGTGCAAACACCAAAAGAAAAGGCAATCATGTAATTGAGGTCCTTAGACAATTTACTAATGGACAACAAGTTGCATGCCAACTTTGATACCAACAAGACATTTTTAAGAATTTATGAATCAAGCAACTTCAACTCCATCAACTTTGGAGAGTGTGCCATCAATAATTTTCATCACTAATCTACTAGAACAAGGAACAAAATCAATAAGACAAGATACATTACTCATTATGTAATCAGTGGCTCTAAAGTCCACCACCTAGGTATTATTTATCTGAACTTTGGAGCTCAAAGTGTTGGTGTATGTCCTAGAAGCCAATTATAGGATGATTGTACTTACACACATTTTATTATGTTTTGATAAATAAAGGCATTTCACAATTATTATATTTAATGATATATCTACATAATAAAAATAAATATATTAATTGTCCCTATAATAATTTATTATTCTCAAATTATCTCTAGTCGAGTATTATTATGAATTAAGACAGCAATAATACGACAAGACTAGTATATATATCGACTAATGACCATGGTCATAGATATGAGATATAGATATGAGATATCAAGTCATTATATGGATACTAATTGTACTAGACAGACCTGCTGTAAGAGTACTTCATGGATTATTATGTGTCATGAGCTATTCTCATAATAACCATGATGTATGTTGTCCATTGACTTGAAATCATTACAATTCCCTACATGATGAGTCATATACTTTGGTGCCATCAACGGTCACCTTTAATAAGGATGACCAAAAGGTGGTAATTAGGTGTATTGCAAATCATGCAAAAGGATGTGAGTGATACAAATAGGATTTTGTCCTTCCGATATAGGAGGAGTGATATCTATGAGCCCTTTGATTAAATGAGATAGAAATTTATGGTCGTATTTAAATGAATCAATATGTGATATTGATTCATTTGTTTTGATTTAATCTAATCAAGGATTAACAAACACATAGATTGAATTATCAAGAGGATGACACATTCCATGTCCCTTTAATCTAAATATTTGGACAAAAAGGATTGAACCATATGGAATATTAGTCATGGATTAGGTATGTCGAATCATAGACATTCTTATTACTTGGTGCCAATGATGTATTGCCAAATACCATTCACTGTCTATGATACTAAAATAACATTTTTTTTTTTGGATCATTACCAATGTAATAAGAACATATAGGGTCATACACAAAAGGTAGATTAAAATTGAAGTTAAATGTAATATAATTTAGATTCTAATTGAACTAGAAATCTAGAAATCTTAAACTATATAGCCCAAAATATACATTACAATATAATTATATTATAATATATTATTAAGTAATATTACATTCTTTTTAAGGTAGTTGTTATTAAACTAGGTTAACAATTAAAGCCCAATAATTTCTTCGTTAATCATTTGTTTGGTTAGGGCCCATTATTTAAACATCACAAAACCCTAGGTATTGGTCTACGAATAAACAATTAAGGGTTTGGTGGCTATACAGACGAAACTAAGAGCCATGATATAGAGTGAGAAAGAGTCCTCTAGCAAAGACTGAGAGAGGAGAGAGACTCCATCCATTCACTCTAAGAGTGAACTTTTAATTTACTCGTGTGTGGATACTGTAAAGATAGAGGTTTGTTGATCTGCAATTATGATTCCCTACAAGCATTCAAAGGAGTTCTTGTGTTTATGATATTAGGAGATTGTGAGTTGAACAAACTCGGACTTAGCTTTAAGAAGCAATCTACATAGAGGGTAATATTCTTATCATCAATTTATGCCCTTGGTGGGTTTCAAAAAAAAAAATCTAAAATTTATTCCACTATGCTTGTACTTTGAAACCCAACACAAAGTTGAAAAAAAATTACCTAACTAAGCAACAATGCCAACACCAATAACTTTTTCATGTTGATTCAAATTACCTATCATCCCTAGCAATATTTCAAGTTGTTCTCTAATGGCCTCTTTGGTTGGATGATATAAAGGGAGAAGGAATGTAAAAAATGGATAGATGAGATAAAAAATAACTTTTGTATCCTTACTTTTGAAAAGTAATAAAAAGGTACATGTGCTATTAAATAATTATTACAAAGGTATAGTAAGCATCGCACACAATTTGAAAAGAAATTCCTTCACCCTTGCAACAAACCAAATGGGCCCTCAGTCAACAGTGGATGATGATGATTAAAGCAAAGTCATTAGAGCCCAGGATCTGAGACTTGTCATAAAAGAGGAACCATGATTATCATGGCTTTTAATATTCAGCCCATGGTCGAACTAAAGTGTTAGACATGATGTTCTAATACCATTTGAAATTTTAGAGAAGATAAGAGAATGCTCTAGATAATAATCTCATTGATGTGTTTAGCCGAATACAAAACTAGGATATATAAGTTAGATGCTAGTCATCCTTTTCCTAATCCTAATTAATCTATATAACTATCTAACTTAAATTTCAATACAACTACTCCTAAAATATAGGAATAAAAAAAGAAATACAAAATTGACTAAATTAAAATGATAAAATAGATAAGAAAATAAGTAAAATATAAAAGAATGTGTAAATAAAAAAAATAAATAGCAACAACACTAAACACAAAAAAGCACAAGAATTACAACAATAACCTTTCTATTTCTTATGTTATAAAATATAGAACAAGAATCTTAATTATGAAAAAGAAGGGGAAAAAGAACATTTTTTTCAAAAGTTACATTGGCATTCAAGTAAACAATTGGAATTTTACATTTCAATTATAATAAACTAAGAAAAGTATTCCTTTGATTTATTTGAATAGAATCTATGTCGAAAAAGATGCTAGGTAAAATTAAGGCCTTTGCCCTTTTTAGAAAGCTAACTTAAATATCAATTTTTACTACCAAGTCCTTTGTGCCTTATTTTCTACCACAAGGATAAACAATACATAAACTTTTGCTTGTAGAGATTGCTAAGTCAACTTATGAGTATGCAAATCTCCAAATGGTGAATTCCATATTAAGAAAATACAAAATACACTCTCAATTTAATAGTGGCATCAATAAACATTCAATAAACACATATATGTAGACAGAAGCAGTTTTAACAAAAAATAGATAAGGAAAAGAGAGAAGCACAGAGCAAAGGAAAAATCATGAAAAAGGGAAAAGGTAGAAGGCTCTTGGCGAAGCAGAGGGAAAAGGGTTAGAAAAAGGAGCAAGAGGAAAGTGTAAGAAGAAGAAAAGAAACGAGAAAGGAAGAAATGATGGGATAACCAAAAGTGTAATATTATGTATTTTATGGGCCAATATAGCCTCTAAAGAATGGAGTGGGTTAATTAAAAAAGGTCATAGGGCTAGAAAAAGCCAGTCAGAACTAAAAGACACTAATATGAGTCTAACTTATGAAAAACTTAAGGATTTAGAAAATATGAGAATTTACTTGAGAAATCAATATCCCTCATCATAACATGATAAAATAAGGTTAGTGGAATAGCAAGATGAGGTTGATTTGATTAAATCTTTGACCATGTACAGTTTAGGGTCTCGGTTGACTATAACTTTGACCAAATTTCTTTTGATGGGTTTAAGTGCCTATATACCTTAAAATAAATATTTTTAATAAAGAGTAGAGTCTAAATTTTATTATGGAGTAGTCATGACTAAAGATATAAAGATATGTACTCAAATTGTGAAATTAAAATGTAAGGACAAAATTAAAATTTTGAAAAATTGTAAACCCTAGCTTTTCCATATAAATAAGTGGTGCCACTTATCTTCCTCACTCCATAATTGACCTAAGGCAACAACTTTAGCTTCTTGGAGGCGTGACAAAGGAGGAAGAAAAGGAAGGAAGAAAGCCACCTAAAGGTAAGCAAATATAGAGAATTTGCTTATGATGTTTTATAAACAATTTCCTACTCTTTCTCTTTTCTCTTTCTATGGTTTTGGTTTTTTAAAAGAGTGAGTTTTGTGACTGAACTCTTGGATGAAAAGCTTCTTTAAGGAAACCAATTCCACCAAAATATTCTCCAACAAAAGCACTTTCAAATAATATATAATTTAGGCTAAGAAGATTGTAAAATTTTGGAACCCTAGTCACTTCATGTTTTGGCCAAGAGAAAGAGGAGAGGAAAGAAATTTGAGTTTGATGAATCCATGGTGGAACTAAGGGTTTAAGATGGTGAAGAACAGGAATATGCAAATAGAAGTGATAAATACCCAATACAATACCATAAAGTTTCACCTAGGGTTTGGATTAGCCTTTGAGAGATTCAAAATCCTAAGAGAGTTCATTTAGATCTCTAATATCATAATTGAATGAGAAATGAATCATGGAGATCTCAACCAACAAATTCCCTAAGTTGCAAATAAAATTCTAATAAATGGAACCAAAGAGCTAGTCTTAGCCAAAGGGAGGTTCCAACACCTAGGGAGTTGTTCGCTGATTCCAAAGTTATGAATGATCTAGATATGAATTATAAATACTAATGAAGCCATTGTAATGAATTTGGGAGTTCTAATTTTTAAAGTAACAAATTAGGGTTCAAATATGCCTAATTAGACCACACAGCTCTATGTGGGTTTAATCATGTTTTTGATGACTCTAATAAGTTTCATAGGAATTATGAAGATCATATATGATGAGATTTTGAAGCTAAGTTGAATTCTAAGAGTGGTTTCTTAAGATATTCAAAGATGTCATGAACTATACTTAAAAACCTAATTTGTATAAGAAAGGCAAACATGAGTATAAATATGGTTTCATTGATTATTTTATGCTTCATTTGTTGTGTCTAGGCCAAACAAGTGAAATTACATTCAAGTGTGTGTGTAAGGTCATGAAACCAAGGGAGAAGATCAAGGAAAATTAATTGGAATTATGTGTCAAGGTAGCTTTTTCTTCATTCTCATATATATATATATGGTTGGTTTGCTTAAATTTCTTAGTTGCTTGTATGTATTGTTTATAAATTATATGATTTGCTGATTGCTCAAATATAATATGAAATTGCATAATATTCATTTGCATGTGAGATTAGATTGGCTCTTTGATTGATGAGACTATGCCAAAAGTCCCTCGATAATAGATGAAGTTAGACTAAAAGTCTCCAAATGTAGGTGAGACTAGACCAAAAGTTCTAATTATGGGAGAGGCTAAGTCAAAAGTCCCTAAAAGTGGGTGAGACTAAACTAAAAGATCTTAAATGTTAAGTGAGACTAGGCCAAAAATTCCTAGAGCATAAATTTGCTTTTGATTAAGCTATAGGATTCCTAAAGCATGAATTATGGTTTGGATAAGATTGTATGACATGCATACTTGCTTCTATGTACTTGATTGAACCATATGTGTGTTTGAATATTGAATTAAATAATAGGATTCTTTGAATCTCACTTTCCCTTATCTCTACTAACCATGTCTAGGTGAAACTCACATAAGAAAGAATGAGAAACAAAAAGCCTGGAGAGATCACTTTTAACAATGGAATTAGTCTAAGAAATATTATTGTATACATGAATATGTAATCACGCATTTTGATGTATGGAAATGTAAACATATTCAAAATCACTAGACAATGATATAGAGACCATTTGATGCTTGTAATACTTGATATAATGTAAATTGGCATATTTGGTTCCTTGAGGTCTATGTGTATCCTTGCATATAAGATGGTGATTTTTAGTTGCAAGGCAATTTTTACATGATGTATTAACCATACATGATGCATGTGTGGATTGAAATTGGCTCAAAACAAGAAATGGTATTTTAAAGCTCCTTTGATACCTTTTGGAACCAAAATTTAAACTATTTCATCCATAAAATGTCTTTTTATGCTTAATAGCCTAAATAATCTAATTTAGGGCTAAACTTGGACAAGCAATTAGAGGACATATAGAACTTCCCAATAAGTCAATTTTTCACAGATCTATAGAATATTTGGCAAAATTTTGAATTTGGTCCTAAAAATCTAAATTATGCAATTACTGCCTGATATTCAATTTTATGACTTTTGAGGAACCAAATTGATTTATTTTGACTTGAAATTTTTACAATAGAAAGTTCACATTATAAACTTTTCAAAGACATTTAATTTGCACTAATCAGATAGCTCAAGTTATGGATTTTTAAAGTTTGGACATCATTAGGTGGTTTATAGTCAAAATGTTTAAATGGCTAATTCCATGAGCTTTATCCTTTCCTATATGCTCTCTTGATTGTAACAAATTGGTTATACATAAATTTGTGAGATGAAATGGTAAAAATCTATGTATGAACATTATAGAACTAATTGGCACTTTTAGTAACCATAATTTCTGCAACTAAAAATTTGGTTACCTTAATTTTTGCTATGAATGAACTTATATAAATAAAGAGATTATGTAATATGTTATGATGTAACAAAAAGCCAGCTCCATTTATATTGGTTTGACAGAAGAGAGAAGAAGAAAAATGGAAGCCAAGGGAGAAAAATGAAAGGAGGTTTGGGTATAAGAAAAAAAAGGGTATGCCATACACCATGTCAGCCATAAACTAGCAACATAAACTAAAAAAAAAAAATGTTTAATGCCATCTCGCTAGCTTTAAAAACTTCTAATAACTAAGTTAATGGAGATAACAATTATGACAATTATGGGGCCAACTACGAGTTAAAGGAGCATTTTGGCACATTTTAAAGTTAAAGGATTGATTTAAAACTTTAAATAAAGTTAAAAGACCAAAATACTAAATTAACCTTTTATTAATGTATGAGGTTTATGATATTGACAATATGCATTATTGTTATTATCATACTTTGATCTTGTTCACTTGTAACACACTTTGTTTAAGCAAGTTAGAGGTAATTTTGATGGTATTATGCTTATTTTTTACTTTATAACCATATATGTGCATTTTTAATGGTTACATTTTAGTAAAGGTAGAATATTCGGATCTTTGATAGGGTTGTATGATATCAGACAACATGCTTACCATTAAATCAAAAGCTATACATGTTAGGCAACTCTTTCCACTTAACCCCATAAAGCCCTAGCACTATGTTTCAAATATGACTTAACCTATACCTGGGCTTTCTTACTATGGGACAATTGCTATTGTACCTTGGCCAACATATGATTGATGTTCTAAGAAAATAGAAATTATTCCAAACCTTTTTTTTTTGTTAAGATAAATTGTTCCAAATCAGGGCAATTGCAAATGCATATGAAGTCTAAGAAATATATCGTCCAATTTTAATTTGGTTTTATAGATTGTAAATGTGCAAAAAGTCCTACATAATTAGATGTTGGTTATAGGTAAAATATCTAAAGCTCTAGTCTGAGCAAAAATAATAATAATAAATTGGAAATAGAAATTATTCCACATATCTTCTAAACAAATAGAAGTTATTCCAAATCAAGGAAAATACGAATGTATAAGAATCCCTAGAATCATTCATTTTTAACTTGGTGTTATTGTTGGTAATGTAGGTGCCAAATAGCACATTTAATGTTGACAACCATCTTTTGCAAATAGTCTTATTTAAAAGCTTCATTTTGTCACCTATTTTAATTCCTTTTTCTAATTAAGATATCAGTCACATTTGTTTTAGTAGGATTAGTTTTAGTTGCGATTTAGTGATTCCTTTTTAGACTAGAAAAGGCTATGTGAATGATGCTACTATATATACACTTGTATTAGGTTTTAGCAATAATAATAAAGACTTCTTTTATTCTCTCTCTTTATCGCTCTTCTCTATTCTATTTTATGGTATTAGAGCTAGAAGGTACCAATGATTTCCTTTGGCTCATTTAAAGCTTTAAACATAGACCCTAATGCATCATCTTCTTCCACCATGACAAACTGTTGTGCCAGTACTCCAAATGCCTAAACCACTATTGAAATTACCCCTATGATTATCATAAGGCATTGCTTCACTAGAAATAACTATTTACAATGGTCATAAGGTGCATTTATGTACATTCGAGGAGGAAGGAAAAAGGATTACCTCATGAGTGAAGTGGGACAACCAAAACCAACAAACCTAAAGTATAAAGAGTGGACTTCAAAGAACAATACCATTATGTCATGGTTAGTCAACTCCATGGCAAACAACATAAATGAGATGTATCTCCTTTGTAAAATAGCTAAGGAGATGTGGGATGCAGTTAAGAAGGCTTACTCTTTCATTAAGAATACTACAACATTATTTCAGATCAAAGGATGTCTTCGTGACTTAAAACAAGGTCAAATGAACATAACTCAGTACTTTAATTCCCTTGTAAAGTACTAGCAACAATTAGATTTCTATGAGACTCATGAGTGGTCATGCAATATTGATGCAACCTATTTTAAGAAATTTGTTGAAAGATAAAGGATTTATACCTTTCTTTTAGGATTAAATCCAATGTTAGAGGAAGATAGGGGACAAATCATGGCCATTCGACCATTACCTTCACTAGATGAAGTTTCCACAAAAAAAGAAAGGGAAGAGAGCATAAAACAATTGACTAGTTTTCAATCTACACAATATACATCAGAATCCTCATCCTTAATTACTAGAGATACTTTATGTAATATTCTATGATTTAGAAATTCAAAATAATTCCTAAAGAATGAAATGAATTATTTATGAGGGACTACGGGCTTAGAGAAAGCTAGTATGAATTATAAGGAACCAAAATTAGAATCATTTGGTTAAAGATAAGGACCCGAAGTAAAGTGAATTGAGACAAATTAAGATTAAAATGCTAAATAGAGCATCTATAAATGAGGTCGGGAAATCAATGATGACTTGAAATTGGAGCCGAAATGGCTAAACGGAATGAATCGAAATGCAATGGCAAAATCGTAATTTTGGACAACTTTTAAAGATTTAAAAGAATGAGCTTTAAATAATAAAATTGAGCTCATTAGAGTTCTTAGAGACCTAAAAAATCATAAAAGTCATTAGAATGGTTAAAACCCCTCCAATATACGATTTAGGTCATCAGTTGATCAAAACTTTAACCAGATGGTTCAATAAGGTTTTAAATTTAATTAATTTGAAACCAAAAGCATTTAATGAATTAGAGGACTTTAATTTTATAATAAAAAAATGATTCTAAAAAAAGAGTAGATATGAGATCAAACAAAGAAATTGAAATGGAGAGGCATAGTAGGCATTTTGAAAATATTATAAAACACCTCCTTTCTCTATATATGAGGCCAACACGTCATTAGCCTTCCCAAAATTGACTTTCTTGGCTCTGAAATAGAACCAAACTTAGCTCCCTGTGGCTCCCAAGAAGGAGGGAAAAGGAGGAAGAAAACCAAGTAAAAAGGATAAGAAAAATCTCTCTTTTCATGCTTTTTCTTTCTCCAATGGTCATCTCCTCTTTCTCCTCTCTCTTCCCATGGCTTTGGTGTTTTGAATGGTGGTGATTTGTGGCTAGTTCAGTAGTAGGAAGAAGGAGTTTGAAAGAAACTTTAACAACATAAGAAACATCATTTGATAAAGAATCAAATAAGGTACGTTGCTTCTTAGAAAACTTGCTTCTCTTGATTCTTTCTATGCTTCTTCATTTTGGCCAGCCTAGGGGGATTATGAAAGTAGTTTGATTTTGGTCCAAACTTTATAGGAAATGAGGTTTTGAAGTATGGAGAATTATATGGAACTAAAAGAATTAAAAAAAAAAAGCCATTGGTAGCAAATTATGGAAATTAAGATTTTGATTGCACCTAGGGAAATATAAAACTTTAAAATGATATTTTAGATCATGTAAGAGTATAATTAAGTTAAGAAGAGGCTAAAGAACTTATATAGGTGCTAAACTCCCTAAAAAAGTGAACAAAACTCCATGGATGGCCATGTATGTGCATGTCTTCGCCAAGACTTCCATGGAGCACCTAAGGAGAGTTTTCTTTGATTCTAAAGATAAAAATGGTTTAAATATGAATTATAAATACCAAACGAACCATTGATTTGAATTTAAGAACCTTATTTTGAAATATGAAAGTTTAGGGTTCTATTATGTATAAAGAAATAACTTGGTCCTAAATTTCTTAATTTGAGTTTATGATGAATCTAATGAAGTTTAAATTGAGCATATAACTTAGATTGAGTAAGAAATTAGAGCTAAGATGATAAATTATATGAGTTGCTTCATTATGTTACTAAATGGAGCCATATGGAAGTCTAAAGCTAGAATTGGTTTATATAAGGCTTATGTGAAGCTAGAGATGGTTCCATTGAGATATTTGTGTCTTGTTTGGTGTGTTTAGGCCAAACAAATCAAGTCTCTCCCAAGTGTGTGTGTAAGGCCAAGAAGGAAGACTAGGGAACCAAGGAGGAAAATTGTGCTTCTTTAGAAAGGTATCTCTTCATCTATTTTTGTACGCTTATCTTGGTTGTTTGATTGTCATTGATTGCTTGTATATTTGTTTGGATTATGAATTATGCCTATTGCTATTGGTATGATGATTTGATGCCATTATGTATCTTAGAATGCATATGGAATCTGAAATGACTCTTGATGGATGAGATTGTATCAGAAGTCCTTAATTAAAGGTAAGATAAAGTCAAAAGTCTCAAAAATGAGTGAAACTAAATCAAAAATTCATAAAAATAGGTGAGGCAAAACCAAAAGTCTCAAATAATTGGGTGAGGTTAGACCAAAAGTCTTTAAGGCTTGTTTTTTACTTTGATGGATCCATATGATTTCATAAATATGATTATATTTGATATTGGGATGCCTTTGATACATGTTTGCTTTTTTTGACATAATAACATGTCTTATAAATGTGCTTGAAGGGTGAATAAGTTAGTGGAATTTATAAAATCTCACCCTCCTCCATATTATTTTTAATCATGTCTAGGGAACTTTCAAAAAGTAAATAATAGAGACCAACAAGCTTGAAATGTGCTACTTTGACATTAGATTAGGTCTTTATGTAATATAATGCAAATGAGAGATTGTACATGTTATTTTTGTAACGCAAACATTCTCATATATGTAAAAGTATGAGATTATGATGTAAATACCATTTTTGGATGTGAAAGTGCGAGAACATGCAATTTTGGTAGGTGTATGGCATGAAAAATGTGCGTATACAACCAAGTGAAAGAGTGGTTTTGAGATACATGATATTTGAGACCTGATAAGATGGTCATATATACTGTATTTCATGTTTGGGACATGCTCAAATAGTCACATGCATTAAAGAAACTCATTTTAAACTATTTGGTGCTACATATGTGCCATTTTGAGCCACATTTTGTCTCTGAATTAAAAATAGGTCAAATGAACGAATTTTTTGATAAAATTTAATAGGTAATTAGATCTTATTTAGAGCTTTTCATAAAGTCAAAAAACATAATTTTTAAAATTCTGTAGAATTTATTATAATTTTTTAAAATTAGATAAAAAATGCAAAATTGCATAGGTACTATTCATATGATAAATTCTTATTTGTCATGTATTTAAGGAGTCAAATAGACTCCAATACTCATAAAATTTCACAGGCATATAGTTGGTATTATAAGCTTTTTGTTGCCATTAAGATCACTCAAATTGGAGTTGTGTAATTCAAGATGCGCATGCTCAAAGTTTTAGATATGGTGGTGCCCAAAATTTTGATATGGTTACTATTTCATTAAATTTTCATGGCCTAAATGAATTTGTTTTTATCTGAAATTTTTATAGCATATTTCATATCATGAGCTTTCCATAGACTCTTAATTTTCCCGAATCAAAGTTTTTTATCTCACGATATAAATTTTTAAGGTTGGTAGCTAAAATATGAACCCATGAGAAACGATGCCGTTGAGCTAGTTTGAAATGCATGACTTGAGATCCAAATTTCATGCATGCTTCCATGATGTTTCATGTTGAACATATTTGTTTAGGATGAATTTTGACATAAAATTATGTATTTATGTTAAAATGAAGAATTTGGGTCTTTAATGACAGTTTATTCCATCGTTAAAAGTACTAACAATAAGCAAATTGATGTTGTAGCATGTTGTAATATAAGATATGTGCAATTTTCTTGATGGTATGACACTTTTAACTCCTACTTTTGGCTAGAAGTGAAGAAAAAAATAACAAGGAAGACCTTGGTTTGACCATTGTCACAAGGTTAGTCACACCAAGGATGTTTGCTAGAAGTTACATGACAAACCACCTAATTGGAGGCCTAGACAAAAGCAAGAGACTAAAGGCTTAATGGTAAACAATAAGGAGAAACAAAAACCACCAGCTTCTTTTTTGTTTAGTAAGAAATGATGGGAAGCACGATAAAAGGCATTTGGAAACAAAATATTAATAGCATGGAAAAGGTTGTTGGTACTAGTAATAGTGCTCAACAAGGTAATTTTCTGCTTGTTCTTAATACGCATGTACAAAAATTCAATCATTGGATCATAGACTCGTAAGCCACTAATCACATGAAGAGTAATTCCTCTTTGTTGAAGAATTGTATGCCTTGCACTAACGACCTTGTGGTAAAAATTTTTTATAAGTGCCTAAAGTTAATGGTACTAAGGAAGTTAAAATCTTAAATGATCTAGTCTTGAAAGATGTTTTATTCGTATTAACTTGCAATTTACTATCTATTAGTAAACTTGTAAAGAATTTACATTGAACTACTACTTTTTCCGTGAATGGTAGTGTGCTTCAGGACTTTGCATGGAGGAAGAGAATTAGCAATGCTAAAGAGTGTGTCTATCTATACTACCTCATTGGACTAGAAAATAAATCTAAAAGAGCATTACAAGTATCCACCTTGAGTTTTGATGAGGATACCTTATGGCACTATAGATTAGGACATCCTAGTTTTCCTTATTTAAAACAAATGTATCCATGTTTTATCAATATAACTACTTCCTTTCAATATGAATTTTGTCGTCTTTTAAACATGTCAAAAGTACATGTCCTCCTCATACTTATAGATCCACTCAACCATTTTATCTTATGCATAGTGATATTTAAGGACTCTAATGAGTGAAAGCCTTAAACAGGGCAAGGTGGTTTGTGATATTTATTGATAACCATAGTTGGTTAACCTAACCACACCTCCTAAAAGAAAATTTTGAGGTAGCTAAAGTCTTTGAAATCTTCCATAAACTTGTTCAAAATCAATTCAAAACAAGCATTCAAATTCTAAGAACTAATAATGCCAAAAAGTACTTTAACTCTACCCTAGGATAATACTTGGACAGAAGCAAAAGGAATTATACACCAATGTTTTTGTATATATACCCCTCAACAAAATGAGCAATTGAGAGAAAAAAGTAAGCACATCCTTGAAATTGCCCATTCCCTATTAATTACAACAAATGTGCCTAAACATTCTTAAAAAGAGGCTATCATGATAGCCATTTATCTTATTAATATGATGCCATCTAAAACATAACCTTCATTTTCCTTAACAAAAACTACTTGCAACCTACCCTAACATTTCAACCATGAGCACCATTTCTTAAAAAATGTTTCGCTGCACATCATTTGTCCATACTAAACATGGTGGAAAAACTTGATCCCAGAGCCATTAAATGCATATTTCTTTGGTGTTCACCCACTCAAAAAGGGTATAAATGCTACTCACTACAACTTAGGAAACTTTTACCACCATGAATGTTACATTTTTGGAAAATACACATTACTATGCTTAAACAACCATTTAGGGAGAGAGTGATAATACAAAAGAATGGTAGGTTAAGAGTGATTTTAGCCTTGAAATAGACCATATGGCCACCTTATCCAACTTTCACACTAGCCACACTCGTGACTCAAATACAACTCACACAACAGACTTTGACTCCCATAATACAGAACTTGACGTGAACTAATATGAGTCCCAACTTGAATTCCATACTAAATACAATCAAGTATATCCAAGAATGGAAAAAGGTTTAGCTACTTAACTGCAACATGAAAAAGAACTAGTGCGCTATATAGAAGTAAAGAGAGGAAGAGTTAATGGCAAAACATCAGCAAGAAGAGAATGAACAAAGGGCAATATCCTCTCCCATGTCAAGTATTGAAATAAAGGGAGATCTAGAAGTTCCCATTGCCTTGAGCAAAGGAGAAAGATCATGCACTTAACACCTTATTAATCACTTCATTTGCTATGATAGATTATCCCCAAATTTTTTTGCATTTGTAACTAATGTTTCTAGCTAAAAGCTACCAAAAATATTCCTTGAGGTAGCAAAGAAACTTGAATGAGGGCAAGCTATCATTGAAGAATTGAGTGCATTTAAGGAAAATGAAACTTGGGAAATTATTAAGCTACCACCATGCAAGAAGCTCATAGAATATGAGTGGGTATTTGCAATCAAATACAATTCAGATGGAAGTGTTAATTAGTACAAAGCTACGCTTGTGGCTAAAGGATTTATTCAAACTTACAGTTTTGACTGCCAAGAGACATTTATCCTAGTTGCTAAGTTAACACTATCCAAATACTATTATTTCTTAGAGCCAATATAGATTGGCCACTCTACTAGTTAGACATGAAAAATGCCTTCTTAAATGGCAAACTGGAGGAAGAAGTGTTTATGGAGGTCTCATTAAGACTTGAATTCAAAAGCACTCCAAATACTGTGTGTAAGTTTCACAAATCCTTATATGGTTTAAAGCAGTCACCAAGGGTGTTGTTCAATAAGTTCACTAATGTGGTTAAAGGACTTGGTTATGTTTAGTGTCAAATTGATCATACATTATTCTTTAAACCTGCGTCTGATAGGAAAATTGTAGTTTTAATAGTATATGTGGATGACATTGTCATCACAAAAAACTATATGGAAGAGATCATTAATCTCAAGGACCAACTTACTACTGAATTTGAAGTAAAAGACTTAGGATACTTGAAATATTTCTTAGGTATGGAGGTAGCAAAGACAAAAAAGGGTATTACTATCTTTTAAAGAAAGTATACTCTAGATTTGTCAAAAGAAAAAGGCATGCTAGGGTGCAAAACAACAAACAACCTAAAGGAAGTCAACTACAAGCTCTGTCTTAAGAGGGAAGGCACACCAATCGATATTGGGAGATACTGAAGGTTGGTAGATAAGTTAATTTACCCTCCTCATACACATCCTGACGTTAGAATTGCTATGAGTGTGACTAGTTAGTTCATGAACAAGCCAACTAAAGATAACCTAGAGAGAGTTTAGAGAATCTTGAGGTATTTGAAGATGACACCCAGTAAAAACTTGCTCTTTGAGAAAAGGGGACATAGAGGCATTGAAATATACATCAATGCAAACTGGGCATACTCAGTGATAGATAGAAGGTCTACAACTAGGTATTGTACCTTTGTATAGGACAATCTAGTTACATGGAGAAGCAAAAACAGCTAGTTATTACAAGGAGCATCGCACAAGCTGAGTTTCATGCACTTGGCTTGGGTATATGTGAAGGAATCTAGATTAAAAGAGTTCTTCGAGAGTTAAAAATTTCATTTGAAAAGCCTATAAAGGTTATTAGTGATAATATGGCTACAATTGGTGTTGTGAAATTGAGATAGACCGAAACTTCATAAAAAAGAAGATTGATTTGAGATTAATGAAAGTCTCTTATATTTCTACTAACATATAAGTGGTTGACTTATTAAAGAAAGGCAATGGCAAGATCAAAGTTTGAAGAATTAAGTTCTAAGATAAGTTTGAAAAACAATTACATCTAAACTTGAGAAGAAGTGTCAGTAATATATGTGTAAGATAGCATATTAATGTTAAAGGCAGTCTTTTACAAATTGTCTTACTTAGAAGCTTCTTTTTGTCACGTGTTTTAACTCCCTTTTGTAATTAGGATATCAGCCAGTTCTGTTTTAGTAGGACTAGTTTTAGTCGTGATTTAGTGATTCCTTTTTGGACTAGGAAAGGTTATCGTGAACAACGCTACTCTACATATACATGTAGCTTTGTTCTATTTCAGTTATATATTGCAGACGTTCAGAAAAATCATACATAAATAGCTGGTGGTTAGATCTAAAATATGCACAGTTCAAATTGCAGCCAAAATTATCAAAACAAAAACAAAAACAAAGGCCACATTTATAACTACAGTCTCAGATTTCTCTCTACTTAGTTTAATAGATAATATATTCAGAACGTCTGAAGCACTTTAATAGCCAGATTTCTAGGTTGAATTTGAATGCTACTAAATTATTGTAGAGTAGTGCAAATACTACTAAATTATACGAAGCTCAGGATAGAGTTGTTACTTGTTCAGAATTTGAATGAGGTAGATCAAAGCCGTCCTGAAACCTGAAGCTTGCGAGGAAACATGGCCAAATAAATCAGAACAAATAAAAAAATGTGTTCCAAGTTTGTGTTTAAGGGAGTTGGGAGAAAGTGGTTAATATTATATCGATTAAGAAGATTTTAATATAAACTTATAGCTGCAAAATATTATCACAAAAAGAAGAAATGACTGGACAAAGAGCCTACACAGATTTGAAAGCAGAGCAATTGCCTTGTGTCCCTAACACAACCAAAACCGTGGACAAAAGCCCCTAAACTTCAGATTTAAAACTTAAAATACAACCAATGAGTCTTGGCCTAGTGGTACTGAAGTCATCCGAAAGATGAAGGATATATGTTCAAATTCCAATCGGAGCTGAATTAACCAAAAAAACAAATGTAGAACTAACCTTTTGGTGGCAAATCCTCGGCCAAGTAGTATGTCCAACTTGGTTCTCTTCCTTCGTTAGACTTGGTAGTTTGATTCAGTGAGCATTTAACAATTTGAATCAAGAGCTAAAAAGGTGATATTCACCATTATCAAAGAGATATAATAGGGGGAGATGATTTTCTTTTTTTTTTTGGGGAAAAGGGGAGGGGGGAAGAAAGTAATGATAATGAATAAAAATTGAAGGAGCTGTGTCTACCAAGTACACAAAAAAAAATTGTTATAGGAGAACGTAGATGGATCCCATTCCTATTATCCGATGCATGGTCTCAACTAAAAGTGAAACTAAAACTGACCTTGTTTCAATCTGTTAGCCTCCTGATGGATACTAGAACCAAGGCTTAGATACTGTTTTGGCCCAACTACTTTTACAAAGGTCTCAATTAAGCCCTCCTACTTTTGAAATGGTGCAATCTGTTAGCCTTCTAATGTAGACACAGTTTTAGAATGTGCCATTGACTACTAGTACTCCAAGCCTAATGAGAGGGAAATTCTTAGACAGACTAGGTCTACTTAAGATACGCAGAGTAAGCCAATAAATAGCTGATACTCTAGGTGTCTTTAATATGAGCTTCAATGAGACTAGTACCAAGATATAGATAAATCTTCTGTCTGTATCCAAGTGAAGTGGTGTTACTAAAACCTTTTTCTAAATGAACTGGCTAGTTGGTCAATATAACACTATGACACAAATATGTTGTCACAAATGCATGCCACCATTTTCCTTCTACAATTGAATGATTCATTAATAATGGAACATATTGTACCAATTTTAAAAAGTAGGCGGGCAACATTTTTAGAATTGAAACTAGGGGGGCTAAATTGAAAATTTTCTAAAGATTGACCAGCACAATTTTGATTAGTTTGAAGGATAGTAAACCTACAAGAGAAGCTGTGCTTTCTGATTCTGTAAAATAGTTAAATATGTATCCTACAATAATTGTTTTTTACATAAACTCTTCTCTAAATATAAAAACTCCCTAATTTTACAGGAGCAGCATAAGATTTGTTATGAATAAAATCATCGGTTAGACAGCTGAAATATATCATAAAATACTTCAACAAAAAGTACATATAAAATATTCATGGAATATCAATGTAAAATCTCAACCGAATAGTTTTCATCCATAGGCCGCAATCAGGCACTGGTAGGTGAGCAATCATCTGCATCTACTTGGGCAAATTTGAGTTAGCCTTTCTTAACAATGTCTGAAAAGACTGGCCAACTGAAATCAGTCCATCTGCCTCACCTGCAGAAAGCAAGAGAAACAAGAAAAGGAAGTATTTAGATATTAAAGTGCTTCCCTATAAGCTACAAAAAGCTCGAGAAGAAAATTTTATTTGGTGTCAAGTTAACTAGGAGCATTGCTGGAGTTGAGAACAGAGCAAGACTTTGGCCACAGTGATCCTAGACTGCAGTACGAACATACTATCATCTTTACTTCCTGTTTTTCATTTTTACCTGATGAAACGTTTTTCTTTTCTTAAATTAAGGCAAAAGCAGTTCATTATTGAAAGAGAGCAAGATGCAATCACAGTGCTAGAATAGTACCTATATATCAAAAGGAAAACTACGAGAGAAGCTTTTTACATCTTTAAAATTTCTGCATGTGATCTTTTTTTAATCCTTCTCAGAACCCTGGAACCCAGTAAGTAACTTACCTTAATCTATTCCAAAGCTCATAACTATTTTAGGCAAACCATCAAATAAGCATCACTGATGTGTACAATAAGCATTAGTCTCTATCCCAAATCCAGCAATTTGATATACAAAGACTTCTATCGACTCATAGCCAGAACCTGAAAATACTCAACTCCTTTTGATCAAACATTGAGCTCAGGTACACCTTCATTTTCAACAATTGAAAGACAAGATGTAGGAATTTTTCCCTCTTCAATAAGAATTTGGATGCCAGTGGATGTTCTGTCATCCTTGGATAATTTAAGTACTGCATCTCTTACAACCAAATAGTTTTTATCATGTGATTCGGGAAGAAATCCTCTGTCAACAATCTCTCTCAAAATCTCGAATGCTGAGGGAAAATTTAGATCAGACTGTAAAGCACCTAGCAATGCCACATAAATATACTGGTCAGCCACCAATTTTTTCTGTTCCATCTCACGAAAATATCGGAAGGCTGCTGTGGACCTACAGCAGTTGCAGAGACCATGAATAAGTGCCATAAAAGCAATTCTATTTGGGGTACAACCTTTTCTTTCCATCTCATTCCAGATCAAGAGAGCATCATTAGGCCTTCCTGCTCTGCATAACCCATCCACCAAAGTTGTGTATGTAATAACATTGGGCTCCCTGCTTTCTCTCAACATCCTGGAAAAAAGCAGCAAAGCCTTATTAATAGATCCATTTTTGCAGTAACAGTCTATTACCATGTTGTAGGTAGCAACTGAAGGAAAAAGACCTTTCATAGTGATCTCATTCAGCAAACTTTCAACCTCCGTTAGTCTGTTTGACTTGCAGAGACCATTTATCAATATGTTAAAAGCAATCAAATCAGGGCAGTAGCCATGAGAACACAAATCCCTGAACAACTGCAATGCTTTATCAACTTCATGAATGTTGATTAGACCCCTAATGGCCGCAGAATAGGAAACTATATCAGGAAGGAAACCTTCTTGAACCATGTTGCTAAGAAAGTGGCATGCTTCTAGAGCCCTTCTGTGTGCACAAAGCTCTTTTACAAGAAGGGTAGAGTATTTTATCCAGGGATCATGCCCACAAGCATGCATCTCCCTCAGTAGAGTGGTGGCTCCTAATACATCTTTTCTTCGACATAGGCATCCATATACTGAATTGTAGGTAAAATGAGTTGGTTCCACCCCTGATTCCTTCATCTCTCTCAAAAGCTTAAAGCTTTCCTCCAATCTATCGGACTTGCACAGTTCATCGATCAAATTGTTATAAATCAATATATTTGGTTTACAAACAATTCTCTGCATATCATTAAACAGGCCCAAGGCAAGGTCCAACCTGCCCTTTTTGAGTAAACCATCAATAACAATACTAAAGGAAGTGGTATTAGGAAAAACCATTCTCTTGAACTTGAAGGAAGTGTCTATCTGGGCATCCATACTAGATTTGTTGCCAATCATTGTTTGAAGAAGATGACAAGCTTCGTCCATCAACCCATCACTTGAATAACCATTTAAAACAGCATTATATAGCAAAAGAACAGCTTCATTATCCACATCTTCAGGAATTTCTTCTAGTAATTTCATAACTTTACCTTTGTCTGAAGAAGATGACAACAATTTGGTAAGGATTCCAACATCAGGTTGAATACCAAGTTCCTTCATTTCTGAATACAAACACAAAGCTTTGTCAGTCTCTTTATTCCTACATAGTCCTCCAATCAGAGCATCATAAACTGAAACATCCGCAGTGAAACCTGCTTTCCGCATTTTATCAAATAATTGAAGGGCCTTATCCACGTGAGACTCTTTCACAAACCCATGAATCAAAACGCAAAACGTCTTCTCATTCAATCTGATATCTAGGTTGTCCATTCTCTCTAGTAACTCAAACGCCTCATCCACCCTGCCCCATTTACTAAAAGTGACAATCAGCATAGAGTAAATATGTGCATCCACCCAACCCCTCTCGTGCATTGTATTATAAACATTCAAAGCTTGCTCAGAGCTCCCAGAGTTGCAATAGGCTTGCATAATTGGGGTCAGCGTATACTTATCAAATTGCCATCCCAAATTGCGCATCTCTTTCAATCTCATTTCCATCAAATCTATTGAACCAGACTTGGATATAGCTTCCAGCAAACAGTTGTAGCTATAAATATTGGGAAGACAAAGACCCATCAGCCTGATTTCATCAAAAAATTCATTAGCTTCCTGGACCAATCCAACGCTCCCCAAACACCTAATCAAGAAACCTAATGCTCCAGGCGTAAACGAACAACGTGAATCCAAAATATCCTTGATCAAGACTCTTAGAGGATCACTCTGATGCATGCGAGATAAGATGGACGCCATGGCATTGTAGGTATAGCAATTATTCCTATACCCATGTTGATTTGAGGCCCAGTTGAAAAACATCTGAGCGATTTTCCAACTCTTGAGACCTTTGAGTACAGATTCCACAACTTGAGCGGTGATTCTTGGTGCAAGCTGATTCAATCCAGGACTGTTGGGTGTAAAGGGTTGTTTGGTAAAGATGGAAATAAGGGAATCGACGACGACTTTGGCATCGTCGGAAGGAAAGGAAGACGAGGGTTCAAGAGATTGAGAGTGTGAGTGAGTAGTGGAATAATAGGCGACTTTGAAGAATACGAGAGAGCAAAGAGCACAGGGCTTCAAGAGTTTACCACTAGCTTGAGGAGCCCGTATCAGGCTTGGCAATAATGCCATGAGAGAGTAGAGAGAACAACTACTCCAAACCAGCTCAACGATTTTGCTTTTCTTGCACCTCCAAAAATACCAAACCAAGCCCAAACGCCAGGCGTTCGGATTCTCTGCTTTGTAGCTGTGCTTTGCAATAAAACGACGTCGTTTTGCTTATAAAGTGTTGATTTTAGCCATTCATTTGAGAGTGTTATCTAATCGACTATTGAAGCCTCCGCTGAACGAACTTTTCCAGTAAGAAAAATTGAAGAAAAATGCAGTATTTATGCATCTCCTTCTTCAACCAATTGCTTTGTTCTATTGAGCGGGAAATCAAGGTTTTCAATGAGGTTTTTTTTTCCATCTCCATTAATACAGCTTCTTCATCTCTATTAACGCAACTTTGAAACTTCAGTGTCTTCACCTTCACATTTTAAAAGAGTTTTTCAACAATGTTTTCAACAACTTGTCTCTCAAGGGTTGTTTTGTATTTTAAGAGGTAGCTTCATCATCTTCATTCTTGTTTTAATGCAATATCATGGCATCAGCAAGATGAAGCCACAATTATACATTCAGAAATTCACTTACAAGAGCCACAAATATAATTGTCATAGCTCCTGTACTGAATTCTTAATCCAACGAACTCAAGCTCTGCAAACACGTAAACTAATAGAAATAGCTTTACAACCAAAGGAAACTCAATCAATTCATTTATGTGGAAATCTGTTAGTGAAGCCTCAATCACCCAAAAATTTGAACAGCAATCGAAATGAAAGATGGGTGAGATCTGCGATGGATATTTTAGAAGCAAAACAAAACTTTGAATGATACGTTGAGGTAGCTGAGGGTTGAGAAACCTGAACGTCGCTAAGATAGCTGAGAGTTGAGATCGTTGTTGAGTTGAGAACAAAGAACACTACATTGAGATGGTTGAGACTTGAGATCGCTGAGATGGTTAGAAGAAGGTGATTATGGCTGCGATTGTGTCAAAACTAGCAAATGAAATTGAGTCGTTGCTCATTTGATTGAACAGACAGAAGCATGACAGCAAAATCTCACCCAATTTCATGTTGCCACGCTCACGGCTAGCAGACAGAAGCAATTCGTGTGAACAAAGTGATGCGTTGAGGAAGGGGACAGCAATGGATGACTGCGATCGCATCAAAATGGATAGAGGAGATTTGTTCACCCAAACGATATCGTTTTATTGCAAAGCACTCTCTGCTCCTCACCCTTCAAAGTAGAGAATCCTCAAGTGCGCCTGCAGTGCAGCAATTTCCACCGCCTGTCTCATCATGTGGCTGCCAAGCAAGAATGAAATAATAGAAAAACCAAAAAGTGACTACTGACTGATGGAAACAAAACGGAGAATGTAATTAAGAACTAGATTTAAATATAATTTTTTAATATTTTTGTTATTAGATTTTTTTAATTAAATTATAACACATTTAAAAAAAATTTTAATAAAATTTAACTATGTTATATTGAAGTATGAAAATCATATATTTGTTATGCTATTATTAAAAAAATTAAATTCTTATATTTTAATTAAAAAATTTGATAATAAAAAATATAAGAAATTAATTATAAGTTTTTTCTTATAATTAGAGGACAGGAAAGAAAGGTTTCAGCCTTTGTTTTTTGGGCCTCTTTTTTTCTTTCTTAGTAGAACCAGAAGAGTTATCAGAAAATGAAAACAAAGCAACCAAAATAGTGGCTATTTATAAACGTGAAAAATGAGCTTTCATCCATATAAAATGGTTGATTCATTAGAAACTATATATATATATATATATATATATATATATATATATATATATATATATTTTTTTTTATTTTTCTTTCTTCCCCTCGAGCAAGCCCCACTTGTTAATTGGTATGTCCCTCAAACGAATAAAAAGAGAAGGATGAAGCCGGAACAACCTATAAAATTAGGCTTCTTTAATGAATTTTTTTCCCCACAAAAATCATAAGTGAACAGTGAAGGACATTAGTAAAAGAGAGAGAGAGAGAAGCTTTTGAAAAGTAAAATCGGCAGGACCAGTAAAATTGGGCCACTCACGGTGAGCTTGCCAATGCCTGCGTTTTGCATAAATGATGTGAGAAGCATCGCTGGCCTTTGAGGGGAGTCGATTCAATGGAGGATACGAGCTAGGGAGCCAATTTCAAACTTCATTTTGGAGAATTTATTTTTCATTGATGGATTAGTGGGTAGATGAGGTGACAATTATTTGTTAGAAAATTAATTGATTTATGTGTTAGTATTAGCTGATTATTAGATTAAGTAATAGATTATATTTTAATAATATTAAATAATTAATTTAATAATTAATGACATTATAAATAAATTAGATTTTGTATTTCATAAATAGTTTGTAATAAATGAATTATTCCTAAATTTATTTAAAGAAAAAAATTCAACTCACAAATTATGTAAAATTAATAATTTTATTTAACACTAGCTACAATTAAATTTTGTTAATATCAATTTTAACTTCCTCTTTGTACTTTATTAGTATTGTCTATCCCTCATCTTTGTATTTTATTAGTATCTCTCATTCTTTCTAGCAATTAGTATCAGAGTTAAACTATCCATTACGATTAAATTTCTTGCTTCTGATTCGTCCATTGAATCTATGAATTAATTTGGGATTTGGTTGTCCTTGTCACAAGCTATAATCTGTGTATATTTGCTTCGTGTTGTGACTGTACATAAATTTCAGATTGGGTTTCGAATCTGGGTGTAGCATTTTTGTAAAATTTTGGTTCGATTTATGTGTGGGTATTGTTATTCATATGTTTATTATGCTATTAATCTTCTTTGATCGCATTAGAAACTCAGTCTAAGGTAGATCGCAGAGGAAGAAAATTTTTTTCAAATCTAATTTTTGGGGTTAATTGCTTTCTTGATATTTTTGCATTTTCCTTTTTAGATTCTTCTTGCATATTTGTTGTAAATAATTTTTAGATATTTTATTGCCTCTGAATTGCTTGAAAATAGCTGCCTTGAAGCTTCGCAGCATTCTTCAATGGTGGAAAATCAACATTTCCGTGCACTGTGAGAGGCTGTTGAAAATGTTTTAACACTTATTTCAGGAATGCTTCCTTCCACGCACACATTTGTAAGCACACGTTTATTAAAGGCAGCTTTTGTAATGCATCATCGAAGGAGTTGTCACATTAAAGGTACATTATAGATGGAAGCATAATATAATATTGCTTTAAATTATTATATGTATTCATCCATCCTCTCACATTTGTTCAACATATAATATACTGTTGTTTTAATTATATTATAACAACCTAGATATATAATGTAAAAATGCCCTCGCCTTGATCCAAATATTATAATGGTTATATTGCAATCTCACTCAATAAATTATTTATCCGCGGTTAGTGTAATTTTTTTATTGTAATATTTTTTAGCTGTGTACTCTTTGAATTTTGGATTAAAAAATTTTTTGTACGTAATTTATGTACATTTTTATATAATATATTTTTTACACTCTTTGTAATTATATATTTTGGTATGTGAAATAATTTTGATAGTTTATGCACTTATATGTGCCTTATTGAAATTGAATTTTAAGTAGAATTTTGTGTGAATTTTGAGAATTTGATCATGACAATTATGACAATGGAAATTTGGTACTTCATGATTGTGTGCTCTCTCATAGTGAGTTCAATTATAAGGGTGTCTTAGTAAATTTAATTAATGGCAACTATTGGTTTGACATGATTTATGATTATACATGATTTATCTTAACCATAATTATGTATATCATGTCATTTGTATGGCATGCTCACACTCTTGTAACACCCTTATCATGAGTGATTCTTGGTGTTAATTATTGTTGAGCGTAAATGAGTAATTTTGCTTGTTTTAACAAATTACTTTAGCCTATGACATCTTGTGGTTGTGTGCTCACTTATCATGGAATTAATTACAAGAGTGTTTTGATTAATTTGATAAGGCAAATTTTGACTTTTTCTTTGTGATAAACTTAAAAAGGATTTTTTTTTTTTTGTGGAGATAAAAAAAATTATGAGCAATTATTATAAGTACAAAGGATTTTAGCAATGAAAGTGAGTATTATTTTTATGGTGAACTACTCACATAATTGCTTATATATATATATATATATATATATTAATTGCCATATGAGAGAAAGATATTATAAAATTGACATGTAGCATAGACACTTATAATATGTGATAACAAATGTGGATGAATTCTAATCTTTTATCAAGAGACCTCCTTGAAAATAATAGATTGATGATTTTAGACATTTTTTATAGCATGGTTTGATTTCACAATCTTGACATGGGTTATATTCTGTGCACCATGCCGTTCAAATTACATGTTCATACTTTCTTATGCACTATTGTTATTAGATATTAAGGATATCATTTATGTTGAGTATAGTAGCATGTCTTTTATTTATGTATAAGATAATTTTAACTTTTGACAATTTGTGATTGTGATATGTATATATATTGGTATATATATATATATCAATTTTTGCTGCTTAATTATTGTTGGGCAAATTATATTAATAGTGCATATGCCTTTTTGGTATAACATTGTTAGTGTATCTTGTTGTCTTTGTTATAAGAAAGCCATTATATATTTGTGAAAACTTAAACCCACATTTATAAAGTTATAGTTGTGCAATTCAACATATATGGTGATAAGTGTCTCATAATATTTACTTCACAATTAAATTGTGAAATTTTGCGAGAGACACATTAGCTATTTGTGGCAAAAATATATTCTTTTCTAATAAATTATATAATTGTGTTTTGCTTAAAGTAATGAATATTTATCTATTTATGTTTAACCTTGGTTATTAGATTATATGGAACATATTATATAAGTAATGGACATCCTTTATCAGTGTGACATTAATTGGTATAATTTTGATAATACATGGATTATGATAAATAAGAAATTTTATAAATATCAAAGATTAATTATGTGAAGCTTTTATATCAAGAATATTTTTCAATATTATCAACATATTTTATTGTTACTATGGTACATTTTATTTGATGTTTTAATATTTCTTGTACCTTATTGGTATAGAAATATTAGACATATCAGTTTTATTATCCTTGAGATGACTATTAAGTTCTCTTGATTTATTGTGATACAGGACCATTAGATAAGATCATGATAAATAATAATTTTGTATTTGTAATTGTATTAGTTGGATCTTGAAGGGAACTCTTGTTTATGATTATGTTGTACACATAATTCATGTTTCCTATTTTATTGATATTCCACCTATTTTGCCCTTGCAATTATTTTTTGTGAGAACTCTGAATGAGACTTGTGGTGAGGACTTATAAAAACAATAAGGTGTCTTAATATAATAAATGATTTTCACTCCCTTGATATATTCCTTTGGTCTAGTAAAATGATTGATTTTTTTCTTTTTGCCGAAGGTAAATGGAAGCAAATTATTTTTGTGTGAAATGGGATCATATGGTTTTCTTTCAATTTTATACACATAGATTCATTATGATAGGACTTGTTATGTTCTCGACTTGTCTCATAAACCCTTTGTTTGGTAGGATTTTGTGAGTGGAGTTTTTACTCTCACTTTTATGCTGATGTGTCTCCTCTTAAAAAAGGGATAAAGGCTCAACAATTTTTTTATATCTTCAATGATGAATAAAGTAAGTCCCATTTCTTTCACTACTTTAGTAATTTGGGAATTTACAAAGTTAATGAGTGAATAAAGAACTATTAGCTGTAAGTGGGTTTTTAAGACCTACCATGGAGTTACAAGAAAAACTATAAGATTTAAAGTTAGATGGATTGAAATGGCTATAATTAGGAAAAAGGATTTGGTTATATATGACTTCTCATTAGTGTCCATTAAAGACATTCTTAAAAAGATTATGACATTAATTGGATTTTGCTTTAGGACCCCATCAAATGAATGTTTAGATTGCCTTTTTATGTTGAATCTTGTCTAGGGTTATGTTTATGATTCAATAAGATGGTTTTGTAGAATCATAGAAAAAGTACTTAGTGTGTAAATCAAATAATCCATCTATAAGTTGAAATAAGTTTCTAAGCGTTACCATCTCAAATATGACAAGGTTGTAGTCTCTCTTGATTTTGCTGTGAGCACTTTAGATCAATGTATCTTTAAGAGATTGAATATACTTCTTTGTAAATTCTTGTAGTGTATGTTGATAACATACTTTTTGGCTGTTTTCTTGTCACTTTTGAAATGAAAATTGATACCTCTTATGTTGTTGGAATATAGGCTTGTTGTGACAAGTCTCGTGATATTTAGTGTTTGACTTAAGAAACTTTAGTTGGCTGAATATCTAAGAAATTCAATTTGTACTCTTGTTCCTTTTATGGTACACCTATTAAGATAAGTGAGAGGTCATCTAAATATTATTGTCTTCAATATTACATAAAGAGGACTAAAATGGAAAGTATTTCATTTTTGCTTTTGATGTTGGTAGCTTCATATTTGCTCAAATTTGCACTCATTTGTGCATAACTTTTGTTAATAATATACTTGGTAGATACTTGAGCAATCTTATGTAGGATTTTTTAGAAAGCTATTTAGAAAAATCACTTGGTACCTAAAGGTACTTGAGATTGCATGTTGACTTAAAATATATATAATCCCTTTGCAATAATTGGCCTAATTAGATTTAGATTATGCAATTATGGGTTGACTTGAAATTTACTTCTATATAAATCTTATGATGTTTTGGAGGAGCTATTTTGTGAGAAGTGTCATGTAGACTCTAATAGTTGCCTTACCCTCTATACATGTCTCTTGATGTCTAGAAAAGTTGTTTTATGGAAAGGTGCCACATGGATACTTATAGCTATCTTATTTGATTGCAGAATATGTCACTTGTTGTGAAGCCATTTTAGGCTATATGATCAAAAAAATTAATTTCTATTATGCTTATTGTTGAATGCATATCCTTGAATCTTGACCATTTAGTTGTGGTAATGGTTTTGTTATATGTTTCTCTCAAAATCATATGAATTCTAGTTGCACTAAATTTTTAATATTATACTTGTGTTTTGTTGGCGAGAAGATTCGTGAATCTCATAATCAAATTATATATATTGTATAGATAACATGATAGCTAATCCATTAATCACATGCGTTGGAGTCTCGTTGAGAAACATGTAACTTTTTGGTTATTGTGAATTTTTTTTTGGTTAATGCCTTGGTTTAGTGGGAGTCTAAATTGTGTTCTTTAAGGATATTTTTATGTATTTTAACATTTGGTTAAGCCAAATGTTTTGGACACATTTCTTTTACTATTCCATTTAATTCAGTTATAAAACTTTGTTGGCATCCCAACTTTGTTTTCCCTACTAGATTCAATGTTTTTGATTCATTACTTCATTTCTAGATTTTGTTACACTGTATATTAATTATTTGATATTTTAGCTATATATTATGTTCATATTTTCTTGCTTAGTCTAACAATTAGTTAATTCTATTCAAGCGGAAGATTGTTGAAAAATTAATTGATTTATGGATTAGTATTAATTAATTATTAGACTAAATAACAAATTATATTTTATAATATCTAATAATTAATTTAGTAATTAATTATTGTGCAAATGGATTGGGTTTTGTATCTTATAGATAGCCTGTAATAGGTGGGTTACTATAAGCCCATTTAAAGAAAAGGAACCCAACTCATAACTCACCTAGAGCTAGTAACTCTATTTAACACTAGCTAAGATCAAGCTTTGTTAATATTAGATTGTGACCTATCCTCTATATTAGTATTGTGAGTTGAACCCTATCCCTCATCTTCTGCCTACTTAATCTATTTCATTAGTTTTTAGTCTTAGGATTCAAGTGCTTTGTCTGATATGATCTATGTAATATCATATTACATTAGCCTCTCTAGATCCTCTATGGATATTTATGTGTTTGATTTCATTAGAGAATAAGGAAAACTTCATTGAAAATAATGGCATTTCTTGTGTTATGTTTGTTCAAAAATTTTGTCTCGCATCCCATGGCCTATATGAGCTCACCCATATCAATCTCCAATTAAAATATATTCATACAACTTAAAACCATCACAAAATAGCACGAGAATCCCAAGCCTATAGCATTTATACACAAAATTTACATGTTTAGTCTCGGGTCTACTGATACAAATTTTTGTCAGTAACTTTGAAAAATCATAACTAATTCTAGAAAAATTAAAATTAAGTACACTATACCATTCTGGAAAGCTATAAATGTCTACTTTATGCTAAAAATAAGTTCAAACCAAAATGAAATGTTTAACTACTGGAAATCAATGGAATAATACCAAAGGTACTACTACATTATTAGTATTGACTCCAAATTTTAAAAATTCATATCTATCTGCTCAGAGCTCCAAATGAGGTGATCTTAGTGGCTATAGAAAGGTTATTATTTCTAGTTTATGTTTGTGAAATATCATGAGCATTGGATACCATTTGATCCTTAAATGACATAGGAGAAGAAACTAACCATATGAACAGTAACCATATCAGTTCAATAGAAATTTGACCTACAGAACCCCAAATAATCTAGTCTTTAACTTTTCAAAAAGCTCTAGAGGAGACCTACATGCATGCCAAATTTCATGAGCAAATTCATTTATTTGGTTAGATTTTGACTTAAGGTTGCAATTTGGCCATTTTAGGCCTCATAAAGGGTCACAATTGGTTCATTTTTGCTTCTAACTTTTCTAGGGCCACTTGAGCACATGGGAAAGCATGAAAATAGTCTACTAAACATGACTCAAGGGTCCAACAACCCAGATTTCACAAACTCACACTCCTACTTAATGATATACATAAGAAGCATGCATGTTCATTCTTGCCTTACAATGTCAAAAACATATCATATCATTTATTTGCTTCCAAGTCTCATACATACATCACATATCTATATAATTACACATGTTCAAGAGCTTATACATCATATACATCATTTTATTACATCTTTTAATAATGCTATATTTACAAAATGAACAAATATCAACTCCATTGTCAATCTTCTTACTTTCAAGTGTGGTGGCTCCTATTTCCTTACTCTCTTGATCCACCTAGACATGTTAGGTAATGTAGAGAGAAGAATGAGATTTTAGAAATCTCAATAGCTTCTCTTCCTTTCAAGTACACATAATGGATGCACTTTCAAGTTTAAAAATGCATGCATAGTTATCTTGAAATTCATAAATATACACGGAACATTTCTTGCATTCAAGAAGTCACATATAACATACTTAGGCTTGCCAAGATAATGGTTTAGCCTCACCCACTTTTTAGGAACTTTTGACTAAGCCTCACTCTTTTTAGAGACTTTTGGTTTTGTCTCACCCACTCTTAGGAACTTTTGGTTCATCCTCACCTTAGCTAAGGGACTTTTAGCTACACCACACTCAAGCAAGCTATTCATGTTCATAAAAACATCATTTAAGTGCATAAGCAAAGCATCATGGTACTGTGGCATATAAATACATGTTAGAAATATCTTTCATGGCTTAGACATACATACATTCAAAGACAAAAAAACATCGAAGGATGCATGAAGGAAAGAAGAGAGAGATACCTTGCATACAATAACATACTTTAACCTCTTGAAATTCCTTCCTTCCCCTTAGCCAAACACTTACAAGGAGGTGGAGCTTGATTGCTTTGGCCTAAACACATGAAATGAGATCTAATTACACTCTTGGGAACATTCACTAAAGCCACACATACATTAGAATGACTTAGGCATTCATATAGTTCAATTATGGTTCCTTAAGGCACCTAATAAAGCAACCTTAGGAATTTATGATCTTGGCTCCCTTATCTCCCTTAATCTATGACTCTTGACTCCATTTGAACTCTTTGGAGCCATCACACATTCATTTTAAGGAGCCTAAGTAGGTATTGCTTCATTATACTATAATATGGAACCTATTCCTCCATCACACTTTCTAAGATTTCTAAATTTTTTCAAAGCTTCTTTTTATACTCTCCCATCATATATGATGCAAAACTAAATTTGGAAGAAATTAAAACACTCCCTAACTACTTTCACCATGCTTGGCCAAGACATAGTAAGGGAATTTGGCCAATGGATTTTGCAAATTTTCCTCGATGGTAGAGACACTTGGGAGGCTTCTTAGGGGTCTTAGGAACTCATACAAATACTTACATAAGCTAGGGAATTCTTGAATCAAATCAAATTTCACAATGTCCCCATGAATCCCTAACTTTGCTATCTTGAATTTTACTAGGTTTTCTTACAATTTCTTTGCATCTTCTAGCTTCCCATGGTCCAAAACCTATGATTCTCCCTTGCTAGGACCAGAACTCATCCTCCATTAATTGGGCTCTAAAAGGGATGAAACATATACAAAGTGGACAGTTAAGGAAGTGCATGAAAAGTAAGGCAAGTTACCTTGATTCTAGCTTGTTTCTAAGAGCCTTTTCCTTGGCCTTAACTCTCCTTTAGATTTTTGAACTTCTCCCCTCTAGTCTGAGCTAAAAAAAAAACCAATTCATCAATCAAAACCATAGAAAGGTGGAGCAAAGAGAGGAGAACAAGTTATGTGAAAGAGAATCCATGAAAATCCTTAGAATTCCATACCTTTCTTAGCTTCTTTCTCCTCCTTCTTGGGCTTTCTCCATGCGTCCTTCTCCCTAACCTTCTCTTCTATTTTGATTAGCACATTAAGTCAATTATAAGAGGCCAGAAGTGGGACGCCTCTTATAAGGGGGAAAGGAAATAAAATTGTTCTTTAAAATTGACATTTACGTCTTGCATTCATGGCATTTTTGGTTTAGGTTCATTTTAGCTCCTTTTTTAGAACTGTCTTTTCCATCATAATATTTAGATTCTTAATCTTATAAAATGCTTTTGGAATCACTCAATTTGAAGTTAAAACTTTCTCGAACGAAAATGTTAAAGTTTGGGTGTACCGTTGTTAAAAAACATACACTGGAGAAGTTTTAACTGTCTCGAGACTTCTTATGGTTTTTAGGGCTTCTGAGAACTGTGGAGAGCTCAAAATTTTCATTTAAAAAGTCCTTCTATGAGTTTTCCAAAAGTTGCTTGAAATTACAAAAATGCCATTACGTTTTGTTGCAATTTCGTTAAATTTGTTTGACTATTTTAACTCCGATTTCAGGACTTCTTTGGCTTTCTAAATTCATTATTTGAGATCTAGAATATTGTTCTAATTTTATTGGACCTCAAATCACTCTATTTGGAGAACTTCCTTTTGTATCCTGTGAATCTCATATATTTACAGGGAAATCGTACGTTACATTTTTTATATTTTCTCATATTTTTGAAGAACTGGATGTTATAATCTAACCTTATTTCTCATATTTTTTAGCATTATTTGGCAAGGGTTTTTATCGTTAAGTGAATTAGTAAGGATACTTTGAAAAGACATGCTAAGGAAGGCCTTTATAAATCATCAATTAACTAATAATTATCCATCGATAGACTAATGACAACTAAAGAGAAATAAAAAAACTATCAATATAAAGGGCATGACAATTCAAATTTACATCTATAAAAGAGTGTTTTGAATAATTGAAAATGAATGAAAAAATAAACAACAAAAACTTGAAAAATAAACAACAAAAAACTTTTTCCCTCTTAAAAAATCTTTTATTTTCTAAACCTTATACGAATGTTCTTAAAAAAAAATATTTCACAATTGTTGAATACAGTCTTCTATGATACATTGGATAAATCTCAAAAACAATTTACCTAAGGATAGTGTACTTGACATATGTTTCAAAACTTTAAATATGGGCTTTTCCTAACTCCATTACGACCTACATTCCTAATAATGTTAAAGGTGAAAATTTTTTTGAGTAACTTTTAAAAATTAAAAGATAAAACTACACTGGAATAAAGTTAAAAAACAAAAATAAAATCCAAACGAAAAGAGGTCAAAAGTACACTTTTGTTGACTTAAATATTTTAAAATTTTGAATTGTTCAAGAATTTATATGATTCTTTCCTAAATTGTATGCTCAGCTTATTAATAAAGTTAAATATAAATACTTATATAATCCATTAATACCAATTGGTAATGTAGAAAATCCCATACAAATACTTATAAAAACCATTACCAATTGGCAATATAGAAAATTCCATACGATATTTGAATATTTTAAAGATAAATTGGGATTTCAAGGATGTTTGGAAGAAAAAGGCTCTCCACATGTCCAAAACAATACGTCTTCTTTCCATGGATCTGCAATAAATTGTGATTCATGTTGGATTTTCTAATGTAGTTAAGTTCACACATATCCTTGCCCAGGAAAAAAAGAAGTTGACGCAAATCAGAGCCACACACAAATTTTGTCATTTAATTTTTTTGCTTTCGACTAAAGACTTTCTCTTTTTCTGCTTATTTAACACTTTCATCTATTTTCTTTTTCAGTACATGAATTTAATTAAAATTAATATGCAAATAATAGAATAGTTAAATGTTGAGGATGTGAAATGGATATGGCTTAAAGAAAGAGAGGAAGAGTGATATTATGCAAAGAAGTAAGTATATTGGAGTGCCAAAATTAAAGTTTTAAATGATATAGAGGAATTATTAATTATAAAAGACCGTGTCTTGTAAAATGCAATTGAGTCTCTATTTATATATTGAGGGAAAATGTGAGTTAATTATGGCTATGACTAATTTAACATGTCTCTCTCAATTAAATTGTGCTATCTAGAGTAATTTGTTATTGGCAGAATCGTATTGTCCAAATCAATTTGTTGTTTTAGTACCATGTATAGAACTTGATAAGACTTGAAACTTTGTGACCGTAAATTTTTGGTCTTTGATAAAGTGGATTGGGTTATTTTAGACCAATGAGAATTTAATTCCTATAAAACATTCATAACAATTAATACTTTTATTCAAAATGAGTTTATCCCATAACAAAATTATATAAGTATGTGTGTTAATATACCTATTTGTGACGCCATGTTATATCTCTTTCATAATTATGTGACAAAGAATTATTTATTTCCTTTTCTAAATTTCTAAAGTTTTACTTGTCAACAGTGTATCCTCTTATTATTTTTTATTATTTTCATGAGTACTATAATAGTAAATTAATTTATAATAAAATAAACGACCATACATTAGTAAAGAATTCAAATTACTAGCTACCAGGACGGATTTGCATTTGTAACCACTTTTTAAAAACAGAATCTCATTAACTTCAATTTCTAAGTTTAATAGTTATAGTTCAAATTTTTACTTATATAAAAAAAATTAGCCTTTCAACAACATAAAATAACTAGTCAAAGAACTAGCTTTTTCCAGAATATATCCATACGACAGTACTTCAACACTAAATTTAGGTGAACATAACTTTTAAGTTAGAACATTATAATTGTATGACACGATTTGAAAGGCACAATATTTTTTATGGGATTGTGTTTGTTAAAACTTCCTTTGATTTTTCATATTTTGTCATCGACAACTTAAATCCCTGTATAATACCCAAGACGTATTGTAGAGAAAGACAACAGGTTTGAAGAGGTTAAAAAAAAATTGAACTTTGTATAATTGAAATAATTATACGAATTCAAATAAATTGAATCGAAAACTTCTCCTCTTTTGGAAAAATATTTTTTCATATAAAATATTTAAAAGTTCCCAAATAATTAATTTATATAGTTGTGATCAAAATTTCAAATTCTTTACCCAAATAATTTGTTATTAAATTTGCAAGTTTTAATTAATGGGTTTATAGAAAGAAAAGTTACCAGTTAAATATAAATTAGTTAACAAATAAATTGAATTGATAAAATTGTCTCCTTCTGTGAAAAAAATTCAATCACAAAAATATTTATAGTTTTGCAAATAATTAATTTATCTAGTTATGATCAAGTGTTCAATTGCTTTCTCCAAATAATTTATTATTAAATTTGGAAGTTTTAGTTAATGGGTTAGTACAAGTCCAGATTATTAACTAAATAAAAATTAACATCAATGAATAAATTGAATAAAAAAATTATTTTTTTGGCAAAAACTTCTTTTATATGAAATATTATAGATTTCACAAATGAGGGACTCACAACCACAAGAATTTGGATTAGCCTAACCTAGTCTAACACACATTTAAAAGGCCCAAACAACTCAACGACTATATAAATTGAGTCTTATACAAAGAATTGATATACTGAATTGTCGAAGTTACTTTGAATATAATAATTTTAATACAAGTCACCCTAATCAAATAGCTACTACAGCTCTATTAAGCAATTTGATTAAGTGTTAGTTTTAGCACATCTCCTACAAGGCTTGTTGTAACATCGGTCATTCTAAAAGCTTAAAATTAAGTAGATTACAAAAGGAAGTCTTCTAAATAGAATGATTAAAGGCCAAATAAAATTAGAACAATAATCTAGACAATTAAAAATGAGGATACAGGGCTAAAGATGCTAAAAAATCGGAGCTAAAATAATTAAACAAAATTAGATGAAAAGTAGTGATATGTTATAATTTTGGACAACTTTTAGAAAACTTAGAGAGGAGGGATCTTTAAATGGAAAAATTAAATTTTTTGAGGTTTTCAGAGGCTCTAAAAATCATAAGAACCTCTAAAATAATTAAAACCCTCTCGATTTACATTTTAAATTATTGGTTGATTAAAATTTTGACCAATTTGTTTAAGAAAATTTTAAATCCAATTTAGGTGAAATCAAAAGTATTTTATGAATTAGAGAACTTATATTTTATAATGGAAAAGGTGATTCTAAAAAAAGAGTTGAAATGAACACAAATGAAAATAACCAAGACAAGGGACAAAATGAAAATTTAGGAAATTGTTATAATTAGGCCACTTGTTTCTTATTTACACGTCCCACTTCCTCCTCTTCTTTTAACTGACCTTATTCTATCTCAAATAAGAATTCCACTCACCTTAAGGAGGCGCACAAGAGGGAGAGCAAGGAAGGAGGACAACTAGGTGGAAAAGGTAAGAAAATCTATGTTTTTTCATGCTTTCTCCTTCACCAATCTTCTCCTTCTCTTTCTCCTTTCTTTTCCTATAATTTTGATAACTTATTTGGAGCTATTCCATGGTTGGTTCAATAAGAGGAGAAGAGAAATTGAAGGAAAGATTATAAGCAAGTGAAAGCTCCTTTGGAAAGTGTAACACCATATTCTAGGCTATTTTCATGCTTCAATCCTTGCATCTCATATGAGGAGCAAGAAAAAAGCAATTAAAATAATGATTATTTTGGTGTTGCATCGTGTATAAAAATTTCATTCGGTGTCACGTGGATCATGTGAACTTATACATCATATTCTCATATTTAATTACATGATTACAACTCATTTGTATCATAAAAAATGGCCTACATCTCATGGAACTCAAAGGGAAGCATAAAATACATCTATATATTTTTGGCCAGCTTTTCCTCATTTCTATCACAAATTTTGGAAAATCATAACTAATTTAAGAAAAATCAAAATCATACATTCTTGGCCATTCTAGAAAGCTACACATGTCTAATTTATGCTAAAAATACTTTCAGACCATAACATCCAACACAGAAGACGTTTGATATTTGAAATGGTCCAGAAGTCAGGCTATCCACTGGTGTTGTCACAAAATTCTATAGCAAATTTCAAAAATGTCCAATTAATTCCAAAAAATTCCAATCCATGCAAATGATACTAATCTAGAAAGCTATAGATGTTAGCTAGAGGGAAAAAATAACTCTAGACCAATTTAGATATGTCTAGATCTCGAAACTCAATCAAACAGTAATTGAGGTTGGCTAGAGTTCCTAATACTGGATAGATTCTTTAAACATTCATATCTTCCCCTATAGACATCCAAATTGATTTTAGTTGACACAAGTCATTGGAAATGTCTAATTTCTCTGTATAAAATTTCATGATAATTGGACATCATTTGAGCCTTGTGTGATAGATTTCATTTTCGAACCTAAGTGAACAGTGACATGACCAAAACTAGAAAATTTGCCAACTTTGAAAATTTATCAAATATTCTCTAGACCTCCAAAAATTATGTTCTTTAACTTCTTAAAAAGCTCTCAACAAACTCTAATTTCATACCAAATGTCAGATTAAGAAGAAATAATTTGGATAAAAAGTGATATAGGATTCTATTATGACAAATTTTGGCTCCATATAGGATACCAAAATGTCCAAATGACTTTCCTTGGGGTTTGACACCTTTTGGGCAAGTCTAAACTCAAATGGTCCTAACCCTCATACATCTCATTTTAGCCATCTCACCCACACTTATACACAATTCCATAATACCATTAAGGAAGCTAATTTGCCATCATATACTCAAATCACATTCTAATAGTCACATGACACATTCTCTTATTCATACATGACATATTATCATAATCACATATGTTTATAATATCATAATACATATACATATATTAATTACATCTTTTGCCAATTGTATGGCCTTAAAGTAGCAAAATTCATGTTCTTGGATGTCATACTTTCATCTTTAAGGTGGTTGGCTTCCATTACATTGTCCACTTGGTCCACCCAACATGTTAGATCATTAGAGAGGAGGGGATGAGATTCAAAGAATCCCAATAGCTTATCTACCATTCAATCATACATTATAGATGCAAACAAGTCTCATAAATATATATATATGGTTATGTTGACATGTGCAAACATTCAAGACGTATTTTCATCATTTGAGAAAGTCATACATAGCATACAAAGGCTTGCCAAGCAAGTGGATTGGCCTCACCCAATTGCTTATGGATGTTGGACTTGCCTCACCCATTCTTTAAAAGATTTTTTTGGACTCAACCATGCTCTTAGGAGTCCATCTCACTTTTGGGAGACTCTTTCCTTTGTCTCAACTAATTTTAAGGGTTCTTAACTCATCCTTACCATGGCTAAGAGTTCTTACCCTCACCACATTCAAGCAAACCTAATCCCACATCATAAATATCATATGAAAGCATATTATAATATCATGGCACCATAGAATTAAAGTCATGCTATAATACTTTTCATGGCTTAAAAATGCACATACACACATTCAAAGACAAGTAAAGCAAATAATCATGCATGAGAGAAGGAGGAGTGAGTTACCTTGGATACAATTATACACTTTTTCTCTTGAATCCAAGCTTCCTCTTTCGGCCACACACACACAAAAGTGTGGGATGATTTCTCTTGGCCTAAACACAATTTATGGAAGCCAATTAGGTTCATGGAATTAATTCTAAGGCCACACAACTTACTTAGATACTAGCTTGATCTATAAACCTCATTATGGTTCCATAATTACACCTAATGAAGCAAAATCCCTCAAATAAATTCTAGGCTCCATTCTTTCCTTTCAAATATGATTCTTGACTCCTTTTAAGCCTCTTGGAGTCATCATACAATTAAAACTAAGAGCCTAGCTACATGTTACTTCTTTAGGTCATATTATAGAACATAAAGCACCATCTCACTTTTTATGCTTCCTAAATTTTTTTCAAGGCTTGCTATCATATTTATTCATCATATATGACTCAAAAATGGGCTTATAAAAATTTAAAACTCTCCCTAGGCACCTAAACCTAGCTAAGCCGAGACTATGCATGATTTTGGCCTCCTTGGACTTTACTTGGTTTTCTTGATGGAGGAAGCACATGGGGAGACTTCTAGGGATCTTAGGAACTCATTTAAACTCTTATTTAAGCCTAGGAATCATTGTACAAAATCAGATTTTACAAGGTGCACTTGAAATCCTAGAAATTGCATCTTTAAATCTAATGGCTAGTTTGTTGTTTTCTTTGCATATTCTTATTCTTCTCCCTCAAATTCCTAAGATTCACCCTTGGTTTGGTTGAAAACTTGACTCCTTAAGGCTGACCATATATAGGTCGAAATACTCATAAGAGACGGGAGGAAGAAGATCAAGTGGAAAGATTGCATGATACCTTGTTTTCCTTGGTTTTCTTGCTTGTTCTTTGCCTTCCTTGGCTTCCTCAACTTAATTTAGAAATTTCCCCTCTATTCTTCCTTCAAAACAGCCTCAAGAACTTTAGCAAAATCATAGGAAAGAAGGGGGAAAAGGAGGAGAAGAGATTGGCTAAGAGAAAGCATGAAAAACAATCAAATTTTCATACCTTATATCTTGAATTTCTCCTTCTTCTTCTCTCCATTTGGTGCACCTAAAACCTAGCTCTCTCCTCTGAAATTTGGCAAAAAATATGAGACTAAATGAAGGAGAGAGTGGGGCGCCTCCTATTTATAAGTGGAGGACAATGGCTTTTTAAAAAATTCTTATTTTACCCTTCATTTTTGGCATTTTCGTTTCTACTTCATTTTAACTCCTTTTTTAGAATCATCTTTTCCATTATAAAATTTGGGTTCCCAATTTAGTAAAATGCCTTTGGAATCACTTAAATCGGAGCTAAAACTTTCTCGAATGAATCCATCAAAGTTTGGGTATACCGACATTGGAAAATATCCACCAGAGGGAATTTAACTATCCTAGGACTTCCCATGGTTTTTAGGGCCTTTAAAAACCTAGGAGAACTCAAAAATTTCACTTAGAAATCCCTCATATGTGAATTCCAAAATTTGCTCAAAATTACAAAAATGCCATTATATTTCATAAGTTTTTTATCAAAATTTGTTTCTTCATTCTAACTCCATTTTTCTTTCCATCTGAGGCTAGGATTCTCATTTTTAGGAGTCTAGAATATTACTCAAATTTTTTGGGATCTTAACTAATTTATTTAGAGGGAATTGCTTTGAAAATGTGTTCATTTTTGTCGTTTAACGAAAACTGGACGTTACAGAAAGCTAGAAAACAAGATAACTTCCATGGCTTGTCTTGCTTCTTCTTGCTTATTCTTCTTAAGAGTATTTTTGGCCAACCTTAGATCCATCAAGGAGGGAATGATTACTGGTCTTAGCATTGTAGGAGCAAGGGTTTTTAAGCATGAGAAACAAGAATATGCAATTAGATTTAAAAGAGAAGCTTTAGAATTTAAGTATATGACTTAGGGTTCTTGTTGCATTTAGAAAATTTTGAAGCTTTTTTATGATAATCTAGCTTATATAAGAGTATGTATCAGTTCTTATGACATTTAGGAAGTTTCACAAGTGCCATTTCCCTAAGAAAAACCAAGCAAACTCCATGGGCTCTTCACCTTGTACATGTCTCGGCCAAGAATGGGTTTAGGTACTTAGAGAGATTTTTCTTTGATTCTAAGGAGAGAAATGGTCTAGCAATGATTAATGTAATATTCGGTCCTTAAAAAACGTGAGATGATGCGAGAAACGTAACATTCGGTTTCTCTATAAACATATGAAACTCACCGGATACAAGAAGGAAGCCTCCTAAAGAGAGGGATTTGAGGTCTAATAAAATTAGAATAATATTTTAGACTTCAAATAATGATGATTTAGGGTTAGAGGTGCCCTGAAACAGAAGTCAGAATAACTAGACGAAATTTAATGAAAATGTAACAAAATGTAATGGTATTTTTATAATTTTAGGCACTTTATGGAAAACTCATAAGAGGAATTTTTAAATGGGAAAAATGAGTTTTCTAAGATTCTCAGAGGCCTTAAAAACTATAAAAAATTCCAGAATAGTTAAAACCCCTCTGATTTACGATTTAGAATACCGGTTGACCTAAACTTTGACCAGTTCATTCGGGAAGATTTTAGATCCAAATTGAGTAATTTCAAAGGTATTTTATAAGTTAGAGAAACTAAATTTTATGATGGAAAAGACAGTTCTAAAAAAGAGTTGAAATGAGCCTAAAAAGAAGAAGCCACGAAATGGGGACGTAGATGTCATTTTTAATGAACAATTCTTTTATGAAATGCTTCTTAAATGGCATCCTCCCTTTTCCCTCATTTTAGTCGACCCAAATTCTATTTAAGACCAGGGGAGAATTTTTATAAGAAAGGCACACTAGGAAAAGAAAAAAAAAGGAAAAATCTAAGAAAAAGGTAAGAAAAGTGTGGAAATTCATAATCTTTCCTTTAGCAACTTCATTCTCCTCCTCTCTAACTTTCTTTCTATGGTTTTATTAATGAGGTTGGTTCTATTTTGAGCTTAGAATAGAGGGCGAGAGTTCAAATTCAGAGAGGAGAACCAAAGCAAGGGAAAGAGCATTCAAGGAAAGCTTGAATCAAAGTAGAAATCACTTACTTCCATGCTCGCTTCTTCTTTTTCTTATGCATATGTGTTTCACCCACTATATGGACAGCCAAGAGGGATTGAATTTTGAACCAAACCAAGGATTTGAATCCTAGGATTTGGAGTGTGGGAAACAAGAATATGCAAAGAAATCCAAGAAAGAACCATTGATTTGTAAGATGTCTAGCCTAGGGTTTCACTTGCACCTTGGTTTGTAGGAAGCTTTCTAGCCATGATTTAAGGTGTCTAAGAATTTGTGTAAGTTCCTAAGACATCAAGGAATCCTCCCACATACTTTTCCCATCAAAAAAATCAAACAAACTCTATTGGTGCTAATTGGAAGCATAGTCTTGACCTAAAGGGGTTCATGCACCTAAGAAGTGTTTTAATTTCTTCCAAGCTTAGTTTTGCATCATGTGTGATGGGAGAGTATGAGAAGAAGCCTTGGAAAAATTTTAGAAAGCCTAAAAAGTGTAATGGAGATATAGGTTCCATATTGTAGCATAATGAAGCAACATCTACCTAGCCTCCTTGAAATGATTGTGTGACGACTCCAAGAGGTCTAAATGGAGTCAAGAGTCATAGGTTAAACGAAAGAATGGAGCCAAGATTATCTTTTCTCAAGGTTGCTTCATTAGGTGCCTTATGGAATCATAATTGAACTATTTGAGCCATCTAACTTTTCAAGTGCATGTGTAGCTTTAGAAATTGTTCCAAGAGTGTAATTGGCTTCCATATAATGTGTTTAGGCCAAAGGAATCAAGTTCCATCTTCTTGTGAGTGCTTGGCCGAGAGAGAGGAACCATTATCAAGGAGAGAAGTGTGTTGTTGTATGTAAGGTAACTCTCTTTTCTTTCTTTCATCCATGAGTGGGTGTTTATCTTGTCTTTGAATGTGTGTGTATGTTTAAAGCCATAAGAGATGTTTTACCATGTATCAATATGCCATGGTACCATGTTGCTATGTTATACACTTAAATGATATCTTATGAATATGTTTTGGTTTGCTTGAGTGTAGTGAAGCCAAAAGTCCCTTAGCTAAGGTGAGGATGAGCCAAAAGCCCCCAATAATGGGTGAGACAAAGCCAAAAGTCTCTAAAGAGTGAGGCTTAGTCAAAAGTCCCTTAAGAAATGGGTGAGACAAGTCCAAAATCCCTTAAAAGAATGGGTGAGGCTAAATTATTTCCTTGGCAAACCTATGTATGTTTTGTATGACTTCTTGAGTGCAAGAAATATTCTATATATGATTATGCACTCCATGATATTAGTGCATGCATTTTAGACTTGAATTTGCATCATTTATGTATGCTTGAAAGGAAGAAGAGTTATTGGGATTCTTAAAATCTCATTCCTTCCTCTCCATTACCTAATATGTTTAGGTGGATCAAAAGAGTAAGGAAATGGGAGCCACCACACTTGAAAGCAAGGAGATTGATAGAGAAGTTGAAAAATGCTTGTATTATAGCCATATTGTTGTCAAACAATTTATCTCCATGGTGTATATGATGTATAAACTCTTGAACATGTATAATTATATGAATATGTAAGGTATATATGAGAACTGGAAGTAAATATATGATGTTGCAAGGTTTTGATATTATATGGCAAGAATGACTCATATATGCTTGTGTATAACTCAGAGTAGGAGAGTGAAATTATGAGATCTGGGTTTGTGGACCTTTGAGACATGTTTAATAGGTTATTTTGTCCCACGTGCTCAAAAGATTCTAGAAAAGCTAGAAGTAAAAATGGACCATTTGTTACCCTTAAGAAGCATAAAAGTGACCAATTTGCAACCTTATATCAAGATTTGACCAAATCAATGAATTTTCCCATGAAATTTGGCATGCATATAGACCTTATCTAGAGCTTTTTGGGAGGCTAAAGTTCATATTATTTGGAACTCTAGAGAATATTTGGTGAATTTTCAAAGTTGACAAAAATTTACAATTTTGACAGTGGTACTATGCATATGGTCAGAAACTTCATCTATGTCATTCATAGGGCAAATGGTATCTAATAGCTATCAAATTTTACAAGGAGAAACTAGATATTCATAGTAAACTATATCAGCTAGAAGCACCTTATTTTGAGGTACGAGTAGAGAGTTATGAATTTTTGAAGTTCTATGTCAGTAACAATAGTGCCAGCCAAGTCCATGTACTGTTCCATTAGTTTTTAGTAGCTAAACGTGTCTGGCTTGGTCTAGGAGTATTATTCCTTAAATTTAACACTTGTAGCTTTTCAAATTGGTATAGTTTACTTGAATTTGATTTTTGTGAAATTAGTTATGTATTTTTGAAGTTTATATCAGTAAGCTGTATCAGAAACACTAGGTTGTTTGACCTATGTTACTTTTCTATTATCAAACATGGTCCAAATGATGTTTTCATGGCTTGAGATTATTTTAAAATAAAGTTAACATCTAGAGATCTCCAAAAAGCTATGATTTGCTCGATTTTAATTTTTCTAGATTTAGTTATGATTTTCCAAAGTGGCACCAGAACTTTGTCAAGATGGACTCGAAATAAACTTGTATTATATTGTGTATGTATGTTATGAACTTGAGCATTTGGCAACATTTTGAAACTAGTTTGAGTTGTATGTGTGTAATTAAATAGGAGAATGAGATGGATGGGTTCATATGGTTCACAGAACATGAAATGAAAATTTTATCCATGACATAACATGAAAATAATCAATTTTTTTTTTTATAGATTTTCCTATGAACTTGTGTGATTCAAGGAAGTGTGTCTAGAAATGAGATGAGATAAGTTAAATGAATATGGTGTTACAATTAATAAACACCAAGGAAAGAATTAGTTTGAATTTGGAAACCATAGTTTATGAGATGAAAGTTTAAGTTCCTTTTTAAGACATAAAGAAGCAACTTGAGTTATACTCCTTAAATTGAATTAGAGATGGCTTTAATGAGTTTAAATAGAGTCATGAGACTTAAAGTAAATGAAAAATTGGAGCCAAGATCATGAATTCTAGGGGTTGCTTTATTATGCCATTATATGGAACCATAATGATATCATAAGATCAAGTAAGCTTGTATAGAGTTTATATGAAGTTAGAATTGGTTCTAATGATTGAATTGTATCTTATTTGATGCGTTTAGACTAAGAAAATCAAGATGCCCCTAGGTGTAGGTGTGAGGCTGAGAAGGGGAAGTAAGAAAGTAAAGGAAAAAGTTTTTGTTTTTAGCATAAGGTATGTAATGAACGTAATTTTTGTAAAATGACAAAATGAGCCATATAAAAGCAAGTCCTTTAAAATAAGCTAGATAATGTCTAAAAAAATTTGGATAGAGTCCTAGGCTCCTAAAATTGATAATTCTAGACTCAAATAGAAAAAAAAAACGGAGCTAAGATGATGAACCAAATTATGAAAAAAATTGATGAAACATAATGGCATTTTCATAAATAAGTGTAACTTTTGGAAAAACACATATGAGGGCTTTTTAAATAGAAATTTTGAATTGCCTAGAATTCTCAGAGGTCCTAAAAATCATGAGAAGCGCCGGGACTGGTAAAGCTGTGACAACCCTAACTTCTAATCCTGGTAATTATGGTTAAATACATGATTAATAATTAATGATCAAGGTTTGGAGTCATTACAATTAATTACATTAAGAAAATGTAGGGAAATTTGAACCTTGATGTTATTAGGGTCATCATCTAAACAACCATAAATGGGAGATGCATAAAAGGAATTGCACTATCATCAAGGGTTGGTGATTCATCCATCCATCAGTTTCAACACATAAAAAACCTCCCACAAGTGTTCCTATATCATTTCCTAGCATTACCATTGAAGAAATTGGGATTTCTAGGCTAAAGGTGGGAGTTTTGGGACTTGCACCACGACTTGGAACCATCCCACCGTGGCTAAGTTAGGTCCTAGAGCTCTAAAACTAAGTTTCTCACTTTGCGCTGTGGCCCCGACCTTTTCACACTGCGGCTAAGTTGCTATTAGGAATCACTGGGTAACTTATCGCCATGGCGAGTTGGACCTTCGCTGCGGCTAACCTATGTGGTGCCGCGACGGAAATGCCTCTTGGAGCTACTGCTTGAAGTCCCACGATTCTCGCCTTGGCGGAATACACTTATGCCACGGTGAGTTTTGCTACTGTACTCTCCTTAAATAATTTTCTCGACTTGTGCTGCGGTAGGACCTATTGCGCTGCAACGAGGTTTCATTCTGTCACCCTCTTGAGTGATTTTTTTCGCACTACGTCGTGATGATATTTTGTAAGCCATGACATCCTTTGACACGGTCATTCTTCAGGCTGCGGTGAGGCCTTCCTAGCCACGACGTGACTCCCTCCTGTAACTATATCTCTTACATTTCGTCCCATGCACTCCAATTCTCTTCTTAGGAATACCCTAGGACCACTTCCTCTCATTTTATATGACTCTAATGGTATTTATCCACCCTATTCACCCAGCTATTCTACCATTACCAATTCAAAACTTAAATGTAAATTTCTACTCCTCCAACTACCCTATATCAGCAAGCCCATAGAGTAATAGTAACAAGAATTCATGCACTATTGACAATTAACATTCGATACACATTCCATTAGAGGTTTCATACATCAATGATTCAAATTAATATCTAATACATCATATAATTATATTTTCAACAGTATACCATACCATAAATTCAGTAAAATTCATACATCAGGTGTTATAGGATTCATACATCCAATATCAAGTTATGATGAGGCCTAACTCTTCAATAAATACATCCTAAGTAATCAAAATATAAAAGTCTACACTTGGCAATATGATTACATGATGATGCTATACAGAAAGAAATACAAAATTTAACATCTATTCTAAATAAACCAATCTAAGTGTAGCCTTCTCCCCATACGGTTGGAGCTCATGGATTTTCATCCACTTGCTTCCCCTTATCCTTACTTGAAGAACCTTCACCTGAAATATTTAATCCCATGAAACGGGATGAGATGCGAATCTCAATAACCAAAACAAATTCCATTCATATATTCCAGTTTAATCAACATATATGCATGATTTCGTACAAGTATCAGAAAACATACTAGTCATACTAGTAAATGAAACAATTAGGCTATCATGATCACTATCCCATACTAGCAATCATATTTTCACATGTTAAAGGCCAATAACACCGAAAGAGGCTCATCCACGGCACCTACTCCCTAATGAGCACAACTAGGGTTCAGTGCATCTGGGGTTTGATCATAATCCAATGCCCGATCAAAGTACATGCACGGGTGGCAGTTGTACCACAGCTCCACTATGGATTCACAAGGTCTAATCACAATACATAGATAGCCAACCAATTCATTCAACATTTCAAATTATTCATGTATAGCAATTATGAAATCAAAATAGATATATGCATGAAATTAATATAGTCCCAGTTAACTCACTTGTAGACAAATTGCAAAGGCCACCAATGGTACAAAAATCTCCTCAGCCATTCTAAATTCCTAAGATTCGGAATGAATGTGTCATCTACTAAAAACTTCAATATATCACCTTAAATCCTAAGCAAATTCGTAAAAAATTAATACCCATACTATAATCCAATCATTGGGGTCTCAAACTAGCATAAATACATCAAGAAGATGAGTTTATACCTACCTAATGTCAGCCTCAGCCTCAACCTATGAAATTTCACCATGGAAACATCAAATGGCAAGTTTCAAATTTTGGGTGTGGGTGAAAGTGCTCTAATTAGAACATTAATCGGTTCAAATTAAAGAGAAAGATGAGAGGATTAAGTTATATAACTATTACTTTGGCTGAATCTTGCTCTAAAAGTGGGAAATAATGGATTTCTTGCCCCAAACCCTAGCCTCTTTCCAAACCTCCCAAATTCCTTCTTGTGTTTCAGCAAAATGGGGAAGAGGCTGAAGTGTTTAGGGTTTTAGTTGGGTTTATGTTAGGTCTCCTATGGGTTATGGGCTGCTCCAAGATCCAACTCCAAATAGGCTTCAGATTTTAGCTTTGTTGGGCCAATTTTTAAGGTGTTGGACTGCAGAATTTCATTGGGCCAGACCTAGTTTTAAGAACTCTATGGTCTTAGGTCTGCACAAGTTTATTGGGCCATTTAAAAAAGCTTATGAAAGTTGGGTCTTGGGCCTTTACTTCATTAAATTAGATTAGGTCTACACCTAACTTATTGGGCCTCCATTAGCCTCTTATCATGATCTCCTACATTAACTTGGGCCTATATGAAGTTTCTATCCCAATTAATTCTCAACTCATATTATTAATTTATCTCTCAAAATTTCCATTTACTTAACTTACTTGATTATTCCATGTTGATTATTCTTAATTAACCTAAATTCATGATTAGCACCTTAATTAATCTTGGAGTGTCACAAAAGCCCATCTAGTGTATGTTTTTCAATAGCGGTGAACTTGAACTTTGACGAATTTGTTCGGAAAGGTTTTAGCTTCGATTTGAGTGATTCCAAAGGCATTTTATTAAATTGAGAATCTAATTTTATAATGGAAAAGATATTTCTAAAAGAGGAGCTAAAATGAAGGTGAAACGAAATTGCCATTATGGAAGGACAAAATTGGAACTTTTGAAAAAGTGATTTCTTGAAGCTTTCACACACTTATCTCCTTTTTATCCTCTCATATAGCATGACCCTTTCTGGCCAAAATACAAAAAAATAGCAGGTTAAATCAAGAAAAAAGAACCTAAGGGAGGAGTTCGAATTCCTTGTGGTGGAACAAACTAGGAAGGACGAGCTTTAAAAACACACTTGAATCTAAGATAAATTCACACCTTGGTTTCCTTCTTCTCTTGCTTCTTCTTGGTGTGTGTTTCGGCCTCATATAGAGCCATATGAGGGGGGAGTTTCTGTCGCAAAACAAGAGAGGAATTAGGGTTTTAAGCCATGGAGAAGAGGAATATGGCAAGAAATTGCAAGAAAAACCAATAGAAATCAAGTTAGAAAAGTGTAGGCTTCTTTAGGGTTTTAGAAAATATGATTTTGTGTGAGTAATTCCTTGGCTATTTGAGTGTTTTTTTAAGCTCCTAAGACTCTTAGAAACCTCCCCAAGTGGCTTTCCCATCAAGGAAAAATCAAGAAGCTTATGAACCCCTTCCATGGTGCATATCTCGACCTAGACTAGCACAAGTAGTTAGGGAGTGTTTTAATTTTTTCTAGCCTTGCTTTGGGACTTTATATGATGTTAGAAGATGGGAGAAATCATTGGAAAAAATTTAGGAGCCATGGATTGAGAGATGGAACAATGGTGTCCATAATGGTGCTTTGTGAAGCAACTTAATTCTAAGCTTTTGTAAATGATTATGTAAGGGGTCCAAGGACTTTAAATGAGGCCAAAAAGCCTAAAAATGGAAAGAGATAGGAGCCTAAAGCTCGAATTGTGAAGGTTGCTTCAATAGGCCATTTATGGAGCCATTATGCCACTTATGGAACCAAGTGTGTAATTAAGAGTGAGTTTAGTGTCTTGGCTTGTTTCAAGTGTGTACTTGTGTATTATTTATGGTGTTTAGGTCAAGAGAACACTAACCCACCTAGATGTTCTTGTGAAGCTAAAAAAGGGAAGGAGAAAGACTAAGAAAAGCTTGTATAAATTTAAGGTAGCTTTCAACCTCATTCTCCTTACATTCTTGTGTGCATATGTATGTCTTTGTGTGCTTGTGTGTGCTCTTGTGATTTGAAAATATGCCACTTGATGTCTTGAGATTGCATTGGTACCAATGTGTTGTCTTGAATGCTATTGATAGTGAGAATGGATTATAAGGGTGAGGTAATGCCAAAAGTCCCTTAATGTGGGTGAGAAGGTGCCAAAAGTCTTAAGGCATGGGTGAGACTAGTAGGCCAAGTCAAAAGTGCCTAGGCCAAGGGTGAGGCATATCCAAAAGTTCTAGGAATAGGGTGAGGCAAAACCAAAAGTCCTTAGAGCTTCTTGATGACTTGATTATAATAATATGGCATGAGAATCTTGAACTTGTGCATTCATGATTCAAGTAGCTTGTTTACTTGTACACTTGATGTATGTATGCCTTGAATGTGTATGTGAATGGGTGTGTGAGCTATTGAGATTCTAGAAATCTCACTCCCCTTCCCTCTATCATTTTAAAATGTCTAGGTGGCATTCAAGAGGCAAGGAATGCAAGCTAAGAACATTAAGAAGTTGGATTTTGTCTATTATGTAACCTTACTTGTAATGGAATGTCAAAGTGAGCTTGTGCATATTATTTTTGTGATGTAAGACCATGAGCTAATGTAAAATGATGAATGGATACTATACATACTTTATGTAACCCTAAATCAATGAAATCATAGAAATTGTCTCTTGTATGGTTATGGTTAATTGTGTATTATTGGATGTGGAATGGCCAAAACAAGATGCATGGGATTTGGGACCACTTGGATAGTTTACATAGGTCATATTCATGCTTTTAAACTTGCCCAAGAGGTGCCAAACATTAAAGAAGTCCAATTAGGCAAAGTTAGTACCTCATATGGAGCAAAAATAGTTATTTTAGTAAACTACATCACTTTTTATCCAAATAAGCACGATTTGAAATTTGGCATGCATCTAGAGCTTGTTGAGAGATTTTTGGTACGCTAAAGTAGGTATTATTTGGAGGTCTACAGAATAGTTGACGAATTTTTGAAGTTGGTAAATTTTTTGGTTTTGGTCAGTGCACTATTCATCTGGTCTAAAATTTGTTTTCTATCATTCATAGGGCAAATGATGTCCAATTGCCACAAAATTTTACAAAAAGAAAATAGACCTTCCCAGTGACTTGTGCCAATTGGAAGCATTTCATTAAGATGTCTAGAGAGGGAGATATGAATTTTTGAATTTACTATTTCGTTCCAAGCTCACCTCCAGACCCGTGGTATTGTTTGATTGATTTTGGGGATCTAAATGCTCTTGGATTAGTCTAAAACTATTATTTCCCTCTAGTTAATATCTGTAGCTTTCCAAATTAGTATAGATTGCATGGATTCGATTTTTGTGGAATTAATTATAAATTTTCAAAGTTTATATCAATAAGCTGTATTAGATTTTTGGATAGCTCGACCTCCTTGCCTTTTCTATTGTCAAACGTGGTCAAAATGAGATTTTTGTGGCTGGAAATTATTTTTAATGTGAATGTCCCACCTAGGGCTTTCCAACAAGCTATAGTTTGCCTGATTTCAATTTCTCTAGAATTAATTGTTATTTTTCAAAGTTGCCTCAAATTCTACTACCTTGGAACTCGAGGCAAAATGTGATTATTTTGGGATTTTGACTCTTGATCCATGGTTTATACTAAGTTTTGAGAATATTATGATTTGTATAAATGGAAAATAATTAGAGAATGTTGTTGGTGAGTTCATGGGGTCCCGAAGATGTGAAATGAAAAATTTATTTGCCACACAATGTAATTTAATTGATTACTTTAATTCATTTTCTTGGGATTTCTTTAATGAATTATATAATCCCACTTGCAAGAAGGGGATCAATGTTAGAAATAATATGGTATTACAAGGTAATCCTTTCTTGCATGAATTTCTTGGATGTTTAATTGTCATTGGATGCTAATGTGTATTTGAACTATGAGATATATTTATAGCCATTGATTTAATGCATTGGCACCAATATGCTTGTTGAAATATATTTTGAATGCAAGATGGCTTGAATGGGTATGGTTGTGCTAAAAGTCCTTTAGAATGGTTGAAGAAAAGTCAAAAGTTCTTAAGAATAGGTAAGACAAAACTAAAAATCTCAAGAATGAGTGAGGCTAAGTCAAAATTTGTAATACCATATATTTCTAGCTCTTTTCTATCACATCTACATGCTCATATGATATATTACATGAAGGAAGTAAGAAAATCCATTGCAAATAATACATTCCTTTGGATTAGGTCATATATAAAAATTTCATTCAATATCACGTGGACCGTATGAGCACATACAATACTTTTCCATATTTAATTACATTAATACAACTCTTTTGCATTATAAAATCATGGCCACAACTCATGGAAATCAAAGAAGAGCTCAAAATAACCAAGTGCATTTTCGGCCAGAATTGGCCCCTTTTCTGACTAAATTTTGGAAAATCATAACTAAATATACAAAAATAGAAACATGTATTCTTGGTCATTATGGAAAGCTATGGATGTCTACGTCACACTAAAAATAAGCCAAGACCATAACATCCATCATAGAGGATGTTTGACATCCAAAATGGTCCAGAGATCACACTGCACTCTGGACTGTCACAGAATTCTGCAGAAAACTTTGAAAATATCCAATTAATTCTAAAAAAATTTAATTTATACAAATGATACTAATATGGAAATATGTGGATGTTAGTTAGAGGGAAAAAATACTTCCAGACTAGTTCATCATGCATAAACCTCAGAATTTAATAAAACAGTAACTCAGGTCGGGCAAAACCCCTAGTACTAGATAGAATGTTCAAAAATTCATATCTCCCTCTCTAGATCTCCAATTAAGGTGCTTCTAGTTGGTACGAGTCATTATGAATGTCTAGTTTCTCTGTATAAATTTTCATGGCAATTGGACATCATTGGGGTCTCGTGTGATAGAATTCAATTTCGGATCAAATGAATAGTGTAGCAGACTAAAACCAGAAAAATTGCCAACTTTGAAAAATTATCAAATATTCTATAGACCTCCAAAAATAATGATCTTTAGCTTCCCAAAACTTCTTAATGAGACCTAATTACATGCCAAATCTTAGACCAAGAATAATTCATTTGGCCAAAAAGTGACATAAGGTTCCATTATGGTCAATTTTAGCTCCATATGGGATACCAAAATTACCAAATGGCTTTTCTTTGGCTTTGGCACCTTTTGGGCAAGTCTAAAATCACATTTAAGACTTGTGTGAGCTGTCCAAATGGTTCCAAACCCCATGCATCTCATTTTAGCCTTTCCATGCACACATATGCACATTTCCGTAAACTCATTCATGAAGCCATTGCCATACATGCTCAATTCACATTCCATCATTCACATAACACATACTTTCATTTCTACTTCATATAATAGCATAATTACATATGTCTCAAGGGTCATAAAACATTTAGAACATTAATATACATCATTATGGTTCATTATGGCTTTAAAAGGAAAATGCTAGACATATGGACGTCAATCTTCTTTCTTCAATGTTGTTGGCTCCCATTAACATATCTACTTGGTCCACCTAGCATGTGAGATCATTGGAGAGGAGGGAATGAGATTCAAAGAATCCCAATAGCTTATCTCCCATTCAATCATACATAATATATGCAAAGCAAACCTTAAAAATGCATGCATGGACATAAAACAAATCATGGACATTCAAGAAGCAAGCTGCTATATGCACAAATCACACAAGACATTCAAGAGCTCACCAAATATTTGGATTGGCCTCACACTTCTCCTTATGGATTTTGGACTTGCCTCACCCATTCTTTAAGAGCTTTGGACTCAACCATATACTTGGGAACACGCTTTGCTTTTGGGAGACTCTTTGCTATGTGGGGCGAAATGGAAGAGGAGGGAACCAAAGATGATAGTCATAGGAAGAGAAATTACCTTGTTTTCTTGCTTTTTCTCACTTGAATCTTGTGTTCTTTGAGCTCCTCTCTTCAAATCCAAAATTTTCCCTCAATTTATCCTTTAAAACAGATCCATATACTTCATTATAATCATAGGAAATAAAGGAGAAAGAAGGAAAAGAGGTTTAGAAGAGAAAGAGCATGAAAAATCATAAAAATCCATACCTTTCTACCTGGAATTTCTCCTCCTTTTCTTCCTCCTCTTGTGCACCTCATCCTTTTGGGTTTTCTTCTGGTTTTGGGCTGAACATGGTCGTGCATAATGAAGGGAGAAGAAGGGTGCATCATATATATAGGTGGGAATAAGTTATCCTTTTCAAAAATTTCTATTTTGCACCTTGTTCTTGGCATTTTTGTTTCTCCTTTGTTTTAGCTCCTTTTTAAGAATCATCTTTTCCATTATAAAATTTAGGTTCCCAATTAAATAAAATGCTTTTGAAATCACTCAAATCGGAACTAAAACCTTCCCAAACGAACCCGTTAAAATTTAGGCACATTGACATTGGAAAACGTCAATTGGAGGGGATTTAACTGTCCCGAGGCTTTCCATGGTTTTCAGGGCCTCTAAGAACCTCAAAGAACTCAAAAATTTCATTTAAAAGGCCCTCCTATGTGAATTCCAAAATTTGCTCAAAACTACGAAAATGCCATTATGTTTTGTAAGCTTTTCGTAAGAAATTGTTTCTTCATTCTAGCTCTATTTTTCTTTTCGTCTGAGCCTGGGATTCTCATATTTAGGAGTTTAGAATGCTTTCCAACTTTTTTAGGACCTTAACTACTTCATTTCGGGGGACTTTTTTTTTGTATCTGGTGAGTTCCATTCGTTGATGGAGAAATCGTACGTTACGTTTATGATGTTTTCTCTCATTTTCAGAGGACTGGATTTTACAAAAGTCCTTAAAAGTGGGTGAGACAAATCTAAAAGTCCTAAAGAATTAGGTGAGGCTAGAATAAAATCCTTTAGAGCCTATGTTTGACATGTATGAGTTTATGTGATATGAGAATATGCCTATGCACACTTATAAGAGGCTTTTAGTACATGCTTGCATTCTTTGACTTGAAAACATGTATGTAAGAAAGGGTAAAAGAGCTATTGAGATTCTTTGAATCTCACTCTTCCCTACATATATTTAACCATGTCTAGGTGAAGCTCAGGGAGCAAGAAATGGGAGCCAAGCTACTTGAAGAATGTGACCTTGACAATAGTATAGGAATACATGTATTTTGATGTCAAAGTTTGTAACTATATGATATTTATGAGATTTAAACTTTTGAACATGTATAAAAGTATGCAATTATTGTGTATGAATGGAATGTGGAGCTAAATGAATGATTATATGAGAATTTGACATCTTAGTGCCTTGATGTATATGTGTATAAAACCAAGTGGAAAGGTGATTTTGAGTTGTATGATGATTTAGACTATTTGAGATGTTTCTATATGTTGTGTTTATACTTTTGGACATGCTCAAATAGTCATGGTATGAGTAGTTGGCCATTTGGTGCACCTTGACCCCATTATAGTCCTTAAAATGGCTACTTTCTTGACCTAAATCACAAACTGATTGAATGGGAAAATTTGTGTATGAAATTTGGCAAAAAAAATAGGTCTCATCTAGAGTTTTTCATAAAGCAAAGAGCACTATTTTTGGAGTTCTAAAAAATTTGTTATGATTTTTCAAAATTAACTAAATTATGCAGAAACTGTCATTATTATTGTTTATATGATTAGTTTGCTTTTCTGTGTCACTCAGGGAACAAATGAAGTCCAATGCTCATAACATTTTATAACATATAGTAGACATCATAAGCTTCTATAGCCATGGAGAGCACCTAATTTGGAGCTCTGTAGAGGGAGAAATGAATTTTTGAAATTTCTGGTTTGCTGTAAAATGACCACCAGACTTGATGTATTGTTCCATTAGTTTTTGTATGTCAAACATGGTTTTTTTGTTTTAAAATTTTTATGGCAACTAGATGACATTCGAGCTTTCTAGAAAGATATAGTTTACAGGATTTGGATTTTTCTAGAATTAGCTATAATTTTCCAAAATTCATATCAGAATATGGAATTTATGTCAAAATGCAAAGTGTAATGCAATTTCATGTTCTATGGTTCAGACCTGAATTTTGACCTTTAAATTGTGATATTTCCGATTGAACAAATGTGTTAAGGATGGAAAATAAATTAAGTAAGCTTACATGGTCCATTAAGCCAAGAATGAATTAATTTAGCTTAGAATGATGCAATTATCCACTGTTAAAAGTGTTATTTTAATGAAAATAAGTGTTATATGCCAATTGTGCTATGAGTTAAGGCCTATATAGATATGGTGTTACACTTATAAATAAAGACCCTAGTAACAAGACTAGGAGATGATTTCATTCTTAGCTCTATCTCATTAAATCTAAAAGATATATTCTTCCCTTTGTCTTGCCATTGTGTTTCTTCTACAAGGCTTTTCAATAATACAAGTCATCGTCTTTTTGATCTCTCTCTCTCCCCCTTTTTGATTTCCTTCCTTGTTTAAACCATGATTCTTTGAATTGACCCCTAAAACATTTAGTGCTCAATGTCATAGCTAGTACTTTTATATAATTAATTAGACCCTAAAATAAATATGATGAAAAGAATAAGAAGAACTAAAAGTCTAATTAAGATGAGGAAAAAGGACTTTAAGTGAGTTAAACTATAGAACATAGGTAAAACAATTACAACAACAACAATTTAGTCTTATATTAGAGGAAAATCAAGGATTTTTATAACTAGAAATATATTAAGAGAATACGATATTTTTTTCTAGAATATGATAAATTAAGATGAGCAGATTAACCAGAAGAACATTGTTTGTCAAAATTCAAATTACAGGTAAATTGAGAAAACTGGTGACAAAATCATAATTTTAGCTATTTTGAGTTGTTTTAAGCCACTAGAACCTTGAATTTATACTTTTATGTAAAAGAGAAAGTGAAATTATGTATGAAACAGATTGGTTCAAAAAATACCAAACTATGAGTTGAAACGAAAGAAAAAGGCATGAAGGGCAAAATTATTATTTTTAAAAAATCTTAATTATGATTAGCTTTCTAATTATATTAACCCATAATCTTTCTCATCTCTCCATTGCCATTGTGTAACATCCGGTTCTCTGAAAACGAGAGAAAATGTGAGAAACGTAACATACGATTTCTTTGTAAACAAACGAAATTCATTGGATACAAAAAGAAGTCCCCTGAAATGAAATAGTTAAGGTCCCAAAAAATTTGGAAAGTATTCTAAACTCTTAAAAATGAGAATTCTAGGCTCAAACAGAAAGAAAAATGGAGCTAGAATGAAGAAACAATTTCTTACGAAAAGCTTATGAAACGTAATGGCATTTTCGTAATTTTGAGTAAATTTTGGAATTCACACAGGAGAGCTTTTTAAATGAAAGTTTTGAGTTCTCCGGGGTTCTTAAAGGCCCTGAAAACCATGGAAAGCCTCGAGATAGTTAAATCCCCTCCGGTGGACGTTTTCAAACGTCGGTGTGCTCGAACTTTGACAGATTCATTCGAGAAGGTTTTAGCTCTGATTTGAGTAATTCCAAAGGCATTTTATTTAATTAGAAATCTAAATTTTATAATGGAAAAGAAGGTTCTAAAAAATGAGCTAAAACAAAGGAGAAACAAAAATGCAAAGTACAAAGGGTAAAATTGAAATTTTTGAAAAAGTCATTTTCCTACACCTATATATAGGTGGCACCCCACTTTCTCCCCCATTTGGAATCAGAATTTTTCTGCATAATTTTAGAGAAGAGAGCTAGGGTTTTGGCGCACAAGAGAGGAAGAAGAAGGAGAAATTCAAGCTTGAAGGAATGTTTTCATGGTGATTTTTCATGCTTTTCTTCATCCACACCTCCTCTCCTCCCTTCTCCTTGGTTTCCTTTGATTAAAATGAAGTTTATAAATTTGATTCAAGGGAGAAATTCAAGGCAAATTTCGGGTTTGAAGAGAGGAGCTTGGAGAAAGCAAGATTCAAGCCAAAATAAGCAAAGAAACTAGGTAAAATTTCACCCTATGGTTGCTATTCTTGATCCCTCCTCTTCTTCAATTCAACACACATAGGGAACCCTAGGAGGATCTGATTTTCAAGCCCAACCAAGCATGAATCTTAGGTATTTGAGGGAGAAGAACAAGAATATGCAAAGAAAACAATAAAATAGCGATTAGATTTCAAGGTGTAAATTCTAGGGTTTCAATTGTTCCTTCTAAATTATGATTTTGTATGATGATTACTAAGTTTAATTAAGAGTTTAAATGAGTTCTTGAGACCCTTAAGATGCTCCCCGCATGCTTCCTCCTTCAAGAAAACAAAGAAATCTCCATGGAGGCCAAAGAAGCCTATAGTCTCGGCCTAGGCATGTTCTTATAGCTAGGGAGAGTTTTAAATTTTTCTAAAGCTATTTTTGAGTCATATTTGATGAATGAATATGAGGGGAAGCCTTGGAAAAAATTTAAAACTCATAAAAAGTAATTTGGTGCCTTAGGTTCTATATTATGACCAAAAGAAGCAACATGATGTTAGGCTCTTTTTTTTAATGATGTGATGACTCTAAGAAGCTTAAAAGAGTCAAAAAGCATATTTGAAAGAAAAGAATACAGCTTAGAATTTATGTGAGGGGTGTTGCTTCATTAGGTGCATTTATGGACCATAATGGAACTTATAGAGCAATCTAGTATCTAAGCAAGTTGTATGGCCATAGAGATTGTTTCATAAACCTAATTAGCTTCCATAAATTGTATCTAGGCTAAGAGAAACCATCTCCATAAGTTTGTGGGTGTGTGCCCGAAAGAGGAGGCTTGAAATCCAAGGAAAAAGTGTATGATTGCGTGCAAGGTAGCTCTCTCCACCTTCTCTCATGCATGGATATGTGTTTAGCTTGTCTAAGAATGTGTGTATGTATATTTTCAAGTCATAAAAAGTATGCTAGTATGATTTTATATGCCATGATTTTATGATGACATATTATGTTCTCAAGTGAATGTATGATGTTTGATGAGTTTGCTTGAGTATGGAGAGGCCAAGAACTCTTGACCATGGTGAGGATGAGCCAAGAATCCTTGAGATTTGTTGAGACAAAGCAAAGAGTCTTCCAAAAGCAAAGTGGGGTCCTAAGAGTATGGTTGAGTCCAAGAATCTCTTTAAGAATGGGTGAGGCAAGTCCAAAATCCATGAGGAAAAGTGTGAGGCCAATCCAAACACTTGATGAGCTCTTAAATGTCTTGTATGACTTGTTCACATGCCAAGCTTGCTTCTTAAATATTCATGACTTCCATTTTATTCATGCATGCATTTTTAAGGCTTGCTTTGCATATATTATGTATGATTGAATGGGAGATGAGCTATTGGGATTCTTTGAATCTCATTCCCTTCTCTCTAATAATCTCACATGCTAGGTGGACCATGTAATATCCGGTCCTCTAAAAATGAAAGAAAATGTGAGAAACATAATGTACGATTTCTTTGTCAACAAATAGAACTCACCGGATACAAAAGAAATTCCTTTGAAATGAAGTAGTTAAGGTCTCAAAAAATTTAGGAAGCATTCTAGACTCCTAAATATGAGAATTCCAAGTTTAGACGGAAAGAAAAACGGAGCTAGAATGAAGAAATAATTTCTACGAAACGTAATGGCGCTTTCATAATTTTGAGTAAATTTTGGAATCCACATAGGAGGGCTTTTTAAATGAAAATTTTAAGTTCCTGGGGTTCTCAGAGGCCCTAAAAATCATGAAAAGGCCCGGGATAGTTAAATCCACTCCGGTGGACATTTTCCAATGTCAGTGTGCTCGAACTTTAACAGGTTCGTTTGGGAAGGTTTTAGCTTCGATTTGAGTGATTTCAAAGGCATTTTATTTAATTGGGAACCTAAATTTTATAATGAAAAAGATGGTTTTCAAAAAGGAGCTAAAACGAAGAAGAAACAAAAATGCCAAGAACGAATGGCAAAATAGAAATTTTTGAAAAGTGTAACTTATTCCCACCTATATATATGATGTACCCTTCTTCTCCCTTCATTATGCACGATCATGTTCAGCCCAAAACTAGAAGAAAACCCTAGGGGATGAGGAGCACAAGAGGAGGAAGAAAAGGAGGAGAAATTCAAGGTAGAAAGGTATGGATTTTTATAGTTGTTCATGCTCTTTCTTTTCCAAACCTCTTCTCCTTCATTCTCCTTTATCTCTTATGATTATAATGAAGTATATGGATCTATTTTAAAGGAAAAATTGAGGGGAAAAGTCGAATTTGAAGAGAGGAGCTTAAAGAACACAAGATTCAAGTGAGAAAAAGCAAGAAAACAAGGTAATTTCTCTTCCTATGGTTGTCATCTTTGGTTCCCTCCTCCTCCATTTCACCCTACTTGAGAAAAAATTTGGAAGAGATGATTTTTAGGCAGAAACAAGCATGAATCTAAGGAAAAAGGGTGTGGAGATTAAGAATATGCAAAGAAAACAACAAAATAACTATTAGATTTCAAGATGTAAATTCTAGGGTTCTGTGTGCACCTTGTAAAATTTGACCTTATGTGATGATTCTTAGGTCTAATTAAGAGTTTAAATGAGCTCCTAAGATCCCTAAGATACTCCCTGCATGCTTCCTCCTTCAAGAAAACAAAGAGAATTTCAAGGAGGCCAAAAAGGGGCTATGTCTCGGCCAAGCATGGATGGAGTAGCTAGGGAGAGTTTTAAATTTTTCCAAGCCCATTTTTATGTCATATATGATGAATGAATATGAGGGGAGGCCTTGGAAAAAATTTAAAACTGATAGAAAGTGATTTGATGCCTTAGGTTCCATATTATGACCTAAAGAAGCAACATGATGTTAGGCTCTTTATTTTAATTGTGTGATGACTCCAAGAGGTTTAAAAGGAGTCAAGAATCATATTTGAAAGGAAAGAATGGAGCCTAGAATTTATTTGAGGAGTGTTGCTTCATTAGGTGCATTTATGGACCATAATAGAGCTCATAGAGCAATCTGGTATCAAAGCAAATTGTGTAGCCATAGAGATTGTTTCATGAACCTAATTGGCTCTCATAAATTGTATCTAGGCCAAGAGAAACCATCTCCACAAGCTTGTGGGTGTGTGACCGCAAGAGGAGGCTTGAAATCTAAGGAAAAAGTGTGTGATTGTGTGCAAGGTAGCTCTCTCTACCTTCTCTCATGCATGGATGTGTGTTTAGCTTGTCTTAAAATGTGTGTATGTGTATTTTCAAGCCATGAAAAGTATGCTAGCATGATTTTATATGCCATGATTTCATGATGTCATGTTATTTTTTCAAATGAATGTATAATGTTTGATGAGTTTGCTTGAGTGTGGAGAGGCCAAGAACTCTTGACCATGGTAGGGATGAGCCAAGAACCCTTGAGATTGGTTGAGATATAGCAAAGAGTCTCCCAAAAGCAAAGTATGCTTCTAAGAGTGTGGTTGAGTCCAAAGCTCTTAAAGAATGGGTGAGGCAAGTCCAAAATCCATAAGGAGAAGTGTGAGGCCAATCCAAACACTTGGTGAGCTCTTGAATGTCTTGTGTGATTTGTGCATATAGCAGCTTGCTTCTTAAATGTCCATGATTTGTATTATGTCTATGCATGCATTTTTAAGGTTTGCTTTGCATATATTATGTATGATTGAATGGGAGATAAGCTATTGGGATTCTTTGAATCTCATTCCCTCCTCTCCAATGATCTCACGTGCTAGGTGGACCAAGTGGATATGTTAATGGGAGCCAACAACATTGAAGAAAGAAGATTGACATCCATATGTCTAGCATTTTCCTTTTAAAGCCATAATGAACCATAATAATGTATATTAATGTTGTAAATGGTTTATGACCCTTGAGACATATGTAATTATGCTTTTATATGAGGCAGAAATGAAAGTATGTGTTATGTGAATGATGGAATGTGAATTGAGTATGTATGGCAAATATGGCTTCATGAATGAGTTTACGGAAATATGCATATGTGTGCATGGAAAGGCCAAAATGAGATGCATGGGGTTTGGGACCATTTGGGCAGCTCACACAAGTCTTAAATGTGCTTTTAGACTTGCCCAAAAGGTGCCAAAGCCAAAGAAAAGCCATTTGATAATTTTGGTATCCCATATGGAGCCAATATTGACCATAATGAAACCCTATGTCACTTTTTAGCCAAATAAGTTATTCTTGGTCTGAGATTTGGCATGCAATTAGGTCTCATTAAGATTTTTTGGGAAGCTAAAGATCATAAGTTTTGGAGGTCTACAGAATATTTGATGATTTTTTAAATTTGGCAATTTTTCTGGTTTTGGTTTGCTGCGCTATTCATTTGGTCCAAAATTGAATTCTATCACACGAGGCTCAAATGATGTCCAATTGCCATGAAATTTTATATAGAGAAACTAGACATTCACAGTGACTCGTGCCAATTAAAAGAACCTCAATTGGAGATCTAGAGAGGGAGATATGAATTTTTGAACATTCTATCCAGTACTAGGGGTTTTGCCTGACCTGAGTTACTGTTCTATTAAATTCTGAGGTCTGGGCATGATGAACTAGTCTGGAAATATTTTTTTCCTTTAGCTAACATCCACATATTTCCATATTGGTATCATTTGAATGGATTGGATTTTTGTGGAATTAATTGGATATTTTCAAAATTTTCTGCAAAATTCTATGATAGTTCCAGAGTGTAGTTTGACCTCTGGACCATTTTGAATGTCAAACATCCTTTGTGATGGATGTTATGGCCTGAGAATATTTTTAGTGTGAAGTAGACATTCATAGCTTTCCAGAAAGACCAAGAATACATGTTTTCAATTTCTTGTAGTTTTAGTTATGATTTTCCAAAATTTGGTTAGAAAAAGGGGCAAATCTGTCTGAAATTAGACAACTACATTTTATACTTCATTTCGGTTTCCATGAGTTGTGGGTATGATTTTGTGATGCAAAAGAGTTGTATTGATGTAATTAAATATGAGGATGTATGATATGAGCTCACACGGTCCACATGACATCGAATGAAATTTTTATGCATGACGCGATGCAATTAAATGCATGATGTTAATAGACTTTTCTACCTCCCTCATGGAAACATAATGATGTGAGGTGCATGAGCATCATGAAATAAGCTAGAAATTATGGTGTTACAGACCAAGTGGACAAGGTGATGGAAGCCAATTACTTTGAAGGAAAGAGTTTGCAATTAAATACAAAGTTTTTAGTTCTTTAAGGCCATAATTGTGTCAAATGTTGTAACCCCTTGTTGTATATGGTCTATGACCTCTTAGATATGTGTAATTATGATATTATACCATGTATGAATGAGAGAATATGTCATGTAGCCACTAGAATATGAATTGAGTATATGATAGCACATTAGCTTCATGAATGGCTTTATGGAAATATGCATATGTGTGGATGAAATAGCCAAAATGAGATGCATGAGGTTTGGGACCATTTGGGCAGCCTACACAAGTCTTAATCATATTTTTAGACTTGCCTAAAAGGTGCCAAACCCTAGGGAAAGCCATTTGGTTACTTTGGTACCTCATACGGAGCCAAAATTGACTATAATGGAACCCTATGTCACTTTTTGTCCAAATGGTCTATTCTCGGTTTGAGATTTGGTAGACATTTAGAGCTTGTTGAGAAATTTTTGAGAAGCTAAAGATCATAATTTTTAGAGGTCTACAGAATATTTGATGATTTTTCAAAGTTGGCAATTTTTCTGGTTTTGGTTTGCTACACTATTCATTTGGTCCAAAAATGAAATCTATCACACAGGGCTCAAATGATGTCAAATTGCCACGAAATTTTATACAAAAAAATTAGACATTCATAGTGACTCGTGACAACTAGAAGCACATCATTTGGACGTCTAGAGAGAGAGATATGAATTTTTGAATATTCTATCCAGTATCAGGACCCTTACTCGACCTGAGTTACTGTTCTATTGAATTCCGAGCTTTAGACTATCGGAATTGGTCTGGAAATATTTTTCTCCTTTAGCTAACATCTAAAAATTTTTATATTGGTATCATTTTCATGAATTATATTTTTTTGGAATTAATTAAAAATTTTCAAAATTTACTGGAGAATCTGTGACAGCATTAGGAGGCAATTTGACCTTTGGACCTTTTTGGATATCAAACGCCCTTTGTAATTGATTTTATGGTTTGGGCATATTTTTAGTGTGAAGTAGATATCCGTAGCTTTCCAGAATAGGCAAGAATTTATAATTTTAATTTTTCTAAAATTAGTTATAATTTTTCAAATTTTGGTCAGAAAAAAGGCCAATTTTGGCCAAAATTAAACCTCCATATTTTATGCTTCATTTCGGTTTTCTTGAGATGTAAGCCACATTTTATGATGCAAATGAGTTGTATTCATGTAATTAAATATGGGGATGTGGTGTTTGAGCTCATATGATCCACGCGACACTAAATGAAATTTTTATACGTGACATAACGCTAAGAAATGCATTAAAACAATGCCATTTTCCTGCCTCTTGTATGAATTACTTGATGTGAGACATAGATATAGTATGAAATAAGTTAGAAATATATGGTGTTACACATTGCACTAGTTGAAATTGAGCTTCAAGATGGTGAAAATGCAAGCTTAAGGAGAGGGAAGAGATAAAAATTTTCAAGGGAGGTTTTAGGTATGTAAATGGCACTTTTTTTTTATCTTCTTTTAGATATGAAACTTCTTCTACTCCATGAAAGCTTTCTTTTAATCTAAATATCATTTTGAAAGTTTGATGTTGGTAGCTATTCAAGTGGAAGGAGTTGCTCCTTTGAAAGGCATAATTACACTAACAAAATCACCATTAAGATCTTTTTCAACCAAGGTATGACTCAAGCCAGGAAAATGTGTAAATTTGAAACCCTTAAATCCTTGTATTTTTTGTTAGAGATAGAAGTGGATGGCATGATTTTTTTTAGTGAAATTTGATATTTATAATGATGAGTATATTAAATATGACATGTAATTGGTTTCAAATCATAGGGGAAAAAATCAAATTTGAGCATGAATGGTCATTTTTGGCCAAGTAAAGAACCATGTAGTTATGATGTTTGTTTTGCCATTTTGATAATAAAAGAGGCTTAGTTATGAATTATAGCGATAATTTGAATGAAGTTTGGTGTAAAAAGCTTATAATTTTGATATGTTGAAAAATTAAGCTTAAAAAATGGCTTAATTGACCATATTGATGGAAATTGTGTTTTATCATGGTTATGACTATCCAAATGAGTCTCATAATTTAAATAAGTCATATATGTCATGAAAGTAAAACTGAGATGTTGAGAAAGGAATAACACTTGTTATAGGTCAAAGTTGTATTATGATGCCTAAGTATGTCAATTGAAGGAAATGACCAAATAAATAGTAAAAGTGGTATTTATAGTCAAATTTATAAATTTGGAAAGGTTAATTTAGCTAAGAAAATGTGTGTAGAAAAAACCCTAATTTTGGCCCTAGATGAAGGACAAGTGGAGAAAGGAATGATGACAATACTTTTACTTAAAGATTAGGTCATACAAAGTTTTTATAAAAATGATACCTTAAATTATGAAATTGATACATGAAAATTTAAGCAAGTACAATTATGGAAAAGTGAATTTATAATTTGCCTAAAGTAGCTTTTAATCTATACTTAGTACTATGTAAAGATAAAATGAGCTTGATTATGCATTAGTTGACCATATTTATACCTAATTTAATATTTTAGGCAAATTAAGTGAAGTTGGCTCTCATTATTTATGTTTGGCCAAGAAGAGCAAAAGTTTGAATAAGAGAATTAAATGGCTTTGGCATTGGACTAAGATTCCTTCAAGTAGTATTTCCTTCCTTCTTGTTATGCATAATTGTTTGCTTAAATACTTGGTTACTTGTACACATTGTATGCTTATACTTGAATATGTTTTCACAAGAGTTGGCTATGTATAATATGTTTTATGTATTATATTAGCTAGTTGTGCCTTATGGCGTCTAGTATAAGCAGGGCGAAAGAGTTAAGTGCAGTAGTTTTTCTCTATGCCAAGAATAGCTTAAACAAGTGGGTTTTCATGAGTGTTTGGCCATTTACTAGTTTATGTGTAAGTCACTCTTTAGTTTTTATGAGATATTTTTATATGTATGCTTGCTTCCTTATTGCTTAGGTGAACTTTATATATGCTTGAATGTTGGAATTTGTTACTAGGATTCTTTGAATCTTATTCCCCCTTATGTCCATTGCTAACTAATGCTAAGTAAAGAAAGTAACAAGGGAAAAGACAAAGATAAGAAGTTGGCACCTTGAGGTTGAGAATTCAATGGAGGATTCTGTGCAACTTTTTAGCTAGTTTTAATGTATCTTGTGATAAATTGAACATGTTATGATGTATGTTAAAACTTATGATAGCATGAGACATGATATGATATAATTAGATTAAGATTTCTCATACTTAGTGATGTAATTCAAGATTTAATATGTTATGAATTATACTTAATGTATGGAAATAACTTTTAAAATCATGATGCAAAGATGAGAAAATTTAGCTCATTTCGTCATTAAGATTAAGATAATGTATTTCAAAGCTTAGCAAAATGTGACCTGATATATTATGCGATGGAAATTACACTAAGTGGGCTAGTTGCTATTCGAGCCATACAGGGCATAATCACATTAGTAAATGATGATATAATGTATTTTGATTTGTGACCATGTTTTGGCTGAGGTTTATGACTATTTAGATGGTCTAGACCTTTGAAAATATAGAGGAAACTATGGCCAATTTTTTTTTTTTAAAAGAAAAGTAAGTTAGGTTTAGCCATTTTGGATATGTTATGATTAAGAAAATAATAAAATGAATGTTCAAATTTATACTAAAGGTGTTTATCAGGCCCAAAGACCTAATGGGTTTGGCCAAATTAGGTTAGGTTAGGTCAAGCGCAAAAACTAAATAGAAAAGAAATTTAAGGCCAGGTAGAGATACAAAATCGGGCTAGCCCTAAGGGTTATATTGGTTAGACCTAGACTGAAAAAATTAAAAATATTTTTAAAAATATTTTTTATAAAGATTTATATTAAAATTTTAATTTTTAAAAGATAAAATATAATTTTATAAAGATTTATATAAAAATTTTCTTTTTTAGAGTTATTTTATAATTTTAATAATAAACTCAAACTATTCTTAAGGGACATATTGGCTCGACCAAGTCCAAAAAATTTAAAAAAATTTTATAAAGATTTAGATCAAAATTTTAATTTTTTAAGAATAAATTTTATAAGGACTTATATAAATTTTTTTAAGATCATTTTATAATTTTAATAATAATTTTTTTTAAAAAAAATATTGGGTTGCTTGGTATTAGCCTTGCCTTGCTTGGTATTAAATCGGGTTAGGTTAGGTTAGGTTGGACCTGGGCAATATGTAATACCATAATTTCTAGCTCATCTCATATATTTAAATGACATAATATCATGAATCAAAGTGGTTTTCCGTGAAAAAGCCAAAGAAATAATGATTATTTTCGCGTTGCGTCGTATCTAAAAATTCATTTCGGTATCACATGAACCGTGTGAGCTCATGCTATGCATCCTCATATTTAATTACATCATTACAACTCATTTACATCCCAAAAATATGCCTACAACCCATGGAAACCGAAATGAAGCATGGAAAGTGGGAGTTTATTTTCGGCCAGAATTGGCCTCTTTCCTAGGCAAATTTTGGAAAATCATAACTAAATCTAGAAAAATAAAAACAATGCAATTTTAGTCATTTTGAAAAGCTTAGGATGTCTAATTTACACTAAAAATATGTCCAAACCATAAAATTAATCATGGAGGACGTTTGACATCCAAAAAGCTATTGAGGTCGTTGGCTGCCTAGGCTATTGTTCAGATTATTGATACAAACTTCTAAAATTCATAACTAATTCTATAAAAATCAAAATTATGCAAATTTAGTCATTATGAAAAGCTACAAATGTTAAATTGATGCTAAAAATAGAATGAAAAAGATACATTTAGCCATTGGAATCCTATGGAACAGTAACTGAACTCCTGGGGCGCTACTACTACTGACGGCCAACTTCAAAAATGCATAACTCTATGCTCAAATCTCCAAATGAGGTGATTTCAGTGGCCACAGAAAGCTTATGACTTCTATTTTATACCTATAAAATTTCACAAGTATTGGACACCATTTGGCCATCGAGTGACACAAAACACAAAACTGCCAGTATGAACAGTGTACATGCCAGAATCTATAAAAAATCTCAACTTTAAAAATTCATCAAATATTCTCTAGACCTCAGAAAATTATTTTTTTTAGCTTCCCAAAAATATCTCAATGAGACCTAATTTCATACCAAAGTTTAGAGTAAGACTAACTCATTTGGCTAAAAAGTGACATAGGGTTCCATTATGGTCAAATTTGGCTCCATGTGAGGTACTAAACTTGCTAAATGGTCTTCCCTTGGTGTTGGCACCTTTTAGGCAAGTCTAAAAGCATATTTAAGACTTATTTAAGCTGCCCAAATGGTCCCAAACCTCGTGCATCTCTTTTTGGCCATTCAACCCACACTTATGCATATTTCCATCAAACTTCCATATTGTACACTTTGGCATTACATAGTCAAAATAAATGCTAGAGGTCATATATCATTTTCATACATCTAAACATTACATATTAGTATATTTACACATGTCTCAAGGTTCATGGTACATAGATAACATCATATACATTATGAACTATCATTATGGTTCCAAAATAGACAAAACAAGGCACAAGGTTGTGAATCTCTCTTCTTCATCATTGTTAGCCCCCTTCATCATAATTACTTGGTCCACCTAGCATGTTAAATCATTGGAGAGGAGGGGATGAGATTCAAAGAATCCCAATAGTTCATCTCCCATTTAATCATTCATAATATGTGCAAAGCAAGCTTTACAAATGCATGCATGGAGAAAATGGAAGTCATGGACATTTTAAAAGCAAACTTGGCATATGAACAAATCATACAAGACATTCAAGAGCTCACTAAGTGTTTGGATTGGCCTCATACTTCTCCTCATGGGTTTTGGACTTGCATCACCCATTCTTTGAGAACTTTGGACTCAACCATACTCTTAGGAGCCCACTTTGCTTTTGGGAGACTCTTTACTTTGTCTCAACTAAGTTCAGGGGTTCTTTGCTCATCCTCACTAAAGGGAAGAGTTCTTGGCCTCTCCACACTCAAGCAAACGCAAACAAACATCATGTACTCATTTAGAACCATAACATGGCATCAAGAATCATAGCATATAAATGTATGCTAGCACACTTTTCATAGCTTGAAAATACACATACACATACACATACACATATTTTAAAGCAAGCTAAACACATATCCATGCATGAGAGAAGGTGGAGAGAGTTACCTTGTACACAATTACACACTTTTTCCTTCGGACTCAAACCTCCTCTTTCAGCCACACACCCACAAATTGGTGGAGATGGTTTCTCTTGGCCTAGATACAATTTATGGGACCCAATTAGGTTCATGAAATAATCTCTAAGACCATACAATTTGCTTAGATGCTAGATTACTCTATAAGCCCCATTATGGTCCATAAATGCACCTAATGAAGCAACACCCCTCAAATACTTTCTAGGCCTTATTCTTTCCTTTCAAATATGATTCTTGACTCCTTTTAAGCCTCTTGGAGTCATCACATCATCAAAACAAAAGGCCTAGCACCATGTTGCTTCTTTAGGTCATAATATGAAACCTAAGACACCAAATCACTTTCTATGAGTTCTGAATTTTTTCCAAGGCCTCCCCTCACTTTCATTCATCAAATATGACTCAAGAATGGCTTTACAAAAATTTAAAACTCTCCTTAGCACCATGGAACATGCTTGGCCGAGACTATGGCATTATTTAGGCTTCTTGGAGTTCTCTTGGTTTTCTTGAAGGGAGAAGCTTGTGGGGAGCATCTTTGGTGTCTCAAGAAGTCATTTATACTCTAACTTAGACCTAAGAAGCATCACATAAATTTAGAATTTGAAAGGTGCACTTGAAACCCTAGGTTTTGCATCTTGAATTCTAATGCCTATTTCATGGTTCTCTTTGCATATTCTTATTCCTCTCCATCAAATACCTAAGAATCATTTTTGGTTGGGCTTGAAAATCAGATCTTCTTATGGTTCTTAGGCTAGGTCGAAATGGAGAAGAAGGAGACATCAACATAGCTACCATAGAATACATTTTTACCTTATTTCCTTAGTTAGTTTGGCTTGAATCTTGCTTTTTCCAAACTCTTCTCTTCACATCCGAAAATTCTTCTCTGTTCTTCCTTCAAAACAGCCCTCAAAACTTTAGAAAATTCATGGAGAAGAAGAGGGAAAAAGAGGAGAAGAGATTGGTGGAGAGAAAGCATGAAAAACAAGCAAAATTCCATACCTAAAGTCTTGAATTTTTCCTCCTTCTTCTCTTCTCTTTGTGTGCCACTCTCCAAGGGTTTTGCTTCTAATTTGGGGCTGGAAATTCTGAAGTGAAATGAGGGAGAGTGTGAGGTGCCACCTATATATAGCTAGGGCAAAGTGACTTTTTCAAAAATTCTCATTTTGCCTTTTATACTTTGCATTTTTGTTTCTCCTTTGTTTTAGATCCTTTTTTAGAACCGTCTTTTCTATTATAAAATTTGGGTTTCCAATCAAGAAAAATGGCTTTAGAATCACTCAAATCGGAGATAAAACCTTTTTGAACAAATCCCTCAAAGTTCGGGCACATCGATGTTAGAAAACGTCCACCAGAGGGGATTTGACTGTCCCGGGACTTCCCATGGTTTTTAGGGCCTCTGAGAACCCCGAAAAACTAAAAAATTTCATTTAAAAAGCCCTCCTATATGAATTTCAAAATTTGTTCAAAATTACAAAAATACTATTACGTTTCGTAAGCTTTTCATAAGAAATTGTTTCTTCATTCTAACTCCATTTTTCTTTCTGTCTGAGCTTGAGATTCTCATTTTTAGGAGTCTAGAATGCTTCCCAAATTTTTTGGGACCTTAACTATCTCATTCCGGGGGACTTCCTTTTGTATCCGGTGAGTGTTGTTCATTTACGGAGAAATCGTATGTTACGTTTCTCACATTTTCTCTCGTTTTCAGAAAACCAAATGTTACACAATAGGCTTCATTTTTTAAACTCATTTAAAATTGAGCCAGATATCAGACCAGGGCAAAGGCTAGTCCAGCCCATGATCACCTTTAGTTGATACTATGTTATGAAAAGATTTATGTGAAATAAAGTGAGGTTATGTTTTTATGAGCCATTTATGTCTTATATGTTGAATAAAGTCCAAGCTTAGATTATAAGCAAATTTTAAATGGTAAATATAGTTATATCATTCAAGCATCTTCTGCTATTCAATTCCTTTAGACAATGACTTATTATAATGTTAAACTTAAATGTATAAGATAAGAGTTGGTAAAGCTAGGTGTGTCACTCTAGGTAGGGGCTTAAGTTTCTCTTTCATCATTGTATTCTAAAGAATTGTGATGAATGAACAGGGTAATCTCTTTTAACCTAGCCATGATGGAAAGTCTAGATAAGTAATACAATCCTAACTTAAGTATAGTAGTTTAATGATCTTTAGTTATAAAGCTAGTTTGTGTTATTTGTATTTATGAATTTATGTAGTATTAGATGTTTGTATTATCTTTAGTTATAAAATTGTGTAGTAATAAACATCCATATTATTCTTGGTTATAAAGTTACATAATAATAGATTATTGTAAATTAAATTGCTACATAATAGTAGATTTATGATACCATAGGTAACACAGATAACCCTATTTGTTACAGGAAAATTATATTTATAATACAATAAGCCTCGCTTATCATAGGGAGACTATATTACTACATAGTTATAAATTTATCATGAGTAAGAAAAATAACCACAGTCGCCATATATAAGTTATGTTTATGATATCACATCGAAGATGGATAACCCCACTCATCATAAGAAAATTGCATTTATGATATCACAAGTATGAAGGATAATCTCACCTATTATTATAAAGCAATAGATTTGTGCATGAGCAAGCAAGATAATCTCGCCTAAAAAGACATCATGGGCAAGCAAGATAACCTCATCCATTGTAAGAAAAACCTAGCTTAAGGTCAACGAGAAAGATAATCTTGCCTAAAAAGGGAAAACTATAGCATCGTATGAGTAAACATCATGAGCTAGAAGGATGACCTTGCTTGTCATGGGAAAATAAGGAAGAATCTCACTTATCATAGGAAAGCCATATCACTACTTGCAATTTATATTGTTTAGAGTTTTAATGTTTCTTTGCAAGAAAAGTTATAATTTTATCTATCCTTTTCATTTGGAGAAATAGGGCATGTGAAGAAAGAACCACCTTCCCTACACCACTCAAAAAATGTAGCATGGTAGAAAGAATTGCCATCTTTCAATTGTACTACATTAGAAAAGATAAGTCTAGTAGCATGATACCTTCTAGTTGTAAGATTTTTTTAATATTTCATATCATTCCTTGCAGCAATCATGATGTCATACCTAGCTTCATTCACATTCAATTATATAAATTACAAGCTTTAGCAACCTTTTAGGCAACCATTACTATACTTTTAGCAACAGATTTCGATTTGTTCACACACCAATTGAGTTATAGGAGTCAAAATTTGATTTTCCTTTCTTCTTTACTCATAATCATCATAAAGATACTTGTTTTTACCCACTAATTCATAAGATATACACCAAATGCCTAAATAAGTTAGGTAGCCCAAAACTGCCTCATTGGATATATTATGTACCAAACTTCAAAAATTCATAACTTAGGTTACATAACTCCAATTTAAGGAAACTCAGTGACTACAGAAAGCTTATGATATGAATTTTATGTTGTAAAAATTTCAAGTGCAAATGAATTTGTTTAACTTCTTATAAACACAAAAATAGAATTTGCTACAGTAACAGTAGCAGTGCCAAATCTACATAATTTTTCAAAATTTGAAAATTCGTAAAATATTTTATAGAACTCTTAAATTTTGACTTATTAGAAAGCTCTATAAATTTTCTAATTGTATGCCAAATTTCAAATTAGGTCATTTAGACCTTTAAGGGTAGATGTGCAATTTATGGTTTATTTGAACCAAAATTTGATTCTAAGGTGGTCCAATTGGCCTTTAATATGTAATCTCTTCCTTTGAGCAAATTTTAATCCTTCTATACATCATTTTCATTCAATTCGTTACATGTAATATGGCTTACATCAAAATTTAACTATCCCACATCCATTTGTACACATAAACCATAAAGCATTACATATATGGAACCATATACCAAAAGGCCATTCATACATCAAAATGCCATATAATTATAGTCTTATGCTCATACACATATTCCTATCTTATAACTTTGACATTTCCACAAGATTCACCATATAATTATGGTCTTACTATCCATTCATGCATGTATATCTCTATGGCTTATAATATGGACAATATGTATACATGGTTGCATTTTACATCAAAATGATACATATATTGACATTTTCAACTCATACACAATTTAACATCTCATATGTTCCTACCATACATAAGGTATATTATTGCTAATGAATCATATACACTTTTAAGTACGTGGTTGCAAGAATGCTTCTAAAACATGATTTTCTAAAGTCTATGTCTTCTCATTTTCCATTTCCTTGCTCAAAAACCCTGAAATGGTTAGTACAAAAGATGTGCATGAGATTCTGGAAAGAATCTCAGTAGCTAATTTCAAGTAAATCAACACATACATGAATTCCTTGAGGAAATGCAATGCATATGGTGCAAGCATGTGATTCTCATGCATCATGAAACTCAAATGCAACTTTTAGCATAAAAACTCATTTTTCAACTAGCCATGGCATCTTAACATACTAACTAGGCTCAACCCTGGGTTAAGGAAAAACTATTGCACTCAATTCCCTGCCATAGGGAGCAAGGAGCCAAAAATACATCAAATTCAAGTATAAAGCTCATAATGAAAAGCATATCAAAACATAGATCCAGAATACATCAAACAATAATACACATAAGTATCTCAAGTCATTCAAGCATTCAAATGCATGCAAGATAAGAAGATAAAGTTACCTTGTAGAGTTAGAAGTCTCAAACTACAATTAACTCCCATAACCTTCTCTTTTCTTGATTCTTTATCTTGGGCATTCTTGGGTTCACACCTCCATCAAGTGGGCTTGTGTAATAATCAATTTTTCAAAAACTAAACCAAAATCAATACAATGATATAAAAGGACTTTAAAGCAAAGTAAATTGAGGTTAGTTAAGAATATAATGTTAATTATAACATCTAAAGAAGTCGTTCTGAAATTAAGAATAGCTTGAAATCAAAGCTAAAATAACTAAACGAAGTGAATCGAAGCCTAGTGGCAAAATCATAATTTCGGGTGACTTTTTGAAAACTCAAAAGAAGTAGTTTTAAATGATAAAACTAAGCTCACTAGGGTTCTCACAGGCCTAGAAAACCATAGGAACTATTAGGATGGTTAAAACCTTTCTAGTATATGATTTAGGTTGTCAGTTAAATTAAACTTTATTTGGATAGTTTAGTAAGGTTTTATATTCTATTAATTTGCAACCAAAGGCTTTTAATGAATTGGATGACCTAAATTTTATGAGAGAAAAAATGGTTCTAAAAAAGGAATTAAAATGAACTCAAATAGAGAAGTTAAAGTGAAAGGGATATAGATGAAATTTTGAAAAATTAGTAAATATCCTCCTTTCTCTTTATATATCATGCCACCATCTCTCCCCCATTTCCATTGACCTAAATTGGCTCTGAAATAGAACCTAGAATAGTTCTAAGTGGCACACAAAAAAAAAAAAGAGAAGAAGAGAGAAAACCAAGGCTTATAGGTATATATATATGGAGAATTTGCTACTCTTGCCTTTGTAAATGTTCTTCTCTTCTTTCTCCTCTTTCTTTTCATGGATTTGGAATTTTGAATGGTAGAATTTTATGGCTAGTTCAATAGAAGAAAGGAAGAGTTTAAAGAAAACTTTAGAAGCATAAGAAATACTAATAGGTAAGGAATTAAACAAGGTATGCTTTCTATGTAAAAATTGTTTTTCTTGGTTCTTCCATGGCTTCTTCATTTTAGCTAGACCAAGAGCAATATGGTAAAAGCTTGGTTTTAGCTCAAAATTGATAGGAAATAGAGTTTTGAAGTATGGAGATTAATATGGAACTAAAAAAATCAAATAGAAAGCTATTTGTTGCAAAATTCTATACCTAGGGTTTTAATTGCACCTTATAAAATATGAAACTTTAGAATGATAATTCAACCTATGTAAGAGTATAATTGAGCTAAGAAATGGCTTAGGAAGCTTCATAAGTGCCATTTTTCTAAAAGATATGAACAATACTCCATGGGTGCTTCTCTTTGAGCATGTCTTAACCAAGAACAATATGGGACACCTAGGGAGAGTTTTCTTTGATTCTAAGGGAAGAAATGTAACACCCCAAAATTAATTAAGGATAATCATGATTAACTAAGGATTAATATAGGTTTAATTATAAATTTACTTAAGAGAGGTGGACATTAATTTGGGCTTTATAGTTAATTTAATTATGCTTTGGGCTAACTGTAGAAGCTCAATCTTAGCCTGAAGGAAATCCAATTCCATTTCTTAGAGGCCCAATATTTATTTGTGTAGACCTAAATGTTAATGGACCTTTTTAGCTTGGCCCAACTATAACACCATAATGTGTTAACCTCAACTAACTTCCTTTTATGCTTGATTCCATATGATTCCCAAAGAAAAGGAGTAAACCATGACATTTTATTATGCTATGCCAGGGGTTTAATCGTTCATATTTTGCCTTGTGGGTCCTGTGAACCCATCAATCACATTCTCTACTCAAACTCCATTCATACAACTCATAAATAGCATAAAACAATCCATGAGCCATAGATATGAAGCCAAAAACTAGAAAAATGAAAAATTTTCCCATAGGTCTAAAAGTCAGATTTTGGCTCCAACTTTGAAAAATCATAACTAATTCTAGAAAGATAGGAATCAAGCAAACCATAGCTTTCTAGAAAGCTCTAGATGTTTATTTACATAAAAATAATTTCAAACCATAATCTTAGTGTTTGAACTATGTTTGATATAAAAAAAGGTACAAAGGTCTGGCTATCCTTGATATTGATATAGTTTACTATCATGAACTTCAACAATTCATAACTAATTCCACAAAATCCAATTTAGGAAAACTATACTAATCTAGAAAGATATGGATGTTTGATAGAGGGAAAAAATAAGTCCAGTCCAGTTTAGTAGCCTCTAGACCTTGAAAACTGATGGAACAGTAACAAAGGTTGGATGGCTTCCTTGATGTTGACATAGAAATTCAAAAAATTATTTCTCCCTCTACAAACATTTAATTGAGGTGCTTTTAGTTGTTATAGGTCACTGTGGATGTTTAGTTTATGCCCATAAAAGTTCATGATAATTGGACACCATTTGGCCCATGAGTGACATAAATCAAATTTCAGACCAATTGCATAGTACATTAACCAAAACCAGAAAATTCTCTAACTTTAAAAATTCATCAAATATTTCATGGATCTCTAAATAATACCTTTTTTATCTTTCTAAAGATCTCTTAATAATCTCTAAATATATGCCAAATTTCAGATCAAGAGGAGCTCATTTGTTCATATCTTGACATAGCTCACGAATTTGGCAAATTTGACCCTATATATGGTTCAAAATGGGGGTAAATGGTCTCCTACACATTCTAGCACCTCTTGGACAAGTTTCAAAACATAAACACAACATATGTGAATTGCCCAAGTAGTCCAAACCATCACACATCTTAAACTTATTATGTTATACACAAGAATACACTACTACATACAAGCCACTAAGGGGCCAAATCTCATATTTTCATTGCTTTGGCTCTATACATGGTTTACACATCATTTATACATATTTCTACACTTGCTCAAATATTTACATCTCAAAAATAATATGTACATATCCATTTTGGCACTTCTTTACATCGAAAGAACCAAAACAAGTTATACAACTAGTTAAGCATGCTCAGCTAGACTCCTTGGCTTACACTTTGGTCTCCTTGAGCTCTACCTAACTTGTTAAGATAGGAGAGGGAAGGAGGTGAGATTCATGGAATCTTAATAGCTCATACACTTATTCAAGGAAGTAATCAAGGCATATAAACAAGTCAAAGCATGCAAATAGGCATCCAACTATTCAAAATCATACAACACATGATCTACATGCCATGAATATCATATCAATGCCAAGAATAAGCTTTAGGGACTTTTGGTTTAGTGTTACCCTATTTTAGGGACTTTTGGATTAGCCTCACCCTTAGTCTAAGGACTTTTGACTTGGCTTCACTCATTCATGAGACTTTTGGCCTTGTCTCATCCACTTCTAGGTACTTTTGGCTCCACCTCACCCATCATAAGGGACTTTTGGCACCACTTCACCCTTTAAAAGCAATTTTCACAACCCAAAACATAAGTATATTGGTACCAATGCATCAAGGCAATATCAAGTGGCATGTCTCATAATACATGCGTATACACAAGCATACAATGACCATCACACATCCAAGAATGCATTAAGAAAGAGTGGAGAGCTACCTTACAAGCTAACACAAGCCTTCCTTTTCAACTTCTCTTCTCCTTTCTTGGTCTCATAATCACAACTAGATAAGCTTGATCTTTTGGGCCTAGATACAATAAATAATATGCAATTACTCTCTTATAACTTAAATAAACACTCACAAGGCTAGGGGATTCTTATATTAAGGCAAACTCTACAAAGTATTTAAGAATCCCTAATTTCTCCCTTTAGAATTTCATTACCTTTTCTTCTAATTCCTTTGCATTTCTTAATTTCTCACACTCTAATTCAAGGGTTTCATACTTGTTTTAAGTCATAATAGAGCCATCTTACTCAGCAACCTATGAAAAAGGGAGCTTAAAAGGAGAAGGATAAAGTCTCAAGAAGAAGAAGTATGAAAATCTTTAAAGATTCTTACCTTTCTTCCTTGGTTTCCTTCCTTCTCTCTCCTTGAATTTCTCTTGTCTCTCACTCTCTCAAAATCCTTTTGTCTGTCTTTGTCGAAGCTTAAGTCGGTTAGAAAGGAAGAGAAGCTTCTGAGGTCTTTAAGAAGCAAAAATACACTTTTTCATGCTTTTCTAGACCTACCCTCGCTATAAAGGAAAATAACCATCATTATGACGAGCACATATCAGTCCCAGGCCCCTGTTCTCTTTTCGGTGTGCACTATTATAAGGAACTCCCTAGTTTTTGTGTGGGATGCCTGAACTCACTATAGTTAGATGCATTCTCGCTATAGTGAACTGGTACATTTGCTATAGCTAGCTGGCTTCTTGCTATAGCAAACAGGTACATTCGCTATAGCCAACAGGGGTCCTAACTATAGCCTGTAGATTTAGAAAAATTTCAAAAATTTTGGTTGTTACATCAACTCTCATATATGACCCATGTAGTCTTATAATCTATGGCCCAACAAGGATAAAACTAAATCCACTTCAAATTGGGCCTTTAGGTCAGCCCTATTCCCCATTCTGCAGCCACACTTTAAGAAATTGGAAGCCAAACACTTTTGCTGCAGAAAACAAAAGTCTATTTTCGCACCTTGAAGGAAGAGGCTAGGGCTAGCAGTATAAATCCAACTTTTCCTACTTCTAGAGTCAAAATCAACCAAGGTGAGTGTTATATAACTTAATTCTCTCCTCTTCCTCTTCATTTTAACCTAATTGGTTTTTCATTTGAAGCATTTTCACCATAGCCAAAATCTGATATGGATTATTTGATGATTTCTTGTAGGATTTTCGAAAGTTGAGGCTAGGAGGGATATTAAGTAAGTGAAAACTCCTCATTTTGATGCATTTTCTACCGATTTAAGAGCCCTATAGTTGATTTGTATTATGGGTATTAATTTTGTACAAATTTGCCTGGGATTTAGGGTGATATTTTGATGTCTCTGGTGCAGGGAAGAAAAAATCCGAATTTTGTTCCTGTAGTGGCTAGGTAAGTGTCCTCTAGGTAGCTATTAATGGTTTAATTCTTTAAGTATTAGGTTGCTACTATAATTGTTGAATAGGAATGGTGATGGTCTGATTTTATGTTTATAGGCTGAGGTAGCATTGTTGTTGGCTCCCAAGAAATTATCTATAAGTTAGGTAATCGAGGTTATTATTAATTCTATGCATATGTCTACTTTAATTTTATATTTGCTACAAATGTATGATTTTTGGATGCTAAATGAATGGTTGGCTATCTGATATATATATTGTGTTTGGACCTTGTGAGTCTATGGTGGAGTTGTAGTGCGATTGCCAGCTGTGCATTATGCTTTGATCAAGCACCAAGTTGTGATTAGACCCTTGTATGCACTGAGCCCAGGTTGTGCTTATTGGGGAGTTGGTGCTATGGATGGGTCTCTCCCGATGTTATTAGCCTTTAACATGTAGATATGTGATTGTTAGTATGGAATAGTAGTCATTGATAGCCCAATTATTTCATTTATTGATATGACTGTTATTTCTGATGCTTATTAATTGCATATATGTTAATTAAATTAGAATATATAAATAAAATTTGCCTTTAGTTATTGAGATTTGCATCTCACCCCATTTCATGGGATAATACTTTTAAGTGAAGGCTCTTCGGGTAAGGATAAGGGGAAGTAAGTGGATGAAAATCCATAAGCTCCAACCATTTGTGGGGAAGGCTACACTTGGACTGATCTAAGTAGAGTATATGCTAAATTTTGTATTTCTTCTCGTATAACATCATCATGTAATCATGTTGCCAAGTGTAGGAGTTGGTATTTTGATTACTTAGGGTGTATTTATTGAGAAGGTAGGCCTCATATTAAATTGGCATTGGATGTATAAACTTATAACATCTGATATAAAATTTGTTGAACCTATGATATGATTTACTATTTGTAAATGAAATCATGTGATATATTATATGTTAACTTAAAAAGTGATACATGGAACCTTTACTAGAATATGTATTTGAATGATAAATGTTAGTAGCTTATGAATCCTTACTGTCATTAATCCATTAACTTGCTAATATATGGTAGTTAGATGAGTAGGAATCAATACTTAAGTCTTAAATTGGTGATGATAGGTAGACTGGATAAATTAGGTAGATAAAAGCTATTAGAGCCTCACAAATTAAGGTAAAGTGACCCTAGAGTATTGTTAGATGGAGAATGGAAGTGTATAGGACAAAACTTAGGGAAAAATAGTGCAGAAGAAGCTCAAGTTGCGACCAAAGTAGGCTGAGTTGTAACCATGTGTCAGGCAGAGGCGAGGAGTGTAACACCATAATTCTAGCTCATTTCATACTATCTCTATGCTTCCCAAAAAGCTCTCAATAAGCTTTAATTCCATGCCAAATCTCAGATCAAGAAGAACTTATTTGGCTAAAAAGTGACCTAGGGTTCCATATAGTCAATTTTGACTCCATATGAGGTACCAAAGTAACCAAATGGCTTTACCTAAGGTTTGGCACCTTTTGGGCAAGTCCAAAAGCATGATTAAGATTTGTGTAAGCTGTCCAAATGGTCCCAAACTCTATAGATCTCATTTTGACCATTTCATCCATATATATGCATAATTCTATTAAACCACCAATGAAGCTAATTTGCCACCATATACCCATTTCACATTTTAATGATTATAAAACATATTCTCTCATTCATACATAGCATAATATCATAATTACACATGTCTAAGAGGTTATAGACCATATATATCAAGGGTTACAACATTTGACATCATTATGGTTTTAAAAAGCAAAGACTAAGCATGTTGGTGTCATACTTTTCTCTTCAAGATAGTTGGCTTCCATTACCTGTCCACTTGGTCCACTTAGCATGTGAGATCATTGGAGAGGAGGGAATGAGATTCAAAGAATCCCAATAGCTCATCCCCCATTTAATCATACATAATATACGCAAAGCAAGTCTTGAAAATTCATGCATGGATATAATGGAAGTCATAAACATTCAAGAAGCAAGCTTGGCATGTAAACAAGTCATACAAAACATTCAAGAGCTTGCCAAGTGGATGGATTGACCTCACACTTCACCTCATAGATTTTGGACTTGCCTCACCCATTCTTTAAGAGATTCTTAGACTCAACCATACTCTTGGGAGTTCAATTTACTTTTGGGAGACTCTTTGCTTTGTTTTAACCAATTTTAAGGGTTCTTAACTCATCTTCACCATGGTTAAGAGTTCTTGGCCTCTACACACTCAAGCAAACTCAAACAAACATTATGGCATCATTTAAAAATATAACATGTCATCATGAAATCATGGCATATAAAATCATTCTAGCATACTTTTAATGGCTTGAAAATGCACATACACACATTCTAAGACAAGCTAGACACACATCCATGCATAAGAGAAGGTGGAGAGAGCTACCTTGCATACAATCACACACTTTTTCTCTTGAAACTCCCTCCCTTGCTTCAGCCACACACCCACAAACATGGGGGGGAAGGTTTCTCTTGGCCTAGACACAATTTATGGGAGCCAATTAGGTTCATAAAACAAATTCTAAGGCCACATAACTTGCTTAGACACTAGGTTGTTCTATAAACCCTATTATAGTCCATAAATGCACCTAATGAAGCAACACCCCTTAAATAAATTCTAGACTCCATTCTTTCCTTTCAAATATGATTCTTGACTCCTTTTAAACCTCTTGGAGTTATCACACAATTAAAACAAATAGCCTAACTACATATTGCTTCTTTAGGTTATAATATAGAACCTAAAGCACCAACTCACTTTTTGTGAGTTCTAAATTTTTTCCAAAGCCTCCCCTCATTTTCATTCATCATATATGACTCAAGAATGGGTTTAGAAAAATTTAAAACTCTCTTTAGCTATGCTATCCTTGCTTGGCCGAGGCTATGGAGGAAATGGAGCTCCTTAGAGTTTGCTTTATTTTCTCAAGGGAAGAAGCATATGGGAAGCCTCTTAGGGATATGAGGAGCTCATTTAAACTCTTATTTAGGCCTAGGAATTATCATAAAAAATTAAATTTTACAAGGTGCTATTGAAATCCTAAAACTTGCATCTTGAAATCTAATGGTTTTTTGTTAATTCCCTTTGCATATTCTTAATCTCCAAACCCTTTTTCCTTAGATTCAACCTTGGTTCTGCCTAAAAATCAAGTCCTCCTAGGGTTTTCTCATGTTAGGCGAAATGGAGGAGGAGAGAACCAAAGATGACAATTGTAGGAAGAGAAATTACCTTGTTTTTTTGCTTTTTCTCACTTAAATCTTATGTTCTTTAAGCTCCTCTTTTCAAATCCAAATTTTCCCCTTAATTTCTCCTTTAAAAAAGGATCCATATACTTCATTATAATCATAGGAAATAAAGGAGAATGAAGGAGAAGATGTTTGGAAGAGAGAGAGCATGAAAAACCATGAAAATCCATACCTTCCTACCTTGAATTTCTCCTCCTTTTCTTCCTCCTCTTATGCACCTCATCCCCTAGGATTTTCCTCTGGTTTTGGGCAGAACATGGTTGTGCATAATGAAGGGAGAAGGCACATCATATATATAGGTGGGAGGAAGTTACACTTTTAAAAAATTCTCATTTTTCTTTCATTCTTAGCATTTTTGTTTCTCCTTCATTTTAGCTCCTTTTTTAGAACTATCTTTTCCATTATGAAATTTAGGTTCCCAATCTAGTAAAATGCCTTTGGAATCATTCAAATTGGAGCTAAAACCTTCTCGAACGAATCCATCAAAGTTCAGGTACACCGACATTGGAAAAAGTCCACCGGAGGGGCTTTAGCTGTCCTAGGGCTTTCCATGGTTTTTAAGGCCTTTGAGAACCTTGAGAAACTCAAAAACTTTATTTAAAAAGACTTCCTGTGTGAATTCTAAAATTTGCTCAAAATTATGAAAATGCCATTATGTTTCGTAAGCTTTTTGTAAGAAAATATTTTTTCATTCTAACTCTATTTTTCTTTCTGTTTGAGCCTTGGATTCTCATTTTTAGGAGTCTAGAATACTTCCCAAATTTTTTGGGACCTTAACTACATCATCTTGGGGGACTTCCTTTTGTATTCGATGAATTTCTTTCATTTATGGAGAAACTGTATGTTATGTTTCTCACGTTTTCAGAAAATCGAATGTTACAAGGAGCGCCGCGACGTGAAGTGTTTCGTCGTAGCACAAAATGAAAATATTACCTAAGGAGGTAATAAAGAGCAACCTCACCGCGGTGTAACATATTTTGCTGCAGTGTAAGTCAAGGAAATTAGGTGATGAGTGTCCTAATAGCTAGTTTTGCCGTGGCACAACTATAGCCCATTACGACGCGAATCATGAAAATTGTTACAGTAGCTCCAAGATGCATTTCCATCACGGTGCCATATAGGCTTGTTGTAGTGAGATGTGAAAGGTTGAACCTAAGAGTAACTTCATCGTGGCGTGAAAATCTTAGGCTATAGCACAAGATACGAAACTTGGTTTTTAGGTTTTAGTAACCAACATAACCGTAGCAGGGAAGGTCTAAGCCGTGGTGAAGGTTCCCAAACTCTTATTTTGACTTAGAAACCTTGAATTTCACTATGTTAATGTTGTGCAATGACTTGGGAGTCTTTATATGAGGTTTTTGTAAGTCAAAATTAGTAGCAAGATGAATCCAAAGTCTTAAATAATAACTATAATCACTTGTGGACTTGATTAGTTGTGGTTGTTTAGCTAATGACCTTATAATATCAAGGTTCAAATTTTTCCTACTTCCTCCTATTTTAATTAATTATAATGACTTTAGATCTAGATTTGTGATTGCTAATCATACTATTAAGCCTAATTATGATAATTAAGAATTAGGGTCATTATAAGAAATAGTCTAGATATGAATTATAAATATCAAAGAAATTATTGGTTTAAATTTAGATTCCTTATTTTCAAAGGTGAAAGTTTAGAATTCCAGTATATATAAAGAAACAACTTGATAGTAAGCTTTTGAATTAAGTTTGTGATAACTCTAATGAGTTTAAATAGAGCCATATGATTTATAATGGGTGAGAAATTAGAGCCAAGACATTGAATGATATGGGTTGCTTCGTTATGTCACTAAATGGAACCATATGAAAACCTGAAACTAAAGTTAGCTTATGTAAGGCTTACTTGAGTCCAAAGATAGTTCCATTGACATATTTACGTCTTCTTCAATGTGTCTAAGCCAAGCAAGTAAAGCTTCTCCCAAGTGTAAGTGTGAGGCCGAGAAGGGGAACTAAGAATCCAAGGAGAAATTTTATGCTTCTTGAGTAAGGTAGCTCTTTATTCATTCTTGTATGCTTATATTAGTTGTTTGAGTGTCATTGACTACTTGTGTATGTATGGATTATGAACTATGCTTGTTGCTATTGGATTGATGATTTTATGCAATTATGTGACATTGAATGCTTTTGAAATTTGGAATGGCTTTTAATGGGTGAGGTTGTGCCAAAAGTCCATTGGGTGAGATTAAGCCAAAAGTTTCCAATATATGTGAGGCTAAATAAAAGTCCTAAAAATAGGTGAGGGAATCTAAAAGTCACAAATAATTAGGTAAGGCTAGACCAAAAGTCCCTAGAGTTTGTTTTTACCTTAATGGATCCATATGATTTCATGTATATGGTTATGTTTGATATTTGGATGTCTATTAGGCATACTTGCTCTCTTTGATATGAAAATATGCCTTGTAAGTATGCTTGAAGGGTGAATGAGCTATTAGGATTTATAGAATCTCAATCTCCTCTTTATTATTTCTAACCATGTCTAGGGAATTCTCAAGAAGCCAAAGATGGAAACCAATGAGCATGAATAATATTATTTTAACAATATTATAGGCTTTTATGTAATATATTGCTCATGAAAGGTTGTATATGATATTTTTGTAATGTAGTATTCCCACAACTATAAAAGTATGGGATTATGATGTAAATGTCATTTTTGAATGTAAATGTGCAAGATTATAAGATTTGACCAAGTGTGAGCTATGTTATGTGTATATGTAATGGCAAGTGGATCAGTGAATTTAAGTTGTATAAGATTTAAGACATGATAAATCAATTATATATGCTACATTTTATGATTGAAATGTGCTCAAGTGGTCACATGAGTTAAATGGGGTCCATTTTAAACCATTTGGATCCCAAGTTGCACCATTTTAAGCCCTATCTGGCACCTAATCCAAAACTAGACCAAATAAATGGATTTTTGGACGAAATTTGGTAGGCATTTAGAGCTTTCCACAAAGTTAAAGAATACAATTTTTGGAGTGTTATAGAATTTATTATGATTTTTCAAAGTTGGCTGAAAATTGTAGAATTTACTGGGCACTGTTTATATGGTTAGATTTGGTTTTTCATATATTTGAAAGGCCAAATGAATTCCAATGCTCACAAAATTTTATAGACATATAGTTAGAATTATAAGCTTTCCATAGCCACTGGGTTTGAGTAAAACAAAGTTGTGTAGCCAAAGATATTTATGATAGTTACTGTTCCATTAGTTTTTTATGGCCCAAATAAGCTTTTTTTCATCTAAAATTTTTATAATATATAGTTCATGTTTTGAGCTTTACATAGAGTCGTAATGTGCATGAATCTTAGTTATTTAGCCTAAGTTATGAATTTTTGAAATTTGAGTCATATTATGTCAAAAAGGGGCTAAAAGGGCCATATGACTCTCTCATGCAATTAGAGCCTATTTTATATTCAAATGAGTTGAATTAAATGTGTTTATAGTGTTTAGGGATTGAAGTGGATGTAAATTTTAGTTTTGGCCCTTATAGTTCCACTTCACCTGTGGAAAGATTGTGAAACCATTACTAAACATTGGATGTGGTTTTATTTTGATGATTTTAAAGGTAAATGATATAGGAATGACTATATAGAATGAGTCATCCCTTTATCAGAGCTGGTAATAAGATGTTATTAACAAGGTAAATCATGTTGTTGACAAGGTGTAAGATATTGTTAACAAGATTAAAGATCTTGTCAACAAGATCTTATATTCAGCAAAAGAAAATTTAAAACCTTGTCAATAGGATCTTCTATCTTATAACAAGATAATCTTTAATTGAGAAGTTTTGGAAAAACCCAAAGTTGGATAACTCTCCTAGGACCTTGTCAATAAAGTCTCAATTATAGAAAGTTAGAATACATAATGTATGATGGGATGATAGCTTGCATTTATTTGGCCTACCTAGGCAATGTACCATGTGAAATAACTCATTAGAATATATTCTAAGCCTTGTTATTACTATTTAACTTCCTTAGAACCTAACATGCAACATTAAACCATTTAGGTTCCTTAAAAGGCTATTCTTGGATTTCATTTTCTAAGCTCCACAATCTCATTTGCTATGAGCCATGTAACTCTAGTGGAACTCATTTGGATCATCATTTACAAGATTACACAAACTTAGAGCTAACTTGTTGCTTTAGGCCTATTTGAATCTTAAAATTTCAACTTTCAATTTAGGGCTCCTAAATTCAATCCAATGGTTCCATAATTACTTATTTATCATATGAAACCTTAGAATCTATTAAAACACTTTCTAGCTACTCGAAGTGAGCCTTGGCCATAGGCCTAATGGAATTTTGTGATTTTTCTTGGGAGTTTGGTCCATGTGAGGTTCCTTGGTTTCTTTTTAGTTTGAATATGAACTTACATAACTTAAAGCATCCTTCTAGAGTTCCAAAACATTTAAGGTGCTATTTGAACCTTAGGTAACTTATCTTACATTCTATGGCTTTGTACTTTATTTTAATTACATAATCTTACTCTATACCCAATAAAACCCTTATTCTATCAAGTTTCCCATCAAACAAAGCTCCTTCATCTATCTCTATCTAGCCAAAATGAGAAGGGGAAAAAATCCAAGGAAAATGCAAGTTTTTCATATTAAGTCATACCTTGTTTGAAAGCTCTTCCAATGGTGATTCTTGTGATGGTTGGTTGTTCCAAAGTTCCTCTTTTCTTTATGAGGTTAGCCACAAATTCTATCCTTTCAAAAAGCTAAGGCTACCATTAGAAAGATTATGAAGAGAAGGAAAACTTTCCTAACTAGGCTGTTGTAAGAAAGTGCCCTTTTTCTTACCTCTTTGCCTTCTTTTTTCTTCTCTCTCTTCCCTTTCTTCATCATGCCATAGCTACTAGTTTTGGAGTAGAATTAGGTCAATGAACAAGAAGGAAGATGGTGTGGGCAAGATAAAAAGCTATAGGGAGGATATTTGAACTTTTTTCTAAAATTACACTTTTGCCACTATTTTTAATAGCCTCATTTGAGCTCATTTTAAATCCTTTTTCAGATCCATAGTTTTCACATGAAAAATTAGATTCTCTACTTTATTAAAAGTATTTACTTTGAAACTTTTGGGATTTAAAATTATACTAAATAGTCCAGTCAATATTATTGTCAATTGACGTCCCAAATCGTATATTGTAAGAGTTTTAGCTATTCTGATGGTTCTTATGATTTTCAGGGTGTCTAAAAACCCTAGTGAGGTCATCTTTAACTTTTAAAATATTTTTTTTAAGTTTCTAAAATTTTACCTGAAATTATGATTTTGCCATTAGTACATCGGTTTCTTCGTTTAAGCATTCTGGCTCTGGTTTTAGGCTATCCAAAGTTTTATAACCTCATTTCTATATGCTCTAATTAATATTTGACTCTCACTTATGCTCAATTCATCTTGCTTTAGAGTCCTTTATTATTATTATTTTTTGTTCTAGTTCAGTTTTAGAAGAACCAGAATTACATTTCTTCTTTTAAATAAAATTTTGTCCTTGAAATTTAGGGGTATATTCATTATTCTACATTCCTCACACTTCTCTTGGACTAATTCCTTTTGGACCCTTTTTGCATAGGAAAATTATTTCATTTTAAATTTATATCTCATTGGAAACTATTTTATTTTTTTGGTATTATTTCCACAGAGCATATGGTTTGTTCATTACCTACTCTGGCTAACTCTGATACTATCACTTGCCTTTACTACATCTTTATGGTAGGAATAAAAAAAATCACACCTTTCTATATTTGATTGGTTCAAGGCTAAACTATATGGGACCTTTTTTATCTAGTGGACTCATTTATGTCTGTGTGTGGAGACATGTCAACAAATACTGGGTCTCCAACCCTTTATTATAATGGCTTTCTATTTCATCTCTTTATTTTACTTCATTTGTTCTGAGTCGTTAAGAATCTCTTGTTATGTACTTTGCTTGCTTGATTGTTTATTCCATTGTATACTTTTACATTCTTCTTTATTAACTTATCTCATAAAGACTCTTTTCCTGTCATAAGCCTCATAAACTAACTAACCATTGGGATCATAGCTTTCTTGATAGGTTTATATTCGTGAATGTTCCAATGCCTTCATCCATTAATATACTGGCCTTTTATCTACTTCTTTACTTGTTTTCTAGGCTTGAAGTTTGTTTTACTCTCTCTAACAGCTTGAGAGTAAACTTCAATTAGGTTTTCATTTTATAACTAACGAGTATAACTCTTAACCTTTTTGTGTTAGTATTAAATAGTAACTATCACTGACTAACATTATGTTCATATGGGATACCAATTCCACATAGCGTCAGCTATTAGAAGCATATTCTACCACTTACCCTATCATGGAGAATTACACTTGACCTCTTTCTGGATTGTCAACTCTAGTATATAGGGATCTTTTTTTCTCTTAGCCAGGTATAATAACTGTTGGGTAGTGGTTGATTTAACTGTAACTCTGGAAACTACTTTCTTGCTTCTCTTATCAGACATGTTGTATTCATCTATTGAGGAAAGTCTAGTGAGTTGCTAGGCTGTTTAAGTAGATCTTTAATAACTTTGTGGTAATAGTCAGCTAAACTCATGAGAACTTTAGTATCTAAGACTAAATTGCCTGAAATCATATTAGTCTTTGAGACTAAATAATTTGTAAAAGTGGTATTGGCCCATCATCTCCCAAGAGATCTGTTGTATTGTAACTCTAGGCTCTTAGTAACTATGGGATCTATTATGACCCCTAGGTCCACTACGACCTCTCAAAGCCTTGGTAATGTCTATTGCAACCCACTCAATTGTGTGGGGATTTACTATGATTTATCTCTGGGAGATTTCAAAGCCTAAAATCACTGTCTGTAAATAAAGTTCATACTAAAACTCATACTCACGAAGTCTAGTAACTATTACTCATAATGTCTAAAGCTAACTTATATGCCTATTATGCTATGCTAAATATTTCTTATGTGAAATGGGTTTTATATATTGTTTCATTTTTATAACAATCTTATGGTAATGATACTTAGGAGTATTTTAACATTTACTTACTACTCTTTATGGGATCATCAAATTCCCACTTTTAGTCTTATCATACTTTCTTTGTTTCTTTCTCTTACTAACTCACTTTACTTATCTTATTTTCTTTACTTAGTAATTGAAACTAGGTGTAGACTTTTCATGTGTTTATTCTAGCTTTATTCTTTTATCTTAAAAATTTCTGTCTCTACCTATATTGCACATTCAAGTGCCTTTATCACTAGCACAATTTGTATTTCATAGGGCATTTCACATCATGCATCAAGTGTGTCCAACTTTCCTCATAAGATAAGTACTGTATGTTGGTCCTTTATTCATTTCATTTGGTTCTCATGTATGGGGCTTAGACTAAACATATTAAATTCATGCTAACGGAGTCTTATAGCTTTAGTGCTCTAGGCACTTTTAATTTATATCATTCTGTACTAGGGATCCCTTTTAAATATTTTTCTTACATTTTTAGCATTACTAAAATCTCATAGCTCCCTTTATCTTTTAGCTCATCCCTTCACTTAACTAACTAAGATACTCTTTAATTATCGGGACACTCTAATGGTTGATACTATCATTTGCTATGCACTTAGGTTACATTACTATTGAGTTGGCTAGACTTAATATCATGTAATTGCTATGGCAAGCAAATCACAATATCAAACATTAATACACATGTGTATCATGACCAAGCTCGAGCCACTATCTCTAGTATATCACAAGTTTCCTAACAACCTAGAATATCCTTCTCTTACTTGTTATAACTCTCTTTATATCCTATGGCAAATAAGACAAAAGAAACTCTTTCTCTATCCTTTTTCTATTAATCATTATATTATCCCTAGGTTGTCTTCTCTTGCCCAATTGTTTTTACTTAAGGCACTATATCATACTATATAGATAGCCATACCAAGGACGACAATACCCTCTAGTGCACATTCTAATATATGTAGTCGTGTTACTTTGCATCTATTCCTAACTTCGCCAGGTCTTTGGTTCTAGAGTTACTATGATCTTTCTCTTTGAAGTTGTTATTACTTTACCCTTATCAAAAACTATTCTTTTCATTTATCTAGTTTCTCATTATTCCTTTACTTGTCTATACTCAATAGCTCTCTTTTACATTTTTAGGTTCACTATAGCTTATTTATTTTCACTAAGATTGGAGGGGACTAATTCATTTTATTTTTATTCTCTAATCTCTAACTAAACTATTGCTTCTAAAAGAGAGTTATCCCATGTGAACCCCAAACTTATCTCTTTTAAAGCTCTCGAGCTTATGTATTTTGCCACACCATACATAGCTAGCATCAATTTTACATCACAATTGGCCAAAAAGATTTATTTTCATAATTTAAGCACTTTTGACAACGAATTTATCCGTCATTAAAAGCAAATTAATTCAATTTAAGGCAAATGAAGCATTTGAACTTACCTTAATTATCCTCCATCCATAACATGGCCATTCATATCAGAAACATCATAATTTATGGCTTACATCTAGGCTTTTGAACCATACATCATAAATTCCACAAGTTGCTCTCGGGTTGTAGCATCCATTTTTTGATATGCACTTTAGAAATTCATAACTAATTCTAGAAAATCTAAATCATGCATATGATAGTTTTCTGGAAAGGTCTAGATGTCAACTAATGAGTAAAAATAACTCCAAATAAAAAAAATAGCATTTAGCTCATGAAAATCAATAGAACAATACATTGGGTTGTGCTCTTAGATTGTTGTAGATTTTCTAGTTCCATATTCCAATATGAAATTCAAAAATTCATAACTAATTCTAAAAAAATAAAAATTATAAAAATTATACCATTCTAAAAAGATTAGGACGTCCCCTAACTTTCATAAAAATTTTAGATCAAAACAACTAGGTTTGCCCCATGAAAATTGATGGAATAGTAACACTAGTCTAGGTGGTGTCCTACAACTGACATCAAATTTCAAAAATTCATATCTCCCTCAATATAGATCCAAATAAGGTTCTCTTTATGGCTATGGAAAGCTTATTATGTCTAATTTATTTTTCTAAGATTTCATGAGTATTGGATGTCATTTGGCCTATGAGTGATATAGAGAAATAAACTGACCATATGAACAGTAACTTAGACAATTCTGCATAATTTGCCTAACTTTGAAAATTCACAATAAATTTTCTCCAAATTGGGTGCTATTTGTCTCTATGGAAAGCTCTAGATGCGCTCTATAAGTATGGTAAATCTCATGCCAAGACTAGTCCATTTGTTCAGATTTTGGTTCAGGGTTAGTTTATGGTCAAATTTTGCTTCTAAATGGCCCTAAAGGGTACCCAATGACCTTCTTCATAACCCATGGCCATTTGAGCATGTCCCAAGTACCAATATAGCATTTATAAGCATTCCACTCAGCTTAAATCATCATGGCTCTCAATTTCACTCTCTCACATAGACTTGTACACTTATGCAACTAAGCTCAAGGGTGGCAAAATTACACATTCTCATTCATTTGAGCTCAAATTTGATACATACAACATTCATATATATATTTACATATGATCCTTCATTCACATCTCATGTTCATTATATAATTACATACTTTGACATCAAATTGTACATAAATCTATTCTAATGTCAAAGTACCATCTCTTATGCTCGTTGGCTCTCTTTCTTTACTCCATATGACTTACCTAGACATAGTTAGTGATAAAATAGGAAGGGGTGAGATTCAACGAATCTCAAAAACTATCTACCTTTCAAGCACACATATACAGCACATTTTCATATCAATGAATGTAAGCATGCTCTAAAGGCTCATAGAAGACATGCATAAATATATTTTTATGTCATTCAAATCCATTTCATTCAAGAATAGCCTCTAAGGACTTTTAGTCTAACCTCACCTAATTTCTAGAGACTTTTAGATTTAACTCATCCACTTTTAGGGACTTTTGACTTAGCCTCTGTAACACCATATTTATATAGCTCATCATCTCATATCATTTGTAGATTCATATCCATGAATTACATAGCACTCTTAAGGAAAATACATTAAAATAATGAATTAACTTACGTTACGTCACATATAAATTTTTCATTCGGTGTCCCATGGATCATATGAACTCATTCATCTTATTATCATATTTAATTACACAATAACAACTCAAATCCATCTCAAGAAGTGGACTAAAACTCATGCAAGTGGATGGTGTGCATGAAAATGTAGTGTGTAGCCTCGGGTAGTATTCTAGAATTCTGACATAAATTTTGAAAAATTATAACTAATTCTAAAATAATTGAAATCAAGCATACTTTACCATTATGGAAAGCTAAAAATGTATAATTTATGATAAAAATAATTTTAGACCAAGACAGAGACATTCAGCTACCAAAAATTGATGGAATAGTACCAAAGGTTGCCTATCACTACTGGTACTATCCTCTAACTTCAAAAATTCATATCTCCTTGTTCAGATGTCCAATTGGGGTGATCTCAGTGGCTATGGAAATCTTATTGTGTCTAGTTTATGTTTGTCAATTTTCATGAGCATTAAACATCATTTGGCCCGTAAATGATACTGCCCAAACAACTAACCAAATAAACAGTGTCTACATCAGTTTGGCAAAAAAATGACAACTTTGGAAAATCATAATTAATTCCAAAGAGTTCCAAATAATCTGATCTTTGGCTTTCCAAAACACTCTAGATGATTTCTATATGCATGCCAAATTTCATGAGTAGATTCATTCATTTGATCAAATTTTGATATTAAGTTACAAAATAGTTACTTTTATGTCTCATAAGGGGTCCAAATGGTCCATTTTGGTTTCTAAGGCAACCATGACCATTTGAGCATGTGGAAAAGTACCAAAATGGTCTACTAAACATGTCTCAAAGGTGCATAAACCCAGAAATTTAAAACTCACTCTCTCACCCCATGTCATACATAAGAATGCATACACTTGAAATTACCATTCACTATCCAAAATGTACATTACCATTCATTTGACACCAAAACTCATACATACAACAAATATTTGGGTAATTACACATGTTCAAATAATTATAAAATGATTCCATCATAGGATTACATCATATGCCATTCATATGGCTACAAAAGAAGCAAAACTAGACATTTTGTTATCAATCTCTCATCTCCTAACTTGGTAGCTTCCATTACCTTGCTTATTTGGTCCACCTAGCATGTTAAGACATTAGAGAGGAGAGAATGAGATTCAAAGAATCCCAATAGCTCATCTTCCTTTCAATCATACATAAAGAATTCAATTAAAGTCTTAAAAATGCATGCATGAGCATAATGGAAAGTGTAATCATTCAAGAAGCATTCTTAGCATTTGAACAAGTTATACAAAGCATACATAGGCTTGCTGTAACACCCCAAAATTAATTAAGGTGTTAATCATGGATTTGGATTAATTAAGAATAATTAATATGGAATAATTAGGCAAGTTAAATGAATGAAAATTTTAGAGAGATAAATTATTAATATGACTTTGAAATTTAATTGAGTTATAAACCCCATCAAGGCTCAAATTAAATTACGTAGGCCAAAGTTAGAGACTAATGGAGGCCCAATAATTTTAGATGCAAATCCAACCTTTTAATGTGAGACTTGGCCTAAGAGAGAGCATCTAAGGAGGGCCTAATTTGATTTAATGAGATAAAGACCTAAGACCCAACCTATATAAGCCCTTGTAATTGGCCCAATACCCCTTGTGCAGACCTCAACTAAGTGGGCTCTTGAATACTTGACCCAACCTAACTAATTGTTGAAATTAGACCAACAAATTAAGACTCAGCCCAATTCTACTCAAAGTCTGAACCCATATGGACTTGGACCATTGGGACAGCCTAAACCTATCCAAAACCCTAAACACATTCAGCCTTTCCCCTCCCTTATGTAGAAACACAAAACACAACTCATTTTCAGAGGTTTGAAGGGAGGCTAGGGTTCTTAGCAAGACAACCACCATTTCCCACTTCTAGAGCAAAATTCAGCCGAGGTAATAGTTATGTAACTTAATCTTCTCCTCTTCCTCTTCAATTTGACCTAATTGGCTTCTCATTTAGAGTATTTTCACTATACACAAAATCTGAAATGTGTTTGTTTGGTATTTCCTTAAAGGATTTTCGGAGGTAGAGGCTAAGAGGGATATTAGGTAATTATAGACTTTCCATTTTAATGCATTTTCTACTGGTTTAAGACCCCCATGGTTGATTTGTAGTATAGGTATTAATTCTGTACAAATTTGCTTAAGAATTGGGTGATATATTGAAGTTTCTAGTAGAGGACACATTCAATTCGAATTTAGGGATTTGTAGTGGTTGGGTAAGTGTCCTCTAGGTAGCCATTAGTATCTTAATTCTTTGGGTACTTGCTATTACTATAAATGATGATTTAAAGTATTTATTTTCTAATGCTATGGTTATAGGGAGATTTTGGTACTGCTGGTGGCTTTTCAATTGTCTGCAGAGTAAGGTAACCAGGACTATATTAATTCCATGCATATATCTACTTCAATTTCATATTTGTTGTACATGAATGATTTGAAATACTAAATTAATTGGTTGGCTATCTATTATATTGTATTTGGACCTTGTAAGTCCATGGTGGAGCTGTGGTGCGGTTACCACCTGTGCATGTGCTTTGATCGGGTACTGGGTTGTAATCAGACCCCAAATGCATTGAGCCCTGGTTGTGCTCATTGGGGAGTTGGTGCCATGGATGGGCCTCTCCCAGTGTTATTGGTCTTTAACATATGGAAATATGATTACTAGTATGGGATGGTAATCATAGTAGCCTAACCATTTCCTTTGCTGATATGACTAATATGATTCTAATATTGATTTTGATTTATGCATATATGTTAATTAAATTGGATTATATGAATGGAAATTTTCTTGGTTACTAAGATTCACATCTCACCCTGTTTCATGGGATCATACATTCAGGTGAAGGCTCTTCACATAAGGATAAGGGAAACAAGTGGATGAAAATTCATGAGCTCCAACCATGTGGGGAGAAGGCTACATTTAAACTGATTTAACTAGAATAGATGCTAAATTTTGTATTCTTTTTGTATAGCATTACCATGTAATCATGTTGCCAAGTGTAGGCTCTTATATTTTGATTATTTAGGATGTATCTATTGAGGAGTTAGGCCTCATCTTAGCTTGGTATTGGATGTATGAACTTATAACACCTGATGTATGAATTTTGCTGAATTTATGGTATGGTATACTATTGGAAATATAATTATGTGATGCATTAGATGTTTATATGAACCATTAATGTATGAAATCTGTAACGGGATGTATATTGAATGTTAATTGTTGATAGTTCCTGAATTCTTGCTATTATTACTTTATGGACTTGCTGATACAGGGTAGTTAGAGGAGTAGAAATTAACATTTAAGTTTTGAATTGGTAATGGTAGAATAGCTAGGTAAATAAGATAGATAAATACCATTAGAGTCATATAAAATGAGGGAGAGTGGTTCTAGGGTGTTCCTGAGAAGAGAATTAGAGTGGATGGGATGAAATTTGGGAGATGTAGTTACAAGAGGGAGTCACACCATAGCTAGGAAGGCTTCTTTGTGGCTTGGAGAGTGACAGTGGCGAAAAAACATTGTGGCTTGAGAAGTATCATCGTAGCTCAAAGCAAAAAAAATCATGTAGGAAGGTGGCAGAGAGAAACCTTGCTGCGGCGCAACTGGTCTTACTGTGGTGCAAGTCGAGGAAACTAGGTAAGGAGTGTCCAGTAGCAAGCCTCGCCACAGTGCAAGTGTATTCCGTCGAGGCAAGAATCGTGGGCCTTGAACAGTAGCTCCAAGAGGCATTTTCACCGCGGTGCCATGTAGATTTACAACAGCAACGGTCCAACTCACCATGGTAAATTCGTGTGAGTTACCTAATAAGATTCTCGAGAGTAAGTGTGAGTTGCCCAATAAGATTCCCGAGAGTAACTTAGCCATGGCGCAGAAAGTCAAGGCCGTGGTGCAAAGTGAAAAACTTAGTTTTCGAGGTCCAGTACTTAACTTAGCCACAGCAGGAGAATTTCAAGTCGGGCGAAGGTTTCCAAACTCTTACCTTTAGCCTAAAAACCCCAGTTTCTTTAATGGTAATGCTAGGAAATGATATAGGAACACTTGTGGGAGGTTTTTGTGTGTTGAAATTGATGGATAGATGAATCACAAACCCCTTATGATAGTATAATTTCTTTTATACATTTTCACATTTATGGTTGTGTAGTTAATGAACCTAATATTATCGAGGTCTAAATTTCCCTATAATTTTCACGATGTATTTAATTTTAATGACTCTAAACCTTGATCATTAAGAATTAATTATGTATTTAACCATAATTACCATGATTAGAAAATAAGGTTGTTACACTTGCCCAGTAAATAGATTAACCTCATCCATTCTCTTTAAGGTTATTGGACTTGCCTCACCCTTTTTTTCTTAAAGGCCTTGAACTAAGCCTTACTCTTGGAAGACTCTAGACTTTGTCTCTACCATTTTCAAGGGTTCTTGGCTCATCCTTACCATAACTAGTGGGTTCTTTGCTTCACCACACTCAAGCAAACTAAAGCAAATACATAAAATGTTCTTTGAATGCATAAAACAACATCATGGTACCATGGTATATGAATGCATACTAGAATACTTTCTTATCACTTAAAACACACATACACACATTCAAGATAAGACAAACATTCATCCATACATGAAGAAAAGAGGAGAGAGCTACCTTTGCCACATAAGCACACTTTTCTCCTTAGAATAATACTCCCTTTTTTGGCCACACACTCATAATGATGTGAAGCTTGTTGCTCTCTTGGCCTATATACATAAAATAAGAACCAATTATGTTCTTGGAACCATTCTCAAAGCTATCTATCTACTTGAAACTCTAACTTTGTCTATGGTTCATTTATGGTTCCTAAATGCACCTAATGAAGCAATATCCATTATTTGAGTTCTAGGCTCCATTATTTCCTTCCATTTATGATTCTTGACCCTATTTAAACTTCTTGGAGCCATCACACAATTAAAACAAGGAGCCTAACTAGGTGTTGCTTTTTTAGGCCATATTATGGAACCTATGATGCCATCTCACTTTCTATGGTTTCTAAAATTTTTCCAAGGCTTCCTCTCATCCTCTTCCATCATATATGATTCAAAAATAAGCTTGGAACAAATTAAAACTTCCCTTAGGTGCTCCAAGTCCCTTAAGTTGAGGTTATGCTCCTTCTTGGCACCTTTGGAGTTTTCTTTGTTTTCTTGATGGAAGATGCATGTGAGGAGCCTTCTAGGGATCTTAGGAGCTCATCCAAACACTTATTTAGGCTTAGGAATCATTGTATCAAATCAGATTTTACAAAGGACACTTGAAACCCTAGGTTTTCTATCTTGTAATGTAATGGTCCTTTTGTTATTTTCTTTGCATATTCTTGTTCTCCTCCCTTAAATTCTTAAGATTCATCCTTGGTTTATCTAGAAACTAAACCCCTTAGGGCTGGCCTTATGTAGGTCAAACCACCCACAAGAGAAGGAAGGAGGAGGATTAAGTAAGGAGATGACAAAGTACCTTGATTTCCTTAATTCTTCTTGCTTGTTTTTCACCTTTCTTGGCTTCCTCACCTTGAATCCAAAATTTCCCCTCTGTTCTACCCTTAAAACATATCAAAGAACTTCAACAAAACCATGGGAAAGAAGAGAAGATGGAGGAGAAGGAGTTCGCTAAAGAGAAAGTATGAAAAATCAAGAAAATCCATACCTTGTTCCTTGTTTTTCTCCTTCCTTTATTCTCCTTCTTGTGTGCCACAAACCCTTGCTCTCTTCTTTGGTTTAGGGCAGAAATAAAAGTGGCTAAAAGAAGGAGGATGTGGGGCGTGGGCTCTATATATATATAGCTAGGTTAAGAAATAGTTTTCAAAAATTCCAATTTTGTCCGTTTATCTTGGTATTTTTGTTTTTTATTTGTTTTAGCTCCTTTTTGAGAATCGTCTTTTCCATCATGAAATTTAGGTCCTCAATTTAATAAAATGCCTTTAGAATCACTTAAGTTGGAGCTAAAACCTTCCCGAACGAATCCGTCAAAGTTCAAGTCAACTGACATTAGAAAACATACACCGAATGGGTTTTGGGTTTTGACTATCTCAGGGCTTCCCATAGTTTTCAAAGCCTCTGAGAACCCTGAGCAACTTAAATTTTTATTTAAAAATCTCTCCTATGATAATTGCAAAATTTACTTAAAATTACAAAAATGCCATTACATTTCGTTAACATTTCATTAAAATTTATTTCTTTATTCTAGCTCCGTTTTTCTTTCTGTCTGAGCTTTGAATTCTCATTTTTAGAAGTCTAGAATGTTACTTAAATTTTGTAGGACCTTAACTAGTTCATTTTAGGGGACTTGCTTTGAAAGCGTATCCATTTTCATCGTTTTGATGAAAACTGGATATTACAGCCTCACTTACTCTTAAGAATTTTGGCTTTATCTTACCCGCTCTTATGGACTTTTGGCTCTTCGTCACCCAATCTAAGAGACTTTTGGCACAACCTTATCCAATTCAAGTTATCTTGCATTTAAAACACATTTAATGCACATAGTGGAACCATAACATGTAAACAAAAGCTATAAGCATATCTCATAGTTTAAACATACACATAAGCTTCCAAAGACACTAAATTATCTAACAATGCATATAAGAAAGGATAGAAAGTTACCTCAAGGTGATAAGCATGATGTTTTATATATTTTAATCCCCTAATTTAGGCATTTTAATGTCCAAATATGGCTTTAAGACTTTAATTAGATGAGATTTCATTTTAATAGCCATTTTTATATTTTAGAAGTTAATTTGTAGAAATTTGGTTTTTTATGCTCATTTTATTTTAAATAATTTTTTGTGAATATGTCTATTTGATTTTTCCTACTCTTTTGTGCAGAATTTTAATATGAATTGGGAGATTGAACAAGCAAGTGATTTAAAGAAAAGAAAGGAATGATTAAAGAAGCATGAGCTTGAGCTAAAGAGAAACTTAAGTGCAAAATGAAAAGAAAACACGTGGGTTGAAGGGCCTTGGAAACAAATGAAAAGAAAAGCATGCAGCTTACATGAAAGACACAAGCTACAGACGTGGAAGCTTGGGCTAAAGACAAGAAGACAGCAGCTCACAACTCGAGCTGAACATGGAATGAAGCAGCATGTTAGAATGGAAAGGAGCCAAGTTAAACAAGGAGCAGCTGCAGACAGAAGAGAAGGAAGCAACGTCCAGTTTCGTGCAGAAGCAAATAACACACATAGAAGCAGACGAGAAAACGCCTGGAGCTTCTCTGGACTCGACCTGGACAGCAGAGGTACACCTGCAGATGGAGAGAGAGCTGGCTTCTGGTTTTACGGACGCTGGAGTTGGAGAGAGACGCATTGCTTATTCATTTTAGCTTCTTCGAACTTCACAGACGCAAAACCTGAAGCTCATTCACTCATCCATCTTCGGACTTCATTGCAGTTGGAGAGGAGACGCTGGAGCTTTGCATGGAATTCACGCGAAAAAGAAGAGAACACGCTGCATGGGACGTGAAAAAAAAAGAACGGCGAAAAATGCATGCAGAAGTTGTAGCTAGCCAAAGCAGATTTGAAGCCACGTTCTGGTGCCTTGAGCAGGCAAGGGGAAGGAGAAAATGAGAGAAACAGCCGCGGGTTTGGGAGGTCCATGAGAGAACACACACATGCAGAAATAGAAACAGCTCCTGGTCTGTAAACAGAAGCTCGAGTCTTGGTTCTGATATGGAGGAAAAGGAAAGCTGCAGAAGAAAGTTACGGGCAAAACGCTGAAGCAAATGTGGATTATTATAATCACAATGGGGCCCACACTCATATGAACAAAGAAGGGAAAACATGCTACGGGTAAACATGTACAAGCTGAAGGCATTCGAGCAGAATAAATGAGCACGTGAAATCATTAAGCAAGCCACGTGAGAGAGGATCCATCGTATACATTCACCTCTCACGACGCTGATTCAAGCCTGGCCCATTCAACACAGAATTCCATTCATTCACGTCTTCGGAACGTCTATATATACAAACCCACGCCTCCATCCATTCATCCATCATTCACCCACGCCTCCATCCATTCATCCATCATTCACCACACTCTCATCCATTCCATTCTCCATCTCCATCTCCATCCACCGAATGAAGAACTAATTTCCATCTTGAGGCTAGCAAGGGAGGAAGCTCTTGGTTAAAACTTGAATCCTTGGAGAAGAAGCAGAATTTTGGCTAAGATTCCTTGATTTTCCTACACTTTTTCTTTTTCTGTACAATCTTGGTTAAGTTGTATTTGATTAGGAATTTGCGTAATTAATTAGTGGCTGGTTAGACACTGATTAGGAAACCTTTTTTGTTGATTAATTGGTTGGATTTGAATTTGATTTTTCATTATTCTCTCTAATCTTCCATGTATGCCACGAAGGTGTTCGATGAAATGCATGAGTAAGGTTATGTGTTTAAATGTCTATTTGAGAATTCCTTAGTGTTTAGTTGGTTAATTAAACATTTTTTGGATGATGAATCAGAAGATAATTAATTAGTTAATCAATCAAATTAGATGTTCATTGATCTTAAAGACAAGAGTTAACGATTTAATGCGGGATTGAGGTCTCAATTCAATATTAGATCATTAATCTCTTGAATCTTGAATGGTTATTCAAGATCAATTGCTAATGAACATAATTAGGAATTCTTAGGCCATAATTAATCACAATTAGAATAGGATAAGGATAGTAGATACCAAGAGACAATTCCTAAGCTAGTCACAAGCCCATCATTCATCACAATTTATCCAATTAGGTAGTATTTAGAAATGTTGTTTCAATTCAGTTTAGGATAGTTTAATTCAATTAAAAACCCCCCAAATTAAATAGTTCTAGGACCTTAGAACACTTAAAGAACCCAATTGAATATTGAATTCCAATTCCAAGGGAGATGACCTAGGTTGTGCCACTTGCTATATTTAATATCCAACCTAGTTTTATTTTGAGGGTTGCACGACAAGCCCGTCAAAATTTGGCGCCGTTGCCGGGGAATTGGAATTTCAATTATTTGAGAAAGTTTTCTAAGTGTTTTTGTTTTGTTTTATCTTTGTTTTAGTTCTATTTTGATTTGATTTTCGTTCTGTTTTGAACTTGGAATCGGTTAATTTCGGTGTTGCGCGTTAAGTGTCCTGGTTGCTGGAATTTTCGTTCAAAGTGCCCAGAAAATTCTCATACTTTGTTTTTCAAGGTTTTTGGGCGTTTTGAGCAAAAGTAATAGCATAGCTATTAGGTGTACCATTTTTTGGCTAAATTCCAACGTTTGAGGCACTTTTTCTAATTTTTTAGTATTTTCTCGAATTTTTTAGGAATTTTTCAATTTTTCTGGAGTTATCTTCTTTAATTTTTGTGAGTTTGTTTTGTGTCATTAGGCTCTGTTTTAGAGTGTTTTTCATTGTTAGGAACTTCTTATCTTCATTTGATTTGATTTTCTTAATTTTGAGTTAATTTTAGTTATAGTTATTTGTGATTTTGCTTTGTGCTAAAAGTAATTGTACTTCTCATTTTATTTTTGCTTTAAATGAATCCATATTTTTCTAATCAAGGTGTTTATGATCCTTATGCAAATAATGGGACTTCCAGGCAGTTGGATGATCTCAAGACAATGCTTCAAGGCGTTCTTGAAAGACAAAGGCAAAATCAACAAAGCCAACAATACCAACAAGTCCAACCACCATGCTACCAACCATACCACCATCCATATGAGATTCATCCAAATTACCACCATCATCATGAACCATACCATGACTACCATAGGCAAGAGCCACAATATCATCCTTACAACTACCATGAGGGGTACATGCAACAAGAGCCTCAAAGGGAACCTTTTTTGTTGATTAATTGGTTGGATTTGAATCTGATTTTTCATTATTCTCTTTAATCTCCCATGTATGCCACGAAGGTGTTCGATGAATTGCATGAGTAAGGTTATGTGTTTAAATGTCTATCTGAGAATTCCTTGGTGTTTAGTTGGTTAATTAAACATTTTTGGATGATGAATCAGAAGATAATTAATTAGTTAATCAATCAAATTGGATGTTCATTGATCTTAAGGATAAGAGTTAACGGTTTAATGTGGGATTGAGGTCTCAATTCAACATTAGATCATTAATCTCTTGAATCTTGAATGGTTATTCAAGATCAATTGCTAATGAACATAATTAGGAATTCTTAGGCCATAATTAATCACAATTAGAATAGGATAAGGATAGTGGATACCAAGAGACAATTCCTAAGCTAGTCACAAGCCCATCATTCATCACAATTTATCCAATTAGGTAGTATTTAGAAATTTTGTTTCAATTCAGTTTAGGATAGTTTAATTCAATTAAAAACCCCCCAAATTAAATAGTTATAGGACCTTAGAACACTTAAAGAACCCAATTGAATATTGAATTCCAATTCCAAGGGAGATGACCTAGGTTGTGCCACTTGCTATATTTAATATCCAACCTAGTTTTATTTTGAGGGTTGCACGACAACTACCATGAGGGGTACATGCAACAAGAGCCTCAAAGGGAATCGAGTTCGAAAGAAAGGATGATGCAGCTAATGGAAGCCTTAGATCTTCGAATCCAACAAAGGGATGCCGAACATCTTCAATTCAAACAAGAACATGAACGGTGGTATCTTGAAATGCAATAAAGGCTCGACAACATGATGAAGGATTCAGGAATTCAATTGAATCAACCGACTTCAAGTGCTAATGAATCAATTGAAGAGCAAATTAGAAGGGAATGTATAGAAGAAGAAGAGTCTTATCCATTAGGTAATATCCTTCCATCTTCTAATGTTTTACAATTTGTTGGAACTGAACTTAATTTGCATGATAGCACTTCAATTCCTAATGCATATAATGTTGTTAATTCTGAATTACATGATGATGTTGTTGATGAAGAAATAGTTGTTGAAACTCCTGATATGGTTGATTGTGGTAGTTCATTGAGCAAAATTGATACATTTGTTGATGTTCATGAACCCTTGTGTATTGATGCACTTGGGATGTCTACTCCTAGCTGTGATTATAGTGAAAATTTTATTTCTGAATCAATTGATAAATCTATTGAGTCTAGGGTAGTAGATAAGTGTGAGGGTGACTTGGAATGTGATGATCATGCTGCTCCTGGTGTGGAATTAGTTGATAAGTCTATTGATGATACATCTTCTAAATTTAAAGACAACATGCCATTTGGATCATGTGACATAACTGATTTGGATGCATTTCTTGATTCTATGTGTGTTGAATCTACTCTATGTGATGAATACTCTCAGATTAATTCTTCCATTGAGACTAGTGAGTCCATCACATATACTGATCATTATGATTCCTCACTAGCATGTCATGATGTGACTGATGAAATGGTAAATGTAGCATGTGAAAATAATATAGGCATTGAATTTGTTGAGCAGCTTGTTGATAATTCAGACTCTAATTCACAATGCTTATGTGATGATATGCATACATGTCCTATATGTGCTGAGATTAATGAATTTCTGGAGTCTGATAAGTCTATTGAATCTATGGAATCCTTGGTTTGCACTGAAATTGTTAATGAACCTGATTCTACTGATCATACTAGTGTTTATGATAGTATGCATAGTGATACTGTTGATATTGAAAATTCTATTGATGCTTGTGCTATTATTGATACTAGTGAGAGACTGAATTTTGCTGTTGATAATTCTCTAGAATTTTGTGAGCCTACTGATGTCTCTTTGGTCAGGGAAGATACTGTCTCTATTGTTGAGAGTCCTGAACAGATTCCTGAGGTTGGTGAAGTAGTTCCCAACAAGCCACAGACTCTCTCAGTAAAGGAAAAACAACTGTCAAACACCTTGAACTCAAAGGATTGTGAGAAGTTACAATTTAATTTTTCTGTGGATGTAGTGCCTCTTACTGATGAGAGTCAAGTAGATTTTATTGGCTTTGATAGATATTTAGAGAGTCTAAAGTCTAGTGTTTTTAAATTTGATTTTAGATTTTCTTTCTTTAGTTTTAAATCTTCTAATTTTGATTTTTATTCTTTTCTTGGTTCTAAAAATGCTAAAAATGACTTTCTGAAACTACTGATGGTTGAAGAAGTCCATGAGTCAACACTGAATGATCAATCAAAATGTTTTAAAGTGGTTAGACTCAAATTTGTTCAGTTAAGAAGGAATAAAGTATTTTTAATTTTGGTTTTTGATACTTATGATTAGTTAGTCTTTGATAGAGTTCTCTATAGTTTAGGATTTAGTTTTCTTTTCTTTTCTATATTACAGTTTGTTTTGTTTCTGTTTTGTAGGAAATAAATTGCTAACCAGCTACAATGAACATCTTAGCCACCTTTGAGATCTTCGTTGGCAAGTTCATCCGGTTGTACTCTCTCTTTTCACTCTTTACATTGTATTGTTTATCTGTTTACTAGATTGTGTGCTGGCATTGAGGACAATGCAACATTTAAGTGTGGGGGAGAGAGTCATTTCATTCCATCCATCTTTTTTTCAAAAAATTTTCTAAAAAATTTTTGAAAAATAGCATGATTTTTCTTCAATTTTTCTGTAAAAGTTGCAAGTTGAGATGATTATTAGCTTGGATTCACTTAGACATGACAAGTGATGGATCTTGTATTTTGATTTAAGTGAAGTGGCAATGAATTTGATTTTAATGAATTATTTGATAGCCATTAGCTGGTGAGGATTTGAGCCTTAATTGTTCAATTCTAGTGTGTTTTCACCTATCTTTGTTTCACTCTAGAACTTGTCTTGATTCTTTGTTGAGACCATAATTGCATTTGCATGCATGAAAATGATAAGGCATTCCTTTCTATTTTAGCTAGTGAGCCAAAAAGCCAACCCTATATGCATTTTATCCATTGTTTTAGCCACTTCGAGCCTTGATTTTCTTTTCTTGTTAAACCATAGCCAAATAAACAAATAAAAAAAAAAAAAATTTCCACCTTGTTTTAAGATGCCTTAGGAATTTCAAGGAGTATTACATCTAAATAGGATAGGTGAATGTGTGCTTTGCATCCATTAAGGCCATTGTTAATCAAAGAATTTGTTCTAAGAAAAAAAGAAAAAGGAAAAAAAAAAAATTTTGCAAAGAGAAGAAAAGATAGAAAAGCAAAAAAAAAATAAAAAAAAATAAAAAAAAAAAAGAGAGGAAAAGTTATTGAAAATCAAAAGAAAGAAGTACTTTAGATTGAGTTTATAGTTGCTTATACTTGTTGGAAATAAGGCCTTGAATGCACATTCTTCCCTATTCTAGATTGTCATTGAGTGCTCTTGAGGTTCTAAGGTATCCATTTGTTTAGTTTTTCCCCTTGTTTTTGTTATCCATTCATTTCATTCCCTAGCCCCATTACAACCCTGAATAAAGTCCTTTGATTTGTGCTTTGCATTTAGCATGGGTGGTGGAGACTTAGAAGTTAGACAAGCTTATGGTAGTGAACTTTGATCGGTGAAGTTTGAGTGATTCATATTGCCTAAACACTTGAAAGTTGAGAGTAAACACCAATCCATGTGAGGGCTATGCATTTCAATTCATTCTTTTCAAATGAAATGGCCATGGAACTCAATTCTTGATACAAGTGAAATTAGCTTAGATTGTTGAAGTAATGAAAAGTTGTGATTAGTTCTAACTTGCGATTTTTACACCTTATTTTCCATTTTCTTTTTCCACATGCCATTCTTCTAGCTGGGTGTTTCAAATTCATTCTTGTAACTTGGATTTTAAGTTTTGCCCAGGAGTGTAAAGGTTTAAGTGTGGGGGAATTTGATAAGCATGATGTTTTATATATTTTAATCCCCTAATTTAGGCATTTTAATGTCCAAATATGGCTTTAAGACTTTAATTAGATGAGATTTCATTTTAATAGCCATTTCTATATTTTAGAAGTTAATTTGTAGAAATTTGGTTTTTTATGCTCATTTTATTTTAAATAATTTTTTGTGAATATGTCTATTTGATTTTTCCTACTCTTTTGTGCAGAATTTTAATATGAATTGGGAGATTGAACAAGCATTTGATTTAAAGAAAAGAAAGGAATGATTAAAGAAGCATGAGCTTGAGCTAAAGAGAAACTTAAGTGCAAAATGAAAAGAAAACACGTGGGTTGAAGGGCCTTGGAAACAAATGAAAAGAAAAGCATGCAGCTTACATGAAAGACACAAGCTACAGACGTGGAAGCTTGGGCTAAAGACAAGAAGACAGCAGCTCACAACTCGAGCTGAACATGGAATGAAGCAGCATGTTAGAATGGAAAGGAGCCAAGTTAAACAAGGAGCAGCTGCAGACAGAAGAGAAGGAAGCAACGTCCAGTTTCGTGCAGAAGCAAATAACACACATAGAAGCAGACGAGAAAACGCCTGGAGCTTCTCTGGACTCGACCTGGACAGCAGAGGTACACCTGCAGATGGAGAGAGAGCTGGCTTCTGGTTCTACGGACGCTGGAGTTGGAGAGAGACGCATTGCTTATTCATTTTAGCTTCTTCGAACTTCACAGACGCAAAACCTGAAGCTCATTCACTCATCCATCTTTGGACTTCATTGCAGTTGGAGAGGAGACGCTGGAGCTTTGCATGGAATTCACGCGAAAAAGAAGAGAACACGCTGCATGGGACATGAAAAAAAAAGAACGGCGAAAAATGCATGCAGAAGTTGTAGCTGGCCAAAGCAGATTTGAAGCCACGTTCTGGTGCCTTGAGCAGGCAAGGGGAAGGAGAAAATGAGAGAAATAGCCGCGGGTTTGGGAGGTCCATGAGAGAACACACACATGCAGAAATAGAAACAGCTCCTGGTCTGTAAACAGAAGCTCGAGTCTTGGTTCTGATATGGAGGAAAAGGAAAGCTGCAGAAGAAAGTTACGGGCAAAACGCTGAAGCAAATGTGGATTATTATAATCACAATGGGGCCCACACTCATATGAACAAAGAAGGGAAAACATGCTACGGGTAAACATGTACAAGCTGAAGGCATTCGAGCAGAATAAAGGAGCACGTGAAATCATTAAGCAAGCCACGTGAGAGAGGATCCATCGTATACATTCACCTCTCACGACGCTGATTCAAGCCTGGCCCATTCAACACACAATTCCATTCATTCACGTCTTCGGAACGTCTATATATACAAACCCACGCCTCCATCCATTCATCCATCATTCACCCACGCCTCCATCCATTCATCCATCATTCACCACACTCTCATCCATTCCATTCTCCATCTCCATCTCCATCCACCGAATGAAGAACTAATTTCCATCTTGAGGCTAGCAAGGGAGGAAGCTCTTGGTTAAAACTTGAATCCTTGGAGAAGAAGCAGAATTTTGGCTAAGATTCCTTGATTTTCCTACACTTTTTCTTTTTCTGTACAATCTTGGTTAAGTTGTATTTGATTAGGAATTTGCGTAATTAATTAGTGGCTGGTTAGACACTGATTAGGAAACCTTTTTTGTTGATTAATTGGTTGTATTTGAATTTGATTTTTCATTATTCTCTTTAATCTCCCATGTATGCCACGAAGGTGTTCGATGAATTGCATGAGTAAGGTTATGTGTTTAAATGTCTATCTGAGAATTCCTTGGTGTTTAGTTGGTTAATTAAACATTTTTGGATGATGAATCAGAAGATAATTAATTAGTTAATCAATCAAATTGGATGTTCATTGATCTTAAGGATAAGAGTTAACGGTTTAATGTGGGATTGAGGTCTCAATTCAACATTAGATCATTAATCTCTTGAATCTTAAATGGTTATTCAAGATCAATTGCTAATGAACATAATTAGGAATTCTTAGGCCATAATTAATCACAATTAGAATAGGATAAAGATAGTGGATACCAAGAGACAATTCCTAAGCTAGTCACAAGCCCATCATTCATCACAATTTATCCAATTAGGTAGTATTTAGAAATGTTGTTTCAATTCAGTTTAGGATAGTTTAATTCAATTAAAAACCCCCCAAATTAAATAGTTCTAGGACCTTAGAACACTTAAAGAACCCAATTGAATATTGAATTCCAATTCCAAGGGAGATGACCTAGGTTGTGCCACTTGCTATATTTAATATCCAACCTAGTTTTATTTTGAGGGTTGCACGACAAGCCCGTCAAAATTTGGCGTCGTTGCCGGGGAATTGGAATTTCAATTATTTGAGAAAGTTTTCTAAGTGTTTTTGTTTTGTTTTATCTTTGTTTTAGTTCTATTTTGATTTGATTTTCGTTCTGTTTTGAACTTGGAATCGGTTAATTTCGGTGTTGCGCGTTAAGTGTCCTGGTTGCTGGAATTTTCGTTCAAAGTGCCTAGAAAATTCTCAAATTCTGTATTTCAAAGTTTTTGGGTGTTTTGAGCAAAAGTAATAGCATAGGCTATTAGGTGCACCATTTTTTGGCCAAATTCCAACGTTTACAGCACTTTTTTGAATTTTTTAGTATTTTTTCGAATTTTCTAGGATTTTTCTAATTTTTCTGGAATTTTTTTTTTAATTTTTCTTTGTTAATTTTTGTGTTCCTTCTTAGTTTTTGCTTGTCTAATTGGTGTATGACAAGAAGCTCTGGTGAAAAATTAATTGATTTGGATCCAGAAATTGAAAGAACCCTTAGAAGACAAGTAAGGATTAGGAAAAACAAGGATAGTGTAGGAATTAATAGTTCTAATTCATCTGCTTTTGATTCTGTACAAGGAATTGATTGTGCACTTCAATTTGCTAGTGATAATATGGCTGAACAAGATCAAATAAATGCTAACAGGAATATGCATGTTCAGGCTAACTTGAATGTGAATGCAAATTTGAATAATAACATGCATGCTAGAACTATTAGAGAATTGACGGCTCCTAATGTGCATTATCAAAATCTTTGCATACAATATCCAGAATTAGATGCAAATTTTGAGCTTAAATCCGGATTGATTCACTTACTTCCTAAGTTTCAGGGACTTGCAGGAGATGACCCTCACAAACATCTAAAAGAATTCCATGTTGTATGCTCTACAATGAAGCCACAAGGTGTCTCAGAGGAACAAATCAAGCTCAGAGCATTCCCTTTTTCCTTGGATGGTTTAGCCAAGGATTGGTTGTACTATCTACCTCCCGGTGCCATTGCTTCTTGGGACCAACTGAAGAGGTTATTTTTGGAGAAATTCTTTCCTGCATCTCGCACTGCATCAATAAGGAAGGAGATATGTGGGATCAGACAGAATAGTGGAGAGACTTTATATGAGTACTGGGAAAGATTCAAAAGATTGTTGGCTAGTTGTCCTCACCATCAAATCTCTGATCAGTTGCTTATCCAGTACTTCTATGAGGGGCTGTTGATCATGGATAGAAATATGATTGATGCTGCCTCTGGGGGAGCCTTAGGTGATTTAACACCTACAGGAGCCTAGGAGTTGATTGATAAGATGGCTCAGAATGCTCAGCAATTTGGATCCAGATCAATGCAAACAGCAAGAGGAGTCAATGAATTGTGTACTCCAGATTATGGTCAGAGAATTGAGAGCAAACTTGAAGTAATGTCTACTGTGCTCCAAAAGCTTGCTTTAGATCGGCAGCAGTCATCCTCCATCCCTTCTCAGACTTGTGCACCACAGTCCTTCCCTGCTCAGACATATTCTTATCCACAGTGTTATGCATCTGGACAGACATCTTCCTCTACTACCTTGGTAGGACCCCTATGTGATATATGCTCTTTAACCACACATACTACTGATCAGTGCCCTATGTTAGAGGACAGGGTAGAGGCTTGTGCTGGGATGTTTCCAGTTAGGCCGATGCAACAAGGACAACAAAAATATGATCCCTATTCTAACACATACAATCCAGGATGGAGGGATCACCCTAACCTGAGATATGGGGGAGGACAACAGCAAAATAGATACAATGTTGTAGGACCAAATGCATAGTATTCCCAACCTCTTAAGCAATCAGTTCCTATCTAAGAGGAACCCATAAAAAATAACAACGTGGAGTTTATGATGAAGCAACTCTTGGAAAAGATGGATCAAAATGAGGCTAGAAACAAACAAGAATTGGCTAACATGAAAAATCAGAACAAGCATTTGGAAAATATGGTTAGCCAATTAGCTAATTCTCTCAATGAGATAAAAAGCCAAGGTTCAAGCCAATTACCCTCACAGACAGTTGTTAATCCGAGGAATAGTAGCAATGTTAGTGCCATCACTCTTAGGAGTGGAAAAGAAGTTCAGGGATCCTCAGATACCACCACCATGGATAAATCGGCGTCACCAAAAACACACGTCGCACCAAATGAGCCTAATAATGAAGAGGAGCCAAAGAAAATTTTGCCTTTCCCACATAGACCTACCTTGGGAAAGAGGCAAACTGAAGCAGATGCAGAAAAAGAAATTCTTGAGACTTTTAAAAAGGTTGAGGTCAATATACCCCTGTTGGAGGCAATCAAGACCATCCCTAAATATGCCAAGTTTCTCAAGGAGATATGTACTAACAAGAGGCGTCTGAGAGGAAATGAAAAAGTTAATTTTGGCAAGAACGTTTCAGCACTCATACAGCCAGCAATGCCCACCAAGTGTCAAGATCCGGGCACTTTTACAATTCCATGCACCATTGGAAATTTTGAGTTTTCTGATGCTTTAATTGATCTTGGTGCTGCTATAAATGTTATGCCTAAATCTGTTTATTCATCTTTGCAGGTGGGAGAGCTGAAACCTACCGAAGTGGTTGTGCAGCTGGCAAATAGGAGTATTGCTTATCCTTCAGGAGTGTTGGAGGATGTTCTGGTTAAGGTAAAGGATTTAATTTTTCCAGCTGATTTTTATGTCCTTAATATGGAAGATGATAGATATAGATCTAGTGGACATGCCCTACTCATTTTAGGTAGACCTTTCCTGAAAATTGCTAAAACAATTATAAATGTGCATGAGGGTAATCTTCAAATGGAGTTTGCTGGCAATGTGATACAATTTAATATATTTGATGCCATGAAATACCCTTGTGATGATAACTCTGTTTTTAGTATCAGCTTGATTGATATGTCAGTTGATGATGCCAGTGCTGATTTTAGGGATAGTTTGTTGACTGAATCCTGTGATATTGTTGATCTTGATGATTCTTTGAAACATAATTGTGATGACTCTCATTCTTGCACTATATGTAGAGAAATTGATGAATTTTTGAGCTTGTATGATGAGATTAACTCTACAGAATCTATTACTAATCAGATTGATTCTATTTCCTTTAGAACATCTATTGATTTTACTGGTCTTGTTGACCTTTCTAGTACTGATAAGTCTTTGCATGTTGATATGGATAGTTTAGGGAATCATGATGCTGATATTCATTTGACTACTGATTCTTTTGATTCTTCCCATATTCCTTCTACTGATAGTCCCAAAGATGGGAAAGTTGTTTCTTCTGTCTGTGAGTTGTCTGAACAGGTATTTAGCATGGAAGAGATTGAAATCAAACAACTCATACCTTCGGTTGAGCAAGCTCCCACCTTGGAGCTCAAACCGCTGCCAGATAATCTCAAGTACACCTACTTGGGGGAAGATGAGAAGCTTCCAGTAATTGTGGCTAGTGACATTATTCCAGAGGAAGAAGAGAAACTTCTAGAGGTCTTAAGGAGGAGAAAACAAGCAATAGGGTGGACCTTAGCCGACATACCTGGCATTAGCCCTGATACATGCATGCACAGAATTTTGTTAGAAGATGGGGCAAAACCAGTAAGGCAACCTCAAAGGCGACTGAACCCACTTATTCTGGATGTGGTTAAAAAGGAAGTTTCTAAACTATTATCTGCTGGTATAATATATCCTATTTCTGACAGTCAGTGGGTTAGTCCTGTGCAGGTAGTTCCAAAGAAATCAGGGATCACAGTGATCCGAAATGAAAATAACGAATTGGTGCCCACCCGTGTACAGAATAGTTGGAGGGTTTGCATTGACTATAGGAGGCTAAATTTAGTCACTAGAAAAGATCATTACCCTCTCCCATTTATTGATCAGATGCTTGAGCGTTTAGCTGGTAAATCTCACTACTGTTTTCTGGATGGATTTTCAGGGTATTTTCAGATATGCATAGCCCCGGAGGATCAAGAGAAGACGACATTCACATGCCCATTTGGAACATATGCCTATAGACGAATGCCTTTTGGTCTTTGCAATGCCCCTGGGACCTTCCAGCGGTGCATGGTTTCCATTTTTAGTGATTTCCTTGAACATTGTATAGAAATTTTTATGGATGATTTCACTGTATATGGGAACTCTTTTGATGATTGCTTATGTAGTCTGGATAGAGTCCTAGCTAGATGCATAGAGAAGAACCTTGTACTTAATTATGAAAAATGTCATTTTATGGTTCGAAAAGGCATTGTATTGGGTCATATTATATCTGAACAGGGCATAGAGGTAGATAAAGCTAAGATAGATGTTATAACTTCTCTACCATACCCGACATGTGTTCGGGAAGTCCGATCTTTTCTAGGTCATGCAGGTTTTTATAGAAGATTCATTCAGAACTTTAGTAAAATTGCTTTGCCATTGTCTAAGTTGTTACAAAAAGATGTCAATTTCCAATTTGATGATGCATGTAAAACAGCTTTTGATGAACTTAAGAAATGCTTGACTTCCCCACCCATTATTCAACCTCCTGATTGGACCCTCCCATTTGAGCTTTTATGTGACGCATTTAATTTTGCTGTAGGTGCAGTCTTGAGCCAGAGAGTGAATAAGCGGTCCCATGTGATTGCTTATGCATCCAAGACTTTGGATGGGGCCCAAGCAAATTACACAACCACTGAAAAAGAGCTTCTTGCTATTGTTTTTGCTTTAGATAAATTTAGATCATATTTATTTGATACTAAAGTCATTGTCTTTACTGATCATGCAGCCTTGAAGTACTTGCTGAAGAAGCCCGATGCAAAGCCAAGATTGATCAGATGGATGCTTCTACTTCAAGAATTTGACATTGACATCCGGGATAAAAGTGGAGCTGAAAACTTGGTGGCAGACCACTTGAGCAGAATTGAAGCTTCAAAAGTAAATTCCTTACCTATTGATGATGATTTCCCTGATGAGCATTTATGTGCTGTGCATAGTTTGTATCCATGGTATGCAGACTTAGTGAATCATCTAGCTGCTTCTGAACTACCTGTTGATTTGACTAAACATCAGTTGAATAAGTTTAGGAGTGAAGCTAGGTATTATATTTGGGATGATCCATATTTGTGGAGATTATGTAGTGACCAAGTGATTAGACGTTGTGTGCCTGATATAGAATTTGATTCTGTTTTAAATTTTTGTCACGCACTAGCATGTGGAGGTCACTTTAGTTCAAAACGCACAGCTAGGAAGGTTCTAGATAGTGGATTGTATTGGCCTACCCTGTTTCGTGATGCCTTTAATTTTTGTAAAAGATGTGTTCGGTGTCAACAAACAGGTAGCATATCTAGGAGAAATGAAATGCCACAACACCCTATCTTATTTTGTGAAGTCTTTGATGTGTGGGGCATTGATTTTATGGGACCTTTTCCCACTTCTTTTGGCTTTTCATACATTTTATTGGCCGTTGATTATGTTTCGAAGTGGGTGGAAGCCAAACCGACCAGGACTGATAATTCTTCTGTGGTTGTAGAATTCGTTCGCTCTCACATTTTCTGTAGGTTTGGCATTCCCAGAGCCATTATCAGTGACCAGGGCACTCATTTTTGTAACCGGAGTATGCATAGCTTGCTTAGCAAGTATGGTGTTGTGCATAAAGTAGCTACTCCATACCACCCTCAGACAAATGGCCAAGCAGAAATTTCTAACCGGGAGGTGAAGCAAATTTTGGAGAAAATAGTACAGCCGAATAGGAAAGATTGGAGTAAAAGGCTAGATGATGCACTTTGGGCCTACAAGACTGCCTACAAGACTCCTATTGGCATGTCACCCTATCGGCTGGTATTTGGAAAGGCGTGTCACTTACCGGTGGAAGTGGAGCATAAAGCTTACTGGGCTGTGAAGAAATGCAATTTGAATTTGAATGAAGCAGGTTCTCACAGAAAATTCCAACTCCAAGAGCTCGAAGAGATCAGATTGGAAGCCTATGACAATGCAAGGCTCTATAAAGAGAAGACAAAGGCATTCCATGACAAGATGATTGCAAGGAAAGAATTTGTTGTCGGCCAAAAAGTCCTACTCTACAAATCCCGTCTGAAGCTTATGCCAGGTAAACTTCGTTCTAAATGGGAAGGTCCTTATATAGTTTCTAATGTTTTCCCTTTTGGCACAGTTGAGCTTTTGGATGAGCAAACGGGAGCTAAATTCAAAGTTAATGGACATCGGCTCAAACACTTTTATGAAGGAGTTCCACGAGATAACAAGGAGGAGCTCCAACTTCATAACCCACCCTGAATCCCGGTTGTACTCTTTCCCTTCCCCTTTTATATTGTGTTGTCTTTATCTGTTTATTCCATTGTGTGCTGGCATTGAGGACAATGCAATGTTTAAGTGTGGGGGGGATACAAATAAATTTTTAGTTTTGTTTTATTTTGGTTAGTTGATTTTTATAGTTTCTAGGTTATTTTCCAAAAAAAAAAAAAATTTTGACAAATTTTTGAAAATTTTTTGAAAAATAGTATGATTCTTTTCAGTTTTCCTGTGAAAGTTGCAAGTTGAGATGACTATAATTTGGATTCACCTAGACATGACAAGTAATGAATCTTATGTCTTGATTCAAGTTAAGTGGCAATGAATCTGATTTCAATGAATTATTTGATAGCGATTAGCTGGTGAGGATTTGAGCCTTAATTATTCAATTCTAGTGTGTATTCACCTATCTTTGTTTCACTCTAGAACTTGTCTTGATTCTTTGTTGATGCCACATTTGCACTTGCATGCATAAAAATGATAAGGCATTCATTTCTTTTATAGCTAGAGAGCCAAAAAGCTAACCATACATTCATTTTATCCATTGTTTAGCCACTTTGGACTTGATTTTCTTTTCTTGTTAGCCTATAGCCATTAAATATATTTCCACCCTGTTTTAAGATGCCTTAGAGATTTCAAGGAGCATTGCACTTGTTTGGGATGAGAGAATGTGTGCTTTGCATCCATTAAGGCCATTGTTAGTGAAAGAATTTGTTTTGAGAAAAAAAAAAAAATGCAAAGAGAAGAAAAGATAAAAAAAAAAAAAAAGTGTTTCAAATTGGGTTTATAGTTGCTATTCTAGTGGAAAATAAGGCCTTGAATGCGCACTCTTCCCTATCCTAGATCGTCATTGAGTGCTCTTGAGATTCTAAGGTATCCATTTGTTTTGCATTTTCCTTCTTTTTGTTATCCATTCATTTCATCTCCCCTAGCCCCATTACAACCCTAAATAAAGTCCTTTGATTTGTGTATTGCATTTAGCATGGGTGGTGGAGATTTAGAAGTTTGACAAGCTTATGGTAGTGAACTTTGACGGGTGAAATTTGAGTGAAACACATCCCTTTAAACACTTGAGAGTTGAGAGTAAACACTAAACCAATCCATGAGAGGCTATGCATTTCAATTCATTCTTTTCAAATGAAATTGCCATGAAGCTTAATTCTTGATACAAATGAAGTTAGCTTGGTTTGTTGAAGTGTTGAAGAGTTATGATTAATCTCTAGCTTGTGATTCTTACACTCCTTTTTCATTTTCATTTTCCACTTACCATTCTTCTAGTTGGGTTATTCAAATTCATTCTTTTAACTTGGATTTTGAGCTTTGCCCAGGGGTGCAAAGGTTTAAGTGTGGGGGAATTTGATAAGCATGATTTTTATGCACTTTAATCCTCTTAACTTTGGCATTTTGATGATGGAATATGGTCTTAAGGGTTTAATTAGATTCAATTTGAATTCATTAACCACTTTTGCACTCTAGGAATTAAAATTGCAAAATTCTTAAATTTTAATGCATAAATCATTTTAAATGAATTTTGTGAATTTTCTATTCCATCTCTTTCATTCTTTTATGCAAGATTTTGTTGGGCAATTGGAGCTTTGAAGGAGAATTTGTTTTGAAGATGAGGGGAGAAGAAAGCCACGAGTTGGAGAGTTGAAGAGAACCATCCACAAAGCCATGAGTTTGATGGAAGGATGAAGCAAAGCAAGAAAGTTCACAAGGAAGAGCATCGAGTTCAAAGGAGCTTAGAGCCAAGTGAGAATGCATGAGTTTAAAACGTTGAAGCTAAGGGCAGCAACAAGAGAACCAGCAGGTGCATTCAGGAGCAACACAGAATAAATGAAGAAGCTATGGGTTCTGGTTCGAAAGAACAGATAGCAACAAGAAAAGAAGCTCCAAATACATGCAGGCGAAATATACATGGGCAGCACGTGAAGTCTGGGCAAAGCAGAGAAGAAAGAAAGGCTACACAGAGCAAACATGCGAGGAAACACGAAGAGATATGGGTTGGATTTCTCAACGTAACAGCAACGTGACAGAAGCAAAACGAGGCAGAACGAAGAGCTGCAGAAGACGAAGAAGCAGACAAGAAAATCACGTCTGGACAGAATGCAGAAGCTATAGCATGCATGTGGAATATAATAATAAAAAGAAGCGGGACCCACACCTTATTTCACATGCAAAGCTACGGTAATTGGCACAAAGGAATAGCACGTGAATATCTAAAGCAAATGGAATTAAAACTGAAGCACGTGAAAGGGGAGGGGAAATACACATCCAGACGTTGCTTTGGGCTGACGTGGGAATTAAGATGAAGATGAGGATTAGTTGCAGGATTTCAGCGTGCAGAAACAGAAAAAGAGAGACGTGAATAAAGAAGAGAGACGTGAACAAGGAAAGAGACGTGAACAAGGAGGGAAGGAGAAAATAAAAACTTGAAGGGGACGCTGGGAAAAAAAAAACGAGGAGAACGTAGAAAAAAGGCTGGAGAGATCGAACTGAAGAGGCAAGACGCAGAAACAAAAAGGGAGGTTCCACCGTTGAAGAAGAAGAGTTTTTTTCTCTCAATGGCTGCCTCTTTGATTGATTCTCCTTCATTTGATCCTTCCATGACAGCTTAAATTCCTTGTGGTGGCTAGCTGAAGATTGAATTCTCCTGGATGAAGATTTGAGCTCTACATCTCCTATTGAATTTGGATAAAACTCTCTTGCCCAATCTTTTGATTTTAGCATTATTTCCTTCATCAATTTGTCTAGGTTTAGCTTTTTGGTTTAGGAATTTAATTGCTAGAATTACTGGATTGAATTAAGTCTTGGATTGAACTTAATTTGAATTTTGGAATTATTTTTTTGATCATCATGTGTTTGGAAAAAATTCCAGAATTAATGCTGTGCAATTGAACTCTAAATTCTTCTTGATTTTGGGCTAATTAATGCAATGGTTATTGGGTTAGTTAGCTGGAACTTTTGTGCAAATTAATTGCTTGAGGAATTAATTAATCTAATTGGTGAATTAGCATCTTGAGTGAATTGTGCAGTAGCTTTCATAAATTAATCAAATTTAGTGTAGTGTGTTCTTATTCTTAATCCAATTAATTAGTAGTTTAAGGTTTCTTGTGGTTGCAAAATTCTTTGAACAATTGATGAATTGAATCTTGGATGGTTAATCAAGAACCCTATGAGGAATGCACTAAAGAGCAAGAATTTAATCATAAATTGGTAAGCTAAATAGAGCAAGGATAATTGAACTCTAGGGAATCCAATTGAAAGCTAGTTACCTCATTTACTTGATAAATCACTTGAACTTAGTTTTAGATTTTTAATTCTTGTCAATTAATTTTAGTTCAATTAAATTCTAGCATATCAAACCCCCAAATTAGATTCTAATAGTAATACTTAGAATATTCTTCCATAAACAATTTAAGGCACAAACTCCTTGGGAAGATGACCTAGGTTGCACCATTATCTACAAATTTACTTTGCTACCTAGTTTTATTTGAGATTGCACGACACGATCATCACAAGGCTAGGAGACCACACTTTTCTCTTTGAAACTTTTCCCCTCTTCTCGATCTCACACACCCAATGATGGAGAGCTTGATTTGCTTGGCCTAAATACATCTAACAAGACACACGAACATCATTGGAACTAACTCTAACATCTCATAAGCTCTACACACTCATTTGCTAACTTGTGGTTCAATTATGGCTTCAAATAAGGCATAATGAAGTAGCTCTCATAATCTTTGTTCTTGGCTCCAATTTCTCATTCATTCTAAGTTATATGACAATAAACTCTTTGGAGTCATCATAAGTTCAATTCAAGAAGCCAAATACTAGGTTACTTCTTTATATCCATAAAAGGATCCTAATTTCCATCTTTTATACCATGGCTTCTAAATTTAAATCAATGGTTCCTTTAGTGTTTATAATTCATATCTAGACCAATCTTAACCTTGGAATCAAGAAAAACTCTCCCTAGGTGCTCTCTCTCTCTTTAGGCTGAGATTATGCTTGCTATGGGAGCCTATGGAGTTTTATTTATTTTCTTAAGGAATTAGCCACTTGTGAAGTTTCCTAAATAGCTTGGGACCTCATTCATTCTCTTACATAAGCCATAGGACCCTTAGGAACTTTCAGATTTTCATATACATATCAATTTCCCTAAGTGTCACAAATTGATTTCTATGGCTTGTTTTTGAATCCTATTGCTTCCTTTAAGTTCCTTAGGCTCTAAAACCTCTTTCCCTAGCATGCTTGAATTAAAACAAAGCCTCTTACTTAGACCACTAAATTTGGCCGAGAAACAAGAGAAAAGAAGAAGCAAGAGAAAGCAAAATCACACTATGTTTGATACCTTATTTTCAAGCTTCCTAAGAGCTCTTTCTTATGCTCCCAAGAGTCCTCCCAAATCTTCTCCTCCCTCCACTGACTCAACCATAAACCAGCACTAATTTAATCAATAAAACCATAAAAAGAGAGAGGAGGAAGAGGGGAATAAGTTTAATGAAGCAAAGAGTGTGTAAAAACTAGAAAATCTTACCCTTTTGAAGCTTCTTCTCTTCCTTCTTGGTATGCCACTTAGAGTCAGTTCCAATTCTATTTTAGTCTAGAAAAGAGAGTCAGTTCCAATTTTGTTTTAGTCTAGAAAAGAGTCAGTGGAAAGAAATGAAGGAGGGAGGGATGTAACATCCGATTCCTTCGTAAACATGATAAATGTAATATTCGATTTTTCTATAAACATATAAAACTTATCAAATATAAAAGGAAGTCCCCCAGATATAATAATTTGAGGTCCAATAAAATTAGAATGATAATCTAGACCTCCAATAATGAGGATCCAAGGCCTGAGGTGCCCTGAAAATAGAGATAGTATAATAGACAAAAAATAACAAAAATGTAATAGTATTTTCATAATTTCAGAAACTTTTCAGAAAACACAAAGAAGGGATTTTTAAACAAGAAAAATAAGTTTCTTGGAGTTCTCAAAAGCCCTAAAAACTATAGGAACCCCGATAACAGTTAAAACCCTTCCAGTTGACATTTTACAACATCAGTTGACCTGAACTTTGACTAGTTCGTTCAGGAAGGTCTTAAATCCAAATTAAGTGATTCCAAAGGCATTTTATAAGTTAGAAAACCTAAATTTTATGATGGAGAAGATCGTTCTCAAAAAAGAGTTCAAATGGGCCTAAAATGAAAAAGCCAAGAAAGCTAGATGTAAATGAATTTTTAAGCAACAAATTTAAGAAATCATGTGATATATGTTGTGCTCCTTCTCCTCCCTCACTTAGAATGACTTATTTTTTAGCCAAAATAGAGAGGAGCAGTAGGGAAGGATGCACTAAGAGGGAGAAAGAAAAGGAGGAAAAATCCAAGAAAAAAAAAAGGAGAGAGCTTAGAATTTTTGGGAAAAGCCTAAAGCCATGGAAAGAGCTTTTGAAAAAGTCTTGAAACAAGGTAAATTTCTTAACTTTTCAAGCTTCTTTTCTTGCTCTCTCTCCTTTTTTATTTTGTCCCACCTAGAGCCCATCCAAGAGAGTATAAATTCTGGTCCTAGCAAGAGAAAATCATAGGTTTTGGAGTGTGAGGAACAAGTATATGCAAAGAAATCCAATTAAGATGCATTAGAAATAAAGTTACAAAGATTAGGGATTCACTTGAACCTAGGCTAAAATGAAGCTTTCTAATAGTAATTCAAGATGTTTAAGAGTATATGTGAGTTCCTAAGACACTTAAGAAGTCTCCCAAGTAGCCAACTCCTTAAAGAAAGCAAGCAAAATCCTTTGGTGCATAATCAAGAAGCATGTCTCAGCCTAAGTAGGTCTAAACACCTAGGGCAAATTTTAATTTGTTTTAAGCCTAAAATGGGATTAGATATGATAGGAAAACATCAAAGGAAGCCTTAAGAAAAATTTAAAAGCCATGGAATGTGAGATGGAGGTGTAGGTTCCATAATGTGACATAAAGAAGCAACATATAGCTAGGCTCCTTAAAATGAATGTATGATGGCTCCAAGGAGTCTAAATGGAGTGAAGAGTCTTAGATTAAAAGAGAAAATAGAGCCAAGATCATGGATTCCTATAGTTGCTTTATTAGGTCTCTTATGGAACCATAAGTGTATCTTAGAACTAAGCAAGCCTCTATAGAGTTTGTGAGAAGCTTAAGCTTGTTCCTATGAGTAATTTATGCCTCCTTTGGTGTGTCTAGGCTAAGAAAACCAAGGGTCACCTAACAGTAAGTCTTGGCTAAGAAGGAGGAGGAAGATTTCAATGGAAAAATGTGTGGCATTGGCTTTAAGATAGCTCTTTAACCTTTCTCTCATACATTGTTAGATGTTTTCTTGTCTTTGAGTATTTGCATGTATGGTTATGCTATGAGAAATGTGTCTAGTTAATGCCTATATGCCATGGTACCATGATATTCTTAAAATGTATTTTATGAATGTTTTATGGCTTGAATGGGTTTGGTAAAGCTAAAAGTCCCTTAGCAAGGGTGAAGATAAGCCAAAAGACCCTATGATTAGGTAAGACAAAGCCAAAAGTCTCCAAAAGAGTGATGTTTTGTCAAAAGTCCCTTAAAAATAGGTGAGTCAAATCCAAAAGTCCCAACAAAGTGGGTGAGGCTAAACAATGTCCTAGAGAGCCTAGGTATGTTATGTTTGAGTTTCTTGAACATGAAAAAAGCCATGTATATATTCACTATTAGCCTTAAAAGCATGCATGCATTCTTTGACATTGTAAGGCTTCTATTATGTATGTTTGAAAAAGTAAAGAGCTATTAAGATTCTTTGAATTTCACTCTTCCCCCTCCAATGTCTAACTATGTCTAGATGGGCTAAGTAAACCAAGGAATGGAAGCCACCACTCATAAAGACAAGGACTTTGACAAGAAATTTGCTATATAGTCATTTGGTTGACATATTAGTGTCAAATGATATAACCATATGTTGTATATGATATGTAGACACTTGAACACAAATAAATGCATGAATATAAATATGTATATTGTTTTTGGAACCATAGGAATGAGTATACATGTTCTTAACATTTGTATGCCTAATATAAGTTATAGAATCTTGTATATATGAATAAGTAAGGAAGTCTTTTTGTGATATATAGGTTCTTAGACCTCTTAGACAAGTTTTGAATTCTATTTTTGACCATTCTCACGTGCTCAAGAGGTCATGGCCAAGGTAGAATAGCATTTGATGTAAATTTGACCCCATTTAGTGCCTAAAAAGCTTATTTTAGTACCTTATGTACTAAATGAATGAATTTTTCCATGAAAATTGGCTTGAATATAGGTATCATTTAAAGCTTTTTTTAGATCCAAAAATCACATTATTTAGAGCTCTAAAGAATAAATTATGAATTTCCAAAGTTGAAAAATTTTTCAAATTTAGTAGGTGCATTTTTATATGGTTAGTTTTTTCTCCTATGTCATTCAAGGGCCAAATGATATCTGATACTCATAAAATTTTACAAGAATAAATTAGGCATGATAAGATTTCTGTAACACTTAAAAGAATCTCCTTTGGATTTATATTGATGGAGATATACATTTTTTAAATTGGTGGTCAGTACTAGTAGTGCAATAGGACCTCTAGTACTATTCCATCAATGTTTGTGAACTAAATGCCATTTTCTTGATCTAGAACTATTTTTATCAAAATTAGACATTCATAGCTTTCCAGAATGGTATGGTTTTCTGGGTTTTGATTTTCCTAGAATTAGTTATGAATTTTTGAAATTTATATTAGAAACCTATGATAGCAAACCTAGGTAGCTAGACCTTTAGTGCTATTCTGTTATTAATTATGATCCAATTGATGTTTTCATGGCATAAAATGATTTTAAACCTATGTTTGACATTCAAGCCTTTCCAAAAAGCTATTATTTGTTTAATTTTGATTTTTTTTAGAATTAATTATAATTTTTCAAAGTTGATGACAGAAATCTAGAAGGTTAAACCCGAGGCCAACTTGTAAATTTCCTGGTGTAGGGCTTCTAAATTGAGTTATATGTGATGTTTTATGTTGTTTATGACTCATATGGATGGATTATGAGTAGAAGAGGATGTTGGGAAGTTAGTGTGATCTATGGGGCAAAAGATGAAAATTTAAAAGCTTATGTAATGCGATTTAATACATTATTTTTATTATATTTTTTCATGAATCTCATGTACAAGCTTGTTTGTGGGAAAGAAAGACTAGAGTACTATGGTGTGACAAGGGATGTGTTTCAAGAAGGCTAAGGGTCACTTTATGCAACTGTTTCACTTTTTATTTTAGTCTTTAAACCATGTTTTCCCTGTGTGGCCTCATTTCAACTCTTTTTTTAGAATCTTCTTTTTCCATCATAAAATTTAGGTTCTCTAATTTATAAAATACCTTTGGTTTCACTCAAATTGGATTTGAAATCATTATGAACTATTTGGTCAAACCTTTGCCGAAATTATACACCAGAGGGGTTTAAACTATTTTAGGGGTTCCTATAGTTTTTAGGGCCTCTGAAAACCTTGAGAAGCTGAATTTTTCCATTTAAAAATCCCTCATATGAGTTTTCCAAAATTTACCCGAAATTATAAAAATGCCATTACATATTTTTGCCATTTTTTATAGTTCTTTTGGCTCAGGTTTTCAACCATCTCAAGCTTTATATCCTCATTTTTAGAGGTATAGTTTATCCCTCTAATTTTATTTGGCCACTACTCATATGATTTATATAACTTCCTTTAAAAATCCCTAGTTTTTGGCCTTTTACGGAAAATCAGGTATTACATAGTTATTCTTTTATGCTCTGGAACTTATTAACTTAATTTACTTTTTTATTTCCCATAGCTTCGCTAGAAAATTGTAATACCAAATTGTTTTAAAAAGTCCTAAAACTAAGGAGATTACAAAAGAAAGTCCCCTAAATTGAATGATTAAAGGCTAAACAAGATTATAATAATGATCTAGATATTTAGAAATAAGAATACAAAGTTAATAATGGTTCAAAATCGGGGCGAAAATGGCCAAATGAAAAGTTAAAGAGGCTAGTGGCATTTTTATAATTTTGGACAACTTCTAGAAAACTTAAAGAAAGGATCTTTAAATGAGAAAATTGAGTTTCTAGGAGTTCTCAGAGGCTTTAAAAGTCATAGGAACCCTTGGAACGGTTAAAACCCCCCGGTTTGTATTTTAGAGTATCAATTGACTAGAACTTTGACTGATTTATTCGGGAATGTTCTAAATCTAATTTGGATAAAGCCAAAGGCATTTTATGAATTAGAGAATCTAAATTTTATGATGGAAATGATGGTTCTAAAAAAAGAGTTGAAATGAGACCAAATAGAAAGAATCAAAATGAAGGACTAAATTGAAAATTTGAAAAATATTATAAATGAACCTCCACCTCCCTTAAATCATGTCCCACTTCTGCCTAGCCTTCATAACCAACTTTCCTCTGGTCCAAAATAGATTCAAGGACTGCTCAAAGAGACACACAAGTGGGGAGTAAATGGAAGAGAAAAAAGCTTTGAAAGGGTAAGAAATTCATGCTTTCTCCTTTACCAACCTTCTTCTCCTATTTCTCCTCTTTTCTCTCATAGCTTTGATGACTTATTTGGAGCGATTTCATGGTTGGTTCAGTAGGAGGAAGAATTGAAGGAGAGATTAGAAGCTTTAGAAAGCTCCTTGGAAAAGCTTAAAAATAAGGTAAAAACCTATGGCTTTCTTGCTTCCTTTTGCTTGTTCTTCTTGAGTATGATTTTGGCTAGACCTAGGCCCATCAAGGAGGGAAAAAATTCAGGTCATAGTAAGGTAGGAACAAGGGTTTTAGAGTATGAGGAATAAGAATATGCAATTAGAATTAAAAGGGAAGTTTAAGAAATCAAGTTACAATGCTTGGGGTTTTAGTTGCACCTAGAAAATTTTGAAACTTTCTAATGATAATTTAGCTTAAGTAAAAGTATGCATGAGTTCACAAGGGGCAACACTCTAGGCCACTTTAACTTAGTTTATGAGGATTTAGTATCTTTCTTTTACCTAATCTACCTAACACATCTATCATTATCCATTCCAAACTCAAATGTAGATCCTTAACCCTTTAGTCACTATAAACTAGTGAGTTCATAGATCAATGATAGCAAAGAGTTCATACATTACTCATATTTCCATTCAAACATAAGTCCCATTAGAAATTCCATACATCACTAGTTTAAGTTGACATCTGATGTATCAAATGATTACGGTCCCTATGCTTGGCAATTCATGATGCAATGTGGTAATTACATAAAACTAGTAGTCTAGTTATACAAATATAATTTGACAAGGTTTCCAAACCTACCTACTACCAAACCACATAACAAACTTTCATTAATTTTCTCCTTGCCACTAAGAGGTCCAATTCCTAAAAATGTTAGCTCACAATCGAGGTGAGATATATAATCTCAGTAACAAAAGGAAAATTTCATATATATGTATAGATTAATCAATACAATGCAATTTTATATCATCAATACCAAAACCATCAATTCAATTTACCAATGACTACTATCCCATACCAGCAATCATACACAACATGTTAATGGCCAGTAACATCAGGAGAAGTCCGTCCATGGCACTTACTCCATAATGAGCACAACCAGGGCTCAGTGCATTTGGGGTTTGATCACAACCTGGTGCTCGATCAAAGTACATGAATGGGTAGCAGCCGCGCCACAGCTCCATCATGAACTCACAAAGTCCAATCACAATAACAATTCAAGTAGTCAACCAATCATTTGGTATCTCAAAATCAAACATGTATAGTAAACATCAGATTAACATGGGCATATACATGGAATTAGGAAAGTAACCCCAGTAACCTCAATGAAGCTAATTACTCATCATCTAGCTACCATCATGATTCAAAGCACACTAGGCCTAACATAAGCATAATCATCATTATTCAACTACCATTAGTAAGGAATTTCCCTATCCACATATTAATCTTAACAAAAGTACATTAAGAACTTCTTACCTAAGCTTCTTAAGGGTTTACAGCACCAATTCAAGGTTACAACAACAAGAACTCACAATGGGTCACTCCTAACATCTCCATTTTCGCACATGTAAGAGCCATGCACTAAAATTCAGTCTAAATGATGGAAATTCAGTATATATACCATATAAGATAAGAGGGAACACTTACCCATATACCTAAAAGGTCAAATGGATTGAGTTGAGCCTCAACTATCAAGAACACACCATAGGAAATTCCAAAATTTGAATTTGAGTCATCAAGCCCAGAAATTTCAGTTTTTCACCTTCATCTCCTTGTAATTTCACACAATAGCAAAACCCATTATGAAAATCAATCCTTAATGGAAGGGAAATACTTATCCAATCATTCTTCTAACTTCTAACTCTGAAAATCTTGTAAGGAATCACCTAAACACCAAATTTTAAATTTGAGAAGGAGATGAAAATGCCCAAAACTAGAAACTAATTAGACTAAAATGAAAAGGAGAATGAGAAGGACATGTTTTATATAGATTACCTTGGCCAAATCTTCTTCTAAAAGTGAGAAATGGTAGAGGAATGTAGAAAACCCTAGCCTCCTCTCTTCCTATGCGAAAATGGAGTTCTCCCTTGCCTAGGATTAAGTTGGTCTACAGAATAAAGGATAAGGGGTTGATTAAGTTAGGGTTTTAAATGGGTTTGGGCCTACCCTAAAGCCCAAAATCCACTTAGGTTTAGATATGTGCTTATTGGGCCATAAGTTGAAGGGTTTAGTTGATGAAATGAGAGTTGGGCTCTTCAGAAATGAGATTGGACCTTCTTACAAATTAGAAGTGGGCTTTCTTATTTGGCTTATGACATAAATATATTGATCATAAGGCCCAAATTAAATGTCTAACTCCCTTTAGTTAACTCCTTAATTGAACCCCATAACCATAATTAATATATCTCTACCTAACAATAACTAAATATGATTATTAGCTCAAAATGTCTAAAACAAATCCATTTCTTTAAAAACCTTATTTTCCTTATTTTTCCCCAAATCCTTGTATTAATTCCTTAATTCACCATAATCCTCATTAACAAATTCTGGGGTGTTACATTCTCCCCTCCTTTTAAGAATTTTGTCCTCAAAATTAGACATACCTCACTCAATTAGTGCTAGATAATCCATCCTCACAACTTCTTTTTTAGTTTCTCAAAATTTCACAAGAACCTAATCCTTCCCTTGCTACTCTCCTATAGAAGATATCCTTATTCTATTATTACCTTACTTATTATCCACAATTCTATTTCTTCTTTGTCCACCAAAGTCAAATGACATACTAACCTAAAGATTCTGCCTTCTTCCCTTATCCATAACTAAAGAGATCTAGACCAAGTTACACTTGATCACCTTATAGCAAGTCTAGGCACCTAAGTTAAATAAATCTTAAAATCTCTTTCCCTTTATAGCATTTGTTTTGTTCTATTTTGTCTCTTTTTTTTTTCTTCTCCTGCTTCCCTCTCCCTTTTTTTTTTTATGTTCCAACAGTTGATCATTGAATGTTCATATTAACTTCCTTTCCTTTTTAACTCTCAATCCATTTAAGAGATAACTCTTAGATGCTTTAGCTTAACTCTCCTTAATAGTTGATACCAAGAACTACAAGGAATTCCACTTAGTTAGCTTTTTTAGTATTTATGCCATTAATAGCAACATAGGTAAGTAACCTTATTTCACAATGAAGTTTCATTTGTCTTTTACTTAGATTACCCCCACATTTCCTTAGCCCAACCTTTTTAATTGAAGTGGGTCTTACCTCCTATAGGGTATCTAATATAAGTTTCCAAGTCTTGCGTTCAATTATCTCATAAAATCATTGCACATATTATATCCTCATTTATGGTTCATCAATAAAAGGTCCATTATTTCCATTAGACACATAAATTCTATTTTCATCTCTAGTTAGTACCTAAGTTCTCCCTTCTATTCATCAAGATTTTCCAAAGGTTGGAACTAATATAAAGTCTGATCATATGACTAATCCATGTAGGCATTTAAACACTCTAAGGTCACCTTTCGCCTAATCGAAACCGAATATAATCTCTTAAGCAAAAATAAACATGATCCTTCAAGTCTAGGTTATATTCCCTGATAAGGCCTAATTTTAAGGGTGAAAAGACCTTGTCTAGAGTATCAAGGTAATCTTTTAAGACTTAGGAATGAGTTTTCTTAAATCCTACAAGCCATAACTCAAGTGGATGTTCTATTAAATGACATAGTTTACATAACTTGCCTATAACATTAGAAATTTCCAATTCATAATGAGGTTCATCATAGATAATCTAATCATTGTCTATAGGTGTAACTAGCATAGCAAAGCCCTTAATAGACCTCTTCTCTCTCTTTCTCTTTTTTTTTTTTTTTGCACTTGCAAAGGCATTACCACAATCACATACATGTGACTCCAAAGATTACCATGATCAATAGATCCCAATGTTCCATCTTGATTCTCAGTTACTACAAGCTTTAGTAGTCTACTTAGTGGCATTTACACTAGTTTGAAATCAACTGAACATCTCCTTAGATTTTATGCCATTATATATAGTCTCAAAGGACTGCGCTTTCATATCTTCTACCCCTAACTAAGATATTTTCATATAAGTATAGTCATTCTTCAATTAGCATACTTCTTACCTTTTTTTTTTTTTCATGATACTCTAACTTCTCTCAAACCTCCTCACATACAACTAATTTTTTTTTCTCTAGTTTGGAAATTCATAATAATTCTTAAAAAGTAATGAAATAATATCTTGTCAACAAGGTTTAAGATCTTATCAACAAGATCTTGTATTCATTAATGTAAAATCTGAGACCTTGTCAACAAGGTTCTCTAACAATAAGTACAAGGTCTTTTGACCATAAGTTATAGCACATAATATAAGATGGTATGACAGTTTTCGTCCATACACAATGGCCTGTGCCAACCACAACTAACTATTTCTCTCCCATAGAAGTTTTTAGGCCTCAATTCATGCCTGACTATTGGGAGTTAAATTAACATAATAAGAAGACTTAGTGAGTCTTTTCATTATCAAGCATTCCCTAATTATTAACAAATCAAGTAGGGATTCCCAGCAAGAGAACTCAAATATCATTTACCATTAGTGTTTCACCCTTCCTCGTCAATCATTATACTAAGGTTTTATTGTAATAACATAAGTTAATTGCATTAGTGCCACCTCTCATTCATTTCCCTCAGGTTATTATTCTGGATTAGGGAATCTTCTTTTAAAATTAGAGAGTTTTACTACTATGGTAAGTACTAGTCCATCTCAAATTCTTAATGTTGTCTCTATCCCCTTAATCACACCTCACGTGATACATGACAATAAGACTACTGATGGCAAAATCATACTTTACCTTCAATATTAGCAAGCAATTCTTTCTTGTGGCCATATACATGCTCATCATCCCATAATGATTGTATCTCAACCATTGGTACACATATGGGTACCATTTTATTCTCTTTTTAGGTGGATCCTTACTATCAAGATCTCCTCTTTATCTTTCAGGTAGAAAGCTTACTTAGTCCAGTTTGATGCCAATTTAGTGGCCAAAATTCATCAAATCATATGATAAATGGCACGCCCCACATGCCTCAAGCATCAAAGTTTTGAAAAATGAGCACGTCCCATGTGCCTCTAGCACCAAGGTGTTGTAGAATCCTATCTTACACTCTCCGAGTGTATCAGGCACGTAAAGTGCCTCTAACCACCATCCAAATGCACGTCAACATATAGCATAAGTAAACTAAATTGCACAAAAGAGACAACATGCATAAGCACTCCATGCCGATGCACCTCACCCTTATCACACTAAAGGATTGTCTTTCCCCTTATCATAATCTCCCTCTTTTGCCAGCCTCAAAGCTCTCAAAATTCCTTCCAAAACATCATCTCCCTTAGTCTCTTACTTTAAAGTAACTATCCCCCATTTAGAAATGGATTCGAAAATCCTAAGAGTTTCTTGCCTTCCTTTCTTGTCATCATTAACTAAAGATGGCTTACTCATTCTAATAGGTTGAATAAAACTATTTGAAATGTTCTTTAGCTCTTATTGTCCTTATTCATTAGGCCCAAGTTGTGGTAGCTAGGGTCAAGTAACTGCGTTCTTTATTAACCAAGATCAAGCAAGTGGGTTAGGACGTCGGTACCTATAAAGCTTTAACTTTGAGGACCTTTCAAAGTCTACATAGTTCTAACTCAATATGGATTGTATATCACTTCATATATTTAGTCAATCAAACTTATTTATTATACACTACTTCCCAAACTTCCATTGTCAATTTCCTAATTGTAAGTAAGGTTTACATCTTACCCTTTTGTAAGGTTTTTATAGCTAGTCAGGTGTTTTACTTAGTTTTGTTGCCTTCTAAGTTCTCAACATCACTCTAGATGGCCCTTGAAAAGTTTAGAATTTTGCTTAGATAAAGAAGTGCTACTTTTGTTAGGATCAATTGACTACTTCGATAGGCCAGTCAACTAGTCGACCACACTCAATTGACTTGCTTAATAAATGGCGACCAACTGGTCATAAATATTATTAATCTCTTTTTTCAACATCTTCATCAGTTACTTGGTCTCATTCATTTAGTCAACTGGTGCCTCACAATGAGTGACTGGTGCATCTATCACGTAGCCAGTTGGCAACAAGCCTCAACCAGCTGTTTATCTAGACTGAGACCAGTAACCTAATCTCTGAAGGAAAGAAGGGAAAAATTCTAATCTTTTCATTGGCATTAACAACCTCAAGTCTTAAAATTAGTATTGTTAAAGTGTTATGAGGTAGAATCTAACTACACTCTATTATTCTCCAGGACATACTTATTATGATAGGTGATGTTCTAAATAAAATTCAAGAAACAACCATTTTAATTAAGCATTACAAGCCTTATATCATTATTCCTTTATATTTCCTTTTAGAACATAAAGTACAACAACTCTATGTTCACATAATTATCTATTCTTATGAGCTAATACTATGCCATATATGCATCATGATTGCCAAGCTTCAAACCATAAAATTTAAATTAGAACAATTTCCCTAAACCATTGATTTGATACCAAATGTAACGACCCTAACTTCAAATTATAGTAAGTAAGGTTAAAGACGTAATTAATAATCATAAATCAAGGTTAAAAGTCATTACAACTAATTATATTCGAAAAATACAGAGAAATTTAAACTTTGATGTTATTAGGGTTATTAATTAGACAACCACAATTATTCGAATGTACAAGTGAATTTAATCATCAATAAGGAGCTTTTGATTCTTCTATCCATCAATTCCAACTCATAAAAACCTCCTACAAGTGTTTCTAAATCATTCCTTAGTATTACCATAAAAGAAACTAAGCTTTTTAGGTGAATATGAGAAATTGAGCACCTTCGCCACGGCTAAATTCCCTCACGCCATGGCTAATTACTCTCGAGTTTAACTCCTTACACCTTCACAAATTTTGCATATTTCGTTGCGGCCAAATATCCCTTTCATTGTGGCAAAATACCTACTGGAACACTCCTAGACCTGCCCCCAGACTTAGCCATGGCCAACCTCACTGTTCGCCACAACAATTGCTCTCTATTTTCTTCCTTGGCAACTTTGCCACATTTGGCTGAGGCCAATTACTCTCTGTTACCATTTAGCCGAGGCCAATTAAATTTTAGTCGTGGCCAATTCTCTTTTGTTCCTATAACTCTTAAGATTTCATCTCATGCTCTCCAATTGCCCCTCTAGCAACACTCTAGGCCACTTTAACTTAGTTTGTAAGGATTTAGTGTCTTTCTTTTACCTAATCTACCTAACACATCAATCATTACCCATTCAAAACTCAAATATGGATCCTTAACCCTTTAGCCACCATAAACCAATAAGTTTATAGATCAATGACAGTAAAAGAGTTCATACACTACTCACATTTCCATTCAAACATAAGTCCTATTAAAAATTCCATACATCACTAATTTAAGTTGACATCTGATGTATCAAATGATTATAGTCCCTATGCTTGGCAATCTATGATGCAATGCGGCAATTGTAACACCCTAAAATTAATTAAAATATTAATCATGAATTTAGATTAATTAGGAATAATTAATATGGGATAATTGGGCAAGTTAAGTGAATGGAGATTTTAGAGAGATAAATTATTAATATGGGTTGAGATTTAATTGGGATAGAAACTTTATCTAGGCCCAAATTAAATTGAGTAGGCCAAGGTTAAGACTAATGGAGGCCCAATAATTATTAGTGTAGACCAACCTATTTATTGTGAGGCTTAGCCCAAGAGAGAGCACCTAGTGATGGCCCAATAACCCTTGTGCAGACCCAAATCCTTAAGCTCTTCAAACTTGGCCCAAACTTAATTAAAATTCAGCAACCCAATGCATAAGAGCTGGCCCAAGAAAGCTTAAATCTAAAGCCCACTAGGAGTTGGATCTTTAAAGCAACCCATGACCCATATTTGACTCAACTTAACCTAATTAAAACCCTAAATACTTCAGCCACTTCCTCATTTTGCTGAAACTCAAGAAGGAAAATCGGAGGTGTGAAGGGAGGCTAGGGTTTGGGGTAAGAATTCCACATTTTCTCACATTTAGAGCAAGATTCAGCCAAGGTAATAGTTATATAACTTAATCCCCTCATCTTTCTTTTTAATTTAGCCTAATTAGTTTTTCATTTGGAGTATTTTCACTATACCCAAAATCTGAAATGTGGTTGTTTGGGATTTTCTTGGTGAAATTCGTAGGTTGAGGCTAGGGCTAACATTAGGTAAGTATAAACCCTCCATTTTAATACTTTCTTTGCTAGTTTGAGACCCCCATAGCTGATTTATAATATAGGTATTAATTTTGTACGAATTTGCTTAGGATTTTGGGTAAAATATTGAGGTTTCTGGCGGAGAACACTTCAATCCGAATTTAGGACTTGTAGTGGCTGGGTAAGTGTTCCCTGGGTAGTCATTAGCATTTTAAATTCTTTGGGCACTTGTTGCAACTGTTAATGATGAATTAGAGTAGTAATTCTCTGATACTATGGTTATAGGGAGACTTTATACCTTTAATGGCTGTTGCAATTGTCTACAAGTGAGGTAACCGAGGTTTACATTAATTCCATGCATATATCGATTTTAATTTCATATTTGCTGTATGTGAATGATTTGAAATGCTGAATGAATTGGTTGGCTATCTATTGTATTGTGATTGGACATTGTGAGTCCATGGTGGAGTTGTGGTGTGGCTGCTACCCGTGTATGTGCTTCGATCGGGCACTGGGTTATGATCAAACCCCAGATGCACTGAGCCCTGGTTGTGCTCAAAGGGGAGTAGGTGTCGTGAATGGGCCTTTCCTGGTGTTAATGGCCTTTAACATGTGAAAATATGATTGCTAGTATGGGATAGTAATCATGATAGCCTAATTGTTTCATTTACTGATATGATTAGTATTTTTCTGATGCTTATGTGAAATTATGCATGTATGCTAATTAAACTAGAATATATGATGGAATTGCCTTGGTTACTGAGATTCATATCTCACCCCGTTTCATGGGTTAAACATTTCAGGTGAAAGTTCTTCAGGTAAGGATAAGGGTAAGCAAGTGGATGAACATCCATGAGTTGAAGCCTAGTATGGGGGAGCTACACTTGGTCTGAGTAGAATAAAATAGATGCTAATTTTGTTAAGTCTTGTATAGCATCATCATGTATCTATATTGCCAAGCATAGGAGTTTGTATTTTGTTAACATAGAATGTAACCATTGAGAAATAGGCTTCATATTAGCTTTTGATGGATGTATGAACTTTGAGACTCATTTTGGCTTGTGACTCTATGATATAACTGACTATTTGAGTAATGTAATCCCATGATATATTGATTATAGACTTGAACTATTGATGCATGAAATACCCAATGAAAGTATGATTGAATGATCATTGTGGAAAATTTATAGATTAGCTGAGTAATTAAAGTACATAACTATCATTAGAGTTGCATAAATTAAGGTAAAATGGCCCAAGGGTGATATTGGAGGGAGACTAGAGAGTATGAGGCAAGAATTTAGGAGTTGTAGGACCAGAAGACAATTCGTCGCAGCTAAAATGGAGTTAGCTGCAGCCAGTAGAGGCGAAGTTGCCCAAGGAGAGTGCCAGAGAGGAATTCGCCGCTGCAAAATATGTAGTTAGTCACAGCAAAATGTGAGAGGCAAAACTGGGAGTCGTCCATAGGGAAATTCGCCGCGACAAAAGGGGGAATTGGCCATGATGAACTTTTATGAAAATGAGCTAGGCATTCCAGAGAGGAACTGGCCGCGACGAAATGAGGTATTGGCCGGGGCTAATAGCGAGAGGCGAGCAAGGGATGATTTAGAGACATTGGGATAAGTTATAATTGATGGATAATAGAATCAAAGGCTTATAAATAAATGGTTATTTCCCTTATATACATAAGTGCTTGTAATTGTATGGTTGATGACTCTAATAACATTAAGGTTTAAATTTCCCCGTACTTTCACAATGTAATTGATCATAATGCCTTGTAACCCCAATCTATGATTATTAATCACGTACTTAACCTTAATTACAATGATTAGAGATTAGGGTCGTCATAGTTGGTATCAGAGCAATAGTTCAAGCAAGTGTATTTGACTTATAAATTTGTGGTTAGAAAACTTGGCAATCATGATGCCTACATGATAGGAATAGAAGCACTGTGACTTAGTAATAACTCTTATATATACATGTACCTGTCATGGGTGGAGTGTGTTTTGTTGGCCTTGGGCTGTAGCTTAATGGGTGATGCTTGTGGTTGTGCTTGTAGCATTGCAGAGTTAGATGGCTGCACGTAAATAAACAATTGAAATGCTAAGAGAGATGCAAGAGGCCATGGCTGCAATGGCCAACTGCATGAGAGAACAAGCGGAGGCCTATGAGACTACAGTCAAGGCGATGATTGACCGGCTTCAAGAGCAAGCTGAGGCTCATGTAGCAACTATGCAAGTGCTACAGCAGCTCCATGAAAACATGAGTAAACAGAATCAAGAGGTGCCAATGGGAAACCATGTGGGGGCTAGTCATAACCCTAGTGTGAGACACCAAGGGGAGGATGGTGACCTAACTATTGTGTTGGCCAAGTTCAGAAAGGCTGATCCTCCATCATTTTTGAGGGAGTTAGACACCGAGAAAGTCGAGAGGTGGCTGGCGCAATTGGAGAAAATCTTTGAGATTATGACTTGCACCACCAAATAAAAGGCAAAGTTGGCCATCTACAAGTTGGAGGGTGAGGCTGAGCATTAGTGGAGGAATACCTCTAGATTGTTGATTGCAAGGGAGACACCCTTGACTTGAGGGAGTTTTTAAATGGCTTTTGAGAGCAAATATTTCCCACCATCAATGAGGGCTGACAAGAAAGCCGACTTTAACTTCCTTGAGCAAGGGGATATGAATGTAGATTAATATGCGGCCAAATTCATTCAATTGTCCGCTTCTCCTCCTACTTGAAAAGATTTAATGATGAGCCATGGAAGGTTGAGAAGTTTGAGAGAGGCTTGAGACCAGAAATCAAAGACAAGATTGTATCTCTATAGATCCACAATTTTGATGAATTGGTGGAGAAACAGTAACGGAGAGGGCCATGATGGAAAATGAAGCCAAGAGGAAGAAAACCCTGGAAGGAAAACATAACCGAAGCATGGAGCCCTTTAGGGGCAGAAGTAAGAAAGGAGCCAATAGTGGGAGTGGCTCTTGGGGTAGGAGACCACCCCCAAGGAATCTCCCTCAAAGAAGAAGCATGGGACCACTAATAAGTGCAATGAGTGCCCCACCCACTTGTGCCAAATATGGGAAGAACCATGGGAATGGGCCATGCCCAGTATGCTATAATTGTGGGAAGCCTAGACACTATGTACGTACTTGCACGGTGTCACGGGAGTCAGCCTCATCGGTTAAACCACTTATCCAGGGAAGGGTGTTTGCACTTATGCAGTAAGAGGCTAGTAGATCCCCTAGTCTGATCCGAGGTACTTTACTTATCAATAATCATGTCGTAGATACATTGTTTAACTTGAGTGCGACCCACTCATTCATCTCAAATGACTGTGTTAAGCGTCTGGGTCTTAAAATTAGCCTGTTGCCATTTGAATTATCTGTGTCCACCCCTACTGGATATTCTATGATTACATCTAATGTATGCTTAAATTGTACTGTACAATTGGATAGCCGTTATACTACCCTTGACTTGATTTGCATCCCTTTGTATGAATTTGATGTAATTATTGGTATGGACTGGTTGTCGGCTAATAATGTGGTACTTGATTATAATCATAAGACTATTTCTTTACCTACAAATATACCTGAAAATTGTCCTGTGACTGAGCTTACTTGTGTGTCGGCCGCCTAAGCCAGGAAGTGCCTTAGGCATGGTTGCTAAGGGTTTCTAGTATTTTTTTCATTGCATGTTAAGGTTGATGATGGGTTAGAAGATATACCTGTGATTAGGAAGTTCCCTGAGGTTTTTCCTAAGGAGTTTAGTGGACTACCTCTAGAGAGAGAGTTAGAATTTTCTATTGATTTGGTTCCAGATATAGATCCAATCTCTAAGGCCCCATATAGAATGGCGCCTACTGAGTTAGTTGAGTTAAAAAGTCAATTAGAGGAGCTACTTAAGAAAGGGTTTATTAGATCAAGTGTGTCTTCATGGGGAGCACCAGTGTTATTTGTCAAGAAGAAAGATGGTAGCCTTAGGCTTTGCATTTACTATAGGCAGTTGAACTAATCAACCGTCAAGAATAAATACCCTTTGCCTAGAATTGATGACTTACTTGACCAATTAGCTAGGGCGTCTATCTTTTTAAAGATTGACCTCAGATTAGGATATCACCAATTTAAAGTCAAGGCTGAGGATGTACCTAAAACTGCCTTTAGGACTCGATATGGCCATTATGAATTCTTAGTTTTGGGTTAACTAATGCCCCTGCCATTTTCATGGATTACATGAATAGGATTTTTAGGCCTTATCTTGATTGATTTGTGGTAGTGTTCATTAATGACATTCTCATCTACTCTAAAAGTAGTGAAGAGCATGAAGAGTATCTTAAGATAGTTCTTCAAACCTTGAGAGAGCATCAGTTGTATGCTAAGTTAAGCAAGTGTGAGTTTTAGTTGCGAGAAGTCAAATTCCTAGGTCATGTGATATTAGAACAAGGGGTAGCGGTAAATCTTAGCAAGGTAGAAGCGGTACTGAATTGGGAGAGACCTAAAACAGTGACCAAAATCTGTAGCTTCTTAGGTCAAGCTGGCTATTATAAGAGATTCATTAAGGGATTTTCTTAGTTAGCCATGCCTTTGACCAAGTTGACTAAGAAGGACCGACCATTTGTGTGGGATGCCAAATGTGAGAATGCCTTTCAGGAGCTTAAGGATAGGCTTACCACCGCACTTGTGTTAGTGATACCTAACCCTAAAGAAACATTCACAATCTATAGTGACGCTTCTAAGAAGGGATTAGGGTGTGTCTTAATGTAACAAGGTAGGGTGATAGCCTATACTTCTAGACAACTTAGACCCTATGAGGAGAATTACCCTACCCATGACCTGGAACTAGTGGCTATAGTTTTTGCCCTTAAGATTTGGAGGCATTATCTCTATGGTGCCCAATTTGAGGTGTATAGTGATCACAAAAGTTTAAAGTACTTGTTTGACCAAAAGGAGTTGAACATGAGGCAAAGGAGGTGGATGGAATTCCTTAAGGACTATGATTTCTCCTTAAAGTATCATCCAAGGAAGGCGAATGTGGTCACCGATGCCTTGAGTAGGAAATCTATTCACATGGCAATGATGATGCTTAGAGAGCAAAGGTTGATTAAAGAGATGAGAGATTTGAATTTATCAATTTTAATGAACCCTAGTAGTCTTCTTTTGGGAGAATTGAGGATAGAAAATGACCTTAGAAAGAGGATCAAAGAGGCCCAAGAGCTAGATGCCTACTTAGGAGGAATTAAGGAGCAACTAGGGAGTGGTGAGGTCAAAGATTTTGATCAATCAGAAGATAGTTTAGTGAGACACCCGGGTAGAGTGTGCATACCTAAAGATGAAGAGTTGAGGAATATAGTGTTATCAGAAACTCATAAGAGTAGGTACACCATTCATCCCGACACCACTAAGATGTATAGGGATTTAAAGAAGAGCTTCTGGTAGCCTGGGATGAAGTTAGACATAGCAGAGTTTGTTGCTAGATGTCTAATTTGTCATAAGGTTAAGATTGAACACCAAAGACCTGTAGGTTTGTTACACCCTTTAGAAATTCTGGAATGGAAATGGGATAGTATATCCATAGATTTTGTGATGGGTTTGCCTAGAACATCCTTGGGTTATGATGCTATTTGGGTGATTGTGGATAGATTGACGAAGTCTGCCCACTTTCTACCTATTAGAGCCACTTATCCTCTAGATAGACTAGCTCAACTGTATGTTAGTGAGATCGTAAGGTTACATGGTGTTCCTAATAGCGTTGTGTTAGATAAAGACCCAAGATTCACATAAAAATTTTGGCGGTTCTACAAGAAGCTTTAGGTACTAGTCTGAACTTTAGCACTACCTATCATCCTCAGTCTAACGGACAGACCGAGAGGACTATTTAGACTCTTGAGGAGATGCTTAGAGCGAGTGTACTAGCGTTAAAGGGGAGTTGGGATGTGTACTTACCTTTAGCTAAGTTTGCTTATAATAATAGTTACGATTCTAGTATCCAGATGGCACCATTTGAGGCACTTTATGGGAGGAAGTGTCGGTCACCCTTATGTTGGGTAGAACTTGGTGAGAGGAGTCTCTTAGGTCCAAACATAGTGGACTAAACCACCCATCAAATAGAACTTATCAGAAAGAAATTGTTGGCTACCTAGAGCAGGACAAAGAGTTATGCAGATAAGAGAAGGAGACCCTTAGAATTTGAGGAAGGAGACCATGTGTTTCTTAAGGCTACTCCAGTGATGGGTGTCAGACGATCTATCAGGACTAGAAAGCTCAGTCCTTGTAATCTTGGTCCTTTCCAAATCCTTAAAAAGATAGGACCCGTGGCCTATAGAGTTGTTTTACCTCCAAACTTGGCTAGATTGCATGATGTGTTCCATGTGTCCCAACTGAAAAAAAACCACTCAGACCCTTTACATGTCATTGAGTATGAGAATATGCATTTACAAGATGATTTGTCTTATGTGGTTGAGTCGGAAAGGATTGTGGACTCAAAGGTCAAATAGCTGCGTAATAAGGACATCCTCTTGGTAAAGGTAGTATGGAAGAGACTTACTCCGGATGAAGTAACTTGGGAAATAGAAGAAGCAATGAGGAAGGACTATCTTGCATTATTTAAGTAAGGTATGTCTAATTTTGAGGATAAAATTTCTAAAAGGAGGGGAGAATGTACTACTCCAAAATTAATTAAGGTGTTAATCATGAATTTAGATTAATTAGGAATAATTAATATGGGATAATTGGGCATGTTAAGTGAATAAAGATTTTAGAGAGATAAATTATTAATATGGATTGAAATTTAATTGGGATAGAAACTTCATCTAGGCCTAAATTAAATTGAGTAGGCCAAGGTTAAGACTAATGGAGGCCTAATAATTGTAAATGCAGACCAACCTATTTATTATGAGGCTTGGCCCAAGAGAGAGCACCTAGTGATGACCCAATAACCCTTGTGCAGACCCAAATCCTTGAGCTCTTCAAACTTGGCCCAAACTTAATTAAAATTTAGCAACCCAATGCATAAGAGCTGGCCCAAGAAAGCTCAAATTTGAAGCCCACTAGGAGTTAGATCTTTAAAGCAATCCATGACCCATATTTGACCCAACTTAACCTAACTAAAACCCTAAATACTTTAACCACTTCCTTATTTTGCTGAAACTCAAGAAGGAAAATCGGAGGTGTGAAAGGAGGCTGGGGTTCAGGGCAAGAATTTCACATTTTCTCACATTTAGAGCAAGATTCAGCCAAGGTAATAGTTATATAACTTAATCCCCTCATCTTTCTCTTTAATTTAGCCCGATTAGTTTTTCATTTGGAGTATTTTCACCACACCCAAAATCTAAAATATGGTTGTTCGGGATTTTCTTGGTGAAATTCGTAGGTTGAGGCTAGGGCTGACATTAGGTAAGTATAAACCCTCTATTTTAATGCTTTCTTTGCTAGTTTGAGACCCCCATAGCTAATTTATAATATAGGTATTAATTTTGTATGAATTTGCTTAATATTTTGGGTGAAATATTAAGTTTTCTGGTGGAGGATACTTCAATCCAAATTTGGGACTTGTAATGGCTGGGTAAGTGTTCCCTAGGTAGTCATTAGCATTTTAAATTCTTTAGGTACTTGTTGCAACTGTTAATGATGAATTAGAGTAGTAATTTCTGATGCTATGGTTATAAGGAGACTTTGTACCCTTGGTGGCTGTTGCAATTGTCTACAAGTGAGGTAATTGGGGTTTACATTAATTCCATGCATATATCAGTTTTAAATTCATATTTACTATATGTAAATGATTTGAAATGCTGAATGAATTAGTTGGCTATCTATTGTATTTTGATTGGACCTTGTGAGTCCATGTAGAGCTATGGTGCTGCTGCCACTCGTGCATGTGCTTCGATTGGGCACCGGGTTATGATCAAACCCCAGATACATTGAGCCCTGGTTGTGCTCAATATGGAGTAGGTGCCGTGGACGGGCCTTTTCAGGTGTTAATGGCCTTTAACATGTGAAAATATGATTGCTAGTATGGGATAGTAATCATGATAGCCTAATTGTTTCATTTACTGATATGATTGGTATTTTTTTGATGCTTATGTGAAATTATGCATGTATGCTAATTAAACTAGAATATATGATGAAATTGCCTTGGTTACTAAGATTTGTATCTTACCCCGTTTCATGGGTTAAACATTTCAGGTGAAAGTTCTTCAGGTAAGGATAAGGGTAAGTAAGTGGATGAACATCCATGAGTTGAGGCCTAGTATGGGGGAGCTACACTTGGCCTGAGTAGAATAGAGTAGATGCTAATTTTATTAAGTCTTGTATAGCATCATCATGTATCTATATTGCCAAGCATAAGAGTTTGTATTTTGTTAACATAGAATGTAACCATTGAGAAATAGGCTTCATATTAGCTGTTGATAGATGTATGAACTTTGAGACTCATTTTGGCTTGTGAATCTATGATATAACTAACTATTTGAGTAATGTAATCCTATGATATATTGATTATAGACTTGAACTATTGATACATGAAATACCCAATAAAAGTATGATTGAATGATCATTGTGAGAAATTTATAGATTAGCTGAGTAATTAAGGTACATAACTACCATTAGAGTTGTACAAATTAAGGTGGAATGGCTCTAGGGTGATATTAGAGGGAGAGTGGAGAGTATGAGGTAAGAGTTTAGGAGTTGTAGGACCAGTAGAGGCGAAGTTGCTCACGGAGAATGCCAAAAAGGAATTTGTCGTGGCAAAATGTGAGAGGCAAAACTTGCCTAAATTGGCTGCGGTAAACTTTTATGAAAATGAGCCAGGCATTCCAGAGAGGAATTGGCCGCGGCAGAATGAGGTATTGGACGTGGCCAATAGCAAAAGGCAAGCAAGGGATGATTTAGAGACATTGGATGAGTTATAATTGATGGATAATAGAATCAAAGGCTTATAAATAAATGGTTATTTCCCTTATATACATAAGTGCTTGTAATTGTATGGTTGATGACTCTTATAACATTAAGGTTTAAATTTTCTCATACTTTCACAATGTAATTGATCGTAATTCCTTGTAACCCTAATATATGATTATTGATCACGTATTTAACCTTAATTACAATGATTAGAGATTAGGGTCATCACAGTAATTACATAAAACTAGTAGTCTAGTTATACGAATACAATCTAATAAGGTTTCCAAACCTATCTACAACTAAATCACATAACAAACTTTCATTAATTTTCTCCTTGCCACTAAGAGGTTCGGTCCCTAAAAATGTTAGCCCACAATTGGGGCGAGATATATAATCTCAGTAACAAGAGGCAAATTTCATATATATATGTACAGATTAATCAATGCAATGTAATTTCATATCATCAATACCAAAACCATCAATTCAATTTACAAATGAACTAGTTGAGCTACCAATGACTACTGTCCCATATGAGCAATCATACACAACATGTTAATGGCAAATAACACTAGGAGAAGTCTGTTCACGACACCTACTCCATAATGAGCATAACTAAGGCTCAGTGCATCTGGGATCTGATCACAACCCGGTATTCAATCAAAGCACATGAACAGGTGGTAGCCATACCACAGCTCCACCATGGACTTATAAGGTCCAATCACAATAACAATTCAAGTAGTCAACTAATCATTTGGCATCTTAAAATCAAACATGTGTAGTAAACATCATATTAACATGGGCATATACATAGAATTAGGAAAGTAACCCCAGTTACCTCAATGAAGCCAATTATTCATCCCCTAGCTACTATCATGATTTAAAGCACACCAGGCCTAACATAAGCATAATCATCATTATTCAACTACCATTAGTAAGGAATTTCCCTATCCACAGATTAATCTTAACAAGAGTTATAACACCCCAAAAAATTAATTAAGGTGTTAATCGTGGATTTAGAGTAATTAAGAATAATTAATAGAGGATAATTGGGCAAGTTAGTGAATGAAAATTTTAGAGAGATAAATTGTTGACATGGGTTTGAGAATTAATTGGGATAGAAATTTCATCTAGGCCCAAATTAATAGATCATGATGAGAGGCTAATGGAGGCGTAATGAGTTAGGTGCAGATCTAAACCCTTGAGCTCTTCAAACTTGGCCCAAATCCCATTAAACTTCAGCAACCCAATGGATAAAACTGGCCCAATAAAATCCTGCAGCCCAACACTTAAAAACTAGCCCAACAAAGCTAAAAATCTGGAGCCCATTAGGAGTTGGACTTGGAGCAACCCATGACCCATCCCTTGACCTAACTTAACTCCACTAAAACCCTAAAAACTGACCAGCCACCTCCCACATTCTGCAAAACACAAATACACAAAGCAAATTTGGAGGTGAGAGGGAGAGGCTAGGGTTCTTAGCATAAATCCACATTTTCTCACATTTGGAGCAAGATTTAGCCAAGGTAATAGTTATACAACTTAATCCCCTCATCTTTCTCTTTAATTTGGTCTTATTAGTTTTTCATTTGGAGTAATTTTCATCATACCCAAAATCTAAAATGTGTGTGTTTGGGGATTTTCTTGGTGAAATTCGTAGGTAGAGGTTGGGGCTGGTATTAGGTGAGTTTAAACCCCCCATTTTGATGCTTTCTTTGTTGGTTTGAGACCCCCATAGCTTATTTATATTATGGGTATTAATTTTGTACAAAATTGCTTAGGATTTTGGGTGGAATATTGAGATTTCTGGAAGAGGACACTTAAATCCGAATTTGGTATTTGTGGTAGCTAGGTAAGTATTCTTTAGGTAGTTAATAGCATTTAAATCCCTTAGGTACTTATTGTAACTGTTAATGATGAATTAGAGTAGTAATTATTTGATGCTATGATTATAGGGAGACTCTGTACCATTGGTGACTGTTGCAAACTTGTCTACAAGTAAGGTAACCGGGGTTTACATTAATTCCATGCATATGTCAGTTTAAATTTCATACTTGCTGTATATGAATGATTTGAAATGTTGAATGAATTGGTTGGCTATCTATTATATGATGATTGGACCTTGTGAGTCCATGGTAGAGCTGTGGTGCGACTGCCACCTGTGCATGTGCTATGATCGAGCACCGGGTTATGATCAAACCCCAGATGCACTGAGCCCTGGTTGTGCTCAATGGGGAGTGGGTGCCATGGACGGGCCTTTCCCGGTGTTAATGGCCTTTAACATGTGAAAATATGATTGCTAGTATGGGATAGTAATCATGATAGCCTAATTGCTTCATTTATGGATGTGACTGATATGATTCAAATGTTATTTTTGCTTTATGCATGTATGTTAAATTAAACTGGATTATATGATGGAATTGCCTTGGTTACTGAGATTTATATCTCACCCCGTTTTATGGGATTACAATTTCAGGTGAAGGTTCTTCGGGTAAGGATAAGGGCAAGCAAGTGGATGAACATCCATGAGCTGAGGCCTAGTGTGGAGGAGCTACACTTGGTCTGAGTGTAATAGGGTAGATGCTAAATTTTGGTTAAGTCTTGTATAGCATCATCATGTATCTGTATTGCCAAGTGTAGGAGTCTGTATTTTGATAATATAATGTGTACTTATTGAGGAGTAGGCCTTACTTTAAATTGGTGATTGATGTATGGATTTGTGTTATCTATAATGATCCTTGTTGAACTTTGATGTAGCTTATTATTAGAGAGGTAATCTTGACATTTTGCTTTGAACCCCTGTTGATTGGGTACCAAGTGATATCTATTAATAGTTTATGAACTCTTGCTATTGTTAATTTACAAATTGCTGATAAATGGACTTGCTGATATAGGGTAATTAGAGGAAAGAAAATGACCCTTGAATCTTGAATTAGAGAGGTTAGATTAGTCAGATAAATTAGGCTAAGGAAAGCTATTTGAGCCCCACAATTAAGGTAGAGGGACCCTAGGGTGAGATTGGAGGGAGAGAGGAGAGTATGAGTCTAGATTTTCGTAATGTAGGACTAGAAGGCACTTCGCCATGGCTAAAATGGAGTTGGCCGCGGCCAATAAAGGCGAAGTTGCCTAGGGAGAGTGCCAGAGAAGAATTCACCGCGGCAAATTGTCAATTGGCCGCGGCAAATTGTCAATTGGCCGCAGCAAAATGTGAGAGGGCAAACTAGAAGTCATCTAGAGAGAAATTAGCCGCGACAAATTATGGAATTGGCCGTGGCGAACTTTTAGGAAAATGTCCCCGGCATTCCAGAGAGGAATTGGCCCACGGCGGAAGGAGGAATTGGCCGCGGCCAATATCGAGAGGCGAGCGAGGGAGTTTCAAGAGGCTTCTTCACCGTGGCGCCATGTAGGTTGGCCGCGGCGAAGGTCCGACTAGCCGCGGCGATCATCACGGTGAAACTGGTGAAGAAGAAAGGGGTAAAAACAGAAAGGAATTGGCCGCGGCAAATAGTAATTTGGCCGCGGCTAACATGCTGAAACACTTATATTAACTAGAAAATCTTGGTTTTCCATATGTTAATCACAAAAGATGATCTAGAGTCATTAGAATGGGTTATAACTGATGAGTAATAAATCCAAGGCTTATAAATGGATGTTTAATTTCCTTATGAACATAAGTGTATGTAATCGTATGATTGATGACTCTAATCACATTAAGGTTTAAATTTTTCCACAGTTTCATGACCTATAGTGATTAATCACGTGTTTAACCTTAATTATCGAGATTAGAAATTAGGGTCGTCACAAGAGTACATTAAGAACTTCTTACCCAAGCTTCCTAAGGGTTTACAGCACCAATTTAAGGTCACAACAACAAGAACTTATAATGGGTCACTCCTAACATCTCCATTTTTGCACATGTAAAAGCCATGCACCAAAAGTCAGTCCAAATGATAAAAATTCAATATATATACCACATAAGAGAAGAGGAAATACTTACCCATATACTTAAGAGGTCAAATGGACTAAGTTGAGCCTCAACTATCAAGAACACACCATGGGAAATTCCAAAATTCGAATTTGAGTCATCAAGCCCAGAAATTTCAGTTTTTCACTTTCATCTCCTTGTAATTTCACACAATAGTAGAACCCATTATGAAAATAAATCCTTAGGGGCATTTTCCAACAAAGTAATACACAAAATGGAAGGGAAATACTTACCCAATCATCCCTCTAACTTCTAACTCCAAAAATCTTGTAAGAAATCACCTAAACACCAAATTTTAGATTTAAGAAGGAGATGAAAATGCCCAAAACCAGAAACTAATTAGACCAAAATGAAGAGGAGAATTAGAGGGACATGTTTTATATAGATTACCTTGGCCAAATCTTCATCTAGAAGTGAGAAATGGTGGAGGAATGCAGAAAACCCTAGCCCCCTCTCTTCCTATGCGAAAATGGAGTTCTCCCTTGCCTAAGATTGAGTTGGTATATAGAATAGAGGATTAAGGGCTTATTAAGTTAGGATTTTAGATAGGTTTGGGCCTACCCTAAAGCCCAAAATCCACTTAGGTTCAGATATGTGCTTATTAGGCCATAAGTTGAAGGATTTAGTAGATGAAATGAGAGTTGGGCTCTTAAGAAATAAGATTGGGCCTTCTTACAAACTAGAAGTGGGCTTTCTTATTTGGCTTATGACATAAATACATTGATCATAAGGCCCAAAATTAAATGTCTAACTCCCCTTAGTTAACTCTTTAATTGAACTCCATAACCATAATTAATATATCTCTACTTAACAATAACTAAACATAATTATTAGCTTAAAATGTCTAAAACAAATCTATTTCTTTAGAAACCTTATTTTTCTTATTTTTTTCCAAATCCTTGTATTAATTCTTTAATTCACCATAATCCTCATTAACAAATTCTGAGGTGTTACATTTAGCTCCTGGAACCCCTTAGAAAGATTAAAAACCCCAAATAGACATAGTGGCCAAAAATCTACACTAACTTTGAAAGTCCATAACTTAAGTTATACCAATCCAAATCATGCAAAATTGGTGGCTATAGAAAGCTTAGGATGTGCACTAAATGTTGAAAAAATTTTAGGTGAAATTGAATTTTTTTGCTCTATGAAATGTAATGGAAAATGTAACTTGGTTTAGAAAGTAGGGCATATGACAGACCTAAATTTTAAAATTCCATATCTTGGGCTACAAAACTCCATTTTAATGGCTATAGAAAGCTTAGGATGAGATCTAAGTGATGTAGAACTTTCAAGAGCATCTAAGCTCATTTGATCCTTGAAAACCTTGCATATCTGTGGCTACTATAGTACTCAGACACAATCAGCTTAGGTTAAAAAATTTATAACTTCCTCTATACAAATCCTTTTTATGCAAACTCAGTGGCCCTAGAAAGTTATAATGCCAACTATATGCCTGTAAAATTTTATAAGTATTATAGTTCATTTGCCCTTTTAAATTTGCTAAAAACTAGAACTGACCATATGAACAATCCCAGGGACCATTCTGCAAAAATTATGGAACTTTGGAAATTTGTGAGATATTTTGTGGACCTCTAAAATTATGGTTTTTGGCATGTTAGAAAGCTCTCTTAAGGGTCTATATGCATGCAATATTAAACTCTAAATAGGTCATTTAGGCCATTTTGGGTATAAGAGTTGTTCAGGGTCTTTTTTTGTCTAACATTGGTATCATTTTAAGGCATTTGGCATCCAATTGGAATTCTTCCACTTTGAGTAAGCTTTAATCATTTTAAATGGAATTTCTAACTATTTCATATTATACCAAAAGACTTGAATCAAAATTTGACCCTTTGGTACCTACTTAACACATGCTTTTCAATAACATTCCATACATCATCTTAGTCATTCATTGCCAAATCATACATTCACATAACTAACATACATGTTCTAATACTCAAATACTTAGTTCCATTCATAACCCTCACTAAATACATAAGTAACCATCATCCATACATAATTATCCAGTTATACATAAACACTTGCCCAAAGTTAGACTATAAACTTCATAATACATCAATTCCTATGTTCTAATGCCTCTTAACCTCTTTCTCATTGCTTAAGATACTTAAAAATGTTAGTGAGAGCATGTGGTGAGATTCGGGGAGAATCTCAATAGCATATGTAATGTTTGATTTTCCTAAAAACATTAGAAATAGACTAGTTATAAAAGAAAGTCTCCTAAATAGAAAGATTTGAGGCTAAATAAAATTAGAACAATAATCTAAAAAATAAAAAATGAGAATACAAGACTTAAGATGCCTAAAAACTAGAGTCGAAGTAGCTAAGTAAAATCAAATGAAAACCAGTAGCATTTTTATAATTTTGGGTATTTTTCAAAAAACTCAAAGGAAGGATCTTTAAATGAAAAAAATTAAGTTTCCAAAGATTCTTAAAGGTCCTAAAAACTATAAGAACCCCTTCAAACTCCTCTAGTTTATGTTTTAGAGCATTAGTTGACTCGAATTTTGACCGATTCATTCAAGAAGGTTTTTAATCCAATTTAGGTGAAATGAAAGATATTTTATAAGTTAGAAGACCCAAAGCTTATAACAGAAATGATAGTTCTCAAAGAGCAGTTAAAATAAACCTAAATAGAAGGAACCAAAAAAGAGGACAAAATTAGAATTTTGAAAATGTCTTTTGTGTCTTATTTACACATCCCACCTCTTCTCTTCTCTTAATTGACCTTATTTCTACTTCAATCTAAAAGAGAGACCAGCTGTGTGAGGCACATAAGAGGAGGGGAAAAAAGGAAGAAAAGGTTGGTAAAAAGGTGAAAAAACTATAGTTTTTCATACTCCTTCCTTCACTAATCTTGTTCTCCTCCTTTTCCTTTCTTTTCCTATGGTTTTAATGTTTGATTTGGGACTGTTTTATGACTAGTTTAGTAGGAGAGAGTTAGAGATTCAAGGAGAAGGCTAAGGCATAAGAAAACTCCTTGGAAAAGCATTCAATCAAGGTAAGAATCATGACTTCTTGTTGCTTCTTCTTGGTTGTTCTCTCAGGGGTGAGTTTCGACTAACTATAGATCACCTAGAAGGGAATGAGTTCTGACCAAAACCAAGCAAGGAACAAGGGTTCTAGAGTGTGGGAATTAAGGATATGCAATTGGAATTGAATAAGAAGCATTAGAATGTACGTTATAAAAGCTAGGGATTTTGTTGCACCTTAATAAATATGAGACTTTCCAATGGTAATTTAAGTTGTCTAAGAGTGTGTATGAGTTCCCAAGACACCTAGCAAGTCTCACATGTGCCAATTCCCTAAAGAAAATGTGCAAAACTCTGCAGGTCCATTTGCTCCTCCATGTCTCAACCAAGACCACTTTAAGCACCTAGGGAGAGTTTTAATTAGTTCTAAGGCTAGAAAGAGGCTAGATATGATTAGTAAACATCAAAGGAAGCATTGGAATGGATTTAGGAATCATGATTTGTGAGATGGAGGTGTAAGCTCCATTTTGAGATATAAAGAAGCAACTTGTATCTAGGCTCCTTGAATTGAAATTGTGATGGCTCTAAGGAGTCTAAATGGAGTCAAAAGACTTAAATTGAATGAGAAATTAGGGCCAAAATCATAAATTCCAATAGTTGCTTCATTGTGTCTTGTATGGAACCATAATGGAGTCATGTGAGAGAATAGGCATGCATAGAGTTTCTATAAAGCTAGAGCTTGTTCCAATGATTAAATCATGTCTCATTTGATGTGACTAGGCTAAGAAAATCAAGCCCCACCTAATTGCATGTGTTTGGCTAAAAAAGGGAAGAAGTATTAAAGAGGAAAGTTTGTAATCCTACTTCAAGATAGCTTTCTAACTTTTCTCGCATGCATTGTTTGGATGTTTATGTTGTCATTGAGCGCTTGTATGTATGTTTGAACTATGAGATATGTTTCTAGCCGTTGAATACATGTTATGGTACCATTATACTTCTTGAAATATATTTATGAATGCAAAGTGGCTTAAATGGATATGGTTATGCCAAAAGTCCCTTAGCATGGGTGAGGATGAGCCAAAAATCTCTAGGAATGGGTAAAACAAAGCCAAAAGTCTCAAGAAGAGTGAGGCTAAGTCAAAAGTTCCTTGAAAGTAAGTAAGGTAAATCCAAAAGTCCCAAAGGAATTGGATAAGGCTAGACTAATGCCCTTGAAAGCCTATGTTTTCCATGTATAAGTTTATATGACAAGGAAAATGATTTATGTATGTTCATTAGTAGCTTATATGGCATGCATACATTCTTTGATATATAAATGCATCCTTTATATATGTTTAAAAGGGTAAAGAGCTATTGAGATTTTTTTAAATCTCACTTTTCCCCTACATCTGCCAAACCATGTCTAGGTGAGTTAAATGGATCAAGAAATAGAGGCCACATATCTTGAAGAGCAAGACTTTCACAATGGAATAGATAATTAGGCATTTTGATGTCAAAATTTGTAACCATATGATGTACATGTGATGTAGACCTTTGAACATGTTCAAATATATGTAAATATGATGTATGCATCAATTTTGAAGTTAAATTAATGAATGTGTGAGTTTTTGCCACCCATATGCCATTATGTTTATATGTATGATTGCAAGTGACAAGGTGAGAATGAGATCCATGATAATTTAAACCATTTGGCATACTTTTATAGGCTGTAATTATACTTTTATACTTGCTCAAGTGGTTGTGGAAAGATGAGAAAAGCATTTGGTGCATGTTGAACCCTTTATGGACTTCAAATTTGACCATTTCTTAAGTTAAACCAAAGTCTGAACAAATATATTAGTTTTTGCATGAAATTTGGCCAACAAATAGGTCTCATCTAGGGCATTTCACAGAGCTAAAGAGAACATAAATTGAAGCTCTAGAGAATTTATTATCATTTTTCAAAATTGGCCAAATTATGGAGAATTGTTAAAGGTATTATTCATATGGTCAGTTTGCTTTTCTATGTCACTCATAGGTCAAATGAAGTCCAATACTCATAAAATTTTACAAGTATAAACTAGACATTAGAAGCTTTCCATAGCCACTAAGAGCACCTCATTTGGAGCTTTGTAGAGGGGGAAACAAATTTTTGAAATTCTAGGTCCTATAGCCATCTAAGAGTAGACTTGATGTATAATTCTATTATTTTTTTCATGGGCTAAATGCTATTGTCTTAGTCTAGAACTATTTTTAGTTATTAGCTAACATTAAAAGCTTTCAAGAAAGCTATCATATGTATGATTCTAATTTTTTTAAAAATTAGTTATGAATTTCCAAAGTTTATATCAGAAAATTGATGCAGCAACCAAAGAGCAAAATACTAGTTTTATAGAATGTGGTTCCAAATTCAAAATTCTTGAGATGAATTGTGATGTTTTTTATATGAATGGATATGTTATGAATGAAAAATAAAATTGGTAAACTCACATGGTCCCTAAAGCAAAGAATGACATAATTGGACATTCAATTACGTAAATTTCCCATTGCCAAAGTGCTATTCCCATGTAATTGCATTAGATAAGCCTTTGTGATAAATGTAAAGGCTAGGAAGCTAAGGTATTACAGTATAAACTTATCCAATTCAATGCAAACAAGAATATCATGAGTGAATACAATCTATGTGGTAAAAGAATACTATGCACATGCATCATATAAATCATATGCACCATATAACATGAAAACTCATTCATTCCTAGCCATGGCAATATCATAAAACTAGTTGGGTTTTACCAATCTAGCCAAGGAAGAGCTACTGCATTCAATTCTATGCCTTAAGAAGCTAGGATAATAACACTTATCCCCACTTTAGTTTAACTTGCATTTTAGGGTTAATTTAGGCTTAATAGGAAGTAACTTCAATTTTTCTTCATCTAGGTCCCAAATTCCCATAGGCTATATGCCACTTGATTTAAGGGAATCCATGTGAGCCATCATATCTTTAGTTTGAGGGATCTAAAGCCAACTTGCTTCTTTACCCTATTTTAGGCCCTAAATTTCAACTTTGATTCTAGGGTTTCTAAATTCAATCCATTAGTTCCATAATTATTTATTCCCCTCATATAAATCTCTTAAATGCTTGGAACTCAAAAAAACTCTTCCTAGGTGCTTCATCCACACCTTGGTTGAGACACAATTTAAGGAAGGGCCACTAGGAGTTTTCTTACTTCCTTCATAGATTTTGATGCATGGCTATGTTCTTTAGTTTCTCTTTAGCTTAATTATGGTTTCATATGGCTTAAAATACTCTTTTATGGTTCACTTGAAACCCTAATTGCCATATATTGAAATCTATAGGTTTTTAATTGTTTCCAATTACATATTTCATGCTTTAAAACCCTTGGTTTTATCTTGTTTCCATGCAAAATACACTTCCTTCATATGACTCTATGGCTGGCCAAAATCATAGAGCAATGGAAGAACAAAGAAATATAAAAATCCTACATGGTTTCATACCTTGATAGCTTCCTTATTTGATGGAGAATTTTGTGGTTAGTTTACTTTCCTCAAACTCCTTCCTTCCTCCAACATACCAGGCACAAAGATAGTTCTTTCAAGGAACTAAAACCGTCAAAAGAAAGCTCTTAAGAAAAGGAATCAGATTAGTGAAGGCAAGAGTATGAAAAAGTGTGATTTTTATACCTTTCTTGCTTATTTTTCCTTTCTCTCTCCTCCCTCTCTCTTCATGCCATGGAGGTTTTGGTTCAAGGCTAGAGATATCAACTCTAAATGAAAAAGAAGGTGGTTGGCTATTATATAGAAAAAGGTGATAATTTAACTTTTTTTCTAAAATTTCCATTTTGCCCCTTTGCTTTGGTTTTTCCATTTATGCTCTTTTTAAAACTATTTTTTTCATATAAAAATTTAGGCCCTTTAATTTATTAAAGACATTTTCTTTTAATTTTATGGGGTTCAAAACCATCTCAAATTATCCAGTTAAAGTTTTAGTCAACTCTTTACTGAAATCACACACCCAAAGGGTTTTAACCATTATGATGGTTCCTATGATTTTCAAGGCCTCTGAGAACCCTAATGAGTTTTATTTCATTGTTTAAAAATCCTTTCTTTAAATTTTCAAAAAGTTGCCCAAAATTATGGTTTCTACCACTGAGTTCTATATTGAGCTATTTTAGCTATTTTGGATCTGATTTCGGGCTACCTTTGGATCCTTACCCTTATTACTGGATAATCTGTTGATTAATCTAGCTCTATCTTACCTTATTTCATTTCATTCAAGGGTCTCCTTTTATAATTTGATCAATTTTGGTTCAATTTTAAGAAATTCGGATCATGACACTTCTTTCCCCTTAAATAAATTTCATCCTCGAAATTTAAATATATACCTTACTAAAATAACTCTAGATGCTCCTTTCTCATTTCTTTTTCTAGCTCTCAGGTGGCTTCTTCAAGAGATAGCCCCTTCTAAACCACTTTCACCAACAGTATGCTTTTGTTCCTTAATTTCTTAAAGTTAGCATCCACAATCCAATCTAATGATAATATATAAGATAGATTATCCCGTAAATATATATTCTCATATTCTATGACATGTGAGGGATCTAGCTATTACTTTTTAAGATAGGATACATGGAATAATTGCGCACTTGAGCTAGGTTAGGGAGAAGAGTTAGTATATAGGCTATTGGTCTGACTTTATTAAGAATCTGAACTGACCTATAAACTTTAAACTAAGCTTTTTATTTTCTATGGACCTATGTATCCTTGTAACTGGAACCACTCTAATAAACACATTGTCTCCAACCTCAAACTCTAATGACCTTCTCTTTTTATCTACATAACTCTTTTATTTACTTTGTGCCGTTAGAAGTTTTTCTAATTATTTCTATTTGTTTAGAAGTTTGGTCCATTATTTTTAGGCTTATAAGGCTCCTCTCTCCCAGTTCAACTCAACATACTGGAGACTTACACTTTCTTTCATACAAAGCCTTATACGGTGCCATCTGGATACTAGTTTGATACTTGTTATTGGAAGAAAACTTTGCCAATGGCAAGTAGGTATCTCAGTTCCCCTTCATCTCTAAAATATAAGCCCTTAACATATCCTCTAGGGTTTGGATGGTTCTCTCTGTGTGCCTATTTGTCTGGGGATGGTAGGTTATGCTAAATCTTAATTTAGTTCCTAAGGCATCATGTAAGGATCTCCAAAAATTTAAGGTAAATCTAGGATCTCTATATAACGCTATGCTCTTAGATACATCATGTAATCTTACTATTTCTTTTATGTACAACTGGGCTAACTTATTTAAGGTTTATGTGGCTCTAATGGCTAGGAAATGAGTACATTTAGTTAATTTGTAAACTATCACCTGTATGGCATCATACCCTAATGATGTTCTGGGTAAATTCATAACAAAGTCTATAGCTATACTATCCTATTTCTACTCACGAATATCTAAGGGCTTAAGTAACCTAATTAGCTTCTGATGTTCAATCTTGACTCTGTAACATACTAAGCACATTGACACATACTCAGCTATGTCATTTTTCATTCCAGACCACCAAAATATTTTCTTTAAATCCTAGTACATCTTTTTACTACTTGGATGAATGGTGTACCTACTCTTGTGTGCCTTTTCTAATATTATTTCCTTCAATTTTGAGTTCTTAAGCACATACAACCTATCCCCGTATCTTATTATTCCATCCTCAGATATGTTAAACTCAAAGATCCTACCTTAAGATTACTAGTCTCTGATATTTCTTACATACTCATCCTCTTGCTGATCTTCCTTTATCTGATTTTTTAGCTCACTCTCTATCCGAGTTTCACTCATTAATAACTTGCTGGAATACACCTGACATGAGAGATTCATATTTCTAAATTTCTTAGGAAGTTCCTACTCTCTTATCATTATATAGGCCATATGTATGGATTTTCTACTCAATGCATCTGCAACTACATTTGCCTTTCTAAGACAATATTTCAGAGTGAAATCATAATCCTTTAAAAACTTTAACCATCTACTCTGTCTTATATCGAGCTCTTTCTGCTCAAATAGATATTTGAGGCTTTTATGATCACTGTATATTTCTATGGTTGCACCACACAAGTAATGTCTCTATATCTCAAAAGCAAATACCACTGCTACTAGCTCTAGGTCATGAGTAAGATAGTTCTCTTCATATGGTTTCAACTACCTAGAAGCGTAGGCTACCACTTTGCCCTGCTGCATGAGTACACATCCTAACCTTTTCTTGGAAGCATCACTATAAACTATGAAAGTCCCTACAAGGTCAAGGATAACTAGAACTAGGGCTCTAGTTAACTTATGCTTCTATTCTAAAAAACTCTGCTCACATTTCTTATCCTATATAAATGGTACATTCTTTCTAGTAAGCCTAGTCAGTGACATGACTATATGAGAAAAGCCGTAAATAAATCTCCTGTAATAACCTACCAAACCTATGAAACTTATTATCTATGTCACTATCCTAAGTCTCTCCCACTGAAGGACTGCCTTTACTTTATGGGAATTTACTACAACCTCTGCTTAGGAGATCACATGGCCTAGGAATCTCACCTCAGTAAGCCAAAGCTCACACTTACTAAATTTGGCATATAATTACTTTTCTCTCAGGGTCTCTAGGACTAATCTCAAATGCTCCTCATGCTCTTCTTTACTCTTAGTATATGCAAGGATGTCATCTATGAAGACTACTATAAACTTGTCTAGGTATGGCCTAAATACTTTGTTCATATAATCCATGAATACCACAGGTGTATTTGTTAAACTCGAAAGACATCACTAGAAATTCATAATGCCAGTATCTAATCCTAAAAGCTATCTCAGGAACATCCTTAGCTCTAATTTTCAACTAATGGTCTCGGATCTTAAATCTATCTTGGAAAACACAGACATTCCTACTAGCTTATTTAAGAGGTCATTTATCTTAGGAAGGGGGTACTTGTTCTTGATTGTGATCTTATTGATACATATCCTAAGGCTCCCATCTTTCTTTTTAACAAATAGGACCGAAGCTCCCTAAGGTGAGACACTAGGTTTGATGAAACCTTTTTCCAATAATTCCTCTATTTATTTCTTCAACTAGACTAGCTTGGTGGGAGCCATCCTATATGGAGTTTTGAACACTAGACCTAACCCAAGCACAATGTTTATAGCAAACTTTACTTTTCTGTTAGGGGATAGTCTAATAATTTCCTCAAGGAAAACCTCTGGAAACTCTCTTACTACAAGTATTTCATTTATTGTAACACCCCAAAATTAATTAAGGTGTTAATAAAGATTTAGGTTAATTAAGAATAATTATTATAGGGTAATTGGGCAAGCTACAGGAAGGGGAATTTATAGGGAAATAAACCATTAATATGGATTACAGATTTAATTGGGTTAAAAACTTCATTTATGCCCAAATTAATTTTAGTAAGCCATGGGTAAGGATTAATGGAAGCCCAATGATTTTAGGTATAGACCCAACTCCTTATTATGAGACTTAGGCAAAGAGAGATTACCTAGCAATGACCCAATCTAATTTAATGAGATAAAGGCCTAAGACCCAATTTACATGAGCCCTTATAGTTGGCCTAACATACATTATGCAAACCTAAATTTGGATTGACTTTTGAAACTTTGCCTAACTCAATCAAATTTCTACAACCGAACTCATGAAATCTGGCCTAACAAGTATAAAATATGAACCCATGTGGATTTGGGCCTTTGGATTAACCCATAACCCATTTAGGACTTAACCTAAACCTAACTAAACCCTAAATACACTCATCCTCCTCTCTATTCTTCAGAATAAACATAAGAGGCAAAGCAAAATTCGTAGCTCTTGAAGAGGGGCGAGGGTTCTTGACACATTTTCACCATTTCTCACTTCTAAGCTTAAAATCAACCAAGGTAATTGTTATATAACTTAATCCTTTCCTCTTTCTCTTCAATTTGACATAATTAATGTTTCGTTTAGAGCATTTCACCTACACCCAAAATCTAAAACTTGTTATTTGGTGTTTTCATGGTGAAATTTCGTAGGTTGAGGTTAGGGGTATTGTTAGGTAAGTATAAACTTTTCATTTTGATTCTTTCTCTACTAGTTAGAGACCCCATTAGCTGACTTATGATATAGGCTCCATTTCTGTGCAAAAATATCCATAATGTAGGGTGATATTTTGAAGTTTCTAGTCTAGGAAAGGCAAAATCCAAATTTTGAGTCTCCTAGTGGTTGGGTAAGTGTCCCTTAGGCAATTATTGATGGATTAATTCTTTGACTATTGGGTTGTTGTCATAATTGATGAATAGGGATGGGAAGGGACTGACCTAAAGTGGTAATTTTATGATGTTGTGATTATAGGAGGATTTTGGACTACTGTTAGCTTCCTAAATTCGCTACAAGTGAGATAACCGGGGATTATGTAATTCTATGCATATATCTACTTTAATTTTATATTTGCTGCACATGAAAGATTTAAAATGCTAAATGAATTGATGGGCTATCTATTGTATTATATTTAAACCTTGTGAGTCCTTGGTGGAGCTATGGTGCAGCTGCTACCAATGCATGTGCTTCAATTAAGCATTGAGTTATGATCAGACCCCAGATGCACTGAGCCCTAGTTGTGCTCATTGGGGAGTGGGTGCTGTGGATAGGCCTTTCCTTATGTTATTGGCTTTTAACATATGGAAATATGATTGCTAGTATGGGATGGTAATCATAGTAGTCTAATCATTTCATTTGCTGATATAATTGATATAATTTTGATACTCATTTTAATTCATGCATATATATTAATTACATTAGAATATATGGATGGAACTTGCCTTTGGTTACTAAGATTTGCATCTCACCCCGTTTCATAAGCTAACTATTTCAGGTGAAGGATCCTCTAGTAAGGATAAGGGAAAGCAAGTAAATAAGCATCAATGAGCTGAAACCTTGTGTAGGGAAGCTGCACTTGGATTGACCTAACTTAGGATAGATGCTAATTTTGTTATTTATTTGTATAGCATCATCATGTAATCATATTGCCAAGTGTAGGAGCTTTGTATTTAATAACTTATGATGTACCTGTTAGGGACCTAGGCCTTATACATTCTAGAATCTAATGTATGAATTTACAACATCTGATATGGAACCTTATGGATCCAATGATTTAATTTACTATTTGGAAATGTAATCATGTATTAACTTAAATGATGATTTAGACTAGTAATGCATGGCACCCTATGGGGATTCCTATTTGAATGATTTGGTTGGTTGTTTATGAATCTGGCTATTTATTAATATCACATGGTACTTACTGATACATGATAGATTGATGAGTAGGAATCAATACTTAAATGTTGAAATAGGTAATGTTAGATTAGCTAAAAAAATCAAGTAGATAAATGCCATTAGAATCTCACAAATTAAGGGAGAATGGCCTAGAGTGTTCCTAAAAGGAGAGTTGGAGTATATGGGATGAAATTCTAAGGGTTTTAGGTACAGGAGATATGTAACACCATAACTTTATAGCACATTTCATTCCTTTAAATAGCTCATTTCCAAGAATCCTGTAAATTCTCAAAGAAAAAGCATTAAAATAATGAATATTTTAGCATTGCATAACGTATAAATTTTTCATTTAGTGTCTCATGGACCATGTGAGCTCATAAATCACATTCTCATATTTAATTACATGGATACAACTCATTTCCATTACCAAAATTGGCCTAAAGCTTGTGCAAGGCAAGGGAATACATGAAATTTCATGATGTAGCCTCAGCCAAGATTTTTCCTTTTCTATCACAAAATTTGAAAAATCATAACTAATTCTAAAAAAATCAAAAGTATGCATTATTTACCATTTTGGAAATCTTCATATGTTTACTTTATGGTAAAAATATGTCCAGGCCATGAAACATCACACAGAGGACGTTTGACATTCAAAAATGTGCAGAGGTCTAACTATCTACTAGTATTGATATAGATTTCTCTTATGAAATTTAAAAATGTCCAATTAATTCCACAAAAATCCAATCCATACAAATGATATTAATCTAGAAAGCTATAGATGTTAGCTAGAGGGAAAAAATAATCTAGACCAGTTTAGGCATACCTAGTCCTCCAAAACCAATCAAATAGTAACTTAGGTTAGTTTGGACACTTGATACTAGATAGAAACTTCAAAAATTCGTATCTCCCTCTCTAGACATCCAAATGGGGTGATTCAAGTGTACAAGTCATTGGGAATGTCTAGTTTCTCTCTGTAAAATTTGGTGGCAATTGGACATCATTTGCCCCATGAGTGACAGAATTTAATTTCATACCTGAGTGAATAGTACCTTGAACCAATTTCAGAATTTTTTCCAACTTTAAAAATTCATCAAATATTCCATAGACCTCTAAAAATTCTGTACTTTAAGTTTGCAAAATCTCAACAAGCTCTAAATACATGCCAAATCTCAGATCAAGAAGAGCTTATTTGAACAAAAAGTGGTATAGGTTTCTAGTATGGTCAATTTTGCTCCATATTAGATACCAAATGTGTCTAAGTGACTTCCCTGGGTGTTTGACACCTCTTGGGAAAGTTTAAAAGTATGAACATGACTTGTATGAATTGCCTAAGTGGTTCCAAATCTCATGCATTTCATTTTGGCTATTCCACTTCTATTTATACATGCATTTCCATAATGCAAATTTGCCATTGCATATCCAAAATGCACATTTCCATACATACAACCTTAAACTTCATTTGTATATGATACATTAGTATAATTATACATGTTCATAACATCATAGGACATATACAACAATGGATTACAACATTTGCCATTCATATGGCTTTAAAGTAACAAAATCTATATACTTTGATGCCATATTCTCATCTCTCAAGTGGTTGGCTTCCATTTTCTTATTCTCTTGGTCCACCTAGCATATTAGAACATTGGAGAAGAGGGAATGAGATTCAAAGAATCCCAATAGCTCATCTCCCTTTCAATCACATATAAAAGATGCAAAACAAATCTTACAAATGCATGCATGGACATCATGTGCAAGCATTCAAGAAGCATTCTTGGCATTTCAAAAAGTCATACACGGCATACATAGGCTTGCTAAGTAAGTGGATTAGCCTCACCCATTCACTTGTAGATTTTGGACTTGCCTCACCCATTCTTTAAGAGGTTTTTGACTCAACCTTACTCTTGGGAGTTAACCTCACTTTTGGGAGACTCTTTACTTTGTCTCAACCAATCTTAAGGGGTTTTGGCTCATCCTTACTATGGCTAAGGGTTCTTGGCTTCACCACACTCAAGCAAACCAAAGTAATCATCATAAACATTATTTAGAAACATAATGCATCATCATGGTACCATGGCATATGAAATCATGCTAGAATACTTTTCATGGCTTAAAACACATATACACACATTCAAAGATAAGCTAAGCATATATTCATGCATGAGAGAAGGAGGAGTGAGCTACCTTGGAAGCAATCACACACTTTTTCTCTTGAATTTGCTCTCCCTTCGTCAGCCTCACACATAAAAAGATGTGGGAATGATTTCTCTTGGCCTAAACACAATTTATGGAAGCCAATTAGGTTCATGGAATTAATTCTAAAGCCACACATCTTCCTTAAACACTAACTTGATCTATAAATTCCTTTATGGTTCCAAAAATGCACCTAATGAAGTAACACCTATCAAATAAATTCTAGGCTCCATTGTTTCTCTTCATACATGATTCTTGACTCTTTTTAAGCCTCTTGGAGTCATCACACAATTAAAATAAAGAGTCTAACTATATATTACTTTTTTAGGTCATATTATAGAACATAAGGCACCATATTTTCATATTATAAATTTTTCCTAAGGCTTCCCCTTATTTTCATTCATCATATATGACTCAAAAATGGATTTCGAAAAATTTAAACTCTCCCTAGGCACCCAAACCCATCTAGGCCAAGACTAGGAAGCAAATTGGCCTTTTTGGACTTTGGTTTGTTTTCTTGATGGAGGAAGCACATGGTGCCTATATTTCTAACTCATTTCATATTAACCTCGTGCCTTAAACCATGCTACTTACACAAGAGGCAAGAAAAATAGCATTAAATAATGGATTATTTTTATGTTGCGTCACGTTGAAATTTTTCATTTGATGTCCCACGAATCATGTGAGCTCATGTATCACATTCTCATTTATTTACATAAATACAACTTATTTTCATCATCAAAAGTTGCCTATAACTTGTGGAAAGCAAAGGGGAGCATAAAACTCATACTTGTATTTTCGGCTAGAATTTTGCCATTTCTGTCACAAACTTTGGAAAATCATAACTAGTTATAGAAAAATTGAAATCATGCATTCTTAGATATTCTCGAAAGCTACATATTTCTAATTTATGATAAAAATATGTCTAGACTATGAAACACAACAAAAAATATGTTTGACATTCGAAAATGTCCATAGGTCTAGCTATCCACTAGTACTGTCACAAGTTTCTACAGCAAACTTCAAAAATGTCCTATTAATTCCAAAAAAATTCAATTCATGCAAATGATACTAATCTAAAAATTTGTGGATGTTAGCTAGAGGAATAAAATAACCCTAGACCAATTCAAGCATGCCCAGACCTCCAAACCTAATCAAAGAGTACCTGAGGTCAGCTGGAGTGCTTGATACTGGGTAGAATCTTTAAAAATTCATATCTCCCTCACTAGACATCCAAATGAGGTGCTTCTAGTTGGAACAAGTCACTGGAAATGTCCAGTTTCTCATATAAAATTTTATGGCAATTGGACATCATTTGCCCTATAAGTAATAGAATTTAATTTCAAACTAGTGCTACAGTACCAATGACTAAAACTAAAAAAATTTTCAACTTCAACAATTTGCCAAATATTCCACAGACCTCTAAAAATTTCCAAATTTAGCTTTCCAAAGAGCTCTTAATAAGCTCTAGATGCATGCCAAATTATAGACCAAGAAGAGCTCGTTTGGATAAAAAGTGACGTAGCCTCATAAAATGGTCATTTTTGCTCCCTATCAAGAGTCACTTTGGTCCAAATGCCCTTCTCTTGAGTTTGGCACCTCTTGGGCAAGCTTAAAAGCATAATTATGACTTGTGGGAACTATCCAAATGGTCCCAAACTTAATGCATCTAAAATTGGATACTCCACATCCAATAATACACATGTAGCCATAACCATACAAGAGGCAATTTCTATGATTTGCATTGATTTAATGTCACACATGGTGTAATATTCGATTTTCGTTAAATAATGAAAACGGGCACGTTTTCAAAGCAAGTCTCCCAAAATAAATTAGTTAAGGTCCTGAAAAATTTGAAGGACATTCTAAACTCCTAAAAATGATAATCTTAGCCTCAGACGAAAGGAAAAACGGAGCTAGAATGAAGAAATAAATTTTGTCGGAAAACCTACGAAACGTAATGGTATTTTCATATTTTCGGGCAATTTTTGGAATTCACACAAAGGGGATTTTAAACCAAATTTTTAAGTTCTTCGAGGTTCTCAGAGGCCCTGAAAATCATGAGAAGCCCTAGAATAGTTAAATCCCCTCCGGTGGACATTTTCCAACGTCAGTGTGCCTGAACTTTGACAAATTAGTTTGGGAAGATTTTAGCTCTGATTTGAGTAATTCCAAAAGCATTTTTCTTAATTGGGAACCTAAATTTTATAATGGAAAATATGGTTCTCAAAAAGGAGCTAAAACAAAAGAGAAACGAAATGTAAAGTATTAAAGGCAAAATTGGAATTTTTGAAAAAGTCACTTTTCCCTAGCTATATATAGGTGATGCCTCACACTTGCCTTCATTTCACTTCAGACTTTCTAGCCCCAAAACAGAAGCAAAACCCTAAGGGAGAGGCGCCCAAGAGAGGAAGAAGAAGGAGGAAGAAATCCAAGTGTAAGGTATGTTTTCATGGTGATTTTCCTTACTTTTCTTCATCCACACCTCCTCTCCTTCCTTCTCCTTTCTTTCCTTGGATTAAAATGAGGTTTATAAATCTGATTCAAGGGAGATATTCAAGGGAAGTTTCGAATTTGAAGAGAGGGGCTTGGAGAAAGCAAGATTCAATCCAAACTAACTAAGGAAACAAGGTAAAAATGCATTCTATGGCAGCTATATTGACCCTCTTTCTTTTCCACTTCAATCGACATATGGTCTACCATAGGGAGTTAAGTTTTCAACCAAACCAGGGGTGAATTTTGGGTATTTGATGGAGGAGAATAAGAATATGCAAAGAAAACTATGAAATAGCCATTAGAAATCAAGACGTAAAACCTAGGATTTTATGTGTACCTTCCAAATTTGGAATTTGTGTGATAATTCCTAGGTTTAATTAAAAGCTTAAATGAGTTCTTGAGACACCTAAGATGCTCCCCACAAGCTTCTTTCTTCAAGAAAACAAAGAAACCTCCAAAGAACCTTAACCTAGGCTATGTCTCGACCAAACCATGTTCATGGTGCAAGGGAGAGTTTTTAATTTTTTTAAGGCCATTCTTGAGTCATATTTGATGAATGAAAATGAAAGGAGGCCTTGGAAAAAATTTAGAACTCACGGAAAGTGATTTGGTGCCTTACATTCCATATTATGACCTAAAGAAGCAACATAATATTAGGCCCTTTGTTTTAATGATGTGATAACTCCAAAAAGCTTAAAAGGAGTCAAGAATCATATTTGAAAGGAAAAAATGAGGCCTAGAAATCATTTGAAGGGTGTTGCTTCATTAGGTACAACTATGGACCATAATGGAACCTATAGAGAAATCTAGTGTTTCATTAAGTTATGTAGTCTTAGAGTATGTTTCATGAACCTAATTGGCTCCCATAAATTGTATCTAGGCCAAGATAAACCATTTTCACCAATTTATGGGTGTGTGGCTGAAAGAGGAGACTTGAATTTCAAGGAAAAAGTGTATAATTGTGTGCAAGGTAGCTCTCTCCACCTTCTCTCATTCATGGATGTGTGTTTAGCTTGTTTTAGAATGTGTGTATGTGTATTTTCAAGCTATGACAACTATGCTAGCATGCCTTTATATGCCATGATTCTTAATGCCATGTTATGCTTTCCAATGAATACATGATATTTGTATGAGTTTACTTGAGTGTGGAGAGGCCAAGAACTTTTCCCTTTGGTGAGGATGAGCCAAAAACCCTTGAGTTTGGTTGAGACAAAGTAAATAGTCTCCCAAAAACAAAGTGAGCTCCCAAGAGTATGGTTGAGTCCAAAGCTCTTAAGGAATGGGTGAGGCAAGTCCAAAATCCATAAGGAGAAGTGTGAGGCTAATCCAAACACTTGGTGAGCTCTTGAATGTCTTGTATGATTTGTTCATATGCCAAGTTTGCTTTTAAAATGTCCATGACTTCCATTTTCTCCATGCATGTATTTGTAAAGCTTGCTTTACACATATTATATATGATTGAATAGGAGATGAGCTATTGAGATTCTTTGAATCTCATCCCCTCCTCTCCAATGCTCTAACATACTAGGTGGACCAAGTAACTATGGAGAAGGGAGCCAACAATAATGAAGAAGGAAGATTGACAAGCATATGCCTAGCTTTATCCATTTTGGAACCATAATTATGTTTCTTGATGTAGATGATGTTATAAATGGTCTATGACTCTTAAGACATGTGTAAATATGATATTATATGATGTTTAAATGTATGGATATGATGTATGAGCTCTAGCATATAAATTGAGTTTGTAATGCCCAAGTATGCAAATTGGAAGTATGATGTAAATATGTATAAGTGTGGGTTGAATGGCCAAAATAAGATGCATGAGGTTTGGGACCATTTGGACAGCTCAAACAAGTCTTAAATGTACTTTTAGATTTGCCAAAAGGTGCCAAGACCAAGGGAAATTCATTTGGCAACTTTGGTACCCTATATGGAACTAAAATTGACCATTATGGAACTTTATGTCACTTTTTAGCCAAATGAGTTAGTCTTGATCTGAAATTTGGCACGCAGTTAGGTCTCATTAGGAGCTTTTTGGGAAGCTAAAGATCATAATTTTTTCAGGTCTACATAATATTTGATGATTTTTCGAAGTTGGCAATTTTCATGGTTTCTGGTTTGCTGCACTATTCATTTGGTCCAAAATTGCATTCTATCACACGAGGCTCAAACGATATCCAATTTCCATGAAATTATATACAAAGAAACTAGACAATCACAGTGACTCATGCCAGCTAGAAGCACCTTATTTAGAGGTCTAGAGAGGGAGATATGAATTTTTGAAAGTTTTGTCCAGTATCAGTAAGTTTGCCCGACCAAAGGTATTGTTCCATTGAATTTCAAGGTCTGGGCTTGATAAACTGGTCTGGGGATTTTTTTTATCTCTTTTTAACATCCACATCTTTCTAGATTGGTATCATTTTCATGGATTGGATGTTTTTGAAATTAATTTGACATTTTCAAAGTTTTCAACATAATTTTGTGACAGTTCCAGAATTTAGTCTGACCTTTGGACCATTTTGGATGTCAAACATCCTCTGTAATGAATTTCATGATCTGGGCATATTTTTAACATGAATTGGACATCCAAAGATTTCCAAAATGATCAATATTTCCTTATTTTGATTTTTCTAGATTTAGTTATGATTTTCCAAAGTTTGGTCAGAAAGTGGAGCAATTCTGGCCAAGAATAAACCTCCATATTCCATACTCCATTTCGGTTTTTATGAGTTGTGGGCATGATTTTGTGATGCAAATAAGTTGGAATGATGTATTTAAATATGAGGATACATAAAATGAGCTCATACGTTCCATGTGACACCGATTGCAAATTTTTAAGTATAACGCAACGTAAATAAACCCATTATTTTCATTCCCTTTTTCATGTGCTCTTTTGGAAATGATGATGTGAAGCTTATGAATATCATGAAATGAGCTAGAATTTATGCTATTACACATGGACTACATAATATTCATACATCATGTTACTTGTACTCAAGGTCTTACATTACCAAAATAATATGTACAAAGCTTCTTGACATTCCATTACAAGTTAGACTACAAAATGAACAAAGTGTAGCCATTTGATGTTCTTAGCTTGCATTTCCTTGGTTTGGAGCACCACCTAGACATTTCAAGAATGAGAGGGAGAGGGGAATGAGATTCTAAGAATCCCAATAGCTCACACACACCCATTCACTTACATTCAAGGCATATATACATCAATGACACAATTATGAAACATAAAGTGTGCAAGGTTACAATTTCATGCCACATCTACACATCAAGATCATTATCATGCTCTAGGGACTTTTGGTTTTGCCTCACCTTATTTCTAGGACTTTTGGAGTTGTCTCACTCTTAGTCTAGGGACTTTTGGCCTAATCTCACCTATGCCTTAAGACTTTTGGCACATCCTCACCCACTTTAAGGGACTTTTGGCATCACCTCACCCTTAGGAGTTAATCTCACATTCAAGGCCATTTAAGAGCACACATTGGTACCAATGCAATTCCATAAGATCATGTGGCATATTACCAATTCACAAGAGCACATATAAGCACACAATGACATGCATATGCACATAAGAATGTATAGGGATGAGGTGGAGAGCTGCCTTTCAATTAATGCAAGCTTTACTTTGTTAATTCCTTCCCCTCCTTGATTTCACAAGAGTGCTTAGGTGGTTGATTGTTCTCTTGGCCGAGGCATCACAAGGAATACACAATCACATAATTGAAGCAAGCCAAAACATTAAACTAAAACTTAAACACACACTTGGTTACATACTTGGCATTATGGTTCCATAATTAGTCTAATGAAGCAACTCTTGGAATTCAATTTCTAGGTTCCATTCTCTTAATATTTCTAGACTTCTTGGGCTTATTTAAAGTCCTTGGAGCCATCACACATTCAATTGCACCATTGGAAAACCAAGTTGCTTCACAAAGCACCATTATGGACACCATTGTCCCATCTCCCAATCCATGGTTCTTAAATTTTTTCCAATAGTTTCTCCCATCTTCTAACATCATATAAAGTCCCAAACTAAGGCTAGAACAAATTAAAAAATCCTCTATCTCCTTCTTCCTAGCTTGGTCGAGACACCCTCTATAAATGGGGTTCTTAGAGCTTTTGAATTTTCCTTAATAGGAGAGCCAATTGGGGAGGTTTCTAAGGGTCTTAGGAATGCAAGAAAACATTCAAATAGCCAAGAAAACTCTCATACAAAATCAGATTTTATAAAACCCTAAGAAAGCCTACACTTTTCTATCTTGATTTCCTTTGGTTTTTACTTGAATTTCTTGCCATATTCTTAATCCTTGCACTCTTTTTCCTAAGTTCCTCTCTTAGTTTTGCCCAAAATTCATCTCCTCCTACCCCCCTTATGTTGGCCGAAAATAGCACAAGGAAGAGCAACAAGGATGAAGAGCATCAAGAATGGAGAATTACCTTGGTTCTAAGCTTATTTCCAAAGTCTTTCTTCCTTGCTTCTCTTCTCCTCGGCAAATTCAAAATTTTCCCCTTGGTTCTAGACCTAAAACAAAACCTAAAAGCTTAACTAAACCATAGAAAGAGAGAAGGAAGAGAGGAGAACAAGATTGGAAGAAAAAGAGGCATAAAATTCTATGAAATTACCAGGCTTTTCCTTAGTTTTCTTCCCCTTTTGGTGTGCCTAAGAGAACAGATCAACTTTTGTATTTTGGGCAGAAAATTTCGTGCTTAAGAAGGTAGGAGAAGAAAGGAGAAGTGTGTGAAAGTTTCTAGAAACATACTTTTCCAAAAATTCCAATTTTGTCCTTTTCTAATAGCAATTTCGTTTCGAATTTTTTAACTCCTTTTTTAGAAGCGTCTTTTCCATTATAAAATTTAGATTCCCAATTTGATAAAGTGTCTTTGAAATCACTCAATTTGGAGTTAAAACCTTACCGATCGACTTCATCAAAGTTCAGGCTCATCGACGTTAAAAAATGTACGCCGAAGGGGCTTTACTAGTCCTGAGACTTCTTGTCACACCCGAAAATGTGACCGCGTAGCGCTTTTTAAAAAGAAATTTTTGAAAAAGGTAGTTTGATTCAATCTTCAAAGAAAATGAAAACTAAAATCAAAATAAAAATAAAAATAAGTAGTAGAGTCGCCACCAAAATTTTAATTTTTGAAAAGGTAAAACTTTAGAAAAGCCTTTTATTTGAAAAATAAGAAAAATGGTCTACGAATCAGAAAATAGGTTCGAGAGTTAGTTGTGAGTGGGGAAGGTGTTAGGCACCCCACTACACCCGTTATTAAGAACGGTTACCCTAAGTCAGTTGTGCAAAATCAATATGGCCTTTAATATATTTTAATTCTCATAACAAATCATATACAAGATAAGAAACAGAAATGAAGGAAATAAAATTAAAAGAAAAGCGAAGAAAGAAATTAAACAAACAAAATTAGAAAAGCAAAATAAGAGAAATTAAGAAAGTAAAAATTGAAAAGAAAATTTATTTACAAGGGCGGACTTGACCTAGGATAAGAGCCTAGGGCCTACGTACCCCTCAAAGGGATCAAAGTCCACGTAGTTCGACTGGAAATCATATTTGTTGATTGTTTTTTTTTTATGTTTTGTTGTTTTTTTTTCTCTTTTTTCTTGTTTTTGTTTTTTTTGTTTTATTCTTTAATATTTTAATTTTTAATTTAATTTTTCCCTATTTAATTTTTTTGTTTGGATATTGTTTTTTTAAAAAGATAAAGAAAAATAAATTATTTTTTCCTTTAACGAATAAAACGAATTTTGAAATTGGTCAATATGTTTTAATTTGTTAAAGCAAAATGTAATTTAATTTTTCCTGTATTTCCGAATTTCTTGTTCTCTCTTGTTTTTTTTTGTTTTTCATTCATTTTTGTTTCATTGTTTTTTTTTGTTATTCACCCTTTTTCATTTTATTATGTTTTTCTTTTTTTTTTTTTTTGTTATTGTTTTATTCCTGTTTTTTTCTTTCTTTTTATTTATATTTTTTGTTTTTGTTTTTTTTTTTGTGTTGTTGTTATTTTCATTTCTTTTTTCCTTTTTAACTATAGTTTTTGTCTTGGTTCATTCTTCGATTTTTATGATTTTTTATGGCATCAAAAAGATTTTCCTCTTTTTTTCTGTAAATTTCTATTTTTATTTTATTTCATTTTTAGCTTTTATTTTGTTTTCGTTTTTTGTCTTTTTATATTTTTGTGTTTTTCTTTTTATTGCAACAGGAAAGGAAGTGAAACTCATTTAGACCCTTACAATTAAAGATAGTTTTTAGGTCAATTTGTGTGTTTTACTTTGCAAAACCATAAACTAATCTCACCTCTTAACCCTTTCTTCCATTTTTGACTCTTAATTTTTAATATATATACCTTTTAATTTCTTCTTTTTTTTTTATATGTTCTCTTGGTTTTGGCAAACTTTTTAAAAAAAAGAGAAGCTAAATTTTAATCTCGAAAACTTTTAATTGTTTATAGAGAAAAACCCCTTCTTTCATTTCTTTTTGAAATTCTTTTAAAAACAAAATTACGTGTGGGCCCTTGAAACCCAAGATTTATTAAAACACAAATTCAATACCTAATAGATACAAAGGAGGCTTATTGCCTCACATGATCCTTAGGTTCCTATGCGTTTGAGGAGACAAAAAAAATCTCACACAACAATTATACGAAAATGAGACCAAAATGGAAATAAAAATTAGAATAAAAAAAACTACCAGCATAATATACTTGCGCCAGTGTGTGCTTTGTGCTCAAACCCAAAATAAATTCCAACACATCAATCGCATAACGTATTTTATTGAAAGTACATGAACGGAGAGGGAAGGAAGAGAGACCAATGAAATGCCCAGTCCTGCCATCTCCTAACCCCTTCGGAACAGCTCTCCTTTTATTTCACCGAGTTCGTAGACCTCGTACACAGTAGCAACAAATAGGCATATTAGTTTCTATGAGGATTAATTACATTTCACAAGTGAGTAAACAACAAATGCCTTCATACTTATCGAATCAACAGGTTAGGGAAGTCCTAAAAGATACGGGGCACACAATGAAATCTACACAATCAAATGAATGTAATAACATACTCCCATAAAATCACATACCTTCGGACGTGAAAACACCAATGACTTCAGAACCAATTTTACGCTAAGAATCATGCCAAAACCATGTTCAGATATCATTTGGACCACCAAGAACACTTAACAGAATTCAATCCTAGATTACAAGCTAGGAATCGAGCTGAAGCCACACTAAGATTACCACGGGAACAAGCATACTCTAAGCAAGGTTTGACTCCCAGATTTAGACTCAAACATAGACTAAATCATGCTAATACCAACAGGGGTAGCGACATATTCTGAACAGGATCACATTCCAAAATTTAGATTTTGAAAACCCAAGTTAAATCATGCTAATAACATCAGCAGGGGCCACAACAGCTACTCAGCAATGAATCAAAACTAAAGCAATCTCAACCTAAGTCTGGAATTAATGAAACCCGCACTGGGATCCTCTCAGTGATAGGAAATTGAAAACAAGATTAGACACGAAATAAACCATCTAACCATGCATCAAAACATACCACCATTCATCACGAAAACCTAGCAGGGAAAAATCTAAATAGATCCAACAACAGCTTATAATAATCAAATACAAAAGTTTAACCCACATTTCTCTCAGGCATTTCGTCGAGCACCTCCTGTGCATATCTCTAAGTATACAATGAACATAGTATTTTGAATTCCAGTTTTCCCATTTCAATTCTACATCCTCAGTAATCACAGACAGAGCAAACAACACTGGCGGCTTACCTGTAAGGATGGTGGTTGAAGGATGGATTCTTTAATTCCCTGTTATTCTCTGACCTCTCTAGCTCTCTCTGTTCCTCATCTCCAAGTCTAAAGACTTCTCTCGCCTGTTATTGTTCAAATCCAGAAACCTCCTCGACCTCTGCCTCTGATTCTTGTTTCTTCTCTCCAAAATCCTCTTTTCCTCCTCCTCCTTCGATCTATTTTTTTTGGTCACTCTCTCTCACTATTTGCCTCCTCGGTCTCCATTTTTCGGTCACTCTCAATCTCTCACTCCCTCACTCGATTTTTCAGTCTCCCCTGCCTTTATTCTCCATCTCTCCTTTTCAGTCTCCCCTCTTTGAAATCCCCTCCCTTTTTTCGATCGTTCTCTTTCTCTCTCTTTATCCCTCTGCTCCTCCGCTCTCTCAATCTCAGTCTTCTTCTTCCTTTCGACCTCCCCTCAGTTTTTCTCTCATCGCCCCTCTTCCTATTTCTCCTTGACTCGAACCGAAGGAAGGAACCCTCTGATGCCTTCATTTTTTTTCCTTCCTAAATCTCGAAAGCTCTCCCCCTCTATCTCCCGGTTTTTCTCCGGTTTCTCTTGCTCTCCCTGTTCCTCTCTGCCTCTTTCCCCTTTCTATTTTTCGGTCTCTTCCTCTGCTCCTTGATTTTTCGAATCCAGTCCCTCTCTTGCCTTTTTTTTGTTTTTTCATTTCTCTCCTCTCCTATCTTTGAAAATCTCCCCGAAAAAACCCCTTCTCCAGACCCAAAAATCCTCTCCTCCTGTCCCTGTGTCTCGCCTTTTCCTTAAAACCCCGGTCAACTCTCCTATCCCTCCCTTCATTCCTTTTTCGATCTTCCTCCTCGTCTTTTCCTTCTCTCGCGCTCTCTCTCCGTTTCCCAACAAAACCCTTCTTCCCTCATGCGTCCTTTTCTCCCTTCAATTTTCGCCTTTTTCTCTGCTCTTGACTGTGTCTGCGTCTGCCTTTTCCTTTTGCTGTGTGTGGTCCACCTTCTTTCGCTGGTGGTAGAGAGCAGAGTGTGACAGGGAGTGGCAGAGGTCAAAATGTAGGGTTCCTGCGTTTTGAACTCAACTTTTTTATTTATTTATTTTTTATTTTATTATTATTTTTTTGTTTTTTATTTATTTATTTCTTTTCTTTTTATTTTTGAGCTAATGGACCAAACCTAAAAAGATTGGGCTGATGGGTTGCTGCCAAAGAAAAGAGATTGGGCTTTAGATTCTTTCTTCTTTTTGTTTGTTTGGGCCTTTTTCTTCCTTTTTTTTTTTAATTTCTTATCTCTCCCTGCTTCTCTGCTTCTGTATGCTGCCCCCTTCTGCCAGAGCCACGCTAGAGAAAAGGGAATTGGGCTAGGGTTTGGTAAAATGGGCCTGCACCAGGGGAAGGGGATTTGGGCTTCATATTGGGCCACTCTTCTTTTCAGCCCTTTGTAATTTTTCCTCTCTTTCTTTTTTTTTAAGCTTTAGGCCTTTTTCTTTTGATTTTTTCCAATTTTTTTTTTCTTTTCTAAAGCTTTTAATTTACATTTGTTTCTTTTCATTTTTTCATTTTTTCCTAATTGCTATTTTCTTTCTTTTGTTCTCTCTTTTTGGTTTGTATTTTTTTATTATTTTTATAAATGGTTCGGACAAAATACGGTGTTCACACTTCTCATAATTTCTAAGGCCTTTGAGAACCTTGGGTAACTCAAAACTTTCATTTAAAAAGCCCTCCTATGTGTTTTTCCAAAATTTGCACTTATTTACGAAAATACCATTACATTTCGTCGATTTCTATCACACATTGTTTCTCCATCCTAACTCCTTTTTTCTTTTTGTCTAAGCCTAAAATTATCATTTTTAGGAGTCTAGAACTCTACCCAAATTTTTTTGAGATATTATCTAGGTCATTTTGAAGGACTTGCTTTTATACGACTCATTTTATCATTTTACAAAAATTATGTTTGTTACACATGGAAAGACTTCTAAGGATCTTAGGAGCTCATTTAAACTTTCATTTAGATATAAAAATTAAGGTATCAAGTTAGATTTTTCAAGGAGCAAATGAAACCTTAGAATTTCTATCTTAAATTTCTATGATTATTTGTTAATTGTCTTTGCATATTCTTATTCTCCATACTACTTTTCCTAAGATTTACCCTTGGTTCTACCCAAAATCCAAGCCCTCCTATGAGGAGTAGGGCAAAACATGGAGAGAAGAGGAGCAAGGGGTAGCAACCATGAAAGAAGAAATTACTTTGTTTTTCCTTGTTTTCTCACTTGAATCTTCCCTTCTTTGGCCTCCTCTCTTCAAATCCAAATTTTTTCCTTAATTTTTCCCTTAAAACAGATCCATATACTTCAATATTATCATAGTAAATAAAGGAGAATAGAGGAGAAGAGGTTTAAAAAGGAAAGAGCATGAAAAATTACCAAAAATCCATACCTTTTAGCTTTGATTTCTCCTCTTCTTCCTCTTCCTCTTGTGTGCCACTCCTTAGGGTTTTCTCTCTGGTTTAGGGTAGAAACATATGAAGCTAAATGAATGGGAGAGTGGGGCGCCCTATATATATAAGTGAAGGGAGGAAGACGTTTCAAAAATTCCCATTTTGCCCTTTGTTTTTGGCATTTTCGTTTCTAATTCGTTTTAGCTCCTTTTTTAAAACTATTTTTTTCATTATAAAATTTAAGTTTCTAATTTAGTAAAATACCTTTAGAATTACTCAAATTGAGCTAAAAGATTCTCGAACGAATCTGTCAAAGTTCGGGTTTACTAACATTGGAAAATGTCCACCGGAAGGGTTTTAACTATCCTGGAGCTTCCCATGATTTTCAGGGCCTCTGAGAACCTTAGAGAGCTCAAAACTTTCATTTAGAAAGCCCTCTTATGTGAATTCCAAAATTTGCTCAAAATGATGAAAATGCCCTTACATTTCGTCAACTTTTCGTCACAATTTGTTTCTTCATTTTAACTCTATTTTTCTTTCTGTCTGAGACTGGGATTTTCATTTTTTAGGAGTCCTGGATGCTTCCCAAATTTTTTGGGACCTTAACTAAGTGATTTTAGGGGATTTCCTTTTGTATCTGATGAATTTCATTCATTTATAAAAAAATCGTACGTTACGTTTCTCACGTTTTCTCTCATTTTCAAGGAACCAAATATTACAAGGTATTTTACTGTGGCCAAAATTGTCTAAGCCACAACAAAAAATGGCAAAGTTGCCTAGGGAGGGTAACAGAGAGTAATTTTCTGTAGCGAAAGTCAAAAGGCAAGTTTAGTTGTGTTTAGAGAGAAATTCACTGTGGCAAAAAAGAGAATTGACAGCAGCTAATAGTGAGAGGCAAGTGAGGTTGGCTTCAGGAGGTCCTCTCATCGCAGCACCATATAGGCTCACTGTGGCAAGGCCCTAACATGCCACAATGATTTGTGAAGATGTAAGAAGCGAACCTAAGAGCAATTGTCCATAGCGTGAAGGCATTTAGCCACAGCAAAGGTTCTCAAACTCTTACATTAACTTAAAACCCTAGTTTTCCTATGACAACATCAAAGGATGGCTTAGAAACACTTGTAAGGGGTTCTTGAGAGTTGAAAATTAATAGGTAATAGATTTAAAGGCTTTTAATTGGGGATTTGGTTTGTTTATATACATGAATGGTTGTAAATATTAGGTTAATGACTCTAATAACATTAAGGTTCAAATTTCTTCACTTTTCCTAAATTGATTAATCTAAATGGTTATAAACCTTGATTCATGATTATTAATCGCATGTTTAAACTTAATTAGCATGACTAAAAGTTAGGGTCATTACATCTATACCCTCTTCTACTTCTACCTGTACAGAAATGAAAACTAGGAATCCCTAACAACCGTATTCTAGAGATCTCTCAACTTAGGTAGTGGTCATAAAGGCTAGCTTATTCTTGGAACTAGAAACAGTCCCACATTTAGGTAAAGTCATGCATTTGTTATGGAAATTAAGCATGGCATTATTAGTAGACATCCAATTCATATCAATGATCAGATTAATGTCAATTAGGGGCATGCAAATCAAATAAAGTGTGGTATGACAATAATTAAATTAGACTATGCAATTCAGGCAAGCATGGGAGGTGATGGCTTTATTTCCTATAGAGGTAGACACATGCAAATCATATGGTAAAGTGCATATACTCAGACCCAACCCCCTAACACAGTCATAGGATATGAAAGAATGACTAGCACCTAAATCAAATAAAGTATTTACAATATAATCATTAATCTTAATAGCACTTTTAATCAGAATCAGGGATTTGCTAGCCTCCTACTGTGTCAGGGCAAAAACTCTACCCTAGGTTTGGGGTTTAGGTGCAGGAACCATCTCTCTCTGCTGTGTGTAGCTCTAGCCATATGCCATGGCTTACCACATCTAAAATAGACATTCTGACCTGTGTAACAAGGTTTGCATCTATAGTTCTTACCACATTAACTATAGGGCACTGGGATGGAACTGCCTCCACCTAACTAAGTTGGCTCTCTTCTGCTTTTCCCTTTTTTCATTCTATGGTCCTCTACTACCTCCTTTGCTATTATCGGTGGCTAGTACTTCTTCTCATGGCCTCTTGTTCTCAGGGAGAAGACGTTTGGCACTTGGAACTATCTTCATTAATCTCAAATTTGCTTCTATTACTCTATAAACCTCCACTAATACATTAAAGTCTCTAATCCTCTGGGTACCACTTTATCTTTGATTTCTAGTAATAGCCCTTTCTCTAACTTATCTGCTCTCTATCTCTCGTCATCATGCTTCTGGAGGTAAGAGGAATATCTTGAGAGCTCTAGGAATTTAGCCATATATTGATCAACTAACACACTTTCGTTTGTCTCAAAAGGATAAACTCTGACTCTTTCTCATCTTGAATAAAATTAGGAAAATACTACTCATAAAATACCTGTAAAAATGATTTCTAATTGAACGGGAGATTCTTTGACTTTATGATTGGTTCAGTGCTCCCCAAAAATAGTTAGCTTCTTTCTCTAACTGAAAAATAGCCATCATTGCCTTTTGCCCAGATGTGCACTCCATAACCTTGAATATCTTTTCTAAATGCATGATCCAAGCCTCTACTTTCTTTGTATTAAGCTCACCACAAATGCTGGAGCCCATATTTTTTGAACTAGGTTATAACTTGTTATGTGGTGAGCTGAGGCTATACTGAAGGTGTCTGAGCCAGTGGGGCTAAGAACTCTACAAAGGTTGTAAGATCTAGCTAGAGGGATTTGCTTCTAAGTTCTCAGGGTGATTAGGGTGTGGCTGCTGGGAAGAAATAGTCCTCTCATTTTCTTTCTAAGCAAGCTTCTCTTGCAATTGCATAATTACTTCTTGTTGCTACTACATTAGAGCTTGCCGTTGATCTAAGAAAACCATAATAACCTATAGGGCTCTAGCCATAAGATTGATTGGCTCTACTTTAGGAATTCTAGGAGGCCTTCCTCTTATAGTGTTTACCATTTTTTAAACAATTAAAACACTATTAGCACATACCATACACATATGCCACACACATTCACACAGATCACATGCTAACATACATCAACATATTAAATACCAACATGCCTAAACCTTTGATTTGATACCAAAAACATCATAACTAGTTCCTTTAGCTCATTCATATACATCATAAAGTTAAAAACCAAGTTCACATCCATTTACATGTAATTTAACACCGAAATTTAGCACATTTACTAGTCATGTATAGCTATAGGGGTTCAAATTTATTTCTTTCTTTTCTTTTATTCATTTTCATCATAAAAAACTTTGTTCATACCCATTTTATCATGTTTAACTTTGGAACCCTTTAGAAAAATCAAAAACCCGAAGTGGACATAGTGGTAAAAAATCTACACTAACTTTGAAAATTCATAACTTAAATTATACAAGTCCAATTTGTAACATCCTGAAATTAATTTAGAGTAATTATGATAAGTTAGGGAATTAATATGGGTAATTAAGGAAAATAATTAAGTGGAAAGGAGAGGTGGAACTTATGGAGGAATAAATTGTTTATGTAGGTTTAAAATTCAATTGGGTTAGAAGCTTAATCTAGGCCAATAATTAATTTAAGTATGTCATGGATAAACAATAATAAAGGCCTAATCTGGTTTATTAAGTTAAAAATCCTAGAAGTTCTATAACCCAATTTATTAAACCATAGCCCAAAAACTAAGAGGGAGCCTAATTGGGCCTTGGGCTAATGGCGTAGCCCATTTCTCATTAAAACCCTAAGACAAAACCCTCCTCCTTTACATCATTCTGTAAAAACATTTAGAGAACAAGAAGCAAATTTGAGGGTCCCTTGGAGGCTAGGGTTTCTATCTTCTTGGCCCCATTTCTCACTTCTATACCCAAAATTAGCCAAGGTAATTGTTTTATAACTTGACCTTCTCCTCTTCCTCTTCAATTTAACCTAATTGATTTTTCATTTGGAGCATTTTCACCCACACCTCAAATCTAATATGGGTTGTTTGGTGTTTTCTTAGAGGATTTTCGGAGGTTGAGGCTAGGAGAGATATTAGGTAAATATAAACTTCTTATTTTGATGCATTTTCTACTAGTTTAGGACTCCTATAGCTAATTTATGATATGAGTGGTGATTTTGTACAAATTTTCCTAGAATTTGGTATGTTGTTCTGAGGTTACTGGTGTAGGCACAACCAAATCCAAATTTGGTTCTTGTAATGGCTGGGTACATGTTATCTACGTAGTTCTTTGTGGTTTAATTCTTTAAGTATTGGGCTTGCTATTATAAATGATGATTAAAAATAGTAATGGTCTGGTTTTGTGTTCATAGGCTGAAGTAGCATTTTGTTGGCTCTCAAAGAATTGTCTACAAATGAGGTAACTAGGGTTAATGTTAAATTCCATGCATATATCTACTTTAATTTTACATCTGTTGCACAAGTATAATTTTGAATGTATAATGAATGGTTGGCTATCTGAATTATATATTTGGATCTTGTGAGTCTATGGTGGAGCTGTGGTGTGGCTGCTACCTATGTATCGTGCTTCAATCTGCCACTGGGTTGTGATCAAACCCTTGTATATACTGAGCCTAGGTTGTGCTCATTGAGGAGTTGGTACCATGAATGGACCTCTCCCAATATTAATGGGATTTCACATGTGAAATGTGATTGCTAGTATGGGATAATAGTCATTAATAGCTTAATTGTTTCATTTGCTAATATGATTATTATTTTTTATGCTTATCTGATTAATTGTATATATGTTAATTAAATTGGAATATATGAATAGAATTTGCCTTTGGTTACTGAGATTTGCATCTCACCCTATTTCATAGGCTAACTGTTTCAAGTGAAAGTCCTTCGGGTAAGGATAAAGAGAAGCAACTGGATGAACATTCATAAGCTAAGACTATATGTGGGAAATTCTACACTTGGATGGATCCAATCTAGGATAGATGCTAATTTTTGTTATTCTTTTGTATAGCATCATCATCATGTAATCATGTTGCTAAGTGTAGGTATTTTGTATTTTGGTAAACAATGATGTAACTAATAAGAAGTTAGACTCTTTACAACTTGGAATTTAATGTATGCACTTATATATCTGATATAGAATCTTATTGATCCTAAGATATGGTCTATTATTTAAGAATGTAATCATATGATACCTTAATTGTTAACTTAGACTAGTAATGCATGGAGTCTATATTAGAATTTATATTTGGATGATCATGTTAGTAGTTATGAATCCTTCTTGCTATCATTGATATATATATTGCTGATGTATGATAGTACATGAGTAGGAATCAACATCTAGGATTTGAGTTGGTAATGGCAAACATGCTGAGTAAATTAGGTAGTGGAATGCCATGAGAACCTTCTAAACTAAGGTATAATGGCCCTATTAGGGGGAGAGTTGAAGTGTATGGGATGAAATTTTGGAGGTGTAGGTGTAGAAGAGGGCCACACCGTGACTAAGAATAGGTAGGTCACAACCAAAAGTCAGTAAGAAGTAAAGAGTGTCACAGCATGAGATGTCTCACTACAGCGCAAGGCAAAAAATTCACCTAGGGAGAGTGACAGAGAACAACCTCACTGTGGCACAAGATGTATAGCCACGGTGCAAGTCGAGGAAGTCAGGTAGGGAGTGCTCTAGAGAGTAGATTCGCCACAGTGCGAGAGGACCAAGTCAGGTTGAGAATCGAGGGACAAAAATTCTAGGTTCTAGTAGTTAGTTTCACAACAGCTCAAGTATGGTCGGCTATGATGTATATCATGAAAATTTCTACAACAGGTTCTAGGGTGCTCTCCTATCACAGTGCCACATAGGCCCTCTACAGCAAGGCTCCGATAGCCACGGCGATAGTAGTTCCCAAGAGCACTTACGCTGTGGCACGGGTAGACCAATCGCGGTGGGAGTCCTTAAACTTAGTTTTTAGGTTTTAGTAACCAACTTAGCCATGGTGGGAAAGGTCCAAGTTGCGATGAAGGTTCCCAAATCCTTATTTTCACTTAAAAACCTTGGCTTATGATAATGTTATGTAAGGCGTTGGGAATGCTTATAAGATATTTTTATGAGTTGAAATAAGTAGTGATAATGAATCAAAGGTCTTAATTGATAATTATGATCACTTGTAGATTCAATTAGTTGTAATTACTTAGTTAATAACCCTAATAATATCAAGGTTTAAATTTCCTCACTTTGTCCTATTTTAGTTAATTATAATGACTTTAGACCTTGATTTACGATCAATAACTATATAATTAAGCCTAATCATGGTAATTAAGAATTAGGGTTGTTACACAAATCATGCAAACTTGATTCTATAGAAAGCTTAGGATGTGCACTACATGTTATAAAAATTTTAGGCAAAATTGAATTTCTTTGCCCTATGAAATGCAATGGAAAAGTAACCTAGTTCAAAAAGAGAGTATATGATAGAACAAAATGTTAAAATTTCATATCTTGGGTTACATAACTCCATTTTAAGTGATCTCAGTGGCCATGGAAAACCTGAGATGAGATCTATGTGCTTGATAACTTTCAAGAGCATCTAAGCTCATTTGGCCCATGAAAAACCTTGCATATCAATGGTTGATGTAGTACTCAGACACAATTAGACCCTTAATTTCAAAAATTCATAACTTCCTCTATACAATTCCTTTTTATGAAAAATTAGTAGCCCTAGAAAGCTTATAATTCCAACTATATGCTTGTAAAATTTCATAAGTATTGAAGTTCATTTGCCCTTTTAAATCTACTAAAAACTAGAACTAACCATATAAATAGTACCAGGGACTATTCTGCATAAATTCTGGAACTTTGGAAATTTGTGAGATATTTTATGGACCTCCAAAATTATGATCTTTAGCTTTTTAGAAAGCTCTCTTAGGGGTCTATATGCATGCCAAATTTTAAACTCCAACTAAGTCATTTGGGCCACTTTGGGTATAGGAGTTGTTTAAGGTCCTTTTATGTCTAACATTGATATCATTTTAGGGCATTTGGCATCCAACTAGAATTCTTCCACTTTAATCAAGTTTTAATCATTTTAAATGGCATTTCTAACTATTCCATATTATATCAAAAGATTTAGATCAAAATTTGACCATTTGGCATCTAACTAACACATGTTTTTCAATAACATTCTATACATCATCATAGCCATTCATTGCCAAATCATACATTTACATAACTAACATACATGTTCTCATTCTCAAATACTTGGTTCCATTCATAATCATCATTAAATACATTAAGTAACCATCATCCATACATAATTGTCTAATTACACATAAACACTTGCCAAAGGTTAGACTATTTACATTACAAACTTCATAATACATCAATTCCTATGTTCTAATGCCTCTCAACCTCTTTCACTTTGCTTGAGGTATCTAAAATGTTAGTGGGAGCATGGGAGCATAAGCTTATCCAATTCAATGCAAACAAGAAAGCCATGAGTGAATGCAATATATGTGATGCAAGAATGCTATGCACATGAATCATGTAAGTCATATGCACTATATAACATGAAAACTCATTCATTTCTAAACCATGGCAACATCATAAAACTAGTTAGGCTCTACCAATTTCAACTAGGAGCCAAGAAAGAGCTATTATGCTTAATTCCATGCCTTAGGGAGCTAAGAGTCATCACATAAACTTTTCATAAACATAAGGTGCTCATAAAGCTCATATGAAAACATAATGGACTATATTTCATAAAAGCATTAAGCAACTACACCCACAAGTATATCATCTTATTCAAACACTCAATTGTATGCAAGAAGTGGAGAGAAAGCTACCTTAAGCTTGATAGAGGCTCAAATTGCCATCACATCCTTATTCTTGTTCTTTACCTTGGTTTTCCACCACTTGACACCCACAACTTGGTATATTTGGGTTAGTTTGGCCTACAAGCATCAATCCATAATACAAATTAGCCCATTTGAATCTATTTAAAGTTATATTACTGACACTTTTCCCTAGTTTAGTCTAACTTGCGTTTTAGGGTCAATTTAGATTCATTAGGATGAAACTTCCATTTTTCTTCATTTAGATCCCAAATTCCCATAGGCTACATGTCACATGACCTTAAGGGAACCCATTTGACCCATCATATCTTTAGCCAGAGAAGTCTGAAGCCAACTTGCTTATTTACCCCATTTTAGGCCTTAAAATTTCAACTTTGATTCTAGGACTTCTAAATTTCAACTTTATTTGGCCACACATGCTACTGATCAGTTCCCAATGTTAAATGACAGGGTAGAGACTTGTACTAGGATGTTTCCAATCAAGCCAATGTAGCAAGGGCAACAAAAGTATGATCCTTACTCTAACACATACAATTCAGGGTGGAGGGATCATCCCAACTTGAGATATGGTGGAGGGCAACAATAGAATAGGTATAATGTTACAGGACCTAGTGTACAACCTTTCCAACCTATGAGGTAGTCAATCCCTATACAGGAGGAACCAAAGAAAGGAAGTAATTTGGAGGACATGATGAAGCAACTTATGAAAAGTAATGCACAGCTTAAGCAACATTTGCAATAACAATAGCAGCAACTATAGATAAGCATGCAAAATTTGGAACGAAAGGTTAATACTTAGTTAGGCCAGTTTGCTACCTCTCTCAGTGAGGTGAACTCTCAAGGTTTAGGCCAATTGTTATCACAAACGATTGTAAATCTGAGGAATAGCAGTAATATTACTACCATCACTCTTAGGAATGGAAAGGAAGTTCAAGGATCTTTAGATACCATTACTGTAACACCATAATTTCTAGCTCATCTCATACATTTAAATGGCATAATATCATGAATCATATAGTTTTCTGTGGAAAAGCCAAAGAAATAATAATTATTTTCACGTTGTGTCGTATCTAAAAACTTATTTTGGTGTCACGTGGACCGTGTGAGCTCATGCTATGCATCCTCATATTTAATTACATCATTACAACTCATTAACATCCCAAAAACATGCCTACAACCCATGGAAACCGAAATAAAGCATGGAAAATGGGAGTTTATTTTCGGCCAGAATTGGCCTCTTTCCTAGGCAAAATTTGGAAAATCATAACTAAATCTAGAAAAGTATAAATAATGCAATCTTGGTCATTACCAAAAGCTTAGGATGTATAATTCATACTAAAAATATTCCCAGACCATAACATTCATCATGGAGGACTTTTGATATCTGAAAAGCTACTGAGGTTGCTGGCTGCCTGGGCTGCTGTTCAAATTACTGATACAAACTTCTAAAATTCATAACTAATTGTATAAAAATCAAAATCACACAAATTATGTCATTATGGAAAGCTAACTTGATGTTAAAAATAATTCTAGAATGAAATAGATATGTTTAGCCATTGGAATCCTATCAAACAGTAACTGGACTCCTGGGGTGCCACTACTACTGATAGCCAATTTCAAAAACACATAACTCTCTGCTCAGACCTCCAAATAAGGTGATCTTGGTGGCCATAGAAATATTATGACCTCTAGTTTATTCTTATAAAATTTCATAAGCATTGGACACCATTTGGCTATTGGGTGACACAAAACATAAAATTGCCAATATGAACAGTGCACACACCAGAATCCAAAAAAAATCCCAACTTTAAAAATTCATCAAATATTCTCTAGACCTCAGAAAGTTATACTCTTTAACTTCCAAAAATTTCTCAATAAGACCTAATTTCATGCCAAATTTTAGAGCAAGACTAACTCATTTGGCTAAAAAGTGATATAGGGTTCTATTATGGTCAAATTTGGCTCCATATGAGGTACCAAACTTGCTAAATGGTCATCCCTTGGTGTTGGCACCTTTTGGGCAAGTCTAAAAGCATATATAAGACTTATGTGAGCCGCTCAAATGGTCCCAAAACTCATGCACCTCATTTTAGCTATTCAACCTAACTTATGCATATTTCCATCAAACTTCCATATTGCACACTTTGGCATTACATAGTCAAAATAAATGTTAGAGGTCATATATCATTTTCATACATCTAAATATCACATAATAGTATATTTACACATGTCTCAAGGTTCATGGTACATAGATAACATCATATACATTATGAACTATCATTATGGTTCTAAAATAGACAAAACAAGGCACAAGGTTGTCAATCTCTCTTCTTCATTGTTGTTAGCTTGCTTCATCATAATTACTTGGTCCACCTAGCATGTTAAATCATTGGAGAGGAGGGGATGAGATTCAAAGAATCCCAATAGCTCATCTCCCATTCAATTATACATAATATATGCAAAGCAAGCTTTACAAATGCATGCATGGAGAAAATGAAAGTCATGGACATTTTAAAAGTAAACTTGTCATATGAACAAATCATACAAGACATTTAAGAGCTCACTAAGTGTTTGGATTGGCCTCACACTTCTCCTCATGGGTTTTGCACTTGCCTCACCCATTCTTTGAAAGCTTTGGACTCAAATATACTCTTGGGAGCCCACTTTGCTTTTGGGAGACTCTTTACTTTGTCTTAACCAAGCTCAGGGGTTCTCAGCTCATCCTCACCAAAGGGAAGAGTTCTTAGCCTCTCCACACTCAAGCAAACTCAAACAAAAATCATGTACTCATTTAGAACCATAACATGGCATCAAGAATCATAGCATATAAAGGCATGCTAGCACACTTTTCATAGCTTGAAAATATACATACACATATTTTAAAGCAAGCTAAACACACATCCATGCATGAGAGAAGGTGGAGAGAGCTACCTTGCACACAATTACACACTTTTTTCTTTGGACTCAAGCCTCCTCTTTGGGCCACACACTCACAAATTGGTGGAGATGGTTTCTCTTGGCCTAGATACAATTTGTGGGAGCCAATTAGGTTCATGAAACAATCTCTAAGACCATACAATTTGCTTAGATGCTAGATTGCTTTATAAGCTCCATTATGATCCATAAATGCACCAAATGAAGCAACACCCCTTAAATACTTTCTAGGCCTCATTTTTTCCTTTCAAATATGATTCTTGACTCTTTTTAAGCCTCTTGGAGTCATCACATCATCAAAACAAAAGGCCTAGCACCATGTTGCTTCTTTAGGTCATAATATGGAACCTAAGACACCAAATCACTTTCTATGAGTTCTAAATTTTTTCCAAGGCCTCCCCTCACTTTCATTCTTCAAATATGACTCAAGAATGGCCTTACAAAAATTTAAAACTCTCCCTAGCACCATGGAACATGCTTGGCCGAGACTATGGCATTATTTGGCTTCTTGGAGTTCTCTTGGTTTTCTTGAAGGGAGAAGCTTGTGGGGAGCATCTTTGGTGTCTCAAGAACTCATTTATACTCTAACTTAGACCTAGGAAGCATCACATAAATTTAGAATTTGAAAGGTGCACTTGAAACCCTAGGTTTTGCATCTTGAATTCTAATGCCTATTTCATAGTTTTCTTTGCATATTCTTATTCCTCTCCATCAAATACCTAAGAATCATTTTTGTTTGGGCTTGAAAATCAGATCTTCCTATGGTTCTTAGGCTAGGTCAAAATGGAGAAAAAGAGACATCAACATAGCTACCATAAAATGCATTTTTACCTTGTTTCCTTGGTTAGTTTGGCTTGAATCTTGCTTTCTCCAAACTCTTCTCTTCAAATCCGAAAATTCCCCTCTGTTCTTCCTTCAAAAAAGCCCTCAAAACTTCAAAAAATTCATGGAGAAGAAGAGGGAAAAAGAGGAGAAGAGATTGGTGGAGAGAAAGCATGAAAAACAAGCAAAATTCCATACGTAAAGTCTTGAATTTTTCCTCCTTCTTCTCTTCTCTTTGTGTGCCACTCTCCAAGGGTTTTGCTTCTAATTTAGGGCTGGAAATTCTGAAGTGAAATGAGGGAGAGTGTGACGTGCCACCTATATATAGCTAAGGCAAAGTGACTTTTTTAAAAATGTTCATTTTGCCCTTCATACTTTGCATTTTTGTTTCTCCTTTATTTTAGCTCCTTTTTTAGAACTGTCTTTTCCATTATAAAATTTATGTTCCCAATCAAGAAAAATGGCTTTGGAATCACTCAAATCGGAGCTAAAACCTTTCCGAACAAATCTGTTAAAGTTTGGGCACATCGATGTTGGAAAACGCCCACCGGAGGGGATTTAACTATCCCGGTGCTTCCTATGGTTTTTAGGGCCTCTGAGAACCCCAGAGAACTCAAAACTTTCATTAAAAAACCCTCCTGTGTGAATTTCAAAATTTGTTCAAAATTACAAAAATGCCATTACGTTTCGTAAGCTTTTCGTAAGAAATTATTTCTTCATTCTAACTCTGTTTTTCTTTCCGTCTGAGCCTGAGATTCTCATTTTTAGGAGTCTAAAATGCTTCCCAAATTTTTCGGGACCTTAACTATCTCATTCCAGGGGACTTCTTTTTGTATCCAGTGAGTTTCGTTCGTTTACGGAGAAATCATACGTTACATTTCTCACATTTTCTCTCGTTTTCAGAAAATTGGATGTTACAATTACCATGGATAAGTTGGCATCATCAAAAACACATGTCACACTGAATGAGCCTAATAAAAAAGAGGAGCCAAAGAAGATTTTACCTTTCCTATGTAAACCTACTTTGGGAAAGAGGCAAACTAAAGCAAAAATTGAGAAAGAAATTCTTGAGACTTTCAAGAAGGTTGAGGTCAATATACCTTTGTTGGAAGCAATTAAGACCATCCCTAAGTACACCAAATTTCTTAAAGAAATATTTACCAACAAGAGGCAGCTAAGAGGGAATGAGAAAGTCAATTTTGGCAAGAATGTTTCAACACTTATACAGCCAATAATGCCTACTAAATGTCAAGATCCAAGCACTTTTACAATTCTATGCACTATTGGAAATTTTGAGTTTTTGATGCTTTGATTGATCTTGGTGATGCTATTAATGTTATGCCTAAATTAGTGTATTTATCTTTGCAGATGGTAGAATTGAAATCCACTGGAGTGGTTGTGCAGCTTGTGAATAGGAGTATTGCTTATCCTTCAGGAGTGTCAGAGGATATCTTAGTTAAGGTAAAGGATTTGTTATTTCCAGATGATTTTTATGTCCTTAACATAGAGGATGATAGATATAGGTCTTGTGGTCATGCCCTACTCATCTTAGGTAGACCTTTCTTAAAAACTATAAAGACAATTATAAATGTGCATGAGGGTACTCTTTAAATGGAGTTTGTTGGCAATGTGATACATTTTAATATCTTTGATGCCATGAAACACCCATCTAATGATCACTCTATTCTTAGCATGAGTTTGATTTATATGCTAGTTGATGATGCTAGTATTGAGTTTAGGGATAGCATATTGAGTAATTCTTATAATATTACTGATCTTGATGATTCTCTAAGGCACACTTGTGATGGTTTTCATTCTTGTACTATATGTAGAGAAATTGATGAATTTTTTAGCTTTTATAATAGTATTGACTCTAGAGAATTTATTACTGATCAGGTTGATTCTGTTTCATCTAAAACCTCTGTTGATTTTACTAGTTTTGTTAATTTTTCTAGTTCTGATGAGACTTTGCATGCTGATATGGATTGTTTGGATAATCATGGTGCTGATATTCACTTGAATGCTGATGCTTTTGATTCTTCCCATGCTACTGATGCATCCTATGTTGGGAAAGTTGTTTCTTCTATTTGTAGTTGTTTAAGTAAGTATTTGGCTGGAAGAGATTGAGATTAAGTCAGTCATATCTTTAATTGAGCAAGCTTATACTCTAGAGCTTAAATCACTCCCTGATACATTGAAATATGCTTACCTTGAAGAAGGAGACAAGCTTCCTGTTATAATAGTGAGTAATATCGCTTAAGATGAGGAGGTGAGACTTCTAGAGGTTTTAAGGAAGAGAAGACAAGCAATAGGGTGGACCTTGGCAGATATACCTGGCATTAGCCCTAATACATGTATGCACCAAATTTTGTTAAAGGATGGAGCAAAACCAGTGAGGCAACTTCAAAAGAGACTGAACCCACTTATTCTAGATGTGGTTAAAAAGGAAGTATCTAAATTTTTATCCGCTGGTATTATATATCCTATTTTTTATAGTCAGTGGGTTAATCCTGTACAGGTTGTTCCTAAAAAGTCAGGGATCACAGTGGTTTAGAATGAAAAAAATGAGTTGGTGCCCACCCGTGTATAGATAGAGGGTTTACATTGGTTATAGAAGGCTTAATTTAGTCACTAAAAAATATCATTATCCCCTCCCTTTTATTGATCAAATGCTTGAGCATCTAGCTAGAAAGTCTCACTATTATTTTCTTGATGGATTTTCACGTTATTTCCATATATGCATAGCTCCAGAGGATCAATAAAAGACAACATTTGCATGCCCATTTGGAACATTTGCCTATAGAAGAATGCTTTTTGGTCTTCATAATGCCCCTAAAACTTTCTAGAGGTGCATGGTTTTCATTTTTAGTGATTTTTTTGAAAAATTGTATAGAAATTTTTATGAATGATTTCACTGTATATAGGAACTCTTTTGATGAATGCTTGTTTAGTCTTGACAGAGTTTTAGCGAGATGTATAAAGAAGAACCTTGTACTTAATTTTGAAAAGTGTCATATTATGGTTCAAAATGGCATTGTATTAGGTCATGTTGTATCTGAATAGGGCATAAAGGTTGATAAGGCTAAGATAGATGTTATCACTTCTTTACCATACCAACATGTGTTTGAGAGGTCTAATCTTTCCTAGGTCATGCAAGTTTTTATAAAAGATTTATATAGGATTTTAATAAAATTGCTTTGCCATTATTTAAGTTGTTACAAAAAGAAGTTGATTTTCATTTTGATGATGCATGTAAAACAGTTTTTGATAAGCTTTAGAAAAGATTAACTTCTCCACCCATTATTCAACCCTCTGATTGGAATCTTCCATTTAAGTACTTATGTGATGCTTCCAATCCAATTTTTGATGCAATTTTGAGCCAGAAAGTTAATAAATAAAAAGTCCCATGTGATAGCTTATCAATCCAAGACTTTGAATGGGGCCCAAGAAAATTATGCAACCACAGAAAAAAAAAATTTGCTATTATTTTTGCTTTGGATAAGCTTATACCTTATTTGCTTGACACTAAAATAATTGTTTTCACTAATCATACAGCCTTAAAGTACTTGTTGAAGAAGCCTAATGCGAAGCCAAGATTGATTAGATGAATGCTTTCGCTTCAAGAATTTGATATTGACATCCGGGATAAAAGTAGAGTGAAGAACTTAGTGGTAGACCACTTGAGCCAGATTGAGACTCCAAAGGTAGATTCCTTACCTATTGATGATGACTTCTCATATGAGCATTTGTATGGTATGCATAGTTTCTATCCATGGCATATGGACTTAGTGAATTATCTAGTTGCTTCTGAATTGCCTATTGATTTAAATAAACATCAGTTAAATAAGATTAGGAGTAAAGCTAGATATTAGATTTAGGATGATCTATAATGAACGATAAATTTCATAAAATGATGAAATGAGATGTATAAAAGTAAGTCCCTTGAAATGAGTTAGATCATGTCCTAAAAAAATTGGGTAGTTTTCTAAGCTCCTAAGAATAATAATCCTAGGCTCAGACAGAAGGAAAAATAAAGCTAGGACGGTGAAACAAATTGTGACGAAAACTAACGAAATGTAATGGCATTTTTGTAAATATATGAAAATTTTGGAAAAATTCACAGAAGGATTTTTTAAATGAAAACTTTGAGTTGCACAAAGTTCTTAGAGGCCCCAAAAATCGTGAGAAGCCCCGGGACTAGTAAAGCCCCTCTGGTGTACATTTTTTAATGTCGGTGAACCCAAATTTTGATGGATTTTTTTAGAAGGTTTTAGCTCCAATTTGAGTGATTCCAAATGCCTTTTATTAAATTGGAAACCTAAATTTTATAATGGAAAAGATGGTTCTCAAAAAGGAGCTAAAACGAAGCTAAAACGAAATTGCCATTATGAAAGGACGGAATTGAAATTTTTGAAAAAGATTACATTTTGAATGTTGCACACACTTCAAGCCTTTTCTCCTCCCTTCTCTCTTAGGCACACAAGAGGAGGAGAGAAAGGAGGAAGAAAACCAAAAAGAGGTAGCCAATTTCAAGGAATTCCATGCTTCTTCCTCTTCCAATCTTGTTTCTCTCCTTCTTAGCTCTCTTCCTATGGTTTATTTGAATGAAATGATTCTATTTTGAGCCTAGAACAAGGGGGGACAATTCGAGTTTCTTCAGGAAAAGAAAACCAAGGAGGAAGACTCTTGAAACCAAGCTTAAATCTAAGGTAAATTCTTTTTTTAGTTGCTTCCTTCTCTTATTCTTCCTCTGTTCTATTTTCGGCCAAAAACAGAACCTAGGGAAGGGGGAATTTTTTGTCCAAGAACCAGAATGGGACTTGGGTTTTAGACCATGAGGAGATGGAATATGCCAAGAATTTGCAAGAAAAACCAATGGAAATAAATTTAGAAAAGTGTAGAGCTCTTTAGGGTTTTGTAAAATTTGATTTAATACATGAATTTCCTAGGCTATGTAAGTGTTCCATTGAGCTCCTAAGACCTCTAGAAAGCCTCCCAAGTGGCTCTCCTATCAAGGAAAAATCAAAAGCTCTTTGAAACCCATTCTTGGAAGATGTCTTAGCCAAGCAAGGTTCTTAAGGCTAGGGAGTGTTTTAATTTGTTCTAACCTTGGTTTAGGATTTCATATGATATTAGAAGATGGAAGGAACCATTGGGAAAAATTTAGGAGCCATGGATTGGAAGATGGGACAATGGTGTCCATAATGGTTCCTTAAGAAGCAACTTGTAATTAAACTTGTGCAAATGAATGTGTGATGGCTCCAATGACTTTGAATGGTGGCAAGAGGCCCAGAAATGAGAAAAGAATGGAGCCTAGAACTTGAATTGTGAAGTTGCTTCAATAGGCTATTTATGGAACCATTATGCCACCCATAGAATCAAGTGTGTATTTAAGAATGAAATTAGTATCTTGGCTTGCTTCAAGTGTATAATTGTGTGTTAATTATGATATGTAGGCCAAGAGGATCTTAACCTACCTACTTGTGAAACCAAAAAGAGGAAGGAGTAAAGCAAAGAAGTGCTTGTATAAATTCAAGGTAGCTCTCCACCTTGTTCTCTTGCATTCTTGGTTGCATATATATGTCATTGTGTGCTTATATGTGCTCTTGTGAATTAAGAACATACCACTTGATGTCTTGAGATTGCATTGGTACCAATGTGTTGTCTTGAATGCTATTGATTGTGAAAATGGCTCATAAGGGTAAGATGATACCAAAAGTCCTTTAATGAAGGTGAGAAGATGCCAAGTCTCAAGGCATGGGTGAGACTAGGCCAAAAGTCTATTGGAAGGGTGAGGCCAAGTCAGAAGTCCCTAGGCCAAAGGTAAGGCAAATCCAAAAGTCCTAGAAATGAGGTGAGGTGAAACCAAAAATCCTTAGAGCATATTCTTGAGTTGATATATAGTGGTGGCATGGAAATGAACTTTTAGTATGTTTGATTTCATATCACTTTTATATTTGTACACTTAATGTATGTATGCCATGAATGTATGTATGAATGGGTGTGTGAGCTATTGAAATTCCATGAATCTCATTCCCCTTCCCTCTTCCTTCTTAAAATGTCTAGGTGGTGCTCAAGATCAAAGAAATGCAAGCCAAGGAGCTTAATATGTCATACTTTGTTAATTATGTAATTCTAATTGTAGTTGAATGTTAAAGTAAGCTTTTACATGTTATTTTTGAAATGTAAGGCCTTGAGCAAATGTAAAATGATGCATGGATATTGTATGAATATTAGATGGTAACAAAGTGATTGAATTATGCTAAGTGCTCCTTTGATGGCTTGGTATGTTAGTGTAATAATGGATGTGGGATAGCCAAATTGAGATGTATGATATTTGAGACCACTTGGGCAGTGCTTACAAGTTGTATTTCTATTTTTAAACTTACCCAAGAGGTGCCAAACTATTGGAAAAGCCATTTAGACAAAGTGGATACCTTATAAGAGCCAAATTTGGCCATTTTGTGAAGCTGTGTCATTTTTTATCCCAATGAAGTCTTCTTGATTTGAAATTTGGCATGCATCTAGAACATGTTAAGAGCTTTTTGGAAAGTTAAAGTGGGTATTATTTAGAGGTCTATGAAATTGTTGGTGAATTTTTGAAATTGGCTAAAAAATCAAACTCTACTATGGTTACTATTCATTTGATCCAAAATGAAACTCTATCACTCATGGGGAAAACAATGTCCAATTGTTGTGACATTTTATAAAGAGAAACTAGACCTTCTCAGTGGCCTATACCAACTAGAATCACCTCTTTTGGATGTCTAGAAAGGGAGATATGAATTTTTGAAGTTTCTATTCTGTTCTAGACGCACAGCCACACCCTTGGTACTATTCCATCAATTTTTAACATCTGAATGCTCTTGGATTGATCTAAAACTATTTTTTCCCTCTAACTAACATCCACACCTTTCCAAATTGGTATAGTTTACAAGAATTAGATTTGTTTAGAATTAATTATGAATTTGCAAAGTTTACATCAGTAAGTTGTATCCGTATTCTGGATAGTCTGACCTTCGTGTCCTTTCTATTGTCAAACGTGGCCTAGATAAACTTTTCATGGCTTGAGATTATTTTTATGTAAATTTAACACCCATAGCTTTTCAGAAAGCTATGGTTTGCTTGGTTATGATTTTTCTAGATTTAGTTATGATTTTTCAAAGTTACTTCATAAAACTGCTACTATGGAATCTGTGAGAAATGATTTAATTTTTGGAGTTTTGGCCTTGTACCCATGAATTGTGTGATGTTTTAGAGCATTTATGACTTGTATAAGTAGAAAATAATTAGAGAATGAGTTTGGGGAATTCAAGGGGCCCATATAACATGAAATGAAAATTTAATCCCTGACGTAATGCCAAATAAATTCATTATTTTCATAGATTTTTATTAGATTTTCCTTGAGAATGTATGTAAGTCATCTTGAATGAAGAAATATGATACTAGAATATTATGGTATGACATGATCTATACTTATGGAAACTATGTAGTAACCAAGTGATTATACATTGTGTGCCTAATATAGTTTGATTTTATTTTGAGATTCTGTCACACACTTGCATGTGAAGGTCACTTTAGTCCAAAACAAACAGCTACCTTGTTTCGTGATGCCTATAATTTTTGCAAAAGATGTGTTTGGTGTCAACATATAAGGAGAATATCTGGGAGAAATGAAATGCCATAGCATCCCATTCTGTTTTATGAAATCTTTTATGCTTAGGGCATTTATTTTTATGGGACTTTTTCCTATTTCTTTTGGCTTTGCATACATTTTACTAACTATTGATTATGTTTTGAAGTGGGTGGAAGCAAAGCCCACTAGAACTGATGATTCTTTTGTGGTTGTAAAGTTTGGTCGATCTCATATTTTTTGCAGGTTTGGTATTCCTAGGGCCATTATTAGTGACCAAGGTACTCATTTTTGCAACCAAAGTATGCAAAGCTTGCTTAGCAAGAATGGTGTTGTACATAAAGTGGCTACTCCATATCACTCTCAAACTAATGGCTAAGCAAAGATTTCCAATCGAGAGGTGAAGCAAATTTTAGAAAAGATAGTGCATCCGAATAGGAAGGATTGGAACAAGAAGCTAGATGATGCACTTTGAGCTTATAGGACTGCTTATAAGACTCCTATTGGCATGTCACCCTATCGACTATTATTTAGAAAATCTTGCCACATACTGGTGGAAGTGGAGCATAAAGCTTATTGGGATGTGAAGAAATGCAATTTGGATTTAAATAGAGCGGGGTCTCATAGAAAATTTCAACTCCAAGAGCTTAAAGAGATCCACTTGGATGCCTATGATAATGCAAGGATTTATATAGAAAAGACAAAGGCTTTCCATGATAAGATGATTGCAAGAAAGGAGTTTGTAATTGGAGAAAAAGTTCTACTTTATAAATCCCGCTTAAAGCTCATGCCAGGTAAGTTTCACTCTAACTGGGAAGGTCCTTATATTATTTCTCATGTTTTTCTTTTTGGTGTAGTGGAACTATTAGATGAGTAGACTGGAGCTAAATTTAAAGCCAATGGACATAGGCTCAAGCACTTTTATAAGAAGCTTCTGAGAGAGGACAATGAGGAGCTTTAACTTTAAGCCCACCTTGATTACCCAGTTGTACACTTTCCCTTTCACCTTTTATATTGTGTTGTATATCCTTTGTTCATTTGCCATGCATGAAAAGGATTAAGGCATTTATTCTTGTTTTGTTTTATGTTAGCTAGAGCCAAAGAGCCATCTTATGTGTTTTATCCGTTTGTTCTCTCCCTTTGAACCTTATATGTTTTCTTTTTACCCTTTTTAGCCATGAAAAGTAAACAAATATTATTCCTACCTTAATTAGGATACTTTTAATCATTAAGAGCATTGTATCTTGCTAAGGTAGGTGGAGGTGCATTTTTCACATCAACTTTAGGCCATTTGTTTATTCTTTTTGGAAATATACTAAGTAAAAAAAAAAATTGAATGATGCTTTGGTGAAGAATATACATAGAAGAAAAAGTTTGAAAACGAAAAAAAAAAGGAAAATTCATAGAAAAATATAGAAAAGTAGAAGAAAAGCATGTGAAATGAAATGAAAAAAAAAAAAAAAGAAAAGGAAAGAAAGAAAAGTTACTTGTGTTCTCTTAGTGCATATACTTGTTTGTAGTGAATAGAACTTTGAGATGCACTGCATTCTATTCTATATCCTCTCTTGACGCTCTTGATGATTTTAAGTATCCACTTTACTTCTTGAATTGTCCTCATTCTTTTGTTTACCACTTGCTTCATACCTTAGCCTACATTACAACCATAATAAAGACCTTTTAAGTCATATATTGGCATTTGATTTTGAGAGGTGGAGATGTAGATAATAGTCAAGCATATGGTAGTAAAGTAGGATAGGTTTGAATTTGAGAGTAAGCACTTCATCCTAAACACTAGAGAGTAAAGTGACAAATACTAATCTGTGTAAAGGACTATAATTGCATTTCATTTTTGTTAAGTATTTTGCCATGGTACTTGTTGCATTGATGTAAGTGATATGATTTAGAGAGTTGAGATATTGATTAACTATGATTTTCCTTGTGCTTAGTGGCCTACACATTTACATTTTTTGTTTTTTCCCATTAGTCTTTCCTTGGAGTTTTGATTTCCTTTGCCCAGGAGTGCAAAAGCTTAAGTGTGGGGGAATTTGATAATTGCTAATTTTTATATATTTTATTCCCTCTAATTTAGGTATTTTGATGATAAATTGTGGCTTAATGGATTTAATTGGATGATATTTGATTTTATTAGCTATTTTTGCACTCTATAAATTAATTTGCAAAATTATTAGTTTTTAATGTATTAATTTCTTTAAATAATTTATGAATTTTTCCTATTGAACATTTCTTATTATTTTTGCAAATTTTAATGGGCAATTGGAATTTAAATGGAGAAATTGATTTGGAGAAGAGATGGAGTTTCAAGTATACAAATTCAAGGAGGGAATAATGGTCCACATTTTTAACGGAGTTCTAGAAAAAAAATGGAAAATAAGGGATTAGGTGGCGAAGGAATAACACATGGATGCATCTCTTACACACGAAACTTGCACGAATCCACTCTCATCCATTACACAGCCAACTCACTTGTACATGGCATCAACTACATTCACGCATCATTGCACACCTCTAGGAAATTTCACGAAGGGATGCATGGGTTTGTAAATCCAAAAGGTTGACGAAGCTGTACATACATGCATGGGCATAAGGGAATAAATGCAAACACTTACTCGGGTTTTCTCTCACACACAAAATCTTGCATGAGCTCTCACACATCCATGGCATCAATCATCAAGCTTCCTCCACATAAACATAGCACCAACATAAGGCATTAGCTTTTGCATGCATACACCCATTCTGTTTTATGTATCACTCACATGTCCTCACCTGATTCATGCATGGGCTTCACTCTCATGTAGAATAGCTCACTTATCATACTTTCTGCTATACACACACAAGGAGGCTACCATGAAGTTACATGTCTAGCTCACCACACATTTGCATGCATACACGAAGGAAGTCACATGGAGGCTAAGGAAGCAACACACACAAACATGTCCACAATTTTCCTTCTCCACATCATGAAAAGCCACAAGTTTGTGAGGAAAAGAAGCTGAAGCATGTAGAGAGCTACATTAGTAACACATAATCAAACACACACAGCACTTACACAAGGGGTGTAATACCATAACAATATAGGACTTAATCCATAGCATAAATAGCATATGACATTTATTTGTATAAAAATTACACTTTTGGCAACAGAAATAATTGACATCCAATGCTCAATTAATCCATTCTTCTCTTTAGAGACCATATGAGCTTACCACATTCATTTTCCATCCATAACACATTTGTTGAATCAAAATTATCACAAATTAGGTGCTCAAAATTTAGGTCCAAGCCATAGAACACAAAATCACATTACACTTGGTATTTCTTTTTCATCTATTTCATATTGTGATATGAATTTTGAAAAATTATAATTAATTCTAGAAAAATTGAAATCATGCAGATTATACCATTCTAGAAAGTACAGATGTCCTATAACTGCCATAAAAATTTCAAATCAAAACAACCAAATTTGTCCCACGAAAACTAATAGAACAGTAACACTAGTCACTGATGCATCTTATAGCTAAACTCAAACTTTAAAAATTTATTTCTCCCTTTACAAAGCTCTAAATGAGGTGCTCTCAATACCTATAAAAAGCTTATGATGTATAGTTTATGTTCATAAGATTTTATGAACATTGGACTTCATTTGTCCTTTAAGTGACATAGAAATGCAAACTAACCATATGAACAATAATTGGGACAATTCTACATAATTTGGCCAATTTTGAAAATTCATAATAAATCCTCTGGAGCTCCAAATTAGGTTCTTTTTATCTTTGTGAAAAGCTTCAGATAAGACCTAGAATCATGCCAAATTTCATGCACAAAATCATCCTTTTAGTTAGTTTATGGTTCAACTCAAGATTATGTCAATTTTGGAACTACAAAGGGGTCAAATTTTGCACTAAATGGTCCTCTAATCATTCCACAACCATTTGAGCACATCTAAAAGTATAAACACAGCCTATGAGAGCATCTCAAATAGTCCAAATTATCATACATCTCAAAATCACTATCCTAGCTGTTCTTACATGCATGGGTATCAAAGCATAAGAATGTCAAAAACTCACATGACCATTCATTTGGTTCCAAAATGGATTCATATATCATATTTACATACATTTGCTTGTACTCAATGGTTTACATCTCATGTACATCATATAGATACAAACTTTGACATCAAAATGTATAAAATTCCTATTATATTGTCAAAGTTCCATTCCTCAAGGTGCATGGCCTCCGCTTCTTATTCTGCTTAGCTCACCTAGACATGGTTAGACATATGTGGGGAAAGAGTGAGATTCAAAGAATTTTAATAGTTCTCTTTGTAACGAATAGTGAATTCCATAAAATGATGAAATGAGCAATATAAAAACAAGTCTAGATAATGTCCCAAAAAATTTAAATAGTGTCCTAGGCTCCTAAAAATAATAATCCTAGGCTCAGATAGAAGGAAAAATGGAACTAGGATAGTGAAATGAAATTATTACAAAATTGATAAAATGTAATGAAATTTTCATAAATATGTGCATTTTTTGGAAAAACTCATAGAAGGACTTTTTAAATGAAAAATTTGAGTTGCCTAGGGTTCTCAGAGGCTCTAAAAACTATGGGAAGCTAAGGGATAATTAAAGCCCCTTCAGTGCATGTTTTTAATGATAGTGAACATGAACTTTGACGGATTCATTCGGGAAGGTTTTGGCTCTAAATTAGGTGATTCCAGAGACATTTTATTAAGTTAGGAACGATTCTAAAAAAAGGAGCTAAACTGAAGCTAAAATAAAATTGCCATTACAAAAAGACGAAATTGAAATTTTTGGAAAAAGTTCCTTTTTGAATGTTCCACACACTTCACACCCTTTTTCCCCTCTCATTTAGGTCGACCTCTTCTACCCAAAAAATAGAAAAAGAAGTAGCTCTCTTAGATGCACAAGAGGAGGAGAGAAAGAAGGAGAAGAAAAAACAAGAAAAAAGTAAGCAATTTCAAGGATTTTCATGCTTCTTCTTCTTCCAATCTTATTTCTCTCCTTCCAAGCTCTCTTTCTATAGTTTTATTGAATGAAATGGTTTTGTTTTGATGCCAAAATAGAGGGAAGAGTTTGAAAATTCAGGAGAGCATTCAAGCAAAGGAAGAAGCATTAAAAGGGAGCTAGAAATCCAAGGTATTTTTTGTTTCTTGTTGCTTCTTCTCCTTGCTCTCTCTTTGTGTGTATTTTAGCCTAAACCAGAACCAAGGGAGGGGAAGATTTTCTATCGAAAAACAAAAGAGGAACTAGGGTTTTAGACCATGGAGAAGTGGAATATGCCAAGAATTTGCAAGAAAAACCAATGGAAATTGATTTAGAAAAGTGTAGAGCTCTTTAGGGTTTTGTAAAACCTGATTTAGCACATGTATTTCCTAGGCTATGTAAGTGTTTAATTAAGCTCCTAAGACCTCTAAAAAGCCTCCCAAATGGCTCCCCCATCGAGGAAAAATCAAAAGCTCCATGAAACTCTTCCTTGGAGGGTGTCTCAGCCTAGGTTAGATAAATAGGTTAGGGAGTGTTTTAATTTGTTCTAGCCTTGGTTTGGGACTTCATATAATGATAGAAGGTTCCATGGTAGAAGGTTGGAGGAACCCTTGAAAAAAATTTAGGAGCCATGATTTGGGAGATAAGACAATGGTATCCATGATTGAGCCTTATGAAGTAACATGTATCTAGGCTTATGCAAGTGAGTGTGTAATGGCTTTAAGGACCTTAAATGAGGTCAAGAGGCCTAGAAATGAAAGGGAATAAAGCCTAGAACTTGAATTATAAGGGTTGCTTCAATAGGCCATTTATGGAACGATTATGTGACCTATGGAACCAATTGTGTTCTTAAGAGTTTGTGTAGTGCCTTAGCTTGTTTCAAGGGTGTAATTGTGTGCTATTTATGATGTTTAGGTCAAGAGAATCCTAATCCACCTAGGTGTGCTTGTGGAACCAAAATGGGGAATGAGAAAGACTAAGAAAAGCTTGCATAAGTTCAAGGTAGCTCTCTACCTCATTCTCTTTACATTCTTGGTTATATTTATGTCATTGTATACTTGTGTGTGCTCTTGTGACTTGAGAACATGCCACTTGATGCTTTGAGATTACACTGGTACCAATGTGCTTTCTTGAATGACATTCATTGTGGAAATAGCCCATAAGGGTGAGGCAATGCCAAAAGTCCCTTAATATGGGTGAGGAGATGCCAAAAGTCTCATGGCATGGGTGAGGCAAGGCCAAAAGTCTCTTGGAAGGGTGAGGCCAAGTCAAAAGTCCCTAGGAAAAGAGTAAGGCAAATTCAAAAGTCCTAGAAATGGGGTGAGGCAAAACCAAAAGTCCCTAGAACATGTTCTTAAATTTAATGTGAATTGGTGGCATGAATTTAGGACTTTGCATACTTTATAGTTGTCTTACTTTCCATACTTGTGCTTTGATATGTATATGCTATTAATGTGTGTGTGAACGGGTGTGTGAACTATTGAGATTCTAGGAATCTTACTCCCCTCCCCTCTTTCATCTTAATATGTCTAAGTGGCACCCAAGAAGGAAGAAATTCAAGCCAAAGGTTTTAAGAAGCTATGCTTTGACCAATATGTAGTCTTACTTGTAATGGAATGTCAAAGTGAACTTGTACATATTATTTTTGAGTTGTAAACTATTGAGCAAATGTAATATTATATATGAATGATGCATGGACCATATGCAGCACAAAATCAATGCAAATGAGGAATCTTGACACTTGACAGCATGTATACATTAGTGTATTCTTGGATGTGGAATGACCAAAATAAGATGCATGATGTTTGGGACCACTTGGGCAGTTCATATAAGTCATATTCATGCTTTTAAACTTACCCAAGAGGAGCCAAACACCAAAGAGAGCTATATGGACTAAGTTGACGCCTTATATGGTGCAAAAATGACCATAATGGTGAGTTACGGCACAAATGGTCCAAATGAGCTCTTCTTAGTTTGACATTTGGCATGCATCTAGGTATTGTTAAGAGCCTTTTGGGAAGGTAAAGTAGATAATATTTGGAAATTTCTGAAATTTTTGGCAAATTTTTGAAGTTGGCTAAAATTTCAGAATTTGCTACTGGTACTATTTATATAGTCCAAAATTTGATCTCTGTCATTCATAGGGAAAATGATGTCCAATTGCTATGAATGTTTATAAGAAGAAACTAAACCTTCCTAGTGACTTGTGCCAACTAGAAGCACCTCATTTGGATGTCTAGAGAAGGAGATATAAATTTTTGAAGTTTCTGTTTTGCTCCAGGCTCTTAGTCAGACCTCCAATAATGTTACATCAGTTTTCAAGTTCTGCATGCTCTTAGATTGATTTGGAACTATTTTTCTCCTATAGCTAACATCCACAGCTTTCCAAATTGGTATATTTTGTATGAATTCGATTTCTTTGAAATTAATTGTGAATTTTCAAAATTTATATCAGTGAGCTGTATCAAAAATTCTAGGTAGTCTAACCTTTATGTCTTTTCTATTGTCAAACATGGCCCAAATGAGATTTTCATGATTGGGAATTATTTCTATGTAAATTTAACATTCAGAGATTTCTACAAAGCTATGGTTTGCTTGATTTTGATTTTTCTAAATTTAGTTATGATTTTTCAAAGTTGCCTCAGAAATCTGTCACCATGGAACCCAAGGGAAAATGTGAGAATTTGTTATTTTTGGCTCTTGGTCTATTGTTCATGTAAAGTTTTGAGATGTTTATGATTTGTACGAATGAAAAATAATTAAATAAAATAATTTTGTTAGAAAGTTTTTAGGGTCTACTGATCGCAATTTGAATTTTTAACCCCGATGTAATGCAATTAAACTCATTATTTTTAAGGGATTTTCTTAAATTTCTCTTGATAACATGTGAAATTCCCCTTGAATGAGTAAAATGATACTAGAAACAATATGGTATGACACTCTTATCCCTTCAAACATACATACATGGTACATTTTCAAGTCAAAAAATGCAAGCATGTACTAAAAGCATCTTGTAAGCATACATAAACATTTTCTCATATCACATAAACTCATACATTGTCAAACATAGGCTCTAAGGGTTTTTGGTCTAACCTCACCCAATTCCTTGGGACTTTTGGATTTGCCTCACCCACTTTTAAGGACTTTTGACTTAGTGTCCCTCCTTCTTGAGACTTTTGGCTTTGTCTCACCCATGTTTAAGGACTTTTGATATCTTCTCACCCATTCTAAAGGGCTTTTGACACAACCTCACCTATTCAAGTCATTTTTCATTCAAAAACATATTTCAAAAAGCATAATGGTACCATAGCATTTCATCAAAAGCTATAAACATATCTCATGGTTTAAACATACACACAAGCATCCAATGACAATCAATCATCCAAGTCATGCATGTAAGAAAGGTTAAAGAGTTACCTTGAATCAAGAATCACAACCTCCTTCCTTGGTCTTTCCTTTCCCTTTCTCAGCCTCACATATACAACTAGGTGAGGCTTGGTTCAATTGGCCTAGACACATCAAATGAGACACAATTATAGCATTGGAGCAAGTTCTAGTCTTATACAAACTCTATGCAAGCTTATTTTGTTCTAAGACATGGTTATGGTTCTATATAAGTGTATAATGAAGCAACCCCTATAATTTATAATCTTGGTTCCAATTTCTCATTCAGTCTAAGTCTCTTGACTCCATTTAGACTTATTGGAGCCATCATAATTTTAATTCAAGGAGCCTAGATTCAAGTTTCTTCTTTATATCTTAAAAAGAAACCTAAACCTCTATCTCACAAACCATGATTTCTAAATTCAAACCAATCCTTCCTTGATGTTTATTAATCATATCTAGGCTATTCACATCCTAGGAATCAAAGAAAAATCTCCTTAGGTGCTTATTCTAGCATTGGCCAAGACATGAGTAAGATAATGGACCCATGGAATTTGCTTAATTTTTCTTTGGGAATTGGCACTTGTGATGCTTCTTAGATGTCTTAAGAACTCATCCATACTCTTATATAAGCTAGACTATCCTTAGAGCTTCAAGAATGGCTAGGTGCAACAAAAATCCTAAGTTATACAACTTGAATTCTAAGGCGTTTCTTTTAAATCTAATTGCATATTCTTGTTTCTCACATTTTAAAACCCTTGTTTCTTTCTTGCTAAGACCAGAAATCATCCTCCCTTAAGTGGTCTAGGGTTGGACAAAATTTCAACCATGAAGAACAAGGAAGAAGAAGCAAAGGAAGCTATGGAAGTTACCTTAATTTTGGTCTTTTTCAAGGGCACTTTCACTTGCTTCTTGTCTCTCCTTCAAATTCTCTGCTCCTCTCACTGAACGAGCCATGAATCATCCTCAAATCAGTAATCAAAACCATATGAAAAGTAAAGAGAAAGAGGAGAACAAGGTTGGTGAAGGAGGAAGCATGAAAAACTATGAAATTTCTTACCTTTTTCCTGGTTTTCCTTCCTTCTCTTCTCCCTCTTAGTGAGCCACTTCAAGAAGCCTAGGGTTCTATTTTGGAGCAAATGAAAGTCAGTTAAGGTAGATAGGAGAATTGGGGCATGATATATAAAGGCTAGTTTAGTTTAAGACACTTTTTGAAAATTCTCATTTTGCCCCTTTTCTTGGTTCTTTCTATTTGGGCTCATTTTAACTCCTTTTTTAGAACTATCTTTTCCATTATGAAATTTAGATCTTCTAATTCATAAAATGCCCTTGGTCTTATCTAAATTGGATTTAAAACCTTCCCAAACTAATTTATCAAAGTTTTAGTCAACCGACACTCTAAAATGTAAACCTAAGGGGTTTTAACCATTCTAAAGGTTCTTATAGTTTTTAGGGCCTCTAAAAACATCGAAAAACTCAATTTTCCCATTTAAAGATCCCTCCTTTAAGTTTTCTAAAAGTTGTTCAAAATTACAGAAAATGCCACTTTATTTTTTTTCAATTTTTATTTATCTTTGCTAGCTCCAGTTTTTTAGTATTTTAAGCCTTGTATCCCCATTTCTAATTACCTAGATTATTGTTCTAATTTTATTGGGCCTTTAATCACTCAATTTAGGGGACTTCCTTTAGTAATCTGCTTAGTTTACGACTTTTAAAATGACGGATGTTACGGGGGGCCTATTCCTTAATGCACTCACTCACACATATACACACACGTAGCTTACATATAAGCAAGTTCATGTGCAGTCCACAAATACATAAGGTGAGTCTCAAGTTCACTAAGTCTGACATGGAGAATGGAAAAAGGGATGTGATTGAAGCTAAAAGTTAAGGAGAGATGTGATCATAATTCAAGAATGATGGGGTCCCGCACATGAGAACACAAGATTGATAGGCATTATTTGAACCATAACGTAAGAAGCACGTGAAGGAAGGGACTTTTGGAGAAAGGAAAACACAGAACAAAAGAAGGAGGCTTAGGAAAGAGGGAGGACAGCTTCAAGCACGCACCAAAGAGGTGAATATTCCTCCTCCACCAAGCTTGAGAATGAGGGCTTCTTCCATTCATTTTCCTCCATCCATCTCCTCAGTGGAAGTTTGAATTTACTTGGATAGCTAGCTAAGAATGTGACTTCCATGGATAAAGATTGAGCTCCAAGATGCATCCCCAATTTGGCTCATTTCTCTTCTCCCTATCCTTTACTTTTAGTATTAATTTCCTTATTTAATTTAGCTAAGTTTGGCTTCTTAAATGGAAATTTTGATGGCTAATTGTATTGGATTCAATTATTCTATAATTTTGATTGTAATTTCACATTTAGAGACTTATTATGAAGCCTAAGTGTTTGTAGAAATTCTAGACTTAGTGGCTGTCCAATTTGCTAGTTAATTCCTCTTGTTCTTAGGTTATTTAGTGCAATGGTCATTGTATTAAATGGCTAAACTTTTGTGTGATATTTGTACTTGAGGAAATATTTAATCAAATTGGTTGATTAACATATTTAAACAAATTGGTCAGTGAATTTGATGAGTATTTAGATATTGTTTTAGTGTGTTCTTATTCTTAACTCAAGTGGCTAATTTTTCATAGTTCTTTGTAGTTGCAAATTCCTTGATCATTAGTAATTTGAGTCTTGGATGGTAATTCAAGAATCTTTATGAAGAATACACTAAGAAACAAGAATTTAAGTTTAAGTTTTGGTACATTAAAAGGAAGCAAGGAAAATTGAATTCTAAAAAGTCCATTCAAAAGCTAGTTACCACTCTTTGTCTAATTGTTGCCATCACTTAGTCTTAAGTTTTTAGTTCTTGTTATTTTTTGTTAATTCATTTAAATTTTAGTAAATCAAAATCCCTCTAAACACCTCTGATTTAATGATACTAGGAGAACTCTTTCACATATAATTAGAAGCAAACTCCTTTAAAAATGACCTAAGTTATGCCACTAGCTACAAATCTTTACTCAACCTAATTTATTTAAGGTTGCTCAATACAACTGTCAGGAGGTAAAAGGAGAGGAATGGTACAATTCAAATTCGATACTATATGTGTTTAATGTAACAATAAGCTTTTTAACTGAACTGGGACCAGTATGTTAATAAAAGAAAACCCTAAAGTAAATGGAATTAAGGTCAAATAAGGATAAAATGACAATCAGTATTTCAAGAAATGGGGTTAGAAAATCATACATTGTAATAACCTTAATTCCTAATTATTGTAATTAAGATTAATTGCATGATTAATAATCAAAAATCAAGGTCTAAAGCCATTACAATTAATTAAAATAAGAAAAAGGTGGGAAAATTTGAACCTTGATATTATTAGAGTTATTAACTAAGCAACCACAATTAATTGAATCGCAAGTGATCATAATTATTAGTTAAGAGCTTTGATTCATCATATTATTGATTTTAACTCACAAACCCCTTATAAATGTTCTCAAGTCATTTCTTAACCTTAACCTAGTGAAATTCAAGACTTCTAAGTTAAAAATAAGAGTTTGGGAACCTTCACCGCAACTTAGGCCTTTCTCGCCGCAAATAAGTTAGTTACTAGAACCTAAAAACCAACTTTGGAGACTCCTGTCGTGACTTGGTATATCCACACCACAGCGTAAGTTACTACTGAAGTTCAAAATTGACAATTTGAACTTTGCACCGCGACTTAGGGCTTCTGCATCTCAGCGAATGTAGTCTTAGGACCTATTATTCACATTCTTCATGATTCTTGCTATGACTCGCCTATGTGGTGCCATTGTGGGTATGCCTCCTGGAACCCTCTACCTAAATTATTAGAATTGCGTCGCGGTAGAAGTACCTGCGCCGCAATAAAATTATATTCTGTTACCCTCCCTGGGTAAAATTTTTGCCTTGTGTCGCTATAAGACACTTCGCGCTGCTGCTCTCTTCGCTTTTGACTGACTCCTGACTATGACTCAATTTTTCTTAGCTAAGGTATGACCCTCTTCTACACCTATGCCTCCCAAAATTTGTCCTATACACTTTAACTCTCCTTCTAGCAACACTTTAGGGCCACTTTACCTTAATTTGTAAGGCTCTAATAACATTCATCTACCTAATATACTCAACATGTCTCTCATTACCAAACCAAATTCTAGGTGTTGATTCTTACTCATCTACTATCATACATAAGCAATTCATATATCAATGATAGCAAGAAGGATTCATAACAACTAATATCATCATCCAAATATAAATTCTAATATAGGCTCCATGCATTACTAGTTTAAGTCAACAATTAAGGTATCACATAATTACATTCTTAGATAATAGACCATATCTTAGGATCAACAAGGTTCTATACCAGATATATAAGTGCATACATCAAATTCCAAGTTGTAAAGAGTAGACTTTCTATTAGTTACATCATTGCTTACCAAAATACAAAACACCTACACTTGGTAACATGATTATATGATGATGATGCTATACAAAAGAATATCAAAAATTAGTATCTATTCTAAATTAGATCCATCCAAGTGCAAAGTTTTCCACACATGGTCTTAGCTCATGGATGTTCATCCACTTTCTTTCATTTATCCTTACCTGAAGGACCTTCACCTGAAATAGTTAGCCCATGAAATGAGGTGAGATACAAATATCAGTAAACAAAGGTAAATTCCATTCATATATTCTAATTTAATTAACATATATGCATGAAATCATATAACCATCAAAAAACATACTAATCATATCAGCAAATGAAACAATTAGCCTATCGATGACTACTACCTCATACTAGCAATCATATTTCCACATCTTAAAGGCCATTAACACCAAAAGAGGCCCGTCCAAGGCACCAACTCCTTAATGATCACAACCTAGGCTCAGTACATTTAAGGGTCTGATCACAACCTGATGCCCGATCGATGCACGATCCACGATTGGCATCCATACCACACCTCTACTATGGAATCACAAGGTCCAAACATACAATATATCATATAGCTAACCATTCATTTAGCATTCAAAAGCATACATGTGCATCAAATATAAAATTAAAGTAGACATATGCATGGAATTTAATATTAACCTCAGTTATCTCACTTGTAGACAATTCTTTAAGAGCCAACCACAATGTTACTTCAACTTATGGATACAAAACCAGACCATTAGTATTCTTAATCATTATTTGTAGTAGCAAACCAAGTACTCAAAGAATTAAACCACAAAGGACTACCTAAAGTGTACTTATCCAAGCACTACAAGAACCAATTTCGGATTTGGTTGTGCCTAAGCTAGTAATCTCATAACAACACTCTGAATTCTAGGCAAATTTATACAAAATCACCATTCATATCATAAATTAGCTATAGAGGTCCTAAACCAACAGAATATGCATCAAAATAAGAATTTATACTTACCCAATATCCCTCCTAACCTCAACCTCTGAAAATCCTTCAAGGAAACACCAAATGACCCATATCAAATTTGAGGTATGGGTGAAAATGCTCTAAATGAAAAACTAATCGAGTCAAATTGAAGAGGAAAAGGAGAGGGTCAAGTTATATAATAATTACCTTAACTCATTTTGGCTCTAGAAGTAGAAAATAGGGCCAAGAAGATGATGGAAAACCTAGTTTCCAAAGGATCTCTGAATTTTGCCGTTTGCCTCTTATGTTTTTTTGCAGAATAAAGAAGGGCTAAAGTAGGTTTTAAGGTTTAGATGGGTTTAAGTTAGATTGTGGGTTGACCCAAAGGCCCAATTCCAAGTGGATTCATATTTTTGGTTGGATTGGACCAAGGTTTAGGTTTTAAATAGGTTAAATATAAGTTGGGCTTGCATAAAGTAAATATTAAGCTTTTAAGAAAATGGAATTAGTGATAAGCATGAATTTTATATCTTTTATTCTTCCTAACTTAGTCATTTTAATGATCAAAGATGGTTTTAAAGGTTTAATTAGATACAATTTGATTTTATTAGCCACTTATGCACTTTGTGAATTAATTAGCAAAATTATTGAGTTTTAAGGCATGAAATTCTTTTAAATAATTTTGTGGATAATTCTATTGAATATTCTCTATTCTTTTGTGCAGAATTTTTGATGAGCAATTAGCTTGAATGAGAAATTGAATTGAAGGAGAAAATTGAGCTTCAAGTGTACTTTTTGTGGAGCTAAAAAAACTTGAGAATGTGAAACAAGAGCAAAGATGAGCAAAAGGTGCATTTGAGAGGAAGAAAGTGACGCTGAAAGGAGCTTTCAAGCATGCAAACAGCAGCTGTCATGCAAGTTACACACATGCAGAACAGAGAAGGCAAAGCTACTGTTTTGGCGTGAGGAGCATGAAGAAACAAATGGCAGCAGAACCAGTGAAAGACGCTGAAGCTACGTCTGGATAGCATGCAACAACAGAGCAGAACATGCAAGGAGAGGCACGAGTTGCTTCTGAGACGAGAAGAAAAAGGAAGTGCAGCAGCTCACATGCAGCAGAACGAAGAAGCTGTGCCAGCTGAAACAGAGACAGCAACGAGTAAAGCTCCAGGGACTTGAACAGAAACAAGCAGCAGACGAAGCAACATGCAGTAGAATGACAGGGCAGAACCAAAGTAACACGAAGGCAGCTCACATGCAAAGAGAAGCAACGTGGAGCAGAGCTCGAGTTCTACGTGCTGGGCTGATTGAAGAAGCCACATTCTGGTTGCATGAAGATGCTGAAGTAAAACGTGAAAAGCAGAAACGGGCAAAGTTTCATATGGAATATAAAATAAAGTGGGGTCCATCTCATGCATAATAGCTTCAGGCAAATGGAACAAAAGCTGAGCACGTGAATTGATAAATGAATAGCACGTGAAAGGGAGCAGAAATACACATCCAGACGCTACATTTGGGGGAAGCTATTGATCATCACGTCATTCACGCCTCATTAATCCGTATTCCCTCGGTCATTGGCCTTTTAAAACCCTCACCTCTGTCTTCATTCATTCACGCCTCATCAACCCTCGTCTTGCCGTCATACACGCCTTCACGCCTCCACTCACATAACCATCCATCTTTCCATTCTCTCCATCTCCATTCCATCGTAATATGAAGATCTAATTTCCATCTTGAGGCTAGCAAGGGAGGAAGCTCTTGGCTAAAACTTGAATCCTTGGAGAAGAAGCAGAATTTTGGCTAAGATTCCTTGATTTTCCTACACTTTTTCTTTTTCTGTACAATCTTGGTTAAGTTGTATTTGATTAGGAATTTGTGTAATTAATTAGTGGCTGGTTAGACACTGATTAGGAAACCTTTTTTGTTGATTAATTGGTTAGATTTAAATATGATTTTTCATTATTCTCTCTAATCTCCCATGTATGCCACGAAGGTGTTCGATGAAATACATGAGTGAGGTTATGTGCTTAAATGTCTATCTGAGAATTCCTTGGTGTTTAGTTGGTTAATTAAACATTTTTTGGATGATGAATCAGAGCCTAATTAATCAGTTAATTAATCAAATTAGATGTTCATTGATCTTAAAGACAAGAGTTAACGGTTTAATGCGGGATTGAGGTCTCAATTCAACATTAGATTGTTAATCTCTTGATTCTTGTGTGGTAACTCAAGATAACTTGTAATGAACTTAATTAGGAATTCTTAGGCCAGAATTAATCACAATTAGAATAGGATAAGGATAGTGGATACCAAGAGACAATTCCTAAGCTAGTCACAAGCCATTATCATTTACAATTCACACAATTAGGTAGAATTTAGGAATTTTGATTCAATTTAGTTTTAGGATAGTTTAATTCATTCAAAAACCCCCCAAACTAGATAGTTCTAGGATCTTAGAACACTTAGAGAACCTAATTGAACATTGAATTCCAATTCCAAGGGAGATGACCTAGGTTGTGCCACTTGCTATATTTTTAGATCAACCTAGTTTTATTTTGAGGGTTGCACGACAAGCCCGTCAATTAGATTTCCTTAAGGCTAAGATTGTGCTTTTACACTTAGCCCAAAGCATAATTTAAATTAATCATAAGGCCTAAATTAATGTTCACTTCTCTTAAGTAATTTTTCTAATTAAACCCATACTAATCCCTAATTAATCATGATTATCCTTAATTAAATTTTAGGGCGTTACATACTTGGAAAGAAAACGAAGCTAAAATAGGAAAACGGAGGAAAAGGGTATATTGATGGCAAAATTGTAATTTGAGCAAATTTTAGGAAACTCAAGGGAAAGAGTTTTAAAGCTCAAAATTAAGCTCACCAAGGGTTTCGAAGGTCTAAAAAATCATAGGAATAGTCAAAATCAGATAAAACCCTTTTGGTGTATTGAAAGTATCAGACAATACTAGGATTTTAGGTGGAGTTATTTTTCACCATTTTAAGCCATCTAAACCCTAAAAATATTGTTTTTATGTGAAAGAGCACCCAAAAATTTGCAAGGAGTAGTTAGATTCTAGAAAGCCTAAAAAATGAGTTCAAACGAAGCATATGTGCGAGTAGGGGCAAAATGGTCATTTTGAAAAATTATAAAATGAAACTTCTAATGAAAGCCACGTCCTACCATCTTTTCCAAGCATCCATTTTGAGATTTTGATACCTTTAATGGCATCAGACTTAAGGGACAAGAGAGGAGGACTTTAGGCTTCTATTTAGGTAAGTAAACGGCTTCATTTCACCTCACACCAATTAGGAAAATTATTTCTCTCTCTAAGAATTTTCTAATGGTGGCTTTCTTTTTATGAAAACTTGAAGATCCAGATTTGACCCGAGCCAAAAAGGAGCTCTTTTCAAAAAAAAAATCAATCAGTAGAAATTAATCTATGCAGAGAGTACTTCATATTTAGGTAAAATTTCATTTGAAACACTTGAAAAATTGTGTTCCTAAACCATATAAGCTTTGGCCTAGAGAGAGAAAGTGAGGAGGAGAGTTTTTCTTCATGAACTTTTTATGGAACCAAGGGTTTAGCATGCAAGGATTTCATATCTAATATTAGTTTCCATTGAATCATGACAAGAAGCAACTTAGACCATGTTATGTGATGGTTTTGCCCTAGGCTAGTTAAATGGGTAATCATGTTATTTTCAACTTCTAATTACTATGCTTAGATGTTTTATGATGCAAGGATAGGAATCTAGGCCTAGAATTAATTGAAACTTTGAAAATCTCCAAGTTAGGGTTTTATGGTTCCATTTTAGCCACAGAGAAATCCATGAGGTTAAGAAGTTGTTTAATTTATTCTTGGGCTATGTATAATCTTAAAATGATGTAAGAACAATAAGGAAAGCATTAAATTGGATTTAGAAGCTAGATTTTGGAAGTTGAAAATTTAAGGTTCAAGAAAGGGTAATATGGAACTAGTTAGTGCTAAGTTGTGTGAGCAAGTGTGCAATGCTTCTAATAAATCCTAATGTGACTATATAGATCATACATGATAAGATTTTGAAACCTAGAAGTTAAATTCTTGAAGTAATCCCTTGAGGTTTAAGGTTATATAGTGAGTTTCATTATGTAAAAAAGTGAAGATACCAAATGAATAGCGCCAATAACTAAATGAATAGTAAGTGTGGAAATTGTGGCTTGAATTATGAATTCTAGAAGCACAAGTTGGCCTAGGATTTAAATTTAGTGAAATCCCTAACCTAAAGCCTAAGTGATGACCAATTATGGGAAGTAAAAATCTAAAGGAGATTTCATAAATTTAGGCCCTTGAATATGGTCAAAATTGAGCATTTTAGAAAGCATTTTTCCACCCCATAAGCATATGTCTTGAAAGTATGTAAGAGGGGGTTCTAAGTGCACTTTAAGTGCCCTAAAGTATAGTTAAAAATCAAAGAAGCCTAAGAGAAGTAGTTATGAGTTCTAGATGTTAATGATATGTTTATGTGATATTTTAGGACAAGCTAGTGAGGCTCCATCTCATTGTAAGTGTAGAGCAAAGAAAGAAAAGGGAATGAAGCCAAAAACAAAGCAAGAAAGTTAAAATTTTTATTGGTTCTCATTATCTGTAAAAGGTAGCTTACTCTTTCCCTATCTAATTGCATGCATACTTGTTTTGATATGCATTGAATTGTATCGGTTGTTTTATAATAGTATATGCTATATTGCATTGCATCAGTTATATGTCATGTTTTGCATATTATGTTTTATGAGCTGAGGCTATGAGATAAAGAGGAGCAATAAGAAGGAACGCAGTAGTTCTTCCAAGTCCAAGAGAAAAGCCTAAGCTAAGCTAAGCTAAGATTTATGGCCATGATAAAGTATGTAGTAAACACGTAAAGCATTTATGTTAGTTTTATGTGACCATGCATACTTGCATTATTCTTGCTTAACTACTGTCTCATGCTTATTTTGGGTGATCTGAATATAGCTACTAAGATTCCCCCTAATCTTATCCTTATCTCTATTTTCCCATTAACCAGTGCCAAGTGGAAGCTCCAGTGCCAACAAAGGAAAAGAGAAAGATTAATATTTGAAAATGCAAAATCATATGAATGTGGCATATCTATTTTGTTGTAATGTATATGGATTATGTCTAATTCTGTTGCGATGTATTATGTATACTAGCATACTATTATTAGTGATGTAATTCTAGTTTAAGTTATTTAAATTCAATTAATGTTTTATGCCCAGGTTGTGATATGCTATATTGTTATTATCTGTATTTTTCTATGTCTGTGAGTTTAGGCTAAAATGTAATCATTTTATTGGTTTGAATAGTCAATTTTATAAGGAGAAACTCTACGAAAGTTTCCTTAGAATGTTATATGTATTTTTAGATTTTATCATCAAGATAAAATGGTAATAATAGATTACCAATGTTTACATGGAATTATGGAAAGGCCAATGCTTGTATTTCGAAAATTTTGGATTTTAGTATTTTTGTTCATCAATAAGTGGACTTGCTATTGATCTATAATAATTAAATAAAAGCTAGATAGCTAAAGTGTTACATTTAACTAAAATCTATACAGTGTTAATAAACAAATAAAAATTGACATACACTGTTACAAGCTAAGAGAAACACTATAACCTATAATTCATATTGCATGTGTTTAAGAACTACAATTAAGAAACAAGTAAATAAATACCTACTTCATTGCTGAGTTTTAGAAAAGAAAAAAATCCTTCCAAAGATGCATTTATAACTTTGACAATATTATAAAGAGATAAGTCCATGCTTGCTTCTTTAGTATACATCCTACAATTACAATAAATTCAACCTAAAGAGTTAATGCTAGGAAGGCAATTGATTTTGATTTAAGTGATATATAGGAAAAAGGAATATCACTTGAAATTTACATGACTATGTTAGTGTCTAAGACATATCAGTTATTGGGTTAATTTAGTAACATCATAAGTGTTTATGGTATGTATTGTTCCATGTAATTATTAACTAAATAATTTTTTTCTTTAATTCACCTAATATTAAATTAGTTAAAGGCTGAATTTTTAGAATGTTACAAATAGACTAACTTATAAATGTAACTTAAGGAAGTTGGAGTAAATGCTCTAAAAATAAGCTAATCTGATGAAGCAACTTAATGCATAAAGAACATTGTACTCAGCCAAAGTTAGTCATGGCATAGATTATTAGGAGATGCATTCAAGAGAAGCTAACCTTTAGTAGTCTTATTGTCAATATCATACTTCATCTAGTGCATAGTAAGGTTAGTACAAATCCAAAAGGTGTGCATGTGCCTAAGCTAGTTACCAGGTAAGTTGTTGAGTTCGATTAAAAGTGTAAACATAATAGATCATGAACGTGACAAAAGTAACAACAATGATGAATCAATTACATTTATAAGCTAAGGTAATTTATTTAAGAGTCTACGTCTCTTTTTGCTCTCCACTCATAAGATTTGTTTTAGGCTAGGTTTACCTTGCTATTTGTCAATTGCTAGTGATCAAATTAGCCAACCCACTAATTTAGGGCTAACCATACATTAAGCTTTACTTAACCTCGTGTTGTGTCTTCTATTGTCATAGAAAACACTTCCCTTGTGGGATTAACCTCATTTGAGTTTACTACTTGGTATAATTAGTGTAATTGATATAGTGATCATAAGAATAATTATACCAGGTGGGAATTCATTGCTTAAAGACCTAGTGACAACCTTTAGGCATTGAGTGGCAAGCACTTAACATTTTCTTCTATTTTATTTCATTCAGTCACATTTCATGGTTTGCATGTTAGTCATATACCTATCATCCTTACATTGTATTCTCTTGAATTTAATATATCCCAATACCTTTTTCTTTGATAAGCCTTAACCCAAAGACCTGTTAAAAGCGAGAAAAACCTTTTGATAAATATGTTTTACTTGCCTACATTAGTGGAGAGAGGGTAGAAGAGCAAGCATATGAAGCTTTTGGTGTTAGAAATTCTTTATATAATTCAATTTACATGGCTTATTTTAGCTTGTGCAATTGACTTATGTATGGTTGACACACACTCTCTCTCTTAAGTATCGAAAATGTCTTATTAACTCTTGAACTATAAACATGTGTGCATTACATCATTTTCTTATCACCCACATGTATCTTTAGCCAATTGCTCAAGGTGAATTTTTAGCATTACAAGAACATAGATGCATGATTGGGTAGGTATCTATCTTTGAATTGAATTTTGTTTCACTTGAGGACAAGTAAAATCTTGAGTTTAGGGTATGATAAGTCTTTAGGATATATTTTTTTTCACATATTTTTATAGGTGCTTATCATATGTTTTGAGTGAATATTCTCCAATTTTAATCCATTTTGAAGTTATTTTGTAGCTAGAGTGAAATAATTGTTTAATGGTGAATTTCTTATTAAAAAAAACCCCTAATTTGGATTGTACTATGATTCTTTTAGGTTAAAAGAGTCCAGTGCTATGTTAAGTTAATTTTATTTGTGTTAAAATTTCATTTAATTTCCTATTCTATTTGTGCATTATTTCTTTTTATTTTATAATTACTTGCTACTTAAAAATTCTTAATTAAGTTTAATTTTATTGTATTAGAAAACTTTGGCTTAAGTGAAAACATTTGGGCCATACTAGACTCCATACAGGCTTTTGGACCAAAGCATAATAAATTAGGTATAACTTTCCCTATGGACATTCAAATGGGTTAGTTCTTGAGTTTATGAAAAGCCAAGACAAATCCCTACAACTCTCTAGTTCAACTTAATGCCCAATTCACAAAAGAAATAGGTCAAAACGATAGCATAACAAACCTAAACTAATTGGAATTAGTCTATCTGACATGTCTCAATAAGTTTGGCATTATGCATGGTCTAGATGTTCAAATAGGGTAAAATCAATGGCTTTGGAAAGCAAAGAGAAAATGATGCATCTTTAATGAAGATTAAAAAAGCCAAATCATGTGTTTTGAAAGCGTTATACAGCTAGCAAAGTAGGCTACATAATTCTACAATATTCTACCCCCACTGATAAAACTCTAGTTTTGAAGACTTATAAATAAAGGGTTAAGGGTAGATGAATTAGAGAAGAACCCTACCTCACTATCAAGGAAGAGTTCTAAAGGTGCTTTAAAGTTTTTCAAGAGGGTGAGATAGTGAAAGGGCCAAGGGAAGATCCTTAGGACTTCTTTTACCCAACCACCCATGATTCCTATCATGGTTGGTACTTCTTTGTCTTTCTTAGCTTTTCTTTCTCATCTTCTTCTTCGTATTCCTTTTTTATGTCTCTAGGTTTGGTTGTAAATTATTGTCAATTTTGTTTAGATTTAATGTTAGATTGGTTGATGTATTGAAGAACTTCTAAACCTTGTGATGATGTTAATTTTTCTTTTATTATGGAGTTTATGCTTCACACTTATTGCCTTTGCCTTTTGAATTAATTGTTGACTTCAAATAGTATTTAATTGGGGTTATTGGATGGAAATAATTATTACGACAATCAAGGTGCTCACAATTTAACCATGGTGTAGTACTATTTGGAAAGAGTTCTACACTGGAGATTTAGTGTGAACCATTAAGTTGAACACCTATTAGTTGACCAATAAAATGTTGTCTAATTTATCTTAGCCTAATTGTATGGAGCTTTTAGGTTAAGTTAAACTTGAATTCAATTGATCTCAATGCATTATGAGGATAATTGAACCTAGGAAGCCTAGAGTTAACAACCTATGGGAGATTAAGATTAGAGTAGTTTAACACATCATGTACGAGTGTTAATAATCCAAGATTTTAACTAACATTGATGCTTGATTAAAATTAAACTCAGGAGATATTGGTAAAATACATATGCCAGTTGATGTTCAATCTAAATTAAGTCTTTAAGTTGTTTTGTTAGTATTTTCATTTGAATGAGTTGTTTGAGTATTAATGTTTTATTAGTCTCCTTCTTTTGAATTATTGTTTCTAATAAATAGGGTAACTAAGGATATTAGGTTTAATTAATTATGATCACTAACACATATTTCGAAAAATCGAGAACATAAATAATCTTATTATTTGTGGGAAGATATTGGATCCCCGTGAATCTCTTTATTTTATTTGTATAGTTGTGGAATGATTTCTAATCATCAATCACCCTTCATATATATCATTGTTATAATGTAATATCATTTTTCTATATAGCATGCATGAGATAAGAAAACAAATGATAAAATAGTATGTTTGCCTCTCTTATTTATATTAACTTGCTTTCTTATCTCTATATAAAAATATTTAAATCTTTTAAAAGTAATAAACAATTTTAAAAACTTTTTTATTTTACAATAATAATTTAAATCTCTTTATATTATAAATTATAGAGAGAAAATTACTTTTCATGTTAATATAGTGTACGTAAGACACCAGAATAAATTTTTAAATATTACTAAATATGAAAGGGAAAGAAATGATGTCATAGAAGTTTTTTTTTTGTGTTTTTTTTTTTTTGGTTGTTTTTGGGGGAGGGGGGGGGGGAATGAATAATGTGCTAGACTGCAAGTCCTTCGCAATATCATTTCACAAAATGAACCCCCCTTTCTCTCTCCTCTCTAAGGATTTGTTATAAAAATAAAATAAATCAAATTAGAAAAAGAAGAAGAAGAAAGAAGTCAAACTCACAAAGAATGACAAGTCCCACTTTGTCTAGCCGTGGCAAGTTTCCTGGCACCAGATATTACAAATGGGGAAAACATTTTTGTTGGTGTCTTTTCTATTGGTGTTATGTCAAATTGCCCTAAGACATATCTAGCGATCTCCAGGAAGAAATGTTTACAGTTTTACGCAAAATTGCGTTGAAATATCCATCTTCATCTTCAAAGTACTTTTTAGAAGTTAAGTGTTAATTAAATTAGTATTTTAATTCTTTAAATTTATTTGTTGTTTTTATTTGATTCCTTAAAGGATAAATATGGTATAAAAAATTTTAAAAATCCAATTAAAAAAATAAATAAACTGAAAATATTAGAATACTAATTTGATTGAACAATTATTTACTTAAATTTATCTTATACGATATTTAATCAAGATACATGCATAAATTATTTGATTTTTGAATTTTAGAAACACAATTTGATCCTAAAAGATCCATACCTTAGCTATTTGATTCTCAAATTTTAAAAATACATTATTTAGCCCTTAAAATTTTTTAACTCGCTACTCATTAATCTCTATCAATACATGCTCTAAAAAAATTAATGAGTAACGAATTTAAAAGTTTAAAAACTCAATATATATTTTTAAAATTCAATGAATAAAAAGTTAGCAAGCATCTTTCAAAAGGTAAATAATATATTGTTAAGATTAAAAAATTAAATAGTTAAAGCATATATTTTTCATAGACCAAAAGGTAAAATTCCTCACACCATATGTGCATCCAGAGTCCTAAATATTGCTTCATGCCAACTTGTAGGGTCATAAATGTACTCTTATTTTTATCTTTTTATTATAAACATAACACTAGATCTTGAGACACGAGAACGAAAAGATTAGATCCTGGGAGTTGAGAATGAAAGAGTAAAACTGAAGAACGGATCACATCCAAATACATCAGATACCTCACGATACTCAAGCTAAGAAAAAATGCCATTTGAGTCGAGAGACTTAGGTATTTAATCAAATTAATGGCTTCCAATTGCTTATAAGATTTGACCACAAAACAGGAAGAACCTCGGTTCAAAAATATACAAAATTCAAGATGTGTTGATCTTCATGGTCTTGTCAATCATCAACAATTATCTGGATTGTTCCTCATAAGCCATGGCTAGCTGGGCATCAAAATATTTATAATTACCTTCTTCCTCGTCCTCCTCTTCTTCATTATCACTATCAACAAATGGAACGAAGCCATTTACTGGGTGTAAATAACTACTTTCATGGGAATGTCCTACAAGCTCGCTAGCCTCCTGTCTCTCCGTGTCTGTTTTGGTCAAAGCTAGAAGAATATTTTTTGCCTTCTGATCAGGAGGAATCCCATTAGATTCCATTTCCTTAAACCAAAAAACAGCACTACCAAAGTCCCCATTTCTTCCATATGTATCCATGATTGTGGTTAAAATAGTTTGATTGGCCTTGATACCACGTCGCTGCATTTCCTCGTATTTGTCCATTACCTTCCCAAGATCATTCATCTTAGCATACCCTTTAATCAGGGTTCCATAAGTGACAACATTAGGCTCAAAACCATCTAGTATCAATCTTCTGAAAAACTTTTCAGCTCGCTCCATATCTGATGCATTGACATAAGCCGATAACATAGTAGTGTATGAGCAAAGATCAGGTGAATATCTGCATTAAGAAAAAAAGAAGTACAACGATAAGACAAGGGAAGCATGATCCATCTCATTCTCGTGCACAAACAAGAATCTTGACTTTAAAGTATACTCTTCTAATATAATTGCTTGAAGGAGTACTCCTCATCTAAACAGGCTTCACCTGCAGTTAACTTCTATAAAATTTAAGTGATCATCAACATGGCTCCTTCTTACTCTCTCTTTTCTTTTACAGTGCGTTTAGATGGAAAGAAAAGTGGAGAGAAGAGAAAGGAGAGGAGAGAAAATGGAATTTTCTCTCGTTTGGCAGGAAGAGAAAACTTATGAGAAGAGAAAACATGAGGGGAAAAGTACGGTGGGCTTCGCGCAAAATTTTTCTCTCCATATTTGGAGGGATTGTGGGAGAAAACTCAACAAAACATATATATATATATATAATATAATATTTATAAAATTTTTAAATAAATAATTATATGTATTTTATTAAATAATAATTTATAAATAATGTTTAATAAATATTCTTTATAAATTAATAATATATTTTTTAATATTAAAATTAATAAATCATGCATACTTTAAAAAAAAGAAACTGTCCGATTGCCTTACGACCAAAAGCTAGTCAAACATATGTCCGAATGTATATGTGTATATATATATATATTATATTCTTAAATATATAATTTTTAAAAGAAAGAAAATTAATTATTTTAAATATTATTTTAAATTTTTATATATGAATATATATAATAAATTAAAAATATTTAAAATAAATTAAAATAATTTTTATGTATGAATATATATATAAATTAAAAAAATATTTAAAATAAATTAAAATAATAACAACATTATTGTCATATTTAAAATAATTAATTTTCTTTCTTTTCTATTTTCTTCTCCATTTCCTCTTCCTCCGTCCAAATACATGAGGAAATAATATTTTTTTCTCACTTTTCTCTTCTCTCTCTTTTCTCCCTACTTTTCTCTCCCTCCACTTTTCCCCTCCTCCATCCAAACCAAGCTTATCCTCATGACATAAAGAAACCCCTAGAGATAAGTGTGTGGAGCAAATGTGAGAGCAACGGCAAGCGCAAATTTGCAAAAGCTTCAAATCATAGAAATCTTATAGTGCCATTGCATCTGTATGTATTTTTTAGGTTATATATAAGTGTAATAATATATCAAACATTTTATTAACAAAACAATATTTCACTTATATTATTGTAATAGGTATTAAATCTAAGCTTTATTATGTAATGACTTCATAATACGATTTTTAACAGTTGAGCAAACAGTGGGAAAAGAACGCACTCAATTGAAAGATATCAATGAAAGCTGAACAAAAATATTAAATTAATAAGAGATTGAAAAGAATTATTTCTTTCACTTGACTTCAAAAAATATTGATTCTAGTAAATTTGTTTTACACTAATAAATAGTAAATCTGCTCTTAATCTATGAAATCTCATCTCTTAATTCACAGACTGGGCCTGCATCCACACCGGCATTGGATAAACACATTCTATATTTCTATAGCACTGGCAAATTATTTGACATAGGTAACATTGGCTATCTGAATATCATAAAATTAAAATTATGCAAAGAATGTGACACTCACTTTGACACATCTAAACAGCATTTCCCAAGCAGAATGATTTTCAGGGAACACGTAAGGAAAACAAGGTGGACAAAAGAACATAAGGAAGCAAATTAAACATACAGCAACAAGAAGTTGAAAAATGATGGTATAAAATTTTTACATTTAGACAGGTGTGCATTCCTTGAAAAGGTATACTACAGCCTATATGAATTCTCCTTTATAAATCACCTAAATTAACAGACAGAAAATTTTTGTTATGCAGCGTTTGTGAAAGGCTCAGTTGATGTGTCAAAAGAGTTTCTCAATTATGGTATAATGCAAAACTTAACATCAAGGCTGTCAAACAATTACTAAAACTTAAAAATGTTTGTCAAAAAATAAAGAATGCATTTTAATCTCTATTAAAGACTGAGCACAAATCCATTACTTTGTGTTGAAGCACAAATGTCAATTTTCTACAAAAAGCGGCATCTTAAGATTCAAAAGCTACGCAAGTAAAAAATGCTCCTATCACGTCAATGAGCCTCTCAAATTTCAACATTCAAGCAACTACATTAAGGATAAAGAATATTTTCAATTTCAGAAAGAAATCAGAGAGTGCTTAGCCTTTTCAAAAGTTTGAGGACTGGGGGCCTGGCTTACAAAATTAAATGAGGTTGTGCGGCCTGTTTTAGAAAGTAATAGAACTTTGCTTTTCCTGAACAGAAATCTAAATACAGAAATTTGAAAACATAATATTATTTTGTCATTTTCACTCCTAAGAAAACAGAGACAGCAATTAGTTAAAGCATAAGAATTCATATCCATATATTTTGTAATAAGTAGGGGAGGAGTTGCTATCCCTATTCTCTCTCTCCCTCCTACCATTTCTAAGGACATTACTATCATGCAATTTTCACTTTTACCACATAAAATAGCCTGCATCCTCATTCATTCCTTCCCACTGAGGCAGTCTTGTTCTAAGTTATAAATTCTTAATATAGTGAGACTTTTATTTTAAACTTGAAACTCTGGTGTAGGTAGCCTTTCTAATTCTCTCCAACATTATAGGAATACTGAGCCTTTAAGTAACTGGTCCACCACAAAGTAGAGTTGGAACATATAGAGACTATTTGCTTCATGGAATTTTTTTTTTTTTTCGGGGTCAAAAGAAAAAGAAAAACAATAGAAGTTTCATGCTTCAAAGAGTGCATTGTATTTGATAAATGTTTCCTTGGAAGATGTCTTCTGAAAAATAATTTCTGCTCAAATTATAATTGCAAAGAGATATTCATACAGTATTTTGGTGTTTAATTTTTTTTTTCTTTTGACAAATGACCTCCTCTTATAAAGAGACTATCTGTCACATGAAGCTTTTGTTTTTCCTAAACAAATGATCAGCAACATGTTCTGGTTTACCAGTGCAAATAGCATATTGTTTTCCCAATTGTTGCACTGAACACCCCAAAAAAAAAACTTTAATAAACATAAATTTTGAGGACTTATGCTTTGAATCAAAAGACAAACTATCTATCTCACTTGTTTAAAATATAGAAATCTATAAATTTAATAAAAGGGCATAATGCCTTCAAGATTAGAAACAAAATTTATTTCTATAAATTCAATAAAAGGGCATAATGCTTTCAAGATTAGAAACAAAATTTACCTATCCCTTCTCATGCTCTTAAACACCGTCCGAGCCTGCTCTACCATTCCCGATATTGAAAATGCATCAAGCAAAATATTGTAAGCCTTCTGGGTTGGTCTGTGAAAAAGGATAGGATACTGTATCTTAAAAAATTTTTTACTAAATAAACTAAACTAGCAAATAACAAGAATAAGAACTTTAGCTGTCAGAACAGACATGCAGCAATCAACTGAAAAGTCTGTCATGTCATTACTCATTAAGAGAAAGTTTATCAGTAAAGGTATATCAATTGTATATGCATTACAGATATCAGCATAGTTGGCATAGTAACTAGTTAACGAACGGACAAATTCTTGCTTGGTGGTAGGTGGACATCAATTTGAATGCTTCACTCACAATTGCACCAAGCCAGCTGTGTTACATTGGATGGGTAATTTCTTTGTAAAAAGTCTAGCAAAGATAGGAATTTGATTACATGACTACTAGAATAACAGCATATGTGACTTTGATCTATTGGTTACAAGGATGATACTATTATTAGAACTGTTAGCAAGACTACTTTTATCATTTTGAGTCTCTGACTACCACATAAAATTAAAAACCAATGAATAAGCTAACTTATCCACTTCAAAAGATAGATATTCTAATTATAAAATTCTAATTCTCAAATTAAACAAAAACAACTAATAAATAAATAAAGCATAACATGGGCATCAATAAGCTATTTAGAAGGTTAGCTTTAAATTTAAGTGACAATCAATTTTATATTATCTGTGTGATAGTAAATTTAATATAAACACCTAAAAATTAAAATTACCATATTCGATTGATTAATGTTGTGGTAAGATTCCATACTGTTTGGACTTGAGATTTGAGACGATAACTATATAAGACTAGTCTGTGCTTAAACTGTGGCTTTTGGAACACTGAAGTCTAGCCATAAAAAAAGTTTGCCTTGCATACCTAACACCAGCGTCAAGCATTTCCTCAAAGACAGCTAGTGCTTCGTCCTCCCTTCTGGCCTTCCCATAAGCATTGATGAGTAAAGCATAGCTCACAACATCAGGCCGGAGACCAGCTCTTTGCATCTAAAATTAGGCATTCACTTCAAAATCTGATGAATTATTTATAAATAAGATATTAAAGGGGGAACACTAAAATATGAAGATGAAAATTAAAATGCAGTCCTTCAAAACACCTCAGAGGTTTAATTTTTAAATAACATAATGGACAGTCATCCACTTGTCGGAATTAGATAAGCCTCTTGTATATATTTATGATTCCAAAATGATGTTAAAACAGTTTAAATGAAGCCTTTAATTAAGAATTATAGGCTACCAAGAAGTATATCTAGAACTAACCAGATTATTGCAAGATTTTATCCTGTTACTATTCACACAGAATACATAAGCTGAGTCTTAAAATTCTTGTATTGTTTAGTGGTTGTTCTGTCCATAAACACTTGCCTTGTTAACAGTCTTCATAGCAGAAAAACTTACCCCTCCCTCCTCCCAAGACACCAACCCCTCCTCTTATTTAAAAAGCCTAAATCAACTTTCTCACATTCTTTCCCTCTCATAAGAAAACATCTCCTATCCATCAAATTTCTGCCACCTATTAAATTTGAAGCCATTTGTATTCATTCAAACATCATGTTACCAACGATAGTCAGCCAAAATTAACTACAAACCCAAAATTAACTCTATTTAATTTAGAGTTCAGGTTGATATTTCATTCTTTTTTCTTTTTGTCACGACTGATGACCTTTTGGTTAGTTTTCCTTCTCCTTATGAAAATTATACTACTTTTCTTGTGTAGTAATAGCTTAGGGCCTGTTTGGTACATAGAAAGTTAGGATGGAAATGGAAATGAAAAGTAAAAAGGTGATTTTATAGTTAGGAAATATTCATAATATCCTTACTTTTAATGATTGAATAATTACTATTAGAGAGTATTAAATAATGATTATAAGGGTAAAATTGTAATTTTCTCTAACTTTCCTTCACATTTTCCTTTTCCCTCCTCCTTTCCGAGCAAAGCGAACAGGCTGTTAAATATAATTTTGTTTAGGTATACACGTCATCAGGATCATAAACCTAATTAATAAAAGCACAAAAGCAAATATATCATATATTTGACTGTTTTGAACTTACTTATTTGTGTTAACAAGTTTCTTATTATTTAATATTTAATTCTTAGAATTTTTCTTTTTATTTGTTTGGGTGGGATCAATTCACATACATACACACAAAACAGCTTAAAATCAGATTTCTTTTTTTTCTAATTATTCGAAGCCCGCAGGCTTCATGTTCTATACCCTGGCGGAAATTTTTTCAGTATCTAAGAAAGATATTAGAGGAAAAGAAACATATAACTTTAGGCTATAAATTAGAAACTTAAATTTGTATCAAAGCTTCCGCCAAATAACAATACCGATGACAATTTCATGCAGCAGATACTTGTGTATTTCTGTTGAAATCAGAGTTTATTGTCTCTGATTTTATTCAATTCATTTCTCTGTTACTGTGCATACATATATAGGACCATCAGCCACACCTCTGCTAGCTGATCAGATCCCAAAAATCAAGGGAAATACTGAAACATCCTTATCCTAACTAATTCGAAAATAAAGGAAGATAAACAAATAAAAATAAGAAGATAAATGATTTAAAAAAAAAAATCCCACAGCTGCAACTGACAGAATCTAGAAGCAGGGAAACTTAGAATATTGAACACTTCCCCTCAGGTTAAGGAGTAGATGTTGATCATCCCTATCTTAGAACTCAATTCTTCAAATTTGACTTGAACAACTGCTTTAGTCATCACATCAGCAATTTGGGAACTAGCAGGAACATAATTCAATTCAACTAATCCTAAGCCAATCTTCTCCTTAATGAAATGGCAATCAATTTCTATGTGCTTCATCCTAGCATGACAGATAGAATTTTTGGTTATACCAATAGCAGTCATATTACCACAAAACACTTTCATAGGCAAGTCAACTCCCAATTTAAGCTCCTTGAGAAGCCTTACCAACCAAATTCCTTCACAAATTCTAAGAGTTAGTGCACAAAACTCTACTTCAACACTAATCCTAGCAGAAACAAATTGCTTCTTGCTCTTCCAAGTGACCAAATTTCCCCAAACAGATGTTAAGTAACCTGTAGTAAATCTCCTATTAGTTATAGACCTAACCCAATCAACGTCTGAGAAAACCTCAATACCTCTATGGGTTGCTTTCTTGAAGGACAGCTCTTTTCAAAGAGTCATCTTAAGATAGTGAAGAATTCTGTATACTATCTCCAAATGTTCCTCATTCGGTTGATTCATGAACTGGTTGGCTACACTAACAAGAAAGCTGATATCTAGAGGAGTGTGAGACAGATAAATAAACTTCCCTAGAGGTTTTTGGTACGTACCCGTATCAATTGGAAGACTTTCCTTTTGAAGCCTTAGTTTGTAATCAGCCTCCATGGAAGTATTATCTAGTTTGCACCTCATCATTCCTATCTCTTCAAGAAGATCCAAAGTGTATTTTCTCTTGGACACATATGTGCCTTAGGTATTTCTTGCAATTTCCATCCCTAGGAAGTAGCTAATGTGTTCTAGGCTCCTTACTACAAATTCAGCTACAAGTTCTTCATCAACCCATTAATTTCATAACCGTGGTCTCCTATAACAGCAATATCATCCACAAAAACAATTAAAATTGCCAATTTCCCATAATAACCATGTCTAATAAATAAAGTGTGATCAGTCTAACATTGAGTGTATCCGAAGTTCTTAACAAAAGTCGTAAATCTTTCAAACTCTTGAAGAATGTTTGAGCCCATAAAAAGATTTACGAAGCCATTAACGAAGTTTGCAAGGCTAGGTGGAACTTTCATGTGTACTGCCTCCTCAAGGTCTCCATTCAAGAAGGCATTTTTAACGTCAAGTTGATATAGTGGCCAATCTTGGTTGGCTGTAAGGGAAGTTAAGACTTTGATAGTATCAAAATTTGCAACTAGAGCAGAAGTCTCTTGAAAATCACTGCCATGAGTTTGAGTGAACCCTTTGGCCATAAGCCTTGCTTTATAATGATTGATACTCCCGTCAAGGTTGTATTTCACAGTAAAGATCTATGTACAACCAACAGGAGTTTTTCTAGGAGGGAAATCAACAATTTCCCAAGTTTTTTTCTTCTTAAGGCATTCAACTCATCTTGGATTGCAACTTGCTATTCTTGTTTCTTCAATGCCTCATGAATGTTATTCGGAATCTTTTCAAGTGAGACATTATGCACAAGTGCCTACAACTTAGGAGATAATTGGTCATAGACAACAAAGTTACTAATGGGATGAGGTGGGCAACTTCTTACCCCTTTCCTTAGAGCAATAGAAACATCCAAATCTTCATAAGACTTAGAATTTGGAATGGGAGAAATGGGATGGCTTTGCTTAGGGTGTGTGCATTTACTTGAGTGCTGCTGTTCCATCTGCTGGTGTGTCCCTTTGGTGTACTCTTCCATCTGTTCTATCACATTTTTTTCCTTTTTTGCTGTAAACCAGAAACTTTTGTTGCTGTTTGGCACCTAGACAGTCCACAATTCTTTTCATTAAGGGAGTTTCTAGGTTAGATTCATGTGTGCGATCAAATGGAGGGAGGGCTTATGATGGCATTTCTGGTCAAGTCAAGGACAGTAGAGTTGGGTGCAGGAACTTGTGAAGGTATAAGAGTCCCAAAATTGTTCCAAGACAGCCATTCCCTTTGAATATCAAGTTTCTCCCCTTGAATGGGTGTGTTGGAGTAAAAAAAGGTCGCTTCAAAGAAGTTGTCATCCAAAGTGGTATAAATTTTTATTTGTAGAGGGACAATAACATTTTTAGCCTTTCTTGGTAGAAGAATAACCAATAAACATGCACTTAATGGCTCTAGGCTGTAGTTTACCACCATGTTCATAGTGAACAAAGGATGTACACCAAAAAATCTTGCAAGGTTTGTATGGCTTGAGTTGATAGGTCTCAAGTAGTTTTTGTTTTGGTGAAAGAAATTTTAAGACCCTTGAAGGCATCCTATTAATCAAGTAAGTGGCTGTTAAGACAGCTTCTCCCTAGTAAAAATTAGGAGCATTTGATGTGACGAGAAGAGTCCTAGCTACTTCCACAAGGTGCCTATTTTTTCTCTCAGCTACCCATTTTGTTGGAGGTATTAACACATGAACTTTGATAAAGGATGCCATGATTGTTAAAGTATGTGTCACAAGAGTGGTATTCAAAAAATTCCCTACCATTATCAGCTCGTAAGGTTTGAATGGTCTTTTGGAATTGATTTTGGATTAGTTTGTGAAGGTTAGAAAAACACTTGCAACTTCTAATTTTTCTTTGAGGAGATAAACCCATGTCAACCTTGTGTGGTCATCTATGAACGTGACAAACCACCAAGCACCATTGATATTTTTAGTAATTGATGGACCCCACACATTGCTATGTATCAAAGAAAATGGTTGAGAGGGTTGATGGGGATGAGATCTATAAGTGGTTTTTGTGTGTTTAGAGAGTTGACAAATCTCATATTGAAGAAAAGAATAATTTTATCGATCAATTGAGGGTACAGTTTTTGCATATAAGAAAAAATTGGATGGCCTATCCTAAGGCGCCATAACATAACATCATTATTATTAGAACTTGACATAGCAATGATGCTGAACTTCTTGCCTCCAGCCAATAAAGACCAGCATATTCTCTAGCATTGCCCAACTCCAAATCCTAAAATAACAACCATATGCATCAAAGTTAGTCTTGCACTTCAAGTCCTTAGCAAGCCTACTTATTGACAGTAAATTGCATTCTAAAGATGGTACAAGAAGGACATCATTTAAATCATATTTTCATATATTCGCCCTGAGCTTTAGAACCATCAACAATAGTTACATAATAATTTTTAGAGCTTGCAACAAAGTCATCTAAGATAAAAATATTACCAGCCATATGATCTATGGCACCTAAGTCAACTATCCGAATATTAGATGTCTCATGTTGTGCCATATAGAGGTTACCTATCTTGGCCATGACTCCTGTACCAATTACCTATTCAGGGCCTTGCCCTTGATTATGGATCATTTTCTACAAAATGGCCAGCAACTCCTTATTTGACAGACTTGATTCATTTTGGTGTTGATTTTATTCCTCTCCAAACACCATAAGACCATGTGATTCTTTTTGTTGGCGAGGCTTCCAATCTATGGTTTTCCATGGAGTTTCCAACATTTTTCTTTCTTGCAATGGTCACACCATGGTCTATCTCCCTTCTTTTGTTTCATGTCTGGGGCAATGTTTCTAATAACCATGGCAATGGCTTCTGAAGTGAGCTAAGTAGCATGTGTTAGTTGCTTTCAGCTTTCCTCCCACTTAACATGTGCAAATGTTTCATCAAGGGAAGGGAGAGGCCAAGTAGACATCACCCTTCTTCGAACATCTTAAAAAATTGGATTGAGTCCTAGGATGAAAGTTTACACACGATCTTTGTTTGCAATATGTATGTAGTATGCTTCATCCTATCCACATGTCCATTGGCACACCTCATATAGATCTAGTTGCTACCAATATTTCACAAGAGTTGTGTAGTATTGGGCAACATTTAATTCCTCTTGACCTTAGGTCTCGTATCAGGCCCTTAATTTGGAAGAGGGCTACTATATACTCAACAGCTGGATAAGATTTCTTAACAGCTTCCCACGCATTCCTAGCAAATTTGTGGAGGAGGAAATTCTCTCCTATTTCAAAGGTCATGGAATTTATTAACCAAGAGTTGGCCATATTAGTCTCAGATTACTAGGTCCTGTATTTGGGGTCTGTCATGGCATGGCAAGTTCAATATTTGCCTTTGCCGATGATGTTTAATGTTCCTTGTGACCACTGCAAGTAATTATTCTGATTGAATCTTTGGTTTGTGATTGTCAATGGGGAACTTTCAGTGGTCACAGGGCTAGACATCAAATCTCCATAAGCGACAAGAGGCTGTGCTTGTTGGGCCACACTAGACGTCCCAAATTCTGTATCTAGGAAGCTAGTTTGAAGTGCTCTCATAGAGTCGAAGGACATCATAGGTGTGGCACAGCTACCACAACTCTGATGCCATGTTGAAATTAGAGTTTATTGTCTCTGTTTCAATTCACTTCTCTGTTATTGTGCATAGATATATAGGACCATCAGCCACACCTTCATTAGCTAATCAAATCCCATAATCAAGGGAAATACCAAAACAACCTTATCCTAACTTATTCAAAAATAAAGGGAGATAAACAAATAAAAGATACAAAGATAAATAATCAAAAAACCACAACTGCAACTGATGGCATCTGAAAGCATGGAATCTCAGAATATTCAACAATTTCCGTTTCATTAAATTTAGTTTTAGAAGATAAGTCCACATTACATACCTTGGTATGACTTATACAAGTGAATAGATTATCTATGAAAACAAAAGCATTTTATTTCATAATAAATACATCAATTCCTCCATGTATACAAGTGAGCCTGAAATCTTTAAAATTGCCCAAAAGTTAGCAATGAAAAACATAACGACAGTTGATGCTAGTTTCAAGAAAGATTCCAAAAAGGAAGAACAACAATTTAGCCCAATACAAGCTACTTTTCCCCTGGATATAAAGTTGAACATCATTTGCTGGAGAATCACATTGGATTACCGAGTGATTCTTATGTTTTGTGTGACCTATTTTCTTTTCATCTTCAGCTCTTGATTTCTTCCCCTGTTTGGCACATGACTTCTTTCCTTATTTTTCCTATGAAATGTAACGGTCAAATACAACTTTATTAGGAAGATTAATTACTTTATTTTCTTGCATAATTTCTAGGCTTTAATTAGGAGATTTGTCTCCTATTCTCCCCTACAAATTGTGGCTGTTCTACAGAATCAAGCACACAAGAGAAATTCTTATCAACTCGCATTTTCTCTCCCTCTTGCCCCTAAAATCTTCATGGAATCAGATCCAGATGCTTGATCCACCTATCACTTTCGGTAGATATTCTCCCCTTACCACCAAGACCCATGATGGGTCTACTTCCTCCACCACAATGCCATTAGAACCTCTCTTCTGTATCCTCTCTCAGGTCTGGTGCCCAAACAACCCAAGGGTCCTCTCTTGTTAGTCTTACCATAGCCATGGAATCCTCTCCAATCATGATCATAAGGCACACATTCAATGGCACAAATTATATTCAATGGTCTTCTTTGGTTATGATGTATGTTAGAGGTCTTTCTATCTCACAAGTGAAGTTCCAATACTTGAACCTAGTGACCTCAATGGCTTATTTGAATGTTGAAAATCATATGATCATGTCGTGGCTTATTAACTCTATGACACTTAAAGCAAAGGAAAATTTTTTGTTGTGCAAAATAGCAGCTGAAATTTGGGAAGCTGTCCATGATACAAACTCTTCTAGAGAAAATGCTAATGTCTTATAATAACAACAACAACAACAAAGCATTTTCCCACTAAGTGGAGTTGGCTATGTAGATCAATTGACGCTATAAATTTCTATCGTGAATCATATTTTTAGACAAACTATTTAAGTCTAAATCCTTCTTAATGATTCCTCCCATAGTTTTTCTTGATCTCTCTCTTTATTTTTTACTATTAGACTACTCTCCATCTAATCTACTCTTCTTATTAAGGCTTCTATAAGTCTCCTCCACATATGTCTAAACCATCTAAGTCGCGATTTTACAATATTTTCCACAATAAGTGCAACATCCACTTTCTCTCTAATGCATTAATTTCTAATTCTATCTTTTCTGATGTGTCCACTCATTCAATGCAACATTCTCATCTTTGTAACATTGAACTTATTCTCTTGTTGACTTTTTATTGTCCAATACTCAGTTCCATTCAACATTGCAAGTCTTATAGTCGTACGGTAGAATTAACTTCAATGATACTCTTCTATCACAAATAACGCCAGAAGCATTCCTCCATCTCATTTACCCTGCTTGAATTCTATGTTTTACATCTTTCTCTATTTCCTCGTCGTGTTATATAATGAACCCAAGATACTTACACCATGTGACTTGTGGTATAGTATGTTCTCTAATTTTCACTTCTGCACTAGAACTAGTGTGTCTCTTACTAAACTTACATTCCATATACTCTATTTTACTTCTACTTAAACGAAATCTATGTGCTTCTAAAACTAATCTTCACATCTCTAACTCCTCATTCATTTCCTCTCTCGCTTCTCTAACTAGGACTATATTATTTATAAAAAACATATATTGTGGCACCGGCTCTTGGATATATTCAATGAATACATTTAAGACTAAAGTAAAAAAATAAAAACTCAAAGTTGACCCTTAATGCAAACCAATAGTTATTGGAAAATATTCTGTAGGTCCACCTTTCATTCTTCTGTAGATCCACCTTTTATTCTTACACTAGTGGTAACCCCATCATATATATCTTGAATTGCTCAAATATAAACAATACGAACTCTTTTTTTCTCCAGAGCATTCTATAAAACCTCTCTTAATACCCTATTGTATGCCTTCTCTAAATCGATGAACACCATGTATGAATCTTTTTTATTCCTTCAATATCTCTCCATCAATCTTTGCAACAAATATATCTCTTCTATGGCCGACCTTCCTAGCGTAAAACCAAATCGATTCTTTGTAACTTAAGTCTTTTGCCTTAATTTTTGCTTAATTACCCTCTCCCATAATTTCATAGTGTGGCTCATGAATTTAATTTTCCTATAATTTGCACAGTTTTGTATGTCCTCTTTATTCTTATAAATAGATATTAAAGTACTTTTCCTCCACTCGTTCGACATTCAAAATAAAAATGCTAATGTCTTGATCAAAATAAAAATGTTCTTCATGATTTTAGACATGGAGAGATGACTATGACACAATACTACAATGTCATTAATCGGCATTGGTAGAAGCTGGACATTTATCAAGTTTACCCCTGGTCTTGTACCACTGACTCTTTGCTTTTCACGAAAATTATTGATGAAGAACATACCTATAAATTTTTGATGCGGCTGAATTCTACATTTGAAGATATAGAGGGCAAAATTATGAGCACACACCCACTGCCTAGCCTTCATGACACTATTTCTACAATTATTCATGAAGAAAGCCATTAAAAAATCATGCCAACCTTAACTATCCTCTTTGACTCCTCTACTTAGCTGGCCTGTGGCATGTCATCCCTTTGCCCAAATAGTAAAATGCAGAAGCTAGACCAGCAATCACACTTTGGGCACTTAAAAATGTTATGCTCCAAATTATTCAATAAAGATGTTGGTTCTTTACATTGTGAAGTGTGTCCAAAATCCAAGCATATCAAACATCACTACTCCTCATCCTTTTGCTCTCATTCCTCATAATATATGGGGCCCCTCAAGAATATCCAGAGTTTCTAGGGCTAAATGGTTTGTTACTCGTATTTATGTCCACACAAGACTTATTTGGGTGTATCTCATGCATGAAAAATCCAAAGTTCCCCAAATCATTAAAAATTGCAGCCATATGATTCATACCCAATTCCATACTTAGATAAAAGTGCTTCGATATAACAATGGCCAAGAATATACCAACACTAATCTTCAACAATTTTTTAACCGACATGGGATAGTTCATCAAACCACTTGTGTGAATACCCCCCAAATAGGAAGGCACTTTAGTTGGTACTAGAAGACACCAAAAATTGGTTGGGAAGCTCATTTATCTCTTGCACACCAGACCAAACATCATTTCTTTGGTAGTGTGGTCAATCAATATATAAACAAGCCCACAGAGGAACACATGGAGGCACTCTATAAAATTTTGAGATATTTGTAAATGACGCCTAGTAAAGGAATTTTCTTTAAGAAAAATTAAAAGAAAAAAGGGCATAGAAGTCTATATTGATGCTGATTGGGTTGGATCTATCACTAATAGACACTCAATCTCAGGATATTGTACCTTTCTATGGAGAAATCTTATTACATGGAAAAGCAAGAAACAAGCAATGGTTGCTAGAAATAGTGCCGAAACAGAATTTCGAGCTCTTGCTCATGGAATATGTGAAATCTTATGGCTCAAGAGAATTTATGGATGAAATAAGGATCTCAATTACTAGCCCTCTAAAATCCTTCTGTGATAACATGGCAAGTGGCAACATTAACATTGCCAAGAATCCAATCTATCATGATAGAACAAAGTATGAGATTGACAGGCATTTCATTAAAGAGAAGCTAGATGCTGGTATTCTCAAATTGACTTACATCCCTTCTCAAGAACAAGTTGCTAATCTCTTAACTAAAGCTTTACCTCAAGTGAATTTTGAATACCTTATTAGCAAGTTGGGCATGCTTGATATTTACTTCCCAACTTGAGGGAGAGTGTTGGAGAATCACATTGGATTACCCATGTGATTCTTATGTTTTGTATGACTTATTTTCTTTCCATCTTCAGCTCTTGATTTCTTCCCTTATGTGGCACATGATTTCTTTCTTTATTTTTCCCATTAAATATAATGGTCAAATACAACTTTATTAGGAAGATTAATTACTTTATTTTCTTGCATAATTTCTGAGTTTTGATTAAAAGATTTGTCTCCTCTTCTACCCTACAAATTGTGGCTATTCTACAGAATCAAACACACAAGAGAAATTCTTCTCCATCTTGCATTTCCTCTCCTTGTTTCCCTTAAAATCTTCATCATGTGATGTTAAATATGTATAATCAATTTTCAGCAAAAATTCCACCTATAACATATAATTCTTTTCAGATAAAAGAAGAAATTTTATTAGAAAGAGAAGAAGGTACATCATGTTGGAGGATAGCATATTCTTAAACCAAAAAAAAATGCAAGAAGAAGCTCAAAAGCATAACAAAGTAACAAACTTAGTACTGCAAAAGAGCTCTCTAGCCTCTTCACATATATAATACATGACACTATTGAAATGTGTTAGATACAAAAATAATAATAGAACTATTCAAAGGCTTTCACTTAAGAATTTGAGTTAATGCAGTCCTTGATATAGTATCAGAGCCTTAATGGCCAAGTGGTCAACAGTTTGGTCATTGCAGCCCCCTTTTCATAATTAATTAAATTTTAGCATAGGATATGGTGAGGTAACGTGTCAAAGATGATGATGATGATGATGATACTTATAAGTTTTTACTTAACAGCTTAAACTTTTAAATTGAAATAGTCCTTGATAGATCTACCACTAATCATTGAAAGGTGAATCAGATCAATATTCAATTTTACCTGGTCATATATCTTTGAAACTTCCTTGTAATTTGTTTCAAATGACATCAAACTGTTATAAGTAATTGTAGATTGTTCAATTCCTTGCTCAGCCATCAAAGCAAATGTCTTACGAGCTTTTTCATAATTTCCAGCCTTTTTATACATGTAAATCATCATATGAAACATCTTCTGGTCTGGTTTCAAAGGTGGTTTTTCATTATTCAGAAGGTTGTAAAATACTTCTTCAGCTTCCCTAAACTTGTTTCCCTGCAGGTGTACCAATAATACATATCAAAACTGAAAGTCAAACAAAACATTTTCTTTGTCGACACTCAATAGTAGTACAATAACTACAGAAAACTACAGTAAGTTTGAGTTTGATGCAGTTATTTATAGCAAATTTAAAAATTTAAAGTGCAGCAAAGAAGTTTAAGATATTGCGAATCACATAATAGCACACACATTCATGATTGTCTTAACTATACCTTTAGAAGAAGAGATACTTAACATAAATATGCATTACATCACAATAAAAAATAGTAAAACAAATTGCAAATCACGAATACATCAACAAATAAGAGCAGAGGCAAAAAAATTTAATACAACATTATGATTTGCTTCAAATCAAGGTTGTCATGTGCGAGTACCATCCTGATGGTTCTAGCCTAACAGCCATTCAAGTGAGGAGGCATGTTGGAGTTATAATTCCATTCTTGCATCCTTACAGCTTACGAGTCTATGTCTAGATATGCCTTGACAAAGACATAAAGATCATATGCCATTAATACTGGAAAAAGTAACAGTTATAAAGGCAAGTAATCTTAATACTTTGCTTCAATTTAAATTTTTTTTAGGGAAATACAACTGCACAAAACAATATGAATGCTTACCTCAACAAATGTTTTAAGTATTATTTGATAAGTCAAAGCAGAAGGTTCAGGGCCTGAATGCTGCATCCTACGAAATATTGCTTCAGCATTATTGTAACGGCCTCCTCTTCCATATGCTTCCAGAAGAGCAGTCTGAGATATTACATTTGGCACATAACCCTTTTTATTCATCATGCACAAGATTCTCTCAGCACCATTGAAGTTCCCTAGCTTTCCATAAGCCGTCATAAGCATTAAGAAATCCATCTCACCAAAGCCCCACCAGGTTTGAGTCTGAAGCCATTCAAGAATCTAAAGTGAACAGAAACATGCATGTACCAGCCAATTAGAATGCCTTACAAATATCAAGCAAATTATAACCAAGTTCAACAAAAGTTATAAACTAAATTACTACATGTTCTATGCCACAAAACCATACAGCTTCTGAAGTCAGATAGCATAGAGAACAGAATAATGTCAAATTGCAAACAAAAATGGTCACCAAATTCTTAATTCAAACCTAATTGCTTCCTCAAATTCAAGTGACAAAAACAATGTCCCTGTTTACCTCACTGACAAGGTTCCATCTCTTCAGTTGCTTATATCTAATTAAAGTACCAAGGACAAGGTCCCTAGGAATAGTATGGTTTCTTGTCTTTTCACTTCTCAGCACTGAAACAGCAGAACCTTTCTCATCGATTTCCTTCATCAGTCTCCTCCAATTCTTCTGATCAGCTTCATCAGCTGCATCCTTGAAAACTTCCATCTTCTTCCTTTTCTGCAAGAACTTTCTTGGTGCTAACATACCCATAGAGACTACCGCCGTTCTCCCACTTATATTAACGTTGGCAATTCCACTATCTGATTTACTGCAAAATACAGACAACACAACAGTTTGGCGTATTATAGAACCCAACATAATTACCTCAATTAAATAACTAAAAAAATCAAAGCCACTCTCAAAATGATATTCATCGGGTTCTAGTGTAACTTTTGGGCAAATAGTAATAACACTGGATTGATACATAACCATCCTCTACAGCAAAGTAACAGAAGTTATAACACCGATGCTATCAGATAGAGACCAATTGAGTTACAATCTATAAAGATATGCATTCTTATATACTAAACAGCTTTCTATGTGCAACCCAGAAGTAGACCAGCACAAAAGAAACTATTGCGAAACTCTCTTAGTCTGAGAAAGAAAAAGATGACTTGAAAAGAAAAAGAAAAATTCTTGGAAATTTTAACAAAATAAGCGAAGAGGAAAGAAAGTATAGGGGTAGAAACTGCAAAAGTGAGGGCACAGAGTAGAATTTTACCTTCCGTTGAGGGGTTGCAAAGGAAGTTGCCCCCAGTGAGATTTGGAAATAAGGCTACACATACTGAATCAGAGGATATGGAAGTTTTAGGTATGGAGGGTTCTCGTTTCCGCTTCTGCTGGACTTCCGAAACTACGAAGATATGAAACTGAGCATTTTAAAATATCTACCGGTGGCAACTCCAACATGCATGGAGCACGACCCGTTTCGTAGATCCGCAGCGGATTTTACCAGTCCAACCCGAAATCCTCGCTTGTCATAATAATAAGGAGAAATTCACGGATTTATACTGGCAAAATTTGTAGAGTATTTATTATATTATATGCAAAATTTTTAGAGTATTTATTATATTATATTTTTCTCAAAGTTTGGAATATTTTTGGAAATTACTTCGTGGATAATTTCTAAATACGTTTCATTTGTAGAAAGAATGCATTATAAAATATTACAAGGACATTTTGACTCCTAACTTTATATTAAGTTTAAATTTTGTTTTTTTATTTATTTTCTGTTTTAATTTTGTTCTTTATTTTTATTAGATGATTCAATGTTTTTCTCTTACTAAACATAGTTAGCAAAACTGACCGCAAATCCTATGTGTATTCCAAAGTGTACAAAGACATTCCACGACACATTTGAGCTAGCAGAAGGGAAGAAGCCAATCTAGAATTTGAATATTCTTTATTTCTCTTCAAAATATCTATATCCATCTATATCTATATATTACACTAATTACACTAATATATTACGCTAAAACAAGACTTTCTGTGCAACTAATGCGGCTGAGTTGTCATAATTTCAGGGCTTTCATCACATATGTATGATTTGGTGCCGATGGAGCTTGTGTTGGACCAACAACTCTCAGTCATTAAATTAATGCTGATCCTGCCTTCTACAATATTCTTTCTTATTGGCTTTGCAGGGTTGCAATAATAATTACAACTCCCTCTTATCTATTTAATTTGAAAAAGATGAAGAATATACATATTATAACTTACTATGTCTCATTTATCAATAATGGAATGCCTATTTATGTAAAGGCATTTATTTCAAAACTTTTAACAATGGAAAATCAACTAATAAATACATCAAATGGACATCCAGTGCCTAGAAATGGTATATTTCCTAATTTTAATTCATAATTCACATTTAAATAAGAACATGTATATAGCTCCCATATATAAAAAAGACACAAATTACTTATTTTAGTCATAATCACATATTACAACTTAAACTTTAAAAATTCATATTTTAAATTATACAACTTTAATTAAAACAAATTAGATGCTATTTTGAAATTTTTGACGTGAACTTTCTACTATAAAAATTTTAAATCAAATCAAATTCATTTGATTTCTCAAATCCTACAAAAATTAGATATAGTACTATATAAACAATAATTATCATGATAGCCTTTTGGAGGCTAATTTTAGAAATTTGTCAAATATTTTATAGAATTTCAAAAAATGCAATCTTTAGTTATATAGAAAGTTCTAACTATCCTCCAATTACTTACCAAATTTTAGCCCTAAACACAATGATTAAGGCAATTAGAGGCAAAGGGACATGTCATAGTCTAATTGATCAATTTTTTTATTCTAAAATGTTCTAATTGAGGTCTAATATGCCACCTCTTGCCATGAGCAAATTTCAATTCATATATGCATCATTTATGATTGGTTCATGATGTGATAATTGTTTTGCATCTAAAAATCACCATTCCACTTGAATATGTGCATGTAGATTGAATGGAAATTTATATACTAATTTATGTTCCTTTGGCTCATATATACATCAAATGGTCATATATTTATGGTCTAACACTTTGCATGAATTGTTATTATATTATATCAAAATATACATTTACTTATCTACACATGCATTATCAAGTTTCTATACTAGCCTTTTGCTAAACTTGGTCTCTCTAGGTCATCTTTCGTCTTCCTCTTTGTTTTGCTCTTTACCTGGCCATGGTTAGTAAGGGACAAAAGGTGAGACTCTGGGGAGAATCTCAGCAATAATACTCAACCATTTCCATTTTACACATATGACTACTCAAGTAAGGAAATATAAGCATGCATGGTCAAGAAGATCATATATTATAACACATTATAGCATAAACTCAAATATGGCCATATCATACGTATAGTCTGACTTAAGCTTTTTCCTCTGGGCTAAGGGAGAACTACTACACTTAATTCTTTTGCCACCTTTCCTTGAACCCATAAACCCATAAAACATAACATTATAAACAAAAAAACATAGCTAACTCAAATCATTTGAAGAACATGCATCATAAAAAATAACTTCATAAGCAACCAATACATACAATATAATCCAAGCTCAAGCAAATTAATTTACATAGAAGGAAAGAAAAAGTAAGCTACCTGATAAAGTTAGGAATCTTGATTAAAGCACTAGTCCACTTGTTCCTTTCCTTTTTTTCTTTACTTTTCTAGGTTTAAGACACACACAATGGTATGGTTGTACTACCTTGGCCTAAAACATCAATTAAGATACAAAACCACTAATTAGGACTTTTTCTATCTCATTCTATCAATTTATGTACATATTAGAATTTAGAGCACATGTTTAGGCTACTTTGGATGTCACAAAGTGCCTTTCCCTTTCGCTACACTTCATATAGCAATTCCATCATTTATTATCTCATTTTTACTCACTTCCCATGGCTAAAATGTGACACCTTAATCTACTACAGCTACCTAGCCTCTCACTGGGCTCGGTTCCACATGATTTCCAAAGAATCACTACTCTTCCGTGGCATTTGCATGCTATGAACCGGGGTTTCATATACTCATCTTTTGCCCTGTGGGTCCTGCGAACCCATCTCAAGCATCCTCAACTCAAACTCCATATAGACGACTTATACATAGCATAAAACAAACCATAAGCCACGGGTATAGAGCCAAAAACTAGAAAAATTTCATTTTCCCACTTGGGCCCAAAAGTCATATTTTGGCTCTAACTTTGGAAATTCATAAGAAATTGTAGAAAAATGGGAATGCATCAAACTTTAGCTTTCTAGAAAGCTCTAAGTGTCAACTTTACGCTAAAAATCATTCCCAACCATAAACACATCGTTTGGACCATGTTTAACATCGAAAATGGGAAGAAGGTCCAGCTGTCACTGTTTCTAGTGCAGCTTGCTGTCATGACTTTCAAAAATTCATAACTAAATTCAAAAAAATCCAATCTAGGCATATTATACCAATTCGGAAAGATACGGATGTCTACTAGAGGAGAAAAATAATTCTAGATCAGTTCAGTAGCTCCTGTACCCCGAAAAATGATGGAACAGTGATGGGGGTCAGGTAAGCTCCCTGATGCTGATACAGAACTTCAGACGGTCCAATCTCTCTCTACAGACCTCCAATTTGGGTGATTCTAGTTCCTACAAGTCACTTTGGTTTTCTAGTTTATGTGTATAAAATTTCATCACATTTGGAATCCATTTGGTCTAAGAGTGCCACCGATTTCATTTTCTGAACTATATGAATAGTACATGACCAATCCCTTAAATTCTCCCAAATTCAACAATTCTTCAAATATTCTCTTGACCTCCGAATATTACTAACTCTAGCTTCTCAAGAAGCTTTCTACAAACTCTAGAGGCACGCCAAATTTCGTGGCAAACGGAGCTCATCCGGTCATACTTTGACGGAGCTCTCAAATTTTTCGATTTTGGCACCCCAAAGGTCCAAAACGGGTCCAAATAGCCTCTCTCACATTCTCACTCCACATGGACAAGTTTAAAAGCATAAAACTAGTATATCTAACATGTCCATATGATCCAAATCATCATACATCCAAATCTCACTATGCTATGGCCAAATTTACACAACAACATTCATTCCATAAAAGGGGCAAAACCCTCATTTCCATTCATTTGGCTATAAACATAGTTCATACAATATCCTTTCATACATTTACATTAGTTACAACCCTTACAACTCAAAAATAGTAGGCACATCTTTATTTGGCACCACTTTACATCATATTTATATCAAAATATCAAAATAAAGCTAGCAACTAGCTAACTAAGCATGCTCCTAGGCTCCTTGGTGTGTGCTCGGTTCTCCTTGAGCTCCACCTAGCATATTAGTTGGGAGGGGAAAGGGGTGAGATTCGAAGAATCTCAGTAGCTCAGGCACTCAATCCAGCAAGCAATCAAGACATATAACAAGTCAAAGCATGTGAATAAGCATTTAGCTATTCTCAACTACCAACACACATTGTACATGCTATGGAATTCTCAACAATGCCAAAAATGAGTTCCAGGGACTTTTGGTCTAGCCTCACTTGAGTCTAGGGACTTTTGGATGGCCTCACCCGAGTTTAAGGACTTTTGACTTGGCCTCACTCGTTTGAGACTTTTGGCCTTGTCTCACCTATCTCAAGGGACTTTCGGCTTCACCTCACCCATCTCAAGGGACTTTCGGCACTACCGCACCCGAGCAATTCTCACAATTCATCACACAAGCATATTGGCATCAATGCATCAAAGCAATAGCATATGACATATTCCACACAACAAGCATATACATAATCATACAATGACTATCATACCCAAGAATGCAACAAGAAAGAGTGAAAGAGAGAGCTACCTTATCAGCCAAGGTCAACACTAGCTTTTCCTTTCAAGTCCTTTTCTCCCTTCTTAATTTCACACTCACACCTTGATGAAGGTGCTTCACTTGAGCCTAGACACACCAAAAGCATGCCATTACTCTCTTATAATTTAATTTAGAGCAACCCTTCTATCACATACAACCTAGGGTTCTCTCTCTAGAATGCCATTAACTCTTTCTCTCTCTCAAGCTCCCATGGTAGTGGAAAACCTCATTTTCAAAGAAAACTCAAGGATTCAAAAGAGTTTTCCACTTTCCCTCTTATGACCCATGCCCAAAATCCGTCCATTTTCACAAATAAAACCGCAGAAAGAGAGGGCAAAGGGAGGGGATCAGAGTTCTAAGAAGAAATGGGAGTAGTTACCTTACCTTTCCCTTGATCTTCCTCCTTCTCTTGATCTCTCACACTCTCCACGCCTCTTTTCTCTCTTTGGGTCGAAGCTTAGGGCAGATATGAGAGAAGAAATGAGTTTTGGCATTTAATGAAGTCTGATTCTCGCTATTTACTTTCTTCCGGACTGACTCTCGCTACGGCAAAAACTAACCTTCGCTATAGCGAGCTCGTGTAATCTGGCTTCGCTATGGCGAGGTGTAACCTTCGCTACGGCGAGCTCGTGTCAATTCCTTTTGCTATGGCGAGATTTACCATTCGCTATGGCGAAATCGCGTTAATTCCAGACTTCACTCTCGCTATGGCGCATGCTACAGCGGGCAACTCCCTGGTTTTTGTATGGGCTGCTGCCAGCACTCGCTATAGCTAGAATCGCCTTCGCTATTGCGAACAAGCACTCTCGCTGTAGTGAGACCATTTTTTGCTATTGCGAGAGGACTTAGCAGAAATTCTGGATTCCGAAAATTTCCAGATTTCACTTCTTTTCTTTTCCCTTTTCTTTTCTTTTTCCCGGTTGTTACATAAAACAAATCTAAAACTTATCCATACCACGCATTCTATTCATAAGGCACTTTAAGGTTATGGCATCATACTTTCAACATCCTTAAATCTTATTCTTTTTCTCAAACTAATGGTTTATCTAGCCTCTATATTACTCACGTAGGCTTCTAAATATATTAGACTAAATTTAAAACTTTCTCAGATGTTCTTTCCTTACCTAGGCTGAGACTCCCCTCTATGATCCCCACTTTGAGATTTTGTTTGTTTAAGAAAGTGTGAACACCGTATTTTGTCCGAGCATAACAAAAATCAAAATAGCAAAAATATAGAAAAAGAACCCAAAGAAGAAAAAAATTAACAAAAAAGTCGATTAAAATTTTTTGTTAAAAATAAAAAATATATAAAAAAATCAAATCAAAAAAATAAAAATATAAAATATAAAAGAAAAATAAAAATCAAGAAAGAAAAAAAGAAGAAGCAAAAAGAACAAATACAAAAATTTCGAAAAAGAAAATTGGGCCAACCTAGCCTGAAAATTCAGTTGCCTTAAGCCCATTAGGTAAAAAAAAAAAAACTTCTAAACCAAAAGAGAACAAGCCCAAATTCAAAAGGAGCCCACACCCCGTTTCTTTAAAATCCAGCCCATTAATCCCAAGGCCACAAGAAAAAAAAAAAGAGATAGCTCTAGCCCATTTCAGCTAAACCCCGCCCCAATCCCCTTCTGAAGCCCAACCCGGATCCATTAGCAAATACAACCCTAACCCATCTCTTCCTCTGACATGAACCATGCACGACTCTAGAAAAACGCATAAAGCAAAATGAAGGCAGACAGGAGGAAGCAGAGAGTGAAGCACAGAGATGGAAAGCGAGGGCCAGTGTCTCAGAGAGTTCCAGAGGAGTAGACCTGCAGTGAAGGGCTCAAGGATTTGACTTCCCTCTCCCATCCTTTTCGCCACCAGAGATAGAGAATGATTGACATGAAAATGGAAAGAAAGAAGAAGGAGGCATGGATCGAGGAAGAGGAAGGAAGCAAAAAAGGGGGATGAAAAAAACAAATCGAGGGACAGAGAGGATCATCAGAAAATCGAGGCAGAAGGAGTCTCGAGATAAAAGGTGGTTTTTCGGTTCGAATCAAGGAGCAGAGCGAGGGAGACCAAAAAAAAAAACTGAAAGATAAAGGGGAGAAGGCAAATGAGAAGCGAAAAATCGAGGGAGGATTTTTGGGCAGAGGGGAGATTTTCAAAGATAGGGAGTTTGAGAGAACCTCCGGACGAAATTGAGGCAGAGGGAGAGTGACCGAAAAAATCGATTGGAGCAGAGGGGGAGAGGAGTCTTCGAGATTTAAGGATTTCTACATGGGAGAAACAGAGAGGAAGTGTGACAGAATGGGAGAGTTGAAGACAGAGTTTGAAACTGAGGAAGAAGCGCGACGGAGGAGCTTATTCTTCCCCTGAGACCCCTACAGAACCACAACTATATAGTTGACCCAGCATCACTGCCAGAAGGAGTGGAGGTTACTCATGTCAATCTTAATGATGGAAGCTGCGCCGGTCTAGCCTTCCCTGCTCAAAAGATCATGTCTCTTCAATACCACCTTGAAGCAGCCCAGGTGCAGTAAGAGGACAGCAAACCCTTTTTTTTTGTGGTCACGACTCCTGCAGGTAAGGTTCTTCATCCGTTTACAGTAGCATGAATGTGGTGTCACTGTAATGGTTTATACGCTGTGAAAGGGCTGCTGATCATTATGAATTGTTGCATTCTGTATGTGTTGTAAAGAGTGCCCAGTAAGTGTTTGATGAAAAGCTTGAAAGAAACGTCTAAGAGCAAACTAGATTGTTGGCCTTTATAATTGCTGTGATAAACATTTGATGGAATCATGGCTGTGATTTTGACCTGATCAATATTGCTATTCTATGAATAGACGAGGATGCATCTTGGATGGGTGATTGCATGTTGCTTTTGTCTTCCTTTTCGATTATTTGATTGATTGTTTAGGGGGGGTGTCATGATAGTATATCTTGGAAAAAAAGGAATGATTGAGATGTCCAAAATTGATTTTAGTCTCGTTTGCCAATTTCACACTCCCGAAACATCAGTGTTTCTTTTGCTCCCTTAAGAACAGGTTACAAGGGCCTGCATGGTGTGTTTAGATTGAACATATGATGAAGAATCATACCACTATCAATCAATTTTGCTAAATCATTCATTTCTTTCAATGATGCTCTATGCAATTCTACCCTGTCATTTTCTTTTCTGGTTGTGGAAATTAGCTGATTCATGTCGAGGGGTTTAGCTCTTGTTCTTGCTTTAGTTTGATGGTTAGAATAATTATTCAATTTGCTGTCAATGGTGTCTTATGTGTGATTCAGTTTATGAACGCTAGCTGTCCATGTGATTTGGACACCTCTCTTTGGTTACGCTAGTATAAATTGGCCACAAATGAATCCCAGTTTTAAGAACAAATTCTAGCAACAAATCTTGTATTGGTTTCATGATAGGAATTTTGCTTACTGGCATTTCGAATGAGCTTATTTTCTTTAGGACAATAGCTTTGTTTAAACTCTTTGGTGATTGTGGATTTGTTTTGCTATGGAAACTAATTTGAATTTTACCCTCTTTGTGCGAGGATTATGGCGCATGGCTCGTGACATCTGAGACTAGGTAGTATCGGGGAGATGCATTGAGGACCTCAACAAATGAGTAAGGAAGAATGCTTATTCTGTTCTTGTTATCCAGGGAAATATTCTTCAGAAAATGATAGAATGTAAAATGGCATACACACAATCTTTAATTACTTTGTGTCTGCGAGATATATTATTATTTTATTTTATTTTAACTTTTGAGGTTGCCGCATGTGATCTAATATCTCCTCAGGCATTTAGAAGTGACCAAGTGCTGTGTGTGACAATAAGTCCCCTCAATCACATGGTTGGGTCGTCAAATGTTTTTTTTAATTAATTTTGAGTTTCAATAATTAATTAAAAAAATAAATTTTAGAACAAAATAAGATGAATTATTTTTAAAGAGAGAGTTCAAGAATTAATGAAAACATATAATCTTTGAAAAATCAAATAATTTTTCCAAATCAAATAAAAAAAAAAAAGGAAAAGAAAAAGCAGAACAAAAAGAAAGTAACTTTTAAAAGTTAAAGAAAAGAACAAGAAAAAGAGAAATCAAATGTTTAAAAACTCTCTCTTTTAAAAGAAAGGCTTATCAAAAAATTAATTTGAATTTTAAAGATTTATCCTTTTTGAAGGCTTCTTGCTAAAAATCAAAAGTAACAAATGAAAACAAAAAAATAAAAACAAAATAAAAACAAAAAAAACAAAAAAATAAAAAATAAAAAAATAAAGAACATAAAAAAAAACAAAAACAAAAACAAGAAAAAAAGAGAAAAGACAAAAACAAAACATAAAACAAAGAAGAAAAACCAATCAATAAATACAATCTCTGTCCGAACTACGTGGACTTTGATCCCTCTAAAGGATACGTAGGCCCTAGACTCTTATCTTAGGTTAAGTCTGCCCTTATAAATAAAATTTTCTGTTCAATTTTCATTTTCTTAATTTCTTTTCTTTCATTTTGTCGTTTCTAATTTTGTTTCTTTAATCTATTTCTTCTTTTCCTTTTTCAACTTTATTTCCTTTATCTTTATTTCTTATCTTGCATGTGATTTGTTAGGAAAATTAAAATAGACTAAAGGCCATATTGATTTTGTACAACTGACTTAGGGTAACCGTTCTTGGCAATGGATGTTATGGGGTGCCTAATACCTTCCCCACTCACAATCGACTCCCGAACTTATTCTCTGGTTCGTAGACCATTTTTCTTATTTTCTGAATAAAAAGGGTTTTTTAAAGTTTTACCTTTTCAAAAATTAAAATTTTGGTGGCGACTTTACTACTTATCTTCATTTTCTTTGGAAATTGAATCAAATATCTTTTCAAGAATTTTCTTTATTTAAGCGCCATGTGATCGCATTTTCGGGTGTGATAGAAAGGATTTGATGTCTTTAAGCTATCCATAATTCATTTCTAGTTCAATTATGATATTATAGGAATCAAATAGTTTACCTAGGGTTTTGAAACTTCATGGCCTAATTAAACCCTAAGTGAAGTTACCTTGCCTTATATTGGTTTCTAGGTGAGTTTTTTTGCATATTCTTATTTCTCATACGTTTAAACCCTTGATTCCATCAAGCTTTCATTAAATATGTATTCTTCCCTCACTTTCTCTCTCTTGGCTGAACCATAGAAGGAGTAAAATCCTAAAGAATAAAAATATCTCATAATAGAATCATACCTTGTCTTAAAACTCTCTTAATGGAAGTTCCTTTGGTATATTTGGTTTCCTCAAGTAAGCTTTTTTCCTCAAAGTGATAGCCACAAACTTCACTCTTTTTAAAAACCAAACCCATCATGAGAAAGAGAATAAACAGTAGAAAAAAGTTTTATAGTTGAATTATAACAAAATTTGGCATAAAGCCTTACCTATTTTACCTCATGCCACCATGAGACTAAGCTGCCTAGGTCGACTAGCAAGTGAGGAAGAAGATAGTGTAACTCATATATAAAATATCAATTTTTTTAAAATGACCTTTTTGTCCTTACACTTTTAATTCCTTTGTTTGAATTTATTTTTCAGTCTTTTCAAAAAAACCAATTGATCTATAGCAAATTTTAAATCCTCTTCTTCACTAAAAATATCTATTTAAGGGTTACAGTGACTTAAAATAATTTGAGAAAATTTCGACACAAATCTTGTCATGGAAAGCGTTAAACTACATATCATCAGGGGTTTAACTAAACCAAGCTCATTTGGTTAATCTGTTAACTTGATTTCACCATATTATGATGAGAGAGATATGTCCTACCACTAAAGATAATATATATAACTCATGTTATATTCCTCTTTTCACAACAAATAGCAACATTTACACTTTTAGCAGTGGAATTTTTCATTATTAAAAGCCTTAAATAGTACATTTATATATAAACGAGGATTTTGATCAATTCATTTCCCAAATTCATTCAAACAAATTTGTTGTACTTAAGATATCACATAAAGAGGCATCAAATTCGTAGGATTGGCTAAATGCACATTTTGGGTCTTAAATCATATAGGGAACAAATTTTGAAAAATCATAACTTGAGCTATATAACTCCAATTAACACAAATTATGTATTCTTAGAAAGCTTATAATGAGAGCTAGGTATTTTAAAATTTTCATGTCAAATGAGTCTATTGTCCCCTTAAAAATAAAAAATCTGAATCTGCACTCTATGAATAATACCCATATTTTTTCTCATAAAATAGCCAACTTTAAAAATTCATAAGATATTCTACAAAACTCCAAAAATTGAGTTCTTTGAATTTGTAAAAAACTCTTAATGTCCTCGAATTACTTGCTAAATTTTAGTCCAAGAATCACTCATTTAGGCTATTAAGGGTAGAGGGACATTTTATGGTTCAAATGAACCAAATTTTGATTCTAATTAGTATCAATTGAGCTCTAAACTACCATTTCTTCTTTTGTGCAAGTCTCAATCCACAATTACATCATTTTGGCTGGTCCAAGACCTTCCTACATCCAAAATTACATATGCATATTCAAGAACTCAAGGTGCCAATTTCTACAATATTATATGTTGCAACCCATAATTTGTTTATAAGCATAATCTAATACTTTTAAACATGTTTGCATTATCATGTATCAAAATACACAAATATATTAATACATTCAAACTATGCCTTAAAACAAATTCTATTGTCAAAGTAGCTCTTCTTAGGTCTTTTAATTATTATTCTTGCTCTCGTGAAAACCACCTAACTATGGTTAGTAAAAATAGGAGGAAAGTGAGATTCAAAGAATCCTAATAGCTAGTCTAACATTCAAGTATACATATATGGCACACTCAAGTTTAAAGAATGCAAGCATGCATATCATATAACCATGTATCATTCATATTCATGCATTACGGATCCCATGGCTTCATCAAGAGTAATCTTATACTCTAGGGACTTTTGGGTTAGCCCCACCCAACAATTAGAGGCTTGTGATTTAGTCTCATCCTCTTTTTAAGGACTTTTGACTTAGTCTTATTCATAATTCAGACTTTTGATTTAGTCTTACCCACATTTAAGGACTTTTAGTCTCACCTCACCTATTTTAAAGGACTTTTTCACCCATTCAAGAGTTAAACCAATTCCAAATACAATCAAATGCCATGAAATTACATATGATCATCAAGCAATTAATAATGTATATAATTTGCAATCAATACATATACGTGATCCAAGATACTCAAGCAAACCAAGCATATATATAAAAATAAAGGAAAAACTATCTTGACACAAAGGATTCAATAGATTACCCTTGGCTTCTCTCTTTTGTTCCTTGCACTCACACTTCGATGGAAATTCACTTGCTAGACCTAGACACATTAAATGAAGTATAAAATTTACAATGGAATCATACTTATACTCATATTAACTTTATACAAGTCAATTAGGACTTTAGACACACATATGGCTCACTTGAATGGCACTATAAAGCAATTCTTATAAATAAGTTTCTTAGCTCCGAAACCTCACTATATTAGAATTCATTAGAGCTATTATTAACTTGATTTAAAGAGCCTATTACCAAGTTACTTCTTTCAATATAATTGAACCCTAAAATTTTACCTTTCAAAATTAAGGCTTCTAAATTCAAAGCAATGGTTCTATTAATGTTTATAATTCATATCTAGACTACTTATAATTTTAGAATCATTGAAAACTCTTACTAGATGCTAGTTCCCTCTCATGGCCAAACCTATCCTTCAATGGAAAGCCTTAGGAGTTTTGTGCTTCTTCTTGGGATTTTTAGTACATATGGATATTCCTTGACTTCTTTCTAGTTTAATTATGATTTCACATGGTTTAAAATACCCTTATAAGGTTTCAAACTTCTTAAAATGCAATCAAAACCCTAATTACACTATTTTGCATGTTATAACTTTTTTATTAATTATATTAGTTCCATCTTAATCTCCATACTCTTAAACCTCTATTCCCATCATGTTTTGGTCAAAATCAAATTCCCTTTTGGTGCTCTTCATCTTGGCCAAATATGGAAGAAGAAGAATTTTAAAAGAGAAGCATGTCTTCCATGCCATATTATATATCATTTGAAAGTGTTTTGAATGGATGTTATTATGGTGCATTTGGTTCCCTTTAAAGAGCTTCTTTCTCCATGGGTTCAGCCATAAAACTCCCATCTTTTAGAAAACAAAACCATAAAAGAAAGAGGAAAAGGAGTAGAAAAAGGTTTATACTAGTATCATAGACAAAATATGCATGTAAACTTACCTAAATGAAACTTCTTCCTTCCTCCTCCCTTGGTTCTTCCCTACCCCTCTTAATTCTGGTTAAGAGTAGAAGAAAGTTGGTTTTGAGGGTTAAGATGTAACACCCCAAAATTAATTAAGGTGTTAATCATGGATTTGCATTAATTAAGAATAATTAATATGGGATAATTGGTAAAGTTAGGTGAATGAAAACTTTGGAGAGATAAATTATTTATGCGAGTTTGAGATTTAATTAGGATAAGAACTTCATCTAGGCCCAAATTAATGTAAGAGATCATGATAAGATGTTAATGGAGGCCTAATAAGTTAGGTGCAGACCCAATTCAGTTTAATGAATTAGAAACCCAAGACCCAACTTGCATAAACCCATATAATTGGACCAATAACCCTTGAGTAGACCCAAATCAATTGAGTCCCTCAAACTTGGTCTAGCCCAATTGAATTTCTATAGCCTAACACATTAGAGCTGGCCCAACAAGATGTAAATCAGAACTCACTTGCCATTAGACCCTTGGGTCAGCCCATGACCCACATTAAACCCAACTTAACCTAACTAAAACCCTAAACACTTTAGCCCCTTCCCCATTTTGCTGAAACACAAAAGAGAAATTTGGAGGTTTGAAGGGAGGCTAGGGTTTGAGGGAAGAAATCCATCATTTCCCACTTCTAGAGCAAGATTCAGCCAAGGTAATAGTTGTATAACTTAATCCTTTTCTCTTTCTCTTCGTTTTGGCCTAATTAGTTTTTCATTTGCAGTATTTTCACCATACCTAAAATCTGACATATGGTTGTTTGGGTTTTTCTTGGTGAAATTTTGTAAGTTGGGGCTGAGGGTATTATTAGGTAAGTATAAACTCTCCATTTTGATGCATTTTCTATTGGTTTAAGACCCCATAGTAGACTTATAGTATAGATCTTAATTTTGTACGAATTTTCGTGTGATTTGGAATGATATATTGATGTTTCTAGTCTAAGGAATGTAAAATCTGAAATTTGAGGCTCTTGGTGATTGGGTAGGTATCCCTTAGATAACTATTAGTAACTTAATTCTTTAAGCATTAGGTTATTGCCACAAATGATGAATGAGATAGTAATGGACTGATAAAAAATGAACATTTTCTGATGTTGTGATTTTAGGAGGATTTTGGTATTGTTGTAACTTCCTAACTTGTCTACAAGTAAGGTAATCAGGATTATATTAATTCTATGCATATATAGACTTTAATTTCATATTTGTTGTACATGAATGATTTGAAATGCTAAATGAATTGGTTAGCTATCTGTTATATGTGATTGGATCCTATGAGTCCATGGTGGAGCTGTAGTGCGGCTACCACCCGTGCATGTGCTTTGATCGGGCATCGAGTTATGATCAAACCCCAGATGTACTGAGCCCTGATTGTGCTCAATGGCGAGTAGGTGCCATGAACGGGCCTCTCCCGGTGTTATTGGCCTTTAACATGTGAAAATATGATTGCTAGTATGGGATAGTAATCATGATAGCCTAATTGTTTCATTTATTGATATGACTGGTATGTTTTCTGATGTTTATATGAAGTCATGCATATATGTTAATTAAATTGGAATATATAATGGAATTGCCTTAGTTACTAAGATTTGCATCTCACCCCGTTCATGGGATTAAACATTTCAGGTGAAGATTTTTTGGGTAAAGATAAGGGCAAGTAAGTGATAAACATCCATGAGCTGAGGCCTAGTGTGGGGAGCTACACTTGGTGCAAGTGGAATAGAGTATATGCTAATTTTGTTAACCTTTGTATAGCATCATCATGTATCTGTATTGCCAAGTGTAGGAGTTTGTATTTTGATAACATAGAATGTAATAATGAGAAATAGGCTTTATATTAGTTGTTGATGGATGTATGAATTTATGACACTTATTGAGGCAAAGTTGCCCAAGGAGAGTACCAGAGAGCAATTCGCCACGGCGAAATATGGAATTAGCCATGGTGAAAGGTTAGCTGCGGTGAAAGGTGAGAGGAAAAATTGGGAGTTGTCTAAAAGGGAATTCGCCACAACTAAAAAGGAGTTGGTCGCGGCAAACTTTTGCGAGAATTTGCCAGGCGTTCCAGAAAGGAATTAGCTATGGCAAAAGGGGGAATTGGATGCGGCCAATAGTGAGAGGTGAGCAAGGTAGGTTTTAGGAGGCTTCCTCGCCACGGCGCCCTCGCTGTGACGAAATCTATGAAGAAAAACAATAAACGTGAGAGCAATTAGCCGTGACACAAGTGCATTTAGCCGCAGCTAATGGTCCCAAACTTTCATTCTATCCTAGAAATTTTGGTTTTTCATATGGTAACCCTAAGGGATGACTTAGAAACATTGGTAGAAGATTTTTGTGAGTCAAAATCACTAGGTAATAGAATTGAAGGCTTATAAATGAATGTTTGTTTCCCTGATGTACATGAGTGTTTGTAATTATATGGTTAATGACTCTAATGATATTAAGGTTCAAATTTCCTCGCATTTTCTCAACATAATTCGTCGTAATGTCTTGTAACCCCAATTCATGACTATTAATCACATATTTAACCTTGATTACAATGATAAGAAGTTAGGGTCGTCACATGGGAGGCGTGGCTGAACCTATATGAAGGGAAAAAGAATGTTTTAAAATAATTACAAAAATTCTCATTACATCTTACAACTTTTATTCCTATATTTGATTTCATTTTAGATCTTTTTTTAGCACTATCTTTTCTATAATAAAATTTAGGTCCTTTAGTTTATTAAAACATTTTATTTCAAATTTATGAGATTTAAAACAATTCAAAATGATCTAGTTAAAGTTTAGGTCAACTGACTACCTAAGTCACACATTGGAAGATTTTAACTATTTTGATGGTTCCTATAGTTTTCAAAGTCTCTGAGAACCTAATGAGCTGAACTTTATCATTTAAAACTTCTTTCATTAAATTTCTCAAATTTTGTCCAAAATTACAATTTTTTTACTAAGATTTCTATTTATTCTATTTAGTTGTTTTGGCTTTGATTTCGAGCCATTCTTGGTTTCTTAAACTCATTTCTAAATGCTCTAATTAGCATTTTACCTTTAATTTTTCTCAATTCATTTTACTCTGAAGTCCTCTTTTATTAACCAAGTGGTTCTAATTTCAATTCTTCTTAATTTATATTGCCTTTCTTTAGACTTGTAACCCTATTTTAAATAATGTATTCCATTCTTTAGAGACTATTTTGAATTACCAATTTATAAGTCATTACAATATATATATTTCTCATGTTAATTCTTATTTTATCTAAATCCCTAATTTTTTCAACTTTACGATTGAATTGACTTTTTACCCATACAATTATTTTTCATCTATTTTAGCTTTTTAATATTGTTATTTGGACCTTTTCTACTTTATGTATTATTTAACTTTCTTTATAATTCAAAAGTAACAACTTAGGGCTTATAATGGTTTAAAATAGCTTAAGCTACACATATGCCACTGGTTACCTTAGTTTGCATGTAATCAAGCTTTTGACCTATTATATCAACTCTAGTTGATCTAGTAACCTTGTTTAATCATAAAATGATGAAAAAATCTTACTCTCTTAATGTATTATTAAATATTTAAAATTTTCATATTCCTTTGTTACGTTGCAAGAACTCTTTTCAGTTGTCCTATAGTTAGATTTTAACTATTTCTAAGTCTCTTTTCTCATCTAATTAGCCTTTTACTCCCTCTGATCACTTTTTGTAACCTTATCTCAAAGTTTAGCCTAGTATAAAAATATCGAATATCACAATATATTGGGATTTGGTGCTTCATTAATACAATTTTGAATACATTGATTGCTTTTAACCTTAAATTCTCATCATAAATACCTTATTCTTCTCTTTGATTGGCCTGATAGAGTTGCAAACTTAACTAAACCTCTTTGTTATATATGCAATTTCAAAATGATGAGGAATGTATATTAAGAACTAATGTTCTATTAATACAATTTTGAATTTCTTTTTTATTGGATATTATTTCTTTCTTATCTCTTCTGATATTCAACCTTCTTTGCTCAATGGGTTTTCCCTTAGAGTTGCGTCTGATTAAAAGAGCAACAAAAACAAGGTCTTCCCTATCGATAAACTATAGTATGTTCTTTCTTTTTTATTTCTTCATTCTTTCGCTCTCTCTTCAAGGGATTATAAGGTGTTATGCTCTATGTGTAAAGAGGTTTATTGGTAGGAAGATGTCTAGCAATTCTTCTTCAAGCCTAAGCCATCCTTCTTCCTTTCTTGGGTGTTCAACAACTTGAGTAGAACCACAAGTTATAGTTCTTCCCATTCCTTCCCTATTGTTAACATTCATGATTCAATCTATGCTATTATTAGTTCATGTTCTAATATAAGGTAGACTATCAGAGTCCATTGTTATCTACTTTATCCACATCCTCTGTTTAATTTCATATACACTAATGCTTCTACTCAAGGTATGATTCAATTTCAAAACTCATTCACCTTATGCTTCCTTTTTTTCTTGAGTTTTTATTTCTTACTATCTTTCATTAGTGCATTGCTCCATCGACCTTTCTTGGGTAGAAAACCATCAAAGCTTCATTTCAAGTAAGAAGATTCAAATTCTCTTTCAAGATTTCATCTTTTGAAGTTAAGTCTAAGGTTTAATTGCCCTTTGTAATATCTAATTTTTTAGAAACTAAACTGAAACCTATATTATGATATAAGAGGACCCTAAACCAAATTAAATTAAGGCCAACTGAGGGAAAAATATTAATTAAAGCATCCAAAAATGTGTTAAGAAACTAAAAATGCCTGGAAATGAAGCCAAAACGGCTAAATAGAATAAACTAAAAACCTAATGGCAAAATTGTAATTTTAGATAATTTTTTAAAAACTTAAAAGGGGAGTTTTAAACAATAATATTAAACTTAATAAGGTTGTCAAAGACCCAAAAAATCATAGGATTATTAGAATAGTTAAACCCTTCTGGTGTACAAATTAGGTCGTCAGTTGACCTGAACTTTGATCAAATTATTTCAGATTGTTTTGAATTCCATAAAAGTAAAACAAAATATTTTTAATAGACTAGAAGATCAAAATTTTATGATGAAAAGATGATTCTAAAAAAGGATTTAAAATGAGCTAAAATCATGAAATTAAAGATAAAAGGCAAAATTGAAAATTGGAAACTTCATGAAACCCTAACTCCTTCATATAAATAGCCACCCCTTTTCTTCTTCATTTGGTCAACCTTGTGAAGCTCCAAATCAAACCTAAGAGGCATCGAAGAACCACTAGGAACCAAGGGGAAGAAAAGCCACGTAAGGTAAGCAAATGTGAGGATTTTGCCTATGATGTCAATATAACCTAATTCCTATTCTTCCTTTTTCTTTATATGATTTTGTCTTTCTAAAAGAGGAGATTTCTTGGTTGAAACCTTGGAGGATGAGGCTCCTTCAAAGAATTAAATATACCATATTAAGCTTCATTGAAAGCCTTTTCAATTGATATATAATATGATGTAAGAAGTTTGCTTCTCCTTGTTTTTTCCATTGCCCTCTAAGTTCGCCAACTTGAGATGAATATGAAAGGGATTAGTTTTTAACCAAAGTATGATGGGAATTGGGATTTTGAAGTGTGGAGATTAAGAATATACGATTGAAATCAATTAGGAAACCATAAAATGCAAGATTTGATACCTAGGGTTTTGATTGCACCTTAGAAAGTATGAAGCCTTAGAAAAGTATTTCAAACTATGTAAGAGCATAATTAAACTAAGAAGAAGTTAAGGAACCTCTATAGGTGCCAATTTCCCTAAGAATGGAATAAAGACTCCATAAAAGCCTATCATGGAACATGTCTCAACCAAGACTTGTAATACCATATTATATTCTAACATTAAACCTCTTCTCACAAGTGAGATGATACAACTTATTCAAAAAATCTCAAGAAATACATTAAAAAATGAATTTAATTGCGTTGCGTAGCAGATAAATTTTTCATTTCATATTTTCGGGACCCCATGAACTCATCAACAATATTCTCTAATTATTTTCTATACATACAAGTCATAAAATTCTCAAAAATTGGCACAAACCACAAATCAAAGGTCAAAAATCCAAAAATTTATTCATTTCCCGCAGCTGTACAGTGGCAAATTTCAGAGGCAAATTTGAAAAATCATAACTAAATATAAAAAAATAGAAATAATGTAAATCATAGCTTTTTGGAAAGCTTTGGATGTTAAATTTAAAGTAAAAATAATTCTAGGACACGAACATAGCCTTTGAACCACATTTGACAACAAAATAGCCACAAAGGTCCAGCTATCTCTGGTACTGATACAATTTATTATCATAAACTTAAAAAATGTCCAATTAATTCCAAAAACATCCATTCTATGCAAATGATACTAATCTAGAATGCTACAGATGTTAGGTAGAGGGAAAAAAATAACTTCAGACTAGTCCAAGGACGTCTAAGTTTCAAAAACCAATCAAACAGTGACATAGGTATGACTAGACACCTAATACTGGACAGCAATTTCAAAAATTAATATCTCCCTCTCTAGAAATCCAAATGAGGTGCTTCTAATTGGCACAAGTCACTGGAAAGATCTAGTTTCTCTTTTTAAAATTTTGTAGCAATTGAACATCATTTTCCCTATGAGAGAGTTTTATTTCAAACCAGAATGAACAGTATACTGAACCAAAACTAAAATTTTTGCCAACTTAAAAAATTTATCAAATATTCTATAGACCTCCAAATAATACCTACTTTAGCTTTTTAAAAAGCTCTTAACAAACTCTAGATTTATGCCAAATTTTAGACTAAAAAGAGCTCATTTGGATAAAAAGTGATATAACTCACTAATTTGGTAAATTTTGCCTCTCATAAGGTATCACTTTGGTCCAAATGGCCTTCCTTTGAATTTGGAACCTCTTGGGCAAGTTTAAAAGCATAAATATGACTTGTAGAAACTATCAAAGTGGTTCCAAATACTATGCATCTCATTTTGACTACCTCACACCCAAGAATACATATATTCAAGTGTGCACTCAGGTGTTCAATGTCCATATTTTCATTGTCTTGGCACCATACAAGGTTCATACATTATTCATACATAATGTTACATTTGTTCATAGTCTTACATTACAAAAATAATATGTACAATATCACTTTTACATTTATACACAAAGAAAACTACAAAAGTTTAAAGTATAGCCCTTCAAGGCTCATGGCTTGCTTTCTTTGCTTCTTGTGAGCCACCTAGACAATTCAAGATGGAAGGGGAAAGGGGAGTGAGATTCCAAGAATCTCAATAGATAGGCCCATTCACACACACATTCAAGAAATCTACACATCAAAGCATATGTATGAAAGGTTTGGCAATCATAAAGTATGCAAAGTCACAATTTCCAAGCCACTTATTCACATTCAAGCCAAGACTATGCTATAGGGACTTTTGATTTTGCCTCACCCCATTTCTAAAATTTTTGGATTTGCCTCACTCTTGACCTAGGGACTTTTGACTTAGCCTCATTGTTCCAAGAGACTTTTGGCCTTGTCTCACCCATGCCATGATACTTTTGGCATCTCTTCACCTTCATTAAGGGGCTTTTGGCATCACCTCACCCTTATGAGCCATTTCCATAACCATAGTCATTCAAGAAGATACATTGGTACCAATACAATGTTAGGGCATCAAGTGGTGTGTCATCACGTCACAAGAACACACATAAACATATAATGACATACATATGCACACAAGAATGCAAGGATAATGAGGTGGAGAGCTACTTTAGATTTATGCAAGCTTTTCTTGATCCTTTCCTTCCCTCTTTTCAGTCTCACAAGTGCACCTAGGTGGGTGGATGTTCTCTTGGCCTAGCCACAATAAAAAATCTACAATTACACACTTGAAGCAAGCCAAGACACTAAACTAAAGCTTGAATAGACACTTGGTCTTATAAGTGGCATAATGGTTCTATAATTGGCCCAATGAAGCAACTCTCATATTTCAAGTTCTAAACTCCATTCTCTTATTATTTCTAGACTTCTTAGACTCATTTAAGGTCCTTGGAGCCCTCACATATTCACTTGCACAATTGAAAAATCAAGTTGCTTCTTAAGACACTATTATAGATACCATTACTCCATCTTCCAATCCATGGCTCTTAAATTTTTCCTAATGGTTTCTTCCATCTTCTAATATCATATAGAGTCTCAAATTAAGGTTAGAACAAATTAAAACATTCCCTAGTCCATTGAACCTAGCTTAGTTGAAACTAGTACCAATGAAGGGCTTCTTGGAGTTTCAAATTTTTCTTTGATGGGAGAGCCACTTGGGAGGGTTTCTACATGTCTTAAGAGCTTAAGGAAACATTCAAATAGCTAAGGAATTACTCACACAAAATTAGATTTTTCAAAATTCTAAAGAAGCCTACACTTTTCTATCTTGTTTTCTATTAGTTTTTTTTGGAATTTCTTGCCATATTCCATTTCCCCATGGCCTAAAACCCTTGTTTCTCTCTTGCTTTTGGAAAGAACTCCTTCCCCTTTAATGGTTCTATACAAGGCCGAAATCATACACAAGGAGAAGTAAGAGGAGAAAGCAACATAAGCAAGGATTTACCTTAGGTTTAAACTTGTTTTTAAGACTTTTTCTCCTTGGTTGGCCTCCTCTCAATTAATTCAAACTCTCCCCTTATGTGCTAGATCAAAAACAAAATCAATCATCTCAAGAAAACCATAGAAAAAGAGGAGGAGAAGAGAGGAACAAGATTGGAGGAAGAAAGGGCATAAAATTCCATGGATTTACTTACCTTTTCCTTAATTTTTCTCCTCCTTTTCTTCCCCTCTTTGTGTGCCTAAGAGATCAGATCATATTCTGTATTTTGAGCAGAAAATTTTGTGCTTAAGAAGGTGGGAGGGAGAAGTGTGTGGAAGCTTCTAGAAACACACTTTTTCAAAAATTCCAATTTTATCCTTCCATAATGGCAATTTCATTTTGGCTTCGTTTTAGCTCTTTTTGAGAACCTTCCTTTCCATTATAAAATTTAGGTTCCCAATTTAATAAAATACCTTTGGAATCACTCAAATTGGAGTTAAAACCTTCATGAATGAATTCGTCAAAGTTCAAACTCACTGTTATTGGAAAACGTACACTGAAAGGGCTTTACCAGTCCTAGGGTCTTCATGATTTTTGGGGCATCTGAGAACCTTGGGCAACTCAAATTTCTCATTTAAAAAGCCATCTTATGTGTTTTTCCAAAATTTGCTCTTCTTTACGAAAATGCCATTACATTTCGTCAGTTTTCATCATAAATTGTTTCTCTGTCCTAGCTCTGTTTTTCTTTCCATCAAAGCCTAGAATTATTATTTTTAGAAGCCTAGGACTCTACCCAAATTTTTTGGAATATTATCTAACTCATTTCAGAGGACTTGTTTTTATACTGCTCATTTTGTCATTTTACAGAAATTACGTTCGTTATAAGACTCACTTAGAGCACCTAGGGAGAGTTTTCAATGATTCCAAGATTATAAATAGTTTAGATATGAATTATAAATCTTAAAGGAACCATTTTTTTGAATTTAGAAACCTTATTTTAAAAGGTAAAAATTTAGGGTTTAGTTATGTTTAAAAAAATAACTTGGTGCTAGACTTCTTTAATTAAGTTTATGATGGCTCGAATGAGTTCTAATAAAGTCACATAACTCAAGCCAAGATATTAATTTAAAAGAGTTGCTTCATAATGCCATTTAATTGAACCATATGTGAGCTTAAAGTTTTAGTTAACTTATAAAAGGTTTAAATGAGTACAAGCATGATTCCATTGATAATTTTGTGTTTCATTTGATGTGTTTAGGTCAAGCAAATGAAATTTCACTCAAGTGTCAGTGCAAGAGCATGGAACCAAGTCAAAGAACAAAGGGGAATTAAGTTAAACTCTTATGTTAAGGTAGCTCTTCATCCATTCTTGCATATGTATGTTGGTTGCTTGAGTGGCTTGGATTGCTTGTTTGTATTATTTGCAAATTATGTATATTGTTGATTGTTAAATGATCATATGCAATTGCATAATATTTGATTGCATTTGGAATTGGTTTAACTTTTTAATGAGTGAGGATGTGCCAAAAGTCTCTTGAAATGCGTGAGGTGAGACCAAAAGTCTCTAAATGTGGATGAGACAAAGCCAAATATCTCAATTATGAGTAAAGCTAAGTTAAAAATCCCTAAAATAGGATAAGGTTAAATTAAAAGTCCTAAATTGTTGGGTGAGACTAGATCAAAAGTCCCTAAACCTTGTTTTATTTTTGGTGGAGTCATATGATCCCTAATACATAAATATGAATGATATTTAGCTGTGTAACATGCATGCTTGCTTCCTTTGACCCTGAGTATGCCATATGTGTATGCTTGAATGATGAATAAGTTATTGGAATTCTTTGAATTTCACTCTTTTTCCTATTTTCCTAACCATGTCTAGGTGGTTCTCAAAGGAGTAAAGTGGCGAGCAAAGAGCCTAAGAACATCTATTTTGACACTAGTTTAAGTTTTGATACATATTTTTGCACATATGGTTATGTATATATATATATTGATATATGATCATTCCCATACACTTAAAAGTATGGGACTATGATATATAAATCATTTTTGGATATAAATATAAGAATTTGTGCTATTGACCCTTTGAGTTCCACCTTATATATGTATATAATGGCAAGTGAGAGTGTAATTTTGAGTTGCATGGATTTTAAGACATGTTGGACTAGCCATATATGCTACATTTACCATTTAAAACATGCCTAAATAGAGATATGGCATAATATGGCTCAATTAGAACCATTTGGACTCAGATTTTGCATTTTTTGAGCCATAAAATGTCTATGAACCATTGATAGACCAAATGGATGAATTTTGACCTGAAATTTGGTAGGAATTTAGAGCACATCTAGAGCTTTTCACACAATTAAAGAACACAATTTTTGGAATTCTATAAAATTTATTATGACTTTTTGAAACTGGCTACTTTTATAGAATAACTAATGCACTGTTCACATGGTTTTATTTCTATTTTTGTAGGTTTTGGGAAGCCAAATGAAGTTGTTTTGACCTAAAATTTTATAATAGATAGTTCTTATTATAAGCTTTCTATAGCTACTGAGTTTATGCAAATCGAACTTGTATAACTCAAGTTATGATTTTTTTAAAGTTTGGCCCCCATTAAGTGTTAAAGTGGTGAAAATGAACATATGAAGCAACCCATGAAATTTATACTTCTATTTATGATATTCTAAGCCTAAGAAACTTGTTTGGCATGAAATTAGAGAATAAAATGATTAAAATTTTTGTTTTGGCACAATTGGATTATTCAAACTTTCAATGACAGTTATTTCCACTACCAAAAAGGTAAATTTGAATAATTATTGTTAAATGAGAGATATAGCATGAGATTTTTATATAATTTATAATAGTGTGACACCCCTTATTCTACCTAATAGGATTATCATACTTCCCATTAAAGGTTTCAGCTACTCCTTATTTATCTTTGGCAATTAGTTTTTCGTTTTTACAATTTCCAGAATGGTGATTACTTGTTTCTTCTCAATTTAGTTTTTGCAAATTTGCCTCTCCCTTTTTTTTTCCTATTTATGTTTGGTGGGAAATTTATGTAGTAGTCTATTAGAACTCTGGTGGACATTAGATGGAATCCTCCTTTAAAAAAAGTTGGTTTAAACTTGTTGCACTTTAGTAATTAGTTAGCCTAAATTATTAGTAGATGGTACCAATTGAGGAATATGGGAAATAAAGCATGATAGGAATTAGTGCCTAACTAATTAGAAATTAGGTAAATTAATTTTATATTTATATTTTCTTAATCAATGCCTAATATGAGAGAAATTTCATGAGAACTAGATTAATTTAAACTAAGGGAATTTAATTAATTACATTATATCCTTGAGTCTTAAATTAAATTTATTAGGTATCTTAATTAGACATTACCATAGGTTAAGTTAAACATAATTTTCCTTTTAGAAGTGTCAAATACATGCAAATCACCTACTTCTACTCATTGCCTTCATGCACACTTTTCCTTAAATTATGCATGAAATGAGGACCCCACTTTACATAGTTGACTGGCCATTTAGCAGAGAAGCAATAAAGTCAATGCAAGTCCAAAATTCTTCTTACTTTTGCATGTAATTTCATCAAGAGCCTTAAACCCGTTAACTCATTTACATGTTCTTCAAAGAGTCAAATAAAGAGAGAGAGTGAGAGAGCATGAGAAGAGCTTCCATAGAGTTAAGAAAAGGGAAAGCAAAACCTTTATATGTAAAGCCATTTACTTCACTTGCTCAAGAAGGGAAAGTTGCATATAATATTAAGAGCTTGCTAGTGATGTAAATTTCATCTCATAATTCCAAGTTTTGATTGTTTCTTGAGTGGCCTTAGTTGTGGAAAAGAGGGAAATGTGGAAGATTATTGGAAGGTGATTTGTTTTCCTCCATCTTGTTTACTTTTTAGGGCTAAAAAGTTCATGCATTTAAACTAATTTTTGTTTTCTTGACTTGGCCAAAAATGGATATGAAATGGAGGATGGAGGGAAAAAAAAAGCATAGAATTTTAAAGTATTGGCAATCTTGACTTAAAGAAATGGTTATTAAAGAAAGGAGGCAAGCTTTATAATTTTGGAAGTTGGTATATATTTTCTATTCTTAAGCAATTTGGGCATGACTTGTTAATGGATTAGGAAATTGTATGACTTGTTAAATAAGGATTTTTTATGTTTATAACATTAGGAAGGGAAATTGGAAACCAAAAACCAAGGAATTGGTTATAGTGATTTGAAATTGGGAAATTATACTTTAACAAAACATTCAATAGATTGTTTTTTAGTTGGAATTTTTAGTTAAGCAAAATAGATGAATTGTGACATTATATTAATGTATGTTTATTTGAATATGAATTTAGGCATTATCGAATTGTTTGGAGAAATTGGAAACTTGCAAAATGGAATTCACGTCCTTGGTGGATACATGTAGTTAGTACTTCTATTCTTGATATATCTTCTTTGAACTAGATTGGTTGTACCATTGTACATTATAACATCTCTACTTATTAAATATTATGCCTTAATTGTTTGATGAAAGATTTATTATAGATTTTGTACATTGGGGATTGTGCATTGTGGAAGATATCATTTGATAATATTATTATAAAAATTTGCACATTAAACATATATAATATTTTTCATAATGTTCTACAAATATTGTCAATAAAATTTTAATATATTGTCATTCCGCTTAGGTACAAAATCATCATACTAGGAGAGTCATGATGTATCTACATATACTAAAAGGTTCCATGACATCATATTGAAAACCAATAATAGTCTAGTTACATAAAACTGCAAAAAGTAATTTTTTGTTTCCCTTGTCTATGACATATAAAAGGTAGTAAAAAATAAATAGTAAACACTTTCAAATAAAGGTTAGGATGTATATATTTATGTGGGTATAATTTACCATTAATACAAAGCAAATACCACTAATCATCCCTTGGCCTAGTGTTTTCCTATATATACATACCCAAAATATCAAAGAGCTAGAGAATAGTAAATCATGTTTGGGCCAACTATACTACCAAAAATACCAAGATGTTGCTAGATTAGTTACTACATAAGTCCTAGCAGATATGTACAAATAATATACTACATTCTACACCACATTACATCACACGTGGTCTACCACTAAGACCATTGCAATGAAAGGCATCAGTATTTAAAAGCCTAGCCATCTTACTTGATGCTAGGCTAATGAAACCCTACAAATAATAATAATTTTGAACACCTATACAAAGTAGCATGTAAGTTTAATTTAAAACCTTTGTATAAAATAGCATGCTTAATGTAATCTCAACATGTGATTTCAATCTAAATAATAACATGCTCAACATGTATTTGTAAACAATAGTATGCAAGCTCAATATGATTAGCTATAGAGCATGTAAATTCAACATAAAATAGCATGCTTAACCTATATATTTGTATATCATGTAGACTTACTAGTACATTTCATAGTCAATTATTAAGCAGATGATTGCCAACCATTTTTATCTAAGGCATCCCTTTGAGTCGATCCACAAAAAACATGCAATCGGAGGTCACCTCTCTTTTGAGGATTATCCCTCATTTCTTAGGGTACACCTCCCTTTTGAAAGTCCTAACAAATAATTGCCTTGCCTTGGCTGCTTTATCTCATCATTTATTTACCTTCCATTAACTACCTTTTTTCTATGATTTTCCTTCTCTTGGCATTGCTTTGCCTTGACTACTTTTTCTTATATTCATATATGATGCATGCAATGAGAAGCTAACATACATATAGAAAACACATATAAGAGTGGCTACACTGATTCCAAATCAAACCAAATACATAACCTAGAGCATAAACACAAAGTACAAGTACAAGAAATCACCAGTTTAGGTTACTTTAACCAACTCCTATAGATCCCTCTTTCCTATTATGATGTCTTCACTATTTTTGGTGTCTTTTTAAAGTCTTTGGTTAAGATTAAGTCCATCTCCATGTCCCTTTCCATGTCAAGGTCATCCAAGTATATAGTCATTGTAACATCCTCTTTGCAATTAAGAATCATTTAATAATATTTAAGCAATTTAAAGTAATTTAAGTAATATTAAGAAAATAATTAAGAACCAAGGTATGGCTAGATAGTGGAGATTTATTAAATGTTATATTTATGAAACATAAAGAAAGTTTTGTAGAATTTTTAGGGATTTAATGTGAATTTTCAAAAACTTTTGAGATTTATTTGGAATTATTAAAAATTATGAAATTAGAAAAATTAAGAAATAAATATTTGGGAAATTGTTTTATAAAGACTTCCATGACTAAAAAGAACCCTAGAAAGATTAGAAAAATATTTGGGGAATAAACAATTTTAAGCAAAATTTTTAAATATTAACAATTTAAGGCTAAAGCTCATAATTTTAACTGGGACTAAAGTACAATGTTAGCATAGGCCAAAATTAAATTTTCCTAGGAAACAAATGTTATGGAAATTACAAGCACGATGAGCTAAAAATTTTAATATGTATTTTTTCATGAATGGAAATAATTTTTATACTTAGCACTAACCAAATTCATATAAAAATTAACCTATTAATTGGTCAAGTCATTAACTTCCTCATGAAATTAGAGAATTGAGAATGTGTGGAGGGAAGATTGGAAGGGATATGCTTCTACTTCACAAACCATTCATACACTCTATTTATTTCATTTATTTTTCTCTCTCCATTCTTTTAGTCATAACTAAGAGAGAAGTGAAAGAGATGAGAGTGAAGAGAATGAGCAGAGAGAGAGAGAGAGAGAGAAAGAGAGAGAGGAAGAGAAAGAAGTTATAGTAGAGGAAGAAGAAGCTCAAAGGGAAGAACAAAGTAGGAAGGAAGGAGAATTCAAATTAAGAACTTGAGGTAAGACTCTTAATAAGGATCTAGGCTTGCTTTCCTCCATCTTCATTCTCAACATCTTCTCTCTTTAAAAGCTTGATGACCATCAATGGTGATAATTGGTGTTGTTTTTTTTTTTTAAATTCTTACTTTATGCTTTATAAGATGCCCTAGCTAAGATTAGATGCTTGTTATATGTTTGGAGTGTTTTATAGCTCTATTTTCTGTAACACCCTAAAATTAATTAAGGTATTAATAATAGATTTAGGGTAATTAAGAATTATTAATAGAGGATAATCGAGTAAGTTAAGAGAATGGAAATTTTAAGAGATAAATTAATAATATGAGTTGAAAATTAATTGGGATAGAAATTTCATCTAGGCCCAAATTAATAAATCATGATAAGAGGCTAATGGAGGCCCAATAAGTTAAGGTGCAGACGCAATCCAATTCAATGTGATAAAGGCCCAAGATCCATTTTGTATAGGCTCTTATAAGTGGCCCAATAGACTTTATGTAGACCCAAGACCATGGAGTCCTTAAAAATAAGTCTAGCCTAATAAAATTCTACAGCCCAACACCTTAAAACTGGCCCAACAAAGCTAAAATCTGAAGCCCATTTGGAGTTGGATCTTAGAGCAGCCTATGACCCAACTTAAACCCAACTAAAACCCTAAACATTTCAACCTCTTCCCTATTTTGCTGAAACACAAGAAGGAATTTCGGAGGTTTGGAGGGAGGCTAGGGTTTGGGGCAAGAAATCTATCATTTCCCACTTCTAGAGTAAGATTCAACCAAGGTAATAGTTATATAACTTAATCCTCTCATCTTTCTCTTCATTTTGGCCTAATTAGTTTTTCATTTGGAGTATTTTCATCTACACCCAAAACCTGAAACTTGCCATTTGGTATTTCTATGGTGAAAATTCGTAGGTTGAGGCTAGGGCTGACATTAGGTAAGTATAAACTCTTCTTTTTGAGGTATTTCTGTTGGTTTGAGACCCCAATGATTGGATTATAAGATTTTGGGTGAAATATTGAAGTTTCTGGTAGAGGACATTTCAATCTGAATTTGGGACTTGTAGTGGTTGGGTAAGTATTCCCTAGGTGGTCATTAGCATTTTAAATTCTTTGGGTACTTGTTGCTACTGTAAATGATGAATTAAAGTAGTAATTCTCTGATGTTATAGTTATAGGGGATTTTTATACCATTGGTGGCTGTTGCAAATTTATCTACAAGTGAAGTAACCGAGGTTTACATTAATTCCATGCATATATCTATTTTAATTTCATATTTGCTCTATATGAATGATTTGAAATGCTGAATGAATTGGTTGGCTATCTATTGTATTGTGATCAAACCCAGATGCATTGAGCCTTGGTTGTGCTTAATGGGGAGTAGGTGCCGTGGACGGGCCTCTCCCGATGTTATTGGCCTTTGATATGTAGAAATATGATTGCTAGTATGGAATAGTAATCATGATAGCCTAATTGTTTCATTTACTGATATGACTGATATGATTCTAATGTTGATTTTGATTCATGCATATATGTTAATTAAACTGGATATAATGAATGGAAATTTCCTTGGTTACTGAGATTTATATCTCACCCTGTTTCATGGAATTAATATTTCAGGTGAAGGTTCCTCAGGTAAAGATAAGGGGAAGCAAGTGGATGAAAATTCATGAGCTCCAACATGTGGGGAAAAGGCTACATTTAGGCTGATTTATTTAGTGTAGATGCTAAATTTTGTATTCCTTATTATATAACATCATCTTGTATTCATGTTGCCAAGTGTAGGCTCTTATTTTTGATTACTTAGGATGTATTTATTAAGGAATTAGGCCTCATCTTAATTTGGTATTAGATGTATGAACTTATAGTATTTGACATATAAACTTTATTGAACTTATGATATGGCCTACCATTTGGGTATTGTAATCACATGATGCATTAGATATTGATATAAACCATGGATGTATGAAATCTGCAACAGAATATGTATCAAATGTTAATTATCAATAGTGCATGAATTTTTGTGGCTGTTACTCCATGGACTTGCTGATATAGGGTAGTTGGAGAAGTGGAAATTTACATTTTAGTTTTGAATTGGTAATGGTAGAATAGCTAAGTGAATAAGGTACATAACTACCATTAGAGTTGCATAAATTAAGGTAGAATGGCCTTAGGGTGATTTTGGAGGGAGAGTGAAGAGTATGAGACCAAATTTTCAGAGTTATAGGATCAGAAGGAATTTCACCGCGGCCAATAGAGGCAAATTCGTCCAGGGGGAGTTCAAAGAGAAATTCACTGCAGCGAAATGTGATAGGCTAAACTGAGAGTCGTCTAGAGGGAAATTCACTGCGGTGAAAGGGGTAATTGGCCGTGGTGAACTTTTGTGAAATTGTCCTAGGAGTTTCAGAGAGGAATTAGCCGCGACTAACCAGGGAATTGGCCGCGGCCAATAGTGAGAGGTGAGCGAGGTAAGTTCCAGGAGGCTTCCTCACCGTGACACCAAGTAGGTTAGCCACGGCGAAGGTCCACCGAGAGGAATTGGCCGCGGCTAAGTGTAATTTGGCCACAGCGAACGTTCTGAAACCCTTATATTAATTAGAAATCCTTGGTTTTTTATATGGTAATCTTAAGGGATGATTTAGAGACATTGAGATGAGTTATAATTGATCGGTAATAGAATCAAAAGCCTATAAATAAATGTTTATTTCCTTTATGTACATAAGTGTTTGTAATTGTATGGTTGATGACTCTAATAATATTAAAGTTCAAATTTCCCCGTATTTTCACAATGTAATTGATCTAATGCCTTGTAACCCCAATCTATGATTATTAGTCTCGTGGTTAACCTTAATTACAATGATTAGAAATTAGGATTGTCACAGTTGGTATCCGAGCAATGGTTCAGGCAAATGTGTTTGATTTATACCTTTGTTATTAGAAAACTTGGCAATCATGATGCATGCATGATAGGAATAGGAGCATTGTGACTTAGTGATAACTCTTATATATACATCTACCTGTCATGGGTGAAGTGTGTTTTGTTTGCCTTGGGCTATAGCTTAATAGGGGATGCTTGTGGTTGTGCTTGTAGCATTACAATGTTAGATGGCTATACGTAGAGAAACAACTGAAATGCTAAAAGAGATGTAAGAGGCCATAGCTGCAATGGCCAACCGAATGAGAGAATAAGCTGAGGCCCATGAAACTACAGTTAGGGCAATGACTGACTGGCTTTAAGAGTAAGTTGAGGCTTATGCAGCTACTGTGCAAGTGCTGCAATAGCTTCATGAGAACATGAATAAACAGAATCAAGAGGTGCCAATGGAAAACCGTGTGGGGGCTGGTCCTAACCCTAGTGTGGGACACCAAAGGGAGGATGGTAACCTCTCAATTGTGTTATCCAAATTCTGAAAAAGCTAATCCTCCATCATTTTTGGGGGAGTTGGACACCAAGAAAGTCAAGAGATGGCTGATGCAACTGGAGAAAATCTTTGAGGTTATGACCTACACCACAGAACAAAAGGCAAAATTGGCCATCTACAAGTTAGAGGGTGAGGCTAAGCATTAGTGGAGGAATGCCTCCATACTGTTGATTGCAAGGGAGATACCCTTGACGTGGGAAAGTTTTCAAACTACTTTTAAAAGCAAATATTTCCCACCATCAGTGAGGGCTAACAAGGAAGCTGAGTTTAACTTTCTTGAGCAAGGAGACATGAATGTAGATCAATATGCAGCCAGATTCATTCAATTGTCTCGTTTCTCCTCCTACTTGAAAAGATTTAATGATGAGCCATGGAAAGCTGAAAAATTTAAGAGAGGCTTGAGGCTAGAAATTAAGGACAAGATTGCATCTCTACAGATCCACAATTTTGATGAATTGGTGGAGAAATGTAGAGTAACGGAGAGGGCCATGATGGAAAGTGAGGCTAAGAGGAAGAAGACCTTAGAAGGTAAGCGTGACCGGGGCATGGAGCCCTTTAGGGGCGGAAGTAAGAAATGAGCTAATAGTGGGAGTGGCTCTTGGGGTAGGAGACTACCCCAAGGAATGTACCTCAAAGAAGAAACATTGGACCACCAAGAAGTGCAGTAAGTGCCCCACCCACTTATGCCAAGTGTGGGAAGAACCATAAGAATGGGCCATGCCCGGTGTGTTATAATTGTGGGAAGCTTGGACACTATGCATGGACTTGCACGGTGTCACAAGAGTCTACCTCATCGGTTAAACCACCTATCTAGGGAAGGGTGTTTGCACTTATGCAGCAAGAGGCTAGTAGATCCCTTAGTCTAATCTGAGGTACTTTACTTGTCCATAATCATGTTGTAGATGCATTGTTTGACTCAGGTGCGACCCACTCATTCATCTCATATGACTATGTTAAGTGTCTGGGTCTTAAAATTAGCCTGTTGCCATTTGAATTATCTGTGTCTACCCCTAATGGATATTCTATGATTACATCTGATGTATGCTTTAAATTGTACTGTACAATTAGATAACCATTGTACCACCCTTGACTTAATTTGCATCCCTTTGTGTGATTTTGATGTAATCATTAGTATGAACTGGTTGTCGGCTAATAATGTGATACTTAATTGTAATCGTAAGACTATTTCCTTACCTGCAAATATACCTGAAACTTGTCCTGTGACTGAGCTTACTTATGTGTTAGCCACCTAAGCCGGGAGGTACCTTAGGCGTGGTTGCCAAGGGTTTCTAGTATTTTTCTCATTGCATGTTGAGGTTGATGATGGATTAGAGGATATACCTGTGATTAGGGAGTTTCCTAAGGTTTTCCCTAAGGAGTTTAGTGGACTACCTCCAGAGAAAGAGCTAGAATTTTTTGTTGATTTGGTACCCAGTACAGGTTTGATCTCTAAGGCCCCATATAGAATGGCGCCTGCTGAGTTGGTTGAGTTGAAGAGTCAATTAGAAGAGTTACTTAAGAAAGGGTTTATTAGGCCAAGTGTGTCCCCATGGGGAGCACAGGTGTTATTTGTCAAGAAGAATGATGGTAGCCTTAGACTTTGCATTTACTATAGGCAATTAAACCAAGCGACCGTCAAGAATAAATGCCCTTTGCCTAGAATTGACGACTTACTTGACCAATTAGCTGGAGTGTTGGTCTTTTCAAAGATTGACCTTAGATCGGGATATCACCAACTTAGAGTCAAGGCTGAGGATGTACCTAAAACTGCCTTTAGGACTTGATATGGCCATTATGAATTCCTAATTATGCCTTTTGGGTTAATTAATACCCCTGCTATTTTTATGGACTACATGAATAAGATTTTTAGGCCTTATCTTAACCAATTTGTGGTAGTGTTCATTGATGACATTCTTATCTATTCTAAAAGTAGTGAAGAGCATGAAAAGCATCTTAGGATAGTTCTTCAAACCTTGAGAGAGTATTAGTTGTATGCTAAGTTGAGCAAGTATGAGTTTTGGTTGTGGGAGGTTAAATTCCTAAGTCATATGATATCGGAACAAGGGGTAGCGGTAGATCCTAGCAAGGTAGAAGTGGTACTGAGTTGGGAGAGACCCAAAACAGTGATCGAAATCCGTAGCTTCTTAGGTCTAGCTGGCTATTATAGAAGATTCATTAAGGGATTTTCTCAGTTAGCCATGCCATTGACAAAATTGACTAGGAAGGACCAACCATTTGTGTGGGATGCTAAGTGTGAGAATGCCTTTCAAGAGTATAAGGATAGGCTTACCACTGCACTTGTGTTAGTGATACCTAACCTTAAAGAGACATTTACAGTCTATAGTGACACTTTTAAGAAGGGGTTAGGGTGTGTCCTAATGTAACAAGGTAGGGTGATAGCCTATGCTTCTAAACAACTTAGACCCCATCAGGAGAATTACCCTACCCATGACCTAGAACTAGCGGCTGTAGTTTTTGCCCTTAAGATTTGGAGGCACTATCTCTATGGTACCCAATTTGAGATGTATAGTGATCACAAAAGCTTGAAGTACTTGTTTGACCAAAAAGAGTAGAACATGAGGCAAAGGAGGTGGATAGAATTTCTTAAGGACTATGATTTCTCCTTAAAGTATCATCCAGGAAAGGCGAATGTGGTTGCCGATGCCTTAAGTAGGAAATCTATTCACATGGCAATGATGATGCTTAAAGAGCAAAGGTTGATTAAGGAGATGAGAGATTTGAATTTATCAATTTCAATGAACCCTAGTAGTCTTCTTTTGGGAGAATTGAGGATAAAAAATGACCTTAGAAAGAGGATTAAAGAGGCCCAAGAGCTAGATGCTTACTTGGAAGGAATTAGAGAGTAACTGGGGAGTGGTGAGGTCAAGGATTTTGACCTATCAGAAGATGGTTTAGTGAGGTACTAGGGTAGAGTGTGCATACCCAAGGATGAAGAGTTGAGGGAAATAGTGTTATCAGAAGCTCATAAGAGTAGGTACACCATTCATCTAGGCACCACTAAGATGTATAGGGATCTAAAGAAGAGCTTTTGGTGGCCTGGAATGAAGTTGGATATAGCAAAGTTTATTGCTAGATGTCTAATTTGTCTAAGGGTTAAGATTGAGCACCAAAGACCCGCAGGTTTGCTACACCCTTTAGAAATTCTGGAATGGAAGTGGGATGGTATATCCATGAATTTTGTGATGGGTTTGCCTAGAACATCTTCGGGTTATGATGCTATTTGGGTAATTATGGATAGATTGACAAAGTCAGCCCACTTTCTACCTATTAGAGCCACTTATCCTCTAGATAGACTAGCTCAATTGTATGTTCGTGAGATTGTAAGGTTACATGGTGTTCCTAATAGCATTGTGTCAGATAGAGCCCAAGATTCACATCAAAATTTTGGCGGTCTTTACAAAAAGCTTTAGGTACTAGTCTTAACTTTAGCATTGCCTATCATCCTCAGTCTGATGGACAGACTGAGATGACCATTCAGACCCTTGAGGACATGCTTAGAGCAAGTGTACTAGAGTTAAAAGGGAGTTGGGATGTGTACTTGTCTTTAGCTGAATTTGCTTATAATAATAGTTACCATTCTAGTATCCAGATGGCACCATTTGAGGCACTTTATGGGAGGAAGTGTCGGTCACCTTTATGTTGGATAGAACTTGGTGAGAGGAGTCTCTTAGGTCCAGACATAGTAGACCAAACTACCCACCAAATAAAACTCATCAGAAAGAAGTTGTTCGCTGTCCAGAGCAGGCAAAAGTGTTATACGGATAAGAGAAGGAGACCCTTAGAATTTGAGGAAGAAGACCATGTGTTTCTTAAGGCTACTCTAGTGATGGGTGTAGGACAGTTTATCAGGACAAGAAAGCTCAGTCCCCGTTATCTTGGTCCTTTCCAAATCCTTGAAAGGATAGGACCCGTGGCCTATAGAGTTACTTTACCTTTAAACCTGGCCAGATTGCATGATGTGTTCCATGTGTTCCAACTGGAAAAGTACCACCGGGACCCTTTGCATGTCATTGAACATGAGAATGTGCATCTACAAGATGATTTGTCTTATATGGTTAAACCGGAAAGGATTGTGGACTCAAAAGTCAAACAGCTACGTAATAAGAACATCCTCCTGGTAAAGGTAGTATGGAAGGGACTTACTTTAGATGAAGTAACTTGGGAGATAGAGGAGGCAATGAGGATGGATTATCTGGCATTATTTGAGTAAGGTATGTCTAATTTTAAGGATAAAATTTCAAAAAGGAGGGGAGAATGTAACACCTTAAAATTAATTAGGGTATTAATCATGGATTTAGGGTAATTAAGAATAATTAATAGAGGATAATCGAGTAACTTAAGCAAATAGAAATTTTGAGAGATAAATTAATAATATAAGTTGAGAATTAATTAGAATAGAAATTTCATCTAAGCCCAAATTAATAAATCATGATAAGAGGCTAATGGAGGTCTAATGAGTTAGGTGCAAGCCCAATCTAATTCAATGTGATAGAGGCCTAAGATCCACCTTATATAAGCTCTTATAAGTGGCCAATAGACCTTGTGTAGACCCAAGACCATGGAGTCCTTAAAACTAAGTATGGCCCAATAAAATTCTGCAGCCCAACACCTTAAAACTGGTCCAACAAAGCTAAAATCTGAAATCCATTTGGAGTTGGATCTTGGAGCAGCCTATGACCCACCTTAGACCCAACTTAAACCCTAAACACTTCAGCCTCTTCCCCATTTTACTGAACACAAGAAGGAATTTCGGAGGTTTGAAGGGAGGCTAGGGTTTGGGGCAAGAAATCCATTATTTTCCACTTCTAGAGCAAGATTCAGCCAAGGTAATAGTTATATAACTTAATCCTCTAATCTTTCTCTTCATTTTGGCCCGATTAGCTTTTCATTTGGAGTATTTTCACCTACACCCAAAATCTGAAACTTGCCATTTGGTGTTTCTATGGTGAAAATTCATAGGTTGAGGTTAGGGTTGATATTAGGTAAGTATAAACTCTTCTTTTTGAGGTATTTCTGTTGGTTTGAGACCCCAATGATTGGATTATAGTATGGGTATTAACTTTGTACGAAATTGCTTAGGATTTTGGGTGAAATATTAAAGTTTCTGGTGGAGAACATTTCAATCCAAATTTAAGACTTGTAGTGGTTGGGTAAGTGTTCCCTAGGTGGTTATTAGCATTTTAAATTCTTTGGGTACTTGTTGCTACTGTAAATGATGAATTAAAGTAGTAATTATCTGATGCTATGGTTATAGGGGATTTTTGTACCATTGGTGGTTGTTGTAAATTTATCTACAAGTGAGGTAATTGGGGTTTACATTAATTCTATGCATATATCTATTTTAATTCCATATTTACTCTATATGAATGATTTAAAATGCTGAATGAATTAGTTGGCTATCTATTGTATTGTGATTAGACCTTGTGAGTCCATAGTGGAGCTGTGGTATCGAGCACCGGGTTATGATCAAACCCAAATGCACTGAGCCCTAGTTGTGCTCAATGGGGAGTAGGTGCCGTGGACGGGCCTCTCCTAGTGTTATTGGCCTTTAATATATGAAAATATGATTGCTAGTATGGGATAGTAATCATGATAGCTTAATTGTTTCATTTACTGATATGACTGATATGATTCTGATGTTGATTTTGATTCATGCATATATGTTAATTAAAATAGATATAATGAATGGAAATTTCCTTGGTTACTGAGATTTATATCTCACCCCATTTTATGGGATTAATATTTCAGGTGAAGGTTCCTCAGGTAAGGATAAGGGGAAGCAAGTGGACGAAAATCCATGAGCTCCAACATGTGGGTAGAAGGTTATACTTAGGCTAATTTATTTAGCATAGATGCTAAATTTTGTATTCCTTATTGTATAGCATCATCTTGTATTCATGTTGCCAAGTGTAGGCTCTTATTTTTTATTACTTAGGATATATTTATTGAGGAGTTAGGTCTCATCTTAATTTGGTATTGGATGTATGAACTTATAGTATTTGATATATTAACCTTGTTGAACTTATGATATGGCCTACCATTTGGGTATTGTTATCACATGATGCATTAGATATTGATATAAACCATGGATGTATGAAATCTCCAACGGAATATGTATCAAATGTTAATTATCAATAGTGCATGAATTTTTGTTGCTGTTACTCCATGGACTTGCTGATATAGGATATTTAGAGGAGTGGAAATTTACATTTAAGTTTTGAATTGGTAATGGTAGAATAGCTAGGTGAATAAGATACATAACTACCATTAGAGTTGCATAAATTAAGGTAGAATGGCCTTAGGGTGATTTTGGAGGGAGAGTGGAGAGTATGAGACCAGATTTTTGGAGTTATAGGATCAGAAGGAATTTTGCCATGGCCAAACTAGGATTAGCCTCGGCCAATAGAGGCGAATTCGTCCAGGGGGAGTCCAGAGAGAAATTCACTGTGGCGAAATGAGTAATTAGCCGCGGTAAAATGTGAGAGGCTAAATTAGGAGTCATCTAGAGGGAAATTCACCATGGCGAAAAGGGTAATTTGCCGCAGCAAACTTTTGTGAAATTGTCCCAGGAGTTTCAGAGAGGAATTAGCCGCGGCTAACAAGGGAATTGGTTGCGGCCAATAGTGAGAGGCGAGTGAGGTAAGATCCAGGAGGCTTCCTTACCACGATGCCAAGTAGGTTAGCTGTGGCGAAGGTCCACTGAAAGGAATTAGCCGTGGCTAAGTGTAATTTGGCCGTGGCAAATGTTTTGAAATCGTTATATTAATTAAAAAACTTTGGTTTTTCATATGGTAATCTCAAGGGATGATTTAGAGACATTGAGATGAGTTATAATTGATGAGTAATATAATTAAAGGCCTATAAATAAATGTTTATTTCCCTTATGTACATAAGTGCTTGTAATTGTATGGTTGATGATTCTAATAACATTAAGGTTTAAATTTCCTCATATTTTCACAATGTAATTGATCTAATGCCTTGTAACCCCAATCTATGATTATTAATCACATGGTTAACCTTAATTACAATGATTAGAAATTAGGGTCATCACATTTCTCCCTATATCTTCATCTACCTCTAACTTTCTCTCTTTAATAGGTGCTTATAGGGATGCTTTAAAACTCCATTATTGGTGCTGCATTATGCCTCAAATGAGATTTTTGCTGAGATTAAAAGCTTGTCGTGTGGTTGAACTCTTCAAAAACTTTATTCCATTCACTTTCTCTACCTTCTCTGTTTAAACAAGTTTAATGACCACTTCTGTTTGGGATCTTTTAAATTGTTTTTGAAAGTTGTTTTATGATCCTTAGATACCTAGAAATTGATTGCAATGATCATTTGAGGTCTACTATGTTTAAAAATAGAGTTTTAGCATAAAAAATAATGAGTTTTATGTTTAAGGAGTACTAGACATGGCCAGGCTGTGTGGTGTAGCACAACCCATGTCTAATAAGCTTTTCTCCCACAGGAGTGGCAGGCCATGTTGAATAATATTTTGTTTGAAACTTGGGTCTTTACATGGAATTTTTTTCTTTCATGAAATGAGATGTTAGGGTGTTTTATTAGCTTCTATTAGAACCTTAAAGGCATAAGAGAGATGTCTAATATAGGAGCACACCTATATACACACACACACAAAGGTATTAAAACAAAATGTGATACAAAGTGTGCTTTGATATATGAAACTTGAACTTTAATTTATAGGACTTAAACTTTTATATGTGACTTAACAATGGACATATGAGACTTAGAACTTTGATTTATAAGATTTGAACTTTGATTTATGGGACTTGAACTTGACATTCACGATACCATTAATGTAAGTACCAATGACCATGACATGATTAAATTGGATAACCTAGAATTGTGACTGTGGAAGAACCTAATATTAATTGAGGACCTTAAAATACAAAAGACACTGAAAACACTATAAGTAATGATAATATGAACAAATGTGTTCCATTAAAATCTATTAAACTACTTTTTATATTATTGTTTGTAAGCTTCCAATGCTATGCATGACTAATGTATACATGATTTTTTAGTGAAAATTATGAGCATCACTTTGCACAAGTATGATATTCTAATTCTATTTTGGGCATGCTTAGGTTTAAGGCTCTAGATACCATTAGTATTGTAGAGAGATGATTCTTTAGGGATGATCTCATATTAGCTTCCTTTAAAGGATAGAGCTTTTCTTCAAAGATGGATCAACATCCTTTTGGAGATGGAGCTTCTTTACGAAGATGGATCAGCTTCCCTTTAGAGATGGAGCTTCTTTATGGAAATGGAATAGAATTTTTTTTACTTGTGATGTGGATCCACTCTAAGAGATGCCTAAGATAGCATGTTTTATAATCAATTTCTATATATTCTTATTATGGATACTCTAATAGTTATCTTCATGTGCAAATTTAGGCCTCGTTTGGTAGAAGGGAGAGGGCATTCATGGAATGGGAAAAGGAATATGAGAGTATGGAAAACATGTTTGGTATGTAGGGTGACTTTTTCCTTGGAAAAGTTGAAACCTTCAAATATGGGAGAGTGCAAACCTTCACACCTTTGATGAAAAGTAGTCTAACTTAAGGGAAAGTAAATTTTCGAACCATCTTACCCTTGTGTTTTTGAATTTTTGGTGGTAGAGATAATTAAAATTGATTTTTTAAAATCAAAATATTATTATTATTTTATTATTATAAAAAAATAATTATTTTATTATATTTTATAATTATTAACAATAAAAAATAATTAAGGATATTTTGGTCTTTCAATCTCTCTTTCATTCCATTTCAAATATAAAAAAGTAAAAACATTTGTATTTTTTCTTTCATCATACCAAACATAACTATGGGGTACAAGATTCTTTTCTATTCCCATTCCATTTTCCATTCCTATTCTATCAAAAACTAATCCTCTGTACCAAACAAGGCCTTAATGAATCAAGGGAAGTGCTCATGCACTTGCAAAAACTTAGGCCTATACTTAGTAGTATAAGACATTGAATATAGAGTCAATGCATCTTTTTAATTTATATCAATCATGTTGTTAAGGGAGATGGAGCTATATTTGTTTCAGGTGAGTTTATGATTAATGCCCTATTGTGTTAAAATACATGATTATAAGAAATTTAAGTCATAGCTTGTATGCATGGCTATTGATATGTAATTATCACTCTTATTGCCATCAGATTTACTAGTTATGTATTATTTATGAGTTTGCCATGCCATTTATTCTGCTAGATGTATGATGCCAAGTGATATTAGATAGACAGTGTAATACCTTAACCTTTTAGTCCTTCCATTACATTACATGGCCTAACCTCATACACTTACAAGGAAAACACCATATTTAGTAGCATTAAATTGCGTTATGTAAGGCCTAATTAATTCATTTTATACTTCATGGACCATATGAGCTTATCAATATCATTTTTCATTCATAACATAACCATACAATTAAAAAACATCACATTTCATCTCAACATTCATGGGTTTGGAACCATACACATCATATCAGAATTTTTAGGCTCGGGTTGTTGTCACAAATTTCTAATATGAATTTTGAAAATTCGTAACTAATTTTAGAAAATTGAAATCAAGCAAACCATACTATTTTGGAAATCTCTGGATGTCTTCTAACAAATAAAAATAAATCTAGATCAAGAAAATGGCATTTAACATATGAAAATTGATGGAACAGTACCAACGGTCAAGCCACGTTACTAGTACTATTATGCAACTTTAAAAATTTGCTTCTCCATCTACAGACTTCCAATTGGGGTGATCTCAAGTGCTACAGAATTCTTATCTTATTTAGTTTATGCTTCTAAAATTTCATGAGTATTAGATATCATTTGGCTCTCGGATGACACAGAGGAAGAAACTAACCATATGAATAATGTTATTACAATTTTTGCAAAATTTTCCCAACTTTGAAAAATCATAATAAATTCTCTAGAGCTCCAAATTGAGTGCTCCTTATCTTTGTGAAAATATCTAGATGAGACCTATATTCATGCCAAATTTCATGGGAAAATTCATCCATTTGGTTAGTTTATGGTTTAACTCACAAATTGGTCACTTTTAAAGTCTAAAATGGGTTTAACATGCACCAAATCACCTTCTTACCATTCCATAGCTACTTGGGCAAGCACAGACGACCCTAGATTCTAATATCAGTGATTATAGCTGAATACACGATTAATAAATAATGATCAAGGTTTGGAGTCATTGCAATTAATTACATTAGGGAAATGTAGGGGAAATTTAAACCTTGATACTACTAGGATCATCAACTAACAACCATAACGGGAACATGCATGAAAGGGGTTGTACCATCATTAAAGGTTTAGGATTCATCCATTAATCAATTTCAACCCACAAAAACATTCCACCAATGTACTCATACTATTCCCTAACATTAGCCTTACTGAAATTAAGGTTTCTAGGTCAAATATAGGAGTTTGGGGACCTGCGCCGCGACTTGGAACTTTTCCGCCGCGGCTAAGCTAGGTTCTGGAGCTTGAAAACTGAGTTTTTAGACTTGTGCCGCGGCCAAGTTGCTCTCAGGAATTTTCTTGATTTTCGCCGCGGCGAGTTGGACCTGCGCCGCGGCCAACCTATGTGGCGCCGCAGCGAGTTTTGCTACTGTAACTTCCCTAATTAATTTTCTCGACTCGCGCCGCGGCGAGGTTACGTCCTGTCACCTCCTGGGCAATTATTTTCACTCCGCGCCGCGGCGAGATTTCTCAAGCTGCGGCGTCCCTCGCCACTATCACTTCCTAGGCCGCGGCGTGATTCCCTTCTGTCACTAGTTTCCCTATATTTCGCCCCCTACACTCCATTTCTCTTCTTAGGGACACTCTAAGGTCACTTTCCCTCATTTTATATAGCTCTAATGGCATTTATCTACCTTATTTACTTAGCTATTCTTCCATTACCAATTCAAAACTTATATGCCCATTTCCGTTCTCTAATCACCCTCTATTAGCAAGTTTATAAAATAGCAACAACAGAATATACATGAATTACCAGCAACTATCCTTTAATACTCAATCAATATTGGTTCCATACAATGGGGGTTCATACCAATATCTCAAGAGTTACATTTCCATTGACAACCATATTATAGGTCAACAAAGTTTACAGCAGATCATATGAATCTATACATCAAATACTAAGTCAAGAGGGGGTCTAACCCTTTAGTACATACATTCTCAATAAATTAAATGTTCAAGCCTACACTTGGCAATGCAGATACATGATGATGCTATACATTAAGGAATACAAAATTAGCATCTATGCTAGCTAAGTCAGCCCAAGTGTAGCCATCTCCCCATAGGTTGAAGCTTATGGATTTTCATCCACTTGCTTACCCTTATCCTTACCCGAGGAACCTTCACCTGAAATATTGATCCCATAACACGGGGTGAGATATAAATCTCAGTAACCAAAATAATTCCATCATATAATCCAGTTTAATCAGCATATATGCATGAATCAAAATCCATACCAGAATCATATCAGTCATTTCAGCAAATGAAACAATTAGGCTATCATGATTACTATCCCATACTAGCAATCATATTATCACATGTTAAAGGCCATTAACACTGAGAGAGGCCCGTCCACGGCACCTACTCCCCATTGAGTACAACCAGGGCTCAGTGCATCTGGGGTTGATCATACCCGGTGCTCGATCATGGCACATGCACGGGTGGCAGCCGCACCACAGCTCCACCATGGACTCACAAGGTCCAATCATCATACAATAGATAGCCAACCAATTCATTCAGCAATTTCAAATCATTCATATACAGCAAATATGAAATTAACATAGATATATGCATGGAATTAACATAAACCCCAGTTACCTCACTTGCAGATAATTGCAACAGCCACCATAAATCCCAAATTCGGATTCAAGTATCTCCCACCAGAATTCTCAATGTTTCACCCAAAATCCTAAGCAAATTCGTACCAAGTTAATACCCATAATATAAATAAGCTATGGGGGTCTCAACCCAACAAAGAAAGCATCAAAATGAGGGGTTTAAAGTCACCAAATACCAGCCCCACCCTCAACCTACGAATTTCACCAAGGATACCCCCAACCACTCACTTTTTAGATTTTGGGTATAATGAAATCTCTCCAAATGAAAAACTAATCAGACTAAATTAAAGAGGAAGATGAGGGGATTAAGTTGTATAACTATTACCTTGGCCAAATCTTGCTCCAAATGTGAGAAAAGATGGAATTAAGTTAAGAACCCTAGCCTCCTCTCCTCACCTCCGAATTTCTCTTCTATTTTTGTGTTTCAGCAAATGAAGGGAAAGGTGGCTGAAGCATTAGGGTTTTAGGTGGGTTTAAGTTGGGTCAAGGGGTTGGGTCATGGGTTGCTCCAAGTCCAAATCCAATTGGGTTTCAGATTTTCCTTGTTGGGCCAGTTTTTAATTGTTGGGCTGCATAATTCTGTTGGGCCAGTTTTCACACATTGGGTTGCTAAAGTTTAATGGGTTTTGGGCCTAATTTGAAGGGCTCAAGGGCTTGGGTCTGCACAAGGGTAATTGGGCCACTTAATTGGGCCTACACAAGATAAATCTTGGGCCTTTATCTCATTAAATTAGTTTGGGTCTACCTCTAATGCATTGGGCCTCCATCAACCTCTCACCATGATTCATTAATTTGAGCCCTAATGAAGTTTCTATTCCAATTAACTCTCAAACCCATATAAATAATTTATCTATCTAAAATACCTATTCACTAACTTGCCCAATTATCCTTTATTAATTATCCTTAATTAACCTTAATCCATGATTAACACCTTAATTAATTTCGGGGTGTTACATATGGCAGCATGCCAATGGGTTCCAATGATATTCACCATGTCACTTCCATTTATACACATGTATATTGATGATTGTGTCGCGCAATCTCAAATAAAACTAGGTGGCAAAATAAATTTGTAGATAATGGTGCAACCTAGGTCATTTTCCCAAGGAGTTTGTGCCTCAATTTGTTTATGGAAGAGTATTCTAAGTATTACTAATTAGGACTTGTTTTGGGGGGTTTTGAAATGCTAGAGTCAAATTGAACTAAAGTTAATTGACAAGAGTTGAAAATCTAAAACTAAGTTCTAGTGATTAGTCAAGTAAATGTGGTAGCTAGCTTTCAATTGGATCCCCTAGGTTCAATTATCCTTGCTTTTTTTAGTTTACCAAATTTTGGATTAAATTCTTGCCCATAGTGCATTCCTTGTAAGGCTCTTGAATAACCATCCAAGATTCAATTCATCAATCATTCAAGGAATTTTGTAACCACAAGAAACCTTGAACAACTAATTAATTGAATTAAGAATAAGAATACACTATAACCAATTTTGATTGATTAATGAAACCTACTGCACAATTCACTCAAGATGCTAATTCACCAATTAGATTAATTAATTCCTCAAGCAATTAAATGCACAAAAATTCCAGCCAATTAATCCAATAACCATTGCATCAATTAGCATAAAATCAAGAGGATTTAGAGTTCAATTGTACAGCACTACTTCTAGAATCTTTTACAAACATATAATGATCACAAATGATTCCAAAATGCAAATTAAGTTCAATCAAAGAATTAATTCAATCCAGTAATTCCAGCAATTAAGTTCCTAAACCAATAAGCTAAACCTAGTCAAATTAATCAAGGAAATAATGCTGAAATTAAAAGATTGAGCAAGAGAGTTTATCCAAATTCATGAGGAAATGTGGAGCTCAAATCTTCATCTAGGAGGATCCAATCTTCAGCTAGCCACCAAATAGAATTCAAGCTGCCATGGATGTTTTGATCGGAGAGAATTTGATCATCGAAGCTACAACCATTGAGAATTCAACCAGAACTGCTTCCTCGTCCAGTGCTGGAGCTTCTCGCGTTCTACGTTCTCCCTCGTTCTGCCTTTGCCCCCTGGAACCCGATGGAACCCACAGCGTTTTTCTCCCGTTCCAGTCACACACTCCGTAGCGTTCCTTTTCAGCGTTTTTCTTTCCTTCTCCTTAATTCATCACGTGCCCCTCAGCTCCTTACTTTGCATGCTGAAGTCACGCAATTCTTCTCATCTCACAACTCATTTCCCACATCAGCCCATAGCCTTCTCACGTTTCCTTTGCTGAAGCTGCTTCTTCGTGTATCAATTCCCATTTGAGATCATTCAAACTTAGCTCCAGCTCACTTCATTAATCCACGTGTTCCTCAGCTCCACGTTTAAGTTTCTTCTACCATGCATGAGTGTGGGCCCCATTGTTAATATAATAATCCACATTTTGCTTCAACGTTTCTGTTCTTGTGGCTTCGTGCATGTTTAGCTTCTGCCCCACGTTCAGACCTCTCGACTCGCCAGCTCATGCTTCATTTGGCGTTCTGGATAGCTCCTCGTGTTGCTCTTCATCTCCACGTCTCGCCTTAATGCATTGTTCTTCCTCTTTCCCACTCAAGGCACCAGAACGTGGCTTCTTCAATCAGCCCAGCACGTAGAACTCGAGCTCTGCTCCACGTTCAGCTTCTCACCCAAATGTTCTTCTTTCCAAGCTCAAGTGTGCAGCTTCTTCCTCATGGCTGTTTCTCGTCATTTTATCCTTCCCAACGCTGCAGCTGGTTCTCTTCTCATTCATTTACTGGAGTTTCTCGCGTAGCTTCATCTCTCTGTTCAGACTTACAAACCAGCCCGAGAGTGCTTCCACATTCTGCAGCTTATGCATGTTTGCATTTCTCTGTTCCAGCTTCTCTTCTTCATTTAAATTCCCTCCAACGTTGTTCTTCTCTGTTTAGCTGCTTGTGTGTGTTGCTGTCCAGCCCTTCTTTGTTCAGCTCAACGTCTGTTCCTAGCTTCAGCTTGTGGCTTCTTCCTTCTCCTCTGTTTTGGTGTGTGATTGCTATAAATGGAGCCACATGTGGAAGTCCATCCCATGTATGAAACTAAGAAAACCCAATGATCTGCACACCAAGAAAGGAAAGAAAAATTAAGTAGGAAAAGCTTCAAAATTATTTATAAAAATTTATGCATTAAAAATCCAAGATTTTGTGACTTATTTTCTAAAATGCAAAGAATGGCTATTAAAATCAAATTTCAACTAATTAAACCTCTAAAGCCACATTTGATTATTAAAATGCTTAAGTTTAGGAGGATTCATGTATATAAAAATAACCTTTATCATATATACTAGCACATGGGTGGCAAAAAATTACATATTCATTCATATAGTTCCAAAATAGGTACATACATTATATCTACATACTTTTGAATATGCTCAATGGTCTACATTATATATACATCATCTGAGTACATTTCTTGTCATCAAAATGCTAGTAAAATGGCTATTTTTCTACTCCTTTGTCAAAGTGCCATGCTTCAAGACCTTTGGCCTCCATTCATTAGTCTATATGGCTCACTTAGACATAATGAGGCATATGGAGGGGAGAAGTGAGATTCAAAGAATTTTAATAGCTCTTTATCCTTTCAAACATACATAATAGATACATATATATATATATATCAAAGAATGTATGCATGTCATACAAACCTCTCATGAACATACATAAAACATTTTTTTGGTCATGTGAACTCATACATATCAAAAATAGGCTTTCAAAGGTATTGGTCTAACCTCACCCAACTTTCTAGGGACTTTTGGATTTGCTTCACCCATTTTCAAGGAACTTTTGACTAAGCCTCACTCTTTTTGAGACTTTTGGTTTTATTTCACCTAATCTTAGGGACTTTTGGCTCATCCTCATCCATGTTAAGGGACTTTTGGCATTACTATATCCATTCAAGCCAAAATACATTCATAAACCCATTTCAAGGTGTATAATGGTACCATAGCAAGTAAGCAATAGCTAGAGATATATTTCATAGTTCAAACATACACATAAGCACTTAAAGACAAGCAAACATCTAAGCCATACATGTGAAAAAGGTTAGAGAGCTATCTTATGTCAAGATCACACACTTTTTCCCTTTGCACTTCACTTGCTCTTCTCAACCAAACATACACCAATAGGGAGATCTTGATTCACTTGGCCTAGGCATATCAAATGACACTCAAATCAGCCCTTAGAACTAATTCTAGTTTCGTACAACAACTATGCTAGCTCACTTGCTTTTAAAACTCTAATAGGGTCCATATATGACACAATGAAGCAACTACTTGAAATCATGTTATTAGTTCTCAATTCTCATTCTTTCTAGACCATATAGCTCTATATAAACTCATTGAAGCCACTATAAACTCAATCGAGGAAGCCAAACTCTAGGTTGCCTCTTTATGTCTAAATGGGACTTAAACTTGCATATCACAAACCAAGTTTTCTAAATTCAATTCATTGGTTCCACTTGCATTTATAATTCATGTCTAACCTCTTCTACCCTTGGAATAAAAAAAAAAAAAAACTCCCCCTAGGTACCTTGTAGCACTTGAGGCTAAGACACATACCATAAGGGAGCCTATGGAGTTTTGTTTGTGTTCTTGTGCAATTAGCCACTTATACAACTTCCTAATTACCTTAAGACCTCATTCCCACTCTTACATAAGTCACACAACCTTTAGAAAATTTCAATTTTGCATTTACAAAGCAAATCCCCTAAGTGTCTTAACTTGTTGTTTCTTGATTCTCTTTTACTTTCAATTGAAAATTCCTATTTCTCTTGCTCTCACATTGATAACTATGATTTTTATATGTTTTAATTCTCCTAACTTAACCATTTTGATAGTTAAATAAGGCTTAATGGATTTACTTAGATGGATAATTGATTTTAGTAGCCATTCTTGCACATTATGAATTAATTTGCAAAATCTTTGAGTTTTAATGCATGAATTCCCTTTAAATGATTTTGTGAATTTTTTTTTATTAAATTGTTCCTACTCTTTGTGCAGATTTTTATTGGTAAATGGAACTCAGATGGAATTTAATTGGAAGCATTTTGCATATCTCTTGACTTTGGTTCATGGTTCATGGAAAAAGAGTGGCAACTCTCATGTACAACAAAAAGAGACACAAGCTACAGGTTTCACGTGGGAGGCAGCAGCAAAAGAAGTTACAGGCTACAGCAGAGGTGTGGATGAAATGAGTTGTTGTGAAGATGAGAAACGAAGAGCAGCTGCATGAAGTTTAACGTGAAAAAAAGAATACAGAACCATGAAGTATCTCGAGTGGAACACAAAGGCAGCACCTGTGCTAAAGAACGAAGCAAGCAGAACACAAACAGCTCACACACTCATGCAGAAGTCAACGTGGAAAGCTACGGGTAAAGGAGAGAAAGCTTATGTGATTGCTAGTGTGGATTTGCATGAGAATTAAATGAAGCAAACACGAAGAGATATGCTGGACAGAGGAAGCAACATGGATAAGGCGAGCTGAACGTGGAAATGATGCATATGGGCTGGACTTCTCAACATGACAGCAACAAACACACACATATGCAGAGTCAGAACTTGGAGCTGGCCGAAGGAAAGAAACGATGTGGAAGAATAAGTGTTGAGCTGGAATGAGCTGCAGCACTTACATGAAAGCCACGAGAACAGAGCAAACCACGGTTTTGTGTAGAAGAGAAAGAAGTGAGAAGCTAATACAGAGGAATGAAGCTACGGGTTGCATGTATAAAAGAAGATGCATGTGCTTCTCACGAGGAATATGCAGCAGAAGAGGAGAAGAGATTAAAACAATCTCGAGCTGCAGATTACTGAGCCATTCATGCATGAAGTACACGAGGAAGTCTGGGCTAATGACACACAAAGGAGTTGAAACACGAATAAAAACTGAAGCTCGCGTAAAGCTACAGGGAAGTCCATGAACAGAAGCTTTGAGCTGGACGTGTGAGACAGCGTGAAGAAGACTCGTGGTAAGAGAGAACAGCAGGCAACGTGGAAATGAAGCAGCTCATGTGAGGGGCAGATGAAGCAGCACGTCATGTAGCAATGCATTCATCTAAATCACGTGAAATATAATAAAATAAACTGAAGTGGGGCCCACGTTTTTACACGCACAAGGGAGCTTTAGATGATTGAAATTAGAGAAGGGAGAACACGTGAAGAGAGCATGTGAATGATTAAAGCTGAAGCACGTGAAAGGGAGGAGAAATACACATCCAGACGTTACATTTGGGCTGACGTGGGAATTAAGATGAAGATGAGGATTAGTTGCAGGATTTCAGCGTGCAGAATCAGAAGGAGGGAGACGTGATTAATAAGGAGAAGGATGTGAAGATAAAACCTAGAAAAAAAACGCTGGAGACAGATAGAGAGGAGGAGAACGCGAGACGACAGAAAAAGGAGAGGTTCCAGCGCTGAAGAAGAAGAGTTTTTCTTTCTCGATGGCTGCCTCTTTGATCGATTCTCCTTCATTTGATCCCTCCATGACAGCTTGAATTCCTTGTGGTGGCTAGCTGAAGATTGAATTCTCCTAGATGAAGATTTGAGCTCTACATCTCCTATTGAATTTGGATAAAACTCTCTTGCCCAATCTTTTGATTTTAGCATTATTTCCTTCATTAATTTGTCTAGGTTTAGCTTTTTGGTTTAGGAATTTAATTGCTAGAATTACTAGATTGAATTAATTCTTGGATTGAACTTGATTTGAATTTTGGAATTATTTTTTATCATCATGTGTTTGGAAAAATTCCAGAATTAATGTTGTGCAATTGAACTCTAAATTCCTCTTGACTTTGGGCTAATAGATGCAATGGTTATTGGGTTAGTTAGCTGGAATTTTTGTGCAATTAATTGCTTGAGGGGTTAATTAATCTAATTGGTGAATTAGCATCTTGAGTGAATTGTGCAGTATCTTTCATAAATCAATCAAAATTATTGTAGTGTGTTCTTATTTTTAATTCAATTAATTAGTTGTTTAAGGTTTCTTGTGGTTGCAAAATTCTTTGAACAATTGATGAATTGAATCTTGGATGGTTATTCAAGAACCTTATGAGGAATGCACTAAAGAGCAAGAACTTAATCCAAAAATTGGTAAGTCAAAAAGAGCAAGGATAATTGAACTCTAGGGAATCCAATTGAAAGCTAGTTACCACATTTACTTGATCAATCACTTGAATTTAGTTTTAGATTTCTAATTCTTGTCAATTAATTTTAGTTCAATTAAATTTTAGCATCTCAAACCCCCCAAAATAAGTCTTAATTAGTAATACTAAGAACACTCTTCCATAAACAATTTAAGGCACAAACTCCTTGGGAAGATGACCTAGGTTGCACCATTATCTATAAATTTTATTTTGCTACCTAGTTTTATTTGAGATTGCGCGACACGATCATCACACATCCTCTTTCCTAACTTCCTAAGAACAAAATTAATTCTCTACTTAGTGGGCTCAATTCTAGTCAAGACACACCAAGGGAAAATCAACCAAGAAGAAGCAACAAACCATAGCATCTTACCTTGATTTCAAGCCACCTCAAGTGAGCTTTTCCAAGCTCTTCCTTTCAATTCCTCTCCTCTGCCCACTGAATCAAACATGTTTCAGCCTCAATTAGTTCATAAAAAACATGGGAAAAGAGAGGAGAAAGGGAAGGACATGGCTAGGGAAGGAAGAAGTATAAACTAGACTTGAATTTCTTACCTTTTTCTTAGTCTATCACCTTCTTCTTTCCCTCTCCTTGTGCATTCTCCTTGGCTGTCTCTTAGCTCTATTTCAAACTAACAAAATCATGGTTAAGGGTTAGAGTAAGTGGCTGGATGCTTAAAAAGCTAAAAAGGTAAAGTTAACACACTTTTTCAACTTTTCATCTTAGTCCTTAAATCATGGTTTGTTTGTTTAGCCTCATTTCAACTCATTTTTTAGAATCTTCTTCCATCATAATATTTAGATCCTCTAAATTATAAATTGCCTTTAGTTTCACCCAAATCAGATTTGAAACTATTCTAAACTATTTGGTCAAAGTTTTGGTTAACCCTTTACCAAAATCGCTCACTAGAGAAGTTTTTATTGTTCTAAGGATTCCCATAGTTTTTAGGGCCTCTAAGAGCCCAAAAAAGCTTAAATTTTCCATTTAAAAATCTGCCATGTGAGTTTTCCAAAATTTTCAGAAATTAAGAAAATATCATAACTTATTTTTGCCAATTTTCTTAGCTCTTTTAGCTCGGGTTTTTAGCAACTCAAACATCATATTTTCATTTTTAGGGGTCTAGATTATTACTCTAATTTTATTTGGTCGCTTTCCCCTTACTTTAGGGGACTTCCTTTGAAAATCATGCATTTCTAGCCCTTTTTCAATAAATCAGGTGTTACAGGCAGGAGAAATAAAAAACTTTTTTTACACACTTGATAGCTAAACTATTATCTATTTTTAACTTATTTTTCTTTTTGAGAATTTTTCTAATTCTTACATGGTATGATAATGTGTTTAGAATACTAGGATGCTTGTCACCAAATATGTAGTGAGATAAAATGGATGTATGAGCAAATTCCAAGCATTGGTTAAGTTTGAGTCATTATAGACATGAAAACTATGTTAGATATAGAGGAGACATAATAGGTGTCACATCTTAAATTTTCTAAGTTGAATCGCAAATTAAAAAGGAAAGTATTGAGATATATTATCAAGATTAATCACCTAAATAAACAAGAAAAATTAAAAGAAGAATCTAAACAATTCCTAAATAATTAATTATGATTTATTGGGAGATAATTTAGTTAGCTTAGGATTAATGGAAATTTAGAAGGGAATTAAAAGAACAATGGAGAAAATATATTGAACACTATTTAATAATATGTTGGCTATCTATCTTGAAAAAAAAGGGCAATAAGTTAAAGCCTTCTTCCCTATATTGGAATAAATTGGCACACCATTCTTTATCTAATCCATAAATAAACACACACACACACACACACACACACACATATTCCATTCCTCTTTGCATAACTGGTGGCTTTGCAATTTAGCAAGATAAATAAGAGAGAAATCCTTCAAGTCAATGTGACATTGACCATCCCATTACTTATATGTATATATATATAAGTTTCATTGCATTAAGATCCTATAGCCATGTAGTTAATGAAGCTCCACTTCAATGATTTGTCCTGATGTGTAGTGGATCAAGTGACACCTTAACTGTAACACCTCAAAAATTAATTAAGGTGTTAATCATGGATTTAGAGTAATTAAGAATAATTAATAGAGGATAATTGGGCAAGTTAGTGGATAGGAATTTTAGAGAGATAAATTATTAATATGGGTTTGACAATTAATTGGGATAGAAACTTCATCTAGGCCCAAATTAATAAATCATGATAAGAGGCTAATGGAGGCCCAATGAGTTAGGTGCAGGCCCAATCTAATTTTATATGATAGAGGCCCAAGATCCACCTTGCATAGACTCTTATAAGTGGCCCAATAACCCTTGTGCAGACCCAAATTCTTGAGCTCTTCAAACTTGGCCCAAACCTAATTAAACTTCAGCAACCCAATGCATAAGAGTTGGCCCAATGAAATTCTGCAGCCCAACACTTTAAAACTAGCCCAACAAGCTAAACTCTGAAGCCCATTTAGAGTTGGACCTTGGAGTAACCCATGACCCATCTATGACCCAACTTAAACCCAACTAAAACCCTAATGCTTCAGCCACTTTCTCATTTTGCTGAAACTCAAGAAGCAAAATTCAGAGGTTGAGAGGGAGGCTAGGGTTTGAGGTAAGAATTCCATATTTTCTCACATTTAGAGTAAGATTCAGCTAAGGTAATAGGTATACAACTTAATCCCCTCATCTTTCTCTTTAATTTGGTCTAATTAGTTTTTCATTTGGAGTGTTTCACCATACCCAAAATCTAAAATATGATTGTTTAGTGTTTCTATGGTAGAAATTCGTAGGTTGAGGTTAGGGCTGGCATTGGGTAAGTGTAAACTATCCATTCTAGTGTATTTTCTATTGGTTTAAGACCCCTATGGTTGATTTATGGTATGGGTGTTAATTATGTACGAATTTGCTTAGAAATTTGAGTGGTATATTGAAGTTTCTGGTAGAGGACATACTCAATCCGAATTTGGAGATTTGTGGAAACTGGGTAAGTGTTATTTAGGTAGTTATTAGTATTTAAATTCCTTGGGTACTTGTTGCTAATGTTAATGATGAATTAGAGTGGTAATTTTTTGATGCTATGGTTATAGGGATTTTTGTACCATTGGTGGTTGTTACAAATTGTCTACAAGTGAGGTAACCAGGGTTTATATTAATTCTATGCATGTATCTAATTTAATTTCATATTTGCCATATATAAATGATTTGAAATGCTGAATGAATTGGTTGGCTATCTATTGTATTGTGATTGGACCTTGTGAGTCCATAGAGGAGCTATGGTGCGGCTGCCACCCGTGCATGTGCTTCGATCGGGCACCGAGTTATGATTAAACCCCAGATGCACTGAGCCCTGGTTGTGCTTGTAACAACCAGAAAAAGAAAAGAAAGAAAAAGAAAGAAGAAAGCTGAAAATTTTTGAAATCCTGAAATTTTTCTAAGTCTTCTCGCTATAGCGAGAAATGGCCTAGCTATAGCGAATGTACCTGTTCGCTATAGCGAGAAATGGTCTAGCTATAGCGAAGTTACCTGTTCGCTATAGCAAAAATGCTTCTAGCTATAGCGAGTGCAAGCATCCCATACAAAAACCAGGAAACTACTTGCCGTAGCGCGTACTATAGCAAAAGCGGGGGTCTGGAACTGATACGTGCTCGCCGTAGCGAATGTTAAATCTCTTTATAGCGAGGGTTAGTCTGGAAAAGCGTAAAAAGGGAGATTTTGACTTCTTGAAGCATCCCAACCCATTCTTTCTCTTTTAACTAACCTAGACTTCGACCTAAGGAGAGAAAAGAGGCGTGGAGAGTGAGAGAGACCAAGAGAAGGGAGGAAGAACAAAGGAAAGGTAAGCAAGCTTCTCTTTTTTTTCCTTAGAATCTTGTTCTTCTCTCTATATCCTCTCTTTCTATGGTTTTGCTTGTGAAATTCGTTGGGATTTAGGCATGGGTCAGAAGAGGGAAAGTGGAAAACCACTCTTGCATTTCTTTACTTTCCTTGAGTAGAGCTTGAGAGTGAACAAGAGCTGGTGAAATTCTAGAGAGAGGGAGGAAGTCTGACCTAGAATGAATAAGAAACCCTTGTGTTAAGTTGAGAAATGCAAAGAACTAGGAAAAGGGCTAGTAAAGTTAAGAAGGGAAGAAGTAGGGCTTTAATCTCCTAGCTTTGTGACAGTTTCTTTGCATGAGAGTAATTCCATGCTCTTGATTGTGTCTAGGCTCGAGTGAAGCACCTCCATCAAGGTGTGATTGTGAAACCAAGAAGGGAGAAGAGAAATTAAAAGGGAAGGCTTGTGTTGGCTCATAAGGTAGCTCTCTCTCCACTCTTTCTTGTTGCATTCTTGGATGTAATAATCATTGTATGCTTGTGTATATGCTTATTATGTGAGACATGCCATATGTTGTTGCCTTGATGCATTGGTACCAATATGCTTATGTGTTGGATTATGAGAATTGCTCGAGTGAGGTAATGCCAAAAGTCCCTTGAGATGGGTGAGGTGGAGTCGAAAGTCCCTGAGACTGGGCGAGACAAGGCCAAAAGTCTCATAACCGAGTGAGGCCAAGTCAAAAGTCCTTAAAATTAGGTGAGGCCATCCAAAAGTCCCTAAAATCGGGTGAGGCTAGACCAAAAGTCTCTAGAGCTCATTTGTGGCATTGATATGGTTTTCATGGCATGAAAATTTTGTATTGTATGATTGAGAATGGTTAGATGCTTATTTACATGCTTTGACTTATTATATGCCTTAATTGCTTCCTTGAATGAATGCATGAGCTACTGAGATTTCATGAATCTCACCCCTTCCCCCTCCCATTTTAACATGCTAGGTGGAGCTCAAGGAGAATCAAGTGCACACCAAGGAGCCTAGGAGAATGTTAGATGAATGTTAGTTTGTTTTGACTCTTTTGATGTAAAGAGGTACCAAAAATGAATATGCACCTTCTATTTTTGAGATGTAAATGTTGTAACAAGTGTAAATGTAAGAAAACATGATGTATAAACTATGTAGATAGCCAAAGTAATGCAAATGTGGGATTTGCTCTTTTTGTGGCTTGCATGTGATAGTGTATTTTAGCCCGTAGCATAGTGAATTTGAAATGTATGATGATTTGGACCACTTGGACATGTTATATAGACTATTTTCATGCTTTAAAACTTATTCATGAGTTGTTAGAACATGTGGGAGGCCATTTGGACCCATTTGAACCGTTTTGGGTGCCAAAACCGCCAAATTTGTGAGCTCTATCAAAGTATGACCAAACGAGTTCTTCTTGCTATGAAATTTGGCATGCCTCTAGAGTTTGTAGAGAGCTTTTTAGAAAGCTAAAGTGGGTAATATTTGGAGGTCTAAGGAATATTTGGTGAATTGTTGAAATTGGAAAAATTTGATGGTTTGGTCATTGTACTGTGTCATTAGCCCAAAAAGAAATCCATGTCATTTATAGACCAAATGGAGTCCAAATGTCATGAAATTTTATAAGAATAAACTAGACAATCACAGTGACCTATATCAACTAGAATCACCTAAATCGGAGGTCTGTAGAGAGAGAACGGACTGTCTGAAGTTCTATATCAGTATCAGGGAAGCCATCCGACCTCCGTTACTATTCCATTAGTTTTCGAGGTCTAAGGATACTAACCTAATCTAGACTTATTTTTTTACTCTAGTAGACATCTGTAGCTTTCCAAATTGGTATAGTTTTCCTAGATTGGATTTTTTTAGATTTAGTTATGAATTTTCGAAGTTCATGAAATAAGCTGCGCCAGAAACAGGGACAGCCGAACTCTGTCTCATTTTCGATGTCAAACATGGTCCAAAAGCTGAGATTATAGTTGGAAATTATTTTTAGTGTAAAGATAACACTTAGAGCTTTCCAGAAAGCTATGGTTTGCTAGATTCCCATTTTTATCTAATTAGTTATGATTTTCCAAAGTTAGAGCCAAAAATCTGACTTTTGAGTTCGTTTAAGAAATTGCATTTTTCTAGTTTTTGGCTTCATATCCGTGGTTTAAGGCTTGTTTTATGATATGTATGAGTCGTATACATGGATTTTGAGTAGGGAATATGAATGATGGGTTCAAAGGACCCACGAGGCAAAAGATGAGTGTTTGAAATCCCGTTTTATAGTATGAAAATGCCACGATTTGTACTGGTACTTTGGAAATCATATGGAATCGAGCCCAGAGAGAGGCTAGACAGAGTTAATATGTTATGGTGTTACAGTGCTCAATGGGGAGTAGGCGCCGTGGACGGGCCTCTCCCGGTGTTAATGGCCTTTAACATATGATAATATGATTGCTAGTATGGGATAGTAATCATGATAGCCTAATTGTTTCATTTACTGATATGATTGATATAATTCTAATGTTGATTTTGATTCATGCATATATGCTAATTAAGCTGGATTATATGATGAAATTGCCTTAGTTACTGAGATTTGTATCTCACCCCATTTTATAGGATTACAATTTCAGGTGAAGGTTCCTCAGGTAAGGATAAAGGCAAACAAGTGGATGAACATCCATGAGCTGAGGCCTAGTGTGGGAAGCTACACTTGGTCTGAGTGTGATAAAATAGATGCTAATTTTTGTTAAGTCTTGTATAGCATCATCATGTATTTGTATTGCCAAGTGTAGCCTTTCATATTTTGATTACTAAGGATGTATGTATTGAGGGGTTAGACCTTATCTTAATTTAGTATTTGATGTATGGATTCATGATATCTGCTGTAAACTTTGTTGACCTATAATATGGCTTATCATTGGAAATGTAATCCTTAAGATATTGATATGAACCCTTAATGTATGGAACCCCCATTAATTGTGTATTAAAGGATAGCTGCTGGTAGTTCATGTATTTCTGTTATTGTTACTTTTTAAACTTGCTGATAGAGGGTAATTAGATAAAAGAAACAGGCACATAAGTTTTGAATTGGTAATGGAAGAATAGCTAGGTGAATAAGGTAGATAAATACCATTAGAGTCATATAAAAAGGGAGGAAGTGGTACTAGGGAGTTCCTAAGAAGAGAATTGGAGTGCATGGGACGAAATGTAGGAGATATAGCTACAGGAGGGAGTCACGCCGCGGCTAGGAGGGCCTCGCCGCAGCCTGAAGAGTGACAGTGGCGAGGAATGCTACGGCTTTAGAAATCTTGCCGCGGCGCAGAGTGAAAAAAATGCCCAGGAGGGTGACAGAATGAAACCTCGCTGCGGCGTAAGTCGAGGAAATTAATTAAGGAGAGTACAGTAGCAAAACTCGCCGTGGCACCACGTAGGTTGGTCGCGGCGCAGATCCAACTCGCCACGGCGAAAGTCAAGAAAGTTACCCAGTGGCGCCATGGTGCAAAGTTAAAAACTTAGTTTTCAAGCTCCAGGACCTAACTTAGCCGCGGCGGGAAGGTTCTAAGTCGCGGCAGAGGTCCCCAAACTCCCACCTTTGACTTAGAAACCCTATTTTCTTTAATGCTAATGCTAGGAAATGATATAAGAACACTTGTGGGAGGTTTTTATGTGTTGAAATCGATGGATAGATGAATCACAAACCCTTAATGATGGTACAAACCCTTTTATACATTTTCCCAGTTATGGTTGTTTAGTTGATGACCCTAATAACATGAAGGTTCCAATTTTCCTATATTTTCTTAATATAATTAATTGAAACAACTCCAAACCTTAATCATTATTTATTATTCGTGTATTTAACTATAATTACCGAGATTAGAAGTTAAGGTCGTCACATTAACATGTCTGGTGGCTTTAGATTAGCAAAAAGATTAAGCACTTTTCAAGTCAATGCCACATTAACTATTCCATTATCTCTCTTTTTGATCATGTTGTATTAAGTGGCCATTTCCAATTTTTTTTCTCCTCTGTTTTAGTTCATTTAGGCCAAGAACAACTTTCAGAGAGAAAGAAAGAGAGAGAGAGAGAGAGAGATAAAATGCTTCAAGCTTTGGTCATGGAGTTTTGAGAAAGGGAAGCTTAAAATGTTGCTACATATAGATGATTTAAAGGGTTTCATCTAAGGTGAGTGAAGGAAAAAATACTCTACTCCTTGTTTTCCTTCATTCTATCCAACTAGAATTTTAATTTAGGGCATCTTATGTTCGGTTAACAATGGAAATTGAAGTTTAAGGGTGTTAAAAAAGTGTAGGAATAAGCAAAAAGCTTCTTTAGAGGTAAGATATTTAATCCTTTTCTTGAAATATTAGTATTGGCCAAAAGGTAGTATGGGAAAATTAAAATTATGTTGCTATATTGAGTCATAAGAATTTGTAGTGTTGACTTATTAAATTGTGATTTAGAATGAATAAAGATGGTGCAAAATGTGTGTGGGTTATATTGGTAACTAATTGTGTTATAAATGTCTTAATGGTAGGTTATAAGCTCATTTTGTTGTCATAGTTGGAAAGAAACATTAAGGTAAAAAGGAACACATATTGGTAAGCTTAAATTGTCATTTGAAATGATGTTTAAAAGCTAGACTTTATGACTATAGATCTATTATTGTGAATCCTAATGTGATCAAACCAATAGGGAAAGGAAAAAATAAAAATTAAATGATTCTTAGATTAGGAATTTTGATTTTCAATTGATAAGAAGTAAACCATGATTTATGGCACTTTAATTTACTGATTCTATTTTATTTTGGAGCATTAGCCATGGCTTATCCTTAGCTTAGGATATTGTGTGATTGTAATTTTAGGAAAGGAATTTTGATAAGAAGAACTAGGGGTTGAATTGGTAGACTTTTGCAATTGCATAAACTTTGGTAAGACCCTTCAAAACCTTTGAATTTAATTATATTAATAAGTTAGAAATTATATGAAGTTGCAACGGATTTTTATACATTTGTGTATATTTCCAATTGAATTAGATTTTTGATTCTTAATTTACTAAAAATAGGAGCTTATTGATAGGACTTTAAGGTGTTGGTTGATCAGGTAGTTAGCAACATATTTATTTTATATATGTTTATGCATTGAGCTGAATTTATGGATTTAACTATACTATTTGAATTTTTGGTAACATTTATATCTATTTTTTGATTAAGGCAGATATCCTGGTTATTAGTCCCTTTATTGTTGGCCAATGTTTAAGTATGATAGTATAATGGATTCTCTATTGAGACTTTTGCATCTAATGTGATCTAAATTCTGATTCAGTGCCAATTATATATTCTTTAAATGTGATGCTGACTATTGGGATTATTATCTCATTACATAACTAACTTTTCTTTCTAAGAATTAATTCTAAGCCTGATAAAGCCAAGTCCATGAAAAATTAATAGATTAAATGTTTAGCTTATGCATCATTTGTCTAGCTAACTTTTTGTAAATCTTTTGGCAATGTAAATATTGATAAATCAACTTGGTTTTAAGGTTGTGAAATTAAATATATATACATATGTGTCTTGTGTTATGAAGATAGAAAGATAGTCACTTGCTTGGTTGTACTATTACATATGTTAGAAATATAACGTTGTCATACCATCATAAAATGTACATATATCTAGTCTCATCTTCCATTTCTAATAACAATTTCCCATATTAATAATTTTGGCAGTGGATTTTTTTGTTATTAAAACATCAACTCTTCAAATTTTGCATAAATAATTATCCTCATCAAAGAAATTTCCAAATTCATACCACACAAGTTTGTTGAACTTAGAATAGCATAAAAAGGAGCTAGAAAATTGAATTCCATTTCAAATTTTCAGCTTTGCTACCTAGTTTGCCTCAATTTTGAAAAATTATAACTTGAGCTATAAAATTTAGATTCATGCAAATTAGGTGTCTACAGAAAGTTTAGGATATGAAGTACATGATATAAATAATTTTAGATGAAAAAAATTTTCATTTGGGCCATGAAAAACCAATAAAACAGTAACTACTACATCATTTGGATATAAACCAGAATCCAAACTTTAGACATGCATATCTTTGGCTATAGAGCTTTGATTTATGCAAACTTATTAGCTATAGGAAGCTTATAATGCCAACTATATGCTTGTAAAACTTCATGAGTATTGGAGTTTATTTGGCCCCTCAAATACATGAAAAACTAGATTTAACCATATGAACAGTCCCCAGGCAATTCTGCAACTTTCAGCCATTTTTGAAAAATCATAATAAATTCTAAAGAGCTCCAAAAATTGTATTCTTTAGCTATATAAAAAGCTTCAAATGAGATGTAAATGCTTGCCAAATTTTGTCCAAAAATTTGTTTATTTGGTCAGATTTTGATTTAGGGGTAGAAAGTGGCCGAAAATGGTGCACATATGAGTCCAATTGGTTCAAAATGGGCTTTTTCAATTTATGTGACCATTCGAGCACATCCTAAACATGAAACACAGCATATATGACTTATTTATGATGCCCCAAACCTCATGTAACTCAAATTTACTCATCTACTTACCATTATACTTATACTTTCCAAGGCACACACATACCCAACTTGCACAATCTAGCACATTTACATTCAAAAATGGTATTTACATCATAATCCCATACTTTTACATTTATGAGAATTTTTACATGACAAAAATATCATATACAATCTCTCATGGGCAACCTACTACATAAAAACCTAAAATATTGTCAAAGTAAGGCAATTCATGCTTGTTGGTATCCATCTTTGTCTCCATGAGAATTCTCTATATATGGTTATAAATAATATAGAGGAGAGTGAGATTTTATGAATCCCAATAGCTCATTCACCCTTCAAGCACACTTATAAGCATATTTTCATATCAAAGAAAGCAAGTATGCATAATAAGCATCCAAATATCAAACATAATCCTATTTGTAAAATCAGCCTTGTTTTTATTCAAAATACTTCCCCTTGTATATGGGCTTAAGTTTCCTAAACCATGGAAGGAGGGAGAAGATAAGGAGAAGCCAATTTTGCATCATGTTCCATATATCATCTTAAAGCTTATCAAGAGAGAAATTGGTGCTAAGTTTAGTTTCTTCAAATCCTCTCCTTCTTCCACAAGTTCAGCCATTAAAACACTCTTTTTAGAAAATAAAACCATCAATAAAAAGAGCATGGAAAGGAAAACAAATTTGATAAAGAGATTACTATAAAAAAGAGCCAAAATTCTTACCTTTCTTACATTCCTTTTCTCCTTCTTCTTCCTCTCCTTGGTGTGCCTCCTTGTGCTGGTCCAAAAGCTTCAAGTTCTATTTTGAAGAGCTTGGGACGTGGCTGGCCTATTTTAAAAAGAAAGGAGTAAGTTAAAACAAATTTCATAATTCCTGTTTTGCTTTTCAACTTCAATTTTCCCGTTTTTATTCATTTTAGCTTCTTTTTTAGAACCATATCTTTTATATAAAAATTTTAGGTTTTCTAGTTTATTAAAAATATTTACTTTCAATTTTATGAACTTTAGAGCCATCCTAATCATCTAGTCAAGGTTTAGATTAACCAATGACCTAAATTGTACATCGGAAAGGTTTTAGCTATGTTAAGGGTTTCTATGATTTTTAAGGCTTCTAAGAACTGTGAAAAACTAAATTTTACCATTTAAAGCTCCTTTCGTTAAGTTTTTAAAAAGTTGTCCAAAATTACGAAATTGCCATTACATATACAATTAAATTTATTCAACCCTTTTTGGCTCTGGTTTCTAACCATCCTTGGTTTCTTGACCTCATTTCTAAATACTCTATTTAGCATTTTAGCCTTAATTTTCCTTAATTCACTATACTTTGGTGTAATATCCAATTTTCTGAAACCGAGAGAAAACGTGAGAAACGTAACGTACGATTTCTCCGTAAACGAACGAAACTCACCAGATACAAAAGGAAGTCTCCCAAAATGATGTAGTTAAAGTCTCAAAAAATTTGGGAAGCATTCTAAACTCCTAAAAATGAGAATCTCATGTTCAAACAGAAAGAAAAATAGAGCTAGAATAAATAAATAATTTCTTATAAAAAGCTTACGAAACATAATGGTATTTTTGTCATTTGCAAATTTTGGAATTCACATAGGAGGAATTTTTAAATGAAAGTTTTGAGTTCCCCAGGGTTCTCAAAGGCCCTGAAAATCATGGAAACCCTGGGACAGTTGAAACCTCTCCGGTGAACGTTTTCTAACGTCAGTTGACCCGAACCTTGATTGATTCATTTGGGAAGGTTTTAACTCCAATTTGAGTAATTCCAAAGGTATTTTATTAAATTAGGAACCTAAATTTTATAATGGAAAAGATGGTTCTAAAAAAGGAGCTAAAATAAAGGAGAAACGAAAATGCCAAAAACGAAGGGCAAAATTGAAATTTTTGAAAAAGTGTTTCTTCCTCCCTTATAAATAGGTGGCACCTCACACTTTTCCTCACTTAGCTTTAGATTATTCTACCCCAAATTAGAAGAAAAACTCTAGGAGAGTGGTGCACCAAGGGGAGAGGAAAAGGAGGAGAAAATCCATGCTTAAGGTATGTTTCCATGGTAGTTTTTCATGCTTTTTTTCATCCACACCTCCTCTCCTCCCTTATCCTTTGTTTTCTTTGATTAAAATGGAGTTTATAAATCTAATTCAAGGGAAAATTCGGATTTAAAGAGAGGAGCTCAAAGAACACAAAATTCAAGTGAGAAAAAGTAAGAAAACATGGTAATTTCTCTTCCTATAGTTGTCATCTTTGGTTCCCTTCTCCACCATTTCACCCCACTTGAGAAAATCCTAGGAGGAGATGATTTTTAGGTAGAACCAAGCATAAATCTAAGGAAAAAGGGTATGGAGATTAAGAATATGTAAAGGGAATTATTAAAAAACCATTAGATTTCAAGATGCAAATTCTGGGTTTTGTGTGCACCTTCCAAAATCTGATTTCATATGATAATTTCTAGGCCTAATTAAAAGTTTAAATGAGCTCTTAAGACTTCTAAGATGCTCCCCACATGCTTCCTCCTTCAAGAAAACAAAGAGAATTCCAAGATGGCCAAAAACCCCTATAGTCTCAGCCTAAGCAAGTTCCCATAGCTAGGGAGAATTTTAAATTTTTCTAAGGCCATTCTTAAGTCATATTTGATGAATGAAAATGAGGGGAGGCCTTGGAAAAAATTTAGAACTCATAGAAAGTGATTTGGTGCTTTAGGTTCCATATTATAACCTAAAGAAGCAACATGATGTTAGGCCCTTTGTTTTAATTGTGTGATGATTCCAAGAGACTTAAAAAGAGTCAAGAATCATATTTGAAAGGAAATAATGGAGCTTAGAAATTTTTTGAGGGGTGTTGCTTCATTAGGTGCATTTATAGACGATAATGGGGTTTATAGAACAACCTAGTGTCTAAGTAAGTTGTATGGCCTTAGAGATTGTTTCATGAACCTAATTGGCTTCCATAAATTGTGTCTAGACCAAGAGAAACCATCTCCACAAGTTTGTGGGTATGTGGCCAAAGCAAGGGAGGGAGTTTCAAGAGAAAAAGTGTGTGATTGTATCTAAGATAGCTCTCTCCACCTTCGCTCATGCATGGATGTGTGCTTAGCTTGTCTTAGAATGTGTGTATGTGTATTTTCAAGCTATGAAAAGTATGCTAGCATGATTTTATATGCTATGATTTCATGATGACATATCATGTTCCTAAATGGTGTTATGATGTGTGCTTGGGTTTGCATGAGTGTGATGAGGCCAAGAACCCCTAGCCATGGTGAGGATGAGCCAAGAACCCTTGAGATTGGTTGAGACAAAGCAAAGAGTCTCCCAAAAGCAAGATGGGCTTCCAAGAGTATGGTTGAGTCTAAGAATCTCTTAAAAAATAAGCGAGGAAAGTCTAATATCTACAAGAAATTGAGTGAGGCCAATCCACTTACTTGGCAAGCCTTTGTATACTATGTATGACATTCTCAAATTATGAAAATATTTCTTGAATGTTTGCACATGTCAATATGACCATACATGCATTTATGAGACTTGTTTGCATTCATTATGTATGATTGAATGGGAGATGAGCTATTGGGATTATTTGAATCTCATCCCCTCCTCTTCAATAATCTCACTTGTTAGGTGGACCAAGTGGACATGGTAATGGAAGCCAACCACCTTGAAGGAAAGAGTTTGACAACAAAGTATTGGAGTTTTATCACTTTAAGGCCATATTTGTGTCCAATATTGTAATCTAATGATGTATATGGTCTATGACTTCTTAGACATGTGTAATTATGATATTATGTGATGTATAAATGTGTGGATATGATGTGTGAACCCTAGAATAGAATTTGGGTATGTAATGCCAAGGCATGCATTTTGGAAAATTTGATGTAATGTGTATATGTGTGGATGAAAAGATCAAAATGAGATGTATGAGGTTTAGGATCATTTGGGTAGCTCACACAAGTCCTAAATGTGCTTTTAGACTTGCCTAAAAGGTGCCAAGACCAAGAGAAAACCATTTGGTCATTTTGGTACCTTATATGGAGCCAAAAATGACCATAATAGAATCCTATTTCACTTTTTAGCCAAATGAGTTCTTTTTTATCTAAGATTTAGCATGAAATTAGAGCTTGTTGAAAGATTTTTAGGAAGTTAAATACTATAATTTTTAGAGGTCTATAGAATATTTGATGAATTTTCAAAGTTGATAATTTTTTTGATTTTGGTCTGTTGCACTATTCATTTAGTCCGAAAATAAAATCTATCACATAGGGCTCAAATGATGTCCAATTGCCATAAAATTTTTTACAAAGAAACTAGACATTCACAGTGACTCATGCCAACTAGAAGCACCTCATTTGGAGGTCTAGAGAGGGGGATATGAAGTTTTGAAGATTCTATCCAATATTAGGACCTTTACTCGACCACAGTTATTGTTCCATTGAATTCCGAGGTCTAGTTTGCCTGATCGGGTCTGGAGCTATTTTTTCCTTCTATCTAACATCCATAGATTTCCAAATTAGTATCATTTTTATGGATTGAATTTTTCTGGAATTAATTGGACATTTTCAAAATTTACTGCAAAAATTTATGACAGCATCAGTGACAGTTTGACCTCTGGACATTTTTGGATGTCAAACATCCTTTGTAGTGGATGTTATGGTCTAGGCATATTTCTAGTATGAAGTAGACATCCATAGCTTTCTAGAATGACTAAGAAGGCATGATTTCAATTTTTCTAGAATTAGTTATGATGTTTCAAAATTTGGACAGAAAAAGAGCAAATTCTGGCCGAAATTTAATATGCCTATTTTAAGTTTTCCTTGAGTTCCATGAGTTGTGGGCCACATTTTATGATCCAAATGAGTTGTATTCATGTAATTAAATATGATAATATATGGTATGAACTCGCATGGTCTACGTAACACTGAATGAAATTTTTATACACGACACAGTGCAAAAATATTCCTTATTTTATTGCCTTTTTCATTGGAAGCTTACATGATTCATGATATTAAGTCATTTAAAGGCATGAGATGAGTTAGAAATTATGGTGTTACATCTAGGGTCCTTATTCATTAACCAAACGGATCTAATTTCACTTTCTCGTAATTTATATTGGCCTTCTTTAGGCTCGTGACCTTTTGTAAATAATTCATTCCACTTTTTAAAAATTATTTTAAATTCTAAATCATAGGATATTACAAATGTTGTGAAACAAATATGATTTATGTGATTGATTTTATGTAAAACTAATAGTTAAAGACCTTAAGTAGCTTTGAAATGTTGCCATATATATATATTTGACATCTTTAAGATTTATTTTGGAAAATTTGAGAATCTAACATTTTGGTATTAACTATGCAATATAGCAGATAACAAGTTAATACTTAAAATTTGATATGTGGCCTAAACAGTCCAACATTTAAGTTTTGTGATAATATTTAGAGGCTAAATTTTGAGTTTCAATTTTTATAATGAGTCATTAACTCTTTAAATGTAATAACCTGCTTTTCAGAAACTGAATTGAAATCGATAAATCTATACTGGAACACCTTAAAATAGAGCAAATTAAGGCTAAATAAAATTAGAATGTTAATTAAAACTCTTGGAAATGTGGGTAAGAGCCTAAAGATAGCCTGAAATTAGAGTCAAAACAGTTGAACAAATTTAAAGGAAACATAGTAGCAAAACTATAATTTCGAACAACTTTTTGAAAACTTAAAGGAATGAGCTTTAAATGGAAAAATTAAGTTTTCTAAGGTTCTTAGAGACCCTAAAAATCATATGAATTCCTAGAATGGTCAAAACATGTTCGGTATGCAATTTAGGTCATTGGTTGACTAAAATTTTGACCAAATAGTTTAGTAAGGTTTTAAATCTAATTTGGGCAAAACCAAGGGCATTTTATGAATTAGAAGACCTAAATTTTATGATGAAAAATACGGTTCTTAAAAAGGATTTGAAATGAGCTCAAACAGAGAAAGCAAAGTTTATGGACATAGTTGGAATTTTGAAAATGTTATAATACACCCCTCCACCCTTCTTAAATTGTGTCTCACCTTCTCCCTCATATCTAAACCAACTTTCATCTAGCCAAAAATAGAACCTAGACTAGTTTTAAGTGGCGCACAAGAAGAGGGAGTAAGGGAGGAAGAAAACAAGCTTGAAAGGGTAAGATTTTGCTACTTTTTTCATACTCTTTCTTTCACTAAAGTGTTTCTCCTCTTCCTCCTCTCTCTTCTCATGGTTTTGGTGTTCTAAATGGTGATGTTTCATGGCTGGTTCTGGTTAAGTAGAGGGAAGAAGGAGTTTGGAGAAAGTCTTGGAAGCCTAAGAAAATTCACTTGATAAGCTTTAAGAAAAGGTATGTTAAACATGGATAACTTGCTTCTTCTTGGCCTTCTCTTGCTTCACCATTTTGGTTAGACCTAAGGTGCCATGTAGGAGATTTGATTTTGATCCAAACTAGATAGAAATTGGAGTTTTGAAGTACAAGGAATTATGTGGAACAATTAAAAGTAAAAAAGAAGCTATAGATAATAAGTTATGAAAATTAGGATTTTAATTGCACCTAGGGATTTATGAAGCTTTCTAATGATGATTTAACTTATATAAGAGCATGTTTGGGTTTTTAAGAGACCTAGGAAGCTAAAGGGATGTCAATTTCCTTAGAAAAACAAACAAAACTCCATAGGTCCTCTAATATGTGGGTGTCTCAGCCAAGGTGTAGTTCTTGTACCTAGGGAGAGTTTTCTTTGATTCTAAGGTTATGAATGGTCTAAATATGAATAATAATCACCAACGAAATCATTGGTTTGAATGTAGAAATCATATTTTGAAAGTTGAAAGTTTAGAGTTTCATTGGGTATAAAGAAGGAACTTGATGTTTGGCTCCTTAAATTGAGTTTGTGACAACTCTAATGAGTTTAAATGGAGTCATGTGACTTAGATTGAGTGAGAAATTAGAGCTGAGATGATGAATTATATGAGTTACTTTATGATGCCCTTATATAGAGTCATATGAATGCCATAAGCTAGAATTAACTTGTGTAGAGTTTATATGAGACTAGAGATGGTTCCATTTATGCATGTGTCTAGGCCAAGCAAAGCAAGCCTTTCCTAAGTGTGTGTGTGAGGCTGAACCAAGGAGTTAGAAACCAAAGAAGAGAATTGTGCTTCTTAACTCAAGATAACTCTTCATACATTCTTGTATGCATACCTTGAGTGTTTGATTGTCATTGATTGCTTGCATATATGTTTGAATCATAAAACATGTCTATACCTATTGGTTTGATACTTTGGTACCATTACGCTTCTTGAATTGCTTTTTGAATGTGGGATGGCTCTTAATAGGTGAGGTTGTGCCAAAAGTTTTTTGAATTGGGTGAAGTGAAGCCAAAAGTCCCTAATTAATGGTAAGACAAGGCCAAAAGTCTCATAGAATGAGTGAGGCTAAGTCAAAAGTCTCTAAAATAGGTGAGGCTAATCCAAACGTCTCACATAATTGGATGAGGCTACACCAAAAGACCCTAAAGTTTATTCTTGACCTTAATGAATCCATATAACTTGAAAATGTGATTATGTTTGATACTTGGAAGCACTTGATGCATGCTTGCTTTCTTGACATGATAACATGTCATATATGTATGCTTGAAAGGGTGAATGTGTTATTAGGATTTTTTGAATCTCACTCTCCCCACTTTATACCTAACCTTGTCTAGGGAATTCTCAACGAGCAAAGAATGAAGGCCAAGAAACTTGAATCATGCTACTTTAACAATAGAATAGGATTTTGTGTAATTTGATGTCAAAGTATGATTTTATAAATTATATATGTGATGTACACCTTCTCACACATGTAAAAGTATGAAAATGTGATGTATGTACCCTATTAGGAAGCATATAAACAAGAATGTGAATTTGGTATGTATGTCTTATGGAAAGTGTATGTATATGGCCATGTAAGAGAGTTATTTTGGTTCCATGAAGTTTGGCCCTACTATGATGCTTATATATGGTGTAAATTATATATTGGATGTACTCAAATGGCCATCTACACAAGTAGAAGCCATCTTGGACCATTTGATGCCACATTAACACCAAAATGAGCCATATTTTGCCCCTAAACCAAAAATAGACTAAATGGATGAATTTTAGTAGGCACATAAATCTCATTTAGAGCTTTTTATAGAGTGAAAGAACATAATTTTTAGAGTTCTATAAAATTTCTTATGATTTTTCAAGGTTTGCTGAATTATGTAGAAATGCCCTATCATTGTTCATTTGGTTAGTCCTGGTTTTCTATGTCTTTAAGGGGCCAAACAAACTCCAATGCTCATGAAATTTTACAAATATGTCTTTAGAATCATAAGATTTCCATAGTCACTGAGATCACTCAATTTGGAGTTATGTAGCTTAAGATATGAACTTCCAAAGTTTTAGGTTTGCATATGCACAAAAATCTAACTATGGTATTGTTCTATTAGATTTTTGTGACACAAAAAAATTTGTTTTGATCTAAAATTTTTATAGTAATTAGTTTATGTCCTGAGCTTTCCAAAAAGTGCTCATTTACATGATTTGGAGGTTTTTAGCTCAAGTTATGATTTTTTGAAGTTTAAGGCACAATCATGGAATAGTATAGAACGGTGTAAATGGTCTAGCTTGTAATGTATAACCTTGAACCTAAATTCCATCCCTCTTTTTGTGATGTTTCTATATGAACAAGTGTATTAAGGATGAAAGATGAGTTGGGTAAGTTGAAATGGTTCATTTAAGCAAAAATGAAATAATTTAACATTCAATAATATTATTTTTCGCTGTTAAAAGCATTGAATATATGAAAAATGATATTATAAGTATATTGTAATTTAGAAATTGCACTATCTTAATATGGTATTACACTAAACTTGTGATATGAGAATTTATAGAAATTTTGGAATAGGTTAGGCCCCTGAATCAAGCACTAATAGAACCACATTGAATTACAAGACAAATTCGAGTAGACTTAATAAGGAATTTAGCTCAACAGGTTCATGAAGGAATTTATACATGAAATTTTATAAAAAGTAGTTAGAACCCAAAAACTTAGGTCTAGAAATTTTAGGGACATTTAGAGTTCATTTGCTAGGGTAATTGAGTGAATTTTATATGAGATTAAGTGTTGCAAGTAGAAATAAGACAAGGCTTTAAATGGGTTTGTCAAGGAGTCACCAATAGGAGTTTTAAAAAATTGTTCCTCTGGCTTTTAGTTAAAATTAAGAGAGAGCACACCACCAATTTTCATGGAATTTGGTTATCTTTTGATGGGCTAAACAAAATGAACAAGAATCAGATCCGAAAATAGATTAAATTAAGCCTTAAGTAGTGCTTAATCTTGTTTAAAAAAAGTGAATAATTCTATGATGTTACAACTTGACAAACCTATGAATTAACTTTTGTTTGACCTAATAATCAAATTAAAACTCCATACATCTGACAATAGGTGCCTCTAAGTCTTAGGGTGCCTAGTATGTTAAGGGTGCCAAACTTAAACAATTAGGTTCAAGAGTCTTAGTATGTAGTAGTATGGAGCCTTTTGGTCATACATATTTGCTCTTTAGTTGACTTAGCAATGTTTGGTTCAGGGATTTCTTTTTGATTATATATATATATGTGTGTGTGTGTGTGTGTGTGTGTGTGTCACTTTGAATACTGACTAACGTATGATATTTTGATTATATATGTACAAATGGTGATATTCTCATGATAAGAATATCCATTGAATATTATGCTGACTATACACTTAGTGTTTTAGTTACATGAGAAATTTAGATTTCATGTCCACATTTTGTATAATTTTCCTACTATTTAAATGGTTAACGAGAGATTAATGAGCTTTTGCTACACTTAAACTCAATGTAAGATAATTAAATTACACATAATTAGTAAAGGAGTTACATTAATAATATCAAAGCAATTTATCCAATGTATACCTAAAAAAATCTAAATAGAATTAGAAATTAGGGAAATTCACAATCTAACTTTATTTGATATGCTAGTAAATGTAAGTGATAGTGGTATCAGCACTTAAGTATCCATATGTCATCCCTTGATGCCACAGGATTTTCCACAAGTAGAATAAGATTTATTAAGCCTAATTGCCTCGATTTATTGAGCCAATAAATCTTATTCTACTTCTTGGGAGAGTACAATCATTCTGTAGCTGATAAGTGGCTAAAGGAGTTAAAGAAAATATTTAGAATGCTAGGATGTGTAGATGCCCAAAAGGTCTCATTCACAACCTTCATGTTAATAAGAATGCAAACAACTAATGGAGTGAAGAAGCGGACCTTGGAGGCCTAAAGAATTGAGATAACCAGGGAAGTTTTCAAAACTATTTTTCCCAAGAAGTACTTTCTAGAAAGTGTAAGGAAAGAAAAGGAGATAGAGTTCTTGTGATTGTTTCAAGGAATTATAACAATGGATTAATATGTGACTAAGTATGCGTCTTGATCAAAATTCTTGTCACACCTAAAACAAAATCTTAATGAAGCCTGGAAGGTAAGAAAGTTTGAAGCAGGTTTGAGACCAAAGATTAGGGGAGTTGTGATTACCCTATAGATCCAATATTTTGCACTCTAGTAAACAACTGTAGGGCTATTGATAAATGTAACATTCTAAAATCTTTTAGCTAATTAATTAGAATAGGAATTAATCAATATGAGTTCCTAGTAAAAGTTCAAGCAATTAGAAGAAATCACTGCTTTAGGACATTCTAAAATTTTATTTAAGTCACCAAAACTTTTTAGAAATTTTTTGGGAATTTTAAAGAATTATTAGGAATTTATTTAGAATTAATCATAATTAATTCTTAAGTGCCAATTAAGATAAATTTGAAATAAATGCTTAGGAAATAAATTAGTTAGAATTCATTGAACTTTTAAAGTCCTAAAAATATAAGGAAATTATTTGGTGAAATTACCTAAAGTTTAGGATTCAAAATATAATTTTAACTAAAGGCCAAAATATGATTTTTTTGTAAATAAAAAAATGGTCAAGTTAAGAGGAGACTTATATACCAAAACAATCACATTGACAAATAGAACAACTTCCATAATTAGAACCCTTGACAAATCTTAACATTGAGAGATAAAATTGGATTCAAACATGACTTATTTTACAAGCCCTTCATTCTATAATGTGCTATATTAGAAAGCTTCCTCTTGACTTACTCTTAGAGGCAACATGAGGAATTCATATGGCTTCTCCAAGAAGCCAATGTCTCTCTCCCTCTAACTCTAACACATAGCAAAAGAGAGAAAGAGAGACATCAAAGAGAGAGAGAGAGAGAGAGAGAGAGAGAAGGGTCATGAGTTAGAGAGAAGTCTGAGAGCGAAGGAAAAGGAGAAGAGGAAGAAGTCTAGGGAGGTAAGAACATCACTTATACTTGTTTCTCTCTCCTTTTAGTCATTTTACGGTTTACAATAGGTATATACTCCATTTCTTTCTATGATGTTCTTTGACTATTTAAGAAGCTTAGATAATCTTATTAGTCCCAAAGATGATAGAGAAATGCCCCAAACACTTGTAAGATAACCATGACCGTGAGAATAACACTAAATTGGAAATTTGGGTCCTAAGTTGTGGCTAAATGTTCAAGGGTCAAATGAAGTCCAAATAGGCCAAAATTTAAGTATCGGGCTTGACATATAATGGAATCAGCTGCCAAATTTCATGAATTTTGGAGTTTGTTTAGCTACCCAATTTGGCATTAAAAGTGCATTTGCTCTCAATTTAGTCCTTTTTCGAGAACTTTTGAAAAAATGAAGAGTTGAAGGGTTGAACAAATCATTTTTTATTTAGGCTTTTTGCTCACTTAGTTAACATCTAGAAGTAGCTTCTAGTCAACTTTTATGAGGTTTGTAGGTTTGTGGAAAAAATGGTAGAGGTTGGAAGTTTGCTATTTTTAGAAATGCAAAATATAGGATATTTTGCTTTATCCAAATCATGGTGCAATTGGGTTCTATCCTAATTCTATGAAAGGTTAAACAAAATTATTCATGTCATGGTGCAAAATAATCATGTCACAATGTGGATCCTTTTTAAGTGTTATTACAACACTTTTCTTGCATTTTTAATTAATTATGATGATATACGTTAAAGGAAAGTTAGGGAAGGGAAATGAGAAATTAAATAAGCATAATATGACTAGTTAAGAACCTTTAGTTAAGCCATATGATTTATGGATTAAAATGTAATTTTACACAAATGTCATTGATGGGAAATTAGCCAATTAAGGATACTAGTATGGTTTATCCATTTATTTAGAATAAAAGGTTACCTCAATATAAATCTTAAAGAACACAAGAATAAGGACACAAAACATGTGATTAGTAAATGTTTAGTTAACCTCTAGTCATGTATTCATAGCTTAATTAAAGAGACAAGCATAGCCTACCCAATGGATATAATTATATTATTCTAGATACAAATTATGATTTATGCTTGTCGATGTTTTAAGAATATGTGATCTAAGTTGAGACCTATTATGGACATGAAATTATATGTAGTGACCATGATATAAGGCTAAATTTGCCATGATTTGACAATACATAGCTAATAAAGAATTGATAATCCTAATAGAGAACATGTTGTTAATGTAAATCCCATGGAATGAATATGTCATCCATGAAACATGACCTAGATAAATTAAAATATAAATAAACAAGTTATAAGAGTATGACATTTGGAATGAAGATCGTGTATTGAGTGAGAAATACTCATCAAGTCTTCTTCAGTAAAGATGATACTCTTAAGGGGGGTGACCCAATAGGCAATTATTTAAAGGACAATTTGAATAATTAATCATTAATGGCATAGATAAAACATTGAATGGTAAATAATGACTGAAAAAAGGCATAAAAAGGAATGTAGTAGACAAGACAAGGCACTACAAAATAAAAGTTATTAAGATAAGGCACAAAAAGGGGAACATAATGATTGAGATAAGGTACTAAAAAGAAAATAATAATTGAGATAAGGCATTAAGTGACTAAGACAAGGCATTTAAGAGGTAAATAATGGCCAAGATAAGGCACTAAGTAGCCGAGACAAGGTAAGAGAGAGATAAACTTTATTGCATAAGTTATGGATCTATCTTAGAAGACACCTATTTTTTATTTATTGAGATCTCTTGACTTTGTATACTATTTTGCTATAAATAAATGATCTTATCCTAGATACATTTTGGTCTTGAAATTATATAATAATGGAAATAGCAACCCTAGTTGCCATCTCTATATCTGGTTTACTTGTAAGTTTTACTGGGTATTGACTTGAAAATATGAAATGTTCCTATGATTACTACAACAAGCTAGGAGAGTAACTTTTCCTCTTCAATAGCATTAAATACTTAGGTTGCATGTAACACCCCAAAATTAATAAAGGTGTTAATCATGGATTTAGATTAATTAGGAATAATTAATATGGGATAATTGGGCAAGTTAAGCAAATGGGGATTTTAGAGAGATAAATTATTAACATAGGTTTGAGAATTAATTTGGATAGAAATTTCATCTAGGCCTAAATTAATGAATCAAGATAAGAGGCTAATAGAGGCCTAATGAGTTAGGTGCAGACCTAACCTAATTTAATGAGATAGAGGCCCAAGATCCACCTTGCATAGACTCTTATAAGTGGCCCAATAACCCTTGTGTAGACCCAAATTCAAGAGCTCTTCAAACTTGGCCTACACCTAATTAAATTTCAGCAGCCCAAAGCATAAGAATTAGCCTAACAAAATTTTACAACCCAACAAGCTGAAAATTGAAACCCATTTGGAGTTGGACCTTGGAGCAACCCATGACCCATCTTAAACCCAACTTAAACCTAACTAAAACCCTAAAAAACTGACCAGCCACCTCCCCCATTCTGCAAAACACAAAGACACAAAGAAAACTCGGAGGTGAGAAGGAGAGGCTAGGGTTCTTGGCATAATTCCACATTTCCTCACATTTAGAGCAAGATTCAGCTAAGGTAATAGTTATACAACTTAATCCCCCCATCTTTCTCTTTAATTTGGCCCGATTAGTTTTTAATTTGGAGCATTTTCACCCTACCTAAAATCTGAAATGTGGTTGTTTGGGAATTTTTTTAGTGAAATTCGTAGGTTGAGGTTAGAGCTGACATTAGGTAAGTATAAACTCTCCATTTTGATGCTTTCTTTGTTAATTTGAGACCCCCATAGCTTATTTATAAAATGGGTATTAATTTTGTATGAATTTACTAGAATTTTGGGTAAAATATTGAAGTTTCTAGTAGAGGATACTTGAATCCGAATTTGGGACTTATAGTGGCTGGTTAAGTGTTCTCTAGGTAGTCATTAGCATTTTAAATTTTTTGGGTACTTGTTGCAACTGTTAATGATGAGTTAGAGTAGTAATTATCTGATGTTATGGTTATAGGGAGATTTTGTACCTGTGGTGGCTGTTGCAATTGTCTACAAGTGAGGTAACTGGGGTTTACATTAATTCCATGCATATATCTGTTTTAATTTCATATTTCCTGTATATGAATGATTTGAAATGCTAAATGAATTGGTTGGCTATCTATTGTATTGTAATTAGGCCTTATGAGTCCATGGTGGAGCTGTGGTGCGGTTGCCACCCGTACATGTACTTCGATCGAGCACCGAGTTATGATCAAACCCCAAATGCACTGAGCCCTGGTTATGCTTAATGGGGAGTAGGTGCCGTGGACGGGCCTCTCCCGGTGTTATTAGCCTTTAACATGTAGAAATATGATTGCTAGTATGGGATAGTAATCATGATAGCCTAATTATTTCATTTTCTGATATGACTGATACGACTCTGATATTAATTTTGATTTATGCATATATGTTGATTAAACGGGATTATATGATAGAATTGCCTTAGTTACTGAGATTCATATCTCACCCCATTTCATGGGATTAATATTTCAGGTGAAGGTTCTTCAGGTAAGGATAAGGGGAAGCAAGTGGATGAAGATCCATGAGCTCCAACATGAAGGGAGAAGGCTACACTTAAGCTGATTTAGTTAGTATAGATACTAATTTTGTATTCCTTATTGTATAACATCATCTTGTATTCATGTTGCCAAGTGTAGGCATTCATATTTTGATTAGTTGGAATGTATTTGTTAAGGAGTTAAGTCTTAATATGGCTTGGTTTAGGTTGTATAGACCTATAGTATCTGATGTATGAATTTTACTAAAATTATGGTATGGTATACTGTTGGAAACATAATTATGTGATGTAATAGAAATTGATATGGATCATTGATATATAAAACCTGCAACGAAATGCGTATGAGATGTTAATTGTTGATATTATATAAATCCTTGCTGTTATTAACCCATGAAAAGGCTGACATGTGGTGGTTGGGTGAGTGAGAATTAGTACTTGAGTGTTGAGTTAGTAATAGTGGAATAGTTGGGTAAATAGGATAGATAAATACCATTAGAGTCTTATAAAATGAGAGGAAGTAGTCCTAGGTGTTCCTAAAAAGAGAATTGGAGTGCATAAGACGAAATGTAGGAGTTATACCTACAAGAGGGAGTCACGCTAGGGCTAGGAAGGCCTCACCGCGGCCTGAAGAGTGACAGTGGCGGGGGACGCCGTAGCTTGAGAAATTTCACTGCGGCGCAGTACGAAAAAAATGCCCAGGAGGGTGACAGAATGAAACCTCGCCGTGGCACAATAAGTCCTGGCGTGGCGTAAGTTGAGAAAATTAATTAAGGAGGGTACAGTAGCAAAACTCACCTCGGCGCCACATAGGTTGGTCGTGATGCAGATCCAACTCGCCATGGCTATTGCCGTGGCAAAATTCAAGTAAGTTACCCAGTGATTCCCGAGAGCAACTTAGCTGCGGCGCAAGAGGTCTGGGTTACGGCATAAAGTTAAAAACTTAGTTTTCGAGTTCCAAGACCTAACTTAGTCGCGGCGGGAAGGTTCCAAGTCGTGGCGTAGGTCCCCAAACTCCCACCTTTGACCTAGAAACCCTAATTTCTTTAATGCTAATGCTAGGAAATGATATAGGAACACTTGTAGGAGGTTATTGTGTGTTGAAATCAATGGATGGATGAATCAAAAACCCTTAATGATGGTATAAATCCTTTTATACATTTTTCCATTTATAGTTGTTTAGTTGATGACCCTAATAACATCAAAGATCAAATTTTCTCTATATTTGATTACAGTAATTAATTGTAACGACTCCAAACCTTGCTCATTGATTATTAATCATGTATTTAACCATAATTATCGGGGTTAGAAGTTAGGGTCATCACATTGCACACCAAAGAATATGGGATGCTTGGTGGGTTACCTATGATTTCATAGACCTAGGATCATATCAAGCAATATGAGTAGGAATAGTCTCCCTTTTAACCAGTGCTAGAAATTAAGAATCATCTACATCTCTTTGGAAAGGCATAAATAAAGGCATGACATGATAAGGTACTTGTTAGGGTATTGTAGTATACTGAGGCATTATGAAAGACCTTAAATCCACTAAGATTTAGAGGTATTTAATAAAGAATAAATGAAACAACATTACCAGTATGAGTGTACCATGATGTCTTATGCATGAGTCAGGTCTTAGGCTTAGCCATATTCATGTTGGCCCAATGATAGGGAAAAAGGGAATTTAGATGTCATGTTGCATTACCTATCAAAGCACTAATATATTCATAAGATATGAGTTGCACTAAGACATTATAAGTAATAAAAGGGCTCAAATATAGTAAGACTTGGTGTTACATAAAACTAATAGATGTAACTTGTGCATGATATACATATTCAAGTTCATAAATAGGCTGACTAGTATGAGCTTAGTCATGTGATGATTAGAAACAAGCCTAATGAAAAGTGAGAAAATGTATCAAATTAGAATAAAGGGTTAAGTATATGATTCAGATATAACTAGTCAATTGATATCTTTGTATAACCCTCTGTTAATATTGTTTGTGACTTTTACATGACAAAAGGAGAGATAAAGGAAAAATGTTTTCTGCACTTGTCGCAGTTAGACCATTACTAGTTTTCAAAATAGTGAATGTTCTTATTAGAAATGTAAATTTTCACTATGCATGGTAATGTGTTCCAATAAGGACTTCAGCATGAGTGGCATTGTGTATGATAGTAGGTTAAAGTAATAAAGGTTTCAAAGGAGCCAAGTTGTAATATCCTATAATTTGGAAATCTAAAATCATTCCTAAAGAGTGGAATGATTTACTTACAGAGGGTCACGGGCCTAACAAAGGTCAGTTTGAACTACGATAGACCGAAATTGAAATTATGTGATTAATGAATGAGGACCCTAGAGTAAAGTGAAATGAGGATAATTGAGAGGTGGATGTTAATTAGAACATCTAAAAATGTGGATTAGAGCCTCAGGATAGCCCAAAATCGAAGCCAAAACAGCCAAATGGAAAGATACGAGGGTTAGTGGCAAAATTGTAATTTTGGATAAGTTTTAGAAAACTTAAAGGAGAGAGTTTTAAATAAAAAATTTTGAGTTTTCTATAGTTCTCAAAGGCCTCAAAAACTATAGGAACCATCATAATAGTCAAAATCCTCCCAATGTGCATTTTCGGTAAAGAGTTGACTGAAACTTTGATCGAGCAATTCGGTAAGGTTTTAAATTCATTTGGGGTAAAACCAAAGGCATTTTATAAACTAGAGGACCTAAATTTTTATATGGAAAAGATTGTTCTAAAAAATAAGCTAAAACAAACCCAAACGGAGGAACAGAAGTGGAAGGACATAATTGGTATTTCAGGAATTGTTATAAAAATCATCCTCCACCTTTTTAAATGTCCAAGCAGCTTCTCCATTCTTTCACGAATGTCTATTGAGCTCAGAACCAGACCGAAAATGGCATGGAAAATGGGAAAAGAGAGAGAAAGGAAACTAAGGCCAAAAGGTATGAAAATACATGGAATTTTGCAACAAGTTAGTTATGAAACTTTCTCCTCTCCTCATCCTTTTTCTCTTGATGGTTTTAGATTCTAAAAAGGAAGAGTTTGATGGCTGACCTCTAGAGAAAAAGTGGGAGTTTCAAGCAAACAACTATGGTACAAGAATCACCACTTGACAAGCTTTCAAATGAGGTATGAGGTAAGCCATGATATTGCCATTTCCTTGCTCCTCTTTCTCTTCCATAATTCAACCTAGAGAGAGAAAGTGAGAAGAAAGCTTTTGTTTGATGAGAATTTAATAGAAACAAGTGCTTAGAAGTGTGGAGAGTAGGATTATGCAAAAAGAAAACCAAGAAAACTTCATAGGTAGCATTCTTGAGGCATGTCTCAGCCTAAGAGAGAACCAGTGCCTAGGGAGAGTTTTCTTTGCTTCTAATGATGCAAATGGCCTAAAAATGAATAATAAACATCAAAGGAATCATTGGTTTGAATTTAGAAACAATGATTTGAAAGATGAGAGTTTAGGTTCCTTTTGTAGACATAAAGAAGCAACTTGCTAATTGGCTCATGGAATTGAGTTAGTGATGACTCCAAAAAGGTTAAATGGAGTCATGTGACTTAGATTGAGTGAGAAATTAGAGCAAAGATCTTGAATTATATGAGTTGCTTCATTATGCTCTTTTATGGAATCATAATGGTGGCATAAGTTAGATGTAGCTTGTGTAGAGATTATATGAGACTAGAGATGGTTCCATTAATTTGTTTAGGTGTTGTTTGATGTGTCTAGGCCAAGTAAATCAAGTCTCTCCCAAATATGCTTGTGAGGCTGAGAGAGGAAAGTGGGAATCCAAGGGAGAAAAGTTAGACTTCTTAAGAAAGGTAGCTATCCATTCTTTCTTATGTGCATTTCTTGGTGATGATTGTCATTGAATGCTTGCATGTGTGTTTGAACCATGAGATATGTCTATAGCTATTGAACTGATGCTTTAGTACCAATATGTTCCTTGAATTGTGGTAGATTGTGAAAGTGCTCTTTATGGGTGAGGTTATGCCAAAAGTCCCTTGGAATGGGTGAAGTGAAGCCAAAAGTCCCGAAGAATGGGTGAGACAAGGCAAAAAGTCTCTTGGAATGAGTGAGACCAATTCAAAAGTCCCTAGAACATGGGTAAGGCTAATCCAAAAGTCCCAATTAATAGGGTGAGGCTGGACCAAAAGTCCCTAGAGCATGGATTTTGATCTTGACATGTTTAGGTGATCTTGAAAATATGATTTGAATGGTTTTGAAAGTGTTTGGTGTATACTTGTATTCTTTGACATAATTACATGCCATGTATGCTTACTTGGAAGGGTGATAGAGCTATTGGAATTCTTTGAATCTCACTATCCCCCACTTTCTATCTAACTTTGTCTAGGTGGAGCCCAAGGAGCAAAGAATGGAGACCAAGGGGTGTGAATTGCAATACTTTGACAATAGAATAGTTTGAATGTACATTGATGTCAAAGTATGTATGTATAAAGTTTTTATGAGGTGTAAACCCTTGAGCGTATATAAAAACATGTAATATACTGTATGAACCAGATTTGGAATGAAATGTATGAGAATGCATGATTTGGACATCCATGACCCATGATATCCATGTGTATTTATGCAAGTGGAATGGTGAAATTGAGTTTCATGAGGTATGGGACCCGTTATGATGCTTTTACATACTGTGTTTAAACTTTTGGACTTGCTTAAATGGTCATGGTATGCTTGGAAGACCATTTGGTGCCATTTGACCCTATTATGATTCCAAATTAAGCCATATTTTGCACCTAAACCAAAACTAGGCCAAATAAATGAGTTTTGGCATGAAATTTGGCAGACATATAGATCTCATCGAGAGAGTTTCACAGAGCTAAAGATCAGAATTTTTGGAGCTCTGTGGAATATTTTATGATTTTTTAAAATTGGCCAAATTATGTAAAAACTGTCACTGTTACTGTGCTACTGGACAGTCTAGTTTTTGGTATTTTTGGAGTCCTAAATGAAGTCTAATACTTGTGAAATTTTACAAGCATATAGTTGGCATCATAAGCTTTCCATAGCCACCAAGATCATCTCATTTAGAGCTCTGTAGAGAGAGAAATGAATTTTTAAAGTTTCAGGTCTGTTGCAGAACGAGTTCCAAATCTGTATCACTATTTTATTAGTTTTTCATGGGCCAAACGTGCTTGTTTTGAGTTGAAATTTCCATGGTAGTTAGAGGACATCATGAGCTTTCCAGAAAGTCCTCATTTGCATGATTTAGAGCCCTCTAGCTCAAGTTATGAATTTTTAACATTAGTGCAGGGTGAATGTGTTTGCTGTCATTTCGGGTCCTATGATGTTTTTGTGTGTTTCTTGAGCTAAGCATGCTAAAATAAGTATGAGCAAACTTGTTTATGATGAGAATGAAATAAGAAAGGGAAAGATTGAAGATGGGAACCTTATAGCTCAAAATGGACCCTAAGTGGCCTAAATAAGTGTAGAGAACTCATGAGAAAAGTAAACTTTCCTTAAGACTCATGTGATTTTTGCTTAACACTCCATGATTGCCATACATAAATTGGTTAGTAATTGGTTAGAAGTCAATGGAAATGAGTTTGGCATTAATCCATATTTATTTAAAGGTTGAGATAACATCCTGTTACTGAGATCTAGGATCTTGTCGACGAGATCTCATATTCTGTAGAGTAAATTCCAAAACCTTGTCAACAAGGTTTACGTCAGTAAGTACAAGGTCTTCTTACGCAATGTATTTGTGCATGTATGATATAGAATTGGGTGTGGATGATTTAAACTTGATATGTAAGTCTTGAATTGTGATATTTCCAATTTGTTAAGAGTGGTATGGATGGAAGATGATGCTAGTAAGGCCATATGGTCAATTTATCCAAAGATTAAGTTAATTTGGCCCTTAATAATAGTCATTTTTGCTGTTAAAGGTAGAAACTTCATGCAAATGATTGTGTTATGCCATTATTGATATCATTTGAGGAACATCTTAATATGGCTTAGTATGGTGTGACACAAGTCAAAGGTGATGTCAAGGTTAACCTTAGTAAGTCAAGGAAGGTAGCAATAATGAGACCTCAATATAGACTCAGTTGCCTAGTCTAGGAACCAATGCACTTTTGTATTGTGATAGTAACATTGGCAATTATGTAATTTTCATGAATGTTAGACATGATTATACAGTTATGTATTATTTAAATTTGAACTTCTAATGACCAAAAAAAAATTATTTTTTATTTTCTGCCACTTTAATAAGGTACTAAGTTAAGTAGCGATCTAAAAGCTAAGGTGTTACAATAAACATCTGATGAAAATAGAGAAAGAGAAGCAAAAGAAGTAGTTTTGGAATAAGAACATGATAAAGGTGCCTAAAAGAAGATTTTTAAAGCTAAGTTTAATGTTGGAAAAGGAAAGCAAGTTGTAAAGAACTTGACAACCACTACATGTGCTTGGTGTGGTAAAATGCATGGGAAGAAGCCCTATCTCATTAAGCAAAATGTCTATTTCACTTATAGGAAGCTCAAAAACTTTATGAAAGAATGGCCATAAGACTAGAGGAAGATAGTAAAGGGGAAAGCATCAATTAAAAAACCTTTAACGAAGAGACAATCTTTACCCTAAATATGAAAAGAAGCAAACAAGTAGCCTAATCTTATGCAAAGTATGTGTTTTATCAAACAATAACCCTTTATTCAATATATAAGTCAAGAGCTATGCACTCCTTTATAAATGTTGATTGTGTGAAGAGATTAGGTTTAAATGTTTTTGATCTACCTTTCATATTAAATGTTTCCATGTCCACAGGAGAAAATGTTTGTACCCTGACTGCTTGCTTGAATTGTCTAGTCTGAATTGAAAATAAAACTATTATTGCTCACTTTTTTTACTTGCCCTTGATCAATATTGATGTTATTGTTGTCATCGACTAGTTGACTAAGAATAATGTGACCATAAATTGTCTCTATAAGATGGTGATGTTTTCAACCACCCTGAAAATTAAAGATTTCTCACCTTATTGCCAATCTTATGAATGTGGAGATTAATAAACTGGGTATACAATATGCTACATTAGAGTCCTTAGAATAAAAAGTAAAATCAAGATTAAATAATATCCCAATAGTGAAAGAACACCCATAGATTTTTTCTCATGAGATTTCTACCCTGCCTCCTAAAAGAAGAGTGGAATTTGCCACAGACTTAATTATAAGAATAGCACCAATCTTTATAGTGCCTTATAGGATGTGTCCCTTAAAGCTAAAAGAACTTAAAACTTAAATAGAAGAGCTATTATCTTAAAAGTTCATCTAACCTATAGGTCGTTTGGTATGTAGAAATTTAGGTATGGAAATAAAAATAGAAAGTAAAAAGGTGATTTTAGAGATAGAAAATGATTTTAATGCCCTTACTTTTAATAATTAAGTAATGATTAGTAGATAGTGTTAAATAATGATTGAGTGATAATTATAACGGCAAAATGGACATTTTACACAATTTTCCTTTTCTAATTCCATTTCCCTTACCCTACCAAACATGCCACTAATGTCTCACCTTAGAGAGCCCCTGTGTTATTTGTGAAAAGAAAGAGGAGAGACTATCCATAGATTATAGATGGTTGAACAAAGTAATAATTTAGAATAAGTATCCACTCCCCAGGATAAATGATCTCTTAAATCAACTAAGAGAAGCGTTTGTCTTTTCTAAGATTGACCTTAAGTCAAGGTTCCACTAGATTAAGGTCAAAACAAAAGACACAGTTAAGACTTCTTTGAAGACTTGGTATGGACATTACAAAGTTAGAGAATTGAGAATGTGTAGAGGAAAAATTGGAAGGGATATGCTCCTATTTCACAAACCATTCAAACACCCTATTTATTTCATCCATTTTTCTCTCTTCCTTCTTCTAATCATAACTAACAAAGAAGTGCGAAAGTTGAGAGTGAAGAGAACAAGCATGGATAAAGAGAGAGAGAGAGGGAGAGAGAGAGAGAGAGAGAGAAAATAAGAGAAAGAAGTTATAATAGGGGAAAAAGAAGCTCAAAGGGAAGAACACAGCAAGAAAAAAGGAGAATTCAAATCAGGAACTTAAGGTAAGACTTTTGTCTTAATAAGGATCTAGGCTTGCTCTCCTTCATCTTCATCCTTAACATCTTCTCTCTCTAAAAGCTTGATGACCATCAATGGTGAAAATTGGTGCCATTGTTTTGTTGTTACTTCATGCTTTGTATGATACCTTAGCTAAGTTTAGATGCCTGCTATATGTTTGGAGTGTGTTATAGCTCTATCTTCTCCTCATAGCTTCATCTACCTTTAGCTTTCTCTCTTTAATGAGTACTTATGGTGATGCTTTGAAACTCTATTATTAATGTTGTTTTATGCCTTGGATGGGATTTTTGTTGAGATTAAAAGCATGTAGTGTGGTTGAACTCTTTAAAAGCCTTATTCCATTCACTTTCTCTACCTTCTCTCTCTAAACAAGTTTAATGGCCACTTGTCTTTTGGATCTTTTAAATTGGTTTTAAAGGTTGTTTTATGATCCTAAGATACTTAGAAATTGATTATAATGCTCATTTGAGATAGCTATGTTCAAAAATGGAGTTTTGGCATAAAAAGTAGTGGATTTTGTGTTTCAAGAGTGTTAAACATGACTAGGCTGTATGGTGGAACACAACTTGTGTCCATCAAGCTTTTTCCCACAGGTAATGCCTAGCTATGTTGGACATTATTTTGTCTAAAACTTAGGTCTTTGCATGGGATTTAATTTCTTTTATGAAATAAGATGTTAAAGGTGTCTTATGTAATACCTAGTTCTTTAAAATTAAACTGAAACCCTATGATAATGAAAGAAAGCCTTAGAGTAAAATAAATTAAAGATAATTAATAGTAAAATATTAATTAGAACATCTAGAAATAGTATTGTAATGTCATTAAAGGTCTAAAAATTAGAGCCGAAGTGCTAATTAGATTAAACTAATATCATAGTGGCAAAATCGCAATTTTTAGCAAAATTTTAAAAACTCAAAGAAGAGAGTTTTAAATGTCAAAGTTGAACTCACTAGGATTTTCAAAAGTTTTGAAAACTATAAGAACTATTAAAATGGCTAAAACCCTGATGATGACTATGACGATTTAGGACATAAATTGATTAAAAATTTGACTCAGTCATTCTAAATTGTTTTAAGTCCTAAAAATTTTAAAGTAAATATTTTTAATGAACTAGAGAACTTAAATTTTCATATGGAACTGACGATATTAAAAAAGGATACAGAATAACAGAGTAGTCAAAGTTTAAGGATGTAATGGAAACTTTGTAAATTATTTTAAAACACCTCCTTTCCCTTATATATGTGTCACGCCAGCCTCTAACACTTTCTAACTAACTCTAATTACCTTTAGTTTAGATCTTAGAAATGCCCAAAAAGAAAGGAGAAAGGGGAAGAAGAAAAGGTAAGAAAGGTAAGAAACCATGCACTTTTTGAACTCATGTTAATTATCAAACTTCTCTTCTTTAAGGCCTTTCTATTAATAGTTTTAGTTTCTTGAAAAGAGTATTTTGGTGGCTGAACACTTAAGGAAAGGAGGAATTTAGAGCCATAAATTGTACCACAAGAAGCACCATTTTAAGAGCTTTCAACCAAGGTATGATATGAGTTAGAAATTTTGCATTTTCTTTGAGTTCCATGATGGTCTTAGTTTGGCCTAGATATAGAAGTCCTAAAGGGAGTTTGATTTTGGCCAAAAATTGATAGGAATAGGGGTTTTAAAGCATGTAGAATTAGATTATGCAAAGAGAATCAAGTAAGAAGCTATAGAATGCAAGCTAGGACACCTAGGGTTTTTGTTGCACCTTGGAAGTTTTGAATCCCTAGAAAGATGTTTTAAGACACCTAAGACCAAAGTTGAACTAGAGAAGAGCCCAGGATAATCCATATGCATCAAATTCTCCATAGAAGAAACACAATAGCCTTAGCCTACCTTGATAGCATAAGTTTGACCATGGTCTAGATAGAGTAGCTAGAAAGAGTTTTCAAGAGTTTTAAAGTTTTAAAAGGACTAAATATGATGAATAAACAATAATAGAATAATTGGATTGAATTTAGAAGCCTTATTTTGGAAAGTGAATTTTTAGGATTCATAAAGGGTCTAAAGAAGCAATTTAGACTTAGACTTGTTTAATCATGCATGTGATAGCCTTAATAAGTCCCATTAGAGTTATATAGCTTATAGTAAGTGAGATTTTAGAGCTTAGAAAGTGAAATCCAAAAGTTACTTCTTGGGAACCTAAAATGGCTTAAAGTGACATGTTAAGTTCTAATATAATTTAAGTGATAGTAGTATGAGTTAGAATGGATTTTTATAAGTTCCTTTGCATGGTATATTAACAATTGTAGGCCAAGCTAGCCCAGGTTCACTAATTTGTGGGTGTCAAGCCAAGGAAGACCAAGAAAAGAAAAGAATCAAAATGGTTACTATTGATTAGAGCTTTTTAATCCATAAGATAGCTATCTCTTTGTATCTTGCATGCAATTAAGTATTTGAATAAGTTGAGGTACTAGTATACTTGTTTGCTTAATGATTTTATGAACTATATATTGTAATGTCTTTTATCTTGAGTTTTACGCATGAAAAAGGCTAAGGAAGAGTCTAGCTAGTATGTTTTGATACCATGACTTAATGAAAATGAAATTTTAATGTTAAATATTATGTTTTAGCTATATGATGCATATAAGTAGCATGCTTGCATTTCGTTATGGTGTTCCTTGTGTACATTAATATAGATTAAGATTTGCTATTGAGATTATCCCAAGAATTTCACTCCATGTATCTCCTACTAACCATTTCAGGTTCTTCAAGTAAAGAGAAGGAAAATGAGAAGTAATAGAGTTTAGAGATCATATATTAGAAGTTTTTGTTGTGACTATGTACTTCAGGATGTATGTGATACATTAGTAAGGAATTATATTGTATATGACAAGAATATGTAATGATAACTTATGTGTAAACTTGAGCATAAGAATATATGCCATTTTGATGCATGATTTGGCCATTAGTCTATAATTTCCTATATGGGGTGCTATGTGGTCCACATGTATAGTTAGGTGTGATGTAATACCATAACTATATAGAACTCAATCTATAGCAAAATTGGTATATAACATTCATTTGCATGAAAATCACACTACAAGTGGTAGTATTTTGCATCATTGAAAACTCAACAAAATTCATTAATTGCCAAATGGTCCATATAAGCTTACTATACTCATTCTCCATCTATAATACATGTGTTCAATTAGAAACATCCTAATTTGAAGCTCAAAACTAGGGTCCAAGCCTTACAACACAAAATGGTGTCTCATTTTTCATTTTGCCTTACATTCCATATTCTAATATGAAACTTTGGAAAATCATAACTAATTTTAGAAAAATCAAAATCATAAAAATTATAACATTCTAAAAAGATATAGATGTCCTCTAACTACTATAAAAATTTAGATCAAAAAAATCAAGTTTGCCTTACAAAAATCGATGGAATAGTAATACTGATTTGGGGGCATCTTGCAACTGACATCATATTTCAAAAATTCATATTTCCCTCAATATAGATCCAAATGAGGTGCTCTTAGTGTTATGGAAAGCTTGAGATGAGACCTAATTTTTGTAAAATTTTAAGGGCATATGAATTTATCTGATCCACAACATCTAATGCCTATTAGAGGCTATTATAGTATTCTAGCACCACCCGACTTCTAATTTCAAAAATTCATAACTCTCTATATACAACTCCTTTTCATGCAAACTTAATGGCCTTAGAAAGCTTATAATGTCAGCTATATGATTATAAAATTTCATGAGTATTCGATTTTATTTGGCCTCTGAATGACACAGAGAAGCAAACTTACCATATAAACAGTAACATAGACATTTCTACATAATTTGGCCAACTTTGAAAATTCATAATAAATTCTCTAGAGCTCCAAATTGGGTATTCTTTAGCTCTGTGAAAAGCTCTAGATGAGACCTATATACCTATCAAAATTAATACAAAATTTTTTTCATTTGGTTAATTTATGGTCCACCTCAAGAATATGGTTATTTTGGGGGTTAAAGTCGTTCATAGGAGTGCCAAATGAACTTTCCATCAAATTGAGCATGTTTAAAAGCATGATTATAGCACAGGGGATCATCTCAAATGGTCTAAATCATCATACATCTCAAAATCACTATCTTAGTTGTTATCATACAATTTTACATAAAGGTACTAAGATGTCAATCTCTCACATAAGCATTCATTTAGCTTCAAAATTAGTACATACATCATAGTTATATATATTTAAACATGCTCAAGGATCTACATCACATATACATCATGTGATTACAAACTTTGACATTAAAATGCCTAATTTCCTAATTTATTGTCAAAGTTTTGCCCTTCAAGATGTTTGGCTTCCATTTCTTGTTCCTTGAGCTTTACCTAAACATAGTTAGACATAATATGGGGAAGAGTGAGATTCAAAGAATCTCAATAGCTCTTTATCCTTTCAAACACATATATATGATATGTGACGACCCTAACTTCTACTCATTATAATTAAGCTTAAACATGCATTAATAATCATAAATCAAGGTCTAGAACTATTTTAATTAATCAATTTAGGAAAAAGTGAAGAAATTTGAACCTTAAAGTTATTAAAGTGATTAACTCAATATTTACAACCATTCATATACATAAGCAAAACAATTCCCCAATTAAAAGCCTTATAAGTGTTTTTAAGTATCCCTTGATGTTGCCATAGGAAAACCTAGGTTTCTAAGTTAATATAAGGGTTTGAGAACCTTCGTCGTGGCTAAATGCCTTCACGCTGCAGCTAAAGGACCTCCTGGAGCATCCTAACTTGCTCCTCAATATTGACCGCCGCCAATTATCCATTTCGTCGCAGCTAATTACTCTCTGATACTCTCCCTGGCAACTTCGTCACTTTTGGCCGAGGCCAATTAAATATTGGTCGTGGCCAATTACCTTTTGTTACTCTCCCTAGACAACTTTGTCGCTTTTGGTCGAGGCCAATTAAATGTTGGCAGAAGCCAATTACCTTCTATTACTATAACTCCCAAGGTTTCTTCCCATACTTTCCAATTCTCCCTCTAATAATACTCTAGACCACTTTAACTTAATTTATGAAGATCTAGTGTCATTCCTTTACCTAATCTACCCAACACATCTATCATTACCCATTCAAAACCCAAATATAGATCCTTAATCCTCTAACCACCATAAACCAATGAGTTCAAAGATTAATGACAATAAAGAGTTCATAAACTACTCATATTTCCATTCAAACATAAATCTCAATAGAAGTTCCATACATCACTAGTTCAAGTTGACATCTAATGTATCACATGATTACAGTCCCTATGTTTAGCAATACATGATGCAATTCGGTAATTACATAAAATTAGTAACCTAATTACACAATACAATCTAATAAGGTTTCCAAACCTATATACTACCAACCCATATAATAAGTTTCCATTAATTTCTCCTTACCACTAAGAGGTTCGGTCCCTGAAAATGTTAGCTCACAATTGGGGTGAGATATATAATCTCAGTAACAAGAGGAAAATTCCATATATATGTACAGATTAATCAATACAATGTAATCTCATATCATCATTACTAGAATCATTAATTCAATTTACAAATAAACTAATTAAGCTACCAATGACTACTGTCCCATACCAGCAATCACATACAACATGTTAATGGGCAATAACACCGAGAAAGGTTCATCCACGACACCTACTTCATAATGAGCACAACCAAGGCTCAGTGTTTCTGGGGTCTAATCACAACTCGATGCCTGATCGAAGCACATGCATGGGTGGCAGCCACACCACAGTTCCACCATGGACTCACAAGGTCTAATCATAATAACAATTCAAATAGTCAACCAATCATTTAGTATTTCAAAATCATATATGTGCAAACAATAATAGATTAACATAAACATATACATGGAATTAGGAAATTAACCCCGGTTACCTCAATGAAGCTACTTACTCTTCCTCTAACTACCACCATGATCCAAAGCATACCAAGCCCAAGCTTCCTAATGATCTATTACACCAATTTAAGGTCACAACAACAACAACTCACAATGGGTCACTCCTAACATCTCCATTTTCGCACATGTAAAAGCCAAACACTAAAAGTCAGTCCAAATGATGGGAATTCAGTACATATGCCACACAAGAGAAAGGGAAACACTTACAGATACACCCAAGAGGTCAAATGGACTAGGTTGAGCCTCAACTACTAAGAACACACCATGGGTCATTCTAAAATTCGAGTTTGAGTCATCAAGCCCAAAAATTTCATTGTTTTACCTTCATCTCTTTGTAATTTCGTACAATAATAGAACCCATTATGAAAATTAATCCTTGGGGATATTTTTCAACAAAATAATACATAAAATGAGAGGGAAATGCTTACCCAATCACCTTTCTAACTTGTAACTCTAAAAATCATACAAGGAAACACCCAAACACCAAATTTCATATTTGAGAAGGAGATGAAAACTCCTCAAACTAGAAACTAATTAGACCAAAATGAAGAGGAGAATGAGAGGGACATGTTTTATATAGATTACCTTGGCCAAATCTTCCTCTAAAAGTGAGAAATGGTGGAGGAATACAGAAAACCCTAGCCTCCTCTCTTCCTATGCGAAAATGGAGCTCTCCCTTACCTAAGATTGAGTTGGTCTACAGAATAGAGGATAAGAGGCTGAGTAAGTTAGGGTTTTAGATGGGTTTAGGCTAACCCTAAAGCCCAAAATCCACTTAGGTTAAGATATATGCTTATTGGGCCATAGGTTGAAGGGTTTAGTAGATGAAATGAGAGTTGGGCTCTTAAGAAATAAGATTAAACCTTTTTACAAACTAGAAGTAGCCTTTCTTATTTAGCTTATGGCATAAATACATTAATCGTAAGGCCCAAATTAAATGTTTAACTCCCCTTAATTAATTCTTTAATTAAACTCGTAACCATAATTAATATATCTCCACATAGCAATAACTAAACATGATTATTAGCTCAAAATGTCTAAAATAAATCTATTTCTTTAGAAACTTTATTTTCCTTATTTTTCCCAAATCCTTGTATTAATTCTTTAATTCACCATAATCATCATTAATAAATTCTGGGGTGTTACATTCTACCCTCTTTTTAAGAATTTTGTCCTCAAAATTCAACATACCTCACTCAATTAGTACTAGATAATCCGTCCTCATAGCTTCCTCTTTAGTTTCTCAAAATTTTATAAGAACCTAGTCCTTCCCTTGCTACTTTCCTATAGAAGATGTCCTTATTCTATTACTACCTTACTTATTATCCACAATTCTATTTCTTCTTTGTCTACCTAAATCAAATGACATACTAACCTAAATATTCCGTCTTCTTTGCTTGTCCACAACTAAAGAGATCTAGACCAAGTTACACTTGATCACCTTATAGCAAGTCTAGGCACCTAGGTTAAATAAATCTTAGAATCTCTCTCCCTTTGTAGCATTTATTTTATTCTATTCTGTCTCTTTCTTTTTCTTTTCCTACTCCCTTCTCCTTTTTTTTTTTGTTTCAATAGTCGATCATTGAATATTCATGTTAACTTCCTTTCCTTCTTAACTCTCAATCCATTTAAGAGATAACTCCTAAATATTTTAGCTTAACTTTCCTTAATAGTTGATACTAAGAACTACAAGGAATTCCACTTAGTTAGCCTCTTTTGTATTTATTTCACTAATAGTAAATAGGTAAGTAACCTTATTTCACAATGAAGTTTCATTCGTCCTTCACTTAGATTACCGCCACATTTCCTTAGCCCAACCTTCTTAATTAAAGTGGGTCTTGCCTTCTATAGGGTCATCTAATCTAAGTTTCCAAGTCTTGCATTCAATTATCTCATAAAATCATTGCACATATTATATCCTCATTTATGGTTCATCAGTAAAAGGTCCATTATTTCCATTAGACACATAAATTCTCTTCTTATCTCTAGTTAGTACCCAAGTTCCCCCTTTTTATTCATCAGGATTTTCCAAAGGTTGGAACTAATATAAAGTCTGATATGACGACTAATCCATGTAAGGCACTCAGACGCTCTAAGGTCACCTTCTACCTAATCAAAACCAAATATAATCTCTTAAGCAAAAATAAACATGATCCTTCAAGTCTAGGTTATATTCCCTAATAAGGCTTGATTTTAAGGGTGAAAATACCTTGTCTAGAGTATCAAGGTAATCTTTTAAGACTTAGGAATGAGTTTCCTTAAATCCTACAAGCTTTAACTCAAGTGGGTGTTCTATTAAATGACACAGCTTTAACAACTTGCCTATAACATTAGAAATTTCCAATTCATAATGATGGCTCATTATAGATAATCTAATCGTCGTCCATAAGTGTAACCAGCATAGGAAAACCCTTAGTAGACTTCTTCTCTCTCCCTCTCTTTCTTGTTTTTTTGCACTTGCAAAGGCATTACCACAATCACATACATGTGATGCCAAAGACTACCATGATCAATAGATCCCAATGTCTCATCTTAATTCTCAGTTACTACAAGCTTTAGTAGTCAACTTAATGGCATCTACACTTGTTTGAAATCAATTGAACATATCCTTGGATTTTATGCCATTATATAGTCCCAAAGGATTGTGCTTTCATATCTTCTACCCCTAACTAAGATATTTTCATATAAGTATAATCATTCTTTAATTAGCATACCTTTTACCTTTTTTCGCGATACTCTAAATTCTTTTAAACCTCCTCAGATACAACTAAGTTTGTTTTTTTAATATTCTCTGGTTTGGAAATTCATAGTAATTCCTAAAAAGTAATGAGATAATATCTTGTCAACAAGGTTTAAGATCCTATTAACAAGATCTTATATTCATTAATGTAAAATCAGAAACCTTGTCAACGAGGTTCTCTGACAGTAAGTACAAGGTCTTTTGACCATAAGTTATAGCATGTAATATGAGATGGTATGATAGTTTTTGTCCTTACACAATGGCCTATGCCAAACACAACTAACTCTTTTGCTCCTCTAGAAGTTTTTTAGGCCTCAATTCATGCCTGACTATTGAGAGTTAAATTAATATAATAAGGAGACTTAGTGAGTCTTTTGATTATCAAGCATTCCCTAATTATCAACTGATCAAGTAGGGATTCCCAGTGAGAGAACTCAAGTATTATTTACCACTGGTGTTTCACCATTTCTCGTCAATCATTATACTAAGGTTTTATTATAATAACATAAGTTAATTGCATTACTACCACCTCTCATTCATTTCTCTCAGGTTATTATTCTAGATCAGAGAGTCCTCTTTCAAAATTAAAGAGTTTTACCACTATAGTAAATACTAGTCCATCTCAAATTCCTAATGTTATCTCTATCCCCATAATCACACCACACGTGATACATGACAATAAGACTACTGATAGCAGAATCAGACTTTACCTTCAATATTAGTAGGCAATTCTTTCCTGTGGCCATATACATGCTTATCACCCCATGATGACTGTATCTCTATAACGACCCTAACTTTTAATCATCAAAATTAAGGTTAAGTATGCAATTAGTAACCATAAATCAAGGTTGAAAGTCATTACTACTGATTATATTCGAAAAATGTAGGAAAATTTGAACCTTGATGTTATTAGGGTCACTAATTAGACAACCACAATTATTTGAATGTGCAAGTGAATTTAATCATCAATAAGGAGCCTTTGATTCTTCCACTTATCAATTTCAACTCACAAAAACCTCTAACAAGTATTTCTAAATCATTTCTTAGTATTACTATAAAAGAAACTAAGGTTTCTATGTGAAAATGAGAAATTGAACACCTTCACCGTGGCTAAATTCCCTCGTGCCACGGCTAATTACTCTTGGGTTCAACTCCTTACACCTTCACAAATTTTGCACATTTCGCTGCGGCTAAATATCCCTTTTGTCGCGACCAAATATCCTCTGGAACACCCCCAAACCTGCCTATTAGACTTAGCTGCAACCAACCTCACTATTCACCGCGGCCAATTGCTCTCTGTTTTCTTCCCTGGTAGCTTCGCCACATTTGGCCAAGGCCAATTAAATGTTGGCCACTACCAATTACCCTCTGTTACCATTTGGCCGAGGCCAATTAAATGTTGGCTACGACCAATTACCCTCTGTTGCCATTTGATCGAGGCTAATTAAATGTTAGCCGTAGCTAATTCCCTTCTATTCCTATAACTCCTAAGATTTCATCTTATGCTCTCCAATTCCCCCTCTAGCAACACTCTAGGCCACTTTAACTTAGTTTATCAAGATTTAATGTCTTTCTTTTACCTAATTTACCTAATACATCTATCATTATCCATTCAAAAGTCAAATGTGGATCCTTAACCCTCTAGCCACCATAAGCCAATGAGTTTATAGATCAATGGTAGCAGAGAGTTCATACACTACTCACATTTCCATTCAAACATAAGTCCTATTAGAAATTCCATACATCACTAGTTTAAGTTGACATCTAATGTATCAAATGATTACAGTCCCTACGCTTAGCAATTCATGATGCAATGCGGCAATTGCATAAAACTAGTAGTTTAGTTATATAAATACAATTTGACAAGGTTTCCAAACCTACCTACTACCAAACTACATAATAAACTTCAATTAATTTTCTACTTGCCACTAAGAGGTCCGGTCCCTGAAAATGTTAACCCACAATTAGGATGAGATATACAATCTTAATAACAAGAGGCAAATTCCATATATATGTACAGATTAATCAATACAATGCAATTTCATATCATCAATACCATAATTATCAATACAATTTGTAAATGAACTAGTTGAGCTACCAATGACTACTGTCCCATACCAATAATCATACATAACATGTTAATAGCCAATAACACTGGGAGAGGCCCATCTATGGCACCTACTCCTTAATGAGCATAACCAGGGCTCAGTGCATCTGGGGTTTGATCACAACCCGGTGCTCGATCAAAGCATATGCACTGGTGGCAGCCACACCACAGCTCCACCATGGACTCACAAGGTCCAATCATAATAACAATTCAAGTAGTCAACCAATCATTTAGTATTTTAAAATTAAGCATGTGTAACAAAGATCAAATTAACATGAGCATATACATAGAATTAGAAAAATAATCTCGGTTACCTCAATGAAGCCAATTACTCTTTCTCTAGTAACCATAAAAATCTAAATGCACATCAAGCCTATAACAAGCATAATTATCATTATTTCTAGCAACAAATCAAATACCTAAAGAGTTGAACTACTAATGACTACCTAAAGGTTACTCACCTAACCACCAATGGATTTTAATTTCGGGTTCCAACTTTCCCACATCAGAAACCACCAGAGTTCATTCCAATTTCTGGGTAATTTCACATAAAACCAAAGCCTATATCATAAGTCAACTATAGGGGTCTTAAACTGACAGAAAATGCATCAAAATGGGAAAAAGATACTCACTTAACAACACCCATAACCTCAACCTCCGAAAATCCACCATGGAAGCACCAAACAACAAGTTTCATTTTTTAATGAAAGATAAAAATGCTCCAAACAAAAGACTAATTAGGCCAAATTGAAGAAGAAGAAGAGAGGATGAAGTTATATGAATGTTACCTTAGCTGAATCTTGCTCTAAGTGGGAGAAATAGAGCCAAAATAGTGATGGAAACCCTAGCCTCTCCTTAAGGTGCGAAAATAGGTTTTTCCCTTCTATAGAACTAAGTGTTTTACCCTTCCAAATAGGTCTGGCTGCTGAATCTTTAGGGCTTTTAATGAGAAATGGGATGACCCATCAACCTAAGGTCCAATTGGGCTCATTTCTAGTAGTTGGGCTATGGTTTAATGAATGGTCTGCATAACATTTAAAGCTAAAAATGGAATATACTGACCCAAAGGCCCAATTCCTTGTAGGTTCAGATTTTTATGCTTATTGAGCCTTATTTTATGAGTTGGTCCTCAAAGTTGTAGTTGGGTCAAGCCAAATTTCAAGAGTCAATCCAATTTAGTTCTGCATAATGTGTGTTGGGCCAACTATAAAGGCTTATGTGAATTGGGTCGTGGGCCTCTATTTCACTAAATCAAATTGGGTCTTTGCTAGGTGATCTCTCTTGGCCCAAGTCTCATGGTAAGGAGTTGGGCTTACACCTCAGATCATTGGGCCTCCATAAATCCTTATCCATGGCTTACTCAAATTAATTTTTGGGCCCAAATTAAACTTTAATCAAATGGAAATCTTAAACCCATATTAATAACTTATTTCTTTATAAATTCTATAGCTTACCCAATTATTCCATAATAATTATTCTTAATTAGTCTAAATCTATTATTAATACCTTAATTAATTTTATAGTGTTACAATCTCAACCACTTGTATGCATGTGGGTACCATTTTATTCTCTTTTTAGGTGGATCCTTACTATCAAGATCTTCTCTTTATCTTCTAGGTAGAAAGTCTACTTAGTCTAGTTTGACGCTAATTTTGTGGTCGAAATTCATCAAATCATATGATAAGTGGCACGCCTCGCATGCCTTAAGTATCAAAGTGCTGAAAAATGAGCACGTCCCAAGTGCCTCTAGCACTAAGGCACTGTAAAATCTTACCTTACACTCCCCGAGTGTATCGGGCATGTAAAGTGCCTCTAACCACCACCCAAATGCACGTCAACACATAGCATAAGTAAATTAAATTACACAAAAGAGATAACATGCACAAGCACCCCATGTTGGTGCACCTCACCCTTATCATACGAAGGGGTTGCCTTTCCCCTTATCATAATCTCCCTCTTTTGCCATAGTACACTAAGGGAGGAGCCTCAAAGCTCTCAAGATTCCTTCTAAAATATCATCTCCTTTAATCTCTTGCTTTAAAGTCACTATCCTCTATTTAGAAATGGATTTGACAATCTTAAAGGTTTCTTGCCCTCTTTCCTTGTCATCATTAACTAAAGACAACTTACTCACTCTCTAACATCTGGTTCTCTAAAAATGAGAGAAAATATGAGAAATGTAACGTACAATTTTTCTATCAACGAATGAAATTCATTGGATATAAAAGGAAGTCCCCTGAGATGATGTAGTTAAGATCCCAAAAAATTTGGGAAGCATTTTAGACTCTTAAAAATGAGAATCCCAGGCTCAAATGAAAAGAAAAAAATGAACTAGAATGAAGAAACAATTTCTTACGAAAAACTTATGAAACATAATGGTATTTTCATAATTTTGAGCAATTTTTAAAATTCACATAGGAGGGTTTGAGTTCTCCAAGGTTCTCAGAGGCCCTGAAAACTATGGGAAGGCCTGGGACGGCTAAAGCCCCTCTGGTAGACATTTTCTAATGTCAGTCGACTTGAACTTTGGCTGATTTGTTCGAGAAGGTTTTAGCTCCAATTTGAAAGATTCTAAAGGTATTTTACTAAATTAGGAACCTAAATTTAATAATGGAAAAGGAAGCTCCTAAAAAGGAGCTAAAATGAGTAAGAAACGAAAATGCCAACAATGAAGGGTAAAATTAGAATTTTTGAGAAAGTGGAAGCTTCTTCAACATAATTTAACTTTTTTATTTCTTCTCCCCTTCATTAGCATGACCCATTCTACCCAAAAACTTGAGAAAACACTAGCTCTCTTAGGCAAACCATGGAGGAGAAGAAAGGAGGAGAAAAAGCAAGGAAAAGGTAAGGAATTTCATGGATTTTTATGCTCCTTCTTCTTCCAAACTTGTTCCTCTCCTCTTGAGCTTTCTTTCTATGATTATAATGAAGTTTATAAATCTGTTCTAAGGGAGAAATTAAGGGGAAAATTTGGATTTGAAGAGAAGAGCTCAAAGAAGACAAGATTCAAGTGAGAAAGTAAGAAAACAAGGTAATTTCTTCTTCCATGGTTGCTACCCCTTGCTCCTCTTCCTCCACCATTTCGTCCCACTCATGAAACCCTAGGAGGGTTTGATTTTTAGGTAGAACAAAGGGTGATTCTTAGGGAAAAGGGTGTGGAGATTACGAATATGCAAAGAGAATTAACAAAAAATTATAGAAATTCAAGATGTAATTTCTAGGGTTTCAAATATTCCTTCCAAAATTTGATTTAATCTCTAAATTCTTATGCCTAAATAAGTGTTTGAATGAGCTTCTAAGATCCATAGAAGCCTCCCTATATGCTTCCTCCATCAAGAAAACAAAGCAAAATCCATGAAGCCTAAAACCTTCCACCTAAAACCTTCCAAACATTCGGCCAAGAGAGGATAGAATAGTTAAGGATAGTTTTAAATTTTTATAAGCCCATTTTTTAGTCATATATGATGAATGAATATGAGGGGAAGCCTTGGAAAAATTTTAGAAATCATAGAAAGTGAGATGGTGCTTTATATTCCATAATATGACCTAAAGAAGCAACATGTAGTTAAACTCTTAGTTTTAATTATGTGATGACTCCAAGAAGCTTAAAAGGAGTCAAGAATCATATTTGAAAAGAAAGAATGAAGCCTACAATTTATTTAATGAGTGTTGCTTCATTAGGTGCTTTCTTGGAAACACAAAGGGGTCAATGAGTCAAGCTAGAGTTTAAGCAAGTTGTGTGGCCTTAAAATTAATTCCATGAACCTAATTAGCTTCCATAAATTATGTTTAGGCTAAGAGAAATCATTCTCACACCATTATGTATGTGAGGCTGAGAAAGGGAACCTTGATTCAAGAAGAAAAGTGTGTGTTTCCCTCCAAGGTAACTCTCTCCACCTTCTTTCATGCATGATTACTTGCTTTACTTGTCTTTGAATGTGTGTATGTGTATTTCAAGCCATGAAAAATGTTTTAGCATGAGATCTTATCCATGGTACCATGATGATGCATTATGTTTTCCAAATAATGTTTGCCTTAGTTTGCTTGAGTGTGGTGAGGCCAAGAACCTTTAGCCATGGTGAGGATAAGCCAAAAACCCTTAAGACTGGTTGAGATAAAGTAAAGAGTCTCGCAAAAGTGAGGTTGACTCCCACGAGTATGGTTGAGTCTAAGAATCTCTTAAAGAATGGGTGAGGTAAGTCTAAAATCTACAAGTAAATGTGTGAAACTAATCCACTTACTTGGCAAGCCTATGTATGCTATGCATGACTTTTTCAAATGCTAAGAATACTTCTTAAATGTTTGCACATGTCAACATGACCATACATGCATTTATGAGACTTGTTTTGCATTCATTATGTATGATTGAATAGGAGATAAGCTATTGGGATTCTTTGAATCTTATCCCCTCCTCTCCAATGTTCTAACATTTTAGGTGGACCAAGAGAGCAAGGTAATGGAAGCCAACCACCTTGAAGAAGAAAGCTTGACATCATAATGCATAGTTTTTGTTCTTTAAGGCCATATTCATGTCAAATGATGTAACCCATTATTGTATATGGCCTATGACCTCTTGAACATATATAATTATATTAATATGTGATGTATAAATGAGAGAATACATTATGAGACCATTAGAATGCAATTTGGGTATGTTATGACAGTGTGGCTTATTGAATGGTATCATGGAATTGTATATAAGTGTAGGTGAGATGGCCAAAATGAGATGCATGAGGATTGGGATCATTTAGGTAGCTCACACAAGTCCTAATTATACTTTTAGACTTGCCCAAGAGGTGCCAAATTCCAAGAAAAGCCATTTGGACATTTTGGTATCTTATAGAGAGCCAAAATTAACTATAATATCACTTTTTGTCCAAATGAGCTCTTCTTAATTTGAGATTTTGTATGAAATTAGAGCTTATTGAGAGATTTTTGAAAAGCCAAAGAACATAATTTTTGGAGATCTAGAGAATATTTGATGAATTTTCAAAGTTGACAAAAATTCTGGTTTTGGTTATGTCACTGTTCACTCAGGTCCAAAAATGAAATCTATCACATTGGGCCTAAATGATGTCCAATTATTGCAAAATATTATACAAAGAAATTAGACATTCCTATTGACTTGTGTCAACTAGAAGCACTTCATTTGAATTTCTAGAGAGGGAGATATGAATTTTTAAAAAATCTATCCAGTACCAGGCACTCCAACTGACCTCAGGTATTCTTTGATTGGGTTTCGAGGTCTGGGAGTGTCTGAACTAGTATGGAGTTATTTGTTTCCTCTAACTTACATCCATAAATTTTTAGATTGGTATCATTTACATAGATTAGACTTTTGTGGAATTAATTGGACATTTTTTAAGTTTGCTGCAGAATTCTGTGACAGCACCAGTGGGCAGCCTGACCTCTGGACCATTTCGAATGTCAAACATCCTCTTTGTTGGATGTTATGGTCTGAAAATATTTTTTCCATAAAGTAGACATGTGTAGCTATCTAAAATGGCCAAGAATACATGATTTTGATTTTTTTAGAATTAGTTATGATTTTCCAAAGTTTGTGATAGAAATGAGAAAAATCTGTCTGAAAATATATATATATATATGTATTTTATGCTTTCCTTTGGTTTCCACGAGCTGTGAGCAACTTTTAATGATGCAAATGAGTTGTATTCTTGTAATTAAATATAAAAATGTGATGTAATCACATGATCCCCATGACACTGAATGAAATTTTTATATGCGACGCAATGCTAAGAAATGTATTATTTAATGCTAGTTTTCCTTGCCTCTTTGTGAGTTGCTTAATATGAGGCATAAAGATAATATGAAATGAGATAAAAATATATAGTGTTACACACACTCCAATCGTTTTAAACGAAACTATTAAAAATATTCTTTAGCTCTTATCACCCTTATTCATTAGGCCCAAGTTGTGGTAGCTAGGATCGAGTAATTGCATTTTTTATCAACCAGGATCAAGCAAGTGGGTTAGGACCTTTGTACCTATAAAGCCTCAGCCCTAGGGACCTTTTGAAATCTACATAATTCTAACTCATTATGGATTGTATGTCACTCCAACTATTTAGTCATTCATAGTAATCTATTGTACACCAGTTCTCAAACTCCCATTGTCGATTTCCCAACCATAAGTAAGACTTACTCCTTACCTTCTGTAAGGCATCCATTACTAGTTAAGTGTTCTACTCTATATCATTACCTTATAAGTTCTCAATATCACTCTAGGTGGCCCTTGAAAAGCTTAGAACTTTTCTCAGGTAAAGAATTGCTACTCTTGTTGTGATCAGTTAACTACTTCAATAGGCCAATCAATTGGTCGACCGTACCCAGTTAGCTTGCTTAGTAAATGGTGGTCAACTGATCATAAATACTATTAGTAGCTTTATTCATCATCCTCATTAGTTACCTGGACTCATTCATTCAGTCAACTAGTGCTTTACAATGAGTGACTGGTGCATCTATTGCATAGCCAGTTGGCAACAAGCCTTAACTAGTTGTTTATCTAGATTGAGACCAGTAACCCAATCTCCAAAGAAAAGAAGGGCAAAATTCTAGCCTTTTCATTGGCATTAACAACCTCACATCTCAAAATTAGTATTACTAAAGTGTTATGAGGTAGAATCTCACTACACTCTATTATTCTTAAGGGCATACTTATTGTGATAAGTGATGTTCTAAAAAAAATTTAAGAAACAGTCGTTTTAATCAAGCAATACAAGCCTCATATCATTATTCCTCTATATTTCCTTGCAGAACATAAAGTGCAACAACTATATGTTCACCCAATTAGCTATTTTTATAAGCTAATACCATGCCAAATATGCATTATAATTGCCAAGTTTCTAACCATCAAATTTAAATTAGAACAGTTTTCCTGAACCATTGCTCTGATACCAAATGTGATGACCTTAACTTCTACTCATGGTAATTAAGTTTAAACATGTAGTTAATAATCATAAATCAAGGTCTAAAACCATTTAAATTAATCAATTTACAAAGAAAGTGAAGAAATTTGAACCTTAATGTTATTAGAGTCAATAACTCAATATTTACAACCATTCATGTACATAAGCAAAACAATTCCTCAATTAAAAGCTTTTAAATCTATTACCCATTAATTTTCAACTCTCAAGAACCCCTTACAAGTGTTTCTAAGTCATCCCTTGATGTTGCCATAGGAAAACCTAGGTTTCTAGGTTAATATAAGGGTTTGAGAACCTTCGCTGTGGCTAAATGCCTTTATACCGTGGCTAGAGGACCTCTTGGAGCTTCCTAACTTGCTCCTCAATATTGGCCACGGCCAACTATCCATTTCGTTGCTGCTAATTACTTTCTGTTACTTTCCCTAGCAACTTCGTCACTTTTGGCCAAAGCCAATTACCTTCTGTTACTCTCCCTAGGCAACTTTATCGCTTTTGGCCGAGGCCAATTAAATGTTGGCCGCTGCTAATTACTTTCTGTTACCATAACTCCCAAAGTTTCTTCCCATGCTCTCCAATTCTCCCTCTAGTAACACTCTAGACCACTTTAACTTAATTTATGAAGATCTAGTGTCATTCCTTTACCTAATCTACCTAACACATCTATCATTACCCATTCAAAACTCAAATGTGGATCATTAATCCTCTAGCTACCACAAACCAGCGAGTTCAAAGATTATTGACAACAAAAAGTTTATAAACTACTCACATTTCCATTCAAACATAAATCTCAATAGAAGTTCCATACATCACTAGTTCAAGTTGACATCTAATGTATCACATGATTACAGTCCCTATGCTTAGCAATACATGATGCAATTCAGTAATTACATAAAATTAGTAATCTAATTACACAACACAATCTAACAAGGTTTCCAAACCTATATGCTACCAACCCATATAATAAGCTTCCATTAATTTCTCCTTGCCACTAAGAGATTTGGTCCCTGAAAATGTTAGCCTACAATCAAGGTGAGATATACAATCTCAGTAACAAGAGGTAAATTCCATATATATGTACAGATTAATCAATACAATGCAATTTCATATTATCATTACCAAAATCATTAATTCAATTTGCAAATAAACTAGTTGAGCTACCAATGACTACTGTCCCATACCAGCAATTACACACATGTTAATGGCCAATAACATCAAGAGATGTCCGTCCATGACATAATGAGTACAACCAGGGATCAGTGCATCTGGGGTCTGATCACAACCTAGTACCCAATCGAAGTACATGCACGGGTGGCAGCCGCACCATAGCTCCACCATGGACTCACAATGTCTAATCATAATAATAATTCAAACAGTCAACCAATCATTTAGTATTTCAAAATCATATATGTGCAAATAATAACAGATTAACATGAATATATACATAGAATTAAGAAATTAACCTTGGTTACCTCAATGAAACCAATTACTCTTCCTCTAGCTACCACCATGATCTAAAACATACCAAGCCCAAGCTTTCTAATGATCTATTGCACCAATTTAGGGTCACAACAACAAGAACTCATAATGGGTCACTCTTAACATCTCCATTTTCGCACATGTAAAAGCCAAGCACCAAAAGTCAGTCCAAATAATAGGAATTCAGTACATATGCCACACAAGAGAAAAGAAAACACTTACACATATACCCAAAAGGTCAAATGGACTAGTTGAGCCTCAACTACTAAGAACACACCATGGGTCATTCTAAAATTCGAATTTGAGTTATCAAGCCTAGAAATTTCATTGTTTCACCTTCATCTCCTTATAATTTCGCACAATAGCAAAACCCGTTATGAAAATCAATCCTTGGGGACATTTTTCAGCAAAATGATACACAAAATGAGAGGGAAATGCTTATCCAATCACCCCTTTGACTTGCAACTTTGATAATCTTGCAAGGAAATACCTAAACACCAAATTTTAGATTTGAGAAGGAGATGAAAATGCCTCAAACCAGAAACTAATCAAGCCAAAATGAAGAGGAGAATAAGAGGGACATGTTTTATATAGATTACTATGGCCAAATCTTTCTCTAAAAGTGAGAAATGGTATAGGAATGTAGAAAACCGTAGCCTCCTCTCTTCCTATGCGAAAATGGAGTTCTCCCTTGCCTAAGATTAAGCTGGTTTGTAGAAAAGAGGATAAGGGGCTGAGTAAGTTAGGGTTTTAGATGGGTTTAGGCTAACCCTAAAGCCTGAAATCCACTTAGGTTCAGATATGTGCTTATTGGGCCATGGGTTGAAGGGTTTAGTTAATGAAATGAAAGTTGGGCTTTTAAGAAATAAGATTGAACCTTCTTACAAACTAGAAGTGGGCTTTCTTATTTGGCTTATGGCATAAATACATTAATCATAAGGTCCAAATTAAATGTCTAACTCCCCTTAGTTAATTCCTTAATTAAACTCATAACCATAATTAATATATCTCCACCTAGCAATAACTAAACATAATTATTAGCTCAAAATGTCTAAAATTAATCCATTTCTTTATAAACCTTATCTTCCTTATTTTTCCCAAATCCTTGTATTAATTCCTTAATTCACCATAATCATCATTAATAAATTCTGGGGTGTTACATGATACATTTACATGTCAAAGAATGCATGCATGCCATAAAAACTTCTCATTAATATATATAAATCAATTTCCTTATCATATGAACTCATATATATCAAATATAGACTTTAGAGGATGTTGGTTTAGCCTCACCCAAGTTCCTTGGGGCTTTTAGATTTGTCTTACCCACTTTAAGAGACTTTTGACTTAGCCTTACTTCTTCTTGAGACTTTTGGTTTTGTCTCACCCATTCTTAAGGACTTTGGCTCATTCTCACCTGTTTTAAGGGAATTTTGACATAATCACATCCATTCAAGCCACTTTGCATTCAAAATTGCATTTCAAGAAGCATAATAGTACCATACATGTAATCAATAGCTATAAACATATCTCATAGTTCAAACATATACACAAGCAACCAATGACAAGTAAACACCTACGGAATGCATGTAATAAAGGTTAGAAAGCTATCTTGTATCAAAAGTCACACATTTTTCCTTTATTCTTTCCTTCCCTTTTTTGGCCATACACTTACACTTAGGAGAATCTTGATTTGCTTAGTCTAGACACATCAAATAAGACATAATTCAATCATTGGAACCAATTCTAGCCTTACACAAACTCTATGCAAGCTCACTTTCCCATATGACATCAATATGGTTCCATAAAAGGACATAATGAAGCAACCCCTAGGATTTATGATCTTAGCTTCAATTTCTCATTCTATCTAAGTCTCTTGACTCTATTTAGACTCTTTGGAGTCATCATAATTTCAATTTAAGGAAGCCAGATTCAAGTTACTTCTTTATGTCTTAAAAAGGAATCTAAACCTCCATCACACAAATCATCATTTCTAAATTCAAACTAATGCTTCCCTCATGTTTACTAATCATATCTAGGTCATTCCCATCATTGAAATTAATTAAAACTCTCCCTAGGTGCCTAAACCTTGCCTTGGCCAAGATATGCTACATGGTTAGCATTCATGAGGTTTGTTTAATTTTTCTTAGGGAATTGGCACTTGTGAAGCTTCCTAGATGTCTTTTGATCCCTTACATACTCTTACATGGGCTAGGTTATCCTTAAGAAGCTTCAAAAATGGCTAGGTGCACTAAGAACATTAAGTCACATAATTTCCAAAACTTCTCTTTTAAATCTAATTGTATATTCTTATTCCTCATGCTTGACAACCCTTGCCCCTACCTTGTTTTTGGCTTGAATTCATTCTCTGGCGAGTGGGCCTTGTGCTAGATGAAACTAGCATAAGAAGAGCAAGCAATAAAAGGCCATGATTCTTACCTTATTTTCAAGCTTTTTCAAGGAGCTTTAACTTGGTTCTAGCTTCTTCTTCCAATTCTAACTTCCCTCTATTGAACCAGCCCAAAATCAATCCTAAATTAGCCATGAAAACCATGGGAGAAAAGAGGAGAAAGAGGAAAAGAAGATTGGTGAAGGAGAAGACATTAAAAACTATGGATTTCCTTACCTTTTTGCTTGGTTTCTCCTTCCTTTCTTCCTTCCTTCTTATGTACCTCTCCCCACTACCCTTGGTTATGTTTTAGAGTAGAAGTAAGTCAGTTAGAAGGAGGGAGCAAAAGTTGGACATGTTTTAAGGGGGCTAAGGCTCATTTAGATAACTTTTCAAAATTACACTTTAGTCTCATATTTTGGTTTTGTCCAATTAGGATCATTTCAACTCCTTATTGAGAACTGTATTTTTTATCATGAAATTTAGGTTCTCTAATTCATAAAATGCCTTTGGTTTCACCCAAATTGGATTTAAAACCTTTCCAAATGAATCGGTTAAAGTTTTGGTCAACCGACATTCTAAAAATGTAAACTAGAGGGGTTTTGGCTATTCCTAAGGTTTCTATAGTTTTTAGGGCCTCTGAGAACCCCGAAACACTCATTTTTTCCATTTAAAAATTTCTTCTTTGAGTTTTCTAAAAGTTGGCCAGAATTACCAAAATATCACTAGATTTTGTCTGATTTTATTTAATTATGCTGACTTCAATTTTTGGGCTTCTTTTGCCTTGTATCCTCATTTTCAACTATTTAAAATTTTTTCCTAATTTTATTTAATCTCAAATCATTCGATTTAAGGGACCTCCTTTTATATTTTCCTCAATTTAGAACTTTTAAGACATGATGGGTATTACATGTGAGATGGTAATTTTTTATGCTAGCCTTTTCTCATGCAATGGTTCTATGGAAATGATACTTGAATGGATTAAAACTTGCTCAAATAAAGAGATTGCAATTTAAAGCCAAAATGGACCATTTTGAAACTACATTTTAATCCAAATGAGCTATAAATTGCACCTCTACCCCTTGATACCCTAAATAATCTAGTTTAGGGCTGAAATTAAGAGAATTTATACAGCTTTCTAACAAGTTAAAGATGATTTTTTTTTTAGCTCTACAAAACATTTTAGGAATTTTTAAAATTGGCTATAATATGCAATTTTGATTTTTATTATATCTACTATCACAATCATAGTTTTTTAGACTTTTCAAAAGTTAAATGAATTCAATTTTATTTGAAATTTTAACAACATAAAATTTAGATTTTAAGCTTTCTATAGATACTTAATTTTGTATAAATTAGAGTTGTATAGTCAAAGTTATGAATTTTTAAAATTTGCAGCCCTTTTATATCAAAGAGGCAAAATTTGACTATATAATTCCAAATTGTAAATGGATCCTTTATCATGGTCATATGGACCAAAACAAATTTGTGTAAGGTAGCCTTGAATGAAAAAGAAAAGAAATTTAAAATTTGACCCTTACAGTTCCGTTGGATATGTAAAAAAGGCTAAAAACTGCAATCTTAAATATTGTAACAGTTGAAATTTTTGTTGGTATTGAATAGCATGATATATGAATGTTTATATAGAGTATGTTATGACATTTTATTAGCTTCTATTGGAACTAAAAACATAAGAAAGATGTCTAATATGAGTTACACACCTATATATATATATATATATACAAAGGTATTAAAACAAAAAGCGATTCAAAGTGTGCTTAGATATAAGACTTGAACTTCAATTTATGGGATTGACATGCATGATACCATCAATGTAAGTATTAATGACCATGACATGATTGACCTAGATAAGCTAAAATTAGACTGTGGAAGACCTAATATGGACCGAGGATCTTAAAATGTAGAAGAAATAAAAAATACTAGAAGTGACAATAATATGATGCCAACTGATCTTAGATGGATAAAAGGAATAAAAATATTTTTTTTTACACACAAGATAGCTAAAACCATTATGTTTTTTACTTATTTATGTTACTAAGAATTTTTATGATTTTCACATGGTATGGTAATGTTTTTAGAAAGCCAAGATGCCTATCACTAAATACATAATAGAGGTATAATGGATGTATGTGTTGATTCTGGGCATTGGTATGTAACACCATATATTTCTAGCTCATTTTATACTATCTCTATGCCTTATATCAAACAACTCATAAGGAGGCAAGGAAAAATAGCATTAAATAATGCATTTCTTAGCGTTACGTCACGCATAAAAATTTCATTCAATGTCATGTGGACTATGTGAGCTCATACATCATATTTTCATATTTAATTACATAAATATAACTCATTTTCATCATTAAAAGTGGCCTACATCTCATAGAACTTAAAAGGAAGCATGAAATACATACATATATTTTTGGCCAGATTTTTCACATTTCTATCACAAATTTTGGAAAATCATAAATAATTCTAAAAAAATAGAAATCATGAATTCATGGCCATTCTGGAAAGATATATGTGTCTACTTCATGTTAAAAATATGTCCAGATCATAACATCCATCATAGAAGGCATTTGACATTCGCAAAGGTCCAAAGGTCAGGCTGTTCACTGGTGCTATCATAGAATTCTATAACAAACTTCAAAAACGTCCAATTAATTCTAAAAAAATCCAATCTATGGAAATGATACCAATATAAAAATCTGTGGATGTTAGCTAGAGGGAAAAAATAACTCCAAACTAATTCAGGCACGCCCAGACCTCAAAACTTAATCAAACAATAACTGAGGTCGGCTAGAGTTCTTGATACTAGACAAATTCTTTGAAAATTCATATCTCCCTCTCTAGACATTCAAATGAGGTGCTTCTAGTTGTCATAAGTCACTAGGAATGTCTAGTTTCTCTGTATAAAATTTCATGGCAATTGGACATTATTTGAGCCCTATGTGATAGATTTCATTTTCAGACTAGTATGAACAGTGACATGACCAAAACCAAAACATTTTCCAATTTTGAAAATTCATCAAATATTCTCTAGACCTTTGAAAATTATGTTCTTTAGCTTCTCAAAAAGCTCTCAACAAGCTCTAATTTCATGTCAAATCTCAAATCAAAAAGAGTTAATTTGGATAAAAAGTGATATAGGGTTTCATTATGGTCAATTTTGGCTCCATATAGGATACCAAAATGTCCAAATGGCTTTCCTTGGGGTTTGGCACCTCTTGGGCAAGTCTAAAAATATGATTATGACTTGTGTAGCTACCCAAGTGATCCCAAATCTTATGCATTTCATTTTGGTTATTCCACTTTCATTCATACATGAAATTCCATAATGCAAAATTGCCATTACATGACCAAAATGAGTATTTCCATAGATATAATCCTAGTTCTTATTTATACACAATACATTAATATAATTATACATGTTCATAACATCATAGGTCATATACAACTAGGGATTTTATCAATTGCTATCCATAAGGCCTTAAAGTAACAATTTCAAGATACATTAATGTCATGCTCTCATCTTCAAGATAGTTGGCTTCTATTGCCTTGCTCTTTTGGTTCACCTAGCATGTTAGTGTTGGGAATTTTTAAGATGCACAGCGAAAAATTAAAACCTCAAATCTCTTTCCATGGATCCATTAATGTTGTTTAAATCAAGTAGATCTAGAAATATTTACATTTTTCTATCGGATCATAGGAACTAATCTATAGATCTGCTCCCTCTACTGGTATCCACACGAACGTATGCTCAACTTGAACAGCATGCTAGTTCCTTTTACCAACATTCATACATGTTCTTGGTAAAGAAGACGATCTCCTCGTCCTCTCTCTCTAGGCCTCCGTACGACATTCGTATAGTGTCTGTACGCTTTCTATCTTTAGGATTTTTCTTTAGTTTTGTAGTTCTAAGAAACCCAAGCCACCTACCTTTTTATAGAGGTATCTTATTAGGGTTTCAGATATGTTTAATTAATTTAAAATACATTATTTTAAATCAAATCAAATCAAATCAAATCAAATTTGAATTAAATAGATTAGTTTCAATTTAAGTCTATCTAATAGATTTAAATTTTAACTAATTATTTAATATAAATCTAGAACTTAATTTAAATTTAATTTACCTCATAAATTAAATTTAATTTAAATTATCATATTAGTTTAAATTTAAATCTATCATATAAATTTGAATTTAAAACTAATTAATTTAAATTAATTAAAGGATATATATATTTTTTAATTTTATAAATTATATATATATATTTATATATTTATAAAATCCTTCCACCCTAAATTAAACGTGACATTCATTGAATTTAGACACAATTTCAGATTCAATTAATTTGGACATGACATTCATTAAATCTAAATGCAATTTTAGATTCAATGAATTTGGACATTTTAACTCAAGTTGACTCGTTCCTGTATGCGATCCTGTAGACCCATATAATGTTGGCAATGGGCTAATAACACTATTTAACCCAGAAGTCACAAACGGCCTCTAGCAAGACATTGTCACTACCCAAATCATATAGGGATCGGAGATTTGATGCAACCTGTCATATAACCGTATCACATCCCTTTTGTCACATGATATCTAGATCAAGTATGAGGCATGAAAACGTTATTCTCATCTTATTTGATCGTCGCTTTCTTGATCTACGTGCAGACTTCCGTACGAATGGAAATCCTTCCATTCGAACACGGCCATGCATTTCTTAGTCTCACTCATCGAGTGGCCTAGAGATATTTCTCTATTAATCAGAGGGACAAATCCTATCTTGACCACTCATCTTTTTCTACATGAATTCTACTATGCCTAATTATAGCCTTTATGATCACCCGATTAAAGATGACTTTTGACTATGCAAAAAAATAGTGTTTTTTCATGTTGGAAACTATAGTCTCAAGTCTAAGGGCTCAGTGACACAGTTATACATAAGATACGCTTATGACTTAATCCATGTAACTATCTCATGGCGGGTCGATCCAACATCTTGTTCCCTAATAAATGCCTATGATTTTGATTCATATCTTTATACATGATAATCATCAATCAAAATTATACTAGTCTTAGTTCATTATTATTCCCATAAAGATGATCGACTAGAGATATTTAGGATAACTAATATGATTTATCCAAGGATATTATTATATAGAACATATAAAAATATAATAATGTAATAAAAGAAAACTCTTATTTCTTAATAAAGTACAATGTTTGTAATACAATAATTGGCCTAGAGTACAATCTCCAACAACTCTCACTTACACTAGGCCCAATCGTTGATGTGTCTAATACCTATTGACCTAACATGACGCTCATGCTTTGCCTATGTAAGCGGTTTAGTAAGTGGATCAGCAACATCGTCATTAGTTGGTACTTTGCTTATCTTTATATCACCCCTATCAATAATTTCTTTGATAAGATGATATCACCTGAGTATGTGTTTTGTTCTTTGATGTGACCTAGGCTCTTTAGCCTGTGCTATAGCACCATTGTTGTCGCAAAATAGATCTATTAGATTTGAGATGGTAGGCACCCCTCCTAGTTCAGTGATGAACTTCTTAATCCAAACGGCTTCCTTAGTTGCATTTGATACTGCTAGGTACTCAGCTTCTGTTGTAGAATTAGCTACTGCACTTTGCTTCGAGCTCTTCTAACTGATTGTTCCACTATTCAAACAGAATACAAATCCTGATTGCAATGTAGAATCATCCTTATCGGACTAGAAACTTGCATCTGTGGAACCATTTACAACAAGCTCATCTTCCAATCCTTCATAGACTAAGAATACATCCTTAGTCCTTCTTAAGCATTTTAGGATATTCTTGACAGCAGTCCAGTGACTTTCACTTAGATCTAACTGATATCTACTAGTTATACTTAAGGCATATGAGACATCTGATCGAGTGCACAACATAGCACACATGATAGATCCAATAGCCAAGGCATATGGAATCTTGCTCATGCGATCTCACTCATCATGTGTACTAGGACACTGAGTCTTGCTGAGATTGATGCCATGAGACATGGGTATATAACCCCTTTTTGAATCTTGCATATTAAACCTATGCAATACTTTGTCTATGTAAGTGCTTTGACTTAAGTCAATTAGCCTCTTTAATCTATCTCTATAGATCCTTATCCCTATGATGTAAGTGGCTTCGCCTAAATCTTTCATTGAAAAACACTTTTCTAACCAAGTCTTGACATTTTGCAAGGTAGGAATGTCAGTTCCAATGAGTAGGATGTCATCAATATAAAGCACTAGAAATACAATTGTGCTCCCACTAACTTTTTTGTAAACACAAGGTTCATCGATATTTTAGATAAATCCAAAATCTTTGACTACTTCATCAAAGTGATGATTCCAACTCCGAGATGCTTGTTTCAACCCATAAATAGATTTTTGAAGCTTACAAACCTTCCCAAAATCCTCTAGACGTACAAAACCTTCAGGTTGTGTCATGTACATATCCTCAAGCAGGTTCCCATTATGGAATGTTGTTTTGACGTCCATCTGCCAAATCTCGTAATCATAGTACGTTGCAATAGCAAGAAGGATCCTAATTGATTTAATTATGGCGACTAGCAAAAAGGTTTCATCATAGTTTATACAATGGGTTTGTTTAAATCCTTTTACAACCAATCGTGCTTTGAAAGTATGCACTTAGCTGTCCATGTTGATTTTCTTCTTAAAACCCCATTTGTACCCAATGATTTTTATACCTTTAGGTGGGTTAATCAAGGTCTATACCTAATTATCATACATGAATTACATCTCAGACTTAATGGCTTCTAGTCATGTTTCAAAGTCTGATCCCACTATTGCTTCTTAATAAGTAGTTGGCTTGTCTTATCAATGAGCAACACATCATGACTTTCAATTAAAAGAAATCCATATCTTTGAGGTTGATGTCATGTGCTATCAAACCTTCATGGGCCTTGTGTTACTTGAGTAGGCTCAACAACTTATTGTGAGTCTTCTTGTATTTCCATCTCTGGCTCAATGCGATTTTGTGGCTCTTGAACTTCTTCGAGATGTATCTTACTCCTATTGGTTCTTTTAAAGATAAATTCTCTTTCTAGAAAAATACTATTTCGAGCAATAAATAGTTTATTCTTATTGGGATTATAGAAGTAGTATCTTTTAGTTTCCTTAGGATACCCCATAAAAAGGCATTTTATAGATTTTGGTGTTAACTTATCTGAGGCTTATTGTTTAACACATGCCTCGCATCCCCAAATCTTGAGAAAAAATAAACTGGGCTTTTTCCCAATCCATATCTCATATAGGGTCTTTTCAACACCTTAGATGGGACACGGTTTAGTGTGAACGTAATTGTTTCTAATGCATAGCCCAAAAGGATGGTGGAAGATCTATTTGACTCATCATAGATTGAACCATATCTAATAGGGTTTGATTCCTTCATTCAGAAACACCATTCCATTGTGGTGTTCCTGGTAGGGTTAATTGTGAGACAATTCCATAATTTCTAAGATGGTCAATAAATTCTTGACACAAATATTCACCACCTCAATCAGATCGAAATGCTTTAATAGATTTGCCAAGCTAATTTTGTACCACATTTTGGAAGATTTTGAACATTTCAAAAGATTCAGATTTGTGTCTCATTAAATAGATGTATCCATATCTACTATAGTCATCTATAAAAGTAATGAAGTACAAGTGACCACCTCTGGCAGCGGTACTTAGTAGACCATATACATCGGTATGTATTAAGCCCAATAGGTCAGTGGCCCTCTCACTATGCCCAGTAAAAGTGCCTTAGTCATCTGTCCTAATAAAAAAGATTCGTAGGTGTCAAATAATTCAAAATCAAATTAGTTGAGTAATCCATCTTAATGGAGCTTTGAAATGCGTTTCTCATTTATATGGCCTAGACGACAGTGCCATAGGTAGGTCTAATTCAAATCATTGGACTTGATCCTTTTGGTAGTTACGTTATAGATATTTTCATTATTAGAAATTTCAAGGTTCAAGTAATAATGACCACCGTGCAAATCACCATCCGCATAAAAGATGTCATTAAAATAAATAGAACATTTATTATTCCCAATAACTGAAGTAAAACCTTCCTTATCTAAAAAAGAAAGTGAAACAATATTTCTACTCAAAGCAGGAACATAATAGCAATTGTTTAAAACTAACAAAAGCCCACTAGGCAAAACTAATTTATAAGTGCCTACGGCTAAAGTAGCAACTCTTGCTCTATTTCTAACTCGTAGTTCTATTTCACCCTTTTTCAGCTTCCTACTCCTTTTAAGACCTTGCACATTTGTACAAATGTGAGTCCCACATGTAGTATCTAATATCCATGTAAAAGAAGTAGAAAGATTAATTTCTATAACATAAATACCTAAAGTAATAGCTCCGCTATTCTTCTTATTCTTTAGATCTTTCAGGTAGAGCTTGCAGTTTCTCTTCCAATAACTGAGCTCATTGCAAAAGAAACAAAGTCCTTCCTTGGGAGGCTTTGCCTTCTTGGCTTCAAGCTTGGGCTTGTTTTGGTCCTTGGACTTATTGTTTGAGCCTTTTCCCTTTCCCTTGCTTTTGCCTTTCTTTTTCATTCCTTTTCCTTTTTGAACCATTAAAATAGTGCTTTATTTTTTCTAGATATTTTGTTCAACAATTTTAAGTATCGAATGCAATTTAGAAATTGATTTGTCTATGTTTGTTCATATTATAGTTCATGACGAACTAGTCATAACTTTCTGGGAGTGAGTTTAAGATCAAATTTGTAGCTAACTCCTGGCTCATAGGAAATCTGAGCCTTTCAAGGTGATCAATGTAGCCTTTCATCTTTAAGACGTGAGCACTAACTGATGCACCTTCAGCCATTTTGTAGAAATGTAAGGCCTTGGTAGTTTCATACCTTTCTTGTCTTGCCTATTGCTGGAACATTTCCTTGAGATGCACAATCATTTCATAAGCCTCCATGTGTTCTAAATCATCCTGAAGTTCTGGAATCATAGTGGCTAGCATCAAGCATACTACATCCACATAGTCATTAAGATGATTAGTGTGGGCATCCTTTTGGGCTCTTGGAGCATTGGCTATAGGCTCCTCAGGAATAGGTTGATCTAGGACATATAACTTTCTTTCCTGCTTGAGAACAATTCTCAAGTTCCTAAACTAGTGAAGAAAGTTGGTCCCATTGAGTTTGTCTTTCTCAAGGACGGATGACAATGATAGTGTAACAGAATTATTTGTCGACATTTTTCTATAACAAAATATGCAAAGTCAAGTTAATAATCTCCTACTAAAAATTAACCCTTAATTTAATTTAGCAGGCTAAGACCTATATTTCACTCAATTATAAGTCTGCTTTGGCAAGACATTTAAAATTAAGTTATTTAGGTAGGTAACTTGTTTACTAATTACATCACATGTAACTCTTAGATCTTTTTAGGATTCCATCATCATATGATCCGACGTGTTTAATCCCATCTAATGGCTTGAGACCCAAAACCGTTTTGATAGTCCTAATTAAGTCAAACCATTATGAACCTTATGAGTATCATCGTTACCCAAGCTGCCTCACTAAGATAACCTAAGTATATCCACTTTGATGGAACATACACTTAGGCGGCTTTGACAGGTGTTCATAAATAGGTGGCATATAAACTTAAAATTTGATTCGAGGGATTTTATTGTTATTATTTTGTTGTGATTCAAATATTTGATCATCACATGATAATATACTATGATAGCATCTCATACATACATATGATCTCATTATGAAGTATAAATAAATATGTCACAATATGGCCCCATCTAACCTATCTCCTCCTAAGCCAATGAGAGAATTCTTCTAAGATAAAAACTACAAAGAGAAACCTCAATTGAACATTTAAGGGGAGTGAGATGAGAAAAAAATATACATCCAGAATAAATAGAGAGAGGCACGACACGCAAGCTGTATTTAAAAAATTGCAAATCATAAAAACCTAGGGCTATATTATGCACCATACCCATCCAATTCAAACAAACATAATTCATATATAAAGTTATAAACATCTCATCTCATAAGAAAGGTTGTAAGCATTATGATCTTAGTGTTAAATCATATTAGGTTACGCTAAACACGTTTTCATATTTGAGATTCATGTATCACATACATATATTATAGAATTAAATATGTCCTATCAACGTGTTTAGTTTCTTCATCATATGCAAATCACATATTCAAAATCATATTTATGTACATATACGAATATGGATTGTTCGTTCATGTCATGAAAGCATGTTTGTAACATATATAAATATATATGTACGGAATAACATGTTACATATGAAAACATGAAGAGACTTGTTAAACAATTTTGTAAACGTCCAAATTGAACAATTTATAGTCCGAAATTGAATAGATTTAGAATCAGATTCCAAATCAAATTCGAACCCTTTTGTAATTCGCACACATATGTCGCACATAATATTGAACTGTAGAGTTCAAATATCACTTATATGAAATCAAATTTAAAATTGATTTGAATATATAATACATATATGAACGCTAGATTCAAACACTAATAATGTGAGCCCTAAGTTTGCATACTTATATCACATTGCAACATATTGCATCACATTAGGTCATGCAAAATCATAACAAAGGCAAAATTCATGGAACTTCATAGAAGAACTCAATTTAAACAATCATTGACGTGGCTCTGATACCACTGTTGGGAATTTTTGGGATGCACAGCAGAAAATTAAAACCCCAAATCCCTTCCCGTGGATCCATTAATGTTGTTTAAATTGAGCAGATCTAGAAATATTTACCTTTTTCTGTCGGATCTTAGGAACTGATCTATAGATCTGCTCCCTCTATCGGTATCCACACGAACGGATGCTCAATTCAAACAACATTCTAGCCTCTTTTACTAAGGTTTGTACACGTTCTTGGTAGAAAAGACGCTATCCTTTTCCTCTCTGTCTCTCTAGTCATCTGTACAGTGTCAGTACACTTTCTATCTCTAGGATTTTTCTTTAGTTATGTAGTTTTAGGAAACCTAAGCCTCCTACCTTTTCATAGAGGTATCTTATTAGGGTTTCAGATATGTTTGATTAATTTAAAATACATTATTTTAAATCAAATCAAATTAAATCAAATTAAATTAAATAGATTAAATTAAATTTAAATCTATCTAATAGATTTAAATTTTAACTAATTATTTAATATAAATCTAGAACTTAATTCAAATTTAATTTATCTCATACATTAAATTTAAATTATCATATTAGTTTAAATTTAAATCTATCATATAGATTTAATTTAAAACTAATTGATTTAAATTAATTAAAGGATATATATATATATATATATATTTAAATTTTATAAATTATATATATATATATATATCAAATATGTATATTTATATATTTATAAAATCCTTCCACCCTAGATTGAATGTAATATTTATTGAATTTAGACGCAATTTTAGATTCAATGAATTTGGATATTTTAGCTCGAGTTAACTCTTTCTTGTGTGCGACCCTGTAGACCCATATAATATTAGTAGTGCGCTAATAACACTATTTAACCCACAAGTCATAAGCAGCCTCTAGCAAGACATTGTCACTACCTAAATCATATAGGGATCGGTGATCCGATACAACTTATCATATAACTGTATCACATTCCTTTTGTCACATGATATCTAGATCAAGTATGAGACATGGAAACGTTATCCTCATCTTATTTGATCGTCGCTTTCTCGATCTACGTGCAGACTGACAGTACGAATGAAAACCCTTCCATTCGAGCACGGCCATGCATTTCTCAGTCTCACTCATCGAGGGGCCCAGAGATATTTCTTTATTAATCAGAAGGACAAATCCTATCTTGACCACTCATCTTCTTCTACATGAATTCCACTATGCCCAATCATAGCCTTTATGATCACCCCGTTAAAGATGACTTTTGACTATACCAAAAAATAGTGTTTTTTCATGTTAGAAACTATGGTGATCTCAAGTCCAAGGGCTTGATGACATAGTTATACATAAGATACACTTATGATTTAATCCATGTAGCTATCTCATGGCGGGTCGATCCAGTATCTTGTTTCCTAACAAATGCCTATGATTTTGATCTGTATCTTTATACATGATTAACACATAATCATTAATCAAAATCATACTAGTCTTAGTTCATCATTATTCCCATAATGATGATCAACTAGAGATATTTAAGATAACCAATATGATTTATCTAAGGATATTATTATATAGAACATGCAAAAATATAATAATGTAATAAAAGAAAACTCTTATTTCTTAATAAAGTATAATGTTTGTAATATAATGATTGGCCTAGGGCACAATCTCCAACAGTTGAAACATTGGAGAGGAGGGGATGAAATTCAAAGAATCCCAATAACTCATTTCCCATTCAATCATATATAAAGCATACAAAACAAGTCTCACAAATGCATGCATGGCATATTGACATATGTAATCATTCAAAAAGTATTCTTAACATTTGAAAAAGGTCATACATAGCATACATAGCCTTGCCAAGTAAGTGGATTGGCCTCACCTATTTACTTATGGATTTTGCATTTGCCTCACCCATTCTTTAAGAAGTTCTTAAACTCAACCATACTCTGGGAGTCAACCTCACTTTTGGGAGACTCTTTACTTTATCTCAATCAATCTTAAGGGTTCTTGGCTCATCCTCATCATGGCTAAAGGTTCTTGGCCTCACCATACTCAAGCAAACCAAGGCAAACATCATTTGCAAAACATAATGCATCATCATGATACCATGGAGTAAGAGCTCATGCTAGAATATTTTTCATGGCTTGAAATACATATACACACATTCAAAAACAAGTAAAGCAAGCAATCATGCATGAGAAAAGTTGGAGGGAGCTACCTTGCTAACATTTGTATACTTTTTCCTTAAGCTTTGAATGCTCTCCCTTGACCGCACACACCCAAGAAGGTGGAGATCATTCCTTTTTGGCCTAGACACAATTTATGAAAGCCAATTAGGTTCATGGAATTAATTCTATGGCCACACAACTTACTTAGACTCTAACTTGGTCTATAAACCCCTTTATGTTTCCAAGAATGCACCTAATGAAGCAACACCCATCAATTAAATTCTAGGCTCTATTCTTTTCTTTCAAATATGATTCTTGACTCCTTTTAAGCCTCTTGGAGTCATCACACAATTAAAATAAAAAGCCTAACTATATGTTGCTTCTTTAGGTCATATTATAGAATATAAAGCACCAACTTACTTTCTATGGTTTCTAAATTTTTTCCCAAGGCTTCCCCTCATCTTCACTCATCATATATGACTCAAAAATGGGTTTGGAACAAATTAAAACTATCCCTAGGTAAACAAACTCCTATAGGCTGAGACGAGGAAGCTTTATGATCTCCTTGCACTTTGCTTTGTTTTCTTAATGGAGGAAGCACATGTGGAGACTTCTAGGGATCTTAGGAGCTCATTTAAACTCTCATTTAGATATAGGAATCAAGGTATCAAATCAGATTTTGTAAAGAACATATGAAACCCTAGACTTTGCATCTTGAATTTCCATGGTTATTTGTTAATTCTCTTTGCATATTCTTAATCTCCACATCCTTTTTCCTAAGAATCACCCTTGGTTCTGCCTAAAAATCAAGTCCTCTTAGGTTTTCTCAAGTGGGGCAAAATGGTGGTGAAGGGGAGCAAGGGGTAGTAACCATGGAAGAAGAAATTACCTTATTTTCTTGCTTTTTCTTACTTGAATCTTGTGTTCTTTGAGCTCCTCTCTTCAAATCTGAATTTTCCCCTCAATTTCTCCCTTAAAACAAATTTATAAACTTTATTATAATCATAGGAAACAAAGGAGAATAGAGGAGAAGAGGTTTGGAAGGAGGAAAGTATGAAAAACTATTCTCCTCCTCTTTTTCTTCCTCTTGTATGCCTCATTCTAGGGCTTCTTTCTTTGGTTTAGGGCAGAAACATATGAGGCTACATGAGGGTGAGAGTGGGGCACCACTTATATATATAAGGGAGGAAAAAGAACTTTTCAAAAATTTTCATTTTACCTTTCATTCTTGACATTATCGTTTCTACTTCATTTTAGCTCCTTTTTTAGAACTGTCTTTTCCATTATGAAATTTAGTTTTCCAATTTAGTAAAATTCCTTTGGAATCACTCAAATAGGAGCTAAAACCTTCCTGAACAAATCTGTCAAAGTTCGGGTACACCGACGTTGGGAAACATCCACCAGAGGGATTTAACTGTCTTAACACTTTCTATGGTTTTCAGGGCCTCTAAAAACCTCAAAGAACTCAAAACTTTCATTTAAAAAGCCCTCCTATGTGAATTCCAAAATTTGCTCAAAATTACGAAAATGCCATTACGTTTCATAAGTTTTTTTGTCAAATTTCATTTCTTTATTTTAGCTCCATTTTTATTTCCATTTGACTTGGGATTCTCATTTTTAGGAGTCTAGAATGCTTCCCAAATTTTTTGGGACCTTAACTAAGTCATTTCGGGGGACTTGCTTTTGTATTCGGTAAATTTCGTTCGTTGACGAAGAAACCATACATTACGTTTCTCACATTTTCTCTCATTTTCAAAGAATGGATAGTATAGTTAGGTTCAATTCATTATAGATATAATGTCATACCTAGCTTGTATGATTCATTTCTAACAATTATAGACATCAATCATCAAGTGCACAATAATTAGTAAGCTTTTTACTACAAAAGTTGATCTGTTTATAGGCCAATTGGGGTTATAAAGGTCAAATTTTGATTCTTTTTTCTTATATTTATATTCATCATAAACAAACTTGTTTTGGTCCATTTGATCATGAAATACACATTGGATACCCAAGGAGTTTACCTTAGCCCAAATTGGTCATGGTTCCATATCATGCATAAAACTTTGAAAATTTATAACTCAGGCTATATAAATCCAATTCATGCAAATTGGTGTGTATAGAAAGCATATGATGTGAACTTTATATTTGTAAAATTTTATAAGTAACTAAATTCGTTTGGCCCCTCAAAGATATGAAAAACCAAAACTGGACAATGTAAACATTATTAGGGACCAATCTAAATAATTTTTTGAATTTTGAAGATTCATAAAATATTTTGTAAAGCTCCAAAAATTCTAATTCTTTACTTGTTAGAAAGATCTATTCAAGGTCTAATTACATACCATATTTAAGCTGCAATTAAGTCATTTAGGCCACTTATGATGAGGGTGCAATTCAGGATCCTTTTTAGACCAATCTTAGGCTCCAAATGGTTCAAATGGTATCCAAATTACATTCTTCCACTTTGAGCAAGTTTCAATGATCTTAAACATTATTTCCATCAAATCCATCACATGCAAGAAGGTTTGGATCAAAATATGACCCCCTTGCATCGAAGTTTGCATACATACAACATAGGCCAACATATACAAATTCATATACTAAAGGTCATATTTTATCACAAATTGCTATACATTATAATACTCTAGCTTGTACATATAATTCCATCATAAGACATGGATTATCTATACCATTTTACATCATAAGCCATTAATGATACAAAAGATGCCATAATAATACATTCATCAAAATTTAGTACATATAATGCTCTTTATACATCCTTTCTAAAGTCTAATTCTTTTCCACTTCCTTACTTTGGCTTGGTGACCCTAAAATGATTAGTGGGAACATATGGGTGAGATTTTGGAAAAAATCTCAATGGCTAATCTCAACCAATCAATGCATATGTGAACACCATCAGTAAAATGTAATGCATATGGTGCAACAATGATATCCATATGCTTCGTGTAACTTAAATGCAACATTTAGCATAAAAACTTATTCATTATCAAGCCATGGAATTTTCATAAACTAGCTAGACTTAACTAAACTCAACCGAGGACCAAGAAAAAGTTACTGTGCTTAATCCCATACCATAAGAAGTAAGGAGCCATCATATAGCCATCTCATACATATATAGCTCATTTTGAAAAACATAACAAAACATATCTCATGAATGTATCAAGCAACAACACATACAAGCATTTTAACTCATTCATGTATTTATGCGCATGCAAGAAAGGGAAATAAAGCTACCTTAGAACTTGTGAAGGTCTAAAATGCCACCAACCAACTTCTTGGTTCACTTACCTTGGCTCGTCTTGACTTGACACTCATAATTTGGTGGTTTTGGACTAGCTTGGACTACACATAACAATTCATAAGGCAAATTAATCCATTAGGATCCATTCTAGGTCTCATTATCATTACTTAATCCTATTAAAGTCTAATATGGAATTTAACGCTAATTTAGGTTCAACAAGAAGTAACCCTTGGTTTTCACTTTCTAAACTCCAAACTCTTACTTGCTATAAGTCTTATAACTTTAACAAAACTCATTTGAATCATCATATACTTGGTTAGAGGGGTTTAAGACTAACTTGCTTCTTTAATCCAATTTAGGCCTTAAAAATTCAACTTTCAATTTAAGGCTCCTAAATTCAATCCAATGATTCCATAATTATTTATTCATCATATCTAAGTCTCTAACTTTGTTAGAACTTAAGAAAGCACTCCCTAGGTGCTTCATAGCCCACTTAGTCCAACCTAGGTATCCATAGAGGGTCTTGGGAGTTTTATTAATTTCTTCTAAGATTTTGATGTATATACACCTTCCTTGGCTTCTCTTTAGTCTACTTATACTCTTATATAACTTAAATTATCCTCTTAGAGTTCCATAATCCTTTAGGTGCAATTAAAATCCTAACTATCTTATCTTGAGTTCTAATACTTCTTTGATCATTCGAACTGCTTATTTGTACTCTCCATGTCATAAAACCCTTCTCTCAAATCTATTTTGGCCAAAAATCAACTCTCCTTTCTCCTAGTGGTGGCTAAACCTAGAGAGAAGAGGAAAAGCAAGGAGAAACAACCATTCCATTAAGATATATACCTTATGTGAGTCCTTGCTAGATGGAGATTCTTATGGTACTAATGGTTTCTTCAAACTCTCTCCTCTTTCCAAAAGTTCAGCCACAAAAACACCTCTTTCAAGAAACTAAAACCACCAAGAGAGAGAGAGAGAGAGCTTAGAGTGGAGAACAAGTTTAGTGAAAGGTGTGTCATGAAAAGAGCAATATTTCTTACCTATCTCTAGCCTTTCTCTCCTTTCTTTGATGCGACTTGGAATGTTAGTTAAAAGCCAAATAAAGTTGGTTCCAAGCATGGGGAGGTGGCATGGCTGAAATAGGAAAGAAAGGAGGTGGTTTATAATAATATCAAAAATTTCTATTATGCCCTTCAACTTCATTTCCCCCGTTTAGACTCATTTTAGCTCCTTTTTAAAAATCATCTTTTTCATATGAAAATATAAGTCCTCTAGTTTATTAAAAACATTTTTTTTTAATTTATGGGATTCAGAACCATCCTAAATCTAAGGAACTTAATTTTGTCATTTAAAACTTTTTCCTTTAAGTTTTAAAAAATTTGCCTTAAATTACAACTTTACCATTACCTTTTTGGTTTAAACTATTTAGCTATTTTGGCTCTAGTTTTAAACTATCTTTAGCTTTATTATCTCATTTTCTAGATGCTCAAATTATTATTCTATCCTTACTTAACCCTATTTCATTCTATTTTGGGGTCCTCTTTTATTATCTCATTTGTTTTGGTTTAATTTTAGAACACCATATATTAGATATAATGACTATGATAGCTATGAAGGAGACGTAACCAGTGCCTCCAAGCTTAGGGTGCCTAGTATGCCAAAGGAATTGAACCTAAACAACTAGGTTCTGAAGTCTTAGTACGTAATAGTATGGAGCCTTTTATTTGAACATATTTGCTTCTCAGTTGACTCAATAACATTTGGCTTAAGGATATCTTTTAATTGTATGATATGTATATATATATGTCCATTTTAAATGCTAACTAATGTATGATATTTTGATGATATATGTACAAATGGTGATATTCTTATGATAAGAATATATATGTACAAATGGTGATATTCTTATGATAAGAATATTCACCAAATACCATGATGACTATGCACTTAGTGTCTTAATGACATGGGAAATTTAGATTTCATATCTATGTTATGTGTAATTTTCTCACCATTTACATGGTCAGTGGGAGATTAATTAGCTTTTGCTACACTTAAACTAGATGGAAGATGATTGAACTACATGTAATTAGTAAGGGGGTTACAATCATTATCAAGTTATAGTCCATATATAGTTTAGGGTCCTTATCAAGGTCCATGTCAAGGTATAAAATTATAAATCAAGGTCATACTCCTTGCATAAGGAATTAAATGGTGAATAATTACTTTAGGTCTTTTGGGTTCCAAAAGAATTCAGCAAGGCAACCAAGTTTATTAAAATAATAATGCATGCTAAGATTAAGCTTATATATCAAGCAAAAGTTACATTTCTCTACTTGGCAAACATTACATGGCCTATGTTTATTCGCATAGCTAGGCCATGTAGCTCTAAGGCAAATATCACATGTAAAACCTATGGGAAATGCATGGTTTATGTGTTTTTACATAGCTACATTGTGTGCTCCTTTGGTCATGGGCCATGCAACTCTACATGTTAATATCAACCATTGCATAACCTTGTAAAAATGCATGGTTGGGTTGTGCAATGGTGCCTTGTTCAATAAAACTCATTGTAATGGCTCCCAAAATCATGCTTTCTTCTTATTTCATTCATGCACATTAAGAAAACATTGTTATTCATCGAACAAGCATCCAAAAAAAGCTAAAACCCAACAAATCATAGGAGAGTATGCAAGAGGAAATTTCTTAAAGTTGAGAACTTTAGCCTTTCTTATTAGTTCCCTACTTCCCTTGGCTTCCATGTAGCACAATAATCAAAAGAAAGAGAAGCAAGACCATGGAAGGAAACATACTATCTCTATATGCAAGGCGAGTGTTCTTACCTTTAAATCTTCCTCCTTCTAGCATAATTGTTCTCAAGCTTCTCCCTGTCTCTCTCTTGTATTCTCCTTCTCTCTAGGTTTCTCTTACATTGCTCTCATATTATTAAATGGTGGTGTATGTGTGTGTGTGAGAAGAGAAAGTGGTAAGGAAGGTTGCAACGGGTTTACTTTATATAAGCTTACTAAAGTCGATTCCCTTTTTAACTTAAGATTATCTTATATAAAGTTCCCATTTGTTGGGAACTAAGTTGTTAAAAATCATTTCAATCAACTTCATTCTATTACTTTCAACTCATGAATTCCATTTAGAATTAAACATTTTTTTTTTTTGCCTTAGGAAAAATTGTAATTTATTCCCTAGTGAAAATTACACTTTGACCCTTGAAACTCTTATTAATTATATTTTCACCCTAAAAATTTCACTAAATATTTTAATTGACTTAATATAATTTACTTTATTTTCAGAGCATATGGAAATCAAGGAAATCAAAAAAATTTACATATTCAAAAATCCCTTTTTATTTTATTGATATATAAAGAATTTAACCATTCCTATGAAAATGTGTCATATTAATTATTAAACAATTGAAGACATTGTAATATAATTTAATTAATTATATTTAATTTAATTTAAACAACTATATTTAGAAGACGATCTTACTTTCTCCTCAACTTTTAGAAATTTTGTCCACAAAATTTGTAATTACCTTATGAAAATAAATCAAGGTATTTTTGCTTGAGTTGGCTTTTCATTTCCCAAGTTGGCTATTCTAAAGTCAATTTGTCCTAAACCCCCTTGACTAAAGTGATATTTTTATCTCTTAATTGTTTTACAACGATGTCCACAATTTGTAATAGTTTTGGTTAACAAGTTAAATCTTCTCTCACTTGCACTAACACATCAATTATGATGGGCGAAAGATCTAAGATATATTTTTAAAGTAAGGAGATAGGAAAGACTAGATGAACATTAAACAATTTAGGTCGTAGTGCAATTTGATAAGCAACTAGCCTTATTTTCTGTAGCTTCTCTCTTTTTCCAACGACTTCCACACAAGCTGCATCAGTTTCGCACCCTACCTACTTGCCATTTTCAACTCCTCTGCAACCCCATGATCTTTCACTCACAATGCAGCGGTCCCTCTTCCTCTCTTTAACTTATTCTCTTCTTGGCACTTCTCACAGCATTTCTTGACTTTCCTTCTACAAGGTAAGTAATTTTTTTAATTCTTTAATTTAGAAGTATTTTCTTTTAAAATGAATTATATACAGGTTTCTTGAGTTTTGAAGTGGCATTTTTTATTGATAACATCAAGTAATTATCTTATTCCATCTATAATTATATCAAGATCGCCTACTCTATTTACAAGGCATTGCATGCAAACTATATGGACTCTGCCATTTTTCTTTTTTAGTTTGTATCTTTGTTGTTGACTGATCTTTATCCAACTTCTATTCATATTTAGTGAATATAAATACTCTTTTAGATTTTTTAGTTTGTATTTAGCTTAAAGACTAATCTAACATAGTGGTTTTAGTTAGATTTATTGTGATATTGGAGAATCAAGTTCTAAACTTATTGGGAATTCCATTTGGGTAGGAGCTTGAGTTATAACTATTCAGGTTTTTTTGTCTAGCATCCCTCTTATTAGGTCATTCAAAATTTCAGTCAAAGTTTCTTGCTGGATTGAGAAGATTATGAGAGATTGCTTATTGCCAATATTGGGAGATAAAAGGAGAGATCAATTGTAGTTTTTATGTGTGTTGTTGAATAAAAATAAAACATTAACTCCCTTAAGGTTTCAATGTTAAATCTCCTTTTCTATAAAAATTATAGAGCAAAAGTTTCTTAACACTTCATGTCACTGTTCTTTCATTATGGAATGTTGGAATATTGTACTAATGCAAAGTTTTAGTTTGAAGAGAAGACTTAAGGCCTAGGAAACTTTCGCTTTTAAGCCGTCATATTGCTAGTTTTTCTTTGAGATATAGATTGAAACCAAAGAATAATTAAATAGAGCATAATTGGGCAATATTTAGTAAAGTAATAGGTAAGAGCCTAAGCATATTAAGAGTCACTAACCATATTTCTTTCAAATTGGTTCTTGTTAGATCGAAAAGGTATAAACCAAAAATGGATGTTTGCCAATTGTCTCTCTAGGGAATATGAAGATGGAGTGAAAAAGTTTATTAGGTTTGCAATTGGGCATGTAAAAGACCTTAATAAAATTATATGCCCTTATTTAAATTGCTGCCATGTGAAGCAGATTAGTACAACTAAGTTGGAAGATCATTTAGTGTGTAATGGGATTGACCAAAGTTATACATGTTAGACAAAGCATGGCGAGATGAAGGATAAGCACAATAACTAGGAGTATAGTGAGAGTTATACCTCAAATGATTTTGAAACAAGTACATATGAGGTTGGCTATCTTGAAGAGATGGCAAATGTGGTTAAAAAGGATCTTTAGAATTATCCTGAAATGTTTGAGATTGACAAGTGATGCAAAAAAGCCATTATATTCTAGTTGCACTAAATTCATAAGACTGTCAGTGGTGTTGAAGTTGTACAACTTTCATATCAACTCATTAGTTTGAATTTCATATTTTTAGATTTCAATTATAGTATTATGCATACAACTACATCGTTCACTTGTAGGGATGCTTTAATGCTAATGGCTTTTTTTCTATATTACTGTGTTGATACTTGATAGAATAAAAGTAGTCTATCTTTAGATTAAGGGTTTGCTTCTAATGTGGTCATGCTGGCTAAAAACTTATAGCATGTTTTGTGTACAGCATGCTTCTTATAGTAAGAACTATTTGCCATAACTATTGGAAGTATAGTGTTTTGTAAAGTTAATGTTACTAGCATGTTTTTTGAGACTACACTATACAACTTTAATGTTACTGACTTTAGTCTTATGATTGATGACCACTACTTGGAATTAGATTTATTCAAATGTGATTGTCACTAGACTCATGCTAACAGTCGGAGGCGTGACTAACTATAGTGTGAGTTTTGATTTTTTGTTTTGATTGTAAGTAGACTTATGCTAATAGCCGAAGACTTGACTAGCTATAATATGAGTCTTTATTTTTGGTTTTGATTGTCACTACACTTGTGTTGACAGCCAGAGGCTTGACTTGTTGTAGTATGAATCTTTATTTTTTGTTTTGATTATCATTGGACATGTGTTGACAGCTGAAGGTGTAATACCCCAAAATTAATTAAGAGTAATTATAATGAGTTAGGGAATTAGTGTGAGTAATTAAGAAAAATAATTAAGTGGAAAGAGGAAATGGAACTTATAGAAGAATAAATTATTAATGTGGGTTTAAGATTCAATTAGGTTAAAAACTTAATCTAGGCCAATAATTAATTTAAGTCTATCATGAATAAAGACTAATAGAGGCCCAATTATATTTTTGAGCAGACCTAACTTTTTATTATGAGACTAAGCCCAAGAGAGACTACTTGGTAATAACCTAATTTGGTTTAGTGAGCTAAAAGCCTAGGACCCAACTAAAATCCTACAAGTTCTACAGCCCAACCCATCAAGTTTGGCTCAACAAACCAAAAATCTGAACCCCACTTAGGCCTAGGCCTTAGCCTGGGCCTTTGGGTCAGCTGAAGACCTAAACTTAAACCTTAAACCCTTAGCAGCCCTTCTTCATTCTATAGAACTCAAAGACAAGAAAATTTCAAAGGTCCCTTGGAGGCTAGGTTTTCCATCACCTTCTTAGCCCTATTTCCTAGTTCTAGATTTAAAATTAGCCAAGGTAATTATTATATAACTTGACCCTCTCCTCTTTCTTTTCAATTTAACCTTATTGGTTTTTCATTTAGAGCATTTTCACCCACCTTCAAATTTGATATGAGTTATTTGGTATTTTCTTATAGGATTTTCAAAGGTTGAGGCTAGAAAAGATATTAGGTAAGTATAAACTTATCATGTTGATGCATTTTCTGCTACTTTAGGACCATTATAGCTTATTTACAAGATGAGTGGTGATTTTGTACAAATTTTCCTAGAATTGGCAATGTTGCTCTAAGGTTACTGGTATAGGCACAACCAAATCCAAATTTAGTTCTTGTAATGGCTGGGTAAGTGTTCTCTAGGTAGTCCTTTGTAGTTTAATTCTTCGAGTAATAAGTTTGTTGCTATAAATGATGATTAAGAATAGTAATAGTTTAGTTTTATATCCTGGGTTGAAGTAACATTATTGTTAGCTCTTAAAGAATTTTCTATAAGTGAGGTAACCTATAACGAACGTAATTTTCGTAAAATGACAAAATAAGTCATATAAAAATAAGTCCTATGAAATGACCTAGATAATGTCCCAAAAAACTTGGGTTGAGCCCTAGACTCCTAAAAATGATAATTCTAGGCTCAGACAGAAAGAAAAACAGAGTTAGGATGAAGAAATAATTTGCGACGGGAACTAACAAAATGTAATGGCTTTTTTATAAATAAGTGCAACTTATGGAAAACCACATAGGAGGGCTTTTTAAATGAAATTTTTGAGTTGTCCAAGGTTCTCAAAGGCCCCAAAAATTATGGGAAGCCCCAGGACCGGTAAAACCCTTTCGGTGTACGTTTTTTAACGTCAGTTGACCTGAACTTTAACCGATATGTTTGGTAAGGTTTTAGCTCCAAATTAAGAGATTCCAAAGGTCTTTTATTAAATTGGAAACTTAAATTTTATAATGGAAAATATGGTTCTAAAAAAGGAGCTAAAACAAAGCCGAAACGAAATTGTCATTATGGAAGAGGAAAATTGGAAATAAAAGCTTTTAAAATGTCCTAAACACTTCCACACTTTTCTTCCATCTTCTCCCTTTTATTGAGTACAAAATTTTCTACCCAAAATATAGAAGTTATTATGCTCTCTTAGGAACAAAAGAAGGAGGAGAAAAAGAGGAAGAAAACCAAGGAGAAACTAGGTAATTTCATGGATTTTATTGCTTCATCTTCCTCCAATCTTATTCTCCTTTCTTCCTCCTTTCTTTCCATGGATTTTTTGAATAATTTGGTTCTGTTCTTGACCCAGACCTAAAGGGGAAAATTCGAATTTGCCAAGGAGAAGGGAATTAAGGAAGAAAAGCTTTGAAAACAAGCTTGAAACTAAGGTATTTTTCCATCCTTAATGCTTCATCTTGATTGCTCCTCTTTGTGGTAGTTTCGGCCAGCCTAAGGGGGATAGAAGGAGATGAATTTTGGGCAAAACCAAGGGAGGAACCTAGGAAAAGGAGTGCAAGGATTAAGAATATGGCAAGAAATTCAAGTAAAAACTAAAGGAAATCAAGATAGAAAAGTGTAGGCTTTCTTAGGGTTTTGTAAAATCTGATTTTGTGTGAATGATTCCTTGACTATTTGAATATTTTCTTGAGCTCCTAAGACCTCTAGAAAGCCTCCCAAGTGGCTCTCCCATCAAGGAAAAATCACAAAGTCCATGAACCTCCATTATAGTGCATATTTTAGCCAAGCTAGGTTCATTAGGCTAAGGGATATTTTAATTTGTTCTAACCTTGGTTTGAGACTTTATATGATGTTAGAAGATGGAAAGAACCATTGGGAGAAATTTAGGAGCCATAGGTTAGGAGATGAGATAATGGTGTCCATAATGGTGCCTTATGAAGCAACTTGGTCTTCTAATGGTGCAAATGAATATGTGATGGCTCCAAGGACCTTAAATGAGTCCAAGAAGTCTAGAAATAACAAGAGAATGGAGCCTAAAACTTGGATGATATGAGTTGCTTCAATGGACCATTTATGGAACCAATATGCCTATTATGGAACCAAGTGTGTGTTTAAGAGTGAACCTAGTGTCTTGGCTTACTTCAAGTGTGTAATTGTGTGATGTATGTGATATCTAGGTAAACCCTACTCCACCTAAGTGCTCTTATGAGACCAAGAAGGGAAAGGAAGTGGCAAAGTAAGCTTGCATAAATTAAAAGGTGGCTCTCCATCCCATTCTCTTGCATTCTTCTGTGCATATGTATATGTTGTGTGCTTGTATATGCTCTTGTGATTTGAGAACATGCCACTTGATGTCAAATTGCATTGGTACCAATGTGTCTTCTTGAATGACTATGGTTGTGGAAAGAGCTCATAAGGGTGAAGTGATGCCAAAAGTCTCTTGATGAAGGTGAGGAGATGCCAAAAGTCTCATGGCATGGGTGAGACAAGGCCAAAAGTCCCTTGAATGGGCGAGGCTAAGTCAAAACTCCCTAGACCAAGAGTAAGACAAATCCGAAAGTCCTAGAAATGGGGTAAAGATAAACCAAAAGTCCCTAGAGCATGAAAGTGGTCATGACATGTTGATGTGGCATGAAATGAGATTTATTGCATACTTTGTGCTTGCATATTCATATATTTGATGTGTGTATGCCTTGAATGTGGTGTGAATGGGTGTGTGAGCTATTGAGATTCTTGGAATCTCACCCTCCTTTCCCTCTCATGCTTAAAATGTCTAGGTGGCGCCCAAGGCCAAAGAAATGCAAGCCAAGAACACTAAATGGCCACACTTTGTCTAATTTATAGTTCAAATTGTAATGGAGTATCAAGAAGCATTGTACATATTATTTTTAGTTGTATAAAACCTTGAGCATATGTAACATGGTGTATGGACTACATGTATAATGTATGTAGCATTACATCAATGAAGTTGTGTAATTGGACCCTTGAATGGCATGTGTGTTTAGTGCGTAAATGAATGTTGAGAGACCAAAATAAGATGCATAGGGTTTTGGACCATTTGGGCAATCTCTACAAATCATTTTTGTGCTTTGAAACTTGCCCAAGAGGTGCCAAACAATTAAGAGAGCTAATTGGACAAATTGGTTACCCATATAGAGCAAAAACTTACTATTTTATGAGGCTATACCACTTTTTATCCAGATGAGCTCTTCTTGGTTTGAAATTTGGCATGCATCTAGAGCTTATTAAGAGCTTTTTAGAAAGCTAAAGATCATAATTTTTGGAGGTCTACAGAATATTTGATAATTTTTCAAAGTTGAAAATTTTCATAGTTTCTGGTTTGCTACACTATTCATATGGTCCGAAATGGAATTCTGTCACCCGAAACTCAAATGATGTCCAATTATCATGAAATTTTATACAAATAAACTAGACAATAACAGTGACTTGTATCAACTAGAAGCACCTCATTTTGAGGTCTAGAGAGGGAGATATGAATTTTTGAAGTTTCTATCCAGTATCAGTAATTTTGCCCGACCAAAAGTATGTTCCATTAACTTTCGAGCTCTGGGCTTGATGAACTGATCTGGATATATTTTTTCTCTATAGTTAACATCCACAACTTTCTAGATTGGTATCATTTGCATATATTGGATTTTTGTGGAATTAATTGGATATTTTCAAAATTTTCTACAGAATTCTGTGATAGCTCCAAAATTTAGTTGGACCGTTGGACTTTTTTGGATGTCAAATACCCTCTATGATGAATTTTATGATCTAAGCATATTTTTAGTATGAATTAAACATCCATAGCTTTCTAGAATGATCAATATTGCATGATTTTGATTTTTCTAAAATTAGTTATAATTTTTCAAAGTTTGGCCAGAAAAGAGGTCATTTCTGGCTGAAGCTAAACTTGCTTATTTTGAGTTTTATTTTAGTTTCCATGATTTGTGGACATGATTTTGTGATGCAAAGGATTTGTATTGATGTAATTAAATATGAGAAAGTATAGTATGTGCTCATACAACCCACGTGACATCGAATGAGATTTTCATATGTAGTGTAACGCAAATTTAATCCATTATTTATATTCCTTTTTCTTATAACTCCTAAGCAATGCAGTTATGGAGCATGTGAATTGCATGAGGAAGGCTAGAAAGATATGGTATTACATAACCAGAATTAATTTTTATTCCTTACATATGTTCAATTTAATCTTATATCTAATGTATTTGTATGATTTTAAATGCTAAATAAATGGTTGGCTATCTAATATGTTATGTTTGGACCTTGTGAGTCCATGGTAAAGCTGTAGTGTGACTGCGACCCTTGCATCATACTTTAATCGAGCACCAAGTTGTGATCAGACTCTTGTATGCACTAAGCCCAAGTTGTACTCATTAAGGAGTTGGTGACGTGGACGGGTCTCTCATAGTATTTTTGGCCTTTAACATACTGTGTGTGATTGCTAGTATAGGATAGTGATCACTGGTAGCTCAACTATTATATTTTGCTAATATTATGTTGTTTTTTATACTTATCTAATTTATTTCATACATGTTAATTAATTTAAAGCATATGAATGGAATTAATTTCTGGTTACTAAGATTTGCATCTCACCCTATTTCATGGGCTGACTATTTCAGATGAAGGCTCTTCGGGTAAAGATAAAGGGAAGCAAGTGGATGAACATCCATAAGTTATGACCCTATGTGGAGGATGTTGCACTTGGGTTGTTCTAACTTAGAATAGATGCTAGATTTTAGTTATTCTTTTGTATAGTATCATCATGTAATCATGTTGCCAAGTGTAGGAGTTTTGTGTTTTGATAATCTAAAATGTATCCACCGAGGAGTTAGGCCTCATACTAAATCATTATTTGATGTATGCACTTATAATATCTTATATGGAACCTTGTTGATCCTAAGTTGCAATTTATTATTTGAGAATGTAATCATGCATTACCCCAAAAGTTGACTTAAACTAGAATGCATGGAACCTCTATTAGAATTTATATTGAAATGATAATGTTAGTATTTTATGAATCCTTTGCTGTTAATGCTACATGAAATTGTTGACGTATGATAGTAGATGAGTAGGAATCAACACCTAGGATTTGATTTGTCAATAAGAGACATGCAGAGTAAATTAGGTAGTTGAATGCCATTAGAGCCCTATAAATTAAAGTAGAGTGGTCCTAGAGTGATGCTAGAGGGAAAGCTAGAGTGCATGGGATAAAATTGGGAGAGTTTAAGTGCAAGAGGAAGTGGAGCCATAGCCAAAACACCTTAAATCATGGCCAACAGTCAGTCAGAGGTAAGGAGCGCCGCAGCGCAAGATGTCCCTCTATAGCATAAGGCAAAAAATTTGCCCAAGGAGAGTAACAGAGAGCAACCTCGTCACAGCGAAAGAGAAGCTCACCTCAATGAGTGTCGAGAGGTGAGCTTGAAAAGCTCTAGGAGGCTCTCTTGTCACAGTGCCACAAAGGCATGTCACAGCAAGGCTCCAACTCGCCATGAAAGTATGAATATTGGTTCCCAATAGCACTTTCACCATGGCGCAAAAACCTTGAGTCACGGTGTAAGATGTGAAATTTTAGTTTTGAGTTCCAGTAACCAATTTAGCCGTAACAGGGAAGGTCCAAGTTACAGCAAAAGTTCTCAAACTCCTATTTTTTACTTAAAAACTTTGAGATTTACTATGATAAAATTACGTAATGCTTTGGGAACATTAATAAGAGGTTTTTATGAGTCAAAATTAGTAGTAACAATGAATCAAAGGTCTTTAATTAATGACTATGATCATTTGTGGACTTAAATAGTTGTGATGGTTTGGCTAATAACCCTAATAATATCAAAGTTCAAATTTCCCTACCTTTTTCCTATTTTATTAATTATAATGACTATAAACCTCGATTTGCAATCATTAATCATGCAATTAAGCCTAATCACTATAATTAAGAATTATGGTTCTTACAGAAGGCCTAGCTAGCTGTAGTGTAAGTCTTAATTTTTTTTTTATTTTAATTGTAACTGGACTTGTATTTATGGCCGAAGGCCTAACTAGGTGTGAGTCTTTATTTTTGGTTTTGATTGTCACTGGACTTATGCAAATAGCCTGAGACCTAACTAGTTGTGGTATGAGTTTTCATTTTTTATTTTGTCACTAGAATTATGTGATCTTTTATTCAATGTTTTTTACTTATTTAATTGCTTTGTGGCTATCAATATCATTGCATATTCTTTTCATACACTTATTCATGTAATTTCAATATTTAATAGATTTGATTGTGATGGCTGAATATATTTGTAGTTTTAAGATACTTATTTTTTATTATATGATCACACCTTATGTTGATACTATATAACAAAAAATATTCTTAAACATGTGCCTACTTTTTGGTTTTGGATGCATTGTCATTATTTTCTTTATTGTAAAATTGTCTTTATTTGCTTCCTTAATAGGCTGATTATTTAAGGATTAAGAATGCCAGAGCTTCTACTCAGGACTCAACAGGTATAGCATCAAATGATGTAGAAGATGATGATGAAGTCACCTTATGGTTAAAGGCTGTAGGTGGTAAGAATAAGAAAGGTCACATCTTTGGGGTAGGATCTGAGGCTTATGATATTGATACTACCTGTTCTTGTGGGACCTCTTCTTTCATTCATAACTCAAGACTCCATCCAAATTTTGAAGAGGAATGCCATAGAGATAACACTTTTGAGACAAGAGAACTAAGAGCTTAGAGAGCAAAATCAATGTATAATAGAGCAACATCAACAAATCTTGTCTTTGCAAGACCAGCATCAATAAACACTCAATAAGTTGTAAGAATTTGAATCATGGTTATCTAGTGCCCCATCAAATCCTATACTAGAAGAATCAGCAGCTGAGAAGACAGGCCTTGATAATTGTCCTCCTCCACAAAGATAATTTTATTTCTCTTCATGTTATTTTAAGTTATGTGTTTTTAGTTAAGAATTGTTATTATTTGTTCTAAAATTGTTATCATTTAACTGAGGATCATTTTAATCTATTTATTACTTTTTTATTGAATATTGTTGTGTCATTTTAATCTATTTAATAATAGCATTATTTTCAATTGGCCTTCTTTTATTGTGCTTTTATTGTACTTTATTGGATAGACAACAAAGTAATATTAAGGCTAAATTAAAAAATATATATAATTAAAAAAATTACATTAGCGATATATTAGTGATGGAATCTTCCATCATTCCATCATTGATCTGTCGCTGATTGTCGACGGAATATTTCATCACAAATTCAGGATATACTATCCTCATATTTAGTGATGGAGTTCTTTTTAGCAACGAAATTAATGACAAAATTTTCATTTCCATCACTAATGAAATTAGTGATGGATTAATTTTGTCACTAATTCATTTACGACAGAATTATCCACATTTAGCAAAGAAAATTTTCGTTGCGAATTTTGTTTTCCTTGTAGTCATACAACTAGTTATCTTTCAAGGTACTTAGTCTACTAAAGAGTGAAAATAGAGCATGAAAAACCTATAGAATTGTTACAACCCTTAAGTATTTATGAGTAAAAATGAGATAGTATTTCTAGTAACTTTGTTATAGGTTTGCCAAGAATATCCTCAGGGTATAACACTATTGAGTGATTATGGATAGACTCAACAAAGTTTACCCATTTTCTCCTTATTATAATCATATATTCTCTTGATAGACTAGCACAATTTTATGTCTGAGAGATTATAAGGCTATATGTGTCTCAAATAGCATAATATCAAATAGAGACCCTAGGTTGACATCAAAATTTTGGAGGTCATCTTAAGAGGCTTTAGGCAGGTTAAATTTTAGTACTATTTATCACCCTTAGTTAGATAGATAGATTGATAAGACAATTCAGATTCTTGAGGACATATTAAGGGCTAGTATCTTAAAGCTTAAAGGAAATAGAAATATGTATATACCTTTAATGGAATTTGCTTTAATAATAATTACTATTTCAACATTTAGATGGCACCCCTATGTGGCCTTTTATGAAAGGAAGTGTAGATCCCCTTTGTGTTAAATTAAGCTCAGAGAGAAAAGCCTTTTAGGATTTGATTAAATAGATCAGACTACTCAACAAATAGAGATCATTAGAAAAATGTTGGTTACTACCTATAATAGGTAGAAGAGTTATGTAGATACAAGAAGAAGACCATTTGAATTTGATATTGGTGATTATGTTTTCCTTAAGGTTACACCATTTATGGGCATAGGATGATCCTTGAACTCAAAAAAGTTTAATCCTTATTAACTGGGTCCCTTCCAATAAAATTGCCTTACCTCTAGAATTGTCCTAAATACATGATGTATTCCATGTATCCTAACTACAAAGGTATCATCTAGACCTTTCCCACATCATTGAGCATGAATCTATGCATCTACTAGATAGTTTGTCTTATGTGGTTAAGCTAGAGAGGATTATGGATACCAATATCAAATAGTTATGCAATAAGAATATTCCATTGGTGAAAGTGGTTTAAAAAGGGCTAACTCTGGGCGAAACAATATGGGAGACTGAGGAAGCTAAGAGGAAGGACTATCTAATATTGTTTGAGTAAGTTATGTAAATTTTGAGGCCAAAATTCCTAAAAAGAAGGAAGAATATAACAATCTAGAAATATTTAACATAGATTATAAAGAAAAATAATTAAATGATGGATGATTAAGGAAAATAATTTAAATAAGGGATTATTAAGGAAAAATAGATAAATTAAAAAACATTAAGGAAAAATGATTTTATTAGGAATTATTGAGAAAAATAAATTTATTTATGGGTTTTTAATTAATTATGTGAAAATTAATAAGTTACCCTAAGAAAAATTAATTAAAGCTTATTATTCCCTAAAAAAATCTAATTGAAACATGTTAGAAAGGCCCTAAAATAGAAAATAAGCTGAAGCCCATTAAAAATATGAGAGCCCATGACCCAACTCACTCAAATATAAGATTTTGCCTTAACTCTCCCCTCATTTTTGGCTACACACGCACAATAGCATAAAAGAAGAAGTTACACAGAGAAAGAAGGAAGCATGGAAAGATGTGTTCAAAGCTAGATCTGGTGAGGAAAACATGACTTTTAGCTCTGATAAGTGAAGGGAAACTTAATTTACTCCTTTTCTTCTTTCTTTTGAACTAAATATCTTGATTTAGTGGCTGTTTTTGGAAACCTAAATTGTTGAAGTTGCAGTTTTTAGGGTGATTTTGGTGAAAAAGGAGAAGAGGCAAGTCTAAAGTGTAGGTAAGTATATCCCCTCTATTTTTTATTGTTTTCTTTTCAAAATACATCTTTAAGTAGGATTTTAGTGTAACGACTTGTGTTTGTGCGAAATCAAGAAGACCCATTATGACAGCCTAGAATCTTAAGTTCAAATAGGTATTGTTTAACCTTTAGAAGCTTGACTAAGATAAAACTATATGGTTTATAGTGTTTTTGGTTGTTAGGATTAGGGGTCCCTTTGTATTAGTGGATATATAATTGTTGTTCATCATTACTCTAAGCTTATGTCACTTCTTGGAAGGTGCTAATAGCTATTTGGGAAGTGGTAGACATCGTTAAAGGCAACCATGGTTTAATTTCATTGATATTTGTTATGGAATCATGTTTAATTGCTTATACGTGCTTATGTATTTATGTGGTGCCATTAATAAGTTTGACTACTAATATTGTATTTCATCGTGGACCTTGTTAGTGTGCTCTAATGACTATTATAGACCTTGTTAGTGTGTTCTAATATAATAAAAATTTGTAAATCTTGTTAGTGTGCTCTAGTTACTTGTGGAAAGTAGCAGACCTTGTCAATGTGTCCTACCTACTAAGTTATTGGCCAATGACTTTACTAGTATAGGATAATAGTGGTATTATTGTCAAACTTACTCTTTAAGATTATTTGAATGTGGCATATTTGATAACTTTCCCATGTAAAGCATTAACCTTAACTGTTCTATATCAATGTGAATGGAATTTGCATGTTGGTTACTAGGATCTTACATCTTACCTCAGTTGTAGACTAATATTTCCCAAGTAAAGGTTTAAGTTTTAGTAAGGAGAAATAAGTGGAGAATTGACTAGCTAAGCTACACATATTTTGTAATAGCTGATGTTAATAGCTAATATTTTAGATTATGCATTTTGGTAACTTGCATTTAGCTTGCAACTTGTAATATGAAATGGCAAGTGTAGGACTTCTCATATTTTGTGTTTTACACATGTGAGAATAATTAGTAGGACCCTAAATAATACTTTATTCTTTTGTAAATGGATCTCACATGTAATTGTAATTTACATTGGAATTATCTTGTGAATAATGATGGATTATATGCCTTTGTGACTTTTTAGCTTGGTGGGTCTTGCGTGGATGTTGGCTTTTACCTTGATAGACATGTATGTGTGCCTTGTGGATGGTTTCATAATGGATTGGAAGGGTTAATACTATAGTTGGTAGTTGTGTAGCTAGTGGTTGGAGGAAGCCACCAAATCAAATTTTGATCTATAAAGGTTTAGGCTTTGGTTGCCTCACTTTGGGGTTAGTTTAAGGTATTAAATTTTGTTTGAGGAAAGTTAGTTGGTTTGGAGAGGGCTAGACTGCCAAAAGGAGCATCCAAAATGCTAATTTTAACATTTAGAGCTAAAATTGGGTAGTTTAGGATACGAGTGCACCTGGGAGGTCAAATGGTAAAGTTTTGGTATGAGCTTTGGCATGCCTCTTGTAATATTCGGTTTTCATTAAATGACGGAAACAAGCACGCTTTCAAAGTAAGTCATCTGAGATGAGTGATTCAAGGCTAAATAAAATTTGGATAAAATTTTAAATAATAGAAAATGAGGAATTGAGCCTTGAGTTGCCCAGAAATCAGGGTCGGAGTGATTCGAAAATTTTGTCGAAAGGTCAGTGGCATTTTCGTAAATAAGTACAATTTTGGAAAAGCACCTAGGAGAACTTTTTAAATCGCAATTTTGAGTTGTCCAGGGTTCTTAGAGTCCTTGAAAACCATGGGAAGCCCCGGGTTCAGTAAAGACCCTCTGGTGTAATTTTTTCAATGTCGATTAACCCGAACTTTAACAGATTCGTTTAGGAAGGTTTTAGCTCCGATTTGAGTAATTTCAAAGGTATTTTATTAAATTGGGAACCTATTTGTTATGATGGAAAATATGGTTCTCAAAAAGGAGCTAAAACAAAGGAAAAATGGAAATGCTATTACGAAAGGGCAAAAATGGAATTAAAGTGTTAAAGGAAGCTTCCAAACTCTTTCTATAAGTCACATTCTTTCTCTCCTTCATTAAATCGACTTGCTTTTGCCCATTTTCAGAGAAAAACTCTAGCTTCTTAGGCACATAAGAGAAGGAGGATTTTTGAGGAAAAAATTCAAGAAAAAAGTAAGAAACTTTAAGAAATTCCATATCCTTCCTTCTTAAAACTTGCTCATCTCCTCCCAAGCTTTCTTTCTATGGTTTTAATGGAGAGTTTGGTGTTGTTTTGGGGGCAGAACAAAGAGAGGAATTTCGAAAATTGAGGGAGCAAGCCAACCTAGTGGAAGAACAAGCCAAAGGAAGCAAGAAAATAAGGTAAAATTTCCATTCTTTGGTAATTTCTTCCTCCCCCTTCCTCTTGCACGAATTTGGCCACCATGAGCCCAATTCTTTGGGGCTGTTTTCTGCCCAATTCATGGAGGGATTAGAGGTTTTAGATGGCAAGGATTAAGAAGGAACCAATAGAATCAAGAAAGGAGGATTAGGAAACAAGATGGAACCATTAGGGATCCAAATGCTCCCTTGCAAATCTGATTTAACATGAATGTTCTTAGGCTTAAATGAATGTTTAAATGTGCTCCTGGGGCCCCAAAGAGGTCCCCCATATGCCTCTTCCTCCATGAAAATGAACAAAACCCCATGAAAAGTCATGAACCTAGAAGTTGGAAAAGTGTAGAGCACTTAAGGGGATTGTAAAAACTGATTTAATCCATAAGTTCCCTTGGCTATTTAAGTGTTTCCTTGACCTCCTACAACTCTTAACAACCTCCCTAAATGGTTCCCCCATCAAGGAAAAATCAAGAAGCCATTAAATCTCATTTATGCTCTAGGTTTCGGCCAAGTAGGGATGACATAGTTAGGGAAAGTTTTAAATTTTTCTAAGGCCATTCTTGAGTCACATTTGATGAATGAAGATGAGTAAAGGCCTTGGGAAAAATTTAGAACTCAAGAAAAGTGAATTGGGATCATAGGTTCCATATTATGACCTAAAGAAGTAACATGGTGCTAGGCCCTTTGTTTTAATGGTGTGGTGGCTCCAAGAGGCTTAAAAGAAGTCAAGAATCATAATTGAGAGGAAAGAATGAGACCTAGAAGTTCTTTGAGGAATGTTGCTTCATTAGGCACCATTATGGACCATAATGAAGCCAATAGAGTAATCTACGGCTTAAGCAAATTGTATAGCTTTAGAATATGTTTAATGAACCTAATTAGTTCCCTTAAATCATGTCTAGGATAAGAGAAATCATCTCCACCAAATCGTGGGTGTATAGCCGAGGCAAAGGAGGGAAATCCAAGGAGAAAAGTGTGTAGATTTGTACAAAGTAGCTCTCTCCACCTTCTCTCATGCATGGATATGTGTTTAGCTTATTTTAAAATATGTGTACGTATATTTTCAAGCTATGAAAAGTATGTTAGCATGCCTTTACATTCCATGATTCTTGATGCCATGTTATGTTTTCAATGACCATGTGATGTTTGTATGAGTTTACTTGAGTGTGGGGAGGCCAAGAACTCTTCCCCATGGTGAGGATGAGCCAAAAACCCTTGTGCTTGGTTGAGACAAAGTAAAGAGTCTCCCAAAAGTAAAGTGGGCTCCCAAGAGTATGGTTGAATCCAAAGTGCTTAAAGAATAGGTAAGGCAAGTCCAAAATCCATGAGGAGAAGTGTGAGGTCAATCCAATCACTTGGTGAGCTCTTGAATGCCTTGTATGATGTGTTTCTATGCCAAGCTTGATTTTAAATGTTGTGACTTCTATTTTTCCCACACATGCATTCATAGAACTTGCTTGTACATATTATGTGTGATGAAATGGGAGATGAGCTAATGTCCTAATATGCTAGGTGGACCAAGTGAATATAGCAATGGGAGCCAACCACATTGAAGAAAGAAGATTGCCACCCTTATGCTTGATTTTTGGTCTTTTGATTCACAATAAGACTTCATGATGTATATTATTATTATAAATAGTCTATGACCCCTTGGACAAATGTAAAAATGATATTATGTGATAGATAAATGAATGAGTATGGTGTATATATTCTAGAACATAAATTGAGTGTTTAAGCCAATGTATGGATTTGAGAAAAGCTTGGTGTAATGTGTATAAATGAGAGTGAAAAGGCCAAAATGAGATGCAAATGGTTTGGGACCATTTAGGTAGCTCCCTCAAGTCTTAAACATGCTTTTAAGCTTGCCCAAAAGGTGCCAAAGCCAAAGGAAATCCATTTGGCAATTTTGGTACCCAATATGGAGCTAAAATTGACCATAATGGAACCCTAGGTCACTTTTTTTAGCCAAATGAGCTAATCTTGATCTAGAATTTGGCATGCAATTAGGTCTCATTGAGAGCTTTCTGTGAAGCTAAAGATCATAATTTTCTAAGTTCTAGGGAATATTTGATGAATTTTCAAAGTTGATATTTTTCATAGATTCTAGTATGGGTACTGTTCATACTGGCAATTTTGTGTTTTGTGTCACCTGATAGCCAAATGGTGTCCAATACTTATTAAATTTTATATTCATAAATTAGAGGTCATAAGTTTTCTATGGCCACCGAGATCATCTCATTTGGAGGTCTGAGCAGAGAGTTATGTATATATGAAGTTAACTGTCAGTATCAGTAGTGCCCCAGGAGTTCAGTTACTGTTCCATAGATTCCTAATGGCTAAACATATTTGTTTCATTATGGAATTATTTTTATATCAATTTAACATTTGTAGCTTTCTAGAATGACCAAATTTGTATGATTTTAATTTTTATAGAATTAGTTATGAATTTTAGAAATTTGTATTAGTAAACTGAACAACAGCCCAAGTAGCCAGCGACCTCTGTAGCTTTTTGGATGTCAAACGTCTTGTATGATGAATTTTGTGACTTGGATGTATTTTTAGTGTGCATTAGATATCTTAAACTTTCCAGAACGACTAAGATTGCATTGTTTTAAATTTTTTACATTTAGTTATGATTTTCCAAAGTTGAGTCAGAAAATGGAGCAAATCTGGCAAAAAATATGCTTGCTTATTTTGAGCTCCATTTCGGTTTCCATGAATTGTAGGTATATTTTTGTGATGCAAATGAGTTGTAATAATGAAATTAAATATGAGAAAGTATAGTATAAGCTTACATGGTCCACATGACACCGACTTAAATTTTTTAGATATAGCGCAACGCGAAAAAAATCTATTATTTTCATCCCCTTTTTTATATGCTCTTGTAGGATTAATAATACAAAGCTTATAAATGGCATGAAATGAGTTAAAAGTTATAGTATTACACCTTTAGACTATCTATAAATGCCCTTGCATGCCAAATTTGGCGATCTTTGGAGTAGTATAAGGTTTTCGAACTATTAGGCAAAGTTAGAGAAGGTTCTAAGGTGTTGTACCCCTTTTTTAAACTTTGGTTACTAATTTGGATGCAACCAGTCGACTAGTTAGGCTTGGTAGTCGACTAGCTTTACATTTAGATGCACCAATTGCTCTTTATAAGGCATCAGTGACTGGGTGTAAGGGACCAGTCAACCATTGAGGGGGTTAAATCGAGCTACTAGTATTGTAAGTGACCAGTCGATCGGGTACGGTTGACTAGTTAACTACTTCCATAAGCCAATTAATTGATCACTATTGGAGTAGCCATTCTTCACTTGCGTAAATTTTTCAATTTTTAAGAGCCTTTAAGGGAATTGTTAAAGATCCCTATTAACATAAGGAAGATGAAGAATAGTTTGCTTATGTTAGAAAATCCATAGGAGATTTATAAATAAGTTTCAGACTAAATTATATTAACAAACATAAAGGTTTTAATTGGTTCAAATTTTTAGTGCTTATGCTCCCGTCTTAGTCTAGTTTAATTATATGGTTTTTAACCTACTTAGTTTAGTCTAATTTTAGTGTAAGGTGTCACATCTCATGTTTTTTAATACTGAGACATCATAAGAAAGGTTGATTAGCTTGATAATGAGAGACTAAATGTCTAGATAAAATGAAAGAAAAGAGTAGAAAGAGTGGAAATAGAGTCAAAGTGCCTAAATAAAGGAAACTGACATCCTATTGTCAAAACGATAATTGTGAGAAAATATCAATATTATGAAATTAAAAGTTATTTTCCCCTAATTCAAAGTAAAATATGGGTAATTAAGGTCCATAGAAGGGTTCAAGTATCTAGAAGTAGAAAAAAACCTAATTAATAGTTCAGAAGGACTAAACTACAAAGATTCTAAGATTTTGTGGTGAAATGGTAATTATTAAAAAATAGTAGTATAATGATAAAATAAATTATTTTATGGCTAAATAAGGTTAATTAAGGTTACCAAAAGTTTCAGAAGAATCAAAATAGGCCAGAACCTCAATTACACTTATACTAAGAAAATCAGTGACATAATGGAAATTTAAGTTGTTTAAAACCACCGCGAGCCCACTAATTATTTTTCTGAGCATGATAGGCAATTAAATAAATTAATTAATAGAGCAACTAAAAAAATATAGAGTTTGAGAGTTAGATTAATTTGAAATTCAAAATAGGTGTAATTAGAGCTTAAATATGTCACTTTTAGCTTTGGAATCCATGCACCCACTTAAAAGTCAACTTTTTCTCTTTCTTCATCATCAAAATAAACCTGACTAGTGAAAGAAGAGAGAGGAAAAGCTGGAGAAAAATGTAGCCGTGAATGCTCAAGAGAGAGAAACAAAAAGCTTGCATTTTGGTAAGGATTTTTTCCTCTTTTCACTTCCTCCTAGTTAGCAAAATTATTCCTCTCACTAAGAGCTTTATTTTGATGTAAATTTCATCCTAAAATTCCTCATTTTCATGGTTAACCTGAGGCTAAAGTTTAGATTTTGGAGATGCTCCTTTGAAGAAAAAGCTTCAAGGTAAAGAGCTTTTCACACCCATGTGTATCTTGTTGCAAGATTTTCGGTTTTATGCTTAACCTTAAAGCCCCATGTTTCGTCCATGGTGGTGCTAAAAACATATGATGTTTCTCTTGGTTATTTGAACAATTTAGGAGCATGAATAGGTGTTTTAAACATTATTTCTTATGGGTTCAATTAAAATGGTTAGATTTATGCATTGGGTGTTCTTGCATGTGCAAGGGATGGTTAAAGAGAGATAGTATAGGAAAGATCAATTGTTGCTAGAATTGAGGCTATCAAGGGCTTATTGTAGTATTTTAAAGATGGGAATTGAGTTAGAATGATGCTAACTTTCATGGATATACATTCTTAAATTTTAGTCATATGTGTAGCTTAAGTTGAGAATTTGAGATGCTATCATGGAATTGTGGCTAGGGATATCCAAGCAAGTTTTATATGATTATTATAGGTTATTTATGTCATGGAAATGAAGTTAGAATTAAGAAAGTCCAAGAAAATGAGCAAAACTCCTTTAGCCCTTTGTATGGCATGGATTCAGTCAAGCATGGTTGGAGCACCTAGGGAGAACTTTAATGGATTCTAAGGTTTCAAGAGGCCCAATTATGATAAATAAGCACTAATGGAACTATTGACTTAAATTTAAAAGCCTTATTTTAAAAGATGAATTTTTAGAGTACATAAAGGGCCTAAAGGAGCAAGTTGGCCCTAGGCTTGTGTAATCATGTATATGATGGTTCCAATAACCTCCATTAGAGTTATGTGGCTCATAGCAAATGAGGTTTAAGAGCCTAAAGAGTGAAATCTAAGAATTTCTACTTAAGGAGACATAAAGTAGTTTAAATGCCCTTTTGAGTTTTACTAGCTTTATATGGTAGCAATGGTAGCAATATGAATTAGAATGTATCCTAATGGGTGCTTTGTATTGTAATTGCTGTAGTTTAAGCAAAGCCAATGCAAACTCATTCTGGGTATGTATGAGCCTGAGAAAGAAAAGAGAAAGGTTCAAGAGCTAGTGGTAGCTTGAAACTCTTAACTCCACAAAGTAGTTTTATCTCCCTTTCTTACATACTTATGAATACTTGAATAAGTTGAAATGCTTGTATGTGTTGTTGCTTGATGTATTCATGTGATATGTTTTAGTGTGATTTTCATGATGAGCTTTATGCATGAGATTTACATGCTTTTTAGTTCCTAAATTCCTAAGACTTGGAATTAAGCATAGTAGCTCTTCTTTGGTCATAGATTGAGCCTATCTAGTTTATGTCGATGCCATGGCTTGAGACTAAATGAATTTTTATGTTAAAAGTTGCATTTGAATTGTATGAGACACATGAATGTTGTTTTTATGCCACTTGCATGACATTTCCTTATTGTGTTTCATGTGTATATTGATTAGTTGAAATTAGCTATTGAGATTCTCCCCAAAATCTCATCCATATCCTTCCCACTTTTGGGTTTTCCAAGCACAGGAAAAGAAGTTGAAAAGGGCTAGATAAGAAAGAAATGATGTAATTAGAAATTTGACATGTCTATATGCTTATATGCTTAATGTATGTGATAGACCTAAGTGGATGGCAAACATGTGTATGAATGATGAACTCTATTGTATATGACAAGGTTTTATAATAGAAACATGTATATGAACTTAAGAATATGATTATGAGCCAATTTAATACATGATATGGCCAATAGTTCATATACTTGTATGTATGAAGCCATAAGGTTTATGTGTATACTTGGGTGTTGGATAGTCAAATTTTGATGTAAGCTTTATCTTATGTAATGGACCACATGTAATGGATGCTTAGGTTATTAAAAGTTGCTTCAAGTGGGAGAGGACAAATTAAAGGCCAATTGGACCACTTTTGAATCCACGTTTGGTCCAAATGAGTCATAAATTACACTTCAACCCTTAACAGGCTAAATGACATAGTTTGGGGTTGAAATTTGGCATGCTATTAGAGAATTTATAGAGCTTTCAATGCAACAATCATAATTCCTAATTACCATGATTAAGATTAATTGCATGATTAATAATCATAAATCAAAGTCTAAAGTCATTACAATTAATTAAAATAGGAAAAAGGTTGAAAAATTTGAACCTTGATATTATTATAGATATTAGCTAAATCATTATAACTAATCGAGTCCAAAAGTAATCCTAATTATCAATTAAGACCTTTGATTTATTTTACTATTGATTTCAACCCATAAAAACCTCTAATAAGTGTTTCCAAGTCATTACATAGCATTAACGTAGTGAAATTCAAGATTTTTAGGTCAAAATAAGAGTTTGAGGAAACTTTACTGTAACTTAAACTCACCTCGCCGTAGCTAAGTTGGTTATTGGAACCTAAAAAGTAAGTTTGGGAACTTGCGTCATGACTTGGTATGCCTGTGTTGTAGTGTAAGTGACTATTGGAACTTAAAATGAAAAATACGAATTTTGCACCGCAACTCAGGCCTTCCATACTGCAACGAAAATGCTCTTCGAGAACTTACTATTCAAACTTTCACGATAGTGCCATGGTGAGTTGGGGTCCCATTGTGGCAAACCTATGTGGCACTGTGGCAAGAGAGCCTTCTGGAACTCTCTAAGCTTGTCTCTTGACGTTTGTCACTATAAGCTTCCCTTGAGTCGCAGCGAGTTTGCTCTCTGCTACCTTCCTGAGTGAAATTTTGGTATCGCATCACGGCAAGGCATATTGTGCCATGATGCTTCTAGCTTTTAGAAGAGTTTTGGCTGCAATTTTGAGAGTTTAGCTCTGGCTCAACTCTATTCTATACCTAGACTCTCATTTTCTTGCTCCCCAATCAATTCCAACTAATCCAAGATGAATTCTAAGATCTTAATGGCTAACATACATGGTTTTCTAGATCTCTTAACTCCTAAATATCATGATTCACTAATCCTCATTATCTAGGGATCAAGGATTGGATTAGAGTAATCAAAATTTAATTTTGTATCAGTCAATTCCCTTCCCATGATAGCAAAAGTGTTTCAATCACAATATACATAAGGCTAAAGCTTAATGGTTACAAAATATCAAGTCATTCAACAAGTATTTATCAGATATAATCACAATGTTTAATCCCAAGATAATTACGTCACATAGCTAGTCTCTATACTTAGCAATTCATGATGTAATGTGGTAAATACATAAAAACTAGTATTCTCATTACACGAACCCAATTTGACAAGATTTTCAAACCTATGTGTTACTAAATCATACAATAGGCTTCCATTAATTTCTCCTTACCACTAAGAGGTTCAGTCCTTGAAAATGTTATCCCATAACTGGGGTGAGATTTACAATCTCAGTAACAAGAGGCAAATTTCATGTATATGTACAAATTAATCAACATAATGCAAACATACAAAAAAAACATATCAAAGGCATTAACATTATTAGCAAATAAACTAGTTAGACTACCAATAACTACTATCTCATACTAATAATCATATATAACATGTTAAAGACCATTAACACTGAGAGAGGCTTGTCCATGGCACCAACTCTCTAATGAGCACAACTTTGGCTCAGTACATTTAGGGGTCTGATCACAACCTGATATCCGATCAAAGCACGATGCATTGGTGGTAGCTGCACCACAACTCCACCAAGGACTCACTCAAGGTCCAAACATAACAATTTAGATAGCCAACTATTCATTTAACATTCAAAATCATACATGTACAACAAGTATCTGATTAAAATAAGTATATACATAGAATCAGAAAATTAATCCTAGTTACCTCAATGAAGCCAATTACTCTTCCTTTAACTACCATCATGATTCAAATGCACACTAAGCCTAAGATAAGCATAGTTATCATCATTTCTAACAACAAATCAGATACCTAAAGAGTTAAATTATCAATGACTACCTAGAGGTTACTTACCTAACCACCAATAGATTCTAATTTTGGGTTCTAGTTTCCCCATACTAAAAACCACAATAGTTCACTCCAATTTTTAGGTAATTTCACACAAAACCAATGCCTATATCATAAGTAAACTATAGGGGTCTCCTTCTAACAGAAAATACATCAAAATGGGGAGAGGATACTTACCCAATAACCCTCTTAGCCTCAACCTTCGAAAATCCATCATGAAAGCACTAAACAACAAATTTCAAAATTGGGTTCAGGGTGAAAATACTCCAAATGCAAAACTAATTAGTTCAAATTGAAGAGGAAGAAGAGAATGTTAAGTTTTATATATGTTACCTTGCTTGAATTTTGCTTTAAAAAGGAGAAATAGAGCCAAAGTGTTGATAAAAACCTTAGCCTCTCCTCAAGGTGTGAAAATGAGTTTTTCTTCTACAAAACCAAGTGTTTTGCTCTCAATAAACTAGTGTGGCAGCTAGTCCCCTAGGGTTTTAGGTTAGCAATGGGTTGGCCTATCAACCCAAGATCCAATTGGGCTTATTCCTAGTTGTTGGGCTAATGTTTGATAGGTTAGATGTAGAATACTTAAAGTTGGGATAGGATATGCTGACCCAAGGCCCAAATCTACTTGGGTTCAGATGTGAACTTATTGGTCCAATTAATTGATGAGCTTGTGGAAGTCTTGGGCTGATTTAAGGGTCCATGTTTCACTTGGGCCCATTTTATGAGTTTTAGGCTTTTAAGAATTTGGTTAGGCCAATACTAAATGGGTTCCTTTAGGGGTAAGCCACTTAAGATGATATTAGATCATATTAAGATAAAGTTGGGCCTTCATAAGAATAAAATTAGACTTCTAATAATGTTCTTGGCACACATAAATCAATTATAGACCCAAATCATACTTAAATCCATAATTATTATTTTGCTTCTCTCAAAATTATCCAATTAATAATTATTATGTTAAAATACTCGAATTTGCCATTTTTCTTAAGACTCTTATCTCTTAATAAATTTTTCTTAAATTTCTTTTAATAATTTCATAATTTCCAAAAAATCACTATTAACTATTTTTGGGGTGTTACATTTTAGCATGGTAAGAATGAAAATTTTTAGAGCTACACATAATATTTTATGAATTTTTGTATTTGGTTCAGAACACATGAAATTCTATAATACTATAACACTCACGTAGTTTCTATTTTTTTAGGGTTTTAAAGGGCCAAATAAAATTGTTTTTACCTAAAATTTTGATAGTAGATAGCTCTCATTATAAGCTTTCCATAAACACTGAGTATGCATAAATCGGAGCTATATAGAGAAAGTTATGAATTTTTAAAATTTAGCTTGTATTATGTCATGAGGGGTCAAAAATGAATATATGGCTCTTTTATGTAAATGAAGCTAGTTTGATCATCAAAGGGCTTAACATAAATGTGCCTATGGTGTTTATAGTATGAAAATGAAGAAGATTCTCACTTTCACTCCTAGAGTTCTTTTTCACTTATGGAAGTTTATGAAACTATTGCCAAAAACCTTGCTTTGATAGTAATTTAGTGCCTTTAATAATAACTTGTATAGAAATGACTATATACAAATTTAGTCATTCCACCATAAGGCTGTGATGATATATTGTTAGCAAGGTTTGAGAATCTTGTCATCAAGGTCTTTAAATTTAGTGGTTGGATAATATGCTGTTGGCAAGATTGAAGATTTTATTGACAAGGTTTGAATTCAGTAGAGATAAATTTGAAACTTTGTCAATAGGATCTATTATCTTACAACAAGATATTTTTTAATTGAGAAAACTTAGAAAGGCCAAGATCCTGTTGACTCGACCAACACCTTATCAACAAGGTTTTCTATTACAATAAGTTATAACCCATTATATGTGGGGGTTATTACATAATGTGTTACAACTTACTTTGAATTACCATGTCTCGCTATTTTTCATTCGAATTGGATGAAATTGGTTTTATTAGAAAGCTTATTGTAACAAGAGTTTCCAATGATATATGGACTGCACATTGAAGTTTCATACACAAAGAACATCAAGCCTTAAGAGATGGTATCTTGTAATATGATTTTCAACCTAGAGTTTATAATACCTCTCTAATGGCTAGTCCATTTTAACGTAAATTTAAACCACATACTACTAATCATATAAGGTTCATATTCTAGGAAAATTAAGGCCTAAAATAGTCTCTATTAAAAAGTTTCCATTAAAGGGGTTCCAAGTTCTACACTTAGACATTCATACATTTCTAGTGCTTCCTCATAAAACTAGTCTTAGATAATACCTATTCAACATGTGTGGACATAAAAATTTGAATCAATCAAGCATTGATACTAGTGAAGGACTTGGATACGTGCATGTATAGTAAAAGAAAAATTTTAAACTTTTTATCTTATAGCAGTTTTGATACATATCACCATTGGAATCCTAGCCTGTTTTTATGATAGACACATTAAACTCTAGGGAAAATTAAGGAGGATAGGGTTCTCTATGTTCTATGTAGGGAATTTTTTTTCCTAACAAAATAGTGTACAATGAAATTTCATGTCTCTTTCTTTTTCTGAAACCCACCTTTGTTTAAAATACTGGCCACTAGTTTCTTTTTAAATTAAAAAATTATTTAGTTAATTGTTAATTAATTAACTAATTAGATTGGTTGTTGAGTTACGTCATAAGTCAACCAATCATGTATGGCCAATATTCTCATATTTACCTAAATTTTATTACATTTCCATGCAAAGCACATGTTTCATTTTTCAACCATCTTGTCTTTTCTTAATGAATAACCAACCAATTTCATCAACTTGAATGAGATTATTGGTTCAAACAAAAGTAAAAAAAAAAGTGGCTATGATGTGAAAAGTTTATATCCATAAGATTGGGTTTATAATCCTTGTTGGATTATTTTAGATTTTAAATAATAAAAGGTCCTCGTTTGTTCATTTATTTACAGTTGTCATTAATAATTATTTGAAACAAAAAGGAGTGGTTATTTTTCAGCTAGCAGTGTATGAGTTTTTATAGAGAGTCAATCTCATTGATTGTGTGAAATAAGTAATCCCTAAGTAACATATTGAGAGGGGTTCTTGCCTGAGTGGCATGCTTTCTTTTGATTCCATTGTATTTATTGCTCATTAGTCAGAAAGTTGCTCTTGACATTTGTTCACGTTGAATGCTGATCATTTTGAACTTTGGATTTTTACTACTTGCTTCCATCTCTTCGTCAATTATTGGCTATGGTTAGAGGCATGTAAACGATGTTTACATGTCCACTGATTAATTCTGTCATTAGACTTTACAAACACAAATGTAGACATGCGGTTTATAACCCCAAAAATGTGGTTCTATATTTCTTAAAGTGACTATAATGTATTAGTATGGAGAGTGAAATATGCAACACCATCAACACATTTTCAATTTTTTAACGCTTTCCGTAGTGCTAATTAAAGCAAACTTATGATTTTTTTTAATATAACTATTTTAATATAACTATCCCTATATGGATTTATGTAGGTCTGTGCCTCATTATTATTATTATTATTATTATTATTATTATTATTATGTATGGTATTCGGCATGACTGCTATAGGAATTAGCATTGTTGATTTATATCCTAAAACATTATGGTTTATTTTGCTCATTTAAAAAGTGTTGATATTAAAATCTACAAAAATTATTTTAAAGTACCATATCTAGATATACATCGACCTAATTTAAAAAAAAAAACTTTTTTAAAAGTTCTTTTGTAAGTATTTATTCATATATAACCTTTTCATTTAAAGAGATATGTTAATATAAAATTTTAAATATTCCTTTTCATAGAATATAGTTGAGTATAGATCTATAGGAGAAGGAATCAAAGGGCTTGATAGGAGATACGGTCAGAAAAAAATTTTGAGTATTTATTTATTTATTGTCTTCCACCCTTTATCATGGGTTATCTCGGTGTCTCTTCGCTGACTGAACTTCTCTCAAGTTCATCAAACACGGATTGACACAACTCAAGGAGCTTAATGTTTCGTTTGGTACAGATAATTAATTGTTGATGGAAGAGAAATAGGAAATGGAATTGGAATAAAAGTAAAAATAAATTTTGTATTTTATAGTTATATTTGGTATGATTAAAAAAAATATATAAATATTTTTTTATATATTTTATTAAAAAAATGACATAAAAATAGAATAAAAAAAATTAAAAGATCAAAATACTTTTAATTATTAATAATTATAAAATATAATAAAATATTTATTTTTAATAATAATAATAAATAATAAAATAATTATTTTTAATTACTAATAATAAAATTTTTCTTCTACTTAATAAAATTTTTCTCCGCTACAAAATAAAAAACTAAACTCCCCCGTATTAATAGATTACACCCAGAAAACACTCTCCCACCTATCAAGAATACTTTTATCTCAATCCCATTCTATTTCTCTTTCCAACGTTCAACTCTCCCATCTACCCTTATCAATCACAGCGAGAGAGGATAGGTGGCAAAACCCGAGCCCAGGCCCTCTTCAGGATAGCCCATCGAGCTCCTTTCCCATTCACTGCACGACTCAAGTATTCCGGGACTAGAAATGAATAGAATCTGCCAAATGCCTTTTTTTTTTTTTAATTTCATCCTGTTCTCTGCTCTGAACCCTCTACCTGATTTGGGCGTTAGAGAGAGATGGAAGAAGGACATAGCACGGAAGTGAAGATTGACTCCCCCACAAATTCTCATCAAACTGGTAATCAACTTCTTCGCCTGCTTCTATCTTCTATTATTTTGGGCAATTTTTGGTTGCTCAGAAATTTTTGAATTGGAGAAAATGGATATTATTATGGTACTTGTATCTATGTACAAGTTACCACTGTGGCTCGATTAGTTGGCACCATTTTTTTATTTATATTTTTTGGGTCCTTTGCATGAACAGAAATGGTACCCTCAACTTACTGGAGTTGGAACTTGGAACGTAATTTTTTGTTAGGTCTAACACTGTAGTGTTGATAAGGCTCAGGAGATGATGCTTTTTCCCAAACAAAGGCTGTCCTCAAACACAGAATGATTCATCTGCTATTTGAAAAGCAATAGGATTCATTAGTATTGAGATTGTGCCATTACTTAACTAACATCATTATCTATATTTTATATGATTGCAATCAATGGACTGGACGCAGTTAGAATACTGCGTTGGTGTGAAGTGATTTTTCTTTCCATCCCGGATAGAAAGCTTAGAAAAGAGCAGACTCAAACATCTCTAGATTTTTTCTTGAGCATAAACCACAATTTCTCTGGCCTGCTCCCTGCTTATAGAGCATTTGAAATTACTTTAGAGTCCTTTCTTTAATAAGCTGCTGATTTATCTTCTGTTTTTTGTTTATTTCAATGGTTCAAGGCATCTTGTGATGTTTGGGTTCAACTGGACTTGGTTTCTAATTGTAGACCCTGTTATCTTGTGTGTGATGTCATGTTCTTAAGTTTCTATAATGATACGTGACCTAGTGAAATTAGCATAACTTCTCACGAAATGGAAAATTGCTATCAGCCCTTCACTGACGTTTCAATTTTATTTGGAAAATTTGGATACATGGTTTAGTAATCATGTTAACTCTTATTCATATGTATGTTTGACATATTTCCCTCTATGATGCATAGCTCTTTTGAATTGTTGCCTCTGTCTTTATGCATTGATACTTGAGAATAAGATGAGTTCAACCACTATGATTAGGGTTTCATAATTTATAAATTGATTTGGAACTTATATGATTAGAATGAATTGATTAATTGTGGATGTTCTGGAATCAACCCCTGAATCACCAGACTCATGCAACTTCTGCGATTCCAGTGATTCTGGCTTGTTGAAGACGCAAAAAGACACCTTTTAAAAGAAACAAAATTTAAATAGCATGGAAGGGAATGGCCATAATAACATGTTCTGATTTGATTTATTAGGTTTTGGCAGTATGCTGTTAAAATATGTTGCAAGATTTTGTTTAAGAAATTTGATTAATAGATTTGGAGAGCTTTGGAGAGCTCACACTTGCCAAATTTTTTATTTTATTTTTTTGGTTTGCATCTTAATATCTTATCAGAACTGATTCGGGGTGAAACTTCAAGTCTTCTTGATCTCTTCTTGTTGCCTAATTCCAATTCTTCTATTTTTATTTTTGCCAAATCCTGAAATGCTCCTTTATGTTAACCGGTTCAGTTTCCACATTGTTCACAGATAATGTCAAATCTTTTCTTCTTTTTTTTTTTTTTTAAAAACACTCTATGGGCTTTTATGTATTGAACAGTCACCTGTAAACAATAACATAGTGCCAATTTAGGGATAGTAAAGGAGAGTGCATTGGTAATTCAGCTGGCATCTAGAGAAAACACTTCAATTGCTTGAAATAGGTTTCTTTGAGAGTGAACTGTTATCAGCAATTGAAAGATTGGGTGAATAATAATATAATAACTGATCTTTGTTGAACTCCAGGCAGCAATTGAGAGGTTCCTAAGGTAAAGATAAGGATAGAAGTAAAATGATAAGTGTTTTGAGTAGCAATTGTATTTTTTAAGGTGGTTTTTTTTCTTTTGAAAAAAAAAAAAGGTGGTGTTAATAAGTTAGCTATTGAGGTGAAAATTTTTCGATGTAACTCTGGAAGAATGTGGATGTTGCTTTAGGTTGATGTTTGTGGAGTGAATACGAGGAGCCATGAATTCCATTCCATGTTGGATAATGTTATGAGTGTCTTATGGACCTAGTATCCTTATAGGCTCAAAATGAACCAAGACCACATTGCTAAGGTCCAAAGATCTTGGTTTTAACATGGTCCTAAGACACATAAAATGTACTGACAAAGCAACTTAACAAAGTACTACACCTCAAGTTAGCCAGTGGTTCTGAACTAGGCAAAAGTATATCAACTTCGCCTAAAGTAACATGCCCAGTTGATCAAAAGTTATCATTACCTTCCCTTTCTATAAGGGGGAGGAAGACCATGTAAATGGAGTTTACAAGCTTAACAAGCCATACAAGCCATGTAAACCATGCGTCTTAAAAGCACCATGCAGCATACTAATATATCCCACACCATAGTCTTATTTTCACAATACTATCATCACCAAGCAATACAATACTATCTCTCTCTCTCTCTCTCTCTCTCTAAGTTTTCTTTTTTTTTGTCTATAGCCATTTTCTTTCCTCAACACATAGGTATTGGTACAGGTATTGGGTATGGTAATTTTCCAAAATAGAGGATATGGGTACTATGATATATTATAAATAAGTAAAGAATGTCTTATGATATATGACAATTTTTACGGCAGTAAAAAAAAAAAAAAGACAATGAACCCTCTATGATATATAATCAATCAAAATAGTAATATAAGTTTCTTAATTTGATCTTAAAGCTCATATAATTTTAATGAAGTTAGCCACAATATTATATGATATCGAAGTATATACCAGTTTTGTTTATGATTTTTAAGATAATAATATTTAATTTTAGATCTTTAAGAGTTAAAAGTTTGCTGGCATACTTACAATATATTCAATATATATTGAAATCAATTTTTTCTTTTTAAAAAAATACTATATGATACTTATTTTAGAGTACCCAAGAGTATCCAAATAGGTACAGGTACGACATAAATTTAGAAGTACCCATGCTTCATAGATTCCATTATTATGAGAGCAGAAGCTTTTCAGTTTCAGTGTTGCAGACTTTAGGAATGTTTGTGTATGCTAGGAGACTCTGTGGAAGTGTAGGAGCTATAAAGTGCGGACATGCATTTTTTCTGGCATGTTGGACACCGATAGTGCCACGACACATGATGACACATGGTTGATGTGCTTAAAGACATGTCAGAAAAAATATATATGTAGTTTTTTGACTCAGACACAGCTTGCCCAAGAAAAAGGGAAAATGACCCAAAAACGAAGTATGGAACAAGAGACTAGAAATCACATTTTGGTTAGATAATAGAAATTCTTTCTCAACATCTTTTTATGTAGTAGATACTAAAAGTTTTTTTTTCCTTTTTGTTTTTTTTTTGGGCATAATGCACCTGTTCAACACATTTGTATTCTATAAGGTTCTTTGGTGTCTTAAAACTTCCATTTTTTCAGAGATCTAAGTGATAGGACTACTCAAGAGTCACAAAATTAACTTTTCAACAAATCCAGATAGGAGGATTTGGACTCTTGGGCCCTGTTTGGTATTACAATGGAAACTGAAAAGGAAAAGGAATCTGTTGGAAAAACGTGTTTGATATATGTGCATCACAAGAAATGGAAACCATGCAGAAAGTATAGATTATATGCACTTTCTTTGCTTTTTTCGTGCCCATTTTTCAAATGAAAATATATTTATTATTTTTTAACTAATTGCAAAGTCAAAAAAATTATTTTCATAATTGTTTAATTAATTACAAAAATAAAAATTAATAATATTTAATATTAAAATAATTAAAATTATATAAAATTAAAAAAAGAACCGATTGCATATCAGTTGGAATTGTCCAATCAAATGTCAGTCAGATCAATTTTGATTGACATTGAGTTGGTAAATTTTGTTTATCTGACTAACATTGAGTTGGGGTTACACTACATTATATATACATAATATATATATGTATTTAATATTTTATATATATATTTTTATCTATATATATATAAAATTATATATATATATTTTATATTTATTTATATTTTATTAGTATTTATTATATAAACTAAAAAATATGAATAATATTACTTTTTAAAAAAAGAATAAAAATAAAAATATTAAAATCTTAGTTACAAAAATAATTAATAATTATTATATTTATAAAAAATAATAAAATATTTTTTGTCATTAAAATTAAAATTTATATACATTAAAAAAAAAAACTTCCAACAGTAGGTCCAACCAATTTCGATTGTCAATTGGTTGGTTATATATATGTGGGGCAATTGCCACACATATATATATGTATGTATATATAAATATGTGTTGCCACACACACATATATATATATGTTATATTTATTATATTTATATATAGAGAGTTGTATCGTTAGTGATGTGGGTAAGGGTATTTTTGTCATTTCATTTTCTTTTTTTTTTTCATTTCATTTTACTTTCATTCAACCAAACAATGAAATACAAATATATTTCCTTTTCTTTTTCATTCTTACCGAATATAATTTTTTCCATTACATTCCATTCATCCTTCCATTTCCATTTTCATTTCCATTTCTATCACCAAGGAATCCACATACCAAACAAGGCCTTCATTCCCTTGGTGTTATACGTGTAAATTGTTCTTCCAATTTCTAATCCATTTTCCAAATATGGAAAAGTTGGTCCTTAGATAAAACCATTTGGAATTCTGAAGTCCCTCAAAGATAAAGCCATTTGTCTGGACTGCAATACCGAATAGTGTTAATAGCAATGATATGTTGCAGGCTTGCAGACCTAAAACAGCCATTTCTCTTGATATTTGTGTCATGGGTATGGATAATTCAGAATCAGTTGCAGAAATTTTTTTCACACTGTGGCACAGCAACTTTTTTTTTTTTTTTTTCCATGGGATAAACTGTTTGTAGTTTTTGGAGAACATTGGCGTGTCCATGATTGCTTGAGGTTTATCATATGTCTGTGGGAAGGTGCAGTTTTTGCAGTGTTATGGTGTATTTGGTTGGAGACGAATGCTTGGATTTTTTGAGGTGTAAACTCTGGAGATATTGTGGGAAAGTATGGTGTTCATGTCCTCAGTATGGTGTTTTGCTCATGATTTTTTAAGAGCGTTGCCATTTTGGATTTGCAAAGAGATTGAACTGCTTTGCTGCATTATGACTTAGATTTTTGGTTTTCTTCAGAGGATGTCTTGTTCTCCTTTTTGGTAACTCTCTTTTCCCTTGATTAAATTTTCATCTTCTATAAGAAAACAAATGTTATAAAACTTTGTTATTGGTCTCTTGTGCTAGCTCAAAATACTAAAAAGTGTTAGTCTTCCCTTTTTTAATTTTTCCTTTTTTATCATTGTTATATGAATGCTTTTGTATTCACTATTGTCATCCCTTTGATTATAGGATGATATTGATGTTGAAGAGGATTGGGATCATTGAATAGTGATTTATAATTTTTTTGTTTTCAAATTCCAAAGTCTTGATTAGAATATCTTAATCTTATTGTCTTACTTACATTGATGTTATTGCTTTCTGAATGATTGAATTATTGATGGACCCAATAATAATATTTGGCCTCAAGTGACTATGGCCTACAATAGAAGAAAGAAGGATATGGCAGATTCTTCTAGGGTGGTCTAGATAACTAACTTACATGAGTGGGTGAGCTGGAGGAGAGAGATGGTGTGTGCAGCATGAGGAGCATGGGTGGTTTTGAGGGGTGAGGGTTGGCGAGGGAGGAGGTGTGGAGAATTACTATGGGAGTGGAGAGACTCTGTCTCTCAAAAGCAGAGACCCTTAGTTTGTCTTTTCCTTTTCATTTTCTTGCATTTTGCTTTGTAATTTTTCTATTTCTTCCTATCAACACTGTTTGGGTAGGAATTAGGTTTAGTTCATCTTTCCTTTTCATTTTCTTGCATTCAGCTTTGGAATTTTCCTATTTCCTCCTATTGACACTATTTGGTTAGGAATTTGGTACAAATTCAATAATACAAGCAGAGTTTCATCAAATCCTTTCTAGGGAATGGTTCATACTAGAATGGAGCAAAGAATGGATTCAATTCAGAAAGGCTTAGAGGATGTGAGAGCCCAGTTGATGATGGTGATGGAAATGTTGATGGAGCTACATGATAGAGGAAACGAGTTCCGCAAACCACCATGTAGCGACAATAGAGGAAAAGGAGTGGTGGTCGACAAACCAGCGTCTCATTCTAAAGCTGATGAGGGGATGAATGTGGCAAACTTAGAAAGGGAAGCTTCATGCTTAAGGAAACTTGATCTACTCTGCTCTTAGGAGAGGACTCCATTGGGTGGATGTTTCGAGTGGAGAGATACTTCTCCACCAATGGTGTGAGAGAGGAAGAGAAGTTGCAAGCTGTTGGAATGTGTATGGAGGGGAAGGCCCTTAACTGGCTACAATGGATGGAAACTCAAAGCCCAGTGAAGGATTGGAAGGAGTTTAAAAAGTAATTAATAGCTAGGTTCCATAGAAGGTAGCTTTGGGATGGGTATGATATGTTGATGGCATTGAAGCGGGATGGGTTAGTGGCTGAATTCAAGGAGAGTTTTCAATTGTTATCAGTGACCATGAAAGAAGCTCCAGAAGAGGTGCTTACAGGAGCCTTCAAGAATGGGCTCAAGGAAGAAATTAGAGTTGAGGTTTGAATGATGCAACCCACTTCCCTAAAACGGCTCATGGACTTGGCGTTTTAGGTGGAGGAGCGGAATATAGTTGTGGAACAAGCAAGGGAGAGGAAGATTATATCCAAGGTGGTAAAAGCTGCTGTGGAACCTAAATGGCAGGGGTTCAAGCAGGGTTTTACAGCACCCTCAGTTACTACAGTCAAAAATCCTAATAGTAAGGGTGGTAGTGAGTCAAAAAACAGTAGTGGAGAAAGTGTTAGTATACCTGTGATATTCAAGGGAGGGAGTGCCACGTTCAGGAGAATGTCCGAAGTTGAAATTATTAGAAGAAGGGAACAAGGGCTATGCTTTAAATGTGATGAAAAATATAGACTGAATAACAGATGCAAAAACAAGGCTTTAAATGTGATGAAAAATGTAGACTGAATAACAGATGCAAAGACAAGTCTCTGCACATGATGATACTATCTTCTGAAGAAGGGGAGGATAGTGAAGAGGAAGTAGTTAAGGAGGATGAGGGTATAAAAATCATGGAATTATTTATGAATTCCATAGTGGGTATAGATAGGCCTAAATCCAAAAAGCTAATGGGAACAATAAAGGGAGAAGCTGTCTTGGTTTTGATTTATAGGTGCAATGCATAATTTCATCTTGACAAAGCTGGTGGACTGTATAAAGTTACCAATGCAAGAGACCAGAAAGTATTCCACTGCAGTTGGTTAAAATTTTTCGGTGAATGGTATGTAAAGATGTGTAGTTAGATCTTCAAGAAGTTAAGATTCAACAGAACTTTTACCCCTTTGGTCTAAGTGGGGTAGAGTTGGTTTTAGGCGTTCAGTGGTTGGAATCTCTTGCGGAAGCTTGAGTTAATTTGAAACAGCTTAGCATGATGTATAAGGTCGATAAGTAGTGGGTTTGCTTGAAAGGAGACCCTTCTTTAACCAAAACCATGGTGTAATTGGATTCCTTAGTCAATCCTCTTAAAGGAAAAGGACAAGGATTCTTAATAGAATTCTGTGAAATGGCAAAATGGAATGAACAGAAGGAAGAGGCCCCAAAAATTCAAGAGATGCTTCATGAGTTTGCAAGTATTTGTGAGTTACCGAAGGGGTTACCTCCTCAACGCTCTAGAGACTGTGCTATTCTGATTCAGCTAGGGCCAACTATTCCTAATATACGTTCCTTACCAATATGTCCACTCCCAAAAAACAGAAATTGAAAAATTGGTTAAAGAGATGCTAGAAGTAGGAATAATTTGTCCTAGTAGTAGGACATATTCTAGCTCGATACTCTTCATCACAAAGGAGGACAGGAGTTGGAGATTTTGTGTAAATTATTGAACCTTGAATAAGGTGACTATCCTAGATAAGTTCCCCATTCCTTGCATTGTTGAATTTTTGGATCAGCTGGGTGGAGCTACCATTTCTTCTAAGTTGGATTTAAAGTTCAGATATCATCAAATCCATATAAAACTAGGGGATGAGGACAAGACAACATTCCAGATGCATGAGGGACACTACGAATTTATGGTAATGCCATTCGGTTTAACTAATGTACCTTGTACTTTTCAATTCCTCATGAATGATATTTTCAAATCTTATTTGAGAAGGTTTGTGTTGGTTTTCTTTGATGATATTTTGGTATATAGCTTTGACTTTTAGACTCATTTGACACACTTGAGGATTGGTTGGGGCTATTAATGGATTAGAGGCTTGTGATTAATAGAAAAAATGCGTTTTTGGGCAGCCACGACTTGAATATCTAGGCCACATCATCTGAGCTAAAGGGGTTGAGATAGACCCTGCTAAGATAGAAGCCATGATTTCTTGGCCTGTTCCCAAAGATATAAAAGCAATGAGAGGTTTTTTGGGGCTAATGGCGTACTACCGAATGTTTATGAAAAATTACAGCATGATAGCTGCCCCTCTTGCTGAATTACTAAAGGAAAATGCATTTAAATGGAGTGATGAGGCATAGAAGGCATTTGAGACTTTGAAGAGGGCCATGACAACAACACTTGTGCTTGTTTTGCCTGGCTTTTCTCAACCCTTTGAGGTTGAGACAAATGCTTCAAGTAGAGGCATAGAGGCTGTCCTATTGCAGAAAGGAAGACCCATAGCATATTTCCGTTAGATTCTTTTGAATGAAGCTCAACAAAATTCAGTTATGAGTGTGAATTGATGGCTATTGTGTACATGGTGAAAAGGTGGAATCATTATCTCATGGGTTATCCGTTTATTATTACAACAGACTACAAAGCACTTAAATTTATGTTGGAGCTGTAAATTGTTGATCTAGACTAGCAAAATGGGTTGCTAAACTCATGGGCTATAAGTTTGAAATCCACTACAAGGCTAGTTTTGAAAATAGAGTGGCTGATGCATTCTCTCGCAAGGAGGAAACCATGGGACTAAAAGCCTATTTTATGTGAAATTGTGAAGGACTAGAAGCTCTAGGTGCATAAGTGAAAAAAAGATGAAAAATTATTTGTTATTGTGCAACAATTGATTGCTGGAACTGATGCACCACCTGGTTATAGCTTATGAAGAGGGTGTCTCTTTTATGATGATCGAATGGTGATTCCAAGGGATTCTCTAAGGGTGACAGCACCGTTAGAGGAATTTCATTCCTCCCCAATTGGTGGGCACTTGGGGTATTTATGCATATATAAGAGGTTATCTAAAGTATTATACTGGGAAGGGATGAAGAGAGATATTCAAGAGTTCATGGCTAAGGGTGATGGGTGCCAAAGAAATAAATATCAAGCTATGCATCCTGCTGGCATTCTCTAACCCCTACCAATACCCCAACAAATTTGGGAGGATATTAGTATGGAAGTCTAGCTGTCCAAGTTAGGGAAATTGGACACTATTTTGGTAGTAGTTGATAGACATACCAAGTATCTGCACTTTACTGGGTTGCTGCCCTTTCAGCCAAGGAAGTGGTTGACCTCTTTGTTGAAGAGGTAGTCAAGTTGCGCAGTTTTCCTAAATCAGTTGTATCAAACTGGGACTAAGTTTTCATAAGCCAATTTTGCAAGAACTATTCAAATTGACGGGTACTACGCTATAGTTCTGGCTTTTACTCAAAGATCAATGGCCAAATTGAGGTTGTGAACTGGAGCTTGGAGACATATGTGTTTTTTTAAATTGGAGATAAACTATAAGAATGGGCTCAATGGCTGCCATGGGCAAAATTTTGGTTTAACATGACTTGTAACAGGTTTGTAGGGATGAATTCTTAAAAGCGGTGTATGGGCAAGATCCTCTTACCTTATTCAAATTTGAAGATGTACATTCTTCAGTGGAGGAGGTGAATGAGACCATGGGGGGGTTAATCTGACCTTGCTCAACTAAAAGATAACTTAAACAGAGTGCATGAGTATATGAAGTTACAAGCTGATGAAAAGAGGCGAGATGTGGTGTTTGAAGTGGGGGACATGGTCTATCTTAGGATCAGACCTGATAAATTGAAGTCTTTATCTAAATGAGCCAATGAGAAGCTGAGTCATCAGTTTTGTGGACCTTATAAGGTGATAGAGAGGTTGGGAGCAATAGCTTATCGCCTGGAATTGCCAACAAAACTTGTATACATTTAGTATTCCTTGTGTCACATCTTAAAAAATCTTTACATGCCTCTCAATCTTGACAACAACTTCCTCCTTTCTTGGCTGAAAAGCTAGAGTTACAAGTTGAACCGGAGATTGTACGCAAGGGGAGGAAATTAACTAATGGGAAGGTGGAAATACTAATAAAATGATCCAGATTAGCTGAGTTTGAAAACACTTGGGAAGCTTATGAGGCAATGAAGATGCGGTTCCTTGATTTCCTCCTTGAGGACAAGGTGAAGCTTGTAAGGGAAGGTATTGATGGACCCGATAATAATACTAGGCCTCGGGTGACTAAGGCCAGTTGAAGAAAGAATGATATGGCAGATTCTTTTGGGATGGTCCCAAATAACTAATTCACATGATGGAGTGTGCTAGAAGAGAGGGATGGTATGCAGCATGAGGAGCGTGGGTGGTTAGAGATTTTGAGGAGTGAGGTTTGGTACGGGAGGAGGTGTGGAGAATTACTGTGGGACTGGAGAGACTTTACTTCTCGAAAGCAAAGACCCTTAGTTCATCTTTTCCTTTTCATTTTCTTGCATTTAGCTCAAGAATTTTCCTATTTCTTCCTATCAACACTATCTAGGTAGGAATTTGATATAAATTCAATAATACAAGTAGAGCTTCATCAATTATGTTCTATAATGTGAACAAATGCATTTAAATTTTCTTTTTAATATTTTAATCATTAATCTTATTCTCTTAATAATTCATAGTATGATCTCTTTCTTCTCCTTGAGAGAGAGATGCCTATGGAAATACCTTTACTATTAATGAAGAGAACATGGAGATAGTTTTCTGTCTTCACTATTCCATAAAGTTCCAAAAATTATCTCTATTTAAATTAAATATATGAAGTAATAAAAATTATAGTTACAAATGTAATATCTAAATGAATCAAATAAATTATACTTTTTTATAACTAAACTTCCTTGTCTTATTTTGCTCCACCATTATCTTCATTTCTTTTCTCATAACTGCATACAATGTGTGTGCCACTCAAATATATTTAACTTTGCATGCTGTATATAGATCTTGATGCTCTATTATTTGATAATTTTTGCAATTATTTTAGTTATGAATTGAGCCCATTCTTTTCCAATATCCACAATTTCTTCAAGGATTGATAAGAAATTTCTGCTCACTCCTTCAATGTCACATCTATGTACTTTAGGTATATAGTTCCAAAGATACTTGGTCCTTTGTTACATTCTATGATTGGAAATAATTTTTATGTAAAATATGTTTTCCACTTGTAGATTATAATTGGAAAGTTGTCCATTCTTTTTAGAATAATGTGTGGGTGCGATTGTTAGGTTAAAATTGTTAGATTGAATGCTTAGCACTAGGTTAAAAGTTATAACTATTAGTTAAGGCACAATTCTTTCTACTTAATTGTACCCAATATAAGTATTAAGTTTTGACTCGCTCAGTCCAATATTTAAACTTTTGTCATGGGACAATTGCTACCACAACTTGGCCAACAATCTCCCCCTCAATGGCCACACTAGGAATCAAACATGTGACTTTGGCTTTGATACCAATTGTTGGATCGAGTGCTTACTATTAGACTAAAAGCTAAGTACTTGATTTAAGAAAAATAAGTGTGTTGGTTATTAGTGGGTTAGGGCGTACAAGTTGTACTACCCTTGTACATCACCTAATTTATAATTATAAATGTACACACAGGGTGTCTAGCCAAAAGAGAGTACCGATCCCATTTAGATTTCTCCTCCTTTAATTTCTACATGGTAACAAAGCTAGTTATGAGCGAAGAGTAGGGCTTCAATATTTTTCATTTTTAGGGCTAAAGCTTCGAACACCTTTATATTGGCCCCTTGTTTCTTTATAATAGCTCTGGTATCTAATTTTAACCCTTTTCCAGTGACCAAAATATTCTTCATTAATCAAAACATTTTCCAGTGAGCTCCTTTTAGACTAGAGACACATAAATAGGCCTCAAAACCATTTGAATAGTGCATTTGTGGTGGTTGAATGTCGTAAACCCTCCCCATGTGCTGCTAAGTGACTTTAATTGTTTTCCCATGCGCCAATGCATCTCATTCTGGTTGATGCATTGACACGACTAGAAAAGGCCGACTGACCTTTTTAACATCGATTCTAGCCTTGGTTTGTGATATTTTGTGGTGTGTTTGGTTCAGCCTTGGTTTTTTGGTGTTTATTGATCTTGATTGTGTTTTTAGTAGTTTAATAATCTAAATAGGATGATGTGAGATTTAGGACTTTGGTTCCAAAAAAAATAAAAAAGAAAAAAGAAGCAAATTGAAGATTTCATCAATTGAATTATGTTTTGTTGGGTGCCCTAGTGTGTAACCAAATTAGTGGAGGCTAACTAGGAAAATCTTGAAGGGGCCGATTGGAGCTGTGGAAATATGTTAGATGACATGGCTTAGGAAAGCAATTGGAAGAATGTGGAAGGGGTTACTCATGGGAAACTGGTTGCAGAATTTTGGGAGTTTGTCTATTGGGGACATTGTCAAAGAAAGTGTTAGCTGCAAAAGTTCTTGAATTGACTTCACAATTGCAATTGGTTGATTGTGTGAGTCACGGCACTTTGTCTAGGATTTTAGGGTTCCAAGTCTAGATATGATTTTCTATTATTTTAATTGAGGTTTTTGTTTGTAACAAGCCAAAATTTGAATAATCTTCGGCTTGAGGATGTGTTAGAAGAGTGTGTGATGGCTAGGTTAAAATAAGTGTATTGATTACTAGTAGGCTAGGTTTATACTAGCTGTACTACCTTTGTACTGGGGTTAATTTATCATTATAAATAAACACAATGTGTCTAGCTAAGCAAGGTAGTGATGCCATTTCGATTTCTTTTCCTCTAATTTCTACAATTCCTTACCAGAGAGGTCTTCTGTACCATATGCTACTTATGACTTTATATTAAGCTGACATTTTATTGTTGTTTATTTCTTTTATTTATCAGTTTCTGATGATGATGAGATAGACTACACCATCAAACCAGAGTTCTATGATCCAGATCTTGATGATAAGGATGAATTATGGGTCCATAAGAAAAGACGAGGACACGACTCTGATGCTGTGCTTAGCTGCCCTGCTTGTTTCACCACCCTCTGCCTAGAATGTCAAAGGTATATGCTTGACATGTAAATTTGTGGATATTTCTATTCTGTGACTGATGGAACTCTCTAACTCTGATCTTATTTATAAATGTAATGACAGCCTTTTCCTCTTAAAAGGAGAGAGTGAGTAGCAATTACAGTGATAGAGCTAGAATTAAAGCTAGAAAGAGAAGTAGAACAGAAATAAAGTCTCCTCCCTTAAGCTAGAGGTAGGAAGAAGACGGTACAGCTAAAGAAAACATAAATGAATGCATAAAGAAAACACTCCTCTGGTATTTAAGAGACCAAAACACTCTCCTCACTCACCATAAACTTCCTTGTTCCCTAGGGTCAGAATCACTGAAGCTTAACAACCCATAATGCACCTCTCTCTCCCTCTAGCCAGCTACACGTGCGACGTTAATTATGAGATGCCACCTTATTCTTCCTTTTGTAGACCTTTCCATATTTGGGCCCATCACTTGTGGGTCCATCATTTCTTGGTCCGACAAGACTCACCTTGTTGTCAAGGTGGAAATTAGAAGCTGCCTCACTATATCTCATAACTATCCACATTTCTTGAGACTGCATGCAAGTCTCATCCACCTTTCCATTGGTATGCTTTCTACTCACCACACCCATCTTGCCTCCTTTAATTTTCAATACATTGAAATAAAAAATTTTCTGGAGAGCACTTTTAATCTTGGAATCATCAAAAAGGGAAGGTACCCTTGAGGATGCTTTATACCATTGCCCAGCCAGATGATTTGCTTGAATGGATTTATGGTTACCACTTGACCCACTATCATAGTTAAGATAAGAACCATTTCGAAGTTTTTCTTCAAATGTAGGTTTAGCCTTCAAAAATTTCCTTTTGCATGTCTCAGCAAAATCTCTGTCACCTAGTTGAAGAGCCATTGTAGTTACAGCTTGAAGAGTAGCAAGCCAAAGACAACCTCTATAAGCACTCATCCCATGAACTGTCCAAGTATCATACGTTTGATCATGGAGCCCATCAGTTTCAATAAGATCATCACCATCCTTATCAAATTGATCCATGTACTCCATTGTAGTTCAAACAATAGGCCATACATCAACTCCAAATGACTAGACTTGAAGTACAAATTTTGGGTTCAGATCCTTCCACTTTCTAGTATCATGGATGTTGTAAGCATTCATTTCATTCCATCGATCATGTATCCCCAGATCATGAGGCACATCTCTTCTAACCTCACGAATTCCCTAATTTCTCCTACCAGATACTTTACTTTTCTTCCATCTTCACACAAAGTAGCTTTAGCAAACTTATGCTAAATATTCAACTCAATCCTAGGAAAGAGCTTAGGAAGGGTAAATGAAGCATAGAAGTGTACATCATATGTGCCCCACGTGATATTTTCCCCACCCTCCTGGTACAAGAACATGCCACATAATCATCATCATCTTGCTAGTTCATCATCATTAAGGACTCCAAAGTGCTAGTGGAATTTTCTTTTCTGAGAGGAGCCACAAATTCATCTTTGTTAAAATAGTAAGGGAGACTATTATGTGGATATGAATAACTCACTTCATTGTTTTTAAATAGAGAACGGCTATATAAAAAGGACTAAAGGCATTAAAGGTGCCATAAAGTCCTTGATATAGATCAACATAAAAAAGGAAACAAACTAATGACCAGAAATGGTCATCTCTAGAAAGGGAAATAAACAAGATTTTAAATAGAGAGACATAAAGACAGAATAATTGTTGACCAAATCTGAGCCAAATCTCCTCAGATCTGGTCTAGAATCAATCTAAATCCCTCAACATCAGGTTGAAATCATGCTGTATCAACACTCCCTTTCAAGTTAGGAGTAGATGTTGATCATTCCCAATTTGTGCCTAAGTTCATCAAATGTTACTCTAGCCAAGGCCTTGGTTAGGACATCTACAACTTAAGCTCTAGTGGGATGTAGGAAAGTTCAATAATCCTTGAGCTAGCCTTCTCTTTGATATAGTGATGGTCAATCTCGATGTGCTTAGTTTTTTCATGCTAGACTAGGTTCCTCGCTATACTAAGGGTGACATGTTATCACAAAGTATTTTCATAGGTAGTTGGCTAGCTACATTAAGTTCCCCAAGTAGTCTATTTATTCACAATCCATCATATATACCTTGGGCAAGGGCTCGATATTCAGCTTCGGCACAATGAATTGTTTCTTACTTCTCCACATCATTAAGTTCCTCCACGCATAAGTGCATTAGCCTGTAGTAGACCCTTTATCCATAATTGAGCTCACCCAATCAGCATTACTGTATATTTCTACCGTTTGGCATGTGACTTTTATAAGATCCACTTGCTTGGAGACATTTTTGGGTACCTCAAAACTTTGTAAGCATCTTCTAGATGAAACTCACAAGGTTTACTCATATACTAGCTAATGAAACTAACTACAAAATAAATACTTGGTCAAGTATGAGATAAATAGATTAGTTTCCTTGTAAGCCTCTGATATTTCTCTTTCTACTGGAGGACTTTCTTGGGAGAATCTAACCTTGTAATCTACATCCATAGGAGTATTTGCTAGTATACACCCCAACATTCTTGTTTCCTTCAGTGAGTCAGTGGTATACTTTATGAATATAAGGATTCCCTTTTTAAGACTTAGCAGCTTCCATCCCTAAGAAGTACTTCAAAGGCCCTAGGTTGTTGATTTCAAATTCCTTACCCAAGGCTTTCTTTAGTGCTCTTATCTCATCTTCATAATCACTATTGACTATTATGTCATCAACATATATAATTAGTATGCAATTTTCCCTTTTGGAGAGAACTTAGTGAAGAGAGTATGGTCAGCCTTGTGAGTACCCTTGCCTCTTTACAGCTTTAGTGAACCTTCCGAATCATGCTTTAGGAGACTACTTGAGTCTGTACAAAGACTTTCTCAGCTTACAAACTTTGCCTTAACTTTCTATCTCAAAACGTAGTGGGATGGACATGTATATTTCTTCCTCTAGGATTTCATTTGGGAATGCATTCTTTATATCAAGTGTAGCTACCAGTCCAAGTTAATTGCAAGGGATAATAGCACATTAATAGAATTTAACTTAGTTACTTGTGCAAAAGTTTCTTAGTAGTCTATTTTATGTATTTGAATGACCTCCTTTGCAACCAACCGAGCTTTGTGTCTATTGATACTTTCATTAGAGTTGTATTTGATGTTAAAGAGCCATTTGCACTTGGCAAGCTTTTTCCCATCAGATATATCAACCAAGTCCTAAGTTTCATTCTTCTTAAGTGCACTCATCTCTCGTAAAATAGTTTCTTTCCATTGTCCTTGTTCAAGAGTTTCATGGATGCTTTAAGGAACTTTTTCATTAGAAATATTGGTCATAGAGGCTTTATGAGAAGGTGACAATTTGACGTATGACCATAGTTATCAAATCGCGATTCAAATCGTGAATTGGGTGACTAATTTTTAAATTGTGAATCATAAATCGTATCGAATCATATGATTCAGAGACATAGACAGAAATATATTATATAAAAAGTATATACCACTAAAATTTGCTCAAATAATAATTTTAAGCTAGGAGTTATAAAAATTTAAATTTATAAATAAATAAAAAAACTCATAAATAACTAAGTTCAAAACTAATAATCCTTCTATTCATCAAGACTAATTGTGGAAATATGATTTTAATTGTATATTTTCCAGAAATAAGATTTTTGGGGATTTTATTTGATTTGTTTGTATATCCCTTTATTTTCGGCTTATCCTTTTTTTTTCGGCTTCTCATTGATTACGCTGAGCTTGTATATGGTGTATATATTCCTCTCGGTTCATTTGAATAGAGATATAAAAGAATTATTCTCCTTACCTTGTACATGGTATCAGAGCTCGAAGGGGAGAAAGCATTTGATTCTTCTGACTCGTCCAAAACTTCAAAAACAGAGATGGAGTCGAACCCTCGCGTGGAGCAGGCTCGTCGTTCTTCTGCGACCACGCTTGAGGGATCCTCTGGAGATGGGTCTTCGTCCGCTGCAAATGGGTCTTCTTCCTCTCGGCTCGTCGCAGCTAGACTTGAAGGCTTTGCCATTCTCATCGTGTCAGAGAAGCTTACTGGCGAAAATTATAGGGAGTGGGCCCAGTCAATCAAACTCGCCCTTGATGGTAGAAGCAAACTTGGATACATCACAGGTGAATTTTGTGCTCCTCCTCCGTCTGATATTAATGCTTTCAGGGTGTGGAATTCCAAAAATGCCCTTGTCTCTTCTTGGCTGGTCAATGCTATGGTTCCAAAAATTAAGAAAAGCTTTATGTTCTTACCCTCTGCCGGTGACATTTGGGAGGCTGTCCATGAGGCATACAGTGATGGAGAAAATGCCTCATAATTATTTGAGATTAAAACCAAACTTTGGGATCTGAAACAAGAGAATCGAAGCTTGAGTGAGTACTACCTAGAGAAAACATCTCTATGGCAAGAATTGGATCTGCTAAGCGAAGAAGATTGGAGCTCCCCTGTGGATGCTGCAAAGTACAAGAAGAAGGTGGAAAAAGAATGTTTATTTGAACTACTTGCAGGTCTTAACCCCACCTTTGATGATACTAGAGCCCGAATCTTAAGCTTAGACCCTTTACCTTCTATTCGGGAGGCATTTGCCATACTTAGAAGGGAAGACTCAAGGCGTAAAGTTATGATGAAAGATGACTTTGTTGTGCATCCTACCGTAGCTAAAGCTTCTGCTCTTGTTGTGCGCTCTCATGATCAAAAAAACAACAAGGGTCGTCCTTTCTATGAATACTGCAAAAAAGCCTGGTCATATTAAGGACACTTGCTGGGATTTACATGGTAAACCTTCAGATTGGAAACCAAGAAAAGGTAGAGGTCGTGGCTATACAACTGAAATTACTAAAAGCGAAGAACCTAGCATTTCTTCACAAGATGATCAATTGAGCAAGATCATGGAGATGCTCGCTGCCTTACAAACTAATCAACAGTCTCGAAAACAACCAATAGCCACTGTAGTCCAACGAGGTAATTTCTTTCAGGCACTTGCTACCATTAACGGTAAGTGCCCTGGAAACTGCTGGATTGTAGACTCAGGTGTCTCTGATCATATGACTGACAAGAGTGATTTATTTATGAACTATGTCCCTTGTACAAAACGGCTAACTGTTAAAATTGTCGATGATTCTGATTGTGTTGTTGCTAGGATTGGAAGTATAAGGTTATCTGCCTCCTTAACAATTCATCATGTTCTTCGCGTTCCCAATCTAAAGTGCAGTTTACTATCTGTAAGTCAATTGTCAAGAGAAGAGAGATGTCATGCTAACTTCTTTTCCACATATTGTCTCTTTCAAGATCTGTTGATGGGGACGATGATTGGCAGTGCTAGAGAGTTCAATGGGCTTTACTACTTGGATGACTATGGAGTTAAAAGTGTTGGAACTTGTAATAAAGTGTCTCTCCCTAGGTCTAGTGAATTGGAATTATGGCACAAACGGTTAGGCCATCCAAATTTTCAATATATGTCTCATATGTTTCCCTCAATTTGCTCAAATAAAAATTGTTCTGAATTTTATTGTGACTCATGTGAACTTGCCAAGCATAGTAGAACATATTTTCCTCGCCTTAAATATCAGGCATCTCAACCCTTTACTACAATTCATAGTGATTTGTGGGGTCTGTCCCGAACTGCGAACCGAACCCATTTTAAATGGTTTATTTTATTTGTTGACGATCACACTCGTGTGAGTTGGGTTTTCTTACTCAAAGACAAAACTAACGTTTATCAAATAGTCATTGATTTCTATCACCTGATTCAAACCCAATTTCACACAAATATTCAAATCCTTCACACTAATAATGGCACTGAGTATTTCAATAAACATTTGACTACTTTCCTACAAGATCATGGTATCATATATAAAAGTACCTGTCCATATAGCCCCCAACAGAATGGGATTGCAGAGAGAAAAAATAGACACATCCTTGAAACTGCTAGAGCTCTCTTGTTTAGCAGCAATGTGCCCAAATATCACTGGGATGATGATATTCTTACTGCCACTTACCTCATAAATCGCATGCCCAACAGAACCCTATCCTATAAGACCCCTTTGCAGGTTCTCCACACCACTTACAACCTGCCTTACCTTGAGAACAATTTACCTCTGAGAGTCTTTGGTTGCACCACCTACGCTCATCTCCACTACACTAACAAACTTGACCCAAAATCTGTCCGTTGTATCTTCCTTGGTTATTCAGCCTCACAAAAGGGGTACAAGTGCATTGATCCCAATACAAAACGCCTCTTTGTCTCTTGTGATGTCATCTTTCATGAAGAGGAACCCTACTATCCTGTGTCTTCAATTCAGGGGGAGAGTTGGGGTGAATTTCAGACCACCCAAAACATACCTGAACCTGACCTGGTCCCTGTAGATTGTGTTCTCCATGAATTAGAAGGGAGGATGTGCGAAATGAAAAGGAAAAATCTAACCCAGGGGGAGACACCGCCAAGAAAATTGTTAAGTTCTATACTCGAAAACACAAGACAGGTAATGCGCCCGAGGCTCCTAGCACTCACCAAGGGTCATAACCAAAAGCAGGTCCAGTGGAGGAACAAGGTATCAATGTGAGTGATGACCAGGTGATTGTAGATAACTGTGAAGCAACTGAAGATCTGGATCTTCCCATTGCAATTAGGAAGAAGCCTAGAGCATGTACACGACATCCCATAGAGAGGTTTGTCTCATATCATGTCCTTTCCTCCAAGTATCATGCGTTTATTGCTCATCTAGATAATGTCAAGGTACCCAATGACATTGATGAGGCCATGGCCATACCTGAGTGGAGACAAGCAGTCTTGGAGGAAATGGAAGCTCTAAAAAGGAATGGGACTTGGATAGTTGTTGATCTTCCCAAGGGAAAGAAGCCTGTTGCTTGTAAGTGGGTGTTTATCCCAAAATATCATGCAGATGGAAGCCTTGATAAATACAAGGCTATAGTTGTGGCAAAAGGATTCTCATAGATCTATGGGATGGACTATACAGAGACGTTTGCACCTGTAGCAAAACTCAACACAGTTAGAGTCCTGTTGTCTCTTGTCGCAAATCTGGATTGGCCACTACATCAACTAGACATCAAGAATGCAATTCTAAATGGAGAACTCAAGGAAGAGGTGTATATGAAAATGCCTCCAGGGTTCCCTCGAAAGAAATCAAACCAAGTGTGTAAATTGAAGAAGTCCTTATATGGCTTAAAGCAGTCTCCTTGAGCTTGGTTTGAAAGGTTTACTTGCACTCTCAAGGGGCAGGGTTACACTCAAGGATAGAGTGACTATACTCTGTTCTTCAAACACCAACATGGTAAGATAACTGTTCTAGCAGTCTATGTTTATGATATTGTACTCACCGGAGATGATACAGTAGAAATTGAAATTATTAAGGCTGCATTGGCAAGGGAATTTCAGATAAAAGATCTTGGAGAGATGAAGTGCTTCCTTGGGATGGAAGTGGCCTGGCCAAAGAAGGAAATCTATATTTCTCAAAGGAAGTATATCCTAGATCTCCTAAAAGAAACTGGCATGTTGGGGTGTAGACCCAATGATACTCCTATTCGAGTAGATAAGATCTGTGATGAGGAAGATCTTAGCAAGAGAGTTGATATGGGAAGATACTAGCGCATGGTGGGAAAATAAATATATCTCTCCCACACTTGACCAGATATTGCTTTTGCGGTTAGTATGGTAAGTCAACATTCACATGACCCGAGGCAGAAGCATATGAATGAAGTGTACAGGATCCTCTGATATTTAAAGGGTTCACTTGGACGTGGACTCTTATTTAAGAAAATTGACAAGAGATATGTAGAAATGTTTACAGATGCAGATTGGGCGGGTGACCAGGATGATAGAAAGTATACATCTGGTTATTGCATGTTTGTGTGGGGTAATCTTGTCATCTAGAGAAGCAAGAAACAAAGTGTTTTTGCTAGAAGCAGTGTAGAGGCATAATTTAGAGCAATTGCTCTTGGAATTTGTGAAGGTATTTGGGTTAAACGAGTCTTAGAAGAACTGAAGCAGAGTGTAAACTTACCTGTTAGATTTTTTTCTGATAGCATGGCAGCCATCAACATCTCTCATAACCTAGTCGAACATGATCGAACTAAGCATGTTGAGATTGACAAGCACTTCATAAGGGAGAAGATGGATGATGGTATTATCCGTCTATCCTACATACCATCCAAAGAACAGACAATTGATATTCTCACAAAAGGATTGGCATGAAACAAGTTTGAATATTTTGTTGGCAAGTTGGATATGATTAACATCTATGATCCAACTTGAGAGGGAGTGTGGAAATATGATTTTAATTGTATATTTTCTAGAAATAGGATTTTTGGGGATTTTATTTGATTTGTTTGTATATCCCTTTATTTTCGGCTTATCCCTTTTTTTCCGGCTTCTCATTGATTACGCCAAGCTTGTATATGGTGTATATATTCCTCTCGGTTCATTTGAATAGAGATATAGAGGAATTATTCTCCTTACCTTCTACACTAATATCATCACTATTACTATTATCTTTATCATCATCCAACATGACTATTCCTTCTTCGTCTTCTTCCTCTATATCACCATCATCTCCAATGTCTTTTTCAATATTATCTTGAATCTAAATGCCTTTTCCCTTATCATTTTTGTTGACATTAAGATTTTGTGGACCTAAAAATAGACAAATGTAAGTGACTAAATGAGAAAAAAATAGTTTAAGAATTACAAAAAGAGGTTTAAGATTGCAAGTGCAATTAATATACCTCTATTTCTTTTTTTGCTCTTGGACATTAATCTAAGAGTTCTCCTCCATTAGGGAAGACTCTTCTTGTTTAATAATCCATTCATCATTTGATTCGAGATCTGATAAGCAAATAGGGTCATATGTATCTCCTTTTGCCTCCCTTTACTTTTGTCTAATCTCAAGTTGAAGATTGTATTTAACAAATATAAGAGCATTCAACCTTTGTTGCTCTAAATAGTTTCTTCTTTTAGAATGGGTATGATCAACACACTCCAATTCCTCTCATAACCTATAGCACTACAAGTAAGGTTTAGGATGCGAATGGCAAGAGATTGTAGCTCTTTGCACTCTTCTCCGAAGCTATTCCACCATAAAGCTAACCAAAAAAGAAAAAAAATTATAAATAAAGACTTGGTTAATTACTTAATCAATTTATATATAATTTTAAAATAAGTAATAAATTATATTATTAAATGAATAATTACCAAGTTGTTTTTTATCTCTTGTTGCAATTGCTAAATTATATCCAAAGAGTCTTTCTGCCTTATCAAATTTCTCTATTTGAGAATCAATTTTGACTCTAGTCTCAATATTAGGACATATTTTCTCCAATGTTTGGTACAATCCAACCTTTACTTCAATATTTAGGTTAAAGTTTGGAAGAAAATGGAACCCATAAAATTTAAAGTTGATATGATAATGTAAGATATAATAATTTTAATTTAAATATAAAATAATTATATTACATAAAAATACAAATTGTTTATGGAAATAAAAATTACTTAAGATTAAGAAAATATGCCGCTGCATGAAGTGGCCTATGAAATTAATAGTCCCAATGCTCATCTATGATTTCCCAAAGTTGCTTATATCTACTTTCTACATTATTAAAGTTCTTTGCTATTTGTTCCTTTGCTCTATCCATAGCTTCATAAATGTATCCTATCATTAGCATTGAATCACCATCCACCAGTCTAAGAACTTTAACCAAAAGAGACACACAGCTCAAGCAATACTTTATGGACTTTCAAAACTTTGAATCAATTAAAATAATGTCTTCTACAATTTTCAAGATGCATAAGTACTTTTAGCCCATTTTTCTAATGCAAAAATAGATCGTAACACAATTTTTTGATAAAAAATAAATTTCATTGTTAAATACGATGTGGTAAATCTCATTATTATTGGCTTAGCTAACTCTTTTACCTTTTGAATAACTTCGATACAAATTAAACATCCAAATGTGCCTATAAATGAATGTCATAATTCTTTTTGCTTTTCCAATGGTATTATGGAATACTGCGAGGCCACCAATATCTTCTAGAATCAAATCAAGACAATGGGTTGTAGAAGGTGACCAAAAAAGTTATTTCCTTTTGTTCATCAATTTATGTCCAATAGAGACAAGGGCTGAAGCACTGTCTATCATTGCTTGGACTATATTTTCCTCCCCAGTTTCCATCATCATGTTATCCAGTAATTCAAACATTTTTTCAACATTTCTAATAAAACTACTCGTGTCAACAGATTTTATAAAAACAATCCCTTTGGGACTATTAACAAGAAAGTTAGTAAGAGATTTACCCTTTCTCTTGGTCTATCCATCCAACATCAATATACAATCAGTTTTTTTCCATTCAAGTTTATATGTTTCAAAATTATCATGGACAAGATCAACCTCTTTTTTCAAGAAAGATACTCTCACCTCATGATAAGTAGGTGCTTTAAAACCCCTACCATGTTCACCAATAGATTTCACCATATCAATAAAATAAGGACTCTTTACTAAATTAAATGGCAATGCATTACTATATATACATCTACAAATATTCATAACCACTTGATCTCTATCCTTCACTATAGCATTTATAGTTGGTTGCTTCATATTTTTAAAGGAGCTGGAAGAACCACTTCCTCCTTTTCCTTTCATTACATAAGCTTCCATGGACTTTTTTTTTTGTGACACATGTTCTTGAGTTTCTTTATCATCAAAATACTCAATAAGATCATCATCTTTATTCATATCATCTAATATTTTTTTAAATAAATTTTTTATCTCTTTCGACACTTGTTCAGAAGGTGCAACTTCTTTGTGTGTTCTGGCTAGATGATGTTTCACTCTAAATGCTCCTCCCCATGTAGTTTTGGGACAATAGTTACATTTAACATGTAATTGAGTTTCAAGAGGCTTGCAGTGATCCTGAACTATATCTTTTTTCACTTTTTTCAGAGCCCTAACTTAATATATAAGAAGAAAAAATAAGAATTAAAAAAATTTAAAATAAACTAAAAAGTTTTAATAATATTATTTTTTTCTGACCTAGTACTTGCCTACAAGAAGGAAGAGAATGTTGCTTGAGACTAAAGAATGTTGCGTGGCAGAAGAAAATTTTGTCTCATGCAACCAACTTTATGATAGAAGGTAAAAATCTTTCGTCCCTTGTAAATATATGCAAACTTTACTATGGGTTTCAAATCCCACCAAAATTGATAAGATGTTTGTTAAGAGTATAAGAAAAGGGCAGATAGAAGAAGAGAAGAGAAGAGGAGAAAGGGGGAAAGAGAAAGAAGAATTCTACTTGCATTCCATAACCCCTTCTGTAGCTTCTAGTCTGTCTGTAATAGTTAACTTCCTTCTTCAGCTGAAACTAACAACTTACTCAACACTAACTTCAGTTGGTGTAGGCTTACAATCTTATCCCTACTTATCTTCTCACAATTACAAAAATACCCTCCTTTTTATTCTTAATACAAGGATTTTTTTTTTTTGGGGGGGGGGAGGGAATATACAAGGAGTTAGCTGCTACTAATTTCTGCAATTTTTCACCTTCTATCAGCTTGTTCCTTAGGTCATCTGTTGCTGTGATTTTAACATTTCTCCCCACTCCCCTTGAATTCTATAGTCAGACAATCCCATATAATGACTTCATAGGTTCTGAGCCATTGCGTCCCTAACACAATATCACAATCCACTAGTGGTATCAATATCACATCACGCTTGAATTCCATTCCTCGTGCATTCCATTTGAGCCCCTCACACATTCTTCTACCTTGTATATTGCTTCCATCAGCTATTGTTACATTCACAATCTTTATTGGCCTAATTCCCCATTTAGTTTCTATGCAAAAATTCTCAGAGTATTTCCTGTATGGATGTGTATATGCAATACATGCCTTCTTGCCCTTCGTTTAATTCTCATTATAGGATATGCAGCAGTGCCATTCAATGCATTTAAAGAAATCATAGGCTCATTTATTTCCTCTGCTACCTCACATTCTTCTTTCCCTTCCTCTGCTCCTTGCTCTTCTAACTCTCCTTTCTCCACTTCCATTAAGTAAATCTGCATCCTTTTCTTCTGTGGACAATCATGGCCTGTTGCATACCTCTCATGGCAAAAGTAGCGCAAGCTTTTGCTCCTATGTTCTTCTACTTTTGCAGGAGTGAGTTTTCTCTGAAACTTCATGGATGGTTTGCCCAAAATGCCATTCTGATTATTCCCTTCAAGGCTGCTTCCATTTTTCATTCCTTCTGTACTTCCCATCTTGCCTACTTCTTGACTGCTTTAGCTCATTTTGCCTGTAACTTTGTTACTTCTATAGCTGCTACTCCATCTATGGTTCATTGCACCCTTATGCAACAACTCTATATTGAGTACATGCAATTTAACCTGCCTTGTAGCATCCAATCTCATGCTGGGGTGAAATAGCTTCACCCCCACTGCAATTATCTGTTTTAGCCCCACCAAATAACAATTCACTTATGGCCTTCTGATAACTCAACCTTGAAGACAAGATTATCAAAAGAATCTTGATAATCTGCCAAACTGCCAGTCTGCTTCAGCTACATTAGCTCCTCCATAGGATCACCAAACATGGAGCTAAATCTAATTTTGATAGCCTCCACCAAGTTAATCCGTGTCAACCTTCCATTCTTGCTTCTTTCAAATCCTTGATACCACCTAAATGTCTTCTCATCTAGCACCAAATTAGCAAGAACTACTTTATTTTCTTCAGGAGTTCCATCCAACAAGAAAAACCGTTCTCACTTAAATGCCCGCCCTATCACATCTTGAGTGAATCTTGGAAAGTCTACTTTTGTAAATCTAGTAGGTTCATGATACTACGTTGCTTGACCTGCTTCTTGTCACACTCTTCTATCATGATTTTTATTCATTACTTCACTGAATTGAAATGACAATCCCCTGATCAATTCTTGGAGCCCATTCAATGGTTGTTCCATTGTTGTCATCCTCTGACCCATTGCTGTGCAAAAAAACATTCGTCCCTCTGCTTAAAAGTCGCTCACAGACGTTCTTCCACTTTCCTTAGCACAGCCTGGGATTGCATCCCTTCTGCCATGGCTGAGGGTACCAATGTTAGAGAGTAGAAGAAAAGGGTAGATAGAAGAAGAGAAAGAGATTGGAGAAGAATAGAGAGACGGAAGAATTCTACTTTCATTCAATAACCCCTTCTGCAGCTTCCAGTCTGTTTGTAACAGCTAACTTCCATCTTCAACTGAAACTAACGGCTTAGTGAACACTAACTAACTTCAGTTGGTGTAAGCTTACAATCTTACCCCTATTTATGCGCTCACAGTCACAAAAATACCTTCCTCTTAAACCTATCAATTTTACCATCAAGAATTCATCTGATGACAAAATGACTTCTTTAGCCTACCATTATTTCATTGATGCACAATAGAAAAGGCTAATAGCCTAATATTATACAATTAACAATCTAATTGAATTCTGTCACTTTGAAATGTAACCCAAAGAATGAAATTCAATTTAGTTCTACAGAATTTGAGATTTATTCCAAACCAAAATATATATATATATATATATATATAAAAGAATTTAAAAATTCAATTAAATTCTTGATACATTTGGTTCCAAATGCACCCAGTATGTAATTGGAATTTGATTTTTGATCCCAGGCAAGGTTCCCTGGATTTTCTTTTGCCCATATACTTAAACACCGCTTTCTATGACAAAGAAAGTGAAGTTTTTAAGCCCTTGAATCCTATTAGAGTCTTTAACTTTGCTGAGAAAAAATTTTTCACTGAGACCTTTGGTTGCTTCAAAATTTGCACCAAGAAACTGATGAGTCTCACCCTCTCTAATTCTCTCTAGTTATATTCCATCCATTTGTGACTTGTTGAGTTGTTTCTTTGGAGTTTGGATTCATTCTACTTTCAAGTGTTCCAGTGTGAGCCATGGTTACTTATGAGTTTCTTTTTTTAGCTTGTATATAACTTGTCAATTACATAGTTATAATTTTGTGAGACTTATGGTTTTGTGTCGATTATTGGTTTGAATTTATTATATTGAGCATTGTGTTTGTTATAGACATAACATATCATTTATAAGATATTATTCAAATTTCAAACTATTTTTCGTTGTGTCTCTAAATTATATGATTGAATATGATTTACAATTCAAAACTTAGCGTTTCAATTCACACTTTGAATCACAATTTGATAACTATGTTCCCAATCCTTGTGCCTAGACTCCCACAAACTTGTTACCAACATACCATCACAGCTTCCAAGTTTAGTCTCCTAAAGAATAACAATGTTGGCATTGCTTTGGAAATAACCTCATTTATTTACTTTTCCATTTTCCTTATTTCCCAAACCTTCAACATTCCACCGGAAGAGCTTCATGAATTCACCTTGCTTGCTCGCCTACCTATCACACTACTATAATTTGTAGTAGATGCAAGGTTGTTAAATTCTTTTTCCAAACGATTCTTCCTTTGGGGATATGTTATGGGAGAATTAGCCCCGTCAACTTGACACCATTCTTACCAACAAAGTTCACCTGCATAAATTCAATTAAGGCTTGTGGGTCTTGGCTGCCCCTCTCATTTCCTACAAGATTAAAGATTATGGCACTCTTCTTCAAATTGTGATTAGAATCATGATCAGATTTCCGTTCATCTGCAATGGGTAAGATGTCATCACCGCATTGTTGTATCATTTCTTGACCACTTGTATTAAATTAATTTATGTAAAAAATTGAGAACAAGGAATAACAATTTATAGGGTATGACTGCACAAAAAGATTGAAAGAATCACACATTTTAAACCACAGGGAGCAATCGACCAAACCAGTGTTAACTACACACTTTGAACCATAGGAGAGCAAATTGATTTTGGACAGAATCACATGGGAGTAAATTGTAATTTACCTTCGTTTTTATCCAACCCCAATAACAAAAAGTCCTAGTTTTGTGCTTGGTGACTTTTATTATTTTTAGTTGTGACTTGTGACTGAGCTTCATTAAATTCGTGCAGGCATGAAAAAAATGTGACCCAGTACAGAGCAGTTTTTGTTGTAAACTGCGAGGTTAAGAATGACGGAATTCTAGATAAAAATAATTCAAGAGCAAGAACGGGCAAAAGAGGAAACAAAGCAATTGATGGGACTGAAGGACATTCTACCAGTACTGAAACATTCAAGCGAGTATGCTGCTCTGTTTGCTTGACAGAGGTTGGTGTCTTTGACGAAGACGAAGTTTATCATTTCTTCAATGTTCTCCCTAGTGAATCCTAGCTGGTTCAGTGGTTCAGATATGTCTCCCAAGCAGTGGTTAAATTTTGTTGGTCAATCATTCTGCAGAGAGCTTGCACAGTGATCTCTCTTTTTCTCTGTTCTATGCCTAGCAGCTTGCTAGTGACATATTTTGTTTTTCAACCAGTTAATATTGATATACACCAGTTTTTATGTTTATATTACTATATTATATATGATTCCACTTGGGTTGGTCTATTTTGGAACACAACTTGCATGATTGTACATGCATGTGGTGATTATAACGCTACCACCCTTTGGTGGATATAAAGGATGGAATAAGTAATGAAGCTCTGCTGTAGGTTGCAGGAAGAGAAAACTTTCGACTTATTGTAATTAAGAGGATCTAATTGATTGCGGTTGAGGGTCACATCTAAAGCTTAAATCAAGCGGTGCATATTGGTTTTGGATTCAAGATTTTTATAATTAACGAATTTAAAATCTAAAGCTCTCAATGAGGCCCATAATCAGCACTATACTCGCGTAATTTTTAAGTAGGTTTGGTGAGTTCAGTAAATAATATCAATCATAATTTATAAATAGATATGTAAATATGTGAAATAAATTTCATTGAAAAATATAATTAACACACACATATATGGATTATTTGTTTAATTTAAAAAAATGATAATTTAGTTTTTATAATATTATTTTTTCCAATATAGTTTTTCAGAAACAATCTCAAGAGTCCTTTAAATATTATTTTCTAATGAAAATGATCTTTTTGTTAGATAAATTTTCATCAATTAATAAATATAAGTTCACATTATCATTAACCTATGACGTAAATTTGTTGAGTAGTATATTTTCCTAAAATGTTATCGTTTTAAGTAAAAGTCGTTTCTAAAGCATCGTTTTGATAATTATCTAGTTTTATGGAATTTGGTTAAATGACATTATTCGAGAAGAAAATGTCACCTGACCAAATTTAAATCAAAAGTCAACAATTATTTGGACTTCTGTAGAGGAATCAGAATGGAAGGCATAACTTTGAATGTATGAAAAGAAAGGGGAAAAAAATTGATTGATATGTTATTTAATGTGGACAAGTTAGCATTTATTTGTTAAAATCGCCTGCTATATTTTTTTATGGCTAGCACGAAGGTTCATCCATAGAAAATTACTTTTAAGAACAGAAAAAAAAAATCCCCATCTCTTCTGTTAAAGAAAACCCATGGGGTTTCAGTCAATAAGTTGCTACTTAGTTAAATTGAAGCCAACTTGCCAACGCTTGAAGAAGCCCATTTTGAGTGTTGAGAATAAAAGGAGGGCCCAATGGGGAAATTGCAGCGAAAAGGAAATGTAGTACTGTTTGAAGATTATATCTTGAGAAGTTGACGTGGCAAAAGAAGATTGGATAGTAAAACTTACTACACTCTAGCTGGAGATTACCCGAAACTTCCACTCCAACAAAGTACGGAAAGTAAATGGGACCCTTTCTGACAACCCGACTTAAATTCCCCTCCGCACTGTTCTGTACAAAACCCCCAGCGCGTCCCATTTGATTCATTTGACACTGTATTATACGAGCACAAAGACAGTATATTTTTATATATGACTGATATCTCAAATTCAAAACTTTTTCATATCTTTTATATGACATTACTAATTTTGTGAGTGTTATTATTTATTTAATTATACTTACAACTAAAATGATAATTTGAAAAAACAATAAATAAATAAATTATAAGTAAAATTCATATAATTTGGGAGTTCAAAGAAATAATTGCGAAAGTAAACAAAGGAAAAAGAATATTAACTGGAAGTTTAACAATTTTGTAATTGATAATTCACATGATATTAATTTCTGTTGATGTACTTGGTAAGTGAATTTATGAATAAATTCATTTTTCTAACAGTAGTAATTAAATTTCAACTAGTTTTATTATATTTTTTTTAAAAAAATATTTTATAGTACCAAATTTAATATTTGAAAATTTCCAAAATCAGAATTTTATTGATTTTATTGTTTCAACTATAGTTTACTTTCCCTCTACTATATTGCTCCTGTCTATTCTTAGGCGGAATGAAAAAAGAAATAGAAAAAAATAATTTTATAAATAAAAAAATGTTATATATCTATTTTAATTTGAATTTAAAAAGAGATAAATGTTATACAATAATGATTACAAAAACATAATAAAAATTGCACATAACTACATGTAGATCTCTCTACCTTGCATAAAACCAAACATCCCTTGAGTAAATTGAAGAGCAATGTGCAACAAATTCATTTTATTGGATGATTACAATGCCACTTGAACGATCTAACTCACAATCGTTTCTTTCTTCCTCTATTGAGACTATAGAGTCCAAATTCAAAAGTTTATGACTTGAGTTGTGTTTCTATTCTTTATAAATTATAATACAGTTAAAGGAGCAATATCTCTTTAACCGTTGATTCAGAGGGATTTTAGACCTTCTCCTCTGTTATGGTAATCATCATCGACTACTATTATGTAGGTTATTTAAATTTCTTGTCTCCCTTTTCTAATAATCTAGAAGAAGAATTAAATGAAGAGGATAAAGATGACAATATCATGTTAGATAAATTGATGTTTCAAAAGGAGAACACGTTTTTTGTTGGCTAAGTCTCAAACTAAAGATGAAAAGGCTTATGGTATAGCCAATCTCCCATGGAGATTTTCCCCTGCTTAACACAAGAAGAAAAAAAAAAATGTAGACTCCTCGAAGGTAAGTGCACTTCAAATTCTTTAATTAATAGGAAGAAGCCTAAGTGCTCTCCAAATTCTTTAATTAATCAAAATTCAAGTTTTCTAAACAATATATTTAAAAAGCTATTAATAAATTACTTGGAACAACTCTCTAAGTTTAAGAAATAACAAAATTAAACGCTAATTTTTAGATATGACAAGTGGGCAAAAATTCCAAGGTTCATTTCACTAAAAATTAAATGAAAACATTGATTATTAACTATTTTAGCAGCCTATCAACAAAATATTATAATTAATTTAAAAAATTTGAAATAATATAAAATTTAATTCATATAAAGATAAAAATATAAGTTTTTCAAATGATTACTCATTCACCAATTTTAAATTCAGCTCGAATGTCCAATTATTAAACTTAAAAAAAGGCTTAATTCTGAACTTCAAATAATAAAATAGTCATATTTTGAATTAAAACCAAATTAACATCTTGGTTTTGATCTATTTCAAGAGATGTTTCTGCATCACTTTGTCTCTTGTTTTTCATTTGAATAGATATATATTTCCTTCCTATAATTTGGCCAAATTTTTTTTTTATTGTTCTAAGAAATTTTATCTTTTGGTCTATTACTATTTTGTAGCCAACTGCATCTCCCCATAATCTTCCTAAATCTTCCTTATTCTAATAAAATTGGAATTACAAAAACTTCGTTGTTTTATTGCACTTGGAAATTTTAATTTTTCTTGTTCGCAAAGTACTAGAAAATATTAGTTTTATTCAATTTCATTTATTATCTAAATTATATTCGAAACTTAACACTCAGTTCACGTAAAACAATATTATGAGAAATGCTTAGTGGAGTAGTTTAGATTTTATACACATGTATTATTTATGATTTTTTTAGAAATTAATTTGGGTAATTTGTAAAACAAATTCTGGGCGGCGACCGCATATCAAAGTGTATGGCAAATCCTAAATGAGAAAGTAATGGCTCGGTCAAATCGTAACTGTGATTTTTTTTGTTTATTCAATTTGAATAAATGTTATCTTTTGGTACGTGATAGTTCATGAATTTTAATTTAAAATTTTTTTGGTTAATTATTTGCACATCTTATCAGTAGATCAAACTTTATAGCTTAATTTTTTTTCCTTTTGTTTATAGCTTAAATTTAGTAATAACATATCGAATTTGGTACAAATGGAAAGATTTAGAGATCATGTGAGGAAGACTTATAAAAAACAATATAATAGTATTAATTTGGTACCATTGTTTTACGTGAGTAACATTTTTTTAGCGTTATTAAATTCTAGAAATTAACTTCTATTATATTAGTATGTTTTTGATAATTTCTAATCAATATATCAATATTATGTTATTAACATTCTTATCAATTGTGGTATCAATTTAAATATCCTCACATCCCCCCCCCCCAATAAAAAAAAAAAAGGAGTGATTTTTATATTTATTTATACACATATTTAACATTTTTCAGAAAAAGCCATTATTATTTGTTATCAATATTTGTTATTTTCTATACTTCAAATTTTCAAATGAGAACTGCAATTATAACCTTGTGCTAGTTCACAAAAGGAGTAAATTTAATATAAATATAACTAAAACGAAAAGAATTAAGCTTAGAAAAAATAGTTATTTAATTATATATTCTTAAGTTCTAAAAGATGTTTACTAATTATATTTTTATTAAAAATTTGATATAATAAATATTTAAATACTTGAATTTTTTTAACATAAAAATAACATTTCTAAACTTGTATTTTTTTAATAAAAATAAGACTAATATAATAAATATTTAGATGCTTAAATCTTTCACTAAAATTAAATCTCTTTTTAAATAATTTTAAAAATGTACCTCACATCATTAATTTAAAAAATAAATCTTTTGCTTTGTGTTGATCATTTTATTTTATTTTTTAAAGAAGTAATTATAATTTGTATTGAATAAATGCCAAGTGAAAATTTTATAAGTAAAGAAGGGAGGCGCGTGGGAAAGAGGTGCAGAGCAGAGGAAAGTAGAGTAGGGGGCCCCACAACCCATGTGCCCAAACCCTGTCTCCACCAGCTCCTGCCGCTCAATGATTAGAGCTCTGTTCCCTCTTCTCCCTCTCTTCTCTCGTTCGTCTCTCACAAACCCTCCCATTCTCTTCAACTCTCCAACTGAATAAAACCCTCTTCCTTCTCTTTCTTATCTCTTTCCTCATCTTTCACCTTCAACTCACACATCCATTCTCTGTCTTTCTCTCTTTTATCTTGGGTTGAGTTGTTGGGTGTAAGTGTGAAAGCAAGACCCATGTCTAACTCTGACGGAACCACCACCAACGGTAACGGTTCAATCATTGACCCCCAGAGGCAGCAGCAGCAGTCGTCATCAGGTAACGGCGCTCTCGCCGCCAAGAAGCCACCGTCAAAGGACCGTCACAGCAAGGTCGACGGCCGAGGGCGCCGTATACGCATGCCGATCATATGCGCCGCACGTGTCTTCCAGCTCACGCGTGAGTTGGGTCACAAATCCGACGGTCAAACCATCGAGTGGCTCCTCCGCCAGGCCGAGCCCTCCATTATAGCCGCCACCGGCACCGGCACCACTCCTGCCAGCTTCTCCACCGTCTCGGTCTCCGTACGCGGAGGCGGCGGAGGAGGAGGTTCGAACTCCCTGTCCTCGTCTTCCACCACTTCTGCTTCTCTGGACCACAAGCCCCCGCTGCTGGGTCCGACACCCTTCATACTCGGCAAGCGCATACGGACCACCGAAGACGACGCGGCCAAGGATGATGGTGTCTCCGTGGGACCCACCGTGGGGTCTATAGTGGGGCCTACGACCCCAGCCGGGTTGTGGGCCCTTCCGGCTAGGCCCGACTTCGGACAGGTATGGAGCTTTGCTGCGGCGGCTCCTCCGCCGGAGATGGTGGTGCAGTCGGCGGGGGTGTCAGTGTCGCAGCAGCAGCATGCTTCGCTATTCGTTCATCATCATCAGCAGCAAGCCATGGGCGAGGCGTCTGCGGCAAGACTGGGGAATTACCTTCCAGGGCATCTGAATTTGCTGGCTTCGTTGTCAGGTGGGCCCGGAAATTCGGGTCGGAGAGAAGACGAGCCTCGCTAATTTTGGTGGCGGCAGGAGTGGCAGGGGCAGCGGAAGGTGGTGGTGTTGTTGGTATATATATTTCTCGTGTATGGCTATAACGCTTTGTTGTGTGTGGAAAGCAGAAGATTTTCTTAGTAGTATTTATTTAGGATTAGGGTTCGTTTTGGGTTTTTAGTTGAGTGGAGAAGTCCATGAATTATGGAATTCAAATTAGGATTTTTAGGAGTTCAAAATTGTTTAGATTCTGGGTTGTTGCTGAAGCTGAAGGAGGGAGAGAGAGAGGAGAAGACTCACATTATGAATAAACATTATAAATAACTGAAGATTGAGGCTGGAAGCGGTTTTCAGAACCTTGATCAGTATGCAAGTCCAATAGAGTTAATAATGTTATTTATTGTGTTGGGAGAATGTTTCAAGTCGAAGACAAGGCTTGGGATGATGGGGTTGCTTCTGTTTTTCAATGGGGTTTTTGACTGACAAGTTTGGTCATTGTTGGAGTAGAAGTGATTAATTAATGTTGAGTGTTTGTGCTTACAAGTTGAAAGGACTCAGGTTTTCTCTTCCCAATTTGTTGGAGATCTCAGCGTTCCAATGTAGAATGAGAATTCAAAAGAAAAAAAGAAAAAAAGAAAAAGACTGAGGTGCATTCAAAGTAATTTGGCTTTGCTGCTTCTTGGTGGCGAATTATGCTCTCTCCTCCACTTTCACGCTCTTTGTTGGTGTTGTTAGTTGTTTTCAGAGGTGACCGGTGTGTGGAACATAAACAAAGCTCTGGTTCGTTCTACTCTGCAAGACCTCTTTGTTTTGAGATTTTTATCTGCAATTCTTATTAGCCATTTGTTAGATTGATCGGCGTGAGAATAATGTGTTATCTTGTATGTAAGTGGATTGTTTTGGGGTGCCAGTGATGTGAATAAAAACCCATCTGTTTTTTTTTCCCCTCTCCCTTCCCATGTATGTGCATATGAACTTATAGATTCTGCTACTTGACTGTTCAGTTTTCAATATTGCATGCTTAATTCAATACAGTTTGCTTTCTGTTCCTTAATCCTGAAGGTTCAGTTTTGAAACGTACATCATGCTTGATTTTGTGGGAATATCTTTTCTGCCAAGTTTTGTCATTACCATGATCTTGTCTTTAATTTCTCAGAACTTGTACTCTGGCTTTTAAGTAGGGAAAGATAAGATTAGATACACCCTATGTTTGAAGATCTCATATATACAGAACAAGAAAGGATTTCAAAACCAACATGGTGTTTGTCAATTTATTTTAATTTTTAACCTGGTGTTAGTGGCTTGGGCTTTTATTGCCACACATGAGGAACTACCATGTGCCTCTTCCGCTCTTGATTTTAACTTCATAATAGCACAAACAATGCAAAATTGCTGTGGAAGGCATCTGAAGCATTGATATCCTATGTAAAATAAATCAAATTGCTTTTGAGAAAATGTATATTTTGTTACCTGAAATATACATGCCTCAATTATTTAAAGATATCTAAATTATTTGGTTTCTGAAGCTTACTTATGGACGATTCAATCCTTATGGATTTTTTAACTCGCTACTTTTTCTTCTCCTTGTTAATAAAAAACAAGGCAAATAAATATGCTGTAGGGGCCAACGAATAGTGACTCAAATTTTTAAGGACTAAATCGTGTAATACCAAAATTCAGGAACAAATAGCCAGGTATCTTCTAAATGACTGGGAGCATGTTTTTTATTGCCATCTTATGTCTAACTACCCGAGAGATTCAATTTCAGTCATCCTCCAAATACAAGTTTCCCTATTGGAATGCCTGCCATGGTTGAGGCAGAACCCTTTTGAGGAAACAGAAGGAAGATGATTGGGTTCGACTATATTTAGCCAAACATGATATTTGCACTGTCCAAAAGAAATTTCAATACAAATCATTTTGTTGGTGGTAACAAATTAGTGATTGGTCAGTTTTTATTTAGTTGTTACTGAATTGGTGTGTAGTATGGAGCCTAGAACTAGTTGAGTACACCAACTTATCATTCTATCATGTTGTAAGTCAATATCTGTATATCTGTATGTCCATTATTGGTGGGGATTTTGTATTCTGAAATGATCTTTTAAAATTTGAATAAGTAATTTTTTTTAATTATAGAAAGATAAATATTAAACTTTTAACTATAAAAGTTACTTTGGAGATTAAAGATAAAAGTTACTTTGGAGATTAAAAGTTGTTTTTTTTCAAATATTATCTTATATTTTATATTTATTTATTTTTTATCGTACAAAAAATTTAGAGAATTCATACTCGAGGATGCAGACAGTTTTGGGAATAATTATTGATAAACAGAAGGGTCAGGTCCCAATAATTGATGGGTCCCAGAAATTAAATGAGGTGGTGAAACAAGTTAAAAACCATCTCATTATTTGGGACCATAATTTTAAACTCTCATATGATGGCTGTTTTGAACTTACATGGGAGCCTCACACCTGGGCTACTTACAATGGGCCACGTACTTCGAATAAAAGCGTTTCTGGATCGTATCCAAATTGCATCTACATGAGGCCTTTCATTGAGTCATTGGCCCGTCTGGAGTTGATTTTTCTACGTGGAATCGAGGGATGTCACCTGTCCTATATCTAGAGCAATAATGATGGGAAATCAGTCCGGATCCCTGCATTTATGCATTTATATTTTTATTTCTTCAATTATATCATATATATAATATTTACAGGAATTCATTTGCAAAATAAATATATAAGAGTTGGATTTTGGAAGAGGCTGAGTGTTTTGATTATTAGATTTATTTTGATATTTTTATTTAAACTTTTATTAGTAAAGTTAGAGTTTTAAAATAAGTCTAGTTATTAGACCTTTCAACCTTAATAACAACGGCACACTTAACGGTGTCACACAAAACCCCACTTTTGGTGGATTATTAATTATGGTAGAAATTTAACCCCGTATTGTAAGGCATCTAAAATGTTATGTCAAATAACTATAAGAATTGAATATTTAGAATAGGCATAGTGGCTAAAGAAGTATACTTGTTTATCTTGATAACTTGAGTTCAAAGAAGAATCTTTTAAATGTATTGGACCAATGTGAGGAGGACATTTTAAAAATTGCTCGGGAGAGATGTACAAGTTAACCTAAAGTTATTCTTATCAAATACCCAATAAATAAATAAATATGGTCTAGTGAATGGTGTTAGTAGTTAACCACAAAATTTAGGTTTAAACTTTTATTCTTTGGTTTACTAAAAGGAAACAAACATAATTTTCTTAAAATTGTTAAGGGAAGAATTTAATCTCAATTGATGCACAAATTAATATGAAGATGTCCTTATTATGCAACTAGTAAAAAATCACTAAATGTAGTTGAAAGTGTGTTAATAGTTTTATTTTAAAAAAGAAAAAGCTAGGTTTGCATTTTTTACTTCTTGCTATACTTAAAAAAAAATTATATAGACTTCCTTTGACTTATGTTAAAAGTATACATATTTCTCTTTTATTTTTAATATATATATAAATTTCTTTTAAAACAAAAATTTAATTTATATTTTAGTTTAATTTTAAAATTTTTTTTATAAAAATACCTTCTATTTAATTTTTTTTAGTTAAAAAATGTATTTAGATTAATGGAGGGGTTTTTTAAACGAAAAAAAATATTAATGGATGGGTATTTTAAACTAAAAAAAATTTAAATAAGGGTATTTTAGTCAAAAAATTAAAATTAGACTAAAGTATAAAATAACTTTATATTTCAAGGAATGTCTATAATTTTAACAAAATTCTAGAGAGATATGTGTAACTTACCATAATTGAGAAAATCAACCTAAATTAGCCATGGTTGGTTTTAGTTTAGTTGACTCTGAAAATCAACTAAATAAAAAATCAATCAAATCAATAAAAATATGATGATTTGGCATTGAACCGGTTAAAACTAATTTTGTTTTTTTTTTGGCTTTGTTTAAATCACAATTTTGACTTTATGTAATAAAAATTTAAGATATTTATTGGATTTTACCCAAATCTATCAATTTTTTTTATATAGATTTGTTGTTATAAGCAAATGTTTGATCTAATTTTATATTTTAAATATTATATTATAATATATGCATCAGTTTATTTTAAATATTTAACTATTATATATATATATATTAAAAAATGTTTTTACCTCAATTCAATCATGATCAAGTCATTGGATCATGAATCTCTCTTTGTCTTGATTTAATGATTAATTTGATTTTTAAAATAAAGTAATTTACTTCAAAAAAAAAAGTGATGGAATGAAAAATAGAATGAAGAAAAGTAATTTTAAAGATAAAAAATAACCTTTACTTGCCCCTACTTTTAAAAAATAATAAAAAATGATAAAACTATTATATTAATAATTATAAAGACATAGTTAACATTGTACAAAATTTCCCCCCCAAAAAAAAAAAATCAAACGTGCTGTCAAAATGTTAGCTAATGTTGATGTCGCTCGCTGCGCAAGTTAATGAACGACATGTTCTTTGATATGCATGGGTTATTGAGAGACCATTAGCATTCCTGCTGATCTTTTACTGCATCGTTTGCTTGCTGTGTTTTCTCACATGTTAGCATAATTTGCTGCATCTTTAGGCCTAGCTAGATTGCGTAGTAAGATTAGTCTTGTTTGCTGCATTTTAAAATCACGGCTGAACAAGGTTTTAGAAAGTTAATTTCCTTGCTTTTCTATAATCCCTTTTTGGAAACTTTTCTCATCATACATACCCACTGCATTTTCTGCGGTTTCAGCATCTTCATGACGTGACCATGACCTCCAGGCTATATTTCACTTGATTTTTGCTCCTCATGTACACATTCTAAGCACACTTTGCAGAGCGTAACATGATCATGCATTTCAGGGATAGATAACATGCTGAATTTTGTTTGTATGTGCAGTGAATTATTTTAAAAAACTAGTGTCAAACATATCGGACACAATATGTCTCTATTTTGTAGTAATCATTGCTTCAAAATTGTTCAACTTTAAGGGTAAATATGCAGCCCGAAGATAGAAAGAAATAGATTGAGAGCTGCGGAGTCAAGCAACTTTTAAAGTTTGAAGATAGAAAGAGAAACTTTCAATGTTAAAATTTTTTTGATCTTTTTCTTTTTAATTGTATCATATATAATACTTGTAAGGAGGTCTTGCAAGGTAGATATAGAGAGTTAGATTTTGTAAGACATTGAATGTTTTAAGTATTAGATATATTTTGATATTTTTATTTAATTTTTTATTAATAAAGTTAAACTTCTAAATAAATCTAGTTATTAAAACTTTCAACCTCATCTTAATAATAATGATCCGCTCAACAATGTCACACAAAAACTCACTTTTGGTGGATTGTTAATTGTGGCAGAAATTTAACCACGTATTGTAAGGCGTCCAAAAATGTTGTCAAATAACATAACTACCAAACTATTAGATGTGAATTTTTAGGGTGAGCATAGTGGCTAAAGAAATATACTTCTTATCTTGGTAATTTGAGTTCAAAGACTTAGGAGGAATTTTTAAATATATTAGGCTGTTGTGAGGAGTGCATTTTTAAAATTGTTTGGAAGAGACTTTGCTCCTGTTGACATATAAGTTGATCTGAAAATATTCTTATCATACCAAAAACAAAAAAACAAAATATGGTCTAGTGAATGGTGTAATTACAAAATTTACTTAAAGTAAAAAAAATAACTTTTCCTAAAATCGTTAAGGTACTACCACAGAAATAGGATTTGTTATTGTACATTCATTGGCAATTCCTATAAAACCACTAACAAAAGTTATATATAGTTGGCGGTTCATAATAACTGCCAACAAGAATAATTTGCACAACCTAATACTTAGTAGTTCTAAGGAACCACCAACAAAAATGTATGTATAGTTGGAGGTTCTCAAGAATTGCCAACAAAAATGAAGCATAGTTGGTGGTTCTTCAAAATTGCCAATTAAAAGGGGGCAATATTGGTGGTTCATACAAACCACCAACCAAAAAAAAAAAAAAAAAATTCAAACCCTTCTTTGTTGGCGGTTCGTAAAAATCGCCAACAAAAAGAAACAATGTTGGTAGTTCCTGTAATACCTTATATTTCTAACTCATTTTATACACATCTGCATGCTCATATGATACATTCCATGAAGGAAGTGAGAAAAATTCATTAAAATAATACATTTTTTTGCATTATGTCGTATATAAAAATTTCATTCAGTATCACGTGGACCATATGAGCTCATGCAACACATTATCATATTTAATTACATAGATATAACTTATTTGAATCATAAAAAGTGGCCTACACGTCAAGAAACTTGAAGAGAAGCATGAAATGTACACATATAATTTTGGTTAGATTTTTGCCTCTTTTCTATCCAAATTTTGAAAAATCATAACTAATTCTAGAAAAATTGAAATTATGCATTCTTGGTCATTATGGAAAGTTACATATGTCTAATTTAGGATAAAAATATATCTAGACCATAACATCTAACAAAAAGGACGTTTGACATACGAAATAGTCAAGAGGTCAAGCTATTCACTGGTGCTGTCACAGATTTCTGCAACAAACTTAAAAAATGTCCAATTAATTTTACAAAACTCCAATCCATGCAAATGATACCAATTTGGAAAGCTATAGATGTTAACTAGAGGAAAAAAATAACTCTAGACCAGCTTAGGCATACTTGGACCTCAAAAGCCAATCAAATAGTAACTGAGGTCGGATGAAGTTCCTAATACTGGACATATTCTTTGAAAATTCATATGTTTCTCTCTATATATCCAAATGAGGTGTTTTTAGTTGACACAAGTAACTTGGAATGTCTAATTTTTTTTTTTTTTATAAAATTTCGTGGCAATTCGATATTATTTGAGCCTTGTGTGATAGATTTCATTTTCGAACTAAGTGAATAGTGTATTAGGCCAAAATTAGAAAATTTACCAACTTTAAAAATTTATCAAATATTCTATAGACCTTCGAAAATTCTATTCTTTAGTTTTCCAAAAAGATCTCAACAAGTTCTAATTGTATGCCAAATCTTAGATCAAGAAGAGCTCATTGGGATAAAAAAGTGATATAGAGTTCCATTATGGTCAATTTTGGCTCCATATAGGATACCAAAATATCCAAATGACTTTTCTTAGGTTTTGGCACCTTTTGGACAAGTCTAAAAGTATAATTGAGACTTGTGTGAGCTGCCCAAATGGTTTCAAATTTTATGCATCTCATTTTGACCATTTCATAGACACTTATACACACTTACATCTACTTTTTAAGAACCAAAACTTGGCATTATATACTCACTTTACATTCTAGCATTCACATATCATATTCTTTCATTTATACATCACATAATATCATAATTACATATGTTTCAAAGGCCATGGACCATATACAAGCATGGGTTACATCATTTGACATAAATATGGCTTTAAAGACTAAAAACCATTATGTTGTCAAACTCTCTTCTTTAAGGTAGTTGGCTTCCATTACCTTATCCACTTGATTCACCTAGGATGTTAGATCATTAGAGAGGAGGGGATGAGATTCAAAGAATCCCAATAGCTCATCTCCCATTCAATCATACATAATGGATGTAAACAAGTCTCATAAAATGCATGTATAGTCATGTGGACATGTTAAAACATTTAAGAGACATTTTCATCATTTGAGAAAATCATACATAGCATACAAAGGCTTGCCAAGCAAGTGGATTGGCCGCACCTAATTTCTTGTGGATATTGGACTTGCCTCATCCATTCTTTAAGGCATTCTTAGACTCAACCATGCTCTTGAGAGCCCATCTTACTTTTGGGAGACTCTTTACTTTGTCTCAACCAATCTTAAGGGTTCTTTGCTCATCCTCACCATGGCTAAGGGTTCTTGGCCTCATCACACTCAAGCAAATCCAAGCACACATCATAATATCATTTAGAAACATAATATATTATCATGAAATCATGGCATATAAAATCATGCTAGCATATTTTTCATGACTTGAAAATACACATACACACATTCTAAGACAAGCTAAGCATACATCCATGCATGAGAGAAGGTGGAGAGAGCTACCTTATACACAATTACACACTTTTTCCTTTGGATCCAAGCTCCCCTTTTTGATCACACACACACACACAAAAGTGTGGGGAAGGTTTCTTTTGGCCTAAACTCAATTTATAGAAGCCAATTAGGTTCATGAAATTAATTCTAAGGCCACACACTTGCTTGAACTCTAGCTTGATCTATAAACCTCATTATCGTTCCATAATTGCACCTAATGAAGCAACACCTCTCAAATAAATTCTAGGGTCCATTCTTTCCTTTCAAATATGATTTTTGACTCCTTTTAGGCCACTTGGAGTCATCACACAATTAAAATCAAGAGCCTAACTACATGTTGCTTCTTTAGGTCATAATATGGAACATAAAGCACCAACTCACTTTCTATAGGTTTTAAATTTTTCCCAAGGCCTCCTCTCATTTTCATTCATCATATATGACTCAAGAATGGGTTTAGAAAAATTTAAAACTCTCCCTAACTACACAAACCCCTTTAGGTTGAGGCTATGGAAGAAATGGGACTTTTTGGAGTTTGCTTTGTTTTCTCAAGGGAGGATGCATATGGGGAGCCTCTTAGGGATCTTGGAAACTCATTTAAACTCTTATTTGGGCTTAGGAATCATCATACAAAATCAGATTTTACAAAGTGCACTTGAAACCCTAGGTTTTGCACTTTGAAAATTTATGGCTTTTTCTTGAATTTCTTTGCATATTCTTACTCTCCTCTCTTAAATTCATGGAATTCACCCTTGGTTCTCCTCAAAATTCTAGCCCTCTAGCATCTACATACATGGGGCAAAATATGGAGAAGAACGGGGGAGGAGTAGCTACCATGGGATGCAAGATTTACCTTATTTTCTTGCTTTTTCTCACTTGAATCTTGTGTTCTTTGAGCTTCTCTCTTCAAATCCGATTTTTTCCCTCAATTTCTACTTTAAAATAGATCCATATACTTCATTATAATCATAGGAAATAAAGGAGAATGAAGAAGAAGAGGTTTGGGAGAGAAAGAGCATGAAAAACTACTAAATTTTCATATCTTAAGCCTTTGATTTCTCCTCCTCTTTGCCTTCCTCTTGTGCACCACTCTTCCTAGGGTTTTCCTCTATTTTTGGGCAGAACTTGGTTATGCAAAATGAAGGGAGAAGAAGGGCGCATCATATATATAGGTGGGAGGAAGTTACACTTTTTAAAAATTTCTATTTTGCTCTTTGTTCTTGGCATTTTCGTTTCTTCTTTGTTTTAGCCCCTTTTTGAGAATCGTCTTTTCCATTATAAAATTTAGGTTCTCAATTTAGTAAAATTCCTTTGGAATCAATCAAATCAGAGCTAAAACCTTCTTAAATAAATCTATCAAAGTTTGGGTACACCGACATTAGAAACGTCCACCAGAGGGGCTTTAATTGTTCCAGGCCTTCCTATGGTTTTTAGGGCCTCTGAGAACCCTGAGAAACTAAAAAATTTTATTTAAAAAGCCCTCCTATGTGAATTCCAAAATTTGCTCAAAATTACGAAAATGCCATTATGTTTCGTATGTTTTCCATAAGAAATTATTTTTTCATTCTATCTCTATTTTTCTTTCTGTCTGAGTTTGGGATTCTCATTTTTAGGAGTTTAGAATGCTTCCCAAATTTTTTGGGACCTTAACTATATCATTTCAGGGGACTTCCTTTTAAATCCGGTGAGTTTTGTTCGTTTACAGAGAAATCATACATTACATTTCTTACGTTTTCTTTTGTTTTTAAAGAATCAGATGTTATAGTTCCTACTGAATAGCCAATTGGCGGACTACTAATAAAAGCTTGGTTTTTGTTGGCGGTTCTGCAAGAACGGCCAACATAGATGGTTTAGTTGGCGATTTTTTTTGAAACTACCAACTATTTTCTTTTTAAATTCCCCCTATAGCCTTTTATGTTTGCCTTCCCTTTAGTTTACTAAAGCCTCCCTTCTTCTTCCTGCGCATGCCTTTCTCTTCCCCGCAAAGACTCCATCATTTGTCTGCCACTATTTGCCCAGGAACAGCTCGAACATTCAACCCGTCTGTCCGTGCGCCGTCGTTTGCCCCCAATTTTGCAATGTTTACCATTCATGCACCATTGTCTGCCTGCACATTCAACCCAAGTGTCATGCGAGATCTGCTCTACCATGTCTGCTCGCCATTTTTGTTCCACTAGCGTCTGCCTGCCTCCTATTTAAAATCTTTACTGAATCTGCTCTGTCTGCCATCTATTTTCGTGTTTCTCCTTCTCTCTGAATCTCCCTTTCCATTTTCTTGTAAGTTCATGCTATTTTTTAATTTTTTTTACAAAATTAATTTGTTTTAATTAATGTATCTTCTCTTTGAACAAATTAAGTGTGGGTTGTCTTCCCCCATTCCTCCATTTTTACATTTGAGCTTTTTGTTTGGAACTATTTCTTTTTTTTTAGTGACGTATTAAGATAATGGTTATAATATAATTCTTTTGGTATGACAAAATGTGCAAAATATAATATAGCTAAGTTATAACTTATAAAAAAGAAAAGAAAAATTGTTCTATTGTTGTTCTTTGATTGTGGACTGTTGAAATATTATTTTAGTTTGAAGAGAAGGCTCAAGGCCTAGGAAACTTCTGTTTTGAAGCCATCATGCTGTTAAATTTTTTTTGAGATATAGATTGTAACAAAAGAATAATTTAATAAAGTATAATAGAGCAATATTTAGTAGAGTAATAGATAGGAGTCCAAGCAAATTAAGAGTCACTAATCACATTTCTCTTAAATTGGTTCTTATTAAATCAAAAAGGTATGGATCAGAAATAGATGTTTGCCAATTGTTTGTTTAAAGAATATGAGGATAGAGTGAAAGAGTTTATTAGATTTGCAGTTGAGCATGCAAAAGACTCTAGTAAACTTATATGTCCTTGTTTGAATTGTTGCCATGTGAAGTGAATTAGTGTAGTTGAGTTGGAAGATCATTTAGTGTGTAATGGGATTGACTAAAGTTATACATGTTGGACAAAGCATGGCGAGACAAAAGGATGAGCATAGTAACTTGGAGTATAGTGGGAGTTGTGCCTCAGATGATTTTGACACAGGTATATACAAGGCTGATCGTCTTGAAGAGATGGCAAATATGGTTGAAAAGAATCTTTAAGATTGTTTTGAAATATTTGAGAGATTGAAAAGTGATGTAGAAAAGCCATTGTATTCTGACTGTAATAAATTCATAAGATTGTCAGCGGTGTTGAAGTTGTACAACTTAAAAGCAAGAAATAGATGAAGTGATAAGAGTTTTAAAGAATTGCTTGCACTTTTGAAAGATATGCTACTGAGGATAATGAGCTTCTTAGCCAAACATATGACATTAAACAAATGTTATGCTCTATTGGTATGAGCTATGAGAGGATACATGCTTATCCCACTGATTGCATTTTATTTCAAAATGAATATTTATCATTAAAGAGGTGTCTGAAGTGTAATGCCTCAAGATATAAAAAGAAAAAATCAAGTCCAGTCAAGGTGGTATGATATTTTCCCATCATACCTAGATTCAGATGCATGTACAGTAGTGTAAAAGATGGGAAACACTTGACATGGCATACGGATGAAAGGATTCAAGATGGCAAGTTTTAGCATCTTGTGGATTCTCCTTAATGGAAAAAATTGATCATGATTACCCTGACTTCAGGTAAGAAGATGAAAACCTACACCTTGCATTAGCTATTGATGGAATGTACCTGCAATGTGTCCAAAGTAGTACCCACAGTATATAGTTAGTGATTTATAACCTATTTCCATAGCTATGCATGAAGTACAAGTAGATGATGTTATCTATGCTAATTTCTGGGCCCAAGCGACTTGGAAATATATTGATGTATACTTGACTCCTCTAATTGAAGATTTTAAGTTAATGTGGAAGACAGGAGTAGAGGTATATGATGAGTATAGGGAGGAAATATTCAACTTGCAAGTTATGCTATTTAGAACAATCAACAACTTTCTAGTGTATGGTAATTTGTTAGGATATAGTATCAAAGGGCATTGCACATGCCCTATTTATAAGGAGGAAACACATTATGCGGTTAGAACATTGTATGAAGAATGTCTTCCTCATGCATCATAGATTTTTGCCTTTAGGATATCATTACTGATGGTGGAGAAACGCTTTCAATGGGATGACAAAGGAAGGTAATGCACTTTTGTCGTTGATTGGTGAGCAGCTATATGAAAAAGTAAAAGATTTAGATAACAATTTTGGCAAACCTTTTGCGGGACACCTTAGGACAAGCGGGTGAAAGAAAAGGTCTATTTTCTTTGAATTGTCATATTGGAGGTCCTTGTATGTGAGGCATTTCCTTGATGTGATGCATATTGAGAAAAATCTATGTGATAGTGTAATTGGTACATTACTCAATGCATTGGGAATGGGATCAAGGCAAGGTTGGACTTAGTTACTTTAGGAATAAGAGGAGAATTAGTACCGGTGAAAGTGGAATGTCATACCTATCTACGTCCAATGGCTCATACTCTATTTAGAAAAGAAAAACTTACTTTTTGTGAATTTCTTGATGGAGTTAAGGTTCCAGAGGGGTATTCTTTGAACATTAGAAAACTTGTATCAATGAAAGATTTAAAGTTGAAGGGTCTTAAGTCTTATGATTGCCATGTTCTGATGGAGCATTTGATTCCAGTGGCTTTACATTCCATTTTGCCCAAAAAGATGCGAGGGACAATCACTAAACTATGCTTCTTCTTCAAGTCCATTTGTAACAAAGTAATTGACTTTGCAAAATTGCTGGCATTGCAAAGACAACTTGTGATCACTTTGTGTGAGCTTAAGATATATTTTTTTCCTTCGTTCTTTGACATGATGGTTCACCTAACTATTCACTTGGTTAGGGAGACACAAATGTGTGGCCCAACTTATTTAAGGTGGATGTATCTAATTGAGCGTTACATAAAGATATTAAAAGGGTATGTTAAAAAATTGAAGTTAACTAGAGCATTGCACTGTTGAATAGTACTTAGTCGAAGAAGCTATTAAATTCTATACCTTATACCTATCTAATGTCAATAATATTAGGCTTCTGGTATCTTAACACATGGGAAGAATTGTTGGGGAAGGGATTATGGGAAATGAAGTAGTTAACATCACAAGTATAGAGTGGGAGCAAGCACAACTTTTTGTTCTAAACAACTCTGATGAGGTTGAGCCATATGTGTGAAGGTACAAAGAGATACTTAGATACTTGAACCTTAATAAGAATGAAAGTTGGATATCAAAAGAACATAATCGGCTTTTTATAGAATGGCTTAGAAAACACTTTTTTTTGGAGTTAGATGTGAATCCTGGTGCAATTTTTGAAAAATGGTTCAAGCTCACATATCCTCTCTTACACCGGTTATCTCATCAATGGCTACACTTTCTATACAAAAGCGCGGGATGATTTGAGTACAATGCAAAATAATGGTGTAACTCTTATAGCTTAGTTTATGCATATTTGTAGTGCTAAAGACAAAAACTCTATCTATGCAAGCAAGTCATACTTTGGGATAATTAAACGCATACGGGAGTTAGGCTATATTTTGTTTTGGATGTCGGTCTTCAATTGCAAATGGGTTGACAACAAGAACAGCCTTCGGATTGATGAGTCAAGGTTTATCCAGGTGGATCTTAATAATGTGGGGCACAAAGACGAGCCTTTTACTTTTACATCCCAAGCTTAATAAGTGTTCTATGTCCTTAATCTTAGTAGTAACAAGTGGTCTATTGTTTTGTTGACAAAAAAAAATAAATGAGGACAAAAATAATGTTCAACATGGTCAAGAAACCAACATTGAGGATGATCCCTTTGTGGGGCATCGCTTGAAAGTGATTCCACTGAAGATGATGCCCTATATATGAGAGATGATCATAAAGAAAGTATTTGGATTCTAAAGAAGGGGCAATGAAGTCTAAATTAGAAGAGAAAAAGGAAAAGATTGACTTAAATACGTATACTTTATTTTATTCTTTAATTTCTTTATATGTCCCCTTGAATTTTTTAAATATTTTTACTTTCAATCTTTGAATTAATTTTGCTTATTCTTCTAACTTGTGTGTTTGAATTTCATTGTAAGTGAATGGGTTCTCCAGGTCGTAATGATGGTGCTCCAGATGATGTCACAAAGGAGATAAATCAAATTAAATGAGGTTTGACCATCCTAAAAGAGGTGATCTGTGCAAGAAGTATTGATAAAAAATTTGAGATTCAGGGGAATGCTAAGGGTTAAACCAATTAAGAAAAATAGTAAAAAATTAATCAGTTACATCGAAGTTGTGGCTTGTATGAATGTGCCCATCACTATAAGTGATTGGCAAAGGGTTGACAAAGCCACGAAGAATGCCATTTGGGATGAAATAACAGTAACATATTCTACCACTTTGTTTATGTTGTTTCTAATATATACATGCTTTGATAAGTTGATTATGTTGGTTTGCAAATGTCTTTTGATATTGATCAGCATCGGATGAGGTTTGTACTTGGGATAGCCAGCAAGGCACTACGATCATTCCGCTACATACTCAATAATAGATATTTGAGAGATGCCAATGAGAACATCCTTGAATGTCCCCCTGAATTATTCCAAGCTATGATAACTCAGGAGGCTTGGGATGTGTTTATCTGCTGATGATAAGAAGAGTCTTTCTAGGAAATTGTATTCTACAATATATAGTTGTTCATTTTAGTGTGCAACAATATGTATTGATTAGATTATTATGTTTTTTCATAGAAATTAAGTCAGGATAATAGAAAAAGAGCAAAGAATATCCAATACTTGTACAGGAAAAGGCGATTGGGATACTCAGGCCTTGAACAATAGATGGTATATGAATATATATGTTATCTATTTATGGATATATAACGTGATGCAATACTTACATAGTGGTTTTTTGTCCTAATACACAGATTGAGTAAGAGGGATTAGAAGTTAGCACAGTATTCCATCATATTCTTTGGAAGGCAACTCGAGTCAATAAAGCGAGCAAAATTAACAATGAGCGCGTCCTTGAACTTTGAAACAAATGTGTAAGTATTAATTAATCATCTAAAATTTCAATCAGTCTATTTCATTTTCATACTTTCAATAATATTTGCTTTTTAATTTATGTGTCATAAGATGCCTTATCATAGACCCTCCCACAAGGCGACGTACTCCTAGGAGATGATGATATATTAGGCAAGGCAGCTGGTGTCCCGAAGTACCCTAATCGTGTTGGGGGTATTGGTTTCAGTGTCAGTCAAAAAGATTATTTTGGGACACAAAAGTACTCGAAGTTGCATTTTTCAGTTGAGGTTGCCGAGTTGAGAGAGAAGGTGGAGAGATAAGAGCAAGAGTAATTTGAGTTGAGAAAGCAACTAGAGGATTAATGATGACTTACTGAGAATTCGGTCAAGATGTAGATGATAGGGATGTAGGCAATGGAAGCTTGCCCCAGCGGTAAAAATAGCTACACATTTCCCTCTTAGCATCTCCTTGAGGTAATTGCTTTCTTTAACTAGGTTAATAGTTGAGTGCTTTCACTACTTATCAATAATTTCTTTTGTTATGATTTATTTAGGGTGAAGCAGATTGTCTATTATGGTAAGAAACCCTTTCTCATTGCATGGTTGTGAAGGGTCATATGTATAACATTGCAGGAGACACACTTTATAATATAATATTACCTACCAACAACACGAGATTAGCAATTAATATCCTTATGGAGGAGAATGCTGAATTGCTTATTTCTATCAAGGACACGAGAATGGTAGGATAAGCAATAGTTCATTGCATGGCCCACCAATCTCATTATAGTAGCTCCATCAAGATAGGTTTATCAGTTAACACTTCCTTATGATTCACTTCCTTATAATTTTTCATTGATTCCAAATTAAACTGACTCACTTTGTTGCACAGTTTAAGAGGAAACACTTGAAAGTGTCGGGACTTTGCAAGGAATCAATGATCACACAATAGAAGCTAAGCCTGACCCTCAAGTTTCAAACAAATATAGATTGGCTCTTGAAGAATTAGCAGAACAAATGTTAGAGGATGATAACATAAAAATTGTAAATTTCGATAAAGAAATTTACAATAGAGAAACACATGATGTACTTAGAATGGAAATAATAAATGAGATCCTCCAGCGTGAAATGATAGGAGCCACTGCTATTAATTTATATATCAGGTACTTCTTTAATGTACATAAACTATTTTTACTATGTTCATATCAATTTATCATTAGTCTATTGGTTTCTTCATCTCAAGTACTTGTACCATATATTCTTAGTCCCTGGCAACATTACAAAGAGGTTTGTGTTTATCAATCCCCATGACATTGTTGCTTTTTCTCGACAGATGCCATATAGCCTGCTTACAAGTTAATCACAATAAGTAGTAGATCTGTTTGTTGCAAGAGCCAAGAATGAGGTGTTATTCTTAGCCCCTTACATGCAAAGGTGAGTCACGTAGCGTTGAACTTTTCAATTATATGTAATTTGAATGTCAATTGTTTAATTAGAATTTGCTAATATTGGTTAATTGTCGTAGGGCACATTGGATGTTGATCATCATCAATCCATGTGCCTTGAAGATATATTACATGGATCCTTTGAATGGCGACCCAACGAATCATAAGCAGATACATGAGTTATTTAATAAGTAAGCATATGCATTTATTTTCTACATATTTCTATATATTTGTGTGTTTTAATTTCAAAATTGTTTCTTATATTAAGTTTTTTTTCCCACTTGCTTGATAGAGCTGTGGTGACGTTCCATGCAAATCACGGGCTTAAGGTGCCAAAATAAAAAACAATCGCCACGTTATATAAATAGAGCAAAGTAAAGGTATTTATCAATAGTCAAGCAATTATTAAGCACATAATTTCCTAAATTTAATATATTTTTTTATTGAGATCCATAAAGGATATCATCATGTACAAACAGTCTACGATCTTGGATACGGTATGTTATTCAGTTCCTTTATGTGATTGGATGGTTTTCCTTACCTCTATATTTCTTTGTATACTAAAATTTGACTATATGATGGTATTAATTGTTGGTAATTTGCGTTTCAAGTTGTATTTAGTGATATTAGTATGTAATTTGCTGTTATTAGCTGTCAAAAAAAGGGCTTAAGACTTAGGGAATCTCTGATTTTAAACCATTATGTGTAACACCATAAATTCTAGCTCATTTCATAACATTTATAAGCTTCACATCATCATTTCCATGAGAGCACATGAAAAAGGGACCGAAAATAATGGGTTTATTTGTGTTGCGTCATACTTAAAAATTTCAATTAGTGTCACGTGGGTCGTGTGGGCTCATGCTATGCATTGTCATATTTAAATACATCATTACAACTCATTTGCATCATAAAATCATGACCACAACTCATGGAAACCGAAATGAAGCATGAAATGGGCTTGTTTAATTTCGTCCAGATTTGCTCCATTTTCTGACCAAACTTTGAAAAATCATAACTAAATCTAAAAACATTGAAATCATGCAATCTTGGTCATTTTAGGAAGCTATGGATGTCTACTTCACAATACAAATATGCCTAGACCATAACATCCATCACAAAGGATGCTTGACATCCAAAATGGTTTAGAGGTCAGAATGCATTCTGGAACTGATATAGAATTCTGTGGAAAAATTTGAAAATATCCAATTAATTCCAAAAAAATCCAATTGATGAAAATAATACCAATTTAGAAAGCTATAAATGTTAACTAGAGAGTAAAAATATCTTTAGACTAGTCCATGAAGCCCAAACCTCAGTATTTAATGGAAAAATACTTCAGGTCGGGCAAAATTACTGATACTAGACAGAAATTTCAAAAATTCATATCTCCCTCTTTAGATCTCCAAATGAGGTTCTTCTAGTTGTCATGAGTCACTATGATTGTCTAGTTTCTTTATATAAAATTTCATAGCAATTAGACATCATTTCAGCCTCAGGTGACAGAATTCAAGTTCGGACCAAAGGAATAGTACAGCAGACCAAAATCATAAAAATTGCCAACTTTGAAAAATCATCAAATATTCTGTAGATCTCAAAAAATTATGATCTTTAGCTTCCCAAATATCTATCAATGAGACCTATTTGAATGCCAAATCTCAGATCAAGAATAACTCATTTGGACAAAAAGTGATATAGGGTTCCATTATGGTCAATTTTGACTCCATATAGGGTGCCAAAGTTGCCAAACGAATTTCCCTTAGTCTTGACACCTTCTGGGCAAGTACAAAGTACATTTAAGACTTATGTGAGCTGTCTAAATAGTCCCAAACCTCATATATCTCATTTTGGCCATGCAACCCATACTTATGCACATTTCTATCAAACTCTCAAGTTGTATACTTTGGCATTACATACTCAAAATATATGCTAGAGGTCATACATCATATCCATACATTTAAACATCACATATTATCATATTTATACATGTCTCAAGGGTCATGGACCATTTACAATATCATATACATCATGAAGTATCATTATGGTTCCAAAAAGAGAAAAACTAGGCATATGGTTGTCAATCTTCCTTCTTCATTGTTGTTGGCTCCCATTACCATAGCCACTTAGTCCACCTAGCATGTTAGAGCATTGGAGAGGAGGGATTGAGATTCAAAGAATCCCAATTGTTCATCTCCCATTCAATCATACATAATATGTGCAAAGCAAGCATTACAAATGCATGCATGGAGAAAATGGAAGTCATGGACATTTAAAAAGCAAACTTGGCATGTGAACAAATCATACAAGGCATTCAAGAGTTCACCAAGTGTTTGGATTGGCCTCACACTTCTCCTCATGGATTTTGGACTTGCCTCACCCATTCTTTAAGAGCTTTGGACTTAACCATACTCTTGGGAGCCCACTTTGCTTTTGGGGGAGTCTTTACTTTGTCTTAACCAAGCTTAAGGGTTCTTGGCTCATTTTCACCATGATGAAGAGTTTTTGGCCTCTCCACACTCAAGCAAACTCAAACAAACATCATGTATTTATTTGGAAACAAAACATAGCATCAAGAATCATGGCATATAAAGGCATGCTAGCATACTTCTCATAGCTTGAAAATATACATACACACATTCTAAAACAAGCTAAATACACATCCATGCATGAAAGAAGGTGGAGAGAGCTACCTTGCACACAATTACACACTTTTTCCTTAGAATTCAAGCCTCCTCTTTTGGCCACACACCCACAAATTGGTGGAGATGGTTTCTCTTGGCCTAGATACAATTTATGGGAGCCAATTAGGTTCATGAAACACATTATAAGGCTACACAACTTACTTAAACCCTAGATTGCTCTATAACCCTCATTATGGTCTATAAATGCACCTAATGAAGCAACACCCTTCAAATGATTTCTAGGCCTCATTCTTTCCTTTCAAATATAATTCTTGATTCCTTTTAAGCCTCTTGGAGTCATCACACCATTAAAAAAAAGGGCCTAACACCATGTTGCTTCTTTAGGTTATAATATAGAACCTAAGGCACTAAATCAATTTCTATGAGTTCTAAATTTTTTTCAAGGCCTTCCCTCATTTTCATTCATCAAATATGACTCAAGAATGACTTTAGAAAAATTTAAAACTCTCCCCCACTACAAGAACCCCTCTTGGCTAAGACATAGGGATCATTGAGGCTTCTTAGAGTTCTCTTGGTTTTCGTGAAGGAAGAAGCTTGTGGGGAGCATCTTAGGTGTCTCAAGAACTCATATAAACTCTTAATTAAACCTAGGAATAATCATATAAGTTTAGAATTTGGAAGGTTCACTAAAAACCCTAGGTTTTGCATTTTACATTCTAATGACTATTTCATGGTTTTCTTTGCATATTTTTATTCTCCTCCATTAAATAACTAAGATTCATGCTTGATTGGGCTTAAAAATCAGATCCTTCTATGGCTCATGGTGTATGTCGAAGTGGAGAAGAAGAAGAGACCAATATAGCTACCATAGGATGCATTTTTACCTTGTTTCCTTAGTTAGTTTGGCTTGAATCTTGCTATCTCTAAGCTCTTCTCTTCAAATCCAACATTTCCCTTGAATTTATCCCTTGAATCAAATTTATAAACTTCATTTTAATCCAAGGAAACAAAGAAGAAGGGAGGAGAGGAGGTGTGGATAAAGAAAAGTAAGGAAAATCACTATGAAAACATACCTTAAGCTTAGTTTTCTTCCTCCTTCTTCTTCTTCCTCTCTTGGGTGCCTCTCCTTTAGGGTTTTGCTTTTGGTTTGGGGCTAAAATCTTACCGCACGAACTGTTCAAAGTTCAGGTCAATCGACGTTGGAAAATGTCCACCGGAGGGGATTTAACTATCCCGGGGCTTTCCATAGTTTTCAGGGCCTCTGAGAATCCTGAGGAACTCAAAACTTTCATTTAAAAAGCCCTCCTGTGTGAATTCCAAAATTTGCTCAAAATTACGAAAATACCATTATGTTTCGTAAGGTTTTCGTAAGAAATTATTTCTTAATTTTTCTTTCCGTCTGAGCCTAGGATTCTCATTTTTAGGAGTCTAGAATGCTTTCTAAATTTTTCGGGACCTTAACTATTTCATTTCGGGGGACTTCCTTTTGTATCAGGTGAGTTCCATTCAATGACAGAGAAATCGTACGTTATGTTTCTCACGTTTTCTCTCATTTTCAGAGGACGGGATATTACATTTTACACCACACAGAGCCACCAAGGTATTGTCCCATCTACATCTTAGGGGTTTGTCCCTTCTTGGGTAGGACATTTAACTATATTCCTAGGAAAAGCGCGCCTTGGTGGGGAGAGATTCTCCCCTACTTATATGGCCTAGCCACAGGCCCTTTCTAGCCGATGTAGGACTTTACAATCCACCTCCCTTTTGGGCCAACCTGTTCTTAGGTCGCACATGGGCCAGGATTGCTCTAATACCAACACCACACAGAGCCACTAAGGTATTGTCCTACCTACATCTCAAGGGTCTGTCCTTTCCTGGGCAGGACATTTAACCACGTTCCTAGGAAAAGTGTGCTTTGGTGGGGAGGGATTCTCCACCACTTATATGGGCTAGCCACAGGCTCCTTCCAGCCAATGTGGGACTTTACATTATGCTACTAGTTTTTTTTTTTTAATATAGAACTTGCTTTAGAAAAATACTTCTAAAATTTGACCAAATTCCAATTATCTAACTTCAAATTGTTATTTCATTTTGCAATACTTTTCAAATGCATATTGTAGAGAATACTCTAATGTTTAGAGAGATGAACCCAAGGAAGAGTGATCTCAATACGTGTTCTAATAGTGTCTATTGATTTAGTTGAAATTCACTTGTGTTAATTTCTACTAGTTTTAAATTGTTTAGTAATATTTGATTTATTGATTTTAATTGTTATTTGATTGCTTATAATAATTCTTCTTGCTGGTTGTTTTGATATGGTGAATAATAAATGGCTAGTAGAATATAAAACAAAAACGAATTGAAATACATAAGCTAGAGTTAGATATTAAAAAAAGTTAGCAATTTTATTTTGAACTGCCAATAAAGACCATATTTGTTAGCAGTTAATGGATATAACTGCCAATAAAGACCATATTTGCTAGTGGAATTTTGTTGGCAGTTATATCCAATGACCACCAGCAAAAGTCTGCTCTTTGTGGCGGTTATTTAATACCAGCCAACAAAGAGCATTCTTTTATTGGTGGTTGTACCAATAACTACCAACAAAGATAAATTGGTGTAATCGATAACAAAAAGTAGACTTTTGTTAGCAGTTTAAAACCGCCAACAAATGTTTCCCTCTTTTGTTGGCTTTTGCATTGTTGATAGCTAAAAATTGCCAATAAAAAAGAAAAATAACTACCAACAAAATTTTTTCTTGACATAGTGAGGGAAGAATTTAATTTCAATTGATGCACAAAGTGGTGTGAATATGTCCTCATTGTACAACTAATAAAAAACTACTAATTGTAGTTGGAAGGTGTTAATATTTTTATTCAAAAAAAATAAAAGTTAGGTTTGTACTAAAAAAAAGGAATAAATTACACAAATTTTTACTAAATTTTGTAGAAATGATATAGATATTTCTTATATTTTCAATATATATATATATATACAGAAATCTTTTCTAAAATAGAAGTTATTTTACATTTTAGTTCAATTTTAAAATTTTTGATTAACATATCCTCTATTTAATTCTTTTATATAAAAAATATATATTTAATTCAATAGAGGGTATTTTAATTAAACAAAATTAAAACTGAATTAGAGTGTAAAGTAGCATTTTATTTCAGAGTGTAAAATAACATTTTATTTTAAAGAAGATTTATACATTTTGAAAATAAAAAAGAGATATGTGTAATTTTAATAAAACTTATAAAAGATTTGTGTAATTTACTTAAAAAAAAACTCTTCAATGTTGGCTAATGTTGATACGGTGTATTACACAAGTTGATAAATAAATGACATATACTTTGACATGCATGGGTGATTGAGAGACAATTAGCATCCCTACAAATCTTTTACTCATATTTGCGTCGTTTACTTGTTGTGTTTTCTCATATGTTAGCGTAAGTTGCTGCATCTTAAGGCCTTGGTTGCATATTAAGATTAGTCTTATTTGCTACATTTTTAAAAACATGGCTGCATAAGGTTTTAGGAAGTTAATTTTCTTACTTTTCTTTAATTCCTTTTTGTAAACTTTTTGCATTATACACACCCCTGCATTTTCTGTACTTTTAGCATCTTTATGACATGTCCATGACCTTTAGTGTAACACCTCAAAATTAATTAAGGTGTTAACCATGGATTTGGATTAATTAAGAATAATTAATATAGAATGATTGGGGTAAGTTAAGTGAATGAAAATTTTAGAGAGATAAATTATTAATATGAGTTTGAGATTTAATTGAGTTAGAAACTCCATCTAGGCCTAAATTAAATTAAGTAGGCCAGGGTTAGGAACTAATGAAGTGCCTAATCTGACTTAATGAATTAGAGACCTAAGACCTAACTTCCATAAGCTCTTATAAATGGCCTAATAAACCTTGTGCAAACCCAAATCAATAGAGTTCTTTAAACTTAGCCTAAACTCAATTAAAATTCTACAGCTCAACACATGAAAGCTAGCCCAACAATGCTTAAGTCTAAAGCCCACTTGGTATTAGACCATGGGTCAGCCCATGACCCATATTAGACCCAACTTAAAACCCTAAAAACTAACTTAGCCACCCCCATTCTACAGAACATAAGAACACAAAAGAGAAATTCTGAGGTTTGAAGGGAGGCTAGGGTTTGGGGCAAGGAATCCACCATTTCCCACTTATAGAGCAAGATTCAGCCAAGGTAATAGTTGTATAACTTAATCCCCTTCTCTTTCCCTTCATTTTGGCCTAATTAGTTTTTCATTTGGAGTATTTTCATTATACCCAAAATCTGAAATGTGGTTGGTTGGGATTTTCTTGGTGAAATTTCGTAGGTTGGGGCTGAAGGTGTTATTAGATAAGTATAAACTCTCCATTTTGATGCATTTCCTATTAGGTTAAGACCCCTATAGTAGACTTATAGTATGGGCCTTAATTTTATATGAATTTTCCTGTGATTTAGAATGATATATTGATGTTTTTGGTCTAGGGAAGGCAAAATATGAAATTAGAGGCTTGGTGATTGGGTAGGTATCCCTTAGGTAACTGTTGGTAACTTAATTCTTCGAGTATTGGGTTATTACCACAAATGATGAATGAGATAGTAATGGACTGATAAAAATAATTATTTTTTGATATTGTGATTTTAGGAGGATTTTGGTATTGTTGTAGCTTCCCAACTTGTCTACAAGTGAGGTAACTGAGACTATATTAATTCCATGCATATATCTGCTTTAATTTTATATTTGCTGTACATGAATGATTTGAAATACTTAATGAATTGGTTAACTATCTATTGTATTGTGTTTGGACCTTGTGAGTCCATGGTAGAGTTGTGGTAAGCTACCACCCGTGCATGTGCTTCGATCGGGCACCGGGTTATGATCAAACCCCAGATGCACTGAGCCCTGGTTGTGCTCATTGGGGAGTGAGTGCCTTGGACGGGCCTCTCCCGGTGTTATTGGCCTTTAACATGTGGAAATATGATTGCTGGTATGGGATGATAATCATAGTAGCCTAACTATTTCCTTTGCGGATATGACTGATATGATTCTGGTGTTAATTTTGATTCATGCATATATGTTAATTAAATTGGATATTATGAATGAAAATTTCCTTGGTTATTGAGATTCGCATCTCACCTCGTTTCATAGGATCATACTTTTAGGTGAAGGCTTTTCAGGTAAGGATAAGGGGAAGCAAGTGGATGAAGATCCATGAGCTCCAACATGTGGGGAGAAGGCTATACTTAGACTGGTTTATTTAGAATAGATGCTAAATTTTGTATTCCTTTTTGTATAGCATCATCATGTAATCATGTTGCCAACTATAGGCTCTTATATTTTGATTACTTAGGATGTATCTATTGAGGAGTTAGGCCTCATCTTAACTTGGTATTGGATGTAAGAACCTATAACACTTGATGTATGAATTTTACTAAATTTATGGTATGATATACTATTGAAAATATAATTATGTGATGCATTAGATGTTGATAGGAACCATTGACATATGAAATCTCTAAGGGAAAGTGTATCGAGCATTAATTGTTGATAGTGCATGAATTCTTACTGTCATTAATTTATGAATTTACTGACATGTGGTAGTTGGATGAGTAGGAATTAGTACTTAAGTTTTGAATTGGTAATGGTAGAATAGCTGGGTAAATAAGGTAGTTAAATACAATTAGAGTCATATAAAATGAGGAGAAGTGGTCCTAGGGTGTTCTTAAGAAGAGAATTGGAGTGCATGGGACGAAATTTGGGAGATGTAGTTATAGAAGGAAGTCACACTGCGGCTAGGAAGGCCTCGCCATGGCCTGAATAGTGATAGTGGTGAGAAACGTCGTGGCATGAGGAATCTCGCCATAACTTAGTGCAAAAAAAATTGCCGAGGAGGGTGGCAGAGAGAAACCTCGCCGCAACACAACAGGTCCTGCTGCGGCGCTAGTCGAGGAAACTAGGTAAGGAGTGTCTAGTAGCGAGCCTCACCGTGGTGCAAGAGTTTTTAGCTGAGGCGAGAATCGTGGGAATTCAAATAGTAGTCCCAGGAGCCATTTCTATCGTGGCGCCATGTAGGCTAGCTGTGGCGATAGTCCCGTGGCAAAATTTGCTTGAATTGCCCAGTGATTCCCTATGGTAACTTAGCCACGACGCGGAAGATCAGGGCCATGGCGCAAAGTGAAAAACGTAGTTTTCAAGCTCCAGTACCTAACTTAGCCGCGACGGGAGGGTTTCAAGTCGTGGCTCAGGTCCCCAAACTCCTACCTTTAGCCTAGAAACCCCAGTTTCTTCAATGGTAATGCTAGGAAATGATATAGGGACACTTGTGGGAGGTTTTTGTATGTTGAAACTGATGGATGGATGAATCACAAACCCCTAATAATAGTGCAATTTCTTTTATGCATTCTTACGCTTGTGGTTGTTTAGTGATGACCTTAACACCAAGGTTCAAATTTTCCTATATTTTCATAATGTAATAAATTATAACGACTCCAAACCTTGATCATTAATTATTAATCGTGTAGTTAACCATAATTACCATGTTTAGAAGATAGGGTTGTCACATCTAGGCTATATTTTACTTGATTTTTACTGCTCATACATTTTAAGAACACTTTGTAGCCACTTTTCACATAGCGTAACATGATCACGCATGTAAACTAGTGTCAAACATGTCGGATACGATATGTCTTCATTTTTAATAATCATTGCTTCAAAACTATTCCACTTTTTGCATCCATGACTTTTCTCTCCTGGCTTTTTAGAAAAATAGAGTGATAACGAGAGAGAAAGAAATTCTGTTCATTTGTGTTTTCAATCTACAGAAAATGAGAGATTCTTCGAGCTAATATAATGATAGCTGAAGACACCAACGACAACAGTAAACTCCAAACCACTACAATAAATGCCAAAATGACAAATATATTTAACAACTTAGACTAAACTATTATTATATGATAACAAGGCTTACTCCTGCATATAGATACATGCAAATGTTACTATCCACTATTATATCTGATTTAATTTGGAGAGAGTATTTGGAGGTTATTGTATATTAGGTCTTTCATTTATTTCAGACACTATTTCAATCTTATGAATGAGAATGGCTAACCTGCTCAAAGTCTTGTCTTTTCATTGCTGATCTATTATGATATGCTTCTCTAATAATAAAATCCTAAAAATAACGTTAATTAGTGCATCTGAGGGTGGAACATTCCCATCCCAATAAGATTTAATGAATAATATTTATGTATTTTAAACCAAATTAGCTAATATTAGAAAATATTCAAGGGTGAAGTAATGGCAAAATAGTGAAGATTTAATGAAATATAAATTTATGAAACATAAAGAAATTTTTTTGAATTATTTGGGATTTCATAAGAATTTTTACGAATTATTTAAATTTATTATAATTATTAAATAAGAAGAAATTATGCAAATAAATACTTGGAAATTTAATTTTTAGGAACTTCCAAAGTAAAAAAAAAGCCTTCAAAATATAAGAAAAATATTTAAGAAATGAAAATATTTAGGTAGAATTTTGGGATCAAAATATCATTAATAAAAATTTAGGACACAAACTTGTAATTTCCACATGGCTATATTACAATTTTAGCTAGAGCCAAAGTGTAATTTTAGCCTATGCCACAATATAATTTTTACCAAAAAATAATGATACAAAAATAACAAGATGGGGGAGTTGAAAATTTTGATATATATATTTTTCCATAATTAGAAACAATCTTTATAACTAACACTAACAAATAAGGTATTATTTTATCTCCAACAGTAGTTGCAAAACACTTTACTAACTTCCTTTAGAATCTAGAAACAAGGGGAGAAAAGGGGATGGATTTGGAGAGTTAAGATTAAGGAGGAGACATTTGTACTGCTTTATTTAATTCATTTTGCTCATTCCATTTTGCTAAGAGAGTGTAGAGAGTAGAGAGTAGAGAGTGTAGAGAGAGAAAGAGAGAGAATGGATTGGTAGAGGAAGAATGAATAAGGAACAAGAACAGAGGAGAATTTAGTTGTAGAAACTTAAGGTAAGACTTCTTACTTTACAGGGAATCCATAGTTGCATCTCTTCTCTATCTTCATCACCTCCTTTGTTTCTCTTTGTAGGAAATTGAAGCACTTAATGGTGAGATCTTGGATCTATTTGCTTGTTGCTATTCATGGTTTAGATGATGTTTTTGCTAGGTTTAAATGCTTGATATGCATGAACCATCCTATAGCTTCATCTCCTTCTCTTACCTTTATCTCACTATTTTGTTTTTATGAGCTCTTTGTGTTGATACTTTAAACACCCATATTGATGCTATATTATGTCTTAGATAAGGTCCTAATAAAGTTTGGTTGCTTGTGGAACACCTAAAACTTATTAAAAGAACCATTCTTTTTATTTCTTTCACTTTCTCTCTTTAAGAGGATTTTCATGGCAACAATGACAAATCTAGTTTTAAATCCGTAATTTATGTTTTAAAGGTTGCTTTGTTGTACTCATGAAGTGATTAGAATAGTCATTAGGGTCATTGAAATCATATAAATGAAAATCATTGAATGAATGGTAAAATCTTTAAGGAAGAGCAAGGTACAAGCCACCTTGGTTCCATGGCGCCATTAGTAAAAAATTTTAGTAATATTGTTTATTTTGATTTTTCTTGATGTCTCTCACACCCCATATGGAATTGCATATATATCAAGATTAATTATGTATTATGAACCATTTTATGGGACTATTTTGACTTGTAATGATAAAGGATATGCATGGAAATTGCTCTTATTGATTTCATTACAATCCTAAAAGTTATTAAAACTAAATCATTACTATTAGGTACCTATGCAAGGAATATATGATTTAACCCTACACATGGAAGACAAAACCCAAACACTGCCTATGCATGGATGATAGTACTTATTCCAAAAATTGTGATTCCTATACATGGAAGAATGAACTCTTAATGATACCTATTTATGGATGACCAATGCTTGGATATAAATAAGGACTATAGACTCCTAAAACATGTTAGACACTAAAAAACATCATAAGAGAAAGGGATTCCATGGGGATTATTGTAAGCAACTAGAAGTACCAAATTGTTTATTGGATTCATGAGACCATGTTAAACTATATTATGATACTTGTATGTACACTTAAGTTGATATGGAAATTGTTGTGACTCTTTTAAGAATGACCATTCAATATATACATGATTGTGTTTTGGGCAAATTTAAGATTTTGGAACCAATGATACCATTAGTATCCAGAAGAGATGATTTTTCAAAGATGATCTCCATAGCTTCTTTTCAGAGGTATTCTAACATCTATTCGGAGATGTTCTAGATTCTCTTCAAAGATGTTTAAGAGATGTACTAACTTATCTTTGAAGATGTATTGTGAAACCTTATTTGTACATGTATTGTAGATCCACTGATCAGATGATGCCTTAGAAAACTTGTTTATGGTTTGGTTTCTCATTATTTATAAATATTCTAATAGTTATCTTTTGTAGATACAAAAGAGTTGGGGAAAATGATCCCTCATTCTTAGTTATATAGTGATTTTGAAAACTTAGGCCTATGATTAGTGGCATGGGACATTGGATAAAGCTCCTATGAATATTTTTAATTTAACTAAACCATATTTCTGAGGATGATGAAGTCATGTTGCCATGAGATGAGAATATGGCAATTGTTCAATATGCTGATTTACATGATTTGATTAACATGAATTGGTATTTATACAGATATACACGGTTTGATTATTATGATATTGCTATCAGATGACTTATGATGACTTGCTTAGTTCATATATTTTGTCATGTATTTTATTTAAACCATATGTATGATGCTAGTATTTTTCTAATAAGACAAGAGTAATTAAATTTTTTTTGGCATACATAGCAATTGAACCATTATTAGTTTTCAAATTGTTATTATCTTAATAAGAATTTTTATGATTCTCATATATATGATAATATGTTTAGATACTAAAGACGTTGACCACTAGATATGTTGTGAAAATAGAATATATATATAGAGATATTAGGTGTTGGCCAAGTAAAGGTAATAACTAATATGAAGACTATAGTGGTCATGGAGGAGATCCAATAGGTTCCTCCTCGCATGTTGGATCTGAATAATTGGACAACTCAAGGACTAAAAAAAATTATGTAGTTATTATGGAGCTCTTTTATTATATATAGTCACTCCATGACTTGACTCTATAGTATTTTGCTTTGTATATTTGACTCAGGACACTCTTTTGCTATGTGATTATATGTAAATGTATGTCCTGAGAACTGACTAATGATAAACTCTTGATCATATATTAGTGGCAAAAGCCTTACATGAGGTTGTTTGCCTAAAAACCATGATGCTAGATATCTAGTGCTCTAAGTAATATGTTAATTGAACTTATATGTTTATGTGAGGTGTAATTTCCTTATTACTTTATGTTAAAAGTAAGATGGTAAATAATTTCCATTACAAATAATCTATCTATGGTTACAAGGCATACTCTAGACATTTAAGAATTTTGTAGTTCTGTAAGAGATTATTTTAGTTGTAAGTGTGTGGTTATATTAGATATGTGAAATGTGAAAATTATTAGGAATAAATCATGTGGTGTTGGCTACACTTTAAAGCATAATTAGATGGCAGTTTTCGTATGTATATAAATTTTAAGGTATTAGGTTCTTTTAACAACTAAAGTATAAGTGATGAGGCTTGAAGATTAAACATCGTAGGAGGATATAACAAATTATTTAATTTAAGATACTGCACGCAAGAATTTATAGGTCTATAAAATGTAGATAACCTTTTCCCTGTTATTTCCTCTCATCCACCTCCTAAAATAAATCCTAGTTTTGTGCATGTTGTTTTTTTGTGTTGAGAATTCAAGTGTGAGTGGAGAAAGTTTTACATCAAAAGTGATTCAATTAAATGGGAGAAACATATAAATTGAATGATTCATAAACTTAATCTCTTGGGTCAAAATGTGATTTTAAGATGTGGTTTCTTATTAAACCTATGAAAATAAATCCTGTGTTGAGCATTTAGATTCTTACAACTATGATAAATATACTGGCAATGTAATGAGAAGCTTGACCACATTAGGAGGAGATCGAGATTTTGCACTATTGGATCATTTTAAAATTTTTTTATATTGTAATATCCGGTCTTTATAAATTTGAATTGAAACTAGTAAAATAATGAAATAGGACCCTAGAATAAAATGAAATAGGGTTAAGTAAGGATAGAGTGATAATTTAAGCATCTAAAAATTAGAGTGTAAAGTTAAAGATGGCCTGACTCTAGAGCCAAAATAGCTAAACAAACTAAATTGATAAAATAGTGGCAAAATCATAATTTCAGGTAACTTTTAGAAACTCAAATATGGAAGTTAAGTTCCCTAGGGTTCTTAGAGGCCCTGAAAATTATAAAAACCCTTAGAATGAGCAAAACCCTTTCAGTGTGCATTTTAGGCTGTTGGTTGACCCAAACTTTAACTAGATAATTTGCGATGATTCTAAACCCTATAAATTTAGAAGTAAATGCTTTTAATAAACTAGAAGATCTAAATTTTTATATAGAAAAGATTGTTCTAAAAAAGGACCTAAAAGGAGCCTAAACGGAAGAATTGAAGTTGAAAAGCATAATGGAAAATTTTGAATTTATTATAAACCACTTGCTTTCTTCCCTATCTCAACCATGACACTTCCCTTAACTTAGAACCAACTTATTTGCCCTTTTAACTAGCAGCTCTAGTCACCCAAAAAGGAAGGAGAAGAAGGAGGAAAGAAGGTCAAGAGAGGTAAGGATTTATGCAAGTTTTCACCTTATGCCATGTATCAAACTTCTTCTCCTCTTCGAGTGCTTTCTTTTGATAGTTTTATTTTCTTGAAATGAGTGTTTTTGTGGCTAAAATCTTGGAAGTGGGAGAGGAATTAAGGAAATCAAGTGTAGCATCAAATTCTCCTCTTAATAAGCTTTAAGACAAGGTATGTATCATAGTAAGAAAACTTGCTTCTTCTTGTTTTCTCCTCCTTCTCCATGTTCGACCAGCCTTAGAGGAAAGTAAGGGGAGATGATTTTTGGCCAAAAAAGAATAGGAACAAGGCATGGAGAGTAACAATATGCAATTAGATTCATTAAAGGAGTCTTAGAAATCAAGATAGGATAGTTAGGGTTTCTATTGCACTTAAAGAGTTATGTATAACATCTAGCTTTTTAACTGAATTGGGACCAATATGTTAATAAAAGAAGACCTTAAAGCAAATTGAATTAAGGTCAAATAAGGATAAAATGTTAATCAACATATCAAGAAACAGGGTTAGAAAATCATACACGGAAAGAAAACAAAGTTAAAATGGTTAAACAGAGAAAAAAGGTATACAAGTGGAAAAATTCTAATTTTGAGAAAATTTTAGAAAACTCAACAAAAATAGTTTTGAAGCTCAAAATTAAGCTCACTAGAGTTTTTAGAGGTCCGAAAAGTCATAGGGACACTTAGAATCAATTAAAACCCTTTTTGTGTGTTGATAGAGTTAAACAATGTTAAGACTTTCAGTAGAGCTATTTTTCACTATTTTAAGCGATCTAAACCCCAAAAATTATATTTTTTTTTATGAAAGAGTACCTAAAAATTTGTAAGGAGTAGTCAGGTCTTGAAAAGCTTGAAAAATGAGTCTAAACGAAGTAAATGTACAAGTAGGAGCAAAATGATCATTTTGAAAAATTATAAATGGAGCTTCTCAAGTAATCCACACGTCACCATCTTTTACCACCTTCCAAAATCAGATTTGGGAAGCCGTTAATGGCATCTTGCTAAGGAAGGAGAGAGAGAGATTTTTAAGGTTCCATTTAACTAAGTAAATAGCCCCATTTCACCTTATGCCAGTTAAGAAAGTTATTCTACTCTCTAAGAGCTTTCTAGTGGTGGCTTTCTTTTCATGCAAACTTGAAGTTCAGATCTAACTGAAGGAAAAAAGGAGCTCTTTTCAAGATACTAATTGATGGAAATTAGTCTACACAAAAAATACTTCGTATTAAGGTAAGTTTCTACTTGAAACACTTGCTAAGTTTTGTGTTTTTACGTCATATATGTTTCATTCATGACCGAGAAAGTGAGGAAGGGAGTTTCTCTTCATGTGTTCTTGATGGAACCAAGGGTTTTAGCATGCAAAAATTTCATATCTAATATTGGTTTCCATTGGGTCATAAAAGGAGGCAATCTAAACTATGTTATGTGATGTGTTTGGCCAAGGCTAGTTGAATGGGTAACCATGTTATTTTCTACTCCTAATTAGTGTGTTTAGATGTTCTAGGATGCAAGGAACAAGAATCTAAGATTAGAATTGATTGAAACATTGAAATCTCCAAGTTAGGGTTTTTATGGTACCATTTCGACCAAGAAGAAATTCAAGGGGTTAGGAAGTTGTTCAATGGATTTTGGGGACATGGATAGTCTTAAAATGATATAAGAAAAATAATGAAAGAAGTATTAGATTGAATTTACAAGCTAGATTTTGGAAGTTGAAAATTTAGGGTTCAAGAAAGGGCAAAATGTAACTAATTTGTGTTAAGTTGTGTGAGCAAGTTTGTAATACCTCTAATGAATCTAATGTATATGATAAGATTTTGAAGCCTAGAAGTTGAATTTTTCAAGTTACCCCTTGAGGCTTAAGGTTACACAATGAGTTCCATTATGTTGAAAAGTGAAAATACCAAATGAATAATGCCAATGTCCATATGAATAGTCAATATAGAATTTGTGGTTTGAATTATGAACTTTAGAAGCATAAGTTGGCCTAGGATTTAAGTTTAGTGAAATCCCTAACATAAACCGTAAGTGAAGAACCAATTATGAGGAGTTAAAATCCAAAAGAAATTTCATATGTCTATGCCCTTGAATATGATAAAATTTGAGCATTTTAGATGGTATAATTGCCACCTAATAAGCATGTATCTTGAAAGTATGTAAAAGAGGATTTGAAGTACACCTTAAGTGGCCTAAAGTATAGATAAAATGTCATAGAAATTTAAGAGAGGTTGTTATAAGCTTTAGATGTTGATGATATGTTTATGTAATATTTTTAGGATAAACTAGTCAGGCTCCATCCCATCATAAATGTAGAGCCAAGAAAGAAAAGGAAATAGAGCAAGAAGTAGAGCGAACAAGTTAGAGGTTTTATTGGATTCTTATTACCTATGCAAGATAGCTTACTCTTCCCCATTTAGTTGCATGTGGACTTGTTTGAGTTTGATATGCATTGTATTATAATGATTGTCTCTCACAATATATGTTATATCGCATTGCATCAATTATATGTCATGTTTTGCATGTTATGTCATACCCTATTATTTCTAGTATTCCCTTACGCATTCAAGGTGGATTACACTTGTTGTCAAAGGAAATTTATATGCACTAAGAATAATGAATTTAATGGCATTACATTTTGGTGTAAAAATTCATCTCACATCTCGGGGACCCTGTAAACTTACTAACAACATTCTCTATTTATTTTCCATCCATGCAAATCATAAACATCCCAAAACTTCGCATAAACCACGAATCAAGAGCTAAAAGCTAGAAATGTTCACATTTTGCCTGGGGTCAGAATTTTAGTTTTCTACTAACAACTTTGGAAAATCATAACTAAATCTAAAAAAATTAAAATCAAGCAACCCATAGCTTTCTAGAAAGTTCTGGATGTTAAATTTAGATTGAAAATAATTTCAAGCCATGAAAACTTCATTTGAACCACATTTGACAATAAAAAAGACACAAAAGTTAGACTACCTAGTATTACTGATATAGCTTACTGATATGAATTTTGAAAATGCACAATTAATTCCAAAAAAATCCAATTCATGTAAATATACCAATTTGGAAAGATGATGTTAACTAGAGGAAAAAAATAGTTCTAGATCAATCCAAGAGCATTTAGACCCTGAAAATTGATGGAACAGTGCTGGGGTCTGACTGTGTACCCAAAAGAGAATGGAAACTTCAAAAATTCATGTCTCCATCTCTAGACATCCAGTAATCACTAAGAAGTTCTAGTTTCTCTTTGTAAAATTTTATAGCCATTGAACATCATTTGCCCTATGAATGATAGAAATATATTTTTAGACCATATGAACAGTACCAGTACCAAAATCAAAAAAATTTGCTAACTTTAAAAATTTTGTAGACCTCCAAATTCTGTAGACCTCCAAGTATTACGCACTTTAGCTTTTCAAAAATATCTCAACAAGGTCTATATGCATGCCAAATTTCAGATCAAGAAGAGCTCATTTGGATAGATTTTGCCATAGCTCACCATAATGGTCATTTTTGCCTCTTATAAGGTACCGACTTGGTCCAAATGGCTTTCCCTTGTGTTTGATGACTCTTGGGCAAGTTTGAAAGCATAAATACAACTTGTATGAATTGCCAAAGTGGTGCCAAGCCTCATACATCTCATTTTGGTCATTCCACATCCAAGAATACACTAACAATCATGAGCCATACAAGGTGCAAGTCTCACAATTTCATTACTTTGATGCTAATTATGGTTCTTACATCATTCATATATGCTATTACATTTGTTCAAAATTTTACATCTAAAAAATAATATATACACATTCACTTTGACAATTAAATACAAAGAAAGCTACACAATTGTCAAAGTTTAGTCTCTTAAGATCCTTGGCTTGCATTTCTTACTTATTGGGCACCACCAAGACATATTAAGATGAAGGAGGGAAGGGGAGTGAGATTCATGGAATCTCAATAGCTCACACACCCATTTACACACACATTCATGACATGCATACATCAAGGGCATAAGTATGGAAGATGAATTAATCATAAGCATGTAAAACCACATTTTCATGCCACAATCTCACATTAAATTCAAACATGAGCTCTAGGAAATTTTGGTTTTGCCTCACCCTATTTCTAGGACTTTTGGATTTGAATCACCCTTGGCCTAAGGACTTTTGACTTGGCCTCACCTATCCAAGAGACTTTTGGCCTTGTCTCACCCATGCCTTGAGACTTTTGGCATCTCTACACCTACATTAAGGGACTTTTAGTATCACGTTGCCCTTATGAGCAGTTTTCATAGTCAATGCCATTCAAGAAAGCATATTGGTACCTATGCAATATCAAAGTATCAAGTGGCATGTTCTCAAATCATAAATGCACAAACAAGCAACAATGATATATATGCAACCAAGAATGCAAGGATAATGAGGTGGAGAGCTACCTTGGTATTTATGCAAGCTTTACCTTCCCTTTTTCGGTTCCACAAGCACACCTAGGTGGGTTGGGATTCTCTTGGCCTAAGCATCATAAATAACACATAATTATACTCTTGAAGCAAGCCAAGACACTACATTTACTCTTAAGAGCACAAATGGTTCCATAAGTTACATAATGGTTCCATTAGTGGCCTATTGAAGCAACTCTCATAATTCAAGTTTTAGGCTCCATTCTCTTCTCATTTCTAGGCCTCTTGACCTCATTTAAGATCTTTGGAGCCATCACACACTCACTTACACAAGTCTAGATACATGTTGCTTCATAAGGCTCCATTATGGAAATTGTTATCTTATCTCCCAAACCATGGCTCCTAAATTTTTCTCAAGGGTTCCTCCAACCTTCTATCATCATAAGAAGTCCTAAACCAAAGATAGAATAAATTAAAACACTTTCTAACCTGCTCATCTAGCTTAGGCTGAGATATGAGAGGGGGAGAGGGTTCATGGACTTCTTGATTTTTCTTTGATGGGAGAGCCACTTGGGAGGCTTTCGAGAGGTCTTAGGGGCTTAACTGAACACTTACATATGCAAGAAAATTCAAGAATTAAAATAGATTTTACAAACCCTTCAAGAGTTCTACACTTTGCTAACTTGAAATCTATTGGATTTTTCTTGCAATTTCTTGGCATATTATACTTCGCCATGGTCCAAAACCCAAGTTTATGTCTTTTTCTTGGATAGAAAATCCTTCCCCCATATGGTATTGGTTTGGGCCAAATATACACAAAGAAAGAGCAAGAAGAAGAAGCAAGTTACTAAGACATCTACCTTGGATTTAAGGTTGCTTTCAAAGGCTTCTCTTCTTGATTTGCTTCTCCTCAAATTTTTGAACTATCCCCACTTTAATTTGGACTCAAAACAGAACCATTTCATTCAACAAAACCATAAAAAGAAAGCTTGGAAGGAGAGGAACAAAGTTGCAAGAGGAAGAAGCATGAAAATCCTTAAATTTTCCTACCCTTCTTGGCTTTTTCTCCCTCTAAATTTCTCCTCCTCTTGTGCACCCTAGCCGCTTCTCCTTTTTGCTATTTTTGGGTAGAATAAAGTCAGCCTAAGAAGGGAGGAGAAGTGGCATGAATTATATAGAAGCCTTAAGAACATTTCATTTACGAAAATTTCAATTTTGCCTTTCTGTTGTGGTATTTTCGTTTTAGTTTCATTTTAACTCCATTTTAAGAACTGTCTTTTTTATCATAAAATTTAGTTTCCAATTTTATAAAATACCTTTGGAATCACTCAATTTGGAGCTAAAACCTTTCCGAATGAATCTGTGAAAATTTGGACTCACTATCATTGAAGAACGTACATCAGAGGGGTTTTAACTGTCCCTGGATTTCCTTTTTAGGACCTTTGAGAACCCTGGGCAACTCAAATTTTCCATTTAAAAAGCCCTCTTGTGAGTTTTTCCAAAAATTGTGTCAATTATGAAAATGCTATTATGTTTTGTCAAATTTTGTAACAATTTTGTTTCACCGTCTTAGCTCTATTTTTCTTTTTGTTTGAGCCTAGGATTATTATTTTTAAGAGCCTAGGACACTACCCAAATGTTTCAAGACATTATCTAGCTCATTTCAGGGGACTTGTATTTATACAACTTATTTTGTCATTTTATAGAATTTGCCGTTCGTTACATGTTATGTTTAATAAGTTGAGGCTATAAGATAAAGAGTTTAACATCAGGTCCTCTATAAATGAAAGAAAACATGAGAAATGTAACGTACGATTTCTCTGTCAATGAATGAAATTCATCGGAAACAAAATTAAGTCCCCCGAAATGAGATAGTTAAGGTCCTAAAAAATTTAGAAAACATTCTAGACTCCTAAAAATGAGAATCCCAGGCTCAGACAGAAAGAAAAACAGAGCTAGAATAAAGAAACAATTTCTTACGAAAAGTTTACGAAACATAATGGCATTTTTGTAATTTTGAGCAAATTTTGGAATTCACATAGGAGGGCTTTTTAAATGAAATTTTTGAGTTCTCTGGGATTCTTAGAGGCCCTAAAAATCATGAAAAGCCTCAGGATAGCTAAAACCCCTCCGGTGGATGTTTTCCAATGTTGGTGTACCCCGAGCTTTGAAGGATTCGTTCGGGAAGGTTTTAGCTCTAATTTGAGTAATTCCAAAGGCATTTTACTAAATTAGGAGCCTAAGTTTCATAATGGAAAGGATGGTTCTCAAAAAGGAGCTAAAACGAAGGAGAAACAAAAATGCCAGGAACGAAGGACAAAATGGGGATTTTTGAAAAGTGTAACTTATTTTCACTTATATATATGATGCACCCTTCTTCTCCCTTCATTATGCACGACCATGTTCTGCCTAAAACCAGAGGAAAACCCTAGGGGATGAGGAGCACAAGAGGAGGAAGAAAAGGAGGAGAAATTCAAGGTAGAAAGGTATGGATTTTCATGGTTTTTCATGCTCTTTCTCTTCCAAACCTCTTCTACTTCATTCTCCTTTATTTCCTATGATTATAATGAAGTATATGGATCTTTTTTAGAGGAGAAATTGAAGGGAAAATTCGGATTTGAAGAGAGGAGCTCAAAGAACACTAGATTCAAGTGAGAAAAAGTAAGAAAACAAGGTAATTTCTCTTCCTATGGTTGTCATCTTTGGTTCCCTTCTCCACCATTTCGGCCTACTTAAGAAAACCCTAGGAATACTTGAGTTTTAGGCAGAACCAAGGGTGAATCTAAGGAAAAAGGGTGTGGAGATTAAGAATATGCAAAGGGAATTAACAAAAAATCATTAGATTTCAAGATGTAAGTTCTAGGGTTTTAATTGCACCTTGTAAAATTTGATTTTGTATGATAATTCCTAGGCCTAAATAAGAGTTTAAATGAGCTCCTAAGATCCCTAAGAGGCTCCCCATATGCTTCTTCCTTTGAGAAAACAAAGTAAACTCCAAGGAGCTCCATTTCCTCTATAGCCTCGGCCAAGCAAGGATAACATACCTAGGGAGAGTTTTAAATTTTTCTAAGCCCATTCTTGAGTCATGTATGATGAATGAAAATGAGGGGAGGCCTTGGAAAAAATTTAGAACTCATAGAAAGTGAGTTGGTGCTTTAGGTTCCATATTATGACCTAAAGAAGTAACATATAGTTAGGCTTTTGGTTTTAATTGTGTGATGACTCCAAGAGGCTTAAAAGTAGTCAAGAATCATATTTGAAAGGAAAGAATGGAGCCTAGAATTTATTTGAGGGGTGTTGCTTCATTAGGTGCATTTATGGACCATACTGAGGTTATAAGCCAACCTAGTGTCTAAGCAAATTGTATGGCCTTAGAATTGAGTTCATGAACCTAATTGGCTTCCATAAATTGTGTCTAGGCTAAGAGAAACCTTCCCTACACTCTTGTGTGTGCATGGTCGAAAAGGGGAGCTTGGATTCAAAGGAAAAAGTGTGTGATTGTGTGCAAGGTAGCTCTCTCTACCTTCTCTCATGCATGGATGTGTGTTTAACTTGTCTTAGAATGTGTATATGTGTATTTTAAAGCCATGAAAAGTATGCTAACATGATTTTATATGCTATGATTTCATGATGACATATTATGTTTTCAAATGAATGTATGATGTTTGTTTGAGTTTGGTTGAGTGTAGAGAGGCCAAGAACTCTGAACCATGGTGATAATGAGTCAAGAACCCTTGAGATTGGTTGAGACAAAGCAAAGAGTCTCTCAAAATTAAAGTGGTCTCCCAAGAGTATGGTTGAGTCCAAGAATCTCTTAAAGAATGGGTGAGGCAAGTCCAAAATCCATGAGGAAAAGTGTGAAACCAATCCATCCACTTGGGGAGCTCTTGAATGTCTTGTATGACTTGTTCACATGCCAAGCTTGCTTCTTGAATGTTTATGACTTCTATGACTTCTATGTAGCCACTAGAATGTGAATTGAGTATATGATGGCAAATTAACTCCATGAATGATTTGATAGAATTATGCACATGTGTGGATGAAATGGCCAAAATCAGATGCATAGAGTTTGGGACTATTTGGGCAGCTCACACAAGTCTTAATCATGCTCTTAGACTTGTCCAAAGGGTGCCAAACCTTAAGGAAAGTCATTTGGTTACTTTGGAACCTCATATGGAGCCAAAATTGACCATAATAGAACCCAATATCACTTTTTGGCCAAATGAGTTCTTCTTGATTTAAGATTTGGCATGCAATTAGAGATTCTTGAGAGATTTTTAGGAAGCTAAAGAACATAATTTTTAAAGGTTTACAGAATATTTGATAATTTACAAAGTTGGCAAATTTTCTGATTTTGGTCTGCTGCACTATTTATTTGGTCCAAAAATAAAATCTATCACAGAGGCCTCAAATGATGCCTAATTGCTACAAAATTTTATACACAAAAACAAGACATTCATAGCAACTCGTGAAAACTAGTAGCACCTTATTTGGAGTCTAGAGAGGAAGATATAAATTTTTAAATATTCTATCTAGTATCAAGAGTTTTGCCTGACTTGAGTTATTGTTCTATTGAATTTTGAGGTCTAGGCTGCCTAAGCTAGTCTAAAAATATTTTTACCCTCTAGCTAATATCGACAGCTTTACATATTGGTATCATTTGCATGGATTGGATTTTTATAGAATTAATTGGACATTTTCAAAGTTTGTTACAGAAATCTATGACAGTTTCAGAAGGTAGTTTGACCTTTAGACCTTTTTGGATATCAAATATCATCTGTGATGGATGTTATGGTCTAAAAATATTTCTTGTATGAAGTAGACATCCATATCTTTCTAGAATGACCAAGAATGCATGATTTCAATTTTTCAAGAATTAGTTATGATTTTCCAAAATTTGGTTAGAAGAGGGGTCAAATCTGGCTGAAAATAAATATCCTTATTTTATGCTTCATTTCGATTTTCTTGAGTTGTGGGCCACATTTTATGATGCAAATGAGTTGTATTTATGTAATTAAATATGATAATGTATAGTATGAGTTCACACGGTCCATGTGATATCGAATGAAATTTTTATACACAACATAAAGCAAGAAAATACATTATTTTAATTCTCTTTTCTTGCTCCTTCATGGAAGTTATGAATGTAAAGCATGAGAATGTTATAGAATGAGCTAGAAATATATGGTGTTACAAAGAATGGCAATGGGAATGAACACAGTAGTTCTTCCAACCCTATGAGAAAAGCCTAAGCTAAGTTGAGATTCATGACGATGATAAAGTATGTTGTAAACATGTAAAGCATATAGGTTAGTTTCCTATGACCATGCATACTTGCATTATTCTTGCTTAACTGTCTCATGCTTATTTTGGGTGGTTTGAGTATAGCTACTAAGATTCTCTCGAATCTCACCCTCATCGTTATTTTTCTACTAACTAGGTGAGAGTTCTAATGGCAGCAAAGGAAAAGAGAAAGAATAATATTTGTATTTGCTAAACTATAGGAATGTTTTGTATCTAATTTTGTTGTAATGTTATAATGAATGCATTTATTAAGCTTTACTTCCTCAGTAATGTATTTATATGCATCAGTATATTATTAATAGTGATGTAACTCCATCTTGAGTTATTCAGATCCATATGATGATATATGTCTAGATTGTGTTATTTGATACTTTTATTATCTATATTTTTTTCATGTTTGTAAATTCTAGGTTGAAATGTGACTATTTAGTTAGTCTAGATAGTCAATTCCTTATACTTTTATAAGGGGAAGCTTTGCTAGATTTTCCTTAGAATGTTATGTACATTTTACTTTTTGTGGTTAAAATTGGATTGACATGGAAATTATGAAAAAGGCTAGTGTTTTATATTTTGGAAATTTTGCATTTGATATTTTTCTTCCATCAATAAATGGACTTGCGATCAAACCATAATAATTAAAGAAGAGCTAGATAATTAAGGTGTTACATTATGGAACCCTAAGAGGATAATTTAAGCCATATAAGAGTATAATTAGACTAAAGAGAGACCAAGGAATGTTCACATACATCAAATTCCCAAAGAAAAGAAGCAAAACTCTAATTGGCTCTCATGTGGATGTAGTTTTGGCCAAGGTATAGGTAAATCACTTAGGGAGTGTTTTCTTGAGTTCCAATAAATTAAGAGACTTATATATGATAAATAAATAATTATAGAATCATTGGATTGAATTTAGGAGCCCTAACTTGAAAGTTGAATTTTTTAAGGCCTAAATTGGGTTAAAAAAGCAAGTTAATTAAGCATATAATGATTCAAATGAGTTTCTTTAGAGTTATAGGACTTATAGCAAGTGAGAGTTTGGGGTTTAGAAAGCAAAAACCAATGGTTGCTTCGTATTGGACCTAAACTAGCCTTAATTTCAATATTAAGCTTTAATAGTATTAAGTGATGATTATAAGACTTCAAATGAATCCAAATGGATTAATTTGCTTTATAATTGCTATTTCTAGGCCAAGCTAGCTCAAACTCACCAAAGTGTGGGTGTCAAGTGAAAGAAAGACAAGAGAAAAACCAAGAGCAAGTGGGTTAGTGGTGTCTTGAAGCCTTACAAGTCTTAAGGTAGCTTTATCTCCCTATCTTGCATGCATTTGGATGGTTGATTGAGTTGAGATACTTGTATGTATTGTTTCTTAATGTATCCATGAGCTATGTCTTGATATGCTTTCCATTATGAATTTTATACATGAGTTTGACATATTTTTTGGCTCTTAACTCTCTATAACATGGAATTGAGCATAGTAGCTCTTCCTTGGTGCCAGATTGAGTTTAGTTGAGCCAAGCAATTTGTTTTGTTACCATGGCTTGATAAGAATTGAGTTTTTATGCTTAAAGTTGCATTTGGATTACATGATGCATATGATTGGCATTCTTGCACCCCATGCATTGTATTTCCTCATAGTGTTTATGTATACATTGATTGGTTGAGATTGGCTACTGAGATTCTTCCCAAAATCTTACCCATATATTCCTACTAACCATTCCAGGGTCACTAAGCAAAGGCAAGGAAGTTGAAAGAAGTTAGACATTAGAAATGATGTATTATGAGTATGATATGTACTAAATTTTGATAAATGTATTAGTGTGGTGTGAATGGTACATGCTTTGTATCATTAATGGCTTATGATGTAGATAATCTTATCTTATGATGGAACCATATGTATGAGCTAGAGTACCTTAATATATGTCATTCTGAGGCCAAAGTGAGACATTTGTATCATTATGTATATATAATATGTATGGTGAACTATACACATAAGTGAGTGTTGGATAGCCATATTTTTATGCAAACCCTATTTTATGTGTTTGACCTTATGGATTGCATACCTACGTTGATTGAAATATGTTTAAAGTGGAAGAGCTCAATTTGGAATCCGTTTAGACCACTTTTGAACCAAAGATTTGGTGTAAAAAGTCCTAAATTACACCTCACCACAAATAGCCCAAATGACCTAATTTGGGGATGAAATTTGGCATGCATTTAGATGTAGAATAGAGCTTTCTAAAATGCTAAGAATGAGAATTTTTAGAGTTCTATAGAATATTTAATGAATTTTTAATATTAAAAAAATTATGCAAAATGGTCCTTAACACTGTTCACACTATCTAGTTCTAATTTTTCATACATTTAACAAGTCAAATGAATTTATTTGCTCATGAAATTTTACAAGCATAAATTTTGCATCCTAAGCTTTCCGTAGATACCTAATTTGCAAGAATCAGAGTTACATAACTTCAATTATAAATTTTTAAAGATTGGTGTAGAATATATAATTCATCACCATTTCAGGCTAGAGTAACTCTTTGGGCTTCCAACATGTGTTTTGTGATTTAGTGGACCAAAATAGATTCGCTTATGATGGAAATGGGTGAAGGAAAAGAAAAATCTAAAATATGACCACTATAGCTCATTTTGACATATAAACGAACCAATTTTGATGTTTAAAAACATAGCAATAGTTGTAAACCTTGTTCTTAATTCCATGAATGGTATGTACAAATTGAATAAAGCTAGGTATGACATTTAGTTGGTATCTAAAGAGAGTTTCAAATTTAGTGTGGAGCTCTTAGTTTATAAAAATACTAAAAAATTGGCTGAAACAAAGAAATTAAAATGTAGGGACAAAATTAGTATTTTTTGAAAAAAGTCTTAAAACCCTAGATATATATATGTCATACCCCATTCCTTTCTCTTCTCATAATCAACCTTGGTAGCCCTCAAACTCTCTCATGGAGGTATGAAGAAGGAAGAGGGAGAACGAAAGGTACATATAGGTAAGGAAACACGCTAAATTTTGTTATGATGTTGTTATGAAAATTCTCCAAATCATTTTGCTTTCTTTCATGGTGGTTTTGGTTTGTCAGAAGGGTGAATTTTGTGGCTATCCCTTTGAATAAAAGAGCTCATTTGAAGAAGCCAAAAACACTAAAAGAATCTTCATCAAGAGCACATCAAAGTAAAGTATGATTTAGGCTAGGAAAAATTTGTATTCTTAGAAACTTAGCCATGTGTAGGTTTATCCAAGAGAAAGAGTGAGCAAAGAATGTATAAACTTGAGGAAAAGTTGATGAAAACAAATGTTTCAAAGGGGAGAGAATAAGAATATGTAAAGGGATTTGGTTAAAAATTAAGATAAAGGCATATGGCTTTCTTAGGGTGTGATTTTGACCAAGGATGATTTAAAACCCTATAAGAGTTAATTAATTCTTATAATACCATAATTGAGTTAGGAATGTGTAACATCCTTGAAAATTAGGATTTTCTAATTATTTATCATTTTTATGTAATGAGTTTAGTATAAAATGAATAGGACCTATAAAAATTATTGAAATTTTAGGGGGTCCAGGGGCCCAAGGGCAAAATCATCATTTGTCACCTGGATGAACCTTAATAATTTTTCTGGAAGAAAGAGGAATTTAGAAATAGTCCAATTTATATATATCAATAATTAAGAAATAATGTGCAAAAAGTTATAAAATTTGTTTCGTAAAATTCTGAAATCGTTAGGACAAGAAAATCACTCCAAATGATTAAGAGCTTATACAAAGACAAATTAAACCCCTAAACTCGAGTCAATTGTCTCAAGAAATTTTATGTTAAAAGATCTATTGAAGGGTGGTGATGGAATTTGGAAATGTGGAGTTAAGGTAAAGATATAAAAATTAACATAGGTGCTTGTTTATTACATTACTACTAGGGGCAAAACAATTATTTAGACCCTAAAATAATAAAATATTAGAAAAATAAATAATAATAAAATATATGGTTAGAGACATAAAATGTGGCCTATGTAGGCCTAAATAATATTAAAATATAAGAGAGAACCTAAAGAACGCAGATTAAATAAAATATTATGGAAAACCTATGATAAGAGATACCGGCAAAATGATGGTAATTTTGTAAATTCTAATGGGGCAAGTGTTGACATGGCACCATGGAGTAGGGACAGTGCTGATGTGGTGACATGAGCAGGGAAAAAGAGTGATGTGGCACCATGTGTAGGAAGATTCTAGAGACTACACGAACTCCGAAGCAATAACATAAGCTTATGCAAGCAAATCTTAGTAAATCTCACGTATTATGAAAAAGTTATTGCTAACATCAGAATGATATAAATGCTAACTTAAGCAATATTAAATGTAATATTATCCTTATGTAAAACTATAACTCTCTAGTTCACCTCATACAAATTCTAGACTTTCTTCCATGAGCAACATGAGAGGAGGAAGGGAAAACCATTAAAAATAATCAATTTCTTTGCATTGCGTCATGCATAAATTTTTCATTTGGTGTCTTGTGGATCATATGAACTCATTTACCTCATTCTCATATTTAATTACATAATTAAAAATCAATTTCATCTCAAGAAGTGGCCTAGAACTCGTGCAAGTGGATGGTATATATGAAAATGAATGGTGCAGCCTCAGCTTGGATTTCCAGATACTGTCATAAACTTTGAAAAATCATAACTAATTCTAAAAAAATTAAAATCAATCACACTATACTATTTTGGAAAGTTACAAATGTTTAATTTATGCTAAAAATAATTCCAGATCACAACAGAGGCGTCTAGCTACTAGAAATTGATGGAGTAGTACTAGAGATTGATTGTCGTTATTGGTACTGTCCTCTAACTTCAAAAATTCATATCTCCTTTCTCAGAGGCCCAATTGGGGTGACCTTAGTGGCCATGGACAGTTTGTTGGCCATGGAAAGCTTATTATGTCTAGTTTATGGTTGTAAATTTCATGAATATTGGATATCATTTGACCCTTGAATGAAATAGCCCAAGTTACTAACCATATGAATAGTATCTGCATTAGTTCAGTAGAAAAATGCCAACTTTGAAAAATAATAATGAATTTCACAGAGCTCAAAATAATATGGTCTTTTACTTCCCAAAAATCTATAGATAAGATCTATATGCATGCCAAATTTTATGAGCAAATTCATTCATTTGGTTAGATTTTGATATTGGGTTGCAAAATGGTTCATTTTGTGTCATACAAGGGGTTCAAGTGGTCCAATTTGGGTTCTAAGGTAGCCATGGCCATTTGAGCACGTGGAAAAGCACTAAAATGGTCTACTAAACTTGTATCAAAGGTACACAAACCCAAATTTCTCAAACTCACCCATCCACCCTAAGTTATACACAAGAGCATGCATATCAAGTCTTGCCATCCATTACCCAAAATGTGTTATATCATGCATATGGCATTAAATTTCATTCATACATCATACATTTACTTATTTACATATGTTCATGGAGTCATACAATATATCCAATAAAGGATTACATCACATGCCACTCATATGGTTACATAATAGCAATTTTCCACACTTTATTGTCAATCTTTATTCTCTAGGCTTGGTGGCTTCCATTCCTTTGCTCACTTGGTCTACCTAGGCATGTTAGACATGTGGGGAGGAAGGAATGAGATTCTAGGAATCTGAATAGCTCTTCTCTTTTTCAATCATACATAAAGAATATAAATCTTTGTCTAAAAGTGCATGTATAACTACTATAGAACATGTGATCATTCAGAAAGCTTTCTTGGCATTTTAAAAAGTCATACATAGCATACATAGGCTTGCCAAGTAAGTGGATTAGCCTTACCCATTCTCTTCAAGGATTTTGGACTTGCCTCACCCTTTTCTTAAAGGCCTTGAATTAGGCCTTGCTCTTAGGAGACTTTAATCTTTGTCTCAACCATCTTTAAGGGTCCTTGGCTCATCCTCACAGGTTCTTGGCTTCACCATACTCAAGCAAACCAAAGCAAGTACACAAAGTGTCATTTGAATGCATAAAAAAATATTATGGTACCATGGCATATGAATACATGCTAAAATACTTTTTTATAGCTTAAAACATGCATACACACATTCAAAGACAAGATGACATCCACTCATTCATGAGAGAAAGAAGAGAGAGCTTTCTTTGTTGCTATTGCAAACTTTTCCTTTTGACTTTGGTAGCTTTTCCTCGGCCACACACACACAATAAGGTGGAGCTTGTTTTTCTTGGCCTAAACACATCATATGGAAGCCATCTGTACTCTTGAATCACATTCTAAAGCCATACATTCACTAGAAAAGTTATGTAGTTCATATGGCACTTTTATGGTTCTATAATGCACTTAATGAAGCAACCTTATGGCAACATGATCTTTGCTCCATTCTCTTCATTCATTTATGATTCTTGACTCCTTTTAGGCCTTTTGGAGTCATCACACAATCAAATCAAGGAGCTTAGTTAAATGTTGCTTTTTTAAGCCATAATATGGAACCTATGATATCATCTCACTTTCTATAGCTTCTAAATTTTTTCCAAGGCTTCCTCTCATCCTCTTCCATCATATATGACTGAAAAATAAGCTTGGAATAAATTAAAACTTTCCCTGGGTACTCTTTTTAGCCTAGGTCAAAACCATGCTCTATATGAGTACCAAGTGGGTTTGCTTCATTTTCTTGATGGAAGATGCATATGAGGAGCTTTCTAGGGATCTCAAGAGCTCATCCAAACACTCATTTAAGCCTAGAAATTATTGTATCAAATCAGATTTTTGGTGGAACACTTGAAACCCTAACTTTGCTATTTTGAAATCTAATGGCTATTTGATTGTTTCCTTTGCATATTATTGTTCTCCTCCCTCATTTTCCTAAGATTTATCCTTGGCTTAGCTAGAATTCCAACCCCTTAGGTCTAGTCTTACACGAGGAGAAATGGAGAGAAGAAGAACAAGGAGGCTTAAGCTTAAGAAGTAGCAAAAATACCTTAGATTCTTGCTTTTCTTGGCTTGTTCTTTCCTTGGTTGGCTTCCTCCCTTGAATTTTAAAATTTTCTCCTTTGTTCTACCCTCAATATAGACCCAAAATCTTCATTAAAACTATGGAAAGGAAGCTTGAGAGGAGAAGAACAAGTTTGGAAGAAGGAGCATGAAAATCCATGAAATTCCTTACCTTTTTCTTGCTTTTTCTCCTCCTTTCTTCTCCTCCTTGGTGCGCCTAAGAGACTGGTCTTTCTCTAGTTTTTATGTAGAATAAGTCATGTAAATAATAAGGAGAGGAAACATGAAACTTAAAGAGGGTTCAAGAAGCTTCCACTTTCTTCAAAATTCCAATTTTGCCCTTTCATCTTGACATTTTCATTTTAGCTTTGTTTTAGCTCCTTTTTGAGAATCACCTTTTCCATCATAAATTTAGGTTCCTAATTTTATAGAATGCCTTTGGAATAACTCAATTTGGTGCTAAAACCTTCCTGAATAAATCAATCAAAGTTCAGGCTCATTGTCATTATAAAACGTCTATCGGAGGGGCTTTAACTATCCAGGGGCTTCCTATAGTTTTCAGGGCCTCTAAGAACCTTGGAGAACTCAAAAAATTGATTTAAAAAGCCCTTCTATGAGAATTCTAAAATTTACCCAAAATTACAAAAATGCCATTACATTTCTTTGCCTTTTCAAAAAAATCTGTCTAACTAGTCTGGCTCTGATTTCAAGGCACCTCTGACCTTGAACCACCATTATTTGAGGTCTAATATATTATTCTAATTTTATTGGACCTTAAATCACTATATCTGGAAGACTTTCCTTTGTGTGAATTTCATACGTTTACAGAAAAACCATACGTTACATTTCTCGCGTTTTTTCTCGTTTTAGAGAACCGGATATTACACTTCACACATTATGAAAAATTAACCATGATTAAAAATTAACTGCAGTTAAAATCCAATGGCTAATATTCATTTGTAAAAAGTGATGTGATCTTAACTATTGATGCAATCTAATGGCTTAGATTTTCTTACTTTTTGAGATCAAATCACAACCCTTGATCTAATCTAAAGGTCTATATTAAATCTCTAAAATCAAGATTAAATCATAGCCATCCAATGAATCTAAAGGCATAGATTTAATATCATAGAACATGACAAATCTTAGCCATCCATTTGTAAATAAAACTAACAAAACACACACATACACTTTCATGCCACACTCACATAAAAAACATGCACACACAATTTGGCCAAGACAAGAAGAAAAAGAAGAAAGGAGAGCTTGGCTAAAGGAGGAAGAGAAGGAAGGATGAAGAAAGGGAGAAAAACTATTAGAAAGAAACAAGCACCGCAGACTTAAGGTAACATCGATAAACTTTCTTCTTCTTAGTTTTTCTTCTATTTTTCTCCAAGAATTTTTCTTTTCTCTTCCTCTTTAAGTTTCAGCCATGGTAAGATAAGATTAGGAATTTTGTTGTTTTCATGAATCCATGCCAAGAAAAGATAGAGAATATACATATATAGCTAATGGATTCATGTGATTCAAGAAAATTCCTACTCTTGGCAATTTTTTTGCAAACTATGAAACTTTGTATTTCAGGAAGCCATGGGAGAAATTGAAGAGAAATAAATGGGAAAACAATGGGAGGAAGCCTAAGGAAGAGAAAGATTAATATAACTTTGATTTTTATGAAGAATGTGGCAAGAAACCCTTGAATTTTAATTTAAGAAAATTATAGAATATACATGAAATTTCTAGAAATTGATTGAGGGCTTTTATTCATCTCCCTTGAATATGTATGTATGGCTATTTGGTGACATAAAAATGAAACAAAATTATATACTCCCCTTGATACATAGGTTCAACCAACATATGTACATATACCTAGGGAAGAGTTTTCCAAAATCCAACTAAATTAAGTTAATCTACATAAAAAATAAGGCCTATGGTGTGATTTTGGTGAATTATGGATCACTATATAAAAAGTTAAATTTTTGAGAAAAAGTATTGACCAAGAAGTTTTGAATTTTTATTTATGTTATTTGATATGTTTTGGATGATTGATGTAGTCTAATATGTTCTACATGCTATTTGAATTATGTTGATATTTATTTTATAAATTTTGGAGCCCGTTTTTTATAGTTAGAAATTTATGAAGCATGATGTTAAGAATGGAACATGTGGATTTATGTTATTTGTTATACTGGTATATTGCTTACTGTTTGATTTCTTGAGATGGACAATATGTTGTGTACTATTTGATTTTGTAAATATTTGTTATTTAGGAAAGGATTGGCCATTATTTATATATATATATATATATATATATATGGTGGAGTAGCCTTTTGGGCTTATTAGGCTTTATTAAGCCTTTCGTATACCTGAACAAACCTTTTATAGCTATAGTGGACTTTATTCTGTACCTTAATGTTAGACCCTAATTTATAAACTATTTTGGACACTAGATGGGCCCCAGGACAAATCTAAAGTTAGAAAAGTGAAAAGATAATTTTAAGTATTTAAATATAATTTTTCCAGACTCCATTATACTATTACACTATCGGGATTATTTAATTACGCATAGAGTTGTGCAAGACAATTCTTTTCTAAATATACCTATTATATCTTCACTAAATGATAGCTTGGATGACATATTATTGTGATATTTTTATATAACTTTTCTTAGGTATCCATGGAAGGATGCCTTAGTAAAGGAAGTAGGATTGATCTTGTTAAGTCATGGTAATGTAACATGATCTGGGTATTGAGCCTACCAAGCCAGTGCAACATGATCTAGGTATTGAGCTTAGCAGTCTCCAAGGCCCAAGGTCAAGTTGGATGATTACTAATTGTTGTATTTTCTACTTTCTATATTTTGTGTATATTGATATCTTTTTTTATGTAATTCTGTATTTACATGTGCAAAACCTTGAGATTCACATGATATACTTCCTTATATGTTTGTATAATACCCTTTGTTACTATTCATTACATTATATTGTATTCCTATTAAATATTACAAAATTTAGTATATTTTTCTGTTTATGTTATTCTGTAAATTGATTATTTTCCATCAAGTTCTCTATTTATATTAACCAATGTTCATTAAATTTGTACTTGATGTTTCTTCATGAATATTATGTCATATTAATCTTATCTATGTTATCAAGAAAATTATTTCGTACTCTATTATTATTTATATTTTTCTTAGATGCCTATCTATAAAATAACCTTAGAACTCTAGGCAAAGCAGATCCAGTTCCTAGTACGGGGGTGGACGTTTGTCGTGCACAGCATTAGAATTATTACATGTGATGAATTAGTTCATTTGGTACCTATCATATTTGTGGCAACAAACAAGGAGAGTCCCTTATTCCCTACGAAAGGGTCGCCTCTTTCATTTCCATGAATGAAGACTCTAAGCTAATCCTGATGTGACCTTTTTATACGAATAGGGGACTAACTTTTTGGTTGTTTTGTTACTTGGGGATTTTCTTTTTGACTAGTTATAGGATAAATTCCCAATGATATGATGTGGTCTATACTTATATGACTCCACTCCTCTATCTTTGAACTCTTGCCTATGTGTAATGATAGTAGTTTTATTTTTTATTGCATTTCATGATCTGCTATGCTATATAGGTTAGTTGATATGCAATGAAGAATTTTCTATAAAAAAAATTGACTAAAAATGCAAAAATTAGAAGAGGCATTACAGAATGAATTATGGATATCCTAGAGCCTTCAAATTCCCTGTGAAACAAACAAAACTCCAAGATTGGGACATGACGTGGTGCTCTTAGCAAAAGACACTTAGGGAAGGTTTTTAATTTAGCTTCATGGTTTAAGAGGCCTAAATAAGTAACATAAAAGCTAGATGAGTCATTAGTTTAAGGAAAAGAATAAGATTTGATAATATACAAATTTGGTACCATGCAAAACCTTAACTAACCCTTAGAATGGAATAGGTAATATATGTAATGTCCAGTGTTTCTAAAAATGTTAGAAATGAACCAATTATAAAAGAAAGTCCCTTAAATAGAAAGATTTGAGGCTAAATAAAATTTAGACAATAATCTAAAAAATTGAAAATAAGAATACAAGGCTTAAGATACTCGAAAATTAGAGCTGGAGTAGCTAAATAAAATCAGACAAAAACCAGTGGTATTTTCTGTAATTTTGAGCAACTTTTAGTAAACCTAAAGGAGGGATCTTTAAATGGAAAAATTGAGTTTCTTAGAGTTCTCAATGGCCTTAAAAATTATAGGAACCCTTAGAATGGTTAAAACCCCTTTAGTTTATGTTTTAGAACGTTGGTTGATGTAAATTTTGACCGATTTATTTGGGAAGGTTTTAAATTTAATTTGGGTGAAACCAAAGGCATTTTATCAATTAGCGACCTAAATTTCATAATGGAAAAGATGGTTCTTAGAAAAGAGTTGAAATGAACTTAAATGAAAAGAACCAAGAACAAAGGGCAAAATTGGAAATTTGAAAAGTCTTAAATGGATCCCTAGCCTATATATAGCACACCCCACTTCTTCCCTCTGCCTTAATTGACTTTCTTTATCAAACTCCGTTAGAGACAAGTATGTATCCCAGTTTCCTTTCATCTTTAATACACACGCCCTCAACATGTCTTCTAGGGTTTAGATGGTTCTTTCTGTTTCTCCATCTATCTATAGATGATAGACTGTGCTAAATCTAAGCCTGGTACCAAGAGCATCCTGTAATGATCTCTAGAAATTTGAAATGAATCTGGGATCTCTATCTGAGACTATGCTCCTAGGTACATCATGTAGTCTAACTATCTCCCGGATGTACAACTGGGCTAGTTTATCTAGGGTATAAGTGGCTTTCATTGCTAAGAAGTGTGCTGACTTTGTTAATCTATCCATTATTACCCATGTTGCATCATGCCCTGATGATGTCCAGGGTAAACCCATGACAAAATCTATAGCTACACTATCTCATTTCCACTCTAAGATATCTAGGGCTTATAGTAACCCAACTAGTTTTTGGTGCTCTATCTTAAATTTTTGGCATACTAAACATCGGGAGACATATTCTGCTATGTTTGCTTTCATTCCAGGCCACCAGAACATTTTCTTTAAATCTTAGTACATTTTATTACTGCCTGGATGAATGGTGTACCTACTCTTATGTGCCTCATCTAATATTCTCTCTCTGATTTTTGTATTTCTAGGCACATACAACCTATCCCTGTATCTTACTACGTCATCCTCAGCCAGATTGAACTCTTGAATGCTACTTTGGGCTATTTGGGGTCTAATCTTACTTATATGGTCATTTGTTTGCTAAGCTTCTCTTATCTAGTGCCTTAGGTCATTTTCTATTCGGGTTTCACTCATTAATAACTTTTCTGAATGCATATCACACGAGAGATTCATATCTCTGAATTTCTTAATCAACTCCTACTCTCGGATCATCACATAGGCCATATGTATGGAATTTCTACTCAGAGTATCAGCTACCACATTAGCCTTACCAGGATGGTATTTCAATGTAAAATCATAGTCTTTCAAAAATTCTAACCATCTCTGCTGTCTCATATTTAATTCTTTTTGTTCAAATAAATACTTAAGGCTTTTATGGTCGCTGTAAATTTCTATGGTTGCCCTATATAAGTAGTGTCTCCATATTTTCAAAGCAAATATCACTGCAGCTAACTTTAAGTTATAACACCATAAATTCTAGCTCATTTCATGACCTTCATGGCCTTCACATCATCAATTCCATGAAAGTGTAAAGAAAAAGGAAATAAAATCATGACTATTTTCGAGTTGCGTTGTATTTAAAAATTCCAATCAGTGTCACGTGGACTGTGTGAGCTCATGCTATACATTCTCATATTTAATTACATCAATACAACTCATTTGCATCATAAAATCATGCTCACAACTCATGGAAACCGAAATGAAGCATAAAATATGGAGGTTTAATTTCGGCCAGATTTGCTCCTTTTCCTAACCAAACTTTGAAAATTCATAACTGATTCTAGAAAAATTGAAATAATATGATCTTTGTCATTTTGGAAAGATACAGATGTCTAATTCACACTACAAATATGGTCAGACCATAACATCCATCATAGAGGATGTTTGACATCCAAAATTGTCTAGAGGTCAGACTGCATTCTGGATCTGTCACAGAATTCTGCAAAAAAATTTGAAAATGTTCAATTAATTCAAAAAAAAATAAAATTCATGCAAATTATACCAATATGGAAAGCTGTGGATGTTAGCTACAGAGAAAAAAATATCTCCAGACTAGTTTATTAAGCCTAGACCTCAGAATTTAATGGAACAGTAACTCAGGTAGGGCAAAATTTTTGATACTGGACAAAATGTTCAAAAATTCATATCTCCATCTATAGACCTCTAAATGAGTTGCTTCCAATGGCATGAGTCACTGTGAATGTGTAGTTGCTCTGTATAAAATTCCATGGCAATTGGGCATTATTTGAGCCTCGTGTGACAGAATTCATTTTCGGACCAAATGAATAGTGCAGCAGACCAAAACCATAAAAATTGCCAAATTTGAAAAATCATCAAATATTCTGTAGACCTCTAAAAATTGTGATCTTTAGCTTTTGAAAAAGCTCTCAATGAGACCTAATTGTATGTCAAATCTCAAGTCAAGAATAACTCATTTGGCTAAAAAGTGATATAGGGTTCCATTATGGTGAATTTTGTCTCCATATGGGATATCAAAATTGCCAAATGGCTTTCCTTTGATTTTGGCACCTTTTAGGCAAGTCTCAAAGCATATTTAGGACTTGTGTGAGCTACCCAAATGGTCCTAAACCCCATGCATTTCATTTTGGCCTTTCCATCTACACTTATGCATATTTCCATAAAACCACTCATGAAGCTATGATACCATATCATACTAAATTCACATTCCATCATTTATATAACATATTCCTTCATTCTTACATCACATAATAGCATAATTACATATTTCTCAAGGGTTATAAGCCATTTACAACAATAATATATGACATTAAGCATCATTATGGTTTAATAAGGTAAAAACTAGACATATTAATGTCAATCTTCTTTCCTCAATATTGTTGGCTCCCATTACCATATCCAGTTGGTCCACTTAGCATATTAGATCATTGGAGAGGAGGGAATGAGATTCAAAGAATCCCAATAGCTCATTTCCCATTCAATCATACATAATATATGCAAAGCAAGCTTTAAAAATGCATGCATGGACATAATACAAATCATGGACATTCAAGAAGCAAGCTTAGCATGTGCACAAATCATACAAAACATTCAAGAGCTCACCAAGTGTTTGGATTAGCCTCACACCTTTCCTTATGGATTTTGAACTTGCCTCACCCATTGTTTAAGAGCTTTGGACTTAACCATACTCTTGGGAGCCCACTTTGCTTTTGGGAGACTCTTTGCTATGTTTCAACCAATCTCAAGGGTTCTTGGCTCATCTTCACCATGGTCAACAGTTCTTAGTCTTTTCACACTCAAGCAAACTCATCAAACATCATACATTCATTTGAAAACATAACACGACATCATGAAATCATAGCATATAAAATCATGCTAGCATACTTTTCATGGCATATAAAATCATGCTAGCATACTTTTCATGGCTTGAAAATACACATACACACATTCTAAGACAAGCTAAACACACATCCATGCATGAGAGAAGGTGGGGAGAGCAACCTTGCATACAATCACACACTTTTTTCTTGGATTTCAAGCCTCCTCTTTCAGTCACACACCCACAAGCTTGTGGAGATGGTTTCTCTTGGCCTAAATATAATTTATGGGAGCCAATTAGATTCATGAAACAATCTCTAAGGCCATACAATTTGCTTGGATGCTAGATTGCTCTATAAGCTCCATTACAGTCCATAAATGCACCTAATGAAGCAACACCCCTCAAATACATCCTAGGCTCTATTCTTTCCTTTCAAATATATTCTTGGCTCCTTTTAAGCTTCTTGGAGTCATCACACAATTAAAACAAAGAGCCTAACATCATGTTACTTCTTTAGGTCATAATATGGAACCTAAGGCACCAAATCACTTTCTATGAGTTCTAAATTTTTTCTAAGGCCTCCCCTCATATTCATTCATCATATATGACACAAAAATGGGCTTGAAAAAATTTAAAACTCTCTCTAGCTACTCCATCCATGCTTGGCCGAGACTATGCCCCTTTTTGGCCTCCTTGAAATTCTCTTTGTTTTCTTGAAGAAGGAAGCATGTGGGGAGCATCTTAGGGATCTTAGGAGTTCATTTAAACTCTTAATTATGCCTAAAAATTATCATATGAAATCAGATTTTGGAAGGTGTACATAAAACCCTAGAATTTGCATCTTAAAATCTAATGATTGTTTGACAATTCTCTTTACATATTCTTAATCTCCACACCCTTTTTCCTTAGATTCATGTTTGTTTCTGCCTAAAAATCATCTCCTCTTAGAGTTTTCTCAAGTGAAGTGAAATGGTGGAGAAGGGAACCTAAGATGACAGCCATAGGAAGATAAATTATCTTGTTTCCTTGCTTTTTTTCACTTGAATCTTGTGTTCTTTGAGCTCCTCTCTTCAAATCCGAATTTTTCCCTCAATTTTTCCCTTAAAACAGATTTATAAACTACATTATAATCATAGGAAACAAAGGAGAATGGAGGAGAATAGGTTTAGAAGAGAAAGAGCATGAAAAACCATGAAAATCCATACCTTTCTACCTTGAATTTCTCCTCCTTTTCTTCCTCCTCTTGTGTGCCTCATCCCCTAGGGTTTTTCTCTAGTTTTGGGCAGAACATGGTCGTACATAATGAAGGGAGCAGAAGGTTGCATCATATATATAGGTGGGAGGAAGTTACACTTTTCAAAAATTTCCATTTTGCCCTTCGTTCTTGGAATTTTTGTTTCTCCTTCGTTTTAGCTCCTTTTTTAGAATAATCTTTTCCATTATAAAATTTAGGTTCCCAATTAAATAAAATGCCTTTGGAATCACTCAAATCGGAGCTAAAACCTTCCCGAACGAACCCATCAAAGTTCAAGTACATTGATGTTGGAAAACATCCACCGAAGGGGTTTTAACTGTCCCAGGGGTTTTCATGGTTTTTAAGGCCTATGAGAACCCTAGGGAACTAAAAAACTTCATTTAAAAAGCCCTCTTATATGAATTCTAAAATTTGCTCAAAATTATGAAAATGCCATTACGTTTCGTAAGTTTTTCGTAAAAAATTTATTTCTTCATTCTAGCTTCGTTTTTCTTTCCGTCTGAGCCTGGGATTCTCATTTTTAGGAGTCTAGAATGCTTGCCAAATTTTTTGGGACTGTAAATACATCATTTTGGAGGACTTCCTTTTATATCTAGTGAGTTTCGTTCATTAACAGAAAAACTATACGTTACGTTTCTCACGTTTTCTTTCATTTTTAGAGAACCAGATGTTACATAAGTTGTGTGTGGGGTAATTTTCTTCGTAAGGTTTTAGCTATCTAAAAGCATAAGCTACCACTGTAACACCATAATATCACACTGCTATCTAACCTCTCACTGGGCTCGGTTCCATATAATTTCCAAAGAACCAATACTAATCCGTGGCATTTTCATGCTATGAGACGGGGTTTCAAACACTCATCTTCTGCCCCATGGGTCTTGTGAACCCATCATTCACATTCTCTACTCACACTCTATTTATACAACTCATACATAGCATAAAACAAGCCATAAGCCACCGGCATGGAGTCAAAAACCAGAAAAATGCAATTTCTTAAACAGACCCAAAAGTCAGATTTTGGCTCTAACTTTGAAAAATCATAAGTAATTATAGAAAAATGGGAATCTAGTAAACCATAGCTCTCTAGAAATCTCTAAGTGTAATGTTTACAGTAAAAATAATTTCCAATCATAATCTCAGCGTCTGGACCATGTTTGACATAAAAAATGAGACAGAGGTCTGACTGTCCCTGTTTCTGGTGCAACTTACTGTCATGAACTTTGAAAATCCATAACTAAATCCACAAAAATCTAATCTAGGAAAAATATACCAATTTGAAAAGCTACAGATGTCTACTAGAGGAAACAAATAAGTCTAGATCAGTTTAGTAGCCCTTACACCCCGAAAACCGATGAAACAGTAACAGAGGTCGGATAGGCTCCCTAATGCTGATACAGAATTTCAGAAGGTTCATTCTCTCTCTACAGACCTCTGATTCAGGTGATTCTACTTGGTATAGGTCACTGTGGTTGTCTAGTGTATGTGTATAAAAGTTCATGACATTTGGTCATCGTTTGGTCTATGAATGACATGGATTTCTTTTTCTGACTATGGTAACAGTACATGACCAAACCATCAATTTTTCCCAATTTCAATAATTCGCTAAATATTCTCTAGACCTCCGAATATTACCCACTTTAGCTTTTCAAGAATCTCTCTACAAACTCTAGAGGCATGCCAAATTTCATAGCAAGAAGAGCTTATCTGGTCATACTTTGATGGAGCTCACAAAATTAACGGTTTTGGCACCCAAAATGGTCAAAGTGGGTCCAAATGGCCTCCCACACATTCTAGCAACTCATGGACAAGTTTGAAAGCATAAAAATAGTCTATATAACATGTCCAAGTGGTCCAAATCATCATACATTTCAAACTCACTATGCTACGGGCCAAAATACACTATCACATACATTCAACAAAAGGGGCAAAACCCACATTTCCATTAATTTGGCTCTTTACATAGTTTATACATCTTATATCCATACATTTACACTTGCTACAATATTTACATCTCAAAAATAGTGGGTGCATATTCATTTTGGCACCACTTTACATCAAAAGACCAAAATAAAGCTAACATTCATCTAACATTCTCCTAGGCTCCTTGGTGTGCACTTGTTTCTCCTTGAGCTCCACCTAGCATGTTAAGATGGGAGGGGGAAGGGGTGAGATTCATGGAATCTCAGTAGCTCATGCACTTATTCAAAGGAAGCAATCAAGGCATATAACAAGTCAAAGCATGCAATTTAGCATCCAACCATTCTCAATCATATAATACATGTTGTACATGCCATGGAAATCACAACAATGCCACAAGTAAGCTCTAGGGACTTTTGGTCTAGCCTCACCCAAGTTTAGGGACTTTTGGATGGCCTCACCCGAGTTTAGAGACTTTTGACTTGGCCTCACTCGGTTATGAGACTTTTGGCCTTGTCTCACCGATCTTAAGGGACTTTCGGCTTTACCTCACCCATCTCAAGGGACTTTCGGCACTACCTCACCCGAGTAATTCTCACAATTCATCACACAAGCACATTGGTATCAATGCATTAAAGCAATAACATATGGCATATCTCACACAACAAGCATATACATAAACATACAATGACTATTACATCCAAGAATGCAACAAGAAAGAGTGGAAAGAGAGCTACCTTCTGAGCCAACACAAGCCTTTCCTTTCAATTCCTCTTCTCCCTTCTTAGTTTCACACTCACACCTTGATGGAGGTGCTTCACTTGAGCCTAGACACATCAAAGAGCATAAATTACTCTTTCATAACTTAACAACTCTTAAGAGTTCTTCAGAACAACCCTTGCTAACATATAAGAACCTAGGGGTTCTCTCTCTCTCTCTTGAATGTCATCAATTCTTCCTCTCTCTCAAGTTCCCATGGTAGTGGAAACAACATATTCAAGGAAAATAAAGAGATTCAAGGGTGTTTTCCACTTTCCCTCTTCTGACCCATCTCATAAACAAAACCATATAAAGAGAGGGCAAAGAGAGGAGATCAAGATTCTAAGAAGAAATGAGAGAAACTTGCTTACCTTTCCTTTGTTCTTCCTCCTTCTCTTGGTCTCTCTCACTCTCCACGCCTCTTTTCTCTCCTTGGGTCGAAGTCTAGGGCAAATAAGAGAGAAAGAATGAGTTGGGGCATTGAAAGGAGTTAAATTCTCACTTTGTACACTTTTCCGGACTGACCCTCACTACGGCGAAAATTAACCTTCGCTACGGTGAGCTCGTATTAGCTACCTTCGCTATGGTGAGATTTAACTTTCACTACGGCGAGCACGTATCAGTTCCCTTCACTATGGTGAAGTTTAACCTTCGCTACGGCGAGCTCGTATTGGTTGCAGACCCCCACTTTCGCTATGGCGCGCGTTACGGCGAGCAGCCCCCTGGTTTTTGTATGGAATACCCACACTCGCTATAGCTAGAATCACTTTCTCTATTGTGAACAGGCACTCTCGCTATAGCGAGACCATTTCTCGCTATTACGAGATGACTTAGAAAAATTTCTGAAATTTTGAAATTTTCAGCTTTCTTCTTTATTTTCCTTTTTCCCTTTTCCCGATTGTTACAACCACTCAGCCTTTCTGCTTAAGCAAACATCCTAACCCTTTCCTAAACATATCATTATAGACTACAAAAGTCTCTCTAGGGTCAGGGAGTACTAAAACTGGGGCCGTGGTTAGCTTATACTTCAACTCTTGGAAACTCTTCTCACATTTTCATCTCACACAAACGACACATTCTTTCTAGTGAGCCTGGTCAGTGGCATCACTATCTGAGAAAAGCCCTGAATGAACCTCCTGTACCTACGTCTCTCCCACTGTAATACTACCTCTACCTTGTGGGGATCTATTGTGACCCTTGCCTAGAAGATTAAATGGCCTAGGAATTGAACTTCAGTGAGCCAGAACTCACATTTACTAAGTTTAGCATACAATTGTTTCTCTCTCAAGGTTTCCAAGGCTAATCTCAGATGTTGTTCATGTTCTTCTTTACTTTTAGAATAGATAAGGATGTGATCTATGAAGACAACTACAAATCTATCTAAATATGGCCTAAACATTCTGTTCATGTAGTCCATAAATACTATAGGTGCATTCATCAACCCGAAGGGTATAACTAAAAACTCATAGTGCCCGTATCTAGTTCTAAATGTTATCTTGGGAATATCCTCAGCCTTTATTTTAAGCTGGTGATATCCTGACCTGAGGTCTATCTTAGAAAACACAGACACTTCTACTAGCTGATCTAGGAGGTCATCTATGTGAAGGAAAGGGTACTTATTGTTAATGGTTATCTTATTGAGCTCCTTGTAATCTATACACAATCTAAGGCTCTGTCTTTGTTCTTTATGAATAAGACTGGAGCTCCCCATAGTGATACACTGAGTTTGATAAAACCCTTCTCTAAGATCTCTTCTATCTACTTTTTAAGTTTGGCTAGCTCAGTGGGAGCCATCCTATACGGGGCCTTATACACTGAACCTGCCCCAGGTATAATGTCTATAGGAAACTCGGCCTCTCTCTCTGGCCGTAGTCTGTTAATCTCTCTAGGGGATACCTCTGGGAACTCTCTCACTATTGGAATTTTCTCTATACCCTCTTCTACCTCAGCCTAAACTAAAAAGAAAACTAAGTATCCTTGATAACCATGCCTTAGAGACCTTTCAGCTCGGGAGGTGGTCATGATAGATAACTCAGTCCTCATACTAGGCATAGTCCTACACTTAGGTAAAGTAATACATCTGTGGCTATAATCTAGTGTGGCATTATTAGCAGACATCCAATTCATGCTAATGATTAGATCAATGTCAACAAGGGATATACAAATCAAATTAAGTGTGGTAAGGCAGTGATTAAACTGAACTACACAATTGAAACAAGCATGAGAGGTGATGGCTTGGTTTCCTGTGGGGGTAGATACATGTAAATCATATGGTAGTATATGCATACTCAGACCCAACCTCCTAGCACAGTCATATGATATGAAAGAATATCTAGCACCCGAATCAAATAATGCAGTTACAAAAAAATCATTTATTCTAATAGTACCTTAAATTAGACTCAAGGACCAGCTAGCCTCCTGCTGTGACAGGGTAAAGACTTTACCCTGGGTCTGAGCTTTGGGAGCAAGAGCCATCTCCCTCTGCTATATGAACTACTAAGGAGCCTGTGTGCAGTCCCTGGCCATATGTCTTGGCTTACCACATTTATAACACACATTTTACCCTATGTAACATGGTTTGGTTCCATGGTTTCTGCCACATTGGGGACATACTATAGGCGTAGAACTACCTTTGCTGGACTAAGTTCTCTGTCTCTTGTTCTTTCCATTGGCTTTTGCCACCTCTCTTGCTAGTAACTACAGCCTATGATTCCTTTCTAGGTCTCTTGGGCTCAAGGAGGGGTGGTTTGGCACTAGAGGTAGGCTGCATAGTTCTAAGGCTTGCTTCAGTCATTCTGCATATCTTAACTAGGGTATTAAAGTTTTTGATTCTCTGTGGAACTACCTTATCTCTGATATCTAAAAGCAAACCTTTCTCTAACTTGTCTGTTCTCTAGTACTCATCATCATGCCTCTGTAAATACAAGGAATATCTGAAGAGCTCTACGAATTTGCCTACATACTGGTCTACAGACATCTCCTCTATCTATCTTAGGAGTACAAACTCTGACTCTTTCTCTCATCTCTAACTAAGTTGGGGAAGTACTTCTCATAAAAAGCTTAGAGGAATGCCTCCCATGTAATCGGAAGGTTCCTTGCCATCAAAATAGGCTTAGTGGCCCTCCACCAATAATCTGCCTCTCTCTATAATTGAAAAATAGCCATAGTGGCTTTTTGCTCAAACGTGAACTCCATCACTTAGAAGATCTTTTTATAGCTGCATAATCTAGGCCTCGACTTTTTCTGAGTTCATCTCATCATCAAAGGTGGAAGGCTTGAATTTCTTGAACTGAGTGATGATCGGCCTGGTAAAAGGCCACTCTAGGGCTAGAGGTGTCTGAGATGGTGGAATCTAGGCAACCATTTGTATGTGTGGTTACAGATCTGGGTGAGTCACCCATGAATGTTCAGGATGATCTAAATGGTGAGGTGGCTATGGAGGAAGAGGTATAGGGCCCTGGCTATCTCTCTCAGCAAGTCGTTCCTATAACTGCATGATCACGGTCTACTGCTGATCTAGGCAAGCATAATAGCCTATAAGGCTCCAGCTACTAGATCACTAGGCTTGGCTCTATCATCTACATGAGCCTCTCTAGATGGCCTACCTCTCCTAGTGTTCACCATGGCTCTAAAACATCATAACAAACTTTAGCATCAAAGGGAACACTCTCACAACCATCCCACACTCAATTTATCCAAAAATAGGTCATATACACTAAGGCAACTCATAAACACAAGCCACAACCCACATCAAGAGTTTGAACCTTTTCTTTAATACCAATAAATGTAACACCATAATTCTAGAACTTATTCCGCATGCATGTTAAGCTTCATTCCATTACCACACAAGAAGAGGAGGGAAAACCCAATAAAATAATCAATTTCTTTATGTTGCATAGTGGATGAATTCTTCATTTAGTGTCTCGTGGACCATATTAACTCATTCAACTCATTCTAATATTTAATTACACTAATGAAACTTAAAGCCATCTCAGGAAGTGGCCTAAAACTCATGCAAGTGGATGGAATACACAAAAACACCAAGTGCAGCCTCGACTAGAATTTTTAGCTTTCTATCATAAATTTTGAAAAATCATAACTAATTCTAAAAAAATAAAAATCATTAATTATTTACCATTTTGGAAAGCTACAGATGTATAATTTATGTTAAAAATATGTCCAAACCACAATAGGGGCTACTAGATACCAAAAATTGATGGATAGTACTAGAGGTTGATTGGGCTTACTGGTACTATCCTTTATCTTCAAAAATTCATATCTCCCTACTTCGAAGTCCAATTGGGGTGATCTTAGTGGCCATGGGAAGCTTATTATGTCTAGTTTATGCTTAGAAAATTTTATGAGCATTAGACATAACTTGTCCCATAAATGACATAGCCCAAGTTTCTAACCATATGAATAATGTCTGCATCTATTCAGCAAAATAATGCCAACTTTGAAAATTTAAAATTAATTCCACAGAGTTTCAAATAATCTTTTATTTCACTTCCCAAAAATATCTAGATTTGATTTATATGTGTACCAAATTTCATGGGAAAATTCGTTCATTTGGTTAGATCTTGACATTAGGTTGCAAAATAGCTCATTTTGTGTCACCAAAGGGGTCCAAATGGTCCATTTTGAGTTCTAAAGCAACTATGACAACTTGAGCACGTGGGAATGTACCAAAATAAAATTATAAACTTGTTTCAAAGGTGCATAAACCTATAAATTAAAAACTTACTCTCTCACCCCATGCCATACACAAGGTTCTACATGTTCTACATTGCCACTCACTACCCAAAATGCACATTACCATTTCTTTGGCACTCAAACTCATACATACATCAAACATTTAAGTAATTACATATGTTCATATGATTACATAACAATTCCATAATAGGATTACATCATATGCCATATGCATGGCTACAAAAGATACAAAGCCAAGCATTTTGATGTCAAGCTCTCATTTTCCAATTTGATGGCTTCTATTACCTTGCTCTTGTAGTCCACTTAGTATGTTAGGACATTGGAGAGGAGTGAATGAGATTGAAGGAATCTCAATAGCTCATCTCCCTTTTAATCACACATAAAAAATGCAAAATAAGTCTTAAAAATGCATGCATGAGCATTATGGAGTGTACAATCATTCAAGAAGCATTCTTGACACTTGAACAAGTTATACAAAGTATACATAGGCTTGCCAAGCAAGTGGATTAGCCTCACCCATTCTCTTGTGGATTTTGGACTTGCCTTACCCATTTTCTCTAAGAGGTTTTGACTCAACCTTACTATTGGGAGTCAACCTCACTCTTGGGAGACTTTTTTATTTGTCTCAACTAATTTTAAGGGTTCTTGGCTCATCCTCACCATGGCTATGGGTTCTTGGCTTCACCACACTCAAGCAAACCCAAGCACACATACTAAGCATCATTGAAAACATATTACTACATCATGGTACCATAATACATATGCATATGCTAAAACACTTTTCATGGCTTAAAACACACATATACACATTTAAAGATAAGTTAAGCACATATTCATGCATGAGAGAAGGAGAAGTGAGCTACCTTTGTTGCAATCACACATTTTTTCTCTTAGAAATGTTCTTCCTTCCTTGGCCTCACACACACAAAGGTGTGGGACTTGTTTCTCTTGGCCTAAACACAATATATGGAAGTCAATTAGGTTTATGGAATCATTTCTAAAGCCATACATCTTCCTTAAACACTAGCTTGGCCTAATAAGCCTTTTGTGATTCCAAAATGCACCTAATGAAAAAACACCTATCAATTGAGTTTTAGGCTTCATTATTTCCTTTCATTTATGATTCTCGACTCCTTTTAAGCCTCTTGGAGTCATCACACAATTAAAACAAAGAGCCAAACTAGGTGTTTCTTCTTTAAGTCATATTATGGAACATATAAGGCCATCTCACTTTCTATTGTTTCTTAATTTTTTCCAAGGCTTCCCCTCATCTTCACTTATCATATATGACTCAAAAATGGGCTTGAAACAAATTAAAACTATCACTAGCTACCCTAACCCTTCTAGGCTGAAACTATGCTTGTTTTTGGCATTCATGAACTTTGCTTTGTTTTCTTGATGGCAGATGCATATAGGGAGCCTTCTAGGGATCTTATGAGCTCATTTAAATATTTATTTAGGCCTAGGAATCATTGTATCAAATCAAATTTTACAAGGAACACTAGAAACCCTAGGTTTGCTATCTTGATTTTCCATGGTTATTTGTTAATTCTCTTTGCATATTCTTATTCTCCTCCCTCAAATTCCTAAAATTCACCCTTGGTTCTACCCAAAATCCTAGCCTTCTTGAAGCTCCATGTATGGGACAAACCAAGGAGAAGAAGAAGCATGAGATAGCTACCATGGAAGGAAGATTTACCTTGTTTTTCCTTATTTTCTTGCTTGATCTTCCTTTTCTCTGCCTCCTCCCTTCAAATCCGAATTTTCCTCTTTGTTCTTCCCTAAAAAAAATCCAAAAACTTCAATAAGACCATAGGAAAGAAGGAGAAATGGAGAAGAAGAGGTTTACTAAAAAGAAAGCATGAAAAAAACCAAGAAATTCCATACTTTTTACCTTTTTCTCTCCTTCCTTGCTCCTCCTCTTAGTGCGCCTCAAACCCTAGCTCTCTCCTTAGATTTAAGGCAAAAACAAATGTGGCTGAATGAGTGAGGAGGTGGGGCACCTCATATATATAGGTAGGTTTAAGAAAGACTTTTCAAAAATTTTAATTTTGCCCCTTCGCCTTGGTATTTTCGTTTCTAGTTTATTTTAGCTCCTTTTGTAGAACTGTCTTTTCCATTATGAAATTTAGGTTCCCAATTTAGTAAAATGCCTTTGGAATCACTCAAATCGAGGCTAAAACCTTCCTAAATGAATCCGTCAAAGTTTGAGTTTATCGATATTAAAAAACATCTACCGAAGGGGTTTTTACTGTCTCAGGGCTTCCTATGATTTTTAAGACCTCTGAGAACTCCGAAGAGCTCAAACCTTTCATTTAAAAAGGTCTCCTATAAGAATTCCAAAATTTGCTCAAATTTACGAAAATGCCATTACATTTTGTCAATCTTTCATTCAAATCCGTTTCTTCATTCTAGCTCTGTTTTTCTTTCCATCTGAGCCTAGGATTGTCAATTTTAGAAGTCTAAAATGCTATTTTAATTTTTTAGGACTTTAACTAATTCATTTCGGAGGACTTACTTTGAAAATGCACTCGTTTTCGTCATTTAATGAAAACTCGATATTACACTTTTACCTAATCTACCTAACACATCTATCATTACCTATTCAAAATTCAAATGTGGATCCTTAACCCTCTAGCCACCATAAACTAGTGAGTTCATAGATCATTGACAGCAAAGAGTTCATAAGCTACTCACGTTTCCATTCAAACAAAAATTCAGTAGAAGTTCCATACATCATTAGTTTAAGTTGACATCTAATGTATCAAATGATTACATTTCCTATGCTTGGCAATTCATGCTGCAATGTGGAAATTACATAAAACTAGTAGTCTAATTATATAAATATAATCTGACAAGGTTTCCAAACCTACCTACTATTAACCGACATAGTAACCTTCCATTAATTTTCTTCTTGCCACTAAGAGGTCCAGTTCCTGAAAATGTTAGCCTACAATAGGGGTCAGATATACAATCTAAGTAACAAGGGGCAAATTCCATATATATGTATAGATTAATCAATATAATGCAATTTCATATCATCAATAGCATAATCATTAATTTAATTTGCAAATGAACTAGTTGAATTACCAATGACTACTGTCCCATACTAGCAATCACACATAACATGTTAATGGCCAATCACACTGAGAGAGGCTCGTCCACAGCACCTGCTCTATAATGAGTACAACCAGGGCTCAGTGCCTTTAGGGTCTGATCACAACCCGGTGCCCGACTGAAGCACATGCACGGGTGGCAGCTACACCACAGCTCTACTATGGACTTACATGGTCTAATCACAATCATAATTCAAGTAGTCAACTAATCATTTAGTATTTAAAAATCAAGCATGTGTAACAAATATCAGATGAACATAAACATATACAAGGAATTAAGAAAAATAACCCTTCTTACATCAATGAAGCCAATAACTCTTCCTCTAGCTACCATTATGATTCAAAGCACACCAGGCCTAACATAAGCATAATCATCATTATTTGACAATCATTAGTTAGGAATTTCACTATCTATAAATTAATCTTAACAAGAGTTTATTGAGAGCTTCTTACCCAAGCTTCTTAAGGGTCTATTATACCAATTCAAGGTCAGAACAACAAGAACTCACAATGTGTCACTCCTAACATCTCTATTTTCGCACATGTAAAAGCCAAGCACCAAAAGTTAGTCTAAACAATGGGAATTCAATACATATACCACACAAGAGAAAGGGGAATACTTACACATACCCAAGAGGTCAAATGGACTGAGTTGAGCCTTAACTACTAAGAACACACCATAGGTCATTCTAAAATTCGAATTTGAGTCATCAAGCCCAAACATTTCATTGTTTCACCTTCATCTCCTTGTAATTTTGCATAATAGTAGAACTCATTATGAAAATCAATCCTTAGGAACATTTTCCAGCAGTATAATACACAAAATAGGAGGGAAAAACTTACCCAATTATCCCTCTAACCTTTAACTTTGAAAATCTTGCAATAATCATCCAAAAACCAGATTTCATCCTAAGAAGAGATGAAAATTCTCCAAATGACAAACCAATTAGACTAAAATGTGGAGGAAGATAAGAGGGTCAAGTTATATAGAACCTACCTTGGCTAAATCTCCCTCCAAGAGTGTAAATATGAGCCAAAATGTTGAGAAACCCTAGCCCCTCTTCTAACATGCGAATTTCTTCTTTTGCCTTTTGTGTTTTCTATTAAATGGGGAGAGAAACTATTGACCTTCTAGGGTTATTAGTGGGAAATAGGCTGACCCATCAGCCCATAGTCTATGTGGGCTTTTTTCTAGTCATTAGGCCTTTGTTTAGTGAGGTAGGTTACAGAACACTTTGAATTAAGATGAAATGTGCTGACCTTAAGGCCCAAATTCTAATAGGTTCAAAGGTTAGTGTTAGTTAGGCTAAGTCTCACGAGTTGGGCTGTAGAGTTATAGTTAGGTTAGGCTAAATTTCAAGAGTTTATTTAGTTTGGGCCTGCATAAGGAATGTTGGGCCAACTATAAGAGTTTATGTAAATAGGGTCTAGGGCATCTACCTCACTTAACTCAATTGGGCTAATGCTAAGTGATCTTTCTCTTGAGCCAAGTCTCATAATAAGAAATTGGGTCTGCACCTATAATCATTGGGCCTCTATTAGTCTCTAACTATAACCTACTTAATTTAATTTGGGCCTAGAGGAGGTTTCTAACCTAATTAAATCTCAAACCCATATCAATAATTTATTCTTTTCTAAATTCCCATTCACATGGTTTGCCTAATTATTTTGTAATAATTATTCTTAATTATGTCTAACCTATGATTAACGCCTTAGTTAATTTTAGGATGTTACATTCTCCTTTCATTTTAGGAATTTTGTCCTCAAAATTAGACATACCTCACTCACTTAGTGCTAGATAATCTGTCCTTATAGCTACCACTTTGGTTTCTCAAAATTCCACAAGAACCTTGTCCTTTCCTCGCTACTTTCCTATAGAAGATGTCCTTATTATGTTACCACCTTACTTATTGTCCACAATTCTATTTCTTCTTTGTCAACCCAAGTCAAATGACATACTAACCTAAATATTTCATCTTCTTCCTTTGTCCACAATTAAAGAGATCTAGACCAAGTTACACTTTGATCTCCTTATAACAAGTCTAGGCACCTAGGTCAAATAAATCTTAAAATCTCTCTCCCTTTGTAGCATTTGTTTTGTTCTATTCTGTCTCTTTCTTTTTCTTCTCTTACTCCCCTCGTTTATTTTTTTGTTGTTGTTCCAATAGTCAATCATTGAATGTTCATGTTAACTTCCTTTCCTTCTTAACATTCAATCCATTTAAGAGATAACTCTTAGATACTTTAGCCTAACTTTCCTTAATAGTTGACACCAAGAACTACAAGGGATTCCACTTAGTTAGCCTTTTTAGTATTTATTCCACTAATAGCAACGTAGGTAAATAACCTTACTTCATAAAGGAGTTTCATTCATCCTTTACTCAAAATATTCCCATGTTTCTTTTGCTGAACCTTCTTAATTGAAGCAGGTCTTTCCTTTTATAGGATCATCTAGTCTAAGTTTCTAGTTCTTATGTCCAACTATCTCAAAAATTATTGCACACATTATATCCTCATTTATTGTCCATCAGAAAAGGTCCATTCTTGCCTTCTCTTTTTTTATCATTTTTTTTAGATGTGTAAAATCCTTTTCCATTTACAATCAATAGCCAAGGTTCCTTATCCTCATTTGTTGAGGTTCCCAAAGGTTGGAACTAATGTAAAGTCTAATCTTATGACTAATCCATTTAAGGCATTCAAGAGCTCTAAGGTCACCTTCCATCTAATGTAAATCAAACATAATCTCTTACGCAAGAATAAATATAATGCTTCAAGTCTAGGTTATATTCCCTTATGGCTTGGTTTCAAGGGTGAAAGTACCTTATCTAGAGTATCAAAGTAATCTTTTAAGACTTATGAATGAGTTTCCTTAAATCTTACAAGTCTATAGTTCAAGCGAGTGTTCTTTTAGATGACATAGTTTCAACAACTTGCCTACAACATTAAAATTTCCAATTCATGGTGGTGGTTCATTATAGGTAATCTCATTATTATCTGTAAGTGTAACAAACATAGGAAAACCCTCAATAGACCTCTTCTCTCTCTCTCTCTCTCTCTCTCTCTCTCTCTCTCTCTTTATGTCTTGCACTTGTAAAGGCACCACCACAATCATATACATATGATTTTGAAGACTACCATGATCAATAGATCCAAGGGTTTCATCTTAGTTTCCCACTACTACAAGCATTAGCAGTCAACTTAATGGCATCTATACTCGTTTGGAATCAAATGGTCATCTCTTTAGATTTTATGTCATTATATAGTCCCAAAGGACTGCCCATTCGTATCTTCTACACCTAACTAAGGCACTTTCATACAAGTATACTTATACTTCAATTAGCATGCATCTTATCTTTTATCCATGATGCCTCAAATTCTTTCTAACTTCCTCACATATAACTAAGCTTCTCTACTTTTTTTTTAATATTTTAGAAATTTATAATAATTCCTAAAGAGTAATGACATGGTATCTTGTCAACAAGGTCTAAAATCTTGTCGGTAAGATCTTGTATTTAGTAATATCACATCTGAGACCTTGTCAACCAAGTTTTTTGACAATAAGTACAAGATCTTTTGATAGCAAGTTATAACATATAGTATATAATGGTATAACAATTTTTTTTGTCCTTATACAATGATCTATGCCAAGCACAACTAGCTCTTCTATTTCTTAAGAGTTCTTATGCCTCAATTCATGCCTGACTATTGGGAGCTAAGTAAGATAACAAGGAGACTTAGTGAGTCTTTTCATTATCAAGCATTCCCTAATTATCAATAGTTAAGTAGGGATTCCCAATAAGAGACTTTTAGTCCCATCCACAACTAGTGATTTATCTTTCCTCATCAGTTATTGCACTAAGGTTTTATTATAATAGTATAAGTTAATTACTGTACTACCACTTCTCATTCACTATCTCGAGCTATTACTTTGGATCAGGGAGTTTTCTTTCAAAGTTAAGGAGTTTTATCACTAGAGTGAATGCTAGTCCATCTCAAATTCTCAATGTTGTCTTTATTGCCTTATTCACACCACACGTGATGCATGACAATAAGGCTACTGATGGTGGAATCAGACTATACCCTTAGGATGCATTTGGTTATGAGCATTAAATGGAATGGAAAGGAATGGAAAGGAATAGAAAAGAATGTTATAATGTATAAGACATGTTTGGTTGTTATAAATGAATTCAATGGAATAGAAAGAAATAAAAAAAAAATTATAACTTATATAAATATGTTTAGTATATCATGTAAAAGAATGGAATATAGTTTTATTTTTATTTAATTAAATAAAAATAATATACGCATTAAAAAATATTATGATTAAAAATAATATCATATTAAAAAATATTTAAATAAATAAAAATAATATATGAATTAAAAATATTTGGGGGTGCGTTCCAATTTTAGCTAAAATGAAGAATATTTTTTGTCTAAGCAAGTGTCATTCCTTCGCCTCCTACCTCATTCCATCAATTTTGGGGTGGAATTCTCATTCTTGCATACGATGGAATGGAGCTAAATCAATGGAATCTGCTGCCCTGGTCTTCTTGTAACCAAACGCAGATATTGCATGAATGCCATACAACATTCCATTCCTTCAACACTGTTTTCTAGCAACCAAACGCAACCTTAGTACTAGTGGGAAAATTCTTTTTTGTGACTATAAACATGCTCATCACTTCATGATGACCGTATGTCAAGCACTAGTATGCACACAGGTACTAATTATTCTCTTCTTAGATGGATCACCATCATCAAAATCTCCTGTTTACCTTTTAGGTAGAAGGTCTACTTACTCTCATTTGACATCAATTTGGTGGTAAAAACTCATCAAATCATATGATAAGTGGCATGCCCACATGCCTTAAGTATTAAAGTGTTGAAAAATGAGCACATCCCACATGCCTCTAACACCAAGGTGCTGTAAAATCTTGCCTTACACTCCTCAAGTGTATCATGCACATAAAGTGCCTCTAACAACTAATCAATGCATGTCAACACATAGCATAAGTAAACTAAATTACACAAAAGAGACAACTTGCATAAGCACCCAGTGTTGGTGCACCTCACCCTTATCACACTAAGGGGTTGCCTTGCCCTTATCATAATCTCCTTCTTTTTCCATAGTACACTAAGGGAGGAGGCTCAAAGCTATCAAGATTCCTTCCAAGACATCATCTCCCTTAATCTCTTGCTTTTAAGTCACTATCCCCTATTCATAAATGGATTTGACATTCCCAAGGGTTTCTTGCCCTCCTTCCTTGTCATCACTGACTAAAGATGGCTTACTCACTCTAATAGTTTGAACAAAACTATTTGGAATGTTCTTTAGCTCTCATCACCCTTGTTAATTAAGCCTAAAATATGGTAGCTAGAATCAAGTAATTACGTTCATTATTAACCAAGATCAAGTAAGTGGGTTAGGACCTCTGTACCTATAAAGCCTCAACCTTGGGGACCTTTTAAAATCTAGATAGTTCTAACTCATTATGGATTATACATCACCTTATATATTTAGTCAATTACCCTTATTTATTATATACTAGTTCCTAAACTTCCATTGTCCATTTTCCAATCATAAGTAAGGCTTATATCTTACCCTTTCGTAAGGTTTTTATAGCTAGTCAGGTGTTTTTACTCTATACTGTTACCTTATAAGTTCTCAACATCACTCTAGTTGGCCTTTGAAAAGTTTAGAATATTACTTAGGTAAAGAATTGCTACTCTTGCTATGATCAATTAACTACTTCAGTAGGCTAGTCAACTAGTCAACCGTACTCAGTTGACTTACTCAGTAAATGGCAATCAACTGGTCACAGATACTATTAATAGCTTTGTTCATCACCCTTATTAGTTACCTGGTCTTATTCATTCAGTCAACCAATGCTTCATAGCGAGTGACTGGTGCATCTAACGCGTATCCAGTCAACAAGCCTTAACTGGTTGTCTATCTAGACGAAGACCAGTAACCCAATCTTAAAAGAAAAAAAGAAGGATAAAATTCTAGTCTTTTCATTGGTATTAACAACCTCAAGTCTCAAAATTAGTATTACAAAAGTGTTATGGGGTATAATCGCATTACACCCTATTATTCTCAGGGGCATGCTTATTGTGATGAGTGATCTCTACGCTAGAATTCAAGAAACATTCGTTTCAACAATCACTACAAGCCTCACATCATTATTCCTCTATATTTCTTCTTTGAAGGTGAAAAGCAAAAAGCATGTTCACATAATTAGCTATTCCTATAAGCTAATACTATGCCAAGTATGTATCATGATTGCCAAGCTTCTAACCATAAAATTTAAATTAGAATGGTTTTCCTGAATCATTGCTCTGATACCAAATGTAATGACCCTTACTTCTAGTCATCGTAATTAAGGTTAAATATGCGATTGATAATCATAAATCAAAGTTAAAAGTCATTACAACTAATTACATTTAAAAAATGTAGGGAAATTTAAACCTTGATGTTATTAGGGTCATTAACTAAACAACCATAATTATTTGAATGTACAAGTGAATTTAATTATCAATGAAGAGCCTTTGATTCCTCCATCCATCAATTCCAACTTACAAAAACCTTCTACAAGTATTTCTAAATCATCCCTTAGCATTACCATTACAGAAACTAATGTTTCTAGGTGAATATGAGAAATTGAGCACCTTCGCTGTTGCTAATAACTTTTAGGTTCAACTCCTTACACCTTCACAAATTTCGCACATTTCACCGCAGCCAAAAACCCCTTTCATCACGGTGAATTAACCTCTGGAACACCACCAGACTTGCCTTTCACATTTTTACCGTGGCCAACATTGCTCTTCGTCGTGACCAATTCTTCTCTGTTTTCTTCCTTGGGCAACTTCGTCACATTTAGCTGCGGTCAATTCCCCTCTGTTCCTATAACTCATATTTCCTCCCATGCACTCCAATTCTTCCTCTAGGAATAATCTAAGCCACTTTAACTTAATTTGTGAAGATTTCGTATCACTCTTTCACCTAATCTACCTAACACATCTATCATTACCCATTCAAAACTCAAATGTGGATCCTTAACCCTCTAGCCACTATAAACCAGTGAGTTCATAGATCAATAATAGCTAGGAGTTCATAAGCTACTCACATTTCTACTTAAGCATAAATCCTAGTAGAAGTTCTATACATAACTAGTTTAAGTTGACATCTAATGTATTAAATGATTACAGTCCCTATGCTTGGCAATTCATAATGTAATGTGGTAATTACATAAAACTAGTAGTCTAATTATACGAATACAATCTGACATAGTTTCCAAGCCTATCTACTATTAAACCACTTAGTAACCTTCCATTAATTTTCTCCTTGCCACTAAGAGGTCCAGTTCTTAAAAATGTTAGTCCACAATTAGGGTGAGATATTCTAAAAATGTTAGCCCACAACTAGGATGAGATATACAATCTCAGTAACAAGAGAAAAATTCCATATATATGAACATATTAATTAATATAATGCAATTTTATATCATTAATACCAGAATCTTCAATTCAATTTGCAAATGAACTAGTTGAGCTATCAATGACTACTATCCCATATCAGCAATCACACACAACATGTTAATAACTAATAACACCAAGAGACATCTATCTATGGCACTTGCTCCATAATGAGTGCAACTAGGGCTTAGTACATTTGGGGTCTGATCACAACCTGGTGCCTGATCGAAGCGCATACATGGGTGGCAGCCGCACCACAGCTCTACCATAGACTCACAAGGTCCAATCACAATCGTAATTCAAGTAGTCAACCAATCATTTAGCATTTCAAAATAAGCATGTGTAACAAATATCATATTAACATGAGCATATACATGGAATTAAGAAAAATAATTCCGGTTACCTCAATGAAGCCAATTACTCTTCCTTTAGCTACCATCATGATTCAAAGTACACCAGGCCTAACATAAGCATAATCATCATCATTTAATGATCATTAGTTAGGAATTTCTCTATTTACAAAATAATCTTAACAAGAGTTTATTGAGAGCTTCTTACCCAAGCTTCGTAAGGGTCTATTATACCAATTTAAGGTCACAACAATAAGAACTCACAATAGGTCACTCCTAACATCTCCATTTTCGTACATGTAAAAGCCAAGCACCAAAAGTTAGTCCAAACAATGGGAATTTAGTATATATACCACACAAGAGAAAGGGGAACACTTACACATACCCAAAAGGTCAAATGGACTGGGTTGAGCCTTAACTACCAAGAACACACCATAGGTCATTCTAAAATTCAAATTTCAGTCATCAAGCCTAGAAATTTCATTGTTTCACCTTTATCTCCTTGTAATTTTGCACAATAGCGGAACCCATTATGAAAATCAATCCTTGGGGACATTTTCTAGCAATATAATACACAAAATGGGAGGGAAAAGCTTACCCAATTATCCCTCTAACCTTCAACTCTGAAAATCTTGCAACAATCATCCAAAAACCAGATTTCATCATAAGAAGAGATAAAAATTCTCCAAATGACAAACCAATTAGACCAAAATGTAGAGGAAGATAAGAGGGTTAAGTTATATAATACCTACCATGGCTAAATCTCCTTCCAAGAGTGCAAATCTGAGCTAAAATGTTGAGAAACCCTAGCCCTTCTTCTAACATGCGAATTTCTTTTCTTGTCTTTTGTGTTTTCTACTAAATGGGGAGAGAAACTACTGAACCTTTAAGGTTATTAGGGGGAAATAGGTAGATCCATCAGCCCATAGTCTATTTGTGCTCTTTTCTAATCATTGGGCCTTTGCTTGGTGAGGTGGGTTACATAACACTTTGAATTAAGATGAAGTATGCTAACTTTAATGCCCAAATTTTAGTGGGTTCAAAGGTTAGTGTTAGATGGGTTAAGTCTCATAAGTTGGGTTGCAGAGCTGTAATTGGGTTAGGCTAAATTTTAAGAGTTCATTTAGTTTAGGCCTATATAAGGAATGTTTGGCTAACTATAAGAGTTTATGTAAATAGGGTTTGAGGCCTCTACCTCACTAAACCCAATTGGGCCAATGCTAAGTGGTCTCTCTCTTGGGCTAAGTCTCATAATAGGAAATTGGGTCTGCATTTATAATCATTAGGCCTCTATTAGTCTCTAACTATGACCTACTTAATTTAATTTAGGGCTAAATAAGGTTTCTAACCCAATTAAATCTTAAACCTATATTAATAATTTATTCGTCTTTAAATTTCCATTCACATAGTTTGCCCAATTATTCTGTGATAATTTTTCTTAGTTATATTTAACCTATGATTAATGCCTTAATTAATTTTAAGGTGTTACATTAGATGCACCAGTCACTCACTATGAGGCATTGGTTGACTAAATGAATGAGACTCGATAACTAATGAGGATGATGAACAAAGCTACTAATAGTATCTGTGACCAGTTGACCGCCATTTACTAAGCAAGTCAACAAGGTACGGGAGACCAGTTGATTGGCCTATCGAAGTAATTAACTAATCACAACAAAATTAGCAATTCTTTACCTAAGAGAAATTCTAACCTTTTTAAAGGCCATCTAGAATGATGATGAGAACTTAGAAGGCAACGGTACAAAGTAAAACACTTGACTAGCTATAAACACCTTACAGAAAGGTAAGATATAAACCTTACTTACGATTAGGAAATTGACAATGGAAGTTGGGAACTAGTGTATAATACATAAGTGTGATTGACTAAATATATAAAGTGATGTACAATCCATAATGAGTTAGAACTATGTAGACTTTGAAAGGTCCCCAAGGTTGAGGCTTTATAGGTATAGAGGTCTTAACCCATTTGCTTGATCCCAGTTAATAAAGAATACAATTACTCGATCCTAGCTGCTACAACTTGGGCCTAATGAATAAGGGCAATAAATGGTAAAAAACATTTCAAATAGTTTCATTCAAACTATTGGAGTGAGTAAGCTATCTTTAGTTAATGATGACAAGGAAGGATGGCAAAAAACCCTTAGAATTGCAAAATCCATTACTAAATGAGGGATAGTGACTTTAAAGTAAGAGATTAAGGGAGATGATGTTTTGGAAGGAATCTTGAGAGAGCTTTGAGGCTCTTCCCTTAGTGTACCAAGACAAGAGAGGAATTTATGATAGGGGAGAGAAGCCCTAGTGTGATAAGAAGGAGGTGTATAGGCACATAGTGCTTATACATGTTGTCTCTTTTATATGATTTTATTTATTTATGCTATGTGTTAACATGCATTTGGGGTGGTGGTTAGAGGCACTTTACATGCATGATACACTTGGGAAGTGTAAGGTAAGATTCTATAGCACTTTGGTGCTAAAGGTACATGGGACGTACTCATCCACCGGCATTTTGGTGCTAGGGACATGCGAGGCATGCTACTTATCATATGATTTGATGAATTTCGACCACCAAATTAGTGTCAAACTAGACTAAGTAGACTTTCTACCTAGAAGGTAAAGAGGAGATATTAATAGTAAGGATCCACCTAAAAAGAGAATAAAATGGTACCTGTGTGCGTACAAGTGGTTGAGATATAGTCATTATAGGGTGATGGGTATGTGTATGGCCACGAAAAAGAATTGCTTGCTAATATTGAAAGAAAATTCTGATTCTGCCATCAGTAATTATATTGTCATGTATCACGTGTGGTGTGATTAAGGGAATAGAGACAACATTGGGAATTTGAAATGGACTAGTATTTATTCTAGTAGTAAAACTCCTTAATTTTGAAAGAGAACTCTCTTATCCAAAATAATAACCTGAAGGAAGTGAATGAGAGGTAGTAATAATGCGATTAACTTATGTTATTACAATAAAACCTTAGTGCGATAATTAACAAAGAAGGATGAATCACTAACTGTAGATGATACTCGAAGTCTCTCATTGGGAATCCCTACTTAACCCATCAATAATTAGGGAATGCTGGATAATGAAAAGACTCACCAAGTCTCCTCATTATGTTAATTTAACTTTTAACAACTAGGTGTAAAAATTGAGACCTAAGAACTTTTACAGGAGCGGGAGAGTTAGTTGTACTTAGCACAGATCATTGTATAAAGGTGAGAACTTTCATACCATCATATGCTATATACTATAACTTTATATTAAAGGACCTTGTACTTACCATAAAAAAACCTTGTAAACAAGGTCTCAGATTTTCACATTACAAAATGCAAGTTCTTGTTAACAAGATCTTGGACCTTGCTGATAAGATATTATCTCATTACTCTTTAGGGATTTTTATGAACCTCTAAATTGTAGCATATTACAAAAAAAAAAAAAAACTTAGCTATATGTGAGGAAGTTAGAGGGAAATTGGTACATCTTGGAGAGGGTGAGTAGTATGCTAGTTGAAGAATAATTATACTTATGTGAAAATACCTTAGTTAAGTGTAAGGAATACAAAGAGGCAATCCTTTGCGACTATATGATGGCATGAGACCCAAGGAGATGTTTGGTTGACATCAACCAAGTGTAGATGACATGGAGTTGACTACTAACATTTGTACTAACTATGAACTAAGATGAAACACTTGGATCTATTGATCATGGTAGTCTTTGGAATTACATGTATGTGATTGCAGTGATGCCTTCTCCACTATGGAAGAAAAAAAAAAGAAAGGGAAGAGGTCTATTAAGGGTTTTCCTATATTGGTTACACCTATGGACGATGATTAGATTACCTATAATGAACCACCACCATGAATTGGAAATTTTAATGTAATGGGCAAGTTGTTGAAACTATGTTATCTAATAAACCATATGCTTGAATTATGGCTTGTAATATTTAAGGAAACTTATTCCTAAGTCTTAAAAGATTACTTTGATACCCTAGACAAGGTACTCTCACCCCTGAAATCAAGCCTTATTAAAGAATATAATTTAGACCTAAAATATCATGTTTATTTTCACTTGGAAGATCATGTTTGATTTCGACTATGTAGAAGGTGAACCTAGAGTGTTTGAATGCCTTAAATGGATTAGTCATAATATCAAACTTTACATTAGTTCCAACCTTTGGGAACCTCAACAAATGAGGATAAGGAACCTTGGGCACTGATTGTAAATGAAAAGGGATTTTACACGTCTAAAAAAAATGATGAAAAAAAAAGGGGAAGAATGGACCTTTTCCTGATAGGCAATAAATGAGGATAATGTGCATAATAATTTTATGGGATAGTTAGACATAAAAACTGGAAACCTAGACTCGATGATCCTATAAGAGGAAAGACTTGCTTCAATTAAGAAGGTTCGGCTAAAGAAATGTGAAAAATTTTGAGTAAAGAATAAATGAAACTCCTTTATGAAATAAGGTTGCTTACCTATGTTGCTATTAGTGGAATAAATACTAAAAAAGCTAACTAAGTGGAATTCCTTGTAGTTCTTGGTATCAACTATTAAAGAGGGTTAGGTTAAAGTATTTAGGAGTTATCTCTTAAATAGATTGAGAGTTAAGAATGAAAGGAAGTTAACATGAACATTAAATGATCGACTATTAGAACCAAAAAAAACGAGAGGGGAGGAGGAGAAGAAAAAGAAAGAGACAGAATAGAACAAAACAAATACTACAAAGGGAGAGAGATTTCAGATTTATTTGACCTAGGTGCCTAGACTTGCTATAAGGTGATCAACTATAACTTGGTCAAGATCTCTTTAGTTGTGGACAAAGGAAGAAGATGGAATATTTAGGTTAGTATGTCATTTGACTTAGGTTGACAAAGAAGAAATAGCATTGTGGATAATAAATAAGGTAGTAACATAATAAGGACATCTTCTACAAGAAAGTAGCAGGGAAAGGACTAGGTTCTTGTGAAATTTTGAGAAACCAAAGAAGAATCTATGACGATGGATTATCCAGCACTAATTGGTGAGGTATGTCTAATTTTGAGGACGAAATTCCTAAAAGGAGGGGAGAATGTAACACTTTAAAATTAATTAAGGCATTAATCATAGGTTAGACATATTTAAGAATAAGTATTACGGAATAATTGGGCAAACCATGTGAATGGGAATTTAGAGAAGAATAAATTATTAATATGGATTTGAGATTTAATTGGGTTAGAAACCTTATCTAGGCCCAAATTAAATTAAGTAGGCCATGGTTAGAGACTAATAGAGGCCCAATGATTATAGGTGCAAACCTAATTTCTTATTATGAGACTTGACCCAAGAGAGAGACCACTTAGCATTGGCCCAATTGGGTTTAGTAAGATAGAGGCCCAAAACCCTATTTACATAAACTCTTATAGTTAGCCTAACATTCCTTATGTAAGCCCAAACTAAATGAACTCTTGAAATTTGGCCTAACCTAACTACAACTTTACAGCCCAACTCATGAGATTTAGCCTAACTCAACTCAACATCTGAACACACTTAGAATTGGGCCTTTGGATTAGCCCAAACCCACCCAAAACCCTAAACATATTTAGCCTTCCCCCTCCCCATTCAACAGAAAAACACAAAAGGCAAGAGAAGAAATTCACATGTTAGAAGAGGAGCTAGGGTTTCTCAACATTTTGGCTTAGATTTGCACTCTTGGAGGGAGATTTAGCCAAGGTAAGTTCTATATAACTTGACCCTTTTATCTTCCTCTACATTTTGGTTCGATTGGTTTTTCATTTGGAGAATTTTCATCTCTTCTTAGGATAAAATCTGGTTTTTGGATGATTATTGTAAGATTTTTAGAGTTGAAGGTTAGAAGGATAATTGGGTAAGCATTTCCTTTCCATTTTGTGAATTATTTTGCTAAAAAATGTCCCTAGGGATTGATTTTCATAATAGGTTCTACTATTATGCAAAATTACAAGGAAATGAAGGTAAAACAATGAGGTTTTTAGGCCTGATGACTCAAATTCGAATTTTGGAATATTCCATGGTGTATTCTTGGTAGTTAAGGTTCAACTCAGTCCATTAGTAGCTCAATTAGTTCATTTGCAAATTGAGTTGATGATGTTGGTGTTGATGATATGAAATTATATTGTATTGATTAATCTGTACATATATATGGAATTTGCATCTTTTTACTGAGATTGTATATCTCACCTCGATTGTGGGCTAACATTTTCAGGGATCGAACCTCTTAGTGACAAGGAGAAATTAATGGAAGCTTATTATATAGGTTGGTAGCACATAGGTTTGGAACCTTATTAAATTTGTATTGTGTAATTAGATTACTAGTTTTATATAATTGCTACATTACATCATGAATTTCAAAGTATATGGATTGTACATGTAATATAATTATCATGGAAATGAACATTATGGTTATAATTAGCTAATAATTGATGAGTGACTTGATCTTGTATGAACATTAAGCATTGACCTTATGCTCCTTGTGGTCAGAACACTTTTGCTGTCACTAAATTATGGAATTCGCTTATGTATGATAGTTTTGTGAGTAGAAATCAACTCTTAGATCTTAAAGTGGATAATGATAGATTAGCTAGGTAAATCAAGTAGATAAATGCCACTAAAGTTTCACAAATTGAGGGAGAGTGGTCCTAGAGTGTTCTTAGAGGGAGAATTGAAGTGCATGGGAAGGAATTTGAGAGTTACAGGAATAGAGGGGAATTGGTCGCGACCAAGATGGAATTAGCCGTGGCCAAACATGACGATGTTTGTAACACCATTAATTCTAGCTCATCTTATACTTTCAAGTGGCATAATATCATGAATCATATTGATATTCCATGGAAACGCTAAAGAAATAATGATTATTTTCGCGTTGTGTCGTATCTAAAAATTCAATTCAGTGTCACGTGGACCATGTGAACTCATTCTATACTTCCTCATATTTAATTTCATCATTACAACTCATTTGCATCACAAAAACATGCTTACAACCCATGGAAACCGAAATGGGGCATGGAAACTTAAAGATCATTCTCGGCCAGAATTGGTCCTTTTTCTGGGCAAATTTTGAAACATCATAACTAAATCTAGAAAAATCAAAACCATGCAATCTTGGTCATCCTTGAAAGCATGGGATGTCTACTTTATATTAAAAATATGCCTAGGTCACCATATTCATCACCTAGGACATTTGACATCCAAAATGCTATAGAGGTCCGACTGAAATCTGGAACTATCACAGAATTCTGCAGAAAAATTTGAAAATGTCTAATTAATTTCAAAAAAATCCAATCCATGAAAATATACCAATCTGGAAATATGTAGATGTTAACTAGAGAGGAAAAATATCTCCAGATCAGTTCATCAAGCCCAAACTTCAAAATTCAATAGAACAGTACTTCTGGTCGGGCAATTTCACTGATACTGGACAGAAACTTCAAAAATTCATATCTCCCTCTCTAGACCTCCAAATGAGGTGCTTCTAGTTGGCACAAGTCACTGTAATTGGCTAGTTTCTGTATAAAATTTTGTGGCTAATGGGCATCATTTGGGCCTCATGTGACAGAAAACAATTTCGGACCAAATGAATAGTGTAGCAGACCAAATGCATAAAATTTGCCAATTTCAAAAAATCACCAAATATTCTGTAGACCTCCAAAAATTATGATCTTTAGTTTCTTAGAAATCTATCAATGAGACCTAATTGCATGCCAAATTTCAGATTAAGACTAACTCATTTGGCTAAAAAATAACATAGGGTTCCACTATGGTCAAATTTGGCTCCATGTGAGATACCAAACTTGCCAAATGGTCTTCCCTTGGTATTGGCACCTTTTGGGCAAGTCTAAAAGCATATTTGAGACTTGTGTGAGCTGCCCAAATGGTCCCAAACCTCATGCATCTCATTTTGGCTATTCAACCCACACTTATATACATAATCACCAAACTTTACATTCTCATACCATGACATTTCATACTCAAAACATATGCTAGTAGTCATACATCATTTCCATACATCTAAACATCAGATAATAGTATCTTTACATATGTCTCAACGTTCATAGTACATATACAACTTCATATACATTATGAACCATCATTATGGTTCCAAAATAGACAAAATAAGACATAAGCTTGTCAATCTTTGCTCTTCATGGTTGTTGGCTCCCTTCACCATAATTACTTAGTCCACCTAGCATGTTAGATCATTGGCGAGGAGGGGATGAGATTCCAAGAATCCCAATAGCTCATCTCCCATTCAATCATACATAATATGTGCAAAGCAAGTTTCACATATACATACATGGAGGAGATAGAAATCATAGACATTTTAAAGCAACCTTGGCATGTGAATCAATCATACAAGACATTCAAGAGCTCACTAAGTGTTTGGATTGGCCTCACACTTCTCCTCATGGATTTTGGACTTGCCTCACCCATTCTTTGAGCACTTTGGACTCAACCATACTCTTGGGAGCCTACTTTGCTTTTGGGAGACTCTTTACTTTGTCTCAACCAAGCTCAAGGGTTCTTGGCTCATCCTCACCCAAGAGAAGAGTTCTTGGCCTCTCCACACTCAAACAAACTCATACAGACATCATGGATTCATTTAAAAACATAATATGGCATCAAACATTATGGCATATAAAGGCATGCTAGCATACTTTTCAAAGCTTGAAAATACACATACACACATTCTAAAATAAGCTAAACACATTCATGCATGAGAGAAGGTGGAGAGAGCTACCTTGTATACAACCACACACTTTTTCCTTAACTTTCAAGTCTCCTCTTTGGCCACACACCCACAATTTGGTGGAGATAGTTTCTCTTGGCCTAAACACAAATTACGGGAGCCAATTAAGTGTATGAACCATACTCTAAGGCTATACAACTTAATAAAACACTAGATTGCTCTATAGGTTCCATTATGGTCCATATTGGCACCTAATGAAGCAACACCCTTCAAATGATTTCTAGGCCTCATTCTTTCTTTTCAAATATGATTCTTGACTCCTTTTAAACCTCTTGGAGTCATCACATCATCAAAAAAAAAAGGCCTAGCACCATGTTGCTTCTTTAGGTCATATTATGGAACCTAAGACACCAAATCAACTCTTTAGGCCGAGGCTATGGAGCTTAATGGTCTTCACGGAGTTTGCTTGGTTTTCTTGAAGGGGGAAGCTTGTGGGGAGCATCTTTGGTGTCTCAAGAACTCATTTAGACTCTAACTTAGACCTAGGAAACATCCTACAAATTCAGAAATTGAAAGGTGCACTTGAAACCCTAGGTTTTGCATCTTGCTTTCTAATGCCTATTTCTTAGTTTTCTTTGCATATTCTTATTCCTCTCCATCAAATACATAGAATCACATTTGGTTTGGTTAAAAATATGAATCCTTAGATCTGTCCAAGTGTAGGTCGAAATGCTCAAGGAAGGGAGGAAGAAGACTAAGTGGAAGAATCACAAAATACCTTATTTTCCTTGGATTTCCTTGCTTGTTCTTGCTTTCCTTGGCCTCCTCACTTGAATTTCGAACTTTCCCTTCTGTTCTCCCTTCAAAACAGCCCTAAAAAATTTAGAGAAATGATGGAGAAGAAGAGGGAAAAAGAGGAGAAGAAAGTGGTGGAGAGAAAGCATGAAAAACAAGTAAAATTCCATACCTAAAGTCTTGAATCTTTCCTCCTTCTTCCCTTCTCTTTGTGCACCACTCTCCAAGGGATTTGCTTTTGATTTGGGGCTGGAAATTCTGAAGTGAATGAGGGAGAGTGTGAGGTGCCACCTATATATAGCTAGGGTAAAATGACTTTTTCAAAAATTCCCATTTTGCCCTTCATACTTTGCCTTTTTGATTTTCCTTCGTTTTAGCTCCTTTTTTAGAACCATCTTTTCCATTATAAAATTTAGGTTCCCAATTAAGAAAAATGGCTTTAGAATCACTCAAATCGGAGCTAAAACTCTTCCAAACGAATCGGTCAAAGTTCAGGTCAACTGACGTTGGAAAACTTACACCGGAGGGTCTTTACGGGTCCCGGGGCTTCCCATAGTTTTTAGGGCCTTTGAGAACCTCGGAGAACTCAAAAATTTCATTTAAAAAGCCCTTTTGTAGGTTTTCCAAAAAGTCCTCTTATTTACGAAAATGCCACTTGCCTTTTGGGTAAATTTTTTGAATCACCCCGGCCTTGATTTCTGGGTAACTTAAGGCTCAAATCCTCATTTTCTAATATTTAAAATTTTATCCAAATTTTATTTGGCCTTGAGTCACTCATCTCAGGGGGCTTGCTTTGAAAACGTGCCCTTTCCCGTCGTTTAACGAAAATTGGACATTACAAAGTTGCCCAGGGAAGAAAAGAGAGAGGAATTGGTGGTGGTGAAGAGTGATGTTAGCTGCGGCGAAATGTGAGAGGTAAGTTTGGTGATGTTCTAAAGGGTAATTCGTCGCAGTGAAAAGGGTATTTGGCCTCAGCGAAGAAACTTTGGTTTTCTCTATGAAAATGGAATGATTTAGAAGCACTTGTAGGAGGTTCTTGTGAGTTGGAATTAATGGGTGATAGGATTAAAAGCTTATAATTGTGGGTTTGATTCCCTCATATGCATAAATGGTTATGAGTAATTAGTTAATGACTCCAACAAGATCAAGGTTCAAATTTCCTCACCATTTTCTAATGTAAGTAATCTCATAATGACTTTAAACATTGATTGATGACTATTAATCACATCTTTAACTTTAATTATCATGATTAGAAGTTAGGGTCGTTACACCTTGTTTAAGCCGAGACATGTACTAGGTTTTAGACCCATAGAGCTAACTTTTTTTCATAAGAAGATGGCACATGTAAGGCTTTTTTGGCATCTTAAGAACCTATATATACTCTTAGACAATTAGAAATACTACTAGAGAGTTTCATACATACCATAGTACAATAGAAACCCTAGGTTTTGGAAACTTAAAAACTAATGGTTCTTTTTGAAATTTCTTTGCATCTACTTATTCTTCACCCTTTGAAACATAGGTTTCATGCTTGTTTTAGGTCAATTTTTGCTCCCTCTTATGTGTTCTCTAGGTGGTCGAAACTAGCTCTTAAGGAACAAGAAGAAGAAAGCATGGAAAGCTAAGATAGCTACCTTGATTCAAGCTTTTACCAAGAGTCTTCTCCTTTGCTTTAGCTCCTCCTTGGAAATTTGAACTTCTCCCCTCTAAACATGGCTAAAAACATGAACCAAAACCATGGATAGAAAGAGGAGAAGGTGGAGGACAAGTTTAATGAAGGAAGGAGCAAGAAATTTCTTGATTTTTCATACCATTTCTTGGGTTTTTTTCCTCCCTTGAAGCTCCCTCTTGTGCGCCCTTCTTTGTAGAACTTCTCCTTTGTTTTACGTAGAAATTAGGTTGACCAAATGTGAGGGAGAAGTGGGGTGCCACCTATATATAGCTAGGGATCCTTAAGAAGCTTTTTAAAATGCCAATTTTGTCTTTCATTCTTGGATTTTTCATTTTAGGCTCATTTCAATTCCTTTTTAAAAAACATCTTTTTCATCATAAAATTTAGGTTCTTTAACCTTTAAATAGCCTTTGGAATCACTCAAATTAGGTCTAAAACCTTCAAGAATGAAAAATGCTACTGCATTTTGTCAAATTTTCTTTAGCCACTTTGGCTCGAATTTCCAGTCATCCTAAGCCTTGGTTCCTCATTTTCTAATATTTACAATTTTATCTTAATTTTATTTGGCCTTAATGGATTCATTTTAGAGAACTCTCTTTTATATTTGGCCCGTTTTCATCATTTTTATGAAATTCTGGTGTTACACAAACCATAATGACAGAGGTGTTATATATAATGTCCAGTTTTCATAAAGATAAAGAAAATATATGCGTTTTCAAAATAAATCCTCCGAAATGAATTGGTTAAGGCCTGAAAAATTTAGAATAATGATTTAGACATTAAGTAATGAATTTAGGTGGCCAGAGGTACCCTGAAATAGAGGCTAAAATAACCAGATGGAAATTAATGAAATAGCTACATAACATAATGACATTTTCATAATTTTGGGAAAATTTTAGAATTTTCATAGGAGGGCTTTTTAAATAAAAAATTTGAATTCTCTGGGGCTCTTAGAGGCCCTAAAAACCATGAGAAGCCCTGGGACAATTAAAATTCCTCCGGTGTATGTTTTCTAATATTAGTTGACCCGAACTTTGACCTTTTCGTTTAGGAAGGTTTTATCTTTAATTTGAGTGATTCCAAAGGAATTTTATAAGATTGAGGAATTAAATTTTATGATGAAAAAGACGGTTCTAAAAAATGAGCTAAAACGAACTGAAAATGAAAATGCCAAGTTCAAGGGACATAAATGGAATTTTTTGAAAACAATTCTTGAACCCTAGCTATATGTACCCCATGCCCCACTCTTCTCCTCATTTAGTTCATTTCATTTCTGCCCTAAACTAGAGAAAGGACCAAGAGAGAGAAAGGGAGAAGAAAAAGCAAGAGAAAGGTATGGATTTTCATGGTTTTTCTTAGTTTCTCCTTAACAAACTTCTTCTCATTCTTCTTTTATTCTTTCCCATGGGTTTATTGAAGTTTTTGGGTCTGTTTTGAAGTCAAACCTAAGGGGGAAAATTCAAATTTAAGAAGAAGAAGCCAAGCGAAGAGAAGAGCAAGCAAAGGAAGCCAAGAAACCAAGGTACTTTGCCACTTTTATACTTGATTCTTCTTGCTCCTTCTCTTGTGTTTTTCATCCCATATAAGACTAGCCAAGAAGGGTTGAATTTCTAGCTAAACCAAGAGTGAATCTTAGGAAAATAAGGGAGAAGAACAAGAATATGCAAAGGAAACAACAAAACAACTATTAAATTTTAAGATAGCAAAGTTAAGGTTTCAAGTGTTTCACTAAAATTCTGTTTTGATTCAAGAGTTAATATGCCAAAATAGATGTTTGGATGAGCTCCTAAGATCCCTAGAAAGTTTCTCACATGCATCTCCCATCAAGAAAATAAGACAAACTCCTTGCTTCTTCTTCATGTACATAGCTTTGGCCTAAGCTAGAAGAAGCATCAAGAAGTGATTTTAAATTTTTCCAAGCTTTGTTTTGAGTCATATATGATGGGAAAAGATGAGAGAAAGCCTTAGAAAAATTTTAAAAGTCATAGATAGTGAGATGTAGTTATAGGTTCCATATTGTGACTTAAAGAAGCAACACTTAGCTAGGCTCCTTAAATTAATTGTGTGATGGCTCTAAGATGTTTAAAAGGAGTCAAGAGTCATAAATGGATGGAAAAAATGGAGCCAAGATTATGTTTTCCTAAATTTGCTTCATTAGCTGCATTATAGAACCATAATTAAGCTATAAGAACCACCTAGCTTTTAAAATGAATATGTAGCTTTAGAATTTGTTCTAAGAGTGCAATTAGCTTTTGTATGATGTGTCTAGGCCAAAGGAACCAAGTCTCATATTCTTGTGAGTGTGTGGCCGAGGGAGAAGAAGAGTGTTCAAGGAAGAAAGTGTGCATTTGTAATAAAGGTAGCTTTCTCTTCTTTCTCTCATGCATGAGTAGATGTTTATTTTGTCTTTGAATGTGTGTATGTATGTTTTGAGCTATGAAAAATGTTTTAACATGTATCTATATCCCATGGTACCATGATGTTATGTTATGCATTCAAATGATGCTTTGTGAACTTACTTTAGTTTGCTTGAGTATGGTAAAGCCAAAAGTTCCCTAGCAATGGTGAGGATGAGCCAAGAACCCCTAAGAATAGATGAGAAAAAACCAAAAGTCTCTAAAGAGTCAAACTTAGTCAAGACTTTTTTAAGAAATGGGTGAGGCAAGTCCAAAATCCCTAAAGAGAATGGGTGAAGTTAAACCACTTACTTGGCAAGCCTATGTATGTTTTGTATGACTTTTTGAGTGCAATAAATGTTTCATGAATGATTATGAAAGCCATGATGTCCATGCATTCTTTATGTATGGTTGAAAGGGAGAAGAGATATTGGGATTCCTAGAATCTCATTTCTTCCTCCTCCATTGCCTACCAGGTCTAGGTGGACCAAGGGAGCCAGGGAATGGAAGCCACCAAGTTTAAAGGATCATTGAGATATAATTGTGGATTTTATCCATTTTGTAGCCATGTGAATGGCATATATGTATTCCCATGATGAATATGTTGTATAATCATTTGAACATATATAATTACATAAATACTTGGTGTATAAATGAGATTTGATGCCATGTGGATGTTGTAGCAAGTTCTTGACATTGAATGGTAAGATATAGCTTATGTATTCTTGTGTATACCTTAGGGTGAGAGTATGAGTTTGTAAAATATGGGTTTATACACTTTTGAAACATGTTTAATAGATCATTTTAGTACTTTCCCACGTACTCAAGTGGCCATGAAAGCCTTGGAACCAAATTTGACCCTCTTGAGACCTTTTAAGAAGTATAAATGGACCATTTTGCAACCTTATGGCACATTCTAACCAAATGAATGAATTTCCTCATGAAATTTGGCATGCATATAGGTCATAGTGAGTGATCTTTTGGAAGATAAATATCAGATTATTTGGAGCTTTGTGGAATTAATTATGAATTTTCGAAATTGCCAAATTTTAGTTGTTTTGATATGGTTACTGTTCATATGGTCTATTTCTTCTCCTGCATCATTCAAGGGTTAACTGGTGTCTAATGCTCATGAAATTTTACAAGCATAAACTAGACATGATAATATTTCTATGGCCACCAAGATCACCCCAATTGGATGTTTAAGTAGGGAGATAAGAATTTTTGAAATTTTGTGATAGTACCAGTAGTACTAGGTGAGCTTGGTCACTGTTCCATCAATTTATAGTAGCTAGAAATCTCTTTTGTGATCTAGACTTATTTTTAGCATAAAGTAGAAATTTGTATCTTTCTAGAATAGTATAGTGTACTTGATTTTAATTTTTTTAGAATTAGTTATGATTTTCCAAAATTAATAATAGAAAGTTGGCACACTAACTCAGGGCTGCATATGTAATTTTTATGTATATGGTTCATGAACCCAAGTTTTTGGCCACATCATGAGATAATTTGGAGTTTTATTTGTGTATTTAAATAGGAGAATGAGATGGATGAGTTCATATGGTCCACAAGACACAAAATGAGAATTTTATCCACGATGTAACGTAAAAATAATACAGTATTTTAATACCATTTTCTTGAATCCTTGTCTTAGTCAAGGAAGTATGCTTTGATATAAGATGAGATGAAGGAAATGAATATGGTGTTACATTATAACACCCAAAAATTAATTAGGAGTAATTATGAATAATTAAAGAATTATTATTGGGGTGGTTAGATTATGAAAAATAAGGAGTTTTTAATGAAATGGATTTATTTTAGACATTTTGAGACAATAATAATTATTTGACCATTATTAGGTGAAAATAAATTAATTATAGGTTTAGGTTGATTAAGAAATTAATTAAGGGTAAGTGGACACTTAATTTAGGCCTTATGATCAATTTGTTAAAAGCCAACTATAGAAGCCCAATCTTAGTTGTATGAAGGTCTAACTTCATTTTTTGGAAGCCCAAGACCTGGAAAATGGACCCAAGTGGGTCATGGGCTTTGAGGTTAGCCCAAATCCACTTAAAACTCTAAGAAAACCCATTTGCCATTTACCTTTGTGCTGAAAATCTAAGGGGTTCTGCAAAGGGAGGAGAGTATTTTCGCATCTTTAGGTGGAGTCTAGGGTTTCATCATAGTTTGGCTCAATTTTGCACTTTTAGAGGAAGAATAAGCCAAGGTGAGTTATATAAAATATGTTCCTATTGTTTTCATCTATAATTTGGTCCAAATAATTTTTGGTTTAGTGGATTTCCACCTCATTACCAAATTTGAAACTTGTTCTTTTGGTGGTTTCTTTGTTGATCTTCGGAGGTTGAGGCTAAAGGAATTATTAGGTAAGCATTTTCTTCTCATTTTGATGTATTTCATACTAGAAATTATCCCCAAAGACTGACTTATATACTCAATTTTGTTGATGCATGAAAATGCTAAAGATTGGGAGAAGGACATTGAGGTTTTTAGTGCAAAAAGACCCAAGTCTGAATTTGGGTTAATTGGAGTCCAGGTAAGTGTCTTTAAGATAGTTCATGATGCTAGAATGATGGGTAATTGATTTTTATATTAGGTGTTGACTAAGAAATTGGTTTTGGTAAATTAAGATCACTAGAGAGTTGGAAACTTATCTTGACCTTGGAATTTGATGCAACTAAGTGAGGTAACCAGGGTTAATTTTTTAATTCCTTACATATGTCCACTTTAATCTTATATTTGTTGCACATATAGAATTTTGAAATGCTAAATGATTGGTTGACTACTTGAATTGTTACTTTGGGAGTGTGAGTGTGTAATGATGTATTACTCTAACCTTTCTAGATCCTCTTTGGATATTTATGTGCTTGATTTCATTAGAGAATAAGGGAAAGTCCATTAAAATAATAGATTAAATTATGTTACGTAGCACTTAAAATTTTCATCTCATGTTTTTTGGCTCATATGAGCTCACTCCTATCATTCTCTAATTCAAATACACTCATACAACTTAAAACCATCACAAAATAGCACAAGAATCCTGAGTTCATATCATTTATTCAATTTCATGTCCAGCCTTGGGTTGATGTGCCAAGTTTTGGTGCCAATTTTGAAAAATCATAACTAATTCTAAAAAAAGTTGAAATCAAGCACAGTATACTATTATGGAAAGTTACAAATGTCTAATTTATGCTAAAAATAGTTCCAAACCAAAATAGAAACGTTTAGCTACTGGAAATCGATGGAACAATACCAAAGGTACTGCTGCATTACTAGTACTGACTCTAAACTTCAAAAATTCATATCTCTCTGCTCAGACATCTAATTTAGGTGATCTTAGTGGCCATAGAAAGCTTGTCATATCTTGTTTATTCTTGTAAAATTTCATGAGCATTGGACACCATTTGACTCTCGAATGACATAGGAGAAGAAACTGACTATATGAACAGTAAGCATATTAGTTTAACATAAATTTGGCAACATTAAAAATTCATAATTAATTCCATGGAGCTCCAAATGATCTGGTCTTTAACATCCCAAAAAGCTCTATATGAGATCTATATGCATGCCATATTTCAAGAGAAAATTGTCCATTTGGTCAATTTGTACTATAGGGTTGCAAAATGCCACATTTTGGCTCCTTAAAGGGTCCTAAATGGTCCATTTTTGCTTCTAGTTATTCTAGGTCCATTTGAGCACATGGGAAAGCATCAAAATACCTTATTAAACATGTCTCAAAGGTTCATAAACCCAGATCTCACAAACTCACTCTCCTACTCCAAGGTATACAGAAGAGCATACATGAGTAATACTTGCCATTCATTGTCAAAAACATGCAACATCATACATTTGATTCCAATTTTCATACATACCTCACATATTCATATATTTACACATGTTTAAGAGCTTATACATCATAGACATCATGGAGATACATCATTTGACAACCATATAGCTGTAATACAAACATTTTACAACTCAATTGTCGATCTTCATGTCTTTAAGTGTGGTGGCTCCCATTTTCATCCTCTCTTAATCCACCTAGACATGTTAAATAATGAGGAGGAAAGAATGAGATTCTAGAAATCCTAATAGCTCTTTTCCCTTTCACGCACACATAATGGATGCAAATTCAAGTCTAAAAATGCATGCACAACTATCTTAAAATGCATAAACATACATGGAACATTTCTTGCATTCAAGAAGTCAAATATGACATACATAGGCTTGCCAAGGCAACGGTTTAGCCTCATCCATTCTCTATGAGATTTTTGGACTTGCCTCACCCATTTTCTTAAGGGACTTTTGATTAAGCCTCATTTTTTAGAGACTTTTAGCTTTGTCTCATCCATTCTTGGAGACTTTTGGCTCATCCTCACCCTAGCTAAGGGACTTTTATCTTCACCACACTCAAGCAAACCAAAACATGTTCATAAAACATCATTCAAGTGCATAACAAAGCATCATGGCACCATAGTGTATAGATACATGCTAGAAACATCTTTCATGGCTTAAAGATATACATACACATTCAAAGACAAGAAAAACACCTAATTATGCATGAGAGAAAGAAGAGAGAGCTACCTTGCATACAAGATGTAATACCTTATAATTTTATTATCATACTCTTCCATTCCGGGCAATTGGTGGACATTCACAAGACAAAAGTGAGGAAAAGATGAAAATAATACTTTTATTGCATTGCGTCAAGGTAAAATTCTTCAATTTGCATTACATAGGCCCTGTGGATTATCTAACAACATTCTCTAGCCATTTATCATTGGAAAAAATCATAAACAACTCAAATCATCAAGCAATCCATGGATTTCAACTCAAAACCCTGAAATTCCATTATTTCTTCTCGGACAGCATGTGATAGATTTCAAGGGTAATTTTGAAAAATCATAACTAAATGTTAAAAAATCAAAATCACACAAACTACAGGTTTTTTGGAAAGCTCTGGATGTCAGCTTGACACTAAAAATAAGTCTCAACCATGAAAATTCCATCTGAATCATGTTTGATAATGAAATAGTCACAAAAGTTTGACTGCCACCTGATACTAATATAGTTTACTATCATAAATTTAAAAAATATCTAATTAATTTCACAAAAATTAAATCCATGCAAATGTACCAATATGGAAATGTACAAATGTTAACTAGAGGAAAAAAATAACTCTGAACTAATCTAAGAGTGTTCGACCACAAAAATCAATCAAATAATAACACATGTTTGACTAGTTGCCTGGTACTGGACAATAACTTCAAAAATTAATATCTTTCTCATTAGACAACTAAATGAGGTGCTTCTAATTGGCACAAGTCACTAGGATGGTCTAGTTTCTGTTTGTAAAATTTTATGGTAATTGGATATCATTTGCCCCTTGAATGAAAGAGAAAAAATTTTAGACTATATGAACAATACCAGTAGCCAAAACTAGAATTTTTGCCAACTTTAAAAATTCTCCAAATATTCTATAGATTTCTAAATAATATGCACTTTAGATTTTCAAAAATAATCTCAACAAGCTCTAGATACTTGCCAAATTTTAGACCAAGAAAAGCTCATTTGGATAAAAAGTGACATAGCTCATAAAATTAGTCACTCTTGCTCTATATGAGGTACCAACTTGGTTCAATTAGCCTCCTTTAATGTTTAGCACCCTTTGGGCAAGTTTAAAAGTATGAATATGACTTTTATGAACTACCCAAATGGTCCCAAATACCATGTATCTCAATTTGGCTATTCCACATCCAAGACTGCATGCATTTAGGTGTGCATTCAAGTGTTCAAATTCCATATCTCCATTGTCCTGGCACCATACAAGGTCTATACATCATTCATACATAATATTACATTTTTTCATGAGCTTACATCTCAAAAATAATATGTGCGAAGTAACTTGGGTATTCAAATACATAACAAGCTACATAATAGACAAGTATGACTTTTTAATGCTCTTGGCTTGCCTTCCTTGCTTCTTGGATATCCCCTAGGCATTTCAAGATAATGGAGGGAAGGGGGGAGTGAGATTCCTAGAATCTCAATAGCTTACACACCCATTCACACACACATTCAAGGCATATACACATCAAGGCACGTGTATAAGAGGTTTAGCAATCATAAAGTGTGCAAAGTTACAACTTCCATACCACTTATTCAAATTTAAGCTAAAACCATGCTTTAAGGACTTTTGGTTTTGCCTCACCCCATTTCTAGGACTTTTGGATTTTTCTCACTCTTGGCCTAGGGACTTTTGACTTGGCCTTACCTTTCCAAGAGACTTTTAGCCTTGTCTCACCCATGCCATGAGACTTTTGGCATCTCCTCACATTCATTAAGGGACTTTTAGCATTACCTCACCCTTATAAGCCATTTCCACTACCATAGTCATTTAAGAAGACACATTGGTACTAATGTAATGTTAAGGCATCAAGTGGCATATCATCAAGTCACAAGAACACACACAAGCATACAATAACTTACATATGCACACAAGAATAAGGTGGAGAGCTACCTTTCAATGGATGTGAGCTTCCTTTGCTTTACTCCCTTCCTTTCTTGATCCCACAAGCACACCTAGGTGGGTTGGTGTTCTCTTAGCCTAAACATCATAAACAATACACAATTATACACTTGAAGTAAGCCAAGACACTAGACTCACTTTTGAACACACACTTGGTTCCATAAGTGGCATAATGGTTCCATAAATGGCTTATTGAAGCAACTCTCACATTTCAAGTTCTAGGCTGCATTCTCTTGTTAGTTTTAGACTTCTTGGACTCATTTAAGATCTTTGGAGCCCTCACACATTCACTTGCACAATTGGAAAACCAAGTTGCTTCAAAAGGCACCATTATGGACACCATTATTTCATCTTCCAATCCATGGCTCCTAAATCTTTTCCAATAGTTTCTCCCATCTTCTAATATCATATAAAGTCCCAAACCAAGGCTAGAACAATTTAAAACACTCCCTAGCCTATAGAACTAGCCTAGGCCGAAGCAAGCACCATAATGGAGGTTCACAAGCTTCTTGATTTTTCCTTGATGGCAGAGCCACTTGGGAGGGTTTCTAAGGGTCTTAGGAGCTCAAGGAAATATTCAAATAGCCAAGGAATTACTCACACAAAATCAAATTTTACCAAACCCTAAAGAAGCCTACACTTTGCTATCTTGTTTTCCATAGGTTTTTCTTGTAATTTCTTGCCATATTCCTCTTCCTTATGGTCTAAAAACCTAGTTCCTATCTTGTTTATGGACAAAAAATCCTCCCCCTATATGGTTCTGTTCTTGGCCAAATTACATACATCTATGGAGTAAGGAGAAGAAGCAACCACAACAAGTTTTTACCTTGGTTTCAAGTGTGCTTTCAAGGCGTCTTTTTCTTGGTTTGTCTCTCCTCAAAATTTTTGAACTACCCCTCTAAGTTTTGGACCAAAAATAGAACTAATCATCTAAAAAAAACCATAGAACGAAAGCATGAAAGGAGAGGAGTAAGGTTGGAGGAAGAGAGAGCATGAAAATCTACAAATTTCCTCACTTTTTCCTTGATTTTTCTCCTCCTTTTCTTCCTCTCTTATTGCACCTCAAGAAGCTACTATTTTTCTATATTTTAGGTAGAAGGGAGAAGAAGGGAGAAGTGTGTGGAAGCTTCAAGAAACACACTTTTTCAAAAATTTCAATTTCGTTCTTCTGTAATGGCAATTTTGTTTTGAATTCATTTTAGCTCCTTTTTTAGAACTTTATTTTTTATTATAAAATTTAGATTCCTAATTTAATAAAATTCTTTTGGAATCACTCAAATTTGAGCTAAAACCTTCTTGAACAAATCCATCAAAGTTCAGACTCACTGACATTGGAAAACATTCATCAAAGGGGCTTCATTAATCTTGGGGCTTCCCATGGTTTTTAGGGCCTCTAAGAACCTGGCAATTCAAATTTCTCATTTAAAAAGCCCTCCTATGTGTTTATTCCAAAAGTTGTACTTATTTAAAAAAATGCCATTATATTTTGTCAATTTTCGTCACAAATTGTTTTATCGTCCTAGCTCCATTTTTCTTTCTGACAAAGCATAGAATTATCATTTTTAGGAGCCTAGGACTCAACCCAAATTCTTTGGGACATTATCTAGCTCATTTCAGTAGACTTGATTTTATACGGTTCATTTCGTCATTTCATGAAATTACGTTTGTTACATAAGAATACACTTTAACCTCTTGAAATTCCTTCTTTTCCCTCAGCTAAACACCTATAAGGAGATAAGGCTTGATTCCTTCAGCTTAAACATATGAAATGGGATCCAATTACACTCTTGGAACATTCACTAAAGCCATACACACATTGAAATGACTTAGGCATTCATATGGTTCAATTATGGTTCCATAAGGCACCTAATGAAGCAACCTTGGGAATTCATGATCTTGGCTCCATTCTCTCCCTTAATCTATGACTCTTGACTCCATTTAAACTCCTTGGAGTCATCACACATTCATTTCAAGGAGCCTAGCTAGGTGTTGCTTCATTATGCTACAATATGGAGCCTATATCTCCATTACACTTTCTAGACTTTCTAAATTTTTTCTAAGACTTCCTCCCACCATATATGATACAAAACTAAGCTTGAAAGAAATTAAAACATTCTCTTGGTGCTCCTTCCAAGCTAGGTCGAGACATAGCTTCTTCTTGTTTTGTTTTTTTTTTATGGGAGATGGATGTGGGAGGCTTCTTTGATGTCTTAGAAACTCATATGAACTCTTAGACACCTTAAATTATGGTTAGGAATCATCTTACAAACCAAGGTGCAACTAAAACCCTAAATTTTATAACTTGCATTCTAAAGCATCCTTTTCAATTCTAGTTGTATATTCTTAATCCTCACACTCCATAACCCTTGGTTCCATTAATAATACATGAAGAAAAACTCTCCTCCTTACTTTCTCTCTCTAGACCAAAGCTTAAATAGCTTAGAAATATAAGATTTTGCAAGTGTTTCAAGTAAAGTCTTACCTTAAAATGGAGCTCTCTTTGCATAGATTATTTTTCACTGATTAGTTTCTTGAAAATAGTTCCTTTTTGGCTTGGGTTAGACCTGAATGTTCAAGTTTTCAAGAAAAGAAAACCACCATAAAAAAGCTCTTAAAGAGAGGAATAACTTTCCTAACTAGCACAGGATGAAACGAGGCCGTTTACTTACCTAAACAGAAGTTTAAACTTCTTCTCTCTCTTCCCTCTTAGTATCATGCCATAGCTCTCTAAAAATCTGAAAATTGAAGCTTAGAGAAGATGATAAGGTGTAATTTTACTTAAAAAGCCTCTTTTATAATTTTTCAAAATGACCATTTTGCCCTTACGCACTTATTTGCTCCGTTTAGGCTCATTTTAACTCCTTTTTGAGAATTGTCTTCTCCATCATAAAATGTAAGTTCTCTAACTTATAAAATACCTTTGGTTTCATCCAAATTGGATTAAAAACCTTTCCAAATGAACAGGTCAAAGTTTGGGTCAACTATCATTAGAAAACTTTCATCGGAGGGTTTTAAAGGGCTTCCCATGATTTTCAGGGTCTCTGACAACCCTAGAGAGCTCAAATTTTCCATTTAAAAATACCTCTTATGAGTATTCTAAAAAGTGCCTAAAATTACAAAAATGTCATTGCGTATTATTGTATTTTTGTTAAATTTCATCTGGTTATTTTAACTTCGATTTCAGGGCACCTCTGGCCTTGGATCATCATTATTTGAAGTATAAAATATTATTCTAATTTTATTGAACCTCAAATCCTTCTCTTTAGGGGACTTCTTTTTGTATTCCGTGAGTTTTGTACTTTTATGGAGAAATGAAACGTTACATTTATGGTTTTCTCACACTTTTGGAGAACTGGATATTACAAAGTGAGTGCAGCTGCTACCTGTGCATTGTGCTTTGATTGGACACCGAGTTGTGATTAGACTCATCAATGTATTGAGCAATGAGTATGCTTGATAGGGAGTTGGCACCGTGGATAGGCCTTTCCCTTTAGTTTTGGCCATTAACATATTGTATGTGATTACTAATATGGGATAGTAGTCACTAGTAGCTCAACTAGTTCATTTGCCAATTCAATTGATTATTCTAGCATTTGTTGATATAAAATGCATACATGTTGATTAATGTGTTCATATGCATGAAAATTTTCCTTTGGTTACTGAAATTTGCATTTCACCCCATTTCATAGGCTAATAATTTAAGGTGAAAGTTCTTCGAGTAAGGAAAAGGGGAAGCAAGTGGATGAATGTCCTTAGGTTTAGGCTCGGTGTGGGACTCCCACACTTGGGAGGCTTTTAAATTGTATAAATGCTAATTTTATTTAACTTTTATTGTATAGCATCATGATGCATTCATTTTTGCCAAGTGTAGGTATTTTGACATTTTGTAACTTGGTATGTGTTCCCCAAGACTAGGCTTTAGTGTACATGAATTATGATATAATGCTATTATTGACCAATTATGGACTAACATGTATGTATGAAGCTTAAATGGTATTTTATGATTGAGAATGTTACTGTCATATGAAGACACGATATGGATTTTTGTTTCAAAAAGGCTTTTACTGATAGTTATGCCTTAGGTGTGAAATGGGCAAGATAGTATAGCCATTTAAGGTTAGAAGCAAGCTTACTTGGTCCATTAAAACTTGTACAAAATAGTTTGAGTTCAACTGATAGGGAATAATATAGAAGAGTTTAGGTTATATACTATAATAAAAGGGAATATGTAGTCACTTAAGACTTCACAATCCTTTTTGCTATCATAAAAGGGAATATACTAATATAAATTAAGTTTTAGTTGCTTTAATTCAATTCTAAGTCTCTAAGTTATGAACGTTAGTAAGTAAGATGTATAAGAGAGACTATATCAACAAAACCATGTGTTTTGCCTTAGCTAGACTCTAAAACTTAAGTAGAAAGAGTTACAAGTGAGTTGGAGTGAATATGAAAAAGTTTATGAGCACTAGGAGTCTAAGTAGTAGCCAATATATCTTGAGCTGGTGCAGGTTCCTTAGTCGAAGTGCAACTTGAGGAAAATTTAGGTGGAGAGTTCTAGAAAGCAATCTCGTTGCAACGAGAATTAGGAAAAAGTGGGAATAGTGCTCCAATAGCTCGTCTCGCTGTAATGCAAAATTTTTTAGTCACGACAAGTATCATGAATTTTGCTCAGTGGAGCTATAATAGGCAACCTCTCCATGGTGTGGGGAGCTTGAGTCAGAGCAGGGAAAGAGAATTTTGCACATTCTAGTTCTAGTCGCGAAATAAGTCATGGCATGGGTATTCTAGGTCATGGCGTAAGTCTAAAGTTTTAGTTTTTGAGTTACAAAAGGCAACTTGGTCACAACCAAATCTTCCCAAGTCATGGTCTAAGTCTTCAAACCTCTATTTTAACTTATGAATTTTGGTTTTCTTTATAGTAATGACGTATATGATCTTGGAAACAAATGTAAATGAGTTGTATGCTTCTCTAAGTGACTAAGAATGAAATGGAAGTTTAATATAGGGATTTATTTAACCACACACATGAACTCTCTTGTTCCTTTAAATGGTGACTAGTATTGATTAAATAGGTCCAAATTCCTCCGTATTTTCATCTTTAAACAAATTATTAATAATGATCGACATTCAATACTATTGATTAGGAACTCAATTATGATTAATTAATTTGATTTTTAGTTAGGGTTGTTATAGGTGCGAAGTTTTTTCTCATTTTTAATAAGTCATTGTTGGTGTTAAAAGAAGATATAGATAGAGATCTCAATTTTGTGAATCAATAGACAATGTTACTTAACATTATAGATGTGGCATTTATCATTGCTTTTGCAAGGGTAATTTAGTTGCTAGTTCCTCTACCCAAAATATGTCACTAGTCTAACCCATTTAAGCGAATAAGAGACATAAGTGCACGAGTTTCCAAGGAGTAAATTGAGATCATGTGTCTCTATTTAGCATTGATTCATATATAGCTCATTAATAGTACTTAGACAACCAAAGGTCATCAAAAAGTTAAGTGATAAATAATTAGATTGAAAAGTTTAAAATGGGAGTTTCACTTGAAGGCATAGAATTGGTTAAGGGAATCCAAATAAGTACTTAAGATAGTAATATGTAGTAGTCTGGTTATCTAAGTCAAGCATTTAAGAGTATTATGAATAGGGATTTGGTTTTAAAAGCTTGTCTATGCAACAAAAGGCATGGATCTTAGAGTGGTGTTAGAAAGTGAAGTGACTTGTCTTATGGGTTCTGACTTCATCTTATTATATCACCATCAAGTTATGCATATGTTGAAGCTTATATCCTTTACTTATGTGATGCATTGAGTTAAAGTTAATTGTGTTATTCCTATAGTTTATTTATTGGAAGAAATTTTAAATTATTTCAGTCAAATTTGGAAGTCTTGATCTTGTTAATATAAATTCTTTCTAATAAAAGGAGAATTAGAGTTTGTTATATCCCTTTGTCACACTTATGTAGTGTAGGCACTACAAAGTTCACTTTGCCTTATTTGAGAACATTCTGATATGATAAGGATTACAAGGCATCCAATAGTGCTCTTTAATAAGATTTGACAATCCTACATAAATATTGGGAGCTATGCTAATAACTTGATCATAGGGTATCTCAGCAATGTATTTTTTAGTGTGATGTTTTGTTTTCCTTGAGCTTATTAGTTGTGATAATTGAATAGCCTGGGTTTAAGATGGCATGTTGGAGAATTAGTGAACTAAGTTAGATGCTTCTTGGTGTGTTATTTGTGTAATATAGCCATTGCAAAAGGTAGATGAATTTTGTTTCAGTAAGTTAACATTATGTTCTTACTATCAAACTTTGGATGTGTACGAGTGGTATTTCAACACCCATTTTTTTCTCCCACCAGTAGAACTACCCTCAGTTTGGCATAAAGGATTAATGAAAGAAATGAAGTTACTATTCCTTCTGCTAATGTCTGTATTTAATTACAATATAGTAAGGTATTTTCAAGCTGTGCAGCTTGCCTTGTTCAAGTTGTACCTTGAGAAGACATGTTTAAAGGTGTTAAATTTAGCCATGTGCTTAGGTGATGACATGTTATTTGACCTTTATGTATATGGTTTCCATGGTCAAAAGACTATAATCTAATTCTGGAGAGGGAAAAGTGAAATCAAGAGATTCATTATACTAGGAATTGTTATAAGAATAATATGATATTTTAAAAACTAAAAGTGGTTAGTTAGCTCCTGCTTAAGGGAACTTAGATTAATTTAGTCTGGGTCTTACAGCTTATTTAGAGTTATTTCATGATGATTCTATATTTTGGAATAAGTGGCAAGGCTTAGCATAGTAGGGGATTTAGAGATCCAAGCATAGGGAGGTTGCGACTCGGTACTCGATAGATTAGTCTTTGCATCTTATAAAGGATGATGACTTAGGAAAGGATCCTTCATGATGTAATTTGTGTAATTCTAAGGTGCGAATAAATTAGGCCCAACGTTTAAGGGAAGAAACAATGTGTGAGCATTATTATAGGAGTGGAAATAGCTTGGGAAATTTCCATAAATAATTTTTGTGTGTATGTCACTTTTTGAATCCTAATGTGACTGAAGTTAAGTGCGATGCAAGTAACCATTTAAGGATTCATGATCAAATGTGATCTTCCACTTATCGCCTAGCATTATTGTAATGAATTGTAAGGTAAATGAATTTTTGTCCACAAGAATATCATGTTTAGGAAGTTCCTTCTCATGATTAAGCCACATAAAAAGTAAGAAGTGAAATGCATGCCAAATATCTTTACTTGTTTAAAACCTAGGATCTGCATTAGAGTTCAAATTTGAAGACCAAATTTCTGTTAAGATATTAGAATGTAAAGCCTACTAATTTTGGAATTTGAAATAATGGGAATTCAAAGTAATAAATGAATAGTATTAATAATTAAATTAAATGGGGTAGATAAATTAGACTTGAGGAAGTTTTAGTTAGAATTAAGTAGATAAATTTTTGGACTTGAAAATATCTTGAAAAACATTGAGTCCAAACTTAATATTTATAAAAATATTATTTGAGTTTAGTTTCTTTGTCCTATTGTTTTTTTTTTTTTCTCTTTTCTACTTTTCCATCAATGGTTCCCGTTCTTTGTTGCATGCCATGTGACCCTCCCTTTGTTTACTTCAAATATTCAACAATTACACTTAATCCCATTGGATAGATGTGTGGAACCCACCTTTTTTGTCTCAATCGCTTTCCTTATATGATCCATCTCTTTCCTTTCATATGAAACCTATGGCGCACATTTTCTCACACACTCTCTCTCTCTCTTTATATATATATATATATATACTTATTTATTTATTTCGCACTTCTTTCATTTCTTTTCTTATCTATAAGCTCCTAAAGCTTCAATTACCCTCCTTCTATTTATGTCTTCTCAAATCGTGAACAAGGAAGTAATTCACAACCTTTTGCTCATACCACCATAGCCATATCCTATTTATTTAGCATCTCTCTTGCTGATTTATAGATTTAAGGTGCATGAACATTAATAGCTTTCCTCCTTTCCTCACTATTAACTTTCAAACTATAGACTTCTCCTCCTTTTCTTCGTGTAGCGATTGTGGAGCCACCTTTAATCTTGGGTGAAATCTAGAGTCTTTCATTTTCAATCCTCTTGGTAAACCATCCCCTTTTTACTTCTTTGTAATCCTTATCCATTGTTATATTGGTTATGATTATGAAATCTAAGGATTTCTTGTAGTTGTAGGAAATTGTGCAATTGGTCACTTATGTAATGAACATAATTTCTGTAAAATGACGAAATGAGTTGTATAAAAGCGAGTCCACTGAAATGAGCTAGATAATGTCCCAAAAAATTTGGTTATAGTCTTAGGCTCCTAAAATGATAATTCTAAGCTCAAATGGAAAGAAAAATGAAGTTAGGATAGAGAAAAAAATGTGACGAAAACTGACGAAACGTAATGACATTTTCATAAATAAGTGCAACTTTTAGAAAGATACACAGGAAGGATTCTTAAAGGGGAAGTTTGAGTTACCGAGGGTTCTCAAAGGCCTCAAAAACCATAGGAAGCCCCAGGACTGGTAAAGCTCCTCTGGTATATGTTTTCCAACGGCAATAAGCCCGAACTTTGACAAATCTATTCAAAAAGGTTTTAGTTCCAATTTGAGTGATTCCAAAGGCATTTTATTAAATTAGGAACCTAAATTTTATAGTAGAAAAGATAGTTCTCACAAAGGAGCTAAAACGAAGCCGAAATGAAATTGCCATTACAGGAGGATGAAATTGAAATTTTTAAAAAAGTAAGTTTCTTGAATATTCCATAAGCTTATACTCTTCTTCCCTTCATATAGCATGACTTTCTTCTACCTAAAATATAGAAGATGACTAACTTCTTGAGGATCACCAAGAGAGGAAGAAAAGGAGGAGAAAAATCAAGGAAAAGGTGGGGAAATTTGTAGAATTTCATACTCTTTCTTTCTCCAACCTTACTCCTCTCCTTCCATGCTTTCTTTCTATGGTTTAGTTGAGATTTTTGGTTACATTTTGAGTCCAAAACTAAGGGGAGTGGTTTGAATTTCTTGATGAGAAGCCAGCCAAGGAGAAAGGCACTTGAAAGCTAGCTTGAATCCTAGGTAATCTTTGCTCTTTGTTGCTTCTTCTTCTTGCTCTCCCTTTGTGTGTATTTTAGCCAAGAATAGAACCAAGGGAGGGGAGGATTTTCTGCCCAAAAATAAGAGAGGGTTTTAAACCATGAGGCAAGAAATTCCAAGAAAAACTAATAGAAATCAAGTTAGGAAAGTGTAGGCTTCTTTAGAATTTTGTGAAATCTGATTGTGTGAGTAAATCCTTGACTATTTAAGTGTTTCCTTGAGCTCCTAAGACCTCTAGAAAACCCTCAAAGTGGCTCTCCCATCAAGAAAAAAATCAAAAACTACATAAAGCTCTATTATGGTGTATATTGAGGCCTAGGCTAGCATAAGTAGTTAAGGAGTATTTTAATTTGTTCTAGCCTTGGTTTGGGACTTTATATGATATTAAAAGATGGGAGAAACCATTGGAAAAAAATTTAGGAGCCATGGATTGGAAGATGGGACAATGGTGTCTATAATGGTGCTTTGTGAAGCAAATTGATTCTAAGCTTGTGCAAATAATTGTGTGAGGGCTCCAAGGACTTTGAATGAGGCCAAGAGACCTAGAAATGGAAAGAAACACGAGCTTTGAGCATGAATTGTGAAGGTTTCTTTAATAGGCCATTTATGGAACCATTATGCCACTTATGGAACTAAGCATGTGATCAAGAGTGAGTTTAATGTCTTGGTTTGTTTCAAGTATGTAATTGTGTGTTGTTTATGGTACTTTAGGCCAAGAGAACACCAACCCACCTAGGTACACTTGTGAGGCTGAGAAAGGGAGGGAGTAAAGCAAACAATGTAACATCCAATTCTCTGAAAACAAGAGAAAACGTGAGAAACGTAACGTACGGTTTCTTCGTTAATGAAAGAAATTCACCGGATACAAAAGGAAGTCCCTTGAAATGAGATAGTTAAGGTCCCAATAAATTTAGGAAGCATTCTAGACTCTTAAAAATGAGAATCCTAAGCTTAAACAAAAAGAAAAATGGAGCTAGAATGAAGAAACAATTTCTTACGAAAAGCTTACGAAATGTAATGGCATTTTCATAATTTTGAGAAAATTTTGGAATTTACACAAGAGGGCTTTTTAAATGAAGTTTTTGAGTTTTCTAGGGTTCTTAGAGACCCTAAAAATCATGGGAAGGCACGGGACAGTTAAAGCCCCTTCGATGGACCTTTTTAAATGTCGGTGTGCTCAAACTTTGACGGATTCATTGGGGAAGGTTTTAGATCCAATTTGAGTGATTCTAAAGGAATTTTACTAAATTGGGAGCCTAAATTTTATAATGAAAAAGACGGTTCTAAAAAAGGAGCTAAAACGAAGGAGAAACGAAAATGCGAAGAACGAAAGGCAAAATGGGAATTTTTGAAAAGTGTAACTTCCGCCCACCTATATATATGATGCATCTTTCTTCTCCCTTCATGTTGCACGACCAAGTTGTACCCAAAACTAGAGGAAAACCCTAGGGAGAGTGGTGCACAAGAGGAAGGCAAAGAGGAGGTGAAATCAAAGGCTTAAGGTATGGAAATTAGTAGTTTTCCATGCTCTTTCTCTTCCAAACCTCTTCTCCTTCATTCTCATTTCTTTTCTGTGGTTATAATGAAGTTTATAAATCTTTTCTAAGGGAGATATTAAGGGAAAATTAGGATTTGAAGAGAGGAGCTCAAAGAACATAAGATTCAAGTGAGAAAAAGCAAGAAAACAAGGTAATTTCTCTTCCTATGGTTGTTATCTTTGGTTCCTTTCTCCACCATTTCACCCACTTGAGAAAACCCTAGGAGGAGATGATTTTTAGGTAGAACCAAGCGTGAATCTAAGGAAAAAGGGTGCGGAGATTAAGAATATGCAAAGGGAATCATAAAAAAACCATTAGATTTCAAGATACAAATTCTAAGGTTTTGTGTGCACCTTCCAAAATCTAATTTCATATGATAATTTCTAGGCCTAATTAAGAGTTTAAATGAACTTCTAAGATCCTTAAGATGCTTCCCACATGCTTCCTCCTTCAAGAAACTAAGCAAATTCCAAGGAAGCCATTAAGCTTCATAGTCTAGGCCAAAATGAGATTCCATAGCTAGGGAGAGTTTTTAATTTTTCTAAGGCCATTCTTGAGTCATATATGATGAGTGAAAATGAGGAGAGGCCTTGGAAAAAAAAAATAAAACTCATAGGAAGTGATTTGGTGCTTTAGGTTCCATATTATGACCTAAAGAAGCAACATGTAGTTAAGCTCTTAGTTTTAATTGTGTGATGACTCTAAGAGGCTTAAAAGGAGTCAAGAATCATATTTGAAAGGAAAGAATGGAGCCTAGAAATTATTTGAGGGGTGTTGCTTCATTAGGTGCATTTATAGACTATGATGAAGTTATAGGCTAACCTCATGTCTAAGCAAATTGTATGATCTTAGAATTGACTTCATAAACCTAATTGGCTTCCATAAATTGTGTCTAGGCCAAGAGAAACCGTCTCCACAAATTTTTGTGTGTGTGGTCGAACAGAGGAGATTGGATTCAAAGGAAAAAGTGTGTGATTGTGTGTAAGGTAGCTCTCTCCACCTTTTCTCATGCATAGATGTGTGTTTAGCTTGTCTTAGAATGTGTGTATGTGTATTTTCAAGCCATGAAAAGTATGCTAGCATGACTTTATATGCCATGAGTTCATGATGCCATGTTATGTTTTCAAATGAATAAATGATGTTTGTATGAGTTTACTTGAGTATGGAAAGACCAAGAACTCTTGACCATGGTGAGGATGAGCCAAAAACCCTTGAGATTGGTTGAGACAAAGTAAAGAGTCTGCCAAAAGCAAAGTGGGCTCCCAAAAGTATGGTTGAGTCCAAAGCTCTTAAAGAATGGGTGAGGCAAGTCCAAAATCCATGAGGAAAAGTGTGAGGCCAATCCAAACACTTGGTGAGCTCTTGAATGACTTGTATGGCTTGTTCACATGCCAAGCTTGCTTCTTGAATGCTCATAGCTTCCATGATATTCATGCATGCATTGTTAAGGCTTGCTTTGCATATATTATGTATGATTGAATGGGAGATGAGGTATTGGGATTCTTTGAATCTCATTCCCTCCTCTCCAATGATTTCACATGCTAGGTGGACCAAGTGGATATGCTAATGGGAGCCAACAACGTTGAGAAAAGAAGATTGACATCAATATGTCTAGTTTTTGCCTTATTGAACCATGATGATGCTTTATGTTGTATATTATTGTTGTGAATGGTGACATATGTAATTATGTTATTATGTGATGTAAGAATGAAGAAATATGTTATATGAATAATAGAATGTAAATTGCGTATGTATGGCAAAAATAGCTTCATGAATGAGTTTATGGAAATGTGTATAAGTGTGGGTTAAAAGGCCAAATTGAGATGCATGGGGTTTGGAACCATTTGGACAGCTCACATAAGCCCTAAATGTGCTTTTAGACTTGCCCAAAAGGTGCCAAGACCAAGGGAAATTCATTTGGCAACTTTGGTACCTTATATGGAGCAAAAAATGATCATAATGGAACCCTATGTCACTTTTTAGCCAAATGAGCTCTTCTTGATTTGAGATTTGGTATACATTTAGAGCTTGTTGAGAGCTTTTTGAGAAGTTAAAGATCATAATTTTTGGAGGTCTACAGAATATTTCATAATTTTTCAAAGTTGGCTATTTTTCTGATTTTGGTTTGCTGCACTATTCATTTGGTCCGAAAATGAATTCTATCACATAGAGCTCAAATGATGTCTAATTACCATAAAATTTTATACGGAGAAACTATATATTCACAGTGAATCATGCCAGTTAGAACCAGCTCATTTGGGGGTCTAGAGAGGGAGATATGAGTTTTTGAATATTCTGTCTAGTATCAGGAATTTTGCCCGACCTAAGTTACTATTCCATTAAATTTCATAGTCTAGGCTTAATGAACTAGTCTGGAGATATTTTTTCTCTTTAGCTAACATCCACAAATTTCCATATTAGTATCATTTGCATGGATTGGATATTTGTGGAAGTAATTGGACATTTTCAAAGTTTTCTGCAAAATTTTGTGACAGTTCTAGAATGAAGTCTGACCTCTGGACCATTTTGGAAATCAAACGTCCTCTTTGATAGATTTTATGGTTTGAGCATATTTTTACTGTAAAGTAGACATCTGTAGCTTTCTAGAATGGCCAAGATTGTATGATTTCCATTTTTCTAGAATTATTTATGATTTTCCAAATTTTGGTAAAAAAAAGGGGCAAATCTGGCCGAAATTAAACCTCCATATTCTATGCTTCTTTTCGGTTTCCATGAGTTGTGGGCATAATTTTATGATGCAAATGAGTTGTATTGATATAATTAAATATGAGAATGTATAATATGAGCTCACACGGTCCATGTGACACCGAATGGAAATTTTAAACATGACGCAATGCGAAAATACTCATTATTTTAGTCTACCTTTCTTTACATTCTCATGGAATTAATGATGTGAAGCTCATAAATGTCATGAAATGAGCTAGAATTTATGGTGTTACAAACAAAGCTTGCATCAAGTTAAAGGTAGCTCTCCACCTCATTCTCCTTGCATTCTTGTGCATGTGTATATCTTTGTGTGCATGTATGCATTTATGTGACTTGAGAACATGCCACTTGATGTCTTGAGCTTGCATTAGTACCAATGTGTGTTCTTCAATGGCTTTTTTTGTGAAATTGGCTCTTAAGGGTGAGGTGATGCCAAAAGTTCCTTTATGTGGGTGAGGAAGTGCCAAAAGTCTCAAGGCATGGGTGAGACTAGGCCAAAAGTCTCTTGGATGGGTGAGGCCAAGTCAAAAGTTCCTAGGCCAAGAGTGAGGCATATCCAAAAGTTTTAGAAATAGGGTGAGGCAAAACCAAAAGTCCCTAGAGCTTCTTAATGACATGATTGTAAATGTGTGGAATGAAAATCTTGAAAATGAGGATTTATGATCTTGGTAGCTTGTTTACTTGTACACTTATTGTATGTATGCCTTGAATGTGTGTGTAAATGGGTGTGTGAGCTATTAAGATTCTAGGAACCTCACTCCCTTCCCTTCATCATTTTAAAATATCTAGGTGGCATTCAAGAAGCAAGGAATGCAAGCCACGAACCTTGAGAAGTTGTATTATGTCTATTATGTAACCTTCCTTGTAATGGAATGTCAAAGTGAGCTTGTACATGTAATTTTTAAGTTGTAAACCATTGAACAAATGTAATATTATGTATGAATAATGTATGAAAATTGTATGGTGCCAAGACAATGGACATAGGAAATTTGAACCCATGTGTGTATACTTGAATACATGCATTCTTGAGTGTGAAATAGCAAAATTGAGATGCATGAGGTTTGAGACTACTTGAGCAATTCCTACAAGTCATATTCATGTTCTTAAACTTGCTCAAGAGGTGTCAAACCATTAAGAAAGCCATTTAGACTAAAGTGATACCTTATGGAAGGTAAAATTGAACACATTGTGACGCTATATCACTTTTTGTCCATATGAGTCTTCTTGGTTTGAAGTTTGGCATGTATTTAGAGCTTGTTAAGAACTTTTTGAGAAGCTAAAGTAGGTATTATTTGAAGGTCTACAAAATTTTTGGTGAATTTTTGAAGTTGGCAAAAATTATGGTTTTGGTCAATGTACTATTCATATAGTCTAAATTTTGATCTCTATCATTCATGGAGAAAATGATGTCCAATTGTCACAAAATTTTACAAGGAGAAACTAGACCTTCTTAATGAGTTGTGCTTATTAGAATCACCTCATTTGGATGTCTACAGAGGGAGATATGAATTTTTGAAGTTGCTATTCTATTCTAGGTGCACCTCTAGACCCATGTTACTATTTGATTGCTTTTCAAGGTCTGAATACTCTTGGATTGGTCTAGAACTATTTTTATCTTCTAGTTAACATCTGTAGCTTTCCAAATTGATATAGATTGTATAGATTAGATATTTCTGGAATTAGTTATGAATTTCCAAAGTTTATATCAATAAGTTGTACCAGATTTCTAGATAACTTGACCTCCCTGCCTTTTCTACTGTCAAATGTGGTCCAAATGAGATTTTCGTGGCTGACACTTATTTTTAATGTAAATTTAACATATAGAAATTTCTCCAAAGATATGGTTTGTGTGATTTCAATTTTTCTAGATTTAATTATGATTTTTCAAAGTTGTCTCAAATTCTGCCACCTTGAAACATGAGGCAAAATGTGATTATTTTGGATTTTTGACTCTTGATCTGTGGTTTATGCTAAGTTTTGAGATGTTATGATTTGTATGAATGGAAAATAATTAAAGAATGTTGTTGGTGAGTTCATAGGGCCCCAGAAATGAGAAATGAAAAACTTTATCCACTACGCAACACAATTTAATTCATTATTTTAATGCATTTTCTTGGGATTTCTTTGAAAAATTGTGTAATCCCACTTGCACAGAAGATTATCAATGTTAGAAATAATATGGTATTGCGTTTATTGGTATTAGAGCAAAGGTCTAGGCACTTTTGCTTTGTAGTTGGCTCTTGAATGGCGTGTTTGGGTTGTGTTCAGGTGGAATATCTATGTATATGTGCTTGAATTGTAATTGTGGGCTAAAGTTGTTACTCTTTTTCAATGAAAATGGTTGAGACGAGAAGAGGCAAAGGTAGGGGCAAACTGTTTATGGGATTGGAGGTTGAATTCAAGGTCCTTTTGCAAGCTATCATGGAACGGCTCGATGGATTTGATAACGTGATAGCCCAGCAGCAATACATTGTGGTGCAGCAGTAGCATGAGATGATTGTGCGGCTGCAGGAATCCCTAGCTAGATAGGAGGAACCAAGAGAGAGGCCCCTCCACCTTAATCTCAGCCTTTTACTTTTGGTACTCCATAGCTTTCCATTTTGAGTGTTCCACGTAACACTATAATTTCTAACTCATCTCGTGCCTTTAATTAACTCCATTCCATGAATCATGTGAGTTTCCAATGAAAAGGCAATAAAAATAATAAATATTTTCGCGTTGGATCATGTATAAAAATTTCATTCGGTGTCACGTAGACCGTGTGAGCTTATACAATATATTCTCATATTTAATTATATGAATACAACTCATTTGCATCATAAAATGTGGCCCAAAACTCATGGAATTCAAAGGAAAGCTTAGAATATTCATACATATTTTCGGCCAAACTTTTGCTCATTTCTAACCCAATTTTGGAAAATCATAACTAATTTTAGAAAAATTGAAATCATGTATTCTTGGCCATTATGAAAAGCTACAAATGTATCTTTATACTAAAAATATATCTAGACCATAACATCCATCACAAAGGACGTTTGACATCCAAAATGGTCTAGAGGTCAAACTGCTCACTAGTGCTGTTATAAATTTCTGTAGCAAATTTTGAAAATGTCCAATTAATTCCACAAAAATCTATTACATGAAAATGATACCAATCTGGAAAGCTGTGGATGTTAGCTAGAGGGAAAAAATAACTCTAGACCAACTCAAACATCCCAGACCTCAAAATTCAATGGAATAGTAATTGAGGTCGAGTAAAACTCTTGATACTAGACAGATTCTTTAAAAATTCATATCTCCCTCTTTAGACCTCCAAATGAAGTGCTTCTAGTTGACACCAGTCACTAGGAATGTCTAGTTTCTTTGTATAAAAGTTTGTGGCAAATTTCATATCATTTGAACCCTGTGTGACAGATTTCATTTTCGAACCAAATGAATAGTGCATCATACCAAAACCAAAAAATTTTCCAACTTTGAAAATTCACCAAATATTCTATAGACCTCCTAAAATTATGTTCTTTAGCTTCTCAAAAAGCTCTCAACAAGCTCTAATTGCATGCCAAATCTTAGATCACGAAGAGCTCATTTGGCCAAAAAGTAATATAGGGTTCCATTATGGTTAATTTTGGCTCCATATGAGGTACCAAAGTAACCAAATGGCTTTCCCTAAGGTTTGGCACCTTTTGGGCAAGTCTAAAAGCATGATTAAGACTTGTGTAAGCTATCCAAATGGTCTCAAATTCCATGCATCTCATTTTGGCCATTTCATCCACACATATGCATAATTCCATCAAACCATGAATGAAGCTAATTTGCCATCAAATACCCATTTCACATTCTAATGGCTACATGACATATTCTCATTCATACATGACATATTATCATAATTACATATGCTCAAGAGGTCATAGACCATATACATCAATGATCATTTGACATAAATATGGTCTTAAAGTAGCAAAACTCAAGTACTTTGTTGTCAAACTCTTTTCTTCAAGGTGGTTGGCTTCCACTTGGTCCACTTAGCATGTGAGATCGTTGGAGAGAAGGAAATGAGATTCAAATAATCCCAATAGCTCATCTCCCATTCAATCATACATAATGGATGCAAACAAGTCTCATAAATGCATGTATGGTTATGTTGACATGTGCAAACATTCAAGAAGGATTTTCATCATTTGAGAATGTCATACATAGCATACAAAGGCTTGCCAAGCAAGTGGATTGCCCTCACCCAATTTCTTATGGATATTGTGCAACACTTCGAAATTAATTAAAGTGTTAATCATGGATTAAGGTTAATTAAGGATAATTAATAGAGGATAATTGGGCAAGTTAGTGAATAGGTATTCTAGAGAGATAAATTGTTAATCTGGGTTAAGAATTTATTTGGGATAGAAACTTCACCTAGGCCCAAATTAATGAATCATGATAAGAGGCTAATGGAGGCCCAATGAATTAGAGGCAGACCCAAACTAATTTAATGAGATAGAGGCCCAAGATTTATCTTGTATAGGTTCAATTAAGTGGCCCAATTACCCTTGTGCAGACCCAAGCCCTTGAGCCTTTCAAGTTTGGCCCAAAACCCATAAAACTTCAGCAACCCAATGTATTAAACTGGCCCAAAAGAATTTTGTAGCCCAACAAGTGAAAACTGGCCCAATAAGCTAAAGTCTGAAGCCCATTTGAACTTAGACCTTGGAGCAACCCATAACCCATTTTTGACCCAACTCAAACCCATCTAAAACCCTAATACTTCAACCACTTATCCCATTTGCTGAAACTCAAAAGTGAAATTTGGAGGTGGAGAAGGAGGCTAGGGTTTGGGGCAAAAAATTCTGCATTTTCACACACTTAGAGCAAGATTTGGCTAAGGTAATAGTTATACAACTTAATCCCCTCATCTTTCTCTTTAATTTGGTCCAATTAGTTTTTCATTTGGAGAATTTTCATCATACCCAAAATCTGAAATATGGGTGTTTAGGGATTTTCTTGGGGAAATTCGTAGGTTGAGGTTGGGGTTAGTATTAGGTGACTTTAAACCCCCCATTTTGATGCCTTCTTTGTTAATTTGAGACCCCCATAGCTGAATTATAAAATGGATATTAATTTAGTACGAATTTATTTAGAATTTTGGGTGGATTATTGAGATTTCTGATAGAGGACACTTAAATCCGAATTTGGGATTGGTAGTGACTGGGTAAGTGCTTTTTAGGTAGTTATTAGCATTTAAATCTCTTAAGTACTTATTGCAACTGCTAATGATGAATTAGAGTAATAATCATCTGATGTTCTGGTTATAGGGAGATATTGTATCTGTGGTGGCTGTTGCAAAATTTGTCTACAAGTGAGGTAACCGGGGTTTACATTAATTCCATGCATATGTCAGTTTAAATTTCATACTTGCTGTATATGAATGATTTGAAATGCTGAATGAATTGGTTGGCTATCTATTGTATGATGATTGGACCTTGTGAGTCCATGGTGGAGCTGTGGTGCGACTGCCACCCGTGCATGTGCTACGATCGAGCACCGGGTTATGATCAAACCCCAGATGCACTGAGCCCTGGTTGTGCTCAATGGGGAGTAGGTATCGTGGACGGGCCTCTTCCGGTGTTAATGGCCTTTAACATGTGATAATATGATTGCTAGTATGGGATAGTGATCATGATAGCCTAATCGCTTCATCCACTGATATGATTGATATGATTGATATAATTCACATGTTGATGTTTGTTTCATGCATTTATGGTAATTGAACTGGATTATATGATGGAATTGCCTTGGTTACTGAGATTCATATCTCACCCTGTTTTATGGGATTACAATTTCAGGTGAAGGTTCTTCGGGTAAGGATAAGGGTAAGCAAGTAGATGAACATCCATGAGTTAAGGCCCAGTGTGGGGAAGCTACACTTGGTCTGAGTAGAATAGGGTAGATGCTAATTTTTGTTAAGTCTTGTATAGCATCATCATGTATCTGTATTGCCAAGTGTAGGAGTCTGTATTTTGATAATGTAATGTGTATTTATGAAGGAGTAGGCCTTACTTTAAATTAGAGATTGATGTATGGATTTATGTTATCTGAATGAGCCTTGTGGAATTCAAGTTATTGTTGTATTACAAATTGCTGATCAATGGACTTGCTGACATAGGGTAATTAGAGAAAAGAAAATGATCCTTGAATCTTGATTTAGAGAGGATAGATTAACTAGTTAAATTAGACTAATGAAGGACATTTGAGCCCCACAATGAAGTTAGAGGAGCCCTAGGGTGTTAATGGAAAGAGAGTGGAGAGTAAGAGGCAAAAAATTCAGAGTTATAGGATCAGAAGGAATTTAGCCGCGGCTAAAATTTAGTTGGCCAGGGCCAATAGAAGCGGAGTTGCCCAGGGAGAGTTCCAGAGAGGAATTCGCCGTGGCGAAATGTTAATTGGCCGCGGTGAAATTTGAGAGGTCAAACTGGGAGTCATCCAGAGGGGAATTCGTCGCGGCGAATTAGGGAATTGGCCGTGGCTAACTTTTGAGAAAATGTCCCCGGCATTCCAGAGAGGAATTGGCCGCGACGGAAGGTGGAATTGGCTGCAGCCAATATCGGGAGGTGAGCGAGGAAGTTCCAAGAGGCTTCTTCGCCAATATCGGGAGGCGAGCGAGGAAGTTCTAGGAGGCTTCTTCGCCACGGCGCCAGGTAGGTTGGCCGCGGCGAAGGTCCAACTCGCCGCGGTGACGAAGAGAGGAGGAAAAATAGAATGGAATTGGCCGCGGCTAACATGCTAAAACACTTATATTACCTAGAAAACCCTGGTTTTCCATATGTTAATCATAAGGGATGATCTAGAGTCATTAGGATGAATCACGATTGATGAGTAATAGAACCCAAGGCCTATAAATGGATGTTTAATTCCCTTATGAATATGAGAGTATATGATCGTATGAATGATGACTCTAATCACATTAAGGTTTAAATTTGTCCACATTTTCATGACCTATAATGATTAATCGCCTGTTTAACCTTAATAATGATGATAAGAAATTAGGGTCGTCACATATTGGACTTGCCTCACCCATTCTTTAAGAGATGCTTAGACTCAACCATGCTCTTGGGAGCCAACTTTGCTTTTGGGAGACTCTTTACTTTGCCTCAACCAATTTTATGTGTTCTTGGCTCATCCTCACCATAGCTAAGGGTTCTTGGCCTCATTGCACTCAAGCAAACCCAAACACACATCAAAACATCATATGAAACATAATATGTCATCATGAAATCATGGCATATAAAATCATGCTAGCATACTTTTCATAACTTGAAAATACACATACACACATTCTAAGACAAGCTAAGCACACATCCAGGTATGAGAGAAGGTGGAGAGAGCTACCTTGTACACAATCACACACTTTTTCTCTTGAAATTCCCTTCCTTGCTTCAGCCACACATACAAAAAAGTGTGGGGAAGATTTCTCTTGAGCTAGAGATAATTTATGGAAGCCAATTAGGTTCATGAAACAAATTCTAAGGCTACACAACTTGCTTAGACACTAGGTTATTCTATAAACCCTATTATGGTTCCATAATTACACCTAATGAAGCAAAACCCCTCAAATAAATTCTAGGCTCCATTCTTTCGTTTCAAATATGATTCTTGACTCCTTTTAAGCCTCTTGGAGTCATCACACAATTAAAACAAAGAGCTTAACTACGTCATAATATGGAACCTAAAGCACCAACTCACTTTTTTTGAGTTCTAAATTTTTCCCAAGGCTTCCCATCATATTCATTCATCATATATGACTCAAAAATAGGTTTAGAAAAATTTAAAACTCTCCCTAGCTATGCTATCCTTACCTGGCCGAGGCTTTGGAGGAAATGGAGCTCCTTGGAGTTTGCTTTGTTTTTTTAAGGGAAGAAGCATATGGGGAGCCTCTTAGAGATCTTAGGAGCTCATTTAAACTCTTATTTAGGCCTAGGAATCATCATACAAAATTTGATTTTACGAGGTGCAATTGAGACCCTAGAAATTGCATCTTGTAATTTAATGGCTTTTTATTAATTTCCTTTGTATATTCTTAATCTCCACACCCTTTTTCCTTAGAATCACCCTTGGTTTTGCCTAAAAATCAATTTCTCTTATGTCTTCTCAAGTGGGGCGAAATGGTGGAGAAGGGGAGCAAAGGGTAGCAACCATGGAAGAAGAAAATACCTTGTTTTCATGGCTTTTCTCACTTGAATCTTGTGTTCTTTGAGCTCCTCTCTTCAAATCCAAAATTTTCCCTCAATTTCTCTATTAAAAAAGATTTATAAACTTCATTATAATCATAGGAAACAAAGGAGAATTGAGGAGAAGAAGTTTGGAATGAAGAAATCATGAAAAACCATGAAAATCCATACCTTTCTACCTTGAATTTCTCCTTCTTTTCTTCCTCCCTTGGTGTGCCACTCTCCTAAGGTTTTTCTTCTGATTTTGGGTAGAACAATCTGAGACTAAATGAATGAGAGAATGGGGTACCTCATATATATAGGTGGAGGAGAATGGCTTTTTCAAAAATTTCCATTTTGCCCTTTGTTCTTGGCATTTCTTTTCTCTTTCGTTTTTGCTCCTTTTTTAGAACCGTTTTTTCCATTATTAAATTTAGGTTCCCAATTTAGTAAAATACCTTTGGAATCACTTAAATCAGAGCTAAAACCTTCCTAAATGAATTTGTCAAAACTGACGTTGGAAAACATCCACTGGAGGGGATTTAACTGTCTTAGGGCTTTCCATGGTTTTCAGGGCCTCTAAGAACCCCAAAGAACTCAAAACTTTCATTTAAAAAGCCCTCTTGTGTGAATTCCAAAATTTGCTCAAAATTACGAAAATGCTATTATGTTTCGTAAGCTTTTCATAAGAAATTGTTTCTTCATTCTAGCTCTATTGTTCTTTTAGTTTGAGCCTGAGATTCTCATTTTTTAGAGTTTAGAATGCTTCCCAAATTTTTTGGGACCTTAACTATCTCATTTTGGGGGACTTCCTTTTGTATTCAGTGAATTTCGTTTGTTTATAGCGAAACCATATGTTACGTTTCTCAAGTTTTCTCTTATTTTCAGAGAACCGGATGTTACATTCCACCCCTACCTCCCTAGGAGCCAGCTTAGTCTTCACCATCCATTCAGAAACAATTGAATCAATTCAAAAAGAATAACCCATTGGTGTTTGATGGGAAATTGGATATGAATAAAGCAGAGGCCTAACTAGTGGAGATTGAGAAGATTTTCACAGTGATGGATTGCACCTCTAAATAGAAAGCTCAGTTAGCCACCTTTATGCTACAGAAAGAAGTTGACAAGTGGTGGCATAGTGCAAAGTCTCCAATGGAGACTAGAAATTTGTAGATTACCTGGGAGAACTTCTTGGTATAATTTTATGAGAAGTATTTCCCCAGTTTTGTAAGAAAACAGAAAGAGGTGCAATTTATGGGGCTAAAGTAGACTGATGACATGATGGTAGACCAGTATATGGCCAAATTCATAGAGTTGTCTTGGTATTCTTCCTACCTTTAAAGATATGATGACGAGCCCTAGAGGTGCGAGCAATTTGAGATTAAGCTGAAGTCCCTGATTAGAGACAGAGTAACTCTATATAGGGTTCAGAACTTCAATGCCCTTGTGGAGATTAGCAGAGTGATCGAGAATAATTTAAAAGAGATTATGCCTGCTACTATAGTATCTGGTCAGAGAGGGGCTTTAAAATTAAAGAGACTGAGACCAAAGGAGGGTGCTAGCTCTACACTTACTAGTAAAAAGAAGAGCAAGGTACAGTGGAGTAGGAGGCCACCGAAAAGAAAGAAGGTATAGCTCCTGAGAACTCAGTCATCCACACAGCAGTCTATAGTGACCTATTTCAAGTGTGGGAAGCTGAGGCACTTAGCCAGGAATTGCCCCCAGGCAGATGCAGTGCCTCTTAGGCCATAGACCTAGGGCAGGGTGTTCACCTTTTCTCAGCAGGAGGCTGGTGCATCTCCCAGTCTGATTCGTGGTACACTCATAGTGAATGATTTTTCTATGATTGCTATGTTTGATTTGGGTGCTAGTCACTCATTTATATCCTATGACTGTGTAAGATATTTGGGTCTAGCCATTAGTATTTTACCATTTGATTTGTCTATCACTACACCCATTGGAGGCTGTGTGATTACTTCCCATGCTTGCCTAAATGTCACTGTATAGTTTAACCATTGTTACACTACCATTGATTTGATCTGTATGTCATTCCATGATATTGATTTGATTATTGGCATGAACTGGATAACTGTTAATAATGCTATCCTTGATTGTGAGCACCACACCATATTTGTAACTTCTTGTGGGATCATACCTAGGATAGGGGCCGAGTTATCCTTTATGATTACTACCCAAGCTGAGAGATATTTAGAGCATGGATGTTAACGGTTTTTAGTCTTTTTCTCTATTCAGGTCGAGGTAGAAAAAGGGATAGAAGAGATCCTAATAGTTAGGAAATTCTCAGAGGTTTTCCCTAAAGCTTTTGATTTTAGTGGCTTGCCCCCTGAGAGAGGAATAAAATTCCTTATAGATATAGTGCCTGGGGTTAGACTGGTGTCCAAGGCTCCCTATAAGATGGTTCCCACTAAGCTTGCTGAGTTAAAGAAGCAAATAGAGGAACTGTTAGAGAAAGAGTTTGTCCACTCTAGTGTTTCACCCTGGGGAGCTCCAGTGTTATTTGTGAAAAAGAAAGATGGTAGCTTGAGATTGTGTATAGATTATAGAGAATTGAATAAAGTTATGATCAAGAATAAATATCCTCTCCCTATAATAGATGATTTATAAGATCAGTTATCTGGGGTATCTGTATTCTCTAAGATAGACCTTAGATCTGAGTATCACTAGCTGAGAGTGAGAGCTGAAGACGTCTCAAAGATAGCCTTTAGAACTAGATATGGGCATTATGAGTTCCTTGTGATGCCATTTAGGTTGACGAATGTGCCTGCAGTGTTTATGGATTATATGAAGAGGATATTTAGATTGTATCTAGATAAATTTGTTGTAGTCTTTATTGATGATATCTTAGTGTACTCTAGATCCTTTGAGGAGCATGAAGGACATTTGAGATTAGTCCTAAAAACTTTGAGAAGTAAGAGATTATATGCCAAATTGAGTAAACATGAGTTTTGGCTTACTAAGGTGAAATTCTTAGCTCACATTGATAAGCATATTTTTTATACATTTTATTCTCCTTATCTTAGGTATTTTAATGATCAAATATGGCTTTAAGGATTTACTTAGGTGGATAATTGATTTTAGTAGCCATTTTCTGCACTCTAGGAATTAAACTGCAAAATGATGGATTTTAAAGCATAAATCATTTTAAATGAATTTTGGGAATATTCCTACTTAATTTTCTTATTTGTTTTTATGCAGATTTTTGGGCAAATCAAATTTAAAATGAAGATGAATTGATGGCATATGGAAGGCTCTTTAGGAGGCATAAGTCTAATGTAATGAGGAGCAAATCATCTCTCATGTTAATGAAGGAATGGATGAATCATGCTACACAATTCCCACATTGAACCGTGCTCCCTGTTGTAGCAACACAAAAACACATTCCACGTAGCAACCCATCAAATCATCATTTTGTAAAGAAAAGAAGCCTCTATTTTGGAGAGCAAAACGATCATGTTGAGGCAGCACTTGGTTTAGAAGAGAATAGCTACATAAAGCTTGGTTGTAAACAAAAGAGAAGGAGCAGAACAGAGCACGAAAAAGGGAACTATATGAATCACACAAAGCACGTGGTAAATGAGCTGAATGAACAAGAGAAGAAGCTTCAAGCATTTACGATTTTGATGTGAAAGTGTGAAGTTTAAATAAAGAAGAAACTTGAAAAGAAGCAAGCTTGAGCTTGGGTGGATGAAGTAACAGAAGATAATGTGGGCTGAAGGAAGCATAGGCACATGGTTTAATAAAAGGCAAGGCTAAAGCTTCTGATCCAGGAGAAGGGCTACTACTCATACATATAGCCACATCCACCACACTTCATACGTAACACAATGCCATACACAAGAAGCTTAAATGGATGCATAGCTCAATCTCACATTGATTCAGGCAGGCTCTTCTCTTCTTAACACATGCACGAGGTCCCACCAGAACCACACGTCCAGTTCGCTTGTTTGCATGCATGAAGCCACAACCATCTACATACATCAGGTTCATGGTAATGAATGGAAAGAAGAGCTACTACACAAGGCATGGCTTAGGTGTTGAGGCTGGAGAACAACGCTGAGCAAAGTGAAAGAGAAGCAATGAGTGAAGGAAGTAATGGGCTAGGCAAACAAAGGTGTAAAATAAAACAAATGAAAAACATGCAATAGCCATATGGAGCTAACATGAAGAAGTTGAGAATCAGAGGAGCCATGTGGAAATCATTTAAACTGAATGAGCTGGGAACTTATGGAATAAAAATGTGAAGAAAAAAAGACACGAGAAGGAGCTAGGGGAAAAAGAATAACATGAGCTGAGGGTTGGACAGCAACGCAAAAAAATGACAAAAGAAGGATTCATGAACACACAAGGGAACATGTGGGCAGAACGTGGAAGAAGCTATAGGTTGATTTGAAATGAACCACGTGGAAAAAAGTATGATGCCATAAGTTTTGGAAGCTGAATTAAGAGGAAAGAAAACATGTATATAGCATGGAGAGAATCATGTGAACAGCAAGGGGTAGCTACGGGTTATGAGATGTCAAGTTAGCTCACGTGAGGAATAATTGAATCAAACAAAAAAACTCACGGGCAGAATAAATGAAATGCAACACGTGAATCATTAAAAAAAAGTAAAGGGGAAGCACGTGATAAAGGCTGAAGCTGGAGGGTAGAATCACACACCATTCCATTCATATACAACGCATCATCCAGATACATACTCGATTGTCATTCCATACACAGAATACACTCATTCGTCCATTCCACGTCATAGCCATTTTCCCATTCCATCATCTTCCATTCTACCTTCAATGAAGCTCTAATCTCCATCTTGTGATTAGCTTGGAAGACAACCTTGGAGAAACTTGAATCTATTGGAGATAACAAAGGATTTTGGGCTAAGATTCTTTTATTTTTCCAGCACTTTTCTTTTCTTATATTATCTTGGTTAAGATTGTATTTGATTAGGAATGTGTGTTGTCTATAATTAGTGGCTGGTTATACATTGATTAGGATACTTTTTGTTGATTAATTGAGTTGATTAAATACTAAATTTTTCAATTTCCTACAATTATTCATATATGTAGTCAAGGTGTTTGATGAAATGCATGTGAGAGATTGAGTGCTTAATTGTCTAATTTGAGGATCCATGGGAGTTTAATTGGTTAATTGAATCTCCTAGGGTGTTAATTTAGAGGCTAATTAATCAACTAATTATTCAATTCAAGTGTTCATTGATCCTAATGACAAGAGTTAGCAATTTAATGCGAGATCGAGGTTTCAATTCAATATTAGATTGTTAATCTCTTGATTCTTGTGTGGTAATTCAAGATATATTTGTCATAAACATAATTAGGGATTCTTAGACTAGAATTAATCACAATTGAATTAGGATAAGGATAGTGGATACCAAGGGATGAATCCAAAGCTAGTCACAAGTCCATCATTCATTCATTAGCTTATGCAATTAGGTAGTTAGTGATTTTGATTCAATTAATTTTAGATAGTTTAATTAAACCAAAATCCCCCTAAATTAGGTAGTTCTAGAATCTTTATACACTTAGAAAGCCCAATTAAACATTGAACTCCATTTCCAAAGGAGATGACCTAGGTTGTGCCACTAACTATACAATTTAATTCAACCTAATTTTATTTTGAGGGTTACGTGACATGACTATCACACGTGATCTTACGAGACGGGGTCACAGTAGATCACCATAAAGTTGAGGCTGTGTTACAGTGGGATAGGCCTAGGATGATCACTAAGGTTAGGAGTTTTCTTGGTTTGGCAAAATATTACAGACAATTTATTTAGGGCTTTTCTCAAATGGCCTTACCATTCACGAGGCTAACTCGGAAGGATACACCTTTCATATAGGATGATAGATGTGAGAGGAGTTTCCAAGAGTTGAAACTCTGATTGACTACTACCCTTGTACTAGTTATTCTTGACCCTAGATTACTATTTGTGGTATATAGTGATGCCTCGAGGAGAGGGTTAGGATGCATGCTGATGTAGTAGGGTAGGGTAGTGGCATATGCCTCTAGGCAATTGTGGCCTAATGAGGAGAGCTATCCAACACATGACCTAGAGTTAGCTGCAATAGTTTTTACTCTTAAGATTTGGAGGCACTATCTATATGGTGCAAGTATAAAGATTTATGGTCACCACAGGAGTCTGAAATACCTTTTTGACCAAAAGGAACTTAACATGAGACAGAGAAGATGGATGGAGTTCCTGAAATATTATGATTATGTGTTGAAATATCATCTAGGTAAGGCCAATATGGTGGCCAATGCATTGAGCAGGAAATCCATCCACTTTGCCTATATGATGATTAGGGAGCAGGAGATCCCAGAGAAATTTAGAAATTTAAATCTCTCTTGCCAGCTGGTATTGGGTAGATTATTCTTGAGTAAGACTCAGATTGAGAATGAGTTGAGAACCCAAATCTTAGATGCCCAAAGAGAGGATAAGTTTTTAAGGCAAATTAGGAGCGAGATTTCCCTAGGTAGGACCTCAGATTTTAGGATATCTGATGATGGTGTGAGAGTATATTAGGATAGAATCTCTGTACCTAGTAATAATGAATTGAGAGAGAGAATTTTAGAAGAGGCAGATAAGAGTAAATATACTATCCACTCAGGGGCCACCAAGATGTATCAAGATCTAAAAAGAATTTTTTGGTCACAAAGATTGAAGAATGATGTCACAGATTATGTGATAGGGTGTTTAGTGTGCCAAAGGGTTAAGATAGAGTACCAGAGACCAACTGAGTTATAACAACCCTTAGATATCCCTGAGTGGAAATGGGATAGTATAGCTATAGATTTTATTATTGGGTTACCTAGGACATCCTCTAGACATAATGTTATCTGGGTAGTTGTAGATAGATTGACGAAGTCTACATACTTTTTAGTGATCAGGGCTACTTATACTTTAGATATACTAGCCCAGTTGTACATATATGAGATAGTGTAACTTCATGGAGGATCCAGTAGTATAGTATCTGATAGAGACCCTAGGTTCACATAGGACTTCTGGAGGTTATTATAGCATACCTTAGGGACCAGGTTGCATTAGTTCTGCCCATCAGTCCCAAATAGATGGTCAGACTAAAAGGACCATCCAAACCTTAGAAGACATGATGAGGGCATGTGTGTTAAAGATGAGGAGTAACTAGGATGCGTACTTGCCATTAGTAGAATTTGGTATAATAATAGTTATCATTCTAGTATCCAGATGGCCCCGCACGAAGTGCTGTATAGGAGAAAATGTAGATCCCCTTTGTGTTAAGTTGAGCTAGGTGAGAGGAGTCTGATAGGACCTAAGATAGTAGACCAGACAACCAGCAGATAGAAATGATTAGAAAGAAATTTCTTACAGCCCAGAGTAGGCAAAAGAGTTATGCTGATAAGAGAAAGAGGCTATTAGGGTTTGAGATTGGAGACCATGTATTCATTCAAGTGTCTCCAATGACTGGGGTAGGTCAGCCTATGAGGGTAAAGAAGCTCAGTCTTAAGTATATTGGTCTATTTGAAATAGTTAAGAAAATTAGACCTGTGGTCTACTGGATAACCCTACCTCCAAACCTAGCCCAAATCCATAATGTATTCCATGTCTCCCAATTGAAAAAGTACTTACCAGACCCCTCACATGTCATAGAACGTGAACATATGCAATTGCAGGAAAATCTTTCCTATGTAGTGAAACTAGAGAGGATTGTGGACGCTAAACTGAAATAGCTAAAAAGCAAGAACATCCCTTTGGTGAAAGTGGTCTGGAAAGGTCTAACATCTGAGGAGACAACCTGGGAGCTGGAAGATGAAATGAGACAGAAATATCTAAAACTATTACCCTAAGATATGTATTTAAATTTCGAGGACAAAATTTAGTTTAAGGGGGTGGAAAATGTAACAAATGTAATTTTCGTAAAATGATGAAATGAGTCGTAGAAAAGTGAGTCCTCTAAAATGAGTAAGATAATATCCCAAAAAATTTGGGTAGAATCCTAGGCTCCTAAAAATGATAATTCCAGACTCTGACAGAAAGGAAAATGGAGCTAGGATGAAGAAACAAATTGTGACGAAAATTGACGAAATGTAATGGTATTTTCATAAATAAGTGTAACTTTTGGAAAAACTTATAGGAGGGCTTTTTAAATGGAAAATTTGAGTTGCCCAGGGTTCTTAAAGGCCCCAAAAACCATGGGAAGTCCCAGGATTGGTAAAGCCCTTTTAGTGCACATTTTTCAATGATGGTGAGCCCAAACTTTGATAGATTCGTTCAGGAAAGTTTTAGCTCCAATTTGAGTAATTCCAAAGGCATTTTATTAAATTGGGAACCAAAATTTTATAATGGAAAAGAAATTTCTCATAAAGGAGCTAAAACAAAACTGAAATGAAATTGCCATTACAAGAGGATGAAATTAAAATTTTTGAAAAAGTAAGTTTCTTGAATGTTCCATAAGCGTATTCTCTCTTCTTTCCCTCATATAACACGAGTTTCTTCTGCCTAAAATACAGAAAATGACTAACTTGTTAAGGCATGCCAAGAGAGGAAGAAAAGGAGGAGAAAAATCAAGGAAAAGGTAAGGAAATTTATAGAATTTCATGCTCTTTCTTCCTCCAACCTTGCTCCTCTCCTTCCATGCCTTCTTTTTATGGTTTAGTTAAGCTTTTTGGTTCTATTTCGAGTCCAAAACTAAGGGGAGTGGTTCAAATTTCTTGAAGAGAAGCCAATGAAGGAGAAAGGCACTTGAAAGCTAGCTTGAATCCTAGGTAATCTTTGCTCTTTGTTGTTTCTTCTTCTTGCTCTCCCTTTGTGTGTATTTTAGCCAAGAACAGAACTAAGGGAGGGGAGGATTTTCTGCCCAAAAATAAGAGAGGAACTAGGGTTTTAGACCATGAGGCAAGAAATTCCAAGAAAAACCAATAGAAATCAAGTTAGGAAAATGTAGGCTTCTTTAAGATTTTGTGTGAGTAAATCCTTGACTATTTAAGTGTTTCCTTGAGCTCCTAAGACCTCTAGAAACCCCTCCAAGTGGCTCTCCCATCAAGGAAAAATCAAGAACTCCATGAACCTCCATTATGGTGCATATCTCAGCCTAGGCTAGCACAAGTAGTTAAGGAGTGTTTTAATTTGTTCTAACCTTGGTTTGGGACTTTATATGATGTTAAAAGATGGGAGAAACCATTGGAAAAAATTTAAGATCCATGGATTGGAAGATGGGACAATGGTGTCTATAATGGTGCTTTGTGAAGCAAATTAATTTTAAGCTTGTGCGAATAATTGTGTAAGGGCTCCAAGGAATTTGAATAAGGCCAAAAGACCTAGAAATGGAAAGAAACATGAGCCTAGAGCTTGAATTGTGAAGGTTGTTTCAATAGGCCATTTATGGAACCATTATGCCACTTATGGAACCAAGCATGTGTTTAAGAGTGAGTTTAATGTCTTGGTTTGCTTCAAGTGCGTAATTGTGTGTTGTTTATGGTACTTTAGGCCAAGAGAACACCAACCCACCTAGGTACACTGGTGAGGCCAAGAAAGGGAGGACGTAAAGTAAAGAAAGCTTGCATCAAGTTAAAGGTATCTCTCCACCTCATTCTCTTTGCATTCTTGTGCATATGTATGTCTTTGTGTGCATATATGTGTTTATGGGACTTCAGAACATTCCACTTGATGTCTTGAGTTTGCATTGGTACCAATGTGTGTTCTTGAATGGCTTTGCTTGTGAAATTGGCTCTTAAGGGTGAAGTGATACCAAAAGTCCCTTAATATGGGTGAGGAGGTGCCAAAAGTCTTAAAGCATAGGTGAGACTAAGCCAAAAGTCTCTTGGATGGGTGAGACCAAGTCAAAAGTCCCTAGGGCAAGAGTGAGGCATATACAAAAGTCTTAGAAATGTGATGAGGCAAAACCAAAAGTCTCTAGAGTTTCTTGATGACATGATTGTGAATGTGTGGAATGAAAATCTTGAAAATGAGCATTTATGATCTTGGTAGCTTGTTTACTTGTACACTTGATGTATGTATGCCTTGAATGTGTGTGTGAATGGGTGTGTGAGCTATTAAGATTTTAGGAATCTCACTCCCTTCCCTCCATCATTTTAAAATGTCTAAGTGGCATTCAAGAAACAAGGGATGCAAGCCAAGAACCTTGAGAAGTTGTATTATGTCTATTATGTAACCTTTCTTGTAATGAAATGTCAAAGTGAGCTTGTACATGTAATTTTTGAGTTGTAAACGATTGAATAAATGTAATAGTATGCATGAATAATGTATGAAAATTGTATGGTGCTAAGACAATGGAAATGGGAAATTTGAACCCCTGTGTGCATACTTGAATACATGCATTCTTGAGTGTGAGATAGTAAAATTGAGATGTACGAGGTTTAAGACCACTTGGGCAGTTCCTACAAGTCATATGCATGCTTTTAAACTTGCTCAAGAGGTGTCAAACCATTAAGAAAGCCATTTGGACTAAAGTGATACCTTATAGAAGGCAAAATTGACCATATTGTGAGGCTATGTGACTTTATGTCCAAATAAACTCTTCCTGGTATAAAGTGAGAGCTTTTTTGGGAAGCTAAAGTGGGTATTATTTGGAAGTCTACAAATTTTTTGGCAAATTTTTGAAGTTGGCAAAAATTCTGGTTTTGGTCAGTGTACTATTCATATAATCCAAATTTTGATCTCTGTCATTCATGGGAAAAATGATGTCTAATTGCAACAAAATTTTACAATGAGAAACTAGACCTTCCTAGTGGCTTTTGCATTGGAAGCACCTCATTTGGATGTCTGGAGAGGGAGATATGAATTTTTAAAGTTGTCATTATGTTCCAGGTGCACCTCCATACCTGTGGTACTATTTGACTAATTTTCAGGGTCTGAATGCTCTTAGATTGGTCTAGACCTATTTTTTCCCTCTAGTTAACATCTATAACTTTCCAAATTGGTATAGATTGTAAGGATTGGATTTTTTTGGAATTAGTTATGAATTTCTAAAATTTATATCAGTATGCTATATCATATTTCTAGACAGCTCAAGCTCCCTTCCTTTTCCACCATCAAACATGGTCTAGATGAGATTTTCTAGCTGGAACTTATTTTTACTATAAATTTGACATCCAGAGCTTTTCTAGAAAGCTATGGTTTATGTGATTTTTATTTTTCTAGATTTAGAAGTTGCCTCAAATTCTACCACCTTGGAACCCGAGGCAAAACGTGATTATTTTGGATTTTTAACTCTTGATCCGTGGTTTGTGCTAAGTTTTGAGAATGTTATGATTTGTATGAATGGAAAATAATTAGAGAATGTTGTTGGTGAGCTCATAGGGCCCTGGAAACATAAAATGAAAAATTTATTCGCTATACAATGTAATTTAATTCATTATTTTATTGCATTTTCTTCGGATTTCTTTGAAGAATTGTATAATCACACTTGCACAAAAGAGGATCAATGTTAAAAATAATATGGTATTGCAACTTAGGTGTGATAACTACTTGCATCAAATTCTAAATTTTGCTTTCTAGGATAAGTTTCAACTCATTTGAAGCTGTAAGAAATTGAATTGTAATAGTTTGAGTTACTATTAGATTAAGAGTAAGAGTAAGGCTTTATGTTGGTTAATTTAGCTTGCTTGATGTATTAGAATTAAATTAAGGAATAATAAGAGTTGGAATTAGGTTGGATACAAGATTTTGACCACTTGATGTGTTGGGAAGTTACTAAATTAAGAATGGGATTAGATGGATGGTGATAGCCAATTAATTATTTATCTTACCATCATCACCACTTGAATTCTTAATTTAAGCCAAATTGTGGATTTGAGTATTTTAAATTAAATGCTAAGACTAACATGGATGAAGTTAGAGATAAGAGCAAGGTTTAGCTATTAGGTGAATGGATTTATGAAGTGGTATAATGAAATTATATTACAACACAATCCCTTTCAAAGGTCATAGATGAAGCCATTTAATTAATTCCAAGGTGGGATACTTAGTAGTAACTACAAGGCTTTAATGTTGAGTAAATTTGGTTAACATATTCCACATGAATTAATGAGCTAGTTAATAAGAGTATTTTTACTTTAGGTACTTATGAGGCTCTAAGGTTAATTCCATGTCTGGTGGCACTTAGATGCATTAGTAAAAGTGTTACAACATCATCCATACTGTGAGTAGATAACATCTTATATCAGTTAGCTTTTTAGAAACTAAACTAAACCTAATAAAATGAACTAGGACCACCCTAAAGTAATGCAAATTGAGAATAATTGAGATTAGAATGAGAATTAAAACATCTAAAAATGTAGAAAACAGCCTAAAAATAACTCGAAATCAAAGTCAAAATGGTTGAACACATTAAAAAGGAAACACAATAGTAAAATCATAATTTTGGGTAATTTTTTGAAAAATCAAAGGAGGACACTTTAAATAGGAAAATTAAGTTTCTCGAGATTCTCAAAGGCTCTAAAAACTATAAGAACTCTTAGAATGGTTAAAACTCCTCCGATGTATATTTTTAGTCATCAGTTGACCGAAACTTTGACTGAATAATTTGATAAGGTTTTAAATTCAATTTAAATGAAACCAAAGGTTTTTTATCAATTAGAGGACCTAAATTTTATGATGACAAATACAGTAGTCAAAAAGAAATTGAAATGAGCTCAAATAGAGAAAACTAATTTGGGGAACAAAAATGGAATGTTAAAAATGTTATAATATAAGTCTCGCCCTTTTTTAAATCATGTCCCACCTTCTCCATTCATTCTAACCAACTTTCATCTAGCTAAAAATAGAACCTTATTTGTGATGACCCTAACTTCTAATTAAGGTAATTATGGTCAAAGACGTGATTAATAATCATAAATCAAGGTTGAAAGTCATTACAACTAAATACATTCAGAAAATGCAGGAAAATTTGAACCTTGATATTATTAGGGTCTTAACTAAATAACCACAATTATTTGAATGTGTAAGTGAATTTAATTATCAATGAGAAGCTTGATTCCTCTATCCATCAATTCCAACTCACAAAAAAACCTCCTACAAATGTTTCTAAATCATTTCTTAGCATTACTATAAGAAAAATTGAGGTATCTAGGTGAATATAAGAAATTAAGCACCTTTGTCGTGGTTAAATACCCTTTGTGCCGTGGCCAATTGCTTTCTAGATCATCTGACAATTCTTCACAAAATTTGCCGCAGCTAATTCCCCTTTTTGCTATGATGAATTACTCTCTGGATGACTTCCAGCTTGGCCTCTCACATTTTGCCACAGCAAATTCCACTTTTCATTGCGGCGAATTGTGATGACCCTAATTTCTAATCTCGATAATTAAGGTTAAACACGCGATTAATCATCATAGGTCATGAAAATATGAAAAAATTTGAACCTTAATGTGATTAGAGCCATCAATCATACGATTATATACGCTTATGTTCATACGGGAACTAAACATCTATTTATAAGCCTTGGATTCTATTACTCATCAATTATAACTCATCCTAATGACCTTAGATCATCCCCTGTGATTAACATATGGAAAACCAAGGTTTTCTAGTTAATATAAGTGTTTCAGCATGTTAGCCGCGGCCAAATTACTCTTAGCCGCGGCTAATTCCCTTTTGTTTTACCCCTTTCTTCATCACTAGTTCGCCGCGGCAAGTTGGACCTTCGCCGTGGCCAACCTATGTGGCGCCGCGGCGAAGAAGCCTCCTGGAACTTCCTCGCTCACCTCTCGATATTGGCCGCGGCCAATTTCTCCTTCCGCCGCGGCCAAGTCCTCTCTGGAATGCCGGAAACATTTTCCTAAAAGTTCGCCAAGGCAAATTCCTCTCTGGCACTCTCCCTGGGCAACTCCGCCTCCATTGGCTGCGGCCAACTCCATTTTTAGCCGCGGCGAAGTGCCTTTTGGTTATACACTCTGAAAATCTGGACTCATACTCTCCTTTCTCCCTCCAATCTCACCCTAGGGCCCCTCTACCTTAATTGTGAGGCTCAAATAGCTTTCCTTAGTCTAATTTATCTGACTAATCTATCCTCTCTAATTCAAGATTCAAGGGTTATTTTCTTTCCTCTAATTACCCTATGTCAGCAAGTCCATTCGTCAACAATTTGGAAAATTACAATAACAAGAGTTCATGAACTATCAATAGATATCACTTTCCATTAGAGGCTCCATGCATTAGTAATTCATATCAATATCTCAAGGTTACATTCCCAAATGGTAAAACATATCATAAGTTTGATAAGGTTTACAATAGATATCATAAATCCATACATCAAATACCAATCTGAAGTAAGACCTACTTCTCAATAAGTACACATTATATTATCAAAATACATACTCCTACACTTGACAATACAGACACATGATGATGCTATACAAGACTTAACAAAAATTAGCATCTATCCTATTCTATTCAGACCAAGTGTAGCTCCCCCACACCGGGCCTCAGCTCATGGATGTTCATCCACTTGCTTACCCTTATCCTTACCCGAAGAACCTTCACCTGAAATTGTAATCCCATAAAACGGGGTGAGATAATAATCTCAATAACCAAGGCAATTCCATCATACAATCCAGTTTAATTAACATATATGCATAAATCAAAATCATATCAGTCATCTCAGCAAATGAAACAATTAGGCTATCATGATTACTATCCCATACTAGCAATCATGTTTTAACATGTTAAAGGCCATTAACACTGGGAGAGGCCCGTCCACGGCACCTACTCCCCATTGAGCACAACCAGGGCTCAGTGCATCTGGGGTTTGATCATAACCCGGTGCCTGATCGAAGCACATGCACGGGTGGCAGCCGCACCACAGCTCCACCATGGACTCACAAGGTCCAATCATCATACAATAGATAGCCAACCAAGTCATTCAACATTTCAAATCATTCATATACAGCAAGTATGAAATTTAAACCGACATATGTATGGAATTAATATAAACCCCGGTTACCTCACTTGTAGACAAGTTTGCAACAGCCACCAATGGTATAGAGTCTCCCTATAATCATAGCATCAAATAATTACTACTCTAATTCATCATTAACAGTTACAATAAGTACCCAAGGGATTTAAATGCTATTAACTACCTAAAGAGTACTTACCCAGCTACCACAAATACCAAATTCGGATTTAAGTGTCCTCTTCTAGAAATCTCAATATTCCATCCAAAATCCTAAGCAAATGTGTACAAAATTAATACCCATAATATAAGTAAGCTATGGGGGTCTCAAACCAACAAAGAAAGCATCAAAATGGGGGGTTTAAACTCACCTAATACCAGCCCCAACCTCAACCTACGAATTTCACCAAGAAAATCCCCAAACACCCACATTTCAGATTTTGGGTATGATGAAAATACTCTAATTGAAAAACTAATCGGACCAAATTAAAGAGAAAGATGAGGGGATTAAGTTGTATAACTATTACCTTGGATAGATCTTGCTCCAAATGTGAGAAAATGTGGATTTATGCTAAGAACCCTAGCCTCTCCCTCTCACCTCCGAATTTGCTTTGTGTATTTATGTTTTGCAGAATGTGGGAGGTGGCTGGTCAGTTTTTAGGGTTTTAATGGAGTTAAGTTGGGTCAAGGGATGGGTCATGGGTTGCTCCAAGTCCAACTCCTAATGGGCTCCAGATTTATAGCTTTGTTGGGCCAGTTTTTTTTTTTAAGTGTTGGGCTGCAGGATTTTATTGGGCCAGTTTTATACATTGGGTTGCTGAAGTTTAATGGGATTTGGGCCAAGTTTGAAGAGCTCAAGGGTTTGGATCTACACCTAACTCATTGGGCCTCCATTAGCCTCTCATCATGATCTATTAATTTGGACCTAGATGAAATTTCTATCCTAATTAATTCTCAAACCCATGTTAACATTTATCTCTCTAAAATTTTCATTCACTAACTTACCCAATTATCTTCTTTTAATTATTCTTAATTACTTTAAATCCACGATTAACACCTTAATTAATTTTGGGGTGTTACACGAATTGCTCTCTATTACTTTTCCTAGGCAACTTTGCCTTTATTGGCCGTGGCTAGGATTATTTTGGCCATAACAAAACACCTTTTAGTCTTACAACTTTTAAAATTTTGTCTCATACACTCCAACTCTCCCTCTAGTGATAGACATCCTAGGGCCACTCTACTTTAATTTGTAGGCTCTAATAGCTTTCACTTACTAAATTTTCTCAGCTTATCTATCATTACTAGTTCAAGACTTAAGTATTAATTTCTACTCATCCAACTACTATATATCAGCAAGTTCATAGATTAATGACAACAAGAATTCATGAACTATCAACAAATATCATTCAAATACATATTCCATTAGAGATTCCATGCATCACTAGTTCAGGTCAACATCTAATGTATCATATGATTACATTTCCAGATAGTAGACCTTATCATAAATTGAACAAAGTTCATAATAAATGTTATAAGTTCATACATCTAATATCAAACTAATATAAAGCTTAGCTCCTCAATAGTTAAATCCTAAGTAATCAATATACAAGCTCCTACACTTGGAAACATGATTACATGATGATGCTATACAAGAAGGAATACAAAATTTAGCATATACTTTACTTAGGTTAGTCCAAGTGTAGCTTTCCCCACACATGGTTGGAGTTCATGGATTTTCATCCACTTGCTTCCCCTTATCCTTACTTAAAGAGCCTTTACCTGAAAGTATGATCCCATGAAATGAGATGAGATGCAAATATTAGTAACCAAAGGCAAATTTCATTCATATATGCTAATTCAATTAATATATACACATGAATTCAAATGAGCATTAGAAAATATACTAGTCATATCAACAAATGACACAATTAGACTATTTATTATTACTATCTCATACTAGCAATCACATTTCCACATGTTAAAGGACAATAACATTGGAAGAGGCCCATCCATGGCACCCATTCCCCAATGAGAACAACCAGGGCTCATGCATCTAGGGTCTGATCATAACTCGATGTCCGATTGAAGTACATGCATAGGTGGCAACCGCACCACAGCTCCACCATGGACTTATAAGGTTCAAACACAATATAACAGATAGCCAATCAATTCATTTAGTAATTCAAAACTTTCATGTGCAGCAAATATAAAATTAAATCAGATATATGCATGGAATTATAAAATCCCCGGTTACCTCACTTGTAGCCAATTCTTTAAGAGCCAACTAAATGCTACTTTAGCCTATGGATACAAAATCAATCCATTACTAACCCTAATCATCATTTATATTTGCAAGCTCATCATTCAAGGAGTTACACTACAAAGGACTACTCAGAAACACTTACCCAATTATTGTAAGAACCAAATTTAGATTTGGTTGAATCTATACCAGTAACCTCATAACAACACCTCAAATTTTAAATAAATTTGCATAAAAACAATACCCATATCATAAACCAACTATAGGGGTGCCAAACTAGCAGAAAATGCCTCGAAATGAAAAGTTTATATTTACCTAATAACACCCCTTGCCTCAACCTCCAAAATTTCACCATGAAACACCAAACAACAAAGTTTCAGATTTTGGGTGTGGGTGAAAATACTTTAAATAAAAAAATAATTAAGTCAAATTAAAGAGAAAGAGGTGAGGATTAAGTTATATAACAATTACCTTAGCTGATTTTGAGCCTAGAAGTGAGAAATGGTGGATTTCTTGCTAAGAACCCTAGCCTCCCTCTAAACCTCCAAAAATTGCCTTATGTTTCTTATGGTTCTACAGAATAGGGGGTGGCCAAACTGTTTTTAGGGTTTTAAGTTAGGTCCTACATGGGCTATGGGTAGATACATCAGCCCAAGGACCTATTGGGCTCTTACTGGCTGTTGGGCTAATGTTTTAATCGGTTGGGCTAACTGCAAAAGAGTTCAGATTTTTAGTTGGGTTGGGCTAAGTTTCAAGAGTCCATTTGGTTTGGTCCTGCATAAGAGATATTGGGTCAATTATAAGAATTCATGTAAATTTAGTTTTGGGCCTCTATTTCATTAAATCAAATTAGGGCATTGCTAGGTGATTTCTCTCTTGGGCCAAAACTCAAAATAGGAAGTTGGGTTTGCACCTAAATTTATTAGGCCTCCATTAATCCTTACCCATGGCTTACTACAATTAATTTGGGTTTAGATGAAGTTTCTAACCCAATTAAATCTCAAACCTATATTACTAATTTGTTTCTCTCTAGATTTCCATTCACATGGTTTGCCTAATTATTCCATAATAATTATTCTTAATTATGTCTAATCCATGATTAACACCTTAATTAATTTTGAGGTATTATATTCTCCCCTCCTTTTAGAAATTTTATCCTCAAAATTAGACATACCTTACCAAATAATGTAGGATAATCCTTCCTCATTGCCTCTTCCGTCTTCCAAGTTACTTCATCCAGAGTAAGTCCTTTTCATACCACCTTTACTAGGAGGATGTCCTTATTACATAGCTGTTTGACTTTTGAGTCCACAACCCTTTCCGACTCAACCATATTAGACAAATTATCTTATAGATGCACACTCTCATGCTCAATGACATGTGAAGGGTCAAGGTTATACTTTTTCAGTTAGGACACATGGAACACATCATGCAATTTGGCCAGGTTTGGAGGTAAAGCAACTCTATAGGCCATGGGTCCTATCCTTTCAAGAATTTGGAAAGGACTAAGATAATAAGAACTAAGCTTTCTTGTCCTGATAGACCATCCTACACTTATCATCAGAGTAGTCTTAAGGAACACATGGTCTCCGATCTCAAATTCTAAGGGTCTCCTTCTCTTATCTGTGTAACTTTTTTATCTACTCTGGGTAGCCAACAACTTCTTTCTGATGAGTTCTATTTGGCGAGTGGTTTTGTCCACTACGTCTGATCTTAAGAGACTCCTCTCACCGACCTCTACCCAACATAAGGGTGACCTGCACCTTCTCCCGTAAAGTGCCTCAAATGGTGCCATATAAATACTAGAATGGTAACTATTATTGTAGGCAAATTCAGCTAAGGACAGGTACACATCCCAGTTTCCCTTCAATTCTAACACATTGGCTCTAAGCATGTCCTCAAGGGTTTGAATGGTTCTTTTTGTCTATCGATTTGACTGAGGATGATAGCTAGTGCTAAAATTGAGACTAGTACCTAAAGCTTCTTGTAGAGATTGCCAAAATTTTGATGTGAACCTCAGGTCTCTATCTAACACAATGCTATTAGTGACACCATGTAATCTCATAATTTCACAAACATATATTTGAGCTAGTCTATCTAGAGGATAAATGGCTCTAATAGGTAGAAAGTGGGCAGACTTTGTCAATCTATCTACAATCACCCAAATAGCATTGTAACCTAAGGATGTCCTAGGTAAACACATCACAAAATCCATGTATATGCTATCCCATTTCCATTCTGAAATCTCTAAAAGATGTAACAAACCTGCAGGTCTTTGGTATTTAATTTTAAACCTTTGACAAACTAGATATCTAGCAACAAACTCTGCTATGTCCGACTTCATCCTAGGTCACCAAAAACTCCTCTTAAGATCTTTATACATCTTAGTGGTGCTTGGATGAATGGTGTACCTACTCTTATGAGCTTTTAACAACACTATATTCCTCAACTCTTCATCTTTAGGTATGCACACTCTACCCTGGTACCTCACTAAGCCATCTTCTAATAGGTCAAAATCTTTGACTTTACCACTCCCTAATTGCTCTCTAATTCTTTCCCAGTATTCATCTAGCTCTTGGGCCTCTTTAATCCTCTTTCTAAGGTCATTTTCTATCCTTAATTCTCCCAAAAGAAGGCTACTAGAATGTACTAAAACCTAAGCATCATCATTACTATATGAATAGATTTCCTACTTAAGGCATTGGCAACCACATTCTGTGATGACCCTAATTTTTAAACATTATAATTAAGGTTAAATACGTGATTAATAATCATAGATTGGGATTACAAGGCATTACGACCAATTGCATTATGAAAATACCGGGAAATTTGAACCTCAATGTTATTAGAGTTATCAACCATACAATTACAAGCACTTATGTACATAAGAGAAATAAACATTTATTTGTAAGCCTTTGATTCTATTATCCATCAATTATAACTCATCCCAATGTCTCTAAATCATCCCTTAAGATTATCATATGAAAACCAAGGTTTCCTAATTAATTTAAGGGTTTTAGAACGTTCGCCGCAGACAAATTACACTTAGCCGCGGCCAATTCCTCTCGGTTTCACCCCTTTCTTCGTCACTAGTTTCGCTACGGCGAGTTAGACCTTCACCGCGGCTAACCTACTTGGCGGCGTGGCAAAGAAGCCTCCTGGAACTTACCTCGCTTGCTTCTCGCTATTGGTTGCGGCTAATTCCCTTGTTAGCTGTGGCTAATTCCTCTCTAGAACACCTGGGACATTTTCATAAAAGTTTATCGTGGCCAATTCCCTAATTTGGCGCGACGAATTTCCCTCTGGACGACTCCCAATTTAGCCTCTCACATTTCACCTGGGCCAATTACACATTTTGCCGCGGTGAATTCCTCTTTGGCACTCTCCCTGGGCAATTGCGCTTCTATTGGCTGCGGCTAACCCATTTTAGCCGCAGCGAATGGTCTTCTGGTCCTACAACTCTTAAATTCTTGCGTCATACTCTCCACTCTCCCTCCAATAACACCTTAGGGCCCCTCTACCTTAATTGTGGGGCTTGAATAGCCTTCATTAGCCTAATTTATCCAGCTAATCTATCCTTACTAGTTCAAGATTTAAGGGTCAATTTTTTTTCCTTAATTACCCTCTATTGACAAGTTTGTAGAGTAACAATAACAGGGATTCATGAACTATTAACAATTATCATTTGACATGCCATCAATGGGTTCCATACTTTAAGGGTTCATATCAATATCTCAAAGATTACATTTCCAATGGCAAGCCATATTATAGTTCAACAAGGTTCACAGCAAATATCATAAATCCATACATCAAATACCAAACTAAATTAAGGCCTACTCCTCAATAGGTACACGTTATATTATCAAATACAGACTCCTACACTTGGCAATGTAGATATATGATGATGCTGTACAGAGATTAACAAAATTTAGCATCTACTCTATTCCACTCAGACTAAGTGTAGCTCCCCACACTAGGCCTTAGCTTATGGATGTTCATCCACTTGCTTGCCCTTATCCTTCCCCAAGAAACCTTCACCTGAAATTGTAATCCCATAAAATAGGGTGAGATGTAAATCTTAATAACCAAGGCAAATTCCATCATACATTCCAGTTTAATTAACATATATGCATAATTTCATATAAGCATCAGAAACTTACTAGTCATATCAGTAAATGAAACAATTGGGCTATCATGATTACTATCCCATACTAGCAATCATATTTTCACATGTTAAAGGCCAATAACACCGGGAGAGGCCCGTCCGCGGCACCTACTTCCTATTAAGCACAACCAGGGCTTAGTGCATTCGGAGTTTGATCATAACTCGGTGCCTGATCAAAGCACATGTATGGGTGGCAGTCGCACCACAGCTCCACCATAGACTCACAAGGTCCAATCACAATACATAGATAGCCAACTAATTCATTCAGCATTTCAAATCATTCATAAACCACAAATATGAAATTAAACTAGATATATGCATGAGATTAATGTAAACCCCGGTTACCTCACTTGTAGATGAATTTGCAACAGCCACCAAGGGTACAGAATCTCCCTATAACTATAGCATCAGAAAATTACTACTCTAATTCATCATTATTAGTTACAACAAGTACTCAAAGAATTTAAAATGCTAATGACTACCTAAGGAATACTTACCCAGTCACTACAAGTCCCAAATTCAGATTAAAGTGTCCTCTACCAGAAACCTCAATATTTCACCCAAAATCCTAAGCAAATTCGTACAAAATTAATACCTATATTATAAATTAGCTATGGGGGTCTCAAATTAGCAAAGAAAGCATCAAAATAGAGGGTTTATACTTACCTAATGTCAGCCCTAGCCTCAACCTACGAATTTCACTAAGAAAACCCCAAACAATCACATTTCAGATTTTGGGTATGGTGAAAATACTCTAAATGAAAAACTAATTAGGCCAAATTAAAGAGAAAGATGAGGGGATTAAATTATATAACTATTACCTTGGCTGAATCTTGCTCTAAATGTGAGAAAATGTAGAATTCTTGCTCCAAACCCTAGCCTCCCTTCACACCTCTGATTTTCTCCTTTGTGCTTCAGAAAAATAGGAAGTGGCTGAAGTGTTTAGGGTTTTAGTTGGGTTAAGTTAGGTCAAATATGGGTCATGGGTTATTCCAAAGATCCAACTCCTAATGGGCTTCAGATTTGAGCTTTGTTAGGCCAGCTCTTATGCATGGGGTTGCTGAATTTTAATTAGGTTTGGGCCAAGTTTGAAGAGCTCAAGGATTTGGGTCTGCATAAGGGTTATTGGGCCATCACTAAGTGCTCTCTCTTGGGCCAAGTCTCACAATAAAAAGGTTGGTCTACACCTACAATTATTGGGCCTCCATTAGTCTTAACCTTGGCCTACTCAATTTAATTTAGGCCTAGATGAAGTTTCTATCCTAATTAAATCTCAAACCCATATTAATAATTTATCTCTCTAAAATCTCCATTCACTTAACTTGCCCAATTATCCCATATTAATTATTCTTAATTAATCTAAATCCATGATTAACACCTTAATTAATTTTGAGGTGTTACACATTTGCCTTCCCTAGCTAATACTTTAAGGAGAAATCATAGTCCTTAAGGAATTCCATCCTCCTTTTTTGCCTCATGTTTAACTCCTTCTAGTCAAACACATACTTCAAGCTCTTGTGGTCATTATATACCTCAAATTGTGCACCATAGAGATAATGCCTCCAAATCTTAAAGGAAAAAACTACAGCTGCTAGCTCTAGGTTATAGGTAGGATAATTCTCCTTATGGGTCTAAGTGTATAGAGACATAGGCTATCACCCTGCCTTGTTGCATTAAGACATACCCTAATCCCTTCTTGGATGCATCACTATAGATCGTGAAAGTCTCCTTAGGGTTGGGTATCACTAACACAAGTGCAGTGGTAAGCCTATCCTTAAGCTCCTGAAAGGCATTCTCACACTTGGCATCCCACACAAATGGTTGGTCCTTCTTAGTCAATTTTGTCAAAGGCATGGCTAACTAAGAAAATCCCTTAATGAATCTCCTATAATAGCCAGTTAGACTAAGGAAGCTATGGATTTTGGTTACCGTTTTGGGTCTTTCCCAATTTAGTACTATTTCTATCTTGCTAGGATCTAATGCTTCCCCTTGTTCCGATATCACATGACCTAAGAATTTAACTTCCCACAACTAAAACCCGCACTTGCTCAACTTAGCATACAACTAATGTTCTCTCAATGTTTGAAGAACTATCCTAAGATGCTCATTATGCTCTTCACTACTTTTAGAGTAGATAAGGATGTCATTAATAAACACTACCACAAACTGATCAAGATAGGGCCTAAAGATCCTATTCATGTAATCCATGAAAATGGCAGGGGCATTAGTTAACCTAAAAGGCATAACTAGGAACTCATAAATGCTGTATCGAGTTCTAAAAATTGTTTTAGGTACATCCTCAGCTTTGACCCTAAGTTGGTGGTATCCCAATCTAAGATCTATCTTGGAAAAGATTGATACCCCAGCTAGTTGGTCAAGCAAGTCATCAATTCTAGGCAAAGAATATTTGTTCTTGATGGTCTCTTGGTTCAATTGCCTATAGTCAATACAAAGTCTAAGAATACCATCCTTCTTCTTGACAAATAACATTGGTGCTCCCCACAAAGACACACTTGGCCTAATGAACCCTTCTTAAGTAACTCCTCTAACTGACTTTTCAACTCAACCAATTCAGTAGGCGCCATTCTGTATAGAACCTTAGAAATTGGACCTGTACCAAGTACCAAATCAATGGAGAATTCTATCTCTCTCTTTGAAGGTAGTCCACTAAACTCCTTAGGGAAAACTTTGGGAAATTTCCTAATCATAGGTATATCTTCCAACCTATCATGAACCTCAACATGCAATAAAAAGAATACTAGAAACTTTTAGCAACCACGCCTAAGGTACCTCCCAGCTTGGGTGACAAACATGCAAGCAAGCTCAGTCACAGGATAAGTTTTAGGTATATTTGTAGGTAAGGAAATAGTCTTATGGTTACAATCAAGTATCACATTATTAGCCAACAGCTAGTCCATACCAATGATTACATCAAAATCACACAAAGGGATACAAATTAGGTCAAAGGTAATATAACGGTTATCTAATCATACAATACAGTTCAAGCACACATCAAATGTAATCATAGAATATCCAATAGGGGTGGACACAAATAATTTAAATGGCAACATGCTAATTTTAAGACCCAAATGCTTAACACAATCATATGAGATGAATAAGTGGGTTGCACCCGTGTTAAACAATGCATCTACCATATGATTATGGATAAGTAAAGTATCTCAGATTAGACTAGGAGATCTACTAGTCTCTTGCTGTATAAGTACAAACACCCTTCCCTGAGTAGGTGGTTTAACAGATGAGGCTGACTCTCTTAACATCGAGCAAGCCCCTACATCGTGTCCAAGTTTCGCACAATTATAGCACATCGGGCATGGTCCATTATTATGGCTCTTCTTACATTTGACACAAGTTAATAAGACACTAGCTACACTCTTTAGGGGTCCCATACTCCTTCTTTGGGGAACATTTCTTGGGGCTGGTCTCCTACCCCAAAAGCCACTCCCACTATTGGCTCCCTTCTTACTTCTGCCCCTAAAGGGATCTATGCCCTGGTCACTCTTACCCTTAATGGTCTTCTTCCTCTTGTCCTCACTTTCCATCATGGTCCTTTTTGTTACTCTACACTTCTTAACCAATTCATCAAAATTATAGATTTGTAGGGATACAATTTTGTCCTTCGACTCCGATTTCAGGCCTCTTTCAAATTTCTCAGCCTTCTATGGCTTATCATCAAATTGTTTCAAGTAGAAGGAGAAGCAAGACAATTGAATGAACTTGGCTGCATATTGATCCACATTCATGTCCCTTTGTTCAAAGAAGTCAAACTTTGCTTCCTTGTCAGCCCTCACTGAAGGTGGGAAATACTTGCTCTCAAAGGCGGTTTGGAAACTTTCCCAAGTCAAGGGTATCCCCTTTAAAGTCAATAGCCTGGAGGTAGTCTCCACTAGTGCTCAACCTTACCTCCTAATTTATATATAGCTAACTTTGCCTTTTGTTCTGTGGTTCATGTCATGACCTCAAATATCTTCTCTAGTTGCATTAGCCACCTTTTAGCTTTCTCATTGTCTAATTCCCCAAAAAATAATGGAAGATCAATCTTTCTAAACTTAGCTAACATAATAGAGAGGTCACTATCCTCCCCTTGGTGCCCCATACCAAGGTTCTGACCAGCAATAACATGGTTCTCCATGGCACCTTTTGATTTTGCTTATTCATGGTTTCATGTAGCTATTGCAGCACTTGAACAGTTGTTCTATGAGCCTCGGCTTACTCCTGAAGTCAGTTAGTCATTGCCCTAACTATAGCTTCATAGGCCTCAGATTATTCTCTCATTCGGTTGGCCATTGCAGCCATGGTCTCTTGCATTTCTTTCAACATCTCAGCTGTTTCTCTACGTGCAGCCATATCACTCTGCAATGCCACAAGTACAACCACAAGTATCCCCCATCAAGCTACAATCCAAGGGTAATCCAAACACAACTCCACCCATAGTAGGTATATAAAAGTATAGTAGTCATTACCAGATCAAAATGTTCTTATTCCTATCATGCATGCATCATGATTGCCAAGTTTTCTAACTACAAGGTTGTAAATCAAACATAATTGCCTAAACCATTGCTCTGATACCAAATATGATGACCTTAACTTTTAATCATGATAATTAAGGTTAAAGACAAAATTAATAATCATAAATCAAGGTTGAAAGTTATTACAACTAAATACATTCAGAAAATGCAGGGAAATTTGAACCTTGATGTTATTAAGGTCATTAACTAAACAACCATAATTATTTAAATGTATAATTAAATTTAATTATCAATTAGTAGCATTTGATTCCTCCATCCATCAATTCCAACTCACAAAAAAACCTCCTATAAGTGTTTCTAAATCATTTATTAGCATTACCATAAGAGAAACTAAGGTTTCTAGGTGAATATGAGAAATTAAGCACCTTCGTCGTGGCTCAATACCCTTCACGCCAACTACTCTCTGAATCACCTGACACTTTTTCACAAAATTCACCGTGCCCAATTCCCACTTTTGCCATGGTGAATTACTCTCTAGATGACTTCTAGTTTGACCTCTCACATTTTGCCGCGATGAATTGCTCTTTGTTACTCTCCCTGGGCAACTTTGCCTCTATCGGCTGCGGCTAACAGTATTTTGGCCAGAGCGAAATACCTTCTGGTCCTACAACTTCTAAAATTTTGTCTTATACACTCTAACTATCCCTCTAATGACACCCTAGGGCCACTCTACTTTAATTTGTGGGGTTGTAATAGCTTTCGTTTACCTAATTTTCCTAGCTTATCAATCATTACTAGTTCAAGACTTAAGAGTTAATTTCTACTCATCTAACTACCATATATCAACAAGTTCATAGATTAATGACAGTAAGAATTTATAAACTATCAACAATTATCATACAAATACATATTCCATGCATCACTAGCTCAGGTCAACATGTAATGTATCACATGATTACATTTCCGGATAGTAGACCATATTATAAATTCAACAAAGTTCATAGCAGATGTTATAAGTTCATACATCTAATACCAAACTAATATGAAGCCTAGCTCTTCAATAGTTATATCCTAAGTAATCGATATACAAGCTCCTACACTTGGCAATATCATTACATGATGATGCTATACAAGAAGGAATACAAAATTTAGCAACTACTCTAGTCAAGTCAGTCTAAGTGTAGCCTTCCCCACACATGGTTGGAACTCATGAATTTTCATCCATTTACTTTCCCTTATGCTTACTCCAAAGACCTTCACTTGAAAGTAAGATCCCATAAAACGGGTTGAGATGCAAATCTCAGTAACCATAGGTAAATTCCATTTATATATACTAATTTAATTAATATATGCATATGAATTCAAATAAGCATTAGAAAAAATACCAGTCATATCAACAAATAAAACAATTAGGCTATCTATGATTACTATCCCATACTAATAATCATATTTTCACATGTTAAAGGCCAATAACACTAGGAAAGGCCCGTTCATGACACCCACTCCCTAATAAGCACAACTAGGGTTTAGTGCATTTGGAGTCTGATTATAACCTAGTACCTAATCAAAGTACATGCACGGGTGGCAGCCACACCACAGCTCTACCATGGACTCACAAGGTCCAAACACAATACAACAGATAGCCAATCAATTCATTTAGCAATTCAAATCTTTCATGTGCTACAAATATAAAATTAAAGCAGATATATGCATAGAATTACAAAATCCCCGGTTACCTCACTTGTAGCCAATTATTTAAGAGTCAACAGAATGCTACTTCAGCCTATGAACACAAAATCAAGCCATTACTAACCCTAATCATCATTTATATTTGCAAGCCCATCACTCAAGGAGTTACACTATAAAGGACTACTCATAAACACTTACCCAATTACCATAAGAACCAAATTCAGATTTAGTTGAATCTACACCAGTAACCTCATAACAACATCTTAAATTCTAAATAAATTTGCATAAAAATAATACTATATCATAAATCAGCTATAGGGGTCCCAAACTAGCAAAAAATGCATCAAAATAAAGAGTTTATATTTACCTAATAACACCCCTAGCCTCAACCTTCGAAATTTTACCATGAAACACTAAACAACAAAGTTTTAGATTTTGGGTGTTGGTAAAAATGCTCCAAATGGAAAGCTAATCAGGTCAAATTGAAGAGAAAAATGTGAGGATTAAGTTATATAGCAATTACTTTAACTGATTTTGAGCCTATAAGTGAGAAATAGTGGATTTCTTGCTAAGAACCCTAGCCTCCCTCTAAACCTCTGAAAATTGCCTTATGTTTATTGTGGTTCTGTAGAATGGGGGTGGCCAAACTACTTTTAGGGTTTTAAGTTGGGTCCTACATGGGTTATGGGTTAACCCATCAGCCTAAAGACCTATTAGGCTCCTATTGGTTGTTAGGCTAATGTTTTAATTTATTAGGCTAACTATAAGAGTTTGATTTTTAGCTGGGTTAGGCCAAGTTTCAAGAGTACATTTGCTTTGGGTCTACATAAGGGATGTTGCGCCAATTATAAGAGGTCATGTAAATTGAGTTTTAGGCCTCTATCTTATTAAATCAGATTGGGCCATAGCTAGGTGATTTTTCTCTTAGGCTAAGACTCACAATAAGAAGTTAGGTCTGCACCTAAATTCATTAGGTCTCCATTAATCCTTACCCATGGCTTGCTACAATTAATTTGGACCTAGATGAAATTTCTAAACTAATTAAATCTCAAACCCATATTACTAATTTATTTCTTTCTAAATTCCCATTCACATGGTTTGCCTAATTATTTCATAATAATTATTCTTAATTATGTCTAATCCATGATTAACACCTTAATTAAATTTAAGGTGTTACACCATTCACCTTCAAGTGGTGCACCAAGAGAGGGAAGAAAGGAAGGAGAAAATCAAGCAAAATAGGCAAGAAATTGCTACTTTTCCATGCTCTTTCTTTCTCCAATGTTCTTCTCCTCTTTCTCCTCTCTTTCCCTCTAGTTTTGAAGCCCTAAATGGTCATGTTTCATGGTTGGTTTAGTAAAAGGAAGAAGGAGTCTAGAGAAAGTCATAGAATCCTAAGAAAGTGTATCTTGAAAAGAAGCTAATAACGTATGAATTACAATAGATAAATTATTCTTCTTGATTCTTCCATGGAGGCACCATTTTAGCCAAACTTAGAGGACCATGTAAGGGGCTTGATTTTGATTCAAACTTGATAGAAATTGGGGTTTTGAAACATAAGGAATCATATAGGAGTAATAAAACTAAAAAAGAAGCCGTAGATAACAAGTTATGCAAATTAGGGTTTTGATTGCACTTAGGGATTTATGAAGCTTTCTAATGATGATTTAACTCATGTAAAAGCATATTTGAATTCATAAGACACCTAAGAAGCTTCATGGATGCCAATTTTCCTAGAAAAACAAATAAAACTCCATAGGTGCTCTCCCATAGGGGTGTCTCAGCCAAGCTCTATTCTAAGTACCTAATGAGAGTTTTCTTTGATTCTAAGGTTATGAACAGTCTAGATATGAATAATAATCACTAAAGAAATTATTGGTTTGAATTTAGGAATCATATTTTGAAATTTGAAAGTTTAGGGTTCCATTAGGCATAAAAAAGTGACTTGGTGTTAGGCTCCTTAATTTGAGTTTGTAATGACTCTAATGAGTTTAAATGGAGTCATATGACTTAAATTAAGTGAGAAATTGAAGTTAAGATGATGAATTATATGAGTTACTTTATTATGCTATAGTATGAAACTATATGAATACCATAAGATGGAATTGGCTTGTGTAGAGTTTATGTGAGGCTAAAGATGGTTCCATTGATGTCTTTGTGTGTTGTTTGATGTGTCTAGGCCAAGCAAAGAAAACCTCTCCCAAGTGTGTGTGTGAGGCCATAAGGAGAAGCTAGGGAACCTTTAATATCCTATGATTTAAAAATCCAAAACTATTCCTAAAGAGTAGAATGAATTACTTCTAGGGAGTTACGAGCCTAGCGAAGGCCAATAAGAACAACAAGAAACTAAAATCGAAATCATTTGACTAATGAATGAGGACTCTAGAGTAAAGTGAACTGAGACTAATTGAGATTTGGATGTTAATTAGAACATAAAAAAATATAGTTAAGAGCCTCAAGATAGCTTGAAATCAGAGCCAAAATAGTCAAACAAAAAGATACAAAGGCTGGTGGCAAAACCTTAATTTTAGGTAACTTTTTGAAAACTCAAAAGATGGAGTTTTAAATAGGAAAATTAAGTTTCTTAAGGTTCTTAGAGGTCCCAAAAACCATAAGAATCCCTGGAATGATCAAAACCGAAGCGATATGCTATTTAAGGCATTGGTCAAAACCTGGACCATAACTTTGACTGAACAGTTCGAGAAGGTGTTAAATCCAATTTAGGTGAAACCAAAAATATGTTATGAATTAGAGAACCTACATTTTATGATAAGAAAATATGGTTCCCAAAAGGATTTAAAACGAACTTAAACTGAGAAACCAAAGTTTAGAGACATAGTTGAAAATTTGAAAGTTATTATAAATGGTCCTCCACCTCTTAAATCACATCCTACTTCTCTCCCTCATCTTAATTGACTCACTTTCACTCTAAAATAGAAACTGAACTAGCCCTAAGTGGTGCACCAAGGAAGGAGAAAAAGGAGGAAGAAAACAAAACCAAAAGGTAAGATTTTGCTACATTTTCATGCTCTTCCTTTTACTAAAGTTCTTCTCCTCTTTCTCCTCTCTCTTCTAATGGTTTTGATGTTCTGAAAGGAGGTGTTCTATGATTGGTTCAATGGAGGGAAGGAAGAGTTTGGAGGAAATTTTGGAAGCCTAAGAAAGCTCTCTTAACAAGCTTTGAAATAAGGTAAGAAATCATGGCCCAACTTGCTTCTTCTTGGCTTTCTTTTGCTTAAGTGTTTCGGACAAAATTAGAGCACAATGTAAGGAGTTTGATTTTGGTCCTAACATGATAAAGAAAGGGGTTTTGAACCTTAAGGAATGATATAGAAGCAATAAAACTTAAAAAGACGCTATAGATAATAAGTTATGAAAATTAGGGTATTGATTGTACTTAGGAATTTATGAAGCTTTAATTCAACTTATGTAAGAGTATTTTTGAGTTCTTAAGACATCTAGAAAGTTTCACAAGTGGCAAATTTCTTAGGAAAACAAGCAAAACTCCATGGGCTCCTTTATGTGTGCATATCTCGACCAAAGGGTCTATGTGATACTTAGGGAGAGTGTTCTTTGATTCCAAGGATAGAAATAGTCTAGATATGAATTATAGGGGCCAAAGGAACCATTGGTTTAAATTTAGGAACCATAGTTTGAAAGTTGGGAGTTTAAGGTTCCATTATGCATAAAGAAGTAACTTGATGTTAGACCCCTTGATTTGAGTTTGTGATAACTCTAATGAGTTTAAATGGAGTCATGTGACTTAAATTGAGTGAGAAATTAGAGCCAAGATAATGAATTATGTGAGTTACTTCATTATGCTACTATATAGAGCCATATGGATGCCTAAAGCTAAAAGTAACTTATATAAGGCTTGTGTGAAGCTAGAGATGGTTCCATTGATACCTTTGTATGTTATTTGATGTGTCTAGGCCAAGCAAATCATGTCTCCCCTAAGTATCCTTGTGAGGCCAAGGGAGGAAGGTGAGAAACCAAGGAAAAAAAGTGCTGCTTCTTGAGAAAGGTAGATCTCCATCTTTTCTTATATGTATTTCTTAGTTTTTTTAATTGTCATTGAATGATTGTATGTATGTTTGAATCATTAAACATGCTTCTAGCTATTGGTTTAATGCTATGATACCATTATGCTTCTTGAATTGTGTTTAGAATGTGACTTTGCCCTTGATAGGTGAGATGATGCCAAAAACCCTTGGATTGGGTAAGGTGAAGCCAAAAGTTCCTAAGAATGGGTGAGATAAGGCCAAAAGTCTCTTGGAATAAGTGAGGTTAAGTTAAAAGTCCCTAGAAAGTATGTGAGGTTAATCCAAAAATCTCAAATAGTTGGATAAGGCTAAATCAAAAATCTCTAGAGCTTAATTTCGATCTTGATATGTTTATGTGATCTTAAAAACATGTTTATGTTTAATTATTGGAAGCTTTGGTGCATGCTTGTATTCTTTGACATGATAATATACCATTTATGCCTACTTGAAAGGGTGAAAGAGCTATTGGAATTCTTTAAATCTCACACTCCCTCACTTTCTATCTAACTTTGTTTAGGTAAAGCTCATGGAGCAAAGAATGGGAGCCAAGGACCATGAATGATGATACTTTGACAATCAAATGGGATTTTGTGTAATTTGATATTAAAGTATATATGTATAAGCTATTTATGAGATATAATCTTTTGAACATGTGTAAAAGTGTAAAAGTATATGAATATGTTATATGTAATAAATTTGGAGCCAAAATGTATGAGAATGTATGATTTTGACATCTTTGAGCCATAGTGTACTTATGCATAAAAGCATATAGGATGGTGAATTTGAGGTCTATATGGATTTGGACCTATTATGATACTTTTATATACTATATTTGAACTTTTAGACTTCCTCAAATAGTCATGGTCCATCTTGGAGGCCATTTGGTACCATTTGGAGATATATGGTTACTATTTTAAGCCATATTTTGCCTCTGAGCCAAAACCTAACCAAATAAATGATTTTTGGCATGCAATTTGGCAAGCCTATAGCTCTCATTGAATGTGTTTCACAGAGCTAAAAAGTAGAATTTTTGAAGTTCTATAGAATATCTTATGAACTTTCAAAATTTACTAAATTATTTAGAAACTATCATGGTATTGTTCTCCTGGATAGTTTGGTTTTTGGTGTCTTTGAAAGGTCAAATGAAGTCCAACACTTATAAAATTTTATAGGCATATAGTTGGCATCATAATTTTTCCATAGCCACTAAGAGAACTCAATTTGGAGCTCTATACAATTAAATATAAATTTTTAAAGTTATATGTCTGCTATAATATGAGAACAGTTATTGTTCTATTAGTTTTTGTGGGCCAAATTATCCTTTTCTTTCCTCAAATTTTTACAGTAGTTAGATGATGTCTTAAGCTTTGCGAAAAATCCTAATTTGCATGATTTGGAGTTCTTTAGCTTAGGTTATGAATTTTTGAAATTAGTGACAAAATTATGGAATTGCATGTAATTGTGTACTTATGCTAACTTGTGATGCTTAGCCTTAAATCCATTTTCCATACTTCTTTTATGATATTTCTAATTGAGAAAGTTTATTAAGGATGAGTTAGCATCAAATTAAGTCAAATTGAAGACTAAGATAATATCTTGTTAACAATGTCCATGATCTTGTTGACAAGATCTTGTATTCAGTAATTTGAAATCTGAGACCTTGTCAACAAGGCTTTCTGATAGTAAGTACAAAGTCTTTTGGTGGTAAGTTATAGCATATAATATATGTAATGGTGTGACAGAACCAAAGGAAGAACTTGTACTTCTTGATTTAAGGTATCTTATCATCTATTATTATATGTATATCTTAATTGTTTAATTGTCATTAATTGCTTGTATGTATGTTTGAACCATAAAATATGACTATTGCTATTAGCTTGATGATTTGATGATATTATGCTTCTTGAATTGCTTGTGAGATGGCTCTTGATGGGTGAGGTTGTGCCAAAAGTCTTTTGAATTGGGTAAGGTGAAGCAAAAAGTTTCTAAGTAAGGGTGAGATAAGGCTAAAAGTCTCATGAAATGAGTAAGGCTAAGTCAAAAGTCCTTAAAATGGGTGAGGCTAATCTAAAAGTCCTAAATATTTGGGTGAGGATAGACCAAAAGACCCTAGAGCTTGCTCTTGACCTTAATGGATTCATATGACTTTGTAAATATGTTTTATGGTTGATATTTAGAAGCATTGGATGCATGCTTGCTTTGTTTGACATGATAATATGCCATATATATATGCTTGAAAGGGTAAATGAGCTATTGGAATTCTTTAGATCTCACTCTTCCTTATTTTATGTCTAACCTTGTTTAGAGAATTCTCAAGGAGCAGAGAATGAGGGCCAAAAAACTTGAATTGTGATGACCCTAACTTATAATCATGATAATTAAGCTTAAATATGCGATCAAGGTCTTTAATCACTACTGATCATTAATTCTAGAAAAAGTAAGAAAATTTGAACCGTGATGTTATTAGAGTCATTAACCAAATAATCACAACCATTTATGTGCGTAAGAGAGTCAAACCCTCAATTATAAGCCTCTAATTCTATTACCCATTAATTCCAACTCACAAGAATCTCCTATTAATGTTTCCAAGTCATCCCTTTATGTTGTCTTAGGAAAAACCAAAGTTTCTAAGTTTATATAAGAGTTTGAGAACCTTCATCGTGGCTAAATGCTTTCGCATCGCAACCAATTGCTCTTGGGTTCACTTCTTACATCTTCACAAATCTCATCGCAACGAGCCTATGTGGCACTGCTGTAACACCCCAAAACTATTAATGAGGATTATGGTGAATTAAGGAATTAATACAAGGATTTGGGAAAAAAAAAAAGGAAAATAAGGTTTTTCAAGAAATGGATTTGTTTTAGACATTTTGAGCCAATAATCATGTTTAGTTATTGTTAGGTAGAGATATATTAATTATGGTTATGGGGTTTAATTAAGGAGTTAACTAAGGGGAGTTAGACATTTAATTTGGGCCTTATGATTAATGTATTTATGTCATAAGCCAAATAAGAAAGCCCACTTCTAGTTTGTAAGAAGGTTCAATCTCATTTCTTAAGATTCCAACTCTCATTTCATCAACTAACCCTTCAACTTATGGCCCAATAAGCACATATCTGAACCTAAGTGGATTTTGGGCTTTAGGGTTAGCCCAAACTCATCTAAAACCCTAACTTAATCAGCCCCTTATCCTCTATTCTACAAACCAACTCAATCTTAGGCAAGGGAGAACTCCATTTTCGCATAGGAAGAGAGGTAGCTAGGGTTTTCTGCATTCCTCCACCATTTCTCACTTATAGAGGAAGATTTGGCCAAGGGAATCTATATAAAACATGTTCCTCTCATTCACCTCTTCATTTTAGTCCAATTAGTTTCTGGTTTTAGGCATTTTCATCTTCTTCTCAAATCTAAAATTTGGTGTTTAGGTGATTTCTTGCAAGATTTTCATAGTTAGAAGTTAGAAGGATGATTAGGTAAGTATTTCCCTTCCATTTTATGTATTACTTTGCTGGAAAATGCCCCTAAGGATTGATTTTCATAATGGGTTCTGCTATTGTGCGAAATTACAAGGAGATGAAGGTGAAAAATTGAAATTTCTGGGCTTGATGACTCAAATTCGAATTTTGGAATTTCCCATGGTGTGTTCTTGATAGTTGAGGCTCAACTCAGTCCATTTGACCTCTTAGGTATATCGGTAAGTGTTTCCTCTTCTCTTATGTGGTATATATACTGAATTTCCATCATTTGGACTAACTTTTGGTGGATGGCTTTTACATGTGCGAAAATGGAGATGTTAGGAGTGACCCATTATGAGTTCTTATTGTTGTGACCTTGAATTAGTGCAGTAGACCCTTAGGAAGCTTAGGTAAGGAGTTTTTAATGTACTCTTATTAAGATTAATTTATGGATAGGGAAATTCCTTACTAATGGTAGTTGAATAATGATAATTATGCTTATGTTAGGCCGGGTATGCTTTTAATCATGATGGTAGCTAGAGGATGAGTAATTGGCTTCATTGAGGTAACTGTGATTACTTTCCTAATTCTATGTATATGCCCATGTTAATATGATGTTTACTACACATATTTGATTTTGGGATGCCAAATGATTAGTTAACTACTTGAATTGTTATTGTTATTGGACCTTGTGAGTCCATGGTGGAGCTGTGGTGCAGCTGCCACCCGTGCATGTGCTTCGATCGAGAACCGGGTTGTGATCAGACCACAGATGCACTGAGCTCTGGTTGTGCTCATTATAGAGTAGGTGTTGTGGATGGACCTCTCCCGGTGTTATTGGCCATTAACATGTTATGTATGATTACTAGTATAGGATAGTAGTCATTAGTAGCTCAACTAGTTTATTTGTAAATTGAATTGATGGTTTTGGTATTGATGATATAAAATTGCATTGTATTGATTAATTTGTACATATATATGGAATTTGCCTCTTATTACTAAGATTGTATATCTTACCCCAATTGTGGGCTAACATTTTCAAGGATCGGACCTCTTAGTGGCAAGGAGAAAATTAATGGAAGTTTATTATGTGGTTCGGTAGTAAGTAAGTTTGGAAACCTTGTCAGATTGTATTCGTATAACTAGACTACTAGTTTTATGTAATTGCCGCATTGCATCATGAATTGCCAAGCATAGGGGCTATAATCATTTGATACATCAGATGTCAACTTAAACTAGTGATGTATGGAATTTCTAATGGGACTTATGTTTGAATGGAAATGTGAGTAGTGTATGAACTCTTTGCTGTCATTGATCTATGAACTCATTGGTTTATGGTGGCTAGAGGGTCAAGGATCTACATTTGAGTTTTGAATGGGTAATGATAGATGTGTTAGGTAGATTAGGTAAAAGAAAGACACTAAATCTTCACAAACTAAGTTAAAGTGGCCTAGAGTATTGCTAGAGGAGGAATTGGAGAGTATGAAATGAAATCTTAGGAGTTATCGGAACTGAAGGGAATTGGCTGGGCCAAAATTTAATTGGCTTCGGCCAAAAGCGACAAAGTTGCCCAGGAAGGGTAACAGAGGGAATTGGCCACAGCTAAAATTTAATTGGCCTCGGCCAAATGGTAACAAAAGGTAATTGGCCGTGGCCAACTTTTAATTGGCCTCGGCCAAATGTGGCGAAGCTACTAGGGAAGAAAACAGAGAGCAATTGCCCGCAGCGAACAGTGAGGTTAGCTGCAGCTAAGTTTAAAAGGCAGGTCTGAGGGTTTTCCAGAAGGTATTTGGCTATGGTGAAAGGGATATTTGGCTGCGGTGAAATGTGCAAAATTTGTGAAGGTGTAAGGAGTTGAACCCAAGAGTAATTAGCCGCAACGCGAGGGAATTTAGCCACGGCGAAGGTACTCAATTTCTCAGATTCACCTAGAAACCTTAGTTTCTTTTATGGTAATACTAAGAAATGATTTAGAAACACTTGTAAGAGGTTTTTATGAGTTGGAATTGATGGATGGAAGAATCAAAGGCTCCTTATTGATGATTAAATTCACTTACACATTCGAATAATTGTGGTTGTCTAATTAATGACCTTAATAACATTAAGATTCAAATTTTTCTATATTTTTCGAATATAATTAGTTATAATGACTTTAAACCTTGATTTATGATTATTAATTACGTTTTTAACCTTAATTACTATAATTTGAAATTAGGGTCGTTATAGTTATGGTGAGAGAATTTCCTGGAGCCTACCTAACTTACCCTCGCTATTAGGCACAGCCTACTACCTTATGCACCGTGGCGAATTACTTTTTGGACACTTCCAGTTTAGCCTCCCGACTCTAGCCACGGCGAACTCCACTTCACACCATGGTGAATTACCCTCTGTTACGTTTTTTAGGCAACTTCGTCACTTTTTGCCATGGCTCAGCCTATTTTGCCTGCAGCGAAACCCCTTCTGAACCTATAACTCCTAAAATTTCATCCCATACACTCTAACCTTCCCTCTAAGATCACTCTAGGTCCATCCTCCCTCAATTTGTGAGTCTCTAATGACATTTATCTACTAGATTCACCCAACAAGTCTAACATTTCCAATTTGAGGCTTAGAAGTTGGTTTTTACTCCTAAACTATCATGCATAACCAAATTTCATGGGATAATACTAAGCAACCAAATACAATAACTACCAATATTATCATTCAAATAGAAATCCCAATAGGATACAATACATTATCAATCTAAGTCATCATACAAATTAACATATGATTACATTTCCAAATAGTGACCATATCATAGGATTAACAGAGTCCTATATCAACTACTATAAGTTCATACATCATAAATCAATTTAATATGAAGCCTTACCCCTTAACAAATATAGGTTAGGTTATCAAAATATAAGCCCCTACACTTAGCAACATGATTATATAATGATACTATACAAAAGAATAACAATTAGCATCTATCCTAAGTTAGGTCAATCCAAGTGCAGCTTCCCCACACATGATTCTAGCTCATGGTTACTCATCTACTTGCTTACCTTTATCCTTACTAGAAGATCCTTCACCTGAAATGATTAGCTTATGAAACGGGGTGAGATACAAATCTAAGTAACTAAAGGAAAGTTCTGCTCATATATTCCAATTTGATTAACATATGCGCATGAATTCAGATGAGCATTAGAAAATATACCAGTCATATTAGCAAATGAAACAATTAGGCTATCTATGATTATTTTCTCGTATTAGCAATCACATTTCCACATGTTAAAGACTGATGACATCGGGAGAGGCCAGTCCACCCCACCTATTCTCTAATGAGCACAACCAGGGCTCAGTGCATTTAGGGTCTAATCATAACCCAATACCCAATTGAAGTATATGCACGAGTGGCAATCACACCACGACTCCACTATGGACTCACAAGGTCCAATTACAATATAACAGATAGCTAACCAATTCATTAGCATTTCAAAAATATAATTGTGCAGTAGATGTGAAATTAAATTAGGCATGTGCATGGAATTTAACATAATTCCCAGTTACCTCACTTATAGACAATTCTTTAAGAGCCAACAGAATGCTACTTTAGCTTATGGACACAAACCAAAACCATTACTATCCCTAATCATCATTTATATCAATTAAACCCATTACTCAAGAAATTAAATTATAAATGACTACTTAGAAAACACTTACCCAACTACTATAAGAACTAAATTCGGATTTGATTGCTCCCACACTAGAAACTTTGGAATATTATCTCAAACTCTAGGCAAATTCAAACAAAATTAATACCTATGCTATACATCAACTATACTCGCCTAACAACACCTCTAGCCTCTACCTATGAAATTACACCATGAAAACATCAAACAACAAATTTCAGATTTTGGGTGTGGGTGAAAATGTTCTAAATGAAAAACTAATTTCATTAAATTGAAGAGAAAGAGGCATGGATTAAGTTATATAACAATCACCTTAACTAATTTTGACTCTAGAAGTAAGAAATGGGGCCAAGAAGGTGAGGGAAGACCCAACCTCTAAAGGCCTTCCGAAAATGTGTTTGTGTTTTATGTTTCAGCATAATGGTAGGAAGGGACTACATGTATTTAGAGTTTAGGTTAGATCCAGAATGGGTTATGGGTTGACCCCAAAGGCCCAAATCTACATGGGTTCATATTTTATGCTTGTTGGGTTAGATTTCATGAGCTGAGCTGTAGAATTTTGATTGGGTTAGGCTAAATTCCAAGAGTAACTCTAATTTAGATCTATATGATTAATGTTGGGCTAATTATAAGAGTTCATGTAAATTGGGTCTTGGGCCCTTATCTTATTAAACCAAATTGAGCCATTTCTAGGTGATTTTTCTTGGGCCAAGTCTCACAATAGGAAGTTGGGTCTGCATCTAAAATTATTAGGCTTCCATTAGTCTTTATCCATAATCTACTCAAATTAATTATGGGTTTTAATGAAGCTTCTATCCCAATTGAATCTTAAACCCCTATTAATAATTTATTTCTCTATAAATTCTCATTCACATAGCTTGCCCGATTATTCCATAATAATTATTAACTAGTCCAAATCTATCATTAATACCTTAATTAATTTCAGGGTGTTACATGAATCATACTACTTTGATAATGTTTTAGAATTTTATGTAACTTAATGTCAAAATATAGTTGTATAAGTTATTTATGTAATGTAACCCTATACTCATATGTCAAAGTATGATATTATGATGTATGTACTATATCTGGGAGCAAATGTGCAAGAATATGAACTTTTGATATATGTGTGGCTTGTAAAGTGTATGTACAAATCCAAGTGAGAGAGTAATTTTGAGTTATGATTTGGACTATATGAGATAGGCAAATATGCTATAAATCATGTGTTGGAAATGCTCAAATAGTCACTTACATTGTAAAATTACATTATGGACTATTTGATACCAACTTGGTACTAACATGAGCTATATTTTGTCCCTGAACCAACACTAGACCAAATGGATGAGTTTTGGCATAAAATTTGGCAGGCATATAGACCTCATTTAGATCTTTTTACAGAGTCAAAGAATACAATTTTTAGAGCTCTACAGGATTTCTAATAATTTTTCAAAATTGGTTGAATTATGTAAAAATGCATTATCACTGTTCATTTGGTTAGTTCTGATTTTCTATGTATTTAAGGGGCAAATGAACTTCAATGCTCATGAAATTTTACAAGTATATATTTGGCATTATAAGCTTTCAATAACTACCAAGATCTCAATTTGGAGTTATGTAGCTCAAGATATGCATTTTCAAAGTTGCAAGCATGTACATGCACAAAAATCCCAAAGTGGTATTGTTCTAGTGGAATTTTGTGGCTCAAATGAATTTGGTTTTATATGAAAATTTTAAAATAACTAGTTCATGTCCTGAACTTTCCAAAGAGTCCTAATTTATAGGATATGGAGCTCTCTATCTCAAGATATGAATTTTTGAAATTTTGACAGAATTATGGAATGACATGGAAAGGGGTAATGGTGCTAATATGTGATGCTTGACCTTAAACTTGAATTTCATGCTTCTATTTGTGATATTTCTGATTGAATAAGTATATTAAGGATGAAAGATGAGATTGGTAAGTTGGAATAGTGTGTTTAAGTAAAAATGAAATATTTTCACATTTAATGTTGGTAAATTCCGTTACCAAAAGTGTTGAATTTATATAAAATGATATTATAAGCACAATGTGATATAAAAGTTGCATTATCTTATTATGATATGACACATCTCATCACATACTATCTTCCTTATGATTTCATATCTTGCATCTTTGTATTTTCATGAAAGATCAAGGATTCTTAATAATTTTAAAATTCTATTTGCATTAAAGTTCAAATGAGAGATGTTTTAATTACATTGCATTTCTTGAATTGTAAGTTGTTGACACATATATCAAATCAATAGGAGTAATCCTAAGAAATTTTTAAAAATATTTTTGTTGGTTACTTGTGAGAAATGTTTACAAACAATTTGAGTTAGTATGATTCCATACATAATGGTAACATTTTATGGGGGAATTGGTTACAAAACATTGGTTTCTTATAATAGTTATATTGGCTCTTAGTGTACCATGGTTGGTACCCCAACTAGCAAGGGGTGCAATAGATACTAGCCCCATGTAATAATCATTACAAGTGGAGCAAAGAGATGAGAATACATGAGCTGAGGACTCATTATTGTTAGGTTATTTACCTATATGGGCTATATGCCCCTGGTCATTTAGCTACCTACCTCATGGGTTGTGTGCCCATGATTGTTATTTAGTTCTAAAAGAAGTCCTTACAATAGAAAGTTTTTGAAAGACTATGCTTTAGAAATTCTCTAACATGTGCCTTAAAAGTTGCATGCTTTTATTGTCATTTCCTCACTAATTTGTGATTGCTGTAACAATCAAATCTTAGTATGTAATTTCATATTTTGAAGTTTAAAATTTATTCATTATGTTAAAAAGCATGAATTTCAAATTTAAAAGTTTCACAAGATATGTGTACATGATACTTCATTTAATCATTTATTTACATAATCACTTGATTATTTATTTATTTTTGGATGTTAATTACTCAATAAATATTTGGTCTTTCAAATATTGAAGCTGAGACAAAGTCTTCTCTAGCAGATTTGTGAAGGTAAGCATTCATTCTGGGTAAGCCTTGCATAGTCTCGTGTGGGCAATATCTATTTTGTTAAGTTTGTACAAAGTGAATTTTGTACTCTAGTTATAGCTCCACAAATCCACAAGTAAGATCCCTCATCCTAGTATGGATAGAATTAGTTGTTAGAAATAGAGAGCGAAACTTTCCTTATTGTATTGTTGATGTTTGAATGGTTATAGAAATTTTAGGAGATCCTAGTTTCAATGGAGATTCTACTGAAGTTTCTTCAAAGAAATTGGTCACATAAATGGATGAAAATGTGAAGTGAAAAATGGAAATTATTAGAGGATGATCATTGATATCATGAAAATAGTAAGTCTTTTATGCATTAAATAAGAGTTATCGATCCCTTAATGAGTACCCTAGGCTTATAGATGCAAGTTCATTCTTGCATTCTGTGCTGTTCACATCTCTAAACTTGGGATGTGAGAATTGGCATCCCTTAGCAAGTTAAAAAACTTTGACTTTGGCCGATTCAATTGCTCCATTGACTCCTTATTGTCGAGGTTCATACCACCACCCACTACATCCATAACCATGTTTACACAGGGGTTCTTATGCTTTTCATCATTGTTCATAGCATTTAGCATTGAACCATTGTTCTTGCAATATTTCTTGCAATGAAACATACAATTAAGGTATCCTTCTATGAATTTGTGAATATAGAAATGTTTTGCCACCAAAAAAGAATCCCTCTTAATCAAATTCTTGAATCTTGTGCAAGGATTGAGAAAATGACCTACATAATCCACCACATCAAGGCTTCCATGAGAAAACTTAAGGAAATCATCAACCCCATCTTTAAATCTTGTAGTTATCCAGCTAATGTGATCCCTTGTCTAGATCATCCAATTTTAATTGGGTCTCATAGTTACATGAAATCATTTTAATTCATACATTTAGGAACTTTCACCAATAATTCAGCATGTACAAGCACTTCATCTTCGTCATACCAAGGTATGGCCCTAACCCATTTGAGAAGTGACTTTTCCAAACCTAAGGTAAAAGCACCCATAAAAACCACATATCTTGTACTTGACAAAATCTTGGCAACATTTTCCCTATGTCTCCTAAGTGTAAAACTTAAATAGTTAAACCTCCACTCAATCAAATATGCACCTAGAGAGCAAAAGGAAACACAATAGTACAAGATTACACCAAGTACAAGATATGAGATTTCCAAAGGTACAATTACTTAAGTGGAGGAAATGACTCTTTAAAATTTGTCTAACATTGAACAATTTAAGATTTAACACAATGACACAGAGTTTAAATGCACATATGCTCACTATATTAAATCTTGAACAAGAAACAAAGGTTTTACTACAACTTGAACACTAAGAATGAGAATTATCCCTTTTAGGATTTAGGAATCCCAACTGTATCTAGCAATCAAAGTTTTTCCGTAAAGTCCCAAAATCAAATATAAGCCATCAAAGTCCCATAATAAAATTAAATCAAAGCATTTCCATAAAAGTCCAAAGCAAAGCTACCAAAGTCCAAATTCAAGCCAAAGATACCAAAAATTCCATAAAGTCCAAAAATCAAAACCAAGCTATCAAATTCCCATAATGAAATCAAAGCTACCAATCCTTAATTCTTGATTACAATCTTAATTCACAATCCAAATTCACAATTTCAATAGACAATTCCAATTTACAAACAAATTTTACGTATATACTCCTGGAGAATGAAATTCACATGCAAAGAGATTATAAAAAATGGTTAGTGTAAATTTGAGACTGAGGCATTAATCATATTAACTTCAATAAAATCAATAAAGAAAAATTTTGTAGATTCAAATTTATATATGAATTCACATGCATATAATTATCCAATGCAATCCCACCAACCTGTGAAATTCCAAGTTAATTCCCGAAAAAGAAAGGTAATGTTCAAATGGGTTTATGAGCATAGAAGAAAACTTCAGTCCATGCATGCACATGACATTAAGAAATGAAAAGTTGACATTTGGGAATTTTAAAATTAAACATCATAACTCATCTATCTAGTACAAAACCATGCCTGAGAAGAAAACAAATCAAGCATTCATGGTACTCTAATTTGAAAGAACACAAGCAGAATTTTAAACTTGAAATTTAAGCAGCAACTCAGAATTTCCCACGGAAATTTTAGTGCATTGACAGCCCACCGTTTACACATCAGAGACAAAGCAAAGCTTTCTTCAACCTTCAACATAACCACTTGAAAAAATAATTAAAAAAATAAAGGAAGCTTTGTACTAGTGAGAATGCATAACGAAGACATCGCTAGAGGATGATAGTGAGGGTGTGTGGATAACGTCACAACAACGTGATGGCAAAGATAGTGATATATGATGGAGAGGCATGACTTTTGCAAGAGAGGGAGAGAAAAATTACAAAACGTGCTCTCATTTGGAGTTTAGGCATTTCAATTTTAAATGCGTCAATGAGGGATTAATGATAGACTAATCCCTTGAAAATAATATTTTTATTACCGAGGGATTAGTCCCTTGCTGTTCCTTTGCTAGTAATATATTTTCTAATTAGTAAGGAATTAATAAGGGCATTATCTGTCGCAAATTTTTATTTTCCAAACTTTGATTGCATCAACAAATGTGAATTCCCTCACCAACGTTTTAGCAAGGGATTTAGGACCTATTGAGGGAAGTTTCCTCGCTACGTCTTCATCAATTTGGCAGGAGCATTGGATCTAATAAGGGATTTATTACTATCCCTCAGTAGTTGTTTGCTCTTCAGTGAGAGACTAGTGAAAAATATATCTCTCGCTGAATTCTCTTGCTAAATCTTCTTTTTCTTGTAGTGTATGTCTTGTTCAAGATGTATTAATTTGATAGTTATATCATACATGATGTAATACTTCAAATTATTTTTAGATTTTTAAATTTTATCATGTCATGATATTTGTATCTTATCTTATTGTATATCTGAGTTAAATAATGTCATTGTTTCAAAGAGAACGTCGATGAATTATGTATGTAATTAATAAGAATAAAATAACAGAAATGACCAAATATAAGTTAAAAAATATTTATTTAAGAATGTATTAAGTCTTGGTAAATTATCGTCAATTTTACTTTCTTTTAATTTTTATTCAACATATTTAAACATATATTGATGTACTGTCCATTCAACTATGCATGGTGGTACACCTCCATACAGAAGGTTATATTCTATTATTACATTAATTTAATTACTAGCATTTAATGGAATCTTACAAATAATTTTAACCACAATTATTAGATGTAGCATTGCCGCAAAATTGGCCCTAAAGTAACTTTAATATAATTTTTTTCTTTATTGGTAAATAACCTTCATATAGTCTTTAGTTCTTCTGATATAACTTGACAATCTGTTTTACTTTGTCGTCGTTTTCTAAATTCTGTCAATGTTGTTGTTATTATTATAATAATTATTATTTGATTCCTGCCGCCAAATTTGAACCGGATCACATAAAAGATTTTGTTCGAAGTTGGATCGCTAAGAAAAGAAAGGGTTGTCCATTGTCCATTCTCAATTCTCGTATAACAACCATAATCCTGGGTACATATAATTTATTACTATAATATTATGAAAACCCATGCTGGGAAACGTTGGGATTAGGGAGAGCCCATAATAATAAATAAATCAAAATATTAAATACAGAAATAAGACCATGATCTAATAATATAATGGGCTACTATGGAATGTTCCATCATTTCAAGCAGAAAATTAGGAGTATGCGAATCAAGAAAAGGTTCATCAAATCCCTAGCACAATTATCAATTAACCCTTTTGGGTTGCTTTGGCAAATAAATAAATTGGTAGTGGTTAGGAAAATTAAAAACAAAGAATATATTATTTTTGACATATTTAGTAAAAAAATTAAAAGGATATAAAAACCCAAAAGGACGACAGCGCATGAAAGGTAATATTAATAGTTTAGAGTGCCCATTCATATTTTAATATTACGGCCTCTTTTTCTTTTTTAGTTCTTAGTTATTTGTTTTTCAAGCAAATTGCCATCGAAACCGCGTACATGACCTTGAAATCCTCCACAAAAAGTCGAATCAAGATATGCTAAAAGAATGCTTCATTGGAGAAAAGAAAAAAACACAGAAGCACTTAAATGTGAAAGCTGATTCGTTGAAAACTTTGTCATTGTAAATTTGACGCCAGGAGGCACTGTTCACATTACCCATGCAGTAATATATGGATCTTGTTTTATTAATTCAGTGAAAATCGCACTACCATAGTATGGAAGGGATGGGTCCCAACTTTAACTTTGGTTTTGATTGCTTGGTTCTGGGAAAAAGTTTGTAATTTTGACTTTTATAAATAATTTGAGAGATTGATATCCTAACAAAGTGGAAAAACAAAAGTACCCCAGAGTTTCATCCATGGGCTATTGACAGTGTATTTCGTGAAGCTTCGAAGTTTAAAAGCGCTCACCGTATTTAATTTTCATAAGCTAACAATCCGACTGTAGCTCTGTATTTCAAATTTAGTTGACAAACAGTAAAGATACGGCAACTCCGTTTTGAGGTTGTTTTATTCTAAAACCTAGTTCTTTTGTTTCTGTATTGTTTTGTTCTTCTTCTTTTTTTCACTTGCTTTCTTATTCTATTATTAAGTTGTCCTTTTAAATTTTTGGAGTGAAGTAAAGGGCCCAAATCGAAACAAAGAGCAATTACAAAACGACGATGCGATGCAAAGAGACCCCAAATGTTTAGTTGGGTGCCAAGGTATCGACATTGATGGGAATGTTATTATTGATAAAAAAAATTATTATACATTTGACATCATTATTCAACTCTATCTATTTATTTGTATTATTTTATTTTAAAGCAAGAATACAAATTTTATTTTTTTATTTCACTTATTATTATTATTATTTTCCCATTCCCTCAATCTCCTTGCGTACCAAACACAACTATGAGTATCATAAGATTCTCAATCTAGTATAAGAGGATCCATATAGTTTTCACACTCCAAGTGTGCCAAATACTACCATATTCTTTTAAAATATATTATCCCAAATATATTTTCTCCAGAGATTGAAACTCTGCTTATAGATGGATCAATTCTCAAGGTAGTCCTTAGTAGGTTTCATAGTCATATTGTCATTCATGTATTAAAATTCATCTAATCTAATCTTTGTGCTAGTGAGAGCAGGGGAAATTACAAGAATCAGCTGCTGGTTTTGAAAGAATGGTCCCCATATTGGTTCTATCAGGCACTTGCTTTCATTAAGTCCAAGTCTGGACCCAAGCGTGGGGACTTCCTATCTTTTCTCGTACAGGAACCATTGTAAAAAAGATTGGTGGGAAAATCGTTGCAGAAACGGTTACAAGAACTTTTGCAGTTTGAGACGAGCAAACTTTAATTGTCAAAGCCCTTGCTGACATTGACGTCAAACAAACCTTTAAAAAGAGGGATCCACTCTCAGACAAGGCAGAAGGAAAAATTTGGCAAAATCTCAAGTATGAGAAATTACCACTGATTTTGTTATTATTGTGAAATTATAGGCCTGAAAAATCAGAGAACAGAAATTTGGCCCTTGGCCAAGAGTTGAACAATCAGGAGGAAGAAATTCCAACAAGGAAAACCAGCCTCGTAAACACATTACAAGCCGAGATTCAGAGAAAGGGGGTAATACATCTGCTGTTAAAATCCTTATTATAGCTACTTTCTGCATAAATCTAATCTCTAATAATGCAGGAAAAGCCAGCTAGTAGCCAGGTCAAGTCTTCAATTCCTTCCATTTCGAATGAAATGCTTTCTCCGTTGCACAATCCAAAAGGTAATGCGAGAAGTAGCTTGGTACAAACCAAGTAGCTAGGAAAGAAGAGAGGGCAAATAGAGATGCTGATGTTTGCGCTAATTGTGGAAGTCAACCCCCACCCCCTTCCTCGCATATTCCCATAGATCCATGTTCCATTCTCACTACTTATAAAAGCTCCAGGTTCAAAACCAAGCAACGGCATGCTTATTCCCACCCAATAGCTCAGTAAGCCTAATAGCTAACTCAGCCAACAAGATTCGGCTGAACAGAGATTGACTGTAACTCACACCACCTAGACACACCTCCGCGATCTCCCATACGCCCGCGAAGGATAGTTACATCTCCCCCATAACGAACCCGCACATTGTTCTGTTAGGAATAACTAGTTTGATAACCGAGTTATATATGTGTCCGTAAGATTAAGAGATCTAATGGATCACATTGATTTTTAAATTTTATTTTATAATCTGGATTTTTTAAAAAATGGCCTAAATTTATATAATTTAAATATCATAATACTTTTGAAAAACAAATATAAGTCTTCAATAAGCGTTAGATTGCTTCAAATTTTTATTGTAAATAAGAATTGAATACAACTTAGAAAATAATAGGAAAGTAACGACTGAAAACGTTTCCCTTCCCCCTTATGCTCTCTTCTCTAAGTTTTAAAAAGTTCTTGGAGAGATTCTAGAATAAAAAATATTTATACGAAATCCCTTATATCTTTATTATTACATTGTCTAACTAAAACATAGTGAGTGTATGATTTTTCAATAAAAATGTAACTAATGTAGAATTTTTTTAAACAATTTTATTATTCCTCAAATAAATTATACAGTTATCATGTTGTTATTTGAAAATCATATACTTGTTATATATTAATGGGATTAGAATAATAAGTAATTAGCTCATAACTGAAAGTTAGTAATCTGTCATTAACTTACTTTGTTATTAAGGCTATTATAGACAGAAGTTAATCATGAAATGAGAATTCATAGTAGTTAAAATCTATTGCCTCTTTTTGTATCTCTTTATTTCTCTCTCTTTTCTTTTCCTCTATCATTGATATTTGAGCCCATGATCTATCGGACCTATGGGTAACGCAACTCGACTTCGATCATCCCTGCATGAGATTGAACAACATATCTGTTTGATGCTGGAAGAGAGGGTGCTAAGCAAGGTAGATTAATGGATTTCGACCATGGATTAGCATGTGACTAGAACTCAAGAGAAGTTACAAAAATGATGCGGAACTTGGGTTCGAATGACAGGGGCCGCACGGACAAGAACAGAGATGACCGACGAAGTGACAGAAGGCATTGCGTGGACAAGGAATATAAAATGCCCATAAGATTCACAAAAGTGGAATTTCGAATTTCTAATACAATGACGTTCATGTGTGGCTAGTGAATTGCGACACTTATTTCTTGTTAGACAAAACTCCAAAGGAATTGAAGGTAACCATTGCAAGCTTAAATTTGGATAAGAAAGGTTATAGGTCGCACAAGACCTTTGAAAAGAAACAAGAAGGTAGAAGAATTTTTTGGGAAATTTATACAAAAGCTTTAAAGAAACAGTTTGGATCAATCTATAAAGATTTAATGGAAGAGCTAATGCAGCTAAAACAATATGGGATTATGGTAGAGTACCAAGATGCATTTAATTATTTTTCTCGTAAGATCCACTTGATGGAAAAACATTTGATTAGTTGCTTCATAGCAGGTTTGAAAGAAGGAGTGGTGAAAGGAGTAAGGCTACTCAGGCCAAGAATCCTATTAAAAACTTTAAGGATTGCAAAGTTATAAAGAATTCACTATCAGACAAGTAGCAAGACAAGGAGTAGCAGGAATACGGTAGAGCACAAGTGGGCAGCCATACTTACATTAGTCAAGATACAAAGGTTGTTGGTAAGTATCGTAGCTTTAGGTCATCAATTCCTCGTAGACCAGAAGGTCGGGGGAGCAATAAAGGTGAGGTTAGACTATAAAAAATCTTGTCACCTAAAGAAATAGAGGAAAATATGATTGATAACCTATGTTATTTCTATCATGGAAAATACACTCTAGGTCATAAATGTCCGCAGTGCAAGAAACTATAGTTACAATTAATAGAAGTAGTTGAAAAATGTGAAGAGAATGAGGAAGCAACAATAGAAGAAGATGATAGAATGGAAGGTCTCAAAAGATTCCAAAGATTTCATTGAATGTAATGGAAGGGATGGAAAATAATACCACTATGAGGGCACAAGAATGTATAGGAAAGAGGAAGCTCCAAATTTTAATACATAGTGGAAGTACATATTATTTTGTATATTTTCAAATTGGTAAAGAAAATTGGCGTAGCAATGGAAGAATTAGAAGATGCCCAAGCTATAGTGGCAAGTGGGGGGAAATTAAAAATTAAAGGCATATGTAAAGATGACAATTGGATGATGCAAGGAGAGGGTTTCATAACTGATGCATTCATGATTCCATTGAAATAGTGTGACATAGTCCTAGGAATACATTGGTTGAAATCCATTAAGTGTGTTTAATGGGATTTTACAAACCTTACATGACGTTTTATTACAAAGGTAAGGTGATGAAATTAGTTGCAAGTACTCATAGTAAGTTGAGGATTATATCTAAGAAACAACTACAACAAATTAGGTTTGAAAGAGGTCAATTCTTCCTTATTTAACCTATGCCAAAAAGATAGTATGGAGAAAAGGTGTATGGCAATTGAAGCTAGAGACAGGAATTAAATATCATATGTGATTCAAGAATTATTAAGAGAATATGAAGGAATCTTCCAAGTTCCTAATGCATTCCAACCATTTAGAGAAGCCATAACCATCATATTCATTTGTAGGAAGGCATTAATCCTATTAACATTAGACCTATAGATATCCCAGTGCTCAAAAGGATGTAATTGAAAAGATGGTTCAAGAATTATGGGAAGCAGGGTTCACTCAAAATAGCAATTCGCGTTTTGCTACCCTTATTGTATTAGTTAAGAAAAATGATGGCTCTTAAAGGATGTGTATGGATTATAGAGAGCTTAATAAAAGTAATATCAAAGATAAATATACTATCCCTATTGTAAAAGAGATGTTAGATGAGTTATATGGGGCCAAGCACTTTAGCAAGTTGGATTTAAGGTTAGGATATCATTAAATAAAGATGAATCCAAGTGACATTCCTAGGTTTATATAAGTGGGAGTGATACTCTCCCTCTTGGTGATGCATTTTAGGTTATGACCGATTGAGGTGACTATGAGAACAAAACCCCACCAAGCTAATGTGTCGGGTGTTGTAGCCAGGACAATATTGCCAAGGGATCTGCATGGTATTACCTCATCCATTAAGAGCCACACATTTTCCAAAAACATTTTAAGAACCATAATATCTTATTAAGCAGCTTTTGCATAGATATTTGAGCTTGTACTAGCTCCTAAGGGGGTGCTGATGCATTGCCAAAAGTAAGTGGCTATGGTTTAGGGGCTTCCCTTCTCATTTCCTCTTGCCTAGTTAAGGTTCATTGTAGCTGTTGGATCATGTCCTACTAATACTTCATAATTTGTCCTTATCATTCTAGCATGGCTTATTGTTTATCCATCATGATTTGTTGCCTATCTAACCTTTCCATGATGGTCTGCGTAGGATCCTTAGCCCTATCCCTAGCTAGTTTTCCCCTTCTTGTGTTCATCATTTTGTCTAAAAAATAACCACAACCTTAACATCTAATTCAATTCAATAGCACATATATATACCCATTCTAATGAATTTCAATGTTTCTTCCCTTGAGAAAACAAAGAGAGCTCTAAGGAGGCCAAAAATGCTCCTTGTCTCGGCCTAAGGGAGATAGTACAGCTAGGGAGAGTTTTAAAATTTTCTAAGCCTATTTTTGAGTCATATATGATGAATGAAAATGAGGGGAGGCCTTGGAAAAAATTGAGAACTCATAGAAAGTGAGTTAGTGCTTTAGGTTTCACATTATGACCTACAAAAGTAACATGTAATTAGACTCTTTATTTTAATTGAGTGATGACTTCAAAAGGGTTAAAAGGAGTCAAGAATCATGTTTGAAAGGAAAGAATGGAGCCTAAAATTTAATTAAGGGGTGTTGCTTCATTAAGAGCAATTATGGAACCATAATGAGGTTATAAGTCAACCTACTGCCTAAGCAAATTGTATGGCCTTAGAATTGAGTTCATGAACCTAATTGGCTTTCAGAAATTGTGTTTATGCCAAGAGAAACCTTCCTCATACTTTTTTGTGTGTGTGGCCGAAAAGGGGAGCTTGGATACAAAGGAAAAAGTGTGTAATTGTGTACAAGGTAGCTCTCTCCACCTTCTTTCATACATGGATGTGTGTTTAACTTGTTTTAGAATGTGTGTATATGTATTTTCAAGCAATAAAAAGTATGCTAGGATGATTTTATATGCTATGATTTCAGGATGACATATTGTATTTCTAAATGATGTTATGATGTTTGTTTGAATTTTCTTGAGTGTGGAGAGACCGAGAACTCTTAACCATGGTGAAGATGAGTCAAGAACCTTTAAGATTAGTTAAAACAAAGCAAAGAGTCTCCCAAAAGTAAAGTGGGCTCTTAAGAGCATGGTTGAGTCCAAGAATCTCTTAAAGAATAGGTGAGGCAAGTCCAAAATCCATGAGGAAAAGGGTGAGGCCAATCTATCCACTTGGCAAGTCTTTGGATGTCTTGTATGACTTATTCACATGCCAAGCTTGCTTTCGAATGTTCATGACATCCATTATATCAATACATGCATTTTCAAGACTTGTTTGCATATATTATGTGTGATTGAAAGGGAGATGAGCTATTGGGATTCTTTGAATCTTATTCCCTCTTCTCCAATGATCTAACATGCTAGGTGGACCAAGTGGACAAGGTAATGAAAGTCAACCACTTTGAGGAAGAGAACTTGACAACATAATGCATGGTTTTTAATTCTTTAAGGCCATATTCATGTCAAATGATGTAACCCATGCTTGTAAATGGTCTATGACCTTTGGAACACATGTAATTATGATAATATATAATGTAGAAATGAAAGAATGTATTATGTGAATGATGAAATGTAAATTGAGTATATTATGGTAATGTAACTTCATGAATGGCATTATGGAATTATGCATATGTGTGGATGAAATGACCAAAATGAGATATATAGAGTTTGGGACCATTTGGGTAGCTTGCACAAGTCCTAATTATGCTTTTAGACTTGCCTAAGAGGTGCCAAACCCCAAGGAAAGCCATTTGGACATTTTGGTATCTTATATGGAGCCAAAATTGATTAATTTAGAACCCATATGTCACTTTTATCCAAATGAGTTCTTCTTGATCTAATATTTGACATGTAATTAGAAATTGTTGAGAGCTTTTTAGAAAGCTAAAGAATATAATTTTTAGAGGTCTACAGAATATTTGATGAATTTTTAAAATTAGAAAATTTTTTAATTTTGATCATATCACTGTTCACTTAGGTCTAAAAATGTAATCTATCACACAAGGCTCAAATGATGTCAAATTGTCACAAAATTTTATACAAAGAGACTAGATATTCCCAATGACTTATATCATCTAGAAGCACCTCATTTGGGTATCCAGAGAGGGAGATATGAATTTTCAAATAATCTATCCAGTATCAAGAACTTCACCCGACCTTAGTTATTATTTGATTAGATTTTAAGATCTGGGTGTATCTGAACTAATGTGGAGTTATTTTTTTCCTCTAGCTAATGTCCACAACTTCCCATATTGGTATCATTTTTATGGATTGGATTTTTGTAGAATTAATTGGATATTTTAAGAGTTTACTACAAAAATCTATGATAGCACCAATGGATAGCTTGACCTCTGGATGTTTTTGAATGTCAAAAATCCTCTGTGATAGATGTTATGGTCTAGACATATTTTTAGTATAAAGTAGACATCTGTATATTTCTAGAATAGCCAAGAATGCATGATTTTGATTTTTATAGAATTAGTTATGATTTTCCAAAGTTGTGATGGAAAAGTGGAAAAATCTAGCCAAAATTATGTATGGCATTTTGACCTTCCCTTCGAGTTTCTTAAGATGTAGGCTACTTTTGATGATTTAAATGAGTTGTATCCATATAAATAAATATGAGAATGTGTTGTATGAGCTCACATGGTTCACGTAACACTAAACAAAATTTTTATACACGACACAAGGCAAAGAAATGTATTATTTTAATGGATTTTTCTTACTTTCCTCATGGAATACATCATATGAGCATGCAAATGTGATAGAAATGAGATAGAAATTATAGTGTTACACTTATCACTTCATTATTTTGGTGCTGAAGTTTAAGGGTTTTGTAGAATAAGAAAGCTATTTTTGCACTTGAGAAAAGGGGGTTAGATAATGATTTAGCTAAGGTAAGCTATATAAAACTTAATCCTCTCTTCTTCCTCTACATTTTGGTCTTATTGGTTTGTCATTTGATGAATTTTCATTTCCTTCTCAAATTTAAAATTTGGTGTTTGGATGATTCCTTGCAAGATTTTCAGAGTTTAGAGTTGGTGGAACCATAAGGTAAGTATTTGCCTTCATTTTGTAGTATAACCTTGCTCAAATTTTATGTTATACATTGAATTTGGTATATGGCTAATTGTATGTGTGAAAATCCAAGTTGTAGGATGGTTCATGGTGTGTTCTTGGTAATTAAAGCTCAAATAAGTTCATTTAATCTCTTAGATATATAGGTAAGATGGGTAAGTGTTTCTCCCTCTTTTGTGAGGTGTATGTGTTGAATTTCTTTCATTTGGGTTAACTTTTGGTGCATGGCTTTTGTATGTGCGAAATGGAGATGTTGGGAGTAACCCATTGGGAGTTCTTGGTGTTTTGACCTTAATTGGTGCAAGGGATTCTTTGGGAAATTGGGTAAGTGATTTCTAATGGAATCTTGATGAAATGATGAAATGGATCAATGGATAGGAAACTCTTTTGTTAATAATGGTTAAATTATGATAATTATACTTGTCATAGGCTTGGTAGGTCTTTGGATTATGTTGGTAGCAAGAGGAAGAGTAAGTGGGTTTCATTAAGGTAATCAGGGTTAATTTCCTAATTCCATGTATTTGCTTATTTTAATTTGATGTTTGCTGCACATATATCAAATTGGTTGGCTACTTAAATTGTTGTTTTTGGAACTATGAGAAAGTTCTTAATAGAGCTATGGTGCGACTGTCACTCGTTCATCGTGCTTCGACTGAATATCAAGTTGTGATCAAACTTATTAATGCATCGAGCCATGAGCATGCTCAATAGGGAGTTGGCACTGTGAGTGGTCCTTTCCTTTTGTCATTGGCCATTAACATATTGTATGTGATTGCTAATATAGGATAGTAGTCACTGGTAGTCTAACTAGTTCATCTACTAATGATATTAATGTCTTTGATATGTTTTTCTGTATAAATGTATTATGTTGATTAATTTGTACATATATATGAAATTTGTCTCTTAATACTAAAATTGTATATCTCCAATTATGGGCTAACATTTTCAGGGATAAGACCTCTTAGTAGCAAAGAGGAGCTAATAGAAATCTTTCGTGGTAGTTTAGTAATATATGGGCTTGAATGCCCTATTTAAATTAAGTTTGTATAATAGGTATGCTAGCATTGCTCATTGTGTTGTATAATTGCCACATTGAATCATGTATTACCAAGTATAGGAATTGATTTCATAATTAAAGACATCATGGAATTGGTGCTTGTGATTGTGTTTGGATAATTATTAATAAGTACCCTAAAATTTTATGACCTCTAAATATTTAGTATTGTAAATTAATGATTGAATTATTAGTATATTAGATTGGGATGTTCAAGATAGTTTATATATATATATTCTTTATACCTACTCAAGGTGTTTAAAGGAGTTTATAAGGCATAATCTGGATTATGATTCGTTACTTAGAGATTGTAGAAGCAGCTCTTGAATGTTGTTGTCACATAGGAAGTAAGATGGATGTTAATGTTGGAGATTGTACCCTAGGCCAATCATTGTATTGCGAACATTGTTTTTATTGCAAAATAAGAGTTTTCTTTTATTACATTATTATATTATTTGCATGTTTATATATAATAATATCCATGGATAAATCATTTTTGAATTATCCAAAATGTCCCTAGTCAATCATCCTTGTGGGAACAATGATGAATTAAGACTAGTATGATTTTGATTGATTAAGTGTTAAATCATGTATGATGATATGAATCAAAATCATAGGCGTGTGTTAGAGAACAAGATGCTGGATAGACCCGTAATGAGATAAGCTACATGGATTAGGTCATAAGTTTATCTCATATATAACCGTGTCATTGATCCCTTGGACCTGAGATCACCATAGATTCCTACATGAAGGACACTGTACTTTGGCATAGTCTACTGTCACCTTTAACCGGGTGATTATAAAGACTATGATCAGGTATAATAGAATCCATGCAGAGGAAAATGAGTGGTCAAGATGGAATTTGTCCCTCTGATTAATAGAGAGATATCTCTGGGCCCCTTGATGATTGTGACTGAGAAATGCATGGCCATGCCCAGATGGAAAGGGTTCCATCTTATAATCAGTCTACTCAGAGATCGAGAAATTTACGATCGAGCAAGTTGAGGATGATATTTCTATGCCTCATACACGATCTAGATATCGTATGACAAAAGGGATATGATAGGGTTATAAGATAGGTTGCATCAGATCACCGATCCCGTATGATTTGGGTAGTCACAATATCTTACTAGAGCCGCTTGTGATTTGTGGGTCAAACAGTGCAGTTGGCCCACTGCCAACATCATATGGGCCTGCAGGGTCGCACACAAGAACGAACTAACTCAGGCTATAATGTCCACATTCATTGAATCAAAAATGTATCTAGATTCAATGAATATCTAGGATGGAGGAATTATTTATATATATATATAAATAACTAAATTCAAAATATTATATATATATATATATATATATATTATATTTGATATTATATATATGAATTAATTTAAATTTGATTCTATTAGATAGATTTAAATTTAAACTAATCAGATAATTTAAATTTGATTCTATCAGATAGATTTAAATTTAAACTAATCAGATAATTTAAATTAAGCTCTAGATATTGTTAGTTTAAATTTAAACTATAGGATAGATTTGAATTTAAACTAATAGATATATTTAATTAATTTTGATTAATTAAATATATCTGAAACTCTAGTCTATAAATAGGGGTTTCCATATCAGAATAGCTAGAGCTAGAGCTGCCTCCAAAATCCTTAAAGAGAGGGACACAGTACGGACGTCGTACAGAATTGTACGGACGTCGTACGGACTGTACAAAAAATTGTACGGACAGGCTGCTAGCACACCGTTTGAGTTGCTGAACCTTGTTTGTGTGGATACGAGTAGAGGGAGCTGATCTGCAGTCAGTTTCTGTGATCTAAATAAAAGTAAACAACCAACTCAATCGATAAAAAAAGGTAATTTTCTGAACCTATTCGGTTTAAGCAATTTTGATGGATCCTTGATGGGAATTGGGATCAAAATTTTAAACGTTTCTGCTGTGTGCCTCCCATAATTCATAACAGTTAATACTTAAACCATTGTTGCTTTGGGCTTGGTTGTGGTTTAAGAGCCTTAAGGGATATGGTTAGGTTGTTTTGGTCATGTTCGTTGCGAGTCAATCCATCCCTTTTGCATACCTCAACTCATTTTGCTGTCATAAGAAGTTGTTGGGTGATTTTGGGGATGTTGCATAGTCATATGTTGCATCTAAGGTTGTTATGGAGTTTTGAGGATGGGAACATGTTCATTTGGTTCATTGAAACTTGTTTAAAGTGGTTTAAGGTCAGTTGGTAGGAAAAATACATATTTGAAGTTGTCACTTGTGACTTCATGTACCCTTGCTGTTTTGATTGAAGTTAGAATAATTAGGTTAGCTTTTAAACTCTTGAGTTAGGTAAGACAATTAGATAAAGATTATAGAAATGTAAACCCTTTTAATAACCTTGCCTTTTAGCGATTAAAAGACCCTAGGATTAATCTTGAAGTGGTAGTGATAAACATAATTTTTTATACACTTTATTCTCCTTAGCTTAAGTATTTTAATAGATAAATAAGGCTTAATGGATTTACTTAGGTGAAATTTGATTTTAATAGCCATTCTTTGCACCTTAGAAATTTATTTGCAAAATGATTGAATTTAATGCATAAATCATTTTAAATGAATTTTGTGAATATTCCTACTTAATTTTCTCATTTATTGTTATGCAGATTTTGGACAAATCAAATTTAAAAGTTAGAAAAAAAAAATATGGAAGAGGGAGGTTTCCTAAATATAGGAAGCTACACCAAATCATGCCACTTTATATTCAAGAGGTTGCACGTTTTACACTCACAGCACACCATGTACACATAGCATCTCTTATGGCTCACATGTCTTCACTCCATATATCCACATAAAACACTCACACAAAGCCACATGTCCAGCTCACTTACATGACTTCATGCACAAACACACCTCTTCCATATATTCATTTCTCCACATAAACACATGCAACACACACACTTACAAGAAGTAATGTTACCATCACACACATGCAAAATAGTATAGCAGCTTCACTCATCCACATCACTAGCTCACAACATAACCACACTCCCACGTACATATTAATTCACATGAAGCATCATTCACTCATTCATGCATGGGCACGTGGTTTAATAAAAGGCAAGACTAAAGCTTCTGATCTAGGAGAATGGCTGTTATTCATACACGTAGCCACATCCACCACACTTCATACGTAGTAAACACCAACACGTGAGAAGCTATGGGTTTTTGAGATTAGAACTGAAGTAACGAGAAATAGAGGATGTAGTCATGATTTTGGTGAGGTGAAGGAAGAGCTTTAAGAAGAGATTCAAGTGGAGCTGAGAGTGTAATGTTCGATTTTCGTTAAACGACGAAAACAGACACGTTTTCAAAGTAAGTCCTCCGAAATGAATTAGTTAAGGTCCTAAAAAATTTGAGAAACATTTTAGACTCCTAAAAATGAGAATCCTAGCCTCAGACAGAAGGAAAAATGAAGTTAGAAAGAAGAAACAAATTTTGACCAAAACCTTACAAAACGTAATGGCATTTTTGTAATTTCAGATAATTTTTGGAATTCACAAAAGAGGGCTTTTTAAATCAAAATTTTGAGTTTCCCAGGGTTCTCAGAGGCCCTGAAAATCATGGGAAGCCCTGGGATAGCTAAATCTCCTCTGGTGGACGTTTTCCAATGTTGGTGTGCCCGAACTTTGGCAGGTTCATTCGGAAAGGTTTTAGCTCTGATTTGAGTGATTTCAAAGGCATTTTTCTTAATTGGGAACTTAAATTTTATAATAGAAAAGGCAGTTCTAAAAAAGGAGCTAAAACGAGGGAGAAACACAAATGCAAAATATGAAGGGCAAAATTGGAATTTTTGAAAAAGTCCTTTTGCCCTAGCTATATATAGGTGGCGCCTCACACTCTCCCTCATTTCACTTCAGATTTTCCAGCCCCAAATCAGAAGAAAAGCCTTAGGAGAGTGGTGCACCAAGGGAAGAGAAGAAGGAGGAAAAATTCAAGTCTTTAAGTATGAAAATTTGCTTGTTTTTCATGCTTTCTCTCTACCAATCTCTTCTCCTCTTTTTCCCTCTTCTTCTCCATGATTTTTCTGAAGTTTTGAGGGCTGTTTTGAAGGGAGAACAGAGGGGAAATTTCGCAATTCAAGTAAGGAGGCCAAGGAAAGCAAGAACAAGTAAGAAAATTCAAGAAAAACAAGATATTATGCCATTCTTCCACTTGGTCTTCCTCCTCCCTTCCTTTAAGCATGTTTCGACCTAGATAAAGATAGCCCTAAGGAGTTAATTTTCAGCCAAAACAAGGGTGAATCATAGGTATTTGATGGAGGAGAATAAGAATATGCAAAGAAAATCATGAAATAGCCATTAGAAAACAAGATGCACAACTTAGGGTTTCTAGTGCACCTTTTAAATTCTGAATTTATATGATGATTCCTAGGTTTAATTAAGGGTTTAAATGAGTTCTTGAGACACCTAAGATGCTTCCCATAAGCTTCTTCCTTCAAGAAAACAAAGAAAACTCTAAGAAGCCCTAAACCTAGGCATGTCTTGGCCAAGCATGTTCCATATAGCTAGGGAGAGTTTTAAATTTTTCTAAGGCCATTCTTGAGTCACATTTGATGAATGAAAATGAAGGGAGGCCTTGGAAAAAATTTAGAACTCATAGAAATTGATTTGGTGCCTTAGGTTCCATATTATGATCGAAAGAAGCAATGTGATGTTAGACCTTTTGTTTTAATAGTATGATGACTCCAAGAGGCTTAACAGAAGTCAATAATCATATTTAAAAGGAAAGAATGAGGCCTAAAAATTATTTGAGGGGTGTTGCTTCATTAGGTGCAATTATGGACCATAATGAAGCCTATAGAGCAATCTAGTATTTTACCAAGTTATGTAGCCTTAGAATATGTTTCATGAACCTAATTGGCTCCCATAAATTGTATCTAGGTCAAGAGAAGCCATCTCCACCAATTTGTGGGTGTGTGGCCAAAAGAAGAGGCTTGAATTTTAAGGAGAAAGTGTGTAATTGTGTGCAAGGTAGCTCTCTTTACCTTCTCTCATGCATGAATATGTGTTTGCTTGTTTTAGAATGTGTGAATGTGTATTTTCAAGCTATGAAAAGTATGCTAGCATGCCTTTATATGCCATGATTCTTGATGCCATATTATGTTTTCAAATGAATACATGATGTTTGTATGAATTTACTTGAGTGTGGAGAGGCCAAGAACCCTTCCCTTTAGTGAGGATGAGCCAAGAACACTTGAGCTTGGTTGAGACAAAGTAAAAAGTCTCCCAAAAGCGAAGTGGGCTCCCAAGAGTATGGTTGAGTCCAAAGCTCTTAAAGAATGGGTGAGGCAAGTCTAAAATCCATGAGGAGAAGTGTGAGGTCAATCCAAACACTTGGTGAGGTCTTGAATGTCTTGTATGATTTGTTCATATGCCAAGTTTGCTTTTAAAATGTCCATGATTTCCATTTTCTCCATGCATGCATTTGTAAAGCTTGCTTTGCACATATTATGTATGATTGAATGGGAGATGAGCTATTGGGATTCTTTGAATCTCATTCCCTCCTCTCCAATGCTCTAACATACTAGGTGGACCAAGTAACTATGGAGAAGGAAGCCAACAACAATAAAGAAGGGAGATTAACAAGCCTATGTCTAGCTTTTTCCATTTTGGAACCATAATTATGTTTCTTGATGTATATTGTAATGTCCCGTTTTCATTAAACGATGGAAATGGGCACGTTTTCAAAGCAAGTCCCCTGAGATGAGTGATTCAAGGCCAAATAAAATTTGGATAAAATTTTAAATAATAGAAAATGAGGATTTGAGCCTTGAGTTGCCCAGAAACCGGGGTCGGAGCTATTTGAAAAATTTACCGAAAGGCCAGTGGCATTTTGTAAATAAGTGTAATTTTGGAAAAGCACCTAGGAGGGCTTTTTAAATGGAAATTTTGAGTTGCCCAGGGTTCTCAGAGGCCCCAAAAACCATGGGAAGCCCCGGGACCAGTAAAGCCCCTCTGGTGTACTCTTTCCGATGTCAGTTGACCCGAACTTTGACCGATTCGTTCGGGACAGTTTTAGCTCCGATTTGAGTGATTCCAAAGGCATTTTATTAAATTGGGAACCTCTTTGTTATGATGGAAAAGACGGTTCTCAAAAAGGAGCTAAAACGAAGGAGAAACAAAAATGCTAAGAACGAAGGACAAAATTGGCATTAAAGTGTTAAAGGAAGCTTCTTTCTTCTTCTTTATATGCCACGTTCTGCCTCCCCCTCTCTAAACCGACTTGCTCCTGCCCATTTTTAGAGGAGAACTGCAGCTCCTTAGGTGCACAAGAGGAGGAGGATTTTGGAGGAAGAAATTCAAGAGAAAGGTAAGAAACTTTAAGAAATTCCATATCCTTCCTTCTTGAACCTTGCTCCTCTCCTCTCAAGCTTTCTTTCTATGGTTTTAATGGAGAGTTTGGTGCTGTTTTTGGGGCAGAACAGAGAGGGGAATTTCGAAAATTGAGGGAGTAAGCCAACCAAGTGGAAGAACAAGCCAAAGGAAGCAAGAAAACAAGGTAAAACTTCCATTCTTTGGTAGTTTCTCCCTCCCCCTTCCTCTTGCACGAATTTGACCACCATGAGCCCAATTCCTAGGGGCTGTTTTCTGTCCAATTTATGGAGGGATTAAGGGTTTTAGATGGCAAGGATTAAGAATGAACCAATAGAATCAAGAAAGGAGCATTAGGAAACAAAATGGAATCATTAGGGATCCAAATGCTCCCTTGCAAATCTGATTTTATATAAATGTTCTTAGGCTTAAATGAATGTTTAAATGTGCTCCTAAGATCCCTAAGAGGTCCCCCATATGTCTCTTCCTCCATAAAATGAACAAAACCCCATGGAAAGTCATGAACCTAAAAGTTGGAAAAGTGTAGAGCACTTAAGGGGATTGTAAAAACTGATTTAATCTATAAGTTCCCTTGGTTGTTTAAGTGTTTCCTTGACCTCCTACAACTCTTAACAACCTCCCTAAATGGTTCCCCCATCAAGGAAAAATCAAGAAGCCATGAAATCCCATTTATGCTCTAACTTTCGGCCAAGTAGGGATGGCATAGTTAGGGAGAGTTTTAAATTGTTTCAAGCCCATTTTTGAGTCATACATGATGAATGAATGTGAGGGGAAACCTTGGGAAAAATTTAGGAAGCTTAGAGAATGAGTTAGTGCTTTAGGTTCCATATTGTGACCTAAGGAAGCAACATAATGTTAGGCCCTTTGTTTTAATTATGTGATGACTCCAAGAGGCTTAAAAGGAGTCAAGAATCATATTTGAAAAGAAAGAATGAGGCCTAGAAATCATTTGAGGGGTGTTACTTCATTAGGTGCCTTTATGGACCATAATGGGGATTATAGAGCACTCTAGTACTTAAGCAAGTTGTATGGCTTTAGAGAATGTTTCATGAACCTAATTGGCTCCCAAAAATTGTATTTAGACCAAGAGAAACCATCTCCACCAAATTGTGGGTGTGTGGCCAAAAGAGGAGGTTTAAAAGCTAAGGAAAAAGTGTGGTTGTATACAAGGTAGCTCTCTCCACCTTCTCTCATGCATGGATGTGTGTTTAGCTTGTTTTAGAATGTGTGTATGTGTATTTTCAAGCTTTGAAAAGTATGCTAGCATGCCTTCATATGCCATGATACTTGATGCCATGTTATGTTTTAAATGAATCCATGATGTTTGTATGAGTTTGCTTGAGTGTGGAAAGGCCAAGAACTCTTCCCTTGGGTGAGGATGAGCCAAGAACCCTTGAGCTTGGTTGAGACAAAGTAAAGAGTCTCCCAAAAACAAAGTGGGCTCCCAAGAGTATGGTTGAGTCCAAAGTACTTAAAGAATGGGTGAGGCAAGTCCAAAATCTATGAGGAGAAGTGTGAGGCCAATCCAAACACTTAGTGAGCTCTTGAATGTCTTGTATGATTGATTCACATGCTAAGGTTGCTTTTAACATGCCTATGATTTCTACTTTCTCCATGCATGCATTTGTGAAACTTGCTTGCACATATTATGTGTGATGGAATGGGAGATGAGCTATTGAGATTCTTGAATCTCACTCCCTCCTCTTAAATATCCTAATATGCTAGGTGGGCCAAGTGGACATGGCAATGGGAGCCAACCACCTTGAAGAAAGAAGATTGCCATCCTTATGCTTGATTTTTGGTCTTTTGAGTCATAAGGAGACTTCATGATGTATATTATTATTTTAAATAGTCTATGACCCCTTGAACAAATGTAAAAATGATGTTATGTGATAGATAAATGAATGAGTATGGTGTATGACTAATAGCACATGTTTTGAGTATGAAATGCCATGATATGAGAATGTAAAGTTTGGTGATTATGTGTATAAGTATGGGTTGAATGGCCAAAATGAGATGCAAATGGTTTGGGACCATTTGGGCAGTTTCCCCAAGTCTTAAACATGCTTTTAAACTTGCCCAAAAGGTGCCAAGACCAAAGGAAATCCATTTGGCAATTTTGGTACCCAATATGGAGCCAAAATTGACCATAATGGAACCCTATACTACTTTTTGGCCAAATGAGTTAGTCTTACCCTGAAATTTGGCATGAAATTAGGTCTTGTTGAGAGCTTTCTGGGAAGCTAAAGATCATAATTTTGGGAGACCTAGAGAATATTTGATGAATTTTCAAAGTTGGGATTTTCTATGGTTTCTGGTATGTGCACTGTTCATACTGGCAGATTTGATTTTCGTGTCACTCGATGGCCAAATGGTGTCCAATGCTTATGAAATTTTATGTGCATAAACTAGAGGTCATAATCTTTCTGTGGCCATCGAGATCACCTCATTTGGAGGTCTGAGCACAGAGTTATGCATTTTTGAAAATTGCTGTCAGTAACAGTGGTGACTCCAGAGCTCAATCACTGTTCCATCAGTTCCAGATACCTAAACGTATCTGTTTCATTCGGGAATTATTTTTAGTGTCAATTTAACATTTGTAGCTTCCCAGAATGACTAAATGTGTGTGATTTCTATTTTTGTAGAATTAGTTATGAATTTCAGAAGTTTGCATCAGTAACCTGAATCATAGCCCAGGCAGCCAGTGAGTCTGTAGCTTTTTGGATGTCAAACGTCCTGTGTGATGAATGTTGTGACTTGGACGTATTTTTAGTGTGAAGTAGACATCCTTAGCTTTCCAGAATGGCAAAGAACACATGATTTCGATATTTCTAGATTTAGTTATGATTTTCCAAAGTTTGTGACAGAAAAGAGGAAATTCTGGACGAAAATGCAAACATGAATTTTAATGTGTTCCTTTGCTTTCCACGAGTTGTAGACCAAATTTGATGATGGAAATGAGCTATATTCATGTATTTAAGTATGAGAACGTGATAGATGCATTCATATGGCTCACGGGACTCCGAAAGAAAAATTTTACCTGTAGAGAAATGCATTTTAATTCATAACTCCCTATGCCACTAGATTGTTTCCATAGAACAAACATAAGATGAGGCATGGGAATTGCATGAATTGAGTCCTAGAAGTATGGTGTTACATATATGATGTTGTAAATGGTCTATGACCCTTGAGACATGTGTAAACATGATATTATGTGATGTTTAAATGCATGGATATGATGTATGAACTCTAACATATATTTTGAGTATGTAACGCCCAAGTATGCAAATTGGAAGTGTGATGTAAATGTGCATAAGTGTGGGTTGAATAGCCAAATTGAGATGTATGAGGTTTGGGACCATTTAGGCAGCTCACACAAGTCTTAAATGCACTTTTAGACTTGCCCAAAAGGTGCCACAATCAAGGAAAAGCTATTTGACAAGTTTGGTACCCCATATGGAGCCAAATTTGACTATAATGAAACCCTATATCACTTTTAGCCAAATGTGTTAGTCTTGATCTGAGATTTGGCATGCAATTAGGTTTCATTGAGAGATTTTTGAAAAGCTAAAGATTATAATTTTTGGAGTTCTACAAAATATTTGATGATTTTTCAAAATTGGCAAAATTTATGATTTTTGGTTTGCTGCACTATTCATTTGGTCTGAAATTGCATTCTATCACACGAGGCCTAAATGATGTCCAATTTCTATGAAATTTTATACAAAGAAAATAGACAATCATAGTGATTTGTGCCAACTAGAAGCACATCATTTGGAGGTCTAGAGAGGGAGATATAAATTTTTGAAGTTTCTATCCAGTATCAGAAATTTTACCCGACCAAAAGTACTATTCTATTAAATTCTGAGGTTTGGGCTTGATGAACTAATCTAGAGATATTTTTTCTCTCTAGTTAACATCCATATATTTCTATATTGATATCATTTTCATGGATTAGATTTTTTTAGAATTAATTGGACATTTTCAAAGTTTTTTTGCTGAATTCTGTGATAGTTCCAGAATTTAGCTAGACCTTTGGACCATTTGGAATGTCAAACGTCCTCTGTGATATATGTTATGGTCTGGACATATTTTTTATGTGAATTAGACATCCTAAGCTTTCCATAATGGTCAATATTGTATGGTTTCTATTTTTGTAGAGTTAGTTATGATTTTCCAAAATTTGGTCAGAAAATGGAGCAAATCTGGCCTAGAATGAACTTCCATATTCCATGCTCTATTTCGGTTTCCATGAGTTATAGACATGATTTTGTGATTCAAATGGATTGTAATCATGTATTTAAATATGATGATGCATAGCATGAGCTCACACGGTCCACATGACACCGATTGCAAATTTTTAAGTGTGACGCAACGCAAATAAATCCATTATTTTCATTCCCTTTTTCATGTGCTCTCATGGGAATGATGATGTGAAGCCTATGAATGATATAAAATGAGCTAGAATTTATGGTGTTTTAGAGAGCGAGAAGAACTTACAAGTATAAAAAGCAAAAACAACGAAAGGAGGCTCGGTTGAAGGAGCTTTCGAGAAGAAGATTTCCAAGTTGAAAAGAGAAGGAGCTTGCCACGATTAAAAGCCACGGGTCAGGGAGCAGCTACTGTACCAGTTAGAAGTGTGAAGCTATGGAAGTAAGAACAAACACGTCACTTACCCATATAGATAGCAACATAGGCATTTGCAACATGAGAGTAGACACGCATGCGGATAAGAGGAAACTCTTACATGAATGAGCTGGGAGCTAACATGTGCTGTTATTGTATTGAAGAAATCTCACGTGGAAATGACGCAAATGAAGCTACGGGCAATCAAGAAAAAAAAACAAGCAGCTGAGCATGTGGGTAAAATTAAATGAAACACATGCAAACCACATGAGGAGATGAAAGGAAATACACAAGGACAGAACATGGGTTGTTGAAGAATCATCATCCTTTCATGAAGGAAGTCCATTCATATCAATTTATCCCCGTTAGATGGAGCTAGGGGTTGATTTGTGGGGGAGCACGTGAAATGATTAAATGACCATGTGAGCAAAGGGAATTAATTTGGGCAAGCTCCAAGAGGCAAGATTTTTCCATTCATTCGAATACACCATCTAGAACAGTGTCCATTCCACTCATCCTCCTCACCACGCTCCAATGCCATGTCCTCCATTCCCATTCCATCTTTATTCAAATGAAGCTCTAATTTCCCTTGTGACTAGCTAGGAGAAAGGCTCTTGAGTTGAAGCTTGAATCTAAGGATTAGAATCAGAATTTGGGGCTAAGAATTTCATTTTATTTTCCTCTCTTTCTATATCAATTTTAATTATTTTATCTGCTTGGTTGAGCTTGTAAGTGATTGAAATTGATGTAGTTCATGATTGATGCCTGGTTAGACATTGATTAAGAGAATTTTGAATGATTAATTGGTTGATTAAATACTGAATTTTTTAATTCCTTACAATTATCCATGTATGCAGTCAAGGTATTTGATGAAATGCATGTGAGAGATTGAGTGCTTGAATGTCTAATTTGAGGATTTCTTGGAGTTTAATTAGTTAATTAAACATCCTAAGGTGAAAATTCAGAGGCTAATTGATTGATTAATAACTCATTTAAGTGTTTAAAGATCTTAATCACAAGGATTAATAATTTAATGGTAGTTGAGATCTCAATTAACATCAAATTGCTAAGTTCTTGAATCTTGAGTGGTAATTCAAAATCATTTGCCACTGAACACAATTAGGGACTCTTAGGCCAAAATTAATCATAATTGAATTAGGATAAGGATAGTGGATACTAAAGGATAAATCTAAAGCTAGCCACAAGCCCATCATTCACCTCATAACTCATAAAATTAGGTAGTGTTTAGGAACTTTATTTCAATTTCATTTTAGATAGTTTAAGTAAATCAAAGCCCCTTAAATTATATAGTTCTAAGATCCTTTAACACTTAGAAAATCCAATTAAACATTAAACTCCAATTCCAAGGGAGATGACCTAGGTTGTGCCACTAACTAGAAAATATAATTCAATCTAGTTTTATTTTAAGGGCTGCGCGACATGAACCCTCAAAATTTGGCGCCGTTGCCAGGGAATTGGATTCTCAATTATTTGGGAACGTTTTCTAAGTGTTTTAACTCTATTTTAGCTCTATTTTTGTTTAGTTTTTCCCCTATTTTAAGCTTGGATTTAGTTCATTTCAGTGTTATGTATCATTGATCCGCTTGCTGGAATTTTTGTTTAAAGTGCTCAGAAAATTCTTAAACTTTGTTTTCCCAGGTTTTTAGGTGTTTTAAGCAAAAATAATAGCAAAGCTATTTAGTGCATCATTTTTTGGCCAAATTCTATCGTTTAAGGTACTTTTTCTTTAATTTTTTAGTATTTTCTCGAATTTTTAAAGAATTTTTCAATTTTTCTAGATTTAATTTCTTTATTTTTTGAGTTCATTTTGTGTGATTAACCTCTATTTTGGAGTGTTTTTTATTGTTAGGAAGTTCTTAGCTTCATTTGAATTTTATTTTCTTGATTTAAAGTTAATCTTAGTTCTAATTTGTCACTGATTTTTTTTGTGCTAACTGTACTTCTCATTTTCTTTGTTTGAAATGGATCCTTATTATTCTAATCAAGGTGTTTATAATTCTTATGCAAATGATAGGATCTCTAGGTAGTTGGATGAACTCAAGTCAATGCTTTAAGGCCTTCTTGAACGAAAAAGACAAGAGCAACAAAGCCAACAATACCAATAAGTCCAACAATTACGCTACCAACCACACCATCATTCCTGTAAAGTTCACCCTAGTTACATTGAACCATACCATCATCCATATGAAGTACACCCTAATTACCACCAACATTATGAGTCATACCACAACTTCCATGTGCAAGAGCTAGAGTACCATTTTTACAACTATCATGAGGGATACATGCAACAAGAGGTCCAAAGAGAACCAAGTTAGGAAGAGAGAATGATGTAGCAAATGGAAGCCTATAATATTCAAAACCAACAAAAGTAGCAAATGGATACCTACAATCTTCAATTCAAACAAGAAATTGAACAGTTACATCTTCAAAATTAACAGATGATTGACAGCATCATAAAGGATTTGGGAATTCAAATGAATCAACCCACTTCAAGTGCTACTGAATTGACTAAAGAGCAAATTAGAAGGGAATGTATAGAAGAGGAAGAGTCTTATTCACTAGGTAATATTCTTCCATCTTTTAATACATTACAATTTATTAGAACTAATTCTAGTTTTTATGATAGCATTGTGATTACCAATGAACATGATTTTGTTGATTCTGAATTGCATAATGATGATGTAGAAGAGGAAATTGTTGTTGAATCTTCTGATATAGTTAATTATGGTAACTCTTTGAGAAAATTGATACATTTGTTGATGTTCATAAACCCTTGTGTACTGATGCACTTGGTATGTCTACACCTAACTGTGACCATAGTGATGATTTCATTTCTGAGCTTGTTAATGATGATTATGTTTATAGATAAGTGTAAGGGTGACTTAGAATGTGATGATCATTCTATTCCTAGTGTAGGATTGGTTGATAAGCCTATTGTTGATGCATCTTTTGAGTTTAGGGATAGTCTACCATCTGAACCATTTGACATAGCTTATTTGAATGCATCTCTTGATTGTGTATGTGTTGAATCCACTATATGTAATGGATTCTCCTAGATTAATTCTTTCATTGAGACTAGTGAGTTCCTCACATATACTGATCAACATGATTCCCCACTAGCATGTGATGATAAGACTGATGAAATAGTGAAAGTAGCACGTGATAATGATATAGGCAGTGAAATTATTAAGCATCTTGTTATTGATGAATCAGACTCTAATTTGAAATGCTTATGTGATAACATGCATATAGGTCCCATATGTGCTAAGATAAATGAGTTTCTAGAGTCTAATAAGTCTATTAAATCCATGAATTCCTTTGCTTGCACTGAAACTGTTAATAATACTAATTCTTCTGATCATACTAGTGTTGATGAGAGTATGCACAGAGATAGTGCTGATATTGAACACTCTGTTGATCCTTGTGCTGTTATTGATACTAGTGAGAGACTAGATCCTGTTGTTGATCATTGTTTAGAATTTTGGCAGCCTACTGATGTCTCTTTGGTCAGGGAAGATACTGTTTCCCTTGTTGAGAGTCTTAAATAGATTCTTAAAGTTAGTGAAGTAGTTCCCAACAATCAACAAACTCTCCCAACTGAGAAAAAGCAACTGCCAGATGCCTTAAACTCAAAAGATTATGAGAAGTTGCAATCAAATTTTTCTATTGATGCAGTGACTCTTACTGATGAGAGTCCAATAGATTTTATTAGCTTTGATAGATATTTAAAGAGTTTAGAGTCTAATATTTTTTAATTTGATTTCAAATTTTCTTTCTTTAGTTTTAAATGTCCTAAATTTGATTTTTATTCTTTTCTTACTTCTAAATTTGCTGAATATGACTTTCTAAGACTATTAATGGTTGAGAAAGTCCATGAATCAATACTGAATGATCAATCAAAATACTTTAAAGTGGTTAGACTCAAATTTGTTTAGCTAAGAAGGACTAAAGCTGTTTTAATTATGGTTTTTGATACTTATGATTAGTTGGTATCTAATAGAGTTCTTTTTAGTTTAGAATTTAGTTTTCTTTTCTTTTCTACATTATTGTTCATTTTGTTTCTATTTTGTAGGAAATAAATTACTAACTAGCTACAAACGAATTTGAGCCATCTTGAGATCTTTGATTTAAGTTTATCTGGTTGTATACTCTCCTTTCACTTTCTTTTTATATTGTGCTATTTATATGTTAACTGGATTGTGTGCTAACATTGAGGACAATGCAATGTTTTAAAAAAATTGAAAAAATTTGAAATTTGTGAGAAAAATTTTGAAAAATAATGTGATTTTCTTCAGTTTTATGTGAAATTTGCAAGTTGAGATGATTATAACTTGGATTCACTTTGACATGATAAGTGATAGATCTTGTGTCTTGATTCAAGAGAAGTGGCAATGAATTTGATTTCAATGAATTATTTGATAGCCATTAGATGGTGAGAATTGAGCCTTAATTGTTTATTTCTAATGTGTATTCACTTATCACTGCTTTCACTTTAGAACTTGTCTTGATTCTTTGTTGAGACCACATTTGCATTTGTATTCATGAAAATGATAAGGCATTCTTTTCTTTTGTAGCAAGTGAGCCAAAAAGCCACACCCTACATACATTTTATCCATTGTTTGGCCACTTTAGACCTTGATTTTATTTTCTTGTTTAACCATAACCATAAAAAAATGTTTGCCACCTTGTTTTAAGATGCCTTAGGGACTTTAAAGAGCACTACATCTAATTAGGATAAGAGAATGTATACTTTGCATCCATTTAGGGCATTGTTACTAAAAATTGAAAAAAAATGCAAAGAAAAGGAGAAATAGAAAAGCAAAAAGAAAACAATGAATGAGAAGTTTGAAAAAAAAAATAAAAGGGCCTTGAAACACATTCTTCCCTATCCTAGATTTTCATTGACTACTCTTGAGGTTCTAAGGTATCCATTTGTTTGTCTTTCCTTAAATGTCCATTCATTTCATTCCCTAGCCCCATTATAACCCTGAATAAAGTCCTATTGATTTGTGCATTGCATTTGGCATGGTTGGTGGAGATTTAGAAGCTTGACAAGCCTATGGTAGTAAACTTTGATAGGTGAAGTTTGAGTGATACACATTGCCTAAACACTTAAGAGTGAGAGTAAACACTAATCCATGTGAGAGACTATACATTTTTTATTCATTCTTTTCAAATGAATTTGCCATGGAGCTTATTTCTTAATGCAAGTGAAGTTGTTTTGATTGTTGAAATGTTGAAGAGATGTGATCATTCTCTATCTTGTGATTTTTACACTTTCATTTCCATTTTTCATTTTCCACTTGCCATTCTACTAGTCGAGATAGCTAGATGACTCAGTCAGGGGAGAGGATAGGAATAGATTACCCTATTGATTATATAGTGGTGTCAAATCCTACATTCAAAGACTTTTCGGGGAAAGTACTCCGCTCCTTTTCTTACTCGTTCCAAGTATTCCACTCGTTTCTATCTTTCCAGCCTTCTCTTGGTCTTGCCAGGGCTGGTGGACTCTTTAGGGATGAGGCAGGTATGTGGCTTGAGAGCTAGCTCAATCCATTGCTTGTTCAAAGCTAATGCACAACATGCAGAGCTGTGAGAGAGGGGTTAGTTGTCACCTAAGCCAACGAGGCTTTTTTTTAAAGCCGCTTGGCAAAGAAAAAAACTTATAGCGATTTCAAAGCGAGATTTTTAGGTTAATGTGTAATCAAGATTCTCAGTTAGGAGGAGCGAAAGTAGCTTGACTGGTAAGGAGAGGAGCAAAGACTTAATAGCAATTCTAGATTCAGGAAGGTGCCAAGCCGAAGTGTACAAATCTCATAGGTCAATATCTGCTCAGTCTCTATTAGCAGCTGAGGATTGAGGGAATACAAGATTGTCATCTGCTCTCATTGGAAGAGAATTTATCTTTTACATAAGACCAACTCAATGGGAGGAAGAAGATCAGTCTTAGGGCTTTCAGCGCCTCGAAGACTTAATAGCAATTCCATCTCATCTTTATGCCCGAAAGGTATTTATAAAGGAGCGGCTATGAAATGGTGATTCCCCCTTGAGTTGGGTCATTGGTAGGCCTGCTTTATTGGTATGGCTCATCGACTTATTAATGACTAAGCAGAGTCAAGAGTCGCAGAGGCATTGGATGGGTAGTTTCTTCAACAACCTGACAGTTGTTTGATCTCTGCTTTTGGAGGCAGGAGTGCTTGGTCGCTTTCTCCACTTTCATAAGCTTAAAGCAAGTCTTCTTTCATCAGTTTTCTTTTCATTAGTGTGGTATAGCTCTTAGTAGGAATAGCATAAAGTCACACTAAAAAGACTCTATGCCTAGGACGGTATGCTTCCTTAAAAGAGAGAATAGGGAATTCAACTTTCTCTGGTTGAGGCTGGTACTATGGCCCACGGGCAAGCCAGCGACCTTCACCTCCCGTAGGGCGTATGGGGTGTTTCACTAGAGGACTTCAGTATCGTTCGTGCCCAATATGGATTGGTCATTCACTCGCCTTTTCAGTTTAAAGAAAGAGTAGGACAATCAGGAGAATGGATCCAGCAAACTTGGCGAAGCAAGAATTGCATAAATGACCGTGGGTTTCTTACTTAATGCTTGTGCTAAACAGGTAATGGTTTTCTAAAGCTCAATCCCTTACTTTGTTCTATAGTAAGGGGCCTTTTCAACAAGGCTCAAGAAGGAATAGTACGCAAAAGTCAAAATCCATGATCAAGCATCAAAGACTAAAGAGAATCGAGGGAGCGAAAAAAGCCTAGCTCCCTAACCTAATCCGGCACCGGGTTCGGACCACAAGGATCCACATAGACCAAGGGCGAACACTCATCATTTCAGGATCGATAAAGTAAGTAGAAATAGTGCATTGATGAGTTCAGTTCATGGACTGGCTACAACTACCCCTATGGCTTCTGATTCTCATTCATGCACCATTGGTCCTATGTCCCTCTTCCCTGTCTTCAAGAGAAGTGAAGGAACAAGCACCTATGTAAGCTTAAGAGAGTCAGTCCCTTTCCACCTAGTTCACTGACCTCACGAGTCTGATTTGGCTCTCTATTGTCAGCCAAGGAAACTCTAGATTTGACGCCGCTCACTAAATTCTATGATCGATACCAAGAGTGAGTCTGAATTTCCCTCAATAGTGGTCTTTCTGTGGGAAGGAAGAATGGAAAGGGGGTGGGGAAGGTCCAGAAAGCAAGCAGAAGCCTGTAGATAGGCTAGATCCTAAGGTAGGGGAGAGCCAATAGACAGAGCAGGAATACTGATTACAAGCTAAGCCGATAGGCAAGGCAAGCTGCTAAGAGCAGAGAGCACAGAGCAGTACTGGATAGCTACTAAGCCTACCCTCCCACATCTAGGGCCTTGATGTCTATAAAGTTGAACTGGTCATCGATCAGGGTGGTTGTCAGCTTGATGGTAAGATTGTTGATGGCTCAGCGAGCATGGGTGGCACAGAAAACCCTTTCCATTTGTAAAGAAAGAAAAAACTGCATTGCTCTTACCTTAGCGATGCAGGTTAATAAGGGCATGTGAAAAGCATTTTAACATAAGCCACTTACCTAACTTGAATGAAAAAGCTACTGGCTTGCTTGATCCCATTTCGTGTGATTCCGACAAGGCAGATTAAGCAGAGGTTACTTTGACTTTAGTTAATGGTTGTACGCTGTTATATATAAGCTCAAGGAATTGAGCTAATATAGTCTTGGCTAAGCCTTAGGCTAGTGAGTCTAAAGAGGCAGAGTCAAAGCAAGGTAATGTTAATTGGCATACTTCACTAAATTAGTCTAAGCCGAAAAGCAGGCAAAGTATAGCTGCCTATTCAATTCCTTGCTCCCTTCCTGAACAGTTTGTGTTCTAGGGTGATTGACCTTTTAAGTGGATAACCATTTCTCGGGGTAAAAGGTCTCTCCCCCATCCTAAGTAGAAGGAGGACCCGGAATGATGTATGAAATATACTCTTGAAATGGACAATAGGCTTATGAAAAAGCCCTTGATGCAGTGTGAAAGAGGCTCTGGAGCATGTGGGTGTGATGGAGAGAGAGAGACCTCCCTCACTCCTCATGCTAGAGCCAACCTGGCCACTCGAGAAGCAAAAGATTCGAAAGTCTAGGCTGAAAATACATGCATAGATAGTGGTCTAATGACAAGGGTCGATGACAGAAGCTCGAGACGAAGCCGTATGATGCAGAAGTCTCACGTACGGTTCCTTGCGTAACCTGTCTTTTTGGTCTTACCTCGATCTCTGATCTATAACATTCTACCAACCAAATGCACAGGGCGAGAAAGGCACTCACTTATAACCTCGCCTGCCTTCGCTTAACAGAAAAGGAGTAAGCACCTTTCCAAGTCGAATCTTCTGTCTTAGGAATAGTGTTCATAGGCCCAGTAGGCATCTCGTAAGGAACTCCATGCCTAAGAGTACCAATCGATTCAGAATGGACCTACGATTCCATATTCCAGCCCTAGAAGTGGCTTCTACTTGTGATCTGGTACCTGATTACCTGCAAATGCAATGTAAGCATTGGGTTCGGCGATAATGATATCCCCCAACATACCAAAACTAGCTGTCACCCCACCAATAGTTAGCCTAGCCTAGCTAGTCAACATCCGCTCTCTAGATACCAACTGCCAAACCCATTCCCTCATTTGTTTGAGAGGGAGATTGGTAAGAACTAGAGCCTAAGGCTTAGTAGAGGTAGCCGAATGGGACCTTATTTAAATAGGAATAAGGAAGCCCATTCAACACTTCTAAGAACACTTTCCCTATAGTGAGCGGTTCCTTCGAGCGAGAAGCGAGCCTGGCCTGTAGGGCGGGCATCTCCCATAACGCAAGCTGTATCCTTTCTTTTGTAATTGGGGTAACTACTGGCGTACAAAGACTCCTTCCTCCAACCAGACTTGCAGCCCAACTGAAGGATGCGTTTAGCAGCACCGAAGGTTTCCTCGGTACTTTAGTAGTACGACTGTTTTAATTCATTATTTTATCTTTGATTTTGAGCTTTGCCCAGGAGTGCAAAGGTTTAAGTGTGAGGGAGCTAGTAAGTTGTTAGTTTATTCGTTTAGATGTTTAGGTGTAGCAGGTTTTCAAGTCATGGCTAAAATGAGCTAATATTGTTTTAGTAGCAATTTTGGCTGTTGTGCAAAAATTTTTGGCAAAAATTTTTGGCCATGGTGCAAAAATTTTTTGCCATTACGCAAATCATCTAAAAGCCAATTTGGTCACGATACAAGTATTTTGGTTGCAGTGCAGATAGTTGGCCAAGATGTAAATATTTTTTGCTGTGGCGTAAATCAAATCTGTGTAGAAAAATTGGTCTAAACCTCAATTTAGCCATAGTGCAAGTCCTTCAAGTTGTAGCATAAGTGTAAAATTTAGCTTTTAGAGGTTCCAGAGGCCAAGTTTGTTGTGGCACAACCATTCTTAGCTGTGGTCTAAGTCTTGAAACCCCTAATTTAGCTATTAATTCCTAATTTTTCACCATGGTAGTGATGAATAATGACTTTTAGTCCAACATATATTAGTTTTTAGGCTTCTTAGAAGTATTTTGCTTGAGACAAAAATTGTTAATGAGAATTTTGAATTTCTAGGAGCAATAATCCTGTTGTACAACTTGATGTTGAATATTGATTATTAAAGGTTCAAATTTCCTTATATTTTCATCCATTTCTAACTCATTAATCAAATTAGATCTTAAGTGCACTTTATTAAAACACACAATTATGCTTAATTAGCTTAGCAAATAATTAGGGTTGTTATAGGGTAGGACTTGGGTTGTACCTACTCTAGGCATATTGACATACACCTACCTCATGGCTGGCATCATTTTTATCTTAATACATTACCCAAATAAAAGGTGAGAATTTGAAAATTCTTAGTAAGACAGACATAATAATTTTTAGAAAATAAGTAATGGTCTAGATGCCTCATGTGCAAAAAAATATGTGTCATTTACATCCATTATTTACTTGAGAATCAATTAAATTAAGAAAAGTAAAATTTTTACACAAAATAAGCATCAACTCATTAATATTTTCATATAGCCAAGATAACCTATTTTGTAGCATAGTCATAGGGTAATATCTTACACAAATTGAATAACTTAACATAACATATTAATCTATGCAAATCATACTATAATGACCCTAACTTCTAATAATGGTAATTAAGGTTAAAGACTTGATTAATAATCATCAATCAAGGTTTGAAGTCATTATGAGATTACTTACATAAGGAAAAGGTGAGGAAATTTAAACCTTGATGTTGTTAAAGTCATTAACTAATTACTTATAACCATTTATGCATATGAGGGAATCAAACCCACAATTATAAGTTTTTAATCCTATCATCTATTAATTCCAACTCACAAGAACCTCCTACAAGTGCTCCTAAATCATTCCTTATCATTTCCATAGGGAAAACCAAAGTTTCTAGATTAATATGAGAAATTGAGCACCTTCACAAATTTCGCACATTTCACCATAACCAAATACCTCGTTCATTACGGCAAATTACCCTTTGGAACACTACCAGACTTGCCTCACACATTTTGCCACGGCTAACATCGCTCTTCGTCGCAGCCAATTCCTCTTTGTTTCCTTTCCTGGGCAACTTTGTCATATTTGGCTACAACAAATTCCATTTGGGCAGTAGCCAATTACCCTTTACTCCTATAACTCTCAAATTTCCTTCCATGAACTCCAATTCTCCCTCTAGGAACACTCTAGGACCATTCTCCCTCAATTTGTGAGACTCTAATAACATTTATCTACTTGATTTACCTAGCCAATATATCATTATCCACTTCAAGATTTAAGTGTTAATTTCTACTCACAAAACTATCATACATAAGCGAATTCCATAATTTAGTGACAGTAAAAGTGTTCCAACCACAAGGAGCATAGGGCCAATGCTTAATGTTCATACAAGATCAAGTCACTCATCCATTATTAGCTAATTACAACTATAATGTTCAATTCCATGATGATTATATTGCATGTACAGTCCCTATACTTGGCAATTCGTGATGCAATGCGGCAATTATATAAAACTAGTAATCTAATTACACAATACAATCTAACAAGGTTTCCAAACCTATGTGCTACCAACCTATATAATAAGCTTCCATTAATTTCTCCTTGTAACTAAAAGGTCCGATCCCTAAAAATGTTAGCTCACAACTGAGGTGAAATATACAATCTCAATAACAAGAGGCAAATTCTATATATATATACAAATTAATCAATACAATGTAATTTCATATCATCAACACCAAAATTATCAATTAAGTTTGCAAATGAACTAGTTGAGCTACTAATGACTACTATCATATACCAGTAATCACACATAACATGTTAATGGCCAATAACACCGGAAAGGTCTATCCATGCCACCTATTCTATAATGAGCACAACCAGGGCTCAGTACATCTGGGGTCTGATCATAACTCGGTGCTTGATCGAAGCACATACACAGGTGGCAGTTACATCGTAGCTCCACCATGGACTCATAAGGTCTAATCACAATAATAATTTAAGTAGTCAACTAATCATTTAGCATTTCAAAATCAATCATGTGTAACAAATATCAGATTAACATGAGCATATATATGGAATTAGGAAGAATAACCCTAGCTACCTCAATGAAGCCAATTACTCTTCCTCTAGCTACCACTATGATCCAAAGCATACCAAGCCTAACATAAGCATGATTATCATCATCTAACTATCATTAGTAAGAAAATTCTTCCTATCCACGAATTAATCTTAATAAGAAATCATCGAGAACTTCTTACCCAAGCTTCCTAATGATTTATTGCATTAATTTAGGGTCCATACATCAAAGTTCACCTTGATTCACTCCCTACAACTTCATTTTCGCACATGTACAAACCATGCAGCAAAAGTCAATCCAAAATATAGGAATTCAACACATACACCACACAAAAGAAAAGGGAACACTTACCTATACACTGAAGAGGTCAAATGGACTTAGTTGAGTCTTAACTACTAAGAACACACTATGGGCCATCCTTAAAACTTGGATTTTCGCACATGGAATTAGCCATATACCAAAGTCAGCTTATAATATGAAATCTAAGCAAGGTTACATCAGCAAATGAAAGCAAACACTTACCCTATGGTTTCATTAACTCCAAACTTCGAAAATCTTACAAGGAACCACCCAACACACCAAATTTCAAATTTGAGAAGGAGATGAAAATGCCTAAAACTAGAAACTTATAAGACTAAAATGAAGAGGAAAATGAAGGGGACATGTTTTATATAGATAACCTTGGCCAAATTATAATGTTTGGTTTTGTCAAAATGACAGAAACGGATACGTTTTCAAAGCAAGTCCCCTAAATGAATTAGTTAAGGTCCTAAAAAATTTAAGTAGCATTCTAAACTCCTAAAAGTGAGAATCCCAAGCTCAGATGGAAAGAAAAATAGAGCTAGAATGAAGAAACAAAATTGAATGAAAGGTTGATGAAACATAATGGTATTTTCGTAATTTTGAGAAAATTTTAGAATTCACATAGGAGGATTTTTTAAATGAAAAATTTGAGTTCTCCAAGGTTTTTAGAGGCATTGAAAACCATGGAAAGCCTCGGGATAGTTAAAAACCCTCAAGTGGACATTTCCAATATTGGTTAACCCGAACTTTGACGGATTTGTTCAAGAACATTTTAGCTTTGATTTGAGTAATTTCAAAGGCATTTTACTAAATTGGGAACTAAATTTTATAATAGAAAATGCCAAGCCAATCAAGAATGCACCTAATTACTCTATTGACCATTTAAATATATAAATAAAAGTATACAATGTATTTCATGCCTTTATAACATGCCTTTAGCCTTTCTTAAGTTTCTTAGGACTTTTATCAAACACCAAGAATCCATTATAAATTAGCTAATATAAATGTATCATTCAATGATGTGATGACCTTAACTTTTAATCATTGTAATTAAGGTTAAATACATGATTAATAAATATAGATTGGGGTTACAAGGCATTACAACCAATTGCATTATAAAAATACAGGGAAATTTGAACCTTAATGTTATTAGAGTCATCAACCATACAATTACAAGCACTTATATAAATAAAGAAAATAAACATTTATTTATAAGCCTTTGATTCTATTAACCATCAATTATAACTCATCCCAATGTCTTTAAATCATCCCTTGAGATTACCATATGAAAAACTAAGGTTTCCTAATTAATATAAGTGTTTCAGAATGTTTACCACGGCTAATTCCTCTTGGTTTCACTCCTTTCTTCATCACTCGTGGCGAGTTGGACCTTCGCCACGGTGAGTTGGACCTTTGCCATGGCTAACCTACTTGGTGCCGCAGCGAAGAAGCCTCCTGGAACTTACCTCGCTCGCCTCCCGCTATTGTTCATGGCCAATTTCCTTGTTAGCCGTGGCTAATTCCTCTTTGGAACACCTGAGACATTTTCGCAAAAGTTTGCTGGGCCAATTCCCTTATTCGTCGCAACGAATTTCCCTTTAGATGACTCCCAGTTTAGCCTCTCACATTTCGCTGCAGCTAATTACCCATTTCACCGCAGCGAATTCCTCTTTGGCACTCTTCCTAGGCAACTTCGCCTCTATTGGTCGCGACTAACTCCATTTTAGCAGCGGCAAATTGTCTTCTGGTCCTACAACTCCTAAATTCTTGCCTCATACTCTCCACTCTCCCTCCAATAACACCCTAGGGCCCCTCTACCTTAATTGTAGGGCTCGAATAGCCTTCGTTAGCCTAATTTATTTAGCTAATCTATCCTTACTAGTTCAAGATTTAAGAGTCAATTTCTTTTCTCTAATTACCCTCTATCGACAAGTTTGTAAAGTAATAATAACAGGGATTGATGAACTATCAACAGTTATCATTTGATACGCAATCAATGGGGGTTCCATACATTAAGGGTTCATATCAATATCTCAAAGATTACATTTCCAATGGTAAGCCATATTATAGTTTAACAAGGCTCATAGCAGATATCATAAATCCATACATCAAATACTAAACTAAAGTAAGGCCTACTCCTCAATAGGTGCATTTTATATTATCAAATACAAACTCCTACACTTGACAATATAGATACATGATGATGCTATACAGGGGTTAACAAAATTTAGTATCTACTCTATTCCACTCAGACCAAGTGTAGCTCCCTACACTAGGCCTCAGCTTATGGATGTTCATCCACTTGCTTACCCTTATCCTTACCCGAAGAACCTTCACCTGAAATTGTAATCCTATAAAATGGGGTGAGATGTAAATCTCAGTAACCAAGGAAAGTTTCATCATACATTCTAGTTTAATTAACATATATGCATAATTTCACATAAGCATCAGAAACATACCAGCCATATCAGTAAATGAAATAATTAGGCTATCATGATTACTATCTCGTACTGGCAATTATATTTCTATATGTTAAAGGCCAATAATACTAGGAAAGGCCTGTCCACAGCACTTACTCCCTATTGAGCACAACCAAGGCTCAGTGCATCTGGGGTTTGATCATAACCCGGTGCCGATCGAAGCACATGCACGGGTGGTAGCCGCACTACAACTCCACCATAGACTAACAAGGTCCAATCACAATACAATAAATAGCCAACCAATTCATTCAGCCTTTCAAATCATTCATATACAATAAATATGAAATTAAAATAGATATATACATGGAATTAATGTAAACCCTGGTTACCTCACTTGTAGATGAATTTGCAACAGCCACCAATGGTACAAAAATTCCCCTATAACCATAGCATCAGAGAATTAAAGTAGTAATTCATCATTTACAGTTGCAACAAGTACCTAAAGAATTTAAAATGTCAATGACTACCTAGAGAACACTTACCCAACCACTATAAGTCCCAAACTTGGATTGAAGTGTCCTCTGTTAGAAACTTCAATATTTCACCCAAAATCCTAAGCAAATTCGTACAAAATTAATACCCATATTATAAATCAGCTATGGGGGTCTCAAACTAACAAAGAAAGCATCAAAATAAAGGGTTTCTATTTACCTAATGTCAGCCCTAGCCTCAACCTACGAATTTCACCAAGAAAATCCCAAACAACCATATTTTAGATTTTGGGTATGGTGAAAATACTCCAAATGAAAAACTAATCAGGCCAAATTAAAGAGAAAGATAAGGGGATTAAGTTATATAACTATTACTTTAGCTGAATTTTGCTCTAAATGTGAGAAAATATGGAATTCTTGCCCCAAACCCTAGCCTCCCTTCACATCTCTGATTTTCTCCTTTGTGCTTCAGAAAAATAGGAAAGTGGCTGAAGTATTTAAGGTTTTAGTTAGGTTAAGTTAGGTCAAATATGGGTCATGGGTTGCTCCAAAGATCTAACTCCTAATAGGCTTCAGATTTGAGCTTTGTTGGGCCAGCTCTTATGCATTGGGCTACTGAATTCGAATTAGGTTTGGGCCAAGTTTAAAGAGCTCAAGGATTTGGGTCTGCACAAGGGTTATTGAGCCATCATTAGGTGCTTTCTCTTGAGCCAAGTCTCATAATAAAAAAGTTGGTCTGCACCTACAATTATTGGGCCTCCATTAGTCTTAACCTTGGCCTACTCAATTTAATTTAGGCCTAGATGAAGTTTTTATCCTAATTAAATCTTAAACGCATATTAATGATTTATCTCTCTAAAATCTCCATTCACTTAACTTACCCAATTATCCCATATTAATTATTCCTAATTAATCTAAATCTATGATTAACACCTTAATTAATTTTTGGGTGTTACAAATAATCCATTAAATTCATAAAATCTAAAATGTAAAGTAGAAGTTATACCTCCAAGAATTCAAATAACTTCCAAGCAACACAAATCACGAAGCTCTTCAACCTTGAAATTCCAAAATCAACCAACTAAAATTCTAATCAATTTAAAAGGACTAGATTAATTTTTTTTAACTCACCTAGGCTTATACCCACAAAATCGTCTTCAAAATGAAACTTAAAGTCTAGCATCAATGGAGTCTCTTCATCTTTTAGATCAACTTCTTCTCTTTAAATGTAAAAGACACCAAACACACCTACTTCCTCTCTCTTTCTATAGTAGACATCTATTTTGGGGTGATAATTTTAGAATGGAATAAAATGAAAAGTAAAATAAAATATGATATGGCTTAAGTGTTTGGTTAGTTTAAGTCCTAGATCTTGGGTCAAGTTTACTCAAATAACTATTGGGCTTTAGTAATTCTAAATAGGCTATCAAGCTTTTCTTTTGTTTATACATTTTAATGTAATAAACCATAGGGCCTTTTATTCCTTTCCAATCATTATATAAACTCAAATAATGTATTAGCCTGCCTATTTTATTTTGTAAAAATATTAAATTTCTAACTTTCAACTTAACTTTAATAATTTTAAATACCTTAAGTTCCAAAATAAATCCCAACTATTCCTTGATCATTAAAATAACAAAATATCCATTAAATATCCTATCTATAAATAATGCCATTCATTAATATATAGATATTTAATATAAAAAATCTCCAATAATTCCTAAACTAATAAATCATGCCTTTTATGACATGATGAATATTTAATATAAAATCTCTAATAATTCCTCAATTAATCATTGTAATTAATTTAATACTATAAGATGTTACATAAGACATAACCCTTGTCACAGGGGATGTACTTCATACCTTCATCTTTTATCATCTCTTCTTCATCATTTTCTTCTTTTATCTTTTCCAAATTTGGTTGTTAAGGTTAAAATTTAATCCACGGTAAAATCATTTTGGTAGTAACTTATATGCTTAAGTGGTGTTTTGAGGAACTTTTAGTGGATTGATAGTGTTTAAATCATGATTAGTGATTGTTGATATCAAAAAACTACATTTTAGATTCATCTACAATGCTATTTTTTGAATAGGGGACTTGAACATGACCCACCTGTGTAGTTTTGCATGGCATATGCTCTTCAGATGAATTTCTAGAAAGGGCCTGGCCATGTAAAATTATACAACCTATGCTCATTAGAATGCATTTATGGAATTCACATGGCCTGGTTATGTAAATCTACATAGGCTGTGTAAATTTTAGAACATGGGAAGTGTGTTGTAACCATAAAGTTACACAACCTGGCTATGTAAATAGACATAAGTCACGTAATTCTCCCATGTTACATGAGTCTAATGTAGAGAAAAACATGGCCTAGCCATATGAATCTACATGAGCCATGTAACTTAGGAATGTTAAGAAATTGTGGAATTTTCATTGCTATATGAACTTGATGCTTATGTAATTACAACTCTACATGTTTATCTCTCCTAAATTCTTATGATTGCTCTACTAAATTCTCTTAAAACCTTGAAGGTTTTCAAAAAGTAATTTCACACATAAATTGCTATGCAAGGAGCATGTGATACAACCCTATACCTAGATGACTAAACCAAGGACTATGCCTATGCATGGATAATTGAATAATTCCTATGCATAGATGACCTATTACTTTAGGATATTAGGATACGGATGAGGGATATTTTAAGACACTTAAAAATATGGTAAATGAAAAAAAAGGTTCTATCAGAATTGGTATAAGCAATCCTTAGCTATTTAATGCTACAACTCGATGTTTTGTATGCTTTGAACTGTAGTGTATCCTAACTTACTTTGATACACAGTATTTGGACAAGTTTTTATATGCCTAACTTATTTAGAATTGATGTCTGGATTGATGTTGCTTATGATGATTGAATACAACATATGTGATGATTATGATTTGGGCTTTAGCATGTATGATTTGGCAATGAAAATAGAAAATGAAATGATACATTAGGAAATCATTAGTGTGAGAGAGATAGGGTTCTTGAAGGATTATAGTTCCAACAAAAGATGGTCTCTTGGAAACAAGGTCATGAGAGAGAAATACTTATAAGAGATAGTCTCCAGTATCAAAGATAAGGTTCTTAAAGGATAAATTTTGAAAGGAGATGATGTTTGACATAATGATTGCTATATATTATGGATCCACTCTAGAGGGTGCCTTAGTATGGAATTATTATTTCTAGTTTATGATTATGATTATACAAACATACATTAATGCATTTCATAATTTGCACAATCAAGGAATTTGATTGTATGGGATGCTTGATGTATTACTCATGAATTTCTAGTCTATCTTAATTATGCTAAAAACCTATGCCTTACATTAAATAGTATGGGATGCTTGATGTATTACTTATGAATTTGAAGACCTGAGTCTTCATCAAATAGTATGGGATACCTGGCATGGCATCTAGATAATCTGTTTATATAACTAACATTTTTAAGGATGAATAAACTATGTTTCCTTAAAAGGGATAAATATGGAGATTTGGTTATGACTACCCTAATATGTTGAAATTAATGTAAAGTTTGCTATTTTACCATAAGCTCCATAACCCATCTATATGACCTACTGTTTGTAATATTTACATTAAGATTTATATGCTTTTAGTGTCTAGGTTACCTCACTATTGGTTTAGGATTATTTGATTGAGTAATTACATCTTGTATGCTTGTGATGTAGTCGTGTAATATACTTTGTTCAACTGTATGCTTTATGTGCTGATTGCAATATCCTTAAATTTCCTAACTCATAAATTAAGATAAAAATAATTATTGAAATTTATTTAACATAGATCCCCAGTTTAGAGAAATTATAAGTGGTTGGGCATTCTAAAAGTTTATTTAAGTTACAAGGACTTTTAGGAATTTTTAAAGAATTTTTATGAATTACTAGGGATTTATTTGGAATTAATTAGGACAAATTCCTAATTAACAAATAATAAGTAATTATAAAATAAATATGTGGGAAAGAATTTTAAGGAATTCATTGAATCCTTAGAGCCCTAATAATATGACAATTATTTAGAAGACAATAAATTTTGGTGAAAACTCAAGTGTCAAAATATAAATACTAAAAGAATTAAAAATGCAATTTTAACTAGGAAAAAAAATGATTTTCTCCAAACAAAAAGTTGTCAAGTTAGGAAGAAAACCCTATATCAAAGCAATCACATCAATGAATAGAACAACTTTCATAAGTGGAGCCCTTAACAAATTAACGGTCATGTCGCACAACCTCAAAATAAAACTAGGTTGAATTAAAATTTATAGTTAGTGGCACAACTTAGGTCATCTCCTAAGGAAATAGATTTCAATGTTTAATTGAATTTTCTAAGTGTAAGAGGATCCTAAAGCTACTTAATTAAATGGGGGTTTGATTAAAATAAACTAATTAAAATTAAATTGAATTAAAGTTCCTAGTTACTACCTTGCATGAACTAATAAGTAACTGATAGACTTGTGACTAGCTTTGGATTTATTCATTGGTATCCATTATCCTTATCCTAATTCAATTGTTATTGTTTTGGTCTAAAAGTCTCTAATTGTGTTCATGGCAAATGATCTTGAATTACCACTCAAGATTCAATACATTAACAAGTCAATATTGAATTGAAACCTCAATCCCACATCAAATTATTAATTCTTGTCATTAAGATCAATGAACACTTAAATCTAAGTGACTAATTGATTAATTAGCTTCTAAATTAACATCTTAGGATGTTCAATTAACCAATCAAATTCTAAGAAATCCTTAAATCAAACAATTAAGTACACAATTTCACTTATATATTTCATCAAACACCTTGATTGCATACATGAGAAATTAAAGAAAAGTGAAAAATCTATCACTAATATCAATCCATTAATAATCAAATAGTCTCTTAATTAGTATCTAATCAGCCACTAATTATAAAATACACCAATCTTAGTCAATTACAAACTCAACCAAGTAAATAAAATAACAAAAATTAATGTAGAAAGAGAAAAAAAATAAAATAGGAACCTTAGCCAAAATCCCTTACTAGTCTCTTTGAATTCAAGCTTCAACCAAGATCCTCCTCCTAGCTAGTCACGAAAGGAAATTAGAGCTTCATGGAGGTGGAAAGATGAAGGAGGAATGGAATGGAAGATGGTAGAGATAGCTATGGCTTTGGGGTGAAGATGGATGAAGGGAATGGCATGAATCCGACATTGATAGTGAATGGATAGATGGATGATGCCTTCTTGGAGCTTCCCCCCCCCCGGTCCTTTTTTCTCCTCATGTTCTTGTTTATTCTTTTTAACAATCACGTGCTCTAGATGATAGAATGGATAATTGGATTGTGGATTGTCTTCTCTAAATGCTGCCTTGCCCGATTGGTGCCATATTATAGCATAGTCTCGGCCTAAAATGGAAGGAGTACCATGGGAGTGTTTTAATTTCTTCCAAGCTTGGTTTTGTATCATATATGATAGGAGATGATGAGAGGAAGCCTTGGGAAAATTTTAGGAAGCCTAGGAAGTGAGATGGCACCATAGGTTCCATATTGTGACTTAAAAAAGCAATATGTAGTTAGGCTCTTCAAATGAATTATGTGATAACTCCGAAAGGTCTAAATAGAGTCAAGAACCATAGATGGATGGAAATAATAGAGCCAAGATCATGAATTATGGATGTTACTTCATTAGGTGCATTAGGGAACTATAAATGAGCCATATGAACAATCTAGGTTTAAAATGAATGTGTGGCTTTAAAAATTATTCCAAGAGTATAATTGGTTTTCATATGATGTGTCCAGGCCAAAAGAATCAAGTTCCACCTTCTTGTGAGGGAGTAGAACCATTTTCAAAGAAGAAAGTGTGCTTTTGTAACCAAGATAGCTCTCTCTTCTTTCTCTCATGCATGATTGGGTGTTGTTCTTATTTTTGAATGTATGTTTGCATGTTTTAAGCCATGAAAGATGTTTTAGCATGTATTTATATGCCATGGTACCATGATGTTATGTTATTCACTTAAATGATGCTTTATGAACATGTTTTGGTTTACTTGAGTGTGGTAAAGCCAAAAATCCCTTAGCTAGGGTGAGGATAAGCCAAAAGCCTCAAAGAATGGGTGAGACAAAGCCAAAAGTCTCTAAAGAGTAATGCTTAGTCAAAAGTCCCTTAAGAAAATAGGTGAGGTAAGTCCAAAATCCCAAGGAGAATGGGTGAGGCTAAATTATTTGCTTGACAAGCCTATGTATGTTTTATATGACTTCTTGAGTGCAAGAAATATCTTATGTATGATTATGTACTCCATGATATCCGTACATGCATTTTAACTTGAATTTGCATCCTTTATATATGGTTGAAAGGGAGAAGAACTATTGGGATTCTTAGAATCTCATTCCTTCCTCCCTATTACCTAACATGTTTAGGTGGACTAAGTGAAGCAAGGAATGGAAGTCACCAAGCTTGAAGGAGAAATATTAACAAGAAAGTGTGTTCTTTTGTTCAGTTTGTAACTATTTTGATGGCATATGATATAATCCTATGATGAACATGTTGTATAATCATTTGAACATATGTAAATACATGGATGTTTGATGTATATATAAGATTTGATGCCATGTGAATGATAGAGCAACTTTTTGACATTGAATGGCAAGATGAAGCTTTATGTTCTTATGTATACCTTGGGGTGAGAGAGTGAGTTTGTGAAATCTGGATTTGTGCACCTTTGGGACATGTTTAATAGACTATTTTGGTGCTTTCCCACGTGTTCAAGTGGCCATAAAATTCTTGGAAGCAAATTTGACCCTTTTATGACCCTTTAAGAAGCATAAATAGACCAATTTGTAACCATATTGCACAATCTAATCAAAGGAATGAATTTTCTCATGAAATTTGGCATGAATATAGATCTAATCTAGATCTTTTCAAAAAGATAAAGACCAAATTATTTAGAGCTTTGTGGAATTACTTATGAATTTTCAAAGTTGCCAAATTTCAACTGGTTTGGTATGGTTACTGTTCATATAGTCATTTTTTTCTCCTATATTATTCGAGGGCCAAATGGTGCCTAATGCTCATAAACTTTAACAAAAAAAAACTACATAGGATAAGCTTTCTATGGCCACCAAGATCACTTCAATTGAACATTTGAGTAGGGAGATATAAATTTTTGAAATTATGTGACTGTACCAATAGTGCTAGCTAAGTTTAGGTATTATTCCATCAAATTCTAGTGGCTAGACATTCCTTTTTAGTCTAGAATTACTTTTATCATAAAGTAGATATTTTTATCTTTATAACATGATATAGTATGCTTGTTTTCAATTTTTCTAGAATTAGTTATAATTTTTCAAAATTTATGATAGAAACTTGGCACACTAATATGAGACTAAACATGTGATTTTTATGTATATGGTTCATGAGCTAGAGTTTATGCCCACATTTTGAGATAGTTTTGAGTTTTATATGTGCATTTAAATAAGAGAATGAGATGGATAAGTTCATATGGTCCATGGGGGTATAAAATGAAAATTTTATCCATGACATAATGTAAAAATAATCTATTATTTTAATAGTATTTTTCTTCAGAAATTGTGCTTGACCAAGGTAATGAGCTTTGCATGAAATGAGTTAGGCTAGATAAACATGGTGTTGCAAGATTTGTATCTCACCCCGTTTCATGGGATAATACTTTTAAGTGAAAGCTCTTTGGGTAAGGAGAAGGGAAAGGAAGTGGATACACATCCATGAGCTAAGGTCTTGTGTGAGAAGCTACACTTAGGCTGAGTTAATTTAGGGTGGATGTAGATTTTATTGTTCTTTTGTATAGTATCATCATCATGTAATCATGTTACCAAGTGTAGGTATTTTGTATTTTGGTAAACAAAGATGTAACTAATAGTGAGTTAGGCTTTACACAACTTGGAGTTTGATGTATGCTTCCACTTACAATCTAATATGGAACCTCTTTAGTATGAATGTATGACTTGACTCTTGAGAGTATGCTTTTATATTTTTATGAATGATAATATTAGTTGCTTATGGATCTTGTTGCTATCAATACTTTATGAATTTACTGATGCATGATAATTTGATGAGTAAGAATCAATCCCTAAGTCTTGAATTATTAATGATAGGTATGTTGGATCAATCAAGTAAATTAATGCTATTAAAGCCCCACAAATTAAGGCAGGGCGGCCTTAGAGTACTACTAGAGGGAGTGTTGGAGTGTATGGCATAAAATTTAGGAGGTATAAATGTATAAGAGGGTCACTCTACGCCCAAGAATGATTAAGTCATAGCCAAGAGTCAGTTAGAAATGAGAAGCGTTGTAGCATAGGATGTCTCACTGTGGCACAAAACGAAAAATCCACCTAGGGTGAGTGATAAAGTGAAACCTTGCCGTGGCACACTATATGCGGTTTTCATTAAACGACGAAAACAAACACGTTTTCAAAGTAAGTCCCCTGAAATGAATTAGTTAAGATCCTAAAAAATTTGAGTAACATTATAGACTCCTAAAAATGAGAATCCTAGCTTTAGATGGAAGGAAAAATAGAGCTAGAATGAAAAAACAAATTTTGACAGAAAACTTACGAAATGTAATGGCATTTTTGTAATTTTGAGCAATTTTTGAAATTTTCACAAGAGGGCTTTTTAAATGAAAGTTTTGAGTTCTCTGGGGTTCTTAGAGGCCCTGAAAACCATAGGAAGCCTCAGGATAGTTAAATCCCCTCCGGTGGATGTTTTCCAATGTTGGTGTATCTTGAATTTTGACAAGTTCATTTAGGAAGGTTTTAGCTCCGAGTTGAGTGATTCGAAAGGCATTTTATTTAATTGGGAACCTAAATTGTATAATAGAAAAGACGGTTCTAAAAAAGGAGCTAAAACAAAAGAGAAACAAAAATGTAAAGTATGAAGGGCAAAATTGAAATTTTTGAAAAATTTATTTTCCTAAACATATATATAAGTGGCGCCCCACTTTTCTCCCTATTTGGAATCAGAAAATTTTTCATAATTTCAGAAGAAAGAGCTAGGGTTTTGGGCGCACCAAGGGAAGAAGAGAAGGAGAAGAAATTCTAAGCTAAAGGTATGTTTCTATGGTTGTTTTTCATGCTTTTCTCTATCCATTGACGGGCTCGTCGCGCAACCCTCAAAATAAAACTAGGTTGAACTAAAAGTGTAGTTAGTGGCGCAACCTAGGTCATCTCCCTTAGAAATGGAATTCAATACTTAATTGAGTTTCTAAGTGTTAAAAGATCCTAAAAGCTATCTAAATTGGGGGGTTTTTTATCTAATTGAACTAACTAGAATTAAAATTGAATTAAAACGACTAACTACCTAATTGTGTGAATTAATGGGCAAATGATGGTCTTGTGACTAGCTTTGGAATTGTCCCTTGGTATCCACTATCCTTATCCTAATCCAATTATGATTAATTCTAGTCTAAGAGTCCCTAATTGTGCCCACAGCAAATGTATCTTGAGTTACCACGCAAGAATCAGGAGATTAACAATCTAATGTTGAGTTGAAACCTCAATCCCTCATTAAATCATTAATTCTTGTTTTTAAGATCAATGAATATCTAAATTGATTGATTAAATGATTAATTAGCCTCTGAATTACCATCTAAAAATGTTTAATTAACCAACTAAACACCAAGGAATCCTTAAATCAAATAATTAAATACTCAATTTCTCACATGCATTTCATCAAACACCTTGACTACATACATGGATAATTGTAGGAAATTGGAAAATCCAGTACTAAATCAATCAAGTAATCAGTCAATCAACATCCTAATTAGTGTCTAACTAGCCACTGATTATAATTACACAAATTGTCAATCCAATACTACTTAACCAAGCAAATACAAGAAAGAGAAAAGGTGTAGGGAAATTAAGAAAGTATTAGCCAGAATTTTGCATTCTTCTCCATAGATTCAAGCGTCTCCAAGGTCTTTTCTTCCTTGCTATTCACAAATAGAGGCTTAAACTTTCATTGGAGGTGGAATGGAGGTGAGAATGGAAGATGGCATGGAGAGGATGGCTACTGGACGAAGGAAAATGGGCAAAGGGTGAATGACGTGATGAATGAAGCGTGGAATGAATGGATATATCTTTTATTCTCCTGCCTCTGCCCAAAGGTGTGTCCAACGTGTTTTTAAGAAGTCATGTGCCCCTCTCATGCTCATTTTCACATGCTAACCTTGTGCCAATTGTCCATAGCAATCCACATATTTAGATGAAGCATGGATGGATGGATTAATGCATTATTCACGTGCTGAAGAATGAGATGATGTCTGAGTGTATTCTCTTCTTCTCTCCACATGTGCTTTCCTCGAGAGAATTATTTAATTATCCTAACATGTTGCTTTTTGCCCAGCTCAACCCATGTACCCGCCACGTGGCTTTTCTTTGAATCATGCAACTCTTCCATGTCGTGTTTCCTACATTTAAGTTGCTGCATTCTTTTCATTCACTTCCCACGTAGTTTTCTTCTTGCGTTTTTATTCCAGTAGCTTGAGCTCTCTTCTCTATTTTGCATGTGTGTGCTTTTCTCATCCCAATAATGTGCCTGCACAATCAGCTCCTAGCCCGTATGATTCTCCCTGCACAGCTTCTCTTCGTAGCATTTTGCAGGTTCTGGACAGCTCCACGTCAACTCCTCTATTTCTACATGTAGCTCTTCTCTTCACAGACCAGAAATCGAGCCTCCTTCTTCTGCACAACTTCTTCTTCTTGCTTTGTGTCTTTCTCTCCCCTTCTCAAAGCACCAGAACCTGTGGATGTGTGTGTTGCTGAAGGAGAAGAAGTGGCTGTTATGCTCGAGTGTGTTCTCTTCATGCAACTCCTTTAAAATCTGCTCATCACGTCACTTCTTCTTCTCACAAGCATCTCGTGCTTCTTCTCGTAATAATCTGGTTCTCACATAAACTTCTCCAGCTTAAAGCTTCTGTTCACAGCGTCTAAACTCAAGCTTATCACTTTCTTTTCTCCATGCAAGGCTGTCACGTTTTTTTTTCTCTCCAAAACAAAGGCTACTTGCTTCATAGAGTGCCCAGTCCATAGCTTCTTCTTCTTCAGGTCTTCTTCTCCTCTCTATGCACATAAAACCCATAGCTTTTCTTCACACTTTTCCTTTCATGCATGTGCAGCTTCCTTCATGCAGCTACTGCATTAGAACTCGTGGCTTTATGCTTCTGCACCTCTTCCAATCCAACTCGTGGCTCTTTCTTCTTGAGTCATGCATGTGTGTGATGATCATGTGACTTCATGTAAGTGTGTATGTTGCATGGAAAAGTGTTGTACAAGTGTGTGACTTCCACGTCAGAATTGCATGATGTTTGAAGCTCATCCTTCTCCAAATCAATTTACCATTCAAGCTCCAATTGCCCAACAAAAAATCTGCATAAATAATAAGAACAATTCAATAAGAAAATTCACAAAAGTCATTTAAAATAAAATTGTGCATTAAAATTCCTAAATTTTGCAATTAAATTCCTAAAGTGCCCAAATAGCTAATCAAATCAAATTCCACCTAATTAAATCCATTAAGCCTTATTTAACTATTAAAAAGCTTAAGCTAAGGAGAATAACATATATAAAAATCATGCTTATCACCACACCACCTCTCCTTCATTCTCCTTGGTTTCCTTTGATTAAAATAAAGTTTATAAATCTGATTCAAGGGAGAAATTCAAGGGAAATTTCGGATTTGAAGAGAGGAGCTTGGAGAAAGCAAGATTCAAGCCAAATTAAACAAGGAAACCAGGTAAAATTTCATTCTATGGTTGATATCTTCACCCATCCTTCTTCTCGATTTTGCCGAACCCTATAAGCCATAAGAGGATCTGATTTTTAAGCCCAATCAAGCATGAATCTTAGGTATTTGATGGAAAAGAATAAGAAAACAACAAAATAACCATTATATTTCAAGATTCAAATTCTAGGGTTTCAAGTGTTCATTCCAAATTCTGATTTTGTATGATGATTCCTAGGTTTAATTAAGAGTTCAAATGTGTTCTTGAGACCCCTAAGATGCTCCCCACAAGCTTCCTTCTTCAAGAAAACAAAGCACACTCCAAGGAACCCTAAACCATGCTTAGTCTCGACCAAACCATGTTCTTATAGCTAGGGAGAGTTTTAAATTTTTTTAAAGCCATTCTTAAGTCATATTTGATGAATGAAAATGAAGGGAAGCCTTGAAAAAAATTTAGAACTCATAAAAAGTGATTTGGTGGCTTAGGTTCCATATTATGACCTAAAGAAGCAACATGATGTTAGGCTCTTTGTTTCAATTGTGTGATAACTCCAAGAGGCTTAAAAGGAGTTAAGAATCATATTTGAAAGGAAAGAATGGAGCTTAGAATTTATTTGAGGGGTGTTGCTTCATTATGTGTATTTATGGACCATAATGGAACTTATAGAGCAATATAGTATCTAAGCAAGTTGTAGGGCCTTAGAGATTGTTTCATGAACCTAATTGACTTCCATAAATTGTATCTAAGCCAAGAGAAGCCATCCCCACAAGTTTATGGGTATGTGACTGAAAGAGATGGCTTGAATCCAAAAGGAAAAGTGTGTAATTGTGTGCAAGGTAGCTCTCTCCAGCTTCTCTCATACATAGATGTGTGTTTAGCTTGTCTTAGAATGTGTGTATGTGTATTTTCAAGCCATGAAAGTATGTTAGCATGATTTTATATACCATAATTTCATGATGACATATTATGCTTTTAAATGAATGTATGATATTTGTTTGAGTTTGCTTGAGTGTGGAGAGACCAAGAACTCTTGACCATAGTGAGGATGAGCCAAGAACCCTTAGAATTGGTTGAGATAAAGCAAAGAGTCTCCCAAAAGCAAGGTGGGCTCCCAAGAGTATGGTTGAGTCCAAAGTTCTTAAAGAATAGGTGAAGCAGGTCTAAAATCCATGAGGAAAAGTGTAAGGCCAATCCAAACACTTGGTGAGCTCTTGAATGACTTGTATGACTTGTTCACAAGCTAAACTTGCTTCTTGAATGTTCATAACTTTCATGATATCCATGCGTGCATTTTTAAGGCTTGCTTTGCATATATTATGTGTGATTAAATGGGAGATGAGCTATTGGGATTCTTTGAACCTCATCCCTCCTCTTCAATGATCTAATATGCTAGGTGGACTAAGTGGATATGGTAATGGGAGCCAACAACATTAAAGAAAGGAGAATGACAACTAAATGTTTAAGTTTTGTCACTTTAAGACCATAATTGTGTCATATGATGTAATCCTTTGATGTATATGGTCTATGTCCCGTAGACATGTGTAATTATGATATTATATGATGTATAAATGTATGGATATGATGTATGAACCCTAGAATAGAATTTGGATGTGTAATGCCAAGGTATGCAATTTGGAAGTTTGATGTAAATGTGTATGAGTGTGGATGAATAGGCCAAAATGAGATGCATGAGGTTTGGGACCATTTGGGCAGCTCACATAAGTCCTAAATATGCTTTTAGACTTGCCCAAAAGGTGCCGAGGTTAAGGGAATACCATTTGGTCACTTTGGTATCCCATATGGAGCTAAAAATGACTATAATGGAACCCTATATCACTTTTAGGCCAAACGAGCTCTTCTTGCTCTGAGATTTGGCATGCAATTAGAACTTGCTGAGAGAATTTTGGGAAGCTAAAGATCATAATTTTTGTAGGTCTACAGAATATTCGATGATTTTTCAAAGTTGGCAATTTTTCTTATTTTGGTTTGCTACATTATTCATTTGTAGACAACCTGCAACAGCCACCAATGGTTATAGGGATTTTTGTACCATTGGTGGCTGTTGTAGGTTGTCTACAAGTGAGGTAACCAGGGTTTAAATTAATTCCATGTATGTATCTATTTTAATTTCATATTTGCTGTATATGAATGATTTCAAATGCTGAATGAATTGGTTGGCTATCTATTATATTATGATTGGATCTTGTGAGTCCATGGTGGAGCTGTGGTACGGCTGCCACCCGTGCATGTGCTTTGATCAGGCACCGGGTTATGATCAAACCCCAGATGCACTGAGCCCTGGTTGTGCTCAATGGGGAGTAGGTGCCGTGGACGGGCCTCTCCCGGTGTTAATGGCCTTTAACATATGGAAATATGATTGCTAGTATGGGATAGTAATCATGATAGCCTAATTATTTCATTTACTGATATAATTGATATGATTCTGATGTTGATTTTGATTCATGCATATATGCTAATTAAACTGGATTATATAATGGAATTGCCTTGGTTACTGAGATTCATATCTCACCCCATTTTATGGGATTACAATTTCAGGTGAAGGTTCATCGGGTAAGGATAAGGGAAAGCAAGTGGATGAAAATCCATGAGCTCCTACATGTGGGGAGAAGGCTACACTTAGGCTGATTTAGTTAGTATAGATGCAAATTTTGTACTCCTTATTGTATAGCATCATCTTGTATTCATGTTGCCAAGTGTAGGCATCTATATTTTGATTAGTTAGAATGTATTTGTTAATGAGTTAAGTCTCAATATGGCTTAGTTTAGGTTGTATGAACCTATAGTATCTGATGTATGAATTTTACTGAACTTATGGTATGGTATTCTATTGGAGACCTAATTATGTGATGTATTAGAAATTGATATGGATCATTGATGCATGAAACCTCTAGCAAAATGTGTATGAGATGTTAATTGTTGATATTATATAAATCCTTGCTGTCATTAACCCATGAAAAGGCTGACATGTGGTGGTTAGGTGAGTGAGAATTAGTACTTGAGTGTTGAGTTGGTAGTGGTGGAATAGTTAGGTGAATAGGATACCATTAGAGTCTTATAGAATCGGAGGAAGTAGTCCTAGGGTGTTCCTAAGAGCAGACTTGGAGTGTATGGGACGAAATGTAGAAGATATAGCTACCGGAGGGAGTCACGCTGTGGCCTGAAGAGTGACAGTGGCGAGGGACGCCACGGCTTGAGGAATCTCACTGCAGCGTAGAGTGAAAAAAAATGCCCAGGAGGGTGACAGAATGAAACCTCTCCGCGGTGCAATAAGTCCTGCTGCGGCGCAAGTCGTGGAAATTAGTTAACGAGGATACAGTAGCAAAACTCGCTGCGGCGCCACGTAGGTTGGCCGTGTAACACCATAGATTCTAGTCCATCTCATACATTTGAATGGCATAATATCATGAACTATGTAGGATTTCCATGGGAAAAGCAAGAAAAGTGGGATTATTTTCGCATTGCGCTATGTCTAAATATTCATTTCGGTGTCACATGGACCATGTGAGCTCATACTATGCATCGTCATATTTAATTACATCATTACAACTCATTTAGATCCCAAAGACATGCCTCCAACCCATGGAAACCAAAATGGAGCATGAAAATTTGGAGATCCATTTTCGGCCAGAATTGGCCTCTTTCCTGGGCAAACTTTGGAAAATCATAACTAAATGTAGAAAATTCAGAATCATGCAATCTTGGTCATTCTAGAAAGCTTAGGATGTCTACTTTATACTAAAAATACGTCCAAGTCAAAAAATTCATCACACAGGACGTTTGAAATCCAAAAAGCTACAGACTCACTGGCTACCTGGGCTGTGATTCAGTTTACTGATACAAACTTCTGAAACATCTGGAATTGAGGGAACAATGATTGAGCTTTGGAGACGCCACTGTTACTGACAGAAAACTTCAAAAATGTATAACTCTCTGCTCAGACCTCCAAATGAGGTGATCTTAGTGGCCACAGAAAGCTTATGACCTCTAGTTTATGCATATAAAATTTCATAATCATTGGACACCATTTGGTCATCGGATGACACAGAAATCAAATCTGCCAGTATGAACAGTGCACATACCAGAAACCATAGAAAATCCCAACTTTGAAAATTCATCAAATATTCTCTAGACCTCCGAAAATTATTATCTTTAGCTTCCCAGAAATCTCTTAATGAGACCTAATTGTATGTCAAATTTTAGGGCAAGATTAACTCATTTGGCTAAAAAGTGACATAGGGTTCCATTATGGTCAAATTTAGCTCCATATGAGGTACCAAATTTGCCAAATGGCCTTCCCTTGGTTGTGGCACCTTTTGGGCAAGTCTAAAAGTACATTTGAGACTTGTGTGAGCTGCCCAAATGGTCCCAAACCTCATGTATCTCATTTTGACCATTCAACCTGTAACACCATAGATTCTAGTCCATCTCATACCTTTAAATGGAATAATATCATGAACTATGTAGGATTTCCATGGGAAAAGCAAGAAAAGTGGGATCATTTTCGCATTGCGCTATGCCTCAAAATTCATTTCAGTGTCGCATGGACCATATGAGTTCATATTATGCATCATCATATTTAATTGCATCATTACAACTCATTTAGACCCCAAAACATGCCTCCAACCCATGGAAACCAAAATGGAGCATGTAAATTTGGAGATCCATTTTCGGCCAGAATTGGCCTCTTTCCTGGGAAAACTTTGGAAAATCATAACTAAATCTAGAAAACTCAAAATCATGCAATCTTGGTCATTCTGGAAAGCTTAGGATGTCTACTTCACACTAAAAATACGTACAAGTCACAGCATTCATCACACAGGACGTTTGACATCCAAAAAAATACAAACTCGCTGGCTGCCTGGGCTGTGATTCAGGTTACTGATGTAAACTTCTGAAATTCATAACTAATTCCACAAAAATCGAAATCACACACATCCAGTCATTCTGGAAAGCTACAAATGTTAACTTGACACTAAAAATAATTCCAGAATGAAACCGATACGTTTAGATATCTGGAACTGATGGAACAGTGATTTAGCTCTGGAGATGCCACTGTTACTGACAGCAAACTTCAAAAACTCATAACTCTCTGCTCAGACCTCCAAATGAGGTGATCTCGGTGGCCACAGAAAGCTTATAACCTCTAGTTTGTGTGTATAAAATTTCATAAGCATTGGACACCATTTGGCCATCGAGTGACACGAAAATCAAATCTGCCAGTATGAACAGTGCACATACCAGAAACCATGAAAAATTCCAACTTTGAAAATTCATCAAATATTCTCTAGGTCTCCGAAAATTATGATCTTTAGCTTCCCAGAAAACTCTTAATGAGACCTAATTGTATGCCAAATTTCAGGACAAGACTAACTCATTTGGCCAAAAAGTGGCATAGGGTTCCATTTTGGTCAATTTTGGCTCCATATTGGGTACCAAAATTGCCAAATGGATTTCCTTTGGTCTTGGCACCTTTTGGGCAAGTTTAAAAGCATGTTTAAGACTTGGGGAAGCTGCCCAAATGGTCCCAAACCATTTGCATCTCATTTTGGCCTTTTCACCCTCACTTATACACATTTCCATCAAACTTTACATTCTCATATCATGGCATTTCATACTCAAAACATGTGCTATTAGTCATACACCATACTCATTCATTTATCTATCACATAATATCATTTTTACATTTGTTCAAGGGGTCATAGACTATTTACAATAATAATATACATCATGAAGTCTCCTTATGACTCAAAAGACCAAAAATCAAGCATAAGGATGGCAATCTTCTTTCTTCAAGGTGGTTGGCTCCCATTGCCATGTCCACTTGGTCCACCTAGCATATTAGGACATTTAAGAGGAGGGAGTGAGATTCAAGAATCTCAATAGCTCATCTCCCATTCCATCACACATAATATGTGCAAGCAAGTTTCACAATGGCATGCATGGAGAAAGTAGAAATCATAGGCATTTTAAAAGCAACCTTGGCATGTGAATCAATCATACAAGACATTCAAGAGCTCACTAAGTGTTTGGATTGGCCTCACACTTCTCCTCATGGATTTTGGATTTGCCTCACCCATTCTTTGAGCACTTTGGGCTCAACCATACTCTTGGGAGCCCACTTTGCTTTTGGGAGACTCTTTACTTTGTCTCAACCAAGCTCAAGGGTTCTTGGCTCCTCCTCACCCAAGGGAAGAGTTCTTGGCCTCTCCACACTCAAGCAAACTCATACAAACATCATGGATTCATTTAAAACATAACATGGCATCAAGGATCATGACATGTAAAGGCATGCTAGCATACTTTTCAAAGCTTGAAAATACACATACAAGCATTCTAAAACAAGCTAAACACACATCCATGCATGAGAGAAGGTGGAGAGAGCTACCTTGTACACAAGCACACACTTTTTCCTTATCTTTCAAGCCTCCTCTTTTAGCCACACACCCACAAGTTGGTGGAGATGGTTTCTCTTGGCCTAAATACAATTTTTGGGAGCCAATTAGGTTCATGAAACATTCTCTAAAGCCATACAACTTGCTTAAGTACTAGAGTGCTCTATAATCCCCATATGTTGCTTCCTTAGGTCACAATATGGAACCTAAAGCACCAACTCATTCTCTAAGCTTCCTAAATTTTTCCCAAGGTTTCCCCTCACATTCATTCATCATCTTTGACTCAAAAATGGGTTTGAAACAATTTAAAACTCTCCCTAACTATGCCATCCCTACTTGGCCGAAAGTTAGAGCATAAATGGGATTTCATGGCTTCTTGATTTTTCCTTGATGGGGGAACCATTTAGGGAGGTTGTTAAGAGTTGTAGGAGGTCAAGGAAACACTTAAACAACCAAAGGAACTTATAGATTAAATCAGTTTTTACAATCCCCTTAAGTGCTCTGCACTTTTCCAACTTTTAGGTTCATGACTTTCCATGGGGTTTTGTTCATTTTATGGAGGAATAGACATATGGGGGACCTCTTAGGGATCTTAGGAGCACATTTAAACATTCATTTAAGCCTAAGAACATTTATATAAACTCAGATTTGCAAGGGAGCATTTGGATCCCTAATGATTCCATTTTGTTTCCTAATGCTCCTTTCTTGATTCTATTGGTTCATTCTTAATCCTTGCCATCTAAAACCCCTAATCCCTCCATAAATTGGACAGAAAACAGCCCCTAAGAATTGGGCTCATGGTGGTCAAATTCGTGCAAGAGGAAGGGGAAGGGAGAAAGTACCAAAGATTGGAAGTTTTACCTTGTTTTCTTGCTTCCTTTGGCTTGTTCTTTCACTTGGTTGGCTTACTCCCTAAATTTTCGAAATTCCCCCCTCTGTTCTGCCCCAAAAACAGCACCAAACTCTCCATTAAAACCATAGAAAGAAAGCTTGAGAGGAGAGGAGCAAGGTTCAAGAAGGAAGGATATGGAATTTCTTAAAGTTTCTTACCTTTCTCTTGAATTTCTTCCTCCAAAATCCTCCTCCTCTTGTGCGCCTAAGGAGCTGGAGTTCTCCTCTGAAAATGGGCAGAAGCAAGTCGGTTTGGAGAGGAGAGAAAGAACGTGGCATATAAAGAAGCTTCCTTTAACACTTTAATGCCAATTTTGCCCTTTGTTCTTAGCATTTTCGTTTCTCCTTCGTTTTAGCTCCTTTTTGAGAACCGTCTTTTCCATCATAACAAGGAGGTTCCCAATTTAATAAAATGCCTTTGGAATCACTCAAATCGGAGCTAAAACCGTCCCGAACGAATTGGTCAAAGTTCGGGTCAATCGACATCGGAAAGAGTACACCGGATGGGCTTTACTGGTCCCGGGGCTTCCTATGGTTTTTGAGGCCTCTGAGAACCCTGGGCAACTCAAAATTTCCATTTAAAAAGCCCTCCTAGGTGCTTTTCCAAAATTACACTTATTTACGAAAATGCCACTGGCCTTTCGGCAAATTTTTTGAATCCCTTTGGCCTTCGTTTCTGGGAAACTCAAAGCTCAAATCCTCATTTTCTAATATTTAAAATTTTATCATAGTTTTAGTTGGCCCCAATTCCCTCTATTTCAAGGACTTCCTTTTGTATCTGGCCTATTTCTGCCATTTACGGAGAAACCGAACATTGCGTTTCTCACGTTTACGAAGGGACTGGATGTTACACAACCCCCACTTATACACATATCTATCAAACTTTCAATTCTCATACTTTGGCATTAGATACTCAAAACATATGCTAGAGGTCATACATCATATTCATACATATAAACATCATAAAATGGTGTATTTATACATGCCTCAAGGGTCATGGTACATTTACAACATCATATACTTTGTGAAACCTCATTATAGGCTCAAAAAGAATGAAAGCTAGGCCTAGGCTTGTCAATCTCTTTCTTTCATGGTTGTTGGCTCCCTTCACCATAACTCCTTGGTCCACTTAGCATGTTAGAGCATTGGAGAGGAGGGAGTGAGATTCAAAGAATCCCAATAGCTCATCCCCCATTCAATCATACATAATATGTGCAAAGCAAGCTTCTCAAATGCATGCATGGAGGAAATATAAGTCATAGGCATTTTAAAAGCAAACTTGGCATGTGAATCAATCATACAAGACATTCAAGAGCTCACTAAGTGTTTGGATTGGCCTCACACTTCTCCTCATGGATTTTGGACTTGCCTCACCTATTCTTTGAGCACTTTGGACTCAACCATACTTTAGGGAGCCCACTTTGCTTTTGGGAGACTCTTTACTTTGTCTCAACCAAGCTCAAGGGTTCTTGGCTCATCCTCACCCAAGGGAAGAGTTCTTGGCCTCTCCACACTCAAGCAAACTCATACAAACATCATGGGTTTATTTAAAAACATAACATGGCATCAAGCATCATGGGATATAAAGGCATGCTAGCATACTTTTCAAAGCTTGAAAATACACATACACACATTCTAAAACAAGCTAAACACACATCCATGCATGAGAGAAGGTGGAGAGAGCTACCTTGTATACAAACACACACTTTTTCCTTAGCTTTCAAGCCTCCTCTTTTAGCCACACACCCACAAGTTGGTGGAGATAGTTTCTCTTGACCTAGACACAAATTATGGGAGCCAATTAAGTTCATGAAACAATTTCTAAGGCCATGCAACTTGCTTAAACCCTAGATTACTCTACAACCTCCATTATGGTCCATATTGGCACCTAATAAAGCAACACCCCTCAAATGATTTCCAGGCCTCATTCTTTACTCTCAAATATGATTCTTGACTCCTTTTAAGCCTCTTGGAGTCATCACATCATTAAAACAAAAGGCCTAGCACCATGTTGCTTCTTTAGGTCATATTATGGAACCTAAGGCACCAAATCAATTTCTAGTAGTTCTAAATTTTTTCTAACGGTTCCTCCCACCTTCTACCATCATAAGAAGTCCCAAACCAAGGCTAAAACAAATTAAAACAGCCCCTAGCCTAATGGTTATGTTTTGGCCAAATTGATGGAGGGAGGAGGAGTCCATGGGCTTTTTGATTTTTCCTTGATGGGAGAGACACTTGGGAGGCTTCCTAGGGGTCTTAGAGACTCAAATAAACATTTACACATGCAAGAAAATTCATGGATTAAATCAGTTTTTATAAAGTGTCCAAGAGCTCTACACTTTTCTAACTTGATTTTCATTAGCCTTTCTTCCAATTTCCTTGCATCTACTAACTCCCTATGGTCTAAAACCCACAATTCCTTCTTATTTCTAGACAAAAAGCCTCCCCCCAAGATGGTTCTGTTTTGGCAGAACTCCACACACAAAGGGCAAGAAAAAGGAAGCAACCAAGATAGAAAAATCACCTTGATTCCAAGCTTTTCTCAAGAGCTCTCTTTCTTGCTTCAACCCTCTCCTTGAATTTCGAAATTTCTCCCTCAGTTCTGGGCTCAAAACAGAACCAAACATCTCACTAAATCCATAGGAAGAGAGGAGGAAAGGAGGGGAAGAAGTTTAACAAGGCAAGGAGTAGGAAAAAGTGGCTAAAACTTACACTTTTCAAAGCTTCCTCTTCCTTCCTTGGCCTCCCCTCTTGTGCGCCACTCTCAGCCCTTCTTACTTCTGTTTTAACGTGTGAGAGAGTGGGAGAGGAGATCTGAGCAAAGGAGGGGCGTTTTTATAAGCTAGGGTTTCACTTAAGCAACTTTTACACTTTGCAATTTAGTCCCTCTTCATAGTTTTGTTTGTTTGGGCTTGTTTCAACTCCTTTTTGAAATCTGTCTTTTCCATCATATTCCTTAGGCTCTTAATCATAATAATTACCTTTGGAATCACTCAAAAAGGATCTAAAACCATTTCGAACCGTTCGGTCAAATTTTCGGTCAACCGACAGCCGAAATCACTCACCGGAGGGGTTTCAACTGTTCTAGAGGTTCTCATAGTATTCAGGGCTTCTAAGAACCTTAGAAAACTTAAATTTTTTGTTTAAAAATCCCTCTTATGAGTTTTCCAAATTTTTCAAAAATTACAAAAATGCCCTTACTTCCCTCGGTAAATTTTCTGATCTCTTTTGGCTCTGGTTTTTTTGGTATCTTAAATCTCAAATCCTCATTTTCTAATATTTAAAATTTTATTATAATTTTAGTTGGCCCCAATTCCTTCTATTTCGAGGACTTCCTTTTACATTTGGCCTATTTCTGACGTTTACGGAGAAACTGAACATTGTGTTTCTCACGTTTACGAAGGGACTGGATGTTACAGGCCACGGCGAAAATCCAACTCACCGCAACGATATTCGAGTAAGTTACCTAGTGATTCCCGAGAGTAACTTGGCTGCGGCGCAAAAGGTCTGGGTCACGGCGCAAAGTTAAAAACTTAGTTTTCGAGCTCCAGGACCTAACTTAGCCGCGGCGGAAAGGTTCCAAGTCGTGGCAGAGGTCCCCAAACTCCCATATTTGACTTAGAAACCCTAATTTCGTTAATGCTAATGTTAGGGAATAACATGAGAACATTGGTGGGAGGTTTTTTGTTGGTTGAAATTGATGAATGGATGAATTACAAACCCTTAATAATGGTACAAATCCGTTTACACATTTCCCATTTATGGTTGTTTAGTTGATGACCTTAACAACATCAAGGTTCAAATTTCCCTATATTTCCGTAAAGTAATTAATTGTAGCAACCCCAAACCTTGATCTTTACTTATTAATCATGTATTTAACTATAATTAGTGAGATTAGAAGTTAGGGTTGTCACAGACCTCTAGACCTTTTAGGATGTCAAACGCCTACTGTGATGGTTGTTATGGTCTGGCCATATTTTTAGTATGAGATAAACATTTGGTGATTTCTAGAATGTCAAAGAACATGTGATTTCAATTTTTCTAAAATTAGTTATGATTTTCCAAAGTTTGGTCAGAAAAAGGGGCAAATCTAGCCGAATTAAACAACCATATTTTGAGCTCTCCATTGATTTCCATGAGTTGTGGGCATGATTTTATGATGCCAAAGAGTTGTATTGATGTAATTAAATATGAGAATGTATAGTATGAGCTCACACAGTCTACGTGACACCGAATGAAATTTTTAAATACGACACAACGCAAAGAAATATGTTATTTTATTTCCCTTTTCTCCTTACACTCTTATGAATATAATGATGTGAGGCATGTGTATATGATGAGAAGAGCTAGAATTTATGGTATTACACTATGTTTAGCCATGGCACAAGAGGAAAATTTTTCCTAGGGAGGGTAGTAGAATGAAACTTCGCCACAGTGTAATGCAAATAATTTGGGTTGAGAGTCCTAGGAGGCATACCCGTCGCGGCACCACATAGGCTCACTGCGATGCAACATGAATAGTATGTCCTCGAGAGTAGTTTTCCATAGTGCGAATACACCAAGTCACAGAAGAAGTCCCCAAACTTCATTTTTCAATTCCAGTAACCAACTCAGTCACGATGGGAAAGGTCCAAGTTGTGGCAAAAGGTTCCCAAACTCCTATTTTTAACTTAAATACTTTGACATTTACTATGATAATGTTATGCAATGACTTGGGGATATAAGAGGTTTTTGTGAGTTAAAATTAGCAGCAAGATGAATTAAAGGTCTTAAATGATAATTATGATCACTTGTAGATTTGATTAGTTATGGTTGTTTAACTAATAACTTTAATGCTATCAAGATTCAAATTTCCCACTTTCTCCTATTTTAATTAATTATAATGACTTTAGACTTTGATTTGCGATTATTAATCATGCTATTAAGCCTAATGAAGGTAATTAAGAATTAGGGTTGTTACATTTAAGACTTAGGCCGTAGCTGGGGATGGTTGGGTCATGGCTAATTTAGCCTTTGGAGATCCTAAAAGCTGAATTCTATACTTGCACCATGATTCAAAAGATTCATATAGCTAAACTCGAGTTTTGGACCTAGAATCCCTTAAAACGTGATTCTCAACATGGCCTAGATTGTCCACGTTGCAGTGAGTTGCTCTTGAATAAGCAGTCCATGCTTAGACACAAGTCTTGCCATAGCATGCCCTTCCCACATCGTAGTGAGATTGCTTTTGGTCACAACTCACACACCTAGTCTTATGTCTCGCTATAATGAGCCTAACTTATGTTGCCGCAAGATTACTCTTTAGAGTGAATCTCCCTTGCCTTCCTCAATTTGTGCTATAGAAAACCTCTTGTGCCGTGGCATAATTCATCTCTAGTACCCTCTACATGTGTTTTGGCTATGACTTAATAGATTTTGGTTGTGACTTAAAACCTTACTGACATCCAAACCTTAAGATACACAAACTAACCTATTTGTAACTCACCCAATTTCATTCTAAGACCTTTCTTTAGCTAAAATACAAAACTTTTTTAGGTTATAGCCTTCACAATGTTCAACCAAATGACTTTCATAATCCAAGGACTCAAAAGTTAACCATACTAACTAAAACACATATCATATTAGCACAAGATTCATTTATGATAGCAAAGTAAGATATAACCCTAAGTGGCAACCCCAAAATTCCCAATACACTAGCCAATGTCCCAAAACCTTTCTGAGCAAATTTTAATTGACTAATGAGACTTGTCTACAGCCTTAAAACCTTGACATACTCCCAATTCTAATATATGACTATGGCACTTCCTAATGTCACACATAAGGGCCTATGACAGCAAATTAGCCAACATGCACTTAAGAGATGGGCCATTACATTTCCTTCTTGACTAAAATTACCAACCCAATTCTAAGGCTATCACTACATAATTTCATACCAACATTCATCTATACACAAATATAAATCCTTAAAATTGACCATGTATGACAGCAATACAATCAATGACAATAACAAAACTAACAATAGGAATGTGTCATAAACATATTCATAAAATGATAAAGAAATTTTCCATACATGCACATCAAGTTACAATTCTTTAATTACAATCGAATGCATTAAATTTAACATAACTTAAAGCTTAGTCCTATGAGTTCATCCCTAGTTCCAAAATATCAAAATATCTACATTTGGCAATATAAATGCATTATGATGCTATACAAAAAAAATTACAAAAAATTAGCATCTACACTAATCGAAATGTCCAAGTGTAGAAGTCCCACACAAGGCCTTAGACTAAAGGATGGTTATCCACTAGCTTCCACTTTTTCCTTATTCAAAATACCTTCACCTAAAATTGTTAGCCTATAATGGAGGTGAGATATAAATCCTAGTAACTAAGAGAAATTCCATTTATATGTGCAAATTAATAAACATAAGTGCATTATATACAAATAAATATTAGAAGCATAACAAGTAAATCAGTAAAAAGGAAAGTTTGACTACTGGTAACTACTATCCCATATTAGTAAATCACATATAATATATTAATGGCCAAAAATAGAGGAAAAGGGAATGATCACAGCTCAATGCATTCCAATGAGTACAATCACGACTCGATGCACGATCATAGTACAATGCACAAGTGGAAGCATGATCATAGCTCCACATATGGACTTGATCATGATCCAACAATGACAAGTAGCCTATAATACCTTGACCTTTTAGCTCTCACACAATTATCCCATAAACTATCTCAACATATCTCATGCATATTGGAAGAGATTTGTGAGAAAACATATACTTTTATACATGGAAAATTGTGTAATTGGGAGGCCACATTCATAATTTATAGCTTTAAGGACCATATGAACTCATCAATATCATTTTACATCCATAACATATCCAAACATATCATAAACATCATCATTTATCTCATGCATCACGGATATGGAACCATATATCTCAAAAAGTAGAATTTGCTCTCGGGTTGGCATATCCAGATTTCCAATATGAACTTTGATAGATTATAACTAATTCTAAAAAAATAAAAATCATATAGATGATAGCTTTCTAGAAAGTTCTAGATGTTGAATAATGAATAAAAATAATTCTAGATCAATGCAATAGCGTGTAACCCATGGAAAATAATGGAATAGTAACTCCAATCATTTCTCAGACAACTCCAACACCTGTAACTTTAAAAATTTGATTCTCCTTTTATAGATCTCCAAATGAGGTGATCTTAGTGCTTATGGAAATTTTATGATGTCCAATTTATCCCTGTAAAATTATTTGAGTATTGGACTTCATTTGACCCATATTTGACATAGAGAGGCAAATTGACTGTATGAACAGTACACACCAATTCTGCATCATTTGGCCGATTTTGAAAAATCATAATAAATTCTTTAGAGCTCTAATTTGAGTGCTCTTTAGCTCTATGAAAAGCTCTAGATGAGACCTACTTTTTAGACAAATTTCATGCAAAAAATCATACATATGGTCAGACTTTGGTTCAACTCAAGTTTTGGTCAAATTTAAAGTCCATAATGGTATCATTAGGCACCAAATGCTCTTCTTACCTTTCCACAACCACTTGAGCAAGTCTAAAAGCATAATTACAACATATAAAAGCATGCCAAATGATCCAAATCACCATAGAGCTCATTCTTACCTTGCCATTTGTATTTATACACATGCACATCATAGCATATTGGTTGCAAAAACTCATGCATTCATTCATTTGGTTCCAAAATGGATACATACATCATATATATACACTCAAACTTGCTCAAAGGTTTACATCATATATACAACACATGGTTACATATTTTAACATCAATATGTCATCAAAATGCCTATTTAACTACTCCATTATCAAAATCTTAGTCTTTAAGGTTACTAGCCTCCATTTCTTAGTCCACTTGGCTCACTTAGACATAGTTCAACATATGTAGGGGAAGAGTGAGATTTGAAGAATCCCAATAGCTCTGAACCCTTTCAAACATACATAATGGATGCAAATTCATGTCAAAGAATGCATGTATAACATTCAAACTACTAGTGAACATACATAGAGCATTTTCCTTGGCACATCAACTCATACAAAGCAAACATAAGCTCTTAAGGGCATTGGTTTAGCCTCACCTGTAATAACTGATTTTCTGAAAATGAGAAAAAATGTGAGAAACGTAACATACGACTTCTCTGTAAACGAACGAAACTCACTAGATATAAATGAAGTCCTCGAAATGATGTAGCTAAGGTCCCAAAAAATTTTTGAAGTATTCTAAACTCCTAAAAATGAGAATCACAGGCTCAAAACGAAAGAAAAATAGAGCTAGAATGAAGAAAAAATATCTTATGAAAAGCTTACGAAATATAATGGCATTTTTATAATTTTGAGAAAATTTTGGAATTCACACAAGAGGGCTTTTTAAATGAAAATTTTGAGTTCTCTAAGGTTCTCAAAAGCCCTGAAAATCATGGGAAGGCTCGGGACAGCCAAAGCCCCTTTGGTAGATGTTTTTCAATGTTGGCGTGCCTAAACTTTGACGGATTTATTTGGGAAGGTTTTAGCTTTGATTCGAGTGATTCCAAAGGTATTTTACTAAATTGGAAACCTAAATTTTATAATGAAAAATATAGTTCTCAAAAAAGGAGCTAAAATGAAGGAGAAACAAAAATGCAAAGAACGAAGGGCAAAATTAGAATTTTTGAAAAAGTCTCTTCTTCTTACCTATAAATAGGTGGTGCCTCACACTCTCCCTCATTTAGCTTCATATTATTCTGCCCTAAATCAAAAGAAGAACCCTAGGAGAGTGGCGCACTAAGGGGATAAGAAAAGGGAGAGAAAATCCAAGCTTAAGGTATGTTTCCATGGTAGTTTTTCATGCTTTTCTTCATCCACACCCCCACTCCTTCCTTCTTCTTTATTTCCTTTAATTAAAATGGAGTTTATAAATCTGATTCAAGTGAGAAATTTAAGGGAAAATTCGGATTTGAAGAGAGGAGCTCAAAGAACACAAGATTCAAGTGAGAAAAAGCAAGAAAACAAGGTAATTTATCTTCCTATGGTTCTTATCTTTGGTTCCCTTCTCCACCATTTCGCCCCACTCGAGAAAACCTTAGGAGGAGATGATTTTTAGGTAGAACCAAGCATGAATCTAAGGAAAAAGAGTGTGGAGATTAAGAATATGTAAAAAGAATTATCAAAAAATTATTAGATTTCAAGATGCAAATTCTAAAATTTTGTGTGTACCTTCCAAAATCTGATTTCATATGGCAATTCCTAGGCATAATTAAGAGTTTAAATGAGCTCCTAAGATCCCTAAGATGCTCCTCACATACTTCCTCCTTCAAGAAAACAAAGAAATCTCCATGAAGGCCAACAAAGCCCAATGTCTTGGCCAAAGCGGGTTCTTATAGCTAGGGAGAGTTTTAAATTTTTCTAAGGCCATTCTTGAGTCATATATGATGAATGAAAATGATTTGGTGCTTTAGGTTCCATATTATGACCTAAAGAAGCAACATGTTGTTAGGCTCTTTGTTTTAATGGTGTGATGACTCCAAGAGGCTCAAAAAGAGTCAAGAATCATATTTGAAAGGAAAGAATGGAGCCTAGAATTTATTTGAAAGGTGTTGCTTCATTATGTGCATTTATAGACCATAATGGGATTTATAGAATAACTTAGTATTTAAGCAAGTTGTATGACCTTAGAAATTGTTTCAAGAACCTAATTGGCTTCCATAAATTATGTTTAGGCCAAGAGAAACCTTCCCCACACTTTTTTGGGTGTGTCGCCAAAGCAAGGGAGGGCATTTCAAGAGAAAAAGTGTGTGATTGTATGCAAGGTAGCTCTCTCCACCTTCTCTCATGCATGGATGTATGCCTAACTTGTCTTAGAATGTGTGTATGTGTATTTTCCAGTCATGAAAAGTATGATAGCATAATTTCCTATGCTATGGTTTTAGGATGACATATTATGCTTTATATGATGTTTTTGATGTGTGCTTGGGTTTGCTTGAGTGTGGTGAGACCAAGAACCCTTAGGCATGGTGAGGATGAGCCAAGAACCCTTGAGATTAGTTAAGACAAAGAAAAAAGTCTTCCAAAAGTAAGATGGGTTCCCAAGAGTATGGTTGAATCCAAGAATCCCTTAAAGAATGAGTGAGGCAAGTCCAATATCTACAAGAAATTGGGTGAGGCCAATCCACTTGCTTGGTAAGCCTTTGTATGCTATGTATGACATTCTCAAATGATGAAAATACTTTTTGAATGTTTGCACATGTTAATATGACCATACATGCATTTATGGGACTTGTTTGCATCTATTATGTATGATTGAAATGGAGATGAGTTATTGGGATTCTTTGAATCTCATTCCCTCCTCTCCAATGATCTCACATGCTAGGTGGACCAAGTGGACAGGGTGATGGAATCCAATCACTTTGAAGGAAAGAGTTTGGCAATTAAATGCAAAGTTTTTAGTTCTTTAAGGCCATAATTGTATCAAATGTTGTAAACTCTTGATGTATATGGTCTTTGACCTCTTAAACATGTGTAATTATGACGTTATGCCATGTGTGAATGAGAGAATATGTTATGTAGACACTAGAATATGAATTGAGCATATGATGGCACATTAACATCATGAATGGCTTTATGGAAATATGCATATGTGTGGATGAAATGGCCAAAATGAGATGCATGGAGTTTGGGACCATTTGGGCAACTTACACAAGTCTTAATCATGCTTTTATACTTGCCCAAAAGGTGCCAAATCTTAGAAAAAGCCATTTGGTTACTTTGGTACCTCTTATAGAGCCAAAATTGACCATAATGAAACCCTATGTCACTTTTTGCCAAATGACTTCTTCTTGATCTGATATTAGAGCTTGTTGAGAGATTTTTATAAAGCTAAAGAACATAATTTTCAGAGGTTTACAAAATATTTGATGAATTTTCAAAGTTGGCAAATTTTCTGATTTTGGTTGCTGCACTATTCATTTGGTCTGAAAATGAAATCTATCACACAGGGTTCAAATGATATCCAATTGCCACAAAATTTTATACAAAAAAACTAGACATTCTCAATGGTTTATGCCAACTAGAAGCAACTCATTTGGAGGTCTAGAGAGGGAGATATGAATTTTTAAAGATACTATACAGTATCAGGACCCTTATCCTACCACAATTACTATTCTATTGAATTTCGAGGTCTTGGTTGCCTGACCTAGTCTAAAGATATTTTTCCCCTCTATTTAATATCCACATATTTCCATATTGATATCATTTGTATGGATTTAATTTTTATGGAATTAATTGGACATTTTCAACGTTTTCTGTAGAAATCTATGACAACACCAGTGGGTAGTTTGACCTCTAGACCTTTTCAGATGTTAAATATCCTCTGTGATAGATGTTATGGTCTAGGCATATTGTTAGTGTGAAGTAGACATATATATCTTTCTAGAATGGCTAAGAATGTATGATTTTAATTTATCTAAAATTAGTTATGAATTTCCAAAGTTTGGTTAGAAAAGAGCAAAATTCTGGCCGAAAATATACATGAATATTTTAAGCTTTTCTTTGAGTTTCATGAGTTGTAGGCCACATTCTATGATGAAAATGAATTGTATTCATGTAATTAAATATGAGAATGTATGGTATGAGCTTGCACGGTCCACGTGACACTGAATGGAATTTTTATACACGACATAATGCAAAGAAATGCATTATTTTAATGGATTTTCTTACTTCCTCTCATGGAATGCATCATATGAGCATGCAAATGTGATAGGAATGAGACAAAAGTTATGGTGTTATATCACCCAACTTCCTTGGGACTTTTGAATTTTCCTCACCCACTTTCAAGGGACTTTTGATTTAGTCTCACTCTTTTTAAGACTTTTGGTTTTGTCTAACCCATTTTTATGAACCTTTTGTAATATGAGGTCCTCCATAAATAACAAAAATAAATCATTTATAAAAGCAAGTCCCCTAAATAGAAAAATTTGATGCCAAATAAAATTAAAAGAAAATTTTAAATAATAAAAAATAATGATATAAGGCTTAAGATGCACAAAATCGGAGTCGAAGTAGTTAAATAAAATCTGACGAAAACAAGTGGCATTTTTGTAATTTTAGACACTTTTTAGAAAACTCAAAGGAGGGATCATTAAATGAAAAAATTAAATTTCTCAGAGTTTTCAGAGGTCTTAAAAGCCATAAGAATCTTTAGAATGGTTTAAACCCCTCTAGTCTACGTTTTAGAGTGTCAATTAACCCAAACTTTGACTGGTTCATTTGGGAAGGTTTTAAATCTAATTTGGATGAAACTAAAGGTATTTTATGAATTAAAGGATCTAAATTTTATGATAAAAAAAATAGTTCTGAAAAAAGAGTTGAAATGAGCCTAAACGGAGCAAATATGCACTCTAGGGCAAAATGGTCATTTTGAAAAATTATAAAAAAGGCTTCTTAAGTAAGATTACACTTCAACATCTTCTCTAAGCTTCCATTTTCAAAATTTTAGAGAGCTATGATGTGACATTAAGAGGAGAGGGAGATAAGAAGTTTAAGCTTCTATTTAGGTAAGTAAACTACCCCATTTCATCCCGTACTAGTTAGGAAAGTTGTTCCTCTCTCTAAGAGCTTTCAAATCATGGTTTTCTTTTCTTGAAAACTTGAAGATTCAGGCTAAACCCAAGAAAAAAAAACTCTTTTCAAGAAATCAATTAGTGAAAAATAATTTACACGAAGAGAGCTCTATTTTAATGTAAAACTTTACTTGAAACACTTGTAAAATCTTATGTTTCCAAGCTATTTAAGCTTTAGTCTAGAAAGAGAAAGTGAGAAGGAGATTTTTTCTTCATGTGTTCTTGATGGAACCAAGGGTTATGGTGTAACACCCCAAAATTTATTAAGGTGTTAATCATGGATTTAGGGTAATTAAGAAAATTAATAAAGGATAATTGGGCAAGTTAGTGAATGGAAATTTTAGAGAGATAAATTGTTAACATGGGTTTGAGAATTAATTGGGATAGAAATTTCATCTAGGCCCAAATTAATAGATCATGATGAGAGACTAATGGAGGCCCAATGAATTAGATGCAGACTCAACCCAATTTAGTGTGATAGAGGCCCAAGACCCACCTTGTATAGGCTCTTATAAGTGACCCAATTACCCTTGTGCAGACCCAAACCCATGAGCTCTTCAAACTTGGCCCAAATCCCATTAAATTTCAGCAACCCAATGTATAAAACTGGCCCAATAAAATCCTACAGCCCAACACTTAAAAACTGGCCCAACAAAGCTAAAAATCTGGAGCCCATTAGGAGTTGGACTTGGAGCAACCCATGACCCATCCCTTGACCTAACTTAACTCCACTAAAACCCTAAAAACTGACCAGCCACCTCCCACATTCTGAAAAACACAAATACATAAAGCAAATTCAGAGGTGAGGAGAGGAGGCTAGGGTTCTTAGCATAAATCCACATTTTCTCACATTTGGAGCAAGATTTAGCCAAGGTAATAGTTATACAACTTAATCCCCTCATCTTTCTCTTTAATTTGGCCCGATTAGTTTTTCATTTGGAGAGTTTTCATCATACCCAAAATCTAAAATGTGGGTATTTGGGGATTTTCTTGGTGAAATTCGTAGGTTGAGGTTGGGGCTGGTATTAGGTGAGTTTAAACCCCCCATTTTGATGCTTTCTTTGTTGGTTTGAGACCCCCATAGCTGATTTATATTATGGGTAGTAATTTTGTACAAATTTGCTTAGGATTTTGGGTGGAATATTGAGATTTCTAGAAGAGGACACTTAAATTCGAATTTGGTATTTGTGGTAGCTGGGTAAGTATTCTTTAGGTAGTTAATAGCATTTAAATCCCTTGGGTACTTATTGTAACTATTAATGATGAATTAGAGTAGTAATTATTTGATGCTATGATTATAGGGAGACTCTGTACCATTGGTGGCTGTTGTAAATCTGTCCACAAGTGAGGTAACCGGGGTTTACATTAATTCCATGCATATGTCGGTTTAAATTTCATACTTGCTGTATATGAATGATTTGAAATGTTGAATGAATTGGTTGGCTATCTATTGTATAATGATTGGACCTTGTGAGTCCATAGTGGAGCTGTGGTGCAACTGCCACCCGTGTATGTGCTATGATCGAGTACTGGGTTATGATCAAACCCCAAATACACTGAGCCCTGGTTGTGCTCAATGGGGAGTAGGTGCCGTGGACGGGCCTCTCCCGGTGTTAATGGCCTTTAACATGTTAAAATATGATTGCTAGTATGGGATAGTAATCATGATAGCCTAATTATTTCATTTGCTGAGATGATTGATATGATTTTGATTCATGCATATATGTTAATTAAACTGGATTATATGATGGAATTGTCTTGGTTACTGAGATTTATATCTCACCCCGTTTTATGGGATTACAATTTTAGGTGAAGGTTCCTCGGGTAAGGATAAGGGTAAGCAAGTGGATGAATATCCATGAGCTGAGGCCCGGTGTGGGGGAGCTACACTTGGTCTGAGTAGAATAAGATAGATGCTAATTTTTGTTAAGTCTTGTATAGCATCATCATGTATCGGTATTGCCAAGTGTAGGAGTCTGTATTTTGATAATATAATGTGTACCTATTGAGGAGTAGGCCTTACTTTAAATTGTATTTAATGTATAGATTTATGATATCTGCTATGAGCATTGTTAAACTCTGATATGACTTACCATCTGGAAATGTAACCCTGAGACATTGATATGAATCATTGATGCATGAGACCTCTAATGGAAAGTGTATTAAATGTTAAATGTCAATGTGGCATGAATTGTGTTATTGTTATTCCCTGGACTTACTGATATAGGGTAGTTGGAGGAAATGGAAATTTACATTTGAGTTTTGAGTTGGTAATAATAGAACGGCAGGTTCATAACTACCCTTAGAGTTGCATAAATTTAGGTAGGATGGCCCTAGGGTAAGACTGGAGGAAGAGAGGAGAGTATGAGTCCAAATTTTCAAAGTGTAGGACCAAAAGGCACTTCGCCGCGGCTAAAATGGAGTTCGCCGCGGCCAATAGAGGCGAAGTTGCCCAGGGAAAGTGCCAGAGAGGAATTCGCCACGGTGAAATGTAAATTGGCCATGGCGAAATATGAGAGGTCAAACTGGAAGTCATCCAGAGAGAAATTCGCTGCGGCGAATTATGGAATTGGCCGCGGCGAACTTTTAGGAAAATGTCCCCGGCATTCCAGAGTGGATTTGGCCGCGGCGGAAGGAGAAATTGGCCGCGGCCAATATCGAGAGGTGAGCGAGGGAGTTCCAGGAGGCTTTTTCGCTGCGGCGCCATGTAGGTTGGCCGTGGTGAAGGTCCAACTCGCCGCGGGCCGCGGCAAAACTAGTGAAAAAGAAAGGGGTAAAAACAGAAAGGAATTGGCCGCGGTAAATAGTAATTTGGCTGTGGCTAACATGCTGAAACACTTATATTAGCTATAAAATCTTGGTTTTCCATATGTTAATCACAAGGGATGATCTAGAATCATTAGGATGAGTTATAATTGATGAGTAATAGAATCCAAGGCTTATAAATGGATGTTTAATTCCCTTATGAACATAAGTGTATGTAATCATATGATTGATGACTCTAATCACCTTAAGGTTTAAATTTCTCCACATTTTCATAACCTATGATGATTAATCGCGTGTTTAACCTTAATTATGATGATAAGAAATTAAGGTCGTCACATATGGAGTGTGAGGATTAAGAATATACAACTAGAATTGAAAAGGAAGCTTTAGAATGCAAGTTGTAGAAATTAGGGATTTGGTTGCACATTGGCAAATATGAAGCTTCCTAATGATAATTTAAGTTCTCTAAGAGTATGAATGAGTTCTCAAGACACCTAGGAAGCCTCACATATGCCATTTCTCTAAATAAAATGAAGCCAACTCCATGGGCATACAAGATAGAGAGTGTCTCAACCAAAATAGAACCATGTATGTAAGGAGTGTTTTAAATTGTTTTAGGGCTATAAAGGGACTAAATATGATATATGAACATCAAAGGAAGCCTTAGAATAAATTTAGAAAGTATGGGTTGTGAGATGGAGGTGTAGGCTCCACAAAGAGACATAAAGAAGCAACTTATAACTAAACTCCTTAAAATGAAATTGTGATAACTCCAAGGAGTCTAAATGAAGTCAAGAGACTTAGATTGAGGGAAAAAATGGAGTCAAGATCATGAATTCCTATAGTTACTTCATTAGGTCTTATATGGAACCATAATTGAGTCTTAGAACAAAGTAAGCTTCCATAGAGTTGTATAAGGCTTAAGCTTATGCCTATGAGTGATTCATGTCTCATTTGATGTCTTTAGGCTAAGAGAATCAAGTGCCACCTAGTAGCATGAGCTTGGCTGAAAAGGGAAAGACAAGTTTAAGGAAAAAGTATGTGACAATTGCTCTAAGGTAGCTCTCTAACCTTTCTCTCATGCATTGCTTGGATGTCTATTTGTCTTTGAGGGCTATGTAGATTTGAACCATGAGAAATGTCTTTAGCCATTGCTTACATATTATGGTACCATCATGTTTCTTGAAATGAGTTTATGTACGTAATATGGCTGTATAGGTATGGTTATGCCAAAAGTCCCTTAGCATAGGTGAGGATGAGTCAAAAGTCTCTAGAAATAGGTGAGACAAAGCTAAAAGTCTTAAGAAGAGTGAGGCTAAGTCAAAAGTCCCTTGAAAGTAGGTGAGGAAAATCCAAAAGTCCCTAGAAAGTTAGGTAAGGCTAGATCAATGCCCTTAAAAGCTTATGTTTGATATGTGTAAGTTCACATGACCAAGAAAATGTTTTATGTATGTTCATGATAGGCTTGAATAACATACATGCATTCTTGACATGTATATGCATCCATTATGTATGTTTGAAAAGGTAAAGAGCTATTGAGATTCTTTGAATCTCACTCTTCCTTATTCTCCATCTAACCATGGCTAGGTGAAGCTCAAGGAAGCAAAAATGGAAGCCAAGGAGCATGATGTGTAACATTTTGACAATAGAATAGTTTCTAATGCAATTTAATGTCAAAGTATGTATATGTAAGTAGTTTATGGCATGTAGACGATTGAACATGTGTAAAAGTATATGAATATCATGTATGAATGGAAGTTGGAACCAAATGTATGCTTATATGAGTTTTTGCCACCCATGAGACTTTATGTGCATGTGTATAAACGCATGTGGTATGGTGAGATTGAGCTTTATGATGATTTAAACCATTTGCCATGCTTCCTTAGGCTATGTTTATACTTTTGGACATGCTCAAGTGGTTGTGGAAAAATGAGAAGAGCATTTGGTACATATGAAACCCATTATAGACTTCAAATTTGACTAAATCTTGAGCTAAACCAAAGTCTAACCAAATAAATGAATTTTTGCATGACATTTGGCTAGTAAGTAGGCCTCATTTAGAGCTTTTGATAAAGTTAAAGTGCACACAATTTGGACTCTAGAGAATTTATTATGATTTTTCAAAGTTGGCCAAATTATGCAAAAATGGTATGTGCACTATTTATATTGTCAGTTTAGTTCTCTACATTACATTAGCTAAATAAAGTCCAATGCTCATGAAATTTTATAAACTTTCCATACCACTAAGAGCACCTCATTTGGAGCTTTGTAAAAGGAGAAATAAATTTTTGAAATTGCATGATAGTATTTGTAATGCAGCTCAATCTCTGGTATTATTTCATCAATTTCCATGGGTTAAAGGCCACTGCATTGGTTTGGAATTATTTTTAGCCTCTAGTTAGCATCTAGATCTTTCTAGAATGATATATTTTACTTGATATTTATTTTTCTAGAATTAATTATGAATTTTCAAAGTTCATATAAAAAATTTAGAAAGTGAACTTGAGAGCAGAATATTGATTTTGTGGGATGTGCCTTAAAATCTAAGGCTCTTAAGATGTTTGGTGATGTTTATAACTTGTATGGATTTGTTATGGATAGAAAATAATGTTGACAAGTTCACATGGTTCATGAAACATAAGATGAGGAAATGAGGCCTTATGTAAAGCAATTAAATATTATTAAATATATTGTTTTCCTTGGAAGTGTATGAAGCTAAGCATAATTGATGAAATATGAAGGCTAGAGGTTAAGGTATTACACTTTTGGCTCATCCTCACCCATGCTAAGGGGCTTTTAGTATCACCAAACCCATTCAAACCATATTGCATGCATAAACATCTTGTAAGAAACATAATGGTACCATACATGTAAGCAATGGCTAGAAACACATTTTGTAGTTCAAATATTCACACAAGCACTCAAAGACAAGTAAAAATCCAAGCATGTATGTAAGAAAGGTTAGAGAGCTACCTTGAAGCAAGATTCACACACTTTTCTCTTTGGTTGTTCTTCCCCCTTTTCGGCCACACACTTGCAACTAGGTGGAGCTTGATTTCTTTAGCTTAAATAAATCAAATGGGACATAATTACATCATTAAACCAAGCTCTAGTGTAATGTCCCATATTGGGTAGGAAAACCTTGGCCTAGGGCCTTATAAGTGAGAGTAGTACTCTCCCTACGTGGACGCATTGTCCTGAGCGATGGAAAGATGGCTCAAGAAGAACAAAACCCTTACTATGAAACCCAATTTCGGACATGGCCGAACCAAGGACAATATCCATAGGGCTCTGTAAGGTGTTTGGTATTAGAGCCAATCTAGTCGCGTGTGCAACTCAAAGACGGGTTGGCCCCAAAGGGGATAGATTATAATGTCCCACTGGTCTAGCCATGTCTGAAATTGGGTTCCGTAGCCAGGGTTTTATTCTTCCTGAGCCATCTTCCCATCACTTAGGAAAACACATCCACGTGGGAAGAGTACTACCCCACTTATAAGGCCCTAGCCCAGGGTCTTCTTACCTGATGTGGGACATTACAATCCACCCTTCTTTTTGCTAGGGCTTTCTTTTCTTACTTAATTGACTTACTTACTTTACGTGTACTCATTCTAATTTTCCTCTCATATCCTACAGTTACTAACTATGCCCGTGTTATGCTTTTAAGTGCCTTAGCACTAAGGCATCTCACACTCTGAGTGGGGTTAACATGTCTGGCGGGAGAGAGGCTATGCATTGATCCCTATTCATTTCATTTACATATACTATAAAGAACTAAGGTTATACATGCTAAACTTATGCTATCTAAATCTAAACATTCTCTATTGGAAATTCCTTTCTGTATGCTTTTTTTTATAATTTTGATATTACTGGAATCCTTTTACCTTTCTTTTTTGACTTATCTCATCATTTTACTAGCTAGAATACTTTTTTATTATTAGGACACTTTGATGATTGATGCCATCATTTGCTACGCACTCAAGTCACATTACTTCTAGGTTGGCCAGACCTAATATCATGTAACCATTGTTGCAAGCAAACCATAACATCAAACACTAATACACAAGTGCCTCATGACTGAGCTCAAAGCTACTATGGCCTGTATATTACAAGTTTCCCAATAATCTAAAGTATTCCTCTCTTACTTTTCTCTACCTGCCCTATTCTTGTAGAGTGCTCGAGAAAATAGGATTCTTCCTCTATTTCATCCCAAGATCTCTCTGTATTGCCTAACTATTTTTACTTTGAACGCTATCATGCTAGAAGGGCATCTATGCCAAGGATAAATGTGCTTTCTTAAGTACTCAAGCACATTAACTAAATATCTATTCTCAATCTAATATGTCCTTGGCTTGAACAATGTCATATCTTCTCTTTCTACCTTTCTTATCCTCTTACTTAGGTAAAAGGATGTTTTACTACTGGCTATTTCTATTGCCAATTTAGGTTTTTCTATGTTCAACAGCACCTACATTTTCCCAAAGTTCCTCCATTTATTTACTCTCTGTAACATCAAGGGGGTCAATTTTTTGCTCATACTCTTACTCTGCTCTTAGCTAGACCATCCCTTGGTAAGAAGGATTCTATTTCATATAATCCCAGGAATTTCATTTTATGGCGCTCTCGGCTTACACTCTTTTTCTATATAAAATGAGGCTCACCTTCTAAGGCAACTTTAATTCTCTTGAGCTTTCCTAAGGGTACTAAGGCACTAGCTATTTTTCTCAGCTCATTTTTATATTCGGATTAGAGTTAGACTTTCTCTCTATTCAGCTTCTTTAACCTCACCCCAGGAGCATAGTATACCATGTCTAGGGTTCTGCTAACCCAGTCCAGAACATGTACTCTCAATGTCCAGATTCTATGTTACTGATAACTTATGCTTTACTGGGTATTCTAATCATGCACGTGCCTTAACCCTATATTATTCTCACGTTAGGGAGCTCGTCTAACTAGCTATTGAACTCCTATCTGTTTACTTTTCTAGGCTTAGTCTACTCATTTATTCATTACTAAAGTGAGGGTATCTTTTCTGTAGCTAGTTTCTTAGCTCTTCCTCGCTTCCCTTATCACTATACCTTATGACTCAGAGGGGCCTATCTAAGGGAAATTACTAACCACTACTGGGTGGTTTCCCCAACATGAGGGTGTCTCATTTTTTTTTTTAATCTAGGGAGAACTTTCACTGAACCTTTCATTCACATATCTCACCTAGAATGATACCACTGGTCTTCTCCCCAGGCTTTAGTTTATGCTCAGCCTAAGCTAGCAATCTCATTGGACCTGTAGCTTACTAGATATCCTCATTCTTTTCTGAGCCTCTGTTACTGGCTACTCGTACTTACTTCTAGGTATTACCTATGAGGTACACTTTTCTAGGCCACTCACTATGTGCCTCACTGCTGGTAGTCTTATCTTATGTTATTTTGAGGCTACACTAACATTCTATTATTCAGTGTCTCACTGGGTAGCACTCTAGGTTGAAGTTAATGCCTCATAGGTGGGTCTCAACAACCTTATCATTCTTATGTCTAACTTTCTCTATGCTGAGCTCTTTTCTCAGTCTCATTTACTAGGCCCATGGATTTCTTACTAACCTTCCATGACTATTTATTACTCTTTTTCTTTATTGATACTAGGGGTTCCCACTTTTATGGGTCATCTGACCCCTTATCAGTTTATTCCTTAAGTTGGCCTGAATATGACCAACAAGGCATTTATACTACCATTCGTCGCAGCTAGTACATCATTCACTGTGGTTGATCAGTCTCGGGTTCACCCTAATTTTCCTATCTGAGTATTGGTTGCGGCTAACTTCTTAATTGGCCGTAGCGAGGAACTCTCTGGATTGCCTCATTGCTTTCTAAAATAATTGGCTGTGGCTAAGTAGTTAATTGGCCGCGATTAATAGCCTCTAATTGGCTTACTTTTTTAAGGATTGGATTTTCATCTTTAGCTACCAACCCAAGCCTCATTGTCTCTATATCCAACTTGTCATCAAGCTGGAGAGTTCTACTTCTTGTTTCATTCATGAATAGCTAACTATCACCTTCAGGCTATCAAGGCTCTAAAGGGTGTAGCTTGTAACTCAAACTCTTGGCTTGAGGGAATTAAGCTTTCGGGCTCTAACACTTATCTAGACATTTGGGTGTTATGGCTAGGGGATAACTCTCTTTCTCATTCCCTTCTAAATTGGTCCTGTGTAGCCGTAGTCTTATTTCATACCGTGTTACATCACTATTTATCTCTGCATTAAGCAAGACATCTCGAAATGCCCTGAGTATGACTACCAGGGAGAATTAGGCCTCATATACTCTCTCTAGCAAGCCTCTTCCTATGAATGAGATCATTTCTCATCGTTTATATATAAGGCTTGCCACTGATCTCTGTAAGCTATCACATCTCATCAAGCTCTAGCCGTCAAATCACTCAACTCCACTCAAGGTTAGCTCTACTCAAGCTACTCTAGAGGCCACTCTTTCCCAATGTCCACTAGCTACTCTAAAACCATTGTACAACTTACTTATCATAAACAAAGCCACAAACTATCCTCATACACTAAACATGTCTCATATAAGGCTCTACCTATCCATTCAAGCCTTTTGGATAGTCCTATTGCTACATCCTTAAGCCAAATCTAATCTGAGAGAGCCTGAAACTTTGCTTTGATACCAAACACCTTATAGAGCCCCGTGGATATTGTCTTTGGTCCAGCCATGTCTGAAACTAGGTTCCGTAGCTAGGGTTTTGTTTTTCCTGAGCCATCTTCCCATCGCTCAGGAAAATGCCTCCACGTAGGGAGAGTACTACTCCTACTTATAAGGCCCTAGCCTAAGGTCTTCCTACCTGATGTGGACATTACATCTAGCATTACATGCACTTTATGTAATGCTAATTTTTCATATGGCTTCATTATGGTTCCATACAAGACCTAATAAAGCAACTATTAGAATTCATGATCTCGACTCCATTTTCTCCTTCTATTTAGGTCTCTTGACTCCATTCAGACTCCTTGGAGTTATCATAATTTCATTCCTAAGAGCCTAGATGCAAGTTGTTTCTTTATGTCTCATTATGAAGCCTACACCTTCATCTCACAAACTAAGATTTCTAAATTTATTCTAAGGCTTCCTTTGATGTTCTTCCATCATATTTACTCCTTTTCTAACCTTTGAAAAATTTAAAACTCTCCTTAGGTGCCTTGTCTTGCTTAGGCCGAGACACACCCATAATTTTAGACCCATAGAGTTTTGCAAGTTTTCTCTAGGGAGTTGGCATATGTGAGGCTTCCTAAGTGTCTCAAGAACCCATACACACTCTTAGACAACTAAAATTACCACTGGGAAGCTTCATACATATCAAGGTGCAACAAAATCTCTAGGTTTTGGTAACTTATTTTTTAATGCTTCTTTTTGGAATTTCTTTGCATATACTTGTTTCTTATACTAAAAAACATAGGTTTCTTGCTTAGTCTTGGTCAAAACTCACTCCTTCCTATGTGTTCTATACTTGGCCAAAAATCATCCATGGAAGAACAACAAAGAGTTGCAAGGAAAATCATGAGACTTACCTTGATTCCTAGCCTTTTCCAAGAGCTCTTTCCTTTGCTATAAGCTTCTCCTTCAATTTCTAACTTCCTCTTTGAACAAGTCTCAAAACATGTCATACCATATACTTTCCATTATCATACATTCTCATTCATGGGGGATTGCACAAATTCTTAGGAAATGAACAAGGAAAATCCATTATTAAATACACTTTTTCACATTATGTCGGGGTTCAAAATTTCAATTCATGTTATATAGGTCTTGTGGATTTTCCAACATCATTCTATAGTCATTTACCACTTATACAAATCATAAGCAATCCAAAACAACACATAATCCACAGATTTCAAGGTGAAAGCCCTAAATTTTTCACTCATTTGCTTGGACAGTATATGGCAAATTTCAGAGATAACTTTGAAAAATCATAACTAAAATTAGAAAAATTAAAATCAAGTAAACCATAGCTTGTTGGAAATCTATGGGTGTTAAATTCACATAAAAATAATTTCCAACCATGAAAATCTCATTTAGACCATGCTTGACATCCGAAACACAAATAGGTTAGGCTGTCCAGAATTCTAATTCAACTTACTAATACAAAGTTTTGAAATTCATAATTAATTCCAAAAAAATCCAATCCATGCAATATATACCAATTTGGAAAAATACAGATGTTAACTAGAGGTTACACAAGAGCACTTAGGTGGAGTAGGGTTCTTTTGACCTAAACGCCATAAACAATGCACAATTACATACTTGAAGCAAGCCAAGACATTAATCTTACTCTTAAGAACACACTTAATTTTACAAGTGACATAATGGTTCCATAATTCGCCCTTTTAAGCAACCTTCACAATTCAAGTTTTAGGCTCCATTTTCTTCCCATTTCTAGGCTTCTTGACCTCATTCAAGATCCTTGAAGCCATCACACATTCATTTGCATAAGCTTAGAATCAAGTTACTTTACAAGGCACCATTATGGCCACCATTGTCTCATCTTTAAATCCATGGCTTTTAAATTTTTTCCAATGGTTCCTCCTATCTTCTAACATCATATGAAGTCCCAAACCAAGGCTAGAACAATTTAAAACACTCTTTAACCCTTCCAAGTAGCCTTGGCTGAAACACCCTCAATAAATGGGGTTCTTGGAGTTTCAAATTTTTCCCTAATGGGAGAGCCACTTGGGGAGGTTTCTAGGAGGCTTAGGAGCTCAAGGGAACACTTAAATAGCCAAGGAAATTCATACACAAAATCAAATTTCACAAAACCCTAAAGAGCCCTACACTTTCCTAACTTGATTTCCATTGGTTTTTCTTGCAATTTCTTGGCATATTCCACTTCTCCATGATCTAAAACTCTAGTTCCTCTCTTTTTTTTAGATAGAACTCTCTCCCCTCTTATGGTTCTGGTTTGGCCAAAAATGTGCATAAGGAAGAAGCAAAGAAAAGAAACAACAAAACCATGAAATACCTTAGATTCAAGCTTGGTTTCAAGACTTTTTCTCCTTGGTTTTCTTCTCCTCAAGCAATTCGAACTACTTCCCCTTGTTCTAGACTTAAAACAAAACCAATTCATTCAAATAAGCCATGGAAAGAGAGTTAAGAAGCAAAGGAACAAGATTGGAAGAAGGAGAAGCATGAAATTTTATGAAATTTCTCACTTTTCCTTGGTTTCTTTCTTCTCTTGTGCACCTAAGAGGGAGCTTCTTTTTTCTGTATTTTGGGCAGAGAGGGTTGACCTATATGAGGGGAGGAAGAGTCATGAAGCTTATGGAATATTCAAGAACTAGCTTTTTCTAAAAAATTTCAATTATGTCCTTTCGTAATGGTAATTTTGTTTTAGCTTTGTTTTAGCTCCTTTTTCAGAATTTCCTTTTCCATTATAAAATTTAGATTCCCAATTTAATAAAATACCTTTGGAATCACTCAAATCAGAGCTAAAAAGTTCTTGAATGAATCCATCAAAGTTTAGATTCACTATCATTAGAAAAAGTACACCGAAGGAGCTTTACCAATCTCGAGACTTCCCATGGTTTTTAAGGCCTCTGAGAATCTTGCGCAACTTAAAATTTCCATTTAAAAAGCCCTCCTGTGAGTTTTCCCAAAAAGTACACTTATTTACGAAATACCATTACATTTCGTCAAATTTCATAACAATTTTGTTTCTACGTCCTAGCTCCTTTTTTTTTCTGTCTGAGCCTAGAATTATCATTTTTAGGAGCCTAGGACTCTACCTAAATTTTCTTGGACATTTTCTAGCTCATTTCAAGGGACTTGTCTTTATACAGCTCATTTCATTATTTTACAGAATTTACATTCGTTACAAAATAGTCTCAAATCACACACTAAAACCATAGGAAGAAAAAGGAGAAGGAGAATAAGTTTACTACAGGAAGGAGCAGGAAAATCAAGGATTTCTTACCTTTTTTCTAAGCTTTTTCTCTCCTTCTTGGCTCCCTTCTTGTGTGCCTTTCTCAGTTGGGCTCCCTTTAGTTTGGACAGAATTTAGGTCAGTTAGATTGAAAGGAAGGAGAGAGATGTGGTCTATATAGCTAGGGAACTCAGAGATGTGGTATATATAAATAGGGAACTCACTAAAAGCTTTTCAAAATTCTAATTGTCCTCCTTTTTTTATTCTTTCTTTAAGGCTCATTTCAACTCCTTTTTGAGAACTATCTTTTCTATCATAGAATTAGGTCCTCTAATTTATAAAATTCCTTTGGTTTCATTCAAATTGGATTTAAAACCTTCTTGAATGAAAAGGTTAAAGTTTGGTCAACTGGCATTCTAAAATGTAAACCGAAACAGTTTGAACCATTCTAGGGGTTCTTATAGTTTTTAGGGCTTTTAAGGATCTCAATTTTTCCATTTGAAGATCCCTCCTTTGAGTTTTCTAAAAAGTACCCAAAATTATGAAAACGCCACTACCTTTCGTCTGATTTTATTTAACCACTCTAGCTCTAGGTTTTAGGCATCCCAAGCCTTAAATCCTCATTTTCTATTATTTAGAATTTTATCCTAATTTTATTTAGCCTCAACTCATTCATTTTAGAGGACTCTCATTTATAACTAGCTTGTTTCCATCGTTTTTACAAAAACTGGGTGTTACATAGCCAAACCAATTATTTAGCACATAAAACATACATGTACAACAATTATAAAATTAATATGAACATATACATAGAATTAAAACCCCTGGTTGTCTCACTCGGTTGCCAAATCCTCAAAAGTTACCAACAAATGCCACAACACTCTAGGGGTCTTAAATCAACTGGAATCCAACCTTTAGTCATTATTCACCACAAGAATCATGTACTCATTCATTCCAATCATTAAGAACTATTTAGAAAACATTTACTTAAGCCTCCAATGAGTTCAATGTACGGATTTGAGCCCTTCAAACCCAAAAACTACAATGGGTCACACTTATTCTTTACAATTTAGCACATTAATAGAACCTAACATAAAAATCAATAATAAGGGCCAAGTTTCAACATATTCAAACCTCAAAATAGAAGGAAATACTTACCTAATAATTTTTCTAGCTTCAAACTCCAAAAATCATGTAAGAAAACATCAAAACACTTATTTTTAGATTTAAGGTTTGGATGAAAATCTACTAAAAAAAGAACTAATCAAACTAATATGAAAAGGAAGATAAGAGGATCAACTTTTATATAACTTACTTTGGCTAAATATTCCTTTAGGTGTGCAAATCGAAGTCAAAATGATGAAGAACCCTAGGCTTCCTCTGTATGTGTGAATTTTATTTTCTCCCTTGGCTGGAAAAATGTTTTCTGTAAAATAAATAGAGGGGCTACAATAATATTAGGGTTTTATGGGAGAATAGTTAACCTAAGGGCATTCTTATCCAAGTGGATCTTATCTCTAATAGTTGGGCCCCAGTCAGATAGGCCCAATTAAGTTGGGTCCCTGCTGACACTTAAATTAGGCTCCAACAATTTATTCTTAGCATAGTTAAATTAATTAGGGAGCTCAAATTAAATTTTGACCCAATTCAATCTTTATCAATAATTAAATTTATTATCTTGTCAAAAATTGCCCAAAACTTATTATTTACCTCAAAATGCCCAAAATAGTCATTTTTCTTTAAAATTTTTATTTTTCATATTTTCTTTTGAATTTCTCATAATAATTCCTTATTTCTCAAATTAAATCCTTAATTTTCTATAATCGCTCTTAATTAATTTATAGATATTACACAAATGGTTTGCTTTGAGTTTCTTGGTTACTTGTATGCATTATTTGCAAATTATACACATTGTTGATTGTTTGAATATAATGTGTAATTGCATAACATTTATTTCCATTTGAGGTTGGATTGGCTTTTTGATGGATGAGACTATGCCAAAAGTCCCTTGATAATGGATGAGATTAGGCTAAAAGTCTCTAGATGTTGGGTGAGACTAGGCCAAAAGTCTCTCAATATGGGGTGACACTAAGCCAAAAGTCCCTGAATGAAGGTGAGGCTAAACCAAAAGTCTCTAGATATTAGGTGAGATTAAGCCAAAAGTCCTTAGAGCATATATTTGCTCTTGCTTGAGCCATGGAATCCTTAAAGTATGAATTATGGTTTGATTATAATTGGGTGATGTGCATACTTGCTTCCATATGCTTGAGTAAATCATATGTGTGTTTGAATGTTGATTAGCTACTGGGATTCTTTGAATCTCACTCTTTTCTATTTCCACAAATGATGGCTAGGTGAAGCTCAAAGAAAGGAGAATAATGGACAAAAGGCTTAGATGAACTATTTTTTAGAATGCAATTAGCTTAGGAGATGTTATTGCATATATGAATATGAAATCATATATATTGATGTATGGAAATGCAAACATGTTCAAAAGTACTAGACCATAATAGAAATACCATTTAATGTATGTAAAACTTGATAGAATGTAATTGACATATGAGGTCCCTTAATTTTCGTGTCTATTCTTGCATATGAGATATTGATTTTCATATGCAAGGTTTTACTTGATGAACTAGTCATATATGTTGTATTTGTAGATTAAAATTTGCTCAAAATGGGAAATGGGATTTTTGAGCTTATTTGAAACCAAAATTTAGACCATTTAAGCCTTCCTTATAGCCTAAATAAACTAGTTTGAAGCTGAAATTTGGCAAGCAATTAAAGGCCTCATATAGCTTTCCACCAATGTCACATTCTAAAGTTTCTTTAAATGTTGCTATAATTAAATTATTTATAAAGGAAGATCCAAGAACAATCTCTAGTGAGTATTAGGGAACTAACACATGTGATTATGAGCTAGTTAATTTAATTAGTACTAAAAGGAGATTATATGTTAATAAGCCTTAATGAGACATTAACATATATTTTGTCTAAGGTAGAAGCATAAAGAAAGGAATTTCATAATAGTTACATATTAAGTGACTTACATGCATGTAGTAAACAACTAAGAAATCAAAACTCAAATATTGGTCATGTTGACATCCCATTATCCATGCTCATATTAACATATATACATATGTGTACTTGGTTAACTTGTAGGACCCTTGGCCATGTAAACAAGGAGACATCAATAGGAATCATGTTTGTTAATGATATGGGGGTGGTGGGTCATGTGGCACCCACTTAAGCTAGCTATGTATGCCAAAAGCCCATAGGAAAAAGGGACAATTTAACATCTTGGAGTGTTTACCATAGATATATAAATATATATATGCATAATTAAGTTGTGCCTTAGGATGTTGGAACCAAACACTTCATAAAGCCATTGCTCATTAAAATATATGCATCCATGTTCGGTTTTGTAGTCCAAAATAGTTAGATGTGTTGATTGCCATAAGTTTCATTTAAATCAATGAGATAGGAATGGGACATTGAGCATAAATGGTGGTGTAGGCCATGGGAGAAAAATAGAATAAATAAATCACAATTACCATTTGCTAATGCTTTCACCATGTCTCATGCATGTGGATTCCACTTGGTTATTACACACATTCTCTTAGCGATGGTAATTTGCCATGACATTCATGTAGATTAATGGCTTAGACAATATGGAATAAGGACACTCGGAATGGACGATGGTGTGGGGCCATGGAGGAAAGAAACTTTAATAAACAATTTTGCATCTTATGTTTTCACCATGCAAGATATATAAATATACATATGGTATTCAGTTATGGTTTGCTTCCTTTTGGACATGGGAATTAAACACCAATTACACATCATGCGTAAGATAGGAAAGAAATAGATATACGTTGCCACCTTGCCTAGCATCGAATAGGAAATAAGAGGAAATGGATTTACCTTAAGTGGATCCATGGTAGGTTAGGAGGCATGAGTTGTCCATTGTAATGCTCTTCATCCACCTTAGCTTCAAGTAGGCTGAGAGAAAGTGTGATAAGAAAAGGAAAGAACTTAGATAACCACAGGAAGGGAAGCATAAGAAAGGAATAGACCATAGGTAAAAGAGACTTCATCTAGGCCATAAAACTTAGAGGAAAGAAATGCTAGAGAAGCTTGGGAGGAGGCCACGAACAATTAAAAGTAAGAAATTGAATTTGCTTCCTTGAATTCCAATGAGACCGAGAGGATGAAATGAAAGAATTCCATGTATAGGATTGTGTTAGTCATGAGTTCTTGCCATAGAAATACCTTCAAATGAGTTAGGAAAAATAGCACAATAAGGACAGAAAATAAAAAGGGGTGAATTACAAAATAAGACATTATGAGAAAGTATATAGATAATTGTCAAAATAAGGATTGGATATACTGAGGGTAAAAAATTAGTAAATAAGGACTAAATTGACATATAAATAAGGATTTGGGACTGAACTCTAAGGCTGTGCACTCCACACAAATGATTCAGATGGTATTTAATTAATGAGAAAAAAGACATAAATGTGAGTACTTATAAATTAGGAACTCAAATTTCCAACTAATGGAAGAGAATTAGGGCTTACCATAAAGGAAGTTAGTAGTTTAAATGTAATTTAAATTTTGACCATGAATTGTTCTTACTTAAGGTAATATATGATTGAAATTATAGGGAAACAATTGGGGCAACAAGGGCTAAGGAATAACTTGACTAAACAGCAATAATGAAATAGGTAGTTAACACTATATTCTTTCTGTTACATATATAATTGCATTAAATGATTCCTCAATCTCCTATGTTATGTATGGTTGCATGTATGTCTACTAAAGTGACTCTTACAAGTACTAGATCACTGGTACTAGCCAATGACTAAAGCACACTAGCCTAATGAACAAATATATGCTACTGTCCAGACATTATGCGTTCCTACATTGAATTGTACATCCAATGTGTCCTGGATAATATTCAGTGTTATTTATATGTATACTTTTGAATGCATTGTTATCTACTAGGATTTTATCTCATTACAAAGCTAACTATCTTCTAGTTAGTAGTTATACTGCAAAAAGAGCCAAACAAGCAGAAAATAAACCAGCAAACTAATGCACTTCATACTATTCTGTAGCTAGTTTTGCACATCCTCTGAATAATGTAAAATTTTAAGGCATGAATTGAACCTTAAGAACGTAAGGTTGTCTTGAAATCTTTATTTTGTACTTATATGATAATAACAAATGAGTAACCTTTTGTTTAACTTGATGATAGTAACATATAAAAATGTTGATTTACATGTACAGGTAACTTTGATGACTATTTTTGCATGAAATTGATTATCATAATCTTGGGAAAGACTCTGGACCAATGGTCTAAGCTTGGTTGGCGTTAGGGAGACCCTTCTAAGGTTTATGTATGAATTCTTTGAGTTTGGTTAAAAATGACATAATAGATGTAGCTACAAGGTCCAGAATCTTGTTAACAAGATCTTATATTTTATATGGTGAAATCTAAAATTTTGTTGACAAGGTCTTCTGTTAATAGTACAAGGTTCTTTAATATTTTAAGATATAACATATGATATGTGATGGTGCGACAAACAAGCTAAGATTTGCATTGTTTGGATCTCTACAGAATATTTGATGAATTTTTTAATCTAATCTTAAGAAGTTGGATTATATAGTTACTGTTCACTCTGTACTACTCTTAAATTTTATGCCTTTTAAGAGACCAAATGGATTCATTTTGATTTGAAATTTTTATAGTTCATATCATAAGCTTTCCAAAGACACCTAATTTGCATTAATATGAGTTATATAGCTCAAGTTATGAATTTTCAAATTTTGATCATTAATTGTAGTTCTAGAGTCAAAATGTTCAAATGACTAATCTATGGAGTTTGTTCTTATTTATTTGTTATCTTGATTGTAACAAATTATTTTTGTATGAATTTGAGACATAGAAGAGTGAAAAGTCATATATGAGCATTAGAAACCATTTGGCATTTTTAGCAACTAAAAATTTTGCTACTAAAGTTTTTGTTATCATAAATTTGCTTTAAATTACCATATGTGTATAGTAAGAATGAGAGATATGCTATGGTGTAACATCAAGAATTGTTGGAACTATTAACTGTACTATGAATATTTGTGTATATTTGTTAAGGTTGTGGTTCTTTTCAAATAAAATGGTGAATACTAGATGGGGCAAACCTACTAAGGCAAAGCCTAAAAATCCTATGCAAACTATTATAAACCACTTAGATTAACAACATGTTATGATGGAATAGTAAGGGTAGATCATGTAGCAGCAGTAGGAAATGATATTGCAGCTATAGAATGCCCTAGCTAGAATGGCCCAAAGCTTTAGTAACCTGTTCTTGACAACCCTCCTGCACCCCCTCAAGATCAAGTATAGATCTAGCTCACTAATCAATAGTTGTTAAATCAATTTAGATTGAATTGTCTACCTTCATTTGATAGAGAGTTGAACGTATAGAAAACAGAGGCATGGATAATGTAATTGGAGAAAATCTTTAAAGTGATAGGCTATACTTCTAAACAAAAAGCCATACTATCCACCTTTATGTTAGAAAAAGAAACTAATCATTGGTGGTGTAGAGCAAAAATGACTATGCAAACCAAGAATATCCCAATCAACTTGGAAAACTTCTTAATAGAATTCTATGAGAAATATACTCCTAGTTCAATTAGGGACTAAAAAGAAATGAAATTCATTAACTTGAAGCAAATAGAGGAAATCACAGTCAATCAATACGTGGCTAAATTTATTGAATTGCCTTGGTACTTCTCCTACTTACAAAAATGTGATGATGAAAAATAGAGGTGTGAGCATTTTAAGAAAAAGATTGAAACCTTCCATCAAAGACAAAGTAGCTCCACAGAGAGTTAGAACCTTTAATGCTTTTGTGGAGGTTAGCAAGGTAACTAAGAACAATCAAAGTGATATGATATAGGTAGGGATTATTCTAAAGGAGGCCCAAAAATTGAAAAGGCAGAGATATGAGGATAATGTGAGTGTTACTACTAGCAATAAGAAGAAAGGTAAGGTACTTTGGAATAGAAAAGGACAAAAAGGAAAGAAGCTCTAGCCCAATAGAGGACAACCATCCTAGGTGACCTATTATAGATGTGGGAAGCCAAGACACATAACTTAAAATTGTCATAAACAAAGATGGAACCTCTATCTAGACCATAGACCCAAGGCAAGGTATTTGCTCTTACCTAGTAGGAGGCCAATGCATCTTCTAGTTTGATCAGAGGTATGATTAAAGTAATGGCTTTCTTGTGATTGCTATATTTAATTTATGTGCAAGTCACTTGTTTATATCATATGATTGTGTGAGAAAACTAGGTTTGGCTATTGGTACTTTGCCATATAATTTGTCTGTATCTACTGCTACTAGAGGCCATATAATTACTTTCCATATTTTCTTAAATGTCATTGTATAGTTTAACCATTATTTTAGTATCACTGATTTGATTTGTATGCCTTTCTATAATATTGACTTAATTATTAGCATAAATTGGATGGCTATTAATAATGTTATGCTTGATTGTATACCAAAAACCATTAACTTACTTGAATGTAGAACTATACCTAATATTGGGGCTAAGTATCTTTCTTGTCCCTTGCACAGGTTGAGAAATACTTAAGACATGGATGTCAAGGGTTTTTAGTCTTTTTCCCTATGCAAGTAGAGGAAGAGGAACGAATAAATGAGATTCTTGTAGTTAGGGAATTCCTAGAAGTTTTCTTTAAAGATTTTAATTTTAGTGGTCTACCTCCCAAGAGAGAGAGAGATATAGAATTCCCTATTGATACTGTCATACCTAGCTTTTCCTAACTCATGCATATCAAGCATGAAGTTTCAAGTAAAATTCACATCTATTCATAAGCTTTCAACACCAAAAATAGTCCATTTATGGGCCATTTTGAACTATAAGAGTCCAAACTTAATTTTTTCTTTTTCTTTATTCATGTTCATCATAAATAAGTTTTTTCATACTCATTTTATCATATTTAGCTCATGGAATACCCAAGAAATAGCTATAACTCGAAATGACAACATCATTCAAAAATCTGCACTAACTTGGAAAATTCATAACTCGGGCTATACAACTCCAAATCATACAAATGAGGTGTCTATAGAAAGGTTAGGATGTGAAATATATGCCTAAAAATTTTAGGCAAAATTAAGTTCATTTGCCCCACCAAATGCAATGGAATAGTAACCTACTGCAAAAAAGGGACATATAACATACCTAAATTTGGGAATTGCATATCTTGAGCTACACAAATCTAATTTGGGTGATCTTAGTGGCCAAGGAAAGCTTATAATTTCAAATTTATGTTTGTAAAATTTTATGAGCATTAGAGTTCATTTGGCCTCTCAAAGACATGAAACTTCAAAGCTATGTAGTGTAAACAATACCTGCACCATTTTGAAAATTTTACACAATTTCTAAAATTTCTAAAATATTCTATACAATTCTAAAAAATATTCTTCTTAGCTTGTTGAAAATCTCTAGTAGGGGTCTAAAGGCATGTCAAATCTTAGGCTCAATCTAGATCATTGAGGCTACTTGTGACATAGGAGTTATTTATGGTAAATTTAAGACCAATTTTGGTTCCAATTAGGACCATTCGGTGTCCAATTAGTTTTGTTCCACTTTGAGCACATTTATTTCCTCCTAGATGGCATATGTAATTATTCCATATCATGCCAAAATGGTTGGATCAAAATTTGACCCTTTGATACCCAAGATTTCACCTATTCATCATATCATCTCATATACCAAGTTCTACCATAATACACATACATTGCCACTGAAGGTTATACATTAATAATTTCATACTTTTACACATGGTTCCATCATTTAACATGAAGCATAATCATCAAATACCTCATAATTCCATCATGGTACATGTAAAGTGTCATATACCTCCATACATCAAAGTTTGGTACAAAATAGAACTCTAATACATGAAATCTAGGATCTAAGTTCTTTCAACATTCTTGTCCTTGCTTAGTGACCCTAAAAATGGTTAATGGGAGCATGGGGTTGAGATTTAGGAGAATCTCAATAGCTAATCTCAACCAACTCAATACATACAAGAATGCCATGAGTTTATGCCATGCCTGTGGTGCAAGGATGCTATGCATATGCCTCATGTAAATCAAATGCATCATATATCATATAAATTCATTCATTCTCTAGCCATGGTTTCATCATAAACTTACTAAGCTCAACTATTCTTAACCTAGGGCCAAGGAAGAGATATTGTGCTCAATTCCATGCCATAAGAGAGCAAAGAGTTGAAAAACATATCATACTTATACATATAACTCATTATGGAAATAATACTAAAACATATCTCATGAATGCATGAAGCAACAATACATACAAGTATTTCAACTCATTCAAGCATTAAAATGTATGCAAGAAAGGAAGATAAAGCTACCTTGTGATTTAAGAAACTTGGATGTACCCCTAACCCATTTATTGGCTTTCTCTTTCTTTACTTTCTTTGGCTTGACAGCCACAATTAAGGGAGTTTGGATTAGCTTGACCTACATATGACAATTACGACGCAAATTAATCCTATAGAACTCATTATGGGCTTCAAGATTCTCACTTAATCTCATTAGGACTTAAGGTATCAATTAGGACTAGTTTAAACCCATTATGAAACAACCTTTGATTCTTGCTTTTTAACCATAAACTCTTTCTTTCTATAAGTCTTATAACTCTCAAGAACTCATTTGGATCATTACATGCTTGGTTAGAAGGGTTTAGAACCAACTTACTTCATTAACCTCATTTAGGCCCTTAAAATTCTAACTTTCATTCTAAGGCTCCTAAATTTAATCCATTGCTTCCATAATTATTTATTCATTATATCCAAGCCTCTAAATTTATTAGAACTCAAAGAAACACTCCCTAGGTGCTTCTTCTATGGTTAGGTTAAGACATAGATCCTAAGGAAGCTATATAAAGTTTGCTTGCTTTTCTTTAAGAATTTGCTATATACTCTTATTCCTTGTTTCTTTAAAGTCTAATCATACATTCATGTAACTCAAAATACCTTATAATGACTCTAAAACTTCTTAGGTGGAATGAAAACCCTAACTTCCATATCTTACATTCTATAGACTCTTTATGAATTTTAATTGTACAATTCAATTCCTCAAACTTTAAAACCCTTGATTCTACCTTGTTACCATCCAAAATATCCTCACTTTTTATAGGCTCTATGGTGGCCAAACAAGAGAGGTGAGAGAGAAGCCAAGGAAACTTAATTTCACACCATGCTTCATACATCATTTGAAAGCTTCCATAAAGAGAATTTGATGCAACGCTTGGTTTTCTCGTATCTTCTCCATCTTCTAAGAGTTTAGCCATGAAAACTATCCTTTTAGAAAACTAAAACCATGACTCTAATTCTTAATTCAAATTATTATAAATTAATATTCTAATAAATAATTAATATATTCAATTATATTCAATATTCAGATTCTAATTATAAAATAGATTCTATTTCTATTTTATATTAAATAGAAATTTATATTGAATTTCTATATTTCTATTTATATTTAGAATATATTTTTATTAATACTTAATATAATTTTATTATTTTTTATTATAATAATATATATTATACATTTTTAATATACAATATGAAGAGGAGAATCAACTTAGTGAAGGAAGAAACCTAAAAAAGTGCCAAAATCTATACCTTTTTAGCTTGAATTTCTTCCTTCTTCTCCTTCACTCTTGTGCACCTCTTGATTCTGATTTGGAGTAGCCAAAGTTAGTTTTAGGGAGTAGAGGGCGTGTTGGACAGATTTAAGAAGAAAGAGGGTAAATTATAACAATTTTCATAATTTTCGTTTTGCCCTTTAACTTCAATTTTCACATTTTCGCTTATTTTAGTTTCTCTTTTAGAACTGTCTTTTCCATATAAAAATCTTGGTCCTCTAATTTATTAAAAACATTACTTTCAATTTTATGGGTTTCAAAGTCTTCTCGAATTATCCAATCAAAATTTAAGTCAATCGATAACCTAAAATGTACACCGAAGGGGTTTTAGTCATTCCGAGGGTTTCTATGATTTTTAGGGCCTCTAAGAACTCTGGGAAACTCTATTTTACCATTTAAGGCTCCCTCCTTTGAGTTTCTAAAAGTTTTTGAAATTACAAATTTGTCACTGCATTTTCAGATAATTTTATTTAGCCTTTCTGCCTTTAGTTTCGAGGCATCCTTAATTTCGTATCCTTATTTCTAACTGTCTAAATTATTATTCTAATCTTGTTTAACCTCTAATTATTTGATTATAAGGTCTTCCTTTTACAACTCAGTGGTTTTAATTCAATTTCAGAAAGACTGAATATTACAAACACTATGCCTGGGGCTAGACTAATGTCTAGAGCTCTTTATAAGATGACTCCCATTGAGCTAGTAGAATTGAAAAAGCTAATTAAGAAATCATTAGAGAAAGGGTTCATACGCCCTAGTGTGTCACCTTGGGGAGCTCCTATTTTATTTGTGAAAAAGAAAGATGCTAGCCTAAGATTGTGTATAAATTATAGAGAATTTAATAAGGTCACTACTAAGAATAAATATCCCTTCCCTATAATTGATGATATTTAGATCAATTAGTGGGAGCATCAGTGTTTTCTAGGATAGACATTAGATCTAGCTATCATCAATTGAGTTAGAGTTGCAGACATCCCAAAGATGTCCTTTAGGACTAGATTTAGCTATTATGAGTTTTTGGTTATGCCATTTGATTTGACAAATGAACTATCTATTTTTATGGACTATATGAATAGGGTATTTAGATGATGTTTAGATAAATTTGTTATAGTCTTTATTGATGATATCCTTGTGTACTTCAAGTCATTTGAAGAGTATAAAAAGCATCTAAGAGTAGTCCTTATGACCTTGAGAGATAAGAAATTGTATGCTAAACTTAGTAAATGTGAATTTTTTGGTTGACTAAAGTGAGGTTTTTAAGTCAAGTGATCTTACAAGTTGGGATTATGGTTGATCCCTAAAAAATTGAAGCTGTGTTATAGTGGGATAGGTCTAAAACCATTATTGAGGTTAGAAGTTTTCTAGGTTTGGCATGTTACTATAAAAGGTTTATACAGAGCTTTTCTTAGATAGCCTTACCACTGACTAGGCTAACTAGGAAAAAGATACCATTTGTGTGGGATGATTGTAATATCTAGTTCTTTGAAAATGAGAGACAATGGGAGAAACGTAACATACTATTTCTCCGTAAACATATAAAATTCATCGAATACAAAGGGAAGTCTCCCGGATAGAGTGATTCAAGGTCAGAGGTACTTTGAAACCAAAGCCAGAATAGCTAGATAGATTTTTATGAAAAGGTAATGACACGTAATGATATTTTCATAATTTTAGAAAATTTTTAGAATTCTCATAGAAGGGTTTTTTAAATGGTAAATTTGAGTTCTCTAGGGTTCTTAGAGGCCCTAAAATCTATGGGAAGCCTCAAGACAGTTAAAACCCCTCCGATAGACATTTTTTAACATCGGTTGACTCCAACTTTGATGGATTCATTCAAGAATATTTTAACTCCGATTTGAGTAATTCCAAAGGAATTTTATAAAATTTGGAACCTAAATTTTATGATAGAAAAGAAGGTTCTCAAAAAGGAGTAAAAACAAAGCTAAAACAAAAATGTCACAAAAAAGGGCAAAATTGAAATTTTTAAGAAAGTGAAAACTTCTTAAACACTCTTTAAGTTTCATGTTTCTTCTTCTCATTATTTGCATGACTTGTTCTTCCAAAAAACTAGAAAAAATACCAGCTCTCTTAGGCACACCAAGAAAAAGGTAAGGAATTTCATGGATTTTCATGCTCCTTCTTCTTCCAAACTTGTTCCTCTCCTCTCAAGCTTCCTTTCCATGGTTTTAATGAGAAGTTTGGTTCTATTTTGAGGGCAGAACAAAGAGAGAAATTTCGTGTTTGAGGAAAGGAAGCCAACCAAGTGAAAAATAAGTAAGAAAATAAGTTTAACATGTTTAACATGTCTAAGTAGACCAAAAGAGCCAATGAATGAGAGCCACCAAGCTTGAAGGAGAAAGTATGACAACCAAGTATGTAAAAATGCAAATTTGTATCTATATGAGTGGTACATGATGTAATCTCTCATCACATATGTTGTATGACCTTATGAACACATGTAAATATGTAAATGTATCATGTATGTATGAGATTTAATGTCATATGTATGATATAGTGCATTTTGGGCATTGGATGGCAAGCTTTGACATGTATGCTCTTGTATATAACTTGGGATGCATGAGTGAGTTTGAGATATCTGGGTTTGTGCACATTTGAAACAAGTTTACTAGACCACTTTGGTGCTTTTCCATGTGCTCAAGTGGCCATGGTTGTCTTAAAGCAATTTTAGACCATTTGGACCCCTTATAAGACACAAAAATGACCATAAAATTGGGCTTGCATATAGATCTTATAGAGCTTTTTGGGAAACCAAAGACCAAATTATTTAGAGCTCTATGCAATTAATTATAATTTTTCAAAGTTGGCATTTTTTTGCTAAACTGGTGCAGACACTATTCATATGCTCAGTAACTTGAGCTATGTCATTCGAGGGCTGAATGATGTCTAATACTTTTGAAATTATAGGCATAAACTAGACATGATAAACTTTCTATGGCCACAGAGATCACCCCAATTGGACATCTGAGTAAGGAGATATGAATTTTTGAATTTTAAGGATAGTACTAGCAATGACAGGCTTCCTCTGGTATTGTTCCATCAATTTCTGGTGGCTCACAGCCTTTGTTTGGCTTACAATTATTTTTAGCATAAAGTAGACATTTGCAGCTTTCTAGAATGGTATAGCATACATGATTTCAATTTTTCTAGAATTAGTTATAATTTTTCAAAATTCATGTACAGAACCTAAATTGGGTACCCGAGGCTACACACTATATTTTCGAGTATATCATCTATTTGCACGAGTCCTAAGCCACTTCTTAAGTTTGTTATAAGTTTTAATTGTGTATTTAAATGTGAGAATGAAATGGATGAGTCCATATGACCTACAAAACACTGAATGAAAATTTTATCTATGACATAACACAACTAAATTTATTATTTTTAATAGTTTTCCTTCTTCCTCTTATGTTGTTCATGAAAGGAAGCATAGAATTTATATAAGATGAGTTCTATAAATATGGTATTACAATGATAGTTATGAAAGGAGTTTTCTAAAGTTGAAACTTCCTTTTAACCATTGCCCCCTGTGTTGAATGTACCTGACCTTAGCAAACTTTTTATGGTTTATGGTAATGTTTTAAGCAAAGAGTTAGGATGTATGTTGATGCAATAGGTACGACAATGACATATGCCTCTAGGAAGTCAAAACTGCATAAGGAGAATTACCCCACATATGATTTAGAGTTAGCTACAATAATATTTGCCATAAAAAATGAAGGCACTATCATACTTACCATAAAGTTTGAAATACCTAATTGATAACAAAGAATTAAATATGAGACAAAGAAAATAGATGGAATTTTTGAAAGATTATAACTATACATTGAAATACCATCCAGGTAAGGCCAATGTAGTGGCCGATGCTTTAAGCAGAAAGTCTATACATGCAGCCTATATGATGATGAGAGAACACAGACTCAGAGAAATTTAGGGATATGAATATTTCTTGCTATATGCTTTTCGGTAAATTGTTAATGAGTGAAACTAGAATAGAAAATGGCCTATGAGCTCATATCGTAGATGTCTAGAGAGAGGATGACTTTTAAGATAGATCAAGAATGAGACTTCCTAAGATAAAACCTTAGAGTTTAGGGTGTCTAAGAATACTATGATTATCTACCATTATAGAATTTGTGTGCCAAATAAAATTGATTTGAGAGAAAAAATTTTAGAGGAGGCATATAGGAGAAAATATACAATTCATCTAGGTGCCATAGAAATACATCAAGATTTGAAAAGATTGTTTTAATGGCTAGGGATGAAAACAAACATAGTTAGTTATGTGGCTAAATGTCTAGTATGCCAAAAGGTTAAAATTAAGCATCAGAGACCAACTGAGTCATTACAACCCCTAGATATCTCTAAGCGAAAATGGGGTAGTATAGCTATGAATTTTATCATGGAGTTACCTAGGGTATCATCTGGATATCATGCTATTTGGGTAATAGTAGATAGATTGATAAAGTTTTTGCACTTTTTACTAATTAGGACTATGTATGCATTAGATAAATTAGCCTAATTGTATTCAATAGAGACCATAGATTTGTATTAAACTTTTGGAGTTCACTTCAAGCAACTTTAAGGACTAAACTTAGATTTAGTACTACCTATCACTCCTAAACAGATGATCAGACAAAAAGGACCATCCAGACCCTAGAGGATATGTTGAGGGTGTGTATTTTAAAGATAAAAGGGAATTGCAATATGTGTAACACCACATCTATATAAGACTCAATACATGGGCACAAATAGCTTATATCATTTAATTTCACTAAGATAGCACATTTAGTAATGAAAATTCATATCATTGAAAGCTCAATTGATTCATTCTTAGCTTAATAGATCATGTGAGCTTACCAAATTCATTTCCCATCTATAACACATTTTTTCAATCAAAATTATCACAATTTCAAGCTCAAAATTTGGGTCCAAGCCATAAAACATGAGATCACATCTCACTATGCATTTTGCCATGAATTCCATATTTTGATATGAAATTTGGAAAATCATAATTAATTCTAAAAAAATCCAAATCATGTAAATGATAGTTTTCTAGAAATTTCAAGATGTCATCTAGCTAACATAAAAAGTTTAGATTAAAACAACCATGTTTGACCTATAAGAATTGATGGAATAATACATCAAGTCTAGTGGTCATCCTACAACAGACCTAGAACTTTAAAAATTCATTTCTCCCTTTACAGAGCTCTAATTGAGATGCTCTCAATAGCTATAGAAATCCTATGATGTTTAATATATGCTTGTAAGATTTTATAAGCATTGGAATTCATTTGGCCCCTAAGTAACATAAAAAATCAAACTAACCACATGAACAGTAATAGTGACAGTTTCTACATAATTTGGCTAATTTTGAAAAATGATAATAAATTCTCTAGAGCTTCAAAAATAGTGCTCTTTATCTCTATGAAAAGCTCTATATGAAACCTATTTTCTTGCCAAATTTCATGCACAAATTCATCCATTTGCTTAGTTTATGGTGCAAGTAAAAAAAGTGGCTAATTTTGGAACCATAAAGGGTCAAGATGCACCAAATGACCTTCTCCTCATTCCACAACCATTTGAGCATATCTAAAATCATAAACACAACATATAAAAGCATCTCAAATGGTCTAAATTATCATGGAACTAAACTCACCTTCCTAGTTGTTCATTAACACATGCATCTCTAAACTCATGGATGTCAAAAACTCACATGTGCATACATTTGGATCCAAAATGGATTCATACATCATATTTACATACTCATAATTGTGCTCAATGATTTACATCTCATGAACTTCATATATATACAAACTTTGACATCAAAATGCATAAATTCTCTATTTTATTATCAAAGTCTCATCTTCAAGGTGTTTGGCTCCCATTTCTTGCTCCACTTTGATCATCTGGACATGGTTAGATATATGAGGAAAAAAATGAGATTCAAAGAATCCCAATGGCTCTTTCACCTTTTCAAGCATACATACATGGCACATTTTCATGTCAAAAATTACAAGCATGTTATGAAAACCTCTTGTAAACATACATAAGCATATTTTCATGTCATTTAAGCTCATACAATTCAAACATTGGTTCTAAGAGTTTTTGGTCTAGCCTTACCTAATTCTTTAGAACTTTTGGATTTGCCTCACCCACTTTTAGGGACTTTTGACTTAGCCTCACTTTTTGCTTCATACTTTTCACCTTGTCTGACCCATTCTTAAGGACTTTTGGCATCTCCTCACTTATGCTAAGGGACTTTTGGCATAACCTCATCCATTCAAGCCATCTTGCATTCAAAACATGTTTCAAGAACTATAATGGTACCATAGCATGAATTCAATGGTTATAAACATATCTCATGTTTCAAATATACACATAAGCATCCAATGACAATCAAACATCCAAGACATGTATGTAAGAAAGGGTAAAGATCTACCTCAAGTCAAGAAGCACACTCTTCCCCTTAGATTTCTCCTTCTCTTTTTGGGCTACACACACACAATTAGGAAAATCTTGATTCATTTCAGTAAGACACATCAAATGAGACACAATTACATCATTAAAACAAGCTCTCACCTCACATAAACTTTATACAAGCTTACTTTATCTTATGGCATAGTTATGGTTCCATAAAAGTGTGTAATGAAACAACCCCTAGAATTTATGATCTTGGTTCCAATTTCTCATTCCATCTAAGTCTCTTGACTCCATTTAAACTCCTTAAAGTCATCATAAATTTGATTCAAGGAGCCTAACTCAAGTTGCTTCTTTATGTCTTAAAAAGGAACTTAAACCTCCATCTCATAAACCATGGCTTCTAAATTCAAACCAATGCTTCATTTGTTGTTTATTAATTATATCTAGACCATTTCTATTCTTAGAATCAAAGAAAAATCTCCTTAGATACTTGTTCTTATACTTGGCCGAGATAGTGTAGCTTAGGGACCCATGGAGTTTGCTTTATTTTTCTTAGGGAAATGGCACTTGTAAAGTTTCCTAGACCTCTTAAGAACTTATACATACTTTTACATAGGCTAAACTATCCTTAGAAAGCTTCAAGAATGGCTAAGTGCAACAAAATCCTTAGATTTTACAACTTGAATTTTAAAGCTTCTCTTGTAAATCTAATTGCATATTCTCTAAAACCTTTGTTTCTACCTTAAGACTAGAAATAATTCCCCCCCTTAGTGGTCTAAGGTTGGCCAAAAATCACCTCAAGGAGAATAATTAAGAAAAAGCAAAGAAAGCTATAGAAATTACCTTGGGTTTAATCCTTTTTCAAGAGTACTTTCACTTGCTTCTAATCTCTCCTTTAATTTCTCTTCTCCTCTTACTGAACTAGCCATGAATCAACCTTAAATAAATCATCAAAACTATAGGAAAAGAGAAGAGAAAGAGGAGAACAAGGTTGGTGAAGGGAGAAGCATGAAAAACCAGCCACTTTGAGATGAGTAGAAATATGTTTTGAGATAGAACAAGGTCAGTGGAAATGAGAGGAGTATGTGGGACGTGATATATAAAGGCTAAGTTAGTTTAAGGCACTTTTTTCAAAATTACCATTTTGACTCCTTTTTGAGAACCTCATTTTCTATTATAAAATTTAGGTCCTCTAATTCATAAAATGCCTCTGGTTTCACTCAAATTAGATTTAAAACCTTTTTGAACAAATTGATCAAAGTTTCAATCAATGGACACTCTAAAATGTAAATCAGAGGGGTTTTAATCATTCTAGGGGTTCCTATGATTTTTAAGGCCTTTGAAAAACCCTTGGAAATCAATTTTTCCATTTAGATCCCTCCTTTAAGTTTTCTAAAAGTTGCCCAAACTTACCAAAAATGCCACTCTATTTTCGTCTAATTTTGTCTAGCTATTTTGACTCTGGTTTTTTAGCACCTTTAGCCTTGTATCACCATTTTTAAATGTCTAAATTATTATTCTAATATTATTTAGCCTCTAATCATTTAATTTAAAGGATTTCCTTTTATAATATGCTTAGTTTTGGCTTTTAAAATGACAGGTGTTACAAAAATAAATTAATTGAGCTTTCAATGATGCAAATTTTCGCTGCTAAAAGTGCTATTTTAGTGAAATTAAATGCTATAAGCTATTCGTGCCATGAATTAAGTCCTATATAGATATAGTGTTACAATGTGTATTTGCCATTAGCTAAGCTTGTGTATAATAATAGCTATCATTCCAGTATTCAAATAGCCCCGTATAAGGCTTTATATGGGAGAAAGTGTAAGCTACCATTGTGTTGAGTTGAGTTAGGTGATAGAAGTTTGATAAGACTTAAGATAGTAGACTAAACTACCAAACAGATAAAATTTATTAGAAAGAAACTCTTGATGGCCTAGAGTATATAAAAGAATTATGTAGATAAAACAAAAAGGATGAAAGAGTTATAGATTGGAGACCATGTATTCATTTGAGTACCTTTAGTTATAAGAATGGGTTTGTCTATTAGGGTAAGGAAGCTCAGTCTTAGACATATTGACCCATTTGAAATCCTTGAAAGAATTATACTTGTTGCTTATAGGATTGCTTTACCCCCTAACCTAACCCAAATAAATGATATATTCCATGTCTCCAAACTTAAAAAGTCTAAACCCCTCACATGTCATAGAATATAAGAACATTCAATTGTAGGATAATCTTTCATTTATGGTACTACTAGAGAAAATTGTTTATAAAAGATCAAATAACTGAAAAATAAGAGCATTCATCTAGTGAAAGTGGTCTAAAAGGGCCTATCTTCTTCTAATGAGGCAACCTAGGAAATAGAGAATGATATAAGGAAGCAATATCCACAGTTGTTTACTTAAGGTATATTCTAAATTTTAAGGGCAAAATTTATTTTTAAAGGGGCAAAATGTAATATTCTATGTTTTATAAACTAAAATAGTTCCTAAAGAATAGACATAAATGATTAAAAAGGGTCACAAGAAAAGAAAAGGCCAATAAGGGCTAAAAGGAACCAATATGGGCCAAACTAACGACAATTTAAGGATTTAGAAACATAAGATTTGGCTTGAGAAATGAATACTCTTCATCATAATATGATGAAATAAGGCTAGTAGATTAATCAAATTAGATTGGTTTGATTAAATCCCCGATGGTGTATGGTTTAGAGCTTCAATTGACTATAACTTTGATCGAATTTTTTCAAACTATTTTAGGTCCTTATAACCTTAAAGCAGGCATTTTTAATGAAGAGGAAAGTCTAAATTTTAGTATAGAGCTATCAATATCTAAAAATACGAAGAAATAAGCTTAAATAGTGAATTTAAAATGTAAGAACAAAATTGAAATTTTGAAAAAGTGGAAAACCCTAGAATTTCCTATATAAAGATGTCACCTTCCTTCTCCCTCACTTAGAACTAACCTAAAGCAGCCCAAACCCTCATTTAAGATGGCATGAAGAAGGAAGAAGAAGCAAGGGAAGAAAGCCATGTATAGGTATGCAAACATAGTGAATTTGCAAATGATATTGTTACAAACTTGTTTTTACTGCTTCTTTTTCTCATAGTGGTTTTGGTTTCTCAAAAGGGCAATTTTTATGGCTGGTCCATTGAGTAAAGAAGCTCCTTTTAAGAAACCAATTGCACCAAAAAATTCTTCATCAAGAGTACTTTAAGATGAAGTATGATTTAGGATAGGAAATTTTGTATTTTTGGAACCCTAACCATTGGTGATTTTTGGCCATAAAAGGGGAGAAGGGAAGGAGACCTGAGTTTGATACAAACTTGGTGAAACTAAAGGCTTTGAAGGGTGAAGATTAAGGTATATAAATAGAATTAGCAAAGAACCTAAAGAATGGCATAGGGCTCACCTAGGGTTTGGTTTTGGCCTTAAGGGATTTAAAACCTAGAAATTTAATTAATCCCTCTAATATTATAATTAAAATAGAAATGAATTATGGAGATCCTAAAAATCAAATTCTCTAAGATGCAAGCAAAACTCCAGGGAATAGGACCAAAAAGCATGGCTTGGCTAGGGAGTTTAGCTACATAAGGAATTGTTTCATTACTTCTAAGGTTATGAGTGGTCTAGATATGAATTATAAGTACTAATAGAACCATTGGAATGAATTTAGGAACTCTATTTTTTAAAGTATAAAATGAAGGTTCAAAGATATCTAATAGGATCATATGGCTCTATATAGCTTTAACTATGCTTTTCATAGCTCTAATGAGATCCATTAGAATTATGAAGATCATATATGATGAGATTTTAAATCCTAAAAGTTGAATTCTAAAATTTACTCTTTAAGGCATCCAAAATGTGACACCACAATTCTAAGATTCGTCTCACATCATATGTAGGCTTATTCCATGAAGCAGAAGGATTTCTCAAGGAAAAGCCATAGAAAAAATACAATTAAATCATGTTACATAGAGGAAAAATTTTTCATTCAGTGTCTCGTGGACCATATAGACTCATCCATCTCATTTTCATATTTAATTATACTAATACAACTCATAACCATCCAAGGAAGTGGCCTAAGACTCGTGCAAATGGATGGGATACATAAAAACAATAGGTGTAGCCTCGGCCAAAATTTCCAACTTACTATTATAAATTTCGAAAAATTATATCTAATTCAAGAAAACTTGAAATCATGCATACTTTACCATTCTCGAAAAATACAGATGTCTACTCTATGTGAAAAATATGTTCAGACCATAACAAAGGCTACTAACTACTATAAATTGATAGAACAATACCAGAGGTCGACTGTCATTACTGGTACTATCCTCCAAATTCAAAAATTCATTTCTCCCTGCTTAAAGGTCCAATTAGGTGATCTCAGTGACCATAGAAAGCTTATCATGTTTAATTTATGTATATAAAATTTTATGGGTATTAAACATCATTTGGCTCTTGAATGACAAAGCCTAAGTTTCTGACCATATGAATAGTGTCTGCATTAGTTTAGCAAAAAAATGCCAAATTTGAAAAATCATAATTAATTCCACAAAGCTCTAAATGATCTAATATTTCACTTCCCAAAAATATCTGAATAAGATCTATATGTGTGCCAAATTTCTTGAGAAAATTCATTCATTTGGTTAGACCTTGACATTAGGTTGTGAAATGGTCTATTTTGTGTCATCAAAGGGATCCAAAAGGTCCATTTTGAATTCTAAGGCAACCATGACCACTTGAGCACATGGGAATGTACCCAAATAACCTTCTAAACTTTTCTCAAAGATGAATAAACCCAAAAATTAAAAACTCACTCTCTCACCCAAGCCATATACAAAAATATACAAGTATAATCTTGCTCCTCAATGTCTAAAATGCACTATATCATACACATAACATTAAGTTTCATTTGTACATGATATATTTGCATAATTACATATATACATAAGGTCATAGGATAATGGATTACAATATTTGCCACTCATATAGCCATAAAGAAGCAAAATCTAGGCACTTTGTTGTCATACTTTCATCTTCCAACTTGATGGCTTTCATTGCCTTACTCATGTGGTCCACCTAGCATATTAAAACATTGGAGAGGACGGGAGGACAGAATGAGATTCAAGGAATCCTAATAGCTTATCTCCCATTTCCATCACACATAAAGAATCCAAAACAAGTCTTAAAAATGCATGTATAAGCATCATGAAGTGCATGATCATTCAAGAAGCATTCTTGGCAATTGAATAAGTTATACAAAGCATACATAGGCTTGCCAAGTAAGTGGATTAACCTCACCCATTCTCTTATAGATTTTGAACTTGCTTCACCCATTTTCTCTAAGAGGTTTCAACTCAACCTCTCTCTTGGGAGACTCTTTACTTTGTCTCAACCAATTTTAAGGGTTCTTGGCTCATCCTCACTATGACTAAGGGTTCTTGGCTTCACTACACTCAAGCAAACCCAAGCAAGCATACTAGGCAACAATTGAAAACATATTACAACATCATGGTACCATAATACATATGTACATGCTAGAACACTTTTCATGGCTTAAAACACACATACATACATTCAAAGACAAGTTAAGGACATATGTATGCATAAGAGAAAGAAAAGTGAGCTACCTTTGTTGTAACCACAAACTTTTTCTCTTCGAAATGCTCTCCCTTCCTCGGCCTCACACAAACAAAGGTATGGGATTTGTTTTTCTTGGCCTAAATATAATATAGGAAGCCAATTAAGTTCTTAGAATCATTTCTAATGCCATACATCTACTCAGAACTCTACCTTTGTCCTATGGTTCATTTATGATTCATAAATACACCGAATGAAGCAACATCCATCAATTAAGTTCTAGGCTCTATTCTTTCCTTTCATTTATAATTCTTGACTCCCTTTAAGCCTCTTGGAGTCATCACACAATTAAAACAAAGAGTCTAACTATATGTTACTTTCTTAGGTCATATTATGGAACCTATAACTCCTTTGATTACTTGGAAGTATTGTTTGCCATTTATATGATTTGTTCATTGTTTAAATATATTATGTAATTGTATGACATTGAATTGCATGTGAGATTGGATTGGCTTTTGAATAGGTGAAGCTATGCTGAAAGTTCCATAAAATAGGTGAGGTGGGCCAAGAGTTCCCAAATATAGGTGAGACTAGGCTAAGTTCCAATTGGGGGTTAAGTTAAGTTAAAAGTCCCTAAAAGTTGGTAAAGAAAAACCAAAAGTCTCTAAAGCTTGGTTTTGCTCTTAAATGAGCTATGAGATCCCCAAAACATGATTTATGATTTTGTCATGGTTGTATGACATACCTACTTGCTTCTATTTAATTGGGTGAACCATATGTATGTGTTTGAATGTTGAATTAGCTATTGAGATTCTTGAAATCTCATTTTTTTCCCTATTTCCACTAACCATGGCCAGGTGAAGCTTAAGGGAGAAAGAATGGTGAACAAAAGGTTTAAGAAGAACATTCTTGACAATGAAATCTAGTTTAGAAAGTTGTATTCCATACATGAATGTATACTCTTATATTTTAGTGTATGGATATGCAAACATATTGAAAAGTGCAAGGTTATACTCTAGAAACCATTCAAGGGTTGTGACACATGAAATGATGTAAATTAGTGTCTTGAGTTTATAGGCATGCATGTGTAATCTTGTATGTAGGATGGTGAATTTTAGTTGCATGGAAAATTTAACATGATGGATTAGTCCTATGCTGTAATTATGGATTGAAACTTGCTCAAAAAAAGAATTGACATTTTAGAGCTCAAATAGTTTTATTTGGAACCAAAATTTGGTCCATTTAAGCCATAAAATATTATTCTACCCTTAACTACCCAAATGAGTGAGTCTTGGTTAGAAATTTGCTAGGCAACTAGAAGATATTGAGAACTTTTCACAGAGCTAAAGGTCATAATTTTTTATATAGAATACTTGATAAATCTTTGAAGTTGGTTGAATTATGCAAAATTTTGCAATGTACTGTTCATATAGTGTAGTCTTGAATTTTTGGGTTTTTAAGGGACAAATAGGCTCATTTTGATCTAAAATTTTTATAGAAGATAGCTCTTAGAATAAGCTTTCTAAAGACACCTAATTTGCATTAATCGGAGTTGTCTAACTAAAGTTATAAATTTTTTAAATTTTGATTAAATTAGGTGTCCAAGGTCAAAATGCATATTTAGCTTATTCCATGAGTTTGGTTCTTGTTCATGTGTCATATGGATTGTAACAAATTATTTTAGCATAAATTTGAGGAATAGAATGATGAAAATCTATATATACGTATTATGGAACCGATTAGCACTTTTAATGACAATAATTTGTGCTACTAAAGCTTTAATTATTGTAATTTGCTACTAGAAGATGTATATATCAAGGAATAAACAAATAATAGCTAATGGTATGACAATTCCAAGAGGAGTAAATTTAGCTTATTTTGCCATTAAGGCTGAGATGATGTATTTTAAAGCTTAGCAAGATGTGATTTAATATATCTTATATGATAAAGATTGCATTTTATAGGTAGCTGCTATTTGAGTCTTACAGTGCATAATTACACTTGAAAATATAGGAGAAATTATGACAAAATTTTTCCCAAAAAAATTGGGTTAAGTTATTAGCCATTTTGGATATGTTGTGATCAGGATAATGATAACATGAATGTTTAAGTTTATTATAACACCATAATATATTAACCTCAATTATCCTTCATTTAAGCTTGATTCCATATAATTTTAAAAAAAAATAACGAAAATCGTGGCGTTTTAATGCATTATGTCAGGGTTTAAACATTCATATTTTGCCCTATAATTCCTGTGAACCCATCAATCACATTCTCTACTTAAACTCTATGTATACAACTTGTACATATCATAAAAAAATCCATGAACCACAGATATGATGTAATGTTTGGTTTTCATTAAACGACGGAAACAAGAGCATTTTCAAAGCAAGTCCTCTGAAATAAATTAGTTAAGGTCTTGAAAAATTTGAGTAACATTCTAGACTCCTAAAAATAAGAATTTTAGGCTCAAATAGAGAGAAAAACAAAGATAGAATGAAGAAATAATTTCTTACGAAAAATTTATGAAACGTAAAGGCATTTTCATAATTTTAAGTAAAATTTGGAATTCACATAGGATGGCTTTTTAAATGGTAAATTTGAGTTTTCCAGGGTTCTCAGAGTCCTTGAAAACCATAGAGAGCACCAGAACAATTAAATCCCTTCCGGTTGATGTTTTCCAATGTCGGTGTACCCAAACCTTAACGGATTCGTTCGAGAAGGTTTTAGCTCCGATTTGAGTGACTCTAAAGGCATTTTACTAAATTGGGAACCTAAATTTTATAATGGAAAAGAAAATTCTCAAAAGGAGCTAAAATGAAGTAAAAACAAAAATGCCAAAAACAAAGGACAAAATAAGAATTTTTAAAAAAGCAATTTTCCTCTATCTATATATATGAGGCGCCTCATTCTCCCATTCATTTAGTCTCATATTTTTCTATCCCAAACCAAAGAAGAAACCCTAGGAGAGTGGTGCACCAAGGGAAGAAGAAAGAGAAGAAAAATCAAGGCTTGAAGGTAATTTTGGTTGTTTTTCATGCTTTCTTTCTTCTAAATCTCTTCTCCTCCATTCTCCTTTGTTTCCTATGATTATAATGAATTTTATAAATCTATTTTATGGGAGCATTGATTCAAGCAGAAAAATGTATGTTTGCTTCGATGGTAGCTCTCTCCACCTTCTCTCATGCATGATTGCTTACTTTACTTGTCTTTGAATGTGTGTATGTGTATTTCAAGCCATGAAAAATATCCTAACATAAGCTCTTACTTCATGGTACCATGATAATGCATTATGTTTTTAAATGATGTTTTTTTTGGCTTGCTTGAGCATGGTGAGGCCAAGAACCCTTAGCCATGGTGATGATGAGCTAAGAACCCTAAAAATTAGTTAAGACAAAGTAAAAAATCTCCCAAAAGTGAGGTTGACTCCCAAGAGTAAGGTTGAGTCCAAGAACCTCCTAAAGAATAGGTGAGACAAGTCCAAAATCTACAAGTAAATGGGTGAGGCCAATCCACTTGCTTGGCAAGCCTTTGTATGTCATGTATAACTTGCTGAAATGTTGGAAATGCTTATTGAATGTTTACACATGATAATATGCTCATGTATGCATTTGTAAGATGTGTTTTGCACCTTTTATGTATGATTGAATAGGAGATAAGATATTGGAATTCTTTAAATCTCATCCCCTCCTATCCAATGATCTAACATGCTAGGTGGACCAAGAGATCAAAAAAATGAGAGCCAACCACATGAGAGATGAGAGCTTGACATAAAAATGCCTAGATTTTGTTATTTTAAGGCCTTATGGATGGCAATTGATGTACTCCATTATTGTATATGACCTATGACTACTTGAATATGTATAATTATGTTAATATGTGATGTATGAATGAGAGCTATGATTGTATGTATGGATATGCACATTTTTTGTTGTGTAATGGTAAATTTGCATTATGGAAGTATGTGTATAAATGGAAGTGGAGGAGCCAAAATGAGATGCATGAGGTTTAAGACTATTTGGGTAGCTCATACAAGTCATAATCATGTTTTAGACTTACTCAAGAGTTGCCAAACACCAAGAGAAATGATTTAGATATTTTGGTATACTATATGGAGCATAAATGGACTATATTGGAAACCTTAACACTTTTTTTATCCAAATGAGCTCTTCTTGATATGATATTTTGCATACAAATAGAGCTTGTTGAGAGATTTTTGGAAATCTAAAGAACAAAATTTTGAAGGTCTAGAGAATATTCGATGAATTTTTGAAGTTGGCAAAAATTATGGTTTTGGCCTGATGAATTGTTCACTTGGTCCGAAATTCATTTCCATCACACAGGGCCCAAATGATGTCTAATTGCCACATAATTTTATATGAAGAAACTAGACATTTCCAGTGAGTTTTGCCAACTACAAACACCTCATTTGGAGGTCTAGAGAGGGAGATATGAATTTTTAAAAATTCTACCCAGTATTAGGTGCCTAAACTGATCTTAGGTATTGTTTGATTAGATTTAGAGATTTGGACATGCCTAACTAATCTAAAGTTATTTTTTTACCTCTATTTAACATCTATAGCTTTCCATATTGGTATCATTTGCATGGATTAGATTTTTTTCGAATTAATTGGACATTTTTGAAATTTGCTATAGAAACTTGTGACAGTACCAATGGACAATGAGACCTCTAGAATTTTTTGAATGTCAAACATCTTCAGTGTTGTGTTTCGTGGCCTAAAAATATTTTTATCATAAATTTAACATATGTAGCTTTCTTGAATGGTCAAGAATGCATGATTTTGATTTTTCTAGAATTAGTTATGATTTTCCAAAGTTTGTGATAGAAGTGAGGAAATTTTGGCTGAAAATGTATATATGTATTTTATGCTTCGCTTTATTTTCCACGAGTTGTAGGCCACTTTTGGTGATTCAATTGAGTTGTATTCATGTTAAGCTCACATGGTCCATGTGACACCGAATGAAATTTTTATATGTTACGCAATGCTAAAATAATTAATATTTTAATGTCTTTTTCCTTGAGAACTTGTATGATTCTTGGAAATGAGTTATTTAAAGGCATTAAATGAGCTAGAAATTATGGTGTTACATATGAGGCCAAAAACTAGAAAAATACAATTTCTCTTATGGGTCCAAAAGTCAAATTTTTGGCTCTAACTTTAGAAAATCATAATTAATTTTAGAAAAATGGAAATCAAGCAAACCATAGCTTTTTGGAAATCCCTGGATGTCAAATTTACAATAAAAATAATTCCTAACCATGAAAATCTTATCTAGATCACATTTGATAATAGAAAAGGCATGGAGGTCAAGCTACCCAGAAATTTGATACAACTTTTCTGATATGAACATCAAAAATTCATAGCTAATTCCATAAAAATCAAATCTAGGAAAACTATACCAATTTGGAAAGCTAACGATGTTAAATAGAGGGTAAAAATAAGTCTAGACTAATTCAGTAGCCTTTAGATCTCAAAAATTGATGAAATAATAGGTAAGGTCAGCTAGCATCCCTAATGCTGATATAGAACTTCAGAAAATTATTTCTCCTCTACAGACCTCCAATTGAGGTGCTTCCAGTTGGTATAGGTCACTATGAATGTCTAGTTTCTCTTTGTAAAATTTTATATTGGATGTAACACCATAACTTTCTAGCCTTTCTCATGCAAATTCTATGCCTCATGCCATGCACTTCTCAAGGATTATAAGAAAATGGCATATAAAATAATGAGTTTTTTTGTGTTGCGTTATACATAAATTTTTCTTTCAGAGTCCTGTAGATCACATGGACTCATATATCATATTATCATATTTAATTACCTAGATTCAACTCATTTCCATCCCCAAAATTGTTCTAGAGCTCGTGTAAGGCAAGAGAGTGCATAAAATTCATAATTTCCATTTCGGCCAGAATTTCCCCACTTCTGTCACAAGCTTTGAAAAATCATAACTAATTCTAAAAAAATCAAAATCATGCATTCTTTACCATTATAAATATCTATACATGTCTAATTTATGCTAAAGATATGTCCAATCCATGAAACATCACACAGAGGACGTTTGACATTCAAAAATGTGCAGAGGTCTGAATGGTTACTAGTACTGTCATAGGTTTCTGCTACAAATTTCAAAAATGTCCAATTAATTCCAAAAAAATCCAATTCATGTAAATGGTATCGATATGAAAAGCTACAGATGTTAGCTAGAGGAGAAAAATAATTCTAGAGTCCAGGCATTGAAAACCAATCAAACAATACCTAAGGTATGTCTAAATGCCTAATGCTAAGCAGAAATTTTAAAATTGATATCTCCCTCTCTAGGCATCCAAATGGGGTGATTCTAGTTGGCACAAGTCTCGAGGAGTGTCTAGTTTCTCCCTGTAAAATATCATGGCAATTAGACATCATTTACTCCCTGAGTGATAGATTCATTTTCGGATCAATATGAACAGTACCCTAACTAATTTTAGAAAATTTTCCAACTTTGAAAATTCATCAAATACTCCATGGACCTCCAAAAATTTTGTACTTTAGCTTTCCAAAAAGCTCTCAATAAGCTCTAATTCTATGCCAAATTTTAGACCAAGAAGAGCTCATTTGGACAAAAAGTGGTATAGGTTTCCAATATTGTCAATTTTGCTCTATATTAGATACCAAGTGTGCGCAAATGGTCTTCCTTGGTATTTGGCACCTCTTGGGCAAGTTTAAAAGTATGAATATGACTTGTATGAATTGCCCAAGTGGTTCCAAACCTCATGCATCTCAATTTGGCCATTCCACTTCCATTAATAAATTAAGCCATCAAGAAGCTAAACTTGCCATTTCTATTGATTTCATATCACATATAGTCTATACAAGAGTCATATATCATTTTACATTCATATATGAACTTACATGTCAAAAATAATATATACAAAGCCACTTTGCCATTCATATAGCCATAAAGGAGTAAAATTCATGCATTTTGTTGTCATTTTCTCATCTTCGAAGGTGTTGGCTCCCATTACCTTATTCTCTTGATTCACCTAGCATGTTAGGACATTAGAGAGGAGGGAATGAGATTCAAAGAATCCCAATAGCTCATCTCCCTTTCAATCACACATAAAGTATGCAAACTAAGTCTTACAAATGCATGTATGCTTATTGACATGTGCAATCATTCAAGAGGTATCTTTAACATTTGAACAAGTCATACATAGTATACTTTGGCTTGCCAAGTAAGTGGATTAGCCTTACCCATTCACTTGTGCATTTTGGACTTGCCTCACCCATTTTTTTAAGAGGTTTTTGACTCAACCTTACTCTTGGAATTCAACCTCACTTTTGGGAGACTCTTTACTTTGTCTCAACCAATTTCAAGGGTTCTTGGCTCATCCTCACCATAGCTAGAGGGTTCTTAGCTTTTTCACACTCAAGCAACCCCAAGCACATATATTAGACATTATTTGAAAACATAATATAACATCATGGTACCTGGAATAAAAGCTCATGCTAAAATACTTTTCATAGCTTAAAACACACATACACACATTCAAAGACATTGAAAGCACACATTCATGCATGAGAGAAGGTGGAGAGAGCTACCTTGCTTGCATTTACACACTTTTTCCTTAAGCCTTAAGTCTTTTCCCTTGGCCTCACACACCCAAGGAGGTGGAGATTATTTCTCTTGGCCTAGACACATCATATGGAAGCCAATTATACCCTTGAATTAAATTCTAAGGCTGTATATTCACTAAGAAAAGCTAGGTAACACATAAGGCTCTTTTATGGTTCCATAATGCACTTAATGAAGCAACCTTAAGAAAACATCATCTTGGCTCCATTCTATCTATTCATTTACGATTCTTGTTTAAGCCATAATATGGAACATACAAGTCCATCTCACTTTCTATGGTTTCTAAAATTTTTTCAAGGCTTCCTCTCATACTCTCCCATCATACATGACTCAAAATTAAGCTTAGAACAAATTAAAACTAGTCCTAGGTGCCATTTCTACTCTAGGTTGAAGCATATACTCTTCTTGGCATCCTTGGAGTTTCTTTGCTTCCTTTGATGGGAGAATCATGTAGGAAGCTCTTTTGATGTCTTAGGAACTCATATGAATACTTAAACATCATAAAATATGGCTAGGGTTCATGGTAGAGCTCAAGGTGCAATCAAATCCCTAAGTTCCATAACTTGCGTTCTAAAGCTCCCTTTTCAATTCTAGTTGTATATTCTTAATCCTCACACTCCATAACCTTTGGTTCCATAAAAAACACATAAATAAAAACTCTCCTCCTCACCTTCTCTCTCTAGACTGAAGCTTAAATGGCTTGGAAACACAAGATTTTGCAAGTGTTTAAAGTGAAATCTTACTTTAAAACAAAGCTCTCTTCGTGTAGATTATTTTTCATCGATTGATTTCTTGAAAAGAGTTCCCTTTTAGCTTGAGTTAGACCTAAATCTTCAAGTTTTCAAGAAAAGAAAACCACCATTAGAGAGCTCTTAGAGAGAGGAATAACTTTCTTAACTAGTGCAAGATGAAACGGGGCCGTTTACTTACCTAAACGGAAGCTTAAACTTCTTCTCTCTCTGCCCTCTTAATGTCACGCCATTGCTGCCCATTTTTCTACAAATAGAAGCTTGGAGAAAGTGATGAGGTGTAATCTTACTTAAGAAGTCTCTTTTACAATTTTTCAAAATAACCATTTTGCCCCTACATGCTTGTTTGCTCTATTTAGGCTCATTTTAACTCCTTTTTTAGAACTGCCTTTTCCATCATAAAATTTAGGTCCTCTAATTCATAAAATGCCTTTGGTTTCATTCAAATTAGATTTAAAACCTTTCTGAATGAACTGATCAATGTTCGGGTCTACCAACATTAGAAAACATCCACCGGAAGGGGCTTTAGCTGTCTTGGGGCTTCCTATGGTTTTTAGGGCCTCTGAGAACCCTGGAGAACTTAAAACTTTCATTTAAAAAGCCCTCCTATGAAAATTCCAAAATTTTCTCAAAATGACGAAAATTCTCTTATGTTTCATCAACCTTTTGTTACATTTTGTTTCTTCATTTTAGTTCCATTTTTCTTTTCGTTTGAGCGTAGGATTCTCATTTTTAGGAGTCTAGAATATTTCTCAAATTTTTTGGGACCTTAACTAAATCATTTCGAGGGACTTACTTTTGTATCCAGTGAATTTTGTACATTAACAGAGAAGTCGTAGATTACATTTTTCATATTTTCTCTCATTTTCAGAGAATCAGATATTATATTGGACATCATTTGGCCCACAAGTGATAGAGGCAAAGTTTTTGACCCTATGAATAGTATCACTGTTAAATTTAGAAATTTTGTCAACTTTGAAAATTCGCCAAAAATTCCATAGACCTCTAAATATTCTGCACTTTATCTTCTTAAAAAGCTCTAGGTAGGGCCTATATGCATGCCAAGTTTCAAACCAAGAACAGGTAATTTGGTCATATCTTGATATAGCTCACGAATATGACAAATTTAAAACCCTACATGGGTTTAAAGTGGTTCAAATAGCTTCTTAAATGCTCTACCACCTTTTGGGCAAGTTTTAAAGCATAAACACAACATATAAGAGTTACCTAAGTGGTCAAAACATCACACATCTTAAACTCACCATGTTACAGGCAAGAATGCACTACTACATACAAGCCACCAAGTGACCAAATCTCATATTTCCATTGCTTTGGTTCCTTACATGGTTCACACATTATTTATACATACTTTTACACTTGCTCAAATATTTGCATCTCAAAAATAATATGTACATATAAATATTGACATTTCTTTCCCTCAAAGGCCATACAAAACTACACAAAGTGGCAAGAAATAGTTTTTCAAGCTCTTTGACTTCCACTTTGGTCTCTTTGAGCTCCACCTAACATGTTAAGATGGGAGGGGAAAGGGGGTGAGATATATGGAATCTCAATGGCTCATGCACTCATTGAAGGAAGCAATCAACGCATATAAACATGTCAAAGCATGCAAGTAGGCATCCAACCATTAAAAATTATACAACATATGATTTACATGCCTTGAAAATCATATCAATGCCAAGAATAAACTCTAGGGACTTTTAGTCTAGCCTCACCCTATTTTGGGGACTTCTGGATTGGCCTCACTTTTGCCCTAAGTACTTTTGACTTGGCTCACTCATCCATGAGACTTTTGGCCTTGTCTCACCCATTCTTAGGGACTTTTGGCTTCACCTCACCCATCACAAGAGACTTTTAGCACCACCTTACCCTTTAAGAGCAATTTTCAAAACCTAAAAGCATATTGGTAACAATGAAACAAGGCAATATCAAATGGCATGTCTCACAATACAAGTGCACACATAAGTATGTCTCAACCTCAAAATTCTCATAAATCTTACTACAACGAGCTACGCTTGCACTGCGGCGAAAGTAGGTACTAGAACACTCCGTGCCCAGTTGCCTCGACTTGCGTCATGGCAGGTTGCGTCGCGGTGAGGTTGCTCTCTATTTCCCTCCCTGACAACGTTTTTATTTTTTGCAGTGGCGAGACTTCTAGAGCCACGATGCTCCTTGCTTCTGTCACTCTCCTGGTCACAGTGAGCTCTTCCTAGCCACAGCGTTACTCCTCCCTATGCCTATACCTCCAAAATGCACTTCAATTCTCTTTCTAAGGACACTCTAGGACCACTTTCCCTCAATTTATGAGACTCTAATGGCATTTATCTACCTTATTTACCTAGCTATTCTATCATTACCAATCTAATATCTAAGTGTTGATTTCCTACCCATCAATCTGTCATATATTAGCAAGGATTCATAAACTACTAACAATTATTGGGCCAATTATAAGAGTTCATGTAAATTGAGTTTTGGGCCTCTTTCTCCTTAAACCAAGTTGAGCCATTGTTAGGTGGTCCCTCTTGGGCCAAGTCTCCCAAGGAAAAGTTGGGTTTGCACAAATAATTATTGGGCCTTAATTAGTCTCTAACCATGACCTACTTAAATTAATTATGGGCCCAAAATTAAGCTCCTATCCTAATTGAATCTTAAACTCATATTAATCACTTATTTCTTTATAAATTCTCATTCATATATCTTACCCAATTATTCCATAATAATTATTCTTAATTAGTCTAAATCTATGATTAACATCTTAATTAATTTTGAGGTGTTACATTCTCCTTTCCTTTTAGAAATTTTGTTCTCAAAATTAGACATACCTTACTCAAATAATGTAAGATAATCCCTTCTCATTGCTTCCTCTGTCTCCCAAGTTGCTTCATCCGGAGTAAGTCCCTTCCATACCACTTTTACTAAAAAGATGTCTTTATTGCCCAGTTGTTTGACTTTTGAGACCACAATCCTTTCTTGCTCAACCATAAAAGACAAATCATCTTGTAGATGCACACTATCATGCTCAATGACATGCGAAAAGTCAGGGTTATACTTTTTTAGCTGGGACACATGGAATACATCATGTAATCTAGCCAGGTTGGGAGGTAAAGTAACTCTAGAGGCCACGGGTCCTATCCCCTCAAGGATTTGGAAAGGACCAAGATAACGAGGACTAAGCTTCCTTGTCCTGATAGACTATCCTACACCCTTCACCGGAGTAGCCTTAAGGAACACATGGTCTCCTACCTCAAATTCTAAAGGCCTCCTTCTCTTATCTATATAACTTTTTTACCTACTCTGGGTAACTAATAACTTCTTTCTGATGAGTTCCATTTGCCAGGTGGTTTGGTCCACTATGTCTGGCCCTAAAAGACTCCTCTCACTAAGTTCTACCTGACACAAGGGTGACCTACACTTCCTCCCATGAAGTGCCTCAAATGGTGCCATCTGGATACTAGAATGGTAACTATTATTATAAGCAAACTCAGCTAAAGGCAAGCACACATCCCAATTCCCCTAAGCATGTACTCAAGGGTCTAAATGGTTCTCTCAGTCTGTCCATTTGACTGAGGATGATAGGAAGTGCTAAAATTGAGACTAGTACCTAAAGTTTCTTATAGAGACCACTAAAATTTTGATGTGAACCTTGGATCTTTATCTGATACAATGCTATTAGGGATACCATGTAACCTCACAATTTCATGAACATATAGTTGAGCTAGTCTATCTAGAGGATAGGTGGCTCTAATAGGTAGAAAGTGGGTAGACTTCATCAATCTATCCACAATCACCCAAATAGCATTATAGCCTGAGGACGTTCTAGGTAAACCCATCACAAAATCTATGGATATACTATCCCATTTCCATTTTGGAATCTCTAAAGGGTAGAACAAACCTGTAGGTCTTTGTTGTTCAATCTTAACCCTCTGACAAACTAAATATCTAGCAACAAACTTTGCTATGTTCAACTTCATCTCAGGCCACTAAAAACTCTTCTTAAGATCCCTGTACATCTTGGTGGTGCCTAGATGAATGGTGTACCTACTCTTATGAACTTCTTACAACATTATATTCCTCAACTCTTCCTCCTTGGGTATGCACACTCTACCCTGGTACCTCACTAAGCCATCTTTTGATAGGTCAAAATATTTGATCTCACCACTCCCTAATTGCTCTCTAATTTTTCCCAAGTGTTCATCTAGTCCTTGGGCCTCTTTAATCCTCTTCCTAAAATCATTCTTTATCCTGTACTCTCCCAAAAGAAGACTACTAAGATGTATTAAAATTGATAGATTTAAATCTCTCAACTCCTCAATTAACTTTTGCTCCCTAAGCATCATCATTATCATGTGAATAGATTTCCTACTCAAGGCATCAATGACCACATTTGCCTTCCTTGGATGATACTTTAAGGAGAAATCATAGTCTTTAAGGAATTCCATCCACCTTCTTTGTCTCATGTTCAACTCCTTTTGGTCAAACAGATACTTCAAACTCTTGTGGTCACTATATACCTTAAATTGTGCACTATAGAGATAGTGTCTCCAAATCTTAAAGGTAAAAACTATAGCTACTAGCTCTAGGTCATGGGTGGGGTAATTCTCCTCATAAGGTCTAAGTTGCCTAGAAGTATAGGCTATCACCTTACCTTATTGCATTAAAACATGTAATATCCAGTTCTCTAAAAATGAGAGGAAACATGAGGAATGTAACGTACAGTTTCTCCATAAATGAACGAAATTCACCAGATACAAAAGCAAGTCCCCCGAAATGACGTAGTTAAGGTCCTAAAAAATTTGAAAAGCATTCTAGACTCCCAAAAATGAGAATCTCAGACTTAGATGGAGAGAAAAATGGAGCTAGAATGAATAAACAAATTATGACAAAAGGTTAACGAAATGTAAGGCCATTTTTGTCGTTTTGAGCAAATTTTGGAATTCACATAAGAGAGTTTCTTAAATGAAAGTTTTAAGTTCTATAGGGTTCTCAGGGGTACTAAAAACCATGGGAAGCCCCAGGACAGCTAAAGCCACTCTGATGGACGTTTTCCAATGTCGATTGACTCGAATTTTGACTAATTTGTACAGAAAGGTTTTAGCTCTGATTTGAATGATTCCAAAAGCATTTTACTAAATTGGGAACCTAAATTTCATAATGGAAAAGATAGTTCTAAAAAAGGAGTTAAAATAAACTAGAAACAAAAATGCCAAGTATAAAGGGCAAAATGAGAATTTTTGAAAAGTCTTTCTTCCTCCTACCTATATATATGAGGCGCCTCACTCTCCCACTGATTTAGTTTCATATGTTTCTATCCTAAACCAAAGAGAAAACCTTAAGAGAGTGTGCACAAGAGGAAGAGGAAGAGGAAGAGGAGGGGAAATCAAAGGCTTAAGGTATGACTTTTTGGTAGTTTTTCATGCTCTTTACTTTCCAAACCTCTTCTCCGTTCCCCTTTCTTTCTTGTGATTATATTGAAGTATATGAATCTATTTTAAGGGAGAAATTAAGGGGAAAATTCGGATTTGAAGAGAGGAGGCCAAAGAAAGGAGGATTCAAGTGAGAAAACAAGGAAAAACAAGGTAATTTCTTCTTCCATGGTTGCTACCCCTTGCTCCTCTTCTCTCCATATTTTGCCCCACTCAAGAAGCTATAGGAGGGCTGGAATTTTGAGGAGAACCAAGGGTAAATTCTATGAATTTAAGGGAGGAGAGTAAGAATATGCAAAGAAATCCAAGTAAAAACCATGAATTTACAAGATAGAAAAATTAGGGTTTTGATTGCACCTTGAACTCTACCATGAACCCTAGCCATATTTTATGATGTTTAAGTATTCATATGAGTTCCTAACACACCAAGAGAGCTTCCTACATGTTTCTCCCATCAAAGGAAGCAAAGAAACTCCAAGGGTGCCAAGAAGAATACATGCTTTAGCCAAGAAGAGTTCATGCACCTACGGAGTGTTTTAATTCCTTTTAAGCTTAGTTTTGCATCATGTGTGATGGGAGAATATGAGAGGAAGCCTTGAAAAAATTTTACAAACCATAGATAGTGAGATGGCCTTATATGTTCCATAATATGGCTTAAAGAAGCAACACCTAGCTAGGCTCCTAGAATTGATTGTGTGATGATTCCAAGAGGTTTAAATGGAGTCAACAATCATAAATGAATAGATAGAATGGAGCTAAGATGATGTTTTCTTAAGGTTATTTCATTAAGTGCATTATGGAACCATAAAAGAATCGTATGTGTCACATAACTTTTCTAGTGATTGTATGGCCTTAGAATTTGATTCAAGAGCATAATTCCATATTATGTATCTAGGCCAAGAGAAGTGATCTCCACCTTCTTAGGTGTGTGAGGTCAAGGGAAAGGATTCAAGACTCAAGAAAAAAGTGTGTAAATGTAAGCAAGGTAGCTCTCTCCACCTTCTCTTATGCATGAATATATGCTTGACTTGTCCTTGAATGTGTGATGTATGTTTTAAAGCTATGAAATATGTTCTAGCATGAGCTTTTATTCCATGGTACCATATGATGCATTATGTTTCTAAATGATGTTTATGATGCTTGCTTGGTTTGCTTGAGTGTGGTGATGCAAAGAACCCTCAGTCATAGTGAGGATAAGCCAAAAACCCTTAAAGTTAGTTAAGATAAAGTAAAGAGTCTCCTAAAAGTGAGGTTGACTCCCAAGAATAAGGTTAAGTTTAAAACCCTCATAAAAAAATGGGTGAGGTAAGTCCAAAATCTATAAGTGAATGGGTGAGGTTAATCCAGTTACTTGGCAAGCCTATGTATGCTATGTATGACTTGTTCAAATGTTAAAAATGTCTCTTGAGTGATTGCAAATGTCAATATGTCTATACATACATTTTCAAGGCTTGTATTACATACTTTATGTGTGATTGAAAGGAGGATGAGTTATTGGAATTTTTTGAATCTCATTTCCTCATTTCCAATATTCTAACATGCTAGGTGGACCAAGAGAGCAAAGAATTAGGAGCCAACCACTTGAAAGATGAAAGTATGACATTGAAACACATAGAATTTGCTTCTTTAAGGCCATCAACGTGGTAAATGTTGTAACCTATTATTGTATATGACTTATGACCTCTTGATCATGTTTAATTATGTTAATATGTTATGTACAAATGAGAAATTATGTTATGTGAACACTAGAATGTAAATTGAAAAATGTAGTGGCAAATTTAGCTTCTTGAAGGCATGATGCATTAATGTATGAATGGAAATAGAATGACCAAATTAAGATGCATGAGGTTTGGAACCACTTGGGTCATTTATACAAGTCATATTCATGCTTTTAAACTTGCCTAAGAGGTGTCAAACACCAAGAAAGACCATTTGGGTACACTTGGTATCTAATATGGAGCAAAATTGACCATATTGGAAACCTACACTACTTTTTGTCCAAATGATCTCTTTTTGGTTTGATATTTGGTATGATATTAGATATTACTTATAGTTTTTTAGAAAGCTAAAGTTTAGAATTTTCAGAGATCTATGGAATATTTGATGAATTTTCAAAGTTGGAAAATTTTTTTATTTTGGGCAAGGGTATTGTTCATACTGATCCGAAAATAAATTCTGTCACTCAGAGGGAAAATGATGTCCAATTGCTACAAAATTTTATAGAGAGAAACTAGACATTCCCAATGACTTGTGCCAACTAGAAGCAGCTGACTTGGATTTCTAGAGATTAAGATATGAATTTTTAAAATTTCTACCCAATATTAGGCATCTAGACAGACCTCAGGTACTATTTGATTAATTTTTGAGGTCTGGATGTGCCTGGACTAGTCTAAAGTTACTTTTTCCCTCTAGCTAATATCCATAACTTTTTAGATTGGTATCATTTGCATTGATTGGATTTTTTTGAAATTAATTAGATAATTTTTTAGTTCACAGCAGAAAGTTGGATCAGTATCAGTAGCCAGTCAGACCTCTAGACCTTTTCGAATGTCAAACATCTTCTGTGCGATGTTTCATGGCCTGGTTATCTTTTTAGCATAAAGTAGACATGTGTATCTTTCCAAAATAGCAAATAATGCATGATTTTTATTTTTTTAGAATTAAGTATGATTTTCCAAAATTTGTGACAACAGAGGGGAAATCCTGGCCAAAATGGAAACTATGAATTTGATGCATTCCCTTGCCTTGCATGAGCTCTAGGCATTTTTGGTGATAAAATTAAGTTATATCTATGTAATTAAATGTGAGAATATGATATATGAGTCCATATGGCCCACAGGACTCCAAAAGAAAAATTTATACATTATGCAACGCAAGGAAATTCATTATTTAAAGCCATTTTTCCTTGCTCCTTTATGAAATACATGAATGAGACTTAGAAATAACATGAAGCAAAGCTAGAAATCTATGATGTTACAAAACACACCCTAATCCTTTCTTAGAAGCATCACCATAGACTATGAATGTCTCTTTAGGATCGGTTATCACTAACACAGGTGTGGTAAGCCTATCCTTAAGCTCTTGAAAGGCATTCTCACACTTGACATCCCACATTAATGGTTAGTCCTTCCTAGTCAATTTTGTCAAAGGCATGGCTAATTGACAAAATCCCTTAATGAATCTCCTATAGTAGCCAACAAGACCTAGGAAGCTACGGATTTTAGTCACTGCTTTGGGTCTCTTCCAATTTAGTACTGCTTCTACCTTGCTAGAATCTACTGCTACCCCTTGTGCCAATATCACATGACCTAGGAATTTAACTTCCCATAACCAAAACTCACACTTGCTTAACTTAGTATACAACTAATGTTCTTTCAAGGTTTGAAGAACTATCCTTAGTCGCTCTTCATGCTCTTCACTACTCTTAGAGTATATAAGGATATCATTTATGAACACTATCACAAACCGGTCAAGATAGGGCCTAAAGATCCTATTCATGTAATCCATGAAAATAACAGAGGCATTGGTTAACCCAAAAGGCATGACTAGGAACTCATAATGGCCGTATCAAGTTCTAAAAGCTATTTTAAGTACATCCTCAGCTTTGATTCTAAGTTGGTGGTATCTCGATCTAAGATCTATCTTGAAAAAGATTGATACTCCAACTAGTTGGTCAAGCAAATCATCAATTCTAGGCAAAGGGTATTTGTTCTTGATGGTTACTTGGTTCAATTGCTGATAGTCAATACAAAGTCTAAGGCTACCATCCTTTTTCTTGACAAACAACATCGGTGCTCCCCATGAAGACACACTTAGCCTAATAAACCCTTTCTCAAGTAACTCTTCTAATTGACTCTTTAACTCAACTAACTTAATAGGTGCCATTCTATGCGGGGACTTAGAAATCGGACTTGTACTGGGTACCAAATCAATGGAAAACTCTAGCTCTCTCTCTGAAGGTAGTCCACTAAACTCCTTAGGGAAAACCTCAGGGAACTCTCTTATCATAAGTATATCCTCTAACCCATCATCAACCTCAACATGTAATGAAAAGAACACTAGAAACCCTTGGCAACCACACCTAAGGTACCTCCCAGCTTAGGCGGTAGACACACAAGTAAGCTCAATCACAGGACGAGTTTTAGGTATATTTGCAAGTAAGGAAACAATCTTACGGTTATAATCAAGTATCACATTATTAGCCAATAGCCAGTCCATACCAATAATTACATCAAAATCATACAAAGAGATACAAATCAAGTCAAGGGTAGTATAATGGCTATCCAATTATACAATAGAGTTCAAGCACACATCAAATGCAATCATAGAATATCTAATAGGGGTGGACACAGATAATTCAAATGGCAACAGGCTAATTTTAAGACCCAGGTGTAACACCATAATTTTCTAGCTTATTTCATATTACCTTCATACCTCATATCATGCAATTCATGAAGAAGTAAGAAAAGTTGCATTAAAATAATGAATTTCTTTGCATTGCATAGCGTATAAAATTTTCATTTGATGTTTTGTGGACCATGTGAACTCGTATATCATATTCTCATATTTAATTACATAGATACAAATCAATTCCATCACCAAAAGCAGCCTACAACTCGTGCAAGCACATGAAACACACAAAATTCATAGTTATAGCCTTAGCCAGAATTTTCCCTTTTTTGACACAAACTTTGAAAAATCATAATTAATTCTAAAAAAATTAAAATCATGTATTCTTTACCATTTTGGAAAAACAAAAATGTATTATTTATGCTAAAAATATATCCAAGTCATGAAACACCAAGTAGAAGACGTTTGACATTCGAAAAGCACTCAAGGTATCAGTTGTCTGGGCTACCATCACAGCTTACTATCATAAACTTTGGAAATTCATAAATAATTCTAAAAAAATCCAAATCATGTAAATTTAGCAATATGAGAAGCTAAAGATGTTAAATTTATGGGAAAAATAACTCCAGATCACGCCAAGGCCATTTAGGAACTGAATTATGATAGAATAATACTGGAGGTCCAGTAGCATTATTGGTACTAACATGAAATTTTAAAAATTCATAACTCTCTGCTCAAACCTCCAAATGAGGTGACCTTGGTGGCCACAAAAATCTTATAACCTCTAGTTTATTCTTGTAAAATTTCACAAGTATTGAACACTATTTGACTATCAGATGACACAAAACACAAAACTAACCATATGAACAGTACATGCACCAAAATAGCAAAAAAAATTCCAACTTTGAAAATTCATAATTAATTCTATAGAGATCCGATTTTTTTGAACTTTAGCTTCCAAAATATCTCTCAATAAGCTCTACATGTTTGCAAAATTTCATGAGAAGATTAATCCATCAGTTTGTACCATAGGGTTCCGGTTTGGTTATTTTCATGGTCTTTACGAGTATCAAAGTGTTCAAATTTTCTTCCTAAGCTTGTGTGACCACTTGAGCAAGCCAATACTTCCTCTCTTGTTAGTCTTGCTACTTCATATCCTCTATTCCTTAGCCCAAGGTCTTGTCTGAAAGGTGTATAAACCCAAAATTTGCAAACTCACTCTCTCACCCCATACCATACATACATTTCCATAATGCTAGTCTTGCCATTACATACTCAATTTACATTATAACATTCACATAACCTAATTTCTCATTTGTACATAATATATTAACATAATTACACATGCTCATAAGGTTATAGGTTATATATAATAATATATTACAATATTTGCCACTCATATGGCCTTTAAGAAATAAAATTCATGCACTTTGATATCATACTTTCATCTTCCAAGTTATTGGCTCTCATTAGCTTGTTCTCTTGGTTCACCTAGCATATTAGAATATTGGAGAGGAGGGAATGAGATTCAAATAATCCCAATAGCTCATCTCCCATTTCAACCACACATAAAGTATGCAAACCATGTCTTACAAATGCATGCATGGGCATGTTAAATAACATGAACATTCAAGAAGTAATCTTGGCATGTGAGTAAGTCATACAAGGCATCTATAGGCTTGCTAAATAAGTGGATTAGCCTCACCCATTCACTTATGGATTTTGGACTTGCCTCACCTATTTATTTAAAAGGTTTTTGACTCAACCTTACTCTTAGGAGTCGACCTCACTCTTAGGAGACTCTTTACTTTGTTTTAACTAATTTTAAGAGTTCTTAGCTCATCCTCACCATGGCTAAGGGTTCTTGGCTTCTCTGCACTAAAGAAAACCAAAGCAAACATAACAAATATCATTTGAAAACATAATCCATCATCATGGTACCATGGAATAAGAGCTCATGCTAGAACATGTTTTATAACTTAAAATACACATACGCACAATCAAAGACAAGCCAAGCATACATTCATGCATGAGAGAAGGAAGAGTGAGCTACTTTGGATACAATCACACACTTTTCTCTTTGAATTTTCTCTCCCTTCCTCAGCCTCACACACATAAAGGTGTGGATTTGGTTTCTCTTGGCCTAAACACAATTTATGGAAGCCAATTAAGTTCATGAAATTAATTCCAAGGCCACACATCTTCCTTAAACACTAACGTAGTCTATTAACCCCTTTATAGTTTTAAGAATACACCTAATGAAGAAACACCCATCAAATAAGTTCTAGGCTCCATTCTTTCCTTTCATATATAATTCTTGACTCCTTTTAAGCCCCTTGGAGTCATCACATAATTAAAATAAAAAGTCTAACTACATGTTGCTTCTTTAGGTCATTAACCCCTTTATAGTTTTAAGAATATACCTAATGAAGCAACACCCATCAAATAAGTTCTATGCTCCATTCTTTCCTTTCATATATAATTCTTGACTTCTTTTAAGTCCCTTGGAGTCATCACATAATTAAAATAAAGAGTCTAACTACATGGTGCTTCTTTAGGTCATATTATGGAACATATAAAGCCAACTCACTTTCTATGGTTTCTAAATTTTTCCTAAGGCTTCCCCTCATCTTCACTCATCATATATGACTCAAAAATGGGCTTGAAAAAATTTAAAACTCTCTCTAGGTGTGCTAACCCTTCTAGGCTAAGACTAAGTAATATTTGAGCATCCATGGACTTCGCTTAGATTTTTACATGGAAGATGCATATGGGAAGACTTTTAAGAATCTTAAGAGCTCATTTAAACATTAATTTAGGCATGGAAATTAAGGTATCAAGTCAAATTTTACAAGAAACACATGAAATCCTGCTATCTTAAATTTCCATGGTTCTTTTGTTGTTTTCTTTGCATATGCTTATTCTTCTCCCCCAAATTCCTAAGATTCACCCTTGGTTTAGTTGAAAACTCAACTCCCTAGAGCTAGCCATATGCGGGTCGAAATGCTCACAAGAGAAGGGAGGAGGAAGATCAAGTAAAGGAATAGCAAAATACCTTGATTTCCTTGGTTCTTCTTGCTTGTTCTTCACCTTCCTTGGCCTCCTCACCTCAATTTTGAAAATTTCCCTCTGTTCTTCCCTCAAAACAGATCCAAAATCTTTAATATAACCATAGGAAAGAAAGGGAAATGGAGGAAAAGAGTTTTACTAAAGAAAGAGCATGAAAAATAACAAAAAATCCATACCTTTTGCCTTTGATTTTTCCTCCTCTTTCTCTTACTCTTGTGTGCCTCTCTCCTTAGGTTTTTTCTCTGGTTTGGGGCAGAAACATAAGTGGCTAAGTGAGTGGAGAAGTGGGGCACCCTATATATATAGGTGGGAGGAAGAAAGACTTTTCAAAAATTCCTGTTTTGCCTTTTCTTCTTGGCATTTTTGTTTATAATTTATTTTAGCTCCTTTTTTAGAACCATCTTTTCTATTATAAAATTTTGGTTCCCAATTTAGTAAAATGCCTTTGGAATCACTCAAATCGAAGGTAAAACCTTCCCGAATGAATCTATCAAAGTTCAGGTACACCGATGTTTGAAAACATCCACCGAAGGGGTTTTAACTATCCTGGTGCTTCCTATGGTTTTCAAGGCCTTTGAGAACCTTAAAAAACTCAAAAATTTCATTTAAAAGCCTTCTTATTTGAATTCCAAAATTTTCTCAAAATTACGAAAATACCATTACGTTTCGTAAATCTTTCATCAAATTTTGTTTCTTTATTCTAGCTCCATTTTTCTTTCCGTCTGAGCTTGGAATTCTCATTTTTAGGAGTCTAGAATGCTATTTAAATTTTTTGGGACCTTAACTAACTCATTTCAGGGGACTTGCTTTGGAAACATACTCATTTTTGTCGTTTAACAAAAATTAGATATTACGCCAAACACTTAACACAGTCATATGAGATAAATGAGTGGGTCACACCTGAGTCAAACAATGCATCTATAACATGATTATGGACAGGTAGTTTAATAGATGAGACTGACTCTCGTGACACCATGCAAGTTCGTGCATAGTGTCTAAGCTTTCCACAATTATAGCACACCGGGCATGGTCCACTACCATGGTTCTTCCCACACTTGGCACAAGTTGGTGGGGCACTCACTACACTTCTTAGGGGTCCCATTCTCCTTCTTTAGGGAACATTTCTTGGGGGTGGTCTCCTACCCTAAGAGCCACTCTCACTATTGACTCCCTTCTTACTTCTTCCCCTAAAAGGCTCTATGCCTGGTCATGCTTGCCCTCTATGGTCTTCCTCCTCTTGGCCTTACTTTCCATCATGGCCCTCTCTATTACTCTACACTTCTCTACCAATTCATTGAAGTTATGAATTTGTAGGGATACAATCTTGTCCTTTAACTCCAATTTCAAGCTTCTTTTAAATTTTTTAACTTTCCATGGCTCATCGTCAAATTATTTCAAGTAGAAGGAGAAGAGAGATAGTTGAATGAACTTGGCTGCATATTAATCCACATTCATGTCCCCTTGTTTAAGGAAGTTAAACTCGGTTTCCTTGTCAAACCTCACTAAAGGTAGGAAATATTTGTTTTCAAAGGCAGTTTGGAAGCTTTCCCAAGTCAAGGGTATCTCCCTTGCAATTAACAATCTGGAAGCATTCCTCCACCAATGTATAGCCTCACCCTCCAACTTGTATATGGCCAACTTTTCCTTTTGCTCTGTAGTGTAGGTCATGACCTCAAAGATCTTCTCTAGTTACATCGACCACTTTTTAGCTTTCTCAGTGTCTAACTCCCCTAAAAACGATGAAGGATCAATTTTTCTAAATTTGGCCAACACAATAGAAAGGTCACCATCCTCCCCTTGGTGTCCCATGCCAAGGTTTTGAGTAACACTAACATGGTTCTCCATCGACACCTCTTGATTATGCTTATTCATGGTTTCATGTAGTTGTTACAACACTTGAATAGTTGTTGCATGAGCCTCAACTTGCTCTTGAAGTCGGTCAGTTATTACCCTAACTGTAGCCTCATGGGCCTTAACTTGTTCTCTCATTTGGTTGGCCATTGCAGTCATGGCCTCTTACACTTCTCTCAGTATCTCGGCTATTTCTCTATGTGCAGCCATATCACTCTGCAATGCCACAAGCATAACCAAATGCACCCACTATTAAGCTACAGTCCAAAAGTAATCCAAATGCAACTCCACGCACAATAGGTACATATACAAGTGTAAGAGTTATCAACAAGTCACAATGTTCCTATTCCTAACATGCATACATCATGATTGCCAAGTTTTCTAACCATAAGATTCTAAACCCAACATAATTTCCTGAACCATTGCTTTGATATCAAATATGATGACCCTAACTTCTAATCATGGTGATTAAGCTTAAACACACAATTAGTAATCATAAATCTAAGTTTAGAATCATTTAAATTAATGGATTTAGGAAGAAGTGGGGAAATTTGAACCTTAATGTTATTTGAGTCATTAACCAAATAATTATAGCCATTCATATACATAAGTGAAAAAAATCCCCAATTAAAAGCCTTTAATCTATTATTCATAAATTTTTCCATTCATATACATAAGTGAAACAAATCCCCAATTAAAAGCCTTTAACTATTATTTATAAATTTTTAACTCTTAAAAACCCCTTACAAGTGTTTCTAAGTCATACCCTTAATGTCACCATAGGGAAAACCAAGGTTTCTAAGCTAAAAGTAGGAGTTTGGGGACTTTTGTTGTGACTTGGAACCTTCTCGCCACAACTAGGTTGGCTACTGGAACTTAAAAGCCATTCTTTCAACTTGCATCGCGGCTCAAACCTTCCATGCCTCGGTGAAGTTGCTATCAAGTTCAACCTCAAAATTCTCATAAATCTCATAGCGACGGGCTATGCTTGGGCCGCAGTGAAAGTAGCTACTGGAACATTTCGTGCCTGGTTCCCTCAACTTGTGTCGTAGCAAAACAGGTTGTGCCATGGTGAGGTTGCTCTTTGTTACCCTCCCTAGGCCACGTTTTCATTTTTCTCCATGGTGAGACTCCTGGAGCCGCGGCGCTCCTTGCTTCTGTCACTCTCCTTGCCACGGCAAGCTCTTCCTGGCCGTAGCGTTACTCCTCCCAGTGCTTATACCTCCTAAATTTCGTCCCATGCACTCCAATTCTCTTTCTAGGGACACTTTAGGACCACTCTCCCTCAGTTTATGAGACTCTAATGGCATTTATCTATCTTATTTATCCAACTATTCTATCATTACCAATCTAATATCTAAGTGTTGATTTCCTACCCATCAATCTATCATATATCAATAAGGATTCATAAACTATCAACAATCATCATTTAAATACACATATCATCAAAGGTTCCATGCATCACTAGCTTAAGTCAACATCCAATGTATCACATGTTTACATTTCCAAATGGTAGGCCATATCATAAATTCAACAAGTTTATAGTAGATGTTATAAGTTCTTACATTCAATACCAAACTAATACGAAGTCTAACTCCTCAGCAGTTACACCTTAAGTGATCAACATACAAACTCCTACACTTGGCAATATGATTACACGATGATGCTATAAAAGAAGTGATATAAAATTTAGCATCTATTCTACTCAGATCAACCTAAGTGTAGCCTCCCCCATACATGGTTAGAGCTCATAGATTTTCATTTACTTACTTCCCTTGATTCTTACCCAAAGAATCTTCACCTAAAATAGTTAGCCCATGAAACGGGTTGAGACACAAATCTCAGTAGCCAAGGGCAAATTCCATTCATATATTCCAATTTAATTAACATATATGCATGATATCAAGTAAGCATAAAAAAATATACTAATCATATCAGCAAATGAAACAATCAGGCTATCATGATTACTATCCCATACTAACAATCACATTTTCACATGTTAAAGGCCAATAACGCCGGGAGAGGTCCATGGCACCTATTCCCTAATGAGCACAACTAGGGCTCAGTGCATCTGGGATTTGATCATAACCCAGTGCCTGATCGAAGTACATGCATGGGTGGTAGCCGCACCACAACTCTACCATGGACGCACAAGGTCCAAACACAATACAATAAATAGCCAATCAATTCATTTAGCATTTCAAATCTTTTATGTATAGAAAATATAAAATGAAAGCAGATATATGCATAGAATTACAAAATCTCCGGTTACCTCACTTATAAACAAGTTGGGAAGCTAACAACAGTACCAAAATCCTCCTATAATCACAACATCAACAAATTATCACTCTAAATTAGTCTATTACTATTCCATTCATCATTTATGGCAGTAACCTAATGCTCAACGAATTCAATTACCGATAACGACTTAGAGGGCACTTACCCAACCACCAAGAGACTCTAAATTTGGATTTTGCCTTTCCTAAACTAGAAACTTCAAAATGTCACCCTACATTATTTTCATATAAAAATGGAACTTATATCATAAGTTAGCTAATGGGGTCTTTAACTAATAGAGAAAGCATCAAAATAAGGAGTTTATACTTACCTAACAACACCTCTAACTTCAACCTCTGAAATTTCACCATGAAAATATCAAATGACAAGTTTTAGATTTTGGGTGTGGGTGAAATGCTTTAAATAAAAAAATAATTAGGTCAAATTGAGGAGAAAGAGGAGAGAATTAAGTTATAAAACAATTACCTTATCTAATTTTGAGCCTAGAAGTGAGAAATGGTGGATTTCTTGCAAAGAACCCTAGCCTCCCTCCAAACCTCTAAAATTGTGTTGTGTGTTTTGTGTTTCTACATAAGGGAGGGGAAAGGCTGAATATGATTAGGGTTTTGGATGGGTTTGGGCTAACCCAAAGGCGTAAATCCAAGTGAGTTTAGACTTTAAGTTGAATTGGGCAAAGTTTCATAAGTTAGGCTGCAAAATTGTAGTTGGGTTAGGCCAAATTTCAAGAGTTCATTTAGTTTAGGTTTGCATAAGGGATGTTGGACCAATTATCAGAGTTCATGTAAATTGAGTTTTGGGCCTCTATCTCTTTAAACCAAGTTGGGCCATTGCTAGGTGGTCTCTCTTGGGCCAAGTCTCCCAAGGAGAAGTTGGGTTTGCACTAATAATCATTGGACCTTAATTAGTCTCTAACCATGACCTACTTAAATTAATTATGGGCCCAAAATTAAGATCCTATCCCAATTAAATCTTAAACTTATATTGATCACTTATTTCTCTATAAATTTCCATTTATATATCTTACTCAATTATTCCATAATAATTATTCTTAATTAGTCCAAATCCATGATTAACACTTTAATTAATTTTAGGGTATTACATCTTGGAAACTCAAACAAACACTCACATATGTTAGGAGATGTATGAATCAAATTAGTTTTCACATTATATTCAAGAGCTCTAGATATCCCTAACTTGAAATTCATTGATTTCTGTTATGATTTCTTGGTATATTTCAACTCCCCATGGCCTAAATCAATGGTTTTGTACTTACTCTAAGTCAAAAACTTCCCTCCTTTCATGGTTCTGTTCTTGGCAGAAACACTCAAGAAGAAGCAAGGAAAGAAGATGCAACAAAATGGAAAGAAGTTACCTTGAATCAAGCTCTTTCCAAGAGGTTCTTCCTTGGCTTAAATCTTCTCCTTAAATCCTTACACTTTCCACTCTGAATTAAGCCTAAAACAGAACCACATAAGCATCTAAAACTATGGAAAGAGAGAGCAAAAAGAGAGGAACTTATTTTCTAAAGGAAGAAACCATGAATTCTTACAATTTTCTCACCTTTTTTCTTGATGTTCTCCCTTCTTTCTTGGTTTCTCTTAATCTCTCTCTCTCTCTCCAGCCCTCTGCTCTGTTATTGGGTGAAGCATATGTCAGTTAAAGGGAGAGAGAAAAGTCTGGACCCTTTAAGAAGTAAAATTCCACTTTTTCATACTTTTTTTAAATCAATTCTTGCTATAATAAAAAATACCCCTCACTACGGCAAGCACTTATTAGTCCCAAGTCCCCTGTTCTTGCTACGATGCACGCTATTATGAGAAACTCCCTGGATTTTGTATGGAACACCTGAACTTGCTATAGCAAACTGCATTCTCACTATAGTGAACTAGTACATTCACTATACCTAACTAGAAACTCGCTGTAGCGAATAGGTACATTCACTATAACAGTGGTCCTGGCTATAGCCAGCAAACTTAGAAAATTTTCTAAAATCCTGGTTATTAATTTATGCTATGTTATGAAAAGATTTATGTGTAATAAAGACAAAATTATATCATAGCAAGTTAATAAGTTTTATGATAGAAAAGAAAATTTTCCAAACATCTTCCAATGTTTAGTTCTTGGTTTATTATAATATTAAGCTTAAGTGTATAAGATAAGAGTTAGTAAAATTAGTTATGTCATTGCTTGTTATAAGGTCACTTGTCAACCTATATGATTAAGGAAATTGATTCTTGGCTTGCATATTGTTGAAAGCAAATATTCGCTCTTGACCATTTACCAAATAATGCTTCTACTATGTGCTTTTCTCAAAATTATAGGAATTGTAGTTGCATTAAACATTTTGATATTAAGTTCTTATTTGTCAAAAAGAAGATCCATGAATCTTAGATTTGGATTGAATATATTTCCACAAATCATATGCTTACATATCTGTTGATCACTTACCTGTTGGAATTTCATAACCATGAAACTCCTATAGGTGTTGTAATATCTTTTAATGATGCCTTGGTTTAGTAAGAGTTTGAGTTGTATTCTTCTAGAGCATACTTAACGTATAAGTAAACAATGTTTTGTATGTTTTATTTAATATTCCATTTTATTCATATTTGAAACCTTGTTGGCATTTATAACATTATTTTTCCCATTAGATTCAATGTTTTTATTTTGGTACTTCTTTTCGAACTTCTTTATTAAGGTACTTAGTAATTATTTGATATATGAGTGCATATGTATACACACACCCACATATATATATATATTAGAATATTTTTTTTTTTTGATAGTTGATTATTTCTATGCAAGTGGGAGATTGTTGAAATATATATTTAATCATACATTAGCATTACTTAATTATAAAATAATTAACATATTGTATTTTAACAATATCAAATAATTAAGTTTAGCACTATTTAAATGAATTGATTCAAGTGATTGGATAGCCTTTAATAGGTTGGAGTGTCCATGAACTCATTAAGAAAAAAGCTCTAACACCCCATATCTTGTCCAAGTTATCTTATTTATACTAATTAGAGTTTTGAATATATATATATATATATAACCCTCCTTAATTTTTAAGGTATTGTGAGTTGCTAAATCTTCATCCCTAATCTCTCTCCATACACTCTCTCTCCTTTACACGTCTTCTCTGTAGGGTTTCAAAGAATCATCAATAGATTCAAGTGGAATTTTAGATATGTTCCAATTATTTATTTTGATATCTCCCTCATTTAATTTTACATAATTTTCACCCAAAACACTTTATTTTGAAGTTTTGAATGGGTTTATTACACAAAAAATAACCCCAGTCATTTCATCTTTAGGTCACAAATGACCTTGCTTTGAGGCCCCACGGAGACCTACCTGAAAATTCATGAAATGTATAGGTCAAATTGTGTGACTTAGGAAATGATTCCTTTGTTTTTTTGATTCATCCAGTGATCTATATTACTGGAAGGATAAATCAAGTTGACTTACAAACCATGTGATTTTGAGAACTTTAACAACTAGTTTTAGTTGGAAACTTGGAAAAGTAGTGTAAATCAGAAGTCTTTTATTTATTTTATTTTTGTATAAGAAGAGAATTTATTTGAAATGGAGATACATGAGTGAAGGATAAGACATCATCCTATGAAAAGAAAAATTTGAAAGAATAAGGATAAAAAGATTTAAACATATAGCAAAGCTACCCAATCTCTATGCATATCAAATAGAGACACTTCCTTGAATATTTTGTGAACTATTGTAGTTAACTAATGGCATATGTGCAATGCCACACAGTACCTGTGGCATTGCATAATTCAAATGGTGAAGTGCAGCACATATAGCATGTGCCTTCTTTTGTGATGCATGGCATGCATTGTGTGCCAGTGGAGTAACATGAGTATATACGCAAATATTGATTCATCTTTATTGTTCTTCTCTAATTTATCTCTCACTTTCCTATCTCTCTCTCTCATGCTTCTTGATCTACTTTTTCTCTATTTCATAACTTCATCTATGTTGACACTCAACCTTCCTCCCTAGTTCTTTTTGTTTTGTGACTTCATCTAGAAAGAGCTCAACTTTTCTCACTTTTTAGGAAATCTACCTACTTGTATTGGCTTTTAACTAATACTTGGAAAGGAGGATACCTATTCTCATTTTTTGAACCCTTTAAACACCTTTGAGTTTCATATATTATAATTTCAATCTTGGTTGTCAATTTTATGCCAGATACATTTGGATTATTACTAGAGTTAGTATGAATTATGTTAAGTATAAGTTTTTTTTAGTTGTTTTATTTGAGTCATTGTTATTTTAGATTAATACTAAATATATTTTTATGTGCGGTACACTACATTATTACAATGTGCAATGCCGCACATGCAACATGGCTCCAAGAGCCCCTTTTGCAACATTATACTAGATGCCATTAACAACTATGTTGTGAGCTAGGCACCATAGGGAGGCCACCAACAAATTTCTATGCCATACTAAATCTGTAATACCATAATATGTTAGATTCATTAGACTAGTATTCATGCTTGATTCCATAGAATTTCTAAGAAAAGGAATAAAAATATTAGATTTTATTGTGTTACGCAGGGTCCAAAATTTCCATTTCGTGTTACATGGGCTATATAAACATACCAACATCATTTTCCACTAATAATTCATTTATTCAATTCATACACATCATAAAACAATCCAAGTAGCATGGGTTTGAAGCCAAAAACCATAAAAATGGCAAGTTGCTCAAGGGTCCAGAATTCATGTTTTTTATACCAATTTTGTAAAATCATAATTAATTCTAGAAAAATTGAAATCAAGCAAATGATAGCTTTCTAAAAATCCTTAAATGTCAAATATAGGTTAAAAATCATTTCAGGCCATGAAAACTAGCTGGATCATCACAAAAGAAAAGCATTAAAAGTTTGGCTACCTAGGTTTCCTGTCATAGGTTACTGATATAAATTTTAAAACTTCATAACTAATTCTAGAAAAATCAAAACCCAGCAAATCATACCATTCTAGAAATTTATGAATGTTAAATTGAGCTAAAAATAACTCTAGACTAAAATAATAGTGTTTAGCCCACAAAAACTAATGGAATAGTTACAAAGGTCTGGCTACATCCTTGTACTGATATGAAATTTCAAAATTTTGTTTATCTTTTTATATAAATCCAAATGAGGTTATCTTAAATGCTATAGAAGTATTATCATATATAGTTTATGCCTATAAAATTTCACAGCCATTAGATTTCATTTGAGCCTCAAGGAGCCCTAAGAACCAAAGCTAACCATATGAATGGTATATTTGCCAATTCTACACATTTTGTCCAACTTTGAAAAATTATAATAAATTCTATAGAACACCAAATTAGGTGTTCTTTTGCTTTGTGAAAAGCTCTAGATAAGATCTATATGCCTGCCAAATTTCATGCAAAGAAAAGCTCATTTGGTCAGGCCTTGACATAACTCAAAATTATGGCAAATTTAGCAACATAATGGGGTCAATTTGGTTCCAAATGGCCTCCTAACCATTCCACCACCTCATGAGCACGTTTTAAAGCATAAACATAGCATGTATAAACTTCCCAAGTGGTCTAAAACCACACATGACTTGAACTCACTATGCTACATGCGAGGATACATGTTCAAGAATGAGCTACGAAGCAGTCAAATTGTATTTTCTCATTCATTTCATCGCATCTTTGGTTCATACACTATATTTACATACTTTTACATTTGCTCAAAAGTTTGCATCTAAAAAATAATATGTAACACTCCAAAATTAATTAAGGTGTTAATCATGGATTTGGGCTAATTAAGAATAATTCACATGAAATAATTGGGCAAGTTAGGTGAATGGGAATTTTAGAAAGATAAATTATTAATATGAGTATGAGATTTAATTGAGCTAGAAACCCTATTTAGACTCAAATTAAATCAAATGGGCCATGATTAGAGACTATTAGGGGCCCAAGGATTTTAGATGCAAACCCAACCCTTATGGTGAGGCTTGGCCTAAGAGATAGCACCTAGGGATGCCCCAATTCAATTTAATGAATTAGAAACCCAAGACCCAACTTGCATAAGCCCTTGTAATTGGCTCAATAACCCTAGAGTAAACCCAAATCAATTGAGTACTTCAAACTTGGTCTGGCCCAATTGAATTTCTACAACCCAACATATTAAAACTGCCCCAATAAGGTTTAAATCAGAACTTACTTACTATTGGACCCTTGGGTCAGCCTATGACCCACATTAAACCCAATTTAACCCAACTAAAACCTAAACACTTCAGCCCCTTCCCCATTTTGCTGAAATACAAAAGAAAAATTCGGAGGTTTGAAGGGAGGCCAGGGTTTGGGGCAAAAAATCCACCATTTCCCACTTCTAGAGTAAGATTCAGCCAAAGTAATAATTGTATAACTTAATCCCCTTTTCATTCTCTTCATTTTGGCCTAATTATTTTTTTATTTGGAGTATTTTCACCATACCCAAAATCTAAAATGTGGTTGTTTGGGTTTTTCTTAGTGAAATTTCGTAGGTTGGGGCTGAGAGTATTATTAGGTAAGTATAAACTCTCTATTTTGATGCATTTTCTACTGCTTTAAGACCCCTATAGTAGACTTATAGTATAGGCCTTAATTTTGTGTGAATTTTCCTGTGATTTGGAATGATATATTGATGTTTCTGGTTTAGGGAAGGCAAAATCTCAAATTAGAGGCTCTTAGTGATTAGGTAGGTATCCCTTAGATAACTATTAGTAACTTAATTCTTTGAGCATTAGGTTATTGCCACAAATGATAAATGAGATAGTAATGGATTGATAAAAAAATGAACATTTTCTGATATTGTGATTTTAGGAGGATTTTGGTATTGCTGTAGCTTCCCAACTTGTCCACAAGTAAAGTAACTGGGACTATATTAATTCCATGTATATATCTGCTTTAATTTCATATTTGCTATACATGAATGATTTGAAATACTAAATGAATTGGTTAATTATTTGTCATGTGTGATTGGACCTTGTGAGTCCATGGTGGAGCTGTGCTGCAACTGCCACCCGTGCATGTGCTTCGATCTAGCACTGGGTTATGATCAAACTCCAGATGAACTGAGCCCTAGTTGTGCTCAATGAGGAGTAGGTGCCGTGGATGGGCCTCTCCTGGTGTCATTGGCCTTTAACATGTGGAATTATGATTGCTAGTATGGGATGATAATCATCGTAGCCTAACCATTTCCTTTACTGATATGGTTGATATAATTCTGATGTTAATTTTGATCCATGCATATATGTTAATTGAATTGGATATTATGAATGAAAATTTTCCTAGTTACTGAGATTCACATTTCACCCCGTTTCATGGGCTAAATATTTCAGGCGAAGGTTTTTCAGGTAAGGATAAGAGCAAGCAAGTGGATGAACATCCATGAGTTGAGGCCTGGTGTGGGGAGCTACACTTGGTCTGAGTGGAATAAAGTATATGCTAATTTTGTTAATCTTTGTATAGCATCATCATGTATCTATATTGCTAAGTGTAGGAGTTGTATTTTGATAACATAGAATGTAACCATTGAGAAATAGGCATCATATTAATTGTTGATGGATGTATGAGCTTTGACACTATTTATGGCTTGTGAACCTATGATATAACTAACTATTTGAATAATGAAAGCATATGATACATTGATTGTAAACTTGAACTAGTGATGCATGAAATATCCAATGAAAATATGATTGAATAACCATTGTGGAAAATTTATAAATTTGCTGATATAAGACCAATGGATGAGTACGAAAATCCATATTTAAATGTTAAATGGGTAATGATACAATGGCTGGGGTAAATCAGCTAGATAAATGCTATTAGAATCTTATCACAAGTGAGAGAATGGCCCTAGAGAGTCCTTAGATAGAGAGTGGAGAGTATGAAATAAGATTTTAGGAGTTGTAGGATCAAAAAGCATTTTGTCACGACCAATAGAGGTAAAGTTGCCCAAGGAGAGTACCAGAGAGCAATTCGTCGCAGCGAAATGTGAAATTAGCCACGGCAAAATGTGAGAGGCAAAATTAGGAGTCATCCAAAGGGAAATTCACTGCGGCTAAATGGGAATTGGCTGCGGTGAACTTTTGTGAAATCAGGTCAGGCATTCCAAAGAGGAATTAGCCACGGTGAAAAGAAGAATTGGCCACGGCCAATAGTGAGAGGTGAGCGAGGTAAGTTCGAAGAGGCTTCCTCGCCACGGCGCCATGTAGGTTAGCCATGGTGAAGCTCCAACTCACCGCTACGAATATAAAGAGTGAACCCAAGAGTAATTGGCCATGGCACAAGGGCATTTAGCAGCAGCTAATGGTCCCAAACTTTCATTCTAACCTAGAAATCTTGGTTTTTCATATGGTAACCCCAAGGGATGACTTAGAAACATTGGTAGAAGATTCTTGTAAGTCAAAATTAATGGGTAATAGAATTAAAGGCTTATAAATGAATGTTTGTTTCCCTAATGTATATGAGTGTTTGTAATTATATAGTTGATGACTCTATTAACATTAAGGTTCAAATTTCCCTGTATTTTCTAAATATAATTAGTTGTAATGTTTTGTAACCCCAATTTATGATTATTAATCACATATTTAACCTTAATTACAATTATTAGAAGTTAAGGTTGTCACATAATATATACATATAAACTTTAACAATGGAATACATTAAAAACTACATTAGTGTCAAAGTATAGCCAACTATGCTCCTTGGCTTCTATCTTTAACTTCATGAGCTCCACCTAGACATGGTGAAATGAAGGAAGGAATGGAGTGAGATTTAAAGGATCTCAATAGCTCAAACACTCATTCAAGTAAATATAAATATGTCAAGGATCACAAGTATGCATTCAACATAAACAAGAGCTATTCAATATAAATCTTCCATGCCATAAAAATGTGTTAAAGCTAAGAATACACTTTAGGGACTTTTGGTCTAGCCTTATCCCATTTTTGGGACTTTTAAATTAACCTCACCCTTAGTCTAGGGACTTTTGACTTACCCTCACTCATCCTTGAGACTTTTGGCCTTGTCTCACCCATTACTAGGGACTTTTAGCACAACCTCACCCAAGAGAGCAAGTTTCACAACCAAAACATAATTCAAGAAGCATATCAGTACCAATGCAACAAGACAACATCAAATGGCATGCCTTAAGATACAAATATACATACAAGCATCCAATAACATACATGTAATCAAGAATTCATACAAGAAGGAGTGGAGAGCTACCTTTAGAATAAAACATAAATTCTTCCCTTGGCTATTCTCCTCCCTTTCTGGTCACACACCTACAAATAGATGGCACTTGATTTCTTTGGCCTGGGCACAACAAATGGAATCCAATTACATTCTTGAAACAAGGCTTGGCATTAAACACACACTAAAGAAGGACACTTAGTTCAATAGTTACATATTAGTTCCATAAAAGGGTCTAATAAAGAAACTACCACAATTTAAGATTTTGGCTCCATTTGCTTCTTATATCTAGTCCTTTTGACTTCATTTAGACTCCTCAGAGCTATCACACACTCATTTCCAAGAGCCTAGATACAAGTTAGTTCTTTAGGTCATAATATGGAACCTATACCCCAAATTCTCAATCTATGGCTTCTAAATTTTTCCCATGGCTTCCTCTCATCTTCTTCCATCATAATAGTCCTAAACCAAGCTTAAAAAAATTAAAACACTCCTTAGGTACTCCCTCCCCTCTAGGCTGAGACAAACACATGGTTTAGTGCCCATGGAGTTTCCTATTTTTTCTAGAAAAAAGAGGCACTTGGGAGGCCCCCTAGGGGTCTTAGGAACTCAAAAAAACCCCCACATAGGCTAGGGAATTCTTGAATTTAAACAAATTTTACAATGCACCCAAAGTCCTTAGCTTTTTTATCTTGAATTCCAAAGGCTTTTGTCTAATTTTCATTGCATTTCCTAGGTTCCCATAGCCTAAATCCTAGGATTCTTGCTAGCTTTAGGTCAAAAATTCCTTCCCTCTATAAGCTCTCAAGTTGGCTAAGACACCCTACAACAAGAACAACAAGAAGCAAGCATGGATAGCAATAAAATTACCTTGAGTTCTCAACTTCTTTAAGAGTCTTTTCCCTTGCTATAGCCTCCTCTTTCAAAGTAGAACTCTCTCCCTCTGAACCAAGGCCAAAATAGTCCCATATCATCCACTAAAACCATGGAAAGAAAAGGAGAAGGAGGAGAAGGGAAGTTGTAAAGGAAGAACTAAGGAAAACCTTAATTTTTCATACCTCTTGCCTTGATTTTCTTCTCCTTGGAGCTTCTTCTTATGCATCTTTCTCACCTAGTCTCTCTCTCTCTTTTGAATAGAACAAAGTCAGTTAGAATGGAGAGCAAAAGGGGGACGCCTTTTATAAGGAATAAAAAGAAGAATTTGTTCATTAAAAATGACATTTATGTCCTAACTTTTTCGCTAATTCATTTGAGGTTCATTTTAGCTCCTTTTTCGAGAACTGTCTTTTCCATCATAAAATTTAGGTGCTCTATCTTATTAAATGGCTTTGGAATCACTCAATTTGTGTAATGTTCGATTTCATAAAAATGACAAAAATAAATACATTTTCAAAGTAAGTACTCTAGAATGAATTAGTTAAGGTCCAAAAAATTTAGAATAATAATCTAGACATTGTGTAATGAGTTTAGGAGGCCAAAGGTACCCTGAAACAGAGACTAAAATAACCAAATAGAAATTAATGAAATAGTTACGTAACATAATGGTATTTTTGTAATTTTGGGCAAATTTTGGAATTCTCATAGAAGGGCTTTTTAACTGGCAAATTTGAGTTCACCATGGTTCTCAGAAGCCCTAAAAATCATAGGAAGCCCTAAGATAGTTAAAACCCCTCCAGTGTACATTTTCTAACGTCATTAACCCGAACTTTGATCCTTTCATTCGGGAAGGTTTTAGCTCCAATTTGAGTGATTCCAAAGCCATTTTATAAGATTGAGGACTAAATTTTATTATGGAAAATATGGTTCTTAAAAAGGAGCTAAAATGAATCAAAAATAAAAATACCAAGTTGAAGGGACAAAATTGAAATTTTTAGAAGCAAGTCTTGAACCCTAGCTATATATAGCACCACACCCCACTCTTCCCTTCACTTAGCTCATTTTTTTTTCTGCCCTAAACTAGAGAAAGAAGCAAAGGAGTGAGGTGCACAAGGGAAGAGAGAAAAGGAGAAGAAAAAGTAAGGGAAAGGTATAGTTTTTTGTAGATTTTCTTAGCTTCTCTTTAGCAAATTCCTTCTCCTCCATCTTCCCTTCTTTCTTATGGTTTTATTAAAGTTTTTAGGTCTGTTTTGAGGTTAGACTAAGGAGAGAATTTTTGAGTTTAGAGAGGAGAAGCCAACCATAATGAAGATCAAGCCAAGGAAACCAAGAAACCAAGGTATTTTGCCATGCTTCAAGCTTGATGTTTCTTGTTCTTCCCCTTGCATATTTTGACCCATATGAGACCAGCCCTAAGGAGTTAAATTTCTCGCCAAACCAGAAGTGAGTTATAGGAAAATGAGGGAGAAGAACAAGAATATGCAAAAGAAACAACAAATTAACCATTAGATTTCAAGATAGAAAAGTTAGGATTTCAAGTATTCCCTTAAAATTCTATTTTAATACAAGGATTCTTAAGCTAAAATGAATGTTTATATAAGCTCTAGGCATCCCTAAGAAGCTCCCCACATGCATCTCCTATCAAGAAAACAAAGCAAACTTACTTGGTGTTCACTTGGTTCATAGCCACGGCCTAGACTAGATGAAGCACCAATGGGTAGTTTTTGTAACAACATGCATTTCTGGCCTTGCCTCAAGTCACCTCTAAGTCTCATACCATGAATTACACTAGAAAGTAGGAAATTAGCATTAAAATATTACATTTCTTTACAATGTGCTATGTAGAAATTTTTCTCTCGCAGTCTCGTGGGCCATATGGACTCATGCATTACATTCTCATATTTAATCACATGAATACAACCCATTCACACCATCAAAAGTGGCCTACATCTCAAGAAACTCGAAGGGAAGCTCAAAATATACATACATAATTTTGGCTAGATTTTTCACTTTTCTATTGCAACTTTGGAAAATCATAACTAATTCTAGAAAAATCAAAATCATACATTCTTGGCTATTCTAGAAAGCTACAGATGTCTAATTCATACTAAAATTATTTTCAGACCATAATATCTAACACAGAGGACGTTTGACATTCAAAATATTTCAGAGGTCAAGCTGCCCACTAGTGCTGTCACAAAATTCTACAGCAAACTTCAAAAATATCCAATTAATTCCAAAAAAATCCAATTGACACAAATAATACCAATATGGAACGATGTGGATGTTAGCTAGAGGATAAAAATAACTCAAGACCAGCTTAGAGATGTCTAAGTATCAAAAATTAATCAAATAGTACCTGAGGTCAGTTGGAGTTCTTGATATTGAACAGAATCTTTAAAAATTCATATCTCCCTCTCTAGACATCCAAATGGGGTGCTTCCAGTTGGTTTCTTTGTATAAAATTTCATGGCAATTGGACATCATTTGCACCCTATGTGATAGATTTCATTTTCGGACCAGTATGAATAGTGACATGACCAAAATCAGAAAATTTGTCAAATTTGAAAATTCATCAAATATTCTGCAGACCTCCAAAAATTTTGTTCTTTAACTTTCTAAAAATCTCTCAACAAGCTCTAATTGCATGCCAAATCTCATATCAAGAAGAGCTGATTTAGACAAAAAGTGACATAGGGTTCCATTATGGTCAATTTTGGCTTTATATAGGATACCAAAATGTCCAAATAGCATTCCTTGGGGCTTGACACTTTTTGGGTAAGTCTAAAAGCATAATTAGGACTTGTGTAAACTAATTAAATGGTTCCAACCCTCATGCATCTCTTTTTGGCCATATCATCCACACTTATACACAATTGCATAATACCCTTAATGAAGCTAGTTTGTCATCATATACCCAAATTACATTTTAATGGCTACATAACATATTCTTTCATTCATACATGACATATTATCATAATTACATATGTTTATAACATTATAATACATATACATTTATTAATCACATCATTTGCCAATTGTATGACCTTAAAGTAGCAAAATTCATATTCTTGGATGTCATACTCTCATCTTCAAGGTGATTGGTTTCCATTACCTTGCTCTCTTGGTCCACCTAGCATATTAGGACATTGGAGAGAAGGGGATGAGATTCAAAGAATCCCAATAGCTCATCTCTCATTCAATCATACATAATAGATGCAAACAAGTCTCATAAATATATGCATGGCATGTGAACATGTGCAATCATTCAATGAGCATTCTTAGCATTTGAAAAAGTCACGCATAGCATACAAAGGTTTTCCAAGCAAGTGGATTAGCCTGACCCAATTTCTTATGAATATTGGACTTGCCTCGCCCATTCTTTAAGAGATTCTTGGACTCAACCATGCTCTTAGGAGCCCACTTTGCTTTTGGGAGACTCTTTACTTTGTCTCAATCAATTTTAAGGGTTCTTGGCTCATCCTCACCATAGCTAGGGGTTCTTGGCCTCACCACACTCATGCAAACCCAAGCACACATCATAATATCATTTAGAAACATAATATGTCATCATGAAACCATGGCATATAAAATTGTGCTAGCATACTTTTCATGGCTTGAAAATACACATACACACATTCTAAGACAAGTTAAGCACACATCCATGCAAGATAGAAGGTGGAAAGAGCTACCTTGGATACAATTACACACTTTTCCCTTGAAGGCAAGCTCCCTTTTTTGGCCACACACACACAAAAGTGTTGGGATGATTTCTCTTGGCCTAAACACAATTTATGGAAGTCAATTAGATTCATAGAATTAATTATAAGGCCACACACTTGCTTGAACTCTAGCTTGATCTATAAACCTCATTATGGTTCCATAATTGCACCTAATGAAGCAACACCCCTCAAATAAATTCTTGGCTCCATTCTTTCCTTTCAAATATAATTCTTGACTCCTTTTAAACCTCTTAGAGTCATCACACAATTAAAACCAAGAGCCTAACTATATGTTGCTTTTTTAGGTCATAATATAGAATATAAAGCATTAACTAACTTTCCATGAGTTCTAAATTTTTCCCAAGTCCTTCCCTCATTTTCATTCATCATATGTGACTCAAAAATGGGTTTGGAAAATTTCAAAACTCTCCCTAGGTGTCTCCTACCCTTTAGGCCGAGCCTATGTCTCCTTTTGGCCTCTATGGAGTTTGCTTTGTCTTCTACATGGAAGATGCATATGGGGAGACTCCTAGGATCTTAGGAACTCATTTTAACATTCATTTAGGCCTAGGAATAATTATATCAAATCAGATTTTCAAGGGAACCCATGAAACCCTAGGTTTGCTACCTTGAAAATCCATGGCTTTTTCTTGAATTTATTTGTATATTCTTACTCTCTTCCCTTAAATTCATGGAATTCACCCTTGGTTCCCCTCAAAATTCTAGCCCTCTAGCATCTACATACATGGGGTGAAATATGGAGAAGGGGAGAGGAGTAGCTACCATGGGATGCAAGATTTATCTTGTTTTCTTGCTTTTTCTCACTTGAAATCTTGTGTTCTTTGAGCTCCTCTCTTCAAATCCGAATTTTCCCCTCAATTTCTCCTTTAAAAAATATCCATATACTTCATCATAATCATAGGAAATAAAGGAGAATGAAGGAGAAGGGGTTTGGAAGAGAAAGAGCATGAAAAACTACTAAATTTCCATACCTTAAGCCTTTGATTTCTCCTCCTCTTTGCCTTCCTCTTGTGCACCATTCTCCCTAGGGTTTTCCTCTGGTTTTAGGCAGAACTTGGTCATCCAACATGAAGGGAGAAGAAGGGCGCATCATATATATAGGTGGGTGGAAGTTACACTTTTCAAAAATTCTCATTTTACCCTTCGTTCTTGGCATTTTCATTTCTCCTTCATTTTAGCTCCTTTTTTAGAACCATATTTTCCATTCTAAAATTTAGGTTTCCAATTTAGTAAAATGCCTTTGGAATCACTCAAACCAGAACTAAAACATTCCCAAAAGAAACTATCAAAGTTCAGGCACATCGACATCAAAAAAGGTCCACCGGAGGGGTTTTAGCTATCCCGGGCCTTGTCATGGTTTTTAAAGCCTCTAAGAATCCTGGGGAACTTAAAATTTTCATTTAAAAAGCCCTCCTGTATGAATTCTAAAATTTGCTCAAAATTACAAAAATGCCATTATGTTTCGTAAGTTTTTCGTAAGAAATTATTTTTTCATTCTAACTCTATTTTTCTTTCCATCCAAGCTTGGGATTCTCATTTTTAAGAGCCTAAAATGCTTCCTAAATTTTTTCAAGACCTTAACCACATCATTTTAGGGGACTTCCTTTTGTATTCATTGAGTTTCATTCATTTACGAAAAAATCGTACGTTACGTTTCTCATGTTTTCTCTTGTTTTTAGAGAACTAGATTTATAGTTTTAATTTTTTCCAAGCTTGATTTTGAGTCATATATGATGAGAGATGATGTGAGGAAGCCTTGAAAAAATTTTAGAAGCCATTGACAATGTGATGGTATCATAGGTTCCATATTATGCTTTAAAGAAGCAACACCTAGCTAGGCTTCATGAAATGAATGTGTGATGGCTCCAAGAGACTTCAATGGAGTCAAGAACCTTAAATGGATGGAAAGAATAGAGTAAAGATTATGTTTTCCTAAGGTTACTTCATTAGGTGCATTATAGAACCATAAATGAACCTTAAAAGCAAGCTAGCTTTTTCTAATTAGTGTGTAGCTTTATAAATTTTTCCAAAAGTGTAATTGGCTTTCATATGATGTGTCTAGGCCCAGTGAAACAAGTCCCGCCTTCTTGTAAGTGTGTGGCTGAGGAAGAGGAACCTAATTCAAGAGGAAAAGTGTGTTGTTGTAACAAATATAACTTTCTCTTCTTTCTCTCATGTATGAGTAGATGTTTATCTTGTCTTTAAATGTGTGTATGTATGTTTTGAGCCATGAAAAAATGTTTTAACATGTGTTTAAATGCCATGGTACCATGATGTTATGTTATGCATTCAAATGATGCTTTATAAACTTGCTTTGGTTTGTTTGAGTGGTGAAGCCAAGAACCCCCTAGCCATGGTGAAGATGAGCCAAAACCCCTCAAGGATGATGGAGACAAAGCCAAAAGTCTCCCAAGAGTAAGGTTTAGTTAAAAGTCTTTAAGAAATGGGTGAGGCAAGTCCAAGATCTTTAAAGAGAATGGTTGAGGCTAAACCACTTGCTTGGCAAGCCTATATATGTTTTGTATGACTCCTTGAATGCTAAAAATGTTTCATGAATAATTACATATTCTATAATAGCCATGCATGCATTTTTAGACATGGATTTGCATTCTTTATGTATAGTTGAAAGGGAGAAGAGCTATTGGAATTCCTAGAATCTCATCTCTGCCTCCCTATTTGTCTAACATGACTAGGTGGACTAAGTGAGCCAAGGAATGGAAGCCACCAAGCTTAAAGGAGAGAGTTTGACAACCAAGTGTGTGAAAATGTCCATTTGTAGCTATATGAGTGGCATGTGATGTAATTCAATATTGTATATGATGTATGAACCCATGAGCACTTGTAAATATATAAATATGTTGTGTACGAATGAAATTTGAGACCATATGTATGATATAACAATTTTTGGCATTGAATGGCAAGAACTAGCCTATGTATTCTTGTGTATACCTTAGGGTGAGAGAGTGAGTTTGTGAAATCTAGATCTTTAAACCTTTAAGACATGTTTAATAGACCATTTTGATGCTTTCCCACATGCTCAAGTGGCTATGGATGTCTTAAAAGCAATTTTGGATCATTTGAGATCCACTAAAAACACAAAAATGGTCATTTTGCAACCCAATGTCAAGATCTAACCAAATGAATGAATTTGCACATGAAATTTGGCATGCATATAGATCTTATTCAAATAATTTTAGGAAGCTAAATACCAGATTATTTAGAGCTTTGTATAATTAATTTTGATTTTTTAAATTTGCCATTTTTCTATTGTTCTAGTATAAGTACTGTTCATATGGTCTATTTCTTGTGTTGTATCATTCGAGGGTCAAATGGTGTCCAATGCTCATGAAAGTTTACAAGCATAAACTAGACATGATAAGATTTCTATGGCTACCAAGATTACTCCAATTGGATGTCTGAGCAAGAAGATATGAAGTTTTGAAATTTAGTGACAGCACTAGTAGTGATAGGTGACTTTGTTTATTGTTCTATCAATTTCTAGTGCTAGACATCCCTATTATGGCTTGAACTTTATTTTATCATAATGTAGACATCTGTAGCTTTTTAGAATGGTATAGTGTGATTGATTTTGATTTTTTTATAGTTAGTTATAATTTTTCAAAATTCATGACAGAAAATTGAAATACAAACTCGAGGCTGCACATGCTATTGTTATGTATATACTCCATTAGCTCAAGTTCTTGGCCACTTCTTGAGATGGTTATGAGTTGTACTTGTGTATTTAAATGTGAGAATGAGATGAATGACTTCATATGATCCACGGGACATGAAATGGAAAATTTATACACAGTGTAACGTAAAATAATTGAATAGTTTTACTACTTTTTCTTAAAATTAATTGCTAGACTAAGGATATGTGCTTCATATGATGTGAAATGAGCTAGAGAATTATGGTGTTATAATTTGGATTTAAAACCTTCCTGAATGAGGAGATCAAAGTTCGGGTCAACTGACATCTAAAAACATACACTAAAGGAGTTTTAGCTGTCTCGGAGGTTCCTATGGTTTTTAGGGCCTCTGATAACCTTGAAAAGATCAAACTTTCCATTTAAAAAACCCTCCTGTGAGTTTTTCAAAAGTTGAACAAATTTACAAAAATGCCACAATACTTTCGACAATTTTTTTGAACCACTCTGGCACCAATTTTTGGGTAACTCAACCTTCAAATCTTCATTTTTCATTATTTAAAATTTTATCCTAATTTTATTTGGCCTTAAATCATTCAATCCAGGGGACTTACTTTTCAAACAGACTCATTATGATATTTTTATGAAATACCATACATTACAAAATCTACCCCTTTGAAAATAAATGCATTCCACTTTAACCAAACATACCAAGTTTCACCCACCAAAAAATGTTTTCCATAAGTCAATGGCCACTCTACAATATAGATAAAAGGAGTAATTGTTTCAAAGCAATCTCAACACATAAAACATATAACAGGTGAAATAGCCCTTTTTGGCTTGAAATTGGAACATATCATTAGTATTTATTAATATTTTAAAAATCAAACTAGTCATTGAATCAAAACAGATACCAATTCAAAGTTCAATAATCTAACTATGATTAAATCATGATTCAACTATTATAATTATATTTTATTATATATATAAATAATATTTTGTCATTAAGTTAACACATGTATTGTAATCAAATGATATTTAAATTTTTTAAAGAAATATTAATAAATTATTATGTTTTATTAACTTATATTTAAGGTTAACGCATTTTAATTTAATAAAAAATGCTTTTATCAAAACATATATTTTTGGCCAGTTATACCTAAAAGATATATCATATATTTCAAATAAACCAAATAATAGACTTTTGTTTTTTAGTCTTTCCTATACACAATGCAATATGTTAGAACTTGCTATACTTTTGAATAGCCACTAAGGCAATCAAATTATTGTGCATTCATTCCTATCTTCTTAAATCATCATCATCTTCTTCCTCAATATCTTTCATGAACTTTCGTAGTTTCATTTGCTCATTTAAACTTCTCAACAACAAAAAATGAATCTAGCAAAACAAGCATTCCTTTTCCAAGCTAGAATACAATGGTAAAAGTTACCAAAATTCTAAAAGATTTTTGGCAAGATTTGTATTTTCTGTTATATTTTCTTCTTCTTTTTCTTGGTCTCTTTGTTAATTTCCATCAGTAACCAACAAAAGCTACATATCTCTTTTCTTCCTTTGGTTACCTTTTTTCCTGAACTCATAATGATAAACTCAATATAAAACTAGTTTTTTAACACAACTAACCAGTTTAGTACAATTTTCTTGATTTTTGTCTAGTTTAATGTTAAACTAATCGATTCATTTGATCTTTAATTTTATAGGTCATTCGAACTAGAGTACTAGCTAATTCACTAGTTTTCTGGTAAAACTAGCTTATCTGATCTAATTTTTAAAACTATAGTATTTATCTTTGTTAGGAACTTTTGTTTATAAAATTGTTAGAAGAATGCATCACCCAGTAAGGTTCAATAAGATCTAAGAAGAGGCTTTAAGACCATGCTTTGGCAAAAATTTTCTTTGAGATTTATAGTCAACTAGCTAGTCCATAAGTTATGTTTGAATCCTTATCTAAAAGATAATACTTAATAGACCTTCCCCTTCATGTTTATATTCCTATGAAACCTAGAAGCCTTAATATCATAGGTTGAATATTTGAAGTTATGATGTTTAATTTCTCCTCCTCTTTCTCGGCTCCTTTTGCCAAACTTCCTTTTCAAATTCATTTTCAAAGAAGAAATCAATTTTGACAATTAGACAGATCCCAAACAATAGAACTCTATAGACCAAGTCTTAGTTTCTTCCATAAATCTAACTATATAGTTAGAACTATTGAAGAAGTTATCCCCATTGATTTGAAAAGGACCAAATTAGGAATCAATGATTCAAACATAAAAACAAACACCTAAAAGGCACTAAATAAATAGGTAAAAAGACTCAAAATTCAAAAGACAAAAGACCTAAATAACAAAGTAGATAAACCATTGACTGTTACACCCATCAATGCTCAAAATTCAATAGTGATCACCTACTCATCATGGCTAGTCAATTCTTGAGTCATCAATCAACCCTTGTCCCAAGTGAATTATCCTAATCCTAATTCCCCTTAAATGACATCTTAGGCTACACATAAGTTCAATTATTCATAAGATTCATTAATATAGTGAATTCTAGCTTAGTTAATCATGATTAGGCTCCCTTGGACAAATTCACAATCAATTATGCTAAGCTATATTTCATTGAACACCTTTGATCAAACGACTCAATGATTATACATTTCATCTTTAATTACCTTAATACGATGACTCCCTTAGATTGAAGTGTACCAAGATTCAATTGTGTACTTAAATTAATCCTCTTAATTGATGTTATGATCTAGTAACTCCCTCAAATGGAACTCAATTATAACATCAACCAAGATTCACAACCAATCACATAAAAGCATTGAGCTCAGAATGCATGCTCCATAATAGAATAGAAAGATCACTATCTCCTTACTAACATTAAAGATCCAATACAAAAAACCCCCAAAATACTTCTAATCTTAACTATAATTACAAAATGAAAACAAAAATATAAATAAAAAATGAGAAGAGGAGGAAGGATGAAGGGTATTGCTCAAGGCCAAAGTCTTGAGTAATATAATAAAGGAAACACCAAAGGATTATATGTTTGGAGTCATTTTCCCCTTACTCTCCATCATCTCCCCCTTCCTAAAGCTCTATTAAAGCCTTTAGAACCTTAGCAAAAGAGAAAATTCATCCTGACTTTCTTGGAAACCCTAAAACCCATATTTTTAGGCCTTACATCAGAAAAATGCAAAATTGTACAAATATTAAAGATTTAATGCGCATACACTAATTGAACTTTAGCCTTTGCTTAGAATTGAATTAGTCATATAAGTAATATAATGACCCAGAGTATGAGCATCAATCCCACAAGGGTTGTAATACCTTAACCTCCTAGCTCTCATACAATGGTCACATAGGCAATCCTAACACATTTGTGGTATATTGGTGTACCTTTGCAAGAAAGCATATACTTTTATACATAGATAATTGCATAATTGGGAAGCCATATACATGATTCATGGCTTTAGGAACTATGTGAACTCATCAATATCAATTTCCATCCATATCATATCCATACAAATCAGAAACATCACATTTCATCTCATATATCTTAGGTTTGGAATTATGCATCAAAAAAACAAGAAGTTGCTTTCGGGTTTGCTATCATAAGTTTCTAATATGAAATTTAAAAATTCATAACTAATTCTGAAAAAATCGAAATCATGCATATGGTAGCTTTCTAAAAATTTTTGGATGTTTAATGACTAAAAATAATTTTAGACCAAAATAATAGTGTTTAACTTATGAAAAATAATGGAACAATAACTCAGGTTATGCCTCAAACAACATCAAGACTTGGAATATCAAAAAATTGGTTCTCCCTCTACAGAGTTCCAATTGAGGAGATCTCATTGGCTGTGGAAAGCTTATTATGTCTAATTGATGGTTGTAAAATTTTGTAATCATTAGACTTCATTTGGCCCATGTGTGAATAAAGAAGAAAACTGACCATATGAACAGTATACATACTAATTCTACATAATTTGGCCATATTTGAAAAATTATAATAAATTCTCTAGAGCTCCAAATTCAGTGCTCTTTAGCTCTATAAAAAGCTATAGATGAGATCTACTTGTTGGCCAAATTTCACGCAAAAACTCATCTATTTGGTTAAACTTTGATTCAGCTCACAAATTGGTCAATTTTGAAGTCCATAATGGGTTCTTAAGGTACCAAAAAGCTCTCTTCTTATTCCATAGCCACATGGCATGTCCAAAAGTACAATCATAGCATGAAGAAGCATGCCAAATGGTTCAAATCATCATGGAGCTAAATCTCACCATACCACATGCATTCATACACATGAACATAAGGGTGCTAGGATATCAATCTCCAACATATACATTCATTTAGCCTCAAGATTGATATGCACATCATAAATACATATATTTAAACTTATTAAAATGGTTACATCTCCTATACATCATGTCTTTACAAACTTTAATGTCAAATTACACTCAAAGCTATGCTATTGTCAAGTTGTTGCATAACATGCTCCTTGGCTCCCATTTTTTCTTCCTTAAGCTTCACCTAGATATGGTTAGATGGAAAATGAGGAAGAGTGAGATTCAAAGTGTAACATCTGATTTTTTGAAAATGAAAGAAAATGTGAGAAACGTAATATACGATTTTTCCGTTAACGAACGAAACTCACCAGATACAAAAGGAAGTCCCCCGAAATGATGTAGTTAAGGTCCCAAAAAATTTGAGATGCATTCTAGACTCCAAAAAAGGATAATCCTAGGCCCAAACGAAAACAAAAATGGAGCTAGAATGAAGAAACAATTTCTTACAAAAAATTACGAAATGTAATAACATTTTCGTAAATAAGTGAAACTTTTGGAAAAACATATAGGAAGGCTTTTAAATGAAATTTTTAAGTTGCCCAGGGTTATCAAAGGCCTTAAAAACTATGGAAAGCCCCAAGACAATTAAATCCCCTCTAGTGGACATTTTCCAATATCAGTTAACCCGAACATTGACCGATTCAATTGGTAAGGTTTTAGCTTTAAATTGAATGATTCCAAAGGCATTTTATCAAATTAGGAATCTAAATTTTATAATGGAAAATATGGCTCTAAAAAAAGAGCTAAAACGAAGGTGAAACAAAATTTCCATTATGGAAGGACAAAATTGAAATTTTTGAAAAAGTGTGTTTCTAGAAGCTAAGCACGAAATTTCTGCCCAAAATACAGAATATGATCTACACTCTTAGGCTCACAAGAAGAGGAAGAAAAGGAGGAGAAAAATCAAGAAAAGGTATGGATTCTTGTTAATTTTCTATGTTTTCTTCCATCCAAGCCTCCTTTCCTCCATTCTCCTTTATTTCCTTTCATTAAAATGAAGTTTTCAAATCTGATTTAAGGGAGAAACTTAGGGGAAATTTTGGATTTGAAGAGAAGAGCTTGGAGAACGCAGGATTCAAGTGAGAAAAAGCAATAAAACTAGTTAATTTCTCCTCCTATAGTTGCTACCTTTGGTTCCTCTCCTCCTCCATTTTGCCTAACACGAGAAACCCTAGGAGGACTTGATTTTTAGGCAGAACCAAGGATGAATCTAAGGAAAAAGAGTGTGGAGATTAAGAATATCCAAAGGGAATTAACAAAAACCCATTAGATTTCAAGATGCAATTTCTAGGACTTCAATTGCATCTTATAAAATTTGATTTTGTATGATGATTCTTAGGCCTAAATAAGAGTTTAAATAAGCTCCCAAGATCCTTAAGAGGCTCCCCACATGCATCCTCCCTTAAGAAAATAAAGCAAACTCCAAGAAACCCTATTTCTTTCATAGCCTCGGCCTAAAGGGGTTTGTGTAGCTAAGGAGAGTATTAAATTTTTCTAAGCCCATTTTTGAGTCCTATATGATGAATGAATATAAAGGGAAGCCTTGGAAAAAATTTAGAACCCATAGAAAGTGAGTTAGTGCTTTAGGTTCCATATTATGACCTAAAGAAACAACATATAGTTAGGCCCTTGGTTTTGATTGTGTGACGACTCCAAGAGGTTTAAAAGGAGTCAAGAATCACATTTGGAAGGAAAGAATAAAGCCTAGAATTTATTTGAAGGGTGTTGCTTTATTAGGTGCAATTATGGAACCATAATGAGATTTATGGAGCAAGTTAGTGTCTAAGTGAGTTGTGTGGCTTTAGAATTAATTCCATGAACCTAATTGGTTTCCATACATTGTGTTTAGGCCAAGAGAAACCATTCCACACTTTTGTGTGTGTGTAATTGTATCCAAGGTAGCTCTCTCCACCTTCTCTCATGCATGGAGGTGTGCTTAGCTTGTCTTGAATGTATGTATGTGTATTTTTAAGCCATGAAAAGCGTTCTATTATAACTTTAATTCTATGGTGCCATGATGTTACAATATGCTCTTATATGATATTTTTTATGTGTGCTTGGGTTTGCTTGAGTGTGGTGAAGCCAAGAACCTTTAGCCATGGTGAGGATGAGCCAAGAACCCTTGAGATTAGTTGAGACAAAGCAAAGAATCTTCCAAAAGCAAGATAGGCTCCTAAGAGTATGGTTGAGTCCAAGAATCTCTTAAAGAATGGGTGAGACAAGTCTAATATCCATAAGAAATTGGGTGAGGCCAATCCACTTACTTGGCAAGCCTTTGTATGCTATGTATGACTTTCTCAAATGATAAAAATCCCTCTTGAATGTTTGCACATGTTAACATGACCATACATGCATTTATGAGACTTGTTTTGCATCCATTATGTATGATTGAATAGGAGATGAGCTATTGGGATTCTTTGAATCTCATCCCCTCCTCTCCAATGTTCTAACATGGTAAGTAGACCAAGAGAGTAAGGAGATAAAAGCCAACCACTTGAGAGATGAGAGTATCACATTGAAATGAATGAAATTTGCTTCTTTAAGGCCATCAAGGTAGCAAATGTTGTCATCTATGGTTGTATATGACCTATGACCTCTTGAACATATGTAATTATGTTAATAAGTGATGTATGAATGAGAGTTAAAGTTGTATGTATGAATATACACATTTTGGTTAATTATTGTTAAGTTTTTATTATGGAAATTGCACGTGGCATAGCCAAAAATGAGAGGCATGGAGTTTGGGATCATTTGGACAGCTCACACAAGTCCTAATTATGCTTTTAGACTTACCCAAAAGGTTCCAAACCCTAAGAAAAGCCATTTGGACATTTTGGTATCCCATATGGAGCCAAAATTGACCATAATGGAACCCCATGTCACTTGTTATCCAAATGAGCTCTTCTTGATCTGAGATTTGGCATACAATTAGAGCTTGTTGACATCTTTTTGGGAAGCTATAGAATATAATTTTCAGAGGTCCACAGAATATTTGATGAATTTTCAAAGTTGGCAAATTTTCTGGTTTTGGTCATGTCACTTGTTCATACTGGCCCAAAAATGAAATCTATCACATAGGGCTCAAATGATATCCAATTGCCATGAAATTTCACACAAAAAAACTAGACATTCCTAGAGACTCATGACAACTTAAAGCACCTCATTTCGATGTCTAGGGAGGGAGATATGAATTTTCAAACACTCTATCCAGTATCAGGAACTTCACCCGACCTTAGTTACTGTTTGATTGAGTTTTGAGGTCTAGGTATTCCTGAAATAGTCTGAAGTTATTTTTTTCCTCTAGGTAACATGTAACACCCCGAAATTAATTAAAGTGTTAATTATGGATTAAGATTAATTAAGGATAATTAATAGAGCATAATTGGGCAAGTTAGTGAATAGGTATTCTAGAGAGATAAATTGTTAATATGGGTTGAGAGTTTATTTAGGATGGAGATTTACATCTAAGCCCAAAGTAATTAAATCATGATAAGAGGCTAATGGAGGCCCAATGAATTAGAGGTAAACCCAAACTAATTTAATGAGATAGAGGCCCAAGATTTATCTTGTATAGGCTCAATTAAGTGGCCCAATTACCCTTGTGCAGATCCAAACCCTTGAGCCCTTCAAATTAGGCCCAAATCTCATTAAACTTCAGCAACACAATGTATTAAACTGGCCCAACAGAATTATGCAGCCCAATAATTAAAAACTGGCCCAACAAGCAAAATCTGAAACCCAATTAGATTTGGACTTGGAGCAACCCATGACCCAACCCCTTGACCCAACTTAAACCCATCTAAACCCTAATTGCTTCAGCCACACCTTCATTTTTCTGAAACTCAAGAGGCAAATTGGAGGTTGAGAAGGAGGCTAGGCTAGGGTTTGGGGCAAGATTTTTGCATTTTCACACACTTAGAGCAAGATTCAGCCAAGGTAATAGTTATACAACTTAATCCCTTCATCTTCCTCTTTAATTTGGTCCGATTAGTTTTTCATTTGGAGAGATTTCATTATACCCAAAATCTGAAAAGAGAGTGTTTAGGGGTTTTCTTGATGAAATTCGTAGGTTAAGGTTGGGGCTGGTATTTGGTGACTTTAAACCCCCCATTTTGATGTTTTCCTTGTTGGTTTGGGACCCCCATAGCTGATTTATATTATGGGTACTAATTTTATACGAATTTGCTTAGGATTTTGGGTGAAACATTGAGAATTCTGGTGGGAGATACTTGAATCCGAATTTGGGATTTGTGGTGGCTGTTGCAATTGTCTGCAAGTGAGGTAACCGGGGTTTACATTAATTCCATGCATGTATCTATTTTAATTCCATATTTGCTGTATATGAATGATTTGAAATGTTAAATGAATTGGTTGGCTATCTGTTGTATTATGATTGAACCTTGTGAGTCCATGGTGGAGCTGTGGTGCGGCTGCCACCCGTGCATGTGCTACGATCGAGCACCGGGTATGATCAACCCCAGATGCACTGAGCCCTGGTGTGCTCAATGGGGAGTAGGTGCCGTGGATGGGCCTCTCCCGATGTTAATGGCCTTTAACATGTTAAACATATGATTGCTAGTATGGGATAGTAATCATGATAGCCTAATTGTTTCATTTGCTGAAATGACTGATATGATTCTGATATGGATTTTGATTCATGCATGTATGTTGATTAAACTGGATTATATGATGGAATTATTTTGGTTACTGAGATTTATATCTCACCCCGTGTTATGGGATCAATATTTCAGGTGAAGGTTCCTCGGGTAAGAATAAGGGTAAGCAAGTGGATGAAAATCCATAAGCTTCAACCTATGGGGAGATGACTACACTTGGGCTGACTTAGCTAGTATAGATGCTAATTTTGTATTCCTTAATGTATAGCATCATCATGTATCTGCATTGCCAAGTGTAGGCTTGAACATTTGATTTATTGAGAATGTATGTACTAAAGGGTTAGACCCCCTCTTGACTTAGTTTTTGATGTATGGATTCATATGATCTGCTGTAAACTTTGTTGACCTATAATATGGTTGTCAATGGAAATGTAACTCTTGAGATATTGGTATGAACCCCCATTGTATGGAACCCCTATCGATTGAGTATTAAAGGATAGTTGCTGGTAATTCATGTATATTCTGTTGTTGCTATTTTATAAACTTGCTAATAGAGGGTGATTAGAGAACGGATATGGGCATATAAGTTTTGAATTGGTAATGGAAGAATAGCTAAGTAAATGAGGTAGATAAATGACATTAGAGCTATATAAAATGAGGGGAAGTGACCTTAGAATGTCCCTAAGAAGAGAAATGGAGTGTAGGGGGCGAAATAGAGTGAAAACAGTGACAGAGGGGAATCACGCCGCGGCCTAGGGAGTGACAGTGGCGAGGGACGCCGCGGCTTGAGAAATCTCGCCGCGGCGCGGAGTGAAAATAATCGCCTAGGGGGTGACAGAACGTAACTTCGCCGTGGCGCAAGAAGTCTCGCCGCGGCGCGAGTCGAGAAAATTAATTTGGGAGGTTACAGTAGCAAAACTCGCCGCGGCGCCACATAGGTTGGTCGCGGCGCAGGTCCAACTCGCCGCGGCGATAGTCAAGAAAATTCCAGAGAGTAACTGGGCCGCGGCGCAAGTTTAAAAATGTGGTTTTTGAGCTCCAGAACCTAACTTAGCCGTGGCGGGAAAGTTCCAAGTCGCGGCGCAGGTCCCCAAACTCCTATATTTGACCTAGAAACCTTAATTTCAGTAAGGATAATGTTAGGGAATAGTTTGAGTACATTGGTGGGAGGTTTTTGCGGGTTGAAATTGATTAATGGATGAATCCTAAACCTTTAATGATGGCACAAACCCCTTTTATGCATGTTCCCATTATGGTTGTTAGTTGATGATCCTAGTAGTATCAAGGTTTAAATTTCCCCTATATTTTCTTAATGTAACTAATTGCAATGACTCCAAACCTTGATCATTATCTATTAATTGTGTATTTAGCTATAATCACTGACATTAGAAGCTAGGGTCGTCACATAACATCCATAGCTTTTTAGATTGGTATCATTTACATGGATTGGACCTTTTGGAATTAATAAGACATTTTTTAAATTTACTGCAGCATTTTGTGGTAGCACCAGTGGACAACCTGACCTCTGGACCTTCTTGAATGTCAAACATCCTCTGTGTTAGATGTTATAGTCTGGACATATTTTTAGATGAAGTGTACATGTGTAGCATTCTATAATAGCCATGAATGTATGATTTCTATTTTTCTAGAATTAGTTATGATTTTCCAAAGTTTGGGACAGAAAAGAGGAAAATCTAGCCGAAAATATACACATGTATTTTATGCTTCCCTTAGAGTTCCGAAAATTGTAGGCCACCTTTAATGATGCAAATGAGTTTTATTCATGTAATTAAATATGAAAATGTGATGTATAAGCTCATATGATCCACATGACATCAAATGAAATTTTTATACGTGACGCAACGCTAAGAAATATATTATTTAATGCTATTTTCTTTGTCTCTTTATGAGTTGCTTGATATGAGGCATAGAGATAGAATGAAATGAGTTAGAAATATATGGTGTTACATTTATTGGTATCAGAGCAAAGTTTTAGACTCTCTCAAATTAGATTTGGCGTGAGGATGTAGCCATAGGATTATGTAAAAGGCTTGAACGGATAGGTAGAGCCTTATATGAGACATGTTGGGTGTATGAGGATAATGGTAGCTTTGTTTATGATAAGTAAGTTGTATGATGGTCTTAGTGTAGCTAATGGACACCGAGAAAGAGTGGCCTCTAGAGTAGCTTGAGCAGAGCTAACCTTGAGCAGAGTTGAGTGATCCAATAGCTAGAGCTTGATGAGATATGATAGGTCGCCAAGATCAGTGGCAAGTCTTATATATAAATGACAAAAAATGATCTTGTTGATAGGAAGAGGCTTGCTAGAGAGAGTATGTGAGGCCTAATTCTCCCTAGTAGTCATACTCAGGCCATTTTGAGATGTCCTGCTTAATGCAGAGACAAGTAATGATGCAGCATGATATGAGGTGAAACTGCGACTACACAGGACCAGTTTAGAGGGAAAATGAGAAGAGAGTTACCCCCTAGCCATAACACCCAAATGTCTAGATAAGTATTAGAGCCTAAAAAGTTAGTTTTCTCAGGCCAAGAGTTTGAGTTACAAGCTACACCCTTTAGAGCCTTGACAGCTCAAAGGTGATAGTTAGCTATTCATGAACAAAATAATAAGTAGAACTCTCTAGCTTGATGACGGGCTAGGTATAGAGGCAATGAGGTTCGGGTTAGTAGCTAAAGATGAAAATCCAATTCCTGAAAAAGTAAGCCAATCAGAGACTATTAGCTGTGGCCAATTAATTGTTTAGCCGCAGCTAATTATTCTATAGAAGCAGTGAGATAATCCAGAGAGTTCCTCACCGCTGCCAATTAAAAAATTAGTCACATCTAATACTTAAACAAGAAAACTAGGGTAAACCCGAGGCTGATTAGCTACAACAAATGATAAGGGATCAATCGATCCACATAGAGCAAAAACCCCTAGTATAAGTGGAGAAAAGGAGTAATGAATAGTTACAAAAGATCAGTAAGAAATCTATGGGCCAAGTAGTTGAAACTGAGGAAAGAGCTCAACATAAAGGAAGTTAGATACAGGGATAATGAGGTTATTAAAACCTGCCTATAAGGCATTAACTCTTACCTAGAGTGCTACCCAGTGAGACACTGAATGATAGAATGTTAGTGTAGCCTCCAAATAACATCAGATAAGACTACCAACAGTTAGGCACATAGTGAGTGGCCTAGAAGGGTGTACCTCATAGGTAACACCTATAGGTAAGTATGCGTAACCTAGTAACAGAGACTCAGAAAAGAATGAGAATAGTTAGTAAGCTACGGATTCGATAAGATAGCTAGCCTAGGCTGAGCATAAGCTAAAGCTTGGGGGAGATGACCAGTAGCATTGTTCCAGGTGAGATATGTAAATGAAAGACTCGGTGAAAGTTCTCCTTGGATCGAGAAACGAAAGATGAGACATTCTAAATTGGGGAAACCACCCAATAATAGTTAGCAAATTCCCCTAGATAGACTCCCCTGAGTCATAAAGTATAGTGATAAAGGAAGCGAGGAAGAGATGAGAAATTAGCCACAGAAGAGATGCCCTCGCTTTAGTAATGATTAAATGAGTAGACTAAGCCCATAAAAGTAAATGGATAAGGGTCCAATAGTTAGTTAGACGACCTCCCTAATATGAGAATGATATGGAAACAAGGCACGTGAGTGATTAGAGCACCCAGTAGAGTATAAGCTTTCAGTAAAGTAAAGTCCAGACAGTGAAAGTACGTATCCTGGATTAGGTTAGTAAAACCCTAGAAATAGTATATTGTGCTCCTGGGGATGAAGCTAAAGAGATTAAACAAAGAGTAAGCCTAGCTCTGATCTAAACATAGATATGAGCTGAGACAAATAGCTAGTGCCTTAGTACCCTCAGGAAAGCTCGAGGGAGCTAGAGACTGCCTAAGAAGGTGAGCCTCGTGTTATATAGAGAAAGAGTGTAAGCTGAGAGTGCCATAAAAGGAAATTCTTGAGATTATATGAAATAGAATCCTTCTTACCAAAAGATAGTCTAGCTAAGAGTAGAGTAAGAGTATGAGTGAAAAATAGACCCCCTTAATGTTATAGAGAGTAAATAAGTAGAGGAACCCTAGGAAAATACAGGTGCTCTTGAGCATAGAAAAACCTGAACTAGCAATAGAAATAGCCAATAGTAAAATATCCTTTAACCTGAGTAAGAGGATAAGAAAAGTAGAAAGAGAAGAAATGATAGTGTTTAAGCCGAGGGCATATTAATTAAGAATAGATATTCAGTTAAAGAAAGTACACCTGTCCTTGGCATAGATGCCCTTCTAACATGACACTGCCCGAAGTAAAAATAGTCGAACAATACAAAGAGATCTCGAGATGTAGTAAAGAAAGAATCCTACTTTCCCCGAGCACTCAACAAGAATAGGGTAGATAGAGAAAAGTAAGAGAGGGATACTTTAAATAATTGGGAAACTTGTAATATACAGGTGATAGTGGCTTTAAGCTCAGTCTTGAGGCACTTGTGTATTAGTGTTTGATATTATGGTTTGCTTGCAACAATAGTTACATGATATTGGGTCTAGCCAACCCAGCAGTAATGTGACTTGAATGCGTAGCAAACGATGGCATCAATCATCAAAGTGTCCCAACAATCAAAAAGTATTCTAGCTAGAAAAATGATGAAATAAGTCAGAAAAGAAAGGTAAAAGGATTTCAGTAATATCAAAATGATGAAAAAAAGCATACAGAGAGGAATCCCCAGTAAAGAATGTTCAGATTCAGATAGCATGAGTTTCATATGTATAGCCTGAGTCCCTTATAGTATATATAAATGAAATGAATAGGGACCAATGCATAGCCTCTCTCCTGCCAAACATGTTAACCACACTCAAAGTATGAGATGCCCTAGTGCCAAAGCACTTAAAAGCAGAACATGTGCATAGTTAGTAACTGCAAGATATGAGAGGAAGATTAGAATGAGTACACGTAAAGTAAGTAAGTCAATAGAGTAAGAAAAGAAAGCCCAAGTAAAAAGGGCTAATGTGGGAATCTGAGGATCCTATGAAGAGCGATGAATGAAAAAATTTGAAATGCTCCCTAGTATCAGTATGATGGGATCCTAGAGAATTAGATGACATAGAACCCACTTTGCACGAAGAGCATGATGTACCTCTGAGTTTAGCCTTAGTTATTATGAGTGATGGTAACCAGACTTAGTGAGTATGTATTTTACTATCAAATATAGTAATCTTAGGCTTTGATGTCTCCTAAAGATAGATTGTAGTAGATCCCAGCATAGTACAGCGAGTTGCAGTAGACCCTAGCAAGGCTTTGAGAAGTCGCAGTAGACCCAGGGGTCACAGTAGATCCCACAGAGTTACAAAGAGTCCTAGCCACAGCATAATAGTTCTTTGGTGAGATAACGGCCTGAGATAGTTTTATAGAGCATTAGTCTCAGAGACCAGTATAGTTTTAGTTAGCTTTTATCTCAGAGACTAGAGACCTCCTGAGTCTGGTAGACTGTTGCTACAGAGATATGAAGGCTTTACTCAGATAATTAGACTACCGATTAGCTCTCTTTAGATATGAGCATAGTATATGGGATAAGAAAAACAAGAAATTAGCTTTCCAGAGTTAAAGCTAGATGAACCACTGCCTAGCAGATAATAGCCCTAATCGAGGGATAGAGAGATTCCCATATGCTAGCTTATGTGTACAAAAAGTGGTCAAGTGCAATTTTACATGAGATAAGTGGTACAGTATGTCTCTAGTGAGCAAAACTATGAGAATACCTAGCATCCCATCAGAGCCCAGCAATAGTCAGTGGTAGTAGTGTAATACCATATCTTTCTAGCCTTCCTCATACAATTCATATGCTCCATAACATGCATTCTTAGGAGTTCTAAGAAAATAAGATATAAATAATGGATTAAATTTACGTTGCACTATATATGAAAATTCCATTCGAGGTCACGTAGGCCGTATGAACCCATTCTATACTTTCTCATATTTAATTACATCAATACAACTACTTTGCATCACAAAATCATGCCCACAATTCATGGAAACCGAAAGGAAGCATGAGATGTGGCTATTTTATTTCGGCTAGATTTGGCCCTCTTTCTGATCAAACTTTGAAAAATTATAACTAATTCTAGAAAAATCAAAATCATACAATATTAGCCATTATGAAAAGCTTTAGATGTCTAATTCACACTAAAAATATGCCGCAAAGGACATTTGACATCCAAAATGGTCCAGAGGTCAGACTGCATTTTGAAACTATCACAGAATTCTGCAGAAAACTTTGAAAATGTCCAATTAATTCCACAAACATCCAATTCATGAAAATGATACCAATCTGGAAAGCTGTGGATGTTAGCTAGAGAAAAAAAATATCTCCAGAACATTTTATCAAGCCCAAACCTCAAAATTCAATGGAACAGTGCCTCTAGTTGGGCAAAATTACTGATACTGGACAGAATTCATATCTCCCTCTCTAGACCTCTAAATGAGGTGCTTCTAGTTGGCACAAGTCTCTATGATTGTCTAGTTTTTTTGTATAAAATTTAATGGCAATTGGACATCATTTGGGCCTGGTGTGACAGAATGCAATTTCGGACTAAATAAATAGTGCAATAAACCAGAAACCATGAAAATTGCCAACTTTGAAAAATCATCAAATATTTTGTAGACCTCCAAAAATTATGATCTTTAGCTTCCCAAAAATATCTCAATGAGACCTAATTGTATGCTAAATTTCAGATCAAGACTAACTCATTTGGCTAAAAAGTGACATAGGGTTCTATTATGGTCAAATTTGGCTCCATATGGGGTGTACCAAACTTACCAAATGGCTTTCCCTTGGTGTTGGCACCTTTTGGGCAAGTCTAAAAATATATTTAAGACTTTTGTGAGTTGCCCAAATGGTTCTAAAGCTCATGGATTTCATTTTGGCTATTCAACCCATACTTATGCACATTTACATCATACTTCCACATTGCATAATTTGGCATTACATACTCAAAATATATGCTAGAAGTCATACATCATATTCATACATTTAAATATCATAGAATATCATATTTACACATGTCTGAAGATTTATAGGCCATTCACAACATCATATACATCATGAACCATCATTATGGTTCCAAAATGGATAAAACAAGGCATATGCTTGTCAATCTCCTTCTTTTATTGTTGTTGGCTCCCTTCACTATAGCTACTTGGTCCACCTAGCATGTTAGAGCATTGGAGAGAAGGGATGAGATTCAAAGAATCCCAATAACTCATCTCCTATTCAATCATACATAATATGTGCAAAGCAAGCTTTACAAATGCATGCATGGAGAAAATGGAAGTCATGGACATTTTAAAAGCAAACTTGGCATATAAACAAATCATACAAGACATTTAAGAGCTCACTAAGTGTTTAGATTGGCCTCACACTTCTCCTCATGGATTTTGGACTTGCCTCACCCATTCTTTGAGAGCTTTGGACTCAACCATACTCTTGGGAGCCCACTTTACTTTTGGAAGACTCTTTACTTTGTCTTTACTTTGTCTCAACTAAGCTCAAGGGTTCTTGGCTCATCCTCACCAAAGGGAAGAGTTCTTGGCCTCTCCACACTCAAGCAGACTCAAACAAATATCATGTACTCATTTAGAACCATAACATGGCATCAAGAATCATAGCATTTAAAGGCATGCTAGCACACTTCTCATAGCTTGAAAATACACATACATATTCTAAAACAAGCTAAACACACATCCATACATGAGAGAAGGTGGAGAGAGCTACCTTGTGTACACTCACACACTTTTTCCCTAAAATTAAAGCCTCCTCTTTTGGCCACACACCCACAAATTGGTGGAGATGGTTTCTCTTGGCCTAGATACAATTTATTAGAGCCAATTAGGCTCATGAAACACATTCTAAGGCTACATAACTGAAGGAAACACTAAATTGCTCTATAGGCTCCATTATGGTCCATAATTGCACCTAATGAAGCAACACCCCTCAAATAATTTCTAGGCTCCATTATTTCCTTTCAAATATGATTATTGACTCCTTTTAAGCCTCTTGGAGTCATCACACAATTAAAACAAGGAGCCTAACATCATATTGTTTCTTTAAGTCATAATATGGAACCTAAGGCACCAAATCACTTTCTATGAGTTCTAAATCTTTTCCAAGGCCTTCCTTCATTTTCATTCATCAAATATGACTCAAGAATGGCCTTAGAAAAATTTAAAACTCTCCCCCACTACTAGAACCCTCCTTGGCCGAGACATAGGCATCATTTGGGCTACATGGAGATTTCTTTGTTTTCTTGAAGGAGGAAGCTTGTGGGGAGCATCTTAGGGATCTTAGAAGCTCATTTAAACTCTTAATTAGATCTAGGAATTATCATATGAAATCAAATTTTGGAAGGTGCACACAAAACTCTAGAATTTGCATCTTGAAATTAATGGTTTTTTGATAATTCCCTTTGCATATTCTTAATCTCCACACCTTTTTTCCTTATATTCATGCTTGGTTCTGCCTAAAAATCATCTTCTCATAGGTTTTTCTCAAGTGGGGCGAAATGGTGGAGAAGGGGACCAAAGATGACAACTATAGGAAGAGAAATTACCTTGTTTTCTTGCTTTTTCTCACTTGAATTTTGTGTTCATTGAGCTCCTCTCTTCAAATCCGAATTTTCCCCTCAATTTCTCACTTAAAACAGATTTATAAACTTCATTATAATCATAAGAAACAAAGGAGAATGGAGGAAAAGAGGTTTGGAAGAGAAAGCGCATGAAAAACCATGAAAATCCATACCTTTTTACCTTGAGTTTCTCCTCCTTTTCTTCCTCCTCTTGTGTGCCTCATCCCCTAGGGTTTTCCTTTGGTTTTGGGGTAGAACATGGTCGTGTATAATGAAGGGAGAAGAAGGGTGCATCATATATATAGGTGGGAGGAAGTTACACTTTTTAAAAATTCCCATTTTGCCCTTCATTCTTGACATTTTCATTTCTCCTTCATTTTAGCTCCATTTTTGGAACCGTCTTTTCCATTATGAAATTTAGGTTCCCAATTTAGTAAAAATCCTTTGGAATCACTCAAATTAGAGCTAAAATATTCTCAAATGAATCAGTCAAAGTTCAGGCACACTAACATTGGAAAACATCCACCGGAGGGGCTTTAGCTGTCCCAGGGCTTTCTATGGTTTTTAGGGCCTTCGAGAACCCTGGGAAATTCAAAACTTTAATTTAAAAAGCCCTTCTATGTGAATTCCAAAATTTGCTCAAAATTACGAAAGTGTCATTTCATTTCGTAAGCTTTTCGTAAGAAATTGTTTCTTCATTCTAACTCCATTTTTCTTTCCGTCTGAGCCTGGGATTCTCATTTTTAGGAGTCTAGAATGCTTTCTAAATTTTTTGGGACCTTAACTACATCATCTTGGGGGACTTCCTTTTGTATTCGATAAATTTCATTCGTTTATGGAGAAACCGTACGTTAGGTTTCTTATGTTTTCTCTGGTTTTCAGAGAACCGGATATTACAAGTAGCTCTTCGATGCCAATATGAGATATATGTTAGGCCAATCAGTATTGAAATGAAGGACTATAAAATACCATTATAACTGAGTAAAGAAGTAAGGAAAAGTCCCGGCCTACAGAGCTAAAAGCAGTAGTAAATAGAGAAGCGGGGATCATTGAAAGTTGAAACTCCTCAAAGGAGTTATAATCCCAGTAAGTAATTGAGGTGTGAGGCCTGTGACAGAAAGAATGTGAATTGTAATCATGGGATGAGCTAGTAAGAAAGAATGCATATATGAACAGTGGACGGAACATGTACATAAGTAAACAGACAGAAAAAAAACCTTCGATGGCTGTAATGATAAAGAAAAATGATGAGATGTCATGAGAAACCATTAGGAGAGGATATAGGAGATTTGATACTAAATAAGTCACCTCCCAAGATATGTGAATGAATCTACTGAAAGAAACGTTAATCCTGCGAACGAGTTAACATTAACTCGATATAATTAGTAAGCTCTCCCGGGATAGGCTTTCAAAGTCAAAAATTTCTTTCCCTTATAAGAAAGAACTCGCTAGTATTTTATAGCAATAGAGCCCTTATTAAGAGCTAGTAATAAAAGTTCCCTGGCTAAGAGAAAATTCAAAAGAATGAAATTGTTAAGAAAGTGTATAAAGCCAGGAAAAAGGAAAAGAAAAAAGTAATTAGCCAGAAAAGAAAAGAGTAAGAGAAAGTGTACCCCAAATTTTAAGGATGAAATTTATTTAAAGGAGGAGAACTATAATATCTGGTTTTCTAAAAATGTAAGAAACGTAACGTATAATTTTTCTATTAACGAATGAAACTCATCGGATACAAAAGTAAGTCCCCTGAAATGATGTAGTTAAGGTCCCAAAAAATTTGAGAAATATTCTAGACTCCAAAAAAATGAGAATCCTAGGCTCAGACAAAAAGAAAAATGAAACTAGAATAAAGAAACAATTTTTTATAAGAAACTTACGAAACGTAATGGCATTTTTGTAAATAAGTGTAACTTTTGGAAAAACATATAGGAAGACTTTTTAAATAAAATTTTTGAGTTGCTCAGGATTCTCAGAGGCCTTGAAAACCATGGGAAGCTCTGAGACAGTTAGATCCCCTTCGGTGGATGTTTTCCAATATCGGTTGACTCAAAATTTGACCAATTTGTTCGGTAAGGTTTTAGCTCCAAATTGAGTGATTCCAAAGGTATTTTATTAAATTAGAAATCTAAATTTTATAATGGAAAAGATGGTTCTCAAAAAGGAGCTAAAACGAAGCCGAAACAAAATTACCATTATAGAAGGACAAAATTGAAATTTTTGAAAAAATATGTTTCTAGAAGCTCCCATGCACTTCTCCTATCTTCTCCCATCTTCTTAAGCACGAAATTTCTGTCCAAAATACAAAATATGATCTGCTCTCTTAGGCTCACAAGAAGGGGAAGAAAAGGAGGAGAAAAATCAAGAAAAAGGTATGGATTCTTGGTAGTTTTCTATGCTTTCTTCTATCCAAGCCTCCTTTCCTCCATTCTCCTTTGTTTCCTTTCATTAAAATGAAGTTTTCAAATCTGATTTAAGGGAGAAACTTAGGAAAAATTTCGGATTTGAAGAGAGGAGCTTGAAGAAAGTAAGATTCAAGTGAGAAAAAGCAAGAAAATTAGGTAATTTCTCTTCCTATGGTTGCTACCTTTAGTTCCTCTCCTCTTCCATTTTGCCTAACATGAGAAACCCTAGGAGGACTTGATTTTTAGGTAGAACCAAGGATGAATCTAAGGAAAAAGAGTGTGGAGATTAAGAATATGCAAAGGGAATTAACAAAAACCCATTAGATTTCAAGATGCAATTTCTAAGGTTTCAAATACACCTTGTAAAATCTGATTTTGTATGATGATTCCTAGGTCTAAATAAGAGTTTAATGAGCTCCCAAGATCCCTAAGAGGCTCCCCACATGCATCCTCCCTTAAGAAAATAAAGCAAACTCTAAGAAACCCCATTTCCTCCATAGCCTTGGCCTAAAGGGGTTTGTGTAGCTAAAGAGAGTATTAAATTTTTTTAAGCCCATTTTTAAGTCTTATATGATGAATGAATATGAAGGGAAACCTTGGAAAAAATTTAAAACCCATAGAAAGTGAGTTAATGCTTTAGGTTCCATATTATGACTTAAAGAAGCAACATGTAGTTAGGCCCTTGGTTTTGATTGTGTAATGACTCCAAGAGGTTTAAATGGAGTCAAGAATCATATTTGGAAGGAAAGAATGGAGCTTAAAATTTATTTGAAGGGTGTTGCTTCATTAGGTACAATTATGGAACCATAATGAGGTTTATAGAGCAAGTTAGTGTCTAAGTGAGTTGTGTGGTTTTAGAATTAATTCTATGAACCTAATTGGCTTCCATACATTGTGTTTAGGCCAAGAGAAACCATTCCCACACTTTTGTGTGTATGTGGCCGACAAAGGGAGCTTGCCTTGTAATTGTATCCAAGGTAGCTCTCTCCACCTTCTCTCATGCATGGATGTGTGCTTAGCTTGTCTTGAATGTATGTATGTATGTGTATTTTTAAGCCATGAAAAGTATTCTAGCATGACTTTAATTCTATGGTGCCATGATGTTACAATATACTCTTATATGATGTTTTTTATGTGTGCTTAGGTTACTTGAGTGTGTTGAGGCCAAGAACCCTTAGCCGTGGTGAGGATGAGCCAAGAACCCTTAAGATTGGTTGAGACAAAGCAAAGAGTCTCCCAAAAGCAAGATGGGCTCCTAAGAGTATGGTTGAGTCTAAGAATCTCTTAAAGAATGGGTGAGACAAGTCCAATATCCACAAGCAATTAGGTGAGGCTAATCCACTTGCTTGGCAAGCCTTTGTATGCTATGTATGACTTTCTCAAATGATGAAAATGCCTCTTGAATGTTTCCACATGTCAACATGACCATACATGCATTAATGAGACTTGTTTTACATCCATTATGTATGATTGAATGGGAGATGAGCTATTGGGATTCTTTAAATCTCATCCCCTCCTCTCCAATGTTCTAACATGCTAGGTAGACCAAGAAAGCAAGGAGATAGAAGCTAACCACTTGAGAGATGAGAGTATGACATTGAAATGTATGAAATTTGCTTCTTTAAGGCCATCAAGGTGGCAAATGTTTTCATCTATGGTTTTATATGACCTATGACCTCTTGAATAGGTGTAATTATGTTAATAAGTGATGTATGAATGAGAGTTAAAGTTGTATATATGAATATGCACATTTTGGTTATGTATTGGCAAGTTTGTATTATGGAAGTATGTGTATAATTGCATGTGGCATAGCCAAAATGAGAGGCATGAAGTTTGGGGCTATTTAGACAGCTCACACAAGTCCTAATTATGCTTTTAGACATGCCCATAAGGTGGCAAACCCCAAGGAAAGCTATTTGGACATTTTGGTATCCCATATGGAGCCAAAATTGACCATAATGGAACCACATGTCACTTTTTATTGAAATAAGCTCTTCTTGATCTAAGATTTGGCATGAAATTAGAGCTTGTTGATAGCTTTTTGAGAAGTTAAAGAACATAATTTTTGGAGGTCCACAGAATATTTGATAAATTTTCAAAGTTGGCAAATTTTTTTGTTTTGGTTATATCACTGTTCATATGGGTCTAAAAATAAAATCTGTCACACAGGGCTCAAATGATGTCCAATTGCCACAAAAGTTTATACATAGAAACTAGACATTCCCAGTGATTTATTCCTAGAAGCACCTCATTTGTATGTCTAGAGAGGGAGATATGAATTTTCAAAGAACCTGTCCAGTATCAGAAACTTCACCCGACCTCAGTTACTGTTTCATTGAGTTCAAGGTATGGGCATTCCTGAACTAGTCTAAAGTTATTTTTCTCCTCTAGCTAACATCCACCGCTTTTAGATTGGTATCATTTGTATAGATTGGATTTTTATGAAATTAATTGGACATTTTTTAAGTTTGTTGCAGAATTTTGTTGCAACACTAGTGGACAGCCTGACCTCTAGACCTTCTTGAATGTCAAACGCCCTCTGTGTTAGATGTTATGGTCAAGACATATTTTTAGCATGAAGTTGTAGCTTTCTAGAATGGCTAAGAATGCATTATTTTTATTTTTCTATAATTAGTTATGATTTTTCAAAGTTTGTGACAGAAAAGAGGAAAATTTGGCCGAAAATATACACATGTATTTTATGCTTCCCTTTGAGTTCCACAAAATGTAGGCCACCTTTAATGATGCAAATGAGTTGTATTCATGTAATTAAATATAGGAATATGAGCTTATATGGTCCACGTGACACCGAATGAGATTTTTATACGCGATGCAATGTTAAGAAATATATGATTTAATGTTATTTTTCCTTGCCTCTTTGTAAGTTACTTGATATGAGGCATAGAGATATAATGAAATGAGTTAGAAATATATAGTGTTACAAAAAGAATCACAATAACTCTTTATCCTTTTAAACATACATAATGGATGCATATACATGTCAAAGAATGCATGGATGGCATTTAAGCTATTAGTGAACATGCATAGAGCATTTTCCTTATCATAGAGGCTGATACATGTCATACATAGGCTCTTAAGGACAGTGGTCTAGCCTCCCCCATTTTCTTTCAGACTTTTGGATTTGCCTCACCCATTTTCAAGGGACTTTTGACTTAGCCTCACTCTTCTTGAGACTTTTAGCTTTGTTTCACCCATTCCTAAGGACTTTTGGCTCATCCTTACCCATGCTAAGGAACTTTTGGCATAACCAAACCCATTCAAGCCACTTTGCATATATAAACACATTTCAAGAAATATAATGGTATCATAACAGGTAATCATTGGCTAGAAACATTTCTCATAGTCCAAACATACACACAAGCACTCAATAACAAGAAAATAACCAAGCAATGCATGTGATCAAGCTTAGAGAGCTACCTTAAAGCAATTATCACACACTTTTTCCTTAATTCTTCTTCCCCTTTTTGGCCAAGCACTTGTAACTAGATGGCACTTGATTCTTTTGGCCTAGACACATCAAATAGGACACAATTACATAATTAAAGCAAGCTCTAGCATTACAAACACTCTATATAAGGCTACTTTCTAATATGGCTTCATTATATTTCCATACAAGGCATAATGAAGAAACTATTGGAATTCATGATCTTGGCTCCATTTTCTCCTTCAATCGAAGTCCCTTGACTCCATTTAGACTCCTTGGAATTATCACCAGTTCATTTTAACAAGCTTAGATATAAGTTGCTTCTTTATATCTTAAAATAGAGCCTACACTTCCATCTCCCAAACCATGCTTACTAAATTTATTCCAATACTTCCTTTGATATTTATTTATCATATTTAGTCCCTTTCTAGCCTTAGAAAAATTTAAAACATGCCTTAGGAGCAAGAACTAGCTTAGGCCAAGACATGGAGGAGCTTGAAGACCCATAGAGTTTTGTAACTTTTCTTTAGGGAATTGGCTCATATGAGGCTTTGTAGGTGTCTTGAGAACCCATATATACTCTTAGACAACTTAAATTGCCATTAAAAAGTATCATACCTATCAAGATGCAACTAAATCCCTAGGTTTTGATAACTTGACTTCTAATGCTTTTCTTTTGAATTTCTTTGCATATACTTGTTTCTCATACTCTTGCTTGCTAAGACCAAACTCACTCCCTCTTAGCTAGTATAACACCATAATTCTCTAGCGTATCTCATGTTATTTCCATACCTTATCCCATGCAATTCACAAGGAAGCAAAACAATGGCATTAAAATAATGAATAAATTTGCATTGCATAGTAGATAAATTTTTCATTCGGTGTCCCATAAACCATATGAACTGCCTTAACTCATTCTTATATTTAATTAAACAAATACAACTCATAACCATCCCAAGAAGTGTCCTAGAACTCATGCAAGTGGATGGAATACATGAAATTCAATGGTGTAGCCTCAGCCAGAAATTCCAGCATACTATCATAAACTTTGAAAAATCATAACTAATTTTAGGAAAATCAAAATTAAGCATTCTTTACCATTCTAGAAAGCTACAGATATCTAATTTATTCTAAAAATATATCTAGACCACAACATGGGCTGCTAGCTATTGAAAATTGATGGAACAATACCAGAGATTGACTATCATTACTGGTACTATCCTCCAACTTCAAAAATTCATATCTCTCTACTCAGAGGTCTAATTGGGATGATCTCAGTGGCCATGGAAATATTATCATGTCTAGTTTGTGCCTATAAACTTTTATAAGTATTAGACATCATTTGACCCTTAAATGGCACAGCCTAAATTACTGACAAAATCAATAGTGTCTGCATTAGTTCAACAGAAAAATGTTAACTTTAAAAAATCATAATTAATTACATAGAGCTATAATCTAGTCTTTGGCTTCCTAAAAAGCTTTGGATAATATATATATGCATGCCAAATTTCATAGGCAAATTCATCCATTTGGTCATATTTTGACATTGGGTTGTGAAATGGTCATTTTTGCATCTTATAAAAGGTTCAAATGATCCATTTTAGCTTCTAAGGCAACTATAACCACTTGAGCATGTGGAAAAGCACCAAAATGGTCTACTAAACTTGTATCAAAGGTGTATAAACCTAGAAATTAAAAACTCACTCTCTCACCCCATACCATACACAAGAATCCATATGCTTTAAGTTGCCATCCACTACCCAAAATGCACATTATCATTCATTTAGCATCAAAACTCATACATGCATCACATATGTGGATAATTACACATGTTCAAATGATTACATAACAATTTCATCCTAGAATTACATCATATGCCATTTGTATGGCTATAAAAGAGACAAAACTAGGCATTTTGTTGTTAAGCTTTCATCTCCCAATATGGTGGCTTCCATTACCTTGCTCACTTGGTCCACCTAGCATGTTAAGACATTGGAGATGAAGGAATAAGATTCAAAGAATCCCAATAGCTCATCTCCCTTTCAATCACACATAAAGAATACAATACAAGTCTTGAAAATGCATGCATGAGCATAATAGAATGTGTGATCATTCAAGAAACATTCTTAGCATTTGAACAAATCATACAAAGCATACATAGACTTACCAAATAAGTTGATTAGCCTTACCCATTCTCTTCAAGGTTATTGGACTTGCCTCACCCTTTTTCTTAAAGCCCTTAAACTAAGCCTTGCTCTTGGGAGACTCTAGACTTTGTCTCCACCATTCTCAAGGGTTCTTGTCTCATTCTCACCATGGCTAAAGGGTTTTTGGCTCATTCTCACCATGGCTAAAGGGTTCTTGGCTTCTCCACACTTAAGCAAACCAAAACAAATATACTAAATATATCATTTGAAAACATAATGCAACATCATGGTACCATAGAACATAGACATATGCTAGAACACTTTTCATGGTTTAAAATATACATACCCACATTCAAAGACAAGGTAAGCACATATTCATGCATGAGAGAAAGTGGAGAGAGTTACTTTTGGTGCAACCACACACTTTTCTCTTTAGAATTGCACTCCCTTCCTTGGCCACACACTCACAAGGATGGGAGACTTGTTTCTCTTGGCCTAAATACATAAAATAGGAACCAATTATGCTCTTGGAACCATTTTCAAAGCCACCTATCTACTTGGAACTCTTACTTTGTCTTATGATTCATTTATGGTTCCTAAATGCTTCTAATGAAACAATATCCATCAATTGAGTTTTAGGCTTCATTCTTTCCTTTCATTTATGATTCTTGACTCCTTTTAAGCCTCTTGGAGTCATCACACAATTAAAATAATGAGTCTAACTAGGTGTCAGTTTCTATGGTTTCTAAAATTTTTTCAAGGCTTCTTCTCATTCTCTTCCATCATATATGACTCAAAAATAAGCTTGAAATAATTTAAAACTTCCCCTAGTTGTCCCAACTACACTAGGCCATGGCTATGGAGCATAAGGATACCAAGGGAGTTTGCTTTGTTTTCTTGATGAAAGATGTATATAGGGAGCCTTCTAGGGATTTTAGGAGCTCATTCAAACACTTATTTAGGCCTAAGAATTATTGTATCAAATCAGATTTTACATGGATGGGACACTTGAAACCCTAACTTTGCTATCTTGATTTTCCATTATTGTTTATTAATTCTCTTTACATATTCTTACTCTCCACATTTAATTCCTTAAGATTCACCTTTGGTTCTTCCTAAAATCCAAGCCTTCTTGAAGCTCTCTAGGTGGGATGAAACAAGGAGAAGAAGGGAAGAAGGAGTAGCTACTATGGAATGAAGATTTTACCTTGTTTTCTTGACTTTTCTTGCTTGTTTCTCACCTTGCTTGGCATCCTCTCCTCAAATTTGAATTTTCCACCTCTGTTCTACCCTCAAAATAGGCCCAAGAACTTCAATCAAATCATGGAAAAGAAGGGAAGATGGAGGAGAAAGAGTTTGCTAAGGAGAAAGCATGAAAAACTAAGAAAATCCATACTTTTTCCGTGTTTTTCTCCTTCCTTTCTTCTCCTTTTGGTGTACCTCAAACCCTATCTCTCTCCTCTAGTTTAAGGTAGAAACAAATGTGGCTAAATAAATGAGAAGGTGGGGCGACACATATATATATATAGGTAGGTTAGTAATAACTTTTTAAAAATTTCAATTTTGTCTCTTTGTCTTGGCATTTTCGTTTCCAGTTCATTTTTGCTTCTTTTTGAGAACCTTCTTTTCCATGATAAAATTAGGTTCTTATTTAATGAAATTCCTTTAGAGTCACTCAAATTGAAGTTAAAACCATTCCAAATAAATCCATCAAAGTTCAAGTCAATTGACATTAAAAAATGCCCATCAGAGGGGTTTTAACTATCCTAGGGTTTCCTATAATTTTTAGGGCCTCTGAGAACCCCAAAGAACTCAAAAATTTTATTTAAAAAGCCTTTCTATGAGAATTCCAAAATTTGTTCTAAATTATGAAAATGCCATTATGTTTCATCAACTTTTTGTTCAAATTCATTTCTTCATTCTAGCTCCCTTTTTCTTTCCATCTGAGCTTGGGATTCTCATTTTTAGGAGTCTAAAATGCTACTTAAAGTTTTTGAAACCTTAACTAATTCATTTTAGAAGACTTGCTTTGAAAATCTATCTATTTCTATCGTTTTAATGAAAACTGGACATTACAGCTAGGCTAAAGTTGGCCAAATTACACCCAAGGAAGAACAAAGAAAAGGAAGCAAGAAAAGCCATGAAGTTTACCTTATTTCTTAACCTTTTCATGAGCTCTTTCCTTTGCTATAAGCTTCGCCTTCAAATTCTAACTTCCTTCCTCTAAGCAAGTCCCAAAATAGTCTCAAATCAAACACTAAAACCATAGGAAGAAAGAGAAAAAGGAGGAGAACAAGTTTGTTAAAGGAAGGATCATGAAATTTCAAGGTTTTCTTACCTTTCTTCTAGGCTTTTTGTAATGACCCTAACTTCTAATCATGGTAATTAAACTTAAACATGCGGTTGACAATCATATATCAAGGTGTAGCACTGTTAAATTAATCAATTTAGAAAAAAGTGAGAAAATTTGAACCTTGATGTTATTAGAATCATTAACCAAATATTTACAAGCATTCGTGTACATAAGTGAAATAAATCTCCAATTAAAAGCCTTTACATTTATTACCCATTAATGTTTAACTCTCAAGAACCCCTTACAAATGTTCCTAAGTCATCCCTTGATGTTGCTATAGGAAAAACCAAGGTTTTTAGGTTAATATAAAAGTTTGAGAACCTTCACCGTGGCTAAATGATTTCATGCTGTGGCCAAATGCTCTCAAGTTCTCTTCTTACAGCTTCATAGATTTCACCACAATGAGAGGACCTTCTAGAGCCTACCTCACGAGCCTCTCATTATTGGCCATGGCTAATTCCTTTTTGGAATGCTTGACACATTTTCATAAAGTTTACCATGGCCAATTCCCCATTTTGCTGCTGCGATTACCCTCTGGATGACTTCCAGTTTGGCCTCTCACATTTCATCACGGCTAATTCCACTTCTCGCTGCTGCGAATTGCTCTTTAGTACTCTCCTTAGGCAATTTCGCATCTATTGACTATGGCAAAGATTATTTTGGCCGTGTCAAAATACCTTCTGGTCCTACAACTTCTAAAATTTTGTCTTATACACTCCAACTCTCCCTCTAATGACACCCTAGGGTCACTCCACCTTAGTTTATGGGGCTCTAATGGCTTTCCTCTATCTAATTTACCCAGCTTATCTATTGTTACCAATTCAAGATCTAAGTGTTAATTCCTACTCATCCAACTATCATTTATCAGCAAGCTCATGGATTAATGACAGTAAGAATTTCATAAGCTACCATAATTGTCATTCAAATACATATTCTGTTAGAGATTTCATGCATCACTAGTTCAGGTCTACATCTAATGTATCATATAATTACATTTCCCAAATAGTAAACCATATCATAGGTTCAACAAAGTTCATACATCTAATACCAAACTAAAATGAGGCCTAACTTCTCAATAGATACATTCTAAGTAATCAAAATACAAATACCTACATTTGGAAATATGATTACATGACGATGCTATACAAAAAGAATACAAAATTTAGCATCTACTCTATTTAGATCAATCTAAGTGTAGCCTTCTTCACACATGGTTGAAGCTCATGAATTTTTATCCACTTGCTTCCCTTATCCTTACCCAAAGAGCCTTCACCTAAAAGTATGATCCCATGAAATGGGATGAGATGCAAATCTCAGTAACCAAAGGCAAATTCCATTCATATATTCCAATTTAATTAACATATATGCATGATATTATATAAGTATCAGAAAATGTACTAATCATATCAGCAAATAAAACAATTAGGCTATCAATGATTATTATCTCATACTAGCAATCACATTTTCGCATATGGAAGGCCAATAACACTAGGAGAGGCCTGTCCATGATACCTACTTCCCAATGAGCACAACCAGGGCTCAATGCATCTAGGGTCTTATCATAACTCGGTGTCCAATCGAAGCACATGCACAGGTGGCAGCCACACCATAGTTACACAATGGACTTACAAGGTCCAAACATAATACAATAGATAACTAACCAATTCATTTAGCATTTCAAATCATTCATATGCAGAAACAGATATATGTATGAAATTAATATAATCCCGGATTACCTCACTTATAGCCAATTTTTTAAGAGCCAACTGAATGCTACTTCAGCCTATGGACATAAAATCAAACCATTACTAATCCTAATCATCATTTATGTTAGTGAGCCCATTACTCAAGGAGTTACACTACAAAGGACTACTTAGAAATACTTGCATAATTACCACAAGAACCAAATTTGGATTTGGTTGAGCCTATCCCAAAAATCTCAGAACAACACTTCAAATTCTAAGTAAATTCGCATAAAAACAATACCCCTATCATAAATTAGCTATAGGGGTCCTAAACTAGCAAAGAAAGTATCAAAATGAAAAGTTTATACTTATCTAATAACACCCCTAGCCTCAACCTACAAATTTTTACCATGAAAACATCAAATAGCAAGTTTCAGATTTTGGGTGTAGGTGAAAGTACTCCAAATGAGAAGCCAATCAGGTTAAATTGAAGAGAAAAAAGAGATGATTAAGTTATATAACTATTACATTGGCTAAATCTTGCTCTAGGAGTAAGAAATGGTGGATTTCTTGCTGAGAACCCTAGCCTCCCTCTCAAGGTGCAAGAATGCTTCTTGTGTTTGTGTTTTAGCAAAATATGGGAGGGACTGCATGTTTTTAGGGTTTTAGTTGGGTTTAAGTTAGGTCCTAAATGGGTTATGGTTGACCAAAAGGTGCAATTCCTAGTGGGTTTCAGATTTAAGCTTTGTTGGGCTTTTAAGTTGGGCTGTAGAATTGTAGTTGGGTTAGGCCAAATTTTAAGAGTTCATTTGATTTCGATCTGTATAAAGGGTGTTAGGCCAATTATAAAAGCTTATGTAAATTAGGTCTTGGGCCTCTATCTCATTAAATCAAATTAGGCCATCACTAGGTGCTCTTTTTAGGTCAAGTCTCACAATAAGAGATTAGGTCTGCACTTAAATTCATTGGCCTCCATTATCTCTAGCCATGGCCTATTTAATTTAATTTGGGCCTAGATGAGGTTTCTAACTCAATTAAATCTCAAAACCATATTAGTAATTTATCTCCCTATAATTCTTATTCACATAATTTGCCCAATTATTCCATATTAATTGTTCTCAATCAACCCAAATCTATTATTAACACCTTAATTAATTTTGGAGTGTTACAACTTTCTTTCTTCCTTGGCTTTCTCCTTGTGCGTGATTCTCTACTAGTGTCCCCCCTATTTAGGACAAAAGCTAAGTCGATTCAAATGAGGTGGAAAAGAGGACAACATATATAAAGCAAGGCTTCTTGAGAATTCTTTTTAAAAATTTCATTCTTGTCCTCTTCTCTTGTCTATTTTCTTTTGGGCTCATTTCAACTCCTTTTTTAGAACCGTTTTTTCCATCATAAAATTTAGATTCTCTAACTTATAAAATGCTTTTGGTTTCTCTCAAATTGTATTAAAAACTTTCTCAAATAAATCAGTTGAAATTTGGGTCAACTAATATTTTAAAACATAAATTAAAGAGGTTTTAACTGCTATGGGGGTTCCTATAGTTTTTAGGACCTCTGAGAACCTTGAGAAACTCAATTTTCTCATTTAAAAATCCCTCTTTTTAGTTTTCTAAAAAGTGTCTGAAATTACAAAAATACCATCGTGCTTTTGTTAATTTTCGTTTAGCTATTCTGACTCTATTTTCAAGGCACCTTGGATCTTGTATTCTCATTATTTGAGGTCTAGACTATTGCTCTATTTTTATTTGACGTCAAATCTTTTTATTTAGGTGACTTTCTTTTATAACCAGTTCATTTCTGTCATTTTTACAAAAATCAAACATTACAAGGATGGTAGCTAATCTAAATGTGCAAAGAAAAATTTCTATTATAAGGGTTTTGTAAGTGAATGGTTAGTCCTAAACTAGATTAGTGAATAGTATAAACCTAGCAACTTAGAATGCTCTAAGTACTAGAAACTGAAACATAAGGGAATTTTCTAACCTAAAATGAATGCAAGACTCAAGATTTAAATGAATGACTCCTAGTCTCAAAGAAGGTGAATTAGTTAATTAGGCTTTGGTCCCTTATTTATTTATAGTTCAATTCTAATATTCTAATTAACTATGGAAGGCAAATTCTTCCAAACTGATTTGTCAACCTTCCTATTTTCCTAACCTAACCTAGGGTGTCCAAACAAAGTGGTCTAAATCCAATTACTTAATAGGAGAATTAGGGTTAAAAAAAATAATTTTAGATTTAGTTAGAAATTGTAAATGCTCACAAGTGTCAATTAAACTTGTGGATTTAGTAAAAAAAAATTTCAAGTGAAAGTTTGAGAACTAGATGTTCACTTGGATTGGAGTTGAGCTAGGATAAATGTTAGAGTTTGTCTTTCTTTCCTATACTATTTACATTTTAAGTTACTTGATTGATACTTTATTTTTATTTTGATATTTTGCATGCAAATTGATTATTTATTTCTTGGTAGACTTTCTTACAACTATTTCAAGTAAAATAATTATTGAAGAGATTGTAAGATTATTCTAGTTTACTAAGAAATATGCTTTTACATCAAGTTTAACAAAATAATATCAAGTGCTCTTTTTTTTCATATAATGAAATTGTGCTCTTTATGCTCTAAACATTAACAAAAGTTTTACTTGATTGATATAATTGTTGCTTTGTTTTATATTCTTTAAAGTAAATTTAATGACAAGTATTTTGAAAATTAATTTTAAAAATAACCTAAATTTGTATAAACACTTAATCCACTCCCCTCTTTGATTTCTTTGCCCAACAATTTTTCTATTATGGTGTATATTATTTTCTCAATAAGCTCTTAAAGTCACCCGCTCATTATACATATTTCAAGTCGTTGATACCATAGTTCATGTTATGACTCTTTTAAACCACAAGCAGGATTCTTACTTCTTGAGTAGTTTATTTTGGTATATTGGAACCTAGGAGCAGAGCTTTCTTGGAATGTATCTTAGGTTGTCTATTTGCTATTGTAAGAACTTGAGATTGTCCAATTTCCGGGAAAGATTTTGTTGAAAATTCTTAAAAATATTTGAATGAAAATTTGAATTGTTTTAAATATTCAGCACGTGTACATAGGTGTCTATCTCAATTTGTAGAATTATGAAATTGAAATTAATTTCATATTTCGTGTTAGTTGTTCCTCTAATTAGAGTGTGACATAACCCCTGTTCTATTATGAACCTAAAAAGAGGTATGAGAAAATATCAAGTGCAAAAAATTAATTAGGAGAAATTAAAATTGAGGACAGATGAAATATCATGGTCAATGAATACAACTTTTCTTAACTTTTAAGGTCGGAGCTTTCATGCGTTAAATACAAAGGAGGAATTACAATTAAATTGGATGAACCTTAAATATTATTGGATTTGGAGAAATTACAATTAGAGATAGAAATTGAGTGGATAAGTACAATTTTCCTCAATTTTTAAGGTCAAACTTTCATACCTTAAATATCATAGGATGATGCAACATACAGTGAAAATCCTTCCAATATTAGGTTTGTAGACATTTTTCTTCCTTTTTTTTTAAATTAAAACTATGCAGAAAGATTAGATTTTCATCTTTTTTGCTATTTCAGCAATATATTTGCCCTGGTAAAAGGCTTGCTGCAGTTCTAGCTGTGTAGGCTGACGAGATCCATCTGCTGCAAAAGTTCCAGCGCCATATGAAGAGCCTCCCTTTACCTCCTCCATCTCAAACATGCCACTCGCGAATGTGTATCCAAGTGGTACAAAAATCATACCATGATGCGCCAATTGCGTTATGGCTGTTAATCTGCCACCACAATCCACAATACAAAGGCCAAAATGAAAACTAAAATCAAGCCACCAAAAACACAACGTACTAGAAGTCATTACCACCAAAGTGATAGAAAATAGTACCAGAATCTGTTTGAAATTGTTTTTGAATTTTTGTTCATTTTAAAATAGTTTTTTTTCCCTCAAATTAAGGAAGCAATGTAAGAGAAAAACAACTTGTGTTGGGCAAATTGAAAAAAAAAAAAAAGGTACTTTTTACTATCAAATTACTTAAAGGAGCATTCATAAGGAGGGTAGATAAAAAAAGTTAAAAATACTTATGAGAATTAATGATTTTGAATTAAGGTATTTTTGTCTTCAAAAAAATAATTTTTTGCTTATGCTTCTACTCCTGAGAAAAAGTTCCAATTTTTCACTTTCTTTCCATGACCAAAAAAGTGCTTTTGTTACTGCTTAAAAGCAACTAAAAAAAGAAAAAGTTTCATTAAATATTACAATATACCAAAATTAGGTATTTATTTAAGAAATAAGCAACTTCTGCCCCTCCACAAGGATGGCCAATCAGGCTAGAAGTCAATAAACGTATGGATGAGAAATGCTACTTGGCATCTTGTCTGTCAATGAAAATGACATCAATTGAAAAAACTCTATATAATGACAAACAAAATCAATTATGAAGAAACACATCAACAGATTAGAAGTAATTTCATTAAGAAGTGTGTTTAACATAATTTTAAATTTATTTATAATTGACTTGATCAATTAAATTTTTACACACTGAATTAACAATGGAGTCTCTACATTAATAAAGTCCCAGTGACAAGTTATTAAGGGATGGATAGCAAAAATGGGAGAAACAACTGTAACGCATGAACAATAATGAAATCAATATGATTATTGAGACTGCTCTATCCAGTACTTCAACAATTGAAAATGGAACAATGTGCTTTTTGATCTCAAAAATAATGCCTTAACTATTTGGTCCTTGAATCTTAATTTTACACGATTCAGTTCTTAAAAGTATTTAACTCATTAGTTGTTAGTCCTCTCATCAGTCAAAGATAAGGTAAATGTACATATTCCAAAAACTAAACCATGTATAGTTAAGATTCAAGAAATAAATAGTTGAAGCATGTATTCTTATGTGTTTAAAAATACATTTCATCATCAAAAATAGGAAATAGCAGTTCTTAATTTACGGAGAAGAACCGAAGGAAACGTTTCCTGAGGAAAAAAAGGTAGAAGTGGATACTCACGCTGAAAGTTCCTGCCCTCCCCCATGAAAGCCAGTACTCCAGAAGATTCCAGCAGGTTTGCCAGCTAGCGCTTGGGAAGCCCAGAGCTCATGGGTGGCATCAAAGAAGGCCTTGAACTGGCTTGGCATCATGCCGAAACGAGAAGGAAAACCGAATATAAAACCATCGGCTTCCACGAGTTGTTCTGGCCTAATGTCTGCCACATCATTTGCTTTAGGAGGGGCCTTCATCTTTCGTAATATTACATCAGAAAGTGTTTCAGGTACCTATAATTTCCAGCAAACCCAATTAAAAATAACATGAGATTAAAGGTTCCCTTCTCTTTAACTCGATTGCATACCCTGAGCAATTGATAACTTACACGCCAGAGTGTTGCTTCTACACCTTCAACCGTAGCAGCCCCTCTGCGTACTTCTCGTGCCATAGTGTCCACATGCCCATATAAAGAGTAATACCTGTAATGATTGATGTAATACACGAGTCACATAAGAAAGCTTGATGCATGCGTGAATCTGAGCTTGTGCATTTTTGTATGAGCTTGAGAAAGGAAATGAGAAAAAAGGAGTAGTTGAAAAGATGCTTACACAACGTAGACCTTGGTAGTAACCATATCTGCAGCGTTGGTTAAAGGTTAAATACTTATGACGTTTGTATGTGTGCATATACAAGAAGTAGCTGAATGAATGGAACCCAGAACATGTGTAATGTTATTAAGAGGTGAAAATATGAAATATCTAGAAGTATAGATATGAACTTCATACAATTAATTAAAGACTTCACATGCCTTGAATCCTTTAATTACCGGGAATGAGTTAATACTTCATAGTTCAAATGTTCATTTCTTCCCAAACTCCAACGTCCATGAGACAGCTATAGACATTGGGTCAGATCCTATAGGCTTTAAGAGGATTTGGATTGAGGAGAATGAATATGAGAGAAAAAAGAGTGATATTTTAGTTTTTGACTTTTTCTTATTTTAATTTGAACCTAACATTTTTTTCTTCTCTTAAAATATATTTGGATTGAGAAGAATCAATAAGAAACAAAAGGGAAAAAGAAATTATTTAACATTAAAGTAAAAAAAATCAAAACTGAAATTTTATTTCTCTTTTCTTCCCTTTCCTCTCCCTCCATTTTCCTCAATCGAAACACCCCTTAATAAATTATATATTATACAGGGTTGTAGACACGATAATAAGCACAAGAACAGTATAAGGGAGAAACGTAAAATACTTAATCTGTATGAATCTATTGTTAATACTCTGCCGACAGCAAAACGTTCAATCCAGTCACTAACCAAAAAGTACTTCTATTCAGAACAAACGCTGATAATTCATTTCCTCATGAATACACAATAGAAAACACAAGGGAATATCCCTCATGAACGACCTGAGTAAAGTAAACTTGGTTGTTGTATCTCAATAAGAGAAATGGCAGTATTCCCCAGTACATGAAACCATCGATCAAATGATGAGAAACAAAATAACAGGTACAAATAACATATTTTAAAAAAAGAAAAAAAGAGGATATTCACACGAAGTTAAATTCAAAGTTAAACAACTTTCGACTAGAAAAACAAACTCAGATGATTAAAATGTTCAAAAATTTTAATAATTCCAAGAAACGAAATTTATGATGTTATTTAGAAATTTTATTAAACAGATGAAGTGCAACCCCAGAGCGAATTACGAAACAAAATCAAAATTGAAAATGGGAGAGAAACAAACAAACCTTTACGGTAGGTACAACGCTGGTAGGGAGAACGCAGCGACGGAAGAAGGTTGGAAGAGCGTCGACATACGAAGCGTTGAAGCTGTAACGTTAGTTTAGTTTTAAAAGGATAAAAGCCAAAAGTGTGGTGGCAGGGCGTCGTGATGTTAATCCTTGCACGTTACACGACAACAAAAGATGGTGTGTTACTATTATTATTATTATTTTTTTTTTTTTTTTTGTGGTGGTTTAAGGTGGGTTTGTTGACACCAACTGCTGCAGCATGATAACCTTCACTATTTTTTGGCCAGGGATAAGTTTTGACTTGTAAGAAGAATACAAAATCCCATAGCGTATTAACTTGGCAAATGGGTCCACTGTTGTGCTGCTTTGCACAGCATCTGGCCTTTCATTTTTATCAAGTCATTCTGTTTTTTTTATATTTGGGAAGAAGGAAAAAAAAAACACTAGATAAAAATAAATTTTTTTAGAATGAAGATGATTTTTTAGCTTTGCTAGATAAATATTAAATTATTATTAAATATATATAACATTTGTTTGACGGAAGTTAAAATATTACATGCTTGGCTTTCTTCACAATAAAATAAAAAAATAAAAAAGGAAGCGTTAGATAAAAAATAAGCCGTATTCGTTAACTAGTTTGCATTAATTAATACATGGTTGGAAAGAATTGGTTATTTCTCAGTATAATTAGAGCCGTGCCTCGTGAGTAAATTACATTTTCTTATCAGAAATGGTTAAATTATATAATTTTTAAAAAAATTTATAATTCTTTTTAAATCAAAAGGTACTATACCTATTTTTTTATAACAAAAAATAAGTTACAATTTTATTTATTTTGATCAAAGTATCATTATATATAATATAATAAGTAATAAATATATTTTTTATCAATATAAAATAGTAAATTCTTTAATTTCGATAAATTAAATTTATAATTTTTAACATAACATAAATAACATCAAAATTAAAGTTTAAGAAATATATTTTTTAATAGTTATATTTTTAATGAAAGAAATAAATATTATTTGTAAAAAATTTTGGTCATTAAAAAAAATTGTAAATATTTTTAAAATTAAAAAATGTGTAATTAAACCATTTATCAAGAAAAAAAAAAAAAGAATAGTTTACCCTACTTTTTTTTCATCTCTAGCATTTTGTCACAAAAACCATCTCAATTCATTCAATCTCTTTTACACTTGTTTCATTCTCGGTTGCCCTGCGAAGAAGAAAGAGAAGAGGAACAAAATATAAAAAACTGACCTGGCACCACCATTGCCAATTCCACCTTGTTTGAATCTGCCAAAGTAAGGATTGAGAAAGAAAAAAAAAAAAAGTGAGATCCACTTATATAAGATCTACGGATAGATGTGGACTCACTTTCTTCTCTTTTTCTCTTTTTCTCTTTTCTTCCTTCGTTCCCTGAAAATTCCAATTCCACCTGAGCCTCACATGTTAGTGTGTGTTAGTCTTGTCAGCTTGTTATAACAAAATCAAATTGTAAATATTTGAAAAGTATAAAATTAAATTAAAAAATATAAATTATAAAGATTAAATTAAAATTAAAATAAATTATAAAAATTAGATATTAATTTTTTTGGTTAATTTTTTTAATTCAATTTTTTAT